>JADMNL010000032.1:112705000-118062500 GCA_016271365.2 Neoceratodus forsteri | reverse complement strand
CGAGGCGGCCCCATGCATCGGTGCCTGTGTGGCGCAAGTACTCCGTTACCGACCAGCATGACGGTGTCTCTTGTGTCTTGGCCGCTTCATGACATGGATTCGTGTGATGCCAGCTTCTCCATGGACCCGCCGTCCTCTCGACAGCAGCGTTTAAAATAGGGCGAGCTCCGCCCGACTTTCGGAGGTAGGCCTGCTTTTCGTTAAGGCCCAAAGCACGCCCTCTCTCGGCCCTTTCCTCCGGGCCCCTCCTGGTTCTATATGGACCCCGAGGGAGGAGGGAGCCTCTATCTTTGTAGCCTAGCCTTGGCCGAGGCTCCTTCCGCGGCGCAGGAGGCCTGTCCTGCTTCCTCCCGGGAGCGGGCGGGAGGCGCCGCTATGGCAATCACCCCTTCAGGGGTGAAGACTTCCCCCGGTGTCACTCCCGCGGTCCGGAAGGCCCGGGTCGACACTGTCCTCGACGCTGTTGCTTGGTACTGTCGGGGCCGTCAGCGCCGTTCGTGGTGCCGTGGGTCCTGTCGGCATCGACGGCGGCACCGACTTGTCTTTCGGCACCGTGGGCCTTGTCAGTGCCATTCGCAGTGCCAACCCTGCTCGCGGCGCTGTGACCCTGGAATCGGCGTCGCCTTTTGCCATGTCTTGCCTCGGTGCCGAGGTTGAGCACGGTGCTATGGGGCCTTCAGAGTCATCAGTCGGTGCCGTCCTCGGTGCCATTGGTGCTCTCGGTGCGCTCACGGCACCGAGGTCTGGCAGTGCCATGTTGAGCGCCCGAGTCCGCCTCGGTCGTCGGCGCACCCGCCGGTGCCGAAGGAGCCGAACATGGCGCGGTGGCGCTGAGGCAGTGGCTGGGGTTTCTGGGCACCGTCTCTGATACTGGTACCACCCCTGGTGCTGGTGGGCTTGACAGTGCTGCAGCTGGCCTAGTTTGGGACCTTTGGCCCGTGCTGCCCTGCCGCCTTCTGCCAGCGCCCGCCTGGCAGGGCTGTGGAGGGTGCAGGTGCTGCCTAGCCACTGCTTGGACTTCTGGGACCTTGGGTAAGGTCGCCTTTCCTTGCCCTCCTACCATCTGGCGTAGGGCCTCAGACTCTACCTCGCGAGTTGGGCTCGGAGTCCAGCAGGCAGTCACACCCTTGAGGGTTGTCTGCAGAGGACGATGAGCGGTGGTCTCCAGCGGGTCTCAGTCAGCCCCCTTCTGAGGTGCGTCTGGTCGCCTCTGAGGTTAGGGTCAGTGGTACTGACCAGCAGGCTGTGGTTCATGCCACCATTGACATGCAACCTGGCCTTGGGGGGTTCCTTGACCCCTCGGTGGTGGTACCCCTTCTGGTGGTGTGTCTCGATCGCCCAACTTTGGGGTCTATCGGGAAGCTCACAGGAGGGGAGGGTGCTGCTCCCTGGGTCTCCCCTTCGGGGGCAGCCCAGAGCTGCCAGCTTCCTAGGCTGGCCCTTTGAGGACTAAGACTCTCTTGGACTCCGAGGGGTCGAGGGGTGTGGGGTCGGCGCATCGACCTTTCTCTGGGACCCACCCAGGCCCTGGACGAAGCCGAAGTGCGGACTTCCGCCCTTCCCCTTCTGGTTCCTTGAGGGGGTCCCATTCTTTGGAGGCAGGGGACCGTCCTTCTGGATCTATATGGCCCTGGTCACCTCATTTGGGGGATTCTTCTGGGCGCAGCCTAGGCAGTACCAACGTGGTTGTACAGCTGTCAGCTGCGGAGTCTTCCAGGACACCCTTCGCGGGGGTTCTTGGTCCGCTCCCTAGCCCTGGCAGAGGTCAGCCAACTTCCTCTCTTGGCTCTGCCCCCTCCCCTCTGCCGCCTTCTCCAGTGTTCCCAGGTATTCTTGGTCCTAGCGGTCCTCTCACCTGGGAACAGTTCAGAGCAGTGGCTGCTCGGTTCCCTGCCTACGTTAGGGCCATGGACAGCCAGGTTTTTCAACCTCCCCCCGAGCAGCCACTCTCAGAGTGCATGGTGACCTCCAGCTCCTAATCCCCCTCTTCAGGGGGAGAGGAACCGTCTGTCCATATCTCTCCTGCCGCTGACCTCTCCGAGTATCAGCGTTTCCTCGTGAGGATGCTGGAGGACCTTCACCTCTCTCCCCTCTCCATGAGCAATCCTGAGCATGCGGCGCACGCCTTTCTAGGTGATTTCGGTGCGGCCACACTTGTGGTGCCGCCCTGGCCTGCTCCCTTTCGGGAGGCGTCCATGCGTTTCTGGCAGAGGCCCTTCTCCAGAGTTCCTGCCCCTAGGGACCTCAGCCAGAGGTATTGCGCTCCCCCAGAGTCTCCAGGTTCTATGCCTCATCCACAGTCCGGATTGATGCACCTGGACACTCCTGATGGGCTTGGCGCCTCCACCATGACCGCCCCCAGATCAGGACTCTTCAGATTTTGATTTCTGGGGGAAGAGGACTTTCCACTCGGCACGGTTGCTTCTCTCCATCTCCGCTCATCAGGCCCACTATGCAGCCTACAACAGGTTCTTGTGGTCAGCGCTGGGTCAGATCCTAGCTGCTTTGCCTGACTCGGAGCAAACCAGGCAAGCCATCGCTCTCTCTGCACATGGCCTGGAGCTAGCAAGGCACCAAGCAAGGGCATCTTACGACACCAATGAGGTAGCTACCAGGGTAGTAGGGACAGCGATCTGCACCAGGAGATTGGTGTGGCTTCGCCTTTCCCGGTTGTCACCCTTGGCCCTGCATAGGGTGATTTGCTCTGCTCACCAGGGAACCTATCTCTTTTCCCGTAGGGTGAGACGACGTTTGTCAGGGCAAATTCCTTCCCCCTCCGGGGGGAACCCGTCTCGCTCTCCCCACTCTCGGGCCTCCTAAGGCCCAGAAGGTTCCCTCCTTAGTGTTTCACCCACTGAGGGCTAAAGGACACTGTCCCTTAGGGTACAATTAATCAACCCCCTTCGGGGGGCTTGGTACTCACCCATCTGTGATGAATGATGAAGATTGACACAGATAAGATATAGAAATTACGTACCTACTGTAATTATGATCTTTCTGTGTATCTTCACCATTCATCACAATCCTCCCGCCATCCCCCTGGGGCTCCAGTCTCTGGATCCTCCTCCCTCTGTGCCTACCCCTCTTTTTGAGAGGGGTAAAGTTGGGACACACAGGGGGGTAATTTTCTTCCCCAAGGGGTACAGTTCGAGTGGCACTTCCTCTCTACTATTTATCCTCACCCCTATGGGGTGAGAACTGGTGGTTGCCCTCCTTCTGTTATCCTTCTATTCTAAAAAAAAAGAACCCTATTTTTCACCAAATATCTTTACAGAGAGAGTACTGAGTCCCTGTACCCTGTCCTTCTCCAGAATAGCAGACTCTGCTTTTGGGGTTTGCCAGTTATTCTGTGCCTTGAATTCTGGCAGGTGAGCTTTGCCACTCCTTGCAGTTCCTATACAGTCTGGTGACGGACAAGGGTCCTGGACTCTTGTTACCTCTCACTCTCTCCTAAATTCTCTCCCCCCCTTCTTCCTTTTCCAGAGATTGGGGCCCCTGCCCAATCCCCTTAGTTTTTACTTCTTCTATGCTGTCCTCTCAGTCGTTATTTCTCCTTTTAGTTCAGTTTCTCTTCCTTTTCTGTCCCTTGGACTCTTTTGTCCCACCCTCCATCCCTTCCTCTTACCTCTCCGGTGACTCAGAACTGGTAGGCAGGCGGGTCGACACAGCAACGGCTAATCCTCGGGCGCCACGTAGTACATCGGCCTTGAGGTGGGCGCCGATGCTTGCTCGGCTCCGCCTATCTAAAAAAAAAAAAAAGGGCTCCCGCGGGGTCCTGATCTCCGGCCAGTACCCCATCTGTGATGAATGGTGACGATACACAAAAAGATCATAATTACAGTAGGTACGTAATTTCTATTTCTTGCTGGTGATGCCCCTGCCTATGCATCCCAGCATCCTATTTGCTTTACCTGCTGCCTTGTCACCCTGTTTCCCTGCCTTGAGGTCATCAGTGATGATAACCCCAAGATCCCTTTCCTGCTTGGTGCATGCTATATCCTCACCCCCCAACTAATATATTGTGCCAGGGTTTTTGTGCCCCATATGCATTATCTTGCACTTCCTTGCATTGAATTTCAACTGTCAAACCCCTGACCATTCTTCAAGTTTCGGCAGGTCCCTTCTCATTCTGTCTACACCCTCTGGTGTGTCTACTCTGTTAGAGCTTTGTGCCATCAGCGAACAGTGAAATTCTGCCTTCTAGGTCCTGCGCAATGTTACTGATGAAGATATTGAACAGGACCAGTCCCAGCACTGATCCCTGTGGTACCCCACTGGTCACTTACTACCACCCTCTGTGTCCTGCTGCCCAGCCAGTTACCTACCCACCACACTACTGTCCTGCCCACACCCATATTCCCCAGTTTGTGTAATAGTCTTCTATGTGGCACAGTGTCAAAGGCCTTGCTGAAGTCCAGATAAGCCATGTCCACTGCCCTCCCCTGATCCACCTCCCTAGTCACCCAGTCAAAAAATTCAATGAAGTTGGTTCCTGGTAGAATGGGGCGCCCGTCTGGGGGTTCACACCTCCCAAGGCACATGGTCAAGTGCAGATTCACTCCTGCACATAAACTTGCAGGGGCTAAGAGTAGTGTTACTGCACTAATGGTCTTCACACAACTACTACAAACAGAACAGACAATACCACCACACTGTATTACATCCACAAGTAGGGAGGGACAAGGTTAAGCCCTCCCTGCTCAGGACTTATGAAAATATGGAGTCTAGCATGTTCCATATGTCCCTGCAGGATATTCATTTGCCAGGTAGGAACACTACCTTGGCAGATACCTTGACTCAGATCAATCAGTCCCATCAGGAATGGGCCTTGAATAGTCAGGTGGTGCAAGTTATCTTCAGGAGGTGGAGCATACCAAGGGTAGACTTGTTCGCATCCCACCACAACCACCACCTGCCACAGTACTAAGACAATCAGATCCAGGACCAATCCCTGGATTCTCCGGTTCTGAGTTGGCGGGAAGCACCTGTTCACTTTCTTTCCTTCCTCTGGCATACAATGCATTTCTCAAGCTCAGGTCCCAGCCAGCATCAGTGGTCATAACACCAGACAGGGCCAGGCAGATGTGCTATTCTCCATGTCTGGTTCCAAACCAATGCACCTTTTCTCAGAGGCACAACCTGCTAATCTCCAACCGGGAGGCTTCTGTGCCCAAACCTTGGGTCACTCAGGCCCAAATGATGTCTCTTGAGGGCCTACTGTACAATATGCAGCCTTGCATCTTTTCACAGTGTCTTGGACATTTTATATGGTTACAGGAAGCCTTCCGTTAAGAAACTGTACACTTCAGAAGGGAAAAGGTTTACTATTGGTGTTCAACCAGAAAACGGTTTCCAGCACATGCTGGGATCAAGCAGTGTTTGACTAACTTACCTTTTTATATTCATTGGTCTTGCAGTCCAGCATCCTCAAGGTCCACCTAGTTGCAGCATTGGCTTGCATATTAGTTGGACAAAATGTTCTAATGGCCTCAGATCCTAGCCTCAAAGAGGCTCTTTTAGGGCCTGGCACATATCAGCACAGGCTGGTGTTCCAGCTGTGCTGGACTATTTACCTATTTGCTTTCACTGGACTTGCAGACCAGTACCTTAAAGGTCCACCTGGTCTCAGCATCTGTTTACTTCTCAGTTGGACAGAATGTTTTTTCAAGCCTCAGACCCTATCTTCAAAGGGTTCTTTAAAGGCCTAGTCCATTTGCACCCCCTCACAGGGAACCAGTGCAAGCATTGGTCCTAGATTTGTGCATAGTTAGGCTCATGGGTGCCCCTTTTTTGAGCCTGTGTTTTCAACTTATTTGAAATATCTTAAAAAAAAAAAAAACAATTTCCTTGTAATGATTTCTGCCACAAGAATCAGTGAGCTTAAGTCTCTCTGCATTGAACAGGACCACATTTCATTCCACAGAGACAAAATTCTTCTGGGACCAAACAAGGAGTTTCTCCTTTAAATGACTTTTGATTCCCATTTGAATCAAACCATTGTACATAAATACATAGATACATACATACATACATAGACAATGTCGGCAGATAAGGGCCTACAGTCTGCCCATCTTATCTATCTTTTTCACTGAACACTTTAGTTCTGGTGAAAAGAGTCTTTGTGGTCTGGATGTCAAAGGAGCTTTTAGCTGTTACTTGACAACCACTAAAGTCCATAGGCAGGACAGAAAACAGCTGTTCCTGACCTATGAGAATGTGGGAAAGGGTAACCTAGCTTCAGAAAAGATTAATTTCTCGCTGGATAGTACAGCGTTTTCAGTTTTTGTTATTCTAAGGCTGGAAAGGAGCCCCCAACAGGGTTGAGGGCCCATTCCACAAGGGGCACAGCTGCTACCATAGCAGCTGTCGGGGATGTTCCCCTGGTGGACATCTGTAAAGCAGCTACTTGGAAAACAGTACACACCTTTACAAAGCATTACAGTCTGGATATTCTCTCCAGGGGTGATGCCAGGTTCAGCACAGCAGTCCTGCAAGTCTGTTCACAAAATAAGGATCTGTGCCCACCTCTAAAGGTACTACTTAGTAGTCTGCATAAAGTTATGAATACCTGAGTATTACTGGGGTTAGAAGAAAAATTACTTACCATAGTAATCTTGTTTCTTCCAAGTGATGCTCAGGTATTCATAACTTGCCCACTCTACCTCCCCTTCTGGAACCTTTAGCCTCTGCACTCCTGAATACTGTGCTCTCAGGGGTATAAATGCCATTTCAAACAATATGAAGTCTTGCTGTATTCTGACTATTGCAGTGATATCCAACCTTTGAACTGCCCCGGAGAGGAAAGAGTTAACTTTCCAAGCAAGGCATGGAACACTGAGCTCGAGCTCGGTTGAGACTCTGTCTGTTGTTGTTTGAACCCAAACCGCCAGATTCTTTACTCCGCCTCACTGAACAGTCGTTCTGGAGATTTCTCCTTCGCTCGGTTCAATTTAGTCGGTTAAAGTGTCGTTTTTTTTCCCTCGGTTCAACCAAATTTCTTCTATCTAACCTGTCGGTTCAGTCTCTGTCTGTGGTACCGTGAGTACTAGATAGGTTTATTATTATTAGTTTCTGTGTGGAACTTGTAAACATCGGATCGGTTTGGTTTGAACCGATCAGGTTTGTAAAAAAAAGTTTGTTCTGCTTTTTAGAGTGCGGTAACCAGTCCTTATCGGTTCTAAAAAAAACACGGGTTTCATTACGTTTTTTTCCACGACCCGTAACATGGTCAGGAACCGATAGGGGTGTCTTGCCTGGCGGATTGCCGAAAAAAGGGTAAGTTTGGTTAGGACTGGCCATGTCTGAGAAACCCAAGAGAAAGACCAGGCCCACTGGGTTTCAACACTGTAATGTGTGTGGGGAAGCCTTTGCTAAGGCTGACCCCCACACCACCTGTTTATTGCCTGGGGTTTGACCACCTCGATTCAGACTGCCAGATTTGCAAAAGTTTCCCCACAGCTACCCTGGAAAAGAGAGTAGGTAGGCTGAGGGAAAGGGAGGCTAAAAAGTCCACTGACCCAGATGGCCAGACCGGTTCGGTTCCAACTAAACCAGAAGAAGTGCCCTCTGACCAGGGCGAAACTTCTTCGGGCAAAAGGAGAACCGACTCTGAGGAGTCGGTTCCTGTTAAAAGAAAAAGAAGGGATAAGTCAGCCGGTTCGGATCCACAAGTTCTTTCTCCGACCACTGATAAAATAGCCAAAGCAATAAGGATTGTTCAATCGCTAACTTCGGTTCCGACCGAACACAGCACCATCGGTTAGGGGCTCGGTTCAGTCGGTTCACCTGGTTCCAGATTATAATTTAGAGGATTTTTATGAACCAGAGGAGGAGGAGGGAGAGTATGAGGATACTGATGGTGATTAGGAAAGTCTGGATGTGCCCATTGACCCGGACATCTCCTCAGACAGACCTTCAGGTGTTTCTCCTCCTAGGCTTTCTGAGTCCCCTTCCCACTTTATGTTTTACAAAAAAGGTGGCTGAAACTCTCCAGCTTCCTATGGAGGAAGCAGTAGAGGATCAGGAGGAGCCTGACTATGTTGAGATGATGGACATCCCAGAGTCCAGGAGACTGTCTATTCCCCTCCATAAGTCTTTTGGGAAACAGACATTTAAAATTTTAAAGACTCCTAATTCCATACCTCCTGTGGACAGAATGGACAAGAGGTATACTCTTTCAGGCTCAGATACGGAGTTCCTTTCCCAGCAGTGCAGCCATGTTGGGGTAGTGCAGGCTGCTGCCTGTGATAAGGCAAATATACCTTGGCTACACACCCCAGATGAGTAGTCCAGGAGGATTGATGCCATGGCAAAGAAACAGTACATGGCAGCATCTTTGGGACTCAGGCAGACTAATTATATGGCCTACACAGCTAGATACCAGAAGTCTAGATGGGACACTGTGATGGCTCTAGCTAAACGGTCCCTGACCAGCTTGCCAAGGAGCTGGAGCAGGTGGCTGCAGATGGTATTGAGGCATCCAAGGTGCAGTTTCATGCTGCAGTGGACTCCAATGATGTTTCATCTAGAGTCATGGCTACATCTGTGGCCCTTCGTGAGGATGGTTTGGCTCAGATGTACTAGCCTGTCACAGGATACCCAGACTAAGACCATGGATTTTCCTGTTATTGGTAATTCTCTGTTTGGGGAGCAGACAGAGAACTACATGAAGAAAATGGATGAGTACAGGACCACCTATAGGAGTGCTCAGGCCAAGAAAAGGCAAGCCACTCCCCAGAGGCAGCATTCCAGGGGCAGGGGCAGGTCTTTTCATAGGCCTTTCTACCAAGCCCAGGCCTCCTCTTCCACCTTTGCTCAGAGGGTGTTCTTCAGAGGGAGAGGCAGACAGGGTATAAGCAGGCCTGCTACCACCCTCAGCCTAAAGCCCCTGCCAAACAGGCACCCTGATGGGTTTGTCCGGGCCAATTCTCCACTACCCATAGGGGGCAGGCTGGCTTACTTTGTCCAGGACTGGATGTCTTTAACATCAGACAAATGAGTCCTGGAAGTAGTAAGCCAGGGACTGGTTCTCAGCTTCAAACAATTTCCTAAGATGAGAACCAGATCCTTTCCACCTGCAAATCCTTCAGAGGCCCTTGCCCTAGAGGCAGAGGTCTCTTCCTCTTGGCTCTCAGAGCCATAGAAAGGTTCCACCCTATACAGGGAAAAGAATTGTACTCCAGGTACTTCCTAACTCCCAAAAGACAGGAGAATGGCGGCCCATCCTGGATCTCAGATATTTAAACAAGCACCTTTTAAAGCCAAAGTTCAAAATGGTGACTCTGGGAATAATTCTACCCTCTCTAAGGCCAGGGGACTGGCTAGTCTCCCTGGACCTCAAGAGTGCCTATTTCCACATTCTCATCAGATGCTCCCACAGATAGTACCTCAGGTTCGAGTTGCCGTCAGGCCACTATCAATTCAGAGCAATGCCCTTTAGCCTAACATCAGCTCCAATGGTGTTCACAAAATGCCTGGCAGTAGTGGTTGCTTTCCTAAGGAGAAAAAAGATCTCCATTTTTCCATACCTGGACGACTGGCTCATAGTGGGTTAGTCTCCAGACCAAGTCAAGTCACACCTACAGATAACTCCAGCAACTGCTCACTTCTCTAGGATTCCTCCTAAATCTTTCAAAGTCAGTTCTAGAGCCAGTGCAGCTCCTCACTTTCATAGAGCGGAGCTGGATACAATAAGGGCAAGAGCCTTCCTTCCCTGGACAGGACAAGGACCCTTGTGACATTGGCCTCTTCATTCACCCTTCAGATGTCTCGACCAGCAAGGCATTTTCTGCAGCTCCTGGGCCACATGGCTGCCTCTACGGCAGTGGTCCAAGGAGCAAGATTTCAGATGAGGACATTCAGTTCCACTTAAGAGCCTTCTGGTCCCAGAGAAAGGATTCTCTGACCAAGCTAATCCCAGTGACTCGAACCCTGATCCAGGCTTTGCAATGGTGGCAGGATCAGGACAACCTAAGGCAAGGAGTTCCCTTTGTCACTCAATCTCATTCTCTAATCCTTACCACAGATGCCTCCCTCTTGGGCTGGGGAGCCCACTTGGGGGATCTGACCACCCAAGGGTTGTGGTCACCTCAAGAATCTCTGCTTCACATCAATCTCTTAGAACTCAGAGCAGTGTTTCTAGCACTTCAAGTTTTTTCCAAGTCTGTTCAGAACAAACTAGTTCAGATCAGGACAGACAATACCACCACAATGTGGTACATCAACAAGCAAGGGGGCACTCGGTCTGTGGCCATGTGCACAGAAGCAATGAAGTTGTGGTCTCTGGCCTATTCCCTGAATACCTCTCTGATCACAGTGCACCTCCCAGGGAAGGACAATGTCCTGGCAGATGCTCTCAGCAGGATATCTCAGGGCCATCACGAATGGTCCCTAGATCCCCTAATTTTGAAGGTGATCTTCTCCAGATGGGGCACTCCACAGATAGATCTTTTTGCAGCCCCAGACAATCACCAACTTCCTCTTTTTTGCTGCAGACCCCCAGTGTTGGACTCAGTCCCCTGGATGCTCTAGTTCTCAATTGGGAAGGGAATTCCTGTTGCTTTCCCCTTCCTCTCCTGTTCAAGGTACTGGTCAAAATCAGGTCTCTACCCTGCAAAGTGATTCTGATTGCTCCAGACTGGGCCAGACAGCCCTGGTACCCTCTCTTGCTGTCCTTAGCAGTCCACCTTCCCCTGTCTCTTCCCAGGAATTACAGCCTGTTAACATGTTCTCAGGGGAGGGTTTGGTATCCGAATCTCAAATCTCTCTCTCTCAAGGCCTGGCTCTTGAAGAGTTAAGAGTTTGGTGATTTGCATCTCTCTCAAGGTGTTCTGGATATTCTAAAGGCTTCTCGAAAGCCTTCCACCAGAAAGACTTACAACTCCAAATGGAAAAGGTTTACTATTTGGTGCTCTGGTAAGCATATTTCTCCAGAGTCTGCTGGGTTGCCTGCAGTACTGGACTATATGATTCATCTCAATAGCTTGGGACTCAGACCAGCTACACTTAGAGTGCATCTGGCAGCTGTCTCTGCCTTCTTGTCAGCAGGCAAGCCCTCTTCCCTTTCAGCTCATCTTGTATTCTGTAAATTATTCAAGGGATTGCTGCATACCAGTCCTCCCTTCAGGGACCCTGCCCCTGCTTGGGACCTTAATGTTTGCATTGCTCTGCTTGTGCAACCCCCTTTTGAGCCTTTGTCCTCAGCAGAGCTTAAGTACTTGACTTGGAAAACTGTGTTCTTGGTAGCCATTACTTCTGCCAGACGCATAAGTGAGTTACAGGCCCTGTCAGTGGAGCCTGATTTTCTCTCTTTCCATAGAGATAAGGTGGTCCTCAGGACTAATAGGAAGTTTTGCCTAAGGTGGTTTCAGATTTCCACCTTAATCAGTCTATGTCTCTTCCTGTTTTCTTCACTGACCATTCCTCCTCTGGGAGAGGAGGCTACACAGCCAGATGTGAAAAGGGCCCTTACCTACTACATAGAGCACACCAAGGGTCACAGGTTTGACTCCTCAATTGTTCCTCACTTATGATGAGGTTGGTGAGGAAAACCTGCCACTAAAAGATCTATTGCCAGGTGGATTGTCTCTTGTATACAATTCTGCTATGAAAATTAGGTAGAATCCCACCCTCAGGCCTGAGGCACACTCTACTAGAGGTACAGCTGATTCCCTGGCTGCTGCCAGGATATTCCTATCTTAGGAATTTGTCAAGCAGCCACCTGGAAAACAGTATATACTTTCACCAAGCATTACTCTCTGGATATCCAGGCTAGGAGTGTTGCTCTGTTTGGCACAGCAGTGCTTCAGAGCTTGTTCCCAAAGTGAGGTTCTGTCCCTCCTCCATGGAGTACTGCTTGGTAGTCTGCAATAGTCAGAATACAGCAAGACTTCATGTTTGAAGAAAAAATTACTCGCCTTTGTAATGTTGTTTCTTCTAATGGAGTCTTGCTGTATTCTGACCTCCCCCCCACCTCCCCTCTCAGAACCTGGGTTTTGGGATGTGGATGGGCAGGAACAGTGTTGACACCCTAGAGGTGCCCCCTTTTTCTCACCTTTTTATTTTGGGTGTGTGTTGTGTTTTGTTTTTTGGGTTTCCTGACTTGAGTCTTTGCCTTGGAACCAAAAAAAAAAAAAATCTTTATTAAATTTAGTTGCCAGTTGGCTAGTGTAAGTTTACAGTTTCCACACAGGATGCCCAGTGAGTATAGCTCGTAAAGATCTGGCGGTTTGAATTCAAACAACAACAGACAGAGTCTCAACCGAGCTCGAGCTCAGCGTTCCAAGCCGTGCATGGACAGTTAACTCTTTCCTCTCCGGGGCAGTTCAAAAGTTGGCTATCACTGCAATAGTCAGAATACAGCAAGACTCCATTAGAAGAAACAACATTACTAAGGTGAGTAATTTTTTCTTCTGGCACATATGTTGTGATTGTGTTCACTATTGTTGTCCCCCCTCTCCTTTTTCAGGTGATTTGGACATTCAAGAGTATCCTTTCATATGTTACCCCCTCCAGTTGGAGGCCCCCTTCTTTGGGTGTTAAGGAAGCCCCCTTTATTATTATTATGATTCATAGTGTGTTGTTATTGTTACTATTATGATTACTACTATTATTATTATTGTAATTATCATTATTATACTTAATGCCCATGGGCCTGTCTTTCCAGGCTTCCAGAAAATCTGAGGGGTTAGAACTAAGGCAGTTAGTATAAGGCAGCATTTTGAAAAGTGGCTCATGCAAAAGATTCCATCATTTGCATATGTTTCAAATTCACTCTGGGCAGTTCTACTTAGAAGGCTGACTGCATAAAGTTACGAATACCTGAGTATCACTTAGAAGAAACAAGATTACTTTAGTAAGTAATTTTTTCTTCCTTACCTATGGGAATGTAGGCAGAGGAAGACCAGCTACCAAGAGAACTATTTCCTGCTGGTTGGTCTTTTGTATTAGATTCTGCTATGAGAAGGCTAGTTATCAACCTCCCGTAGGGCTCAGGGCCCACTCCACTAGGGGTGCTGCAGCTTCGGTGGCAGCAGCAAGAGACATAACCCTTCTGGACGTCTGCCAAGCAGCTACCTGGAAATCTGTGCACACCTTTGTGAAACACTACAGTTTGGATGTGCAAACCAGATCGGATGCCAGATTTGGCAGGGCAGTTCTCCAGAGCCTCTTTCCCAAGTAGATTCTCTGCCCACCTCCCATTTGGTACTGCTTGGTAGTCTGCTATAGTTACTGATGCTAAAAGACTCCTGGGGTAAGAAGAAAAAATTACCACAGTAATCTTCTTTCTTCCAAGGGATACTCTAGCATCAGTAAGCTCCCACCCTTCCTCCCCAATTCACCTGTCAGGAGAAGGGCTCTGTCCTCAGTTCTCTTACCAAATTTGGGCTTTTCATTAGTAAGTTTCATACTCAGGTTGTTGTTTTTCCATTTCCAGTTTTTGGGACATTTGCATGTTTTTTGAATCCTGTTTTATTTTCAGGGCATGTGCCCATTTTCTTCAAAAAAATTCTGAAGCCCTTCAGGCTGCTGTCACTCAGCTCATTCCCCTCCTGTTTTTTGATTGGCTAATGCCCAAGCTCATTTAAATAAATTCTTTTAAAGGCATACCTCCAGGGCAGTTGCACCCAGCCAGCTAACTGCTATAGATCTTACTTCAAGTGGGAGCTCTTGCAGCAGGCTATAGCAATTAGGGCTATGCTTCAGGCATTAGGACCCTCTGGAAAACTTTTCAGCCAGCAGTATACAGCAAGGGACCACCCCCGACATCGGCTCCTTGACGTCAGCCCTGGTACAAAGAGGCGGACCCAGCTCCACCTCAGTTCTTTTCACGCCACGTCCTGCGCCACGTGAGAAAGGAGCCTTCATTTCCAGCTTGCCAGAAACAGCTAAATAACTATATTTCAACCAGTTTTGTACCGTTTTGATATTTTTCTAAGTTCTCGACAGATGTCTTCGCTGTCGGTCTCTCCAAACCACATCAGAACAAGTCGCGACTGCAGGAGGCAGATCCTGCTAAGGATGGGCACAAGCGCTGCATCTTTGCCTCGGGCCAGAGCACAACACTGCAGCCTGCTCAACCTGCCAGGCGTTCACCAGCCAGACCGAGAGCCGATGTCTCAAGGCCCTCAAGGCATTCCTTTTAGAAAAGAAGATGGATCTGCACTCCTCAGAGGGGAAGAGTAAGGAGAATATCAAGCACCATGGGAAAGACCGTGGTTGGTCCCGGCACTGGTCCCGGTCGCAGTCCCGTTCTCGCTCACAGCCCTCTCTTAAGAAGGCCCGTGTTTCCCTGGGCTCAGGCAAGCATCCTCTAAGGCCAAGGCCGGCCCATCAGGGAGAAGCCGGCAAGAAGCCTAGGGGTAACCCTGCTAAGGGGTTACCACCAAGCCCCTTTGGAGGTAAAACTTCAGCCCCACCTCCCAAGGCACAGGCGCCGCCTGCTAAAGTGTGGCCTCGAGTTGAAGGACTCTCCAGTGCCCCACGGCAGCACCCCATCATCTGTCCCACCACAGACGCCGGTTGAAGGGGCGAAGGGTGCGGGCGCGGCCATGGAAGAGCTGATGTCCCCATCTCCCAAGTCCTCCCCACTTGGGCTCCCAAGAGGGCTCTTCTTCGCGGGCCAACATCCCAGATACTCCCTTTCTGGGCCGCGCTGCTGAGGTTTTCTCGAAGGATGAGCTGCAGAAGTTGTTCTCCTTTTGGTGGGGGCAGGTCCAGAAGCGGACCCCCCCCCGTCGCCAGCTCAGACACCAGTACTGGATCCGGCGAGCAAACCACAGCCTGGAGGTGAGCCTTCCCCAAGGAAGTCCCCAGAGCGACCGCCTACACCTCCATCCAGGGCTCGTTCCCGCGTCCGGTCCAAAGACCACCGCCGACGCTCCAAAGACTCTGGAGACCGTCGCTGGTCCAGGTCTCACACTCGCAGCCCTTCTCGATCTCCTAGATGAGAGCGCTCCCGATGTCAGTCCTCTGACAGACGTCGGTCTTTGCTCCATCGCTGGTCTCGGGACCAGAGCCGGTTTTCGGACTGACGTCGGTCCCCCAGCTACCAATGACAGAGGGAGTCTGGCCATAAGGAGAGATCTGACTATTCCAGACCTAGTAGTCGATCTCCCTCTTCTTCGTTGACATCTTCTTCCTCTCTTGACTTGGAGTGGTCCCCATGAGAGAAGGACCTGCCTCGCTCGCCTCCAGATGATCCAACCTTTGTGGATGTCATGAGGCATATCCAGGCCTCCAATGAGTGGGAAACGGAGGACCTGGATCTGGAACACTGAAGGTTGGCCAAATACCTGAGGCAAAAGGAGCCGAAACCATTGGTGGTCCCTCCTTTAGTGGACACTTTCTAGGACCTGACTTGGACTACCTGGAAGCGTCTGGCTTCCATCCCGGCTGTTCCCAAAAAATCAGACAGGCTGTATAAGGCCCCGAGGACAGAAGCCTTTTTAGCAGAGAACCCTCAGGCGGACTCTTCGGTCATCATGGCTGCCCATGACAAGTCCAGGCAGCCGAAGCACCTTAGCTCACAGTCTTCCAATCCGGAGTCTCAATATTTGGACCAGGTGGGCAAGAAAGTTTACTCTGCCTCCACCTGCTCCATCCGTTCCCTTAACTTCCTGATGCATATGGTCCAGTACCAGAATGCACTGTGGGAGAGGGGACAAGAGCTACTGAGAGCCATGCCAGATTCCGAGCAGAAGACGGAACTTCTGGACATTGTTAAATCGGGCTTGGACGTAGGTTCTCATGTCCTGAGAGCCTCGTATGACACTGCAGATATGGCAGCCAGGGCAGCCGCTTCTGGGGTGTGCCTTTGGCACCACGCCTGGTTAAGAGTTTTGGGTTTTCACCAGGATCTGCAGTCCAGTATCAGGGATTTGCCATTCCAAGGTACTGTGTTTGGGCAAGAGACGGAAGCTTTGATTTCTCGTCTCCAGGAGTCGGGCAAGTCCATCTGGTCAGTCTGCCAAATGCACCACGGTGACCAGCGACGGCAACAGAAACGGCCATTTTGCAAGCCCTCAGGTGGTCAAGGTGGACAAGCCCGTGGTAATCAGCAGGGTCAGAGAGGCGGCTTTCATAGGAGAGCCAGTAACCAGCAACCTGGAGGCGCTCCTAACCGTGGGCCCAAGTACTCCCAGGCCTCTCTGTCTATGCCTGGCTCAGCCCAATGACTCCCTTCTGCTCCCCCTCTTCCAAAGGAAGACTCCGGGGAGACGGTCAGGGGCTGCTTCTCCCTTCATCTCATAGGGTGCAGGTCGATAACTGCAGACCAATGGGTCCTGGATATTATCAGGAGAGGGCACACGCTAGAGTTAATGGTGTTCCCTCCAAATACTCCACCAAAGTACTCCCGATATCCTTATTCTCACATCCCACTGATAGGAGAAATTCAGACCCTCTTGCAAAAAAAGGCAATAGAGCGAGTCCCCTTGCATCAGCGGGGAAAGGGGTTTTATTCCCACTTCTTCCTGGTCCCAAAAAAGACGCAGGATCTTTGTCCCATTCTGGACATCAGCTCCCTCAATCTCTTTATAGAGTACAAAAGGTTCAGGATGGTGACCCTTCCAGGGCTACTCCCCCTGCTGCACCAAGGAGACTGGCTGTGCTCCCTAGACATGCAAGATGCATATATACATATCGGTGTCTTCCCTCCCCAACGGAAGTTTCTGAGGTTCCACTTCCAAGGGGAGCACTACCAATTCCGAGTTCTTCCATTCGGCCTCTCCTCCACTCCATGAGTCTTTACAAAATGCTTGGCAGTGGTGGCTGTGGCTCTAAGGTGCATGGGGCACTACGTTTTCCCTTACCTCGACAATTGGCTGCTTACAGCCCCGTCTGGGTCAAGCCTACTTCATACTCTCTGAGACACCTATACTCTGTTCCGAGAGCTGGGGATCACCCTGAACCTTCAGAAATTGTCCCCCGAGCCCAGTCAAAGACTCGTCTTCATTGGAGCAGTCCTGGATTCTATCCAGGGCATGGCTTTCCTACCCACAGACAGGGGCAATCGCCTGCAAGAGATTGCCAAATGGATCTCAGTAACTCCTCAAGTTCCAGCACAGGACTTCCTCAGGCTACTAGGGCACATGGTGGCGGCCATTCCAGTCAGTCCTCTGGCCTGCCTCCACATGCGGGTCCCACAGCGGATGCTCAGGGTGCAGTGGGACCAGGGCTACGACGATCTAGACTTTCTGGTCAGGATCACCGAGCCAGTCAGGAGAACTTTGCTTTGGTGGCTGGACCCTGGAATTTGGAGAAAGGGGTCAGGTTTCATCCGGAGCCACAAGGTCAGACCCTTACGACAGATGCATCAGATCTGGGATGGGGAACGCACCTGGGTGCTCATCAAATGCAAGGAGTTTGGACACCCGAGGAGCGATCTCTCCATATCAATGTATTGGAGATGCGAGCGGTTCTCTGTGCCTTACAGGCCTTTCAAGAGGACCTGGTGTCGGGCTCTCTTCTAATTCAAACAGACAATATGGCAGTCATCTTCTACATCAACAAGTAAGGGGGTACTCATTCATATCCCCTGTGCAGGGAGGTGATGAGTCTGGCGCTGAGCGCTGGAGCAGCACATTCTGCTGTCCGCAGTGCACGTTCCAGGTATCCTGAACTATCTGGCTGACAGCTTAAGCAGGTCTCGTTCCAGAGCGCACGAGTGGGAGCTGTTACAGTCCATAGCAGATCAGCTCTTCGACAAGTGGGGTCATCCAGAGCTGGACCGCTTTGCGTCACCGCGCAATGCCAAACTGGCAATTTTTTGCTTGCGAGAGCATGCACCTGGAGTTTTCTGGCCAGATGCATTATCTCTTTGTTGGGCAGGGAGGTTTCTCTATGCCTTCCCATTCTTCCCTCTCATTCAGAGAGTCCTGCTGAAGTTACAGGCAGAAGGGTCTCGAATGATTCTAGTAGACCCCAGATGGCCTCGGCAGATTTGGTTCCCACTCCTGCGACGGTTATCCACGGAACCTCCAACTCCACTGCCCATATGCTCGCAGTTGCTATCCCAGGAACAGGGGTCACTGGTCCACTGGGATCTTCGTTCCTTACAACTGCATGCTTGGCTCCTTCAGACGTAGCTCAACAGAGATACGGGGTTTCCCCGGAGGTGGCGGCAGTCCTAGTGTCGGCGAAAAAGCCCTCCACTCACTCCGCCTATGCTATGAAATGGAAGCAGTTCTGTTTATGGGCCTTGTCACAGCATTTGGACCCTGTCACCTGTTCAGTGAACTCAGCGTTACAGTACCTCCTCTCCTTGTATGAACATGGCCTGAGTTACTCCTCTATTAAGGTGCACATGTGGGCTGTCTCCGCCTATCATGCTCTGATTGGAGACAAGGTGTTAGCACAGTTGGATGTAGCCCGCACCTTTCTGAGAGGAATTTTGCATATGAGACCTCCCATTAGGGATCCTATCCCACCCTGGGATCTCCTTTTTGTGTTGGAGAAACTCACCCTCCCTCCCTTTGAGCCGGTAGCGGATTGTGAGTTGCGTTATCTTTCCTGGAAGGTGTGTTTTTTGGTTGCTATTACCTCAGCTTGAAGAGTTTCTGAGCTTCAGGCTCTGATGTGTAAAGAGCCATATTTGGTTTTCCACAGGGAAAGGGTTTCCCTTAGAACAAATCCTAAGTTTCTTCCGAAAGTAAGATCCCCCCTTCTTCCCCTGGAAACCTACCTGAAGAGGACTCTGCTCCATTTGGTAGCCAGATATGTTCCTGAGGTTTTTGTTCACCTTTTGAGCAAAGTTTTCTCTCTTTGTGGTTCTATTTTTACTTCATGCAGTTGCATGATTTTTAAGTCCTGTTGGTTCACACTATAGTGGGCAAGTTCTCATTCCACTTTCAAAAAAATACTGGGCATACTCCAAACAGCACACCCTCCAGCTCTTCTCCATTGGCCAGTTCAATTCATGAATATTCATGGCTCCACCTCCGGGGCAGTGCTACAGGGTCAGCTAGCTGCAATCATTTACTGAAGAAACAATATTACCAAGGTGAGTAATTTTTTCTTCTTTACTCTGCCTGCCAAAGTTAGACAGCTCAGAAAGGTCTCCTTCAGCATCTTGAAGAAATGTGTTTATTTAACCGGTTTTCAAGTTACCCTTTATTTCTATTTTTCAAAGTACTGTCCTTGGTTTACAAGTAGACTAGTCTAGGTTTAGCTTCATTGCGTTAAGTTTTTCGGTTCCTCATCGGTTTCCACAACTGGTAAGTAACCGAAGATCTTACTTCGAGAGGAAGCTCTTGCAGCAGGTAACACATATGTAGGACTGACGCCACCTGGTGGCAGATCTCAGCATTTGGTTTTCTGTAGCAGTACCGACATGGGACTGCCTACCCAGTGTCAGCCCCGGCCCCGACATCACGTAGTATAAAGGGCGTAGCCGGTCCCCACGTGCTCCAGTTCTTTCTCGCCATGGCAACTCACTAGTCAGCTCTTGGCTCACCTACGGGTTTCTCAGCCTGTATAACAGTTCTGTTTGTAATTTTTTCTCAGTTTCGACGATGTATGTCCTCCATCTCGACCGGGTACTGTAACAAGTGCTCTTGTGGATGGCAGATCCCTACCAAGGATGGTCATTCTTTCTGCCTCTTTTACCTGGGTCCAGACCACGATACCAACGTTTGTACCCATTGCCAGGCCTTCAACAGTTGCACCAGGATCCGCAGACAGAAGTCGCTCCAGGCCCATCTAGTGCAGCAGCAACTGGCCCAGATGCAGCAGGATTCATCCTCTGGGAGGGAGTCTCGCTCCCCGACTCCTCAAAAAGGAAAGGAGAAGCACCGCCGTTGGGAGCGTGACTGCTCACCGTCCAGGCCTAGGTCTTACAGCTCTGTTGGTCATTCCAGCTCCTCCGGACATGAGGCCTGGCTTACTTCCCTCAAGCCTCCCGCCTCTCTTTTCCGGTGCCCACCTTGCAGCCTATCTGGATCCGGACTTCGGATTTGGGTTCCACAGCAGCATACAAGTGGATGCTGGTTTTTCTTCTAAGAAGCCTTCCAGTTCGGGCTCCTCTGGACACAAAAGGCACTCCGACTCCAGTTCCGTGCCTCCCTCAGGTAAGCAGTCCTCCTGCTTGGCTTTGGTCGACCCCTGGGAGGCTAAGCTACCCTCAGGCCATTCTGTTTCTCGGGCCTCTTCCTTGCCATCAGAACATAAGCATGACCAGCGTCCATCCGTGGAGTTGGACCAATGCTACCCTGAGAAGTACAAGGCTGACCGGCCTTCTAAAGCCTCTTCCTCCAACCGCCCTTCACCGCCTTTGGCTGAAGGGCACCCATCTAAGCTGACTTCAGTACCAACACCGGTCGCTCCCCCGCCTACACCGGTGCCGGACAAGACTGTACCGCAACCGTCGTCGGTCTCTCCAATGTTGCCTCATGACTGTTTGCCAGTCCACCCTACACCGGACTTGCTTGATGTCGCTGACAAGGTTACACCATTGTCACCTGTTGTACCGATGCCGGTCCGAACCGACACAGGGCCCCCTGCCGGCCGACCGACGTTGCCTGTCAGGCCAGAATCCCCTAAACTGGGGATGTCCCAGGTCAAGGAGCTTTTTGCTCATTGGAGGGAGACAATAAAACAGGACGTGGTGGGCCCTGCCCCCCCGTGCCTCAGCCTGATGGGAAGACCACACCTGTCCCTTCAGGAAATGAGGGTGACAAATCACCAACCAGCCCTAGGAAGCGCAAGAACAAGCACAAGAGGACTCGGTCTCCTTCCTCCTCTTGCTCTCCTTTGCCTTCACGGCCCAGGCACAAGAGGAGACATCAGAGGGTTTCGTCCTCCTCCTCTTCCTCTGCCTATGGTGAATCGGACTCATACCCTGATTCTGACCTGGGCTCACTCCTTGGTGACACTGAGGATCAACCCAAGTCTCCTCCCGATGACCTAATTTTCTGGAGGTTATGCGGCACATTCAGGAGAACATGGGCTGGGATTCGGGGGCCCTGGACCCTGAACGCTTGCGCCTGAAAAAATACCTGTGCCAGAAGGATCCCAAGCCAGTGGTCATCTCGCCCCTAGTGGACACTTTTCAGGATGTTACCCTAACTACCTGGAGGAATCCACACGCATCCTCAGTGGTGCCCAAGAAGGCTAACCGCTTGTACTGGGCCCCCAGGAATTATTCTTACCTAGCCGAACACCCCACGGCTGATTCTGTGGTCATTTACGGCCGTACATGATCGTTTGCAGAGGCAGAAGCACCCAAGTACTCAGCTGCCAGACAGGGAGTCTAAACAGCTGAACTCTTTAGGTTGCAGGGTGTACTCGTCTGCCATCTGCAGTATTCGAAGTCTAAATTTTTTGACTCATATGGTCCAATTCCAGAACGCCCTTTGGGACCAAGGATTGGACATTCTGCAAGGTTTGTCTGACTGTCCTCAAAGGACAGAGCTTGCAAAACTGTTACAGTCAGGCTCAGATGTGAGTACCCACGTTCTTCTAGCTGTATATGACTCTGCAGACACATCGGCTAGGGTGGCTGCTACTGGAATTTGCCTTCGGCGCCACTCCTGGCTCCGGGTTCGACCCAGAGGTGCAGACTACACTTCTGGATGCCCCTTTCAAGGGCTCTGTGCTCTTCGGTGAAGACACAGAGAAGGTTATTGTTAGACTGCAGGACTCTGGCAAAGCAGTCCATATGGTGCAATCTATGTATTGCCCGAAATGAGAGCGTTTTCGTCGACCCCGTTTTCGTGGCAGAGGGGGACACCGGCCTCAGCAACCCCATGCTCAGCATCATGCACAGTGGGGTGGTTTTGGTTGATGAGGGGGTCAGTGAGGCTCTGCCTCTGCCCCTTCTAGACAGGCTAGACCTCCAGCAGCGCCCTCCCACCCCCTCCTTCCACCTGACTATACAAACAACCCTCCCCTCCCTGTTGTTGGGAGAGAGCGGGTGGGAGGTCGTTTCTCTCTACACCATCTTGCTTGGAGAGAAGCGACCTCTGACAGATGGGTCCTCAACCTCGTGGAGTTCAGGCACTCCATAGAGTTCGAGTCTCTGCCACCGGACAGACCTTCACCCCTTGCCTACTACCCAAGAGACCACAGGCCTCCCATCAGATGAGAGATCCAGTCTCTCCTAGACAAGGATGCCATAGAATGCATCCCAGAGGCAGAAGGGGACTCTGGGTTTTACTACCGCATCATCTTGGTTCCCAAGACGTCCAGGGACTTGCAGCCAATCTTGGACCTCAGCGACCTCAACCAATAGGTCGCTTACCACAGATTCCGTATGGTGTCACTTCCGAATCTTCTCTCCTTCCTATCGGTCGGGGATTGGCTGGCGTCTCTGGACATGCAGGATACCTACCTTCGCATTCCTATTTGCCACAGTCATCGGAGATTCCTGAGGTTCAAGTTCGAGGGTCGGGCCTATCAGTTTAAGGTTCTTCCCTTCGGCCTTTCCTCCACTCCCAGTCTTCACCAAGTGCCTCGCCATCGTTGCAGCGGCCCTGCACTGAGGCAGTCACTTTTTGTTCCCTTTTCTCGATGCTTGGCTCCTCTTGGCCCCGTCTGGGTCTCACCTTTGGGAGACCATCCTGGCCACACTCTCCTTTTGTCGGCATCTGGGGATCACTTTAAATCCAGAAAACTCATCTTTTACCCTCTCAGCATCTTCAATTTATAGGCGCTCTGTTGGATACCACTTTGGGGAAAGTTTTTCTCCCTGCAGATAGGGCAGAGCGCATTCAGGCTCTGGTGTCCCAAGGTTTTTCAGCCTCTGTGGTTCCAGCCAGGTCCGTTCTCTGGCTTCTGGGGCACATGGTTGCTGCCATAGTCTCGGTCTCCTTCACCAGACTACGAATGCGCACCATTCAGTGGGCACTTTGGGTCCAATGGGACCAGACCAGGGATGACTTGGACTTGCTGGTCAGAATCTTGGAGCCAGTTCGTCATGAACTCCACTGGTGAGCATCTCCCCAGCATCCTTGTCGCAGACTCCCCTTCCAGCCGGAAAGTCCTGCCCAGACGCTCACCACAGATGCGTCCGGGATGGGATGAGGGGCTCACTTGGGGACCCGCAGGACTCAAGGGCTGTGGTCTCCATTAGAAGAGAATCTGCATATCAATGTGCTCGAACTCAGAGCAGTCCTGTATGCCCTACAGTCTCTGGCTCTATTTCACGAACCCGTCCACCTCCTTATTCAGACGGACAACACGTCGGTGATATTTTACATCAACAAGCAGGGAGGCACACACTCTTACCCCCTCTGTCGGGAAGCTATGAGGGTGTGGGACTGGGCGGTGGAGCATCATCTCCATCTTTCGGCAGTCCACGTTCCGGGCTCTTTGAACGTAGTCACAGACGCCCTCAGCCGGGCAAAACCACTCTGTCATGAGTGGTCCCTGAGTCAGTCTGTGGCAGACGAGCTATTTGCAAGATGGGGAATGCCGGATTTGGACCTCTTTGCATCTCACTACAACGCAAAACTGCCCAGTTTTTGCTCGCTCGATCCCGAGCCTGGAGCTTTCTGGCAAGATGTGTTGTCCCTATCTTGGAGCGGGAGGTTTCTTTATGCCTTCCCTCCCTTTCCTCCTCTTGCAGCGGGTTCTCCTCAAAGCACAATCGGAGAGGGTCTCTGTGATCTTGATCGTCCCTTTGTGGCCCAGACAGATCTGGTTCCCACTTCTCAGACATCTGTTGTTGCAAGCTCCATGGCCTCTTCCCATTTCGGGTCACTTACTCTCCCAGCAGCAGGGGACTTTGATTCATCCCAACCTGTGATCCCTGCACCTGCATGCTTGGTTCCTCAGGACCTGCCAAAGCTGCGTTTTGGAGTTTCTGATGACATTGCCTAGATTTTGGTGGCGGCTCGGAAGCCCACTACCAGGGCCACTTACGCCATGAAGTGGAAATGCTTTTGCATATGGGCTGCAGCCAAGAGGCTTGACCCTGTGATCTGTCTGGTTAATGTGGTCTTACAGTACCTGCTATCAGTTACTCCTCCATCAAAGTACACCTGGCTGCTGTTTCTGCCTATCATCACTGTATTCAAGACAGAACAGTGGCTCAACTGGAGGTGGAAAAAACCTTTCTGAAGGGGATTTTACATCTCCATCCTCTGGTCCAGGACTCTGTTCCTCCTTGGGACTTGTTTGTGCTGGAGAGGCTTAAGCTCCCCCCTTTCGAACTGGCCATGTCTTGTGAGCTCCGCTATCTCTCCTGGAAGACTTTGCTTCTGGTGGTGGTCGCTTCAACTCGATGCATCTTGGAGCTTCATGCTCTTATGTGTTGGGAGCCCTACCTTATTTTCCATAAGGGTGGGGTGGACCTCCGCACTAATCCTAAATTTCTTCCTAAGGTAGTCTCAGAGCTCACATTAATCGGTTCAGCTCCCGGTTTATTTTCTGGAGCATTCTAATAGGGGAGGAGCTCTCTTGCATACCCTTGATGTGCACTGTGCTCTCCGGTGTTTTTTGTCTAGAACAAAGGGGTTCCGGGAATCGGACCAATTGTTTGTATCCTTTGCGGCTAGATCCTTTGGGCTCCCGGTTACAAAGCAAACGCTTTCGTTTTGACTGGTTAATTGCATCTCCTTCTGTTATCAGCAGGCTAACAAGACCCTGCCAGGCTCAGTTCAGGCTCATTCTACAAGAGCTGTGGCTACCTCTTTCGCAGCCCTTAAGAGAGTGTCGGTGGCTGACATTTGTGCTGCTGCCACCTGGCACTCCATGCATACCTTTATCAGACATTACAGTCTAGACATTGTTTCCAGACGTCATGCAGGTTTTGGCCTGGCAGTCCTCCAGGGCCTTCTTTCCTGAGAGGTCTTGTCTTCTGAGGGTTTCCTGCCTCTCCTTTCCTACTCATTCATGGTTGTCTGAAGTTTAGACCTTGAATGGGCATGTGTTTGTTGACTCCCCTCCCCAGGGGTTGCCTTAAGTTTATACCTCTGGGAGATGTTTCTGTTTTTCCTTTCCCCTGCCCCCAGCAGTTGTCTTTAGTTTATACTGCTTGGGAATCAGTCCTACATATGTGTTTCCTGCTGCAAGAGCTTCCTCTTGAAGTAAGATAGTACAGTTACGTAAGAACTTACCGTAACAGTAGATCTTCGAGAGAAGCTCTTGCAGCAGGTATGATTTCCCTCCCTCCTTCCCCCAGGAATGAGTCTTTCTGCTCTGGATAAGTTCAGCTCCCCTTGAAGGGCATCACAATTCTGTGTTTCTGTGGAAAGTTTTCTGCCACAGAGTTTGTTGTTCATTGGCCTGGCTTTGGCGTGCAAGAACTGGAGCAAGTGGGGACCACCTACGCCCTTTATACTATGTGACTTTGGGGGCGGGACCAACTCTGGGTAGGCAGTCCCACGTCGGTACTGCTAGAGAAAAAGAAATGCCTACATATGTGTTACCTGCTGCAAGAGCTTCTCTCGAAGATCTACTGTTACGATAAGTTCTTATGTAACTGTTCTTTTTTTCACTTTATCTTAAGATAAAGTTTACTTGCTTTTAGTTTTATTATCTTTAGCAACTGATAGCCGGTTCTCTCATGGTTCTGTTGTCTTTAAACTGGGGTTTCTCAGTTGCTCCTACCAGTCGCTGAACCGACTGCAAAAAAAAAAAATACTTGATTTAAAGCGTAACCACTTTATTATTGTTATCTTTGTGGTTACTACACAGAACCATATTTTGGGGGGTTTTAGGTTATGTTACAGAAGCCCAGAAAGAGAACAGGCCCTACTGGTTTCCAACACTGCACTGAGTGTGGCGAACCATTTGCGAAGGCTGACCCACACTAAATGTGTATTTTCTGCTTGGGGTTTGAACACCTAAAAGCAGAGTGAGAAATTTGTAAGAACTTCCCTCAGTCGACGTGATGGGGGTAACAGTGGGGGAGCACCTGGGAAACAGTGACCACCAGTCATTATGGTTTGAAATCACAGAAAGAGCAGAACCAAACCACACAAAAACATGTATCCTGGATTTTAGGGGGGCAGACTTTGGGAAAATGGGGAGATACTTGAAAGAGGCATTAAGGGGAATGGGACAGGAATCAGGGGTTGAGGAACAGTGGGCAGTATTTAAAATGGGGATTACAAGAACAACAGAATTATGCATTAAGCAGGTTAGCAAGAGGAAAAGAAAGAGAGACCATTATGGTTTCCAAAGAGGTAGCAAAGAGTGAAAGCCAAAGATTGCATTCAGGCAATACAAAGACACAGGCAGAAGGGATAGGGAGAAGTACCAGGAGAAGCAAAGGGAGGCAGGGAGGACAGTAAGGAAACCAAAGCTCAGACAGAAGAACACATTGCAAAATCAGTGGGTAGAGGACAAAACCTTTTACAGGTACATAAGTGAAAAAGAAAAGACAAAGGAGGGATAGTGAGACTGAAGGGGGAGGATGGGGCAGCGTGGAGGATGACAACAGTAAAGCTGACATATTGAACAGGTATTTCTGCTCAGTCTTTACTGAGGAAGAGGAGGTAATGGGTCTGAAGGGGTACAAGGGGTGAGAATGGTGCAGAAATGGACACAAGTCCCTTTACGAGAAAGGGTCCTGAAGGAACTGGAAGTAATAAGAGTTGATAAAGCAATGGGGCCAGATGGGGTGCACCCCATGGTCCTTAAAGAATTAAGAGGTGGTGGCTGAACCTCTGGCTATCCTGTTTAGCCGATCACTGGAAACAGGAGAGTACCCAAAGACTGGAGGACAGCAGATGTAGTCCCTTATACAAAGTGGGAACAAAGAGGAAGCGAGGAACTAGAGACCAGTCAGCCTCACCTCGGTAGTGGGGAAGATCATGGAAGCACTACTGAAGGAGAGATTGGTGGAACATCTGGTTGTCAATGGACTACAGGACCCAAGGCAGCATGGTTTCACCAGGGGGAGGTCATGTCAGACCAACCTCGTTGAATTTTTTGACTGGGTGACTAGGGAGGTGGATCAGGGAGGGCAGTGGACATGGCCTATCTGGACTTCAGCAAGGCCTTTGACACTGTGCCACATAGAAGACTATTACACAAACTGGGGAATATGGGTGTGGGCAGGACAGTAGTGTGGTGGGTAGGTAACTGGCTGGGTGGCAGGACACAGAGGGTGGTGGTAAATGGCTGTCACTCCACAGAGGGAAGAGTGACCAGTGGGTACCACAGGGATCAGTGCTGGGACCGGTCCTATTCAACATCTTCATCAGTGACATTGCGCAGGACCTAGAAGGCAGAATTTCACTGTTCGCTGATGACACAAAGCTCTGTAACAGAGTAGACACACCAGAGGGTGTAGACAGAATGAGAAGCGACCTGCAGAAACTTGAAGAATGGTCAGGGGGTTGGCAGTTGAAATTCAATGCAAAGAAGTGCAAGATAATGCATATGGGGCACAAAAACCCTGGGGGTGAGGATATAGCATGCACCAAACAGGAAAGGGATCTTGGGGTTATCATCTCTGATGACCTCAAGGTAGGGAAACAGTGTGACAAGGCAGCAGGTAAAGCAAATAGGATGCTGGGATGTATAGGCAGGAAAAGGAGGTCATAATTCCGCTATACAAGACACTAGTGAGGCCCCACCTGGAGTACAGTGTACAGTTCTGGAGACCATACCTACGTGGGACATAGACAGGGTGAGAAGGTTCAGAGGAGGGCAACAAAGATGGTGCATGGATTGCATCACAAGTCCTATGAAGACAGGTTGAAGGAACTGAACATGTACTCCTGGAGGAGAGAGGAGGGAGAGAGGGATATGATAGACATACAAGTATCTTACAGGGAGGAACAGGGTGCAGGAAAACACTATTTTAAGTGAAAAGATGTTCCAGAACTAGAGGGCATGGGATGAAGTTGGAGGGAGGGACGATTCGGAGGAAACATGAGAAAGAATTTCTTCACAGAACGGGTGGTAGACAAGTGGAACACCCTGCCAGAGGAAGTGGTGGGGGCTGAAACAATCACGGGATTTAAGAATGCATGGGATAGACAAAGGAATTCTGGAGGTCAGGGGTAAGGGGCAACAGACTTCTAGGAAAACAAACTGAACTTACAAGCTCAAATGGGCAGACTGGGTGGGCCATAGGCCCTTATCTGCCGACACTGTCTATGTATCTATGTATCGATGCTTGAAAGGCACTTGAACCGACTGAAGGAGATGACATCCAAAAAGGCTGCTGACATAGCTGCAGGGCAATCGGTTCCTCCCACAAAAGAAAAGCCAAAGGAACTGGAGGGGAAGCCCTCTGACAAGGACGAAACTTCCTTGACAACTAAATGGGACACAGAACAAGCTGCTGAACCGGCTCCTGCCTCAAAGAAAAAGAAGAAAGAGAAAAATGCAGAGCCGGAACCACAAGTAAAAACCACACCGGCTCTGAATGCTGAGGAGATTGCAAATGCGATCCACATTATCCAATTGCTGCAGACCGGTTCCCCATCCACGGTTCCTCAGCAAGCTCTGCAGTAGACTCCAGTTCAAACACCGGCTGCTTCAATGACTGTCGATCCCTTTGAACCAGAATCCTACTATGAAGATGAGGAGGAGGAAGACTTTGTTGAACCCACTGAACCTGAAGTCTCGCCTGAACAACAGGAGTTTGAATCTCCCCCTCGCCATGCTGAGGATTTTTCTTCCCACTTCTCCTTTACGAAGCAAGTGGCAGAGACCCTGGACCTCCCCACTCAGGAGACCACTGAGGAGGAGGAGGAGGAACCAGACTATACGGAGATGATGGATGTGCCAGCAACCGGTTGCTAATTCCTATTCACAAATCTCTCTAAAGGCAAGTACTCAAGATTTTGCAGACCCCCACTTCTGTCCTCCCTGTGGACAAGAAAGTGGAAAGGAAATACCTTCTGGCAAAAGGTGGAGCTGAGTTCCTGCTCAGTCACCCCAGCCATGAGGGAGTGGTACAGACAGCTGCCTATGATAAAGCAGGTAAACCTTTATCTTCTAAACCCCAGTAATACTCAGGTATTCAGAACTCCTGCAATGACCCTTTAAGACAGAACTGCCCAGAGAGAATGGAACACATGCAAATGATGGAACTCTTTGCACGTGACAACTTTTCAAATGCTGCCTTGAACTAACTGCCTTAGTTCTAAACCCCTCAGATTTCACTCTCTGCCTGTCAAGTCTAGACACACGGAGTTCCTCTCCTCAACATCTATTTGTGACGCGGAAGAACTTATGTAACCCCCCCCCCCGTTACCCGGGGCTACTAGAATCCCAGTAAGACCTAGTGGTAGGCAGGGAAGGCAGCTTGTGAAACTCCAGTTAAATGGATTTCACACTGTCTCACTCTGTTCTCAGTCTCAGCTGAGACTGAGGGATGACATCATTTTAGAACTGTCGCAGCTGCATAAGCCACACTGGAATGTTGCAATTGGAGGTTAGAGTAGAACGTTGGGGAATTTGAAGCCAGTGTGTGTGCAGTCAGAGAGAGAGACTATAGTGCAGCAGAGTGGTAGCAGGCTCTCAGAGCTTTAAGCTCTGCTTCAGAGCTACTTTTGTTTAAGGTGTGTGTTTCCACCTGAAGAGGAACACAGGAACTGGTAATTGAAGTGGTGGAGACCACTCTCAATGGTTCATAGCCCCATCCCTGAGGGGATGGGGGGAAGGGGTCTGCCTGTTTTCCAGGGGCAACCCCCCTGGGTCCAGCTAGTGGAAAGGAGCTGCCTGCTTGAGTTGTGCTGAGGCACCAGAAGCTCTGAGAGGAAGATTCCTTGTGGAGGAAATGCTGTGGGGCACCTGCAACCAAAGGGTGAGTTCGCTCTGAAAAAGGGCCAAGTGTTTTCACCTGAACAGAAGGAAACTAAAGGTACTGTTACTGTGGGGTCAGGAAAAGACAGCCAAGTACAGTGGAAAGGATGTAGGGATTGGAATGCTTAACTCAGTGGGGGATCTAGGGTAATGGACAATGCCACTAATAAGTATGTTCAAGTTCAGCACAAATGGAAAGAAAGAATGTGGGGATTGGAGTGCTTAAGCTGTGGGGGGTCTAGAGTAATGGACAATGCCACTTAATTTGAGTATGTTCAAGTCCAGCACAAATGGGAAGCAAGACAAGTAGATGGAATGTGAAATACATTTAGCAAGAGTCAACACAGCAAAGTGTTAAAGGATGAGGTGTTTACAATCCAGAGAAATGGCCAGGTATGAATTGTGGAAGCGAGAGGTGGGAGACCCCCTATCAGTAGAAACCAAATTCACCTCTACAGATTTGCTCTGAGACACCTTTTGCTTTCTCTCAGGTACTTGGCCAGTGCCTGAGGAAAGTACCCAGACGTGGGATTAAAGAGGAAGATTCCTTGATGGAGCCGAGGTGCTTTTAGGTGGCTTAGGGAGCCACCAGAAAATATTTCCATGAAGTATGGAAGGTGTCCAAATGGCTGGCAAGGGAGCCGAGCCAGGGAAAACCCAGACCAGTGTACAAGTTTGGGCTATGTAACCCAAAGCAGTGTACAAGTCCAGGCTGTGTGCCCAGTGTGTTTCAGAGCCTGAGGGCTAAAGTGATGAGGATGTGTTCTGGTCTCTTTTAATCTGCATTACCAGGAGTGTAGCTCCGTTGGGGTCCATCTATGCTTTGTTTATTCTGTTTGGATGTGAATAAAAGCCACACTTTCGAATCCCACTTCTGGTATTGGACATTACAGTTATTGCTTCCTGTGTTCGGAGTTACTTGGGTGCCCCTATGCAGAGTAGCCAAACCTAGCCTATGTACCGAGTGACATATACCTCCCCGAACCCAGCCCACCTAGTAGAGCTGTCAGATACAGACAGCATACCAGCCTGGGGTTCCACTTATAAAAAAATACATAAGTATCTTTTTTCTTTCATTTGCTGCTTTTTACTTATTGTATTTCTAGTTAAACCGTAGTTTTAGTGTTAAATCATTATTTTTATCGATTTCTCCCGGTTCATTATAATCAGTGGGGAACCAAGTTATTCAAACAATATGAAGTCTTGCTATATTCTGACATATGCAGTCAGTCCCAACCTTTGAACTGCTCTGGAGGTGAAAGAGTTAACTTTCCATGCCAGGCATGGAACGCTGAGCTCGAGCTCGGTTGAAACTCTGTCTGTTGTTCTTCAAACTCAAACCGTCAGATTCTTTACTCCGCCTCACTGAACAGTCGCTCCAGAGATTTCTCCTTCTGCTCGGTTCATTTTGTTGGTTAAAGTATTGTTTTTCTCGGTTTTCGATCGAATTTAAACCGCAACAAGTCGGTTCAGGCTCTGTCTGTGGTATCTGTGAGTACTAGATAGGTTTTACATTAATTCTCTTCTGTGTGGAACTTGTAAATGGTTTATCGGTTCGGTTTGAACCGATCAGGTTGTTTAAAAGATCTTAATCTGTGATTTAGAGTGTGGTTACCGGTTCTTATCGGTTCTAAAAAAAAAAAAACAGATTTCATTACGTTTTTTTCCATGACCCGTGACACGGTTGGGAACCGATAAGAGGGTCTTACCTGGCGGATTGCCATAAATGGGTAAGTTTGGTTAGGACTGGCACTATGTCTGAGAAACCCAAAAGAAAAACCGGGCCCACTGGGTTTCAACACTGCAGTGTGTGTGGGGAAGTCTTTGCCAAGGCTGACCCCCACACCACCTGTGTTTATTGTCTGGGGTTTGACCACCTCAATGCAGACTGCCGGATTTGTAAAAATTTTCCTGCAGCTACCCTGGAAAAGAGAGTTGGTAGGCTCAGGGAAAGGGAGGCCAAAAAGTCCGCTGAACCGGATGGCCAGCCCGGTTCAGTTCTAACTGAACCAGAGGGAGTGCCCTCTGACCAGGGCGAGACTTCCTCGGGCAAAAGGAGATCTGACTCTGAGGAGTCGGTTCCAGCAAAAAGGACTAGGAAATCAGCTGGTGTGGAGCCAAAACTTTCTCTCCAACCGCTGAAGAAATAGCCAAAGCAATTAAAATTGTCCAGTCGCTTTCCCCGGTTCCGACCGAACCGGCACCATCAGGTAAGCGCCCGGTTTGGCCGGTTCAAGAGTATGATTTAGAGGAATATTATGAACCGGAGGAGGGGGAAGAGGAGTATGAGGAGAGTGAATGTGGATTTGAAAGTCTGGATGTGTCCATTGACCCAGACATCTCCCCAGACAGACCTTCAGGAGTGTCTCCTCCTAGGCTTTCTGAGTCCCCTTCTCATTTTATGTTTTGTAAAAAAAGTGGCTGAAACCCTTCCGCTCGCTATGGAGGAAGCTGTGGATGATCAAGAGGAGCCTGACTATGTGGAAATGATGGATATCCCAGTGTCTAAAAGACTGTCTATTCCCTTGCATAAATCTTTTGTGAAACAGACATTTAAAATTCTAAAAACTCCTCACACTATACCTCCTGTGGATAAGAGAATGGACAAGAGGTACACATTGTCAGGCTCTGATACGGAGTTCCTCACACAACAATGCAGCTATGTTAGTAGCAGGCTGCAGCCTGTGACAAGGCAAATATTTCCTGGCTTCACACACCTCGGACAAGGACTCCAGGAGGATTGATGCCATGGCAAAGAAACAGTACATGGCAGCATCCTGGGACTCAGACAGGCAAATTATATGGCTTATGTTGCTAGATATCAGAAATCCAGATGGGATACTGTTATGGCTCTAACAAAACAGGTCCCTGGCCAGCTTGCAAAGGAGCTGGAGCAGGTGGCTGCTGATGGTATTGAGGCATCCAAGGTGCAATTCCATGCTGCACTGGACTCAAATGATGAGTCATCAAGAGTCATGGCTACACTTGTGGTACTTCGCAGAACGGCTTGGGCTCAGAAGTACTAGCCTGTCACAGGATACCCAGACTAAGGCCATGGATTTTCCTGTTGTGGGTAATTCCCTGTTTGGGGAGCAGACAGAGAATTACATGAAGAAAATGGATGAGTATAGGACCACCTATAGGAGTGCACAGGCCAAGGAAAGGCAGGCCCTCCTCAAAGGCAGCTTCCAAGGGCAGGGCAGGCCTTTTCATGAGGCCTTTTCACAAGCCCAGGCCTCCTCCTCTTCTGCTTATGCCCAGAGGGGGTTCTTTAGAGGGAGAGGCAGACGGGGTACAAGCAGGCCTGCTTCCACCCCTCAGCCCAAAGCCCCTGCCAAGCAGACACCCTGATGGGGTTGCCAGGGCCGATTCTCAGCTACCTGTATGGGGCAGGCTGGCTTACTTTGTCCAGGACTGGGAGTCTCTGACATCAGACAAGTGGGTCCTGGAAGTAGTAAGCCAGGGACTGGTTCTCAGCTTCAAAAAGTTTCCAAAGATGAGAACCAGATCCTTCCACCTGCAAATCCACCAGAGGCACTTGCCCCTAGAGGCAGAGGTCTCTTCCTCCTGGCTCTCAGAGCTGTGTAAAGGGTTCCACCCTCACACCAGGGCAAAGGGTTGTACTCAGGTACTTCCTTACCCCAAAAAGACAGGAGAATGGCCCATCCTGGATCTCAGATATTTAAATAAGCACCTTTTAAACCAAAATTCAAAATGGTGACTCTGGGAATTATTCTACCCTCTCTAAGGCCAGGGACTGGCTAGTGTCCCTGGACCTCAAGGATGCCTACTTCATATTCTCATCAAACTCCCATCGAAAGTACCTCAGGTCGAGCTGCCCTCAGGCCATTACCAGTTCAGAGCAATGCCCTTTGGCCTCACCTCTGCTCCAAGGGTATTCTACAAATGCCTGGCAGTAGTAGTTGCTTTCTCTAAGAAGGCAAAATTGCCATCTTCCTTATATCTGGATGACTGGCCCATAGTAGGCCAGTCCCCAGACCAAGTCAAGTTACACCTACAGATAACTCAGCAACTGCTCACCTCTCTAGGTTTCCTTCTGAATCTTTCAAAGTCAGTTCTAGAGCCTGTCCAGCTCCTCACCTTCATAGGCCAGAGCTGAACACAGAGAAAGCCAGAGCCTTCCTTCCTTTGGACAGGGCAAGGACCCTGGTCTCTCTGGCTCTCATTCACCCTGCAGGTGTCCCAACCAGCAAGGCATTTTCACAGCCCTGGGGCACATGGCTGCTTCTACAGCAGTAGTGCAGGGAGCAAGATTTCAGATGAAGGACATTCAGTTCCATTTGAGAGCCTTTTGGTCTCAAAGGAAAGACCCTCTAACCAAATTGATCCCAGTGACTCGAACCCTGATCCAGGCCCTACAGTGGTGGCAGGATCAGAGCAATCTGAGACAAGGGGTTCCTTTGTCACTCAGTCTCGCCCTTAATCCTTACTACAGATGCATCCTCTTGGGGTGGGAGCTCACATGGGCGACCTCACTACCCAGGGTTGTGGTCCCTCAGGAATCTCTGCTCCACATCAATCTGTTGGAACTCAGAGCAGTTTTTCTAGCACTTCAAGCTTTTTCCAAATCCATTCAGAACAAAGTTGTACAGGTCAGAACAGACAACACCACTACAATGTGGTACATCAACAAGCAAGGGGGCACTTGGTCTACGGCCTTGTGCACCAAAGCAATGAAGTTGTGGTCTCTGGCTTACTCCCTGAACACCTCCCTTACGGCAGTTCACCTCCCAGGCAAGGACAATGTCCTGGCAGATGCTCTCAGCAGGATTTCCCGGGGCCATCACGAATGGTAACTGGACCCCCTGGTCTTGGCGGTGATATTTGCCAGATGGGGCACCCCGCAGATAGATCTTTTTGCAGCCCCAGACAATCACCAACTTCCCCTTTTTGGCTGCAGGCCCTCAGTGTTGGGCTCAGTCCCTCTGGATGCCTTAGTTCTCAATTGGGAAGGGAAGTTTCTCTATGCTTTTCCCCCCTTCCCTCTCCTGTTCAAAGTGCTAGTCAAAATCAGATCTCAACCCTGCAAGATGACCCTGATTGCTCCAGATTGGGCCAGACAACCCTGGTATCCTCCTACTGTCCTTAGCAGTCCATCTTCCTCTGTGTCTTCCCAGGAATCACAACCTGTTAACCTGTGCTCAGGGGCGGGTTTGGTACCGAACCTCAAATCTCTCAATCTCAAGGCCTGGCTCTGAAGAGTTAGAGTTGCTGATTTACACCTCTCCCAAGGTGTAATGGATATCCTGAAGGCTTTTAGAAAACCTTCCACTAGGCTACTTATAATTCCAAATGGAAGAGGTTTTCCATATGGTGCTCTGGAAAGCATATTTCCCCAGAATCTGCTGATTTACCCACAGTCCTGGATTATGTGGTCCACTTAAATACCTTAGGCTGAGACCAGCTACCCAAAAGTGCATCTGGCAGCTGTGTCTGCTTTTATTTCAGCAGGTAAGCCTTCTTCTCTTTGAGCTCACCCTGTATTCTCCAAGTTTTCAAGGGATTGCTTCACACCAACCCTCCATTCAGGGACCCTGCCCCCACCTAGGATCTTAATGTTTGCATTGCTCAGCTTATGCAACCCCCCTTTGAGCCTTTGTCTTCAGCAGAGCTTAAGTACTTGACTTGGAAGACTGTGTTTCTGGTAGCCATCACTTCTGCCAGATGCATAAGTGAATTACAAGCTTTGTCAGTGGAGCCTGATTTTATCTCCTTTCATAGAGATAAGGTGGTCCTCAGGACTAACAGGAAGTTCTTGCCTAAGGTGGTTTCAGATTTCCACCTTAATCAATCTATATCTCTTCCAGTGTACTTCACTGACCATTCCTCCTCTGGCGAGAGGAGGCTACACAGCTTAGATGTGAAGAGGCCCTTAGTTACTACATAGAGCGTACCAAGGGTCACAGGTTTGACTCCCTCCAACTGTTCCTCACTTATGGTGAGGTTGGTAAAGGGAAACCTGCCACTAAAAGATCCATTGCCGGGTGGATTGTCTCTTGTATCCAATTTTGCTATGAAAAACTGGGTAAGGTTCCTCCCTCAGGCCTGAGGGCTCACTCTACCAGAGGTACAGCTGCTTCCCTGGCTGCTGCCAGGGACATCCCTATTCTAGAGATATGTCAAGGAGCTACCTGGAAAACAGTTCACACTTTTACCACGCATTACTCCCTGGACATCCAGGCTAGGAGTGATGCTTGGTTTGGCACAGCTGTGCTTCAGAGCCTATTTCCTAAGTAGGTTCTGTCCCTCCTCCATGGAGGTACTGCTTTGTAGTCTGCATATGTCAGAATATAGCAAGACTTCATGTCGTTTGAAGAAAAAATTTCTCACCTTAGTGATGTTGTTTCTTCTAATGGAGTCTTGCTATATTCTGACCTCCCCCCCCCCGCCTGCCCCTCTCAGAACCTCTGTTTTTGGGATGTGGGTGGGCAGTGCAGTGTTGGCACTTAGTAGGTGCCCACCTTGTTGTTTTCACCCCTCCTTTCTTGGGGTGACTTGGTGTTGTGTTTTCATTTTTTGGGTCTCCTGACTTGAGTCTTTGTTTTGGGACCAAAAAATGTGTTCTTATGTTTAGTAGCCAGTTGGCTAGTGTAGGTTTACAGCTTCCACACAGGACCTCAGTGAGTTTAGCTCGTAAAGATCTGACGGTTTGAGTTTGAAGAACAACAGACAGAGTTTCAACTGAGCTCGAGCTCAGCATTCCATGCCTGGCATGGAAAGTTAACTCTTTCACCTCCGGAGCAGTTCGAAGGTTGGGACTCACTGCATATGTCAGAATATAGCAAGACTCCATTAGAAGAAACATTACTAAGGTGAGTAATTTTTCCTTTTAGCTTATATCGGAGTTTTCTGACTAATAAGCTCTGTTAGTTTAGTTTATTTTTGTTTAAAAACCTCTATTTTAGTAGCCACTTCATCGGTTACAGAACCAATAACCTCAGTTCATTTTTCTGCGGTTCCCAGTTTCAATCGGTTCCTTTATCGGTTCTGGAACTGACCATAACCGTTAAAATAATACTTAAATTCTAAAAACTATTTAGCGGTTTCATTTTTTATTGGTTTCCCAATAAAATGTCTGAAAATCCTAAAAAGAAAACCGGTGAACCTGGTTTTAAAAACTGTTCTGAATGTGGGGCAGTATTTGCCAAGGCAGATAAGCAGAGTTTGTGTGTTGCCTGCCTTTGCTAAGACCATTTAAATGAAGATTGTGAAATTTGTAAAACTTTCCCAGAAAAAACTGTGGAGAAACACCTGGAATGGCTAAAGAAAAAACTTCCTCCACCTAAGGGTCCCTCAGGCTTTGACCAGCTGACACAGTCTACTGCTGTGGGTGAAACCACTGCAGTTTTACAGTCGACCCGATACGGGTGATAAAGTGACTTCTAAGAGGCCTGCTGAACCGGCTGACTCCCCAGTTCCCTCAAAAAAATCTAAAAAATTGAAACACACAGAACCCCCTACTGGACAAAAAAAGGGGGTGCTTTGGCTCTCCCCTCTCCTCAGGCACAGGCTTTTAAAGTGGTACAAGCCTTGCAGGGACTTCTGTCTCCTAGCCAGCAGCCATCTGGGCAGACCCCAGATGGACAGGCTGGTCCCTCAGCCAAATCCTCATTTTTTGAAGGAGGAAGAATATGGGGAGTATGAAGAGGAGGCGGGGGAACCCATTGAACCTGAGGTTTCCCCCCCGAGCAGGACTTTGGCTCTCCTCCCAGAGCTACTGAGGATTATTCGTCACTTTTCACTTTTGTGAGAAGGATGGCTGATGCCCCTGACATCACCACAAGTGAGGAAATAGAGGATGAGGAGGTTGAATACCTCGAGATGATGGGGCTAACCCCTACCAAAAAGCTCCTCCTCCCAGTTAATAAATTCTTCAAGAAGGATGCTTTGAAGATTTTACAGACTCCAGACTCTGCCCCCCCCCCCAATAAGACACTGGACACGAAATATCAGTTGGACAGGGAGAGTGCAGACTTTCTGTTTTTCCACCCTGACCACCAGGAGGTGGTGCAGGCGGCAGCCTGTGACAAGGCCAAAGTACCCCTGGCTTCTCACCCACCAGAAAAGGAATCCAGAAAAATTGACAGTATGGCCAAGAAGGGATACTTGTCAGCCTCCTTAGCCATTAGGCAGGCTAATTTTCAGGCCTATGCAGCACAGTACAAAAAGTCACTGTGGCAATCTGTCTTAGCTATGGCAGACAAGGCCACATCACCCTTGTCGGCTGATCTTGCAGAAACTCCTAGATTTGGCTTGGAGGCAGCCAAATATCAGTTTCAAATGGCTGCTGATACTGATGGATACAGCAGCTAGGTGGATGGCCAATACTGTGGCTTAGAGGAGGTTTGCCTGGCTAGGAGCCATAAACCTTACCCAGGACACAGAAACAAAGGCCATGGATTTTCCTCTGGAGGGTAATTCTCTTTTTGGTAACAAAACGGTGGCTTATATGAAGAAGGAGGATGAGTACAAAGTCACCTTCAAGAGCAATTCAGCCAAAGAGAAGGCCTCCCCATCCACCAGGCGCTAAGGGAGGGGAGGGGAGGCAGGAGCAGGTCCTTTCATAACAGGCCCTTTTTCCAGATAATGGCTGCACCCCAATACCAGTAGTATCCCCAACAAGGGTACTTCAGGGGCAGGGGCAGAAGGGGCTCCAGGTGGGGAATCTCAACCTCAGTCTCAGCCCCAGAGTAAACATACACCCTGACATGTTTTCTCAGGCCACCTCCTCTCTACCTGTCCGAGGCTGGCTGGCTCATTACCTTCAGGCTTGGCAAGAAATCACCGCAGACAAGTGGGTCCTGGAGGTAGTAAGTCAGGGACCGTCTCAGAGTTTCAAATCCCTTTCTATTCCGAGAACCAGAGTATTCAGACCATTCTTCCTCGCAGAAAAGAAGCTGTTGCAGGCAGAGCTTTGAAACCTGCTACTGTCAAAGGCAGTGGAGCCTGTCCCAGCTCAGCAGAAAAGAAAGGGGTTTTACTCAAAGTATTTCCTTACCATAAAGAAAAATGGGGAATGGTGGCTGATCTTAGACCTCAGGGTACTAAACAAGTATCTGACAAAGCCAAATTTCAAAATGCTAACCTTGGCATTGATTCTGCCAACACTCCAAAAAGGAGACTGATTGGCATCACTGGACCTAAAAGATGCCTATTTCCATATCCCCATGAGGGAGTCTGACAGAAAATACCTCCAGTTCAGACTCCCATCAAGTCACTACCAATTCTCAACCCTGCCATTCAGTCTCACTTCAGCTCCAAGGGTGTTCACAAAGTGCTTGGCAGTGGTTGTGGCACACCTTCGAAGGCAAGGTGTCACAGTGTTCCCATCTTTGGATGATTGGCTGGTGGTGGGAAAATCACCACAGCAAGTCAGACAGTACCTACAGATCAACCAGAGGCTTCTGGAGTTCCTGGGGTTTCTGGTAAACCACAAAAAAAAAAAAAAACACAAAAATCTGCCCTTCTACCTGCACAAGTGCTGCAGTTCATAGTGGCAGAGATCAACACCCTGCAGGGCCTACCTTCCTTTAGACAGCGTAAGAAGTATACAGCCGATTGCAGACTCATTCAGCCTGCACAAGCCAAAAACTGCAAGGCAGATCTTACTTCGAGAGGGCTCTTGCAGTAGGTAATTACATATAGGACGGACGTCGGCAGGCGGCAGGACCCCACGGAAAAATTTCTATCTAGCAGTCCCTGGCGGGGGACCGCCCCCATAAAGGGGCAGTCCCTGACACCTGCCTTCCAGTTCTTTCCCGCCATTAGGTCATGCAGCGCCTCGCTAAAAAGTTTGTTGCTTCTTCAGCCTCCCTTTGTCAGTTTTTACTGAATAATTTTGACTTTTTTCGACATTCGTCAGGTCATTGCGGTGTATGTCATCCCCTCCACCCTCCAAGCACAAAAATAAGTGCGACTCGTGCGGTGCCCAACTGCCGCACAAGGACGACCATTCCCTGTGCCTGTTCTGTCTAGGACCCGATCACCCGGTCGAGAAGTGCCAGCACTGCCTCCGCTTCAACGCGGCTACCCGGAAAAGGCGGCAGCAATCCCTGGAAGCCCACATCTTGAAGAAAAAGATAAGTTCGATGGAGAAGGAGCTCAAAAAACTCAAGCAGGTGTCCACATCCCCCGAAGGCCATCGGAAGAAGAAAGACAAGGAGAGGCACCGGGACAAGGACTCCTCCACGCGCCTCCCTCGGGAGTCACCGGGACTCAGGTAACGTCCCCTCTGGGGGACTGCTCCTCGATGGCCGCCTCAGAGGTTTCCGAGGGGGTGTTGGCTCATCCGTCTGGCTCACGCTCAGGCCTTTCAGGTGCCTCCAGGCAATTGGAGGCCTCCACCCCCGGTTCGGCCATAGCTTTGCGGCCTACTAGCGTGGGCGACTCTGGTAAGCCGGACATTGGCACCTCCGACATCCGCGCAGAGAAAGCTGGTAAGGCGCACGACCCTTTGGGGCAGCGCGTGGCTCCTCTCTTGCCGGACCAAGCTGATCCTCCCCCTCGGTCTGCCTCCGGTGAAGGCTCCCATAAGTCGGATGCCGACTCCTCCGGCGTCCGCTGGGAGCTCACAGTAAAACCACACGTCAGTTTGTCCGACGTTCGGTCGGCGAAAGAACCAACGACGGACCTACCCACATCCGTTGTCCCCGGTTCTCCGCAGCCTTCGCTGCCATCTGGGGACCCACGAGTCCCTCCAGCCCCACCCCGGGGATTTTTCTCCTCCATCCCCGGGCGACGCTGGGGTTCCTCCTCCGTTGGACCGTCCTCCTCTAGGTGCGCTGGATCTGACGTCAGCTCCCCAGACGCAGGCTCTGATGCCGGTACCTCCGACACTGGGGCCTCCAATGCCGGCCCTGATGCTGATTTTACCGACTCCGGCCGACATCCCTCTTCCGGATGTCGCCCCACCGCCGGGCCCTCCAACCTGGATCTGCCCATGAGGCCGCCGGCCGGGCCGTCTGCTCCGGCAGCTCCTCCGGCTCTTGGATTCCCTCCATCCTATCCGACCCTGGTGTATCCAGGATCACAGTATCCGACGCCGCAGTACCCGATGCCGGGTTTTGGATACTCTCCGTATGGGTACAACCCATACCCTTATCCCCCTCCTCCTCCACCGCCCCCACAGCCGCCGGTGGATTTGCAGGATACTCTGGCCTCCTGGTGGGCTGAGGCCAAGGCTCAGCTCACCAGGGAGGTGGAGAGCCACCTACCGACAACGGTGCCATCTCAGGTTCCTGTACGTCCATGGCGGCACACTCCCTCACCACCTCCGGACTCCAGGGCTCTCCCATCTGGGTCCAGAGGGGGGGCAGGATATGCTTCCTCGGGTGCTTCCCAAGGGGTCCGTTCCTCCCCCGGGTCGGGAAAGGGAGTCTTTCCTTTTCCTCTTCCTCTTCACCCTCGGACTCCTCAGATTCCTCCCATGGTTGCTCCAAAAGGGACGACGAGCCACACTCTCCATCGAAGCCCAGGCCAAGGACTCCTCCGAAGTCTCCTCCAGAAGATCCTTCTTTTACGGAGTTGCTACGAAAAATCCAGGATGGTTATCAGTGGCACTCTTTGGAACCAGACCTTCAGCGGTTGAAACTTGCCGAGCATCTGGATCTGCCCGTGACAGCACCTACTTTGGTGCCACCCTAGATAGAGCCTCATGCCGACCTTGTTACCACCATCTGGAAGCAACCATCGGCTCTAGCCCCACTTCCGTGGAAGTCAAACAGGCTATACCAGGCTCCCGAGGGTGTTGATTTTTTAGATTCTCACCCTCGTGCTGACTCGGTTGTGATTAGCGCCGCTCACGGCCAGTCGACTAACCCAAAACATCTCAGCTCATCGCCACCTGACAAAGAATCCTGCCTACTGGACCAGTATGGAAAGAAGATCTTTGCTTCCTCCACGCTGGGGATTAGGGCCCTGAACTATGTTGGTCATATTGGGGACTACCAGAAGGCCATTCTTACTCAGGTGGAAACCAAACTGGACTACCTGCCGGACTCTCAGGTCAAGCAAGAGTTGGCTGATCTTGTCCGCTCTGCACATTTGGCCAGTCAACACATGCTTCGTGCGACCTACGATGCAGTGGACACTGCTGGACTGAGCTCAGCTTTCGCCATAGGCCTACATCATCATGCTTGGCTCCGTGTCAGGGTTGGTCCTGGAAGTGCAGTCTGCTATCCAGGAAGCGCCCTTCCGGGGGTCGGTGCTTTTTGGTGGCGATATCAAGGACATCATCACTGATTTGCAGGAGAAGGGGATGGCACTGAAGTCCGTTGATGCCATGTACCGCCCCCACCAGCTGCAGCGTTGTCCCTTTCACAGACGGAATCAGCACAAGGCGAAACCCCAGGGAAGGCGGGCCACAAAACATCGGGCCCCCACAGCTGCTAAGTCCCCCCGCTTAAAAAAGCAGCGGGTGCTTCAGCTGCGGCGCTGCCCCACACCACTTGACTCCTCTCCTCTCCTCTCCCACAGCCTCCGGACTCCCCGGAGGAACCGGTAGGAGGGAGGTTTTCCCTCCACCTTCTGTGATGGGAGAGGATAACATCAGATTCTTGGGTGCTCCAGCTGATCACAGAAGGACACTCGATAGAGTTTCTACAGAAACCACCTTGCCACCCCCCAAAGTCATCATATTCACGGGAACATCTTTTCTTCTATTTTCATTTCTTCCTGGTCCCAAAGAAGACAGAAGATCTCAGACCTATTCTAGATCTCAGTTCCCTGAATCTTTTTGTGGAATACAAAAGGTTCAGAATGCTCTCATTGCAGAGCCTTCTGCCCCTCCTCCAGTTGGGTCAATGGCTATGTGCCCTGGATATGCAGGATGCTTACCTGCACATTTCCATTCACCCGTCTCATCGCAAATATCTTTGTTTTGCATTCCAGGGGGACCATTACCAGTTCAAGGCACTTCCGTTTGGCCTATCCTCGGCGCCCCGAGTATTTACTAAATGCCTAGCGGTGGTGGCGGCCTACCTGCGTACCGGGGGGATGCAGGTTTTCCCGTACCTGTATGATTGGCTCCTGGTGGCCTCATCCAGAGGGAAACTCCTGCGCTGCCTCACCCTTACTCAGCAGGTTTTTGCCTGCCTGGGTATTACCATCAACCATTCCAAGTCTCACTTGATCCCATCTCAGAGACTACAGTTTATCGGGGCGATTCTAGACATGACCATTGGCAGGGCCTTCCTGCCACTGGACCGTGCATCTTCCCTCCACACTCAAATAAGTCTGTTGTCCAGCTGCAGGTGGGTCAGTGCAAGGTCGGTCCTTCGCCTTCTCAGGCTCATGGCAGCTGCTATCCCGACAGTTCCTCGCACTCGACTTCACATGAGAGTCTCTCAGTGGACTCTCCGCTCCCAATAGGATCAGTTAGTGGATGACTTAGATCACCCAGTTCTAGTCTCCTCGCCGATGCTCTGAGACTTGCAATGGTGGATGGTTTGAGAGAACCTGCTTCGAGGAGTTCCTTTCTTTCATCCTCCCCCCACTCCCAGACTCTAACCACAGACACCTAGGGCGAAGGTTGGGGAGCCCATATAGGTCTCCAACGGACCCAGGGCTCTTGGTCCAAGCTCAGACACTCCACATCAATGTGCTTGAGCTTTGGGCAGTGTTGTACGCTCTCCAAGCCCTTCACCCATACATCATTCCCAGCCACCTAGACGTTCAGACGGACAACATGTGCATGGTTTGGTACATCAACAAACAGGGGAGACTCAGTCCTACCCTCTTTGCAGGGAAGCAATGAGGGTTTGAGATTGGGCAACACAACACGACCGTCGCCTCATGGCAATTCATGTTCTGGGAGTCGACAACACCTTGGCAGACAAGCTAAGTTGCTCGTCTGCTCTGGCTCATGAATGGGAACTGGACCAAGGGGTCCTAGACAGTATCTTCCGACTTTGGGGAACATCACAGGTCGACCTGTTCGCATTCCCTCTAAACACAAAGCTTCCCGTCTTCTGCTTGCTTGTTCCAGAGCGAGGCGCTTTCTGGAGAGACGCTCTGTCTCTAGACTGGAAGGACAGATTCGTCTATGCCTTTCCCCCAATTCCACTTATCCCACGAGTCTTACAGAAACTAGCTTCAGAAGGAGCACGAATGATTCTGATTGCTCCTTTCTGGCCCAGGCAAGTTTGGTTCTCTCTCTTCTACAATACTCAGAGGATCATCCTCTTCCTCTATCACGAGGTTTGCTGACCCAGGATCAGGGTCCATCCAGGCCTCAAATCTCTTCAGCTGCATGCACGGCTCCTGCGGACTTAACTCAATCCCGTTTTAGGGTTTCTCCCCAAGTGGCAGAGATTTTGGTGGAGGCTAGAAAACCCTCCACTAGATCTACCTAAGCCATGAAGTGGAAAAGGTTTACTATCTGGGCTGCTTCTAAGGACGTGGAACCCTTTTCCTGCTCAGCGGGGCTTCTGCTCGAGTACCTATGCCATCTTTTTGACCTGGGTCTCGGTCATTCTTTTCTGAAAGTCCACATGGTGGCCATCTCGGCCTATCATGTCCCCTTTGTAGACAAGACATTGGCTTAACTGGAGGTCTCTAAGACCTTTCTCAGAGGGGTCCTCCATCTGCGACCTCCTATACGTACTCCTGCTCCCCCTTGGGACTTGAACTTTGTTCGAGAAACTTACTCTGCCTCCTTTTGAACCGGCAGCTTCAGCAGACTTGAAGCTCCTTTCATGGAAGACTCTCTTCCTGGTGGCCATTACTTCCGCTTGGAGAATTTCCGAGCTCCAGGCCCTGATGTGTAAAATTCCATACTTGATTTTTCACAAGGAACGTGTGGCTTTGCGCACTAACCCTAAGTTTCTCCCTAAGGTAGTAGCGGAGTCTACTCTAAACCAGTCCATAGAGTTACCCACCTTTTTTACGCAGTACTCTAATCGGGGAGTATTTACTCCATACTATGGACATTCACCGGATTCTGAGATACTACACTAACAGAACAAAAGATCTCAGGAAGACTGATCAATTGTTTGTCTCTTTTGCACCCAAAAGAGAAGGCAATGCTGTTTCTAAGCAATGCCTATCTAAATGGTTGGCTCATTGCATCACTTTATGTTATGACAAGTACAACAAGACCCTGCTGGGTCAAGCAAGAGGCCACTCCACCAGAGGAGTAGCTGCCTCAGCGGCTTGTTTCAAGAATGTGTCAGTGGCAGATATCTGTGCTGCCACCACCTGGACCTCTGTCCATACCTTTACAAAACACTACAGTTTGGATGTTGCCCTCGACGTAGAGCAGGCTTCGGGCTGGCTGTCCTGTAAGGCCTCTTATCTTAAAGCTTGCACAGCTAGAGCTTCTACTTGGAGTAGATTTCCTCCTCCGGGTGCTTCTCCTTGTTCCAGACTGCTTGGGACTCAGTCCTATATGTAATTACCTACTGCAAGAGCCCTCTCGAAGTAAGATAGTACAGTTACGTAAGAACTTACCGTAACAGTAGATCTTTGAGAGAGGCTCTTGCAGAACAAATACCTTCCTGCCCTCCATCCCCCTAAGCTTTTTCAGCTCCTTTTCCATTAAGGGAAATATCCGTTCCTCTCTCATCCGGCCTCTTCTGGTCTGTGGCGGGAAAGAACTGGAAGGCGGGCCTCAGAGACTGCCCCTTTATACCGACGCCAGTCACCTGACATGGGGGCGGTCCCTCGCCAGGGACTGCTAGCTAGAAATTTTTCTGTGGGGTCCTGCCACCTGCCGACGTCAGTCCTATATGTAATTACCTACTGCAAGAGCCTCTCTCAAAGATCTACTGTTACGGTAAGTTCTTACGTAACTGTACTTTTCTACAGCTCCTGGGCCACCTGGCTGTAGCCACAGGCACAGTCCTAGGTTCCAAGTTCCAAATAAGACATCCAGTTCCACCTCAAGGAACACTGGTGTCAGAGGAGAGATCCTCTCAAAGCTGATCCCAGTAACAGAAACCTTGTTACAGGCACTTCAGTGGTGGAAAGAGGAAACCAATGTAAGAGAAGGGGTTCCCTTTCAGCAGGATTCCCCATCAGTTTTCACAACAGATGCATCTCTACTAGGGTGGGGTGCCCATCTGGGAGGCCACACAACCCAGGGCACTTGGTCAAATGCAGTGTCACTCCAGCACATAAACCTGCTGGAACTCAGAGCAATGTTTCTGGCACTAAAGACCTACGTAACACTAGTACAGGAAAAGGTGGTACAAGTCAGGATGGACAATACCATCACAATGTACTACATAAACAAGCAGGAAGGTACAAAGTCAAGTCCTCTCTGCACAGAAGCTATGAAAATCTGGAGCCTGGCATACTCTCTGGGAGTTTCTCTATAGGCAATCCATCTGCCAGGGAAAGACAATACCCTCACAGATGCCCTGAGTTGAATCACCAGGACCATCACGAATGGACCCTGAACAGGCAAGTGATTTTCAGGAGGTGGGCACCCCAGTGGTAGACTTGTTTGCATCCCACCAGAACCACCACCTGCCACAATACTGTTGCAGACCACCAGATTGGGGAACAGTCCCGCTGGGTGCTCTAGCTCTGAATTGATCAGGGAAGTACCTGTATGCTTTTCCTCCCTTCCCTCTGGTGTACAGGGTATTGTTCAAGCTCAGATCATGGGAGGCAGTATAGTGCAGTGGTTTAAGGCTCTGAGCTGCAAATCTGGTGACATCCAGCAGACCAGACCTGGGTTTGAATCCCACAGCTTCCACTTGCATACTGTGTGACCCTGAGCAAGTCACTTAACTTCCCTGTGCTCCCAGGTCGCTCCTGTAAAAAAGCTTTCAGCTTAGTGTGCTACTCCTGGTTAAACAACTAAAAAAAAAAAAGAAAAAGATCCCAGTCAGCATCAGTGATCTTGATAGCACCAGACTGGGTCAGGCAACCATGGTACTCTCTGCTGCTCTCCATGTCTGTGGCTGAGCCAATACACCTTCCTCGGAGGCACAATCTGCTAGCCTCTAACCAGGGGAGTCTTCTGTACCCGAACCTCTGGTCACTCAGGCTCAAGGCATGGCTCTTGAAGACCTAGAATATGCAGGTTTGCATCTTTCTGAAAGTGTCTTGGACATTTTAAGGGGTTATGCTGCAAAATGGAAAAGTTTTTCTCTTTGGTGTTCAACAAGGGAACTGGTACCAGCACATGCTGGCGTCCCAGCTGTGCTTGACTATCTTACGTACTGACATTCACTGGGCTTGCAGTGCAGCACCCTCAAGGTCCACCTGGCTGCAGCATCTGCTTACATATCAGCTGGACAGAATGTTTCAATGGCTTCAGATCGTATTTTCAAAAGGTTCTTTAAGGGCTTGGCCCATTTGCACTTCCCCTCACAGGGAACTGGTGCCAGCATGGGACCTAAATGTGTGCATAGCTAAGCTCATGGGGCCTCCCTTTGAGCCTCTGTCTTTGGCTTATCTGAAATACGTCATATGGAAAACAGTTTTCCTAGTGGCAATGACTTCTGCAAGAAGAATCAATGCGCTCTAGGCTCTCTGCATTGAACAGGACTACATTTCATTCCACAGGGACAAGGTGGTCCTGAGAACGAACAGGAAATTTCTCCCTAAAGTGGTCTCTGATTTCCACTTGAACCAAATCATTACCCTGTCTTTTTAACTGAGCACTCTACTTCTGGTGAAAGTAGACTCCACAGTCTGGATATTAAGAGAGCTCTTAGTTACATTATGACAGCCACTAAGGACCATAGGCAGCATAGAAAACAGCTGTTCCTGACTAATAGGGATGTGGGAAAGGGTAACCCAGCATCAAAAAGGTCCATTTCTCATTGGATAGTACAGTGTATCCAGTTTTGCTACACTAAGGCTGGAAAGGAACCCCTAACAGGACTGAGGGCCCATTCCACAAGAGGCACAGCTTCTACCATAGCAGCTGCCCGGGATGTTCCATTAGTGGACATCTGTAAAGCAGCTACCTGGAAAACAGTACACATCTTTGCAAAGCATTATCATCTGGACATCCAGTCCAGGGGTGATGCCAGATTTGGCACAGCAGTCCTGCGGAGTCGGTTTCCAAAGTAGGTTCTGTGCCCAGCTCCAAAGGTATTGCTTCTTAGACTACAAGAGTTATGAATACCTGAGTATTACTGGGGTTAGAAGAAAAAATTACTTACCATAGTAATGTTGTTTCTTCTCAGTGATACTCTGGTATTCGGAACACCCTGCCTCCCCTTCTAGAACCAGTAGCCTCTGCACTCCTAAATACTGTGTGCTCAGGAGTATGAGTGCCACTTCCTGGCACTGTCTTTCTATGTTCATAGTGCCCCCCCCTTTCAGGTGATTCTGACATTTTTGGGGTATCTCTTAATGTTTTACCCTCCAGTTGGAGAGTTTATTTGGGTGCTAAGGGTATGACTATCATTATTATTGTTATTTAATATAATTAGTCCATTGGGGGGCCTGTCTTTCCAGGCGTCCAGGAAATCTGAGGGGTTTACAACTAAAGTAATTAGTTCAAGGCAGCATTTGAAAAGTTGTCACGTGCAAAGTGTTCCATCATTTGCATGTGTTTCATTCTCTCCGGGCAGTTCTGTCTTAAAGGGTCACTGCAAGAGTTCTGAATACCCGAGTATTACTAGGAAGAAACAACATTACTATGGCAAGTAATTTTTTCTTCTCGCCCACCTGACAAGGATTCCAGGAGAATTGATTCCATGGCCAAGAAGAAAAAAATACTCACCATAGTAATCTTGTTTCTTCAAAGGGATCACTCATTATGATTAAACTGATACAGTCAGCCTCCCATGTTGAACTGCCCGGAGAGATGGAATGCTGTGCAAATGATGGAACTCTCAATTGGTCCATGCCAGTTTTAGACTGCTGCACTCTGAGTGCTTCAGATTCTTACGTAGCCTAACTAGGTATAAGACTCACTAGCTAAACCTAACATATTACAAACAATTTTTGGCCCCTCGGGTCAAAAACATCCCTAAGAGACCAGCCTAAAACTCGAGACCACAAGGAAACCAACTGGTTAAAGGGTGAGTCTTCTAACCTGGCTCATATACAAAAACCTTAAAGCAGGGATGCATAACAACAGTCCCTCCTTTATACGAACCCCCTTTTTTTTTTTTTTTTTTTTAAGTTCTGGTAGGGGAGGCAGGGTTGGTACTTTAATCATAATGAGTGATCCCTTTGAAGAAACAAGATTACTATGGTAATTTTTTCTTCTAACCCCAGAAATCATTCATTATGATTAAACTGATGCAGACTACCAAGCATTACCCTTGGAGGTTAGGCAGAGAACCTATTTGGGAAACAGGTTCTGCAGAACTGTTGTACCAAACCTGGTATCACTTCTGGATTGAAGGTCCAAGCTGTAGTGCTTTGTGAAAGTGTGCACTGTTTTCCATGTAGCTGCTTTGCAGATCTCTAGTAATGGAATCTCTCAAGCTGCCACTGAAGCAGCTGTTTCCCTGGTGAAGTGTGCCCTTAGACCCAGGGACACCTGTTTACCCACTTTACTGTAACAAAACTGTATACATGCCACTATCCAGTGAGCAATTGTAAATTTTGTGGCAGCTCTGCCCTTATCCACTGCACCACAGGTGAGGAAAAGCTGTGTTTGACTTGATCAGTAAGATTTGTTTCTGTCAATATAGTGGCTAAGTGCCCTTTGGACATCAAGGGAGTGATGTTTCCTTTCTGGAGAACTTGAATTCTCAGTAAAGAAAACAGAGTGATTGACTGACTTAAATGAAAATCGGATACACTTTGGGAAGGAATTTTCTATTGGTCCTGAGGACCACCTTGTCCCTGTGAAATGAGATGTAGTTCACATCTGTGCACAAGGCTTGTAACTCATTGATACTTCTGGCTGAAGTAATAGCAACCACAAACATGATTTTCCAAGTGATATACTTCAGATCTTCCTTTGTCAATCTTCACCATTCATTACTGCTGGGTGTAAGCCAGAGGCGCGCACCCACTACAGGAGTTTTTTTTTTGTTGGAGGGAGGAGTCAAGGCCATGGGTGCGCACGAGAGCCGACGCATCATGTGTGGTTCACGAGGGGGTGGCCGTTAGGCACTGCAAACTCCTCCTCCGTCCCAGTTCTGTTTCTCCCACTGTCGAGGCTGCACCTGCTATGCGTGAGACAGTTTTTCATAGTTGCGCCATCGGGCCTAGTTCAGTTCGACTCTGTCTGATTCTCCTGCATCCTGGTTCTCATCCTGACGTCGTTGAAGCTGGTAAGACTGTTTCATTATTTTTATTTAGACAGCGTCAGGAGCTTTTCTCTTTTGTTATTTAATTTCGCATCATGTCCACTTCAGGGGCCAAGCGTAAATCCAATGTGGGCCGTGCCCCTATGCATCGGTGCCTCTGTGGCCGGCAGTTTTCCATCACACACCGGCATGATGTTTGTCTTCGGTGCCTGGGACTCTACCATGATATGGACCACTGCGACACCTGTTTTTCCATGGACCGCCATGTTTTGGAAATCCGCACGTTTAAAGTCAGCAGGGCCCCGCCGACTTTCTGAGGACGACGTTGCCCGTGTGCTTCCCAGGCCAGATCTCTCGACCCTTCCTCCGGGTCCCCTCCCGGATCTATACAGCCCGGCAAAGAGGGAGTCTCCTCCACTTCCAGCCTTGCCGAGGAGGAGGTTTCTTCTTCGGCACTGGAGGAACGGTGTGATCCCTCCTGGGGTTGCATCATTGGTGCCGTCCCGGCAGTCACCTCCTCGGAGGTGCAGGCTCCCCCAATGTCATGGCCTCCGGTTGTGGAGCCCAGGACTGGTGGACCCTCGATGCCCCCTACTGATGTCGCCTTGGGTTCTGGTGCCATCCATGGCGCCAGGTCTTGGGCAGCGCCACTTTGGGTTCTGGTGCTGTCCACGGCACCAGGTACTTGGGTGGCACTGTTGACGGCGTTGCTTTGGGATCCGGTGTCGCCCGTGGCACCGGGGGACTTGGGCAGTGCAGCTGTGGTTCCCGGTGCCATCTGCGGGGTGGAGGATTCGAACGGCACCATTGGTGTTGTCACGGCCTACGTCGGTGCCACTCCTGGTGCCGTCGCAGGAGAGGTTTCTGGGTTTGCCCCTCTGGAGGTTACTCTGCTCAACTCCTCCTCAGAGGAGGATGACTCAGAGGTGGATCCAGACTGGCAGCCTGAGTCTTCCGACTTGGAACCCTCTGTAGGCCGCGGTGTCAGGCGGCCCAGTGTTCCTCTCCCTGAGTCCCCAGAGCAGGTTTGCCTTGAGGGTCCCACAGCTAGGGGTGGCCTGGGATCTGCTGCAGTGGACCCTTCCAAGATTCGTGAGAGGATGTCTCCTCCTGAGAGGACCCAGGCAGCTGCCATCTCTGGTGCTGCTAGGGCCCTTCAGGAGAGGATAGAGGGCCCTGCTTCTGTGGCCTCCCTCCGGGAGCTCGCGCAGCAGGGACATCCTACACTGGTATCGAGGAAGAGGGCTGCTTCGGAGTCTGAGGGTTTGTGAGGTTGGGGTCTGGAGCAGCGATGTATCCCCCACTGCTCTGAGGGGTGTGGGGAGGAGTCGTAGCGCTGAACCCCGTCTTTCTCTCAAAGTCTCCAGAGCACCTTCTAGTGGCTGTACTGAGGGTTGCCCTTCTGGACACACGAAACCTCAGTCGTGTCACAGGGGAGATTCCCCTTTTGGGCTCTTCCAGAGTTTGCCTTCACATGTTACCTCTTCGCAACCCGGCATGATCTCAGGGTCCCCAGTCTTGATGGCGTCGCTCCCTGGATCCCAGAGCCCTGGCAGAGGCCAGGCATGTACCCTTATGTGCCCCTCGCCCATCTCTCTGCAGCCACACACCCCTCTCCCAAACCATGTGGGTCCTACAGGACCGTAAACTTGGGAGACATTCAGAGCTACTGCGGCAGCCTTCCCTTCATACGTCAGGGCCATGGACAAACAGATTCTCCACCTGTCCCCCCCACCGCAGGAGTCTTCCGAACACTGGAGTTCCACTTCCTCCTCGACTTCCTCTCCTGAGGAAGAGGAACCTTCTGTCCACCTTTCCTCTGACACTGATTTCACTGAATATCAGCAGTTCCTTTCGAGGCTGGTTTCGGAGCTTTGCATCTCCTACATTCACAGGGACAATACTGAATGACAGAAGCGTGCATTCCTCAGTGAATTTAGTGCTCGCCACCTCGTGGTGCCTTCCTGGCCAATCCCCTTCCAGGAGGAGTCTATCCGCACCTGGCAGTCTCCAACTGCCCCTTCTTCAGCCCCAGCAGACTGCAGGACACGGTACTGTGCCCCCCATGAGTCTCTAGGTTCTCTTCCTCACCCGCCTTCGGGTTTGACGTCCCTAGACACTCCTTCTGGGCCTCGGCGCCTGGCACATGACCGACCCCCAGATCCAGATTCTGCTGAATTTGATTGGTGGGGATGAAGAATCTTCTCTTAAAGTTATGTGTTGCTATGCATAGGTTCCCATCAGGCACACCACACTGCCTATAACAGGCATCTGTGGTTGATGTTAGCACAGGTTTTCGCATCAATGCCTGATACAGAGCAGTCTGGACAAGCCATTGCCCTCTCTGCACAGGGTCTGGAGCTTACAAGGCACCAAGTGAGGGCATCTTATGACGCCAACGAGGTGGCTTCCAGACTAGCAGGGACAGCGATCTGCATTAGGCAGATGGCATGGCTTCGTCTGTCCAGACTGTCACCCATTGCCAGGAGTAGGGTGACTGCCTCTGTGTTCCGGGGGACCTGCCTATTCTCCCGCAGGGCAAGGATTCTTCAGGGGTGCCCTCCATCCCCCGGCCACGGGGGACACCCCCTCGCCCTCAGCAGCCTTAGACTGCCTCAGTCTGTTGGTTAGGGTCTCCCCCTCCTGCTTTCCACCAGTAGGAGGCTGAGGGATCTGTTCCCTCAGGGCCAAAATTCAGGTCCCCTTTGGGGGGCTTGGTACTCACCCAGCAGTAATGAATGGTGAAGACTGACAAGGGAAGATATGAAAATTACGTACCTACCGTAATTGTTGATGATCTCTTGTATCTTCACCATTCATTATTGAATCCTTCCCACCTTCCCCTTATGGGCCTAATTTCTTGGGCATCTCCCCCACCCTGCTCACCCTCCTCCCTTCCCCTCGGGGGGTTTGTTCATTCTCTGGTTCCTTGGGACCTTCTGTTCTTCTCTAAAAACATTAACAGGATTAGAGTAGGAGGTGGGCGAGCGAAACTTCATCCTTTCATCTGAGGGAACTCTTTCTGATTTCCTGGAAGGGTCTGCCTTCGGGAATTTCTCAGGCCAGATTAGCTCAATCTCCGGACATCAGGGTTAGTTTCTTGAACAGTCCTCTAACCCTCAGTCTTCAGATTTATCTGATGTCCCTTTATTTCTGGCAATGCCAGACCAAGGCTAGTCTCGTCTGTTCTAGCCCAATTCAGAAATTTACATTTTGATCTGGTAGTCCGGTCCATTAGCCCTACCTTCTCAAGGGAGTCAGAAGGAGGTTCTTCTCTATCTCTGTCCATCCTGACAAGAGGTTGCCCTCTCTTAGGGCTCTTCCCCCCCATGCTAGCACATATTGGTGTGGTACAGGGGTCTCTTTCCTTTGCCTAGTTGGGGGCTCGCCTTCTCTGGAACAGAGTTTGCCTTGGCATTCTGTGAGCTCTCAGCTTGAGTGAAGAGTAATAGGATAGTGGGATGTGTAGGGAAATCTGCCGCTATCATTTTAAGCTGCCTAGAAGGTTCTTTCAAACTAGTTTTATCTGAGGGATCCTTGCTCCCTGCTCAAGTTCCAAGCTGATAAGCTTCAAGCCAATTTCACTCTGAATTGTGGCAGTATCTTCCCTCCGCCCAATATCCTATTCTCTTTTTCCCTTTCCCGCTTTCTTTCTTTCTCTTGTCTGTTCCTCCCTCAGAGCTGCCCAAGGAAGGAGGCCCTCCGGTCCCTTAGGGTAGGATCTTCTTTCCTGTCCTCTTTCGGCTTATTCTTTTTTCAATTGGTTTCCTTTCCTTTTACTATCCCGCAGCTCTCTTGCCTCGCTCTTATTCCTCTAGTCTTTTATTTCGCCTCTCCGGCTTACAGAACTGGAATGGATGAGGAGTTTGCAGCACCTAATGGCCGTCCCTTGCACACCACATGGTGTGTTGCTGTCATGGGCGCCAACTCCTGCCTCCAGAAAAAAAAAACTCCCGTAGCGGGTGCGTGCCTCCAGCTTACACCCAGCAGTAATGAATGGTGAAGATACAAGAGAAGATCAACAACTACGGTAGGTACGTAATTTCCATATCTGTAGTTGCCATGGGTTCGAATGGTGCATCCATTAGCTTGGCAATGCAGATATTCAGATTCCAGGCAGGGACTGGTTCCCTCAGGGAAGGGTGCAGGAGGCTGAGGCCTTTAAAGTATTTCCTGAAGACTGAGTGAGAAGCCATAGACCTCTCTTTACCAGCTGACAGGTAAGCGGAGACTGAAGCCAGGTGGATCTTGAGGGTCGAGAGCTTCAAGCCTAATGAGTGTAGATGTGTCAGGTAATCCAGGAGAATAGCCAAGTCAGCCCTGGAGGGGTCAGTACCCTTACTTGAACACCATATGGAGAATCTGTTCATGAGAAAGGGTTACCAATGTGTCAATGGAATTTTATCAATAAATTAAAAGAGAATGAAAAGAACTACTGCTGTTAAAAAGTTTGTTTTTATTAGATGAGCATATACACAGTTCTAACTCCAGTAATGCTCAAGTATTCATAACTTTCTGCAGTAAGCCTTCTAGGTAGGACTGCCCAGAGAGAATACAGCACATGCAAATGATGGAATTCTTTGCACATGAGAACTTTTCAAACATTGCCTCCACTAACTGCTAATGTTCTAAACCTCCTCAGATTTTTCTGTCCGCCTGAAAAGTCTGGTTGATCGGAGTGCCGTTTGTCCCACTTCCTTCTGTGTCAAGAAAACTTCATCATATACTCTTAAATATAATTTTGTTTTCATTTGCTGCCTCTATTAGTTGTATTTTTGTTGTTAAATCTTGGTTTTAGCTTAAATTTATTGGGCTGGATATTCAAACTGCGCCATTCATAGGCGCAAGCCCTTGCGCTGCGCAAAATAGTTGCGCAGGGGTGTGTCCAGGGTGATATTCAAAGGAGTTGCGCTATTGAGCAACTCCTTGAATATCACCCCCACCCACAGCCATGTGTGCATGGCGCAGTGGAACTTGCGCCACCACAAGTTGACAAAGTGGAGCATTCAACTTGCAGTGGCGCAAGTACCATTGCGCCATGTCCAAAATCCCGATATTCAAAAGGTGACATGCAAATGGGGCTATAATTCATGCAAGGCGCAGGGGGGCCATTTGCATCTGATTATGGCCCCATTTGCATTCCATTAGCATGCAGGTGCGCCGATCCCCGAGGACTTGAGCCTGGTGCCCTGCGAGGCAGCAGCTGTCGGGGAACGATGTCCCCTTCAGCCCAATCGCGGGCAAAAGAGCATAAAAAACCCACCACCACCCCCCACTGGCCCGATCGCGGGCATAGTTTAAATACCCCGCCTCACCAGCCCGATCGCAGGCAGCAATGTTCTCTCCCCAAACACATCCCTGGTGGTCCAGTGGACCGATAAGTCCGGTGCGGGCTGAAGTAATGAAACCCCCCACCTCCCGAATATATCCCTGGTGGTCCAGTGGACCGATAAGCCCGATCGCGGGCTGGAGTTTTCAAACACACACCCTCACCTCCCGATCATATCCCTGGTGGTCCAGTGGACCGATAAGCCCGATCGCGGGCTGGAGTTTTCAAACACCCCCCACCTCCCGATCATATCCCTGGTGGTCCAGTGGACCGAAAATCCCGATCGTGGGATGTAGTTGTCAACCCCCCCCAACACATCCCTGGTGACCTAGTCCCCCCACCCCACCCACCACCCACGAGCCCCACCACCTGCTCCCCTGCAGCGGCGGGCAGCAGCATCCCACCCGCCTGCGCCCGCCCGACTGACTGCGGAAGGGCTGCCGCCCGATGCAGAGCAAGAGCCAATGGCATGCAGCTATACTTACTGAACAGTCCAGTTTTGTGAATGAATTTCATTCACAAACTGAACTATCTGATAGTATGGGCTGCCGCCCATCGGCTCTTGCTCTGCACCAACAGGCGCTGTCTCACGGCAGTCAAGTCGGCATGGGCGAGCGCTGGGCGGAAGTGGGATGCTGCTGCTGCCCGGCTGCGAGGGGAGGCGGGTGGGTGGGTGGGGGACACTAGGTCACCAGGGATGTGTTGGGGTGGAACTACATCACATGATGGGGTTTCGGTCCACTGGACCACCAGGGCTCTCGGCTCCGAGAAAGGTAAAGTGTGACCCAACTCCAGCGCAGGTGGCTTTATCGTCCTGGTCAGAATGTGATGAGAGACGTACTACCATAATCGGGCACGGTGGAGATTACCTGTACGTGATCGGGCTGTGACTCGAGGGGCACAGGGACTGGGTTGGGGGCCAGCCACAGGTGGCAGCTGCTGTGTTGCGCCCTGCAATACAGCAGCTCACCTGTGGGTGGCCCTCGACTTAAGCCTTTTTTTGGCTCAAAGTCCTGCAGGCGCAGGTTGGAGGTTGCGCCTGCACAACTCTGCACAGCCCGGCTGAATATCAGGCTGTGCAGTTTATGCATGGTTCCTCCCCTTCCAGTTGAGCATGCATTCATTTGCATTGCGCTGTTGCTCAGCCTGTTTTCAGTGGCACAACTGCCTCCTGCTGAATATCGCAGAATGGCGCAATTTCGGACTTGCGCATGTGCAACCCTATTGCGCATGGTGCAACCCTTTTGAATATCTGGCCCCTTGTGTTCTCCCGTTCCTCTCGGTTCAGAATAAACGTGGGGGAACCAGGTTAGTTTAGTCAGTAGTCAGGGTTTTCTGACTAAAAAAACAAAACCCTTGGTTTTAGTTATTTTGAATTTTAAAAAAAAATGTATTTTTGTAACCAATAACTTCGGTTGCTGAACCACTAATCCCGGTTCGGATTTCTTTAATCGGTTCTGTTCACCCTGTTCCCTTTCGGTTCCGGAACCGACCGCAACCGCTTATTTAAAAAAAAAAAAAAAGTCTTTTGTTTAGCAGTTGTTCTTCTCCTTTCTGAACATTATGTCAGAGAAACCTAAAAAGAAAACTGGTGAGCTCGGTTTTAAAAATCCGTACAGTGTGGGGAAGTGTTTCCAAAAGCAGACAAGCATAGTTTATGCGTGGCTTGTCTGGGTTATGACCATTTAAATGAGGAATGTGATATCTGCAAGTCATTCCCAGAAAAAACAATTGAAAAACGCCTTGAATGGCTCAAAAAGAAACTTCCTCATCCTAGGGGTCCCTCTGGCTCTGACCAGCCGATACCCCCTCTTAATGTGGCTGAAACCACAACAACTGTTGCCGCTGCCCCCGAGACAGGTGAAAAAGGCACCAAGAGGTCCAATGAACTGGCTGACTCCCTGGTTCCCTCTAAAAGAACTAAAATGTTAAACACAGAACCCTTGCCTTCCAAACTGGGGACTTCTGTGTCTGGCCTAATTATGCCTCCCGCTCAAGAGATTGCCCAGGCTTTTAAAAATTATACAGGCCTTGCAGACTATTATTCCTCCTCAGCAGCCTCCTGCCCCTTCACTGGGTCCCCAGGCTGGCAGCACTGCAAAATCTTATTTCCCTGAGGAAGAAGTTTATGAAGACTTTGAGGAGAATGATGGGGAGCCCATAGAGCCTGAGGTGTCCCCTGAACAGGACTTTGGCTCTCCCCCAAGAGCCTCTGAGGACTATTCCTCTCATTTCAAATTCATCAGGAAGATGGCTGATGCCCTGGGCATCACCACTAGTGAGCATATAGAGGACGAGGAAGAAGTGGAACATATGGAGATGATGGGGCTGACACCCAGAAAAACTCTCCTTCCTGTAAATACGGTAAATACGTTCTTTAAGAAGGATGCTATAAAGCTCCTTCAAACTCCCAATTCCATTCCTCCCCTTGATAGGAGAATAGATAAGAAATACTAGATGTATAGGGAGGGAGCAGATTTCCTCTTCTCCCATCCTGACCACCAAGGAGCCGTGCAGCAAGCTGCATGTGACAAAGCTAGAGTCCCTCTGTCCTCTCATCTTCCGGACAAGGACTCTAGGAAAATTGACAGCATGGCCAGAAGGGGTACCTGTCAGCCTCCTTGGCCATCCGCCAGGCCAACTTTCAAGCATATGCTGCACAGTACCAAAAATCACTGTGGCAGTCAGTTTGGGCCATGGCCCAGAAAGCCCCCTCACCCCTGTCAGATGACCTGGCTGAAACTGCCAGGTTTTGGTTTGAGGCATCTAGGTATCAGTTCCAGATGGCTGCTGATACAACGATGCTGCAGTTAGGTGGATGGCTAGTACGTTGGCACAAAGGAGATTTGCTTGGCTTAGGGCCACAAATCTTATTCACGACACACAGTCTAAGGCACTGGATTTCCCTTTAGAGACTAACTCTCTCTTTGGGGAATCCACGGTGGCTTATATGAAAAAGGTGGATGAGTACAAGGCCACTTAAAGAAGCAACTCTGCAAAAGAGAGAGCTTCACCATCCACTAGACCTCATGGAAGGGGAGGCCGGGGCAGGTCTTTTAATACCAGGCCCTTCTTTCAGCCAGTGGCCTTACCCAGTACCAGCAGTATCTGCAGCAGGGATACTTCAGGGGCAGGGGTAGAAGGGGCTCCAGGCGAGGATCCCAGACTCAGCTTCAGCCTGAATCCAAGCAGACCCCCTGAGGCACAGGCTGCCTCCTCCCTCCCTGTCAGAGACAGACTGTCCCACTTCCTCCAGGCTTGGTCGATCACCACCACAGACAAGTGGGTCCTGGAGGTGGTGGGTCAGGGTCGGCCTCTGGACTTCAAATCCCTTTCTCCTCAAAAGATCAGGATTTTCAGCTCACCTTCCCTAGCAGAAAAAACACCGGTAGAGGTTCGAAACCTGCTACTGATAAAAGCAGTAGAACCTGTTCCAACCCCTCTGAGGGGAAAGGGTTTCTATTCCAGATACTTCCTAACCACAAAGAAAAGTGGGGAGTGGTGGCCTATATTGGATCTCAGAGCTTTAAACAAGCACCTGAAGAAACCAAAATTCAAAATGGTAACCTTGGCTTTGATTTTGCCAGCACTCCAAAAAGGAGATTGGTTGGCATCACTGGACTTGAAAGACTCCTATTTCCATATCCCCATAAGGGAGTCTTACAGAAAATATCTTCGGTTCAGACTCCCATCAGGCCATTACCAGTTTTCAGCCCTGCCTTTTGGCCTTTTCTCAGCCCCATGGGTGTTCACAAAGTGCCTAGCAGCAGTAATGGCACACCTTCGAAGGCAGAGAGTTGCAGTTTTTCCGTACCTGGACTGGCTGGTCGTAGGGAACTCACCAGACCAGGTCAGACAGTACCTACAGATCACCCAACACCTCTTGGAGTCTCTGGGATTCCTAATCAATCACAAAATGTCAGTCCTCATTCCTGCACAAATCCTGCAGTTCATAGGGGCAGAGATCAATACCCTACAGGGCACGGCCTTTCTGCCTCTGGACAGAGTCAGAAGTCTCCAGCTGATTGCAAATGCATTTAGCTTGCACAAACCAAAAACTGCAAGACAGTTTCTGCAGCTACTGGTCCATATGGCTGCATCCACAGGCACAGTGCTGGGTTCCAGGTTCCAAATGAGACATTCAGTTCCACCTCAGGGCCCACTGGAGTCAAAGAAAAGATCCCTTTTCAAAGCCCATTCCAGTAACAAGGACTTTGTTACAGGCCCTTCAGCAGTGGAAAGAGGAATCTAACCTAAGACAAGGGATTTCTTTCCAAAAAGAGTCTCCCTCAGTTGGTCTTACAACAGATACATCCCTCCTGGGCCGGGGTGCCCATCTAGGGGATCACACAACCCAGGGTACCTGGTCAGCTGCAGAGTCCCTTCAGCACATAAATTTGCTGAAACTCAGAGCTGTGTTGCCAGCTCTAAAAACTTTCTCATCATTAGGACAAGAAAAGGTGGTACAGGTCAGAACAGACAATACCACCACAATGTACTACATAAACAAGCAGGGAGGCACCAGGTCAGGCCTCCTCTGCACAGAAGCCATGAATATCTGGACTCTGGCTTACTCCTTGGGAGTATCCTTGCAGGCAATCCATTTGCCAGGGAAAGACAATACCCTGGCAGATGCCTTGAGTCGAATCAGTCAGGTCCATCACGAATGAACCCTGAACAGATAGGCGGTGCAAGTGATTTTCAGAAGGTGGGGCACTCCAGAGATGGACTTGTTCACATCCCACCAGGACCACCACCTACCACAGTACTGCTGCAGACCACCAAATTAGGGCACACTTCCTCCAGATGCTCTGGCTCTAGATTGGTCAGGAAGGTAGGGGACCTGTGTGCCTTCCCTCCCTTTCCTCTGATATTGAGGGTGTTACTCAAGCTCAGATTCCACTCAGCATCTCTGATCTTGATAGCTCCAGATTGGCCCAGGCAGCCATGGTACTCTCTACTGCTCTCCATGTCTGTAGCCAAACCAATACACCTCCCTCAGAGGCACAACCTACTGACCTCCAATCAGGGAACCCTGTCATACCCGAACCTCAAGTCCCTCAATCTCAAGGCTTGGCTGTTGAGGAATTAGAATATGCTAATTTAACTCTCTCTGAAGCTGTGTTAAACATATTAAGGGGTTACAGGAAACCTTCCACTAAGAAAACCTATTCTTCCAAACAGAAAAGGTTTTCCATCTGGTGTTCAACTAGAGATCTGGTACCAGCCCAGGCTGGAGTGCCAGCTGTTCTGGACTATCTTTCTCCTTTGCATTCTCTGGGCCTACAACCCAGTTCTTTAAAAGTTCACCTGGCAGCAGTGTCTGTTTACCTGCTGGAGCAAAGGTAACAGCAGCCTCAGAACCTATTTTTAGAAGGTTCTTTAAGGGACTGAGTCATTTGCATTCCCATCACAGGGCACCTATGCCAGCATGGGATCTTAGTGTGTGTATAGCTAAGCTCATGGGCCCTCCTTTTGAACCCATGGCTACAGCCCATTTGAAATATGTTGCAAGGAAAACAGTTTTCCTAGTGGCAATGACTTCTGCAAGAAGAATCAGTGAGCTCCAGGCTCTCTGTATAGACCAGGACTATATCTCATTTCACAGAGATAAGGTAGTCCTCAGAACAAACAGAACATTTCTTCCCAAGGTGGTTTCAGATTTTCATCTGAACCAATCCATTACTCTTCCTGTCTTCTTTACTGACCATTCCAGTTCTGGTGAAAGAAAGCTTCACAGTCTGGATGTAAAAAGGGCTCTCAGCTATTACATGACAGCCACTAAGGACCATAGGCAGGACAGAAAGCAACTGTTCCTGACTTATGGGGATGTAGGAAAAGACAATCCAGTGTTAAAAGGGTCCATTCCTTGATGGATAGTCCAGTGTATCCAATTCTGCTACACTAGAGCTGGTAGGGAGCCCCCAACAGGGTTGAGGGCCCACTCTATTAGAGGGACAGCTGCTACCTTAGCAGCTGCTAAAGATGTTCCACTAGTGGACATCTGTAAAGCAGCTGCCTGGAAAACAGTACACACCTTTACAAAGCACAACTCCTTCCAGCTAGAAATTCACTCTGCACAATCCCGCCACTCACTCCTCCTCCGTAAGCACTCTGTTCCAAGTCTGCAACTACACCTAACCTCCCCTCGTCTCTCTTCTCCCTCATCTCCATCCCTACCCCTCCCACATCTACTGTATCTCTAGGCTACCTCTAGCTGGTGCCTACCTCCCCCCTCTCCTTTCTCCTCCTCTGCTGGGCCCTGTCCACTCGCAGGGTTCTCAGCATCCTGAAGGGGATTAGTTATTGGGTTTCCCTGTTCACTCCATTCTTCTCTGACTGGTCTTGTCCCTTTGCATGGTTCTCTGCATCCTGAAGGGGATTAGTTCTTGACTTCCCCTCCCCCCATTTCTCTCCTTCTCTGCCAGGCCCTGTCCCTGTGTGGGGTTCTCAACTTTCTAAGGGGACTAGATCTTTCTTTCTCCCTCTCATCCCACCCACCACCACCTCCTCCCTTTCCTCCCGTATCTCTTCTCCTTCTCTGCCAGTTCCTGTCCACTTGCGGAGTTGTCAGCATCCAGTTGGGGCATAGATCTTGGCTTGTCCCTCCCCCTTCTCCTTTTCTGCCACCCCCCTCCCCTGCATCCTGAAGGGAAATAGTTCTTGGCTAGCCCCACCACTCTCGCCCATATCTCTTCTTCTTCTCTGCCAGTTCCCATCCTCTAGCAGGGTTCTCAGCATCCTGATGGGGCACAGATCTTGGATCTTCCCTTCCCCTCCTCCTCCTTATCTGCCAGGTCATGTCCTCAGTGCAGAGTTCCCAGCATCCTGAAGGGGAAATGTTCTTGGCTCACCCCTTCTTTCTCCCCTCTACCCCTGGATAGCCCCTCCTTTCTCTTCTCCTTCCCAGCCAGGTCCTGCCCCCTTGCGGGGTTCTTTGCATCCTACACAGAAACGTGATGGCAGATAAAGGCCCCTTGGCCCATCTAGTCTGCCCAACTCCCTACCCCCCCTTCTGTTATACTTCCACACTTTCTTTTCCCAACCCCTTAAATCTATTCCAAGCCCTCTTGAACCCCTCCATCGTTTTAGCTGCCACTACCTCATCCAGTAGCCTACTCCAGGCCTCCACCACCCTCTCCATGAAAAACTGCCCTCTGACATTACCTCTGTATTGCCCACCTTCCAGCTTGAGGCTATGTCCCCTCGTGTTCGCTTTCTTCTTTAACCTGAACAAGCTATCACCCTCCACCTTGTTTATTCCCTTCAGATATTTAAAGGTCTCAATCTTGTTCCCCCTCTCCTAGTCTCCAGAAGGTACAATTTCAGCCCTCTCAATCTTCTCTCATAGGGTACATCCTGCATCCCTCCTACCATTTTAGTTGCCCCTCTCTGTACCCTTTCCATCAACTCAACATCTCTGCGTAGGTGAGGCCTCCAGAACGGCACCCCATACTCCAGATGTGGCCTGACCATGGTTCTGTATATTGGCATTAGCACCTCCCTCTTCCTGCTATTAAAACCCCTCTCAATGCAGTACAACATTCCATTTGCCTTTCCCACTGCCCTGCTACACTGTCTGCCCACCTTGAGGTCCTGCGATACCATAATCCACTGGTCCCTTTCTGTTTCCTTCTCCTTAATCACCCCCCCAAGGGAGTAAGGTTCCCTCTTATTCCTCCTCCTCCTCCCCAGGTGCATCACTGAGCTCTTTTATGCATTAAACTTCAATTTCCAGTTGTCAGACCATCTCTCTAGCCTCTCCAGGTCCCGCCTCATGGCTTGCACCCCACTAGGTGAATCCACCCTATTGCAGACCTTCGTATCATCTGCGAACAGGCACACCCGTCCCTCCAGACCCTCCGCTAGGTCACTAACAGAGTATTGGCCCTAGCACTGACCCCTGTGGCACCCCACTGGTCACCACCCTTTCCCTGGAATGTGTCTCATTTACCACCACCGTCTGATTCCTTCCCTTTAACCAGTTTTCCACCCACCTGGTGATCCTGTGGTCACCCTCCCCCGTCTGTCCAGCTTATGCACATTCAGTCATGCGGAACGGTGTCAAAGGCCTTACTGAAATCCAGATAGGCCACGTCCACTGTTCCCTCCCTGATCCACCATCTGTGTCACCCCATCAAAAAACTTTATCAGGCTGGTCTGACAGGACCTTCCCTTGGTGAAGCCATGCTGCCCGTCATCCTGCATACCATTTATCTCCAAGTATTCTATCAACCTGATTTTAAGTAGTGTTTCCATTACCTTCCCCACCACTGAGGTAAGACTAACAGGACGGTAGTTTTTGACCTCGTCCTTCCTACCCCCTTATGTAGTGCAACCACCTCTGCCCTCTTCCAGTCTGTTAGCACCACCCCTGTGACCAAGGACAAGTTAAATAGCCTCGCCAGCTGTGGCGCCAGTTCATCCTTCACCTCAAGAACCCTTAGGTGTATTCCATCAGGCCCCATTGCCTTGTCCACCCTGTCTACCCAGCTCTTCCCTTACTCCTTAGGCTGTGAACTCTGCCACACCCACCTGCCTGTGGCTGTCATCCTCCCCAACCCGTCCTGGTCCCCTGCCTTCCCTTTTCTCTGTGAAGATTGAAGCGAAATAGCTATTCAATACCTCTACTTTTTCGAAATCCCCTTCCAATATCGTTCCACTTTCTCCCCTTATCCTTTCAATCCCATGCTGTGCCCTTCTTTCTCCACCGTACCTAAAAAAGGTTTTGTTCCCCCCTTTGCTTGCTTCGCTATCCTATCCTCAGTGGCTTCCTTAGCCCTCCTTATCTTTTGCCCTGCCTCCTTTCTTTTTTCCTTGCAACTTTCCCTGTCCTCATCTTTTTGTGTCCTCCTGTACCTCTTGAATGCTCTAGTCTTCTCCTTGACCCCCAACGCCACCTTTCTAGTGAACCATGGAGGTCTTTTTCGTCTTCTATTCTTCCTTACCCTTCTTATACATGAGTCCATGGCTTTATATACCCCTCCCTTGATGGCTGCCCATAATTCCTCCACCCCCTATCCTCAACATTTCTTCCCCAACTTCCTTTCTCATTCCAGGAAAGTCAGCCTTCCTGAAGTCCAGTACCTTGGTCCTCATCCTAACCCTCTCCCTGCCTGCTCTCACCCTGAACCTGACAGCCCTGTGGTCACTGGTACCAAGCTCTTCCCCCACACTGTCCCCATTTGTGAGGACCACATCTGACAGGTTTACACCCCTAGTGGGCTCACTGACCCTTTTGCTGCAGGAATATGCCCTGCAGAGCCTCTAAGATGCCCCTGCTTCTTGCGGAGATTGCTGTCTGGGCCTCCCAGTTTATGTCCGGAAGGTTTAAGTCCCCAACTAGCACAATTTCCCTTTTCATGCCATCCTCTCTACAGATTTTACGAAGTGTCTATCCCCTTCCTCCCCTGCATAGGAGGCCTATAGACTACCCAATGTGCAGGTTTTTCCCTTGTACCCCATCTAGGGTGACCCACATTATCTCTTTCCCCTTCCTCGTCCCACCCTTCCATGGCTCCAATCCCTTCCCTGACATATGCCACCCCCTCCCAATCCTTCCTAAACAACCGATACCTTGGAATCACCGTCTCCCAGGCGTGGTGCTCATTCCACCAAGTCTCACTCACTGCTACAATGTCTAGGTTCTCCTCAATCATGGTGGCCTCCAGTTCTCCCATTTTGTTCCCCAGGCTCCTGGCATTTGCAACCAAAGCCCTCCAACATGTAGCCCCATATTGTCCTCCCTGCCTCTAACTGCTCCCTTGATGGGTGTTGTGACTTGGGGGGGGCTATTTGCCTCTCTGCACTGCCTCCCGTAAGGATGGCCCCACTCTATGCCCCCCTTATTTAGTTTAAACTGAACTCCCTTGCCAAGAAGTCCCCCAGTTTACTCTTTAGTGCAGCAGCCCCTGAAGACCTCAGGTGCAACCTGTCTTGGGCATACAGCCCCTCCTCATCCCATGTAGAGCCCCAGTCACCTATCCAGCCAAACTCCATCTGACTGCACCAACTTTGTAGTCAATTGTTGAAAGCAGTTATCTTTTCCTTTCTGGGTGTGCTCACTCTTGGTACTGGCAACACCTCGGAGAAGGAGATTGTAGGAAAAGCAGTGTTGCTCCTACAGAACCTAGCAAGTTCCTTGAACCTTGCCTGTACTTCCATCAGACTTTTCCCCAAGTCATTTGTGCCCACGTGAAACGCCAGATGCGTCCTTTCATCCTGCTGCTTACACCATGAAGTAATGTGATGCCTCACTTCCAGCGCAGTCATCCCTGGCATGCACTGTACCCATACTGCATTGTTTTTTGCGCTCTTCCTTCCCCATTTTAGCCTCCTAATTATTGAGTCCCCCAAAGGTACCACCGTACTGCCCCCTGCTTCCTGGGTGTCCTTTTGTCCTCTAGCCCTGTGCTGTGGGGTTTGGCTCCCTTTGACCCCCTCCTCATGTTCCATCCTGACCTGGTTTCTGCCCCTGCTTGTCATCTGTTCCCTATCACAACCTATCCTGATGCATACCCTTCCCAGTACCTTTTCCTCCTTACCCCCTCCCTTTTGCCTTTCCTCCGACCTCCCCCTTCTGTACATCTTCATCCCTTGCACTTCCACCTGGCTTCTTTCATCCCTGCAAACCCCTCCTGCATCACTGCTTGAGCATGAGCCAACTTCACCTGATCCCTCTCTATCTGCTCCAGGCCTTCCTCCATCTTCATCACTGTGTGAGATTGTGCCAACTGTGCTTAATCCCCCTCCCACCGTTCCTGTCCCACCCATCTTTGCAGAAGATTTTGAGCACTGTACCCCACTTGGGGAAGTCTTCCTCCTCACCACCTGCCCTGACTGCATATTTCCCCTCTCCTGCATGACACATATCCCAGCCTCCTACTGCAGCTCCTGCCCAGCAGGGTTTCCTCCTGTTCATTTTCAGCCTCTCAGGAGCTCAACTCCAGCCCTTCCAGAGCTTCCTTCCTGCCCCTTTTCTTATGCCCCAGTTGCCCTAGTGCCACCCTCTGGTGTGTCCCTAATGTGCCTGCCCCCTCCTCTTCCCCTTCCCTTGCACCTGAGATCCTTCCCCCTATGTCCCCCTTCAATGTCCTCACCCAGGCTACCTTGGGGAGGGGCAAAAGAACAGGCTACTCACCTGTAACAGTAGTTCTAGGAGTGGTATAAGTTGTTCATCCACACTTCTTGGCATGTCTCCTTCCACTTTAAATCTTGCCGGAAGTCTTCAAGCTGGCTCCTCCCACCCACCCGGGTGGTATATACCTCAGCTCTGCCCCATGATGCCAGATCTTAGCCCACTGGAAGCAAGTTTGTGTGCCTGAAGCCGGGGAGGTGTGTGTGGATGAACATACACCACTCCTAGAAAATACAGTTACGCAAGAACTTACTGTAACAGTAGATCTTCGAGAGAGGCTCTTGCAGTAGGTAATTACATATAGGACTGACGCCGGTAGGCGGCAGGACCACGGAAAAATTTCTAGCTAGCAGTCCTGGCGAGACCGCCCCACGTCAGGTGACCCGTCCAGGAGGCGTCGGTATAAAGGGCGGTTCTGGACGACACCTTCCAGTTCTTTCCGCCACAGGTCAAAGATGTCAGACGAGAGAGAGCTGGATATTTCCCCAATGGAAAAGGAGCTGAAAAAGCCTAGAGGGATGGAGGAAGGTATGTACTTACTGCAGAACCTCTCGAAGATCTACTGTTATGGTAAGTTCTTACGTAACTGTACTATCTTACTGAGAGGCTCTTGCAGAGGTAATTACATAGACTGAACTCAAGCAGTCTGAACAAAGAAAGGCACCGGGAGGAGAAAGCTACTCCAAAAAGTAGTTCTGGTTGTGCAAGTCTCAAGATAGGAGGCCTTGCAAAACAGCCAGCCCGAAGCCTGCTCTACGGCGAGAAGCAATATCCAAACTGTAGTGTTCAGGAAAGGTATGGACAGAAGTCCAGGTGGTGGCAGCGCAGATGTCTGCCGCAGACACATTCTTGAAACAAGCCGCTGAAGCAGCTACTCTTCTTGTGGAGTGGCCTCTGACTTGACCCGGGAGGGTCTTGTTGTATTTGTCATAACAGAAAGTGATGCAATGAGCCAACCACCTAGAGAGGCATTGTTTGGAAACAGCATTGCCTTCCCTTTTGTGAGCAAAAATGACGAACAATTGATCAGTCTTTCTGAGATCCTTCGTCCTGTTGGGGTAGAATCTCAGAATCCGTTGAACATCCACAGTATGGAGTAAATACTCCCCTTGATTAGAGTACTGCGTAAAAAAGGCAGGTAAATCTATGGACTGATTTAGAGTAGACTCAGCTACTACTTTAGGGAGAAACTTAGGATTCGTGCGAAGAGCAACACGTTCCTTGTGAAAAATCAAGTACGGGATTATATACATCAGGGCCTGGAGCTCGGAGATCCTCTGAGCAGAAGTAATGGCCACCAAGAAGAGAGTCTTCCACGAAAGGAACTTCAAATCCGCAGAAGCTGCAGGTTCGAAGGGAGGGAGAGTAAGTTTCTCGAGAACAAAATTTAAGTCCCAAGGGGGAGCAGGAGTACGGATGGGGGGCCTCAGATGGAGGACCCCTCTGAGAAAGATCTTAGAGACCTCCAGTTGAGCGAAAGCTTTGTCTGTGAAGGGAACATGATAGGCCGAAATGGCTGCCATGTGTACCTTCAGAGAAGAATGGCTGAGACCCAGGTCAAACAGATGACGTAGATACTCCAGCAGAAGCCCTGCTGAACAGGAGAAGGTTCCACGCTCTGGAAGCAGCCCAGATAGTGAATCTTTTCCATTTCATGGCATAAGTGGATCTGGTAGAGGTTTTCTGGCCTCCACCAAAATCTCCGCCACTTTGGGAGACACTCCAAAACGGGATGGGGCTAAGTCTGCAGGAGCCATGCATGAAGTTGAAGGGATTTGAGGCCTGCATGGACCAGGGTCCCCTGATCCTGGGTCAACAAACCTCGAGATAGAGGAAGAGGAGGATCCTCCGAGTACTGTTGTAGAAGAGAGAACCAAACTTGCCTGGCCAGAAAGGAGCAATCAGAATCATTCGCGCTCCTTCTGAAGCTAGTTTCTGCAAGACTCGTGGGATAAGTAGAATTGGGGGAAAGGCAGACGAATCTGTCCTTCCAGTCTAGAGACAAGAGCATCGCTCCACAAAGCGCCTCGCTCTGGAACGAGCGAGCAGAAGACGGGAAGTTTTGTGTTTAGGGGGGATGCGAACAGGTCGACCTGTGGTGTTCCCCAAAGTTGGAAGATACTGTCTAGGACCCTTTGGTCCAGTTCCCACTCAGTGAGTCAGAGCAGAAGAGCGACTTAGCTTGTCTGCCAGGGTGTTGTCGGCTCCAGGAACGTGAATTGCCGTAAGGTGAAGGTCGTGTTGTGTTGCCCAATCCCAAACCTCATTGCCTCCTGCAAAGAGGTAGGACCGAGTCCCTCCCTGTTTGTTGATGTACCACACCACACACATGTTGTCCGTCTGGACAGCTAGGTGGCCGGGAAGGATGTATTGGTGAAGGGCTTGGAGAGCATACAACACTGCCCGAAGCTCAAGCACATTGATGTGGAGAGCTTGTTCTAGCTTGGACCAGAAGCCCTGGGTCCGATGAGGGCCCAGATGGGCTCCCCAACCTTCGCTTGAGGCATCTGTGGTTAGAGTCTGGGAGGGTAGAGGATGAAAGAAAAGAACTCCCCGAAACAGGTTCTCTTGAATCATCCACCATTGCAAGTCTCGAATCATCGGTGAGGAGATCAGAACTGGGTGATCTAGGTCGTCCACTAGCTGATCCCATTGAGAGCGTAGAGTCCACTGAGAAATCCTCATGTGGAGTCAAGCACGAGGCACCGTCAGGATAGCAGCCGCCATGAGCCCGAGAAGGCAAAGGACCGACCTTGCAGAGACCATCCTGTGGTCGGACAACAGACTTATTTGGGTCTGAAGGGTGGACGCCTGTCCAGAGGCAGGAAGGCTCCTGCCCAGGCCGACGAATCACCCCAATAAACTGTAGCTGCCGGGGATGGGGTCCAGATGAGACTTGGAATGGTTGATGGTAATACCCAGGCAGGCAAAACCTGCTGGGTAAGGGAGAGGTAACGCAGGAGTTCTTCCCTGGATGAGGCCGCCAGGAGCCAGCCGTCCAGGTACGGGAAAACCTGCACTCCCCTGGTATGCAGGTGGGCCGCCACCACTGCCAGGCATTTGGTAAACACTGGGGGCCGAGGATAGACCAAACGGGAGTGTCTTGAACTGGTAGTGGTCCCCCTGGAACGCAAAACGAAGGTATTTGCGATGAGATGGGCGAATGGGAATGTGCAGATAAGCATCCTGCATATCCAGAGCACAAAGCCACTGACCCGGCCGGAGGAGGGGCAGAAGGCTCTGCAAAGAGAGCATCCTAAACCTTTTGTATTCTATGTAAAGATTCAGGGAACTGAGATCCAAAATTGGTCTGAGATCTCCTGTCTTCTTTGGGACCAGGAAGAAATGGGAATAGTAACCCGTCCCTTGCAGACGAAGGGGAATGGGCTCTATTGCTTGTTTCAGCAGGACAGCAGAAATTTCCTCCTGGACCAAGAGAAGATGTTCCCGTGAATACGATGACTTCAGAGGGGGGTGGTGGGGTGGTTTCTGAAAAAACTCTATTGAGTGTCCTTCTGCTATGAGCTGGAGCACCCAAGAATCTGTGATTATCCTCTCCCATCCAGGAAGGTGGAGGGAAAACCTCCCTCCTACCGGTTCCTCAAGGGAGTCCGGAGGCAGTGGGAGAGGAAAGGAGTCAGGAAGTGTGGGGCAGCGCCGCAGCTGAAGCACCCACTGCTTTTTTGGGTGGGGTGGGCTTGGCAGCTGTGGGGGCCCGGCGTTTTGTGGCCTGCCTTCCCTTGGGTTTCGCCTTTGGCCGATTCCGTCTGCGAAAGGGACGGTGCTGCTGCTGATGAGGACGGTACATGGAATCAACCGACTTCAGTGCCGTCCCCTTCTCTTGCAAATCGGTGATGATGTCCTTGACATCACCCCCGAAAAGCACTGACCCCCGGAAGGGTGCTTCCTGGATAGCAGATTGCACCTCCGGGACCAACCCTGACACACGGAGCCAAGCATGACGCCGTAGGCCTACAGCAAAAGCTGAGCTCCGCCCAGCAGTGTCCACTGCATGGTATGTTGCACGTAGCATGTGTCAACTGGCCGAACGAGCAGAGCGGAAGAGATCAGCCAACTCCTGCTTGACTTGGGAGTCAGGCAAGGAGTCCAATTTGGCTTCCGCCTGAGTCAGAATGGCCTTCTGGTAGTCCCCCATATGGCCGACATAGTTCAGGGCTCTGATCCCTAACATGGAGGAAGCGTAAATCTTTCTCCCATACTGGTCCAGAAGGCGTGATTCCTTATCAGGTGGTGATGAGCTAAGATGTTTGGGGTTCGCAGACCAGCCGTGAGCCGCGCTAATCACAACCAAGTCGGCACAAGGGTGAGAATCCAGAAAATCAACACCCTCTGGAGCCTGATATAGCCTGTTCGACTTCCTAGGAAGTGGGGCTAAGGCCGACGGCTGTTTCCATATTGTGGTAACGAGGTCGGCGTGCGGCTCTATCCAGGGTGGCACCAAGGTAGGAGCTGTCACGGGCAGATCCAGATGTTCAGCGAGTTTCAGACGCTGAGGATCTGGTTCCAGGGAGTGCCACTGATGAACCTCCTGGATTTTCCTAAGCAACTCCGTAAAAGAAGGATCCTCAGGGGGAGACTTTGGAGGAGTCCTTGACCTGGGCTTCAACGGAGTGCGTGGCTCGTCGTCTCTCTCGGAGCAACCGTCTGAAGAGTCCGAGGGTGAAGAGGAGGAAGAAGAAGAGGAGAAAGACTCCCTTTCCCGACCCGGGGGAGGAACGGACCCCTTGGGAAGTCCCCGGGGAAGCGTGTCCTGCCCTCATCTGGATCCAGATGGAAGAACCCTGGAGTCCGCAGGTGGTGAGGGAGTGTGCCGCCTTGGACGTACAGGAACCTGGGATGGCACCGTCGCTGGAAGGTGGCTCTCGACCTCTTTGGTGAGCTGAGCCTTGGCCTCAGCCCACCAGGAGGCCAGAGTCTCCTGCAGGTCCACTAGCGGCCACGAGGGCGGTGGAGGAGGAGGTTAAGGATACGGGTTGTAACCGTATGGAGCGTGATCTAAAACCCGCCGCGGGCAGCCCAGCCGGCCGGGTATTGTGAGGTTGAGTACTGCGGCGTCGGAAAGCCCGGCATCGGGTACTGTGGTGCCGGATACTGCGGTCCTGGGTACGTCGGAGTCGGATAGGACGGAGGGTACCCGTGAGCCGGGGGGGGTCTGAAGGAGCCGATGGCCCGGCCGGTGGCCTCACGGGCGGGTCCGCAGTGAAGAGCCCAGAGGGCCCGATGGGAGTGGAATGTCCCCCTGAGTCGGTAAAGTCGACATCAGGGCCAACGGCGGAGGCCTTGGCGTCGGAGGTACCAACGTCAGAGGGACCGAAGGCGTCCGGGGAGCCGACGTCAGGTCCGGCACACCAGGTGGTGGAAGGACTGACTGAGGCAAAAGATCCCCAGCCGCCTGGGATGGAGGGAAAATCCCGGGTTGAGTTGGAGAGACTGGTTCCCCACACGCAGCGAAGGCTGCGGGGAACCGGGTACGATGGATGGGGAGGGGGGTCTGTCATCGGTTCCTTCGTCAGCCGGACGTTGGACGAGCCGATGTGAGGCTTAGGGGCGAGTTCCCAACGAACGCCGAAGAAGCCAGCGTCCGACTTATGAGAGCCATCAACAGAGGCGGGCAGAGTAGAGTGATCGGCCTAGTCTGGTGGAGCGGAGGCCGAGCCGACGCCCGGCTTACTGGAGTCGCCCACAGTGGTAGGCCGCGAGCCTGCGGCCGAACCAGGGCAGAGGCCTCCAACTGCCTGGAGGCACCTGCAAGGCCCGAGTGCGAGCCAGACAGGCGGGCTGGGCTGACACCCCCTCGGAAACCTCCAAGGAGCGATGCCCCAGAGGGGATGTTACCTGCGTCCCAGAGACTCCCGAGGGAGATGCGGTGGAGGAGCCCTTGTCCCGGTGCCTATCCTTCTCCTTCCGATGGCCTTCGCGGGAAGTGGACGCCTGCCTCAGTTTTTTGAGCTCCTTCTCCATAGAACTCATTTTCTTCTTCAGAAGATGGGCTTCCAGGGATTGCTGCCGCCTTTTCCGGGTAGCCGTGTTGAAACTGAGGCAGTGCTGGCACTTCTCAACCGGGTGATCGGGGCCTAGGCAGAACAGGCACAGGAAGTGGCCGTCCTTGTGTGGTAGTTGGGCACCGCACAAATTGCACTTATTCTTGTGCTCGGAGGGTGGAGGGGACGACATACACAGACGATTGTACTGACGTTAGTCGAGAAAACAATTATTTTCATTAAAAAAACGAAGGTAGGGCTGATGAAGCACAAACTTTTCCGAGAGGCGCTGCATGAGCTAACAGTGGGGAAATAACTGGAAGGCGGGCGTCCAGGACTGCCCCTTTATACCGACGTCTCCCGACGCCAGTCACCTGACGTGGGGGCGGTCCCTCGCCAGGGACTGATAGCTAGAAAGTTTTCCGTGGGGTCCTGCTGCCTGCCGTCGTCAGTCCTACATGTAATTACCTACTGCAAGAGCCCTCTTGAAGTAAGATCTACTGTTACAGGTGAGTAACCTGTTCTTCTAGGAGCGTGGATATGTTGTTCATCCACACTTCTTGGCAGACTCCAAGCAGTTCTCTGGGAGGAGGAAGGAAAGGCGCACACCCCCTACTTAGGAAATAAACACTGGAGAACCGAGGCCCCAAAACCAGCATCCCGGCGTGACTCAAGTTCGATGTGGTAGTGGGTAATAAAGGTGTTTGCTGACTTCCAGGTAGAAGCCCAACAGATTTCCTGGATGGGGATATCCCTGGAAGCAGCCACCGATGGAGCAGTATGGCAGGCAGAATGAGCTCTTATCCCTCTGGGAGGCTCACTGCCTGCCAGCTCATAGCACAGACCTATGCACGATGTAATCCACCTTGCTATGGTCCGTTTGGCTGCATGTCTGCCAGAAGCGGGTTCAGCGTAGGTGACAAACAGCTGGCGAACCTCTCCACGAAGTTCTGCTGTCCTCTCCTTGTAGTAGGAGAGAGCACGTCTCAAGTCCAAGGTATGGAGCCTGCACTCAGCGTCCGAGGTGTAATTAGGGTAGTAAACCGGAAGAGTCAACACCCGATTAAGGTGAAACTCTGACACCACCTTCGGAAGGAATTTCGGGTGGGGGCACAGGACAACTTTGTCCCTGTGAAAGACCAGATAAGGGGAGTCCACTGAAAGCGCCTGGAGCTCCCCTGTCCTTCTGGCAGACGTGATAACCACCAGGAAGGCTGTCTTCCACAAGTGTGAAAGCTCACATTTGTGCATGGGTTCGAATGGCTTGCCCATGAGCTTTGCCAAAACCAGCAACAGATCCCACGGAGGTGGAGGTTCATGCACCGGAGGGGATATGTGATCCAGGCATTTGAAAAAGCACCTGACCACTGTCTCCTGCGCCAATGTCTGCTGACCGGCCCACGCCCGGTAAGCAGAAATGGCTGCCAGGTGCACCCTAAGAGTCGATGACCGTAGACCCCCTTTGGAGAGAGACCAAAGGTAGTCAAGAATGTCAGCCACAGAACAGAACAAGGGCTCCAGACCCTTTTCCTGACACCAAATGGAAAACCATTTCCATTTGAAGGCATAACATTTCCTGGTCGATTCCTTTTTGGATGCCTCCACCATGGAGTAGACATCTTCCGAATGACCCAAAGCCTGGAACTCTAGCCGCTCAGGTACCAGGCTGTGAGGTGCAGGGATTGAAGGTCCAGATGGAAGACCTTCCAACTGGTTCAGAGATGTTAGGTCTGGACGTGTACAAAGCCACTCCGGGGGCCTGTGGCTAAGGCTGAGGAGCTCTGGGTACCAGAACTGGCGCGGTCAGTCTGGGGCTACCGGAATCACCTTCACCTTGTCCCTCCTCACCTTCAGTAACACCTTATGGATCAAGGGAAATGGAGAGAAGGCGTACAGGAGGCCTGGGGTCCACATCCTCTCGAAAAGGCATCCCCCTGCAGAGGGGGGGGCGGCATGATACAGCCTCAGCTTGGTGTTTTCCCTTGAGGCAAACAGGTCCACCAGCAGTTTGCCCCAACGGGAGAACAGGCTGTAAGCTACCTCTGGATGGAGAGACCACTCGTGGGATGTCTGGCCTATATGGCTGAGAGCATCCGCCAGCTGGTTCGATGCTCCTGCCACATGGATGGCTATGAGATCTGCCTCCAACCGGCTTACGAGGGTCCAGATGCGAAACACCTCCTTGCACAGCAGACGGGAGTGCGTGCCGCCCGGTTTGTTGAGGTAGTACATGGTCGTGGTATTGTCTGTCTGGACTTGAACCACCTGACCCCGGAGTGGAGGAGCGAAAGCTGACAGTGCTAGTCTGACTGCTCTGAGCTCCAACAGGCTGATGTGGCATCGGGATTCCTTGGGGGTCCAGAACCCATGGGCCCTGTTGTCCCCCATGTGGGCTCTCCAGCCCATGAGAGAGCCACTGGTTATGAGGAAGACCGTTGGCTTGGGGCGGACAAACGGGATCCCTTCCTGCAACCGGCCTAGGGCAGTCCACCATTGGAGAGCGTCCCACATCTTCTGGGTTACAGTGATCAGCTGGTCGAAATGACTGTGATGCTGAGTCCACTGGGCGGTCAGCTCTCATTGGAGGGGGCGCATGTGTCACCGGGCCCAACGGACCACTGAGGTGCACACCACCATGCAACCCAGAAGGCGCATAAAGTCCCGGGCAGGGCGCAAGTGCCCAATCAGAAATGATTGGGCAAAGGAGGAAAGAACCTCTGCCCTGTCCGCCGGAAGCCAAGCTCTGGCTTGACAGGAGTCGAGCTCTGCCCCGATGAAGCCCATCGCCTGAGAGGGCACAAGTTCCGACTTGGCCTCGTTGATCAGGAGCTTGAGCTGGGAGGAGGTTTAGAGGGCCAGGTCCCTGGGCCTCTCCACCTCCTGAAGGGAGGAACCTGCTAAGAGCCAGTCATCGAGATAAGGGTAGATTCTGACTCCGACACCAAAGGTGGACTTCCACCACTGCAATGCATTTGGTGAAGACCAGAGGGGCCGATGACAGGCCAAATGGCATGGCTCTGAACATGTACAGGGTCCCTTCAACCCTGAAGTGGAGGAACTGCTGATGGGACGGATTGGGACGTGAAAAAACACGTCCTGTAGATCCATTGAACAGAACCACATTTTGCTCCAGGGATGGTATGATCTGGGACAGAGTGACCATCCGAAAGGTGCAGGACCCGAGATATTGATTCAGGTAGTGGAGATCTAGGATGGGGTGCCAACCCCGTCCACTTGGGCACCAGGAAGTACCTGGAAACAAAGCCTGGGTCTGTCGGAGGATCTGGCACCGGAGCTGCTGCCTCCTTGCAGAGGAGCTGAGCCACGTCATCTCGAAGAGCCGACTGAGTGCATGCGGAGATCTGTTCCTCCCGAGAGGCGTGGGCTTGGCTGGGAGGGTACTGCTCGAATTCCGGAGTCAGTCCCTGACCAACCACTTCGAGAACCTACCTGTCCGAAGTGATGGCGGACCAGGCGGAAAGAAAGTGGCTGAGCCGGCCCCCCACGGGAGGACCCAGAGCTGGCATGATGGGTGTAGGGGTGGCAAGCCACAACGCGTCACCGAGCAGGCTTGGAAGAGAAGGAGGCTCCAGAACCTGTGCCTCGGCCTTCTTTACGGGGCTGTTGAGGGCCCTGCTTGGGCCGCAGGCGCCAAGCTTGAGCCTGCTGCTGCTGTTGCTGACCTCGATAGGAGGGCTGCCTGACCACAGGGGAAGAATGCTAAAATGGCTTCTTCTTTCTCTTCTGCTGGTTCTTGCCCAAAGAGCCTATGGCAGAAGTAGCATCCAAGGTGGCATTGGACTGCTCTATACGCTGAAGGTGACTGGCCACTCCTGGATGAACAAGTCAGTCCCCAGGAAGGGCACATCAGCAAGCTTATGCTGAGTATCCACCGGGAAGGAGGAAAGCCTCAGCCAAGTCCTGCGGCGAGAGGCCACTGTGGCTGCCAACGAGCGGGCACAAGAATCCCCTATATCCAAGATGGAGCTGTTGTTTGGAGACAGCACGACCTTGGTACACTGGAAGGGATATGGATTGATTAAGGTGGAAATCTGAAACCACCTTAGGCAAAAACTTCCTAATAGTCCTGAGGACCACCTTATCTCTGTGAAAGGAGATAAAATCAGGCTCCACTGACAAAGCTTGCAATTCACTTATAAGTCTGGCAGAAGTGATGGCTACCAGAAACACAGTCTTCCAAGTCAAGTACTTAAGTTCTGCTGAAGACAAAGGCTCAAAGGGGGGTTGCATAAGCTGCGCAATGCAAACATTAAGATCCCAGGCAGGGGCAGGGTCCCTGAATGGAGGGTTGGAATGAAGCAATCCCTTAAAAACTTGGAGAATACAGGATGAGCTGAAAGAGAAGAGAGCTTACCTGCTGAAATAAAAGCAGACACAGCTGCCAAATGCACTTTTAGGGTAGTTGGTCTCAGCCCCAAGGTATTTAAGTGGACCATATAATCCAGGACTGTAGGTAAGTCAGCAGATTCTGGGGAAATATGCTTTCCAGAACACAAGGAAAACCTTTTCCATTTGGAATTATAAGTAGCCCTGGTGGAAGGTTTCCTAGAAGCCTTCAGGAAATCCATTACACCTTGGGAGAGGTGTAGATCAGCAAACTCTAACTCTTCAAGAGCCAGGCCTTGAGATTGAGAGATTTGAGGTTCGGGTACCAAACCCTCCCCTGAGCACAGGTTAACAGGTTGTGCTTGCTGGGAAGACACAGGGGAAGATGGACTGCTAAGGACAGTAGGAGTGGATACCAGGGCTGTCTGGCCCAATCTGGAGCAATCAGGATCACTTTGCAGGGTTGAGACCTGATTTTGACTAGCACTTTGAACAGGAGAGGAAGGGAGGAAAGCATATAGAAACTTCCTTCCCAACTGAGGACTAAGGCATCCAGAGGGACTGAGCCCAACAGTGGGGGCCTGCAACAAAAAAGGGGAAGTTGGTGATTGTCTGGGGCTGCAAAAAGATCTATCTGCGGGGTGCCCCATCTGGCAAAGATCACCTCCAAAACCAGGGGTCCAGTGACCATTCGTGATGGCCCTGTGAAATCCTGCTGAGAGCATCTGCCAGGATATTGTCCTTGCCTGGGAGGTGAACTGCTGTAAGGGAGGTGTTCAGGGAGTAAGCCAGAGACAACGTCATTGCTTCGGTGCACAAGGCCGTAGACCGAGTGCCCCCTTGCTTGTTGCTGTACCACATTGTGGTGGTGTTGTCTGTTCTGACCTGTACAACTTTGTTCTGAACAGATTTGGAAAAAACTTGAAGTGCTAGAAAAACTGCTCTGAGTTCCAACAGATTGATGTGGAGCAGAGATTCCTGAGGGGACCACAATCCCTGGGTAGTGAGGTCGCCCCATGTGAGCTCCCCACCCCAAGAGGGATGCATCTGTAGTAAGGATTAAGGAATGAGACCGAGTGACAAACGGAACCCCTTGCCTCAGATTGCTCTGATCCTGCCACCACTGTAGGGCCTGGATCAGGGTTCGAGTAACTGGGATCAATTTAGTTAGAGGGTCTTTCCTTTGAGACCAAAAGGCTCTCAAATAGAACTGGATGTCCCTCATCTGAAATCTTGCTCCCCTGTACTACTGCTGTAGAGGCAGCCATGTGCCCTAGGAGCTGTAGAAAATGCCTTGCTGGTTGAGAGACCTGCAGGGTGAATGAGGAGGCCAGAGAGACCAGGGTCCTTGCCCTGTCCAGAGGAAGGCAGGCTCTGGCTTTCTTTGTGTTCAGCTCTGCGCCTATGAAGGTGAGGAGCTGTACAGGCTCTAGAACTGACTTTGAAAGATTCAGAAGGAAACCTAGAGAGGTGAGCAGTTGCTGAGTTATCTGCAGATGTAACCTGACCTGGTCTGGGGACTGGCCTACTATGAGCCAATCGTCCAGGTAAGGGAAGATGGCAATTTTTTGCCTTCTTAGGGAAGCAACTGCTACTGCCAGGTATTTTGTGAATACCCTTGGAGCAGAAGTGAGGCCAAAGGGCATTGCTCTGAACTGGTAATGGCCTGAGGGCAGCTTGAACCTGAGGTACTTTCGATGGGAGCTTCTGATGAGAATATGGAAGTAGGCATCCTTGAGGTCCAGGGACGCTAGCCAGTCCCTGGCACTAGAGAGGGTAGAATAATTCCCAGAGTCACCATTTTGAATTTTGGTTTTAAAAGGTGCTTGTTTAAATATCTGAGATCCAGGATGGGCCACCATTCTCCTGTCTTTTTTGGGGGTAAGAAAGTACCTGGAGTACAATCATTTGCTCTGGTATAGGGGTGGAACCCTTTCCACAGCTCTGAGAGCCAGGAGGGAAGAGACCTCTGCCTCTAGAGCAAGTGCCTCTGGTGGATTTGCAGGTGGAAAGGATCTGGTTCTCATCTTTGGAAACTTTTTGAAGCCGAGAACCAGTCCCTGGCTTACTACTTCCAGGACCCACTTGTCTGATGTCAGAGACTGCCAGTCCTGGACAAAGTAAGCCAGCCTGCCCCCTACAGGTAGGTGAGAATCAGCCCTGGCAACCCCATTAGGGTGCCTGCTTGGCAGGGGCTTTGGGCTGAGGGGTGGAAGCAGGCCTGCTTGTACCCAGTCTGCCGCTCCCTCCAAAGAACCCCCTCTGGGCATAGGCAGAAGAGGAGGCCTGGGCTTGGTAAAAAGGCCTATGAAAAGGCCTGCCCCAGGAAAGCTGCCTTTGGGGAGTGGCCTGTGCACTCCTATAGGTGGTCCTATACTCATCCATTTTCTTCATGTAATTCTCTGTCTGTTCCCCAAACAGAGAATTACCCACAACAGGAAAATCCATGGCTTTAGTCTGGGTATCCTTTTTTTTTTTTTTTTTATATTTGACCTTTATCCTGGCAGGACCACCAGGCCATCCGCCCTGGTCACGGCTCCCGGAGACCTCAACCGCCGTCTATTTGCTGCTGGGGACCCACAGTCACCCAGCTTGCCCCAGGTGGGGCCGCAAGCCACCTTCGTGGCCCCGAACTGTAACTAGTCGGGTCCCATGGCGGCCAGCGGGCATGTGAGGCTCTCCAGGAAGGGCTTCATTTACGGTGGTCCTGCCCGCCTTCCTTTTTCCGCTTTTTACACCCGGAAGGAGGCGGGACGCAATGAGCGCCAGCGTCCGCCCGGCCTCCCCTCCCCACGTCCAGGCGTCGGTTGCGTGGGAACTCCTGATCTCCACCAGGGGTCCCCAGCGCACCGATAGCGACCACACCTTCCCGGGTAGGAGGCTGCCCATCGACGCCAATCCTACTCCCGGCCACCCCCTCAACGACCCGGATCCGCTTCCCGAACCCGGTCGCCGGGCGCCGCGAAGCGGAAATCCCACCGCTACCACGGGCCTAGTCTGGGTATCCTGTGACAGGCTAGTACATCTGAGCCAAGCCATTCTGCGAAGTGCCACAGATGTAGCCATGACTCTTGATGACACAACATTAGAGTCCACTGCAGCATGGAATTGCACCTTGGATGCCTCAATACCATCAGCAGCCACCTGCTCCAGCTCCTTGGCAAGCTGGCCAGGGACTTGTTTTGCTAGAGCCATAACAGTGTCCCATCTGGATTTCTGATATCTAGCAACATAAGCCATATAATTTGCCTTTCTGAGTCCCAAGGATGCTGCCATGTACTGTTTCTTTGCCATGGCATCAATCCTCCTGGAGTCCTTGTCCGGGGTGTGTGAAGCCAAGGGACTGTTTGCCTTGTCACAGGCTGCAGCCTGCACTACCCCAACATGGCTGCATTGTTGTGAAAGGAACTCCGTATCAGAGCCTGACAATGTGTACCTCTTGTCCATTCTCTTATCCACAGGAGGTATAGTGTGAGGAGTTTTTAGGATTTTAAATGTCTGTTTCCCAAAAGATTTATGCAAGGGAATAGGCAGTCTCCTAGACTCTGGGATATCCATCATTTCCACGTAGTCAGGCTCCTCTTGATCATCCACAGTTTCCTCCATAGGGAGCTGGAGGGTTTCAGCCACTTTTTTATAGAAAATAAAATGAGAAGGGGACTCAGAAAGCCTAGGAGGGGACACTCCTGCTGGAACCGACCCTTCAGAGTCGGCTCTCCTTTTGCCCAAGGAAGTCTCGCCCTGGTCAGAAGGCACTCCCTCTGGTTCAGTTGGAACCGAACCGGGCTGGCCATCCGGGTCAGCGGACTTCTTGGCCTCCCTTTCCCTAAGCCTACCAACTCTCTTTTCCAGGGTAGCTGCAGGAAAATTTTTACAAATCTGGCAGTCTGCACCGAGGTGGTCAAACCCCACACAATAAACACAGGTGGTGTGGGGGTCAGCCTTGGCAAAGGCTTCCCCACATACACTGCAGTGTTGAAACCCAGTGGGCCCGGTTTTTTTGGGTTTCTCAAACATAGTGCCAGTCCTAACCAAACTTGCCCATTTATGGCAATCCGCCAAGGAAGACCCTCTTATCGTTTCCCAACCGTGTCACAGGTCGTGGAAAAAAAACGAAAGAAATTCCGTTTTTTTTAGAACCGATAAGAACCGGTAACCACACTCTAAATGATAGAATAAAATATTTTTTAAATAACCTGATCGGTTCAAACCGAACCGATAAGCCATTTACAAGTTCCACACAGAAGAATTAATTGAAAACCTATCTAGTACTCACAATACCACAGACAGAGCTTGAACCGACAGGTTGCGGTTTAAATTCAGTCGAAAACCGAGAAAAACAATACTTTAACCGACAAAATGAACCGAGCAGAAGGAGAAATCTCCGGAGCGACTGTTCAGTGAGGCGGAGTAAAGAATCTGACAGTTTGAGTTTGAAGAACAACAGAGTTTCAACCGAGCTCGAGCTCAGCGTTCCATGCCTGGCATGGAAAGTTAACTCTTTCACCTCCGGGACAGTTCGAAGGTTGGGACTCACTGCATGTGTCATAATACAGCAAGACTCCATGTTGTTTGAACAAGGGGGACACAATTTAAAGATAGAGGGGGGGGCCGTTCAGAGGCAACGTGAGGAAGTATTATTTCACAGAGAGGGTAGTGGATGTATGGAACAGCCTTCCTGAGGAGGTTGTGGGGTCTAAATCTGTGGGAGAATTCAAGAATGCATGGGACAGACATAAGGCAATTCTTGTGGGGGGGTAGGAAGAAATAGGCTGTTGGTCAACTAGGATCTGCGGCCTATCCTGTAGGTAGGGAAATGGGCAGACTAGATGGACCAAGCGGTCCTTTATCTTCCGTCAAAGTCTATGTTTCTCCGCCTTTTTCTGGATAGGTTCCAGGGGCATTCCGGTGGAGTTGGAGATAAGGCAGAGGATGCCCTGGAAGGAAGAAGTGCCTTCCTCCAACCCTGTGCCGACTCATCATCCCCGGGATGTGAGTGCAAGCCGGTGACGTCCAAGTCTGAGGAGTCATGGTAGCGCGGTCTACCGCCTAAGTCACCCTCGATGTGCCGAGGGTGGTCCGGGGTGACTGTGATCGACAGACATCAGGGAAGCCCGGTGTCTTGTTGGTCCTCTTTCGAGGGCGCAACTCGATGTGCCGAGGGGGCTCTGGACCTTAGCTGAGATCGGGAAGGCCGACTGTCGATCGGGAGACACCAGGGGCGGTGAATACCGAGGGTCCAGAACCGGGTCCTTGATGGGGACACCAGCATGCTAGGTCTCCTCATCAGGGAATACAAGGACTGGAATCCCTTCCAATGAGTCGTTGGCCACGGCTGGCATCAAAGGGTCTATCGGGTTGAGGATAATTTTGACCTTGTCGGCCACTTCCTCGGTCCCCTGGTCAGACGGAAGATCCATAAAGCCGGCGGCCAAGGATGCGATCGCGACCGAAATAGAGATCGTGGGCTCCTGGGATCCGGACCTCTCTCGGTCCCAGGAACGTCTTCATCGAGAAGAAGACATGAAGTCCTTCTCTCTCTCTTCCGAGAGCAGGAGGAGTGCGAGCCCGAGGGCGCCTCACCCAGAGTGGTGAGAGACTGGCACAACTCCTTGAAGAAGCCCGAAAAGGTGGAGCCAAGGTTCAGGGGAGCAAAGAAGCTTTGATTGGCTGAAGCTCGAGCTGCTTCCTCCTCAAATGTTTTCATCTGTTCCAGCTGCTTGGCGGATCTCACGGCGGTGGAAACCGCCCACCTTGCCTCCTTCGATTTCACTGGCGGGTTCCTTTTCTCTGGTCTCCCCAGCTTCAAATGCGCCTTGCGGTCGTCCAGGACATTGGGATGGAAGGCCAGGCAAAAACTACACAAAGAGGTGTCATGTCCGACAACTAGGCAGTAAATGCACATTAGATGGGGGTCGGTGCACAACATCTTCTGGACACAGGGGCACCGGCCAAATCCGGGGGAAGATTTTTCCTCCATGTCAAATGCGGTGAAAGCGTAATCGCTAACTCGAACGAGTTTAAGAATAATTTTCGGTTAAAACAGAGAAGTAGAATCCGGGGCCTGCGATACGTTTGAGAGCACGAGGGAACCTGCATCTTCCAGCGGAAAGGAAGATCTGGCGTCATGGGGCGGATCCAAGGTATATACCACCCGGGTGGGTGGGAGAAGCCAGCTTGAAGACTTCCGGCAAGATTTAAAGTGGAAGGTGACATGCCAAGAAGTGTGGATGAACAACATATCTATGCTCCTAGAACTATTTGTTACTTCCGCCCACTGGCCCATTTCACCTATGCCTGTGTCATCCCTCATTCTGGGCATCTGTCTGCCCTTTCCTGAGCCTATCTTCCACTCCTCCTGATCCCCGGCTGACCCCTTTTCTCTAGCTACAGGTGTCATTATTATGCCTCTAGGCTTCCTGCTGTCCATTCACGCTGACCCCTTTCCTCCCGTCTGTGGCGTCCCTGTCCTAACTCTGGACTTGCTGCTGTCTGTTACTATCTCTGGTCTATCCTAGCTGGATCCCCTTTCATCCTCTCCCTCCCAAGCCCTTGACTTACGGGACAGTGTAGCTGATCCTCAGTGAATTGTCCCTATCTCTCTACCCCGGTTTCCCAGCTCCCCCTCATTTAACCCCCACCACAACCTCTCCACTTCCTCCCTCAGCTGAGTGAGCTGCTTACACATCATACATTCCCCCATCCTCTAAGCCCAATTTAGGATCATAGGCATTCCACCCCAACACCCTGTCAAAGATCCCCCTTCCTCTGTGCTGCCCTATCACTACTGCTGTGATACTCAGATACAGCCCTAAAGATCACACCTTGCGTATTTTGGGGCCCCTGACCCCCTCAGATACAATCCTAAAAAAAAAAAAAAAACACACCTTATGTATAATTTGGGCCCCCAACCCTCACCCCGTCCTCAGCCCCAACCCTCAGTCAAGACTTTTGAGAAATATTAAAGCATGTGCAAACCATAGACTTCAAGAATCAATAACCGTAAAGTGAAGAATTTTAACCATAGTCACCAAGTCCCAGTCACAATGCTCAAGTCCAAGTCACCAGCACCTCCAGTGTCAGTAGTCCAAGAGCAAGTTCCCAGCACCTCCAATGTCAGTAGTCTCGACCCAGTTCATATCCCCTCAATTCCAGCTCTTTTGTGAAGGATTTCTTAATGTTTCTGTCAATTTCTGTTTTCCACCAAGGTTGAAGCCCAAATCCCCTGTGGAGAAATACAGGGCCCAGCTCCCTTGCTGCAAAACCAGCTCCTCGCAGTGTTTAGCTCGAGTCCCTCCTTGCTCCCCCCTTTCAGCCCTTCCATAATCTCAGCCTGTCAGCTCCTCCACTACCTACATGGATCCTCCTCCTCCTCCCCTCTGTATTTAATAGAGGCCAGGGATGGGGAAGGAGGCCAGGGTCGGGGGGGGGAGGCCGGGGTCAGGGAGCGAGGGCGGGCCCAAATACAGCTCTAGCAAGAAAAGAAATAGACTCAGCTCCACGGTCCCTGGTCGCCGACTGCGACCTCACTGCCGACTGCAGCCACAGCTCTGCTCCGCCCTTCCTCCAGTCACTGACTGCGACCTGCTCCCAACTACAGCTCTTTCCTGAAGGGGATTCGCTCCTGGCTTCCCCTCTCTTCTCCCTCCCCCCCCCCTTCACCCTTCCTGCCTGTTCCCTTCCCTTGGCAGGGTTCTCTGCATCCTAAGGGTGACTAGTCCCTGGCTTGCCCTCCTCTCTTCTGCCTACCCTTACTCCCCACCCTGCCCTCCTCTCACCCCATCTGTGTTTTAATTTTCTCCCTAGCCACACAGCACTCAGTAACCTTTTAAATCTAATTGCACTTACTGCTCCCTGTGCCTACCCTGATATTTCTTGTTCTCCTCTGCCTTTACCTTACGGGTTACCTCTGGGTTGCTACTTAAGCGTTATTTCTACATATTGTTCTGTTAACCTCGGTATGTCTCACCCATTGTCTCGACTTTCACTTTGTCACCATCTTTTATACGCGAATGACTGCTGTCTAGTATTGAAATGCACTGTACTAGCTCCTCTCTTTTGTATTTGAGTTGCACAATATGTATTTTATATTACTATGCTTTGCTTGTCCCCCCCATTATGTACCCCTCCCCCAAGGACACTTCTGGAAAAGAGCTATTCACAGCTCATGTTGTCTTTCCTAGAGAAACATTTTCAAATAAATAATAAATGGTGTGTCCTGTCACATTCCAACAGCATGCATTCACACTATATTCTGAATTGCTAGTCCCCACCAAATTCCTCCATGTATGTCCCTGTCACATTCCAAGACTGAGTGTGCCACCACATTTTGAGATGGCACATCCTTGCTACATTCTGAGACTGCATGTCTCAACATTTTTAAATTGTGCACCACCTTGACATTCTATACCTTGGTTCAGTGCAGCATTCCAAAACCACCTCCTGACGTGTTCTAAATGCATCTGAACATTTTGGAAATGCAAACACTGCAGCCAACCCTATATGAAAAAATTACTCACCTTAGTAATTGTGTTTCTTCTAATGGAGTCTTGCTGTATTCTGACAATCTGCAGTTAGCTCCAGCCTTTGAACTGCCCTGGAGTGTGGAGGGTTAATTTTCTATGCAGTGCATAGAAAGTTGAGCTCGAGCTCGGGTGAGGTCTCTGTCTACAGCACTTTGAAACCCAACCATCAGATTCTTACGAGCAAACACTCCCTGACTATCTATGTGGAAATTGTAAACATTTTTAACTAGCCAACTGGCAACAGAAAGTTTTGGATTCCCAAAGGAAGACTCAAGTCAGGAAACCCAAAACCAAAACCTATCCAAAAATTAAAAGATCATAATACAAAGCACAGAGATAACATGGGAGGGTGTGCATGAAGCACCACTGGGGTGCAACACTGCGCCTGACCACCCACTTCCCAAAACCAGGTTCTGAGATGGGAGGCAGGGAGGGAGGTCAGAATACAGCAAGACTCCATTAGAAGAAACACAATTACTAAGATAAGTAATTTTTTCTTCAAACAACATGAAGTCTTGCTGTATTCTGACAATTTGCAGACTACCAAGCAGTACCTCCATGGAGAAGGGACAGAACCTACTTTGGGAATAGGCTCTGAAGTACTGCTGTGCCAAACCGAGCATCACTCCTAGCCTGGATATCCAGAGAGTAATGCTTGGTAAAGGTATGGACTGTTTTCCAGGTGGCTGCTTGACAAATTTCCAAGAGAGGGCTATCCCTCTGCTGTACCTCTTGTGGAATGAGCCCTCAGGCCTGAGGGTGGAATTTTTCCCAGTTTCTCATAGAAGAATTGTATACAAGAAACAATCCACCTGGCAATAGTTCTCTTGGTGGCAGGTTTGCCCTTTCCCACTTTCCCATAAGTGAGGAACAACTGGAGGGAATCAAACCTGTGACCCTTGGTACACTCTATGTAGTAGCTAAGGGCTCTTTTAACATCTAAACTGTGTAGCCTTCTCTTCCCTGAGGAAGAATGATCAGTGAAGAAAACAGGGAGAGACAGACTGATTCAAATGGAAGTCTGAAACTACTTTGGGCAAGAACCTCCTATTGGTTCTAAGGACCACTTATCTCTATGAAAGGAGATAAAATCAGGTTCCACTGACAGGGCTTGCAATTCACTGATACGTCTGGCAGAGGGAATGGCTACCAAAAACACAGTTTTCCAAGTCAAGTACTTAAGCACTGCTGAGGACACAGGCTCAAATGGGGGTTGCATAAGTTAAGCAATGCAAACATTTAAGTCCCAGGCAGGGGCAGGGTCCCTAAAGGGAGGATGGGTATGAAGCAATCCCTTGAAAAAAATACAGAATACCGGGTGAGAGGACAGAGAAGCAGAAACAGCTGACAAGTGTACCTTGAGAGTAGCTGGTCTGAGGCCTAGGCCATTAAGATGGACCATATAATCCAGAACTATAGGCAATTCAGCAGTGTCTGGAGATATATGCTTCTTGGAACACCAAATGCTGAATCTTTTCCATTTGGAGTTATAAGTCTTTCTGGTGGCAGGCTTTGAGAATATCCAGAACCCCTTTGGACAGATGCATATCTGCATACTCTAACTCCTCAAGAGCCATGCCTTGAGACTGAGAGACTGAACATTAGGATACCAAATCCTCCAATGAGAGGAAGTTAACAGGTTGTAATTCCTTGGAAGAGACAGGGCAAAATGGACTTCTAGGGCTAGTAAGAGGGGGTACCAGGGCTGCCTGGCCCAATCTGGAGCAATCAGAATCACTTTGCAGGGTTGTGACCTTACCTTGACCAGAACCTTGACCAGTAGAGGAAAGGGAGGGAAGGCACAGAGAAATTTCCCTTCCCAGTTCAACATCAGAGCATCCAGAGGGACTGAGCCAAAGACTGGGGGTCTGCAACAAAACAGAGGAAGTTGGTGATTGTCTGGGGCTGCAAAGAGATCCATCTCTGGAGTGCCCCACCTTGAAAAAATCTCTTTCAACACCAGAGGGTCCAGGGACCATTCGTGATGGCCCTGGGAGATCCTGCTCAGTGCATCTGCTAGCACATTGTCCTTCCCTGGAAGGTGGACTGTTATCAGAGAGGTCTGCAGAGAATAAGCCAGTGACCACAATTTCATGGCTTCCGTGCACAAGACCGTGGACCGAGTGCCTCCCTGCTTGCTGATGTACTACATGGTGGTGGTGGTGTCTGTTCTGACCTGAACCACCTTGTTCTGCACAGACTGAGAGACAGCTTGTAGGGCCAGAAAAACTGCCCTGAGTTCCAGGAGATTGATATGAAGAAGGGATTCCTGAGGGGACCACAGTCCCTGGGCTGCGAGAGCCCCCAGATGGGCTTCCCACCCCAAAAGGGAAACATCCGTGGTAAAGACTACCAAATGAGACCGAGCGACAAATGGGATCCCTTGCCTTAAATTGTCCTGATCCTGCCACCACTGAAGAGCTTGGATCAATGTCTGAGTCACTGGAATCAGTTTGGTAAGAGGATCCTTCCTTTGGGACCAAAAGGCCCTCAGATGGAACTGAATGTCCCTCATCTGGAATCTTGCCCCTTGGACCACTGCTGTAGAAGCTGCCATGCGGCCCAAGAGCTGAAGGAAGTGCCTTGCTGGTCGGGACACCTGAAGGCTGAAAGAAGAAACCAGTTCTATAAGAACCCTTGCCCTTTCCAGGGGAAGAAAGGCTCTTGCTTTGACAGTATCTAGCTCTGCCCATTTAAAGGTAAGAAGCTGCACCAGTTTGAGAACTGACTTGGGGAGGTTGAGAAGAAATCCCAGGGAAGTGAGCATTTGCTGGGTCACTTGCAGGTCTGACTTGACTTGGTCTGGAGACTGACCCACTATGAGCCAGTCGTCCAGATATGGAAAAATGGAAATCTTTTGCCTTTTTAGAAAGGCAACTACTACTGACAGGCACTTTGTGAAAACCATTGGAGCTGATGTTAGACCAAAGGACATTGCTCTGAACTGATAATGGCCTGAGGGCAACTTAAACCTGAGGTACTTTCTGTGGGAGCACCTGATGGGGATGTGAAAGTAGGCATCTTTGAGGTCCAGGGAGGCTAGCCAGTCCCCTGGCCTTAGAGAGGGAAGAATTATTCCTAGAGTCACCATCTTGAACCTTGGTTTTAAAAGATGTTTGTTCAGGTATCTTAGCTCTAGGATGGGTTGCCACTCCCTTCTTTTTGGGGTAAGGAAGTACCTGGAGTACAGATCTTTGCCCCAGTGTAGGGTAGGCACTCTCTCTCTATGGCTCTTAATGCCAGAAGAGATGAAACCTCTGCCTCTAGGGCAAGGGTTTCGGAGAGACTTGCAGGTGATAAAGATCTGGCTCTCATCTTCAGAAATTTTTTGAAGCTGAGAACCAGTCCCTGGCTTACTACTTCCAGGACCCACTTGTCTGAAGTAACAGACACCCAGTCCTGGACAAAGTAAGCCAGCCTGCCCCTACAGGGATAGGAGAGTCGACCCGGGCAGACCCATCAGGGTGTCTGCTTGACAGGGGCCTTAGGCTGAGGAGTGCATGTAGCCCTGCTCATCCCCCTTCTGCCTCTCCCTCTGAAGAACCCCCTCTGTGAAAAGGGAGAAGAGGCCTGTGCTTGGTAGAAAGGCCTATGAAAAGGCCTGCCCCTGCCCCTAGATTGCTGCCTTTGAGGAGTTGCCTGCCTCTCCTTGGCCTGTGCACTCCTATAAGTGGCCTATATTCCTCCATCTTTTTCCTGTAATTCTCTGTCTGCTCCCCAGAGCATTACCTTCCACAGGGAAATCCATGGCCTTAGCCTGGGTGTCCTGTGAGAGGCTAGTACATCTTTGCCAAGCCATTCTCCGAAGAGCCACAGATGTAGCCATGACTCTTGATGACACATCACTGGAGTCCACAGCAGCATGAAATTGTACCTTAGATGCCTCAGTCCCATCAGCAGCCACCTCCTTGGCCAGCTGGGGGGAGGCCTGTTTAGCCAGTGCCAGTACAGTGTCCCACCTGGACTTCTGGTACCTGGCTGCATAGGCCATATAATTAGCCTGCCTGAGTCCCAAAGAGGATGACATGTACTATTTTTTTTGCCAAGGCATCCATCCTCCTGGAGTCTTTATCCGGGGGTGAAGCCAAGGGAACATTAGCCCTGTCACAGGCTGTAGCCTGCACAACCCCAACATGGCTGCATTGCTGATAGAAAAACTCAGTGGCTGAGCCTGATAAGGTATACCTCTTGTCCATTCTTCTATCAACAGGAGGTACAGAATTTGGAGACTAACATTTTCTGTGTGTTTCCCAAAAGATTTGTGTAGGGGAATAGACAGCCTCCTGGACTCGGGGATGTCCATCATTTCAACAAAATCAGGCTCCTCTTGATCCTCTGTAGCCTCCTCCATAGGAAGCTGGAGGGTTTCAGTCACTTTTCTGTAGAACAGATAGTAGGGAGGGGTCTCAGAGCCTAGGAGGGGAAACATCATCAGGTTTGTCTGGGGAGATTTCCTGTTCAATGGGCACATCCAGACTTTCTGCTCCATCATAATCATCATCTTGCTCATAATCCCCCTCCTCCTCAAATTCCGGTTCATAAAAATCTTCAGGGGCATAATCCTGAACCGGAGGAACCAACCGAACCCCTAGCTAACGGAGCCGGATCGGACGGAACCGGGCGAAGCGATTCAACAATCCGAATCGCTCGGGCAATCTCATCAGTGGTTGGAACATGAACCTCCGGATCCGAACCGACTGATTTTTCTTTACGTTTCTTTTTTGTAGGAACCGATCCCTCAGGATCGGCTCTACTCTTGCCCGAAGAAGTATCGCCCTGGTCAGAGGGCACTCCTCCTGGTTCGGTCAGAACTGAACCGGGCTGGCCATCTGGGTCAGCAGACTTCTCTGCCTCCTTTTCCCAAAGTCTACCTAATCTTTTTTCTAGGGTAGACTTAGGAAAGTTTTTACGTAGTTGGCAGTCTGTATCGAGGTGGTCAAACCCCAGACAATAAACACAGGTGGTGTGGGGATTGGCCTTAGCAAAGACCTCCCCACACTCACTGCAGTGTTGAAACCCAGTGGGCCCATTTTTTTTCTTGGGTTTCTCAGACATGGCCAACCTAACCAAACTTACCCTTTTTTCGGCAACCGCCAGGCAAGACTCCCTTATCGGTTTCTAACCATGTTATGGGTATTGGAAAAAAAAATGTTAAAACACGTTTTTTTTTTTTTTTTTTTAAACCGATAAGGACCAGTAACCACACACTAAAGGAAAACACAGAGTTCAATATATTGGATCGGTTCAGCCAAACCAATCGAGAATACAAGTTTTACAATTTCCACAAAATAAACAGAGAAACTATCTAAAGTACTCATGGTATCGCAGACAGTGCCTGAACCGACAAAGCGGAAATAAATTTGGACTGAAACCGACAACTTTAACCGACTTTGAACTGAGCAGAAGGAGAAATCTCTGGAGCGGCTGTTCAGTGAGGTGCAGTAAAGAATCTGACGGTTGGGTATCAAACTGCTGCAGACAGAGACCTCAACCGAGCTCAACTATCTATGCACTGCATATAAAATTAACCCTCTACACTCCGGGGCAGTTCAAAGGCTGGAGCTAACTGCAGATTGTCAGAATACAGCAACACTTCATGTTGTTTGAACAATTCTTTTTTTTTTTGTTGTTGTAATGATTATAGCTACGGTTTCTTAAAGTTTGCAAAAAAAGAAATGTGGTAGCCGTGTTAGTCCAGTCAACAATGTAGAGAAAAAAAATAACATATGTTGTAGTTGATACCTTTATTGAACTAACAAAATTATTTCTAAGACTAGCTTTCAAAAGATAAAACCCTCTTCTTCAGGTCAAAAACACCTGACCTGAGGAAGAGGGTTTTATTTCTTGAAAGCTAGTCTTACAAATAATTTTGTTAGTCCAATAAAAGGTATCACCTGCAACATATTTGTTTTTTTCTCTACATTAAAGTTTGGAGAAACTGGTCCTATAAGGTTGCTGACAGGCAGAACTAGACTGAGTTCATATGACATCATCAGTGGCTCTTCACAGAAACTGGCTTTTCTGAATAGGTAGTGAAATCGAGGTTACAAAATAGCTCATAACTTTAAAGTAACGTAGAACCCTAATTTTTGGTATAAGACTTATTGGGAATATGTTTATTCTAATTCTGCAAGGCACTTTCGGCCGCAGTCCCCCTTTTATGTTGGCGCGCTTGGAGCCAACATCGTGGGACAGTGCAGCTTTGGAGGCGGGGTCGCTGTTGGGCGAATGCAGAGCACGCACCAATAGGTGCATCCTGCATTGCCCTATCAGCCTGCATCCCGGCGCCACACCATGCATACATAATGTGGTGAGCACATCTAAGAAAAGGTCTGCTGCAATCCAAGCAAAGCTCATCATAAGCAGCGGTCCTTTTCTTGCCGTGCCTGCCATTATTATGTGCACGGTCGGGCGCCGGGTGGCCATCTACTGTCAGATTGGGTGCCCAATCCCTGTCGGTTAACCCCCCACTTTATGTGCCGACGGAGAGCCCACTCCGCTGGCATAAACCCCCACCCCAATTGTTGAATGCCGAGGGGGTTCCTAATCCCCTCGCTCAACGCCCCACTTTCTTTGTGTGCCAACGGGTGCCCAATCCCCTGGGCCGCATTACTTCCTCCTCCCTCACGCAGGCCGAGACGAGGGTGCCCAATCCCCATCGGCTACAGACCTCCCCAAAACAGTTAGGTGGCATGGTGGAGCCCACCCCAGCGTCCAAATCCCCTGCAAAACAAAACTGTCCCCGATGGGTTTTTAATTTTTTTCCCTGTAAATAAAAACGTCCCTCGAGTCTCGATGCCCCCACCCACTGTGCACCCTGCCTCCCATACTTACCTGCAGAGTCCGGGCGCGATTTCATCTTCAGGACCGGCACGCCTGCACTCTTTCAAAGCCAACTGCGAACTGAGGAAATGCCGGTAAGCTGTATAATGGAATGAATAGGAGTTTTTCAACTTTAATGCATATCTCAGGCATGTTTGCAAATTCTGGCCCCAAATTTTCAACATGGGGATTTTGGGACCCCTTCTCATGAATTCTTGCACTGTCATGGCGTTATTCGGTCCTGAAAGGTGATTTCGCAGTCACTGCATGGAATCACCTTTCTGGACCGAGTAATGAAATTACAGTGCCACTGTTCATGAGAGGGGCTCTCAAAAAGCCTATGTTACAAGTTTGGTGGGAAAAATCCAAAAAATGACTGTTTTACAAGCATACATAGCAACTGCGCAACGTACGTTCGTAAGTTAGCACATTCACACTATTTTCATGCCAGATTCTCAACACTGCCATTTTACCACACCTTCTTGTGAACTGTACAGCTGTCATTTTTCACATCCTTGACGAAATGTGTTTTCGCACTTCCGGTGCAGAATAGCGTGGTCGCTGAGCGAAATCACTGTTCAGGACACATTACGAAAATGATAGTGACACTGTTCATGAGCAGAGGTCCTAAAATGCCTGTGTTGAAAATTTGGTGACAATACTCCATAAAATGACTTGTTACTAGCGTGTGTTGCGCAGTTTGCACACACGCTCGTAAGTTCGCAAACTTATATTTTCACTCCACATTTTCAACTGTGCCATTGTTCTACACCTCCTAATAAACAATACAGCTGTCATTTTTCACATCCTGACCAAAATCTGTTTTCGCAGTTCCGGCGCACAGTAACGCGGTCGCTGTGGAAAGCCCTGTTCCAGACACATTATGAAAATGGCAGTGACACTGTTCATTAGCAGATGTCCTAAAATGCCTATGTTGAAAATTTAGGGACGAATGTCAATAACATGAGTGTTTTATGAGCGTGTTGCGCAGTTTGCACGCACGCTCATGACTGTGAATTTGTAATACTTTCACTCCAGCTGTTCATCATTGCAATTTTTCCATACCTCCTTATGAACAGTTCAGCTGGCTGAAATGTGTTTTCGTATGTCCAGTGCACAATTGCACGGTTACTGTACGAAATCACTTTGAGACACCTTCAGGAAATGACAGTGACACTATTCATCAGCAGAGGTCCTAAAATGCTTATGTTGAAAATTTGGTGGCGAAAGTCCAGACAATGACTGTGTTGCAAGCGTGCATTGCGCAGTTTCCACGCACCCTTGTAACTTTGTCAATCTGCAATATTTTCATGCCACATTTTCACCACTGGCATTTGTGCACACCTCATTATCAACAGTCCAGCTGCCATTTTCAACAGCCTGCCCAAAACGCATTTCCGCAGCTCTGCCGCACAGTGGCGTGCTTGCTGTGCAAAATCACTTTTTGGGACACATTAACATGGTGTAGCAGTGTTGATTCACAGACGTCTCCCATTGCGGATAGTGAGAGTGGTAGCTGACCCCCATGAGGGGTGATGTGTGTTTGTGGAAGGGTCCCTGTATGGGGGGGGGGGGATCACTGTGGGAAGTGTATAGGCTCCGGCTCAATTTGACCCCTAGTTTTATCAACAAATGCTGGACCTATTAGTAAGGGAACAGTTTGAGGGGTTAATCATGGGGGGACTTTAATACACCTATGCATCCACTCCTGGATCATTCACAGGGACGGGGCAGGGATTCGGCTGGGGTACGGAGATGGAATCAGGGAATGGCAGAGTTGGATATGGTTGACAGCTGGAGAACTGCAAATCCTGGAGCCAAGGAATATACTTTCTACTCTAACCCACACAGTACATGGTTCCGCTTGGATTACCTTTATGTCCCTAGGGGGTGGGTGCATAGGATTCTGAAGACCCAGCATAGCCCGATATATATCTCAGATCATGCCATGGTCTCACTGTAATGTTGTTTCACGGGTGAGAAACCTACCCCTCCGCCATGGAAATTCCCAAGGTATCTATTGAATAATAAAGATTTTTTTAGAATTTTTGGAGGATCAATGGGCAGAATATAAGCGGCACAACGAAGGATTGGTGGAGTCGGCAGGAGTCTTCTGGGAGGCTGGGAAGGTGGTACTTCGGGGGGCTATCATTAGGTATGTGACTTTGTATAAAAAGGCTCAGAGACAAAAAAGGGAAGACCTGTTGGGTCAAGTTAAAAAGCTAGAACAGCTCTCTGCAGTAAACCAAAGTGCAGAAATTCTTAAGCAGCTCACAGCAGCACGGGAGGTCCTCAATGCCCATACTATTACTGAGGCCAGCACATCCTATTTTTTTGCCAAAAATAAGTTTTATGAGTGGGGAAACAAGCCGGGCCCATTATTAGTTAGACTCATAAAAGGGGGTCGTATACAGACGAGGATCACAGGTATCAGAACTAAAGCAGGAGTAATTGTAAGGGGGAAAGGTGAAATTGAGAAGAGATTTGAGCAATTTTATCAAGAGCTCTATACATCAGAGTGTGCGGGGAAGGATGTGCAGGCACGGGCATTCTTGGACAAGCTAATTCTGCCAAAGGTCTCTAGGGATCAAGGTGAGATTCTAAGCAAAGAGATTACAGAGCAAGAAATAAGGGTGGCAATTCGTTGTTTGAAAATAGGTAAAGCCAGTGGACCCGGCGGATACCCCATTGAGTTCTACAGAATTTTGCAGGATCAAGTGACTGAGCCACTACAGAAAGTGTTTCAGAAGACCCGGGAGAGACATACCTGGTTCCTTTTGAGGTGGTGATATGCCTGATACCCAAGCAGGGTAAGGATGTACTGGACTCAGTCGTATTGTCCAATCTCCATCCTGAACAGTGATGCTAAGATTCTGGCTAAGGTGCTTGCTGGTAGACTGGACCAGATGCTACCGAATTTGATCCACCCAGACCAGACAGGGTTTGTTTGTGGTAGACAGTCATATCACAACATTAGAAAACTACTAAATGTAGTCTGGCTGGCTTCAAAAGTAAAGAGGGAAACTGCGGTACTGTCAATGGACACTGAAAAGGCCTTTGACAGGGTTGAATGGGGGTATCTCTTTATGGTACTTAAGGAATATGGGATAGGGGATGAATTTCTTGGATGGGCCTGTGCTCTTTATAACGGACCCACGGCTTGGGTACTGGTAAATGGGGTTGGGACGGGGCGGGTCTTTTTGCAAAGAGGGACGCATCAGTGATGCCCTCTCTCGCCCTTATTGTTTGCGTTGGCCATTGAGCAGCTTGCAATCTGCGTAAGGAATGATCCAAGGATACTGGGGATTATTGGTAGCAGTGGTCAGCAGAGTAAAATAACTTTGTATGCAGACGATATGCTACTATAAGTCAGGGAGCTAGATAGTTCTATACCTCCCATTTTGGATTGGATTGACCAATTTGCAGAATTCTCAGGCTATAAGATTAATATTGCAAAGTCAGAAGTGAAGATATGGGGTAGGCCAGAGAAGGATAAGAGCGGTGAGAGTTGGGGTTTGAAGCGGGTAGGGACTTCTTTTCAATATCTAGGCATACACATAGGTCAGGATGTCAATTCAGTCTATGGGCTGAATTATACCCCACTAATCAAGAAAACTGAAGATGACCTGCGCAGATGGCGGGAATTGAGTACGTCTTGGCTAGGGCGTATAAATGTTATTAAAATGAACATCCTTCCGCAGGTTTTATACCTGATGCAGATGCTGCATCTTGAACCCACCAGAGGGGATTATAGACGTCCTGAGAGGGCATTTTCGGAGTTCCTGTGGAGATAAAAAAAAACCAGGGTAAGCATAAAAAGGCTGCAGGGGGACAAGGACGGGAGGGGTATGAATTTTCCAGATTTGAGGCTGTGTTATCAGGCAACCCAAGTCCGATATTTTAGTGACTGGGTTCATGGGCTGGGGGTGGCAGGTTGGCTGGATTTGGAGGAGATGGGCATACAGGGTAGGTTAACAGCATATTTATGTAGGGATGGCCTTAAAAGATACAGGAGAAATCCGGATAGGAACCCGATGGTGGAGGCAGGCCTTGTGCCTGGGAAGGCTGAAGAAATGGTTGGGGCCTCCCAAGATGAGACATTGCTACTACCGGTTACTGGAAACCTAGCCTTTTTGGCGGGGTTCGAGGATCCAGCGTTCAAGAAATGGGAGGAGAACGAGATCAGGTGTGTTAGGAATCTTTATGCCGGGGACCGGATGGCCCCTATGATGGAGTTGTGTGGGGGTGGGACACCATCCGTAGGAAGGTACTACAGGCTGTTGCAGGTAAAATCCTATATTAGAGGCTTGGATAGAGCGGTAGCCTCAGACTCACCTCTATCTCAGCTGGAACACCCGATTACACAGGCGGGAAATGAATCAACAGGTTTGACAGGCAAAGTGGTTAGGATGGGGAGAATGTTTTTACCAGACCATACGTACAAGATTAGAAGGCAGTGGGAAGCTAACTTGGGCAGAGAGATATTGGAGTAGAACTGGTGGCAGGTGTTGAAATTGCATAAAGGGCTTCTCAATTGTAACACGTATCAGGAAGCCACATATAAATTTATGCATAGATTATACTGTCCCCCTGTGCTGGTTCACAAATTTAAACCTGTGGTGTCCCCGCTATGTGGCAGGTACAAAGAGGACTTGGGTACATACATACACCATTTCTGGAGGTGCCCCAAAGTGAGGCAGTTCTGGGGGGAAATAGCTCAGGAACTAGGTAGATCACTGGGTGGAAGTATTGAGGTGGACCCCCTGGCATTGCGGTTTGGGATTAGGGTGGAGGGACTGGATGACTGAATTCCTATGCCCAGATGGATAAGAGTCCTGCTGACTCTCGCCCGGCAACGTATCTTAAATACCTGGGTTTCAGCTGCTACTTTGGATGTGCAGCAGTGGAAGATGCTGGCAATTCAGATTCTGGCTTTGGAGAGCCTGACATTTACATTGAAAAATAAGGAGCACAGATTCTGGCAGGAATGGGGAGCATTTATAGGATCCCTCTTACTGGTAGAGACGAGCATTCTTAATGAAGGGTTTTAGACACTCCTGAATAATTGTGTGAAAGAAGCAGAGATAGAAAAGGGTCCTTGCCCTACAGAGGCCTTTGAATGTTTTATAAGTCACTAAGTGAGTAACACTATGGTACTGTTGTTTCAGAAACATATAAAATGTACAAACATAGAATGTCTTGTGTGTTTGTGTTTGTTCAATGTTTGCAGTTACATGTAAAGGGACAACTATTTGTATAATCTCTGGTGCAACTATGATAATGCAGTATGATATGTATAAATGCAGATTGCTCCAATAAAAACTTTTTATGCAAAAAAAAAAAAAGCTTGCTTTGTAACATCCGAGTACGAGGCGAGCCGACACCCTAAAAATAACACTTTGATAATGTATAGTCAGGAACGGGGCTGCAGGTGCGCTATATGTACAACACTGAGATCGGGGGAAGGGGACATCTAAATATACATACAGTAATTTTGTCTGCAGTTTTACATGTATGGGGCTAGATATACATTAACACACACGTAAAACTGCAGACAAAAGTACTGTATGTATATTTGGATGTCCCCCCTTCCCCATCTCAATGTTATACATATAGCATGACTGCAGCCCCGTTCCCGACTATACGTAATCAAAGTGCTATTTTTATGGCCGGGGCTACAGCATCTTCAGCGGTCGGCTCGTACGCAGACGTTGTGAGCTGAGCTTTTAAATGTAAGTTATTATTTAATTACTGCACTAAAAAAATGTTAATTCTGGTTAGAATAGCTCCTCAGGCAGGCAGCTACTCTCCATAGGCTTCAATGGGGCATGCCCGCACACTCTTCCTGCTAAGACGTCACAAAACATCTGAGTGTGGGGGTGGCAGACCAGGAAGTGGAAGGAATCGCCTGGCCGGCAGTTCAGCCAGATTTACTATCCCTTCCCTTCCTTACAGGACAGTAGGAAAAATTATTTTGCCACAAACGGACTATCATCACATTAGGGTAAGGGGCTATGAAGCCAAACACAAACAAAATATCTTAGCAATTTACTTGTAACTTAAGTGAGGGATTCCTGTGGCTTGAAGAAAAAAATACTCACTGTAGTAATGTTGTTTCTTCCAAAGGGATTCCTCGCTAAGTTTAATTATCCCTATTCCCTACCTCCCCCCTTCTAGAACCTGAAAAAAGGCTCACACAAGAATCAGTTCTTTTCTACTTGCTTGAGCATTACTTGTTACAGTGCCTCTGCAACTCATGCTAAGTGGTCAGTTTTCATTTTTTCATAGCAATTAAGCTTGTGCCTCGTTTAATTATTTAAAAAAACCTTTTGGTAAAATTTAAAAACAATTTTGGTAGCCATTTAGCTAGTTTTAGTACTCAAAACTAACCCTTGCCCTAGAAATAAATCTCATGTTAGAGTGCAGGGGTGAGCATAATCACAGCATAGTTTGAATTCAGTTCCAAATTCCATCATTTGCATAAATTCTAAAGCTCAGGGGCTGCCTTTTCCAGAGGAAAGATTGCTATTAAACTTAGTGAGGGATTCCTTTGGAAGAAACAACATTACTATGGTAAGTAATTTGTTTTTCCCCTCTTACAGCTGGTACTTGACACTTACCCTACTCCTATTCAAACATCCATATTTGAAACCATCTGCAAAATCCCTCAAACACTTCACCAAACTACTGGAATCTTTGCAGATACCAGCTGAATGCACTTCATTATTGTGAAACTCAAAAGTAAAATCTGAAAAGAAACCCCTAATGCTTTATGGGAAAGTAGATCCCTTAACCAGAGTCCTCATACCTTTTTCAGTACTCGAAGAAAAATGTAACCGTAACCTGCCCATGGCACAATTCCATTCTTTACTCACAGCTATGAGATGCACTGAAAGATACCTTAAACAACTATTCATTACAAATAAACAAGGAATTTGAGAACCTGCATATACCTGCAAGAAACAAAGAAAGTGCAGTCGAGGTTATACAAGTTCACTGTAAATGCAGGACCCGATTGAACCAGAAATCTAGAGAAACATGGGAAAATAACTTGAACTATGTAATCTCACAAGGTTCATGGGATCCAATATGGGAAAACTCTAAGACCAGCAAAGTCCTTCGTGGTCACAATCTAGTTTAAAATACTGCACAACTGGTACTACACACCTGAAAAGTTACACAAATTTGGTTTATCCCTGGACAGCAAATGCTGGAAATGTAATAAACCAGAGGCAAATGCTTCGGAACTGCCCCTACATCAAGCCCATCTGGACATTAATCTGGAGAATCTGTAAAATTCTAAACAGCAATATTCTCTTTGATCCCAGAATCTTCATATTAGAACACACAGGTACTTTGTTCAATCTAGATCAGGGAGAACAATGATGATTATTGGTAGCATTAGGATGCAGATACCTCATACTTGGTCACCGAAAGGAAAAGACCCACCCATCACAGATGAATGGGCAAAACATATGTCTACAACAGCCTTAAATGAGCGTATGAGCAACCATATGCAATAAGGCTGTGTTTCAATTGAGAGGTTCTCGTGTAACAGTAGACCTCGAGATTGCAGCACGAGAAGTGTCTTGTTACCATGGAAGCCTAAGGTTGAAACCCAGCCTTGTATGTGCATGGCTGCTCATATGCAATCTTTTACAGTACATGGGCAGCCATTACTGCAAGCCTGTGTCCAGCATAAATGAAAAAAAGATCCCTTCATGCTCTGCTATTTCCCTTACCACTGCGGTTCTTATGGGCACCGCTCACTTCCAGGGTCAGCTCTCTCACTGCAGCAGCCACTTCATCAGGTGCTAAGGTTTGAAAAAGGCGACTGCATCAAGACGTTCCATATTGTTGTGCTGCAGCAGTGATGTACCTAGTGCAGCACAACAAGGCTGTTCTAGGCATGGATTTCCATGCTGAATGGCGTTCCACCCATACACTATATAATCACCAACTCGAGAACAGCATTCCACCATACATTATATAATTACCAACTCCATAGAAACATTTGATGCAGCATGGTATCATTTCTTGAAATGATTAGAGTCACAGCAACTGTTTATAAGACATGTCTATCTAATATGTACTAACAGATAGATGTAAGTTTACAGCTATATATAATGGTACAGAATATTTAAGACAAGTCATTTGAATCCACTGTACTTTCATTCCATATGGGTACTACTCTCTAGGTAATCCAAAATTTGTCTTTTTTAGTTTTATATAGACCCCCATAAGTTGAAACCCATGTGTTCTAGTGTTGTATAGTCTTTCCTTTAATGTCAGATATAGGCAGTCCCATAAATCCCTATCTTTAAATGTTCTATAACTCAAGCAATAGATCACCCCTAAGCCTTCTATACTTCAATAAATACATGGCCAGGTTTTTCAACCCTTCATTGTGCATGAGCTCCTTCAACTCTGTTACACTGTGGTAGCTCTTTGCTGCACACTTTCTTTTTTTTTTTTTAACCAGGAGAGAGACACCAAGTTGAAAACTTGTTTATAGGTGCGACCTGGGAGCACAACGAAGTTAAGTGACTTGCTCAGGGTCACACAGCATGCAAGTGGGGGCTGTGGGATTCAAACCCAGGTCTCCAGGTTTGCAGCTCAGAGCCTTAAACCACTGTGCTATACTGTCTCCTTGTTATCCTCTCTAGCAGTTTAATTTCTCTCTTTGTATGTGGCACCCAGAACGGACTACAGAATTCCAAGTGAGGCATCACCAGCACACCATACAGTGGCACCAGCACTCTTCTGTCTCTGTCAGGAATGTTTCTGCATATACATCCCATTATCTTGTAGCATTTTTGTGTTGCTTCCCCTGCAATGTCTGTCAAAGTTTAAATCTCCGAGACTAATAGTCTTGAGATCTCACTCAGCAGGTTTTCCTTCATCTCTTGCCCCAATAGCACATGTTTAGCCCTCATAATCCTATTGCCCTGATGCATCACAGCACATTTTCTGATGTTATTTATGTCTAATTGCTCAACTTTCCAGATTACATAACTGTAGTCAGAGTTTGTTTACTGCCACGTCTGTATCAACAAATAACCCCGCTTTGGTGTAATTTGCAAATCTGGTCAGATAGACACCTTCCTCGCACTGCACTAATGTCACATATGTGTTGAACAATGTGGGTCCCAAGACTGACCCCTGTGGGACCCCGCCTGTCACACTGGCCCAGCCTGATTTATGTCCTCTTTCAGAAACTTCTTGTTTTCCTATACTTGAGACACAATTCTATCTAGCTGACTAGTCTGTTGATAATATCCATATTTTATAATTTTGTGATTAGTTCCAAGTGAAGCATGGTGTCAAATGTCTTGCCGTAATCAAGTACAATTGGACTCCTATACAAAGCCCTACTCACAGTGTCAAAAATTGGATTCAATCTGTCTACCTCAATTTGCCTTTCCGAAAATAGTGTTGTTTGATCTGCTAAGTTATATTTGGCAATATGAATTTTAATTTCCTCTTATTACTGCTTCCAAAATTTTGCCTATCATTGAAGTCAGGGTGACTGGTTTGTAGTTTTTGTGATCAGATCTGGCTCATTTCTTAAATGAAAGAATTGCTGTTGCTTCCCTCCAGGCCTCGACTACCTCACCCATGTCCAATGATCTCTGAAAAAAAATGTCCACGACTGCTCCTACCAATTCATCTGTAAGCACCTTGACAATTCTTGGGTGTATACCATTAGGACCCAGTGCTCTATTCAGATTTGTTTCAAGTTTTCTTTTATATTCTCGTGTAATATAATTCTAGGGCTGTTTTGTGTTTTCTGTATGTTACCGCCTTGTTCTTTCGCTCTATAAATGCTACAAAAGAACGCAAGATGTCCATGATGTCCTTTTTTGCAGTCACTGTCTTCCTGTTCTCTATAAGAGGCCCCACCTGCATATTCATAATTCTTTTCCCATTTATATGGCTGTAGACAGAGGTATAGTGATCTGATTTTAGATGCCTAGTTGATTTCCTGCTCTCTCTTTGCTCTCTAATTTCTTTCCTACTGATACCTCTGGGAAAACTTTGGAAAACATAATTTAGACACAGTTCAGCTTGCATTTTACGTATCTCTAAAAATTTCTCCTCCACCTTATTTACGTATAAAAGAAATCTGCACAAAACAGGATCTTAATCCCTGAAAGAGTTCATAAGCCTCAACAGCTCATTCCCCACTTGAAGTCATAATACTCAGTTGTGCCATCAGTTTGTTACCATGGGAATAACTGTCCTATCACAAGCAAAGTATTATGACATAAAGTGGGGAAATAAGTCATCGGAGCTGATGAATTCTCAAAACAACTATCCTGTTTTAATGCACATGACCGCAGTAATAAATGACGGGAGAGAAGTAACAGAGAGCTGATGAGAAATACAAAGTTCAACCGAAGGTGTCACCTGCTCTTTAAGAAAGAGCGAACGCAGAGCTGATATTCATAGATACGATTTATTAAATCATGAAAAGCAAACATTGTAACCCAGACAAATCCTAACGTCCCCACATTAGTTCCTTTGTAGAAGATGTCTACTTCCACAGCTTCTTAATGGACATGTTCTTCTCACTGTCCTTCTGCATCACCTGCAAGGGAAAGAAATAAAACTAATTTTCAAGCTCAAATTTCAGTTTTACCACGTGGCCACAATCATTAAACTGCTACCCTCAAGTATATGCACTCAGCACCTGCACCAGCCACTCCTCCCCTTTTACAGCTGATTTACTGAAGCGCACCAGCTCTTACCTTCCTGTTTAGAAAGTAATAAAAGGCTAAAATGTGCTCATAAGTGGGCAGGGTCTTGTGATCACATGCCTAAATGAACAGATAACTTCTAGACTGAATGAGTGTAACAAAAAGTGACATAAAATCTATATTTTTCAGTTATCTGAACTCACCCTTGGTAATAAAAAAGGAAAGACACTCCCAGTTTCTGCCATTTATTTCTAGCTTGAAGTTAGCAGGGTTTCTGGATTATAAATACAGGTTACTCACCTGTAACAGGAGTTCTAGGAGTGGTATATGTTGTTCATCCACACTTACTGGCAGGTTCCTTGCCGCTTTAAATCTTGCTGGAAGGTCTTCAAGCTGGCTCCTCCCACCCACCGGGTGATAAAACTCTCGACTCTGCCTCATGACGCCAGATCTAGCCCGCTGAAAGCCAGGTTGCGCGTCGAAGCCGGGGAGGTCGGGTGGGTTGTGTGGATGAACAACATATACCACTCCTAGAACTCCTGTACAGGTGAGTAACCTGTATTTCTAGGGACGTGGATATGTTGTTCTATCCACATTTACTGGCAAACTCCTAGCAGTTCTCCGGGAGGAGGGAGGCAAGGCGCGCACCCCCTACTTGGGAAATAAGGACTGGAGAACCGAGGTCCCAAAACCAGCATCCCGGCGTGACTCAAGGTCGATGTGGTAGTGGGTAATGAAGGTGTGTGCTGACTTCCAGGTAGCAGCCCTGCAGATTTCCTGGATAGGAACGTCCCTGGAAGCAGCCACCGAAGCAGCAGTATGGCGGGTAGAATAAGCTCTTATCCCTTTGGGAGGCTCCATGCCCGCCAACCTATAGTAGGGATCTATGCAGGAGGAGACCCACCTGCCTATCATCCGCTTGGCTGCAGGTCTACCAGGTGCGGCTTCAGCGTAGGTGACAAACAGCTGGCGAACCTCTCCCCGAACTTCAGCCGTCCACTCCCTGTAACAAGAGAGTGCTCTTCTAGGGTCCAAAGTATGGAGCCTATATTCGGCCTCCGAGGTGTGACTGGGGTAGAACACCGGCAGAGTCAACACCTGGTTAAGGTGAAACTCCAAAACCACCTTCGGAAGGAATTTCAGGTGGGGGCGCAGGACAACCTTGTCCCTGTGGAAGACCAGATAAGGAGACTTGATGGAAAGCACCTGGAGCTCTACCATCCTTCTGGCTGACGTGACAGCCACCAAGAAGGTGGTCTTCCACGACAGGTGAGAAATGTCACACCTGTGCATTGGCTCAAATGGCTTGCCCATGAGCTTAGCCAGTACCAGTAGTAGATCCCATGGAGGTGGAGGTTCTTGCACCGGAGGGGATATGTGATCAAGGCCTTTGAAAAAGCACCCAACCAGCTTCTCCTGCGCCACCGACTGCTTCCCGGCCCGTGCCCGGTAAGCAGAGATGGCTGCCAGGTGCACCTTAAGGGTTGTCAACTGAAGCCCTAGCTGAGAAAGGGACCACAGGCAGTCCAGAATGCTAGCCAAGGAACAGGAGGAAGGGTCCAACTCCTTTATCCTGACACCAAATGGAGAATCTCTTCCATTTGAAGGCATAGCATTTTCTGGTCGACTCCTTACGGGATGCCTCAACAATGTTGAGGACCTCGTCAGAAAGACCCAAGGCCTGGAACTCTAGCCGCTCAGGAACCAGGCCGTCAAGTGCAGGGATTGAAGGTCCGGTTGGAGTACCTTCCCCTTGTTGACTAAGATCAGGTCCAGGCGGGCTGGGAACTGCCTCGGGAGCCTGGAGCTGAGGCTGAGGAGATCTGGATACCAGAACTGGCGGGGCCAGTCTGGGGCTACCAGAATCACCTTCGCCTTGTCCCTCCTTGCCTTGGGAAGCACCTTGTGGATCAAGGGAAATGGAGGGAAGGTGTAGAAGAGGCCCGGGGTCCACGGCCTCGAGAAGGCATCCCCCTGCAGCGAGCCCTGCTGAGGGGGGTGGGCATGAAACAGCCTCAGCTTCGAATTCTCCCTGGAGGCAAACAGGTCCACCTGAGGTGTGCCCCAGTGGGAGAACAGATCTTGTACTACCTCCGGCAGGAGAGAACACTCGTGAGATGCAGCGCCTATCCGGCTGAGGGCATCGGCCAGAGTGTTGGAGGCTCCTGCCACATGGATGGCTAGGAAATCCACCTCCAGTCTGCTCACGAGAGACCAAGGGCGGAGAGCCTCCTTGCACAGAGGCAAGGAGTGCGTCCCGCCCTGGCGGTTTAGGTAGTACATGGTTGTGGTGTTGTCCGTCTGGACCGGGACCACTTGACCCGTACAAACGGAGTGAAGGTGGTGAGGGCTAGTCGGACCGCTCGAAGCTCCAGCAGGTTGATGTGGCATCGAGACTCCTGAGGGGACCAGAGGCAGTGCGCTCTGAGCTTCCCCAGATGGGCACCCCAACCCATCAGAGAGGAGTCTGTTGTTAAGAGTGACCGTCTGCTCTGGGTGGACAAACGGGATACCCTCCTGCAGATGAGCTGGAACAAGCCACCATTGGACAGCGCTTCACATCTCCTGGGTCACTAACACTGGCTAGTCCAGAGGACCAGAGCGCTGTGACCACTGGCGGGCCAGCCCCCACTGTAGGGGACGCACGTGCCAGCGGGCCCAACGGACCACGCTGGTGCAGGTCGCCATGAGGCCCAGGAGGTCCCGGGCAGGGCGCAATTGCCCACCCAGAAATGATTGGGCAAAGGAGGAAAGAACCTCGGCCCTGTCCGCTGGGAGCCGTGCTCTGGCTTGAAGAGAGTTGAGCTCTGTCCCGATGAACTGAATCACCTGCGTTGCCACGAGTTCCGATTTGGCCTTGTTGATAAGGAGGATAATCTGAGAGCAAACCTGGAGGGCCAGATCTCTGGACCGCTCCATCTCCAACCTGGAGTGGGCTGCAATCAGCCAGTCGTCCAGGTAAGGGTACACCCAGACCCTTCGGCGCCGCAGAAATGCTGTCACCATTGCCATGCATTTGGTGAAGACCCTGGGAGCTGGAGAGAGGCCAAAGGGCATGGCCCGGAACTCGTAAAGGGATCCCTCTGCCCTGAATCGGAGGAATGGCTGGTGAGACGGATGGATTGGGACGTGAAAGAACGTGTCCTGGAGGTCCAGAGAACAGAACCACATGCCTCAGTCCAAGGATGGGATGATCTGAGCCAGAGTGACCATCCTGAAGGTACGAGATCTTAGGAACTTGTTCAGGTCGTGTAGGTCTAGAATGTGGCTCCAGCCACTCATCCGTTTTGGGACCAGGAAGTACCTGGACACAAACCCTGGGTCTGGAGGAGGATCCGCCACCTCCCTGATCACCTCCTTCTGGAGGAGCAGGGCAATGTCGGCTCGACGAGCCGACAGACAGGCTGCAGACCTCGTAGCCCCCCATGGGGAGACGGCTCGATCGGGTAGGGACTGCTCGAATTCCAGAGGCAGACCCCTTCCTACCACTTCAACAGCCAGCGGTCTGTGGTGATATCGGACCTGACGGAAAGGAAGTGGCGGAGCCGTCCCCCAACGGGGGACCCGGGGAGGAGTGATGAGGTTGGGGGTGACACCCCTCAACCCGTCACTGGGCAGGCTTAGAGGAAGGGCCAGCTGAGGGGCCGCCTGGACCTTTCCCTCCCGGCTTCCTGCTGAGGAAGCAGGCTTGGCTTAGGGTGCAGTGTGAGCCTGCTGGCCCTGATGTTGGTGTTGCTGGGCCGATGCCACAGGGGCTGAAGGACCTAAAGGGCTTATGCTGCTGCTGGCGGCCTTTGTCCTTCTGGGCAGATGTGACCGAGTCCAAGGTGGCGCTGGACTTTTCAATCCGTTGAAGATGACCCTCCACCCCAGGACCGAACAAGTTGGTACCCAGGAAGGGAACGTCTGCCAGCTTGTGCTGGGTATCTGCCGTAAAGGTGGAGATCGGCAGCCAAGCTCTGCGGTGCATGGCCACTGCGGCCGCTACTGACCGGGCACACGAGTCAGCAATGTCCAGGGAAGTCTGGAGCTGCTGTTTGTCCACCGCCCTTCCCCGAACCTGCGTGACCATCGTTTGGAGGTCAGCCGGGAGACGAGGAATCATCTCATCCAGGGAGCCCAAAGGGCGTGTGAAAAGTGTGCCATCAGGACGGCCGAGCTGGCCTGACGAAGGGCTAAGGAGGAAGCAGCATAAACTTTCCGCCCAGAGTAGTCCAACTTCTTGGACTCCTTGTCGGGAGGCTTGTCCATCCGAGCGCTCCCGAACGCTGAAAACGCTGTTGGTCACGGCTCTATAGAGGGGTGCTCCGAGAAATCAGAGAGTGAACTGTGGAACAGCACACCTCCGAGCCATCCTGGTCAAGGTGCTAGACAAGAAGCTGGCTGCTGCCATAGCTCCAGGGCCGGGCCAACAATGGCTTTGGCTACTGGAAGGCCTCCGTAGGGGAATCCTCGGTCCAGTATCTCCGTGAGGGGATACTGGCCTGTCTCTGAAACGGGTTCGAAAGCCATCCCAGTGGACTCAGATGAGTCGAAGCATTCCAAGGAACGAGGATGGGCTCTCGTCCACCGACTGAACCCCAGTGGACTCCAGGTCAAGCGGCCTGGAGAACAAGGAGTCGTCGTCGTCAGACTCCGAGGAGTCTGCAAACAGCTGCCGAGCGCCTGAGCCACCCTCCACCTGCCGAGGTCGATCGGGAGTGAGGGTGACCGACAACCGATGGGGCAAGCCCTGACCCGACCGAGAATCCTTGGTCGGGGCCCCAGTTTTAGGTTGTGGAGGCGGGGGTTCCACCACAATGGGTGGCGCAGCCGGTTTCGACTGAACAACCGGTGCCGGCTTCGGCTCCTCAACTACTATGAGGGGTTGTTTTGGTCGCTCCGGTGACAGTCACTTAATGGCCGGGGAAGGCAACGGAGTCAGCTTATTCCAGGACAAAAGGAGCTGCTGTCACATTAGATCCTCGTAGCACCGATGCAATTTGCGCTGGAGCCTATCCTCCGAAGAGGACGATGACGAGGATGAGCGGCGCCGCCACTTTCCATGGTGCCGAGACTGAGACCGCCGATGTCGGCGGGATCGGCTGGACCTGGAAGAGTTCTGAAACCGAGACCTTCGATGTTTCCGAGGGTGGGTCTGAGAGGGGGCAGGGGAAACCCACTCCTCCCTCGGTTCAGGGACCTTAACCGGGGACTCCAGCACAGGAAAGTCATCGGGTTCCACCGGGGGAACCGGTGAAGAAGGGTTGTCGGCTTCTCCAGTCGACAGACCGTCCGACGGGTCGAGAAAAATCTCGACCGCATCGACGGGTGTCTCGGCCGGCTGACCTGACGGGGACACCATGAAGTCAGCGACCTTAGCCGCAACCTCGACCGAAGTAGGGTGTCAACTATCCGGGGAAGGGGACTTCTCCCGCTCCCACAAATGTTGACGGTCGGACTTACCCTTAGAGTCCTTTTTGGACCAAGAGGAATGTCCCAAAGGCTCCTCTCCTTCTCTAGGGCAATCATCTGTTCGAGCTGTTCAGCTGAACCTGCAGCTGCGGACACCGCTCAACGGGCCTCCTTCAACTTGACCGGAGGATAACGTTTCTCTGGGCGCCCAAGCTGTAATCTGGCAGCGCGCTCCTCTAAGATCGTAGCTGAAAAGGACTTGCACAAGTCGCAGGCCTGTGAAAGCCCCAAGCAGTAAACGCACGTGGAGTGCACATCAGTCCGGGACATCTTCTGCCCACAGTGGCACAGACGAAATCCGTGAATCGATTTGTCCATCGCAGTCGCAAGGGAAGAAAAAGACCGAAGTCTTGTGAATTTTAAAATTAGTTTCGGATTAACCGAAGAGTTTGGATCCAGGCCTAAAACGCAGAGCGCAAAGGAGGGAACCTGAGCTTCCAAGTGGTAAGGAAGATCTGGCATCATGGGGCGGAGCCGAGAGTTTCATCACCCGGGTGGGTGGGAGGAGCCAGCTTGAAGACCTTCCGGCAAGATTTAAAGCGGCAAGGAACCTGCCAGTAAGTGAGGATTTAACAATATGTCCACGTCCCTAGAAATTGAGTTTCGTGACACAGCTGGACTTGACTGCCTGCCTTAACAATGACTACTGCAGTCCCCAACTTACAAACTGTTTACAAATTAATGCATAACATTATTCAGTGAACTTAAACAGGTCGAGACAAGACAGACATGTTTCAGCCAAATGGCCAGGCCTCAACATTGTAGTTTTATGTCCATCTAATTTTTGAATTGAGTCAAGTAGTGCACACGTTCCGCTATCAATTCTGCTTAATCTGCCACTGAAAACTCCTCCACACCCATCAACATACCTAGAAACAAGTGGTAGCAGCTCAGTGTGCCTTTCCTGGTCAAAAGCTACAAACAATAAATCAGTTGTTGCAATGCCTTAAGTACTAAACATTGTGTAATGACTGTATTGACTAGATTTATATATATGTATAGACTAGAGGCCAAAGGACTACAGCACAGCAGACAGCATGGCTTCATATGTGGCAGATCCTGCCAAACCAACCTGGTCGAGTTCTATGACTGGGTAACTAGGTAACTGGACAGGGGCCATGCAGTGGATGTCCTGTATCTGGACTTCAGTAAGGCATTCAACTCAGTGCCACATGGAAGGCTGGGAAGGAAGTTAGTAGGCACAGGGGCCGGTGCAAAGCTGGTGAGATGGGTAGGAAACTGGCTGCAGGAAGGCAACAGAGGGTGGTGGTGGGTGGGAGCTCTCACACCCAGGGCAGTGATGAGCGGTGTTCCACAGGGCTGTGTTGGGACCAGTGTTGTTTGGGATATTCACTGCAGACATATCATGGGACATCAGAGCAAGATCAGTCTGTTTGCTGATGATACCAAAGTAGGCGCGGTGGTGGATGACCTAGGGGATGCCAGGGGTTGCAGGATGATCTGGCAAAGCTTGAAACCTGGTCAGACACCTGGCAACTGAGCTTTAATGCCAAAAGTGCAAGGTGCTGCATTTTGGGATGAAGAACCCAAGGAGGAGTTACCAGCTAGGGGAGTGCAGCTAGCCCAGACAGAGGAGGAGAAGGATCTGGGTGTGCTCATTACAGGGTCAATGAACAACTCAGCACAATGTAGGAAGGCAGCTGCAAAGGCCAACAAAATGCTGGGTTGTATTGCAAGGGGTATATCCTCGAGGAGGGAGGAGTTGATTCTGCCACTGTATAGGTCATTAGTTAGACCACACCTGGAGTACTGCGTGCAGTACTGGCGTCCGTATCTGAAAAGGGACATTAAGTTACTGGAGGGGGTGCAGGGCAGAGCAACAAAGGTGATCAAGGGGCTGGGGGACTTATCATACGAGAGGAGGTTGAAGGAGTTGAACATGTACTCACTGGAGGAGAGGAGAGACAGGGGTGACATGATTGAAACCTTTAAATACATGAAAGGAATAAACAAGACAGGTACAGAGGGGCTGTTCAAAGTAAGGGAGGGGAGGGCCACGATATGAGACTGGAGCGAGGAAGGTTCAGGAGGGAGATGAGGAGACACTTTTTTTTTTTTTTTTTTACAGAGAGGTGGTGGCTGGGTGGAATGCGTTACCTGCTGAAGTGGTATGCAGTAGAACAGTGGACTGCTTCAAACGAGTATGGGACAGGACAAGGGGGAGAGTTAATGAAGGGGAAGGGTGGAAGGGAGGGGCAGCTGCAGAATAAGGGGTGCTAGCTGCACATTCGAGCAGACTTGATAGACCTCTAGGCCTTTATCTGCTGGCAAATTTCGTATGTTCGTATTTAAAAATTGTTATGTCAGATGATAAATTAGAAAATGTTAAAGGTTTTTGAGTACTGGGGGGTTATAGCTTGTTCTACAGCTATCATTTAACACTCATACTGACTGGCTACTGAAGAATCAATTCTGCACAATTGTTTTTATGTGCAATAGAGGATGCCAATGGAATAGTTACTTTCCCTACTGGGCTAACTATAGCAATGCAGTACTGCGACGATGGAAGGAGCTTTGGATCTTTCTTGCCTGTTCCTTCTGCCACAAGATGGTGACTATATCCAAACTGAGTTAGACAAACACCCCGGCTTATCAGCCAGAAAGCTACCTCAATTTATATTATTTAACCTTCAATGTCATTCTGCTGGAGGAATCTGCCTAGTCCTGCTTTGAAAGCCGGGACAGTGCTAGCTTCCGTAACTTCCCTGGGTAGACTGTTCCACATGTTAACCACCCCTGTGAGAAATAATGCTTTCTAACTCACCGGCTGAGTGCATGCTCTCAAGTTCGAGTTGCATTCAACAGCTGACATCTGAACACGGCACCCAGTCTCTCCCCTTTAATATTTGAAACACTGTGACAAGGTCCCCCATTAGCCTTCTGTATCTCTGTATACTGCCCCATCTATCCCCTTCAGTATTGTGAACACTATAATCGTGTCCCCTCTCCATCTTCTGTATCTGACTATACTCCACCGTGTCTATCCCCCTTTAGTATTCAAAACATCATCATGCCCCCTCTCAGCCTTCTGTATCTGACTTGTATACATCACCCTGTGTATCCCTTTAGTGTGATCGTGTTCCCTCTCAACCTTCAGTATCTGTGTATATTCCACTCTGTCTATCTCCTTTAGTATTTGGAGCAGTGTGCTAATGTACCCTCTCAGCCTTCATTATCTGTGTATACTCCACTCTGTCTATCCCCTTTAGTATTTGGAGCACTGTGATCATGTACCCTCTCAGCCCTTTATATCTGTGTATACTCCACCCTGCATAACCCCTTTAGTACTGGGAACACCGTGATCATGTCCCCTCCCAGCCTCCTCTAGGTTCAATAACTGGAGTATGTCCAGTCTCTGAAGGAAAGCAGAGGTCAGCACTCACCACTTTAAACCACAGGCAAAATAAACACTGATGCAGGAATGGGTGTCCCTCAGTTCATTTTATCCCCAATTAACTCAAGTGCACAACAAAGCAACAGGTAAAAGCTTCTCGAAGGTCAGGACCTCTAATCCCTCCTCACAGCTCTTGCCCCTACATCACATCAGCTTGGTAGCGCTATCTGAACTATTCTACGGTTACTTAGTCTATTCACTTACAAATGTAAGGAAATTGGTTACGGTTCTGGATACAGTTTGTTAAAAAAAAAAAAAAAGATTTTTGTTTTATTGGGTCTTCTTTATTATTACAGCCCTTTGGTATTGTTCCAGTTATTAGGGCAGTGCAGAGGGCAAATAGGATGCTGTGATGCATGGGAAGGGGGCTCAACCGCGGGAGGAAACAGGTGAGCCTGTCTGTACAGATTCCAGGCTCTACCTCACCTTAAGTACTATGTGCACTTCTGGAACCCAGACCTGAGGAAGGACAAGATAGAAACAGTGCACAGAGGAATAAACAAAAATGATTCAGGGACAGCAGGGGGCGTTCTACAAGGAGAGGCTGGAGCACCTCCACATGAACACCCTGGAGGCAAGAAGGGAGAGCGGGGACATGACAGAGATGTACATAAAGCTTCATGAGATAAACCAGATAGCAAGGAAGAAAAAATTACTCACCTTAGTAATTGCTTTTCTTCTCATGGAGTCTTGCTATATTATGACATATAGCAGTTAGCCACAGCACTTGAACTGCCCCGGAGAGGAAGGAGTTAACTCCAGGCTGACTGGAGTTCCAAGCGCGAGCGCCTTGCTGAAAGCTCTATTTGGCTAGTTTCAAACTGAAACTGTCAGATCTTTACGGAGCCAACACTAAGCAAAAGTCTGTGTGGAAAAAACTCTACACTAGCCAAATGGCTACCTACTAGTAGAAATAACAACAACAGAAACAACAACAATATCACCCTGACAAGCACTATTAGGCCCCCCCTCCCCAAAAGACAAGTCCAGGAGGGGGGCCAAACCTACAACTAAAACAGAAATACCTAGTTTTCCTAATCCTAAAGAAAAGGGAAAAAAAGGGAAAAAGAGCTATAATGGCATGACACAGTGCTTGCACTAATTTGCCAACCCCTTACCCAAGTAGAAGTTCTGAGAGGGGCAGGTTGGGGGGTGGTCATAATATAGCAAGACTCCATAAGAAGAAAAGCAATTACTAAGGTGAGTAATTTTTCTTCAAACACCATGAAGTCTTGCTATATTATGACAATTAGCAGATTACACAGCAGTACCTCCATGGAGGAGGGCCAGAACCTACTTAGGAAATAGGCTCTGAAGCACGGCTGTGCCAAACCGAGCATCTCTCCTGGACTGGACATCCAGGGAGTAATGCTTGGTAAAGGTGTGAACTGTTTTCCAGGTAGCAGCTTGACAGATTTCCAGAATGGGAATATCTCTAGCAGCCGCTAGAGATGCAGCTGTACCCCTGGTGGAATGGGTCCTCAGTCCTGAGGGGGGTTCTCTACCTAGTTTTTGGTAGCAAAATTGGATACAAGAGACAATCCACCTGGCAATTGTCCTCTTAGTGGCAGGTTTCCCTTTGCCAACCTCGCCATAGGTAAGGAAGAGTTGAGGATTCAACCTGTGACCCTGGTGCGCTCCAAATAGTAGCTTAAAGCTCTTTAACATCCAAACTGTGCAATCTCCTCTCACCCGAGGAAGAATGCTCAGTGAAAATACTGGAAGGGAGATGGATTGGTTAAGATGGAAATCTGAAACCACTTTAGGTAAAAACTTTCTGTTAGTCCTGAGGACTACCTTATCTCTGTGAAAAGAAATAAAATCCTTTTCCACTGCCAGGGCTTGTAACTCACTTATGCGTCTGGCAGAAGTGATGGCCACTAGGAAAACAGTTTTCCAAGTTAGGAACTTAAGGTCTGCTGAAGACAGAGGTTCAAAGGGGGGTTGCATTAACTGAGCAATGCAAACATTAAGGTCCCAGGCAGGGCTGGGTCCCGAAAAGGAGGGTTAGTGTAGTAACCCTTAAAACTTGGAAAACACAGGGTGAGAAGAAAGGAGGCAGGCTTTCCTGCTGATATAAAAGCAGAGACAGCTGCCAGATGAACCTTTAAGGTAGCTGGCCTGAGGCCTAAGGAATTAAGATGGACCAAGTAGTCCAGCAAAATGGGCAAATCAGCAGATTCTGGGACAATTTGCTTCCAGAACACCAGATGGAGAACCTCTTCCATTTAGAATTATAAGTGGCCCTAGTGGAAGGCTTCCTAGAGGCCTTTAAAATATCAAGGACACCTTAGAAAGGTGTAATTCAGCAAATTCTAACTCCTCAAGAGCCAAGCCTTGAGGTGGAGGGATTTGAGGTCCGGATACCAAACTCTCCCCTGGGCACAGGTCAGCGGGTTGTGGACCCTGGGAAGGCCCAGGGGAGGATGGACTGACAGGGACAGAAGCAGTGGGTACCAGGGTTGCCTGGCCCAATCAGAATCACTTTGCAGGGCTGGGATCTGATTTTTACTAACACCCTGAAGAGAAGGGGGAAGGGGGGAAAGGCATACAGGAACTTCCCTTCCCAATCCAACAAAAAGGCGTCCAGTGGGACTGAGCCCATTACTGGAGGCCTGCAACAGAACAGAGGAAGTTGGTGGTTGTCTGGGGCTGCGAAAAGATCTATCTGAGGAGTGCCCCATCTGGCAAAAACTGACCCCAGCACTAGGGGATTCAAAGACCATCGTGATGACCCTGAGAAATCCTGCTGAGGGCATCCGCTAGGATATTGTCCTTCCTGGGAGGTGAACTGCTACTAGGAAGGTGTTCAGGAGTAAGCCAGAGACCACAACTTCATTGCTTCGTGCAAGTGGTTGATGACCGAGTGCCCCTGCTTGTTGATGTACCACATTGTTGTGGTATTGTCTGTCCTGACCTGAACTACTTTGTTCTGGACAGATGCTGAGAAAACCTGAAGAGCTAAAAGACAGCTCTGAGTTCCAACAGGTTGATGTGGAGCAGAGATTCCTGGGGGACCACACCGAGTGGAAAGGTCGCCGGCGCGCCCCCACCCCAGCAAGGAGGCATCCGTGGTGGTGGGAATGAGAAATGGGAATGAAGGGGACCCCTAGTCTTAGATTGCTCTGATCCTGCCACCACTGAAGAGCTAGAATCAGAGTTTGGGTCACTGGGACCAATTTGGTAAGGGGTCCCTCCTTTGGGACCAATAGGCCCTCAAATGAAACTGAATGTCTCATCTGGAATCTTGCCTTGCACTACTGCTGTGGAGGCAGCCATGTGCCCTAGAAGTTGCAGAAAGTGCCTTGCTGGTCGAGAGACCCACAGGGTGAAAGAGGATGCCAGGGCAATCAGCTTCTCCACTTTCCAAGGGAGAAATGCCCTGGCCAACTTTGTGTCCACTTCGACCTATGAAAGTTAGTACCTGAACTGGTTCTAGAACTGACTTTGGTAAATTCAGCAGGAATCCCAGGGAAGTGAGAAGCTGCTGGGTGACTTGCAAGTGGGATTTTACCTGATCTAGGGACTGACCCACAATGAGCCAGTCGTCCAGGTAGGGAAACACAGCAACCCCTTGCCTTCTTAAGTGAGCCACTACCACAGCTAGACATTTTGTGAATACCCTTGGAGCAGAGGTAAGACCGAAGGGCATTGCTCTGAACTGGTAGTGACCTGAGGGCAGTTCAAACCTGAGGTATTTTCGGTGAGAAGGCCTGATCAGGACATGAAAATAAGCATCCTTGAGGTCCAGGGAGGCTAGCGGTCCCCTGGCCTGAGGGAGAACAAAATCATTGCCAGAGTTAACATTCGAACTTTGGTTCAAAAGATGCTTGTTCAGGTACCTAAGTCCAGAATGGGCCGCCATTCTCCTGTCTTTTTGGGGTAAGGAAGTATCTGGAGTACAGCCCTTGCCCTGGTGACAAGGAGGAACCCTTCCACTGCTTTTCAGTCTGAGAGGAAGAGACCTCTGCTTCCAAAGCAAGGGCTCTAAAGGGTTTGCAGGTGGAAAAGTCTGGTTCTCATCTTTGGAAACTGTTTGAAGCTGAGAACCAGACCCTGGCTTACTACCTCCAGAACCCATTTGTCCGGGTTAGGGACACCCAGTTCTGGCTGAAATAAGCAACCTGCCTCAACTGGTACAGGAGAATCGGCCCTGGGCATCCCATCAGGGTGCCTGCTTGGCAGTAGCCTTAGGCTGAGGGGTGGGGACAGTTTACCTGCGCCCGCCTACCTCTGCCTCTGAAAACCCTCTGTGCAAAAGCAGAGGAGGCTTGGGATTGATAAAAGGCCTGTGGAAAGGCCTGCCCCTACCTCTGGGAGTGTGCCTCTGTGGAGTGGCATGCCGCTCCTTGGCCTGGGCACTTTTGTAGGTAGTTCTGTATTCATCCATCTTTTTCATATAATTTTCCGTTTGCTCTCCAAACAGAGAATTTCCCACCACAGGAAAATCCATAGCATTTGACTGAGTATCCTGTGACAGATTAGTGCACCTGAGCCATGCCAACCTACGGAAAGCTACAGAAGTGGCCATGACCCTAGAGGAAACATCATGAACATCTACAGCAGTATGAAATTGAACTTAGAGGCTTCAATGCCATCAGCAGCCACCTGTTCCAATTCACTAGCCAGCTGGCCATGGGCCTGCCTGGCTAACTGCAACACTGTATCCCATCTAGATTTCGGATATCTAGCCACATAAGCCATATAATTTGCCTGCCTGAGTCCCAAAGAAGCTGCCACATACTGTTTTTTCGCCATGGCATCAATCTTCCTGGAATCCTTATCAGGAGGATGTGAGGCCAGGGGGATATTAGCCTTGTCACAGGCTGCAGCTTGTACCACACCTACACTGCTCAGTGAGGACGTCTGTATCAGGGCCTGATAAGGTATACCTTCTGTCCTTTTTTTTTTTTTTATCTACAGGAGGGACAGAATGAGGATTTTTTTAAATTTTTGTTGTTTGCTTCCTAAATGACTTATGCAAAGGAATAGACAACCTCCTAGACTCTGGGATATCCATCATCTCAACATAATCAGGCTCCTCTTGCTCATCCACAGCCTCTTCCAAGGGAAGCTGAGGGTTTCTGCAACCTTTTGTAAAACATAAAATGAGAAGGGGACCAGACAGCATAGGGGAGATTCTAATGGTCTGTCTGGAGAAATGTCCGGTTCAATGGGCACGCCCAGACCCTCCCAGCCACATACATAATGATCAAAATCTTCCTCCCTCCTGTGGTTCATAAAATTCCTCAACATCATACTCTTGAACCACTGGAACTGAACGAACCAACTTTTGCCAGCTGTTGGTGGTCTGCCGGTCCCCAGACAGTGACGGGACAATCTGTATGGCTTTAGCTATCTCTGCAGCAGTTGGAGAGGCAATCTTGCACTCCAGACCTGCTGATTTCTTAGATTTTTTACTGGGACTGGTTCTCAGAACCAGCCTTCCTTTGCCTGAGGAAGTCTCACCCTGGTCAGAGGGCACCCTCTGGTCCAGTGGGTGCTGGACCGGCTGGCTATCCTGGTCAGCGGACTTGGCCTCTCGCTCCCTGAGCCGGCCCAATTTTCTCCAGGGTGGCTGCAGGAAATTCTTACACACCTGGCAGTCTGACAGGAGGTGGTCAGCCCCAGACAATAAACACGATGGTGGTGGGTCAGCCTTGGCAAAGGCTTCCCCACAAACATCACAGTGTTGAAACCCAGTGGGCCCGGTTTTTCTTTTGGGTTTCTCAGACATAATGCCAGCCTATCCAAAAACTTGCCCTTTTTATGGCAGTGCCAGGCAAGACACCCTTATCGGTTCCTAACCGTGTCACGGGTATTTGAAAAAACCCAATTTAAAAATTAGGTTTTTTTAGAACCGATAAGAACCGGGAACCGCACTCTAAAAGCCCAAATTGTTTAAAATTAGTATTTTTGAAAACCGATCGGTTCAAAACCGAACCGATAATGAATTTCCACACAGACTTTAAAATCCTGTACTTACGGTTACCAGATAGAGCTTTGAACCGAAATGCGGTAAAATAATTACTTCTGCCGGTTAAAATGAACCGAGAAACACTCGTTTGAACCGAGAAATGAACCGAGCTGAAGGAGAGATCTCCGGAGCGACTGTTCAGTGAAGCGGAGTAAAGAATCTGACAGTTTCAGTTTGAAACTAGCCAGATAGAGCTTTCAGCAAGGCGCTCACGCTTGGAACTCCAGTCAACCTGGAGTTAACTCCTTCCTCTCCGGGGCAGTTCAAGTGCTGTGGCTAACTGCTATATGTCATAATATAGCAAGACTTCATGGTGTTTGAAAGAAGTTCAAACCCGAGTGAAAACACAGGCACCAGTTAGAACTCAATAAAGCTGGCAGGGGAGACATTTAGTAAAGATGTCAGGAAATATTTCTTGACTGCAAGGGTGCAGATGGGTAAACAAACTGCCAAGAGAAGCCGCCTGTGCAGAGTCCATGGAGGGATTCAGTCATGGGTGGGACAGACACTTAGGACTGCTAAGGACATCAGGAAAAGGAGAGTAGTGGACAGGAGTGAACTGTCACTAGGGTCCCCACATCCAATCACAGGTAGAGCTGGGCAGGCTGGATGGGCTGCAAGGCTTTCTCTGCCATCAACCTCATTTTCTGTGTTTTGTATATTCAATGATGTAAAGCGCACAAAACACAAACACATCCATATCACGTGCGATATACGAGGAAACAAACTGCACCTGTTGCTGATCTGACCAGAACACTGCTGATAATGAGATAAGCATCTCTACAGAATGAGTCTTACCTTAGCTACTGCCATCTCAAAGTCCTCCTGTGTAACATGAACCCTTCTTTCTCTCAATGCATACATGCCAGCCTCCGTACATACACCCTATAAAAAACAGATTGGAAACTGGTTAACTTGAACTTGTGTTTAACAGCAGACTTCAAATGAACCTAATACTGACTGCTATTTTTATTTAAGGCTTCCAGGCAAAGGCCTTTTTCAATATTACAGCAACCAAGTCTTGGTTAAATGTCCAGAATCAGGACTGGCCTGTTAGCAGAGTGACTTGGGAGCAGCTTGCTATACTGGCAGCTAAAGAACCTGGAACCCAGGTCATTTCTGCATTCCCTCAAGAAATCAAGGTAGCCTCCGTCTGGACTCTCAGCCTCCTGAGAAGGTTAGCTTGATCAGTTACTGCCCCCTGCTGGAGAGGGGGGTGCATTTGAGAAGCTAGAATCAAATCAAAAATAGCAGACAGAAAAATATACATTTTAAGAAGTACTACATTGTAACTTTTTATTTCTAGGGTATTTTTCTTTCTCCTTTTGCTCATTTTAAAGTTTTCCATGTGATAGTATTACAGTATAAGGTTAGGACTTATTGTGTATGGAAAGCAGCCAGTTGAAAAACCTTTTTGTGCACATTCTAAAAATGTTGTTGCACACGTTTTATAATCAGTGTCTTTAGCTGTGTTCCTTGTGCTGACTACCGCTGTTTTCCTTTACACAGTGCAGTTCCACTTCACACAAATCAAACCCTGATGTAACAGCCCAGCTCGTACCCACTTGCACTTTCTCAGCAGCACTCTGCTTACTGAAATACCATTCCCAATTCCCCCGCACCCAGCTGCCTGCCCAACCTCCTTTTTCACTCATCAGCTGCCAAAACAAAACTCTCTCAAATGATTGCCCTGACTTGCTAACCTGCACACTCATCCAATCTGCTAAGCAGAACATCAGTTTTTTCTTTACTGGCACTACTGCACGTGCAAGCGTGCAGGCAGCACACTGGCTCGTCAACACCAATTAAATTAAACCATATACTATAACAAATAAAATATGGGCAACCATAAACAACTCACAAGCTTCGCTCTCGAGGTCCACGTAAGTAATAAGCCATGACAGGGTGTGCACTATAGGATTTTAATGCACACCTTAGGGGTGCAGTAAGGCACGAGACCGAAGGCCCAAGTGACCTTATGCCCCTGGGAAGTGCATTAAGATCCTATGATGCACACCCTGGAGGGGCTTATTACACTTATAAAATGGCTCCAAGTAGTTTTTTTGGGGAGGGAGGAAAGAGATTTGGCACTTGACTATGTTTATAGAGGTTTAATGCACAGTCAGGTGACATCTCAGTCAATGACATTTGTAAATTTTTCCTTGCCATTTTATAAAAGGTAATAGTTGATGTCAGTTTTAGGCACTATACTAGCTCTTTAAAAGAGTGGGTGGGATGCAGGCTGTGTTACAATGCTACTGTGTGTTTGTGCTTTGATCCCTGTGAGTATATACACCAAGGTGGTAGTGGGGATCCCTTTAAAATAGCACTGACAGTTGGTAACCACCCCGGCACACTCAGGCCCCACCGCTCACCTATATGCATCAGACGACAACTCCAGAGGGTGAGACCCCCAAGGCACCACCAGAGTGGGCAAGCCACAGTGGCTCGCAGCTGAGGTACTAAGGTTGTTGGGGCCAGGAGGTTGCCTGGGGACTGGGAGATGACCAGATGTGGGTAGGAAAAATCCTGGATTAGAAAACAAAAGTTTGCAGTCTAAATGTGATTTGCAGACTGGCTCGGTCACTAACTGATTACTGTTATGCAAGTATAGTGTTGGGATTCATTTTGGTCCTTCTACACCAAAAATCAGTGTCAGCTGATGGGGACTCAGAGGTTGTTACTGGCAGTATCAAAAAGCATTCCAAAGTGCCACATGGTGGTGGGGGTAGGGGGTGGGGGCTGTATTGATGTGGGTCACACAGTTGCTAAAAAAAGGCAGGATGGTGTTGTACTGCCTAGTGGTGGATGCAGCGTCACCAGCAGCAGCAAACAGTCGGCAGTAAGCAGCACCCAAACACCCTCATCGTTAACAGTATCATTATCAAAAAACATAAAGGCTTTTCTGACTCCTTCCTCGTTGACATCAGAGTCATATATTACAGTGTCATCAAGTCCAACAGTTTGAGCAAAGCACCACCACAACCCCAAAGCAAGTGCAATCACCACCACCCCCAATCACAAAATAAAACCACCAATGTGATGCTACAACCCAAAACCTCTCACCCACTCTGCACACTATCAAATGGAATAATTTAATAGTGTTCCCAAACACATACAAATTCCCAAATCACTCCTCACTGACAAGTAACGTAAGCAAATTTGTCATTTACATTTGCATGTCATGTAATGCGCATCACTTACATCTACAGTCATTTGAAGTTGCTGTTTTGAAGCCTTCAAGCCACCTTTTACAACATGCATTAAAAAGAGATCTTTTTAGAGTCAATCTCCTCCGCAGACCTGGTCTTTACCTTAAGCACTGGAGGCACTAGCTCCCTGTGGGGGTAAGAACTTTTGGGGCATATGCAAATAAATCAGTCATTAATGGCAAATATGGGATGGTTTCAGAACCAGCTGCTGATCTCCATACAAAAGTCTATCAACAGCAACAGCCTCACCTTCACCTCTGCTCCAGATGCCCCTGGCATCAGTTCTGCAATCTTGCGCAAGTTGATGCCGCGTGTCAAATTCATCTTTCGAGAATGAATCTTGAGGATATCCAGTCGAGCCTAGATATGTGGGAAAACAAAAATGCATTTGGAGTTAATACCAGGGTGACACCGGATGAGAGTTGGGTAGTTTCTGTTGAGAACACAAGAAGTGAGCAGTATCACAAAATTCAGTAGGGCCAGAACAAGTGTGAATCCTCAGTTGATAGGGTCCTCAGTAATCCAAGAGCTCAATTGTAAACAGTTACTCTTTTGATGTACTTCAGAGAGCCATTCAAATATGCTTTCTGTTAACTGTCAATGTTCAGAATAATCTTGTTTTTGACTCTTTACCCTTCAAGGGTACACTGTACACAGTGCTCCACTGCATTTAACATGGCCCATGTAAGTTGAGTGGTGGCCTTAATTTGTTGGAAATGGCACTCCAAAGTATTCAAACGAGTGGTTTAAAAAATGGCCCTATACATGCCTATGGAGCACGCCCCCATGCTCTTCATACTCCTACATCACAAAACTTGAGAGCATGGTGGCAGAGTTCCGAATTGGGGAAGTGAAAGGGATAGGTGGCTTGGCTCTATGGGGCCAAAATATGATCTATACCCTCCCCAAAAAACTACATTCAAAAAATTACTCTTTAACATCCTTGGACTCAGGGTCAGGTAAGGGTCCTTGGTGTCTTTTTATTTTTTTGGGGGGGGGGGGGATTTTGTGACATAGCACAAAAGATGCTCTTTAACATATTTTAGTAAGACTGCCCATACCAACCTACCTCTTCTACTCCAATACTAAAATATACCCCCCATTATACAGTTTGACCTTTCATGGGGTGCAGGATCTTCCTTTTAACCAAAAGCCAAATTAAGGTCCCTGCCAAAGCACCAGCAGAATTTATTTATTTGTAATTTTTGATTAGGAAAGGCACACTGAGCTGTGACTGCTCGTTTCGAGGTGTGTCCAGGCAACTAGGTTACATGGATGTTCTACTGACAAGGGAAATGATGGCCAGGACACTGGGGCAACTCCCTATCTCTTATGGTAAGTGCCATGGGATCTTTAACTTTCACCTGGACAGTAACCACTGATGAACAGAAGACACCTCGGTTTAATGTCTTATCCGAAGGACAGCACCTCATGTGCAACCCCCCCCCCCTTCTGCACTACAGTGTCAGTTATGGGTATTATCCACAAGTACCTGGTCTAGGGCTAGAACCCATAGCCTTCCATTCTTTCAGCTCCATAAGCAAGCATGCTATCTGCTGAGCCACTGACACTGATAACACTGTCTGACAGGACTTTACCTCTTCATTTGGAGGAGGGAACTCTATCTTTCTGTCAATTCGACCTGGTCGCAGCAATGCTGAATCCAAAATGTCAATTCGGTTGGTAGCCATGATCACCTGTAAATGACAGACAGGATGAAACATCCTCTGGTGCGCAGAGCGGCACTGTACACCTCCCTTTACAAAAAAAACAACACATCACAAATGTCAATAATGTGACCGGGAGGCATCATCCTCTCCATATCCTGAGGGCTGCCAGCCTGGAAATATTTAAAAACCATGAAACTAACACTACTTCAGTCCATTATTGCCTCCTGCTGAGAAGTGCAACAGCCACAGCCTATAGTCCTTGTAAGTCAAGACAAAGGCTACAAGTATAATGCTCACTTGTGATGGCAGAAATACTGTACCTATTGAAAACCGACTGTGATCCAAGGGACAAAGACCAGCAACATATATACCCTTTGTACTCCCAAGAGACAGTTCCAGGACAGATGGAATGCTGTACTGACTGCACACCCTCTGTGTACCAAGGGACTGTTCCGGGACAGATGGAATGCTGTACTGACTGCATACCCTCTGTGTACCAAGGGACCATTCCGGGGCAGATGTAATGCTGTACCTACTGCATATCCCCTCTGTACCAAGGGACAGTTCCGGGACAGATGGAATGCTGCACTGTCTGCATACCCTCTGTGTAACAAGGGAAAGTTCCAGGACAGATGGAATACTGTACTGACTGCATACCCTCTAGGTACCAAGGGACAGTTCCGGGACTGATGGAATGCTATACTTACTGCATACCCTCTGTGTACCAAGGGACAGTTCCGGGACTGATGGAATGTTGTATTGACTGCATACCCCCTATGTACCAAGGGACAAATGGAATGCTGTACTGACTGCATACCCTCTGCGTACCAAGGGACAGATGGAATGCTGTACTGACTGCATACCCTTTAAGGGACAGTTCCGGGACAGATGGAATACTGTACTGACTGCATACCCTCAGTATACCAAGGCACAGATGGAATGCTGTATTGACTGCATATTCTCTCTGTACCAAGGGGCAGTTCCAGGACAGATGAAATCCTGTACTGACTGCATACTCTCTTTGTACCAAGGGACAGTTCCAGGACAGATGGAATGCTGTACTGACTGCATACCCTCTTATGCACCAAGGGACTGTTCTGGGACAGATGGAATGCTGTACTGACTGCATATCTTCTCTGTACCAAGGGGCAGTTCCGGGACAGATGGAATCCTGTACTGACTGCATACCCTCTCTGTATCAAGGGACAGTTCCGGGACAGATGGAATGCTGCACTGTCTGCATACCCTCTGTGTACCAAGGGAAAGTTCCAGGACAGATGGAATATTGTACTGACTGCATACCCTCTATGTACCAAGGGACAGATGGAATGCTGTACTGACTGCATACCCTCTATGTACCAAGGGACAGTTTCGGGACAGATAAAATCCTGTACTGACTGCATACTCTCTTTCTGTACCAACGGACAGTTCCGGGACAGATGGAATCCTGTACTGACAGCATACCCTCTTATGCACCAAGGGACAGTTCCAGGACAGATGGAATGCTATACTGACTGCATATCCTCTGTGTACCAAGGGACAGTTCCGAGACTGATGGAATGCTGTATTGACTACATACCCTCTATGTACCAAGGGACAGTTCCGGGACAGATGAAATGCTGTACTGACTGCATACCCTCTATGTACCAAGGGACAGTTGAAATGCTGTACTGACTGCATATCCTCTCTGTACCAAGGGACAGATGGAATGCTGCATTGACTGCATACCCTTTAAGGGACAGATGGAATGCTGTACTGACTGCATACCCTATGTGTACCAAGGGACAGATTAAATGCTGTATTAACTACATATCCTCTCTGTAACAAGGGACAGTTCCGGGACAGATTAAATGCTGTACTGACTGCATATCCTCTGTGTACCAAGGGACAGTTCCGGGCACATGGAATGCTGTACTGACTGCATACCCTCTATGTACCAAGGGACAGATGGAATACTGTACTGACTGCACAACCTGTCTGTACCAAGGGACAGTTCCGGGACTGATGGAATGCTGTACTGACTGCATACCCTCTACGTACCAAGGGACAGATGAAATGCTGTATGACTGCATACCGTCTCTGTACCAAGGGACGGTTCAGGGACAGATGGAATGCTGTACTGACAGTACACCCTCTCTGTACCAAGGGACGGTTCAGGGACAGATGGAATGCTGTACTGACTGCACACCCTCTCTGTACTAAGGAACAATTCCGGGACAGATGGAATGCTGTACTGACTGCACAACCTCTATGTAGCAAGGGACAGTTCCGGGACAGATGGAAAGCTGTACTGACTGCACACCCTATATGTACCAAGGGACAGTTCCGGGACAGATGGAATGCTGTACTGACTGCATACCCTCTGTGCCCCAAGGAATAGATGGAATGCTGAACTGACTGCATACCCTGTGTTCCAAGACAGAGAGAGACAAAGAGAGAGATCATGAACTGATAGACTACTGTACCCACCAAATACTTCTGTGGGTACGGTGTGCCATCTGTCCCGAATCTCACTCTACAGCTGCCTCCTCAGTTCAGCTTGGTTGCTTACAATTCTTTCTCCATCAGAAAAACCTTGCACTGGAGTCCCCCTGCAGGATTTGTGGAGTAAACCAGCATTCAATCCTGCAGTCCAGCACCAGCTATGAAAACCTGGTAACAAAAACCAAAACACCCCCACAGAAACTTACCTTAATATTTTTGGTGGCTTCAAAGCCATCCAGTTGGTTGAGGAGTTCAAGCATGGTGCGCTGTACCTCACTGTCTCCTCCAGAGCCACCTTCTAATCGCGAGGAGCCAATTGAGTCAATCTCATCCATGAAGATAATTGAAGGTGCATGCTCTCTAGCCATCACAAACAGCTCACGGACCATTCGGGCACCTAGGGTTTCCACAGACATTGGGCAATAAGACAAATGCGCTATGTCAAGGGACTGCTCACTTTTATGTCTGCTGCCCAACGTTAAATAGCAGTACAGGCACTGTGCATTTATAAATCAAGCCATATGTTTAACCCCCGCTCCCCCGAGATTCCAGCTAGAACCCAATGACTCACTAATTTGAGGATGAAAATGTCCCCTTATCATGGTAGACAGGTTTCTTAAACGGATCCTCTGTTCTAAGTTCATAAGTGCAAAGTTAATTTTAAGTAAAATGTTTTGCTAGAACTGTATTATGCAAGTTGTAAGGGATTTACTACGAAACACCGAAATGCAGTTTACCGACAGTCAGAATCCCTACACTGAAATCCCGACCCCGGTTTCCCGACATGGAAATTTTGGATAGCATAAGTTTTAGGGGCTTTGCCTACATCCCCTTAATTAATATAACAACTCGCTGCGGGCAAAATCTCCATTTTGGGAAACTGTGGGTTGGGATTTTGGTGTTGGGATTCTGTTGACAAACTGCATTTCAGTAAAACAATACACTCCTGTTATAAGGGTAGTACATTATTTTTAATTTTAGTAACTGTTAGAGTCATTTTACATACAGATTCAAATCTTTATTGAATTTTTGGATAATTTAAAAGCATAATTTACTATTCTGATATTAGGAGTACTTTGCATGCTTATTATGATTATTGTATACTATTTTACTCTTATTTAATAAAAAGTTTTACTGATTAAAAAAAAAAAAAAACCACAAAACTCCTTGACCACCCATTTAATGCCCCTAGGATGGGTGTCTCCTCCACGGTGCTAAGTAGCCCAGCTCCATGGAGTTTCATTCATGGGAGCCTGAAACCTGCCCACCCTGATGAAGGTTTTATTTTTTTAGCCCGAAATGATGATGGGTCATCGGATTCTGGTTGTAGTCTAAAAAAAAAAAAAAAGGCATATGCATCGTTGACTTCTAACCCCAGTAATGCTCAGGATATTCATAACTTTATGCAGTAAGCCTGGAGGGTTGGACTGCCCGGAGAGATGGAACACATGCAAATGAGTAGAATTCTTTGCACGTGAGCATCTTTCAAATACCGCCTCTACCAACTGTAGTGTTCTAACCTCTTTAGATTTTTCTCTCTGCCTGAAAGTCTGGTTGCTTGGATTTGTCATCGTCCACTTGCTCATGAAGATTAAAAAAACATAAAAAACAAGTATATTTCATTTCTTTTACCACCTCTAATTGTCAGTATAAATCTTATTGTTTAAATTAGTTATTTTTACCAGTTCCTCGCGGTTTGGTATAACCATGCGGGAACCAGGTTAGTTATTTACTTTCATCGGGGTTCTCTGATTAAAGAGCCTTTATTTTTGTGTATTAGTTTAGTTTTGTGTATATTTCACTGTTTTTGGTAACTGCTTTTATCAGTTACAGAACTGCTGAACTGGTTCATTTGTCATCTCCTCGGTTTGGTTCCTTTGGTTCCTATCAGTTCTGGAACCGACCGCAAAAAAAAAAAAAAATAAGTAACCGCATTAGCTCTTTTTTATCTGTTGAAAAACACCTTGAAAGGCTCAATAAAAGATTTCCTAGGGGTTCCTCAAGCTCTGACCAGCTGACACCCCAATCTGCTGTGGCTGAACCCACAAGTCTGCTTACCCCTGCCCCTGAGACTGGCGAAAAAGAGGTAAAGAACCGACTGACTCCCTGGTTCCCTCATAGGAAACTGAAGAAAATGAAACATGCAGAACCCTCTCCTGCTAAACCAGGGACTTCAGCACAAATGCCTATTTTGCCCTGAGCTCAAGAGACAGCCCAGGCTTTTAAAATTATCCAGGCTCTACAAAATATCGTCCCACAGCAGCCTGCCACCACCCCCCGGGTCCCCCAGGCTAGCAGTGATGTGTTGCCCTCCTTGCCAGAGGAGCAATTTTTTGAGGAGGAGGATGATCCTTTTGAGAAGGATGAACCAATTCCCCCAGAGGTGTCCCCTGAGCAGGACTCTGGTTCTCCCTCCAGGGTGTCAGAGGATTATTCCTCACATTTTACATTTGTGAAGAGAATGGAAGATGCTCTTTGACACTGCTACCACAGAGCAGACGGAGGATGAGGAAGAAATTGAATACTTAAATATGATGGGTTTAACACCCACAAAAGCTCTCCTCCTGCCAGTTTCTAAATTTGTTTTTAAAAAGTACACCCTAAAACTTCTGCAGACCCCTAATTCTGTTCCTCCTATTGATAGGAGAATAGATAAAAAATCTCAGTTGGACAGGACAGGAGCCAATTTCCTTTTCTCCCATCCAGACCATCGAGGGGTAATACAGCAGGCAGCCTGTGACAAAGCCAAAGTCCCCCTGTCCTCCCACCCTCCGGACAAGGACTCCAGAAAAAGACAGTATGGCCAAAAAAGGCCATTCGTCAGCTTCTTTGGCCATGAGACAGGTTACCTTTCAAGCTTATGCTGTCCAGTATCAAAAATCCCTGTGGCAGTCGGTACTGGACATATTCATGAAGCCCCTCACCCTTGTCTGAAGACCTGGCTGAAACTGCCAGGTTTGGGCTGGAGGCGGCCAAGTACCAATTCCAGATGGCTGCTGATTCAAATGGCACTGCAGCCAGAAGGATGGCTAACACTGTGGCACAGAGAAGGTTTGCTTGGCTCAGGGCCACGAACCTTACTCAGGATACTCAATCGAAAATCCTGGATTTTCCTTTAGAAGGAAATTCCCTTTTTGGAGAATCCACTGTTGCCTACATGAAAAAAGTGGATAAATACTAGGCAACCTATAGAAGAAACTCTGCTAAGGAGTGAGCTTCTTCATCCACTAGGCCCTATGGAAGGGGGCAGAGGAAGGTCTTTTATGACCAGACCCTTTTTCCAGCCCGTAGCTGTGCCCCAGTACCAGCAGTATCCACAGCAGGGATACTCTAAGGGTAGGGGTAGAAGGGGCTCCAGGAGGGGCTCACAGGTCCGACCTCAGCCCCAATGAAAGCAAAATCCCTGGGGCTCAGGCTGCCTCCTCCCTCCCTGTCGGAGACAGACTCTCCCACTTCCTCCAGGCTTGGCTAAGCATCACCACAGACAAGTGGGTCCTGGAGGTAGTGGGTCAGGGTCTGTCTCTGGATTTCAAATATTTTTTTCCACAAAAGACCAGTGTTTACTGCTCACCTCCTCTAGCAGAAAGAACACTACTAGAAGCAGAGGTTCAGAAATTGTTACAGCTCAGAGCAGTGGAATCAGTTCCTACCACCCTGAGAGGAAGAGGTTTTTACTTCAGATACTTCCTAACAACAAAGAAAAGTGGGGAGTGGCAGCCAATTCTGGATCTCAGAGCTTTAAACAAGCATCTGAAAAAAAAAAAAAAAAACCACAAAGTTTAAAATGGTAACTCTGGCTCGGATATTGCCAACAATCCAAAAAGGGGACATCAAAGGATTTGAAAGACGCCTATTTCCACATCCCCATAAAGGAATCATACAGAAAATCTCTCTGATTCAGGCTCCCTTCGGGTCATTACCAGTTTTCAACTCTTCCCTTCGGCCTCTCCTCAGCACCAAGGGTATTTACAAAATGCCTAGTCGCTGTGGTGGCATATCTTCGAAGACAGGGAGTGACCGTCTTCCCATTCCTGGACGACTGATTGGTGGCAGGCAAGTCACCAGACCAAGTAAGGAATTCCCTAAGAATCACCCAACACCTCTTGGAATCCCTGGGGTTCACAATAAACCAAAATAAATAAGTTCTAACTCCTGCTCAAATTTTGCAGTTCACAGGGGCAGAAATCAACACACTTCAGGGCAGAACCTTTTTACCCTTAGACAGGGTGCAAAGTCTTAAGTCAATAGCAAATTCCTTCAGTCTGCACAAGCCAAAAACTGCAAGGCAGTTTCTGTAGCTACTATGTCATATGACTGCATCCACAAGCACAGTGCAGGGATCCAGGTTTCATATGAGGGTCATCCAGTTTCACCTTAGGACTCACTGGAGTCAAAAGAGAGATCCATTTTCAAAGCTTATTCAGGTGACAAGGGCACTATTAAGGGCCCTCTTGTGGTGGAAGGAGGAATCCAATTTAAGTCAAGGAGTTCCTTTTCAGAGAGAGAATCCCTCTCTGGTACTCATAACAGATGCATCCCTTTTGGGCTGGGGCACCCACTTAGAAAAGCACACAACCCAAGGTACCTGGTCAGCAGCAAAGTCACTTCAGCACATAAATTTACTGGAGCTCAGAGCAGTGCTCCTAGCCCTAAAGGCTTTCTCTTCACTGGTATTGGACAGGGTGGTACAGATCAGAACAGACAATACCACCACCACGATGTGTTACATAAACGAGAAGGGAGGCACCAGATCAGGCCTCCTTTGCACAGAGGCCGTGAAAATTTGGACTCTGGCGTACTCTCTGAAGGTATCCTTGCAGGCAATCCATTTGTCAGGGAAGGACAATACCTTGGCAGATGCACTGGGTCGCATCAACCAGGCCCATCACGAATGGACTCTAAACAAGCAAGTGGCCCAAGTTATTTTCAGGAGGTGGGGCACTCCAGAGATGGACTTGTTCGCATCCCACTAGAACCACCAGCTATCTCAGTATTGCTGCAGACTTCCAGCACAGGGCACAGTCCCTCTGGATGCCCTGGCTCTGGATTGGCCAGGCAGGCACCTGTATGCCTTCCCCATTCACTCGGGTTTTCAGAGTGTTACTGAAGCTAAAATCCCTCTTGGCGTCTCTGATCTTGATAGCTCCAGATTGTCCCAGGCAGTCATGGTACTCTTTTCTGCTCTCCATGTCTGTCAGCAAACCAATACAATTGCCTCTCAGACACAATCTCCTGACCTCCAATCAGGGAACATTGTTGTAATCGAATCTCAAGTCCCTTCATCTCGAAGCATGGCTCTTGAGGAATTAGAGTATGCAGATTTAAATCTTTCAGAAGCTGTCTTAAATATTTTAAAAGGTTATAGAAAACCTTCTACAAAGAAAACTTATTCTTCCAAATGGAAGAGATTCTCTCTCTGGTGTTCAAGTATGAACCTTATGTTGTCTTAGACTAGCACTCATTTGCATTCACAGGGTTCGCAACCCAGTTCCCTAAAAATTCATTTAGCAGCAGTATCTGCCTACCTTTCTGCGGGGACAAAGGTGTCAGTAGCATCAGACAAAATTTTCAAAATTATTTTTAAGGGATTGATGCATTTGCACCCATGTCGCAGAGCACCAGTGCCTGCTTGGGATCTGAACGTGTGTATAGCCAAGCTCATGGGCCCTCCCTTTGAGCCCATGGCTACTGCCCACCTGAAATATGTTACTTGGAAAACAGTTTTTTTAGTAGCTGTTACTTCTGTAAGAATTAGCGCGCTCCAGGCTCTCTGCATTGATCAAGACTATATCTCATTTCACAGAGATAAAGTAGTCCTCTGAACAGACAGTTTCTTCCTAAAGTGGTTTCAGACTTTCATCTGAACCAATCACTCTGTCTTTTTCACAGACCATACCAGTTCTGGTGAAAGAAGGCTCCATAGTCTGGATGTAAAAAGGCCATCAGCTATTACAAGACAGCCACTAAAGACTAAAGACCACAGAAAAGGATAGAAAACAACTTTTCCTTACATATGTGGATGTAAGAAAAGGGTAAACCAGCCTCGAAAAGATCCATTTCTCGATGGATAGTCCAGTGTATTCAATTCTGCTAGATTAAAGCAGGTAAACTTATCTGCCTACACAGCTTCCCTCTCATCACAATCCTCGGCTTCACAGTTTAACCCCACAGCATCTGAAGGACCCCCAAACTTAACCAACCCCTTCTATTTCAGGGAAGTGTCTAGGCATCAGGTCCTAAAGCTGCTCACGTCACTCTCTGAAAACACCAGTACTGGCTCAGATGGCTAGAACCAAGACTACTAAAAATGGCTTCTTACTACATCTCTGGCCCCCTGGCACACATCTTCACCCTATCTCTCTCCAATGGCATTGTCCCTGAAGTCTGGAAGGCAACCAGAGTCACTCCTGTATTTAAGAAAGCAGTAAAATGACATATCAAATTACCGACCTATTGCTATTTTGTCTGTTCTGAATAAAATCCTGGAAAAAGTAGTATCCATGCAAATCACTGAATACCTTGAAATTCAATTTACTAAGCTCAGCACAACATGGTTTTAGAAAGCATTACAGCACCATGACAGCACTTGCAAAATTCACTTCAGATATCGTTACCAATATGGATAGAGGAAAGTTAACAGGGCAGTCTTCATTGACTTAACCAAAGCTTTCGATCTGGTTGACCATTCTCTGCTACTATCCGCCCTCAGTACCTTGGGCTTCTCTCCCCCAGTCACTACCTGGTTCAAAAGCTACCTCTTCAACAGAACACAAGCTATTAAGTTTAATTCATCCATGTCAGACAGTGCTGTTATCAACATTGGGGTCCCTCAGGGGTCTATACTTGGCCCTCTTCTATTCTCATTATTCGTCAATAAACTTCCTGAGCTGGTCACCACAGGTCACTCACTTCTTTATGCGGATCACCTGGTAATTTATTATCACTCTGATAAGGTCCTGGATCTAAATGCTGCCCTCACTGCAGATTTTCGTGCTGTACAACACTGGTTGAACTCTCAACGCCTGGTTTTAAATACAAATAAAACAAAAGTTATGATGTTTGGCTCCAATCACAAGCTTAGATCCTGTCCTCTGACCATCTCTGTCTCTGATCTCGATGGGGACCCCTAGAAACTGTCACTTCCTTCGTTACCTTGGCATCCACCTGGATCAAACCTTGGACCTGAAAGCACATATACAGGAAACCTGCAAGTCAATTAACTGCAAATTGGGGGCTGCCTATAGAACCAAATACCTGCTCACCCTGCTGCTAAATTGGCGATAGCCAGAGGCATTCTATTGCCAACCCCTTACATATGGGTGTCCCATCCTGTCCTTGGCCACCAAATCTTCACTGCAACTATGGGATACTACCTCAATAATGTGTGCAGGTATGCAACCAAAGCACCTCGGCTGCAGCATCATTGTCCTCTTATATCAGGACCTTGGTTGTCTCTCTCCTTCCTCTACCAGGCAGTATACTTGTACAATTTAGTTGATTCCATCCTAAGGGCGTCCAAGCCTGCTATCCTGTCTGATCTCCTCAGGCCGGCCATTCCCACAAGGAATCTTAGATCGGCTGATCAGACTTACTATCCATCCCTTCGTCGGACTAAAAGGGCATGGGCTCCTTCCATCATGCTGCCCCCACCTATGGAACCTACTACCTCAGGATCTAAGAGATGTCTCCACTCATGTGACTTTTAAGAGCAAACTCAGGACTTTCCTCACTACTATGGACAAATGTGTTTGCTTTGACCCTACCTGATCCGCTGCATTTGTAATGTTTCCTCATTGCTAGCACTTTTGCCTGTCCAAATGGGTGTTCTATACTGTGCCTTGTAATTAATGTTGCCTTAACCTGTTTCTTTATAAGCCTAATGTTAGCTGTTGACAATTGTAAGTCGCTATTCTACTCCATGACATTCTTATCTTCACTTCACTTCACAGCCTCTCCTCACTTAACCCCACTGCTGCTCTCTTCCCCCCCTTCTTCTGTTATATCCTCTTCCCCCCCTTTTTGCCACTCCCCACCAAACTCACCTTTACCTGTTCCTACCTCATCCATGCCCTTAGTCCCCACCCTCCTGGCTGTGCTTAGTCCTCTCTCCACCTACTACCCGCCTACTCCCACCGTCTACCGGCCCCCCTTCCTGCCCTGCAGTCTCTTGGGTTCCACTGGCTCGGCTGACTTTGACACTTTTGCCGCTATTGCCGTAACTCCTCCGCCTCTATCCCCTCTCACGGCATCCTCACTCTCGCCTGCCGTCTATCGGTTCCACCAGACCGGCTATATTTTCCCTACCTCCTACCGTTGTTGCCGTCTGCCGCTCCCCCTACCACCCTCTCTTAGCCTGCCGTCTTTCGGCTCCATAGGCCCGACCAGGTTGGTACCTCACCCGTTGTTGCCGTATCTGACGGCACCTCCTTTCCACTTAATCTCTCCCTCCCATCCTTTTGCCAGTTTTCCCTTCCTTGTGTCTTTTCTACTGATGCCTATCCTCTCTTATTTTCTGCCTTCTACTATTCACATTTTTGAGTATGTTCCATGATCAAGTGCTAAAGTATATTTTTGTTTACTAATGTATGTTACATTGCCATATGTATTTCTCTCTGCATTTTTTGTACTCGTTGTCTTAATCTGGCTGTACTCTTTGTGTATTGTAATTGTACCTCCCGGGTCGTGCCTGAAAACAGTCACTTGCTGACTAGCGCACTTACCCGGTTAACAAAAACTAAATAAATAAATAAAATAAAAATAAAGAGCCCCCAACCGGATTGAGGGTGCATTCTACAAGAGGGACTGCTGCCACCCTTGCAGCTGCCAGGGAGGTTCCCCTTGTGGACATTTGCAAAGCAGCTACCTGGAAAACAGTACACACCTTTACAAAGCATTACAACTTAGACATTCTGTCCAGAAATGATGTTAGGTTTGGCACAGCAGTCCTGCAGAGCCTGCTTCCAAAATAAGTTCTGTGCCCACCTCCAGTGGTACTGCTTGGTAGTCTGCATAAAGTTATGAATATCCTGAGCATTACTGGGGTTAGAAGAAAAAAATATTTATCATAGTAATCTTGTTTCTTCCCAGTGATGCTCAGATATTCATATCTTCCCTTCCTTCCTCCCCTTCCAGAACTTCAACCTCTGCACTCTGCATGCTGGTGCCATCAAGCCATGTTGTTTTGTTGCATATTCTCTGCTTTTAATCATTCTAAAACAGTTTTTTTTTCTAATGTGTTCTCCTTCTGGAGTTTTCTTTGATGTGGTTTGGTCAAATGTTATTCTCCTCCCTTTGGAGTTTTTTTTCTGTTAAAATTCCATGCTTTAATTAGGAGTACCCCTTCTTTTTATAAAATGTTAATGTTACATTAGTCTCCTAATGCCCGACTTTCAGGCTTCTCACAAATCTGAAGCGGTTAGAACACTACAGCTGGTAGAGGCAGTATTTGAAAGATGCTCACGTGCAAAGAATTCTACTCATTTGCATGTGTTCTATCTCTCCGGGCAGTCCAACCCTCCAGGCTTACAGAATAAAGTTATGAATATCGGAGCATCACTGGGAAGAAACAAGATTACTATGGTAAGCAATTTTTTCTTGTAACTGCTGGGTAAGCGAGTCCTTTTTCCTTCCCACAGTTCAAGGTCTGATGGGCATAGGAAAAGACTGTTTATTTTAAATTGCTACAAACAGGATTACCCCATGAGGTGCAACATATTGTTTTTATGGGAGTCCCAGGGAGGACAGCAGCAGTCAACAAGTTAACACTATCCAGCAGAACAGTTACATACAGATTAAACTATACACAGGAAAGAAAACTGCAAAGGAAAATTAAAATATATCCAAACAGGAATCAAAGCAAGCTAACAAAATGGGGTCACAGCAAACAAAGAGCACGAGCACTGTTAGACACCATGAAGGGTCATGAACATGACTACTCCCTGATTGCTGTTTCTTACTGTTATACTCATGGAGGCTGTGCTGGAGTTTTTTTTCCAGTTTGTTGCCTAACGTTAGCCTCAATGATACTGCAGATTTAAAAATTAAATTACCTGTTTGAGTTCGGCATGATGTAAAATACCATGAACTGCTGGGCTCAAGACCTTTATAGGACTGAGGCCATGGCTACGCTATACCAATGAGGCTGGGGGCCAAAACACAGTCTGTGGTTTGCCATTTCAGCCAGAGCAGACTGTGTGTGAAGGCCTTTTGGAAGCTTTCAGTTTGACTTAAATCCTTGATGGTCTAAAACTGTTTACAAGGCTGAATCGATATCTCTGTTGCTCTGCAATGATCCAAACTGCACCTCTCACAAAGATTTGCATTTACACAGCCCCCTGGCACTGATGCAACCCATGCTGGAGAGGGACATCGGGGGGTGACTGATCATCAATATACCGGGGGGTAGCTGTGGCTCATCGGCGACATACAGGGGGTCACCAAGATGACACAGCACATCTGTGGGCAGAGGAACAGAAAGGCTTAACTTCTGTTACACACTCTTACCATGGAACATTTCAAGTCCCAAGTACCTGACTGCTGAGGTAGAGGAGCAGAGGAAGACGCTGGTAGTGGTGGGCCTGTGCTGGAGTGAGCAGTGCAACCCGTGATTGGGTAAGTGCTCAAACGGTCACATTTGTACCACAGAAACCTGACTGCTCAGTCTGTTGCAGTGCACATGTAGCAGTGCAGACAGGCCTTTAGTGCACTGGTGTCAATTTGCATATATTATCCACAATGCACACATTAGGGTTTTAGTTTGTTTTTTAAAGAGCTTAAATAAAACATTACTCATTTAGGCTGCCTCAATAGCCCCAAAGAGTCCCACTGCGCTGCTGTGCAGGCAACCCAGGTTCGGGAGCAGGCTCAGGTGACTGCAGCCAGAGGTAGGCCAGGTCGCTGTAGCTGCCATGTGGCAGTGCACCTCGGTCAGGGAGGGTTGGCAGTGGGTTCTGGCACTGCAGTAACACATGGCTGGGCCAGGGAGCTTGCTCCTGCTGGGGGCATGCTGTATGTGCACAAGGCCAAAATCGAAGGCTACGCTCACTTCAGGGGATGTGGAAGGGACTTGCAAAATGGAAGAAACCCCCCCCAACTGTCAACACCATGAAAGCTAGTACACTTGGACCCCTTCAAAACTCACTCTACCTCAACCGGATCTACATCCATGGCGGGGGACACAGAACAAAGCCCTCCCCTGTAGCCCCTGCTGTGAAGGCGGAGCTGCAGGGGACTCAAAGCTGTCAGGATAGTGGGATGAAAGTAAACAGTAAAACTGCACTCCTGAGAACAAGAATGTCACATTGATAGCAGTTTTAATTCAAAGTATAATTTATTGCTGAGCCAACTTGCTCTATAGCATTAATGCTGGTCAAATACACAGGCAATAAACAACCCCAGCTCTTCGCCTTCTCCTTAAGGCTTCATGAGGGGGCCACACTCCTGAGACACTAGTTCAAATTTATAGTCCCTTGCAGATGGCATCAGTAATTTAACAGCTATTTCAATTTAATCAATTAACTTGAAAAACCATAATAAAATCAACATTTGAATTATTCTACTGAACATAATCATCAGCTTATTAATTATAAGAACAACTGAACTAATACACCTACAAGATTACACAAAATTAGTAGTTCATATAAACCACTGAGATTACAAATTTTGAAGCATTGAAAACATCACTGTGAACATCATTCATTTCAAAAGGAACTAGGTCAAGCGTGTGTGTGTGTGTGTGTGTATATATATATATATATATATATATATATATATATATATATAATATATACATATATACATATATACACACACACACACACACACACACACACACACATATACATACACACACACACACACACTGTTAAGCCCACCTACTGTGCATATTACGTTTACTTGATTTAATTAACCATGTACTCAGACTTTTTTATTATTTCTATTATTATGAACACAGATTTTGTTCAAAATAACTCCAAAAAGATGCATCATTGTCTGGGCTATTACTTCAAAATTCAAACTCAATCATAACAGGACAACAAATAGCTTCTTACTAGGTTCGAAACTACACCAGTACTTCTCTTAACGCAATTTGTTATTAGTAGTTTTATTTTTGTCCCCACTTCAACAAAATAAGCTGGACACATAACACTTAAGAGCAGAATCTCTTCAGACCAAGTACGTAGCCTTATTTTCTTTTAATGGCAGTACCCTGTGGCTAAAGAATAAAGGACGCTTCAACACAAGCAAAAAGGGCTATATTTTTGATTTATTTTATTAAGCCCTATGGCATTAAAAAGCACTACGAGCTGTGGCATGCTACAAATAAACCAGGGGACCGATTTCAAAAAGTACTTATGTAAATCCAAATAACTACATGCTAGATTATTACGTGGCTTCATACTATTTTAAACTTAAACCCCCAGTCCGAGTTACAAATTTCTTATGACGTTAGTCCCTCATAGCAACTAAATAGAGAGCGCTACAGAAAAGCCAAAAGAAAAAATTACTCACCTTAGTAATGTTGTTTCTTCTAATGGAGTCTTGCTATATTATGACATATGCAGTATAACCCCAGGTTAGAACTGCTCCGGAGGTGAAAGAGTTAACCTTCCATGCAGGGCATGGAATCTTGAGCACGAGCTCGGTTGAACACTCTGTCTGTTGTAGCTCAAACTTAAACTGTCAGATATTTACGAGCAAAAACTCACTAAGGTTCTGTGTGGAAGCCGTAAACCTACACTAGGCCACTGGCTACTAACTACAAAAACACATTTTTGTTCTTGATCCCAAAACAAAGATTCAAGTCAGGGGATTCAAGAAAGAAAAAATAAGCATAACACCTAAGCACCCTAAGAAAGGGTGAAAAATTAAGTGGGCATCTATGAAGTGCCAACACTGCACTGCCCACCCACATCCCAAAAATAGAGGTTCTGAGAGGGGCAGGCTGGGGGGGAGGTCATAATATAGCAAGACTCCATTAGAAGAAACAACATTACTAAGGTGAGTAATTTTTTCTTCAAACAACATGAAGTCTTGCTATATTATGACAGTAGCAGATTACACAGCAGTACCTCTATGGAGGAGGGACAGAACCTACTTGGGAAATAGGCTCTGAAGCACAGCTGTGCCAAATCGAGCATCACTCCTAGCCTGGATATCCAGGGAGTAATGCTTAGTAAAAGTGTGAACTGTTTTCCAGGTAGCTGCTTGACATATCTCTAGGATAGGGATGTCCCTGGCAGCAGCCAGAGACGCAGCTGTACCTCTGGTAGAGTGAGCCCTCAGGCTTGAGGGAGGAACCTTACCCAATTTTTCATAGCAAAATTGGATACAAGAGACAATCCACCTGGCAATGGATCTTTCAGTGGCAGGTTTTCCTTTACCAACCTCACCATAAGTGAGGAACAACTGGAGGGATTCAAACCTGTGACCCTTGGTACGTTCTATATAGTAACTAAGGGCTCTTTTGACATCTGAACTGTGCAATCTCCTCTCACCAGAGGAGGAATGGTCAGTGAAGTACACAGAAAGAGACATGGATTGATTAAGGTGGAAGTCTGAAACCACCTTGGGCAAAAACTTCCTGTTAGTCCTGAGGACCACCATATCTCTATGAAAGGAGATAAAATCAGGCTCCACTGACAATGCTTGTAGCTCACTTATGCGCCTGGCAGAGGTAATGGCTACCAGAAACACAGTTTTCCAAGTCAAGTACTTAAGCTCTGCTGAAGACAATGGCTCAAAAGGGGGTTGCATAAGCTGAGCAATGCAAATATTAAGATCCCAAGCAGGGGCAGGGTCCCTGAACGGAGGGTTGGTGTGAAGCAACCCTTTAAAACTTGGAGAACACAGGGTGAGCTGAAAAGAAGAGGGCTTACTGCTGATAAGAAGACAGACACAGCTGCCAAGTGCACTTTTAGGTAGCTGGTCTCAGCCCCAAGGAATTCAAATGCACCAAATAATCCAGGATCGTGGGCACACCAGCAGATTCTGGTGAAATATCTTACCAGCACACCATATGGAAAATCTTTTCCATTTGAATTATAAGTAGCCCTGGTGGAAGGCTTCCTAGAGGCCTTCAATATATCCAATACACCTTGGGAAAGGTGTAGGTCAGCAAACTCTAACTCTTCAAGAGCCATGCCTTGAGATTGAGACATTTGAGGTTCGGATACCAAACTCTCCCCTGGGCACAGGTTAACAGGTTGTGATTCCTGGGAAGACACAGGGGAAGGTGGACTGCTAAGGACATGAGGAGTGGGTACCAGGGTTGCCTGGCCCAATCAGGATCATCTTGCAGGGTTGAGATCTGATTCTGACTAGCACCTTGAAAGGAAGGGGGGAAAAGCATAGAGAAACTTCCCTTCCCAACTGAGTAGGAAGGCATCCAGAGGGACTGAGCCCAACACTGGGGGCCTGCAGCAAAAAAGGGGAAGTTGGTGATTGTCTGGGGCTGCAAAGTGATCTATCTGCGGGGTGCCCTATCTGGCAAATACTACCTCCAGTACTAGGGGATCCAGTGCCCATTCGTGATGGCCCTGGGAAATCCTGCTGAGAGCATCCGCTAGGACATTGTCCTTGCCTGGGAGGTGAAATGCCGTAAGGGAGGCGTTCAGAGAATAAGCCAGAGACCACAACTTCATTGCTTCGGTGCACAAGGCTGTAGACAGAGTGCCCCCTTGCTTGTTGAGGTACCACATTGTAGTGGTATTGTCTGTTCTGATCTGAACAACCTTGTTCTGAACAGATGTGGAAAAAAACTGGAGTGCTAGAAAAACTGCTCTGAGTTCCAGCAAATTGATGTGGAGCACAGATTCCTGAGGGGACCACAGCCCCTGGGTGGAAAGGTCGCCCATGTGAGCTCCCCACCCCAAGAGGGATGCATCTGTAGTAAGGGTCAAGGAGTGAGACTGGGGAGTGAAGGCAACCCCCTGTCTCAGATTGCTCTGATCCTGCCACCACTGAAGGGCCTGGATCAGGGTTCGAGTCACTGGGATCAATTTGGTCAGAGGATCTGTCCTTTGAGACCAAAAGGCTCTCAAATGGAACTGGATGTCCCTCATCTGAAATCTTGCTCCCTGCACTACTGCTGTAGAAGCAGCCAAGTGCCCCAGGAGCTGTAGAAAATGCCTTGCTGGTGAGACCTGCAGGGTGAAAGAAGAGGCCAGAGAACCAAGGTCCTTGCTCTTTCCAGAGGAGGGAAGGCTCTGGCTTCTTTGTGTTCAGTTCTGCGCCTATGAAGGTGAGAAGCTGGATAGGCTCCAGAACTGACTTTGGAAGACTGAGAAGGAAACCTAGAGATGTAAGCAGTTGTTGGGTTACTTGTAAGTGTAGTTTGACCTGTTCTGGAGACTGGCCCACAATGAGCCAGTCATCCAGATAAGGAAAGATGGCAATCTTTTGCCTTCTTAAATGAGCAACTGCCAGGCATTTTGTGAACACCCTCGGGGCCGAGGTGAGGCCGAAGGGCATTGCTCTGAACTGGTAATGGCCTGAGGGCAGTTCGAATCTGAGGTACTTTCAATGGGAGCTTCTGATGAGAACATGGAAGTAGGCATCCTTGAGGTCCAGGGAGGCTAGCCAGTCCCCTGGCCTTAGAGAGGGTAAAATAATTCCCAGAGTCACCATTTTGAACTTTGGTTTTAAAAGGTGCTTGTTTAGATACCTGAGATCCAGGATGGGCCGCCATTCTCCTGTCTTTTTTGGGGTAAGGAAGTACCTGGAGTACAACCCTTTGCCCTGGTGTATGGGTGGAACCCTTTCCACAGCTCTGAGAGCCAGGAGGGAAGAAACTTCTGCTTCCAGGGCAAGTGCCTCTGATGGGTTTGCAGGTGGAAAAGACCTGGCTCTCATCTTCGGAAATTTTTTGAAGCTGAGAACCAGCCCCAGGCTTACTATTTCCAGGACCTACTTGTCTGATGTTAAAGACTTCCAGTCCTGGACAAAGTAAGCCAGCCTGCCCCTTACCGGTAGTGGAGAATCGGCCTGGCCACCCCCATCAGAGGAGCCTGTTTGCAGGGGCTTTGGGTTGAGGGGTAGAAGCAGGCTTACTAGAACCCTTTCTGCCCCTTCCTCTAAAGAACCCCCTCTGGGCATAAGCAGAAGAGGAGGCCTGGGCTTGGTAAAAAGGCCTATGAAAAGGCCTGCCCCTGACATGCTGCCTTTGAGGAGTGGCTTGCCTTTCTTTGGCCTGTGCACTCCTATAGGTGGTTCTATACTCATCCATTTTCTTCATATAATTCTCTGTCTGCTCCCCAAACAGAGAATTGCCCACAACAGGAAAATCCATAGCCTTAGACTGGGTATCCTGTGACAGGGCAGTACATCTGAGCCAGGCCATTCTGCGAAGAGACACAGATGTAGCCATGACTCTCGATGAAACATCATTAGAGTCTACTGCAGCATGAAATTGCACCTTGGATGCCTCAATACCATCTGCAGCCACCTGCTCCAGCTCCCTGGCAAGCTGGTCAGGGGCCTGTTTTGCTAGGGCCAGGACAGTATCCCATCTGGATTTCTGGTACCTAGCTGCATAAGCCATATAATTTGCCTGTCTGAGTCCCAAAGATGCTGCCATGTACTGTTTCTTTACCATGGCATCCATCCTCCTGGAATCCTTTTCAGGAGGGTGAGAGGCTAGAGGAATATTAGCCTTGTCACAGGCTGCAGCCTGCACTACCCCACATGGCTGCATTGCTGAGAGAGGAACTCTGTATCAGAGCCTGATAAAGCATACCTCTTGTCCATCCTTTTATCCACAGGGAGGATAGAATGAGGAGTTTTTAGAATTTTTACTGTCTGTTTCCTAAAAGATTTGTGCAAGGGAATAGACAGTCTCCAAGACTCTGGAATATCCATCATTTCCACAAAATCAGGCTCTTCTTGATCATCAACAGCTTCCTCAACAGGGAGTTGCAGAGTCTCAGCAACTTTCTTGTAAAACAAAAAATGAGAAGGGGACTCAGCCTGGGAGGGGACACCCCTGAGGGTCTGTCTGGAGAGATGTCCGGTTCAATGGGCACATCCAGACTTTCAAAAATCTCATTCACTCTCCTCATACCCCTCCTCCCCTTCCTCTGGTTCATAAAAATCCTCAAAATCAATCTTGAACCGGTGGAACCGTCCGAACTGAGCGCTTCCCTAATGGTGTCGGTTCGGACGGAACCGGGGAAAGAGACTGGACAATTTGAATAGCTTTGGCTATTTCCTCAGCGGTTGGAGAAAAAACTTTTGGTTCCACACTAGCTGACTTTCTAGTCCTTTTAGTTGGAACCGGCTCCTCAGAGCTGGCTCTTCGTTTGCCCGAGGAAGTGCCCTGGTCAGAGGGCACTCCCTCAGGTTCGGTTGAACCGAACCGGGCTGGCCATCCGGGTCAGCGGACTTTTTGGCCTCCCTTTCCCTGAGCCTACCAACTCTCTTTTCCACGGTGGCAGCAGGAAAATTCTTAAAAATCTGGCAGTCTGCATTGAGGTGGTCAAACCCCAGACAATATACACAAGTGGTGTGTGGGTCAGCCTTAGCAAAGGCTTTCCCACAGAGGCCACAGTGCTGAAACTCAGTGGGTCCGGTTTTTCTTTTGGGTTTCTCAGACATAGTGCCAGCCTAACCAAAACTTGCCCGTTAATGGCAATCCGCCAAGCAAGACTCTCTTATGGGTTCCCAACCGTGTCACGGGTTGTGGAAAAAAACGTAATAAAATCCGTTTTTTTTTTAAGAACCGATAAGAACCGGGAACCGCACTCTAAAGGACTAGAAAGTAAATTTAAACCCAATCTGATCGGTTCAAACCGAACCGAAGACGTTTACAAGTTCCACACAGAAGAAATAAACAAAAGCCCATCTATTACTTACAATACCACAGACAGAGCTTGAACTGACGACTGCGGTTTAATTTCGGCAAAATAAACCGAGAATTACACTTTTAAACTGACAAATGAACCGAGCAGCAGGAGAAATCTCCGGATGCGACTGTTCAGTGAGGCTGAGTAAAGAATCTGACAGTTTAAGTTTGAGCTACAACAGACAGAGTGTTCAACCGAGCTCGCACTCAAGATTCCATGCCCTGCATGGAAAGTTAACTCTTTCACCTCCGGAGCAGTTCTAACCTGGGGTTATACTGCATATGTCATAATATAGCAAGACTTCATGTTGTTTGAAATCTATGTGCTTGATTTATTTATTTATTCGATTCCCGCAGTGTTTAAATCGCTACCAGCAAAGGGCATACTATAAGCAACCAAAAAGCTGGTTTATTTTTAGAAAAAAAAATGGTTTAAAATGGGAGTCTGTGCTGGCGAGGTTTATATTAAACAGCAGCAAGTTAGTGTTAAAAGACTTCCAAAGCTTTTAGTTGAGTGGTAGCTTTGATTCTTTTTTTTTTTTTTTTACTATTATTGTATTTTATTTCCTGCTGCCTCTCTGGCCTCCATCTCTATGGCTCTCTCCCTGCCCCCCATCACCAACCAGCTGCGGAACTCACCCCAGATGCTCCTTGACTGACCTCTTTTGGCGTGGTCAGAGGGGCTCCCCTAGCCCCCTGAGGCAGAATTCAGTTGGTGTGCCAGTGGGTGCTGCCAGCCCTGAGAGGCACCTTCCTTCATCCTGCCCAGCAAGGGGATTTTCCACACATTTTGTCCCATGATGTCCAACATGCAATGCCTCTGTGTGTCTGTTGGCGTCTCATGTCCTTCTTGGCCTCCTGACTACCATGACACCCAGTTACTCCTAGGTGTCAAGCGCACGGCAAAATGTGACCCACCCACTCTGTGGCAGGAGAATGATCTCGAATGTTATATTTTCCCACTCCCATAGCTGATACCCCCAACTCCACTGCTCCCAAACCCGACTTGCCAGCATAGCGTAACTGCAACCCTACCACTGCGATACTGGGCCAGTCATGGCTTTGATTTTAACTGAACGTACCTACTAACATATATATAAATAAAAATTCTGAACCAATGCTCCCATTGTTTCTAATGAAGCATCCCCCCTTCCCCAAACTAAAATGTTACAGAAATGTGAAGAATGGAGGCGAGGCTGGGGCGGTTATTGTAGCCAAAAAATGGAAGAAATCTGTCAGCCAGCTCCTCAGGAGTCCTCCCTTCCTTAAAGGGAAAACACCTCATGCTCAGTGGCCAATCCAGTTTGAAAGCCCATGAAAAGCTCTTTTGGATTAGACATTGGGCTCATCTCCAACTGGAAGCACTCCAGAACTACAGATGATCAAGTCTGTTCAATAATAATACTATCTGAAATCATGACTTAATTCTTAGCCAATCAGGATTGTTTATGTCTAAACATTCCAGACACTAATAACCATTAAGAAGGGGTCGCATGCAAGCAGTTCTAAAATTGTGAAGTTCTAAGTTCAGTTGGCACAGTCTGTTTGCCACAAAGGGGATTCTCTAATATTCTGCAAAGTAACATTTTTTTTTTTTTTTTTTTAATGCTCCTTCCTTAGGCTTCCGGCCAGCCATGACCCCACCGACACCCTCGCCCCATCCCCCCTCTAACTACCTCATACTGCAAATGTCCCAGGGGTAGCCCGGTGTATCCCTGCACCGGATGGCTCCCTCTCCTCAGAGGGGGAAGGCACCAGGGAGGACAACCAGCGCACCAACTGTTCGTCCCTCTCCTCCGTGGGGTAAGGCACCAGAGAGGACAACCAGCACACTAACTGTTTGGTCCCTGGAGCTGCTGAGGTGACTTCAGGGGCACAGGACACTTGTGGTGGCCAACATCCGGCCCACCGAGAAGCAGTTTTTCCGGTTTGCTCCCCAGGGGCGTGGTGTGTCACAGACGTCAAGGCACATGCTGACGTCCACCACGCCTGCGTTCAAGCGGGCTTGCGAACTTATCGCGCTCCAGCCTCCATCGGTGGCACACAATGAGTCGCACCCCGGGAGACAGCGAGCAGTCGTCGGATGCTTGAACCTTCTCCTCCCAGACGGTGCCTCCAGCGACCCAGGTCTGTTCCCAACCTGGGTCGCCGCCGGTAAGTGGAAATCCAATCGTTAATGGGCTGGCACTACATTTTGATTTTTAATTAAATTTTTTTTTTTTTTTACAAAGATGTTTCACATGAGGTAATATATTTACATTTACAGTTTGTCTCTGTTAGTTATGTTTCTTGTGTGCAAGAACCACTCAGCTTCGCAGTTCTCTCATCTGAAGAACTCGAGAAACCACTCTTACAAGCGTAAGAGACACAGTAACTGTACAAATAAACATACACTGCAGCCGTTTGTAGAACACGGATGTCATTGAGGAACAAGCTGGGCCCAACTATACCGAGTCAAGGAGAGCTTGCTCCTCGGTGACATCACAATATTCTAAAACTGGCTACAATGTAGTATTAACAATAAAAAGACTCAGTCATCTAGATCTCTGGAGTGCTTCCAGCTACAGATAAGACTAATACTGTACCTTGTTTTAAAGTCAGCCACTGTACATTAATTTTTTTTCATTATTTGTTTATCCTCATTTGCCCTGCCGACATTTCTCTCCTCCTCCAAATCCCTGCCCACCGCTATTACTTCCCCGGTGCCTCACAGGCCCTGTATCCCCCATTGATTACCCTCTGTGGCAGGGCGGAAGGGATGTCCTCCCACCCCCGAACACATATCCAGAACGGGCCCGGGAGCTCCGTGAGGCTGCAGCGTAGGAGCAGTGGAGGGGCTTCCATGGAGTCAGCAGGCAATGTTTTTTCTGCTTTTCTTGGCCCCTCCTCCGCAGGCGTGGAGATGCATGCATGCCACGTTACAAGTCTCCCTAATTCTGGTACCACCCCCCGCCTCCACCGGGGGGCAGCATGCTCACCCTTCCCAGGGAGAGAAGAGCTGTTATCCGACGCTCGGTCCTCTCCCTCCCCTGCTGACCCCCCCATGCTCGTTCCCGAACATGGGTTGCCGGCATGGTGTGAGGTGTGGCGTCCAGCGCCTCAACCCTCAGCGCCACCGGGCCGGTCACTGTACATGAATTTTAACCTTTAACTGGGAAGCTCAAAATTCTGGAATGAGCGCTGGAGACGTCCTAAAGCGGTAAATAACAAGCAAAAGCTTTTAAACTAGTGCTCTTTAAATTGTGGGAAATATTACCTGCCAGTACCACTTGTGTCTTGGCGATCACACGTCTCTGCAGAATGGCAGTACTTTCCAATATGATCCAAAGGACAAGATTTAATGTTTAGATACCTGAATATTAAAATAAAGACACTTTAGCCGGTCTGGTGGCACTGGATGCCACACCTCACACCATGCCGGTGACCCGGGTTCAGGAACGAGCACGGGCTGTCTGGGGTCGGCAGGGAGGGAGAGGATTAAGCGTTCGGGGGACAGCTCTCCTCTCCCGAAGGGGGTTGCGCTCCCGCTGAATGACTGCCCCCAGGTGGAGGCCTGGGGAAAGTGCGGGTCTGTAGGGCACACAGAAGGGGTGGGTGCTGCGGGCCTTCCGCGGACGTGCCTCCATGCATGCCCGTTTGGCGTGTGCTCCCCAACAACAGGGATCGGGGAGAAAAATGGAGGAAAATAAATCCTCCAGCCACAGGATGAAGCCCGACTCTCCGCAGGCTCCACTCCCGGGCCGGGCAGAACGGTAAGCCCCGGTTATTCTGGGAAGACGGGGCTGGAAGGGTCGGTCTGAAGGGTGCATGGGGGACGAGGAGTATAAACAGAATATGGAAACAAAAAAAATAAAGACACTGCACTGTCTACAGTTCCACTGGAGTTCTTGTGTTTTAAATGATACCGTATTTCAGGTGCTAGTTCCAAACCTTCTCCAACACAGGGGCTTCACATTTTAGTTTCAATGTTTTTTCTAACATGTCAGCAAGGACCACCAGGTTTTGAAAGCAGAGGATAAAAGGACAAAATAAGGTATCCAGCACTGTACCACTAGCGCTTTTTAATCGGCAGCATAAACTTACCAAAATGACAACAAATTTAAAACTGACAGGTGCCCAGTTAAACACAACCTTTTTGGGGAGAATGAAGAGCTTAGAGAGGCAACACAACATTTTGAAAGGATTTTACTCTGTTACACTAACAGTCAAAAGGATTTCACACTGCAAATCAAATTTTCTATGAGAAAACTAAAATCTGTATACACAGATCTGGCTGCATTTCAACACTGACCTTCTCCAATGAATTTCTGCACAAGTTCTGAGCCGGAGACCCTGATGAAGGTGCAGTCTGTGTGATGAGCAACGGCTCTGGCAAGCAGAGTTTTCCCCGTCCCAGGAGGTCCGTAGAGCAGCACACCCTTCAAGAAAAAAACAAACAAAAAAACAGGATACCGTGAGAAATGGACTGCCTTAATTCCCTGAGCTCGAGGCACTGTTACATCCAAGACCCTCTCTGATCTTGGGGAGCCGCTACAGTGAAGACAAGTGTGCAACTAGAATGCTTTCTCCAGGCATGCAATAGCTGGTAAGTTTGTATCTGGCATGCACAAAGTGGTACGTTTGTACTAGGCATGCAATAACTAGTACAGCTGCACCACATGTGCAAGAATATGTAGCTTTGCACCAGGCATGCAAAAACTGAGAAGTCAGCACATGCAGTAACTTATGTTTGCACAAGATAGCTGGTAGTTTCAGTTCAAGGGATCTTGGGCACCTTCAATAATACATACAGCAAACTATATATGGGCAGGTATATCAAATGTAGAATGAGGGTTTGCTAAATGCAAATCTCCAGATCAGTGTCTAAGAAAACATGACCATCGTAATGTTGTTTTTTCCCAGGGATCCCTCACTATGTTTACACTTCATGGAGTCATATCAGCTGAGAGTGACATCCCAGAGATAGAACTTATGCAAATTTTAGAATTTAGCATGTGGATTCACACGCTGCACCCACGCTCCTCTCTGGGTGTTGCCGAGATTGTTTTCCAAGCCAGAGTGAAGAAGTGGCTAGTAAAACCACCAAAAAGGCAAACTAATTTTTTTAGAAAAATCCTCACAGAATGTTTTAAAAACACCCAACAAATTGAAGCAGACTTGTGAAATGTTACCACATAAACAATAACAAGCCTTACAATTGTATGCACTGCAACAGTAATGGCTCGAGAAACCTCAGTGACAAAAGAAACAGATTCTTGTGTGAACCCATTTCAGGTTCCAGAAGGGGAGACAGAGTAGGCAATGTAAACATAAGTGAGTGATCCCTTAAGAAAAGAAACTACTTTTTAGTTCTAGCCCCAGGAATCCCTCAATTAATGTTTACACATTTAATGCAGACTCAGTACCACTACCCTGAAAGGCTGGGTCTAGAACCTTATTAGGAAAAAGGTTCTGCAAGATAGCAGTTCCAAAGCTGGCATTCCCTCTGGACTGTATGTCCAACCAGTAGTGTTTTGTGAAGGAGTGCACTGTTTTCTAGGTAGCTGCTTTGCAAATGCCTAACAACTGGATACCTCAGAGGTAGTGATACCTCTTGTGGAGTATGCCCTTACATCTCATGGTGCCATTTCCAAGCTTCTTCATAGCAGAACTGAATGCAAGAGAGGATCCAGCGCGCGAGAGAGAGATCCTTGTAGCTGGTTTGCCTTTGCCGACCTCACCATAGGCAACAATACGCTGGGTACTCTGGGACCTGACCTCTTGTCTGCTCCATGAAGATAGTCAGGACGGACTTGCTTTAGGTCCAGGCTATGCAACTTTTCCTCACCTGGACTGCAATGCTCTGGAAAGAGTACGGGGAGGCGTCACTGACTGATTCAGGAAGAATTCTGATACTACCTTAGGTAAGAATTTTCTGTTCGAAGAACTACCTTATCCCTACAAGGGATTATGTAATTTGGTTCTGTGCAGAGAGCCTAGCAGAGGACACTGCAACCATGAGTATGGTTTTCCATGTGATGTATTTCAGGGTCCAGAGTTTCCATAGGTTTGAAGGGAGCTTCCATAAGCTGGGCAAAGCATATATTGGAGGTCCCAGGGTGGGACAGGGTCTCTCATTGGTGGGTACAAATGGCATAAGCCTTTAAAAAACCTTATTAAAATGGGTTGTGAGGCTAAAGACTTTCCCTTGCTAGCGGATTCATATGCCGATACTGCTTGTAAGTGCACCATTAAAGCTGGAAGATCGTAGAGCTAGTGACTGCAGGTGTACTAGGTATTCCAGAATTAAAGGTAACCCTACCTCAACTGGTTTTATTTTTCTGGGGGGGCATGCCAGTAAGAAAACGTTTTCCACTTAGAGGAATATGTGCTCCTGGTAGTGCATTTCCTTGAAACCCTAAGTACCTTCAGGACTTTTGAAAATCCAATTTAGAAAATTCTAACTCCTCAAAGAACCATGTCTTCAGGCGTAGAATCCTGGTGTTATTCTGCCATGAAACAGTCAGCAGTGTGACCGAGTGGCAGGCTGACTAGATACCTGCTGGACAGATCAGGAGCACTGAGTACCAGGCCTGTTTGGCCCGGTCTGGAGCTATCATGATCTCTGTTGCAGGTTCCCTCCCAAGTTTCAGGAGTACTTTCTGAACGAGTTGGAATGGTGGGAAGGCATACAGTAACTTCCCAGTCCAGTACCAGGGCGTCCTCTGGGACTGTCCCTCTGGCTGGTGGTCTGCAACAAAACTGTGGGAGCTGATAGTTCTCCCAAGATGTAAACAGGTCTATACTGGAAGTGCCCCACCTTCTGAACTCTGTGGCAAGAACCTGCTGGTCTAAGGCCAATTCATGATTTCCCTGGCTAATTCTGCTTTGGAAATCTGCTAGGACATTATCTTTTCCTAATTGGTGCACTGCAAATATGTTTGCTTCTAAGGAATATGCCAGGTTCCAGATCCTCATCGCCTCTGTACACAGTTTTGCTAGTTTTGTTCTTCCCTGCTTGTTTATGTAGTAGATTTCTTGTGATGTTGCCCATCTTTATTTGAACAAACTGACTCTGTAGCCAAGAGGAGAAAGAATGCATTGCTAGCAGTAATGCTCCGAGCTCCAGGAGGCTGATGTGTTCTAGTGACTCCTGCGGGCTCCATGTGCCACTCACTGTGAGGTCCTGCGGGTGGGCACCCCATCCCAGGTGTGAGGCATCTGTAGTAAGAATACTTGTTGGTGACCGCTTAAGGGAATGCTTTCTCTGAGGTTGCTTTCTTCCTTTCACCATTCTAATGATTCCCCCAAGTGCTTCTGTCATTGGCACTAGCTTTGAAAGTGGATGCCATCTTTGAGACCAGTTGTCCCTTAAAGAAAATTTCCGACATACCAGATGGCAGCTACCACTCACGTAGTGTGGTAGCTGCCCTCAGTGATCGTCATTTCAGCCAGGATATAATCCATTTAAGTGAAGCCCTGTTTTAATAATATCGCTCGTAATTTAGTTTTTCCAAGGGGCTGGCCATTCAGTCTCACAGCCCTGCTGACACGCCCCTGCAGTCAAGAACGTAATGACACGTGGCCAGGGAGAGCGTGGGGGCATGCCCCATTAAAATGAATGGGGCTCAATTTTGATTCTGTTTTTGAGCTACAAAATGGTCACTTGGTGATTAATGAAGGACACCGCTCGACTAACAAGGGCCATGTTAGTTGAGCAGTGTCCTTCGTTAATCCCCAAGTGACCATTTTGTAGCTCAAAACGGAATAGAAATTGAGCCCCATTCATTTTAATGGGGACCCCCGCACTCTCCCTTGCCATACGTCATTACATCCTTGAGTGCAGGGGCGTGTCTGCAGGACTGGGGCTGTGAGACTGAACGGCCAGCCCCTCAGAAAAACGAAATTACGAGTGATTTTATTAAAACAGGGCTTCAAGAAACGGATTATATCCTGGCTAAAATGACTATCACCGGGGGCAGCTATCACAACAGTGAGTAGCTCCTCATATCGGAAAATCGCTAAGTGGTATTTATCAGATTTCTCTCATTTGAAACTTGGCCCCTGGAACCACAGCTGTAGATGCGGCCATGTGTCCAAGTAATCGCAGGAAGTCTCTTGCAGGTCTTGGCTGACCTGCTGTGAATTACTCTGCTGTTGCTATCAAAGCTGCAACTCTAGACTGCAGGAGGAAAGCTTCTCCCTGCAGGGTATTTAGCTCTGCTCCTATTAAATCCAGTATTTGAATAGGTTGTAGCTGGGACTTCGGCAGGTTTATCAAGAATCCCAGGTTCTTCAAGGTGCTTTTACCAACTGAACTGAGCACCTCATCTCTGTTCTGCTTTCCCAGAGACTACCCAGTCTTCCAGGTAGGGGAAAACCACCACTCCTTGTTTTCACAGATTTGCTGCCACCATACAGTATATAATTAACATAAATGTAGTTTTGTAGCATTTAAAATATGCAAACAGTCTTCTTATTTTAAAGACCTGCCCTGTCTGATCTCTAAAATGTCCACTGAACATTCGGCATAATTACGTGATTGAAGCAGCAGCAGCAGAGAGCTCCGCTGCACTTTACAGTGCTGAACTTGCCCTTCGGACAAATTTTAACCTAAGTACCACCCAAATAATCAAAATCATGACTTATTTATGTATAAGTTTAACTAGGAAAGACATATTGAGCTTATAACAGCTCGTTTCCAGATGTGTCCTGGGGCAAAGGGGAGAAGGAGATGGCTAAACAATATACTTACTAAAATACAAGAAATCAAAATACAATGAAAGAATTACAAGTAGAATCATAAATATAAGAGGCATTTAGTAATGAAATGCAATTAGAAAATATAACAATCAGTGTATGTAACAAATGGAAAAGGTAGAGAAACAGCATGAACAGGGCAACACTTACAGAAGGGGAGTAAGAAGAGGACAACCAGAAGCAAGTAATGAGGAAGTAAAAGAGGAAAGGGTCACAGACAATTGCAGGAAAGATAACAATATTCACAAAGAAGAGATTTTAGGGAAGAAAGAGAAGAGGCAGAATGAACAGAAAGAGAAAGCAAGGTCCAAAGTTTAGGAAAGCGGTAAGAAAAAGCAGATTGACCAACAGGAGATTTTCTAGCAGGGAGAGAGAGAGAGAATGGGAAGTACTTTTGCGGAGAGGGGATAGGAAGGATGCGAGATAAGAGGGAAGGGTGCAGAAATACAGGTTACTCACCTGTAGCAGGAGTTCTAGAAATGGTATATGTTGTTCATCCACACTGTCTGGCAGGTTCCTTGCCGCTTTAAATCTTGCTGGAAGGTCTTCAAGCTGGCTCCTCCCACCCACCCAGATGGTAAAACTCTCGGCTCCGCCCCATAATGCCAGATCTAGCCTGCTGGAAGCCAGGTTGTGCATCGAAGGCGGGGAGGCAGTGTGGGTCATGTGGATGAACAACATATACCATTCCTAGAACTCCTGTTACAGGTGAGTAACCTGTATTTCTAGGGACATGGATATGTTGTTCATCCACACTGTCTGCCAGACTCCTAGCAGTTCTCCGGGAGGAGGGAGGCAAGGTGCACACCCCCTACTTAGGAAATAAAGACTGGAGAACCGAGGCCCCAAAACCAGCATCCCGGCATGACTCAAGGTTGATGTGGTAGTGAGTAATGAAGGTGTACGCTGACTTCCAGATAGCAGCCCTGCAGATTTCCAAGATAGGGACGTCCCTGGAAGCAGCCACCGATGCAGCGGTATGGCGGGTAGAATGAGCTCTTTATCCCTCTGGGAGGCTCCATGCCCGCCAACCTATAGCAGAGATCTATGCAGGAGGTGACCCACCTGCCTATCGTCCGCTTAGCTGCAGGTCTGCCAGGTGCGGCTTCAGCGTAGGTGACAAACAGCTGGCGAACCTCTTCTGGAACGTCAGCCGTCCGCTACTTATAGTAAGCGAGCGCTTTTCTAGGGTCCAAAGTTTGGAGCCTATATTCGGCCTCCGAGGTGTGATTGGGGTAGAACCCCGGCAGAGTCAACACCTGGTTAAGGTGAAACTCCAAAACCACCTTCGGAAGGAATTTCGGGTGGAGGCGCAGGACAACCTTGTCCCTGTGGAAGACCAGATAAGGAGACTCGATGGAAAGCGCCTGGAGCGCTCCCATCCTTCTGGCTGACGTGATAGCCACCAAGAAGGCGGTCTTCCACGACAGGTGAGAGATGTCACACTTGTGCATCGGTTCGAATGGCTTGCCCATGAACTTAGCCAATACCAGCAGTAGATCCCACGGAGGTGGAGGTTCTTGCACCGGAGGGATATGTGATGAAGGCCTTTGAAAAAGCGCCCGACCACCTTCTCCTGCACCAACTAGACTGCTTCCCCGCCCGCCCGGTAAGCAGAGATGGCTGCCAGGTGCACCTTAAGGGTCGTCGACCGAAGCCCTTGCTGAGAAAGGGACCACAGGTAGTCCAGAATGCTTGCCAAGGAACAGGAGAAAGGGTCCAGGCCCTTGCCCTGACACCAAATGGAGAATCTCTTCCATTTGAAGGCATAGCCTTTTCTGGTCAACTCCTTGCGGGACGCCTCAAAGATGTTGAGGACCTCGTCAGAAAGACCCAAGGCCTGGAACTCTAGCCGCTCAGGAACCAGGCGGTCAGGTGCAGGGATTGAAGGTCCGGATGGGATACCTTCCCCTGATTGACTGAGATCAGGTCTGGGCGGGCTGGAAGCCGCCTTGGGAGCCTGGAGCTGAGACTGAGGAAATCTGGATACCAGAACTGGCGGGGCCAGTCTGAGGCTACCAGAATCACCTTTGCCTTGTCCCTCCTCGCCTTGAGAAGCACCTTGTGGATCAAGGGAAATGGAGAAAGGCGTAGAAGAGGCCCGGGGTCCACAGCCTCGAGAAGACATCTCCCTGCAGCGAGCCCTGCTGAGGGGGGCGGGCATGAAACAGTCTCAGCTTCGCATTTTCTCTGGAGGCAAACAGGTCCACCTGAGGCATGCCCCAGTGGGAGAACAGATCTTGTACTACCTCTGGCAGGAGAGACCACTCGGTGGACGCAGCCCCTATCTGGCTTAGGGCATCGGCCAGAATGTTGGAGGCTCCTGCCACATGGATGGCAAGGAGATCCGCCTCCAGGCTGCGCACAAGTGAACAAATGTGGAGAGCTTCCCTGCACAGAGGCATGGAGCACGTCCCGCCCTGGTGGTTTAGGTAGTACATGGTCATGGTATTGTCAGTCTGGACCTGAACCATTTGACCCTGTAGAAACGGAGTGAAGGCGGTGAGGGCTAGACGAACCGCTCAAAGCTCCAGCAGGTTGATGTAACATCAGGACTACAGAGGGGACCAAAGGCTGTGCGCTCTGTGCTCCCCCAGATGGGCACCCCAACCCATCAGAGAGGCATCGGTCGATAGAGAGACCGTCGGCTCAGGGCGGACAAGCTCTGGCTCGTAGAGAGTTGAGTTCTGCCCCGATGAATTGGATCACCTGCTTTGGCACGAGTTCCGACATGGCCTCGTTGATGAGGAGGCCAACCTGAGAGAAAACCTGGAGGGCCAGATCTCTGGACCGCTCCACCTCCATTCTGGAGGAGGCTGCAATCAGCCAGTCGTCCAGGCAGGGGTACGCCCGGACCCTTCGGCGCCACAGGAATACTGTCACCACTGCCATGCATTTGGTGAAGACCCTGGGAGGTAGGGAAAGGGTGAAGGGCATGGCCCGGAACTCATAGAGGGATCCCTCTGACCTGAAGCGGAGGAATCTCTGGTGGGACGGACGGACTGGGACGTGAAAGAATATGTCCTGGAGGTCTAGAGAACAGAACCACATGCCTCGTTCCAAGGACGGGATTATCTGAGCCAGAGTGACCATCCTGCAGGTCCGAGACCTTAGGAACCTGTTCAGGTCGTGCAGGTCTAGAATGGGGCGCCAGCCCCCCCGTCCGTTTCGGGACCAGGAAGTACCTGAACACAAACCCTGGGTCTGGTGGAGGATCCGCCACCTTCCTGATCACCTCTTTTTCGAGGAGCAGGGCGATGTCAGCTCGACGAGCCAACAGAGAGGCTGCGGACCCAGTAGCCCCCCGAGGGGCGATGGCTTGGAAGGGCGGGGCCTGCTCAAACTCCAGGGGCAGGCTCTTTCCTACCACCTCCAACACCCAGTGGTCCGTGGTGATAATGGACCAGGCGGAAAGGAAGTGGCGGAGCCGTCCCCCCACAGGGGGAGGGAGTGACGAGGCTGGGGGCGACACCCCTCAACCAGTCACTGGGCAGGCTTGGAGGAGGGACTGGCCAAGGGACCTCCTGAGCCTTTTCCTCCCTGCTTCCTGTTAGAGGAAGCCACAGGCTTGGCTTTGGGGTGCCAAGCACGAGACTGCTGGCCCTGATGCTGGTGCTATTGGGCTGGACGTGCTGCAGGCGCAGAAGGGCAAAAGGACTTATGTTGTTGGCACCGGCCCTTGTCCTTCTAGGCGGAGGTGACCGAGTCCAGAGTACCATTGGACTTCTGGATGCACTGGAGGTGGCCTTCTACTCCAGGGCCGAACAGGTCAGTCCCCAGGAAGGGGACATCCGCCAGCTTATGCTGGGTATCCGCCGTGAAGGTGGATATCCTCAGCCATGCTCTGTGGTGCATGGCCACTGCAGCTGCAACTGATCTGGCACAGGAGTCTCCAATGTCCAGAGCCATTTGGAGCTGCTGTTTTGCCACCGCCCTTCCCTGGTCCCGTACCTGCTTGACTGTGGTCTGCAGGTCGACTGGGAGATGAGGGATCACCTCATCCAGGGAGCCCATGAGGGCGTGGGAGAAGTGTGCCATCAGCACGGCCGAGCTGGCCTGGCGGAGGCCAAGGGAGGACGCAGCGTACACCCTGCGCCCGGCATAGTCCAGCTTTTTGGACTCCTTGTCGGGGGGGCTTATCCACCTCCCTAACATTCCCAGAATGCTGGAAAACGCTATCGGTGACCAACCCCTCCGCGGACCGGTGCTCCAAAAAACCAGACAAAAAGACGGTAGGGACCGCATTCTTCCTGGCCATCCTGGCTGAAGGCGGAGGACAGGAAGTTGGCCGCTGCCAAAGCTCCAAGGCTGGGCCAACAATGGCTTCAGCCACCAGAAAGGCCTCTGTGGGCTAATCCCCGGTCCAGTATCTCCGCTGAGGATACTTGGCCCGCTGATACGGGCTCGAGCTGCATCCTGGTAGACTCCGAGATGAGCCGAAGCAGACCCATAAAGGACGATGGGCTCTCGTCCATCGACTGTCCCCCGGCAGACTCCAGGTCAAGGGGCCTGGAAAACAGGGAGGAGTCCGCGAAGAGCTGCCTGGGGCCTGAGCCACCCTCCACCTGCAGAGGACGGTCGGGAGTGAGGGTGACAGACAACCTGTAGGACAGACCCTGACCCGACTGAGTCCTTGGTCGGCACTCCCGATTTCAGTTGAGGAGGCAGAGTTTCCTCCACAATCGGTGGGGCAGCTGGTTTTGGCTGAACAACTGGCCTAGGCTTGGGCACCTCGACTAGAGCGAGGGGTTGTTTTGGCCGTTCGGGTGACAGCCACTTGATGGCCGGGGAAGGTGATGGCTTGTTCTCGGACAGAAGTAACTACTGCCACATTAGGTCCTCGTAGCGTCTACGCAATTTGCGCAGAAGCCTCTCCTCTCCTCTTCTGAGGAGGAAGACTAGGACGAGCGGCGCTGCCGCTTACTTCCGTGCCGAGACCGCCGATATCGGTGGGATTGGCTGGACCGAGACGAGGTCCGAGACAGAGACCCTCGGTGTTTCCGAGGGCGGGTCTGGGAAGGGATGGGGGACACCCGCTCTTCCCTCGGCTCGGAAGCCTTGACCGGGGACTCTGGCACGGGAGGCGCAAGCAAGTCCTCGGTCTCCACCGGGGGGAACCAGTGAAAAAGGGTTGTCGGCTTCACCAGTCGACAGCCCGTCCGACGGGTCGAGAAAAATCTTGACCGTGTCAATGGGTGTCTCGGCCGGCTGACCTGATGGGGACACCGTGAAGCCAGCGGCCTTAGCCACAACCTCGACCGAAGTAGAGTGTCGACTGTCCGGGGAAGGGGACCTCTCCTGCTCCCACGAACACCGATGGTGGGACTTACCTTTCGAGTCCTTCTTTTTGGACCGAGAAGAATGTCCTGATGGCCCCTCTCCCTTCGTGGAGAGGGATTGGCAAAGCTCCTTAAAAGAAGCTGTGTAGGAGGATCCCAGGGAGAGCACGATAAATGCATGGCGAGGAAAATGAAGATGCGGCCCTGGGCACTTCTCCTCCTCGAGGCGATCGTCTGCTGGGGTTGCTCAGCCGAGCCAGCCGCCATGGACACCACCTAATGGGCCTCCTTGACTTCACGGTGGCGTAGCACTTCTGGGCGCCATGCTGTAACCGGGCAGCTCGGCTTTCCAGGACGCGGTCAAAACGAACGGCATAACTCGCAGGCCTGCGGGTCATGATCTAGGCCGAGGCAGTAGACGCACATGGAGTGTGGATCCGTCCTGGACATTTTCTGCCCACATGGGCACCACCGAAAACCGGGAGTCGATTTGTCCATCACAGCCATGAGGGAGTAATTTGACCGAAGTCTTGAAAACTTAAGAATTAGTTTTGGGCGAACCGAAGAATTAGGATCCAGTCTATACGCAGAGCGTTAAGAAGGGAACCTGAGCTTCCAAGCTGTAAGGAAGACCTGGCGTCATGAGGCGGAGCCAAGAGTTTTACCACCCGGGTGGGTGGGAGGAGCCAGCTTGAAGACCTTCTGGCAAGATTTAAAGTGGCAAGAAACCTGCCAGACAGTGTGGATGAACAACATATCCATGTCCCTAGAACCATAATTTAGATAAAAAAGAAAGACAATGAGAAAGGTGCCTAGCTAGCATCAAGAGAGAAGAGAGAAAGGGCTGAGTAAAGAAAGCAGTGGTGAGTATGAGGTGAGAAATCTAAAGCAAAGCGAAGCGACAGAAAGAATGAAAAAGGGGGTTTCAGTCTGGCAAGGGATGATTTAGGGGCACTACTGTAGACCAAGTCACCGCAGTTAAAGAAAGAAAGGATAATTTTTATTATGATTTCTCGGCAGGCAGGGAGAAGACGACTTGACGTGTATTATTTTTATCAATACATGTTAGGTACGAGTTTGTTATTTCTGTTTCCATAAACTTGCTGAAATTGTCCTTCCTCAAACACACTGCACAGGACAGGTTCTGAAATATCTGGTGCTCTAGTGGTTACGTCCTCCTGGTAAGAATTTTTGCTGGTCCTCTCGAAATGCAGAGTCAGATGTAACTTATATTCAAACCCCACACAATCTTACTGTATTCTGACTTATGCAGTATGGTCTCCCCATAGGACTGCCCTGGAGCCGAAATGGTTAATAGAACCTATGCAAATTATGGAATGCTAGGCTCGAGCATGGTTTTCAAATCACTGTCCCTGATAAACAACTCTAAACCGTCAGATTCTTTACTCCGCTTGCTTCAGCAAGACGTCTCCGGAGAGTTCTCCTTCATCGCTTGAAAAAACTATTTACTCGGTTATTTTACTAGTAAATTTATTTTAATTGGTATTCTTTTCACTGTCCTTGGTTTACAGGTAGTATTTGTTTAGATTTTTAGTGTTTGGGGTAATCGGTCGTTCTTTCTCCCCGGTTCCCTAACCGGGAGAAAAACCCGACACATCCCCCTTTTATATTTGTTAGTAATTTGAGTTAAATTTCCCTCCGACTCTGTATAGTCGGTTAGATAGTGAAATTTTTTTTTTTTTTTTTTTTTTAAATCGGGGTAACTCCCGGTTTAGTGGGTCAAATTCAACCAGGGTAATTCCTGGTCTTGTCTTTATTTTTCAACCCAGGGTAACTCTTGGTCCTTCTCCTGTTTAAAAAAAAAAAAAAATATATCTATCTCATTCTCTATTCTTTCTTCTGTACTGGGTTATGTCACAGAAGCCAAAAAAGAGAACAGGACCCACTGGTTTCCAGCACTGTTCAGAGTGCGGGGGAACCGTTTGCTAAAGCAGACCCACATTTGCTGTGTTTATTCTGTCTGGGGTCTGACCACTTAAGAGTGTGAAATTTGTTTCAATTTTCCTCAGTCTACTCTTGATAGGAGACTTAAAAGACTGAGGGAAAGAATGGCTGAAAAGGCTGCTAACCCAGCCGCTGAGCAACCGGATGAACCGGAGTGGATGCCCTGTGACAGGGGCGATAGCTCTGCAAAAAAGCATACCGCTGAGAAGGCTGCTGAACCAGCCGTTGTAGCAAAGAAGAAGAAAAAGGGAAAACACCAGGAACCACAACCGAAGCAAACTGCGGTTCCTTCTGCTGAGGAGATCGCTAACACGATTAGGATAATTCAATCACTGCAGTCTCCGGTTAGGAAGCAACCGGTTACCCTAACTCCCGGTTCTCAGCCAACCCAAGGTTTAACCAACCAAGGTGGGGATCCTTCTGGGGACAATGATTTTGGTGTTGAGCCTGATGATGAAGAGGATTATGGGGAACCTATTGATCCTGACATTTCCCCTGATCCTCATAGGCCAGAATCAACTGACAAGGGAACTGAGGACTTTACTTCTTATTTTGCTTTCATGAAGCAAGTGGCTCAGTCCCTCGACCTCCCATCCCAAGAAGATATTAAGGATGAGGAGGAAGAGGATTACAAATAAATGATGGATGTCCCACCATCAAAGAGGTTGCTCCTCCCTCTTCATAAATCATTAAAAAAAGCAGACCATGAAGGTGCTGCAAAACACTACTTCTGCCCCCCCCCCACCCCCCACAGACAGGAAAGCTGACAGAAAGTATTGGGTGGCCAAGGCTGGGGCTGGTTTTCTTTTTGGACATCCCAGCCATGAAGGAGTGTTACAGGCCACAGCTTGTGACGTAGCTGGCATCCCTCTGGCTTCCCACCCCCCCAGAAAAAGATTCTAGGAAGGTGTATTCCATCGCAAAGAAAATTGATATGGGATCTTCCCTGGCTGTAAGACAAGCTACCTTCAGTATATGGCATACATAGCCAGGTACCAAAACAAACTGCAGTTACGTAAGAACTTACCGTAACAGTAGATCTTCGAGAGAGGTTCCTGCAGTAGGTCTTCACATACAGGACTGCACCCCCTGGTGTCAGGTTCCAACAGCAAACTAATAGCTAGCAATCATCAGCTGGGACCGCCCCAGACGTCAGGCCGACTATAAAAGTGGGCGGTCCTGCGCCCACCTTCCAGTTCTTTTCCACCAGAGACCTCAAGAAAGGTAAGTAGAAAGGAAGGAGTGATAACTCCTAGGACCCTGCTTCCTATCTAGACCCAAGAGCTAGGCAGGATGAAAATAAAGTAAACATTCCATGAGCTGGGGGAAGGTGGGTGGGAAACTAGACCTACTGCAGGAACCTCTCTCGAAGATCTATTGTTACGGTAAGTTCTTGCGTAACTGCAATATTTTACTTTGAGAGGGTTCCTGCAGTAGGTCTTCACATATAGGACTGAATACCCAGCAGTCCAAAAGAAAAAAATTGGAGATAAAGTTCCAGGAGGAGGAACTGTTTGCCAAACTGAGTACTGTCTTATGACAAAAGACCTTGCAGGACAGCGAGGCCGAAACCAGTCCTGCACCTAGAGGCAATGTCCAGACTGTAGTGCTTAGTGAAGGTGTGGACAGACAGCCAAATGGCCACTGCACAAATCTCTGCCGTGGACACATTCCTGAAAAAGGTGGTAGAGGTAGCAACACTCCGAGTGGAGTGACCTTTAACTGCCCCCGGAAGGGACTTTTCATGTTTTTGGTAAGTGAAGTGGATGCAGTTAGCCAACCACTTAGATATGGTCTGTTTTGAAATGGCCTTACCCTGGCACTGGGGGGCAAAGGCCACAAAGAGCTGATTGGACTTTCGGACCACTTTCATCCAGTTTGTGTAATACATCAAGATCTGGTGCACATCTAATGTGTGCAAAAGATATTCCCCTGTTAGAATGCAGAGGATAACAGACCAGCAATTCCACACTCTGATAGAGAGTGGTTTCCGAAACCACCTTTGGAAGGAAGGATGGGTTAGTCCCAAGGACAACTGTGTCCCTATGAAAAATCAAATAGGGTTCCTTGCAAATGAACGCCTGAAGTTCTGAAACCCTTTGGGCCGAAGTAACAGCAACTAGAAAAAAAAAATTACTCACCTTAGTAATGTTGTTTCTTCTAATGGAGTCTTGCTATATTATGACTATTGCAGTTTGCCCCAGCCTTAGAACTGCTCCGGAGGTGAAAGAGTTAACTTCCATGCAGAGCATGGAGCTTAGAGCGCAAGCTCGGTTCAGAAGCTCTGTTTGGCTGGTTTCAAACCGAAACCGTCAGATCTTTACGAGCAAAAACTCACTAAGGTTCTGTGTGGAAGCTGTAACCTACACTAGCCAACTGGCCACTAATATATTAACACATTTTTGCTGGTCCCAACACAAAGACTCAAGTCAGTGGACCAGAAAATTAAGATAGAATAACTAAATAAACACAACACCCAAACATGAAAGAGGGCATCAATAAATGCCAACAGAGGACTACCCACCCCATACCCCAAAGTAGGAGTTCTGAGAGGGGCAGGTTGGGGGGAGGTCATAATATAGCAAGACTCCATTAAAAGAAACTACATTACTGAGGTGAGTAATTTTTTCTTCAAACAACATGAAGTCTTGCTATATTATGACTATTGCAGACTACACAGCAGTACCTCCATGGAGGAGGGACAGAACCTACTTAGGGAATAGGCTCTGAAGCATGGCTGTGCCAAACCGAGCATCCCTCTTGGCCAGAATATCCAGGGAGTAATGCTTGGTGAAAGTGTGTACTGTCTTCCAAGTAGCTGCCTGACATATCTCCAAGATAGGGATGTCTCTAGCAGCAGCTAGAGATGCAGCTGTGCCTCTGGTAGAGTGAGCCCTCAGGCCTGAGGGGGGAACTTTACCCAGCTTTTGACAGCAAAATTGGATACAAGAAACGATCCACCTGGCAATGGATCTCTTAGTGGCAGGTCTCCTTTCCCAACCTCACCATAAGTGAGAAACAGTTGGAGGAGTCAAACCTGTGACCCTGGCACTTCTATGTAGTAACTTAGGGCCCTCTTTAACATCTGTGTGTGCAGCCTCCTCTCACCAGAGGAGGAATGGTCAGTGAAGAACACTGGAAGTGAAATAGATTGGTTAAGGTGGAAATCTGAAACCACCTTAGGTAAAACTTCCTGTTAGTCCTGAGGACACTTTATCCCTGTGAAAGGAAATAAAGTCAGTTTCTACTGATAAAGCCTGTAACTCACGTGTCACAGCCTGGCAGAAGTGATGGCTACCAGAAATACAGTTTTCCAAGTCAATACTTAAGCTCTGTCAAGACAGAGGCTCAAAGGGGGTTGCATTAGCTGAGCAATGCATACATTAAGATCCCAAGCCGGGCAGGGTCCCTGAATGGAGGATTGGTGTGAAGCAATCCCTTGAAAAACTTGGAAAATACAGGGTGAGCAGAAAGAGAAGAGGGCTTCCCTGCTGAAATGAAGGCAGAGACAGCAGCCAAGTGCACTTTCAGGGTGGCTGGTCTCAGTCCCAAAGAATTAAGATGGACCATGTAGTCCAATACAGTGGGTAGATCAGCAGATTCTGGGGAAACATGCTTCCCAGAACACCATATGGAAAACCTTTTCCACTTGGGAGTTATAGGTAGCCCTGGTGGAAAGCTTCCTAGCAGCCTTCAGGATTTCGAGAACACTTTGAGAAAGTTGCAAATCAGCAAACTCTAACTGCTCAAGAGCCAAGCCTTGAGGTTGAGGGATTTGAGATTCGGATACCAAACTCTCCCCTGAGCACAGGTTAACAGATTGTGATTCCTGGGGAGACACAGGGGAAGATGGACTGCTAAGGAAAGAAGGAGTGGGTACCAGGGCTGCCTGGCCAGTCTGGAGCAATCAGGATCATTTTGCAAGGCTGAGACCTGATTTTGACTAGTACTTTGAACAGGAGAGGGAAGAGGGGAAAGGCATAAAGAAACTTCCTTCCAATCGAGGAGAAATGCATCCAGGGAACTGAGCCCAACACTGGGGCCTGCAACAAAACAGTGGAAGTTGATAATTGTCTGGGGCTGCAAAAGATTTATCTGAGGAGTGCCCCATCTGGCAAACACTATCCCCAGTACTAGGGATCCAGTGACCATTCGTGATGGCCCTGGGAATCCTGCTGAGGGCATCTGCCAGGACATTGTCCTTGCCTGGAAGTGAACTGCATGAGGGAAGTGTTCAGGGAGTGTCAGAGACCACAACTCATTGCCCTCGTGCACAAGGCAAGACAGAGTGCCCCTTGTTTGTTGATGTACCACATTGTAGTGGTGTTGTCTGTTCTGACCTGTACCACCTTGTTCTGAACAGATGCAGAGAAAACCTGAAGTGCAAGAAAAACAGCTCTGAGTTCCAACAGATTGATGTGGAGCAGAGATTCCTGAGGGACCATAATCCTGGGCGGAGAGGTCGCCTATGTGAGCTCCCATCCCAAGAGGGATGCATCTGTAGTAAGGGTCAAGGAATGGGACAGAGGGATGAAAGGCACCCCCTGTCTCAGATTGCTCTGATCCTGCCACCACTGAAGGGCCTGGATCAGGGTTCGAGTCACTGGGATTAATTTGGATAGAGGATCTCTTCTTTGAGACCAGAAAGCTCTCAAATGGAACTGAATGTCCCTCATCTGAAATCTTGCTCCTTGCACCACAGCTGTGGAGGCAGCCATGTGCCCTAGGAGCTGCAGGAAATGCCCTGCTGGTCGAGAGACCTGTAGAGTGAAGGAGGCAGCCAGGGCCACTAAGGTCCTTACCCTTTCCAAGGGAAGGAAGGCTCTGGCTTGCTTTGTATCCAGTTCTGCGCCTATAAAGGCGAGTACCTGGACAGGTTCCAAAACTGACTTTGGAAGATTGAGAAGAAATCCCAGAGAGGTAAGCAGCTGCTGGGTAACTAGCAGGTGTGATTTGACCTGGTCTGAGACTGACCCACAATGAGCCAGTCGTCCAGGTAGGGAAAATGGCAATCTTTGCCTTCTTAGGTGAGCGACTGCTACTGCCAGACACTTTGTGAACACCCTTGGGGCAGAAGTGAGGCGCAAGGGCATTGCTCTGAACTGATAATGGCCTGAGGGCAGTTCAATCTGAGGTACTTTCATGGGAGCTTGATAAGAACATGGAAGTAGGCATCTTTGAGGTCCAGGGAAGCTAGCCAGTCCCCTGGCCTTAGGGAGGGTAAAATCATTCCCAGTGTCACCATTTTGAACTTTGGCTTTAAAAGGTGCTTGTTTAGATATCTTAGATCCAGGATAGGCCGCCACTCTCCTGTCTTTTTTGGGGTAAGAAGTACCTGGAGTACAGACCCTTGCCCTGGTGAAGGGGAGAAACCTTTTCTACAGCTCTGAGAGCCAGGAGGGTTGAGACTTCTGTTTCCAAAGCCAGAGTCTCTAAAGGGTTTGTAGGTGGAAAGATCTGGCTCTCATCTTTGAAATTTCTTGAAGCGAGAACAGACCCTGGCTCACTACTTCCAGGACCCACCTGTCTGAGTTAAGACTGCCAGTCCTGGACGGAGTGAGCCAACCTGCCCCCTACAGGTAGTGGAGAGCCGACCCTGGGCATCCCATCAGGGTGCTTGTTTGGCAGGGGTTTTAGGCTGAGGGTGGGAGCAGGCCTGCTCGAACCCGCCTGCCTCTCCCTTTCGAAGAACCCCCTCTGTACATAGGCTGAAGAGGAGGGGCTTGAGTCTGGTAAAAGGCCTGTGAAAAGGCCACCCTGGGGGCTACTCTGAGGAGTGGCTTGCCGCTCCTTGGCTTGTGCACTCCTGTAAGTGGTTCTATATTCATCCATTTTTTCATATAATTCTCTGTCTGCTCCCAAACAGAGAATTTCCCACCACAGGAAAATCCATAGCCTTAGACTGGGTATCCTGTGACAAAGTAGTACACCTGAGCCAGGCCAATCTCCAAAAGCCACAGATGTAGCCATGACTCTAGAGGATACATTGTTAGAATCCACTGCAGCATGGAATTGCACCTAGATGCCTCAATACCATCAAGAGCTACCTTGCTCCAGCTCCTTTCGAGCTGGCCAGGGACCTGTTTGGCTAAGGCCATGACAGTGTCCCATCTAGATTTCTGTATCTTGCAACATAAGCCATATAGTTAGCTTGTCTGAGTCCCAAGGATGCTGCCATGTATTTTTTTGGCCATGGCATCAATCTTCCTGGAATCCTTGTCAGGAGGATGTGAAGCCAGTGGAATATTAGCTTTATCACAGGCTGCAGCCTGAACTACCCTCAACATGACTGCATTGCTGTGAAAGAAAATCTGTATCAGGACCTGACAAAGTGTACCTCCTGTCCATCTTTTATCCACAGGAGGCACAGAATTAGGAGCTTTTAAAATTTTTATTGTTTGTTTTCTAAAAGATTTACGTAAAGGGATGTACAACCTCCTGGACTCTGGGATATCCATCATCTCCACATAGTCAGGCTCCTCTTGCTCATCCAAAGCCTCCTCTAAGGGAAGCTGGAGGGTCTCAGCAACTTTTTTATAAAACAAAAAATGAGAAGGGACTCAGAAAGCCTTGGGGAGACTCACCTGAAGGTCTGTCTGGGGAGATGTCCGTTCAATGGGCACATCCAGACTTTCAAAGTCACATTCACACTGATCATAATCCTCATCCCTCCTCTGGTTCATAGAACTCTTCTATATCATAATCCTGAACCACTGGAACCGACCGAACCTACCTTTGCCAGACAGTGGCGGTTCGGAGGGAACCGGGACAGGGACTGGACAATCTGTATTGCCCTGGCTATCTCAGCTGCAGTTGGAGAAGGAATTTTGGACTCCAAACCTGCTGATTTTTAGATTTCTTTGCTGGAACTGGCTCCTCAGAGCCAGCTTCTTGTTCCCGAGGAAGTCTCGCCTGGTCAGAGGGCATCTCCTCCGTTCGGTTGGCACCAACCGGCTGGCCATCCGGGTCAGCGGACTTTATGGCCTCTCGCTCTAAGCCTGCCCACTCTCTTGTCCAGGGGTGGCTGCAGGAAATTTTACAAATCTGGCAGTCTGAATTGAGGTGGTCAAACCCCAGCAATAGACACATGTAGTGTGGGTCAGCCTTGGCAAGGCTTCCCCACAGACACTACAGTGTTGAAACCCAGTGGGCCCGGTTTTTCTTTTGGGTTTCTCAGACATGATGCCAGCCTAACCAACCAACTTGCCCTTTTGATGGCAGTGCCAGGCAAGACACCCTTATCGGTTCCAAACCGTGTCATGGGTCCTGGAAAAAACTGTAATGAAATCCGTCTTTTTTAGAACCGATAAGAACCGAACACGCACTCTAAAAAGCCTTAAAGGCTTTAAACTTATATTTAAATAAACTCGATCGGTTCAACCGAACGATAATACTTACAAGTTCCACACGAAAAACCCTATCTATTACTTACGATTACTATAGACAGAGCCTGAACCGATCGGTTTTATGTTAAAATAATGAAATCACGTTAAATTAAACCGAGAAATAGCACTTTAAACCAAGAAATGAACCGAGCAACAGCAGTAATCTCCGGAGCGACTGTTCAGTGAGGCGGAGTAAAGAATCTGACTGTTTCGGTTTGAAACCAGCCAAACAGAGCTTCTGAACCGAGCTTGTGCTCTAAGCTCCATGCTCTGCATGGAAGTTAACTCTTTCACCTCCGGAGCAGTTCTAAGGCTGGGGCAAGCTGCAATAGTCATAATATAGCAAAACTTCATGTTGTTTGAAATAAGGTCTTCCAGGAAAGGAAGCACATGTCACAATTTGAAGCCGGTTCAAAGGGGGGGCAAGGTAAGTTTTTCTAACATAAAGTTAAGGTCCCAGGAAGGACAGGAGTTCCGGACTGGAGGTTTTAAATAAAAGATACCTTTTAAAAAGATTTTGGTGACCTCCAGTTGAGCCAGAGTTTTGTCCTCCACTGGGAGGTGGTAGGCAGACACCACAGAGAGATGGACCTTGATGGAGGAATAACTAAGGCCTGTCTCCGATAAATGTACGAGGTACTCTAACACCTGGGCAACCGAACACGAAAAGGGATCCAGGCTCCTGGTTAAGGCCCAGATCGAAAATCTTTTCCACTTCATGGCGTAAGTGGATCTGGTAGATGGTTTTCTGGCTTCCACCAAGATATGAGCAACCTGGGAGGAAACTCCATAGCGGGAAGCCGCTATGTCCACAGGTGCCGCGCATGAAGGTTGAGCGATTGAAGGCTCGGATGTACCAGGGTGCCCTGCTCCTGTGTCAGAAGGTTGTGAGAAAATGGCAGGAGTATCGGGGGTTCTAGAGCCAGCTGTTGTAACAGTGGGAACCAAATCTGACAGGCCACAAGAGGGGCAATCAGAATCAAGTGTGCTCCTTCTGCCTGAAGTTTCACCAGAACCTTCTGAATGAGAGGAAAAGCGTATAGAAACCTCCCTGTCCAAGAGAGAGACAGTGCATCTCGCCAAAAAGAACCACGCCCGTGAACGAGTGAGCAAAAGCTGGGTAGTTTTGCATTGAATGGGGAGGCAAACAGATCTACTTCCAGCCGACCCTATCGAAGAAAAAGGTCTTCGACCACCTCCTGCTTTAAGTCCCACTCGGGAGCCCGGGCCACTGATTGACTGAGACTGTCCGCCAGGACGTTGCTGACACCTGGGACGGGGACTGCTGTCAGAAAAGGGCCTTGCTGAAATGCCCAGTACCAAACTCTCATTGCTTCCCTGCAGAGAGGGTACGAGCGAGTTCCTCCCTGTTTGTTGATATACCAGACTGTTGACATGTTGTCCGTCTGGATGAGAAGTGATCCCAGTAGGAGAAATGACTGGAATGCCTGGAGAGCATACAGGACTGCTCTTGTCTCCAGAACGTTGATGTGGAGCAGAAGCTCATGAGTGGACTAAGACCCTTGTGTCTTGTGGTCCCCCAGATAGGCTCCCCAACCCATGTCCGGCGGGTCCGAGGTGAGGATCTGGGAGGGGGTAGGGCTGTGAAAGGGAGCTCCCACTAGCAGATTGGAAAGATCTTGCCACCAACGAAGATCTTTCTGGAGGCTGTTGGAGATCATGACCCACTGGTTCATGTCGTCCATCCTCTGGTCCCATTGGACTCAAAGAGACCACTGGGTGACCCTCACATGTAGTCTGGCCAGGGGAACCGTCGAGATGGCAGTTGCCATAAGTCCCAAGAGGCAGAGCACAGCGTGTGCTGGGATCCATCCAGCCTGGGCCACCAGGGTGGCTTGAGAAACTAAAGTCTCGGCTCGATCTAATGGCAGAAAAGCTTTGCTCTGGACTGTGTCTAGTACTGCTCCAATGAATTGGAGGTGCTGGGAGGGTATTAGCTGGGACTTGGGTAAACTGACAGATGCCCAGCTGGACAAACAAGTCCAGAGTGAAAGAGAGAGACTCTTTCAGGCTGTCTGGAGAGGGTGCTGAGAGGAGCCAGTCATCCAGATACAGGAATACGTAAATGCCCTTGCAGCGAAGAAATGCCACAACCACCGCTAAGCACTTGGTGAAAACCCGGGGGGGCGAAGAAAGGCCAAAGGGTAGTGCTCGGAATTGAAAACAGCTCTCCTGAAGGGAGAAACGAAGGAAGCGGCGGTGGGCCGGGAGGATGGGAATATGTAGGTAAGCATACTGCATATCCAGGGAGCACAACCATGAGTTTGGTTGGAGCAAGGGAAGAAGACCCTGAAGGGTCAGCATGCCAAACCTCTTGTACTCGACAAAGAGGTTGAGCATGCTGAGATCCAGGATCGGCCTCAGATCTCTCATCTTCTTTGGTACTACGAAGAAGTGGGAGTAAAATCCCCTTCCTATTTGGTCTTGAGGGACGGGTTCTATGGCCGCTTTCTGCAGGAGGGCCTGAATCTCCTGGAAGACTATGGGGATCTGATCCCTTGGATAAAAAGACAGTCCCGGAGGGTGGGGATCAGGGATCTCTGTAAACTCTACTGAGTGACCTCACTGAATGAGTTGCAGAATTCACAGATCTGTGGTGATGGCCCTCCATCCCACCAGGTGGAGGCCAAACCTCCCTCCTACCGGTTCCTCCTTGACGACTGGAGGTGGGGGAAGGAGTCAGGATGCCGAGGGGAGAGGAACTTTGGCCCCGGAGGCAGGCTTGGGAAATTTTGCCTGAGGGGTTTGGGTTCCAGATCCAGGGGCTCATCGTTTGCCCTGGGTCTCATTCCATCGTTTTTGGCGGCGAAAAAACTGTTCTTTTGCCCGTCTTATACACATAGAGCGCATGTCCGCGGTGACAGTCTGCTCTCCTGCAGCCCAGTTATTATATCTTTGGCTACAGCCAAAAGGACGGAACCCCTAAAAGGGCGCCCAGGAGGGAAGACTGACGCCCCGCCAAACCTGCAATCCTAAGCCAGGAAAGACGTCAGATGCAGATCCTCGTAGCGACAGCCCTAGCCACTGAATCTACCGAATCGTACGTTGTTCAGAGACCATGATGACATGAAGACTTGCTCATACGGACCTTATCCAGTAGCTTGTTTCTGAGCGTCTCATCCTGTACCTCTTGAAGTTCCCTCTCGAGCTCAGAGAGGGAAGCCTTCTGGAAGGCCTCCATATGTGATACATAGTTAAGGGACCAGATGGCACAGGAAGTAGGGGAATATACCTTCCTGCCAAACTGGTCCAATTGCCTTGAGTCCTTATTGGGAGGAGAGGAGCTCAAATGCTTGGGTTGTGCCAACTGGTCAGGAGCGGCCATGACGACCACTGAGTCGGCCTTCGGGTGAGAAGTTAGTTGAGGAATCTCTTCCGGGGGAAAGTATGTGCGATCTGCCTTTCTAGATACAGCCGGAATAGAGGAGGGCTGTTGCCAGATGGTGGTGACCAGATCCTCATGAGGACCATCCAGGGACGGATGGGTAGAGGGTCTGTAGTGGCCAGATCTAAGTGTTCCGCCAGTCTCTTGCACTGGGTATCTACTTCTTTTGAAGGCCAGCCTCCTGCTGCTTGAATAGTCCTCAGAAGGTCACCGAAGGAGGTGTCTTCTGGAGGTGATTTAGGAGATTCCTTAGGTGGGACTTCAACTGGAGACAGAGTGTCCAAAGGATCGGAGATGATGTCAGAGTCTGAAGGTTCTGAACCGCTGGGGATGGATGGGTCCACCCCGAGGAGCGCACCAGCAGGGAACCCGAAGCTCATCCAGAGGGAATTGGTGGGGGATGCGCCCTAGGCAGGGGACTATCACCCACCGGATGTTGTCGTAGTTCCCTGAGAAGCTGGGTCCTGGCATCCTGCCACCATGCTGGGATCGCATCCCGATCAGTCGGCAGTAGAGGAGACTGGTAGCCTGGGTATTGCAGATGTTGCCAGGGAGGATACTGGAATCCTGGCAATCCCGGGGTGTAACCATAGGGAGAATACCCAGGGTATCCCAGCTCGGGTATCCCGGTGTCGGTGGCACAGGGCCTGGCGTTGGGTAAGGAGGTGCCAGAGGCCCCCTGGCGGCGGATAATGGGGATCTGGCCCCGGAATACCACCTGAAGGTTCTACTGGACGTACAGGGGGAGGTGCCGAAGGGCGGTGTGGGATCAGGTAGGGCCCCTGAAGGTCCCGAAGAGGCTCCATAATCAGATCCGGGGCTGGCGACGGACTCCTGTCCATTTGTGGCAAAAGACCAGGCGATGGGGGAAACTCGGGTAAAGAGCCCGAAGAGAGGTCCAAAAATGATCCTGAAGGCAAAGACAAGGCAGGATCGGGTGGCGAATCCCTGGGATGAAGTACCTGAAGGGATGAGGGTCCCATAGCAGCATGCTCGTGCCAACATCGGGGTTCTCACGGGAGCCCGACGGGCGAGACACAGAGTCCGGGCGGACGACAGAAGATCTGCCGCCTGACTTATCGGGCCTGACTGGGCTGGCAGGAGCCGAGGGGTCACCGCTAGGCTTAACGGACATGGCTGTGCACCCACTGACAGGGTCAGAGGGTGACTTATCAGCAGTGCTGGGTGGAGGAGATGCAACAGACACCTCGATAGAGGCTACCCCTGGCTGCCCACTCACCTCAGCAGGAGGGGGGAGAAGGTGCCCGGCCTAAAGAAGCAGATGAGGCACTTGAATAAGTACTCACGGTTTTTGAGGAAGCAGGTTCCACGTGGCGACGGACTCCTCTCCCGACACTTCTCCTTATTTTTCTTCTTTTTCCTTGGGGCCTGCGACGATGACCTTTCCCTTAGCTCCTGAAGTTCCTTTTTCATAGACGCCAGCCGTTGGGTAAGAATATGGGCCTTCAGGGTCTGCTTGCGTCTGGTCCGGGTGGCTTGATTAAAGCTCAGACAGATGGCACACTCGTCCGAATTGTGCTTGGGGCCTAGACACAGAAGGCAGTAGGAATGGTCGTCCCCGTGCAGGATTTGAGCTCCGCACTTAGAGCACTTCTTTTCTGGGAGAGCCAACATACACTTGGTCAGATGCTGGAAGAAAAAACATTTTTAGAAGTAGAAAACACTTCGAATAACACGCGGGCGTTTGATCGCTGTTCTTACATGAGAGCCCAATGAACTGAGGCGACGGCGCGAAAGAACTTGAGGGCGGGTGCTGGACTGCCCTTTTTGTAGTCGGCCTGATGTCATGTCACCAGACATTGGGGGCGGTCCCCGCTGATGATTGCTAGCTACAAGTTTGCCGTTGGAACCTGATGCCAGGGGGCGCAGTCCTATATGTGAAGACCTACTGCAGGAACCCTCTCGAAGTAAGATCATGTCCACGCTCACGGAAATTGCCAAGGCAGCCCCTCCTCCTACGGCTGCTGACCTGGAGGAAGCTGCAAAAAAAGGGGAACTGAAGTCTCAAACTCAATTCAGGATGGCAGTGGATATTAATGATACTGCATCCAGACAAATGTCATCTTCTGTATCTTTGAGAAGGGTTGCCTGGCTCAGGACTACAAACCTGTCTCAAGATACCCAGAACAAGGCAAATGGACTTCCCTTGTGACCCTGTGTCTCTGTTTGGTGAACAAACAAGAGGCATATATGAAAAAAATGGACGAGTACAAGACTGCCTATAAATGTGCAGCAGCTAAGGAGAGGGCTGCCACCCCACAAAAGCACCATGCAAGGGGTGGCAGAGGTACAACTCAATACAGGCCTTTTTTCCAGCCTCAAGTTTCTCCCCAATATCAGCCCAGGGGATACTTCAGGGGCAGGGGTAGGGGGGGTAGTGGCTGCACTAGCCCCTCTGCTCAGTCTGTAGCTCAGTCCAAACAGACTCCCCGAGTCTGCCTGGGTCGCCTCCCCATTCCGGTAGGGGGCAGGCTGGCCCATTACTTTCAGGAGTGGAAAAACATTACTACAGACAAGTGGGTCCTGGAAGTGGTGGGTCAGGGACTTGTTCTCAGCTTGAAGGCATTGCCAAAGCTGAGGTCAAGAGCCTTCAAATCCTCTTCCCCCTCAGAAACAGCTTTGCTAGAGAAGGGAGTTTTAAGTCTACTGCTGTTAAAGGCAGTGGAACCAGTCCCCTTTTCCCAAACAGGTACTTCCTCATGACAAAGAAAACAGGGGAGTGGCGACCCATCCTGCACCTCTCCAAGGGTGTTCACAAAGTGCCTGGCTGTGGCAGCTGCACACCTGAGGTGTCAAGGGGTGTCAGTGTTCCCCTACCTAGACGACTGGCTCATAGTAGACCATTCAAACCAACAAGTGAGAGAGGCTCTGTCGACAACACAAAACACTCTCTCCTCTCTCGGGTTCTTAGTGAACCACAAAAAGTCTGTACTGGAACCAGTTCGGCTTCTAAAGTTCATAGGGTCGGAACTGGACACAAAAAAGGGAATAGCTTACCTACCCCAAGACAGGGTGGACAACCTTATCCAGGTAGCCAACTCCTTCACACTTCATATGTCTCCAGGCCAGCAAGACACTTCCTACAGTTAGGCCACATGGCAGCCTCTACAGCTACCATGTTGGGTTCAAGGTTCCAGATGAGAGACATCCAATTTCACTTAAGGGAGCACTGATCCCAAAAGAGAGACTCTTTCAAAATTAATCCCAGTGATAGCCACTCTTCTTCAAGCCCTGCAGTGGTGGCAAGAAGGGAGCAACCTCAGGCAAGGAGTACCCTTCCTACACCAGGTCCCTCTTCCCTGGTGCTAACTACAGATGCATCCCTGCTGGGGTGGAGAGCACATCTGGGGGGCCACATTGCTCACGGTCTATGGACAAAACAGGAATCTCTCCTGCATATCAACCTGTTGGAACTCAAGGCAGTTCTTTTGGCTCTTCAGCCATTTGCCATTCAGATCAAGGGGAAAGTAGTACAAGTCAGAACCGACAACACAACCACCATGTACTACACAAACAAGGGGGCACAAGATCAACTCTTCTTTGCACAGAGGCAATGAAAATTTGGACCTTGGCATATTCCCTAGGTGTATCCCTCTCAGCTGTTCACCTGCCAGGCAAGGACAACGTCCTGGCGGATGCCCTCAGCAGAATAAACCAGAATCATCATGAGTGGTCATTGAACAAACAGGTCTTACAGACCATTTTCGGGAGATGGGGTACCCCAGACGTGGATCTGTTTGCAGCTCCAGACAATCACCAGCTCCCTCAGTATTGCTGCAGGCCCCCATTCAGGGGCACAATCCCTCTCGATGCCCTCTTGCTGGATTGGACAGGGAAGTTCCTGTATGCTTTTCCTCCCTTCCCTCTGTTACTGAAAGTACTAATCAAACTCAGGCTTCAACCAGCTTCATTGATCCTCATTGCTCCAGATTGGGCCAGACAACCTTGGTAACTCCATGCTCCTATCATTCTCAGTAACCAAACCAATCAGTCTTCCCAGGAGATACAACCTACTGTCATCCTCCCAGGGCAGGATCATGTACCCCAACCTGTTGTCTCTCAGACTCAAGGCATGGTTCTTGAGGACTGTATGCAAGCTTGCATCTCTCAGACGCAGTCATGCAGGTACTGAGAGTCTCCAGGAAACCTTCCAAACAAACAAACCTATGCCTCTAAATGTAAAAGATTTTCCTTTTGGTGCCAGGGCAAGGGCGTGGACCACACCCAGGCTAATCTCTCTATAGTCCTGGATTATACGGCCCATTTGCATTCCACTGGCTTAACCGTTTCCACTTTGAAAGTACATCTGGCAGCTGTCTCAGCTTATCTATCAGCAGGTAAGACATCTTCCTTTGCTTCAAAACCAGTGTTCAAAATTTTTTTTAAAAGCTTACTGCATTTGCATCCTCCACACAGGGAGCCTACCCCCTTGAGGAGTCTAAATATCTGTACTGCACAGCTTATGCAGCCCCCCTTTGAGCCCATGTCCACAGTAGACCTCAAATATGTAATTTGGAAAACAGTCTTTCTAGTAGCCATTACATCTGCCAGAAGGGTCAGTGAGCTCCAAGCATATCTACAGAGCCTGGTTATATTGCTGTCCATAGAGACATGGTAGTCCTTAGGACTAACAGAAAATTTCGGTCCACTGTGTTATCAGAGTTCCACCTTAACCAGTCCATTACTTTGCCAGTCTTCTTTACACACCATGCCACCATGGGTGAATGCAGGCTGCACAGTCTAGACCTAAAAAGAGCAGTCAGCTATTATCTGGACCACATGAAGGGTCACAGACATGATCACACCCATCTTTTCCTTACTTGTGGAGAGGTGGGAAAAGGGAAGCCTGCCACAAAATGATCTATTGCAAGATGGATTGTGGCTTGTATTCAGTTTTGCTATAACAAGGTGGGTAAGCAACCACCTGCAGGCCTCAGGGCCCATTCAACTAGAGGTATTGCAGCTTCTATGGCAGCTGCTGGGGATATCCCTCTAGTGGACATTTGCAAAGCTGCAACTTGGAAGACAGTTCACCCATTCACCAAGCATTATTGTTTGGATATCCAGGCCAGAGGAGATGCAAGGTTTGGCACACCAGTCCTGCAGAGCCTGTTTCCTAAATAGGTTATAGGCCCACCTCCAAAGGTACTGCTTGGTAATCTGCATAAGTCAGAATACAGTAAGATTTCCTGGGGTTTGAAGAAAAAAATACTCACCTTAGTAATCTTGTTTCTTCTAAGGGAATCTTACTGTATTCTGAGCTCCCTCCTTTCCTCCTCTGCTAAGAAACCTATGGTCACTGCACTACAGCTGTGGTACAGCTGTTGCAAACCTGGGGGTATAGATGATCTTGTTTTTGGGCATCTGTGACTTGAGTCTTAGTGATGTCATCTGGCAAGTGTTCAGAAGGAAGAATAATTTCTCAAGTTTCTTCCTTTTTAAATTCTTAGGGAAGATTGTTGTTGTTCCTATCCTTATTGTTATTAATATTATATTGTCCACAAAATGCTTAGCGAGTGCTTTGTTAAGAATCTGACGGTTTAGAGTTGTTTACCAGGGACAGTGATTTGAAAACAGAGCTCAAGCCTAGCATTCCATAATTTGCATAGGGTCTATTAACCATTTCGGCCCCGGGGTAGTCCTATGGTGAGACCATACTGCATAAGTCAGAATACGGTAAGATTCCCTTAGAAGAAACAAAATTACTAAGGTGAATAATTTTTTCTTCTCCACTTAAGAAGAAAAAAAAAAAAGCCAATGCCACTGTATTTCGCGATGGCAAAGCCCCCTCTGGCAGCTAGCCAGCACACCCATAGCTGTGATCTCAACAAGTGCCTGGTCCGTTAAACAATACTGGCCCACCACAGGGTCTGGAGGAAACACCTGTAGTCAAACAAACGTCACGCCAAGCTAGAGAGTCGTACCCTTCGAGGACGCATGCTCATACCGAACCGCTCCCATTCTTCTCAGCTGGCACTACTAAATAAGGCACATACATGTCAAAAGCATGCCATTTAGTAGTGCCGGCTGTGAAGAACGGGAATGGTTCAGTATCGGCATGCGCTCTTAAAAGGCTGGACTCTCTAGCTTGGTGCAGCATTTGTTCGACAATGAATGTTACCTCCACACACTGCGGTGGACCGGTATTGTTAAATGGACTAGGCCACTTGTTGAGATCACAACTGCAGACAGTTGTGTGGGCGGGCTGGCTGGCTGCCGCCACTGTGAAATACAGTGGAACCAACTTTTTTTCAATAAGTGGATGAAATAACAGCAATTACATCTATTTAGTTTATTTTAACTCTGCATTTGGAGAGATCATCAACACGTTCTCAGCAGGAGGACATAACCACTAGACCCTCAGGTATTTCAAAACCAGGGGTTTTAAATAAGCTAGAAAAACTGATTAGCGGTTTGAAGCGTGAAAGTGCTAACCAGTTGTGAAAAGGCATAGCGCTTGGCACAGACTGATTTGCAAAATTAAAAAACAAAACAAAAAAAATACAGTTTTATTAATGTGTACTGTGTCATGGACTGACTCAAAAATGGTTAGCCTACTGCTAAGCATTTCTGAAAATGGTTAGCATTACCCCGTTTTGCTATGCTATGCCAACTATATAAAACCCTGAAACCCATCCTGTAGAATGCATTTGAGAAAGGAAAATGTCAGCAGGTTTATGGATAAAAAAAAACCAACAAGATCATAGCCTAGCACCAGTAAGCTCCCTAAAGAAAACAGCAGCCAACACTGTATTTTTTTATAGCTGGGCTCTCGCTTTGAATTTACCGCTCGGGTAACTGGCAAATGTTGTTCTGAGGTGAAGCTTGACAATGCAGCTCGCGCTTTCGTAACGCCAGCAAGGTTTTAAGTTGTTATGCTGCAGTAGCAGTAGCTACGTGCCTAGTGCAGCATAACAGCGGCTACTGCAGCATAACAGCTTTTTGACAGTGATAATTTCATTTATAACAACGATCCACTATGCATTATGCACGTTAAGTCATGATTTTGATTATTTGGGTGACACATATACTGTATGGTGGAATGCTACTGTATATGGACATCCATACACCATAAAGTGTCATTTTACTGCAGTATATCATTAACGGGGTATGGGAGACAGCGTGTTGGAATGTGGGTGCCACGATTAGGGCAAATGTCTTCTGGGTGGTTGGGATTTCTGCACGGCGGTGTTTCTGAGTGTCGTGACTGAGGCCCTAACTGTGGTCCTCTCCCCCCCCCCCCACAATGTGTGCAGGGTGGGGGGTGTTTATATGTTTGAGAGGGGTGGTGGAGGGGAGCCCCTGCAATGGGGCCAACATGCGGTGTCGCGATCTGCGAGGGATGTGGCGCCAATTACCTGCTGCGCATGTTGCCCTACACATTTGCCTGTGCTCCTGTTTTCCGCAGCCCCTTTCCTTTCGCTCCCAGCGTGCGTGAACCTTCTGTGCAGGTTGAAAGCTACTAACACAGAGCCACTTTTTGTTCTGTGTTAGTAGTTATGCGTCACAATACAAGTGCCCGCAGCAGCGCTGTTCACTGGCCAGCTGGATGTTCAACCATCGTGCGTGTGAGCTGGCTGGTGGATGGCGGAGAAGGGCAGGTGTCAGATGGAAGACAAAGACTTGTTCAAATTACAAATAATTAGCGAATGTGTATTAGGTGACCATACACTATACAGAAACGTATATGGTAGCCCAAATACACAGCATCGCTAGTGGTTAAAGGCACCGAGTTGCAAACCTGGACACCTGGGTTTGATTCCCATCAGCTCCCACTTGCATACTGTGTGACCCTGAGTAAGTCACTTAACTTCCCTGTGCTACCAGGTCGCACCTGGAAACACGCTCCAGCTTAGTGTGCCTTTCCTGGTTAAACAATCCCCATCCCACCCCCCAGGCCTCGTGGTTACCAAGACGTCAAAGGGACCTCTTGAGCTTCACTCTCAAGGTCCTTGATGTCACAGTAACCACTTGGTGTAAGAACAGTGTTTTTGTGTATGGGCTGCCATACACTATCCTATATGTTAAAAATGGACCATACAAAGTGCATGTTTAGCACTGTAGAGTGGAATGGAGCTCTCTGCTTCGCCCTCCAATGATGTAATTATGTTGTATGTTCAGCAGCCATTTTAGGGATCAGACAGGGTGGGTTTTTTAAAAATGGAAAGTCCGGTTACAGTTTTTAAATGCTATGAAACTGCATTTACATAATTATATAAATGCAGTTTTTGCATCAATGTAAACAGCAGCCTTTCCTTTAATGTCCATGGAGCTGGATTTTGGAATATTTTATTGCCAAAAAGTGGCGGTTTAGGTGTCCATTTATAGTTTGTTTACTTCCAGGTCCAGTAAACTTCTGTCAGTGGAAGAGTGAGCTGGAAAACGTCTGTCTCTGCAGGTCTGGAAAGTGTTTGAACTGCAGACTCAACCCACTGTTTCCAGTACCCACTTGTCTGTGGTAACATTTACCTATTCCAGGAAGCAATGTACCAGTCTTCCCCCTACTAGCAATGGTTGGGCAACCTTGGCAAAATTGGCAGGCATGCTCTTTTGGCTGGGGCTTAGGTGCTAGAGCTGCAGCACTATGCCTGGAAGCCCCTTTCCCCTATAGTAACCTCTTTGTGACTGGTTCTTATAGGGGCATAACAGACATAGGCTCTTGGAGAAACCCATGGCCTCGTTTTAAGTATCCTGAGAAAACATGGTACTCCTCTACCAGGAAAATCTTCTTAAAGAGATTCACCAATGTAATGAAAATTGCCCCTGCACCGGATATGTAGGGGCCTTACCTCATGGACAGCACATTAAGATACAGATGCCCCCAAATAATCCATTTATTTTGCTGCAGTTTTACTTGTAAAAAATAGTTTTACAGGTCCCAAGGACTTTCCAGTCTGAAGTACGGCCCCTGCTCTGCCCCTGCGCTCTGCTAAGTTGTGACGTGATGCCAGGGACAGCATGGGAATGAGCATCATTATAGTGTATGGGCAGCTGCTTTCCTAATGTTTTTTAACATGGCATTGGTCACTTGGTGATAAAACATGGGCACTGGTCGATTAACAAGGGACCCGGCAAAATTATTTTTACAAGTAAAACTGCAGCAAAATAAATGGATTATTTTGGGGCACCTGTATCTTAATATGCTGTCCTTGAGGTAAGGCGCCTATATATCAGGTGCATGGGCTGAGACTGGTGAATCTCTTTAAGGACACTGCATGAACCAAAACTCTAACAGCAGTATTATTAGTGTCCACCGCAGCGCAGAAATATTTTGTGGCATCCAAGGCTGATCTTGCTGTGGCAATCAGGTCCTGTGCCAATTCACCATCCGCTCTTTCTGCCAGTGCCAAAAGTGTGTTTCAAAGTGCTTTCTGGTACTGTGCTACATTTGCTGAATAAGCTACCTGCCGGACAAGCAGGGAAGCTGTAGCATAAACCTTTTTGGCCACAGTATCTAATTTTTTTTTGAGAGTCCTTTTCAGGGGCTATGCAGATAAGAGAGATTTTTGCTCTCTCCCAAGCAGCAGCCTGGACTACTCTGTGATGATCAGGATGGGCATACAGTATAGGTATTCCACTCCCTGCTTGTCCATCTGATATTTTCTTTCGATCTTATCTATGGCTACAGCTGAGGTGGGTGCAGGCATGATTTTTGATACAGCTTTCTTACGTGGTTTACGTATAGAAGTAGCATTCTTCTTGGTGGAGCTACTCCCAACATGTCCATAAAAATCAGCCTCCTATTCATCCTCCTCTGTCTCTAGTGGGGGGATGTTGAGGGTATTGACCACTTGTCTGACCAATGAGGAAAACGATGAGTAGTCATCATTATGCCCTGGAGATCTGAAATCTTGTTCAGGTGCACCCTCTAATTCCATGGGGTCACCTTCTTCCATTTGTACAGATTATTATTCTTCCTCCTCCTCCTCCGCAGGCAGATATGTTGGAGCCTGGGGGGGAGGGGGGGTGGCAGTATCTTATTAAAATTTCCCATGGCATGGATCGCCTGCAAAAACTGCAACATTTCTGATATGCCCTCTGATGAGGGCATTTTATCTGTGTCACTTTCTGCTATATTCAGGAGTGGTAATAACATTCTTTTCTTTAAACTTTTTTTTGGCAGACACCGTTCCCAGTGTCTGCTCTGAGGCTTTTATTTATATTTTTGCCATCAATGGATTCAAAGTTCCCCCTTTTGGGCACCCTGATGTCTGACCATCTTTACGAAGTGTATCTGATGGCTGGTGTAGCTTTATCTTTTTTATTGTCATCTTTCACATTATTTGCTGCTGAACATGAGGAGATGGACTCTTCTGAGGTGCGCTATCCACCATCATTGGGAACTCCCCCAGAGCCTTTTTTATTATTTTTAGGAGACACACAGGCAGACTGAGAAGGCGTGCTTCCTTTTGAAATTTTTACCCTTTTTAATGAGCTTTTAGGGCAAAAAATATTGCAGGAGTTACAATTTCTAAAATTGAGCTCTAGACACTTTACACGAAGCTTGTGGCAGTCTGCCCTTGCCAGGAGCCGGAAACAATTTTTTACAATTTTTAGAAGGTCCACAAGGTCTCACTGACATACCAATTTGAGAGAACCTTAAAATAATAAAAATGATTCTTAAAACGATGCAGTACAAGAGCCCAATTGTAAAAACATGGCTTCTGTACTCAGGAAACTGTGCCAAAGGTCAAACTGCAGCTCCTGTAACAGGGAACTGAGTAGTTAAGGTGAAGGGCACAGACAGAAACGAAAAGTGAAAGCTTTCCATTTTCTGTAACTTGGATAGTTAAAACCCCCTAGCTAATGCAGAGTAATCGAAAACTAAAGGTGCACTTTTTAAATGAATTACAAATAAAACCTACTAGTTTTCCAGCCATTATCGGAGTTCACTACAGGGTGACTTCTCTCTTTAGGCTGAGCAACAGCCAGAGTGCAGCATGGACGGAGAGTTGGAATCTCCATTCCAAATTCTAAAATTTGTATAGGTTCCATCTCCGGAGCGTCACTCTCAGTCAAGATGACTGCATAAAGTGTAAAAATCAAGCGAGTGATTCCTGGGGTTAGAATACTGTGATACAAGTTGCACTGTGACCAAGTACCATTTCCAAATTTGTTTAGGGTAATAATTCATAACACTGTTAAAATCATGCTTTTACATGAATTTTTGTCCCATTGGCTCAATCTGCAGCCACTGAGTTTGCCAACGGCAGAAAAAAAAAAATAGGAGGCTCATAAATAAAGATGGTGATGCATCATGGAATGCAATACAGTCTGAGGAAACTATTCACGTAAATGCTGAAGCTAATCTGGAAACACGGGAGTATTTTTTTGTTTGCATGTTTTGAACTGCATTATGGAAAGGCTAGATACATACCTTATACGGTTTTATAACCATGCTGCATGGTTCAAAATTCAAGAAGACAGACATGCACTGGAATTTTAAGGCAATTATGGATACACTTATTTAAAACATTTTACCAGGTGAGCAAACAGAGCCTGGGAAGGCTCATTTCTAGCTGCGACCTGGGAGGGGTGCAGGGGAACAGTGGACAGCAGTGCAACAACAATAAAAATATATTTACATTACCAGGTACATAGTGCAGATGAATGTAAACCTTTACATTGAGTAAGTGAGGTATAACTAGAGCAGCTGTGTTACCTTAGACAGTGGTAAGTAGGCTATCTCAGTTAAGACAGAGGGGCCCTTGGTAAGTCTAAGGGCAATTTATTTAGTTTTTGTTTACCGGGTAAGTGCACTAGCCATAGCAATGACTATTCTCAGGCACAACCCAGGAGGATACAGTACAAACATGGTAGACACAACAAAGTGAGACACCTTTTACATAATAGAACAATGTAGAATATAGAGCAAGTATTGTAGCAGGCATAGCAGACAACAGAAATGCAGGGCAAAATAGTGGTTTCAAATACATTTCATGCAAATTACAGACATTTGTCAATTTAGGGAAAGATATCAAAGAAAACATACAATCCAAAAGAGCAGTATCAAGTGAGGTTTTACATTCACAGGCATGAGTGATAATAGGTGAGGATAACAGAAGGTGCATATAATTGAAATCAGCAATGACACAGAGATTACACAGAAATGGTTGCCAAAATCTTTAACAGAGATAGGCAAAACATGGCAGCAAACAACTTGGGCCTAGTAACCGCTCAAACAGCTGTCAGTTAGGATGATCAGTAAGTTGAAACAGGTGCAAAAGGCAAGATTTTAAGTGCGTAACTTAGTCCCCTAGTTGGACTTATTGGGAGGAGAGGAAGAGTGCAAACGATCAACAATGTTCAGAGTGGTTTGAAACAGGTGCAGGAGACCTGGCTAAGGAGGAAGGAAGGAAGGAAAGATATTTTCTTTTGAACTGGGCATGTTGAGGGGCTAACCGGATCTCAAGAGGCAGGGAGTTCCAAAGTTTGGCCGCCGAGTGAGAGAAAACCTGGGTGCCTTTGTTAGTTTTGCATCTTGGTATTTTCAGCAATGCTTGATCAGATGAGCAGAGACCATGTAAGGAGGGCAACGGAGTTAGCAGGGAGGCTAGGGAGACTGGGTTTCCAGTCCTAATGACACTATCAGTCAGTGAGCCAAGAGCAAAAACACGAGCATCAGATGGGGGCAGCCAGTCCAGATCCGAATAGAGCATACAATGGTGTTTTGACCAAGGAGAGGCCGAGGCATACCTACATATACTGTTGTAAGTTGTATCCCACTTCCTCAGGAGTGTGGAAGATGCAAGGGTCTTGCAGTGTGCCTTGATCAGGGTCTTCGTCGACTGCATGGTAGGGGGAGGCAGTGAGCTTGAGATGGAGGCTGTTCCAGATGTTAGGAAGTCTGTACCTGATGGAAGCCTGCCCTACGTTGCACCTACACCGTGGGATGAGGAAACTGCAACCATCCTCTGACCTGAGGCAGTATGAAGAATTAGAAGGGGAGAAAAGGTCCATGAGGTAACTGGGTAGTCTGCCTGACCAATACTTGATACCCACCAAGGTGAGATGAAGCGAGTGCCTCACAGGGGGAGGGGCCCAACCTAGCTCTTTGTATATGGTACAGCAGAGGGTATGGGATGCCAGGATGAATCTACAGAGGGCATTACACAGTGTGCCGAGTTTGGCTGGCGTCGAAGGAGGCCCCAGCCTAGAGTAAATAACATCTTAACAGTCCAACAATTGGAGCATCGTGCGTTCGACCACCTGTTCCCTGGTGTTGAAGGGAAGACAACTCTTTACCCTTTAGAGCTCCAAGTTTTGCACAGCATTTGGCTACTGCATATGCCACATGGCCAGAGCACTCAAGGTACTGGATGAGATGGACCAGGGATCGACAAATTTCAAAATGGCATGCTAGTCCAGGACAACTGGCCTTGCCAAAAATAGTAGTCCCCGAGTTTCAAGTGGTAGTCCAGCACATTTCAACGTAAATTTTTTTAAAACTTGTGTAGAAACAAAGTACATGGTGTGGGGGTTGTATTGCTAATAGTTTGCAGATGTAGAACAGAAAACAGGTAAAATAATATATTTTCTCAATGCTAATAAAATTTATTTTACCAGTCACTGTGGTGTATGCCTTTCATTGGGTGGAGGTACTTGAAAACTGGGATGGAGGCGGGTTACTGGAAATAGATGGCAGACACTTGTTGGTACAGTTAACAACTACCTGGTGTCTGTCAGTCAGGTAGAGTACATGCCAGCAGCATGGATGTGAGTGAATATGTTTACCCCTACAACTGTGTGCCAAAGTGCCCCACACACAGCAAGTCCTGATAGTTAATCCTCCTTGAACCTGTCTCACACTCTTTTGCTGTGATTTTTACAACAGTACCCACAATACAGAGCCCAACCCTACAGTGCACTTTAGTGTTCACCTGACCACTCTGGGTGCCAGTCAGCTAGGACAGTGTAGGATAGATTTTTTTTTTTTTTTTTAAAGTAATACACTTTAGTTTGTAGTGTAGTAAAATTGCACACAATTTTTTTTTCTTTTCTTTAACCAATCCTTCTTTCTCTGAAGCACTACTCAGTCCTCTTTCCCAGCCACCCAAGATTCCCTTTCCTACAAGCAAGTCCAGTCTCACACCCATGCTGTTTCCCCCTCTTCCTCCTGTGTTACCCCAAACTGCCCAGCTCCAATTGCCCCACACTTTTCTGCTGAACTGCTTGCACTAATATTCCCTTTTGTGTGTGTGTTGTTTTTTTTTTTTTTTTTTCGCCCAAAGCACTGGCTTGGCAACCACTTTTACTTTCTTCCTGGTTGCCTGCTGGTGATTACATTGCTGTGGCTTAGGTCAGGGTCCTTCTCAGTCACTTACTGACTGACCTAATTCAAACTGTTTATTTTTTTTCTCACATGTATCCCCCTTTCACTTGGTTCATCATCAGCGATCTTGACACATGCCTCGCGACCGACAGACATGTTCTTCTCCTCACACATGCGCTCTTGAGCAGCCAGACCCCCAATACCACTCGAAGAAATAGCCCATGCAGAAACACTGAAGTTACTCTGCCTGCTACACTTGTCTCAAAAATGGCACGTTGGTGTGTGGTGCAGTACCGTGCGAACCCGGCCAACCCCACCCCCATCTATCATGCCCATGCCCGCAGGACTGTCCCAAAGCAAATGGTTGGCTTACCTGGCAGCCCTGTGGGTAGCACATCAACAGTGGGTGCGGTGATGATCATGGGTGGGTAGCAGGAGGTCCCCATTGCAGTAGGTGCACGGTGCTCCCTCCCGATTTCTACTCTAGCGGTGGCGCTCCCTGATACTACACCAGAGATAACAATAACTAAAGCTTGATTACGTGATGGGAGCTCTGCTACCCCTCCTCCCACAGCTGAGCGACAGATCTGGGGTGGGGACATCTAGTGGTGGTGTTGGGTGAACCGAATGAATTAAGCGAAAAAAAGGGTGAATAATGATTTGGTTGTCCATGGGACAACCAAGTACTATGAAATTGGTTGTCTCATGGCAAAAAATTGTAGCCTGGGACGTCGGGCTATGGGATTTGTTGATCCCTGAGATGGACACCCATTTTTTTTTTGCAAGACGTAACAGAGTCCAAGAGGTCACAATGGAAATGAGTAAAGCTTCAGTGAAGTAGGGGAAGAGCTCAGATAGGGCCTGGATCCAAAGGGAACATGACAATTCGCTCCTGTAAGTTTTCTACCAGACATTTCACTCGCGTCAATTCACCCCCGGCCCTGACAACTCACTCCCATGACAACGCGTTTCCCTGACAACTCATTCACTCACCCGATACATTCGCTCCCATGACAACAGGCTTAAAATGCCAGCCCTTTCCTCATGATAGCACCACTGTTGTAATGTCTTTGGGACCACTGCAGAGGAGTGAGTGTACGGGATTGGACTTATGATGCCTGGATGGAGGTCAGAGCAGCAGCCACCAGACATACTGGCAGCACCAGGAAGGGAGACTCAGCAGCAGCAGGCCGTTGAGACACCACACTGATCGGAAGAAGAGTGAGTCAGTCCTCTCTTCAGTCAGAGATCCCATCCTGTCATGTCAGATTAATACCGAACAGTATGGCTAGGCAGCACATGGGGCGAGGTCTCTCTTGTTTATCTTTGTTGGGGCACAGATTAGCCAGCAGTACAGCAGTTGAAAAGCATTCATCTGGCCATCAGATGGAGAGATAGCAGCAGCAGGTACTGACCACTACTCCACTCCTTTTTTTTTTTTTATAAAGTCAAATTAGTGAACCAGTCAAAACAGTATTAGCATGGTTGTAGTCAGTTAAAAAGAATGGCAGCAACACTTCAAAGATTTTTTTCCCTTAATGTCGCCAGCACCTCTGCTGTTGTGGGAGCTAACTGTACTGGGAGTGAATTCACGGGAGCGGAGATGTGGAGAAGCGCGTCGACGCGGGAGTGAATGATGGGAGCAAAATGTTGGGGAACCAATTGACGGGAGTGAATTGTCATGTACCTGGATCCAAACAGCATAGAGACGGTTTTCTTTGGGTTCACGGCTAACTGATTTGCTTGGAAACCATCTGTGAACCTTTGGTAATCATATTATGGAACCTGATCAATGGGAACAGGCCAGAGGAGTAGATAATAGTGTCATCTGCAGACATATGGATACTATACACAGAGAGAGCAGTTGGGAAGGTCATTGATAAGACTGAGAAAAGCAGGGGACCCAGGACAGAGCCTCTGGGAACCCCAAGTGTGACCAGGAAGGGGGGGGGGACGTAGCTGTGTCTAATTTAATTGACTACGTTTGAGCCAAGTACGACTGGAACCAGCGGAGGGTAAGGGCAGAGGCACCCGAGAATGCTAGTTTGAGCAGGAACAAATGGTAGTTCATGATGTCAAAGGCCTTGGCAAGGTGAGCGTGGATGTGACTGGTTACTCTAAGGAGGGAGGAGGATGCGGAGTGGTCAAGTTGGAAGTTAGTTTGAGAAGGAGACAAGAAACTTGTGGTAGTGTAAAAACTGGAAGGTTGTCTGCTAAGTAATTTCTCGAGCATTGTGGAGTCAACAGGTAACAAGGATATCGAGTGGTAGTTAATCAGCGCATCAGAGGGGACATTATAAATAGGGAAACTAAGGCATAAATTCCAGCTGCGAGGAAAGTAGCCAGTACCTAGGGATTGGTTGAAAATATGGACAACAGCTGTAGCCAGAGCAGGAGCCCCCAGGCTAAAGATTTGGGTGAGATTCCATCGGACCCACTGCTGGATGCAGTGTTTCACACAGCTAGCTTTTTGCAGACATCAGTAACTGGAATCGCCTGTAGGCTTAAAGAGCTGCTGACACCTCAAAGAAAACTTAAAAAAAAAAAAAATACTTTGGTACAATTTGGCTTGCATTCCATATACATTCCATAGAGTTCTTCTCCCCATTATTTATTGCTGAGGAAATTTACATGAACACATGATATGTATCCCGTAGTGTCCATCTGCCTCTGTAGCTTACTCCCTACTTCCAACTCATAATTCTCTGCTGTGACATCACACTCCGTTGCCATGGGAGTAATTGTGATGTCACAGGCATGCTCTATGACCTCAAGTAGGGAGAAAGCAACAGGAATAGATGAACTCTTCAGGAACAAATTTCCTGTTTTCATGCAGGTGATCTCAGGTGATAATAGGGAGGAGAAGTACAGAACTAATGTGAAACATAACCTGAACTGTGTCTAAATATTATAGTTTGCTAAAGTTCTCCTGAAGGCATCAGCTGCTCTTTAAGTTGCCTAGGGGAGGTGGGGAAGTCTGGTTGGAGATTGGGGGTGAGAGCCCTGGGGCCTTCCATGAAGAAGCAATTCAGTGCATTAGCAGATAGGAGGGACCCTGGGTTAGGCTGGACTTCAACAGGAGGGTTGAAGGTGTATAGGAGACAGTGAATAGCTTTTCAGAACTTGGACAGGGCTGGGCCATTACACGCGAGTCTGTTCTGCAAAAAATAGGCAGCCTTCACTTGCCATGTGAGTTTGGTGCACCCTAGTCTAGTGTGCCACTCCTGTACTGTGAACCCCACCTACTGCCTGGCTGGCTAGGACTCACTTTGCTGCCAATTAAGTTTATTCTTAAAAAGCCACTGTACAGCAATTGATCTTCTCCTTCCCTCTTGAGTTGCAGGTGTTAAACATAGTCTAGTATAAAGTAATTATTATTACTGACCTTAGGCTGTGCGATGCCCAGGGCCTCAAACAGTTCAGGGTGTTTGACGGGCAGCTCAATCACTTCCTTAATCTCTTTGATCTGTTTGTCAAGACCACCAATCATCTCATAGGTGGAGTCTGGAACCTTCTCTACCATCATCAGGGACACCAGGGGATCGACTTTGTTCGGAAGGATTTTGTGAAGAGTGTAGCTGTCATTTCTCAGAGCTACCCGGCAGTTCGGAGTCACCTGTTAAAACAAACTTGTAAGAATACTGCAGACAACTACCGCAAACAGCCCACAGTGACAAGGACCTGGGGAGTCATATTCCTGTAAGTACTAAAACATTCCAAGCAATTTTCCAAAGCGGCTCACTTACATCATTAATGTCAATGTTTTTGTCAACGTCCACCACAAACTTCCCTTCTGGATGCACCTGAAAAAGAATCCACAGTCAGCAAAAGAAGAAGCAACACGATGGGGCAAAGTAACTTTCCTAGGAGTGTGAGTAACCAAAACCAACAAACTAGCTGAAAGAAAAGAATCACTTACCAGTAACTGTTTCTTCTAATCATATTTATGCACAGTCATACATTTCAGTAGCAGCACATATGTCATGACCCAGAACATTCTGGAATTCAAATTGCCCTTGTGACCCCTCTCTGTTACCTCAAGCCCAAATGCTACTAACCAGCAGATCAGACTCCACTTGTTGAGGAACCAAGTCACTAACAGGGAAGGATGGGCAGGAAGGGTATGTTTTTTTTTTTCCTACCAACATGGATTTAGCCACAGCCACACACTTGCCAATTATGAGTAGTGCCAGATGGAAGGGAGTTTGTGCTCATTTGGGAAGCAGCCTATTCAGAACTATGGTCTAAATTTGGAAATCTCCCAAGGATTACAGGTTTATACAGTAGTGAGCACTGAGTGGGTGGGCAGAAGCCCACAGAACTGCTGTACAGACATCCAGCAGAGAAATGTCTGTAAGCTGCTCCCATGGTAGCCTTCCTTGTAGTCAAATGGGCTTTCAGACCAGTTGAAACAGAGCAAGAGGTGAGATTATAGGCATGAGATACAGGTTATGATTCATGTGATGATGGTGTATTTAACTGCATGCAAGCTCTATGTATCAATGAAGTGTTTTTTTATTTTTATTCACTGATCTCCCTCTACTCACTGGTGGTTCCTCTGCACCACAAATAACCCGTCCATCCTGAGACTCCATTACCGGCACCAATGTTCCTCTGCTTCCAGATGCCTCACTGACCCTGTCCGTCTGCTCCCAATGGAGACCAAACACTTCCTTAGCCTCTGATGAGGAGGAGAAAGAAATCTCCAAATACTGTACTTCACCCCTGATGAAAGCTAGGAAGGTTGAGGAGTCCTCCATCAGGAGTAACCTTGAGTTATTCCACAAATCATTGGGACTCAAGACATCGGTGATGTCTCCCCCATACACATTACCCTCCTCTAGAAGTAGGGGAAGTGACAGCGCACAAGGTGCCATTAAGACCCCAGGCTGAACTGACAACCAGGCTGGAAGTGGAACCGTTTTGGGGGCTAGGGACTGAGCTGACCTTGGTGTTGGGAGAGGTGCGGTGGGTCTGGGAGACAGAGCAGCCAGAAAACCCCAGAACAATTGGGGTGTCTACCCCCCCGTTTAATTTTATTATAAGATGTTACATAATATAAAGGGACACTGTCAATCTTTTTTGCATCATATTATTTCTAGGTAAAACCTCACATTTTATGATTGCTTACCTTCTCTAAAATTCATTAGTGTTGCTGGTTGTTTACTCTGCCTCCTTGCTAATTACATCAGAAATGCATGGGAATGTATAGCTATACACAGCCTTGTTTTGCTCCAAATTGTTTACCTAAGCTTACTGCATACTTTCTGAACATTGGAAACACCCTCAAACAGTGCAGCCACTCGTGATATAACAGTCTCATCTACTCCCACTGCATAATGAGTAGCTAGATAGTGTTGAGGGTGTTCCAGAGTCCAGGAAAGATGCAGTTGTAGTGGTCAAGAAACGTAAACAAGCATGTTTTGGTATGGTAACACCAATATGGTTGACACTCAGTTTTTTACTTTTTAAAAGGAAAAAGGAGTCCGAATCAAACAACCAGCTATATCAGCAGTCTCTACAGAATGAGACCAATCATAAAATGTGTTTTTAAAACTAGGGACACTGAGGCCAAATGTGGTTGACAGCATCCCTTTAAAGAGCACCTTTCTTGGTGCATTACAACACAAATAGGAGGCTCCCTTACCTGAATGGGAGTTCTTCCATACAAGTTTTAAAATAATATGATCTACCCCTTTAGGAAGGGAAGGGATCATATTTTGCCCCCAAGGGAGCTAGTCGTTATATCCCTTCCACTTCTTGACTTGCCGCTCTGTCCCTGCGCTTCCTTGTTTTGCGATGTCACTATAAGACCAGCGCAGGGACCTGCTCCATGCAAGTCTATGGAGTGTCATTTTAAAAGCTATTTTCACTATTTTAATCAGACTTTTGGTACAAATCGAAGCCATTATTCAAGTAACAAGAGCTCTGGCACATTTCTTGAATAGTGGCTTACGCGAATCTTTAAATTACGCCCATAGACTTGCATGGAAAGCACGTCCCTGCTGGTCCTATAGTGACATCACAAAACCAGGAAGCACTGGGATGGCATCGGAGATCAGGAAGTGGAAGGGATTGAGCAGCTATCCCCCTCGGGGGCAAAATATGATCCCTTCCCTTCCTTAGGGGACAAATCCAATTATTTTAAAAGTGGTGTGGAGGAACTCCCATGCAGGTAAGAGAGCCTCCTGTTTGTTTTCTAAACCACAGAGTCTGGGAGCTATGCGCCTGATGGCTCAGCAGGTAGTCCATCACGCTCCTACGCTGGTTACCAGAGTTTGGAAGGTGACCCAGGGAACCAGCCAGGCAGCCCAAGGGGGTAGAGGAGGCACCATTGTATGGCAGTGCTCTCAGCTGAGGGGGGAGCTGGATTCCCCTGCACTGGCGACCCCTGTAGTGGGCCAAAGATCTTATCTCCCCACAGGCACACTCTACCGACTAGTTTGGCTTTACAAGGCAATGCCTTGTGCCGTGCTGGTGGTGAGCAGGGTCCAGAGACACAGAAAACAGAAAAACCCTATATACACAATAGCCGCCAAGCATAATGGCAACAACACCCTTAGGTCTCACTCCACCTGGATCCCCACTGGCTTGATGACAGTGGGAATGGCGCAATGGACTGGGAGACCGGGGAATGCCTGGTGACAGGAGCAGGTGGCAACAAATTAAGAAAATCTCCTCACTCAAGAGTCCTTCAGTCTAACCATTAGACCACACGTCCTGTGAGACGGTGTCACCTGAAACATGTTTTGTCCTAAAACTCAGAGCCATATATTAACTGGAAAAGATGTATAGAATAATGCATGGCGAAGTGTGGTTTATGAGGATTTTATGCACCCCGAGGTGTGTGATGCCCCATAAACTCCGAGGACGAAGCCCGAGGGGTTTATATGGCACCATACACTGGGTGCATCAACTCAGAGAACCACACTTCCATGTTTTATTTATATATTTACTTGTTTTTTTTTTTTTTTTTTTTGGTTTAAATTGTCTTTTTGTCACTTTGCAAGGGTAACTGTTACTGCCAACAAGCTTGTCTTGCGCTGAGCAACTGATTTTGTAGCGTTTGTGAACGTCCAGTGCGAGGACAGCTTTTTTCGTTTTTTCTGGTGGTGCTGTGGTACTTGTTCAACCACATACGTGGTTTATGGAGTTGTTGGGCACTCACTGGCAGTGGTTTATAACCAGTAAACATGCATGGAATAATGTATCGGCAGCAGTGCATTACAACTGTTCTGTCTAAATACACACACAAATATATACTGATGTATACATATACCCCCCAGGTGTGTGTTCCCGATTATAAAATGAGCTGAGAATATCCTGCAATCTCACTGATCAGTTTGTGCCTTTACCCATGGGCAACTCCTGTAATAATCAACAGCATAAGGACCAGTCAGAGTCCTTATCTGCATTAAAATCCTTACATCTACCCATCAGAACTTTGCTTATTAAAAACATTCAAATGGCAGCCATTTATCCCCCTCACTAAAAACCTTTTATTAGGACTTAAAGACTTAAAACTCCCTTAAATTAAAAATAAACAAGGCAATGCAATTTTATTTCTATGGCACCCAATCCCTGAGGCTCTGGGCTCCTTACACAAGAACAAGGTAGGGAAAACAAACATGCGGTATAGAAATATAATACATAAATATTTAAAGTGACATAATACTATAAAACAGATAAAACTCCAATTAAATTAACTCCAGTTAAATTAGCTTCAGTTAAATCAACTCTGGTCAGAATCAGATATCGTCGGGGAAGGCCAAAGAAAACAAATGAGCCTTTAGACCCTTCTTGAATAGCTTGACCGTTGGGGCCTCCTCCCTTACACCAGCTGGAAAAGAGTTCCACAGGGCCGGACTGGTGACAACAAATTAACTGACTGTTTTTCCTTATCAAAGTTGTCATCCCCTCATTACACTCATACACAAATTTTAAAAATGTAGTACTACCCCATTTTATTTTCTAGTGTTTCATTGCTTACCAGGAAAAATCTCCCTCCTATTCCTACCCGCTTGCCAGAGAATCTCTGCTGCTTACCCTGCTACAGTAAAACTGTATCCCTGGATCCATAGTAGGCCTTCTGTTGTGAGTGAGAGAGTATGTGTGTGCACGCACGTACTAGACATTCTGCAAGCAGAATTATACAGAATTTTAAAATCTTGTATCGCATGGTAAACATTCCAGGTATGTGTGTGTATGTGGACTGGGGCAGAAGTGAATATTTTACCAGCAGAATTATGCAGAATTTTGAATTCTTGTATTCCATGGTAAACAATCATTCCATCGTTTAAATGTGGTGAAAGATATAGAATAAAGAAAACTGGCTAGAAAAGGGAGATAAATCCAAAGTGCTTTAAAAAATCATTCCCGTCGGCCCAGTGGTGCAGTGAGCTGAGGCACTGGTGCCACACCACTCACCGCACCAGTGACCTGGGTTTGGCAATGGACCAGGGTCGCTCAGAGGCCGGCTGGGGGAAGGAGGATTGAACGTCCTAAGACAGCTCTCCTTTTTTTGGGGGAGGGAGAAGAGACAACATGAGCTACTGCTTCCCTGACAACCAGTGAAGGCTGCGTGTCAAAGTATCAGTGGCCACCTCTCACAAGGGTTAGGCAAAGGCACCAGAGTAATCACAGCATTTTCACTGCATGCACACCAACCTTAGGGACAGGGAGAAAAACCTGAAGGAAAACCCCGGAGTAGCAAAATGATTGCCGGCGACACCTCAGGCTCTGCTCCACCACCCATGGCACCCACTCACCAATGTAGGCAAGTAGATAGGGTAAGTCCCAGGACAATGGATGACAGGGTGAGGAGTTGCCACCAGAAGGTGGCTGCCTGGGCAACAGGGGGAGAAACAAATAATAGAAAAAAATATCCTGGAATTCTTAAAAGCACATGTACAAAACGAAAACCCCTTATGAGAGAGTGACACCACTGCACACCTACAGAAAATTCAACAGGCCTTCACCCAGTACTACTCAGACTCATATAAGATGGAGCCCCCCCGCCACATAGAAAAGGTAACCCAATTTCTTTAGTCACTGCCACTCCTTACCATTTCTCAGGATGACAGGGAGAGGGGTGGATGCCCCCATTACAGAGCAGGAGGTGACTGTCAAGATTAAAACTCTTAAAAAGTGGTAAATCACCTGGGGCGGATGGGTATCCTGCATAATTTTTTAAAACCTTCACTGCAACCTGGATACAACCACACTGTTGTCGTCAATGAGGTGTTATGAGAGGGGGGACAGATACCACTTTCCTAGAATCATGCCCAGATCTCGGTCTCTTAAAGCCCAGTAAAGACCCAGAGCAGTGTGGATCATACCGTCCCATTTACCTTCTCCCAGTAGATTTAAAGATATTCACCGGTATATTTGCAGAAACATTGCAATGGTGTATATCGCAGCTTGTCCATCACCAAACTGGCTTCACTGCTATCCGTCTACTCCAGAATAATATTAGAAGATTTTTGAACATCATCTTCACAAAAGGACACAAACACCTTCCACATGGCCATCAGTATGCATGCCCCAAAGGCTTTTGACAGGATGGATTGGGTCTTCATGGCAGCCACCCTGGAAAGGTTTGCCCTTGGCCCGCATTTCATTTTGGTCATAGCGCATTCACCAGATGTAGTGGTAAACGTCAATGGACACCTCTCAAACGGGTTTTCCCTGGGAGGGGCAAAAGGCAGGGTGCGCCCATCCCCTCTTCTGTTCACCCTGAGCCAGAAGACCCCAGCTACTACAGTGAGGGCTCACCCTGCTACAAAGAGAGTCATAGCAGGTGGGATCGAACAGAAACTGGCACTTCATGCAGAGGACTCTCTGTTCTTCCTCAGTGACCCCAGATCTTCACTCCCACATCTCCTTAACTTGTTGCAAGCCTTTGGGACCTAGGGGTCTAGAGAAAGATATTATGCTATGTGAGATGTTTTTGTTGATATCGGATGTTGTTCAAAATTTTATGTAATTGCACCCTTGGCCTTCGGGGAAGGGCGCACAAAATAAAAACTACTACTACTATGTTGGGGAGTTGGCTGGTTATAAAATCAACCTGACCAGATTGGAGGCCAGGATACTGAGTGGCTCCCAAGCCCCACAATTTAAGGCCACTTTCCCATTCACCTAGGTGAGGCACTATACATTTCGTTACCTAGGGGACTAGGTGTTGGCAGACAAGTCTATTTTGTTTAAGAATAATTATCAACAGCTATTTCACACCCTAGAGGTTGACCTGGCCAGATGGATTCTGTTGCCTCTAACTGTATGGTAAGACCCAATCCATAAAAATGAACGTATTATCCCATCTGCTGCTTTTTATTTCAGACCCTCCCCAAAACGATTCCAGGGTATTTCTGGAATGACTTACAGAAGGAACTATGTAAATTTATATTGACAGTTAAGAAATCGAGAATAGCAGAAAGCAATCTCATTGCCTCTCCCGGGGAAACTCTGCCTTGCCTTCTCGCAGTTATTACCTTGCTGCCCATGGGGCATTCTTATGCACCTGGGCCAAACAGCGGGTGTCCTCTAGTCGGTACCTGGCAGAAAACATGTTCCCTGGGAGAGCACTTGGGACTCTCCAGATGTCCATGATCCCCCAAACACTACGGCTGCACATCCACAATCTATGGACCAAACACTCTCCACATTCTCATGAAACTAAGGCGAAATCGTACCTTCAGTGAAATGGGGCCATTATCCCTCATAAGACATGAGGACTCATTCACGGCACCACAGCTACACGCAGGATATGCCCAATGGGAGAGGCAGGGACTGACTGATCAGATTTGCCCAATGTCTGGGTTCCAATGGCTGCTTGACCTCTGCTGCTCTGTCAGGTACATGTAGGTTGCACAGGGAGGACAACTTCCATTTTCTGCAGGACTAGACACTTTATCCAGTCTACAAATGTGGCCTCCAATCTACAACGGCCATTACCAGACTTTGAAACCTTCCTTTATGACTCAAACACTGGCAGCTAAATTTAGATACACATCGCCCCTGTACACAATCCTCATAAAGAAGGCTGATCTTCTATTACAGGCAGTCTGATTAGCCTGGGGAAGACAATCTAGCACTTCCATTTTACCCAAGCACTGGGCAAAAAGGTTACAGAAGAGGTAGAAAGTAACATCATCTACGACATGGAGACAATATAACAGGAAACTCAGTGTAATTTTTATTTGCATCTCACCAAAACAAAGTGCTTTAAGACCATGTATACAGGTGAGTGTTGGTGCCAATGTTGGGGGGGTTGGGAGAGGGAGACCATCACCACATTTTTTGGCCATCCAACGTTGACTCAATTGGACTGCGATCCACAGCCACATTCAGCAAATTTTAGGGAAAAACATTCCAAACTCTTTTTTTGGAGCTGGTACTGTACTAGACTTCATGTTCTTGACAGGCAGTAAACAAACCCCAAAACATTAGGTCAGGCCCTTTATGTGGCAGCAGTGATATGCATCACGATTAACTGGCTGTCACCTTACCCGCCTACCACAAACCAGTGGAAACTGAAAGCAGCCAGGATTGAGAGGATGGAGGCAATCACCAGCTAGCTCGGGCTGGAAGGGAACGCATTCTTAGAGACCTGAGGACCTTTGCACAGATTTAATGCTTCGAGGTGACAACCCTCTATTGACATCAACTCAGAACAGAATACTAAGTTAAGTACCTTTATAAAATGGCAAGAGGGAATACTATGTCCTGAGTCCTGACTGCCTGTTACCTGTGCATTAAAAACAAGTACACAAACTAGATGCAGTGCAACTTAAATTAATGTGCTATTTAGAACGCTTATGTTTTAAAATGTGGCCATTTTTTTCATCTCTTAGCCAGGAAATCAGCTAAGAATGGCTGCTGCTACTTAACATCTGCCAGGTCTCGCAGTTATCAAAAAAAACACAGAAAAAGTCTGTGGGAAGCCACAGTATTCATTTTAGTAGTAGTAGTTTTTTTTGTAATCTACACCAAGCTCGCAGCCTGCCTCGTTCTCCTGTCCAGTAAAAGGTCCACCACTTTATTTCTTGGCTGCTGCTACACTCACATATTGAAATTCGGCTGCTCAGGCTTGAGCTTTCTGATCCTGTACCTCCATCGCCCCACCAGCTGTCAAATCTGGTACTCCGGGCCAGCCAAGAAAACCTTTGCCACACACCTGCTCACTCGGCATCCAGTGCTCTATGCTGCATCTATACACATTATCCATCAGTGTATGCAACTTGTCAGCTCGCTCGCTGCTCACCCTTCCGGCAACCCGCCAACTTGCTCTCTCCACTAAGTTACTTATAAAGCACTGGAACAGCCTCTGTTTTAAAAAAATAAACTGTTTCTTGACCTCGAGTTCCTGATTCTGCCCTCCTCCGCTGTCCTCAAAACACTGATGTCCACCAGATCAAGATATAGTGCCATTTTGTAACACAAACACACACAAAAAACAACTTGTCAATTCTTCATATAGCACCTGAATTTATTTTTTTTAATAAAATCACCAGTAAACTCAGTGTTACAGCTTGCATCTACACTGTCACGCTTGTATCTTTCGTAGCTTCTGCCCGCTCGCAGGTTTTAGGGAGAATTAAAATAGCCACCTCTACATAAACCATTTATAAATACAAATAACCATTTATTCAATAAAAAAAAAAAAAAGAGAAAAAAACAAAAAACTTAAAATCTATTTGTGTGTGTGTGTTGTGGGGATGGACTGACCAGCTCTTACTATGGTGGTCACAGCAGGACAAAACTATTCAGGGCAAAAAAAATTACACAGGCGGAGGGACTACTTTACATCAACATTTTTTTTTAAAGGACTTATTTTAGTGTCTAAATCAGTTGATTTTAACTTTTACGTGCATGTAAAATACACAGCCCCATTTTATAAGTGCAATAAGACACTCCGGGGTGTGCAGTAGACATTTCTAATGCACGGCCAGGAGCTGAAGGCATTCGGCCTCGTGCCTCACTGTGCCCCAGGCCGTGCATTAGAACTGTCTAATGCACACCCCCTCATGTCTTATTGCTTACTTGATGTGTGGGGAGACTGAACTTGGCCAACAGGGTGCTCTTCTGGTGTCGGATCTCCCACCTTGACCGAGGGGGCGGGGCTATTCTTTCAGAGGCAACAGATATCCCCTAAGGCAGGACCGGACTCGCTTCCTCTTCACCAGAATGACCTATTTATAGAAGAAGGGAGAGGCAGTGCATCTTCGGTGGAACAGGAGGCAGCCCATGTGGACACTGGGACCATGACACTGGTCATGTGAAAATCAACTGCTATACTTCCATTCTGAACATTTTCTTGCTAGTGATTTCTCACAGTTTTTTTTGTTGGGGGGGGGGGGAAGAGTGTCAAGCCACAGTGGTTCCTGTTTTAAGGTAGTTATCTGATGGACTGTTTATTCTACATTCTATCTACTGTTGACTTGCATTTCATGTCTGCAGGCCTCGTAGATGAGTTTCTGTGCTTGTATAGCATTATCTCCTATGCTCATTGCCATAATGTAATGCAATGGCTTGACATAATAAACCTTTTATGAAATTAAAAACAAAACAAAAAGGCACATATATGGGAACAGGGTATGGGAAAACTTGTTCAGCAGAAATCACCTCCTGTGGTACAAACATTCTTTTCAGAAGTACAAAACTACTGAATTTGGGACTGTTATGAACTTAGGGACGTATCACATTTATGTATTGTATATTTTAGTTTTTTTTCACAGATGGGTCAATTTTTTAATCGCAATAAGACACTCCAGGACATGGGCTGTTTGGCAAGTTAATCACATCTTGGCTATCATGCCATACCACGTGAGGCAAGGGTAAATCTCCAGAACCATGCCGTTATACGTCTACTGCTTAATTATAAAATGGTTTCCAAAAATCCTGCAATTTGATAGGCTGAAAACTGCTGTTTAAGTTAGCAATAAGAGAAGGCAGATGGTTTTCTGGGGTTAATGCACGGCCAAGTGTCTAGTGAGTCAAGGTATCAATTTCATCTGTGTCAGGGAAACAGGAGAGATTGCTCTGGCAAGCTGGTAAGGATAAGAGGGGATTTTTCACAGTCACCAAAGAAACACCTCAGATTTAAACTGTGAAAGTTTCTGAATTCATTTACATGGGTAAGAAGTTGGTCATGAGATGAAAGAATGTTTATTTTTAAATTATGGAAGTTTTCTTTTTAGGGCCTTGTTGAAAGTTTTCAGTGAGTAAAGGTGACAGCCATGTTAGAAACATAGAATCTGTCGATAGAAAAGGACCACTTAACCCACCCAGTTTGCCCACATGGTCCCTACCTGGTCTGCCTCCACAGACCCTAACAGATCTCAAACGACCCTCCCTCCTCCCTGCCTATTCACTAATACACTACACATCTATCCCACGCATGCCTGAAGCACCCTGCTGTTTTTCACCTCCACCATTTCCACTGGCAGTCTACTGTGGGTGTTCACCACTCTTTCAGTGAAGTAGTACTTCCTCACATCCCTCTTTAAACCCCCCCTTCCTCCAGTGATGGCGATCAAGGATAAGTGATGTGGGGCATGAATTCTGTACGTGATTTGCCCAAATTCCAAATCCCTACTACCCGAACTTGTTCCAACCTCTGCATTTCTGAGGGATAAATATATGGGTCTTGGAACTTATTTAGCCAAACAGGTTACCAGGTAGCAGGAAATTTCCAACCCATTTTATAATCCAGTATGGCCCACACCCTGTTGTGTGTACTGCTTACATAAGTGCTTCGCTTGGCTTGTGCTGGACTTCTGTTTTTTTGTTCTCCTGCTTTTGGTTTGTACTACTGGCCCCCGGCTGCTCTGTGCGTGCCGGTTCCTTTCAAACAACATGAAGTCCTGCTATATTATGACTATTGCAGTTTGCCCCAGCCTTAGAACTGCTCCGGAGGTGAAAGAGTTAACTCCCATGCAGAGCATGGAGCTTAGAGCACGAGCTCGGTTCAGAAGCTCTGTTTGGCTGGTTTCAAACCGAAACCGTCAGATTCTTTACTCCGCCTCACTGAACAGTCGCTCTGGAGATTCCTCCTGTTGCTCGGTTCATTTCTTCGGTTTAAAGCGCTATTTCTCGGTTTAATTTAACCGCGATTTCATTATTTTAACCGCAAAACCGATCGGTTCAGGCTCTGTCTATGGTAATCGTAAGTAATAGATAGGGTTTTTTCTGTGTGGAACTTGTAAAGTATTATCGGTTCGGGTGAACCGATCGAGTTGTATTTAAATATAAGTTTAAAGCCTTTTAAGGCTTTTTAGAGTGCGGTTCCCGGTTCTTATCGGTTCTAAAAAAAACGGATTTCATTACGTCTTTTTCCAGGACCCGTGACACGGTTTGGAACCGATAAGGGTGTCTTGCCTGGCACTGCCATCAAAAGGGCAAGTTGGTTGGTTAGGCTGGCATCATGTCTGAGAAACCCAAAAGAAAACTGGGCCACTGGGTTTCAACACTGTAGTGTCTGTGGGGAAGCCTTTGCCAAGGCTGACCCACACACTACATGTGTCTATTCTCTGGGGTTTGACCACCTCAATTCAGACTGCCAGATTTGTAAAAATTTCCCTGCAGCCACCCTGGACAAGAGAGTGGGCAGGCTCAGGGAATGAGAGGCCATAAAGTCCACTGACCCGGATGGCCAGCCCGGTTCGGTGCCAACGAACGGAGAATGCCCTCTGATCTGAGGACTTCCTCCCGGAGCAAGCAGCTGGCTCTGAGGAGCCAGTTCCAGCAAAGAAATCTAAAAAATCAGCAGGTTTGGAGTCCAAAATTCTTCTCCAACTGCTGCTGAGATAGCCAGGGCAATACAGATTGTCCAGTCCCTGTCCCGGTTCCTCCGAACCGCCACTGTCTGGCAAAAGGTCGGTTCGGTCGGTTCCAGTGGTTCAGGATTATGATATAGAAGAGTTCTATGAACCAGAGGAGGGGGATGAGGATTATGATCAGTGTGAATGTGACTTTGAAAGTCTGAATGTGCCCATTGAACCGGACATCTCCCCAGACAGACCTTCAGGTGAGTCTCCCCCTAGGCTTTCTGAGTCCCCTTCTCATTTTTTGTTTTATAAAAAAGTTGCTGAGACCCTCCAGCTTCCCTTAGAGGAGGCTTTGGATGAGCAAGAGGAGCCTGACTATGTGGAGATGATGGATATCCCAGAGTCCAGGAGGTTGTACATCCCTTTACATAAATCTTTTAGAAAACAAACAATAAAAATTTTAAAAGCTCCTAATTCTGTGCCTCCTGTGGATAAAAGGATGGACAGGAGATACACTTTGTCAGGTCCTGATACAGATTTTCTTCACAGCAATGCAGTCATGTTAGTAGTTCAGGCTGCAGCCTGTGATAAAGCTAATATTCCACTGGCTTCACATCCTCTGACAAGGAGTCCAGGAAGATTGATGCCATGGCCAAAAACAATACATGGCAGCATCCTTGGGACTCAGACAAGCTAACTATATGGCTTATGTTGCAAGATACCAGAAATCTAGATGGGATACTGTCATGCCTTAGCCAAACAGGTCCCTGGCCAGCTCGCAGGAGCTGGAGCAGGTGGCTCTTGATGGTATTGAGGCATCTAAGTGCAATTCCATGCTGCAGTGGATTCTAACGATGTATCCTCTAGAGTCATGGCTACATCTGTGGCTTTTCAGAGATTGGCCTGGCTCAGGTGTACTACTTTGTCACAGGATACCCAGTCTAAGGCTATGGATTTTCCTGTGGTGGGAAATTCTCTGTTTGGGGAGCAGACAGAGAATTATATGAAGAAAATGGATGAATATAGAACCACTTACAGGAGTGCACAAGCCAAGGAACGGCAAGCCACTCCTCAGAGGCAGCCCCCCAGGGGTAGGGGTAGGCCTTTTCACCAGACTCAGGCCCCCTCCTCTTCAGCCTATGTACAGAGGGGGTTCTTCAGAGGGAGAGGCAGACGGGGTTCGAGCAGGCCTGCTCCCACCCCTCAGCCTCAAGCCCCTACCAAACAGGCACCCTGATGGGATGCCCAGGGTCGGCTCTCCACTACCTGTAGAGGGCAGGTTGGCTCACTTCGTCCAGGACTGGCAGTCTTTAACTTCAGACAGGTGGGTCCTGGAAGTAGTGAGCCAGGGTCTGGTTCTCAGCTTCAAGAAATTTCCAAAGATGAGAGCCAGATCTTTTCCACCTACAAAACCCTTTAGAGACTCTGGCTTTGGAAACAGAAGTCTCAATCCTCCTGGCTCTCAGAGCTGTAGAAAAGGTTTCTCCCTTCACCAGGGCAAGGGTCTGTACTCCAGGTACTTCCTTACCCCAAAAAGACAGGAGGTGGCGGCTATCCTGGATCCAAGATATCTAAACAAGCACCTTTAAAGCCAAAGTTCAAAATGGTGACACTGGGAATGATTTTACCCTCCCTAAGGCCAGGGGACTGGCTAGCCTCCCTGGACCTCAAAGATGCCTACTTCCATGTTCTTATCAGAAGCTCCCATCGAAAGTACCTCAGATTCGAACTGCCCTCAGGCCATTATCAGTTCAGAGCAATGCCCTTCGGCCTCACTTCTGCCCCAAAGGTGTTCACAAAGTGTCTGGTAGTAGCAGTCGCTCACCTAAGGCGGCAAAAGATTGCCATTTTTCCCTACCTGGACGACTGGCTCATTGTGGGTCAGTCTCCAGACCAGGTCAAATCACACCTGCTAGTTACCCAGCAGCTGCTTACCTCTCTGGGATTTCTTCTCAATCTTCCAAAGTCAGTTTTGGAACCTGTCCAGGTACTCACCTTTATAGGCGCAGAACTGGATACAAAGCAGGCCAGAGCCTTCCTTCCCTTGGAAAGGGTAAGGACCTTAGTGGCCGAAGCCGCCTCCTTCACTCTGCAGGTCTCTCGACCAGCAAGGCATTTCCTGCAGCTCCTAGGGCACATGGCTGCCTCCATAGCTGTGGTGCAAGGAGCAAGATTTCAGATGAGGGACATTCAGTTCCATCTGAGAGCTTTCTGGTCTCAAAGAAGAGATCCTCTAACCAAATTAATCCCAGTGACTCGAACCCTGATCCAGGCCCTTCAGTGGTGGCAGGATCAGAGCAATCCGAGACAGGGGGTGCCTTTCATCCCTCTGTCCCATTCCTTGACCCTTACTACAGATGCATCCCTCTTGGGATGGGGAGCTCACATGGGCGACCTCTCCGCCCAGGGATTATGGTCCCCTCAGGAATCTCTGCTCCACATCAATCTGCTGGAACTCAGAGCTGTTTTTCTAACACTTCAGGTTTTCTCTGCATCTGTTCAGAACAAGGTGGTACAGGTCAGAACAGACAACACCACTACAATGTGGTACATCAACAAACAAGGGTGCACTCGGTCTTCGGCCTTGTGCACCGAGGCAATGAAGTTGTGGTCTCTGGCTTACTCCCTGAACACTTCCCTCACAGCAGTTCACCTCCCAGGCAAGGACAATGTCCTGGCAGATGCCCTCAGCAGGATTTCCCAGGGCCATCACGAATGGTCACTGGATCCCCTAGTACTGGGGATAGTGTTTGCCAGATGGGGCACTCCTCAGATAGATCTTTTCGCAGCCCCAGACAATTATCAACTTCCACTGTTTTGTTGCAGGCCCCCAGTGTTGGGCTCAGTTCCCCTGGATGCCTTTCTCCTCGATTGGGAAGGGAAGTTTCTTTATGCCTTCCCCCTTCCCTCTCCTGTTCAAAGTACTAGTCAAAATCAGGTCTCAGCCTTGCAAAATTATCCTGATTGCTCCAGACTGGGCCAGGCAGCCCTGGTACCCACTCCTTCTGTCCTTAGCAGTCCATCTTCCCCTGTGACTCCCCAGGAACCACAATCTGTAAACCTGTGCTCAGGGGAGACTTTGGTATCCGAATCTCAAATCCCTCAACCTCAAGGCTTGGCTCTTGAGCAGTTAGAGTTTGCTGATTTGCAACTTTCTCAAAGTGTTCTCGAAATCCTGAAGGCTGCTAGGAAGCCTTCCACCAGGGCTACCTATAACTCCAAGTGGAAAAGGTTTTCCATATGGTGTTCTGGGAAGCATGTTTCAGAATCTGCTGATCTACCCACTGTATTGGACTACATGGTCCATCTTAATTCTTTGGGACTGAGACCAGCCACCCTGAAAGTGCACTTGGCTGCTGTCTCTGCCTTCATTTCAGCAGGGAAGCCCTCTTCTCTTTCTGCTCATCCTGTATTTTTCAATTTTTTTAAAGGATTGCTTCACACCAATCCTCCATTCAGGGACCCTGCCCCGGCTTGGGATCTTAATGTATGCACTGCTCAGCTAATGCAACCCCCCTTTGAGCCTCTGTCTTCGGCAGAGCTTAAGTATTTGACTTGGAAAACTGTATTTCTGGTAGCCATCACTTCTGCCAGGCGTATAAGTGAGTTACAGGCTTTATCAGTAGAAACTGACTTTATTTCCTTTCACAGGGATAAAGTGGTCCTCAGGACTAACAGGAAGTTTTGCCTAAGGTGGTTTCAGATTTCCACCTTAACCAATCTATTTCACTTCCAGTGTTCTTCACTGACCATTCCTCCTCTGGTGAGAGGAGGCTGCACAGCTAGATGTTAAGAGGGCCCTAAGTTACTACATAGAGTGTACCAGGGGCACGGGTTTGACTCCCTCCAACTGTTTCTCACTTATGGTGAGGTTGGGAAAGGAGACCTGCCACTAAGAGATCCATTGCCAGGTGGATCGTTCTTGTATCAATTTTGCTATCAAAAGCTGGGTAGGTTCCTCCTCAGGCCTGAGGGCTCACTCTACCAGAGGTACAGCTGCATCTCTAGCTGCTGCTAGAGACATCCCTATCTTGAGATATGTCAGGCAGCTACTTGGAAGACAGTACACACTTTTACCAAGCATTACTCCTGGATATTCAGGCCAGGAGGGATGCTCTGTTTGGCACAGCCGCGGCTTCAGAGCCTATTCCTAAGTAGGTTCTGTCCTCCTCCATGGAGGTACTGCTGTGTAGTCTGCAATAGTCATAATATAGCAAGACTTCACGTTGTTTGAAGAAAAATTACTCACCTTAGTAATGTTGCTTTTCTAATGGAGTCTTGCTTATTATGACCTCCCACAAGCCTGCCCCTCTCAGAACTCCTACTTTGGGGGTATGGGTGGTAGTCCTTCTGTTGGCATTTATTGATGCCCTCTTTCATGTTTGGGTGTTGTGTTTATTTAGTTATTCTATCTTAATTTTCTGGTCCACTGACTTGAGTCTTTGTGTTGGGACCAGCAAAATGTGTTAATATATTAGTGGCCAGTTGGCTAGTGGAGGTTACAGCTTCCACACAGAACCTTAGTGAGTTTTTGCTCGTAAAGATCTGACGGTTTCGGTTTGAAACCAGCCAAACAGAGCTTCTGAACCGAGCTCGCGCTCTAAGCTCCATGCTCTGCATGGAAGTTAACTCTTTCACCTCCGGAGCAGTTCTAAGGCTGGGGCAAACTGCAATAGTCATAATATAGCAAGACTCCATTAGAAGAAACAACATTACTAAGGTGAGTAATTTTTTCTTCCTGCGCCTGTCCTTGTGTTTGCCTTGTTTGTTTCTTTTGGGCTTTCTAGTTTTCTAGTGCCCCGTTTATACACTGCTACTTGTGCTTCAGGTTATACTCTGTTTCCTTGCCTCAAACTACCTTGTGCCTGTACCCTCAGGCTCCATTTCTCACCTACTATTGCAACTTTCTGTTCACTGCATTGTTCTCTGTATGCTTTAGCTCAACCTGCTTTCTGCCTAACAAGCCTTGGTCCCTGCTATTGTCATTGTCCGTTTCAGCTCACACTGCAATCTGCTGTCTTGCTCCCCTTAATTGATTACATCTGTTCAAGGCTTTGCTGCCTAGCTAACAACTCCGTTTTACTTCTTCACAATAACCTAAGCAACCTAGTCTATGGAACTCCACCCTGCTTCCTGAACTTATACCAAGCAAATATTGCTGCTGTTTTCAGTGCATTGCCTCTCCCTACAGTTTCTATGTTCATTCAGATTGCTACCCCTGCAAGCTATAGTTAACTGCTGTTGGATGCTGCTCAATTACTTTTGCAACCCTACTACATTACTCACGTCTATGTTTGTGTTATTTAGGCTCATTTACTGCTACTCCCCCCTTTACCAAACCTTACTTATACCAAACCCTCAGCAGTTTTTTTTCTGACGATAACCTAATCCTGCTTTCATGGCTGGCACATATTTAACTTCTTTCATTAGCTGCTTGGTGTTGTGGTGTCATGTTTGTGACTTCCTTGTTTTTCTTATGGCGGGGGACTGAGAAGTCACATCAAGCATCACGGCTCCAGGCAGCGGGAGCCACTTTTAACTTTTTTTTTTTATATGTATATACTTTATTTTTCATTTTATCATATATCATTACACTATATAACACATATAGCGAGCAGCCCAGATAGGTTATAATCCACTGGGGGAACAGCCCCCCTTAATCAAAGGATACAAGATCTATAAATGCTTGCACTATATAGATTACAGCAATGAAGGAAACCAGTAATTTAAAACTAAATATAGAAAACTCCCCAGTTATGCTGTATTGGTGAGTCCAAGAGCAACATGGCTATTCAAGTCAATGTAAGGATAGTCCAATAGTGTCCAGCCTTATTCAAGGGAACATGTCCTTGCGGGGACTAGTGGCGCCATGCATTAACCGAAATGCTAAAGAAAAACGACTGCAATTTTTAAAATAAAGAAATCGATTTACATAAACAGAGATTTGATTCCTCATCAAATAAACCCCATCTAGTAGAGCTAAAGTAAAGTTCCATTTATAGGATTTACCCATCCTTGTCAAACTAAGCAAAATAAGCGAGTCACTTAACTGACTAAGACTTCAGAGAAAGTCCAGCGATAGAATTCAAGCATTCAAGTGTTCCATTCAGTCTCCTCGATCATGTCGGTCGTATCTCGCTTCTTGGAGATACTTGTATGTGGTTGGCCCATTCCCCTATGGCGAGATCCAAAAAGGAACACCTTCCCTGGTGTAATCCACAGTCTCGCAGGAAAAATCATGATGCGAGTGATGTCTGCTGCCCTCAAGGATCTTCGGATGCTGTCGAACCTTTTTCTGTGCTGGTGGGTCGAATAACTTAGATCCAGAAAAAAGTAGACTGGATTGTCATCCTGCATAATGGGACTAGCTTTCCAGGCACATCCAAGTATGCAGTCTCAAGAGCCGACCCCCGCTGTAACAACCATGAGGGTTCTGGGTTCCTCCGAATTTTGTGTTTGTGGTCTCCTGGGGGGGTGTGATACGATATGCTTTTTGTATCTCCCAAGAGACATCTTCACCCGTGAGCATCAATTTCTCAGAAAGCCACTCTTCAAGGAACATTATCGGGTGATCTCCCTCACTCCCTTCGGGGAGACCTATAATACGAACATTACCTGCCTAGGTCTGGTTCTCTAAGGCCTCAAGTCGAGCATGAAGGTGCTGATTTTCCTTAACCATTAGGGTGCTCACAGTGGTGTTACTGTCCAATTGCTTTTTAATCTCCTGCAATTCGTTTTTTAGGCCATCCACAGCGTTTTCAACCACTAGTACACGTCCACTGAATTCGTCCACCTTCTGATTAAGGCGGGAAACGGAGGCAATTAAACTTTGAAGCTTGTATCCCAAAGTCGCCATGGTCTCAACGGGTGCAGTTTCTACTTCAGCTGGCTGGTTTAAGAAGGAACGCGAAGCCCCGGCAGTTCCTTTGACTCTCTCAGTCCCACCCTGCATTTTTTCCTTTTTAGGATTGCCCATTACCCCTATTTCTGAGACACTCTCTCAAATTCTGGTCTCTAAAAGCAAATTTTACTGCCTTGAAAATAGCTTATTTTAACAACAGGAGCTACATAAATCTGTTGTTGCACTGCTCGGGCTTCTCAGCGCCCCAGCTTTTAACTTCTCCCAGCCCCCGATATTTTATCCTCCCTTCCCTCCGGAGTCGTTTTTCGGGAGAGAACAATTCAGCCTGTCCCTACCCCGTCCTACCTGACCGGTCGGGATCCTCCATCATGCTGAGGTTTACCCCGGCCGGGTAGGGGCCACCCTGAACCTTCCGTCTCATCAGGACCCCCCGACTCAGCTGGGCAGGCGGCGTGGTCGGACCCAGCTCGGCTCCGTCTACCCACGACCCGAGAGAACACCTCTGTTTTCTCTTAGGAAGGCTCATGTGCCCCAGCGCCATGGCATTACACAGACGCCACAAAGCCCCCCCCAGAACCCGTCACCGAAACAGGTTGGTCTGAGACCTATGCCCCTAACCAATCGCATCCCAGTGACTCCAGAAGCTGTCGTGTCCCCAGCCTCCACCAGGGGTCACCGCTTGCTGGTCTAAGGAACCCACCCTTCCCCCGGAGAAGGCGAGCTGTTGTCTGACGCTCTAGCCTTTCTCCCCCTGCTGACCCCAGATGGCCCGAACTCGGGTCGCTGGCGTGGTATGGCGTCCAGCGCCTCAACCCTCAGCACGACCATGCCAGCCCAGCTTTTAACTTCTTATATGTTTTATTGGTCACTGGTTCGCCCCGGCATTCTATTGCTGCTCCACACAGCCTTTATGGCAACCGGCTATTCCAGGCAACTCTCTACTTTAGGGCAGCTGGCTCCACCCAGCCTTCTACCATCCTTTCCCTGCTACTCTGCACCTGATTTACACATTCATCTCAGCCTTCCTTGTCTCTTGCAGTTCTCCGTGCCTTCCTGTTCCTTGCACTACCAGTATTGCTCCTATACCAGCCATCATGGCAATAACGCAATCAGCTTGCAAGTCCGTTCATTCCAGGACCTCTCCCCTTTTAATACTAGCAGCCCCTTCCATGTCCAAAAGCATATCATGTTTACTTGCTTCAAACCGCACCTCCTACAGTACTAGCTTTGCAGCCTCCTCCTCTCCAACCGTTGGCCCCGGGTCTTGCCCAGCCTCGCCATTCTCCTACTCATGATATTCTATTCAGTTCACTCCTAATTTGTCTTTCTAATGGACTTGGTCAGCATACATTCCTGTGGTTGCCAACTGCTATTTGCCTTACCTAGACCCACGAAAGGGTCCATATTGCTCAGCCTGACCTACGTACAGGTCTCATCCAGTCAAGCCCCACGAGAGGGTCCACAGTGCTCAGTCTGAACTATATACAGGTCACCCCATGTCTGTTATCATCCATTACGACCCACAAACGGGTCCCATGCTCTTTACCATGTGCAGGTTTCATGCTTATTACAACTCACTTTTCCACATTTTGGAGACATGCCAACCATATACATTACTCCGGGGATTCAGGGCTAGCCCCGTGGCCGATGGTCTCTCTCTGCACCCCGAAGTCCACATCTTAAGCATGCAAAGCTCGGGTGGGGTCCTTCTCACCTGACCCATAGTTGGGAAGGTCCTTGCTCCGGGTGGACCTTCAGTTGTCAACTGTACAGATGGCACCTCTCAATGTAGCATTTAAGACTTCGGTGGCGAAAGGGTGGGGCGCTCACAGGAAGGGCCTCTTTAGCTGCCTGTGCGGGTTCGGAGGCACCCTTTCATGCTATTCTCCCTACGATCGCCTCTGGTTCACCTGGTTTGTTCATAGATCAGTAGGCCGGCTGAGTGCCTCGGGGGTCGTTACTCTCATCCTCCCGCCTTGGTCGACTCTTATTGGAGAGTGCGCTCGCAACCCTCCACGGCGTTCCCGTTAAGAGGAATAGAGTGAGAGTGATCCCCTGAAATTGCAGTTCACTTTGATTAGTCTACTAAATTGTTGCAGTAGCAGAGTCGTCACTAACCAAAACTGTCCCAAAGCCTGGAGGGAAGGCGACCTAAGCCTTGGATCCCCAGAGGGTTCCTCCTCAAAGGTTTTTTTTCCTCTCCTCTCCTCTGTGCCAATGATCATAATACTAGAAAGGCATCCTTGTAGTCCCTATGTCACTTAGGCAGGTTTCTTACTGTTGGATGAAGTCAGGTGGATGCCCTGTAATCGTCCCGTCTCCCCCTTTGACTGTTCTCTCCCTCCTTGGGAAGCCAAGCCTCCAAGCCTTACAGTTAGACCTCAGAGTGTGGGTCACTATTCACCTGTCATTTCCTGCCTACTTTACTTAAACAATACAACCAAGTGACCTGTGCTATCAGCTGAACCCCATTACCAACCGATCTACATACTAGGTGAACCCCTTTACCAACCGACCTACGTACAGGTCTTCATTGACCCATGCTACCAACTAAACCCATACCATCAACCGACTTACGTACAGGTCCTCGACCCTGATACGTGTTCACTACCTTATATGCTTTGCTCGACACCATTTTTGGGCTTCTTCCTAAAGTACCTTTGGTCAAGGGAATCACTCCCGCGGCACCTCAAGGGGTGGAACCCTCCCCTTGGGTTCCTTGCCGTCGTACCCCTACAGGGTGGAAAGTTTATCTACGTTACACAAGCCGAAATCAGTTGCACAGGCACACTAAACCTTTTGATAAGAACAGTCGGGTCAGGGGAAATGTCTGTGGCTCCAATGTATTTTCTCAGTCATTAATATTGTTGACTAGTAGCTGAAAAACGTAATTCCCACCCCGAAATTACAGCCTTTTTCAGCAGAAATAAGACCTTATCACACCTCCCAACATTTGCCACAGTTGAAATATCCTGCATTTGATGTTACTAATGTGAAAAAAAGAAGACAATTTGTGATTACCTTGACCAGCACTTTCTTCTTATCCATGGCTCTCACCACCTCTCCCACGTAGGAACCCTGCTCCTGAAGCAACTGTAGCTCCTCTCGCAACAACCGCACTACAACAAGAAAAGGGCAGTGTGAGGACCCCCATTAAACAGCATCAATTAGCACATCAGGCATTTTGTTCAGACAGCAGGTGCCTAAAACGCAGCACGCTCTTCAGGAGGTTATTCTCTTCAGCTGGAAGGTACATCTGTTAATGAACAGTACCCTGCACATTATTTTGTTTGCACTGTTTAATCTGCCACTGTATACTGTGGTGACAGTACTGTGAAAGGAAAACTGCTTGGATATGTAGTCAGACTTTATAGCCCATTATGTTAAAGAGCACCTTTCCTGCCGCTTTCTGCAATCCTCCGAACTGTGTTGGCAGGCATACTCCATATGCTTTACTGAGCACAGTAAAATCTGAAAAACTAGGGGCAACATGAGCTCAGGGCAACAAACACAGCCTGATGTACCTGAAGAACTGTTTTTTCCCCCCTCCTTGAATGTTTTAATGTGAGTTTGTGAATAATCTTTGAAAGATGTGTGGGTGCTAAACTTTAGTTTAGTTTATTGTTCTAGAAATTAATTACCTTTGAGCCAATGGCTCTTTTACAAAGGTTCCACGTCATCAATGTACAAACAAACAAGACATGTTACATAGAATGGTCCGCAAATTATAAAGGTTTCAATAACCCAGTATAATACAGTACATCACAGCAAAAAAAAACACATTGGAGTAATGGTCAAGGTAGGAAGGGTAGGAGGAGATATGGGGAGGGGAGCAGACTTAGAGTAGTCAGAGGTACTCAGATGCCTTTGCCAAGAAAGAAGCAGAGGAGGAGGAGGAGGAGGATGAAAAACAGTAAAAACAGCCATGTGGGAAGAATCAGTCAAGGCAGTCACAGGAGCTAGAGGCTGAGAGGTGAGAGTAAAGCATAGATTTGAAAGCTCCTAGTGACGTGGAGGATGTAATGAGCGAGCTCAGGGCATTGTACCAGCTGGGGGCACAACAGGCAAAATATCTTTGGCCCTGTGTGGTCCGGCATCTGGGGACCTGGAAAGGCTGGTGTTCCGATCTTCTGGTATTCGGGCAAAGTAGGTCTTGGATACATGGCGGAGTGCGGCCCAAGATGGATTTTTTTGCCATCAAGCATGTGAGGTACCTTATGCGATTTGAGAGTTGCAACCATCCTGCTTCAGTGTAGAGCTCACATGTATGAGTACGTCTTTGCGCTCCAGTGAGCAGCCGACAGGCCTTGTTTAGGGTGGTTGTGATGCGCCTTAGTGCGGTGGTAGTGGCAGAGCCATAGATAATTAAGCCATAGTCTCTGATTGAGATGACAGAGCTTTGGATGGCAATCCTCAGCGCCAGCTTGGGTGAATTGCCGGTTTCGAACAGGAACCAATGCGCTGGTTCACCGTTTTCGCTGTGTTATCAATATGGGTCGCAAAGGTAAGACCTTGATCAAAGGTGATTCCAAAGTATTTAAATGTTGACACTTGTTCAAGGGTATTTCCTGGGTATGTTTTGATAGTAAGTGGAATTTGTCTTTTTCTGTTTTGTGGACTGGAGAAAAGCATAGATTTTTTTTTTTTTGTGATTTAGGAACCACTTTTCAACATTGGAGAAAGCAAGTTGCAGGCTCTGGAATAAGGGTTTCGGGTCCTTATGAGAGGAGAGAATCACAGCATTGTCAGCATAAAGGATTATTTGTTCCAGGCAGGATTTGGGGAGAGAGTTTAGGAAAAGGCTGAAAAGGAGGGGGCCTAGGATTGACCCCCTGTGGAACACTCGAGAGGACCGGTTTTGAGTCAGAGAACTTCTGAGATTTTTACTGACAGAGCGTTGGGCCAGGTAACTTTTAACCCAGGCACCTGGTCCTTCTGAGAGCCCAAGACTGTGTAGTTGTGTAATAAGTAAGTCACGATGAACAGTATCAAATGCCTTTGTTAAGTCAATGAAAACAGCTCCGGTTTGATATCCTTTGTCCAAGGCAGTGTGAATTTCTCCTGAGAATTCCACTAGGGCGGTCAACGTACTGTGTCCTTTCCTAAATCCATGTTGCTGCAAGCAGAGTATGTTATACTTATGCAGGTAGTCTGAGAGTTGGTCAGCCACAATGCGCTCGAGGGCCTTGGGAGGGGTGAAGTATAGATATAGGCTGATAGTTTCCTGGTAGGGACTTTGTCGCCACTTTTGAACACTGGTGTGACTAAAGCAGACTTCCATTTGCTGGGAACTTGACTAAGGCAGAGGGAGAGATTGAACATTTTGGTGAGTGGGTGCACCACCTCTTCCAGGGTAAGGGACAGAATTTTAAGAGCAATAGTATCACTGCTTGCTCAGGATTTAGAGATAGCCTTTTTTATATATTTGTAGACTTCAAGTGCCTTAACTGTTTTGAAGTGGAAAAGCAGTTGGTCAGGTGAGGCAGTAGGAGATGTTGGTTTTGGCGAGTCCGTGTCAAAGAAGAAGTCCGGCGGGAGAACCCCACTGAGGTCAGTGAAAGTTTTATTTAAGGCCTTTGCCATGACCATTGGGTCTAGGGTAGTGGTTCCATCGACAGTCATTATAGTGGGAGAGGATTTGGGCTGCTTACCCGTGATATTTCTGATGTTGTCCCAGAATGATCTCCCATCACCCCAGGAGTTTGTGAGGGCGTTTTTGAAATAGGAGCTCTTCATTAGTCAGATTTGTTTGGTACATTGGTTTCGTGCCTGTTTATACTTCTGGATATCCGTCAAGGAGCCTGTGGCTCTGGCTATGGCCCAGAGGTGGTCCCGAGCTTTGAGTTGGGCCAGTAGTTTGGCCGTGAGCCAGGGATTTGACAGCGCTTTGATTTTATGCTTTTTTACTGGTGCGTAGGTGTCACAGGCAGTGTTGAAAGTTGTGATAAAATAATCTAGGGCTGTGTCAACATCTAGAGTATTGTATATTGGGGACCAGTCTTGCTGTAAAAGACAGGTCTTGAGCTTAGTAAGGTTTCCATGGGGTAGCACTCTGCTTGAGATGGTTTTTGGAGGAGGTTTCTGGAACTTATTTGTCCAGGTACAGATCACAGGGGAGTGGACAGTGAGAGAGTCTGGGAGAACAACTGTGTTTTTTATGCGGGCTGGGTGACTAGCAAGGATCCAGGCAATGAGAGTACAAGTTCCAGTTTTGTAGTTTTTTCTAGTGGGGGAGCTCACCATCTGTGTTAGGTTAGCTGCTAGGATAGCATCCTTGAGGGACCCAACATCTGATGCGAGCCAATTTATATTAAAGTCACCAAGGAGAAGGAGCTCAGTGTCAGGTGGTTGCGATCTTACAAATTCAAGAACAGTCTGGAGGTCGGACCCTGGATCTTTAGGAGGGATATAGACAGCTGCCACAGTAAGCACTTTATTTTGGGCACCAAGTAGTAGCTTGACAGGGAGAAATTGCAGAGGAGTTGGTGGAAAAGCAGACAGGGTGGCTAGAGAGGTTGTCCTTAATGTAATATGCACCCCCCATTAGTCCTGTCCAGTCTGAAAATATTGTAGCCTTGTGAGATGGCATGGTCCGGAGTGCTTGGTGTCAGCCAGGTTTCAACAATGGGTAGTATGTCGGGATTGTGTTGACTGGCAAAGACTTGAAGGGATGCCAGTTTTGGAAAGAGGCTACAGATATTTAAGGTGGTGATGGTAAGACCCCCCCCTCTGTTTTTGCTAGATTTGTTACCCTGGTAGAAACAGGGCCAGGGTTTGGATGGACACTTAAAGAGGCCATGACTGTCTGACAGACCCAGTCGAGTATGCATGCATGAATGCTGGTATAAAAAGGACTTCTGTAAGGCTGGCTACCTTGATGTGGTAAAAAGGCTTATCACAATGTATCCTAAACATTGTAACTAAAAGTTAGCCAACTTCTGTCTGATTAGTAGCATGTGTGTTAGATAGAATAAAATGTTGCGAATCTATTATGATCACTGGCTTACTATGTATTGTTGAATGAAATTGGTGTAGGCAATATTTATGTGGCGGGACAGCACATCTTTTGATTCGTGCTTACGGGTTCCGTCAACTCTCAAGCACAAGTTTAAAATTCCTGGCTACAACCCTGCCTTACCTGCCCCCAATTCTACCAGTGCCAGAGTCATAATTTATATATGCCTTGATTTCTGAAGGGAATGGATGGCATTTTGGCTCCATGGAGCCGAGCTGCCGATCCCAGTTCTCAATACTGACAGCCGCTTGTGTTAGCACATTTTATGATGACATGTAGAGTGCAGGGGCACACTTCAAAGACATTAATGAGGCAATTTTCTTTAGTCCATTTTTTGTACTTTAGCAGGCCATTCGAAACAAATCAAGGCCACTGCTCGACTTACAAGGACCCTGTTAGTTAAGCGGTGGAATTGATTTGTTCCAAATGGCCATCTAAAACACGGAAAATTTACTTATGTCTATGGAGCGTACGCCCGTGCTCTCCATATAATGACATCACAAAACGCACTAGGGCAGAGGCGGCTCTCAATATCAGGAAGTGGAAGGGATTGGTGGATTGGCTCCATGGAGCCAAAATAGGATCCCTTCCCTTCTAAAACTAGGGCATATATAAATTATTACACTGGCACCAATGGAATTGGGGGCAGGTAAGGTTCCTTACTGGTTTTTGTTGTGAGCACCAGAAAAGGTGCTCTTTAAGTCGGTGCTAGCCTTTTGCTGGCAAAGTATAATTTTATATATCAGGTTCTGTGCAGGACGGATCACAACTGCAGTCAAACTCACGGTCAGCTGATTCCTTCCACTTCCCGGTCCGCCGGCACTGCTCCCGCAGTCAGATGTTTTGTGATGTCTAAGCAGGGAGAGTACAGGGGCGTGCCCTTTAGAAGTCTGTGGGGATGGTTTTCAGTATATATTTATTTAAGCAATCGCGGAGAAAATTAAAGCCATCCCTCAACTAACAGGTGCCCTATTAGCTGAGCGGTGGTTTTCACTTTTCTCTAAGGTTGCTTAAACATATAGAAAAATGTACTGAAAACTCTCCCCATACACTTCTATGGGGTGCACCCCACGCTCTCCCTGCTTAGATGTCACAAAACATCAGGGGTGGGACCGGCAGACTGGGAAGTGGAAGGGATCAGCTGGCTATGGGTTCAGCTCCAGTTTTGATCCCTTATCTCCTGCACAGGTCTGATTAAAAAAAAAAAAATACTTTTGCTAATAATTAGCATGGCACTTAAGGTAATAGGCCATAAAGCCCCACAAGCTAAAATAGTATCTGAGAAATGAACTTTCTTTTTATTATTGTACTGTCTACCCCCCCATGATGCATCTGGAAACGAGTGGTTACCAGCTCAGTATGTCTTTGCTGGTAAAACACTTGAAATAAATACAAATAAAATTATTTGACTCTTGCTGTGCAGTGCTTGAATATAACTGCCAAATGTGGGAGGATTTCCTACTGGGCATGTGTTTGTGCCTCTCCTGGCGCTAGCCTCACATTTTCACAGCACTGCGCCTCCCGAATCATTAGCACAATAAAATGACATGCTGTAACTTCCATTTTTTAAATCAGTGAGCTCACAGTTCAAACAAGAGCCATCATCATTGCTGAACTGTAAACTTTGTTTCGGGAGGTGGCCATAACTGCAAAAAAAGGGTGAGAGGGTGGGTGGGGAGAAACAAAACAGTGGGAAAGAAGCCAGAAAAGATTTGGGGGAAGGAAAAGAGAAGGGTCCAGAAAACTGTCATATAACAGGGAAGATTTAGGGTTATTTTCCACCCTGTATATCCTAAATTGATTTATGCAATGCATGTATGAGAAAACATGCAGGATAAATAATTTATCTGGCCAGGTTCTACATTCTAAAGGAGCAAAAAGAACAGGTTACTCATCTGTAACAGTAGTTCTAGGAGAGGTATATGTTCATCCACACTTCTTGGCATGTCCCTTTCCCCTTTAAATCTTACTAACACACTATTTGCCAGCAGATTAGGCCTTACGGTCTATCGAGTCTGCTCGAACTTTAGATCCTTAGTTGGGTGCCGAGACCCTCCCATCCCTTGTGCTCCAGAAACCCGTATCATCCATCCCCACCCCCCTGGGACAGGCCATCATCTGATACATCCACTTTCTGTGTCTGTCCCATCCTCTCTTGAAGCCCTCCACTGTGGATCTCTGAACTAGCTCACCAGGCAGTGCACTCAAGGGTCCACCACCCTCTCAGTGAAAAACCTCCTCCTCTTCCCCTCACCCTTCCACCTTCCAACTTCAAACCATGCCCTCTGGTGACACCTCCCTGCTTTAGTCTAAAGATCCCCTCCATGTTTACCCTATTTATTCCCTTGAGGTACTTGAAGACCTCAATCATGTCCCCAAATCTCTCCTCTCCTCCAATGAAAACAGGCAGAGCTCCTTAAGTCTGTCCTATCGTCAAATCCCTAGCCCTCGTGATCATCTTTGTTGCCCTCCTCTGTACCCTCTCCAGGAGCTGTATGTCCCTCTTCAAGTGTGGTCTCCAGTGCTGTACACAGTACTCAAGGTGTGGTCTAACCAGTCCATTGTACAGTGGCAGAATCACTTCCTTGCTCCTAGAGGTGATCCCCCTTACGATGCATCCCAACATCCTGTTTGCCTTGCTAGCCGCTCTCCTGCACTGCTAAGAGTCATTCATACATGCATCCACCATGACCCCTAGGTCTTTTTCCCCTACTGGGGCCTCCAGCGCCTCCCCTCCCAGGGTGTACCTGTGTTTAGGGTTTCCCCGACCAAGATGCAACACCTTGCACTTGGTGATATTGAAATTTAATTTCCATGTGTGAGCCCAGCTTTCCAGGGTGTCCAGGTCCCCTCGAAGGGCCTACCTCCCCTCTTCTCCCTCAACTACTGCTCCCATCTTGGAGTCATCCGAGAAGAGACTCATTTCACACCCTATACCCTCCCTGATGTCCGATATGTATGCATTAAACAGGATCGGACCCAGGACCGAGCCCTGCGGTACCCCACTACCAACCTCTCTAGGGTTAGAGAGCTCCCCACAGACCACCACTCTCTGAGTGCGTCCAGCTAGCCAGTTTTCAATCCATCTGACCATCAAAGGGCCTACTCCTAACCCCATCAGTTTCTCCACCAGCCCATTGTGGGGGACAGAGTCAAACGCCTTGCTGAAGTCCAAGAATAATACATCCACAGGCTTACCCTGTCCAGTTCTGATGTTACCCATTCACAGAACTCCACAAGGTTGGTTTGACATGATCTACCTGGCACAAACCCATGTTGCCGACTATCCAGACCTCCCACCTCCTCCAAGTACACCCCAATCGTTCCTTTAGTATACTCTCCATTAATTTTCCCACCACCGAGGTCAAACTGATGGGTCTATAGTTACCTGGTACTTCCCTCAAGCCCCCCCTTTATGGATTGGTACCACATGTGCCTCTCGCCAATCCCTAGGTACCCTCCCTGTCTCAAGTGACCTGCTGAAAAGCTCCGCCAGGGGTGCAGCCAGTATGTCCGCCAATTCCCATAGTACTCTCGGATGAATGCCATCCGGCCCAGGAGATTTGTCTTTCTTTAGGGCCTTGAGGGCTAACCACACCCTTTTGGCGGAGATAGCATCATCTGTTCCCTCCACCTTACTGGCCTTTTTATCTTTACCCAGATGTGACACCCCTGGGGTACCTCTCTCCCCCTCTTGCTCCATTTCTGTTGCTCCCCTGATCCCACTTACTGACGTTTCTATCCCCTTCATGCCTTGCTTTGCAGATATCCCATCCCTCCCTAGTGAACACAGAGGCAAAGTACTCGTTAAATACCTCTGTCTGGTCCTCTCCTCTTCCACCCACCTCCTTCTGATCTCAATCTGCTGAGATGGCCTTAGTTTTCTCCGCTCCCCAATGTACCGGAAGAACCCCTTTTTCCCTCCATGTATCCCTGTGCCAGCCGCTGCTCTTTACTGGACTTTGCTCCCCTCACCATACGGGTGACTTTTCTAGATGCAAGCTGGTACATTTCCTTATCCCTATCTCCTCTTGTTGTTTTATATTTTTTGTAGGCCGCCTTCTTTTCTCTGACTGCTACCTGTACCTCACTGAACCACCAGCATGGTTTATGTGACCTTGCTCCCTTACGTTTCAACTTAGCGCATATCCTGACTGCCTCATGAAGTCCCCGTTTTATGACCTCCCATCTCCTTTCCACACTTGTCATTGAGGTAATCCCCATCAAGTGATCCTTGAGAATATTTCCCATGCCCATAAAGTCTGCCCCCCTGAAGTCCACTGCCAGTGTCCTAGATCTCACACCCCCTTCCCCATGCTTATTTGAAACCAGACAGTATTGTGGTGGCTCCCAGTCAGGGGTCTTGTACAACCATGTCCCTTACAGATCCCCATCTGCCAGAACCACATCCAGGACATGCCCCTCCTTTGGGCTCCATCACATGCTGTGTTAAGAACACATCCTGGAAGCCATCCAGCAGTCTCTGCTCCTTGGCCACCTTAGAGGACATGGTTCCCCAGTTTGTACCTGGCATATTAAGGTCCCCCATCAACACCACTCCTTCCCCTTTTGGTCCACACTGGACAATGTTGTCCAGCAAACCATCCTCTAGAACATCACTCATCCTGGGGGGCCTATATGCTACACCCAGCTTGACCTTATCTCCTGCTGAGGATCGTAAGGTGACCCATAAGGCCTCCACGTTTCCCTCTGTCTCTTCTACCCTAGCAATTTCTATGTCATCTCTAATGAATATAGATAGCCACTCCACCCCCTCTGCCCTCCTTTCTATCCTTCCTGAGCATAGTGTACCCCCGTATGTTTAGGTCCCAGTCATGGTTTTTGTTGGCCCACATTTCCGTGACCGCCGCCACATCCACCACCCCCCCCCCTTCGAACAGCATGGCCTGGAACTATGGCAACTTGTTTCCCAAGCTCCTGGCATTTACTAACACCAACCCCCACCCCTTATCCCTGATCCTCTTGCCGGAAGTCTTCAAGCTGGCTCCTCCCACCCACCTGGGTGGTAAATACCTTGGCTCCGCCCCATGACGCCAGATCTTAGCCCGCTGGAAGCAAGGTTGTGCTCCGAAGTCGGGTGTGTGTGTGTGTATGAACAACATATACCACTCCTAGAACTACTGTTACAGGTGAGTAACCTGTTCTTCTAGGAGCGTGGATATGTTGTTCATTCACACTTCTTGGCAGACTCCAAGCAGTTCTCCGGGAGGAGGGAGGCAAGGCGCACACCCCCTACTTGGGAAATGAAGATTGGAGAACCGAGGCCCCAAAATCAGCATCCCGGTGTGACTCAAGGTCGATGTGGTAATGGGAAATGAAGGTGTTTGCTGACTTCCAGGTAGCAGCCCGGCAGATTTCCTGGATAGGGATGTCCCTGGAAGCAGCCACCGAAGCAGCAGTATGGCAGGTAGACTGAGCTCTTATCCCTCTGGGAGGCTCCTTGCCCACCAACTCGTAGCACAGACCTATGCATGATGTAATCCATCTTGCTATGGTCCATTTGGCTGCAGGTCTGCCAGAAGCGGCTTCAGCGTAGGTGACAAACAGCTGACAAACCTCTCCACGAATTTCCGCCGTCCTCTCCGTATAACAGGAGAGAGCACGTCTCGGGTCCAAAGTATGGAGCCTGTACTCAGCATCCGAGGTGTAATTAGGGTAGTATACTGGCAGTCTCAACACCTGGTTAAGGTGAAACTCTGGTACCACCTTCGGAAGGAATTTCGGGTTGGGGAACAGGACAACTTTGTCCCTGTGGAAGACCAGATAAGGGGAGTCCACCAAAAGCGTCTGGAGCTCTCCTGTCCTTCTGGCTGATGTGATAGCCACCAAGAAGGCCGTCTTCCATGAGAAGTGTGACAGCTCACTCTTGTGCATGGGTTCGAATGGCTTGCCCATGAGCTTTGCCAAAACCAGCAACAGATCCCACAGAGGTGGAGGTTCACACACCAGAGGGGATATATGATCTAGGCCTTTGAAAAAGCACCCGACCACTGTCTTCTGCGCCGTTGGCTGACCGACCCGTGCCTGGTAAGCAGAGATGGCTGCCAAGTGCATCCTAAGGGTCGATGACCTAAGACTCCCTTTGGAGAGAGACCAAAGGCAGCTGAGAATGTTAGCCACAGAACAGAATAAGGGGTCCAGACCCTTACCCTGACACCAAATGGAAAACCTCTTCCATCTGAAGACATAACATTTCCTGGTCAATTCCTTTCTAGATGCCTCCACCATGGTGTAGACATCTTCGGAAAGACCCAAAGCCTGGAACTCTAGCCGCTCAGGTACCAGGCTGTGAGGTGCAGGGATCGAAGGTCCAGATGAAGGACCTTCCCTTGGTTCAGAGATATAAGGTCCGGGTGTGTACAAAGCTGCTCCAGGGGCCTGCAGCTGAGGCTGTGGATATCTGGATACCAGAACTGGCGCAGCCAGTCTGGGGCTACCAAGATCACCATCGCCTTGTTCCTCATCACCTTGAGTAACACCTTGTAGATCAACGGAAATGGGGGGAAGGCACAGAAGAGGCCTGGGGTCCACAGCCTCGAGAAGGCATCCCCCTGCAGTGAGCTCTGCTGACGGGGGTGGGCACAGTACAGCCTCAGCTTGGTGTTTTCCCTGGAGGCAAACAGGTCCACCAGCAGTTTGCCCCAAAGGGAGAACAGGCTGTAAGCTACCTCTGGATGGAGAGACCACTCGTGGGATGTCTAGCCTATGTGACAGAGAGCATCTGCCAGCTGGTTAGAGGCTCCTGCCACATGGATGGCTAAGAGATCCGCCTCCAACCGGCTTACGAGGGTCCAGATGCAGAGCACCTCCTTGCACAGCAGACGGGAGTGCGTACCGCACTGTTTGTTGAGGTTTTACATGGTTGTGGTATTGTCCGTCTGGACTTTAACAACTTGACCCTGGAGCTGAGCCAGTCTGACTGCTCTGAGCTCCAACAGGCTGATGTGGCCTCGGGACTCCTCAAAGGTCCAGAACTCGTGGGTTCTGCTGTCCCCCACGTGGGCTCCCCAGCCCATGAGAGGCGCATCGGTCGTAAGAACGACCGTCGGCTCGAGGCAGACAAACGGGATCCCTTCCTGCAACCGGTCTGGGGCGGTCCACCACTGGAGAGTGTCCCACATCTTCTGGTTTACAGTGATCAGCTGGTTGAAGTGACCGTGGCGCTGAGTACACTGGGCGGCTAGCTCCAACTAGAGGGGGCGCATGTGCCACCTGGCCCAACGGACCACTGCGGTGCACGCCGCCATGTAACCCAGAAGGTGCAGAAAGTCCCGGGCAGGGCGCAAGTGCCCAACCAGAAATGATCAGGCAAAGGAGGAGAGAACCTCGCCCAGTCCGCTGGAGCCGAGCTCTGGCTTGACAAGAGTCGAGCTCTGCCCCGATGAAGCCCATCACCTGAGAAGGCACGAGTTCCGCCTTGGCCTCGTTGATAAGGAGGCTGAGTTGGAAGCAGATTCGGAGGGCCAGATCCCTGGACCTCTCCACCTCCTGAAGAGCCAATCGTTGAGATAACGGTAAATTCAGACTCCTCAATGCCGAAGGTGGGTCGCCACCACTGCAATGCATTTGCTGAAGACTCGAGGGGCCGAAGACAGGCCAACCTGAAGCGGAGAAACCGCTGGTGGGATGGACGGATAGGGACATGAAAGAACGCGTCCTGTAGATCCAGAGAACAGAACCACATGTTGCTCTCCAGGGATGGTATGATCTGGTTCAGAGTTACCATGCGGAAGGTGAGAGACCCGAGATACTGATTCAGGTCATGGAGATCTAAGATGGGGCGCCAACCCCCCGTCCGCTTAGGCACCAGGAAGTACCTGGAAACGAAACCTGGGTCTGTCGGAGGATCCAGCACTGGAGCTATAGCCTCCTTGAAGAAGAGCTGAGCCATGTTGTCTTGAAGAGCCGACTGGGTGCAAGCTGAGATCCTTTCCTCCCGAGGGGCGCGGGCTCAGGTGGGAGGGTACTGCTCGAACTCTAGAGGCAGTCTCTGACCAACCACTTCAAGAACCCACCTGTCCGAAGTGATATCGGACCATGTGGAAAGAAAGTGGCTGAGCCGGCCCCCCACGGGAGGACCCAGAGCTGGCGTGATGGGAATAGGTAAGGCAACCCCCTAACCCTCACTGAGCAGGGTTGGAAGAGGCCCCTGCGCCTCGGCCTTACGAGGCTGTTGAGTGCCCTGCTTGGGCCGCAGGTGCCAAGCTTGAGCCTGCTGCTGCTGTTGCTGCCGACAACCTTGATAGGAGGGCTGCCTGACCGCAGGGGAAGAATGCCAAAATGGCTTCTTTTTCTTCTGCTGGTTCTTGCCCAAAGAACCCTTGGTAGAAGTGGCATCCAAGGTGGCACTGGACTGCTCTATATGCTGAAGGTGACCAGCCACTCCTGGACCGAACAAATCGGTACCCAGAAAGGGCACATCAGCAAGCTTGTGCTGGGTATCCGACGGAAAGGAAGAAAGCCTCAGCCAAGCCTTGCGGTGAGTGGCCACTGCGGCTGCTAAAGAGCGGTCACAAGAATCTCCCATGTCCAAGGCCATCTGGAGCTGCTGTTGTGCGACAGCATGGCCCTGGTCATGGAATTGCTTGACCGTGGTTTGCATGTCCGCTGGGAGATGAGGGAGGACCTAGTCTAGTCTAATGACCCAAGAAGGGCATGAGAGAAGTATGCCATAATAACCGCAGAGCTGGCCTGACGAAGGCCCAGAGAAGAGGCCGCACAGACCTTACGGACGGAGTGGCCCATATACTTGGGACTCCTTATCCGGGGCTCGGTCAGTGTCAGCTGAACTCCCAGTACGCCTGAACACAGAGGCGGTCACCAGTCTCTCGGCCAATGGGTGCTCTGTGAACCCCGCAAGGGACCCCATGGGCACCGCGTACTTGCGGGCAGATGGTGCTGGGCAGGAAGCAGGGCGCTGACAAAGTTCAAGAGCAGGGTCCATGATAGCCTTGGCTACAGGAAAGGTCTCCATTGGGGTATCCCGTCTCTTGAGGATATCAGTGAGAGGGTATTCCGCCTTTTTCTGGATAGACTCCAGGGGCATTCCAGAAGAGTCGGAGATGAGGCAGAGGATGCCCTGGAAGGAGGAAGGACCTTCCTCCAACCCTGCCACGGATGACTCATCATCCCTGGGATGCGAGTGCAGTCCTCTGACGTCAGAGTCTGAAGAGTCGGGGTATAGCGGTTTACCGCCTAGGTCACCCTCGATATGCCAAGGGTGATCCGGGGTGACAATGATACACAGGTGCCGGGGAAGCCTGGTGTCTGGCTGATCCTCTTTCGAGGGCGCCTCTCCCTGAGGCTGCTTAGGCGGTGGTTCCACCCAGATAGGTGGAGAAACCGGTTTTGGTCGAACCGGAACATGGGCCTGCCCCACGGGTGGGGGAACTGAGGGAGTCTGTTCCAAAGGGGTCGGCTTCGGCCTGGGAGGCGAAAGCCAAGAGATGGCCGGGGTGGTCGGCAGAGCCGGCTTTTGCCTGGTCAAAATTAGCTGTTGCCACATGAGGTCCTCATAGCATCGGAGTTTCCACCGAAGCCTCTCCTCGTCCGAGGAGGATGAGGACGATCTGTGGCATCGCCTCTTTTTAGAGTGTTTATGGCTCTTCTTTGGTCATTCGGCCGAAGGGGTTTGAGACCTCGATTGAGATCGGGGAAGCCAACTCAGTTGATTGAGAGACACCGGAATCGGTGATACCCGAGGGTCAGGAACCGGTTCCTTGATGGGGACACCAGCAGGCTGGGTCTCGTCATCAGGAAAAACGAGGACAGGAGTCTTCTCCAAGGAATTGTCAGGTGGAGCCGGCGATAAGGGTCGATAGGATCGAGGACTATTTCTACCTCGTCGACCACTTCCTTGGTCCCCTGGCCAGACGGAAGGTCCGTAAAGCCGGCGGACGAGGATACGATCTCGACCGAAGTCGAGAGCGCGGTTTCCCAGGACTCTGACCTTTCTCGGTCCCAGGAACATCTTCGTCGGGACAAACACATTGGATCCTTGTCTCTCTTCCAAGAGCGGGAACAGTGCGAACCAGAGGGCGCTTCACACCAGGTGGGGAGAGAATGGCACAACTCCTTGAAGGAGCCCGAGAAGGTGGAGCCAAGGTTCAGAGGAATGAAGAAGCTTCGATTGACCGAAGCTTGAGCTGTTTCCTCCTCAAATGCCTTCATTTATTCCAGCTGCTCGACGGATCACGCGGCCGTGGAAACCGCCCACCTCACCTCCTTCGATTTCACCGGCGGGTTCCTTTTCTCCGGTCTCCCCAGCTTTAAACGCGCCATGCGGTCATCCAGGACATTGGGATGGAAGGCCAAGCAAAAAGTACATGTTGAGGTGTCATGTCCAGCACCTAGGCAGTAAACGCACATTAGGTGGGGATCGGTGCGCGACATCTTCTGGCCGCAGGGGCACCGGCCAAATCCGGGGGAAGATTTTTCCATCATGTCCGATGCGGTGAAATTGCAATTGCTAACTCAAACGAGTTTTAAAAGTAACTTCTGTAAATACCGACGCTTTGAATCCAGGGCATATGAATTGCTGCAAGAGCACAAGGGAACCTGTATCTTCCAGCAGAAAGGAAGATCTGGCGTCATGGGGCGGAGCCAAGGTATTTACCACCCGGGTGGGTGGGAGGAGCCAGCTTGAAGACTTCTGGCAAGATTTAAAGGGGAAAGGGACATGCCAAGAAGTGTGGATTAACAACATATCCACGCTCCTAGAAGAGTTTATTCTCTCAGTGTAAATGTATCTACACACACCACACGTCACCACTTTCCATTCCCTGAAGCAGCTGTCCAATCAATCAAGGTCCTACATATCGTGGACCAATCAGACACTGCTACGTTCCTTATTTCTCCCGTTCAACAACTGGTGTAATTAGCAGTGTAAGACCAACAAAGTATCAAAACAGTTCCACATATTTTGTTTAAAATCATCAACAGTAAATACAATTAAATCAAACGATACCTAAAATAATAAACTACAATGCATAAATCAAGTATGCAACGAGGGCAGTGTCTGGGTAAAGTGTTCATCCACGTCGCCGTGGTGACCTCAGAGACACTTCAATCACTGCTACGCCTCACTCTGCTACATGTCATGTCATCTGAGGTTACCACAACAAGTATGTGTAAAAATGTTATCCAACAGAGCCTTGCTGCATTTCCCCTATACATTTTAAGATGCAGCAAAGCACTTTAGTCTTAGCATACTTTGAAAAGCAGGTGTCATACTACGTCATGGAGACAGACAATTCTTGGTATAGTAATGGCCACAGCATCTGAAGATACTAGTGGTTTTCCAGAAAGGCCCACACCTTTTAACTATTATTTGCAATATTTTCTAATTTATATACCCTAAGAGCATAACCTACACACCCCTATCATTTTCATGATGTTAATATAGTAACATAATACTTTAAGGGTATAGAGGGAATCTAAGTTTATCAAATCCTCACAAGCAGGGGCTAACAAGTACCGCTGTTTAAATGTGTACTAACTTATAGGACTTTCCAACCCTACTAGCCAGGGTACTCAGTGATTCCGCTGGTAAGCAGAAATTTGTCCAGGTTTACTTTGATGGTCTGTACTGTCATCGTGTCCACCATTTCTTCTGGCAGGCTGTTCCATAAGTTCACCACCCTCTGGGAAAGAAGAGTTTCCTAGCGTTACCCCATATTTTAGCACCTTTGGAGTTTCAAGGTGTGTCCTTGTGTCTTGCTGGAGCACACCAGTTTAAACATCTCCATCTGTTAATCTTGTTGATACCCTTCAGCCTGTGGAAGGCCGAGAACATGTCCCCCAACCGCCACCCAATCATGGTTTTATGTGATTTACTGTATAGGTCTTGAGATGCAAGATAACAGAACGTATAATAAAATGATTAAACACAGTGTTGGAATTTCAAGGGGGCATGCCAGGGCTCGGCCCATAGAACTGAAGAGAGTCCCAGTAGCTCAAAAATCACTGCCATTGACTTATAATGGGAAGGGAGATGCAATTTAAAGTTAGGACCCTCATGGGCCCCCCATAATTCTCAAAGCTCAAAAAGTGTAATTCCAGCCAGCCCGGTGGAACTGAGGGTTGAGGTGCTGGACGCTGCGCCTCGCTGGCGACCCAGGTTTTGAAACGAGCCCGGGCCATCGGGGGTCAGTAGGGGAGGGAGAGGATTGAACGTCCAGAGGACAGCTCTCCTCTCCCAGGAGGGAGGGGTCCGTGCTCCGGGCGCTGACTGCCTTCATGGAAATCGAGGCGTGGCAAGCGCACAGCGGACGTCTAGGGGATGGGGAGTGGCGACGTCGGCGGTGATGCCTTGGCATCTGGGTATGTGCCACTCCTCCAAGAACATGGAAAAACCCTCTGCAGGCTCCGAGAAGACCGAGCACTGAGGCAGACTCCTAATTGCTCCCGCCTGCCTGATCCAGTGGCCCTCCGATGAAACTTGAATTGTTCGAGGTATCAGCCCGCCCCACCTCGTCCCTGCCCGGGGGGGAGGGGGGAACCACAGCTCTATGGGGGGGTTGACCGGAGAATTCAGGTAGGTGTCTGAAGCAGGGCAGACTTTATGGATGCCCTTCGATACGCGGAGCCTGCAGAGTACGGAGAGGAAAAACAGAGAAAAAAAAAAAAAAGTGCAATTTCAACAACAAATTTATTTATTTGTTTACCGGTAGGTGCACTGACCCAATGGACCGATTTCAGGCATGACCTGGGCCATAAAGATGGCACACAGGTAAATACAGACAATACATTAACAGAGAGTGGTGCAGGAAATAGAACAAAATAGAATACATTGAATATAGCTAAATACAATTAAAGTACAAGAATACAATGAAACGCAATACAATACAAATAAAATGCAAGTGCAATATACACGATGTGCAGGCAGTCTTAATGTTCAGCATAGTACAACAGGACATTGTCTTATGCCATGTTTACACGGCAGTAGCATTGCAAATTCAAAACCGTGGCAGTGCAGTCCGGACCACTTACCACCCAGGTTTGTCTATCTACACAGCCCCTCGCTGAACCGCTGCAATCTGTGCTGGTGAGGGACTGTGCATCGCAGGGGAGCCGGACATCTGCAGTCCGCTGCAGTGCAGGCAGTTCACACTGCTACTTAAGCCGCCTGCTCCTCTTGACATCCCCAGTTTACCACAGAATCAGGAAGCACCTTAGTGAGCGGCTTACTACGATCGGGTATGTGTCTACATAGCACATTTGCACTGGAGCAACCCAAGCGCACGGGGTTACTCCAGCGCAAATGTGACTGTGTAAACATGGCCTTAGGTATGGATGGAAAAGGACTCTCATCCGTAGGGTCACCTGGCTGAGCAATTACATTTGGATTCAGCCAGCAGCCAAACTTTAAAGTGTGATCTCAAGGTAAGGTGCAAGTCTAGAGAGCAGCGTGAGGCAGGTAGTTTGTTCCATAGTGTGCGTGCCGTGAAGGACAAGGCATTGCTACCCAGACAAGCGAAAATCCTGGAACTTCCAATGGTGGGACTCAGGAATGTCAGAGGCAGCGGGAAGTGGTTTTGTGCTTGAGCAGGAAGGAGTAAAGGGACAGGTTACCGCTTCTGATGGCACTGTCGATGATGCATCCAACAATAAACTATTAGTCCAACTTCAACTGAAAGGAAAGCTGCTGGAAACCATCATTATGTAACAAACAATGGAATTACTAGAAGCTAATAGGATGCAGCACAGGTTTATAGCAGGGAGATCATGTCAAACTAACCTGATCAACTTCTTCGATTAGATCACAAAGGCATGCACCAGGGCCAAGCACTAGGTGTGTTGTATCTCAACTTCAGCAAGGCCTTAGATGCTGTTCCACACAAAAGACCCCCCCAAAAAAGGTGTGTGATGTGGGGATAGGGGATAAACTCATCAGGTGGATAGGGAACTGGCTTGTGGGGCAGGACACAGAGGTTGGTCATGAACGGGACACATTCAGAGCCCAGGAGAACATGACTGAGGTACTGCAAGGATCAGTTCTGGAACCAATATTCTTCAGTATCTTCATCTGCAATATTAAGAGGGAATTCAGAATAAAGTTTGCATCTTTGCTGATGACACAGATCTGCGGCAGAATGGACACTGAGGAGGGAGTTATATGCGAAGAGACCTCGAAAAATTGGAAAACTGGTCCAGATTATGGCAACCAAAGTTGAACACAAAAAACACAAACGGGATAGGGGAGTAAGGGTGGTGCAGATGAGAAGAGAGACCTGGGGGTTATCATTAGTGACAGCCTCAAGTCAACAAAGTATATAGTAAGACAAACAGGGTGCAGAGATGTACGGGAAGGAAGGAGGCGATACTGCCACTGTTCACGTACCTAGTAAGGCCAAATCTGTAGTACTGTGCGAGGTTCTAAAGACCACACCTCAAGAAAGTCAAAGACTGCATAGAGATCACACAAAGAAGGGCGTCGAAAATGATTCCAGGGCAGCAGGGGAAGGAATATGAGGAATGTTGGCAGACCTCAACATATCTACACCAAAGGCCAGGAGGGAAGTCAGGTGGGGGGTTGGGGTGATTGAGCCATACAAGTTTTCACAAAGGAATCACAAGGGCGGAATGTAAGGACTTATTCATGAGGACAATGATTAGAACACGGGGGTGAAGCCTGGTGGTGGGAGATTCAGGAGAGATGGGAGGAAGTTCTTCACAGAGTGGGTGGTGGACAAACGGAACAGACTGCTCAGACAGGGGACTGAAGCCAACACTGACATGGATTTAAACTTGGGTGGGATACATGTAAGGATCAGTGAGACCCATAGACAGAGGTTAAGAGGGAAAGGGACACCTGGGGAAGGGGCTGCCAATCAGCCACTAGGGCCATTGGATCTCTAAATTCAGCTCAGCGGTACACAGATGATGCAGCTATGCAGGGAAATGGGCAGACAAGATGGACTCAGAGACTTTCTGCTAGTGCAATCTATGAAGGGCCACCCTGTGTAAACAAACTGTGTAAGCAATAAAAATAGCAGTCAGTCAGATGATCATTACCTTTTGCGTTGAGCTCATTCCGCTGAGCCTGTAAACGTCTCAGATTCTGACTCTTCTCGTTCACCACCAGCTTGGGAGACAAAAGGACAAAAACATTTCAAGCCGTGAACTGATGGGCTCAGGAAGGCAGCCTCTCCATCGGGGTAAATCTGGATTCAGTCAGTGGGCAGAGCTTTGCAGTTCGATACCTGCTGCAAGGAAATCCTCTCAAACCTCAACACACCAAAGCTAAGGTCAAACATTCATTCGCAGTGAGAGTGAATGGCTCACAAATAGGCTATTCGAATCAGCACTGGCCTACCATGAGGACATTCCAAAAATCACCACCCCACCTGCCAATTCAGTTATAAGGTGTATTTGAGCAGACTTATTTCATCGGACGGACCCTTTCAAATTCTGAAAATTTTTAAAGGTGAACTGTGCTGAAATTTTAAGTAGTTTTCCTGTAGAAGCTGTGTTTTAAATACTGGTTCTCATTCTGTTATTACTAAGCACTTGCTAGCCTTTTAATAAACCCCAGGAGCTTCTGATATACTGATGGTCAGTACAATTTTATAACTGTATGGTGTAGTTTATGTCCCTTACCACCACAGAGCCCAACACAGTGACAGTAGTGTAAGGGCGTTTAAAACAAACTGCATCACTGTAAAATGGTCCTGCCACTGATGTGTACATCAGACCGCCTAAAAGGTTAGTTAAGACAGAGCAATAAAATATGACCCAGGATTTGAAAAAGTTTAAAAAAAAAAAAATTGCAAGCTGAACAGAGCTCTTAAATAAATGCATCTGGGGGTCAGAAACCCAGGCCATGTATACACCCTGGAGGGGATCACACTGCAAGCCACATTGGGTGAGTGGGATCTAGGGATGGTAGTGGACGTCAAAATGAATAACACTGAAAACTGTCGAAGAACCACAGCAAAAGCAAACAGGACACTGGGCTGCATAGCCAGGGGATTACCTTCAGGAGGAGGGAGGTGATCCTCCCTCTGTATAATGCCCCAGGCAGGCCGCATCTTGAGTACTGTGTGCAGTTCTGGAGACCCCACTTTAAGAAAGACATAGCACTGCTGGAGAGGGTCCAGAGGAGGGCGACCAGGATGATTCAGGGCATTGGGGGGAGGGGGGCCCCTATGAGGAGAGAATAGAAAAGCTCGGGCTGCACCCACTGGAGAGAGGAGACAGGGGAAATGATAGAGGTCTTCAAATGCGTAAAAGAAATAAATAAGAGCAGAGCCAGGAGGTATTCAGGCTAAAGGGAGAGAGAAACTAGGGGCATGATTGGTAGCTGGAAGAAGAAATTACAGGAGCGTAGGAGACACTACTTCACTGAGAGGGTGGTGGGAGCCGTGAGAATGCACTGCCCAGGAGTCTGGTGGAAGAGGGCACAGTGGAGGGTTTCAAGAAAGGGTGGGACAAGTACAAGGGGAAACTGAATCCCTCTCTGGGGTAGGGGTGGGGGCGCGGAGAAGCGAGCACCCAGTAGGTGGCTGGCTGCCGAACAGATAAGACAGACCAGGAGGCCTATTCTGCTGGCTGTTAGTAAACAAACTGTTAAATCCAAAAGAAAGGGGTCATTCTGTTTACTGAGAACCAAAAAGAAATGACCTTCTCCGTTGTGGAGAAAACAGAAATAATTAGACCCAACACTGTGGCAAGAACTCAACTCACAACTCCTAGGTTATGGGAAAGCTGGATCTTCTCCAGTCTTGGTCCACTACCAAGTCAAAGGCCTCTACAGTGAAAATACAGGATGTGGCATCATTAACAACTCAAGATGTGCTGAAAAGAATGAACAGGAAACATGTTCCCTAACTCAATATCTGCTGCTTCATTTTTTCTTGCTTAAAAAAGGTTCTAGACTGATCAGGTTATTCAGAGACTTGTTACTGGCATAGTATAGTGAGCCCTGAAATCTGCTCTTATAAAAAACATTGTTCAAATACACCAAGATGGATCCAGATCTTTCAATTTATTATCACTGTCAGATTCTCACATTTAGCTAGCTACAATGCTAGAAATATCTGATGAATTCAACCACCATTTCATAATTCATACAAAAATGTTTTTGTCAGACTTAAGATTCTGTCACAGTAAGAGGCAGTCAGAAAAATTCAACACCCAGACCAAGGAACAATTTAAGAGGCTTTTTTATTCCAAAGTGTAAGTCCAAAAACTCAGCTGGCTCACATACCAATACGGTAAGCACAAGTATTACAATGTCGTCTCACGTTTCGCTCAGCTAAACGCCAAGCTTCATCAGAGATAGCTAGACAATGAACAACCTGCTATTAAATACACAATTATCCTTGTGCTCATAAAAACAATACGTGTGTGACAGTTAATCAAGACACCTAGGTAATTTGTAACCCATATACAACATGTAGAAATGGCATGAGTTGATGGAAGACGCAGTACGTCGATCAATTCAGCTCATACTGGACTATGCACGTCCAGTAAGAGAATCTTTACTTAAGTCACCCCAATTGTGTCACCCTAGGACTCTGGCCCACAGCAGACAGCTGGGAGGCCAAGGCTCTAATATATAGCAGTGTAGCCCCACCCACTCCAATCAGCTGTCACATTTCCACACTCTACTGGAGGGCTACTAGGAAAAGCAGCAGTGTCCAGGGAACCTGCCAGATGCAGGAGGAAACAATCCAAACCATCAGGCACACAAGTGAGCAAGCGCTCCAGTCTAGTCTCTGGATGCTTAGAGAACCTACGCAATGTTATGAGGTTAGCCAGCAAAGCAAGCCTGCATCTAGGATTAGAAGATCAAGTAGGGTCACTCATTTACCATTTTAAAAAACAGGGCAATTTTGTCTTTACAAAATCCTGACATTTTGTTTTCCCAATTTCCCCAAAACTAAGTGTAAAATCAGCATGTTTTGCACTACAAATATGACTCAATATGGGGTGTTTGCTCAAGTTTGATGCCAAGTCAGAGGTAGAATTTGGGGGGTTAATCATGGCAGATTACCAGAATCAAATTTGAGTATTCACGGCAAAATGTTAGTATTTGCCCAATTTCCATAGTTTTTCACATTCTTAAAGGTAGAAAACTTAAAATGCAACGAATTTCTGTATTAAAACCTAAAAAAAAAAAAAAAGTTTGAAAAAGAAATTATGCGCAGGTCTTATTTGCTTATTTTGTTTTCTTCTTTCTCATCCTGGCAGTGACCTGCCTGCCCCCAACGGATCCTGTCTTGACATAACCATGCCCTTCCTGTCCCCATCCCCCATGGATCCTTTCCTGATGTGACCACGTCTTGCTTGCCCCCCCCCCCCAAATCCTCGCATGGCCACGGTGTGCCCAGACATAGGCCTCTGCTGCCTACCTTCCTCCATGGACCCTGACCTGCCCCCCATGGATCCTGGCCTGACGTGGACCCATCATGCCTACGGCCTGCTTGCCCCCATCCCATGGGTCCTGGCCTGACCCCTACCACCCCCACACAGAGATCCCGGCCCTGTTTTTTGTTGAAAACAGAGGTATTCTTTAAAACATGAAGGTTGCCCTATTCCTTCAAAAACCTCTCTTCAATCCCCCATACAACTCAACTGTTAAATCAGACCCCCAGGATCCTCGTTCACAACAGCAGGACCCCCCCAAGAACTACCTTTACATCAGTAGGACCCCCAGGAACATCCTTAACGTAAGTAGGACCCCACAGGAACCCCATGTACAACAGTAGGACCCAACATCTCAACAACATGGCTTTCTTCCGCCAAAAAATGTCCTCCTCCCAAATCCCTTGGAAAGGTTACCTTGCATTTCAGGAACACACTGCAAAAGTCTTCAGACAAGGGACAGCCCTCCCTGGCTCACCCCTGACAATGGCACCTGGCTCATCCCCTCACAGCAGCACCCAGCTCTCTCTCTCTCCCTTCGCTGCCCCACCGCCCGTGGTAGTACTTACAGAGATGGACTAGTTCACTGAAATCTCATGTCTGTATCCAGAGAATGGATTTGAGCTGTTGGCGGCAGAGGTGAGACTAGGGCGCCTCCGGCAGCAGTGGTGAATTCCTTCTACTCGGGCACTTGCTCCAAAACTAGTGACAGTGCGCGAGTGCCACCTGTCAGGCTGTCTTCATCCGTGTGCATGGCACAGCACAAGAAATTTACAACTGCAACTCGAGAGCAACAGCAACGTCCCCTGCTGCGCTCTTGAAGTCTCTGGTTAATACGGAAACCTCTCTAGTGAAAAATATCCTTGTTGTTTATGAGCAATCATACACTATCCTCTATGTGGCAATTCTTTACGAGCATGAAGAAACTATCTCCTGATAAGGCTACCAGCCAGCAATTCACAGAGGAGGAGTATGAGGAGGAGCATTACTGGGGACAATGAGACAAGATCTCCCCCTGGAGTCCTGGATGACTATTCCTCCTATTCAGCCATCCAAAGACAAATGTCTGACAAGCTAGATCTCCACACTTCTGAGTCAGAAGTAGATGTGGAAAAGTCAGAGTTTACGAGAATGTTAGGGCTCACATCCACCGAAAGGGTGTTAAGAGTTCCTATACATCGTGCTTTCATGAAGGTATCGAGAAAATTCTACAGATGCCTGCTTCAACACCAACCTTTGATAAAAAGTCGGGAAAAGGTATATGGTGCAATGTAAAGGTTCTAAATTTTGTCTGTATGCACAAGGACTCATATAAGCTGCAGACTGTGAAAAGATGAAGGCAAATTATACCCCCCCCCAATGAAGATTCTGAAAACTTGATAGTCTGTGGATGAAAGAGTATTTAGACTCCTCTGTGTTATTAAGGCATGCTACAGTGCCTTCAGAAAGTATTCACCCCCCCCTTGTCACATTTTGTTGTGTTACTACCAGAATTTTAATGCATTTAAATTATTTTTCCCCCCCTTGATTCACACAGCATACTCAACAATTTAAAGGGGCCAAAATATTTGTATTGTGTAACAAAAATTTCTGAAAAATTTAAAACTGAAATATCTTGTTTACTTAAGTATTCCCCCCCAAGTCAATACTTTGTAGAAGCGCCTTTGGCAGCAATTACAGCTTTCAGTCTTCTTGGGTATGTCTGTATCAGCTTTGCAAATCTGGATTTGGGGATTTTCACCCATTCTTCCTTGCAGATTTGCTCAAGCTTTGTCAAGCTGGACGGGGAGCGTCGGTGAACCGCAATCTTTAAGCCTTTCCACAGATTCTCAATGGGATTCAAATCTGGGCTTTGGCTGGGCCACTCAAGGACATTCAGCTTCTTGTTCTGAAGCCACCCTAGTGTTGCTCTGGCTGTATGCTTGGGGTCACTGTCCTGTTGGAGCGTAAATCTTCACCCCAGTCCAAGGTCTATTGCAGACTGATGCAGGTTCTCCTCAAGGATGTGCCTGTATTTGGCTCCATTCATTGTTCCCTCTATCCTGACAAGTGTCCCAGTCCCTACCGCTGAAAAGCACCCCATAACATGATGCTGCCACCACCATGCTTCACGGTAGGGATGGTGTTACACTGGCGATGAGCTGTGTTCGGTTTGTGCCAGGCACAGCGCTTTGCATTCAGGCTAAAGAGTTCAATTTTTGTTTCATCAGACCAGAGAATCTTTTGCCACATGGTCTCAGAGTCTGCCACGTGCCTTCCTGCAAACTCCAGGCGTGCTATTATGTGGCCTTTTCTCAGGAGTGGCTTCCGTCTAGCCACTCTCCCATAGAGGCTACATCTGTAAAGTGCTGCAGAGATTGTTGTCGTTCTCCCATCTCAGCCATGGAACTCTGTAGTTCTGTCAGGGTGGTCACTGGGTTCTTGGTCACTTCCCTGACCAAGGTCCTTCTTGCCCGGTTGCTCAGTTTGGGAGGACGGCCTGCTCTAGGAAGAGTCTGGGTGGTTCTGTAATCTTTCCATTTCCTAATGGTGGACTTGACTGTGCTCCTGGGAACTTTCAACACCCTAGAAATGTTTTATACCCTCCCCAGATCTATGCCTCCTCACAATTCTATCATGGAGTTCTACGGACAGCTCCTTGGTCTTCATGGTAGAGTTTCTGCTCTGACATGCACTGTCAACAGTGGGACCTTATATAGACAGGTGTATTTCCTCTGAAATCATGTCAACCATTTGAACTGACCCCAGGTGGACTCCATTCAAGTTTGAGAGTGATCTCACAAGGAAATTGGATGCACCTGAGCTCAATTTGGAGTGTCATAGCAAAGGGGGTGAATACTTATCAATTCAAGACATTTCAGGTTTTTATTTTAAATTACATGTACAAAAAATTCCAGAAGTCTCATTCCACTTTGACATTAGACAGTAATTTGTGTAGATACGTGACAAAATCCAAGGGGGGGTTGAACATTTTCTGAAGGCACTGTATATTGAGTTACACTGCATACTACCAAAAGGTGTTATAGTCCTCTATAATACCAATTTGGTGTGATGACATGCCTCAGGAAGCTAGAAATCGCCTGGCATGTACAGTGAAAGATGACTTGGAAGCAGCTAAGCACCAATTTCAAATATCAGTAGACAATTCCACTAGAGCACTTCCTAACTCAGTAGCCACAAGAACATATGCATGGCTCAGAGTTTTCTTTCACATGCAACAAAAAGCTGCAGATTTTCCTTTTAAAGGTCGTCCACTGTTAAGAGGACCAACACAGGCCTGTATGAAAAATATAGATGAAAACAAACGTTCTAAAATCTGACAGAGAAAGAAAAAAAGAGCAGGGGTTATTATACCATCTACAGAAATGGAGGCATTATAGTAGACGATATACTTATCATGACTACATACCCACCAGAAGTAAAGGGACAGGAGAGTATCCAGTACACAGTCAACACCTGCTCCTCTGGCCCAAACTAAATCTAACCTCTGGCAATCATACCCCAGCTGCCATGAATCCACTGCCAGTGGTGGTGGTGGTGGTGGTGGTGGCAGTCTTTCTTACTGCCTAAAAGAAACTGGGAAAATCACCACAGAGAATTGCGTATTAGAGGTAATGAGAGGCACGCTACAGTGTCAGTTTGTTTGCAAAATGCAATAGCAGAAAAACTTCAAACCACTGCTTCCAGACCAGAACTACACTTACTAAAATTAGAAGTTCAAAAACTGCTAAAACTAAAAATAGTGGAGAAAGTAACCCCCCCCCCCGAATGTGTAGTATGGTATGGGCTGCATGCCCATTGGCTCTGTGTGAACCAATGGGCATCCATCTAATGTCGGTCGTGGCGGGCGGGTGGGTGCTCCGCTCCCTGACTGACCGAGGGGTGGGGGTACCACTAGACCACCAGGGATATTGGTCCTTTCTTTGTTACAGATGCCCGTAATCGGGCAGAAAGCAGTCCACTGGACCACCAGGGATATTGGATCTTTAATAATACAGATGCCCGCGATCGGGCAGATAGCGGTCCACTGGACCACCAGGGATATTAGACCTTTTTAGTAATACAGATACATAGACAGTGTCGGCAGATAAGGGCCTATGGCCCACCCAGTCTGCCCATTTGAGCTTGTAAGTTCAGTTTATGTTTTCCTAGAAGTCTGTTGCCCCTTACCCCGACCTCCAGAATTCCTTTATGTCTATCCCATGCATTCTTAAATCCCGTGATTGTTTCAGCCCCTACCACTTCCTCTGGCAGGGTGTTCCACTTGTCCACCACCCGTTCTGTGAAGAAATTCTTCCTCACGTTTCCTCTGAATCGTCCTCCCTCCAACTTCATCCTATGCCCTCTAGTCCTGGAACATCTTTTTCGCTTAAAAATAGTGTATTCTGCACCCTGCTCCTCCTGTAAGATACTTGTATGTCTCTATCATATCCCTCTCCTCCTCTCCTCCAGGAGTACATGTTCAGTTCCTTCAACCTGTCTTCATAGAACTTGTGATGCAATCCATGCACCATCTTTGTTGCCCTCCTCTGAACCTTCTCTACCCTGTCTATGTCCTTACGTAGGTATGGTCTCCAGAACTGTACGCTATACTCCAGGTGGGGCCTCACTGGTGTCTTGTATAGTGGAATTATGACCTCCCTTTTCCTGCTGGTGATTCCCCTGCTTATGCATCCCAGCATCCTATTTGCTTTACCTGCTGCCTTGTCACACTGTTTCCCTACCTTGAGGTCATCAGAGATGATAACCCCAAGATCCCTTTCCTGCTTGGTGCATGCTATATCCTCACCCCCCCCCCCCAACTGATATATTGTGCCAGGGTTTTTGTGCCCCATATGCATTATCTTGCACTTCTTTACATTGAATTTCAACTGCCACACCCTTGACCATTCTTCAAGTTTCTGCAGGTCCCTTCTCATTCTGTCTACACCCTCTGGTGTGTCAACTCTGTTACAGAGCTTTGTGTCATCAGCGAACAGTGAAATTCTGCCTTCTAGGTCCTGCGCAATGTCACTGATGAAGATGTTGAATAGGACCGGTCCCAGCACTGATCCCTGTGGTACCCCACTGGTCACTCTTCCCTCTGTGGAGTGACAGCCATTTACCACCACCCTCTGTGTCCTGCCACCCAGCCAGTTACCTACCCACCACACTACTGTCCTGCCCACACCCATATTCTCCAGTTTGTGTAATAAGTCTTCTATGTGGCACAGTGTCAAAGGCCTTGCTGAAGTCCAGATAGGCCATGTTCACTGCCCTCCCCTGATCCACCTCCCTAGTCACCCAGTCAAAAAATCAGTGAGGCTGGTCTGACATGACCTCCCCCTGGTGAAACCATGCTGCCTTGGGTCATGTAGTCCATTGACAACCAGATGTTCCACCAATCTCTCCTTCAGTAGTGCTTCCATGATCTTCCCCACTACTGATGACTGGTCTGTAGTTCGTGATTGGGCAGAAAGCGGTCCACTGGACCACCAGGGATATAGGACAAAGTCTTTTTTAACAAATACCGCCATCGGGTGCGGAGGCGCTGCCAGATGCAGATGGAATCGTGTTGCATCCTGCAATGCGGCAGCTCACCTGTGGGTGGCCATCAGTTGTTCCTCTTTTTTTTGGCTTAACTTTGTGCTGGCACAGGTAGGGGTTGCGCATGCATGGCTCTACACACCCGGGCTGAATATCGGGCTGTGCAGGTTATGCATGGGCACGACCCCCACCTGTGCCTGCATCACATTACTGATCGCTCTGCAGTATCCCGGAGTTGTCGTGCACTTTTCCTTTGAATATCGCCCAGGGGTGCATCAGTGGATTGCGACATGCAACACTGTTGTGCCATGAACCCTTTTGAATACCTGAGCCTCTGTGTTTTTTTTTTTTCACTCTTAATCTTTATTTTATTATATAAGAACATTTAAACAGTACCAAACAACAAACAATTAACAAAATATACACATCCAATACGCTTGACAGTTTATACTTAAGAGAGTACACTGCAGTAAAAGAAAAAACAAGCTGGCTATTAATAAAATAAATACCGGGGGTCTAGAAGCATTTTATCTAAGGCAATATTTCAACTGGGAGATTTATCATGAAATTTTCAATTCTACTTATACAGTTAATCTAGGTATACTATATATTCCATAATTTCATTACTCTGCATACAGCAACAAAGTACAGCTCTATGGTACAAAGTCCTGTCTAACCTGTGAGATATATAGCACCCACCTTCTCCAGAAAATTTCAAACTGATCCTCTCCTTTGTTCACCATGGCAGTGATCCTTTCCATTTTGTAAACATTTATCATAATGTCCTGCCACTGTGTTAGTGTAGGGGGACTGGTGATCAGCCATAACCTTGTAATAGTTTTCTTCGCTGCTACGAGTGTGATGGCAAGAAATTTCCTACTCATGGGATCTCTGCACTCTGGTGGGTATTTGATAAAAAAGAACAATAAGGGATATAATGTTATAGATGGAGATAGTATCGGTCTTAGTGCGCCTTGTAAGCTTGATATAAAGGGGAGGACTCCCCAGCAACTCCAAAACATATGAGCATGTGTGGCCGGAGAGTAACCACACTGCCTCCAGCACTGCACTCCCCTGTTAACCAAATATTTCTGTTGTATTGCCAGTGTCCTAAAATATCTAATAGATACTTTCCATGAGAACTCCTTCCATATTTTGGAGTTAAGGCCCCATTGGATAGTTTTAACATGTCTTTCCCATATCTTTACTGGAATAGGTAATCCTAAATCCCTTTCCCGTGCCTGGTGTATCTAATCCAGAGAGTCCTCTCCCAATACCCTAATGGCTGCATACGAAATGGAAATTAAATGGGGAAAGAGTGTTTTTTTTTTTTTTTATCTATGGCTCCTATTAAAATACTCAGGAGATGAGGGGCCGGAGTGTCCCCCCATATCCCATCCACTATGGGCTTAAGGAAATTCCTGACCTGAAAGTATCTAAATCTGTCTTTATAGGGAATACCATATCGCCGCACTAGGCCTGTCAGAGTTAAAACCATTCTCTGGGGGGCAAAATGGGATACCAGGTGTAATCCCAGTCTTTCCCATCTACGACAGCCCTTACTCAATCCAGCTGGTATAAACTGAGCTAAGTGGGATAACGAAAACAACAGGGGTCTCCACTTCGTGAAACCCTTAATTGTTAATGTTTTTCGCCAGTACTGTAGGCTGGTACGTGTATATGGGTTGGTTATTTCCTCCAGACTAGTGTCTGGGGGATAGGTCAACAACACCTTATGCATATCCCCCAGGTCCTCCTCTTGTCTCTCCAATGGTTTCCATCTAGCCTCATAATCCCCACTGAACCAGTACAACACAGTTCTAAGCTGGGATGCTAAGTGATATAGCCTCAAATTCGGGAGTACCAGTCCGCCCTGCCCTTTGGGTAACTGTAAAATAGAGAGTCATGTTCTTGGTTTCTGTGAGGCCCATATGCATTTAGAAATTTTCCTGTTTAGTGTTCTATACCCAGGGCCCCTGGTGTTCTGCGGCAGAATTTTCTGATTTCTGCGGCAGGGCTCCTTGACTTCTGCGGCAGCATTTTCTGATTTCTGCGGCATGATTTATTCATTTCTCTGGCAGAATGCAGTCCTGTCATTGGCTAAATATGATGTGATGTCATCAATGACATCATATGCTGAGCATAGAGGAGGGGCTTCAGGATAAACGAGCTGGGAAAGAAAGCCCGACACTATGAAAAAACAGTATATTTATATGAAAATTCACCAAAAACAATGAATTCTGGGGCACTACATATATTCTGTGGCAAATTCCGCAACCGCAGAATTCCAGGGGCCTTGTCTATACCATTCCTCCAGCACCTGCACCGGGACAGTCTGGGCGAGGTACAGGAACCTTGGCAGAACAACCATTCGTATCGCCTCAATCTTCTGGATCAGAGACAGGGCGAGAGTTCTCCATCTTTCCAAATCAGATGTTATCTTATTTAGTAAAGGGGAGTAGTTGAACTCAACCAGATCCAAGTGTGTACCTCCTATCTGAATCCCCAGATATTTTATACGCTTTAGGGTCCAACAAAATGGAAACCTTGTTCGAGTCTGGGGCGATGGCTCATAATTCACCTGAGTACTTCTGTTTTCATCTGGTTTACCCTATAGCCTGCAATTTTAACCGAAAGTGTCTAGGAGGTTCCACAGAGGGGGCAGGGACAATTCCAGCTCTCTCATATAGATCAGCAAATCATCAGCATAGACAGCTAATTTGTGATTTTCTCTCCCCACCTCTACAATCCTTATCCAGTCATCCTGCCGCACAGCCTGTGCCAGAGGTTCAAGATACATGGCAAACAGCAAGGGGGACCGGGGCATTCCTGTCTGGTGCCCCTCTGCAGGGATATTGGGGTCGAGACTGATCCATTCACCTTAATAAACGCCCTTGGGTCTAGACAGAGAAAATGATATTAACAAAATCCCGTGACAGACCCATCTTACCCAGCACAGCCCACAAGAACGGCCATGCTACCCAGTCGAACGCTTTCTCTGCATCCAGACTTAACAGTAAGAAAGGGGTGTCTGACTGGGCAGCATGGTGCATCAAGTGCAATGTTCTTTTAATGTTATCCTGGGTCTGCCCGCCAGGTTCGAACCCTGTTTGGTCCAAATTTATTAACTGGGGTAATAGGACCTCTACTATGCTAGCCAAGACCGAGGCAAACAGCTTATAATCAATATTAAGAACCGATATGGGCCGGTATGAGGAGCATAAGGTACTGTCCTTCCCTGGTTTCAAAATGCTCGAGATATAGGCATAACGCCAGGTATCTGGAGCACGATCCCCTTCCTGAATTCCCCTACATGTGCCCAACAGTAAGGGAACCAACGGTTGCCTAAACAATTTATAAAACTCCCCTGTGTACCCATCGGGGCCCGGGCTTTTAAAGGATTTCAGGTTCGCAATGGCTGTGTTTAGCTCTCCTTCTGTAATCGGGATATCTAACGTCTGCTGTTAATCTGCAGTAGGTCTGGGGAGATTAAGTTCTTCCAAGAAGGTCTGCACTGCAGTCATGTTTACCTCACGATCCTGAGTATATAAATTTTTATAAAAGTTCTGAAAAGCTTGTTTAATCTGTGCTGGTAATTTAACTAGGTTACCATGTATTGGGGCCCTAATCTGGGATATATTGGATTGCACCCTTCGCTGCCGTAATCTGCAAGCCAACAGGTGTGTTGACCTCGGCCCTCCGTCATAGTATTTCTGACGCAGGTATTGTAAGGCCTGCTCTGTACGTACATCTATAAGTTGCTTTATCTTTTCCTTCATGGCTTGCAATAGGGGTAGCACTCCCTCATCCCCTGCAGTACGTTGGGTCTGCAGTTCTTTAAGTTGCTGATGTAGCCTGTCCAATCAAAGCTGCTGCTGCTTCCTATAATGTGAAGAATTCTTAATTCTGCCCCCCCTCAGAACCGTCTTGAGGGTGTCCCATAAGGTGCTCTCTGATATGTCAGGGGTACGACTTTCCTGGGGAATCTGTGAGATTCTCTGTATAACCACTTCTTGAAAATCTTTTAGGTTCAGCAAAAAATTCTTAAACCTCCATAAAGTCTCTTTTTTTCTCCCTCTCAGTCCATCCGAAGGGTCAGCAGGGAGTGGTCCGATAGCACAGATGGGGATTGTGTGCACTCTCGTACCCTACACATATGTTCTTTAGTAATGTGTAAGTAGTTTATTCAGGTAAATACCTTATGTACAGCCGAACAGTGTGTGAACTCACGCTTGCCCGGATTCATGGACCTCCACACATCCACCCACTGTGCATCTGAAAGGTAAGATTGTGCAGCCTTTTTTGCAGCTGTTTTCCTAGGGGGTTTTGGGCTCGAGGTGTCAAGGTGGGAGGAGATCCGATTATGGTCCCCACCTATCACCAGAACTCCTCTATTTACCTCCACAACTTTCCAAAACAGAGTTCTAACTACGTCCACATATATATATATATACACATACATACACACACGTGCTCTCCTGCTCCTCCACTTGTCCCACCAGAATGGCTAACCGGCCCTCTGGGTCGACACAAGAGGTCATGAGCTTAAATGGAGTAGCCCTAGGTACCAGAATCGGGGCTCCCCACCTCCTACCCTCTTTATATATGTGGAGGCGACTATGATTTCAGAACCAAATTTGGTCAGTTTTAAATACTCTGTCCTACTCAAGTAGGTTTCCTGGAGGAGCAGAAATGTAGGTTTAAGTTTTTTTGATTGAGGTAAGAATCCTGTATCATTTTGTAGGATTATTTAGGCCATTAACGCTGTGGGAGCAGATGACTACTGGAGGGTTACCACCCATGAATGATGACTGCTATGTGTGGCTGAGATACCGCTAATCTGCTTGTTGTCAGGGATCCCCTTCTCATTACTCTCATCCCTGCCCCCCCCCCCAAATAATCCACCGGCTTAATATGGTCCTTCTTAGTCTGAATAAAGGTATCTCCTCGTTCTTGACCCCCTCCGACAATAATCAGGCAGTAGTTATTTGAATCAAGCGCATCAGAAACATATTTATTTAGTTTTTGTTGACCAGGTAAGTGCACTAGACAAATCCTGCCTATTTTCAGGCACAACCTGGGGGAGGGGGATACAGATGAATGCCAACTGACCCTGAACTAGATTAAGCTGTCAGTGGTATTTTTAGTGAATGAGGGAAATTTGGCCAGGACACCGGGGAAATTCCCCTACTCTTTTTGATAAGTACCATGGGATCTTTAACATCCACCTGAACTACCACCAATCCAGGCAGAAGGGACCTCGGTTTAACGTCTCATCCGAAAGATGGCACCTCAGAAGTGCAGCACCCCTCTCATGCTGCACCACAGTGTCAGTACTGGGATATTAACCCAAGTGCCAGATGAGGGAACTGAACCCACAGCCCTCTGATCTCCCGGCCTCAGAGGCGGAGTGTGCTACCTACTGAGCCACTGACACTGCTCTAAATAAAATAAAATATAACACATAAATTATATACATGTAAATATACAACAACAAATAAATGTAGCTGTAGCATATTCATAAGGTCACTTCCAGAAAAGGAGGGCTGAATCATTTGCCCTCTACAAAATGGAGACCAAGCCCTGCAATAGGGCCTAGTCTCCTGGGGAGGAGTAGTGGCCACGGGTTTCACCAGGCCTCCCAGACCCTAACAAATATTGGGGTCAGATGCATTTTGCACCTGTAAGTGAGTCATCCACCTGGAGGGGGGAGGTGATGGTAGAACCACCCCGACTCCGCAGCAGAGAAGAAAAAAAAAAAAGAAAAGAAAGAAGATAGAATTATTTTCCCATCCCAAATTCCCTACTATCTTTTATATAAATTTTGGGGGCCAACAGAAAAAGAAACTCTGTAGTGCCCCTTGTGTACTGCCCTCAGTTCCAAAAGGCGCAACACATGCATATTGTATGAACTGTTTTCAGTGTCCCAACGTCTCAAATAAGCACTGGTATATAAAGGTAGCTCAAAAAGTTCCCTCAGCGTTCTTGTTTAGGTCTCTTATGAATCAAAGCAGTTTAAGTATATGAGAAAACTAGCTGTGGATTCCCAGAAATAAAAATGTCCCACTTTGACACGGTGGAGAATTGGATAGCCAACCCTCTCCCCTTAATGTGCATCATAAAGGCAGCTCGAGTGACCTATCCTCCTAAGGAGGGAAGCCTCCAACATTTCAGAGCCAACTCTCCCCCTCATTTAAACAATGAAGAAACCACCCACCAGAGTTCTGGGAATACTGCTCAGGTGTCCGGTTGCTGCGCTGCTACTGCTAGCCCTCTGGGGTTGCTTCTGAGTTTCTTCAAAGTGTCTTAGTTCTTGGAGTGAGCGAAAGCCTCCCGCCTGGGTTCCTCTGCCACTGTGATCTTTGAGGCTGGAAGTTCTGAGTCGCTGCTTGGTCCGGCTGGAGATCTCATCCCCGATTCTTCAGTTCCTGCTGGGCCTCCTCTGGGTTATTGTAAATTTAGGTGCCAGAGTCCCAAAACACATGGAGCTTTGCCTGGTATGGGGTTTGGAAGCGGGCCCCATGCTCCTGCAGAACTTTGAAGAGCGGTGAGTAGGTAGTCCTTTGCTGTACAATTTCAGTGGGATAGTCATGGTCGAACAACAGTCTGGATGCGTTATATTTAAACAACCCTGTTTGTCCACGCTGTGTGCAAAATAAATTCTTTATCCCTATAACTACCTAGCTTAAGAACAACTGATTGGTGTCTCGCTAATGGGTCGCTGGGCTTCTGCATTAGGGTCTGATGTGCTCTTTCTATGCGGAAAGTGAACGTGGGAGGCAGCTCCAGAACATCCCTCAGCAAGTCTTCTATACAATCTTCCATTTTTCCTGTCTCTGCTCCCTCAGGGAGCCCATAAATGCGAAGGTTTTCCCTTTGAGAGCATGCTTCGAGATCCCGTAACTTGTCGTGCAGGGTATCTTGGTAGTCAGCAGAAAGCGACCGCTTGGTATAAATCTTGGGTCTCCTCTCCAATCTCCCCCACACGGGTTTCAGACAACTCCAACTTTCCCTCCACGGTATGTAGCCTGGACTGCAGCGTTTGAAATTCTTTTTTATTCTCAGCCCTAAACGCTCTGATCTCTGAGAGCAGCAACTCAAATCGAGAGCGAGATAGGCGTCCGCTCTCCTGGTCAGTGTCAGGGTCCCAGGCCACGCTACTTGCTGGGGATGAACTCCGACTGAGCAAATCCTTTTCTTGTAATCCTTCACCATCCATCTTTTTTCGGCACCCCCTAGAACGAGGTTTTGTAGTACCTTTCCCTCTGGACTTTTCTGATGCTATTTTCATGAATGTTGTAGGAAATATGAGCTGTTCTGGAGGGTTTTAGAGTATAGGAAGGTAGGAGCTCTGGGTTTAAGCAGCCAGCAGGTGGATGACGTCACCAGAAGTCGTGTTCTCTGGTTTTAAAGTTACAGGGGCTTAAGATTGTGCAGTTTATGTACTTGAGAAGTTTCATTTACAAATTGCTGAACGTTTGTCTGCTTATAACTGCACACTTTAATACTAAAGATCTGAAACTTGATACACATGTCCATGAGGTAAAGGACTTCCAATCTACTAAATACAGTATTGTACTACAGTGTCCATATTAGGTAGTAGACAAAGTTTCTGGTATAGGACTAGAACCCACAACCTTCTGATCTACCAGCTCCAGACCTACTGAGTCACTGACAGCATGAAAAATGAAAATGTGACAACCAAGAACTGTGACTACTTACAGAACAAACTGCAGCATTACATTACCTGCAATTCTTCAATTTTGGAAAGATAGTACTGGCGCAGACCTGTGCCTCCCTTCCCCTCCTCCACGTCCATCTGCAACTGAAACAAACAGGATGTCAGAAAATACACCAACGTGTACAGTCCCAAACTCCTTCAGGAATATGTACAAAGAAATGCAGCAGTTTGCCATGACACCGGAACTTACTGTGACTACATAAACACTTCGGCCAAAAGATTTAAAAATACTTTTATGTGCAATAGTGTTTCTCCCTCAGATTAATAAACTATTTTTTTTCTGCAGAAAACAATGCCTGCTTAGAATTTTAACTGACCATCACCAGAATTTCCAACAGCTATAAAGTCATACATTCGGAGGAGGTCCCTGGAGGCACCGGATGGCGAGTCTTCAACAACAAAAAAAAAATGTTCAAATTTCAAGAGCAACCAAATTTCATGCTGCAGATATTCTGAATATCTGCTCTGAAATATGACGCCTCCAAAACCAAATCAGCACCCCCTAGAATGCCCAGAGAACACACCGTGAAATCAGCAGCCAGACCATGTAAGCAACAAGACACAACAGAGTGTGTGTTGAACAGATATTACAGCACGCCCAGGGGTGTAGTAAGGCACAAGGCCCTGCCAAGTGCCTTCAGCCCCTGGAAGTGCAGTAGTATCTGTTCAACACACACCCTGGAGAGTTTTATTGTGCTTATAAAATGGGAATCTTTTAAAAAAAATTTTGCTCCTACAAAATAGTACATCTGTAAGCAGCAAAAATCATTTTTTTATCAGACCGTCTGATAAAATAGTCCTTCTGCCAGCAAGAAAATTACATCATGGTTTTGGCAGGATGCCAGGCTGAACCCCAAAGCACACACACACTTTCTCGGGTTTGGGGAGAACCTACTATATTTTTGTTAAATTATTTTTATTTCAATGATGCAGGACTGGGCAGCGTCTCTCCTGAGCACTGTCACAGAGCAAGCCGAACGTGCTTGTTCCACAGAGTCCGATTACGGAACTGACCGCACGTTAGAAAAAACAGCCCATGTTTTTAGTTGCTCATGAAGCGAGCAGTGAGTTGTCAGGAACGGGGTTTTGAAAGAGGAAATATACTACTGCCTTACCAGAAAAGAAATGGAAACAGAACACCACCAGTTTCTTTCATTTCAAACGCGAACGTTCTAAATACACACTGATTTTTTTGTGCATTGATTTACTTGTCAGTACTTTTTTTTCCTATGTGTAAAACGTATTTGACACTTCAGTTGCAGCCAATCAAAATGCTCAAATTTTCCTTACCCATTTTATAAGTAGCAATCGGCAAACTCTGCAGCACTATCAGGGTCTGCCCTAAAGTATTTATGCATGATGGTGCTCCCTCCATTCTTTTTTGAGCCACCCATCCTGTTGTAACACCCCATGCTAACAGCCAAACCCTGGTCCCCATTGGGAGTGGGTCACACAGAAAAACAAGGTGACTTAAGGAGCTACAATGAAACTTGCTGAAAAAAGAAAAAAAAAAAGTGAATGGACTCAGGAAATAGAACTGGTGAGAATAATCAAAGCATCAGGTCAATGAACCATACAAATAATGCCTACATTTCAAACTATTCTGGGGACAACAGTGGCTATGTGGACATTAACACACTCCAGGGTGTGTGTGTTCACTGGGAGGCAATGGCATGTTTCCAGTGTGTGCTGAGGCACAAGGCCACTGGCCCAGTGCTCCTCAGGACTCACCATAGTGCCTATACCTCCCAATGGGCGCTACGCACAAAACAAGGAATTGCCTATGTGCTGTGGAAGGCTACCCTAAGTAGGAATGCTGCACACTAGGGTCCCGCAGGCCCCTGGCAGCATTCATAGAGCACAGGATCCCCTGGCGATCCAGCGGCTACCACCACGGACAGTCGGGGGAGGCGAGAACGTGCCGCACTGGGTGCCATTCTACAAGGCACAGAGTGTTGGGAAGGGGTGCAGGATACAGCCACTGGCACCCTTCCGTATCCGTTGTGCATCCCCCATAACATACACCCACTGGCTGCTGTGGGGACAAAAGTACATCCGGAATGCCTCCCCAGCCCTTCGGTCAGGCGAAGAGAGCTGGGGATGGCCAGTCAGACAGCCACCTGAAGGAGTCCCCTGCTCCACACACAGCTGGGGATCCACTAACGGACCAGAATGGGCATCCGATTGGATGCCCACCTGTGTTCTCCGATCCATCGCCCCCACCGCGCACCAGCATGCCAGGTGGGCGGGGGCACATACAGGCACCCTGCGGTGGCCAGCCATAATGAATGCTGTGTCCCACATGCTTGTCCGCAGTTGCCGAGCTATATGGGCCAGGTAGTGCAGAACCCTCAATGAACGCTGTACCAGGATGGGACAAAGTTTGCGAGCTGGTGGTCAGCAGTTTGGCCACCAGTTTTCAAAATCTGATAGTCAAATCAACATTTTTAGTGGCAAACATTTTTAAGGGCTCAAAATCACATTGTGGGCAGGTAGCTAGTTGGCTGATAACTTTCAAAATCTGTTAGCCAAGCCATTTTGTTAGTGGCCATTGGTCAGCTGGCTACCTAAGTTGTCCCACTTTACGTGGTACCCTGAATTGTTTCTTTGCACTTGTAACTGCGAATGCAATGGATATGTTTTCAAAAACATAATGTAGCACAAGTGCCTTTCCAAGTATTGTACATACAGGCATAGCATGTAACATGCTTCGACCGATAAGAGAACAAAATTTGTGGTAGCCATCTTGACTTAAGTTATTCAGCTCTATAGTATCCACACATTTCTTTATGCGATATCAGAATACACCTGGTTTTGAACTCCTGTGCTGCCTTGCTTATGCTTAGTGTGCCCTTCACCGGCTGGCAGAGGAGACTCAAGATTTCTTTAGCACATTCTGCTTTTGTGTTGCTGTGTTGGGGGGGGGGTGAGCTAGCTTCAGCCAATTAGGCCAGTCAGGGTGGGGATTGGGCTGGTCTTGGGAAATCAGCTAGTCAGGTTTGAAGATTGAGCTTGTCTCAAGCTAGTCAGTGTGGGGGAAATTAGGCTAATCTCAGGCAGACAAGCTACTCAGGTTGGATTAGCCTCAGGCAAACAAGCTAGTCAGGGTAGGGTATCAAGCTAGTCTCAGGCAATCTCAAGCTAGTTAGGGTGGGAAAAAATCTGGCTAACCTTGGGAAGTCAAGCTAGTCAGGGTCAATGACTGGGCTAGCCTCAGGCAGTCTCAAGCTTATCAGGGCGGAGGATTGGGCTAGTCCTGGGCACTCACGTTAGTTAGTCAGGGTGAGGAACCGGGCTAGTATCAGGCAATCAAGTTAGTCAGGGCTGGGGATTGGGTAAGGCTGGTCTAAGACAATCAACCTGGTCAGGGTGGGTTATCAAGGTAGACTAGCATCTGGGGATCTAACGGAGGATAGTCTGTCTAAAAATAGGCTACCATATTCTGTCTGTCCCCATTACACACTTGTTCAATACGTCGCTCACGCAGGGTGCTCTTCCACTGGTTTGGAAAACCGCCCATGTTATCCCTCTATTCAAATCTGGAAACCTGAGTGGTTTAAACTACCGACCCAAATCCCTCCTTCCTATCTTATCCAAACTACTTAAAAGAATTGTCAATTCCCAACTTAGAATGCATTTGAAAACCTTCAACCTCCTGAACTCAGTGCAGTCCGGCTTTAGGCCATGTCATAGTACGATTTCAGCCCTTGCTAAGGTCACCAACGACTCGTTAAAGTCCTTGGATGATAAAAACTACGTTTGTGCCTTATTTTTAGACCTTAGCAAGACCTCTGACACAGTGGACCACAACTTGCTTCTGCTATCACTGCATAACACTGGCCTGGACCCCCATGCACTGAACTGGTTTTCTAGTTCTCTCTCTCTCCGGCCATCAACAGCAGATTAAAGCCGATGGGAATTTATCTCCTCTGAAGCCCACTGTGAGAGGTGTACCTCAAGGGTCCATCTTACGCCCATCATTATTTGCAATATGCATCAACATCAATCCTGGTATTAAATTTGCTAACACCTACCTTTCTGCAGACGACACAATCCTCTATATCGACAGGTCCACCCCGCAGCTAGCCTGCAAAGACCTTCTATTAGACGTTAACCTTCTGCAGCTAAATCTCCTCCATCTAAAACTCTCACCAAACACAAAAACAAACTAAGGTAAGGCTTCTTTCTCTCCCCTCCAACTAAAACCTTCAGTCACTGCCGGGCATCTCAAATTACCATAGTATTGGGGGAAAACCTGGAGTTTGTAGCCAAATTCAAATATTTGGGTTTCTGGGTCTACCGTAGGTTGTCCTTCGTTTCCCATATTGAACTAGCCAAAAAAAAAAAAACCTAAAGCAAAGGCTTGGCCTGTTTTACCGCATTAGATATCTACTTCAGGGTTCTAAATAATTGATTAGCAGTTTTTTTCTTGGGACAATACTAACTGTACAAAAAGTATTTATATAGGTTTTCTAGAAAGGTTATGTTTGTTAAACACAGTGAGGCAAGTGCTATGCACTTTCACAATGTTTCAGCACTTTTATGAGCAAAATGCTAATCAATTTTTAGAGTTAAATAAAACCCTGTACTAACACAAGAAGTAAAAATCTGGCTGGTTCAGTCTACCTTTCTTCTGCTCCTTGATTAAAAGCAGACTTCTTCTATGGTCATGGCCCTAGTACTGCCCTAGTTAAGTGGGACACACTATCGCCGAGCTTTAAGATTTATTACCGGTGTCCCCAATCCACTCATCATTGTCCCCTTTATTCGAAACTAGGCTGACTATCTCTTAAGCTGATGCCAGAAAAAGGCTCTCACCTGGACCAACCGAGCAAGCATCAATAAAATGCCCCAGTACATTACTGTCTACCCACCTGCTCTGCAAGCAACTACCCCCTTAGAAGCTTCTCATATATCACCTTAATTGTCCCCAGAGTTAGAACGTACCTTGGTGAGGCCTCAATAAGCCATGCCCTGCCTGTGCTCTGAAACAGTTTCCAAAATACCTTGAAATTATCAATCTCTGTTAAACTGACCACTTTTAAAACTTCGCCGGCTCGTGTCTTCAAAGAGTCTTGTCATTGCTTCCAGCGATGAACTGCACTCGTACTTTTCGGCTCACGACTCTCTCTCATTCCTCTGCTAAATTGTTCCCTCTGCCTCATCTCTACTCCTACCATGAAGTTTAACCTGAATTGTGTGTATATAATTGTATATATTGTGAATAACCTGTGTATGGTGCTTTGTGTAATTTATTTACTGTGAATAATGTATTCTTCACTCATATGCAACTTCTAGCATATCCTGTTTTCTTAAATTTTAATCTCATTCTACCACTGTGAACAATCCCAGGTCCATCTTGTAAAGGAGTTCTACTCAATGGTGTTTTGCCTGGTAAAATAAAGACTGACTGAACTAATCAGGGTGCAGGATCAGGCAAGTCTCTGGCAATGGAGTTAGTCATGGTGGTGGAATCAATCTAATCTTAGGAAACCAAGCAAGGGTGCGGGGCCATGCTAGTCTAAGGCAACAAGCTAGTCAGGGTGGGAAATTGCTACTTGGCATAATAAAAGAAGCCAGAAACTTAAGATCCTTACAAAGAGCCATTTTGATTATCTGCAAAGCCCATGTAACTGTTAAACTCTTCTTTGCTTTCCTATCATCCCTTACATCCATCCGGAACCTTTCTACTCTGTATTCAGTGTTATATGAAGCCAATCTTTGTAAATACGTTTTAACCAATATTAGAAATTCTTGTTCTCAGTTACTTAGTTGCTGTGACCCATTGCCTGGCAATATGGTGGAGAATAAAAAGGGGACGTGACATACATTTAAATGCATTGACAATGAGCACATTATCTTTTGATCTCTGGTGACCTCTCTCTATGTTTGTTGTTTTTGGACCAGCAGCCTTCTCCAGTTTCTACACTGTTTTTAGAACTGTTCATATTATTGCTGGTAATTTTGCTCATCATTTCCACCAACATATGCAAGTGACAATCGCCTATATGGCAGATCTATTAGGGCACTATGCCTTTAACAATTAAGATGTATTAAAAGAAACAGGAAATTATTTTTATATAGTTAATTGCTCTTTCATCTTCCTTTCCATGCCAGTTATGTTTTCTGATATGCTTTGATGATTTTTTGATAAATAATCTAGCTTTGAAGTGCCCTCAGATCTACATTAAGTTCCACTCTCCTCACGAGCTACTACTTTTGATTTTCATATGTCTAAGACATTCTATGATATCAATAACTCCCATTCCATGCTATTCATCTGAATGGCCTGGAACTGGAGTTATTGATGTCATAAAATGTTCAGGCAGAATGAAAAGAGAGCAGCAACTGCTGAGGAGAGGGGGATTCAGGGTAGTTACAAAAGCGAAAAAATGTTTATTTTTTATTTAAGCTTTTGTTTACCAGGTAGGTACACTAGGCATGCATATGCCTATTTTCAGGTATGACCCAGGAGAGATGCAATACACCCAGGTCGCATCTAGAATCCAGCAGTTATCTGCTCAGCATGCCTTCCTGGTAAAACCTTTAAATAAATAAATCAATAAATAAAGAGGACAATAAGGCAAAACAACAGTACAAGTAAATTCAGATGATTCATTTAAAAAAAAAAAAGGTTAAAAACATATCAAAATACTGGGTAACCAATAACCTTGAAGTGGTAACTGCTCTGTGATTAGTAACAGATTCACATTTATGTACACTTGTTGACTGACAGCCACACAAAAACCCAGCAGCTGTTGGCAGCTCTCAATCCATGAGGAAGAGGCAGAGCATCTCGAAGCACCCATGTTGTTCTGGCACAGTTTTACCCTGATAAACGTGACATGCTTAAAGGGCACCGAGTAAGTGTTGAACTTTGCTGTGTCATGCTGTAAAAATACTGAGTCTGCTGATGCAGCTATCCCCCCCCTTCCCGGACCTTCTTGAAAAATAAGTGTTTCACCTAAATGAAGCAAACCGGGATACTATAGGGTAATCAAGTTTTACTGTGGGGGATCAGGCAAGCCTCGTGCAAACAAACTCGTCAGGGTGAGGGATTGGGCTAGCCTTGTGCAAACAAGCAAATCAGGGTGGGAGAATCAGGCTAGTCCCGGGCAGTCCTAAGCTAGTCAAATTGGAGAATCAGGTTACTGTTAGGCAATCAAGTTGGTTATGGTGAGGGATAAGGCTACTACCTGTACTAGGCAATCCAGCTAGTCAAGGTGGGGGCTCAGGCTAACAAGCAAGTCTCAATGGAGGAAATCAGTCTAGTTTCAGGCAATCCAGCTAGTCAGGGTAGATGATAGGGACAGTCTCAGATGAACAAGCTAGTCATGCTGAGGGATACAGCTAGTCTCATGTCAGGAAGCTCTTCTTTACAGAAAGGGTGGTGGACACTTGGAATGTGCTGCCAGAAGAGGTGGCCTCATTGAAGACAGTGGGTAGCTTCAAGAGAGGCTGGGATAGGCATGGGGGAAGGTAAGGATCATGGGTAGGGAGGATGTGGGGGGAGGCAGGGACAGTAACTCAAGCTGTGGACCCTGCAATACAAGCAGACTAGATAGACCAAATGGCTGCCTGCTGGCTTCTTCGTATGTAAACAAATATAACATTGTACTGTGTCCAGCTCCATTTTGGAAATGAGTTCTATTCTCAATGATGTTTTGTCTGGTAAAATAAAGATTGATTGAAACAAGCTAGTCATGGTAAGGGATAGGGCTAGTCTAATGTAAACAAGGTAATCAAGGTGGGGTATCAGGCTAACCTCATGCAAACAACCTAGTCGGGGTGGAGAAAGGCTAGTCTCCAGCAAACAAGCTAGTCATGGTGGGTGAATTGGGCTAGCCATGTACAAAAGTGCTAGACAGGGTGGTGGATCAGGCTAGTCTGCAGCAAAAAAGCTGGTGGGGAAATCAGGCGAGTCTGGCAATCAAACTAGTCAGAATTGGGGAACTGGGCTAGTCTCCAGCTAACAAGCTAGTCAGGGTAGGGGAACTGGGACAGCCCAATGCAACTAATCTAGTCTGGTTGGGGGAACAAACTAGTTTCAATCAGCCCCGGGCTGTCATATGGGAATATGGTTAGTCTTGGGCAATCAAACTAGTCAGGGTCGAGGATCTGGCTAGTCTCAGATGGTGTTACTCTAGCGAAAAACGGGGGACTGGGCTACTGTCAGCCAGTTTCACTCTAGTCAGAACAGATGGTGCTAGTCTCTGGCAGTAACAAATCAGTGAGGATGGGGGAAATGAGGCTAGGCTGTGAGAGTCCCAAGCCAGTCAAAGAAGGGGGTCGAGGCTACTACTGGGCAATTTAGCTTAGTCAGGGCGGGGGAATCAGGCTAGTATGGGACAGTTTTAAACCAATAAGGGTCGAGGCTCCGGCTAGTCTTGAGCAGTCACAAACTAGTCAGGATCGAGAACGGGTCCACTTCAAACTAGTCACGGAAAACAAGCTATCAAAGGAGAAGCGCCGCTTAGTAGCATTTTCACTGCACTGGGAGGTAGGAGGGTCACTGGCCTGCGCTGTATCCTGCCTCCCTCACTACCCTGATCAGCGACAGGCAGAAGCAACTCTCCTCAGGCTGCCTGGCCGTCAGCTCACCGAGTAACGTTCCGAGACCTTGCCGACTGCGGCCACAATCGACCAAAAGCGGCGATACTGCCGGGTAGCGCCAGGACTGCGAGTCCTCCAAACAGGGCCCTCACCTCGCTCCCCCGTGGGTCCCGTCCCCGCCGTACCTGCTCAGGCCCGTCTACCACCATCTTGCTCTCTCTGGATACCGGCCACTGACTCAGGAAAAACAGCGCACGGCAGCCTCAGCACTCCCCGCCACACGCCGGATATGTCGTCTGGGGACCAAGCTCACAACCGGATATGAAGTCACAAGTTGGTGGTGAGTCGCTGCAGGCGTGATTCGCCGCCATGTTGGAAAGGGCAGCAGAACAGTGCCATGGAAAATTGGGAACCACGAGGGTCTGGGGCTAGAAATTAGCAGCGCTTTGATAGAGCGTGGGTGCTACTGATACGAGACCAATTTCTAAAGCACAGAAACAATGCACAGACCAAATAATATACGTAGTCACCATACCTCTTAACCTCCTGCCTCATAAATCAGGGACAAGGCTTAAAAAAATCAGGGACAAAGGACCAAAATCAGGGACACATTTTCAAAATTAGAGCTATCCACCCAGAAAGCTGGTAGAATATGGGGCTTAGTGCACAATGCATTTTCTAAAGAAGAACAAGTCTGTAACTTTAATGCTTGACATTGTTTTGTGCCTACAGTCCCCACTGTTTAGCCACAAAAACACAAATTTTAGGAGGGACAGAGTAAAATTTTGAGGCAAAATCAGGGACCTCCCTGAAAATCAGGGACACTTGAGAGGTATGGTAGTCACAGTCTTTGTAAAAGAAAAAAAAAAAAACAGGGCAGAAAAAAATGCCCGGCCTAGAAGGGTAATTTTCATTTCATTTTTATTTAGATACTGGAGACCAAAATGCGCTAGGTACAGAGCTAACAGCATCACAATAAATACAGGGTATGGCACTTTTAGGAGGTTGTACAGGAAGGTTATGACCTAAAGTTTCAGAGGCAGGCAACATCACACAGGCAGGGTACAATAAAACGTTTATGGGCTTGATTCCAGAAGAGATATGCCTGACGCAAGGTGCTTGCAACCAGCAGCAATGTAGCAAGTCGGAGTTTGTGGCATTCCCTATTCCGGTACCCGGTCTGTGCCAGTGAGGGAAGCTGCTGCACCAAAGGGGCACTGTGCCCCCCCCCGGGACCTGTATCTGCATATAACAGGTTGCAAGGGGATTTGAACCACGGCAGGGCTCACGTTTCTGATTCTGAAAGCCTGCTGTGGCCGTTGGAAGGGGCTCCACTTAGACCTGTCAGGATGTGGTCTAAGCCCCTTGTGACTGACTGGGACACTTGTTTTGGGTGGGCTACAGGTGGGATCCATGGGCAGGAGGAGCATAGGGAGGGTTGTGGCAGCTGGTATGTGTGGATTGCTGTGGCACCCGGGGGGTGCATATGCCTTCATATAGATATGGCATGGGCATTTGCACCCTGCCGGGTGCGGATCCAATACCCGACCAACCTGCTGGCACACCAGTCCACCCTATGTACCCACACTCCCCTGCTGGGCACGTGTGTATCCCCTCACCATCACCACCAGTGCTGCCTGTCCTGTGGTGCGCCGGCTGGAGGTGTGCCAGTTCCTTGCGGTCTTGTGCCACAGCTGCGCCGCCAGTTAGATACTGTCCCAGACTTGCGGCAATCCCGGGGAGTTTGGCACAGGAACCCTGCTTTTTCTTGGAATACAGCGCAGGGCTCCTGGTGCACCATATATTGCCGTAACCCTTGGAGCGGCGCAACTTGTGTCACTCCAAGGGCTCCTTTTGGAATCGGGCTCTATAGTTCCATAATGGCCTGCAAACTGGAATATCTCCTTCCACACCTGATAACTAGACCCTGACAAAGATGGCTTCATTCGAAACAGACAGGCCCGCATACTTTTAGTAGACCATGCATTAAAGCATCAAATTCCCTTAACATTACTAAGTCTAATGCTGAAAAAGCATTTGACAGGATGGCCTGGCGTTTATTGTGGGCAACCTTTTCAAACTGGAATCCCAGACAACTTCATACCAATCCTAAACAGCATCTATGACTCCCCACAAGCATGCCTGAGACTGGATGGATCCCTATTCCAACCAGTTCCCTTAAAAAGAGGCATGTGACAGGGTTGCCCCCTGTCCCCTTTGCTTTTTGCACTCTATCTAGAACCTTTAGCGGCCGAAATTCAAAGAGACCCCAGATTGCAGGGATTCCCTTGGGGAACAGGCAATGCAAGGTTTCGCTGTTCGCAAACGATATTCAGTTAACCCTGACCTCCCCAGAAGAGTCAGTCCTGGCAGTCTGGGAGATCCTCAAAGATTTCAGAAAAATAGGGTATAAACTGAACACACTCAAGACAGAGGTTCTCCTGTACAATTACACACCCTCACCACAATTGAAACGCAAATTCTCCTTTATATGGCACAAAATGGCCATCCACTCTTTGGGGGTTAAAATTAGCAAAAAGTTAGCACTTCTTGAATTGCTCAACTATGAAGCGCTGACACAACAAATGAATGGTTGTCACGCTGGACCCAACTCTTCCTAGGTTTCTTTAGAATAGAAGAGGTACATCAAAATCTCCTGCCCAGGATACTATATTTTCTCCAAACCCTCCCACTCTTGCCAGACACAAGCTATTTCAGAGCCTGGGATAAGGCAATATCATGCTTTATTTGGCAGGGAAAACCTCCACGAATTTGATTCTCAGTTCTGCAACTATCCAGGGAAAAGGGAGGTGTAAACCTGCCAAATCTTAGATGGTACATCCTGGTGTCCCACCTACAGACTATATGTCTCTGTCTGGCACCCTTCTACCAACCATATTCGAAGCACATCGAGCTGGTACTGAATATCATGCATGATCAAGACAGGTACCTTTTAGGTAATCCACCCAAGTACATACCCCTAACTAAGTTTTACCAGCACACGACAGAGACATATCACCAGTGGCTGGTGATACAAAAATATTTCTTGTCTCTAAATGATAGACTATATATCCAAGCCCAGGCATATGATTATGGACTTCCTTCCTAACAAAATAGATACAGCAATGCAAAGATGGCACAGACTGGGAATCAGATACATATTCCAACTTACAGGCCCTCAAGGGATCCTACTGTTTTTAACTTTATAAACATCTTATCACTGTCCTGCAACAGACCACTAAAAATACTTGCAACTGCATTCCTATTTACGTGAAGGGGTAACTTTATACCACCTCTTAGAAAAAAACCAACAAGGACTTCCGGTGACGTCACCCTATTGCATGGCAGCATAACGAGTCGGCTCCTAGACTGTCCCAGCAAAACAGCCTTAATTAAAGCATTTTGAAGGGAAAGGCTAAGAGAGTAACGTGCGGAGGCAAGCAGGAATGCCAAAGAGAGGAGAAAGTGTGAATTTAAAACCTGGCGAGGAACGAGTTGAAACAGGATTGTCAGAGGGGGATTCGGGCAGCAAAGGCTCCCAGGCCTCGGTTCCCTCCCGGCGCAGTAGAGCGAGATCATTGCAGCCACCGCTCTCAACAATTCAAAGGCAAATCACTACTATGCACTCTGAGCTGAGAGACTTTCATAAGGAAATGAGAGTGACGGTAACAGCCCTCCGCACAGATATTACAAAGCTGGATAAGCGGCAAGAAGAACTGGAGGAGCAGGCCACTGCAACAGATCGCAGAGTAGACAGCACAGAGCGTGCCATCGCACAACTGCATCAAGAGGTACAAACCCTGCAGGTGAGAGCGGAGGACGCAGAAAGCCGCAACTGAAGGAACAACATCCATATTTCTGGAATCCCTGAGGGGGCAGAAGGCTCCGATATGTTAGTGTTCATCAAGCAACTTATCAGGGAAGCTATAAAGCTACCAGAAAGTTTGACATAGAAACATAGACTTTGACGGCAGATAAGGACCGCTAGGCCCATCTAGTCTGCCCATTTCCCTACCTACAGGATAGGCCGCAGATCCTAGTTAACCAACAGCCTATTTCTTCCTACCCCCCACAAGAATTGCCTTATGTCTGTCCCATGCATTTTTGAATTCTCCCACAGTTTTAGACCCCACAACCTCCTCAGGAAGGCTGTTCCGTGCATCTACTACCCTCTCTGTGAAATAATACTACCTCACATTGCCCCTGCACCGCCCTCCTTCTATCTTTAAATTGTGTCCCCTTGTTCTTGCAAGTCTCTTTTTCTGAAAAATGCTACCCTCTTGGACTTTGTTGATTCCACTGAGGTACTTAAAAGTTTCTATCATGTCCCCCCTCTCCCTTCTTTCCTCAAGGGTATACATATTAAGCTCCTTTAGTCTCTCCTCATACGGCTTCTCTTCCAGACCCTGCACCATTTTAGTTGCCCTCCTCTGGACTGCCTCTATCCTGTCTATGTCCTTGCGGAGATGGGGTCTCCAGAACTGGACACAGTACTCCAGATGGGGTCTTGCCAACTGTCTGTACAGAGGGATAACAACTTCCTGTTTTCTGCTGCTGATGCCTCTCCCTATGCATCCTAGTATACCCAGCCCTCTCTACTGCCTTCTCACATTGCTTGCTAACCTTAAGGTCATCTGATATGATTACCCCCAGGTCCCTTTCCTTTTTTGTTGTTGTTACTACCTCCCCACCCATTGTGCATTCTTCCCCTGGGTTCTTGTTTCCCAGGTGCATTATTTTGTACTTCTTTTCATTGAATCCTAGCTGCCATACTTCTGACCATTCCTCCAACCTTGCCAAGTCCCTTTTCATCCTTTCCACGCCTCCTTGTGTATCAACCCTGTTGCAGATTTTTGTGTCATCTGCAAAAAGGCATACTTTTCCTTCCAGTCCTCTGCAATGTCACTGATGAAGACATTAAAAGGACTGGACCAACTCTGAACCCTCGCGGTACCCCACTAGTAACCCCCCTTTCTTCAGAATGGACTCCATTTACAGTTACCTTCTGTGTCCTGTTGTCCAGCCAATGTTTTACCCAGGCTACCACCCTGGGTCCCACTCCCAGGCTGGTTAATTTATCCATTAATCATTTGTGTGGGACTGTGTCAAATGCCTTGCTAAAGTCTAGGTAGGCCATGTCCACAGCCCCTTCCTGGTCTACTACTTTGGTCACCCAGTCAAAGAAATCTATTGGATTTGTCTGACATGACCTTCCCGTTGTGAACCCATGCTGCCTTGGGTCCTGTGCTCCACTGGCCTCTAGGTACTCGACTATTCTTTCCTTCAGAAGTGACTCCCATCACTTTCCCTACCACAGAGTCAGACTGACAGGTCTGTAGTTTCCTGCCTCTGTCTTGGACCCACTTTTGTGAAGGGGAATCACATCGCCTTCCTCCAGTCCTCGGGTACCACCATCCTCCATGATTTATTAAAAGAGTAGCCAGTGGTTTCACTAGTTCCTCCCTTAATTCTTTTAGAATTCTGGGGTGAATTCCATCAGGACCCATTGCTTTGTCCACCTTCAGTTTTAGGAGTTATTGCAGAACCCTTTCTACTGTGAAAGGACTGGGATCGACCCCCCTATCAAGAGTGCTTCTGTTAATTGGATTAGGCACTTCCCCCTGCTCTTTTGTGAATACTGAGCAGAAATATTCGTTCAGTATTCCTGCCTTTTCACTGTCCCCCTCTGCCCACCCACTGTTCATTCTATTCAGCCTCACTATCCCTCCCTTTGTCTTTCTACGCTCGCTGATGTACCTATAAAAGGTTTTATCCCCCTTCTTAACTGAGTTGGCTATCTTTTCCTCAGTTTGGGCCTTTGCTATTCTGACTTCCCTCCTGCTTCCTTCTGCCTTAACTGGTACAGCTCTCTGTCCTGCTCCTTCTGTGTTCCTTATACTTCTGGAATGCTATCTTTTTCTTCCTGACTTTCACAGCCACCTCTTTTGAGAACCATAGTGGCTTTTTCTTTCATTTTGATTTGTTCATTTGCTTCACACAAAGGCTTGTTGCCTCTGTGATGGCAGTTTGATAATTCCCCATTGTTGCTCCACACCTCCTTCTAGCCTGTTTGCTAGTGCTTTTCTGAGGCACTCTCCCATCTTGCCAAAGTCAGCCCTCCTAAAGTCCAGTACCCTCACTTTTGTATGGCTTGACTCTGTAGCTGAGTTTAATGTGAGCCACACTGTTTGATGGTCACTTGTCCCCAGATGGCAACCCACTTCTAAATCTGAGATCCTCTCACTGCCCCGTTTGAGAGTATGAGGTCTAAGATTGCTCCCTCAGGAGTGGGTTCCAAAACTAACTGTCTGAGGCCTGCCACCTGTAGGGCATCAAGAATGGCCCTGCTCTTGGATGTGGCTGCAGCAAATGTGCTCCAGTTAACATCTGGCATATTCAGGTCTCCCATCAACAGTATCTCCCCTTTCTCTGCCATTCTAAGAATGCCTTCTATCATATCCTTGTCCATTTTTTTCTCCCCCTGACATGGGGGTCTGTAAACAACCCCTGTGTGGACTGTGGTGCCCTTTCCAGTCTCCAAGGTGACCCACAGTGCCGCCTCTCCTCCCTGTTTACTCTTTTGTTCAGTTGCTTTTATCCCTTCCTTTACATAGAGAGCTACTCCTCCCCCTCTTTTCCCCTACCTGTCTCTCCTGTAGGTTATGTACCCTGGTATGTTAACATCCCAGTCATGGTTCTCTGTGTACCATGTTTCTGTGACTGCTACAATATTCAGGCATCCCTCTTCCATTAAGGCCATCAGCTCAGGGAGCTTGTTGCCCAGACTACGGGCATTGGTACTCATTACCCTCCATTTCCTGATGGCCTTATTCCCTTTACCCCATCCCTGTCCTTCTTGCCTTTGTCACTTTCTCCATTTACCCTGCCCTTCTCCTATTGACACCTCTATGTTGGTGTTTGCCGCACCTACCTGATTATTTGGGGGGCTAGGATTTTCCTGCTCCTTTCCAGTGCCTCCCCCCTTGGCTAGTTTAAAAGCTTGCCAATGAAGCATTTAAACCTATCACCTAGGATCCTGGTTCCCCTCCCGGACAGATGCAGCCCATCATGTCAGTATAGGCTTGCATCACTCCAGGTGGACCCCCAGTCCCCAATGAAGCCAAATCCCTGAGCTCCACACCAGTTTTTCAACCACTGATTGAATCCCATGGAAACTTTGGAGCTGGAGAGAGCACACCGCACCTTAGGCCCAAAGCCTGCCATGGGGGCCCACCCATGGGCTGTTCTGGTGAGGTTCCTATGATTTCAAGAAAAGGAAGTGGTGTTGCACTCGGCCTGGAAACAGGGCGAGGTGCTCTTCCAGTCCCAGAGATTATACCGGGAAAATGATTACGCCCCAGAGGTGATGAGTAGACGAAGGCAATATATCCTGATAATGCGAATCTTAAAATCAGCAGGCCTCCGCTTCCGCACCCCCTACCCTGCAAAGTTGGTAGTTATGTTCCCAGATGGCACCCAGATCTTCGAATCTGCATCAGATGCGATCACTGAGCTGAAAAAGAGAGAGGCATTGAAACTCCACAAGGCCCCTCGAACCAGAGACTCTCACTGGCAGCCAAGCTATCGCAGCAAGTCTAGAATAAGAGGAACAGGGAGGCTCGCAGGCAGCAAGGCAGAGAAGCTATCCAGAAAATTATCAACTCCCTCCATAACCAGTCGCAGGGTAGCCCTACGGATAAACCCACTGAGAGGAAAACGTGCAATGGATCTCCGCGCTGAAACCCCGTAGAATGCCGCCCTGTGGGTGGCTGGTGATCACTTAAGTACTCTTTTTCGGGACTTTATTTGTTTTCTCAATTCCCAGATCCTTAGAAAATGGACAGCACCTGAAGATGGACTTGGTGTCTTTTAAAAGATACCTCCACCTACCCGCCCGGCAAGAGGGGTCTGATAAGAAGCTTTATAACGCATGATGACAGGCGCAGATAAGTCCCAGTCTAAGTTTCCTTTCACTTCCTTACTCATGTTTGGTATAACAGCGTAGCTAACTTAAGGGAGTTATCTGAATACATATAGCCTAAGACATACCCATCCCTCCGCTTTCCCTATTTTGACTAACACACAGATATGGATCACACTCTCATAAACCTCTATGTACTTCTCCCTCTATACTTTACTCCCTCTAGACTCTGCCTCGCAACCCCTTGGAGTGGGACATACGAGGGTGAAAGAGGGAGCCTATATCTGTTGCTGGTGACTGGAACAGATGGCTACTAACCCTATACTAGCCCTACGTTAAAACACTAGTATATTAGGAGGACAAAAGAATGGCGATAATAAAACATTTTACAAACCTTCTCTCGGAGGGTAGAGTCCCTGGGCAAGTGGAGCCTTGGGGGTCTGCCCCTTGAGGTAGAACTCAGTACTGATGGTATTTCCCCACCCTCATTTACAGAAATAAAGAATAGTGGGACCTAATTCTCGTTCCTCACATCGAGTTGGCTTTTTAGCCTCACACCAGAATATAAGTCATACTCTCAAATTATAAAGAAGGATGACTGGGGCGGTCGGGGAGAGTAAGGGGACGTCCCAACTCCCATTGCTCACCCTATTCCCACTTGGCTATCGCCTTACCTTGGTTGGGCTCTGCCTACCCCCATGGACACTGTTAGTGTCTTGAGCTCCTAAAAACAACAGGAGTGCAGGTGTGTAATACGACTATGCACCGTGGCCACAATGAGTGGCCACTGTGATGGAAGACCCACCAATCGATGGACTACCAAACTAGTTAAATTGGCCCTGTTGGTCCACTTACTTCACAAGTTCCATCGAGTCAGGGAGGTTAGCTCTCTTCAAAGTTTGTTTCTATTTTTAATAGTTGGATATCGAGTTTTTGATCAGTTTCAAGTTATAGTTAATTTTCACAAAATTCAGTACCCAAGGAGGTTTACCAACAACAAATTTGGGCACTGGAGCCCACAGAGGCTTATTGATACGCAGTTTTTAAAAGACTTAATAGAGGTCTCAATGGGAGGTGTTTCCATTTCCCATCTTGACTGCTTTATCCAGATATATAATAGGCATGAATAGCTGACATGTAACATTGTACTCTTTAAATGTTAATGGCCTGGGGAGCCCTATTAAGAGGTCTAGGATTATTGCGCTTCTAAACAAGCATTTGTCAATGCCGAATGTTTGCTTGCTGGTATTGGCAGTGGTAGTGTAGAAGTTACAGAGCTGCGTAATAGGAATGACAGTGAAGTATTGAACTGAAGCCAACCCCACCACCACCCTGCAGAGAGTGACAGGCATTGGGGTGTGCCTGGGGTCGTCAGGCACATGGCACGCCATTTCACCACACCCCACCCTGCAGACACTGACAAGTGTCACGGTGTGCCTTGGGGTCTTTGGCCCTTATGTGCACCCCATTCCATCAGGAAATACGGTGAGATGGGTGCGGTATAGGAGAATGGGGTGAACTTTGGGGCCAAAGAGTCCAAGGCATACCTCGATGCCTCTCACTGGGTGCAGAGTGTGGAATGGTATGAGCATTGCAGGCAAGAATCCCAAGTCACATCCCTGATGCCTGTCATTCTCTACGGGGTTGGGCGTTATGGTTGGAAACCGTAATACCTCAGGCATTCGTTAGTATTTTCACTCCAAATTTTCAACGTGTTTTTTTTGTGACCCCACCTCATGAACAGTGGCAATATCAGTTTGTTGGCAAGCTGCTTATGCACAGCGACTACGACATTGCTTTACCTGCAGTGCAAACACATTCGAACAGGATGTAAAAATGACAGCTGTACTGTTCATGGGGAGGTGTAAAAATGGCAATGTTGCAAATCTGTAGTAAAATATTAAAAAAACTGGTGAAGTCACGGCGTGCATAGAAACTGCGCAACGCACACCCGTAATGTAATTAGTTTGGGGATTTTTTACAGCAGATTGTCAACAGAGGCATTTTGGGACCTCCGATCATGAACAGTGTCACTGTGATTTTCTTTATCTGTCCCGAACAATGATTTCCCACAGTGACCACGCATCTCTGCGCTGAAAGTGTGAAAACACATTTCGGCCATGTTGTGAAAAATGATAGCTGTACTGTAAATAAGGAACTGTGGAAAAATGCCACTGGTGAAAATCTGGACTTAAAATATTACAAAGTCATGTACTTACGAGGGTGCGTGGAAACTGCACAATGCTCACTCGTAACACAGTAATTTTACTGACTTTTGTCACCAAATTTTCAACATAGCCATTTTAAGACCTCTGCTCATGAACAGTGTAACTGTGATTTTCTTAATCTGTCCCAAACATTGCTTTCACACACCAACAGCGCCATTGTGCGCTACATGTGCAAAAACACATTTTGGGCGGCATATGAAAAATGGCAGCTGTACTGTTCATAAGGAAGTGAAATAAAATGGCAATGTTGAAAATCTGGAGAAAATATTAAATTCGCAAACTTATGAGCATGCATAGGAACTGCACAGCATACGCTAGTAAACAGTCATTTTAGAATTTTTTCACAAATTTTCAACATAGCCATTTAAGACCTCTGCTCATGAACAGTGTCACTGGATTTTCTTAATGTGTCCCATACATTGATTTCACATCGACTGCGCCATTGTGTGCTACATGGGCAGAAACACATTTGGGCAAGATGTGAAAAATGACAGCTATACTGCTCATAAGGAGGTGTGGTAAAATGACAATGTTGAAAATCTGGAGTGAAAATATTGAAAATTAGGATCACGAAGGCATGTAGGAACTGCTAACGCACGCCAGAAACAGTCATTTTAGGAATTTTTCCACCAAATTTTCAACATAGCCAGTTTAAGACCTCTGCTCATGAACAGTGTCACTGTGATTTTCTTAATTTGTTTCGTACATTGATTTCACACACCGACTGCGCCATTGTGCACTACATGGGTGGAAACACGTTTTGGGTGAGATGTGAAAGATGACAGCTGTACTACTCATAAGAAGGTGTGGTAAAATGGCAATGTTGAAAATCTGGAGTGAAAATATTGAAAGTTCACGAACTTACGAGCGTGCGTAGGAACTGTACAACGCACGCTCGTAAAACAGTCATTTTTTGGAATTTTTCACCAAATTTTCAACATAGCCATTTTAAGACCTCTGCTCATGAACAGTGCCACTGTAATTTTCTTAATTTGTCCGTACATTGATTTACTACGACTGCGCCATTATGCCACATAGGTGGAAAACATTTTGGGTGAGATGTGAAAAAATGGCAGCTGTACTACTCATAAGAAGGTGTGGTAAAATGGCAATGTTGAAAATCTGGAGTGAAAATATTGAACATTCGCGAACTTACGAGCGTGCGTAGGAACTGCGCAATGCACGCTCAGTAACACAGTCATTTTAGGAATTTTTTCACCAAATTTTCAACATAGCCATTTTAAGACCTCTGCTCATGAACAGTGTCACTGTGGTTTTCTTAATTTGTCCCGTACATTGGTTTCGCACACCGACTGCGCCATTGTGCGCTACATGGGTGGAAACACATTTTGGGTGAGATGTGAAAAATGACAGCTGTACTACTCATAAGAAGGTGTGGTAAAATGGCAATGTTGAAAATCTGGAGTGAAAATATTGAAAATTCACGAACTTCGTGCGTAGGAACTGCGCAATGCACGCTCGTAAAACAGTCGTTTTTTGGAATTATTCCACCAAACTTTCAAAATAGGCTTCTTGAGAGCCCACCTTATGAACACTGGCAGTGTCGTTTCATTAATCAGTCCCAAAAGGTGATTTCGTACGGTGACTGCGAAATCACCCTTGAGCCGAATAATGCCATGACAGTGACAGCATTCATGAAGGGTCCCAAAAACCCCATGTTGAAAATTTGGTGCACAAATTCCAAAAAATGCCTGAGATATGCAACAAAGTTGAAAAAACTCTATCTATCCCATTATACAGCTTACGGCATTTCCTCAGTTCGCAGTCGGCTTTGAAGAGCGCAGGCGTGTTCGGTCCACGAAGATCATCGCTGAGCTCCGGAGGTAAGTATGGGGTGAGGGAGGGTGTGGGAGGCAGGGTGCACAGTGGGTGGGTGCGGGTTGTGGGGGCAGGAAGACTGCATGGGACCATTTTCTTTTCAGGTATTTAAAAAAAAAAAAGACGCAGGGGCGTTTGCCACGCTAGGTGGGCTCCCAGCGTGGCAGAAGGACGGTTGGGGTCGTGGAGCCGACGGGGATTGGGCACCCCATCAGCCATGAGATTTTGTTGCCACGCTGGGGTGGGCTTCAGCGGCACCCTGTACTCGGGGAGACAGTGAAGCCAACGGGGATTGGGCACCCCGTCGGCTATACCATTGAGTTGCCACACTGGAGTGGGCACCCAGCGTGGCATTTGGAAGGCTTTGGGGAGCCTACTGGCCGGCGGGAATTGGGCACCCCGTCGGCTATAGAGTGTGTGTTGGGGTAGGCACGCAGGCGGCGTGCGGTGTGTGTGTGTGTGTGTGTGTGTAGGGGAGCTGCGCATGAGCAGGCGATATCTGATCGCTGCTCACCGAAGCTTAGCTCCCCCTTTCAACTGTATGCCACTGCATTTTGGAACTTGTCATAGACAGCTCCAGCATGCATTGGCGGACAGGGGCCACGCCTGCCAACACACTGACTGAATTGGAAGAGGGGGTGACACACCTCCGAAAACTCGGATGGTGGTACTATGTTTCTTGCACATGCGTGCAAGCAAACATAAAAAATCAAATTCAGATGTGGCATTTTTACAAGAAACGCATATGACACAAAATGAACACGAGAAGCTAAGAAGGGGAGGGTTCTCCCTGGCATTTGCCTCAGCAATGGGAAATGGAGGTAGAAGGCAAGGGGTGGCCATACTAATCTCCTCACATACTCCATTTCGATTAATAAAGGAATGGGTGGATCCTGAGGGTAGACTAGTCATCATACAGGGTTGCCTATGGGATAGGGAAGTGACGCTGGCAAATATATACCCCCCCAGGGGCAAACTTGCTTACAATTCGGTCCCTACTAGATAAGGTGGTTTCCCTGACCGGGGGGTGTTGTTGTTTGGGGGAGACTTCAATATTACCCCAAACCCTTCATTAGATTCCACTAAACCTGCGAAGGGTAAGCAGCCCGGCCCACATACATTTTTCAAATGCTTTGCTTGAGAGGTGGGCTGGCTGGATGTTTGCCGGTCGCTGCACACTAGAACAAGGGGTTACTCATTCTACTCAGCAGCTCATGGCACCTATACTAGAATATATTATTGCTTCACACAAAAAGAAAACTTAGATAAACTAATTGATGCAAAAATGGGTGCCATAGCTCATACAGACCATGCTCCAGTAGTGACCATTTGGTCCTTGGGGCAGTGAGGCGATCCACCAGATGGAGGCTTAACCCAGCGCACCTTAAGAGCGAGGCATTCCGGGAATTCCTGAAAGAAAAAATTGAGGAAATCATAGGAGATAATTCAGACCCGGACATTTCAGCGTCTATCTGATGGGACACCCTGAAAGCTGTCCTTAGGGGCCACCTAATAAAACATGCAGCCATGCGTGCTAAAGTAAGGGAGCAGAGGCGGAATCAGCTTGAGCAGACCCTGCAATGCCTCCAGCAGGTACATTAGCAGGGTGACTCCTCGGTTCTGCCCCAAATTAAAAGGGGAAAAAAAAGAATCGGAGGACATGTGTATTCAGCAAACAGAAATGGCATTAGCCTTTCTAAAGCAGAAGTACGGAGAGATAGGCCCAAGGGCCTCCCGCCTACTAGCATATAGCTTACGTAAACAACATAAGATGTCCACAATCATGATAATTAAGAACCCAAACACGGGTATACAACTAACTAAACTGGATGAGATCACCCAGGTTTTTCTTCAGTACTACCAAGAGTTATGTACTCCCGAACAGCAGACACCTCCCAATCAGACTGATGCTTTCTTGACTGATCTGGACCTGCCCAAACTCACGGCGGACCAACTGGCTGTGCTGGTTGCCTCCATAACCCTATTGGAACTGAGCGCAGCAATTGCCAAATCAAAAACTCAAAAATCCCCGGGCCCAGATGGTTTGGGACGGAATTTTATAAAAGTATGGCCCATTCATTAAGCCCCTTTTTATTGAATGCTATGAACAAAATTATGCAGGGCGACACTTCCCCACACAGCTGGTCTTATGCTACAATTTCACTTATTCTTAAACCTGAAAAAGACCCCCTACAATGTAACTCTTATAGACCAGTATCAGTTCTTAATATAGATTATAAATATTACACGTCCATCCTAGCCCGAAGGTTAGATACAGTTCTTCCGCATCTGATTAACTTGGATCAAATGGGTTTTGTTGGGGGTAGATCTACCATGGACAATACCCGTAGAGCGTTACAATTAGTCCAGAAAATGCACTCTAGTGAGATGCCAAGTGTCCTTCCCAGCCTAGATGCTGAGAAGGCATTCGACTGCGTATCCTGGCTCTTCCTTTTTTCCACGATGTGTAAGATGGGCTCCCCCCCTTTTCATAGCAATCGTCACAGATTTATATTCCTCACCACAAGCCTGCGTTAAAGTGTCAGGGCATCGTTCTAAATACTTCCCCTTATGTAGAGGCACAAGGCAGGGTTGCCCCTTGTCTCCGGGCCTCTTTGCTATATTTATTGAGCCGTTAGCCCAGGCAATAAAGCAATCCCCGGGTATAGAGGGAGTCAGGCTGGTTGACTCAGAATATCAAATAGCGTTATACGCATATGATGTCCTTATCTTCCTTTCGGACCCTACCAGGTCAGTCCCCATAGTTTTTGATGTTCTGGAGGGGTTCGGGACTTGCTCAGGATATCGGCTGAACACCAGCAAAACGGATGCCATTGTCTTCCACTTCGACCCCCCCCCCGGGATGGTTCAGGGATAGATACCCTTTTCGCTGGAAATTAGATAAACTTAAATACTTGGGTATATTTTTATCTCACAATTCAGAAGACGCCCTATGTTATAACTACGACCCCTTCTTGACCCAGATGAAAAATGACTTAGAAAGATGGGATTTTCTCCCATTGAACTTGGTGCAAAGGGTAGAGGTGATAAGAATGGTAATTCTTCCAAGAGCTCTCTACCTATTTCAAAACATCCCCCTTAACCTACCAACGAAATTATTTCAGGAATGGAACAAAGTAATTTCCAGGTTCTTGTGGGCGGGCAAACGGCCTAGAGTAAGCTTCAACACCCTTACGTTACCAAAATCTAAAGGAGGACTGGCCCTCCCTAACCTCAAATTATACAACTGGGCCTCGCATATAGCATTCCTGATTAGGAGGTTAGCACCCGATACCACTGCCTGATGGAAAGAGATAGAGGAGGCGATGGTACCTAACTCAGAGTGGGAGCAAGCTTTATTTTGTTGTTCCCCCCTCCCCCCTTGGGGCAGACCCCGATGAATCCCTGGATCACTCACCAAGTACAAGCTTGGCACACGATCCGTAAATCCTTACAGATCCTCCCATATCTGACCTTGTTGCTTCCCATAGGGCTGTTGGAAAACTTTACTCCTGGACGTACGGATCATACCTTTCGGGACTGGAGTCACCAACACCTTACTAGTCTGATACAATTAGTGACAGGCTCACAGGTTAAGACTTTCACCACACTCCAACAGAGTTTAATTTAAGATCCACGGATTTCTTCTGATACCTACAGATTCGGCACTTCTATAATAACCTCCCAGCAAGGGTACAAAACCAAGAGGAACACCCACCCCTGATAAAAATGCTACTTCAGACTCTTCATATTAGGGATTTGCCACACGCTATCTCAGCTCTATACAGAACGCTGGTGGAAACATCAGGGGAAATCTCCTACTGGGTTATGGAGAAATGGAAGGGTGAGTTAGACCTCAGTCTCTCCAGAGAGACATGGGACGCAGTTTGCAACCTAGCTTCCAGACTCACTAGTTCCCACGCATGGCATTTGTTTTCATGGCAGCTCCTCATAAGGTACTGTCACACTCTGGTTATAACTTCACACTATGATAGGGATAGGTCCGCTGTCTGCTGGCGGGAATGTGGCGAAACGACAGCTCACCACACACATGTGTTCTGGGCATGACCGAAATTGCAACCCTTTTTGAGGACCCTCCTAGGGGAATTAGAAGTGATTTGGGGCCCAGGGCTCCCATGAACAGGATAATTTTTTCTATTACATATCTTCCCAGACATTTAAGAGGCCCTTATAGTGGTCCCCTCCTGGGTGTGCTGTTGTTGGCAGCCAAGAAGGCAATAACTAAATGCTGGCTTACTAATAAGACCCCCACCTTGGAGACTTGGAGAGCTATAGTAAATGGTATATATAAGGCAGAAAGGATCACTTATTCTCTAAATAATAAAACAGCACTCTGTACCACAAAATGGAGTAAGTGGATAATGTACATTATGCTCAGGGAACCAGATTTTGTCCCTTGAGGGAAGATTAGCCTGCCCGAGGTGTGAGTGTTATGACTGAACCACCTGTGAGAGTTCCATCAGGGGGCTGAAACAGTGTACTGACCCCAGCTTAGATAAAGTTAGGGCCTCCCATATAATAATAATAATAGTAATAATAAAATATAAGCCTGTGGAGGAAAGATATTAAGAGGACCTCATAAAAGATCGGCGGTGGAACATGCAGGCTCTGGCTTTGTTCCTCCTTATGAAGTAATGACATACGACTTAGCCTGGAAATGTAACTGTGCAGATAATGCGGTTAAAGATATTGTGTCTGATGAAATGCAACTTTATAAGTTATAATATAAGCCTACTGATTCATTTTGCATACTGATCAATGGAACTGTATTGATGTAAAATTTGAAAATATTAAATAAAAATTATATTTAAAAAAAAAAGGAAAAACCCAACATGATGGCCCACTAGCGTGGAGGGCTGAGGCACTGGGCACCTTACTTCCTGCTGTGCCAGCGACCCGTGTTTGGGAGCGGACTCGGGTCATCAGGGGGTCAGCCGGAGAGGGAGAGGGAGAGGATCAAGTGTCCAGAGGACTGCTCTCCTCTTCCAAGGTGGGTGGATTGTCATTCCTGCTGAATGACTGCCACCAGGTGGAGGCCTAGCGGTAGTGCGGGACTGGGACAACAAAGATGGGAGGGTACTGTGGGACTCTGCAGCATGCGCGCGCCTCCACGGGAGCACGCTGACATGCGCACCCCAGCAGTGGGAAAGGGAGAAAATGGATAAAGGGCACTAGCAGGCTTCATGAAGCCATGGTCATGCTCCCAACTATGGCGTCACCCGGGTTATCTGGAATATTCACCAGGGGGGACGTCCCTCCCTCTCCTGGTCCTGCCACGGGGAGTCCATGTTGGAAACTGCCTGGGAGTGGAGCCAATGCAGGAAGCATGCGAGCAAGGGGTGAATTGATCCCTCCAAGTGGGAGGGCCGAAGTCCTGCCTTCTAACTACCCACCAAAGTATAAAGCAATATATAAAAAAAAAGAAAAACCCCAACAACTTATCTACCTGCTTAAGACCCATCTACTGGGCGAAACCTAGACACACCTTATTAGTCATTTGTATCGAGCACTTCAAGAGACCTGTTGAGTCCACCACAATTATTTCACAATGCTACAACTCATAGATGACCACCACCTACACTCGGGAAACTTGGTGCAAGTTTGCTATCTCAGCTCATAAATTAACTTCCGACACTTATTGAAGAGAATTCTCCTGGAAGGGTCAGGATAGGTACTTTCGCACCCCCACAGTGGTATCAAAATATGCAGGACCAAATGAAGGAAAGTGCTGATGGAACTGTGGGCAAACAAAACCTGACCAAACACATGTCCTATGGGCCTGCCCCCCCATCAGTCCTCATGGCAAACAGTAACACAACAGATTGAAGAAATGTTTGACTTCCTGGGTGGAATCACTCCTTCCCTAGAAGCAGCAGCAGTACCACCAGAGGGCAGCTCACTGAGCATAAACTCCTTAAAGTTAGCCCTATTACTGATTTTAGCGGCTAAGAAAGCCAGTACAAGGTTGTAGCATACAGAAAATGTTCCCTCCCAAACCAGTTGAAGGAAAATCGTGTTGGAACTTTACACAATGGCGAGAATGACATATCGGATTATGTATCGGCGTAAATGGGTCCTGCGTCAACTAGACAAATATCCGGACTTTGTCCCGTGAGGTCAAGACAGCCGCTTCCTCCTCCCCCTACTGTCTTCTTTTTCTTACTGCCTTAGTAGTCTCTTGCTGTATTTCTTTGCACTCATCTCTAATATTCCTCCTTTTCTATGCTGTACTTCTCTGCTATATCTGATAAATGGAGGCACATAAAGTTTTTCCAGCAGCATCCACCTGCTGCTGTGGAAATAATCTAAGAAAAGAATGGAAAAGGACTTTAACAGAACCCAGCATGTAATCAATCAATATTTACGGTTTCGTAATATCTGCAAGCATTCAAGCTACGCACATGTAACAGACCACAGATGAAGTCTACCACTGTTTAGTATACTCTGACCTGTATCTGAATTCTTGCGTAAAATTTTGTATTTTGAATAAAAATGAAAAAAGAAGACATGGTACGATAAAAAAAATTACAAAAATAATAAAGTGCACTTTTAGGATATAGCTTAACAGCTGCAGTGCGAATTGTCTGACACGTGTTGATGAAGCCTGGAGCTGCCGATATCAGTGAGGTGGTGAGTAAGTGGTTGTAAGGGCCAGTGTCTCTATAAGTCGGTGCCCTCTGCAGTGGTTTTCCGGAATGGAAGGCTGAAAGTAAATCTGGACTGGGAACAAGTCTCCTGCAAGTTGGACGAGCATTGGAAGAGCTCAAAAATGCATAATTGGGCTTTCCCAAGTGCCACCTTGTGGAGGAATGCAGGTTACCCATGGTCCAGATGGTCCTCCAGTGAAGGGCAGGAGGCGATGAATTACAGATGGCAGTGCTTGGTGTAAAACAGCAGACCTGTGAAAAAGTGGCATACACTGCTGTAGACAGTGTGCATCTTGGAGAGGATCCTGGCAGGGCAGCTATAGTCAGTTAAGGGGGAACAGGAGGCTATGACAAGTATCCTCTTAGTTTCCGGGATTAGGAACATTTTTATTTGGTGGAGAGAACCAAGTGTCATATAAATAGATTTTACCAGGTGGTTTACATGGGAGTCAAAATTTAGGGAGCAGTCCAGGAACAGACCCAGATATTTAAACTGAACAACATGCTCCACCTCGGTGCCGTCCAAATCAAAAAGCTGGAGAGGAGCACTTGTCATTTTTTTGTGCACCCCAAAGAAAACCATAGCTTTTTTTTTTGCTGTTGAGAACTAGTCTATGCTTTGCAAATCAATCCTGGAATAGGTCAGAGTCCCGCTGAATGGGGGGGGGGCAGCAGCTGACAGGAGAAGATGCTCCTCACATAGCTCCCAGCGCTGATAGCAAATAAGTGATTAAAACTTGAATTTTATTACAACTTTTGCCATGCTAACTACTTCATTTGAAAGCTATTACTTTCAGGACATTGCTGGATAATTTTCGGCTCATTTCCAACGTGGGGAGAAAAAGGCCAGATACTTCCAAAGACCCGGGCAAGGGAAAAGGTCCGATGCCACCCACCAGTGGAGCCACAGGCGGCATGCCAGAGAGCGAGAAATCCGGGGTCTGGAGCCCACAGTCAAGGCAATTCTGGAATCAGTACAGCAAATAGATAGAAAGCTGGAAACATAATGCAAGTAGAATCAAAAGCTGCTGCTTTTGAAACCGACCATTCTACTCTTGCGACTATGGTGAATAAGACTGTGGTAGTTATGGATGGAATTCTAAAAGAAAACAAGTAGCTTCGTACCAGGCTTGAATAGTTAGAGAATGGGACTCGAGCTTGCAATCTTCATTTTCTGGGAATCCCTGAAGGTTGTGAAGGAGCAGATCCACCTGGGTTTATGCAGAAACTCATATTGTACCTTTTGCAGTTACCAGCAGAGTATGTCATTGTCTGGGCATATTGCAGTATGCCTAGATGGAAACCTAGTAATCCAGATCTTCCCTGGACATTTTTGGTGTCAACAATGGGCGTCCACATTCGAGATCTCATCCTGCAAAAGGCCACATTCGCAGGTTCTCTTGCCTTGCAAGACGGAACTGTTCTGCATTGTTTCCTCAATCTCAGCTGTGTTACATGGATGAGACGGGGTTTCGATGCAGTGCAGGTGGGACTACAGGAGCTTGGGGTCAATCTTGCTCTCCAGATGCCTGCTAGACTCAAAATTCTATATGCAGGTAAAACCTTTATTTACAATGACCCTGCTGATACTGGTCGGAAGCTGGAGAGTATTTGTCAGGACTCTGCTACTCCACGACAGTCAGCAGGTTTGGAGGACGAAGACCCAGATACCTGAACTATGGCCTTACTGCTTATATCAGTTTTCTCTGGTTCCCTGTTTTGGGAGCTGGTTTGAATGGGTTTGAGATGGCAGGCAATGGCCAGTGATCTATTAGTAAATAAGGTTTACAGTATCTTTGATGTTTCAGTTACCTGCAGAGAGTAATGCAAAAGCAAGTTTATGTGTTAATGTTTCAATTGCTACTGAGACATGTAGAGTCTCAAAGTTACTGCGACATAGCTGCTGGTAATGTTATAAGCTTGTTGACTTTTACTGCCATCTGGTGGTGAAGCTTGACTTTAGATTATAAGGTCTCCAGCTTGAAGAGTTGTAAAGGGACCTTTTATTTGATCACTTGTGCTATCATTTTAATTTGTTTCTATAAGATCGATGCTATGGCGTGTTGGGAGAAATGTGGGGATGCATCTTTACCTTATGAAAGGGAGTAATTCTCTGCTTATAGTATTATCATGGACTCCAAGGCTCAGTCCTAGCCAGGGGTTAAATTGTGATTTCTGAGGAGGAGGAACTCTAGTTCCTGGGAAAGGGCTCAAAGTGTGCGTTGCATGTCATGTGTAGCGCAACAATATTAGTAACCCAAAAAAGGTTGTATTGTGACATCATGTATCATATTTTATTAAAACTTACTAAAAAAAATAAAATGAAACTTTTTTGACCATTGAAAAGCTATTTAACTAAAGTCATAAAAAACATCTGCAACCACCAAAACAGAGAATCAATAAAAAAAAAAAAGGTTTACCACAGTTTAACACAGATTAACTGTACCACACACGTGACAAATGCGAAAATAAACAGCTACAAACAAAACATAAACCACTTTGTCATTGAAATCGGAGTCCAATGTACGTGCAGTGTGCAGTGTGCAGTGAAGTGTCACTTGACATCTGACAGGACTTTCCAGCTATGTTCATAGCTATGCTCAAAATCCTTGTCCTTTCTAGCCTTGCATGCAGTGTGATCTGCTGAGCGTCTAGAAATAAGCCACTTCTTTACAAATGATGTGGGGTCCCATTGTTTTACTGGTGGACCAACCAGTGACAGGTACATCAGTGAGGAGAGGTGTTTAACTGTGAGGCTAGTTCTCAGGTGTGTGCATGTATCGTGCATCTCACTGAACCCCCTTTCACACTCAGCAGTACTCACTGCGATTGTGTTTACAGCATGCACAATCTGTAGTAGGACACACCTAGAAACAAGCTGCACTAGCTTAGTGTGCCTTTACTGGTCAAAAATTACAAATAAATGACAACAAATAAAAGAAATAATTATTTATGGTGCTGGCAGTGTAGCCTAGAGGTTACAGTGATGAGCTGTGAATGACCTTGATGCTACCAGTGAACATGGGTTTGATTCTCCCAGCCTCCACTTGGGAGGGGTTCCATGTTAAAATCGTGACCGCAGAATAACGATTGAAACAACCACGAATTAAAAACAGCGACCAGAAAGTGCGTAACCCAGCTTTATAGTGCTGTATTGATCGCTAATACGTCAATATCGCGCTTACCGATGCCTAAGTCTCCATTGAGTACTAACCTTATCCATATCATTGTCTCAAAAATCCACGTCTTGTTTTGCTCAGAACCACTTCCTTGTACCCATAATTGTATGCTCCCTATCCCCACCTTAGCCCAATGGTCATTTAAAGTAACCAATCGGATCCCCTTCAGCCTTTGCTATCTTCACTGCTGTACTGTAAGCATGGATTTTGATTTATTGACCAGCCAGAAAGGTAAGCCCTTGGCAGTGTACTGTGGTTACACCTACAGAAAAGATAAAGAGAAGGGAGAGAAGATATACTGGCGTCGTGCAGACGCGCATAAGTTTAACTGCCTTGCCAGAATGCACACTGCTGGAAATAAAGTGCTTGCTCAGGTAAAGGACCATGCACATGTTTCTGATGCTGGTGATGTGGGAGTGCACAAGGTCATGGCCGATGTTGCAGAACGAGCTCGATCAAGTGTAGAGTCCACCACGCAGGTACTTGTGCAGTGTACCACCTCTGCACCTGATGCTGGAACTGGGCGTCTGCCTGCTGTACCACTTGTGAAAAGGACAACACAAAGGATAAGGCAGGAAGAGCATGGTTGTCCAGCCACCCCTACTTCCGTTGAGGAGCTTGAAATACCTGGAGAGTTCCATATTACATTGGCAAGAGAGCCATTCCTAATATTTGGCACTGGCAAGGAAAATGATAGACTGTTAGTCTTTGCATCAGCTGATAACTTAAAAATGTTGCAGGACAGTAGCATCTGGCTACTTGATGGCACTTTTAAATCTTGTCCATTAATATGGGATCAGTTGTACACTGTGCATTGCATTAAAGCAGGGCAAGTTCTAATTGCAGTGTATGTGCTGATGTGCTCCAGAACAACAGTAGCATACAGTAAGTTGTTCACACAGCTGCATGCATTGTGCTCCACCTTAAGACCAGAAACAGCATTAATGGACTTTGAGAAGTCTTCCTGGAGTGCATTTCTCTCTGCTTTCCCTGACACTGAAGTTTGTGGCTGCTTCTTTCATTTTGCGCAAGCCATATGGCGCAAGATTCAAAAGTACCCTCTACTGCAAGAGAGATATTGCTCAGACCCTGATTTCTCTTTGCACTTGCGAATGTTGCTATCACTTGCTTTTGTCCCAACAGAAGATGTGGTTTGTACCTTCGATGCAATGCTGGAGTGGGAATTTTTTTCAACCAATGCAGAATTATTAAAGCCTCTGCTAGACTACTTTGAATCCACGTGGGTTGGAAAATGCAGGAGCAGGTCTGGATGGAGAACTGCAGCATTCCCACCTGAACAATGGAATTGTTATGATGCCACCTCGAGGGGGCTTACAAGAACTAACAATGCTGTTGAGGGGTGGCATCGCGGATTTTACTGTCGCATAGGAGCCTGTCACCCCAGTATCTGGAAACTGATCCAGTGCCTAAAGGAAGAACAGCACCCAACAGAGATGAAAGTTGAGCAAATGGTGTCTGGGGCTGCAGCAGTGTCCAGAAAAAGAAAGTATAAGGACATGAATGAAAGGGTGTGCTCAACTGTGAGTGAATACCCACAGAGGAGTAGGTACGATTACCTCCGAGGACTTGCCTACAATTTCCAATTTCAAGTCTGAAAACGTGTCTACAGAGCATAAATATCACCAGTTCCACCTATTTTTATCACAGTAGTAAAGGATTAAGTGCTGAATAGCACTGAATTGCAGCAGTGAGAAAAGCCGCAATTTTGACGTCTTGTTCGTGTGACTGGTTGTGCTCTGGTTGTCCTGGTAGCAAGTTATGACACAGTAAGCTGTGACTGTTTCAGCTAGGTCTGCAACTTTTTCGGTAAATATGGTACTCTTCGGTGGTTCTTTGAGTGGTGAGTCTGTTAGATTACTTGTTTAGTAGCTAATCTGGCAGTCGCAATATTTGCACTCTGTATGGCAGTTTGATTCGCTGTTTTTTTTTTTCTTTTTCAAGTCTTTGGTAACTGGTAAGGCCCACTAGGCACATGTGCCTGTTTTCAGGGGCGACCTAGGAGCACTGGGCAGTTAAGTGACTTGCTCAGAGTCACACAGTATGCAAGTGGAGGTTGTGAGAATCAAACTCAGGTCTGGTCTGCTGGATGTATCAAGCTCGTTCACACCTCGTTCCTCTAACCTCTAGGCTATACTGCCAGCCCAGCTGGCTGATACGCTGTTGTTTCAAGTCACCCATCATGTGCTTGCTGTTTTGTAGTCGCAATTTTTTTAGGTCGCCATAATAAAGTCGCGATTATCAGGGGATACCCTTGGGAGGCAGTATAGCGCAGTGGTTTAAGGCTCTGAGCTGCAAAGAACTGCAAATCGGGAGACCTGGGTTTGAATCCCACAGACCCCACTTTCATACTGTGTGACCCTGAGCAAGTCACTTAACTTCCCTGTGCTCCCAGGTCGTACCTGTAAACAAGCTTTCAGCTTAGTGTGCCACTCCTGGTTAAACAATTGGGAAAAAAAAAACTTGCATACTCTGTGTGACTCTGAACAAGTCACTCAACCACATCAGTGCTCCCAGATTTCCCCTGAAAACAAGCACTTGTGCCTAGTGGGCTTTACCTGGTTACCAAAAAGAACACAAAAATAAATAGAAAATACCTGCAGCTGCTTCAAGTTATAAATAACATACCAGCTGATTAGTTGCATACATATGCCATCGACGGCATGCACGGTTTGCAAAGTTTGTTTTTTTTTGGTGGGAGGGTTGCCATTCTAGGACCTGATTGTTAAGTTTGGTTGCTCCCACTGCCTAACTGCACTGTTCCTCTACCTTATAGCCGCAGTGCAAGGCAAACTGTTTTTGTCCCCCACAAAGTTAGTTTCAGCTGCAATTCATAAAACAATATTAGCATACCCATCAAATCTACGTTTAGGTACCTCCTGTGCAGCACATTGTGAGTTTTCTTTTCTTTTCTTGCTCCTGACCCGTACCGGGTTTGCAATGTGCAAGGCAGCCATTTTGTTTCTGTATTAACCGGGTAATGCCCACTATCCCTAGGCACACGTGCCTCATTTCAGGGGTGACCAAGGGCGCAGGAGGAGTTAAATGACTTGCTCAGAATCACACAACATGCAAGTGGAGGTTGTTGGAATTGAATCCATGTCTGCTGGATGTACCAAGCTCATTCACAGCTCCCTAATCTAACCTCTGGGCTATACTGCAGGCCCCCCCAAACACACACACGCACGCGCGCGCACACACACACACACTTTAGGGAAAAAAAAACTAAACTGAAACATTTATACAAATTCATCTGTTGGCGGAAGTATAACATTTAATAAATAAATCTTTTTTTATGTGGCGCCTTTCAACTATCAAGGCGCCTAACAATTAAAACGGAATGAATCATAAAATTCACACATTTATAAATAATATAAAATGCAACTAATGCAGATAAAACCATAATTAAATCAGTTATGATATGCTTTTCTCCACAGATGGGTTTTAAAGGCCTGTTTAAATCCCTCCACAGTCGCGCACTCCCGTAGCTGACGGGGTAGAGAATTCCAAAGGGTGGGGGCCGCATGCATGACTACCTGGGCCCCGGAAGATTTTAAACAGACCCTTGGAATCTCTAGCAACCCCTTGTCAGCTGAGCGAAGCGATCACCCAGGGCAGTAAGGAACCAGAAGCTCTTTCAGGTAGTTGGGCCCAGTCTGTGTAGGGCTTTATAAGTCAGAAGTACAACTTTAAAGGTGATCTGCCATTGTACCGGCAGCCAGTGCATTTCTCGCAGCACCAGAGAAATATGACAGGACTGGGAGGTTCCTGTCAATAACCGGGCTGCTGCGTTCTGCACCAGCTGCAAGTGGAGGATATCCACCCCAGGTAGCCCTAGGTAAAGGGAGTTGCAGTAATCCAGGTGCAAGGACACAAAGGCGTGGACCAATGCAGGGAGATTGCCAGACGGAACAAGATACTTAACTCTGGAGATATTCCTCAGATGGTAAAATGAGGATCTGACGACAGCCAACACCTGCGAACATAGAGTTAGCCCTTCGTCAAAAATTACCCCCAGGTTTCGCACCTGTTCAGAGGTCGGGAGCGATAAGCCCCCAAGAAAAAGGCCTGAGGGCGAACCTACCCTGGCCCCCCTATCCGGTGCCCCTGGTTCACAACCAGCACCTCAGTCTTTTCTGAGTTCAACCTCAACCGGCTCAAATGCATCCAATCCTGGATTTCAATGAGGCAGTTATTAAATACTGGGAGAGCTCCATCCTAGTCGGGTGCAAAAGAGAGGTAGAGCTGGGTATCATCAGCATAGCAGTGAAACCTCAGCCCATACCTTCTTACAATGTCTCCGAGGGGTAGCATGTGTACTGCGAACAACATGGGGGACAACACTGATCCCTGAGGCACCCCACATGACAGAGAAACTGAGTCAGAGGAATGAATCCCTGACACCACCCTTTGAGTTCTTCCAGTGAGGAAAGATTTAAACCACCTGAGGACTGTACCTGACAGGCCACAGATGAACCGCAGGTGATCGAGCAGAACCCCATGGTCCATAGTGTCAAATGCTGATGAGAAATCTAGGAGAACCAATATGGAACAGTTTTTCCGATCTCATGCCATCAGGAGATCATTGATCACCCGAACCAGCACCGTCTCAGTACTGTGCCTCTTTCGAAAACCGGACTGGAGAGGTTCATAGATGTCATGGATGGTCAAATGGTTCTCCAGTTGTACAGCCACTACTTTCTCAGTCATCTTCCTTATAAAGGGAAGGTTTGAGATCGGTCTGTAGTTTGCATGGCAGTCTGGGTCCAAAGAAGCTTTCTTCAGGAGGGGTGTCACCACCGAAACTCACCTGTTTCCAAGGAGCACCAGACTATCTGCACTAGGACCGGACCAATGATGTCACCACAACCCGTAATCAGGGTATTTGGTCCCGGGTCCAAACTACAGCATGTAGAGCACATACCCTGGACAATCCACAAGACACTCATTAACTCTGGCTGGTTGAAGGGACTCCAGGAAAACTGAGGACAGCGGCCAAGTGCCGGTCCAAAGCAACACCTGTAGAGTGTGCTAGTTGGAGCTCAGCCCTGATGTCAGTCACCTTAGTTGCAAAGAATAGAGCAAGCTCATCGCATTCCATTTGCGAAAAGGCTTTTCGAACCTGTAGGCAGGCTGGGTTGCACAGTCTGTCCACGGTTCGAAAAAGCTGAGCTGGTCGATTCTGAGTGGCTGCAGTCTCCCTGGACAGGAACTCTGCCTTTTTACTGGCAATTGCAGATTGATAGGCTTGATAATGTTTCATCAATCTAAGGTGGTTGGCATCCAGGGCAGATTTCCTCCAGCAACGTTCTAACCTTTGTCCTAGTCGCCACATCCCCCTCAAGGTCCCATCAAACCAAGTGGACTGAGGGCAAAGGGAGGGAGGACGAACTCGGACAGGAGCAATGACATCCAGGACCATAGAAATGGCCTTATTATAGGCCATCACAAGGGCCTCTGGGTCATTGATAGCTGATGGAAAGAACGATAGGTCCAGCACCGCCACCAAGCCTTCAGAGCTTACACCTCGTAAAGGGCGGTACCTGACCATCTCCACAGGGGTAGGCCTATGAAGGGGGGTGCAAAAACTGAACCTCATGGTGTAGTGATCTGATCATCCAACTGGTTCCACCCCCAAATCAGACTCTTTGATCCCCAGGAGGAAGACAAGGTCAAGAGAGTGGCCATATTTATGGGTAGCAGTGGTAACAACCTGTGTGAGGCCCAGTGATGTCATCAACTGGAGGAAGTGCTGTCCAAATTGCGAGAGTTCGTCATCGACCCAGGCGTTAAAGTCACCCAGGACCATCTGCCTAGGCGACTCAAATGCCATGTCGATCACAACGTCTGTGACTTCCTGAAGGAATTGCTTCTCATCCCCGGGTGGACAGTAGAAGAGAGCGATCCTACAGCCTACACGTGCTACCACGGTACACTCAAATGATTCGGTCTCCTCAACTAGTACATTCGTGAGGCCCAGTTTGGTGTTGAAACAGACTGCAGCCCCCCGGCAATCCAATCTCGAGCGGTGAATCACCGAGTACCCAGCTGGAGTTGCAGCCTCCAATATTGGGCCAGAGTTCTCATCCAGCCAGGTCTCGATGATACAAGCCAGGTCTGCTGTTCTGACAAGATCTGCAATAATTGCAGTTTTGTTTTTAATGGACCTGGCATTGCATAACACTACTCGACTTGTATGAGCTTCCAGGGCTACCCAAACGACCTGCCCACCGAAATTGGTAGTGCCCTTGGGTATGGAAACCAGACATGGAGGAACATGATCTGGGCTCCATTTCGCCCCAGGGTGTCTTCTAGATTTCACCATCCCGATGCGGTGGCCCCGCTCGTTCACCCTCCACCGTTCGCACCCCCAACCCCCCAATGAGCAATACCCAGCACTCTATAGTGCTGGTAAGTTGTAAACTGCAATGGGGGGATAAAGGGGCAGAGGGCACGAAGGGCGGGGGATGAATAGCGCACGACCGTGGGGGCAAGCCTCCAGCACATACTGATAACCAAAACAAAACAACACCAATCTGCATTTACCTCAAATAAAACTGAAAGATGCTTGTCATCTTTGTTTATCTACCTCCCTACCTGTCTACCGACCTACCTACAGGTTGACACCTTTTAATCCATTGGTGTACTTTTAATTTTGGAGAGCAGGAATTTGTGGTAAAGAAGATCTGAGCAGGTAGGTATACGTGCACACATACACACAATTTATAAAAAGTTTCATTGCACTGCTGCTTTAACTGCCTCTGATTTTCAATGATGTCTGTATATCTGACTACAGTATCTGCCAGTCAGTCATTCTGTCTATCTGTTTTCATGATGCAGAGAAAATGTATCATTTGCAAAGATCTGACATTTTTAACAGAAGGAAAACCACATACCGTACTTGAGATGCTTATTCAGTAATAAAGCAGACTTATGTTGCTATAAACTATCACTTTTCTATATTTAATAGTTTCATGACATCACAGAATCAATCAATCTATCTATCTATCTATCTATCTATCTATCTATCTATCTATCTATCTATCTATCCATATATCTGACTACCTGTCTGTCAGTCAGTCTGTCTATCTACATCCCTACCTGCCTACAGGTTGACACCTTTTAATTCAGTAGTGTACTTTTAATTTTGGAGATCAGGAATTTACATAGATACATAGATACATAGATACATAGACAGTGTCGGCAGATAAGGGCCTATGGCCCACCTAGTCTGCCCATTTGAGCTTGTAAGTTCAGTTTGTTTTCCTAGAAGTCTATTTCCCCTTACCCCTGACCTCTAGAATTCCTTTATGTCTATCCCACGCATTCTTAAATCCCGTGATTGTTTCAGCTCCCACCACTTCCTTTGGCAGGGTGTTCCACTTGTCCACCACCCGTTCTGTGAAGAAATTCTTTCTCATGTTTCTCTGAATCGTCCTCCCTCCAACTTCATCCCATGCCCTCTAGTCCTGAAACATCTTTTTCGCTTAAAAATAGTGTTTTCCTGCACCCTGTTCCTCCCTGTAAGATACTTGTATGTCTCTATCATATCCCTCTCCTCCTCTCCTCCAGGAGTACATGTTCAGTTCCTTCAACCTGTCTTCATAGGACTTGTGATGCAACCCATGCACCATCTTTGTTGCCCTCCTCTGAACCTTCTCTACCCTGTCTATGTCCTTACGTAGGTATGGTCTCCAGAACTGTACACTGTACTCCAGGTGGGGCCTCACTAGTGTCTTGTATAATGAATTATGACCTCCTTTCCTGCTGGTGATGCCCTGCCTATACATCCCAGCATCCTATTTGCTTTACCTGATGCCTTGTCACACTGTTTCCCACCTTGAGGTCATCAGAGATGATAACCCAAAGATCCCTTTCCTGCTTGGTGCATGCTATATCCTCACCCCCCAACTGATATATTGTGCCAGGGTTTTTGTGCCCCATATGCATTATCTTGCACTTCTTTGCATTGAATTTCAACTGCCTTGACCATTCTTCAAGTTTCTGCAGGTCCCTTCTCATTCTGTCTACACCCTCTGGTGTGTCTACTCTGTTACAGAGCTTTGTGTCATCAGCGAACAGTGAAATTCTGCCTTCTAGATCCTGTGCAATGTCACTGATGAAGATGTTGAATAGGACCGGTCCCAGCACTGATCCTGTGGTACCCTCACTGGTCACTCTTCCCTCTGTGGAGGACAGCCATTTACCACCACCCTCTGTGTCCTGCCACCCAGCCAGTTTCCTACCCACACACTACTGTCCTGCCCACACCCATATTCCCCAGTTTGTGTAATAGTCTTCTATGTGGCACAGTGTCAAAGGCCTTGCTGAAGTCCAGATAGGCCATGTCCACTGCCCCCCTGATCCACCTCCTAGTCACCCAGTCAAAAATTCAATGAGGTTGGTCTGACATGACCTCCCCTGGTGAAACCATGCTGCCTTGGGTCCTGTAGTCCATTGACAACCAGATGTTCCACCAATCTCTCCTTCAGTAGTGCTTCCATGATCTTTCCCACTACCGAGGTGAGGCTGACTGGTCTGTAGTTCCCTGCTTCCTCTTTGTTCCCACTTTTGTATAAGGGGACTACATCTGCTGTCCTCCAGTCTTTGGGTACCTCCCCTGTTTCCAGTGATTGGCTGAACAGGATAGCCAGAGGTTCAGCCACCACCTCTCTTAGTTCTTTAAGGACCCTTGGGTGCACCCCATCTGGTCCCACTGCTTTATCAGCTCTTATTACTTCCAGTTCCTTCAGGACCCTTTCTCGTGTAAAGGGACTTGTGTCCATTTCTGCACCATTCTCACCCCTTGTACTCCCTTCAGACCCATTACCCCCCTCTTCCTTAGTAAAGACTGAGCAGAAATACCTGTTCAATATGTCAGCTTTACTGTTGTCATCCTCCACGCGGCTCCCATCCTCCCCCTTCAGTCTCACTATCCCTCCCTTTGTCCTTCTTTTTTCACTTATGTACCTGTAAAAGGTAAAGAAGACCTGAGCAGGCAGATATACGTGCACACATACACACAATTTACAAAATTACTGTAACTTAATTTTCATTGAAGCATAAACTACCTTACAAACCTTGCATTGTGAATTAATTGGCAGACATTGACAGAAACTCTGTATAGAAATTATGTTATTATGAAAAACAACAATGAAAACTCCAGATTGGCACAGTTTTCAAAGGGTTTTAAGCAAGTTCCTTGTGTTCAAATGTACAACTAAAATCAATATATATAATATTTGAAGGATGTGTTCATGAATACAAATAATTATAATATTTAAATTATTTTAAACAATTCCAGTTATAATTTTAAGTGTTCATGTGTTTTCCCTCTTAAAATGTGAAATGCATTTTTTTCAGTACAATGTGTCATAATGTTACAATATTCAAAGGCAATGGAGCAATATATGAGGGTATACCAAGCCTTCTGTAATGTAAAAGGTATTGGAGTTGGGACTGCAGCAGTCAACATACAAGTGTTAACTTAGTGTCACAAACTTCAAGGGCTGAATATAACAACTCTTTCAGTTTAACTTCCTTGGTTTCTGTTTTTATGTTTGCTTGCACGCATGTGCAAGAAACATAGTGCCATCATCGGAGATTTCGGAGGTGTGTCACCTCCTCCTCCAGTTCAGTCAGTGTGTTGGCAGGCACGGCCCTTGTAAGACAACGCGTGCTGGAGCTGTCTATGACAAACTCCAAAATGCAGTGGCATACAGTTCACAGGGGGAGCTACGCTTGAGTGAGCAGCGGTAAGATATCGCCTGCCATCCGCAGCTCCCACACACACTTCACAGGCGCAGGCGCGCCTCGCACGCACACACACACACACACACACCTGAATAGCCGACGGGGTGCCCAATCCCCGCCGGCTGTGCTGCCCCCCGCCTCCCCCAAAGTTTCAAAATGCCACGCTGGTGCCCACCCCAGCGTGGCAACTAATGATATAGCCGACGGGGTGTCCAATCCCCATTGGCTCCACTGTCCTCACCCCCGGTACTAAGTGCCACACTGGGAGCCCACCCCAGCATGACAATCGATGCTGGCCGACGGGATGCCCAATCCCCGTCGGCTGAACGGCCCCCAATCTGTCCTTGTGCCATGCTGGGAGCCCACCCCAGCATGGCAATGTCCCACGCCATTTTTCTTTTTTTTTAACCTGTAAAGAAAAACGGTCCCACATAGTCTCCTGGCCCCTTCCACAACCCACGCCCAACAACTGTGCACCTGCCTCCCACACCCCTCACCCCATACTTACCCTCCAGACCCCGCGACGTATCTTCAGTGGACGAACACATCTACACTCTTCAAAGCTGATCGCAAACTGAAGAAATGCCAGTAAGCTGTATAATGGGCTAGATAGGGGTTTTCAACTTTGTTGCATATCTCAGGCATTTTTTGGAATTTTTGCACCAAATTTTCAACATGGGGTTTTTGGGACCCCTTCTCATGAATGATGTCACTGTCATGGTGTTATTCGGGCCCAAAGGGTGATTTCACAGTCACTGGGCCTGAATAACACCATGACAGTGAATCATTCATGAGAAGGGGTCCCAAAAACCCCATGTTGAAAATTTGGTGCCAAAATTCCAAAAAATTACTGTTTTACGAGCGCATTGCGCAGTTCCTACGCAGGCTCGTAAGTTTGCGAATTTTCAATATTTTCACTCCAGATTTTCAACATTGCCATTTTACCACACCTTCTTATGAGCAGTACAGCTGTCATTTTCACTTCTCACCCAAAAATGTGTTTCCCGCCATGTAGCGCATAATGGCACAGTCGTGTGTGAAATCAATGTACGGGACAAATTAAGAAAATCACAGTGACACTGTTCATGAGCAGAGGTCTTAAAATGGCTATGTTGAAAATTTGGTGAAAACATTCCTAAAAATGACTGTTTCTGACGTCGTTGCACAGTTCCTATGCTTCGTAAGGTTGCTAATTTTCAATATTTTCACTCCAGATTTTCAACATTGCCATTTTACCACATCTTCTTATGAGTAGTACAGCTGCCATTTTTCATCTTACCCAAAACGTGTTTCCGCACATGTAGCGCACAATGGCGCAGTCGGTGTGCGAGATCAATGTACGGGACAAATTAAGAAAATCACAGTGACACTGTTCATGAGCTGAGGTGTTAAAATGGCTATTTTGAAAATTTGGTGAAAAAATTCTTAAAAATGACTGTTTTACGAGTGTGCGTTGTACAGTTCCTATGCACGCTCGTAAGTTCGCGAATTTTCAATATTTTCACTCCAGATTTTCAACATTGCCATTTTGGCACACCTTCTTATGAGTAGTACAGCTGTCATTTTTCACATCTCACCCAAAACGTGTTTCTCCCATGAAGCACAATGGCGCAGTCGGTGTGCGAAATCAATGAACGGGACAAATTAAGAAAATCACAGTGACACTGTTCATGAGCAGAGGTCTTAAAATGGCTATGTTGAAAATTTGGTGAAAAAATTCTTAAAAATGACTGTGTTACGAGCGTGCGTTGCACAGTTCCTATGCATGCTCGTAAGTTTGCAAATTTAATATTTTCACTCCAGATTTTCAACATTGCCATTTTATTATACTTCCTCACGAACAGTACAGCTGCAATTTTTCATATGTGGCCCAAAATGTGTTTTCGCACATGTAGCACACAATGGTGCTGTTGTTGTGTGAAAGCAATGTTTAGGACAGATTAAGAAAACCACAGTTACACTGTTAATGAGCAGAGGTCTTAAATGGCTATGTTGAAAATTTGGTGACAAAAGTCCATAAAATGACTGTGTTACGAGTGAGCATTGCGCAGTTTCCATGCACCCTCGTTAGTTCATGACTTTGTAATATTTTCAGTCCAGATTTTCACCAGTGGCATTTTTTCACACTTCCTTATGAACAGTACAGCTGTCATTTTTCACAACAATGCTGAAGTGTGTTTTCACACTTTCAGAGCAGAGATGCGTGGTCGCTGTGGGAAATAATTGTTCGGCACAGATAACGAAAATCACAGTGACACTGTTCATGATCGGAGGCACCAAAATGCCTGAGTTGACAATCTGCTGTAAAAACCTCAACCTAATTATATTACTGGTGTGCGTTGCACAGTTTCTATGTACGCTCGTGACTTCACCATTTTTTTAAATATTTTTACTACAGATTTGCAACATTGCCATTTTTTACACCTGCCATGAACAGTACAGTTGTCATTTTTACATCCTGTTGGAATGTTTTGCACCTGTGATGCTAAATGCCGTAGTCACTGTGCATAAGCAGCTTCGGCTAACAAACTGATATTCCCCTGTTCATGAGGTGGGGTCACAAAAAATGTTGAAAATTTGGAGTGAAAATACCAACGAATGCCTGAGGTATTAGGGTTTCCAACCATAACCCAACCCTGTGAGAATGACAGGCATCAGGGGTGTGACTTGGGATTCTTGCCTGTGATGCTCATACCATTTCCACACCCTGCAGTCAGTGAGAGGCATCGAGGTATGCCTTGGACTCTTGACTCAAACTTCACCCCATTCTCTATGTACCCATCTCACCATATTTCCTAATGAAATGGGGTGCGCATAAGGGTCAAAGACCCCAAGGAACACCGTGACACTTGTCAATGTCTTCAGGGTGGGGTGTGGTGAAATGGCGTGGCCGTGATGCCTGACGACCCAAACGCACACCCCAATGCCTGTCACTCTCTGCAGGGTGGTGGTGAGGCTGGCTTCAGTTCAATACTTCACTGCCATTCCTATTACGCAGTTCTGTAACTTCTACACTACCCCTACCAATGCTAGCAAGCAAACATTCGACATTGACAAATGCTTGTTATAAGTGAGCACTGTGTTAAATTGTGCTTGTTGAAGTTGGAATGGAATGCTGCCTTGAAGGATTCAACCCAGGGTTGTATTACTATTACTGTTCAGTTGCTGCATTAAGTGTGTGTGTGTGTGTGTGTGTGTGTGTGCGTGTGCTGGCAGGTTGAGGAGGTGGAACATGTTCTGGAGCGTTCTGCCTCAGTTTAACCTCTGGCTCTAGCCCATCTTTATAGAAGGGATTCGCTGAACTTTTCACTACACAGTTTTAGCTTGATCATTCATGGTCTTACTGCAATGGCTTATGTAAGCATTAAGCCACTAGAAAGAATGTGTCTATTGTGGAATTAATCGATAGTTGGGGGGGTTCGGCTGAGTGCCTCCAACTACCCAACCATGGATTAATTCCACAGGAGACACATCCCTTCGAGTGGCTTAATGCTCTTGTAACAAGGCATCCACTCAGTAATACTACATAGCTAAAAGAACAGAATGGCAAGGATTGGTGCGAGAACATTTTTAATCATAGCATTCATAACAGCAACATGTCTCTGTACAGTGCGACTCACGACGGCAAATGTTACTAACATCGTGGGTCTACAGATACTTTGTGAAGAAGGAGGGCAATATGAAATGACTATTTTTATGTTTTACATTCATTTTCTGTTAAAAGTAACTCTACTGTTTCATGCCTGCATCGCTCGAAAAAAACGTGACACTACTCTTCCGGATCCAAATGATCCACATGCATGCTGGGATTCAGTGCGTCACTAACAGGTCACATCGCTAGCACTCAAGGGAATATAGAGCTCAGACTACCAACGTGCATGGATCATAGCACTGGAAAGACAGGAACAATTCAAAATGCTAGCATCCTGTGATTAGTTTTCTTAACTTTACAACAAGAACAAGAGCAGCAAAACTCTTTTCCAACCGTTTGTTATCTGGAACATTCAATATTTTTCCACGGTACAATGTGATTTGCAACACAATTAGAACCCTTTCTATGGATCTTGTGAATGATTTTCTGCAGTAATGCTATAGTAGTTAAAATTCAGTGCGCCATGTCTGGTGACATTGTGCATATTGAATGGACTCAGATGCTGTGATGGGCTACTGTTTACATTGCTTGGTGTGTTCTGTACTGCGCCGTGGCTACCAATCTTTGGGGGTGTGCTTACACTGGTTGGAGTTGTGCTTTTTGGAGTATTTATTATTTTTCCAAGTGTGACCCCTGTCTTAGTAGGACTGTGTGATGCATTCAGTGGAATAGAGGCTGCTTGTTTGGATTCCGGACATCGATTACTTTGTTCGCCACTGCTTTCCCCCCACTGGACAATATGCAAGACCATTTCTCCCGGTCGGATACAGACGGAGACCAGTAATTCTTTAAACTGCTCTCACATCTGTGTCCGGTCACTGCCATTATCTCCCTAGATGCTAGACCTGCCTTAGATAACAGTTGCACAGCCGTGCTCCTGATACAGTGGTTTGTATATATGAGGCTTAGGTCAGCATCTACGGAGATTTGCGCCATCATCTCTCCTAAATAATTCTGCCCCATAGGCTGCATGCCGTACCACACCTGTTTCTTGTCCAGTATGTGTTGTGATTTCTTGGCATGCAAGTAAAATGCAGGAGCATTTTCTGGACAACGGGCAACATATTGTTTAAACAGGGACAAAGGGACAGTTAGGACTTCTGGGCTGGGTGACAGCACGCCTCGCAGATTGTCTCTGTTGGTCTCTATTGCAGAATTGTGGTTCTTTGTGCTCTCATTAAATGTCACAATGATATACTCTCTCCCACTCTCATCCAATTTCAGACAAAAAGAGTTGTGTTTCAGTTTGCTCAGACCTTCCCTCCCTCTTCTTGTTAGACCAAGTCGGATTTCAAACCACAGTCTGTGAACAAGTCTGTAAGCAGACTGTGGATTCAGTTTGGGGCATGTGCGGATTTTCTTCAGATCTGACTCGGTTATGCGGGGGTGGTGAGCTGTAACGTCCTGCCCTGAACGACGGTACTCTTTGAGAACCACTACAAATACATTGTTGGCTGCTTTAAACTCGCTGTCACTCGCTATGTTAACTTTCCGATTAATTTCGACACTGTTCAAGTAGCAATTGATTCCGGCTCTAATTCCAATATATGATGAGATGCTGTACTGTTTCCCGTCAGCACAATGCACAGAGGCATAAAATCATCGAAGCAAACTTGCGAGTCTCTCAATAGTAACTATTCTCATATCTGTGTCCTCATTAACAGATTGCAGCCAATCAAGAAACACATTCATAGGCCACAATGTATTTTTGTGAGTGTTTCTCTCATTCTTCTTCATTTCCAGCTGATCCAGAGTTTCAGAAGTGAACTGGACATTACGACTGTTTTTTTCACATCCACATGTGCTGCTCTGTCTGGGCTTCCACTCTCACTCTTTCTTTTGCCTGACAGATTCTTTGTGTATATCTGCTCCTTCTCATTAATTCCACTGGCCCCATAGTGACCATCTACCCATCTACTGATTCCTGCTACTCCACAGATGCAAAACGTCACATTGCAGTTGTCCATGTTGAAAGACTACATGTTGGTTTGAATTTCCCTCTCTTCAGTCACTATCCATGTGGGTGGGTGGGTGGGATTATAGTGTATGGTGGAACGCCATTCTCCACCAAAATCCATCGCTGTCGAAACCTTGTAATCACACACTAGTAACATTCGCACTGCAGCAGAACGATTTTTTCTACTGCACTGCAAACGTCACACTGTGTCCTCAAGCAGCATTTGGCAGTTAGGGCTCACTCCATAGACAGGACACATAGTGAAAGCAGCAATCTCGGCGGTAGTACTAATGTTTAGCGTTAAAACGTTCAAAATGTAAAGTTCTTAAACAGTTAAAATGTCAAGCGTGAACACGTTCAAAGTGTAACGTTCTTTTTTCCTTCTAGTAACACAGTAAAACTGTTTTGAAGCAGAAACATGCTGTAGTGATTTTTTTCCCAAAAAACAACGTTCCACAGTACACTATAAAGAAAAGTGCATGGGGAACAGTTGACAACAGGGCATCTTTCACTTCGTTGGCACTATGACGACAGATTACATCTCGAGCTGTGCTCTCAAGGTAATCCGTCGTCATAGTGCCAACTCGGTGAAAGAATAGCCCTGTTGTCAACTGTTCCCCATGCACTATCCTATATATCACACTCTATGGCCACTATCCATTAGATGGGTGGGTGGGGATGACAAACTATGCTGCCACTATATTGTCTGGATCACTGAGGCACTGCAACAGCTACCATGTGTCTACTGGGGAATTAGACCATGGTTGCTGTGTGGTCATATGCTGCTTTCGGTCCAATTACTTTACACTACTTCTCATTCTTCATTAATGTCCTGTTATAAGATATAATATTCTATTGGACTTTTATACAGTTTTTCCCCCACAGTATTGTAACAATGAATTTATATTTGTTTATTTTTATTTATTTCATCATTCAGAAATAACCTCTGAGCAAACTGCTCTCTTTCAAAGGTTCCACATAATGACATGAGATTAACACAGGAAGAGAGGTTACAATGTAAGGCTACACATGTGCAGAAGCAAAGATACAAGATACAACAGCAAAAGTAATCTATTTACAGTTTCAGGTTAACTCATACGAAGGAGCTGTCTAATGCAGTTTATTACATCACAAAAAACATGGTAGGTGCTTGTGGAATTTAAGTAACAATATTAGCAATTAAATCAGCCAGGAGGAGGCATTGTCATAATTTCCTTGTGGGGGTAGGTGACTCTTCTTAGGCTTTCACTTCCTCAGGAGGGCAACCAGGGAAGCGTGTCGTTTTCTAACAAAAGAGGGAGGGGTAGTGAGGAGCAAGAAGGTGGGGTGGAAGGGGCTGTTAGGGAGCTGGAGGGGGGAAGACATGGAGTAGAAGGGAGGGATGTGACCAGGGAGGAGTTTGGAGCAGTGGGGAGATTGTGCGACTTGTCCACGCTAAAACCCGGCCTGGACTTGGAAGAGTAAGTGCTAAAATTCAGGGGACGAGGGGACCTCGCGCTCCAAAACCTACTTTTCAGAGTTAAAGAGACGCTGTCAGCCCCCTTAGGACTCAAACTGTCCCTAGTTTAAAAACCACATTTAATGATTGCCAACATTCTGTTAAGATTGTTGATATAGGTGGTAGTTTGATTCTGACTCTTATTTTCTTTAAAGGGAAGCTGTCGTTTGTAGGGGCGGGACTTTACCCTCTGGTTAAGCTTTTTTGAAAAAAGCTAATTTTTTAATGCGATGCAAAGTAATGTATTTTAATTTCTAAAGTCCGCTACCGGAAGTGTAGGACGCTGAGCCGACACCATTAAGTGTGTAATGGTGGCACTGCACCGCGGCGCCGCATACAAAAGCATGGAAGCCGCAGTGCAGTGCTGCACCATTAATTTAATGGCACTGCTCCAGCATCTGCTACACTTCAGGTAGTGAGCTTTTAGAAATTAAAATACATTACTTACCGCAGCAAATTTTTCAAAAAACAACCAGAGGAAAGTAAGTTTGCAGGAGCAGGAGTCCCTGCAAGTGACAGCTTCCCTTCAAAAAAGTGAACAACAGACTGCTCAACATACTGGTGTTACCACACCAAAACAGGTTTGTTTACATTCCTTGATCAGCTCCAAATGTGCCTTTCCTGGACTTGAGAACACACACAACACAGTCTAGCCCCTCATAATGCAGTGGGAGTTTAGGAGGCTACTGCCTCATGAGTGACTGCACTGTTTGGGTGTGTTTGTAATGCCCAGGAAGGTTACCCGATAATGAGCGACTACAAATGGCGGCAATGAGCGACTAAAATAATCGCTACTACTCTATCAGCGACCAGCACAATTAGTGACTTTACAATGAGGGCGACGGCACAGAAAGTTATTTCACATAATAGCGACTGGCAAATTCAGCGACTCTGCTGACAGGATTCCCGACTAACAGAGGGCAGCCAATAAATGGGAATTGCAGAACAAATAAAGCCTTACCAAAACATTCCATGTTGTGAAATTGGCCGCAATCTTTCTAAATGGCAGAATTGATCCATTAATCAAGGCAGCATTACACAGAGCCACTAGTTCATCACCCAAGTCAGCAACTAACAGATTACAGATTGTAATTCTGCTTTGGTGATTGGGGCAATGAGCATAGCATGTAGCTCATACGGACAGTTTAAAGTTCGGGATGCATGTTCCTGTATTACCAGGGTCAGCGACTGAGCAGTTACCTTGCCTTCTATTGTGTGGATGCGTGCAAGGCAGTTGAAGCGGTGTGCATCCACACATCACCAGTACACCTTTCCTCCTTTTTCTTTGTCACGGCGATAAAGGAAACCAGAAAATAAGGCTAGTGGCTTTCCCTTCTGGCTTGCAATAAACTCCACATCCATTGTAACCTCGATCTTGGTACCGACATGGTATTGGTGCCTTTAAGAGGTAGGCTATTGCATTGTGGGATCGAAATAGGAAGTAATATAAATCATAATATATCTTGATAAACTATCAGAAGAGCAGCTTACTAGACACAGACTCCGTAAATAGTAAGTAAACACCAGCGTTATTATTACATGGTAGCTGAATTTCTGGTGGGGCGATCAATACACTGCGCCGGGCATACTTCAAACCCTTCAAACTGTTATGCTCCCAAATGGTGGGGGCGCCATAGATGAAGAAGGATAGGCCATCAACAGCACCCCCATACCTGACCCAGTTGGTCACATATCAACAAACAGCAAACAGATGACCCCTGCATCAACCCTGAGGACATGCTGAGCCCATCTAGTAAATCCCCCTCATCAGCACAGCCTGACTGGTACCTCGTAGGGCCCCTAGTGTCCCAATACATTAAATTTGTAAACAAGGGAATGAAAAGGTAACCTTGGTCCAGGATCCTGGTAATAAGCCTAACCCGAGTCACTATACACCAAACAAATATCTACGTAAAAAATTGCTACTGCTCTATCAGCGACCGGCGCTATTATTACTTGGTAGCTGAGATTGTGGGGCGCTGAACTTTGCGCGCGCTATTAATGCAGTCACCAATAAGGAGGCGCTGAAATTGTAGTCGCGATTTTATAATCGCGATTTTCACATGGAATCCTCAGGAAGCATGTAGTAAGAACAGATCCAGGATTGTAAACAAAGCAAAGTTGTTTATAAATATACATTACCATGCATTTCGGTTCTACTAAACAAGGAGGCAGACAAAACAAACAGCAACATCAGTGAATTTTAGAGAGGGCAAGCAATCATAAAATGTAGGTTTTTAACTAGAAATAATATGGTGAAAAAATAGATTGACAGTATCTCTTTAATCAGTGGAGGGGGGAAAGTGAGGTGGAGGCCTGGCTCAGTGGATCAGGCCAGTGGGACGCATGCACAGGGTCCAGATGCGATGAGGTGCTGTTTCAGAGCAACTTTAAAGGTAGGAGGTTGTGCTGGGATATCATTCAGCCATAGAGGAGCCATGTATATGTGAAGGGCGGTCGTCCTAGAGACGTTTCTCTACCATGAACGGCCAGCGAGCCCCTAGCCATACCCCTGGTCCTATAGCCTGCATGACTAGTAAGGAGTAAGTCATTGATACAGGGAGGGGCTTTGCCTAGCAGTGCTTTCTTGCCCAGGAGGCACATCTGGTACCGGATTCTGTTTGATAGGTTGAGTCAATCTCTTTGCTTATAGAGGTTGCATGAGTGAGTTGAGTATGCAGCTCAACGGGTAAGCCTACAGGCCTTGTTGAGCACAGTCCTAACCCATCTGAGTGCAGTGTCAGATGCAGCACCATAAACTACCAGCCCATAGTCAATGATTGAGAGAATGGAACTAGAGACAGTTAATTGCAGGGCTGCTAGCATAAGGTATTGTTTATGTCTATGAAGAACTCCTAACTTGATATTGATTTTTTACAACCTGGTCAATATGTTGTGTGAAGGACGGTGTGTTGCCATTGGTGACCCCCAGGTACTTGAAATTGTGCACCTGCTCAATAGGTTCCAGTTTGTTGCTTACAATGGACAGAACTGGGTAGGCCTTCTTGTGTTGCAGGCTAGATATCAGGATTGATTTAGTCTTCTTGTAGTTAAGAAGAAGTTTCTGTGATTTAAAGCAGTCCTCCAGGTGAATGAAGGGCTAAGTATTACCTTACATAGTCATATGTAAGTGCTGCATCCTATACCTTAAACACTAGCGGCTCTAGCCACAAATGGTTACCAGGGCACAGCTGAGGCACAACAGATGGCAGCCAGGGCACTGATATATGGTTATTATGGGGGAAGCTCTGCACCTTATGGGGCACCAACTGGGGCACAGCATTTTTTTACCAGGGCACGTGCCCTGGCAGGCCCTGGTGTAGAGCCGCCACTGACCTTAAATCAACGATTGTATGTGCGTGTTCATTATGAAAATGAATAAATACAAAGTTAAAAAATAAAAAAAAGAGTCCTGCTGAATGACACTGTTCAGGGATGACAGGTCCTTGTACATACTGAAGATGACAGCATCATAGAAACAGAATATGGTTTCCATTGATGAGCAGGTATTAGGGGACATGTTAAGAAACATAGGTGTAACCCCTAGATGGCGCTATCCCAGGGGCTACTACCCCTGCCTGATTTGCCACTAACAGGTTGAGGGGCCTGGATCCAATGGCGGATGCCTCCACCCAGAGGTCAGGGTTTGCAATAGTTAAACTTACTTGGTCACAGCCCTCTGGGACACTGCAACCCCCCTTTCTTCCCACTAGTGGCCCACACAATATATCAGAATTACCTTCACAGTATACACTTACCCCCAGGACTAGTTCCGCACTGGGACCTCCTGTGAAATAAGATACAGTGCAACAATCACAGTACAGTACTTTAACATGAAACAAATACCTCAGGCAGTATAACTTTGCTAAAACAAGCAGCTCTGATTTATTTAGGGATATAACAAGGACAGGGAAATCAGGTTAATTAGCTTATCACTTTACTATCTACCTATGGCTCTGTGCACGGCCTATCCCTACCAGTTACTGTCCCTGGGTACCCAAGCCCTAGTGGCTAGTCCAAACCGTGGCAGCTGGTAGGGGCCCTTTCCACACCGAGAAAAGAAAAATTAGTTTAAACAGTCAGCAGTACAGTGATTCCATTTGGATTTATGTGGCAATTAAACGAGCGACCTGAATTAGTACTCACGACCTCCAAACATGATAGGGTCCTTCAACGTCAGCAGGGCTACTCTTGAGCTCCAAGAGACTCCTCACACATTTATATGGTAAACAGTCACAGGCAAAAGTCACGTAATGGCAGCAGGATTAAGCTGAGGTACACAAACCTCTTCACATTTATATGGTAAAAGCACTATACCAGGCAGGCTGCATCTGTATCGATCGCAATTACTGCACAATACCCGGGAGAACACACAGCAGATTCAGTTCCTGACAGACCGAGTGCAATTCCGCAATTCCTCCAGTCTTCTACAGGGTGAGCCTGGTTTCTACTCTTCAGATATCCTTTGATTCTCTTCACAGGATGGATTCAGTCCTAACAAGCAGTTACACAAGCTGCAGACCGGAACTCTGGACCTTACACACGTTTTTTGACTGAAACTGTGCACTGAAGGAGCACAGGGTTTCTTTCCCCTTCACTCCAGAGCTAAACTGAAACTCCAACAGACAAAACCGGGCACTTCCTTTGAGTTCCTCCCAGTTCTTGACTGGATTGGCTGTCACTCACAATAGACTGCTGCTGTTGGTCCAAAAAGGCGCAAGTCTAAACTACATCTCCCAGAGTCACTGCCCATACAATCCTCTTGTGGCTGGCTCAGATTATGAGTCCAAGTTCTGATTCGTCCAAGGCACCAGTTTAGAGCTAGCTTACCCCACACTGATTGGTCCAGTTCAGCAGTTCAAAACCAGAATGGGGAACTAGGCAGACACAGTTCTGACTGCAAAGAAAGCAGGTTAGACAAACTGTAATTTCATTATTACTGTAAATGATTTCTGGCAAACAGTTACATCTTTCAGATAGGTTCCCTTTGCACTCCTAGTGACTGCAAAAATGGAGTGAATTGGCAGCAGCTCGAGTGGTACTCAAACAGAGAAGCACACAGTCCCCCCATACAAACTAATTATGTCTGCAAGCAGACAGCTCTTAAAGAGACAGTACCAGAGGCTCTAAAAACACTCACTGATAAATGGCTTAAACGCCAAACACCATTCAGGCTTGGAGCATTCAAGCAAGCTCCTGGAAGTCTTTTGGGAACCCCCCATTTGCAGGGGGGTTACATAGGAAAAAGTAGAAGGTCAAGAATAGAGCCCTGGGGAACCCCACAGCAGATTTGACATGCAAGCCCCCCCCATTTGGGGCTTACCTGGACTGTCCCCACCAGCACCAGTGATTCTGCCTTTACCCTCCAGTTCCCCAAGATTGCAGTAGGTGGGGACTGGTGGGACATTGTGCTTATATCTGGGAGCCCTGGTGGGATGTGAACCAGGGCTCCACAGCAAGGTCAGGATGGCCGTTGCTGCACAATTCCTCTGTCCTCTGTCCCCTTCAGTGTTCACTGAGGCTGAGGTAGGGAGTAGTAAAGAGGACCAGTAGCTACGAGAGTTCCGCGTGCCAAAGAGATGCAGTGGGCCAGGGAATGAGTGAGGGGAGTGCAGTAGCCGTGGACAGGCTGATGCGCATGCACAGATACGCATTGTCACAGCCATAGGTGCGTTTCCACTGCTGGGACACATGCCCACTTCTGACTAGGCTCCCTGCTCCAGGGAAGGCAGTGAAACCAGGAAGGGTACATAAGGTGCTGCTCAGCCCCGGGACAGTCAGTGGGGCCGAGCAGGGAAAAGAGCAAGTGCACATGTTTACCAGCATGGAGAGTGGAGTGGATGGCCGTCTGCCACAACAGAGCACCCGATAGACAAATGGGCCAAGGTTACAGTGTAATAAGCAGCTCCCTGGCCCCAGAACAGTCCATGGGGCCAGGACTGACTGTAGGCAACATTGGGGGACTTTAATGAAAGTGGCAGCAAGTTACCAAAGTGGCACCATGAGATGCAAATAAAGATGGTGACCCACTGCTGGTGCAGACTGCAGAGCACCATGGGAAGGGGTCGTAGTTCGCACCAACTTTGCCTGCAAATTATGGCCCATGAAGAGCCAGCTCGAGCCTGAGACAGTTTGCCTGTGAACAAGCCTGGCCAATCAAGCACGGAGTTTCAGCTTGTATAAAAGGGACCGTTTTCCAAGTTCATGGCGGTTCCGTCAGACCTCAGGGAGAGTGACTGTGTGTCAAGGTGAGGGTCCCTGTGCCACAGTCTCTCCAGGCAGCTGCAGCCTGACAGACTAGAAGTGTTTGAATCCCAGAGTAAAGTGTTTGTGTGAAGAAAAGAAGTTTTCAACAAAACTACAGTTAAAAGACAGGTTAGAGCTGGTATTGTCCTGACCCTCTCCCTTCTGGAGCTTCAGCTCATACGGCATCTCCAGTACAGGAAGACGCCTCCCTTCATCCAGGTCCTGAGCCTCAGTGAGACAAGCAGAGAGATAAGTGAAGCAGAGAAAAGCCACCAGCAAGCCTGGAGAAACCAGTGTCCCAGTCAGGAGCACCGCATCCAGTCAGCCTGTTCCAGCAACCTGTACCAGAGGTAGTGTTTCAGGCATCAGAACTCTTGAGTAAAACCCAGGGTTCGACCCTGAAACTGGGGAGACTGTTTAATGTGCCAGGAATTGAGGGAAAAGTCCTGGGCAGAACTGAGGCGGTATGAGAGACCAGGCAGACTTGAAGCCAGAGGGCCACCATATCCCATTTGGATTACAAATAGGGGCCCTGGGGGAAGTGCCAGAGAGCCAGCAACCAAGCAGGATGTACTACACGTGAGATCTGTCAGAGTCTTTTATTATTTTTCCACAAAAGTGCAAATAAAAGCCACTTTCATAATTTTTAACTATCTTATTAGTGCTTAGTACGTGACTGGGAGCATTTTGACACTGAATTTAACACAAGATGACCCAAAGGTGCAACAGGAAACTGAAAAAGCTTTATTGAAGAAAACAAGCATTTGTCAATGCTGAATGTTAGCTTGCTGGCATTAGCAGTGGAAGTGCAGGAGTTAGGCAGATGCAGTGTAGGAATGGCATTGAAGTAATGAACTGACGTCAACTCCACCCTCGCCCTGCAGAGATGGACAGGCATTGAGGTGTGCCTTTGGGTCATCGCCCATGACGGTCATGACATTTCACCTCACCCTACCCTTAAGACATTGACAAGTGTCGAGGTGTGCCTTGGTGTGTTTGTGCTTTATATTCACCTCATTCCATAAGGAAATATGCTGAAATGGGCGCAGTTTAAGAGAATGGGGCGAACTCTAGGGGTAAAGGGTCCAAGGTGCACCTCGATGCCTGTCACTGGCTGCAGGGTGGGGGTGGAATGGCATGAGCATTACTGTTGCAATCCCAAGTCACAGCCCTGACGCCTGTCAGTCCCTACAGGGTAGGGTGTTATGGTCAAAAATCCTAATTCCCTAGGCGTTTCTTGGTATTTTTACTCCAAGTATTCCACGTGGGCTTTTTGTGACCCCACTGCATGAACAGTGACACTATCAGTTCGTTAGGTGAATGGTGATTTTGCACAGCGACTGTGCCATTTGGTGCCACAGGTGCGAAAACACATTTTGAACAGGATGTGAAAAGTGACAGGTGTACTGTTCATGAGGAGGTGTAAAAAATGACATTGTTGAAAATCTGGAGTGAAAATATATAAAAACTGGTGAAGTCATGAGCGTGCGTAGAAACTGCGCAATGTACACCCGTAATGTAATTGGTTTGGGGATGTTTTACAGCAGATTTTCGACATAGGCATTTTTGGATCTCCGCTCATGAACAGTGTCACTGTGATTTTCTTAATCTGTCCCGAACACTAATTTCCCACGGCGACCGCGCTATTCTGCACCAGAAGTGTGAAAACACATTTCGGCCATGGTGTGAAAAATGACAGCTGTACTGTTCATACGGAGGTGTGGAAAAATGTAATTCTGGACTGAAAATATTACAAATTTGTGAACTTACGAGGGTGTGTGGAAATTGCGCAATGCACGCTTGTAACAGAGTCATTTTATGGACTTTTGTCACCAAATTTTCAACATAGCCATTTTAACACCTCTGTTCATGAACTGTGATTTTCTTGCTGTGTTCCAAACATTGATTTTGCACACCGACTGCGCCAATGTGCACTACATGTGCAAAAACATATTTTGGGCGAGATATGAAAAATGACAGCTGTACTGTTCATAAGGAGGTATGGTAAAATGGCAATGTTGAAAATCTGGAGTGAATATATTAAAAATTCACAAAGTTACGAGTGTGCGTGGGAACTGCGCAATGCACGCTTGTAAAACAGCCATTTTTTGGGGAATTTTTTCACCAAATTTTCAACATAGGGTTTTTGGGGCCTACTATGCATCAGACACTGTTATTTTCGTTAATCAGTCCTGAAAGGTGGTTCCATGCAGTGACCGTAAAATCACCTTTCTGGACTGAATAACCAAATGACAGTGACTGAGTTCATGAGGTGGGGTCCCAAGAACCCCATGTTGAAAAGTTGGTGAAAAAATTCCCCAAAATGGCCAAGATATGCACCAAAGTTGAAAAAAAACATTTATGCCATTATACAGCTTACTGGCATTTCTTCAGTTTGCGGTTGGCTTTGAAGAGTCCAGACGGGTTTCCGGTCCACCGAAGATTGACGCGCTGGGCTCCAGAGGTAAGTAAGGGGTCAGGGGTGTGGGGAGGTGGATGTGCAGAGAGTTGGCGCGGGTTGGTGGAGGGGGGCAAGACAGTCAACGAAGGACTGTTTTTTTCTTACAGGTGTTTTTTTTTCTTTTTTACGAAGACGACGTGGGACTTTTGCCACGTGGGGTGGGCTCCCAGTGTGGCAGCTGTAAGTCTGTTTGGGGGGGCGGTGGAGCCGACAGGGGATTGGGCACCCCTGTTGGCCATACAGTGTGTGGGAGGAGTGCATGAGCATGCTGGGGTGGGCTCCCAGTGTGCTACTTGGAGTGTTTATTGGGGGGCAAGAAAAAAATGGAGCTGTCTATGACAGCTGTTCAGATCTGATGCTGCGTGTAGGCATTTTGCATACACTGGCAGTATGCAAATAGCTACATATTACCACTGCTGATTGTAGTGGTCTTTTGCTTTGAACTGTATGCCACTGCATCTGAACTGCTGTCATAGACAGCTCAGACATTTATTGGTGTGGTGAGGCTGTGCCTGCAAGCAGGAGCAGGGCATTGGAAGCTGGGTGGCACACCTACGAAAATTTGTATGGTGGCACTATGTTTCTTGCACATGCGTGCAAGCAAACATAAACATGTTTTTGCAAGGTCTGACACCCTGCTTGACCTGACACACCCCTGCAGGAACATGACAGAACATCATGGTGTAATTCACTCAGTTAAATTGCAGTAGTAATAGCACAAATGAGTGCAATTTAAAGCACCTATGCTCCCACCACCAGTTGGTAGAGAAGCATGGAGAAAGACTGGTGACCTTAGAGCTTCCTAGATTCACTCCACTTCAGTTGGGGGGTGCTATTTATTTTATTGCTACTACAGTTTAACTCTGTTGCACCGTTACATTCTGTACTATTCATCATTGAATTTTGCAAACTATGGCACATATTGCTTGGTCTGTGCACTGATTGTTCTGCTTGGGTCTTCACAATTGTTCAGCTGCCCCACTCTTGCAAGAAGAAGCCTACATATGTACTGTAATGGCATGCCTCTCAACCTTCTGCCTCACAAATCAGGGACAAGAGAAATGACCAAAATCAAGAAGACACCTGAGAAAACAAGGTCTGCTCAAGAATCTGAATACAATATGCATCTCACTATAATTAGCATTTTCTTCATGAGAATTAGACTGTGACACTAATGCCTAACACTATTTTGTGATTCAAAGGGGGTAAGGAAAGGGGACAAGACTTCTTTTTAGGTATATTAGTGAGTGGAGGAAGGGTGGGACGGGATACCTGGCCTGTTGGCAGAGACAGGGGAAAAGGTAGAAGGGGACCTGGATAAGGCGGAAATACTGAAGTTACTTCAGCGCAGTATTCACAAAGTAAGAGGGTGGGAGGAGGATGCTTTTGGACTAAAGGGAGAGGGGGGTAAGGGTGGAAGTGGGACCATTCCAGGAAAAGGAGATTTCAAAAGAACTAAAGGGCCTGAGGCCATGGGGCCGGATGGGATTCACCCATGGGTGTTAAGAGAGCTGGGAGAGGAGCTGGTGGCCCCCTTGACCTATTTGTTCAATAAGTCCTTGTGCACAGGGGTAGTCCCAAAGGACTGGAAGTACACGGATGTGCTACCTCTGCATGGGGGGGGGGCAGATCTTGAGCAATTACAAGCTAGTGAGTCTGACATTGGTGGTCAGCAAGCTCATGGAAAAACTGCTCAAGGGCAGGACCACCGACTACCTAGAGCAAGCGGCCTGCTCGACCCAAGGTAGCACAGCTTTACCAAGGGCAGATCCTGTCAGACAAATCTGGTAGGGTTTTTTGACTGCAGCATGAGGGTGGTGGATCGGGGGGTGGTCGGTGGACGTTGCCTTCCTGGATTTCAGGAGGGCCTTTGATACACTACCACATGGGTGGCTGGTGCACAAAATGGAATGTCTGGGGCTAGGGAAGATGGTGATAGAGTGGGTCCGTAACTGGTTGGTGGGCAGAACACAGAGGGTGGTAGTAAACGAGGTCCCCTCGGGTGAGCCGGTGGTCACGAGCGGTGTACCCTGGGGTCAGTGCTGGTACCCCTGTTGTTAAACATCTATATAAGTGACATAGTAGAGGGGTTGGAGGGTAGAGTGAGCCTGTTTGCAGATGATGTCAAAATCTGTAATAGAGTGGACATACAAGAGGGAGTGGGAAGGATGCAGGGGGACCTTGGAAAGTTGGAGGACTGGGCCAAGAAGTGAAAATTATCCCTCAATATGGGAAAATGCAAAATCATGCACCTTGGCAGAAGAAATGTGAGAATGGAATACAGACTGGGGGGCAAACCGCTAGCAGTAACCATAGAGGAGAGGGACCTAGGCATCATCATCTCTCAGGACTTGAAGGTGGCTGGACAGTGCGGCAGGGCGATGGCAAAAGCCAGCAGAGTGTTGGGTTGTATTGGGAGGGGGATCACCAGTAGGAAGAGGGAGGTCCTGATTCCCCTGTACACCCAGCTGGTCAGGCCTCATCTAGAGCATGGGTCCAGTTCTGGAGGCCTTACCAAAAGAAGGATGTGGAGAGGGCGGAGCGGGTACAGAGGAGGGCAGCCAAGATGGTAAAGGGGCTTAGTCACCTGCTATAAGAGGAGCAGCTGGGAGCACTAGACATGTACCCTCTGGAGTTGAGGAGGGAGAGCGGGGACATGATATAGACCTTCAAGTACCTGAGAGGGATAAACAAGGTGACTACTGAGAACCTCTTCCTATTGAAAAGGTGTCCCAGTAAAAGGGGGCATAATCTCCAACTAGAGGGGGGTAGGTTCAGGGGCAACATCAGAAAGAACTTCTTTACTGAGAGGATGGTGGGCACCTTGAACAGGCTGCCTAGGGAAGTGGTGAATGAGAATACAATAGGGGGGTCAAGAGGGCGTGGGATAGACACAGAGGGCTGCTGAAAGGAGTGGGGGGAACTCGGGGGCAGGCCTAGGGGATGCTAGGCTATTGGACAGACTAGGTGGGCCAGGAGATCCTTTTCTGCCATCATTTTCCTATGTTCCTGTGTTCCTAAATCTATACTCTTCAATGACAGAAATGCCAGATTTAGGAAACATAGAGCAAATGTCTAAGGCAGTTGATGAAGTGTATGTCCATCACACTCCTTTCACCTGTAAACCCCTTCACAACCCTGCAGTGCAGGTTTTGATGGGCTGGGAGGGGATTTGTACCACGCCCCTCTTGCTGTAAAGTTGGTGCTTTAACACCTCACTGTACTGCATGCTGTACTTGTTGGCTATCCCTCTGGGGAGGGAGAGTGTAAACAAACAACACCTCAGCTCAATAAAGGGGTAAGGTGAACAAGGGGGAAAAGAGGTTTCTTTTTTTTTTTTGCTATGTGGAGACAGCCAGAGACTGTACCACAAGAACCTTTTTTTTTTTAAATAAAGCAGAATACAGGCTATTTATTTTTTTGTGTTACTAAAAGTAAAGCAGTCTTCATTTAATTTGAACTGGTGTCCAGAGTGTTCTCTTTATAAATGCTCCCTGAGATGCTGCCCAGTTTGCTACCCTGTCACATGTGATTGGCTTTTGTGGTAGGATTGAACTTCTCCTTTTTATGTTGCTTGCACGCATGTGCAAGAAACATAGTGCCATCATCGGAGATTTCGGAGGTGTGTCACCTCCTCCTCCAATTCAGTCAGTGAGCTGGCAGGCGCGGCCCCTGTAAGCCAATGCATTTTGGAGCTGTCTATGACACGCTCCAAAATGCAGTGGCATACAGTTGAAAGGGGGAGCTACACTTCAGTGAGCACCGATAAGAAGCATAGCTCCTCCCCACATGCAGGCGTGCGGCGGCCACGTGCTACTTATGTAGCCGGCCAGGTGCCCAATCCCGCGCCAGCTGAGCTCGTCCCGTGGTTGGTGCCATGCTGAGGCCTACTAGCTTGGCAATCAGTCCTTTGGCAGCTGACAGGGTGACCAATCCCCGTCGGCTGAATGGCCCCGTCCTTGTGCCATGCTGGGAGCCCACCCCAGCGTGGCAAAGCGTCCACGGCGTCTTTTTAACCTATAAAACAAAAGCGGTCCATAGCCAGCGTCTCCGACCCCCTCCACAACCGCACCCACCACTGCGCACCTAGCCTCCCCACACTTCCCCCTCACCCCATACTTACCTCCGGACTCCGGTGCGACGATCTTCGGTGGACCGGGAACACGTCTGCACTCTTCAAAGCCGACCACGAACTGAGGAAATGCCGGTAAGCTGTATAATGGGCTAGATGGGGGGGTTCAACTTTATTGCATATCTCGGGCATTTTTGGGAATTTTTGCACCAAATTTTCAATATGGGGTTTGTAGGAACCCTTCTCATGAGTGATGTCACTGTCATGGCGCTATTCGGGCCCGAAGGGTGATTTCGCACAGTGACTGTGAAATCACCCTTCGGGCCCAAATACCACCATGACAGTGACATCATTCATGAGGAGGGGTCCCAAAAACTCCATGTTGAAAATTTGGTGCCAAAATTCCAAAAAATGACTGTTTTACGAGTGTGCGTTGCGCAGTTCCTACGCAGGCTCGTAAGTTTGTGAAATTTCAATATTTTCACTCCAGATTTTCAACATTGCCATTTTACCACTCCTTCTTATGAGCAGTATAGCTGTCATTTTTCACATCTCACCCAAAATGTGTTTCCGCCCTTGTAGCGCAGAATGGCGCAGTCGGTCTGCGAAATCAATGTACGGGACAAATTAAGAAAATCACAGTGACACTGTTCATGAGCAGAGGTCTTAAAATGGCTATATTGAAAATTTGGTGAAAAAATTCCTTAAAATGACTTTTACGAGTGTGCGTTCCGCAGTTCCTACGCAGGCTCGTAAGTTCACAAATTTTCAATATTTTCACTCCAGATTTTCAACATTACCATTTTACCACACCTCCTCATGAGCACTACAGCTGTCATTTTTCACATCCTGCCCAAAACATGTTTCCGCCCATGTAGCGCACAATGGCGCAGTCGGTGTGCGAACTCAGTGTATGGGACACATTAAGAAAATCACAGTGTCACTGTTCGTGAGCAGAGATCTTAAAATGGCAATGTTGAAAATTTGATGAAAGAATTCCTAAAAATGACTGTTTTACGAGTGTGCGTTGCACAGTTCCCACGCACGCTCGTAGGTTTGTGAATTTTCAATATTTCCACTCCAGATTTTCAACATTGCCATTTTACCACACCTCCTTATGAGCAGTACAGCTGTCATTTTTCACATCCTGCCCAAAACGTGTTTCGCCCATGTATCGCACAATGGCGCAGTTGGTGTGCAAACTCAATGTATGAACACATTAACAAAATCACACTGACACTGTTCATGAGCAGAGGTCTTAAAATGGCTATGTTGAACATTTTGTGAAAAATTTCTAACAATGACTGTTTCTGGCGTCGTTGCACAGTTCCCTCATGCGCTAAATGAAGTTACATAAATTTTCAATATTTGCACTCCAATGACTTCCAAATACCTAAACAGCACATAGAAGCAAGCAACATTCGGCATTGACAAATGCTTGTTTAAATAGGAGTATGATGGACCCGGACAAAGTGCTGAAATGGCTGGCAGAACAGCAAGCATAACAGACCCAGATGCAAGCACAACAGGCCCAGATGCAAAGAGACTTGACTATTTATTATTTATTTAAATTTATGATTACAGGATGAGTACAATGAGATGCCAGTCTCATTTACAGAATGTCCCATGTCAACATATAGAAACAAAGATGTACTACATAGCACAGTAAATGATCAAAATAGCCAATCAAGTAGCAAAACAGTTACAACAAAGTTGAGTGTTTATTTTTTTAATTTTTATTTAAAAGATTGGTAACCGGGAGAGGCACACTGAGCTGAGGGTCATTTCCAGGTGCAACTTGGGGAGGGGGGAAGGGGGTACAAGTACAGAGCAGAATACAGAATTACAAATTCACAAGTGCAAAAAGACAGGAAGGTAACAAGTTATACAAATTCATAAGTGCAAAAACACAGGAAGGTAACAAGTTATATAAATTCATAAGTGCAAAAAGACAGGACGGTAACAGGTTATAGTGTGGTATGGGCTGGTGAGAAATGAACATGATGCTGTGCATAACTCAACACTTGAGCAGTATAGCGGTGGGTGGTTACAAGCAGATAAGAAGATGGTGCATAACATATGTATATCAACAACACATTAGGCAACATAATTGTACATGACGCTGTGTATAAGAACAACACTTAGCAATATAGCAGTGGGCGGTTACAGGCAGATAAGAAGATGGTACATAACATATGCATATCAGTGACAAATTTTGCAACATGGTAGCTGTGAGGGTATTGCAGAGACCTAGGGAGGCGGTGGGACCCATGGGAAACATGGACAGATGCTATCTTCAGAAGAAGCAGAGGACCTGGCACGCTGGGAAGCAGGTAAACCAGTGAAGGATAGACAAGGTACTACCTAGATGTTATTCATGTTGAGGGCACAAGCAAGGTGTTGGAGGGGAGAGGTAGAGTGTTCGTTTAAAGAGACTTAAGGATGGCAGTGTGTGCAGTGAGGCAGGCAGGGAGTTCCACTCATGGGGAAAGTGGAAAGAGAAGGCAGCTTTGCCTGAGTTTGAGTGCGGGTGGGGTAGAACAAAGGAGCGTGCATCACAGGAATGGATACTATAGGTATGGGTGATGGGGGATAGGAAGGAGGCTAGGTAGAGGGGGAGTGAGCCAAACCAGTATTTAGTGGTGAGGATGGGAGTATGGAGGTTTTGGCAGGAAGTAAGAGAGGGGAGTAATAGCGAGGAGGAAAGGGTGCAAAGATGGGTTATGGAGGCTGGGCGTTCAGGGTGAAACAACAAAGGCATTGAAGAGAACGTCCAGTCTGGAGAGGGTGGTTGCAGAGGCGGATCTCTACATGATGTCTGCATAGTTGAAAAGTGGCAAGCTGGTCTTTGTAAGGAGAGTCCAGTGAACAGGGAGGGAGAGGGCATCTTTGTTTCTGTGGAGGGCTCCAAGTTTAGGGTGGAGCTTGGAGTGAATATGGTTGATATAAGTACAGAAATCCAGGTGGCTGTTCAGCCAGACTCTGAGGTATTTGTAGGCTGGAACTATATCGAGGGCTTTGCCACTGAGAGTCATGAAGGCTGGGGGTAGGAGGAGTTTGGCTAGTTTCTGTGTGGTGCCAAAATTCATAGAGGCTATTGTAGTGGTGTTGACCTTCAGCTGACTTGCCTCAAACCAGTTCAGGACATTGGTGAAACCAGCTGGGAGGTCACCATTGAGGCAGAGGGGCCGGAGTTCTAGAGGATGATGTCATCAGCATAGAGGTGTGTGTGGGAGGAGGAGCATACGAGGGGGAGGTCACTGAGGAATATCAAAAAAAGAGGATGGGGCAGAGAATTGACCCTTGAAGTACTCCAGCCAGAATGGGGGCGGGGGGAAAGAACATCCCCAGCTTGGATGCATTGGAAGCAGCCAGAGAGGTATGAGCTGGACCGTTTGACTGAGAGGGGGAGAGGCCTACATGTTTGAGCTTGGTGAGAAGGATGGGATATGATATGGAGTCAAACGCCTTGTCCAGATCTATAAATATGGTTGAGTTGAGGTGGCCTTGGTCCATACCAGTGTGAATGGTGTCAGTAACCCTAAGTAGGGAGGAGACAGTTGAATGATTTTTCCTGAAGCCCGACTGATAAAGGGACAGGAAGTCTGTGAAAGTGAGAAAGTTTGTGAGCCTAGATAGGATGCGAGATTCTTGTAGTTTGGCTAAGGCAGGGAGGAGGGAGATGGAGCGGTAATTACCAGGTTGGGAGTGATCACTGCCTTTGTACAGTGGAATCACTTTGGCCTCCTTCCAGTCCTGCAGTACTGTGCCAAGGGAGAAAGGGAAATTGAATAGATGAGATAGGGGATGGGCGATGGCTGCGGGCTGAGATCTTTAATATGAGGGGGTCAAGACCATCAGGGTTGTATTTGCTTGGGTTAAGGGATTGGAGAGCCCTGAGGACCTCCTGGTCTGTGATGGGGTTGAGTTGACATGTGTGTGGGGCAGAAGAGGGTGGTGGTGCTGTGGGAGGGGATGCCAGGGAGTCAGGGATAAATTGGGCATGCCGGTGGATGGAGGGAGGGGCAGGGGAAGATGAAAGAGCACATGTTGTGAAAAATGTACTTAAGGTAAAGAGAATGGTGTGAGAGTCTGAGACGAGATTGTTGTCAATTTGAAGGGAGGGGGAGGAGGAGGAGGTGTGTGATGGTTTGAGAAGGGAGGAGAGGGTTTGCCAGAATTTATGGGGAGAGTTTAGATTTTCTTACAATGCGTTCTTAAAATAAGGGAGACAACCGTGTCAATGTCATCTGTGGCATAGAAATGGGACCAGTCTGAGGATGCAAGATCATGCAGAAGTGTAGCGATGTTTGAGGAGTGATGGGAGTGGATCCAGCGATAGTTCGGGGGAGTGAGGTAAATAGAGTTTGCGAGTGCAGTAGATCATGAGGTGGTCACTGAAAGTGTCAAGGAGCGTACCAGCTGATGTGATCCGGTGCGGGTGAGAAGCCAGGATCCAGTCCAGGAGGGTATGGTTTTGAGAGTGGGGGGTTAGTTTGGTGGGTTCGCTGATCAGTTGGTGTAGGTTTAGTACCTCAATTTGCTGAATGGTGGGTTTAATGGTAGCAGAGGCCCAATTCAGGTTAAAGTTGCCAAGTAGAATGAATTTACCAGAGCTGGCAGTGGCAGAAACAGCTGAGACAGTGCTGACCATGGTAGAGGGAGGTGCTTTGGGGGAGGAGTAGAGTACTCCAATGTGGATGGGGACAGAGGAGGGCAGAAGCAGTTTAACAAGGAGGAGCTCATGGGACTTAAGGACTGCTTTGTTAGTAACAATTGAGACAGGCAAGTTTTGATGGTGGTAGATTGCTACATCGCCACCTCTCTTTGAGCAGTCTTGTCTAAGAAAGAGGTCGGAAGAGTAGGGGGTCAGAAACCTAGCATAATAGCCATGACTCGGTAGTACAGAGCATATCCGGTGAGTGCTGTGACACCCAACCTCTCAGGAGGGCTAACTTAGGGAGTAAACTACTAGTGTTGAGATGGTACATGGTGAGGCCTTTCACAGATGGGGTCAAGAGTGGCGTTGGGCCAGGGTTAATGTATCCAGTTAGTAGGAGAAGCACATAGAAGAAGAAGAGTCTGTTTGTAGGTTTGTGCACTTTTAATCTACTGCGGTGAGAGTGTAGGTGAGTGAGAGGGCAAGAGAGGTGGAACCTATGAATGACTTCAAGTCTGAGTGAGGGCAGCTGTTGGATGCCAGGTGGGGGAGATAGGAAAGGGGTGAGTAGAGGGAGGGTGCCAAGAGGAGGAGGAGGAGGAGGAGGAGAGCTGGTAGTGGAGGTAGAAACATAGAAGTTGACGGCAGATAAGGACCGCAAGGCCCATCCAGTCTGCCCATTTCGTTTTCTACCTTATAAATGTGCCATCGGCCTTTGCTCTGTCAGTGGCCTATCTATTCATAGTCATTTGTATTGCTCCCTTATGCCTATCCCATGCCTGTTTGAAGCCCTGCACTGTATTCATAGCCACCACTTCTTGTGGTAAGCCATTCCATGCATGCACCACCCTTTCTGTGAAAAGAATTTCCTACATTCCCCTTAATCGCCTCCTCTAATCTCATGCTGTGTCTCTTGTCCTGCTATTTTCTTATATTTAAACATGTTAGACTCTTTCACCTTGTTTATGCCCTTAAGGTGTTTGAATGCCTCGATCATATCACCTCTCTCCCTCCTTTGCTCAAGGGTATACATATTGAGCTCCGTTAATCTGTCCTCATATGTCTTCTGATGCAGTCCCTGCCCCATTTTGGTTGCCCTTCTCTGGACTGCCTCAATTTGGTTAATGTCCTTGTGAAGGTGTGGCCTCCAATACTGCACGCAGTACTCCAGATGGGGCCTAACCAGTGTCTTGTACAGAGGGATTATTACCTCCCTCTTACGACTTGTGATACCCCTACTAATACACCCTAACACCCCCCTAGCCTTACCTACTGCTTTAGAGGTCTGCTTGGATGATTTTTAGGTCATCAGTGATGATGATGCCCAAGTCTCTTTCTTCCTTTGTGACTGCTAACTCCCCTCCCAGCCTATAGGTGGCTTCAGGGTTTCTCTTCCCTATGTGCATGATTTTGCACTTCTTTGCATTAAATCCCAGTTGCCACTCTTCTGACACTTCTACTAGTTTATCCAGATCTCTTCTCATTCTGCCCACCCCATCTGGATCATCTACTCTGTTGCAGATCTTGGTGTCATCTGCAAACAGACAAAGCCTTACCCTCTAGTCCATCTGCAAGGTCACTAATGAAGATGTTGAAGAGGACTGGCCCAGGACTGATCCCTGAGGTACCCACTTGTGACTTGCATCTCTTCTGACTGTATACCATTTACCACCACTCTCTGTTTTCTGCCTGTCAACCAGTTTGCCACCCAGTTGACCAACTTCTGACCACCCGAGCCTACCAGCTTATTTATCAATCCTCTATGTGGAACAGTGTCAAAAGCTTTGCTGAAGTCAAGGTAGGCGACATCAACTGCTCCCCTTGGTCCACCACTCTGGTTACCCAGTCAAAGAAATCTATGAGATTAGTTTGACAGGACCTTCCTTTGTAAACCCATGCTGTCTTGGATCCTGTGCCCTATGGATTCCAGGTGTTGCACTATCCTTTCCTTAAGGGTGCCTCCATAATCTTGCCCACTACTGAGGTAAGACTGACGGTCTGTAGTTCCCGCCTCCTCCTGCTACCACTCTTGTGGAGTAGGATCACATGACCCTTCTCCAGTCTTCTGGGACCTCTCCTGTGCTCAGAGACTCACTAAACAATTCCTAATGGCTCTGCTAGTTCCTTCTTTAGCTCCTTAAGTACCCTGGGATGTATGCCATCAGGTCCCATTGCCTTATCCACCCTGAGCTTAGCAAGCTCTTGTAGGACCCTTTCTTTTGTGAAGGGAGTAGTGCTCACCTCCCTCCCCCCTGTGTCCATGATGCTGAGCTGTGGGCCCTGCCCTACCTTCTCTTCAGTAAATACTGAGCAAAAGTATCTATTTAGGATAGATGCCTTTACAGGGTCCTCCTCCTCACATGCTCCTTTTTCTCCATTAAGCTTAGCAATACCCTCTGGACTTTCTCCTTTCACTAATGTATCTATAGAAAGTCTTGTCACCTTCTTTTACTGTTCGTGCTAGTGTTTCCTCAGTTTGGGACTTTGCCTGCCTTACTGCCTTACCTGCTTCCCTTAGGGCAGTTTGGTATGTTTCCCTATCTTCATCCCGCTGTGTTCCCTTATATTTCCTGAAGGCCAGCCTTTTGGCGCTGACCTTTTCTGCTACTGTATTTGAGAACCAAAATGGTTTCCTTCTTCTCTTGCACTTCCTTTTCTGTCTAACACAATGGGATGTTGCTTCAAGTATTGCATCCTTAATGCTTGCCTACTTTGCCTGTACCCCCTCACCTGTGTTTCTTTTTGCCAGGGCTAGCTTAACTCTGTTGGCCATCTTATCAAAGTCAGCTCCTCTGAAGTCCCATATTTTTGCCTTGGAATGGGATGATTTAGATGTAGTAGCCAAATTGAACCATACCATGTGATGGTCACTGGCCCCAGGTGACCTTCTACCTGGAGATCTGTGATCCTTCTTTGTTAGTCAGTACTAGATCTAGGATAGCCCTGTCTCTTGTGGGTTGCTGTACCAGTTGTTTGAGGCCCTCCCCTGTGGGAATCCACTATGAGTCTAGTTCTGGCAGATGTTCCTGCTGGTATTGACCAATCTGTATCCGGCATGTTGAAGTCTCCCATTATCAGAACCTCCCTTTAGCTGTCATGTTTTGTATATCTTCTAACAGTAATGTGTCTATGTCCTCCCTCTGGTCTGGGGGCCTGTAGACAACCCCAGTTCTTATGGCTGTCCCATTTCCTGTTTCAGGGTGACCCACAGTTCTTCTGGCTCCTTATGTGTATTCTGAATTTCTGTAGCTTTGATATTTTCATTAACATACAGGGCCATCCCTCCCTCCTTTTGCACCTCGGTCTCTTCTGAACAATACATAGCCAGGTACTGAAGTCTCCCAAGTGTGGTTACTGGTAAACCACATCTCACTAATGCTACTATGTCCAGTTTAGCCTCTGACATTGTTGCCTGCAGGTCTGGGATCTTATTTCCCAGGCTGTGAGCATTTGTGTACATGATTTTCCATTGGCCAGATTTTGGTGTGTTGGTTGTTGGGTGAAGTTTGGCATTACCCAATGGGTATGGGAGACAAACCTTTTTTCTTACCTGGTGATGCAAATGAATGGCAAACATGCTGAATTCCTGTTTGACCACTAGCTGAGGGGGGGTGTTCTTCCCATTCGAGTGTGGGATGCTGCACCTCTCCCATTTGCTAGTTTAAATATTCTGCAAAGACGTCAAACTTCTGCCCCAATGCACTGACTCCTCATTAGTCAGATGCAGTCCATCAAATTTAAAGAACTTTGCTCCCAGAACTGTTGCCAGTTCCCTACAAATCTGTGTCCTTTTTCCTGGCACCAGTCCTTGAGCCACGTGTTTAGCTCCCCTATCTCCCCTTCTCTGACCTTCCGTCCATCTGCTCCCTCTCCCAGACTGGCAGGATCTCAGAGAAGGAGATGCCGAGCGAAATAGATGATAGTTTGTCACCCAGCCTAGTCAGGTGTTCCTTGGTCTCCACAACTGACCAGCTAGATCATTAGTCCCTATGTGTACTAGGACATCAATGTTTTCTCCTGCTTTGTGAGCAATTTTAGTGCGGTCAGTGTCTCTCCATGCTGATGTACCTGGGAGACATCTGACCATCACCCCTGGCTGGAGATGGGTATCAACTCCCTGAATCATGGAGTCTCCTATGATCAGAAGTTTTTTGGATTTCCTTTGTGCTTGTTTTGTTTTAGTTTCTGATTTGGGTGAGTTTTGTTGTGCTAGCTCCTGTGCCACAGTGTCCTGCTCTTCAGTGTCTTCTGCCTCTTTATTTGATTTCAGAGAAAGAGGCAGATACCTGTTTGTAGTGTTTATATGGTTTTTGGAGGTAATGTGTTGGAGAGCAGAGAGTGATGGGGCACCTGATTTGCTCCTCCTAACCACCTGCCAACCTCCTGGACCAACTACCCTCTGGCGGTCGAGGTTTTTTGTTGGATGCTGGGAAATGACGGTGGTTCTTATAATGTATTTCCTCTTCAATATGAAATTTGAGGCATGCAATCTCTGCCCATGCTGCCCGAGCTGAGCTCTAAGATCTCCAAGGCCCAGCATGTAGGACAGTGTCCTAAATCCTGTAAGACTGTCCTTCTGAAAATTGTTCCACAGTACCTGCAGTTAATGAAATCCATTCCAAATAAGTTGCTGGGTTTGTAACCTAGTCAGAGTAATTAGAAGGAAAAAAAGGAAAAAATGCAAGTAATGGTTTAATTGTGCTTTGTTTAACTTGTTATAACAAGTTAAATTACTAGTGCCTTAAATGAGATCACTTTGTGGAGGCCCCACTGATCCACCCTTCCTGCTTTGCCACAGGAAATGTCACAACTGTGGTACCCTATAAAAGGAGTGTAGCGGGGTGGTTGAGGATGGGGTGGGTGGCTGGGCCCTTCCCTGCCTTAAAAGAAGAACCACGGATGAAAGAACAAGGAGGTAAGAGCAGAAACAATCAGTCAACAACAAATGCAGTAACCCTGAAAGCTTATCCTAATGTTAGATAAAACTGTAAAACCTGTAAAGCACCACCTGTAATAATTTCCGAGAAGATATACGCTGTAAGAAACACTTTGCTCCAGAGAAAATAAAGCAGTAACAGAAGATATACCTTGCAAAAGACAATTTGAATCGGAAGATTACAGCAGTAATCTGTTAGCACACACCTGTAGGCACACCTTGTAATAATGCAGAAGAAGGTATATCAGCAACAACAATTTGAATCAGAGGAAAAATAAAGCAATGAAATGTTAGCAACAAACAGTAGCAATCCCTGTGAGTAAAAAATAAAAACACCACCACACAGTAAATCTGCTTAGCCAAACTAAGTCTTAATCCTTTTCCCTTGCTCTGGTAAGTTTCTCTACTCTGCCTTTCAAGCAGTCTTAGAAGGAAAGAGCTCAGGTGAAGCTAGGTGCCTTGGCCAGCAAACCAAGTCTTCTACTTTAGGCAGCCTGGGATGGCGTTGGGTACAGAGGGAGATGTGAGGCCAGGAGGGGACAGGGTGGAGGGGGAAGAGGGATTGTAGGGAGAGGGGTACTTTGAAGGGGGAAGGTGAATGGGGGAGGAGTGCAAGTGGGGGAAGCCATAGGTATGCAGGGATCATGTCTAGAGTCTGGCTAATATGAGGTGTATTACCACTTGTGGCCACAATGTATTAACCTTGTCAAGTTTTACAACATATTAGACAGACAACATACTGTTACAACTTCTGAGTTGCAGTGCTAAATTATTCCAAGCATGTGGGGCTCTATAGGAAAAATCTGATGGGCCATAAGCAGATTAAAATTTAGGTAATTGGTAATAGTGATGCTGAACATCTTGCAGTGGGGTGCCCTGTTGAGCACACCTGCCGACAAGATGGGTTTGGAAGGTGAGCTATATAAATTAGAAAAATTAAAGCAATGCTGGCCCGGTGGCGCTGAGGGTTGAGGTGCTGGATGCCACACCTCACGACATGCAGGCAACCTGGGTTTGGTAACAGACTCAGGGGTCAGCAGGGGGAGGAAGGATTGAGCATTTGTAGACAATTCTTCTTCCTCGGGGAAGGGGGACAATGTGGCGCACTGTAGACTGACACCCAGCAGTGGCTGGGTGTTGGCACAGATGTGTCACCCAGACCAGGGGAGAGCACCCATCCAGGGCATATGGCTGCTTCCATTGAGGCGGGGCAGCTGTCTCACCCATTGCACAGTTCAGGTGACTGGGGAGAAAAAGCAGAAAATGTTCAGGAGCCGACTGGGGTCCATGATGACCCGACACATTCGGGTTGGAGTACGAGTCCCTCTGAGGGAGGGCCAGAGCAAACCATCGGCTCCATGGAAAAAAAAATTAAAGCAGAAAAGGATGCACCTTGAGTACTGTGTACAGTTTTGGAGGCTGCATTTAAAAAGGGACATTGCACTCCTGGAAAGGGTCCAGAGGAGGGCAACCAAAATGATCTGAGGTTTGGGGAAAGGAACTATGGGGAGAGGCTTGAGGAGCTTAACATGTACATGTTGGAGGAGAGAATGGACAGCAGGGATATGATAGAGGTCTTCCAGTACATGAAGGGGATAAATAGGGAAGGCTCAGTTGAGGTGATCCAAAGGAAGGAGGAGTGGGCAACTAGAGGTCATGGGTGGAAGCTGGAGGGGGGGAGACTCGGGGGAAAGGAGGAGGTGCTACTTTACTGAGATGGTGGTGGAACCATGGAATGCACTATCTGGAGGACTAGTGGAGGCAGAGAAGGTGGAGGGGTTCGAGAGGGGTTGGGACAGGTATAGGGGAAGGGTTGTCCCGGCAAAGTCCAATACAAGGAAAATGTCTTGGGTGGGAAATGGAAAAGCCCAAGGGGTGGAGGGGGCAGTAAGGTCAGCTCCCAGGGTGGGGGCTGATCAAATGAGCAGACACGAAAGACCGTTAGGCCTACTCTGCTGGCACTTTAGTATGTTAGTAAAACTAACTATTTAAAATCAAGAAAGGTGCTGGAAAGATCATGTCGCGCTGCAAAGCTACATATATTTTTTGATGATGGGATTATCAAACAAAGGTTGAGGGAGTGGACTCAAAAATGAGATGACTGCAGAGACACAGCCTGTGGCTGTTGCACAGACCTCAAGGGACAGAGTCACCATGCAAGGCCCTCCAAATGTCCATGAAAGCAACTGATACAACAATGGAGTGGATCCTGCGAAGAATGACTGAACAAGATGCTAAGATCGAGGTTGTCACTAAACTAGCAACCTCGGCAGAGAACAGTGTGACAAAGATAATGGCTACAACAAACAAAATTGTCCAAGAGAAGATGCCATTGAAGTATCAATTAGAGGCTCTTGAAAATGCACAGTGGGCCTCCAACATTCAACTAGTGGGCTTACCTGAAAACTGTGTGTGTTGGGGGGGAAGGGGATGGTCTCCTGACATTTTTGCAAGGATGGCTACTGGGGCTTTAAAACTTAATCCTGAACACATCCTAAATAGCTTGTTTAAGGCTTACCATATCTCTCCCAGGATCAATGAGAGTCAATGAAAGTTGCCTCAGACTGTACTTTTGGTGACCACGCACGCTACAGTACAAGATCGTATCCTGCAGGCTCAAAGTCCCAAATTGGAGACTTTGAATTTTGAAGGCACCACAATACACATTTTGCCTGACCTCTTGTATGCTACGAGAACCAGAAGGAAAAGATTTGGTGCAGTTTGAGCAAAGCTGCAGAGCCTAGGGGTGATTCATTCCACGTGTGCCAGCCTGTCTGAGGATCCAGTACAGGGGGAATACCTTTCAATATACAGATCCAGCAGAAGGTAGGAAAAAGAGGCTGTTGCAAGGCAACTTGAGACCACTTATTTATTTATTTTATTTATTTGAAAATGTTTCACCAGGAAAACATACAGAGCTGCAATAGCTCATTTCCAGATGTGTCCTGGGGAGATGGGAAAATGGGATACCAGAATATGAAATATAAACAAAGAGCTAATATAAACGTGAAAATCATACATATGATGAAAGTTAAAACATGAAGGGCAATAAACAAAATCAAATTGCATCTAGTAAACAATTATAGTGGCATACACTAAAAGTCAATAATGCTAAAGACAAAATATATACACTGCATGATAAAGAATGGAAACTGTGATACTCGGGGGGCAGAACCACACAACTGAGTAAGCAACACGAAGCCCACTTAGCCACTATATGGGGAAGAGTCAGTCTAAGGAGGTGGAGGAATAAGAGGGGAGAGTGATATAGAATAAGATAGGGGAGAGTGATATAGAATAAGATAGGAGGGGAGAGTGATAGTGAATAAAAAGGGGGAAAAGGAAGAACATAAGGAACAGGGTAAGGGATTCAGTGGAGGGGAGAAAGTGAAAAGTGAAATTAATAAATAGGGAAAGGCTTGTGTTCAAGAGCAGGAGCAGGAAGGGAAAATGTGGTTATGAAGAATATAGGACAGCGAGTAAGAGGATGGGGCACAGTGGATATTCAAAGGGAGGGAGTTCCAGATATTTGGGAAATGGTAGGAGAAGGCAGCCCAACCTGAAGTTGAAGTACGAGCTGGGACGGCAAGAGTCCTATAATGGGAGTTACAGAGGGTATAGGTGGGAGAAAGGGGGGTGGAGAGGACAGTGTTTAGGTATGGTGGAAGGGAGCCAAGCCAGAACATTCCAACTAATGAGGCACAATTGGCAAGGCATCTATTTCCAAGAGGCGGGAAGGAGAGAGCAGAGTAAAGGTCACAGTGATGTGTACATGGGGAACAGTTTAGGGCAAAGCGACAACAAGAGTTGAAAAGGGTGTCCAGTCTGGAGAGGGTGGACTTAGGAGCAACACTGTAAACTACATCTCCAAAGTCAAAGATTGGGAGGATCATCTTTTGGACGATCTCACGGCAGGCATGAAGGGGGTTGCAGCCACAGTGTCTGTAGAGAGCAACAAGTCTGGGATGTAGTTTTTTGTGGATGGCATCCACATGACTAACAAAATCTAGATTCTGGTCTAGCCAGAGCCTGAGATATTTAAAACTGGAGACATCCTGTAAAGGGGTCCCCTCAAGGGTATGAAAGGTAGGAAGGGTCATAAGCCTGGCGAGCCTCTGCTTGGTGCCAAAAGTCATGGAGACCATCTTTTTGGCATTGAGGAACAATTGATTTGTGCAAAACCAGCTCTGGTCATTATTTAAGGCCAACTGGAGGTTGGTCGCCACATCAGAACACTTGGACTTAAGAATCCTCTGACTTGGTTGAAGAAACATGAACTGGGAATTTATTGGCAAGTATTGTTTGACCACAAGCAAAGTATACCTTCAGAACACTATAACATTTTACTCATATTACACTGGTATATTGCTTGTTGACCTACTGGGATAGGTCACCCATTAGAGACACTATCCAGAAAGTTATGTGGGCTTCTCCACTGTCTGCTATTGTTCTGTTTCTCTGTTTTCTCTCTTCTCTCTCACATTTAAAAGTGTTAACTTAATCTGCTAATTTGGGGTGGGTGACTGTGCTTTGTAATGATGAATGCCATGTGCAGAAGTAGTGCACAGTTAATCCACATCTATGTGGTGGGAAACAGAGAGAGTTGTGAGTGCAGTAAGGTTTATTAGTAATCCTGGCCACAATTCAAGCTAGCCCAGAATATCTAGTTTCTATGAGTTACCTTTAGGTGCATTACTGGTCCTGATCTACAGTGTATCAGGTGGTGGGCTAACGCTCTCAATAATGATGCAAATGGTTGGAATTGGAACAAGATTTAGTTAAACTCTATTAAAACATTTAAAACAGTCAATGCCAAACTGATACGATTCAAAACCATTCACAACCTTATTATACCCCTCTCCAAATGATCAAGATGGGATTGAGAGCTATGTTCAACTTCCTAAGATGTGGAGACACCAATTGTGACTTGATCCATATGTTCTGGTCCTGTCCCAAAATTACATCTTTGTGGGGCAATATTGCAGATTTTTTAAAAGACATTACATGGCTAAAGGGGAGTTTAAATGAAAAGTCCGTTCTTGATAGTCATTTTGATGAAACAAAAATATGGAGTAAAGATCAGCGTTGCGCCATTGCTCTAATTTCAATGTCGGTTGGTAGATCTGCTCTCAGAATATAGCTGGAGAAGGGCACCGTCTCTCAAGGAATGGAAGGCTGAGTGCTTTGAAGTTTTGAGATAGGAGAGGCTCGCTCACTTAATGCTAGACCAGGCTTATATATTCAGCTCTAAGTGGGGCACAATGTATAATTGTTTCTCTTTGCCAACCTCGTAAGTCTTTAGACTGCCAGTAACCTATCCCTCCCTACCTGATCCCCCCTTCCCCTTCTGCTTCTTCTGCTATATTTTTCATGTTGACTGATTTCTTTAGGGGAATGTTATTCAAGGACTAGTGGGGTAACTTCTCTCTGTTTCTAAGCTAATGTGTCTATAATTTCTGTTTATTAATTTAATGAGTACTGTGTGTAGCTTTAGAAGTCTCTGTTAAGTTACTAAAATAATGTTTATCTTTTAAGTGAGGCGTGAATGATTATTGCTGTATTGTTTTTGTTGATTGCTTATGGCATTATTTTTGTGTATTGTACTTTAATTCAATAACATTTTATTGATAAAAAAAAACCTGATAGTATTTCTCTGTCTATAAATCAAATATTTAAATTTCTTTATCATCCCTCCTTTTATTTCTAGGACGGGGGGGGTTTACTTGTTAAACATTTATAACTGAGAGATAACTATTGCTAAGCCTTGTCACATGATGTGTATGTTAGTTAGCACTAAACATGACTTGCTGTAAGTTTCAGCTCATTACTTATGCTTCTATTTTAAATTTAAAATGGGGAAATTTCCTATTAACTGTTTCTTGGTTGTTTTAGGGTAATCTTCTAAATGCTACAAATGTTAAGGATCTAATACAGTATGTTTGGTAATGGAGTTATAGCACAGGTTATTGTGCAAGTTATGTTCAGAATGGACTTTTCCTAGCTGACCACTAAAAGTCTTGCAGGGTTGAGCATATCATGGACTATCTATGGACTTCATTACAAAATTGAAATACCTCTATATCTGAAAACCAGATTTCATAGATGTTTATTTTACTGATATATTGGATGCTTCCTAAAGCAATGTGATGTCTTGCATGAGAATGTTGTATGTTGTTTTAAAGTAAAACAATAAAATATAATTTAAAAGGTTCTATATAATGTGGGTGCTGACAAGGAAGGTGCCAGTAAAAACGGTGCAGCAAGAAGAGCACCCATCAAGAAGGTGAGGGACAAAAAGGCAGCATTATCGAATGTCACTGAAAGCCGACTTCTATAAAGTACGGCACTGCACACAAGTCAGTGCCATACTGTTCCGCACCCCTCAAGCTATTATAACAAACTCTGCAGCAGGGCATATCGGGAATGGGAGGCAGAGAGACACCCTTCCCACACCACAGCCACAAGTCCCATACACTGACATTATGGTGCCCTTGTTCCCCCACCCTAATAAGGGTATACCTTTAGAAAAAGAACATCTGACAAGGCATACCTATGAGAAGGTGCTACCATGTGGTCTGATAGATATGAAGCAGTTTGGTTATTTACGGACTTGTGGACCAAATAAATTATTTATTTAAAAGTTTCACCAGGAAAGACATACTGAACTGAAAAATAACTAATTTCCAGATGCATCCAGGAGGAAGAGGGGTATAAGAATGAAATAGAACAATAATGTATACAATAAAACATAATTTAGAGATATTAATTAAACAGTACAAAATTAGGTTAATCAGGTCAAATTATAGGTAAAAAGGTTTACAAAGATAGGGTGGGGGATCTGTCCCATGGATACAAGCAAAAGTACATTTCAACTGTGAGGGTACCAGGGGATAGGTTGCAATAGGAAGGAGTGCAGATGGAGTGGAGGAAGGGAAAGTGCAGAACAACTGGGGAGGAGAAAGACAAGGAAGAGGGTAAATTAAGGAGCAGGGAAGGGCTATGACTCAAGGGCAGGCACAGCAGGGAGTGGTGTGGTCATGGAGCAGAGAGGACAGCAAGTGTTTGGAAGAGGCGGAGTGAATAGTTATGGGGAAAGAGTTCCAAAGTTTAGGAAAGCAGAAGGAAAAGGCAGCCTGACCAGTGAGGGATTCTGAAAAGGGGAGCGCAAAGGAATGATAGTCAGAGTACGTGTGGGTGTATGAGGAGGAGGTGGGGAGAGAGAGAGAGAGAGATAGGGTAAGGTGGGAGGGAGGAGGACAAACAGAATTTGGAGATAAAAGATGTACAGTGGATTAGGCAGCGATCTTTCAGGGAGTGAGATGGAGAGGGCAGAGTACAGAGAATAGTGGTGAGCGCTAGCCGGCAGTAGGTAGAAAGCCAGTTTAGTTCTCTCCCGGAGGAGGAAGTAACCAGTTTCATCTCTGAAGTAGTGAATCATGATACTGCATCCTGTTTTTCTTTAAAACGAACTGTAACAGTTGGTAGTAAACTACATTCGGGAACCAAGCAGACTCTGACAATAGATGGTATCCCCATAATCTAGTACTGGAAGAATTGCTTTGGTGACTAAGTGTTTTTGTCATTTACAGTTAGGCAATGCCTACCTCATTTTAAACAGCCCAGGCAAGGCTGAATTTTGGAAGATGTTTTTTCAATTTTGTTTTTGTTGGCCTTATTCCCCCCTGGTATGTCTTCCATCCCACCAACCCCCCCCAGCCCCGTCACCCGACATGCATCAGGACTTATTGAGCCCCAGTCAACCACATGGGGTGGCCTGGAGTGCTCTCAATCCACCGGGTCAAGGATTCAACGGGGCTGTGGCTGAGTTGCCAGGTGTTGGGCCTGTGAGGTATGGCCATCATCCTGCCATCCTGGATGTCTTTTTCTGCTTTTCATGTTCCCCGCATGGTAGCATGGGGGAGCTTGTGTGCAGTGGTGTCAATGGCCTGCTGCCCCTCTACCTTCCAGTGCACTGTCCCTCAACCTCCGCTAGGGTACTGTCAAGTTCCTGGTGCCACACCATCCTCTCCCTGGAGGAGGAGGAGAACAGCAGTTCCTTGGATGCTCGATCGTCCTAAATTTAGCTGACCCTCTGATATCCCAAGCTTGTTCTCAAACTCAGGTCGGTGCCGCAGGTGGTGGTTCTACCATTGTGCCAGTGGGCCAGCTCGATGTGATTTTTAAAAGTGAAATGGGGATCAAAGTAAAACTTATATTCAGTGACCCTTGCCAGCTGAGAATTGTTTAAAGTAATAGTGAAAGTGCAGTCTGGGTTAACGAAAGAGTGATATGGGCAAAATAACATAATTTATTTTGCTTTTGCCATTTAAGATCAGCAGATTATCTGAAAACCAGTTTACCACATCATCAAAATTGTGCTGTGTTTTGGGTAAAGCAGCAACTGATATGTGAGCTGAGAACAGGACAGTAGTATCATCCGCATAAAGACATCTTGAACATCTGTGAATGGCAGAGAGAAGAGAACGGACAAATAAACTGAGCAAAATGGGACCAAGAATAGAAACCTTGGAACCCCAGTAGTGACATGGAGAGGAGTAGAGAGGCACCCATCCCAGAAAACAGACTGAGATCTCCCTTGTAAGTAGGAAGAAATCCAATTAACAACATTTATAAAATGGGTAGGGGGAAATCTTCATTCTCATTGGATAATGTCAACAACCAGCTAGTCCGTATCAGGCAAGAGAGACTGGGAAATAATTAGTCCCAGTCTATGTTGCCTGATTACATTACAAAAATCATTGTGCCAACAGCATTTTACCTTTAAAATAGCTGTCATGTTCTTGTGTCAGTTAACAAGAGATACAACACCCAACCAGGTTTTACAGTACCTGCACTCCCCTCTTGGCATTCAAGCAATTAATCACTGGAGTTTAAAATTCTACATGTTTGTTTTTTCATAAAATTGAACTTCACATTTCCAGATTGTGGCTGCTCTGTGGACTGGCTTCATGGATGCGATCAGCCTTAGCTTCCCTGTGCTTGCTAACACTCTGCATCAGAACAGTTATTTTCTTGAAAAAAAAAAAAACCTTTCTGGAAGCACCATTAAAGTGCTTACTGCATTGATCACTCACTCTCACAACAGCCACAGAGCAGTCAAGTCCATCCAAAGTAAATAAAAAATAACTCATACTGCAAATAGTTTTATTTAAATCCTCAGTTCCCCTGTCATGTCCTACATGAGGACACATCCACGTTGCCACCGAGAGGCTGCTCACTCCCAATCGAAAATCATATTAATACAGGCACACTGACGTGACAGTAATAAAATGTGTGGAAGGCAGAGTGCATCTGGAGGTGACTGTTTTTTTGCAGAAAGTAAAGTGAGTGTTCAACGCTGCTCCACATACTCCCGTATACTTCTGAGTCGCACACTATATAACATCATCTGCATTTGTGAAAAAATGAGAGTGGGGGTGGGAGGGAGTCTCGCTTTAAAATGTGAGGGCTCCATTTGTGGAAGAATGACAGTGGGGTGGGGACAGTTTGATGACGAAAAGCAAAATAAGTAAAAACAAGCGTTTGTCAACGCCGAATGTTTCTTTACATGGTGTATGCAAAATAAGTAAAAGATAATTGAAGGGCAAGGAAACTGCAATGCCTGGAGATAATAACATGGAATAACGTGGTTAAAACAGAAACGCTTTTGTTAGTGGGAGAACAAGTACCGACGGTTGAGTAGGAAAGAAACCAAATGCATACATAGTGTGTAGCACAAATAGCAGCAGAACACAGGTCAGGGCTGCTGCTGTCACCCAAAGCATTACTGACCTACTAATTGAGCAACTCATGCACTTTCAGTTCATCAGGTGAGAGATGCCACCTACTTTCTTACAGTCTTTCACAAAATACAAAATAAAGCCATATGCTGGAAAACAAATGCCACGATGCCGTTGTATTGATTTTTTGGTGTGTGTGTTTGTGTGTGTGTATGAGAGAGTTTTGGTGTGTTGAAAGCAGACATTAGTGAATCAAAGACATCAGTTTCTATAACATAGATCTAGTAACACAGTGTTAATTTGGGGTGAGGAGAAAATCATAAAAGGCATGTTGTGGTCGCAGACCTACTAAGTCTATAATGGGTGTGGTGCCCCGTTACAGTCAACCCACCAAACTACAGGTAACATAAAGGGACTTACCTGAGTGCAGTGGGTCAAGGGGTGGTCCTGAAGAGATGTCATCCACAGCACCTGTAAAAAAGAATAGAAAATGGGCCACAAAGGATCCGCAGCTTTTAGGAGGTCCATGGGGCTGAAGGGACAGGACAGAAATAAAAGTATGCTTATCTGATGAAGGTAGAGACCTGCAAAATAAAAAGAGAAGAAGGTTAAAAAAACAGTAAAAGAGAGGAAAAAGAGAAATAGGGAGTGAGGTTTGGGGAAGGGGTGCTCAGCTAAATCCTCTTTGCCCATAAGAGTAGCTGACTGGCCAGTAATTTATTTAGTAGACCATGTGGCTAGTGATGGCTAGTGGGGGGCCAGTAACCCTTTTTAATTCTCTTTTTACTTGCTGCTTGCCACTGAGCCATCCGCCCAGGTCACGGCTCCCTCCGCTCCTCCCACATTCAGCCGCGACTCCCGGATACCACCTGGGTTACCCCAGGAGGGTTGTGGCATTGGCAAAAATGCCGCAGACAATGGGACAGGTCCAAGAGCCAGCCTGGGAGCTCATTAGAGTGGAGGAGCAGGCATCATCCTGGTGGCCAGCAGCGTATTGTTTTCCCATTTAGTTGAGGGCGGGGATGTGCAATGACAACCGGCGTCCGCCCCGGCCCCCAGCTTACTAGGCATCGGTGCTTGTGATGCAATCCTGCCTCCACTGGGTGTTGCCACAGCACTGATCACTCCACCACCCTCCCACTGGAGAAGGACAGCAGTCATGGAATGCTCAATCCTTCTCCTCCCGGCCAGCCTCCGCGCTACCTGGGTCTGTTCACGAAACTAGGTCATCGGTGTCACAAGTGGACAACCCACCACTGTGCCAATGGGCTGGCCCAGCCTTTTGTTTAACAAAATAAAGCATTGGTGGCCTTGGGGCTTGGAAATTGCTGGAGGGACCATAGTGTAGCTTTGGTGGTCTAGAGGCTAGCATCAGGTGACTGGGGACAATGTTTTTCTTTATTAGGTTAATCCCTTCCTGGGTCTAGTGAGGGCTCCTTGAGCCTTTTAGGCTGTGGGCATGATGGTTGGAGGGGCAGGGCTTATTTGTGGCAGTGTCAGCAGGAGGATTACTCTGGGCTGCTGTTGCAGCCAGCAGCTGGCGCAATCACTCTAAGTGAAAGTGCCTTCAGGCTCTGTAAACTCCTAGCCCATATGGAGCTTAGGCTGCAGCCTACTCTACACGAGTGAGAACAGGAGCAAAAGGGAGTAAGTGAGAGGTGAAGGAGGCAGGAGGAAAGTGCCTCCTCACACCTTCCCAAATCGCCGTTCCGTGGCAGTATTTTCAATTTTATTTATACTGTATGGGGCTTAAGGATGCAGCCAGGGGTGGAAGGGGCTGGAGCAGAAGCAGCAAGGAGCTGCTATTAAGGAGGCAGCAGGGTGGAAGGGGCTGGAGCAGGAGCAGCAAGGAGCTGCTATTAAGGAGGTAGCAGGGTGGAAGGGGCTGGAGCAGGAGCAGCAAGGAGCTGTTATTAAGGAGGCAGCAGGGTGGAAGGGGCTGGAGCAGGAGCAGCAAGGAGCTGCTGTTTAGTGAAGCTGCTCCGGCGGCAGTGCAAGGCGGGGAGGGAGAGTCGCAGGGCAGCAGGAGCCACCAATAAGTCAGCGCACAGTGGCAAATGTAAAGCCTGGGGAAGGGGGAGAGTTCAGAGCGAGGAGGCAGCAGCAGAGTAGCGGAGCCGAGAGAGAAAGAGACGAGCGGTTGAGAAAGTGCCTTGCCAGCTCCATAGCAACGGGACAAATACAGCATGTAGGAGAATGTGTGCTGTTTGAATCAGCACACCTCACAAGGCATCTTCTTTTTAATGTTTTGTTGGTAAAATACTGCAGCTACATAAGTGACTGGGAAGCTATGGCTATTACAGGGAGGGATGCCTTCCCATGTTATATAAAAGCAATAAAGCTGCTCAGCTGCTTGTCGGTCGCTTACACTTTATGTAAATGAAAGAACTGAGCGCTTTTATTGAAGCACTCATTCAGTTCAAGTACACAAAGTTTACACTCCACGAAGCTGTGAACCACTGTCATGCCCTGCTTGCATGGTCATTGGTCTGTCAGGACGAGCCCAATGTAGATTAATCTGTATTGGGCTAGTCCATGACACACCTCTGAAATGTCATTCTCTGAAGCATAGCATATGTTTCTTCATGCATGCACAAGGAGCCATAAAAAGGAAAAACAACTCTCAAACACTGGTAGTGCCCTATACTGGCAGGTATACTACAGTAGAGGGACCACTTTACAAAAAGGACCTTGAAACTGATTTTGACTTTGGCTTTTATTACATTTTAAATCCTAAGTAAAATGTTGTATTTAACCCATTTTCTAGACTTGGTGGGCCAGATGATACTTATCTGCTGTCATATTCTATGTTTCTAAGCACAATAATGCACTCCAGGGTGGACAATATGGGCTATATCAGACCTTACTGGGGTATAAAGCCCTCCGCCTGTGATATTGGGCCTCCTTACACCACTGGACAGTCCGTCATAGCCCAATACTGCCCACTGTGGTGGGTGTTATTGCTTACTTAGGAAAAAAAAACATAATAGGAAAGACAAGAAAGAAGTAAACAATGATCAATCAAATTGAAAGCTTTAGACAGGTCTATGAACACAGAGCCTACAAAGCAACCAGAATCCAAGGCACCTGAGACACGACCACGAAAATCAAGGAGACCAGTAGGTGCTGTTCCAAATATTCATTTATCTGTGTGAGTATTATTTTCTCTTTAAGAATCTTTGAATAATGGGCAAAAAAGAGATGGGGTGATAATTATCTGCCACTGATTTGGAGCCACCTTTGTGGAGCGGGATTATCGTGGAATGTTTCCAAGCAGAGGAGGAGAAGGAATGGGTAGACAAGGATAAATTAAATAAAAAAGTCAAGGGTGGAACCAATGTGTTGCTACTTAGTTTTAACAGAGAATTGTCTGGATTAGATGTCTCAGCCGGCACAATAACAGGCTCAGCTGGCACAATAAACTCAGCAAGCACAACAACAGGTTCAGCACGCACAATAACAAGCTCAGCAAGCACAACCACAGGCTCAGCCAGTAACAACAGGCTCAGCACGCACAACAACAGGTTCAGCAAGCACAACCACAGGCTCAGCTAGTGCAACAAGTTCAGCACACACAACCACAGGCTCAGCTAGTGCAACAACAGGATCAGCTTGCACAACAACAAGTTCAGCAAGCACAACCACAGGCTCAGCTAGTGCAACAACTGGCTCAGCATGCACAACAGGCTCAGCTAGTGCAGCAACAGGCTCTGCATGCACAACAACAGGCTCAGCTAGCACAACAACAGGTTCAGCTAGTGCAATAACAGGTTCGGCTAACACAATAACAGGCTCAGCTAGCACAACTACAGGCTCAGCTAGCAGAACAACAGGATCAGCATGCACAACAACAGGCTCAGCTAGCACAACAACAAGCTCAGCAAGCACAACAGGCTCAGCTAGCACAACAGTCTCAGCAAGCACAACAACAGGCTCAGCTAGTGCAATAACAAGTTCAGCTAACACAGCAGGCTCAGCAAGCACAACAACAGGCTCAGCTAGTGCATAACAAGTTCTGCTAACACAATAACAGGATCAGCTAGCACAGCAACAGGCTCAGCATGCACAACAACAGGCTCAGCTAGCACAACATCAAGCTCATCAACACAACAGGCTCAGCTAGCACAGCAACAGGCTCAGCAAGCACAACCACAGGCTCAGCTAGTGCAACAACTGGCTCAGCATGCACAACAACAGGCTCAGCTAGTGCAGCAACAGGCTCAGCATGCACAACAACAGGCTCAGCTAGCACAACAACAGGTTCAGCTAGTGCAATAACAGGTTCAGCTAACACAATAACAAGATCAGCTAGCACAGCAACAGGCTCAGCAAGCACAACAACAGGCTCAGCTAGTGCAACAACAGGCTCGCTAGTAAAACAACAGGCTCAGCTAGCGCAACAAGAAGCTCAGCAAGGACAACAACAGGTTCAGCGAGCACAACAGGCTCAGCAAGCACAGCAACAGGCTCAGCACGTACAACAACAGGCTCAGCATGCACAACAACTGGCTCAGCTAGCAAACGACAAACCCAGCAAGCACAACAGGCTCAGCTAGCACAACAACAGGCTCAGCACACACAACAACAGGATCAGCAAGCACAGCAACAGGCTCAGCTAGAGCAACAACAAGCACAGCACACGCAACAACAGGCTCAGCGACCACACTAACAGGCTCAGGTAGTGCAACAACAGGCTCAGCAAGCACAACAACAGGCTCAGCTAGCACAACAAAAGGCTCTGCTAGCGCAACAAGAGGTTCAGCAAGCAGAACAACATAATCAACATGCACAACAACAGGCTCATCTAGCACAACAACAGGCTCAGCTAGCACAACAGTAGGCTCAGCACTCACAACAACAAGCTCAGCTAACACAATAGAAGGGTCAGCTAGCACAACAGGCTCAGCTAGTGCAACAACAGGCTCAGCAAGCACAACAACAGACTCAGCTAGCACAACAAAAGGCTCTGCTAGCGCAACAAGAGGTTCAGCAAGCAGAACAACATAATCAACATGCACAACAACAGGCTCATCTAGCACAACAACAGGCTCAGCTAGCACAACAGTAGGCTCAGCACTCACAACAACAAGCTCAGCTAACACAATAGAAGGGTCAGCTAGCACAACAGGCTCAGCTAGTGCAACAACAGGCTCATCAAGCACAACAGGCTCAGCTAGCGCAACAACAGGCTCAGCAAGGACAACAATAGGCTCAGAAAGCACAACAACAGGCTCAGCAAGCACAACAGGCTCAGCAAGCACAACAACAGGCTCAGCTGGTGCAACAATAGGCTCAGCTAACGAAAGGTTCAACATGCACAACAACAGGATCAGCATGCACAACAGGAACAGCTAGTGCAACACCAGACTCAGCTAGCTAAAGAACAAGCTCAGCTAGCACAACAGTAGGCTCAGCTAGCACAACAGGCTCTCAGCAAGCACAACAACAGGCTCAGTTAACACAACAACAGGCTCAACTAGCACAATGACAGGCTCAGCAAGCACAATGACAGGGTATGCACAACAACAGGCACAACAACAGGCTCAGCTAGCACAACAGACTCAACTAGCATGACAGGCTCAGCAAGCACAACAGGGCATGCACAGCAACAGGCTCAGAATGCACAACAACAGGGCAAGCACAACAACAGGCTCAGCTAGTGCAACAACAGGGCAAGCACAACAACAGTTTCAGCATGTACAATAACAGGGCAAGCACGACAACAGGATCAGCTAGTGCAACAACAGGCTCAGCAAGCACAACAGGCTCAGCAAGCACAACAGGCTCAGCTAGTGTGACATTATACTGAGAGAGACCAACAGCTGGTGCAGCAGATCCTGATGCAAAGGGACTGGATAACCCAAGTGCAGCTGCAGGTGCAGAGAGACCAGAAACAGCAGGAGTTTATATAGCAGGTGCTGCAAGTTTAACAATAAACTGTGCCCAGCTCCAGATCACAGGTAATTCTGTCACTGTCAGACCCTACCATGTTAAGAAAATGAATCCTGAAGGCAACCCCGAGCCCCTACCTTCAACATTTGAGAGTTGCTGGTACTACTGCCTGGCACAAGAAATGTGGGCTACCCATGTTGTTGCACTCTATGTAACCGGAGATGCCCAAGTTGTTATAGAAGCCTAAGTGACACTGCTACAGGTTTGCAAATAGTTCAGTTGCCCTATGTGGCTAATAAGTCATATTACAATTGGTGAACCCACTGGAGCAAGTCATACATTACCCTTTTACCCTTTACCCTATGACCTATACCCTCTGCCAATAGTACAGTCTGTAGTAACTCCCATTTTTCTTTGACGTGCAGTCTGTTACTTGCTATTATTTTTCCTATGTGCTGTGCATTTGTAGTTTCATGGTTGAACAGCAGGTTTTTAAAGTGAGTTTCTACTTTGCAAAATGTAATATTGTGCTTACATGAAATGGTAGCTGATGCTGGCGATAGTCCATTTCTGTGAAAGTTGCATTTTTTTGTGCAGCCTTTATTTAACTGGAAGGGATCATAGTTTGACCCCAACAAGGTGGCCAGCTGATCCCTTCCACTTCCCAATAGATGTACATGTCCCACACTCAAAGCATGTTTATGACATGCAGAAAGGTAGAGTGCAGGGGCAAGCCCATTGAAGTGAATAGGAGTCTTTTTTAGTAGTATTTTATGCATTATGATGGTGAGTGGGAGATGAATGTAGGCTACTGCTTGGCCGAGCAGTGGCCTTCATTAATCTCCAGCTTGCCCTCATAATGTATAAAATACTAATAAAAAAATACTTCCATTCACTTCAATGAGGCATGCCCCCACACTTTACCTTGCTGCACATCATAACATGCCTGAGTGTGGGGCGTGTACATCAAGGGTTACCCATAACATCGTTAAAGATTTCACAGCATAGTAGATAACTGTGCACAGAAAATGCAGATCCACAAAATCGTGCTATGAACAATGCCGCAAGGCATGTGTATGAAAGAAACTGCACCAGTCACAGCCCCACACTTACCTTTTGTAAGCGCAGATTAAGTACTATAGAATACAAAAGTGCTGCATTAGCTTTACTTAGCGGTCTGATCTGTGTGCACACATTAGCGGTACTTTAACTTTATGCGTTTCAGTATCACAAGTCACACAGTCTTGTAATTGTACTTAAACAAAGTGAGCTGTGAGGTAAAAACACCTTAAAACCACTGCTAGCACTTCAATCACTTAATACAGTTGCAATCAGTCACTTTGGTCCTCCTTCGCCCTGCTCACCTTTCACTGTCTCACAGCTAATTGTCACTGTAATTGACTGAATTACACTAATTGCAATCACTTGAAATCACTGGTAATTGATTCATTTTGCAGCACCTGTAATTTCCAGCACTAGTACTAGCAGGTCAGCGAGCATACCTGTTCTGCCTTTCTTCCTGAGGTGTGTGTGTTGTTGCAGTTGTGGTTATATGGTCCTTGAAGATGTTGTTGGCTCAGTGGTTAAAAATGAAAAGAGGATGCAGTTGTCAATGCAAGGTTAGTGGCAGAGATCACAGTCAGGGTTGTTAAAACCACTGATCAAGAGCTGCTTTTGGATTTTGGAGGGCCCATAACAATCACTAAGCACTGGGCTGGCACTTTTAAACCACACGAGGTTTGTGAAACACAAGACACCAAGTCTGGTCAAAAGACACCCAATGGTTTTGAACAGCTAAATTACGCCCACAACCCCAGCAGTTCTTGAAGAATTAGAGAGTTCAGGTATTATTCCAATATTTGTCCCGCATCTTGCACTGACCTCCTGTAGCCACTAGATGTTGCCATTAACAAACTCTTTAAGGGCTTCCTAAAACAGGCTTTACAGAGTGGTATGCTGGGCTTATAACTGAACAACTGAACACTAGCTCACAGTCCAGTAATATAAAAGTGGATCTGCGGATGACATCAGTCAAAGCTAAACATGTTGAATGGCTTGTAGACGATATCTAACTGCCTAAAAGATTGAAGGGAGGACTGCATGCATGGATTTCATGAAGCCAGCATCTTTGAGGCTCACAGTCAATGCCTGAACATGGTAAGCAAATTACTGTAACTAACTAAGGTATCAGTTTAATTGTTTTAGATTTTCCAGAGTGAACCCTGACATTAGATTCTTTTATTACAGGTGATCTGCAGTGAAACTGAATGAACCCTGCGCCCTGCACAAATGCCTGAAAAAACTCCCATTTATGAATTATACAATCTGAATCCCTTTTTTGTATGTGTTTTTTTTGCTCGATTTTAATGATGCTATAAATAAAGATTGCTGAGCACATACTGTAGATGGCTGTTTGATTAATTTAGCACTTCCGTGTACACCGCAAATAAAGCAAAATGATTTTACACGCTAAAATTTGGTGTTCTACAGTATTCTCACTCCAGGGCTGGCATGGATCACCACCCTAGTCAAGACTGAAGGGGGACAGAATATTAGTGTCAGGCTGTCCAGCATGCATGGTGCCACACAAGCAATGTTATGTATGCCTCACGATTCCGTCATTCTGCTGACTTTTCAGTGTGAACTTCATGGTATAACTACATCAGTAGGGAAGTGGAAGGTATCGCTCAGCCACCTTGCTGGAGCCAAACTATGATCCTTTCCTGTTAAATAAAGGCTGCACATGGGAGCCGGCCTGACAATGCAGCGGGTGGATTTCTCTGTTGAAGACCCAGGTTCGGAATGGACCCGGTATTGAGGGTTGGCCGGGGAGAAGGATCGTGCTTCATGGGGACTGCTCTTCTCTGGAGGGGAGGGAAATAGTGTCCTGCACTTTACAGACCCCTGGTGCAGGCTGGGAGTACTGCTGTGACTGGCACAGTCTTGTTATGGGGGTAGGGCAGATGCTGGATATCATTGCACATCCCCACCCCTGAGGACAAGCACACACACAAAAAAAAGAAGCCGGTCCCTGGTATGATGACCCACTCTCTCCAACATCCACTGCCTCTGATGTCCGGCGGTAGTCCTGCTCCCACTCCCATGGCCCAGACCTGGGGGGTAACCTGAGGTCTTGCTAAAAGGCTTTGGGAATCAAACCCATGTCTGATGGATGTACCACACTTGTTCACAGCTCCTTGCTCTAGCCTCTGTTAAATGCCCTCCCATTTTCCTTTTCATGTTAGTCATGTATTCTGATGAGCTTTGACCAAGTTGTGATAAATTAATTATCAATATTTCTAATGCCATCAGTTCTGCATTGTGGTCTCTTTAACTCAGCAGCTACTGTTGCTTCTTTTCATACTTCTCATGTATTCCATAATTTCAAACACAGCATTCCATGCTATTTATCTGAATGACCTCTAAAGGTGTAGCTAATACAGTTATCATGGAATGTTCAGGTAGTATAAACAAATTCTGGCCAGAGCTGACAGGGCTGCAAGCTAAGAATTTGGGGTAAAAATATTGAAAACTACGAGCCTGCTTTAGCAAAATGTAATGTAGGCTCATACCACTGTTTTGTAATATTTTTATACTAGATTTTCAACACAGCCTTGTTATGACCCTGTTCACGAAGAAGGGCATAGGAATTGTTTGACTCCTGCCCAAAAGGTGATTTTATGCAGGATTGTGAAATCAACTTTCAGGATGCAAAACACCATTTTGGCATGAGCTGAAAATGACAGCTGTCGCATTCAGGAGGTGCTGTAAAGAAATTGCTATGCTGAAAATGTGGGGAGAAGTATTGAATATTAAAACTTATGAGCCTATGTCTGCAAAATGCAACATAGCCTCATAATTTGTTTAAATATTTTAAACCAAATTTAGAACATAGCCTTATTATGACCCTCCTCATGTACACTGGCAGAGAAAATATTTAAACTCTTGCCCGAAGGTGGTTTCATGCAGGACTGCAAAATCATCTTCTGGGATGAACAAAACATTTTGGCCAGGATTTGAAAATGACAGCTGTCGCATTCATGAGGTGCTATAAAGATATGACTATATTGTAAATGTGGGTAAAAATATTGAAATTACCAAGTTACAAGTCTGCATTCGCAAAATTCAAAGCAGACTTATAACTTTTTCAATATGTTTATACCAAATTTTCAATATAGCCTTCTGTGACCCCTCCTCATAAACAATGGCAGAGTAAATGTTCAACTCCTGCTCAAAAGGTGAATTCGCACAGGGACTGCGAAATCAACATTTGGGATACAAAAACACGCTTTGGGCAGGAGTTGAAAATGTCAGCTGTCACATTCATGAGGTGCTGTAAAGAAATGGCTATATTGAAACTTTGGGGTAAAATATTATATATTACCACAGTTATGAGCCTGGATTTGCAAAATACAACATAGCCAGATAACTTTTTGTTTTAAATGCTTTTACACTAAATTGAGAACATAGCCTTCCTATGATCCCACCTCATGAACAATAGCAGAGAAAATGTTCAACTCCTGCCAGAAAGGTGATTTCACACAGGGACAGCAAAATCACCTTCTCGGATGTAAAATAAACCCATTTGGGCCAGGATTTGAAAAATAACAGCTCTCACATTCTTAAGGTTCTGTAAAGATATGGCTATGTTGTAAATTTGGGGTAAAAATATTGAAAATTACCAAAGTTATGAGCCTGCACTTGCAAAATTCAACGTAGGCTCATAACTTTGTTTTTTAATATTTTTATACCAAATTTTCAACATAGCCATCTTATGATCCCACTTCTTGAACAATGGTAGAGAACATTTTCAACTCCTGTCTGAGGGGTGATTTTGTGCAGTGACTTCAAAATCACCTTTTGGGAGAGATTTACCTGACATTACTTGCATTGTTCATGAGGTTGTGTCCCAAAAAAGTATGTTGAATGTTTGAGGCAAAAATATTAAAAACTGGTGAAATTATGCTACTGAGTTCAAAACCTCATTGAAATACACTGAAAGCATACTTCAGGTCGCAGTCCGGTGTTGATGAGTGAAGACATGAAGGTATTGAAGAGTGAAGATGTGTCAGCGGGTCCAGAGAAGATTATGGCATTGGACCCTCGATGGGTAAGTAAGGGCTTGTGGGGAGCTGAGTGGGAGGAGGGTGGGGGGTAAGGAATGTCTGCAAAAGACTTCGATGGATTTTTCTTTTTGCAGCTAGGAAAAAACCAGGATGCAGGATTCTCAAATGTGGCACTGGGGATTGGGCACTCCCAGTGTCATTGTTATCTTCTGTGTGGGGGTGCTGAGATGGAGGGTCAGCTGGAGGATATACATATTATGTTTAAGAAAAAACAGCAGTCATGGTGAGTGCAGCACACTCCGCCATGACCAGATAACCACCACATTACAATGCACATGCTAGTGCTAAGCGCATGTAGACCATGGCTGCCATCTTGAAAACAGTGGAGTGTTCTGTGTTCCACTGTGACTGCCATTTTTTAAATTAGGAACATGGCCCCCACCTGATCCTCCCTCTCAGGACCCCCAGAAATATATCTGTGACACTCGGTGCCTCATCCCGTAGTGTCCCGATCAGGACAGTCCAATTGTTTTGCAAGTTAAAATAGTGCAGTGTGACTGAGTGCTCCACAGATGCAGAGGCAACTGTGGTGGAACTCCAACATGTTGTTCAGTTGCAAAGGATGCAAGGAATGCATAATTCTTTTTGAAAGCAATAGATGTTCAGGGCAGTAACTGCTGAGGACTCGAGAGAGGGGGAATAAATGTAGTGATAAAGTCAATAAAAAATAAATAATTAATGTAACAACAATGGGCCTAAAATACATCAGAATATAAGACATACAAAAAGGAACACAAGAGAGCATATAAAGGTATAAGAACTGTTTTCTGTCACAGCAGCAAAATTCAATCTGGAAAATATTTCAGTTGATTTAGTGCTAATGGCCCTAAAGAGCACCTCTCTCGGTGCAGTGCAAACACAGGCTCCCTTACCTGAATGGGAGTCCCTCTGTAGTAGCTGTAAATATTTTTGTTGAGCCCCCAATGGAAGGGAGGGGATCATATTTTGCCCCTGAGGGGGCTAGCAGCTCTATCCTTTCCACTTCCTGTGATGCTCCATTCAAGCCTGGGAGAAGTGGTTTTAAAGTATTTTCAGTATTTTATCAGGACTTTAGAGAACGAAGCATGTTTCAAGTAACAATACTCTTATTATTTGAAAACATGCTTCCATTTGTACCAAAAGTCTGATTAAAATACTGAAAATAACTTATAAAACCACGCTCCTCCATAGGCTTGAATGGAGCACATCCCCGCGTTGGTCCTATAATTACATCACACAACAAGGTAGTGCGCAGTTGGTGTTGGCAATCAGGAAGTGGAAGGGATCAAGCTGCTAGCCCCCTTGGGGTCAAAATATGATCCCTTCCCTTCCTTTGTGGGCAAAACAAGGAGAAATTCCCATTCAGGTAAGGGAGCCTCCTGATGTATTTGCAGGCAAATAAAGAAATCTAGGGAAAAGTGCTCTTTAATGGCCATACTTAGCACCTCCCAGACTGACTGGTTTTACAAACAAAGGCCTGTGACATCAGAATTTCTTTGTAACCCAGACATGCAACCCAAAAAGTGAATGATTTAATAGTCGGTTGTAAACATAGAAACATAGAATTTGACGGCAGATAAGGACCGCTTGGCCCACCCAGTCTGCCCATTCCTACCTGATGGATAAGCTGCAGATCCTAGTTAACCAGCAGCCTACTTCTTCCTACCCCACCCCTAGAATTGCCTTATGACTGTCCCATGCATGCTTGAATTCCACCACTGTTTTTGACTCCACAACCTCCTATGTAAAAGTGTGTGAGCACTCAAAATTGCCCCCAAACCAGACTAAATTTAAGTAAAACTGGATGACCAGATAAGGATCCCAAAACTTTATTATCTGGTCTAAAACTGGACAGGTGGCAACCCTAATCAGCTACCTTTTGATGTACTGTAAGTCATCTCCTAAACTTGGAAAATCACTTTAAATTCGTGCTGCTGTTTACTAGCAGAGGGAGCTAGGTCATCACCAAAGTATCAGATCTAGTTGTGTCTTTCTGTCACTCAGTTGGACTGTGAGTCTTAATTCTGGGGACTTTCTCAACAATATGAAGGCTAGCAGTATAACAATGAATACAATTCTAAGAGAGAATTTTCTTCGCCATGTTATACACAGTGCTGATCAAATTCATATGGGTGAGTTTTTTTATGATTACTGGCTGGAATAGTAATACGTGATTATTTTTCTTATACTACATAACATATTCTGTTTGGTCAGCAAGCCGCTATGTTGTGGAGGGAGCAGCAACTATATTTAAAAGTTCTCTTTAGCGAATATGTCTTTTTCTCCGAGTGATGTAGTTACAAGATGTACGAAAAGCACTGCCATTCACTTCTTGCACTGTAAGTCATATGAGGAGAGACCGGAGGACCTCAATATGTATACCCCGGAGGAGAGGAGGGAATGGGTGGATATGACAGAGACCTTCAAATACTTCAAGGGCATAAATAAGGTACAGGAGGGTAGCATCTTTCAGAAAAGATATGTTCTAGAACAAGGGGGTCGTGACATAAGGCTGGAAGGGGGTAGACTGAGAGGCAACGTGAGGAAGTATTTCTTCACAGAAAGGGTGGTGGATTTTTATTCAAAACAATACACATAAGTTTAGAGCAGCAGTGTAAGGAAAAATGTTTTTCCAAAAAGCTAGTTTCAGCAACTGTTAATCAAAATATTATCATACCTGTCAACTATTCATTTCTATACTTCCTATGCTGTGCACCATGAGTTTTTTTTTTATTTTCTCAAGCCTAACAAGTATCAGGTCTACAATACTTTTTCCAAGCCATAGGCCATGGCCAACTTTTGTTTCTTGACAGAAAAACTAAATTGAAACATTTATAAAACGTTCAAACTTTGGTGGAACTAGAACATTTTACCACCAAATAAAATTAGAAGCTCCCAGGAATCTTTTACAGTATAAAACAGGTAGGGTCAAAGTTTTTGCCCAATTTCTTTCACTGTTGCTTTATAAAGACAAAACACTTACTGTAAAAGCAATAATTCAAATACGTCTTTCATCCGACCCACCAACAATGAGTGGCAGGATGTAATGATTGAAGCCTGTAGAATGAAAAAAACTACTTTTAACTGCTGAAGTCAGGCAGCACTATTTCAGCTGAGATGGACACAGTGGCTTCTATATATAGGAATGGCTAGAAAGGACTTTGTCCCATAGTCAACCATCACATGGAAATAAAAGATCTTTTAAAAATCACTCTTCTCTATTGAGCCCCACTCTTGGTCTTAGAATTGAGGCACAAGTACCTCATGGGAGAAACTTTAGTCCGGCTGTGGTGTCAGCACTCTAGGGCGTCACCATGTGCCACAGCCAATAACTGTCATCAACAACCTCATCTATCTTGGTTCTGTTTTTCCTGCTGTCCAGTGTGCACTATAGGATCAGATATCTGTGGCCTCATTCACATTTTGCCAGTTTTATTTATACATGTTAGCACAGTGTGGGAAGGCAGCAGCCAAGGCTAATACAATGGTGGGATGCATTGCCAGAGGAATAGCTTCTAGGAGAGGAAGTAATTCTGCCACTGCACAGGTCACTGGTGAGACCTCATTTGGAGTACTGTGTGCAGTTCCGGTGCCCGTATTTAAAGAAGGATGTCAAACTACTGGAAGGGGTCCAGTGCAGGTTGACAAAGAAGATTCTTGGGCTGGGGGGACAAACCATTGGAGGAAAGACTGAGGGAGCTTAATATGTATTCCTGGAGGATAGAAGGGAGAGAGGTGATATGATTGAGATCTTCAAATACTTAAAGGGCATGAACACGTTAGTACTGAGGACATGTTTAGATTAAGGGGAGGGACACAAGGGAGACAGTCTGAAACTGAGGGTGTAAGACTCAAGAGGGAAATGAGGAGGCAATACTTAATGAAAAGGGTGGTAGCGAGGTTGAACTCACTGCCAGAGGAGGCGATATAATTGAAATATGTGGGCAGTATTAAGAGGGGTGGGACATGGTCAAGAAAGGTCAAACTGGGGAAGCTAGAGGGGAGTTGGCAGAAAGGGCAATAAATCAGATGGACGGGCAAGGGCTGGAGGGGCAGCTGCAGGAGATTAGACTGGGAGCTGCACACTTGAGCAGACTCAATAGATCATATGGCCTGTATCTGCTGGTATTTTCATATATTTGTGTGCCTGTGTGTGTCAATACCTATCTATCTATCTATCTATCTATCTATCTATCTATCTATCTATCATCTCCATCTATGTACATACATATACATATATATTCATGGCAAAAAACTCCATTTAATGCATCAGTTAGGGTTGTTCCACAGTGACAAAAGTGAAGAAATTTGGCATTAGGGTTGCCACCTCTACCATCCCACCCCCACCGCACCCGTACCAACAGCCATCGGGGTGTGTGTTGGAGTCGTTGACCTAACTCTCACCCCATTCCATGTGTAAAGAAGCTGAGGTAGTAAAGTATAGGAGAATGGGGTAAGAGTTAGGCACCATGACCCAAATGCACACCCCGATGGCTGTTGGTGGGGGTGGCATGGGGGTGGGATGGTAGGGGTGGCAACCCAAACACCGAGTTTCCTCACTTTTGTCACTGTGGAACAACCCTAACTGATGCATTAAATTGAGTTTTTTTGCCATGAATTTCACTTCTTTTTGAGAATGTGCACTATAAATAGTGAATGGTATGTGGTGGTGGGAGCGTGGGGCCTGCCACCATGCTTCCCATTTGTGTGTAATAACCCTTACAGGAAAGGCAATGCTAACAGTAATGGTAACAGCAATGTTAACGGTAATCCTAATGGGAACGTTAACACTAACAGTAATGCCAGCACTAATGGTAACAGTAACAGTAGCAGTAACGAAAACGCACACGCAAATGGCAATGCAAGCGGTAACAAAAATGCAAATGGTAATGCTAACGCAAATGCAAGCAGAAATGGTAAAACCAATGGTGTTGCAAAAGGAAACAGTAACCCTAATGGTAACACAAATGCAAGCACAAAAGCAAATGAAAACGGTAATGCAAATGGAAATGCAAGCGCAAAAGTGAGCACAGAGATGGTAATGCAAATGGCAACAAAAAACCAAAATGGTAATAGTATTGCAAATGGAAATGCAATTGCAAGCACAAATACAAATGCAAATGGTAAGCACACACAGTGACATAAACGAAAACGCTAATGAAAACAGTACCAGAAATGCAAATGGTATCGGTAAAGTAAACGCAAATGGTAGCGCCAACGGTGACTCAAAAGGAAACAGCAGCGCTAATGGTAACACAAACATAAGCACAAATGGTAATGCGTATGATGAAGCAACGATTACGCAAACTGTAATGGAAATGCAAGTGCAACCATAGATGCAAACAGTAACGGTAACGCAAACAGTAATGGAAACACCAATGGTAACACAAACGGAAATGCAAACGCAAATGCAAATGGTAACGGCTATGGCAATGGTGACGCCGAAGGAAGCAGTAATGCAAATGGAAATGCAAATGCAGGCAAGAATGCAAACCATAACGCACACGGTGACGCAAATGGAAATGTTAACGCAAACTGTAACGGAATGCAAGCAGAAACATGAACACAAATGACAACAGTAAAAGTAATGCAAATGCACTTGCTTTGTGTCCCAAAAAGGTGCATTGAGAAGCACAGTGAATACAATAAATGTGGGCACAATAATGGCCCTCGGACCAGAACATGAGTAGTTGGAAAACTAAATTGCTTATATCTGAGGAATCATACACCGTAGGAAAAAAATTAAATCTCATCTTATTTATGATTTTCCATGCTGGTTTTGAGGGGTTAAGAATTTCTGTGAAGAAAAGTTCGTATCTCGAACCATTTTCGAGATACGGCAGCTAAAAGGCGCGGCAGACGCCGTAATGTTATCCTACGGGAAAAATTGTCAACTTCGGAGTGCCGTAACTTTGTAACCCTATTATATTTTGGCACCAAACCACAAAAAGTCACATCTGTGTGATGTTGGCTTTCTTCCCTGCAAATTTTAGCCCAAAAGACCAAACGCTGTTTTGCAGCAAGGTGGCAAAGATTTCCTATTGTTTTACACAGTGTCACAAAGTATTTTGCTAATCATGACACTTTCATAAAATAAATCATGAAAGTGTATATGCATATAAAGTACTTGTGACACTACTTTCTAAAAATTAAAAACACATTTCTGTGGTGTTTTATCCCCCAAAAAAGATATAGGGAGCATTCTCAGGGCTTGACTAAGTGAATACAACAAGAATTGTATCCCTACAGGGTCCCAAATTTAAATGCCAAGCATTTCTCTGACCACCAACTGAAAAGAAAATGGCTGAATTATGGAAGTAAAAGGGTAATTTGAGACACTAAAAACTGCATTTGCTACACTTTCGAATATTTTGTTAACTTTTCCCATAGACTATAATGGGATTCAGTGTTTTTTGAACAACTTTTGAACCGTTTAGTATTTGTTCATGAACTCTTTGAAAGGCACTTCGGGACTCCGGCTGCTTGTTCCCTGAGAATTTCGGACCGACCACACAAAACATATGGTCTGTAGGTGAGAGCAAAGAAACGCATAAAAACCTGTAATTTATGCATTTTTGAGTTCTGTAGCTCCGCAACCGCACATCCGACCATAAAGAAACTTGGCAGGTCCAGAGATCTATGGTATGGTACCAGACTGTGCATTCCAAATTGCAGGCACATCCATCATACGGTTGCAAAGTTATTAAGCTGCCAAATTTCAGATTTAACCTTAAATGGGGAACTCAGCCTTAATTATAGTGGCGCTAAGAGTAGCTTACACCCAAGAAGTGCAGCTCTGGACACTTGATGTACTGCCCCAGACCTTTAGCTACAAGCAGCAAACCTGAGGGGCATATCCCCAGACTGGTAGCTTAAACCCAAGAAGCATAGCTCTGGGCACTTGGGGTACTGCCCCAGACATGTAGCTACAAGCAGCAAACCTGAGGGGCATGGCCCCAGACCGGTAGCTTGCAGCTGGGTCATGAAGGCAGGTGATGGGGTGGTGTTAGGGTTGAAAATCATAATGTCACATTTTGCTCCTTTTGTGGTTTTGTAACCCAGTGTATACATTAATGTGACTTATTGCAATGAATTTCCTTACTTTTTTTTTTCTGCTTATTTCTTTTTTCACTCCCCCCAGCCCTGGTTGGCCCCTCATCTTGTTGCTGTCCCTAGTCTCCACTCCTTCAGGCCCTCACCCTTGTAAACCCCATGGCTTACCCCCCCATGTTGGGGCAATGGGGAGTCCTCTACTCACCGCCCATTAGGATCCAATTCAGTGTGTTGCCTCTGGAGATGGAGTAACAGGGGACAGCCTTCAAGCTGCAATGACCAGACACCAGGGTCTTTTCCCAATTTTTCCCTTGCGAGCACTCAGCATGCAGTGATGATGGCGGTGGGCACACACAAACACCTATGTGCATCCCTGCCAGATGTCTGCCATGCTCTCACCCCCATGTTCTGGCAGCAGTGCTCCACCAAGCCCCATCCACTGCCAGGGGTCAGACATGCACCAACTGCAAGGCACCCTCCTCCCCGGAGATGGAGAGCAGTCCATCGGACGCTCGATCCATCTGCTCCTTGCTGATCTCCTGTGGCCCCTGCTCATTCCTGAAGATCGCCAGCATGGTGCGAGATGTGTGCCCAGCACCTCAGCCTCAGCACTACTGGGCCAGTGCAATTTCTTTACTTTTTGAGAAGGTATAGTGCCAAACATATAACTTGCTTCACACCAGAGATAAGTCAGTACTGTCTTTGCCCAGGGCCTGAAGTATTAGTTGAGTCATAACTTGCTTTGTGCAAAGTAGCAGTTGACTTGTAATGAGTGACTAGTTACTTTTGGACAAAGAAGCAGATGTGTAGTAGACAACTCAGAACTATGTTGATTGTTTTAGGACTTTAAATATTTTGTTTTGCGATGACTTCATTTGTAGTAGAAAATTCACGTGCCTTTTGTTGTGTTTGCACCTATTTTTTTGTGTTTTGGGCTTTAGACATTTTCTTCAGCATGTGCTGAGTTCACTAAAGTTGGTCACAATGGTTTTTCAAAGCCATCACAAATGTTCTTGTTTCTAATTAAAATACTAGCTCTAATTAATTTTGGAAGGAAGTCAGCTCAGACTTTTAGTTAGACTGTCTTCTGACAAACCACACAACTGTGAAAACATTACAGTTAAGGATTTTCAAGTTTGCAGCTTTTAAAGATTTTGTTCGTGTTGAACTTTAACACAGACAAAGTCACATTTTCTTCAGCTATTGTTTCAAGTAAGACACATATGCACGTTAAAACCTATGCAAAGGAACTTGTAGGTTTCATAATTTAGCTCAGCCTAGTTTTTTATTTAGCTACTAGTGAGCAACGACCCAAAGGAACACCCTGTGCCTGTCCATCTCTGCGTGGTGGAGGTGGGGTTGGCGTGAGTTCAATACTTCACTGCCATTCCTATTCTGCATTGGTCTAACTTCTGTATGTCAAATGTTAATATCAGCACGCAAACATCCGCTATTGACAAATGCTTGTTTATATGCGCTTTCTGGAATTGGTGATACACTTGAGATGAGCAGTCTTCCTCGGGTGTGAAATGATGTGGCCCATCCTCTTGGGTATACAGTCCTGTTCCGTTCTTCTTAGATGTTCTGTTTCACACTCCTGGAAGTGTAAACAGAAAGTTAGAAACAGCTGTTGTTATGTATGTTCAGTTTGGCTGTATCACACTGCCTGTCTTTTGTCTGGTTGCTGTTGTTATGTACTATTTGGATGAGAGAAATAAAAACTAAGTAAAAAAAAAAAAGAAAGCACTCATCCACCTCACTACGTCCCTGGGTGTGTGGTTATTTCAGCACAGTGTACACTCCATCATGTCTTATTGCTTACATACCTTTAGCACACCTTCCACTGTGTTATTTCCATATATTGCATTAAATCTTAGGATACCCCACATTTGCTTAAAGGAAAATTCTCATAATCGTAACCCTCCCACCCCCAAAAGCTCTAGCCCCCAATTAAGCTTTTTGCACAGTAAAAAAAAATGTATGCAGTTTACTTACTTTATTTTAATTTTGTAAACTCTGCAATTGTCAAACATGTCAGATTCTGTATGGTTCCATTTCAGGTAACAGTGCCGTACCACACCACTCATCCCAATACATTTTGTATTGGGGCGAGCAGTGTGGTGCTGCACCATTACCTGAAATGGAACTGCACAGCATTCACCATGTTTGGTGATCACAGACAGAGATAGGTCAGAATCCATACAGAAAAGGGCAACAAAATGATCTGAGGGCATCAGGTTGGGTCCTATGAGGAGAGACTGAAGAGTCACAATATGTGCTATCTGGATGACAGAAGGGAGAGGGGGACATGATGGAAACACTCAAATATATAGAGGTGTACAACATGGTGAACTTCCCAGAACTGTTTAGGTTAAGGAACAGTTCATCCACAAGGGGGCACAATCTCAAGCTGGAAGGGAGAAATTTAATCAAAGTATCAATTGTACTAAAGGCACCAAAGAAAGGCTATGTGAAATAATGATACAGCCAGAAAGAAGGCTGACGTGCTTTCCTTGGCAATGAAAAGGGAACTAGATTGGGGGTGGAGTCTGAGACATCACATCAATCAACTGTAGTGAGAAAGAAATAAAATGTTCCACTCAGGGAATCTAACCCAGGGACTCTACCCTCTACTGCTTGGTAGCCTGTAGCTGTACTGCTGTGCTAAGCTTCCTAGGAAGGAAATATATGCTATGGCCAAGGACATCAAGCAGAGTGCATACCACACCCCATACACAGTTGCAGTGATTTGATAATAACAGTCTGTCTGTTTGAAGTAATGTCTCTTAATTTGCATTTAAACTTCAAAGTCTGAACTAGAACATTTCAGGTCATCAGCAATCTAGAATGTCAAACCTTGCTGAAAGTTATCATTATAATCAGAAATGACATCTAACAGTTTCTCTCATACTACATATATATGGTAGTGAGAAAGAAAAAATGATCCACTCTGGGGGTTGAACCCAGTCTTTCTACCATTTACTGTTTGGAAGCCTGTACCTCTACTAGTGCACCAAGTTTCTGAGACAGAATATGCATACTGTGGCAAAGGATATCCAGCACTGAATGCTGACCTCCCCGACAGTTGCAATGAATTTTCATATAAACAATCTGTCGCTTTGAAGTAATTTTTCCTATGTTGAATTTCAACCTCAAAGTCTGAGCTGGAACTTTTATGTTATTAGTAATATATGTAGACTGTCACACATTGTTAAAAGTCTGTTATTAACATCAACAATACCATCTAACAATTTATCTCATACTACATCAGTTGTGAGAAAGAAATAAAATGTTCCACTCTGGGGATCAAACCCAGGCCTCCAACTCTCTCCTGCTTGGTAGATTTTAGTTCTAATGCTGTACTAAGCTTCATACTCAAGAAAAGTATGCTGTGGTAAGAGACATCCAGTAGTGAGTGCAGACACCATCATCATCATCATCATTAACAGTCTAGCTATTTACAGCAGTGTTTCCCAAGTTACATGTAAACCTCAAAGTCTGAGCTGGAGATTTTCAATTTATCAGCCATATAGAACTTCAAACCTAACTGAAAGTCTTATTGTCATCAGCAATGACATCTAACTATTTCTCTCATACTAACCAGACCCCGTACCTTTTATTGCTTGATAGTTTGTAGCTCTACCACTGTACTTAGCTTCCTATACAGGAGATGCATGTTGTGGCAAAGGACATCAAGCAGTGAGTGTGGATACCACACTAAACAGCTGCAGTGATTGCTCATAATTAATAGTCTGTCTGCCTGAAGTAGTGTTTGCAAAGCTGCATTTAAACATCAAAGTCTGAGCTGGAACATTTCAAGTTATCAGCAACATAGAATGTCAAACCTTGCTGAAAGAATATTGCTTTCATTAGCAATGGCATCTAATAATTTCTCTCATACTACATAAATTGTAGGAAAAGGAAAATAATGTTCTCTCTTCGGGATCAAATCCAGACCCTCTATCCTCTAATGCTTGACAGCTTATACTTCTACCACTGTATTAAGCTTTCTATACAGGACATGCATGCTGTGGCAAAGGACATCATGCAGTGAGTGCAGACCTCCCCTACACAGCTGCAGTGAATATTTGTAATGAATAGTCTATCTATTTGGAGTAGTATTTTCCAAGTTGCATTTATACTTCAAATTCTGAGCCAGAACTTTTCAAGTTATCAGCAGTACAGAAGTTCAAACCTTGCTGAAAGTGTATCACTAACATCAGCAATAGCATCAAGCAATAGCTCTCATATTGCATGAATTGAAGTAAGAAAGAAAGAAAGGTTACTCACTGGGGATCGAAGCCAGGCTTGTGTAGGTGTGAAACCCTACACCAAGACCCAAAAGTCCTATCACTGACATGATCAATGAAATCATGCAGCCAAATCACTCACACTGAATGTATCTTTAAACTTGACTAACTGCTAAAAAGAGGATGTGGGATGACAATACAATCCTACAGCTTTGCTGTTGGCTTCTAAAAAGAACATTAAGAAGTGTTTGCTCACAGAGATAGTGGGGGATGAGTGGAATAGTTGGCCCATCAATGCTTTCAGTGCTGGGACTATAGCTAGATTCAAAACCCAATGGGACACCTTTAAGAGGATTGTTATGGCATAATACATTGTAGGGATACAGGATACACCTAATGGATTTATGGTCTTTTTCTGTCCTTATTAGGTGGCAAACAATATCTTCCACTTGAAAAAAGACAGAGCTGCAAAGCAAATGATTTCGTGAAATGCTAGAAGCTGTTCTTTGTGGGCCTCCTGCCCCCACTTGAGATGTTGCTCTACTGTGGTGAAAAATAAATACTTGAGCCCGGATATTCAAAAGGGTTGCTCCATGCGCAACAGGGTTGCACATGCGCAAGTCAAATATTGCCATTTTGCGATATTGGGAAGGAAGCAGTTAAGCCACGAAATATGCTGAGCAACAGCGCAATGAAAATGAAGGCATGCGCAACCAAGGGGTGGATCCATGCATAAAGAGCGCAATGCGATATTCAAAGACTTGCGCGATGCGCAATAGCAGCACAGCCGGAAATTGCGCACTAGCGGAAATGAGCCAAAATAAAAAGGCTCAAGGAAGTGGTGCAAGAACGCCACAAGGCTGCCAAGTGGGGGAGAGTGAGAGAGAGAGAGAGACAGACAGACAGACAGAGACAGGCTAGGGCAGGCAAGGCAAGCGTGGGCCATAGGCTGTAGAGGCCAGTGGGGGTGCCCAGTGCTGTGGAAGTAGCAGTGAGGACAGCTGGGGGTAGCACAGCAACACCAGCTGGGGGGTCAGAAGCCAGGGAGATGGACAGTGCCAGCTTCCACATGGAAGCTGTAATGAGGGGGGTGAGAATGCATGCTGCAGGGGGACGTGGCCGTGGAAGGGCCCGTCGGCGGTATGCCCCCAGCAGGCAGTACCGTGCCCGCATCAGCTTTGAGCTGTACACAGATGTAGAGATCGTGGGCCGGTACCGCCTGAACAGGGCAATACTGAGACAGCTCTGTGAGCTGTGCAGTGATGTGATGCAGGCACCCTCACGACGGAGTCACGCTCTGTCAGTGGAGACCAAAGTGACAGCCTGCATGTGCCTGCTCGCCACGGGCACTTTCCAGAGGCCAACAGGGGACACCACAGGCATCACACAGTTGGCCACGTCGCATCCTCACCCAATACCTCAGCGCACTGCTGCCACATGCTGTGGAGTACATCCATTTCCCAGCACTGCGGCAGGCGTGCAGCAAACATGCAGGAGTTCACTGGGGTAGCGTATGCCTGGTGTGCTAGGGGCCATAGACTGCACCCATGTGGCCATTCGCACGCCACCTGGCCCCGATGGGGCTGCATATAGGAACAGAAAGGGCTTCTCCAGTGTCAACTGCCAGGTGGTGTGTGATGCCACTGGGTGCATAATTAATGTCTGTGCCACACACCCTGGTGGAGCACATGATGCCTTCATATGGTATCAGTCCACACTGTGCCATCGATTCGAGAGTGGGGACATCCCCACAGGCCATCTAGTGGGTGAGTACACATGTATGGAATGCAAACTCGGGGCAAGGGTGGGAATGCCATAGGTGCCTTAGTAGTGGCACACAGGGATATGGGCAATATGGACCTGAACATGAGACTGATCTCCACTATTTCCACACAGGTGACAGCGGATACCCACTCCGTCCCTGGCTGCTCACACCGTACCGGCGCCCCATGACCCCATCGCAGCAACGCTATAATGAGGCACATGTTTCCACACGCAACATCATAGAGCGGGTGTTTGGGATGCTCAAGGCACGCTTCCGATGCCTAGACACCTCCCAGGTGCCTCACAGTACAGCCCCAAAAGGCCTGTGGGATATTCCTGGCCTGTTGCATCCTGCACAACATGGCCAAAGACCATGGGATAGCCGTACAGGTTGAAAGAGGGGACAGCGATGGGGACGCCAGTGGTGCCGGTGTTGATGGTGATGAGCAGCCCCCCCTAGGATGGCGGGACCCCCGACTGATCCGGAAGGCCCAGCTGCACCGGGACACCATCACAGAGGAGCACTATGCAGAACACAGGTAAGTCAAGGGGACATGTGCAACCAACACTGTCCATGCGCAAACCACAGGCACACAGGGTAACACACCTGCATGACGGCCAGGGGAGTGGAAGGGTCCAGGCATGCAAACATACCATCAGGGAGGGGTAAAGACTCATATGGACACACACACACCAGGCACAGAGCGTACATGGGCAGATGCACAGCACAGCAGAACCGACATTGCTAACACACAGAACCACCGACCACCCCCACCACCTGTACTGTCCAAGGACGTGTGTCAGATGCTTGGCACCCTTGCAGCTTGGTGTACAGTACAATGCAGGCATCATCATGCACACGCACCTGTGGACAGCAGTTGGGAGGGTGTGCAGGTGGTCCGTGTGTCGGTGTGGTGAGCAGAGCACCCAGCAGTGCACTGCTCACCATGACACACATTGCACACAGGGCAGCACCAGACAGGGCCCGCACTGGGAGACAGATCAGTCATGTAGCACTGTCTCACGGCCACCGAGGATGCGTGGGCGGCCCTGCCGTGACCCACAGCACTGGCAGGCTGAGCAGGGGCCACATGGGGTGGCACTGTTGGACCACCAGGGGTCCTACTGCACGAACGCGACCTTGCCTGCACAGGGCTCTGCAGCATGCCGAACAAACCTGCACCAGGGGTGCTCGGGATGGCCACAGCAGAACCCGGCATCAACAGGCCTGGTGTTGCACGACGCCAGGAATGGGGAGTGGAGAGTGAACTGTGTGGAGTGTGCGGTACAGGGGCACCTGACTGTGTGCCCAATGCGTCCACAACAGAGACCACTGCCTGGGTCAGCCTGTCAATGGCGGCGGTCACATCCGTCCGCGATACGAACCAGCTCTGCACGTCCAGAGCACACTCCCTGCTGTGCCGCCCACAGCCACAGACAGTGCCTCCACGGACATTGCAACCCGCCTCTGCAGCTGTACTGATTCCCGCAGCAGGTGGTGTGCTCATCCAATGGGTACTGTGCCCCAACGGCATCCTGTCCCCCAGGGTGTGGAAGGTCCTGATGCACAACACCCCTTGAGGGTGGGCGCTGTTCGCCAGGACCAGGAATGGGCGGATCAAAGGGCGGCGGACATGTGCCACCGCTTGACACTGTACCCCCAGACCTGGTGGGTGACTGCTGCTGCTGCCCCTCCAACCGCTGTGCCCCAGGGTCCACTCGTTCCACCGCTGCGCAGCAACAGTGCCAGACACCTGCACAGCCACCGGTGCTGCCCCACCGGTGCTGACAGGCACAGCCTGGGACTGTGCCAACATGCTGGTACACAAGTTGGAACCAGAAAGCCCAGGGGCAGGTGCTGGCCTGCTGTGTGTCCGTCATGGGACACACACCTATCACTGCCCATTGCAGTCCTTGCATCATCAATGGTGCAGGTACATGCTACAGCCATAGTCACAGCATGCTGGCATGCTTGCATGCCAGACTGCTGAGACACAGGCTGTGCACCCCCCGCACCCGAATCACTGACACCAGAGTTGGCAGCCCAGCGTGCATGCTGCTGCAGTGCATGCTGGCTGGTGACAGAGGTGGATGGACCCTCCTCCATGTCCAGCAGGTCATCATCACTGCCTGGACCCACCACCACTGTCTCCTGAAGACGAACAGGATCTGTAACAGAAAGAGAGTACATGTGAGTGCATGTGAACAACCTTCCCCCCCCCCAACACCACCACCATGTCATACCGTGCAGTGATGGGCTTCCATCTGTCTGGAATCCATCTCCTGGTATGCCCTCAATAGTGCTCCACTGCATTGATGCAAACAGTGTCTTCTCAGCCGGGGTCAGCTCCAACACCGCTGGCTGGCCCCCGCCAGTGCCAGCACGTGCCGCCCTGAAGGATGCCACCTTCTCCTTCAACCTCCTGCGGTCTGTCCCCATCTTCTTCTTGCATTCCTGCACGGAGCACTGGTGGCTTCCGTGCAGGTTCACGGCCTGAGCTACCCCCTCCCATGCAGCCGCACGGGACTGAGGGGTGCCCCTCTGTCCACTCAGTAGTGGCTCATCATCCAGGTAGGCCTGGAAGAGGGCCTCTGTCTCTGCTGGGGTAAAGTTGGGCCTCCTCCTATGCCCACCATCCTCACCCTCACCTTGGCTCTGCTCGGTCATGGCGATCTGTATGGGGGGGGAAGTGGACACCTGTCACTGTGCAGTCTACAGCATTTTCCCTTGACCATTGTCCAGAACATCACACAGCATGCAACTCACCTCTCACCTGCAGTACCCGAATCTGGCCAGTGCAGCCCAATGTCGCACATTTATAGTGCAATGCATGCAAATTAGGTGTGGAGCAACTATAATGACATGCAAATCGCACCAATGCGCCTTTGAATGGCTGATCAGATGATTTGCATGTGTTGGCTGAATATCACGAATTTGCGCTTTGTGCAATACGGTTGAGTCAGCTGAGCCAATGGCGCAGATCTGTGACTGTGTGGTACACTGCATTGTGCTTGCCCAGATAGCTTACGCAGGCGTCTGCCGCACTGCTGACGTGCTGTGCACGATCTGCAATTCAGGCCATGGCCACCATTGTGCCAGTGGCACTACAGCACTGGGCACTATATGGCGCTGTGGCACTACTGCGCAATAGTCCACTGTGGCACTGGTACACAGCTGGTCGGTCGCACAGGATGCATATACGTCAGATGGCGCTGTGCGTGGCCTTGCATCATTGCCCATAACCTGGTGTCCGACCTTTGCCCCCTGGCCCTGTTCGGCTGCCATGTGTACGGCCCTATTGCGCTGTCTGGTGACAGCGCTATGTGAAGTGATGGCACTGTTTGAACAGCGCGATTGGAACCTGTGGTGGTCTATTGCGCAACATCTCCACCTGGGGTTACGGCGCAGTGAGGCGCCATATTGCCTGCTGTAAAGTTGGTACCATGGCTCGCAGAAGAGCAGTGCAGTGGAGCCCTGTAGAAGTGGCCAACTTGGTGGCTCTAGTGGAGCCCCACTATGGGGCACTGTATGGTGAGGTGATCCTCACCATTGCTAGGACGCAGGTCTGGCAGCAAGTGGCCAGTGACCTGGTGGGGGTCACTGGATGGTGCCGGTCAGCTGAGCAGTGCCGGCACTGGTACAGTGACCTCCGCCGGAGGGATCCTCAACTTGTGGATCGGCTGCGGTCACATGCCAGGAGGGGTGTGGTGCCTAGGCCAGGTGGGTGTACCATCTATGCACCTGTATTCTCTGTAGGGGTGTGAGTGTGTTTTTGTGGCTGTGCATAGGTGATGGCTCTGCCATGGTTGGCTGTGTCAGTGTGTGTAGGTGTGAGATGCATGGGTCTGGCTGTGTGGGCAGGCACTCTCACTGAGGCAGGGGCAGTCTGCTTTGGAGTCACACTGATGTTTTTCTCAACATATGTCTCCCACAGGCGGGATGTGAGGATGCAGGCACGGGTGAGGAGGGCGTGCCAGGGCCCGGTGCCAGTGGGTGTTGCGCCCAGCAGCAGCAGCAGCAGCGGCAGACCCAGCTGCTTGAGGAGTGTGAGCATCATTCGTCATGGATGCTTGCATGCTGGGGGGCAAGACCACCAGCCATGCCAACACAACCATGCAGGAAAAGGGAGGTCATAATTCCACTCATACAAGACACTCAGTGAGGCCCCACCTGAGTACAGTGTACAGTTCTGGAGACCATACTCACGTAAGGACATAGACTGGGTAGAGAAGGTTCAGAGGAGGGCAACAAAGATGGTGCATGGATTGCATCACAAGTCCTATGAAGACAGGTTGAAGGAACTGAACATGTACTCCCTGGAGGAGAGGAGGAGAGAGGGATGATGATAGAGACATACAAGTATCTTACAGGAGGAACAGGGTGCAGGAAAACACTATTTTTAGTGAAAAGATGTTCCAGGACTAGAGGGCATGGGATGAAGTTGAGGGAGGACGATTCAGAGGAAACATGAGAAAGAATTTCTTCACAGAACGGGTGGTGGACAAGTGGAACACCCTGCCAGAGGAAGTGGTGGGGCTGAAACAATCACGGATTTAAGAATGCATGGGATAGACATAAAGGAATTCTGGAGGTCAGGGGTAAGGTGCAACAGACTTCTAGGAAAACAAACTGAACTTACAAAGCTCAAATGGGCAGACTGGGTGGGCCATAGGCCTTATCTGCCGACACTGTCTATGTATCTATGTATGTATGCGACGAACAGGTGACATGCATCACTGTCCAGTGTCACAGCACGTCTGTGTATGCGTCCACTGGTGGTCCATGGCGCACTGGGCACATAGCTGTGTAACTGGCATCGCACCATGTTGCCACGCCACTTGACAGCCTTGTTTGTGCTGTGATGGACATGGGCAGTGTGTGTGCAGTGGTGCACATAGCTGGTAGCACTTGTTTGGATGGCCATGTGCATGTTCACTGTGGGTGGGTGCATGCATCACAGGTGCGGACATTGGGCTATATGGCTTGCAGGTTGGGTGGTGTTCAGGGTTGTGGTCAGTCACAGCCATTGCCTGTGTTCCCATTTTCCTAGGCCTCACAGTTCTCAGGAGGATCCATCGGGACATACGTGGCCTAACACAAGTGTCCGTAGATAACCAGGCCATCCTGAATGACATCCGGAGACATGGCCTGCGGAGGAGGCATCGCAGAGAACAGCAGCACCGGGCAGAGGATGACCAGCCTGCTGGGCCTTAGGCCACATTACCCTTCCCACTTCACCCATCCCTACCACCCTGCCTTCCCTCTCCAAGTTGTTCATCCCTATCCCTTGCCCACCCCTACCTTGTACCCGTCCCCCCCTTGTAAATAGTTCTGATTTATTGTTTTGTACTTTACACATTTTGAGAATACATTTATATTTTTATATGAATACTGTGTTGGTCTCTGATTTGCAGCTGGCTATGGTTGCTCAGTTGCAGTGGTGTACATGCCATCTGGGGTGGTTTGGTCCTGGGTATGTGTGTGTGTGTGTGTGTGTGCGCTGCGTGTGTGTGCATGGGGAGGTATCTCCGGCATGGCAGTGACTTTCTGTTGCTCTTGCTGTCTGCTGCCACCCACTGCTGGGTGCACAGGGTGTCTCTGGCTTGTATGCTTCTCTGCTGCACGGGGTTGACGTGTGCTGGGGGGGATGCATGGTTTCCTGCAGTGCCAGTCACTGCACATGGGTGGTGTCTTGGGGTCATGGTGCAGGGTGTGCTGTGCGTACGGGGGGCTGATGTGCACTGTGGTTGTCAACCCCCTTTGTGTGGCACTCTCAGCCTGCCAGTGGTTGTGCTGGGGTGTCATGGCTCTGCTGTGCTTTGTTGGCTTGTCCCCATGGGCCAGTAGATCATCTGTCCCACCCCAGTGATGCTGTGCTTGGGGTGTGCAGGTGTCTTGTTGGTTCTGCAGTGTTCCTGTGCCCATGTGTGGCATGGCTGGCGGTGGGCCCAGCCTGCCTCCCTGGTGTGCAGTTCCATTGCTCTGGGGGCTCTGCTTGTGCTATGGCACCTCTGGACTGCTCAGCTGGGCTGCCCTGGTTGCGCTATAGCGCAACCTTTCTGCTCAGCTTCTCCTTCCTGGTTGCGCTATGGCGCAGTATGTGCGATATTCAGACGTTGGCTGCTTGCGCAATTTGTTCTGCTCCATGTTTGAATATCGCACCTGTTGCGCATATGCGCAGTTGGTTTGTGCTTGCTCCTGCTGTTGAGCACATTTTGGGCGCAGTTTGAATATCTGGGCCTGTGTCATCATTCAACGCAAGTGAGTCTTGAACTGTTATTTCTTGTTATGAGGTGTGCCATGACTGTTTGTTTGATATTTTGCACTTATTGTCATCATGCATACTCTATTGTGCAGATTTTAAAGATCATTGTTATGTTTAGTGTGTGTAAGTACGCTGCAGTAAGAACTGAGTAGAGACATGTCAAACAAAATGTAGCACCAGTTAAATAATTTTCTAGTCAGCTTACCCCCAGACCACACAGATTTGTTTACCCATGATGCACTTGACCTGGGTTTGAGGCTTTGAACTGTATGTGTTTACAGAAACCACACAAATTGGAAAGTATCTGTCTTCTATCATTGATGCACCTACTACGGTATTTAAATTATGTCACCTCTTTCTACTCACTATAACAATAAAAAATAGAAGAGTTCAGTCCGGCCCGGTGGCACTGAGGGCTGAGGTGCTGGACTCCACACCTCGCTCCACACTGGTGACCCGGGTTTGGGAATGAGCCTAGGTCATCAGGGGTTGGCAAAGGAGGACTAGGATTGAACATCTGATGACAGCTCTCCTGGTCCTGGGGAGAAGTGGTGGATGCACACCAGGCTCTGCTGGTCCCTGGGGATGCTCGGAGGTACTGCAGATATGCGGGTACCTAGTAAGGGGAACATGGCAGAAGTCTACACGTTAGTGCACTGACGTCCTTGCATGCCCGTGCTTCCATTGGGGGTGATAAGTAGGAAAATGGCAGCACAAGTCCGTGACAGCTTGATGGGCCACAGTTTCACTGGTGGACGGTGCCTGGAGGCATGTGTTGATAATGGTTTCCTCACCAGGTGCGGGGGTTACAGGGGGGGCCCCTTTTGCAGGTGTAGCTGTGTCTGCCAGCTGGGCATGTGAGCTTCAGGGTCGGTGGTGGAACAGAGGAACGGTGGCTGGATATGGAGCAGGACTGTGGTTGCAAGGTAGGAAAAAGTGTTAAATGATAAAAAAAAAAATAGAAGAGTTGAAATGTATCTGCTCTCAGGTAGCTCAAGCAGCAGTAACTGCCCATCCTTATGGGATTCACCTTGCAGTGAAAAGAAATTGTCAGCAATTTGGGAGAAATTCTTCTAAAAGCCTGACCTGGGATTCCTAGATGGTGGCTGTAGTTAGGAGCTGTTAATACCACTGTGAGATTTCACCCCTTTTTCAAAACCGAAGAGTTGAATTCTTGTGGATTTAGTAGGGGAAACAATTGCATGTTGTGGGAAGATAATTATTCACTTTCAGTGTGTATGGCCTGGCTATGGTGTGATCTGCATAGTGACATGGTCTTTGGCACATGTCAGTACCAGTACTGTCTGATTACCACTGGTTGTTTGATTAACCACTGGTAGTGCCTGGACAAAAAAATGGTGTAGAATGAACGTGTATGTAGTACTGTTCATACACTGCATCCCAAAGTGCTTTGTATGCAATTTGGCTACAGAGGCTAGCATAGCTGAGATGTCACAACTCATTTCAGTGGGGCCCTGCTTCTGTTTAGGAGAGCTTGATGCCTCTCATTACCAACGGTACTTTGATTCCTCATTGTTTATTTGAGACTATATTCTGAAATTTCATTTTGCAATATTTGCCTATCTTTTGTTTAGTAGAAATGATAAATTCAATATCTGGGAATCACAGCAACAACACACACACACAAACACACACACACACACACACACACACACACACACACACACACACACACACACATATATATATATATATTTTTTTTTGACTGTAGTTCAAGGAATATAATCAAGCACATGTTTTATTTTAGGCCAGACAAAATAAATTATAATTTTAAACCATAGTATATAAAATAGTTGATCATTAGAGCCCAATTAACACACAGTAGAAAAGTATAAAAAATAATTTTAGATGCTTAAATAAATAAGAATACTATGCTAATAAATAAGAATATTTAAAACTAACAAAAATATAATATATATATATAAAAAATATTTTTATTTTCAAAAGGCCAGTAAATATACATAAATAAATATTATGTACGTAATTCAAGTTGCTAACAAACAACCCCCTAATAAAGCAGTATTGACTCTGGTCCCTTCCTGTGCAGAATACATTAGTCTCTCAAGTTCTCAAACTGTAACAGCAGCAGTTAATTGGTCCAGACGGTGCAGCACGTATCTAGTTTCAGATCTGATGATCTCCCAGGAACAGAGACTGTAATTCTGAAAAAAAAAAAAAAAAGAAAACGTTAGGATATTAAGGGTCTGCTCTACCAAACATTTGTGACAAAGTAACCACATCATAATCAGTGAAACACTGGTTGGCAATAGAACCTTCTGATTGGCTCTCAGCATTCTAAAAGGGTTAGAGTAATAGCTGAATACTCTCATGTAATATAGATTAATACGGGACAGATTCTCAGTTGCTAAGTGTCGGGCAGCAAAACAGGGTGCAAATAGGAACCCCATTGTGACAATATCCCTAGTGAATATTCAGAAAGCATTGACACAGAATATTTTTTTCACATCTTTAGCCTCCTTTATTTTGTCCCACCTCCTATGTGATCAAGCAAGTCTTGGAGCACAGTAGAGCACAAAAATTAAAAAATAAAACAGTTGCATATATCAGCAAAGTGCAAAAGAAGTTCGTATAGAAATTGTTGAACTGGTACGTAATAAAAGTCCATAGGTTCCTTCCTTCCTTCCTTCTTTTTGTCCCCCTTGCTCACCTGCTGTCCCCAGCCCTGTTATTGAACTTCTCATGAATCTACTGGTTGCCCACCACTTAACAGGACCATAATATTGGTGATTGCCTGCTGTGTCTCTTATGCATGTATCTATGATGGGTGCCAGCGTAATTCTGGGCCAGGACTTTCTCCTGCAGCTCCTGACTTTCTCCTGCCAGCATGCAATAAGATGCATGTATGCATGCCTGGCATCTGGGTGGTCACTCCTCTTTCTTCTATGTACTACCACTGTGCTGCCTACTGCCCTCCACTTGGTGGAAGTGGAGCAGTGGGGTGCAATGTCTTCCCTCTCTGAGGAAGGAGTGTTTTCCTAAGGATGCTCAATCCTGCCTCTGTCCCTCTGCAGACCCCCAAGTAGCATGAGTCCATTCCCAAACCTAGCACAACAGGCAGCAGTATTACTGTTGTGCTACTACACTGGCTTTTGTTGGCTGAACTTTCAATGGGCCATCCAGCAGTTATGACACCATTTTAGCATAACTGCGCAAATTGCAACAAAGTCAGACCTGATCAGAAGTGTTTTACTTTTCTGGCAAAATTGATGCAATTTGCACACAGGAAATGATGCATGCATTATGTTCTGGCAGAAAAGCAGTAATCAGGAATGCATGAAAATTTCTGAAAATAGCAATCAAAAATTTTGGCCCATTTATTGTGATGCAGGAGCAGCCCAAACTAGGGAATTCTTCTTGTGTCAAGACTTTCAAACTTCAGCCCTTGCTGTACAACTTGCCTTGGATAAAAGCCATTAGAACACATAGCACATGCATAAACAGTTCATGGGGAAAGAAGACCCTCAGTCCAATGTGTTCCTCCCTCCCACCAGCTCAGTGGGAATACCATCACCCCATTTTCCTCAAAATACTTTTTGAGTCATCATGTGCTATTTTGGGGCCTGGAAAATGCAGCAAATTGAGCAAATAAAGCACTACACCAACATCTCACCAGTTAATCATTTATGTTTTCTTATTATTCTGAGTCTGAGTTGCATGACCTTAAAAAAACTTTAAAATGTAAAGGAACTGGGCTGCCCATCAGCACAGTGCTAGTGTTACTGCCCCCATCATGGGAAACCACATTTGGGAATGAGGCTAGATTGCTGGGGATGGTCAGGGGGAGGAGGACTGAGCATCCCATCATATGTTCTACTCCTCCAGGGAGCGTGGGTCAACATTCTTGCTGTGATACTGCCATCTAGGTGACTACACAAGGCAGTGCAGTTGAGGGCACCATGGGAGGGAAAGACACAGATTGCAGGTTCAGGGCAGTAGCCTGCTCATTGTGCACAAACTCTTGAACCTCCCGTGCATGTCTGTATCCATGGGTATAGGGAGAAAACATGGAAAAGCCTCCCTGCCAAGAGGGATGACAGACTCTGGTGGACCAAAGGAGACCAGCTTTGAAAACTCCTCTTATACCAACCTGATGAGAATAAATGGAGTTAGAAGTGGGGTACCTCCCTTTTTCCCCACCAATAGAGGATAGCTGAGGCAGCATGGGAGTAGGCAGTTGATGGGGGCTGGAGTCTGGCAAAGCAAGAGCACCTAGGGATCCCAGAGAGAAGTCAAGGCAGTGACATAGGAGAGGGCACAAACAATAGAAAAAATGTAAAGGAACCAAACTTGTGAAAAATAAGTCATTTTGACACGTAACCGATCTATTGCTATATTTGCATATATTGGGAACCAATTACTTTGTAATTCAAGTGTCTTCATCCTTTTTGAATTACATGTAGTTGGAATGATGAGAATAAATGAATAATTGAATTGATTACACAGTGACTGAAGCCCACAGCATGCAAACACACAGGAACTGAGGATTGAGAATCTGGTTGCATTCCATTTGCAGCCATTTTAACAGAAACAAATCACAGAATTGATTCCCAATCAGGTTTACATGCAAAAACTGAGTTCAAAACAATCAAATGCACTTGAACCAGTGCAGTTGAATCTGATTCAGATCAAAACAGGAACCTGACTCTGAGTTTACATGAGCTACGAATTGAGGATTGCTGCATCGATGCCACAGAAATTGGAGTTTGAATCTGATTCCGTGAGCATGTAAACAAGGCATATGAATTTAATCTTAAAGAGCCTACTGCTGTGCACATGAATTTAATCTTAAAGAGCCTACTTCTGTGTTTATATACAAATGAGCTCGGTTAACTGGCAGTCGATGATAGATTTCGGGCTGTAATTCAATTCTGGTTAAATGCACCGCAGAACTCGATTACTGAGGAATGAAATACTTAGCAATTGAGTTACATGGTGCACGTAAACAGGGCAGGATATGCAAAGAAAAGTGCAGAAACTAAAATGTGCCATTCCGCATGAATGAAGGATCGATACAGTGCACTGCTCCCATTTACAAGTTAACAACTATCAAAATACAGGGGATCAATACATCTGTATTCATGCACTTCAATACAGTTTGGTTTCTGGATCATCTCAACCATGGCCTGTCCATCCCTATACCTGTGCAACTGTGTGGAAGGTTGGGGCAGGGGCAGTGAGAGGGTGTATCAGCATTGGACGAGCACAGTGCAGCATAGATGATGCCATTTACACTCTGCCAGGGTGGTGTTGTTGGGGGTGTTCATTATATCAGCCAGAGAGATGCCATAATGGGTGCAACCCCCCTCAGCAGGCATCCAAAAGCCCTGATGCTGCCCCACAGCCACAGACTCCAACCCTCCTTCTTGCTACAGAGAGATGTGAGAAGATGACAGCGGTGGGACACAGTTGGCAAATCCAAAATACAAAACTAACAGGCGGTGGAGAACATGGCAGTCCTTATGGGGACTTCTGTATCTATGATCCCCTGCCCTGCTGATCAGGGGATCTACTGTTGGGCCATCCATGGCTTCTGATTAGAAGTCCACCATCCGGCTCAGGTCCATCACCCTAACTGGTCCCACCCTATGTGCAGAATTATGTGACCATGCAACGGGCCAGCTGGAGATAGCAAATCCCTGCCCCTCCTGTCCTCTGGTGCTGGGTACATGGTGTGCAGTTGCACAGCTTGGTATGCACCCTTGCTGGTGCGTAGCAAGACCAGTCATGCACAGCACCCAATAAGTGAAAGATAAGCAGTTTTGTATAGAGATATTATGTTTCTTAAAGTTTAACTAGAGATATCCCAGACTCTTTAAGGCATTCCTTTCTCCTTGGGAAAAAAGCATTACCACAATATTCTGGTCATTAGCATTGTAACCATATGATAAACAGTGGTAAGGATTCTTTGATAGACTGGTTTACGTACCTTCTCTTTTAGAAAGTTTTCCAACTTCCAAAAGTAGCTTCTCAGTGTCAAGTATGAATTCCTGCTGCCGGAGTAAGATATCTCACCATTCAGCTGCAAAAATAAATTTACCAATTACACAAAAAATCTCATTTTAAAGCTGTGTTTCAGTATTACTTTGCTCAAGAGGGCTCACTTACGTAGCTTTCAATTTCTTCCTTTTGACGCAGGAGAATATTCTGGAAGTCAGATAGCTTCTTCTGGTCCCAAGAGACAGAACTGACAGTGTTGCCATAGAGCTTGCTGAGGTGATGCAGAATCTCATATATGGTAACAAGGGTCTTCTCCACCTTGGAGTTTAAAAACAATCATCATTAGTAAAGTGCTTACTCTGCTTTATACAATGGGTAGGGAAAATACTAAATTTCGATTGGCTACCTGTTATACTTAATTACAGTACTACCAACACCTAAAAGTCCCACTGTGTCACCTAAAAATTTCTATTTCAAAATTGGCAGCCTGAATTCTTTGCTACACAAAAATGAAATAAAAATGTTGGATTTTTCTACCTGGTACCTTTGAGTTGCTCAAGGATTCTATCTTGAATCAATTTCTGGACTCAGCAGAAGAAACAAGTAGAAGAAAATCATTAATTTTAAAACCATAACCATTTCTTCTCTATGGTTATTTTTTTCTTCCTATCCTGAACCTATTTTATAAGCAGAATTAGACATTCCAGATTGTTGTCAGTAGTGCCCTGAATGCACTTCCAGAGGCTGAAGGCACTTCACCTGTAGCCTTGAGCTTTACTATGCCCCTGGGGATTTGTTCATTGCACTACTACCAATTATCATGTATTTTTGCTTACTTGACGCTTGTAATCCCTTTGAGAAATATTCGTCAAATGGCTACAACTATAGTGAACCGTGCATGGACCAGGTTTTGCACATTGATGACGAATCAAAATGTGGCATGCATAAGATAGAATTTGTACCACTTTTATTTATTTATTTACTGAAAGAGTTTTACCAGCAAAGGCCTACTGAGCTATAATAGCAAATTTCCAACAGACCTAGAATTGACTCAAAACCCAAGACTGTAATATAAAAGGAAAATATAAGGGCCTGCATAGCCCAGTCAGCACACTTGGGGATGCCCTGAGGGAAATCCTGATATACAATTAAAGCCTTTGTACATTATAAATAAAACAGCTCCCAGAACGTATTCATCTTTCTTGAAAACTCCTATTTTTTCCAGCAAAGAGGCATAACGCCATCAGACTTTCACATCAAGAAGGCATGCCTGACCCCCCCAGATCGTATATTTGTCGCAAGAAACTTACTGAAGGAATCAATGAAGTTTTTCTCAAATGAGATTTATGCGCTAATACATATATCAGGAGAAATCATATTTGACATAACTTTTAAAGTTCAGAGTAGTTTAGAAAGGTTTTGAATAAAGTACAATTCTTTAAAAAAACACCTTTATGGGCACTGTTTGCGGCTACTCCATTAACAAAACCTGCACAAATAACTGTGACTGTTCTGTTCAGGAACAAAGGTGTCAGTGTGAATGATCTTACATTTTGGTTAAAACAAAAATGCACATTGGTGGAAGATCCTGAAGCTGTTCTGAACACAAAAAATATTTGGATTGGGGGTGGAAGGTAAAAGTTATGTTGAAAACAACAGAAACAGGGGTGGAACATCTACCTAATTATTTTGTTCTGAGACGTGACAGGGGTATACTTTTTTACTCTGGCCAGCCCAAGACGTGTTACAAATGTGGGTCTTTAGAACATATTAGCAGTATTTGTGACAAACAGAGATGCACAGTATGTGGAGAATTGGGACATATGGGGACTGAATGTTGATGCAATTTATGCAATGAACAAGGGCATACTTTTCAAAATTGTAAAAAAGCAGCACATAATACAGCAGCTGATGCAGATGGTGAGGAGCAAAGGCTCCTAATTTCCCAGATGTAAAAAAATAAACTGGGGAAACAAAGATTACAGATACCTAGGGAAACAGAAGAAAGGAGAGACTCAGAATTCGAATCCCACATTGACCCCCCACTCATAAGACCCAAGTAGAAGTATGACAGGAAACTACAAGAAATGATACAGAAGCAGGTGAGGGGATGTCAGGGATAATAACAGAAGGGGAAAGAGGAAAGAGTAATCAGAGTGAGATGCCCCCTCCAGTCCCTCTTCCCCCTCCATTAGCTGGGCATTCTCATGCAACACATTTGGAAAAAGGGGATTTCAAGAAAGTTGGAGGCAGGAGTTTCTCGACTAGATCTGCAGCAAAACAAATGAATGTAAGTTTGGAGAATAAGGATGAGATTCTACAATCAGAGAACTCTGAACTAGACTCTGATGATTCCTCAGTGGCCTCATCAATCCCTGAGGGAACAACCAATACAGAGAAGCAGGGGATACCAAGGGGACCTCAAAAAATAAAAGCAAAAATGAAAACTAAACACAAAGAACATAACATACGGAGAGAGAAATACAAATAAATGAATAATGTATCAACCATTTTCCTTTTATACAATTAATAGCAAGAGTATCAAGAGAAAGGAAAAGAGGAAAATGTTTTTTTCTTATCTGACTTACATACAGATAGGAATCTTTTTTGTTACAGGACACGCGCTCACACACAGTGAAGGAAATTACTGAGGCTAGGAAAGCATGGTGTATAGGTCCATCATATTGGTCAGCAGGACAAGAAACATGTTCAGGGCTTGGAATTTTATTTTAGTTACCTGAAGTAAGGGTGATAAAAATATATGATGTGGTACCTGGGAGAATTTTCATTATGGATGTCAGTATACAAAATTTACAATAGAGATTGATAAATCATTACACTGCCCAGACTAAAGCAACCAGATATGAACTGTTCAATCAAATACAGCCTTTCTTATATACAGCTCAAAATATTGTCCTGGCAGGAGATTTTAATTGCCCTATAGTTGCAAAAACTTCTAAACAGTACTGCGACTCATATATGCTAGCACAAATAATAAAAAAGGCAAAATTGGTGGACTCATATTTTTCAACACAAAAAGTTAGAAACACCCACATTTCAGAAGGGTCACTTGGGGGTCTAAAATAGACTATATATTTACCTCAGGAATAATAAGAGTAATATCGGCAGAAATTATTCCGATGAAATTTTCAGATCACAATATGGTGAAAATAAAAACAGGAACTAATTTGAGTATAAAAAGAAGGCCAGGTTTCTGGAAGTGGAATGTGTAAGCAATAAGACACGATGGGGTGTGCATTAAACAGTTCTAATGCACGGCTAGGGGGACGTAGTGAGGCACAAGGCCATAGACCGAGTGCATCCAGTCTCTCAGCCGTGCATTAGAACTGTCTAATGCACATCCCCGGAGTGGCTTATTGCACTTATAAAATGGGCCGGTGTATTCTAAATGGGGGTTCTAGTTTTAGCTGTGCATTAGACACATCTAATGCACTGCTAACAACCAATCACATTGCTTGAAATCCTTTGCCATTTTATAAATCATTAGTATCGGACATATATATCTTACAGGCTATAAAAGATCTCATTCTAGCTAGAAAGTCAGTGTTCATAATGTTTGATTCAGCCATTAATTGGCAGGAAGATACAAAATTAGACATACAAAAATTATGTAAACAACTAAGTAAAAATCACAGTAAACAGCAATATTTTGCAGATTTAAAAAACAGAAACCTACTTCAATAATTAATGTCTTATTCATATGAAATGGGACAAGATCTCAGGGCACAAATCACTAGATTAAAACAGATGATAACTTTTCATGAAGGAAAAGTGAGAAACTTATATAATCAGAAACAATATGGTAAGAGGGGAAAAAACAGAAATAGTATGCCCATTTGAGAGTTGTATTAAAAAGGCAAAAGATAAAGAAATCACAATATTAAAAGATGAAAAAGGAATGGAATGTAGAACACAGTTAGAATTCATACAGATAGTTACTAGGTACACCATGCAAATGTATGATTCATTAGAAACTGAGGAAACAAAATGTGTTGATTTTTTTAGCTCATTGGAAATACCAGAGATAGACCCTTTAAAACTGAATAAATTAACTCAGCCTATGCATGAAAATTAAATTAAAGAAGCAATGTTAACTTTGGCAGGGAATAAAGTACCAGGACTGGATGGTATTCCAAATGAGCTTCTGAAAATTATCGGGGAATAACTTTTATGGGAGTTAAAAGACATTTTTAATCAAATATTATTTACAAAAAATATGCCTCTAAATATGAATATGGGTGTATTGAGTTATATACATAAGAAAGGGGAAAGATCAGACTTGAACAGTTGGAGGCCCATCAGCCTCTTAAATTCAGATTTCAAGTTATTAACAAAGATATTGGCAAATAGGTTAGCACTGATAACAGACATAGTTATATCTCCTGCACAGACATATGCAATAAAGGGAAGACAAATTCAAAGTCACCTTCTTCTACTTAGAGAAATAACTGAATTAGGAAAGTTGGGGGAAGTAGATGGGTATTTAGTTTCGATAGACCAGAAGAAGGCATATGAGAGCGTTTGTCATGCTTTCTTATGGGAAACGCTATGGGCATATCATATACCAGAAGTAATGATTGGATGGTTAAAATACATATACCGTACTGCAACAGTAATGCCAATAGTGAATGGCTAGAAAGGTCCAATAATTCAACTTAAAAGAGGAGTCATGCAGAGCTGTCCTCTAAGCCCAACATTGTATGTTTTTTTATAGACCCCTTATTAAGGAAAATTAATGATAGCAAAGCGGTAACAGCAATAAGGGTAAAGGATAGCCTGCTTTTATATAAAGTAATGGCTTATGCGGATGACATGAATGTTATGATGGAAGATAGAAGCTCAATCATGGAAGTACTGAAGATCTGCAAGGAATTTGGGTGCTTATCTGGGGCATCTTTAAACCTTAAGAAATGTGTGGGGCAAAGAATAGTAGTACTAATACCGGAATATGTTTGTAATACATTCCGAAGAATTAAGCAATGGGGAATAACTCCGACAAATTCAGTCTGTAGAAAGGAAGCAATTCTATTTCATTTTATTATCCTCTCTATGCACAGAGCCAGTAACTTTTCCAAAATGTCCAGTAGTTCATAGACAAAGTTTAAAAGAGTTTTTAAATCACAAGAGAGTCCTGGAACACATGGGGGACATACACTGGTGGGCTTGTCATGAGCGAATTAACGTGAAGGCAAACCAAAAGCATAAGGTAGTACAGGAGAGGATTTATAGTAGACCTAAGTGTATTCAACAAGAAGAAACAATTCAACACCTTTTTTTTACATGCTCTTTTATTAAAGACTTTTGCGTCTTCCTGGCTCAGAACTGGAAAGACAAAATGTTTAGTAAAATTACATAATATGAGAACTTAATGTATGGAGTGTTTAGTAGAGGATGGGAATATGGAATAGGAACACCCTACAGCTTATCATGATCGGATTAAAATGGAATATTTGGATTATGAGATGCAGCTTTACTTTGCAGCAGAAAGAAAAACATTTTAATGAACGTTATAATAAAAGTGTGCATGATTTGGTAAATATTTGTAAAAAAGAGAAATTAAAACTGGAGCAAAACAGTATACTAGAATTATGGAAAAGTCTTCCATGAGTCACAGATAGTGATGTGCCAATCACTTAAAAGAAAGTAGGAAACTTGGGAAGAAGAATGGGGTTTTATTTAAATAAAGAAATAGGAATATACTGAGATAAGAAATTAGGGATAAGATTAGATTGTGGGGAGTAAGAAAAGTGAAATAATTTTTTTATAGTACTGTCATTAACTGATGATTCCTAGTATAATTACAAGATAGTTTGTTATGTAATGTACATGTAATATATATTTTGTGTATATGTTATGTCTTAATAAAATATTCCTCTGCTTTTCTGAAGAAGTGCCATAGGATCTTTAACATACACCTGAACTACCACCAGAACAGGCAGATGGGACCTTGGTTTAACGTCTCATCCGAAAGATGGCAGTTCAGGAGTGCAGCACCTCCCTCATGCTGCACTACAGTGTCAGTATTGGGATTTAACCCTAGTGCCTGGTGTGGGGATAGAACCTACAGCCTTCTGATCTCCTGGCCTCAGAGGTGAGTGTGCTACCTGAAATATGACTAAATATGTATCAATAAGAAGCCATTTTTTACTATCTTTTGGGGAAAAAATATATTGAGCTACAGTAACACAGACACACACTCTCTCCATACACACCATTCTCATGGCCACAACATTCAAAATAAATATTGCATTCTAATATGTTATATAAAAAAAACTGCTTATGTCAGTGAACACAGTGAAGTTTAGTTTAGAGTAGATTTCCTTTAAATATTTCTTATTGTATATTTTGTACACACACACACACACACTACACACCATCCTCATGTCCACAATACTGCCAGGTGGCATGGGTTCAAGTCCCTGCTGAGGCACTTATTCTTTCTCACCTCTGTTTCCATAAGATATGCACACCAGACTCCTGTGTGATTGTTACAATAAAGAAACTGTTTGTTTGTGCCAGTGACCACAGTGAAGTTCAGTTAGAGCAGAATTCCTTTAAATATTTCTTATCCTATATTTTATATCCTGGATAGCACTGGGGAGATGTTATATCTCATTGTCATAGGGATCTTCATTTACACATTTCTGCACTGTATTTACTCAGGCTGTCCCAGATTAGATGCAATATTCTGTTTTTAGTGGGGTCATAATTTTTCCGTTTTGATAATGTATTTCCTCAGGGTAGCCTAGTCCAGGGCCCCCATATTCAAAGGAGATGAGCAGCGCATCCCAGTGGAAATGTGAGCTGTGCCATGCAACTCCAATAATGCACCACAGCATGATATTCAAATGTGTGGGATGCACCCGCTGCAAGGGAATGGACCAGCGTGTACACAAATAGTATGCCATGCAAGTCGAGGGTGTGTTCCCATGCATATGCCATGATGCAGCATACTCAGTGGAAAATTCAACCCTCACAGCCAAGAGCAGCACGTCCAGCAGCTAGGCTATGAATAGCTGGCCTAAGCCAGACAGCCACCCACAGGAGGGCTGTGGAAGTGCACCCAGGTACACAGCAGCCTGGCAGCCTGGTGGACTAAAGGTACCCTCTCCAATCTCTGATCAAGCCAACTCCATCCCTGAAGAGCTCCTAGTGTAGGGACCCCCCTGGACCCAATTGCACCAGAGGAAACCACCGTCCCTATCCATAGCATAGAGGACTCCCCCCACTGCCTTGGTACATAGACGACATCACTGCCCCCATATCCTAGCTGTTGCAAAGACTGGCACTGCCCTCCATGACCTGCCACAGCCACCCACCGACTGCACAGGACCTGGGCTGGGGACCATCACTCCAGAATGACCCAAGTAGCTATACCATACATTGGGGCACTACGGAAGCTGCGGACCCACCAGTGTATGCAGCTGTGTGTATGTTCCTGGCAAACCGTAAGAGGGAATTGACATACCTACAATGCATGCCTTGCTGATGCTGTATCTTCCTGTTGTCATACACTCTTCCCCGTTCCCCTGTGTAACATGCCACTCTCCAGACGGCTGAGGTATCCTGAGTGCCATGGGGTGTGGTATCCTGTAATGGCATTTGTAGTGTATGCTTCAGGCTATGGATAGTGCATTTGTGGTTCCCCAATTGTACAAACAAATGGGAGGTCAGTTGTAACATGCCTGTTCTGGGACCTGTGTGATTGAGTTCAGCATTGGCTTTCACCCACACTGAGTAGTGCAATGGCACCAGGACGATGGATCCACATATGAATGCCTGAGGTGTATGGCCACTAGGCGTTATTTTATTTATTTATTTGAAGTCTAGGATAACACCACTTGAGCTCAAGCTCTTTACATTGGTTCCACGTCATGATAACAAAACAAAACTAGGTTGTACAAAATTACATAGGTTAGGATACAGCAGAATGCACAGAGTATTGTACATGTTACAGAGGAAGTCAGAGAATTGGAAGCGGGGTTAACAAAAGACATTTAGAGTTAGAAGAGTGCCTGAAAGGAAACCAGTCAATTGTCAAAGGGGACATAGGGTTAGCTGAAGAATAAGTGCTAGAAGAGGTGAGGAGGAACCTCAAGTGCAGGGATAGTATGGGGCATGCAGTGGGAGTGGAGGGATGGTATGAGGAAATCAGGGAAAAGGGGTAAAAAAGGAGGGAGGGAGGCAAGGGGAGAGGAAGGGAGGGATGGGTGGAGGGAGAAGCTGAGCAGACCAGAGAGGAGAAGGTGCAAAGCTAATGGTGACAGTCACAATGGGTGTTTTTTAGCAGGAGTTGCTTAAGGTGGACTTTGAAATTGCACAGTGTAGGCAAATGAGCCAGATCTGCCTGGAGGGAGTTGAACCAGAGTGGGGCACAGTATGCAAATGATCTTTGGCCTAGGGAAGTGCGACATTTTGGTACTGTGAAGGTCTGAAGTTCAAAGTTACGTGTGCGTCGCTGGTTGATGCTAGGCACCAGGAGTTGACAGACCCTAGCCGGAAGCGTTTCAAGGCTAATCTTTTTTGCCAGAAGGCAAGTTTGGTATTTAAGTTGAACATTGAGCGGGAGCCAATTTGCATTGGTATACAGGTCACAGGTGTGAGTCATCCTTGTTGCTCCTAGAGTTAGCCGGCATGCTTTGTTTAAGGCTGTTTTCAAACGCCTGAGTGCAGTGTCAGTGGCAGCACCATAGATAGGCAGGCCGTAGTCAACAAGTGAGCCCACAGAGCTGTGGACAGCTAATCTGAGGGTTTCAGAGGTTAGACTGTGCCTGTGCTGACAGAGCATCCTAATACATTTATAAATTGCCTTGAATGTGCTGTCAATGTGGAGAGTGTAGGACAACGAGTTGTCAGTAGTGATCCCCAGATATTTAAAGTGTTGGACCAGTTCCAGAGGGGTCCCAGCCACATTTTGAATAGATAATGGGTAGCCATGCTTGTTTTGGGAGCTGGAGAGCAGCATAGTTTTCATTTTTTTATAGTTCAAGATTAATTTATGATCTGTGAACCACTTCTCAAGATTGGTAAAGTCACTTTGTAGTTGTTGTTCAAGCTCAATTGGATTTGAGCCATGTGCAAATACAATGGCATCATCGGCATAAAGAAGAATGCAGCTCTGACTGACTTGAGGGAGACTGTTCAGGAATAAGTTGAATAGAAGGGGACCCAGTATTGACCCCTGAGGGACACCCGAGCAGACTGGATTGCTATCCAACAGGGTTGTGCCAATTCTGGCTTGTTGGGATCTGCAGCCCAGGTAGCTGCAAAACCACAAGACCACTTCAGGGGCCAGGCTAGTTGTGGTAAGTTGCTTAGTAAGGAGGGCATGATTAACAGTTTTGAATGCTTTGGACAGAGCGATAAAGATTGCCCCGGAGAGTTGTCCTTTGTCATGAGAATTGTGTATGTGCCCAGTGAACTCTAGAAGAGCTGTGGTGGTGCTATGCCCTGATCTAAAGCCATGCTGCTCTGGGCAGAGGAGTTTGTAGGCATCAAGGTATTCGACCAGTTGGTCTGCAACTATTCGTTCAAGGGCCTTTGAGAGAGGTGGTAGCAGGAAGATGGGTTGATAGTTCTCTGTGAGGGCACGGTCCCCAATTTTATGCACAGGAATGACCATAGTGGCCTTCTATTTTTGTGGGAATATCACCTGTCGCAGTGACAAGTTGAGGATGTGGGTCAGGGGGTGCAGTACTTCTTCCAAGGAGAGAGAGAGATTAATTTAAGGTCTAGTGTGTTCCCAATGAATCTCCCCTTACCAAGCACCTTCGAGAGGTATGTCCTTACCTCACCCATAGAGATGGCCTTGAAACAAAAGAGGGGGTTTTCAGGGGGCTCTGGGGCTGCAATTGGGAGGCCCGTATGGAAGAAATCAGGTGGGAGGACATGACTGAGGTCCGTGAAGGCTAGGTTAAAAGTGTCAGCTATAGTTTTTGGGTCAATGAAGGTGTTACTATTGACAAAGATCATGTCGGGGTAAATTTTGGCACCATGCCACTAACCACTTTGAGATTTGCCCAGAATTTTCAGCCATCACGCCAGTGTTTGGTGAGGGCAGTCTTGTAGTGGTGGTTCTTGGCTATACGGATGGCTCTGGTGCAGCTGTTTCTGGCCTGCTTGTACTTTAGGATGTCTGTCTGCTTCTCTGTCAATCTAGCTACATGCTAGAGATGATCACGGGTTTTCATCTGACTCAAGATGTCAGGGCTCATCCAGGGTTTGAAAAGGCCCTTGACTATCCTCTTTTTTATGGGGGCATGGATATCGCAGATGGAATTGAAGAAGAGGATGAAGTGGTCTAGTGCACTATCCACATCCGGTGGCCCATACACATCTGACCAGTTAGTATGTCAGAGGTCAGCTCTTAGTTGGTCAGCTTGACCAGGCCTGAGGACTCTGTTAGTGACTGTTCTGGGAGGGGGTTTGGTGAAGTTATTGGTCCAGTTGAACATGACAGGGGAGTGATCACTGATGTTATCTGGGAGGACAGAAACGTTAGATGTGCTCTGGGTGGTTAGTGAGTACCCAGTCAAGCAGAGTGCTATTTCCGGTCTGATAGTTGGTCCAGGTGGGGGCTTCTATCATCTGGGTGAAGTGGATTGCCTGGGTAGAGTCCTTAAACTGGTTAGATGCAGGGGTGAGCGAGTTCGTATTAAAGTCATCGAGTAATATAACCTCAGAGCTAAGGGTAAGGCTATCAAGGCAGTCAATGACAGCACATAGACCCTGGCGTGCATCCTTTTGTGGGATATAGATGGACAGCAGTGTGAGAGACCTAGTTGTGCATCCCACGGAGGACCTTGATGGCAAGAGCCTGTGCAGTGGTCCCAAGGAGAGGAAGAGTAAGTGTTAATCCCTGAAGGCCATCCTTGAGATAGAAAGCACAGCCTCTACCTCTTTTGGTTAGGCAGTCCTGCCTAAAGAGCCTGTAGCCCGGTAGGCTAACGTGCGCATCCGGAATCTTCAGAGTCAGCAAGGTTTCAACTATTGACAGTACATCAGGGTTATGAAAGGCTACTCAGGCCTGGAGGCTAGTAAAGTTAGCAACAAGACTGCGGATATTTAGAGAAGCAGTTGTGAGCATGCTTGGCTTCTAGGTACGTGTCCCCTGATTGTGTGGAGGTCCAGGGTTTGGGTGTATGTTCCCTGAGAGGAGAAGTAGCAGGAAGGCAAGTCTTTGCAGGGAACTTTTTAGGTGTTTAGCATTTACTTTGAGTTGCTTCCTGGAGCATACGTTGGTGTGGTTTATGTCAGCGTGCAGAACAAGTCTGAGTGGTAGTAAAGGTGAGGGCAGCCATGGATGGGCCCTCAATGTCCAGATCCTGGCATGCCAAGGAGTATCGTGTGGCTTGCAAGTGGGAGGTAGGTCAGAGGCAAGCACCGAGGTGATGGTGCAGTAGGCATTGATGATGGTGTTCCCGATGATGTGGGTGGCTGGCATCTTAGAGTCTAGGTGGGGATGGCCAGCAAGCCCAAGGGTTAAGAGCAAGAGTATGGAAAGTGGTATTAAACTTGAGGGTAGATGCATCCTTGGGGTGGGGTAAGTCTGGGTTATGCCCTGGCAGAGGCCAGGAGAGAGGAATGAACGTAGTGTCAGGTGGAGAGCGGTTAGGAAAGGGGGGGGTAACTGCAAGAGGGAGCTTATATGTGGGGAGCTAGGAGGGGGCCCAGGTCAGCTGGCAGTACATTCACACACTGCGATTTGGCCAGGCTCGGTGTTTTATAATTAGAAATGATAGCTTTATAATTAGAAATGAATAGGAGATACAGCAGCAATTGTTGGCAATGAGTGCTGGGTAGGATAGGAAAGAGGGGTGGAGCAGTATAGGGATTGGAGAGGGGAGGTCCAGGGATGGGGGGTGGATGAATAGGACTGCAATAGGGGAGTGGTGTAGCTGAGGGTGGGGGAGGAGATGTATGTAATAGCGGCCGGGGTTGGGGCAGGTGGGAGGGAAGAAAATACACTGATTGAGACAGTTACAAAATACAATTACAGCGCACAGGAGTTGCAGGGCGAAAATCCCGCCATCAGAGCTGTCTTGAAATTAGAGCCAATGCCGAGAGTCCTGGAACTGGTGAGTCCAATCAGCCCTGGGTAGCTGAACGGTTTAACCAGTCAGTGGCAGGGCCATAGGACACTGCAGTCCCGAAGACGTACCTGTTTGCTGCTGGGGGAGATGCAGCCCCTAGGGTGGGCTGGAGTGATGTGTAGTCCACCTGGGCGAGTGAGTGGCTCTGGCCGCACGGGCAAGCCCTGCGATTCGGGCAGGATCTGGGGGAGGAACACAAAGATTAGAGAATTAAATGCAGCAGCTGGGGAGGGCTCAGAGTTAAAACATAGGGAGAGGGGAGGAGGTGTGGAAATGAAGGAAGGACTCAAACGTGGGGTGGGGGTGTTCTGCGGTACTGGCACCTCAAGAGGCTTTAGAACAAAGGGGAAGAAAAGAAGGTTAGACCAAGGAGAGCAAGCAGTGAAGTTTCAAGAACAGCAGGGGGTGCACGATAGGGCATTAAACAGAGGCAATAGCTTGCAGGCTGGTTAGCGGGGGAGCTGAAACACTCAGAGAGGTGAAGCGGAATTAGTTTAGTGAGTAGAGAAGAGAAGAGCTCTGAGGCTCAGGGTCAGAGATAGAAAAAATAAGTGAAGAGGGGACCCAGCGACCGGCTCAGTCACCAGTGCACCAGTCAGTGTCACAGTGGGCAGAAAAGTAGGGTAGACAGAGGAAGGAAAAGCAGAGGATAAATTAGCGATAGGGAGGTGAGAGAAGTGCACTTATCTAGATCTAATTTACAAATACGTAATGCCACAACACAGCATCTTGTACCTATGTATGACAGATTCCAAAGTCCTACTGCTAGTGCTTCAGCACCTGAAAATAAGGTGCCATTTCTTCTGTGAACTATCCAGGCTAAATATATAGCAATCAGGAGGCATATTCTAGGAAAATACATTGTAAAAATGTATAAAGGGAAGACCACGTTGAAACTGCCTCTCAGCAGATCTGCATTGTGCAAATTCATTAGAAATAATCGGTAAAAGCATCCCAAAAGCTCTCCACAGCCATATCGGCTCTGACTAAATCTTGTTTTAACTAGTTGCAGTTAGTTTCCATATAGTTTTTATTTTCTGCCTTGCCAGGTGTGAGGTTCCCAAAACAGCATCTGTTAAATAAATCCTTGATTATTTGAATTCTACATGGAAGCACATACCTGGGAATCCTCGGGAAGGATGAGAAGTGGTGCAGGGAACTCAACATTGGTCCTCTCTTCTAGACACTGGAAAGGAATTCTGTCCCCCTGGTGTGAATGAGCAAAACACAGTGTTAAAAAACATAATATTTGAGGAGTACATATTGTTATAATGTGAGTGCTGCAATTTGCATCTAGATCTCAAGGTAATAGTGTTAACTACCATTAATACAGTTTTAAAGTATAGTAATACAGTTTGGAAGTCAACTGATACAGTTTAAAAGTACATTGCCATAATTTAAAGTATATCAATATAAATTCTGCACAATGAGACAGATAGAGGGCTACGGTACACAATCAGAGTGCTGAAGTGTGAGCAGACTTAATAGACCAATAGGCCTACTCTGCTGGCATCTAGTATGTTAGTATGTTAGTATTACTGGATGTTTAGTTCACGTCAGAGCCAGGCAATAACATTCAGCCAATTATTATTACCCTAACATATTTGCAAAGAGCAATACTACAATGCCAATACAAACATTGCAAAATAATATATAGTATATGGTTACCCTTTGTTATGTATAAAAATCAGCCTGCTCAGAATCCTTCTTAAGCACATCCTAAACTGTTATGTGCATTCTAAAGGATTGTTATGTGCATTCTGAACAGTTGTTATGCACAGTTCAAAGGTCATACATTTTATATTCCTGATTTACTCCGCATAGCTACTACTAACCACTCAGTGCCCAAAGTCATACCTTTTACTTTTCAAAAGTCTGGAAATTTGATTTTGATATGCACGTAGAACAAAAAATTGCCATTTTTTGTGTTTTCACTTCTGTGGGGGTCTGTCCCTGTAGTGTAAAAAAACATTTACTATAAAAAATTAAATATAGTCAACCACACACAACTCGGCATGTGTTTCCAACTTGGGGTTGAGATGACAGCATGGGCCTCTCGAGCTTCTCTCTTGAGGTTCATGTGCTGTCATCTCCACCCCTCGATGAAAACACAGCCTTGTTGTATATGGTTGTCCATACATTATTCTCTATATTTTACAATCAGTAATCCTCTATCTTCCTTGCTTTTCTAGACTTCCTCTGAAAAAGCTTTGGAAGGTAATACATAACCTATATATAATTACTGTTGACTATGAATATCAACTGGATTACTGCAACCATGAAATCTCATATCAATCAGTATTCCAGTTGATATGCTGCAAAACAATATCAACCTGAAAACCGGTTGATCTTTTCATATCAACCTGAAATCTGGTTGATATTGCTGTCCAGTAAAGTTGTGCAAAGTCTCGCAAGCCACGCAAAGTCACGCAAGCCATGCAAAAGTTGTGCAAACTGTGCAAAAACCCAGTAATTAAAAAAAAATAAAGGATAGGCAAGTGTGTTTTTATCGATTTTTTTTTTACACACTCTTGGTGTGTGTTGAATGTATAAACCTATTGAGCTTCGGTCTCAAGGTTTATGGGTCATCACACACCTCGGGTGTGTACAACAAATCCATAACACACACTTTCCTATCCATGATTCTCTACATAACATGCATTAACTTTGCTCTATGGCATCACAATGCTGTACTAACTTCTCACAAGTGGTGAAACTGTGAGTTGTGAAATTTCTGCTCCCTCACAAGTGGTGATGTATTGTGTATTTTGAGATAGGTGACAGTATATTTGATGTATACTACATTAGTTTGAAAGTTCTAATTTTTTAATCAGCTATTTGTATGGAATTTCACTGTTTCTCTTTGAGCTCAGCACCTGACTTTGACAGGGGAGAGCTACTGTGACATCATTAGCATTGCGAACATTGCTTTCTGATTGGATTTGAAAAAAGCTCCAGCTGCAGGATGATGGTTTGTGAGATATGCAACCTTTAAAATATATGACTATGCCATATGAAACTTAATACATGTTTGATTTAGTCGTTGCATATGCCATTAGCTAAAACAACTCATTTTTTGCAAACATTTGACTCCCTTCATTTTCCATAAATATATGACACCAGTCTCACTGCTGTTTTTTTCTTTCTTACAAGTTGCTATCAGACTGCACAGCAAACACTTTTGCAAACTATGATTAAGGCTACTGATTTATGATTATTAAAGTAATGAAATTCTGTTTTCAAGACTTGAAATTCCAGGAATTGTATTGGTGATTGTTATTTTGCCAGGATTCTGCAGTCATTCTTTCAGTTTTGAATAATTAATTATACAGATATACAGAACATCTAATGATGCAAATTAAAATTAGTACAGGAAGCAATTACTGTACAAGAAAATGCACATTTTGTTGATTTATTGATATGGTATAAAATACCAAATTCCATGAAATGTATTTTCACCTGTGTGCATGCAGTCCAAATTCCAGAATTTTACCAGGTTTTGTGGCAAAAAATGAAAACCAGTGGCCTTGTCCATGATACCTACATTTAAACTGATGCCTACTTTTTAAGAGAGTTGCTCTGTAAGGGGCAGTTACAGCAGCAGGTATTTTATATCAATTACATTTTGGGTAGTTTGCAAATTTGCTGTGCTCAGTTGCCAATCAAGTGCCTAAGTCCAGCCCATATGCAGGGGTAATAGAAATACCGTAGGGCACATTTAACAGAATTTCTGTGCTCTGTGCTGAACCCATTAATCTTTCAGGGATTACTGTACTATGAGAAGAGGAACTCACCATTTCCTGCAAGAGCTGCAAACTCTTCCTAATTGCAAGTGGTTGCTGGTGCTGGAGCCAATCACATTCCAGGGAAAAGGTATGAATGCTCAAAGCAGCAGCAGGGACAAGATCCAACAGGTTTCCTGAGTCATGGTATATTTCAAGCAGTCTGAATAACTAAAGAGAATTAAGAGGGCAGCTGATTAACAAATGGTGTATTCAGGAAAAATCAAAACTTTTGGTTGCATGAATTAGAGAAAGTCTCTTACCTTAAGGGATCTTGTTCTTTGTACCCTTGGTTAAAGAGCTTGGAGGTGGATTGTCTTCTTCTGTCCATATTCTGATATTTAAAGGCAAAATACTTTTTATCTGAAAATGAAAACAGATACACTTTCTCTATGCAATGAAAGCTTTGACACTTTCTGTTTCTAAATATTGTACTTCTCTATTTTCATATGTCATTAGTATTAGGAAAGTTTTGTGTATCAATCAGTTTGTAAAAGAGATTCCAGCCATATTGGTCCTTGGAAAACAGGAGATGATGGAAGGTTTCATACCTTTTATTGGACCAACAAGTGTCTTATAAAAAGATGGAATTATACACAAGCTTTCGGGGTCTCACAGGTCCCTTTTCTGGGTGAATGGCAAAACTGAGCAATATAAGCAGTATTTATATGCAATGCAGAGCAATTAAAAAAGGAAGTGAAGTAAGAAGGCGATAAAGGGGATTAGTGATGAAAGTCTAAGATGCAAAGTAAATAAAAATGAGAAGAAATGGGGAAGGGGCTAAGTAGGAACAGGTCAGTAGGGGATTAAAGGAAGATAAAGGGAATAAAAAGGCACACAGATAGGATCTGAAATCAGAGGCTGGCTGTAAGGGTAGAATAGACAGGAGGTGCCTAAGAGATGCAAGGAAGTCAAGAAATTAGGAGAAACAAAAGAACAAAGGTCTAGATAAACAGAGTGTGAGGTAGTAAAAACAGAGGTATGAAAACAATAGGGAGTGGGTAGGACTGAGCTAAAGAGTTAGTAGGAGAGGCAGAGAGGATATGAGGTACAATTAAAAAAAGCAAATTAGAACTCAGAAAAAATAGTAATAAGAGAAATACAGAACCAAAGTTTGATAAATAATGACATGATTTAGTTCACAATAAAAAAGAATTACAGTTTACCATAGTGTGTCATGAAACCAATGTCCCGATTCGGACCAGAAATGTTAGATTTAAATTGTTTAATATATTTCAATTCCCATGTCCTTCTGTCCTGTGTGTCTCTGAAGTTGCCTCTTAGTATCAAGACAGATGAATCCAAGAGAGAGTGATCTGTTTGTGAAAAATGGTTTCCTATGGGTGTACTGCTAATCTGGTTTACTACTGTGTGATGGTGGTGATTAATCCTGGTTTTCAGTGGTTTACTAGTTTCCCCAATATAACATCCATTTGTGCACTTCTTGCATTGAACTAGGTAAACCACATTGCTGGATTGACATGAGTAGGATCCATTAATTTGTATCATGTTGTCCTGGCTTGTCTTGATAGTGGCCTGCGTGCATCTGTGGGTAGAGGTCTTACATCTTGCCATGTTGCATGATGTTGTCCCTCTTGTTTCTGCTTATTATGATCTGCTAGGAGTTTATGAATTATTATATTCGAGAGGCTGAGGAGTATCGAGTCAGGCGATTCGATACCATCAAATCTGCTCTGAACAGAGTACAAGAGACAGACAGCTCTCCACACTTCAGAATTCCCTAATTCAGAAGAGCCAATCTCCATGACAAATTGACAGAGAATTTGAACAGACCATACAAATACCATGAGACAGTCTGCTGGAATACAAGTAAAGACACCAAACTGACCATGAATCCCTAGTGGTTACTTACAGCCCCATGATAAAACCCCTTCAGAAAATTATCAAAGAGCTACAACCCATGCTGAGAGAAGATGAAACACTGAAGGACATCTTCCCTGAACCACCTGTCATTGCCTATAAGCAGTCCCAGCCTTAATGAATTAATTCTTAATGAGAATTAGACCATGACACTAATGCCTAACAATGTTTTATGATTCAAATCTATTCTCTTCATGACAGAAATGCCAGATTTAGGAAGCATAGAGCAAATGTCTGAGGAAGTTGATGAAGTGTATGTCCGTCATGCTCCTTTCACCCATAAACCCCTTCACAACCCTGCAGTGCAGGTTTTGACGGGCTGGAAGGGGATTTGTACCAAGCCCCTCTTGTTGTAAAGTTGGTGCTTTAACACCTCACTGTGCTGCATGCTCTACTTGTTGGCTATCCCTCTGGGGAGGGAGAGTGTAAACAAGCAACACTTCATCCCAATAAAGGGGTAAGGTGAACAAGGGGGAAAAGCAGTTTCTTTTTTTTGCTATGTGGAGACAGCCAGAGACTGTACTGCAAGAACCTTTTTTTTTTGAAAATAAATCAGAATGCAAGCTATTTATTTTTTTGTGTTACTAAAGTTACTAAAAGTAAAGTAGTCTTCATTTAATTTGAACTGGTATCCAGAGTGTTTTCTTTATAAATGCTCCCTGAGAAGCTGCCCGGTTTGCTACCCTGTCACATGTGTGGTTGGCTTTAATGGTAGCATCAAACTTCCCCTTTTTTAAATAGGGGTACGATGGACCCGGACAAAGTACTGAAATGGCTGGCAGAACAGCAAGCATAACAGACCCAGATGCAAGCACAACAGGCCCAGATGCAAAGAGACTTGACTATTTATTTAAATTTATGATTACAGGATTAGTTCTATGAGATTCCAGTCTCATTTACAGAATGTCCCATGTCAAAATATACAAAACAAAGATGTATTACATAGCACAGTACATTTTCAAAATATCCAGTCAAGTAGTAAAACAGTTACAACCAAGTTGAGTGTTTATTTATTTCTTTATTTTTTATTTAAAAGATTGGTAACCGGTAGAGGCACACTGAGCTGAAGCTCGTTTCCAGGTGCAACTTGGGGAGGGGGGAAGGGGGCACAAGTACAGAGCAAAATACAGAATTACAAATTCATAAGTGCAAAAAGACAGGAAGGTAACAAGTTATATAAATTCATAAGTGCAAAAAGACAGGACGGTAACAGGTTATACTGTGGTATAGACTGGTGAGAAATGAACATGATGCTGTGTCTAACTCAACACTTGAGCAGGATAGCGGTGGGTGGTTACAAGCAGATAAGAAGATGGTGCATAACATATGTATATCAACAACACATTATGTAACATAGTTGCACATGACGCTGTGTATAAGAACAACACTTAGCAATATAGCAGTGGGTGGTTACAGGCAGATAAGAAGATGATACATAGCATATGCATATCAATGACACATTTTGCAACATTGTAGCCGCGGGTTACTGCAGAAACCTAGGGAGGCGGTGGGACCCATGGGAAACATGGACAGATGCTATCTTCAGAAGAAGCATAGGACATGGCACGCTGCGAAGCAGGTAAACCAGTGAGGGATAGACAAGGTACTACTGAGAGGTTATTCAGGTTGAGGGCACAAGCAAGGTGTTGGAGTGGAGAGGTAAAGGGTTAGTTTAAAGAGACTTAAGAATGGCAATGTGTGCAGTGAGGCAGGCAGGGAGTTCCATTCATGGGGGAAGAGTAAAGAGAAGGCAGCTTTGCCTGAGTTTGAGTGAGGGTGGGAGAGGGCAAATGAGCATGCGTCATGGGAATGGATACGATAGGAGGTGTGGTGATGGGGATAGGAAGGAGGCTAGTTAGAGGGGGAGTGAGCCAAACTAGAATTTAGTGGTGAGGATTGAGGTATGAAGGTTTCAGCAGGAAGTAAGAGGGGGGAATAATAGCAAGGAGGAAAGGGTGCAAAGGTGGGTTGGGGTGGGCATTCAGAATGAAGAGAATGTCCAGTCTGGAGAGGGTGGATGCAGAAGTGGACCTCTACATGATGACTGCATACTCAAAAAGTGACAAGTCAGTCTGTGTAGCAGAGAGGGAGAGGATGTCTTTGTTTCTGTAGAGGGACCTGAGTTTAGGGTGGAGTTTGGAGTGAATGTGGTTGATATGATAGAGAAAGCCAGGTGACTACCCTGCCAGACTCTGAGTTATTTGTAGGCCGAAAATATGTCAAGGGCTTTACCATCGAGAGACATTAAGGCCGGGAATGGGAGGAGTTTGGCTAGTTTCTGTGTGGTGCCAAAATTCATAGAGACTGTTTTAGTGGTGTTGACCTTCAGTTGATTTGCCTCAAACCAGTTCAGAACATTGGTGAAAGCAGCTGGGAGGTCGCCATTGAGGCAGAGGGGCCAGAGTTATACAGGATGATGTCATCAGCATAGAGGTGCATGTGGGAGGAGGAGCATACAAGGGGGAGGTTACTGAGGAATATCAAAAAGAAGATAGGGCAGAGGACTTGACCCTTGAAGTACTTCAGCCAGAAAGTCGGGGGAGAGAACATCCCCAGCTTGGATGCATTGGGAGCAGCCAGAGAGGTATGAGTCGAACCACTTGACTGAGAGGTGGGAAAGACCTGCATGTTCAAACTTGGCAAGAAGAATAGGATATGATATGGAGTCAAATGCCTTGGTGCGATCTATAAATATGGTTGAGTTGTGGTAGCCTTGGTCCATACCAGTGAGAATGGTGTCAGTAACCCTAAGTCGGGAGGAGACGGTTGAATGATTTTTCCTGAAGCCCGACTGATAAGGGGACAGGAAATCTGTGAAAGTGAGAAAGTTTGTGAGCCTAGAGAGGATGAGAGATTCTTGTAGTTTGGCTAAGGCAGGGAGGAGGGAGATGGAGCGGTAATTACCAGGTTGGGAGTGATCACTGCCTTTGTACAGTGGAATCACTTTGGCCTCCTTCCAGTCCTGCAGTATGCTGCCAAGGGAGAATGGGAAATTGAGTAGATGAGATAGGGGATGGGTGATGGCTGTGGGCTGAGATCTTTAATAAGAGGGTGTCAAGACCATCAGTGTTGTATTTGCTTGTGTTAAGGGATTGGAGAGCCCTGAGGACCTCCTGGGCTGTGATAGGGTCGAGTTGATGTGTGTGGGGCAGAAGAGGGTGGCAGTGCTGTGGGAGGGGATGCCAGGGAGTCAGGGGAAAATTGGGCATGCCAGTGGGTGGAGGGAGGGGCAGGGGAAAATGGAAGGGCACATGTTGTGAAAAATGTGCTTAAGGTAAAGAGAATGGTGTGAGAGTCTGAGACGAGATTGTTGTCAATTTGGAGGGAGGGGGAGGAAGTGGTGTGTGATGGTTTGAGAAGGAAGGATAGGGTTTGCCAGAATTTATGGGGAGAGTTTAGATTTTCTTACAATGCGTTCTTAAAATAAGGGAGACAGCCGTGTCAATGTCATCTGCGGCATAGAAATGGGACCAGTCTGAGAATGCAAAATCATGCAGAAGCGTAGCGATGTTTAAGGAGTGATGGGACTGGATCCAGTGATAGGTGGGGGGAGTGAGATAAATACAGTTTGCGAGTGCAGTAGGTCATGAAGTGGTCACTGAAAATGTCAAGGAGCGTACCAGCTGATGTGATCCGATGCGGGTGAGACGCCAGGATCCAGTCCAGGAGGGTATGCTTTTGGGAGTAGGGGTTTAGTTTGGTGGGTTTGCTGATCAGTTGGTGTAGGCTTAGTGCCTCAATTTGCTGAATGGTGGGTTTAATGGTAGCAGAGGCCCAATTCAGGTTAAAGTCGCCAAGTAGAATGAATTTGCCAGAGCTGGCAGTGGCAGAAACAGCTGAGACAGTGCTGACCATGGTAGAGGGAGGTGCTTTGGGGGAGGAGTAGAGTACTCCAATGTGGATTGGGAGAGAGGAGGGCAGAAGCAGTTTAACAAGGAGAAGCTCATGGGACTGCTTTGTTAGTAACAATTGAGACAGGCAAGTTTTGATGGTGGTAGATTGCTTCACCGCCACCTCTCTTTGATTATTCTTGACTAAGAAGGAGGTAGGGAGAGTAGGAGGTCGGAAACTTAGCATAATAGCCATGACTCGGTAATACAGAGCATATCCAGTGAGTGCTGTGACACCGAACCTCTCAGGAGGGCTAACTTAGGGAGTAAACTCCTAGTGTTGAGATGGTAAATGGTGAGGCCTTTCACACATGGGGGTGAGAGTGGGGTTGGGCCAGTGTTAATGTATCCGTCTAGTAGGAGAAGTATATAGAAGAAGAAGAGTCTGTTTGATGGTTTGTGCAGTTTTAATCTACTGCAGTGAGAGTGTGGGTGAGAGGGAGGGCAAGAGAGGTGGAACCTATGAATGACTTCAAGTCCGAGTGAGGACAGCTGTTGGATGCCAGGTGGGAGAGATAGGAAAAGGGTGAGTAGAGGGAGGGTGCCAAGAGGAGGAGGAGGAGGAGGAGGGCTGTTAGTGGAGGCAGGCTTTAGGCAGGAGATGTGAGGCCAGGAAGGGACAGGGTGGAGGGGGAAGAGGGATTGTAGGGAGAGGGGTACTTTGAAGGGGGAAGGGGAATGGGGGAGGAGTGCAAGTGGGTGAAGTCATAGGTATGCAGGGATCATGTCTTGAGCCTGGCTAATATGAGGTGTAGTACCACTTGCGGCCACAAGGTATTAACCTTGTTGTGTTTTACAACATATTAGAAAGACAACATACTGTTACAACTTCTGAGTTGCAGTGCTAAATTATTCCAAGCATGTGGGGCTCTATAGGAAAAATCTGATGGGCCATAAGCAGATTAAAATTTAGGTAATTGGTAATAGTGATGCTGAACATCTTGCAGTGGGGTGCCCTGTTGAGCACGCCTGCCGACAAGATGGGTTTGGAAGGTGAGCTACATAAATTAGAAAAAATGAAAGCAATGTTGGCCCGGTGGCACTGAGGGTTGAGGTGCTGGATGCCACACCTCACGCCATACAGGCAACCTGGGTTTGGTTACAGACTTGGGTGTTAGCAGGGGGAGGAAGGATTGAACATTTGTAGACAGTTCTCCTTCCTCGGGGAGGGGGACAATGTGGCGCACTGTAGACTGACACCCAGCAGTGGCTGGGTGTTGGCAGAGGTATGTCACCCAGACCAGGGGAAGGCACCCATCCAGGGCATATGGCTGCTTCCATTGAGGTGGGAGCAGCTGTCTCACCCATTGCACAGTTCAGCTGTCTGGGGAGAAAAAGCAGAAAATGTTCAGGAGCCGACTGAGGCCCTCATGACCCGACATATTCGGGTTAGAGTTCGAGTCCCTCTGAGGGAGGGCCAGAGCAACCCGTCGGCTCCATGGAAAAAAAAATTAAAGCAGAAAAGGATGCACCTTGAGTACTGTGTGCAGTTTTGGAGGCTGCACTTAAAAAGGGACATTGCACTCTTGGGAAGGGTCCAGAGGAGGGCAACCAAAATTATCTGGGGCTTGGGGAAAGGAACTATGGGAAGAGGCTCGAGGAGCTTAACATGTACATGTTGGAGGAGAGAAGGGACAGCGGGGATATGATAGAGGTCTTCAAGTATGTGAAGCAGATAAATAGAGGAGGCTCAGTTGAGGTGGTCCAAAGGAAGGATGAGTGGGCAACTAGAGGTCATGCGTGGAAGCTGGAGGGGTGGAGACTCAGGGGGAAAGGAGGATGTGCTACTTCACTGAGATGGTGGTGGAACCATGGAATGCACTACCCGGAGGACTAGTGGAGGGGTTCAAGAGGGGTTGGGACTGGTATAGGGGAAGGGTTGTGCTGGCAAAGTCCAATACAAGGGGAATATCTTGGATGGGAAATGGAAAAGCCCAAAGGGTGGGAGGGCAGCAAGGTCAGCTCCCAGGGTGGGGGCTGACCAAATGAGCAGACATGAAAGACCGTTAAGCCTACTCTGCTGGCACTTTAGTATGTTAGTAAAATAACTATTTAAAATCAAGGAAGGTGCTGGAAAGATCATGTTGCACTGCAAAGCTACATATATTTTTTGATGATGGGATTATCAAACAAAGGTTCAGTTACTGGACTCAAAAATCAGATGACTGCAGAGAAACAGCCCATGGCTGTTGCACAGACCTCAAGGGACAGAGTCACCATGCAAGGCCCTCCAAATGTCCATGCAAGCAACTGATACAACAATGGAGTGGATCCTGCAAAGAATGACTGAACAAGATGCTAAGATCGAGGCTGACACTAAAACAGCAACCTCAGCAGAGAACAGTGTGACAAAGACAATGGCTACAAGAAACAAAATTGTCCAAGAGAAAATGCAGTTGAAGTATCAGTTGAAGGCTCTTGAAAATGCACAGTTGGCCTCCAACGTTCAACTAGTGGGCTTACCTGAAAACTGTGTGTTGGTGGGGGAGGGCGATGATCTCCTGACATTTTTGCAAGGATGGCTACTGGGGCTTTAAAACTTAATCCTGAACTCATCCTAAATAGCTTGTTTAAGGCTTACCATATCTCTCCTAGGATCAATGAGAGTCAATGAAAGTTGCCTCAGACTGTACTTTTGGTGAGCACGCATGCTACAGTACAAGATCGTATCCTGCAGGCTCAAAGTCCCAAATTTGAGATTGTGAATTTTGAAGGCACCACAATACACATTTTGCCTGACCTCTTGTATGCTACGAGAACCAGAAGGAAAAGATTTGATGCAGTTTGAGCAAAGTTGCAGAGCCTGGGGTGATTCATTCCAAGCGAGTGCCAGCCTGTCTGAAGATCCAGTACAGGGGGAACACCTTTCAATATACAGATCCAGCAGAAGGTAGGAAAAAGCAGAGGCTGTTGCAAGGGAACTTGAGACCACTTATTTATTTGAAAATGTTTCACCAGGAAAGATGTACAGAGCTGCAATAGCTCATTTCCAGATGCGCCCTGGGGGAAAGGGGAAAATGGGATACCTTCAGAATATGAAATATAAACAAAGAGTCAATATAAACATGAAAATCATACATATGATGAAAGTTAAAACATGAAGGGTAATAAACAAAATCAAATTGCAGCTAGCAAACAATTATAATGACATACACTAAAAGTCAATAATGCTAAGGACAAAATATACACTGCATGATAAAGAATGGAAACTGTGATACTCGGGGGCAGTACCACACAACTGAGTAAGCAACATGAAGCCCACTTAGCCAGTAAGGGAACTGATATAGAATAAGACAGGAGGGGAGAGTGACAGTGAATAAAAAAGGGGAAAAGGAAAAACATAAGGAAGAGGGTAAGGGATTCGGTTGGGGGAGAAAGTGAAAATTAAGAGAAATTAATAAATAGGGAAAGGTGTGTGTTCAAGTGCAGGAGCAGGAAGGGGAAACTGTGGTTATGAAGAATATAGGACAGTGAGTAGGAGGATGGGGCGGAGCGGATATTCAAAGGGAAGGAGTTCCAGATATTTGGGGAATGGTAGGAGAAGGCAGCCCAACGTGAAGTTGAAGTACGAGCTGGGATGGCAAGAGTCCCATAATGGGAGTTGCAGAGGGTGTAGGTGGGAGAAAGGGGGGTGGAGAGGACAGCGTTTAGGTATGGTGGAAGGGAGCCAAGCCAGAACATTCCAACTAATGAGGCACAATTGGCAAGGCATCTATCTCCAAGAGGCGGAAAGGAGAGAGCAGAGTAAAGGTCACAGTGATGTGTACATGGGGGACAGTTTAGAGTAAAGCGACAACAAGAGTTGAAAAGGGTGTCCAGTCTGGAGAGGGTGGACTTAGGCATGAAGGGGTATGCAGCCACAGTGTCTGTAGAGAGCACCAAGTTTGGGATGCAGTTTTTTGTGGATGCAATCCACATGACCAACAAAATCTAGATTCTGGTCTTGCCAGAGCCCGAGATATTTAAAACTGGAGACATCCTGCAAAGTGGTCCCCTCAAGGGTGTGAAAGGTAGGAAGGGTCATAAGCCTGGCGAGCCTCTGCTTGGTGCCAAAAGTCATGGAGACCATCTTTTTGGCATTGAGGAACAATTGATTTGTGCAAAACCAGCTCTGGTCATTATTTAAGGCCAACTGGAGGTTAGTCGCCACATCAGAACAGTTGGACTTAAGAATCTTCTGACTTGGTTGAAGAAACATGAACTGGGAATTGCTTGGCAAGCATTGTTTGACCACAAGCAAAGTATACCTTCAGAACACTACAACTTTTTACTCATATTACACTGGTATATTGCTTGTTGACCTACTGGGGTAGGTCACCATTAGAGACGATATCCAGAAAGTTATGTGGGCTTCTCCACTATCTGCTACTGTTCTGTTTTTCTGTTTTCCCTCTTCTCTCTCACATTTAAAAGTGTTAACTTAATCTGCTAATTTAGGGTGGGTGACTGTGCTTTGTAATGGTGAATGCCATGTGCAGGAGTAGTGAGCAGTTAATTCACGTCTACATGGTGGGAAACAGAGAGTTGTGAGTGCAGTAAGGTTTATTAGTAATCCTGGCCACAATTCAAGCTAGGCCCAGAATATCTTGTTTCTATGACTTACCTTTAGAGCGCCTTACTGGTCCTGATCTACAGTGTATCAGGTGGTGGGCTAACACTCTCGATAATGATGCAAATGGTTGGAATTGGAACAAGATTTGGTTAAACTCTATTAAAACTTTTAAAACAGTCAGTGCCAAACTGATACAATTCAAAACCATTCACAACCTTATTATACCCCTCTCCAAATGAACAAGATGCAATTGAGAGCTATGTCCAACTTCCTAAGATGTGGAGACACCAATTGTGACTTGATCTGTATGTTCTGGTCCTGTCCCAAAATTGTATCTTTGTGGGGCAGTATTGCTGATTTTTTAAAAGACATTACATGGCTAAAGGGGAGTTTAAATGAAAAGACCATTCTTGTTGGTCATTTTGATGAAACAGAAATATGGAGTAAAGAACAGCGTTGCACCATTGCTCTAATTTCAATGTCGATTGGCAGCTCTGCTCTCAGAATATAGCTGGAAGAGCAGACACCGTCTCTCAAGGAATGGAAGGCTGAGTGCTTTGAAGTTTTGAGATTGGAGAGGCTCGCTCACTTAATGCAAGACCAGGCTCACATATTCAGCTCTAAGCGGGACACAATGTATAATTGTTTCTCTTCGCCAACCTAGTAAGCCTTTAGACTGCCAGTAACCTATCCCTCCTTACCTGATCCCTCCCCCTTCTACTTCGTCTACTATATTTTTCATGTTGACTGATTTCTTTATGGGAATGTTATTCAAGGATTAGTGGGGTAACTTCTGTCTATTTGTAAGCTAATGTGTCTATAATTTATATTTATTAATTTAATGAGTACTGTGTGTAGTTTTAGAAGTCTCTGTTGAGTTACTAAAATAATGTTTATCTTTTAAGTGAGGCATGAATGATTATTGCTGTACAGTTTTTGTTGATTACTTATGCCATTATTTTTGTGTATTGTTTAATTCAATAACATTTTATTGATAAAAAAAACCTGATAGTACTTCTCTGTCTATAAATGAAATATTTAAATTTCTTTATCATCCCTCCTTTTATTTCTAGGACAGAGGGGGAATTTTACTTGTTAAACATTTATAACTGAGAGATAACTATTGCTAAGCCTTGTCACATAATGTGTTTGTTAGCACTAAACATGACTTGCTGTAAGTTTCAGCTCATTACTTATGCTTTCTATTTTTAAATGTAAAATGGGGAAATTTCCTATTAACTGTTTCTTGGTTGTTTTAGGGTAATCTTCTAAATGCTACAAATGTTAAGGATCTAATATGTTTGGTAATGGGGTAATAGCACAGGTTATTGTGCAAGTTATGTTCAAGATGGACCTTTCCTAGCTGACCACTAAAAGTCTTGCAGGGTTAAGCATATCATGGACTATCTATGGACTTCATTACAAAATTAAAATACCTCTATATCTGAAAACCAGATTTCATGGATTTTATGTTATTTATATATTGGATGCTTCCTAAAGCAATGTGATGTGTTGCATGAGAATGTTATATGTTGTTTTAATGTAAAACAATAAAATATAATTTAAAAAGGTTCTATATAATGTGGGCGCAGACAAGGAAGGTGCCAGTAAAATGGACGTAGCAAGAAGAGCACCCATCAAGAAGGCAAGGACAAAAAGGGCAGCTTTATTGAATGTCACTAGAAAGTCAACCCCATAAGGTACGGTGCCGCACACAAGTCAGTGCCATACTGTTCCGCACCCCCCAGAGCTATTATAACAAACTCTGTGGCAGGGCATATCAGGGAGAGGGAGGCAGAGAGACACCATCCCAACACCACGAACACAAGTCCCATGAACTGACATTACGGTGCCCTTGTTCCCCCACCCTAATGAGGCTATACCTTTAAGAAAAAGAACATCTGACAAGGCATACCTATGAGAAGGTGCTACCCTGTGGTCTGATAGATATGAAGCAGTTTGGTTATTTATGGACTTGTGGACCAAAGAAATTTATTTATTTCAAAAGTTTCACCACGAAAGACATACTGAACTGAAAAATAGCTTGTTTCCAGATGCATCCTGGGGGGAAGAGGGGTATAAGAATGAACTAGAACAATAATGTATACAATAAAACATCATTCAGAGATATGAACTAAACAGTACAAAATGAGGTTAATCAGACAGGTCAAATTATAGGTAAAACGTTTTACAAAGATAGGGTGGGGGATCTGTCCCATGGATACAAGCAAAAGTACATTTCAACTGTGAGGGCACCAGGGGATAGGTTGCAGTAAGAAGGAGTGCAGATGGGGTGGAGGAAGAGAACGTGCAGAACAACTGGGAAGGAGAAAGACAAGGAAGAGGGTAAATTAAGGAGCATGGAAGGGCTATGACTCAAGGGCAGGCACTGCAGGGAGTGGTGTGGTCATGGAGCAGAGAGGACAGCGAGTGTTTGGAAGAGGCGGAGTGAATAGTTATGGGGAAAGAGTTCCAAAGTTTAGGAAAGCAGAAGGAGAAAGTAGCCTGAGCAGTGTGGGATTCTGAAAAGGGGAGCGCAAAGGAATGATAGCCAGAGTTACGGTGGGTGTATGAGGAGGGAAGTGGGGGGAGAGGAGAGAGCTAAGGTAAGGTGGGAGGGAGGGAAGCCAAACAGAATTTGGAGATAAAAGATGTACAGTGGATTAGGTGGTGATCTTTCAGGGAGGGAGACGGAGAAGGCAGAGTACAGAGAATAGTGGTGAGCGCCAAGCGGGCAGTAGGTAGAAAGCCAGTTTAGTTCTCTCCTGGAGGAGTAAGTAACCGGTTTCCTCTCTGAAGTAGTGAATCATGATACTGTATCCTGTTTTTCTTTTAAAATGAACTGTAACAGTTGGTAGTAAACTACGTTCAGGGGAACTAAGCAGACTCTGGCAATAGATGGTATCCCCATAATCTAGTATTGGAAGAATTGCTTTGGTGACTAAGTGTTTTCTGTCATTTACAGTTAGGCAATGCCTGCCTCATTTTAAACAGCCCAGGCAAGGCTGAATTTTGGAAGATGTTTTTTCAATTTTATTTTTGTTGGCCTTATTCCCCCCTGGTATGTCTTCCATCTCAACAACCTCCCCAGCCCCATCACCCCGACATCCACCAGGACTTACTGAGCCCCAGTCAACCGCATGGGGTGGCCTGGAGTGCTCTCAATCCACCGGGCCAAGGATTCAATGGGGCTGTGCCTGAGTTTCCAGGTGTTGGGCCTGTGAGGTATGGCCATCATCCTGCCATCCCGGATGTCTATTTCTGCTTTTCTTGTTCCCCGCATGGTGGCATGGGGGAGCGTGTGTGCAGTGGCGTCAATGGCCTGCTGTCCCTCTACCTCCCAGTGCACTGTCTCTCAACCTCCACTAGGGGACTGTCAAGTTCCAGGTGCCACACCATCCTCTCCCTGGAGAAGGAGGAGGTCAGCAGTCCCTTGGATGCTCGATCGTCCTAAATTCAGCTGACCCTCTGATGTCCCGAGCTTCTTCTCGAGCTCAAGTCAGTGCCACAGGTGGTGGTTCTACCACTACACCAGTGGGCCAGCGCGATGTGATTTTTAAAAGTGAAATGGGGATCAAAGTAAAACTTATATTCAGTGACCCTTGCCAGCTGAGAATTGTTTAAAGTAATAGTGAAAGTGCAGTCTGGGTTAACGAAAGAGTGCTATGGGCCAAATAACATCATTTCTGTTGTTTTTTGCCATTTAAGATCAGCAGATTATTTGAAAACCAATTTACCACATCATCAAAATTGTGCTGTGTTTTGGATAAAGTAGAAACTGATATGTGAGCTGAGAACAGGACAGTAGTATCATCCGCATATAGACACCTTGAACATCTGTGAATGGCAGAGAGAAGAGAACGGACAAATAAACTGAGCAAAATGGGACCAAGAATAAAGAAACCTTGGAACCCCAGTAGCGGCACGGGGAGGAGTAGAAAGGCACCCATCCCAGAAAACAGGCTGGGATCTCCCTCCTAAGTAGGAAGAAAACCAATTAACAACATTTAGAAAATGGGTAGGGGGAAATCTTCATTCTCATTGGATAATGTCAACAACCAACCAGTCCGGTATCAGGCAAGTGAGACTGGGAAATAATTAGTCCCAGTCTATGTTGCCTGATTACATTTCAAAAATCGTTGTGCCAATAGAATTTTTAATTTAAAATAGCTGTCATGTTCCTGTGTCAGTTAACGAGCGATACAAACCCCCACCAGGTTTTACAGTACCTGCACTCCCCTTTTGGCATTCAATCAATCACTGCAGTTTAAAATTCCACATGTTTGTTTTTTCTTAAAATTCAACTTTACATTTCCAGATTGTGGCTGCTCTGTGGACTGGCTTCATGGATGCGATCAGCCTTAGCTTCTCAGTGCTTGCTAACACTCTGCATCAGAACAGTTATTTTCTTGTAAAAAAAAAATTAACCATTCTGGAGACACCATTAAAGTGCTTACTGCATTGATCACTCACTCGCACAACAGCCACAGAGCAGTGAAGTCCATCCAAAGTAAATAAAAAATAGCTCATACTGCAAATAGTTTTTTTTAAATCCTCAGTTCCCCTGTCATGTCCTACATGAGGACACATCCATGTTGCCACCGAGAGGCTGCTCACTCCCAATCGAAAATCATATTAATACAGGCACACTGACGTGACTGTAATAATCAAAATGTGAGGAAGGCAGAGTGCATCAGGAGGTGACTGTTTTTTTGCAGAAAGTAAAGTGAGTGTTCAACGTTGCTCCACATACTCCCGCATACTTCTGAGTCGCACACTATATAACATTGTCTGCATTTGTGAAAAAATGACAGTGGGGGTGGGAGTGAGTTTCACCTTTAAAATGTGAGGGCTCCATTTGTGGAAGAATGACAGTGGGAGTGGGGGGAGAGTTTTGATGACGAGTGCTAAAATAATTAAAAAACAAGCATTTGTCAACGTCAAATGTTTCCTTACATGGTGTATGCAAAATAAGTAAAAGACAAATGAGGTGCAAGGAAACTGCAATGCCTGGCGATAATAACATGGAATAACATGGATAAAATAGAAACGTTTTGTTAGTGGGAGAACAAGTACCAACAGTCAGCGTAGGAAAGAAGCCAAATGCATCACATAGTGTGTAGCACAAACAGCAGCAGAACACAGGTCAGGGCTGCTGCTGTCACCCCAAAGGATTACTGACCTACTAATTGAGCAACTCATGCACTTTCAGTTCATCAGGTGAGAGATGCCACCCTACTTTCTTACAGTCTTTCACAAAATACAAAATAAAGCCATATGCTGGAAAACAAACGCCACACATGCCGTTGTATTGATTTTTTTGGTGTGTGTGTGTAACCCCTTTGTTACCTGGGGTTACTAGAATCCCAGTAAGACCTAGTGGTAGGCAGGGAAGGCAGCTTGTGAAACTCCAGTTAAATGGGTTTCACACTGTCTCACTCTGTCCTCAGTCACAGCTGAGACTTGAGAGATGACATCATAATAGAGCTGTTTCAGCTGCATGAGCCACATTTGGAATTTTCAGCTCAGAGAGTGAAGTTTTAGAATTTTGGGAAATTCAAAGTCAGTCTTCAGTTTGCCCTTAAACAAACAAGAAGGAAATCAGTGAGTGGTCTGTTTACCCCCTCGAAGGAAGCTGCCTAGTTTTGTTTAAGTCTGTTCTTGTATAACAGCAAAGAAAATGTTACTTCGCCTGTGGGGCACCTGCAACAAATGGGTGAGTGTTTGGCTCCATTTGAAGGGGCCAACAACTTCTTTTCTTCAGTTGGGAAGTAATGTGGACTGCTATTTGGGAGGACTATGTCAACTAGGATGAACAAATGGAGCAGTCTATCAGTTTAAAGTTTAAATGGATTTAAAGTTCGCTGTAGAGGGGGTGCATCAGATCATCCACTGTTCAATCTACATTTTAAAGTCTAAAGTTTTCTGTGTGTCCAGAGAAATGGCCGGGTATGGGCTGGGGAGCTGGAGGTGGGAAACCCCCATCTTTAGTAACCAGGTCCACCTCTACGGATTTCTTCTGTGTTTTTGCTACTTGCCTCATGCACTTGGCCAGTGATGGGGTGGGTACCCAGACGTGGGTTGCAACTTGAAAATCTCTCTAGGAGTCATAGACTCTAAGTGGTGTGGGGAGCCACAGGATGGGAAAATTACTCCTTGTTGGATGGGAGTACTCCTTGTTTGATGGGAGTTTCGATTGGAAATACGAAAACAAATCTCTCTAGGAGTCGCAGACTTCAAGTGGTGTGGGGAGCCACAGTTTGTGAGCCTCCTTGTTTGATGGGATGTCTTCCAAGTAAGTTTGGGTTCATTCGCCTTGCGATTCATCAGTCGAGTGGCCAGCAGGGGAGCCGGGCCAGTCGAAGCCATGTATCCAATGCGAGCAAAGTCCGGGCTGAGTGCCTGGTGGGTCCAAAGCCAGACATCTGTAGTAATGTGTTCATTCCTCAAATGGACCACTGTGTTTAACCTCTAATCTGCATTACAGTAACGTAGCCCTTTGGGGGACCATGCAGTGCTTTGTTTATGTTCAGTGAGTTAATAAATAAAGCCACACTGAAAAATCCCAATTCTGGTTCTGGACATTACAGTTACTGCTTCCTGTAGTTGGATTTACTTGGGTGCCCCTGTGCAGAGTAGCCAAACCTAGGTCTCTTGTGCCAGGTAACCTCATCCTTCCCCGAACCTGTAGACCCATATGTGAAGAAGGGGTTACATGTGTGTTTGTGTGTGTGTGGTGAGAGAGTTTTTGGTGTGTTGAAAGCAGACATTAGTGAGTCAAAGACATCAGTTTCTATAACATAGATCTAGTAACACAGTGTTAATTAGGTGTGAGGAGGAAATCATAAAAGGCATGTTGTGGTCGCAGATCTACTAAGTCTATAATGGGTGTGGTGCCCCATTACAGTCAACCCACCAAACTACAGGTAACATAAAGGGACTTACCTGAGTGCAGTGGGTCAAGGGGTGGTCCTGAAAAGATGTCATCCACAGCACATGTAAAAAATAATAGAAAATGGGTCACAAAGGATCTGCAGCTTTTAGGAGGTCCATAAGGGCTGAAGGGACAGGACAGAAATAAAAGTATGCTTATCTGATGAAGGTAGGAGACCTGCAAGATAAAAGAGAAGTTAGGTTAGTTGGGGTAAAAAAAACAGTAAAAGAGAAGAAAAAGAGAAAATAGGGAGTGAGGTTTGGGGAAGGGGTGCTCAGCTAAAATCTCTTTGCCCATAAGGGTGGCAGAGTGGCCAGTAATTTATTTAGTAGACCATGTGGCTAGTGATGACTAGTGGGGGGCCAGTAACCCCTTTTTTTAATTCTCTTTTTACTTACTGCTTGCCACCGAGCCATCCGCCCAGGTCACGGCTCCCTCCGCTCCCACTCCCACATTCAGCCGCGACTCCCGGATACCACCTGGGTTACCCCCCGGGAGGGGTTGTGGCATCGGCCCAAATGCCAGAGACAATGGGACAGGTCCAAGAGCCAGCCTGGGAGCTCATTAGAGTGGAGGAGCAGGCATCATCCTGGTGGCCAGCAGCGTATTGTTTTCCCATTTGGGGGGGGCGGGGATGTGCAATGACAACTGGCCTCCACCCCACCCCCGAGCTCACAAGGCATCAGTGCTTGTGATGCAACCCTGCCTCCGCTGGGTGTTGCCACAGCACCAATCGCTCCACTACCCTCCCCCTGGAGAAGGACAGCAGTCATGGGATGCTCAAACCTTCTCCCCCCGGCCAGCCTTCCAATGACCCAGGTCTGTTCCCAGACCTGGGTCGTCGGTGTCACAAGCGGAAAACCCACCACTGTGCTGAAGGGTTGGCCCAGCTCTTTGGTTTAACAAAAGAAAGCATTGGTGGCCTTGGGGCTTGGAAATTGCTGGAGGGGACCACAGTGTAAATGTTGGTGGTCTAGAGGCTAGCATCAGGTGACTGGGGACAATATTTTTCTTTATTAAGTTAATCTCCTTCTCTGGGGTCTAGTGGGGGCTCCTTGAGCCCTTTTAGGCTGTGGGCATGATGGTTGGAGGGGTCAGGGCTTATTTGTGGCAGTGTCAGCAGGAGGATTACTCTGGGCTGCTGTTGCAGCCAGCCAAGCTGGCGCAATCACTCTTAAGTGAAAGTGCCTTCAGGCACTGTAAACTCCTAGCCCATACGGAGCTTAGGCTGCGGCTTACTCTACACAAGTGGGAGAACAGGAGCAAAAGGGAGTAAGTCAGAGGTGAAGGAGGCAGGGGAGGAAAGTGCCTCATCACACCTTCCCGAATCAGTGTTCCGGTGGTAGTATTTTCAATTTTATTTATACCGTATGGGGCTTAAGGAGGTAGCAGGGTGGAAGAGGCTGGAGCAGGAGCAGCAAGGAGCTGCTATAAGGATGCAGCCAGGGGTGGAAGGGGCTGGAGCAGGAGCAGCAAGGAGCTGCTATAAGGATGCAGCCAGGGGTGGAAGGGGCTGGAGCAGGAGCAGCAAGGAGCTGTTATTAAGGAGGCAGCAGGGTGGAAGGGGCTGGAGCAGGAGCAGCAAGGAGCTGTTATTAAGGAGGCAGCAGGGTGGAAGGGGCTGGAGCAGGAGCAGCAAGGAGCTGCTATAAGGATGCAGCCAGGGGTGGAAGGGGCTGGAGCAGGAGCAGCAAGGAGCTGTTATTAAGGAGGCAGCAGGGTGGAAGGGCTGGAGCAGGAGCAGCAAGGAGCTGCTATTATGAGGCAGCAGGGTGGAAGGGGCTGGAGCAGGAGCAGCAAGGAGCTGTTATTAAGGAGGCAGCAGGGTGGAAGGGGCTGGAGCAGGAGCAGCAAGGAGCTGCTATTAAGGAGGCAGCAGGGTGGAAGGGGCTGGAGCAGGAGCAGCAAGGAGCTGCTATAAGGATGCAGCCAGGGGTGGAAGGGCTGGAGCAGGAGCAGCAAGGAGCTGCTATTAAGGAGGCAGTCAGGGTGGAAGGGCTGGAGCAGGAGCAGCAAGGAGCTGTTATTAAGGAGGCAGCAGGGTGGAAGGGGCTGGAGCAGGAGCAGCAAGGAGCTGCTATTAAGGATGCAGCCAGGGGTGGAAGGGGCTGGAGCAGGAGCAGCAAGGAGCTGCTATTAAGGATGCAGCCAGGGGTGGAAGGGGCTGGAGCAGGAGCAGCAAGGAGCTGTTATTAAGGAGGCAGCAGGGTGGAAGGGGCTGGAGCAGGAGCAGCAAGGAGCTGTTATTAAGGAGGCAGCAGGGTGGAAGGGGCTGGAGCAGGAGCAGCAAGGAGCTGCTATAAGGATGCAGCCAGGGGTGGAAGGGGCTGGAGCAGGAGCAGCAAGGAGCTGTTATTAAGGATGCAGCCAGGGGTGGAAGGGGCTGGAGCAGGAGCAGCAAGGAGCTGCTGTTTAGTGAAGCTGCTCCGGCGGCAGTGCAAGGCGGGGAGGGAGAGTGCGCAGGGCAGCAGGAGCCACCAATAAGTGCAGCGGCACAGTGGCAAATGTAAAAGCCTGGGGAAGGGGGAGAGTTCAGAGCGAGGAGGCAGCAGCAGAGTAGCGGGTGCCGAGAGAGAGAAAGAGACGAGCGGCTGAGAAAGTGCCTTGCCAGCTCCATAGCAACGGGACAAATACAGCATGCAGGGAGAATGTGTGCTGTTTGAATCAGCACACTCACAAGGCATCTTCTTTTTTAATGTTTTGTTGGTAAAATACTGCAGCTACATAAGTGACTGGGAAGCTATGGCTATTACAGGGAGGGATGCCTTCCCATTTTATAAAAAGCAATAAAGCTGCTCAGCTGCTTGCCGGCCGGCTTACACTTTATGTAAATGAAAGAACTGAAGCGCTTTTATTGAAGCACTTCATTCAGTTCAAGTACACAAAGTTTACACCCACGAAGCTGTGAACCACTGTCATACCCTGCTTGCATGGTCATTGGTCTGTCAGGGACGAGCCCAATGTAGATTAATCTGTATTGGGCTAGTCCATGACACACCTCTGAAATGTTGTTCTCAGAAGCATAACAAGATGTTTCTTGCGCATATGCAAGGAGACATAAGAAGGAAAACAGCTCTCAAACACTGCAGTGCCCTCTACTGGTAGGTATACCTGTAGAGAGACCCCTTTACAAAAAAAGGACCTTAAAACTGATTTTAACTTTTTTTATGCTTTTATTACAATTTTTAAATCCTATATAAAAATGTTGCTATATCCCATTTTCTAGACTTGGTGGGCCAGATGATACTTATCTGCTGTCATATTCTATGTTTCTAAGCACAATAATGCACTCCAGGGTGGACAATATGGGCTATATCAGACCTTACTGGGGTATAAAGCCCTCCGCCTGTGATATTGGGCCTCCTTACACCACTGGACAGTCCGTCATAGCCCAATACTGCCCACTGTGGTGGGTGTTATTGCTTACTTAGGAAAAAAAAACATAATAGGAAAGACAAGAAAGAAGTAAACAATGATCAATCAAATTGAAAGCTTTAGACAGGTCTATGAACACAGAGCCCACAAAGCAACCAGAATCCAAGGCACCCAAGATATGATGACGAAAATCAAGGAGACCAGTAGGTGCTGTTCCAGATATTCATTTATTTGTGTGAGTATTATTTTCTCTTTAAGAATTTGTAAATAACGGGCAAAAAAGAGATGGGGTTATAATTATCTGCCACTGATCTGGAGCCACCTTTGTGGAGCGGGATTATCATGGAATGTTTCCAAGCAGAGGAGGAGAAGGAATGGGTAGACAAGGATAAATTAAATAAAAAAGTCAAGGGTGGAACCAATGTGTTGCTACTTAGTTTTAACAGAGAATTGTCTGGATTAGATGGCTCAGCCGGCACAATAACAGGCTCAGCTAGCACAATAACAAGCTCAGCAAGCACAACAACAGGATCAGCTAGTGCAACAACAGGATCAGCATGCACAGCAACAGGCTCAGCAAGCACAACAACAGGATCAGTTAGGGCAACAACAAGCTCAGCATGCACAACAACAGGTTCAGCAAGCACAAGAACAGGATCAGCTAGTGCAACAACAGGCTCAGCACACACAACAACAGGATCAGCATGCACAACAACAGGCTCAGCTAGTACAACAACAGGCTCAGGAAGCACAATAACAGGCTCAGCTAGCAGAACGACAAGCTGTGCAAGCACAACAGGCTTAGCAAACTCAACAACAGGCTCAGCTAGCACAATGACAAGCTCAGCAAGCACAACAGGCTCAGCTAGCACAACAGGCTCAGCATACATAACAACAGGCTCAGCAAGCACAACAACAGGCTCAGCCAGCACAACAGGCTGAGCTAGCACAACAACAGGCTCAGCCAGCACAACGACAAGCTCAGCAAGCACAACAGGCTTAGCTAGCAGAATAACAGGATCAGCACTCACAACAACAAGCTCAGCAAGCACAGCAACAGGCTCAGCTAGAGCAACAACAGACTCAGCAAGCACAACAACAGCTCAGCTAGTGCAATAACAGGCTCAGCTAACACAATAACAGGCTGAGCTAGCACAACAACTGGCTCAGCTAGTGCAACAACAGGCTCAGTAAGCACAACAGGCTCAGCTAGTGCAACAGCAGGCTCAGCTAGCACAAAAACAGGCTCAGCAAGGACAATAACAGGCTCAGCAAGCACAACAACAGGCTCAGCAAGCACAACAGGATCAGCTAGGCAACAACAGGCTCAGCTAGCGAAAGGCTCAGCAAGCACAACAACAGGGCATGCACAACAACAGGCTCAGCTAAGCACAACAACAGGCTCAGTTAGCAAGCAACAACAGGCTCAACTAGCACGACAGGCTCAGCAAGCACAAAAGCGGCATGCACACAAGAGGCTCAGCATGCACAACAACAGGCAGGCACAACAACAAGCTCAGCTAGTGCAACAACAGGCTCAGCAAGCACAACAACAGGCTCAGCATGCACAATAGGCTCAGCTAGTGTGACATTATACCGAAAGAGACCGACAGCTGGTGCAGCAGATCCTGATGCAAAGGGACTGGATAACCCAGCAAGTGCAACTGCAGGTGCAGAGAGAGCAGCAACAGCAGGAGTTTATAAAGCAGGTGCTGCAAGTTTAACAATCAACTGTGCCCCAGCTCCAGATCACAGGTAATCCTGTCACTGTAGGACCCCACTCATGTTAAGAAAAATGAATCCTGAAGGCAATCCTGAACACTACCTTACAACATTTGAGAGAGTTGCCAGTACTACTGCCTGGCCACAAGAAATGTGGGCCACTCATGTTGCACTCTATGTAACCGGAGATGCCCAAGTTGTTATAGAAGCCTAGTGACACTGCTACAGGTTTGCAAATAATTCAGCTTTCTACATGGCTAATATCTCATATTACAATTGGTGAACCCACTGGAGCAAGTCATACATTACCCTTTTTACCCTTTACCCACTGTATGACCTATACCGTCTGCCAACAGTACAGTCTGTAGTAACTCCCATTTTTCTTTGACATGCAGTCTGTTACTTGCTATTATTTTTCCTATGTGCTGTGCATTTGTAGTTTCATGGTTGAACAGCAGGTTTTTAAAGTGAGTTTCTACTTTGCAAAATGTAATATTGTGCTTACATGAAATGGTAGCTGATGCTGGCGATAGTCCATTTCTGTGAAAGTTGCATTTTTTTTTGTGCAGCCTTTATTTAACTGGAAGGGATCATAGTTTGGCCCCAACAAGGTGGCCAGCCGATCCCTTCCACTTCCAATAGATGTACATGTCCCACACTCAAGAATGTTTATGACATGCAGAAAGGTAGAGTGCAGGGGCATGCCCATTGAAGTGAACAGGAGTCTTTTTTAGTAGTATTTTACGCATTATGATGGTGAGTGGGAGATGAATGTAGGCTACTGCTTGGCCGAGCAGTGGCCTTCATTAATCTCCAGCTCACCATCATAATGTATAAAATACTAATAAAAAAAATACTTCCATTCACTTCAATGGGGCATGCCCCCACGCATTACCTTGCTGCACATCATAACATGCCTGAGTGTGGGGCGTGTACCTCAAGGGTTACCCATAACATCGTTAAAGATTTCACAGTATGGTAGATAACTGTGCACAGAAAATGGAGATCTACAAAATCGTGCTATGAACAATGCCGCAAGGCACGTGTAGCATGAAAGAAACTGCACCAGTCACAGCCCCGCACTTACCTTTTTGTAAGTGCAGATTAATTACTATAGAATACAAAAGTGCTGCATTAGCTTTATTTAGCAGTCCGATCTGTGTGCACACATTAGCGGTATTTTAACTTTGCATGGTTTCAGTATCACAAGTCACACAGTCTTGTAATTGTACTTAAACAAAGTGAGCCGTGAGCTAGAAAAAAAACCCCCCTTAAAACCACTGCTAGCACTTCAATCACAAAATTACAGTTGCAATCAGTCACTTTGGTCCTCCTTCGCTCTGCTCACCTTTCACTGTCTCACAGGTAATTGTCACTGTAATTGACTGAATTACGCTAATTGCTATCACTGGAAATCACTGGTAATTGATTCATTTTTTAACCCCTGTAATTACCACCACTAGTACTAGCAGGTCAGCGAGCATACCTGTTCTGCCTTTCTTTCTGAGATGTGTAGTGTTGTTGCGGTTGTGGTTACATGGCCCTTGAAGATGTTGTTGGCTCAGTGGTTAAAAAAATGAAATGAGGATGCAGTTGTCAATGCAAGGTTAGTGGCAACCATCACAGTCAGGGTTGTTAAAACCACTGATCAAGAGCTGTTTTGATTTTGAGGGCCCATAACAATCACTAGCACTGGCTGGCACTTTTTAAACCACATGAGGTTTAGAAACACAAGAGCACCAAGTCTGGCTGCAAGACACCCAATGGTTTTGAACAGCTAAATCACGCCCTCACAACCCCAGCAGTTCTTGAAGAATTAGAGAGTTCAGGTATTATTCCAATATTTGTCCCGTCATCTTGCACTGACCTACTGTAGCCACTAGATGTTGCCATTAACAAACTCTTTAAGGGCTTCCTAAAACAGGCTTTTACAGAGTGGTATGCTGGGCTTGTAACTGAACAACTGAACACTGGCTCACAGTCCAGTAACACAAAAGTGGATCTGTGGATGACATCAGTCAAAGCTAAACATGCTGAATGGCTTGTAGACACATTCAACAGCCTAAAAGATCGAAGGGAGGACTGCATGCGTGGATTTCATGAAGCCAGCACCTTTGAGGCTCACAGTCAATGCCTGAACATGGTAACCAAATTACTGTAACTAACTAAGGTATCAGTTAAATTGTTTTAGATTTTCCAGAGTGAACCCTGACATTAGATTATTTTATTACAGGTGACCTGCAGTGAAACTGAATGAACCCTGCGCCTTGCACAAATGCCTGAAAAAAACTCCCATTTATGAATTACACAGTCTGAATCCTTTTTTTGTATGTGTTTTTTTTTGCTCGATTTTAATGATGCTATAAATAAAGATTGCTGAGCACATACTGTAGATGGCTGTTTGATTAATTTAGCACTTCTGTGTACACCGCAAATAAAGCAAAATTATTTCACATGCTCAAATGTGGTGTTCTACAGTATTCTCACTCCAGGGCTGGCATGGATCACCACCCTAGTCAAGACTGAAGGGGGACAGAATATTAGTGTCAGGCTGTCCAGCATGCATGGTGCCACACAAGCAATGTTATGTATGCCTCACGATTCCGTCATTCGTGCTGACTTTTCAGTGTGAACTTCACAGTATAACTACATCAGTAGGGAAGTGGAAGGTATCGCCTAGCCACCTTGCTGGAGCCAAGCTATGATCCTTTCCTGTTAAATAAAGGCTGCACATGGGAGCCGGCCTGACAATGCAGTGGGTGGATTTCTCCTTGCGAAGCTGATGACCCAGGTTCGGGAATGGACCCGAGTATTGGAGGGCTGGCCGGGGGAGAAGGATCGCTCTTCATGGGGACTCTTCTTCTCTGGGAGGAAATAGTGTCCTGCACTTTACAGACCCCTGGTGGAGTCTGGGAGTACCGCTGTGACTGGCACAGTCTTGTTATGGGGTAGGGCAGATGCTGGATATCATTGCACATCCCTACCCCTGAGGACAAGCACACAAACAAAAGAAGCCGGTCTCTGGCATGATGACCCACTCTTTCCAACATCCACTGCCTCCGATGTCCGGGGGTGGTCCTGCTCCCACTCCCATGGCCCAGATCCGGGGGGTAACCTGGGGCTTGCTAAAAGGCTGTGGAAATCAATCCCAAGTCTGATGGATGTACCAAGCTTGTTCACAGCTCCTTGCTCTAGCCTCTGTTAAATGCCCTCCCATTTTCCTTTCCATGTTAGTATGTATTCTGACAAGCTTTGACCAAGTTGTGATAAATTAATTATCAATATTTCTAATGCCATCAATTCTGCATTGTGGTCTCTTTAACTCAGCAGGTACTGTTGTTTCTTTTCATACTTCTTAGGTATTCCATAATTCAGACACAGCATTCCATGCTATTTATCTGAATGACCTGTAAAGGTGTAGCTAATATATCATGGAATGGTCAGGTAGTATAAACAAACTCTGACCAGAACTGACAGGGCTGCAAGCAAGAAATTCAGGGTAAAAATATTGAAAATTACCAAAGTTATGAGCCTGTTATAGCCAAATGTAATTTAGGCTCATACCACTGTTTTGTAATATTTTTATATTAGATTTTCAACATAGCCTTGTTATAACCTTGATCATGAAGAAGGGCAGAGGAAATTTTTGACTCCTGCCCAAAAGGTGATTTTGCGCAGGGATTGTGAAATCAACCTTCGGGATGCAAAAACACATTTTTGGCAGGAGCTGAAAAATGAGAGCTGTCGTATTCATGAGGTTCTGTAAAGAAATGGCTATGTTGTAAATGTGGGGTAGAAATATTAAATATTAAAAACTTATGAGCCTATGTTTGCAAAATGCAACACAGCCTCATAATTTGTTTAAATATTATTACACCAAATTTAGAACATAGCGGAGTCAAAATCAGTGGTGGAATTCAAGCATGCATGGGATAGTCATAAGGGCATTCTGGGGGGTTGGGGTAGAAAGAAGTAGGCTGCTGGTTAACTAGGATCTGCAGCTTATCCAGTAGGTAGGGAAATGGGCAGACTGGGTGGGCCAAGCGGTCCTTATCTGCCGTCAAATTCTATGTTTCTATGTTAGCCTTCTCATGACCCCACCTCATGAACATTGGCAGAGAAAATATTTCAACTCCTGCCTGAAAAGTGGTTTTGTGCAGGGACTGCAAAATCATCTTTTGGGATGTACAAAAACATTTTGGCCAGGATTTGAAAAATGGCAACTGTCGCATTCATGAGGTGCTGTAAAGATATGGCTATGTTGTAAATGTGGGGTAAAAATATTGAAAATTACCAAAGTTATGAGTCTGAACTTGCAAAATTCAACGTAGGCTCATAACTTTGTTTTTTAATATTTTTATACCACATTTTCAACATAGCCATCTTATGAGCCCACCTCTTGAACAATGGTGGAGAACATTTTCAACTCCTGCCTGAGAGGTGATTTTGTGCAGTGACTTCAAAATCACCTTTTGGGACAGATTTACCTGACATTACTCACATTGTTCATGAAGTTGTGTCCCAAAAAAGTATGTTGAAAGTTTGAGGCAAAAATATTGAAAACTGGCGAAGTTATGCTACTAAGTTCAAAACCTCATTGAAATACACTGAAAGCATACTTCAGGTCGCAGTCCGGCGTTGATAAGTGAAGACATGAAGGCACTGAAGAGTGAAGATGTGTCAGCGGTCCAGAGAAGATTATGGCGTTGGACCCATGATGGATAAGTAAGGGCTTGTGGGGGAAGCTGAGTGGCAGGGAGAGTGGGTAAGGAATGGCTGCAAAAGACTTGATGGATTTTTTTTTGTTTTGCAGCTAGGAAAAAAAACAGGATGCAGGATTCCTGAATGTGGCACTGGGGATTGGGCACCCCAGTGTCATTGTTATGCTTCTGTGTGTGTGTGTGGGGGGGGGGTGCTGAGATGGAGGGTTGGGTGGAGGATATACATAACGTTTAAGAAAAAACAGCAGTCATGGTGGAGTGCAGCACACTCCGCCATGACCAAGATGGCCACCACATTACAATGCACATGTGCTAGTGCTAGCGCATGCCAGTAGACCATGACTACCATCTTGGAAACAGTGGAGTTTCCGTGTTCCAATGTGACTGCCATTTTTTTAAATTAGAACACGCCCTCACCTGACCCTCCCTCTCAGGACCCCCCAGAAATATAGCAGTGACACTGGGTGCCCAATCCCTAGTGTCCCGATCAGGACAGTCTGATTTTTTGCAAGTTAAAATAGTGCAGTGTGACTGGAGTGCTCCACAGATGCAGAGGCAACTGTGGTGGAACTCCAACATGTTGTTCAGTTAGAAAGGACACAAGGAATGCAGAGTTCTGTTTTGACAGCAATAGATGTTCAGGGCAGTAGCTGCTGAGGACTCAAGAGGGAGGGAATCAATGTAGTGATAAAGTCAATAAAAATTAAATAATTAATGTAACAAAAATGGGCCTAAAATACATCAGAATATAAGACATGCAAAAAGGAACACAAGAGAGCATGTAAAGGTATAAGAACTGTTTTCTGTCACAGCAGTAAAATTCAAACTGGAAAATATTTCAGTTGATTTAGTGCTAATGGCCCTAAAGAGCACCTCTCTCAGTGCAGTGCAAACACAGGCTCCCTTACCTGAATGGGAGCTCCTCTGTAGTAGCTGTGAATATTTTTGTTGAGCCCCCAATGGAAGGAGGATCATATTTTGCCCTGAGGGGCTAGCAGCTCTATCCTTTCCACTTCCTGATGATGCTCATTCAAGTTGAGAAGTGTGAGTTTAAAGTTATTAGTATTTTATCAGGACTTTTAGAAAAGAAGCATGTTTTCAAGCAACAATGCTCTTATTATTTGAAAATATGCTCCATTTGTACCAAAAGTCTGACTAAAATACTGAAAATAACTTTTAAAACCACGCTCCTCCATAGACTTGAATGGAGCACATCCCGCGCTAGTCCTATAATTACATCACACAACAAGGTAGTGCGCAGATGGTGTTGGCAATCAGGAAGTGGAAGGGATCAAGCTGCTAGCCCCCTTGGGGTCAAAATATGATCCATTCCCTTCCTTTGTGGGCAAAACAAGGAGGAACTCCCATTCAGGTAAGGGAGCTCCCTGATGTGTTTGCAGGCAAATAAAGAAATCCAGGAAAAGTGCTCTTATTGCCATATACTTAGCAGCTCCCAGACTGACTGGTTTTACAAACAAAGGCCTGTGACATCAGAATTTCTTTGTAACCTGGACATGCAACCCAAGAAGTGAAAGATTTAATAGTCAGTTGTAAAAGTGTGTGAGCACTCAGAATTGCCCCCAAACCAATAAGGACCTCCAAAACTGTATTATCTGGTCTAAAACTGGACAGATGGCAACCCTAATCAGCTACCATTTGACTTACTGTAAGGCATCTCCTAAACTTGGAAAATCACTTTAAATGTGTGTTGCTGTTTACCAGCAGAGGGAGCAAGGTCATCACCAAAGTATCAGATCTAGTTGTGTCTTTCTGTCACCAGCTGGACTTGAGTCTTAATTCTGGGACTTTCTCAACAATATGAAGGCTAGCAGTATAACAATGAATACAATTCTAAGAGAGAATTTTCTTCGCCATGTTATACACAGTGCTGGGCAAATTCATAGGGGTGAGTTTTTTTATAATTACTGGCTGGAATAGTAATAAGTAGTTATTTTTCTTATACTACATAACATATTCTGTTTGGTAAGCAAGCCATTGCCATGTTGTGGAGGGAGCAGCAACTATATTTAAAAAGTTCTCTTTAGCAGAATATGTCTTTTTCTCCGAGTGATGTAGTTACAAGATGTATGAAAGCACTGCCATTCACTTCTTGCACTGTAAGTCATATGAGGAGAGACCGGAGGACCTCAATATGTATACCCTGGAGGAGAGGAGGGAATGGGTGGATATGACAGAGACCTTCAAATACCTCAAGGGCATAAATAAGGTACAGGAGGGTAGCATCTTTCAGACAAAGAGATGTTCTAGAACAAGGGGGTCGTGACATAAGGCTGGAAGGGGGGTAGACTGAGAGGCAACGTGAGGAAGTGTTTCTTCACAGAAAGGGTGGTGGATACATGGAACAGCCTCCCAATGGAGGTGGAGGTGGTGGTGGCAAATACGGCAGGGAAATCAAAATTGCATGGGATAGGCATCGGGAACCCTAGTGAATGGAAGGAGAACAAAGCCGGAGATCAAGTAGGGTCTGTGGTTTCTGCAGCAGGAGAAAAATGGGCAGACTGGGTGGGCCAAGCATTCCTTATCTGCTGGAATTTCTATGTTACATACTGATCCTGTGCATCCCTATATTTAATGTAGTTTGTTTTTATTCAAAACAATACACGTTAGTTTAAAGCAGCAGTGTAAGGAAAAATGTTTTTCCAAAAAGCTAGTTTCAGCAACAGTTAATGAAAATATTATCATACTTGTCAACTATACATTTCTATACTTCCTATGCTGTGCACCATGAGTTTTTTTATTTTCTCAAGCCTAACAAGTATCAGGTCTACAATGCTATTTCCAAGCCATAGGCTGTGGCCAACTTTTTTTCTGACAGAAAAACTAAATTGAAACATTTATAAAATGTTCAAACTTTGGTGGAAGTAGAACATTTTACCACCAAATAAAATTAGAAGCTCCCAGGAATCTTTTACAGTATAAAACAGGTGGGGTCAAAGTTTTTGCCCAATTTCTTTCACTGTTGCTTTATAAAGACAAAACACTTACTGTAAAAGCAATAATTCAAATACGTCTTTCATCCGACCCACCAGCGAGTGACAGGATGTAATGATTGAACCCTATAGAATGAAAAAAAACTTTTAACTGCTGAAGTCAGGCAGCACTATTTCAGCTGAGATGGACACAGTGGCTTCTATATATAGGAACAGCAAGAAAGGACTTTGTCCCATAGTCAACCATCACATGGAAATAAAAGATCTTTTAAAATCAATCTTCTATAGAGCCCCACTTTGGTCTTAGAGTCGAGGCACAAGTACCCCATGGGAGAAACTTTTAGTCCGGCTGTGGTGTCAGCACCTGCACAGGGTGTCACCATGCGCCAGAGCCAGTAACAGTCATCAACAACCTCATCTATCTTGGTTCTGTTTTTCCTGCTTCCAGTGTGCACCATATGATCAGATATCTGTGGCCTCATTCACATATTGCCAGTTTTATGTATACATGTTAGCACAGTGTGGGAAGGCAGCGGCCGAGGCTAATACGATGGTGCGGTGCATTGCCAGAGGAATCGCTTCTAGGAGAGAAGTCATTTTGCCACTGCACAGGTCACTGGTGAGACCTCACTTGAGTACTGTGTGCAATTCTGTGCCCATATTTAAAGAAGGATGTCAAACTACTGAGGGGTCCAGTGCAGGTTGACAAAGATGATCCTGGACTGGGGACAAACCATTGGAGGAAAGACTGGGGAGCTCAACATGTATTCCCTGGAGGATAGAAGGGAGAGAGGGGTATGATTGAGATCTTCAAATACTTAAAGGGCATGAATAGGGTTAGTACTGAGGACATGTTTAGATTAAGGGGGGAGGGACACAAGGAGACAGTCTGAAACTAGAGAGTGTAAGATTCAAGAGGGAAATGAGGAGGCAATACTTCATGAAAAGGGTGGTAGCGAGGTTGAACTCACTGCCAGAGGAGGTGATATCATTGAAATATGTGGGCAGTGTTAAAAGAAGGGGTGGAACATGGTCAAAGGTAAGGTCAAAATGGGGGAAAGCTAGGAGGGGAGTCGGCAGAAAGGGGCAATAAATCAGATGGATGGGCAAGGGGTGGAGGGCAGCTGCAGTAGATAGACTGGGAGCTGCACACTTGAGCAGACTATAGATCATATGGTCTGTATCTGCTGGCATTTTCACATATTCGTATGTGTGTGTGTTCTATCTATCTATCTATCTATCTATCTATCTATCTATCTATCTATCATCTCATCTATATATATATATATATATATATATTCATGGCAAAAACTCCATTTAATGCATCAGTTAGGGTTGTTCCACAGTGACAAAAGTGAGGAAATTTGGCATTAGGGTTGCCACCCTACCATCCCACCCCCACCGCACCTGCATCAACAGCCATCGGGTGTGTGTTGGAGTCGTTGACCTAACTCTCACCCCATTCCATGTGTAAAGAAGCTGAGGTGGTGAAGTAAAGGAGAATGGGGTAAGAGTTAGGCACCATGACCCCAATGCACACCCAGATGGCTGCTGGTGGGGGTGGCGTGGGGGTTGGATGGTAGGGGTGGCAACCCAAACACCGAATTTCTCACTTTTGTTGCTGTGGAACAACCCTAACTGATGCATTAAATTGAGTTTTTGCCATGAATTTCCCGTCTTTTTGAGAATGTGCACTATAAATAGTGAATGGTATGTGGTGGTGGGAGCGTGGGGCCTGCCACCATGCTTCCCATTTGTGTGTAATAACCCTTACAGGAAAGGTAATGCTAATAGTAATGGTAACAGCAATGTTAACGGTAATCCTAATGGGAACGTTAACACTAACAGTAATGCCAACGCTGACGGTAATGGTAACAGTAACAGTAACGAAAACGCACATGCAAATGGTAACGCAAATGGTAACAAAAATGCAAATGGTAATGGTAACACAAACACAAGCAGAAATGGTAACGCCAATGGTGATGCAAAAGGAAAACAGTAACACAAACGGTAACACAAATGCAAGCGAAAAGCAAATGAAAACGGTAATGCAAATGGAAATGCAAGCGCAAAAGTGAGCACAGAGGTGGTAATGCAAATGGCAACAAAAAACAAAAATGGTAACTGTAATGCAAATGGAAATGCAACTGCAAGCACAAATACAAATGCAAATGGTAAACACACACAGTGACATAAACGAAAACACTAATGAAAACAGTACCAGAATGCAAATGGTATCAGTAAAGTAAATACAAATGGTAACGCCAACGGTGACTCAGAAGGAAACAGCAGCGCTAAAGGTAACACAAACGTAAGCATAAATGGTAATGCACACGATGGTGCAACGATTACTCAAACAGTAATGGTAATGCAAACGGTAATGGAAACACCAATGGTAATGCAAATGGGAATGCAAACGCAAATGCAAATGGTAACAGCAATGGCAATGGTGACACCAAAGGAAACAGTAATGCAAATGGAAATGCAAATGCAAGCAAGAATGCAAACCTAAATGGTAATGCACACGGTGACGCAAATGGAAATGTTAACGCAAACTGTAACGGGAATGCAAGCAGAAACATGAATGCAAATGCTAATGGTAAAAGTAATGCAAATCCACATGTTTGTGTCCCAAAAAGGTGCATTGAGAAGCACAGTGAATACAATGAATGTGGGCACAATAATGGCCCTCGGACCAGAAAATGAGTAGTTGGAAAACTAAATTGTTTATATCTGAGGAACCATACACCATAGAAAAAAATTAAAATCTTATATTATTATGACTTTCCAGGCTGGTTTTGGGGGGCTAAGAATTTTTGTGATGAAAAGTTCATATCTCGAACTGTTTTCGAGATACGGGACCCAAAAGGCGCGGCAGACGCCGTAATGTTATCCTTATGGGAAAAATTGTCAACTTCGGAGTGCCGTAACTTTCCAGCCCTATTATATTTTAGCACCAAACTACCAAAAGACACATATGTGTGATGTTGGCTTTCTTCCTGCTAATTTCAGCCCAAAAGACCAAACTGTTGTTTGCAGCAGAATTGGCAAAGATTTCTATTGTTTGGGTATAGTGTGCATGAAAGTATTTCGCAAATCACAACACTGCGAAAATAGTCAATGAAGTGTCGTGACATGAGAAAGTACTTTACACACTACTTTTACAAAAATTGAAAACATATTTGGGGTGTTTTACTTCCCAAAAAAGATATGGGGAGCATCCTCAGTGCTCGACTAGCTGAACACAACAAGAATTGTGTCCCTAGACTGCATGTTCCCAGAGGATTTTGGACCAACCACACAAAACATGTGGGCTGTAGGTGCGAGCAAAGAAAAGCATAAAAACCTGTAATTTATGCATTTGTTGGTGCTCTGTAACTCTGCAACCGTACATCCGACCATAAAGAAACTTGGCAGGTCCAGAAATCTATGGTATGGTACCAGACTGTGCATTCCAAATTTCAGCCAAATCCATCTTACGGTTGCAAAGTTATTAAGCTGACTAATTTCAGATTTAACCTTAAATGGGGAACTCTGCCTTAACTATAGTGGCACTAAGAGTAGCTTACACCCAAGAAGCATAGCTCTGGACACTTGGGGTACTGCCCCAAACATGTAGCTTCAAGCAGCAAACCCGAGGGGCATGGCCCCAGACCTGTAGCTTGCAGCTGGGTCATGAAGGCAGGCGATGGGGTCATATTAGGGCTGTAAATTGTAATATCACATTTTGCTCCTTTTGTGGTTTTGTAATCCAGTTTATACATTAATGTGACTTGTTGCAATGAATTTCCTTACTTTTTTTTTTTTTGCTATTTTCTTTTTTCACTCCCCCTCGGCCCTGGTTGGCCCCTTGTCTTACTGCTGTCCCTAGCCTCCACTCCTTCAGGCCTTCACCCTTGTTAACCCCATGGCTTACCTCCCATGGTGGGGCAATGGAAAGCCCCCTACTCACCAGCCCATTAGGATCCAATTCAGGGTGTTGCCTCCGGAGATGGACCAACAGGGGACAGCCATCAAGCTGCAATGACCAGCCACCAGGGTTTTTTCCCATTTTTTCCCTTGTGAGCACTCAGCATGCAGTGATGATGGTGGTGAGCACACACAAACACCTATGTGTGTCCCTACCAGGTGTCTGTCATGCTGTCGCCCCCATGTTCTGGCAGCAGTGCTCCACCAAGCCCCATCCACCGCCAGGGGTCAGACATGAACCAACCACAAGGCACCCCCCTCCCCGGAGATGGAAAGTAGTCCATCAGATGCTTGATCCGTCTCCTCCCTGCTGACCCCCGGTGGCCCGTGCTCATTCCTGAAGGTTGCCGGCATGGCGCAAGGTGTGGCATCCAGCACCTCAGCCCTCAGCGCTACTGGGCCAGTGCAATTTCTTTACTTTTTGAGACGGTATATTGCCAAACATATAACTTGCTTCACCCCAGAGATAAGTCAGTACTGTCTTTGCCCAGGGCCTGAAGTCTGAGTTGGGTCATAACTTGCTTTGTGCAAAGTAGCAGTTGACTTGTAATGAGTGACTAGTTACTTTTGGACAAAGAAGCAGATGTGTAGTAGACAACTCAGAACTATGTTAATTGTTTTAGGACTTTAAATATTTTGCTTTGTGATGACTTCATTTGTAGTAGAAATGCACGTTTTTTTTGCTGTGTTTGTACCTTTTTTGTGTTTTGGGGTTTTAGACATTTTCTTCATGTAGGACTTAATACATTTTACATAAAGTTTTACAATTCAATAAGTAACTCATGACTCCCCCCTGCTCCCCCAAAATGTGTTTTTCTATTTTTGGTCATGTTCTTGGCTGTTTTTTTTTTCTTGCTGTTTTTTTTTGGTTGTGTGTTACTAAGCGGACAAGCTATATAATCTTAAGCATGTGCTGTGTTCACTAAAGTTGGTCACAATGGTTTTTCAAAGTCATCACAAATGTTCTTGTTTTTAATTAAAATACTAGCTCTAATTAATTTTTGGCAGGAAGTCAGCTCAGACTTTTAGTTGGACTGTCTTCTGACAAACCACACAACTGTGAACCCATTACAGTTAAGGATTTTTCAAGTTTGCAGCTTTTAAAGATTTTGTTCGTGTCGAACTTTAACACAGTAAAAGTCACATTTTCTTCAGCAATTGTTTCAAGTAAAACACATATGCCCATTAAAACCTATGCAAATGAACTTGTAAGTTTCATAATTTAGCTCAGCCTAGTTTTTCGTTTCTGTTGCTACTAGTGAGCAACGACACAAAGGAACACCCCTGGGCCTGTCCATCTCTGCAGAGTGGAGGTGGGGTTGGCTTGATTTCAATACTTCACTGACATTCCTATTCTGCATCTGTCTAACTTCTGTATGTCAAATGCTAATATCAGCACGCAAACATTCGTCACTGACAAATGCTTGTTTATATGTGCTTTCTGGAATTGGTGATACACTTGAGATGAGTAGTATTTCTTGGGGTTGTGAAATGATGTGGTCCATCCTCTTAAGTATACAGTCCCGTTCCGTTCTTCTTAGATGTTTCACACTCCTGGAAGTGTAAACAGAAAGTTAGGAAACAGCTGTTGTTATATACTGTATGTTCAGTTTGGCTGTATCACACTGTCTGTCTTTTGTCTGATTGCTATTGTTATGTACTATTTGGATGACATAAATAAAAACTAAGTAAAAAAAAGAAAGCACTCGTCCACCTCACTACGTCCCTGGGTGTGCGGTTATTTCAGCACAGTGTACACTCCATCATGTCTTATTGCTTACATACCTTTAACACACCTTCCACTGTGTTATTTCCATATATTGCATTAAATCTTAGGATACCCCCACATGTTTGCTTAAAGGAAAACTCTCATAATTGTAACCCTCCCACTTCCGAAAGCTCTAGCCCCCATTAAGCTTTTTGCACAGTAAAAAAAAATATGTATGCAGTTTACTTACTTTTATTTTAATTTTGTAAACTCTGCATTGTCAAACATGTCAAATTCTATGATGGTTCCATTTCAGGTAACAGTGCCGTCACACCACTCATCCCAATACATTTTGTATTGGGCTAGCAATGTTGACGCTGCACCATTACCTGAAATGGAACTGCACAGCATTCACCATGTCTGGTGATCACAGACAGAGATAGGTCAGAATCCATACAGAAAAGGGCAACAAAATGATCCGAGGGCATCAGGTTGGGTGCTATGAGGAGAGACTGAAGAGTCACATTATGTGCTATCTGGATGATAGAAGGGAGAGGGGGACATGATGGAAACACGCAAACAAATATAGGGGTACAACATGGCAAACTTCCCAGAACTGTTTAGGTTAAGGGACAGTTCATCCACCAGGGGGCACAATCTCAAGCTGGAAGGGAGAAATTTAATCAAAGTATTAATTGTACTAAAGGCACCAAAGAAAGGCTATGTGAAATAATGATAAGCCAGAAAGAAGGCTGACAGGCTTTCCTTGGCAATGAAAAGGGAACTAGATTGGGGGTGGGGTCTGAGATATCACATCAATCAACTGTAGTGAGAAAGAAAAAAAAATATTCCACTCATGGGATCTAACCCTGGGCCTCTACCCTCTACTGCTTGGTAGCCTGTAGCTGTACTGCTGTGCTAAGCTTCCCAGGAAGGAAATATATGCTATGGCCAAGGACATCAAGCAGAGTGCATACCACATCCCCATACACAGTTGCAGTGATTTCATAATAACAGTCTGTCTATTGGAAGTAATATTTCCCAATTTGCATTTAAACCTCAAAGTCTGAAATAGAACATTTCAGGTTATCAGCAATACAGAATGTCAAACCTTGCTGAAAGTTATCATTATAATCAGAAATGACATCTAACAGTTTCTCTCAAACTACATATATATGGTAGTGAGAAAGAAAAAATGATCCACTGTGGGGTTTGAACCCAGTCTTTCTACCATCTACTGATTGGAAGCCTGTACCTCTACCAGTGCATCAGGTTTCTGAGACAGAATATGCATACTGTGACAAAGGATATCCAGCACTGAATGCAGACCTCCCCACTCCACAGTTGCAATGAATTTTCATATAAACAACCTGTCGCTTTGAAGTAATTTTTCCTACGTTGCATTTCAACCTCAAAGTCTGAGCTGGAACTTTTCAGGTTATCAGTAATATATGTAGACTGTCACACATTGTTAAAAGTCTATTAACATCAACAATATCATCTAACAGTTTATCTCATACTACTTTAGTTGTGAGAAAGAAAAAAAATGTTCCACTCTGGGGATCAAACCCAGGCCTCCAACTCTCTCCTGCTTGGTAGATTTTAGTTCTAATGCTGTACTAAGCTTCATATGTAAGAAAAGTATGCTGTGGTAAAGGACATCCAGTGGTGAGTGCAGACACCATCATCATAATCATCATCATTAACAATCTAGCTATTTAAAGCAGTGCTTCCCAAGTTACATGTAAACCTCAAAGTCTGAGCTGGAACTTTTCAATTTATCAGCCATACATAACTTCAAACCTTGCTGAAAGTCTTATTGTCATCAGCAATGACATCTAACAATTTCTCTCATACTACCCAGGTCCTCTACCTTTTATTGCTTGATAGTTTGTAACTCTACCACTGTACTTAGCTTCCTATACAGGAGATGCATGTTGTGGCAAAAGACATTAAGCAGTGAGTGTGGATACCACCCTAAACAGCTGCAGTGGTTGTTCATAATTAATAGTCTGTCTGCCTGAAGTAGTGTTTGCAAAGCTGCATTTAAACATCAAAGTCTGAGCTGGAACATTTCAAGTTATCAAGCAACACAGAATGTGAAACCTTGCTGAAAGAATATTGCTTTCATTAGCAATTGCTTCTAATAATTTCTCTCATACTACATAAATTGTAGTGAAAAGGGAAAAAATGTTCCACTTCGGGGATCAAATCCAAACCCCCATCCTCTAATGCTTGATAGCTTATAGTTCTACCACTGTATTAAGCTTTCTATGCAGAAAATGCATGCTGTGGCAAAGCACATCATGCAATGAGTGCAGACCTCCCCTACACAACTACAGTGAATGTTTGTAATGAATAATCTATCTATTTGGTAGTAGTATTTTCCAAGTTGCATTCATACTTCAAATTCTGAGCTGGAATTTTTCAAGTTATCAGCAGTACAGAAGTTAAAATCTTGCTGAACGTGTATCACTAACATCAGCAACAGCTTCTAGCAATAGCTCTCATATTGCATGAATTGAAGTAAGAAAGAAAGAAATGTTCCTCACTGTGGATTGAACCCAGGCTTGTGTAGGTGTGAAACCCTACACCAAGACCCAAAAGTCCTATCACTGACATGATCAATGAAATCATGCAGCGAAATCACTCACACTGAATTTATCTTTGAACTTGACTAACTGCAAAAAAGAGGATGCAGGATGACAATAGGATCCTACAGCTATGTTATTGGCTTCTAAAAAGAACATTAAGAAGTGTTTCGGGAGGCAGAGCCAACAGCCGAAGGGAACGGACATCTCTCAGAGAGCTTCCTGGTTCAGTTCTCTATTTCAGAGCAAAAAATCCTTCAAAGATGTTTCTAACCTTAATAGCATATACTAGTTGGTGTGATTTTTGTAAAGTAGCAGATGTATATAAAAATCAACGTGCTCCAAAATGGTACACCCCAAGAAAAAGCCTCCACAAGACAGCGGTGGTGCGAAGGCGAACAGGCATGGGGATCAGCTAACGGCAGGGGCCTCAAGACATGAGGTGAACACCTCTGAACCAACTAAAGGGACGCTACTGCTAGCAATCCAACGGCTAGATAAAAAAGTGGATGCATTAACAGATCGTCTGGCAGCTATAGACATGAAAATAGTGAAGACTTCTGATCTGCTGAAAGAGCTGCTGATTCCACTAATAATACAGCTACAGCCGTTTTGGGAGTTATTTCAGAAAACAAACTCCTGAGGCTCTGCATGGAACAGCTTGAAAATAAGGTTCGCTTAGCAAATCTCCATTTTCTAGGAATCCCAGAACATTTGGAAGGACGGGACTTAATGGGATATATGGAAGCACTAATTTTCTGACTCTGGGACATTGAAATAGCAGGGGAAATGGTAAAAGTGTACCGAATCACTCCCAGACGCCGTGGACCTTCCCCAGATTAACCGCGTGCAATTCTGGTGATGACTATGGGGCAACATATCCGAGATAAGGTGCTCGCAGCAGCTAAAATTAAGGGAGCAGTTCTGCTATCTACAGGGGAGAGAGAGAGTGCACTGTTTCCCGGACCTGAGGTTTTCCACTCGACAATGTCGTAAGGTGTTTGATGCAGTTCGATTGGGATTCCGAGCCCTGGGGGTTTCCCATGCATTCCAAATCCCAGCCCGACTACGAATCCAGTACGCGGTGAAAACATACATTTACACTGACCCTTCTGAAGCAGGGAAATGACTGGCTGCAATACAGAAGGATTTTGCTCAGCAGGAATTAAATAATGACTCTGATGAGTGGGACTGATGCTGGACTTAACTGTCATTTTAGGAAGTTGACCACCATGTGGTGGGCCTATTGACACGTGCGATATTGAACCCCAACTAGTCTTAGTCCAATGCTTGTTGTCTTTGCTACTAGCTGGTAACATTTCTTTCTTAGTATGTTTGTTTAAATATACATACACTGTTTTCTGTACATATTGCTGGCTTGAGATGAAAGGGAGACTTTGGGGACTTTTCTAAAATGCGGTAAGAAATGTAAAACAATTTTTGAGTGACTCTGAGGGAGTGCGGGGGGGTGTTCTCTGAGAGATGTTTGCTGGAATAATGGAACCTTATAAAGTATAGTGTTACATGGACAAAACTAACGCCCTGAGCAGTACAGTTTATGAGCTAAATAAGCACACGGACATTTATCGGATTTATTTGCAATTAATGTCCATGTTCTTGCTGCCTGGTTATTTGAATTTGTATCTCATTTGAATATGTTTAAAACTTAGATACCAGCCCTCAGATGATGTAACAATGGATGCTGAGTTAACTATCCTAGTTATCCGATGTACACTATCTAATATTTTGTACTCAAAACCAAGGTAAGACTTTCTTGTATGTCTGTACTATGAAAAACAATAAATATAAAGTTTAAAAAAAAGAAGTGTTTGCTCACAGAGATAGTGCGGGATGAGTGGAATAGTTGGCCCAGCAATGCTTTCAATGCTGGGACTATAGCTAGGTTCAAAACCCAATGGGACACCTTTAAGATGATTGTTAGGGCATAATACATTGTAGGGCTACAGGATAAACCTGATGGATTTATGGTCTTTTTATGTCCTTATTAGGTGGCAAACAATATCTTCCACTTGAAAAAAGACAGAGCTGCAAAGCAAATGATTTCGTGAAATGCTAGAAGCTATTCATTGTGGGCCTCCAGCCCCCACTTGAGATGTTGTTCCATGGGTCTTGAACTGTTATTTCTTGTTGTGAGGTGTGCCATGACTGTTTGTTTGATATCTTGCACTTGTCATCATACGTACTCTATTGTGCAGATTTTAAAGATCATTGTTATGTTTAGTGTGTGTAAGTATGCTGCAGTAAGATCTGAACAGAGACATGTCAAACAGAAAGTAGCACCAGTTAAATAATTTTCTAGTCAGCTTACCCCCAGACCACACAGATGTATATACCCATGATGTATTGTGCTGGGTTTGAGGCTTTTAACTATATGTGTTTACAGAAATCATACAAATTGGAAAGTATCTGTCTTCTATCATTTATGCTCCTACTACAGTATTTAAATCATGTCACCTCTTTCTACTCACTATAACAATAAAAAAATAGAAGAGTTCAGTCCGTCCCGGTGGCGCTGAGGGCTGAGGTGCTGGACACCACACCTTGCTCCACACTGGCGAGCCGAGTTTGGAAATGAGCCTGGGTTGTCAGGGGTTGGCAGGGGAGGACTAGGATTGAATGTCTGATGACAGCTGTCCTGATCCTGGGGAGAAGCAGTGGATGCACACCATGCTCTGCTGGTCCCTGGGGATGCCCGGAGGTACTGCAGATATGCGGTGCCTAGTAAGGGGGGGGAAGCACGGCAGATGTCAGCATGTTAGTGCACTGATGTCCTTATGCACCTGTGCTCCCATTGGGGAGATAAGTAGGAAAATGGCAGCACACGTCCACGACAGCTTGATAGCCACAGTTTCACTGGCCGACGATTCCTGGAGGCATGTGCCAATAACAGTTTCCTCATCATTTGCGGGGGCTACAGGGGAGCCCCTTTCACAGGTGTAGCTGCGTCTGCCAGCTGGGCATGTGAGCTTTGGGGTCGACGGTGGAACAGAAGAGTGATGGCTGGATATGGAGCAGGACTGTGGTTGCAAGGTAGGAAAAAGTGTTAAATGATAAAAAAAAAAATAGAAGAGTTCTAATATATCTTCTCTCAGGAAGCTAAAGCAGCAGTAACTGCCCATCCTTATGGGATTCACCTGCAGTGAAAAGAAATTGTCAGCAATTTGGGAGTAATTCTTCTAAAAGTCTGACCTGGGATACCTAGATGGTGGCTGTAGTTAGGAGCTGTTAATACCACTGTGAGATTTCACCCCTTTTTCAAAACTGAAGAGTTGAATTCTTGTGGATTTAGTAGGGGAAACAATTGTGTGTTGTGGGAAGTATAATTATTACCTTTCAGTGTGTATGGCCTGGCTGTGGTGTGATCTGCATAGTGACATGGTCTTTGGCACATGTCAGTACCAGTACTATCTGATTACCACTGGTAGTGTGATTAACTACTGGTAGTGCCTGGACAGAAAAATGGTGTAGAATGAACATGTATGTAGTATTGTTCATGCACTGGTTTCCAAAGTGCTTTGTATGCAATTTGGCTACAGAGGATAGCATAGGTGAGATGTCACATCTCATTTCAGTGGTGCCCTGCTTCTGCTTAGGACAGCTTGATGCCTCTAGTTACCAATGGTACTTTGATTCCTCATTGTTTATTTGAGTCTATATTCTGAAATTTTATTTTGCAGTACTTGCCTATTTTTTGTTTAGTAGAAATGATAAATTCAATATCACGGAATCACAGCAATAACACACATACACACACACACACACACACACACACATATATATATATATTTTGACTGTAGTACAAGGAATATAATCAACCACATGTTTTATTTTAGGCCAGCCAAAATAAATTATAATTCTTAAACCACATTGCATATAAACATAGTTGATCATTATAGCCCAATTAACACACAGTAGAAAAAGTATAAAAAATAATTTTAGACGCTTAAATAAATAAGAATACTATGTAAATAAATAAGAATATTTAAAACTAACAAAAATATAATATATATATAAAAATATATTTTTTTCAAACAGCCAATAAATATACATAAATAAATATTATGTATGTAATTTAAGTTGCTTACAAACAACTCCCTAATAAAGCAATATTGACTCTGGTCCCTTCCAGTGTAGAATACATTAGTCTCTCAAGTTCTCAAACTGTAACAGCAGCAGTTAATTGGTCCAGACGGTGCAGCATGTATCTTGTTTCAGATCTGATGATCTCCCAGGAACAGAGACTGTAATTCTAAAAAAAAAAAAATAGAAAACATTAGGATAGTAAGGGTCTGCTCTACGAAACATTTGTGACAAAGTAACCACATCATAATCAGTGAATCACTGGTTGACAATAGAACCTTCTGATTGGCTCTCAGCATTCTAAAAGAGTTAGAGTAATAGCTGAATACTCATGTAAAATAGATTAATATGGGACAGAGTCTCAGTTGTTAAGTGTCGGGCAGCAAAACAGGGTGCAAATGGGAATCCCATTGTGCAATATACCTAGCGAATATTCAGAAAGCATTGACACAGAATATTTTTTTCACAGTGCCTCCCCATCTTTAACCTCCTTTATTTCCTCCCACCTCCTATGTGATCAAGCAAGTCTTGGAGTACAGTAGAGCACAAAAATTAAAAAAATAAAAAACTGTTGCATATATCAGCAATGTGCAAAAGAAGTTTGTATATGAATTGTTGAACTTTTATGTCCTAAAAGACCATAGATTCCTTCCTTCCTTCCTTCTTTTTGTTCCCCTTGCTCACCAGATGTCCCCCAGCCCTGTTATTGAAGTTCTCATGAACCTGCTGGTTGTCCACCACTTAACAGGACCATAATATTGGTGATTGCCTGCTGTGCCTCTCATGCGTGTGTCTATGATGGGTGCCAGCGTAATTCTGGACCAGGACTTTCTCCTGCAGCTCCTGACTTTCTCCTGCCAGCATGCAATGAGATGCATGTATGCATGCCTGGCATCTGGGTGGTCACTCCTCTTCCTTCTATGTACTACCACTGTGCTGCCTCCTGCCTTGCACTTGGTGGAAGTGGAGCAGTGGGGTGCAATGTCTTCCATCTCTGAGGAAGGAGTATTTTCCTTGGGATGCACAATCCTGCCTCTCTCCCTCCCTCTGCAGACCCCCAAGCAGCATGAGTCCATTCCTAAACCTAGCATAACAGGCAGCAGCATTACTGTTGTGCTATTACACTGGCTTTTGTTGGCTGGACTTTCAATGGGCCATCCAGCAGTTGTGACACCATTTTAGCATAACTGCACAAATTGCAACAAAGTCAGACCTGATCAGAAGTGTTCTACTTTTCTGGTAAAACTGATGCAATTTGCACACTGGAAATGATGCATGCATTATGTTCTGGCAGAAAAGCAGTAATCAGGAATGCATGAAAATTTCTGAAAATAGCAATCAAACATTTTGGCCCATTTATTGTGATGCAGGAGCAGCCCAAACTAGGGAGTTCTTCCCGTGTCAAGACTTTCAAACTTCAGCCCTTGTTGTACAACTTGATTTGGATAAAATCCATTAGAACATACAGCACATGCATAAACAGTTTATGTGGAAAGAAGACCCTCAGTCCACTGCGTTTCTCCCTCCCACCAGCTCAGTGGGAATACCGTCACCCCATTTTCCTCAAAATACTTTTTGAGTCATCATGTGCTATTTTGGGGCTTGGAAAATGCAGGAAATTGGGCAAATAAAACACTACACCAGCATCTCAACAGTTAATCATTTATGTTTTCTTATTATTCCAAGACTGAGTTGCATGACCTTAAAATAACTTTAAAATGTAAAATAACTGGGCTACCTGTCAGCACAGTGCTAGTGTTACTGCCCCCAACATTGGGAAACCACATTTGGGAACGAGGTCAGATTGCTGGGGATGGTCGGGGGAGGAGGACTGAGCATCCCATTATACGTTCTACTCCTCCAGGGAGTGTGAGTCAACATTCTTGCTGTGATACTGCCATCTAGGTGACTACACATGGCAGTGCAGTTGAGGGTACCGTGGGAGGGACAGACACAGGCTGCAGGTTCAGGGCAGTAGCATGCTCATTGTGCACAAACCCTTGAACCTCCTGTGCATGTCTGCATCCATGGGTATAGGGAGAAAACATGGAAAAGCCTCACTGCCAAGAGGGATGACAGACTCTGGTGGACCGAAGGAGACCAGCTTTGAAAACTCCTCTTATACCAACCGGTTGAGAATAAACGGAGTTAGAAGAAGGGTATCTCCCTTTTTCCTTACCAATGGAGGATAGCCGAGGCAGCATGGAAGTAGGCAGTTGATGGGGGTTGGAGTCTGGCAAAGCAAGGGCGCCTAGGGGATCCCAGAGAGAAGTCAAGGCAGTGACATAGAGAGGGCATAAATAACAGAAAATGTAAAGGAACCAAAGTTGTGAAAATAAGTCATTTTGACACGTAACTGATCTATTGCTATATTTGTATATATTGGGAACTAATTACTTTGTAATTCAAGTAACTTCATCCTTTTTGAATTACATGTAGTTGGAATGATGAGAATAATTGCATAATTGAATTGATTACACAGTGACTGAAGCCCACAGCATGCAAACACGCAGGAACTGAGGATTGCGAATCTGGTTGCATTCCTTTTGCAGCCATTTTAACAGAAAAAGATATCAGAATTGATTCCCAATCAGGTTTACATGCAAAAACTGAGTTCAAAACAATCAAATGCACTTGAACCAGTGCAGTTGAATCTGATTCAGATCAAAACAGTAACCCGACTCTGAGTTTACATGAGCTACGAATTGAAGATTGCTGCATCGATTCCACAGAAATTGGAGTTTGAGTCTGATTCAGTGTGCATGTAAACAAGGCATATGAATTTAATGTTAAAGAGCCTACTGCTGTGTTTACATACAAATGAGTTCAGTTACCTGGCAGTCGATGTTAGATTTCGGGCTGTAATTCAATTCTGGTTACGTGCACCGCAGAACTCGAATACTGAGGAATTAAATACTCAGTAATTGAGTTACATGGTGCACGTAAATAGGGCAGGATATGCAAAGAAAATGCAGAAACTAAAATATGCCATTCCACATGAATGAAGGATTGATACAGCACACTGCTCCCATTTACAAGTTACCAACTATCAAAATACAGGTGATCGATACATCTGTATTGATGCACTTCAATACAGTTTGATTTCTGGATCATCTCAACCAGGGCCTGTCCTTGCCTATACCTGTGCAACTGTGTGGAAGGTTGGGGCAGGGGCAGCGAGAGGGTGTATCAGCATTGGACCAGCACAGTGCAGCATAGATGACGCCATTTACACTCTGCCAGGGTGGTGTTGTTGGGGGTGTTCATTACACCAGCCAGAGAGCTGCCTTAATGAGTGCAACCCCCCTCAGCAGGCATCCAAAAGCCCTGATGCTGCCCCACAGCCACAGACTCCAACCCTCCTTCTTGCTACAGGGAGATGAGAGAAGATGACAGCTGTGGGACACAGTTGGCAAATCCCAAATACAAAACTAACAGGTGGTGGAGAACATGGCAGTCCTTATGGGGACTTCTGTATCCTATGATCCCCTGCCCTGTTGATCAGGAGATCTACTGTTGGGCCATCCATGGCTTCTGATTAGAAGTCCACCATCCAGCTCGGGCCCCACCCCACATGCAGAACTATGTGACCATGCAACGGGCCAGCTGGAGATAGCAAATCCTCACCCCTACTGTCCTCTGGTGCTGGCTACATGGTGTGCAGTTGCAGAGCTCGGCATGCACCCTTGCTGGTGCGTACCAAGACCAGTCATGCACAGCACCCAATAAGTGAAAGTTAAGCAGTTTTGTGTAGAGATATTATGTTTCTCAAAGTTTAACCAGAGATATCTCAGACTCTTTAAGACATTCCCTTCTCCTAGGGGAAAAAAGCATTACCACAATATTCTGGTCATTAGCAATGTAACCATATGATAAACAGTGGTAAGGATTCTTTGATAGACTGGTTTACGTACCTTCTCTTTTAGAAATGTTTCCAACTTCCGAAAGTAGCTTCTCAGTGTCAAGTATGAATTCCTGCTGCCGGAGTAAGTTATCTCCCCATTCAGCTGCAAAAAGAAATTTACCAATTACATGAAAAATCCAATTTTAAAGCTGTGTTTCAGTATTACTTCCTCTTTGCTCAAGAGGGCTCACTTACGCAGCTTTCAATTTCTTCCATTTGACGCAGGAGAATATTTTGGAAGTCAGACAGCTTCTTCTGGTCCCATGAGACAGAACTGACAGTGTTGCCATAGAGCTTGCTGAGGTGATGCAGAATCTCATATATGGTAACAAGGATCTTCTCCACCTTGGAGTTTAAAGACAATCGTCATTAGTAAAGTGCTTACACTGCTTTATACAATGGGTAGGGAAAATACTAAAATTCGATTGGCTACCTGTTATACTTAATTGCAGAACTACCAACACCTAAAAAGTCCCACTGTGTCACCTAAAAATTTCTATTTCAAAATTGGCAGCCTGAATTCTTTGCTACACAAAAATGAAATAAAAATGTTAGATTTTTCTACCTGTTACCTTTGAGTTGTACAAGGATTCTATCTTGAATCAATTTCTGGACTCAGCAGAAGAAACAAGTAGAAGAAAACTATTAATTTTAAAATCATAACCATTTCTTCTCTATGGTTTTTTTTCTTCCTATCCTGAACCTATTGTATAAGCAGAATTAGACATTCCAAATTGTTGTCAGTAGTGTCCTGAATGGACTACCAGAGGCTGAAGGCACTTCACCTGCAGCCTTGAGCTTTACTATGCCCCTGGGGATTTGTTCATTGCACTACTACCAATTATCATGTATTTTTGCTTACTTGACGTGTGTAATCCCGTTGAGAAATATTCGTCAAATGGCTATAACTATAGTGAACCATGCATGGACCGGGTTTTGCACACTGATGATGGATCAAAATGTGGCATACATAAGATAGAATTTGTAGCACTTTTATTTATTTATTTATTTACTGAAAGAGTTTTACCAGCAAAGGCCTACTGAGCTACAATAGCTCATTTCCAACAGACCTAGAACTGACTCAAAACCCAAGACTGTAATATAAAGGGAAAATAAATGGGCCTGCATAGCCGAGTCAGCACACCGGGGTATGCCCTGAGGGAAATCCTGATATACAATTAAGGGCTTTGAACATTATAAATAAAACAGCTCCCAGAACGTATTCATCTTTCTTGAAAACTCCTATTTTTTCCAGCAAAGAGGCATAACGCCATCCGACTTTCATATCAAGGAGGCATGCCTGACCCCCCAGATCATATTTTTGTTGCAAGAAACTTACTGAAGGAATCAATGAAGTTTTTCTCAAATGAGATTTATGCGCTAATACATATATCAGGGGAAATCATTTTCGACATAAGTTTTAAAGTTCAGAGGGGTTTAGAAAGGTTTTGGATAAAGTACAATTCTTTAAAAAAACACCTTTATGGGCACCATTTGTGGCTACTCTATTAACAAAACCAGCACAAAAAACTGTGACTGTTCTGTTCAGGAACAAAGGTGTCAGCGTGAATGATCTTACGTTTTGGTTAAAACAGAAATGCACATTGGTGGAAGATCCTGAAGCTGTTCTGAACACAAAAAATATTTGGACTGGGGGTGGAAGGTAAAAGTTATGTTGAAAACAACAGAAACAGGGGTGGAACATCTACCTAATTCTTTTTTTCTTGGACGTGACTGGGGTATACTTTTTTACTCTGGCCAGCCCAAGACGTGTTACAAATGTGGGTCTTTAGAACATCTTAGCAGCATTTGTGAGAAACAGACATGCACAGTATGTGAAGAATTGGGACATGTGGGGACTGAATGTTTAAATGAATGTTGATGCAATTTATGCAAAGAAGAAGGGCATACTTTTCAAAATTGTAAAAAAGCAGCACATAATACGGCAGCTGATGCAGATGGTGAGGAGCAAAGGCTCCTAATTTCCCAGATGTAAAAAAATAAACTGGGGAAACAAAGATTACAGATCCCTAGGGAAACAGAAGAAAGGAGAGAGACTCAGAATTTGAATCCCACAGTGACCCCCCACTCATAAGACCCAAGTAGAAGTACGACAGGAAACTACAAGAAATGATACAGAAGCAGGTGAGGGGATGTCAGGGATAATAACAGAAGGGGAAAGGGGAAAGAGTAATCAGAGTGAGATGCCCCCTCCAGCTCCCCTTCCCCCTCCATTAGCTAGACATTCTCATGCACCACATTTGGAAAAAGGGGATTTCAAGAAAGTTGGAGGCAGGAGTTTCTCGACTTGATCTGCAGCAAAACAAATGAGTGTAAGTTTGGAGAATAAGTATGAGTTTCTACAATCAGAGAACTTTGAACTAGACTCTGATGATTCCTCAGTGGCCTCATCAATCCCTGAGGGAACAACCAATACAGAGAAGCAGGAGATACCAAGGGGACCTCAAAAAATAAAGAAGAAGATGAAGAAGAATCAGCACTTATATAGCGCTTTTCATACGTCCAAAGCGCTTTACAAGCAATGCTAGACTGGTAGTGAAGTGACTGAATGTGTGGTGGCAGCCATATCGCACATCATCACCCACACACAGCCTGAATAATTGCATGAACCGGTTTATGGGAAGGGAAATGTTGGCCAGGACACCGGGAATGTTCCCTACTCTTTGCGAAGAGTGCCCTGGGTTCTTTTACTTCCACCAGCAAAAAAAAGCGAAAATGAAAACTAAACACAAAGAACATAACATACGGAGAGGGAAATACAAATAAATGAATAATGTATTAACCACTTTCCTTTTATACAATTCATGGCAATATTATCAAGAGAAAGGAAAAGAGGAGCATTTTTTTCTTATCTGACACATGCAGATAGGATTTTTTTTTTTTACAGGACATGCGCTTACACACAGTGAAGGAAATTACTGAGGATAGGAAAGCATGGTGTATAGGTCCATCATATTGGTCAGCAGGACAAGAAACATGTTCAGGGCTTGGAATTTTATTTAAATTACCTAAAGTAAGGGTGATAAAAATATATGATGTGGTACCTGGGAGAATTTTCATTATGGATATCAGTACACAAAATTAACAATACAGATTGATAAATCATTATGTTCCCCAGACTAAAGCAACCAGAAGTGAACTGTTCAATCAAATACAGCCTTTCTTATATACAGCTCAAAATATTGTTTTGGCAGGAGATTTTAATTGCCCTATAGTTGCAAAAACATCTAAACAGTACTGTGACTCATATATACTAGCAAAAATAATAAAAAAGGCAAAATTGGTGGACTCATATTTTTCTCACAAAAAGTTAGAAACACCCACATTTCAGAAGGGTCACTTGGGGGTCTAGAATAGACTATATATTTACCTCAGGAATAATAAGAGTAATATTGGCAGAAATTATTCCGATGGAATTTTCAGATCACAATATGGTGAAGATAAAAACAGGAACTAATTTGAGTATTTAAAGAGGGCCAGGTTTCTGGAAGCGGAATGTATCATTAGTATCAGACATATATATATTACAGGCTATAAAAGATCTCATTCTAGCTAGAAAGTTAGTGTTCATAATGTTTGATTCGGCCATTAATTGGTAGGAAGATACAAAATTAGACATACAAAAATTATGTAAACAACTAAGTAAAAATCACAGTAAACAGCAATATTTTGCATATTTAAAAAATGGAAACCTACTTTAACAATTAATGTCTTTTTCATATGAAATGGGGCAAGATCTCAGGGCACAAATCACTAGATTAAAACAGATGATAACTTTTCATGAAGGAAAAGTGAGAAACTTATATCATCAGCAACAATATTGTAGGAGGGGAAAAACAGAAATAGTGTGCCCATTTGAGAGTTGTATTAAAAAGGCAAAAGATAAAGAAATCACAATATTAAAAGATGAAAACGGAATGGAATGTAGAACACAGTTAGAATTCATACAGATAGTTACTAGGTACACCATGCAAATGTATGATTCATTAGAAACTGATGAAACAAAATGTGTTGATTGTTTTAGCTCAATGGAAATACCAGAGATAGACCCTTTAAAACTGGGTAAATTAACTCAGCCTATGCATAAAATTAAATTAAAGAAGCAATGTTAACTTTGGCAGGGAATAAAGTACCAGGACTGGACAGTATTCCAATTGAGCTTCTGATAATTAACGGGGAAGAACTTTTATAGGAGTCAAAAGACATTTTTAATCAAATGTTATTTACAAAAAATATGCCTCTAAATATGAATATGGGTGTATTGAGTTATATACATAAGACAGGGGACAGATTGGACTTGAACAATTGGAGGCCCATCAGCCTCTTAAATTTAGTTTTAAAGTTATTAACAAAGATATTGGCAAATAGAGTAGTCAAAGTCAAAGTCAAATTTATTTAAAAAGACACCCAATCCCAAAGGCTCTGGGCGCCGCACAAAAACTGTACAGTATATCATACCGTATACATTACATTAAAATATAGTACGCATAAAAACTTAATCCTCAAAAGCCTGCATAAATAAGAAGGTCTTTAGACGACTCTTAAAGGCATCTATAGTGGGGGCCTCTCTCACTTCGAATGGCAACGAGTTCCAGAAAGCTGGAGCAGCAACTCCAAATGCTCGATCTCCTGCTGATTTCAACCTTGCTCTCAGAACTTTAAGGAGGCCACCACTAGAAGAGCAGAGATCTTGGACAAAGGTGGATGGTACCAGAAGATCAGATAGGTAACCAGGGCCCTGTCCGTGTAGGGTCTTATAGGTGAGAAAACCCACCTTGATCAGTACTCTCCACCTGACAGGCAGCCAGTGCAATTCGCGCAATACTGGAGTAATATGACAAAACTTACTTTGTCCGGTCAAAAGCTGGGCAGCAGTGTTTTGCACTAGCTGCAGTCTGTGAAGACAACTTCCAGAGACCCCAAAATAGAGGGCATTACAGTAGTCAAGCCTAGAGGTGACTAAGGCATGTATCAAAGTAGGGAGGTCCAGAGCCGGAACAAGGGGCTTAATCCTGGTGATATTTCTAAGATGGAAAAAACAGAAACTAACCACAGAGGATATTTGAGCCTCCATGGACAGGTTCCTGTCAAAGATCACACCAAGATTTCACACCCATGGGGAGGCTATCATGACACAGCTCCTAGCACAAGGCCAGTCGCAGCATCAGAGGCCATCCCATCACGAGCTCTGTTCGACTCCACTACCAGTACCTCAGTCTTGTTAGGGTTCAGTCGCAGCCAGCTGGAGGACATCCAGTCATTTATCTCAGCCAGACAGATATTCAGCACATCCACTGCATTTGGTGTTCCTAGGTAAAGGATAGGTATAGTTGAGTATCATCAGCATAGCAATGAAAACTCAAACCATACCTCCTAATGATCTTCTGTAAGGCTATATATATACTGTGAACAACATTGGGACCAATATCGAACCCTGAGGGACTCCACATGAAAGGAGGCAGGGTACGGATGAGAAATTACCCATCACAACCCGCTGCCTCCTGTTAGTAAGAAATGACTCAAACCATTTGATGACAATACCAGTGAGTCCGCATAACTCCCTCAGGCAGAAAAGCAACACACAATGGTCCACAGTATCAAATGCTGAGGAGAGATCAAGGAGAACAAGAATTGTCTTGTCCCTCCGATCTCTAGCCCTAAGGAGGTCAATTTGCACCCAAACTAATGCAGTTTCAGTGCTATGTCTGGCCCGAAAAGCTGACTGGAAGGGATCATACAACTCATGGGTCATGAGATGTTCCCCCAACTGAAGTGATACCACCTTCTCAACAACCTTTCCCAAAATGGAAGATTGAGATAGGGACGTGTAATTTCCGCTAATCTCCGGGTCCAGAGAAGCTTTTTAGAAGGGGTCTCACCAGAGCCTCCTCCTAGGCATCTGGAAAGACACCGCGACTCAAGGAGCACCGGACAATCAGGGCAACCGCCGCCAACAGTGTCAATGCACCTGATTAATAACGCTACACGGGATCCAGTTCACAGAAGGTATACTTCGTTGGCGCTATCTCAATGACCTCATGAACCTCCACTGGCCTAAACTCTCCCCAACCAGAAAGAGTGCTCTTAGAACACAACTGACGACTACTGACAGCAATGATATTACTGGCTGAGGAAACCTCCCACCGGATCACAGACACCCTGTCCGAGAAAAACTGAGCAAATTCCTCACAATCCTCATTCGAGGAAACTCTTCCAGGCTGAAGACAGAATGTATGAAGAAGTCTATCAACAGTCCAGAGGAGTGAGGCTGGTAGGCTTCTCCCAGCAGCAATCTCCTGAGACAAAAATATTGCCTTCTTTTGGTTGATTGCCTCCTGATATGCGCAATAATGCGCACACAGGACCAGTTTGTCAGCCCCCAGATGGGATTTCCTCCAGCGATGCTCTAATCTCTGACCCAGCTTCTTCATTTCCCTGAGATCACCATCATATCAAGGCGACCTCTGGTATGAGGTTCTGGGTCGTACACGGACAGGTGCGGGAGTCAATGGCACCAGACAGCACCTTATTATAGGTGTCTACCCCGGCATCAACAGCTCCAACGCATGCATCACCCACCCTTGATAAGTCAACTGCCACCATAAAACCCTCGGGGGTAAGATCTTTTAAAGGGCGGCAGCAAAACGTCTCAGAAGGGGAAGAATTTATGACAGGAGCACTAAACGTGAACTTCACCGTGCAATGATCAGACCAAGCTACCTGATCAATTTCAAGATCAATGATCTCGAGTCCCAGTGAGAACACCAGGTCCAATGTGCGGCCATCCTGGTGAGTAGGCACTCACGACAGACTGCACCACAGCCCCAAAGGGACATACTCTGCAGTAACTCATCAGCGCACGTTTGACTTCTTTATCTCAGCCCAAACATTGAAGTCCCAAGAAAAATACATCTTGGGGAATCCAATGTTTCGCCGGCAGCAAACTCGGCGAATTCCTACAGGAACCCCCCCATTAGACCAGGAGGGCGATAGATGAGGAGGATCCTGCAGCCCACGCCAAGTCCTCCATGAATGGCCACACATTCAAATGAACCCAGGGTTCCCACCGGGAGCACGGTGAAGTCCAGGCTCGACTTAAAACAAATACCTACACTGCCTCCCCTACGATTTTCTCTGGGGCAGTGCACCACAGTATATCCTGGGGGGACTGCAGCCTCAAAAACAGGGCCAGCATCATCTCCCACCCAGGTCTCTGTAATGCAAGCCAGGTCAGTAGCACTGATAACAGACATAGTTATATCTCTTGCACAGACATATGCAATAAAGGGAAGGCAAATACAAAGTCACCTTCTTCTACTTAGAGAAATAATTGAATTAGGAAAGTTGGGGGAAGTAGATGGGTATTTAGTTTCGTTAGACCAGAAGAAGGCTTTTGACAGTGTTTGTCATGCTTTCTTATGGGAAATGCTATAGGCATATCATATACCAGAAGTAATGATTGGATGGTTAAAATACATATACCGTACTGCAACAGTAATGCCAATAGTGAATGGCTGGAAAGGTCCAATAATTCAAATTAAAAGAGGAGTCAGGCAGGGCTGTCCTCTAAGCCCAACACTGTATGATTTTTTATTGACCCCTTATTAAGGAAAATTAATGATAGCAAAGTGGTAACAGCAAATAAGGGTAAAGGATAGCCTGCTTTTATATAAAGTAATGGCTTATGCGGACGACATGAATGTTATGATGGGAGATAGAAGCTCAATCGTGGAAGTACTGAAGATCTGCAGGGAATTTGGATGCTTATCTCGGGCATCTTTAAACCTTAAGAAAGGTGTAGTGCAAAGAATAAACTATCTACTAGAAGAGAAAGATGTGACAGGAAGTATCTCAATAAACCAGGCTCCTTAGACATTCGGGGTGTAACTTTTGTCCAAGGAAATCTAGATGAAATAAATTGGAGAAGTAAAATAGAAATGAGTTGGAATAAAGTAGTACAGTGGAACAGATGGAAGTTTAGCAAGAAAAAGCACATTTATATGATTAAGACATATCTGATACCCATTTTTCTCTATATAAGTTACATATCCCCCCCAAGACCATGGATGCTACACTGCTCAATGTATTCTTCCAAGCATGCTGGGGGAGCCGCCTGAATCCAATAAATAGAAATGTGTTGTACTTAACCATAAAACAGGGTGGTTTAAATATGACAAATCCAGTCATATTTTGTAATTCTTTTTTTCTTGCATAGTAATACTAAACCTTTATTACTGCAACAACATAACACGTGGGAACTAATGTTGAAGAGGAAATGTCACTTATAGCTAGCCCAGTGGGAGGTGGGTAATCTAAAAACTCTGAAAAAATCAGTACTAATACTGAATATGTTCTGTATACATTCCTAAGAATTAAGCAATGGGGAATAACTCCAACAAATTCAGTCTCTAGAAAGGAAGAATTCTATTTCACCATATTATCCTCTCTATATAACAGAGCCAGTAACTTTTCCAAAATGTCCAGTAGTTCATAGAAAAAGTTTAAAAGAGTTTTTAAATCTCAAGAGAGTCCCGGAACACATGTGGGACATACACTGGCGGGCTTGTCATGAGCAAATTAACATGAAGGCAAACCAAAAGCATAAGGTAGTACAGGAGAGGATTTATAGTAGACCTAAATGTATTCAACAAGAAGAAACAATTCAACACCTTTTTTAACATGCTCTTTTATTAAAGACTTTTGGGTTTTCCTGGCTCAGAACTGGAAAGACAAAATGTTTAGTAAAATTACATATGAGAACTTAATGTATGGAGTGTTTAGTAGAGGATGGGAAAAATGGAATAGGAACACCCTACAGCTTATCATGATCGTATTAAAATGGAATATTTGGATTATGAGATGCAACTTTACTTTGCAGCAGAAAGAAGAACATTTTAATGAACTTTATAATAAAAGTGTGTAAGACTTGGTAAATATTTATAAAAAAGAGAAATTAAAACTAGACCAAAACAGTATACTAGAATTATGGAAAACTCTTCCATGGGTCACAGATAGTGATGTGCCAATCACATAAAAGACAGTAGGAAACTTGGGAAGAAGGATATGGGGTTTCATTTAAATAGAGAAATAGGAATATACTGAAACAAGAAATTAGGGATAAAATTAGATTGTGGGGAGTAAGAAAAGTTAAAGAATTTTTTTTACAGTACTGTCATTAACTGATGATTCCTAGTATAATTACAAGATATTTTGTTATGTAATGTACATGTAATATATATTTTGTTTATATGTTTTGTCTTAATAAAATATTCCTCTACTCTTTTCGAGAAGTGCCATGGGATCTTTAACATACAACTGAACTACCCCCAGAACAGGCAGATGGGACCTCAGTGTAACATCTCATCTGAAAGATGGCACCTCAGGAGTGCAGCACCTCCCTCATGCTGCACTACAGTGTCAGTACTGGGATTTAACCCTAGTGCCTGGTGTGGGGATAGAACCTACAGCCTTCTGATCTCCTGGCCTCAGAGGTGAGTGTGCTACCTGAAATATGACTAAATATGTATCAATAAGAAGTCATTTTTTACTATCTTTTGGGAAAAAATATATTGAGCTATAGAAACACACACACACACACACACTCTCCATACACACCATTCTCATGGCCACACCATTCAAAATAAAATATTGCATTCTAATGTTACATATAAAAACTGCTTATGTCAGTGAAGTTCAGTTTAGAGTAGATTTCCTTTAAATATTTCTTATCTTATATTTTGTACACACACACACACACACACACACACACACACACACACACTGCACACCATCCTCATGGCCACAATACTGCCAGGCGGCCTGGGTTCAAGTCCCAGCTGAGGCTCTTATTCTTTCTCACCTCTGTTTGTATGTGTTCCATAAAATATGCACACCAGACTCCTGTGTGATTGTTACAATAAAGAAACTGTTTGTTTGTGCCAGTGACCACAGTGAAGTTCAGTTTAGAGTAGAATTCCTTTAAATATTTCTTATCCTATATTTTATATCCTGGATAGCACAGGGGAGATGCTACATGTCATTGTCATAGGGATCTTCATTTACACATTTCTGCACTGTATTTACTCAGGCTGTCCCAGATTAGATGCAATATCTTGTTTTTAGTGGGTTCATAATTTTTCCATTTTGATAATGTATTTCTTCAGGGTAGCCTAGTCCAGGGCCCCATATTCAAAGGAGATGAGCAGTGCATCCTGGTGGAAAAGTGAGCTGTGCTGCAACTCAACAATGCACCACAGCATGATATTCAAATGTGGATACACCGCTGCAAGGAATGGGCCAGCGTAGTACACAAATAGTATGCCATGCAAGTCGAGGGTGTGTTCCCATGCATATGTCATGCTGCAGCATACTCAGTGGGAAATTCATCCCTCACAGCCCAGAGCAGCATGGCCAACAGCTAGGCCATGAATAGCAGGCCTAAGCCAGACAGCCACCCAAAGGTGGGCTGTGGAAGTGCACCCAGGTACACAGCAGCCTGGCAGCCTGGTAGACTAAAGGTACCCTCTCCAATCTCTGATCAAGCCAACTCCATCCCTGAAGAGCTCCATGGTGTAGGGACCCCCCTGGACCCAATCGCACCAGAGGAAACCACGGTCCATATCCATACCATAGAGGACTCCCACCTACTGCCTTGGTACATAGACAACCTCACTGCCCCCATATCCAAGCTGTTGTGAAGACTGGCACTTCCCTCCATGACCTGCCACAGCCACCCACAGACTGCACAGGGCCTGGGCTGGGGACCATCACTCCAGAATGACCCAAGTATCTATACCATACATTGGGGCACTACAGAAGCTGTGGACCCACCAGTGTATGCAGCTCTGTGTATGCCCCTGGCAAACCATAAGAGGGAATTGACATACCTACAATGCATGCCTGGTTGATGCTGTATCTTCCTGTTGTCATACACTCTTCTCCATTCCCCTGTGTTATATGCCACCCTCCAGACTGCTGAGGTATCCTGGGTGCCATGGGGTGCAGTATCCTGCAAAGGCATTTGTAGTGCATGCTTCAGGCTATGGATAGTGCATTTGTGGTTCCCCAATTGTACAAACAAATGGGAGGTCAGTTGTAACCTGCCTGTTCTGGGACCTGTGTGATTGAGTACAGCACTGGCTTTCACCCACACTGAGTAGTGCAATGGCACCAGGACGATGGATCTGCATAAGAATGCCTGAGGTGTATGGCCACTGGGCATTGTTTTATTTATTTATTTATTTGAAGTCTAGGATAACACCACTTGAGCTCAAGTTCTTTACATTGGTTCCACGTCATGATAACAAACAAAACTAGGTTGTACAAAATTACATAGGTTAGGATACAGCAGAATGCACAGGGTATTGTACATGTTACAGAGGAAGTCGGAGAACTGGAAGTGGGTTAACAAAAGACAGTTAGAGTTAGAAGAGTGCCTGAAAGGAAACCAGTCAATTGTCAAAGGGACATGGTTAGCTGAAGAATAAGTGCTAAGGGAGGAGGAACCTCAAGTGCAGGGATAATATGGGGCATGCAGTGGGGGTGGAGGGATGATATGAGGAAATCAGGGAAAAGGGGTAAAAAAGGAGGGAGGGAGGCAGGGGAGAGGAAGGGATGGGTGGTGGGAGAAGCTGGGCAGACCAGAGAGGAGAAGGTGCAAAGCTAATGGTGACAGTCACAATGGGCATTTTTTTAGCAGGAGTTGCTTAAGGTGGACTTTGAAAGTACACAATGTAGGCAAATGAGCCAGATCTGCCTGGAGGGAGTTGAACCAGAGTGGGGCAAGGTATGCAAATGATCTTTGGCCTAGGGAGGTGCAACATTTTGGTACTGTGAAGGTCTGAAGTTCAGAGTTACGTGTGCGTCACTGGTTGATGCTAGGCACCAGGAGTTGACAGACCCTTGCCGGAAGCATTTCAAGGCTAATCTTTTTTGCCAGAAGGCAAGTTTGGTATTTAAGTTGAACATTGAGCGGGAGCCAATTTGCATTGGTATACAGGTCACAGGTGTGAGTCATCCTTGTTGCTCCTAGAGTTAGCCGGCATGCTTTGTTTAAGGCTGTTTTCAAACGCCTGAGTGCAGTGTCAGTGGCAGCACCATAGATAGGCAGGCTGTAGTCAACAAGTGATCCCACAGAGCTGTGGACAGCTAATCTGAGGGCTTCAGGGGTCAGACTGTGCCTGTGCCGATAGAGCATCCCAATACGTTTATTAATTGCCTTGACTGTGCTGTCAATGTGGAGAGTGTAGGACAATGAGTTGTCAATAGTGATCCCCAGATATTTAAAGCATTGGACCAGTTCCAGGGGGTCCCAGCCACATTTTGAATAGATAATGGTTAGCCACGATGTTTGTTTTGGGAGCTGGAGAGCAGCATAGTTTTCGTTTTTTATAGTTCAAGATTAATTTATGATCTGTGAACCACTTCTCAAGATTGGTAAAGTCACTTTGTTAGTTGTTGTTCAGGCTCAATTGGTTTGAGCCATGTGCAATACAACGGCATCATTGGCATAAAGAAGAATGCGGCTCTGACTGGCTTGAGGGAGACTGTTGAGGAATAAGCTGAACAGAAGGGACCCAGTATTGACCCTGAGGGACACCCAAGCAGACTGGATTGCTATCTGACAGGGTTGTGCCAGTTCTGACTTGTTGGGATCTGCAGCCCAGGTAGCTGCAAAACCACCAGACCACTTCAGGGGCCAGGCCAGTTGCGGTAAGTTGCTTAGTAAGGAGGGCATGATTAACAGTATCAAATGCTTTGGACAGATCGAGAAAGATTGCCCCAGAGAGTTGTCCTTTGTCAAGAGAATTGTATATGTGCCCAGTGAACTCTAGAAAAGCTGTGGTGGTGCTATGCCCTGATCTAAAGCCATGCTGCTCTGGTCAGAGGAGTTTGTAGGTGTCAAGGTATTCGACTAGTTGGTCAGCAACTATTCATTCAAGGGCCTTCAAGTGAGATGGTAGTAGGGAGATGGGTAGATAGTTCTCTGTGAGGGCACGGTCCCCATTTTTATGCACAGGAATGACTATAGCGGCCTTCCATTTTTGTGGGAATATCGCCTGTCGCAGGACAAGTTGAGGATGTGGGTCAGGGGTGCAGTACTTTCCAAGGAGAGAGAGAGATTATTTAAGGTCTAGTGTGTCCCCACTGAATCTCCCTTACGAGCACCTTCGAGAGGTATTTCCTTGTCTCACCATAGAGATGACCTTGAAACAAAAGAGGGTTTGCAGGGGACTGTGGGGCTGCAGTTGGGAGGCCTGGATGGAAGAAATCGGGTGGGAGGACATGACTGAGGTCCATGAAGGTCTAGGTTAAAAGGTGTCAGCTATAGTTTTTGGGTCAATGATTTGATTACCATTGACACAGATCATGTCAGGGATTGATTTGGGCACCATGCCAGTAACTTCTTTGAGGTTTGCCCAGACTTTTCAGCCAATACTCCAGTGTTTGGTGAGGGCAGCCTTGTAGTAGTGGTTCTTGGCTATACGGATGGCTCTGGTGCAGCTATTTCTGGCCTGCTTGTACTTTAGGATGTCTGTATGCTTCCCTGTGACTCTTGCTACATGCCAGAGGTGATCACGGGGTTTCATCTGACTCAAGATGTCAGGGCTCATCCAGGGGTTGAAAAGGCCCTTGATTATCCTCTTTTTTATGGGGGTGTGGATATCGCAGATAGAATTGAAGAAGATGATGAAGTGGTCTAGTGCACTATCCACATCTGGTGCCCCATGCACATCTGATCAGTTAGCATGTTGGAGGTCAGCTCTAGTCTGGTCAGCTTGACCAGGCCTGAGGACCTGATAGTGACTGTTCTGGGAAGGGTTGGGTGAAGTTATAGGTCCAGTTGAACATGCCAGGGAGTGATCACTGATGTTATCTGGGAGGACAGAAACGTTAGTGATGTGCTCTGGGTGGTTAGTGAGTACCCAGTCGAAGAGTGCTATTTCTGTCCAATAGTTGGTCTGGGTGGGGCTTCATCATCTGGTTGAAGTTTATTGCCTGGATAGCATCCTAAAACTGGGTAGCACAGAGGTAAGCCAGTTAGTATTAAAGTCCCGAGTAATATGACCTCGAGCTAAGGGTAGGCTACCAAGGCAGTCAATGGTGGCACGAGACCCTTGAGTGCATCCTTTGGTGAGATGTAGATGGACAGCGTGGAGACTTGTTGTGTGTCCCATGGAGGGCCTTGATGGCAACAGCCTGTGCAGTGGTCCCAAGCAGGGGAAGAGTAAGTGTTAATTCCAGAAGGCCATCCTTGAGACAGAAAGCACAGCCTCCACCTCTTTTGGTTAGGCGGTTCTGCCTAAAGAGCCTGTAGCCCGGTAGGCTAACATGCGCATCTGGAATCTTTGGAGTCAGCCAGATTTCAACTATTGACTGCACATCCGGGTTATGAAAGGCTACCCAGACCTGGAGGTTAGTAAGTTAGCAACAAGACTGCGGATATTTAGAGAAGCAGTTGTGAGCATGCCTGGCTTCTGAGGCATGCATCTCCTGATTGTGTGAGGGCCCAGGTTTGGTGTATGTTCCCTGAAAGGAGAAGTAGCAGGAAGGCAAGTCTTTGCAGGTAACTTTTTAGGTGTTTAGTATTTACTTTGAGTTGCTTCCTGGAGGATACGTTGGTGTGGTTTATGTCAGCGTGCAGGACAAGTCTGAGTGGTAGTAAAGGTGAGGGCGGCCATGGATGGGCCCTCAATGTCCAGATTCTGGCATGCCAAGGAGTATCATGTGGCTTGCAAGTGGGAGGCAGGTCAGAGGCATGCACTGAGGTGATGGTGCAGTAGGCATTGACTGTGGTGTTCCCAATGATGTGGGTGGCTGGCATTTTAGAGTCTAGGTGGGGGTGGCCAGCAAGCCCAAGGGTTAAGGGCAAGAGTAAGGAAAGTGGTATTAAACATGAGAGTAGATGCATCTTGGGTGGTAAATCCGGGCTATGCCCGGCAGAGGTCAGGTGAGAGGAATGAACGCCGTGTCAGGTGGAGAGTGGTTAGGAAAGGGGGGTAACTGCAAGAGGGAGCTTATATGTGGGAGCAAGGAGGGGGCTAGGTCAGGTGGCAGTATGTTCACACACTGTGATTTGGCCAGGCTTGGTGTTTTATAATTAGAAACGATAGCTTTATAATTAGAAATGAATAGGAGATACAGCAGGAATTGTTGGCAATGAGTGCTGGGTAGGATACAAAAGAGGGGTGGAGCAGGATGGAGATTTGAGAGGGGAGGTCCAGAGAGGGGGGAGGACAAGTAGGACTGCAATAGGGGAGTGATGTAGCTGAGGGTGAGGGAGGAGATGTATTTAATAGTGGCCGGGGTTGGGCAGGTGGGCAGGAAGAAAATACACTGATTGAGACAGGTTACAAAATACAATTACAGCACAGGAGTTGCAGGGCAAAAATCCCACCATCAGAGCTATCTTGAAATTAGAGCCAATGTGAGAGTCCTGGGACTGGGAGAACTTATCAGCTCTGGGTAGCTGAATGGTTTAACTAATCAGCGGCAGGGCCAGGGAGACTGCAGTCCCAAGACGACCTGTTTGCCGTCGGGGGATGCAGCCTCTAGGGTGGGATGTAATGATGTGTAGTCTGCCTGTGAGTGAGCAGCCCTGGCTGCAGTGCAAGCCCTGCACCGGGCAGGATCTGGGGAGGAACACAAAGATTAGATAGTTAAATGCAGCAGCAGGGAAGGCCTAGAGCAAACAAAGGAGAGGGATGAGGTGGTGGTGGAAATGAAGGAAGGGCTCTAACGTGGGGTGGGTGAAATGCAGGTACTTATGCACGCAAGAGGCTTTAGAACAAAGGGAAGAAAAAAGGTTAGACCAAGGAGAGCAAGCAAGCGCAGGGTTTCAAGAACAGTGGTGGGCGTGCACAAGAGGGTGTTAAACAGAGGCAATAGATTGCAGGTTGGTTAGCGTGGAGCTGAAACACTCAGGGAGGTGAAGCGGAATTAGTTTAATGAGTAAAGGAGAGCTCTGAGGCTCAGGGTCAGAGATAGAAAAAAAATGTGAAGAGGGGACCCAGCGACCGGCTCAGTCACCAGTGCATCAGTCAGAGTCAGAACGGGCAGAAAAGTACGTAGACCGGGCGAGGAAAGCAGAGGATGAATCAGCGATAGGGAGGTGAGAGAAGTGCACTTATCCAGATCTAATTTACAACCACGAATGCCACAGCGGTGTATCTTGTACCTACGTATGACACATTCCAAAGTCCCACTGCTAGTGCTTAGCACCCGAAATAAGATGCCATTTTTCTGTGAACTATCCAGGCTAAGTATATAGCAGTCAGGAGGCATATTCTAGGGAAATATATTGCAAAATTGTATAAAAGGAAGACCACATTGAAACTCTCTCAGCAGATCTGCATTGTGTAAAATTCATTAGAAACAATGGGTAAAAGCATCCCAAAAGCTCCCACAGCCACATCGACTCTGACTAAATCTTGTTTTAATTAGTTGCAGTTAGTTTCCATATAGTTTTATTTTCTGCCATGCCAGGTGTGAGGTTCTCAAACAGCATCTGTTAAATAAATCCTTGATTAATTAAATTCTACATGGAAGCACATACCTGGGAATCCTCAGGAAGGATGAGAAGTGGTGCAGGAAACTCAACTGGTCCTCTTCTAGACACTGGAAAGGAATTCTTCCCTGGTGTGAGTGAGCAAAACACAGTGTTAAAAAACATAATATTTGAGGAGTACATATTGTTATAATGTGAGTGCTGCAATTTGCATCTAGATCTCAAGGTAATAGTGTTAACTACCATTAATACAGTTTTAAAGTATAGTAATACAGTTTGGAAGTCTACTGATACAGTTTAAAAGTACATTGCCATAATTTAAAGTATATCAATATAAATTCTGCATAATGAGACAGATAGAGGGCTACGGTACACAATCAGAGTGCTGAAGTGTGAGCAGACTTCATAGACCAATAGGCCTACTCTGCTGGCATCTAATATGTTAGTATGTTAGTATTACTGGATTTTTAGTTCACAGTCAGACCAGGCAATAACATTCAGCCAATTATTATTGCCCTAACATATTTGCAAAGAGCAATACTACAATGCCAATACAGACATTGCAAAATAATATATAGTATATGGTTACCCTTTGTTACATAAAAATCAGCTTGCTCAAAATCCTTGTTAAGCACATTCTAAACTGTTATGTGCATTCTAAAGTATTGTATGTGCATTCTGAGCAGCTGTTATGCACAGTTCAAGGGTCATACAATTTTAAATTCCTCATTTACTCTGCACTAGCTACTTACTAACCACCCAATGCCCAAAGTCACACTTTTAGTTTTCAAAAGTCTTTTGATATGCAAGTAGAACAAAAATTGCCATTTTTTGTTTTCACTTCTGTGGGGTCTGTCCTCTAGTGTAAAAACATTTACTATAAAATAAAATATGGTCAACCACACATAATTGGCATGTGTTTCCATCTCGGGTTGAGATGACAGCCTAGGCCTCTCAAGCTTCACTCTCGAGGTTCATATGCTGCCATCTCCACCCTCGATGGAAACACAGCCTTGTTGTATATGGTTGTCCATACATTATTCTCTATATTTTACAATCAGTAATCCTCTATCTTCCTTGCTTTTCTAGACTTCCTCTGCAAAAGTTTTGAAGGCAGTACATAACCTATATATAATTACTGGTGACTATGAATATCAACTGGATTACTGCAACCATGAAATCCCATATCAATCTGTATTCCAATTGATATGTTGCAAAAAATATCAACCCGTAAACCGGTTGATATCACTTTTCATATCAACCTGAAATCTGGTTGATATTGCTGTCCAGCAAAGTTGTGCAAAGTCACGCAAGCCATGCAAAAGCTGTGCAAACTGTGCAAAAACCCAGTTATTTAAAAAAAAGATAAGGTGGCGTGTTTTATGGATTTTTTTACACTCTGCTGTGTGATGACTGTATAAACCCTCGAGCTTCGCCTCGACGTTTATGGGTCATCACACACCTGGTGTAAAACAAATCCATAACACACACTTGACTATCCATTATTCTCTATGTAACATGCATTAACTTTGCTCTATGGCCTCACAATCCTGTACTAACTTACAGTCTAGATCCTCAAAACAGACATTGCAGTTTTGACCAAAGCTCACAAGTGTGAAACTGTGAGTTATGAAATTTCTGCCCTCACAAGTGGTGATGTATTGTGTATTTTGAGATAGGTCACAGTGTATTTGATGTATACTACATTAGTTTAAAAGTTCTAATTTTTTAATCAGCTATTTGTGTGGAATTTCACTGTTTCTCTTTGAGCTCAGCACCTGACTTTGACAGGGGAGAGCTATTGTGACATCATTAACATTGTGAACATTGGCTTCTGATTGGATTTGAAAAAGCTCCAGCTGCAGGATGCTGGTTTGTGAGATATGCAACCTTTAAAATATATGACTATGCCATATGAAACTTAACGCATGTTTGGTTTAGTAGTTGCATATGCCATCTGGTAAAATAACTAATTTTTTGCAAACATTTGACTCCCTTCATTTTCCATAAATATATGACACCAGTCTCACTGCTGTTTTTTTTCTTACAAGTAGCTATCAGACTGCACAACAAACACTTTTGCAAACCATGATTAAGGCTACTGATTTACAATGATTAAAGTAATGAAATTCCGTTTTCAAGACTTGAAATTCCAGGAATTGTATTGGTGATTGTTATTTTACCAGGATTCTGCTGTCATTCTTTCAGTTTTTGAATAATTAATTAGAATAAAAGAAGGCTTTATATACAGAACATTTAATGATGCAAATTAAAATTAGTACAGGAAGCAATTACTGTACAAGAAAATGCATGTTCTGTTGATTTACTGATCTGGTATAAAATACCAAATTCCATAAAATTTATTTTCACCTGTGTGCATGCAGTCCAAATTCCAGAATTTTACCAGGTTTTCTGGTAAAAAATGAAAACCAGTAGCCTTGACCATGATACCTACATTTAAACTGATGCCTACTTTTTAAGAGAGTTCCTCTGTAGGGGTCAGTTACAGCAGCAGGTATTTTATATCAATTACATTTTGGGTAGTTTGCAAATTTGCTATGCTCAGTTGCAAATCAAGTGCCTAAGTCCAACCCGTGTAGAACAAAGGGGTAATAAAAATACCGTAAGGCACATTTAACAGAATGTCTGGGCTCTGTGCTGAAGCCCATTAATCTTTCAGGGAATACTGTACTATGAGAAGAGGAACTCACCATTTCCGCAAGAGCTGCAAACTCTTCCTGATTGCAAGTGGTTGCTGGCGCTGGAGCCAATCACATTCCAGGGAAAAGGTATGAATGCTCAAAAGCAGCAGCAGGGACAAGATCCAACAGGTTTCCTGAGCCATGGTATATTTCAAGCAGTCTGAATAACTAAAGAGAAATTAAGAGGGCAGCTGATTAACAAATGGTGTATTCAGGAAAAAATCAAAACTTTTGGTTGAATGAACTAGGAGAAATGTCACTTACCTTAAGAGATCTTGTTCTTTGTACCCTTGGTTAAAGAGCTTGAGGTGGATTGTCTTCTTCTGTCCATATTCTGATATTTAAAGGCAAAATACTTTTTATCCGAAATGAAAACAGATGCACTTTCTATGCAATGAAAGCTTGGAAACTTTCTGTTTCTAAATACTGTACTTCTCTATTTTCATATGTCATCAGTATAGGAAAGTTTTGTATGTCAATCAGTTTGTAAAGAGATTCCAGCCATATTGGTCCTTGGAAAACAGGAGAATGATGGAAGGTTTGATACCTTTTATTGGACCAACAAGTGTCTTGTAAAAGATGGAATTATACACAGTTTTGGGGCTCGCAGGTCCCTTTTCCAGGTGAATAGCAAAACTGAGCAATATAAGAGTATTTATATCCAATGCAGAGCAATTAAAAAAAAGGAAGTGAGGTGAGAAGGTGATAAAGGGGACTAGAGATGAAAGTCTAAGATGCAAAGTAAAAAAATTAGAAGAAATGGTAAGGGAGGCTAAGTAGGAACAGGTCAGTAGGGGATTAAAGGAAGCTAAAGGAAGAAAAAGGAACACAGACAGGATCTGAGATCAGAGGCTGGCTGTAAGGGTAGAATAGACAGGAGGTGCCTAAGAGATGCAAGGAAGTCAAGAAATTAGGAGAAACAAAGAACAAAGGTCTAGATAAACAGAGTGTGAGGTAGTAAAACAGAGGTATGAAAACAATAGGGAGTGGGTAGGACTGAGCTAAAGAGCTGGTAGGGGAGGCAGGGAGGGTGAGGTACAGGTAAAAAAGCAGATTAGACAGAACTCAGAAAAATAATAATAAGAGAAATACGAACCACTGTTTGATAAATAATGACATGATTTAGTTCACAATAAAAAAGAATTACAGTTTACCATAGTATGTCATGAAACCAATGTCCCGATTCAGTCTAGAAATGTCAGATTTAAATTGTTTAATTTATTTCAGTTCCCATGTCCTTCTGTCCTGTGTGTTTCTGAAGTTGCCTTTTAGTATCAAGACAGATGAATCCAAGAGAGAGTGATCTGTTTGTGAAAAATGGTTTCCTACGGGTGTACTGCTAATCTGTGTTACTAGTATGTGACGGTGGTGATTTATCCTGGTTTTCTACGGTTTACTAGCTTCCCCAATATAGGATCCATTTATGCACTTCTTGCATTGAATTAGGTAAACCACATTGCTGGACTGACATGTGTAGGATCCATTAATTTGTATTATGTTGTCCTGGCTTGTCTTGATGGTGGCCTGTGTGCGTATATGGGTACAGGTCTTACATCTTGCCGTGTTGCATGGTGTTGTCCTCTAGTTTTCTGATTGATTTTGATCTGCTAGGAGTTTATGAATTATTATGTTCGAGAGACTGAGGGGTATCAGGTCAGGCGATTTGATACTATCAAATCTGCTCTGAAGACAGCACAAGAGACAGACAGCTCTCACACTTTAGAATTCCCTAATTCAGAAGGGCACTCCATGACAAATTGATAGAGAATTTGAACAGGCCATACAAATACTATGAGACGGTCTGCTGGAATACAAGTAAAGACACCAAACTGACCATGAACCCCTAGTGGTCACTTACAGCCCCATGCTAAAACCCCTTCAGGAAAATTATCAAAGAGCTACAATCCATGCTGAGAGAAGATGAAACACTGAAGGACATCTTCCCTGAACCACCTGCCATTGCCTATAAGCAGCCCCAGCCTTAATGAATTAATTCTTAATGAGAATGAGACGATGAGACTAATGTCTAACAATATTTTGTGATTCAAATCTATACTCTTCAGTGACAGAAATGCCAGATTTAGGAAGCATAGAGCAAATGTCTGAGGCAGTTGATGAATTGTATGTCCGTCATGCTCCTTTCACCCATAAACCCCTTCACAACCCTGCAGTGCAGGTTTTGACGTGCTGGGAGTGGATTTGTATCAATCTCCTCTTGCTGTAAAGTTGGTGCTTTAACAGCTCACTGTACTGCATGCTCTACTTGTTGGCTATCCCTCTGGGGAGTGAGAGTATAAACAAGCAACACCTCAGCCCAATAAAGGGGTAAGGTGAACAAGGGGGAAAAGAGGTTTCTTTTTTTTTTTTGCTCTGCAGAGACAGCCAGAGACTGTACTGTAAGAACCTTTTTTTTTAATAAAGCAGAATGTAAGCTATTTATTTTTTTGTGTTACTAAAAGTAAAGCAGTCTTCATTTAATTTCAACTGGTGTCCATAGTGTTTTCTTTATAAATGCTCCCTGAGAAGCTGCCCGATTTGATACCCTGTCACATATGGCTGGCTTTAGTAGTAGCATCAAACTTCCCCTTTTTTAAATATGGGAAAGATGAACCCAGACAAAATACTGAAATGGCTGGCAGAACAGCAAGCTTAACAGACCCAAACGCAGCACAACAGGCCCAGATGCAAAGAGACTAGACTATTTATTATTTATTTAAATTTATGATTACAGGATGAGTTCTATGAGATGCCAGTCTTGTTTACAGAATGTCCCATGTCAAAATATACAAAATAAAGATGTATTACATAACACAGTAAATTAACAAAATATCCAATCAAGTAGTAAACAGTTACAACCAAGTTATGTATTTATTTATTTTTTATTAAAACGATTGGTAACCGGTAGAGCAGGGGTTCTCAAATGAGGAGGCCAGCCTCCCTGGGGAGGCCCCAACCTGTTCCAGGGGAGGCTCAAGCAAGTCTGAAAAAGTACTGTATTTCAATTTTGAGTTTCATATATTTTGTGTGAAGAGATGAAGCAAACCGAAAGAGGATAATAGTAGGTAAATCTTATGTATTTATTTAATAATAGGTGACAAGGGAAGGTGAATGAGCCAAGGCTCATTTCAGGTGTACTCAGGGAAGGGTAGGGAGTCAATACATGTCAAAAGGTAACTGCAAAACAATCAAGAAATACACAATGAACAATACTGCAATCAAATATGAATAAAGTAATAATGAGAGGTGGTAATTAATCAATTTGCAGCCTGATGGCAGAACAGCCCAAATATAAGGGTTGAACATAAAAGTGCTAAGAGCAATAGCAGGAAGGAGCAAAGTAATCCCTGAGAAGTTGCTTAGGAGCAGGGAAGGACAGGGAGTGGCAAGTATGTAGGAAGGTTATTTCATATAGAAAGGAAACGGAGAAAGTAGTTTGACCCATGAAGGTACTGCAACAAGGGGTAACAATGGTTCAAGAATGAAAATAGCAGAGCAAGCAGGCTGGCCGGGAGGGGGGGTTACAGTAAGCTGAATAACATTTATTTATTTTATTTGTTATTCAGATAATGCCTTGGAGCACAGGAGCTCTTTTTCAAAGGTTCCATGACAGTGTAAGACAAAGAACTGAACGTGAGCCAAGTATTCAAAGGGGTTTCAGTTTATTCATGGCGTACTGCAGAAAGTACAGTATGTTATTTTTCTTTGGGGAGGCCCAAGATTATTTCAGTTTTTGGGGGAGGCTCAACATCTTTTCCATGGATTTGGGGAGGCTCACTGTGACAAAGTCTGAGAACTATTGCGGTAGAGGAAGACTGAGCTGAAGCTCGTTTCCAGGTGCAACTTGGGGAGGGGGGAAGGGGGGTACAAGTACAGAGCAAAATACAGAATTACAAATTCACAAGTGCAAAAAGACAGGAAGGTAACAAGTTATATAATTCATAGGTGCAAAAAGACAGGACAGTAACAGATTATACTGTGGTATAGGCTGGTGAGAAATGAACATGATGCTGTGTGTAACTCAACACTTGAGCAGTATAAGCGGTGGGTGATTACAAGCAGATAGGAGCGATGGTGCATAACTATGTATATCAACAACACATTATGTAACATAATTGTACATGACACTGTGTATAAGAACAACATTCCTCAGTAATCGAGTTCTGCGGTGCATTTAACCAGAATGAATTACAGCCCGAAATCTATCATCGACTGCCAGTTAACCGAGCTCATTTGTATATAAACACAGAAGTAGGCTCTTTAAGATTAAATTCATGTGCACAGCAGTAGGCTCTTTAAGATTAAATTCATATGCCTTGTTTACATGCACATGGAATCAGATTCAAACTCCAATTTCTGTGGCATCGATGCAGCAATCCTCAATTCGTAGCTCATGTAAACTCAGAGTCAGGTTCCTGTTTTGATCTGAATCAGATTCAACTGCACTGGTTCAAGTGCATTTGATTGTTTTGAACTCAGTTTTTGCATGTAAACCTGATTGGGAATCAATTCTGTGATTTGTTTCTGTTAAAATGGCTGCAAATGGAATGCAACCAGATTCTCAATCCTCAGTTCCTGTGTGTTTGCATGCTGTGGGCTTCAGTCACTGTGTAATCAATTCAATTATTCATTTATTCTCATCATTCCAACTACATGTAATTCAAAAAGGATGAAGACACTTGAATTACAAAGTAATTGGTTCCCAATATATGCAAATATAGCAATAGATCGGTTACGTGTCAAAATGACTTATTTTTCACAAGTTTGGTTCCTTTACATTTTTTCTATTGTTTGTGCCCTCTCCTATGTCACTGCCTTGACTTCTCTCTGGGATCCCTAGGTGCTCTTGCTTTGCCAGACTCCAGCCCCCATCAACTGCCTACTCCCATGCTGCCTCAGCTATCCTCTATTGGTGGGGAAAAAGGGAGGTACCCCACTTCTAACTCCATTTATTCTCATCAGGTTGGTATAAGAGGAGTTTTCAAAGCTGGTCTCCTTTGGTCCACCAGAGTCTGTCATCCCTCTTGGCAGGGAGGCTTTTCCATGTTTTCTCCCTATACCCATGGATACAGACATGCACGGGAGGTTCAAGAGTTTGTGCACAATGAGCAGGCTACTGCCCTGAACCTGCAATCTGTGTCTTTCCCTCCCATGGTGCCCTCAACTGCACTGCCTTGTGTAGTCACCTAGATGGCAGTATCACAGCAAGAATGTTGACCCACGCTCCCTGGAGGAGTAGAACATATGATGGGATGCTCAGTCCTCCTCCCCCTGACCATCCCCAGCAATCTAGCCTCATTCCCAAATGTGGTTTCCCATGATGGGGGCAGTAACACTAGCACTGTGCTGATGGGCAGCCCAGTTCCTTTACATTTTAAAGTTTTTTTAAGGTCATGCAACTCAGACTCAGAATAATAAGAAAACATAAATGATTAACTGGTGAGATGTTGGTGTAGTGCTTTATTTGCTCAATTTGCTGCATTTTCCAGGCCCCAAAATAGCACATGATGACTCAAAAAGTATTTTGAGGAAAATGGGGTGATGGTATTCCCACTGAGCTGGTGGGAGGGAGGAACACATTGGACTGAGGGTCTTCTTTCCCCATGAACTGTTTATGCATGTGCTATGTGTTCTAATGGCTTTTATCCAAGGCAAGTTGTACAGCAAGGGCTGAAGTTTGAAAGTCTTGACACAAGAAGAATTCCCTAGTTTGGGCTGCTCCTGCATCACAATAAATGGGCCAAAATTTTTGATTGCTATTTTCAGAAATTTTCATGCATTCCTGATTACTGCTTTTCTGCCAGAACATAATGCATGCATCATTTCCTGTGTGCAAATTGCATCAATTTTGCCAGAAAAGTAAAACACTTCTGATCAGGTCTGACTTTGTTGCAATTTGCGCAGTTATGCTAAAATGGTGTCATAACTGCTGGATGGCCCATTGAAAGTTCAGCCAACAAAAGCCAGTGTAGTAGCACAACAGTAATACTGCTGCCTGTTGTGCTAGGTTTGGGAATGGACTCATGCTACTTGGGGGTCTGCAGAGGGACAGAGGCAGGATTGAGCATCCTTAGGAAAACACTCCTTCCTCAGAGAGGGAAGACATTGCACCCCACTGCTCCACTTCCACCAAGTGGAGGGCAGTAGGCAGCACAGTGGTAGTACATAGAAGAAAGAGGAGTGACCACCCAGATGCCAGGCATGCATACATGCATCTTATTGCATGCTGGCAGGAGAAAGTCAGGAGCTGCAGGAGAAAGTCCTGGCCCAGAATTACGCTGGCACCCATCATAGATACATGCATAAGAGACACAGCAGGCAATCACCAATATTATGGTCCTGTTAAGTGGTGGGCAACCAGTAGATTCATGAGAAGTTCAATAACAGGGCTGGGGACAGCAGGTGAGCAAGGGGGACAAAAAGAAGGAAGGAAGGAAGGAACCTATGGACTTTTATTACGTACCAGTTCAACAATTTCTATACGAACTTCTTTTGCACTTTGCTGATATATGCAACTGTTTTATTTTTTTAATTTTGTGCTCTACTGTGCTCCAAGACTTGCTTGATCACATAGGAGGTGGGACAAAATAAAGGAGGCTAAAGATGTGAAAAAAATATTCTGTGTCAATGCTTTCTGAATATTCACTAGGGATATTGTCACAATGGGGTTCCTATTTGCACCCTGTTTTGCTGCCCGACACTTAGCAACTGAGAATCTGTCCCGTATTAATCTATATTACATGAGAGTATTCAGCTATTACTCTAACCCTTTTAGAATGCTGAGAGCCAATCAGAAGGTTCTATTGCCAACCAGTGTTTCACTGATTATGATGTGGTTACTTTGTCACAAATGTTTGGTAGAGCAGACCCTTAATATCCTAACGTTTTCTTTTTTTTTTTTTTTTCAGAATTACAGTCTCTGTTCCTGGGAGATCATCAGATCTGAAACTAGATACGTGCTGCACCGTCTGGACCAATTAACTGCTGCTGTTACAGTTTGAGAACTTGAGAACTAATGTATTCTGCACAGGAAGGACCAAGTCAATACTGCTTTATTAGGGGTTGTTTGTTGTAACTTGATTAACGTACATAATATTTATTTATGTATATTTACTGGCCTTTTGAAAATAAAAATATTTTTTATATATATATATTATATTTTTGTTAGTTTTAAATATTCTTATTTATTAGCATAGTATTCTTATTTATTTAAGCATCTAAAATTATTTTTTATACTTTTCTACTGTGTGTTAATTGGGCTCTAATGATCAACTATTTTTATATGCACTGTGGTTTAAGAATTATAATTTATTTTGTCTGGCCTAAAATAAAACATGTGCTTGATTATATTCCTTGAACTACAGTCAAAAAAAAAATATATATATATATATGTGTGTGTGTGTGTGTGTGTGTGTGTGTGTGTGTGTGTGTGTGTGTGTGTGTTTGTGTGTGTGTGTTATTGCTGTGATTCCCAGATATTGAATTTATCATTTCTACTAAACAAAAGATAGGCAAATATTGCAAAATGAAATTTCAGAATATAGTCTCAAATAAACAATGAGGAATCAAAGTACCGTTGGTAATGAGAGGCATCAAGCTCTCCTAAACAGAAGCAGGGCCCCACTGAAATGAGTTGTGACATCTCAGCTATGCTAGCCTCTGTAGCCAAATTGCATACAAAGCACTTTGGGATGCAGTGTATGAACAGTACTACATACACGTTCATTCTACACCATTTTTTTGTCCAGGCACTACCAGTGGTTAATCAAACAACCAGTGGTAATCAGACAGTACTGGTACTGACATGTGCCAAAGACCATGTCACTATGCAGATCACACCATAGCCAGGCCATACACACTGAAAGTGAATAATTATCTTCCCACAACATGCAATTGTTTCCCCTACTAAATCCACAAGAATTCAACTCTTCGGTTTTGAAAAAGGGGTGAAATCTCACAGTGGTATTAACAGCTCCTAACTACAGCCACCATCTAGGAATCCCAGGTCAGGCTTTTAGAAGAATTTCTCCCAAATTGCTGACAATTTCTTTTCACTGCAAGGTGAATCCCATAAGGATGGGCAGTTACTGCTGCTTGAGCTACCTGAGAGCAGATACATTTCAACTCTTCTATTTTTTTTTTTATCATTTAACACTTTTTCCTACCTTGCAACCACAGTCCTGCTCCATATCCAGCCACCGTTCCTCTGTTCCACCACCGACCCTGAAGCTCACATGCCCAGCTGGCAGACACAGCTACACCTGCAAAAGGGGGCCCCCCTGTAACCCCCGCACCTGGTGAGGAAACCATTATCAACACATGCCTCCAGGCACCGTCCACCAGTGAAACTGTGGCCCATCAAGCTGTCACGGACTTGTGCTGCCATTTTCCTACTTATCACCCCCAATGGAAGCACGGGCATGCAAGGACGTCAGTGCACTAACGTGTAGACTTCTGCCATGTTCCCCTTACTAGGTACCCGCATATCTGCAGTACCTCCGAGCATCCCCAGGGACCAGCAGAGCCTGGTGTGCATCCACCACTTCTCCCCAGGACCAGGAGAGCTGTCATCAGATGTTCAATCCTAGTCCTCCTTTGCCAACCCCTGATGACCTAGGCTCATTCCCAAACCCGGGTCACCAGTGTGGAGCGAGGTGTGGAGTCCAGCACCTCAGCCCTCAGTGCCACCGGGCCGGACTGAACTCTTCTATTTTTTATTGTTATAGTGAGTAGAAAGAGGTGACATAATTTAAATACCGTAGTAGGTGCATCAATGATAGAAGACAGATACTTTCCAATTTGTGTGGTTTCTGTAAACACATACAGTTCAAAGCCTCAAACCCAGGTCAAGTGCATCATGGGTAAACAAATCTGTGTGGTCTGGGGGTAAGCTGACTAGAAAATTATTTAACTGGTGCTACATTTTGTTTGACATGTCTCTACTCAGTTCTTACTGCAGCGTACTTACACACACTAAACATAACAATGATCTTTAAAATCTGCACAATAGAGTATGCATGATGACAATAAGTGCAAAATATCAAACAAACAGTCATGGCACACCTCATAACAAGAAATAACAGTTCAAGACTCACTTGCGTTGAATGATGACACAGGCCCAGATATTCAAACTGCGCCCAAAATGTGCGCAACAGCAGGAGCAAGCACAAACCAACTGCGCATATGCGCAACAGGTGCGATATTCAAACATGGAGCAGAACAAATTGCGCAAGCAGCCAACGTCTGAATATCGCACATACTGCGCCATAGCGCAACCAGGAAGGAGAAGCTGAGCAGAAAGGTTGCGCTATAGCGCAACCAGGGCAGCCCAGCTGAGCAGTCCAGAGGTGCCATAGCACAAGCAGAGCCCCCAGAGCAATGGAACTGCACACCAGGGAGGCAGGCTGGGCCCACCGCCAGCCATGCCACACATGGGCACAGGAACACTGCAGAACCAACAAGACACCTGCACACCCCAAGCACAGCATCACTGGGGTGGGACAGATGATCTACTGGCCCATGGGGACAAGCCAACAAAGCACAGCAGAGCCATGACACCCCAGCACAACCACTGGCAGGCTGAGAGTGCCACACAAGGGGTTGACAACCACAGTGCACATCAGCCCCCTGTGACGCGCCAGCACACCCTGCACCATGACCCCAAGACACCACCCATGTGCAGTGACTGGCACTGCAGGAAACCATGCATCCCCCCCAGCACACGTCAACCCCGTGCAGCAGAGAAGCATACAAGCCAGAGACACCCTGTGCACCCAGCAGTGGGTGGCAGCAGACAGCAAGAGCAACAGAAAGTCACTGCCATGCCGGAGATACCTCCCCATGCACACACACGCAGCGCGCACACACACACACACACACATACCCAGGACCAAACCACCCCAGATGGCATGTACACCACTGCAACTGAGCAACCATAGCCAGCTGCAAATCAGAGACCAACACAGTATTCATATAAAAATATAAATGTATTCTCAAAATGTGTAAAGTACAAAACAATAAATCAGAACTATTTACAAGGGGACGGGTACAAGGTAGGGGTGGGCAAGGGGTAAGGATGAACAACTTGGAGAGGGAAGGCAGGGTGGTAGGGATGGGTGAAGTGGGAAGGGTAATGTGGCCTAAGGCCCAGCAGGCTGGTCATCCTCTGCCCGGTGCTGCTGTTCTCTGCGATGCCTCCTCCGCAGGCCATGTCTCCGGATGTCATTCAGGATGGCCTGGTTATCTACGGACACTTGTGTTAGGCCACGTATGTCCCGATGGATCCTCCTGAGAACTGTGAGGCCTAGGAAAATGGGAACACAGTCAATGGCTGTGACTGACCACAACCCTGAACACCACCCAACCTGCAAGCCATATAGCCCAATGTCCCGCACCTGTGATGCATGCACCCACCCACAGTGAACATGCACATGGCCATCCAAACAAGTGCTACCAGCTATGTGCACCACTGCACACACACTGCCCATGTCCATCACAGCACAAACAAGGCTGTCAAGTGGCGTGGCAACATGGTGCGATGCCAGTTACACAGCTATGTGCCCAGTGCGCCATGGACCACCAGTGGACGCATACACAGACGTGCTGTGACACTGGACAGTGATGCATGTCACCTGTTCGTCGCATACATACATAGATACATAGACAGTGTCGGCAGATAAGGCCTATGGCCCACCCAGTCTGCCCATTTGAGCTTTGTAAGTTCAGTTTGTTTTCCTAGAAGTCTGTTGCACCTTACCCCTGACCTCCAGAATTCCTTTATGTCTATCCCATGCATTCTTAAATCCGTGATTGTTTCAGCCCCACCACTTCCTCTGGCAGGGTGTTCCACTTGTCCACCACCCGTTCTGTGAAGAAATTCTTTCTCATGTTTCCTCTGAATCGTCCTCCCTCAACTTCATCCCATGCCCTCTAGTCCTGGAACATCTTTTCACTAAAAATAGTGTTTTCCTGCACCCTGTTCCTCCTGTAAGATACTTGTATGTCTCTATCATCATCCCTCTCTCCTCCTCTCCTCCAGGGAGTACATGTTCAGTTCCTTCAACCTGTCTTCATAGGACTTGTGATGCAATCCATGCACCATCTTTGTTGCCCTCCTCTGAACCTTCTCTACCCAGTCTATGTCCTTACGTGAGTATGGTCTCCAGAACTGTACACTGTACTCAGGTGGGGCCTCACTGAGTGTCTTGTATGAGTGGAATTATGACCTCCCTTTTCCTGCATGGTTGTGTTGGCATGGCTGGTGGTCTTGCCCCCCAGCATGCAAGCATCCATGACGAATGATGCTCACACTCCTCAAGCAGCTGGGTCTGCCGCTGCTGCTGCTGCTGCTGGGCGCAACACCCACTGGCACCGGGCCCTGGCACGCCCTCCTCACCCGTGCCTGCATCCTCACATCCCGCCTGTGGGAGACATATGTTGAGAAAAACATCAGTGTGACTCCAAAGCAGACTGCCCCCTGCCTCAGTGAGAGTGCCTGCCCACACAGCCAGACCCATGCATCTCACACCTACACACACTGACACAGCCAACCATGGCAGAGCCATCACCTATGCACAGCCACCAAAACACACTCACACCCCTACAGAGAATACAGGTGCATAGATGGTACACCCACCTGGCCTAGGCACCACACCCCTCCTGGCATGTGACCGCAGCCGATCCACAAGTTGAGGATCCCTCCGGCGGAGGTCACTGTACCGATGCCGGCACTGCTCAGCTGACCGGCACCATCCAGTGACCCCCACCAGGTCACTGGCCACTTGCTGCCAGACCTGCGTCCTAGCAATGGTGAGGATCACCTCACCATACAGTGCCCCATAGTGGGGCTCCACTAGGGCCACCAAGTTGGCCACTTCTACAGGGCTCCACTGCACTGCTCTTCTGCGAGCCATGGTACCAACTTTACAGCAGGCAATATGGCGCCTCACTGCGCCGTAACCCCAGGTGGAGATGTTGCGCAATAGACCACCACAGGTTCCAATCGCGCTGTTCAAACAGTGCCATCACTTCACATAGCGCTGTCACCAGACAGCGCAATAGGGCCGTACACATGGCAGCCGAACAGGGCCAGGGGGCAAAGGTCGGACACCAGGTTATGGGCAATGATGCAAGGCCACGCACAGCGCCATCTGACGTATATGCATCCTGTGCGACCGACCAGCTGTGTACCAGTGCCACAGTGGACTATTGCGCAGTAGTGCCACAGCGCCATATAGTGCCCAGTGCTGTAGTGCCACTGGCACAATGGTGGCCATGGCCTGAATTGCAGATCGTGCACAGCACGTCAGCAGTGCGGCAGACGCCTGCGTAAGCTATCTGGGCAAGCACAATGCAGTGTACCACACAGTCACAGATCTGCGCCATTGGCTCAGCTGACTCAACCGTAGTGCACAAAGCGCAAATTCGTGATATTCAGCCAACACATGCAAATCATCTGATCAGCCATTCAAAGGCGCATTGGTGCGATTTGCATGTCATTATAGTTGCTCCACACCTAATTTGCATGCATTGCACTATAAATGTGCGACATTGGGCTGCACTGGCCAGATTCGGGTACTGCAGGTGAGAGGTGAGTTGCATGCTGTGTGATGTTCTGGACAATGGTCATGGGAAAATGCTGTAGACTGCACAGTGACAGGTGTCCACTTCCCCCCATACAGATCGCCATGACCGAGCAGAGCCAAGGTGAGGGTGAGGATGGTGGGCATAGGAGGAGGCCCAACTTTACCCCAGCAGAGACAGAGGCCCTCTTCCAGGCCTACCTGGATGATGAGCCACTACTGAGTGGACAGAGGGGCACCCCTCAGTCCCGTGCGGCTGCATGGGAGGGGGTAGCTCAGGCCGTGAACCTGCACGGAAGCCACCAGTGCTCCGTGCAGGAATGCAAGAAGAAGATGGGGACAGACCGCAGGAGGTTGAAGGAGAAGGTGGCATCCTTCAGGGCGGCACGTGCTGGCACTGGCGGGGGCCAGCCAGCGGTGTTGGAGCTGACCCGGCTGAGAAGACACTGTTTGCATCAATGCAGTGGAGCACTATTGAGGGCATACCAGGAGATGGATTCCAGACAGATGGAAGCCCATCACTGCACGGTATGACATGGTGGTGGTGTTGGGGGGGGGGAAGGTTGTTCACATGCACTCACATGTACTCTCTTTCTGTTACAGATCCTGTTCGTCTTCAGGAGACAGTGGTGGTGGGTCCAGGCAGTGATGATGACCTGCTGGACATGGAGGAGGGTCCATCCACCTCTGTCACCAGCCAGCATGCACTGCAGCAGCATGCACGCTGGGCTGCCAACTCTGGTGTCAGTGATTCGGGTGCGGGGTGCACAGCCTGTGTCTCAGCAGTCTGGCATGCAAGCATGCCAGCATGCTGTGACTATGGCTGTAGCATGTACCTGCACCATTGATGATGCAAGGACTGCAATGGGCAGTGATAGGTGTGTGTCCCATGACGGACACACAGCAGGCCAGCACCTGCCCCTGGGCCTTTCTGGTTCCAACTTGTGTACCAGCATGTTGGCACAGTCCCAGGCTGTGCCTGTCAGCACCGGTGGGGCAGCACCGGTGGCTGTGCAGGTGTCTGGCACTGTTGCTGCCGCAGCGGTGGAACGAGTGGACCCTGGGGCACAGCGGTTGGAGGGGCAGCAGCAGCAGTCACCCACCAGGTCTGGGGGTACAGTGTCAAGCGGTGGCACATGTCCGCCGCCCTTTGATCCGCCCATTCCTGGTCCTGGCGAACAGCGCCCACCCTCAAGGGGTGTTGTGCATCAGGACCTTCCACACCCTGGGGGACAGGATGCCGTTGGGGCACAGTACCCATTGGATGAGCACACCACCTGCTGCGGGAATCAGTACAGCTGCAGAGGCGGGTTGCAATGTCCGTGGAGGCACTGTCTGTGGCTGTGGGCGGCACAGCAGGGAGTGTGCTCTGGACGTGCAGAGCTGGTTCGTATCGCGGACGGATGTGACCGCCGCCATTGACAGGCTGACCCAGGCAGTGGTCTCTGTTGTGGGCGCATTGGGCACACAGTCAGGTGCCCTGTACCGCACACTCCACACAGTTCACTCTCCACTCCCCATTCCTGGCGTCGTGCAACACCAGGCCTGTTGATGCCGGGTTCTGCTGTGGCCATCCCGGGCACCCCTGGTGCAGGTTTGTTCGGCATGCTGCAGAGCCCTGTGCAGGCAAGGTCGCGTTCGTGCAGTAGGACCCCTGGTGGTCCAACAGTGCCACCCCATGTGGCCCCTGCTCAGCCTGCCAGTGCTGTTGGGTCACGGCAGGGCCGCCCACGCATCCTCGGTGGCCGTGGGACAGTGCTACATGACTGACCTGTCTCCCAGTGCGGGCTCTGTCTGGTGCTGCCTTGTGTGCAATGTGTGTCATGGTGGGCAGTGCACTGCTGGGTGCTCTGCTCACCACACCGACACACGGACCACCTGCACACCCTCCCAACTGCTGTCCACAGGTGCGTGTGCATGATGATGCCTGCATTGTACTGTACACCAAGCTGCAAGGGTGCCCAGCATCTGACACACGTCCTTGGACAGAACAGGTGGTGGGGGTGGTGGGTGGTTCTGTGTGTTAGCAATGTCGGTTCTGCTGTGCTGTGCATCTGCCCATGTACGCTCTGTGCCTGGTGTGTGTGTGTCCATATGAGTCTTTACCCCTCCCTGATGGTATGTTTGCATGCCTGGACCCTTCCACTCCCCTGGCCGTCATGCAGGTGTGTTACCCTGTGTGCCTGTGGTTTGCGCATGGACAGTGTTGGTTGCACATGTCCCCTTGACTTACCTGTGTTCTGCATAGTGCTCCTCTGTGATGGTGTCCCGGTGCAGCTGGGCCTTCCGGATCAGTCGGGGGTCCCGCCATCCTAGGGGGGGCTGCTCATCACCATCAACACCGGCACCACTGGCGTCCCCATCGCTGTCCCCTCCTTCAACCTGTACGGCTATCCCATGGTCTTTGGCCATGTTGTGCAGGATGCAACAGGCCAGGAATATCCCACAGGCCTTTTGGGGGCTGTACTGTAGGGCACCGTCGGAGGTGTCTAGGCATCGGAAGCGTGCCTTGAGCATCCCAAACACCCGCTCTATGATGTTGCGTGTGGAAACATGTGCCTCATTATAGCGTTGCTGCGATGGGGTCATGGGGCGCCGGTACGGTGTGAGCAGCCAGGGACGGAGTGGGTATCCGCTGTCACCTGTGTGGAAATAGTGGAGATCAGTCTCATGTTCAGGTCCATATTGCCCATATCCCTGTGTGCCACTACTAAGGCACCTATGGCATTCCCACCCTTGCCCCGAGTTTGCATTCCATACATGTGTACTCACCCACTAGATGGCCTGTGGGGATGTCCCCACTCTCGAATCGATGGCACAGTGTGGACTGATACCATATGAAGGCATCATGTGCTCCACCAGGGTGTGTGGCACAGACATTAATTATGCACCCAGTGGCATCACACACCACCTGGCAGTTGACACTGGAGAAGCCCTTTCTGTTCCTATATGCAGCCCCATCGGGCCAGGTGGCGCGCAATGGCCACATGGGTGCAGTCTATGGCCCCTAGCACACCAGGCATACGCTACCCCAGTGAACTCCTGCATGTTTGCTGCACGCCTGCCGCAGTGCTGGGAAATGGATGTACTCCACAGCATGTGGCAGCAGTGCGCTGAGGTATTGGGTGAGGATGCGACGTGGCCAACTGTGTGATGCCTGTGGTGTCCCCTGTTGGCCTCTGGAAAGTGCCCGTGGCGAGCAGGCACATGCAGGCTGTCACTTTGGTCTCCACTGACAGAGCGTGACTCCGTCGTGAGGGTGCCTGCATCACATCACTGCACAGCTCACAGAGCTGTCTCAGTATTGCCCTGTTCAGGCGGTACCGGCCCACGATCTCTACATCTGTGTACAGCTCAAAGCTGATGCGGGCACGGTACTGCCTGCTGGGGGCATACCGCCGACGGGCCCTTCCACGGCCACGTCCCCCTGCAGCATGCATTCTCACCCCCCTCATTACAGCTTCCATGTGGAAGCTGGCACTGTCCATCTCCCTGGCTTCTGACCCCCCAGCTGGTGTTGCTGTGCTACCCCCAGCTGTCCTCACTGCTACTTCCACAGCACTGGGCACCCCCCACTGGCCTCTACAGCCTATGGCCCACGCTTGCCTTGCCTGCCCTAGCCTGTCTTCTGTCTGTCTGTCTCTCTCTCTCTCTCACTCTCCCCCACTTGGCAGCCTTGTAGCGTTCTTGCACCACTTCCTTGAGCCTTTTTATTTTGGCTCATTTCCGCTAGTGCGCAATTTCCGGCTGTGCCGCTATTGCGCATTGCGCAAGTCTTTGAATATCGCATTGCGCTCTTTATGCATGGATCCACCCCCTTCGGTTGCGCATGCCTTCATTTTCATTGCGCTGTTGCTCAGCATATTTCGTGGCTTAACTGCTTCCTTCCCAATATCGCAAAATGGCAATATTTGATCATGCATGTGCAACCCTGTTGCGCATGGAGCAACCCTTTTGAATATCCGGGCTCAAGTATTTATTTTTCACCACAGTAGAGCAACATCTCAAGTGGGGGCAGGAGGCCCACAAAGAACAGCTTCTAGCATTTCACGAAATCATTTGCTTTGCAGCTCTGTCTTTTTTCAAGTGGAAGATATTGTTTGCCACCTAATAAGGACAGAAAAAGACCATAAATCCATTAGGTGTATCCTGTATCCCTACAATGTATTATGCCATAACAATCCTCTTAAAGGTGTCCCATTGGGTTTTGAATCTAGCTATAGTCCCAGCACTGAAAGCATTGATGGGCCAACTATTCCACTCATCCCCCACTATCTCTGTGAGCAAACACTTCTTAATGTTCTTTTTAGAAGCCAACAGCAAAGCTGTAGGATTGTATTGTCATCCCACATCCTCTTTTTTAGCAGTTAGTCAAGTTTAAAGATACATTCAGTGTGAGTGATTTGGCTGCATGATTTCATTGATCATGTCAGTGATAGGACTTTTGGGTCTTGGTGTAGGGTTTCACACCTACACAAGCCTGGCTTCGATCCCCAGTGAGTAACCTTTCTTTCTTTCTTACTTCAATTCATGCAATATGAGAGCTATTGCTTGATGCTATTGCTGATGTTAGTGATACACTTTCAGCAAGGTTTGAACTTCTGTACTGCTGATAACTTGAAAAGTTCTGGCTCAGAATTTGAAGTATAAATGCAACTTGGAAAATACTACTCCAAATAGATAGACTATTCATTACAAATATTCACTGCAGCTGTGTAGGGGGAGGTCTGCACTCACTGCATGATGTCCTTTGCCACAGCATGCATGTCCTGTATAGAAAGCTTAATACAGTGGTAGAAGTATAAGCTGTCAAGCATTAGAGGATAGAGGGTCTGGATTTGATCCCCGAAGGGGAACATTGTTTTCCTTTTCCCTACAATTTATGTAGTATGAGAGAAATTATTAGATGCCATTGCTAATGAAAGCAATATTCTTTCAGCAAGGTTTGACATTCTATGTTGCTGATAACTTGAAATGTTCCAGCTCAGACTTTGATGTTTAAATGCAGCTTTGCAAACACTACTTCAGGCAGACAGACTATTAATTATGAGCAATCACTGCAGCTGTTTAGTGTGGTATCCACACTCACTGCTTGATGTCCTTTGCCACAACATGCATCTCCTGTATAGGAAGCTAAGTACAGTGGTAGAGCTACAAACTATCAAGCAATAAAAGGTACGGGGTCTGGTTAGTATGAGAGAAATAGTTAGATGTCATTGCTGATGACAATAAGACTTTCAGTTAGGTTTGAAGTTCTATATGGCTGATAAATTGAAAATCTCCAGCTCAGACTTTGAGGTTTACATGTAACTTGGAAACACTGCTGTAAATAGCTAGACTGTTAATGATGATGATGATGATGGTGTCTGCACTCACTACTGGATGTCTCTTACCACAGCATACTTTTCTTGAGTATGAAGCTTAGTACAGCATTAGAACTAAAATCTACCAAGCAGGAGAGAGTTGGAGGCCTGGGTTTGATCCCCAGAGTGGAACATTTTTATTTCTTTCTCACAACTGATGTAGTATGAGATAAATTGTTAGATGGTATTGTTGATGTTAATAACAGACTTTTAACAATGTGTGACAGTCTACATATATTACTAATAACATAAAAAAGTTCCAGCTCAGACTTTGAGGTTGAAATTCAACATAGGAAAAATTACTTCAAAGCGACAGATTGTTTATATGAAAATTCATTGCAACTGTCGGGGGGGGAGGTCAGCATTCAGTGCTGGATATCCTTTGCCACAGTATGCATATTCTGTCTCAGAAACTTGGTGCACTAGTAGAGGTACAGGCTTCCAAACAGTAAATGGTAGAAAGACTGGGTTCAACCCCCAGAGTGGATCATTTTTTTCTTTCTCACTACCATATATATGTAGTATGAGAGAAACTGTTAGATGTCATTTCTGATTATAATGATAACTTTCAGCAAGGTTTGACATTCTAGATTGCTGATGACCTGAAATGTTCTAGTTCAGACTTTGAAGTTTAAATGCAAATTAAGAGACATTACTTCAAACAGACAGACTGTTATTATCAAATCACTGCAACTGTGTATGGGGTGTGGTATGCACTCTGCTTGATGTCCTTGGCCATAGCATATATTTCCTTCCTAGGAAGCTTAGCACAGCAGTACAGCTACAGGCTACCAAGCAGTAGAGGGTAGAGTCCCTGGGTTAGATTCCCTGGTGGAACATTTTATTTCTTTCTCACTACAGTTGATTGATGTGATGTCTCAGACTCCACCCCAATCTAGTTCCTTTTCATTGCCAAGGAAAGCCGTCAGCCTTCTTTCTGGCTGTATCATTATTTCACATAGCCTTTCTTTGGTGCCTTTAGTACAATTGATACTTTGATTAAATTTCTCCCTTCCAGCTTGAGATTGTGCCCCCTTGTGGATGAACTGTTCCTTAACCTAAACAGTTCTGGGAAGTTCACCATGTTGTACACCTCTATATGTTTGAGTGTTTCCATCATGTCCCCCTCTCCCTTCTGTCATCCAGATAGCACATATTGTGACTCTTCAGTCTCTCCTCATAGGACCCAACCTGATGCCCTCAGATCATTTTTGTTGCCCTTTTCTGTATGGATTCTGACCTATCTCTGTCTGTGATCACCAAACATGGTGAATGCTGTGCGGTTCCATTTCAGGTAATGGTGCAGCACCACTGCTCGCCCCAATACAAAATGTATTGGGATGAGTGGAGTGGTACGGCACTGTTACCTGAAATGGAACCACACAGAATCTGACATGTTTGACAATTGCAGAGTTTACAAAATTAAAATAAAGTAAGTAAACTGCATACATTTTTTTTACTGTGCAAAAGCTAATTGGGGCTAGAGCTTTTGGGGGTGGGAGGTTACGATTATGAGAATTTTCCTTTAAGCAAATGTGGGGTATCCTAAGATTTAATGCAATATATGGAAATAACACAGTGGAAGGTGTGCTAAAGGTATGTAAGCAATAAGACATGATGGAGTGTACACTGTGCTGAAATAACCACACACCCAGGGACGTGTAGTGAGGTGGATGAGTGCTTTCTTTTTTTTTTTTACTTAGTTTTTATTTCTCTCATCCAAATAGTACATAACAACAGCAACCAGACAAAAGACAGGCAGTGTGATACAGCCAAACTGAACATACATAACAACAGCTGTTTCCTAACTTTCTGTTTACACTTCCAGGAGTGTGAAACAGAACATCTAAGAAGAACGGAACAGGACTGTATACCCAAGAGGATGGGCCACATCATTTCACACCCCCGAGGAAGACTGCTCATCTCAAGTGTATCACCAATTCCAGAAAGCGCATATAAACAAGCATTTGTCAATGACGGATGTTTGCGTGCTGATATTAACATTTGACATACAGAAGTTAGACCAATGCAGAATAGGAATGGCAGTGAAGTATTGAACTCACGCCAACCCCACCTCCACCCTGCAGAGATGGACAGGCACAGGGGTGTTCCTTTGGGTCGTTGCTCACTAGTAGCTAAATAAAAAAACTAGGCTGAGCTAAATTATGAAACCTACAAGTTCCTTTGCATAGGTTTTAACGTGCATATGTGTCTTACTTGAAACAATAGCTGAAGAAAATGTGACTTTGTCTGTGTTAAAGTTCAACACGAACAAAATCTTTAAAAGCTGCAAACTTGAAAAATCCTTAACTGTAATGTTTTCACAGTTGTGTGGTTTGTCAGAAGACAGTCTAACTAAAAGTCTGAGCTGACTTCCTTCCAAAAAATTAATTAGAGCTAGTATTTTAATTAGAAACAAGAACATTTGTGATGGCTTTGAAAAACCATTGTGACCAACTTTGGTGAACTCAGCACATGCTGAAGAAAATGTCTAAAGCCCCAAAACACAAAAAAAATAGGTGCAAACACAACAAAAAGGCACGTGAATTTTCTACTACAAATGAAGTCATACGCAAACAAAATATTTAAAGTCCTAAAACAATCAACATAGTTCTGAGTTGTCTACTACACATCTGCTTCTTTGTCCAAAAGTAACTAGTCACTCATTACAAGTCAACTGCTACTTTGCACAAAGCAAGTTATGACTCAACTAATACTTCAGGCCCTGGGCAAAGACAGTACTGACTTATCTCTGGTGTGAAGCAAGTTATATGTTTGGCACTATACCTTCTCAAAAAGTAAAGAAATTGCACTGGCCCAGTAGTGCTGAGGGCTGAGGTGCTGGACGCCACATCTCGCACCATGCTGGCGATCTTCAGGAATGAGCAGGGGCCACCGGAGATCAGCAAGGAGCAGATGGATCGAGCGTCCGATGGACTGCTCTCCATCTCCGGGGAGGAGGGTGCCTTGCAGTTGGTGCATGTCTGACCCCTGGCAGTGGATGGGGCTTGGTGGAGCACTGCTGCCAGAACATGGGGTGAGAGCATGGCAGACATCTGGCAGGGATGCACATAGGTGTTTGTGTGTGCCCACGCCATCATCACTGCATGCTGAGTGCTTCGCAAGGAAAAAATGGGAAAAGACCCTGGTGTCTGGTCATTGCAGCTTGAAGGCTGTCCTGACCTCCATCTCCAGAGGCAACACACTGAATTGGATCTAATGGGCGGTGAGAGGACTCCCCATTGCCCCAACATGGGGGGTAAGCCATGGGGTTTACAAGGGTGAGGGCCTGAAGGAGTGGAGACTAGGGACAGCAACAAGATGAGGGGCCAACCAGGGCTGGGGGGAGTGAAAAAAGAAATAAGCAGAAAAAAAAAAGTAAGGAAATTCATTGCAATAAGTCACATTAATGTATACACTGGGTTACAAAACCACAAAAGGAGCAAAATGTGACATTATGATTTTCAACCCTAACACCACCCCATCACCTGCCTTCATGACCCAGCTGCAAGCTACGGTCTGGGGCCATGCCCCTCAGGTTGCTGCTTGTAGCTACATGTCTGGGGCAGTACCCCAATGCCCAGAGCTATGCTTCTTGGGTTTAAGCTACCAGTCTGGGGATATGCCCTCAGGTTTGCTGCTTGTAGCTAAAGGTCTGGGGCAGTACATCAAGTGTCCAGAGCTGCACTTCTTGGGTGTAAGCTACTCTTAGCGCCACTATAATTAAGGCTGAGTTCCCCATTTAAGGTTAAATCTGAAATTTGGCAGCTTAATAACTTTGCAACCGTATGATGGATGTGCCTGCAATTTGGAATGCATAGTCTAGTACCATACCACAGATCTCTAGACCTGCCAAGTTTCTTTATGGTCGGATGTACGGTTGCGGAGCTACAGAGCTCCAAAAAATGCATAAATTACAGGTTTTTATGCGTTTCTTTGCTCTCACCTACAGACCATATGTTTTGTGTGGTCGGTCCGAAATTCTCAGGGAACAAGCAGCCGGAGTCCCGAAGTGCCTTTCAAAGAGTTCATGAACAAATACTAAACGGTTCAAAAGTTGTTCAAAAAACACTGAATCCCATTATAGTCTATGGGAAAAGTTAACAAAATATGCGAAAGTGTAGCAAATGCAGTTTTTAGTGTCGCAAATTACCCTTTTACTTCCATAATTCAGCCATTTTCTTTTCAGTTGGTGGTCAGAGAAATGCTTGGCATTTAAATTTGGGACCCTGTAGGGATACAATTCTTGTTGTATTCACTTAGTCAAGCCCTGAGAATGCTCCCTATATCTTTTTTGGGGGATAAAACACCACAGAAATGTGTTTTTTTAATTTTTGTAAAAAGTAGTGTCACAAAGTACTTTCGCATATGCGACACTTTCATGATTTATTTTTGCGAAAGTGTCATGATTTGCGAAAATACTTTGTGACACTGTGCCCAAAACAATAGGAAATCTTTGCCACCTTGCTGCAAAACAGCAGTTTGGTCTTTTGGGCTAAAATTTGCAGGGAAGAAAGCCAACATCACACAGATGTGACTTTTTGTGGTTTGGTGCCAAAATATAATAGGGTTACAAAGTTACGGCACTCCGAAGTTGACAATTTTTCCCGTAGGATAACATTACGGCGTCTGCCGCGCCTTTTGGCTGCCGTATCTCGAAAATGGTTCGAGATCGAACTTCATCCAAATTCTTAACCCTCAAAACCAGCATGGAAAATCATAAATAAGATGAGATTTAATTTTTTCCTCGGTGTATGATTCCTCAGATATAAGCAATTTAGTTTTCCAACTACTCATGTTCTGGTCCGAGGGCCATTATTGTGCCCACATTTATTGTATTCACTGTGCTTCTCAATGCACCTTTTTGGGACACAAAGCAAGTGCATTTGCATTACTTTTACTGTTGTCATTTGTGTTCATGTTTCTGCTTGCATTCCCGTTACAGTTTGCGTTAACATTTCCATTTGCGTCACCGTGTGCGTTACCATTTAGGTTTGCATTCTTGCCTGCATTTGCATTTCCATTTGCATTACTGCTTCCTTTCGCGTCACCATTGCCATAGCCGTTACCATTTGCATTTGCGTTTGCATTTCCGTTTGTGTTACCATTGGTGTTTCCATTACTGTTTGCGTTACCGTTACTGTTTGCATCTATGGTTGCACTTGCATTTCCATTACAGTTTGCGTAATCGTTGCTTCATCATACGCATTACCATTTGTGCTTATGTTTGTGTTACCATTAGCGCTGCTGTTTCCTTTTGAGTCACCGTTGGCGCTACCATTTGCGTTTACTTTACCGATACCATTTGCATTTCTGGTACTGTTTTCATTAGCGTTTTCGTTTATGTCACTGTGTGTGCTTACCATTTGCATTTGTATTTGTGCTTGCAATTGCATTTCCATTTGCAATACTATTACCATTTTTGGTTTTTGTTGCCATTTGCATTACCATCTCTGTGCTCACTTTTGCGCTTGCATTTCCATTTGCATTACCGTTTTCATTTGCTTTTGTGCTTGCATTTGTGTTACCATTAGGGTTACTGTTTCCTTTTGCAACACCATTGGTTTTACCATTTCTGCTTGCATTTGCGTTAGCATTACCATTGCATTTTGTTACGCTTGCATTGCCATTTGCGTGTGCGTTTTCGTTACTGCTACTGTTACTGTTACCATTAGTGCTGGCATTACTGTTGGTGTTAACGTTCCCGTGGGATTACCGTTAACATTGCTGTTACCATTACTGTTAGCATTGCCTTTCCTGTAAGGGTTATTACACACAAATGGGAAGCATGGTGGCAGGCCACGCTCCACCACCACATTACCATTCACTATTTATAGTGCACATTCTCAAAAAGAAGTGAAATTCATGGCAAAAAAACTCAATTTTAATGCATCAGTTAGGGTTGTTCCACAGTGACGAAAGTGAGAAACTTCGGTGTTTGGGTTGCCACCCTACCATCCCACCCCCATGCCACCCCACCACAACAGCCATCGGGGTGTGCATTTGGAGTCATGGTGCTAACTCTTACCCCATTCTCCTATACTTTACTACCTCAGCTTCTTTACACATGGAATGGGGTGAGGATTAGGTCAACGACTCCAACACACACCCGATGGCTGTTGAATGCAGGTGCGGTGGGGGTGGGATGGTAGAGGTGGCAACCTAATGCCAAATTTCTTCACTTTTGTCACTGTGGAACAACCCTAACTGATGCATTAAATGGAGTTTTTGCCATGAATATATATGTATATGTATGTACATAGATGGAGATGATAGATAGATAGATAGATAGATAGATAGATAGATAGATAGATAGGTATTGACACACACAGGCACACAAATATATGAAAATACCAGCAGATACAGGCCATATGATCTATTGAGTCTGCTCAAGTGTGCAGCTCCCAGTCTAATCTCCTGCAGCTGCCCCTCCAGCCCTTGCCCGTCCATCTGATTTATTGCCCCTTTCTGCCAACTCCCCCTCCTAGCTTCCCCCCAGTTTGACCTTTCCTTTGACCATGTCCCACCCCTCTTAATACTGCCCACATATTTCAATTATATCGCCTCCTCTGGCAGTGAGTTCAACCTCGCTACCACCCTTTTCATTAAGTATTGCCTCCTCATTTCCCTCTTGAGTCTTACACCCTCCAGTTTCAGACTGTCTCCCCTTGTGTCCCTCCCCCCTTAATCTAAACATGTCCTCAGTACTAACCGTGTTCATGCCCTTTAAGTATTTGAAGATCTCAATCATATCACCTCTCTCCCTTCTATCCTCCAGGGAATACATATTAAGCTCCCTCAGTCTTTCCTCCAATGGTTTGTCCCCCCAGCCCAAGAATCTTCTTTGTCAACCTGCACTGGACCCCTTCCAGTAGTTTGACATCCTTCTTTAAATACGGGCACCGGAACTGCACACAGTACTCCAAATGAGGTCTCACCAGTGACCTGTGCAGTGGCAGAATTACTTCCTCTCCTAGAAGCTATTCCTCTGGCAATGCATCCCACCATTGTATTAGCCTTGGCTGCTGCCTTCCCACACTGTGCTAACATGTATAAATAAAACTGGCAAAATGTGAATGAGGCCACAGATATCTGATCCTATAGTGCACACTGGACAGCAGGAAAAACAGAACCAAGATAGATGAGGTTGTTGATGACAGTTATTGGCTGTGGCACATGGTGACGCCCTGCGCAAGTGCTGACACCACAGCCCGGACTAAAAGTTTCTCCCATGGGGTACTTGTGCCTCCAATTCTAAGACCAAAGAGTGGGGCTCAATAGAGAAGAGTGATTTTTAAAAGATCTTTTATTTCCATGTGATGGTTGACTATGGGACAAAGTCCTTTCTAGCCATTCCTATATATAGAAGCCACTGTGTCCATCTCAGCTGAAATAGTGCTGCCTGACTTCAGCAGTTAAAAGTAGTTTTTTTCATTCTACAGGCTTCAATCATTACATCCTGCCACTCATTGTTGGTGGGTCGGATGAAAGACGTGTTTGAATTATTGCTTTTACAGTAAGTGTTTGTCTTTATAAAGCAACAGTGAAAGAAATTGGGCAAAAACTTTGACCCTACCTGTTTATACTGTAAAGATTCCTGGGAGCTTCTAATTTTATTTGGTGGTAAAATGTTCTAGTTCCACCAAAGTTTGAACGTTTTATAAATGTTTCAATTTAGTTTTCTGTCAAGAAACAAAAAGTTGGCCATGGCCTATGGCTTGGAAAAAGTATTGTAGACCTGATACTTGTTAGGCTTGAGAAAATAAAAAAAAAACTCATGGTGCACAGCATAGGAAGTATAGAAATGAATAGTTGACAGGTATGATAATATTTTGATTAACAGTTGCTGAAACTAGCTTTTTGGAAAAACATTTTTCCTTACACTGCTGCTCTAAACTTATGTGTATTGTTTTGAATAAAAATCCACCACCCTTTCTGTGAAGAAATACTTCCTCACGTTGCCTCTCAGTCTACCCCCTTCCAGCCTTATGTCACGACCCCTTGTTCTAGAACATATCTTTTCTGAAAGATGCTACCCTCCTGTACCTTATTTATGCCCTTGAAGTATTTGAAGGTCTCTGTCATATCCACCCATTCCCTCCTCTCCTCCGGGGTATACATATTGAGGTCCTCCGGTCTCTCCTCATATGACTTACAGTGCAAGAAGTGAATGGCAGTGCTTTCGTACATCTTGTAACTACATCACTTTCGGGAGAAAAGACATATTCGCTAAAGAGAACTTTTAAATATAGTTGCTGCTCCCTCCACAACATGCAGCGGCTTGCTGACCAAACAGAATATGTTATGTAGTATAAGAAAAATAATCCGTATTACTATTTCCAGCCAGTAATCATAAAAACTCACCCATATAGATTTGATCAGCACTGTTATAACATGGCGAAGAAAATTCTCTCTTAGAATGTATTCATTGTTATACTGCTAGCCTTCATATTGTTGAGAAAGTCCCCAGAATTAAGACTCACAGTCCAACTGAGTGACAGAAAGACACAACTAGATCTGATACTTTGGTGATGACCTAGCTCCCTCTGCTAGTAAACAGCAGCACAATTTAAAGTGATTTTCCAAGTTTAGGAGATGACTTACAGTACATCAAAAGGTAGCTGATTAGGGTTGCCACCTGTCCAGTTTTAGACCAGATAATAAAGTTTTGGGATCCTTATCTGGTCATCCAGTTTTACTTAAATTTAGTCTGGTTTGGGGGCAATTTTGAGTGCTCACACACTTTTACATAGGAGGTTGTGGAGTCAAAAACAGTGGTGGAATTCAAGCATGCATGGGACAGTCATAAGGCAATTCTAGGGGTGGGGGTAGGAAGAAGTAGGCTGCTGGTTAACTAGGATCTGCAGCTTATCCATCAGGTAGGGAAATGGGCAGACTGGGTGGGCCAAGCGGTCCTTATCTGCCGTCAAATTCTATGTTTCTATGTTTACAACCGACTATTAAATCATTCACTTTTTGGGTTGCATGTCTGGGTTACAAAGAAATTCTGATGTCACAGGCCTTTGTTTGTAAAACCAGTCAGTCTGGGAGGTGCTAAGTATGGCCATTAAAGAGCACTTTTCCCTAGATTTCTTTATTTGCCTGCAAATACATCAGGAGGCTCCCTTACCTGAATGGGAATTTCTCCTTGTTTTGCCCACAAAGGAAGGGAAGGGATCATATTTTGACCCCAAGGGGGCTAGCAGCTTGATCCCTTCCACTTCCTGATTGCCAACACCAACTGCGCACTACCTTGTTGTGTGATGTAATTATAGGACCAGCGCGGGGATGTGCTCCATTCAAGCCTATGGAGGAGCGTGGTTTTATAAGTTATTTTCAGTATTTTAATCAGACTTTTGGTACAAATGGAAGCATGTTTTCAAATAATAAGAGTATTGTTACTTGAAAACATGCTTCCGTTTATACCAAAAGTCTGATTAAAATACTGAAAATAACTTTTAAAACCACGCTTCTCCACAGGCTTGAATGGAGCATCACAGGAAGTGGAAAGGATAGAGCTGCTAGCCCCCTCAGGGGCAAAATATGATCCCCTCCCTTCCATTGGGGGCTCAACAAAAATATTTACAGCTACTACAGAGGGACTCCCATTCAGGTAAGGGAGCCTGTGTTTGCACTGCACCGAGAGAGGTGCTCTTTAGGGCCATTAGCACTAAATCAACTGAAATATTTTCCAGATTGAATTTTGCTGCTGTGACAGAAAACAGTTCTTATACCTTTATATGCTCTCTTGTGTTCCTTTTTGTATGTCTTATATTCTGATGTATTTTAGGCCCATTGTTGTTACATTAATTATTTATTTTTTATTGACTTTATCACTACATTTATTCCCCCTCTCTCGAGTCCTCAGCAGTTACTGCCCTGAACATCTATTGCTTTCAAAAAAGAATTATGCATTCCTTGCATCCTTTGCAACTGAACAACATGTTGGAGTTCCACCACAGTTGCCTCTGCATCTGTGGAGCACTCCAGTCACACTGCACTATTTTTAACTTGCAAAACAATTGGACTGTCCTGATCGGGACACTACGGGATGAGGCACCCGAGTGTCACAGATATATTTCTGGGGGGGTCCTGAGAGGGAGGATCAGGTGGGGGGCCATGTTCCTAATTTAAAAAAAATGGCAGTCACAGTGGAACACAGAACACTCCACTGTTTTCAAGATGGCAGCCATGGTCTACTGCGCATGCGCTAGCACTAGCGCATGTGCATTGTAATGTGGTGGCCATCTTGGTCATGGCGCAGTGTGCTGCACTCCACCATGACTGCTGTTTTTTTCTTAAACATTATGTATATCCTCCAGCTGACCCTCCATCTCAGCACCCCCCACACAGAAGCATAACAATGACACTGGGAGTGCCCAATCCCCCAGTGCCACATTTGGGAATCCTGCATCCTGGTTTTTTTTTTTCCTAGCTGCAAAAAAAGAAAAATCCATCGAAGTCTTTTGCAGACATTCCTTACCCCCACCCTCCTCCCACTCAGCTCCCCACAAGCCCTTACTTACCCATCGAGGGTCCAATGCCATAATCTTCTCTGGACCGCTGACACATCTTCACTCTTCAATACCTTCATGTCTTCACTCATCAACACGGACTGCGACCTGAGTATGCTTTCAGTGTATTTCAATGAGGTTTTGAACTCAGTAGCATAATTTCACCAGTTTTTAATATTTTGCCTCAAACATTCAACATACTTTTTGGGACACAACCTCATGAACAATGCAAGTAATGTCAGGTAAATCTCTCCCAAAGGTGATTTTGAAGTCACTGCACAAAATCACCCTCAGACAGGAGTTGAAAATGTTCTTTACCATTGTTCAAGAAGTGGGATCATAAGATGGCTATGTTGAAAATTTGGTATAAAAATATTAAAAAACAAAGTTATGAGCCTACGTTGAATTTTGCAAGTGCAGGCTCATAACTTTGGTAATTTTCAATATTTTTACCCCAAATTTACAACATAGCCATATCTTTACAGAACCTTAAGAATGTGAGAGCTGTTATTTTTCAAATCCTGGCCCAAATGGGTTTTATTTTACATCCGAGAAGGTGATTTTGCTGTCCCTGTGTGAAATCACCTTTCTGGCAGGAGTTGAACATTTTCTCTGCTATTGTTCATGAGGTGGGATCATAGGAAGGCTATGTTCTCAATTTAGTGTAAAAGCATTTAAAAACAAAAAAGTTATCTGGCTATGTTGTATTTTGCAAATCCAGGCTCATAACTGTGGTAATATATAATATTTTTACCCCAAAGTTTCAATATAGCCATTTCTTTACAGCACCTCATGAATGTGACAGCTGACATTTTTCAACTCCTGCCCAAAGCGTGTTTTTGTATCCCAAATGTTGATTTCGCAGTCCCTGTGCGAATTCACCTTTTGAGCAGGAGTTGAACATTTACTCTGCCATTGTTTATGAGGAGGGGTCACAAGAAGGCTATATTGAAAATTTGGTATAAACATATTGAAAAAAAGTTATAAGTCTGCTTTGAATTTTGCGAATGCAGACTTGTAACTTTGGTAATTTTCAATATTTTTACCCCACATTTACAATATAGTCATATCTTTATAGCACCTCATGAATGCGACAGCTGTCATTTTTCAAATCCTGGCCAAAATGTTTTTGTTCATCCCAGAAGATGATTTTGCAGTCCCTGCATGAAACCACCTTTCGGGCAAGAGTTTAAATATTTTCTCTGCCAGTGTACATGAGGAGGGGTCATAATAAGGCTATGTTCTAAATTTGGTTTAAAAATATTTAAACAAATTATGAGGCTATGTTGCATTTTGCAGACATAGGCTCATAAGTTTTTAATATTCAATACTTCTACCCCACATTTTCAGCATAGCAATTTCTTTACAGCACCTCCTGAATGCGACAGCTGTCATTTTTCAGCTCATGCCAAAAATGGTGTTTTTGCATCCTGAAAGTTGATTTCACAATCCCTGCGCAAAATCACCTTTTGGGCAGGAGTCAAACAATTCCTATGCCCTTCTTCGTGAACAGGGTCATAACAAGGCTGTGTTGAAAATCTAGTATAAAAATATTACAAAACAGTGGTATGAGCCTACATTACATTTTGCTAAAGCAGGCTCATAGTTTTCAATATTTTTACCCCAAATTCTTAGCTTGCAGCCCTGTCAGCTCTGGCCAGAATTTGTTTATACTACCTGAACATTCCATGATAACTGTATTAGCTACACCTTTAGAGGTCATTCAGATAAATAGCATGGAATGCTGTGTTTGAAATTATGGAATACATGAGAAGTATGAAAAGAAGCAACAGTAGCTGCTGAGTTAAAGAGACCACAATGCAGAACTGATGGCATTAGAAATATTGATAATTAATTTATCACAACTTGGTCAAAGCTCATCAGAATACATGACTAACATGAAAAGGAAAATGGGAGGGCATTTAACAGAGGCTAGAGCAAGGAGCTGTGAACAAGTGTGGTACATCCATCAGACATGGGTTTGATTCCCAAAGCCTTTTAGCAAGCCTCAGGTTACCCCCCCCAGGTCTGGGCCATGGGAGTGGGAGCAGGACTACCGCCGGACATCAGAGGCAGTGGATGTTGGAGAGAGTGGGTCATCATACCAGGGACCGGCTTCTTTTTTTTGTGTGTGTGCTTGTCCTCAGGGGTGGGGATGTGCAATGATATCCAGCATCTGCCCTACCCCCATAACAAGACTGTGCCAGTCACAGCAGTACTCCCAGCCTGCACCAGGGGTCTGTAAAGTGCAGGACACTATTTCCCTCCCCCTCCAGAGAAGGAGAGCAGTCCCCATGAAGCACGATCCTTCTCCCCCGGCCAGCCCTCCAATACCCGGGTCCATTCCCGAACCTGGGTCTTCAGCTTCCCAAGGAGAAATCCACCCGCTGCATTGTCAGGCCGGCTCCCATGTGCAGCCTTTATTTAACAGGAAAGGATCATAGTTTGGCTCCAGCAAGGTGGCTAGACGATACCTTCCACTTCCCTACTGATGTAGTTATACCATGAAGTTCACACTGAAAAGTCAGCGCGAATGACGGAATCGTGAGGCATACATAACATTGCTTGTGTGGCACCATGCATGCTGGACAGCCTGACACTAATATTCTGTCCCCCTTCAGTCTTGACTAGGGTGGTGATCCATGCCAGCCCTGGAGTGAGAATACTGTAGAACACCAAATTTTAGCGTGTAAAATCATTTTGCTTTATTTGCGGTGTACACGGAAGTGCTAAATTAATCAAACAGCCATCTACAGTATGTGCTCAGCAATCTTTATTTATAGCATCATTAAAATCGAGCAAAAAAAACACATACAAAAAAGGGATTCAGATTGTATAATTCATAAATGGGAGTTTTTTCAGGCATTTGTGCAGGGCGCAGGGTTCATTCAGTTTCACTGCAGATCACCTGTAATAAAAGAATCTAATGTCAGGGTTCACTCTGGAAAATCTAAAACAATTAAACTGATACCTTAGTTAGTTACAGTAATTTGCTTACCATGTTCAGGCATTGACTGTGAGCCTCAAAGATGCTGGCTTCATGAAATCCATGCATGCAGTCCTCCCTTCAATCTTTTAGGCAGTTGAATGCGTCTACAAGCCATTCAACATGTTTAGCTTTGACTGATGTCATCCGCAGATCCACTTTTATATTACTGGACTGTGAGCTAGTGTTCAGTTGTTCAGTTATAAGCCCAGCATACCACTCTGTAAAAGCCTGTTTTAGGAAGCCCTTAAAGAGTTTGTTAATGGCAACATCTAGTGGCTACAGGAGGTCAGTGCAAGATGCCGGGACAAATATTGGAATAATACCTGAACTCTCTAATTCTTCAAGAACTGCTGGGGTTGTGTGGGCGTAATTTAGCTGTTCAAAACCATTGGGTGTCTTGCGGCCAGACTTGGTGCTCTTGTGTTTCACAAACCTCGTGTGGTTTAAAAAGTGCCAGCCCAGTGCTTAGTGATTGTTATGGGCCCTCCAAAAATCCAAAAGCAGCTCTTGATCAGTGGTTTTAACAACCCTGACTGTGATCTCTGCCACTAACCTTGCATTGACAACTGCATCCTCTTTTCATTTTTTTAACCACTGAGCCAACAACATCTTCAAGGACCATATAACCACAACTGCAACAACACTACACACCTCAGGAAGAAAGGCAGAACAGGTATGCTCGCTGACCTGCTAGTACTAGTGCTGGAAATTACAGGTGCTGCAAAATGAATCAATTACCAGTGATTTCAAGTGATTGCAATTAGTGTAATTCAGTCAATTACAGTGACAATTAGCTGTGAGACAGTGAAAGGTGAGCAGGGCGAAGGAGGACCAAAGTGACTGATTGCAACTGTAATTAAGTGATTGAAGTGCTAGCAGTGGTTTTAAGGTGTTTTTTTACCTCACAGCTCACTTTGTTTAAGTACAATTACAAGACTGTGTGACTTGTGATACTGAAACCGCGCAAAGTTAAAGTACCGCTAATGTGTGCACACAGATCAGACCGCTAAGTAAAGCTAATGCAGCACTTTTGTATTCTATAGTACTTAATCTGCGCTTACAAAAAGGTAAGTGTGGGGCTGTGACTGGTGCAGTTTCTTTCATGCTACACATGCCTTGCGGCATTGTTCATAGCACGATTTTGTGGATCTGCATTTTCTGTGCACAGTTATCTACTATGCTGTGAAATCTTTAACGATGTTATGGGTAACCCTTGATGTACACGCCCCACACTCAGGCATGTTATGATGTGCAGCAAGGTAAAGTGTGGGGGCATGCCTCATTGAAGTGAATGGAAGTATTTTTTTATTAGTATTTTATACATTATGAGGGCAAGCTGGAGATTAATGAAGGCCACTGCTCTGCCAAGCAGTAGCCTACATTCATCTCCACTCACCATCATAATGCATAAAATACTACTAAGGACTCTATTCACTTCAATGGGCTCTTACCCTACCTCAACTTCTGCATGTCATAAACATGCTTTGAGTGTGGGACATGTACATCTATTGGAAAGTGGAAGGGATCAGCTGGCCACCTTGTTGGGGTCAAACTATGATCCCTTCCAGTTAAATAAAGGCTGCACAAAAAAATGCAACTTTCACAGAAATGGACTATCGCCAGCATCAGCTACCATTTCATGTAAGCACAATATTACATTTTGCAAAGTAGAAACTCACTTTAAAAACCTGCTGTTCAACCATGAAACTACAAATGCACAGCACATAGGAAAAATAATAGCAAGTAACAGACTGCACGTCAAAGGAAAATGGAAGTTACTACAGACTGTACTATTGGCAGAGGGTATAGGTCATACAGTGGGTAAAGGGTAAAAAGGGTAATGTATGACTTGCTCCAGTGGGTTCACCAATTGTAATATGACTTATTAGCCACATATGGCAACTGAATTATTTGCAAACCTGTAGCAGTGTCACTTAGGCTTCTATAAGCAACTTGGGCATCTCCGGTTACATAGAGTGCAACAACATGAGTGGCCCACATTTCTTGTGGCCAGGCAGTAGTACTGGCAACTCTCTCAAATGTTGAAGGTAGGGCTCGGGGTTGCCTTCAGGATTCATTTTTCTTAACATGAGTAGGGTCTGACAGTGACAGAATTACCTGTGATCTGGAGCTGGGGCACAGTTTATTGTTAAACTTGCAGCACCTGCTATATAAACTCCTGCTGTTTCTGGTCTCTCTGCACCTGCAGCTGCACTTGCTGGGTTATCCAGTCCCTTTGCATCAGGATCTGCTGCACCAGCTGTTGGTCTCTCTCAGTATAATGTCACACTAGCTGAGCCTGTTGTGCTTGCTGAGCCTGTTGTTGTGCTTGCTGAGCCTGTTGTTGCACTAGCTGATCCTGTTGTCGTGCTTGCCCTGTTATTGTACATGCTGAAACTGTTGTTGTGCTTGCCCTGTTGTTGCACTAGCTGAGCCTGTTGTTGTGCTTGCCCTGTTGTTGTGCATTCTGAGCCTGTTGCTGTGCATGCCCTGTTGTGCTTGCTGAGCCTGTCATGCTAGTTGAGTCTGTTGTGCTAGCTGAGCCTGTTGTTGTGCCTGTTGTTGTGCATACCCTGTCATTGTGCTTGCTGAGCCTGTCATTGTGCTAGTTGAGCCTGTTGTTGTGTTAACTGAGCCTGTTGTTGTGCTTGCTGAGCCTGTTGTGCTAGCTGAGCCTACTGTTGTGCTAGCTGAGCTTGTTCTTTCGCTAGCTGAGTCTGGTGTTGCACTAGCTGTTCCTGTTGTGCATGCTGATCCTGTTGTTGTGCATGTTGAACCTTTCGTTAGCTGAGCCTATTGTTGCACCAGCTGAGCCTGTTGTTGTGCTTGCTGAGCCTGTTGTGCTTGCTGAGCCTGTTGTTGTGCTTTCTGAGCCTATTGTTGTCCTTGCTGAGCCTGTTGCGCTAGCTGAGCTGTATGCTTGATGAGCCTGTTGTTGCACTAGCTGAGCCTGTTGTGCTAGCTGACCCTTCTATTGTGTTAGCTGAGCTTGTTGTTGTGAGTGCTGAGCCTACTGTTGTGCTAGCTGAGCCTGTTGTTGTGCTAGATGAGCCTGTTGTTGTGCATGTTGATTATGTTGTTCTGCTTGCTGAACCTCTTGTTCTGCTAGCAGAGCCTTTTGTTGTGCTAGCTGAGTCTGTTGTTGTGCTTGCTGAGCCTGTTGTTGCACTAAGCTGAGCCTGTTGTGCTAGCTGACCCTTCTATTGTGTTAGCTGAGCTTGTTGTTGTGAGTGCTGAGCCTACTGTTGTGCTAGCTGAGCCTGTTGTTGTGCTAGATGAGCCTGTTGTTGTGCATGTTGATTATGTTGTTCTGCTTGCTGAACCTCTTGTTCTTTAGCAGAGCCTTTGTTGTGCTAGCTGAGCCTGTTGTTGTGCTTGCTGAGCCTGTTGTTGCACTACCTGAGCCTGTTAGTGTGGTCGCTGAGCCTGTTGTTGCGTGTGCTGTGCTTGTTGTTGCTCTAGCTGAGCCTGTTGCTGTGCTTGCTGATCCTGTTGTTGTGTGTGCTGAGCCTGTTGTTGTGCTAGCTGAGCCTGTTGTGCTTGCTGAGTTTGTCGTTGTGCTAGCTGAGCCAGTTGTTGTGCATGCTGAGCCTGTTGTTGTACGTGCTGAGCCTGTTGCTGTGCTTGCTGAGCCTGTTGTGCTCGCTGAACCTGTTGTTGTCCTTGCTGAGCTTCTTGTTGCGCTAGCTGAGCCTGTTGTTTTACTAGCGGAGCCTGTTGTTGCACTAGCTGAGCCTGTTGTTGTGCTTGCTGAGCCTGTTGCTGTGCTAGCTGATCTTGTTATTGTGTTAGCTGAACCTGTTATTGCACTAGCTGAACCTGTTGTTGTGCTAGCTGAGCCTGTTGTTGTGCATGCTGAGCCTGTTGCTGCACTAGCTGAGCCTGTTGTTGTGCATGCTGAGCCAGTTGTTGCACTAGCTGAGCCTGTGGTTGTGCTTGCTGAGCCTGTTGCTGTGCTAGCTGAGCCTGTTGTGCTTGATGAGCTTGATGTTGTGCTAGCTGAGCCTGTTGTTGTGCATGCTGAGCCTGTTGCTGTGCTAGCTGATCCTGTTATTGTGTTAGCAGAACTTGTTATTGCACTAGCTGAGCCTGTTGTTGTGCTTGCTGAGCCTGCTGTGTTAGCTGAACTTGTTATTGCACTAGCTGAGCCTGTTGTTGTGCTTGCTGAGACTGTTGTGCTAGCTGAGCCTGTTGTGCTTGCTGAGCTTGTTGTTGTGCTAGCTGAGCCTGTTGTTGTGCATGCTGATCCTGTTGTTCTGCTAGCTGAGCCTGTAGTTGTGCTAGCTGAGCCTGTTATTGTGTTAGCCGAACCTGTTATTGCACTAGCTGAACCTGTTGTTGTGCTAGCTGAGCCTGTTGTTGTGCATGCAGAGCCTGTTGCTGCACTAGCTGAGCCTGTTGTGCATGCTGAGCCAGTTGTTGCACTAGCTGAGCCTGTGGTTGTGCTTGCTGAACTTGTTGTTGTGCAAGCTGATCCTGTTGTTGCACTAGCTGAGCCTGTGGTTGTGTGTGCTGAACTTGTTGCACTAGCTGAGCCTGTGGTTGTGCTTGCTGAACCTGTTGTTGTGCGTGCTGAGCCTGTTGTTGCACTGGCTGAGCCTGTGGTTGTGCTTGCTGAGCTTGTTATTGTGCGTGCTGAACCTGTTGTTGTGCTTGCTGAGTTTATTGTGCCAGCTGAGCCTGTTATTGTGCCGGCTGAGACATCTAATCCAGACAATTCTCTGTTAAAACTAAGTAGCAACACATTGGTTCCACCCTTGACTTTTTTATTTAATTTATCCTTGTCTACCCATTCCTTCTCCTCCTCTGCTTGGAAACATTCCACGATAATCCCGCTCCACAAAGGTGGCTCCAAATCAGTGGCAGATAATTATCACCCCATCTCTTTTTTGCCCATTATTCAAAGATTCTTAAAGAGAAAATAATACTCACACAGATAAATGAATATTTGGAACAGCACCTACTGGTCTCCTTGATTTTCGTGGTCGTGTCTCAGGTGCCTTGGATTCTGGTTGCTTTGTAGGCTCTGTGTTCATAGACCTGTCTAAAGCTTTCAATTTGATTGATCATTGTTTACTTCTTTCTTGTCTTTCCTATTATGTTTTTTTTTCCTAAGTAAGCAATAACACCCACCACAGTGGGCAGTATTGGGCTATGACGGACTGTCCAGTGGTGTAAGGAGGCCCAATATCACAGGCGGAGGGCTTTATACCCCAGTAAGGTCTGATATAGCCCATATTGTCCACCCTGGAGTGCATTATTGTGCTTAGAAACATAGAATATGACAGCAGATAAGTATCATCTGGCCCACCAAGTCTAGAAAATGGGTTAAATGCAACATTTTTACTTAGGATTTAAAAAATGTAATAAAAGCCAAAGTCAAAATCAGTTTCAAGGTCCTTTTTTTGTAAAGTGGTCCCTCTACTGGTATACCTGCCAGTATAGGGCACTGCAGTGTTTGAGAGTTGTTTTCCTTTTTATGGCTCCTTGTGCATGCGCAAGAAACATATTGCTATGCTTCAGAGAATGACATTTCAGAGGTGTGTCATGGACTAGCCCAATACAGATTAATCTACATTGGGCTCGTCCCTGACAGACCAATGACCATGCAAGCAGGGCATGACAGTGGTTCACAGCTTCGTGGGTGTAAACTTTGTGTACTTGAACTGAATGAAGTGCTTCAATAAAAGCGCTTCAGTTCTTTCATTTACATAAAGTGTTAGCCGTCCGGCAAGCAGCTGAGCAGCTTTATTGCTTTTTATAAAATGGGAAGGCATCCCTTCCTGTAATAGCCATAGCTTCCCAGTCACTTATGTAGCTGCAGTATTTTACCAACAAAACATTAAAAAAGAAGATGCCTTGTGGGTGTGCTGATTCAAACAGCACACATTCTCATGCTGTATTTGTCCCGTTGCTATGGAGCTGGCAAGGCACTTTCTCAACCGCTCGTCTCTTTCTCTCTCGGCACCGCTACTCTGCTGCCTCCTCGCTCAGAACTCCCCCTTCCCCAGGCTTTTACATTTGCCACTGTGCGCTGCACTTGTTGGTGGCTCCTGCTGCCCTCGCCTCTCCCTCCCGCCTTGCACTGCCGCCGGAGCAGCTTCACTAAACAGCAGCTCCTTGCTGCTCCTGCTCCAGCCCCTTCCACCCCTGCTGCCTCCTTAATAACAGCTCCTTGCTGCTCCTGCTCCAGCCCCTTCCACCCTGCTACCTCCTTAATAGCAGCTCCTTGCTGCTCCTGCTCCAGCCCCTTCCACCCTGCTGCCTCCTTAATAGCAGCTCCTTGCTGCTTCTGCTCCAGCCCCTTCCACCCCTGGCTGCATCCTTAAGCCCCATACAGTATAAATAAAATTGAAAATACTGCCACCGGAACGGCGATTTGGGAAGGTGTGAGGAGGCACTTTCCTCCCCTGCCTCCTTCACCTCTCACTTACTCCCTTTTGCTCCTGTTCTCCCACTCGTGTAGAGTAGGCTGCAGCCTAAGCTCCATATGGGCTAGGAGTTTACAGAGCCTGAAGGCACTTTCACTTAAGAGTGATTGCGCCAGCTTGGCTGGCTGCAACAGCAGCCCAGAGTAATCCTCCTGCTGACACTGCCACAAATAAGCCCTGGCCCCTCCAACCATCATGCCCACAGCCTAAAAGGGCTCAAGGAGCCCTCACTAGACCCCAGGGAAGGGGATTAACCTAATAAAGAAAAACATTGTCCCCAGTCACCTGATGCTAGCCTCTAGACCACCAAAGCTACACTATGGTCCCCTCCAGCAATTTCCAAGCCCCAAGGCCACCAATGCTTTATTTTGTTAAACAAAAGGGCTGGGCCAGCCCATTGGCACAGTGGTGGGTTGTCCACTTGTGACACCGATGACCTAGTTTCGTGAACAGACCCAGGTCGTCGGAGGGCTGGCCGGGAGGAGAAGGATTGAGCATTCCATGACTGCTGTCCTTCTCCAGTGGGAGGGTGGTGGAGTGATCAGTGCTGTGGCAACACCCAGTGGAGGCAGGATTGCATCACAAGCACCGATGCCTAGTAAGCTGGGGGGCCGGGCGGACGCCGGTTGTCATTGCACATCCCCGCCCTCAACTAAATGGGAAAACAATACGCTGCTGGCCACCAGGATGATGCCTGCTCCTCCACTCTAATGAGCTCCCAGGCTGGCTCTTGGACCTGTCCCATTGTCTGCGGCATTTTTGCCGATGCCACAACCCCTCCCTGGGGGTAACCCAGGTGGTATCCGGGAGTCGCGGCTGAATGTGGGAGTGGGAGCGGAGGGAGCCGTGACCTGGGCGGATGGCTCAGTGGCAAGCAGCAAGTAAAAAGAGAATTAAAAAAAGGGGTTACTGGCCCCCCACTAGCCATCACTAGCCACATGGTCTACTAAATAAATTACTGGCCAGTCAGCTACTCTTATGGGCAAAGAGGATTTAGCTGAGCACCCCTTCCCCAAACCTCACTCCCTATTTTCTCTTTTTCCTCTCTTTTACTGTTTTTTTTAACCCAACTAACCTAACTTCTCTTTTATTTTGCAGGTCTCCTACCTTCATCAGATAAGCATACTTTTATTTCTGTCCTGTCCCTTCAGCCCCATGGACCTCCTAAAAGCTGCGGATCCTTTGTGGCCCATTTTCTATTCTTTTTTACAGGTGCTGTGGATGACATCTCTTCAGGACCACCCCTTGACCCACTGCACTCAGGTAAGTCCCTTTATGTTACCTGTAGTTTGGTGGGTTGACTGTAACGGGGCACCACACCCATTATAGACTTAGTAGGTCTGCGACCACAACATGCCTTTTATGATTTTCTCCTCACCCCAAATTAACACTGTGTTACTAGATCTATGTTATAGAAACTGATGTCTTTGATTCACTAATGTCTGCTTTCAACACACCAAAAACTCTCTCATACACACACACAAACACACACACCAAAAAAATCAATACAACGGCATGCGTGGCATTTGTTTTCCAGCATATGGCTTTATTTTGTATTTTGTGAAAGACTGTAAGAAAGTAGGTGGCATCTCTCACCTGATGAACTGAAAGTGCATGAGTTGCTCAATTAGTAGGTCAGTAATGCTTTGGGGTGACAGCAGCAGCCCTGACCTGTGTTCTGCTGCTATTTGTGCTACACACTATGTGATGCATTTGGTTTCTTTCCTACTCCAACCGTCGGTACTTGTTCTCCCACTAACAAAACGTTTCTGTTTTAACCACGTTATTCCATGTTATTATCTCCAGGCATTGCAGTTTCCTTGCCCTTCAATTATCTTTTACTTATTTTGCATACACCATGTAAGGAAACATTCGACGTTGACAAACGCTTGTTTTTTACTTATTTTAGCACTCGTCATCAAAACTGTCCCCCCACCCCCACTGTCATTCTTCCACAAATGGAGCCCTCACATTTTAAAGGCGAGACTCCCTCCCAACCCCACTCTCATTTTTCACAAATGCAGATGATGTTATATAGTAAGACTCAAGTATACGGGAGTATGTGGAGCAGCGTTGAACACTCACTTTACTTTCTGCAAAAAAACAGTCACCTCCAGATGCACTCTGCCTTCCACACATTTTATTACTGTCACGTCAGTGTGCCTGTATTAATATGATTTTCGATTGGGAGTGAGCAGCCTCTCGGTGGCAACGTGGATGTGTCCTCATGTAGGACATGACAGGGGAACTGAGGATTTAAATAAAACTATTTGCAGTATGAGTTATTTTTTATTTACTTTGGATGGACTTGACTGCTCTGTGGCTGTTGTGAGAGTGAGTGATCAATGCAGTAAGCACTTTAATGAGTGCTTCAGAAAGGTTTTTTTCAAGAAAATAACTGTTCTGATGCAGAGTGTTAGTAAGCACAGGGAAGCTAAGGCTGATCGCATCCATGAAGCCAGTCCACAGAGCAGCCACAATCTGGAAATGTGAAGTTCAATTTTATGAAAAACAAACATGTAGAATTTTAAACTCCAGTGATTAATTGCTTGAATGCCAAGAGGGAGTGCAGGTACTGTAAAACCTGGTTGGGTGTTGTATCTCTTGTTAACTGACACAAGAACATGACAGCTATTTTAAAGGTAAAATGCTGTTGGCACAATGATTTTTGTAATGTAATCAGGCAACATAGACTGGGACTAATTATTTCCCAGTCTCTCTTGCCTGATACCGGACTGGCTGGTTGTTGACATTATCCAATGAGAATGAAGATTTCCCCCTACCCATTTTATAAATGTTGTTAATTGGATTTCTTCCTACTTACAAGGGAGATCTCAGTCTGTTTTCTGGGATGGGTGCCTCTCTACTCCTCTCCATGTCACTACTGGGGTTCCAAGGTTTCTATTCTTGGTCCCATTTTGCTCAGTTTAGTTGTCCGTTCTCTTCTCTCTGCCATTCACAGATGTTCAAGATGTCTTTATGCGGATGATACTACTGTCCTGTTCTCAGCTCACATATCAGTTGCTGCTTTACCCAAAACACAGCACAATTTTGATGATGTGGTAAACTGGTTTTCAGATAATCTGCTGATCTTAAATGGCAAAAGCAAAATAAATTATGTTATTTTGCCCATATCACTCTTCGTTAACCCAGACTGCACTTTCACTATTACTTTAAACAATTCTCAGCTGGCAAGGGTCACTGAATATAAGTTTTACTTTGATCCCCATTTCACTTTTAAAAATCACATCGAGCTGGCCCACTGGCACAATGGTAGAACCACCACCCCTGCGGCACCGACCTGAGTTTGAGAACAAGCTTGGGATATCAGAGGGTCAGCTAAATTTAGAGACGATCGAGCATCCAAGGAACTGCTGTTCTCCTCCTCCTCCAGGGAGAGGATGGTGTGGCACCAGAACTTGACAGTACCCTAGCGGAGGTTGAGGGACAGTGCACTGGAAGGTAGAGGGGCAGCAGGCCATTGACACCACTGCACAAGCTCCCCATGCTACCATGCGGGGAACATGAAAAGCAGAAAAAGACATCCAGGATGGCAGGATGATGGCCATACCTCACAGGCCCAACACCTGGCAACTCAGCCACAGCCCGTTGAATCCTTGACCCGGTGGATTGAGAGCACTCCAGGCCACCCCATGTAGTTGACTGGGGCTCAATAAGTCCTGATGCATGTCGGGTGACGGGCTGGGGGGTTGGTGGGATGGAAGACATACCAGGGGGGAATAAGGCCAACAAAAACAAAATTGAAAAAACATCTTCCAAAATTCAGCCTTGCCTGGGCTGTTTAAAATGAGGTAGGCATTGCCTAACTGTAAATGACAAAAAACACTTAGTCACCAAAGCAATTCTTCCAGTACTAGATTATGGGGATACCATCTATTGTCAGAGTCTGCTTAGTTCCCCGAATGTAGTTTACTACCAACTGTTACAGTTCGTTTTAAAAGAAAAACAGGATGCAGTATCATGATTCACTACTTCAGAGATGAAACTGGTTACTTCCTCCTCCGGGAGAGAACTAAACTGGCTTTCTACCTACTGCCCGCTTCGCGCTCACCACTGTTCTCTGTACTCTGCCCTCTCCATCTCACTCCCTGAAAGATCGCTGCCTAATCCACTGTACATCTTTTATCTCCAAATTCTGTTTGTCCTCCCTCCCTCCCACCTTACCCTATCTCTCTCTCTCTCCTCTCCCCCCACCTCCCTCCTCATACACCCACCGTAACTCTGACTATCATTCCTTTGCGCTCCCCTTTTCAGAATCCCTCACTGGTCAGGCTGCCTTTTCCTTCTGCTTTCCTAAACTTTGGAACTCTTTCCCCATAACTATTCACTCCGCCTCTTCCAAACACTTGCTGTCCTCTCTGCTCCATGACCACACCACTCCCTGCTGTGCCTGCCCTTGAGTCATAGCCCTTCCTGCTCCTTAATTTACCCTCTTCCTTGTCTTTCTCCTCCCCAGTTGTTCTGCACTTTCCTTCCTCCACTCCATCTGCACTCCTTCCCTATTGCAACCTATCCCTGGTACCCTCACAGTTGAAATGTACTTTTGCTTGTATCCATGGGACAGATCCCCACCCTATCTTTGTAAACCTTTTTACCTATAATTTGACCTGATTAACCTAATTTTGTACTGTTTAATTAATATCTCTAAATTATGTTTTATTGTATACATTATTGTTCTATTTCATTCTTATACCCCTCTTCCTCCTGGATGCATCTGGAAATTAGTTATTTTTCAGTTCAGTATGTCTTTCCTGGTGAAACTTTTTAAATAAATAAATTTATTTGGTCCACAAGTCCGTAAATAACCAAACTGCTTCATATCTATCAGACCACATGGTAGCACCTTCTCATAGGTATGCCTTGTCAGATGTTCTTTTTCTTAAAGGTATACCCTTATTAGGGTGGGGGAACAAGGGCACCATAATGTCAGTGTATGGGACTTGTGGCTGTGGTGTGGGGAAGGTGTCTCTCTGCCTCCCATTCCCCGATATGCCCTGCTGCAGAGTTTGTTATAATAGCTTCGGGGGTGCGGAACAGTATGGCACTGACTTGTGTGCAGTGCCGTACTTTATGGGGTCGGCTTTCCAGTGACATTCGATAATGCTGCCCTTTTTGTCCCTCACCTTCTTGATGGGTGCTCTTCTTGCTGCACCCTTTTTTTACTGGCACCTTCCTTGTCAGCACCCACATTATATAGAACCTTTTTAAATTATATTTTATTGTTTTACTTTAAAACAACATACAACATTCTCATGCAAGACATCACATTGCTTTAGGAAGCATCCAATATATCAGTAAAATAAACATCTATGAAATCTGGTTTTCAGATATAGAGGTATTTCAATTTTGTAATAAGTCCATAGATAGTCCATGATATGCTCAACCCTGCAAGACTTTTAGTGGTCAGCTAGAAAAGTCCATTCTGAACATAACTTGCACAATAACCTGTGTATAACTCCATTACCAAACATACTGTATTAGATCCTTAACATTTGTAGCATTTAGAAGATTACCCTAAAACAACCAAGAAACAGTTAATAGGAAATTTCCCCATTTTAAATTTAAAAATAGAAAGCATAAGTAATGAGCTGAAACTTACAGCAAGTCATGTTTAGTGCTAACTAACATACACATTATGTGACAAAGCATAGCAATAGTTATCTCTCAGTTATAAATGTTTAACAAGTAAAAATTCCCCTCTGTCCTAGAAATAAAAGGAGGGATGATAAAGAAATTTAAATATTTAATTTATAGACAGAGAAGTACTATCAGGTTTTTTTTTTATCAATAAAATCTTATTGAATTAAAATACAATACACAAAAATAATGCCATAAGTAATCAACAAAAACAATACAGCAATAATCATTCACGCCTCACTTAAAAGATAAACATTATTTTAGTAACTTAACAGAGACTTCTAAAGCTACACACAGTACTCATTAAATTAATAAACAGAAATTATAGACACATTAGCTTAGAAACAGAGAGAAGTTACCCCACTAGTCCTTGAATAACATTCCCCTAAAGAAATCAGTCAACATGAAAAATATAGCAGAAGAAGCAGAAGGGAAGGGGATCAGGTAGAGGAGGGATAGGTTACTGGCAGTCTAAAGACTTACGAGGTTGGCAAAGAGAAACAATTATACATTGTGCCCCATTAGAGCTGAATATATAAGCCTGGTCTAGCATTAAGTGAGCGAGCCTCTCTATCTCAAAACTTCAAAGCACTCAGCCTTCCATTCCTTGAGAGACGGTGCCGCTTCTCCAGCTATATTCTGAGAGCAGATCTACCAACCGACATTGAAATTAGAGCAATGGCGCAACGCTGATCTTTACTCCATATTTTTGTTTCATCAAAATGACTATCAAGAACGGACTTTTCATTTAAACTCCCCTTTAGCCATGTAATGTCTTTTAAAAAATCTGCAATATTGCCCCACAAAGATGTAATTTTGGGACAGGACCAGAACATATGGATCAAGTCACAATTGGTGTCTCCACATCTTAGGAAGTTGAACATAGCTCTCAATCCCATCTTGATCATTTGGAGAGGGGTATAATAAGGTTGTGAATGGTTTTGAATCGTATCAGTTTGGCATTGACTGTTTTAAATGTTTTAATAGAGTTTAACTAAATCTTGTTCCAATTCCAACCATTTGCATCATTATTGAGAGCGTTAGCCCACCACCTGATACACTGTAGATCAGGACCAGTAATGCACCCTAAAGGTAACTCATAGAAACTAGATATTCTGGGCCTAGCTTGAATTGTGGCCAGGATTACTAATAAACCTTACTGCACTCACAACTCTCTGTTTCCCACCACATAGATGTGGATTAACTGTGCACTACTTCTGCACATGGCATTCATCATTACAAAGCACAGTCACCCACCCCAAATTAGCAGATTAAGTTAACACTTTTAAATGTGAGAGAGAAGAGAGAAAACAGAGAAACAGAACAATAGCAGACAGTGGAGAAGCCCACATAACTTTCTGGATAGTGTCTCTAATGGGTGACCTATCCCAGTAGGTCAACAAGCAATATACCAGTGTAATATGGTAAAATGTTATAGTGTTCTGAAGGTATACTTTGCTTGTGGTCGAAACAATGCCCAATAAATTCCCAGTTCATGTTTCTTCAACCAAGTCAGAGGATTCTTAAGTCCAAGTGTTCTGATGTGGCGACCAACCTCCAGTTGGCCTTAAATAATGACCAGAGCTGGTTTTGCACAAATCAATTGTTCCTCAATGCCAAAGATGGTCTCCATGACTTTTGGCACCAAGCAGAGACTCGCCAGGCTTATGACCCTTCCTACCTTTCATACCCTTGAGGGGACCCCTTTACAGGATGTCTCCAGTTTTAAATATCTCCAGGCTCTGCAGACCAGAATCTAGATTTTGTTAGTCATGTGGATGCCATCACAAAAAAACTACATCCAGACTTGTTGCTCTCTACAGACACTGTGGCTGCAACCCCCTTCATGCCTGCCGTGAGATCGTCCAAAAGATGATCCTCCCAATCTTTGACTTTGGAGATGTAGTTTACAGTGTTGCTCCTAAGTCCACCCTCTCCAGACTGGACACCCTTTTCAACTCTTGTTGTCGCTTTGCCCTAAACTGTTCCCCATGTACACATCACTGTGACCTTTACTCTGCTCTCTCCTTCCCGCCTCTTGGAAATAGATGCCTTGCCAATTGTGCCTCATTAGTTGGAATGTTCTGGCTTGGCTCCACCATACCTAAGCATGTCCTCTCCACCCCTTTCTCCCACCTATACCCTCTGTAACTCCCATTATAGGACTCTTGCCGTCCCAGCTCGTACTTCAACTTCAGGTTGGGCTGCCTTCTCCTACCATTTCCCAAATATCTGGAACTCCTCCTTTGAATATCCACTGTGCCCCATCCTCTTACTCGCTGTCCTATATTCTTCATAACCACATTTCCCTTCCTGCTCCTGCTCTTGAACACAAGCCTTTCCCTATTTATTAATTTCACTTTTCACTTTCTCCCCTCCACTGAATCCCTTACCCTGTTCCTTATGTTCTTCCTTTTCCCCCTTTTTATTCACTATCACTCTCCCCTCCTATCTTATTCTATATCACTCTCCCCTCCAATCTTATTCTATATCACTCTCCCCTCTTATTCCTCCACCTCCTTAGACTGACTCTTCCCCATATAGTGGCTAAGTGGGCTTCGTGTTGCTTACTCAGTTGTGTGGTTCTGCCCCCCGAGTATCACAGTTTCCATTCTTTATCATGCAGTGTATATATTTTGTCTTTAGCATTATTGACTTTTAGTGTATGCCACTATAATTGTTTACTAGATGCAATTTGATTTTGTTTATTGCCCTTCATGTTTTAACTTTCATCATATGTATGATTTTCACGTTTATATTAGCTCTTTGTTTATATTTCATATTCTGAAGGTATCCCATTTTCCCATCTCCCCCAGGACACATCTGGAAATGAGCTATTGCAGCTCTGTATGTTTTTCCTGGTGAAACATTTTCAAATAAATAAAATAAATAAATAAGTGGTCTCAAGTTGCCTTGCAACAGCCTCTTTTTCCTACCTTCTGCTGGATCTGTATATTGAAAGGTATTCCCCCTGTACTGGATCCTCAGACAGGCTGGCACGCGTGGAATGAATCACCCCTAGGCTCTGCAGCTTTGCTCAAACTGCACCAAATCTTTTCCTTCTGGTTCTCGTAGCATACAAGAGGTCAGGCAAAATTGTGGTGCCTTCAAAATTCAAAGTCTCAATTTGGGACTTTGAGCCTGCAGATATGATCTTGTACTGTAGCATGCGTGGTCACCAAAGTACAGTCTGAGGCAACTTTCTTTGACTCTCATTGATCCTAGGAGATATGGTAAGCCTTAAATAAGCTATTTAGGATGTGTTCAGGATTAGTTGTAAAGCTCCAGTAGCCATCCTTGCAAAAATATCAGGAGATCAGTCCCCTCCCACCCCACACACTCAGTTTTCAGGTAAGCCCACTAGTTGAACATTGGAGGCCCACTGTGCATTTCCAAGAGCCTCTAATTGATACTTCAACTGCATTTTCTCTTGGACAATTTTGTTTGTTGTAGCCATTATCTTTGTCGCACTGTTCTCTGCTGAGGTTGCTGTTTTAGTGACAACCTCGATCTTAGCATCTTGTTCAGTCATTCTTTGCAGGATCCACTCCATTGTTGTATCAGTTGCTTGCATGGACATTTGGAGGGCCTTGCATGGTGACTGTGTCCCTTTAGGTCTGTGCAACAGCCACAGGCTGTGTCTCTGCAGTCATCTGATTTTTGAGTCCACTCCTGAACCTTTGCTTGATAATCCCATCATCAAAAATATATGTAGCTTTGCAGCATGACACGATCTTTCCAGCACCTTCCTTGATTTTAAATAGTTAGTTTTACTAACATGCCAAAGTGCCAGTAGTGTAGGCCTAGCGGTCTTTCGTGTCTGCTCATTATGGTCACCCCCACCCTGGGGCTGACCTTGCTGCCCCCCACCCCTTGGGCTTTTCCATTTCCATCAAGATATTCCCTTGTATTGGACTTTGCCAGCACAGTTTCCCTATACCTGTCCCAACCTCTTGAACCCCTCCACCTTCTCTGCCTCCACTAGTCCTCCGGGTAGTGCATTCCATGGTTCCACCACCATCTCAGTGAAGTTGCACATCCTCCTTTCCCCTGAGTCCCCCCTCCAGCTTCCACCCATGACCTCTAGTTGCCCACTCCTCCTTCCTTTGGACCACCTCGACTGAGCTTCCCCTATTTATCCCCTTCATGTACTTGAAGAGCTCTATCATATCCCCACTGTCCCTTCTCTCCTCTAACATGTACATGTTAAGCTCCTCTGAGCCTCTCCCATAGTTCCTTTCCCCAAGCCTCAGATCATTTTGGTTGCCCTCCTCTGGACCCTTTCCAGGAGTGCAATGTCCTTTTAAATGCAGCCTCCAAACTGTACACAGTACTCAAGGTGCATCCTTTTCTGCTTTAATTTTTTTCCATGGTGCCGACAGTTTGCTCTGGCCCTCCCTTAGAGGGATTCGTACTTCAACTCAAATGTGTCGGGTCATCATGGACCCCCATCGGCTCCTGGACATTTTCTGCTTTTTCTCCCCAGACACCTGAACTGTGCAATGGGTGAGACAGCTGCCCCCACCTCAATGGAAGCAGCCATACACCCTGGATGGGTGCCCTCCCCTGGTCTGGGCGACACACCTGTGCCAACACCCAGCCACTGCTGGGTGTCAGTCTACAGTGCGCTACACTGTCCCCCCTCTCTGAGGAAGGAGAACTGTCTACAAATGCTCAATCCTTCCTCCCCCTGCTGACCTCCGAGTCTGTTACCAAACCCAAGTTGCCTGCATGGCATGAGGTGTGGCATCCAGCACCTCAACCCTCAGTGCCACCGGGCCAGCACTGCTTTCATTTTTTTAATTTATGTTGCTCACCTTCCAAACCCATCTTGTCAGCAGGTGTGCTCAACAGCGCACCCCATTGCAAGATGTTCAGCTTCACTATAACCAATTACCTAAATTTTAATCTGCTTATGACACATCAGATTTTTTCTTTAGAGCCCCACGTGCTTGGAATAATTTAGCACTGCAACTCAGAAGTTGTACCAGTGTGTTGTCTTTCTAATACATTGTAAAACACGACAAGGTTAATACCTTGTGGCCGCAAGGGGTACTACACCTCATATTAGCCAGACTCGAGACACGATCCCTGCATACCTATGGTTTCCCCACTTGCACTCCTCCCCATTCACCTTCCCCTTCAAAGTACCCTCTCCCTACAATCCTCTTTCCCCTCCACCCTGTCCCTCCTGGCTACATCTCCTTCTGTACCCAACGCCATGCCAGGCTGCCTAAAGCCTACCTCCACTTCCAGCTCTCCTCCTCCTCCCTCTTTCGGAACCCTCCTCTACTTCACCCCTTTCCTATTTCCCCCACCTGGCATCCAACAGCTGCCTCCACTCAGACTTGACATCATTCATAGGTTCCACCTCTCTTGCCCTCCCACTCACCTACACTCTCACCGCAGTGGATTAAAACTGCACAAACCTTCAAACAGACTGTTCTTCTATATACTTCTCCTACTAGCTGAATACATTAACTCTGGCCCGACCCCACTCTCGCCACAATCTGTGAAAGGCCTCACCATTTACCATCTCAACACTAGAGTGTACTGCCTAAGTTAGCCCTCCTGAGAGATTGGGTGTCACAGCACTCTCTGGATATGCTCTGTATTACTGAGTCATGGCTATTATGCTAGGTTTCCGAACCCCTACTCTCCCTACCTCCTTCTTAGACAAGACTGCTCAAAGAGAGGTGGCAGTGTAGCAATCTACCACCATCAAAACTTGCCTGTCTCAACTGTTACTAACAAAGCAGTCCCTAAGTCCCATGAGCTCCTCCTTGTTAAACTGCTTCTGTCCTCCTCTCTACCCATCCACATTGGAGTACTCTACTCCTCTCCCAAAGCACCTCCCTCTACCATGGTCAGCACTGTCTCAGCTGTTTCTGCCACTGCTAGCTCTAGCAAATTCATTCTACTTGGCAACTTTAACCTGAATTGGGCCTCTGCTACCATTAAACCCACCATTCAGCAAATTGAGGCACTAAACCTACACCAACTGATCAGTGAACCCACCAACTAACCCCCACTCCCAAAACCATACCCTCCTGGACTGGATTCTGGCTTCTCACCTGCACCGGATCGCATCAGCTGGTATGCTCCTTGACATTTTCAGTGAACAACTCATGACCTACTGCACTCGCAAACTCTATTTACCTCACCCCCCCCCACCTATTGCTGGATCCAGACCCATCACTCCTAAAACATCGCTACACTTCTGCATGATCTTGCATCCTCAGACTGGTCCCATTTCTATGCCACAAATGACATTGACACAGTTTTCTCCCTTATTTTAAGAACGCATTGTAAGAAAATCTAAACTCTCCCCATAAATTCTGGCAATCCCTCTCCTGCCTTCTCAAACCATCACACTCCTCCTCCTCCTCTCCCTCCAAATTGACAACAATCTTGTCTCAGATTCTCACACCATTAACTTTACCTTAAATACATTTTTCACAACATGTGCCTTCCATCTTCCCATGCCCTCCCTCCACCCACCTGCATGCCCAATTTACCCCTAACTCCCTGGCATCCCCTCCCACAGCACCGCCACCCTCTTCTGCCCCACACACATGTCAACTCGACCCTATCACAGCCCAGGAGGTCCTCAGGGCTCTCCAATCCCTTAACCCAAGCAACATAACCTGATCGTCTTGACACCTTCATATTAAAGATATCAGCCCACAGCCATCGCCCATCCCCTATCTCATCTATTCAATTTCCTTTCTCCTTGGCACAGTACTGCAGGATTGGAAGGAGGCCAAAGTGATTCCACTGTACAAAGGCAGTGATCACTCCCAACCTGGTAATTACCGCTCCACTCCCTCCTCCATGCCTTAGCCAAACTACAAGAATCTCTCATCCTCTCTAGGCTCACAAATTTTCTCACTTTCACAGATTTACTGTCCTCTTATCAGTTGTGCTTCAGGAAAACTCATTCAACCTTCTCCTTCCTACTTAGGGATACTGACAGCATTCTCACTGGTATGGACCAAGGCCACCACAACTCAACCACATTTATAGATTGGGCCAAGGCATTTGACTCCATATCATATCCATTCTTCTCGCCAAGTTTGAACATGCAGGTCTTTCCCCTCTCAGTCAAATGGTTCGACTCATACCTCTCTGGCTGCTCCCAATGCCTCCAAGCTGGGGATGTTCTCTCCCCCCACTTTCTGGCTGAAGTACTTCCAGGGTCAATCCTCTGCCCCATCTTCTTTTTGATATTCCTCAGTAACCTCCCCCTTGTATGCTCCTCCTCCAACATTCACCTCTATGCTGATGACATCATCCTCTATAACTCTGGCCCCTCTGCCTCAATGGTGACCTCCCAGCTGCTTTCACTAATGTCCTGAACTGGTTTGAGGCAAATCAACTGAAGGTCAACACCACTAAAACAGCCTCTATGAATTTTGGCACCACACAGAAACTAGCCAAACTCCTCCCACCCCTGGCCTTCATGACTCTCGATGGCAAAGCCCTCGACATAGTTCCGGCCTACAAATACCTCAGAGTCTGGCTGGACAGTCACCTGGCTTTCTCTATCATATCAACCATATTTACTACAAACTCCACCCTAAACTCAGGTCCCTCTACAGAAACAAGGATGCCCTCTCCCACCCTCCCTGTTCGCCGGACTCTCCTTACACAGACCGCCTTGCCACTTTTTGACTATGCAGACATCATGTAGAGGTCCAGCTGCACATCCACCCTCTCCATACTGGACGTTCTCTTCAATGCCTTTTCTTGTTTCACGCTGAATGCCCACCCCAACCCACCTTTGCACCCTTTCCTCCTTGCTATTATTCCCCCTCTTACTTCCAGCCAAAACCTCCATACCTCCATCCTCACCACTAAATTCTGGTTTGGCTCACTCCTCTAACTAGCCTCCTTCCTATCCCCATCACCACACCTCCTATAGTATCCATTCCCATGACGCATGCTCCTTTGCCTCTCTCCCACAGCACTCAAACTCAGGCAAGCTGCCTTCTCTTTCCTCTTCCCCATGAATGGAACTCCCTGCCTGCCTCACTGCACACACTGCCATTCTTAAGTCTCTTTAAACTAACCATTTACTCTCCTCCAACACCTTGCTTGTGTTCTCAACCTGAATAACCTCTCGGTAGTACCTTGTCTATCCCTCACTGGTTTACCTGCTTCCCAGCATGCCAGGTCCTCTGCTTCTTGAAGATAGCATCTGTCTATGTTTCTCATGGGTCCCACCGCCTCCCTAGGTTTCTGCAATAACCCGTGGCTACCATGTTGCAAAATGTGTCATTGATATGCATATGCTATGTACCATCTTCTTATCTGCCTGTAACCACCCACTGCTATATTGCTAAGTGTTGTTCTTATACACAGCATCATGTACAATTATGTTACATAATGTGTTGTTGATATACATATGTTATGCACCATCTTCTTATCTGCTTGTAACCACCCACCACTATACTGCTCAAGTGTTGAGTTATACAGCATCATGTTCATTTCTCACCAGCCTATACCACAGTATAACCTATTACCATCCTGTCTTTTTGCACCTATGAATTTATATAACTTGTTACCTTCCTGTCTTTTTGCACTTATGAATTTGCAATTCTGTATTTTGTTCTGTACTTGTACCCCTTCCCTCCCAAGTTGCACCTGGAAATGAGCTTCAGCTCAGTCTGCCTCTACCAGTTACCAATCTTTAAATAAAATAAATAAATAAACACTCAACTTGGTTGTAACTGTTTTACTACTTGATTGGATATTTTGATACTTTACTGTGCTATGTAATACATCTTTGTTTTGTATATTTTGACATAGGACATTCTGTAAACAAGACTGGCATCTCATAGAACTCATCCTGTAATCATAAATTTAAATAAATAATAAATAGTCAAGTCTCTTTGCATCTGGGCCTGTTGTGCTTGCATCTGGGTCTGTAATGCTTGCTGTTCTGCCAGCCATTTCAGTACTTTGTCTGGGTCCATCATACCCCTATTTAAAAAAGGGGAAGTTTGATGCTACCACTAAAGCCAACCATATGTGACAGGGTAGCAAACCGGCAGCTTCTCAGGAGCATTTATAAAGAAAACACTCTGGACACCAGTTCAAATTAAATGAAGACTGCTTTACTTTTAGTAACACAAAAAATAAATTGCTTGCATTCTGCTTTATTTAAAAAGGTTCTTGCAGTACAGTCTCTGGCTGTCTCCACATAGCAAAAAAAGAAACCTCTTTTCCCCTTGTTCACCTTGCCCCTTTATTGGGCTGAGGTGTTGCTTTATACTCTCCTCCCCAGAGGGATAGCCAACAAGTAGAGCATGCAGTACAGTGAGCTGTTAAAGCACCAACTTTACAGCAAAAGGGCTTGGTATAAATCCCCATCCCATCAAAACCTGCACTGTAGGGTGTGAAGGGGTTTATGGGTGAAAGTAGCGTGACGGACATACACTTCATCAACTGCCTCAGACATTTGCTCTATGCTTCCTAAATCTGGCATTTCTGTCACTGAAGAGTATAGATTTGAATCACAAAATATTGTTAGACATTAGTGTCATGGTCAATTCTCATTAAGAATTAATTCATTAAGGCTGGGACTGCTTATAGGCAATGACAGGTGGTTCAGGAAGATGTCCTTCAGTGTTTCATCTTTTCTCAGCATGGGTTGTAGCTCTTTGATAATTTCCTGAAGGGGTTTTAGCATGGGGCTGTAAGTGACCACTAGGGGTTCATGGTCAGTTTGGTGTCTTTACTTGTATTCCAGCAGACTGTCTCGTGGTATTTGTATGGCCTGTTCAAATTCTCTGTCAGTTTGTCATGGAGAGTGCCCTCTGAATTAGGGAATTCAAGTGTGAGAGCTGTCTTTCTCTTGTGCTCTCTTCAGAGCAGATTTGATGGTATCAATGCCTGACTCAATACCCTCAGCCTCTCAAACATAATAATTCATAAACTCCTAGCAGATTAAAATCAATCAGAAAACAAGAGGGACAACACCATGCAACATGGCAAGATGTAAGACCTGTACCCACATATATGCAGGCCACCATCAAGACAAGCCAGGACAACATAATACAAATTAATGGATCCTACACATGTCAGTCCAGCAATGTGGTTTATCTAATTCAATGCAAGATGCACAAATGGATGCTATATTGGGAAACTAGTAAACCACTGAAAACCAGGATGAATCACCACCCATACTATAGTAAACCAGATTAGCAGTACACCCGTAGGAAACCATTTTCACAAACAGATCACTCTCTCTTGGATTCATCTGTCTTGATACTAAGAGGCAACTTCAGAAACACACAGGACAGAAGGACATGGGAATTGAAATATATTAAACAATTTAAATCTAACATTTCTGGACTGAATCGGGACATTGGTTTCATGACACACTATGGTAAACTGTAATTCTTTTTTATTGTGAACAAAATCATGTCATTATTTATCAAACTTTGGTTCTGTATTTCTCTTATTATTATTTTTTCTGAGTTCTGTCTAATCTGCTTTTTTTACCTGTACCTCACAACCTCCCTGCCTCTCCTACTAACTCTTTAGCTCAGTCCTACCCACTGCCTATTGATTTCATATCTCTGTTTTTACTACCTCACACTCTGTTTATCTAGACCTTTGTTCTTTTGTTTCTCCTAATTTCTTGACTTCCTTGCATCTCTTAGGCATCTCCTGTCTGTTCTACCCTTACAGCCAGCCTCTGATCTCAGATCCTATCTGTGAGCCTTTGTCTTCCCTTTAGCTTCCTTTAATCCCCTACTGACCTGTTCCTACTTAGCCCCCTCCCCATTTTTTCTCATTTTTTTTTACTTTTCATCTTAGACTTTCATCTCTAGTCCCCTTTATCACCTTCTTACTTCACTTCCTTTTTTTTAATTGCTCTGCATTGGATATAAATACTGCTTATATTGCTCAGTTTTGCTATTCACCTGAAGAGGGACCTGTGAGGCCCCGAAAGCTTGTGTATAATTCCATCTTTTTACAAGACACTTGTTGGTCCAATAAAAGGTATCAAACCTTTCATCATCTCCTGTTTTCCAAGGATTAATATGGCTGGAATCTCTTTTACAAACTGATTGATATACAAAACATTCCTAATACTAGTGACATATGAAAATAGAGAAGTACAATATTTAGAAACAGAAAGTGTCAAAGCTTTCATTGCATAGAGAAAGTGCATCTGTTTTCATTTTCGGATAAAAAGTATTTTGCCTTTAAATATCAGAATATGGACAGAAGAAGACAATCCACCTCCAAGCTCTTTAACCAAGGGTACAAAGAACAAGATCCCTTAAGGTAAGTGACTTTTCTCCTAATTCATGCAACCAAAAGTTTTGATTTTTTCCTGAATACACCATTTGTTAATCAGCTGCCCTCTTGATTCTCTTTAGTTATTCAGACTGCTTGAAATATACCATGGCTCAGGAAACCTGTTGGATCTTGTCCCTGCTGCTGCTTTTGAGCATTCATACCTTTTCCTGGAATGTGATTGGCTCCAGCGCCAGCAACCACTTGCAATCAGGAAGAGTTTGCAGCTCTTGCAGGAAATGGTGAGTTCCTCTTCATAGTACAGTAATCCCTGAAAGATTAATGGGTTCAGCACAGAGCACAGAAATTCTGTTAAATGTGCCTTACGGTATTTCTATTACCCCTTGTTCTGCACATGGCTGGACTTAGGCACTTGATTGGCCACTGAGCATAGCAATTTGCAAACTACCCAAAATGTAATTGATATACAATACCTGCTGCTGTAACTGCCCCTACAGAGGAACTCTTAAAAAGTAGGCATTCAGTTTAAATGTAGGTATCATGGTCAAGGCCACTGGTTTTCATTTTTACCAGAAAACCCTGTAAAATTCTGGAATTTGGACTGCATGCACACAGGTGAAAATAAATTTCATGGAATTTGGTATTTTATACAGATCAGTAAATCAACAGAACATGCATTTTCTTGTACAGTAATTGCTCCTGTACTAATTTTAATTTGCATCATTAAATGTTCTGTATATAAAGCCTTCTTTATTCTAATTAATTATTAAAACTGAAAGAATGACAGCAGAATCCTGGTAAAATAACAATCACCAATACAATTCCTGGAATTTCAAGTCTTGAAAACAGAATTTCATTACTTTAACCATTGTAAATCAGTAGCCTTAATCATGGTTTGCAAAAGTGTTTGTTGTGCAGTCTGATAGCTACTTGTAAGAAAGAAAACACAGCAGTGAGACTGGTGTCATATATTTATGGAAAATGAAGGGAGTCAAATGTTTGCAAAACATGAGTTATTTTAGCTGATGGATTATGCAACTACTAAATCAAACATGTATTAAGTTTCATATGGTATAGTCATATATTTTAAAGGTTGCATATCTCAGAAACCAGCATCCTGCAGCTGGAGCTTTTTTCAAATCCAATCAGAAAGCAATGTTCACAATGCCAATGACGTCACAATAGCTCTCCCCTGTCAAAGTCAGGTGCTGAGCTCAAAGAGAAACAGTGAAATGCAATACAAATAGCTGATTAAAAATTTAGAACTTTCAAACTAATGTAGTATACATCAAATACACTGTGATCTATCTCAAAATACACAATACATCACCACTTGTGAGGAGCAGAAATTTCATAACTCACAGTTTCGCCACTTGTGAGCTTTGGTCAAAACTGCAATGTCTGTTTTGAGGGATCTAGACTGTAAGTTAGTACAGGATTGTGAGGCCATAGAGCAAAGTTAATGCATGTTACATAGAGAATAATGGATAGGCAAGTGTGTGTTATGGATTTGTTTTACACACCAGAGGTGTGTGATGACCCATAAACCTCGAGAGCGAAGCTCGAGAGGTTTTACAGTCATCACACACCAAGAGTGTGTAAAAATATCCATAAAAACACACTTGCTTATCCTTTATTTTTAAATTACTGGGTTTTTGTGCAGTTTGCTCAGCTTTGCATGGCTTGTGCAACTTTGAGTGGCTTGCATGACTTTGCACAACTTTTCTGGACAGCAATATCAACCAGATTTCAGGTTGATATGAAAAGTGATATCAACCGGTTTTCGGGTTGATATTGTTTTGCAGCATATCAATTGGAATACTGATTGATATGGGATTTCATGGTTGCAGTAATCCAGTTGATATTCATAGTCACCAGTAATTATATAGGTTACGTATTGCCTTCCAAAGCTTTTGCAGAGGAAGTCTAGAAAACAAGGAAGATAGAGGATTACTGATTGTAAAATATAGAGAATAATGTATGGACAACCATACACAACAAGGCTGTGTTTCCATCAAGGGTGGAGATGACAGCATATGAACCTCGAGAGGTCCATGCTGTAGTCTCAACCCCGAGATGGGACACATGTGAGTTGTGTGTGGGGTTGACCATATTTTATTTTATACTGAATGTTTTTACACTAGAGGACAGACCCCACAGAAGTGAAAACAAAAAAATGGCAATTTTGTTCTACTTGCATATCAAAATGAAATTTCCAGACTTTTGAAAAGTAAAAAGTATGACTTTGGGCATTGGGTGGTTAGTAAGTCACTATGTGCAGAATAAATGAGGAATTTAAAATTGTATGACCTTTGAACAGTGAATAACAACTGTTCAGAATGCACATAACAATATTTTAGAATGCACATAACAGTTTAGAATGTGCTTAACTAGGATTTTGAGCAGGCTGATTTTTAGACATAACAAAGGGTAACCATATACTATATATCATTTTGCAATGTCCGTATTGGCATTGTAGTATTGCTCTTTGCAAATATGTTAGGGCAATAATAATTGGCTGAATGTTATTGCCTGGTCTGACTGTGAACTAAAAATCCAGCAATACTAACATACTAACATACTAGATGCCAGCAGAGTAGGCCTATTGGTCTATTAAGTCTGCTCACACTTCAGCACTCTGATTGTGTACCGTAGCCCTCTATCTCTCTCATTATGCAAAATTTATATTTATATACTTTAGATTATGGCAATGTACTTTTAAACTGTATCAGTAGACTTCCAAACTGTATTATTATACTTTAAAACTGTATTAATGGTAGTTAACACTATTACCTTGATATCCAGATGCAAATTGCAGCACTCACATTATAACAATATGTACTCCTCAAATATTATGTTTTTAAGACTGTGTTTTGCTCACTCACACCAGGGGAGAGAATTCCTTCCAGTGTCTAGAAGAGAGGACAAAGTTGAGTTCCCTGCACCACTTCTCATCCTACCTGAGGATTCCCAGGTATGTGCTTCCATGTAGAATTCAATTAATCAAGGATTTATTTAACAGATGCTGTTTTGGGAACCTCACACCTGGCATGGCAGAAAATAAAACTATATGAAACTAACTGCAACTAATTAAAACAAGATTTAGTCAGAGCCGATATGGCTGTGGAGAGCTTTGGGATGCTTTTACCATTATTTCTAATGAATTTACACAATGCAGATCTGCTGAGGGGTAGTTTCAATGTGGTCTACCTTTTATACATTTTTACAATGTATTTTCCCAGAATGTGCCTCCAGATTGCTGTATATTTAGCCTGGATAGTTCACAGAAGAAATGGCATCTTATTTTTGGGTGCTGAAGTACTAGCAATAGGACTTTGGAATGTGTCATACATAGGTACAAGATGCTCCGCTGTGGCATCATGTAGTTGTAAATTAGATCTGGATAAGTGCACTTCTCTCACCTCCCTAAGCTAATTCATCCTCTGCTTTTCCTTGCCCGTCTACCCTACTTTTCTGCCCGCCTGACGCTGACTGGTGCACTGGTGACTGAGCCGGTCGCTGGGTCCCCTCTTCACTTATTTTTTTCTGTCTCTGACCCTGAGCCTCAGAGCTCTCCTCTACTCACTAAACCAATTCCGCTTCACCTCCTGAGTGTTTCAGCCCCACGCTAACCAACCTGCAATCTATTGCCTCTCGTTAGCGCCTCTCATGCACCCTCCCCACTGTTCTTGAAACCCTGCACTGTTTGCCTCCTTGGTCTAACCTTCTTTTCTTCCCTTTGTTCTAAAGCTCTTGAGGCACCGGACATGTAGAACACCCCCACCCACGTTTGAGTCCTTCCTTCATTTCCACACCTCCTCCCTCTCCCTTTGTTTTAACTCTGGGCCCTCCCCTGCTGCTGCATTTAACTCTCTAATCTTTGTGTTCCTCCCCCGGATCCTGCCCGAATCACAGGGCTTGCCCATGCGGCCGGGGCTGCTCACTCACCCAGGTGGACCACACATTGCTCCAGCCCACCCTAGGGGCTGTATCCCCTTCCGGCAGCAAACAGGTACATCTTCGGAACTGCAGTCTCCTACGGCCCTGCCACTGATTGGTTAAACCATTCAGCTACTCAGAGCTGATTGGACTCTCCAGTCCCAGGACTCTTGGCATTGGCTCTCATTTCAAGACTGCTCTGATGGTGAGATTTTCACCCTGCAACTCCTCTGTGCTGTAATTGTATTTTGTAACTGTCTCAATCAGTGTATTTTCTTCCCACCCACCTGCCCCAACCCCAGCCAATATTAAATACATCTCCTCCCCACCCTCATCTACACCACTCCCTATTACAGTCCTACTCATTCTTTCCTCTCTGGACCTCCCCCTCAAATCCTCCCCTGCTCCACCCTCTTTCCTATCCTACCCAGCACTCATTGCCAACAATTCCTGCTGTATCTCCTATTCGTTTCTAATGACAAAGCTATAGTTTCTAATTATAAAACAATGAGCCTGGCCAAATCGCAGTGTGTGACCGTGCTGCCAGCTGATCTAGCCCCTCCTAGCTCCCCACATAAAGCTCCTCCTGCAGTTACCCCCTTCCTACCCCCTCTTCACCTGACACTACATTCATTCCTCTCTCCTGACCTCTGCCAGGGCATAACCTGGATTTACCCCACCCCAAGGATGCATCTACCCTCAAGTTTAATACCACTTTCCTTACTCTTGCCCTTAGACCTTGGGCTTGCTGGCCTACCCCAACTAGACTATAAGATGCCAGCCACCTACATCATCAGGAACACCACCGTCAATGCCTACTGCTCTATCACTTCAGTGCTTGCCTCTGACCTGCCTCCCACTTGCAAGTCACACGATACTCCTTGGCATGCCAGGATCTGGACATTGAGGACCCATCCATGGCTGCCTCACCTTTACTATCACTCAGACTTGTCCTGCACACTGATGTAAACCACACCAATGTATGCTCCGTTAGCAACTCAAAGTAAATGCTAAACACCTAAAAAGTTACCTGCAAAGACTTGCCTTCCTGCTACTTCTCCTCTCAAGGAACATACACCCAAACCCGACCACACACAATCAGGGGACGTGTCCCCAGAAGCCAGACATGCTCACAATTGCTTCTCTAAATATCTGCAGTCTTGTTGCTAACTTTACTAGCTTCCAGGCCTGGGTAGCCTTTCATAACCCCGATGTACTGTCAATAGTTGAAACCTGGCTGACTCCGAAGATTCCGGATGTGCATGTTAGCCTACCAGGCTACAGGCTCTTTAGGCAGGCCTGCCTAACCAAAAGAGGTGGAGGCTGTGCTTTCTATCTCAAGGATGGCCTTCAGGGATTAATACTTACTCTTCCCCTCCTTGGGACCACTGCACAGGCTCTTGCCATCAAGGTCCTCCGTGGAACGCACAAGTCTCTCACACTGCTGTCCATCTATATCCCACCAAAGGATGCACTCCAGGATCTACATGCCGTCATTGACTGCCTTGGAAGCCTTACCCTTAGCTCCAAGGTCATATTACTCGGCGACTTTAATACTGACTGGCTCACCTCTGCAGCTAACCATTTTAAGGATGCTATTCAGGCAATCCACTTCATCCAGATGATAGATGCTCCTCCTGGACCAACTATCGGACCAGAAATATCACTCTGATTGACTGGATACCCACTAACCACCCAGAGCACATCACTAACATTTATGTCTCCCAGGTAACATCAGTGATCACTCCCCTGTCATGTCCAACTGGACCAATAGCTTCACCAAACCCCCTCCCAGAACAGTCACTAATAGAGTCCTCAGGTCTGGTCAAGCTGACCGACTAAGAGCTGCCCTCTGACATGCTAACTGGTCAGATGTGTATGGGGCACCGGATGTGGATAGTGCACTAGATCACTTCATCCTCTTCTTCAATTCTATCAGTGATATCCACACCCCCATTAAAAAAGAGGATAGTCAAGGAACTTTTCAACCCTTGGATCAGCCCTGACATCTTGAGTCAGATGAAACCCATGATCACCTCTGGCGTGATAGCCAGAGCCACAGGGAAGCAGACAGACATCCTGAAGTACAAGCAGGCCAGAAATAGCTACACCAGAGCCATCCATATAGCCAAGAACCACTACTACAAGGCTGCCCTCACCAAACACTGGAGTGATGGCCAAAAATTCTGGGCAAACTTCAAAGAGGTTACTGGCATGGTGCCCAGATCTACCCCTGACATGATCTGTGCCAAGGGTAACACCATCATTGACCCAAAAACTATAGCTGACACTTTTAGCCTAGCCTTCATGGACCTCAGTCATGTTCTCCCACCTGATTTCTTCCAGCCAGGCCTCCAATCACAGCCCCACAGCCCCCTGCAAACCTCCTCTTTTGTTTCAAGGCCATCTCTCTGGGTGAGGCAAGGAAATACCTCTTGAAGGTGCTCAGTAAGGGGAGATTCAGTGGGGACACACTAGACCTTAAATTAATCTCTGTCTCCTTGGAAGAAGTACTGCCCCCCCGACCCACATCCTCAACTTGTCACTGTGACAGGTGATATTCCCACAAAGATGGAAGGCAGCTATAGTCATTCCTGTGCCTAAAAATGGGGATCGTGCCCTCACAGAGAACTATCAACCCATCTCCCTGCTACCACCTCTCTCAAGGCCCTTGAAGCGAATAGTTGCGGACCAACTGGTCGAATACCTTGACACCTACAAACCCTCTGCCCAAAGCAGCATGGTTTTAGATCAGGGCATAGCACCACCACAGCTTTTCTAGAGTTCACTGGGCACATACACAATTTCTTGACAAAGACAACTCTCCAGGACAGTCTTTATTGATCTGTCTAAAGCATTTGATACTGTTAATCATGCCCTCCTTACTAAGCAACTTATTGCAACTGGCCTGGCCCCTGAAGTGGTCTCGTGCTTTTGCAACTACCTGGGCTGCAGATCTCAGCAAGTCAGAATTGGCACAACCTGTTGGATAACAATCCAGTCTGCTCAGGTGTCCCTCAGGGTCAATACTGGGTCCCTTCTGTTCAGCTTATTCCTCAATGGTCTCCTCAAGCCAGTCAGAGTCGCATTCTTCTTTATGCCGATGATGCCATTGTATTTCACATGGCTCAAATCCAATTGAGCTTGAACAACAACTACAAAGTGACTTTACCAATCTTGAGAAGTGGTTCATAGATCATAAATTAATCTTGAAATATAACAAAACAAAACTATGCTGCTCTCCAGCTCCCAAAACAAGCATCGTGGCTACCCATTATCTATTCAAAATGTGCCTGGAACCCCTGGAACTGGTCCAACACTTTAAATATCTGGGATCACTACTGACAACTCATTGTCCTACACTCCACACTGACAGCACAATCAAGGCAATTTATAAATGTATTGGGATGCTCAATCGACACAGCACAGTCTGACCCTGAAGCCCTCAGATTAGCTGTCCACAGCTCTGTGGGATCCCTTGTTGACTACGGCCTGCCTATCTGATGGTGCTGCCACTGACACTGCACTCAGGCGTTTGAAAACAGCCTTAAACAAAGCATGCCGGCTAACTCTAGGAGCAACAAGGATGACCCACACCTGTGACCTGTATACCAATGCAAATTGGCTCCCACTCAATGTTCAACTTAAATACCAAACTTGCCTTCTGGCAAAAAATATTAGCCTTGAAACACTTCCGGCCAGGGTCTGTCAACTCCTGGTGCCTAGCATCAACCAGCAACGCACACGTAACTCTGAACCTCAGACTTTCACAGTACCAAAATGTCACACCTCCCTAGGCCAAAGATCATTTGCATACCGTGCTCCAGTCTGGTTCAACTCCTCCAGGCAGATCTGGCTCATTTGCCTACACTGTGTACTTTCAAAATCCATCTTAAGCAACTCCTGCTAAAACCGCCTGCAGACTGTCACCATTAGCTTTGCACCTTCTCCTCTCTGGTTTGCCCAGCTCCCTCCACCCATCCCTCCCTTCCTCCCCATGCCTTCCTCCCTCCCTCCCTCCCTCCTTTTTACCCTTTTCCTGATTTCTCATACCATCCCTCCACCCCCGCATGCCCCATATTAGTCCCTGCACTTGAGGTTCCTCCTCACCTCTTCTAGCACTTATTCTTCAGCTAACCCTATGTCCCTTTGACAATTGACTGGTTTCCTTTCAGGCACTCTTCTAACTCTAACTGTCTTTTGTTAACCCCACTTCCAGTTCTCCGACTTTCTCAGTAACATGTACAATACCCTGTGCATTCTGCTGTATCCTAACCTATGTTATTTTGTACAACCTAATTTTGGTTTGTTATCATGACGTGGAACCAATGTAAAGAGCTTGAGCTCAAATGGTGTTATCCTAGACTTCAAATAAACAAATAAATAAATAAAATAATGCCCAGTGGCCATACACCTCAGGCATTCGTATGCAGATCCATCGTCCTGGTGCCATTGCACTACTCAGTGTGGGTGAAAGCCAATGCTGTACTCAGTCACACAGGTCCCAGAACAGGCAGGTTACAACTGATCTCCCATTTGTTTGTACAATTGGGGAACCACAAATGCACTATCCATAGCCTGGAGCATTCACTACAAATGCCATTGCAAGATACCGCACCCTTGGCACCCAGGATACCTCAGCAGTTTGGAGGGTGGCATGTTACACAGGGGAATGGGGAAGAGTGTATGACAACAGGAAGATACAGCATCAACAAGGCATGCATTGTAGGTATGTCAATTCCCTCTTATGGTTTTCCAGGGACATACACACAGCTGCATACACTGGTGGGTCCGCAGCTTCCGTAGTGCCCCAATGTATGGTATAGCTACTTGGTTCATTCTGGAGTGATGGTCCCCAGCCCTGGCCTGTGCAGTCAGTGGGTGGCTGTGGCAGGTCATGGAGGGCAGTGCCAGTCTTCGCAACAGCTAGGATATGGGGGCAGCGAGGTCGTCTATGTACCAAGGCAGTGGGGGGAGTCCTCTATGATATGGATATGGACCGTGGTTTCCTCTGGTGCGATTGGGTCCAGGGGGGTCCCTACACTATGAAGCTCTTCAGGGATGGAGTTGGCTTGATCAGAGATTGGAGAGGGTACCTTTAGTCCACCAGGCTGCCAGGCTGCTGTGTACCTGGGTGCACTTCCACAGCCCACCTGTGGGTGGCTGTCTGGCTTAGGCCAGCTATTCATGGCCTAGCTGTTGGCTGTGCTGCTCTGGGATGTGAGGGATGAATTTCCCACTGAGTATGCTGCAGCATGACATATGCATGGGAACACACCCTCGACTTGCATGGCATACTATTTGTGTACACGCTGGCCCATTCCCTTGCAGCGGGTGTATCCCACGCATTTGAATATCATGCTGTGGTGCATTGTTGGAGTTGCACGGCACAGCTCACTTTTCCACCAGGATGCACTGCTCATCTCCTTTGAATATGGGTGCCCTGGACTAGGCTACCCTGAAGAAATACATTATCAAAATGGAAAAATTATGAACCCACTAAAAACAAGATATTGCATCTAATCTGAGACAGCCTGAGTAAATACAGTGCAGAAATGTGTAAATGAAGATCTCTATGACAATGACATGTAGCATCTCTCCTGTGCTATCTAGGATATATAATATAGGATAAGAAATATTTAAAGGAATTCAACTCTAAACTGAACTTCAATGTGGTCACTGGCACAAACAAACAGATTCTTTACTGTAACAATCACACAGGAGTCTGGTGTGCATATTTTATGGAACACATACAAAGAGAGGTGAGGAAGAATAAGAGCCTCAGCTGGGACTTGAACCCAGGCCACCTGGCAGTATTGTGGCCATGAGGATGGTGTGCAGTGTGTGTGTGTGTGTGTGTGTGTGTGTGTGTGTGTGTACAAAATATAAGACAAGAAATATTTAAAGGAAATCTATTCTAAACTGAACTTCACTGTGTTCACTGACATAAGCAGTTTTTTTACATAACATTAGAATGCAATATTTTATTTTAAATGGTGTGGCCATGAGAATGGTGTGTATGGAGAGTGTGTGTGTGTGTGTGTTTCTATAGCTCAATATATTTTTTTCCCAAAAAGATAGTAAAAAATGGCTTCTTATTGATACGTATTTAGTCATATTTCAGGTAGCACACTCACCTCTGAGGCTGGGAGATCAGAAGGCTGTAGGTTCTATCCCCACACCAGGCACTAGGGTTAAATCCCAGTACTGACACTGTAGTGCAGCATGAGGGAGGTGCTGCACTCCTGAGGTGCCATCTTTCAGATGAGATGTTACACCGAGGTCCCATCTGCCTGTTCTGGTGGTAGTTCAGGTGTATGTTAAAGATCCATGGCACTTCTAGAAAGAGTAGAGGAATATTTTATTAAGACGTAACATATAAACAAAATATATATTACGTGTACTTTACATATTAAAATAACTTGTAATTATACTAGACATCATTAGTTAATGACAGCACTGTAAAAAAAATTCTTTAACTTTTCTTACTCCCCACAATCTACTCTAATCCTTAATTTATTTTTTCAGTATATTCCTATTTCTATATTTAAATAAAAACCCATATCCTTCTTCCCAAGTTTCCTACTCTCATTTATGTGATTGGCACATCACTATCTGTGACCCATGGAAGACTTTTCCATAATTCTAGTACACTGTTTTGGTCTAGTTTTAATTTCTCTTTTATAAATATTTACCAAGTCTTGCACTCTTTTATTATAAAGTTCATTAAAATGTTCTTCTTTCTGCTGCATCTCATAATCCAAATATTCCATTTTAATACAATCATGATAAGCTGTAGGGTGTTCCTATTCCATTTTTCCCATCCTCTACTAAACACTCCATACATTAAGTTCTCATATGTAATTTTACTAAACATTTTGTCTTTCCAGTTCTGAGCCAGGAAAACCCAAAAGTCTTTAATAAAAGAGCATGTTAAAAAAAGGTGTTGAATTGTTTCTTCTTGTTGAATACATTTAGGTCTACTATAAATCCTCTCCTGTACTACCTTATGCTTTTGGTTTGCCTTCATGTTAATTTGCTCATGACAAGCCCGCCAGTGTATGTCCATATGTCCGGGACTCTCTTGAGATTTAAAACTCTTTAAACTTTTTCTATGAACTACTGGACATTTTGGAAAGGTTACTGGCTCTGTATATAGAGAGGATAATATGGTGAAATAGAATTCCTTCCTTTCTAGAGACTGAATTTGTTGGAGTCATTCCCATTGCTTAATTCTTAGGAATGTATTATGAACATATTCCGTATTAGTACTGATTTTTCAGAGTTTTAGATTACCCACCTCCCACTGGACTAGCTATAAGTGACATTTCCTTCAACATTAGTTCCACGTGTTATGTTGTTGCAGTAATAAAGGTTTAGTATTACTATGCAAGAAAAAGAATTACAAAATATGATTGGATTTGTCATATTTAAACCACTCTGTTTTATGGTTAAGTACAACACATTTCTATTTATTGGATTCAGACGACTTCCAGCATGCTTGGAAGAATACATTGAGCAGTGTAGCATCCATGGTCTTGGGGAGGTAAATTATAGAGGAAAATGGGCATCAGATATGTCTTAATCATTCAAATGTGCTTTTTCTTGCTAAACTTCCATCTATTCCACTGTACTACTTTATTCCAACCCATTTCAATTTTACTTCTCCAATTTATTTCATCTAGATTTTCTTGGACTGAAGTTACACTTAGAATGTCTAAGGAGTCTGGTTTTGTTGAGATATTTCCTGCTATATCTTTCTCTTCTAGTAGAAAGTTTATTCTTTGCCCCACACATTTCTTAAGGTTTAAAGATGCCCCGGATAAGCACCCAAATTCCCTGCAGATCTTCAGTACTTCCATGATTGAGCTTCTATCTCCCATCATAACATTCATGTCGTCCGCATAAGCCATTACTTTATATAAAAGCAGGCTATCCTTTACCCTTATTTGCTGTTACCACTTTGCTATCATTAATTTTCCTTAATAAGGGGTCAATAAAAAATCATACAGTGTTGGGCTTAGAGGACAGCCCTGCCTGACTCCTCTTTTAATTTGAATTATTGGACCTTTCCAGCCATTCACTATTGGCATTACTGTTGCAGTACGGTATATGTATTTTAACCATCCAATCATTACTTCTGGTATATGATATGCCCATAGCGTTTCCCATAAAAAAAGCATGACAAACGCTGTCAAATGCCTTCTTCTAGTCTAACAAAACTAAATACCCATCTACTTCCCCCAACTTTCCTAATTCAATTATTTCTCTAAGTAGAAGAAGGTGACTTTGTATTTGTCTTCCTTTATTGCATATGTCTGTGCAGGAGATATAAATATGTCTGTTATCAGTGCTAACCTCTTTGCCAATATCTTTGTTTATAACTTGAAATCTGAATTTAAGATGCTGATGGGCCTCAATTGTTCAAGTTCGATCTGTCCCTTTTTATGTATATAACTTAATACACCCATATTCATATTTAGAGGCATATTTTTGTAAATAACATTTGATTAAAAATGTCTTTTAATTACCATAAAAGTTCTTCCCCGATAATTATCAAAGTTTATTTGGAATGCTGTCCAGTCCTGGTACTTTATTCCCTGCCAAAGTTAACATTGCTTCTTAATTTAATTTTCATGCAAGGCTGAGTTAATTTACCCATTGTTGAAGGGTCTATCTCTGGTACAAAACAATCAACACATTTTGTTTCATCAGTTTCTAATGAATCATACATTTGCATGGTGTACCTAGTAACTATCTGTATGAATTCTAACTGTGTTCTACATTCCATTCCTTTTTCATCTTTTAATATTGTGATTTCTTTATCTTTTGCCTTTTTAATACAACTCTTCAAATGGGCACACTATTTCTGTTTTTCCCCTCCTACCATATTGTTGCTGATGATATAAGTTTCTCACTTTTCCTTCATGAAAAGTTATCATCTGTTTTAATCTAGTGATTTGTGCCCTGAGATCTTGTCCCATTTCATATGAATAAGACATTAATTGTTGAAGTAGGTTTCTATTTTTCAAATATGCAAAATATTGCTGTTTACTGTGATTTTTACTTAGTTGTTTACATAATTTTTGTATGTCTAATTTTGTATCTTCCTACCAATTAATGTCCGAATCAAACATTATGAACACTCGACTTTCTAGCAAGAATGAGATCTTTTATAGCCTGTGAGATACATATGTCCGATACTAATGATACATTCCACTTCCAGAAACCTAGCCCTCTTTTTATACTCAAATTAGATCCTGTTTTTATCTTCGCCATATTGTGATCTGAAAATTTCATAAGAATAATTTCAACTGCTATTACTCTTATTATTCCTGAAGTAAACATATAGTCTATTCTAGACCCCCAAATGACCCTTCTGAAATGAGGGTGTTTCTAACTTTTTGTAAGAAAAATATGAATCCACCAATTTTGGCTTTTTTATTATTTGTGCTAGCATATATGAGTCACAGTACTGTCTAGAAGTTTTTGCAACTATAGGGCAATTAAAATATTCTGCCTGGACAATATTTTCAACTGCATATAAGAAAGGCTGTTTTTGATTGAACAGTTCATATCTGGTTGCTTTAGTCTGGGAAGTGTAATGATTTATCAATCTGTATTGTAAATTTTGTATACTGACATCTGTAATGAAAATTCTCCCAGGTACCACATCATATATTTTTACCACCCTTACTTCAGGTAATTTAAATAAAATTCCAAGCCCTGAACATGTTTCTTGTCCTGCTGACCATTGTGATGGACCTATACACCATGCTTTCCTAGCCTCAGTAATTTCCTTCACTGTGTGTAGGCGTGTCCTGTAAAAAAAAGATTCCTATCTGCATGTAAGTCAGATAAGAAAAACATTTTCCTTTTGCTTTCTCTTGATACTTTTGCTATTAATTGTATAAAAGGAAAACGGTTCATGCATTATTCATTTATTTGTATTTTTCTCTCTCCGTATGTTATGTTCTTTGTGTTTAGTTTTCATTTTCGCTTTTGTTTTTGAGGTCCCCTTGGTATCCCCTGCTCTGTATTGGTTGTTCCTCAGGGATTGATGAGGCCACTGAGGAATCATCAGAGTCTAGTTCAGAGTTCTCTGATTGTAGAATCTCATACTTATTCTCCAAACTTACATTCATTTGTTTTGCTGCAGATCTAATGCTCTAGCTAATGCAAGAGGAAGGGGACTGGAGGGTATATCTCTGATTACTCTTTCCTCTTTTCCCTTCTGTTATTATCCCTGACATCCCCTCACCTGTTTCTGTATCATTTTGGTAGTTTCCTGTCGTACTTCTACTTGGGTCTTATGAGTGGATGGTCACTGTGGGATTCAAATTCTGAGTATCTCTCCTTTCTTCTGTTTCCCTAGGGATCTGTCATCTTTGTTTCCCCAGTTCATGTTTTTATATCTGGGAAATTAGGTGCCTTTGCTCCCCACCATCTGCATCATCTGCTGTATTATGCTTTTTGCAATTTGGAAAAGTATGCCCTTGTTCATTGCATAAATTGCATCAGCATTCATTTAATCATTCAGTCCCCATATGTCCCAATTCTCCACATACTGTGCATCTCTGTTTCTCACAAATGCTGCTAAGATGTTCTAAAGACCCACATTTGTAACACGTCTTGGTCTGGCCAGAGTAAAAAAGTATAGCCCATTCACGTCCAAGAAAAAAGAATTAGGTAGATGTTCCACCCCTGTTTATGTTGTTTTCAACATAACTTTTACCTTCTACCCCAAGTCCAAATATTTTTTGTGTTCAGAACAGCTTCAGGATCTTCCACCAATGTGCATTTTTGTTTTAACCAAAACGTAAGATCACTCACGCTGACACCTTCGTTCCTGAACAGAACAGTCACAGTTATTTGTGCCAGTTTTGTTAACGAGTAGCCACAAATGGTGCCCATAAAGGTGTTCTTTTAAGAATTGTACTTTATCCAACACCTTTCTAAACCACTCTGAACTTTAAATCTTATGTCAAATATGGTTTCCCTGATATATGTATTAGCGCATAAATCTCATTTAAGAAAAACTTCATTGATTCCTTCAGTAAGTTTCTTGCAACAAATATATATCTGGGGGTCAGGCATGACTTTTGATATGAAAGTCTGATGGTGTAATGCCTCCTTGCTGGAAAAATAGGAGTTTTCAAGAAAGATGAATACATTCTTGGAGCTGTTTTATTTATAATGTTCAAAGGCCTTAATTGTATATCAGGATTTCCTCAGGGCATCCCCTGTGTGCTGAATGGGCTATACAGGCCCATTTATTTTCCCTTTATATTACAGTCTTCGGTTCTGAGTCAGTTCAAGGTCTGTTGGAAATTAGCTATTATAGCTCAGTAGGTCTTTGCTGGTAAAACTCTTTCAGCAAATAAATAAATAAAAGTGCTACAAATTCTATCTTATGTATGCCACATTTGATCCGTCATCAGTGTGCAAAACCTGGTTTGTGCACGGTTCACTATAGTTGTAGCCATTTGATGAATATTTCTCAATCAGATTACAAGCATCAAGTAAGCAAAAATACATGATAATTGGTAGCAGTACAATGAACAAATCCCCAGGGGCATAGTAAAGCTCAGGCTGCAGGTGAAGTGCCTTCAGCCTCTGGTAGTGCATTCAGGGCACTACTGACAACAATCTGGAATGTCTAATTCTGCTTATAAAATAGGTTCAGGATAGGAAGAAAAAATAACCATAGAGAAGAAATGGTTATGGTTTTAAAATTAATAGTTTTCTTTTACTTGTTTCTTCTGCTGAGTCCAGGAATTGATTCAAGATAGAATCATTGAACAACTCAAAGGTACCAGGTAGAAACATCTAACATTTTTATTTCATTTTTGTGTAGCAAAGAATTCAGGCAGCCGATTTTGAAATATAAATTTTTAGGTGACACAGTGGGACTTTTTAGGTGTTGGTAGTTCTGTAATTAAGTATAACAGGTTGCCAATCAAATTTTATTATTTTCGCTACCCATTGTATAAAGCAGAGTAAGCACTTTACTAATTATGATTGTTTTTAAACTCCAAGGTGGAGAAGACCCTTGTTACCATATATGAGATTCTGCATCACCTCAGCAAGCTCTATGGCAACACTGCCAGTTCTGTCTCATGGGACCAGAAGAAGCTGTCTGACTTCCAGAATATTCTCCTGCGTCAAATGGAAGAAATTGAAAGCTGCGTAAGTGAGCCCTCTTGAGCAAATAGGAAATAATACTGAAACACAGCTTAAAAATGAGATTTTTCCTGTAATTTGTCAATTTCTTTTTGCAGCTGAATGGGGAAATAACTTCCTCCGGCAGCAGGAATTCATACTTGACACTGAGAAGCTACTTTCGGAAGTTGGAAAACTTTCTAAAAGAGAAGGTACGTAAACCAGTTTATCAAAGAATCCTTACCACTGTTTATCATATGGTTACATTGCTAATGACCAGAATATTATGGTCATGCTTTTTTTGCCTCTGAAGAAGGGAATGTCTTAAAGAGGCTGGGATATCTGTAGTTAAACTTTGAGAAACATAATATCTCTACACAAAACTGCTTATCTTTCACTTATTGGGTGCTGTGCATGACTGGTCTTGGTACGCACCAACAAGGGTGCATGTCGAGCTGTGCAACTGCACACCATGTACCCGGCACCAGAGGACAGGAGGGGCGGGGATTTGCTATCTCCAGCTGGCCCATTGCATGGTCACATAGTTCTGCACATGGGGTGGGTCCAGTTAGGGTGATGGACCTGAGCTGGATGGTGAACTTCTAATCAGAAGCCATGGATGGCCCAACAGTAGATCCCCTGATCAGCAGGGCAGGGGATCCTAGGATACAGAAGTCCCTATAAGGACTGCCATGTTCTCCACCACCTGTTAGTTTTGTATTTGGGATTTGCCAATTGTGTCCCACAGCTGTCATCTTCGCTCATCTCTCTGTAGCAAGAAGGAGGGTTGGGATCTGCAGCTGTGGGGCAGCATCAGGGCTTTTGGATGCCTCCTGAGAGGGGTTGCACCCATTATGGCAGCTCTCTGGCTGGTGTAATGAACACCTCCAACAACACCACCCTGGCAGAGTGTAAATGGCATCATCTGTGATGCACTGTGGTGGTCCAATGCTGATACACCCTCTCGGTGCCCCTGCCCCAACCTTCCACACAGCTGCACAGTTGTAGGCATGGACGGTCCCTGGTTGAGATGACCCAGAAAGCAAACTGTATTGAAGTGCATCAATACAGATGTATTAATCCCCTGTGTTTTGATAGTTGGTAACTTGTAAATGGGAGCAGTGCACTGTATCGATCCTTCATTCATGTGGAATGGCACATTTTAGTTTCAGCATTTTTCTTTGCATATCCTGCCCTGTTGATGTCCACCATGTAACTCAATTACTAAGTATTTAATTCCTCAGTAATCGAGTTCTGCGGTGCATGTAACCAGAATTGAATTACAGCCCAAAATCTAACATCGACTGCTAGGTAACCGAGCTCATTTGTATGTAAACACGGCAGTAGGCTCTTTAAGATTAAATTCCTATGCCTTGTTTACATGCACACTGAATCAGATTCAAACTCCAATTTCTGTGGAATCGATGCAGCAATCCTCAATTCGTAGCTCATGTAAACTCAGAGTCGGGTTCCTGTTTTGATCTGAATCAGATTCAACTGCACTGGTTCAAGTGCATTTGATTGTTTTGAACTCAGTTTTGCATGTAAACCTGATTGGGAATCAATTCTGTTATCCTTTTCTGTTAAAATGGCTGCAAAAGGAATGCAACCAGATTTTTAATCCTCAGTTCTGTGTGTTTGCATGCTGTGGGCTTCAGACACTGTGCAATCAATTCAATTATTCAATTATTCTCATCATTCCAACTACATGTAATTCTAAAAGATGAAGTTACTTGAATTACAAAGTAATTGGTTCCCAATATATGCAAATATAGCAATAGATCAGTTACGTGTCAAAATGACTTATTTTTCACAACTTTGTTCTGTTACATTTTTCTATTGATTATGCCTCTCCTATGTCACTGCCTTGACTTCTCTCTGGGATCCCCTAGGTGCCCTTGCTTTGCTAGACTCCAACCCCATCAACTGCCTACTTCCATGCTGCCTCAGCTATCCTCCATTGGTGGGGAAAAGGGACGCACCTCTTCTAACTCAGTTATTATCATCAGGTTGGTATAGGAGGAGTTTTAAAGCTGGTCTCCTTCGGTCCACCAGAGTCTGTCATCCTCTTGGAAGTGAGGCTTTTCCATGTTTTCTCCCTATACCCATGGATGCAGACATGCACAGGAGGTTCAAGGGTTTGTGCACAATGAGTATGCTACTGCCCTGAACCTGCAGCCTGTGTCTGTCCCTCCCATAGTGCCTTCAACAGCACTGCCATGTGTAGTCACCTAGATGGCAGTATCACAGCAAGAATGTTGACCCACGCTCCCTGGAGGAGTAGAACATATGATGGGATGCTCAGTCCTCCTCCCCCTGACCATCCCCAGCAATCTGACCTCGTTCCCAAATGTGGTTTCCCAATGTTGGGGGCAGTAACACTAGCACTGTGCTGACAGGCAGCCCAGTTCTTTTACATTTTAAAGTTCTTTTAAGGTCATGCAACTCAGTCTCAGAATAATAAGAAAATATAAATGATTAACTGGTGAGATGCTGGTGTAGTGTTTTATTTGCTCAATTTGCTGCATTTTCCAAGCCCCAAAATAGCACATGATGCTTCAAAAAGTATTTTGAGGAAAATGGGGAGACAGTTTTCCCACTGAGCTGATGGGAGGGAGGAACGCAGTGGACTGAGGGCCTTCTTTCCCATAAACTGTTTATGCATGTGCTGTATGTTCTAATGGCTTTTATCCAAAGCAAGTTGTACAGCAAGGGCTGAAGTCTGAAAGTCTTGACACAGGAAGAATTCTCTAGTTTGGGCTGCTCCTGCATCACAATAAATGGGCCAAAATGTTTGATTGCTATTTTCAGAAATGTTCATGCATTCATGATTACTGCTTTTCTGCCAGAACATGATGCATGCATAATTTCCTGTGTGCAAATTGCATCAATTTTGCCAGAAAAGTAGAACACTTCTGATCAGGTCTGACTTTGTTGCAATTTGCGCAGTTATGCTAAAATGGTGTCACAACTGCTGGATGGCCCATTGAAAGTCCAGCCAACAAAAGCCAGTGTAGTAACACAATAGTAATGCTGCTGCCTTTTATGCTATGTTTAGGAATGGACTCATGCTGCTTTGAGGACTGCAGAGGGAGAGAGGCAGGATTGAGCATCCCAAGGAAAAAACTCTTTCCTCAGAGAGGAAAGGCATTGCACCCCACTGCTCCACTTCCACCAAGTGCAGGGCAGGAGGTAGCACAGTGGTAGTACATAGAAGGAAGAGGAGTTACCACCCAGATGCCAGGCATGCATCTCATTGCATGCTGGCAGGAGAAAGTCAGGAGCTGCAGGAGAAAGTCCTGGTCCAGAATTGCGCTGGCACCCATCATAGACACACGCATGAGAGACACAGCAGACAATCACTAATATTATGGCCCTGTTAAGTGGTGGACAACCAGTAGGTTCATGAGAAGTTCAATAACAGGGCTGGGGGACATCTGGTGAGCAAGGGGGGATAAAAAGAAGGAAGGAAGGAAGGAAGGAAGGAAGGAACCTATGGTCTTTTATGACATACCAGTTCAACAATTCATCTACAAACTTCTTTTGCACATTGCTGTTATATGCAACTGTTTTATTTTTTTTTTATTTTTGTGCTCTACTGTACTCCAAGACTTGCTTGATCATATAGGACGTGGGAGAAAATAAAGGAGGTTAAAGATGGGGAGGCACTGTGAAAAAAATATTCTGTGTCAATGCTTTCTGAATATTTGCTAGGTATATTGTCACAATGGGGTTCCTATTTGCACCCTGTTTTGCAGCCCGACACTTAGCAACTGAGACTCTGTCCCATATTAATCTATTTTACATGAGAGTATTCAGCTATTACTCTAACCCTTTTAGAATGCTGAGAGCCAATCAGAAGGTTCAATTGCCAACCAGTGTTTCACTGATTATGATGTGGTTACTTTGTCACAAATGCTTGGTAGAGCAGACCCTTAATATCCTAACATTTTCTATATATTTTTTTTGTTTTAGAATTACAGTCTCTGTTCCTGGGAGATCGTCAGATCTGAAACAAGATATGTGCTGCAACGTCTGGACCAATTAACTGCTGCTGTTGTTACAGTTTGAGAACTTGAGAGACTAATGTATTCTGCACTGGAAGGACCAGAATCAATACTGCTTTTATTAGGCGGTTGTTTGTTAACAACTTAAATTACGTACATAATATTTATTTATGTATATTTACTGGCTGTTTGAAAAAATATATATTTTTTATATATATTTATTATATTTTTGTTAGTTTTAAATTTTCTTATTTATTTACATAATATTATTATTTATTTAAGCAGCTAAAATTATTTTTTATACATTTTCTACTGTGTGTTAATTGGGCTATAATGATCAACTATTTTTATATGCAGTGTGGTTTAAGAATTGCAATTTATTTTGGCTGTCCTAAAATAAAACATGTGATTGATTATATTCCTTGAACTACAGTCCAAATATATATATGTGTGTGTGTGTGTGTGTTATTCTGTGATTTCCTGATATTGAATCTATGATTTCTACTAAACAAAAAATACGCAAGTATTGCAAAATGAAATTTCAGAATATAGACTCAAATATAGAATGAGGAATCAAAGTACCATTGGTAATGAGAGGCATCAAGCTGTCCTAAACAGAAGCAGGGCCCCACTGAAATGAGATGTGACATCTCAGCTATGTTATCCTGAGTAGCCAAATTGCATACAAAGCACTTTGGGATGCAGTGCATGAACAGTACTATGTACATGTTCATTCTACACCATTTTTCTGTCCAGGCACTACCAGTAGTTAATCAAACTACCAGTGGTAATCAGGTAGTACTGGTATTGACATGTGCCAAAGACCATGTCACTATGCAGATCACACCATAGCCAGGTCATACATGCTGAAAGGTAATAATTATCTTCCCACAACACGCAATTGTTTCCCCTACTAAATCCACAAGAATTCAACTCTTCAGTTTTCAAAAAGGGGTGAAATTTCACAGTGGCATTAACAGCTCCTAACTACAGCCACCATCTAAGAAACCCAGGTCAGACTTTTAGAAGAATTACTCCCAAATTGCTGACAATTTCTTTTCCCTGCAAGGTGAATTCCATAAGAATGGACAATTACTGCTGCTGTAGCTACCTGAGAGCAGATACAATTGAACTCTTCTATTTTTTTTTTGATCATTTAACACTTTTCCTATCTTGCAACCACAGTCCTGCTCCATATCCAGCCACGGCTCCTCCGCTCCACCACTGACTCCTAAGCTCACATGCCTAGCTGGCAGACGCAGCTACACTCTGTGAAAGGGGCCCCCATAGTCCCCGTACCTGGTGAGGAAACCATTATCGGCACATGCCTCCAGGTATCATCAGCCAGTAAACTGTGCCATCAAGCTGTCGTGGACTTGTGCTGGCATCTTCCTACTTATCTCCTGCGATGGAAGCACTGGCATACAAGGACGTCAGTGCACTAACGTGCAGACATCTGCCATACTTCCCCCCTACTAGGCACTCGAATATATGCAGTACCTCTGGGCATCCCCAGTGACCAGCAGAGCATGGTGTGCATCCACCGCTTCTCCCCAGGACCAGGAGAGCTGTCATCAGATGTTCAATCCTAGTCCTCCCCTGCCAACCCTTGATGACCCAGGCTCATTCCTGAACACGGGTCTCCAGTGTGGAGCAAGGTGTGGCATCCAGCTCAGCTCTCAGTGCCACCGGGCGGACTGAACTCTTCTATTTTTATTGTTATAGTGAGTAGAAAGAGGTGACATAATTTAAATACTGTAGTAGGTGCATAAATGATAGAAGACAGATACTTTCCAATTTGTGTGGTTTCTGTAAACATATATAGTTAAAAGCCTCAAACCCAGCACAATGCATCATGGGTATACAAATCTGTGTGGTCTGGAGGTAAGCTGACTAGAAAATTATTTAACTGGTGCTACATTCTGTTTAGTGAAAGAGTTCTGGAGACAGCCACTCAGTTCATCATTAGAAATGTGGTTTTTATTTTATTTTCTTAGAACACCATGATCCCCTAGATGCGCCAGTTTCACCCACATCAGGCTTCCTCAGGGCTTAGGATCTTGTGTTCCTAAACAAATTATTTCATTATTTGCTTAGAACAACTAGGACTCAGTTTTCTGTTTGTTTCAGCTTCAGATTATAACTTTTATCTGAAACAAGTTGCAACCATTTGGAGTCTGTGCTAAGTTTAATTTCAGACCACTTAAGGGTACTATTCCAACTTCCCTTAACTCAGATATCTAGCATAACAATGCTAATTTCTTGCCTAAGCTAGAAATCTGAGTGAAGGAAGTTTGGAATGGTACCCTTGGGTGGTCTGAAATGAAACTAAGCATAGACTCTAAGTGGTTGCAACTTGTTTCAGATAAAAGTTACAATCTGAAGCTAGAAACAAACAGGAAACTGAATCCTAGTTGTTCTTAAGCCAATAATGAAAGAATTTATTTAGGAACACAAGATCCTAAGCCCTGAGAAAGCCCAGTGTTTGGGTGAAACGTTGAATGTACGAGAGGGGATCATGGTCGTCTAAGAAAGATCAAAATAAAACTACATTTCTTATGATGAACGTGGTGGCTGGTCTCCAGAAACTTTTTCACTACGTGAAGTCAACTGCTTCAACCAGCCCCAAACAGGAACATTTGGTCTACTTTATACAAAGGCACCCACCCACCCATGTTCTCTTCCTTGGCAGCTACAGTCTGCTTGAAATGTCTCTACTCAGATATTACTGCAGCATACTTACACACACACTAAACATAACAATGATTTTTAAAATCTGCACAATGGAGTACGCACGATGACAATAAATACAAGATAGCAAACAAACAGTCATGGCACACCTCACAACAAGAAATAACAGTTCAAGACTCACTTGTGTTGAATGGTGACAAAGTATTTATTTTTCACCACAGTAGAACAACATCTCAAGTGGGGCTGGAGGCCCACAACAAACAGCTTCTAGCATTTCACTGAAATCATTCGCTGCAGCTCTGTCTTTTTCAAGTGGAAGATATTGTTTGCCACCTGATAAGGACAGAAAAGACCATAAGTCCATCAGGTTTATCCTGTAGCCCTACAATGTATTATGCCCTAACAATCCTCTTAAAGGTGTCCCATATGGGTTTTGAACCTAGCTATAGTCCCAGCATTGAAAGCACTGTTGGGTCAACTATTCCACTCATCCCCACTATCTCTGTGAGCAAACACTTCTTAATGTTCTTTTAGAAGCCAACAGCATAGCTGTAGGATCCTATTGTCATTCTGCATCCTACTTTTTGCATTTAGTCAAGTTCAAAGATACATTCAGTGTGAGTGATTTGGCTGCATGATTTCATTGATCATGTCAGTGATAGGACTTTTGTCTTAGTGTAGGGTTTCAAACCTACACAAGCTTAGGTTCGATCCCAGTGAGGAACATTTCTTTCTTTCTTACTTCAATTCATACAATGTGGGAGCTATTGCTAGGTGCTATTGCTGATGTTAGTGATACACTTTAGCAAGGTTTGAACTTCCGTACTGCTGATAACTTGAAAAGTTCTGGCTCAGAATTTGAAGTATAAATGCAACTGAGAAAATACTACCCAAATAGACAGACTATTCATTACAAACATTCACTGCAGCTGAGTAGGGGAGGTCTGCACTCACTGCATGATGTCATTTGCCACAGCATGCATCTCCTGTATAGAAAGTTTAATACAGTGGTAGAAGTATAAGCTATCAAGCATTAGAGGATAGGGGGTCTGGATTTGATCCCCGAAGGGGAAAATCTTTTTTCCTTTTCACTACAATTTATGTAGTATGAGAGAAATTATTAGATGCCATTACTAATGAAAGCAATATTCTTTCAGCAAGGTTTCACATTCTATATTGCTGATAACTTGAAATATTCCAGCTCAGACTTTGATGTTTAAATGCAGCTTTGCAAACACTACTTCAGGCAGACAGACTATTAATTATGAACAACCACTGCAGCTGTATAGGGTGGTATCCACACTCACTGCGTGATGTCCTTTGCCACAACATGCATCTCCTGCACAGGAAGCTAAATACAGTGGTAGAGTTACGAACTATCAAGCAATAAAAGGTGGGGGGAGTAGCATGAGAGAAATTGTTAGATGTCATTGCTTATGACAAAAGACTATCAGCAAGGTCTGAAGTTCTGTATGGCTGATAAATTGAAAAGTTCCAGCTCAGACTTTGAGGTTTTACATGTAACTTGGGAAATACTGTTTTAAATTGCTAGACTGTTAATGATCATGATGATGATGGTGTCTGCACTCACCACTGGATGTCCTTTACCACAGCATACTTTTCTTGCATATGAAGCTTAGTACAGCATTAGAACTAAAATCCACCAAGCAGGATAGAGTTGGAGGCCTGGGTTTGATCCCCAGAGTGGAACATTTTTTTTCTTTCTCCAAGTGATGTAGTATGAGATAAATTGTTAGATGGTATTGTTGATGTTAATAATAGACTTTTAACAATGTGTGACAGTCTACATATATTAATGATAACCTGAAAAGTTCCAGCTCAGACTTTGAGGTTGAAGTGCAATGTAGTAAAAATTACTTCAAAGCACAGGTTGTTCATATGAAATTAATTCTAACTGTTGAGGGAGGTCTGCACTCAGTGCTGGATATCCTTTGCCACAGTATGCATATTCTGTCTCAGAAACTTGGTGCGCTGGTAGAGGTATAGGCTTCTAAACAGTAGATGGTAGAAAGACTGGGTTCAACCCCTAGAGTGGATACTTTTTTTCTTTCTCATTACCATATATATGTAGTATGAGAGAAACTGTTAGATGTCATTTCTGATTATAATGATAACTTTCAGCAAGGTTTGACATTGTATATTGCTGATAACCTGAAATGTTCTAGTTCAGACTTTGAGGTTTAAATGCAAATTGAGAGATATTACTCAATAGACAGACTGTTATTATGAAATCACTGCAACTGTGTATGGGGTGCGGTATGCACTCTGCTTGATGTCCTTGGCCACAGCATATATTTCCTTCCTAGAAAGCTTAGCACAGCAGAACAGCTACAGGCTACCTAGCAGTAGAGGGTAGAGGCCCTGGTTAGATCCCTGAGGGAACATTTTTTCTTTCTACTACAGTTGATTGATGTGATGTCTCAGACCCCACCCCAATCTAGTTCCCTTTTCATTGCCAAGGAAAGCCTGTCAGTCTTCTTTCTGGCCGTATCATTATTTCACATAGCCTTTCTTTGGTGCCTTTAGTACAATTGATACTTTCATAAAATTTTTCCCTTCCAGCTTGAGATTTCGCCCCCTGGTGGATGAACTGTTCCTTAACTTAAACAGTTCTGGGGAGTTCACCATGTTGTACCCCTATATGCGTTTGAGTGTTTCCATCATGTCCCCCTCTCCCTGTTATCATCCAGATAGCACATATTGTGACTCTTCAGTCTCTCCTCATAGGACCCAACCTGATGCCCTTGGATCATTTCTGTTGCCCATTTCTGTATGGATTCTGACCTATCTCTGTCCGTGATCACCAAATATGGTGAATGCTGTGCAGTTCCATTTCAAGTAATGGTGAAGCATCGTACTGCTTGCCCCAATAGAAAATGTATTGGGATGAGTAGTGTGGTACCGCACTGTTACCTGAAACAGAACCACACAGAATCTGACATGTTTGGCAATTGCAGAGTTTATAAAATTAAAATAAAGTAAGTAAACTGCATACATTTTTTTTTACTGTGCAAAAAGCTTAATTGGGGGCTAGAGCTTTCAAGGGTGGGAGGGTTATGATTATGAGAGTTTTCCTTTAAGCAAACATGTGGGGGTATCCTAAGATTTAATGCAATATATGGAAATAACACAGTGGAAGGTGTGTTAAAGGTATGTACGTAATAAGACATGATGGAGTGTACACTGTGCTGAAATAACCGCACACCGAGGGACATAGTGAAATGGATGAGTGCTTTCCTTTTTTTACTTAGTTTTTATTTCCCTCATCCAAATAGTACATAACAATGGCAATCAGACAAAAGACAGACAGTGTGATACAGCCAAACTGAACATATATAACAACAGTTGTTTCCTAACTTTCTGTTTACACTTCCAGCAGTGTGAAACAGAACATCTAAGAAGAACGGAACAGAGACTGTATACCCAAGAGGATGGACCACATCATTTCAAACCCCAAGGAAGACTGCTCATCTCAAGTGAATCACTCAGTTCCAGAAAGCACATATAAACAAGCATTTGTCAATGACGAATGTTTGCGTGCTGATATTAGCATTTGACATACAGAAGTTAGACAGATGCAGAATAGGAATGGCAGTGAAGTATTGAGCTCACGCCAACCCCACCTAAACCCTGCAGAGATGGACAGGTGCAGAGGTGTTCCTTTGGGTAGTTGCTCACTAGTAGCAAAAAAAAAAAAAACTAGGCTGAGCTAAATTATGAAACTTATAAGTTCATTTGCATAGGTTGTAACGTGCATTTGTGTCTTACTTGATACAATAGCTGAAGAAAATGTGTCTTTGTCTGTGTTAATGTTCGACACAAACAAAATCTTTAAAAGCTGCAAACTTGAAAAATCCTTAACTGTAATGGGTTCACAGTTGTGTGGTTTGTCAGAAGATAGTCTAACAAAGTCTGAGCTGACTTCCCGCCAAAAATTATTTAGAGCTAGTATTTTAATTAGAAACAAGAAAATTTGTGATGGATTTGAAAAACCATTGTGACCAACTTTTGTGAACTCAGCACATGCTTAAGATTACAGTATATAGCTTGTCTGCTTAGTAACACACAACCCACAAAAACAGCAAGAAAAGAAAAACAGCCAAGAACATGACCGAAAATAGAAAACACATTTTGGGGAGCAGGGGAGTCGTGATACTTACTGAACTGTAAAACTTTATGTAAAGTGTATTAAGTCCTACATGAAGAAAATGTCTAAAGCCCCAAAACACAAAAAAGAGGTACAAACACAACAAAAAGCACCTGCATTTTCTACTACAAATGAAGTCATATGAAGCAAAATATTTAAAGTCCTAAAACAATTAACATAGTTCTGAGTTGTCTACTACACATCTGCTTCTTTGTCCAAAAGTAACTAGTCACTCATTACAAGTCAACTGCTACTTTGCACAAAGCAAGTTATGACTCAACTCATACTTCAGGCCCTGGGCAAAGACAGTACTGACTTACCTCTGGTGTGATGCAAGTTATATGTTTGACACTATACTTTCTCAAAAAGTAATGAAAATGCGCTGGCCCAGTGGCGCTGAGGGATGAGGTGCTGGATGCCACACCTCGCACTATGCCAGCGACCTTCAGGAATAAGCACGGGCCACCGGGGTCAGCAGGGAGGAGATGGACCGAGCATCCGATGGACTGCTGTCCATCTCCAGGGAGGGTGCCTTGCTGGTGCATGTCTGGCTCCTGGTGGTGGATGGGGCTTGTGGAGCACTGCTGCCAGAACACAGGGGCGACAGCATGGCAGACACGCAGGGACACGCATAGGTGTTTGTGTGTGCCCACCGCCATCATCACTGCATGCTGAGTGCTCACAAGGGAAAAAATGAGAAAAGACCCTGGTGGCAGGTCATTGCAGCTTGATGGCTGTCCCCTGTTGCTCCATCTCCGGAGGCAACACCTTGAATTGGATCCTAATGGGCTGGTGAGTTGGGGGCTCCCCATTGCCCCACCATGGGGGGTAAGCCATGGGGTTTACAAGGGTGAGGGTCTGAAGGAGTGGAGGCTAGGGATAGCAGCAAGACAAGTGGCCAACCAGGGCTGGGGGGGGAGTGAAAAAAGAAAATAGCAAAAAAAAAAGTAAGGAAATTCATTGCAACAAGTCACATTAATGTATACACTGGGTTACAAAACCACGAAAGGAGCAAAATGTGACATTATGATTTTTCAACCCTAACACCACCCCATCGCCTGCCTTCATGATCCAGCTGCAAGCTACAGGTCTGGGGCCATGCCCCTCGGGTTTGCTGCTTGAAGCTACATGTCTGGAGCAGGACCCCAAGTGTCCAAAGCTATGCTTCTTGGGTGTAAGCTACCGGTCTGGGGATATGCCCCTCAGGTTTGCTGCTTGTAACTACAGGTCTGGGCAGTACCCAAAGTGTCCAGAGCTGTACTTTGGGTGTACGCTACTTTAGTGTTACTATAGTTAAGGCTGAGTTCCCGCTTAAGGTTAAATCTGAAATTTTGCAGCTTAATAACTTTGCAACCGTATGATGGATTTGCCTGCAATTTGAATGCACAGTCTGGTACCATACTATAGATCTCTGGACCTGCCAAGTTTCTTTATGGTCGGATGTACGGTTATGGAGCTACAGAACACCAAAAATGCATAAATTACAGGTTTTATGTGTTTTTGCTCATACCTACAGCCCACATGTTTTGTGTGGTCAGTCCGAAATCCTCAGGGAACTTTGCAGCCGGGTCCCGATGTGCCTTCAAAGATTTCATGAACAAATATTAAACGTTTCAAAAGTTATTCAAAAACACTGAATCCCATTATAGTCTATGGGAAAAGTTAACAAAATATCCAAAAGTGTCGCAATGCAGTTTTAGTGTTGCAAATGACCCTTTACTTTCGTAATTCAGCCATTTTCTTTTCAGTTGGTGGTCAGAGAAATGCGTGGCATTTAAATCTGGGACCCTCTAGGGACACAATTATTGCTGTGTTCAGCTAGTCGAGCACTGAGGATGCTCCCCATATCTCTTTTTGGGGTAAAACACCCAGAAATATGTTTTTAATTTTGTAAAAGTAGTGTCGCAAAGTACTTTTCGTATGTGACACTTCGTGATTTATTTTGCAAAGTGTCCTGATTTATGAAAATACTTTGCGACACTATGCCCAAAACAATAGGAAATCTTTGCCACCCTGCTGCAAAACAACAGTTTGATCTTTTGGGCTGAAATTTGCAGGGAAGAAAGCCAACATTACACAGATGTGCCTTTTGGTGGTTTGGTGCCAAAATATAATAGGGTTGCAAAGTTATGGCACTCCGAAGTTGACAATTTTTCCCATGGGATAACATTATAGCGTCTGCCGCACCTTTTGGGTCCCTTATCTCGAAAACGGTTCAAGATACGAACTTTTCATCACAAAAATTCTTAGCCACCCAAAACCAGCCTGGAAAGTCATAAATAATATGAGATTTACATTTTTTTCCTACGGTGTATGATTCCTCAGATATAAGCAATTTAGTTTTCCAACTACCCATTTTCTGGTCCGAGGGCCATTACTGTGCCCACATTCATTGTATTCACTGTGCTTCTCAATGCACCTTTTTGGGACACAAAGCATGTGCATTTGCATTACTTTTAAGGTTAGCATTTGTGTTCATGTTTCTGCTTGCGTTCCCGTTACAGTTTGCGTTAACATTTCCGTTTGCGTCACCATGTGCGTTACCATTTGGGTTTGCATTCTCACTTACCTTTGCATTTCCATTTGTGTTATTGTTTCCTTTGGCGTCACCATTGCTGTTTCCATTACCATTTGCATTTGCGTTTGCATTTCCGTTTGTGTTACCATTGGCGTTTCCATTACCATTTGCGTTACCATTACTGTTTGCATTTATGTTTGCACTTGCATTTCCATTACTGTTTGCGTAATCGTTGCATCATCATGTGCATTACCATTTGTGCTTACGTTTGTGTTACCATTAGCGCTGCTGTTTCCTTTTGAGTCACCGTTGGCGTACCCATTTGCGTTTACTTTACTGATACCATTTGCATTTCTGGTACTGTTTTCATTAGCGTTTTGTTTATGTCACTGTGTGCGTTTACCATTGCATTTGTATTTGTATTTGTACTTGCAGTTGCATTTCCATTTGCATTACCATTACCATTTTGTTTTTGTTGCCATTTGCATTACCATCTCTGTGCTAACTTTTGTGCTTGCATTACCATTTGCATCACCGTTTTCATTTGCTTTTCCGCTTGCATTTGTGTTTCCTTTTGTGTCACCATTGATGTTACTGTTTCTGCTTGCATTTGCGTTACCATTACCATTTGCATTTTTGTTACCATTTGCGTTACCATTTCCGTGTGTGTTTTCGTTACCATTACTGTTACCATTACCGTTAGCGTTGGCATTACTGTTAGTGTTAATGTTCCCATTAGGATTGCCATTAACATTGCCATTACCATTTCTATTAGCATTACCTTTCCTGTAAGGGTTATTACACACAAATGGGAAGCTTGGTGGCAGGCCCCACGCTCCCACCACCACTCACCATTCACTATTTACAGTGTACATTCTCAAAAAGAAGGGAAATTCATGGCAAAAAAGTCCATTTAATGCATCAGTTAGGGCTGTTCCACAGCAACAAAAGTGAGGAAATTCAGTGTTTGGGTTGCCACCTCTACCACCACCTCGCCACCCAACCAATAGCCATCGGGGTGTGCATTGGGGTCATCGTGCCTAACTCTTACCCCATTCTTCTATACTTCACCACCTCAGCTTCTTTACACATGGAATGGGGTGAGAGTTAGGCCGACAATGCCAACACACACCCGATGACTGTTGGTAGGGGTGAGGTGAGGGGTGGATGGTAAAATTAACAACCTAATCTATTTGTCACTTTTATCGCTGTGGAACAACCCTAACTGATGCATTACATGGATTTTTTGCCATGAATATATATATATATATAATATATATATATATATATATAAATATATATATATATATATATATATAGGTGGAGATGTTATATGTATATGTGTATATATATATATATATATATATATATATATATATATATATATATATATAAGGATATGACATGGCTTGACTGAAGATATCATATTTATCTTCATGAGGCCAGATGATATCATGATATCTCACAGTGGCGAAAGACCAGTGATATCATGATATGACTGGCCCTAGTGAAGATAAATATGATATCTTCAGTCAGGCCATGTCATATTCTGTTTATACAATGTATACTTTGCCCCCAATACAACTCACCACATGCCCCTCTCAATGCAATGGGTGATATTAAGGTGATGGCCCTAGCAATACAACCCCACTTAAAGAAAAGCTGGCAAAACAGCAGATGTCATTTATTGTTTAAAAAATATCTGGTGGATCCCGCTATTTATGGTTAGTTTTAAAAAGTCTTATCTGGTTTATCCTGCCATGCCCCTCCCAACAGAGCTCCACATGCCCTCCCCCCCAACATAACAGATTACGTAGGGTTTTCAAACATCTGGTTGATCCTGTCAATTTAAATTACTAAAATATCTGGTTGATCCTGCTATTATTTTGGTGAAAAGTGATTTTTTTAAATGCTTATCTGGTTGATCCTGCCACTCTGAGCACTTTCACTTTCCCTGCAATTGTAGCGTGACCGAGCGCTATCCACACTGACGATTGGTACATTGCCAAATGTTTTGTAGGAGGTGCCCCGGGTTCAGTAACTGAGAAAACGCTGTGCTTTATGCTTATTTCTATGTATTTTGTTGAAAAAAAGCTGCCGACTGCACATAGAATGCAGCAGTGACTGAGCCGGCGGCTTTTGAACAGTAAAATGAAGCGCGAGCGTCTGTTGCCTGGCAACATACATTGTATAAATATATATATATATATATATATATATATATATATATATATAGACACACACTCATACGAATATATGAAAATGCCAGCAGATACAGGCCATACGATCTATCGAGTCTGCTCAAGTGTGCAGCTCCCAGTCTAATCTACTGCAGCTGCCCTCCACCCCTTGCCCATCCATCTGATTTATTGCCCTTTCTGCCGACTCCCTCCTAGTTTCTCCCATTTTGACCTTACCTTTGACCATGTCCCACCTCCTCTTAACACTGCCCACATATTCAAATGATATCACCTCTTCTGGCAGTGAGTTCAGCCTCGCTGCCACCCTTTTCATGAAGTATTGCCTCCTCATTTCCCTCTTGAATCTTACACTCTCTAGTTTCAGACTGTCTCCCCTTGTGTCCCTCCCCCCTTAATGTAAACATGTCCTCAGTACAAACCCTATTCATGCCCTTTAAGTATTTGAAGATCTCAATCATATCCCCTCTCTCCCTTCTATCCTCCAGGGAATACATGTTGAGCTCCCCCAGTCTTTCCTCCAATGGTTTGTCCCCCCAGCCCAAGGATCTTCTTTGTCAACCTGCACTGGACCCCCTCCAGTAGTTTGACATCCTTCTTTAAATACGGGCACCAGAATTGCACACAGTACTCCAAGTGAGGTCTCACCAGTGACCTGTGCAGTGGCAGAATTACTTCCTCTCCTAGAAGCTATTCCTCTGGCAATGCATCCCACCATTGTATTTGCCTTGGCCGCCACCTTCCCACACTGTGCTAATATGTATAAATAAAACTGGCAAAATGTGAATGAGGCCACAGATATCTGATCCTATAGTGCACACTGGACAGCAGGAAAAACAGAACCAAGATAGATGAGGTTGTTGATGACAGTTATTGGCTGTGGTACATGGTAACGCCCTGTGCAGGTGCTGACACCACAGCCTGGACTAAAAGTTTCTCCCATGGGGTACTTGTGCCTCTGATTCTAAGACCAAAGAGTGGGGCTGTAGAGAGAAGACTGATTTTTAAAAGATGTTTTATTTCCATGTGATGGTTGACTATGGGACAAAGTCCTTTCTTGCCATTCCTATATATAGAAGCCACTGTGTCCATCTCAGCTGAAATATTGCTGCCTGACTTCAGAAGTTAAAAGTAGTTTTTTTTCATTCTATAGGATTCAGTTATTACATCCTGCAACTCATTGTTGGTGGGTCGGATGAAAGACGTATTTGAATTATTGCTTTTACAGTAAGTGTTTTGTCTTTATAAAGCAACAGTGAAAGAAACTGGGCAAAAAGTTTGACCCCACCTGTTTTATACTGTAAAAGATTCCTGGGAGCTTTAATTTTATTTGGTGGTAAAATGTTCTACTTCCACCAAAGTTTGAACATTTCATAAATGTTTCAATTTAGTTTTTCTGTCAAGAAAAAAAAGTTGGCCACAGCCTATGGCTTGGAAAAAGCATTGTAGACCTGATACTTGTTAGGCTTGAGAAAATTAAAAAACTCATGGTGCACAGCATAGGAAGTAAAGAAATGTATAGTTGACAAGTATGATAAAATTTTGATTAACAGTTGCTGAAACTAGCTTTTGGAAAACATTTTTCCTTACACTGCTGCTTTAAACTACGTGTATTGTTTTGAATAAAACAAACTACATTAAATATATAGGATGCACAGGATCAGTATGTAACATAGAAATTCCAGCAGATAAGGAATGCTTGGCCCACCCAGTCTGCCCATTTTTTACCTGCTGCAGAAACCACAGACCCTACTTGATCTCCGGCTTTGTTCTCCTTCCATTCACTAGGGTTCCCCGATGCCTATCCCATGCAATTTTGATTTCCCTGCCGTTTTGCCACCACCACCTCCACCTCCATTGGGAGGCTGTTCCATGTATCCACCACCCTTTCTGTGAAGAAACACTTCCTCACGTTGCCTCTCAGTCTACCCCCTTCCAGCCTTATGTCACGACCCCCTTGTTCTAGAACATCTCTTTTTCTGAAAGATGCTACCCTCCTGTACCTTATTTATGCCCTTGAGGTATTTGAAGGTCTCTGTCATATCCACCCATTCCCTCCTCCTCCAGGGTATACATATTGAGGTGCTCCGGTCTCTCGACATATGACTTACAGTGCAAGAAGTGAATGGCAGTGCTTTCATACATCTTGTAACTACATCACTCGGAGAAAAAGACATATTCTGCTAAAGAGAACTTTTTAAATATAGTTATTGCTTCCTCCACAACATGGCAATGGCTTGCTGACCAAACAGAATATGTTATGTAGTATAAGAAAAATAACTACTTATTACTATTCCAGCCAGTAATTATAAAGAAACTCACCCCTATGAATTTGCCCAGCACTGTGTATAACATGGCGAAGAAAATTCTCTCTTAGAATTGTACTCATTGTTATACTGCTAGCCTTCATATTGTTGAGAAAGTCCGCAGAATTAAGACTCACAGTCCAACTGAGTGACAGAAAGACACAACTAGATCTGATACTTTGGTGATGACCTTGCTCCCTCTGCTGGTAAACAGCAGCACAAATTTAAAGTGATTTTCCAAGTTTAGGAGATGACTTACAGTACAACAAATGGTAGTTGATTAGGGTTGCCACATGTCCAGTTTTAGACCAGATAATACAGTTCTTGGGGTCCTTATTGGTTTGGAGGCAATTCTGAGTGCTCACACACTTTTACAACTGATTATTAAATCATTCACTTCTTGGGTTGCATGTCCAGCTTACAAAGAAATTCTGATGTCACAGGCCTTTGTTTGTAAAACCAGTCTGGGAGCTGCTAAGTATGGCCATTAAAGAGCACTTTTCCCTGGATTTCTTTATTTGCCTGCAAACACATCAGGAGGCTCCCTTACCTGAATGGGAGTTCCTCCTTGTTTTGCCCACAAAGGAAGGGAATGGATCATATTTTGACCCCAAGGGGGCTAGCAGCTCGATCCCTTCCACTTCCTGATTGCCAACACCATCCGCGCACTACCTTGTTGTGTGATGTAATTATAGGACTAGCGCAGGGATGTGCTCCATTCAAGCATATGGAGGAGCGTGAGTTTTATAAGTTATTTTCAGTATTTAATCAGACTTTTGGTACAAATGGAAGCATGTTTTCAAATAATAAGAGCATTGTTACTTGAAAACATGCTTCGCTTATACCAAAAGTCTGACTAAAATACTGAAAATAACTTTAAAACGACCTCTCCACAGGCTTGAATGGAGCATTCAAGGAAGTGGAAAGGATAGAGCTGCTAGCCCCCTCAGGGGCAAAATATGATCCCTCCTTCCATTGGGGCTCAACAAAATATTTACAGCTACTACAGAGGAACTCCTATTCAGGTAAGGGAGCCTGTGTTTGCACTGCACCGAGAGAGGTGCTTTTATGCCATTAGCTACTAAATCAACTGAAATATTTTCCAGTTTGAATTTTACTGCTGTGACAGAAAACAGTTCTTATACCTTTATATGCTCTCTTTGTTCCTTTTGTTTGTCTTATATTCTGATGTATTTTAGGCCCATTTTTGTTACATTAATTATTTAATTTTTATTGACTTTATCACTACATTGATTCCCTCTCTCTGAGTCTTCAGCAGCTACTGCCCTGAACATCTGTTGCATTCAAAAAGAACTCTGCATTCCTTGCATCCTTTGCAACTGAACAACATGTTGGAGTTCCACCACAGTTGCCTCTGCATCTGTGGAGCACTCCGGTCACACTGCACTATTTTAACTTGCAAAAATCGGACTGTCCTCATCGGGACACTAGGATGGGCACCCCGAGTGTCACTGCTATATTTCTGGGGGTCCTGAGAGGGAGGATCAGTGTGGGGCCAATGTTCCTAATTTAAAACAAATGGCAGTCACAGTGGAACACGGAACACTCCACTGTTTCCAAGATGGTAGTCATGGTCTACTGCGCATGCGCTAGCACTAGCACATGTGCATTGTAATGTGGCGGCCATCTTGGTCATGGCGGAGTGTGCTGCACTCCACCATGACTGCCATTTTCTTTTCTTAAATATTATGTATATTCCTCCACCTGACCCTCCGTCTCAGCACCTCCCCCCACACAGAAGCATAACAATGACACTGGGGGTGCCCAATCCCCCAGTGCTACATTCGGGAATCCTGCATCCTGTTTTTTTTCCTCCTAGCTGCAAAAACAAAACAAAAAATCCATCAAGTCTTTTGCAGCCATTTCTTAGCCCACACCCTCCCCTCCTACTCAACACCCCTCCATAAGCCCTTACTTACCCATCGTGGGTCCAACACCATAATCTTCTCTGGACTGCTGACACATCTTCACTCTTCAATGCCTTCATGTCTTCACTCATCAACGCTGACTGTGACCTGAAGTTTGCTTTCAGTGTATTTCAATGAGGTTTTGAACTTAGTAGCATAACTTCGCCAGTTTTCAATATTTTTGCCTCAAACTTTCAACATACTTTTTTGGGACACAACCTCATGAACAATGCAAGTAATGTCAGGTAAACCTGTCCCAAAAGGTGATTTTGAAGTCACTTCACAAAATCACCTCTCAGGCAGGAGATAAAAATGTTCTCCACCATAGTTCAAGAGGTGGGGTCATAACATGGCTATGTTGAAAATGTGGTATAAAAATATTAAAAAACAAAGTTATGAGCCTACTTTGAATTTTGCAAGTGCAGGCTCATAACTTTGGTAATTTTCAATATTTTTACCCCAAATTTACAACATAGCCATATCTTTACAGCACCTCATGAATGTGAGAGCTGTTATTTTTCAAATCCTGGCCAAAATGTTTTTTTTTTTTACATCCCAGGAGGTGATTTTGCAGTCCCTGTGTGAAATCACCTTTCTGGCAGGAGTTGAACATTTTCTCTGCTATTGTTCATGAGGCAGGATCATAGGAAGGCTATGTTCTCAATTTAGTGTAAAAACATTTAAAAACAAAAAAGTTATCTGGCTATGTTGTATTTTGCAAATGCAGGCTCATAACTGTGGTAATATTTAATATTTTTACCCCAAAGTTTCAACGTAGCCATTTCTTTACAGCATCTCATGAATGTGACAGCTGTCATTTTTCAACTCCTGCCTAAAGTGTGTTTTTGCATCCCAAATGTTGATTTCACAGTCCCTGTGTGAATTCACCTTTTGGGCTAGAGTTGAACATTTACTCTGCCATTGTTTATGAGGAGGGGTCATAAGAAGGCTATATTGAAAATTTGGTATAAAAATATTGAAAAAAGTTATACGACTACCTTGACTTTTGCAAATGTAGACTCATAACTTTGGTAATTTTCAATATTTTTACCCCACATTTACAACATAGCCATATCTTTACAGCACCTCATGAATGTGACAGCTGTCATTTTTCAAATCCTGGCCAAAATGTTTTTGTACATCACAGAAGATGATTTTGCAGTCCCTGCAGGAAACCACCTTTTGGGTAGGAGTTGAAATATTTTCTCTGCCAGTGTTTATGAGGTGGGGTCATAAGAAGGCTATGTTCTTAATCTGGTGTAAAAATATTTAAACAAATTATGAGGCTATGTTGCATTTTGCAAACATAGGCTCATAAGTTTTTAATATTCAATATTTCTACCCCACATTTTCAACATAGCCATTTCTTTACAGCACCTCATGAATGCGACAGCTGTCATTTTTCAGCTCCTGCCAAAAATGTGTTTTTGCATCCCAAAAGTTGATTTCACAATCTCTGCGCAAAATCACCTTTTGGGCAGGAGTCAAACATTTCCTCTGCCCTTCTTCAAGAGCAGGGTCATAACAAGGCTATGCTGAAAATCTAGTATAAAAATATTACAAAACAGCAGTATGAGCCTACATTACATTTTGCTAATCATTTGCATGCGAGGTACCAGCTCGATGTTGTACAGTAAATGTAAAAGGCTGTAACGACAGGTACCACCTCATGATTCTGTTGTTTTTATCTTTCATCTGGGACAGAAAGCAAAGGGGATTATGGTCTGTTACTAGGGTAAAAGTGCTCCCTATAAATACAATCATAATGATTCAATTGCCCATTTTGCTGCTAAACACTCCAATTCCACCGTACTATATATTTTTTCTCTATCATGTAACTTATAGGAGATATATACTATAGGATGTTCTTCCCCATTTATTGTCTGAAAGTATGGCTCCCAAACCCATCCCAGAGGCATCTGTGTGGACTTCAAATGGATAATCAAAATCAGGGCTCCTTAACACAGGGGAAGAGCATAGTGCCACCTTTATGGTATTAAAGGCTTGTTCACATTCTTGTGACCATTGTATTTTATTCCCATATTTCTTTTTGTAAGGTCAGTTAGTGGAGCAGCAATTGTGGAGGAATTGAGATAATAATAATAATAATAATTTTATTTGTATGGCACCTTTCAGTATATCAAGGTGCTGAACAGTTTTAAAACAATTCAAAGCTCTAAATAAAAATCATAAAACATCCATAAAAAGATCAGCATATCATCAAAATAACAAATTTATAATAAAATCCAAACATGATAAAATGACTTAATTATCTGAGAAGGCCATATTCCATAAATACGTTTTCAAGTCTTGAATAACTCCATGGAGGTGCACTGCCATAACCATCATGGTAGAGAGTTCCAAAGAGTGGGTGCAGCATGTGAAAATGCTCTGCTGCCAGAGGATTTTAGACTCACTCTTGGGATCTCTAACTACCCTATGTCAGCCAAGCGGAGTGATCGGTCAGGGCAGTAAGGGACCAGGAGGTCTTTCAGATAGGCTGGACCATGATCGTGAAGGGCTTTGAAAGTCAATAAAATTACTTTAAAGGTGATCCACCACTGCATAGGAAGCCAGTGCAGTTCACGCAGCATGGGAGTGATATGACAGGACCTACTTGTCCCAGTCAATACCCGGGCTGCAGCGTTCTGCACCAGCTGTAGGCGATGGATTTCAACCCCAGAAAGCCCACAGTAAAGGGCGTTGCTGTAGTCCAGACGCGAAGATACAAAAGCGTGGACCAAGGTAGGCAGGGAGTCGGACGGAACAAGGTGCCTAACCCTGGCAATATTACTAAGGTGATAAAAGGAAGTCTTGACAATGGCTGACACCTGAGATTTAAGATTCAGCCTGTCATCAAGAATAAACCCAAGGTTACGCACCCATTCTGAGGACGGGAGAGATACTCCACCAAGGAAAATTCCAGATGGTGCACCAGTACATGGCCTCTCAATCCAACCACCTGGGTCCACTACCAGAACCTCTATTTTCTCCGAGTTCAACTTTAGTCAACTAGAATCCATCCAGTCTTGGATCTCCCCCAGACAGTTGTTAAACACTGAGAGAGCTCCATCCTGGTCGGGTGCAAAGGACAGATAGAGCTGGGTATCATCTGCATAGCAGTGAAACCTCAGCTCATATCGTCTATGATACTTCCAAGGGGCAGCATATACACTGCAAACAACATGGGTGACAAGACAGATCCCTGAGGCATCCACACAACAAAGAAATTGGGTCAGAGGAAAAAATTCCCGACACAACTCTTTGTGGTCTCCCAGTGAGGAATGATGTGAACCATTGAAAAACGGTTCCAGACATTCCACAAATTTGCCTCAGGTGAGCTTATAACACCATGTGGTCCACAGTGTTGAAGGCTGCAGAGAGATCAAGAAGAACCAGGATGGATCGTCTCTTCTGATCCCTTGCCATCAGAAGATCATTTAACACCCGAACCAGCGCAGTCTCAGTGCTGTGTCTTTTCCGGAAGCCAGACTGGAAGGATTCATAGACATTATGGATGGTTAAATGGTCATCCAATTGAACAGCCACGACCTTTCAATAACCTTCCGATAAAGGGAGGTTAGAGACAGGGCCGGTAGTCGAAAAACAGTCTGGGTCCAAGGAAGCTTTCATCAAAAGAGGAGTCACCACTGCCTCTTTCAGGGAGCAAGGAACTCACCTGACTCCAAGGAGCACCAGACTATTTGTGCCAGGACCGGATCGATGATATCAGAACAACCCAGAATGAGGGGAGTCGGTCCAGGATCCAAACCACAACTTGTGGGACGCATAGTATGGACGATCCTCATAATGTCCACGGACTCAGGTCAATGAAAGGAACTCCAGGAGAATTGAGGCACTGTGATCCCACGCTGTCCAACAGCATCACCCTTAGAGGTTGCCGGACCCAGGTTCGCCCTGATGTCAGCCACTTTAGTTGCAAAGTATAGAGTGAGCTCATCGCACTCTACTTGCGAAAAAGCTTCCGAACATGCGGGCAGGCTGGGTTGCTGGTCATCTACAGTTGAAAACAGCCTAACCAGTCAATTCTGAGCAACTGCAATCTCCCTGGACAGGAATTCTGCCTTCTTATGGGTGTTTGAAGATTGATAGCTAACATAATGTTCTTATCAATCTAGGTAGTCGACATCAAGGGGCGGACTTGCGCCAGCGATGCTCTAACTTATACGCCCTGTCTCGCATCTCCCTCGGGTCCCGTAGAAACCATGGGATCCGGGCGAAGGGATGAAAGCGCTCATGAACAGGAGCAATAGAATCCAGGGCCGTTGTGATGTCCTTATTATAGGCCAACACCAGTGCTTCTGGACTATTGCTCACCGACATGAAGGATGATAGGTCAAGGACCGCCACTAGACATTGTGGAGTAACATTCCATAATGGGCGGTACCTGACCATCTGCACAGGGGCTGGTCTTCTCAGGAGGGGTGCAAAAATTTAACCTCACGGTGTAGTGATCAGACCAGGCGACTGGTTCCACCCCCATGTTGGATGCGTCGCTCCCTAGAAGGAAGACAAAGTCTAAGGAGTGTCCAGATTTATGCATAGCAGTGGAAACCACCTGTGAGAGGCCCAAAGAAGACATCAATTGGAGTAAGTGATTACCAAATTAGAGTTCATCGTTGACCCAGGCATTGAAATCACCCAGAACCATCAATCTGGGTGACTCAAACATTTATGTCAGCGAGGAAGTCTAGCTACTTCCTGTAAGAAACGCCTCCATCTCCGGGTGGGCGGTAGATGAGCACGATCAACACCTACACCTGCTACAACTGTGCACTCAAAGGACCCAGCCCACCTACTACTACATTCATGAGACCGATTCAGTCCTAAACAGACTGTAACCCCCCGCACTCTCGCGGGTCCAATCTCAGGTGGTGTATCACTGAGTACCCCCACGGAATCATGGCCTCAATATAGGGCCTGAATTTCATCCAGCCAGGTCTCGGTGATGCAAGCCAGGTCAGCGAACCAGCAAGATCGGCAATAATAGCGGTCTTATTCCTAACAGACCTGGCATTGCAAAACACCGTCCGAGTTGGACAAACTTCGGAGGTTGTCAAGCCTGTCTGCCTACTGAAATCAGTAGTGCCCTTGAGTATGGATACCAGGCAAGGTAAACCTCAATCTGGATTCCATTTCGCCCCAGGGCGCTTTCTGGACCTGACTACCCCAATACGATGAACCCGCTCGTTCATCCTCCCCATTCGCCAACCCCCAACTCTCCCACGAACAATACCCAGTGCTCTGCAGCACTGGTAGATCAAATTGAAGAGGAGGGTAACAAAGGCAGAGGAGACGAAGGAGGAGGAGGATGAATAAGCGCATCAACTTGGGGGGCTAGAGGACTAGTACATGTTGCTATTTAACTACGATACACACCAAACCCAAAACAAAACTAAATTAACAATCAACCAGGGAAATAGAACATATAAATGTAACATTAAAGAAAAAGTCTTCACCTGAACTATTCCCTGCCCACCGGTTGCTCTCACCACCGAAGAAAGGAAAGCACTCTCACTGCCTAACCATCATGGAAATAAAAACAGAGGACAAAGAACTAAAACTCCTCCCAAGTTCTCTCACAACTGGGGGGTGATGGTATTTGTTCTTTCCCACAGCCAGGAAGGAGACAAAATTATAAATAAAAAAAAAGTAAAAGTAAAAATAAAATAAATAAATAAGCACATAAAACTTATGGACACAAAGTCCTCTCACCACCTAGTGTCCAAAAGCAATAATCAGCAATCACTCGACACAGGTCCAAAATTTAACATAATTGAATAAAATCCAAAAAGTCCAGAGTTCCACAGAAATTAATAAATCCAAATCAGGCAGGAGACAGTTAAATAAGGCACAAAGGGAGAAGACAACCAGAAAGAAGTCACGGAGTTTAACCGAGGTAATTCAGAAATCCATGAAACTTAATCCAAAGGAGATCAGCCTCTCGTGCCCTTTCTCCTAATAGAGTATCCTTTAGAAGGAGTCTAAGCCACCTTACCAAAGAACCATGAAAAGTACCACCAATGTAGCAGTCTTCATGGTTCAAAGGAGTGGGGTACTCCAGCCAGCTCCAGGATAAAATGCCTGTAATACCCGGTGAGTCCTAAAAATGATCGGATTTGTTTCTTTGTGGTTGGTCTGGCACTGTTAGCTACCGCCTCTACCTTATCCATTTGCAGTTTGATGAGCTCATTACCAAGTGCAAATCCTGAATAGTTGGTCTCATTCATAGCCAATGCACATTTACTTGGATTTATGGTCATACCTGCCATCTTGATTGCATTCATTATGTCTCAGAGATGTGTCAAATGAGAATTCCAGTCTTTACTGAACATGACCACATCATCCAAGTATGCAGCACAAAATGTAGTGTAAGGCATTAATATTTGATCCATATACCGCTGGAAAGTGGCTGGTGCACCATGGAGCCCAAATGGCTTAGTACAGAACTGGAAAAGGCCCATGGGGTACTGAAAGCTGTTTTTTCTTTATCTGCACTTGCCTAAGGGATCTGTCAATATCCGTTGGTAAGATCTAACATGGATATGTATCTAGCATTCCCAATTTTATCTATAATGTTATCTATTTGAGGCATAGGGTATGCATTAAATTGTGCAACTTGGTTAAGGTTTCTAAAGTCGAGGCACAACCTGATACCCCCTTCCTTTTTTGGCACTATCACAACTGGAGACACCCATGCACTTTTTGAGGGTTCAATAATTCCGAAGGCTAGCAATTTGCTGATTTGATCTTGAACTTCTTTTCAAACCCTCTCGGGGAGTCTATAGGGTCTTTTCCTAACTGGGCCTGCACAAGATTTTATCTGGTGTTCCACATTCTTAGCCTTACCTGGTATACTTGTGAAGGTTGTGACAAAAGATTGGATCAGAGCATCTAGTTGCTCTCTTTGTTTGTTTTCTAAATTGGGGTTCACTAATATGTCTTGGGGTCCTTTCGTATCCTCCAGTCACCCATAAGCAGCTTCAAAATCTGTCTCTCCCTCGTCAGGCATTACCATGAGACTGAGTTCATCATTTGTTCTCTCATACCATTTCTTTAACAAATTTACATGATACACCTTTTTTCCAGGTCTAATATCATGGGTAGCTATTTCATAATTAACTGGACCCATTTGTCTCAAAACCTGATAGGGGCCCTGCCACTTCATGAGTAGCTTGTTACTAGAAGAGAGTAATAACAATAACACCCGATCCCCACTCTGGAATTGTTTCTTACTTGTTCCTTGATCGTACTACAATTTCTGTATCTTTTGGGCTAGAACACTGGATTCATGTGCTTTATTTACATATGTCACTAACTTCTGCCTCAGTGTTTTCATATATTCAGCAATTCCTTTTTGCTTCATCTCCTTCCCTTCCTCCCAGAATTTCTTTATCACATCTAACGGTCCCCGAGGATTTCTGACGTATAAAAGGAAAAAAGAGGAATAGCCAGTAGAGGCCTGGGGTACCTCACGATAGGCAAACAACAAATAGGGTAAATATTTATCCCAGTTTTTTCTTTCCTCGTGGACAAATTTCATCAGCATCCATTTCAAAGTTTGATTGAAATGTTCTATGAGTCCATCTGTCTGGGGATGATAGGAGGAAGTTCGTACTGCCACAATACCCAACAATCTGTAAAGTTCTTTTAATAAAGAGGCATTAAAATTACTCCCTGATCGGATAAAATCTATTTCAGAATACCCACTCTACTAAATAATTTACTAGTTCTTCCGCTATTTTCTGGGTGGTGACAGTATGTAAGGGGATGGCCTCAGGATATTTAGTTCCATAATCACAGATGACTAGTATGAAATGATTCCCACTGGAGCTCTTAGTCAAAGGGCCCACTATATCTATTCCTATCCATTCAAATGGGGTCATCACTAGAGGGAGTGGTACCAGGGGTACAATCTCTTTTTGTCCCACCTGACTTACTTTTTGGCACTCACCGCAACTTTGGCAGTATTTAGCTACGTCCTCATGAATACCTGGCCAATAGAACCTTTGTAAAATCCTCCTTAAAGTTCTATCCCATGCTGCATGTCCTGCCAATGGGATATCATGGGCTAAATAGATCAAATTGTGTCTATACTGGGTGGGAACTATCAATTGTTCTACCTGTTCTCCTGAATCTTCTTTAGTACATACTCAATACAATATGTTATGCTGCAAGATGATCTCAGGGCACCAGGAACATTTACTTTATCTACTTGCTGAAACAGGGATTGTAAGGTAGAATCCTTAGCTTGTTCTTCAACTATGTTACTTTTTACAAAAATGGATGATATTGATTTAGGCAACCCCTTTTTCTTTTCAATCCACCTTCTTTGGAGATGTCTCTTAGCATTTTAAGAAACCTTCATTTTCCCTGGTGGATCATACAGATCATCCTGAAATGGAAATACATCCCCCAATTTTTGTGGCAGTTTACTCTGAGCTCTAGTGGTTACTGCAGACAAAGTTCCTTTGCCTTGTATTAATGTCTGGAAATCAGGGTAGTCATGGCCAATTAGAATAGGTACTGATAGATTGGGAACTATCCCTGCAGTTACCTCAGAACTTTTCCCATTAATATTTATACATATCCGCCCTGTAGAATATTGGTGAGAAGCACCATGAACACATATGACATGCATATCAGGTCCTTTGCTTTTACTACTCTGTGTGTCAAGCAATTCAGGCCTTACTTTTGCTACCTGAATCTATCAATCCTATTACATTTTGATTACCCAGCTTTACCATAGTAATAAAGTGTCCAGCACCTAACAGAGCTAAATGAGTAGTACCCCCTCATATCTTTGGACAATATCTAGCTATATGGCCTAGTTCTTGGCAGTTTCTACAAACAATGTCTGCTGGAAAAGAACGTCTTTTAATATCAGTTTTATTGTCCTTCTTTAAGTCACTGGTGGCTGGAACACTTGTCCTTGTTCCAGGAATAGTCCTCCCTGTTACCATCTCTTGGGGATGTGAAGTCCCTTTCCGATATGTTTGATGAGCTGTTAAAAAGTCCTCAGCCAAGGAGATGGCTTTTCCACTGTTTCTGGCTTATGTTCTTTTACCCAAATTTGTACCACATGGGGGAGTATTTGTAAAAATTGTTCTACGATAGAGGCCTCCGTAATTGCAGTTACAGACCTTCCTTCTGGTTGTATCCACTTCCAACACAGTTCCCATAGACGTGTAAATGTCTCTCTGGATTGTCTTGGGGATGGTATTTTAAGGTACGAAACCTTTGCCTATATGTTTCAGAGCTGATATTATATCTTTTCAGTATTTCAGTTTTTACCAGGTCATAATTTTCAGCATCTCTAGAGTCCATGTGACTGTAAGCCAATTGGGCCCTCCCAGACAAATAGGGAGCCAACCGTATCACCCACTGAGTCTGTGGCCAATTACAAGCCCTAGCCACTCTCTCAAACGTTGTTAGGTAGGCCTCTATATCATCAGAGTTAGTCATTTTAGTTAACTTGATGTCTTTTGGGTTGGAGGCACCACTATCCCTCCATTCCTGGTATAAGACCCAATTAATTGTAGAACTTTCAGTCTCAGCCCACCTGATTTCTTGTTGCCGCAATTCTCATCTCCTTTCCTGGGCATCTACCTCCCGCTGTCTCTCCATCTCACTCTATTGAATCACCAGCCAATGTAATAAACTTGCCAGGTGCTCAGGTGGTTCCTCCCTGAAGGGCTTTTTCTGCAGTTCCTCCTTGGACTCCTCCTCACTGTACGTTTCCTCTTTTGACCTTGGGATCCTTTCTCCTGACATCTTGACCCAATCCCGGAGTCAAATGGTCTCCTGTCAAAGCCGTCTGGGTTCTGGTTACCATTCCCGATTTCTTCTCCTCTCCACCGGATGCCATCTCCACTGCAAGTTGTCTGGAACCCTGGTCAGGTCCCTTACTGGTTTCTCCCAATATACCTTAGACAACCAGTAACATCCCACTTGACACCACTTTCTCGTAGGGTGTGGGTGTAGACAACTTAAACACAGGCAGAGACCAGAGGTAGGTTGTGACACACAAGAATGCCTTGAGTGCCTTTTATTTGCTAAAATATGGAATGATCCAAATTAAATCTCAAACGATATAACCAAGGAGGAAATAAAATGAAATACTGGAAAACTGGTTACAAATCAATTCCTAGTTCACCAAGAGCTCAAGGCTACTCTTTTAAGTTTAACATAGAGTAGAAGTGGTTTTAGTCCAGCTTCCCACTATCTTCTATGTTTCTGGAACAGTTTCACCTACTCCCTTCCGCTGCTATCTATCTATTGTGTCTTCCATTCTCTTTTTATAGGTATTCACAGAGCATAATCAATCATGTGGTTACTGTAGTCCATCCCCTAATCTATTAATTAAGCTTCAGTCTGTACTAATACACATAAATGGGGAACTACAGTGACATAGAGTCGATATTCTGTTTTACAGATCAGGTATTTCATATACTACATTTTTCAAAGCAGGTTTAAGAAAGTATTTCAACAATTTTCAACCTTAATTACCTAAATCAGCTCATAGCTCCACCTACATTGTGATGTCACACAGTTCTTGTCCTCTACAAAGGTACTTCATTCTGGTCCCCTTTAGGAGAGCTTACTAAAGATGGCTTTCAGGTAACCTGCAAGGACTTGACCTTCATTTGCTGCCTATTGCATCTGTTTCTTTATTTCTTGTGTTTCTTATGTGCTTGCAGTTAACATATGCCCAAAAAGGAAAAGCATAACCCAAAAATCAAAACAGACAGACTAAACCCATTTTGGAGGTCTAATTTGTTAGTAATGAGTACAGGAGAGAAGTTGTTTGTAGTTCTGTACTCACACGGCTACCCGCTCTCGCTGCAACAAGTGACTGCACATAGCAGTACAGACCCAGTGCGAGAGGCGGACAAGATATGCCAATTTTATTTGATCACCGCTTCCCCTTGCAGCTGAAACAGCTCACAAAGCTCACACTGGAAAAGAAAAGAAAAGGAAAGAAAATAAAAAGGATCCCTTTATTTTAATAGTCTTGACCAGCGTTCGCAGATACCCACGGCTTCAACTCATAAAGCCGTACCCGTATCAGCGCTAGCGCTGGCTTTCTTGTGGGGAGTCCCATTTACATGATAACAGGGGAAATGGCTCATGTATTTATCATTCATCATTATGACCTATTTGGACAACACAACTATCACCCTTAAAGACGTCGGGCATCTCGCACATTCTTTTTCTTTTAACTTAAGGGATTCTTGAGACAGAGAGAACAGATAAAAAGGAAAGTGTAAGAAGACTCATTATAACAGGTGGCCACTCCATTACAGTGTGGGAAAATGAATGGTAGCAAAAGCAAGAGACTGCTGCAGCAGAGTTCAATAGAGGGAGGGGGGTTAGAAGAAAGAAAATCTGTCTCGAGGAGTCCAAATCCCAATTATGGAGGCTATACTGCCACACTCTCCTCCTCCTCCTCTTGGCACCCTCCCTCTACTCACCCCTTTCCTTTCTCCCCCACCTGGCATCCAACAGCTGCCCTCACTCAGACTTGAAGTCATTCATAGGTTCCACCTCTCTTGTCCTCCCACTCACCTACACTCACACCGCAGTAGATTAAAACTGCACAAACCTTCAAACAGACTCTTCTTCTATATACTTCTCCTACTAGCTGGCTACATTAACCCTGGCCCGACCCCACTCTCACCCCCATCTGTTAAAGGCCTCACCATTTACCATCTCAACACTAGGAGTTTATTCCCTAAGTTAGCCCTTCTGAGAAGTTGGGTGTCACAGCACTCACAGGATATGCTCTGTATTACTGAGTCATGGCTATTATGCTAGGTTTCTGACCCCCTACTCTCCCTACCTCCTTCTTAGACAAGACTGCTCAAAGAGAGGTGGCAGTGTAGCAATCTACCACCATCTAAACATGCCTGTCTCAATTGTTACTAACAAATCAGTCCCTAAGTCCCATGAGCTCCTCCTTGTTAAACTGCTTCTGCCTTCCTCTCTCCCATAAACACTGGAGTACTCTACTCTCCCCAAAGCACCTCCTCTACCGTGGTCAACACTGTCTCAGCTGTTTCTGCCATTGCCAGCTGTGGTGTATTCATTCCACTTGGTGACTTTAACTTGAATTGGGCCGCTGCTTCCATTAAACCCACCATTCAGCAAATTGAGGCACCAAACCTACACCAACTGATCAGCGAACCCACCAAACTAAACCCCCACTCCCAAAACCATACCTTCCTGGACTGGATCCTGGCTTCTCACACACACCAGATCACATCAGCTGGTACGCTCCTTGGCATTTTCAGTGACCACCTCATGACCTACTGCACTCACAAGCTCTAGTTACCTCACTCCCCCTACCTATCGCTGGATCCACTCCCATCACTCCTTAAACATTGCTATGCTTCTGCATGATCTTGTATCCTCAGACTGGTCCCATTTCTATACCACAGATGACATTGACATGGCTGTCTCCCTTATTTTAAGAACGCATTGTAAGAAAATTTAAACTCTCCCCCTAAATTCTGGCAAACCCTCTCCTCCCTTCTCAAACCATCACACACTTCCTCCTCCCTCTCCCTCCAAATTGACAACAATCTTGTCTCAGACTCTCATGCCATTCTCTTTATCTTAAATACATTTTTCACAACATGAGCCCTTCCATCTTCCCCTGCCCCTCCCTCCACCCACCAGCATGCCCAATTTACCCCTGACTCCCTGGCATCCCGATGTCCTCAGGGCTCTCCAATCCCATAACTCAAGCAAATATAACTTTGATCATCTTGACCACCTCATATTAAAGATCTCAGCCCGCAGCCATCGCCCATCCCCTATCTCATCTATTCAATTTCCCTTTCTCCCTTGGCACAGTACTGCAGCACTGGAAGGAGGCCAAAGTGATTCCACTGTACAAAGGAAGTGATCACTCCCAACCTGGAAATTACTGCTCCATCTCCCTCCTCCATGCCTTAGCCAAACTACAAGAATCTCTCGTCCTCTCTAGGCTCACAAAATTTCTCACTTTCACAGATTTCCTGTCCCCTTATGAGTCGGGCTTCATTTATTTATTTATTTATTTATTTATTTAAACATCAGTTTAACAACCTTTGAGCCAGAGGCTCATTTACAAAGGTACCTCGTCACATAGAGGACAAACAGACATTAGAACAATAAACAACAGTTAATACAGAGTAAGGCAAGTTCAAGATACATATGTTTAAGGTGAGGACCATAGGGTAAGGTTAGATGGAGAGGAATGGGGAGGAAAAAGAGAGGTAGGGAGGAAGTTCAGGGGAGAAGAGAGGCCGGGGGGTGGGAGTGCTGCTCAGCGAGCATTGTCAAGTCTATTTTTTTTTTTTTTAAAGTCTTATCTTTTAAAGGAAAAATCATTCAACTGTCTCCTCCCTACTTAGGGTTACTGACACCGTTCTCACTGGTATGGACCAAGGCCACCACAACTCAACCATATTTATAGATTGGGCCAAGGCATTTGACTCCATAGCATATCCCATTCTTCTCTCCTAGTTTGAAAATGCAGGTCTTTCCCCCCCTCAGTCAAATGGTTCGACTCATACCTTTCTGGCTGCTCCCAATGCATCCAAGCTGGTGATGATCTCTCCCCTAACTTTCTGGCTGAAGTACTTCAAGGGTCAATCCTCTGCCCCATCTTCTTTTTGATATTCCTCAGTAACCTCCCCTTGTATGCTCCTCCTCCCACATACACCTCTATGCTGATGACATCATCCTCTATAACTCTGGCCCTCTGCCTCAATGGTGACCTCCCAGCTGCTTTCACCAATGTTCTGAACTGGTTTAAGGCAAATCAACTGAAGGTCAACACCACTAATACAGCCTCTATGAATGTTGGCACCACACAGAAACTAGCCAAATTCCTCCCAACCCCGGCCTTCATGACTCTTGATGGCAAAGCCCTTGACATAGTTCTGGCCTACAATTACCTCAGAGTCTGGCTGGGCAGTCACCTGGCTTTCTCTATCATATCAACCACATTCACTACAAACTTCACTCTAAACTCAGGCCCCTCTAGAGAAACAAAAATGCTCTCTTCCACCCTCCTTGTTCGCTGAATTCTCCTTACGCAGACCATCTTGCCACTTTTTGAGTATGCAGACATTATGTAGAGGTCCACCTCTGCATCCACCCTCTCCAGACTGGATGTTCTCTTCAATGCCTTTTCTTGTTTCACCCTGAATGCCCAGCCCAACCCACCTTTGCACCCTTTCCTCCTTGCTATTATTCCCCCTCTTACTTCCTGCCAAAACCTCCATACCTCCATCCTCACCACTAAATTCTGGTTTGGCTCACTCCCCCTCTAACTATCCTCTTTTCTATCCCCCTTCACCACACCTCCTATAGTATCCATTCTCCCATGACACATGCTTCTTTGCCCTCTCCCACCCGCACTCAAACTCAGGCAAAGCTGCCTTCTCTTTCCTCTTCCCCCATGAATGGAACTCCCTGCCTGCCTCACTGTACACACTGCCATTCTTAAGTCTCTTTAAACTAACCATTTACCTCTCCCTCCAACACCTTACTTGTCTTCTCAACCTGAATAACCTCTCGGTAGTACCTTTTCTATCCCTCACTGGTTTACCTGCTTCCCAGCATGCCAGGTCCTCTGCTTCTTCTGAAGATAGCATCTGTCCATGTTTCCCATGGGTCCCACCGCCTCCCTAGGTTTCAATAACCCGTGGCTCCACATTGCAAAATGTGTCATTGATATGCATATGCTATGTACCATCTTCTTATCTGCCCGGTAATCACCCACTGCTATATTGTTAAGTGTTGTTCTTATACACAGCGCCATGTACAGTTACTTACATATGTTGGTTGATATACATATGTTATGCATCATCTTCTTATCTGCTTGTAACCACCCACCGCTATACTGCTCAAGTGTTGAGTTATACACAGCATCATGTTCATTTCTCACCAGTCTATACCACAGTATAACCTGTTACTGTCCTGTCTTTTTGCACCTATGAATTTATATAACTTGTTACCTTCCTGTCTTTTTGCACTTATGAATTTGCAATTCTTTATTTAGCTCTGTACTTGTACCCCCTTCCCCCCCAAGTTGCACCTGAAAATGAGCTTCAGCTCAGTCTGCCTCTACCGGTTACCAATCTTTTAAATAAATAAATAAACAAACACTCAGCTCGGTTGTTACTGTTTTACTACTTGATTGGATATTTTGATAAGTTACTGTGTTATGTAATACATCTTTGTTTTGTATATTTTGACATGGGACATTCTGTAAATGAGACTGGCATCTCATAGAACTCATCCTGTAATCATAAATTTAAATAAATAATAAATAGTCAAGTCTCTTTGCATCTGGGCCTGTTGTGCTTGCATCTGGGTATGTAATGCTTGCTGTTCTGCCAGCCATTTCAGTACTTTGTCCGGGTCCATCATACACCTATTTAAAAAAAAGGGGACACTCAATGCTACAACTAAAGCCAGCCACATGTGACAGGGTAGCAAACCGGGCAGCTTCTCAGGGAGCATTTATAAAGAAAACACTCTGGACACCAGTTCAAATTAAATGAAGACTGCTTTACTTTTAGTAACACAAAAAAATAAGTAGCTTGCATTCTGCTTTATTTAAAAAAAAGGTTCTTGCAGTACAGTCTCTGGCTGTCTCCACATAGCAAAAAAAAGAAACCTCTTTTCCCCTTTGTTCACCTTGCCCCTTTATTGGGTTGAGGTGATGCTTGTTTACACTCTCCCCTCCCCAGAGGGATAGCCAACAAGTAGAGCATGCAGTACAGTGAGGTGTTAAAGCACCAACTTTACAGCAAGAGGGGCTTGGTTCAAATTCCTCCCAGTCTATCAAAGCCTGCACTGCAGGGTTGTGAAGGGGTTTATGGGTGAAAGTAGCGTGACGGACATACACTTCATCAACTGCCTCAGACGTTTGCTCTATGCTTCCTAAATCTGGCATTTCTGTCTCTGAAAAGTATAAGTTTGAATCACAAAATGTTCTTAGGCATTAGTGTCATGGTCTAATTCTCATTAAGAATTAATTCATTAAGGCTGGGGCTGCTTATAGGCAATGATAGGTGGCTCAGGGAAGATGTCCTTCAGTATTTCATCTTTTTCTCAGCATGGGTTGTAGCTCTTTGATAATTTCCTGAAGGGTTTTAGCATGGGGCTGTAAGTGACCACTAGGGCTTCATGGTCAGTTTGGTGTCTTCCAGTATTCTAGCAGACTGTCTCATGGTATTTGTATGGCCTGTTCAAATTTTCTGTCAATTTGTCATGGAGAGTGACCCTCTGAAGTAGGGAATTCTGAAGCGTGAGGGCTGTCTGTCTCTTGTGCTCTCTTCAGAGCAGATTTGATGGTGTCGAAACGCCTGACTCGATACTCCTCAGCCTCTCCAACATAATAATTCATAAACTCCTAGCAGATCAAAATAACCAGAAGACAAGATTGACAACACCATGCAACATGGCAAGATGTAAGACCTGTACCCACATATGCACACAGGCCACCATCAAGACAAGCCAGGACAACATAATACAAATTAATGGATCCTACACGTCAGTTCAGCAATGTGGTTTATCTAATTCAATGCAAGAAGTGCACAAATGGATGTTATATTGGGGAAACTAGTAAACCACTGAAAACCAGGATGAATCACCACCGTCACACAATAGTAAACCAGATTAGCAGTACACCCGTAGGAAACCATTTTCCTCAAACAGATCACTCTCTCTTGGATTCATCTGTCTTGATACTAAGAGGCAACTTACGAAACACACAGGACAGAAGAACATGGGAATTGAAATATATTAAACAATATAAATCTAACATTTCTGGACTGAATTGGGTCATTGGTTTCATGACACACTATGGTAAACTGTAATTCTTTTTTTATTGTGACTAAATCATGTCATTATTTATCAAACTTTGGTTCTGTATTTTGCTTATTATTACTTTTTCTGAGTTCTATCTAATATGCTTTTTTTACCTGTACCTCACATCCTCCCTGCCTCTTCTACTAACTCTTTAGCTCAGTCCTACCCACTCCCTATTGTTTTCATACCTCTGTTTTTACTACCTCACACTCTGTTTATCTAGACCTTTGTTCTTCTGTTTCTCCTAATTTCTTGACTTCCTTGCATCTCTTAAGCATCTCCTCTCTATTCTACCCTTACAGCCAGCCTCTGATCTCAGATCCTGTCTGTATGCCTTTTTCTTCCCTTTAGCTTCCTTTAATCCCCTACTGACCTATTCCTACTTAGCCCCTCTCCCCATTTCTTCTCATTTTTTTTTACTTTGCATCTTAGACTTTCATCTCTAGTCCCCTTTATCACCTTCTTACTTCACTTCCTTTTTTCTAATTGCTCTGCATTGGATATAAATACTGCTTATATTGCTCAGTTTTGCAATTCACCCGGAAAGGGGACCTGTGAGGCCCCGAAAGTTTGTGTATAATTCCATCCTTTTACAAGACACTTGGTCCAATAAAAGGTATCAAACCTTCCATCATCTCCTGTTTTCCAAGGACCAATATGGCTGGGATCTCTTTTACAAACTGATTGCTATACAAAACTTTCCTAATACTAATGACATATGAAAACAGAGAAGTGCAATATTTAGAAACAGAAAGTGTCAAAGCTTTCATTGCATAGAGAAAGTGCATCTGTTTTCATTTTCAGATAAAAAGTATTTTGCCTTTAAATATCAGAATATGGACAGAAGAAGACAATCCACCTCCAAGCTCTCTAACCGAGGATACAAAGAACAAGACCCCTTAAGGTGAGTGACTTTTCTCCTAATTCATGCAACCAAAAGTTTTGATTTTTTTCTTGACTACACCATTTGTTAATCAGCTGCCCTCTTAATTCTCTTTAGTTATTCAGACTGCTTGGAAATATACCATGGCTCAGGAAACCTGTCGGATTTTGTCCCTGCTGCTGCTTTTGAGCATTCATACCTTTTCCCTGGAATGTGATTGGCTCCAGCGCCAGCAACCACTTGCAATCAGGAAGAGTTTGCAGCTCTTGCAAGAAATGGTGAGTTCCTCTTCTCATAGTACAGTAATCCCTGAAAGATTAATGAGTTCAGCACAGAGCACAGAAATTCTGTTAAATGTGCCCTACGGTATTTCTATACCCTTATTTCTGCACATGGGCTGGACTTAGGCACTTGATTGGCCACTGAGCATAGCAAATTTGCAAACTACCCAAAATGTAATTGATATACAATACCTGCTGCTGTAACTGCCCCCTACAGAGGAACTCTCTTAACAAGTAGGCATCAGTTTAAATGTAGGTATCATGGTCAAGGCCACTGGTTTTCATTTTTTACCAGAAAACCCTGTAAAATTCTGGAATTTGGACTGCATGCACACAGGTGAAAATAAATTTTGAAGAATTTGGTATTTTATACCAGATCAGTAAATCAACAGAACATGCATTTTCTTGTACAGTAATTGCTTCCTGTACTAATTTTAATTTGCATCATTAAATGTTCTGTATATAAAGCATTCTTTTATTCTAATTAATTATTCAAAAACTGAAAGAATGACAGCAGAATCCTGGTAAATAACAATCACCAATATAATTCCTGGAATTTCAAGTCTTGAAAACAGAATTTCATTACTTTAATCATTGTAAATCAGTAGCCTTAATCATGGATTGCAAAAGTGTTTGTTGTGCAGTCTGATAGCTACATGTAAGAAAGAAAAAACAGCAGTGAGACTGGTGTCATATATTTATGGAAAATGAAGGGAGTCAAATGTTTGCAAAAAATGAATTATTTTAGCTGATGGCATATGCAACTACTAAACCAAACATGTATTAAGTTTCATATGGCATAGTCATATATTTTAAAGGTTGCATATCTCACAAACCAGCATCCTGCAGCTGGAGCATTTTTCAAATCCAATCGAAAGCAATGTTTGCAATGCTAATGATGTCACAATAGTTCTTCCCTGTCAAAGTCAGGTGCTGACCTCAAAGAGAAACAGTGAAATTCCATACAAATAGCTGATTAAAAAATTAGAACCTTCAAACTAATGTAGTATACATCAAATACACTGTGATCTATCTCAAAATACACAATACATCACCGCTTGTGAGGGAGCAGAAATTTCATAACTCACAGTTTCGCCACTTGTGAGCTTTGGTCAAAACTGCAATGTCTGTTTTGAGGGATCTAGACTGTAAGTTAGTACAGGATTGTGAGGCCATAGAGTAAAGTTAATGCATGTTACATAGAGAATAATGGATAGGTAAGTGTGTGTTATGGATTTGTTTTACACACCCGAGGTGTGTGATGACCCACAAACCTTGAGGGCGAAGCTCGAGAGGTTAATACAGTCATCACACACCAGGAGTGTGTAAAAAAAAATCCATAAAAACACACTTGCATATCCTTTATTTTTTAAAATTACTGGGTTTTTGCACAGTTTGCACAGCTTTTGCATGGCTTGCGTGACTTTGCTGGACAGCAATATCAACCAGATTTCAGGTTGGTATGAAAAGTGATATCAACCGGTTTTCGGGTTGATATTGTTTTGCAGCATATCAATTGGAATACTGTTTGATATGGGATTTCATGGTTACAGTAATCCAGTTGATATTCATAGTCACCAGTAATTATATATAGGTTATGTATTGCCTTCCAAAGCTTTTGCAGAGGAAGTCTAGAAAAGCAAGGAAGACAGAGGATTACTGATTGTAAAATATAAAGAATAATGTATGGACAACCATATACAACAAGGCTGTGTTTCCATCGAGGGTTGGAGATGACAGCATATGAACCTCGAGAGTGAAGCTAGAGAGGCCTATGCTGTCATCTCAACCCCGAGATGGAAACACATGCCGAGTTGTGTGTGGTTGACCATATTTTATTTTTTATAGTAAATGTTTTTTACACTAGAGGGACAGAGCCCCACAGAAGTGAAAACAAAAAAATGGCAATTTTGTTCTACTTGCATATCAAAATCAAATTTCTAGAGTTTTGAAAAGTAAAAAGTATGACTTTGGGCACTGGGTGGTTAGTAAGTAGCTACGTGCAGGGTAAATGAGGAATTTAAAATTGTATGGCCCTTGAACTGTGCATAACAACTGTTCAGAATGCACATAACAATACTTTAGAATGCACATAACAGTTTAGAATGTGCTTAACAAGGATTTGGGGCAGGCTGATTTTTATGCATAACAAAGGGTAACCATATACTACATATTATTTTGCAGTGTCTGTATTGGCATTGTAGTATTGCTCTTTGCAAATATGTTAGGGCAATAATAATTTGGCTGAATGTTATTGCCTGGGTCTGACTGTGAACTAAAAATCCAGTAACACTAACATACTAACATACTAGATGCCAGCAGAGTAGGCCTATTGGTCTATTAAGTCTGCTCACACTTCAGCACTCTGATTGTGTAGCATAGCCCTTTATCTGTCTCATTATGCAGAATTTATATTGATATACTTTAAATTATGGCAATATCCTTTTAAACTGTATCAGTAGAGTTCCAAACTGTATTACTTTTCTTTAAAACTGTATCAATGGTAGTTAACACTATTACCTTGATATCTAGATGCAAATTGCAGCACTCACATTATAACAATATGTACTCCTTAAATATTATGTTTTTTAACACTGTGTTTTGCTCACTCACACCAGGGGGAGAGAATTCCTTTCCAGTGTCTAGAAGACAGGACCAAAGCTGAGTTCCCTGCACCACTTCTCATCCTACGTGAGGATTCCCAGGTATGTGCTTCCATGTAGAGTTCAATTAATCAAGGATTTATTTAACAGATGCTGTTTTGGGAACCTCACACCTGGCATGGCAGAAAATAAAATCCATATGGAAACTAACTGCAACTAACTATAATAATAATAATAATAATAATTTTATTTATGAAGCTCCTTTCATTGTATCAAGGCGCTGAACAGATTGATTAAAACTTCAACATTCAATACAAAACAGCAAACCATAAACATTATAAAATATATCATAAAAACATAATAAATTACAATAAAATTTCACGCATTTTACAGGGCATATTAACTTTCCAAGAAGGCCGTTCTCCATAAATAAGTTTTCAATTCCTTCTTAAATATCTCCACGGATGACATTCCCGAACCAGCATGGTAGAGAATTCCATAGAGTGGGTGCAGCATGAGAAAATGCTCTCACGCCAGAAGATTTCAAACACACTTTGGAATCTCTAACAACCCCATGTCGGCTGAGCGGAGTGATCGGCCGAGGCAGTAAGGAACCAGTAGGTTTTTCAGATAGGATGGTCCCTGATCGTGAAGGGCTTTAAAAGTCAATAAAATGACTTTAAAGGTAATCCTCCACCATATTGGAAGCCAGTGCAGTTCGCGAGGCACCGGGGTAATATGACAGGACCTACTTGTCCCACTCAATACCCAGGCTGCCGCATTCTGCACAAGCTGTAGGCGGTGGATTTCAACCCCAGAGAGCCCAAAGTAGAAGGGCGCCAGTAGTCTAAGCAAGGACACAAAGGCGTGGACCAATGTTGGCAGAGAGTCAGATGGAACAAGGTACTTAACCGGGAAATATTTCTAAGATGGTAAAAGGAAGACCTGACGACAGCTGACACCTGAGATTGAAAAGTCAGCCTATCATCAAGGATCACCCCAAGGTTACGCACCCGTTCAGAGGCCGGTAAAGACACACCGCCAAGAAAAATTCCAGAAGGTGCACCAGCACATGACCTCTCAATCTGACCACCCGGGTCCACAACCAAAACCTCAGTTTTCTCCGAGTTCAACTTTAACCAACTAGAGTCCACCCAGTCTTGGATTTCCCCCAGACAGTTATTAAATACAGAGACAGCGCCATCCTGGTCGGGTGCAAAAGACAGGAATAGCTGGGTATCATCTGCAAAGCAGTGAAACCTCAGCCCATACTGTCTTATAATGTTTCCGAGGGGCCGCATATACACTGCAAACAGCATGGGTGACAGCACAGAACCCTGGGGAACTCCATACAACAAAGAGACTGGGACGGAGGAAAAAATCCTCAACACAACTCCTTGTGATCTCCCAGTAAGGAATGAATTGAACCATTTAAAAACGGTTCCAGACATTCCACAAATTTTCCCCAGGAGTGCTAGCAACACCATGTGATCTACAGTGTCAAAAGCTGAAGAGAGATCAAGGAGGACCAAGATGGAACATCTCCTTTGATCCCTCGCCCTCAGAAGATCATTTAGCACCTGAACCAGCGCAGTCTCAGTGCTGTGTCTTTTACGAAAACCAGATTGGAAGGATTCGTAGATACTATGTATGGTTAAATGGTCATCCAGTTGAACAGCTACAACCTTTTCAATAACCTTCCCAATAAAGGGAAGGTTAGAGATGGGTCTGTAGTTAGAAAAACAGTCTGGGTCCAAGGAAGCTTTCTTTAAGAGAGGAGTCACCAACGCCTCTTTCAGGGAGCTAGGAAACTCACCTGACTCCAAGGAGCACCAGACTATTTGTGCCAAAACTGGACCAATGATGTCAACACAACCCAAAATTAGGGTAGTTGGTCCAGGATCCAAGTGGCAGCTTGTAGGGTGCACACTATGGATGATCCTCATAATATCCATGAACTCAGGTTGACAAAAGGAACTCCAGGAGTAATGAGGCCCTGTGCTCTCACACACTCCTACCACATCACCCTTAGAGGTTGTCGGACACAAGTCCACCCTGATGTCAGCCACCTTAGTTGCAAAGTATCGAGCGAGCTCATCGCACTCCATTTGCGAAAAGGCTTTCCGAACTTGCAGGCAGGCTGGGTTGCACAGTCTATCTACAGTTCGGAACAGCTGAGCCGGTCGATTCTGAGCAACTGCAATCTCCCTGGACAGGAATTCTGCCTTCTTATGGGTGATTGCAGATTGATAGCTGGTCTAATGTTCAATCAATCTAAGATGGTTGGCATCAAGGGTGGACTTGTGCCAGCAATGCTCTAACCTTCGCCCCTGTCTCCGCATCTCCCTCAGAGTCCCATCAAACCAAGGGGCCCTGGGGTGACGGGAGAGAGGGCGCTCATGAACAGGAGCAATAGAATCCAGGGCAACCATGATGGCCTCATTATAGGCCAGCACCAGTGCCTCTGGACTACTGCCCACCAACACGAGGGATGATAGGTCAAGGACCGCCGCTAGGCCTTGTGAAGTAACATTCTGTAATGGGCAGTACCTGACCATCTCCACAGGGGTTGGCCTTCACGGGTGGGTGCAAAAATTGAACCTCACGATGTGGTGGTCAGACCAAATGACTGGTTCCACCCCCATATCGGATGCATCAATCCCAAGAAGGAAGACCAAGTCAAGAGAGTGTCCAGATTTATGTGTAACTAATTAAAACACAATTTAGTCAGAGCCGATATGGCTGTGGAGAGCTTTTGGGATGCTTTTACCCATTATTTCTAATGAATTTACACAATGCAGATCTGCTGAGAGGCAGTTTCAATGTGTTCTTCCTTTTATACATTTTTACAATGTATTTTTCTAGAATATGCCTCCTGATTGCTATATATTTAGCCTGGATAGTTCACAGAAGAAATGGCATCTTATTTTCCGGTGCTGAAGCACTAGCAGTAGGACTTTGGAATGTGTCATACATAGGTACAAGATGCTCCACTGTGGCATCACGTAGTTGTAAATTAGATCTGGATAAGTGCACTTCTCTCACCTCCCTATCGCTAATTCATCCTCTGCTTTTCCTTGCCCTGTTTACCCTACTTTTCTGCCCGCTCTGACGCTGACTGGTGCACTGGTGACTGAGCCGGTCGCTGGGTCCCCTCTTCACTTATTTTTTTTTCTATCTCTGACCCTGAGCCTCAGAACTCTCCTCTACTCACTAAACTAATTCCGCTTCACCTCCCTGAGTGTTTCAGCTCCCACGCTAACCAACCTGCAATCTATTGCCTCTCGTTAGCGCCCTCTCATGCACCCTCCCCTCACTGTTCTTGAAACCCTGCACTGTTTGCGCTCCTTGGTCTAACCTTCTTTTCTTCCCCTTTGTTCTAAAGCCTCTTGAGGCACCAGTACTGTAGAACACCCCCAACCCACGTTTGAGTCCTTCCTTCATTTCCACCTCCTCCCTCTCCCTTTGTTTTAACTCTGGGCCCTCCCTGCTGCTGCATTTAACTCTAATCTTTGTGTTCCTCCCCGATCCTGCCCGAATCACAGGGCTTGCCCATGCGGCGGGGCTGCTCACTCACCCAGGTGGACCACACATTGCTCCAGCCACCCTAGGGCTGTATCCCCCTGCAGCAAACAGGTACATTCGAACTGCAGTCTCCTACGGCCCTGCCACTGATTGGTTAAACCATTCAGCTACCCAGAGCTGATTGGACTCTCCAGTCCCAGGACTCTTGGCATTGGCTCTCATTTCAAGACTGCTCTGATGGTGAGATTTTCACCCTGCAACTCCTGCGTGCTGTAATTGTATTTTGTAACTGTCTCAATCAGTGTATTTTCTTCCCACTCACCTGCCCCAACCCCAGCCAATATTAAATACATCTCCTCCCCCACCCTCATCTACACCACTCCCCTATTACAGTCCTACTCATTCTTTCCTCTATCTGGACCTCCCCTCTCAAATCTCCGCCCTGCTCCACCCCTCTTTCCTATCCTACCCAGCACTCATTGCCAACAATTCCTGCTGTATCTCCTATTCGTTTCTAATGACAAAGCTATAGTTTCTAATTATAAAACAATGAGCCTGGCCAAATCGCAGCGTGTGACCGTACTGCCAGCTGATCTAGCCCCCTCCTAGCTCCCCACATATAAGCTCCCTCCTGCAGTTATCCCCCCCCTTCCTACCCCCTCTTCACCTGACACTACATTCATTCCTCTTCCTGACCTCTGCCAGGGCATAACCTGGATTTACCCCACCCCAAGGATGCATCTACCCTCAAGTTTAATACCACTTTCCTTACTCTTGCCCTTAGACCTTGGGCTTGCTGGCCACCCCCAACTAGACTATAAGATGCCAGCCACCTACATCATCAGGAACACCACCGTCAATGCCTACTGCTGTATCACTTCAGTGCTTGCCTCTGACCTGCCTCCCACTTGCAAGTCACACGATACTCCTTGGCATGCCAGGATCTGGACATTGAGGACCCATCCATGGCTGCCCTCACCTTTACTATCACTCAGACTTGTCCTGCACACTGATGTAAACCACACCAATGTATGCTCCGGTTAGCAACTCAAAGTAAATGTTAAACACCTAAAAAGTTACCTGCAAAGACTTGCCTTCCTGCTACTTCTCCTCTCAAGGAACATACACCCAAACCCAGACCCACCACACAATCAGGGGACGTGTCCCCAGAAGCCAGACATGCTCACAATTGCTTCTCTAAATATCTGCAGTCTTGTTGCTAACTTTACTAGCTTCCAGGCCTGGGTAGCCTTTCATAACCCCGATGTACTGTCAATAGTTGAAACCTGGCTGACTCCAAAGATTCCGGATGTGCATGTTAGCCTACCAGGCTACAGGCTCTTTAGGCAGGACTGCCTAACCAAAAGAGGTGGAGGCTGTGCTTTCTATCTCAAGGATGGCCTTCAAGGATTAATACTTACTCTTCCCTTCCTTGGGACCACTGCACAGGCTCTTGCCATCAAGGTGGAACGCACAACAAGTCTCACACACTGCTGTCCATCTATATCCCACCAAAGGATGCACTCCAGGATCTACATGCCGTCATTGACTGCCTTGGAAGCCTTACCCTTAGCTCCAAGGTCATATTACTCGGCGACTTTAATACTGACTGGCTCACCCCTGCAGCTAACCATTTTAAGGACGCTATTCAGGTAATCCACTTCATCCAGATGATAGAAGCTCCCTCCTGGACCAACTATCGGACCAGAAATATCACTCTGATTGACTGGATACCCACTAACCACCCAGAGCACATCACTAACGTTTATGTCCTCCCAGGTAACATCAGTGATCACTCCCCTGTCATGTCCAACTGGACCAATAGTTCACCAAACCCCCTCCCAGAACAGTCACTAATAGAGTCCTCAGGTCTGGTCAAGCTGACCGACTAAGAGCTGCCCTCTGACATGCTAACTGGTCAGATGTGTATGGGGCACCGGATGTGGATAGTGCACTAGATCACTTCATCCTCTTCTTCAATTCTATCAGTGATATCCACCCCCATTAAAAAAGAGGATAGTCAAGGAACTTTTCAACCCCTGGATCAGCCTGACATCTTGAGTCAGATGAAACCCATGATCACCTCTGGCGTATAGCCAGAGTCACAGGAAGCAGACAGACATCCTGAAGTACAAGCAGGCCAAAATAGCTGCACCAGAGCCATCCATATAGCCAAGAACCACTACTACAAGGCTGCCTCACCAAACACTGGAGTGATGGCCAAAATTCTGGGCAAACTTCAAAGAGGTTACTGGCATGGTGCCCAGATCTACCCCTGACATGATCTGTGCCAAGGGTAACACCATCATTGACCCAAAACTATAGCTGACACTTTTAGCCTAGCCTTCATGGACCTCAGTCATGTTCTCCCACCTGATTTCTTCCAGCCAGGCCTCCAATCACAGCCCCACAGCCCCTGCAAACCTCCTCTTTTGTTTCAAGGCCATCTCTCTGGGTGAGGCAGAAATACCTCTTGAAGGTGCTCAGGGAGATTCAGTGGGACACACTAGACCTTAAATCAATCTCTCTCTCCTTGGAAGAAGTACTGCCCTCCCGACCCACATCCTCAACTTGTCACTGTGACAGGTGATATTCCCACAAAGATGGAAGGCAGCTATAGTCATTCCTGTGCATAAAAATGGGGATCATGCCCTCACAGAGAACTATCAACTCATCTCCCTGCTACCACCTCTCTCGAAGGCCCTTGAATGAATAGTTGAGGACCAACTGGTCGAATACCTTGACACCTACAAACTCCTCTGCCCAAAGCAGCATGGCTTTAGATCAGGGCATAGCACCACCACAGCTTTTCTAGAGTTCACTGGGCACATACACAATTTCTTGACAAAAGACAACTCTCCAGGACAGTCTTTATTGATCTGTCTAAAGCATTTGATACTGTTAATCGTGCCCTCCTTACTAAGCAACTTATTGCAACTGGCCTGGCCCCTGAAGTGGTCTCGTACTTTTGCAACTACCTGGGCTGCAGATCTCAGCAAGTCAGAATTGGCACAACCCTGTTGGATAACAATCCAGTCTGCTCAGGTGTCCCTCAGGGTCAATACTAGGTCCCCTTCTGTTCAGCTTATTCCTCAATGGTCTCTCTCAAGCCAGTCAGAGTCGCATTCTTCTTTATGCCGATGATGCCATTGTATTTGCACATGGCTCAAATCCAATTGAGCTTGAACAACAACTACAAAGTGACTTTACCAATCTTGAGAAGTGGTTCATAGATCATAAATTAATCTTGAAATATAACAAAAAACAAAACTATGCTGCTCTCCAGCTCCCAAAACAAGCATCGTGGCTACCCATTATCTATTCAAAATGTGCCTGGAACCCCCCTGGAACTGGTCCAACACTTTAAATATCTGGGATCACTACTGACAACTCATTGTCCTACACTCTCCACACTGACAGCACAATCATGGCAATTTATAAATGTATTGGGATGCTCAATCGACACAAGCACAGTCTGACCCCTGAAGCCCTCAGATTAGCTGTCCACAGCTCTGTGGGATCCCTTGTTGACTACGGCCTGCTTATCTGTGGTGCTGCCACTGACACTGCACTCAGGCGTTTGAAAACAGCCTTAAACAAAGCATGCCGGCTAACTCTAGGAGCAACAAGGATGACCCACACCTGTGACCTGTATACCAATGCAAATTGGCTCCCACTCAATGTTCAACTTAAATACCAAACTTGCCTTCTGGCAAAAAATATTAGCCTTGAAACACTTCCGGCCAGGGTCTGTCAACTCCTGGTGCCTAGCATCAACCAGCAATGGACACGTAACTCTGAACCTCAGACTTTCTCAGTACCAAAATGTCACACCTCCCTAGGCCAAAGATCATTTGCATATCGTGCTCCAGTCTGGTTCAACTCCCTCCAGGCAGATCTGGCTCATTTGCCTACACTGTGTACTTTCAAAATCTATCTTAAGCAACTCCTGCTAAAAACCGCCCGTTGTGACTGTCACCATTAGCTTTGCACCTTCTCCTCTCTGGTTTGCCCAGTTTCTCCCTCCACCTATCCCTCCCTTCCTCTCCCATGCCTTCCTCCCTCCCTCCCTCCCTCCTTTTTACCCCTTTTCCCTGATTTCCTCATACCATCCCTCCACCCCCTGCATGCCCCATATTAGTCCCTGCACTTGAGGTTCCTCCTCACCTCTTCTAGCACTTATTCTTCAGCTAACCCTATGTCCCCTTTGACAATTGACTGGTTTCCTTTCAGGCACTCTTCTAACTCTAACTGTCTTTTGTTAACCCCGCTTCCAATTCTCCGACTTTCTCAGTAACATGTACAATACCTGTGCATTCTGCTGTATCCTAACCTATGTTATTTTGTACAACCTAATTTTGGTTTGTTATCATGACGTGGAACCAATGTAAAGAGCTTGAGCTCAAATGGTGTTATCCTAGACTTCAAATAAACAAATAAATAAATAAAATAATGCCCAGTGGCCATACACCTCAGGCATTCGTATGCAGATCCATCGTCCTGGTGCCATTGCACTACTCAGTGTGGGTGAAAGCCAATGCTGTACTCAGTCACACAGGTCCCAGAACAGGCAGGTTACAACTGATCTCCCATTTGTTTGTACAATTGGGGAACCACAAATGCACTATCCATAGCCTGGAGCATTCACTACAAATGCCATTGCAAGATACCGCACCCTTGGCACCCAGGATACCTCAGCAGTTTGGAGGGTGGCATGTTACACAGGGAATGGGGAAGAGTGTATGACAACAGGAAGATACAGCATCAACAAGGCATGCATTGTAGGTATGTCAATTCCTCTTATGGTTTCTCCAGGGACATACACACAGCTGCATACACTGGTGGGTCCCAGCTTCCGTAGTGCCCCAATGTATGGTATAGCTACTTGGTTCATTCTGGGTGATGGTCCCCAGCCCTGGCCTGTGCAGTCAGTGGGTGGCTGTGGCAGGTCATGGAGGGCAGTGCCAGTCTTCGCAACAGCTCAGGATATGGGGGCAGCGAGGTCGTCTATGTACCAAGGCAGTGGGGGGAGTCCTCTATGATATGGATATGAACCGTGGTTTCCTCTGGTGCGATTGGGTCCAGGGGGGTCCCTACACTATGAAGCTCTTCAGGGATGGAGTTGGCTTGATCAGAGATTGGAGAGGGTACCTTTAGTCCACCAGGCTGCCAGGCTGCTGTGTACCTGGGTGCACTTCCACAGCCCACCTTTGGGTGGCTGTCTGGCTTAGGCCAGCTATTCATGGCCTAACTGTTGGCCGTGCTGCTCTGGGATGTGAGGGATGAATTTCCCACTGAGTATGCTGCAGCATGACATATGCATGGGAACACACCCTCGACTTGCATGGCATACTATTTGTGTACACGCTGGCCCATTCCCTTGCAGCGGGTGTATCCCACGCATTTGAATATCATGCTGTGGTGCATTGTTGGAGTTGCACGGCACAGCTCACTTTTCCACCAGGATGCACTGCTCATCTCCTTTGAATATGGGGCCCTGGACTAGGCTACCCTGAAGAAATACATTATCAAAATGGAAAAATTATGACCCCACTAAAAACAAGATATTGCATCTAATCTGAGACAGCCTGAGTAAATACAGTGCAGAAATGTGTAAATGAAGATCTCTATGACAATGACATGTAGCATCTCCCCTGTGCTATCTAGGATATATAATATAGGATAAGAAATATTTAAAGGAATTCTACTCTAAACTGAACTTCAATGTGGTCACTGGCACAAACAAACAGTTTCTTTATTGTCACAATCACACAGGAGTCTGGTGTGCATATTTTATGGAACACATACAAAGAGAGGTGAGGAAGAATAAGAGCCTCAGCTGGGACTTGAACCCAGGCCACCTTGGGTATTGTGGCCATGAGGATGTGTGTGTGAGTGTGTGTGTGTGTGTGTGTGTGTGTGTGTGTACAAAATATAAGACAAGAAATATTTAAAGGAAATCTATTCTAAACTGAACTTCACTGTGTTCACTGACATAAGCAGTTTTTTTACATAACATTAGAATGCAATATTTTATTATTGAATGGTGTGGCCATGAGAATGGTGTGTATGGAGAGTGTGTGTGTGTGTGTGTGTGTGTTTTCTATAGCTCAATATATTTTTTCCCAAAAAGATAGTAAAAAATGGCTTCTTATTGATACGTATTTAGTCATATTTCAGGTAGCACACTCACCTCTGAGGCTGGGAGATCAGAAGGCTGTAGGTTCTATCCCCACACCAGGCACTATGGTTAAATCCCAGTACTGACACTGTAGTGCAGCATGAGGGAGGTGCTGCACTCCTGAGGTGCCATCTTTCAGATGAGATGTTACACCGAGGTCCCATCTGCCTGTTCTGGTGGTAGTTCAGGTGTATGTTAAAGATCCCATGGCACTTCTCGAAAAGAGTAGAGGAATATTTTATTAAGACATAACATATAAACAAAATATATATTTCGTGTACTTTACATATTAAAATATCTTGTAATTATACTAGACATCATTAGTTAATGACAGCACTGTAAAAAAAATTCTTTAACTTTTCTTACTACCCACAATCTATTCTAATCCTTAATTTATTTTTTCAGTATATTCCTATTTCTATATTTAAATAAAACCCCATATCCTTCTTCCCAAGTTTCCTACTCTCATTTATGTGATTGGCACATCACTATCTGTGACCCATGGAAGACTTTTCCATAATTCTAGTACACTGTTTTGGTCTAGTTTTAATTTCTCTTTTTATAAATATTTACCAAGTCTTGCACTCTTTTATTATAAAGTTCATTAAAATGTTCTTCTTTCTGCTGCATCTCATAATCCAAATATTCCATTTTAATACAATCATGATAAGCTGTAGGTGTTCTATTCCATTTTCCCATCCTCTACTAAACACTCCATACATTAAGTTCTCATATGTAATTTTACTAAACATTTTGTCTTTCCAGTTCTGAGCCAGGAAAACCCAAAGTCTTTAATAAAAGAGCATGTTAAAAAGGTGTTGAATTGTTTCTTCTTGTTGAATACATTTAGGTCTACTATAAATCCTCTCCTGTACTACCTTATGCTTTTGGTTTGCCTTCATGTTAATTTGCTCATGACAAGCCCGCCAGTGTATGTCCCACATGTGTTCCGGGACTCTCTTGAGATTTAAAAACTCTTTTAAACTTTTTCTATGAACTACTGGACATTTTGGAAAAGTTACTGGCTCTGTATATAGAGAGGATAATATGGTGAAATACAATTCCTTCCTTTCTAGAGACTGAATTTGTTGGAGTCATTCCCCATTGCTTAATTCTTAGGAATGTATTATGGAACATATTCCGGTATTAGTACTGATTTTTTCAGAGTTTTTAGATTACCCACCTCCCACTGGACTAGCTATAAGTGACATTTCCCTTTCAACATTAGTTCCCACGTGTTATGTTGTTGCAGTAATAAAGGTTTAGTATTACTATGCAAGAAAAAAGAATTACAAAATATGATTGGATTTGTCATATTTAAACCACTCTGTTTTATGGTTAAGTACAACACATTTCTATTTATTGGATTCAGACGACTCTCCCAGCATGCTTGGAAGAATACATTGAGCAGTGTAGCATCCATGGTCTTGGGGGGGTATGTAAATTATAGAGGAAAATGGGCATCAGATATGTCTTAATCATTCAAATGTGCTTTTTCTTGCTAAACTTCCATCTATTCCACTGTACTACTTTATTCCAACCCATTTCAATTTTACTTCTCCAATTTATTTCATCTAGATTTTCTTGGACTGAAGTTACACTTAGAATGTCTAAGGAGTCTGGTTTTGTTGAGATATTTCCTGCTATATCTTTCTCTTCTAGAAAGTTTATTCTTTGCCCCACACATTTCTTAAGGTTTAAAGATGCCCCGGATAAGCACCCAAATTCTGCAGATCTTCAGTACTTCCATGATTGAGCTTCTATCTCCATCATAACATTCATGTCGTCCAGATAAGCCATTACTTTATATAAAAGCAGGCTATCCTTTACCCTTATTTGCTGTTACCACTTTGCTATCATTAATTTTCCTTAATAAGGGTCAATAAAATCATACAGTGTTGGGCTTAGAGGACAGCCCTGCCTGACTCCTCTTTTAATTTGAATTATTGGACCTTTCCAGCCATTCACTATTGGCATTACTGTTGCAGTATGGTATATGTATTTTAACCATCCAATCATTACTTCTGGTATATGATATGCCCATAGAGTTTCCCATTAAAAAGCATGACAAACGCTGTCAAATGCCTTCTTCTAGTCTAACAAAACTAAACACCCATCTACTTCCCCCAACTTTCCTAATTCAATTATTTCTCTAAGTAGAAGAAGGTGACTTTGTATTTGTCTTCCCTTTATTGCATATGTCTGTGCAGGAGATATAAATATGTCTGTTATCAGTGCTAACCTCTTTGCCAATATCTTTGTTTATAACTTGAAATCTGAATTTAAGATGCTGATGGGCCTCCAATTGTTCAAGTCTGATCTGTCCCCTTTTTTATGTATATAACTTAATACACCCATATTCATATTTAGAGGCATATTTTTTGTAAATAACATTTGATTAAAAATGTCTTTTAATTACCATAAAAGTTCTTCCCCGATAATTATCAGAAGCTTATTTGGAATGCTGTCCAGTCCTGGTACTTTATTCCTGCCAAAGTTAACATTGCTTCTTTAATTTAATTTTCATGCATAGGCTGAGTTAATTTACCTATTGTTGAAGGGTCTATCTCTGGTAAAACAATCAACACATTTTGTTTCATCAGTTTCTAATGAATCATACATTTGCATGGTGTACCTAGTAACTATCTGTATGAATTCTAACTGTGTTCTACATTCCATTCCTTTTTCATCTTTTAATATTGTGATTTCTTTATCTTTTGCCTTTTTAATACAACTCTTCAAATGGGCACACTATTTCTGTTTTTCCCCTCCTACCATATTGTTGCTGATGATATAAGTTTCTCACTTTTCCTTCATGAAAAGTTATCATCTGTTTTAATCTAGTGATTTGTGCCCTGAGATCTTGTCCCATTTCATATGAATAAGACATTAATTGTTGAAGTAGGTTTCTATTTTTCAAATATGCAAAATATTGCTGTTTACTGTGATTTTTACTTAGTTGTTTACATAATTTTTGTATGTCTAATTTTGTATCTTCCTACCAATTAATGTCCGAATCAAACATTATGAACACCGACTTTCTAGCAAGAATGAGATCTTTTATAGCCTGTGAGATACATATGTCCGATACTAATGATACATTCCACTTCCAGAAACCTAGCCCTCTTTTTATACTCAAATTAGATCCTGTTTTTATCTTCGCCATATTGTGATCTGAAAATTTCATAAGAATAATTTCAACTGATATTACTCTTATTATTCCTGAAGTAAACATATAGTCTATTCTAGACCCCCAAATGACCCTTCTGAAATGAGGGTGTTTCTAACTTTTTGTAAGAAAAATATGAATCCACCAATTTCTAGCATAACAATGCTAATTTCTTGCCTAAGCTAGAAATCTGAGTGAAGGGAAGTTTGGAATGGTACCCTTGGGTGGTCTGAAATGAAACTAAGCATAGACTCTAAGTGGTTGCAACTTGTTTAGATAAAAGTTAAATCTGAAGCTAGAAACAAACAGGAAACTGAATCCTAGTTGTTCTTAAGCCAATAATGAAAGAATTTATTTAGAACACAAGATCCTAAGCCCTGAGGAAGCCCAGTGTTAGGTGAAACGTTATGTACTGAGGGGATCATGGTGTCCTAAGAAAAGATCAAAATAAAACTACATTTCTTATGATGAACTGAGTGGCTGGTCTCCAGAAACTTTTTTCACTACGTTGAAGTCAACTGCTCAACCAGCCCCAAACAGAACATTTGGTCTACTTTATACAAAGGCACCCACCCACCCATGTTCTCTTCCTTGGCAGCTACAGTCTGTTTGACATGTCTCTACTCAGATCTTACTGCAGCATACTTACACACACTAAACATAACAATGATTTTTAAATCTGCACAATAGAGTACGCACGATGACAATAAGTGCAAGATAGCAAACAAACAGTCATGGCACACCTCACAACAAGAAATAACAGTTCAAGACTCACTTGTGTTGAATGGTGACAAAGTATTTATTTTCACCACAATAGAACAACATCTCAAGTGGGGCTGGAGGCCCACAACTAACAGCTTCTAGCATTTCACTTAAATCATTCTTCGGTAGCTCTGTCTTTTTCAAGTGGAAGATATTGTTTGCCACCTGATAAGGACAGAAAAAGACCATAAGTCCATCAGGTTTATCCTGTAGCCCTACAATGTATTATGCCCTAACAATCCTCTTAAAGGTGTCCCATTGGGTTTTGAATCTAGCTATAGTCCCAGCATTGAAAGCACTGTTGGGTCAACTATTCCACTCATCCCTCACTATCTCTGTGAGCAAACACTTCTAATGTTCTTTTAGAAGCCAACAGCATAGCTGTAGGATCCTATTGTCATTCTGCATCCTCTTTTGCATTTAGTCAAGTTCAAAGATACATTCAGTGTGAGTGATTTGGCTGCATGATTTCATTGATCATGTCAGTGATAGGACTTTTGGGTCTTAGTGTAGGGTTTCAAACCTACACAAGTTTAGGTTCGATCCCCAGTGAGGAACATTTCTTTCTTTCTTACTTCAATTCATACAATGTGGGAGCTATTGCTAGGTGCTATTGCTGATGTTAATGATACACTTTTAGCAAGGTTTGAACTTCCGTACTGCTGATAACTTGAAAAGTTCTGGCTCAGAATTTGAAGTATAAATGCAACTTAGAAAATACTACTCCAAATAGACAGACTATTCATTACAAACATTCACTGCAGCTGTGTAGGGGAGGTCTGCACTCACTGCATGATGTCCTTTGCCACAGCATGCATCTCCTGTATAGAAAGCTTAATACAGTGGTAGAAGTATAAGCTATCAAGCATTAGAGGATAGGGGGTCTGGATTTGATCCCCGAAGGGGAAAATCTTTTTTCCTTTTCACTACAATTTATGTAGTATGAGAGAAATTATTAGATGCCATTGCTAATGAAAGCATAGAAACATAGAAACATAGAAACATAGAAACATAGAAGTTGATGGCAGATAAGGACCGCAAGGCCCATCCAGTCTGCCCATTTCTTTTTCTACCTTATAAATGTGCCATCGGCCTTTGCTCTGTCAGTGACCTATCTATTCATAGTCATTTGTATTGCTCCTTATGCCTATCCATGCCTGTTTGAAGCTCTGCACTGTATTCATAGCCACCACTTCTTGTGGTAAGCTATTCCATGCATCTACCACCCTTTCTGTGAAAAAGAATTTCCTCACATTCCCCTTAATCGGCCTCCTCTAATCTCATGCTGTGTCCTCTTGTCCTGCAATTTTTCTTATATTTAAACATGTTAGACTCTTTCACCTTGTTTATGCCCTTAAGGTGTTTAAATGTCTCGATCATATCACCTCTCTCCCTCCTTTGCTCAAGGGTATACATATTGAGCTCCGTTAATCTGTCCTCATGCTATAAGCAATATTCTTTCAGCAAGGTTTCACATTCTATATTGCTGATAACTTGAAATATTCCAGCTCAGACTTTGATGTTTAAATGCAGCTTTGCAAACACTACTTCAGGCAGACAGACTATTAATTATGAACAACCACTGCAGCTGTTTAGGGTGGTATCCACACTCACTCCGTGATGTCCTTTGCCACAACATGCATCTCCTGTATAGGAAGCTAAATACAGTGGTAGAGTTACAAACTATCAAGCAATAAAAGGTAGGGGGCCTGGGTACCATGAAAGAAATTGTTAGATGTCATTGCTTATGACAATAAGACTTTCAGCAAGGTATGAAGTTCTGTATGGCTGATAAATTGAAAAGTTCCAGCTCAGACTTTGAGGTTTACATGTAACTTGGGAAATACTGCTTTAAATAGCTAGACTGTTAATGATGATGATGATGATGGTGTCTGCACTCACCACTGGATGTCCTTTACCACAGCATACTTTTCTTGCATATGAAGCTTAGTACAGCATTAGAACTAAAATCCACCAAGCAGGATAGAGTTGGAGGCCTGGGTTTGATCCCCAGAGTGGAACATTTTTTTTCTTTCTCACAAGTGATGTAGTATGAGATAAATTGTTAGATGGTATTGTTGATGTTAATAATAGACTTTTAACAATGTGTGACAGTCTACATATATTACTGATAACCTGAAAATTTCCAGCTCAGACTTTGAGGTTGAAGTGCAACGTAGGAAAAATTACTTCAAAGCGACAGGTTGTTCATATGACAGTTAATTCTAACTGTTGGGGGGGGAGGTCTGCACTCAGTGCTGGATATCCTTTGCCACAGTATGCATATTCTGTCTCAGAAACTTGGTGCGCTGGTAGAGGTATAGGCTTCTAAACAGTAGATGGTAGAAAGACTGGGTTCAACCCCTAGAGTGGATACTTTTTTTCTTTCTCATTACCATATATATGTAGTATGAGAGAAACTGTTAGATGTCATTTCTGATTATAATGATAACTTTCAGCAAGGTTTGACATTGTATATTGCTGATAACCTGAAATGTTCTAGTTCAGACTTTGAGGTTTAAATGCAAATTGAGAGATATTACTTCCAATAGACAGACTGTTATTATGAAATCACTGCAACTGTGTATGGGGTGCGGTATGCACTCTGCTTGATGTCCTTGGCCACAGCATATATTTCCTTCCTAGAAAGCTTAGCACAGCAGTACAGCTACAGGCTACCAAGCAGTAGAGGGTAGAGGCCCTGGGTTAGATCATTGGAACATTTTTTTTCTTTCTCACTACAGTTGATTGATGTGATGTCTCAGACCCCACCCCCAATTTAGTTCCCTTTTCATTGCCAAGGAAAGCCTGTCAGTCTTCTTTCTGGCCATATCATTATTTCACATAGCCTTTCTTTGGTGCCTTTAGTACAATTGATACTTTCATTAAATTTCTCCCTTCCAGCTTGAGATTTTGCCCCTGGTGGATGAACTGTTCCTTAACCTAAACAGTTCTGGGGAGTTCACCATGTTGTACCCTATATGCGTTTGAGTGTTTCCATCATGTCCCCTCTCCCTTCTATCATCCAGATAGCACATATTGTGACTCTTCAGTCTCTCCTCATAGGACCCAACCTGATGCCCTTGGATCATTTCTGTTGCCCTTTTCTGTATGGATTCTGACCTATCTCTGTCCGTGATCGCCAAATATGGTGAATGCTGTGCGGTTCCATTTCAAGTAATGGTGAAGCACCGTACTGCTTGCCCCAATACAAAATGCATTGGGATGAGTAGTGTGGTACCGCACTGTTACCTGAAACAGAACCACACAGAATCTGACATGTTTGGCAATTGCAGAGTTTATAAAATTAAAATAAAGTAAGTAAACTGCATACATTTTTTTTTACTGTGCAAAAAGCTTAATTGGGGGCTAGAGCTTTCAAGGGTGGGAGGGTTATGATTATGAGAGTTTTCCTTTAAGCAAACATGTGGGGGTATCCTAAGATTTAATGCAATATATGGAAATAACACAGTGGAAGGTGTGTTAAAGGTATGTACGTAATAAGACATGATGGAGTGTACACTGTGCTGAAATAACCGCACACCAAGGGACATAGTGAAGTGGATGAGTGCTTTCCTTTTTTTACTTAGTTTTTATTTCCCTCATCCAAATAGTACATAACAATGGCAATCAGACAAAAGACAGACAGTGTGATACAGCCAAACTGAACATATATAACAACAGCTGTTTCCTAACTTTCTGTTTACACTTCCAGCAGTGTGAAACAGAACATCTAAGAAGAACGGAACAGAGACTGTATACCCAAGAGGATGGACCACATAATTTCACAACCCCAAGGAAGACTGCTCATCTCAAGTGTATCACCTGTTCCAGAAAGCACATTTAAACAAGCATTTGTCAATGACGAATGTTTGCGTGCTGATATTAGCATTTGACATACAGAAGTTAGACAGATGCAGAATAGGAATGGCAGTGAAGTATTGAACTCACGCCAACCCCACCTCCACCCTGCAGAGCTGGACAGGTGCAGGGGTGTTCCTTTGGGTAGTTGCTCACTAGTAGCAAAAAAAACAAAACTAGGCTGAGCTAAATTATGAAACCTATAAGTTCATTTGCATAGGTTTTAACGTGCATATGTGTCTTACTTGATACAATAGCTGAAGAAAATGTGTCTTTGTCTGTGTTAATGTTCGACACAAACAAAATCTTTAAAAGCTGCAAACTTGAAAAATCCTTAACTGTAATGGGTTCACAGTTGTGTGGTTTGTCAGAAGATAGTCTAACTAAAAGTCTGAGCTGACTTCCCGGCAAAAATTATTTAGAGCTAGTATTTTAATTAGAAACAAGAAAATTTGTGATGGATTTGAAAAACCATTGTGACCAACTTTTGTGAACTCAGCACATGCTTAAGATTACAATATATAGCTTGTCTGCTTAGTAACACACAACCCACAAAAACAGCAAGAAAAGAAAAAACAGCCAAGAACATGATCGAAAATAGAAAAACACATTTTGGGGGAGCAGGGGGGAGTCGTGAGTTACTTATTGAATTGTAAAAACTTTATGTAAAGTGTATTAAGTCCTACATGAAGAAAATGTCTAAAGCCCCAAAACACAAAAAAAGAGGTACAAACACAACAAAAAAGCACCTGCATTTTCTACTACAAATGAAGTCATATGCAAGCAAAATATTTAAAGTCCTAAAATAATTAACATAGTTCTGAGTTGTCTACTACACATCTGCTTCTTTGTCCAAAAGTAACTAGTCACTCATTACAAGTCAACTGCTACTTTGCACAAAGCAAGTTATGACTCAACTCATACTTCAGGCCCTGGGCAAAGACAGTACTGACTTACCTCTGGTGTGATGCAAGTTATATGTTTGGCACTATACTTTCTCAAAAAGTAATGAAAATGTGCTGGCCCACTGGCACTGAGGGATGAGGTGCTGGATGCCACACCTCGCACTATGCCAGCGACCTTCAGGAATAAGCACGGGCCACCGGGGGTCGGCAGGGAGGAGATGGACCGAGCATCCGATGGACTGCTCTCCATCTCCAGGGAGGGGGGTGCCTTGCCGCAGGTGCATGTCTGGCCCCTGGTGGTGGATGGGGCTTGGTGGAGCACTGCTGGAAGAACACAGGTGCGACAGCATGGCAGACACGTGGCAGGGACACGCATAGGTGTTTGTGTATGCCCACCGCCATCATCACTGCATGCTGAGTGCTCACAAGGGAAAAAATGAGAAAAGACCCTGGTGGCAGGTCATTGCAGCTTGATGGCTGTCCCCTGTTGCTCCATCTCCGGAGGCAACACCTGAATTGGATCCCAATGGGCTGGTGAGTTGGGGTTCCCATTGCCCCACCATGGGAGGTAAGCCATGGGGTTTACAAGGGTGAGGGCCTGAAGGAGTGGAGGCTAGGATAGCAGCAAGACAAGTGGCCAACCAGGGCTGGGGAGTGAAAAGAAAATAGCAAAAAAAGTAAGGAAATTCATTGCAACAAGTCACATTAATGTATACACTGGGTTACAAAACCACGAAAGGAGCAAAATGTGACATTATGATTTTTCAACCCTAACACTCACCCCATCGCTGCCTTCATGACCCAGCTGCAAGTTACAGGTCTGGGGCCATGCCCTCGGTTTGCTGCTTGAAGCTACATGTCTGGAGCAGGACCCCAAGTGTCCAAAGCTATGCTTCTTGGGTGTAAGCTACCGGTCTGGGGATATGCCCCTCAGGTTTGCTGCTTGTAACTACAGGTCTGGGCAGTACCCAAAGTGTCCAGAGCTGCACTTCTTGGGTGTACGCTACTTTTAGTGTTACTATAGTTAAGGCTGAGTTCCCCGTTTAAGGTTAAATCTGAAATTTGGCAGCTTAATAACTTTGCAACCGTATGATGGATTTGCCTGCAATTTGGAATGCACAGTCTGGTACCATACCATAGATCTCTGGACCTGCCAAGTTTCTTTATGGTCGGATGTGCGGTTGCGGAACTACAGAACACCAAAAATGCATAAATTACAGGTTTTATGGTTTCTTTGCTCATACCTACAGCCCACATGTTTTGTGTGGTCAGTCCGAAATCCTCAGGGAACTTGCAGCTGGGGTCCCCGATGTGCCTTTCAAAGATTTCATGAACAAATATTAAACGGTTCAAAAGTTATTCAAAAAACACTGAATCCCATTATAGTCTAAGGGAAAAGTTAACAAAATATCCAAAAGTGTCGCAAATGCAGTTTTTAGTGTCGCAAATGACCCTTTTACTTTCGTAATTCAGCCATTTTCTTTTCAGTTGGTGGTCAGAGAAATGCTTGGCATTTAAATTTGGGACCCTCTAGGGACACAATTCTTGTTTTGTTCAGCTAGTCGAGCCCTGAGGATGCTCCCCATATCTTTTTTTGGGGGGGTAAAACACCCCAGAAATATGTTTTAATTTTGTAAAAGTAGTGTCTAAAAGTACTTTTGTTTATGTAACACTTCGTGATTTATTTTGCGTTCCGTTACAGTTTGCATTAACATTTCCGTTTTGCGGCACCGTGTACCTTACCATTTGAGTTTTGCATTCTTCTTGCATTTCCATTTGTGTTACTGTGTTCCTTTGGGCGTCACCATTGCTGTTTCCATTACCATTTGCATTTCGTTTTTGTTTACCATTGGCGTTTCCATTACCATTTGCGTTACCATTACTGTTTGCATTTATGTTTGCACTTGCATTTCCATTACTGTTTGCGTAATCGTTGCATCATCGTGTGCATTACCATTTGTGCTTACGTTTGTGTTACCTTTAGTGCTGCTGTTTCCTATCGAGTCACCGTTGGCATTACCATTTGCATTTACTTTACTGATACCATTTGCATTTCTGGTACTGTTTTCATTAGCGTTTTTGTTTATGCCACTGCATGCGTTTACTGTATGCATTTGTATTTGTATTTGCAGTTGCATTTCCATTTGCATTACCGTACCATTTTTGTTTTTTGTTGCCATTTGCGTTACCATCTCTGTGCTCACTTTTGTGCTTGCATTACCATTTGCATTATCGTTTTCATTTGCTTTTGCACTTGCATTTGCGTTACCGTTTGTGTTACTGTTTCCTTTTGTCTCACCATTGGTGTTACCATTTCTGCTTGCGTTTGCATTACCATTACCATTTGCATTTTTGTTACCGTTTGCATTACCATTTGCATGTGCGTTTTCGTTACCATTACTGTTACCATTACCGTCAGCGTTGGCATTACTGTTAGTGTTAATGTTCCCATTAGGATTACCGTTAACATTGCTGTTACCATTACTATTAGCATTACCTTTCCTGTAAGGGTTATTACACACAAATGGGAAGCATGGTGGCAGACCCAACGATCCCACCACCACATACCATTCACTATTTATAGTGCACATTCTCAAAAAGAAGGGAAATTCATGGCAAAAAAATCCAATTTAATGCATCAGTTAGGGTTGTTCCACAGCAACAAAAGTGAGGAAATTTGGTGTTTGGGTTGCCACCCCTACCATCCCACCCCCACGCCACCCAACCAACAGCCATCGGGGTGTGCATTGGGGTCATCGTGCCTAACTCTTACCCCATTCTCCTATACTTCACCACCTCAGCTTCTTTACACATGGAATGGGGTGAGGGTTGAGCCCTCGACCCCAACACACACCCGATGGCTGTTGGTAGGGGTGAGGTGGGGGGTGGGAATAGTAGGGGTGGCAACCCTAATGCCAAATTTCCTCACTTTTGTCACTGTGGAATAACCCTAACTGATGCATTAAATGGATTTTTGCCATGAATATATATATATATATATGTATATATATGTGTATGTGTGTATATATATATATATATATATATATAGATGGGGATTGTATGTATATATATATATATATATATATATATATATATATATATAGACACACACATACGAATATATGAAAATGCCAGCAGATACAGGCCATACGATCTATCGAGTCTGCTCAAGTGTGCAGCTCCCAGGTTAATCTACTGCAACTGCCCCTCCACCCCTTGCCCATCCATCTGATTTATTGCCCCTTTCTGCAGACTCCCCCTCCTAGTTTCTCCCATTTTGACCTTACCTTTGACCATGTCCCACCCCTTCTTTTAACACTGCCCACATATTTCAATGATATCACCTCCTCTGGCAGTGAGTTCAACCTCGCTACCACCCTTTTCATGAAGTATTGCCTCCTCATTTCCCTCTTGAATCTTACACTCTCTAGTTTCAGACTGTCTCCTTGTGTCCCTCCCCCCTTAATCTAAACATGTCCTCAGTACTAACCCTATTCATGCCCTTTAAGTATTTGAAGATCTCAATCATATCCCCTCTCTCCCTTCTATCCTCCAGGGAATACATGTTGAGCTCCCCCAGTCTTTCCTCCAATGGTTTGTCCCCCCAGCCCAAGGATCATCTTTGTCAACCTTCACTGGACCCCTCCAGTAGTTTGACATCCTTCTTTAAATATGGGCACCAGAATTGCACACAGTACTCCAAGTGAGGTCTCACCAGTGACCTGTGCAGTGGCAAAATGACTTCCTCTCCTAGAAGCGATTCTTCTGGCAATGCACCACACCATCATATTAGCCTTGGCCGCCGCCTTCCCACACTGTGCTAACGGGTATAAATAAAACTGGAAAAATGTGAATGAGGCCACAGATATCTGATCCTATAGTGCACACTGGACAGCAGGAAAAGCAGAACCAAGATAGATGAGGTTGTTGATGACAGTTACTGGCTGTGGCACGTGGTGACACCCTGCGCAGGTGCTGACAACACAGCCCGGACTAAAAGTTTCTCCCATGGGGTACTTGTGCCTCCGATTCTAAGACCAAAGAGTTAGGCTCTATAGAGAAGACTGATTTTTAAAAGATCTTTTATTTCCATGTGATTTTTGGCTATGGGACAAAGTCCTTTCTTGCTGTTCCTATCTATAGAAGCCACTGTGTCCATCTCAGCTGAAATAGTGCTGCCTGACTTCAGCAGTTAAAAGTAGTTTTTTTTCATTCTACAGTCTTCAATCATTACATCCTGCCACTAATTGTTGGTGGGTCGGATGAAAGATGTATTTGAATTATTGCTTTTACAGTAAGTGTTTTGTCTTTATAAAGCAACAGTGAAAGAAATTGGGCAAAAACTTTGACCCCACCTGTTTTATACTGTAAAAGATTCCTGGGAGCTTCTAATTTTATTTGGTGGTAAAATGTTCTACTTCCACCAAAGTCTGAACATTTTATAAATGTTTCAATTTAGTTTTTCTATCAAGAAAAAAAAGTTGGCCACAGCCTATGGCTTGGAAATAGCATTGTAGACCTGATACTTGTTAGGCTTGAGAAAATAAAAAAAAACTCATGGTGCACAGCATAGGAAGTATAGAAATGTATAGTTGACAGGTATGATAATATTTTGATTAACAGTTGCTGAAACTAGCTTTTTGGAAAAACATTTTTCCTTACACTGCTGCTCTAAACTTACGTGTATTGTTTTGAATAAAACAAACTACATTAAATATAGGGATGCACAGGATCAGTATGTAACATAGAAATTCCAGCAGATAAGGAATGCTTGGCCCACCCAGTCTGCCCATTTTCTACCTGCCGCAGAAACCGCAGACCCTACTTGATCTCCAGCTTTGTTCTCCTTCCATTCACTAGGGTTCCCCTATGCCTATCCCATGCAATTTTGATTTCCCCTACTGTATTAGCGACCACCACCTCCTCCTCCATTAGGAGGCTGTTCCATGTATCCACCACTCTTTCTGTGAAGAAACACTTCCTCACATTGCCTCTCAGTCTACCCCCTTCCAGCCTTATGTCACGACCCCCTTATTCTAGAATATCTCTTTTTCTGAAAGATGCTACCCTCTTGTACCTTATTTATGCCCTTGAAGTATTTGAAGGTCTCTGTCATAGCCACCCATTCCCTCCTCTCCTCCAGGGTATACATATTGAGGTGCTCAGGTCTCTCGACATATGACTTACAGTGCAAGAAGTGAATGGCAGTGCTTTCATACATCTTGTAACTACATCACTCATAAAAAAGGACATATTCCGCTAAAGAGAACTTTTTAAATATAGTTGCTGCTCCCTCCACAACATGGCAATGGCTTGCTGACCAAACAGAATATGTTATGTAGTATAAGGAAAAGAACTACTTATTACTATTCCAGCCAGTAATTATATAGAGAATAATGTATAGGCAGGTGGTTATTATGAGAATTTTACACACCGGGTGGATGCCCATAAACCCCAGGCAAGCCCAGGGTTTATAGGCATCCCACACTGAGGTAAGTGTAAAATTCTCGAAAATAACCACCTGCTTATTACTTTATTTTTATAATTGTAGGTCCATTAGTTATTATCTATTGAATTTGCAAATAAATGAATAAGGCAGTTGTGGTATAGTGAAGAATTTATTTGTGGTGGTTGTACAACATTGCAGTTTTTAATTATTTTAAAAACGTGTTTCTTCAACTGCCTTATTCATTTATTTGCAAATTCATAGATTATTGCTAAAAAATTGAGACGGAGGGTCACTGTCTGTTTTTCTTTTGGTATTTAGATTATGCTGCTCTACTGTAAATTGTTCTGTTATAGGGGAGTCTACGATTTAAAATCTTGTCTCCATTTCTTAAGAATCTTGTGCTGTTGCTGTCACTATTTTACATCCGTTTTTTTTTAAAGTGGTCCGTGATTTGTTTTGTTTCAGAGCGGTAGATCTGACAGAGACGGAGCTGACGCGATAAGTCGTTTACTTCTTTATGTCTCGCGCTGTGCTCTAGAGCAGAGTAGCGCATGTTTGCCGTTATAACTAGCCGAGGTAGTTATAACGGCAAATTATAACTCGCTGTGCCCGTGTTAAAAAATTGTGGCCAGTAATTATAAAACAACTCACCCACTGTGAATTTGCCCAGCACTGTGTATAACATGGCAAAGAAAATTCTCTCTTAGAATTGTACTCATTGTTATACTGCTAGCCTTCATATTGTTGAGAAAGTCCCCAGAATTAAGACTCACAGTCCAACTGACTGACAGAAAGACACAACTAGATCTGATACTTTGGTGATGACCTAGCTCCCTCTGCTGGTAAACAGCAGCACACATTTAAAGTGATTTTCCAAGTTTAGGAGATGACTTACAGTACAACAAATGGTAGCAGATTAGGGTTGCCACCTGTCCAGTTTTAGACCAGATAATACAGTTGTTGGGGTCCTTACTGGTTTGGGAGCAATTCTGAGTGCTCGCACACTTTTACAACTGATTATTAAATCATTCACTTCTTGGGTTGCATGTCCAGCTTACAAAGAAATTCTGATGTCACAGGCCTTTGTTTGTAAAACCAGTCTGGGAGCTGCTAAGTATGGCCATTAAAGAGCACTTTTCCCTGGATTTCTTTAGTTGCCTGCAAACACATCAGGAGGCTCCCTTACCTGAATGGGAGTTCCTCCTTGTTTTGCCCACAAAGGAAGGAATGGATCATATTTTTGACCCCAAGGGGCTAGCAGCTTGATCCCTTTCACTTCCTGATTGCCAACACCATCTGCGCACTACCTTGTTGTGTGATGTAATTATAGGACTAAGCGGGGATGTGCTCCATTCAAAGCCTATGGAGGCGTGGTTTTATAAGTTATTTTCAGTATTTTTAATCAGACTTTTGGTACAAATGGAAGCATGTTTTCAAATAATAAGAGCATTGTTGCGAAAACATGCTTCGTTCTAAAAGTCCTGATTCTCCTAAATATTTAAAGCTCAACTTCTCCAAGCTTGAATGAAGCATCACAGAAGTGGAAAGGATAGAGCTGCTAGCCCCCTCAGGGGCAAAATATGATCCCCTCCCTTCCATTGGGGGCTCAACAAAAATATTTACAGCTACTACAGAGGAACTCCCATTCAGGTAAGGGAGCCTGTGTTTGCACTGCACCGAGAGAGGTGCTCTTTAAGGCCATTAGCACTAAATCAACTGAAATATTTTCCAGTTTGAATTTTACTGCTGTGACAGAAAACAGTTCTTATACCTTTATATGCTCTCTTGTGTTCCTTTTTGTATGTCTTATATTCTGATGTATTTTAGGCCCATTTTTGTTACATTAATTATTTAATTTTTATTGACTTTATCACTACATTGATTCCCTCTCTCTTGAGTCCTCAGCAGCTATTGCACTGAACATCTATTGCTTTCAAAAAAGAACTCTGCATTCCTTGCATCCTTTGCAACTGAACAACATGTTGGAGTTCCACCACAGTTGCCTCTGCATCTGTGGAGCACTCGGTCACACTGCACTATTTTTAACTTGCAAAAAAATCGGACTGTCCTGATCGGGACACTAGGGATGGGGCACCCAAGTGTCACTGCTATATTTTGGGGGTCCTGAGAGGGAGGATCAGTGGGGGGCCATGTTCCTAATTTTAAAAAATGGCAGTCACAGTGGAACACGAGAACACTCCACTGTTTCCAAGATGGCAGCCATGGTCTCACTGCGCATGCGCTAGCACTAGCCATGTGCATTGTAATGTGGTGGCTTATCTGGTCAGGCTGGAGTGTGCTGCACTCCACCATGACTGCTGTTTTTCTTAAACATATGTATATCCTCCAGCTGACCCTCCATCTCAGCACCCCCACACAGAAGCATAACAATGACACTGGGGTGCCCAATCCCCAGTGCCACATTTGGGAATCCTGCATCCTGTTTTTTCTCCTAGCTGCAAAACAAAACAAAATCCATTCAAGTCTTTTGCAGCCATTCCTTAGCCCACACCCTCCTCCCACTCAGCACCCCCCACAAGCCCTTACTTACCCATCGAGGGTCCAATGCCGTAATCTTCTCTGAACCACTTATGCATCTTCACTCTTCAATGCCTTCATGTCTTCACTCATCAACGACGGACTGCGACCTGAAGTATGCTTTCAGTGTATTTCAATGAGGTTTTGAACTTAGTAGCATAACTTCGCCAGTTTTCAATATTTTTGCCTCAAACTTTCAACATACTTTTTTGGGACACAACCTCATGAACAATGCAAGTAATGTCAGGTAAATCTGTCCCAAAAGGTGATTTTGAAGTCACTGCACAAAATCACCTCTCAGGCAGGAGTTAAAATGTTCTCCACCATAGTTCAAGAGGTGGGGTCATAAGATGGCTATGTTGAAAATGTGGTATAAAAATATTAAAAAACAAAGTTATGAGCCTACATTGAATTTTGCAAGTGCAGGCTCATAACTTTGGTAATTTTCAATATTTTTACCCCAAATTTACAACATAGCCATATCTTTACAGCACCTCATGAATGTGAGAGCTGTTATTTTCAAATCCTGGCCAAAATGGGTTTTATTTTACATCTGAGAAGGTGATTTTGCAGTCCTGTGTGAAATCACCTTTCTGGCAGGAGCTGAACATTTTCTCTGCTATTGTTCATGAGGTGGGATCATAGGAAAGCTATGTTCTCAATTTAGTGTAAAAACATTTAAAAACCAAAAAGTTATCTGGCTATGTTGTATTTTGCAAATGCAGGCTCATAACTGTGGTAATATATAATATTTTTACCCCAAAGTTTTAACATAGCCATTTCTTTACAGCACCTCATGAATGTGACAGCTGTCATTTTTCAACTCCTGCCCAAAGTGTGTTTTTGCATCCCAAATGTTGATTTTGACAGTCCCTGTGTGAATTCACCTTTGAGCAGGAGTTGAACATTTCTCTGCTATTGTTCATGAGGAGGGATCATAAGAAGGCTATGTTCTCAATTGAGTGTAAAACATTTAAAACAAAAAAGTTATCTGCTATGTTGTATTTTGCAAATGCAGGCTCATAACTGTGGTAATATATAATATTTTTACCCCAAAGTTTTAACATAGCCATTTCTTTACAGCACCTCATGAATGTGACAGCTGTCATTTTTCAACTCCTGCCCAAAGTGTGTTTTGCATCCCAAACGTTGATTTCACAGTCCCTGTGTGAATTCACCTTTGAACAGGAGTTGAATATTTACTCTGCCATTGTTTATGAGGAGGGTCTAAGAAGGCTATATTGAAAATTTGGTATAAAAATATTGAAAAAAAGTTATAAGTCTACCTTGAATTTTGCAAATGCAGACTTGTAACTCTGATAATTTTCAATATTTTTACCCACATTTATAACATGCATATCTTTACAGCACCTCATGAATGTGACAGCTGTCATTTTTCAAATCCTGACCAAATGTTTTTGTACATCACAGAAGATTGTTTTGCAGTCCCTGCACGAAACCACCTTTGGGCAGGAGTTGAAATATTTTCTCTGCCAGTGTTCATGAGGTGGGATCATAAGAAGGCTATGTTCTAAATCTGGTATAAAAATATTTAAACAAATTATGAGGCTATGTTGCATTTTGCAAACATAGGCTCATAAGTGTTTAATATTCAGTATTTCTACCCCACATTTTCAACATAGCCATTTCTTTACAGCACCTCATGAATGCGACAGCTGCCATTTTTCAGCTCCTGCCAAAAATGTGTTTTTGCATTCCCAAAGTTGATTTCACAATCTCTGTGCAAAATCACCTTTTGGGCAGAAGTCAAACATTTCCTCTGCCCTTCTTCAAGAGCAGGGTCATAACAAGGCTATGTTGAAAATCTAGTATAAAAATATTACAAAACAGCGGTATGAGCCTACATTACATTTTGCTAGTCATTTGCATGTGAGGTACCAGCTCGATGTTGCACAGTAAATGTAAAAGGCTGTAACAACAGCTACCACCTCATGATTCTGTTGTTTTTTTCTTTCATCTGGGACAGAAAGCAAAGGGGATTATGGTCTGTTACTAGGGTAAAAGGGGCTCCACATAAATAGAATCATAATGATTCAATTGCCAATTTTGCTGCCAAACACTTCAATTCCACCATACTATATATTTTTTCTCTATCATGTAACTTACAGGAGATATATACTATAGGATGTTCTTCCTCATTTATTGTCTAAGTATGGCTCCCAAACCCGTCCCAGAGGCATCTGTGTGGACTTCAAATGGATAATCAAAATCAGGGCTCCTTAACACAGGGGAAGAGCATAGTGCCACTTTTGGTATTAAAGGCTTGTTCATTCTTGTGACCATTGTATTTTATTCCCATATTTCTTTTTGTAAGGTCAGTTAGTGAAGCAGCAATTGTAGAGAAATTGGTGATAAAACGCCTGTAATACCCGACGATACCTAAAAATGATCGGATTTGTTTCTTTGTGGTTGGTCTGGCACTGTTAGCTACCACCTCTACCTTATCCATTTGCAATTTGATGAGCCCATTACCAAGTGCAAATCCCAAATACTTGGTCTCATTCATAGCCAATACACGTTTACTTGGATTTATGGTCATACCTGCCATCTTGATTGCATTTATTATGTCTCAGAGATGTGTCAAATGAGAATCCCAGTCTTTACTGAACATGACCACAACGTCCAAGTATGCAGCACAAAATGTAATGTATGGTGTTAATATTTGATCCATATACCGCTGGAAAGTGGCTGGTGCACCATGGAGCCCAAATGGCATAGTACAGAACTGGAAAAGGCCCATGGGGTACTGAAAGCTGTTTTTTCTTTATCTGCACTTGCCAAAAGGATCTGTCAATATCCTTTGGTAAGATCTAACATGGATATGTATCTAGCATTCCCAATTTTATCTATAATATCATCTATTTGAGGCATACGGTACACATTAAATTGTGCAACTTGGTTAAGGTTTCTAAAGTCGAGGCACAACCTGATACCTCCTTCCTTTTTTGGCACTATCACATCTGGAGACACCCATGCACTTTTTGAGGGTTCAATAATTCCGCGAAGGCTAGCAATTTGATGATTTCATCTTGAACCACTTTTCAAACCCTCTTGGGGAGTCTATAGGGACTTTTCCTCACTGGGCCTGCATGAGTTTTTATCTGGTGTTCCACATTCTTAGCCTTACCTGGTATACTTGTGAAGGTTGTGGCAAAAGATTGGATCAGAGCGTCTAGTTGCTCTCTTTGTTTTTTTAAATTGGGGTTCACAAATATGTCTTGGGGTCTTTCTATCCTCCAGTCACCCATAAGCAGCTTCAAAATCTGTCTCTCCCTCATCAGGCATTACCATGAGACTGATTTCATCATTTGTTCTCTCATACCATTTCTTTAACATATTTATGATACACCTTTTTTCCAGGTCTAATATCATGGGTAGCTATTTCATAATTAACTAGACCCATTTGTCTCAAAACCTGATAGGGGCCCTGCCACTTCATGAGTAGCTTGTTACTAGAAGAGGGTAATAACAATAACACCTGATCCCCACTCTGGAATTGTTTCTTTCTTTTCCCTTGATCATACCATGATTTCTGTATCTTTTGGCTTGAACACGGGATTCATGTGCTCTATTTACAAATGTCACTAACTTCTTCCTCAGTGTTTTCATATACTCAGCAATTCCTTTTTACTTCATCTCCTTCCCTTCCTCCCAGAATTCCTTTATCACATCTAACGGTCCTCAAGGATTTCTGCTGTATAAAAGGGAAAAAAGGGAATAGCCAGTAGAAGCCTGGGGTACTTCATGATAGGCAAACAACAAATAGGGTAAATATTTATCCAGTTTTTCCCTTTCTCATGGACAAATTTCATCAGCATCCATTTCAAAGTTTGATTGAAATGTTCTACGAGTCTGTCTGTCTGGTGATGATAGGGGGAAGTTTGTACTGCCACAATACCCAATAATCTGTAAAGTTCCTTTAATAAAGAGGCATTAAAATTACTCCCTGATTGGATAAAATCTCTTTCGGAATACCCACTCTACTAAATAATTTTACTAGTTCTTCTGCTATTTTCTGGGTGGTGACAGTATGTAGGGGATGGCCTCAGGATATTTAGTTCCATAATCACAGATGACTAGTGAAATGATCCCACTGAGCTCTTAGTCAAAGGCCCACTTTATTCCTATCTGTTCAAATGGGGTTGTCATAGAGGAGTGGTACCAGGGGTACAGTCTCTTTCATCCCAACCTTTTGGCACTCACTGCAACTTTGGCAGTATTTAGCTACGTCCTCATGAATACCTGGCCAATAGAACCTTTGTAAAATCCTCCTTAAAGTTCTGTCCTGTGCTGCATGTCCTGCCAATGGGATATCATGGGCTAAATAAATCAAATTGTGTCTATACTGGGTGGGAACTATCAATTGTTCTACCTGTTCTCCTGAATCTTCTTTAGTACATACTCGATACAATATGTTATGCTGCAAGATGATCTTAGGGGCACCAGGAACATTTACTTTATCTACTTGCTGAAAAAGGGATTGTAAGGTAGAATCCTTAGCTTGTTCTTCAGCTATGTTACTTTTTACAAAAATGGATAATATTGATTCAGGTAACCCCTTTTTCTTTTCAATCCACCTTCTTTGGAGACATCTCTTAGCATTTTTAGAAACCTTCATTTTTCCTGGTGGATCATACAGATCATCCTGAAATGGAAATACATCCCCCAATTGTTGTGGCAGTTTACTCTGAGCTCTAGTGGTTACTGCAGACAAAGTTCCCTTGCTTTGTATTAATGCCTGGAAATCAGGGTAGTCAAGGCCAATTAGAATAGGTACTGGTAGATTGGGAACTATCCCTGCAGTTACCTCAGAACTTTTCCCATCAATATTTATACATATCCGCCCTGTAGAATATTGGTGAGAATCACCATGAACACATATGACATGTATATCAGGTCCTTTGCTTTTACTACTCTGTTTGTCAAGCAATTCAGGCCTTACTAAAGTATTTTTGCTACCTGAATCTATCGATCCTATTACATTTTGATTAACCAGCTTTACCATAGTAATAAAATGTCCAGTACCTAACAGAGCTAAATGAGTAGTACCCCCACGCATCTTTGGACAGTATCTAGCTATATGGCCTTGTCCTTGTCAGTTTCTACAAATAATGTCTGCTGGAAAAGAACGTCTTTTAATATCAGTTTTATTGTCCTTCTTTAAGTCACTGGTGGTCGGAACACTAGTCCTTGTTCCAGAAATAGCCCTCCCTGTTACCATCTCTTGGGGATGTGAAGTCCCTTTCCGATATGTTTGATGGGCAGTTAAAAAGTCCTCATCCAAGTAGATGGCTTTTTTTGCACTGTTTCTGGCTTATGTTCTTTTACCCAAATTTGTACCTCATGGGGGAGTATCTGTAAAAACTGTTCTACAATAAAGGCCTCCATAATTGCAGTTACAGACTTTCCTTCTGGTTGTATCCACTGCCAACACAGTTCCCGTAGACGTGTAAATGTCTCTCTAGGATTGTCTTGGAGATGGTACTTTAAGGTACGAAAACTTTGCCTATATGTTTCGGAGCTGATATTATATCTTTTCAGTATTTCAGTTTTTACCAGGTCATAATTTTCAGCATCTCTAGAGTCCAAGTGACTATAAGCCAATTTGGCCCTCCCAGACAAATAGGGGGCCAACCGTGTCACCCATTGAGTCTGTGGCCAATTACATCCCTAGCCAGTCTCTCAAACATTGTTAGGTAGGCCTCTATATCATCAGAGTTAGTCATTTTAGGTAACCTGATGTCTTTTGGGTTGGAGGCACCACTATTCCCACTATTCCCGGTATTAGACCCAATTAATTGTAGAACTTTTACAGTCTCAGCCCACCTGATTTCTTGTTGCCACAGTTCTCATCTCCTTTCCTGGGCATCTATCTCCCGCTGTCTCTCCATCTCACTCTGTTGAATTGCCATCCAATGTAGTAAACTTGCCAGGTCCTCAGGTGGTTCCTCCCTGAAGGGCTTTTTCTGAAGTTCCTCCTCGGACTCCTCCTCATTGTACGTTTCCTCTTTTGACCTTGGGATCCTTTCTCCTGACATCTTGACCCAATCCCAGATTCAAAGGGTCTCCTGTCAAAGCTGTCTGGGTTCTGGTTACCATTCCCAGTTTCTTCTCCTCTCCACCGGATGCTATCTCCACTCCAAGATGTCTGGAACCCTGGTCAGGTCCCTTTCTGGTTTCTCCTGATATACCTTTAACAACCAGTAACATCCCACTTGACACCACTTTGTCGTAGGGTGTGGGTGTAGACAACTTAAACACAGGCAGAGCCCAGAGGTGGGTTGTGACACACAAGAATGCCTTGAGTGCCTTTTATTTGCCAAAATATGAAATGATCTACAAATTAAATCTCAAACGATATAACCAAGGAGGAAATAAAATAAAATACGGGAAAACTGGTTACAAATCAATTCCTATCTCACCAAGAGCTCAAGCTACTCTTTTAAGTTTAACATAGAGTAGAAGTGGTTTTAGTCCAGCTTCCCACTATCTTCTTTGTTTCTGGAACAGAGTTTCACCTACTCCCTTCCACTGCTATCTATCTATTGTGTCTTCCATTCTCTTTTTATAGGTATTCACAGGGCATTATCAATCATGTGGTCACTGTAGTCCGTCCCCTAATCTATTAATTAAGCTTCAATCTGTACTAATACACATAAATGGGGAACTACAGTGACACAGAGTCGATAATCTGTTTTACAGATCAGGTATTTCATATACTTCATTTTTCAAAGCAGGTTTAAGAAAGTATTTCAACAATTTTCAACCTTAACTACCTAAATCAACTCATAGCTCCACCTACATTGTGATGTCACACAGTTCTTGTCCTCTACAAAGGTGCTTCATTCTGGGCCGCCAGTCCCTTTAGGAGAGCTTACTAAAGACGGCTTTCAGGTAACCTGCAAGGACCTGACCTTCATTTGCTGCCTATTGCATCTGTTTCTTTATTTCTTGTGTTTCTTACATGCTTGCAGTTAACATATGCCCAAGAAGGAAAAGCATAACCCAAAAATCGAAACAGACAGACTAAACCCATTTTGGAGGTCTTATTTGTTAGTAGCGAGAACAGGAGAGAAGTTGTTTGTAGTTCTGTACTCACATGGCTACCCGCTCTCGCTGCAGCAAGGGACCGCACACAGCAGTACAGACCCAGTGCAAGAGGCGGGAGAGATATGGCAATTTTATTTTATCACCACTTCCCCTTGCAGCTGAAACAGCTCACAAAACTCACATTGGAAAAGAAAAGAAAAAGGATCCCTTTATTTTAAAAGTCCCGACCAGCGTTCGCAGATACCCACGGCTTCAACTCAGAAAGCCGTACCTGTATCAACACTAGCGCTGGCTTCTTTGTGGGGAGTCTCGTTTACATGATAACAGGGGAAATGACTCATGTATTTATCATTCATCGTTATGACCTATTCGGACAACACAACTATCACCCTTAAAGATGTCAGGCATCTCGCACATTCTTTTTCTTTTTACTTAAGGGATTCTCGAGACAGAGAGAACAGATAAAAAGGAAAGTGTGAGAAGACTCACTATAACAGGCAGCCAGTCCATTACAGTGTGGGAAAATGAATGATAGCAAAAGCAAGAGACTGCAGAGTTCGATAGAAGGAGGGGGGCAGAAGAAAGAAAATCTGTCTCGAGGATTCCAAATCCCAATTATGAGGCTATACTGCCACACTCTCCTCCTCTTCTTGGCATCCTCCCTCTACTCACCCCTTTCCTATCTCCCCCACCTGGCATCCAACAGCTGCCCTTACTCAGACTTGAAGTCATTCATAGGTTCCACCTCTCTTGCCCTCCCACTCATCTACACTCTTACCGCAGTAGATTAAAACTGCATAAACCTTCAAACAGACTCTTCTTCTTCTATATACTTCTCCTACTAGTTGGCTACATTATCCCTGGCCCGACCCCACTCTCGACCCCATCTGTGAAAGGCCTCACCATTTACCATCTCAACACTAGGAGTTTACTCGCTAGGTTAGCCCTTCTGAGAGGTTGGGTGTCACAGCACTCACCAGATATGCTCTGTATTACCGATTCATGGATATTATGCTAGGTTTCCAAACCCCTACTCTACCTACCTCCTTCTTAGACAAGACTGCTCAAAGAGAGGTGGCCGTGTAGCAATCTACCACCATCAAAACTTGCCTGTCTCAATTGTTACTAACAAAGCAGTCCCTGAGTCCCATGAGCTCCTCCTTGTTAAACTGCTTCTGCCCTCCTCTCTCCCCATCCACATTGGAGTACTCTACTCCTCCCCCAAAGCACCTCCCTCTACCATGGTCAGCAATGTCTCAGCTGTTTCTGCCACTGTCATCTCTGGCGAATTCATTCTACTTGGCAACTTTAACCTGAATTGGGCCTCTGCTACCATTAAACCCACCATTCAGCAAATTGAGGCACTAAACCTACACCAACTGATCAGCGAACCCACCAAACTAACCCCCCACTCCCAAAACCATACCGTCCTGGACTGGATCCTGACTTCTCACCCACACAGGATCACATCAGCTGGTATGCTCCTTGACATTTTCAGTAACCACCTCATGACCTACTGCATTCACAAACTCTATTTACCTCACTCCCCTGACCTATCACTGGATCCACTCCCATCACTCCTTAAACATTGCTACACTTCTGCATGATCTTGCATCCTCAGACTTGTCCCACTTCTATGCCACAGATGACATTGACATGGCTGTCTCCCTTATTTTAAGAACGCATTGTAAGAAAATCTAAACTCTTCCCATAAATTCTGGCAAACCTTCTCCTCCCTACTCAAACCATCACACACCTCCTCCTCCCCCTCCCTCCAAATTGACAACAATCTCATCTCAGACTCTCACACCATTCTCTTTACCTTAAATACATTTTTCACAACATGTGCCCTTCTAACTTTCCCTGCCCCTCCCTCCACCCACCGGCATGTTCAATTTACCCCTGACTCCCTGGCATCCCCTCCCACAGCACCGCCACCCTCTTCTGCCCCACACACTTGCCAACTTGACCCTATCACAGCCCAGGAGGTCCTCAGGGCTCTCCAATCCCTTAACTCAAGCAAATACAACCCTGATCGTCTTGACCCCCCCATATTAAAGATCTCAGCCTACAGCCATCGCCCATCCCCTATCTCATCTATTCAATTTCCCTTTCTCCCTTGGCACAGTACTGCAGGATTGGAAGGAGGCCAAAGTGATTCCACTGTACAAAAGCAGTGATCACTCCCAACCTGGTAATTACAGATCCATCTCCCTCCTCCATGCCTTAGCCAAACTACAAGAATCTCTCGTCTTCTCTAGACTCACAAACTTTCTCACTTTCATAGATTTCCTGTCCCCTTATGAGTTGGGCTTCAGGAAAAATCATTCAACCATCTCATCTATACTTAGGGTTACTGACACCATTCTCACTGGTATGAGACCAAGGCCACCACAACTCAACCATATTTATAGATTGGGCCAAGGCATTTGACTCCATATCATATCCCATTCTTCTCGCCAAGTTTGAACATGCAGGTGTTTCCTCCCCTCAGTCAAATGGCTCGACTCATACCTCTCTGGCTGCTCCAAATGCATCCAAGCTGGGGATGTTCTCTCCCCCCACTTTCTGGTTGAAGTACTTCAAGGGTCAATCCTCTGCCCCATCTCCTTTTTGATATTCCTCAGTAACCTCCCCTTGTATGCTCCTCCTCCCACATACACCTCTATGCTGATGACATCATCCTCTATAACTCTGGCCCCTCTGCTTCAATGGTGACCTCCTGGCTGCTTTCACTAATGTCCTGAACTGGTTTGAGGCAAATCAACTGAAGGTCAACACCACTAAAACAGCCTCTATGAATTTTGGCACCACACAGAAACTAGCCAAACTCCTCCCACCCCCGGGCTTCATGACTCTCGATGGCAAAGCCCTTGATTTAGTTCCAGCCTCCAAATCCATCAGAGTCTGGCTGGGCAGTCACCTGGCTTTCTCTATCATATCAACCATATTCACTCCAAACTCCACCCTAAACTCAGGTCCCTCTACAGAACAAAGATGCCCTCACCCTCCCTGTTCACTGGATTCTCCTTACACAGACCATCTTGCCACTTTTTGAATATGCAGACATTATGTAGAGGTCCACCTCTGCATCCACCCTCTCCAGACTGGATGTTCTCTTTAATGCCTTTTCTTGTTTCACCCTGAATGCCCACCCCAACCCATCTTTGCACCCTTTCCTTCTTGCTATTATACCCCACTTACTTCCTGCCAAAACCTCCATACCTCCATCCTCACCACTAAATTCTGGTTTGGCTCACTCCCCCTCTAACTAGCCTCCTTCCTATCCCCCATCACCACACCTCCTATAGTATCCATTCTCCCATGACACATGCTCCTTTGCCCTCTCCCACCCGCACTCAAACTCAGGCAAAGCTGCCTTCTGTTTCCTCTTCCCCCATGAATGGAACTCCCTGCCTGCCTCACTGCACACACTGCCATTCTTAAGTCTCTTTAAACTAACCCTTTACCTCTCCCCTCCAACACCTTGCTTGTGCCCTCAACCTGAATGACCTCTCGGTAGTACCTTGTCTATCTCTCACTGGTTTACCTGCTTCCCACCATGCCAGGTCCTCTGCTTCTTCTGAAGATAGCATCTGTCCATGTTTCCCATGGGTCCCACTGCCTCCCTAGGTTTTTGCAATAACCCGTGGCTACCATGTTGCAAAATGTGTCATTGATCTGCATATGCTATGTGCCATCTTCTTATCTGCCTGTAACCACCCACTGCTATATTGCTAAGTGTTGTTCTTATACACAGTGTCATGTACAATTATGTTACATAATGTGTTGTTGATATACATAAGTTATGCACCATCGTCTTATCTGCTTGTAACCACCCACCGCTATACTGCTCAAGTGTTGAGTTATACACAGCATCATGTTCATTTCTCACCAGCCTATACCACAGTATAATCTGTTACTGTCCTGTCTTTTTGCACCTATGAATTATATAACTTGTTACCTTCCTGTCTTTTTGCACTTGTGAATTTGTAATTCTGTATTTTGCTCTGTACTTGTACCCCCCTTCCCCCCTCCCCAAGTTGCACCTGGAAACGAGCTTCAGCTCAGTCTTCCTCTACCGTAATAGTTCTCAGACTTTGTCACAGTGAGCCTCCCCAAATCCATGGAAAAGATGTTGAGCCTCCCCAAAAACTGAAATAATCTTGGGCCTCCCCAAAGAAAAATAACATACTGTACTTTCTGCAGTCATGCATGAATAAACTGAAACCCTTTGAATACTTGGCTCACGTTCAGTTCTTTGTCTTACACTGTCATGGAACCTTGAAAAGAGCTCCTGTGCTCAGGCATTATCTGAATAACAAATAAAATAAATAAATGTTATTCAGCTTACTGTAACCCCTCCTCGGCCAGCCTGCTTGCTCTGCTATTTTCATTCTTGAACCATTGTTACCCCTTGTTGCAGTACCTTCATGGGTCAAACTACTTTCTCCGTTTCCTTTCTATATGAAATAACCTTCCTACATACTTGCCCCCTGTCCTTCCCTGCTCCTAAGCAACTTCTCAGGATTACTTTGCTCCTTCCTGCTATTGCTCTTAGCACTTTTATGTTCAACCCTTATATTTGGGCTGTTCTGCCATCAGGCTGCAAATTGATTAATTACCACCTCTCATTATTACTTTATTCATATTTGATTGCAGTATTGTTCATTGTGTATTTCTTGATTGTTTTGCAGTTACCTTTTGACATGTATTGACTCCCTACCCTTCCTGAGTACACCTGAAATGAGCCTTGGCTCATTCACCTTCCCTTGTCACCTATTATTAAATAAATACATAAGATTTACCTACTATTATCCTCTTTCGGTTTGCTTCATCTCTTCACACAAAATATATGAAACTCAAAATTGAAATACAGTACTTTTTCAGACTTGCTTGAGCCTCCCCTGGAACAGGTTGGGGCCTCCCCAAGGAGGCTGGCCTCACCATTTGAGAACCCCTGCTCTACCGGTTACCAATCGTTTTAATAAAAAAATAAATAAATACATAACTTGGTTGTAACTGTTTTACTACTTGATTGGATATTTTGTTAATTTACTGTGTTATGTAATACATCTTTATTTTGTATATTTTGACATGGGACATTCTGTAAACAAGACTGGCATCTCATAGAACTCATCCTGTAATCATAAATTTAAATAAATAATAAATAGTCTAGTCTCTTTGCATCTGGGCCTGTTGTGCTTGCGTTTGGGTCTGTTAAGCTTGCTGTTCTGCCGGCCATTTCAGTATTTTGTCTGGGTTCATCTTTCCCATATTTAAAAAAGGGGAAGTTTGATGCTACTACTAAAGCCAGCCATATGTGACAGGGTATCAAATCAGGCAGCTTCTCAGGAGCATTTATAAAGAAAACACTATGGACACCAGTTGAAATTAAATGAAGACTGCTTTACTTTTTAGTAAAAAAAAATAAATAGCTTACATTCTGCTTTATTAAAAAAAGGTTCTTACAGTACAGTCTCTGGCTGTCTCTGCAGAGAAAAAAAAAAAAGAAACCTCTTTTCCCCTTGTTCACCTTACCCCTTTATTGGCTGAGGTGTTGCTTGTTTCTCTCACTCCCCAGAGATAGCCAACAAGTAGAGCATGCAGTACAGTGAGCTGTTAAGCATCCAACTTTACAGCAAGAGGAGATTGATACAAATCCACTCCCAGCACGTCAAAACCTGCACTGCAGGGGTTGTGAAGGGGTTTATGGGTGTGAAAGGAGCATGACGGACATACACCTCATCAACTGCCTCAGACATTTGCTCTATGCTTCCTAAATCTGGCATTTCTGTCACTGAAGAGTATAGATTTGAATCACAAAATATTGTTAGACATTAGTCTCATCGTCTCATTCTCATTAAGAATTAATTCATTAAGGCTGGGGCTGCTTATAGGCAATGGCAGGTGGTTCAGGGAAGATGTCCTTCAGTGTTTCATCTTCTCTCAGCATGGATTGTAGCTCTTTGATAATTTTCTGAAGGGGTTTTAGCATGGGGCTGTAAGTGACCACTAGGGGTTCATGGTCAGTTTGGTGTCTTTACTTGTATTCCAGCAGACCGTCTCATAGTATTTGTATGGCCTGTTCAAATTCTCTATCAATTTGTCATGGAGAGTGCCCCTTCTGAATTAGGGAATTCTAAAGTGTGGAGAGCTGTCTGTCTCTTGTGCTGTCTTCAGAGCAGATTTGATAGTATCAAATCGCCTGACTCGATACCCCTCAGTCTCTCGAACATAATAATTCATAAACTCCTAGCAGATCAAAATCAATCAGAAAACTAGAGGGACAACACCATGCAACACGGCAAGATGTAAGACCTGTACCCATATACGCACACAGGCCACCATCAAGACAAGCCAGGACAACATAATACAAATTAATGGATCCTACACATGTCAGTCCAGCAATGTGGTTTACCTAATTCAATGCAAGAAGTGCATAAATGGATCCTATATTGGGAAACTAGTAAGCATGAAAACCAGGATAAAATCACCACCGTCACATACTAGTAACACAGATTAGCGTACACCCGTAGGAAACCATTTTCACAAACAGATCACTCTCTCTTGGATTCATCTGTCTTGATACTAAAAGGCAACTTCAGAAACACACAGGACAGAAGGACATGGGAACTGAAATAAATTAAACAATTTAAATCTGACATTTCTAGACTGAATCGGGACATTGGTTTCATGACATACTATGGTAAACTGTAATTCTTTTTTTATTGTGAACTAAATCATGCCATTATTTATCAAACAGTGGTTCTGTATTTCTCTTATTATTATTTTTTCTGAGTTCTGTCTAATCTACTTTTTTTACCTGTACCTCACATCCTCCCTGCCTCCCCTACCAGCTCTTTAGCTCAGTCCTACCCACTCCCTATTGTTTTCATACCTCTGTTTTTACTACCTCATACTCTGTTTATCTAGACCTTTGTTCTCTTGTTTCTCCTAATTTCTTGACTTCCTTGCATCTCTTAGGCACCTCCTGTCTATTCTACCCTTACAGCCAGCCTCTGATCTCAGATCCTGTCTGTGTTCCTTTTTCTTCCCTTTAGATTCCTTTAATCCCCTACTGACCTGTTCCTACTTAGCCTCCCTTACCATTTCTTCTAATTTTTTTACTTTGCATCTTAGACTTTCATCTCTAGTCCCCTTTATCACCTTCTCACCTCACTTCCTTTTTTTTTAATTGCTCTGCATTGGATATAAATACTGCGTATATTGCTCAGTTTTGCTATTCACCTGGAAAAGGGACCTGCGAGGCCCCAAAAACTTGTGTATAATTCCATCTTTTTACAAGACACTTGTTGGTCCAATAAAAGGTATCAAACCTTCCATCATTCTCCTGTTTTCCAAGGACCAATATGGCTGGAATCTCTTTTACAAACTGATTGACATACAAAACTTTCCTATACTGATGACATATGAAAATAGAGAAGTACAGTATTTAGAAACAGAAAGTTTCCAAGCTTTCATTGCATAGAGAAAGTGCATCTGTTTTCATTTTCGGATAAAAAGTATTTTGCCTTTAAATATCAGAATATGGACAGAAGAAGACAATCCACCTCCAAGCTCTTTAACCAAGGGTACAAAGAACAAGATCTGTTAAGGTAAGTGACATTTCTCCTAGTTCATTCAACCAAAAGTTTTGATTTTTTCCTGAATACACCATTTGTTAATCAGCTGCCCTCTTAATTCTCTTTAGTTATTCAGACTGCTTGGAAATATACCATGGCTCAGGAAACCTGTTGGATCTTGTCCCTGCTGCTGCTTTTGAGCATTCATACCTTTTCCCTGGAATGTGATTGGCTCCAGCGCCAGCAACCACTTGCAATCAGGAAGAGTTTGCAGCTCTTGCAGGAAATGGTGAGTTCCTCTTCTCATAGTACAGTATTCCCTGAAAGATTAATGGGCTCAGCACAGAGCCCAGACATTCTGTTAAATGTGCCTTGCGGTATTTTTATTACCCCTTTGTTCTGCACACGGGTTGGACTTAGGCACTTGATTTGCAACTGAGCATAGCAAATTTGCAAACTACCCAAAATGTAATTGATATAAAATACCTGCTGCTGTAACTGACCCCTACAGAGGAACTCTCTTAAAAAGTAGGCATCAGTTTAAATGTAGGTATCATGGTCAAGAGCTACTGGTTTTCATTTTTACCAGAAAACCTGGTAAAATTCTGGAATTTGGACTGCATGACACAGGTGAAAATAAATTTTATGGAATTTGGTATTTTATACCAGATCAGTAAATCAACAGAACATGCATTTTCTTGTACAGTAATTGCTTCCTGTACTAATTTTAATTTGCATCATTAAATGTTCTATATATAAAGCCTTCTTTTATTCTAATTAATTATTCAAAAACTGAAAGAATGACAGCAGAATCCTGGTAAAATAACAATCACCAATACAATTCCTGGAATTTCAAGTCTTGAAAACGGAATTTCATTACTTTAATCATTGTAAATCAGTAGCCTTAATCATGGTTTGCAAAAGTGTTTATTGTGCAGTCTGATAGCTACTTGTAAGAAAGAAAAAACAGCAGTGAGACTGGTGTCATATATTTATGGAAAATGAAGGGAGTCAAATGTTTGCAAAAATTAGTTATTTTACAGATGGCATATGCAACTACTAAACCAAACATCGTTAAGTTTCATATGGCATAGTCATATATTTTAAAGGTTGCATATCTCACAAACCAGCATCCTGCAGTGGAGCTTTTCAAATCCAATCAGAAGCCAATGTTCACAATGTTAATGATGTCACAATAGCTCTCCCCTGTCAAAGTCAGGTGCTGAGCTCAAAGAGAAACAGTGAAATTCCACACAAATAGCTGATTAAAAAATTAGAACTTTTAAACTAATGTAGTATACATCAAATACACTGTGACCTATCTCAAAATACACAATACATCACCACTTGTGAGGGAGCAGAAATTTCATAACTCACAGTTTCACCACTTGTGAGCTTTGGCCAAAACTGCAATGTCTGTTTTGAGGGATTTAGACTGTAAGTTAGTACAGGATTGTGAGGCCATAGAGCAAAGCTAATGCATGTTACATAGAGAATAATGGATAGTCAAGTGTGTGTTATGGATTTGTTTTACACCCGAGGTGTGTGATGACCCATAAACGTCGAGGCGAAGCTCAGAGGTTTATACAGTCATCACACACAAGAGTGTAAAAAAATCCATAAAAACACGCTACTTACTCTTTTTTTTTAAATAACTGGTTTCAATTTGCACAGCTTTTGCATGGCTTGCGTGATTCTTGCACAACTTTGTTGGACAAGCAATATCAACCAGATTTCAGGTTGATATGAAAAGTGATATCAACCGGTTTACGGGTTGATATTATTTTTGCAACATATCAATTGGAATACAGATTGATATGGGATTTCATAGTTGCAGTAATCCAGTTGATATTCATAGTCACCAGTAATTATATATGGGTTATGTACTGCCTTCCAAAACTTTTGCAGAGGAAGTCTAGAAAAGCAAGGAAGATAGAGGATTACTGATTGTAAAATATAGAGAATAATGTATGGACAACCATATACAACAAGGCTGTGTTTCCATCGAGGGGTGGAGATGGCAGCATATGAACCTCGAGAGTGAAGCTTGAGAGGCCTAGGCTGTCATCTCAACCCCGAGATGGAAACACATGCCGAGTTGTGTGTGGTCGACCATATTTTATTTTTTTGTAGTAAATGTTTTTTTACACTAGAGACACAGACCCCCACAGAAACGAAAACAAAAAAATGGCAATTTTTGTTCTACTTGCATATCAAAAGACTTTTGAAAACTAAAAAGTGTGACTTTGGGCATTGGGTGGTTAGTAAGTAGCTACGTGCAGAGTAAATGAGGAATTTAAAATTGTATGACCCTTGAACTGTGCATAACAGCTGCTCAGAATGCACATAACAATACTTTAGAATGCACATAACAGTTTAGAATGTGCTTAACAAGGATTTTGAGCAAGCTGATTTTTATACGTAACAAAGGGTAACCATATACTATATATTATTTTGCAATGTCTGTATTGGCATTGTAGTATTGCTCTTTGCAAATATGTTAGGGCAATAATAATTGGCTGAATGTTATTGCCTGGTCTGACTGTGAACTAAAATCCAGTAATACTAACATACTAACATATTAGATGCCAGCAGAGTAGGCCTATTGGTCTATGAAGAGTCTGCTCACCTTCAACACTCTGATTGTGTACCATAGCCCTCTATCTGTCTCATTATGCAGAATTTATATTGATATACTTTAAATTATGGCAATGTACTTTTAAACTGTATCAGTAGACTCCCAAACTGTATTACTATACTTTAAAACTGTATTAATGGTAGTTAACACTATTACCTTGAGATCTAGATGCAAATTGCAGCACTCACATTATAACAATATGTACTCCTTAAATATTATGTTTTTAACACTGTGTTTTGCTCACTCACACCAGGGGGAAAGAATTCCTTTCCAGTGTCTAGAAGAGAGGACCAAAGTTGAGTTTCCTGCACCACTTCTCATCCTTCCTGAGGATTCCCAGGTATGTGCTTCCATGTAGAATTTAATTAATCAAGGATTTATTTAACAGATGCTGTTTTGAGAACCTCACACCTGGCATGGCAGAAAATAAAAACTATATGGAAACTAACTGCAACTAATTAAAACAAGATTTAGTCAGAGTCGATGTGGCTGTGGAGAGCTTTTGGGATGCTTTTACCCATTGTTTCTAATGAATTTACACAATGCAGATCTGCTGAGAGGCAGTTTCAATGTGGTCTTCCTTTTATACAATTTTGCAATATATTTCCCTAGAATATGCCTCCTGACTGCTATATACTTAGCCTGGATAGTTCACAGAAGAAATGGCATCTTATTTTCGGGTGCTAAAGCACTAGCAGTGGGACTTTGGAATGTGTCATACGTAGGTACAAGATACACCGCTGTGGCATTACGTAGTTGTAAATTAGATCTGGATAAGTGCACTTCTCTCACCTCCCTATCGCTGATTCATCCTCTGCTTTTCCTCGCCCGGTCTCCGTACTTTTCTGCCCGTTCTGACTCTGACTGATGCACTGGTGACTGAGCCGGTCGCTGGGTCCCCTCTTCACTTATTTTTTTTCTATCTCTGACCCTGAGCCTCAGAGCTCTCCTTTACTCATTAAACTAATTCCGCTTCACCTCCCTGAGTGTTTCAGCTCCCACGCTAACCAACCTGCAATCTATTGCCTCTGTTTAGCACCCTCTTGTGCACGCCCACCACTGTTCTTGAAACCCTGCACTGCTTGCTCTCCTTGGTCTAACCTTTTTTTCTTCCCTTTGTTCTAAAGCCTCTTGCGTCGCAAGTACCGCAGAACACCCCCACCCCACGTTAGAGCCCTTCCTTCATTTCCACACCACCTCATCCCCTCTCCCTTTGTTTTAACTCTAGGCCTTCCCCTGCTGCTGCATTTAACTATCTAATCTTTGTGTCCTCCCCAGATCCTGCCCGAGTGCAGGGCTTGCCTTTGCAGCCAGGGCTGCTCCTCACCCAGGCAGACTACACATCATTACATCCCACCCTAGAGGCTGCATCCCCCCGACAGCAAACAGGTCGTCTTGGGACTGCAGTCTCCTCCGGCCCTGCCGCTGATTGGTTAAACCATTCAGCTACCCAGAGCTGATAGGATTCTCCAGTCCCAGGACTCTCAGCATTGGCTCTAATTTCAAGATAGCTCTGATGGTGGGATTTTTGCCCTGCAACTCCTGTGTGCTGTAATTGTATTTTGTAACCGTCTCAATCAGTGTATTTTCTTCCTGCCCACCTGCCCCAACCCCGGCCACTATTAAATACATCTCCTCCCTCACCCTCAGCTACATCACTCCCCTATTGCAGTCCTACTTGTCCTCCCCCTCTGGACCTCCCTCTCAAATCTCCATCCTGCTCCACCCCTTAGAGTCTCTACCCAGCACTCATTGCCAACAATTCCTGCTGTATCTCCTATTCATTTCTAATTATAAAGCTATCGTTTCTAATTATAAAACACCAAGCCTGGCCAAATCACAGTGTGTGAACATACTGCCACCTGACCTAGCCCCCTCCTTCTCACACATATAAGCTCCCTCTTGCAGTACGCCTTCCTAACCACTCTCCACCTGACACGGCGTTCATTCCTCTCACCTGACCTCTGCCGGGCATAGCCGATTTTCCACCCAAGGATGCATCTACTCTCATGTTTAATACCACTTCCTTACTCTTGCCCTAACCCTTGGGCTTGCCCCACCTCACCTAGACTCTAAAATGCCAGCCACCCACATCATTAGAACACCACAGTCAACGCCTACTGCACCATCACCTCAGTGCATGCCTCTGACCTGCCTCCCACTTGCAAGCCATGATACTCACCGGCATGCTGGAATCTGGACATTGAGGGCCCATCCATGGTGCGCCTCACCTTTTACTACCACTCAGACTTGTCCTGCACGCTGACATAAACCACACCAACGTATCCTCCAGGAAGCAACTCAAAGTAAATGCTAAACACCTAAAAAGTTACCTGCAAAGACTTGCTTTCCTGCTACTTCTCCTTTCAGGGAACATACACCCAAACCTGGGCCCTGCACACAATCAGGAGATGCATGCCCAGAAGCCAGGCATGCTCACAACTGCTTCTCTAAATATCCGCAGTCTTGTTGCTAACTTTACTAACCTCCAGGTCTGGGTAGCCTTTCATAACCCCGATGTGCAGTCAATAGTTGAAATCTGGCTGACTCCAAAGATTCCAGATGCGCATGTTAGCCTACCGGCTACAGGCTCTTTAGGCAGAACCACCAACCAAAAGAGGTGGAGGTCTGTGCTTTGTCTCAAGGATGGCCTTCTGGAATTAACACTTACTCTTCCCCTGCTTGGGACCACTGCACAGGCTGTTCCCATCAAGGCCCTCCATGGGACACACAACAAGTCTCCACGCTGCTGTCCATCTACATCTCACCAAAGGATGCACTCAAGGGTCTACGTGCCGCCATTGACTGCCTTGGTAGCCCTACCCTTAGCTCCGAGGTCATATTACTCGGGGACTTTAATACTAACTGGCTTACCTCTGTGGCTACCCAGTTTTAGGATGCTATCCAGGCAATAAACTTCAACCAGATGATGGAAGCCCCCACCCAGACCAACTATTGGACAGGAAATAGCACTCTGCTTCACTGGGTACTCACTAACCACCCAGAGCACATCACTAACGTTTCTGTCCTCCCAGATAACATCAGTGATCACTCCCCTGGCATGTTCAATTGGACCTATAACTTCACCAAACCCCTTCCCAGAACAGTCACTATCAGAGTCCTCAGGCCTGGTCAAGCTGACCAACTAAGAGCTGACCTCCAACATGCTAACTGATCAGATGTGCATGGGGCACCAGATGTGGATAGTGCACTAGACCACTTCATCATCTTCTTCAATTCTATCTGCGATATCCACACCCCATAAAAGAGGATAATCAAGGGCTTTTCAACCCCTGGATGAGCCCTGACATCTTGAGTCAGATGAAACCCCGTGATCACCTCCCAAGTATGTAGCAAGAGTCACAGGGAAGCATACAGACATCCTAGTACAAGCAGGCCAGAAATAGCTGCACAGAGCCATCCGTATAGCCAAGAACCACTACTACAAGGCTGCCCTCACCAAACACTGGAGTATTGGCTGAAAAGTCTGGGCAAACCTCAAAGAAGTTACTGGCATGGTGCCCAAATCAATCCCTGACATGATCTGTGTCAATGGTAATACTAACATTGACCCAAAAACTGTAGCTGACACTTTTAACCTAGACTTCACGGACCTCAGTAATGTCCTCCCACCCGATTTCTTCCATCCAGGCCTCCCAACTGCAGCCCCACAGTCCCTCAAACCCCTCTTTTGTTTCAAGGTCATCTCTATGGGTAAGACAAAGGAATTACCTCTCAAGGTGCTTTCGTGAGGGAAGATTCAGTGAGGACACACTAGACCTTAAACTAATCTCTCTTCTCTCTCCTTGGAAGAAGTACTGCACCCCTGACCCACATCCTCAACTTGTCTCTGCGACAGGCATATTCCCACAAAATGGAAGGCCACTATAGTCATTCCTGTATGAAATGGGGACGTGCCCTCACGAAGAACTATCAGCCCTATCTTCTCTCTACCACCTCCTCAAGAGGCTGTTGAATGAAGAAATATGACCAACTGGTCGAATACCTTGACACCTACAAAATCCTCTGCCCAGAACAGCATGACTTTAGATCGATAGCTACCACCACACTTTTCTAGAGTTTACTGGGCACATATACAATTCTCTTGACTAAAGGACAACTCTCTGGGCAATCTTCTCGATCTGTCCAAAGCATTTGATACTGTTAATCATGCCCCTCCTTGCTAAGCAACTTGCGCAACTGGCCTGGCCTGAAGTGGTCTCATGGTTTTGCAGCTACCTGGGCTGCAGATCCCAACAAGTCAGAACTGGCACAACCCTGTCAGATAGCAATCCAGTCTGCTTGGGTGTCCCTCAGGGTCAATACTAGGTCCCCTTCTATTCAGCTTATTCCTGAACAGTCTCCCTCAAGCCAGTCAGAGCCACATTCTTCTTTATGCCGATGACGCAGTTGTATTTGAACATGGCTCAAAACCAATTGAGCCTAACAACAACTACAAAGTGACTTTACCAATCTTGAGAAGTGGTTCACAGATCATAAATTAATCTTGAACTATAAAAAATGAAAACTATGCTGCTCTCCAGCTCCCAGAAAAGCATCATGACTACCCATTATCTATTCAAAATGTGGCTGGGACCCCTGAACTGGTCCAATGCTTTAAATATCTGGGGATCACTATTGACAACTCATTGTCCTACACTCTCCACATTGACAGCACAGTCAAGGCAATTAATAAACGACTGGGATGCTCTATCGGCACAGGCACAGTCTGACCCTGAAGCCCTCAGATTAGCTGCCACAGCTCTGTGGATCACTTGTTGACTACAGCCTGCCTATCAATGGATGCAGCTAATTTAACACTGCAATCGTGCATTTGAAACAGCCTCAAACAGCAGCATTGGCTAACTCTAGGTACAACAAGGATGACTCACACCTGTGACCTGTATACCAATGCAAATTGGCTCCTCAATGTTCAACTTAAATACCAAACTTGCCTTCTGGCAAAAAGATTAGCCACGAAATGCTTCCGGCGAGAGGTCTGTCAACTCCTGGTCCTAGCATCAACCAGTAGGCACTACGTAACTCTGAACTTCAGACCTTCATAGTACCAAATGTTAAAACCTCCTAGGCCAAAGATCATTTACATACCTTGCCCCTCTGGTTCAACTCCCTCCAGGCAGATCTGGCTCATTTGCCTACATTGTGTACCTTCAAAGTCCACCTTAAGCAACTCCTGCTAAAAAATGCCCATTGTGACTGTCACCATTAGCTTTGCCTTCCCTCTCTGGTCTGCCCAGCTTCTCCCACCACCCATCCTTCCTCTCCCTTGCCTCCTCCCTCCCATCCTTTTTTCCCTTTTCCTGATTTCCTCACTTATCATCCTCCACCCCACTGCATGCCCATACTTATCCCTGCATTGAGGTTCCTCCTCTAGCACTTATTCTTCAGCTAACCTACGTCTCCTTTGACAATTGACTGATTTCCTTTCAGGCACTCTTCTAACTCTAAATGTCTTTGTTAACCCTTCCAGTTCTCCGACTTCCTCAAACATGTACAATACTCTCTGCATTCTGCTGTATCCTAACCTATGTAATTTTTTACAACCTAGATTTTGTTTTGTTATCATAACGTGGAAACAATGTAAAGTAGCTTGAGCTCAAGTGGTGTTATATCTCAGACTTCAAATAAATAAATAAATAATATAACACCCAGTGGCCATACGCCTCAGGCATTCGTATGCGGGTACATTGTCCCGGTACCATTTCACTACTCAGTGTGGGTGAAAGCCAGTGCTGTACTCAATCACACAGGTCCCAGAACAGGCATGTTACAACTGACCTCCCATTTGTTTGTACAATTGGGGAACCACAAATGCACTATCCATAGCCTGAAGCATGCACTACAAATGCCTTTGCAGGATACTGCACCCCATGGCACCCAGGATACCTCAGCAGTCTGGAGGGTGGCATATAACACAGGGGAATGGAGAAGAGTGTATGACAACAGGAAGATACAGCATCAACCAGGCATGTGCATTTGTGGGTATGTCAATTCCCACTCTTATGGTTTGCCAGGGGCATACACAGGCTGCATACTGGTGGGTCCACAGCTACTGTAGTGCCCCCAATGTATGGTATGAATACTTGGGTCATTCTGGAGTGATGGTCCCCAGCCCAGGCCTGTGCAGTCTGTGGGTGGCTGTGGCAGGTCATGGAGGGAAGTGCCAGTCTTCACAACAGCATGATATGGGGGCAGTGAGGTTGTCTGTACCAAGGCAGTAGTGGGAGTCCTCTATGGGCATGGATATGGACCGTGGTTTCCTCTCTGGTGCGATTGGGTCAGGGAGTCCCTACCATGGAGCTCTTCAGGGATGGAGTTGGCTTGATCAGAGATTGGAGAGGTACCTTTAGTCCACCAGGCTGCCAGGCTGCTGTGTACCTGGGTGCACTTCACAGCCCACCTTTGGGTGGCTGTCTGACCAAACCTGCTATTCATGGCCTAGCTGTTGGCCATGCTGCTCTGGGCTGTGAGGGATGAATTTCCCACTGGGTATGCTGCAGCATGGCATACGCATGGAAACACACCCTCAACTCATGGCATGACTGTTGATGAGATGATATGTGTTGCACTCACCACTGGATGTCCTTTACCACAGCATACTTTTTTTATGTATGAAGCTTAGTACAGCATTAGAACTAAAATCTACCAAGCAGGAGAGAGTTGGAGACCTGTTTGATCCTCAGAGGGAATTTTTTTTTTCTCACAACTGATGTAGTACGAGATAAATTGTTAGATGGTATTGTTGATGTTAATACAGACTTTTTAACAATGTGTGACAGTCTATATTAATGATAACCTGAAAAGTTCCAGCTCAGACTTTGAGGTTGAAATGCAAAGTAGGAAAATTATCAAAGCTTAGGGTTGTTATATGAACACCATTGCAACTGTGGGAGGGAGGTCTGTATTCAGTGCTGGATATCCTTTGCCAGTATGCATATTCTGTCTCAGAAACTGGTGCACTGGTGAGGTACAGGCTTCAAACAGATGGTAGAAAGACTGTCAACCCCAGAGTGATCATTTTTTTCTTTTCACTACCATATACATGTAGTATGAGAGAAACTGTTAGATGTCATTTCTGATTATAATGATAACTTTCAGCAAGGTTTACATTCCATATTGCTGATAACCTGAAATGTCTAGTTCGACTTTGAGGTTTAAATGCAAATTGAGAGACATTACTTCAAATAGACAGACTGTTATGAAATCACTGCACTGTGTATGGGGTGCGGTATGCACCTGCTTGATGTCCTGACCATAGCATATATTTCCTTCCCATGGCTTAGCACAGCAGTACAGCTACATACTAGCAAGCAGTAGAGGGTAGAGGACCTGCTAGATTCCTGAGTGGAACATTTTTTTTTCTTCACAGTTGATTGATGTGATGTCTCAGACCCCACCCCAATCTAGTTCCCTTTTCATTGCCAAGGAAAGCCTGTCAGGCTTCTTTCTGGCTGTATCATTATTTCACAGAGCATTTCTTTGGTGCCTTTAGTACAATTGATACTTTGATTAAATTTCTCCCTTCCAGCTTGAGATTCTGCCCCCTGGTGGATGAACTGTTCCTTAACCTAAAACGTTCTGGGGAGTTCACCATGTTGTACCCCTGTATGTGTTTGAGTGTTTCTATCATGTCCCCCTCACCGATCTATCATCCAGATAGCACATATTGTGACTCTTCAGTCTCTCCTCATAGGACTCAACCTGATGCCCTCGGATCATTTTTGTTGCCCTTTTCTGTATGGATTCTGACCTATCTCTGTCCGTGATCGCCAAACGTGGTGAATGCTGTGTGGTTCCATTTCAGGTAATGGTGCAGCACCTGCTACTGCTCGCCTAATACAAAATGTATTGGGATGAGTGGTGGTAGGTAGCACTGTTACCTGAAATGGAACCATACAGAATCTGACATGTTTGGCAATCGCAGAGTTTACAAAATTAAAATAAAGTAAGTAAACTGTATACTTTTTTTTACTGTGCAAAAAGCTTAATTGGGGGCTAGAGCTTTCAGGGATGGGAGAGTTACGATTATGAGAGTTTTCCTTTTAGCAAATATGTCGGGGTATCCTAAGATTTAATGCAATACATGGAAATAACAGTGGAAGGTGTGTTAAAGGTATGTAAGCAATAAGACATGATGGAGTGTACACTGTGCTGAAATAACCGCACGCCCAGGAACGTAGTGAGATGGAGGAGTGCTTTCTTTTTTTTTTTACTTAGTTTTTATTTCTCTCATCCAAATACTACATAACAATAGCAATCAGACAAAAAACAGACAGTGTGATACAGCCAAACTGAACATATATAACAACAGCTGTTTCCTAACTTTCTGTTTACACTTCCAGGAGTGTGAAACAGAACATCTAAGAACAACAGAATAGGACTGTATTCAAGAGGATGGACCACATCATTTCACAACCCAAGGAAGACTGCTCATCTCAAGTGTATCACCAATTCCAGAAAGCACATATAAACAAGCATTTGTCAACGATGAATGTTTGCATGCTTGATATTAACATTTGACATTCTAGAAGTTAGTTAGTTATGAACAGGAATAGGTGAAGTATTGAACTCACGCCAACCCCACCTCCACCCTGCAGAGATGGACAGGCACAGGGGTGTCTCTTTGGGTCATTACTCTCTAGTAGCAAAAAAAAAAAACTAGGCTGAGCTAAATTATGAAATCTACAAGTTCGTTTGTATAGGTTTTAATGTGCATATGTGTCTTACTTGAAACAATAGCTGAAGAAAATGTGACTTTTTCTGTGTTAAAGTTCTACACGAACAAAATCTTTAAAAGCTTCAAACTTGAAAAATCCTTAACTGTAATGGGTTTGCAGTTGTGTGGTTTGTTAGAAGACAGTCTAACTAAAAGTCTGAACTGACTTCCTGCCAAAAATTAATTAGAGCTAGTATTTTAATTAGAAACAAGAACATTTGTGATGGCTTTGAAAAACCATTGCGACTAACTTTAGTGAACTCAGCACATGCTAAAGATTATATAGTTTGTCTGCTTAGTAACATACAACCCAAAAATAATCAAGAAAAAAAATCAGCCAAGAACATGACCGAAAATAGAAAAACATTTTGGAGGAGCAGGGGGGAGTCATGAGTTACTTACTGAATTGTAAAAACTTTATGTAAAACGTATGAAGTCCTACATGAAGAAAATGTCTAAAGCCCCAAAACTCAAAAAAATAGGTGCAAACACAACAAAAAGGCACATGCATTTTGAACTAGAAATGAAGTCATACGCAAACAAAATATTTAAAGTCCTAAAACAATTAACATACTTCTGAGTTGTCTACTACACATCTGCTTCTTTGTCCAAAAGTAACTCGTCACTCATTACAAGTCAACTGCTACTTTGCACAAAGCAAGTTATGACTCAACTCATACTTCAGGCCCTGGGCAAAGACAGTACTGACTTATCTCTGGTGTGAAGCAAGTTATATATTTAGCACTATACTTTCTCAAAAAGTAAAGAAATTGCACTGGCCCAGTAGTGCTGAGGGCTGAGGTGCTGGACGCCACACCTCGTGCCATGCCGGCAACCTTCAGGAATGAGCACGGGCCACCGGGGTTAGCAGGGAGGAGATGGATCAAGCATCTGCTGGACTGCTCTCCATCTCCGGAGAGGGGGGTGCCTTGCGGTTGGTTTATGTCTGACCCCTAGCGGTGGATGGGGCTTGGTGGACCACTGCTGCCAGAACATGGGGGCGACAACATGGCAAACACCTGGCAGGGACGCGCATAGGTGTTTGTGTGTGCCCACCACCATCATCACTGCATGCTGAGTGCTCACAAGGGAAAAAATGGGAAAAGACCCTGGTGGCTGGTCATTGCAGCTTGATGGCTGTCCCCTGTTGCTCCATCTCCAGAGGCAACATCCTGAATTGGATCCTAATGGGCTGGTGAGTTGGGGGCTCCCCATTGCCCCACCATGAGGGGTAAGCCATGGGGTTTACAAGAGTGAGGGCCCGAAGGAGTGGAGGCTAATGATAGCAGCAAGACTAGGGGCCAACCAGGGCTGGGGGGGAGTGAAAAAAGAAAATAGCAAAAAAAAAACTAAGGAAATTCATTGCAACAAGTCACATTAATGTATACACTGGGTTACAAAACCAGAAAGGAGCAAAATGTGACATTATGATTTTCAACCCTAACACCACCCCATCACCTGCCTTCATGACCCAGCTGCAAGCTACAGGTCTGGGGCCATGCCCCTCGGGTTTGGTGCTTGAAGCTACATGTCTGGGGCAGTACCCCAAGTGTCCAGAGCTGCACTTCTTGGGTGTAAGCTACTGGTCTGGGGATATGCCCCTCGGGTTTGCTGCTTGTAGCTACAGGTCTGGGGCAGTACCCCAAGTGTCCAGAGCTGCACTTCTTGGGTGTAAGCTACCGGTCTGGGGATACACCACTCAGGTTTGCTGCTTGTATCTACAGGTCTCGGGTAGAACCCAAAGTGTCCAGAGCTGCACTTATTGGGTGTAAGCTACTTTTAGTGCTACTATAGTTAAAGCTGAGTACCCCATTTAAGGTTAAATCAGAAATTTGGCAGCTTAATAACTTTGCAACTGTATGATGGATTTACCTGCAATTTGGAATGCACAGTCTGGTACCATACCACAGATCTCTGGCCCTGCCAAGTTTCTTTATGGTCGGATGTACGGTTGCGGAGCTACAGAGCACCAAAAAATGCATAAATTACAGGTTTTATGCATTTCTTTGCTTGTACCTACAGCCCACATGTTTTGTGTGGTCAGTCCGAAATCCTCAGGGAACAAGCAGCCGGGGTCCCCGATGTGTCTTTCAAAGATTTCATGAACAAATATTAAACAGTTCAAAAGTTATTCAAAAAACACTGAATCCCATTATAGTCTATGGGAAAAGTTAAGAAAATATCCAAAAGTGTCACAAATGCAGTTTTTAGTGTCGCAAATGACCCTTTTACTTTCGTAATTCAGCCATTTTCTTTTCAGTTGGTGGTCAGAGAAATGCGTGGCATTTAAATTTGGGACCCTCTAGGGACACAATTCTTGTTGTGTTCAGCTAGTTGAGCACTGAGGATGCTCCCCATATCTCTTTTTTGGGGTTAAAACACCCCAGATATGTGTTTTTTAATTTTTGTAAAAAGTAGTGTCTCAAAGTACTTTCGCATATGCGACATATCTGTGATTTATTTTTTGCGAAGTGTCCTGATTTGCGAAAATACTTTATGGCTAATTATGCCCAAAACAATAGGAAATCTTTGCCACCCTGCTGCAAAACAACAGTTTGGTGTTTTGGGTTGAAATTTGCAGGGAAGAAAGCCAGCATCACATAGATGTGCCTTTTGGTGGTTTGGTGCCAAAATATAATAGGGTTGCAAAGTTATGGCACTCCAAAGTTGACAATTTTTCCCATGGGATAACATTACAGCGTCTGCCGCACCTTTTGTGTCCCTTATCTCGAAAACGGTTCGAGATACGAACTTTTCATCACAAAATTTTAGCCACCCAAAACCAGCCTGGAAAGTCATAAATAATATGAGATTTACATTTTTTTCTTCGGTGTATGATTCCTCAGATATAAGCAATTTAGTTTTCCAACTACCCATTTTCTGGTTCGAGGGCCATTATTGCCCACATTCATTGTATTCACTGTGCTTCAATGCACTTTTTGGGACATAAGCATGTGTATTTGCATTACTTTACCATTAGCATTTGTGTTCATGTTTCTGCTTATGCTCCTGCTACAGTTTGCGTTAACATTTCAGGTATCGTCACCGTGTAGCGTTACCATTTGGTTTGCATTCTCACTTGCCTTTGCATTTCCATTTGTGTTACTGTTTCCTTTTGGCTCACCATTGCTGTTTTATTACCATTTGCATTTGCATTTGCATTTGCGTTTGTGTTACCATTGGCATTTCCATTACCATTTGCATTACCATTACTGTTTGCATTTATGTTTGCACTTGCATTTCCATTACTGTTTGCGTAATCGTTGCATCATCATGTGCATTACCATTTGTGCTTACGTTTGTGTTACCATTAGCGCTGCTGTTTCCTTTTGAGTCACCGTTGGCGTAACCATTTGCATTTACTTTACTGATACCATTTGCATTTCTGGTACTGTTTTCATTAGCGTTTTTGTTTATGTCACTGTGTGCGTTTACCATTTGCATTTGTATTTGTACTTGCAGTTGCATTTCCATTTGCATTACCATTACCATTTTGGTTTTTTGTTGCCATTTGCATTACCATCTCTGTGCTAACTTTTGTGCTTGCATTACCATTTGCATCACCGTTTTCATTTGCTTTTCCGCTTGCATTTGTGTTACCGTTTGTGTTACTGTTTCCTTTTGCGTCACCATTGATGTTACTGTTTCTGCTTGCGTTTGCGTTACCATTACCATTACCATTTGCATTTTTGTTACCGTTTGCGTTACCATTTCCGTGTGTGTTTTCGTTACCGTTACTGTTACCATTACCATTAGTGCTGGCACTACTGTTAGTGTTAACGTTCCCATTAGGATTGTCATTAACATTACTGTTTCCATTTCTATTAGCATTACCTTTCCTGTAAGGGTTATTACACACAAATGGGAAGCATGGTGGCAGGCCCCATGCTCCCACCACCACATACCATTCACTATTTACAGTGTACATTCTCAAAAAGAAGGGAAATTCATGGCAAAAAAGTCCATTTAATGCATCAGTTAGGGTTGTTCCACAGCAACAAAAGTGAGGAAATTCAGTGTTTGGGTTGCCACCCCTACCATCCCACCCCCTCACCATCCAACCAATAGCCATCGGGGTGTGCATTGGGGTCATCGTGCCTAACTCTTACCCCATTCTTCTATACTTCACCACCTCAGCTTCTTTACACATGGAATGGGGTGAGAGTTAGGCCAACAATGCCAACACGCACCCCGATGACTGTTGGTAGGGGTGAGGTAGGGTTGGGATGGTAGGGGTGGCAACCCTATTACCAAATTTTGTCACTTTTATCGCTAGGAACAACCCTGTAACAGATGCATTATATGGATTTTTTTCCATGAATATAAATATATATATATATATATATATATATATATATATATATAGATAGATGGAGATGATATATATATATATAGGGGATATGACATGGCTAGACTGAAGATATCATATTTATCTTCACGAGGCCAGTGATATCATGATATGATCGGCCTCGAGTGAAGATAAATATGATATCTTCAGTCAGGCCATGTCATATTCTGTTTATACAATGTATACTTTGCCCCCCCAATACAACTCACCACATGCCCCTCTCAATGCAATGGGTGATATTAAGGTGATGGCCCTAGCAATACAACCCCACTTACAGAAAAGCTGGCAAAACAGCAGATGTCATTTATTGTTTAAAAAAATATCTGGTGGATCCTGCTATTTATGGTTAGTTTTAAAAAGTCTTATCTGGTTTATCCTGCCATGCCTCCCCCAACATAGCTCCACATGCCCTCCCCCCCCACATAACAGATTACGTAGGGTTTTCAAACATCTGGTTGATCCTGTCAATTTAAATTACTAAAATATCTGGTTGATCCTGCTATTATTTTGGTGAAAAGTGATTTTTAAAATGCTTATCTGGTTGATCCTGCCACTCTGAGCACTTTCACTTTCCCTGCAATTGTAGCGTGACCGAGCGCTATCCACACTGACGATTGGTACATTGCCAAATGTTTTGTAGGAGGTGCCCCGGGTTCAGTAACTGAGAAAACGCTGTGCTTTATGCTTATTTCTATGTATTTTGTTGAAAAAAAGCTTCCGACTGCACATAGAATGCAGCAGTGACCGAGCCATGCTTTTGAACAGTAAAATGAAGCGCGAGCTGCCTGTTGCCTGGCAACATACATTGTATAAATATATATATATATATATATATATATATATATATATATAGACACACACTCATACGAATATATGAAAATGCCAGCAGATACAGGCCATACGATCTATCGAGTCTGCTCAAGTGTGCAGCTCCCAGTCTAATCTACTGCAGCTGCCCCTCCACCCCTTGCCCATCCATCTGATTTATTGCCCCTTTCTGCCGACTCCCCCTCCTAGTTTCTCCCATTTTGACCTTACCTTTGACCATGTCCCACCCCTTCTTTTAACACTGCCCACATATTTCAATGATATCACCTCCTCTGGCAGTGAGTTCAACCTCGCTACCACCCTTTTCATGAAGTATTGCCTCCTCATTTCCTCTTGAATCTTACACTCTAGTTTCAGACTGTCTTCCTTGTGTCCCTCCCCTTAATCTAAACATGTCCTCAGTAATAACCCTATTCATGCCCTTTAAGTATTTGAAGATCTCAATCATATCTCCTCTCTCCCTTCTATCCTCCAGGGAATACATGTTGAGCTCCCCCAGTCTTTCCTCCAATGGTTTGTCCCCCCAGCCCAAGGATCTTCTTTGTCAACCTGCACTGGACCCCCTCCAGTAGTTTGACATCCTTCTTTAAATACGAGCACCAGAATTGCACACAGTACTCCAAGTGAGGTCTCACCTGTGACCTGTGCAGTGGCAAAATGACTTCCTCTCCTAGAAGCTATTCTTCTGGCAATGCATCCCACCATTGTATTTGCCTTGGCCACCACCTTCCCACACTGTGCTAATATGTATAAATAAAACTGGCAAAATGTGAATGAGGCCACAGATATCTGATCCTATAGTGCACACTGAACAGCAGGAAAAACAGAACCAAGATAGATGAGGTTGTTGATGACAGTTATTGGCTGTGGCACATGGTGACGCCCTGTGCAGGTGCTGACACCACAGCCTGGACTAAAAGTTTCTCCCATGGGGTACTTGTGCCTCCGATTCTAAGACCAAAGAGTGGGGCTCTATAGAGAAGATTGATTTTTTAAAGATGTTTTATTTCCATGTGATGGTTGACTACGGGACAAAGTCCTTTCTTGCTGTTCCTATATATAGAAGCCACTGTGTCCATCTCAGCTGAAATAGTGCTGCCTGACTTTAGCAGTTAAAAGCAGTTTTTTTTTTTCATTCTATAGGATTCAGTTATTACATCCTGCAGCTCATTGTTGGTGGGTCGGATGAAAGACGTATTTGAATTATTGCTTTTACAGTAAGTGTTTTGTCTTTATAAAGCAACAGTGAAAGAAACTGGGCAAAACTTTGACCCCACCTGTTTTATACTGTAAAAGATTCCTGGGAGCTTCTAATTTTATTTGGTGGTAAAATGTTCTACTTCCACCAAAGTTTGAACATTTCATAAATGTTTCAATTTAGTTTTTCTGTCAAGAAAAAAAAGTTGGCCACAGCCTATGGCTTGGAAAAAGCATTGTAGACCTGATACTTGTTAGGCTTGAGAAAATTAAAACTCATGGTGCACAGCATAGGAAGTAAAGAAATGTATAGTTGACAAGTATGATAAAATTTTGATTAACAGTTGCTGAAACTAGCTTTTTGGAAAAACATTTTTCCTTACACTGCTGCTTTAAACTTACGTGTATTGTTTTGAATAAAAACAAAGTACATTAAATACATAGGGATGCACAGGATCAGTATGTAACACAGAAATTCCAGCAGATAAGGAATGCTTGGCCCACCCAGTCTGCCCATTTTTCTACCTGCTGCAGAAACCACAGACCCTACTTGATCTCCGGCTTTGTTCTCCTTCCATTCACTAGGGTTCCCCGATGCCTATCCCATGCAATTTTGATTTCCCTGCCGTATTTGCCACCACCACCTCCACCTCCATTGGGAGGCTGTTCCATGTATCCACCACCCTTTCTGTGAAGAAACACTTCCTCACGTTGCCTCTCAGTCTACCCCCTTCCAGCCTTATGTCACGACCCCCTTGTTCTAGAACATCTCTTTTTCTGAAAGATGCTACCCTCCTGTACCTTATTTATGCCCTTGAGGTATTTGAAGGTCTCTGTCATATCCACCCATTCCTCCTCCTCCAGGGTATACATATTGAGGTCCTCGGCTCTCCTCATATGACTTACAGTGCAAGAAGTGAATGGCAGTGCTTTCACATCTTGTAACTACATCACTCGGAGAAAAAGACATATTCTGCTAAAGAGAACTTTTTAAATATAGTTATTGCTTCCTCCACAATATGGCAATGGCTTGCTGACCAAACATAATATGTTATGTAGTATAAGAAAAATAACCACTTATTACTATTCCAGCCAGTAATTATAAAGAAACTCACCCCCTATGAATTTGCCCAGCACTGTGTATAACATGGCGAAGAAAATTCTCTCTTAGAATTGTACTCATTGTTATACTGCTAGCCTTCATATTGTTGAGAAAGTCCGCAGAATTAAGACTCACAGTCCAACTGAGTGACAGAAAGACACAACTAGATCTGATACTTTGGTGATGACCTTGCTCCCTCTGCTGGTAAACAGCAGCACAAATTTAAAGTGATTTTCCAAGTTTAGGAGATGACTTACAGTACAACAAATGGTAGTTGATTAGGTGCACATGTCCAGTTTTAGACCAGATAATACAGTTCTTGGGGTCCTTATTGGTTTGGAGGCAATTTTGAGTGCTCACACACTTTTACAACTGACTGTTAAATCATTCACTTCTTGGGTTGCATGTCCAGGTTACAAAGAAATTCTGAGTCACAGTCCTTTGTTTGTAAAATCAGTCAGTCTGGGAGGTGCTAAGTATGGCCATTGAAGAGCACTTTTCCTTGGATTTTTTCATTTGCCTGCAAACACATAAGGAGACTCCCTTACCTGAATGGGAGTTCCTCCTTGTTGTGCCCACAAAGGAAGGGAAAGGATCATATTTTGACCCCAAGGGGGCTAGCAGCTCGATCCCTTCCACTTCCTGATTGCCAACACCATCCGCGCACTACCTTGTTGTGTGATGTAATTATAGGACTAGCGCAGGGACGTGCTCCATTCAAGCCTATGGAGGAGCGTGGTTTTATAAGTTATTTTCAGTATTTTAATCAGACTTTTGGTACAAATGGAAGCATATTTTCAAATAATAAGAGCATTGTTACTTGAAAACATGCTTCCGTTTATACCAAAAGTCTGACTAAAATACTGAAAATAACTTTTAAAACCACACTTCTCCACAGGCTTGAATGGAGCATCACAGGAAGTGGAAAGGATGGAGCTGCTAGCCCCCTCAGGGGCAAAATATGATCCCCTCCCTTCCATTGGGGGCTCAACAAAAATATTTACAGCTACTACAGAGGAACTCCCATTCAGGTAAGGGAGCCTGTGTTTGCACTGCACCGAGAGAAGTGCTCCTTAAGGCCATTAGCACTAAATCAACTGAAATATTTTTCAGTTTGAATTTTACTGCTGTGACAGAAAACAGTTCTTATACCTTTATATGCTCTCTTTTGTTCCTTTTTGTTTGTCTTATATTCTGATGTATTTTAGGCCCATTTTTGCTACATTAATTATTTAATTTTTATTGACTTTATCACTACATTGATTCCCTCTCTCTTGAGTCTTCAGCAGCTACTGCCCTGAACATCTGTTGCATTCAAAAAAGAACTCTGCATTCCTTGCATCCTTTGCAACTGAACAACATGTTGGAGTTCCACCACAGTTGCCTCTGCATCTGTGGAGCACTCCGGTCACACTGCACTATTTTTAACTTGCAAAAAAATCGGACTGTCCTCATCGGGACACTAGGGGATGGGGCACCCCGAGTGTCACTGCTATATTTCTGGGGGGGTCCTGAGAGGGAGGATCAGGTGTGGGGGCCATGTTCCTAATTTAAAAACAAATGGCAGTCACAGTGGAACACGGAACACTCCACTGTTTCCAAGATGGTAGTCATGGTCTACTGCGCATGCGCTAGCACTAGCACATGTGCATTGTAATGTGTCGGCCATCTTGGTCATGGCGGAGTGTGCTGCACTCCACCATGACTGCCATTTTCTTTTCTTAAATATTATGTATATTCCTCCACCTGACCCTCCGTCTCAGCACCTCCCCCCACACAGAAGCATAACAATGACACTGGGGGTGCCCAATCCCCCAATGCTACATTCGGGAATCCTGCATCCTGTTTTTTTTCCTCCTAGCTGCAAAAACAAAACAAAAAATCCATCGAAGTCTTTTGCAGCCATTCCTTAGCCCACACCCTCCCCTCCTACTCAACACCCCTCCATAAGCCCTTACTTACCCATCGCGGGTCCAACACCATAATCTTCTCTGGACTGCTGACACATCTTCACTCTTCAATGCCTTCATGTCTTCACTCATCAACGCCGGACTGTGACCTGAAGTTTGCTTTCAGTGTATTTCAATGAGGTTTTGAACTTAGTAGCATAACTTCGCCAGTTTTCAATATTTTTGCCTCAAACTTTCAACATACTTTTTTGGGACACAACCTCATGAACAATGCAAGTAATGTCAGGTAAACCTGTCCCAAAAGGTGATTTTGAAGTCACTTCACAAAATCACCTCTCAGGCAGGAGATAAAATGTTCTCCACCATAGTTCAAGAGTGGGGTCATAACATGGCTATGTTGAAAATGTGGTATAAAAATATTAAAAACAGTTATGAGCCTACTTTGAATTTTGCAAGTGCAGGCTCATAACTTTGGTAATTTTCAATTTTTACCCAAATTTACAACATAGCCATATCTTTACAGCACCTCATGAATGTGAGAGCTGTTATTTTTCAAATCCTGGCCAAAATGTTTTTTTTTTTTTTTTACATCCCAGGAGGTGATTTTGCAGTCCCTGTGTGAAATCACTTTTCTGGCAGGAGTTGAACATTTTCTCTGCTATTGTTCATGAGGCAGGATCATAGGAAGGCTATGTTTTCAATTTAGTGTAAAAACTTTTAAAAACAAAAAAGTTATCTGGCTATGTTGTATTTTGCAAATGCAGGCTCATAACTGTGGTAATATATAATATTTTGGAGGTCTAATTTGTTAGTAGTGAGTACAGGAGAGAAGTTGTTTGTAGTTCTGTACTCACACGGCTACCCGCTCTCGCTGCAACAAGTGACTGCACATAGCAGTACAGACCCAGTGCGAGAGGCGGACAAGATATGCCAATTTTATGTTATCACCGCTTCCCCTTGCAGCTGAAACAGCTCACAAAACTCACACCAGAAAAGAAAAGAAAAAGGATCCCTTTATTTTAAAAGTCTTGACCAGCGTTTGCAGATACCCACGGCTTCAACTCATAAAGCCGTACCTGTATCAGCGCTAGCGCTGGCTTTCTTGTGGGGAGTCTCGTTTACATGATAACAGGGGAAATGGCTCATGTATTTATCGTTCATCATTATGACCTATTTGGACAACACAACTATCGCCCTTAAAGACGTCGGGCATTTCACACATTCTTTTTCTTTTAACTTAAGGGATTCTTGAGACAGAGAGAACAGATAAAAAGGAAAGTGTAAGAAGACTCATTATAACAGGTGGCCACTCCATTACAGTGTGGGAAAATGAATGGTAGCAAAAGCAAGAGACTGCTGCAGCAGAGTTCAATAGAGGGAGGGGGGGCAGAAGAAAGAAAATCTGTCTCGAGGAGTCCAAATTACAATTATGGAGGCTATACTGCCACACTCTCCTCCTCCTCCTCCTCTTGGCACCCTCCCTCCCTCTACTCACCCCTTTCCTTTCTCCCCCATCTGGCATCCAACAGCTGCCCTCACTCAGACTTGAAGTCATTCATAGGTTCCACCTCTCTTGCCCTCCCACTCACCTGCACTCTCACTGCAGTAGACTAAAACTGCAAAAACCTACAAACAGACTCTTCTTCTTGTATATACTTCTCCTACTAGCTGGCTACGTTAACCCTGGCCCGACCCCACTTTCACCCCCCATCTGTTAAAGGCCTCACCATTTACGATCTCAACACTAGGAGTTTATTCCCTAAGTTAGCCCTTCTGAGAAGTTGGGTGTCACAGCACTCACCGGATATGCTCTGTATTACTGAGCCATGGCTATTACGCTAGGTTTCCGACCCCCTACTCTCCCTACCTCCTTCTTAGACAAGACTGCTCAAAGAGAGGTTGCAGTGTAGCAATCTACCACCATCTAAACATGCCTGTCTCAATTGTTACTAACAAAGCAGTCCCTAAGTCCCATGAGCTACTCCTTGTTAAACTGCTTCTGCCTTCCTCTCTCCCCATAAACACTGGAGTACTCTACTCCTCCCCCCCAAAGCACCTCCCTCTACCGTGGTCAACACTGTCTCAGCTGTTTCTGCCACTGCCAGCTCTGGTGTATTCATTCCACTTGGTGACTTTAACTTGAATTGGGCCGCTGCTTCCATTAAACCCACCATTCAGCAAATTGAGGCACCAAACCTACACCAACTGATCAGCGAACCCACCAAACTAAACCCCCACTCCCAAAACCATACCTTCCTGGACTGGATCCTGGCTTCTCACACACACCGGATCACGTCAGCTGGTACGCTCTCCTTGGCATTTTCAGTGATCACTTCATGACCTACTGCCTTCACAAACTCTAGTTACCTCACTCCCCCTACCTATCGCTGGATCCACTCCCATCACTCCTTAAACATTGCTATGCTTCTGCATGATCTTGTATCCTCAGACTGGTCCCATTTCTATACAGATGACATTGACATGGCTGTCTCCTTATTTTAAGAACGATTGTAAGAAAATCTAAACTCTCCCCTAATTCTGGCAAACCCTCCTCCCTTCTCAAACCATCACACACTTCCTCCCTCTCCTCCAAATTGACAACAATCTTGTCTCAGACTCTCATGCCATTCTCTTTATCTTAAATACATTTTTTCACAACATGTGCTCTTCCATCTTCCCTGCCTCCCTCCACCCACCAGCATGCACATTTACCCTGACTCCCTGGCATCCCGATGTCCTCAGGGCTCTCCAATCCCTTAACTCAAGCAAATATAACCTTGATCATCTTGACCACCTCATATTAAAGATCTCAGCCCACAGCCATCGCCCATCCCCTATCTCATCTATTCAATTTCCCTTTCTCCCTTGGCACAGTACTGCAGCATTGGAAGGAGGCCAAAGTTATTCCACTGTACAAAGGAAGTGATCACTCCCAACCTGATAATTACCGGTCCATCTCCCTCCTCCATGCCTTAGCCAAACTACAAGAATCTCTCATCCTCTCTAGGCTCACAAACTTTCTCACTTTCACAGATTTCCTGTCCCCTTATGAGTCGGGCTTCAGGAAAAATCATTCAACTGTCTCCTCCCTACTTAGGGTTACTGACACCATTCTCACTGGTATGGACCAAGGCCACCACAACTCAACCATATTTATAGATTGGGCCAAGGCATTTGACTCCATAGCATATCCCATTCTTCTTGCCTAGTTTGAACATGCAGGTCTTTCCCCCCTCTCAGTCAAATGGTTCGACTCATACCCTTCTGGCTGCTCCCAATGCATCCAAGCTGGGGATGATCTCTCCCCCAACTTTCTGGCTGAAGTACTTCAAGGGTCAATCCTCTGCCCCATCTTCTTTTTGATATTCCTCAGTAACCTCCCCCTTGTATGCTCCTCCTCCCACATACACCTCTATGCTGATGACATCATCCTCTATAACTCTGGCCCCTCTGCCTCAATGGTGACCTCCCAGCTGCTTTCACCAATGTTCTGAACTGGTTTAAGGCAAATCAACTGAAGGTCAACACCACTAATACAGCCTCTATGAAAGTTGGCACCACACAGAAACTAGCCAAACTCCTCCCACCACCGGCCTTCATGACTCTTGATGGCAAAGCCCTTGACATAGTTCTGGCCTACAATTATCTCAGAGTCTGGCTGGGCAGTCACCTGGCTTTCTCTATCATATCAACCATATTCACTACAAACTCCACTCTAAACTCAGGCCCCTCTAGAGAAACAAAGATGCCCTCTTCCACCCTCCTTGTTCGCTGAATTCTCCTTACGCAGACCATCTTGCCACTTTTTGAATATTCAGACATTATGTAGAGGTCCACCTCTGCATCCATCCTCTCCAGACTGGACGTTCTCTTCAAGGCCTTTTCTTGTTTCACCCTGAATGCCCAGCCCAACCCACCTTTGCACCCTTTCCTCCTTGCTATTATTCCCCCTCTTACTTCCTGCCAAAACCTCCATACCTCCATCCTCACCACTAAATTCTGGTTTGGCTCACTCCCCCTCTAACTATCCTCTTTCCTATCCCCCATCACCACACCTCCTATAGTATCCATTCTCCCATGACACATGCTTCTTTGCCCTCTCCCACCCACACTCAAACTCAGGCAAAGCTGCCTTCTCTTTCCTCTTCCCCATGAATGGAACTCCCTGCCTGCCTCACTGCACACACTGCCATTCTTAAGTCTTTTTAAACTAACCATTTACCTCTCCCTCCAACACCTTGCTTGTGTTCTCAACCTGAATAACCTCTCGGTAGTACCTTGTCTATCCCTCACTGGTTTATCTGCTTCCCAGCATGCCAGGTCCTCTGCTTCTTCTGAAGGTAGCATCTGTCCATGTTTCCCATGGGTCCCACCGCCTCCCTAGGTTTCTGCAATAACCCGTGGCTCCACATTGCAAAATGTGTCATTGATATGCATATGCTATGTACCATCTTCTTATCTGCCTGTAATCACCCACTGCTATATTGTTAAGTGTTGTTCTAATACACAGCGTCATGTACAGTTACGTTACATGTGTTGTTGATATACATATGTTATGCATCATCTTCTTATCTGCTTGTAACCACCCACCACTATACTGCTCAAGTGTTGAGTTATACACAGCATCATGTTCATTTCTCACCAGCCTATACCACAGTATAACCTGTTACTGTCCTGTCTTTTTGCACCTATGAATTTATATAACTTGTTACCTTCCTGTCTTTTTGCACTTATGAATTTGCAATTCTGTATTTTGCTCTGTACTTGTACCCCTTCCCCCCAAGTTGCACCTGGAAATGAGCTTCAGCTCAGTCTGCCTCTACCGGTTACCAATCTTTTAAATAAATAAATAAACACTCAACTCGGTTGTTACTGTTTTACTACTTGATTGGATATTTTGATAAGTTACTGTGTTATGTAATACATCTTTGTTTTGTATATTTTGACATGGGACATTCTGTAAATGAGACTGGCATCTCATAGAACTCATCCTGTAATCATAAATTTAAATAAATAATAAATAGTCAAGTCTCTTTGCATCTGGGCCTGTTGTGCTTGCATCTGGGTCTGTAATGCTTGCTGTTCTGCCAGCCATTTCAGTACTTTGTCCGGGTCCATCATACACCTATTTAAAAAAGGGGACGTTCAATGCTACAACTAAAGCCAGCCACATGTGACAGGGTAGCAAACCGGGCAGCTTCTCAGGGAGCATTTATAAGGAAAACACTCTGGACACCAGTTCAAATTAAATGAAGACTGCTTTACTTTTAGTAACACAAAAAAATAAGTAGCTTGCATTCTGCTTTATTTAAAAAAAAAGGTTCTTGCAGTACAATCTCTGGCTGTCTCCACATAGCAAGAAAAAGAAACCTCTTTTCCCCTTTGTTCACCTTGCCCCTTTATTGGGTTGAGGTGATGCTTGTTTACACTCTCCCTCCCCAGAGGGATAGCCAACAAATAGAGCATGCAGTACAGTGAGGTGTTAAAGCACCAACTTTACAGCAAGAGGAGCTTGGTTCAAATCCCCTCCCAGACTATCAAAGCCTGCACTGCAGGGTTGTGAAGGGATTTATGGGTGAAAGTAGCGTGACGGACATACACTTCATCAACTGCCTCAGACATTTGCTCTATGCTTCCTAAATCTGGCATTTCTGTCTCTGAAAAGTATAGATTTGAATCACAAAATATTCTTAGGCATTAGTGTCATGGTCTAATTCTCATTAAGAATTAATTCATTAAGGCTGGGGCTGCTTATAGGCAATGATAGGTGGCTCAGGGAAGATGTCCTTCAGTGTTTCATCTTTTCTCAGCATGGGTTGTAGCTCTTTGATAATTTCCTGAAGGGGTTTTAGCATGGGGCTGTAAGTGACCACTAGGGCTTCATGGTCAGTTTGGTGTCTTTCGTATTCCAGCAGACTGTCTCATGGTATTTGTATGGCCTGTTCAAATTTTCTGTCAATTTGTCATGGAGAGAGACCCCTCTGAAGTAGGGAATTCTGAAGCGTGAGGGCTGTCTGTCTCTTGTGCTCTCTTCAGAGCAGATTTGATGGTATCGAATCACCTGACTCGATACTCCTCAGCCTCTCTAACATAATAATTCATAAACTCCTAGCAGGTCAAAATAATCAGAAAACAAGAGGGACAACACCATGCAACATGGCAAGATGTAAGACCTGTACCCACATATGCACACAGGCCACCATCAAGACAAGCCAGGACAACATGATACAAATTAATGGATCCTACACGTCAGTTCAGCAATGTGGTTTATCTAATTCAATGCAAGAAGTGCACAATTGGATGTTATATTGGGGAAACTAGTAAACCACTGAAAACCAGGATGAATCACCACCGTCACACAATAGTAAACTAGATTAGCAGTACACCCGTAGGAAACCATTTCCACAAACAGATCTCTCTCTCTTGGATTCATCTGTCTTGATACTAAGAGGCAACTTAAGAAGCACACAGGACAGAAGGACATGGGAATTGAAATATATTAAACAATATAAATCTAACATTTCTGGACTGAATTGGGTCATTGGGTTCATGACACACTATGGTAAACTGTAATTCTTTTTTATTGTGACTAAATCATGTCATTATTTATCAAACTTTGGTTCTGTATTTTGCTTATTATTATTTTTTCTGAGTTCTGTCTAATCTGCTTTTTTTACCTGTACCTCACATCCTCCCTGCCTCTTCTACTAACTCTTTAGCTCAATCCTACCCACTCCCTATTGTTTTCATACCTCTGTTTTTACTACCTCACACTCTGTTTATCTAGACCTTTGTTCTTTTGTTTCTCCTAATTTCTTGACTTCCTTGCATCTCTTAAGCATCTCCTCTCTATTCTACCCTTACAGCCAGCCTCTGATCTCAGATCCTGTCTGTATGCCTTTTTCTTCCCTTTAGCTTCCTTTAATCCCCTACTGACCTATTCCTACTTAGCCCCTCTCCCCATTTCTTCTCATTTTTTTTTACTTTGCATCTTAGACTTTCATCTTTAGTCCCCTTTATCACCTTCTTACTTCACTTCCTTTTTTCTAATTGCTCTGCCTTGTATATAAATACTGCTTATATTGCTCAGTTTTGCAATTCACCCAGAAAGGGGACCTGAGAGGCCCCGAAAGTTTGTGTATAATTCCATCCTTTTACAAGACACTTGTTGGTCCAATAAAAGGTATCAAACCTTTCATCATCTCCTGTTTTCCAAGGACCAATGTGGCTGGGATCTCTTTTACAAACTGATTGATATACAAAACTTTCCTAATACTAATGACATATGAAAACAGAGAAGTGCAATATTTAGAAACAGAAAGTGTCAAAGCTTTCATTGCATAGAGAAAGTGCATCTGTTTTCATTTTCAGATAAAAAGTATTTTGCCTTTAAATATCAGAATATGGACAGAAGAAGACAATCCACCTCCAAGCTCTCTAACTGAGGATACAAATAACAAGATCCCTTAAGGTGAGTGACTTTTCTCCTAATTCATGCAACCAAAAGTTTTGATTTTTTTCTTGACTACACCATTTGTTAATCAGCTGCCCTCTTAATTCTCTTTAGTTATTCAGACTGCTTGGAAATATACCATGGCTCAGGAAACCTGTCGGATCTTGTCCCTGTTGCTGCTTTTGAGCATTCATACCTTTTCCCTGGAATGTGATTGGCTCCAGCGCCAGCAACCACTTGCAATCAGGAAGAGTTTGCAGCTCTTGCAGGAAATGGTGAGTTCCTCTTCTCATAGTACAGTAATCCCTGAAAGATTAATGAGTTCAGCACAGAGCACAGAAATTCTGTTAAATGTGCCTTACGGTATTTCTATTACCCCTTTGTTCTGCACATGGGCTGGACTTAGGCACTTGATTGGCCACTGAGCATAGCAAATTTGCAAACTACCCAAAATGTAATTGATATACAATACCTGCTGCTGTAACTGCCCCCTACAGAGGAACTCTCTTAAAAGTAGGCATCAGTTTAAATGTAGGTATCATGGTCAAGGCAGCTGGTTTTCATTTTTTACCAGAAAACCCAGTAAAATTCTGGAATTTGGACTGCATGCACACAGGTGAAAATAAATTTTGAAGAATTTGGTATTTTATACCAGATCAGTAAATCAACAGAACATGCATTTTCTTGTACAGTAATTGCTTCCTGTACTAATTTTAATTTGCATCATTAAATGTTCTGTATATAAAGCCTTCTTTTATTCTAATTAATTATTCAAAAACTGAAAGAATGACAGCAGAATCCTGGTAAAATAACAATCACCAATATAATTCCTGGAATTTCAAGTCTTGAAAACAGAATTTCATTACTTTAATCATTGTAAATCAGTAGCCTTAATCATGGATTGCAAAAGTGTTTGTTGTGCAGTCTGATAGCTACTTGTAAGAAAGAAAACACAGCAGTGAGACTGGTGTCATATATTTATGGAAAATGAAGGGAGTCAAATGTTTGCAAAAAATGAATTATTTTAGCTGATGGCATATGCAACTACTAAACCAAACATGTATTAAGTTTCATACGGCATAGTCATATATTTTAAAGGTTGCATATATCTCACAAACCAGCATCCTGCAGCTGGAGCATTTTTCAAATCCAATCATAAAGCAATGTTCGCAAGGCTAATGATGTCACAATAGCTCTTCCCTGTCAAAGTCAGGTGCTGACCTCAAAGAGAAACAGTGAAATTCCATACAAATAGCTGATTAAAAAATTAGAACTTTCAAACTAATGTAGTATACATCAAATACACTGTGATCTATCTCAAAATACACAATACATCACCACTTGTGAGGGAGCAGAAATTTCATAACTCACAGTTTCGCCACTTGTGAGCTTTGGTCAAAACTGCAATGTCTGTTTTGAGGGATCTAGACTGTAAGTTAGTACAGGATTGTGAGGCCATAGAGTAAAGTTAATGCATGTTACATAGAGAATAATGGAGTAGTAGTGTGTTATGGATTTGTTTTACACAGAGGTGTGTGATGACCCATAAACCTTGAGGCGAAGCTCGAGGTTTATACAGTCATCACACACCAGGAGTGTGTAAAAAAATCCAAAACACACTTGCATATCCTCATTTTTTAAATTACTGGGTTTTTGCACAGTTTGCAGCTTTGCATGAGCTATGTGACTTTGTGGACAGCAATATCAACCAGATTTCAGGTTGGTATGAAAAGTGATATCAACCGGTTTTCGGGTTGATATTGTTTGCAGCATATCAATTGGAATACTGTTTGATATGGGATTTCATGGTTGCAGTAATCCAGTTGATATTCATAGTCACCAGTAATTATATATAGGTTATGTATTGCCTTCCAAAGCTTTTGCAGAGGAAGTCTAGAAAAGCAAGGAAGACAGAGGATTACTGATAAAATATAAAGAATAATGTATGGACAACCATATACAACAAGGCTGTGTTTCCATCGGGCTGGAGATGACAGCATATGAACCTCGAGAGCGAGCTCAAGAGGCTTCATACTGTCATCTCAACCCCGAGATGGAAACACATGCCTAGTTGTGTGTGGCCTAATATATTTTATTTTTTATAGTAAATGTTTTTTACACTAGAGGGACAGACCCCCACAGAAGTGAAAACAAAAAAATGGCAATTTTTGTTCTACTTGCATATCAAAATCAAATTTCTAGAGTTTTGAAAAGTAAAAAGTATGACTTTGGGCACTAGATGGTTAGTAAGAAGCTACGTGTAGGGTAAATGAGGAATTTAAAATTGTATGGCCCTTGAACTGTGCATAACAACTGTTCAGAATGCACATAACAATACTTTAGAATGCACATAACAGTTTAGAACGTGCTTAACAAGGATTTTGGGCAGGCTGATTTTTATACATAACAAAGGGTAACCATATACTGTATATTATTTTGCAATGTCTGTATTGGCATTGTAGTATTGCTCTTTGCAAATATGTTAGGGCAATAATAATTGGCTGAATGTTATTGCCTGGGTCTGACTGTGAACTAAAAATCCAGTAACACTAACATACTAACATACTAGATGCCAGCAGAGTAGGCCTATTGGTCTATTAAGTCTGCTCACACTTCAGCACTCTGATTGTGTACCATAGCCCTTTATCTGTCTCATTATGCAGAATTTATATTGATATACTCTAAATTATGGCAATATACTTTTGAACTGTATCAGTAGAGTTCCAAACTGTATTACTTTTCTTTAAAACTGTATCAATGGTAGTTAACACTATTACCTTGATATCTAGATGCAAATTGCAGCACTCACATTATAACAATATGTACTCCTCAAATATTATGTTTTTCAACACTGTGTTTTGCTTACTCACACCAGGGGGAGAGAATTCCTTTCCAGTGTCTAGAAGAGAGGACCAAAGTTGAGTTTCCTGCACCACTTCTCATCCTACCTGAGGATTCCCAGGTATGTGCTTCCATGTAGAGTTCAATTAATCAAGGATTTATTTAACAGATGCTGTTTTGGGAACCTCACACCTGGCATGGCAGAAAATAAAAACCATATGGAAACTAACTGCAACTAACAATAATAATAATAATAATAATAATTTTATTTATGAAGCGCCTTTCATTGTATCAGGGCGCTGAACAGATTGATTAAAACTTCAACATTCAATACAAAACAGCAAACCATAAACATTATAAAATATATCATAAAAACATAATAAATTACAATAAAATTTCACGCATTTTACAGGGCATATTAACTTTCCAAGAAGGCGGTTCTCCATAAATAAGTTTTCAATTCCTTCTTAAATATCTCCACGGATGAGCATTCCCGTAACCAGCATGGTAGAGAATTCCATAGAGTGGGTGCAGCATGAGAAAATGCTCTGCCGCCAGAAGATTTCAAACACACTCTTGGAATCTCTAACAACCCCATGTCGGCTGAGCGGAGTGATCGGCCGGGCCAGTAAGGAACCAGTAGGTCTTTCAGATAGGATGGTCCCTGATCGTGAAGGGCTTTAAAAGTCAATAAAATGACTTTAAAGGTAATCCACCACCGTATTGGAAGCCAGTGCAGTTAGCGCAGCACCGGGGTAATATGACAGGACCTACTTGTCCCAGTCAATACCCAGGCTGCCGCATTCTGCACAAGCTGTAGGCGGCAGATTTCAACCCCAGAAAGCCCAAAGTAAAGGGCCTTGCAGTAGTCAAGGCGCGAGGACACAAAGGCGTGGACCAATGTTGGCAGAGAGTCAGATGGAACAAGGTACTTAACCCGGGAAATATTCCTAAGATGGTAAAAGGAAGACCTGACAACAGCTGACACCTGAGATTGAAAAGTCAGCCTATCATCAAGGATCACCCCAAGGTTACGCACCCGTTCAGAGGCCGGTAAAGACACACCGCCAAGAAAAATTCTAGAAGGCGCGCCAGCACACGACCTCTCAATCTGACCACCCAGGTCCACAACCAAAACCTCAGTTTTCTCCGAGTTCAACTTTAACCAACTAGAGTCCACCCAGTCTTGGATTTCCCCCAGACAGTTATTAAATACAGAGAGAGCGCCATCCTGGTCGGGTGCAAAAGACAGGAATAGCTGGGTATCATCTGCAAAGCAGTGAAACCTCAGCCCATACTGTCTTAAAATGTTTCCGGGCGGCATATACACTGCAAACAGCATGGGTGACAGCACAGAACCCTGGGGAACTCCATACAACAAAGAGACTGGGCCGGAGGAAAAAATCCTCAACACAACTCTTTGTGATCTCCCAGTAAGGAATGAATTGAACCATTTAAAAACGGTTCCAGACATTCCACAAATTTGCCCCAGGAGTGCTAGCAACACCATGTGATCTACAGTGTCAAAAGCTGAAGAGAGATCAAGGAGGACCAAGATGCAACATCTCCTTTGATCCCTCGCCCTCAGAAGATCATTTAGCACCCGAACCAGTGCAGTCTCGGTACTGTGTCTTTTATGAAAACCAGACTGGAAGGATTCGTAGATACTATGGATGGTTAAATGGTCATCCAGTTGAACAGCTACAACCTTTTCAATAACCTTCCCAATAAAGGGAAGGTTAGAGATGGGTCAGTAGTTAGAAAAACAGTCTGGGTCCAAGGAAGCTTTCTTTAAGAGAGGAGTCACCACCGCCTCTTTCAGGGAGCTAGGAAACTCACCTGACTCCAAGGAGCACCAGACTATTTGTGCCAAAACTGGACCAATGATGTCAACACAACCCAAAATGAGGAGAGTCGGTCCAGGATCCAAGTGGCAGCTTGTAGGGCACACACTATGGATGATCCTCATAATATCCACACACTCAGGTCGACAAAAGGAACTCCAAGAGGAATGAGGCCCTGTGCTCTCACACACTCCTACCACATCACCCTTACAGGTTGTCAGACACAAGTCAGCCCTGATGTCAGCCACCTTAGTTGCAAAGTATCGAGTGAGCTCATCGCACTCCATTTGCGAAAAGGCTTTCCGAACTTGCAGGCAGGCTGGGTTGCACAGTCTATCTACAGTTCGGAACAGCTGAGCCGGTCGATTATGAGCAACTGCAATCTCCCTGGACAGGAATTCTGTCTTCTTATGGGTGATTGCAGATTGATAGCTGCTATAATGTTCAATCAATCTAAGATGGTTGGCATCAAGGGTGAACTTGTGCCAGCAATGCTCTAACCTTCGCCCCTGTCTCCGCATCTCCCTCAGAGTCCCATCAAACCAAGGGGCCCTGGGGTGACGGGAGAGAGGGTGCTCATGAACAGGAGCAATAGAATCCAGGGCAACCGTGATGGCCTTATTATAGGCCAGCACCAGTGCCTCTGGACTACTGCCCACCAACACGAGGGATGATAGGTCAAGGACCGCCGCTAGGCCTTGTGAAGTAACATTCTGTAATGGGCAGTACCTGACCATCTCCACAGGGGTTGGCCTTCACGGGTGGGTGCAAAAATTGAACCTCACGATATGGTGGTCAGACCAAATGACTGGTTCCACCCCCATATCGGATGCATCAATCCCAAGAAGGAAGACCAAGTCAAGAGAGTGTCCAGATTTATGTGTAACTAATTAAAACACAATTTAGTCAGAGCCGATATGGCTGTGGGGAGCTTTTGGGATGCTTTTACCCATTATTTCTAATGAATTTACACAATGCAGATCTGCTGAGAGGCAGTTTCAATGTTCGTTCTTTATACATTTTACAATGTATTTTTCTAGAATATGCCTCCTGATTGCTATATATTTAGCCTGGATAGTTCACAGAAGAAATGGCATCTTATTTTCGGGTGCTGAAGCACTAGCAGTAGGACTTTGGAATGTGTCATACATAGGTACAAGATGCTCCACTGTGGCATCACGTAGTTGTAAATTAGATCTGGATAAGTGCACTTCTCTCACCTCTCTATCGCTAATTCATCCTCTGCTTTTCCTTGCCCTGACTACCCTACTTTTCTGCCCACTTCTGACGCTGACTGGTGCACTGGTGACTGAGCCGGTCGCTGGGTCCCCTCTTCACTTATTTTTTTTCTGTCTCTGACCCTGAGCCTCAGAACTCGCCTCTACTCACTAAACTAATTCCGCTTCACCTCCCTGAGTGTTTCAGCTCCCACGCTAACCAACCTGCAATCTATTGCCTCTCGTTAGCGCCCTCTCATGCACCCTCCCCTCACTGTTCTTGAAACCCTGCACTGTTTGCGCTCCTTGGTCTAACCTTCTTTTCTTCCCCTTTGTTCTAAAGCCTCTTGAGGCACCAGTACTGTAGAACACCCCCCACCCCACGTTTGAGTCCTTCCTTCATTTCCACACCTCCTCCCTCTCCCTTTGTTTTAACTCTGGGCTCTCCCCTGCTGCTGCATTTAACTCTCTAATCTTTGTGTTCCTCCCCCGGATCCTGCCCGAATCACAGGGCTTGCCCATGCGGCCGGGGCTGCTCACTCACCCAGGTGGACCACACATTGCTCCAGCCACCTAGGGCTGTATCCTCCTGCAGCAAACAGGTACATTCGGAACTGCAGTCTCCTCGGCCCTGCCACTGATTGGTTAAACCATTCAGCTACCCAGAGCGATTGGACTCTCTCAGTCCAAGACTCGGCATTGGCTCTCATTTCAAGACTGCTCTGATGGTGAGATTTTCACCCTGCAACTCCTGTGCTGTAATTGTATTTTGTAACTGTCTCAATCAGTCTATTTTCTTCCACCCACCTGCCCCAACCCCAGCCACTATTAAATACATCTCCTCCCCCACCCTCAGCTACACCACTCCCCTATTGCAGTCCTACTCATTCTTTCCTCTCTCTGGACCTCCCCTCTCAAATCCTCACCCTGCTCCACCCCCTCTTTCCTATCCTACCCTGCACTCATTGCAAACAATTCCTGCTGTATCTCCTATTCGTTTCTAATGACGCTATAGTTTCTAATTATAAAACAATGAGCCTGGCCAAATCGCAGTGTGTGACCGTACTGCCAGCTGATCTAGCCCCCTCCTAGCTCCCCACATATAAGCTCCCTCCTGCAGTTACCCCCTTTCCCTACCCCCTCTTCACCTGACACTGCATTCATTCCTCTCTCCTGACTTCTGCCAGGGCATAACCTGGATTTACCCCACCCCAAGGATGCATCTACTCTCAAGTTTAATACCACTTTCCTTACTCTTGCTCTTAACCCTTGGGCTTGCAGGCCACTCCCAACTAGACTCTAAGATGCCAGCCACCCACATCATCAGGAACACCACTGTCAATGCCTATTGCTCCATCACTTCAGTGCTTGCCTCTGACCTGCCTCCCACTTGCAAGCCACACAACACTCCTTGGCATGCCAGGATCTGGACATTAAGGACCCATCCATGGCTGCCCTCACCTTTACTATCACTCAGACTTGTCCTGCACACTGATGTAAACCACACCAACGTATGCTCCGGTTAGCAACTCAAAGTAAATGCTAAACACCTAAAAAGCTACCTGCAAAGACTTGCCTTCCTGCTACTTCTCCTCTCAAGGAACATACACCCAAACCCGGACCCACCACACAATCAGGGGACATGTCCCCAGAAGCCAGGCATGCTCACAATTGCTTCTCTAAATATCTGCAGTCTTGTTGCTAACTTTACCAGCCTCCAGGCCTGGATAGCCTTTCATAACCCTGGTGTACTGTCAATTGTTGAAACCTGGCTGACTCTGAAGATTCCAGATGTGCACGTTAGCCTACCGGGCTACAGGCTCTTTAGGCAGGACCGTCTAACCAAAAGAGGTGGAGGCTGTGCTTTCTATCTCAAGGATGGCCTTCAGGGATTAATACTTACTCTTCCCCTCCTTGGGACCACTGCACAGGCTCTTGCCATCAAGGTCCTCCATGGAACGCACAACAAGTCTCTCACACTGCTGTCCATCTATATCCCACCAAAGGATGCACTCCAGGATCTACATGCCGTCATTGACTGCCTTGGAAGCCTTACCCTTAGCTCCAAGGTCATATTACTCGGCGACTTTAATACTAACTGGCTCACCCCTGCGGCTAACCATTCTAAGGACGCTATTCAGGCAATCCACTTCATCCAGATAATAGAAGCTCCACCTGGACCAACTATCGGACCAGAAATATCACTCTGATTGACTGGATACTCACTAACCACCTACAGCGCATCACTAACATTTATGTCCTCCCAGGTAACATCAGTGATCACTCCCCTGTCATGTCCAACTAGACCAATAACTTCACCAAACCCCCTCCCAGAACAGTCACTAATAGAGTCCTCAGGTCTGGTCAAGCTGACCGACTAAGAGCTGCCCTCTGACATGCTAACTGGTCAGATGTGTATGGGGCACCGGATGTGGATACTGCACTAGATCACTTCATCCTCTTCTTCAATTCTATCAGTGATATCCACGCCCCCATTAAAAAAGAGGATAGTCAAGGACCTTTTCAACCCTTGGATCAGCCCTGACATCTTGAGTCAGATGAAAACCCATGATCACCTGTGGCATATAGCCAGAGCCACAGGGAAGCAGACAGACATCCTGAAGTACAAGCAGGCCAGAAATAGCTGCACCAGAGCCATCCGTATAGCCAAGAACCACTACTACAAGGCTGCCCTCACCAAACACTGGAGTGATGGCCGAAAATTCTGGGCAAACCTCAAAGAGGTTACTGGCATGGTGCCCAGATCTACCCCTGACATGATCTGTGCCAATGGTAACACCATCATTGACCCAAAAACTATAGCTGACACTTTTAACCTAGCCTTCATGGACCTCAGTCATGTTCTCCCACCCAATTTCTTCCAGCTGGGCCTCCAACCACAGCCCCACAGCCCCCTGCAAACCCCTCTTTTGTTTCAAGGCCATCTCTGGGTGAGGCAAGGAAATACCTCTCGAAGGTGCTCGGTAAGGGGAGATTCAGTGGGGACACACTAGACCTTAAATCAATCTCTCTCTCTGGAAGAAGTACTGCCCCCGACCCACATCCTCAACTTGTCACTGTGACAGGTGATATTCCCACAAAGATGGAAGGCAGCTATAGTCATTCCTGTGCATAAAAATGGGGATCGTGCCCTCACAGAGAACTATCAACCCATCTCCCTGCTACCACCTCTCTCAAAGGCCCTTGAATGAATAGTTGCGGACCAACTGGTCGAATACCTTGACACCTACAAACTCCTCTGCCCAAAGCAGCATGGCTTTAGATCAGGGCATAGCACCACCACAGCTTTTCTAGAGTTCACTGGGCACATACACAATTTTCTTGACGAAGGACAACTCTCCAGGACAGTCTTTATTGATCTGTCTAAAGCATTCGATACTGTTAATCGTGCCCTCCTTACTAAGCAACTTATTGCAACTGGAGTGGCCCCTGAAGTGGTCTTGTGCTTTTGCAACTACCTGGGCTGCAGATCCCAGGAAGTCAGAATTGGCACAACCCTGTCGGATAACAATCCAGTCTGCTCGGGTGTCCCTCAGGGTCAATACTGGGTCCCCTTCTGTTCAGCTTATTCCTCAATGGTCTCCCTCAAGCCAGTCAGAGTCGCATTCTTCTTTATGCCGATGATGCCATTGTATTTGCACATGGCTCAAATCCAATTGAGCTTGAACAACAACAACAAAGTGACTTTACCAATCTTGAGAAGTGGTTCATAGATCATAAATTAATCTTGAAATATAAAAAAACCAAAACTATGCTGCTCTCCAGCTCCCAAAACAAGCATCGTGGCTAACCATTATCTATTCAAAATGTGGCTGGGACCCCCCTGGAACTGGTCCAACACTTTAAATATCTGGGATCACAACTGACAACTCATTGTCCTACACTCTCCACACTGACAGCACAATCAAGGCAATTTATAAATGTATTGGGATGCTCAATCGACACAGGCACAGTCTGACCTCTGAAGCCCTCAGATTAGCTCTCCACAGCTCTGTGGGATCCCTTGTTGACTACGGCCTGCCAATCTATGGTGCTGCCACTGACACTGCACTCAGGCGTTTGAAAACAGCCTTAAACAAAGCATGCCGGCTAACTCTAGGAGCAACAAGGATGACCCACACCTGTGACCTGTATACCAAATGCAAATTGGCTCCTACTCAATGTTCGACTTAAATACCAAACTTGCCTTCTGGCAAAAAATATTAGCCTTGAAACACTTCCGGCTAGGGTCTGTCAACTCCTGGTGCCTAGCATCAACCAGCAACGCACACGTAACTCTGAACCTCAGACTTTCACAGTACCAAAATATCACACCTCCCTAGGCCAAAGATCATTTGCATACCATGCTCCAGTCTGGTTCAACTCCCTCCAGGCAGATCTGGCTCATTTGCCTACATTGTAAACTTTCAAAGTCCACCTTAAGCAACTCCTGCTAAAAACCACCCGTTGTGACTGTCACCATTAGCTTTGCACCTTCTCCTCTCTGGTTTGCCCAGCTTCTCCATCCACCCATCCCTCCCTTCCTCTCCTCATGCCTCCCTCCCTCCCTCCTTTTTACCCCTTTTCCCTGATTTCCTCATACCATCCCTCCACCCCCCTGCATGCCCCATATTATCCCTGCACTTGAGGTTCCTCCTCACCTCTTCTAGCACTTATTCTTCAGCTAACCCTATGTCCCCTTTGACAATTGACTGGTTTCCTTTCAGGCACTCTTCTAACTCTAACTGTCTTTTGTTTACCCCGCTTCCAGTTCTCAGACTTTCTCAGTAACATGTACAATACCCTGTGCATTCTGCTGTATCCTAACCTATGTAATTTTGTACAACCTAGTTTTGGTTTGTTATCATGACGTGGAACCAATGTAAAGAGCTTGAGCTCAAGTGGTGTTATCCTAGACTTCAAATAAACAAATAAATAAATAAAATAATGCCCAGTGGCCATACACCTCAGGCATTCATATGCAGATCCAACATCCTGGTGCCATTGCACTACTCAGTGTGGGTGAAAGCCAATGCTGTACTCAGTCACACAGGTCCCAGAACAGGCAGGTTACAGCTGATCTCCCATTTGTTTGTACAATTGGGGAACCCCAAATGCACTATCCATAGCCTGGAGCATTCACTACAAATGCCATTGCAAGATACCACACCCCTTGGCACCCAGGATACCTCAGCAGTCTAGAGGGTGGCATGTTACACAGGGGAATGGGGAAGAGTGTATGACAACAGAAAGATACAGCATCAACAAGGCATGCATTGTAGGTATGTCAATTCCCTCTTATGGTTTTCCAGGGACATACACACAGCTGCATACACTGGTGGGTACACAGCTTCCGTAGTGCCCCAATGTATGGTATAGCTACTTGGTTCATTCTGGAGTGATGGTCCCCAGCCCAGGTCCTGTGCAGTCAGTGGGTGGCTCTGGCAGGTCATGGAGGGCAGTGCCAGTCGTCACAACAGCTAGGATATGGGGGCAGTGAGGTCGTCTATGTACCAAGGCAGTGGGGGGAGTCCTCTATGCTATGGATATGGACTGTGGTTTCCTCTGGTGTGATTGGGTCCAGGGGGGTCCCTACACTAAGGAGCTCTTCAGGGATGGAGTTGGCTTGATCAGAGATTGAAGAGGGTACCTTTAGTCCACTAGGCTGCCAGGCTGCTGTGTACCTGGGTGCACTTCCATAGCCTACCTGTGGGTGGCTGTCTGGCTTAGGCCAGCTATTCATGGCCTAGCTGTTGGCTGTGCTGCTCTGGGATGTGAGGGATGAATTTCCCACTGAGTATGCTGCAGCATGACATATGCATGGGAACACACCATCGACTTGCATGGCATACTATTTGTGTACACGCTGGCCCATTCCCTTGCAGCGGATGTATCCCACACATTTGAATATCATGCTGTGGTGCATTGTTGGAGTTGCACGGCACAGCTTACATTTCCACCGGGATGCGCTGCTCATCTCCTTTGAATATGGGGACCCTGGACTAGGCTACCCTGAAGAAATACATTATCAAAATGGAAAAATTATGACCCCACTAAAAACAAGATATTGCATCTAATCTGAGACAGCCTGAGTAAATACAGTGCAGAAATGTGTAAATGAAGATCTCTATGACAATGACATGTAGCATCTCCCCTGTGCTATCTAGGATATATAATATAGGATAAGAAATATTTAAAGGAATTCTACTCTAAACTGAACTTCAATGTGGTCACTGGCACAAACAAACAGTTTCTTTATTGTCACAATCACACAGGAGTCTGGTGTGCATATTTTATGGAACACATACAAAGAGAGGTGAGGAAGAATAAGAGCCTCAGCTGGGACTTGAACCCAGGCCGCCTGGCAGTATTGTGGCCATGAGGATGGTGTGCAGTGTGAGTGTGTGTGTGTGTGTGTGTGTGTGTGTGTGTTACAAAATATAAGACAAGAAATATTTAAAGGAAATCTATTCTAAACTGAACTTCACTGTGTTCACTGACAAAAGCAGTTTTTTTATATAACATTAGAATGCAATATTTTATTTTAAATGGTGTGGCCATGAGAATGGTGTGTATGGAGAGTGTGTGTGTGTGTGTGTTTCTATAGCTCAATATATTTTTTCCAAAAGATAGTAAAAAATGGCTTCTTATTGATAAATTTGAGTCATACTTTCAGGTAGCACACTCACCTCTGAGGCCTGGGAGATCAGAAGGCTGTAGGTTCTATCCCCACACCAGGCACTATGGTTAAATCCCAGTACTGACACTGTAGTGCAGCATGAGGGAGGTGCTGCACTCCTGAGGTGCCATCTTTCAGATGAGATGTTACACCGAGGTCCCATCTGCCTGTTTTGGTGGTAGTTCAGGTGTATGTTAAAGATCCCATGGCACTTCTCGAAAAGAGTAGAGGGATATTTTATAAAGACATAACATATAAACAAAATATATATTACATGTACTTTACATAACAAAATATCTTGTAATTATACTAGACATCATTAGTTAATGACAGCACTGTAAAAAAAATTCTTTAACTTTTCTTACTCCCCACAATCTAATCTAATCCTTAATTTATTTTTTCAGTATATTCCTATTCCTATATTTAAATAAAACCCCATATCCTTCTTCCCAAGTTTCCTACTCTCATTTATGTGATTGGCACATCACTATCTGTGACCCATGGAAGACTTTTCCATAATTCTAGTACACTGTTTTGGTCTAGTTTTAATTTCTCTTTTTATAAATATTTACCAAGTCTTGCACTCTTTTATTATAAAGTTCATTAAAATGTTCTTCTTTCTGCTGCATCTCATAATCCAAATATTCCATTTTAATACAATCATGATAAGCTGTAGGGTGTTCCTATTCCATTTTTCCCATCCTCTACTAAACACTCCATACATTAAGTTCTCATATGTAATTTTACTAAACATTTTGTCTTTCCAGTTCTGAGCCAGGAAAACCCAAAAGTCTTCAATAAAAGAGCATGTTAAAAAAAGGTGTTGAATTGTTTCTTCTTGTTGAATACATTTAGGTCTACTATAAACTTCTCCTGTACTACCTTATGCTTTTGGTTTGCCTTCATGTTAATTTGCTCATGACAAGCCACAGTGTATGTCCCACATGTGTTCCGGGACTCTCTTGAGATTTAAAACTCTTTAAACTTTTTCTATGAACTACTGGACATTTTGGAAAAGTTACTGGCTCTGTATATAGAGAGAGGATAATATGGTGAAATAGAATTCTTCCTTTCTAGAGACTGAATTTGTTGGAGTCATTCCCATTGCTTAATTCTTAGGAATGTATTATGAACATATTCCGTATTAGTACTGATTTTTCAGAGTTTTAGATTACCCACCTCCCACTGGACTAGCTATAAGTGACATTTCCTTCAACATTAGTTCCACGTGTTATGTTGTTGCAGTAATAAAGGTTTAGTATTACTATGCAAGAAAAGAATTACAAAATATGATTGGATTTGTCATATTTAAACCACTCTGTTTTATGGTTAAGTACAACACATTTCTATTTATTGGATTCAGACGACTTCCAGCATGCTTGGAAGAATACATTGAGCAGTGTAGCATCCATGGTCTTGGGGGGGTATGTAAATTATAGAGGAAAATGGGCATCAGATATGTCTTAATCATTCAAATGTGCTTTTTCTTGCTAAACTTCCATCTATTCCACTGTACTACTTTATTCCAACCCATTTCAATTTTACTTCTCCAATTTATTTCATCTAGATTTTCTTGGACTGAAGTTACACTTAGAATGTCTAAGGAGTCTGGTTTTGTTGAGATATTTCCTGCTATATCTTTCTCTTCTAGTAGAAAGTTTATTCTTTGCCCACACATTTCTTAAGGTTTAAAGATGCCCCGGATAAGCACCCAAATTCCTGCAGATCTTCAGTACTTCCATGATTGAGCTTCTATCTCCATCATAACATTCATGTCGTCCATAAGCTCATTACTTTATATAAAAGCAGGCTATCCTTTACCCTTATTTGCTGTTACCACTTTGCTATCATTAATTTTCCTTAATAAGGGGTCAATAAAAAATCATACAATGTTGGGCTTAGAGGACAGCCCTGCCTGACTCCTCTTTTAATTTGAATTATTGGACCTTTCCAGCCATTCACTATTGGCATTACTGTTGCAGTACGGTATATGTATTTTAACCATCCAATCATTACTTCTGGTATATGATATGCCCATAGCGTTTCCCATAAAAAAGCATGACAAACGCTGTCAAATGCCTTCTTCTAGTCTAACAAAACTAAATACCCATCTACTTCCCCCAACTTTCCTAATTCAATTATTTCTCTAAGTAGAAGAAGGTGACTTTGTATTTGTCTTCCCTTTATTGCATATGTCTGTGCAGGAGATATAAATATGTCTGTTATCAGTGCTAACCTCTTTGCCAATATCTTTGTTTATAACTTGAAATCTGAATTTAAGATGCTGATGGGCCTCCAATTGTTCAAGTTCGATCTGTCCCCTTTTTTATGTATATAACTTAATACACCCATATTCATATTTAGAGGCATATTTTTTGTAAATAACATTTGATTAAAAATGTCTTTTAATTACCATAAAAGTTCTTCCCCGATAATTATCAGAAGCTTATTTGGAATGCTGTCCAGTCCTGGTACTTTATTCCCTGCCAAAGTTAACATTGCTTCTTTAATTTAATTTTCATGCATAGGCTGAGTTAATTTACCCATTGTTGAAGGGTCTATCTCTGGTAAAACAATCAACACATTTTGTTTCATCAGTTTCTAATGAATCATACATTTGCATGGTGTACCTAGTAACTATCTGTATGAATTCTAACTGTGTTCTACATTCCATTCCTTTTTCATCTTTTAATATTGTGATTTCTTTATCTTTTGCCTTTTAATACAACTCTTCAAATGGGCACACTATTTCTGTTTTTCCCTCCTACCATATTGTTGCTGATGATATAAGTTTCTCACTTTTCCTTCATGAAAAGTTATCATCTGTTTTAATCTAGTGATTTGTGCCCTGAGATCTTGTCCCATTTCATATGAATAAGACATTAATTGTTGAAGTAGGTTTCTATTTTCAAATATGCAAAATATTGCTGTTTACTGTGATTTTTACTTAGTTGTTTACATAATTTTGTATGTCTAATTTTGTATCTTCCTACCAATTAATGTCCAATCAAACATTATGAACACCGACTTTCTAGCAAGAATGAGATCTTTTATAGCCTGTGAGATACATATGTCCGATACTAATGATACATTCCACTTCCAGAAACCTAGCCCACTTTTTATACTCAAATTAGTTCCTGTTTTTATCTTCGCCATATTGTGATCTGAAAATTTCATAGGAATAATTTCAACTGCTATTACTCTTATTATTCCTGAAGTAAACATATAGTCTATTCTAGACCCCCCAAATGACCCTTCTGAAATGTGGGTGTTTCTAACTTTTTGTAAGAAAAATATGAATCCACCAATTTTGCCTTTTTTTATTATTTGTGCTAGCATATATGAGTCACAGTACTGTTTAGAAGTTTTTGCAACTAAAGGGCAATTAAAATCTTCTGCCTGGACAATATTTTCAACTGTATATAAGAAAGGCTGTATTTGATTGAACAGTTCATATCTGGTTGCTTTAGTCTGGGAAGTGTAATGATTTATCAATCTGTATTGTAAATTTTGTATACTGACATCTGTAATGAAAATTCTCTCAGGTACCACATCATACATTTTTATCACCCTTACTTCAGGTAATTTAAATAAAATTCCAAGCCCTGAACATGTTTCTTGTCCTGCTGACCAATATGATGGACCTATACACCATGCTTTCCTAGCCTCAGTAATTTCCTTCACTGTGTGTAAGTGCGTGTCCTGTAAAAAAAAAGATTCCTATCTGCATGTAAGTCAGATAAGAAAAAAACATTTTCCTCTTTTGCTTTCTCTTGATACTTTTGCTATTAATTGTATAAAAGGAAAACGGTTCATACATTATTCATTTATTTGTATTTTTCTCTCTCTCCGTATGTTATGTTCTTTGTGTTTAGTTTTCATTTTCGCTTTTGTTTTTTGAGGTCCCCTTGGTATCCCCTGCTTCTCTGTATTGGTTGTTCCCTCAGGGATTGATGAGGCCACTGAGGAATCATCAGAGTCTAGTTCAGAGTTCTCTGATTGTAGAATCTCATACTTATTCTCCAAACTTACATTCATTTGTTTTGCTGCAGATCTAATGCTTAGCTAATGCAAGGGGAAGGGGGACTGGAGGGGTCATATCACTCTGATTACTCTTTCCTCTTTTCCCTACTGTTATTATCCCTGACATCCCCTCACCTGCTTCTGTATCATTTTGGTAGTTTCCTGTCGTACTTCTACTTGGGTCTTATGAGTGGATGGTCACTGTGGGATTCAAATTCTGAATCTCTCTCCTTTTTTCTGTTTCCCTAGGGATCTGTCATCTTTGTTTCCCCAGTTCATTTTTTTATATCTGGGAAATTAGGAGCCTTTGCTCCCCACCATCTGCATCATCTGCTGTATTATGTGCTGCTTTTTTACAATTTGGAAAAGTATGCCCTTGTTCATTGCATAAATTGCATCAGCATTCATTTAATCATTCAGTCCCCATATGTCCCAATTCTCCACATACTGTGCATCTCTGTTTCTCACAAATGCTGCTAAGATGTTCTAAAGACCCACATTTGTAACACGTCTTGGTCTGGCCAGAGTAAAAAAGTATAGCCCATTCACGTCCAAGAAAAAAGAATTAGGTAGATGTTCCACCCCTGTTTATGTTGTTTTCAACATAACTTTTACCTTCTACCCCAAGTCCAAATATTTTTTGTGTTCAGAACAGCTTCAGGATCTTCCACCAATGTGCATTTTTGTTTTAACCAAAACGTAAGATCATTGACGCTGACACCTTCGTTCCTGAACAGAACAGTCACAGTTATTTGTGCCAGTTTTGTTAACAGAGTAGCCACAAATGGTGCCCATAAAGGTGTTTTTTTTTAAGAATTGTACTTTATCCAACACCTTTCTAAACCACTCTGAACTTTAAATCTTATGTCAAATATGGTTTCCCCTGATATATGTATTAGCGCATAAATCTCATTTAAGAAAAACTTCATTGATTCCTTCAGTAAGTTTCTTGCAACAAATATATGATCTGGGGGGTCAGGCATGACTTTTTGATATGAAAGTCTGATGGTGTAATGCCTCCTTGCTGGAAAAAATAGGAGTTTTCAAGAAAGATGAATACATTCTTGGAGCTGTTTTATTTATAATGTTCAAAGGCCTTAATTGTATGTCAGGATTTGCCTCAGGGCATCCCCGGTGTGCTGAATGGGCTATACAGGCCCATTTATTTTCCCTTTATATTACAGTCTTCGGGTTCTGAGTCAGTTCAAGGTCTGTTGGAAATTAGCTATTATAGCTCAGTAGGTCTTTAGTGGTAAAACTCTTTCAGCAAATAAATAAATAAAAGTGCTACAAATTCTATCTTATGTATGCCACATTCTGATCCGTCATCAGTGTGCAAAAACCTGGTTTGTGCACGGTTCACTATAGTTGTAGCCATTTGATGAATATTTCTCAATCAGATTACAAGCATCAAGTAAGCAAAAATACATGATAATTGGTAGCAGTACAATGAACAAATCCCCAGGGGCATAGTAAAGCTCAAGGCTGCAGGTGAAGTGCCTTCAGCCTCTGGTAGTGCATTCAGGGCACTACTGACAACAATCTGGAATGTCTAATTCTGCTTATAAAATAGGTTCAGGATAGGAAGAAAAAAAATAACCATAGAGAAGAAATGATTATGGTTTTAAAATTAATAGTTTTCTTTTACTTGTTTCTTCTGCTGAGTCCAGGAATTGATTCAAGATAGAATCATTGAACAACTCAAAGGTACCAGGTAGAAACATCTAACATTTTTATTTCATTTTGTGTAGCAAAGAATTCAGGCAGCGATTTTGAAATATAAATTTTAGGTGACACAGTGGGACTTTTTAGGTGTTGGTAGTTCTGTAATTAAGTATAACAGGTTGCCAATCAAATTTTATTATTTTCGCTACCCATTGTATAAAGCAGAGTAAGCACTTTACTAATTATGATTGTTTTTAAACTCCAAGGTGGAGAAGACCCTTGTTACCATATATGAGATTCTGCATCACCTCAGCAAGCTCTATGGCAACACTGCCAGTTCTGTCTCATGGGACCAGAAGAAGCTGTCTGACTTCCAGAATATTCTCCTGCGTCAAATGGAAGAAATTGAAAGCTGCGTAAGTGAGCCCTCTTGAACAAATAGGAAATAATACTGAAACACAGCTTAAAAATGAGATTTTTCCTGTAATTTGTCAATTTCTTTTTGCAGCTGAATGGGGAAATAACTTACTCCGGCAGCAGGAATTCATACTTGACACTGAGAAGCTACTTTCGGAAGTTGGAAAACTTTCTAAAAGAGAAGGTACGTAAACCAGTTTATCAAAGAATCCTTACCACTGTTTATCATATGGTTACATTGCTAATGACCAGAATATTATGGTCATGCTTTTTTTGCCTCTGAAGAAGGGAATGTCTTAAAGAGGCTGGGATATCTGTAGTTAAACTTTGAGAAACATAATATCTCTACACAAAACTGCTTATCTTTCCCTTATTGGGTGCTGTGCATGACTGGTCTTGGTACGCACCAACAAGGGTGCATGTCGAGCTGTGCAACTGCACACCATGTACCCGGCACCAGAGGACAGGAGGGGCGGGGATTTGCTATCTCCAGCTGGCCCATTGCATGGTCACATAGTTCTGCACATGGGGTGGGTCCAGTTAGGGTGATGGACCTGAGCTGGATGGTGAACTTCTAATCAGAAGCCATGGACGGCCCAACAGTAGATCCCCTGATCAGCAGGGCAAGGGATCCTAGGATACAGAAGTCCTCATAAGGACTGCCATGTTCTCCACCACCTGTTAGTTTTGTATTTGGGATTTGCCAACTGTGTCCCACAGCTGTCATCTTCGCTCATCTCTGTAGCAAGAAGGAGGTTGGGATCTGCAGCTGTGGGGCAGCATCAGGGCTTTTGGATGCCTGTTGAGGGGGGTTGCACCCATTATGGCAGCTCTCTGGCTGGTGTAATGAACACCTCCAACAACACCACCCTGGCAGAGTGTAAATAGCATCATCTATGCTGCACTGTGGTGGTCCAATGCTGATACACCCTCTCGGTGCCCCTGCCCCAACCTTCCACACAGCTGCACAGTTGTAGGCATGGACGGGCCCTGGTTGAGATGACCCAGAAAGCAAACTGTATTGAAGTGCATCAATACAGATGTATTAATCCCCTGTGTTTTGATAGTTGGTAACTTGTAAATGGGAGCAGTGCACTGTATCGATCCTTCATTCATGTGGAATGGCACATTTTAGTTTCAGCATTTTTCTTTGCATATCCTGCCCTGTTGATGTCCACCATGTAACTCAATTACTAAGTATTTAATTCCTCAGTAATCGAGTTCTGCGGTGCATATAACCAGAATTGAATTACAGCCCAAAATCTAACATCGACTGCTAGGTAACCGAGCTCATTTGTATGTAAACACGGCAGTAGGCTCTTTAAGATTAAATTCCTATGCCTTGTTTACATGCACACTGAATCAGATTCAAACTCCAATTTCTGTGGAATCGATGCAGCAATCCTCAATTCGTAGCTCATGTAAACTCAGAGTCGGGTTCCTGTTTTGATCTGAATCAGATTCAACTGCACTGGTTCAAGTGCATTTGATTGTTTTGAACTCAGTTTTTGCATGTAAACCTGATTGGGAATCAATTCTGTTATCCTTTTCTGTTAAAATGGCTGCAAAAGGAATGCAACCAGATTTTTAATCCTCAGTTCCTGTGTGTTTGCATGCTGTGGGCTTCAGACACTGTGTAATTAATTCAATTATTCAATTATTCTCATCATTCCAACTACATGTAATTCAAAAAGGATGAAGTTACTTGAATTACAAAGTAATTGGTTCCCAATATATGCAAATATAGCAATAGATCAGTTACGTGTCAAAATGACTTATTTTTCACAACTTTCGTTCTGTTACATTTTTTCTATTGATTATGCCCTCTCCTATGTCACTGCCTTGACTTCTCTCTGGGATCCCCTAGGTGCCCTTGCTTTGCTAGACTCCAACCCCCATCAACTGCCTACTTCCATGCTGCCTCAGCTATCCTCCATTGGTGGGGAAAAAGGGACGTACCCCTCTTCTAACTCCATTTATTATCATCAGGTTGGTATAGGAGGAGTTTTTAAAGCTGGTCTCCTTCGGTCCACCAGAGTCTGTCATCCCTCTTGGAAGTGAGGCTTTTCCATGTTTTCTCCCTATACCCGTGGATGCAGACATGCACAGGAGGTTCAAGGGTTTGTGCACAATGAGTATGCTACTGCCCTGAACCTGCAGCCTGTGTCTGTCCCTCCCATAGTGCCCTCAACAGCACTGCCATGTGTAGTCACCTAGATGGCAGTATCACAGCAAGAATGTTGACCCACGCTCCCTGGAGGAGTAGAACATATGATGGGATGCTCAGTCCTCCTCCCCTGACCATCCCCAGCAATCTGACCTCGTTCCCAAATGTGGTTTCCCAATGTTGGGGCAGTAACACTAGCACTGTACTGACAGGCAGCCCAGTTCTTTACATTTTAAAGTTCTTTTAAGGTCATGCAACCCAGTCTCAGAATAATAAGAAAATATAAATGATTAACTGGTGAGATGCTGGTGTAGTGTTTTATTTGCTCAATTTGCTGCATTTTCCAAGCCCCAAAATAGCACATGATGCTTCAAAAAGTATTTTGAGGAAAATGGGGAGACAGTTTTCCCACTGAGCTGATGGGAGGGAGGAACGCAGTGGACTGAGGGCCTTCTTTCCCCATAAACTGTTTATGCATGTGCTGTATGTTCTAATGGCTTTTATCCAAAGCAAGTTGTACAGCAAGGGCTGAAGTCTGAAAGTCTTGACCCAGGAAGAATTCTCTAGTTTGGGCTGCTCCTGCATCACAATAAATGGGCCAAAATGTTTGATTGCTATTTTCAGAAATGATCATGCATTCGTGATTACTGCTTTTCTGCCACAACATAATGCATGCATCATTTCCTGTGTGCAAATTGCATCAATTTTGCCAGAAAAGTAGAACACTTCTGATCAGGTCTGACTTTGTTGCAATTTGCGCAGTTATGCTAAAATGGTGTCACAACTGCTGGATGGCCCATTGAAAGTCCAGCCAACAAAGCCAGTGTAGTAACACAACAGTAATGCTGCTGCCTTTATGCTATGTTTAGGAATGGACTCATGCTGCTTGAGGTCTGCAGAGGGAGAGGCAGGATTGAGCATCCCAAGGAAAACACTCTTTCCTCAGAGAGGAAGACATTGCACCCACTGCTCCACTTCCACCAAGTGCAGGGCAGGAGGTAGCACAGTGGTAGTACATAGAAGGAAGAGGAGTTACCACCCAGATGCCAGGCATGCATCTCATTGCATGCTGGCAGGAGAAAGTCAGGAGCTGCAGGAGAAAGTCCTGGTCCAGAATTGCACTGGCACCCATCATAGACACACGCATGAAAGACACAGCAGACAATCACCAATATTATGGCCCTGTTAAGTGGTGGACAACCAGTATTTTCATGAGAAGTTCAATAACATTGCTGGGGGACATTTGGTGAGCAAGGGGGGATAAAAAGAAGGAAGGGAAGGAAGGAAGGAACCTATGGTCTTTTACGACATATCAGTTCAACAATTCATCTACAAACTTCTTTTGCACATTGCTGTTATATGCAACTGTTTTATTTTTTTTTATTTTGTGCTCTACTGTACTCCAAGACTTGCTTGATCACATAGGATGTGGGAGAAAATAAAGGAGGTTAAAGATGGGGAGGCACTGTGAAAAAAATATTCTGTGTCAATGCTTTCTGAATATTTGCTAGGTATATTGTCACAATGGGGTTCCTATTTGCACCCTGTTTTGCAGCCCGACACTTAGCAACTGAGACTCTGTCCCATATTAATCTATTTTACATGAGAGTATTCAGCTATTACTCTAACCCTTTTAGAATGCTGAGAGCCAATCAGAAGGTTCAATTGCCAACCAGTGTTTCACTGATTATGATGTGGTTACTTTGTCACAAATGCTTGGTAGAGCAGACCTTTAATATCCTAACATTTTCTATATTTTTTTTTTTTTGTTTTAGAATTACAGTCTCTGTTCCTGGGAGATCGTCAGATCTGAAACAAGATACATGCTGCACCGTCTGGACCAATTAACTGCTGCTGCTGTTACAGTTTGAGAACTTGAGAGACTAATGTATTCTGCACTGGAAGGGACCAGAATCAATACTGCTTTATTAGGCGGTTGTTTGTTAACAACTTAAATTACGTACATAATATTTATTTATGTATATTTACTGGCTGTTTGAAAAAAAAAATATTTTTTATATATATATATTATATTTTTGTTAGTTTTAAATATTATTTATTTACATAATATTCTTATTTATTTAAGCATCTAAAATTATTTTTTATACATTTTCTACTGTGTTTTAATTGGGCTATAATGATCAACTATTTTTATATGCAGTGTGGTTTAAGAATTGCAATTTATTTTGGCTGTCCTAAAATAAAACATGTGATTGATTATATTCCTTGAACTACAGTCCAAATATATATATGTGTGTGTGTGTGTGTGTGTGTTACTTCTGTGATTTCCTGATATTGAATCTATGATTTCTACTAAACAAAAAATACGCAAGTATTGCAAAATGAAATTTCAGAATATAGACTCAAATATAGAATGAGGAATCAAAGTACCATTGGTAATGAGAGGCATCAAGCTGTCCTAAACAGAAGCAGGGCCCCACTGAAATGAGATGTGACATCTCAGCTATGCTATCCTGTGTAGCCAAATTGCATACAAAGCACTTTGGGATGCAGTGCATGAACAGTACTACGTACATATTCATTCTACACCATTTTTCTGTCCAGACACTACCAGTAGTTAATCAAACTACCAGTGGTAATCAGGTAGTACTAGTATTGACATGTGCCAAAGACCATGTCACTATGCAGATCACACCATAGCCAGGCCATACATGCTGAAAGGTAATAATTATCTTCCCACAACACGCAATTGTTTCCCCTACTAAATCCACAAGAATTCAACTCTTCAGTTTTCAAAAAGGGGTGAAATTTCACAGTGGCATTAACAGCTCCTAACTACAGCCACCATCTAGGAAACCCAGGTCAGACTTTTAGAAGAATTACTCCCAAATTGCTGACAATTTCTTTTCCCTGCAAGGTGAATTCCATAAGAATGGACAATTACTGCTGCTGTAGCTACCTGAGAGCAGATACAATTGAACTCTTCTTTTTTTTTTGATCATTTAACACTTTTTCCTATCTTGCAACCACAGCCCTGCTCCATATCCAGCCACGGCTCCTCCGTTCCACCACCGACCCCGAAGCTCACATGCCTAGCTGGCAGACGCAGCTACACCTGTGAAAGGGGGCCCCCCCATAGTCCCCGCACCTGGTGAGGAAACCATTATCGGCACATGCCTCCAGGTATCATCAGCCAGGAAACTGTGGCCATCAAGCTGTCGTGGACTTGTGCTGGCATCTTCCTACTTATCTCCTGCGATGGAAGCACTGGCATACAAGGATGTCAGTGCACTAACGTGCAGACATCTGCCATACTTCCCCCCTACTAGGCACTCGAATATATGCAGTACCTCTGGGCATCCCCAGTGACCAGCAGAGCATGGTGTGCATCCACCGCTTCTCCCCAGGACCAGGAGAGCTGTCATCAGATGTTCAATCCTAGTCCTCCCCTGCCAACCCTTGATGACCCAGGCTCATTCATGAACACGGGTCTCCAGTGTGGAGCAAGGTGTGGCATCCAGCGCTTCAGCTCTCAGTGCCACCGGGCCGGACTGAACTCTTCTATTTTTTATTGTTATAGCGAGTAGAAAGAGGTGACATAATTTAAATACTGTAGTAGGTGCATAAATGATAGAAGACAGATACTTTCCAATTTGTGTGGTTTCTGTAAACATATATAGTTAAAAGCCTCAAACCCAGCACAATGCATCATGGGTATACAAATCTGTGTGGTCTGGAGGTAAGCTGACTAGAAAATTATTTAACTGGTGCTACATTCTGTTTAGTGAAAAAAAGTTTCTGGAGACCAGCCACTCAGTTCATCATTAGAAATGTGGTTTTATTTTGATATTTTCTTAGAACACCATGATCCCCTAGGTACGCCAGTTTCACCCAACACCAGGCTTCCTCAGGGGCTTAGGATCTTGTGTTCCTAAATAAATTATTTCATTATTTGCTTAAGAACAACTAGGATTCAATTTTCTGTTTGTTTCTAGCTTCAGATTATAACTTTTTATCTGAAACAAGTTGCAACCATTTGGAGTCTGTGCTAAGTTTAATTTCAGACCACCCAAGGGTACCATTCCAAACTTCCCTTAACTCAGACATCTAGCATAACAATGCTAATTTCTTGCCTAAGCTAGAAATCTGAGTGAAGGGAAGTTTGGAATGGTACCCTTGGGTGGTCTGAAATGAAACTAAGCATAGACTCTAAGTGGTTGCAACTTGTTTCAGATAAAAAAGTTACAATCTGAAGCTAGAAACAAACAGGAAACTGAATCCTAGTTGTTCTTAAGCCAATAATGAAAGAATTTATTTAGGAACACAAGATCCTAAGCCCCTGAGGAAGCCCAGTGTTGAATGAAACGTTGGGCGTACCGAGGGGATCATGGTGTCCTAAGAAAAGATCAAAATAAAACTACATTTCTTATGATGAACTGAGTGGCTGGTCTCCAGAAACTTTTTTTCACTACGTTGAAGTCAACCGTTCAACCAGCCCCAAACAGGAACATTTGGTCTACTTTATACAAAGGGCACCCCACCCACCCATGTTCTCTTCCTTGGCAGCTACAGTCTGTTTGACATGTCTCTACTCAGATCTTACTGCAGCATACTTACACACACTAAACATAACAATGATTTTTAAAATCTGCACAATAGAGTACGCACGATGACAATAAGTGCAAGATAGCAAACAAACAGTCATGGCACACCTCACAACAAGAAATAACAGTTCAAGACTCACTTGTGTTGAATGGTGACAAAGTATTTATTTTTCACCACAATAGAACAACATCTCAAGTGGGGGCTGGAGGCCCACAACGAACAGCTTCTAGCATTTCACGAAATCATTCGCTTTGCAGCTCTGTCTTTTTTCAAGTGGAAGATATTGTTTGCCACCTGATAAGGACAGAAAAAGACCATAAGTCCATCAGGTTTATCCTGTAGCCCTACAATGTATTATGCCCTAACAATCCTCTTAAAGGTGTCCCATTAGGTTTTGAACCTAGCTATAGTCCCAGCATTGAAAGCACTGCTGGGTCAACTATTCCACTCATCCCCCACTATCTCTGTGAGCAAACGCTTCTTAATGTTCTTTTTAGAAGCCAACAGCATAGCTGTAGAATCCTATTGTCATTCTGCATCCTCTTTTTTGCATTTAGTCAAGTTCAAAGATACATTCAGTGTGAGTGATTTGGCTGCATGATTTCATTGATCATGTCAGTGATAGGACTTTTGGGTCCTAGTGTAGGGTTTCAAACCTACACAAGCTTAGGTTCGATCCCCAGTGAGGAACATTTCTTTCTTTCTTACTTCAATTCATACAATGTGGGAGCTATTGCTAGGTGCTATTGCTGATGTTAGTGATACACTTTTAGCAAGGTTTGAACTTCCGTACTGCTGATAACTTGAAAAGTTCTGGCTCAGAATTTGAAGTATAAATGCAACTTAGAAAATACTACTCCAAATAGACAGACTATTCATTACAAACATTCACTGCAGCTGTGTAGGGGAGGTCTGCACTCACTGCATGATGTCCTTTGCCACAGCATGCATCTCCTGTATAGAAAGCTTAATACAGTGGTAGAAGTATAAGCTATCAAGCATTAGAGGATAGGGGGTCTGGATTTGATCCCCGAAGGGGAAAATCTTTTTTCCTTTTCACTACAATTTATGTAGTATGAGAGAAATTATTAGTTGCCATTGCTAATGAAAGCAATATTCTTTCAGCCAGGTTTCACATTCTATATTGCTGATAACTTGAAATATTCCAGCTCAGACTTTGATGTTTAAATGCAGCTTTGCAAACACTACTTCAGGCAGACAGACTATTAATTATGAACAACCACTGCAGCTGTTTAGGGTGGTATCCACACTCACTGCATGATGTCCTTTGCCACAACATGCATCTCCTGTATAGGAAGCTAAATACAGTGGTAGAGTTACAAACTATCAAGCAATAAAAGGTAGGGGGGCCTGGGTACCATGAGAGAAATTGTTAGATGTCATTGCTTATGACAATAAGACTATAAGCAAGGTATGAAGTTCTGTATGGCTGATAAATTGAAAAGTTCCAGCTCAGACTTTGAGGTTTACATGTAACTTGGGAAATACTATTTTAAATTGCTAGACTGTTGATGATCATGATGATGATGGTGTCTGCACTCACCACTGGATGTCCTTTACCACAGCATACTTTTCTTGCATATGAAGCTTAGTACAGCATTAGAACTAAAATCCACCAAGCAGGATAGAGTTGGAGGCCTGGGTTTGATCCCCAGAGTGGAACATTTTTTTTCTTTCTCACAAGTGATGTAGTATGAGATAAATTGTTAGATGGTATTGTTGATGTTAATAATAGACTTTTAACAATGTGTGACAGTCTACATATATTACTGATAACCTGAAAAGTTCCAGCTCAGACTTTGAGGTTGAAGTGCAATGTAGGAAAAATTACTTCAAAGCGACAGGTTGTTCATATGACAATTAATTCTAACTGTTTGGGGGGGGGAGGTCTGCACTCAGTGCTGGATATCCATTGCCACAGTATGCATATTCTGTCTCAGAAACTTGGTGCGCTGGTAGAGGTATAGGCTTCTAAACAGTAGATGGTAGAAAGACTGGGTTCAACCCCTAGAGTGGATACTTTTCTTTCTTTCATTACCATATATGTAGTATGAGAGAAACTGTTAGATGTCATTTCTGATTATAATGATAACTTTCAGCAAGGTTTGACATTGTATATTGCTGATAACCTGAAATGTTCTAGTTCAGACTTTGAGGTTTAAATGCAAATTGAGAGATATTACTTCCAATAGACAGACTGTTATTATGAAATCACTGCAACTGTGTATGGGGTGCGGTATGCACTCTGCTTGATGTCCTTGGCCACAGCATATATTCCTTCCTAAAGCTTAGCACAGCAGTACAGCTACAGGCTACCAAGCAGTAGAGGGTAAAGGCCCTGGGTTAGATCCCCTGAGTGGAACATTTTTTTTCTTTCTCACTACAGTTGATTGATGTGATGTCTCAGACCCCACCCCCAATCTAGTTCCCTTTTCATTGCCAAGGAAAGCCTGTCAGTCTTCTTTCTGGCCGTATCATTATTTCACATAGCCTTTCTTTGGTGCCTTTAGTACAATTGATACTTTCATTAAGTTTCTCCCTTCCAGCTTGAGATTTTGCCCCCTGGTGGATGAACTGTTCCTTAACCTAAACAGTTCTGGGGAGTTCACCATGTTGTACCCCTATATGCATTTGAGTGTTTCCATCATGTCCCCCTCTCCCTTCTATCATCCAGATAGCACATATTGTGACTCTTCAGTCTCTCCTCATAGGACCCAACCTGATGCCCTTGGATCATTTCTGTTGCCCTTTTCTGTATGGATTCTGACCTATCTCTGTCCGTGATCGCCAAATATGGTGAATGCTGTGCGGTTCCATTTCAAGTAATGGTGCAGCACCACACTGCTTGCCCCAATAGAAAATGCATTGGGATGAGTAGTGTGGTACCGCACTGTTACCTGAAACAGAACCACACAGAATCTGACATGGTTGGCAATTGCAGAGTTTATAAATTAAAATAAAGTAAGTAAACTGCATACATTTTTTTTACTGTGCAAAAGCTTAATTGGGGCTAGAGCTTTAAGGGTGGTAGGGTTATGATTATGAGAGTTTTCCTTTAAGCAAACATGTGGGGTATCCTAAGATTTAATGCAATATATGAAATAACACAGTGGAAGGTGTGTTAAAGGTATGTACGCAATAAGACATGATGGAGTGTACACTGTGCTGAAATAACCGCACACCGAGGGACATAGTGAAATGGATGAGTGCTTTCCTTTTTTTACTTAGTTTTTATTTCCCTCATCCAAATAGTACATAACAATGGCAATCAGACAAAAGACAGACAGTGTGATACAGCCAAACTGAACATATATAACAACAGTTGTTTCCTAACTTTCTGTTTACACTTCCAGCAGTGTGAAACAGAACATCTAAGAAGAATGGAACAGAGACTGTATACCCAAGAGGATGGACCACATCATTTCAAACCCCAAGGAAGACTGCTCATCTCAAGTGAATCACCAGTTCCAGAAAGCACATATAAACAAGCATTTGTCAATGATGAATGTTTGCGTGCTGATATTAGCATTTGACATACAGAAGTTAGACAGATGCAGAATAGGAATGGCAGTGAAGTATTGAACTCATGCCAACCCCACCTCCACCCTGCAGAGATGGACAGGTGCAGTGGTGTTCCTTTGGGTAGTTGCTCACTAGTAGCAAAAAAAACAAAACTAGGCTGAGCTAGATTATGAAACCTATAAGTTCATTTGCATTGGTTTTAACGTGCAGATGTGTCTTACTTGATACAATAGCTGAAGAAAATGTGTCTTTGTCTGTGTTAATGTTCGACACAAACAAAATCTTTAAAAGCTGCAAACTTGAAAAATCCTTAACTGTAATGGGTTCACAGTTGTGTGGTTTGTCAGAAGATAGTCTAACTAAAAGTCTGAGCTGACTTCCGGCCAAAAATTATTTAGAGCTAGTATTTTAATTAGAAACAAGAAAATTTGTGATGGATTTGAAAAATCATTGTGACCAACTTTTGTGAACTCAGCACATGCTTAAGATTACAGTATACAGCTTGTCTGCTTAGTAACACACAACCCACAAAAACAGCAAGAAAAGAAAAAACAGCCAAGAACATGACCGAAAATAGAAAAACACATTTTGGGGGAGCAGGGGGGAGTCGTGAGTTACTTACTGAACTGTAAAAACTTTATGTAAAGTGTATTAAGTCCTACATGAAGAAAATGTCTAAAGCCCCAAAACACAAAAAAAGAGGTACAAACACAACAAAAAAGCACCTGCATTTTCTACTACAAATGAAGTCATATGCAAGCAAAATATTTAAAGTCCTAAAATAATTAACATAGTTCTGAGTTGTCTACTACACATCTGCTTCTTTGTCCAAAAGTAACTAGTCACTCATTACAAGTCAACTGCTACTTTGCACAAAGCAAGTTATGACTCAACTCATACTTCAGGCCCTGGGCAAAGACAGTACTGACTTACCTCTGGTGTGATGCAAGTTATATGTTTGGCACTATACTTTCTCAAAAAGTAATGAAAATGCGCTGGCCCACTGGCGCTGAGGGATGAGGTGCTGGATGCCACACCTCGCACTATGCCAGCGACCTTCAGGAATAAGCACGGGCCACCGGGGGTCGGCAGGGAGGAGATGGACCGAGCATCCGATGGACTGCTCTCCATCTCCAGGGAGGGAGGTGCCTTGCCGCAGGTGCATGTCTGGCTCCTGGTGGTGGATGGGGCTTGCTGGAGCACTGCTGCCAGAACACAGGGCTGACAGCATGGCAGACACGTGGCAGGGACACGCATAGGTGTTTGTGAGTGCCCACTGCCATCATCACTGCATGCTGAGTGCTCACAAGGGAAAAAATGAGAAAAGACCCTGGTGGCAGGTCATTGCAGCTTGATGGCTGTCCCCTGTTGCTCCATCTCCGGAGGCAACACCTTGAATTGGATCCTAACGGGCTGGTGAGTTGGGGGCTCCCATTGCCCCACCATGGGGGTAAGCCATGGGGTTTACAAGGGTGAGGGTCTGAAGGAGTGGAGGCTAGGGATAGCAGCAAGACAAGTGGCCAACCAGGGCTGGGGGAGTGAAAAAGAAAATAGCAAAAAAAGTAAGGAAATTCATTGCAACAAGTCACATTAATGTATACACTGGGTTACAAAACCACGAAAGGAGCAAAATGTGACATTATGATTTTTCAACCCTAACATCACCCCATCGCCTGCCTTCATGACCCAGCTGCAAGCTACAGGTCTGGGGCCATGCCCCTCGGGTTTGCTGCTTGAAGCTACATGTCTGGAGCAGGACCCCAAGTGTCCAAAGCTATGCTTCTTGGGTGTAAGCTACCGGTCTGGGGATATGCCCCTCAGGTTTGCTGCTTGTAACTACAGGTCTGGGCAGTACCCAAAGTGTCCAGAGCTGTACTTCTTGGGTGTACGCTACTTTTAGTGTTACTATAGTTAAGGCTGAGTTCCCCGTTTAAGGTTAAATCTGAAATTTGGCAGCTTAATAACTTTGCAACCGTATGATGGATTTGCCTGCAATTTGGAATGCACAGTCTGGTACCATACCATAGATCTCTGGACCTGCCAAGTTTCTTTATGGTCAGATGTACGGTTGCGGAGCTACAGAACACCAAAAAATGCATAAATTACAGGTTTTTATGTGTTTCTTTGCTCATACCTACAGCCCACATGTTTTGTGTGGTCAGTCCGAAATCCTCAGGGAACTTGCAGCCGGGGTCCCCGATGTGCCTTTCAAAGATTTCATGAACAAATATTAAACGGTTCAAAGTTATTCAAAAAACACTGAATCCCATTATAGTCTATGGGAAAAGTTAACAAAATATCCAAAAGTGTCGCAAATGCAGTTTTTAGTGTCAGCAAATGACCCTTTTACTTTCGTAATTCAGCCATTTTCTTTTCAGTTGGTGGTCACAGAAATGCTTGGCATTTAAATTTGGGACCCTCTAGGGACACAATTCTTGTTTTGTTCAGCTAGTCGAGCCCTGAGGATGCTCCCCATATCTTTTTTTGGGGGGGTAAAACACCCCAGAAATATGTTTTTTAATTTTTGTAAAAAGTAGTGTCACAAAGTACTTTTGCTTATGTGACACTTTCGTGATTTATTTTTGCAAAAGTGTTGTGATTTGCGAAAATACTTTGCAACACTAGGCCCAAAACAATAGGAAATCTTTGTCACCCTGCTGCAAAACAGCAGTTTGGTCTTTTGGGCTGAAATTTGCAGGGAAGAAAGCCAACATCACACAGATGTGCCTTTTTGTGGTTTGGTGTCAAAATGTAGTAGGGCTGCAAAGTTATGGCACTCCGAATTTGACAATTTTTCCCATAGGATAACATTACGACGTCTGCCGCGCCTTTTGGGTCCCTTATCTCGAAAACGGTTCAAGATATGAACTTTTCATCACAAAAATTATTAGCCCCCCAAAACCAGCCTGGAAAGTCATAAATAACATGAGATTTACATTTTTTTTCTATGGTGTATGATTCCTCAGATATAAGCAATTTATTTTTCCAACTACTCATTTTCTGGTTCGAGGGCCATTATTGTGCCCACATTCATTGTATTCACTGTGCTTCTCAATGCACCTTTTTGGGACACAAAGCATGTGCATTTGCATTACTTTTACCATTAGCATTTGTGTTCATGTTTCTGCTTGCGTTCCCGTTACAGTTTGCGTTAACATTTCCGTTTGCGTCACCGTGTGCGTTACCATTTGGGTTTGCATTCTCACTTGCCTTTGCATTTCCATTTGTGTTACTGTTTCCTTTGGCATCACCATTGCTGTTTCCATTACCATTTGCATTTGTGTTTGCATTTCCGTTTGTGTTACCATTGGCGTTTCCATTACCATTTGCGTTACCATTACTGTTTGCATTTATGTTTGCACTTGCATTTCCATTACTGTTTGCGTAATCGTTGCACCATCGTGTGCATTACCATTTGTGCTTACGTTTGTGTTACCTTTAGTGCTGCTGTTTCCTATCGAGTCACCGTTGGCATTACCATTTGCATTTACTTTACTGATACCATTTGCATTTCTGGTACTGTTTTCATTAGCGTTTTTGTTTATGTCACTGCATGCGTTTACTGTATGCATTTGTATTTGTATTTGCAGTTGCATTTCCGTTTGCATTACCGTACTATTTTTGTTTTTTTTGTTGCCATTTGCGTTACCATCTCTGTGCTCACTTTTGTGCTTGCATTACCATTTGCATTATCGTTTTCATTTGCTTTTGCGCTTGCATTTGCGTTACCGTTTGCGTTACTGTTTCCTTTTGTCTCACCATTGGTGTTACCATTTCTGCTTGCGTTTGCATTACCATTACCATTTGCATTTTTGTTACCGTTTGCGTTACCATTTGCATGTGCGTTTTGTTACCGTTACTGTTACCATTACCGTTAGCGTTGGCATTACTGTTAGTGTTAACGTTCCCATTAGGATTACCGTTAACATTGCTGTTACCATTACTATTAGCATTACCTGTAATGGGGTTATTACACACAAATGGGAAGCATGGTGGCAGGCCCCACGCTCCCACCACCACATACCATTCACTATTTATAGTGCACATTCTCAAAAAAGTGAAATTCATGGCAAAAACTCAATTTAATGCATCAGTTAGGGTTGTTCCACAGCAACAAAGTGAGAAATTCGGTGTTTGGGTTGCCACCCTACCATCCCACCCCAACGCCACCCAACCAACAGCCATCGGGGTGTACACTGGGGTCATCGTGCCTAACTCTTACCCCATTCTCCTATACTTCACCACCTCAGCTTCTTTACACATGGAATGGGGTGAGAGTTAGGCCTACGACCCCAACACACACCCCGATGGCTGTTGGTAGGGGTGAGGTGGGGGGTGGGAATAGTAGGGGTGGCAACCCTAATGCAAATTTCCTCACTTTTGTCACTGTGGAATAACCCTAACTGATGCATTAAATGGATTTTTGCCATGAATATATATATATATATATATATATATATATATATATATATATATATATATATAGATGAGATTGTATATATATATATATATATATATATACACACACACATATATGAATATATGAAAATGCCAGTAGATACAGATCATACGATCTATCGAGTCTGCTCAAGTGTGCAGCTCCCAGGTTAATCTACTGCAACTGCCCTCCACCCTTGCCCATCCATCTGATTTATTGCCCCTTTCTGCAGACTCCCCCTCCTGGTTTCTCCCATTTTGACCTTACCTTTGACCATGTCCCACCCCTTCTTTTAACACTGCCCACATATTTCAATGATATCACCTCCTCTGGCAGTGAGTTCAACCTCACTACCACCCTTTTCATGAAGTATTGCCTCCTCATTTCCCTCTTCAATCTTACACTCTCTAGTTTCAGACTGTCTCCCCCTTGTGTCCCTCCCCCCTTAATCTAAACATGTCCTCAGTACTAACCCTATTCATGCCCTTTAAGTATTTGAAGATCTCAATCATATCCCCTCTCTCCCTTCTATCCTCCAGGGAATACATGTTGAGCTCCCCCAGTCTTTCCTCCAATGGTTTGTCCCCCCAGCCCAAGGATCACCTTTGTCAACCTTCACTGGACCCCCTCCAGTAGTTTGACATCCTTCTTTAAATATGGGCACCAGAATTGCACACAGTACTCCAAGTGAGGTCTCACCTGTGACCTGTGCAGTGGCAAAAATGACTTCCTCTCCTAGAAGCGATTCCTCTGGCAATGCACCACACCATCATATTTGCCTTGGCCGCTGCCTTCCCACACTGTGCTAACATGTATAAATAAAACTGGAAAAATGTGAATGAGGCCACAGATATCTGATCCTATGGTGCACACTGGACAGCAGGAAAAACAGAACCAAGGTAGATGAGGTTGTTGATGACTGTTATTGGCTCTGGCGCGTGGTGACACCCTGCGCAGGTCCTGACACCACAGCCCGGACTAAAAGTTTCTCCCATGGGGTACTTGTGCCTCCGACTCTGAGACCAAAGAGTGGGGCTCTATAGAGAAGATTGATTTTTAAAAGATCTTTTATTTCCATGTGATGGTTGACTATGGGACAAAGTCCTTTCTAGCTGTTCCTATATATAGAAGCCACTGTGTCCATCTCAGCTGAAATAGTGCTGCCTGACTTCAGCAGTTAAAAGTAGTTTTTTCATTCTATAGGATTCAATCATTACATCCTGCCACTCATTTTAGTTGGGTCGGGTGAAAGACGTATTTGAATTATTGCTTTTACAGTAAGTGCTTTGTCTTTATAAAGCAACAGTGAAAGAAATTGGGCAAAAACTTTGACCCCACCTGTTTTATACTGTAAAAGATTCCTGGGAGCTTCTAATTTTATTTGGTGGTAAAATGTTCTAGTTCCACCAAAGTCTGAACATTTTATAAATGTTTCAATTTAGTTTTTCTGTCAAGAAACAAAAGTTGGCCACAGCCTATGGCTTGGAAATAGCATTGTAGACTTGATACTTGTTAGGCTTGAGAAAATACAAAAAAAACTCATGGTGCACGGCATAGGAAGTATAGAAATGTATAGTTGACAAGTATGATAATATTTTCATTAACTGTTGCTGAAACTAGCTTTTTGGAAAAACATTTTTCCTTACACTGCTGCTTTAAACTAACGTGTATTGTTTTGAATAAAAACAAACTACATTAAATATATAGGGATGCACAGGATCAGTATGTAACATAGAAATTCCAGCAGATAAGGAATGCTTGGCCCACCCAGTCTGCCCATTTTCTACCTGCTGCAGAAACCGCAGACCCTACTTGATCTCCGGCTTTGTTCTCCTTCCATTCATTAGGGTTCCCCGATGCCTATCCCATGCAATTTTGATTTCCCTGCCGTATTTGCCACCACCACCTCCACCTCCATTGGGAGGCTGTTCCATGTATCCACCACCCTTTCTGTGAAGAAACACTTCCTCACGTTGCCTCTCAGTCTACCCCCTTCCAGCCTTAAGTCAAGACCCCCTTGTTCTAGAACATCTCTTTTTCTGAAAGATGCTACCCTCCCGTACCTTATTTATGCCCTTGAGGTATTTGAATGTCTCTGTCATATCCACCCATTCCCTCCTCTCCTCCAGGGTATACATATTGAGGTCCTCCGGTCTCTCCTCATATGACTTACAGTGCAAGAAGTGAATGGCAGTGCTTTCATACATCTTGTAACTACATCACTCGGAGAAAAAGACATATTCTGCTAAAGAGAACTTTTTAAATATAGTTATTGCTTCCTCCACAACATGGCAATGGCTTGCTGACCAAACGGAATATGTTATGTAGTATAAGAAAAAGAACTACTTATTACTATTCCAGCTAGTAATCATAAAAAAACTCACCCTCTATGAATTTGCCCAGCACTGTGTATAACATGGCGATGAAAATTCTCTCTTAGAATTGTACTCATTGTTATACTGCTAGCCTTCATATTGTTGAGAAAGTCCCCAGAATTAAGACTCACAGTCCAGTTGAGTGACAGATAGACACAACTAGATCTAATACTTTGGTGATGACCTAGCTCCCTCTGCTGGTAAACAGCAGCACACATTTAAAGTGATTTTCCAAGTTTAGGAGATGACTTATAGTACATCAAATGGTAGCTGATTAGCGTTGCCACCTGTCCAGTTTTAGACCAGATAATACAGTTTTTGGGGGTCCTTATTGGTTTGGGGGCAATTCTGAGTGCTCACACACTTTTACAACTGACTATTAAATCATTCACTTCTTGGGTTGCATGTCCAGGTTAAAAAGAAATTCTGATGTCACAGGCCTTTGTTTGTAAAACCAGTCAGTCTGGGAGCTGCTAAGTATGGCCATTAAAGAGCACTTTTCCCTGGATTTCTTTATTTGCCTGCAAACACATCAGGAGGCTCCCTTACCTGAATGGGAGTTCCTCCTTGTTGTACCCACAAAGGAAGGGAAGGGATCATATTTTGACCCCAATGGGGCTAGCAGCTTGATCCCTTCCACTTCCTGATTGCCAACACCATCCGCGCACTACCTTGTTGTGTGATGTAATTATAGGACTAGCGCGGGAATGTGCTCCATTCAAGCCTATAGAGGAGCGTGGTTTTATAAGTTATTTTCACTCTTTTAATCAGACTTTTGGTATAAATGGAAGCATATTTTCAAATAATAAGAGCATTGTTACCTGAAAACATGCTTCACTTTATATCAAAAGTTTGATTAAAATACTGAAAATAACTTTTAAAACCACACTTCTCCATAGGCTTGAATGGAGCATTGGTGATCAGGAAGTGGAAAGGATTGAGCTGCCAGCCCCCTTAGAAGCAAAATATGATCCCTCCCTTCCATTGAGGCTCAACAAAAATATTTACAGCTACTATAGAGGAACTCCCATTCAGATGTAGGGGCCTGTGTTTGCACTGCACTGAGAGGTGCTCTTTAAGGCCATTAGCACTAAATCAACTGAAATATTTTCCAGTTTGAATTTTATTGCTGTGACAGAAAACAGTTCTTATACCTTTATATGCTCTCTTGTGTTCCTTTCTGTATGTCTTATATTCTGATGTATTTTAGGCCCATTTTTGTTACATTAATTATTTCATTTTTATTGACTTTATCACTACATTGATTCCCTCTCTCTTGAGTCCACAGCAGCTATTGCCCTGAACATCTATTGCTGTCAAAAAAGAACTCTGCATTCCTTGCATCCTTTGCAACCGAACAACATGTTGGAGTTCCACCACAGTTGCCTCTGCATCTGTGGAGCACTCCGGTCACACTGCACTATTTTTAACTTGCAAAAAAATCAGACTGTCCTGATCAGGACACTAGGGGATGGGGCACCCCGAGTGTCACTGCTATATTTCTGTGGGGGTCCTGAGAGGGAGGGTCAGGTGGGGGGGCCGTGTTCCTAATTTAAAAAAAATGACAGTCACATTGGAACACGGAACACTCCACTGTTTCCAAGATGGCAGCCACGCTCCACTGGGCATGTGCTAGCACTACTGCATGTGCACTGTATTGTGGTTGCCATCTTGGTCATGGCAGAGTGTGCTGCACTTCACCATGACTGCCATTTTTTTCTTAAACATTATGTATATCCCTCCACCCCACCCTCCATTTCAGCACCCCCCCACACAGAAGCATAACAATGACACTGGCGGTGCCCGATCCCCCAGTGCCACATTCGGGAATCCTGCATCCTGTTTTTTTTTTCTAGCTGCAAAAACAAAAAAAAAATCCATCAAAGTCTTTTGCAGCCATTTCTCACCATGCACCCTCCCCTCCGACTCAGTACCCCCCACAAGCCCTTACTTACCCCTCGTGGGACCAACGCCATAATCTTCTCTGGACCTCTGACACATCTTCACTCTTCAATGCTTTCATGTCTTCACTCATCAATGGTGGACTGCGACCTGAAGTATGCTTTCAGTGTATTTCAATGGGGTTTTGAACTTAGTAGCATAACTTCGCCAGTTTTCAATATTTTTGCCTCAAACTTTCAACATACTTTTTTGGGACACAACCTCATGAACAATGCAAGTAATGTCAGGTAAATCTGTCCCAAAAGGTGATTTTGAAGTCACTGCACAACATCACCTCTCAGGCAGGAGTTGAAAATGTTCTCCACCATAGTTCAAGAGGTGGGGTCATAAGATGGCTATGTTGAAAATGTGGTATAAAAATATTAAAAAACAAAGTTATGAGCCTACATTGAATTTTGCAAGTGCAGACTCATAACTTTGGTAATTTTCAATATTTTTACCCCAAATTTACAACATAGCCATATCTTTACAGCTCCTCATGAATGTGAGAGCTGTTATTTTTCAAATCCTGGCCAAAATGGGTTTTATTTTACATCTGAGAAGGTGATTTTGCAGTTCCTGTGTGAAATCACCTTTCTGGCAGGAGTTGAACATTTTCTCTGCTATTGTTCATGAGGTGGGATCATAGGAAGGCTATGTTCTCAATTTAGTGTAAAAACATTTAAAAACAAAAAAGTTATCTGGCTATCTTGTATTTTGCAAATGCAGGCTCATAACTGTGGTAATATATAATATTTTTACCCCAACGTTTCAACGTAGCCATATCTTTACAGTACCTCATGAATGCGACAGCTGTCATTTTTCAAATCCTGGCCAAAATGTTTTTGTTCATCCCAGAAGATGATTTTGCAGTCCCTGCGAGAAACCACCTTTCGGGCAGGAGTTGAAATATTTTCTCTGCCAGTGTACATGAGGTGGGGTCATAAGAAGGCTATGTTCTAAATTTGGTATAAAAATATTTAAACAAATTATGAGGCTATGTTGCGTTTTGCAAACATATGCTCATAAGTTTTTAATATTCAATACTTCTACCCCACATTTTCAGCATAGCCACTTCTTTACAGCACCTCCTGAATGCGACAGCTGTCATTTTTCAGCTCATTCCAAAAATGGTGTTTTTCCATACCGAAACTTGATTTCACAATCTCTGTGCAAAATCACCTTTTGGGCAGGAGTCAAACAATTCTTCTGCCCTTCTTCATGATCAAGGTTATAACAAGGCTATGTTGAAAATCTAATATAAAAATATTACAAAACAGTGGTATGAGCCTAAATTACATTTGGCTATAACAGGCTCATAACTTTGGTAATTTTCAGTATTTTTACCCTGAATTTCTTGCTTGCAGCCCTGTCAGCTCTGGCCAGAATTTGTTTATACTACCTGAACATTCCATGATATATTAGCTACACCTTTACAGGTCTTTCAGATAAATAGCATGGAATGCTGTGTCTGAAATTATGGAATACCTAAGAAGTATGAAAAGAAACAACAGTAGCTGCTGAGTTAAAGAGACCACAATGCAGAATTGATGGCATTAGGAATATTGATAATTAATTTATCACAACTTGGTCAAAGCTTGTCAGAATACATGACTAACATGGAAAGGAAAATGGGAGGGCATTTAACAGAGGCTAGAGCAAGGAGCAGTGAACAAGCGTAATGCATCCATCAGATAAGGGTTTGATTCCAACAGCCTTTAAGCAAGCCCCAGGTTACCCCCCCCCTGGGTCTGGGCCATGGGAGTGGGAGCAGGACCACCCCCAGACATTGGAGGCAGTGGATGTTGGAGAAAGTGGGTCATCATGCCAGGGACCAGCTTCTTTTTTTGTGTGCTTGTCCTGAGGGGTGGGGATGTGCAATTATATCCAGCATCTGCCCTACCCCCATAACAAGACTGTGGCAGTCGCAGCAGGACTCCCAGCCTCCACCAAGGGTCTGTAAAGTGCAGGACACTATTTCCCTCCCCCCCAGAGAAGAAGAGGAGTCCCCATGAAGCACGATCCTTCTCCTCCGGCCAGCCCTCCAATACTCGGGTCCATTCCCGAACCTAGGTCATCAGCTTCGCAAGGAGAAATCCACCCGCTGCATTGGCAGGCCGGCCCCTACGTGCAGCCTTTATTTAACAGGAAAGGATTATAGTTTGGCTCCAGCAAGGTGGCGAGACGATACCTTCCACTTCCCTACTGATGTAGTTATACCGTGAAGTTCACACTGAAAAGTCAGCGCGAATGACGGAATCGTGAGGCATACATAACATTGCATGTGTGGCACCACACATGCTGGACAGCCTGACACTAATATTCTGTCCCCCTTCAATCTTGACTAGGGTGGTGATACATGCCAGCCCTGGAGTGAGAATACTGTAGAACACCAAATTTTAGCGTGTAAAATAATTTTGCTATATTTGCGGTGTACATGGAAGCGCTAAATTAATCAAACAGCCATCTAAAGTATATGCTCAGCAATCTTTATAGCATCATTAAAATCGAGCAAAAAAAAGCACATACAAAAAAAGGATTCAGATTGTGTAATTCATAAATGGGAGTTTTTTCAGGCATTTGTGCAGGGCGCAGGGTTCATTCAGTTTCACTGCAGGTCACCTGTAATAAAAGAATCTAATGTCAGGGTTCACGCTGGAAAATCTAAAACAATTAAACTGATAGCTTAGTTAGTGGCAGTAATTTGCTTACCATGTTCAGGCATTGACTGTGAGCCTCAAAGATGCTGGCTTCATGAAATCCACGCATGCAGTCATCCCTTCGATCTTTTAGGCTGTTGAATGCGTCTACAAGCATTCTGCATGTTTAGCTTTGACTGATGTTATCCGCAGATCCACTTTTATATTACTGGACTGTGAGCCAGTGTTCAGTTGTTCAGTTACAAGCCCAGCATACCACTCTGTAAAAGCCTGTTTTAGGAAGCCCTTAAAGAGTTTGTTAATGGCAACATCTAGTGGCTACAAGAGGTCAGTGCAAAATGTCGGGACAAATATTGGAATAATACCTGAACTCTCTAATTCTTCAAGAACTGCTGGGGTTGCGTGGGTGTGATTTAGCTGTTCAAAACCATTGGGCATCCTGCAGCCAGACTTGATGCTCTTGTGTTTCACAAACCTCATGTGGTTTAAAAAGTGGCAGCCCAGTGCTTAGTGATTGTTATGGGCCCTTCAAAATCCAAAGCAACTCTTGATCAGTGGCTTTAACAACCCTGACTGTGATGGCTGCCACTAACCTCGCATTGACAACTGCACTCTTATTTCATTTTTTTAACCACTGAGCCAACAACATCTTCAAGAACCGTATAACGACAACCGCAACAACACTACACACCTCAGAAATAAAGGCAGAACAGATATGCTCACTGACCTGCTAGTACTAGTGCTGGTAATTACAGCTGCTGAAAAATGAATCGATTACCAGAGATTTCCAGTGATAGCAATTAGTGTAATTTAGTCAATTACAGTGACAATTACCTGTGAGACAGTGAAAGGTGAGCAGAGCGAAGGAGGACCAAAGTGACTGCAACTGTAATTAAGTGATTGAAGTGCTAGCAGCGGTTTTAAGTTTAAGTTGTTTTTTTTTAGCTCACAGCTCACTTTAAGTACAATTACAAGACTGTGTGACTTGTGATACTGAAACCGTAAAGTTAAAGTACCGCTAATGTGTGCACACAGATCGGACCGCTAAGTAAAGCTAATGCAGCACTTTTGTATTCTATAGTAATTAATCTGTACTTACAAAAAGGGTAAGTGCAGGGCCGTGACTGGTGCAGTTTCTTTCAAGTTATATGTGCCTTGCGGCATTGTTCGTAGCACGATGTTGTGGATCTGCATTTTCTGTGCACAGTTATCTACCATGCTGTGAAATCTTTAACAATGTATGGGTAACCCTTGATGTACACATCCCACACTCAGGCATGTTATGATGTGCAGCAAAATAAAGCATGGAGGCATGCCCCATTAAAGTGAATGGAAGTATTTTTTTTTTTATTAGAATGTTATACATTATGATGGCGAGCTGGAGATTAATGACGGACACTGTTCGGCCGAGCAGTAGCCTACATTCATCTCCCACTCACCATCACAATGTGTAAAATACTACTAAAAAGACTCCTGTTCACTTCAATGGGCGTGCCCCTGCACTCTACCTTGCTGCATGTCATAAACATGCTTGAGTGTGGGACATGTACATCTATTGGAAAGTGGAAGGGATCGGCTGGCCACCTTGTTGGGGCCAAACTATGATCCTTCCAGTTAAATAAAGGCTGCACAAAAATGCAACTTTCACAGAAATGGACTATCGCCAGCATCAGCTACCATTTCATGTAAGCACAATATTACATTTGCAAAGTAGAAACTCACTTTAAAAACCTGCTGTTCAACCATGAAACTACAAATGCACAGCACATAGGAAAAATAATAGCAAGTAACAGACTGCATGTCAAAGAAAAATGGGAGTTACTACAGACTGTACTGTTGGCAGACGGTATAGGTCATACAGTGGGTAAAGGGTAAAAAGGGTAATGTATGACTTGCTCCAGTGGGTTCACCAATTGTAATATGAGATATTAGCCATGTATGGCAAGTGAATTATTTGCAAACCTGTAGCAGTGTCACTTCGGCTTCTATAAGCAACTTTGGCATCTCCGGTTATATAGAGTGCAATGTGAGCGGCCCACATTTCTTGCGGCCAGGCAGTAGTACTGGCAACTCTCTCAAATGCCATAAGGTAGGACTCGGGGTTGCCTTCAGGATTCATTTTTCTTAACATGAGTGGGGTCCTACAGTGATGGGATTACCTGTGATCTGGAGCTGGGGCACAGTTTATTGTTAAACTTGCAGCACCTGCTATATAAACTCCTGCTGTTGCTGGTCTCTCTGCACCTGCAGTTGCACTTGCTGGGTTATCCAGTCCCTTTGCATTAGGACCTGCTGCACTAGCTATTGGTCTCTCTCAGTATAATGTCACACTAGCTGAGCCTGTTGTGCATGCTGAGCCTGTTGTTGTGTTTACTGAGCCTGTTGTTGCACTAGCTGAGCTTGTTGTTGTGCCTGCCTGTTGTTGTGCATGCTGAGCCTCTTGTTGTGCATGCCCTTTTGTGCTTGCTGAGCCTGTCGTGCTAGTTGAGCCTGTTGTGCTAGCTGAGCCTGTCGTTGTGCTAGCTGAGCCTGTTCTTGTGCATGCCCTGTTCTTGTGCTTGCTGAACCTGTCACGCAAGTTGAGCCTGTTGTTGTGCTAACTGAGCCTATTGTTGTGCATGCTGAGCCTGTTGTGCTTGCTGAGTCTGTTGTTGTACTAACTGAGCCTGTTGTTGTGCTTTCTGAGACTGTTATTGTGCTTGCTGAGCCTGCTGTTGTGCTAGTTGAGCTTGTTGTTTCGCTAGCTGAGCCTGTTGTTATGCTACTTGAGCCTATTGTTGCACTAGCTGAGCCTGTTGTGCTTGCTGAGCCTGTTGTTGTGCTTGCTGAGCCTGTTGTTGCACTAGCTGAGCCTGTTGTGCTTGCTGAGCCTGTTGTGCTTGCTGAGCCTGCTGTTGTGCTAGCTGATCCTGTTGTTGCACTAGCTGAGCCAGTTGTGCTTGCTGAGCCTGTTGTTGTGCGTGCCAAACTTGTTGTTGCACTAGCTGAGCCTGTTGTTGTGCTGCTGGCCTGTTGTTGCACTAGCTGAGCCTGTTGTTGCACTAGCTGAGCCTGTTGTTGCACTAGCTGAGCCTGTTGTTGTGCTAGCTGAGCCTGTTGTTGTGCTAGCTGAGCCTGTTGTTGTGCTTGCTGAGCCTGTTGTTGTGCTTGCTGAGCTTGTTGTTGCACTAGCTGAGCCTGTTGTTCTTGCTGAGCCTGTTGTTGTGCTTGCTGAGCCTGTTGTTGTGTTAGCTGCGCCTGTTGTTGTGCATGCTGAGCCTGTTTTTGCACTAGCTGATCCTGTTGTTGTGCTTGCTGAGCTTGTTATTGTGCTAGCTGAGCCTGTTATTGTGCCGGCTGAGCCATCTAATCCAGACAATTTTCTGTTAAAACTAAGTAGCAACACATTGGTTCCACCCTTGAATTTTTTATTTAATTATCCTTGTCTACCCATTCCTTCTGCTCCTCTGCTTGGAAACATTCCGTGATAATCCCGCTCCACAAAGGTGGCTTCAGATCAGTGGCAGTTAATTTTCACCCCATCTCTTTTTTCCACATTATTTAAAAATTCTTAAAGAGAAAATAATACTCACACAGATAAATGAATATCTGGAACAGCACCTACTGGACTCCTTGATTTTCGTGGTTGTGTCTCAGGTGCCTTGGATTCTGGTTGCTTTGTGGGCTCTGTGTTCATAAACCTGTCTAAAGCTCTCAATTTGATTGATCATTGTTTACTTCTTTCTTGTCTTTCCTATTATTTATTTTTTTTCTAAGTAAGCAATAACACCCGCCAGAGTGGGCAGTACTGGGCTATGACAGACTGTTCAGTGGTGTAATGAGGCCCAATATCACAGGCGGAGGGTTTTATAGCCCCAGAAAGGTCTGATATAGCCCATATTGCCCACCCTGGAGTGCATTATTGTGCTTAGAAACATAGAAACACTGAATATGACAGCAGATAAGGACCGCCTGGCCAACCAAGTCTAGAAAATGGGTTATATGCTACATTTGTATATAGGATTTAAAAAATTAAATAAAAGCATAAAAAAGTCAATATCAGTTTCAAGGTCCTTTTTTGTAAAGGGGTCCCTCTACTGGTATACCTGCCAGTAGAGGGCACTGCAGTATTTGAGAGCTATTTTCCTTTTTATGTCTCCTTGCGCATGCGCAAGAAACATATTGCTATGCTTCAGAGAATGACATTTCAGAGGTGTGTCATGGACTAGCCCAATACAGATTAATCTACATTGGGCTCGTCCCTGACAGACCAATGACCATGCAAGCAGGGTATGACAGTGGTTCACAGCTTGTAGGTGTAAACTTTGTGTACTTGAACTGAATGAGTGCTTCAATAAAAGCGCTTCAGTTCTTTCATTTACATAAAGTGTAAGCGTCCGACAAGCAGCTGAGCAGCTTTATTGCTTTTATAAAATGGGAAGGCATCCTCCCTGTAATAGCCATAGCTTCCCAGTCACTTATGTAGCTGCAGTATTTTACCAACAAAACATTAAAAAGAAGATGCCTTGTGAGTGTGCTGATTCAAACAGCACACATTCTCCTACATGCTGTATTTGTCCCGTTGCTATGGAGCTGGCAAGGCACTTTCTCAACCCCTCGTCTCTTTCTCTCTCTCGGCACCGCTACTCTGCTGCTGCCTCCTCGCTCTGAACTCTCCCCCTTCCCCAGGCTTTTACATTTGCCACTGTGCGCTGCCTTGTGGTGGCTCCTGCTGCCCTCGCCTCTCCCTCCCGCCTTGCACTGCCGCGGAGCAGCTTCACTAAACAGCAGCTCCTTGCTGCTCCTGCTCCAGCCCTTCCACCCCTGGCTGCATCCTTAATAACAGCTCCTTGCTGCTCCTGCTCCAGCCCTTCCACCTGGCTGCATCCTTATAGCAGCTCCTTGCTGCTCCTGCTCCAACCCCTTCCACCCTGCTGCCTCCTTAATAACAGCTCCTTGCTGCTCCTGCTCACACCCTTCCACCTGCTGCCTCCTTAATAGCAGCTCCTTGCTGCTCCTGCTCCAGCCCTTCCACCTGGCTGCATCCTTAATAGCAGCTCCTTGCTGCTCCTGCTCCAACCCCTTCCACCCCTGGCTACCTCCTTAATAGCAGCTCCTTGCTGCTCCTGCTCCAGCCCTTCCACCCCTGGCTGCATCCTTAATAGCAGCTCCTTGCTCCTGCTCCAGCCCCTTCCACCCTGGCTGCCTCCTTAATAGCAGCTCCTTGCTGCTCCTGCTCCAGCCCTTCCACCCTGGCTGCATCCTTAATAGCAGCTCCTTGCTGCTCCTGCTCCAGCCCCTTCCACCCCTGCTGCCTCCTTAATAGCAGCTCCTTGCTGCTCCTGCTCCAGCCCCTTCCACCCTGCTGCCTCCTTAATAACAGCTCCTTGCTGCTCCTGCTCCAGCCCCTTCCACCCTGCTGCCTCCTTAATAGCAGCTCCTTGCTGCTCCTGCTCCAGCCCCTTCCACCCTGCTGCCTCCTTAATAACAGCTCCTTGCTGCTCCTGCTCCAGCCCTTCACCCCTGGCTGCATCCTTAATAGCAGCTCCTTGCTGCTCCTGCTCCAGCCCCTTCCACCCTGCTGCCTCCTTAATAACAGCTCCTTGCTGCTCCTGCTCCAGCCCTTCCACCCTGCTGCCTCCTAATAGCAGCTCCTTGCTGCTCCTGCTCCAGCCCTTCCACCCTGCTGCCTCCTTAATAGCAGCCTGCTGCTCCTGCTCCAGCCCTTCCACCCTGCTGCCTCCTTAATAACAGCTCCTGCTGCTCCTGCCCAGCCCTTCCACCCTGCTGCCTCCTTAAGCAGCTCCTTGCTGCTCCTGCTCCAGCCCCTTCCACCCTGCTGCCTCCTTATAACAGCCCTTGCTGCCCTGCTCCAGCCCCTTCCACCCTGCTGCCTCCTTAATAACAGCTCCTTGCTGCTCCTGCTCCAGCCCCTTCCACCCTGCTGCCTCCTTAATAGCTCCTTGCTGCTCCTGCTCCAGCCCTTCCACCCTGCTGCCTCCTATAACAGCTCCTTGCTGCTCCTGCCCAGCCCCTTCCACCCTGCTGCCTCCTTAATAACAGCTCCTTGCTGCTCCTGCTCCAGCCCCTTCCACCCTGCTGCCTCCTTAATAACAGCCTTGCTGCTCCTGCCCAGCCCTTCCACCCTGGCTGCATCCTTATAGCAGCCCTGCTGCCCTGCTCCAGCCCCTTCCACCCTGCTGCCTCCTTAATAGCAGCTCCTTGCTGCTCCTGCTCCAGCCCTTCCACCCTGCTGCCTCCTTAATAACAGCTCCTTGCTCCTGCTCCAGCCCCTTCCACCCTGGCTGCATCCTTAATAACAGCTCCCTTGCTGCTCCTGCTCCAGCCCCTTCCACCCTGCTGCCTCCTTAATAACAGCTCCTTGCTGCTCCTGCTCCAGCCCCTTCCACCCTGCTGCCTCCTTAATAACAGCCTTGCTGCTCCTGCTCCAGCCCCTTCCACCCTGCTGCCTCCTTAATAGCAGCTCCTTGCTGCTCCTGCTCCAGCCCTTCCACCCTGCTGCCTCCTTATAATAACAGCTCCTTGCTGCTCCTGCTCCAGCCCTTCCACCCTGGCTGCCTCCTTAATAGCAGCTCCTTGCTGCTCCTGCTCCAGCCCCTTCCACCCTGCTGCCTCCTTAATAACAGCTCCTGCTGCTCTGCTCCAGCCCCTTCCACCCTGCTGCCTCCTTAAACAGCCTTGCTGCTCCTGCTCCAGCCCCTTCCACCCTGGCTGCATCCCTAATAACAGCCTTGCTGCTCCTGCTCCAGCCCCTTCCACCCCTGCTGCATCCTTATAGCAGCTCCTTGCTGCTCCTGCTCCAGCCCCTTCCACCCTGCTGCCTCCTTAATAACAGCTCCTTGCTGCTTCTGCTCCAGCCCCTTCCACCCTGCTGCCTCCTTAATAACAGCTCCTTGCTGCTCCTGCTCCAGCCCCTTCCACCCCTGGCTGCATCCTTAATAACAGCTCCTTGCTGCTCCTGCTCCAGCCCCTTCCACCCCTGGCTGCATCCTTATAGCAGCTCCTTGCTGCTCCTGCTCCAGCCCCTTCCACCCTGCTGCCTCCTTAATAACAGCTCCTTGCTGCTTCTGCTCCAGCCCCTTCCACCCTGCTGCCTCCTTAATAACAGCTCCTTGCTGCTCCTGCTCCAGCCCCTTCCACCTGGCTGCATCCTTATAGCAGCTCCTTGCTGCTCCTGCTCCAGCCCCTTCAACCCTGCTACCTCCTTAAGCCCCATACGATATAAATAACATTGGAAATACTGCCATCGGAATGGCGATTCGGGAAGGTGTGAGGAGGCACTTTCTTCCCCTGCCTCCTTCACCTCCCACTTACTCCCTTTTGCTCCTGTTCTCCCACTCGTGTAGAGTAGGCTGCAGCCTAAGCTCCATATGGGCTAGGAGTTTACAGTGCCTGAAGGCACGTTCACTAAAGTGTGATTCCGCCAGCTTGGCTGGCTGCAACAGCTGCCCAGAGTAATCCTCCTGCTGACACTGCCACAAATAAGCCCTGGCCCCCCCAACCATCATTCCCACAGCCTAAAAGGGCTCAAGGAGCCCCCACTAGACCCCAGGGAAGGGGATTAACCTAATAAAGAAAAACATTGTCCCCAGTCACCTGATGCTAGAAACATAGAAACATAGAATTTGACGGCAGATAAGGACCACTTGGCCCACCCAGTCTTCTCATTTCCCTACCTGATGGATAAGCTGCAGATCCTAGTTAACCAGCAGCCTACTTCTTCCTACCCCAACCCCCTAGATTGGCCTTATTACTGTCCCATGCATAGACCACCAAGGCTATCATTCACACTGTGGTCCCCTCCAGCCATTTCCAAGCCCCAAGGCCACCAATGCTTTCTTTTTACTAAACAAAAGGGCTGGGCTAGCCCGTCGCCACAGTGGTGGGATTTCCGCTCGTGACACCGACGACCCAGGTTCGGGAACAGACCCAGATCATCAGAGGGTTTGCCGGGAGGAGAAGCAGTGAGCATCCCATGACTGCTGTACTTCTCCAGGGGGAGGGTGTTGGAGTGATCAGTGCTGTGGCAACACCCAGTGGAGGCAGGGTTACATGACAAGCACCAACACCTAGTAAGCTCGGGGGCTGGGGTGGACGCAGGTTGTCACTGCACGTCCCTGCCCCCGCCTAAAGGGAAAACAATATGCTGCTGGCTGCCAGGATGATGCCTTCCCTTCCACTCTAATGAGCTCCCAGGCCAGCTCCTGGACCTAGTCCCATTGTCTGCGGCATTTTTGCGATGCCACAACCCTCCTGGGGTAACCAGGGTGGTATCCGGGAGTCGCGGCTGAATGTGGGAGTGAGCGGAGGGAGCCGTGACCTGGGCGGATGGCTCAGTGGCAAGCAGCAAGTAAAAGAGAATTAAAAAGGGGTTACTGGCCCCACTAGCCATCACTAGCCACATGGTCTACTAAATAAATTACTGGCCAGTCAGCCACTCTTATGGGCAAAGAGGATTTAGCTGAGCACCCCTTCCCCAAACCTCACTCCCTTTTTTCTCTTTTTCTTCTCTTTTACGTTTTTTTTTACCCCAACTAACCAACTTCTCTTTTATTTTGCAGGTCTCCTACCTTCATCAGATAAGCATACTTATATTTCTGTCCTGTCCCTTCAGCCCTTATGGACCTCCTAAAAGCTGTGGATCCTCTGTGACCCATTTTCTATTCTATTTTACAGGTACTGTGGATGACATCTCTTCAGGACCACCCCTTGGCCCCCTGCACTCAGGTAAGTCCCTTTATGTTACCTGTAGTTTGGTGAGTTGACTGTAACAGGCACCACACCCATTATAGACTTAGTAGGTCTGCACCACAACATAGCCTTTATGATTTTCTTCTCACCCCAAATTAACACTGTGTTACTAGATTTATGTTATAGAAACTGATGTCTTTGATTCACTAACGACTGCTTTCAGCACACCAAAAACTCTTTCTTCCACACACACACAAAAAAAAATCAATACAACGCCATGCGTGGCATTTGTTTTCCAGCATATGGCTTTATTTTGTAATTTGTGAAAGACTGTAAGAAAGTAGGATGGCATCTCTCACCTGATGAACTGAAAGTGCATGAGTTGCTCAATTAGTAGGTCAGTAATGCTTTGGGGTGACAGCAGCAGCCCTGACCTGTGTTCTGCTGCTATTTGTGCTACACACTATGTGATGCATTTGGTTTCTTTCCTACTCAACCGTCATGTACTTGTTCTCCCACTAACAAAACGTTTCTGTTTTAACCACGTTATTCCATGTTATTATCTCCAGGCATTGCAGTTTCCTTCACTCTCATTTGTCTTTTACTTATTTTGCATACACCATGCAAGGAAACATTCGGTGTTGACAAATGCTTGTTTTTTTACTTATTTTAGCACTTGTCATCAAAACTTTACCCCCACCCTCACTGTCATTCTTCCGCAAATGGATCCCTCACATTTTAAAGGTGAGACTCCCTCCAACCCCCACTCTCATTTTTTCACAAATGCAGATGATGTTATATAGTGTGCGACTCAGAAGTATGCTGGAGTATGTGGAGCAGCGTTGAACACTCACTTTACTTTCTGCAGAAAAACAGTCACCTCCTGAGGCACTCTGCCTTCCTCACATTTTGATTATTACTGTCACGTCAGTGTGCCTTTATTAATATGATTTTCGGTTGGGAGTGAGCAGCCTATCGGTGGCAGCGGGATGTGTCCTCATGTTGGATGTGACAGGGGAACTGAGGATTTTAAAAAAACTATTTGCAGTATGAGTTATTTTTTATTTACTTTAATGGACTTGACTGCTCTGCGGCTCTTGTGTGAGTGAGTGAGTGATCAATGCAGTAAGCACTTTAATGGTGCTTCCAGAAAGGTAATTTTTTTTTTTTCAAGAAAATAACTGTTCTGATGCAGAGTGTTAGCAAGCACTGGGAAGCTAAGGCTGATCGCATCCATGAAGCCAGTCCACAGAGCAGCCACAATCTGGAAATGTGAAGTTCAATTTTGAAAAAAACAAACATGTAGAATTTTAAACTCCAGTGATTAATTGCTTGAATGCCAAGAGGGGAGTGCAGGTACTGTAAAACCTGGTGGGGGGTTGTATCTCTCGTTAACTGACACAAGAACATGACAGCTATTTTAAATGAAAAATTCTGTTGGCACAATGATTTTTGTAATGCAATCAGGCAACATAGACTGGGACTAATTATTTCCCAGTCTCTCTTGCCTGATACTGGACTAGCTGGTTGTTGACATTATCCAATGAGAATGAAGATTTCTCCCTACCCATTTTCTAGATGTTGTTAATTGGTTTTCTTCCTACTTACAAGGGAGATCTCAGTCTGTTTTCTGGGATGGGTGCCTCTCTACTCCTCTCCATGTCACTACTGGGGTTCCAAGGTTTCTATTCTTGGTCCCATTTTGCTCAGTTGTTGTCCGTTCTCTTCTCTCTGCCATTCACAGATGTTCAAGATGTCTTTATGCGGATGATACTACTGTCCTGTTCTCAGCTCACATATATCAGTTGCTGCTTTACCCAAAACACAGCACAATTTTGATGATGTGGTAAACTGGTTTTCAGATAATCTGCTGATCTTAAATGGCAAAAGCAACATAAATTATGTTATTTTGCCCATATCACTCTTTGTTAACCCAGACTGCACTTTCACTATTACTTTAAACAATTCTCAGCTGGCAAGGGTCACTGAATATAAGTTTTACTTTGATCCCATTTCACTTTTAAAATCACATCAAGCTGGCCCACTGGCACAGTGGTAGAACCACCACCTGTGGCACCGACCTGAGTTTGAGAACAAGCTTGGGATATCAGAGGGTCAGCTAAATTTAGGACGATCGAGCATCCAAGGAACTGCTGTTCTCCTCCTCCTCCAGGGAGAGGATGGTGTGGCACCAGGAACTTGACAGTACCCTAGCGGAGGTTGAGGGACAGTGCACTGGAAGGTAGAGGGGCAGCAGGCCATTGACACCACTGCACACAAGCTCCCCCATGCTACCATGCGGGGAACATGAAAAGCAGAAAAAGACATCCAGGATGGCAGGATGATGGCCATACCTCACAGGCCCAACACCTGGCAACTCAGCCACAGCCCCGTTGAATCCTTGACCCGGTGGATTGAGAGCACTCCAGGCCACCCCATGTGGGTTGACTGGGGCTCAATGAAGTCCTGATGCATGTCGGGTGACGGGGCTGGGGGGTTGGTTGGATGGAAGACATACCAGGGGGGAATAAGGCCAACAAAACAAAATTGAAAAACATCTTCCAAAATTCAGCCTTGCCTGGGCTGTTTAAAATGAGGTAGGCATTGCCTAACTGTAAATGACAGAAAACACTTAGTCACCAAAGCAATTCTTCCAATACTAGATTATGGGGATATCATCTATTGTCAGAGTCTGCATAGTTCTCCAAATGTAGTTTACTACCAACTGTTACAGTTCATTTTAAAAGAAAAACAGGATGCAGTATCACAATTCACTACTTCAGAGATGAAACTGGTTTCTTCCTCCTCCAGGAGAGAACTAAACTGGCTTTCTACCTACTGTCCGCTTCACGCTCACCACTATTCTTTGTACTCTGCCCTCTCCATCTCCCTCCCTGAAAGATCGCTGCCTAATCCACTGTACATCTTTTATCTCCAAATTCTGTTTTGCCTTTCTCTCCTCTCCCCCATCTCCCACCTCATATACCCACCGTAACTCTGGCTATCTTTCCTTTGCACTCTCCTTTTCAGAAACCCTCACTGGTCAGGCTGCCTTCTCCTTCTGCTGTCCAAAACTTTGGAACTCTTTCCCCATAACTATTCACTCCACCTCTTCCAAACGCTCATTCTCCTCTCTGCTCCATGACCACACCACTCCCTGCTGTGCCTGCCCTTGAGTCATAGCCCTTCCATGCTCCTTAATTTACCCTCTTCCTTGTCCTTCTCCTCCCTACTTGTTCTGCACTTTCCCTTCCTCCACCCCATCTGCACTCCTTCCTACTGCAACCTATCCCCTGGTGCCCTCACAGTTGAAATGTACTTTTGCTTGCATCCATGGGACAGATCCCCCACCCTAACTTTGTAAAACTTTTTACCTATAATTTGACCTGTCTGATTAACCTCATTTTGTACTGTTTAATTAATATCTCTGAATGATGTTTTATTGTATACATTATTGTTCTATTTCATTCTTATACCCCTCTCCCCCCCGGATGCATCTGGAAACAAGTTATTTTTCAGTTCAGTATGTCTTTTCTGGTGAAACTTTTGAAATAAATTTCTTTGGTCCACAAGTCCATAAATAAACAAACTGCTTCATATCTATCAGACCACATAGTAGCACCTTTTCATAGGTATGCCTTGTCAGATGTTCTTTTCTTAAAGGTATACCCTCATTAGGGTGGGGGAACAAGGGCACCGTAATGTCAGTGCATGGGACTTGTGGCCGTGGTGTGGGGAAGGTGTCTCTCTGCCTCCCTCTCCCCAATATGCCCTGCCACAGAGTTTGTTATAATAGCTCCGGGGGTGCGGAACAGTACGGCACTGACTTGTGTGCGGCGCCGTACTTTATGGGGTCGGCTTTCCAGTGACATTCAATAATGCTGCCCTTTTTGTCCCTCGCCTTCTTGATGGGTGCTCTTCTTGCTGCGCCCTTTCTACTAACACCTTCCTTGTCTGTGCCCACATTATATAGAACCTTTTTAAATTATATTTTATTGTTTTACGTTAAAACAACATACAGCATTCTCATGCAAGACATCACATTGCTTTAGGAAGCATCCAATATATCAGTAAAATAAACATATATGAAATCTAGTTTTCAGAAATAGAGGCATTTCAATTTTGTAATGAAGTCCATAGATAGTCCATGATATGCTCAACCCTGCAAGACTTTTAGTGGTCAGCTAGGAAAAGTCCATTCTGAACATAACTTGCACAATAACCTGTGCTATAACTCCATTACCAAACATACTGTATTAGATCCTTAACATTTGTAGCATTTAGAAGATTACCCTAAAACAACCAAGAAACAGTTAATAGGAAATTTCCCCATTTTAAATTTAAAAATAGAAAGCATAAGTAATGAGCTGAAACTTACAGCAAGTCATGTTTAGTGCTAACTAACATACACATTATGTGACAAAGCATAGCAATAGTTATCTCTCAGTTATAAATGTTTAACAAGTAAAAATCCCCCTCTGTCCTAGAAATAAAAGGAGGGATGATAAAGAAATTTAAATATTTAATTTATAGACAGAGAAATACTATCAGGTTTTTTTTTTATCAATAAAATGTTATTGAATTAAATACAATACACAAAAATAATGCCATAAGTAATCAACAAAACAATACAGCAATCATTCATGCCTCACTTATAAGATAAACATTATTTTAGTAACTTAACAGAGACTTCTAAAACTACACACAGTACTCATTAAATTAATTAATATAAATTATAGACACATTAGCTTAGAAATAAAGAGAAGTTACCCCACTAATCCTTGAATAACATTCCCCTAAAGAAATCAGTCAACGTGAAAAATATAGTAGAAGAAGCAGAAGGGGGAGGGATCAGGTAAGGAGGGATAGGTTACTGGCAGTCTAAAGACTTACGAGGTTGGCAAAGAGAAACAATTATACATTGTGCCCCACTTAGAGCTGAATATATAAGCCTGGTCTAGCATTAAGTGAGCGAGCCTCTCCTATCTCAAAACTTCAAAGCACTCAGCCTTCCATTCCTTGAGAGACGGTGCCCGCTTCTCCAGCTATATTCTGAGAGCAGATCTACCAACCGACATTGAAATTAGAGCAATGGCGCAACGCTGATCTTTACTCCATATTTTTGTTTCATCAAAATGACTATCAAGAACGGACTTTTCATTTAAACTCCACTTTAGCCATGTAATGTCTTTTAAAAACTCAGCAATATTGCCCCACAAAGATGTAATTTTGGGACAGGACCAGAACATATAGATCAAGTCACAATTGGTGTCTCCACATCTTAGGAAGTTGAACATAGCTCTCAATCCCATCTTGATCATTTGGAGAGGGGTATAATAAGGTTGTGAATGGTTTTGAATCGTATCAGTTTGGCATTGACTGTTTTAAATGTTTTAATAGAGTTTAACTAAATCTTGTTCCAATTCCAACCATTTGCATCATTATCGAGAGCGTTAGCCCACCACCTGATACACTGTAGATCAGGACCAGTAATGCACCCTAAAGGTTAGTCATAGAAACTAGATATTCTGGGCCTAGCTTGAATTGTGGCCAGGATTACTAGTAAACCTTACTGCACTCACAACTCTCTGTTTCCCACCATGTAGATGTAGATTAACTGAGCACTACTCCTGCATATGGCATTCGCCATTACAAAGCACAGTCACCCACCCCAAATTAGCAGATTAAGTTAACACTTTTAAATGTGAGAGAAAAGAGAGAAAGCAGAGAAACAGAACAGTAGCAAACAGTGGAGGAACCCACATAACTTTCTAGATAGCGTCTCTAATGGGTGACCTACCCCAGTAGGTCAACAAGCAATATACCAGTGTAATATGAGTAAAAAGTTACAGTGTTCTGAAGGTATACTTTGCTTGTGGTCAAACAATACTTGCCAAGCAATTCCCAGTTCATGTTTCTTCAACCAAGTCAGAAGATTCTTAAGTCCAAGTGTTCTGATGTGGCTACCAACCTCCAGTTGGCCTTAAATAATGACCAGAGCTGGTTTTGCACAAATCAATTGTTCCTCAATGCCAAAAAGATGGTCTCCATGACTTTTGGCACCAAGCAGAGGCTCGCCAGGCTTATGACCCTTCCTACCTTTCATACCCTTGAGGGGACCCCTTTACAGGATGTCTCCAGTTTTAAATATCTCAGGCTCTGGCTAGACCAGAATCTAGATTTTAGTCATGTGGATGCCATCCACAAAAAACTACATCCAGACTTGTTGCTCTCTACAGACACTGTGCTGCAACCCCTTCATGCCTGCCGTGAGATCGTCCAAAGAGATCCTCCCAATCTTTGACTTTGGAGATGTAGTTTACAGTGTTGCTCCTAAGTCCACCTCTCAGATGGACACCCTTTTCAACTCTTGTTGTCCTTTGCCCTAAACTGTCCCCCATGTACACATCACTGTGACCTTTACTCTGCTCTCTCCTTCCCGCCTCTTGGAAATAGATGCCTTGCCAATTGTGCCTCATTAGTTGGAATGTTCTGGCTTGGCTCCCTTCTACCATACCTAAACGCTGTCCTCTCCACCTGCCTTTCTCCCACCTACACTTTCTGTAACTCCCATTATAGGACTCTTGCCATCCCAGCTTGTACTTCAACTTCAGGTTGGGCTGCCTTCTCCTACCATTTCCCAAATATCTGAACTCCTCCTTTGAATATCCACTGTGCCCCATCCTCTTACTCGCTGTCCTATATTCTTCATAACCACATTTCCTTCCTGCTCCTGCTCTTGAACACAAGCCTTTCCCTATTTATTAATTTCACTTTTCACTTTCTCCCCTCCACTGAATCCCTTACCCTGTTCCTTATGTTCTTCCTCTTTCCCTTTTTATTCACTATCACTCCCTCCTATCTTATTCTATATCACTCTCCTCTATCTTATTCTATATCACTCCCTCTTATTCCTCCTCCTTAGACTGACTCTTCCCATATAGTGGCTAAGTGGGCTTCGTGTTGCTTACTCAGTTGTGTGGTTCTGCCCCCGAGTATCACAGTTTCCGTTCTTTATCATGCACTGTATATATTTTGTCCTTAGCATTACTGACTTTTAGTGTATGTCATTATAATTGTTTACTAGCTGCAATTTGATTTTGTTTATTGCCCTTCATGCTTTAACTTTCATCATATGTATGATTTTGATCTTTATATTAGCTCTTTGTTTATATTTCATGTTCTGAAGGTATCCCATTTTCTCCTTCCCCCAGGACGCATCTGGAAATGAGCTATTGCAGCTCTGTATGTTTTTCCTGGTGAAACATTTTCAAAGAAAGAAAACAAATAAATAAGTGGTCTCAAGTTCCCTTGCAACAGCCTCTGCTTTTTCCTACCTTCTGCTGGATCTGTATATTGAAAGGTATCCCCCTGTACTGGATCCTCAGACAGGCTGGCACTGCGATGGAATGAATCACCCGCTCTGCAGCTTTGCTCAAACTGCACCAAATCTTTTCCTTCTGGTTCTCGTAGCATACAAGAGGTCAGGCAAAATGTGTATTGTGGTGCCTTCAAAATTCAAAGTCTCCAATTTGGGACTTTGAGACTGCAGGATATGATCTTGTACTGTAGCATGCGTGGTCACCAAAAGTACAGTCTGAGGCAACTTTCTTTGACTCTCATTGATCCTAGGAGATATGGTAAGCCTTAAATAAGCTATTTAGGATGTGTTCAGGATTAAGTTGTAAAGCTCCAGTAGCCATCCTTGCAAAAATATCAGGAGATCAGCCCCCTCCCACCCCACACACTCAGTTTTCAGGTAAGCCCACTAGTTGAACATTGGAGGCCCACTGTGCATTTCCAAGAGCCTCTAATTGATACTTCAACTGCATTTTCTCTTGGACAATTTTGTTTGTTGTAGCCATTATCTTTGTCGCACTGTTCTCTGCTGAGGTTGCTGTTTTAGTGACAACCTCGATCTTAGCATCTTGTTCAGTCATTCTTTGCAGGATCCACTCCATTGTTGTATCAGTTGCTTTCATGGACATTTGGAGGGCCTTGCATGGTGACTCTGTCCCTTGAGGTCTGTGCAACAGCCACAGGCTGTGTCTCTGCAGTCATCTGATTTTTGAGTCCACTCCCTGAACCTTTGCTTGATAATCCCATCATCAAAAAATATATGTAGCTTTGCAGCATGACACGATCTTTCCAGCACCTTCCTTGATTTTAAATAGTTAGTTTTACTAACATACCAAAGTGCCAGTAGTGTAGGCCTAACGGTCTTTCGTGTCTGCTCATTATGGTCACCCCCATCCTAGGAGCTGACCTTGCTGCCCCCCCACCCCTTGGGCTTTTCCATTTCCCATCCAAGATATTCCCCTTGTATTGGACTTTGCCAGCACAGTTTCCCTATACCTGTCCCAACCTCTTGAACCCCTCCACCTTCTCTGCCTCCACTAGTCCTCCGGGTAGTGCATTCCATGGTTCCACCACCATCTCAGTGAAGTTGCACCTCCTCCTTTCCCCTGAGTCCCCCCTCCAGCTTCCACCCATGACCTCTAGTTGCCCACTCCTCCTTCCTTTGGACCACCTCGACTGAGCTTCCCCTATTTATCCCCTTCATGTACTTGAAGAGCTCTATCATATCCCCACTGTCCCTTCTCTCCTCTAACATGTACATGTTAAGCTCCTTGAGCCTCTCCCCATAGTTCCTTTCCCCAAGCCCCAGATCATTTTGGTTGCCCTCCTCTGGACCGTTTCCATGAGTGCATTGTCCCTTTTTAAGTGCAACCTCCAAAACTGTACATAGTACTCAAGGTGCATCCTTTTCTGCTTTAATTTTTTTCCATGGTGCCGACAGTTTGCTCTGGCCCTCCCTTAGAGGGATTCGTACTTCAACTCAAATGTGTCGGGTCATCATGGACCCCCATCGGCTCCTGGACATTTTCTGCTTTTTCTCCCCAGACACCTGAACTGTGCAATGGGTGAGACAGCTGCCCCCACCTCAATGGAAGCAGCCATACACCCTGGATGGGTGCCCTCCCCTGGTCTGGGCGACACACCTGTGCCAACACCCAGCCACTGCTGGGTGTCAGTCTACAGTGCGCTACACTGTCCCCCCTCTCTGAGGAAGGAGAACTGTCTACAAATGCTCAATCCTTCCTCCCCCTGCTGACCTCCGAGTCTGTTACCAAACCCAAGTTGCCTGCATGGCATGAGGTGTGGCATCCAGCACCTCAACCCTCAGTGCCACCGGGCCAGCACTGCTTTCATTTTTTTAATTTATGTTGCTCACCTTCCAAACCCATCTTGTCAGCAGGTGTGCTCAACAGCGCACCCCATTGCAAGATGTTCAGCTTCACTATAACCAATTACCTAAATTTTAATCTGCTTATGACACATCAGATTTTTTCTTTAGAGCCCCACGTGCTTGGAATAATTTAGCACTGCAACTCAGAAGTTGTACCAGTGTGTTGTCTTTCTAATACATTGTAAAACACGACAAGGTTAATACCTTGTGGCCGCAAGGGGTACTACACCTCATATTAGCCAGACTCGAGACATGATCCTGCATACCTATGGTTTCCCCACTTGCACTCCTCCCCATTCACCTTCCCCTTCAAAGTACCCTCTCCCTACAATCCTCTTTCCCCTCCACCCTGTCCCTCCTGGCTACATCTCCTTCTGTACCCAACGCCATGCCAGGCTGCCTAAAGCCTACCTCCACTACCAGCTCTCCTCCTCCTCCTCTTTCGGAACCCTCCCTCTACTCACCCCTTTCCTATTTCCCCCACCTGGCATCCAACAGCTGCCTCCACTCAGACTTGACATCATTCATAGGTTCCACCTCTCTTGCCCTCCCACTCACCTACACTCTCACCGCAGTGGATTAAAACTGCACAAACCTTCAAACAGACTGTTCTTCTATATACTTCTCCTACTAGCTGAATACATTAACTCTGGCCCGACCCACTCTCTCACACAATCTGTGAAAGGCCTCACATTTACCATCTCAACACTAGAGTGTACTGCCTAAGTTAGCCCTCCTGAGAGATTGGGTGTCACAGCACTCTCTGGATATGCTCTGTATTATCGAGTCATGGCTATTATGCTAGGTTTCCAACCCCCTACTCTCCCTACCTCCTTCTTAGACAAGACTGCTCAAAGAGAGGTGGCGGTGTAGCAATCTACCACCATCAAAACTTGCCTGTCTCAACTGTTACTAACAAAGCAGTCCCTAAGTCCCATGAGCTCCTCCTTGTTAAACTGCTTCTGTCCTCCTCTCTACCCATCCACATTGGAGTACTCTACTCCTCTCCCAAAGCACCTCCCTCTACCATGGTCAGCACTGTCTCAGCTGTTTCTGCCACTGCTAGCTCTAGCAAATTCATTCTACTTGGCAACTTTAACCTGAATTGGGCCTCTGCTACCATTAAACCCACCATTCAGCAAATTGAGGCACTAAACCTACACCAACTGATCAGTGAACCCACCAAACTAACCCCCCACTCCCAAAACCATACCCTCCTGGACTGGATTCTGGCTTCTCACCTGCACCGGATCGCATCAGCTGGTATGCTCCTTGACATTTTCAGTGAACAACTCATGACCTACTGCACTCGCAAACTCTATTTACCTCACCCCCCCCCACCTATTGCTGGATCCAGACCCATCACTCCTAAAACATCGCTACACTTCTGCATGATCTTGCATCCTCAGACTGGTCCCATTTCTATGCCACAAATGACATTGACACAGTTTTCTCCTTATTTTAAGAACGCATTGTAAGAAAATCTAAACTCTCCCATAAATTCTGGCAATCCCTCTCCTGCCTTCTCAAACCATCACACTCCTCCTCCTCCTCTCCCTCCAAATTGACAACAATCTTGTCTCAGATTCTCACACCATTAACTTTACCTTAAATACATTTTTCACAACATGTGCCTTCCATCTTCCCATGCCCTCCCTCCACCCACCAGCATGCCCAATTTACCCTGACTCCCTGGCATCCTCCCACAGCACCGCCACCCTCTTCTGCCCCCACACATGTCAACTCGACCCTATCACAGCCCAGGAGGTCCTCAGGGCTCTCCAATCCCTTAACTCCAAGCAACATAACCTGATCGTCTTGACACCTCATATTAAAGATCTCAGCCCACAGCCATCGCCCATCCCCTATCTCATCTATTCAATTTCCCTTTCTCCTTGGCACAGTACTGCAGGATTGGAAGGAGGCCAAAGTGATTCCACTGTACAAAGGCAGTGATCACTCCCAACCTGGTAATTACCGCTCCATCTCCCTCCTTCCTGCCTTAGCCAAACTACAAGAATCTCTCATGCTCTCTTGGCTCACAAATTTTCTCACTTTCACAGATTTACTGTCCTCTTATCAGTTGTGCTTCAGGAAAACTCATTCAACCTTCTCCTTCCTACTTAGGGATACTGACAGCATTCTCACTGGTATGGACCAAGGCCACCACAACTCAACCACATTTATAGATTGGGCCAAGGCATTTGACTCCATATCATATCCCATTCTTCTCGCCAAGTTTGAACATGCAGGTCTTTCCCCTCTCAGTCAAATGGTTCGACTCATACCTCTCTGGCTGCTCCCAATGCATCCAAGCTGGGATGTTCTCTCCCCCCACTTTCTGGCTGAAGTACTCCAAGGGTCAATCCTCTGCCCCATCTTCTTTTTGATATTCCTCAGTAACCTCCCCCTTGTATGCTCCTCCTCCAACATTCACCTCTATGCTGATGACATCATCCTCTATAACTCTGGCCCCTCTGCCTCAATGGTGACCTCCCAGCTGCTTTCACTAATGTCCTGAACTGGTTTGAGGCAAATCAACTGAAGGTCAACACCACTAAAACAGCCTCTATGAATTTTGGCACCACACAGAAACTAGCCAAACTCCTCCCACCCGGCCTTCATGACTCTCGATGGCAAAGCCCTCGACATAGTTCCGGCCTACAAATACCTCAGAGTTTGGCTGGACAGTCACCTGGCTTTCTCTATCATATCAACCATATTTACTACAAACTCCACCCTAAACTCAGGTCCCTCTACAGAAACAAGGATGCCCTCTCCCTCCCTCCCTGTTCGCCGGACTCTCCTTACACAGACCGCCTTGCCACTTTTTGACTATGCAGACATCATGTAGAGGTCCAGCTGCACATCCACCCTCCAGACTGGACGTTCTCTTCAATGCCTTTTCTTGTTTCACCCTGAATGCCCAGCCCAACCCACCTTTGCACCCTTTCCTCCTTGCTATTATTCCCCTCTTACTTCCTGCCAAAACCTCCATACCTCCATCCTCACCACTAAATTCTGGTTTGGCTCACTCCTCTAACTAGCCTCCTTCCTATCCCCATCACCACACCTCCTATAGTATCCATTCCCATGACGCATGCTCCTTTGCCTCTCTCCCACAGCACTCAAACTCAGGCAAGCTGCCTTCTCTTTCCTCTTCCCCATGAATGGAACTCCCTGCCTGCCTCACTGCACACACTGCCATTCTTAAGTCTCTTTAAACTAACCATTTACTCTCCTCCAACACCTTGCTTGTGTTCTCAACCTGAATAACCTCTCGGTAGTACCTTGTCTATCCCTCACTGGTTTACCTGCTTCCCAGCATGCCAGGTCCTCTGCTTCTTGAAGATAGCATCTGTCTATGTTTCTCATGGGTCCCACCGCCTCCCTAGGTTTCTGCAATAACCCGTGGCTACCATGTTGCAAAATGTGTCATTGATATGCATATGTTATGTACCATCTTCTTATCTGCCTGTAACCACCCACTGCTATATTGCTAAGTGTTGTTCTTATACACAGCATCATGTACAATTATGTTACATAATGTGTTGTTGATATACATATGTTATGCACCATCTTCTTATCTGCTTGTAACCACCCACCACTATACTGCTCAAGTGTTGAGTTATACACAGCATCATGTTCATTTCTCACCAGCCTATACCACAGTATAACCTGTTACCGTCCTGTCTTTTTGCACCTAATGAATTTATATAACTTGTTACCTTCCTGTCTTTTTGCACTTATGAATTTGTAATTCTGTATTTTGCTCTGTACTTGTACCCCTTCCCTCCCAAGTTGCACCTGGAAATGAGCTTCAGCTCAGTCTGCCTCTACCGGTTACCAATCTTTTAAATAAAAAATAAATAAATAAACACTCAACTTGGTTGTAACTGTTTTACTACTTGATTTGATATTTTGATACTTTACTGTGCTATGTAATACATCTTTGTTTTGTATATTTTGACATAGGACATTCTGTAAACAAGACTGTCATCTCATAGAACTCATCCTGTAATCATAAATTTAAATAAATAATAAATAGTCAAGTCTCTTTGCATCTGGGCCTGTTGTGCTTGCATCTGGGTCTGTAATGCTTGCTGTTCTGCCAGCCATTTCAGTACTTTGTCTGGGTCCATCATACCCCTATTTAAAAAAGGGGAAGTTTGATGCTACCACTAAAGCCAACCACATGTGACAGGGTAGCAAACCGGGCAGCTTCTCAGGGAGCATTTATAAAGAAAACACTCTGGACACCAGTTCAAATTAAATGAAGACTGCTTTACTTTTAGTAACACAAAAAATAAATTGCTTGCATTCTGCTTTATTTAAAAAGGTTCTTGCAGTACAGTCTCTGGCTGTCTCCACATAGCAAAAAAAGAAACCTCTTTTCCCCTTGTTCACCTTGCCCCTTTATTGGGCTGAGGTGTTGCTTTATACTCTCCTCCCCAGAGGGATAGCCAACAAGTAGAGCATGCAGTACAGTGAGCTGTTAAAGCACCAACTTTACAGCAAAAGGGCTTGGTATAAATCCCCATCCCATCAAAACCTGCACTGTAGGGTGTGAAGGGGTTTATGGGTGAAAGTAGCGTGACGGACATACACTTCATCAACTGCCTCAGACATTTGCTCTATGCTTCCTAAATCTGGCATTTCTGTCACTGAAGAGTATAGATTTGAATCACAAAATATTGTTAGACATTAGTGTCATGGTCCAATTCTCATTAAGAATTAATTCATTAAGGCTGGGACTGCTTATAGGCAATGACAGGTGGTTCAGGGAAGATGTCCTTCAGTGTTTCATCTTTTCTCAGCATGGGTTGTAGCTCTTTGATAATTTCCTGAAGGGGTTTTAGCATGGGGCTGTAAGTGACCACTAGGGGTTCATGGTCAGTTTGGTGTCTTTACTTGTATTCCAGCAGACTGTCTCGTGGTATTTGTATGGCCTGTTCAAATTCTCTGTCAGTTTGTCATGGAGAGTGCCCTCTGAATTAGGGAATTCAAGTGTGAGAGCTGTCTTTCTCTTGTGCTCTCTTCAGAGCAGATTTGATGGTATCAATGCCTGACTCAATACCCTCAGCCTCTCAAACATAATAATTCATAAACTCCTAGCAGATTAAAATCAATCAGAAAACAAGAGGGACAACACCATGCAACATGGCAAGATGTAAGACCTGTACCCACATATATGCAGGCCACCATCAAGACAAGCCAGGACAACATAATACAAATTAATGGATCCTACACATGTCAGTCCAGCAATGTGGTTTATCTAATTCAATGCAAGATGCACAAATGGATGCTATATTGGGAAACTAGTAAACCACTGAAAACCAGGATGAATCACCACCCATACTATAGTAAACCAGATTAGCAGTACACCCATAGGAAACCATTTTCACAAACAGATCACTCTCTCTTGGATTCATCTGTCTTGATACTAAGAGGCAACTTCAGAAACACACAGGACAGAAGGACATGGGAATTGAAATATATTAAACAATTTAAATTTAACATTTCTGGACTGAATCGGGATATTGGTTTCATGACACACTATGGTAAACTGTAATTCTTTTTTATTGTGAACAAAATCATGTCATTATTTATCAAACTTTGGTTCCGTATTTCTCTTATTATTATTTTTTCTGGGTTCTGTCTAATCTGCTTTTTTTACCTGTACCTCACATGCCTCTCCTACTAACTCTTTAGCTCAGTCCTACCCACTGCCTACTGATTTCATATCTCTGTTTTTACTACCTCACACTCTGTTTATCTAGACCTTTGTTCTTTTGTTTCTCCTGATTTATTGACTTCCTTGCATCTCTTAGGCATCTCCTGTCTGTTCTACCCTTACAGCCAGCCTCTGATCTCAGATCCTATCTGTGAGCCTTTGTCTTCCCTTTAGCTTCCTTTAATCCCCTACTGACCTGTTCCTACTTAGCCCCCTCCCCATTTTTTCTCATTTTTTTTTACTTTTCATCTTAGACTTTCATCTCTAGTCCCCTTTATCACCTTCTTACTTCACTTCCTTTTTTTTAATTGCTCTGCATTGGATATAAATACTGCTTATATTGCTCAGTTTTGCTATTCACCTGAAGAGGGACCTGTGAGGCCCCGAAAGCTTGTGTATAATTCCATCTTTTTACAAGACACTTGTTGGTCCAATAAAAGGTATCAAACCTTTCATCATCTCCTGTTTTCCAAGGATTAATATGGCTGGAATCTCTTTTACAAACTGATAGATATACAAAACATTCCTAATACTAGTGACATATGAAAATAGAGAAGTACAATATTTAGAAACAGAAAGTGTCAAAGCTTTCATTGCATAGAGAAAGTGCATCTGTTTTCATTTTCGGATAAAAAGTATTTTGCCTTTAAATATCAGAATATGGACAGAAGAAGACAATCCACCTCCAAGCTCTTTAACCGAGGGTACAAAGAACAAGATCCCTTAAGGTAAGTGACTTTTCTCCTAATTCATGCAACCAAAAGTTTTGATTTTTTCCTGAATACACCATTTGTTAATCAGCTGCCCTCTTGATTCTCTTTAGTTATTCAGACTGCTTGAAATATACCATGGCTCAGGAAACCTGTTGGATCTTGTCCCTGCTGCTGCTTTTGAGCATTCATACCTTTTCCTGGAATGTGATTGGCTCCAGCGCCAGCAACCACTTGCAATCAGGAAGAGTTTGCAGCTCTTGCAGGAAATGGTGAGTTCCTCTTCATAGTACAGTAATCCCTGAAAGATTAATGGGTTCAGCACAGAGCACAGAAATTCTGTTAAATGTGCCTTACGGTATTTCTATTACCCCTTGTTCTGCACATGGCTGGACTTAGGCACTTGATTGGCCACTGAGCATAGCAATTTGCAAACTACCCAAAATGTAATTGATATACAATACCTGCTGCTGTAACTGCCCCTACAGAGGAACTCTTAAAAAGTAGGCATTCAGTTTAAATGTAGGTATCATGGTCAAGGCCACTGGTTTTCATTTTTACCAGAAAACCCTGTAAAATTCTGGAATTTGGACTGCATGCACACAGGTGAAAATAAATTTCATGGAATTTGGTATTTTATACAGATCAGTAAATCAACAGAACATGCATTTTCTTGTACAGTAATTGCTCCTGTACTAATTTTAATTTGCATCATTAAATGTTCTGTATATAAAGCCTTCTTTATTCTAATTAATTATTAAAACTGAAAGAATGACAGCAGAATCCTGGTAAAATAACAATCACCAATACAATTCCTGGAATTTCAAGTCTTGAAAACAGAATTTCATTACTTTAACCATTGTAAATCAGTAGCCTTAATCATGGTTTGCAAAAGTGTTTGTTGTGCAGTCTGATAGCTACTTGTAAGAAAGAAAACACAGCAGTGAGACTGGTGTCATATATTTATGGAAAATGAAGGGAGTCAAATGTTTGCAAAACATGAGTTATTTTAGCTGATGGATTATGCAACTACTAAATCAAACATGTATTAAGTTTCATATGGTATAGTCATATATTTTAAAGGTTGCATATCTCAGAAACCAGCATCCTGCAGCTGGAGCTTTTTCAAATCCAATCAGAAAGCAATGTTCACAATGTTAATGATGTCACAATAGCTCTCCCTGTCAAAGTCAGGTGCTGAGCTCAAAGAGAAACAGTGAAATGCAATACAAATAGCTGATTAAAAATTTAGAACTTTCAAACTAATGTAGTATACATCAAATACACTGTGACCTATCTCAAAATACAAAATACATCACCACTTGTGAGGAGCAGAAATTTCATAACTCACAGTTTCGCCACTTGTGAGCTTTGGTCAAAACTGCAATGTCTGTTTTGAGGATCTAGACTGTAAGTTAGTACAGGATTGTGAGGCCAAGAGCAAAGTTAATGCATGTTACATAGAGAATAATGGATGAGCAAGTGTGTTATGGTTTGTTTTACACCAGAGGTGTGTGATGACCCATAAACCCTCGAGAGCGAAGCTCGAGAGGTTTTACAGTCATCACACACCAAGAGTGTGTAAAAATATCCATAAAACACACTTGCTTATCCTTTATTTTTAAATTACTGGGTTTTTGTGCAGTTTGCTCAGCTTTGCATGGCTTGTGCATTGAGTGTTGCATGATTTCTCAACTTTTCTGACAGCAATATCAACCAGATTTCAGGTTGATATGAAAAGTGATATCAACCGGTTTTCAGGTTGATATTGTTTTGCAGCATATCAATTGGAATACTGATTGATATGGGATTTCATGGTTGCAGTAATCCAGTTGATATTCATAGTCACCAGTAATTATATATAGGTTACGTATTGCCTTCCAAAGCTTTTGCAGAGGAAGTCTAGAAAAACAAGGAAGATAGAGGATTACTGATTGTAAAATATAGAGAATAATGTATGGACAACCATACACAACAAGGCTGTGTTTCCATCAAGGGGTGGAGATGACAGCATATGAACCTCGAGAGGTCCATGCTGTAGTCTCAACCCCGAGATGGGGACACATGCTGAGTTGTGTGGGGTTGACCATATTTTATTTTTTATACTGAATGTTTTTTTACACTAGAGGGACAGACCCCCACAGAAGTGAAAACAAAAAAAAATGGCAATTTTTGTTCTACTTGCATATCAAAATGAAATTTCCAGACTTTTGAAAAGTAAAAAGTATGACTTTGGGCATTGGGTGGTTAGTAAGTCACTATGTGCAGAATAAATGAGGAATTTAAAATTGTATGACCTTTGAACAGTGAATAACAACTGTTCAGAATGCACATAACAATATTTTAGAATGCACATAACAGTTTAGAATGTGCTTAACTAGGATTTTGAGCAGGCTGATTTTTAGACATAACAAAGGGTAACCATATACTATATATCATTTTGCAATGTCTGTATTGGCATTGTAGTATTGCTCTTTGCAAATATGTTAGGGCAATAATAATTGGCTGAATGTTATTGCCTGGTCTGACTGTGAACTAAAAATCCAGTAATACTAACATACTAACATACTAGATGCCAGCAGAGTAGGCCTATTGGTCTATTAAGTCTGCTCACACTTCAGCACTCTGATTGTGTACCGTAGCCCTCTATCTCTCTCATTATGCAAAATTTATATTTATATACTTTAGATTATGGCAATGTACTTTTAAACTGTATCAGTAGACTTCCAAACTGTATTATTATACTTTAAAACTGTATTAATGGTAGTTAACACTATTACCTTGATATCCAGATGCAAATTGCAGCACTCACATTATAACAATATGTACTCCTCAAATATTATGTTTTTAAGACTGTGTTTTGCTCACTCACACCAGGGGAGAGAATTCCTTCCAGTGTCTAGAAGAGAGGACAAAGTTGAGTTCCCTGCACCACTTCTCATCCTACCTGAGGATTCCCAGGTATGTGCTTCCATGTAGAATTCAATTAATCAAGGATTTATTTAACAGATGCTGTTTTGGGAACCTCACACCTGGCATGGCAGAAAATAAAACTATATGAAACTAACTGCAACTAATTAAAACAAGATTTAGTCAGAGCCGATATGGCTGTGGAGAGCTTTGGGATGCTTTTACCATTATTTCTAATGAATTTACACAATGCAGATCTGCTGAGGGAGTTTCAATGTGTTCTACCTTTTATACATTTTACAATGTATTTTTCCCAGAATAGTGCCTCCTGATTGCTATATATTTAGCCTGGATAGTTCACAGAAGAAATGGCATCTTATTTTGGTGCTGAAGCACTAGCAGTAGGACTTTGGAATGTGTCATACATAGGTACAAGATGCTCACTGTGGCATCACGTAGTTGTAAATTAGATCTGGATAAGTGCACTTCTCTCACCTCCCTAATGCTAATTCATCCTCTGCTTTTCCTTGCCCGTCTACCCTACTTTTCTGCCCGCTCTGACGCTGACTGGTGCACTGGTGACTGAGCCGGTCGCTGGGTCCCCTCTTCACTTATTTTTTTCTGTCTCTGACCCTGAGCCTCAGAGCTCTCCTCTACTCACTAAACCAATTCCGCTTCACCTCCTGAGTGTTTCAGCCCCACGCTAACCAACCTGCAATCTATTGCCTCTCGTTAGCGCCTCTCATGCACCCTCCCCACTGTTCTTGAAACCCTGCACTGTTTGCCTCCTTGGTCTAACCTTCTTTTCTTCCCTTTGTTCTAAAGCTCTTGAGGCACCGGACATGTAGAACACCCCCACCCCACGTTTGAGTCCTTCCTTCATTTCCACACCTCCTCCCTCTCCCTTTGTTTTAACTCTGGGCCCTCCCCTGCTGCTGCATTTAACTCTCTAATCTTTGTGTTCCTCCCCCGGATCCTGCCCGAATCACAGGGCTTGCCCATGCGGCCGGGGCTGCTCACTCACCCAGGTGGACCACACATTGCTCCAGCCCACCCTAGGGGCTGTATCCCCCGGCAGCAAACAGGTACATCTTCGGAACTGCAGTCTCCTACGGCCCTGCCACTGATTGGTTAAACCATTCAGCTACTCAGAGCTGATTGGACTCTCCAGTCCCAGGACTCTTGGCATTGGCTCTCATTTCAAGACTGCTCTGATGGTGAGATTTTCACCCTGCAACTCCCGTGTGCTGTAATTGTATTTTGTAACTGTCTCAATCAGTGTATTTTCTTCCCACCCACCTGCCCCAACCCCAGCCAATATTAAATACATCTCCTCCCCACCCTCATCTACACCACTCCCTATTACAGTCCTACTCATTCTTTCCTCTCTGGACCTCCCCCTCAAATCCTCCCCTGCTCCACCCTCTTTCCTATCCTACCCAGCACTCATTGCCAACAATTCCTGCTGTATCTCCTATTCGTTTCTAATGACAAAGCTATAGTTTCTAATTATAAAACAATGAGCCTGGCCAAATCGCAGTGTGTGACCGTGCTGCCAGCTGATCTAGCCCCTCCTAGCTCCCCACATAAAGCTCCTCCTGCAGTTACCCCCTTCCTACCCCCTCTACACCTGACACTACATTCATTCCTCTCTCCTGACCTCTGCCAGGGCATAACCTGGATTTACCCCACCCCAAGGATGCATCTACCCTCAAGTTTAATACCACTTTCCTTACTCTTGCCCTTAGACCTTGGGCTTGCTGGCCACCCCAACTAGACTATAAGATGCCAGCCACCTACATCATCAGGAACACCACGTCAATGCCTACTGCTCTATCACTCAGTGCTTGCCTCTGACCTGCCTCCCACTTGCAAGTCACACGATACCCTTGGCATGCCAGGATCTGGACATTGAGGACCCATCCATGGCTGCCTCACCTTTACTATCACTCAGACTTGTCCTGCACACTGATGTAAACCACACCAATGTATGCTCCGTTAGCAACTCAAAGTAAATGCTAAACACCTAAAAAGTTACCTGCAAAGACTTGCCTTCCTGCTACTTCTCCTCTCAAGGAACATACACCCAAACCCGACCACACACAATCAGGGACGTGTCCCCAGAAGCCAGACATGCTCACAATTGCTTCTCTAAATATCTGCAGTCTTGTTGCTAACTTTACTAGCTTCCAGGCCTGGTAGCCTTTCATAACCCCGATGTACTGTCAATAGTTGAAACCTGGCTGACTCCGAAGATTCCGGATGTGCATGTTAGCCTACCAGGCTACAGGCTCTTTAGGCAGGACTGCCTAACCAAAAGAGGTGGAGGCTGTGCTTTCTATCTCAAGGATGGCCTTCAGGGATTAATACTTACTCTTCCCTCCTTGGGACCACTGCACAGGCTCTTGCCATCAAGGTCCTCCTGTGAACGCACAAGTCTCTCACACTGCTGTCCATCTATATCCCACCAAAGGATGCACTCCAGGATCTACATGCCGTCATTGACTGCCTTGGAAGCCTTACCCTAGCTCCAAGGTCATATTACCGGCCATTTTAATACTGACTGGCTCACCTCTGCAGCTAACCATTTTAAGGATGCTATTCAGGCAATCCACTTCATCCAGATGATAGATGCTCCTCCTGGACCAACTATCGGACCAGAAATATCACTCTGATTGACTGGATACCCACTAACCACCCAGAGCACATCACTAACATTTATGTCTCCCAGGTAACATCAGTGATCACTCCTGTCATGTCCAACTGGACCAATAGCTTCACCAAACCCCCTCCCAGAACAGTCACTAATAGAGTCCTCAGGTCTGGTCAAGCTGACCGACTAAGAGCTGCCCTCTGACATGCTAACTGGTCAGATGTGTATGGGGCACCGGATGTGGATAGTGCACTAGATCACTTCATCCTCTTCTTCAATTCTATCAGTGATATCCACACCCCCATTAAAAAAGAGGATAGTCAAGGAACTTTTCAACCTCTGGATCAGCCCTGACATCTTGAGTCAGATGAAAACCCATGATCACCTCTGGCGTATAGCCAGAGCCACAGGGAAGCAGACAGACATCCTGAAGTACAAGCAGGCCAGAAATAGCTACACCAGAGCCATCCATATAGCCAAGAACCACTACTACAAGGCTGCCCTCACCAAACACTGGAGTGATGGCCAAAAATTCTGGGCAAACTTCAAAGAGGTTACTGGCATGGTGCCCAGATCTACCCCTGACATGATCTGTGCCAAGGGTAACACCATCATTGACCCAAAAACTATAGCTGACACTTTTAGCCTAGCCTTCATGGACCTCAGTCATGTTCTCCCACCTGATTTCTTCCAGCCAGGCCTCCAATCACAGCCCCACAGCCCCCTGCAAACCTCCTCTTTTGTTTCAAGGCCATCTCTCTGGGTGAGGCAAGGAAATACCTCTTGAAGGTGCTCAGTAAGGGGAGATTCAGTGGGGACACACTAGACCTTAAATTAATCTCTGTCTCCTTGGAAGAAGTACTGCCCCCGACCCACATCCTCAACTTGTCACTGTGACAGGTGATATTCCCACAAAGATGGAAGGCAGCTATAGTCATTCCTGTGCCTAAAAATGGGGATCGTGCCCTCACAGAGAACTATCAACCCATCTCCCTGCTACCACCTCTCTCGAAGGCCCTTGAGCGAATAGTTGCGGACCAACTGGTCGAATACCTTGACACCTACAAACCCTCTGCCCAAAGCAGCATGGTTTTAGATCAGGGCATAGCACCACCACAGCTTTTCTAGAGTTCACTGGGCACATACACAATTTCTTGACAAAGACAACTCTCCAGGACAGTCTTTATTGATCTGTCTAAAGCATTTGATACTGTTAATCATGCCCTCCTTACTAAGCAACTTATTGCAACTGGCCTGGCCCCTGAAGTGGTCTCGTGCTTTTGCAACTACCTGGGCTGCAGATCTCAGCAAGTCAGAATTGGCACAACCTGTTGGATAACAATCCAGTCTGCTCAGGTGTCCCTCAGGGTCAATACTGGGTCCCTTCTGTTCAGCTTATTCCTCAATGGTCTCCTCAAGCCAGTCAGAGTCGCATTCTTCTTTATGCCGATGATGCCATTGTATTTCACATGGCTCAAATCCAATTGAGCTTGAACAACAACTACAAAGTGACTTTACCAATCTTGAGAAGTGGTTCATAGATCATAAATTAATCTTGAAATATAACAAAACAAAACTATGCTGCTCTCCAGCTCCCAAAACAAGCATCGTGGCTACCCATTATCTATTCAAAATGTGCCTGGAACCCCTGGAACTGGTCCAACACTTTAAATATCTGGGATCACTACTGACAACTCATTGTCCTACACTCCACACTGACAGCACAATCAAGGCAATTTATAAATGTATTGGGATGCTCAATCGACACAGCACAGTCTGACCCTGAAGCCCTCAGATTAGCTGTCCACAGCTCTGTGGGATCCCTTGTTGACTACGGCCTGCCTATCTGATGGTGCTGCCACTGACACTGCACTCAGGCGTTTGAAAACAGCCTTAAACAAAGCATGCCGGCTAACTCTAGGAGCAACAAGGATGACCCACACCTGTGACCTGTATACCAATGCAAATTGGCTCCCACTCAATGTTCAACTTAAATACCAAACTTGCCTTCTGGCAAAAAATATTAGCCTTGAAACACTTCCGGCCAGGGTCTGTCAACTCCTGGTGCCTAGCATCAACCAGCAACGCACACGTAACTCTGAACCTCAGACTTTCACAGTACCAAAATGTCACACCTCCCTAGGCCAAAGATCATTTGCATACCGTGCTCCAGTCTGGTTCAACTCCCTCTAGGCAGATCTGGCTCATTTGCCTACACTGTGTACTTTCAAAATCCATCTTAAGCAACTCCTGCTAAAACCGCCTGCAGACTGTCACCATTAGCTTTGCACCTTCTCCTCTCTGGTTTGCCCAGCTCCCTCCACCCATCCCTCCCTTCCTCCCCATGCCTTCCTCCCTCCCTCCCTCCCTCCTTTTTACCCTTTTCCTGATTTCTCATACCATCCCTCCACCCCCGCATGCCCCATATTAGTCCCTGCACTTGAGGTTCCTCCTCACCTCTTCTAGCACTTATTCTTCAGCTAACCCTATGTCCCTTTGACAATTGACTGGTTTCCTTTCAGGCACTCTTCTAACTCTAACTGTCTTTTGTTAACCCCACTTCCAATTCTCCGACTTTCTCAGTAACATGTACAATACCCTGTGCATTCTGCTGTATCCTAACCTATGTTATTTTGTACAACCTAATTTTGGTTTGTTATCATGACGTGGAACCAATGTAAAGAGCTTGAGCTCAAATGGTGTTATCCTAGACTTCAAATAAACAAATAAATAAATAAAATAATGCCCAGTGGCCATACACCTCAGGCATTCGTATGCAGATCCATCGTCCTGGTGCCATTGCACTACTCAGTGTGGGTGAAAGCCAATGCTGTACTCAGTCACACAGGTCCCAGAACAGGCAGGTTACAACTGATCTCCCATTTGTTTGTACAATTGGGGAACCACAAATGCACTATCCATAGCCTGGAGCATTCACTACAAATGCCATTGCAAGATACCGCACCCTTGGCACCCAGGATACCTCAGCAGTTTGGAGGGTGGCATGTTACACAGGGGAATGGGGAAGAGTGTATGACAACAGGAAGATACAGCATCAACAAGGCATGCATTGTAGGTATGTCAATTCCCTCTTATGGTTTTCCAGGGACATACACACAGCTGCATACACTGGTGGGTCCACAGCTTCCGTAGTGCCCCAATGTATGGTATAGCTACTTGGTTCATTCTGGAGTGATGGTCCCCAGCCCTGGCCTGTGCAGTCAGTGGGTGGCTGTGGCAGGTCATGGAGGGCAGTGCCAGTCTTCGCAACAGCTAGGATATGGGGGCAGCGAGGTCGTCTATGTACCAAGGCAGTGGGGGGAGTCCTCTATGATATGGATATGGACCGTGGTTTCCTCTGGTGCGATTGGGTCCAGGGGGGTCCCTACACTATGAAGCTCTTCAGGGATGGAGTTGGCTTGATCAGAGATTGGAGAGGGTACCTTTAGTCCACCAGGCTGCCAGGCTGCTGTGTACCTGGGTGCACTTCCACAGCCCACCTTTGGGTGGCTGTCTGGCTTAGGCCAGCTATTCATGGCCTAGCTGTTGGCTGTGCTGCTCTGGGATGTGAGGGATGAATTTCCCACTGAGTATGCTGCAGCATGACATATGCATGGGAACACACCCTCGACTTGCATGGCATACTATTTGTGTACACGCTGGCCCATTCCCTTGCAGCGGGTGTATCCCACGCATTTGAATATCATGCTGTGGTGCATTGTTGGAGTTGCACGGCACAGCTCACTTTTCCACCAGGATGCACTGCTCATCTCCTTTGAATATGGGTGCCCTGGACTAGGCTACCCTGAAGAAATACATTATCAAAATGGAAAAATTATGAACCCACTAAAAACAAGATATTGCATCTAATCTGAGACAGCCTGAGTAAATACAGTGCAGAAATGTGTAAATGAAGATCTCTATGACAATGACATGTAGCATCTCTCCTGTGCTATCTAGGATATATAATATAGGATAAGAAATATTTAAAGGAATTCAACTCTAAACTGAACTTCAATGTGGTCACTGGCACAAACAAACAGATTCTTTACTGTAACAATCACACAGGAGTCTGGTGTGCATATTTTATGGAACACATACAAAGAGAGGTGAGGAAGAATAAGAGCCTCAGCTGGGACTTGAACCCAGGCCACCTGGCAGTATTGTGGCCATGAGGATGGTGTGCAGTGTGTGTGTGTGTGTGTGTGTGTGTGTGTGTGTGTGTACAAAATATAAGACAAGAAATATTTAAAGGAAATCTATTCTAAACTGAACTTCACTGTGTTCACTGACATAAGCAGTTTTTTTACATAACATTAGAATGCAATATTTTATTTTGAATGGTGTGGCCATGAGAATGGTGTGTATGGAGAGTGTTGTGTGTGTGTGTTTCTATAGCTCAATATATTTTTTCCCAAAAGATAGTAAAAAATGGCTTCTTATTGATACGTATTTAGTCATATTTCAGGTAGCACACTCACCTCTGAGGCTGGGAGATCAGAAGGCTGTAGGTTCTATCCCCACACCAGGCACTAGGGTTAAATCCCAGTACTGACACTGTAGTGCAGCATGAGGGAGGTGCTGCACTCCTGAGGTGCCATCTTTCAGATGAGATGTTACACCGAGGTCCCATCTGCCTGTTCTGGTGGTAGTTCAGGTGTATGTTAAAGATCCCATGGCACTTCTCGAAAAGAGTAGAGGAATATTTTATTAAGACGTAACATATAAACAAAATATATATTACGTGTACTTTACATATTAAAATAACTTGTAATTATACTAGACATCATTAGTTAATGACAGCACTGTAAAAAAAATTCTTTAACTTTTCTTACTCCCCACAATCTACTCTAATCCTTAATTTATTTTTTCAGTATATTCCTATTTCTATATTTAAATAAAACCCATATCCTTCTTCCCAAGTTTCCTACTCTCATTTATGTGATTGGCACATCACTATCTGTGACCCATGGAAGACTTTTCCATAATTCTAGTACACTGTTTTGGTCTAGTTTTAATTTCTCTTTTTATAAATATTTACCAAGTCTTGCACTCTTTTATTATAAAGTTCATTAAAATGTTCTTCTTTCTGCTGCATCTCATAATCCAAATATTCCATTTTAATACAATCATGATAAGCTGTAGGTGTTCCTATTCCATTTTTCCCATCCTCTACTAAACACTCCATACATTAAGTTCTCATATGTAATTTTACTAAACATTTTGTCTTTCCAGTTCTGAGCCAGGAAAACCCAAAAGTCTTTAATAAAAGAGCATGTTAAAAAAGGTGTTGAATTGTTTCTTCTTGTTGAATACATTTAGGTCTACTATAAATCCTCTCCTGTACTACCTTATGCTTTTGGTTTGCCTTCATGTTAATTTGCTCATGACAAGCCCGCCAGTGTATGTCCATATGTCCGGGACTCTCTTGAGATTTAAAACTCTTTAAACTTTTTCTATGAACTACTGGACATTTTGGAAAGGTTACTGGCTCTGTATATAGAGAGGATAATATGGTGAAATAGAATTCCTTCCTTTCTAGAGACTGAATTTGTTGGAGTCATTCCCATTGCTTAATTCTTAGGAATGTATTATGAACATATTCCGTATTAGTACTGATTTTTCAGAGTTTTAGATTACCCACCTCCCACTGGACTAGCTATAAGTGACATTTCCTTCAACATTAGTTCCACGTGTTATGTTGTTGCAGTAATAAAGGTTTAGTATTACTATGCAAGAAAAAGAATTACAAAATATGATTGGATTTGTCATATTTAAACCACTCTGTTTTATGGTTAAGTACAACACATTTCTATTTATTGGATTCAGACGACTTCCAGCATGCTTGGAAGAATACATTGAGCAGTGTAGCATCCATGGTCTTGGGGAGGTAAATTATAGAGGAAAATGGGCATCAGATATGTCTTAATCATTCAAATGTGCTTTTTCTTGCTAAACTTCCATCTATTCCACTGTACTACTTTATTCCAACCCATTTCAATTTTACTTCTCCAATTTATTTCATCTAGATTTTCTTGGACTGAAGTTACACTTAGAATGTCTAAGGAGTCTGGTTTTGTTGAGATATTTCCTGCTATATCTTTCTCTTCTAGTAGAAAGTTTATTCTTTGCCCCACACATTTCTTAAGGTTTAAAGATGCCCCGGATAAGCACCCAAATTCCCTGCAGATCTTCAGTACTTCCATGATTGAGCTTCTATCTCCCATCATAACATTCATGTCGTCCGCATAAGCCATTACTTTATATAAAAGCAGGCTATCCTTTACCCTTATTTGCTGTTACCACTTTGCTATCATTAATTTTCCTTAATAAGGGGTCAATAAAAAATCATACAGTGTTGGGCTTAGAGGACAGCCCTGCCTGACTCCTCTTTTAATTTGAATTATTGGACCTTTCCAGCCATTCACTATTGGCATTACTGTTGCACGGTATATGTATTTTAACCATCCAATCATTACTTCTGGTATATGATATGCCCATAGCGTTTCCCATAAAAAGCATGACAAACGCTGTCAAATGCCTTCTTCTAGTCTAACAAAACTAAATACCCATCTACTTCCCCCAACTTTCCTAATTCAATTATTTCTCTAAGTAGAAGAAGGTGACTTTGTATTTGTCTTCCTTTATTGCATATGTCTGTGCAGGAGATATAAATATGTCTGTTATCAGTGCTAACCTCTTTGCCAATATCTTTGTTTATAACTTGAAATCTGAATTTAAGATGCTGATGGGCCTCAATTGTTCAAGTTCGATCTGTCCCTTTTTATGTATATAACTTAATACACCCATATTCATATTTAGAGGCATATTTTTGTAAATAACATTTGATTAAAAATGTCTTTTAATTACCATAAAAGTTCTTCCCCGATAATTATCAAAGTTTATTTGGAATGCTGTCCAGTCCTGGTACTTTATTCCCTGCCAAAGTTAACATTGCTTCTTAATTTAATTTTCATGCAAGGCTGAGTTAATTTACCCATTGTTGAAGGGTCTATCTCTGGTACAAAACAATCAACACATTTTGTTTCATCAGTTTCTAATGAATCATACATTTGCATGGTGTACCTAGTAACTATCTGTATGAATTCTAACTGTGTTCTACATTCCATTCCTTTTTCATCTTTTAATATTGTGATTTCTTTATCTTTTGCCTTTTTAATACAACTCTTCAAATGGGCACACTATTTCTGTTTTTCCCCTCCTACCATATTGTTGCTGATGATATAAGTTTCTCACTTTTCCTTCATGAAAAGTTATCATCTGTTTTAATCTAGTGATTTGTGCCCTGAGATCTTGTCCCATTTCATATGAATAAGACATTAATTGTTGAAGTAGGTTTCTATTTTCAAATATGCAAAATATTGCTGTTTACTGTGATTTTTACTTAGTTGTTTACATAATTTTTGTATGTCTAATTTTGTATCTTCCTACCAATTAATGTCCGAATCAAACATTATGAACACTGACTTTCTAGCAAGAATGAGATCTTTTATAGCCTGTGAGATACATATGTCCGATACTAATGATACATTCCACTTCCAGAAACCTAGCCCTCTTTTTATACTCAAATTAGATCCTGTTTTTATCTTCGCCATATTGTGATCTGAAAATTTCATAAGAATAATTTCAACTGCTATTACTCTTATTATTCCTGAAGTAAACATATAGTCTATTCTAGACCCCCAAATGACCCTTCTGAAATGAGGGTGTTTCTAACTTTTTGTAAGAAAAATATGAATCCACCAATTTTGGCTTTTTTATTATTTGTGCTAGCATATATGAGTCACAGTACTGTCTAGAAGTTTTTGCAACTATAGGGCAATTAAAATATTCTGCCTGGACAATATTTTCAACTGCATATAAGAAAGGCTGTTTTTGATTGAACAGTTCATATCTGGTTGCTTTAGTCTGGGAAGTGTAATGATTTATCAATCTGTATTGTAAATTTTGTATACTGACATCTGTAATGAAAATTCTCCCAGGTACCACATCATATATTTTTACCACCCTTACTTCAGGTAATTTAAATAAAATTCCAAGCCCTGAACATGTTTCTTGTCCTGCTGACCATTGTGATGGACCTATACACCATGCTTTCCTAGCCTCAGTAATTTCCTTCACTGTGTGCAAGCGCGTGTCCTGTAAAAAAAAGATTCCTATCTGCATGTAAGTCAGATAAGAAAAACATTTTCCTTTTGCTTTCTCTTGATACTTTTGCTATTAATTGTATAAAAGGAAAACGGTTCATGCATTATTCATTTATTTGTATTTTTCTCTCTCCGTATGTTATGTTCTTTGTGTTTAGTTTTCATTTTCGCTTTTGTTTTTGAGGTCCCCTTGGTATCCCCTGCTCTGTATTGGTTGTTCCTCAGGGATTGATGAGGCCACTGAGGAATCATCAGAGTCTAGTTCAGAGTTCTCTGATTGTAGAATCTCATACTTATTCTCCAAACTTACATTCATTTGTTTTGCTGCAGATCTAATGCTCTAGCTAATGCAAGAGGAAGGGGACTGGAGGGTATATCTCTGATTACTCTTTCCTCTTTTCCCTTCTGTTATTATCCCTGACATCCCCTCACCTGTTTCTGTATCATTTTGGTAGTTTCCTGTCGTACTTTCTACTTGGGTCTTATGGAGTGGATGGTCACTGTGGGATTCAAATTCTGAATCTCTCCTTTTTTCTGTTTCCTAGGGATCTGTCATCTTTGTTTCCCCAGTTCATGTTTTTATATCTGGGAAATTAGGTGCCTTTGCTCCCCACCATCTGCATCATCTGCTGTATTATGCTTTTTGCAATTTGGAAAAGTATGCCTTGTTCATTGCATAAATTGCATCAGCATTCATTTAATCATTCAGTCCCCATATGTCCCAATTCTCCACATACTGTGCATCTCTGTTTCTCACAAATGCTGCTAAGATGTTCTAAAGACCCACATTTGTAACACGTCTTGGTCTGGCCAGAGTAAAAAAGTATAGCCCATTCACGTCCAAGAAAAAAGAATTAGGTAGATGTTCCACCCCTGTTTATGTTGTTTTCAACATAACTTTTACCTTCTACCCCAAGTCCAAATATTTTTTGTGTTCAGAACAGCTTCAGGATCTTCCACCAATGTGCATTTTTGTTTTAACCAAAACGTAAGATCACTCACGCTGACACCTTCGTTCCTGAACAGAACAGTCACAGTTATTTGTGCCAGTTTTGTTAACGGAGTAGCCACAAATGGTGCCCATAAAGGTGTTCTTTTTAAGAATTGTACTTTATCCAACACCTTTCTAAACCACTCTGAACTTTAAATCTTATGTCAAATATGGTTTCCCTGATATATGTATTAGCGCATAAATCTCATTTAAGAAAAACTTCATTGATTCCTTCAGTAAGTTTCTTGCAACAAATATATATCTGGGGGTCAGGCATGACTTTTGATATGAAAGTCTGATGGTGTAATGCCTCCTTGCTGGAAAAATAGGAGTTTTCAAGAAAGATGAATACATTCTTGGAGCTGTTTTATTTATAATGTTCAAAGGCCTTAATTGTATATCAGGATTTCCCTCAGGGCATCCCCCGTGTGCTGAATGGGCTATACAGGCCCATTTATTTTCCCTTTATATTACAGTCTTCGGTTCTGAGTCAGTTCAAGGTCTGTTGGAAATTAGCTATTATAGCTCAGTAGGTCTTTGCTGGTAAAACTCTTTCAGCAAATAAATAAATAAAAGTGCTACAAATTCTATCTTATGTATGCCACATTCTGATCCGTCATCAGTGTGCAAAACCTGGTTTGTGCACGGTTCACTATAGTTGTAGCCATTTGATGAATATTTCTCAATCAGATTACAAGCATCAAGTAAGCAAAAATACATGATAATTGGTAGCAGTACAATGAACAAATCCCCAGGGGCATAGTAAAGCTCAGGCTGCAGGTGAAGTGCCTTCAGCCTCTGGTAGTGCATTCAGGGCACTACTGACAACAATCTGGAATGTCTAATTCTGCTTATAAAATAGGTTCAGGATAGGAAGAAAAAATAACCATAGAGAAGAAATGGTTATGGTTTTAAAATTAATAGTTTTCTTTTACTTGTTTCTTCTGCTGAGTCCAGGAATTGATTCAAGATAGAATCATTGAACAACTCAAAGGTACCAGGTAGAAACATCTAACATTTTTATTTCATTTTTGTGTAGCAAAGAATTCAGGCAGCCGATTTTGAAATATAAATTTTTAGGTGACACAGTGGGACTTTTTAGGTGTTGGTAGTTCTGTAATTAAGTATAACAGGTTGCCAATCAAATTTTATTATTTTCGCTACCCATTGTATAAAGCAGAGTAAGCACTTTACTAATTATGATTGTTTTTAAACTCCAAGGTGGAGAAGACCCTTGTTACCATATATGAGATTCTGCATCACCTCAGCAAGCTCTATGGCAACACTGCCAGTTCTGTCTCATGGGACCAGAAGAAGCTGTCTGACTTCCAGAATATTCTCCTGCGTCAAATGGAAGAAATTGAAAGCTGCGTAAGTGAGCCCTCTTGAGCAAATAGGAAATAATACTGAAACACAGCTTAAAAATGAGATTTTTCCTGTAATTTGTCAATTTCTTTTTGCAGCTGAATGGGGAAATAACTTCCTCCGGCAGCAGGAATTCATACTTGACACTGAGAAGCTACTTTCGGAAGTTGGAAAACTTTCTAAAAGAGAAGGTACGTAAACCAGTTTATCAAAGAATCCTTACCACTGTTTATCATATGGTTACATTGCTAATGACCAGAATATTATGGTCATGCTTTTTTTGCCTCTGAAGAAGGGAATGTCTTAAAGAGGTCTGGGATATCTGTAGTTAAACTTTGAGAAACATAATATCTCTACACAAAACTGCTTATCTTTCACTTATTGGGTGCTGTGCATGACTGGTCTTGGTACGCACCAACAAGGGTGCATGTCGAGCTGTGCAACTGCACACCATGTACCCGGCACCAGAGGACAGGAGGGGCGGGGATTTGCTATCTCCAGCTGGCCCATTGCATGGTCACATAGTTCTGCACATGGGGTGGGTCCAGTTAGGGTGATGGACCTGAGCTGGATGGTGAACTTCTAATCAGAAGCCATGGATGGCCCAACAGTAGATCCCCTGATCAGCAGGGCAGGGGATCCTAGGATACAGAAGTCCCTATAAGGACTGCCATGTTCTCCACCACCTGTTAGTTTTGTATTTGGGATTTGCCAATTGTGTCCCACAGCTGTCATCTTCGCTCATCTCTCTGTAGCAAGAAGGAGGGTTGGGATCTGCAGCTGTGGGGCAGCATCAGGGCTTTTGGATGCCTCCTGAGAGGGGTTGCACCCATTATGGCAGCTCTCTGGCTGGTGTAATGAACACCTCCAACAACACCACCCTGGCAGAGTGTAAATGGCATCATCTGTGATGCACTGTGGTGGTCCAATGCTGATACACCCTCTCGGTGCCCCTGCCCCAACCTTCCACACAGCTGCACAGTTGTAGGCATGGACGGGCCCTGGTTGAGATGACCCAGAAAGCAAACTGTATTGAAGTGCATCAATACAGATGTATTAATCCCCTGTATTTTGATAGTTGGTAACTTGTAAATGGGAGCAGTGCACTGTATCGATCCTTCATTCATGTGGAATGGCACATTTTAGTTTCAGCATTTTTCTTTGCATATCCTGCCCTGTTGATGTCCACCATGTAACTCAATTACTAAGTATTTAATTCCTCAGTAATCGAGTTCTGCGGTGCATGTAACCAGAATTGAATTACAGCCCAAAATCTAACATCGACTGCTAGGTAACCGAGCTCATTTGTATGTAAACACGGCAGTAGGCTCTTTAAGATTAAATTCCTATGCCTTGTTTACATGCACACTGAATCAGATTCAAACTCCAATTTCTGTGGAATCGATGCAGCAATCCTCAATTCGTAGCTCATGTAAACTCAGAGTCGGGTTCCTGTTTTGATCTGAATCAGATTCAACTGCACTGGTTCAAGTGCATTTGATTGTTTTGAACTCAGTTTTGCATGTAAACCTGATTGGGAATCAATTCTGTTATCCTTTTCTGTTAAAATGGCTGCAAAAGGAATGCAACCAGATTTTTAATCCTCAGTTCTGTGTGTTTGCATGCTGTGGGCTTCAGACACTGTGCAATCAATTCAATTATTCAATTATTCTCATCATTCCAACTACATGTAATTCTAAAAGATGAAGTTACTTGAATTACAAAGTAATTGGTTCCCAATATATGCAAATATAGCAATAGATCAGTTACGTGTCAAAATGACTTATTTTTCACAACTTTGTTCTGTTACATTTTTCTATTGATTATGCCTCTCCTATGTCACTGCCTTGACTTCTCTCTGGGATCCCCTAGGTGCCCTTGCTTTGCTAGACTCCAACCCCATCAACTGCCTACTTCCATGCTGCCTCAGCTATCCTCCATTGGTGGGGAAAAGGGACGCACCTCTTCTAACTCAGTTATTATCATCAGGTTGGTATAGGAGGAGTTTTAAAGCTGGTCTCCTTCGGTCCACCAGAGTCTGTCATCCTCTTGGAAGTGAGGCTTTTCCATGTTTTCTCCCTATACCCATGGATGCAGACATGCACAGGAGGTTCAAGGGTTTGTGCACAATGAGTATGCTACTGCCCTGAACCTGCAGCCTGTGTCTGTCCCTCCCATAGTGCCCTCAACAGCACTGCCATGTGTAGTCACCTAGATGGCAGTATCACAGCAAGAATGTTGACCCACGCTCCCTGGAGGAGTAGAACATATGATGGGATGCTCAGTCCTCCTCCCCCTGACCATCCCCAGCAATCTGACCTCGTTCCCAAATGTGGTTTCCCAATGTTGGGGGCAGTAACACTAGCACTGTGCTGACAGGCAGCCCAGTTCTTTTACATTTTAAAGTTCTTTTAAGGTCATGCAACTCAGTCTCAGAATAATAAGAAAATATAAATGATTAACTGGTGAGATGCTGGTGTAGTGTTTTATTTGCTCAATTTGCTGCATTTTCCAAGCCCCAAAATAGCACATGATGCTTCAAAAAGTATTTTGAGGAAAATGGGGAGACAGTTTTCCCACTGAGCTGATGGGAGGGAGGAACAGTGGACTGAGGGCCTTCTTTCCCATAAACTGTTTATGCATGTGCTGTATGTTCTAATGGCTTTTATCCAAAGCAAGTTGTACAGCAAGGGCTGAAGTCTGAAAGTCTTGACACAGGAAGAATTTCTAGTTTGGGCTGCTCCTGCATCACAATAAATGGGCCAAATGTTTGATTGCTATTTTCAGAAATGTTCATGCATTCATGATTACTGCTTTTCTGCCAGAACATGATGCATGATAATTTCCTGTGTGCAAATTGCATCAATTTTGCCAGAAAAGTAGAACACTTCTGATCAGGTCTGACTTTGTTGCAATTTGCGCAGTTATGCTAAAATGGTGTCACAACTGCTGGATGGCCCATTGAAAGTCCAGCCAACAAAAGCCAGTGTAGTAACACAATAGTAATGCTGCTGCCTTTTATGCTATGTTTAGGAATGGACTCATGCTGCTTCGAGGACTGCAGAGGGAGAGAGGCAGGATTGAGCATCCCAAGGAAAAAACTCTTTCCTCAGAGAGGAAAGGCATTGCACCCCACTGCTCCACTTCCACCAAGTGCAGGGCAGGAGATAGCACAGTGGTAGTACATAGAAGGAAGAGGAGTTACCACCCAGATGCCAGGCATGCATCTCATTGCATGCTGGCAGGAGAAAGTCAGGAGCTGCAGGAGAAAGTCCTGGTCCAGAATTGCGCTGGCACCCATCATAGACACACGCATGAGAGACACAGCAGACAATCACTAATATTATGGCCCTGTTAAGTGGTGGACAACCAGTAGGTTCATGAGAAGTTCAATAACAGGGCTGGGGGACATCTGGTGAGCAAGGGGGGATAAAAAGAAGGAAGGAAGGAAGGAAGGAAGGAAGGAACCTATGGTCTTTTATGACATACCAGTTCAACAATTCATCTACAAACTTCTTTTGCACATTGCTGTTATATGCAACTGTTTTATTTTTTTTTTATTTTTGTGCTCTACTGTACTCCAAGACTTGCTTGATCATATAGGACGTGGGAGAAAATAAAGGAGGTTAAAGATGGGGAGGCACTGTGAAAAAAATATTCTGTGTCAATGCTTTCTGAATATTTGCTAGGTATATTGTCACAATGGGGTTCCTATTTGCACCCTGTTTTGCAGCCCGACACTTAGCAACTGAGACTCTGTCCCATATTAATCTATTTTACATGAGAGTATTCAGCTATTACTCTAACCCTTTTAGAATGCTGAGAGCCAATCAGAAGGTTCAATTGCCAACCAGTGTTTCACTGATTATGATGTGGTTACTTTGTCACAAATGCTTGGTAGAGCAGACCCTTAATATCCTAACATTTTCTATATATTTTTTTTGTTTTAGAATTACAGTCTCTGTTCCTGGGAGATCGTCAGATCTGAAACAAGATATGTGCTGCAACGTCTGGACCAATTAACTGCTGCTGTTGTTACAGTTTGAGAACTTGAGAGACTAATGTATTCTGCACTGGAAGGACCAGAATCAATACTGCTTTTATTAGGCGGTTGTTTGTTAACAACTTAAATTACGTATATAATATTTATTTATGTATATTTACTGGCTGTTTGAAAAATATATATTTTTATATATATTTATTATATTTTTGTTAGTTTTAAATTTTCTTATTTATTTACATAATATTATTATTTATTTAAGCAGCTAAAATTATTTTTATACATTTTCTACTGTGTTTAATTGGGCTATAATGATCAACTATTTTTATATGCAGTGTGGTTTAAGAATTGCAATTTATTTTGGCTGTCCTAAAATAAAACATGTGATTGATTATATTCCTTGAACTACAGTCCAAATATATATATGTGTGTGTGTGTGTGTGTTACTTCTGTGATTTCCTGATATTGAATCTATGATTTCTACTAAACAAAAAATACGCAAGTATTGCAAAATGAAATTTCAGAATATAGACTCAAATATAGAATGAGGAATCAAAGTACCATTGGTAATGAGAGGCATCAAGCTGTCCTAAACAGAAGCAGGGCCCCACTGAAATGAGATGTGACATCTCAGCTATGTTATCCTGAGTAGCCAAATTGCATACAAAGCACTTTGGGATGCAGTGCATGAACAGTACTATGTACATGTTCATTCTACACCATTTTTCTGTCCAGGCACTACCAGTAGTTAATCAAACTACCAGTGGTAATCAGGTAGTACTGGTATTGACATGTGCCAAAGACCATGTCACTATGCAGATCACACCATAGCCAGGTCATACATGCTGAAAGGTAATAATTATCTTCCCACAACACGCAATTGTTTCCCCTACTAAATCCACAAGAATTCAACTCTTCAGTTTTCAAAAAGGGGTGAAATTTCACAGTGGCATTAACAGCTCCTAACTACAGCCACCATCTAAGAAACCCAGGTCAGACTTTTAGAAGAATTACTCCCAAATTGCTGACAATTTCTTTTCCCTGCAAGGTGAATTCCATAAGAATGGACAATTACTGCTGCTGTAGCTACCTGAGAGCAGATACAATTGAACTCTTCTATTTTTTTTTTGATCATTTAACACTTTTCCTATCTTGCAACCACAGTCCTGCTCCATATCCAGCCACGGCTCCTCCGCTCCACCACTGACTCCTAAGCTCACATGCCTAGCTGGCAGACGCAGCTACACTCTGTGAAAGGGGCCCCCATAGTCCCCGTACCTGGTGAGGAAACCATTATCGGCACATGCCTCCAGGTATCATCAGCCAGTAAACTGTGCCATCAAGCTGTCGTGGACTTGTGCTGGCATCTTCCTACTTATCTCCCATGGTGGAAGCACTGGCATACAAGGACGTCAGTGCACTAACGTGCAGACATCTGCCATACTTCCCTACTAGGCACTCGAATATATGCAGTACCTCTGGGCATCCCCAGTGACCAGCAGAGCATGGTGTGCATCCACCGCTTCTCCCAGGACCAGGAGAGCTGTCATCAGATGTTCAATCCTAGTCCTCCCCTGCCAACCCTTGATGACCCAGGCTCATTCCTGAACACGGGTCTCCAGTGTGGAGCAAGGTGTGGCATCCAGCTCAGCTCTCAGTGCCACCGGGCGGACTGAACTCTTCTATTTTTATTGTTATAGTGAGTAGAAAGAGGTGACATAATTTAAATACTGTAGTAGGTGCATAAATGATAGAAGACAGATACTTTCCAATTTGTGTGGTTTCTGTAAACATATATAGTTAAAAGCCTCAAACCCAGCACAATGCATCATGGGTATACAAATCTGTGTGGTCTGGAGGTAAGCTGACTAGAAAATTATTTAACTGGTGCTACATTCTGTTTAGTGAAAGAGTTCTGGAGACAGCCACTCAGTTCATCATTAGAAATGTGGTTTTTATTTTATTTTCTTAGAACACCATGATCCCCTAGATGCGCCAGTTTCACCCACATCAGGCTTCCTCAGGGCTTAGGATCTTGTGTTCCTAAACAAATTATTTCATTATTTGCTTAGAACAACTAGGACTCAGTTTTCTGTTTGTTTCAGCTTCAGATTATAACTTTTATCTGAAACAAGTTGCAACCATTTGGAGTCTGTGCTAAGTTTAATTTCAGACCACTTAAGGGTACTATTCCAACTTCCCTTAACTCAGATATCTAGCATAACAATGCTAATTTCTTGCCTAAGCTAGAAATCTGAGTGAAGGAAGTTTGGAATGGTACCCTTGGGTGGTCTGAAATGAAACTAAGCATAGACTCTAAGTGGATGCAACTTGTTTCAGATAAAAAGTTACAATCTGAAGCTAGAAACAAACAGGAAACTGAATCCTAGTTGTTCTTAAGCCAATAATGAAAGAATTTATTTAGGAACACAAGATCCTAAGCCCTGAGAAAGCCCAGTGTTTGGGTGAAACGTTGAATGTACGAGAGGGGATCATGGTCGTCTAAGAAAGATCAAAATAAAACTACATTTCTTATGATGAACGTGGTGGCTGGTCTCCAGAAACTTTTTCACTACGTGAAGTCAACTGCTTCAACCAGCCCCAAACAGGAACATTTGGTCTACTTTATACAAAGGCACCCACCCACCCATGTTCTCTTCCTTGGCAGCTACAGTCTGTTTGAAATGTCTCTACTCAGATATTACTGCAGCATACTTACACACACACTAAACATAACAATGATTTTTAAAATCTGCACAATGGAGTACGCACGATGACAATAAATACAAGATAGCAAACAAACAGTCATGGCACACCTCACAACAAGAAATAACAGTTCAAGACTCACTTGTGTTGAATGGTGACAAAGTATTTATTTTTCACCACAGTAGAACAACATCTCAAGTGGGGCTGGAGGCCCACAACAAACAGCTTCTAGCATTTCACTGAAATCATTCGCTGCAGCTCTGTCTTTTTCAAGTGGAAGATATTGTTTGCCACCTGATAAGGACAGAAAAGACCATAAGTCCATCAGGTTTATCCTGTAGCCCTACAATGTATTATGCCCTAACAATCCTCTTAAAGGTGTCCCATATGGGTTTTGAACCTAGCTATAGTCCCAGCATTGAAAGCACTGCTGGGTCAACTATTCCACTCATCCCCCACTATCTCTGTGAGCAAACACTTCTTAATGTTCTTTTTAGAAGCCAACAGCATAGCTGTAGGATCCTATTGTCATTCTGCATCCTCTTTTTTGCATTTAGTCAAGTTCAAAGATACATTCAGTGTGAGTGATTTGGCTGCATGATTTCATTGATCATGTCAGTGATAGGACTTTTGGGTCTTAGTGTAGGGTTTCAAACCTACACAAGCTTAGGTTCGATCCCCAGTGAGGAACATTTCTTTCTTTCTTACTTCAATTCATACAATGTGGGAGCTATTGCTAGGTGCTATTGCTGATGTTAGTGATACACTTTAGCAAGGTTTGAACTTCCGTATTGCTGATAACTTGAAAAGTTCTGGCTCAGAATTTGAAGTATAAATGCAACTGAGAAAATACTACTCCAAATAGACAGACTATTCATTACAAACATTCACTGCAGCTGAGTAGGGGAGGTCTGCACTCACTGCATGATGTCATTTGCCACAGCATGCATCTCCTGTATAGAAAGTTTAATACAGTGGTAGAAGTATAAGCTATCAAGCATTAGAGGATAGGGGGTCTGGATTTGATCCCCGAAGGGGAAAATCTTTTTTCCTTTTCACTACAATTTATGTAGTATGAGAGAAATTATTAGATGCCATTACTAATGAAAGCAATATTCTTTCAGCAAGGTTTCACATTCTATATTGCTGATAACTTGAAATATTCCAGCTCAGACTTTGATGTTTAAATGCAGCTTTGCAAACACTACTTCAGGCAGACAGACTATTAATTATGAACAACCACTGCAGCTGTATAGGGTGGTATCCACACTCACTGCGTGATGTCCTTTGCCACAACATGCATCTCCTGCACAGGAAGCTAAATACAGTGGTAGAGTTACGAACTATCAAGCAATAAAAGGTAGGGGGCCTGAGTAGCATGAGAGAAATTGTTAGATGTCATTGCTTATGACAAAAGACTATCAGCAAGGTCTGAAGTTCTGTATGGCTGATAAATTGAAAAGTTCCAGCTCAGACTTTGAGGTTTTACATGTAACTTGGGAAATACTGTTTTAAATTGCTAGACTGTTAATGATCATGATGATGATGGTGTCTGCACTCACCACTGGATGTCCTTTACCACAGCATACTTTTCTTGCATATGAAGCTTAGTACAGCATTAGAACTAAAATCCACCAAGCAGGATAGAGTTGGAGGCCTGGGTTTGATCCCCAGAGTGGAACATTTTTTTTCTTTCTCCAAGTGATGTAGTATGAGATAAATTGTTAGATGGTATTGTTGATGTTAATAATAGACTTTTAACAATGTGTGACAGTCTACATATATTAATGATAACCTGAAAAGTTCCAGCTCAGACTTTGAGGTTGAAGTGCAACATAGTAAAAATTACTTCAAAGCGACAGGTTGTTCATATGAAAATTAATTCTAACTGTTGAAGGGGGGGGAGGTCTGCACTCAGTGCTGGATATCCTTTGCCACAGTATGCATATTCTGTCTCAGAAACTTGGTGCGCTGGTAGAGGTATAGGCTTCTAAACAGTAGATGGTAGAAAGACTGGGTTCAACCCCTAGAGTGGATACTTTTTTTCTTTCTCATTACCATATATATGTAGTATGAGAAACTGTTAGATGTCATTTCTGATTATAATGATAACTTTCAGCAAGGTTTGACATTGTATATTGCTGATAACCTGAAATGTTCTAGTTCAGACTTTGAGGTTTAAATGCAAATTGAGAGATATTACTCAATAGACAGACTGTTATTATGAAATCACTGCAACTGTGTATGGGGTGCGGTATGCACTCTGCTTGATGTCCTTGGCCACAGCATATATTTCCTTCCTAGAAAGCTTAGCACAGCAGAACAGCTACAGGCTACCTAGCAGTAGAGGGTAGAGGCCCTGGTTAGATCCCTGAGGGAACATTTTTTCTTTCTACTACAGTTGATTGATGTGATGTCTCAGACCCCACCCCAATCTAGTTCCCTTTTCATTGCCAAGGAAAGCCTGTCAGTCTTCTTTCTGGCCGTATCATTATTTCACATAGCCTTTCTTTGGTGCCTTTAGTACAATTGATACTTTCATAAATTTTTCCTTCCAGCTTGAGATTTCGCCCTGGTGGATGAACTGTTCCTTAACTTAAACAGTTCTGGGGAGTTCACCATGTTGTACCCCTATATGCGTTTGAGTGTTTCCATCATGTCCCCCTCTCCCTGTTATCATCCAGATAGCACATATTGTGACTCTTCAGTCTCTCCTCATAGGACCCAACCTGATGCCCTTGGATCATTTCTGTTGCCCATTTCTGTATGGATTCTGACCTATCTCTGTCCGTGATCACCAAATATGGTGAATGCTGTGCAGTTCCATTTCAAGTAATGGTGAAGTCAGACTGCTTGCCCCAATAGAAAATGTATTGGGATGAGTAGTGTGGTACCGCACTGTTACCTGAAACAGAACCACACAGAATCTGACATGTTTGGCAATTGCAGAGTTTATAAAATTAAAATAAAGTAAGTAAACTGCATACATTTTTTTTTACTGTGCAAAAAGCTTAATTGGGGGCTAGAGCTTTCAAGGGTGGGAGGGTTATGATTATGAGAGTTTTCCTTTAAGCAAACATGTGGGGGTATCCTAAGATTTAATGCAATATATGGAAATAACACAGTGGAAGGTGTGTTAAAGGTATGTACTCAATAAGACATGATGGAGTGTACACTGTGCTGAAATAACCGCACACCGAGGGACATAGTGAAATGGATGAGTGCTTTCCTTTTTTTACTTAGTTTTTATTTCCCTCATCCAAATAGTACATAACAATGGCAATCAGACAAAAGACAGACAGTGTGATACAGCCAAACTGAACATATATAACAACAGTTGTTTCCTAACTTTCTGTTTACACTTCCAGCAGTGTGAAACAGAACATCTAAGAAGAACGGAACAGAGACTGTATACCCAAGAGGATGGACCACATCATTTCAAACCCCAAGGAAGACTGCTCATCTCAAGTGAATCACTCAGTTCCAGAAAGCACATATAAACAAGCATTTGTCAATGACGAATGTTTGCGTGCTGATATTAGCATTTGACATACAGAAGTTAGACAGATGCAGAATAGGAATGGCAGTGAAGTATTGAGCTCACGCCAACCCCACCTAAACCCTGCAGAGATGGACAGGTGCAGAGGTGTTCCTTTGGGTAGTTGCTCACTAGTAGCAAAAAAAAAAAAAACTAGGCTGAGCTAAATTATGAAACTTATAAGTTCATTTGCATAGGTTGTAACGTGCATTTGTGTCTTACTTGATACAATAGCTGAAGAAAATGTGTCTTTGTCTGTGTTAATGTTCGACACAAACAAAATCTTTAAAAGCTGCAAACTTGAAAAATCCTTAACTGTAATGGGTTCACAGTTGTGTGGTTTGTCAGAAGATAGTCTAACAAAGTCTGAGCTGACTTCCCGCCAAAAATTATTTAGAGCTAGTATTTTAATTAGAAACAAGAAAATTTGTGATGGATTTGAAAACCATTGTGACCAACTTTGTGAACTCAGCACATGCTTAAGATTACAGTATATAGCTTGTCTGCTTAGTAACACACAACCCACAAAAACAGCAAGAAAAGAAAAACAGCCAAGAACATGACCGAAAATAGAAAACACATTTTGGGGAGCAGGGGAGTCGTGATACTTACTGAACTGTAAAACTTTATGTAAAGTGTATTAAGTCCTACATGAAGAAAATGTCTAAAGCCCCAAAACACAAAAAAGAGGTACAAACACAACAAAAAGCACCTGCATTTTCTACTACAAATGAAGTCATATGAAGCAAAATATTTAAAGTCCTAAAATAATTAACATAGTTCTGAGTTGTCTACTACACATCTGCTTCTTTGTCCAAAAGTAACTAGTCACTCATTACAAGTCAACTGCTACTTTGCACAAAGCAAGTTATGACTCAACTCATACTTCAGGCCCTGGGCAAAGACAGTACTGACTTACCTCTGGTGTGATGCAAGTTATATGTTTGACACTATACTTTCTCAAAAAGTAATGAAAATGCGCTGGCCCAGTGGCGCTGAGGGATGAGGTGCTGGATGCCACACCTCGCACTATGCCAGCGACCTTCAGGAATAAGCACGGGCCACCGGGGGTCAGCAGGGAGGAGATGGACCGAGCATCCGATGGACTGCTGTCCATCTCCAGGGAGGGTGCCTTGCTGGTGCATGTCTGGCTCCTGGTGGTGGATGGGGCTTGTGGAGCACTGCTGCCAGAACACAGGGGCGACAGCATGGCAGACACGTGGCAGGGACACGCATAGGTGTTTGTGTGTGCCCACCGCCATCATCACTGCATGCTGAGTGCTCACAAGGGAAAAAATGAGAAAAGACCCTGGTGGCAGGTCATTGCAGCTTGATGGCTGTCCCCTGTTGCTCCATCTCCGGAGGCAACACCTTTGAATTGGATCCTAATGGGCTGGTGAGTTGGGGGCTCCCCATTGCCCCACCATGGGGGGTAAGCCATGGGGTTTACAAGGGTGAGGGTCTGAAGGAGTGGAGGCTAGGGATAGCAGCAAGACAAGTGGCCAACCAGGGCCGGGGGGGGAGTGAAAAAAGAAAATAGCAAAAAAAAAAAGTAAGGAAATTCATTGCAACAAGTCACATTAATGTATACACTGGGTTACAAAACCACGAAAGGAGCAAAATGTGACATTATGATTTTTCAACCCTAACATCACCCCATCGCCTGCCTTCATGACCCAGCTGCAAGCTACAGGTCTGGGGCCATGCCCCCTCGGGTTTGCTGCTTGAAGCTACATGTCTGGAGCAGGACCCCAAGTGTCCAAAGCTATGCTTCTTGGGTGTAAGCTACCGGTCTGGGGATATGCCCCTCAGGTTTGCTGCTTGTAACTACAGGTCTGGGCAGTACCCAAAGTGTCCAGAGCTGTACTTTGGGTGTACGCTACTTTAGTGTTACTATAGTTAAGGCTGAGTTCCCGCTTAAGGTTAAATCTGAAATTTTGCAGCTTAATAACTTTGCAACCGTATGATGGATTTGCCTGCAATTTGAATGCACAGTCTGGTACCATACTATAGATCTCTGGACCTGCCAAGTTTCTTTATGGTCGGATGTACGGTTATGGAGCTACAGAACACCAAAAATGCATAAATTACAGGTTTTATGTGTTTTTGCTCATACCTACAGCCCACATGTTTTGTGTGGTCAGTCCGAAATCCTCAGGGAACTTTGCAGCCGGGTCCCGATGTGCCTTCAAAGATTTCATGAACAAATATTAAACGTTTCAAAAGTTATTCAAAAACACTGAATCCCATTATAGTCTATGGGAAAAGTTAACAAAATATCCAAAAGTGTCGCAATGCAGTTTTAGTGTTGCAAATGACCCTTTACTTTCGTAATTCAGCCATTTTCTTTTCAGTTGGTGGTCAGAGAAATGCGTGGCATTTAAATCTGGGACCCTCTAGGGACACAATTATTGCTGTGTTCAGCTAGTCGAGCACTGAGGATGCTCCCCATATCTCTTTTTGGGGTAAAACACCCAGAAATATGTTTTTAATTTTGTAAAAGTAGTGTCGCAAAGTACTTTTCGTATGTGACACATTCGTGATTTATTTTTGCGAAAGTGTCCTGATTTGCGAAAATACTTTGCGACACTATGCCCAAAACAATAGGAAATCTTTGCCACCCTGCTGCAAAACAACAGTTTGATCTTTTGGGCTGAAATTTGCAGGGAAGAAAGCCAACATTACACAGATGTGCCTTTTGGTGGTTTGGTGCCAAAATATAATAGGGTTGCAAAGTTATGGCACTCCGAAGTTGACAATTTTTCCCATGGGATAACATTACTAGCGTCTGCCGCACCTTTTGGGTCCCTTATCTCGAAAACGGTTCAAGATACGAACTTTTCATCACAAAAATTCTTAGCCACCCAAAACCAGCCTGGAAAGTCATAAATAATATGAGATTTACATTTTTTTCCTACGGTGTATGATTCCTCAGATATAAGCAATTTAGTTTTCCAACTACCCATTTTCTGGTCGAGGGCCATTACTGTGCCCACATTCATTGTATTCACTGTGCTTCTCAATGCACCTTTTTGGGACACAAAGCATGTGCATTTGCATTACTTTTAAGGTTAGCATTTGTGTTCATGTTTCTGCTTGCGTTCCCGTTACAGTTTGCGTTAACATTTCCGTTTGCGTCACCGTATGCGTTACCATTTGGGTTTGCATTCTCACTTACCTTTGCATTTCCATTTGTGTTATTGTTTCCTTTGGCGTCACCATTGCTGTTTCCATTACCATTTGCATTTGCGTTTGCATTTCCGTTTGTGTTACCATTGGCGTTTCCATTACCATTTGCGTTACCATTACTGTTTGCATTTATGTTTGCACTTGCATTTCCATTACTGTTTGCGTAATCGTTGCATCATCATGTGCATTACCATTTGTGCTTACGTTTGTGTTACCATTAGCGCTGCTGTTTCCTTTTGAGTCACCGTTGGCGTACCCATTTGCGTTTACTTTACTGATACCATTTGCATTTCTGGTACTGTTTTCATTAGCGTTTTGTTTATGTCACTGTGTGCGTTTACCATTGCATTTGTATTTGTATTTGTACTTGCAGTTGCATTTCCATTTGCATTACCATTACCATTTTGTTTTTGTTGCCATTTGCATTACCATCTCTGTGCTAACTTTTGTGCTTGCATTACCATTTGCATCACCGTTTTCATTTGCTTTTCCGCTTGCATTTGTGTTTCCTTTTGTGTCACCATTGATGTTACTGTTTCTGCTTGCATTTGCGTTACCATTACCATTTGCATTTTTGTTACCATTTGCGTTACCATTTCCGTGTGTGTTTTCGTAACCGTTACTGTTACCATTACCGTTAGCGTTGGCATTACTGTTAGTGTTAATGTTCCCATTAGGATTGCCATTAACATTGCCATTACCATTTCTATTAGCATTACCTTTCCTGTAAGGGTTATTACACACAAATGGGAAGCTTGGTGGCAGGCCCCACGCTCCCACCACCACTCACCATTCACTATTTACAGTGTACATTCTCAAAAAGAAGGGAAATTCATGGCAAAAGTCCATTTAATGCATCAGTTAGGGCTGTTCCACAGCAACAAAGTGAGAAATTCAGTGTTTGGGTTGCCACCTCTACCTCCACCTCGCCCCCAACCAATAGCCATCGGGGTGTGCATTGGGGTCATCGTGCCTAACTCTTACCCCATTCTTCTATACTTCACCACCTCAGCTTCTTTACACATGGAATGGGGTGAGAGTTAGGCCGACAATGCCAACACACACCCGATGACTGTTGGTAGGGGTGAGGTGAGGGGTGGATGGTAAAATTAACAACCTAATCTATTTGTCACTTTTATCGCTGTGGAACAACCCTAACTGATGCATTACATGGATTTTTTGCCATGAATATATATATATATATAATATATATATATATATATATAAATATATATATATATATATATATATAGGTGGAGATGTTATATGTATATGTGTATATATATATATATATATATATATATATATATATATATATATATATATAAGGATATGACATGGCTTGACTGAAGATATCATATTTATCTTCATGAGGCCAGATGATATCATGATATCTCACAGTGGCGAAAGACCAGTGATATCATGATATGACTGGCCCTAGTGAAGATAAATATGATATCTTCAGTCAGGCCATGTCATATTCTGTTTATACAATGTATACTTTGCCCCCAATACAACTCACCACATGCCCCTCTCAATGCAATGGGTGATATTAAGGTGATGGCCCTAGCAATACAACCCCACTTAAAGAAAAGCTGGCAAAACAGCAGATGTCATTTATTGTTTAAAAAATATCTGGTGGATCCCGCTATTTATGGTTAGTTTTAAAAAGTCTTATCTGGTTTATCCTGCCATGCCCCTCCCAACAGAGCTCCACATGCCCTCCCCCCAACATAACAGATTACGTGGGGTTTCAAACATCTGGTTGATCCTGTCAATTTAAATTACTAAAATATCTGGTTGATCCTGCTATTATTTTGGTGAAAAGTGATTTTTAAAATGCTTATCTGGTTGATCCTGCCACTCTGAGCACTTTCACTTTCCCTGCAATTGTAGCGTGACCGAGCGCTATCCACACTGACGATTGGTACATTGCCAAATGTTTTGTAGGAGGTGCCCCGGGTTCAGTAACTGAGAAAACGCTGTGCTTTATGCTTATTTCTATGTATTTTGTTGAAAAGAAGCTTCCGACTGCACATAGAATGCAGCAGTGACTGAGCCGGCGGCTTTTGAACAGTAAAATGAAGCGCGAGCGTCTGTTGCCTGGCAACATACATTGTATAAATATATATATATATATATATATATATATATATATATATATAGACACACACTCATACGAATATATGAAAATGCCAGCAGATACAGGCCATACGATCTATCGAGTCTGCTCAAGTGTGCAGCTCCCAGTCTAATCTACTGCAGCTGCCCCTCCACCCCTTGTCCATCCATCTGATTTATTGCCCCTTTCTGCCGACTCCCCCTCCTAGCTTCCCCCATTTTGACCTTACCTTTGACCATATCTCACCTCCTCTTAACACTGCCCACATATTCAAATGATATCACCTCTTCTGGCAGTGAGTTCAGCCTCGCTGCCACCCTTTTCATGAAGTATTGCCTCCTCATTTCCCTCTTGAATCTTACACTTCTAGTTTCAGACTGTCTCCTTGTGTCCCTCCCCTTAATCTAAACATGTCCTCAGTACTAACCCTATTCATGCCCTTTAAGTATTTGAAGATCTCAATCATATCCTCCTCTCCCTTCTATCCTCCAGGAATACATGTTGAGCTCCCCAGTCTTTCCTCCAATGGTTTGTCCCCCAGCCCAAGGATCTTCTTTGTCAACCTGCACTGGACCCCTCCAGTAGTTTGACATCCTTCTTTAAATACGGGCACCAGAATTGCACACAGTACTCCAAGTGAGGTCTCACCAGTGACCTGTGCAGTGGCAGAATTACTTCCTCTCCTAGAAGCTATTCCTCTGGCAATGCATCCCACCATTGTATTTGCCTTGGCCGCCACCTTCCCACACTGTGCTAATATGTATAAATAAAACTGGCAAAATGTGAATGAGGCCACAGATATCTGATCCTATAGTGCACACTGGACAGCAGGAAAAACAGAACCAAGATAGATGAGGTTGTTGATGACAGTTATTGGCTGTGGTACATGGTGACGCCCTGTGCAGGTGCTGACACCACAGCCTGGACTAAAAGTTTCTCCCATGGGGTACTTGTGCCTCTGATTCTAAGACCAAAGAGTGGGGCTGTAGAGAGAAGACTGATTTTTAAAAGATGTTTTATTTCCATGTGATGGTTGACTATGGGACAAAGTCCTTTCTTGCCATTCCTATATATAGAAGCCACTGTGTCCATCTCAGCTGAAATATTGCTGCCTGACTTCAGCAAGTTAAAAGTAGTTTTTTTTCATTCTATAGGATTCAGTTATTACATCCTGCAACTCATTGTTGGTGGGTCTGATGAAAGACGATTTGAATTATTGCTTTTACAGTAAGTGTTTTGTCTTTATAAAGCAACAGTGAAAGAAACTGGGCAAAAAGTTTGACCCCACCTGTTTTATACTGTAAAAGATTCCTGGGAGCTTCTAATTTTATTTGGTGGTAAAATGTTCTACTTCCACCAAAGTTTGAACATTTCATAAATGTTTCAATTTAGTTTTTCTGTCAAGAAAAAAAGTTGGCCACAGCCTATGGCTTGGAAAAAGCATTGTAGACCTGATACTTGTTAGGCTTGAGAAAATTAAAAAAAAACTCATGGTGCACAGCATAGGAAGTAAAGAAATGTATAGTTGACAAGTATGATAAAATTTTGATTAACAGTTGCTGAAACTAGCTTTTGGAAAACATTTTTCCTTACACTGCTGCTTTAAACTACGTGTATTGTTTTGAATAAAACAAACTACATTAAATATATAGGATGCACAGGATCAGTATGTAACATAGAAATTCCAGCAGATAAGGAATGCTTGGCCCACCCAGTCTGCCCATTTTTTACCTGCTGCAGAAACCACAGACCCTACTTGATCTCCGGCTTTGTTCTCCTTCCATTCACTAGGGTTCCCCGATGCCTATCCCATGCAATTTTGATTTCCCCTACTGTATCTGCCACCACCACCTCCACCTCCATTGGGAGGCTGTTCCATGTATCCACCACCCTTTCGGTGAAGAAACACTTCCTCACGTTGCCTCTCAGTCTACCCCCTTCCAGCCTTATGTCACGACCCCCTTGTTCTAGAACATCTCTTTGTCTGAAAGATGCTACCCTCCTGTACCTTATTTATGCCCTTGAGGTATTTGAAGGTCTCTGTCATATCCACCCATTCCCTCCTCCTCCAGGGTATACATATTGAGGTGCTCGGTCTCTCCTCATATGACTTACAGTGCAAGAAGTGAATGGCAGTGCTTTCATACATCTTGTAACTACATCACTCGGAGAAAAAGACATATTCTGCTAAAGAGAACTTTTTAAATATAGTTATTGCTTCCTCCACAACATGGCAATGGCTTGCTGACCAAACAGAATATGTTATGTAGTATAAGAAAAATAACTACTTATTACTATTCCAGCCAGTAATTATAAAGAAACTCACCCCTATGAATTTGCCCAGCACTGTGTATAACATGGCGAAGAAAATTCTCTCTTAGAATTGTACTCATTGTTATACTGCTAGCCTTCATATTGTTGAGAAAGTCCGCAGAATTAAGACTCACAGTCCAACTGAGTGACAGAAAGACACAACTAGATCTGATACTTTGGTGATGACCTTGCTCCCTCTGCTGGTAAACAGCAGCACAAATTTAAAGTGATTTTCCAAGTTTAGGAGATGACTTACAGTACAACAAATGGTAGTTGATTAGGGTTGCCACATGTCCAGTTTTAGACCAGATAATACAGTTCTTGGGGTCCTTATTGGTTTGGAGGCAATTTGAGTGCTCACACACTTTTACAACTGATTATTAAATCATTCACTTCTTGGGTTGCATGTCCAGCTTACAAAGAAATTCTGATGTCACAGGCCTTTGTTTGTAAAACCAGTCTGGGAGCTGCTAAGTATGGCCATTAAAGAGCACTTTTCCCTGGATTTCTTTATTTGCCTGCAAACACATCAGGAGGCTCCCTTACCTGAATGGGAGTTCCTCCTTGTTTTGCCCACAAAGGAAGGGAATGGATCATATTTTGACCCCAAGGGGGCTAGCAGCTCGATCCCTTCCACTTCCTGATTGCCAACACCATCCGCGCACTACCTTGTTGTGTCATGTAATTATAGGACTAGCGCAGGGATGTGCTCCATTCAAACCTAGGAGGAGTGTGAGTTTTATAAGTTATTTTCAGTATTTAATCAGACTTTTGGTACAAATGGAAGCATGTTTTCAAATAATAAGAGCATTGTTACTTGAAAACATGCTTCGCTTATACCAAAAGTCTGACTAAAATACTGAAAATAACTTTAAAACGACCTCTCCACAGGCTTGAATGGAGCATTCAAGGAAGTGGAAAGGATAGAGCTGCTAGCCCCCTCAGGGGCAAAATATGATCCCTCCTTCCATTGGGGCTCAACAAAATATTTACAGCTACTACAGAGGAACTCCTATTCAGGTAAGGGAGCCTGTGTTTGCACTGCACCGAGAGAGGTGCTTTTATGCCATTAGCTACTAAATCAACTGAAATATTTTCCAGTTTGAATTTTACTGCTGTGACAGAAAACAGTTCTTATACCTTTATATGCTCTCTTTGTTCCTTTTGTTTGTCTTATATTCTGATGTATTTTAGGCCCATTTTTGTTACATTAATTATTTAATTTTTATTGACTTTATCACTACATTGATTCCCTCTCTCTGAGTCTTCAGCAGCTACTGCCCTGAACATCTGTTGCATTCAAAAAAGAACTCTGCATTCCTTGCATCCTTTGCAACTGAACAACATGTTGGAGTTCCACCACAGTTGCCTCTGCATCTGTGGAGCACTCCGGTCACACTGCACTATTTTAACTTGCAAAAATCGGACTGTCCTCATCGGGACACTAGGATGGGCACCCCGAGTGTCACTGCTATATTTCTGGGGGTCCTGAGAGGGAGGATCAGTGTGGGGCCAATGTTCCTAATTTAAAACAAATGGCAGTCACAGTGGAACACGGAACACTCCACTGTTTCCAAGATGGTAGTCATGGTCTATCTGCATGCGCTAGCACTAGCACATGTGCATTGTAATGTGGCGGCCATCTTGGTCATGGCGGAGTGTGCTGCACTCCACCATGACTGCCATTTTCTTTTCTTAAATATTATGTATATTCCTCCACCTGACCCTCCGTCTCAGCACCTCCCCCCACACAGAAGCATAACAATGACACTGGGGGTGCCCAATCCCCCAGTGCTACATTCGGGAATCCTGCATCCTGTTTTTTTCCTCCTAGCTGCAAAAACAAAACAAAAAATCCATCGAAGTCTTTTGCAGCCATTTCTTAGCCCACACCCTCCCCTCCCACTCAACACCCCTCCATAAGCCCTTACTTACCCATCGTGGGTCCAACACCGTAATCTTCTCTGGACTGCTGACACATCTTCACTCTTCAATGCCTTCATGTCTTCACTCATCAACGCTGGACTGTGACCTGAAGTTTGCTTTCAGTGTATTTCAATGAAGTTTTGAACTTAGTAGCATAACTTCGCCAGTTTTCAATATTTTTGCCTCAAACTTTCAACATACTTTTTTGGGACACAACCTCATGAACAATGCAAGTAATGTCAGGTAAACCTGTCCCAAAAGGTGATTTTGAAGTCACTTCACAAAATCACCTCTCAGGCAGGAGATAAAAATGTTCTCCACCATAGTTCAAGAGGTGGGGTCATAACATGGCTATGTTGAAAATGTGGTATAAAAATATTAAAAAACAAAGTTATGAGCCTACTTTGAATTTTGCAAGTGCAGGCTCATAACTTTGGTAATTTTCAATATTTTTACCCCAAATTTACAACATAGCCATATCTTTACAGCACCTCATGAATGTGAGAGCTGTTATTTTTCAAATCCTGGCCAAAATGTTTTTTTTTTTTACATCCCAGGAGGTGATTTTGCAGTCCCTGTGTGAAATCACCTTTCTGGCAGGAGTTGAACATTTTCTCTGCTATTGTTCATGAGGCAGGATCATAGGAAGGCTATGTTCTCAATTTAGTGTAAAAACATTTAAAAACAAAAAAGTTATCTGGCTATGTTGTATTTTGCAAATGCAGGCTCATAACTGTGGTAATATTTAATATTTTTACCCCAAAGTTTCAACGTAGCCATTTCTTTACAGCATCTCATGAATGTGACAGCTGTCATTTTTCAACTCCTGCCTAAAGTGTGTTTTTGCATCCCAAATGTTGATTTCACAGTCCCTGTGTGAATTCACCTTTTGGGCTAGAGTTGAACATTTACTCTGCCATTGTTTATGAGGAGGGGTCATAAGAAGGCTATATTGAAAATTTGGTATAAAAATATTGAAAAAAGTTATACGACTACCTTGACTTTTGCAAATGTAGACTCATAACTTTGGTAATTTTCAATATTTTTACCCCACATTTACAACATAGCCATATCTTTACAGCACCTCATGAATGTGACAGCTGTCATTTTTCAAATCCTGGCCAAAATGTTTTTGTACATCACAGAAGATGATTTTGCAGTCCCTGCAGGAAACCACCTTTTGGGTAGGAGTTGAAATATTTTCTCTGCCAGTGTTTATGAGGTGGGGTCATAAGAAGGCTATGTTCTTAATCTGGTGTAAAAATATTTAAACAAATTATGAGGCTATGTTGCATTTTGCAAACATAGGCTCATAAGTTTTTAATATTCAATATTTCTACCCCACATTTTCAACATAGCCATTTCTTTACAGCACCTCATGAATGCGACAGCTGTCATTTTTCAGCTCCTGCCAAAAATGTGTTTTTGCATCCCAAGTTGATTTCACAATCTCTGCGCAAAATCACCTTTTGGGCAGGAGTCAAACATTTCTCTGCCCTTCTTCAAGAGCAGGGTCATAACAAGGCTATGCTGAAAATCTAGTATAAAAATATTACAAAACAGCGGTATGAGCCTACATTACATTTTGCTAGTCATTTGCATGCGAGGTACTAGCTCGATGTTGTACAGTAAATTAAAAGGCTGTAATGACAGGTACCACCTCATGATTCTGTTGTTTTTATCTTTCATCTGGGACAGAAAGCAAAAGGGATTATGGTCTGTTACTAGGGTAAAAGTGGCTCCCCATAAATACAATCATAATGATTCAATTGCCCATTTTGCTGCTAAACACTCCAATTCCACCGTACTATATATTTTTTCTCTATCATGTAACTTATGGGAGATATATACTATAGGATGTTCTTCCCCATTTATTGTCTGACTAAGTATGGCTCCCAAACCCATCCCAGAGGCATCTGTGTGGACTTTAAATGGATAATCAAAATCAGGGCTCCTTAACACAGGGGAAGAGCATAGTGCCGCCTTTATGGTATTAAAGGCTTGTTCACATTCTTGTGACCATTGTATTTTATTCCCATATTTCTTTTTTGTAAGGTCAGTTAGTGGAGCAGCAATTGTGGAGGAATTGGGGATAATAATAATAATAATAATTTTATTTGTATGGCACCTTTCAGTATATCAAGGTGCTGAACAGTTTTAAAAACAATTCAAAGCTCTAAATAAAAATCATAAAACATCCATAAAAAGATCAGCATATCATCAAAATAACAAATTTATAATAAATCCAAACATGATAAAATGACTTAATTATCTGAGAAGCTATATTCCATAAATACGTTTTCAAGTCTTGAATAACTCCATGGAGGTGCACTGCCATAACCATCATGGTAGAGAGTTCCAAAGAGTGGGTGCAGCATGTGAAAATGCTCTGCTGCCAGAGGATTTTAGACTCACTCTTGGGATCTCTAACTACCCTATGTCAGCCAAGCGGAGTGATCGGTCAGGGCAGTAAGGGACCAGGAGGTCTTTCAGATAGGCTGGACCATGATCGTGAAGGGCTTTGAAAGTCAATAAAATTACTTTAAAGGTGATCCACCACTGCATAGGAAGCCAGTGCAGTTCACGCAGCATGGGAGTGATATGACAGGACCTACTTGTCCCAGTCAATACCGGGCTGCAGCGCTCTGCACCAGCTAGGCGATGGATTTCAACCCCAGAAGCTCCAGTAAAGGGCGCTGTTGCAGTCCAGACGCCAAGATACAAAGCTGGACCAAGGTAGGCAGGGAGTCGGACGGAACAAGGTGCCTAACCCTGGCAATATTACTAAGGTGATAAAAGGAAGTCTTGACAATGGCTGACACCTGAGATTTAAGATTCAGCCTGTCATCAAGAATAAACCCAAGGTTACGCACCCATTCTGAGGACGGGAGAGATACTCCACCAAGGAAAATTCCAGATGGTGCACCAGTACATGGCCTCTCAATCCAACCACCTGGGTCCACTACCAGAACCTCTATTTTCTCCGAGTTCAACTTTAGTCAACTAGAATCCATCCAGTCTTGGATCTCCCCCAGACAGTTGTTAAACACTGAGAGAGCTCCATCCTGGTCGGGTGCAAAGGACAGATAGAGCTGGGTATCATCTGCATAGCAGTGAAACCTCAGCTCATATCGTCTTATGATACTTCCAAGGGGCAGCATATACACTGCAAACAACATGGGTGACAAGACAGATCCCTGAGGCACTCCACACAACAAAGAAATTGGGTCAGAGGAAAAATCCCGACACAACTCTTTGTGGTCTCCCAGTGAGGAATGATGTGAACCATTGAAAAACGGTTCCAGACATTCCACAAATTTGCCTAGGTGAGCTTATAACACCATGTGGTCCACAGTGTTGAAGGCTGCAGAGAGATCAAGAAGAACCAGGATGGATCGTCTCTTCTGATCCCTTGCCATCAGAAGATCATTTAACACCCAACCAGCGCAGTCTCAGTGCTGCGCCCCAGCCGCACAGGCAAGCCCTGCACCGGGCAGGATCTGGGGGAGGAACACAAAGATTAGATGGTTAAATGCAGCAGCAGGGGAAGGCCTAGAGTTAAAACAAGGGAGAGGAGGAGGTGGTGTGGAAATGAAGGAAGGGGTTCTAACGTGGGGTGGGGGTGTTCTGCGGTACTGGCACCTCAAGAGGCTTTAGAACAAAGGGGAAAAAAAAAAGGTTAGACCAAGGAAAGCAAGCAGTGCAGGGTTTCAATAACAGTGGGGGGCGTGCACGAGAGGGCGCTAAACAGAGGCAATAGATTGCAGGTTGGTTAGCGTGGGAGCTGAAACACTCAGGGAGGTGAAGCGAATTAGTTTAGTGAGTAAAGGAGACTCTGAGGCTCAGGGTCAGAGATAGAAAAGAAAAAAGTGAAGAGGGACCCAGCAACCGGCTCAGTCACCAGTGCATCAGTCCAGAGTCAGAATGGGCAGAAAAGTAGGGTAGACTGGGCGAGGAAAAGCAGAGGATGAATTAGCGATAGGAGGTGAGAGAAGTGCACTTATCCAGATCTAATTTACAACTACGTAATGCCACATTGGAGTATCTTGTACCTACGCGATGACACATTCCAAAGTCCCACTGCTAGTGCTTCAGCACCGAAAATAAGATGCCATTTCTTCTGAACTATCCAGGCTAAATATATAGCAATCAGGAGGCATATTCAAGGAAATACATTGTAAAATGTATAAAAGGAAGACCACATTGAAACTGCCTCTCAACAGATCTGCATGTGTAAATTCATTAAAAACAATGGGTAAAAGCATCCCAAAAGCTCTCCACAGCCACATCGGCTCTGACTAAATCTTGTTTTAATTAGTTGCAGTTAGTTTCCATATAGTTTTATTTTCTGCCATGCCAGGTGTGAGGGTTCCCAAAACAGCATCTGTTAAATAAATCCTTGATTAATTGAATTCTACATGGAAGCACATACCTGGGAATCCTCAGGTAGGATGAGAAGTGGTGCAGGGAACTCAACTTTGGTCCTCTCTTCTAGACACTGGAAGGGAATTCTCTCCCCCTGGTGTGAGTGAGCAAAACACAGTGTTAAAAAACATAATATTTGAGGAGTACATATTGTTATAATGTGAGTGCTGCAATTTGCATCTAGATCTCAAGGTAATAGTGTTAACTACCATTAATACAGTTTTAAAGTATAGTAATACAGTTTGGAATCTACTGATACAGTTAAAGTACATTGCCATAATTTAAAGTATATCAATATAAATTCCATAATAAGAGACAGATAGAGGCTACGGTACACAATCAGAGTGCTGAAGTGTGAGCAGACTTAATAGACCAATAGGCCTACTCTGCTGGCATCTAGTATGTTAGTATGTTAGTGTTACTGGATTTTAGTTCACAGTCAGACCCAGGCAATAACATTCAGCCAATTATTATTGCCCTAACATATTTGCAAGAGCAATACTACAATGCCAATACAGACATTGCAAAATAATATATAGTATATGGTTACCCTTTATTATGTATAAAATCAGCCTGCCCAAAATCCTTGTTAAGCACATTCTAAACTGTTATGTGCATTCTAAAGTATTGTTATGCATTCTGAACAGTTGTTATGCACAGTTCAAGGGCCATACAATTTTAAATTCCTCATTTACCCTGCGTAGCTACTTACTAACCACCAAGTGCCCAAAGTCATACTTTTTACTTTTCAAAGTCTGGAAATTTGATTTTGATATGCAAGTAGAACAAAAATTGCCATTTTTTTGTTTTCACTTCTGTGGGGGTCTGTCCCTCTAGTGTAAAAACATTACTATAAAAATAAAATATGGTGGCCACACACACTAGGCATGTGTTTCCATCTCGGGGTTGAGATGACAGTATAAGCCTCTCTGAGCTCACTCTTGAGGTTCATATGCTGTCATCTCCAGCCTCGATGGAACACAGCCTTTATGTATATGGTTGTCCACACATTATTCTCTATATTTTACAATCAGTAATCCTCTATCTTCCTTGCTTTTCTAGACTTCCTCTGCAAAAGCTTTGGAAGGCAATACATAACCTATATATAATTACTGGTGACTATGAATATCAACTGGATTACTGCAACCATGAAATCCCATATCAATCAGTATTCCAATTGATATGCTGCAAACAATATCAACCCGAAAACCGGTTGATATCACTTTCATACCAACCTGAAATCTGGTTGATATTGCTGTCAACAAAGTCAAAGCTTCACACAAGCCATGCAAAGCTGTGCAAACAGTGCAAAAACCAGTAATTTAAAAAAATTAAGGATAAGCAAGTGTGTTTTTATGGATTTTTTTTACACACTCTTGGTGTGTGATGACTGTATAAACCTCTCGAGCTTCGCTCTCGACGGTTTATGGGTCATCACACACCTCGGGTGTGTAAAACAAATCCATAACACACTTGCCTATCCATTATTCTCTATGTAACATGCATTAACTTTGCTCTATGGCCTCACAATCCTGTACTAACTTACAGTCTAGATCCCTCAAAACAGACATTGCAATTTTGACCAAAGCTCACAAGTGGCGAAACTGTGAGTTATGAAATTTCTGCTCTCTCACAAGTGGTGATGTATTGTGTATTTTGAGATAGGTCAAAGTGTATTTGATGTATACTACATTAGTTTAAAAGTTCTAATTTTTTAATCAGCTATTTGTATGGAATTTCACTGTTTCTCTTTGAGCTCAGCACCTGACTTTGACAGGGGAGAGCTATTATGACATCATTAACATTGTGAACATTGGTTTCTGATTGGATTTGAAAAAGCTCCTGCTGCAGGATGCTGGTTTGTGAGGTTAGCAACCTTTAAAATATATGACTATGCCATATGAAACTTAATACATGTTTGGTTTAGTAATTGCATATGCCATCAGCTAAAATAACTCATTTTTTTGCAAACATTTGACTCCCTTCATTTTCCATAAATACATGACACCAGTCTCACTGCTGTGTTTTCTTTCTTACAAGTAGCTATCAGACTGCACAATTAACACTTTTGCAAACCATGATTAAGGCTACTGATTTACAATGATTAAAGTAATGAAATTCCGTTTTCAAGACTTGAAATTCCAGGAATTGTATTGGTGATAGTTATTTTACCAGGATTCTGCTATCATTCTTTCAGTTTTTTGAATAATTAATTAGAATAAAAGAAGGCTTTATATATAGAACATTTAATAATGCAAATTAAAATTAGTACAGGAAGCAATTACTGTACAAGAAAATGCATGTTCTGTTGATTTATTGATCTGGTATAAAATACCAAATTCCATACAATTTATTTTCATCTGTGTGCATGCAGTCAAAATTCCAGAATTTTACTGGGTTTTCTGGTAAAAAATGAAAACCAGTAGACTTGACCATGATACCTACATTTAAACTGATGCCTACTTTTTTAAGAGAGTTCCTCTGTAGGGGGCAGTTACAGCAGCAGGTATTTTATATCAATTACATTTTGGGTAGTTTGCAAATTTGCTATGTTCAGTTGCAAATCAAGTGCCTAAATTCAGCCCATGTACAGAACAAAGGGGTAATAGAAATACCGTAAGGCACATTTAACAGAATTTCTGGGCTCTGTGCTGAACCCATTAATCTTTCAGGAATTACTGTACTATGAGAAGAGGAACTCACCATTTCCTGCAAGAGCTGCAAACTCTTCCTGATTGCAAGTGGTTGCTGGCGCTGGAGCCAATCACATTCCAGGAAAAGGTATGAATGCTCAAAAGCAGCAGCAGGGACAAGATCCAACAGGTTTCCTGAGCCATGGTATATTTCAAGCAGTCTGAATAACTAAAGAGAATCAAGAGGGCAGCTGATTAACAAATGGTGTATTCAGGAAAAATCAAAACTTTTGGTTGCATGAATTAGGAGAAAAGTCACTTACCTTAAGGGATCTTGTTCTTTGTACCCTCGGTTAAAGAGCTTGGAGGTGGATTGTCTTCTTCTGTCCATATTCTGATATTTAAAGGCAAAATACTTTTTATCCGAAAATGAAAACAGATGCACTTTCTCTATGCAATGACAGCTTTGAAACTTTCTGTTTCTAAATACTGTACTTCTCTATTTTCATATGTCATCAGTATTAGGAATGTTTTGTATGTCAATCAGTTTGTAAAAGAGATTCCAGCCATATTGGTCCTTGGAAAACAGGAGAATGATGGAAGGTTTGATACCTTTTATTGGACCAACAAGTTTCTTGTAAAAGATGGAATTATACACAAGCTTGGGCCTCCAGGTCTCTTTTCCGGTGAATAGCAAAACTGAGCAATATAAGAAGTATTTATATCCAATGCAGAGCAATTAAAAAAAAAAGGAAGTGAGGTGAGAAGGTGATAAAGGGTACTAGAGATGAAAGTCTAAGATGCAAAGTAAAAAAATTAGAAGAAATGGGGAGGGAGGCTAAATAGGAACAGGTCAGTAGGGGATTAAAGGAAGCTAAAGGGAAGAACAAGGCACACAGGCAGAATCTGAGATCAGAGGCTGGCTGTAAGGGTAGAATAGATAGGAAGTGCCTAAGAGATGCAAGAAAGTCAAGAAATTAGGAGAAACAAAAGAACAAAGGTCTAGATAAACAGAGTGTGAGGTAGTAAAAACAGAGGTAAGAAAACAATAGGGAATGGGTAGGACTGAGCTAAAGAGCTGGTAGGAGAGGCAGGGAGGATGTGAGGTACAGGTAAAAAAAGCAGATTACACAGAACTCAGAAAAAATAATAATAAGAGAAATACCGAACCAATGTTTGATAACTAATGACATGATTTAGTTCACAATAAAAAAGAATTACAATTTACCATAGTGTGTCATGAAACCAATGTCCCGATTCAGTCTAGAAATGTTAGATTTAAATTGTTTAATTTATTTCAGTTCCCATGTCCTTCTGTCCTGTGTGTTTCTGAAGTTGCCTTTTAGTATCAAGACAGATGAATCAAGAGAGTGATCTGTTTGTGAAAAATGGTTTCCTACGGTGTACTGCTAATCTAGGTTTACTATTGTGTGACGGTGGTGATTCATCCTGGTTTTCAGTAGTTACTAGCTTCCCAATATAGCATCCATTTGTGCACTTCTTGCATTGAATTAGGTAAACCACATTGCTGGACTGACATGTGTAGGATCCATTAATTTGTATTATGTTGTCCTGGCTTGTCTTGATGGTGGCCTGTGTGCATATATGGGTACAGGTCTTACATCTTGCCACTTTGCATGGTGTTGTCCCTCTTGTTTTCTGATTGATTTTAATCTGCTAGGAGTTTATGAATTATTATGTTTGAGAGGCTGAGGGGTATTGAGTCAGGTGATTCGATACCATCAAATCTGCTCTGAAGACAGCACAAGAGACAGACAGCTCTCGACACTTCGGAATTCCCTAATTCAGAAGGGCCACTCTCCATGACAAATTGACAGAGAATTTGAACAGGCCATACAAATACCATGAGACAGTCTGCTGGAATACAAGTAAAGACACTAAACTGACCATGAACCCCTAGTGGTCACTTACAGCCCCATGCTAAAACCCCTTCAGAAAATTATCAAAGAGCTACAACCCATGCTGAGAGAAGATGAAACACTGAAGGACATCTTCCTGAACCACCTACCATTGCCTATAAGCAGCCCAGCCTTAATGAATTAATTCTTAATGAGAATTAGACCATGACACTAATGTCTAACAATATTTTGTGATTCAAATCTATACTCTTCAGTGACAGAAATGCCAGATTTAGGAAGCATAGAGCAAATGTCTGAGGCAGTTGATGAAGTGTATGTCCGTCATGCTCCATTCACCCATAAACCCCTTCACAACCCTTCAGTGCAGGTTTTGATGGGCTGGGAGGGGATTTATACCAAGTACTCTTGCTGTAAAGTTGGTGCTTTAACAGCTCACTGTACTGCATGCTCTACTTGTTGGCTATCCCTCTGGGGAAGGAGAGTATAAACAAGCAACACCTCAGCCCAATAAAGGGGTAAGGTGAACAAGGGGGAAAAGAGGTTTCTTTTTTTTTTTCTATGCGGAGACAGCCAGAGACTGTACTGCAAGAACCATTTTTTTAAATAAAGCAGAATGTAAGCTATTTATTTTTTTGTGTTACTAAAAGTAAAGCAATCTTCATTTAATTTCAACTGGTGTCCATAGTGTTTTCTTTATAAATGCTCCCTGAGAAGCTGCCCAATTTGATACCCTGTCACATATGGTTGGCTTTAGTGGTAGCATCAAACTTCCACTTTTTAAATATGGGAAGATGGACCCAGACAAAGTACTGAAATGGCTGGCAGAACAGCAAGCTTAACAGACCCAGAGCAAGCACAACAGGCCCAGATGCAAAGGGACTAAACTATTTATTATTTATTTAAATTTATGATTACAGGATGAGTTCTATGAGATGCCAGTCTCGTTTACAGATGTCCATGTCAAAATATAAAAACAAAGATGTATTACATAACACAGTAAATTAACAAAATATCCAATCAAGTAGTAAAACAGTTACAACCAAGTTGAGTGTTTATTTATTTATTTTTTTATTGAAACGATTGGTAACCAGTAGAGGCAGACTGAGCTGAAGCTTGTTTCCAGGTGCAACATGGGGAGGGGGGAAGGGGGGTACAAGTACAGAGCAAAATACAGAATTACAAATTCATAAGTGCAAAAAGACAGGAAGGTAACAAGTTATATAAATTCATAGGTGCAAAAAGACAGGACGGTAACAGATTATACTGTGGTATAGGCTGGTGAGAAATGAACATGATGCTGCGTATAACTCAACACTTGAGCAGTATAGCGGTGGGTGGTTACAACCAGATAAGAAGATGGTGCATAACATATGTATATCAACAACACATTATGTAACATAATTGTACATGATGCTGTGTATAAGAACAGCACTTAGCAATATAGCAGTGGGTGGTTACAGGCAGATAAGAAGATGGTACATAGCATATGCATATCAATGACACATTTTGCAACATGGTAGCCACGGGTTATTGCAGAAACCTAGGGAGGCGGTGGGACCCATGGAAACATAGACAGATGCTATCTTCAGAAGAAGCAAGGACCTGGCACACTGGGAAGCAGGTAAACCAGTGAGGGATAGACAAGGTACTACCGAGAGGTTATTCAGGTTGAGACACAAGCAAGATGTTGGAGGGAGAGGTAAAGGTTCATTTAAAGAGACTTAAGAATGGCAGTGTGTGCAGTGAGGCAGGCAGGAGTTCCATTCATGGGGAAGAGGAAACAGAAGGCAGCTTTGCCTGAGTTTGAGTGCGGGTGGGAGAGGGCAAAGGAGCATGCGTCATGGGAGAATGGATACTATTGGAGGTGTGGTGATGGGGGATAGGAAGGAGGCTAGTTAGAGGGGGAGTGAGCCAAACCAGAATTTAGTGGTGAGGATGGAGGTATGGAGGTTTTGGCAGGAAGTAAGAGGGAGAATAATAGCAAGAAGGAAAGGGTGCAAAGGTGGGTTGGGGTGGGCATTCAGGGTGAAACAAGAAAAGGCATTGAAGAGAACGTCCAGTCTGGAGAGGGTGGATGCAGAGGTGGACCTCTACATAATGTCTGCATATTCAAAAAGTGGCAAGATGGTCTGTGTAAGGAGAATCCAGTGAACAGGGAGGGTGAGGGCATCTTTGTTCTGTAGAGGACCTGAGTTTAGGGTGGAGTTTGGAGTGAATATGGTTGATATGATAGAAAGCCAGGTGACTGCCCAGCCAGACTCTGAGGTATTTGGAGGCTGGAACTAAATCAAGGGCTTTGCCATCGAGAGTCATGAAGCCCGGGGGTGGGAGGAGTTTGGCTAGTTTCTGTGTAGTGCCAAAATTCATAGAGGCTGTTTTAGTGGTGTTGACCTTCAGCTGATTTGCCTCAAACCAGTTCAGGACATTAGTGAAAGCAGCCGGGAGGTCACCATTGAGGCAGAGGGGCCTAAGTTATAGAGGATGATGTCATCAGCATAGAGGTGTATGTGGGAGGAGGAGCATACAAGGGGGAGGTTACTGAGGAATATCAAAAAGAAGATGGGGCAGAGGATTGACCTTGAAGTACTTCAACCAGAAAGTGGGGAGAAACGTCCCAGGTTGGATGCATTGGGAGCAGCCAGAGAGGTATGAGTTGAACCATTTGACTGAGGGAAACACCTGCATGTTCAAACCTGGCAAGAAGAATGGGATATGATATGGAGTCAAATGCCTTGGCCCAGTCTATAAATATGGTTGAGTTGTGGTGGCATTGGTCCATACCAGTGAGAATGGTGTCAGTAACCCTAAGTATAGACGAGACGTTGAATGATTTTTCCTGAAGCCCAACTCATAAGGGGACAGGAAATCTATGAAAGTGAGAAAGTTTGTGAGCCTAGAGAAGATGAGAGATTCTTGTAGTTTGTCTAAGGCATGGAGGAGGGAGATGGAGCGATAATTACCAGGTTGGGAGTGATCACTGCCTTTGTACAGTGGAATCACTTTGGCCTCCTTCCAATCCTGCAGTACTGTGCCAAGGGAGAAAGGGAAATTGAATAGATGAGATAGGAGATGGGTGATGGCTGTGGGCTGAGATCTTTAATATGGGGGGTCAAGACGATCAGGGTCGTATTTGCTTGAGTTAAGGGACTGGAGAGCCCTGAGTACCTCCTGGGCTGTGATAGGGTCGAGTTGGCAAGTGTGTGGGGCAGAAGAGGGTGGCGGTGCTGTGGGAGAGGATGCCAGGGAGTCAGGGGTAAATTGAGCATGCCGATGGGTGGAGGGAGGGGCAGGGGAAGTTGGAAGGGCACATGTTGTGAAAAATGTATTTAAGGTAAAGAGAATGGTGTGAGAGTCTGAGACAAGATTTTTGTCAATTTGAAGGGAGGGGGGGGAGGAGGAAGTGTATGATGGTTTGAGTAGTGAGGAGAGGGTTTGCCAGAATTTATGGGGAGAGTTTAGATTTTCTTACAATGCATTCTTGAAATAAGGAGACAGCCATGTCAATGTCATCTGTGGCATAGAAATGGGACCAGTCTGAGGATGCAAAGATCATGCAGAAGCGTAGCAATGTTTAAGGAGTGATGGGAGTGGATCCAGTGATAGGTCAGGGAGTGAGGTAAATAGAGTTTGCAGTGCAGTAGGTCATGAGGTGGTTACTGAAAATGTCAAGGGCGTACCAGCTGATGCTATCCAGTATGGGTGAAAGCCAGGATCCAGTCCAGGAGCATATGGTTTTGGGAGTGGGGGGTTAGTTTGGTGGGTTCGCTGATCAGTTGGTGTAGGTTTAGTGCCTCAATTTGCTGAATGGTGGGTTTAATGGTAGCAGAGGCCCATTTCAGGTTAAAGTTGCCAAGTAGAATGAATTCGCCAGAGCTGGCAGTGGCAGAAACAGCTGAGACAGTGCTGACCACGGTAGAGGGAGGTGCTTTGGGGAGGAGTAGAGTACTCCAATGTGGATGGGGGGAGAGGAGGGCAGAAGCTGTTTAACAAGGAGGAGCTCATGGGACTCAGGGACTTCTTTGTTAGTAACAATTGAGACAGGCAAGTTTTGATGGTGGTAGATTGCTACACTGCCACCTCTCTTTGAGCAGTCTTGTCTAAGAAGGAGGTAGGGAGAGTAGGGGTTCGGAACCCTAGCATAATAGCCATGACTCGATAATACAGAGCATATCAGGTGAGTGCTGTGACACCCAACCTCTCAGAAGGGCTAACCTAGGCAGCAAACTCCTAGTGTTGAGATGTTAAATGGTGAGGCCTTTCACAGATGGGGGTGAGAGTGGGGTCGGGCCAGGGATAATGTAGTCAACTAGTAGGAGAAGTATATAGAAGAAGAAGAGTCTGTTTGAAGGTTTAAGCAGTTTTAATCTACTGCGGTGAGAGTGTAGATGAGTGGAGGGCAAGAGATGTGGAACCTATGAATGACTTCAAGTCTGAGTGAGGGCAGCTGTTGGATGCCAGGTGGGGAGATAGGAAAGGCGTGAGTAGAGGAGGGTGCTAAGAAGAGGAGAAGGAGGAGGTGTGGCAGTATAGCCCCATAATTGGGATTTGGAATCCTCTAGACAGATTTTCTTTCTTCTGCCCCTCCTTCTATCAAACTCTGCAGTCTCTTGCTTTTGCTATCATTCATTTCCCACACTGTAATGGAGTGACCGCCTGTTATAGTGAGTCTTCTCACACTTTCCTTTTTATCTGTTCTCTCTGTCTTGAGAATCCCTTAAGTAAAAAGAAAAGAATGCGAGATGCCCAGCGTCTTTAAGGGCGATGGTTGTTGTTGTCTGAATAGGTCATAACGATGAATGATAAATACATGAGCCATTTCCCTGTTATCATGTAAGCGAGACTCCCCACAAGAAAGCCAGTCGCTAGTGCGGATACAGAGTCGGCTTATGAGTTGAAGCCGTGGGTATCTCGAAGCTGGTCGGGACTTTTAAAATAAAGGGATCCTTTTCTTTTCTTTTCCGATGTGAGTTTTGTGAGCTGTTTCATCTGCAAGGGGAAGTGGTGATAAAATAAAATTGGCATATCTCGCCCGCCTCTCGCACTGGATCTGTACTGCTGTGTGCAGTCACTTGCTGCAGCGAGAGTGGGTAGCCATGTGAGTACAGAACTACAACAACTTCTCTCCTGTTCTCGCTACTAACAAATTAGACCTCCAAAATGGGTTTAGTCTGTCTGTTTCGATTTTTGGGTTATGCTTTTCCTTCTTGGGCATATATTAACTGCAAGCACGTAAGAAATGCAAGAAATAAAGAAACAGATGCAATAGGCAGCAAATGAAGGTGAAGTCCTTGCAGGTTACCTGAAAGCCGTCTTTAGTAAGCTCTCCTAAAGGGACTGGCGGACCAGAATGAAGCACCTTTGTAGAGGACAAGAACTGTGTGACAGCACAATGTAGGTGGAGCTATGAGCTGATTTAGGTAATTAAGGTTGAAAATTGTTGAAATACTTTCTTAAACCTGTTTTGAAAAATGTAGTATATGAAATACCTGATCTGTAAAACAGAATATCGACTCTATGTCACTGTAGTTCCCCATTTATGTGTATTAGTACAGACTGAAGCTTAATTAATAGATTAGGGGACGGACTACAATGACCACATGATTGATTATGCTCTGTGAATACCTATAAAAAGAGAATGGAAGACACAATAGATAGATAGCAGTGGAAGGGAGTAGGTGAAACTCTGTTCCAGAAACACAGAAGATAGTGGGAAGCTGGACTAAAACCACTTCTACTCTATGTTAAACTTAAAAGAGTAGCCTTGAGCTCTTGGTGAGATAGGAATTGATTTGTAACCAGTTTTCCCATATTTTATTTTATTTCCTCCTTGGTTATATCGTTTGAGATTTAATTTGTAGATCATTTCATATTTTGGCAAATAAAAGGCACTCAAGGCATTCTTGTGTGTCACAACCCACCTCTGGGCTCTGCCTGTGTTTAAGTTGTCTACACCCACACCCTACGACAAAGTGGTGTCAAGTGGGATGTTACTGGTTGTTAAAGGTATATCAGGAGAAACCAGAAAGGGACCTGACCAGGGTTCCAGACAACTTGGAGTGGAGATAGCATCCGGTGGAGAGGGAGAAGAAACTGGGAATGGTAACCAGAACCCAGACAGCTTTGACAGGAGACCCTTTGAATCCGGGATTGGGTCAAGATGTCAGGAGAAAGGATCCCAAGGTCAAAAGAGGAAATGTACAATGAGGAGGAGTCCGAGGAGGAACTGCAGAAAAAGCCCTTCAGGGAGGAACCACCTGAGGACCTGGGAAGTTTACTACATTGGATGGCGATTCAACAGAGTGAGATGGAGAGACAGCGGGAGATAGATGCCCAGGGAAAGGAGATGAGAACTGCGGCAACAAGAAATCAGGTGGGCTGAGACTCTACAATTAATTGGGTCTAATACTAGGAATAGTGGGGATAGTGGTGCCTCCAACCCAAAAGACATCAAGTTAACTAAAATGACTAACTCTGATGATATAGAGGCCTACCTAACAATGTTTGAGAGACTGGCTAGGGATGTAATTGGCCACAGACTCAATGGGTGACATGGTTGGCCCCCTATTTGTCTGGGAGGGCCCAATTGGCTTATAGTCACATGGACTCTAGAGATGCTGAAAATTATGACCTGGTAAAAACTGAAATACTGAAAAGATATAATATCAGCTCTGAAACATATAGGCAAAGGTTTCGTACCTTAAAGTACCATCCCCAAGACAATCCTAGAGAGACATTTACACGTCTACAGGAACTGTGTTGGAAGTGGATACAACCAGAAGGAAAGTCTGCAGCTGCAATTATGGAGGCCTTTATCGTAGAACAATTTTTACAGACACTCCTCCATGAGGTACAAATTTGGGTAAAAGAACATAAGCCAGAAACAATGGAAAAAGTCATCTCCTTGGCTGAGGACTTTTAACAACCCATCAAACATATTGGAAAGGGACTTCACATCCCCAATAAATGGTAACAGGAGGGCAATTCCTGGAACAAGGACTAGTGTTCCGACCACCAGTGACTTAAAGAAGGACAATAAAACTGATATTAAAGACGTTCTTTTCCAGCAGACATTATTTGTAGAAACTGCCAAGGACTAGGCCATATAGCTAGATATTGTCCAAAGATACGTGGGGGTACTACTCATTTAGCTCTGTTAGGTACTGGACATTTAATTACTATGGTAAAGCTGGTTAATCAAAATGTAATAGGATTGTTAGATTCAGGTAGCAGAAATACTTTAGTAAGGCCTGAATTGCTTGACACACAGAGTAGTAAAAGCAAAGGACCTGATATGCATGTCATATGTGTTCATGGTGATTCTCACCAATATTCTACATGGTGGATATGTATAAATATTGATGGGAAAAGTTCTGAGGTAACTGCAGGGATAGTTCCCAATCTACCAGTACCTATTCTAATTGGCCTTGACTACCATGATTTCCAGGCATTAATACAAAGCAAGGAAACTTTGTCTGCAGTAACCACTAGAGCTCAGAGTAAACTGCCACAACAACTAGGGGATGTATTTCCATTTCAGGACAATCTGTATGATCCACCAGGAAAAATGAAGGTTTCTAAAAATGCTAAGAGATGTCTCCAAAGAAGGTGGATTGAAAAGAAAAAGGGGTTACCTGAATCAATATCATCCATTTTTGTAAAAAGTAACATAGCTGAAGAACAAGCTAAGGATTCTACCTTACAATCCCTGTTTCAGTGAGTAGATAAAGTAAATGTTCCTGGTGCTCCTAAGATCATCTTGCAGCATAACATATTGTATCGAGTATGTACTAAAGAAGATTCAGGAGAACAGGTAGAACAATTGATAGTTCCCACCCAGTATAGACACAATTTGATTTATTTAGCCCATGATATCCCATTGGCAGGACATGCAGCACAGGACAGAACTTAAGGAGGATTTTACAAAGGTTCTATTGGCCAGGTATTCATGAGGACGTAGCTAAATACTGCCAAAGTTGCAGTGAGTGCCAAAAGTTGGGATGAAAAGAGACTGTACTCCTGGTACCACTCCCTCTAGTGACAACCCATTTGAACAGATAGGAATACATATAGTGGGCCCTTTGACTAGTCATCTGTGATTATGGAACTAAATATCCTGAGGCCATCCCTTACAAACTGTCACCACCCAGAAAATAGCGGAAGAACTAGTAAAATTATTTAGTAAGTGGGTATTCCTAAAGAGATTTTATCTGATCAGGAGTATTTTAATGCCTCTTTATTAAAAGAACTTGACAGATTGTTGGGTATTGTGGCAGTACAAACTTCCCATCATCCCCAGACAGACAGACTCATAGAACATTTCAATCAAACTTTGAAATGGATGCTGATGAAACTTGTCCATGAGGAAGGAAACACTGGGATAAATATTTACCCTATTTGTTGTTTGCCTATCGTGAAGTACCCCAGGCCTCTACTGGCTATTCCTCTTTTCCCTTTTATACAGCAGAAATCGTCGAGGACCGTTAGATGTGATAAAGGAATTCTGGGAGGAAGGAAGGAGTGAAGTAAAAAGGAATTGCTGAGTATATGAAAACACTGAGGCAGAAGTTAGTGACATTTGTAAATAAAGCACATGAATCCGTGTTCAAGCCTAAAAGATACAGAAATCATGGTATGATCAAGGAGAAAAAAGAAACAATTCAGAGTGGGGATCAGGTGTTATTGTTATTACCCTCTTCTAGTAACAAGCTACTCATGAAGTGGCAGGGCCCCTATCAGGTTTTGAGACAAATGGGTCTAGTTAATTATGAAATAGCTACCCATGATATTAGACCTGGAAAAAGAGTGTATCATAAATATGTTAAAGAAATGGTATGAGAGAACAAATGATGAAATCAGTCTCATGGTAATGCCTGACGAGGAGAACAGATTTTGAAGCTGCTTATGGGTGACTGGAGGATATGAAAGGACCCCAAGACATATTTGTGAACCCCAATTTAAAAAAAAAACAAAGAGAGCAACTAGACGCTCTGATCCAATCTTTTGCCACAACCTTCACAAGTATACCAGGTAAGGCTAAGAATGTGGAACACCAGATAAAAACTCATGCAGGCCCAGTGAGGAAAAGTCCCTATAGACTCCCCAAGAGGGTTTGAAAAGTGGTTCAAGATGAAATCATCAAATTGCTAGCCTTCGAATTATTGAACCCTCAAAAAGTGCATGGGTGTCTCCAGATGTGATAGTGCCAAAAAGGAAGGAGGTATCAGGTTGTGCCTCGACTTTAGAAACCTTAACCAAGTTGCACAATTTAATAGTATCGTATGCCTCAAATAGATGATATTATAGATAAAATTGGGAATGCTAGATACATATCCATGTTAGATCTTACCAAAGGATATTGACAGATCCTTTTGGCAAGTGCAGATAAAGAAAAAACAGCTTTCAGTACCCCTATGGGCCTTTTCCAGTTCTGTACTATGCCATTTGGGCTCCATGGTGCACCAGCCACTTTCCAGCGGTATATGGATCAAATATTAACACCATACACTACATTTTGTGCTGCGTACTTGGACAATGTGGTCGTGTTCAGTAAAGACTGGGATTCTCATTTGACACATCTCCAAGACATAATAAATGCAATCAAGATGGCAGGTATGACCATAAATCCAAGTAAATGTGCATTGGCTATGAATGAGACCAAATATTTAGGATTTGCACTTGATAATGGGCTCATCAAACTGCAAATGGATAAGGTAGAGGTGGTAGCTAACAGTGCCAGACCAACCACAAAGAAACAAATCTAATCATTTTAGGTACTGCCGAAGTATTACAGGCATTTATCACCAATTTCTCTACAATTGCTGCTTCACTAACTGACCTTACAAAAAGAAATATGGGAATAAAATACAATGGTTACAAGAATGTGAACAAGCCTTTAATACCATAAAAGGTGGCACTATGCTCTTCCCTGTGTTAAGGAGCCCTGATTTTGATTATCCATTTGAAGTCCACACAGATGCCTCTGGGACGGGTTTGGGAGCCATACTTAGACAATAAATGGGAAGAACATCCTATAGTATATATCTCCTGTAAGTTATATGATAGAGAAAAATTATATAGTGCAGTTGGAACTGGAGTGTTTAGCAGCAAAATGGGCAATTGAATCATTACGATTCTATTTATGGGGAGCCCCTTTTACCCTAGTAACAGACCATAATCCCCTTTGCTTTCTGTCCCAGATGAAAGATAAAAACAACAGAATCATGTGGTGGTACCTGTCATTACAGCCTTTTACATTTACTGTATAACATCGAGTTCAGTACCTCGCATGCAAATGACTAGCAAAATGTAATGTAGGCTCATACCGCTGTTTTGTAATATTTTTATGCTAGATTTTCAACATAGCCTTGTTATGACCCTGCTCTTGAAGATGGGCAGAGGAAATGTTTGACTTCTGCCCAAAAGGTGATTTTGCACAGAGATTGTGAAATCAACTTTTGGGATGCAAAAACACATTTTTGGCAGGAGCTGAAAAATGGCAGCTGTCGCATTCATGAGGTGCTGTAAAGAAATGGCTGTGTTGAAAATGTGGGGTAGAAATATTGAATATTAAAAACTTATGAGCCTATGTTTGCAAAATGCAACATAGCCTCATAATTTGTTTAAATATTTTTACACCAGATTAAGAACATAGCCTTCTTATGATCCCACCTCATGAACACTGGCAGAGAAAATATTTCAACTCCTGCCCGAAAGGTGGTTTCGTGCAGGGACTGCAAAATAATCTTCTGTGATGTACAAAACATTTTGGTCAGGATTTGAAAATGACAGCTGTCACATTATGAGGTGCTGTAAAGATATGGCTATGTTATAAATGTGGGTAAAAATATTGAAAATTACCAGAGTTACAAGTCTGCATTTGCAAAATTCAAGGTAGACTTATAACTTTTTTTTCAATATTTTTATACCAAATTTTCAACATAGCCTTCTTATGACCCCTCCTCATAAACAATGGCAGAGTAAATATTCAACTCCTGTTCAAAAGGTGAATTCACACAGGGACTGTGAAATCAACGTTTGGGATGCAAAAACACACTTTGGGCAGGAGTTGAAAAATGACAGCTGTCACATTCATGAGGTGCTGTAAAGAAATGGCTATGTTAAAACTTTGGGGTAAAAATATTATATATTACCACAGTTATGAGCCTGCATTTGCAAAATACAACATAGCCAGATAACTTTTTTGGTTTTAAATGTTTTTACACTCAATTGAGAACATAGCCTTCCTACGATCCCACCTCATGAACAATAGCAGAGAAAATGTTCAACTCCTGCCAAATAGGTGATTTCATACAGGGACTGCAAAATCACCTTCTGGGATGTAAAAAAAAAACATTTTGGCCAGGATTTGAAAAATAACAGCTCTCACATTCATGAGGTGCTGTAAAGATATGGCTATGTTGTAAATTTGGGGTCAAAATATTGAAAATGACCAAAGTTATGAGCCTGCACTTGCAAAATTCAACGTAGGCTCATAACTTTGTTTTTTAATATTTTTATACCACATTTTCAACATAGCCATCTTATGACCCCACCTCTTGAACAATAGTAGAGAACATTTTCAACTCCTGCCTGAGAGGTGATATTATGCAGTGACTTCAAAGTCACCTTTTGGGACAGATTTACCAGACATTACTTGCATTGTTCATAAGGTTGTGTCCCAAAAAAGTATGTTGAAAGTTTGAGGCAAAAATATTGAAAACTGAGAGATTATGCTACTAAGTTCAAAACCTCATTGAAATACACTGAAAGCATACTTCAGGTCGCAGTCCACCGGTGATGAGTGAAGACATGAAGGCATTGAAGAGTGAAGATGCGTCAGTGGTTCAGAGAAGATTACGGCATTGGACCCACGATGGGTAAGTAAGGGCTTGTGGGGGATGCTGAGTGGGAGGGGAGGGTGTGGGCTAAGGAATGGCTGCAAAATACTTCGATGGATTTTTTTTGTTTTTGCAGTTAGGGAAAAAAAAAACAGGATGCAGGATTCCCAAATGTGGCACTGGGGGATTGGGCACCCCCAGTGTCATTGTTATGCTTCTGTGTGGGGGGGGTGCTGAGATGGAGGGTCAGGTGGAGGGATATACATAATATTTAAGAAAAGAAAATGGCAGTCAGGCGCTAGTGCTAGCACATGCGCAGTAGACCATGGCTGCCATCTTGGAAACAGTGGAGTTTTCCGTGTTCCACTGTGACTGCCATTTTTAAATTAGGAACATGGCCCCACACCTGACCTCCCTCCCAGGACCCCCTAGAAATATAGCAGAGTGACACTGGGTGCCCCATCCCCTAGTGTCCCAATCAGGACAGTCCGATTTTTTTGCAAGTTATAAATAGTGCAGTGTGACCAGAGTGCTCCACAGATACAGAGGCAACTGTGGTGGAACTCCAACATGTTGTTCAGTTGCAAAGGATGTAAGGAATGCAGAATTCTTTTTTGACAGCAATAGATGTTCAGGGCAATAGATGCTGTGGACTCAAGAGAGAGGGAATCAATGTAGTGATAAAGTCAATAAAAATGAAATAATTAATGTAACAAAAATGGGCCTAAAATTCATCAGAATATAAGACATACAGAAATGAACACAAGAGAGCATATAAAGGTATAAGAACTTTTTCTGTCACAGCAGTATAATTCAAACTGGAAAATATTTCAGTTGATTTAGTGCTAATGGCCTTAAAGAGCACCTCTCTCAGTGCAGTGCAAACACAGGCTCCCTTACCTGAATGGGAGTTTCTCTGTAGTAGCTGTAAATATTTTTGTTGAGCCCCCAATGGAAGGGAGGGGATCATATTTTGCCCCTGAGGGGGCTAGCAACTCAATCCTTTTGACTTCCTGATCATCAATGCTCCATTCAAGCCTGTGGAGAAGTGTGGTTTTAAAAGTTATTTTCAGTATTTTAATCAGACTTTTGGTATAAACGGAAGCATGTTTTCAAGTAACAATGCTCTTATTATTTGAAAACATGCTTCCATTTGTACCAAAAGTCTGATTAAAATACTGAAAATAACTTTAAAATCACGCTCCTCCATAGGCTTGAATGGAGCACATCCCCGCGCTAGTCCTATAATTACATCACACAACAAGGTAGTGCGCAGATGGTGTTGGCAATCAGGAAGTGGAAGGGATCAAGCTGCTAGCCCCCTTGGGGTCAAAATATGATCCCTTCCCTTCCTTTGTGGGCACGACAAGGAGGAACTCCCATTCAGGTAAGGGAGCCTCCTGATGTGTTTGCAGGCAAATAAAGAAATCCAGGGAAAAGTGCTCTTTAATGGCCATACTTAGCAGCTCCCAGACTGGTTTTACAAACAAAGGCCTGTGACATCAGAATTTCTTTGTAACCTGGACATGCAACCCAAGAAGTGAATGATTTAATAATAAGTTGTAAAAGTGTGTGAGCACTCAGAATTGCCCCCAAACCAATAAGGACCCCAACAACTGTATTATCTGGTCTAAAACTGGACAGGTGGCAACCCTAATCAGCTACCATTTGTTGTACTGTAAGTCATCTCCTAAACTTGGAAAATCACTTTACATCTGTGCTGCTGTTTGCCAGCAGAGGGAGCTAGGTCATCACCAAATTATCAGATCTAGTTGTGTCTTTTTGTCACTCAGCTGGACTGTGAGTCTTAATTCTGGGGACTTTCTGAACAATATGAAGGCTAGCAGTATAACAATGAGTACAATTCTAAGAGAGAATTTTCTTCCCCATGTTATACACAGTGCTGGGCAAATTCATAGGGGGTGAGATTTTTTATAATTACTGTCTGGAATAGTAATAAGTAGTTCTTTTTCTTATACTACATAACATATTCTGTTTGGTCAGCAAGCCGTTGCCATGTTGTGGAGGGAGCAGCAAGTATATTTAAAAAGTTCTCTTTAGCAGAATATTTCTTTTTCTCCGAGTGATGTAGTTACAAGATATATGAAAGCGCTGCCATTCACTTCTTGCACTGTAATTCATATGAGGAGAGACCGGAGGACCTCAATAGGTATACCCCGGAGGAGAGGAGGGAATGGGTGGATATGACAGAGACCTTCAAATATCCCAAGGGCATAAATAAGGTACGGAGGGTAGCATCTTTCAGAAAAGAGATGTTCTAGAACAAGGGTTGTGACATAAGGCTGGAAGGGGTAGACTGAGAGGCAACGTGAGGAAGTGTTTCTTCACAGAAAGGGTGGTGGATACATGGAACAGCCTCCCAATGGAGGTGGAGGTGGTGGTGGCAAATACGGCAGGAAATCAAAATTGCATGGGATAGGCATCGGGGAACCCTAGTGAATGGAAGGAGAACAAAGCCGAGATCAAGTAGGGTCTGTGGTTTCTGCAGCAGGTAGAAAAATGGGCAGACTGGTGGGCCAAGCATTCCTTATCTGCTGAATTTCTATGTTACATACTGATCCTGTGCATCCCTATGTATTTAATGTACTTTGTTTTATTCAAAACAATACAACGTAAGTTTAAAGCAGCAGTGAAAGGAAAATGTTTTTCCAAAAAGCCATTTTCAGCAACTGTTAATCAAAATATTATCATACCTGTCAACTATAGATTTCTATACTTCTTCTGCTGTGCACCATGAGTTTTTTTTTATTTTCTCAAGCCTAACAAGTATCAAGTCTACAATGCTATTTCCAAGCCATAGGTTGTGGCCAACTTTTTTTTCTTGGCAGAAAAACTAAATTGAAACATTTATAAAATGTTCAAACTTTGGTGGAAGTAGAACATTTTACCACCAAATAAAATTAGAAGCTCCTATGAATCTTTTACAGTATAAAACAGGTGGGGTCAAAGTTTTTGCCCAATTTCTTTCACTGTTCCTTTATAAAGACAAAACACTTACTGTAAAAGCAATAATTCAAATACGTCTTTCATCCGACCCACCAACAATGAGTGGTACTATGTAATGACTGAAGCGTGTAGAATGAAAAAAACCTACTTTTAACTGCTGAAGTCAGGCAACATTATTCCATCTGAGATGGACACAGTGGCTTCTATAGATAGGAACAGCAAGAAAGGACTTTGTCCCATAGTCAACCATCACATGGAAATAAAACATCTTTTAAAAATCAGTCTTCTCTATTGAGCCCCACTCTTTGGTCTTAGAGTCGGAGGCACAAGTACCCCATGGGAGAAACTTTCAGTCTGGGCTGTGGTGTCACACCTGCACAGGGTGTCACCATGTGCTAGGGCCAATAACTGTTATCGACAACCTCATCTATCTTGGTTCTGTTTTTCCTGCTGTCCAGTGTGCACTATAGGATCAGACATCTGTGGCCTAATTCACATTTTGCCTGTTTTATGTATACATGTTAGCACAGTGTGGGAAGGTGGCGGCCAAGGCTAATACGATGGTGCGGTGCATTGCCAGAGGAATCGTTTCTAGGAGAGGAAGTCATTCTGCCACTGCACAGGTCACTGGTGAGACCTCACTTGGAGTACTGTGTGCAGTTCTAGTGCCCACATTTAAAGAAGGATGTCAAACTACTGGAGGGGGTCCAGTGCAGGTTGACAAAGATGATCCTTGGACTGGGGGGACAAACCATTGTAGGAAAGACTGGGGGAGCTCAACATGTATTCCCTGGAGGATAGAAGGGAGAGAGGAGATATGATTGAGATCTTCAAATACTTAAAGGGCATGAATAGTGTTAGTACTGAGGACATGTTTAGATTAAGGGGGGAGGGACACAAGGGGAGACAGTTTGAAGCTGGTGGGTGTAAGATTCAAGAGGGAAATGAGGAGGCTATACTTCATGAAAAGGGTGGTAGTGAGGTTGAACTCACTGCCAGAGGAGGTGATATCATTGAAATATGTGGGCAGTGTTAAAAGAAGGTGGGACATGGTCAAAGGTAGAGGTCAAAATGGTGGGAAACCAGGAGGGAGTTTGCAGAAAGGGGCAATAAATCAGATGGATGGGCAAGGGGTGGAGGGCAGTTGCAGTAGATTAGACTGGGAGTTGCACTTGAGCAGACTCAATAGATCGTATGGCCTGTATCTGCTGGCATTTTCATATTCGTATGTGTGTGTGTGTCTATATCTATCTATCTATCTATCTAACTATCTATCTATCTATCTATCTATCTATCATTCCATCTATATATATATATATATATCTATATATATCTATATATATATAGATATATATATATATACTGTGATATATATATATATATATACTGTATATAGATACATATACATATATATATATTTTCATGGCAAAAAACTCCATTTAATGCATCAGTTAGGGTTGTTCCACAGCGACAAAAGTGAAGAAATTTGGTATTAGGTTGCCACCCCCCATCCCACCCCCACCCTCACCCCTGCCAGCAGCCATCAGGGTGTGTTGGGGTCGCCGTGACCTAACTCTTACCCCATTCCATGTGTAAAGAAGCTGAGGTGGAGAAGTATAGGAGAATGGGGTAAGAGTTAGGCACGATGACCCCAATGCACACCCCGATGGCTGTTGTTGGGGGTGGGATGGTAGGGGTGGCAACCCAAACACCGAATTTCCTCACTTTTGTTGCTGTGGAACAACCCTAACTGATGAATTAAATGGATTTTTTTTCCATGAATTTCCCTTCTTTTTGAGAATGTGCACTATAAATAGTGAATGGTATGTGGTGGTGGGAGCGTGGGGCCTGCCACCATGCTTCCCAATTGTGTGTAATAACCCTTACAGGAAAGGTAATGCTAATAGTAATGGTAACAGCAATGTTAACGGTAATCCTAATGGGAACGTTAACACTAACAGTAATGCCAACGCTAACGGCAATGGTAACAGTAATGGTAACGAAAACACACACGCAAATGATAACGCAAACGGTAACAAAATGCAAATGGTAATGGTAATGCAACCAAGCAGAAACGGTAACACCAGTGGTGACACAAAAGGAAACAGTAACGCAAACAGTAACACAAATGCAAGCACAAAAGCAAATGAAAACGGTAATGCAAATGGAAATGTAAGCGCAAAAGTGAGCACAGTGATGGTAATGCAAATGGCAACAAAAAACCAAAATGGTAACGGTAAGCATTAATACAAATGCAAATGGTAAACACACACAGTGACATAACGAAAACGCTAATGAAAACAGTACCAGAAATGCAAATGGTATTGGTAAAGTAAACGCAAAATGGTAGCGCCTAACGGTGACTCAAAAGGAAACAACAGTGCTAATAGTAACACAAACGTAAGCACAAATGGTAATGCACACGATGATGCAACGACACACAAACAGTAATGGAAATGCAAATGGTAATCAAATGCCAATGGTAACACAAACAGAAATGCAAACGCAAATGGTAACGGCAACGGCAATGGTGACGCCAAAGTAATGCAAATGGAAATGCAACTGCAAGCAAGAATGCAAACCCAAATAGTAACACACGGTGATGCAAACGGAAAGTGTTAACGCAAACTGTAACGGAATGCAAGCAGAAACATGAACGCAAATGTTAACGGTAAAAGTAATGCAAATGCACATGCTTTGTGTCCCAAAAAGGTGCATTGAGAAGCACAGTAAATGCAATGAATGTGGGCACAATAATGGCCACTGTGTACCCACCACAGTGAGAAATTCGGTGTCTGGGTTGCCACCCCTACCATCCCACCCCCACGCCACCCCACCATACACCGTAAAAAAAACATTTAAATCTCATATTATTTACGACTTTGCAGGCTGGTTTTGGGGGCTAAAAGTTTTGTGATGAAAGTTCAGATTCGAACTGCTTTGATACGGCACCAAAAGGCGCCGGTAGACGCCATAATGTTATCCTATGGGAAAATTGTCAACTTCAGAATGCTCTAACTTTGTAGCCCTATTATATTTTGGCACCAAACCACCAAAAGGCACATCTGTATGATTTTGGCTTTCTTCCCTGCAAATTTCAGCCCAAAAGACTAAACTGTTGTTTCGCAGCAGGGTGGCAAAGATTTCGTATTGTTTTGGGCATAGTGTCGCAAAGTATTTTCGCAAATCATGACGCTTTCGCAAGAATAAATCATGAAAGTGTCGCATATATGAAAGTACTTGCCACACTACTTTTAACAAAATTAAAACATATTTCTGGGTGTTTCACCCCAAAAAAGATACTGGAGCATCCTCAGGGCTCGACTAGTTGAACACAACAAGAATTGGGTCCCTAGAGGGTCCTAAATTTAAAGCCTTTCTCTGACCACCAACTGAAAAGAAAATGTCTGAATTACAAAGTAAAAGGGTCATTTGCACTAATAAAACTGCATTTGTGACACTTTCGCATATTTTATTTTTTCCTCAGTTTGGGCCTTTGCTATTCTGACTTCCTCCCTACTTCCTTCTGTCTTAACTGGTACAGCTCTCTGTCCTGCTCCTTCTGTGTTTCCTAAAGATCACCGGATTAAAAAAATTAAATCAATCAATACTGCACTGCATGTAAGAGCTGCTAATTGTGACACAGCAATTATGCACTGCATAATGGAGAAGATACTGTAGCTTGACAGCTCTCCCATATCTGATGTCACCGTGACTTCTAATATAAACAGTACTGTGGTGATTAACCAATAAAAAGCTGTGCATTTCTTGTGGTATGAGAAAGTAGTGCAATAATTCTATGGAAGTCGTTTTCACACTCCTGATGTCACTACAATCAATATTGAATGCAGAGACCATGGGCTGATCATGCAGAACACAACTAACCACCATCTATTATATTTAAAATAGTTGCCGCAATTCTAAACAAAAATGTACTCCTGTCTCACTGACTGCAATATGAAAATCATTAAAAATGTGATTGTACACCTCAGAACCTTAGGTAGTTACAGTAGCACTAGGAAGTGCAACAAAATCAAGTTATTAAGGTGAAACATAGTGAATTGATTAAAATTTTTATTTTTCACTTTTTAAATGGGGTAAAGTCATGTTTGATAATTGATGGATTAATTAAATGTGCAGTTTGCATGATGTAAAGTCTCCATAGTGCATCTGAATTTTGCCCAGTAACTGAGCAAAATATTTTATCTGAGTGCATGACATTTTTAATGATAGAAATTAAACAAGAAAAAAGTGACACTGATGGCTCCCCATTAAAATCTGTCACTGCCCCGCTTTGTCTAATAACATAAAAAGTAAAGAGGACAAAAGAATTCATATGCATGTAAAATGAATCTCACATTACTAGGAATGGACTTTACGCCTTTACAAAATATTTGCTGAGTGTGAACTATGATTGTTATATAGCTCTAAAGGTAACATAACTAGTATGTATCTATTGTGGGACCTAGGCTGCTATCAACATTTAACTACACATTATGGAATTTGGCAGTGGTGGAAACCGCAACTACTCTAAATACCAGTGCAAGTGGTTTATTTAAACACTGAGTAGAATAGTTGTAGGAAATACAAAGTGACATTTGTATCTGAAAAGGAAGGAAAGGAAGGGGCTTAGCCACTGTGATTACACGCTTTCCGTTTTCTTTCCACTCAAACCTTTACTGTAATGTTTCTTGATGTTTGTCATGTAACTCCCAGGTCGTGCCTGAAAATAGTCATTGTTATGGCTAGTGCACCTGCCCGGTTAACAAAAACTAAATAAATTCCCCTTCCTTACCCGCTCCCCCTTCCCTGCCCCACTTCAGTAATTCATGAGGCTGTATGCTTAATGGGTGCATTACAGAAATGTGAGATGATTCGAGGAATTCGCACTTCACCTATTCATACCATACTGTTGGTATGTAACTGAGTCAATAGCAAAGGGGTGGGGTCCTGGCACAGCAAAGCTGAAGAAAAGCAGCTGCAGTATATCACAAGTCATACCAAAGCAAAGCAAAATCACACTAAAAATGAACAATGCCACCAAACGTATACAAGTACATGCAGTGCTATTTAAGGTCTTCTCAAATGTTTGACCATTGATTACTTGATAACTTTTGTTGCATTCCTTATTATCACACAATTTGTGTATGTACTCTGGATAGTCTATCTGGGATGCAGCACCTCATTCTCAGTGTGGTCCTGCTTTTAAGGCAACTGAGCTGCAATGTCATATCTTAATTTTAATGTGATCCTAACTATGCTATATTTTATTTAAAATGTGTTGACTGTGAAAGGCACTCTCAGCCAGGATACATTTCAAAGTGCAACCCAAAAGTGGGTTTAAGTTAATTTTTCACTGTCAGCTGATGTCTTCATGTGAGAGTTACACTCTTCATTTCACTGATTTATCAGTAACTGTTAACTGAGTACAACTCATGGGAAGGGTATACAGTCAAACAAATTAAGACAAGTCACAGAGTGAAAGGGTTTAATCAGTATTGATGGAAAACACTGATGGATACCCAAACACAGATATAAAGTACACTGTTTCACTAAAAATCGCCCCAAGACTGTTTCTTCTCATGTTTCTAATGCTGCTGTAAATTGATGCTTGAGTTTTGAGCTTCTGCAATCTATTTTGTGTTCTATTGTAAAAACAAAGACATGGGGACCACACAGATTACCACCCCACATCTGCACCACATTGTAAATAACATACGTTTTTTGTTTGTTTGTCAAAATAAAATGAGCTGACGGAGCTGAATGATGAATTACTAAGATGACTTTGTGATGAAAAACAGATTAATTTTAAATTTAGACAATGACTGACTTTTTGACACACATGTTCAAATCCCACCACAGCCGCTGCCTCTCCATGTGATCATGAGATGGCAGTTGAAATCCATGTTCTTTACTTAAGACTGTAAAAATGACTTTCCTTGGTAGTCTAATGGCTCCCATTTCCTAGATTCGCACGCCACCTTAAATACAGTATATAATTAATAAAATAATAACACACTTTCCCTGCTAGTCTAGTGAGCCCCTCCTGATGTCGCCCAACTACAGTACACATTTCCTGGTAGTCAACAGACCCCCCCCCCTTCCCAATCCAGATCTTGCCCCAACTATGTAATTAAGTAACAAAACACTTTCCTTGGTAGTCTAGTGAATGCCTCTCCCAGATCACCTAATGTCACCCAAACAAGGTACAGTACTATAAGTAATAAAATACAACAGTTTCCACAGTAGTCTAGGAACCTCACTCCCCAATCCAGATGTTGCCCCTACTATGTAATTAAAAACAAAACACTGTCCCTTGTAGTTTAGTTGATCCCCTTCCTGGATCTCCTGATGTCACCCCAACAATGTAAAAATAAAATAAAACATTTTCCACGGTTATCTAGGGATCCCGTCCCCAATCTCTGATGTCAACACTTTTCCTGGTAATGTAATGGAACCCACTCCTTGAGCACAAGTGGTTATTCAAAATTTTTTTTGTTTGTTTGTTAAAATAAAATGAGCTGAATGATGAATTAGTAAGATGGCTCTGTGATGAAAAACAGATGGATTTTAAATTTAGATGACTGTTTTTGAAACACATGTTCAAAACCCACCACAGCCGCTGCCTCTCCATGCAATCATGGGATGGTCAGTTGAAATCCATGTCCTTTACTTAAGACTGAAAAACCCCAACCTTTCCCTGGTAGTTTAGTGGACCCCCATCCCTGTTGTCAATTCAGTATTCAATTATATATATGTATTTAAAAAACTTTCCTGTCATTATAGCAGAATGGTACCCCATCCCGAGGTTGGTCTACAAGAGTAGGAAAAAAAAAACTTTCCTTGTTAGTTGAGAGGACCCCCTTGCCACACAAGATGTTAATAAAATAAAGACCTTCTCTGGTAGTCTCCTCTCTCCCTGAGCCACAATGCCACCACAAATACAGCATGCAACAATTGCTGCGTGTGTGTGTGTGTGTGTGTGTGTCTCTATATCTATATATGGGCTGGATATTCAAACTGCGCTATTTTGTGGTGCAAGCCCTTGTGCTGCACAAAATAGTTGTGCAGGGGTGTGTCCAGAGCGATATTCAAAGGAGTTGCGCCTTGAGTACCTTTGAATATCACCCCTGGCCACAGCACTGTGCATGGCGCAGTGGAACTTGCGCCACCGCAAGTTGTCAGAGTGGAGCATTCAACTTGCGGTGGCACAAGTACCATTGCACCATGTGCAAAATCCCCATATTCAAAAGGTGACATGCAAATGGGGCCATAATTCATGCAAGGCAGGGGGGCCATTTGCATCTGATTATGGCCCCATTTGCATGCCATTAGCATGCAGGTGCGCCGATCCCCGAGGACTTGCACCTGGCACCCTGCCAGGCAGCAGCCATTGGGGACCGACGCACCCTGCAGCCCGATCGCGGGTGAAACAGTGTACAATCCCCACCACCACCACCCACTGGCCCGATCGTGGGCATAGTATAATCCCCACCAGCCCGATCCGCGGGCAGCAATGTAGCTCCCCGAGCGTATCCCTGGTGGTTCAGTGGAACAAAGCCTGATCATGGGCGGTAGCTGTTTAATAAACCCCCCCCTGCGCATTCATCCTGGTGGTCAGTGGACCAAAAAGCCTGATCGCGGGCAGTAATTGTTTAATAAACCCCCTCCGGCTGAATTCATCCCTGGTGGTCCAGTGGCACATCCTGATCATGGGATGTATAAGTTGAACAAACCCCGAACATAGCCCTGGTGGCTAGTGTCCCCCACCCACACCACGAAGCCCACCACCCGCTCCCCGGCAGCTGGCGGGCAGCAGCATCCACCTGCCTGCCACCTCCGCCTACCCACTGACTCGCCCGGTGAGCTGCATGCCCATTGGTGCAGAGCAGGAGCCAGGGGGCAGCTCGATACTGTACAAGACAATCCAGTTTTGTGAATGAATGAATGTATTCATTCACAAATGTGGACTGTCATGTATGGTATGGCTGCACGCCCATTGGCTCTGCTCTGCACCACGGGCGTGCAGCCCTACCGAGCAGTCAATCGGGCGGGCGGCGGGCGGCAGACGGGTGGATGCTACCGCCCGCCGGGCGCGGGGGTGGTGGGGTCATGGGTGGGTGGGTGGGGACACTAGCCACCAGGGCTATGTTCGGGGTTGTTCAACATATACATCCCACAATCGAGATGTGCCACTGGACCACCAGGGATGAATTCGGCAGGGGGGGTTTATTAAACAACCACTGCCCGCGATCAGGCTTTTCGGTCCTCTGGACCACCAGGGATGAATGCGGGAGGAGGGGGGTTCGTTAAACAACTACTGCCCATGATTGGGCTTTTCCGTCCACTGGACCACCAGGGATACATTCGCGGGGAGCCACATTGCTGCCCGTGATCAGGCTGGTGGGATGGATTAGACTATGCCCACGATTGGGCCAGTGGGGTGGTGGTGGGGATTTACAGTTGGCTGCCCGTGATCAGGCTGAGCGGGGCACAGGGACTGGGTTGGGAGCCAGACACAGGTGGCAGCTGCTGTGTTGCACCCTGCAATGCAGCAGCTCACCTGTGGGTGGCCTCAACTTAAGCCTTTTTGGCTCAAAGTTGTGCAGGCACAGGTTGGGGTTGGCTGCACAACTCTCGCACAGCCCTGCTGAATATCGGGCTGTGCAGTTTATGCATGGTTCTCGACCCTCCAGTTCAGCATGCATTCATTTGCATTGCACTGTTGCTCAGCATGTTTTCTGTGGCACAACTGCCTCCTGCTGAATATGGCAGAATGGAGCAAGTTCGACTTGCACAGGCGCAAGAATCCTATTATGCATGGCGCATACCTTTTGAATATCTGGGCCATATATATATATATTTTTTTTAGTCTTTGGTAACCGGTAGGCCCACTAGGCACAAGTGCCTGTTTTCAGGGGTGACCTGGGAGCACTGGGTGGTTAAGTGACTTGCTCAGAGTCACACAGTATGCAAGTGGAGACTGTGAGAATCAAACTCAGATCTGGTCTGATTGGATGTACCAAGCTCATTCATACCTCTTCTCTCTAACCTCTAGGCTATACTGTTAGCTAAATACATATATATATATATATATATATATATATTAGTGTGTATATTTTATTATTTATTTATTAAAAACACTTTCCTTGTCAGTATAGTGGACCGCTTCCCATCCCCAATTTTTGCCCACAAGATATTAGAAAAAACAACACTTTCCTGTTATTTTAGCAGACTCCATCCCAATGTTGATTCTAAAGATTAGAACAAAATAAACACTTTCCTGTTAGTTTTGTTGACCCTCCCACTTGCCACATAAGATGTTAATAAAATAAGAACTTTCCCTGGTATTTTAGCAGACCCCATTCCTGTATATCTTCTTAATTTTCCCACTATTTTTAACATAATGATTTTTTTTTTACTAACTATGAGCAAATAATTAGCCAACTCTGAGATGCTATACAAGCTGGCTTACTAGATAAGATAGGGGTTTGGTAAACCCCACAGTTCTCTTGAATTTCTTTTCAGGATGCCAAAATGCTAGTCACTCACTTGGCAGCACAGCTGACCCATGAGTCATGAGCCGGCAAATTAGGGAAATTATTTTATTATTTTTAATCTATTTCAGCAGTTACTACAGCCTACAGACCATGTTGACCAGACTGGGAGGGAGTCAGCCAATGATGTGTGTGTGGTCAGTCAGGATAATAACTTCTATGTATGTTTTAGAAAAAAATCAGTTTATGTCTTACAATAATGATTACTATAGCTACTTTAGTGACTTTTGTTTATTTTCGACAGTGCAATCTCACTAAAAGAACAACAGACAATTAGACACTCTGCAGCTGCAGGTAGGACAGTCTAGCTGGAGGAATAGGGCAATCTATTTAGGACAGTGATGAAGCAGTTCATTCCCAGTAGTATTTTATTTATTTTTCTAGTTAAGAGAAACATTCTTATCTTTTTTAAACATGGTATCATGGTCCTCAGCCTGTTGAAGTCAAGCCAGTCTGTCTTCACCAAAAGCAAAATGTACACACACACTGAAGCCAGTGAAGCATGGTGAAGCAAAGGAGGGTATTTTGGGAATAATATCACACTCTGGGATTGGAAAGAGAGTGTCTGCACGCTGTAACGGGATTGTGGAGGAGTCTCACAGCAGGTCTCATTTACTGCTTTATTCTATCTTATAAAAGGTATGCCACCAGTTTTATAAATGAGACCTACCAGTCTTTCTTGTGACACTCTGTCTTTGGCTGTCAGTTCCCGTTTTTTTTTGTCTCTACAGGAGGGTCTACAGAGGTGGTGGTGTGGCTGTAAGAAGACAGATTGGCCCTTCAGGAAGGCTGAAGCCAGGTCCCATTTTAGCCTGTTGTTTAAAGCCTTGAGTCTAATAGCCTGAAGCCTGTGGCTGCATCGAAGAAGTTTGCTCTCACTCTTCTTGTTTGCCATTGGTTGTCCACCATGTGAAGCTGTGTGAAGCTGAATGGAGAAACTGTGAAGGACAGTGTGATTTATGTGGGCTGTGATCTGTATGAGTCAGAGTCAGAAGACAGAGGTCGGAGGCTGGAAGAATTAAAAAATGGAAAAACAGAGGTTTTTAACAAAAGGGACATGCATTCTTCCAACTGCTAACAGTCATTGCAATTACTGTGTCTCTCTGAAAAGGAGAGAAGCTCTGTGAAATCCATTTTTACATTTTTATTAGCATATTCCCCTTTTTTCTTTAGTCCCCTAATTTTTAATTCTACAGTTATTTAGTTGTGCTATTTATTTGTGTTTCAGCATCCTTCCTCCACGCATATTGTTACAACTTTTAGTTTTGGGTAATTGTGGGCAGTGGTGCTTGTTTTGTGTTTTTAACTCTTTTACTTTTTATTTTTATAATATTATAAAGTTAAATTCTTTATTTTACTTTATGTTTTGTGCCACGTTATCTCCAGCTATTTGATTGGTCATCTTTCTATGACATGCTTTAACATTCTGGTGCATTTAGCATGCATGGTGTTTTATTAATCAGTGTGTTTTGGATGCCGCTTGCAAGGCTGTGTGAAATTTTGCTGTGCCACTGCTACATGTTTGTGATGCTGGTGCTTGTTTTGTAGCAGTATCTTGTATTTCTCAGCAAATGTTCCTAATCTTCATATTAGTATGGAGAGCTGAGTGCTACTATAGTGAGCTGATTATAAATACTACAGCTAACTTCTACCCACTACCACTGTACCAATGCACTGATGATGTTTTCTTGCCAGTAAGCATTTTTGTTTCAGTTTGTGTAAGCCTGTGTTATAGTTCTGGTTAACTCTTGAATATTATTAGTGGCTAGGTTTTTGGTTCTTTGAGATTTTTTTGTGTTTTATCTAGTTATATACAGCAATTCTGGAAGTAATTAGTTTTCTTTGACGCTGATGCATAATTATTTTTTATTCTAGAGTTTGCCCTCGACTGTTTCTAAAGAAAAGCCCTATCTACCTAAGGGCAATTAATAGAAGTGGGCTGCTGATTTTTCTGCTGATTTTATTCACCCTGGAAAGAGAAAAACTATTTATTGCATGGAAAATAATCCCAGGACTCTGTTACAGTCTCCTTCATATTATTGTTTATTATTCATGACACTGTTAAGTCCTGTTGTGTTTCCTGGCTGGAACTTTCTGTTTATTTGCTGTGTGCCATTTATGACCAGCATGAAGAGGAACTTTATGCCTATTTTCTGACAGTTTTGTTAGAGGGGGATTGGGTTCTTGTTCTTCAGTTGTGTCCTTGCTTTGACTTTGTTGCTGAATATTTAAACATTTTAATATACAATGGATTTGAAGGATCCACAAACTCTCTTGTTTATGGACTTTTACTAATATTAGCTTTGCACAAGAACAATTCTTAGTAGCTGTATACCAGTGTATTTGTGATTTTCTATTTGCTCCTCACTTTGGCTGTTTTTTTTTTTTTTTTTGGTTTTAGTCAGAGACAAGATGCGTTAAAGCAGGAAAGGTGTGTGTGTGTGTGTGTGTGTGTGTGATTAAAACATATAGTAAAAAGAATATAAAAAGTAATAAATGTAAAGACATAGCTCTAAATAATATGGACAAAGAAAGAGTGAAAACTAATGAGGGCATTCAGAAAATAACTCAGTTTTTTTTGTCCCTCGATGTTCCTTATGGAACTTAGAGGTAACAAAAAAGTAGTTAAAAATTTTCGTCCAAAACTGACATCTTCCCCATTGGGGGTGCCCTGTGATAGTAACCACTCTTCACCTCACCCTTAATTGAATATAATTCATAGTCTTGAAGAGCCCCTAGTCACACTCCAACAAGATATAGTTAATAGTTCCAACAATCAAGGAAAGCTGGAAACAATTAATACTACAAATCTGTCCGGCCCTGGTCTTCCTTGTCTGATTCTAACCTACTTGCAGGGAGTTGTTATCTAAGTATGATGGAGTAAAACCTTCATGATACCGTGACTGAAGTCAATATGATAGACCTGGAAAGCAGTGTAACTAACTCTGTAAATAGGAAACATCCTGAGAAAGCTGTCCCAGGAGTTGTTGATATCCCACATGTTATAGATATAAGTATACATCAAGCAACCCAATCTATAAGCAAAGACTCATTTCTTAATAACTTTGAGTCTTTTCCGATGCCATATGTGACTGGTCAAAATTTAAAACAACAGCCTGAAAGGAAAGAACCTTCTGGGTCTGTTACAAGCTGTTGGACAAAAGCCAACAGTATATCAGCTCATTGCTGCTCAAAATAATAGTGGTCGTGAGAGTCTAGTTTCTGATGGTAAGAACTTAGAAACTATATTTTATGAGCTAAAAAGTGAAATTCAGTTTGGGAATGAACAGCTTATGGAACTGGTTACCCTGTTTAGATCCTTTATAAACTTTTGTAGGGACAAAGAACAATGTCCTGGTAATCTACAGTGTAGTGAACTTCAAAGTGATGATAATATATTCCTTGGAATTGGAAATCAAAACAGGAAAAGGAAATTACTGATTTTCAGCTCTCAGAGGCTGAGGGAGATAATAATCTACCTCTAATGATAGACCTCTGATAGCCCAAAAGGTAATAAAAGAATTAGAACTATCACAGATAAAATAGCTAATAGAGAGATGATAGAAATAGATAAAGTGATTAAGGAATTGAGGAAAGAAAGTCTCATATCAATTAAGTAGAAAAGAAAGAAAACATCTAAAGTAAAGAAGGGTAATGGTAAAATAAGCAAACCTCTAGAAACTTTTCAGTGATAGAATCAAAGATTGATTCTAGAAAAAAGAGAGTTTAGTAAATCAAAAGTGATCTACAAATAAGAAAGTGAAGTTTGGGAAACAACTGAAGTAAACCCATCATTAACTAAAGGGAGATTATCTGAGTTGATAGAAGATAAAAGGAGCATTTAATTGCTGCCAGAGATATGCTTCCAACCCTGTTTATTAAGGGTTTCACTAAAGGAAAATCAGAAAATAATTATCTATTAAAACTAGCAACATATCATCTAATTAAAGGTCTAGCAGGTTCTAAAATTGTCTGGCAGGATCTTAAATCAACTTATAGATACAAAGATGGAACCCATAGAGGGTTGGTATGTGTAGTATTTAAGAATGCTAATGTAAGGTCTAGAATTTTGGCAGCAAAGGATACATTCATGGATATTGGGATTACTCTAAATGCGACAATAAGGGAACAATTAAAGGAACCAGAAAAAAGCCCAATCATGAAAAAAGTGGAAATTTACAAGGGACAGACATAGGAAGAAACTCTGCACTGAAACAGCCTCAGATAACTGCTTTTATTAAGCTGAGTGAGTTGGTTCACAATTTAAATGGTGATGGGGAAAATACTGTATTTAGAAGAGGTAGGAAACAGCTTGGTGTAAGAGTTAATAGTAGTATTGTTATGGAGGAAGGAAATAGTTCATTGTCCTCTGTAGATCCTACAAAAGAAAGTCTGCTCCTTAGTGAGATAAGTACAAATAGCACTATCAATTTAACAGATGATTCTGTCTGACAATTAAGAGTGCAGAAGTATCAGAAAGAGGAAATTAATTTACTAAGCTGGAATATTGCTTGTTTAAAGGGGGAATTAATGGGTAAAAAATGTTTACAATGAATGAAAACTTTCACAATTTTGTTTATCCAGGAAACCTGGGTAAAGAATATTTGTGATCAAATGCTAGAGGGTATTCTGCCTGGGTTTCACCAGCTTATAAGGATAAACACCATGGTTGACATAAAGGGATCTAGTAATTTTTGTGACATTAAGTTAGACTCTTATACAGTCAAGTAAGCTCTCTATAATAAATACTACAGAGGTAGATATCAAAAGTTTCCTACCCTGAGGTACCCTTATGTACCACTGAGGTACAACTGTGGTAATTTGCATTGACTGTAATGTGATCCTGCCTCATTCTGCCTCAGTATGCCTCAGTACTGCAAAACTTTTCTATGGCTACCACTGTATATGTATATAGTGATTGCAAATAATTCTATTACATGGGTGCTTTTTAATATTTATATTCCACCTAGTTTAAATACCCTAGGTTATCAGAGGATTATAGATATGATTGGGAATAGCATTGACTCTGTAAAATCAAGATTCCCTGTGGCCAAAATACTCTTGGCAGGTGACTTCAATGCCCATATAATATCTCAAATTGAAGATTATACAAGAGATTGGTGCATAAATGATACTGTGAATATACCTCTCAGGAATTCCAAAGATAGTTTTATCTCTAAAATGGAGAAATTGTTCTCACAGTTCTGGGAAAACATAATTTTAGAGTTCTTAATGGCAGAACAAGTGGTGATTGGGAAGGTGAGTACTTTCCTGACTGGTGATGGGGGTGTTTTGGATTTATGCATGGTTGAGTCTATAGATTATCCATTAGTAAAATCATTTAGAATACTTAAATCTTGGGACAGTGACCACTACCCTGTTATATGCTCCTCCTTTTGGATTTGCAAAATTTCCATCTGATTATCAAGCAGAAGCTAATGCTAATACCATATGTGTATTAAGTAGGAAAAAAAGTGATTCTTTCTCAAGGGAGGTGCTTGATAATCTTATATGTAATAATCAGGTTATGGTTAAAAAGCATATATCCTAAATAGCAGCCATATTGAAATGAAGCTGCTGGTAAGGAATCTGATGACTTAATTGTCCTTATGGCACTAGAGTTAGACAAAAAAGAAAGACCTAATAAGCAAAGTGATATTGATCTGGATAAGCCTTGGTATGACTTTGAACGTTATTACATGAGGAAAGAAATTAAAAAAGTGGGAAAAATCAGGACTAAAATTTCTTCTCACCAAATTGTAGGTGCCTTTAAACGCCTTAAATTAGAATATAAATGAATGTTGGAAAAGAAAAAAAATATACGGCTAACCTATGGGGAGACTGCAGGAAAGTATAATGTTAAAACACTAAAACTTTTTGGATTATGGTTGCTTTTGAATGTAGTGAAAATAATATTTCTTATAATGTAACAGGGATGATCAGTGAACAAATGTGGGTGCAACATTTTTGTGAGATTTATGAAATTGTACAGGGTCCAAACATGGCATTGGGGGATGACTCTCACACACCTCCTAGCAATTTTGATGGTGGTGTGTTTCAGTTCTCCCCCAATGAATTTAAGGTGGCCATACTGGCACAAAAAAGGAATAAAGCAGCAGGGGCAGATGGTTTACCTGCTGAGGTTTTCCTACACAATCCAGGTTTTTGGGCTTCGGTCTGTGACCCCATTTTTACACTAATACGTAAACATGTAATCCTCCTGCAAAACTGGAATGGGGTATTGTTGTTCCCCTGTTCAAGAGAGGAAATAGGTGTGATCCTAGCTGTTATAGACCCATTACCCTTCTACCTGTCATGCAGAAAATATATTCAAGATTAATATTAAATAGACTACTGGCTTGGGTGGAGGAGAATGCCTTGCTTTCCAAATTTCAGGGGAAGGGGTTAGAAGGGGTCACAAAATACTTGACCCAATTTTTCCTCTAAATTTTTAGTGGACAAATATGTCCTGCATAAAAGGATAATCTTTATGTTGTTTTTTTATATTAAAAGTGCTTTTGATTCTGCTAACAGGGCAAAGCTATGGGAAACATTGGCTGATATAAGTATTGACCCCCAATTGTTGGAAATTATTAAATTACTACATCAACACACAATGAAAGAGATTCATATGGAAGAGATGGTGCACTAGCAAGGGAATTGATTATGAGTTCTAGCATGAAACAGCGGTGTTTATTGATTCCAATCTTGTTTAACCTTTGTATTGAGAGATTAGTTAAGAACATTGTTCAAATTTACACCTTTTCCCATCCATAAATAATGAGGAAGTGAAACTGATGCTTTATGCAGATGACGCCCTGATTATTTCAAGAACCCCGTTAGGTCTCAAACATGCTATGTCTAATGTTATGAATACATTGAAAGATCTGGAACTTAAACTAAGTGTTAATAAATCTAAACTTCTTGTGGTTGTGAAGTTCAAACAACTTAAAAAATCATGGGTAATTGATGGATGTAATTTTGAGGTGGTTAAGGAGTTTAAATACTTAGATGTAATTATTGATAAGAATATGTCCTGGTTTAGCCACGTGACAGATGTAAAACATAATTCTGTTAAAACTATGGGGGCAATTCACAATTTTGCTGCTAGATTTGTTAATAACTCCTTTGTTTCTTTGAAAAAAAACCTTTTGAAGTTAAATGGATAAGTCAATTATTATATGGCAGTGAAGTGTGGGGTCTTTATTTTGATAAAGCTAATCTTGAATGTAACCAGAACCAGTTTTTAAGAGCTACTCTAAACCTTCCTCGTGACTGTCCTTCGTGTTTTTTAAGATTGGAATCTGGATTGTTACAGGTGAAAATAAGGATATTGATAAGAGTAATTAAGTATTGGGGAAGGTTGATGAAATTAAATAACAGTTTGCCTCTGATATGCTGGGCTGAAGTGTTGGGGAAATTGGGGTCGGATGGGCAATTTAAGTCCTGGTTTCGTAAGCTAAATATTGCCTTACAACAATTTGGGTGTCCTGATCTATGGGGCAACCATGTTTTGGCCAATCCAGAAGGCTATGCTAATGAAGCAGCCCAAGTTAAAGGATATAGCTGTTCAGCAAGACTTTGCAAAAATACGTGATTTAGATTCATATGGCCTCTATTCAAGTGTTAAGATTAATTGGGACTTAGAACCATTTCTGTCTCTTTGTGAGATGGGTTACATAGGAACATCCTATGCAGACGAAGGCTGGCATGTTTAGGTAACTCTTACCAGAATTTAAACAATTGATATTGTCCAAAATTTAGAAGCAGTTGTGATTGTACTAATAAATTAGAGACTGATATTTGCACATACTGTTTGAATGTAAACTTTGGGTGCAGCAACGTGAAAGGTGTATTCTACCTTTGTTACCAATGCACTTCCCCCCACATGGATTAGAATGTAAAAAATATGTTTTTAAATTTGATTCTGTAAAGTTGGTTTATGGAATTGTGAAATTCTGCTTATATTAGGTTTATGCTGCTAGAATGTCTTTTATGAAGGATTTTATGAAATTGTTTTTTCATATTAAGTCTCTGCCTAAAGGTGGTGTTTGTACAAAAATTTTTTTATGTTTACTCATTGATCTATTTATGATCTTATTTATTTAGGATGATATTGTGATTAAATGTAACAAACTATGGTTTTATACATTCGTAATAAAAGTAACTTGACTTGAATAATATCACACTCTGTTCTGTAACTTAATCTACAGAACTTATGTTTATATGTATATATATATATTTTTTTTCTGGTCTCTTTATCTAGTCTTTGAAATGCTGTGGACTCACAATTGGTTCGCACCTCTCACCACAACACCCCGACCACAAACCACACATGGCGACAGCAGCACCTCGAACCCTGCCAGGGCAACAGGGCACCAACAGCGACAGGGCACCGAAAGAGACATTCCGTAGGGTGACTGAACAACCCCCACAAAAAGGCATATGCTGCACAGTGCAGTGCATCGATGAGCTGCACATCAGGCAGGGGGACCCAGGAAACAAGGCTGCACCACCCCACAGTGCCAGGAATGACAACAGACAGGTGGCCCAGCATCACACAGATACAGCACCACACACACAGGCAGGCTGACAGGGATGGCACAGTGAATGGAGGGAGGTCTAGGTGGGCAGGCGACACAGAGCCATGTCATAAAGCCCTGCTGGGGGCCTTCGACACATGTCCACAGGGATAGAAGGAGACATGCCACTGCAATCATGCAGAGTTCCCGGGAAACAACCACCGACATTCTGAGGGTTCCTCTATCAGAGGGAGAGAACATGCAGACTGGTGACCTACTGGAAGTGTGTCCAGTACCATGTGGGCCAGTGCCATGAATGAGCCTGAACAGCAGATGGGGTGGACGATCGTTCACTCATGGGCTGGCACAACCATGCGCCAGACAGCACAGAGGTGGTGGTGCAGCAGGTCCAGGCAGATGTGAGGCAGTGGGCTGTAACCTTGACTGAGAGCAGTCAGCAGGTCATCGTGGCTTGCTATAATGGACTACCAGATGCAGTTGGTGGGCAACTACCCTCAGCCGCACACCTGAAGCGGACAGTGCAGAGGGCATAGCAATGGGTGCAGAGGGTACCAGTGGATCCAAGCATGCTTCAGGGTTGCACTATCCTGGCAGAGTACCAGCTGACCAATGTGGGTGAGCAATTCCTGCTGCATGACTCTGGGGTACCACCGCTGCTTCCTGATCTTCAGCACACAGTGGAATCTCCAGTACCTATCCCACTGTGCTGCTTGGTATGCCAATGGTACATTCAGGACCAGTCCAAGGCTATTCCAGCAGATGTACAGCCTACACGGTGTGGAGACTGAGACCGTGCTGCCAGCAGTGAATGCTCTGATGGGGAGCAGAACAGTAGCCTGCTACACTGCTATGCTCCATTGGCTGCAGGAGTGGTGCCCAGACCTAAGCCCCATGTCGATTATGATTGACTTAAGGCCTGCCGCCTACAGGGCACTGCACACAGTATACCCACAGGCACATCTCTGGGGCTGCCTTTTCAGTTTCATGCAGTGCCTGTGGAGGAAGCTACAGCAGCATGGAGACTTGGCATAACTCTATGTAACCAATGATGAGTTTGCCCTGCACATTTGGATGTTGGCAGTGCTTGCCTTTGTGCCACCAGGGGACATTGTCAGTGCCTATGAGGAGCTACAGGCCTGGCCATTTTTTGAGCCATTTGAGGACACTCTGGGCACCTACCTTGATTACATTGAGGACACATGGCTGGGTCACTCAGTTCACAGTGGTGTGAGGTGCCAGGAAGCCTATCCACTGGAGTTCTGGAATACGTATGCCTCTGTCAATGAAGGCCTGCCCAGGACCACCAATGCTCTGGAGGGGTGGCACCGGGGCTTCAATGCATTGATGGGCATAGTGCATCCCACCATCTGGTGTTTCATCAAGGTTCTCCATGGGCAACAGTGCCAGACAGAGCAGTGGCACCAGCAGCTGCTACACAGCAATGAGGTGTCCGGCAGCTGCAGGAGGGGGCTGGGATGCCATGGACCATATACTGCACATTATGGAGCAATATAAGACATGGCCATTGAGGTACTACCTCCTGGGCATTGCCCTGAATGTCTGTCTCCAGGTCTGAGTGCCTGTGTAGCTGTGGACTGTGCCATGTGGACTACTGGCTATCAGCTGGTGTGGGAGGCTATTCTGGGCATGGTACAGGTGTGTGAAACTGGATTTGGTTGTTATGTGCATAAACATGTTTGTTGACATACCTGGCTGTGACTGTCCTGTGTCTGACCATGGCATCCCACGGGTCGGTGCAGTGTGCAGCAGCCCTGTGGTGGGGTGTCCCACTGGCACTGCTATGGATGCCCATGCCTATAAGCCATACACATAGCGCTGTCCACCATCTGTCAGGTGCGGGTTGTGTGCTGTGTCCAGTGGTGTCCGTATTCTGCTGTAGGGTCCCTGCACCACTGCAGCAGTGTCCCAATGGCACTTGTGCTGCCCTGTGGTCCCCTGTGCCATGTGTTGCCCTCATGGCTGCTACAGGACCTAGCCACCCTGTGCAGGCCTGTCCCATCTGTGTCTGGTGAGGCCATGCTGGGGGCCAGGGCTGTTCCTGCTGTCCCTCTTATGGTCATGTGGCCCTTCCTCCAACACTGTTCATGTGCCCTGCATAATGCAGGTGTGAGATTGCTGGATCCAGCCACCCTGTGATGCATGCTTGGCCATCAGGCTGTGGGTGGTGGGTGCTGCATGCCCAGGTGCACTGTGGTCCCATGTGGCTGTGCTCTGCAGCCCCTGGCCATTCACTGGTCATGCCATCACTGTCTGTGTCCGCAGTGTGGTGTCATGGTGGCCTTGCACTCTATGCATTGCAGGTGTCGCTGTGGATGACTTCATGGTCTGTGTTGATGCCGTTCTGTAGTGGATCCCTCACTATTTGTCAAGTGCCTTGTGCTCTCTGTCATTCTGTTTAGTGTGAATGAAAGTATGAGAAAGAAATACATCCTCCTATAGTAGTAACATCTGATTGGCCAATAGTCTGTCAATCAGGTGTTTCTACAATAAGAAGACGTGTTTTTATTTATGGGACACTGCCATCTGTATCACAGCCTGGGAGTAATCAAGAGATCTGACTGACAGGCCTGTAGAAACATTTTTTGCTGACATGCACAGGACAATAATACATACAGTATGATAACATCTGAAAGGGCTCAGCAGCATGTGAATTTTTTTTTACATCATGCTTGTGTATAATTCCCAGTCCACTGATAAAATAAAGCATTCAGTTTGTTAGTGTTAATAATGATATCACATATCATACTTTTGCCTTGTGTTACTATTATTCTTAAATAAAGGGAGGGAGGGTGGGCAGAGGGTGACTGTGAAAAGGCAGAGATACTAAACAAATATTTTTGCTCAGTATTTACAAAGGAAGAGGGGAGGTACCTAAAACAAACAGTAGAAACACTCTGGATACAGAAGTGATACCAGCCCATTTACAGAAGAAAGGGTTCTGAAAGAACTCTTAAAACTGAAGGTGGACAAAGCAATGGAGCCTGATGGGATTCATCCCAGAATTCTAAAAGAACTAAGGGTAGAACGAGTGACACCACTGACTACCCTCTTTAACAAATTATGGGAGGATGGAGGGAACCCTGAGGACTGGAGGAGAGCAGATGTGATTCCTTCACAAAAGCGGAGAAGACAGAAGCAGGAAACTACAGACCTGCTAGTTTAACCTCAGTGGTAGGGAAAATGATGGAATCACTTGAAGGAAAGAATTGTTGAGTATCTAGAGGCCAGAGGGGCACAGGACCCAAGGCAGCATGGATTCACAGCAGGAAGGTCATGCCAGACAAATCTGATAGATTTCTTTGACTGGGTGACCAAAGTAGTAGATCAGGGAGGGGCTGTGGACATGGCCTACCTAGACTTTAGCAAGGCATTTGACACAGTCCCACACAAAAGATTAATATATAAGTTAGCCAGCCTGGGAGTGGGTCCCAAGATGACAGCCTGGGTAAAGAATTGGCTGGAGAATAGGACACAGAGAGTAATAGTAAATGGAGTCCACTCTGAAGAAAGGGGGGTTACTAGTGGGGTACCGCAGGGTTCAGTATTAGGACCGGTCCTCTTCAATGTCTTTATAAGCGACATTGCAGAGGGATTGGAAGGAAAGTATGTCTCTTGCAGATGACATAAAGATCTGCAACAGAGTTGATGCACAAGGTGGGATGGAAAGGATGAGAAGGACTTGGCAAGGTTAGAGGAATGGTCAAATGTATGGCAGCTTAGATTCAATGCTAAGAAGTGCAAGATAATGCACCTGGGAAACAAAACCCAGGGAAGAGTACACAATGGGGGTGAGATACTAACAATGACAAAAATGGAAAGGGACCTGGGGTAGTCATATCAGATGACCTAAAGGTGGGCAAGAAGGAGAGGGGCAGCAAGGAGGGTTGGGAGGATACTGGGATGCATAGGGAGAGCATCACCAGTAGAAAACAGGAACTTATTATCCCTCTGTACAGACAGCTGGCAAAACCCATCTGAGTACTGCATGCAGTTCTGGAGACCCAATCTCTGCAAAGACATAGACAGGATGGAAGCTGTCCAGAGGAGGGCAACTAAAATGGTGCAGGGTCTGCACCGGAAGACATATGAAGAGAGGCTTAAGGAGCTTAATATGTATAGCCTCGAGGAAAGGAGTGAGAGGGGACATGATAGAAACTTTCAAGTACCTCAAGGGAATCAACAAAGTCCAAGAGGGTAGCATCTTTCAAAAAAAGAGGTGTGCAAGAACAAGGGGGCACAATTTGAAGATGGGGGTTGGCTCAGAGGTAATTTAAGGAAGTATTTTTTCACAGAGAGGGTTGTGGATGCATGGAACGGCCTTCCTGAGGAGGTTGTGTAGTCAAAAACAGTGGTGGAATTCAAGCATGTATGGGACAGTCATAAGGCAATTCTAGGGGGTGGGGGTCGGAAGAAGTAGGCTGCTGGTTAACTAGGATCTGCAGCTTATCCATTAGGTAGGGAATTGGGCAGACTGGGTGGGCCAAGCGGTCCTTATCTGCCATCAAATTCTGTGTTTCTATGTATGTTTCTATACATACAATTATTTATTTATATATTTATTTACATATATTTATCTCTCAGTCAGCTTAAACAAAGCATGCCTCTCTTCTCCACATCCATAGACTGGAATCTAGAAGAGTTGTGATTGTTGCAAGTATACGTACTGTGTTTTGATTTGCCATGGACCATAGTAACAATTTGACACTAAACCAATAATGATTTCTTGCTAGTGTTCCCTAGATATTTCTGATGCCCTGATGATGCAAGTGCACTACTGGGAATGTAGTGAGGTTCAGTAACTACAGTATAAGGCAAGGCAGTTTTATTTCTGTAAGAGCACTTCCAAAAGGCTTACTGTGCTTTCCAGTTTACCCAATAAAACAAATGATAAATGCATAAAAATGCCAACACGTATAGAGCCAAAACAGCAGCAATTGACGTTCAACTCTGGCATCTGATGTTCATAGACTGACTGTATAAGCTGGCTCATAGGGAAAGCAGTAGTTTTTTTTTTAAGATTAGGCTGCTGGTTGGCAGTAGTTACTAGTCTAATTATTAGAATGGGTCTGCTATCTCTCTAACTACTATCAAAGCTGGGTACTGTAGAATTTCTTCTAGTATTGTAACCCAACAAAAATGGAGGGACTTAGTGGCCTGAGATGCTGTTTCTGATGTGACAGATCTGAGAACAGTATGAATGATATGATACATTAAAGGGTTTCATTGCTGATGAAAGTAATTGATCAAAGGTCAAAGTTAATGCTAACAATCCTCTAGAGAAAAGAATTAAAAATTGGACAATCGTAGAATTTTCATATCTGAGCAAACCAGGGGACAGCACCAAGTAAATGTTTTGCAGCCTAATCATCTGCTGCAGCTGATTTACTTTATTTTGATCCAGTCTCCTGTGAGGTTACAGACTTTTTGTTCTCTAGAAAAGGCATTTTACACTATGCTCATTATTCTACCAGCTTCCCGGGTGTCTATTACTAATTTTGAAGATGTGTCCCTGATTTTGGTCATTTGCACCTGATTTCTGTTAAGCCTTGTCCCTGATTTATGAGGCAGGAGGTTGAGAGGTACTGTGCATTGTTGCAAATGGTTCTCTGATTGTTGCAGCGGTTAAATATTTTTGGATACAAACTTACAAATCTTAGCATTGTTAAATAATGTTTTATTTTCAAACAGAATCATTTGCCACAATGTATGCTTTTACCTTTTGTACCTGATCACTTGTATTTTTTTGTTCTTTTTCCCCTCACTCAGGAGGCAGCCTGTTAGGCCTTTCAAACTCACTGGTCTTAGAAACAAAGCTAGTTGGGGAAGGACACCTATTGTTCTGTCCTTAATAGCAATAAGTGTTTGAGAAAGGGCTATCAGTCACTTTGACAACAGGAGCTCCTGGTATTTGTCGGGTGGTGGAGGGCTGGTTTTGTGGATGTCATTTAGCACAGACTTCCCTACAAACCCATTCCTCACAGAATCCATAGACAAAAAAGGCTGTCCCATTCTGGACTGAGGTCCTATGGTGGAGAAACTTGCTATTCTTTGGTCACAATGTGTATTTTTTTTTCCATAATATTTTTTATTAGATTTCCAAATAACAACATACAGAATACTCAATCATAAATCAGTCAGTACGTGTCATAATAATGTTTTCTTATCTAAATATATATCAAAGTCAAAGAACTATAAAGTAAAGATGTATACTTCCAATATAGTCTGGATTATTCTATACACAAGGAAAAGTTCATCCTGCATCAATTTTTTATAGTATACCTAGAACCTAGAATCTTAAGAAGGTCAAAGGTCCATATTTATAAGTTTATCTAGAATATATGACAATAAGATTTATGCTGTGAGGCACAGACAAAAAATAAAAAGATAATAAAATAAACATATTTCTATATACTAACATGTCCAAGTCATAAAGGGGGCCCATATCCTTATAAAGGTTTCATTTTTATCTAAGATGTTATAGCTGATCCTCTCGTTATTCGCTTGTAAGGACATTGGCTTGTGCCACTCATTCAAAGTAGGACTTAACTTATCTTGCCAGTTTCTCAAGAGAGTCCTTTTATAGCAAAGAGAGGCCTGGCATAACCAATATACTTTGATAATAACTTAAAGAACATTCTAATGTAATACCTAGGTTATAAATGACAGGCTCAAGGGGAATATCTATTGCAGTGATCTTACAACATATCTCGTGAATTTTCATCCAACCTGGTTGTACAATCTTACAGGACCACAACATATGTGTAAGGTTAGCTTCTGGTTGATCACAGCGCCAACATTTGGAGTCTACTTTACTCCCTATATTGTATCGTTTCTTAGGTGACATATAATAGCCATGCAGAATTTTAAACTGTATCAGCCTACCTTGTAGTTCCTTGAAACTGCAGCAGGCTTGTTTCCAAGCATCTTCCCAATCTGAGGTAGAAATTTTAATTCCCAGTTCTATCCCCCAATGTTCTCTTGCTTTGTCAGTCAAAGCTACAGATGAGAGAGAATCTGTTAACCATTTGTATAGAGTGCCTCCTTTGGTTCCTAGTCTATGTAATTCAATGATGTGCACCCATTGCTCATCTCTAGTCAGTTGAAGTTCAGCTAAAAGAACTTCCTTGGTTAAACATTCTCTTAGTTGTAAATAAAAATGTGATTTGTGTATTGGGAATCTCTGTTTAACGTCAGCAAAGGATAGGAGAGTATTTGTTTCAGAGTCCGTTACATTCTTAAGCATTAGTACACCCGCTTTTTCCCTGAAAGTGTTTCTTAAAGGCTTTCCTTGAAGCCCAAGATAGGATTATCCCACAAGGGCATGAAGTCAGGAAAGCATTTATTAGGATTAATTATGATACCAGTCTTTTTAAGGGGTCTAATAGAAGCTAATAAGCATGGATTATCCTGAACATTTTGATCCCTTTTAATGAATAAGTAATCACATATATTTCTAGGTCTAATGATCTGTTTTTCTATGTCCAGCCATAAAGGGGTTTGTGTCATTGTGTGAGCCTGTCCTGAAAAATGTACCAGTGTTTGTTTGAGAATGAAAGCAAGATAATAACTCTCCGACCAGGGAAGGGCAAAGCCCCCAGCCTCTTTTGGAACTCTAAGTTTCATGATGTTAAGTCTAGGTTTTTATTATCCCAAATGAATTTTCTGACTATAGTATCTATTTTTTTTGAAAAGCTTAACTCTAGTGGTATTGAAGATTTTGAAACAAATAAAATAGTTTTGGAGCTTCTATCATTTTGATTGCATTAATTCTACCTAATAAGGAAAGATTTAGTTTGGCCCAGTGCTTAAAGTCATCTTTCCAGCTGTTCAGTAAGGTAAGATAATTATTTTGAACATATCTTTAAAGTTCAGAGAAATTTTAATTCTAAATATGTGATGGAGTCTTTGACCCATGTCTTATCTAGTATTTGGTCTAGTTCTTGCTGAATGTTTGTTGTGAAGTATCCCTTTATCATTTGTGTTTTTCCCAGTTAATGACCAGTCCAGAGATAGAGGCCAAACTATTTAAAAGTATTCTTAGATATTTACATGTATTCCTTGGCTTTGTTCTAGTGAGTAAAAGATCATCTGCAAAGGCAAAGACTTTATGATGTTTCTCTGTCTTTTTTTTTAACTCTATTTGTGCACCACTCACCTATGAACTTTCTCCGGCAACCTCCTGGATCACAGTCTCTACCTCCCAACATGGCCTGGAAGTTGCAGACTCCTCTCTGGCACCGGGCATCCCCCAGGTCTACCCTCTGGGGAAGGGCCACCCCCACCCACGGTGCTCTTTCTCCAAGTATTGAGACACTGGGCTGGAGAGGAGGGGGATAGCCTGAGGACCGAGCCCGTGTCTGGGAGTGTGGTCCGTGAAGGGAGGTGCTTTTGCCTATTAGAGGTGAGGTTTTTTTTTCCTTTTTCTTGTGTGCTACGTCCTCTGTGGAGCCCAGCTACCAAGGCAATGCATGCCGTGGCTCCACCCCTGGCATACGCCTGTGATGCTACATTTGGCTACCCCCTAGCCTCCACCAGAGGGCACTCATTGAGCAAATCACTACCACAACCCTCCCCAGGAAGGGAGAGCAGTCCTCCGGATGCTCAATCTCTTCACCCCTGCTAACTCCTGGCCACCCAGGGCCATTCCCAAACCTGGGTCGCTGTGTGACATGAGGTGTGGCATCCAGTGCCTCAACCCTCAGCGCCACTGGGCTGCATTGTTTCTCTGTCTTAATTCCTTGTATTTCCTGATGGCAGTTAATTGTTTGTATCAATGGCTCAAAAGCTAGTATAAATAGATATGGTGATAAAGAGCAACCTTGCCTGGTACCACAATGCAGTTGAAAGCAAGAAGATAGTGAACCATTGGTAATAACTTGTGCTGAGGGCTTACTATATATTAATGATATCATGGCTAAAAATTATCACCAAAGCCACTCTCTTAAGACCCTGAATAGATAACCCCATTGAAGCAAGTCAAATGCCTTAAATATATCTAGATAAAGAAGCATGTAAGGTTCCTTTTATTATTACTCCACCACATTAGATTTAATAATCTACACAAGCATTCCACACTAGATCTTTTTTGAACAAATCCCACTTGTTCCCTACCTACCAGTTTGGTTAACACTGTTTTAGTTCTCTTAGCTAGCACAGCAGCAAATGATTTATAATCCGAATTCAGTAAGGAGATGGGGCAGTAGCTAGATGCAGTCAAAGGGCCCTTGTCTTTCTTTGGGATAAGAGTAATGAAAGCATTTTGCATAGAAGCAGGTAAAGCCTTCAGATCTTCATTGAATTGTAACAATATATGTAATTTGGGTGCTAAAATATCAGATAGTGATTTATAACATTTTCCTGGCAGTCCATCAGGCCCAGGTGTTTTGCCAATGGGAACATTCTTAATAGTTTCTTCTATTTCCTGTGATGTTATTTCCCTATCCAGAAGTTCAGAGTCAGAATCACATAGGGTTTGTAGATTAACCTTCCCTAGAAAGGCCTCAATGTTCTGTGATGAACATATGTCTGGGTTCTTACAGATTATTTTTATAAAAGGCCAGGAATTCTTCACTAATGCCCTTATTATCTGTAACCACTTTCCCCTGGCTATTTTTGACACCTGGTATAATGTTTTGTTGTTGGATATTCCTAAGTCTAGCAGCTAACAGCTTGCCACATCTGTCTCCAGATTCACAATATTGCTGCTTAGTTCTAAAGAGAGCATACTCAGCTTTAGCTGTTAGCATTTTATTAATCTCATATTTAATCAGGAAGATTCTTCTAAGTACTTCCCCATCTGGAGTTTTTGGACTTAGAAAGTTTTCAAGGGTTCTAAGTTCATTTTCCTTTGAGATCAGATCCTTTCTTTTCTTTTTTCTTCTTAGAAGCATATGAAATTATTATTCCCTTATAAATGCTTTATAAGCATTCCATACAGTATTTTGCAAAACTTCTCTGTGTCATTTGACTCAAAATAGTCCTTGGTCTGTTGTTTGCTGCTCAATGAATTTTTATCTGTAAGTAGTGTAGTGTTAAGTCACCATCTGTGTTGTTTGTCATTTCTATCATTCCATTCCAGATTAATGGTTACTGGCGATGATCTGAAATTGTTATATCTCCATGTCTGCTTTAGAAACAGTATTGGTTATGTTTCTAGAAACTAGAATATAGTCAATCCTACTATATGATCTGTGTCTATGTGAAAAAAGTAAAGTCTCTGTCCTGTGGGTGTATCAGACGCCAAATGTCTGTAAGATTCAGTTCAGTAATAAGTTTGTTAAAAGCTGTTCTCGCTTTTGTAACAAACTGAATAGACTTATTAGAAGAGTTATCCAGTATGGGATCTAATATGATATTAAAATCTCCACCAATAATAATATCATAATCAAAATAGTCATACAAAGCTGTTCCTACAAAATGGAGGAAACTATCTTGTTGTTCATTAGGAGCATAAATATTGCAAAGTACTGTTTTCTTCCCCTCTTGTGTACCCACCAATAATTGAAATCGTCCTTCCTGATCTACAATGTGTGTATGTTTAAGAAAGCAGATACCCTTTCTTATCAGAATAGAGGTTCCTCTTTTTTTTAGAGTAACAACTATGTTCTTCCAAATCTACCTTCCCACTCTGTAGTTTACCAGCTTCTTCCTGTATAAGGTGTGTCTCTTGAAGGAAGGCTATATCAGCCTTGGTTCTATTCAAGAATGTTAAGACCTTCCTCCTTTTAATATGTGACCCTAGCCCTTTGACATTCCAAGAGACAAGGGTATAGTTAACCATTTTAAATGCACAGAAGCTAAGTTAATCAGTAGATAAAAGTAATTTAAAGAACTGCACAAACTATATGATTGGGAAAAGAAAGGAATCCTTTTCTATGCAAACTATACAGATGTATGCAACTATAATTACTAAGAGATTCTAGATGGTAACTACACAGAAAAGTACCTTAGTCCTGAGGTATACTGCACAAAAAATAACTATGACTTTTATATCCTATGTCATTTCTAATATATAAGTACAGTAAGATTTAATATTAGGACAATAATTACAAAAAGAAAATTTCCTCACTATCTCTCAGTATGCTGTCTATAACAGTTCTATCAAATTGCAGTAAGACTGAAACCAAAATCACAGAATATGACTATAACAGTGGTATTTTTTAAAAGTTCAGTAAACAAGCATACAAGTATACAAAACCAATTGATTTTCCCCTCACACAAATCTGTGAGTTTAATTCTAAACACTAAGTAGGTTGATAAACTACTTTCAGCCTTTCATCCACCGGATTTTTCAATCCAAGGTAGTAGGTTTCGAAACACTTAAAATAGACTCTACATTGTATGCCACTGCCACCCAAGACTGTGAGTAATTTGCCTTGCTAGGCCATTTAGTATAGTAATATATATATATATATATATATATATATATATATTTTTATATATATCTTCAATGAAGATGGCTAACATTTAGAGTACATACATTATAACATTGAGAACACATCAGATCATGTCAGCTCTTATTTATGTTAAATCTGCTCTGGACAGCAACATAAAAGATTCTTCTCACCAGCACAGTATAATAATGCTCCATTCAAGTACTGTGTCAGAAAGTATAGTTATACTTAGATTTATTCAGAGGCTAAAAAGAATGAGGGAAAAAAAGAGTTAATAAAAGCAACTTCGCTTTTATGTAGTTCAATCATGCCTAAATGAGCTCTAATTCATAGATATCTAGTCCAAAATCTGTGCTTATATTTATTCCATCACCAGATAGCAAGATTAGTCAGCAAAGCAAGCTCCCCTGTTGAGGCTGTAACTTTTTTCCTGCATCAGCAAGAAATAAGCACTTTTATTGTGAGTAATTTATGAGAAGTGTTCTCCCATAAGATAGAACATCATCAGTGCATTTTTAGCGTCCATGTAGCATCAGTCTGCAAGTTCACAGCATCCTGGGAGTTGTAGACATTCTGCCCACATGAAGCTAGTATCATAAGATATTATTTAATCTACACCTTAGAATGTGTAAATGCAGAAAAAGAATGAATACAGAGCCATATATAGTATATAGTCACTATTATCTCCTGTCCATCCCAGCTTCCTGAGATCACAGAGTCGAACAAAATACATATGGCCAAGAAAAAGTAGTAGAGATATGAGAATCGCTGGCACATGAAGAGCTACTATACTGTATGAGGCCTTGATACACTGCTGCGCAAAGCTCCTTATTCATTAATTAATAATGCTGAGTCTTCAGTAGTTCCCAGTGTCACAGGTTCACTCTCTGACGCAGCTAAACAATCTGTGTGAAGCATATTTTGATACAACCTATGCCATGCGAGTAACTTTTTTAGTAAGCAATATTGTTATTAACACACTGGAGCATCAAATCCCCAGAAAAACTCTTACCCCATGTTTGACCTTAGAGAATCCTGGTCAAGACTCCCATCACAAGCCCAAGAAAGAGAAATATTACCTAAAAAAAAAGGAAGGAGACTACTCCCAGGAAACAGCTGCAATATTTGAGGAGCTCCTACAATTTTAACACCCTTTCTTTTGGCAAAATAACAAACAACTATAATAATAAAGATACATTCAGATTAGTTTTCAATACCATCTGACTTGGGAGTCCTCTGACTGTTATGTTCCTGCAAACATGTTTCCCTCTGGATACCTTCTGAGGCATCTAAAGTTCCATCTTCATAATCATCTATAGGGGGAGGTGAATCTGAACAGTATTCCATCAACATGTGTGCAGTTTCTGGTTCCTGCTGAGAGAGAGAGAGAGAGAGAGGATGAGTGTCGGCTGTCTTTACTCCGATTATGTTTCTTGTGGTTATTGCTAGCTACTGGAATTCTTGCTGAAAAGCTCCTGTGTATCTGCCTGGATTTTCAGCTAATGGTTTGATGCCAATGAGAGTTGTCAGTCCTATGTGGTGAGTGTGAAATTTGAGAGATGTTATCAACTCTTATAGCAGAGCTTGTAGAAGAGGGAGGGCCTGATGCAGGAGCTGTACCACGTGCAGCTTCGTCTCGAGCATTCCATCTAGAAGCCAAGTCGGATAAAGGCTCATGTGAGATACTTGAAGGCTGCTGTCTGTTGTGACTATTTGAATACTTCAGCGTTTTCTTGTTGTCAGCTTCTTGGTCTATCAACAAGTAATCCCATCCATCATGTACAGTTTCATAAAACACTAGACCTCCTTTAAGCTCGCTAACTGTTAATGAGGCTGGGTATTTGAAATAATATTGCAGACCTAATCATTGTAATTCCTGTTTTACCTCCCAGTACTCTTTTCTTTTGGCAAGCAGGGCACCTGAGTAGTCCTGAAAGACTGATATTTTCACATTGTTGTACATAAGTGATCTCCTGTCTCTGGCTACCTTAAGAATCTCATCTTTTATAGAGTACCATAAGAAGTATGCAATAGTTGGTCTGGGCTTAGAGATATTGTGAGGTTTTCGACCTATGGACCCATGAGCTCTTTCAATTTTTAGAAATCCTGGCCATTTATGTCTTAAAAGTTGTGGCAGGAATTTTTGTAGAAATGCTATCATGTTGTCCCCATTCCCAGCCTTCAGGTACTTCCAGGATGCATATATTATTTTTCTGCCCTCTGTTCTCCAGGTCATCAGTCTTGCCAGATAAGTAGTTAATATGTTCAGTGTGGGCTGCATTAAGATCTTTAAGTTGTTGTATGTCCATTTTTAATGATGTTATCATATTTTCTGCCTGAAATAATCTATTTTTCAATTCCTCAGTGTCCTGTTTTAGTGATATATTTGCTGCTGTGACTTCAGAAATACTGACTTTAAAATCAGCCAGCATATCTTTAATCTCCCCTATATCGCTTTTGTTGGCTGGCTCCTAAAGATACTGCAGAGTGACTGCTCCTTTATTATTACTTGCCTTCAAATTGCCTGTGGTCCAGAGTTCCTTTGACATGGCCGTTAGTCAGTTTCAAAGTGGTACAGTACTACAGAGGATAAGCGCCGATGACCATTTCACCTATATACTAGAAAATAAATAGTATCAATCATCCTGGATATAAGAGTGTCCACAATGTTGTAAAATATTTTTTAGCCACTTGACCTAGCATTTTTTAACAAAATAAATCAAAATATAAATGGGTGGAGTGGGAGCGGTGTCCTTAAGTGCCCAGCCCGGTCAGAGTGTTGCGCCTCTCCATTGGTCACAATGGGTATGAATGAAATAATGCTGTGATCCTATTGTGACACCAGACTAACAAGCAGCCAATCAGATTTCACTATAGAAGACTTCATAATGTCATTCATACCTCTTGTGAATGACAAGTGTAAAGAGGATTGCATTGTGGTGACTAGCTAACAGAAAGTGAGATGGACAGACAACCAGGTCCATCTCATACTATTCCAGCACTGCCATTTTGTCAAACATGGTATAAACTCTGTGTAAATGAACAACATTGCTGAACAAACATATCTGTTTATGAATATTATATCACATTGTTGAGTAGCATTTTTTTTCCAGCAGCAAGTGCTCTGTTTGTATTTGTCTTACTATTTTATTATGGCAATATTTAGTAGAAGAAGATAAGCTACTAAACCATAATAAAATAATAATGCAAATGCAAACAGAACACTTGACTTTTCATGACACTTCAATCAGACCAGCATGACAAATCTTTTCACATGTTGCGTATGCTTTTCCAAATTCATGTTCAAGACTAATAAAATGTATGGAGACTGCTGCTAAAAAAAGAGTACTCAAGAATGTGCTAATATATGTACAAATATGATTATTCACAATGTTCCTTCATTTACAGAGAGTTCATAAAATGTCTGTCCAACGTGCTTTTAATTTGATGTACAGTATATGTCTCTCTGCTGATGTGTTTTTTTTTAACTGCCAGTGAGTATTACAGGAACTTTCACAAATATTTTTCATGGTCAGAAGAAATGAAGGGTAAAAGGAATAACATTAGGGACACAACTGCAGAATTTGCAAATGGCATCCATGATATGAAGCTGGGGGTTCAACCCACTATTTTTTGTTGCCCCAAATTTGGCTCCCAGACATGTATCATTGGGCTTTTATGTCAAAACTTACAAAAACTACAAAATGCTCCTTACATAGAATGTCATTCATTGATATAAAAGCCCAACGGTGTATTGGTCCAAGAAAACATTGTTGATAACTTGACCACTCAGTAATAAACATTACTATGGTTCAACCCACTATTTGTATTGTCCAAAATTTGACTTGCAGATCCTTCAGGAACTGAGCTTAAATGAAACCAGCTTACCCTAACTTATCTCTGGGCATGTGAAAATGACAACTGTAATGTGTTCATTAATAAACTAGAGCTGTGTTTGTACTACAACATATAAAAAATAATGTAGATCTCAGTTCTTAATGAATTATTAATGAAAGCCATCTACAAAGGAAAGTCTGATATGGATTGCATTTTTAGGGTCTAAAAATAGGATTTTCTTCTAACTCAAATTATAAAAGAAGCGTACGGTATCTCAGTGAGAGAGTAACCCATCCATGTACAGTATATGATGCCACAACTAGTAGTATTGCACACTGTATTATTTATTGACTTTAGAGACAGCACTAATTTATGCTGCTGATCTCTATAGTTTGTGGTATATTTTCATCATCTATACCACTGAAGGGAGTTTCAGTGCTGAATATGTTTACAGCATATTCAGATTCTGGACACACATTGTATAAAGACTTTGAACCATACTTAAATCTTTAAAAAATTAAGGTATGTACTGTATACTGGAAGATAGAATTGGTTGTAAAAATGGTTCACAAAACCAACACGTGAACATGGTTTCACTGTATGAATATGATTTCAATCTATACATACGTTTTCTTTCATCACTGTGTGTTTGTTTTGTTGAAGTTTGTATTTATAAACTAAAATGCAGGAATGGTGAGAGTGTGGAACCTTCAGAGTAAACCCTATTTATGTATCCCCGCACCCCACACACATACATACATAAACACATACTGCTCTATGACTATGAGGCTGAAACCAGGAAAAGCCTTTTAAAAAGCTGAATGTTTAACAGATGAAACTTAATTGAAGCTTTTAATTGTTCTCACAAATGAGGACAGAGTCTCAATTGTGACTACAGAGTATGGAGGAGGGTTGATTCTAGTGCACAGAAACTCAGAGGATGGATTACTTTAGGCCATCCTCAGAAATCGCTCTGTTGAATGTTAGGTGTGAACAAGCGCAGCCTCCTTAACATGACAATAGCACTCCTGTCTATCAACACACTAGAATGTCTGAAAACCTAAAGCAATGTGCTACTATCCTTGATGTCTACACAGGCTAAAATGATCTATTTAAAGTCACACACCCAAAGTGTGTAAATATTCTGCTTCAGTGGTGATATACTGCACAATTGAAGTGATAGATTAAATAAGACTTTGGCATGCTTAAACTGTAATGTACAAATAAGAACTTACTAATTCAGAAAAATCTTTTCATGTGAAATATTTACCTCTGAGTGCTAGTGAGATACACCAGCAGTGTACAGTATATGGCATAGAATGTTTTGCACTGTTCATCTATTGACCTAGGGACCACCGTGGCACTAAAATGTTGTATTTCAGCGGGGTAATAATGTGATTCTGTCAGAAATATTTATAGGCTATTTTTTTTATTTTGTTGTTAAACTGAGATATTACATTCTGAATTTTTTTTGTTACGCTCAAAGGGCAATGACGCTGTAAAAAAATGACTTGGTTGAGACAGAATCCAAGGAAAGGCAATGTGAGAGCAATGCATTTTGAGGACCTCTGTTTTGGAGCCCACTGCCAGCACCTTGTCACTGTGTGATCCCGTTGCCAGAACCCTGTCACTGTATGATCTTTATTATGCCACTTCCCTTCACAATACTCAGTTCCCCTATTGGCAGAATTCAGTAAATACACTGTGGCACTGAGCTGTTGATTTCAGCTGGGTAATAATGTGTTTCCATCAGAAACATTAATAGGCTAATTCCTTTTTTCTTATGTTGCTATACTGAGATTTTATGTTCCAATTTTTTTTATGTTCAATTGGCAATGACATTGTAAAAAAAAATTAAATAGAAAATGGGACTTTACAGCATATGTGCCATTCTGTTGATACCCCTAAGTGCCATTGTATAATAAATATGGACCAACAAATCTGGCACAAGGTCAATGGCAAATACAGAGCTTGCAGCAACCTTTATAGAGATGCAGCTTGTGTTGCTCAAATGAGTATTTTAAAATCTGGCCCATTATTGTCATCTTGCTGTTAACTCCCACATCCCACACTCCATACCAACAGCACCCACAAACACACTTATATATATATTTTGAGAACATGTTCCTCTCATCCCATTTGTGATTCCCCCCTTCTGTGAGGTTACTGTATATCATAGCCTATCAGGTCTCTTATTCTTCATAGGGGTCATCCCAGCTTCCTCCAGCTGTTCATGCTTAACTCACCGGTCCATTGCAGGTGTACTATACCTGCATCCTGGGCAGCAAGTTGACATGTATCCCTCCACACGTGCCCATTCCCAGTGCAGAACTCAATCTTAGTCCTCTAAAAAGGTTAGTGGGGGGCACTCAGTCTGCTCAATTGCAATGGTGCCTGTGGATCAGAGGTCAGCAATGCCTGCCACTGGGGTATCACTGTCTGCAGCTGGAAGTGCCTCATGTGAAAACAGAAAATAGAGAACCTCCTAAAATCAACCTCAGTACTGGGTCCCATACTGTTTAATATCATTATCACTACCATGCAAACTAGAAATGGTGTATGGATAAATAAATATGCAGATGATAGTAAGTTGGGATGTATTGTAAATGATATCCAATCCACTGATTCTTTACAGGCCAATCTGGACAATATAACTGTTTAGACATCAGACCACAAAATGGTATTTAATATTTCCAAATATAAGGTCGTGCACATTAGCAAAAATAATAGACTGGTAGATTATTACACGAATAACATATCACTACAGGTAGTTACTATGGAAAAAGATCTAGGGCTCTACATCACCAATAATCTAAAATTTACTGAACATACAAATAAAACTGCAAAAAAAAGTCACAGACTAATTACTTGTATCTTAAAAAACATCAAAAGCAGGGAACCTGAGGCACTTGTGCCTCTTTATTCTAGCTTGGTAAGATCACATCTTGACTTCTGTTCCTCCTTCTGTGCACCTACATCAGTACAAGATAGAGCAACGGTTGAGAAGGTACAGAGATGGCTGACCAAAATATCATTAATCTGGACACTGTCTCTTATGAGAACAGGTTGAGGGCACTAGGATTATTCTCTTTAGAATACTGCTCTTGAGAGGTGTTCTCTGTCTGTTATACAGAGCCACTAGGGATCACACCCTGTTTGAGACCATCTGTTTAGGCTGGTATATCTCCCAAGGTAACACCAGATCTCATAAATTGAAATTAAAGACTAATATTAATAAAACTGTTAAAAGAAATAGTTTTTACTCAATGAGCAACACCAATTTGGAACTCTCTACCAACAGAAGTAGTTCTAAGTACTAATCTGCAACAATTCAAGTTAAACCTGGACATGAGCATGGGTGACAACCAATATCTCTTCCACCAATAGACAATGGTGGTGAGTTCATTAAGGGCTTGTCCCTCAAACTTATATTTACCTATGAACCTCTCTGGGGCACTCAGTCTGCTCAGTTGGGACAGTGTCAGTGGATTGGATGTCAGCAATGCCTGCTACTGGGGTATCACTGTCTGCAGCTGGAAGTGCCTCATGTAAAAGCAGATATTAGCGAGCATCCCAAAATCAACCTCCAATCCTCACTGTATCAGCATTTTAATAAAAACTAACACACTGATTTAAAAGTGACCATGCTGGGGTAGTTTAATTAGGCAACAGACCACTCTGTACTAAACTTCACTGTATGGTAGTTTAATTACAATGCAACATATACAGTACAGTGTATTCAAAGAGGGTCTCAGAGAAGTGAATGTGGACTGTGGGGACACCTGCTGGAAAACTGAATATCAAGTGATATGTAACCTCAAAAGTAAATGTGAACAGCGCCACCTGGAGCATTACCACAGATAATGAGGATTATTCAGTTAATTAAGGATTGCAGCTTTACTGCATACCACAATACCACAGTAACCTGTTACTGATGTACCGCTTGGCACACCACTTGGTATTACTGCATCTGATGAGGTATACCTTGGCAATGGGAAACTTTCATGCAACTACCACTGTAACTACAATATCTCTTGATCTGCATATGAAGTTTCTTGATACATGGCATGATTTTGTTTGCTTTATTTGTAACCACCCTACACTGTTGATCCCAACTGAATGCACTATTGATCACTACACCGAGGTCCTTTTCCTTCTAGCTTTTGGTAATCTCTCAACTGTTTTAATAGTATTTTACCTTTAAATCCTTCTTCCAAAGTGCTCAACTTTATACTTCTCTGCATTGAAGTTATTTTGCCATCTCTCTCTCACACACTTCATAGACTGTCCAATTCTCCCTGCATCTCATTTATCGCCTCCTTTACCTCTCTCTCACACTATCTCTCTCTCTATCTGTCTGTCCATCTGTCTGTCTGTCTGTCTATCTATCATAGTTTTCTTGATTGGGTAACAAAGGCAGTACAAAATAGATAAGGGCCAAGCTGTGGATTTACTCTACCTTGAGTTCAGCAATGTTTTTTGACTTGGTGCCGCTGTCCTCACAGAAGACTGACGAAGAAGTTGGAGGACCTGGGTATCTAAGGATATAGTTAGATGAACAGGAAACTGGTTAAAGGACAGACAGCAGAGGGTGGTGGTAAATGGGGTCAAATTGGAGAGAGAGAGGTCACATGTAGGGTGGCACAAGGATTTGTCCTGGGTCCTGTCCTCTCAATATGTTCATCAGTGACACTGGAGAGGCCTTGCAGGGCAAGTTGCATCTCTTTGTAGATGATATGAAACTCTGCCAGGGTAGATAGTGACAAAGGGATTAGAAAGATGCAGAGGGATCTAAAAGGCTAGAAATGTGGTCTAAGGTTTGGCAGTTAAAACTTGGTGCCAAAAAATACATGGTTATGCACCTAGAGGGAAAAAACAGGATAAAGTACTGGATGGGAGGGATTAAACTGAGCACTATGGAAGAGGAAAGGAATCTAGGACTTATCATTAGTGACTTCCTCAAACAATTAAGGCAGTATAATAAGGCCTATAGTAAGTCTAATAGAATATTGCGTGTATGGGAAGGGGTATTGACAGCAGGAAAGGAGATACTAATACCCCTTTACAGGTCACTGGTAAGGCTAATACCTTGAATGCTGTGCTCATCTCGGGAGTTCTACTTGTGAAAGGACAGGGTCAGTCTAGAGATGGTACAATGTTAGGTAACCAAGATGATTCAGGGCCAAAAGAGCAGATTTTATAAAGACAGTCTCAAGGCACTGAACATGTACTTGCTGGACACCAGGTGTGGGGAGGACATGATAGAGACCTTCAAGTTCCTGAAGGAATAAACAAGGTGAACTGTGGAGAAACTATTTAGCATGAGTATAGAGTCAAGAATTTGAGGTCATAAATGGAAACTGGAGGAGGAAGGTTTAAAGAACTAGTGGAGACAAAATAGGCAGACAGGAAAATAATACAAATTTTAAGAAGTAGTCAGTTATAACTTTTATTTCTGAAATATTTTTCTTTTCCTTTTGCTTATTAGGAAGTCTTGTATGTGATATACTGTGCTGGATGAGTGGAATAGCCTCAGCCTGGCAGTTGACATAACTATCTCATCTCGCCCCCACTACATCATCATCATTGTGATCTTCACTGACAGTGACATCACAGGTGACTGACCTGGGCAGCCATTGAGTGGCTGTTTCTCAGAAGCAATGCTGTCACAGTCAGTGAGGTCACAATGTTGAAGATGTAGTGGGGGCAATAGAAGTAGATATGTCAGCTGCCAGGCAGAGTGCTGTCCCACACATCATACCTATTCACATCAGGTAAACAAGCTTCTAATTAAACAAAAGGGAATCATACCTCAGATATAAAAGGTAATGGTTGACTGCTTTTAAAAACTACAATTACTTTTAGGCAGTACACTAGCTCTTTAAGAGGGATGTAAGGAAGTTCTGTTTTACGTAAAGGGTGGTGGAGCATTGGAACAGTCTGACAGAGGAGATGGTGGGTGCCAAGACCATAAATGGTCTCATGCATGGCTGGGACAGAGTGAAGGGTTTGCTGGTTGCTCAGGTCAGTAGCAGTAGGGAGGGCAGTGGGGGTGGACTGAGAAGGATAAAACCAAGCATGGACAGTGGGTCCCAGGGCAGATAGGGAACTCTGGGCAGACTAGATGGACATGTGGTCTTTTCTGCTGTCATTGTCTATGTTTCTATATTTCCTAAGAATCTTCTACTATTCCAGTTTCAATGTTATCAGCAAACCTGGCAATCCAGTTATTGGTGGCCTCCAGATCACTTATAAATATAATAAAGAGTATGGCATAGGAACAGGATCCTGTGGGACTCCATTGGTCACTTGTTTCTATTGATGGATTTCATTAATTATAATGCTTTGCTTCCTGTCCTGCAGCCTGTTTAGACTCCCATTATATTACTTAACTGACTATTTCTAGGTTTCCCATTTTATGAACAGGCCTCCTGTGGGACAGTATCAAATGCTTTGTTGAAATCTATGTCCATAATTGTATTGTGTTACATTTTCTTTATCCATCAGGGCCATCCCTTGTGTCATCAAGTACAACTCTTTTCAAACTTCCACCATCTCTTTCACTCATTCTACTGCCACCTCAGCCACTTTCATCTGACAATATTAGCCTCCCGTCTGACTCTCATTCAATTAGCCTTTGGATCTTTACCCCAATATGGAAGTCAGCAGGATTTTGAAAACTGTGTGCCAAGCATTGGAGCATGCTGTGTAAAGGAGGGTGGTATTCAAGGCCAGCTATGTTAAGGCAGATTTGGCCAAACTCTGAATACAAATGAAGGCCCAGGCCTTCAGGCAATATTCTGGCTACATCACTGCCTGCGTCTGTTGGGTCTTCTTTCTGGCCCTTTAAACTGCAGTTCCTTGTGTTCTGACAACAATCAACCTGGTGGTTGAATTTATGGTCATGTATTTGGCTTTTGATGGGTCATTTGTGGTTGATAGACAGACGGATAGATAGACAGACAGACAGATAGACAGACAGACTGACAGATAGATAGAGATATACTGTGGTGACAAAGAGGCAGATATAGAGAAAGAGGTAGATAGACAAATGGACAGACTGGTAGATGGATAGATAGCAAGATAGATAAATACATAGATAGATGGATAGACAGATAGATAGATAGATAGATAGATAGATAGATAGATAGATAGATAGATAATGGATAGATGGATTAATTAAGATAAATGGATAATTAGATAACTGTACGAGAGAGAGCGAGAGAATACAGAAAGTGGAAGCTAGTCAAATGGACAGACTGATGGACAGATGGATGAGGGACAAGCAAGCAGGCAGACAGATAGATAGAGAGAAAATAGACAGATAGATAGATAGATAGACAGACAGACAGACAGATATAAAACACATACAAACAGGCACCAGACAGACAGACAGATAGATACTGTATGTAAACAGATAAAATAGATAAATAGATAGATAGACAGACAACAGACAGATAGATTGATAAGTAGAGAGACACTGTAGAGAGAGAGAGAGAGATAGACACAGAGAAAGAGGAAGATAGACAAATGGACAGACTGATGGACAGATGAATGAGGACAGGCAGGCAGACAGATGAAGAGAGAGGAGAGAGGCAGACAGACAGATAGATGTATGTAAACAGATAAAGTAGGCATCAGCCTAAATGTGAATATCATGGTTGCAAAATTTTTGTTTTGCAGCCTAATAGCTGCTGTACTTGTAAGTAAGAAAAGCAACAATGAGACTGGTATATATTTATGGAACATGAGCAGAGCTCAAAAAAATAGTTATTTTAGCTGTTGGCATATGCAACCACCAAAATAAAAATGTATTTTAGAAGCTTCATAGGGCATGGTCATTCATATTTGAGATTGCAGAGGTCACAGACCTTTATTTTAAAGGTTGCATATCTCACAAGCAAGCATTCTGCAGCTGGAGCTTTTTGCCAGATCCAATCAGAAAGCATTGTTCGCAATGCTAATGATATCACAATAACCCAGCCCGATCAAAGTCAGTTGCTGAGCTCAAACAGAAATAGTTAAATTGAATACAAATAGCTGATTCAAAAATTATAACTTTGAAACTAATGCCGTATACATCAAACACACAGTGGCCTAACTCAAAATATACAATCCATCGCCACTTGTGAGGGAGCAGAAATTTCATAACTCACTTATGGCTTCACTGCTTGGTGAGTTTAGTCAAATTTGCAATGTCCATTTTGAGGGTCAAGGCTATAAGTCAGTACAGGATTTGAGGCCATAGATCAAAGCTAATATATGCTCAGTATATGTTATGTATTGTTTTCCAAAGCTTTTAGAGGAAGTCTGAAAAAGCAAGGAAGATATAGGATTACTGAATGTAAAATGAATTATTTTACAATTTTTGTAATGGCATTGTAGTACTGTGCTTTGCAAATATGTTGTTTTTTGTCTTTATGTTAGGGATATAATAACTAGATGAATGATATTTGTCTGGGTCTGAATGTAAACTAAAAATCCCAAAATGCTTAAACGTTAGGCAAAATTAATATAGAATAAAGGATGGGGAAGTGAGTGATTTGAGAATTTAATGCACACCTGAGGTGTGGGATGCTACATAAGCTCTGAGGGCGAAGCCCGTGGGGTTTATTAAAGCATCCCACACTAAGGGTGTGTATTAAACTCGTTTCACACTTTTCCCCATCTTTTATTTTATATAATTGCTGGTGAGTATTTTTTCCAGCCTGACTCCTGTATCTTTCTCAGTGGTTAAATTGGAAATGTTTGGGTGGGGGAACTCTGACATAGAGGTGGTGGAACTGTCATTTGTCAGTAGTGGGCTTCTCTTATAGAAGTCAGTAAGAGCCAGACTGCAAAAAACAAAAGAGAGAAGTTAATAAGAAAAGACAACAGAGGTCGTGGAGTTGTGAATTTAATCTCTGGTGTTTCTGTGGGAGACAGACAAGGCACACACACACACACATTTTCTGTCTCCCTCCCTTTGTCTCCAGTTAAACCTTTTGTTTTTTGTTAACTTACAGTAAGTGCGAAACGCTTCAGTTGCACTATGAGCAGTCAGTCATCATGGTCCCATTCCTGCTCACTCTATTTCTTGCAGCTCGACAAAGAGCAGGATCAACTAGATAGAACATTTTATAGTTTAAAAAAGGTATTTTGAGAACAGAGGACTGGTTGGGTGCCAGCTCAGTCACTAAGACAGAAACGGAGCGGCTCCTGGCTATGAGAGAAATGGAGCTACTAAGTTTGTGGAGCTGTTCAGTCCATCCACTGTAAGTTGAGAGCCAGTGAGGGAGCCCTAAGTGATGACTGACACAGCACGTGTTCGCCATAATAACTAGCGGGTTATTATGGGGAATATCAACTGGCTGAGACCTAAGAAAAAAATGCTCACCAGTTATATATTGATATACTTTAAACTTGTCCATATATTTTGAAACTGTCAATAGACTTTTAAACTGTATTGCTATCCTATAAGGTTGTATTAATACTAGTTAGTATTATTTTATTGATATCTAGAAGCAAATGGTAGTGTTCACATTATTGTAAAATCTTATTTTTTGTATTAATATTGTGTTTTTCTCACCCACACCAGGGGGAGAGAATTTCTTTCCAGTGTCTAGACAAGAGGGCCAATGCTGAGTTCCCTGCACCAGTTCTGATTCTTCCTGAGGATTCCCAGGTATGTGCTTCCATGCAGAATTCAATTAATCAAGGATTTATTTATCAGATGCCATTTTGGGAACCTCACAGCTGACATGGCACAAAATAAAACCTCATGAAACCAACTACAATAAAAAAAAAATCAGCCCCAAATGACTCTATTATACAACATTTTGGAAGTTCAAAGGACTGCTCCCCATCACGTTTCTCTTTACCCTATAAAGATGAGGCAGAGTCATGTGCAACTGCTAACATTAGCGGTTTGCAGATCAATCTGTTTTCCTACTGACTGTCCTGTTAGCAAATAGGCATGCCATTCACAGGAGCATAACAGCAGCTTGTTTATATCCCACAAGCACTGTCCACCACTGCAGGGCTAAAATGATGAAGTGCCATCATCCCAGTCTCTCTATATGTTGAAAAGGGAGAAATGTAAATCTAGCTCCACTTAAAAAAAAAAAAAAAACTGTTTCTATTTTTGCACATGAATGAGTCTTTATAAATCGCTTTCAAAACTCATTCATAAAAATCAGAATGTTCCATTTCCATCCAGTGTTTTATAAACCAAACTTCACATTAATTCCTTCCATTTTCTGGGCTTGATAAATGTACTGTCTTCTCATGTACCCCCCCCCCAGGACACCTCTGGAAATGAGCTATTATGGCTCAGTAGGCCTTTGCTGGTAAAACTCTTTCAGCAAATAAAAAATAAATAAAGTGCTGCAGGTTTTTTCTTATTTGTGTCACATGTTGATCTGTCATCAGCGTGCAATAATTGTGCCATGCATGGTGTACCATAGTTGTTGCTGTTTGCTGAATATTTCTCACTGGGATTGTAAGTGTCAAGTAAACAAAAAGACATGGTAGGATGTTGGTAGTAGTGTCATGAACATATGCCCATGGGAATAGTATAGCTTGAAGCCACAAGTCAAGTGCCTTCACCCTCTGGTAGTGCATTCAGGGCACTACTGACAACAACCTAGTGTCTCATTCTGCTTATAAAATAGGTTTAGGATAGGAAAAATAGAGCAGAAATTATTTTTGTTTTGAAATTAATAGTTGTCTTCTACTTGTTTCTTCTGCGAGTCCAGAAAATGAATCAAGGTAGAATCTGTGAACAACTCAAAAGTATTCGATAGAAAGTCTAACATTTTATTTCATTTTGTGGACCAGAGAATTCAGGCTGCCGTGAAATATTTAGGTGGCACAGTGGGACTTTTAGGTGTTGGTAGTGCTGTAATTAAGTATGGCAGGCAGCCAATCAGAATGTAATATTTTCCAATCTCATTGTATAAAGCAAAGTATGCACTTTACTAATGATTGTTTTTAAACTTTCAGGTGGAGAAGACCCTCCTTACCATGTATGAGATTGTGCATCACCTCAGCAAGCCCCATGGCAACGCTGTCAGCTCCATCTCACAGGACAGGAAGAAACTGTTTGATTTCCAGAATATTGTCCTGCGTCAAATGGAAGGAATTGAAAGCTGTGTAAGTGAGCCCTGTACAGCAAAGAGGAAGTAATACTGAAACATAACTTTAAAATTAGATTTTTCATGTAATTGGTAAATTTCTTTTTGCAGCAGAATGGAGAGATGATTTACTCCGGCAGCAGAAATTCATACTTGACACTGAGAGGCTACTTTCAGAAGCTGGAAAACTTTCCGAAAGAAAAAGTATGTAAACCAATCTACCAAAGATTACTTACCACAGTTTATCATATGATTATATTGCTAATTACCAAAATATTGTGGTAATGCTTTTTTCCCCAGGAAAAAGGAATGTCTTAAAGAGTCTGAGATATCTCTAGTTAAACTTTGAACAACATAACAATTGTACACAAAATTGCATATCTTCTGCATATGGGGCCCGATTCTAGAATAGTTACACCTGGTGTAACCGAACTTGCGCCAAACAGAATGGTGCAAGTAGCAAGTTACGCCAGCAGTTGCAACGTGTGGTATTCTACAAAGTGGCCTGTGACATGCCGCAGGCCACTTGCAACAAAGTGGAGTTACACCTGCAGGCACTAGGGGGTTTATGGCAGCAGCTGCGCTCTATTCTAGTAGGACAGCAACAAAGTCCCCAATGTTGGGATTCTACAAGAACCCCCAGAGGAGAAGCATCATTAAGCTACACCAGCATTTAGCTGGTGTAACTGTACATATGCCTCCAGGGGTTCTGTAGACCCGCTGCACCCACTCCACAATGTGCTCCCCCATGCCCAGAACACCCCCGTTGTTGCCCCATAGGGCATCCCACAACCCTCCTAGCTCCTGATCTCCCATAACAGAGGTGACCAGCTGGGCATCTGACACCCCCAGCCCCCAGAATCCCCAAACCATAAATGACCTGCAGGGCAGCCCACACAAATCATGTCCCTGAACCCCACACCATTATCAGCCCCACAGGGCAGCTCTGCCCCTTCCCCAGGATCTGGTTCCCACCCTGAAGCACAGGTTCTGGCAGTGTCACAAACAGTTAAATAATTATCACCCCATACTCCCTGGCAGCCTAGTCACACTACCTTCACTCAGTAGTGTTAGTCATTATATCATCTCAGCGGGTGACGGACACAGACCACTGTTTTCATGGGTTAGGTACGCTGACTGAGTTCTGAAGGAGGCTATCAGAGCAGATGCTTCAGAAATGAACAACACCTTCATTTCTGGAGTGCATCTATACAGTAAGTGCTCCTTCAGAACTCAGTCAGCGGCCGGGTCAGGAGGTGAGGTAGGGCTGTGTCGTCACCGGCTGGGGATGGGTGGAGGGTGCGGTGGACTGACACTGCTGGTGGGTGGGTGGGGGCATACTAAACTACCAGGGATCTCGGGAGCTATTTATTTTTTACCGCTTGGCACTACAGTCAGGTTGGGGAATGGATCCTGGGGATGGTGATACTATGGGCTACATTGTTCCAGGGATTGGGGGCTGGAGACACAGCTGCCCTGGGGCTCTAGGGGGCACTTGCACTCATTGGGGCTGCAACTTGTGACATGCCCCTCGGGTATGCCTCCTTTTGGCATAGCCTCCGATGTCACAAGTCACAGGACTTAGTTGACGAGGACCCTGCCCTTCTAAAATAGGGTGCAGGGTCCATGTTGCAACTTGCATTGACGGTGCAAGTCACCTTTGCAGTGACTTGTGCCAAGCTTCTAGAATTCCACCCATTGGGTCCTATACGTGACTGGTCTCAGTATACACCAGCAAGGGTGCATACCAAGCCATACAACTACACACTACATACCTGCCCCAGTGCACAGGCAGGTAGGGGCCAGTCGGGGTGATGGACCTCTGCTGAACTGTGAACTTCCAATAGAAAGCTGTAGATGGTACCACAGTAGATTCCCGATCTGAGGGCAAGGATCATGGGATACAGCAGTCCACATAAGGAATGCCATGTTCTCCGCTGCCTTTAGTTTTGTATTTGACATTTGTAAACTGCCCCATGGCTGTCATCCTTTCTCATCCCTCTGTAGCAAGGAGGAGTGCTGAGTTTGTAGCTGTAGGACATTGTCAGGCTTCTGGATATTTGCTGGGGATTGCACCCTTTATGACAGCCCTCTAGCTGGTGTAATGAACACCCTCAGAAACAACATGTTGGCAGAGTAAATGGCATCATGTATGCTCACCCTGCTGGCCCAATGCTGGCACACCCACTTGCTGCCCCTGCCCCAACCTTCCAGACAGTTGCACAGGTATAGGCATGGATGGGCCCTGGCAGAAATACATGGTGAAGGTAGGCTGTTTGTGCATCAGCAGGTGTCCACTGGGCACAAGCAATGAGCATATTGTGACCCTATGCGTGATGTATTATGGTGCCTAAAGTCAAGTATCATTGATGCATAGTGTACTGTATGTGTATTTTCCTGTATCTTCCTTCTCCTTTTATCACCGTTGACAGCTGCTTGAAAATAGGAACCTTGTTCCTCAGAATTCATCTCCTCCTGCTGCCTCTCTGCACATGATGTCATAAACCTCTGTCTATGAATCACAACGTTGCCATGGAAATGAATATGGCATCTACTAGAAAGGTCGGTGGAGATGAACCAGAGTAGTGTGTAGAATGCAGAATTTTAAAAAGGGTCCTGTGGCAGTACCTGACTGGGGACAGGACTAAAGGGCTGGGCTGTCAGCAAGCAGGCAGAAAAACTTGTTTTTACTGTCTTGTGCCAGACATGATAACTATTGGTAGGGCCATGAAACAATTAATGTTGGTTGTGTTGGAAATGTATTATATTACGTTGGATTGGTTCTTTTGCATGCAATGGTCAAAGAAGGTTCCTACTGTGGCAGGATCTTTTATAAATGCTGGATTTACCACTTCACTCCAGAGCACAACTTGGATCCTCTGTCCATACAAATTTAGTTCAGGTTAAAAAAATAAGGTGAAGAGAGAAACAGGAACTAGAGTATAACCCCTTGTTACCCGGAGTTACTAGAATCCCAGTAAGACCTAGTGGTAGGCAGGGAAGGCAGCTTGTGAAACTCCAGTTAAATGGGTTTCACACTGTCTCACTCTGTTCTCAGTCTCAGCTGAGACTGAGAGATGACATCACCAATAGAACTGTCGCAGCTGCATAAGCCACATTGGAAGCTGCAGCAGAGGAGTTAGATAGAACATTGGGAGTTTTCAAAGTCAGTCTCCTGTGTGCTGTCAAACAGGAAGGGTCAGTTCCATTTACCTTCTGAGAGAGAAGAAGGAACAGTTCCAGTTTCCTTCATGTGGTAGAGACCGCTGTTCGGTCTCAGTGCCTCTCCTCCGGGGAGTAAAGATCCCCATGTAGATTCCAGGGGCAATCCCCTAATTTCTGCAGAAGAAAGAAAGCTGCCTATTTCAGTTTCAGTCTGTGTTTGAAAAGTGGGAAGAGTTGTACTTCGCCTGTGGGGCACCTGCAACAAAAGGGTGAGTGTTTGCTCTAATATGAGAGGGCAAAAAATGTGTTTCTTCAGCCTGAGATATGTGAAGAAATCTGGGATTTGAACTACTATTTGGGAGGCCTATAGTACTAGGACAAACAAATGGAGTAGTGTCAAAAGCTAGAGTGCTGTGTGAATTCAAGTAATATTGTAGAGGGGTGCGATAGTTCATCCACCATTAAATATACATTCAAGTTTCAGTTTTTTTTTTTTTTTTTAATTTGCCCTTTTTCCTGGCAGGACCACCGGGGCCATCCACCTGGTCACGGCCCCGGAGACCTCTGCCTCCGTCGATATGCTGCTGGGGACCCACAGTCACCCGCTTGCCTCCCGGAGGCAGGGCCACGTGCCACCTTCGTGACCCCAGAACTGTAACTGGTCGGGGTTCCGCAGCAACGGAGGCGATGTGAGGCTCTCCAGGGAGGGCTTCATAGCTCAGTGGTCCTGCCTGCCTTCTTTTTCCACCTAGTTTTTCTCCCCAGGAGGAGGCGGGGACGTGCAATGATGCCAGCGTCCGCCCAGCCTCCTCCCCCCCCAAGTTGAGCGTCGGTTGCGTGGAACCTCCCGGTCTCCACCAGGGGTCCAATGCACGAATGCTGCCCACCCTCCCTGGGTAGGAGAGCTGCCCATGGGATGTAACCAATCCTACTCCCAGCCGACCCTCCGACAACCCGGATCCGTTCCCGAACCCGGGTCGCCGGCATCGCAAGCGGAAATCCCACCGCTGTGCCGATGGGCCGGCGTTTCAGTTTTTCTAGAGAAATAGCTAGGTATGGGCTGTGGAAGCTGGAGGTGGGAACACCCCCCATCTTTAGTAACCAGGTCCACCTCTATGGATTTCTGCTGTGATTGCTACTTGCCTCATGTGCTTGGCCAGTGATGAGGAAAGTACCCAGACATGAGTCGCAAATGGAAAAATCTCTCTAGAGGTCACAGACTCTAAGTGGTGTGGGGAGCCACAACAAGTAAAATGGGTTCATTCTTCCAATGGACTGACATTCAAGCATGGGAGTCAGAAGAAGTAAGAAGGAAATCTCTCTAGGGGTCACAGACTGTAAGTGGTGTGGGGAGCCACAGCAAGTAAAATGGGTTCATTCTTCCAATGGACCGTCAGTCAAGTGGCTGGCAGGGGAGCCGGGCCAGTCAGGCTGCGTACCCAAAGCGTGTGCAAGTCCAGGCTGTGTGCCTGGTGGGTCCAGAGCCTGAAAACAGTAGAAAATGGTTCATTCTTCAAGTGGACTGCCTTGTAGTCTCTAATCTGCATTATCAGTAAACGTAGCCCCATGGGGGTCCATCTATGCTTTGTTGTGTTCAGCTAGTTATGAATAAAAGCCACACTGAAAAATCCCAATCCTGGTTCTGGACATTACAGTTATTGCTTCCTGTGTTCGGATTTACTTGGGTGCCCCTGTGCAGAGTAGCCAAACCTAGGTCCCCTTGTGCCAGGTAACCTCATCCTCCCCGAACCCAGGTCCCTACCAGGTATTGCTGCCAGCGCCCAACAGCATGCCACCTGTCATTTTGGTAAAAAGGCAGGGGTGGGGGTTACAAGAGGAAATGCACCTAAAATGTACATATAATCTAAAAAATGTTCGCAGAGTTTTCACATACCCCATTTACGTGCATTGTGTAGACTGATTATTGAATAATACTCAGTAATCAAGAATTCATTGCAGGTAAACACCACTATCAATGATCCAGGAACCAAACTGTAATCCTGTTGAAGTGTGTCAATACAGATGCACTGATCTCCATGAGTTTGGTAGCTGGTAACTTGTAAATAGGAGCTGTGCATTGTATTGGTCCTTCCATGAATGCGGAATGACACATTTTAGGTTCTGCATTTTTCTTTGCATATTCCGCCCTGTTTAGATGCACACCACATAACTCACTTACCAAGTATTTGATTCATCAATAATCGAATTCTGCGGTGCATGTAACTGGAATCAGATTACAGCCCAAAAGCTGACATTGATTGCCAACTAACTGAGTTCAGGTGCATGTAAACATAGTAATAGGCTCTTTAAGATTAAAAGCATATCCCTTGTTTACATGTACACTGAATCAGATTCAAACTCCAATTTCTGTGGAGTCGATGCAACAATCCTGTTGGCAGCTCATGTAAACTCAGACATGAGTTTCTGTTCTGATTTGAACCAGATTCAAGTGCAGCGGTTTAAGTGCATCGATTGTTTTGAACTTTGTGCATGTAAGCCTATTAGGAATTAATTCTGTTAATTGTTCTGTTAAAATGGCTGCAGAAGAATGCAACCAGATTCCCATTCCTCAGTTCTTGTGTGTTTACATGCAGTTGGACTCAATCACAGTGTAATCATTTTAGTTCATTCTTGTCATTCCAACAGCTTGTAATCCAAAAGGATGAAGTTAACTGATTACAAAGTAATTGATTCCCAATACATGTAAAACATAGCAATAGATCAGTTATGTGTTGAAAGGACTTTTATTTTCCCCAGCTTTAGTCCTGTTACATTTTTTTAAATTTCTTTATTTATATGCCCTCTAACACCACTGCTTTGGCCTCCCTTTGGGATCCCCTCAGTGCCCTTGCTTTGCTAGACTCTGACCCCCATTAACTGCCTACTTTCATGCTACCTCAGCTATCCACCCCAGGTGGGGGAAAAAGGGAGGTAGCCTTTCCTCTAACTGCATAGATTTTCTTTAGGTTGGCAGATGAGGAGTTTTCAGAGCTGGTCTCCTTCATTCCGTGGATGAACCCACACACTGGAGGTTCAAAGGGCATGTGCATGGTGGGTGTGCTACTGCCCTGAACCTGCAGCCTGTATTTGTCCATCTAATGGCACCTTCAACTGCACTGCCACCAGTGGTCACCCAGGTGGCAGTATCACAGTGAGAACAGTGACCCACCCACCCCGAAAGAGGAGGAGAGCGTCCACTGGGATGCTCAATTCTCCTCCCCTGGCCATCTCCAGCAATCTGAGCTTGTTCCCAAACTTGGGTCACTGGCACCATAGGCGGTACCACTGCTGCTGTGCCCATAGACCGCCCAGTTCCTTTACATTTTAAAGTGTTTTAAGGTCACGTAACTCAGTCTAGGAATAATAAGAACACTGAAAGGATTAACTGGTTAGATGTTGGTCTACTGTTTTATTTGCTAAATTTGCTGGACTTTACAAGCCCCAAAATAGCATACAGTGACTCAAACAGTATTTTGAAGAAAATGGGTGACAGTATTCCCACTGAACTGGGAGGGAGGGTGGAAATCGATGAACTGAGGTCTTCCTTCCCCTCAACTATTTATGCATGTGCTGTATGTACTAATGGTTTTCATCAAAAGCAAGTTGTACAGCAAGGGCTGGAGTTTGAAAGTCTTGACAGAGTGAATTACCCAGTTTGGGATGCTCCTGCATTGCAATAAATGCACAAAATGCTTGACTGTAATTTTCAAAAATGTTGATGCATTTGTGACAGTTTCCATGCTTTTCTGCCAAAAAATGATGCATTTATAATTGCCTGTGTGTAAATTGCAGCAATTGTACTGGAAAGGTAGAGCATGTTTAATGTGGTCTGACTTTATTGCAGTTTGCACAGTTATGCTAAAATGGTGTTACAACTCCTGGATGGCCCATTGAAAAGCCAGCCATCAAAAGCTGGCTTGGTAGCACAGCAGTAACGCTACTGCCTGCTACACCAGATTTGGGAATGGACTTATGTCATTCAGGGCATGCCAAGGTGAGGGGGGTTTCAGCATCCCAAGGAAAGATCTACTCCATCAGGGAAGGAGGAGGTTGCACCCCACTGCTCCACCGGGTAGCACAGTGGGAGCATATAGACAGGAGAGGGCAGTCGCCATCTGCAAGGCATGCACATAAGCATGCCATTGCATCCGGCAGAAAAAATACACAAGCTGCAGAGAAAGTCCTAGTCCAGAGTTACACTGGCCTCCCCCCCCAAAGGCCCATTCTTGAGAGACATGGCAGGCTATCACCTATATTATGGTCCTGGTAAGTGATGGATAATCAGCAAGTACATGAGAAGGTCAGTAACTGGGCTGGGGGGCATCTGATCAGTAAGGGGGAAAGAAAGAAAGAAAGAAAGAAAGAAAGAAAGAAAGAAAGAAAGAAAGAAAGAAAGAAAGAAAGACCTATAGTGTCTTAGGACATACCAAGTCAACAATTCATAGGCAGACTTCTTTTGCAATTTGCTGATATCTGCAGCTGTTTTATTTTTGTTTTGTGCTTTACTGTACTCCAAGTCTTTCTTAATGACACGGGAGGTGGGAGAACATAAAGGAAATAAAAGTTGGGGGAGGTGGCACCAGAAAAAAAATACTGTGCCAATGCTATCTGAAAATCCACTAGGCATGCTGTCGCAATGGGGTTGCTATTTGCACCCATTTTGCAATAGCAACATAGCAACTGAGAAAGTATCCTATATTAATCTATTTTACTTGAGAGTATTCAGCCACTACTCTAACCCTTTTAAAATGCTGGGAGTCACTCAGAAGGCTCTATTGCCAGCCATTGTTTCACTGATTATGGTGTGGTTACTTTGTCACAAATGCTTGGTAGAGCAGACTCTTAATACCTTAATGTTTTCTATTTTTGTTGTTATTTGAAATTACAGTCTCTGTTCCTGGGAGATCATCAGATCTGAAACAAGATATGTGCTGCACCGGGTCTACCAATTAACTGCTGCCATTACAATTTGAAAACCTGAGAGACTAATGTATTCTACACTGCAAGGAATCAGAGTCAATACTGCTTTATTAGAAGTTGTTTGTTAGCAAGTTAAATTATATCCATAATATTTAATGACATTATTTATATGTACTGACTGTTTGAAAATAAACTATATATTTTAATATGTATATTTATGTTAATTTTAAGTATTCTTATTTATTTACACAGTATTCATATTTATTTAAACACCAGAAATTATGTTTTATACGTTTTCTACTTTGTATTAACTGAGCTATAATGATCAATTATATTTATATGCAATGTGAGTTAAGAATTGATTGACCTGAAATAAAATATGTGAATGATTATATGCCTTGAGTGGCAGTCTGAAAATATATATGTAAGTGTGTGTTATTGTGTGATACCCTGATTTTGAATTTACCATTTCTACTATAAAAGACAAGTATTGCAAATGAAACTTCAGAATACAGAAACATGTAAACAGAGAAAAGCAAAGTACCACTGATAATGAGAGGTGCCAAACTGTCCTAAACAGAAGCAGGACCCCACTGGAAATAAGATGTGACAGTTTAGCTATGATAGCCTCTGTAGCTAAATTGCTTATAAAACACTTTGTGATGCAGTGCATGAACAATACTACATACAAGTCCATTCTGCACAATTTTTCTGTACAGATACTACCAGTAGTTAATCAACATACCAATAGTACTGAGATGGTACTGGTACTGACATGTGCCAAAGACCATGTTACTATATAGATCACACCATAGCCAGGCCATACACACTGAAAGGTAATAGTAATTGTCCCATGACACACAATCTTTTCTCCTACTGAAGCCATAAGAATTCAACACTTCAGCTGCAAAAAAAGGGTGAAATCTCATAATGGTAGAAACCACTCTAACTACAGCCAGCATCTAAAAGTCCCGATCAAACATTTAGAACTACTCCCGAATTGCTGACAAATTGGATGGGCAGTTATTGTTACTTTAGCTGCCTCAGAGCAGACATATTTGAACTCTCTTTTTATTGTTACAGTGAGTAGAAAGAGGTGTCATAATTTAAATGATCAGAAAGAAGTGCAATATGTAAGATACATAAATGATAGAAGAAGGACAATATTTTCCAATTGGTGTGGCTTCTGTAAACACAGAAACAATGAAGAGCCTCAAACCCAGGCACAAGGCATCACGGGTAGGCAAATCTGTGTTTGTTGGCATAAACTGGCTAGAAAATGATTCCATTGGTGTTACATTCTGTTTGACATGTCACTACTCAGATCTCACCACAGCCTACTCACACACACTAAACGTAACAATAATCTTTAGAATATGCACAATAGAGTATGCAGTATGACAATAAGTGAAAGTTATTGTTTGCCACCTAATAAGGATAGAAGATTCTGGTTTGTCCTACAATATATTATGTCCTACAAATCCCCTTAAAGATGCCCCAGTGGATTTTGAACCTAGCTATGGTCCCAGTATTGAACGCCTCACTTGGTTGACTATTCCACTCATCTACCACCATCTTAGTGAACAAATACTCCCTTAACATCCTTTTTAGATGCCAACAGCATAGCTGTATGGGGCCTATTGTGACCTTGCATACTCTTTTTTGCATTTAGTCAAGTTCTAAGGTACATTCAGTGTGAGTGATTCAGCTGCATGATTTCACTGATAATGTCAGTGATGAAGGCTTTTGAGTCTTGGTGTAGGGTTTCACCTACACAAGCCTGGATTCAGTCCCCAGTGTGGAACATTTTTTTTCACACTACAATTTATATAGTATGAGAGACATTGTTAGATGCCACTGCTAATGACAGCAACATTCTTTCAGCAAGGTTTGAAGTTCTATAGTGCTGATAACTTGAAAAGTAATGGCCCAGACTATGAGGTTTAAATTCAACATGGGTGACACTACTTCTATAAGCAACCAAGAAATATTGAGTGGGAGCCTGGCTTTCATCCCCAGAGTGGAACATTTCTTTCTTTCTCACTACAACTTACGTGGTGTGAAAGAAATTGTTAGCTACATTGCTAATTACAGAGACAGTCTTTCAGCAAGGTTTAAGTTCTATATTGCTGATAACTTGAAAAATTCTAGTTCAGACTTTGTGGCTTAAATGCAACTAGGAAATACTACTTCAAACAGACAGACTGTTAATTATGAACATCCACTGCAGCTGTGTATGGAAGTGTCTGCATTTACAGCTTGATGTCCTTTGCCACAGGATGTGTTTCCTATATAGGAAGCTTAGAATACTGGTAGAGTTACAGACTGTCAAGCAATAGAAGGTAGGGGGTCTGGGCTTGATCCCCAGAATGGAACATTGTTTATTTTTCTCACTATTTATGTAGTATGAAAGACATTGTTAGATGTCATTGCTGATGATAGTGATAGACTTTCAGTTAGGTTTAAAGTCCTATATTTCTGATAAAAGTTCCTGCTCAGACTTGAGGTTTAAATGCAACTTGGAAAACAGTACTTTAAATAGACAAAGTATCAATTATGAACATCCACCACAGTTGCGTAGGGTTGTCTGCACTCACTGCTGCATGTCCTTTACAGCCTTTTTCTTGTCTAGAAAACTTAGCACAGCAGTAGAACTAATAATATACCAAACAGCAGAGAGATGGAGGCCTGGGATTGATCCCCAGAGCGAAACTTTTTATTTTTCACTACAATTGTTGTAGTATAGATAATTTGTAAGATGTTATTGCTGATGTTTGTGATAGACCTTTATCAAGGTTTGACATTCTGTATTGCTGATAACTTGAACATTTCAAGCTCAGACTCTAAGGTTTAAATGCAACTTAGGAAACATTACTTCAAATAGACAGGCTGTTTGTTATGAAAATTCACTGCAACTGTGCGTATGTGTTTGGGGGGATCTACACTCAGTGCTGGATGTCCTTTGCCACAGTATGCATCTTCTGTCTCAGAAGCTTAGTATAGTAGTATGGCTACATGCTACCAAACAGTAGATGGTAGAGGAACGGGTTCGACTCCCAGAGTGGATCATTTGTTTCCCTTTCTCACTACCATATATACTGTATGTAGTATAAGAAAAATTGTTAGATGTCATTTCTGATTTTAATGATAGACTTTCATCAAGGTTTGCCATTCTATATTGTCAATAAGTTGAAAGGTTCCAGCTCAGACTCTGACATTTAATTGCAGCTTGAGAAACATTACTTCAAATAGACAGACAGAAAATTCACTGCAACTGTGTGTGGGGATGAGGAAAAGGATCTGCACTCACTGCTGGATGTGCTTAGTGATGGCATATATCTCCTTTTTTAGGAAGCTTAATACAACAGTAGAGCTACAGGTCACCAAGCAATAGAAGGTAGGGGTCCTGGGTTGAATCCCCAGAGTGGACATTTTTTTTCTTTCTCACTATCTTTCATTGATGCTGTGTTGCAGACCCTATCCCCCAAAGCCATTTCCATTTTCATTGCCAGGGAAGTCTGTCAGCCATCTTTCTGGCCACAAAATTAGTTCATACAGACTTTCTCAGGCACACTTTGTTCTTTTGGTGCGGTGATTAAATTCCCCCTTCCAGCTTGAGATTGTGCCCCGGTGGATGAACTGTTCCTTAACCTGAACAGTTCTGGGAGTCTCATCTGTTGTACCCTTGATGTATTTGAGTGTTTCCATCATATATCTCTCTCTGCCTTCTGTCATCCAGATGGTACATATTGTAACTCTTCAATCTCTTCCTCATGGGACCCAACCTGATGCCCCTGGATATTTTTTGTTGCCCTTCTCTGTATGATTTCTGACCTATCTCTGTCCTTCTTCAGATGTGGACTCCAGAACTGCCCACAGTACTCTGAGTGTGGTTCAACCAATAACCTGTAGGGCAGCTGTAGTTCACAGGGGTGCAGTAGTAGCATGCCAGTTATGGTTAACAGAGGACAGAACATCAGCCAACATAATTAGGACAGCATTTTTAATCAAGTCATTATGTAAATTTCTAAAGCTATTATGAAAACATCTGAAATTGAGTCAGTAGCAGCATTATGTGCCTGATTGAATTCAAATTAGAGAACTATGTACTTAGAAGTGGACAGCACAGGAATTTCATTTTGATGAAATACAGGCATTAGCAGATTTGCAAAATGACAAGTCCACAGTTATAAAACCATGGACAAGGTGGGCAGTATAGTCAAAATACCACCGACTATGTGAATGAAGTATTAAGACAGGTCTCCGATAGTGAGTTTTATCAGAAATTTAATTATGATCTTACTTGGGACTTTAAATTCATAATTGATGAATGCATTAACAGCATTCTAGATTGCTGTTATTGATGCAAATACTAAACATTTCTGATTTGCAGAGAGCCCATGAGACCAACAATTTATACTTGGCCTATGGTCCCTAAGTCATTACATTACACAGCCATCCCCCCCTCACCGGCTGACCTACTGTTAGCAGTATCAGTTCTATTACGGAACCCTTGTCTCAGTCCCTTGATGTTTTTCCTGGAATCTTTTGCATTTGAGCTATGCTCATACATTAAGGTACCAACACTGTACTACAGCTTATGCAGGATATTGAACTAGAAGACACTGTATTGGTTGCAATGTACAATGAATCAATGTATACCAGTATTCCCATGAGGGTGCCTTAGATGATTTAGCCCATTTTCTAAATGTTAGGCCCAAACCAGCTGACCTACCAACATAATTTCTATTAAAATTGTCTGAATATGTTTTGAAATGTAATTGCTTTTTCCTGTCTTTTACCTGCAAATGAAAAGAACTGCCATGGGTGCCACAATAGCACCAAGTCTAGCTAATTTATATGTGGGGAAATGGGAACTGGAGTTTGTGCAGGATGCTGATAAAAATCTGTTTTTTTTGCTATGTTGGTGTTATGGAAATCTTACTCAGATGATGTGATTGCTGTTTGGAAAGGTAGTAGATGCAAATTGCAAGAATTACCAATACCGATCCACACTGAAATTCACCATTACAAGTGACCAAATATGGTCACCTTTCTGGATTCAGAGCTAAGAAGAGGGGACTCTAATAATGTCCATACAGACATTTTTCAAAATTCTACTGACAGAAATCCTCTACTGGTGGCATCAATCTGCCATCCAAGACATATAATTAATGATATCTCCAGGGGACAGCATTTAGGGTAAGAAGAAACAGAAGCACCAAGTTAGGTGACAGTAAAACTGCCGACCTCACCTGATGACTGCACAATACCGATGCAGGTATTGCGCCCAAATCCCCAGTGTTTTCTGTGGGGGGCTCTGCCTCCAGCACCTCCGGACTTTAGGATTCTTAACTCTAGGTCGGAGTTGGTCCAGGGAGGTAGAACACTGGGGAAAGTGAAATATGGAACTGGACCATTACAGTGACTGTTGCTGTAGTGGTCTTTTTCCATGTTTCACCATCAGGGTTGAGCAAAGGGGCCACCCAGAAGGGAAGAAACTGTGACACTCAAATCATTTTGAGAAAGGAACAAGGGATCTAACAGACAGATTTGTTGAGAGGGTTACAATACTGATGTTGTACCAAATGCCCCTGATTTTGCTTCCAGCCAAGATAAAGCAGAACTTATTAAAGGGAAAAAGAACACCAACAGTTGAGATACCAGGTACAATTTTGTAGTGGGAAGGCTTTAAGCCTGAGGTTTATTGGGCGGAGCAACAACGTCACTTCCCCATCAGGCCCAAAAAGGCCACTCCTCCTGGACTGTTCAAAGATTCATTCTTCATTGTGGCCAGAGGTGCCGCTGTTCCTCACCCCTTTCCCCATTTCTCCCACTTCTTTGCCGTAGCTGTTTCTGCAGCATCTTTAGCTGCTGGCTCACCCCCTTGCTGTTCTTACCCCCCTTGCCATCCTTTTCCTGCCCCTTCCCAGTTATCTCCTTTGTGCTGTCTCCTGCTCCCCATTCCTGCCCGTGGCTGTTTTCTGGTACTGCCATGCCTTGCCTTCTCTGGGGCCGCCATGCTGGTCATGCCTTGCCTCCTTCATTTGTTTCATTTTTTGTTTTAGGTGGGGTCCTCTCACTTCCGAGAGTTGCCGTTCCATCTCACCTCCAGAGTGTGCTGTCATTTCTGAGCATTTCGCTCTGTTCATCCATACCAACCCATGCCCCGCCATGCTGCAGCACTTCTGTGTTCACCATGTGGACTCCTGCATCCTAGCATTGTGGCAGGTGGCACTGCCTTCCTTTTCTGCTCTTCTTGTCCTGCTTGGTCCCTCGCACCTACCTCGACCTCTGCACCTGCCCTCTCATTTCTTCTGACCCGTTCTGGCTCCCGTTCCTCAGTCCCATCACTCCAATCCCATGCCTCACTTGTCGGGCTGCTGCTCTGGGTATTCTCCTGGTGCCAGAGGAGTCAGCCTAGGGCAGTCAGTGCATGCCTCACCTCCTCTGAATTTCGCATCATGCACTGCTTTTCACACTCAATTTTCCATTGCTCTGCCTAGGTTTCCTATGTCCTCATGTTGTTACAGCTATTTCTGGATGCCCAATTTCTTCAGTCATTGACCCTTTGTTGCTGTCACCATCCCTTCTCTACCTCCATGAGGCCCCTCTCTGTGCACCTTTTCTTGTTTCCATTGGGCTGTGCTACACTTTCTGGTCCTTTGCTGTGATTTTACAAGCCTGTGTTGTGCTTTTTCTGCCATGTGGTCATGGGGTATGGTCGGTCAGGGCCCTACAGGGTACTTTCCTTGAGGGTCATTTGCCCAAGCTTCCTTCTCTTTTGGGGTTTCCTCCCCACTAATTCCATTCATAATCTCTCACTCTCCTTCACTAATCCCTCCTTCACTCCTTGTATCCCTTCCTCTACCCTATCTTGGCATCACCACATCATCCATTCTGTCATTCCTTTGTTTACTGTTCCAGCATTCTCCCCCCTTCCTAGTCCCTGGGCACCCCTGACCTTGGAGCTTCCTCTCTGATTGCTTGCTGAGCCTCACAGACATGAGGTTGCTTGCTCCCACATTCACTTGGGTTATGGGGTTATCCTGCAACTCTTCTTCATTTCACTCCTCGTTTCATTTCTCGACTTCTGTCTTCAGCTGTCTGGCCTCCGCACCATCATTCCGCTCCATGGTGGTACTTGCGCTCCTCCTCCCATTCCCTCCACCCACCTTTCCTCTCCTTCTTTGACCTCTGCTTTCTTTTTTGGGGGCCTTCTCTGTCCTGCCATCCGCTATTCCCTCCTGCTACCACCATACCCCCTCTCATTCCACGTCACCTAATATTTCCTCCTGCATATCACCCTGCCTACTTGTCTCCTCTTCTGACCCTATTCCCCCATTCAAATCTATTGAGATGTCCTTCTGGTACTGCCTACTTCACTGTCAGCTGCCAGCTTTGCCTGGCCGCTCTTGCTCCTACCTTCATGTATTCCATCCATTCCTAATTTGTCTCAATGGACCCGGTTGGCATGCACTCCCATGGTTACCAATCATGAGTAGCTTCCTCATGACATGAATCTGGTTCTCCTTCACTCAGTCCAATCTCAAGGCCTACTCATTCACATTGATTAATCGAGCATACCTCTCATTGGGTCTATGCTATCTGCATTCCAGTGATTATTATTATTATCACCATCAGTCTCCTCATGACCGCATCTGGGTCTACCTTGCTCATCTGACCTCTCGGTGGGTCCATTCATTCACATTGACTACTCTAGCATAACCCTCTTGGGTCCATGCTATCTCGACTCGACCTGTTCTCTGCTCAAAGACATGCCTTCCGTGTCTGTTACCCTAGGCCCAGGGCTGGCTGCATTGGCCTCTAACCAACAGGGCCCCTTTAACTGCTTGACTGGGTTCGGAGGCACTTTCTATGCCATTCTCTATCTAACCGCCTCTGGCTCACTTGGTCTGTTTCGTAGGTTTGCATAGGCCAGCTGAATGCCTCAGCAGTCATCTCTCTCCTCTCTTGCTTTTGAATGTCAAGTTGCATTCCTGTTTCAAGGACTCTTCACTCCATCATCATTCATATTCCTCTTCATATTTCACCTTAACCGTACCAGCCTTCGAGGTCTCATTTCATAATCGTACATCATCCATTTCATTCCTCACCTAGACCCATTCAGGCATTCAAGGCTTCTTTCCATCATCATACATTCTCTCTTGCTTTTGGATGTCCAGTTTGCAGAGATATTGCTCGCATCCTTCAACAACTGTTCAGTTAGAAGGACAGAGTGAGAGCATCCTCTAACTTGGACTTTTCCTCCTTCCTCAATCTCAACTTTAAATTGCTGTAGCTGATCGTCACTAATCAAAACCATCACTAATCAAACCGTCCTTCAGTCTGGAGGAAGGCAACCCAGGCCTTGGATCCTCAGAGGTTTTTCTCCTCAAGGGGTTCCTCTTCTCTGTGCCAATGGTCATAATATTAGTCGAGGTTAGTGCTTCCATAGGTTCTGTAGTTAGGTTCCATTGTTGCATGGAGTTGGATAGTGGCCTGGCTGTTCCTCTCTCCCTAGGAAGTCCACCCTTCTGCATCTTGTCAGATTTCCTTTGTTCATTGTCTTAGCCTTATATCGTTCTTCTCCTGTAATTCCTATCTATGTCTGTCACATTTATTTCCAGTCTAGATGTCTTCTGATTTCTCACCTCTTCAATGCTCGACACCCTTTTGGGTATTCCTTTTGGGCTTCTTCCTAAGCTACCTTTAGCCAAGGGAATTATTCCCATGGCACCAATAGGGGGGAACCCTCCTCTAAGTTTCCTTGTGTCGTACCCCTACAGGGTGGCATATCCCACGTATAGAGAGGCAAACAGCCACAATGTGTCAAAGTCACACAAGCATGCATTTCATCCAGTTGCATAAGTGCAATTGAATGGGAAGACTTTAAGTCTGAGATTCAATGGGCAGAGCGACAATGTCACTTCTCTGTCAGGCCTTAAAAGGTCACTCCTCCTGGACTGTTCCTGGATTCATTCTTCATTGCCCCACCATCCACCCCTACTCCTCCAGTGGCTCATCCCTCTTTCCCATGGGCTTCTTCCTAAACTACCTTTAGCCAAGGGAATTATTCCCATGGCACCTATGGGGGGGATCTGCTCTAGAGTTCCTTGCATTGTACCCCTACAGGGTGGTATATCCCACAGATAGAAAGTTGAACAGCCACAATGTATCAAAGTCACACAAGCATACATTTCATCCAGTTGCGTAAGCACAATTGAACCACATTTTCATCATGTTCTAGGATAGTGGAATGCATTATTAAGAAACACTGGCCAGTGTTTGCATGTGAGGAAAGACCTAGGGAAATGGTGCAACAACCATCAAGAATGGTATTTAGGAGAGCACCATCAGGCAAAGATAAACTTGTACATAGTAGTCAATGCAATAACATAAATGAAATCTGGCAACAGGACACAAGTAAGGGGTGTTTCCCCTGCCATAGGTGTAATTATAAAATGGGTCTGCAATTTTCTTTGTCCTGATTGGCTGAGACGCATCTGTGGCCATGTCCTTATTAGCATGTATTGTGCCAACAGGCACTTCTTCAGCCAGTCAGGATGGACAACAGCACATATCACTGTGCCAGCCTCGACCCTTACAAGAAGCTGGGTACGGAGCTGCTGTACAACACTTCCTGCCCACACCCCAACACACATTTACTATTTCTCAGTGAATGTATTTAACTGCAGACAGGCAAGTCCCCAACAGAACCAGTTCAAAAACAAATTCTGACCTGCCATCTCAGACGACAAGCAATGGATCAACTGATCCGCGTACACTGCTCAATCCACCTTTATGCTGCCATGAAGCGAAACTGCAGCTCGCGCCTCCAACAGTCTAGTACCAGTACTATTGTTGCAATTATTTAATTACTGCCATTGCTACAAACAAACTGTTTGTTCCTCATCCAGTAACACAATGCCGTGCCACTACAGTTTGAAACACTTCAATTAAAAACACTCTCTACAGCTGCCGGTGAGGGACACACTCGCTCCTCATATGGGTGACAAACACGGAAGCACTCCCACTCGCTTTTCCTGAAATTGCTGCTTACTCCTCAAACAAAAACAGAAACAAAAAAAATTAGGAAACTAATGAATGTAAAAAAATATATATAAACTAAACATACTTTCCACGATTATGTCTGTGTGTGTGTATGTGCAGAGTGGGGGGAGACACGCTCGCTCCTTCTTACACTGTCATCACTCAGTGCAAACTGCCTGCTTTCTCTCAACATCCCTCACAATAAAACCACCCACTTCCTCTGAGTAAAATAAAACTATGTTCTATCTGTTTGGTAGGCAGACACTACACATGTCAGCATCACTGTGTTGGTGTGGGGGAGGCGCGACCTCTAGTTGTCATCATATAGTTATAACACTTGTACAAGGAACTATCTTCATTATTACCACTGCTAAAAACTCCTGTTTTAAAAAAGAAATGGAGGATTTTTCTTTCTTTCTTGTTCTTTTTTTAATTTACTAGTAAGACCCATTTTATAAGTACAATAACACACTCCAAGGTGTGGCTTATCTCCTGATAAGAGCACGCCCAGCTGCATAAGGCACTTGGTGCAAGTGCCTCATGCCTCATAATGCACATGGGTGTGCTCTTATCAGGAGATAACCCACACCTCATCGTGTGTTATTGCTTGCTTATTGTACAACCATAGAAAAAGAAAAATGGCCATAGTCATAAAATGATATTGGATCCATGGCTTGATCACATGTGACAGTATGGTATCATTTACTTAGCCATGTGTACCTGTGGCACTTTTATGTGGAGAAAATGGTCAGACAGTTCAGACAGAGGGCAGGGGAACATTGCAGAGCTGTTTACAAAGGAGATTTGGAATATGCAACTGCTCAGCATATTGCTAGTTATACCCAAACACCACACATAACTTTAAGTTGGAGTATTGACAAAATGTTACCAAATACCAGGACAGGCAATTTTAATGATACAGTACTGAGAAAGGAGGCCTTTGGCATTTTTACTCTAGGTGCCATACAGTGGCCAGGGCACAACAAAGACTTTGATTTGATGCTGTATCTTAAATAAAGCCATATTGATCTGCCCCATTCCAGTAGGCTTTAGATATGAAATGTAAAATGACATGTGATGTCAGTAATCTTGTTCATGTTCTCTTTTAGTGGTACATGAACAGATAAACTCCATTGCTGTAAAGGAAGGGATTTTACCACAGCATCAGTCCAAAAAGGAGACACTGGAGTCTGTTCAGTTTATCTGCACTGCTTCTGAGATACAACAATCAGTGACGCTAGTAGCTAATTGTAACATATTTTTCTTAAGTTTAAAACCTAAGTGTTGATACCGCTTTCCTGAATTTTATAACACTTAAGAATCTAATGTTTTTAAATAGATTTTTGTTGACATTGTCTTAAGTATTTATTACTACTTTTTGCACTTGTCTCTTCAATTTGGGGGTTTTACATGGAGGTTTATTGTATGATGAGGATCCTTCATAAAGGAGCTTTTAGCTCAAAGGATGTACTTCTGACTTTCCTAATAAAATAAATAAAAAAATAAGGCCAGGATGCAAGTTAGCAATGTACTATCACTTTAAGAACCATTTAGCACTACAGCTGAGGAACGGGATCTGGGAGTTATTAGCAACTCACTTAAGCAATCGAGTCAGTGCAACAAGGCCTATGGCAAGGCTAACAGAATGCTGGGATGTATCAGGAGGGGTATTGATAGCAGAAGAAAAGAGGTAATACTTCCCCTCTGCAGATCCCTTATGAGGTCTATCCTAGAATACTTCACCCAGTTCTAGAGTCCTCACCTCAGAAAGGATAAGGACAGGTTGGAGACAGTGCAGTGCAGAGTGACAATAATGATTCAGGACCAGCAAGACAGATCCTATGAGGAGTCTCAAGGCATTAAATATGTACTCACTGGAGACCGGAAGGTAGAGGGAGATATGATAGAGACCTTCAAGTTTCTTAAAGGAATTAACAAAGTGAACTGTGGAAATATTTAGCCTGAATATCAATTTTTGGTGACGTGGACACAAATGGAAATTAACAGGAGCGTTCAGGAGAGATGTGATGAAGTATTACTTTACAGAAAGGGTGGTGGAATCTTGGAACAGTTCATCGACTGAAGTGGTGGGTACAAAAACAGTCAGAGATTCAAGCAGGGCTGGTACATAATGAAAGGAAATAGTGGTTACTGGGGTGACAGGACCAAGGAGAAGAGTAGAGAGTGCGGAGAAGGTTAGTGCCCTGAGTAACAGTAGGTTCCAGTGGTTATAGGAACTTGGGAAGACTGGATGGACCTCTGGTCTTTTTCTGTTGTCATTGTCTATGTTTCTATTTAGTTTAAATTAGAGCATCATCATTCTGAAGTTAGCCTTTGGAAAAGCATCATTCAGATGTGAAACGTGTCAATCGATGCACTTCCATACCTGTCGGGTCTGTACTTTATGGAACTGATTTCTATCTGAAGATTTATGAATTGAAGCTTTGAGTGTATCCTGAGTTTCATTTTGGAATGTTCCTTGTGGTGAGTGCCCAGCTTTTCTACAGGCTCTTATAGTTTCAATTTTGCTGTGACCCCTGGCTCCATTTGTTTCTCTTTAACTACCTTCAGTTAATTAAAGATCCCTCAATGGAAAACTAGTTGATAACTATATTACTGACCCTCAACTCAGAAGGATATTAACATCATTTCATTCCAAAATGCTTTCCAGTAAAATACTGGAAAAGATACAAAAGAAATCCTGGTTAAGATCCAACTGGGTTTTGTACTTGTGGCTTTAACACTCCAGAAGATTTAATACATGTGGTCCTGATATGCCAACTATACAACAAAGAGCCAAGTGGATTGGTAGAATATTGGAGAAAAAAATACTGGATAGTAAGACGATGGTCTGCTATCTATTTACCACACTAGACAAAGGAATTTTAACCATGCTGGGGTACTTTTGAAAGAGATTTAAAACAAGAAAGGAAACTACTTTGCACAGAATGATATTATTATAAACCAAAAATGTGTCCACTGTGTTTTGATATTAATGACAGTGTATTATTTATTAAGCCATTATATACTGTCTTTTGCTTCTTGGTGCATTTTTGAAATATACTGTAATAATTGTAAAAGTCTTGGTGAAGAACAATAAACCTTACCATATCAAGGCAAGGTTGCTCAATCTGGAGAGTCTGTAACTGAAAGGAAGTTACCCAGAACTCAGTTTCCACTGTGGGAGAATTGCAGTGTCTGCAATGCATCCCGGTCCCAAATGGGACCCATTGTTGTGTCTTACAAGAGTATTACAAGCTTCTCGCAGTTATTGCAAGATGATCAGGACCTTTACCAGCAATTGGAAGATTTACTTATCACCCTGTCTGAGCAAAATAGTGAAGAATAAGATGAGATTGTTTTATATGCTTAAACATTCCTTCTCTTTTTTTTTTTACCTTGCACTGCATTGCAATAAAACCTTGAAGCTTAATTTTGATAGTAGGTAAAATAAGACAGCTACTAAGTGCCTTAAATAATCAATAGCCCTGACTTAAACCTCAAGACATGTTTTGCATTAAAATATGTGTTTGTAATGATGATTAGTGCTTCAATATTTTGTTTTACATTTGAGCTTTTGACATTAATAGTTATGAATTAAGCTCTAGAAATATATTTTGCCTTAAAATATTTTTATAGTTAAGACTTATGGTTTGAACATTTTACCCTAAACATTTACATGTTCCACACAACGATAATTATGCTTGAGACCTTTAAGACATTTTAAAACATTTTTATTTTCTTTTGAATTCTTATTTTACAAAGCAACAGCCTACTCTGAATTTTCTTAAGAAGTGATAAACAAAGCAATTAGTCTGACCACAAAACTACATCCCAGCCAAATTTGGAAGTCCTAATTGATCTTCAGCAACTGCCAGGTGTTACTAGGTCTTAATTGCTGCCAGTAGATTTAAATGCTTGCTGGTACTAAAATGCCATGACCACCTTTAAAAGTTGTAACGTAAAAAATCACCTGTTATTGGAAATGCTTTTCACACTTAAAATATTTTTAATTTTACTTGCCTGGCAGATAACATATCTGTCATTGACTTTGACAAATGCCACTGTCAGATTATATATATATATATATATATATATATATATATTTTTTTTTGCTTCTGACAAATGCCTTTGACAGACACTCCTGACAGATACATTTGACAGATTAAAACTAATGCTGTAACCACTTTTTCAATCAACTGTGTAAGCTGGTTCTCTACCATACCAAGGTGAGAGAGAAAGAGGAGGATAAACACATACAGTAAGTCCTTTTCCAGGACCTCACTTGAGACATCAGTTTGTACAATGATGTGGTAAGATTTGCCTTTATCGCTGACATTAGGAGCAGAGAAGGATGTTACTTGGCTATTTCTATTTTTATTTCTTTATTGTGACTATGGTAGGGGACCTTATTCCCAGTCAGGAATTATATTGTTAAGTTTGCTTGCACTGTTGATCAAAATACTGTTTAACCCTTTTTTAAAAAAGATATTAAGTAAAAGATTATTAGACCAACATGACACCTTCTGGTATTTATTCTCAAGTTTAAAGTCTTATTACTTATAGAGGTATAGATACAGCAAAGGTAAATTAGTTCATGATTGTTCTATATACCTCATGCTGGTACTTTGGAAAATTACTGTAGATGGTTATCAACATATTGTAACTTAGAAAATCTAGAATGCAATATCTTATTACACAAATACTTTAAATTAAGTATTTTCTATAGACCACCTGACAGCAATACAAACGATACTGATACCTTATTGAACACATAACAACAGTGGCAGAAGAGGATGATGTGATTGTTCTGGGAACCTGGATTTGCCAGAGATCAACTGGAAGGAGGATGGAATAAACAACTCCCTAGGCAGTAGAGTACAGTCAACATTAGCATCAGCAGGCACAGAACAATGTGTGCTCACACCAACTCATGGCGACAATATACTCAACGTTCTCTTAACCAATATCAGAACTGATTTAACTGATATTATCAGCTCTACCCCTATAGGAAATAGTGATCATAATATAATATGCTTTGACATCAAGCAAGATCAAAAATTTGCAACAGGAATAACAGAATACAAAAATTATGCAAAGGCCAATTTTAAGGAGATAAAAAGAAAATATTTAGCCTAGACTGGAGTAAATCAACATGAAATCTTAATGCTGACCAATCCTGGGGACTATTGAGGACTACCATTTCAAAATTAGAATATAAATATGTAATGATTAAAAACTTATAACAAATGAGCACAAAGCCCATATGGTTCAGTAATATCATTAGGAAACTCATCAATAAAAAAAGAAAATATATGGTAAAATGAAGAAAAATCCCTCAGCAACTAACACCACTAAATATAAACTTGTTCTCAAACAAGTTAAACAAGCAATTAAACAATCAAGAGTTTCCAGAGAGTTCAGCCTAGCAAATAATAAAGGAAACATCAACAATTTCTATTCCTATGTAAACAAGAAAAGGGGTGTTGATAGGATGACAGGACCACTAGAAATAAACAACATAACATATAATAAACCAGAAGATATGGCAGGGGAATTTAATAGATATTTTGGATCAGTTTTCCATCCCCCTGAGCAGAATGTGATTATATCACCAATAACAATACCACCTTTAGACATACATAGCATCATCACAGTGGCGGTCATTAAAAAACTTCAACAACTTAAAACTAATAAATCCCCATACCCCAATGGATTAAGCCCAATACTCTTGAACGAACATGCCACAGAACTACCTCCATTATATTTGACATAGGTCAAACATCTCTTTCAGAAGTTCATGTACCTTCAGACTGGTGAAAAGCCATAGTGATACTTGTTTACAAGAAAGGGGGAAAAGAGTCCTGCCAACTACTGTCCGATAAGTCTGACCTCCATAGTAGGTAATATCATTGAGACCATAGTTAAGGAAGAACTGAACAGGACTGTCATAGCAAGGGGATATAGTGACACCACCCGGCATGATTTTGTAAACAAAAGATCCTGTATGACTAATCTCCTAAGCTTCTATAACTTTGTGGGTTACATGAAGATATGGGCAGAGAAGTTGATGTGCTAATGTTTGATTTCAGGAAGACATTTGATACTCTATTTCATAACATTCTAATATCTAAATTAATAAAGCTTGATATACACCAATCCCTTATAAAATGGATACAGAACTGGTTAACCAATTGAACACAGTCTGTTAGAATCAATGGCTTTGTATCACAAGATGTGGGAGTCACTAGCGAGGTGCCCCAGGGCTCAGTGCTGGGCCGCCTGCTGTTCAATGGCTTTATCAGTGATGTCTTATTCACAAATAGTGTTAAGGTAGCCAAGTTTGTCGATGACATCAAATTGGGTGGATTAGTTAACATTGATAATAACAGAAGGAAACTCACTTGTGAACTGGAAGGTATTGTAAATTGGGCAAACAATGATAATATGGCATTCAACCTGGAGAAATGTGCAGTGATGCATTTTACTAAGCATAATGTCCAGCAGGATAATTTTAATAATGGGGTTAGCTCAGGAATGTTTCCAATGAAAGAAACTTGGGCATATGTATTAGCAATAACCTCAAGAGTTCCAACACTGCAAACAGATAGCCAATAAAATCTGGCACTTGATAAACTGTGTTCAAAGATCATTCCCTCTAGATCCGAGGCTGTCCTATTCCCACTGTATAGATCATATATTAGACCACATCTGAATTACTGCTCCCCACAGTGGAGCCCCCACTTGAAAAAGGGCATAACAATTGTTGAGAGAAGCCAGAGGAGGTTCACTAGGTTTATACATCACTGTAAAAATAAACCATACCATGATAGGCTAAGGGATCTAGGATTATGGAACCTAACACTAAGAAGGAAGAGAGGTGACATCCTTCTTCTATACAGACTGATAAGGGATCCCATCTTCATGGAAGATCCGGGACTAGGATTTAAGGAACATATATACAATTTGAGGGGACACAAACAGCTGATTGAGACAAAACCTAATAGTGAACTGCAGAAGCATGCTTACGTACATCGTGTTGTAAGACTCTGGAACAAATTTCCCAATAAGGTCATTGAGGAAGACAATCTGATATTGTTTAAAATCAGGCTTGACCAGTATCTCAAGGAAGATGACCACAGTTATCACCACTGAGTTGTGGGGGACAGCACTCATGGGCCTGGCCTTCTGCTGTCCTACAAACCAAAGTATATTAACCAAAGTATATTAAATACCTTAGATGGTGTCCTTATGACCTTTCCAAAAATGAACAATGTAGAATAATGAATTGTCCCAGGCACCTTGGCAAAATCATGGACTGTCTAGTAGTTAGGATTTTTGATTACCTGGGTAAGTACCAGTGTCCTATAGTGGACACCCATGCCCATGAGCATGAAGGGGATAACGGGGAGTATGACATATTCACCCATGGGAATAAAATAGTTTTGGTCAGTCAAATAGATGGACACCCAATACATGTGGGCTGATTGCAAGGTCCTACTAATCCAATTGAACACCCGGCCATGCAAATTACCATACCTGCTAGACTTTATCCCAACCTATCTGCACTGATAGATGGGATGTCGTCTCCCTCTGGTCCTGGTGAGGCTGAAAAACTATCCCTTGTGCACAGAGATGACCCAGAAAGTTGGGCTAGAGGGCAGACTGAAATGTTTAGCACTAGAAATGGTGACCCTGAGTCAGAAAAGCAACCTTTTTGTAAAGAAAAAGAAACACAAAAACAAAACACGCTTGAGGTGCAGTCCTTTCAGGATGGCGACTCTCAACAGCAACAAACTCAACCACAGCAATCCCCACCAGGAGACTTCTAAAAACAGCCAGATCCACAACACCAAAATCCACACAACAAAATCCATGCCTTTTCAGCTATGACTTACACCCCCACGAAAATCTTAATAGAGGTCATGGACAACACTACTAGGGGAATGATAGCTCTAGAGGCAGAGGAAATTCTACTTGTCTCAGGCTCTACACATACTGTCCTACCCCAACAAAATTACCCCTTTAACTTTACAAAATACAAATAAAAATGTTATACACAATAATAGGCCAACCTGCAGTTACAGGAAAAGAAGTTCCACTTAAAATGAAAAATCACCCCACAACAGCACTCACAGCTGACATACCAGCACAAAGTGTTTTAGGAGCACAAGAAGCCAAATCCTTAGCATTACTAAATGTCATCACCGATATACCTCCTTTGCAGGCAGACATGCCACATTATTACAAAAATCAAATTCAATGGTTGGTTTAATAAACCACAAGATCAGAATATGCGGGACTCATAGATGTGCCCCCAATGAGAATACATGGTACTACACACCCTAGGCAAAAGCAATACCCTATCAAACCACAATACAACAATAAACTAATGAAAACTATTCAGGTTCTTTTAAAAGACAATACAATTAGACCATGCACCTCATCCACAAACTCACCAGTTTTACCACTACTCAAAAAGATGGCTCTATCTGTTTATTTTATTTTATTTATTTATTTAAAGATTCAGAAATAATGTTTGAGCACAGGATCTTTTACAAGGGTTCCACATTGAGATAACAAGCTAAACAGACATATAACAGCACAGGTTCAGGATAAAAGAACAACAGACATTAAGATTGCAATATTACAATTTCATTATTAGTACTTGAATAAGTACAGCGTCAAACTAAACCAGCATTAGATAACAATAGTGAACTTAGGAGAGGAGGAGAGTGCCCTTCTGAGGGTGTGTAGAAGACTTAGTAGCAAAGCAGCAAGGAAAAGTGTAGGGCAGAGGGTCTACCCCATGGGTATGGGCAGATTGAAAGGCAGCCTCTGGAGGAGGCTTTGTCGACATCAGACAGAGGTTGGGGCTGGGGAATGCTGGGCGTAGCAGCACAGGCTGGAGTGGTGGAGGAGGGAAAGGGCAAGAAGGTCTGAGGGGTGGGGTAGGGTGGAGGGGGCATGGGATTGGTGGGGTGGGATAGGCAGTTTCATTAATGGGGTTATGTTGACAGCAAGGAGTGGATGGGCTAAGTGTGCCACAGGGCTGGGGGAGGAGGTTGGCCCCAGACTAAGTCAGTAGTGGGGAAAAGCAGGAAGAGCTAAGGAGGGTGGGAGCCAGTGCTAGGGAAAAGGGGTACAGTTGGGCTTCTATGAATCAGCTTGAGGAGGGAGCACCAGGGACTAGGAGTGGGCCTGAAGAGGAGAAAGAGTCACACCATCAGAAAGCAGTCACATGCGGTGCTTGAGGTAAGGTGAAGCCATGAAGCCAGTTTGAAGTGCACAGGCTAGTGGAGTTCTGAATGTACTCAGGATCTCGTTAAGCCACAGGTGAGCTCTGTAGGCAAAGACACATTGTCCAAGTGTGGTTCAGTGAAAAGGTATTGAGAGAGCCCCGACATCCTGCCTCTGGTGCCATAACTGGAGTCAGTCAGAGAGAAGACATCAGATACGCAGGGGAGGGCCATAGTCAATGGTTGATAAGATGGAGCTGGATACTGAGAGGTGGAGGGCATCAGGAATGAGATGTTTTCTGTACCTGTACAGGACTCCCAGCTTGAGTTTACTGTCTTGAACACTAAATCAATGTGTTGGTAAAGGTGAGGGTGTCATTGAAGGTGACCCCAGATACTGAACGAGTGCACTTGTTCCAATGATGTGCTGTCTTTGTTGGATGTGACAAGGAAGGGAATTTTTTTGAGCTGGGGACTGAGATAAGCAAGGTCTTAGTCTTTTATAATTTAGTAAAAGTTTATGCATGCAGAACCAATCCTCTAGTTTGTTGAAGGAGCTCTGTAGTTCAGATTGGAGAGTCAATGTGTGTGTTGCTGTTGAGTAGAACTGCATTGTCTGTGTTTAAGATAATTTGAAATCACAAGCATTTGGGAGATTGTTCAAAAAATGTTGAATAGCAAGGGCCCCAATATTGACCCCTGGGGACCCCAAATGAGATTTCTCCGGATCCAGACATGGTTTGTCCAACTTTGACACATTGAGATCTGTGAGACAGGTAGTCCTGGAACCAGCATGTGGTATTGGCTGCCACACCCAGGTTCTGCAGCTCGGCCAGGAGAAGAGAGTGGTTAATGGTGTTGAAGGCTTTAGTTAAATCAATAAAAACTGACCCAACCAATTCGCCTTCATCAAGTGCCTCGTGCATGTAGTCAGTGTACTCCACCAGTGCAGTGGTAGTAGTATGATTCTGCCTGAAACCATGCTGGCTTGGGCATTGTAACTGATATTTGTTGAGGTATTCAGTGAGTTGCTCCGCCACAATCTTTTCCAGTGCCTTGGATAGGCTGGAGAGGATGAAGATTGGTCTGTAGTGGGTTATACAGGACATGTTGCTGTTCTTGTGTACAGGGGTCACAAGGGCCTGTTTCCAGACTGCCGGGAATTCAGCAAGGGACAGTGACTTGTTAAATAGTTTGGTTATAGGCATGATGAGAACATCAAGTGTGAGGGATAGGAGTTTCATGTCTACCCCATCACTGCCCATTCTGGTCTTACCTAGCACTTTTTTTACATGTATCAGGGCCTCTTTCACTGTCACTCTCTTAAAATAAAAGTCTGGATGGGTGTTATTGGTTGACTTGCAGCCAGAAGGATCATCTGAGGTGTGCAGATAGGCAGGCGGTGGAACAGAGCTCAGGTCAGTGAAGGCCATGTTGAAAGATTCTACAATTAGGAGTGGGTCAGTTGTGGGGGAGCCATTTATGTTGAGCAGATGGGGGTGCTTCTTATCATCCTTCCAAAGGAGACTTTTGACAGTGTACCAAAACCTCTTTCTGTCACTTCAGCTACTATTGAGCTGTTCCTTATGGAAGCTGGCTTTGGCCTGCTGGATGAGGTTAGTGCAAAGATTTCTGGTGGCTTTGTAGCACTGGTAATTATGTTTGTTATGAGTGGACCTGGTTTTAAACCAGAGGTTATCCCTTTGCTGCATCTTGGCAAGTAGGTCCCAGTGATCCAACCATTGTTATACCCACAAGTTTTCCTTTTCCTCAGTGGGGCAAAGAGATAACAACTACTGTTGAATCCATCAATAAGGTAGTTTGGGGCCTGGTCAAGGTCTGGTGCCAGTAATGGGGGACCAGTCATACAAAGAGAGGGCTGTGTTGAGAGATCTACCTTTGCCTTTCCTCAGGACCCTGCTTTCAATTAAGATGGGGGGGTTACTGAATTTGTTGGACCACAAGAAGATGACCGGGGGAGTGGTTGCTCAAGGTATCTGGCAGTACTGTGACCTCAGAGACCTGGGATGGGGAGCTTGAGAGGAGCCAGCCAAGGAGTGTGTCATTGCCTGACTTGTAGTTCCATCTGGTGGGACTGGTGACTAGTTGTGTTAGGTAGGAACTAGCAACGATGTCCCTCTGGGAGGCTGACTCTACACAATCCCAGTTTATGTTGAAGTCACCCATGATGATGAGTTCTGAGCCCTTGGGGAGAGTGGCCTCTGCTTCCAGAATTTTAGGGAGGCCTTCTCTGGCTTTTTGGGGGGTAGGTAGACCAAGGCAATGATTAGTGACTTACGATGTTGCCCGACCTGTGTTTTCAGCACTAGTAGTTTATAGTCATCGTCAGGTTTGTGATAGGGAGGACGGAGCACAGTAGGGAGTCTCTAGCGTAGATGAGGCAACCACCACCTTTCTTGCTCCCCCTATCAGTCCTGAAGGCTTGATACCCAGCAAGTGCTATTTCATTATTTATTATCTTGTTTGACAACCATGTCTCCATAAGGCAGATAATATTGGGGGTGAGGTGGGTCATCCATGCCTGAAACTGTTCAAATTTGGCAGTTATGCTGCAGATGTTCCTTGCAGCAATTCTTAGTCCTTTGAACTTACATCCTCCAGTGCCTGATACAGTTGGTGGGCCTGGGTTGGCATGCACATTTCCAGATAGGAGGATTGGCATGAACATCACCTTCCTGGCTGTGAGGCTGATGGTAATTGTGGACCATATCCTCCCCCATTGAATTTTGCTGGGGAATGGCTGGGTGATCTTCAGCAGTGGTTTTATTGGGGAAAGAATCATGAGGGTGCCATAGCATGGGGCTGCTGCTGGGGACCCTGGGTTAGTTGGTGATAAGAAGAACTCCTGGTGGTTCTGTACTGAGGTTGTTGCCCCCAAACAACAGTGTCAAGCTGCTAATGGCAAGATATGGTTCTGGGTATGGAGGTGGTGGACCACTATGGTCACAGGGGCCTACGGTGAAGGAAGCAGTTGCAATGAGCAGGACAAAAGTGCAGCCCATTTTTTGGTGCCATGACAGCTTGCATGGAAATATCCTGCTTAGAGCTGCTGAGTAAGGGTGGCTGTGAAGTAGCGGTGACACTGTAAGGTCTGCGGCCAATGGGGGGAACCAATGAGGAGGGAGCAGAGTAGGGGAGGTGGAGTTAAAGAGTATTTAATAGAGGCTGGAACTGAGGAAGGTGGGCAAGACAAAATACCTAATTCTGAGTTTCAGAGTCAGAGCTGGAGAGCCAGTGAAAAATAACTGTCCAACAGGGCTTGGGAGGTGGACCAATTGGAGGCTTTGTGCTAGCGGTCCTGGCCAATCAGAGGGCTAGGTGGAAAATACAAAGCTAGTGGAGCATGGAGCCTGGGGAAGCCATACCTGGTCACTTGATCATCAGAGGCTGGCCTAAGGGGATGGTGGCAGGAGAGGGCTCCGCCTTTCCAGTTCTTACCAGCGGCTTGAGACTTTGGGTGCACCTGATCAGGGGCCACCACCTAAGGGGAAGAAATGAAGAGGAGCCTTGGTTAAGAAGGCATAAATTGGTGAGTGGAGAAATATGCAGAGGAGACAGAGTAGTTAGACTAGGGACAAAAGAAGTGTGAAAGAGTAGCTAGCAAGAGGCATCAGGGGTCTCAGAGTGGAGGGGTGGGGGTATAGGTTTAGTAGAGAGGTTAGGAGTTGGAGGGCAGGGAGAATGGGAAGCAGTCAGCAGTTTCAATCACAGAATCACAAAATGGTTTAGTGGTGGATTACAGGCAATTAAATAAACACACCATAGATTATGCAGTCCAAAACATAGATGTGTTACAACAGTGGGAGCTGCTCCCAATAAGAATGTACAAAACTATCCTTGATGTGTCAAATGGATTTTTCTCTATACCCCTACACCCAAAAGACCAATTTAAGACTGCACTTACTGTTAATTATCAGCAATATTGTCTCACTAGCTTGCCGCAAGGCTTCAAAATAGCCCCAACATTTTTCAGTCCATAATCACTCATGAGTTACAAGACATTCCCGATATACAGATTTACATAGATGCTAATTATTTTAGCCATGACTTCCCTGAGCAACACTTTGCAACATTACAGCAAGTAGCAAATAGGCTTTACAAGAAAGGTTGCAAAATTAATGGTGGAAAAAGTCAGACAGATAAGACTACACAAAGTCATTTATTTGGGCAAAGTAATTCATCACAAAATATGTCTTACTGATGAATACTTTGGAAAGGTAAAAAACATAAGGCTGGATATTCAAAAGGGTTGAGCCATGCGCAATAGGGTTGCGCCTGCACAAGTCCGAAATTGCGCCATTCTGCGATATTCAGCAGGAGGCAGTTGCATCCCCCAAGTCATGCTGAGCAACAGAGCAATGCTAATGAAGGCATGCTCAACCGGAGGGGGAGGAACCATGTATAAACTGCACAGCCCGATATTCAGCTGGTTGTGCAGAGTTGTGCAGACACAACCCCTATCTGCGCCTGCACAACTTTGAGCCAAAAAAGGATTAAGTCCGAGGGCCACCCACAGGTGAGCTGCCGCATTGCAGGGTACAACACAGCAGCTGCCACCTGTGGGTGGCCCTCCACTGTTCCCTGTGCCCACTTTGCAGCCTGATCGTGGCATAATAGTAACCCCCATAGCCCGATCATGGGCAGATCACACTCCCCTGATTTGGCCTGATCGCGTATAACATACATGAACCCCCACTGGCCCGCTTATGGCATAACAGAAATGAACCCCCGACTAGCCCAATCACTGGCAGAACAGAGTTCAAACCTCGCTGACTCGCCTGATCACGGGCAGAATGGAGTTCAACCCCAAGACCAATATCCCTGGTGGTCCAGTGGACCACGAAGCCCGATCATGGCATAAGAGTCAACCCCCGGTCCAATTTCCTGGTGATCTAGTGGCCCCCATGGAGCCCCACCACCCGCTCCGCTGTCAGCCGGTGGGCGGCAGCACCCCCCCCGCCTGCCGCCCCACCATCCGCCAACTGACAGCTCAATAGGGCTGCATGCCTATTGGTTCAGAGCAAGAGTAATGGCGGCAGCTATATAAGCAGTCCAGATATGTGAATGAATCACATATCTGACTGTTTTGTACGGTATGGGCTGCACGCCCATTGAGTTCAGGTGCATGTAAACATAGCAATAGGCTCTTTAAGATTAAGATAATATGAATTGTTTACATGCACACTGAATCAGATTCATACTCCAATTTCTGCAGAATCAATGCAGCAGTCCTCAATTGGTACTCATGTCTTCTTAGAGTTGGGTTCCTGTTTTGATCTGAATCAGATTCAACTGCAGTGGTGCAAGTGTATTTGATTGTTCTGAACCAATTTAGTTTGTAAATGTACACCTGATTGGGAATTAATTCTGTTATTTTTTTCTGTTACAATGGCTGCAAAAGGAATGCAACCCGATTCCCAATCATCAGTTCCTGTGTGTTTGCATGCAGTGGACCTCAGTCACTGTGCAATCAGTTTAGTTATTCTCATCTGGTCCCTTGTGCCGCTAAAGCTGTAAACAGCCGCCAGGTCCTCTCCAGGCCCACTGGGGCTTCAGAACGTTCCCTTCTCAATCCCAAGTGCTGCCGTGGACCCTCCGCTGCCTGCCCAGGAACACTCTTCGAGACCTGCCTGCCCAGCCGCAACCGCCGAAGTTTTCGCCTTGCTCCTCCAGGAAGCCTGTTGTAAGGGGCCACCCGCTGCACTCTCGCCCAGAAGCGGAACCAGGAGCCCGGCTGCACCCTGGTCCCTTGTGCTGCTAAAGCCATAAACAGCCGCCAGGTACGTTTTCCTACCGACTTCAGCTGACGGTTACCTCCAGCTTAGTCTGAAGCGCTGCCTGGCTGTACTTCTCAGAAAAAGCGGCTGTTCTCACTGATAATCGCTGACTTTTTGGAACTGCTTCCTGCGATCTGGGGCTAGGAGTGCCACCCTCCGGTGCCTCTCTCCCCGCTTGAGGTGAACTCTGAGCGGTCACAATTAGCAAGTGATACAGCTCGTTCGTTGGCAGTTTGCTCTGGTTACCCTGCATTAGCCTAATTTGTCTTTCTACCTTAGAGTTTTGTGCTGTAGTTTACATGCTTAGCTAATGTATGATACATGCGTAGTGCATCAATCTAAATGCATGGAAATTGGAATAACTGTAAGAAAGTATAGAGCCTAGTTCTACCTGCCTTAAAGTTGAATTAGCTGACCTAATCTTTCCCACTGTTCATGGATCTCCTCCTCTCTTTCACACTTCCCGCCCTTTTCTTTGTCCTCTTAACCGCACCTTGCTTCTCAGCTCTCCTACATAAAGCCTCTCCCTTGCTGTCCTCCTTAGGTCCTCTCCAGGCCCATTGGGGCTTTGGAACGCTCCCTTCTCAATCCCAAGTGCTGCCGTGGACCCTCCGCTGCCTGCTCAGGAACACTCTTCGAGATCTGCCTGCCCAGCCGCAACCACCGAAGTTTGCGCCTTGCTCCTCCAGGAAGCCTGTTGTGAGGGCCACCACGCTGCACTCTACGCCCAAGCGGAACCAGGAGCCCGGCGCACCCCTGGTCCCTCATGCTGCTAGCTGTAAACAGCCGAGGTACATTTTCTTCCACCGATTTCAGCTGATGGTTACCTCCAGCTTAGTCTGAAGCGCTGCCTGGCTGTACTTCTCAGAAAAGCGGCTCACTGCTAATCGCTGACTTTTGGAACTGCTTCCTGCGATCTGGGGCTAGGAGCGCTGCCTCCGGTGCCTCTCTCCCCACTTGAGGTGAACTCTGAGCGGTCTAGTGTAAGTGATACAGCTCCTTCATTGGCAGTTTGTCCCACTGGCACTTGCGCCAGCTCCCACCCTCCCACCACCTCACCCACCCTGGTCGACCTCTAGCTTTATAGGACTCTGCTGTTCATATGACTAAGTGTTCACTTTCCCATTGGTTCCTTATATTGTCTCACCACTGGGGTGATCGACCTGCTCAATGTCTGCTGAATATTTTAGTCTCACTTCGCCCAAATCTACCTCCCTGATCCTATCTCTTCTCCTGAACCTACATTACGGCTATTTTCTCCCTCTCCTCCATAACTCCCTCATCCTTGAGCTCACCATCTGTTTCTCTGAACCTTGCTCTAGCTATATTTCCTAGCCAACCTTCCCTGCAAACCTCTAGCTGCTCAAATAAACTGGTTATAGCCCCAAAGTGCTAAAATGTCTCTCCTACCTATAGGCCCCAGCCCCAAGTGGCAGACCCAAAGCGCTAACTATTCTAAACTGCCTTGTCCTTCTTTGGAGTATGAATGAAATCTCTCTGACTCTACAGTGAGACACACCAGAACCCCCCAGCCATGGACTTCAGGTTTTCAAACCTTATGATAGCCAATTCCTGCCAAAACCCTCTTTGGAACACCTTCTCCTCAACAAGCTGCACTTATCGAGTACTGATTACTCTCAAAATAGGTGGAGGAAACACCGGGAGCATTAAATCTCTACAGCATAAAGCTCGTGTTTCTGGCATCACTCCTGCTCAAGCTGGCTGCGACATTGAACTGAATCCAGGCCCCATGCAACGGTGCTCCGTGAATATGAAAGGTAAATCAAATAAGGTCTATCCATAGCCCATATGAACATCCAAGCTTACTGAATCACCTGTCTGAACTTGAAGCATGGCTTAAAATTTATGATCCTGACATACTGTGCCTATCGGAAACCTGGCTGAAAACCAAGGACCCCTGATACCATGTGTGTCATACCTGGCTATTTATTCATATGGTAGAACAGACCTGAGCCAAAGAGGGGTGGAGGCATTGCCATCTACCACAAGTCTCACCTCAGCATCAGCACAGTCCCTGCCCAAAACCCCCCAACTACGTGTGAGTCAATTCATGCACTCCTGTCCCTTGGCAGTAAGAAACTGCACATAATCTGCCTCTACAACCCGCCCTCTGGAGGAATGGACGGTTTTCAGGAAGTACTCAAACTAACGCTTCAATCCATCAACAGCAATGAAGCCGACATCCTTGGCGACGTTAACCTAAATTGTCTGGGTCCCTCCCACAATGTCCTTGCATCACTGGTACAAGGCTTCAACTTCCACCAGCTAATAACCGAGAATACCAGTTTGGTAACACCGCAGTCTGGTACATTGATTGACTGGATCCTTACAAATAGACCCGAACATATGGCCATCACAGGGGTCCTGGCTGATTCAATTACCGACCACTCTCCTACCTATTGTCAGTGGCGCTCTGGCCAGTCACCTCCCGGCTGGTCACTTTCATGAACTTTGCCCAGTTGGAAGTAAATGCTTTCCTCCTGGAAGTATCAAACTTAGACTGGTCAGAAATTTACCATGCAGTTAATGTAGAAGATGCCCTAAAAGTATTCCTACTGCAGTTTATCTCAGTACAAAATAGTCATGCACCGAAAGCTACAAGAAGAGTCAGGGGGAAACAAACCAGATGGCTCCACAAAAACCTTCTACAACAACTTCGGCACAGGGACAAACTATGGAAGAACTACAAAAGCTCTGGGTTGCCCAGTGACCACTCAATATACAGGCAACATAGGAATTCCTGCAGAAAGCACATAAGGCTAGCTAAAAGCATGTACTATCAGAACTTACTGAACAACTCAGCCCACGATCCCCGTAAATTCTGGGGTCACATAAAAACCTTCCTTGGCACACCTCAATCTGTTACACCCTCAGAGATGGTCATAAATGGTTCCCACTGTAATAACCCCTCACCATAGGGAATGCTTTCAATAACATGTTCTCTGACCTCTCATCCTATACCTGCACATTACCATTGGCACCCTCTGCATCCCCCCCACCTGACAATGTGCCAGCACCTGTCTATGTCTCCCAAACCAGTGACCCAAAAACTCACCCCTTTTATTTCAAAGCTATCACAAGCACTCAGGTTCTGAATCTACTAAAGAAAATATCTGAAAACACCAGTCCTGGTTCTGACCACCTGGAACCCCGCCTGCTAAAATTAGCTGCACATCTTATCTCAAAACCACTGGCTAAAATCTTCACTCTGTCCCTTACCAGTGGTACAGTTCCGGACCTCTGGAAAACTGCCAGGATTACCCCAATCTACAAGAAAGGGAACAAAAGCGATATCTCTAACTACAGGCCGATTGCAATCCTGTCAGTACTTAGCAAAATCTTAGAAAAACTGGTAGCAAATCAGATCCTGGAATACCTTGATTCTACAAAACAGCTCAGTGATGTGCAGCATGGGTTCAGGAAAAAACATAGCACTACGACTGCCCTCGCCAAGTTCACCTCAGACATCCTCTCGAACATGGACAAAGGAAGGCTTACAGGGGCTGTTTTTATTGATCTCACCAAGGCTTTTGACCTTGTGGATCACCCCTTGCTCCTGTCCACCCTCCAGAAAATAGGCTGCTCCTCCCCCGTGCTAAACTGGTTCAGGAGCTACCTGATCGACAGGTCCCAGGCTGTTAAATTCAACTCTGCCATCTCTAACAGTGTCAAAACAAATGTCGGTGTTCCCCAAGGCTCGATTCTGGGTCCTCTTCTTTTTACACTCTTCATTAACAACCTCCCAGACAATATACCTGCCTGCTCCTCTCTTCTCTATGCAGACGACCTGGTCATCTATGCCAGCTCTCACAACATGGAGCACATTAACTTATCACTCAACAGAGCCTACAACAGCATACAGAACTGGATCAACTCCCATCGCCTTATCCTCAACTCCAGCAAGACAAATGCCATGCTCCTGGGCACAGCACAGAAGCTACGGTTGTGCACCATTCCACTTAATATTCTTGATCTTAATGGGAATGCTCTTCAGGTCGTCACCTCCTTCCGCTATCTGGGCATCTTACTGGACCAATCTCTTGACCTAAATCTATACATCCAAACCACCTGTAAAACTGTAAACTGCAAGCTGGGGGCAGCCTATAGAACCAGCTATATGCTCACATCGTCAGCAAAGCTGGTCATCCAGAGGATCCTTCTACCTACACTTACCTACTGTGCTCCCATACTAACTACTGCCCACAAAACAGCCCTGCAAAATGGGATGTCACTTATAACAATGTCTGCCGATATGCAGCCAAGGCTCCTCGACTTCAACATCATTGTCAGTTATACAGAGACCTTGGGTGGCTCTCCCCCTCTGCCACCAGGCGCTACTACCTGGGCTGTCTAAACAACTCTATCCTCAGGCTAGGACAGCCAGCAGCCCTTGCTGAGCTGCTTCGTCCTGCTATATCAAACTGGGAGTTAAGATCGGCAGATAAAGCCCTCCTGGAAGTTCCTCAATGCCATACCAACAAAGGAACTGGATCCTTCAAGTACGCAGCCCCCACGATGTGGAACCTGCTCCCTCTGGATCTCAGGCAAGCATCTTCGCACCTTGTATTCAAACGTGGGTTGAGACACCACCTGGTCACCTCTGACCAATGCACCTGCTTTGACCCTACCTGACTGCCTTACCTGCCCTACTTTTTACACCCTCCCCCTGGCTACCTACCTTCCTATTTCTCTCCTCCCACACCTCATGCTGCCTTCAGACCCTTAAGCTCCCCTGCCTCAACTACTTCTTTATAAACTACATTGATGCTAAGTGCAATTTTAGTTTTTGTTTTGTGAAGACTGTACTGTCTTGTAAACTGTTACTTGTTAACTGCCTCTATTGTTATCTGTTGCCGGTAATCTCCCAATAACTGTCGATATTTTAGCTACTTGTCACAGGCTCAACTGTTGAATCTGGCAGGGCTACCTCTGACCAGATAGGTGCTGGTACTGTGAGTGTCATTACCCCCCTACCCCTCCTGCTCCTTGTTCATTGCCTTTGGATGTCCCAGGGCAGGGACTGACTTATGATCTCATGCCCAGCTTTGGAACCGTGAGCCCGGCTGCATGTACCTTCCTCCAACCGCTAAAGCTGTAAGTGCGCCGCTTTGTCTTTTTATCCCTGACCTCTCTTTTCTCTCATGCCCAACCGCGGGACTATGAACCCGGCGCTCTTCCCAACACTCTGCCGCAAAAGCCGTAGGCTTGCCTGACAGTCCCCAGATACCATGGATTGCCTGCCGCCGTACGCCCACCTACGGTGCCTCCCTGCCCAGCCTCCCCTCCCAGCCTCCCACCCCAATGCCTACAGCTTCTGCTGGGTGCTGTGCTATCTCCCCCCCAAGTCGCTCTCTCAACCAACTACTGAACCACGAGCCCGGTTGCCTACCCCTTCTAAAGCCTCAACATCTTTTACTTTCCCGGCTGCTCTTTACCTTCTTGCCCAGCTGTGAAACCATAAGCCTGGCTTCTACTCCTACGCTTTACCGCTAAAGCCGTAAGTTTACCTAACTGTCCTCAGAAACCTTTACCGCTTGCCGCTCGCACACCCGACTTCGGTACCCAACAGCCCAGCCTCACAGCCCCCGCCCTACAGCCAAATCTGGGAGCCATGCAAACTCCCTCTAAAGCCCCACGTCGGTCTTTGGGTAACTTAGCTATCTGAACCTGGATCCCGCTCCTCTCTCCCAAACTCCCTCCCCGCCATCTCCTGACCTCGGAAATCTGTCCCCTGGCGTGTAATGACTTTGACTTCGTACCAGTACCTACACTCCTTGTAACACTTCCTGTACTATCTAACCAATGTTTTTGCCTAGTCTAGCTGACACAATGTTAGCCTAGCCAAAACTGCCTCTCTGTATGTATGTACTTTGCACTGCCTTTCAAATTGTATTGTTGAAATTTTCTTTGGTTTATCCTGTATTGTACTCACCCGGGTCGTGCCTGAAAATAGTCACCTGCTGGCTAGTGCACCTACCCGGTAAACAAAAGCTAAATAAAATAAATAAAATAAAAACATGTAATCCAAAAAGGATGACGTTACTTGCTTGCGAAGTAATTGATTCACAATGCATGCAAACATAGCAATAGATCAGTTATGTGTCGAAAGACTTTTATTTTCTCCAGCTTCAGTTCCTTTAAATTTTTTTAATTCTTTGTTTATACCCCCTCTTACGCCACTGCCTTGACCTCCCTCTGGAATCCCCTAGGTGCCCTTGCTTTTGTAGGCTCTGACCCCCATCAACTGCTTACTTCCATGCTGCCTTGGCTATCCCCTATTGGTGGGAAACAATGAAGGTACCCACTCCTCTAACTGCATTGATTTTCATCAGGTTAACAGATGAGGAGTTTTCAGAGTTGGTCCCCTTCGGTCCCCTGGGGTCTGTCGTTACTCTTGTGTAAAAGGCTTGGGATGCTGACAGACTCACACACAAAGGCTTCTTCTTCCAACAGCTACTTTATTGGAGAATTCCAACATGAAGTAAGGTAATGGCAAAAAGAAATAAAAGGCGGACTGGATTCGCTCATACAAGAAAATTAAAATTCACAGGCTTCCCATAGACATAGCAAGTCACCAGCAATACTTTGCAGCTTCATAGTGGTCCCAGACACAGACACTAGAGCACTAGCTAGGGTGTAAGCACTTCAGCACCCTCAGAACAACTGACTTTCTCCTGAGAGAGGCTATATATACTATAAGGCTATTCCTGATAGGCTAAGGGCCTGTCATTCAAACTGTATAATACAATCTTTACTTAAATAAACTTAGTTTTTCACAAGATTTATTTTAAATGATGCTTCTCAGAAACACTTTATTTATGTTTAAACTTTAGACACATTTTAATATATTTTTGAGACACAAACTCTGGCTTTGGAGATTCAGTTCCTCCTCATTGTTCTTTCTCTATAAAACAATGGGAAACATAACGACTGGCCCTTAGGAAGTGAGGCTGCTACTCAGAGAGCTCTTTTCTTTGGAGCAGGTAAAACCCTTTTCCCTTGATTCAGCTTCAATATTTATATTTCATTTAATTCCTTTCTGGAGCATTGTAGTAGCTTTTAAAAAATGTGCACTGTCAGTATAAATTATTTAGCAGGCTGTCTAGTAAGATAGAGCGTTTGGTCAGCGTTCCCAAAACATAAAAGGGATTCCAACAAAAGGCGTAATAGCGCAAAAGCAGTGGATAGAAGCTTAACTTGCTGTATTTTAGTGATTTTAGCCATTTTAATTAACATTTGGATGAGTCGCGATCCTTACGAGCTGTGCGACAGTGCGCACGTTTACGCAGCTCGCAAGGAATGCCGCAATAGCGTAAAACGCCAGCACTAATAATTTTAGGGCACAATATTGCAGGAAAAGCTATTGCAGCTTTTCCAATACAGAGTACCAAACCAGAGGACAATTCTGAGGCACGGAAGGGTGATTCAAGGGCTTTTCAGTGTTTAAAGCCCTGCAACCTTTGTTAAAGCATTTAAAGCTACAGAAGCATTCCTTCACTTTCAGAGGGGAACCAAATAGAAACGCGACTAGGAAAAGGGGGTTCAACAAACAATCAAACAAACGACATAAAGCACAAGGAAAAAAAATAATAATTAAATGCATAGGTGGCCAGGCTATGCAGGACAAGAGACAAGACTACACATAACACAAGATACACAAAGGAATGACACAAAAGGAGAGGACCTAGTCGCAGTGTTATTTCAGTATCTCCCTCTCAAAATAGAAACCAAATGGGAGATGTACGCAGGTTATTATACCCTATGACATTCTCCTCCCCACTCAAGAAAAAAAATAGTTCAGAATAGATTGTCTGAGTACATATTTTTTTGTTTTATAAATAAAGTACAGATCTCCTATACGCAAGAGATGGAGCCAAAGCCCACCCACCTTAGGCTCCACTCGGGTCCCAATTATAATTCACTTTTACCTAGGGAACACTATTTTTCCATTCCTGGTGTAAAAGAAAGAGGGAAAAAAAATAATTATTTACTTGCTCATGCTATACCCGAGGTCTGTCTTTAACTATCATTTGGCTATTGTCATATCCATATCTGGACAGAAAATCTGCGTTTTTATGTTCTGCCCCTTTTCTATGCTTTATTTTAAAATGGTATGGTTGCAACGACAGGTACCACCGCATTATGCGGGGGTTTTTATCTTTCATAACGTTGAGCCAGCATAGTGGGTTATGGTCTGTCCATAATTCGAATTCTGTAGCCCATAAATAATATCGCAGGGCTTCAATAGCCCAGCGTATTGCTAGACACTCTTTTTCAATGGTAAAATATCTAGTCTCCCGTTCATGCAGCTTCCTGCTGATATATATGACAGGATGCTCTTCCCCTTCAATCATTTGTGACAAAACTGCCCCATGCCAAAATTTGAGGCATCAGTCTGAAGTATAAAAGGAGTGTAAAGTCAGGGTTATGTAACACAGGTGAGAACATATTAATGCTTTAATGGTAGAAAATGCCTCCTCACAACAGGAGTCCAAATCACTTTATCAGGGTGTCGCTTTTGTTAAGTCAGTAGGTGTTTAGCTATTATAGTGAAATTCGGATAAATCTCCTATAATAGCTAGCAAGTCCTAAAAAGACCTAACATCCTTTTTCGTTTTGTGAAGCACTGTTAGCTATAGCTTCAATTTTAGATTTAATGGGTTTTAGTACACCCTCCTATTTGAAATCCCAAATATTCTGTCTCTTGCATAGCAACCGAACATTTAGATGGGTTGATGGTAAAACCTGCAGATGTTATAGCAACTAATACAGTGGCTAAGTGTTGTAAATGATCAGCCCAGGTATTACTAAAGATGACTACATCGTCCATATAAGCAGCACTGTATTTAACATATGGTAGAAGCAATTTATCCATAATTCGCTGGAAGGTCGCTGGGGCCCCATGGAGCCCAAATGGCATAACAGTGAAATGAAAGAGGCCAATAGGGGTACTGAAGGCAGTTTTTTCCTTGTCATTAAGATCTAAAGGAATCTGCCAGTACCCTTTAGTCAAGTCAAGTGTTGTAATATACTGGGCTTTTCCTAGATGGTCAAGTATATCGTCAATGCGTGACATTGGATAGCTATCAAATTTTGATATGTCATTTAATTTTCGAAAATCTAAGCAAATTCGAACCCCTCCTTCCTTCTTTCCCACTACTACAACCGGGAAGTTCCACTCACTGTGAGAGGGTTCTATGATTCCTAGTTGTTGCATTTTACCCAGTTCCTGTTCCACCTCGCTTCTTAAGCGTTCAGGTATCCTATATGGCCTTTGCCTAACTGGAGATTTCTGTATGGTGTTAATACGGTGTACTACGCCCTTAACTCTCCCAGGTTTCCTGTAAAGTATTTTCCAAAAGGTTGTAATACAGTTTGAAGTTCTGCTTTCTGTTGACTGGTAAGTAGAGTATTAATTTTCAACTCATTAATTCCTTCAGGCTTAGATTCCAACCGCTGGTATACCAAATCAAGTTCACTGGCGGGAATTTCAGGATGTATGTAACCTACCAAGTAGTCTTTTCTTTCTACCCATTTCTTTAACAAATTAACATGGTATATATTGTTTTTTCTTTATCTGGTAAGGCCACTTGATAGGTCACAGGTCCTGTCCGTTTAGTAATAGTATATGGTCCTTGCCAAGTCATATATAGTTTATTATCTGAGGATGGTAATAACAACAAAACTTTGTCCCTTCTTGAAATTCTTTGTTTCCTGTTCCTTATCATATAATTTCTGGACACCTTGTGTTTGATATTAGTCTGGTGGGCAATCCCAATATATTTAGCTATCTTATTCCTAAGATGGCAAATATAGTCATTAGGGACCTGACCCGGGGATGTTTGCCCTTCTTCCCATTTTTCCTTCATAAGATCTAATGGACCTCGTGGATTATGTCCATACAGGAGTTCGAAAGGGGAAAACCCAGTGGATGCTTGAGGTACTTCTCTATAAGCAAACATTAAATATGGTAATAGTATATCCCACCTACGGCCTTCTTCCTGACAGAATTTACGTAGCATTTTCTTGAGGGTCTGATTGAATCGTTCAACCAGTCCGTCAGTTTGAGGATGGTAGGGTGTGTGTATGGCTGTAATTCCTAAAATATTGTACAGCCTTTTAATAATGTAGAACAAAAATTGCTACCTCTGTCTGTCAGGATTTCCTTTGGTATGCCTATTCTACTGAATAGTTTACCCAGTTCTTCCGCTTATTTTTGTGCAGTAACCTTATGTATGGGTATGGCTTCTGGATACTTGGTTACATAGTCACAGATTACCAATATGTATTGATTACCCTTCGAACTTTTGGAAGGGGTCCCACAATGTCCATAGCTATCCGTTCAAAAGGTGTGGTTATTAGGGTATAGGCATTAGGGAACTTTATCCTTTCTCCCCAGCTGAGCAACTTTTGGCATTCTGGGCAACTTTTACAATATTCTGCCACCTGCTCATGAATACCTGGCCAGAAGAACCGATATAACAAACGCTTTAGTGTAATGTCTCTACCCATGTGTCCAGCCAATGGTATGTTATGAGCTAGATCTATCAGTTGTTGCCTATATTGTTGTGGTACTAACAACTGATTCACAACCTCACCACTCTTTGGATTGACACAAACTTTATACCATAGACCATTATACATTTTATAGTTCATAGTTCCGTATCAGTCACCTGAGAAAACAATTCTGTAAACTGGGATCATGTTGCTGTGCAGTTTTAAAGTCTATTATTGACTTCTCAGAGTCTTTATCAGTTTTATTTTCCTTTTGCCCCATTGAGTCCATTCATGCTTTTCCCTCCTTTTCTGGGCTTTGGATTTTGTTTCCGTCTTGGATTCCCCAAATATTTCATCAGCAAAAGGAAATACCTGACCCAGCTTCCCCTTAGCTTGAGATCGAGTAACTACCGCTGTAACATTACCAGTTAATAGATTCTGAAAGTCAGGATAATCATGCCCAATAAGTATAGGAACAGGCAGATGAGGTACAGCACCTACCCGTAGAGTATGTGTTTGACCTTGTATGGTTATATCCAAATTATAAAGAGGGTAATGGTGGGTGTCTCCATGGATGCAGACTACCTCAGTTCCTTGTGGCATTTGGTCAGACCTTGGGTTTAGTAGGGCTGTCTGTACCAAAGTCTGTCTGCTGCCTGAGTCCAGAAGGCCACATACTATGTGCTCCCCATTTGAACAGGCAACATATATTGTCCCAGTTGGCCAATGCTAAATGGGAGGTCTCAATCTCTTCTTGGGACAAAACCTTGCAATGTGGCCCTTTCCTCCACACTCCTGGCAAAAACATCTGGGTTATAAATTGAGGGGTTCTTGGAGCGACTTTAGTACCTGAAGAGGGGAGGAACATAGGAGCTTTAGTTGTGCTCCTGGTCGGGAGATAGGGGTTGGTGTCCGGTAACATAGTTCCTTTAAGCTGTGCGGTCGGGCTGCAATAAAGTCCTCTGCTAAGCGGACTGCCGCATCAGAAGTCTCAGGTCGGTGCTCTTAACCCAAAGTTGGACTTCTTGAGGTAAAATCTTAATAAATTGTTCCATCACAATGGTTTCCAAAATCTGGTCTACCGTCCGGATAGTAGGCTGTAACCAATTTCGACATAAGTCTTTTAGTCGAATGTAAGCATCTTGTGGGTTGTCAGCAGCATGGTATTTGTAAGTCCTGAACCTTTGATGATATGTTTCCGTATTTATGTCGTAACGTTTCAAGATAGCAGCTTTAACCTGATCATAATCATTTACAAAGGCAACCTCCATGTGACTATATGCAAGTTGTGCCTTCCCAGTAAGATAGGGTGCTAAGCGTATCACCCACTGGTCTCTGGGCCATGCTCATGCTGTTGCCACCCTCTCAAAGGTTGTAATGTATGCCTCTATGTCATCACTCTCCATAAGTTTAACCAATTTAATATCTTTATAATTGCTAGCTGGCTGCTCTGGAGACCTGGACACCCCCAAAGTTTGTATAGCCCTTAATGTGTCTGACCATCTGGCTTCATACTCCTTTTTGTCCCTCTCTCTTTGCTTTTCTGATTCCATTTGATGCATACATAGCCATCTTACCAACTTATGAGTCTCTAGAGGGGGTACGCCTTCTTCCACTCCACCACCAGAAGCTTGCAATCTGGGCTCTGCTTCCATCTCAGACATGAGTTTTGCTTCCTTTTTCTTACAACTGGTCCCAGTCCAGTTAGTATAGGCAGTTGGTAGCTGCTGTAACTGAACGAGTGGCTACTGCTGGATAGGTTTCAGGTTCCACCTTCTCTTTCTGCATATGTAGAGTCAGTCAACTGAGTCTTATACAGACGCCCTAGTTGGATGTAGTCCCAACCAGCATCCCACTTCTGACACCAGTGTAAAAGGCTTGGGATGCTGACAGACTCACACACAAAGGCTTCTTCTTCCAACAGCTTCTTTATTGAGAATTCCAACATGAAGTAAGGTAATGGCAAAAAGAAATAAAAGGCGGACTGGATTCGTCTACAAAAGAAAAATTAAAATTCACAGGCTTCCCATATAGACATAGCAAGTCACCAGCAATACTTTGCAGCTTCATAGTGGTCCCAGACACAGACACTAGAGCACTAGCTAGGGTGTGGAAGTACTTCAGCACCCTCAGAACAACTGACTTATCTCCTGAGAGAGCTGCTATATATACTATAAGGCTATTCCTGATAGGCTAAGGGGCCTGTCATTCAAACTGTATAATACAATCTTTACTTAAATAAACTTAGTTTTTCACAAGATTTATTTTAAATGATGCTTCTCAGAAACACTTTATTTATGTTTAAACTTTAGACACATTTTAATATATTTTTGAGACACAAACTCTGGCTTTGGGGATTCAGTCCCTCCTCCCATTGTTCTTCCTCTATAAAACAATGGGAAACATGGCCGGCTGGCCCTTAGGAAGTGAGGCTGCTACTCAGAGAGCTCTTTTCTTTTGGAGCAGGTAAAACCCCTTTTCCCTTGATTCAGCTTCAATATTTATATTTCATTTAATCTCCTTTATGGAGCATTCGTAGTAGCTTTTAAAAAAATGTGCACTGTCAGTATAAATTATTTAGCAGGCTGTCTAGTAAGATAGAGCGTTTGGTCAGCGTTCCCAAAACATAAAAGGGATTCCAACAAAAGGCGCAATAACGCAAAAGCAGCGGATAGAAGCTTAACTTGCTGTATTTTAGCGATTTTAGCCATTTTAATTAACATTTGGATGAGTCGCGATCCTTACGAGCTGTGCGACAGTGCGCACGTTCGCGCAGCTCGCAAGGAACGCCGCAATAGCGTAAAACGCCAGCACTAATAATTTTAGGGCACAATATTGCAGGAAAAGCTATTGCAGCTTTTCCAATACAGAGTACCAAACCAGAGGACAATTTGAGGCACGAAGGGTGATTCAAGGGCTTTTCAGTGTTTAAAGCCCTGCAACCTTTGTTAAAGCATTTAAAGCTACAGAAGCATTCCTTCACTTTCAGAGGAACCAAATAGAAACGCGACTAGGAAAAGGGGGTTCAACAAACAATCAAACAAATGACATAAAGCACAAGGAAAAAAATAATAATTAAATGCATAGGTGGCCAGGCTATGCAGGACAAGAGACAAGACTACACATAACACAAGATACACAAAGGAACGACACAAAAGGAGAGGACCTAGTCGCAGTGTTATTTCAGTATCTCCTCTCAAAATAGAAACCAAATGGGAGATGTATGAGTTATTATACCCTATGACATCTTGGCAGTGAGGCTTTTCTGTGTTTTCTCCCCATATCCATGGGTGCAGACATGCACATGAGGTTCAAGGGTGTGTGCATAGGAAGTGGTGCTGACCCAGACCTGCAGGCTGCATGCAACCCTCCCATGGTGCCTTCAACTGTACTGGCAACAGTGGTGCCCAAGGTGGCAGTATCACAGTGAGGACAATGAACCCCCGAGGAGGAGAACAACTGTTGGGATTGTCAGTCCTCCCCCAACTATCCCTCAGTGATCTGAGCTTATTCCTAAACTCAGGTCAACAGCATCATGAGCAGTAGCACTACTGTTCATCCAACAGGCCAGCCCAGTTTCTTTACATTTTAAAATTCTTTTAAGGTCATGCAACTCAGTCTAGGAATAATAAGAAATAGAAATGATTCACTTGTAAGATGCTGGAGTGGTGTTATATCTGCTCAACTTGCTCGATTTTCCAAGCCTCAAAACTGCACACGATGACTTAAAAAGAAAATTGGGTCACAGTATTCCCACTGAGGTGGTGAGAGGGAGGAACTCAATGGAATAAGGGTTTTCTTTCCCTCTAAACTATTTATGCATCTGCAGAATGTACTAATGGCTTTTATCTAAAGCAACTTGTACAGCAAGGGCTGGAGTTGGAAGGTCTTGCCACAGATATAATTCCCCAGTTTGAGCTGTGCCTGCATCGCAAAAAAGTGCTCAAAATGCTTGATTCTTATATTCAGATGTTCTGATGCATTTGCGACAGTTAACCACTCCTCCGCCCAAAAAGATGCATGCATCATTTCCTTTGTGCAAACTGCAGCAATTGCGCTGGAAAAGTAGAACATGTTCAATGTGGTCTGACTCTTTGTTGCAATTTGCACAGTTATGCTAAAATGGTGTCACAACTGTGGATGGCCCATTGAAAATCCATAAAAAGACAGTTCGGTAGGTCCCCTTCTAAGTATTTTACAAAGCTCTTCTCTGACTGGGGCTAGTAAAAACAGACAGTATGGTATCCAAAATCGAGCAGGAACCAGAGACACATTCAGTGACCCATTAGTCTCTTTTATTGTAGTTTATTCTTAAGTATATGATCCCTTGACCATGTCCAACATGTTACCCTATGTGGGCTTCCTCAGGGGCATGGATCTATAGTTAAAATACACAGATAATATTTACAATCCATTCACTTAAACATATACTGTAATATTCACTACATCGTTGGTTGCTACGTACTTAGTGCTCCCATCATTTACACTGTATTCATCAGGTATTATCGAGTATTGCTACATGTATATTATTCCACTTAATTAGTACATTTATACAACTCCTGTCTATTGTGATATTATAGCACTGACTACTACAGAACAGGAACCAAGATAAAGATAAAGAAAGTGAGATTATAAACTTGAGTTTTTTTGAAATCCCCAATGGTCTTTTGCAACAGTACAGGGAGCGAGGATGCCAGTAGACTGTGAAAGTAAAATGGACCTAGAGTACTGAGATTGTAACAGTAACCTATGCAGGATGGAATACAAATAGAAATAAGGCTGTGTCAGTTCCAAAAACGAGGGACCACTTTATGAAATATGCATAATGCAAGTAGAAAACAAAAAATCGGATGGTATGATAACTATTAAAAGCCTGATTAAGTCACAAAGGGTTTCACATCTCTCTAGGAAGAAATAACACCATAAAGAATAAGAATAAAATTGAAAATTTCATTGGCATATGATACCCAGGTATGGGTAAAACAGATATATATATTGTTTCACCATTTTAAGTGGAGCAAAATAGAAATTAAGTACTAGTAATTATGTTTCATGAATGTATAAATGTGCTAGATAAGTGGAATAATATAAAATACATGTAGCGATACTTGATTAATACAATGTAAACAATGTCAGCATTAAGTACTAGCTATACCACCAGAGGCAGGATGAGGGGCCCTATCAACACCTTTCCATAGAACTGTGCAGGGACAGCGTGCTTTCAGTTATAGGGCCCCCAATGGCTCAATAAAATCCCAGTGACATTCTAAACTCCCAATGCATCTCGCAATTCAGAAATGGTCTAAAGCAACACCTTCATACTAGGACAGTTTGTGGCTGCCACTAGGACTCTAACAACCATAATGCACACTCACACACTCTCCTTCCCCTTCCTTTACCCCCACTCTTCCCTTGCCCTATCCTCTGTCTCTTCTCCCCTCTGTGCCTTTTCCCCCTCACTGGATCAACCTTATAACCAACTTATTACCACTACCTCCCAACCTCCTAGACAAAGCCACTTCTTTTGGCCGCCCACTCTCCCCCCATCTCCCCTTCCCCTCACCTTGACTACTCCTCCTCGGACTCTCATACTAGGTGTCACACCTCTTTATCTCCTTCACTATATATAAACACTGTCCTTTACCCTAGTGGAATGCTCTTGATGCTGTACTATCACCATTGGTACTATGAATGACATTGTAACCTTATTGTATACTAGCTACCTACTATTCGAGTATTGTATATACACTGTTTGTTATTGTTGTCATTGTCACTGTTTGATGTGGAACCTTTATAAAAGAGCTCTGAGCTCAAAGGTATGGTTTGAATCCCTAAATAAATAAAAGAAAAAGAAATAAGTACTTAGCAACCAATGAATGTAACGAATACGTTTACCCCCCTCGCAGCAACATTTCGACAGCGAGGTCCCCCACAGTGACTACAGCACCTGGCCACGGTGGGAGACCCACTGGAACCTGACACTGTCTGTCAGGGGTCCTGCACCCCCCCAATCAGCTCCAACTGGAGTTGAGAATCCTTCAGTGGGGGTGTGGGGCGCAAGCCCTCTGCGTGGGGGTTCAGGGGTGAAGCCCCCCAAGAAAACAAAGAATGCAGTAGTGAACCGGCAGCCAACTGCAGAATGTGGTCAACCTGCCAGTGTCACTGACGGGCATTCTACAGAATTTCTGTTGGACTCCTGTCGTGGATCCTAATGAATATTACAGTATATATTAAAGTGAATAGAGAGTAAATATGATTTTTTTTTTATCTTACATTTGCGTGCCTCACTCCTCCTCCTCCTTACCCCATTCTGGCCACCCCCTTCTCAACCCCCAGTTACCTGGGACTTACCTTCTACCATCTCGTTCTTGTGGTGGGTGCCCCATCACTGGTAGGAACCTTCAAGGGGCCAGCCGTCATCCTGTCTGGGGAGGTATTTTCCCTGTTTTCATCCCCATACATCTGAGGTCCCAGATGCAGACATGCATGCACGTGGAGGCACACATGCACCCCACTGCCACAGTAACAGCCCCTTCCTCCATCCTGGCCTAGTGCCTGGCTCCTTCTTGGCCTGTGCTGCACCAAGCCTCCACCATAAGGCAGTCAAGAGCTGAGGAAAACCCACATCTCTCCACAGAGAGAAGAGCTGCCTCTTGGCTGCTTGATCAAGCTCCACACCCTTCCCCCCCACCGACCTCTGGCAGCCCACGCTCACTCCCAAACGTGGATCACCAGTGTAGTGTGAGGTAAGACGTCAAGCACCTCAGCCCATTATGCCACTGGGCTGGCCATTATTTATATATTTTAACTATAGATCCTTGCCCCCTGAGGAAGCCCATGTAGAGCAAAGCATTGGGCATGGTCAGGGGATCATAGAGAAAAGAATAATCTACAATAAAAAGACTAATAGGATATTGAAGGTGTGGCAGGTTCCTGCTCAGTTTTGATACCATTGAAAAGCCAGCCAATTGGCTTGTAATACAGCAGTAACATTACTGCTATCTATGCCAGGTTTGGGAATGGACTTGTATTGCTTGGGAGCCTGCTGAGTTTTCCAAGGAAAACTCTCCTCCTTCAGGGAGGGAGGACATTGCACCCCCACTTCCACCTGGTGGAGGCCAGGAGTCAGCACAGTGGAAGCACATAGACAGGAGGGTGGAGCCACCAACCACCAGGCATGCATACATGCATGTCATTGCATGCCAGCAGGAGAAAATAATGAGCTGCAGAAAATAGTCCTGGTTCAGAGTTATACTGGCACCTGCCGTAGGCCCATGCACGAGAGACACAGCACGCCACCATCAGTATCATGGTCCTGATATAAGCAGTGGGTAACCAGTAAGTACATGAGAAGGTCAGTAACAGGGCTGGAAGACATCTGGTGAGAAAGAAAGAAAGAAAGAAAGAAAGAAAGAAAGAAAGAAAGAAAGAAAGAAAGAAAGAAAGAAAGAAAGAAAGAAAAGATTTGATCACATGGGAGGTGGGAGAACATAAAGGAGATTAAAGATGGGGGGCACAGTAAAACTAAAAAAATCTGTCTTAATGCTTTCTGAATATAGGCTAGGTGTGTTATCACAATGGGGTGCTATTTGCACCCCGTTTTATGGCCCGACACTTAACAACTGAGAATCTGTCCTGTATTAATCTATATTTTCATGAGAGTATTCAGCCACTACTAACCCTTTTAGAATCCTGGAGCAATCAGAAGACTGTATTGTTGACCAATATTTCATTGATTATGGTGTGGTTACTTTTTCACAAATCCTCGTAGAGCAGACTCTTAATATCCTAATGTTTTCTACTTGTTTTTAGGATTACAGTCTCTGTTCCTAGGAGATTGTTAGATCTGAAACAAGATATGTTCTGCACCATCTAGATCAATTAACTACTGCCGCTACAATTTGAGAACCTGAGAGGCTGACGTATTCTACACTGGAAGGGCCAGAGTCAATATTGCTTTATTAAGGGTTGTTTCTAGCAACTTAAATTATGTCCATAATATTTAATGAAGTTATTTATATGTACTGGCTGTTAAAAAACTATATATTTTTAATATGTATGTTAGTTAAGTATTCTTATTTATTTACACAGTATTTTTATTTATTTAAGCATCAAAATGGTTTTGTATACCTTTTCTACTTTGTGTTAATAGGGCTGTAATGATCAATTATTTTATATGCAATGTGAGTTAAGAATTGAAAACTATTTTGATTGGTCTAAAATAAATGTCCTTGAACTAATGTCTCAAAAATATGTCTATTTGTGTTATTGCTGTGATTCCCTGATACTGAATTTATTATTTCTACTAAAAAAAGGCAAGTACTACAAAATGAAACTTCAGAATATAGAAATGTATAAACAGAGAACAATTATAGTACCACTGGTAATGAGAAGCACCATGATGTCCTAAACAGAAGCAGGGCCCCTCTGGAAATGAGATGTGACATTTCAGCTATGCTAACCTTTGTAGTTAAATTGCTTGTAAAGCAAATTGAGATGCAGTGCGTGAACAGTACTACATACATGTTCATTATGCACCATTTCCTGTCCAGGCACTACCAGTAGTTAATCAAAGTACCAATGATAATCAGACGGTACTGGTACTGACATGTGTCAAAGTCCATATCACTAAGTAGATCACACCACAGCCAGGCCATACACACTGAAAGGTAATAATTATCTTCCCACAACATGCAATTGTTTCACCTACTAAATCCACAAGAATTCAACTCCTGAGTTTCAAAGAAGGGGTGAAGTCTCACAATGATATAAACCGCTCCTAACTACAGCCAGCATCTAGGAATTTCAGATCACTCTTTTAGGAGAACTACTCCCAAATTGCTGACAATTTATTTTCACCACAAGGTAAATCCCATAAGGCTGAGTAGTTAATGTTGCTTAAGCTGCCTGACAGCAGACACATTTGAACCCCTTTATTTTTTGTTATAATGAGTAGAAAGAGATGACACAATTTAAATGCTGAAAAGAAAGAATATATAGAATGCAAAAATGACAGAAAAAGGCAAATACTTTCCAATTTGTGTGGTTTCTGTAAACACACATGCAGTTAAAAGCCTCAAACCTAGCACAACGCATCATGGGTAGGCAAATCTGTGCGTGCTGGAGGGGGGCCAATTGACAAGAAAATGACTCGACTGGTGCTACATAATGTTTGACATGTCACTACTCAGATCTCATCACAGCCTACTCACACATACTAAACGTAACCATAATCTTTAAAATCTGCACAATAGAGTATGCAATATGACAGAAAGTGGAAGATATCATTTGCCACCAAATAAGGACAGAAAAGATCATAAGTACATCAGGTGGGTTCTGCAGCCCTACAATGTATTATGCCCTGATAGTCCCCTTAAAGGTGTCCCATTGAGTTTTGAACCTAGCTATTGTCCCAGCATTGACCACATTGCTGGGTTGACTATTCAGCTCACCCCCACCATCTCTGTGAGCAAATACTTTCTAACATCCTGTTGTAGATGCCAACAGCATAGCTGTGGGAGCCTATTGAGGTCATCCATACTCTTTATTGCATTTAGTCAAATTCAAAGTTACATTCAGGGTGAGTGATTTGCTACATGATGTCTCTGATGATGTCGATGATAGGGCTTTTAGCTCTTGGCATAGAGTTTCAGACCTACACAAGTGGGGGTTTGATGCCTAGAGTGGAAGATTTTTTTTTCTTTCCAACTACAATTTATGTAGTGTGAGTGTGATTGCTAGATGTTATTGTGATGTTAGTGATATACTTCTAGCAGGGTTTGAAGTTCTATATTGCTCATAACTTGAAAAAATTCCAACTCAGACTTTGCAGTCCAAATGCAACTTGGGGAAACACTACTTTAAATATTTAAAATAATTATGACCCTCTGCCACAGTTGTGTAGGGGTGTCTGCACTCACTGCTGCATGTCATTTACTACAGCATACTTTTCTTGAATAGGAAAGGAAAAGGGAAAATCATTTAATCAGAAAAGGCACACTAAGCCAGAGCTTGTTTCCAGGTACAACCTGGAAGCACAAGGACATTAAGTGACTTGCTTAGGGTCACACAGTATGCAAGGGAGGGCTGATAAGATTCAAACCCAGGTCTCCACGTTTGTAGTTCAGTGCTCTTAACCACTGTGCTATACTGTCTCCTAGGAATAGGAAGCTCACTACAGTGCTAGAACTACAGTCTACTAAGCAGTAGAGAGTCGGGGGCCAGGGTTTGATTCCCAGAATGGAATGTTTTTTTCCTTTTCACTACAATTGATGTAGAATGCGAGAACTTGTTAGATGTTATTGCTGATGTTAGTGATAGAATTTTAGTATGGTTTGACAGTCTATATTGCTGATCACTTGAAAAATTCAAGCTCAGACAACACAACTTACTTACTTCAAATAAACAGACTGTTCATTATGAAAATTTACTGCAACGGTGTGTGTGTGTGTGTGTGTAGGGGGCTGCACTAAGCTGTATGTCCTTTGCCACAACTTGTATTTCCTCTCTAGGAAGCTTAGTACAGCAGTAGAGCAACAGGCCATCAAGCAGTAGAGGGTAGCAGGCAGGGGTCAGACTGACCCCACAGCGAAACATTTTTCTTTTTCAGTACAGTTGATTGATGCTGTGTCTCATACCTCACCCCCAAGCCATTTCCATTTTCTTTGCCAGAGGAAGCCCATCAGCTTTAATTCTGGCCACATTATTATTTCATACAGACCTTCCTTGATGCAGTTAGTATTTATTTATTTAAAACATCAGAAAATACCTTTTAGCACGGGTGCTCATTTACAAAGGTTCGCAGTCAAATATATGGTCACAAAAAAACCATTACAAGTGCTATCAGTAGTGTCAACAGAGATGCAGTCAATTCAGGGCACAAAGCACTTAAGACAGAACAATTACATACAGCTTTGAAAAAATCCATATAGATCATTGTATAAAGAGTTGCAGGATATGTACAGAGAGTATGGTTTGGCATGCTATGGCACGGTACAGTGCTGCATGGAATGCTATGGTATGACAGCAATAAGTCACTATAGGCAATAAAAAAACAAAATAGTATGCATTAGGCTGTGATAAATGCATTACCAGGGGCGTAACTGCCAGTCATTTTTGGGAGTGCAGTTATCACAGCATAATGCACACCCCTAGAGTGCCTTATCACATAAAATGGGTACCTGTAAAATGTTATATATCATTAAGAAACAAGTATAAGAAATTCCAGGAAACGCCTGAAAAATATGGCAAAATATTTCCTCCACTATGAGTTGCCAATAAGGGGCACTGCCTGATGGTGGCAATTGTTTTTTAATTTTCAGTAAGCTGCTCTTTTATCTCCTCACACTCACACTCCCCCTTCCCTGCCATTCCCACCCAACACCCGCACAAACATTTCAGATGTAGTAGAGAGAGAGGAAAGAACTGAGTGTGGTTGTAGAAATTGAGGATCGGCAGTCCAAAAGCTGCCAGCCATCTGTGGTATCACAATTCAAGAAAGTCTTGCAGCCTGGGTGAAGGCAGAGAGTTAGCTGTGGGGACAAGAGAGAGCAGAGCAAGCTGTACAAGTTTACCACTCTCATGATGACAGATAGTCTGATTATAATGTAAGTAAAAAAATGCTAAGATGTTCTTGAATTGCACTAACACAGATGGCAGTGTGCTGACAGCTAGTCGATTGCTGATTCTCAGTCTCTACAACCCCACTCACATCTTTCAACCCTCTCATCTACATGTGAAACGTCGTGTGGGTGGTGGATGGAAATGACAGGGTAGGGGATGTGGGAGTGTGAGGAGATAAAAGAGCAGCCCACTAAAAACTAAAAAAAAAATAGTCACCATCAGGCAGTGCCCCCATTGGCATCTCATGGCAGAGGAAATATATTACCTTTTTTCTTACAGTTGTTTCCTGGAATTTCTTGTATTTGTTTATTATTTGAACTAATTTATATAACTTTTTACAAGTACCCAATTTATATGTGTGAAGCCACTCCAGGGTGTGCATTATGCTGTGGTAACTGCACTCCCAGGGATGACTGGCACTTACTGCCCTGGGAGTTTGGTTATCACAGCATAATACACACCCTGTTCTGTCTTATTGCCTGTTGCATCTTATTGCTTACAAACCATACCATTCCATTCAACACTGTACTGTACCATAGCATAGCATCCCATACTGTTTCATCTGTTCCTTACCATACCATACCATGCCATGCCATGCCATGCTGTGCCATGCCATGCCATGCCATACCATACCATACCATACCATACCAAACATCCCACCCCATTCCATCCAATTCTCTACCCTACCCTACCACACCGAATATACCATACCATACCATACCATACCATACCATACCGTACTCTATAGTACCCTACCTTATCCTATCCTACCCTACCATACTGAACATTCTATAGCATACCATACCATACTGAAAATTCCATCCTATACCATCCCATACCATCCCATACATTCCATCCCATCCCATACCACATCATACCATACTGAACATTTAATACCATACCATACCATACCATACCATGTCATACCATACCATTTTGTGTCACCCTTTGAAAATCTGGCTTCAAGTCTTTTATTTTATTTAAATTACCACAGACATTAATCACACAGGTGCCCACTGCCAGTTGTAGACCATTCTCCAATCTCCCCAACCACTAAATCACTGTTTCACATAAATAAAAAGCATTATTAAATAATTTCAAAAACAGATGGCTAGTAAATCTGACAATCAAACCCATGACCTCTGCTGCGCTTGCTCACCTTGGTGCTGGTCCCATGCCGTCAGTTATTTAAATGCCATTCTTGACTTCCTGGTGCCCAGCCATAAGGATGCCAGCCTAAAATTTGAAAATCCACAGAAATTGTAAACCCTGAACCATTTTAGTTGCCTCCTCTGGACAGCCTCCATCTTGTCTATGTCCTTGCAGAGGTGGGGTTCAGAACTGCATGCAGTACTCAGATGGGATTCCACCAACTGTCTGTACAGAAGGATAACAACTTCCTGTTTTCTACTGGTGATGTCTCTCCTTATGCATCCCAGTATCAGGCCAGCCCTCCTTACTGCCTTCTCACATTGCTTGCCCACCTTAAGGTCATCTGATATGACTACCCCCAGGTCCCTTTCCATTTTTGTTGTTGTTAGTATCTCACCCCCATTGTGTACACTTCCCCTAGGTTTTTGTTTCCCAGGTTCATTAATTTGCACTTCTTTGCATTGGATCTAAGCTGCCATACATTTGACCATTCCTCCAACCTTGCCAAGTCCCTTTGCATCCTTTCCACCCCACCATCTGTATTGATCCACAAAATACCATAACATAGCATACCATACCATAGCATATCATGCGAAACATTCCATACCATACCATACTGACCTAACCATACTACACTGAATATTCCATCTGATCCCATACCAAACCATAAAATCCTTTCCCATCCCATGTCATCCCATTCTAAATATTTCTTACCATATCATACCATACCATACTGTACCATACCATATAGAAACATCCCTTCCCATTGCATCAGATCCTGAACAATCATACCATACCATACCATACCATACCATACCATACCATACCATACCATACCTTACCATACCTTACCATACCTTACCAAACATCCCATCCCATCCCAGACCATACCATATTGACCAAACCATGCTACATTGAACATCCCTACTGTACCACACCATACGATCCTCTACATGCCATACCTGCACATACCGCACTGCATCGCGTCAGTCTGTTAGTGTACCATATCGTACTACACAGTACCATAACTAACATTTCATACCATTTCATACCATACTGTACTGTACCGTCACCATACCATGCTATACCTTACCATGCCATCCATACCATTCCATAGTATTTTGTGTCACCATTTGAAAATCTGACCCCAAATCTTTTGTTTTGTTTAAATTGCTGCAGGCGTTAATCACACAGGTGCCCACTGCCAGTTGTAGACCATTCTCCCATCTCCTCAACCACTAAATCACTGTTTCAATTAAATAAAAGCATTATTAAATTATTTCAAAACCAGCTGGCTAGTAAATCTGACAATGAAACCCATGACCCCGCTGCGCTGGCTCACCTTGATGCCGGTACAGTGACGTCAGTTATTTAAATGTTATTACTGACTTCCTGATGCCCAGCCATAAGAATGCTAGCCTAAAACTTGAACATCTACAGAATTTGTTAAGCAAGGTGAAGAATCACTATTTTAATTGACATTATAATCAGGATATCTGTCATCATGAGAGTGGTGAACTTGTGCAGCTTACTCTGCTCTCTCTCTCTCTCTCTCTCTCTTGTCCCCATAGCTGACTCTGCCGGCCTGCACTCAGGCTACCAAGACTTTCCTGAATTGTGGTATCGCAGATGGCAGTGTGCTGGCAGCTAGGTGATTGCCAATCCTCGGTCTCTACAACCCCACTCAGTTCTTTCAATACTCTCACCTACATTTGAAATGTTTGTGTGGGTGGGTGGGAATGGCAGGGGAGGGGGAGTGTGAGTGTGAGGAGATAAAGGAGCAGCTTACTAAAAAATAAAAAAACATTAGCCACCATCAGGCAGTGCCCCCTATTGGTATCTCAAGGTGGAGGAAACATTTTACCTTTTTTCTTACAGATGTTTCCTGGAAATTCTTGTATTTATTTATTATTTTACCTAATTTATATAACTTTTTACAGGTACCCATTTTATATGTGTTATGGCAGTGCAGGGGTGTGCATTATTCTATGATAACTGCATTCCTAGGGATGACTGGCACTTCCTACCCTGGGAGTGTGGTTATCATAGTGTAATACATGCCCTCTTGTGTCTTATTGCCTGTTGTGTCTTGCTGCTTATATACCTTACCATTCCATGCAACACAGTACCGTACCATAGCCTACCATACCATACTGCTCCATCTGTTCCATGCTACACCATGCAGTATCATACCACACCATACCATACCATACCATACCACACCATACCATACTGAACATTCTACACTATTCCATACCATACCATACCATACCATACCATACCATACCATATCATACCATACCGAAGATCCCTTCCCATCCCAACCTCAACCCTACCCAACCCTATCCTACCCTACCATACTGAACATTCCACACCACACCATATAATAACATACCATATCATGCCATACTGTACTACACCATTCCATACTACACCATTCCATTCCATACCATACCATACCATACCATACCATACCATACTGAAAATTCTATAGCATACATACCATACCATACCATTCCATACCATACCATAGTGATCAAACCATATCGCACTAAACTTTGCATATCACATCATACCATACCATATCATACCATACCATACCATACCACACCATACCACACCACACCACACCGAACATGCCATTCCATACCATACCATGCCATACCACACTTCACATTCCATACCATGGCATACCACCCAAAACATACCATACCATACCATACATTCCATACTATGCCATAGCACACCATACCATAGCATACCATTCCATACCATACCATACCATATTAAACATGTGGACATGACTTACCTAGACTTTAGCAATTCATTTGACATAGTACCACACAAAATATTAATATACTAGTTAGCCAGCCTTGGAGTGGGTCCCAAGATGGTAGCCTGGGTAAAGAATTGGCTGGAGAACAGGACACAGAGGGTAATAGTAAACAGAGTCCACTCTGAAGTAAGGGGGGTTACTAGTGGGGTACCGCAGGGTACAGTACTAGGACTGATCCTCTTCAATGTCTTTATAAGTGACATTGCAGAGGGACTGGAAGGAAAAGTATGTCTCTTTGCAGACGATGCAAGATCTGCAACAGAGTTGATACACACGGTGGGGTGGAAAGGATGTGAAGGAGCTTGGCAAGGTTGGAGGAATGGTCAAATGTAAGGTAGCTTAGATTCAATGCTAAGAAGCACAAGGTAATGCACCTGGGAAGCAAAAACCCAGGGGAAGAGTACACAATGGGGGGTGAGATACTAGCAACAACAAAAAAGGAAAGGGACCTGGGGTAGTCATATAAGATGACCTAAAGGTGGGCAAGCAACGTGAGAGGGCAGTAAGGAGGGATTGGGGATACTGGGATGCATAGGAAGAAGCATCACCAGTAGAAAACTGGAAGTTGTTATCCCTCTGTACAGACAGCTAGTGAGACCCCATCTAGAGTACTGCATGCAGTTCTGGAGACCCAATCTCCGCAAAGACATAAACAGGATGGAGGCAGTTCAGAGGAGGGCAACTCAAATGGTGCAGGGTCTGCACCAGAAGACATATGTATACCTTCGAGGAAAGGAGGGAGGGGGGACATAATAGAAAATTTCAAGTACCTCAAGGAATCAACAAAGTCCAAGAGGGTAGCATCTTTCAGAAAAAGAGTGTGCAAGAACAAGAGGGCACAATTTGAAGATGGGGCAGCTCAGTGGTAATGTAAGGAAGTATTTTTCCACAGAGAGGGTTGTGTCTGCATGGAACGGCCTTCTGAGGAGGTTGTGGAGTCAAAAACAGTGGTGGAATTCAAGAATGCATGGGACAGTCATAAGGCAATTATAGGGGAGGAGGTTGGAAGAAGTAGGCTGTTAGTTAACTAGGATCTGCAGCTTATCCATTAGTTAGACAAATGGGCAGACTGGTGGGCCAAGCGTCCTTATCTGCTGTCAAATTCTGTGTTTCTATGTTTCTATACTATACGATGCCAAGCCATACCATAACATTCCCACCACACCACACCACACCACAATATACCATACCATACCATACCATACCATACCATACCATACCATACTATACCATACCATATCATAAAATACCATATGATAACATCCCTTCCCATGCCATCCTGAACATTTCATACCATACCACACCATACCATACCATACCATACCATAACATCCCTTCCCATCCTGAACATACCATGCCATAAAATACCATACCACACCATACCGCAACATACCACACCTTACCATATGATAACATCCCTTTCCATCCCATCCTGAATATTTCATACCATACCATACCATACCATACCATACCATACAATAACATCCCTTCCCATCCCATCCTGAACATGTCATACCATACCGCACCGTACTGTACCGTGCTGTACCGTACTGTAGCATACCATACCGTACCATACCGTACCATATGATAACATCCCTTCCCATCCCATCCTGAACATTTCAAACCATACCATACCATACCATAGCATACTATACCATACTGAAAATTCGGCACTATTCCATACTATACCATACCATACCATATGATACCATACCATACCATACCATACCATACCATACCATACCGAACATCTCTTCCCATCCCAGCCTCTACCCTACCCTATCCTACCCTACCATACTGAACATTCCACACCACACCATATAATACCATACCATATCATGCCATACCATATTACACCATACCATAGCATACCATTCTGAAAATTCCATAGCATACATATCATACCATACCGTGACATGCCATGCCATACCATGCCATAGTGATCAAACCATACCACACTAAACATTGCATACCATTCATATCATACATACCATACCATATCATACCATACCATACCATACCACACCATACCACACCATACACCACACTTGAACATGCTATTCCATACCATACCATGCCATACCACACTTCACATTCCATGCCATGCCATACCACCCATAAACCATACCATACCATACCATACATTCCATGCCATGCCATACCACACCATACCATAGCATACCATTCCATACCATACCATACAATACTGAACATGTGGACATGGCCTACCTAGACTTTAGCAATTCATTTGACATAGTCCTACATAAAATGTTAATATACTAGTTAGCCAGCCTTGGAGTGGGTCCCAAGATGGTAGCCTGGGTAAAGAACAGGACACAGAGGGTAATAGTAAACAGAGTCCACTCTGAAGAAAGGGGGGTTACTAGTGGGGTACCTCAGGGTTCAGTATTGGACTGGTCCTCTTCAATGTCTTATAAGTGACATTGCAGAGGACTGAAGGAATGTATGTCTCTTTGCAGACGAGCAAAGATCTGCAACAGAGTTGATACACACGGTGGGGTGGAAAGGATGTGAGGGGACTTGGCAAGGTTGGAGGAATGATCAAATTTAAGGCAGCTTAGATTCAATGCTAAGAAGCACAAGGTAATGCACCTGGGAAACAAAAACCCAGGGGAAGAGTACACAATGGGGGGTGAGATACTAACAACAGCAAAAAAGGAAAGGGACCTGGGGTAGTCATATAAGATGACCTAAAGGTGGGCAAGCAATGTGAGAGGGCAGTAAGGAGGGATGGGGAATACTGGGATGCATAGGGAGAGGCATCACCAGTAGAAAACTGGATGTTGTTATCCCTCTGTACAGACAGCTAGTGAGACCCCATCTGGAGCACTGCATGCAGTTCTGGAGACCCAATCTCCACAAAGACATAAACAGGATGGAGGCAGTTCAGAGGATGGCAACTAAAATGGTGCAGGGTCTGCACCAGAAGACATATGTATACCTTCGAGGAAAGGAGAGGAGGGGGGGACATAATAGAAAATTTCAAGTACCTCAAGGGAATCAACAAAGTCCAAGAGGGTAGCATCTTTCAGAAAAAGAGGTGTGCAAGAACAAGAGGGCACAATTTGAAGATGGGGGCAGCTCAGTGGTAATGTAAGGAAGTATTTTTCCACAGAGAGGGTTGTGTATGCATGGAACGGCCTTCTGGAGGAGGTTGTGGAGTCAAAAACAGTGGTGGAATTCAAGAATGCATGGGACAGTCATAAGGCAATTATAGGGGGTGGAGGTTGGAAGAAGTAGGCTGTTGGTTAACTAGGATCTGCAGCTTATCCATTAGTTAGACAAATGGGCAGACTGGGGCCAAGCGTCCTTATTGCTGTCAAATTCTGTGTTTCTGTGTTTCTATACCATACGATGCCATGCCATACCATAACATTCCACCACACCACACCACAACAAATCATACCATACCATACCATACCATACCATACCACATGATAACATCCCTTCCCATTCCATCCCATCCCATTCCATCCTGAAAATTTCATACCATACCATACCATATCATAAAATACCATATGATAATATCCCTTCCCATCCCATCCTGAACATTTCATACCATACCACACCATATCATACCATACCATACCATACCATACCATACCATACCATAACATCCTTTCCCATCCTGAACATACATACCATACCATACCATACCATACCATACCATACCATACCACACCTTACCATTTGATAACATCCCTTCCCATCCCATCCTGAACATCTCATACCATACCATACCATACCATACCATACCATACAATAACATCTCTTCCCATCCCATCCTGAACATTTCATACCATACCGTTCCGTACCGAACCATGCTGTACCGTACCGTAGTATACCGTACCGTACCATACCATACCATATGATAACATTCCTTCCCATCCCATCCTGAATATTTCAAACCATACCATACCATACCATACCATACCATACCATACCATACCATACCATACCATACCATACTATACCATACCATACCATACCATACCGAAAATTCTGCACTATTCCATACTATACCATACCATATGATACCATACCATACCATACCATACCATACCACACCATACTATAACATACCGAACATCACTTCCCATACCAGCCTCTACCCTACCCTATCCTACCCTACCATACTGAACATTCCACACCACACCATATAATACCATATCATATCATGCCATACCATATTACACCACACCATACCATTCCATACTGTACTGAAAATTCCATAGCATACATACCATACCATACCGTGACATGCCATGCCATACCATGCCATAGTGATCAAACCATACCACACTAAACATTGCATACCACATCATACCATACCATACCATACCACACCAAACATTCCATTTCATACCATACCATGCCATGCCATACCATACTTAACATTCCATACCATACCATACCACGCCATACCCCCTGAACATACCATGCCATACCATACCATACCATACCATACCATACCATACCATACCATACCATACCATACCATACCATACCAAACATTCTACACTATACCATACCACTCCACACCACACCATACCATAGCATACCATTCCATACCATACCATACCCTACTGAACATGTGGAAATGGCCTACATAGACTTTAGAAATTCATTTGACATAGTCCCACACAAAATATTAATATACAAGTTAGCCAGCCTTGGAGTAGGTCCCAAGATGGTAGCCTGGGTAAAGAATTGGCTGGAGAACAGGACACAGAGGGTAATAGTAAACAGAGTCCACTCTGAAGAAAGGGGGGGTTACTAGTGGGGTACCACAGGGTTCAGTACTAGGACTGGTCCTCTTCAATGTCTTTATAAGTGACATTGCAGAGGGACTGAAGGAAAGTATGTCTCTTTGCAGACGATGCAAAGATTGCAACAGAGTTGATACACACGTGGGTGGAAAGAATGTGAAGGACTTGGCAAGGTTGGAGGAATGGTCAAATGTAAGGCAGCTTAGATTCAATGTTAAGAAGCACAGGGTAATGCACCTGGGAAACAAAACCGGGGAAGAGTACACAATGGGGGTGAGATACTAACAACAACAAAAAGGAAAGGGACCTGGGTAGTCATATAAGATGACCTAAAGGTGGGCAAGCAATGTGAGAGGGCAGTAAGGAGGATTGGGGATACTGGGATGCATAGGAAGAGGCATCACCAGTAGAAAACTGGAAGTTGTTATCCTCTGTACAGACAGCTAGTGAGACCCCATCTGAGCACTGCATGCAGTTCTGGAGACCCAATCTCCACAAAGACATAAACAGGATGGAGGCAGTTCAGAGGAGGATTACTCAAATGGTGCAGGGTCTGCACCAGAAGACATATGTATACCTCGAGGAAAGGAGGGAGGGGGGACATAATAGAAAATTTCAAGTACCTCAAGGGAATCAACAAAGTCCAAGAAGGTAGCATCTTTCAGAAAAAGAGGTGTGCAAGAACAAGAGGGCACAATTTGAAGATGGGGGCAGCTCAGTGGTAATGTAAGGAAGTATTTTTCCACAGAGAGGGTTGTGTATGCATGGAACGGCCTTCTGGAGGAGGTTGTGGTGTCAAAAACAGTGATGGAATTCAAGAATGCATGGGACAGTCATAAGGCAATTATAGGGGGTGGAGGTTGGAAGAAGTAGGCTGTTGGTTAACTAGGATCTGCAGCTTATCCATTAGTTAGACAAATGGGCAGACTGGGGCCAAGCAGTCCTTATCTGCTGTCAATTCTGTGTTTCTATGTTTCTATACCATACGATGCCATACCATACCATACCATACCATACCATACCATACCATACCATATGATAACATCCCTTCCCATCGCATCCCATCCCATCCCATTCTGAACATTTCATACCATACCATACCATACCATACCATATCATAAAATACCATATGATAACATCCCTTCCCACCTCATCCTGAACATTTCACACCATACCATACCATACCATACCATACCATACCATCCCTTCCCATCCTGAATATACCATACCATACCTTACCATTCCATACCATACCATACCATACCATACCACACCTTACCATATGATAACATCCCTTCCCATCCCATCCTGAACATTTCATACCATACCATACCATACCATACATATGATAACATCCCTTCCCATCCCATCCAGATCCTTTTATACCATACCATACCATTGCATACCATACCATACCATACTGACCAAACCATATCACACTGAACATTGCATACCACATCATACTATACCATACCATACCAAACATTCCATTCCATACCATGCCATACCATTCCATACTGAACATTCCATAACATACCATAACATACCACACCATACCACCCCGAACTTTCCTTACCATACCAGACCATGCCATGTCATGCCATACCATGCCATACCATACCATACCACACTGTAGCATACCATTCCATATCATACCATACAATACTGAACATACCATACAATGCCATGCCATACCATAACATGCCGCACCACACCACACACACTATACCATACCATACCATACCATACCATACCATACCATACCATACCATACCACAATCCAATACCATACCATACCGTACCATACCGTACTGTGCCATACCATACCACACCTTACCATATGATAACATCCCTTCCTGTCCCATCTTGAACATTCCATTCCATACCATACCATACCATACCATATGATAACATCCCTTCCCATCCCATTCCATCCTGATCATACCATACCATACCATACCATACCACATCCAGATCATTTCATGCTATACCATATCATACAATACCATACCATGCTGTGCTATGCCATGCCATGCCATACCATACCATACCATACCATACCATATGATAACATCCCTTACCATCCCATCCAGATCATTTCATACCATACCATACCATTGACATACCATGCCATTGCATCCATACCATACCATACCATATGATAACATCCCTTCCCATTCCATCCAGATCATTTCATACCTTACCATACCATTGCATACCATACCATTCCATACTGACCAAACCATACCACACTGAACATTGCATACCACATCATACTATACCATACCATACCATACCATACCATACCATACCATACCATACCACAATCCCATACCATACCATACCGTACCGTACCGTACTGTGCCATACCATACCACACCTTACCATATGATAACATCCCTTCCTGTCCCATCTTGAACATTAAATTCCATACCATACCATACCATACCATACCATACCATATGATAACATCCCTTCCCATCCCATTCCATCCTGACCATACCATACCATACCATACCATACCACATCCAGATCATTTCATGCTATACCATATCATACAATACCATACCATGCTGTGCTATGCCATGCCATGCCATACCATACCATACCATATGATAACATCCCTTACCATCCCATCCAGATCATTTCATACCATACCATACCATTGCATACATACCATGCCATTGCATACCATACCATACCATATGATAACATCCCTTCCCATTCCATCCAGATCATTTCATACCTTACCATACCATTGCATACCATACCATTCCATACTGACCAAACCATACCACACTGAACATTGCATACCACATCATACCATACCATACCATACCATACCATACCATACCATACCAAACATTCCTTTCCATTCCATTCCATTCCATTCCACTCCATACCATGCCATACCATACCGTAGTGAACATTCCATAACATACCACACCATACCACCCTGAACTTTCCTAATCATACCATACCATACCATGCCATGTCATGCCATACCATACCATACCATACCATACCATACCATACATACCATATCATACCATACAATACTGAACATACAATACGATACCATGCCATACCATAATATGCCGCACCACACCATACCACACCACACCATACCATACCATACATTACCATACATACCATACCATACCATACCATACCATACTATACCATACCATACCACAATACCATACCATACCATACCGTATCATACCTTACCATGCCATACCATACCACACCTTACCATATGATAACATCCCTTCCCGTCCCATCCTGAACATTCCATATCATACCATACCATACTATATGATAGCATCCCTTCCGATCCAATCCTAAACATTTCATACTATACGATACAATACCATAGCATGCCATGCCATGCCATGCCATACCATACCACACTGACCAAACCATACCACACTGAACATTGCATACCACATCATACCATACCATACCATACCATTCCATACCATACCATACAATACCATACTGAACATTCCATAGCATACCACAGTATACCACACCATACCAGCCTGAACTTTCCTTACCATACCATAGCATACCATACCATACTGTAGCATACCATTCCGTACCATACCATACCATACAATGCTGAACATACCATACGATGCCATGCCATACCATAACATGCCATGCCACACCACACCATACCATATCATACCATACCATTCCATAGCATACCATACCACACAATAACATCCCTTCCCATCCCATCCTGTCCATACCATACCATACCATACTGAAAATTCCATACCATACATATCATACCATGCCATACCATTCCATACCATACCATACTAACCAAACCATACCACACTGAACATTGCATACTGCATCATACCATACCATACCATAACATACCATAGCATAGCACACCATACCATACCATACCATGCCGAACATTAGATTCCATTCCATTCCATACCATACCATACTGAATATTTCATAGTATGCCATAGCATACCACACCATACCACCCCAAACTTTACATACCATACCATACCATACATACCATACTATACCGTACCGTACTATACCATACTGTAGCATACCATTCCATACCATACCATACAATACTGAACATACCATACGATGCCATGCCATACCATAACATGCCACACCACACCACACTATACCATACCATACCATACCATATCATATGATAATATCCCTTCCCATCCCATCCCATCCTAAACATTTCGTACCATACCATACATACCATACCATATCACAATACCATACCATACCTTACCATACCATACCATGCCATACCATTTTGTATCATCATTTGAAAATCCAGCCCAAGTCTTTTGTTTTGTTGGAATTGCCACAGAGGTTAATCACATGGATTCTGCTGCCAGTTGTAGACCATTCACTCATCTCTTCAACCACTAAATCGCTGTTTTAAGTAAAAAAAAAATTATTACATTATTTCAAAAGCATTTGGCTAGTAAATCTGACAATCAAAGTCATGTCCCCCACTGTGCTCACTCAGCTTGGTGTCAGTCCAGTGCCGTCAGTTCTTTGAATGCTATTTCTGTCTTCCTGATGCCTAGCTAAAAGGAGTCTAGCCTAAAATTAGAAAATCCACAGAAATTGTAAAGAATGGTGAAGAATCACTTTTTTATTTACATTATAATCAGACTATCTCTCATCATGAGAGTGCTAAACTTATACAGCTTGCTCTGCTCTCTCTCTCTCTCCCATCCCTACAGCTCACTCTGCCTGCCTGCAGTCAGGCTACCAAGACTTTCCTGAATTGTGGTACCGCAGATGGCAGTGTGCTGGCAGCTAGTTGATTGCCGATCCTCAGTCTTTACAACCCCACTCAGTTCTTTCAACACTCTCACCTACATTTGAAATATTTGTGTAGGTGGTGGGTGGGAATGGCAGAGGGTGGGGGATGGGAGCATTTGGAGATAAAAGTGCAGCTTACTAAAAAATAAAAAACAATAGCCACCATCAGGCAGTGCCTCCTATGGGCAACTCATGGTGGACGAAATATTTTGCCATGTTCTTACAGATGTTTCCTGAAATGTCTTGTATTTGTTTATTAATTTACCTAATTTATGTAACTTTTCACAGGTACCTATATTATAAATGTTAAGACATTCCAAGGAGTGCATTATGCTGTGATAATTGCACTCTGAGGGATGACTGACACTCATGCCACAGGAAGTGTGATTATCACAGCATAATACACACCCTGTTGTGTCTTATTTCCTTTTGTGTCTTATTGCTTACATACCATACCATTCCAGGCAACACTATTCTGTACCATAGCATACCATACTCTTCCATTCCATACCATACCATACCATACCATACCATACCATACCATACCATACCATAACATACCATATCATACCAACTATGAGTATTACCTCCCATTATATAATGATGAAGGGATTCTTTAAATATAACTAGTTTGGGCCCCCTCTGTCCTGTAGTCTGCCATCCTGTGCATGTTAAGCCATGTATTCTCCCTAGAGGCCTAGCCCCCTCCAAGGTCCCACCTGTGGGGGGGACCAGCAACAGGTTACCTGTCAGAGGACAAGAGTTAAGAGTGAGTGAAGGCAGGAATTGAATGTCATACCCTATGGGTTATATGGGTGGGAAATGCACACCTGAGGGTGATGGAAGAGGTTCCTAAGTCAAGCCTGTGGGTGTTAGAATAAGAAAGTAAAACAAAAGAGATGGAACAATAATAGAATGGGAACCAGTATTTAAAAAATCAGCTTCTAGCCAGCCTGGGGGTGCCGAGGGTTGAGGCACTGGATGCCACACCTTGCATCATGCCAGTGACCCAGGTTCAGGAATGACCTTGGGTCATCAGAGTGCTGGCACGGGGTGTGGGAGCAGGATAGAGTGGTGGCTGTCCTCTCCCAGAAGGGGGGTTGCCTTCCTGCTGTCCCACCATCACCTGATGGAGGCCTAGTGGCAACATAGGTGGGTTGGGTGACCCATAAGGTGGGGTGTCTTGCAGTGTGTGGTATGCACATGTATCCACACATCTGCACTGGCTCCAAAAATGCGAGGGTGGGGGAATGATAATAACCAGGGAAAAAGCATGATAAAGACATAATAGAAGGAAAAGAAAGCAGCTTCTATAGAAAACACAGACCTACAGGTTCAGGGAAATTTTTGTTCAGTATGTATGGAGTTTTAACATTATGCTGTCCACCTTCCTCTGCTGTCCACTTTGAAGTACATATGTGAATTCAGGCAGGCACAAAATGCTGCTCCTGGCTTCAATCAGTCAACTTCCAACATTTTCATAATAGATTGATTTAAAATTCTGTCCTAATTATGGCCCCTATGCACAAAAGGGTGGGTAATATGCACCTGAGGCACGTACCCCACCTACACAGCTGTGAGACTGCAGGAGATCCATGGGTGGCCACATGCATGAACAGTGCCACCGCACAACTTCTGTATGTGGCCCCACCCCCCTGGTGTGCATCGTTGTGCAGGCAGTCAGGGAAGGAACCATGGACCCAGGCAGGCATCCAATTGGATGCCTGTACTGGGACCCTGAGTGGATCCCTTGCACTCTTGCAGAGGGCACAAGGGGGGTAAAGAAGAGCCGCTTATAGTGACATTGCAGTCCAACTGACAGGCAGTCACCAGGGCTGCTATCCCAGCCCTTTCCTGCAGCATAGTGGGCTGGGACAGCACAGAGGTCCAATTTGGGGTGCCACCACACCCGGTGGCTGGAGAACATGTGAGCACATACCAGGGTATGCCTGGGCTTGGCAGGCATACCCAGCACCCCTCCACCTGGCACTACATGGATCTGTGAATGCCACATAGTGTAGGCATGCTTCCTGCATGGACATCCCTGAGGGGGCATTGCAGGTGGGCATGTAAGTGCCTGGCACTGCACTTACACCCCCTTGGTGAATGCTGCTAGGGGCCCAGAGGACCCACGTTGTGCAGCATTTACCCGTGCAGTTGCACACACATCCCAGATCCATGGAGCATAGGCAACACAGATTTTAGGTGCACAGCACCATATGTTAGCTGATGTCCCATCCTCTGTTAACCATAACTATCATTGTATTTATGCACCCCTCTGTACTACAGCCGCTGTACAGGTCATTGTGAACCACACTACTCAGAGTACTGTGTGCAGTTCTGGAGCCCACATCTGAGGAAAGACAGAGATAGGTCAGAAACCATAAAGAAAGGGGCAACAAAAATTATCCAAGGGCATAAGGTTGGGTCCCATGAGGATGAGATTGAAGAGTCATAATATGTATTATATGAATGATAGGAGAGGGAGAGGGATATGATGGAAACACTCAAATACATCCAGGGGTACAACAAGATGAACTCCACAGAAATGTTCAGGTTAAGGAACCATTCATCCACAAGGGGATACAGTCTCATGCTGGTAGAGGGATATTTAATTAGTGTACCAATGGTACTAAAGAAGTGAAGATCGATAAATCTTTGTCCGACACTAAGGGACTATCTACTGGTGTCCCCCAACCCCCAAGGCTCCACCTTGGGCCCACTTCAGTTTGGCCTCCATAAATCAGCTACCTGGTGCCTGTCAGACAACCAACATACTCCTCTCTGCAGATGATCCTGTAATCTATTCCAAAAACCCTGACCTCAACAGCCTTGAAGACATTCTCCAAAATAACGGTCCTAAATTATGAAGAAAAAAATATCATACTCTTTATTAGTCTCTCACAAAAGCAGAAGGTTCTACACTTTGTCATTCAAAATGGCCATGGAAAAAACCTTGAACAGGTGGAGGCCTTCAAATACCTTTGGGGAACTTTGGATGGCACCTTATCTTTTGCCCCCCCTTGTTGACAGTCTAGTGGCCATAGTTAACAGAAGACTGAGCGCCTGTACCATAATCAGAACAATCTCGCTAGAATGCTAGACACCTCAGTGTAGCCAGCTCCATTCTGTCACTTATAGATTGTGATCCTCCTGTCGATGCCACTGCCTGTGGTCTGGTACTAAACAGAGTTAAGGTGGTCTGTAATAAGGCATGCTGCTTTGTACTTGGTGCAGATAACCACACACATAGATAAAGATAGATAGATAGATAGATAGACAGATAGATAGATAGTTAGATAGACAGATAGACAGACAGACAGATAGATGGATAGACAGACAGACACACAGATAAAATCTTTATTTTTATACAGGAGAAACATGTCATTAGGGTTGGATAGAACCCTGTTCACAAGATAGTCCTGTTAATTCCTTATACATTGCACTAAAATACAAATACCATATAATAAACTAAATATACACAGTTCACAGGACTAATAAGCCTATAATACACAATAACAACAATGTGTATATTACGGGACAATGTCCAATTATTTCATCTATGTACAATTAGATATGAATGGGTATTGTTCATTCATTGCATTAATAAAAGAACCATGAGAAGATAATGTACATACTGTATAGGGTAAGTCATTCCATACCTTCGTTGCTTGAGTTTGCAGGGGTTTTTTTCTAGCTGTTTGACCCCCATTGCCACCTCCCACCTACTTTGGTGACCGGGGTACATGGTGGAGCTGTCAGGCTGCTCTACCCCCCCCCAGAGGGCTCAGTCTCAGAATCTTCTGTATTTCCTGCCCTGACCCTCCTGGCAATCCCTCATGGGTTGTCTCCCCCGTGACTGTGTCGAGGTGGAGGGCATCAAATTTCCCTCCCTGCCGAAGACCAACATCTAGACTCCAGAGAGCCAGCATGGGTGCTGTGGCAGTCATAGAGCCTGCTGGCTCCATTTTTACTAATTCTCCCTGCTCCTTGTCACAAGTTGTCCATGCATGTCTGAGGCATGCTCACAGTGACCCACAGCACCCTCCCTACTCTAGTCACTCCTGATTGCACTACCTCTGGGCCTCCACCTGGTGCAGCCTAGCAGTGGGCATGGCTGGGTCCCCACTCAGGAGGGAAGAGCTGCCTTATGGCTGCTCAATCCATCTCCTGACCTCCCCGTTGCTGACCTGGGCTCATTCTCAAGCACAGGTCACTGGCATGGTGTGAAGTGTGGCATCTAGTGCCGCAACCCTCAGTGCCACCAGGCCAGCTAAGCTCAGAGGATTTTATCCATAAACTTGGTTTTCATTTTGGCAAGTTAGTCGTACCCTTTAAGCACTCACTTAAGGCTCATTTACACAGTCACATTTTCACTGAAGCAACTTGAGTGCTTATGTTGCTCTCGTGCAAAGGCTTTCATGTAGACACTTACCCAGTTGCAGTAAGCCAGTCAGTACAGTACTCTCAGATTCACTCCATAGCTGAGTATGCTGAGCAGTGCTAGTGTGGAACGAGCAACTTAAGCAGCCATGTCAACTGGCTGTGCCACTCACTGTGACGTTACATAACCTCTTGCAGTTGATCAGTGCTGTGACTGGCTGGAGGTCAGTGCAATCTGCCCCCCCATGTCACAGGAGAGCAGTCTCCCAGTCATGGCCTCTCACCAGCATGTTTTGCATTGGTGCTGAGAGGGGCTGTGTGAATTGAAACTGGCAACTCTGTATTGTACTGGGAGACCAGCAGAGCAAGACAGTGTGGTAAGCTCAGCATCTGTGTAAACACGGCTTCACTGATTATCTTTACTCAGCAGAATAAAGCTCCAGACCAGTTTTAGCTAGACAAAAGGTGCTCCTGGGCCTAAGACTCCTGCTTTAACAAATTGTTTCTGCACTGTCTCCAACCACTACATCACCAGAATATGGCCAGGAGTGCTCTTAAGCCTCCTTTCTGGCCTTACTGAGCCAGGCTAGTGGTCATTTGCTGTCAGGGCTGCTAACTGGTTAAACAAATTGCCTGATACTCTGCTGAATCTCCCAAGATTAATCAGTTAAAGAGCTCTTGCTGTCTGCACTTGCAATCCATTGCAGCTGTAAGTGCTGAACTACTTTATTCAGTTTCTTCTCTGTACATATCCTGTGACTTTATATACAACCATCTACATGGATTTTTTCAAAACTGTATGTAATTGTTCTGAGTTAAGTGCTTTGAGCCTGACTTGACTGCATTTTCTCTGAAACTGCTTATACTTGTAATGTTTTTTATGACTACATATTTGACATGAAACTTTGTAAATGAGCACCTGTGCTAAAAGGTATTTTCTTAAGTTTTAAATAAATAAATACTAAAGGCACCAAAGAAGGTCTGTATGAAATAATAATGCAGCCAGAAAGAAAGCTAATGGGCTTCCTTTGGCAATGTAAAGGGAAATGGCTTGGGGATGGGGTCTGAGAAACAGCATCAATCAACTGTAGTGAGAAGGAAAAAAGTTTCACTGTGGGGGATCTAACCCAGGCCCCCTACCCTCTTCTGCTTGATGACTTGTAGCTCTACTGCTGTACTAAGCTTCCAAGAGAGGAAATATATGCCATAGCAAAGGACAAACAGATTAGTGCCAACCCCTCTACACACACACACACACACACACACATGCACACACACTTGCAGTACATTTTGATAATAAACAGTCTGTGTATTTGAAGTAATGGTTCCTAAGTTGCATTTGATACTCAAAGCTGATCTGAAATTTTAAGTTATCAGCCACATAGAAATTTCATATCTAGCTGCAAGTTATCATTATAATCAGAAATGACGTGTAGGATCATTGACACAGAAGCAGGTGTCCATGGGTGGGTGGGAGGAGCCAGCTTGAAGACCTTCCGGCAAGATTTAAAGCGGCAAGGAACCTGCCAATAAGTGTGGATGAACAACATATACCATTCCTAGAACTCCTGTTACAGGTGAGTAACCTGTATTTCCTGCTCTGCCATTTCGTAGCTTGTAGGTCTCCCAGAATCCCCTGCATCTGATGTTAATGGCGAGATGCAGTCACAGAGGATTCAAGTTGTGAATAATGCAGCTTGGAACTTGTTAAAGCTCCATTTTAACGGTCACTTTTCCAGCTGTGTTTCCAAATCTTAGTACAGGGTGACCTTTTCTTAGCTCTGCACTATTTACAAATGAACCCCATGCGACTGCAGCCCATCACTGGTACTGATGCCACACTGGACCCCCTCACCCTTTCTGCCACAGTGCTCTGGACTGTCCTCGAACCCACCATTGTCCTCCCTTTACTCTTGAGTGTTGCGCTTCACACCCACCACAGCTTTGTCCACTTTTCTTGATACCAGGCACCTCTCCCACTGTGCTTCCTTTATCCCAAATTCAGGCTTGACTTACTTCTCCCCCCCCCCCCCCCAATACCTTCCTCCTTTTATCTCCATCTGCCTGCACATGCTTCCTTTGTGACACCAACCCTCACTCTCTCTCACTCCCACAAAATCTACTCCAGGCTAAGCTGCTTTTTTCTTTCCATCCCTTGTACACAGATCTTTTTCCACTGGAAGGAATGGGTCTCCTTTCTCAAAGAACCTTCTTATGAGTGAGGATTCTACTAATTTTACACGTTTGTTTTCAATTTTCTGAGATTTTGCTTCAGTCTTTCAACTTGTTTTTCACCATTTCCTGTGGTTCCTGCTCCATCATTGTAGTTCCCCATGAAACAGAAAAGGAAGCCAGGATTTAAGAGTGTATTATGCAGGTACCCTATGTTACCCCAGACTGACATGATGTCTTGGGCCTGAACCATGACATGACTCATTGCTCTTTATGTCAGATCATGCATTCTTTAGCCATAGAGGACCATAAGCAGATTTTTCAAGGCAAACCCACAAGGCGCACGCCATGTGCGGCCAAGAATCAACTCCTGTTGTGGGATCACTGTTGGTCGAGGGATTGCTCTCGCCCTCCCTGACTGGAGGAACCACGTGGTCAGATGCTTTTGAAGGTTGTTGCCTCCAGTGGAGCCTGTCGGTCTACCGACAGAGTTGTCGTTGGAGCAGCTGACTGAGTTGACTCCAGTCAGTCTGTTTGCCCTTTTCGAGGATGAATCCTTTGAGGGAGAGGATTTCTGTTTTGCTTGGACACTGATGCTGACTGCCTCCCAGCACAGGCTGGGTGGGTTGGGTCCAACAGAGCTCCCAGTCAGGCTCATGCTGGTCCAGCCGATGCCAGTTTTCCTGAATTTCAGTGTTGCCATGGTTCAGCCAGTACCCTCTCTTTCAGGAGCCCCAGAGGTGCCAGTGCTGCATCAGTCATGAATCCCATTCAGTGGGAATTGGGGTGTTTGTGGTCCCAGTCACACGCATCCCTGAAGCAGCCGATCCCAATGAAATGGATGCTGAATGCCATCAGTTGGTGGCTGTTCCTTCAGAGCCTCTAAGAGGGTGTCCCATTTGTCCAGGTGGAGCCACCACTCACCTTGACGGTAGATGGGTCACTGGTGGGCTGGGGCACACATCTACTAGACTGCAGGGCATACAGGTTCTGGTTGCTGAGCAGCTCTTTGCTTTGCCTCAGACTTTTGGAACTCTACAGGGTTCACTGGCATTGACAGAGTTAACACCACTGGCTTAATGTTGGTGGTCCAAGTTAACTTGGACAACATGACCACCATGTTCTACCTGAACTAAAAGAGTGACAATTACTCCCTTTCCTTATCTCAGGTATGGGAATGTCACAATATACAATTTTAAGTATTGTGATATTTGTGTAAAAACAATCATGATGTATTTATTATCACAGTAACCTGCACCATTTCTAATAAAAAAATAACAGTCGTCTGATTAGAGAAAGGAGGGGGAATCGAGGAAACATGGTTGCACCTGCCGAAGGACACTCTGCAGGAGTAGCAAGTTAAGATGCTTTATCACATTATATTGTGCTGCATGGTAATCGCAATATTGTTTTTGTACAATGATAAATTATCTTCAGTGGTAATTATCACGATATATCATCTTACGTTACATCCCTAGATGCTCCAGACATGATCCTTGGCTTGTTCTCTGCAGATGGACCAGGTGGCAGTCATTTTCGTGGGAGCAAGCAGCCAGTTGGCGGATGCTCTCAGTCATGTGGAGAAGGCATCCTATGAGTGGTTCCTGCACCAGGAGGTTGTGGTAACTCGGGTGTTCTTATTGTGGGGGAGCACTTAGTGGGTCTATTGCTTTCTGGGAGAACAGAATACTGAGACTGTTCTGTACCTGTTCCCCTCAACAGGGCACCCTGCTGGAGGATGTATTCTCTTGGTCCTGTGCTCAGGACCTTCTGTAAGCCTTCCCTCTGTTTCTTCTGATCCACAAGGTGGCCCTAATTTTGCAGACGCAGGGCGTTTGGTCGCACCAGACTGGCTGTGCGAATTCTGGTACCAGGATTTATTCACTCAGTAGTAGACCTCCGAGGCTGTTTCCACTTAGACCATGAGGTCCAGTAGGGGAACTGTCAGGCATCTGGACCTGCAGTGCTTGCACCTGACGATCCGATTCCTATGTGGCTGGAGTTCCAAGCACTTGGTCTTTGTGAAAATGTTCTCTGGGTGTTGGATGCATCGCCGAAGAAGCTGAGTTGCAAAACATACACTTGTAAGTGGATGTGGTTCTTGTGCTGGTAGCATGGATTGGTGCCCTACTCCTTCCTTATATGGCATCTACTGTACTTCCTCTTGTCCTTGTCTCAGGTAGGATTGCCAACCATGTACCTTTAGATACACTTGACTGCATTTCAGTATTCTGTGCAGTGACTGGGTTTGCGATGGTGGCACAGGGACAAAGTGGTAGGCATTTTTGTTTTTAAAGCGCTAGACCACCTGTCTCTTTTGTGTAGGAACCACTTTCACCATTTGACTTATTGCTGGTTCTATAATGGCTAAAGGGCAAACCAATCGAGCCTGTGCTCAGATACAGTTTTGATCCTGGTCCGTGACCAGGGCCCTGATTTTTCTGTGGCACTTTGGAGCAAAGTTCTGCGACAGGGTTCCCATTTGCTGCAGATCTTCTGCAGTGCTGTATGGTTATTTCTGTGGCAATAAACTGTTGCACTGTTTCCCTTATTTTTATACTTTGTCATCATCTTTCTTCATATTTGACATTTCTTTAGAAGAGTCATGTGCTTATATTGTAGCATACAGCCTTTGTATTCAGTTAAGTTTTCAATTTTGTGTTAAATTTGGGGTAGAGTTTGACATACTAATTATATTTTATAAATTTATTTTGATCTTGAACTATCTTTCAAACCCCTCACTCACAGAGCACATTTGGAAATGAGCCATTAAGAGAACAGTATTCCTGGTAAATATTTTCTTGTAGGTTTCATAGGTAGTTCAGAGCAGAGAAGACTGATAGTCTGTATTGCTCGCCATATATTAGTTTCCCATTATTTTTGTATTAATTATCTATCCAACCTGTGCTTAAATTCCTCAGTGGTTTTGCTGGCCACTACATCTATAGGGAGGCTATTCCAAATTGTTGGTACTCCTACAGAGAACCAGTATTTCCTTTTGTTATTACAATATATTTTACCTTTAATCTGCAGGGGGTGTGCTCTTGTGTAGTAGCTTTGTTCCCTAATGTCCAGATTCAACATGTCCCACAAGCCTGGGTTTGAAAAGGCTTTATGTACCATGCATATCCCCTCTGAGTTTACGATACTCAAGACTATACATACCCCATTTCTGCAGTCTTTCACTATATTACAAATGTCGTACCCCCTCTGATTTATTTAGTCGCCCATCTCTGTCCCCTTTCCAGTGCTCCAATTTCAGTTTTTCTACCTGGTGCCCACAATTGTGCGCAATAGTCCATGTGTGGTTTGACCAGTGAAGCATAGAGTGGAATAAGGACTTCTTTGTGTCTACTCTTAATATGCTGCCTAATACAGTTTGGAATACTGCTTGCATTTTTAACTACCTGATTGCAGTGTGCCTTATTACCGAGGTCATTTGAAATTCTAACGCCAAGGTCCCTTTCATCCGTAACGTCTCTTAATATGGATCCATTTAATCTGTAGTTATGATTAAGATTTTTGGAGCCCAGGTGCATTTGTCAGGTTAAATATAAGTTTATACATCCTTGCCCAATCCTCCAGTTCTCCCAATGCTTCTTGTAATATTTCTGCATCCTTCTTATTTACTGAAAGACCTAACCTTGTGTCATCAGCAAATTTGGACATCCAAGTCTCTCCCTTAGTTTTCATAGATGATATGTAAACATTAAACAGGGCTGGCCCCAGGACAGAACCCTGGGGACCCCACTAGTGACACTGGACCAGTCAGAATAGGTACCCCTTATGCAGGCCTTTGCTTCCTGCCATTTAGCCAGAACTTTAAAACCACCCTTAAATAAAAAGAAAGACCCGCTCAACCAATAGGGTCCCTGTTAGTTGAGCGGTCTTTCTTTTTTATCCAAAGGTATTTTAAAGTATTAAAAAAAAGTTATGAAAATAAGCCCCATAGACTTGCATGGGGCGCATCCCCATGCTCTCCCTGGTACCACATCACAAAATGGGGGAGCGAGGGGCAAAGCAGGCAGTCTAGGAAGTAGGAAGGGATCAGCTAGCATGGGGCTTGGAAAATTATGATCCCTTCCCAAACTTTAATCAGTGAGTAAAAAATGTTTATTTCTACACAGCAGGGCCATCGCTGCCCCAGGGTAGCGAGCTATGAAGCCCAAAGTGTGGTTTCAGTACATCACATATTTACTTTAATTAATTAATTTAGAGTGGTTACTCATCAGGATAGATTAGATAGATAACTAAAAAAATACCACCAACAGCTTAAGCTGGTTCAAGGTCAGTTGGCATTCATCTGTATCCCCCTTCCCGGTCGTGCCTGAAAATAAGCAGGATTTGTCTAGTGCACTTACCTGGTCAACAAAAACGAAATAAAATAAATAGAGACAGCTAGATAGATAGTTTTATTATTTTTTTTTTTTTTTTTGTTATTGTAGCATTTTGTCTTGTGGGTTGGAGTCCAGGAGAGCCACAGATACTTCAATTAAAATGAAAATGTTCCTATTTCCAGACGGACTTTGCTCATTCCAGAGTCCCAGCAGGGGAGAGGGCAGTTTGCTGTGGCGAGTGCCAGCAGGACAGGGTACAATAAATCTTCACGCTGTCTGTATAACCAAATTAATCTAGGAAAAGCAAGTGTTAGAAAACTCATTTTGCGACACAGACAGTGCAAAGATTTCTGTGTCCCTGACCTGGCTGGCACTCTACCTCAGTAAACTGCTCCCTGGCCTCTCCAAACCCAGTGATGGGACAGGGCTGTACTGAGGTCCTGCTGGAAGCGGGAATTTAACAAGCAATTATGCGCCCTCCTAGCTGGCACCATCCCTGCAGGGACAGGTTTTGTAAATACAATTATTTGATAATCATGCCATGCTGAATTATTTTAAAGCAGCAGTGCAACAATCTGGTGAAAATTTTGACCTCTACTTTTTTTTATGCTATTTTACATTGCCACTTACCTCCTGACTTGTATGATGCCCTTATTTTCACAATTTGTGTCTGTTTTAGTACTTTTTCCCATGTCTGAAAAAATAAAAGGAGCTCTCATTTTAATATGGCTCGGACCAGGTTTTCATCAGTATTTGCAGCTGTTTTTGAATAAATATTTTTCTTTAAGGTCAGAAAACACTGCCTGCTGCATAATTGTTAATTTTAGTCACAACAGAAGTGATATATAAACAACTGATGGACAAGAACAGCTGAAAATACTGATGAGGATCTGGTCCACACCATATAAAAAGGAGCACTCCTTTTAATATTTCAGATATGAAAAAAAGTACTAAAGCAGACTAGAATAGTGGAAAGAATGGTATCGTACAAGTCAGGAGGTAAGTGGCAATATAAAATAGCAGATAAAAGTATAGGTCAAAATTTTCACCAGATTGTTGCACTGCTGCTTTAAACAATACTAATGCCCTCTTGGCCAGAGACCCCATAGAAGCAGGGATTATTATCTCAATGTGCGCCCCTCTGTGGCTCTCCAGGGCTTTGTCATGCAGTGTTGTTGGATCCTACGGAACATTCATTTTAGCATTAACCATGAGAGTTAAACTGTATTTTCTGAAGTCATGAAAGTGTCTACAAATATTCAAATAATGAGAATATGCTTCAATAATATAGCAGGCATAGTTACTTTTGGTAAACGGTACACAAATTGTGCTATCCTCTTTGCATTTGAAGAAGTAGACATTTCCTGCTGCAAAATTAGTCACAGACTGCCTTGGACAGCGTGAGATATGAAATATTGCGTCCAGGGTGGACAGAAGATGTTTTGGACAAGAGGGTATCACTGTTGTAAAAATAATTACGCCAAGCTAGCATTTACATTATTTAATACATTTGTAGGTGATGTCACCAGCAGTAATGGTACCAGCTTTGAGGGGTGCTTTAAGGAGACACGGCAAGCAGTCCAGCTTTTTTATATTTGCACAAAACCACTACTTCACAAAGTTTGTCGCTAGGCAGATACGAGGCACGATGGTCAAGTAAAGGTTCTGTAATTTGATAAATGCAAATGTGTGCAATGCAAAATATTGTATTTAGACACTAGGGAGGATGACTACGTAACTCCCCAAACACAACCGCTACAGACATATAGGTAGTCAAGAGTACAGGCACCATCAGGAAGAATTTAATTTATTCTGTTCACCGCGATGAATGATGCATAGCACCCCAGTATAAACTGATAGCTGCTTCAATTGAGTTAAAGGGTACCCAGAGCATATTACAAATAAAACTATTCATAAAAAATCGATTAGAAACGAGTCACATACAGTATGTGCAGAATCACTCAAAGAAGGAACAAGAAAACCTCAAAGACAGAAAGAAAGCAATTCTTTAAACATGATTTGAATTCAATTCCCACATTACATATATGTTGAAAATCTGGAGTGTAAATATTAAAAATTGGTGAAGTTACGAATATGCATAGAAACTGCACAACGCACACTTGTAACACAGTCATTTTTATATTTGATTGCATGCATGTGCAAGAAACATAGTGCCATCATCAGAGTTTTCGGAGGTGTGTCACCCCCTCTTCCAGTTCAGTAAGTGTGTTGGCAGGCGCGACCCCAGTCCTCCAATGCATGCTGGAGCTGTCTATGACAGCTCCAAAATGCAATGGTGTACAGATGAAGGGGAGCTACGCTTCAGTGAGCAGCGATCAGATATCGCTGCCCGCGCGCAGCCTCCCCTACACACGCACGTGATACCGCGTATGCCCTCCCCCATGCACTGTACAGCTGGGGTGCCTAATCCCCGTCGGCTGTGCTGCGCCCCAAAAGTTGCTACATGCCACGCTGCTGCCCACCCCAGCGTGGCAAATCATCACCGACAGCCGATGGGGTGCCCAATCCCCGGCCGGCCCACTGTCCCGCCGAGTACTGGGTACCACGCTGGGAGCCCACCCCGCATGGCAACTGTTGTGGCCGACGGGGTGCAGTCCCCATCAGCTCCCACGCCTCTAATCAGTTATGGTTTGTGCTACGCTGGGAGCCTACCCCAGCGTGGCAAACGCCCAGCGCGCAATTTGGGAAAAGAACAACCTGTAAAGCAAAACGGTCGACGTAGTCCCTTAACCCCCACATCCCGAGACTCCACCCACTGGCGCACCCTGCCTCCCCACACCCCCCACCCCATACAATTTTCATTCTCCAGAGCTCGGCGCACGATCTTCGTGGACCGGAACACATCTGCACTCTTCAAAGCCGACCGTGAACTGAGGAAATGCTGGTAAGCTGTATAATGGGATAGATAGGGTTTTTTCAACTTTGTTGCATATCTCAGGCATTTCTTTGAATTTTTGCACCACATTTTCAATATGGGGTTTTTGGGATTCCCTTCATGAATAATGTCATTGTCGTGGAGGTTATTCGGGCCTGAAGGGTGATTTTGCAGTCACTGCGCCAAATCACCTTTCGCCCGATTAACCTAATGACACTGCCAGTATCTATGATGGGCTCAAGAGGTATATTTTGAAAATTTGGTGGAAAATTCTAAAATGATTGTTTTACGAAAGCGCATGCTGTATTAGTGTTCTTTACACAGGCTCGTAGTTCGCGAATTTTCAATATTTTCTACCCAGATTTTCAACATTGCCATTTTACCACATCTTCTTATGAGCAGTACAGCTGTCATTTTTCACATCTCACCCAAAACGTGGTTTCCGTTTCTCATGTAGCGGTATAATGGCGCAGTTGGTGTGCGTAAATCAATGTAATGAACAAACTAAGAAAATCACAGTGACACTGTTCATGAGCAGAGGCCTTAAAATGGTTATGTTGAAAATTTGGTGAAAAATCCCCAAATATGACTGTTTTATCGAGTGTGCGCTGCGCAGTTCCTACGCACGCTCATAAGTTCGCTAATTTTCTATTTTTCTACCCAGATTTTCAAAATTGCTATTTTATTACACCCTTTATGAGCAGTACAGCTGTCATTTTCACATCTTGCCCAAAAATGTGCTTCCACCATGTAGCACACAATGGCGAGTTGAGAAAGTAAATCAATGTATGGGACACATTAAGAAAATCACAGTGACACTGTTCATGAGCAGACATCTTAAAATGGTTATGTTGAAAATTTGTGAAAAATCCCAAATATGACTGTTTTACTTAGTGTGCTGTGCAGTTCCTACGTACGATCGTAAGTTTGCGAATTTTCAATATTTTCAATCCAGATTTTCAACATTGCCATTTTATTACACTTCCTTATGAGCAATACAGCTGTCATTTGTCACATCTTGCCCAAAACATGTTTCACCATGTAGCGTATAATGGCGAGTTGGTGTGCAAATCAATGTACGGAACAAACTAAGAAAATCACAGTGACACTGTTCATGAGCAGAGGCCTTAAAATGGCTATGTTGAAAATTTGGTGAAAAATTCCTAAAATGACTGTTTTATTTAGCGTGCATTGCGCAGTTCCTACGCACGCTCATAAGTTCGCCAATTTTCAATATTTTCACTCCAGATTTTCAAAATTGCTATTTTATTACACCTCCTTATGAGCAGTACAGCTGTCATTTTTCACATCTTGCCCAAAATGTGCTTCCACCCATGTAGCACACAATGGCGCAGTTGGTGTGCGAAATCAATGTATGAGACACATTAAGAAAATCACAGTGACACTGTTCATGAGCAGACATCTTAAAATGGCTATGTTGAAAATTTGGTGAAAAAATCCCCAAATATGACTGTTTTACGAGTGCGCGTTGCGCAGTTCCTACGTACGATCGTAAGTTTGCGAATTTTCAATATTTTCAATCCAGATTTTCAACATTGCCATTTTATTACACTTCCTTATGAGCAATACAGCTGTCATTTGTCACATCTTGCCCAAAACATGTTTCCTCCCATGTAGCGCACAATGGCACAGTCGGTGTACGAAATCAATGTGTGGGACACATTAAGAAAATCTGAGTGACACTGTTCATGAGCAGAGGTCTTAAAATGGCTATGTTGAAAATTTGGTAGAAAAATTCCTAAAATGACTTACGAGTGAGCATTGCGCAGTTTCCACGCACCCTAGTGAGTTCATGACTTTGTAATATTTTCAGTCCAGATTTTCACCAGTGGCATTTTTCCACACTTCCTTTTGAACAGTACAGCTGTCACTTTTCACAACATGGCCGAAATGTGTGTTCACACTTTCAGCGCAGAGATGTGTGGTCACTGTGGGAAATCATTGTTCGGGACAGATAAAGAAAATCACAGTGACACTGTTCGTGATCGGAGGTCCCAAAATGCCTCTTTTGACAATCTGCTGTAAAAAAATCCCCAAACTAATTACATTATGGGTGTGCGTTGCACAGTTTCTATGCATGCTCGTGACTTCACCAGTTTTTTTAATATTTTCACTACATATTTGCAACATTGCCATTTTTTACACCTCTCCATGAACAGTACAGCTGTCATTTTTTACATCCTGTTCGGAATGTGTTTGCACCTGTGGTGCTAAATGCCGTAGTTGCTGTGCATAAGCAGCTTTCGGCTAACAAACTGACATTGCCACTGTTCATGAGGTGGGGTCACAAAAAAAAACACGTTGAAAATTTGGAGTGAAAATACCAACGAATGCCTGAGGTATTACGGTTTTCAACCATAACGTTCCAACCCGTGAGAGAATGACAGGCACTAGGATGTGTCTTGGGATTCTTGCCTGCAGTGCTCATACTGCTCCACACCCTGCAGCTAGTGAGAGGCATCGAGGTATGCCTTGGACTCTTTGGCCCCAAAGTTCACCCCATTCTCCTATACCACACCCATCTCACCGTATTTCCTGATGGAATGGGGTGCGCATAAGGGCCAAAGACCCAAGGCACACCGTGACACTTGTCAATGTCTGCAGGGTGGGGTGTGGTAAAATGGCGTGGCCATTATGCCTGATGACCCAAAGGCACACCCCAATGCCTGTCACTCTCTGCAGGGTGGTGGTGGGGTTGGCTTCAGTTCAGTACTTCACTGCCATTCCTATTACGCAGCTCTGTAACTTACGCTCACCATTGCCAATGCCGGAAGCAAACATTCAGTATTGACAATGCTTGTTGGGAATTTACATCATTTTCAATATGGGCTTTTTGGGATTCCTCAGAAACACTGGTACTGTCATTTCATTAATCAGTCCAGAAAGGAGATTCTACATAGTGACCGCGAAATCACTTTTCAGGATTGAATAACAAAATGGAAGTGACAGTGCACATGAGGTGGGGTCCCAAGAACCCCATGTTGAAAATTTGGGATAAAAATTCCTAACAAGGGCCGGCCAGGGGGGGAAGGATGAAGCATCCAACGACAGCTCGCCTTCTCCGGGGGAGGGGAGGGATGAGGCTTGGCGTCTGCTGGCCCCTGGAGGAGGCCGGGTCATAGTAGGACATCCGACCTTAGACATCTGGGGAGTGGCAGATGTCGGTGCTTGTCATGATGTCTGTGACACGCCACTTTCCCGAGGAGAAAAGAGGAAATGGCACCCTGGCCCTTCGGGTGATGGCCTCCCTGACCCCTCATCGCTGGACTCCCTGGACCACCATCTGCCGCCTCAGCGTGCACCCAGGGTCATACGCGACAGCCAAAAGCTCATCCCCATGCAGGTAAGGGCCTCCTGATGAAGGGATACATCGGGATACCTGGACTGGCTGCAATGTGGGAAGTATGGGGTCAAGAGTAACTCAGGACAGGGCGGGTCCATGAGGGGCCCAAGGAGTGACCAGCCAGGCGCAGGGTGGGAGCAAAAAAAAATTATTCCTAAAATGGCTGAGATATCAACATAAGTTGAAAACCCCATTGAGAGCCATAATACAAGCCTACCTTGATTCCCCAGTTTGGAGTTGGGCTTTGAAGAGTGCAGACGTGTCCTAGTCCAGAGAAGATGACAGCTGCCGACCTCCAGAGGCAAGTATAGGGTGAGAGGGGTTGTAGGGAGGTGGGTGCTCAGTGGGAGGGTCGGGATGGGGAGGGGACGGGAGACGAGGGACCATTTTTTTTTTAGAATTAAAAAAAAAAAAAGACGGGGACAGTTTTCTTTTTTTTTTTATGGCAGGAGTAACTTTATTTCTAGGGACATGGACATGTTGTTCATCCACACTTATTGGCAGGTTCCTTGCCGCTTTAAATCTTGCTGGAAAGTCTTCAAGCTGGCTCCTCCCACCCACCTGGGTGGTAAAACTCTCGGCTCCTCCCCATGACACCAGATCTTCCTTACCGCTTGCGTTAGGTTCCCTCCTTAAGCGCTCGTTTTAAACTGTTCCTGATTCTTGATTCGTCCAATTTAGTTTGAAGCTTTTCTAAATTTCGTCTTCTTTCCGGCTATGGGCTGCAATGGACAGTTTGTTTTCCAGCTCTCTGAGGTGCCCGGCAGACGGAATATCTCCAGGACTGATCCGCACTCCACATGCGTGATACTGCCTCGGGACTTGTACCATGACCCACATGTCTGCGAGTTGTGCCGCGTCCTTTTGACCAACGTCCTGGAGGATCGTGCAGCCTGGTTGAGGCTTGGGCGCCCAGAGGAATTTTCCCCGCCGGTAAAATCCATAGAGGCTTGTCGGGCGGTGTCTGCGACAGCTGACTCAGCTGAGCAGCTCGAACACCTATTGCCCTGGAGGCGCGGCCAAGGCGCATCTCCTCCTCGGTCGCTGCATTTATCCCGCCTCTGAGTTCCTGGTCATCTGCTTGTTCAAGGAGTTTCGCCTAGTCCCTCTCCACGAAGGGAGAGGGGCCATCGGGACTTGCCTCTCGGCCCAGATCAGAGGAGTCACAGGGTAGATCCCATCGTCAGCGTTTGGAGGAGCGAGAGAGGTCTCTTTCCCCGGACTGCCGACCGTTGACTTCGGTCGAGGTTGCGGCTCAGGCCGTTGGCTTCACAGTGTCCCCGTCAGGCCAGCCGGCCGAGACTCCTGTCGACGCAGTCGAGTTTTCTCTCGACCCGTCACCCGGGTGGTCGACTGGAAGAGCCGTCAACCCTTCGCCGGTTTCCCCGGTGGAAGCGAGGTTCTGCCTGCGCCGGGTGGCAGTCCTCGGTCAACGTGTTCAAGCCGAGGGAAGAGCGGGTGTCCCCGCTCTTCCCGACCCGCCTCGTTTCAATAGAGGATCTTGGTCTCTGTCTTCTTCGGTCAGTCGCCTCCCGCCGACTTCGGCGGTCTCGATCGGGCACTGAGTTAAGTGGCAACACCATTCCTCCTGATGAGGAGAGGCTTTGACAAAGATGGCGCCGACGCTACGAGGACTTTATGTGGCAGCAGTTGGTTGTCCGGGAATCAGTCGACTTCGATTCATTCCTCGGCTTATCAAGCGGCTGCCTGAACGGCCGACGAGCCGCCGCTGCAGTTGAGGTGCCCACTTCCGGGCCAGTTGTTCAACCAAATCTTGCTGCCCCACCAATTGTGGTGGAACCTCGGTCGGGTCATAGCCTGTTCCGCAGGTTGTCGGTCACCCTCATTCCCGCCCGCCCTCGGCAGGTGAAGAGAGGCTCAGGCCTGAGGCAGCTCTTTGCAGACCCTTCAGAGTCCGACGATGACTACTCCGTGTTCCCCAGGTGGGTGGGCCTGGAGTCCTCCCTGGACCAGTCTTTGAACGACAGCCCATTGTCCTTCCTGGGTCTGCTTAGGCTCATCTCGGAGTTCACCTGGATGCAGCTTGAGCCCATGTCCAAACGGGCCTATTTTCCCATGACAGAGATCCTAGACTGAGGGGATTCACCCTCGGAGGCCTTCCCTGTGGCTGAGGCCATTGTCGGCCCAGCCTTGGAGCTTTGGCAGCGGCCTACTTCCTGTCCTGCGCCCTCGGACAGGATGGCCAGGAAGTATGCAGTCCCTATCGGTTCTTTGCCCGGTTTCTCGGAGCACCCCTCTGCTGAGGGGTTAGTTACCGATAACGTCTTCCAGCGTTCTGTAAAGGCTCGGGATGTGGATAGGCCTCCCAACAAAGAGTCCAAAAGCATGGACTGTATCGGGTGCAAAGTTTACGCCGCATCCTCCCCAGGCCTCCGACAAGCCAGCTTGGCCGGGCTGATGGCACACTTCTCCCACGCCTTTGGCTCCTGGATGAGGTGATACCTCATCTCTCTGGCTAACCCAGGACCACCGTCCCGGCAGGTGCGGGACCAGGGGTAGGGGTGGTGGCTACAGCAGCTTCAGACTGCTCTGGACTTGGGTGATTCCTGTGCCAGGTCAGTAGCGGCCGTGGTGGCTATGCACTGCAGGGCATGGCTGAGGATATCCACCTTCTGGTGGATACCAGCACATGTTGCAGACATCCCTCTTGGGGACTGATCTGTTCAGCCCAGGAGATGAGGGACGCCTACAGGGGACCGAGAAGTCCAGTGCCACTCTGGACTTGGTCACCCCCGGCCAGAGGGACAAGGGCCACCGGCAGCCTCTACGTAAGCCCCTTCGGCCCCTGCGGCACGACCAGCCCATCAGCACCAGCAAGAGGGCCAGCAGGCTTGCGCTTGGCACCCGGAACCCAAGCCAGCGGCTTCTTCTAAGGGGAAGCAAGGAGGTAAAGGCCCAGGGGCTCCCTCGGCCAGTCCCTCCTCCAAGCGTGCTCAGTGATGGGCTGAGGGGCGTCGCCCCCGGCCTTGTCACCCCTACCTGGGTCTCCCCCGTTGGGGGACGGCTCCGCCAATTCCTTTCTGCCTAGTCCGCTATCACCATGGACCACTGGGTGTTGGAGGTGGTAGGAAAGGGCCTGCCTCTGGAGTTTGAGCAGGCCCCACCCTTCTGAGCTGTCGCCTCAGGTGGCTACCAGGTCCCAGAGCTCTCTGTCGGCCTGCCGAGCCGATATGTCCTGCTCCTCGAAAATGAGGTGATCAGGAAGGTGGCAGATTCTCCTCCAGACCTGAGGTTTGTGTCCAGGTACTTTCTGGTCCCCAAACGGATGGGGAGCTGGTGCCCCATTCTTGAGCTGCACGACCTGAACAAGTTCCTAAGGTCTCAGACCTTCTGGATGGTCACTCTGACTCAGATATCCCATCTTTGGAATGAGGTGTGTGGCTCTGTTCCCTGGACTTCCAGGACGCATTCTTCACATTCCGATCCGTCCGTTTCTTCAGAGACTTCTCCGCTTCAGAGTGGAGGGATCTCTTTACGAGTTCCGAGCCATACCCTTATGGCCTCTTCCCAGCTCCCAGGGTCTTCCTCTTCAATGCATAGCAGTGGTGACCGCATTCCTGCGGCGCAGAAGGGTCCGGGTGTACCCCTACCCGGATGGTTGACTGATTGCAACCCCCTCCAGAGCGGAGATGGAGCGGTCCGGAGTTCTGTCCCTCTAGGTTGCTCTCAGATGGGCCTCCTCTTCAACGGAGCCAAGTCGGAACTCGTGCCAAAGCAGGTGATTCCTTTCATTGGGGCAGAGCTCGACTCTTCTTCAAGCCAGAGCTCGGCTCCCAGCGGACAGGGTCGAGGTTCTTCTTCCTTACCCAATCATGTCTGATTGGGCACCGCCTGCTCGGGACTTCCTGGGCCTTCCTGGGCTCAAAGCGGCTCCACCAGCGTGGGTCTGTTGGGCCAGTTGGTACATGCTCCTTCAATGGGGCTGGCCAACCAGTGGTCACAATGCTGCGATTGTTTGGACCGCCCGTGACAGTGACCCAGGAGATGTGGAATGCTCTCCAATGGCGGACTGCTCAGCACATCTGCAGGAGGGCATCCTGTTCATCCACCCCGAGTTGACGGTTCTTTGATCGATGCATCTCTGATGGGTTGGGGTACTCTCATGGGAGCCCAGAGTGCATTGCCTCTGGTCCCTCGGGAGTCTCAATGCCATTTCAACCTGCTGGAGCTTGATGCAGTCCGCCCTAGCTCGCACCGCCACGCTCTATTTATACGGGATCAAGTGGTTTCGATCCAGGCGGACAATACCACGACCATGTGCTACTTAACCTGCCAGGACCGATGCTGCCTTGCCGTTATGTAGGAGATTCTCCGCGATACGTGTCTCATGCGCAGCCTGAGGCGGTTTTCCTAGCCATTTCGATGGCAGGAGCCTCCAACACCCTGGCTGATGCCCTAAGCCGGATAGGGGCTGCGCCTCACGAGGGGTTCTCCCGCCGGAGGTAGCACAAGATCTTTCTCCCACTGGGTCACGCCTCGGGCAGACCTTTTTCTCCAGGGAGAATACAAAAGCCGAGACTGTTTCATGTCCGCCCCCTCAGCAGGGTTCGCTGTGGGGATGCCTTTTAAGCCGTGGACCCGGGCCTCTTCTGCGCTCGTCCCCATTTCCCTTGATCCACAGGGTGCTTCTCAAGGTGAAGAGAGACAAGGCGCAGGTGATTCTGGTAGCCTCAGACTGGTTCCGCCAGCTCTGTTATCCAGTTCTCCTCAGTCTCAGCTCCAAGCTCCTGAGGCGGCTTCCAGCCCGCCCGGACCGGATCTCTGTTATCAGGGGAAGGTTTTCCATCTGAACCTTCAATCCCTGCACCTGATGGCCTGGTTCCTGTGCAGCTAGTTGCCAGGCCTTGGGTCTTCGGCGAGGTCCTCAATGTTGTTGAGGTGTCCTGTCAGGAGTCGACCGGATAATGCTACGCCTTCAGATGGAAGAGTTTCTCCATTTGGTGGTAGGGTAGGGCCTGGTCCCTTCTCCTGTTCCTCGGTGAGCATTCCAGACTACCTGTGGTCCTTTCTTCTTCTTCAGCAAGGGCTTTGGTCGACGACCCTTAAGGGGCTCCTGGCAGCCACCTCTGCCCTCCGGGCGTGGGCCGAAAGGCAGGCAGTGGCACAGGAAAGGTGGTCTGGTGCTTTTCCTAGGCCTTGATTAAACTTCCCCTCCGGTGCGAGAATCTCCACCTCCGTGGGGTCTGCCGCTGGTATTGGCTTAGCTCATGGGCAAGCTATTCAAAGCAACGCACAGGTGTGATTCTCCCACCTGTTGTGGAAGAACACCCTCTTGGTGGCCACCACGTCCAACCAGAAGGATGGGAGAGCTCCAAGCTTTCCTTCGAGTCTCCCTATCTGGTCTTCCACAGGCACAAGCTTGTCCTGCACCCCACCAAGTTCCTTCTGAAGGTGGTGTCGAGCTTATCAGTGTCGGTGGCTCAGTAGGTAGCACACTCACCTCTCAGGCTGGGAGATCAGAGGGCTGTGGGTTCAGTTCCCACATCTGGCACTTGAGTTAATATCCCAGTACTGACACTGTAGTGCAGCATGAAAGGGGTGCTACACATCTGAGGTGCTGTCTTTTGGATGAGACATTAAACCAAGGTCCCATCTGCCTGGATTGGTGGTAGTTCAGGTAGATGTTAAAGATCCCATGGCACTTATTGAAAAGAGTAGGGGAATTTTTATTGAAAATATAACAAAATCATGACAATATATATACAGAATCAGTATTACATCATACATAACCATAAAGGGAGAAACACAAAACAAAACCTAAACCAGTATGAATTAGATGCTAATCTTAAACATAAAAGGAAAGTGTGTGAACTCCACTCCTTCCCCTCTCCACTATAAGAGTAGGGAAAAAACTGCTTCAAATCTAAAGTAAAATTATTTACCATATCCCCACAGAGAAGGGATAAAATTATCCAGTGTCTAACCACTGTATTGCTTTCCATTTCTTATGAAAAGTTTGCACTGACAATGTACGAGAATCTTTGTCCCATATTTCCAACATCCAGTCATGAATTCTCCAGAACAATTGGTCAGGAGAAATAAATAATAACCTTAAGGACCAAATGCACCTCACTTGCCAAATGTGATATTTAATGCCCCCTAAAACTGGTCTTATAGTATCTGAATTAAATAAATTCCATTCTGAAGACAAAATTCCAAAAAATAAACTTTGTTTCTCTGTGATTGGAAAATCAAAATGAGCCCATTTGACGTAAAAAAATTGACCAAAATTGTAAAATATAAGGACAGTCAAAAAACAAATGAGACATTGTTTCTATACAATTCATGCAGGTAGTACTTCTTGGACAATATCTCTCCTCCTTACCCTTAAGTTTTAAGTTACTCTTAACATTTAATTTACCATGAGCTGTAAGCCAAGTAACATCCCACATATAATTCGGAATACGAGATGAAGTAAGCATTGAAGAAACTTGAAGCAAATCCGATCCCGATATATCCCTAAACACAGAGTGTTCTAAAAATATTGATCTAATAAAAATACATACATTTCTCAATATTGAGTAATCGATGCATATGATATATTCCATTTTTTTATTTTACCAAAACAAGAATGAAAATATTCTGGTAAATTAATAATAGTTTTTTTCTTTACGGATAACCCCCTCTTTTGACCAACTATCCAACCACTGTGAAATATGATCCGATATCCATAAAGTCCATATTTTAGATTTTCCTAGTATGATTGGAGAGATATTGTTATACAAAAAAATACTGAAAAAAAATAAAATGGGATTGATCATGTTAATTCCTCCTTTCTTAACTGGTTGATTTAATACATTCCGTTTTATGGGGTTCAACTGACTACCCCATATTGTCTGAAAAAAAATACTGTACGGTGCTGTTTCTCTGAAATTGGTAATGCGAAACTGCACTTAAATGTAAAACAGACCAATAAGAAATGTTCTAACCATCTAAATTATTTTCTTTTTGACATTTTCCATTTGTTCCAGATTGCTATTTTCCATTTTGCAGTTTGAATAAGATTATCCCAATTATATGTTATGGTATCCATCCACAAAAAAAATACCTAAAATTTTACAAACCTGAGATGTAACAGGAATCCCCATGATTACGGTATGTGTGGAATTATAGGTACCAAAAAACACTTACTTTGGACAAATTAAAGGTAGCTCCAGTTCTCTTTCTATATATGCTACAGTCTGTACTTCAGCGGCACAAGAAGGAACATCTGCTAAAAACCTTAAATCATCTGTAAAAGCTTATGACTTTAATCTCTACATCCTCTTACCCTAAAGAAAGACCTCTAATATCATCCATGCCATAAATAACTGAAAATAATGGTTCCAAAGAGAGAATATGTAGAATAGGGCTTACTGGACACCCTTGTCTCACACCTTTGCCACATTTCTGTTTAGAACCTAGCCAGCTATTCACATAAGGAATAACTTCTGTCTCTAAATAATACTGTTTCAACCAATCAGTAAAAACGGGTGGGGAACCCAGTCCCTTCATACAGTTCCAAAGATAAAGATGAGACACCTTATCAAATGCCTTTGTCTGGTCCAAAGTTACACAAATTCCCGCCAGTTCTTCTCTAGTACTCCTTTCAGTGATTTCCCTAATAAGGATTAGGGCATCTGTAATGGTACGGCCTGGTACTGAGCAAAACTGTGTGAGATGAATAATGTCGTTTAAGAAACATGAAATTCGCATACTCAAAATTTTAGTAAATATTTTGCAATCAGAATTTAAAAGTGTAATCAGACGCCAATTATGTAAATCTTTCTCATCTCCTGATTTGTGAAGAAAGATCAAAAGCCCTTCATTCATACTATGTGGAAAGATGCCTTGAGAAAGACAACTATTAAACATAGCAACTAGTTGATGATCAAGAGCCATACTAATTAAACTATAAATTTCATTAGGATGCCCATCTTTACCAGGGGCTTTTCTCTTCCAAAGACTTTTAATAACTGTATGTAGTTCAATTAATGAAATAGGGGCTGACAGTGAGATCAAATATTTGTCTGGTATTTGTGTCAATGAACTAAATGTTAACCACTCATTAATCAATTCCTGTGTAATGGTTAGATCCTCCTTAAATAAAGAGTGAACATGAGCGTCTATTGTTTTAAAAATGGCATGTCGAGTAGTAACTTTAATACCTTCAGAATTTATCAAACTATGTATATCCCTTCTTTTTCCGGTGTGCCGTATTATTATCATAAGGATTAGTACATTCTGAGGAACCTTGGGTACCAAATCTTTGTTCTCTCTCTAATTGCATTTGTTTGGAATTTTGTAACTATGCTGGTTGAACTTTTACCCTATCCATATCTTGAACAGCTACTTCAATTCCCATATTTATTTGGGAATAAAAGTTCGTCAATAAATTCTGAAGATGTAGTTGTTGATAAGATTTTTAATAAAGCACCCAATAAATGGCCTACATGTGTAAGTATTCTTTAAAATTGATTTTAGAGTCTTCCCACCAATCTCGGTGATTCTCATATAGAAAAAACACAGATTTATGCACTTTTAAAATATCCATAAACCCTTCCATGACTTCAGGAATATCCAAGAGAGAGAGAGAGATTCAATTTCCAATACCCTGGTCCCTTGGAAGTATATCTATAATTGGAAAGTGAAAAACGTAAGAGTCCATGATCTGACGTGGCTACTAATTTAACTTGTGGAGCGAAACATTGCAGGGAAGAAGAAATAAACCAATAATCTATTCTAGATTTTCTGTTTCCTTGTAAATAGGTGAAAGAGGAACCTCCTCAAAAACATCACGTAGCCCTGTTACTTTTATGAAGTCATTCAGACAATGCATATCACAATAGATCTTAGCGGTAACAGATTTGGTGATCTGTGAAACATTAAAATCTCCACCAAATAGAACATTTCTGCTAGTAAATAAATGAGGCCGAATAAGATGCAATAACTGAATTCGATCCCACTTATTTTGAGGAGCATAAATGTTAATCAGTCTAAATGGGATTGCATTTATAATCACATCTAATAGTAAAACTCTACCAGGGGCAATATGAACCACATCCGTAATTTTAACTTTCTGTGAAGTGAAACAGATCCCTACTCCTGAACATAGGTCAGTCCCCCCTGACCAATAAAAAGGATCCTAACCCTATAAATCAGTTGCAGTGGTAAAATCTTGAATCGTGTATAACCTAGTATCTTGAAAAAAAATAACATTGTAATGTAGATCTGCAAATATTGCAAAAGTGACCCTTTTTTTTTTTACAAAGATCTAATACTGTTAGTATTAAGACTGGCTAAGGAAATGTCATATCCTGTTATGTATAGTTCGAGAAGTAAATCAAGTGTTAGAATGTAATTTCCTATTACCTTTATGTAATCCTATTCTACTAGCTTTTTTTGTTTTATCTTTTGCCCCCAACCTCGGATCCATAATAGTGTCTTGGTCTGAATTTATCTCCACTTGCGAGGGATTCTGAGAAGCCGTATCAGAGTCTTGTTCCTCAGGACCTATAGAGGCCAAAACCCCATACTTATTAGACACCAACACAGGTTCTGGAGATTGAGTACAATCTAATACTGGGTTTTGTTCCACCTCTTTCCTAACAGGGAAAAGGGAGACATTTTCTTCAATCAAGTCCGTAACCTTAGAAGGTACTACTTTTAAACTGTCCGAAACCCCGAATGAGTCAATACCAACCTTATGGGCTGAAACGGTTCGACTTAGTATTTCAGTTTGAGCATGTGTCTGAGGGGGAGCATGTATAAGCGGATTAGAAGGAACTATTGGTTTAGTTGCTAAAACCGCTGAACACGACTTCGGGCCTAGGGAAGTATTCGGCCTAATACCATCCAAAAGATTTCTGGCTGGTTTAAAGATGATCAAGTCCTGCATAGCATAATTTGATTCCTCAGTGTTATGGGCTGCCCACGGGCAATCCAAAATAAGTGCTCCAACTCATCACAAAATTACATTTTACAGAGTTCACACTGATAACCCGAATCGCCTCCCCCACATTGAAAACATTGGATTTTTTCACAAGAGTTACTTATATGTCTTGGAGAACCACATGTACAACATCTCCTGGGCTGACCAGGATAAAATAAGAAACCTTTATCACGCCCTATAAAAAAACAGTTGGGAAGATGAACATATTCATTTTGAACACTACGGAGTTTGTTTAATCCTCCATCCCCCATTCCAAAACCCTTCCCCATTTAAAATGGGATCCGGTGTGCCCTGAACTTCACATCTTTTTTCCAACCAATAAAGAATATCAACCAGATTCACCCCTTCATTACGAAATAAAACAGTTGCTACCCTAAAAAGTTGTTTTGTCAACGGAATCACATGAAAATGGGACCATAAAGGATTAGTTTTCAAAGAAGCATATTTTAACCAAAAGGTTTCTAAATTAGCAGGAGTCCTGAAACTAATGTCAAACGAGTGTTCTCCAAAGGCATGAATAAGAGCATAGATATCAGCAGGCGTAAAGCCTAGGGATTGTTTTATTAACACTTTGCCCACATAAAATCTATCAGGAAGTTCTTCCATGCCTCTTAAGTAACGTAGTCGTATAGCATTCCTTCGTTTGGCTTGCTCCAAAGGTTTTGCGAATAAGTCAGTATAATTATTCTTAGGTAGTTCAATTGAGTGATCAGTTGAAACAACAGGGGCCTCCACCTCTAGGTCTATATTATTTGTAACAAGATTTGAAGATAAAGTACTATCTGACTCAGCTGTCGGTGTTACAGTAGTCACAGTAGGTTCTGATGTCCATCGTCTGTGAAAATCCACTTTTTCTTTAGTGTGCTTGTTTGAATGCGCTAGTATGTCATTCGGTTTGGTGGGATCAGTGACCCATGAGCCGTCTGCAAGCTGTGTCCATCCCGCTGTTGAAAGCGCTTTTTCTGGGGACCAAGGTTCTTCCTTTAGCCGTTCTACCGAGTCGTTTGTTGGTATAGCAGCCAGAACAGATTCCAGCGCAAGATGAACTACGTCATCACTAGTTCCAGGACCCAACTTGAAAGTCCTGTGAACAGCTTCTGGAGATACTCCTAACAAACGTTTTCTTTTCTTTTCCAATAATTCAGCCCTTGCCGAGGTAAGAGCTAACTCCGTTTGCATTAATTGAGCTTTCAAAATTTCTCTTTGTTTTGCCATCGGCGTTACTGTGCCTTCTTCAATCCCGTCCACCACTCGTTCCAAATTACCAGGAACATCAAGAGGGTTTTGTTCTGTTTCTAGCTGCTGTGGCTGAATTTCCTGTGCGGTAGCAACCTCCGCTGCTCCTTCTTTCAGTATACGTCTGTCCTCCACCGCGGACAGCATACTGTTGTCCTCCATCGTCGCCATGTATGGGATACCGCCCCCTTCCAGAGTAGGGGAATTTCCCCAGTGTCCTGGCCAAATTTCCCTCATCCACTAAAAAAATACCACCAACAGCTTAATCTGGTTCAAGGTCAGTTGGCATTTATATGTATCCCCCTTCCCCAGGTCGTGCCTGAAAATAGGCAGGATTTATTTAGTGCACTTACCCGGTCAACAAAACTAAATAAAAAAAAAAAACACTGAAAAATAAGTGATAAGGTTTTTGGCACACTGGGGGTGGTCTCCCCAGTGTGCTTCACAGTAATGGAAAATAAATCCCTGACAGCGGGATTGGACACCTGATGTCAGCAAAGAATAATAAGAATGGGCTGTGGGGTGGTGGGGGGCATCCGACACTGGGGTGGGCATCCCAGTGTTGGAAACAATAGAAAGTTAATGCTTTCAGTGCACTGGGGTGGTCTCCCCAGTGCACCACAGTAATGGAGGGTTAAAGAAATGCCAACAGGAGGATGGGGCACCACAGTGTTGGGGAAATGGTAATTACAAAAGGGTACTCCTGGAAAAATGATAGTGTGATGCAGGATTCTGCATTGTAAAATGCCACTTTGAGGCAGGATTCTTTATTTCTTTGTTTATGTAAGAGTTTTACCAGGAAAGTATGCTGAGCAGGCTGCTGCTTGATTCCAGATGCATCCTGGGGGTGGGGGGGGCATGGGAAAATACATAATAGCGTACAGTGTACAATAACAGCTGGCAAGACAATTCAGGAGACAATATTACATTCAGGAGACAATATAAGAGCAAAATAACCATCATCATTCTGAATCTAACATGGCAGTTCATTGCAGGATTTTGCATTGAACTAGAATCCTATGCCGATGCAGGATTCTGCATTGAACTAGAATCCTGTGCCTCCAGGGACATCTACCATATATACTTGCATATTAGCTGACCCATGTACAAGCTGACTCCCCAAAATGCTGCACTGATTTAACAAAAAATGCGGTAACCTGTGTATAAGCCAATATCAAGTTTTACAACTGAATATCTACCTCAAGCTCAGGCAAGGGAGTGTTGTTTCAGTAAGTATGGTGTCTCGGTGTGGTGTTTCAGTTCATATTTTTTTGTTTTGTTTACCATCAGTCACTCAACAACACACCAACCCTGTTCCCTTTTCATCAGCCCCCTTCCTCTTGGCCCCATGTTCTCTGTCCTCTGTGTTTCCCTTTATCCAGGTGGCTTGCTGGTGATGTCAAATACCAAAACCCCGCATGGTTTGTAATGCCAGCAGGCACCTGCAATACCCCATGTACTGCCCCATTCTGTTACTTACTCCTGCTGAGCAATTTGTTACCCTCTATGCCTAATCCCCCTAACCCCCTTTCCGTTCCCTTCTCTCTCTTTTTGAACAGCTCTTCTCTGGGGCACTCTGCACTGCCATTCACTGCCGCGGTACTCCTGGCATCCGTTCCCTTTCCCGTTTTTTTTTTTAAAGAAGACTCCTCTCCCTAGTTGGCTATGCCGACCCATCATGCCTGACCCTTAATATTACTGTGCCATAATGACTGACCCACTTATAAGCCGAGACCCCCAAAATTGAAATGTTGACTTTGTACAAAAATCTTGGCTTATACGTGAGTATATACAGTATTTCTTCCCCATAGGAAATAACGGAAAAAGAAAATTTCATAACTTTGGAACAGATTAATATTTCTAGGGATGTGGATATGTTGTTCAATCCACACTGTCTGGCAGGTTCCTTGCCACTTTAAATCTTGCTGGAAGGTCTTCAAGCTGGCTCCTCCCACCCACCTGGGTGGTAAAACCCTCGGCTCCGCCCCATGACGCTAGATCTTCCTTACCACTTGGAAGCTCAGGTTCCCTCCTTAATGCTCTGCGTTTTAGGCCTGGATCCACACTCTTCAGAATTTCCAAAACTTATTTTAAAATTTACAAGACTTTGATCTTTGTCTTCCCTCGCGACTGGGATGGACAAATTGACTCTCAGCTTCCGTCGGTACCCATGTGGGCAGAAGATGTCCCGGACCGATCCGCACTCCACCTGCATCTACTGCCTGGGGTTTGGCCACGACTCGGAGGCTTGCGAAGTGTGCAAGTCCGTTTCAGTTTCGGTCTTGGAGGACCGCGCTGCCAGACTTCTTCTCGGGCGACCCGAAAAACGGTATCCGCTGGTCAAGCCTAAGGAGGCCCGTTGGGCGGTGTCCGCGGCGGTGGGCTCCACAAAACAGTTGGAGCAATTGATTGCCCTCAAGGATGAGTCTGCCCAGGCCGCTTCTTCTTCCTCCTCTGCCGCGGTATTTATCCCGCTCTCTTTGGGCTCCTCCTACACGGCTTCGTTTAAGGAACTTTGCCAGTCCCTCTCCGCCAGGGAGAAGGGCCATAGGGACATTCAGTCGGTCAAAGAAGAAGGACTCTAAGGGTAAGTCCACGTCGACGCTCATTGGAGCAGGAGAGATCCCTTCACTGAACCGTCGACTCTCAACTCGGTCGAGGCTGCGGCTGCTGGCTTCACAGTGTCCCCCAGGTCAGCCGACTGAGACCTCTGTCAGCACGGCCGAAATTTTCTCGACCGTCTGACAGTTTGTCGACTGGAGAAGCCAACAACCCTACTTCACCAGTTCCCCGGTAGAAACTGAGGACTTGCCTGTGCCTCCTGTGCCGGAATCCCGGTTAAGATCCCTGTACCTAGGGAGGAGTGGGTTTCCTGTCCCCTCTCTGACCCACCCTTGGAACCCCTAAGGTCTCGGTCCTCTTCCAGGTCCAGCTGGTCCTGTCGGCAGTCTCGGCACCATGGAAAGCGGCGTCGCTGCTCATCCTTGTCGTCCTCTTTGGAGGATAGGCTCAGCTGAAGTTATGTCGGTGCTACAGGATTTAATGTGGCAGCAGCTCTTCTTGTCTGGAAATAAGCCGACTCTGTCATCTTCTCCGGCTATTAAGTGGCTGTCACCGGAGCGGCCGAAACAACCTCATGTAGTAGTCGAGGAGGAGTCGACCCCGGCACCGGTTGTTCGGCTGAAGCCAGCTGCTCCACCCATTGTGGTGGAACCTCCGCCTCCACAGCCGAAGACTGGGGCCCCGACCAAGCATTCTCGGTCGGGTCAGGGTTTGCCCCACAGTTTGTCGGTCACCCTCACTCCTGATCGACCTCGGCAGGTGGAGGGTGGTTCAGGCACCCGGCAGCTGTTTGCAGACTCCTCAGAGTCTGACGACGACTCCTCCCTGTTCTCCAGGCTGCTTGACCTGGAGTCTGCAGGGGGCCAGTTGGTGGACGAGAGCCCATCCTCGTTTTTAGGTGTGCTTCGGCTCATCTCATAGTCCACTGGGATGCAGCTCGAACCCGTTTCAAAATGGGCCAAATATCCCCTCACGGAGATACTGGACCGAGGGTATTCCCCTACGGAGACCTTTCCAGTGTCCAAAGCCATTGTTGGCCCGGCCCTGGAGTTGTGGCAGCGGCCAGCATCTTGTCCCACACCTTCGACCAGGATGGCTCAAAAGTACGCAGTCCCCACCTGCTCACTCTCTGGTTTCTCAGAGCACCCCTCTGCGGAGGGGTTATTTATTTTATTTATTTATTTATTTGTTTTTGTTAACCAAGTAAGCACACTAGACAACGAGTGCCCATTTTCAGGAGTGACCCGGGAGGTTACAGTACAGAGAAACATGGTATAAATACAGGGTAGCATACAGGCCCACAACTACAAGTGGACCAAAATGGAAAACAGTACCCAGGACATTGAATGGACAAAAGAACAGTCACACCCACACACAGGTGGGGCCAGGGGTAAACAGCATAAAGACAAAAGTACATGGTCAGAGCAACAAACGAGAATACAACTACAGGCTCGTTAACACATAAGTTCACAATTGTGGCAGGGTGTGGAGAGCAACAAGTGCAGGGGTAAGAGGGAAGGAGGGGCAGCATCTGCTGACTCCCCACAAGGCGGTCAGGAAAACGAGCAAGGGGGGCAAGATTTTGCAGAGGGCAGCGCAGCAAGCAGGTGAGGAACCCACCCTGGAAGACCACCTCGGCAAGCACGAGCAGCAGGGGAGTACTGCCTGGCCTGATGGCAGACCCCAGTGAGAAGTCGAGGATGGCGAAGGGACCTACAGGAGCCCAAGAAGGGAGCAAGAAGGGGATCACAGACAGCGGGGGGTGGGAAGGAGCGCAGACCGGAGGGAGCGTAGGGGTCATGAACTGCTTGAGGGTGGGTAGTAGGGTAACCATGAGAGCAATTAAGTGCGGGGGTGGAGAGTGGTTGAGGCCGAAAACCAGCGGGGTGGAAGAGGGGACAGGGGTTAATGACCGATAGCGTTTTCCAGTGATCCAGAAACACTCGGGACATGGACAAACCGATCGATAAGGAATCCAAAAAGTTGGATTGCGCAGGACAGAAGGTTTATGCTTCTTCCTCCCTAGGGCTTCGCTGCTAGCTCGGCCGCTCTGATGGCAGATTTACAGCTTTATGGGTTCAGAGATGAAGTGATTCTCATCTCCTGGCTGACCTTCAGACGATGGTCAAGCAGCTGCGGATCAGGAAGGCAGGCAAAACAGGAGCTCCAAATTTCGCTGGACATTGCTGATTCTTGTGCCCGATCAGTAGCGGCCGCAGTGGCATGGCGCCGCAGAGCTTGATGCGGATCTTCACCTTCATGGAGATCCGCAGCACAAGCTGGCAGACGTTCCCTTCCTGGGCACCAACTTATTCGGCCCGGGGGTGGAAGGCCATCTCCAGAGGATCAAGAAGTCCAGTGCCACTTTGGACTCAGTCACATCTGCCCAGAAGGACAGAGGCCGCCAACAGCAGCATAAGCCCTTTCGCCCTGCAGCACGTCTGGCCCAGCAGCACAAGGGATAGCAGGCACACACTTGGCGCCGTAAGGCCAAGTCTGCCGTTTCCTACAGTAGGAAGCCTGGAGAAAAGGGTCCAGGAGGTCCCTCAGTGGGCCCTTCCTCCAAGCCTGCCCAGTGACGGGTTGAGGGGTGTTGCCCCTAACCTCGTCACTCCTCCCCGGGTTCCCCCCATGGGGGGACGGCTCCGCGCTTCTTTTCCGCCTGGTCCGCTATTACTACGGAGCACTGGGTGTTAGAAGTGGTTGGCAGGGTCTGCCTCTGAATTCGAGCAGTCCCTTCCCTATCGAGCTGCTGCCCATCAATGGGGGCAACAGGTTCCTCTCTCGAGCCGACATTACCTGCTCCTCCAGAAGGAGGTGATCAGCAGGTGCAAGACTCAGGTTTGTGTCCAGGTACTTCCTGGTCCCAAAATGGATGGGTGGCTGGTGCCCCATTCTCGACCTGCATGACCTGAACAAGTTCCTAAGGTTGTGCACCTTCAGGATGGTCATTCTGGCTCAGATCATTCCATCCTTGGAACTAGGCATGTGGTTTTGTTCTCTGGACCTTCAGGATGTGTTCTTTCACGTCCCAATCCGTCTTGTCTCATCAGCGAGTCCTCCGCTTCCGAACAGAGGGATCTCTTTACGAGTTCTGGGTCATGCCCTTCGGCCTCTTTCCAGCTCCCAGGGTGTTCACTAAATGCATGGCACTGGTGACAGCATTCCTGCAGTGCCGAGGGGTCCGGGTGTACCCTTACCTGGACGACTGGCTGATTGCAGCCCCCATCAGGTTGGAGGTGGGCGGTCCAGAGATCTGGCCTTCCAGGTCTGCTCTCAGATTGGCCTCCTCATCAACGAGGCCAAGTCAGAACTCGTGCCATCGCGGGTGATTCAGTTCATCAGGGCAGAGCTAGACTCCCTTAGAGCCAGAGCTTGGCTCCTGGCGGACAAGGCCGAAGTCCTTTCCTCCTTTGCCCAGTCATTTCTGGTTGGACAACTGCACCCTGCTCGGGACTTCCTGCGCCTTCTGGGCCTCTTGGCGGCCTGCACCAGTGTGGTCCGTTGGGCTGTCTGGCATATGCGTCCCCTGCAATGGAGGCTGGCCCACCAATGGTCTCAGCGCTCCGGTCCTCTGGACCAGCCAGTGACAGTGACCCAGGAGATGTGGGATGGCCTACAGTGGTGGCTTGTTCCAGCTCATCTGCAGGAGGATATCCTGTTTGTCCACCCCGAGCCGACAGTCACTTTGATGACTGACATCACTCTGATAGGTTGGGGTGCCCATCTGGGGGAGCTCAGGGCCCATGGCGTCTGGTCCCCTCAGGGGTCTCGATGCCACATCAACTTGCTGGAGCTCCGAGCGGTGCGTCTAGCCCTCACCACCTTCGCTCCATTTGTACAGGGCAAGTTGTTCAGGTCCAGACGGACAACACCACAACCATGTACTACCTCAACCGACAGGGCGGAACGCACTCCTTGCCTGTGCAAGGAGTGCCTCCGCATTTGGTCTCTTGTGATCAGCCTTGGAGGCGGATCTTCTAGCCATCCATGTGGCAGGAGCATCCAACAGTCTGGCTGATGCCCTCAGCCAGATAGGCACTGCATCTCACGAGTGGTCTCTCCTGCCGGAGGTAGTACAAGATCTATTCTACCATTGGGACACCCCTCAGGTGGACCTGTTCACCTCCAGGGAGAATGTGAAGCTGAGACTGTTTCATGCCCCCCCCCCCCAAGCAGGGCTTGCTGCAGGGGGATGCCTTCTCGAGGCCGTGGACCCCAGGCCTTTTCTGTGCCTTCCCTCCATTTCTCTTGATTCACAAGGTTCTTCTAAAGGCATAGAGGGACAAGGCGCAGGTGATTCTGGTAGCCCCAGACTGGCCCCACCAGTTCTGGTACCCAGATCTCCTCGGCCTCAGCTCCAGGTTCCCGAGGCGGCTTCTAGCCCGCCCGGACCTGATCTCAGTCAACAAGGGGAAGGTTCTCCATCCGGATCTTCAATCCCTGCACCTGACGGCCTGGTTCCCGAACGGCTAGAGTTCCAGGCCTTGGGTCTTTCCGATGAGGTCCTCAACTTTGTTGAGGCGTCCTGTGAGGAGTAGACCAAAAAATGCTGTGCCTTTAAATGGAAGAGATTCTCCATTTAGTGTCAGGACAGGGGGTTGGACCCTTCTTCCTGTCCATTGGCTAGCATTTTGGACTATCTGTGGTCCCTTTCTCAGCTAGGACTTCAGTCGATGACCCTTAAGGTGCACCTGGCAGCCATCTCTGCTTACCGGGCGCAGGCCAGCAAGCAGCCGGTGCAGGAGAAGGTGGTTGGGTGCTTTTTCAAAGGCCTTGATCACATATCCCCTCTGGTGTGAGAACCTCCACCCCATGGGATCTACTGCTGGTACTGGCTAAGCTCATGGGTAGTTATTAGAACCGATGCACAGGTGCGTTATCTCCCACTTGTCATGGAAGACCACCTTCTTGGTGGCTATAATGTCAGCCAGAAGGATGGGGAGCTCCAGGCGCCTTCATCGAGTCTCCTTATCTGGTCTTCCACAGGGGCAAGGTTGTCCTGCGCACCCACCTGAAATTCCTTCCGAAGGTGGTGTCTGAGTTTCACCTTAACCGGGTGTTGACTCTGCCAGTGTTCTACTCCAGTCACACCTCGGAGTCCGAATATAGGTTTCATACTCTGGACCCTAGAAGAGCGCTCGCTTATTATAAAGAGCGGACAGCTGAAGTTTGGGGAGAGGTTTTCCAGCTGTTTGTCACCTCCGCTGAAGCTGCACCTGGCAGACCTGCAGCCAAGCGGACGATAAGCAGGTGGGTCACCTCCTGTATAGATCTCTGCTATAGGCTGGCGGGAATGGAGCCTTCCAAAGGGGTGAGAACTCATTCTACCCCCCCCCCCATACCGCTGCTTCAGTGGCTGCTTCTAGGGATGTCCCTATCCAGGAAATCTGCAGGGCTGCTACCTGGAAGTCAGCATATACCTTTAATTCCCATTACCATGTTGACCTTGAGTCACTGGGATGCTGTGGTTTTGGGACCTCGGTTCTCCAGTCCTTATTCCCCAAGTAGGGGGTGTGTGCCTGGCCTCTCTTCTCCCGGAGAACTGCTAGGAGTCTGCCAGACAGTGTGGGTTGAACAACATATCCACGTCCCTAGAAATACAGGATACTCACTTGTAACAGGAGTTCTAGGAGTGGTATATGTTCATCCACACAACCCACCCGACCTCCCCGGCTTTGACGCCCAACCTGGCTTCCAGCGGGCTAGATCTGGCATCATGGGGCAGAGCCGAGGGTTTTACCACCTGGGTGGGTGGGAGGAGTCAGCTTGAAGACCTTCCGTCAAGATTTAAAGTGGCAAGGAACCTGCCAGTCAGTGTGGATGAACAACATATACCACTCCTAGAACTCCTGTTACAGGTGAGTAACCTGTATTTTTCACCAAACCTTCAAAGGCACATCTGTGAGGACACAGTTTTCTACTCCTGAAAATGTCAGCCCTAGAAGCTACAACCGCTTTTGAGATACAGGTTGACAAACGGCATAAAACATAAAATCTCTCGTTTTTCAACACTCTGTATCTCAAACCACACAAGGGATTCAAAGCAAATTTGGCATATCAATAGACCTGTCCCTTGTGAAGATGCATGCAAAAGTCAAGCAGATGTGTTGAACCTGCACAAAGTTCTTACCCTGCAGAAAACTGGCCTTTACCATTAAATGCTTGCACCAACCCTAACTATGGCTGCTTTCACCGTGTAGCTATAATGTATAAAACTTAGTTCATGTTTAGTTGGTCATCTATATCAATATTTAACTTGTATATTAGGCCTTCGTGATGTCAGTATCAGTAAGGGCTCGGAGAGCCTTCAGGGTGTCAAGAGGAGAAACAGGTAAGAAGAAGAAACAGGAGAGAGAAGAAGTGGTGAGTAGGGGCTGGCAGTGGAGGAGTGGGGGTGGTAGGAGGATAGAAGGTGGAAGCACAGGTGGTGAAGAAAATATTGGATTCCTATAACGGGGGATGTCCGAAATAATGGTGTCTGCTACCTTTAGGACTTGGGTTGGGGACTGGTGCAGGGGGATAGGGCATGGACTACCTTCCAGAATTTAGAGGAGTATTCTGCTTTGGCAAGTCTGATGGCCCTGGTACAGGCGTTTCAGAGACTCGATATTTAAGCAAATCCACATGGGCACCTGAGGCCTTGTATACCTTTCCACTTGAGGTCACGAGAGCTCGCTGACAGGCCAGCACTCAGCTGACACCCAGGGAGGTGGAATAAGGTTCAGTTTCTTTCCTGGTCCCCTCTCCTTATCAGATTCTCACTGCAGATGCCTTAGGAGTGAGATGGTGCCCATCGGATGGTTCCACCAAGTCACTTCGAGAAGAAATTTGTCGGAAGGACTTTACGTGACAGCACTTTGCCGATGGTGATACAGTATGCCGATGGACCCAACAGCGGTTGGAGTCATGTACTGCTTGTAGGGGCTTTGCCTCACACACCTTCCCTACATTTAGACTCTTAACCCAAGGAGGGCAGATGTCGGGGAGAGTGGCTGAATCTGGAAGTCGAATCCATTCATCACTCTCACAACCCGCTCGACACTGCGGGTGTTTAATGGGCTGCGCTGTGGGGATTCGCTGTAACAATGTCACTGTTAGAGTAGTATACCACCAGACATAGGGCACATGGACTAAACTAGAGACCTCCATCCACATAAATGTCCTAGAAATGAGAGCTGTTCTGTATGGCCTACAGGCCTTCCAGACTCATCTGTCCCCAGGTCCTTTGTTAATACAACAGCACAAGTGTGATGCATTACAGCAACAAGCTAAGGGAACTTATTCCTCCCCCTATGCACGGAGGCAATGAGAGTTTGGTATTGACTCTAGAACTATCAGCAGTACGTGTTTCAGGGGTTCAAAACATCCTGGCAACAGGCTAAGCAGGTCACAGTTCAAGATGCACATGGGAACTGTTGACCTCTGTCACAGAAGACTTGTTTGACAGGTGGGATTGTCCAGAGTTGGACTATTTTGTGTCCTCACACAATGCAAAATTGCCACTTTTCTGCTGGCTCATTTCAAGGCCTTGAGATCTTACTTTGAGTGGAGGCTCTTGCAGCAGGCTGTTACCATAAGGACTAATGCCGCAGGCCTTAGGACCCACCAGAAAATCTTAGCTAGCAGTACCAGCAGGCCTGCCTCCTGACGTGGTTCCACCCTGACATCGGTCATGCCATAAAGCCCTTTGGGCAACCCTTGCTTCCAGTGCTTCTGCACAGGTTCTTTGTCTTTAGCTTGTTTTGTGCTTTTTCTTTGAGCTTCCACTACCCAAACACACAAGACCAACATAGGGGAATAGCTGGTTTTCACCAAAGAGCTAGTTCAGTGGGTTCTGACTAAGTGCAGAGGAAGGGCATGCTTAGTCTGTTGCTGCAAACTGATGTGTATGCCATGTATAACTGAAAGGATATGCCATTGCTTGAGGTTATCCTGTGTTTAAATAAACATCACACAGAGATTGTGTGTTGAACCTGAAGATCGATGTCTGGTTCATCTGTTATCACACAACCCTCCACATGGGGACATTGTTGTACTTGGGTTTACACATGCCCAGGGGCAAAGGCTCTCAGCCTGCAGCCTTGTGCCTTCCTGTGCCCCTGGGTGTGTGGTAAACCTAGTACACCCAATGCTCCATTGTGTCTTATTACTTAACTAATTGCACCACTACATCTCTTTTCACTCTTTTCCTGTCACCCAGATGATTTTAACTCATCCTGTCTGCATCCCTCCATACTGATGCCTGCAGTAGACATCTGACCACCCTGTCTCTGGTTCTCTTTGCACAGAACCAAGGTTGCAAGTAGGTAACCGATTTTTCTGTGAGTTAATCCTGTTACAGTTGGAAAACTTCATTCTGTTAGATTTGTTATAGTTATGCCTTGCCAGTCTTTATTAATGAGGACAGTTGTATGAAAATTACTTTGTTTCCCAGACTTAATCTCATCCTCCTGCTTCTTCACCTGCTAAATTCATAGTTATCTTTTTGTGACATTTGTAATGTTGCTGTGAAAACAATGCTGATCTCGCACACAGTGATTGCGATGTTAGGGGGGAAGCCAGAGGAGGAAATTATGTTTTAAGACAGTGATACTGTTACCATGCAAATGCCCCCACTAATTAAGAACAAGAGGACATAAATACTGAAAGTTAAAAGTGACCTGTAGAGTCAGTTTATATAGCAAATCCCGTTCCGTGTAACCTACTTTGCCTGCTGAGGGGTCCATATAAGCATTTTCCTAATATTCTGTTTACTAGTTAATAAGATATTGTATTTTGCAGAGTTTCAGCAAATGTGGAAGTGGTGCTGCTCCCCGAATGGAGCAGCACATGAGAATATTTGGTAATCTAGTTTTACTAACGTAGATCATCTATTCTTGTAGTATAGACAGTCAGGAGCAGGTATTCTGTATTTTACTGCATCTGTGGGTGCTTCTGTTTAAAGTATATAGACAGTTAGCTGTAAACTTTATTTTATTTATTGAAAGTTTAACCAGAAAGCCACACTGAAAACAAGTTGCTTGTCTCCTGGTGCATCCTGGGGAGAGGCAGTTTCCAAAAAAATAAGTACAACGAGAACATTTCTGGTACAGAAGAAGGTACATAACAGCAGAACAAATATGAATTAAAACAATTGCTTGTTTTAAACAAGTAAACTCTGTCTATATACCCACAGATGCAGTTAAAACATAAGAAATACCTGCCACCACTGTCTACAGTAATAGTGTAGTGGATCTATGTCACTAAAACTAGAGATTACCCAGAATCCTCAGGTGATGCTTGATCGGGAGCTGCTTTACAGAAACATAGAAACATAGATTTTGACTTGCAGATAAGGACCACTTGGCCCACCCAGTCTGCCCATTTCCTACCTAATGGATAAGCTGCAGATCCTAGTTAACCAGCAGCCTACTTCTTCCTACCCCCACCCCCTAGAATTGCCTTATGACTGTCCCATGCATGCTTGAATTCCACCACTGTTTTTGACTCCACAACCTCCTCCGAAGGCCGTCTCCATGCATCCACAACCTCTGTGAAAAAAATACTTAAATTACCTCTGAGCCGCTCTTCTATCTTCAAATTGAGCTCTTGTTCTTGCACACCTCTTTTTGAAAGATGCTACCCTCTTGGACTTTGTTGATTCCCTTGAGATACTTGAAAGTTTATATCATGTCCCCCCCCTCTCCCTTCTTTCCTCAAGGCTACACATATTCAGCTCCTCAAGTCTCTCTTCATATGTCTTCCGGTGTAGACCCTGCACCATTTTAGTTGCCCTCCTCTGGACAGCCTCCATCCTGTCTATGTCCTTGTGGAGATTGGGTCTCCAGAACTGCACGCATTACTCCAGATGGGGTCTCACCAACTGTCTGTACAGAGGGATAATAACTTCCTGTTTTCTACTGGTGATGCCTCTCCCTATGCATCCCAGTATCCCCCCAGCCCTCCTTGCTGCCCTCTCACATTGCTTGCCCACCTTTAGGTCATCTGATATGACTACCCCCAGGTCCCTTTCCATTTTTTGTTGTTAGTATCTCACCCCCATTGTGTACTCTTCCCTGGGTTTTGTTTCCCAGGTGCATTACCTTGCACTTCTTAGCACTGAATCTAAGCTGCCATACATTTGACCATTCCTCTAACCTTGCCAAGTCCTTCTCATCCTTTCCACCCCACCTTGTGCATCAACTCTGTTGCAGATCTTTGTGTCATCTGCAAAGAGACATACTTTCCTTCAGTCCCTCTGCAATGTCGCTTCATAAAGACATTGAAGAGGACCGGTCTAATACTGAACCCTCGCGGTACCCCTAGTAACTCCCCTTTCTTCAGAGTGGACTCCATTTACTATTACTCTTGTCCTATTCTCCAGCCAATTCTTTACCCAGGCTGTCATCTTGGGACCCACTCCCAGGCTGGCTAACTTGTATATTAATCTTTGTGTGGGACTGTGTCAAATGCCTTGCTAAAGTCTAGGTAGGCCATGTCCACAGCCCTCCCTGATCTACTACTTTGGTCACCCAGTCAAAGAAATCTATCAGATTTGTTCACATGACCTTCCCGCTGTGTATCCATGCTGCTCTTGGGTCCTGAGCCCTCTGGCCTCTAGATACTCAACAATTCTTTCCTTCAGAAGTGATTCCATCATTTTCCCTACCACTGAGGTTAAACTAACAGGTCTGTAGTTTTCTGCTTCTGCCCTGCTCTCACTTTTGTGAAGGGGAATCACATCTGCCCTTCTCCAGTCCTTGGGTACCACCCCATCCTCCCATGATTTGTTAAAGAGGGTAGTCAGTGGTGTCACTAGTTCCTACCCTTAGTTCTTTTAGAATTCTGGGATGAATCCCATCAGGCCCCATTGCTTTGTCCACCTTCAGTTTTAAGAGTTCTTTCAGAACCCTTTTTTCTGTAAATGGGCTGGTATCAACTTCTGTATCCAGAGTGTTTCTACTGTTTGTTTTAGGTACCTCCCACTTCCTTTGTAAATACTGAGCAAAATATTTGTTTAGTATCTCTGCCTTTTCACAGTCACCCTCTGCCCACCCTCCCTCCTCTTTATTAAGCCTCACTAGCCCTCCCTTGGTCTTCCTTGCTCCTGATGTACCTATAAAAGGTTTTATCCCTTCTTACTGAGTTGGCTAGCTTTTCCTCGGTTTGGGCCTTTGCTGTTCTGACTGCCTTCCAGCTTCCTTTTGCTTTAACTGATACAGTTCCTGTCCTGCTCCTTCTGTGATTCCTTGTACTTCCTGAATGCTTTCTTTTCTCTTGAACCTTCACTACCACTTCCTTTGAGAACCATAGTGGTTTCTTACATCGTTTCGTTTTGTTAATTTGCTTCACACAAAGGCTTGTTACCTCTGTGATGGCAGTTTTTATTATTCCCCATTGTTCTTCCACCCCTCCTTCCTGCCCATTTGCTAGTGCATTCCTTAGGCACTCACCCATTTTGGCAAAGTCAGCCCTCCTAAAGTCCAGTACTTTTACCTTTGTATGGCTTGACTCTATTGCTGTGTTCATTGTGAACCATACTGTTCGATGGTCGCTAGTTCCCAGATGGCTACCCACTTCACATCTGTGATCCTCTTCATCTCCATTTGAGAGAACCAGGTCTAAGATTGCTCCCTCTCGAGTGGGCTCCAACACTAGTTGTCTAAGGCATGTCCCTTGTAGGGCATCTAGAATAACCCCACTCTTTGAAGTGGCTGCTGCAACTGCACTCCAGTTAACATCTGGCATATTCAGATCACCCATCAGCAATATCTCCCCTTTTTCTGCCATTCTAAGTATTCTTTCTATCATTTCCTTGTCCATTTCCTCCCCCTGAGAAGGGGGTCTGTATACAACCCCTGTGCAGATTGTGGTGCCATTGCAGGTCTCCAAATTTACCCACAGTGCTTCTTCTCCTCCCTGTTTTCCATTTTGTTCTGTTGCTTTGATTCCTTCCCTTATGTAAAGAGCTACTCCTCCTCCTCCTCTTTTACCATCCCTGTCCCTCCTGTAGATAGTGTATCCTGGTATGTTTATGTCCCAGTCATGGTTTTGTGTGTACCATGTTTCTGTGACTGCCACGATATCAGATGTTCCTCCTCCATCAAGGCCACTAATTCAGGAAGCTTGTTACTCAGGCTACGGGCATTGGTACTCATTGCTCTCCATTTTTGATGGCTTTACCTTCTTTGCAGCATCCCCCACTGACCTGTCTACCTCGGTCTTTTTCTCATTTAGTACCCTGTTTTGTAGGGAGAGGCTGGGATTTTCCTGCTGCTTGTCAGTGCCTCTCCCCTTGACTAGTTTAAAAGCTTGCCAGTGAAGCATTTAAACCGATTGCTCAAAAGACTTGTTCGCTTCCTGGACAGATGCAGACCATCCTGCCAGTATAGGCTGGTGTCCCTCCAGGTGGAACCCCAGTCCCCAATGAAGCCAAACCCTGTGCTCCACACCATTTTTTCAACCATTCATTAAACTGCATGGTGCAAAGTACCCTCGCCTCACTCATGCCATTGACAGGCAGCACCTCAGAGAAGGATATTGTGTGTGCTACTTGTCTTAGGCCCCTCCCAATCCTACAAAGTCCTTCTGCACTGCTCTAATCTCATGATTAGCCGTCATTTGTCCCTAGGTGGACAATGACGTCCAGCTCAGACTCCCGTGCAGCTGTTCTCATGATCCTGAGGATGCGCTTCCTGTCTCTCAGCCATGGCACCAGGCAGGCACCTTGCTTCAGTTTTCCTGCTCCCCAGTTCTATCCCTAATAGTTGGTCCCCCACCAGGGCTGCTTCCTTTCCTTGTGGTGTCCTCTGCCTCCTTCCTGTGGGCCTCCCTTGTGACAGTTGTCCTCAGCCTCCTTAGTCTCCTCTGCGGGTGCATCCATGGGGGCTGCTGCTCCCCAGAATGGTGTATGGATTGTGGTGTGGAACAACTGACTGCGTGTGCCTCTGTTCCACCATCCTCACCCTCCCTGAGCCCACTGTGGTCCAACTGCTGTGCTTTCTTCGCAACCTCTGAGGTAGTGGTGGTAGCTCTGGTGCTCCCTGGATGGGGGAGGTTCCCTTCCTACCATCCAGTGTGGCCTGGGGAAGGTCCCCTACTACTGTCCAGTGTGGCCTGAAGACGGCAACTTCCTCCCTCAGGGCAGAGAGTTGTCTGCAAATAGGGCAGCATCTCAGCCTCCAGAAAGACTCCGGAAACTCTGCAAAATAGATATCTCTTTAATGAGTGAACAGAAAATTATGAATGATTTGGTGGACCCCTTGGCTGGCTAAGGTTACACTGAAGGGATTTGCTATAGACTAACTTTGCAGGTCACTTTTAGTGAAAGCTGACTTATGTCTGAATATTGTAGTTGCTCTGGATACTGGAAGACAAGCCATCAGAATGATATAGGAGCAAGATGGTAGATCCTGTAAGAAGGTGCTTGGAGGATCTAAATGTGTACATGATGGAAGAACAGGAGAAAGAGTGACTTGACTGAGACATTCCAAGTACCTCTGCTTAAGAAACAAGGCGGACAGCAGCGAACAGTAACATGGGTACGTACCAGAGGTGACTCCCTGAAATGGGGGAAGGGGGGTCAAGGAGGTCAGAAAGCACTTTTTTACAGAAGAAGGGTGGAAACAGTCGGAGGTTTTAGAATGGCATGGGACAGGCACATTGGGATAGTGCTTAATGGGACAGACTGGTGTGGAGGTAGGAATGACTGACAAGAGCACAATCCCAAAATTAGACAGGCTTGGACAGGACTGGAGGGCTGTTGGCCTTTATCTGCTGTGATTTTCTCTGCTTCCAGTTTTGGTAATTATAAGCAGCAACATCAGCCAGCGTCTTTAAAACTTTCCCTTTGTGTGCTGCTCTGTATTGGCAGCGTTGGAAGAACTTTCATAAACTAAATGTTAAACTAAATTTACAAATAAGCACAGTTTTCTTCTTCAGAGTTTTATTTATTTAGTCAAGCGTTTAACCAGGAAGGCTTACTGAGCATGCCAAATGCTCTATTCCAGATGTGTCCTGGAGGAGGGGGAACATAGACAATAGTTGAACAGCATAATACAGGTGAAAATACATAGTGTGAATTCTCTAACATTTGGTCCAGGTGTCTGGGCATAGAGATCAGAAAAACAGTAGAATATACAATAGCTTGACAGCATAGTGCAGACAACAAGAAATGAGAGCTCAGTAGTTATAGACCTAGATTGGTTTGCAGTACTAAGTGCAGAGCAAAGTACTGTCATTTCATCAAGGAGAGCAGAACTGCCCTAAGCACATGTGCAGGTAGGGCGCAGTGCGCTTGGAGCTAGGCGTTAAGATGCCGAGGGGAGGAGAAATTACGAATGTTTGCTAGGAGGGAGTTCCACAATGTTGGTATGTGGTAGCTGAAAGCAGCCTGACCGGCAGTAGTGGACCTGTGCGGGACAGCCAGGGAACGAGAGTCAAGATTCGAGAGAGTAGCTAGGGTGCGGGGTTGGCCAGGACGGTGGGAGGTAGGAAGGAGATGCTGGGACCATAGCTTGGCTGGGATTTTGGCACAGTGGGATTGTCTGCGATTATATAGAGAGGGGAGGTCCATAGATTGGTAAAGGGCACAATGGTGTGTGGAGTAGGGACAGTTCAGTGCAAAGCGGCAGAAGGAATGGAAAAGAGAGTCCAGCCTGGCTAAGGTAGACTTAGGGCCGGCACTGTAGACTATATCTCCGTAGTCGAAGACGGGGAGAATCATTTTCTGCACAATGGCCCTCCAAGCGGGTGCAGGGATGTAGTCACGATTATGGTAAGTTTCAGGTCCCACTTGAAATCTGTGCAAGGCAAGAAGTAAAAACAAATCTTGGTATTTCTATACAGGATCTCATGGACAAGTACTAAATGGCATCGATTTCTCCATTCTAATCATGTAGTCCATCGAGACCTGAAGCAGAAACATCTTGATAACCAGCTGTGGTAAAATAAAGTTGGCGATTTTGGTTTGGCACGTATCTACAGTTTTCAGATGGCCCTGACTCCAGTGGTAAGTGTGAGATGAAAACTATGTAATAACTACATACAGGTGATTTAGGGCCTACATGTCACCACAGCATATTTCACCATGGCATATTAGTATATCAAGAATAAGTAAAGTTTTCTTCCGAATTGTTTAACATGATCATATTTGTATCTCATCAGAGAAACTACATTCGTTTTCTGACTCTCTTGACAGCCATGCAAAGGCCAGAGCCAGGACAAGCGACTGTGATCCGAGTCCTTTTAAGTATGTGAATGCAGACGGAGGAACATACTGCACAACCTTCTGCTTCACAGATCGGGAACAAGGCTTAAAAACATCAGGGACAGGGCCGGGTGATGGCTCAGCTCAGCTTGACATGTAGGCAATAAGATGAAGGGGAGTGCATTACGGTGTGATAACCGCAATCTTAGGGGCACAGTTAGGCATGAGGCGAAAACTGAGTACTGATCGCACCCTAGGAATGCTGTTATCACACCGTAATGCACAACCCCAGAATGTATTATTGCACTTATGAAATGGCCCTTTATTTTTAGAAGCAGTTTTTTTAATTGGGAAACACATTTTTAAAAAAGTAAAACAAAAATTAAAATGTAAATTAATATGTGTTTTTAAATAAAATAGTGTCTCATATTGCAGTATAAGTAACCAATCAGATTACTTAGTTGGTCTCTGCCATTTTATAAGATGTGATAGCTCAACCCAGTTTGGGAGCAATCTTGAAATGCCATGTTGAGAGGTAGGCCTGATCACAGAGGTCAGTTGGGATGGTGTTGGGCAGTATTGGATAAGTTACTTTTTCTATTACTTTTGGAAACTTGTTCCAGAAAGCTCTGTGCAGTCACTAGCAAGGATGGAGAAGTACTAGAAAAAGTAATGCACCTTACAATTACAATTACTTATTTCTTTTTATACAAAAGGAATACATAACTGTAACTGATTACGTTTATTTGAAAGTAACTAGTAACTAAGCTACTACTTTCAAACAAATGTCATCTGTTACAATTTTTTAATTTGTATTGTTTTTGTATAAAAAGAAGTAAGTAACTGTAACTGTCAGGTGTATTACTTTTTCTAGTACTTCTCCATCCTTGCTAGTGACTGCACAGAGCTTCCTGGATCAAGTTTCTAAAATAAATAGAAAGTAATAGAAAAAGTAACTTACTGGTGTTGGCCAACTGGTGCCACACAGACAACTACAGTAGGTCATAAGAGCATGCTTCTTCCGCAGTACATTGCTACATGCAGCCAAAATCAAAGAAGCTCCACTCACACTTGGGGAGGGGGGTTAGGCATACAAGGAGGAAAAACCCACATGCTGACTATATAATGGCATGGCCCTCTGGGTCCTATTGCTGGTTGCCATTGCATTCTAGTCCATACAGCGGGCTGCTTTGAGGGGAGGACGGTTGTGATGTCCCCCAATATTTATGTGGGGGTGATCATCCTCTGATTTTCATAGATAAAATTGGCGACTAGGTGACTGAGCTGTCCTTATCTGCCATCAATTTTTGTGTGAGGAAGGGTGCATCTGTGGTGTCCTCAGTATCTGGGTGGGGCATTGAGATCAAAAACTGGAGAAAAGTATGATGAAAAAAATCAGGATTACATCGTAAAATTGGTACTATCAAGCCAGCCCGGTGGCACTGAGAGTTGAGGCGCTGAAAGCCACACCTCATGCCACATTGGTGACCCGGGTTTGGGAACAGGCCTGGGCCGCTGGGGAGGAGAGGATTGGCGTCCGGAGGACTGCTCTTCTTTCTCGGGGAAGGGAGATTAGTTGTCCCACTTGCTGACTGCGCTCTGGTGGTGGATGTTGGACAGTACGGGTTGGGAGGTTTGAAGCCAGTGTCTTCACATCAGAAGGGAGGGAGGGAGAAATGCAAAAAGGTTTCGGAACTGGTAGGCTCAATGATGGCAGGCTGCGCCCGTGCCTCCCCCTGGCAATCTAGATCTTGGCTTCTGGAGGTGGGAGGGAGGCCGGCCCCCCTCACCACCAGCCCTGTCACGTGGGGGCCCATGGGGATGGCAGGAGGGGCGGATTGTGGTGAAAAGCCGCTGGAGGCAGGTCCCCTCCGAGGGAGGGGCGGAGCCTCCTGCCAGCTCGAGGAGGTGTAAAGAGTAATAATGATAAAGAAAAAAATTGGTACTATCAGCGAAGAAGACTGTTGAAATGTGTGGCATAACAGTAGTTTAATATTAAATTATCTGAAGGAGAACACTACTGTAACACTTGTGGCATTATGTATATATTTCAAATTCCCATTCTGTAGGGATAGAAATATCACATTAGGGAGGACAGGTGACATGGGAGACCTTAATGTCCGCTGGCTCAGTTGCTAGAGTGTGCATCCAGGAGTGCTCTCTGAACCCTTGAAAGAGAAGGCCAATGTGGCTTAAGAGTTTGGATTCCTTCAGGCCGTTTAAATAAGGGCTTAGCCTCAGGTACTCTTTAGGGTCATGTTTCCAGTTTTGGCCCGTGGATGGTTCATCACTTGGAATATACTCCAACATAATCAGTCAGTCACCTATGCCAACATGGTATCTCTGTTTGATTTACAGAGCTCTCTGTGAACTGTCCCCTTCCACCCCATCCTTTGACCACCATTTCAGACAATATTCTTTCCATCAAGGTCTGTTTTCCAAATAGCTGTCTGTTTGATAGGTGGTTTAGTGAGCTTTAGGCTCTCTGCAATGAGGAGCCTTAGCTGATCTCTCACCATGACAAGGTCGTTCTCAGGACTGTGCCCTCATCTCTCCTGAAAGTGCCTACTGCTTTCACATTAACCAAGAGGTTTGCCTTTCATTCTTTTTTCAAAGCTAATGAATCCCAAGAAGAGTTATTTGTGCAATCCCGATGTGCACAGAACAGTCAAAAGTGTACCTATAAGGACACAGACTTTTCACCAGTCTGGGTGACTTTGATAGGTGGTCAGAACTTATAACAAAGGCTTTTGCAGCATCAAAACTTGAATGACCATCCTGGCCTAAAAGAGAAGAGACTTTTTTTTCAGTCTCTAGCTATGCTCCTCCCCTGTGCCTGGTCTTCGCTCCTTCAGGAGACACATACTGTAGTATGCCTGCATCATGGCCTACCTGATCCCCACCGAGTCCCCATGGAGCCTTGGATATACCCCCCAGGCGGGTACGAGGTGGTGCAGAAACTCTGTGAGACACTTTAGGGTTCATCAGACCCCCCAGGTTACCAGGCTGGCGTGAGCCATCAGGGTCTTTGTTTAGTACACCATCATCTCGGAGTCCAGGCGCTGATTTTTCCCTGTTCTGCGGGAGTGGCACATAACCTCGACAGCATGGCGTCACCCCCGACGCCACCACTCCCCATCCCCTGAAGTTAGCTCTGTACTTACTGTACCATGCCTCTGACTTCCACCAGAGGCCAGTCAAGCGGCGAGCGTGAACCCATCTCCCTCCTGGGAAAGTAGAGCTGTCCACCGGATGCTCAATCCTCTCCCTCCTCTGTCGACTCCCGATGGCCCGGGCTCGTTTCCAAACCCGGGTCGCTGGCATGGCGCAAGGTGTGGCATCCAGTGCCTCAACCTTCAGCACCACCAGGCCAGCTTAAAAGAGAAGAGGCATTTGTTTCAGAACTATACAGGGCAGTCTTATCATTGCCCCTGCACCCTTCACTGGGCACTGCAAGCTTGATACTTGGGCGCAGCTGATGATCGCAAGCTGCTGCAGGAAGTGTGATCAGGAGGAAAACTCAGTGGAAGATGTGCTACAGTATTCTCCAACTCCTACCATATATTGATGGTTGTTGCTTATTAGAACCCATTTGTTATTTCCAGCAACAGCATGGACCACTACAGAAAGAAGAAATTCTATCAAACTTACCATTATTTATTTTTTTGTTAGCTCCAGTGTTGTCACTGGACTGAACCTGAGAGGTTTTTTTTTCCATGTACATTTTACGTTTTTCCCCAGTTTTCTCCCAGCCCTGTCCGGCACAAATGCATGTGTGTGGAGGCACGGGCATGTCGCGCGCTGAGGTGCCCACCTACATGTTGCCCCTCACGCTGTGCACCACAGACCTCCGCAGTGGCGACCAGAGACTATGGGGGGGTTGACAGCCTCCCGGGAGAGAGCCCGCCCAAAGTGCTTGATCCAGGTCCTCCCGGGGCCTCCTGGTGACCTGAGGCTATTCCTGGAACCCAGGTCGCCAGCATGGCACAAGGTAAGGCATCCAGCGCTCAACCCTCAGCGCCACCGGGCCGGCTCACCCAAGAGTTTTAACCCTCATGTAGAATGCTTTCAGTACAATTCAGTAGATTGGTACTATGGTGACAGTTTTTTTATTAAAATTCCAATAGGAAAGGGTGTACAGCTATGTGTAAATATTGGCCCCATAGAACTGAATGGGGCCGCCACGGCTTTCGCTTTATGATAGCACAGAATGGGGCTGCACGGTCCGACATGGAGGTGTGGTTTCCGATCGAGAACTCAATCTGTTTTTGTAGGCATGTTGGAAAAAAAGTTTGAGGGCTGTATTTTTTAATCTATATGGAATCTTTTGGCCAAACTTAATCGAATAACTCCTAAGCAGGTCAGTCATCGTACAGGCTGGGGGAAGCAGCTACTAGGAAGGTGCTCTTTAAAGTATGGTGATACCTGTCCTAAACCGATTACATATTTGTATACTGCTCTGCTGATATGTTTATGTCTTAATGGCACAAGTTGTGCTGGACAGCAGTTCTTGGGACCAGTGTACCCAACCAGTGAACAAAAGTTATTTCCATTAAATGAGTGTTTTCTGTTTTAGGTTGTCACGCTGTGGTATAGAGCCCCAGAAGTCCTGCTTTATTCAAGCTACAAACCTGCCGTGGACATGTGGAGTTTTGGATGTGTCTTTGCAGAAATGCATCGACGAAGGTAAGCCAGTTGTACTGAGAAGAAAACATGTAGAGAACTGCCCAATGTAAAGAAAAGGGAGAAAAAAAACTCTGCTTACTTAAACTGAACAGAAGGAAGCCTATTGCCAAATAGGATTTCAGTAATGAACTTAACATTTTTGAAGAGCGTCAGTTTCTGTTAATAACGAAAAAGAAAGCCAACTCGATCTGTCCCACTTTACGATTTGGAGCCCTGCCCTCATGCCGTGATATTCTTTGATGAAAGTTTTTGGAGAGCATTGCAGTGCTGTCAGATAAAGTGAATGGGAGTGTCTTACCTCCATTTACGCTATATTTTAGAAACAGTTTTGAGAACTTAAAGCCACTACTCAATTAATAAGGCCTTGGCTGAGTGGTGGTTTTAATTTTAAACAAATAGTAATTAGGATATATCAGAGACTGCAGTGTTCTATATACTTACATTCTACAGAGTTGTAGCACAAGGACAGGACTGCAGGTTAGGAAGTGGAAGGGCTCGAGCTGTCAGCTGTCAAGTAAGGTATACAATCTCTTCCTCCCTTTAACAACACCAAGAAAGAAGATTAGCACAACTGTGCTCGTCTTTCCTTGAGGGAAGAACTTCTTTCAACAGGTCTTGGGACATGTTGTTTGTAACTGAATTTGGTACTCATTAAAATGAAGCAGTTGATTTCCTTGTAAACTGCCAGTATCTAGGCACACACTTAAGGGTCTGCTGCCGACTCCCACCCTCCACTACGTTTGCAAAGCCTGACCTTAACTTCCAGATTTATTATAAGCATAATTATAAACTTCATAAATATGGTAAATACTGCATCCTGCATTCTGATTGGTTCACTAGGGATCATTATCCACAGATAATGGACTGCTTATGTAAACATTGTGAGCACTCCTCATGGGAAGCAGCATCAGTGCCTTCTACAGTAATTTTAAGCTGAAATAATGCTTTTAGCATAATTTAAATTCAGAAACACTGTTGAAGGTTTATAGTAATAATAAGGCTCCTGTTGTTTGACATGACAGTATGAAGTAAAGTATCCTTAGCTACTCCTTGCACATCACTAACCCTCATTACCCCACTGGTATTCTGTCACACATAAAGTTCCTACATTGGTATATACAAACTTGACACTACAAAGGGCACCACTGTCACAGTCTCATGGGGTTAATTTATTATATATATATATATTACAGGGTTTTAATAAGAATGCTTACTAAAGGGTTATTGTGTTTATGCAGATTCTGTTTGTTTGTTTTATTCTGTAATGTCAGACTCTGAGCCTCGGAGAAGGTGCCAGATATAAATAAGCTCTACTGCCACTACTTGCCACTCTTTTTTTTTTTTTCCTCTCGCCTGTTCGCCCCCGCCATTCCTCTCAATCAGGCCGCTAAATGTCTCCCATGCCTCACAGAGTCTGACCCCAGAGTGCCTCTTGGTGGCTCCTACCTGCCTCTTTCTCCACAGAGCACCTGCACAGCAGGGTCTGCCCGTGATGCAGACTGGAAGGCTGGAGCGGCCGTCACCCAGGAGTGCCGAGGGTTTTTTTCTGCTTCTTGTCCCTCCTCTCCTCCCACTGAGGGGCGCCAGCTTGGGCAGAGCGTGCATACGCACACCTACCAAGTGCCTGATGGCACCCTCCCGGCTCCCAAGTGGAAGCGACATTGCTCGAGTCAGTGCTTCCATCCGGCTGTAGTGGACATCGGTGTATTAAACACCCTGGTATCCCTCGAAGGAGAGGCATCCGTGGGGATGCCTATTCTCCTTCCCCCAGCGACCCAAGTCCATTCCAACCCGGTCGCTGGCGTGGTGAGGTGTGGCGCCCAGCACCTCAACCTCAGCGCCACCGGCCGGACCCATGCCACTCTTTTGAGTGTGATCTGGGTAGGGGCCAGTTGATGGCAGCACTTGAAATGTCTACCTGTATGCCGTTAATGTGCAAGCAGTACAGCTGTTTTGTTTCAGAAATGGTGATTCAGACCCCAGGAATCCCTCACTAGTAGTTTTAACAACTGCATCATCAGTCTCCCAGTGAATGATCCCCTGGAAGAAACAACATTACTACAGGTGAGCTATTTTTTTCTGTATCGCTCCACATTGTTAGTGGGGAAGGAATTTAGTACATACTGTACCAGGAATGCACCCTACCAGGGTATAGTGGTTAGTCTGACTGTTCTGGCAGCCCAGAACTGAGGGACAGGAACATTCTAAGAGAGAGACAACACACCCAAGGTGTAACATTATCCCAGCACAACACGCCTGTTGTGCATTATTCCTAAATTAACTATTGATTTTCTTTTCTTGAGCAGCGAATGTTTTAATAGGCTCAGAGGGTTGTTTTACTCTGATAGAAAATGTTTTTCTTAGGTCACACTTGGAGTGGAAATAATTTTCTCTTTTCTTAATATAGTTGTATAGATTTAACAGAAAGCATTTTCAGTATACTGCTTTTTGTACCATATCAAGTTTTTTTTGTGCTGATTCTTGCTTTCCTTCACTAATATGAACTTGTGCATCCAATTAAGTGGCGTCCTTGATTTGTACAAATTGGGCATTTAGAATATCAAAAACCACGATTGAGAAAGGAACTCCCTTGAAGTCAATGGAATGTGCCCCTATGCTCTCCTGAGTGTTGCACCACAAAATGTGAGAGTACAGAGCAGTGTTTCCAAATAGGAAAGTGGAAGGGATCAGTCTCAGCTTCACAGAGCCAGAATACGAGCCCTTCCACCTGTAAACCCAGCTTATTTATTTATTTTTTCTTTTTAGTTATTAGGTTTCTCTCCTCCTTCCACCGGCTTGTATCAGGAGAGCGTCCCCAGCCCCATCCCCCGGCGTCCACCAGCCAACGCTGACCTGGCCCCAGGGCCCCCCAAGGGTCGGCGGGGTAGTCATGCTCCCCTACTGAGGACCGGATTAGGTGGCCAGCGCCGTGGCTAGCGAGGCGGGGCCTGAGGCACCTTCCACCATCCGCACGGCAGACCGTGCCATGACATCAGCGGAGTGGCGCACGCATCCGCACATGCTCTCCCCAGACGCCTGGCCCAATCCTCCCTATTTGTGGTGCGGCGCCTGTTCTCCAGCCTCCGTGAGGGGCGAGCAAGCACCGACCACCAAGAACCTCTCCCGGAGAAGGAGAGCAATCCATCGGATGCTGAATCCTTCTCCTCCCCGCCGACTCCTCGATGGCTCGTGCTCGCCCCGACGCAGTCGCCGGCGTAGCACCAAGGTAAGTCACCAGCGCCTCAGCCCTCAGCGCCACCGGGCCGGCTAAAGCCAGCTTATTAACATATTTTTTAAATATAGCCTGTAACTCTGGGGACTTTTAATGGAAATTCTGTGGCTTGGGATGGGGGATCCCTGCCGGTCTCACTCCCCACCCCGGTCTCACACCTTTTCTTCAGCCTAATTTAACCACCAAACACACTTGAGGATCTGAGAATCACCTTCCATGTCCCACATTGTAAAACAATGTTGAGACAAAGAACATTTCACTATAGGGCACTTCTCCTGATGAACTCGCTTCCAAAAATCTTACTGATGGAGCATAAACTAAGCCACTTCCAAATCCTGTCTTCGAAATTATATCCGACAGGAAGCAGCCTTTAACTGATCTCCCTGGGCAAAAGTCTTCAGCACTTATGCTTGACCTGCACTGTAAAAAAATTGTGTAAACTGTTTTCTCTTCACAATGGCATGTGCACTGCCAGTGTCCTACTGCAGTCTGGGATCTGCTGCTCAGATTTCCTGTAAATAGCTTTTTGTTGCATTGAAAATCCATTGTATGCCTGCTAATTGTTTGAATTTCTGTTTGTACCATGTTATCCATCGATTTAGTCTTTGTTGCCTCTGTTATCCCTGTACTCCTCTGTCGTGGAGCCTTTATAAAGGAGTCTCTGACTCAAAGGTTTTAATTCCGATATGTTCAGTAAATAAATGTGCCTAAAGATCACATTAGTTGCAGTCTGATCAGGTAAAGATATTGCTTCATGCTGAGCTGCTCTGTTCTACCACTTCCCCTGTTTCTTCAGTTTAGTTTAATCAATAGAGAACTATAGTGGGGTTTTTGCTTCCAAACTCTGCCTTTTTGGCTTGGCTTGATTGCTTTCCTCAAGCACAGTTTTTGCGCTCCTTAAATAATCGAGTGTGAGCCTCCTGCACATAGCGGTTATTTCTCTGAATCTTGGAGCACGTGCTATCGCTACCCTTTGACGTGTGTGCACGTCCACATGCACTCAGTGGTGGTTGTGTGTGACATCCTGCAACCGTACATTCACAGATGTGCTCCAGCTGTCTCCAAGCGTCGTGGTCACAGTAAAAAGGAAAAATAAATCCTCTTAAAGAGATCCACCAAGATAAATGTAAACCCTAGATGGCGCTATCCCAGGGCTACTACCCTGCCTGATTTGCCACTAACAGGTTGAGGGCCTGGATCCAATGGCGGTCTCCACCCAGAGGTCAGGGTTTGCAATAGTTAAACTAACTTGGTCACAGCCTCTGGGACACTGCAACCCCTTTCTTCCCACTAGTGGCCCACACAATATATCAGAATTACCTTCACAGTATACACTTACCCCAGGTCTGGTTCCGCACTGGGACCTCCTGTGAAATGAGATACAGTGCAACAATCACAGTACAGTACTTTAACATAGACAAATACCTCAGGCAGTATAACTTTGCTGAAACAAGCAGCTCTGATTTATTTAGGGGATATAACAAGGACAGGGGAAATCAGGTTAATTAGCTTATCACTCTAATAATCTATTTATGGCTCTGTGCACAGGCCTATCCCTATCAGTTACTGTCCCTGGGTACCCAAGCCCAGTGGCTAGTCCAAACCGTGGCAGCTGGTAGGCCCTTTCCACAGAGAGAAAAGGAGAATTAAACAGTCAGCAGTACAGTAATTCCATTTGGATTTAATGTGGCAATTCAACAGGGAGCGACCCTGAATTAGTACTCACGACCTCCAAATAAGATAGGGTCCTTCAATGTCAGCAGGCTCACTTGAGGTACACAAACCTCTTCACACATTTATATAAAAGAAAGCACTATACCAGGCAGGCTGCATCTGTATCCCGATCGCAATTACTGCACAATACCGGAGAACAGCAGATTCAGTTCCTGACAGACCGAGTGCAATTTTCTGCAATTCTTCCAGTCTTCTACAGGGTGAGCCTGGTTTCTACTCTTCAGAGATCCTTTGATTCTTTTCACAGGACGGATTCAGTCCTAACAAGCTGCAGACCGGAACTCTGGGCCTTACACACGTTTTTGACTAAAACTGCACACTGAAAAAGCACAGGGCTCCTTCCTTCTTCATGCCAAAGCTCAACTCAAACTCCAACCGACAAAACTGGCATTTCCTTTGAGTTCCTCCCAGTTCTTGACTGGATTGGCTGTCACTCACAATAGACTGCTGCTGTTGGTCCAAAAGGCACTGAAGTCTAAACTACATCTCCCAGAGTCACTGCCCATACAATCCTCTTGTGGCTGGCTCAGATTATGAGTCCAAGTTCTGATTCGCCCAAGGCCATTTTAGAGCTAGCTTACCCCACACTGATTGGTCCAGTTCAGCAGTTCAAAACTAGAATGGGGAACTAGCAGACACAGTTCTGACTGCAAAGAAAGCAGGTTAGACAAACTGTAATTTCATTATTACTCTAAATAATTTCTGGCAAACAGTTACATCTTTCAGATAGGTTCCTTTGCACTCTAGTGACTGCAAAATGAAGTGAATGGCAGCAGCTCGAGTGGTACTCAGAGAAGCACAGTCCCCCATACAAACTAATTATGTCTGCAAGCAGACAGCTCTTAAAGAGACAGTACCAGAGGCTCTAAAACACTCACTGATAAATGGCTTAAATGCCAAACACCATTCAGGCTTGGAGCATTCAAGCAAGCTCCTGGAAGTCTTTTGGGAACCCCCATTTGCAGGGGGGTTACAAATGGATCAGCCACTGCCCCTGACATTTATGTGCCTTACCGCCCTAGGACTCCAGCAATGTGCATCTTTCCAAATGTAATGCAGTAGTTAAGAAATTATTTGCTCCGTAAAATTCATAAAACCGGGTCCCACAGACTTCCAGATTCTGAGTGCCGCCCTCGCGCTCACTTACATGATGGCGAGATGCCAATGAGAGTGCGAGGGCATGCTCCAGTATAAGCAGTGGACGGCGGCTTTTCCTTTAGTTTTTATCTTATGGCCACTTGGCATAAAATGGGCACCGTCAACTAATAATGGCCTTGTTAGTGGGCGGGCCCAAGTTTTATTACCAGTGGGCCATGATAAGATAAAACTTATAAGGAAAAGCCCATTCTTCGCTTATAATGGCGTATGCTCCTCACCACTGGCATTTTGTCGCCGTAAGTGAGCACGGGGACGACATTCATAACCAGGAAGTCCGTGGAACCCGGTTTTATGAATTTTACAGAGCAAATCATGTAACTACTGCATTACATTTGGAAATATGCACACTGCTGGACTCCTGTGGCCGTAAGGCACATAAATGTCAGGTGCAGTGCCTTTTCTTGTTGAATCTCTGAGTGTTTTCATGGAGAACGGTGAGGTTGGGGAGGGCTAGGACCCTGGAGGGACAGTAGGTGCCAGGCCTAAACGGGGGACTTGAGCAGACTTCTTAGACCAATGGGTCTTTTCTTGCCATCTTTTTCCGTGTTTCTATTTGATTACTTTTCTCCCCTCTAAACTCCTAGGAGTTGCCTGCTGTTATCTGCCACTTGAGGTCCCATATTTGAAAGTAAAGAGGAGAAAAAGAGGACTTTATTTTTACAGTTATTAAATATTTTGGGGAAAATTTATATATTGGAGCCATGGCATTCCACGTACCATTTTCTTGAAAGCTGTAGCCTCTCAATGCCGTGGAAACAGTACCACCTGCAGAAATGGGAAGAGGATTTTTCTCAGAGTACTTAAACAGAAAAACAGAAAAGCGCAAACAGTCTTCAACCTTAGATATCTGAACTGACATACCTCAGGTGTCTGAACAGACATCTAAAAGAAACATTTAAAATGGCCACCTTGCACACAGTAAGTCCATCCCTGCAGAGAGGAGACTGGCTATTCTCCCTGAATTGGAAGGATGCTTACTTCCACATCCCAATAAGAGCAAGCCACGGAAAATACCTATGCTTTAGAGTAGGTCTAAGCCAGTATCAGTACAGGGCAGTACCCTGCAGGCTGACTTCTGCTCCAAGTGTGTTCACAAACTGCCCAGCTGTTGTTGTAGTAGTAGCAGCAGCACTTCAGAGAAATGGAGTGACTATCCGTACTTTAGACAACTGCTAGTGTGTGGGATGACCATGACACAAGCCCTCTCACAGTGGAACAAACTACGTCCCTGATGACAAAGTTGGGTTTCATCATGGATTTAGAGGAATCAAATCTGGAACCCGCACAAAACGTGTCTTAAGCTTCTCCTCAGTCCTCAAAAGAAGATGCTCAGGCAGGAATGTGGACTAAGCCCTTCCCCTTGAGTTTGAGTGCACTCCATCTAAAGCATGCCAAACACTCCTCTGGCCTAGACAGTTGGCGGAAGGGGGCCAAGTCCTCCCTGAAGTTTGTGTGCATTGCATCTGAAGTACGTCAAAGACTCCTCTGGCCTAGACAGTTGGCAGAAGGGGGGCCAAGCCCTCCCTTGGAGTCTGAGTGTGCTGCACCCCAAGCATGCCAGAAACTGCATCTGTAGCACACCAGAGACTCTTGTAGTTCGGGATATGGATAGAATGAGTTAAACCCTTCCCGTGAAGAGGTTGAGCCCTCCCCCTGGTGTCTTCATTCTCTGTATCTGGAGCATGCCATGGGCTCCTGTAGCCCTGGGTATCGAACCAGTGCCAGCAGCAGGTTAACTACAGAACATAAGTAGTAAGCCAGCATGACACTTTCTTGTTGCATAAAACCCTGTAGCATTACAACTTATCCACATTTATTATGCAAGCATAAAACGGGGCCCACGTTAGCCCATTCTGAATTGACAATATCTCTTTAAAGAAGTGTTTGTGCAAGACCCTTGGTTCTTTGTGGCACTAAAGCCCCAAATGTAAAGAAACATATAGACTTCTGTGGCACATTCTTTCACTTCTGTGGCAGGAACAGTTTATTCTGTCATGTGTTTCTGTACATCCATTTACTAACCCTCTATGTAATGTCCTCGATGTGAACTCTATGTATCTTGTTTATTTATTTAAAATTATTCTGGGCCAGCCCAGTGGTACAGAGGACAGAAGCATCCATGCCTCACCTGTCGCCACAGCAGCGACCTGGGTTCAGTGATGGACTTATGTCGCTGGTAGGCTGGCTGGGGAGAGGAGGATTGAGCATCCAGAGGATGGCTGTCCTCCCCTGGGAGGGAGGGTTGTGGGTTCTTGGCAGTGGTCTGACCCTTGGCGGAGGCTTGTGGCAGTTGGTGCAACTTCGGGGTTGGAGGGCCAGTGGCTGTCAACACCATGTACCGTGCATGGTGCCCCGCCATGGTGGGGGGGGGGCAAGCCATTGGGGAAGTTTGGGCTGAGGGCCCTTACTGGATCTGCATCGGCAGTGATGTGCAGCCCCAGTTTAACTCCGTCACGAGGAGTAAGCCGTGGAGGATGCTTGGGATTAAGTAAGTCCCTGGATGACGAGACTGGGGGTCAGTGGAGGACTTGGCACGCACCACAGTGGGGAGCTTAAATAGATTAATGGGGGGGGGGGTTACTCCATCCAGGATAATCCCATGAGATGTAGTAGTATCTTGGTTTTATGAGAGTCCCAAGGAGGATAGCAGCAGTCAGCAGGTTAACATAGACCTGCAAAAATACTTATTCGGCTTAAATATAACTATAGAAGGAAAAACAGTCTAGAATAGTAGAAAACTAGTATTCTGTAGTGCTCCACGTTATCAACGGGTAGTAATTACAACTGGATTAAAGTGCACCGCTGCTAGGGGAAATGGCATAGTCCAAAAGGCTGACTCAGCCATAGAATGTTGGGCACATGAGGATTCAAGACGGCAGCAACTCTCCAGTCTAAACTGCTGTTGAGTGGGAAACATCACTCAAGATTCTCTAAAGAAACCTTCAGCTTTTAGGCCTTGGGGCTGCAGTTCTCCACAGCAGATTGAGGCTGCCTGGTGACAGGGAATGTTCCCAAATTAAAATTGTGCCTGTTAAGCTGCAGCTTTAAAATTAGCTAGTCTGCGCTCCCCATTTTTCCACTGCCTGTACTTAGATTGGGGCCATGTATGCCACTAAATTTAGGGTGTTGTTAAATTTTCAGCTGGTCTCCGATATATATATTTATATAAAAAAGAAAGAAAGCAGTTATTCACAGGTAAGTACCTGTCTCCTAACTGTGGGGATCTTACTTCGAGAAACAGCTCTTGCAGCAGGTTACACCATTACGACTGAAGCCAGCAGGCGCCAGGACTCCACGGAAATTTTCTAGCTGGCAGTATTCAGCAGGACCGCCCCGACATCGGGTCCTGCCCCATGTCAGGCATAGCATACATAAGGGGCAGTCCCCCAGAATCCCAGTTATTTTCCACTGTGGACTTGCTAGCATCAGCCTCGGTCTCTACCTAGCGATGATGACTACAGAACTTATCATGCTTCAAACTGATGTCCTCTCCAACTCCTTCACTTGAGGGTCACCATTCCAAGTGTGCCTGCGGAAAACTGATCCCTTTCAAGGATCCTCACTCCTCTTACGTGGGGTGCCCAGGCCCGGACCATGATATCAAGGCCTGCACCTTTTGCCAAGGGTTCAGTAGCTGCACCAGGATTCGCCGTCAGGAGGCACTCCAGGCATATCTTGTGAAAGAAAAATTGAAAAAGATGAACCAAGAACCTTCCTGCAGAGGAGAATCTTCCTCGAAGGCCCATAAACACCAGGACAAGCACCGGGAGAAAGTAAGGTCCAGATCCCCGAACCGGGCCTCAGACTCCCGCAGCAAAGGCTCCAGTAGATCAGACCGTTCTCCCTCCAGGGCTTAATCTCAGCCCCCTCGGTTAAAGTCCGAGCTTCAGGCGGCTCTTCTACATTCCAGCCTATCAAGACTTCGAGGCCCTCGGCTTCCTCCACTCCCTCCAAGGCCTCTTCCAAGTCTTCAGAGTGCCATAAATCTTCCTCTTCTACCCGACGTTGGGACACCGACTCCAGATCAGTCTCCCAACCTCCCAGAGGTCCTGATCCAACTCCTAGGAAGACCAAGGACCTGATGTCCCTGAAGCGGGCATCAGACTCGACATCGGCCAGGCACCTGACGTCGGCTAAGCACTCCAAGTTAGCCAGGCGCTCGCCGGAACCGAGGACACCAGCCAGACACCAGTCGCCGGCCAGGCATTCACCAGATCCGAAGGCGTCGGCATCGCAGTCTCCAGAGAGAAAGATGCCCCCATCACTGGCGGACGCTGGTCACAGGGACTCTACGGAAGAGGACGCTACACTGCCCGAAGACCAGGCAGGTGACACCGAGGATGCCGGGTTCCCACGGGAATCTTCCCCGAACCTGCGGACCTGACGCCCGACCCCGGCAACAGACCCCCAGCGCCAGGCCTGTCGGGCATGAACAAAGAAGAAGTAAAGGAACTCTTTACCTTCTGGTGGGACACTATCCAAAAGGATGTGATCCCTGTTAAACCTCCTCCTCCTACTCCTTTTTCACCTTCTCCCACCAAAGGGGCAAGCAGAACGACCACCAACCCCTAAGAAGCAGTCTCCTCCTCCTAGGGGCAGATCCAAAGACAGGAGAAGGCCTCCCTCAAGATCTCCATCAGGGTCTCTCAGCCCCAGACGACGTCGGTACACTCTGGGGGAGGACTCCAGATCGGACACCTCGAACTACTCCAGATCTCCTTCTCCACTCAGCATCTCCTCTTCTGACCCACATGACCTCCCCAGGTCACCTCAGGATGATCCTTCTTTCGCTGAGATCATGGGGCACATCCAGGACAACATGGGGTGGGATGCTGAAGACCTTGACACCAAATGACAATGCCTTGCCCGCTATCTTCAGCAGAAAGACCCAAACCTGTGGTAGTACCACCCTTGGTAGACACTTTTTGCGGATGTCACCAAGGCTGCGTGGAAGCGTCCGCACTCCACTCCCGCAGTGCCAAAGAAGGCTGACTGCCTGTACAAGGCCCCTAGAAAGGACCAGTACTTGGCTCAACAACCTCTGGCAGACTCCCTGGTCATCACGGCCTCGCATGACTGGTCTCAAAGACCATAACATATGAGCACACAGCCACCAGACCAGGAATCCAAGTTGCTGGATGCTCTGGGGAGACGCACGTATGCGGCTGCTACATGCGCCATCAGGTCTCTGAACTACTTCACCCACATGGTACAGTTTCAGAACGCCCTGTGGGAACAGGGCCAGGACCTGGTCGATAAGCTTCCAGATGATGATCAAAAGGCAGAGCTCCTCATTCTTCTCCGCACAGGGTCAGATGTGGGTACCCAAGTGCTATGAGCCACATACAATTCTGCAGACTCTTCTGCCAGAGTTGCAGCTTTAGGTGTATGTCTCCAGAGACACTCATGGCTCTGCATCTCCGCTTCACCCTGGAGGTACAGAAGAACATTCTTGACATCCTGTATAACGAAGTACTCTTTGGTGAACCTCGAGGAAGGTCATCACCAAACTCCAGGACGCTGGAAGGCAGTGCAGTCTGTACAGGCCATGTACAGATCCAGGCCAGGTTCCTTTGCAGGAACCAGAGCCGTGTCGCAGCCGGCACCAAAGACAGCAGCCACATTCGGCCAGCAACAAGGGCACTTTTCAGCATAAAGCCCAGACGAAGTCGTCCCCAGGCAGAGGCCAACGTTACCTAAATCGGCCCAGCTCGCGAGGGACCAGTGCTGCCACAGCATGGCTCCTTCCTGGCCCCTCCTCCTCTTGAACAACGGGTGCAAAAGTCAGGGGTTGCATCGCTCGCCACTTTTCAGGGTGGCAGTTGATTCCCACCAACCGGTGGATCCTTCAGTTGGTCAAGAAAGGCCATTTCATAGTGTTTCTTGACCACCCACCAGCCAGACCTCCCCAGCTCTCCCGTCACTCGAGTCAGCATGCCCTTGTCATACAACAGGAGGTGCTCGCGCTTCTGGAAAAAGAAGCTATAGCGCACGTACCATGGAACCAGAGAAGTCTAGGATGATATTCTCACTTCTTTCTGGTTCCAAAGAAAACAGGGGACCTCCGTCCGATACTGGACCTCAGCGACCTCAGTGAATCGGTCCTGTACAAACACTTCCGCATGGTGACCCTCCCAGATCTGATTCCCATGCTCAAGCAGGGCACCTTTCTAGTGTCCCTGGACATGCAGGACACTTACCTGCACATACCCATTGCTCAAGCGCACAGGAAGTTCCTGCGCTTCAAGTGTCAGGTCACCATTATCAGTTCCAAGCCCTTCCTTTGGGCTGTCATCCGCACCTCGGTGTTTATGAAGTGCATGGCGGTCGTAGTGGCATCTCTGAGGAGACAAGGCCACTACGTGTTCCCCTACCTGGACAACTGGCTTCTCATGGCGCCCTCCCGGAAGGCCCTGATGTCCACTATTCATCGTACTCCATCTCTGTTCGAGATGTTGGGCATCATCATCAATTGCGAGAAGTCACGCCTGGTTCTGTCTCAGACTCTGCAGTTCATAGCTGCAGTTTTGGACACTGTCCAGGGGAAAGCCTTTCTCGCCCCGGCCAGACCGGAACACATCAGGTCCCGCATCAGGGACTTTTCGGCGAAGACGACCATTCCTGCCAGACTGGTCCTTTGCCTGCTTGGACACATGGCTGCAGCCATTGCAACAGTCCCGCTAGCCCGTCTCCACATGCGGATAACCCAGTGGATGTTAAGGGTCCAGTGGGTTCAAAGGCAAGACCATCTGCAGCACCCAATCTGGATCACGAAGGCCGTAATCCAGAATTGGCAATGGTGGCTAGAGTCAAGGAATCTATTGGTGGGAGTCCCCTTCACTGCGCCGTCTCCGATTGTGACACTCTCCACAGATGCCTCAGGACTCTGATGGGGAGCACACCTTGATGGGGTTCGGTCTCAGGGCCTGTGGACGGTCCAAGAGTCTCATCTCCACAAAAGCATCCTGGAAATGAGAGCAGTTCTTTACACCCTGCAGGCCTTCCAGTCGGAGATCCCACAGACAGACAGTTCCGCGGTGATGTATTACCTCAACAAACAAGGAGGCATCCACTCCTACCCGCTTTGCAGGGAGGCCATGAGGGTGTAGGATTGGGTTTTGCAACATGGCGCAAATCTCATTGCTGTTCATGTCCCGGGGTGGACAGTGTCATCGCAGATGGCCTGAGCCGCTCTCAGGCCAAAGTCAATGAATGGGAACTACTCCAGGAGGTAGTAGAGGATCTGTTTCTCAGATGGGTCACACCAGAATTAGACCTTTTTGCGTCTCCATCCAATGCAAAACTGCCCAATTTTTGCTTGTTAGATACAGGGCCTGGTGTTTTCTGGCAAGACGCGTTGTTCCTCTCCTGGGTGGGCAGATTCCTCTATGCCTTCCCCCCTTTTCCGTTGATCCAGAGGGTTCTTATGAAACTTCGCAGAGAGCAAACAATGCTAATACTTAACACGCCGTTTTTTGCCCAAGCAGATCTAGTTCCCTCTTTTGCATCAGCTATCCTGGCAACCTCCAGTGCCGCTGCCAATCAGCTCCCACTTGTTATCTCAGGAGGCGGGTTCCTTGGTCCATCCGGACCTATGTTCCCTGAACTTACATGCTTGGCTCCTAGAGACATAGCCATGATGCGACACGGGGTCTCGAAAGTGGTAGCAGACATACTGGCTGTTGCTAGGAAACCGGCTACCCATGCGACCTACGCCATGAAGTGGCGCAGGTTTTGTATATGAGTTCAAGCACGCGGTTTTTCGCCTTTGGATTGTCCAGAGAAGTTGGTCTTGGACTACCTATTGTCCCTTTTCCAGACAGGCGTGGCTTACTCCTCGATTAAGGTACACCTCTGTGCCATCTCAGCCTATCATGTTCCTATAGGCCAACGCGCTATAACTCAGTTGGACACAACACGAGCCTTCCTGAGGGGTGTCCTCCACCTTAGGCCCCCGATTAAGTATCCGATTCCACCATGGGATCTACACTTTGTCCTGGAGCAGCTTACACTGCCACCCTTTGAACCAGCCGCTGATTGTGAGCTACGTTGTCTTACTTGGAAGACGTTGTTTTTAGTTGCCGTCACCTCGACCAGAAGAATTTCTGAACTCCATGCACTTATGTGCAAAGAACCTCATTTGATGTTCCACCAAGACAGGGCATCCCTACGGACTAATCTTAAATTCAAACATGAAGTCTTGCTGTATTCTGACTATTGCAGTTAGGTCCTGCTTTTCAACTGCCCTGGAGAACAAAGAGTTAACTTTCCATGGCCAGCATGGAACGTTCAGCACGAGCTCGGTTGAAGCCTCTGTCTGCTGTTGTTTAAACTCCAACCATCAGATTCTTTACTCCGTCCTGAACAGTCACTCTGGAGATTTCTTCTTTGCTCTGTTCAAAAAAGTCGGTTAAAGTGTCTTTTTTCGTTCAGTTTCTACCGAATTTCTGCTACCGAATCTGTCGGTTTAAGTCTCTGTTTGTGGTACTGTGAGTACTAGATAGGTTTTACATTTAGTTTCTGTGTGGAACTTGTAAATTTCGTATTGGTTCGACTGAACTGATCAGTTTAGTTTTAAAAAGTTTGTGAATTTACTTAGAGTCTGGTAACTGGTCCGTGATCGGTTCTAAAAACGGATTTTGTTACATTTTTTCCAAAGACCCATAACACAGTCAGGAACACGATAGGGAGTCTTGCCTGACGGATTGCCGAATAAAGGGTAAGTTTGGATGGGATTGGCCATGTCTGAGAAACCCAAGAAAAAAACGGGCCCACTGGGTTTCAACACTGCAGTGTGTGGGGGGAAGCCTTTGCTAAGGCTGATCCCCACACCACCTGTGTTTATTGTCTGGGATTTGACCACCTTGATTCAGATTGCCAAATTTGTAAGAATTTTCCCAAAGCTACCCTGGATAAGACAGTAGGTAGATTGAGGGAAAGGGAGGCTGAGAAGTCCGCTGACCCGGATGGCCAGCCCGGTTCGGTTCCGACTGAACCAGAAGGAGTGCCATCTGACCAAGGCGAAACTTCTTCGGGCAAAAGGAGAGCCGATTCTGAGGAGTCAGTTCTGGTAAAAAGGAAGAGAAGAGATAAATCATCCGGTTCGGATCCAGAAATTCATACTCTGACCGCTGATGAGATAGCCAAAGCGATAAGAATAGTGCAATCACTAACTTCGGTTCCGGCCAAACCGGCACCATCTGGCAGGGGCTCAGTTCCCCCGGTTCCAGATTACACTTCTGAAGAAATTCATGAACTGGAGGAGGAGGGAGAGTATGAGGATGATGATGGTGATTATGAAAGTCTGGATGTGCCTATTGACCTGGACATCTCCCCAGACAGACCTTCAGGTGTTCCTCCTCCTATGCTTTCTGAGTCCTCTTCCCACTTTGTTTTACAAAAAAGTGGCTAAAACCCCCTAGCTTCCAATGGAAGAAGCAGTAGAAGATCATGAGGAGCCTGATTTTGTTGAAATGATGGACATCCCAGAGTCCAGGAGACTGTCTGTTCCCCTCCATATATCTTTTGGGAAACAGACAATTAAAATTCTAAAGACTCCTAGCTCCATACAGTACCTCCTGTGGACAGACGAATGGACAAGAGGTACACCATTTCAGGCTTGAGGCACGGTTCCTTTCTCAGCAATGCAGCCATGTTGGGGTAGTGCAGGCTGCTGCCTGTGATAAAGGCAAATATTCCCTTGGCATCACACCCCAGATAAGGACTCCAGGAGGATTGATGTCATGGCAGAGAAGCAGTACATGGCAGCATCTTTGGGACTCGGGCAGGCTAACTATATGGCCTACACAGCTAGATACTAGAAGTCCAGATGGGATACTGTGCTGGCTCTGGCTAAACAGGTCCCTGACCAGCTTGCCAAGGAGCTGGAGCAGGTGGCTGCAGATGGGATTGAGGCATCCAAGGTGCAATTTCATGTGCTGTGGACTCCAGTGATGTTTCATCTAGAGTCATGGCTACATCAGTGGCCCTTCGGAGGATGGCTTGACTCGGATATACTAGCCTATCACAGGATACCCAGGCTAAGGCCATAGATTTCCCTGTCAGTGGTAATTCTCTGTTTGGGAGCAGACAGAGAACTACATGGAAAAGATGGACAAGTACAGGACCACCTACAGAGTGCTCAGGCCAAAGAAAGGCAAGCCACTCCTCAAAGGCAGAGTCCAGGGCAGGCCTTTTACCAAGCCCAGGCCTCCTCTTCTTCCTATGCTCAGAGGGAAAGGCAGACAGGGAATGAGCAGGTGTGCTTCCACCCCTCGGCCTAAAGCCCCTGCCAAGCAGACATCCTGATGGGTCTGCCCAGGCCAATTCTCCAGTACCTGTAGGGAGCAGGCTGGCTTACTTTGTCCAGGACTGGAAGTCTGACATCAGACAAGTGGGTCCTGAAAGTAGAAGCCAGGGACTGGTTCTCACCTTCTAAAAATTTCTCAAGATGAGAACCAGATCCTTTCCACCTGCAAATCCATCAGAAACCCTTGCCCTAGAGGCAGAGGTTTCTTCCTTCCTGGCTCTCAGAGCCATAGAGAGGTTCCTGCCCTACACAAGGTCAGAGGATTATAGTCCAGGTACCTCGTAATCCCCAAAAACAGGAGAATGGCGGCCCATCCTGGATCTAAGATATCTGAACAAGCACCTTTTAAAACCAAAGTTCAGAATGGTGACTCTGGGAATAATTCTGCCTTCTCTAAGGCCAGGGGACTGACTAGCCTCCCTGGACCTCAAAGATACCTACTTTCACATTCCCATCAGGTGCTCCCACAGAAAGTACCTCAGGTTCGAGTTGCCCTCAGGCCACTATCAGTTCAAAGCAATGCCGTTTGGCTAACTTCAGCCCAAGGGTGTTCACAAAGTGCCTGGCAGTAGTGATTGCTTTCTATGGAGAAAAAGATCTCCATCTTTCCATACTTGGACGACTGGCTCATAGTGGGTCAGTCTCCAGACCAAATCAAGTCACATCTGCAGATAACTCAGCAAGTGCTCACTTCCTTAGGCTTCCCCTCAACCTTCCAAAGTCAGTTCTCGAGCCAGTACAGCTCCTTACCTTCATAGGGGCGAGGCTGGATACAATAGGGCAAAGCCTTCCTTCCCTGGACAGGGTAAGGACCCTTATGGAACTGGCTTCTTCATTCACCCTTCAGGTGTCTCGACCTGCAAGGCATTTCCTGCAGCTTCTGGGCAACATTAGCAGCCTCCACAGCAGTGGTCCAAGGAGCAAGATTTCAGATAAGGGACATTCAGTTCCACTTAAGAGCCTTCTGGTCCCAAAGAAAGGATTACCTTACCAAACTAGTTCCAGTGACTCGAACCCTGATCCGGGCCTTGCAGTGGTGGTGATCAGGACAATTTGAGATAAGGAGTTCCTTTTTTCACTCGGTCTCATTCAGTGATACTCACCACAGATGCCTCCCTGCTGGGCTGGGAAGCCCACCTGGGGGATCTTACCACTCAAGGGCTGTGGTCACCTCAAGAATCTCTGCTTCACATCAATCTTTTGGAACTCAGAGCAGTGTTTCTGGCACTGCAAGCCTTTTCCAAATCTGTACAGAACAAGGTGGTCCAGATCAGAACAGACAATACCACCACAATGTGGTACATCAACAAGCAAGGAGGCATTTGATCTATGGCCTTGTGCACAGAAGCAATGAAGTTGTGATCCCTGGCCTATTCCCTGCAAACCTCTCTGATAGCAGTTCACCTTCCAGGGAAGGACAGTGTCCTAACAGATGCTCTCAGCAGCATATCCCAGGGCCATCACGAATGGACTCTAGATCCCCTAGTTTTGAAAGTGATGTTTCTCGAGATGGGGTACTCCACAGATAGATCTTTTTGCAGCCCCAGACAATCATCAGCTTCCTCTCTTTTGTTGCAGACCCCAGTCTTGGGCTCAGCCCCCAGATGCTCTGATTCTGAATTGGGAAGGAAATTTCTGTGTGCTTCCCCCTTCCCTCTCCTGTTCAAAGTGTTAGTCAAGATCAGGTCACAACCATGCAAAGTGATTCTGATTGCTCTAGACTGGGCCAGACAGCCCTGGTACCACCTGTTGCTGTCCTTAGCAGTCCACCTTCCCCTGTCTCTTCTCAGGAATTACAACCTGTTGACATCCTCCCAGGGGAGGATTTGGTATCCGAACCTCAAGTCTCTCAATCTCAAGGCATGGCTCTTAAAGAGTTAGAGTTTGCTGATCTGCACCGTTCTCAAGGGGTTTGGGATATCCTTAAGGCTTCTCGAAAGCCTTCCACCAGAAAGACTTACAACTTCAAATGGAAAAGGTTCACTATTTGGTGTTCTAATAAGCATATTTCTCCAGAATCTGCTGGATTGCCAACAGTTCTGGACTATATAGATCCATCTTAATGGCTTAAGTTTAGACCAGCTACACTTAAAGTGCATTTGGCAGCTGTTTCTGCCTTCTTGTCAGTAGACAAGCCCTCTCCTCTGTCAGCCCATCCTGTGTTTTGTAAGTTCTTCAAGGGGTTGCTGCACCAATCCCCCTTTAGGGACCCTGCTCTGCTTGGAACCTTAATGTTTGCATTGCTCAGCTTATGCAACCACCCTTTGAGCCTTTGTCCTCTGCAGAGCTTAAGTACTTGACTTGGAAAACTGTGTTTTTGGTAGCCATTACCTCTGCCTGGCGTATCAGTGAATTGCAAGCCCTGTCATTAGAGCCTGATTTCATTTCTTTCCATAGAGATAAAGTGGTCCTAAGAACTAACAGGAAGTTTTTGCCTAAGGTGATTTCAGATTTCCACCTTAATCAGTCTATGTCTCTCCCTGTTTTTTTCACTGACCATTCTTCCTCTGGAGAGAGGCTGCACAGCTTGGATGTTAAAGGGCTCTCAGCTACTACATAGGCGCACCAAGGGTCACTAGGTTTGAGTCCCTCCAGTTGTTCCTCACATATGGAGAGATCGGTGAGGCAAACCTGCCACTAAGAGATTATTGCCAGGTTGGTTGTCTCTTACATACAGTTCTGATATGAAAACTGGTAGAACCCACCCTCAGGCCTGAGGGCTCACTCTACTAGAGGTACAGCTGCTTCCTGACTGCTGCCAGGGATATTCATATCTTAGAAATTTGTCAAGCAGCCACCTGGAAAACAGTCCATACATTCACCAAGCATTACTCTCTAGATATCCAGGATAGGAGTGGTGCTCGGTTTGTACAACAGTACTGGCCTATTCCCAAAGTAGGTTCTGTCCCTCCTCCATGGAGGTACTGCTTGGTAGTCTGCAATAGTCAAAATACAGCAAGACTTCATGTTGTTTGAAGAAAAAATTACTCGCCTTAGTAATGTCGTTTCTTCTAATGGAGTCTTGCTGTATTCTGACCTCCCCCCGCCTCCCCTCTCAGAACCTGTTTTTTGTGATGTGGGTGGGCAGGAGCAGTGTTGGCACTCTAAGGGTGCCCCTTTTTCACCTTCCTTTACTTTGGGTGTGTGCTGTGTTTTGTTTTTTGGGTTTTCTGACTTGAGCCTTTGCTTTGAAACCAAAAAACCCTTTTTTAATAAATACAGTTGCCAGTTGGCTAGTGTGAGTTTTACAGTTTCCACACACAACTTCTAGTGAGTATTGCTCGTAAAGATCTGACGGTTGGAGTTTAAACAGCAGCAGACAGGGGCTTCAACCGAGCTTGCGCTGAACATTCCATGCTGGCCGTGGAAAGTTAACTCTTTGTTCTCCGGGGCAATTGAAAGGCAAGAACCAACTGCAATAGTCAGAATACAGCAAAACTCAGTTAGAAGAAACAACATTACTAAGGTGAGTAATTTTTTCTTTCTGCCTAAGGTGGTCTCAGCTCTCACTCTTAATCAGGATATCGGTCTACTAGTGTATTTCCTAAGTACTATAATCGAGGAGAAGCCATCCTGCGCTTTAGATGTGCATAGGTGTCTCAGATACTACCTGACCAGAACCAAACTCCACCGAAAATCAGACCAACTTTTTGTCTCCTTTGTCCAAAGGATGATGGGAGCTCCTGTTTGAAACAGTAGCGCTATCAGGTGGCTCATTCAGTTTATCACGTTCTGTTACCAGAAGCGCAACAAACCCTTACCAGGCACGGTGAGGGTCATTCCATCAGAGGGTGGCTAGCTCTTTGCAGCTTTAAAGAATGGGTCCACCTCAGCTATTTTGCAACAGCTACTTGGGCGCCGTACACACTTTCATCAGGTATTATAGCCTGGACATTGCATTGAGGTGAAGAGCAGATTTTGGTCTAGCAGTCCTTCAGGGACTTCTGTCCTAGGGTTCATTTCGTTCAAGAATTTCTACCTTCCCTCCTCCCAGTGGTGTGGGATTTCTGTGATTGCTTGGGAATCAGTCCTAGTGGTGTAACCTGCTGCAGAACTGTTTCTCGAGTAAGATAGTACAGTTACGTAAGAGCTTACCATAAAATAGATCTTGAGAACAGCTCTTGCACCAGGTGCTTTCCCTCCACCATCCCACTGGAGGTAGATTCTAGTTCCAGCATCCTTCTCCTAGGATCAGGTGTTCTCAGCATCTCTGATTGCCATTTGATGGCGGATCCTCAGTCTCCTCTTCTGATGTCATCCAGCGGCCGGGAGTCTCCTCTTGGGAGAACTGGGGATTCTGGGGACCGCCTTATTTACTATGCCTGACGCCGGGGTGGGACTGACATCGAGGTGGTCCCCGCTGAATATTGCTAGCTAGAAAATTTCCATGGGGTCCTGGTGCTTGCGGCTTCAGTACTAATGGTGTAACCTGCTGCAAGAGCTGTTCTCGAAGATCTACTGTTCACGGTAAGTTCTTACGTAACTGAACTTTCATAAGTTTAGGGTTCTCGGGGGGTCCTTCTTTGTCTCTTATATCGGTCCCCTCCCAGCCCTTCAGTTTTAGTATTGATTGTTCTTTTGTCTGGTTTTGCTTTTGCTGTCTTTTGTTTGCAGGACTTTTGTATCATGCCCTTTTTGCCTGCCCTGCCTTCTGTGAGGAACATTGCCTGTTTTAATTCTCTACATGTATACTAAACTTCTCACGTCTAGGAAGAGCTTTTTAGATTGGAGCTGCCCCATTTTATGTGCTGAATTTCAGCTTTTCTTTCTTCCCTCAGCCTCATTTACATTTTGGCTTTTTTAGAGCGCTCTTCCTGCTGTTTTCCTGGCTCTGTTCCATTGGGTGTGTGCCTTTCTCAATGGATGAAGGCCCTTAACTCAACTTACCATTACATGTCTCTGGTGCACGCGTGCACCTTCCCTGAAATCTTGTGATGTCCCTTGGTGTGCACAGCATCACGCATGCCTGATTGAGCGCTTATGTGCCCTGCCCACTGTTCGATGAGAGATGCGGTGCTCTTGTTTTACAGTGCTTTCTTCCTTTCTCGCTGAATTTTACTTTAGCAGCTGGCAGTTGCAGGACGGTCCTCGCTTTTCATCTTTTCCCATCTTGTGAGGTGGGATCACAACAATAATTCCTGGGGGGGTTAAGTCCAAAAGGCAATCAGAAAAGACACAGTATCTTATTACCAAGCCCAGATATTGCAGGGCTACTTTATGTGACATCATGGCTTATCAGAGACCTTTAACTCTTTTTAATATGACCATCCCCAGTGGGTTCCTTTTGCCACCATTGTGTTTCTCTGGCTAATAGATCTTTTACGGTTCCTCAGCCGGCCCTCAAGCTGGGATGGGTCACCTGGTGTACCATTCGGCAGCGGCAAAGCAGAATTGCATAAATGCAGCCTGCCAGCGCGGTGTGTGCTACCACTGCGATGCCAGTGACCTGGTTTGGGCGAAATCTGGTCGTCGGAGGGCGGTCAGAGAGGGCCTTGAGCATCTGATGGACTACTCGTCTCCTCGGGGGAGGAGGCGTGGGCTTCAAGCACATGACTGACATCTGGCGGCCAGAGGTTCAACATGCTCTTAATCGTATGGGCGGGGAGGCGTGACGATATTGGCTCATCCTTGGCATCATAGTTAAGCCTCGGGGGTACAGGTGGGAAAAGCTCAAGTCCCGATCGACACTGATGTGTGGGCTGCAGATTAGGCCACAACCGCCGCGATCCTCGGATGGACCCCCAACGAGATATATGAGGGGTAAGAGGGAGCCCCTACTCATCCCCTCCTGGGGTAAACCAAGGCTCCGTGTGGGGTGACTGGCGGGGCATTCGGATACAGCACCGGAATTGAGGGGGCATAAACAGAGATAGCAAAAAAAAAAAAATTGCATAAATCCTTTTTATTGCTATTGGGTGAGCTTTTTGGCCGTGATGTAACACAGGACATCCCAGCAGATACACCTGACCCCAGACTGGGCCCATCAGGTCATGTGGGCCCACACAGGCATGTCCAGGTGCACAGCGGCAGGACAGGGCCGGGACCTGAGATTTGCAGGCAGCCCTGACCCTGCAGAGGTTAAGAGTTGAGGATATCGGGGATCTTGGAGAAAATCCTGACCCTAGTGAGTTCCCCCGCCCCAACTCTCTTTATGGCGAGCACTGGACCTGGAACTCTCTTGGCACCAACTCGTCTGCCTCTCTACTCCCACTGAGACCCCTACCTCCTCAAGAGCATTAGTTCTCCTTGGGGCCCACCCCCGAACCCTAGATCCACGAGGAGATCAAGGGGTGGAAGACCAGTTACAGGTGTGTGGCGGTCAGGCAATTTGGGCCGTCGCCTGTCCAGACCAGCGGGGTTTCCTTCAGTTACGCCCAGATGTGGGACATGCAGTGCTGCCCAGCCCATGAAGTGGATGCTCCACTCACGTCGGATGGCAGCCACCCGGCGTCTTCCCTTCCGAGCCCCTATGCATCGCAGTGCCGCCGGTCTCCACCGGGGGCCGCTGCTATGCTGGGCTACCCCTGGATCCCTCTCCGAGAAAGGAGAGCAGTCCTCCGGATGCTCGATCCTCTCCTCCCTGCCAACCCCCGGCAGACTGGGCTCATTCCCGAACCTGGGTCGCTGGCATGGCGAGAGGTGTGGCGTCCAGCGTCTCAACCCTCAGCGCCGCCGGGCCGACCCTAGTGGATGTTGATGAGGACAGACCCTCTTAAGGAGGAGAAGAAAGGGTAGTGGACAGAGCCAAAGAGGAGGATTCCTATCCTTCTCCTGTATGATACCAAGCCTTTGTCCTATTTGATAACTGAAGCTTGTAAGTCTTTACAGCTCAGAGAGGAGCGGTCAGCGGAGGCAGTGGAGATCTGTGTGCTTCTTTCTCCGCTCCAAAGTATTTTCCGTGTTTTATGCACTGTGACCAAATTATTCATCAGAAATGGGCAGGTGCGGATCAAAGGAAATATTTGCCAAAGCCTAAGACTCGGTATTGCCCTTTTTTAGAGGAGAAATCTCGCAGGTGGGAAACATTGCCACTGGCAGATAAGGCGTTTCATAATTGGTCAAGCATACCACTATTCACATTGAAGGGTCCCTGTCCTTAATGGATTAGCACAGCAAATAAATTGATGCCACCTGCAGAAGACTCTTCACCTCCAATGGCGTAAATCTCCGCACTTCTTATGCCTCCTTCATTGTTGCCAGAGTCTTGAACTTGTGGGTTACGACCCTGGGCAGCATTGTTCCTCTGGACTCAGAGGGAGCAAGCATTTTGCAACTGGTTGCCGAGGCCTCCACCTTTCTAGGAGATACTACAGTGGAGAATTTGTGCCTTTCAGCTCACTCCACCTACCACATTGTCTCGGCTGCGCAAGGTGTGTGGGTTAGACATTGGTTGGCCAATCAAGTTTCGAATACCAAGCTGTTTAATCTCTTTTTACGGGAGGACTATTGTTCAGCTGTAGCCTGAGTGATATCTTGAAGGATATCCAGGATAAAAAGGGCCACTTTCCAATCTCAAAACGACAGTAGAAGGCCGCATCAACCTCTAAGGCTCAGGGAGGCGGCAGACAGGGGCATTTCCGAGGGGAGTTTTATCCCTTTTGGAACTTCGGGAACCAGAAGAGTAAAGGACCCTATCTAGGCTACAAGAGCAATAGTAACAGAGGGCATAATGGAGGCCCAGGAAGAAAAGCATGCTCCTCACAATGAATGCATGCAGGCATATCTCTGCCTCCCTTTCCTTGGTGGAAGACTACACAATTTCTACATAAGATGGGCCTAAATAACGTCAGATGCTTGGGTTTTGGAAATTCTGGCTTTAGGTTATGCAATAAAATTTTAAAATCCCTCAAAGGGGCTCTTTCAACCATCGTGGTTCCAGAAGACCCGTAAAGAGATGAGCAGTGTCAGAGACCCTGAGCCACCTCACTCAGATGAACAATTGTGCCAGTGGCGAGCCGGAGATTCCTTTTTTTTTTTTTTTTAAATCCGACTTTATTCAGTTTTTATAAGCAGACAAACAGTTACATGACAACAGGGCCTCACAGGATCAATGTATAAAGCATACAGTACAATCCATTAAACCAAAAGAAGGGGGATATAGGGAAAAAAATGAACTAAACAGTATAATAGACATTTGCCTGAGTCCACCCTCTAGTGATATGATAGCCCCCTTCACTCAAGTGCCCTACCCCTGAAGGAACATATCGACATACTGTACTAACAATAAACAATAGCATATAACATAAACATGTAACAAAACATGTAGCATCCCGGAAAGATGAACAGGGAGAATCCATTCTAAATGAATATGAGTTTGTAATATATAGTTATTTGGGGGTCACCCTGGAAGAGGGAAACAATCAGGAAATGTTCCTGGATCTACACATCCAGTTCTGTGTCAAGGGAGCGAGATGAACTGGAGTATAGCCTAGTCCAGAGACAGGTACTCCCTCTCCCAGGATTAATTAGCTTTGCTCCGCCAGTATTTCTAGTATGTTTTTATTTTCTTTCTTGGCCTGATAGTGAAAGAAGGGTAACCATCTCGCTATGAATTTTATCTTTAGGGAGTCTCAATTTGATTGAGATTTTCATCTCAAAATAGTAGACACAAGGTATACCAGGTTGCTAATGAAGGTGGCTCTGAAAAGGAAGCCAGGGATTCTACTTGATGTACTTCATAGTTCCCAAGAAGCGGGGTTCAGGCCCGTTTTGGATCTGAAACATCTGAACAAGGTTGTGCATCACATAACCTTCAAGGTGAAATTCCTGTGCTCTATCATCTGAGCTATCCAGCTGGATGAATTTCCTAGTGCCCATAGATCTGAGGAATGCATACTCACATTCCATACATTAGTCTCATCAGAGAGTTTCTCAGGGTCTCTATCCTGGACCTACATTTTCAGTATTAGGCACTCCCCTTTGGGCTGGCAACAGCAGCCCACAGGCTTTTCTCGAAGGTGTACATAGTCACGTCGCTCAGATTCGACACGAGAGACATCCGTCTATCCCTACCTGGACAGTTTGCTCATTTGAGTGCCATCTGCGACTTTAGCAAGAAAGTCAGTGTCAGGACTCTGGAGCCATTGGATTCTCATGGCGGATAGTGAATCATGAGAAAAGCTCTATTGCGCCATCTCAGACCCGGAACACCTAGGAGTGGTGTTCAGGATGGAGCGAAGGAAAGGTCTTCCTCTCACCAGCCAGGAAGGAGACTTTCTTGAAAAGAGGTGCAGTGGCTGAGGAGTCGGTTGTCAGCCTCAGCGCTCTGCTTGCTATGAATTCTGGGTCTCCTGATAGCAGCAATAGAGCTAATCTCGTGGGTTCACCTTCACATGTGGCCCCTACTGACGGAGTTACTGTCAGTCTTGGATCCAACCTCCAAGGACGATCAAGTCGGGATTTCTCTCTTACCACAACTATGACAGTCTCTATGTTGGTGAGTGATCTTTCAGAATATCAGCAAAGGGTTCCCCCTGGAAGTTCCCCTTGAGTTGATCCTGACAACCAACTCCATCCTATTGAGTTGGGGGGGCTGTCCTGGACCACATTCCCATTCAGGGGACTTGGTCAGCACTGGAATAGCAGTTACACATAAACGTTCTGGAGATGAGGGTGATGTGCCTCGCTCTTCATTTTCAAATCCAGGTGCAGTCCAGAACCATAAAGGTGAGGTCAGACAACATAGACACGGTGGTGTACATAAAACAGTCGGGGCACAAGAGAAGGAAATGCAAGGAAGTCATTGATCTGCTGTGGACAGAGGAGAATCTTCTATCTCTGTCAGCAGTCCACTTGGCGAGGAGTTGAACATTCAAGCCGACTGGCTTACCCATGAAATTTCCATCCAGGGAAGTGGATGTTGCACCCAGAGGTGTTCGACCTTCTGTGTCAAGGTTCAGTCGTCTCAGATCGACCAGTTTGCCCCAGTCAGAATGCTCAGGTTCAGCGGTTCTTCAGTCATTACCAGTGCCCGCAGGCAGAAGCAGTGGATGCCCTGTCACAGGTTTGGACCTTCAGCAGGGTGTATACCTTCCCTCCTCTGCCTCTCCTTCTCAAAGTAAATAAGCAAAACAAGGAATTCAGAGGAGATTGTCTTACAGTAGCTCTGGAGTGGCCTAATAGACTGTGGTTCTCTGATCTGGTGAACCTAGCTCAGTGACCACCGTTCCGCCTTCCAGTGGGAAGACCTTCTCTTACAAGGCACACATTCTGCATCCAAGTCCTGGAGCATTGCAGCTCGCAGCCTGGCTCCTGAAGCAGGGCTTCTCTAGAAAGGTGGTTGGCACTCTGATGTCTGCCAGAAAGATCTCCACCTCGGCAGCTTATGAGTGTGTGTTCCACTTTTTTGGCTTGGGCCATGGAAAGCAATTTCTGGCCTTTAAAATCTGTGGTTCCACGGATTTTGGATTTCCTACAGGAAGGAGTAGAAAAAGATTTGGCCTTGAGCACTGTAAGAGATCAGGTGTCAGCCCTTGGAGCTTTCTTGGGTTTGCTGCTAGGGACTAACCAGGAGCTCATTCGTTTTCTGTGGGCTGTCAGCAGATCTCAACCTGTTTTGACCACTTGTTCCCTCATGGGATTTGAATCTGGTTGTAAATGCTCTCTTTAAGGACAATTCTAACTGCTTTCATCAGTTCCGCTAGATGTGCTGTCCTGCAAGGTATATTTTTTTAGTTGCTGTGTGTTCAGCCAGGAGGATTGGCGTGCTCCAGACTTTGTCCCACAAGGAACCTACCTTGTCATGCATAAGGACAAGGTTGTACTCTGAACAGTCCCGTCTTTCATTCCTAATGTTTCCACTGATTCTCATGTGAACCGGGAGATCTGTCTTGTCCTTCTGTCCACAACCTTCTCACCCAAGTGAGAAGGAATTGTACAGTTTGGATATATGACAAGCCATTAGGACATACCTTAAACGGACAACTGAGTTCCGAAAATCTGACAGGTTATTCGTACTTTTTGGAGCAGCGGAGCAGGGTCAAAAAGCCTCCAAGGAGGCCGGCCTGTTGGTGCTGAGGGTTGAGGTGCTGGATGCCACACCTTGCGCCACACCGGTGACCCGGGTTTGCGAGAGAACTCGGGGGTCGGCAGGGGAGGAAGAGAATTAAGCATACGAAGGACTGCTCTCCTCTCCCAGGGGGAAGGGCTATGGGGAAGTCCAGCATCCTGGTGACTCCCGATGGAGATCGAGGGTACTACTGGATGCAGACTCGCAAAGAGAGGCGAGCATGGCTGATATTGGCATGGCGTCATTGCACGCTACGCTTGGGGGACTGGGGAAGCAAAAATCATCCCTTGGACTGTGGCGATGAAGAGGACACCAGTGGTTCTGCCCACATCTCATCGCTGGCTCCCTCATCAGACTCCTCAGGTGCCCCGATGCTCAGGTAGGCCTTTCAGTTTGCAGGGTTGTCACGGGTGGCGAGCCTTCCCTCGGGGGATGGATTGCTGGGGACTGACCTGCCTGGGGTTGGGGAGGGAGTTCAGGCCAGGAGTGAGAGGCAGGACCGAGTGTGCACCTCAGAAGGATGCACAGTCTAGGGGTGCAATAAGAGAGTTGGGGGGACAAAGGCCTCCAAGGTCGCCCTAGCTAAGTGGGTGAGGGCCTGCCTTGCTAAGGCTTATGTCATAGTAAGAAAGGGCCTCAACTCTCATTAAGGTTCACTCCACCAGGGCTATGGCCACTTTCTGGGCAGAGAGAGGGGAGGCATCTGTTTTAGAGCTGTGTAAGGCAGCTGTGTGGTCCTCCGTCCACACTTTCATCAAGCACTACAGATTGGATGTTCAGAGCTCTGCAGAAGCGGCTTTTGGCTGCAGAGTTTTGCAGGCAGCAGTGTGCAGATAAATTCTTACTTCAGTAGTTGATGTGTGGGGCAGTATTCTCCCCCTCCCATCATCTACTTTGGGTACTGCTTCTTAGAACCCAGTTGTAATTACTACTCATTGACAATATGGAGCACTACAGAAAAATAACTTTCTTCATACTTAACCATAATTTCCTTATCTGTCAGGTCCAACATTGTCAATGGGACCCGCCCGGGAGCCTTATTCCCATGGGAGAATATTGCCCAGTATGCCAACATAGGGATGTTTGTCTCTGTTATAATTTTCTGATTGTATGTCTGTTTGGATATTCCTAATAGTTTACCTGGTGCACCTACAGTATATTTGTATAGATGCCAAAAAAAAAAAAAGGCAATTTTTTCAATTTGGATGTTGGTTGCTATTACGCAGGACTTAGGTTCAAATTTGATGTTAACTAAGAGTGGCTGTTTGTTGCAGGTGAGTGCTTACTTGCAGTTCTTCTCTTGGCAATAACTATTTTCTTTTGAGTTGTTTTGTAGCCTGTTGGAAGCCACAACTTCAGTGCCCTTCTTCAGCCAGATGGCAAGGCAAGTCACTCTTAACTGTACTTTATTCTGCCTTGAGTCACATCTGTGTATACAGTTAATTTTGCACCTTGTGTTACAGGGTGGCCGGTGTGCCATTATATCTACCCTTTCCACATTTAGGCCCGGTACACATCAGGCCACTTAAAACGTTTTAAGTCGCGCAAATACGGCGCCCGTCTGCATTTAAGCACGGTTTCAAAGCATGTTAAGAAACTGTGCTTAAACCCTGCTGCGAGCTAGTCTCAAGTCCGTTTTCAAAAAATGTTTTAAAGGAGGAAAGCATGTTACCTTGTGGTGTGGATGGGCGTGTGATTTTCCATCAGTTGGTGTGCCAACATAACCGTGCTACAATCGCGGAGGATGGAAGTTCACCGTGTTACAATCGAGTTCAAACTCGGTGAACAATAATGTGGACGGGCTACTGTGGTGAGTTTTAAAACGTTTTGAAACCGTTATTTAAAATGGTACAAATCTTCACTTGTAATGTGTACAGGGCCTTAGAGGCACTGCATGGACAGTAGTGACTGGTGAGTTGCTGTGTCGGAATCCTCATGTGTCCAACATTCCAAGGCTGAGTCAACCTTTTGAACTGTGCCATTTCCTAGTAGGGTGCACATAAACCAGTTGTATTTACTACCCATTGATAATGTTGCGCTAACAGAAAAGGAAATTGGTAAGTATGAGGAAATTTCTTTAAGTGAAAACTACCACATATGATGAATTCTGTGGCACCACTTTCAGTACTGCATGATCTGTGTCTGGACCCAAGTTCTGTGGTCAGTTCTGTGGCCACAGAATGCTGAATTCTAAGGGCCTTGATTTTGTGTGTGGCCATGAGAGAGATTTGGGGGTAGATATTTATTTAGATATATATATATAGTGACTTGCAAAACTGTTCAACCCCTTGAAAGTTGTCAGATTTGTCTGGATTACAAATGAGACTTATCATATATTATTCCAGTCAGTATTTTTATTGCAAACTCATATGCTCTAACAGTATATCTTCAAAGCCAAAATTAATTATCCATCAGCAGATCTTTTAAGAAAATCAAAACTGGAAAATGCTGCTTGCAGAGGTATTCAACCCTACACATTAGTATTTGATAGAGACAACTTTTGCTGCAATAACAGCTTTAAGTCTTTTAGGGTAAGTATCTACCAGCCTTGCACACTGTTCAGGAGTGATTCTTGCCATCCTTCTTGGCAGATTCGTTCCAGGTTGTTCAGGTTGGTTGGGTGACGCTTGCATGGACCTAATTTTCAAACAGTGCCACAGATTCTCGATGGGATTGAGATCTGGACTTTGACTTGGCCACTGTAGGACAGTCACCTTTTGTTGTTTAACCACTCCTGTGTTGCTTTGGCCTTGTGCTTGGGATCATTGTCCTGCTGAAAGGTGAAGTTTCTCCCAAGTTTCAGTTTTTTAGCAGACTGAAGCAGGTTCTCTTGCAGTATCTCCCTGTATTTTGCTCCATCCATTCTTCCTTCAATTTTAACAAGATGCCCAGTCCCTGCTGATGTAAAAACATCCCCATAGCATGATGCTGCCACCACCATACTTCACTGTAGGGATGGTGTTTCTCGAGGCATGGGCAGTGTTAGGTTTGCGCCACACATAGCGCTTTGAATTTTGCCAAAAATCTCTATCTTGGTCTCATCAGACCACAAAACCTTGTGCCACATCTTAGCTGGGTCACTCTCACGCTTTCTGGCAAACTCCAGACGTGCTTTGATATGGTTATTTTTGAGTAATGGCTTCTTTCTAGCCACCCTCCCATACAGGCCAGTATTATGCAGAGCTCTTGATATGGTTGACTGGTGCACCTTTACTCCACTCTCAGCCACTGAACTCTGTAGCTCCTTCAAAGTGATTGTTGGCCTCTCTGTGGCTTCCTCACTAGTCTCCTTCTTGTTCGGACGCTGAGTTTTGAGGGACGGCCTTGTCTAGGTAGTGCCTTGTGGTGTGATGCAGCTTCCACTTCCTCACTATTGATCCAACAATGCACACTGGGATATCCAAACACTTGAATATTATTTTGAACCCTTTTCCTAATTTATGCATATCTATTACTTTATCTCTAACTTCCTTAGAATGCTCTTTAGTCTTCATTTCACACCCTTCCTTCAGATTCACAGTCTGACCAATGGTCATTAAACTGAGGGGTTTATCCAGAAAATGTGAGCTACTTTAATGTTTCAGAGGTGAGGCCAATTGTGTCCTCGTTAGGGCAGTATTTTTCACCTGTGTAAACTTGAGCTCAGAGCACAGGGTTTGAATACTTATGCAAACAGCATATTTCAGTTATTTATTTTTCTTAAAATATTTTCTAACATAAAACCAATGTCACTTTAAAATAATTATTTTGAGGTCAGTCTTTTAAATAAAATATTACACAGAACAAAATCTCAATGTATCCTTTGTCATTCAGACAAATCTGACAGCTTTCAAGGGGTTGAATACTTTTACAAGTCACTGTATATATATCTGTATATATGGATAGATATCTGGCCCTTATTTACTGCTTATCAACTGGTTTCTGCTGAACACCTAATATACTCACAGCCAGCTGTTAATAACTCTAGTTAACTCTTATTAGATATGTAAACATCAAGCTAATAGTCACATTCTTGTCTGCTTTCTGTTCCATAGGCCTTTGCTTTGTGGGCATTCAGATATAAATCAGCTCCAGAAGATATTTGAGTGAGTATTTGTCTGACTGAAAAATGAAAACTGGATCGAGTAGTTTGGATATTCCAAAGTAATGATATGTCTTACTGACTAATCAGGATAAATAATATACTTTATACAGTATGTACAGTTACTATGTCTGTTGTGGTTGTAAGAATGCTTTCTTGAGTTCTTTGGATGAGAGAACCACAAGGCAAAGCTGAGCCGTTCTGGCACACAATGGGCTGAGAAAAAATTATTTTAACGGTAAGACGGGCGAAATAATCAAAAGTTTGCATAGGTGCTAACTGGTGTTTGCCCACACAAACCATATTTTGCACTGGAGCCCATTATTATAAGGTGCTGCAAACAGGGGTAGGGCCCCGCTACAAAAAGGGGGTATGCAAGTGGTGGGAAGGACAAGAATATCAGCTTTGCGACCCTTTTACCGTGTAAATGCCGCAAAAAAAACTCCTTTGCGCCGCACAACCTAGCGACTGCCAGAGGTAATGCAGTTAGCCAGCTGGTTGGTTGCTGGGAGCATACCTGTCCCTGTGGTCTGTGCCTCCCTCCATTGCTAGGCCCAAATGTAAAACAAAAACCCTACTGCTAGTTGTCCCCCCACCCACCCTCCAGTTGCGTGCTGGACATTAAATATATGACTCCCTGGTGCCAGTGGTCCCCACTTTCACCTCCGATTTCCGCCTGATATCAGTATATGAATCCCTGGTGCTAGTGGTCCCCGATCGCCTGGTAACAAAAAAAAAAAAAAACCCTCTCTGGCATCTAGCCCCCCAAACGCATCACGAGCAACCCCCAAGTCCCTTGCCAGTATCCACAGTCCCACGGGTGCATCACAGCGACCGGTACAGCCCTACTCCACCTCCTCGGCCAGCTGCCATAGTCCAGGCAGGGAGTGCGCCTCTTACTTACGGGGCACGGTGACGTGCCCTGTCCTATAAATAAGAGACATGCTCCCTGCCTGGACATACGGTGGCCAGCCAAGGAGGTGTGAGGAGGGCTGTGCCGTTCACTGTATGCACCCATGGCACCATGGATACTGGTAAAGAGGCCGGGGGGGCCACTAGACACCGGGGGTTGGAGTGTTTTTAATGCTGGGTAGGCGATCAGAGGGACCAGTAGCACCAGGGATTCATATATTTAATGTCGGGCAGGCGATCGGGGAGTGGGGGGACTGGAACCAGGATTTATTTATTTAATGTTGGGCATACGAGGAGGGGACCACTAGCACTAAAGATTCAGATATTTAATGTTGGGCAGGCGATCGGAGAGAGGGGTGAACCACTAACACCAAGGATAGCTACAGTTATCTTGGGGGGGGGGGGGGTTGGCCATGGCATAGTCCATGTACTGTATAGGGGTTTCTGCCAGCCTCCATATCCATGCAAATGGGCCCTTAGCACCTTGCATGTCCAATAGGCCCTTTGCATGGGTGCCTTTGAAAATTGCCGATAGCTGTGTGGCGCTATCAACTCTTGTGGCCAACTTTGGGACCCGTGTTGGGGCAGCGCTACCTGACGTGGCACTGCGCTGACATGGCCCTGTATTCAGTCAGGTGGTGCACGACTGGATATACCATTCTGGGACCCCTTGGCTATTGCAAAGTGCAGCGTAAACATTTGTGCTTCGCTTTGAGCTTTACTATCTGGCCCAGGAGCTGCAGATATACACTTTTCAAATAAATCATGTTGAAGATTAAAAAAAAACTGGAGCTTGAATTTAAAATCAAAAGGCAGTATAGCACAGTGGTTTAAGGCTCTGAGCTGCAAATCTGGAGACCTGGGTTTGAATCCCACAGCCCCCACTTGCATACTGTGTGATCCTGAGCAAGTCACTTAACTTCCCTGTGCCCAACTTAACAGAGCTCAAGAATTTTGCATGAGACAGTTCTTGTGGTTATAAGAGTACCTGAAATGTTTGGACATAAACAATCCTCATTGACTAAGAATGATGTCATAATTTATAAAAAAAACAATCAGATGCCAGAATGAGGTTCATTCTGTGACAATCACCACCATGGATCAAGCTGCACCACTGAGGATGTGATAGAGGCACCTGCTGTTTTTATTATTCAGCTTGACTTAGGTAGTAGAAATGGTTAAAACTAACTACACTGATTTTCTCACTTGTATGTGCATTCATTTTAGTTCTAGGGATGTGGATATGTTGTTCTATCCACATGTCTGGCAGTGTCCTTTCCTTTGAGATGTTGCCAGAAAGTCTTCAGTCTGGCTCCTCCCACCTACCGGGTGGTATCTCCCTCAGTTCCGCCCCATGATGCTAGATCTTCCTTTCTGCTGGAGAAGCATGTTCCTCCTTCGTGCTCCCGTGTTCTAGGCTCTAGCGCTTAAAACCTTTGGGATTACTCCGCAACTTTCATAACCTTTTCAGTTTTGGTCTTCAAGCTCGATTTTCGACCTAAACATGATGGATGAGAAGTCCACTACTGGATTCTGCGAAGGTGCTTATCTTGAACTGAAGATGTCGTGCAACCCCTTACCATGTGCATATACTGCCTGGGCCACAACATGATACCCAGGCCTGGAATGTCTGTCAGTCCTTCCACTCAATGGTCCTTGAGACCATCTTCCCGGCCATGTTGGGCCTAGGAAACGGCATATGCTGGTAAAATCTTAAGGATGCCGATGGGTGGGCTCCCGCGGCTGCAGGTCCGCTGAACAGCTAGAACAGCTCGTGGCCTTCGAGGAGGAGGCTGCCTGGCCACCGCTCACTCCTCTTTGGCTTCTGCCTCGTGCTTCTCAATTGGACTCCACTTTACAGGATCCTTCAAGGAGCTGTGCCAGTCCTCCCGACGAAGGGTCAGGAGCCTTCTGAGAAACACAGCTCTAGATCTTGAAAGGAGAAGAAGGAGTCAAAAAAGAAGACTCATCGTCAATGTTGAGCCCATTCAGAAGTGGGCTGGCTATTCCCTTGCAGAGGTTCTGGACAAAGGGGACTCCCCGATAGAGGCTTTTCCAGTGGCCGAGGCCACTGTTGGCCCAGCCCTGGAGCTTTGACAGCACCCTGTGCCCTATGCCTGGATGGCCTGCAAGTATGCGGTGCCCATCGGTACCCTCTCGGGTTTTCATGGAACAGCCCTCGGCCAAGGGGTTGGTGGCCAACTCCATGTTTCAGTGCTTGGGAAATATCAGGGACGTCGTCAAGCCGCTGGACAAGGAATCCAAGAAATTGGACCATGCGGCAAAAAAGTCTATGCTACCTCCATGCTTGGTCTTTGACAGGCGAGCTTGGCCGTCTTGATGGCACACTTCTCCTACACCCTCTTGGGCTCTTTGGATGAGGTGATTCCTCACCTGCCCGCAGACCTCTAGACCATGGTCAGACAGGTCCAAGGTCAGGGCCGGGATGTGGCCAACCAACAGCTTCAAACAGCACTGGATCTGGGAAATTCCTGTGCCTGCTTGGTGGCGGCTGCAGTAGCCATGCGCTGTAGGGCTTGGCTGCAGATCTCGACCTTCACTTCAGACACTCAACACAAGCTGACGGATGTTCCTTTCTTGGGCACCGACCTGTTTGGGCCCAGTGTGGAGGGACAACTTCAGTGCATTGAAAAATCCAGTGCCACCTTGGACTCTTAACATCCGCTCAGAAGGATCCCAAGAGCTCCAAGCAACAGATGCGAAAGCCCTTTTGGTCCTCCAATTCTGTGGCAAAACCAGTCCAATATCAGGCTGGCCAGCAGGTTTATTCCTGGTGACCCCGGCACAAGTTAATAGCCTCCGGCGGCCTGCGCCTGGAGGGAAGGGTCCAGTGGTGCCTCAGTCGGGCCCCTCTGCCCAGTGATGGGATGGGAAGTGCCACCCTCATGCCTGTCACACGTCCACTGGGTCCTCCTGTGGGGGTGGCTCCACCACTTCCTTTCTGCCGGTATCCCCCTTCCTGTAGCGACACTTCTGCAGCAACACACATTGATACCGACAACAGTGATGTCACTGTAGAAGTCTGCCATCCAGCAACACTTTCTCCCATCCTGCACCCCTCCTGAACCAATTCTGACTCAGAGTTGGAATCTAAAAGTACAGGAGTAAGGGTGAGTTTCCTGTAAAGGGGTTGAAGCTCCAGAATTAAAAACATAGTCTGATGTGTGTGTGGTTTCGCCACTGCAAATTGCAGTCGACTTAGAGCCTGGTGCTGTGATGCAGGTCAACAAATTGGTTGTTGAACCGGCATCATAGAGCTCTTTCTGCTTGGTCCGCTGTCACTATGAACAGGTGGGTTCTAGAAGTGGTCGGTCAAGGTCTGCCTCTGAAATTTGTGCGGTACCCTCCTTGCCGAACCCGTGCCCCATGGGTGGACTTGGTATCCTCAGACACTCGGTCGGCTCTTCGAGTCGACATAGCCCAGCTCCTCCACAAGGAGGTTGTGGTCAGAGTAGCGGATCCTCAGAAACACCCAGGGTTTGTCTCCAGGTACTTACTAATGCCAAAACGGACGGGGGGCTGGCGCCCCATTCTAGATCTGCACGAATTCGAATAGTTTCAGTCGCGTAATCTTTCAGATGGTTACTGTGTCCCAGATCATATCATCCTCGAGCGAAAATGTGTGGTTTTGCTCCTGGATCTTCAGGATGCATTCTTTCACATCCTGATTCTTTCATCACCAAAGATTCCTCCACTTTTGGGCAGAGGGCACCCTTATGAGTTCCAGGCCATGCTATTCAGCTTCTCATCGGCCCCACGTCTTCACCAATTGAATGGCAGTGGTGGCAGCTTTTCTGAGGTGCCGACGGGTCCGGGTGTACCCTGCCTGGATGACTAGCTGATCGCAGATTCTCGCTGGCAGGAGGGGTGGAGCGGTCCAGGGATCTGGCCCTCCAGACCTGCACCTCCCTTGGCCTCCTGGTCAACGAGGTCAAGTCGGAACTTGTGCCCTCACAGGTGATCAGGTTTATCGGGGCAGAGCTTGATTCTTGCCAAGCCAGAGCCCGGCTCCTGACGGACAGGGTGGAGGCTCTCGCCTTCTTTACCTAATCATTTCGGGTTTGGCATTTGCACCCTGCTTGGAAATTCCTGCAGCTTCTGGGTTACATGGCGGCCTGCACCAGTGTGGTCCAATCCCTGCAGTGGGAGCTGGCCAGCCAGTGGTCTCAGCGCAAAGGTCACTCGACCAGCTGGTCACTGTGACCCAGAAGATGTGGGACACCCTCCAGTGGTGGCTAGTCCCAGAGCATCTGTAGAAAGGGATCCCGTTTGTCCGCCCCAAGCTGGCGATCATCCTGACAATGGCCTCTCTTTCTCACAGGCTGGGATGCCCATCTGGGGAACATATTAGAGTCCACGGGCTCTAGACCGCCGAGGAGTCCTGATGGCACATCAGCCTGCCGGAACTCCAGACAGTTTGGCTGGCGCTGACTGCATTCGCTCCGCATTTTTTGGGGTCAGGTGGTCCAAGTCCAGATGGCTAACACCACGACCACGTACTTCCTCAACAAACAGGGTTGGACGCACTCCGTGCCTTTGTGCAAGGAAGCTCTTCGCGTATGGACCCTTGTGCGCAGCCTGGAGGCAGATCTTGTAGCCATCCATGTGACAGGAGCTTCCAATCAGCTGGCGGATACCCTTAACCGGGTGGGTGAGGCGTCTCACGAGTAGTCTCTGCATCCGAAGGTGGTGCACAGCCTGTTCTCCTAGAGGGGCATCTCTAAGATGGACCAGTTCACCTCCAAAGAGAATGCAACGCTGAGGCTGTTCTGTGCCCTCCCCTCCTCAGTAGGTGGATGCCTTCTTGAGGCCTTGGACCCTAGGCATCTTCTGTGCCTTCTCTTCACTTCCCTTAAACCACAAGGTGCTGCTCAGGGTCAGGTGGGACAAGGTACAGGTGATCCTGGTGGCTCCGGGCTGGCCACTCGAGTTTTGTACCACGATCTCCTCAGCAACAGGCTCCTAGGCATCTACAACTCCGCCCCGGACCTGCTCTCCATCAGTCAGGAAAGGTACTTCATCCGGACCTTCATTTCCTCGCTTGACAGCCTGGTTCCTGAGTGGCTAGAGTGCCAGGCTTAGGGTCTCTCCAAAGATGTCCTCACCATGGTGGAGGCATCTAGAAAGGAACTGACTAGAAAATGCTACACCTTCAAATGGAAAGATTATTCACTTGGTGTCCGGTGGCCAGCATTTTGGACTACCTGTGGTCCCTCTTCAAGGGGGGGGGTCTTCAGTTGATGACCCTTAGGGTGCACCTGGCAGCCATGTCTTGCTTACTGGGTGCAGGCTGGTCATCAGTCGGTGGCGAAAGAGAAGGTGGTCTGGCGCTTTTCAAGGCCTAGATCACATTTTCTCTCTGGTACGTGAACACCACCACTGTAGGACTTGTTGCTGTTTTGGCAAAGTTCATGGGCAGGCATTTGAACCAGTGCACGGTGTGATCTCTCTCACCTGTCATGAAAGACCGTCTTCTTGGTGGCTAGCACGTCAGCCAGAAGGATCAGTGAGCTCAGGTGCTTTCGGTGGAGTCTCCATACCTGGTCTTCCACAGGGACAAGGTTGTCCTGCACCCCAACCCAAAGTTCTTTCTGAAGGGTTGTGTCAGAGTTTCACCTTAACTCGATTAATCTCCCAGTGTACTTCACCAGTCACACCTTAGAGGCCGAGCACAGGCTCCACACTCTGGACCTGAGGTGAGCACTCGCTTATTACAAAGAGCTCACGGCTGGAGTTCAGGGAGAGGTTTGCCAGCTATTTGTCACCTACGCTGAAACTGCATCTGGCAGACCTGCAGCCAAGCAGATGATTGGCAGGTGGATCACATCCTGTATTGATCGCTGCCACAGATTGGCAGGTAGGGAACCTCCTGGAGAGCTAAGGGCTCATTCCATCCACCATATCGCTGCATTGGTGGCTGCTTCCAGGGACATCCCTATCCAGGAAAATTGCAGGGCTGCGATCTGGAGGTCAGCACACACCTTCATTTTCTATTACCACATTGACCTAGAGTCACGCCGGGGTACTGGTTTTGGGGCCTCAGTTCTCCAATCTCCATTTCCTAAATAGGGTATGTGTGTGCCTTGCCTCCTCCTCCCAGAGAACTGCTAGGAGTCTGCCAGACATGTGAATAGAACAACATATCTCGTCCCTAGAAATACAGGTTACTCACGTGTAACAGTAGTTATAGAAGTGGTATATGTTGTTCATCCACATGGACCAGCCACCTCCACGGGTGGGGTGGGGGACCTGTGGTTCTAGCGAGGCAAGATCTGGTATCATGAGGAAGCCGAGGTAGACTTATTTATTTGTCTTTGTTCACTGAGTAAACGTATGGCCAAGGCCCTTTTCATATGCGACCTAAGACTATTCATCAATAGTCAAGACCATAGATGTTACAAAAATTAGGTTCAACAGACAGTAACAGACATCAGATTTATACAAAAGATTCAAACTTGGTACAAAATATTTAAAACAAAATATATAGTTAAGAAAAGCAGTGACATTGCACTTGACTTAAATGTATTGTTTTAACTTCTTTTTAAAAAGATCATGACTTATCCCAGATACAAATTAATTTGGAAGATCATTCCAAAATTAAAGAGCTTGAATAGAAAATGGCTGGTCCCCATCTTTGTTTTGGTGTTTTGCATAGCCAGTTTAAGGACTATACTAGATCTTAAATCTCTGTTTATATCCCTTAACTGTAATAATGAATAAAGTGGTGACATGTCTTTCAGTCCAAGTACACTGTCAGTTATACAACATAATGAATAGTAAGATGTTTGAAGGGAGCAATCCTGAGATTTGATACAGTGTACAATGATGAGTGCTATATGGCAATTTATAAACAAATATACAAATACCATGAAAGGTTAACATCAGGTTATTCATTACTTGTTTAGATAAGGCTGTGAAAAGAAAAGAGCTGTAGTTTAACTGAGACAGTAAATTACTTTGAGCTATGGAATATCTTGCTTATAATGTTAATGAATGTTGAAGTTTAAAAAGTATTCCAAGTTTTTGGCTAACCTGTTTAGTAACATTCCCTGTATGATAAGCATAGGTTCGATGTGCTTACGCAACTGGATGAGATAAAAGAGATGATGCTTGTGTAACCCCTAGATGGCGCTATCCCAGGGGCTACTACCCCTGCCTGATTTGCCACTAACAGGTTGAGGGGCCTGGATCCAATGGCGGGTGCCTCCACCCAGAGGTCAGGGTTGCAATAGTTAAACTAACTTGGTCACAGCCCTCTGGGACACTGCAACCCCTTTCTTCCCACTAGTTGGCCCACACAATATATCAGAATTACCTTCACAGTATACACTTACCCCAGGTCTGGTTCCGCACTGGGACCTCCTGTGAAATGAGATACAGTGCAACAATCACAGTACAGTACTTTAACATAGACAAATACCTCAGGCAGTATAACTTTGCTGAAACAAGCAGCTCTGATTTATTTAGGGGGATATAACAAGGACAGGGGGAAATCAGGTTAATTAGCTTATCACTCTAATAATCTACCTATGGCTCTGTGCACAGGCCTATCCCTATCAGTTACTGTCCCTGGGTACCCAAGCCCTAGTGGCTAGTCCAAACCGTGGCAGCTGGTAGGGGCCCTTTCACACAGAGAAAAGGAGAATTAAACAGTCGGCAGTACAGTAATTCCATTTGGATTTAATGTGGCAATTCAACAGGGAGCGACCCTGAATTAGTACTCACGACCTCCAAATAAGATAGGGTCCTTCAATGTCAGCAGGGCTCACTTGAGGTACACAAACCTCTTCGCACATCCATATAAAAGAAAGCACTATACCAGGCAGGCTGCATCTGTATCCGATCGAATTACTGCACAATACCCGAGAACACACAGCAGATTCAGTTCCTGACAGACCGAGGTGCAATTTTCAGCAATTCCTCCAGTCTTCTACAGGGTGAGCCTGGTTTCTACTCTTCAGAGATCCTTTGATTCTTTTCACAGGACGGATTCAGTCCTAACAAGCTGTTACACAAGCTGCAGACCGGAACTCTGGGCCTTACACGTTTTTGACTAAAACTGCACACTAGAAAAGCACAGGGCTCCTTCCTTCTTCACTGCCAAAGCCCAACTCAAACTCCAACCGACAAAACCGGGCACTTCCTTTGAGTTCCTCCCAGTTCTTGACTGGATTGGCTGTCACTACAATAGACTGCTGTTGGTCCAAAAAGGCACTGAAGTCTAAACTACATCTCCCAGAGTCACTGCCCATACAATCCTCTTGTGGCTGGCTCAGATTATGAGTCCAAGTTCTGATTCGTCCAAGGCACCATTTTAGAGCTAGCTTACCCCACACTGATTGGTCCAGTTCAGCAGTTCAAAACTAGAATGGGGAACTAGCAGACACAGTTCTGACTGCAAAGAAAGCAGGTTAGACAAACTGTAATTTCATTATTACTCTAAATAATTTCTGGCAAACAGTTACATCTTTCAGATAGGTTCCTTTGCACTCCTAGTGACTGCAAAATGAAGTGAATTGGCAGCAGCTTGAGTGGTACTCAATCAAAGAAACACAAGTCCCCATACAAACTAATTATGTCTGCAAGCAGACAGCTCTTAAAGAGACAGTACCAGAGGTTCTAAAAACACTCACTGATAAATGGCTTAAATGCCAAACACCATTCAGGCTTGGAGCATTAAAGCAAGCTCCTGGAAGTCTTTGGGAACCCCCATTTGCAGGGGGTTACACCCTTCCTGGCCTGGGAAAGCATGCGTCCGGTCAAGCAAGTACCATAAGTTTCAACTGCAACCATATACATTTGCATTAGGCTCGCACATGTAATCATCAGTCAATATATCATTTTACCAAGAACACATTTCTGAAACATTGCAGTACGTCACTCTTTACACAGTATTACATACACATTGTACCATAACTCAAGTTATTACCTCTTGTACATGAAACCTGAAGAGAGGGCCTTCCTATCAGTTACCTTGGGGCTGGATGGGGCAAGGGCACCATATAGAGGGCAACACAAGTAACTTGGAGTTAGCACTGATGCTCAGTTTGGGCAATGAGCTCAGGGACACATACACTCCTTTATGGACAACATTGAGAGGCAAGTCCACAGGCCTCCCAAGTGAATCATAACTGAGGTGCACCACAGGCTTTACAGCTCGACCAGTCTTTCTAGGGGAACTGTTACAGTCTCTGCACTCTGAGCCTCATTTTCAGCATTGTCCTCACTTGTCAGGGAGTCTCCATGGGGTAGAGAGCTAGAACTTGGGGCACTTTCAGCTCCAGGAGTTACAGTTTCTGAGTCCACAACATTTGGCTCGCATGGAGCTTTGGACACTGGCAGTGGACTGTCAGGGCACTCAAAATACTCTTCTTGTTCAGGTGTATCACCAGTCTGCCCCAATCTATCATTTTCCTCCCTGAAGCTGAAACAGTTCAACCATCACAATGATTCCATTTCATCTGATCTGATGCTTTGCACTTCACTTTCTGGGAGCATTGGCTCCAGGGATGAAGCTGGGGCTTAGACAGTCCAGAAGGCCCAGCTTTGTCTCCAGTATTGACTAGAGGATTGCCCGAAACAATTGACTCAGTTCGTAAGAAGGATAGTATTCAAAGTCACTCTCACTTTCTTCCGATATGGACTGACAGTCATGCTCAACTGGGACTTGTGGAGGGAACACTTTAACTTTGCTTCTGTAGGTGCAGACTTTCTTGATCTTTTCTAGCAGCAGCTGTAGTCACTGGTCCAGAGGGCATCTTCTAGGGCTCAGACTCAATTAAGATTTGTCCAATGGGCAGTAAATGATTTCTATGCATTGTTTTACATCTTTTGAATTATTCTCAGGCCTTACTTTGTACACTGGCAGATCATCTAGTTTGCCCACTACAATGTGAGGGAGATGGTGCCATCTGTCAGCAATCTTGTGCTTGCCATGCAGTCCCAGATTTCTTAGCAATACCGATCTCCTCCTGGAGTTCCTGTGCTTTCACCTTTTATCATACCTTTCTTTGTTGGCCAGATTTCTTTTGGCAGCCATGGTTTGAACCAGTTGAGTACGCATGAGTTAGCTGGGCCTTTAACTTTTGCACATACTGTAAATAGTTGTCAGCTTGACCCCCATCAGGAGAGACCCCAAAACACACATCTACTGGTAGTCGACTTCTCTTCCAAACATCAAGCGGTAGGGGAGAATCCAGTGGCATCACTTTGGTGCAGTTATAAGCATGTACCAAGGTGCTAATTTGTTAGCTCCATCTAGGCTTGTCCTTTGGGTGCAGGGTGCCTAGCATATCTAGCAAAGTGCGGTTGAAACGTTCAGGCTGTGGGTCCCCTGGGGGTGGTAAGGAGTGGTTCTGGACTTTCGCACTCCCCACAGAGAAAGCATCTCTTTGATCAGACGACTCTCAAAGTCTCTCCCTTGATCAGAATGGATTCTTTGTGGAGCCCCATAGTGAACAAAAAAGTTTTCTACAAGTACTCTGGCTACAGTGGATGCTTTCTGGTCTTTGGTGGGGAAAGCTTGGGCATATCTCATGAAATGGTCAGTGACCACCAGCACATTACTGATATTTCTTTGATCTGACTCCAAACTTAGAAAATCAATACAGACCAGCTCCATGGGTGCACTGGTGGTGATGTTAACAAGGGGGGCAGCCCTCTGGGGCAAAGCTTTCCTCTGTAAGCAGCGACTACAAGTTCGAATGTGTTGCTCCACATCAGCCCCCATCTTAGGCCAATAGAATCTGGATCTCACCAAGTCAAGTGTTCTGTCTATACCAAGGTGCCCCATGTGGTTGTGCAAGGACCTCAATACTGAGTCTCGAAAGGCAGTGGGCAGCACTAGTTGTTGTTTGTCTACTTGTCCCCCTCTGTCTACTGTTTCTCTGTATAACAGTTTATTGATCAGTTTCAATTTAGGACCTTCTTTGTATAACAGTGCAGTTCTCAAATCAGTGGGCGTAATTTGGACACATCTTTTCCTGCATAGAGGGCTTCTAAAGCTGCTTTGATCATGGGATCAAGGGATTGAGCCCATGAATACTGCCATTGTCCAGCTGAGGCAGTGCACCAATTCTATTGCAGAAAAGTGGCAATAGCGGCAGGTATGCAATTCTCAGAGGTCCCAAGCAATCCACCATGCAGTCCACTCGTCCGTGGACATTTGTTCCTCCCTGTCAAACTTCCGGCCAGAGTGCCGGAGTGTCAGGTTCTGCCAATCGGACCCAATCATTCTGGGGAACAGGCCTCCTGGAGAGAGCATCAGCATCTATGTGGTTCAGACCTGCTCGGTATTCGAGAGCATAGTCGTATGTAGATAATGCAGAAAGCCACCTATGGCCAGTGGCATCCAACAGCTGAGGTCTGCACATAGGTTAAAGGATTATTGTCAGTTTTACTAGTATTTTAGCCCATACAAGTACTCATGGAATTGGTCAACAGTAGCCCACTTCAAAGCTAGAAACTCTAACTTATGTACAGGATAGTTCTTTTCAGATGGGGTCAGACTTCTACTGGCAAGGCCACTGGTCTCAGGCCATTCTCGTGCTCTTGGTACAACACAGCCCCAACCCTTGCAAGCTAGCATCAGTGTGCAGGACATAAGGTTTTCTTGGATCGGCATAGGCCAGCACTGGAGCATGGGTAAGTTGATAAATGATCTCATGAAAAGCAGTCTCACAATCAGGGTCCAGCGGCCCCAAATACTTCACTCGGATGAAAATACACTCTTTCAGTCTTGAGGACGCTGACTTTGGTATTTTTGTGGGTTGGGATACCCTTGAGTAAGGTTAAGTAAAGGCGGATCACTCTTGAATAGTCCTTGATGAAGCGCCGATAATAACCACAGAATCCCAGGAATCTTTGCAGTTCTTTTAGATTTTTGGGCTGTGGCCAGGTGGTCAAGGCCTCAACTTTTACTTGGGTCGGTCTCTATTCCCTCGGTGGATACTATTGTCCCACATACTTTACTGATGTTTGAAAGAATTGACACTTATCAATGGACAGTTTAAGGCCAAAGTCCTCCAGTCGGTCCAATACCTTAAATAATCTGCTCATGTTCCTCAGTGAGCTGCCAAACACAATAACATCATCTAGGTATACCAGGCACTCTAGTAAGTTCATGTCCCCCACTGCACGCTCCATCAATCGTTGAAAAGTGGCTGGGGCACCTGAAATCCCTTGAGGCATCCTCATGAATTCATAGAAGCCAAGCGGACAGATAAAGGCCGTCTTCTCACGGTCCTCTGGGGCCATCGGGATCTGGTAGTACCCACTGCGGAGATCCAGCACAGAGAACCACTTGCTCCCGTTTAGGCAGTCCAAAGCATCCTGAATGCGGGGCATTGTGTACTGATCAGGGATAGTCCGTCGGTTTAAGGTGCGATAATCCACACACATCCTTACTGTTCCATTCTTTTTCCTCACTACCACAATGGGGGAAGCATAAGGGCTTCTGGATTCTTGTATTACACCAGCAGCTAACATCTCTTGCAGATGCCGTCTCACATCATCTATGTCAGCAGGTGCCAGGCGTCGAGACCTCTCACGAAATGGTCTTTCGTCATGCAGCGGATATTGTGCTCTCAGCTCCTTGCCGCATCCTACATCCCATTCCTTTAAAGAAAACACCTGGTCTCTGGGCAAGCTTCTCACTGATCCTCACTTTCCATTCAGCTGGCAGCGGGAGTCGCGAAATCAAACAAGTCAGGCGTTACTCTGTCATTCTTCCTTGAACTCTTGCTGCTGGGTAGCACTGCAGTGTCTGCACAATGCACATTAGCCAGGATGCAACCTCTGTTTACTCGAATGTCTCTTTCAGACACATTATGAACTTGGACCATTACCCTTCTGGCATAGCATGGGCTCTAGCGGGCAAAATACTAGGCTTGACCAGCAGTCCCTCTGGCAATTTTCCATCGCCTGGTGCATCCAACATTAATATTTTATTCTTAACATCCTTTCTGATACGGACCTCTCCTGTAAGGTACACTGGGCATTTGGCGCCAGGATCAGAGACTCAGGATCCTTCTTCCATACAATTCCGAACCGGTTCCTCTGGTTCTGTTTTTCAGCATCTCTGTGCCTCATAGGCCTTCTTAATTAAAGCCGAACTCTTAAAGCTCTACTAGTCTTTGACCCTGTTTTTCATAACACACTGTGCCAGCCTTCCGAACATATGAGTATTTGTTCCAATCAACAAAGGGACACCATCATACAGTCCAGTGGGGACACACTAAGGCTAGGGTCTCTACTTGTTCGGCCACTCCAGCCACGGAGGTGGGAAAGACAGCCAAATTCGGATATACCGGAATAGAGGTAGGCCTTCTCCTTAACCCCATACATTCAGTCCTTCTAATGGTTGTAAGGTCACGTCTGACAAATGCTTCTGATACCAATCCTGGAACATAATTGTCACTTAGGGAGCTACTGTCTAATACAGCTCTTGTAGACACTCCATTCACCTTTACATTGGTCTCCATGGAGGACCCACTATTCTGGACCAGTCTGGAGGCGGTAGTGGGGCCTGGGCAACTGACCTTGCCACAAAGGACGTGAATTAGCATTTTGGTGCCCTCACTGGGATCATGTCGTGCACCTCTTAACCACTGATTTCTTCTCCGAAGCTCTCCTTGTAGCCTATATGCAACTTTGTCAGTGTCTTTGGGGACTGGCATTCCCTTTCATGTGCCCATCTTTCCCACAATTATAGCAAAACATACTTTCTGGAGTTTGAGCTGGCGAGGACGCCACACTGGGAGCCAGGGCGGGTATTACTAACTGGAAACCTTGGTGCCATCTCTGTCTGCGGCGCAATAAGCATTTGGAGACATCTCGTCAGTTTCTCCACTTCCATGGTCAAGGAATCGAGTTCGGAGCTGTTATCAGCAGGAGATACATGGGTGGGTACCCCACCCCATAGCAGATGCAGTCGGATATAGGTCAGGGCCTACTTGCAGGCGTGGCCTTCATAAAGGGACTGTTTTTGAATTCCGGATCTCTCTCAACAGTTCGCCCATTGTGACATATCTTTCCTTGTCAGAGCACTCATTGACTGCCAACCTCTGCTCCTGAACTTCACTTGATGGGTCACCTCAGTCACTCGGTCGTAGCGCAGCTATTGGTGCAGGTCCTCCCGAGGTCGTCTTTCTCAACTCCTCGAATTTCTCTCATTAACTCATCATAGGAGGGTGGGGATTCCAGTCGATCTGCCAGGCGTAACTGAAGCAACAGCAGTTCTGAGAAGGGGCAGACTTGAGATCCTGTCCAGCCTGGTTCGGTCCAGTTCAATCGCTGGCAAACTACTTTTCTGAGGCATTCTTGCAACAATTTTCCAGCCGAGATACATACACAGACAACAACTCCCTTAGTACTGTTGTGCATCTTTACTCTCCACCATAGGTCCTCATCAGAATCTGGGCTCCCATACACATTCTCCAAGGCCTCAAGATAGGCCTGTGCAGTCGCTTCAGGGTTACTGGCCCGTTTAGCACGGATGGTAGCCAGGGCAGGACCTCGGAGGCTCTCACTAACCCTCTCTCGCTTTTCGCCCTCCGAGCATTGCCATTCTAGCACTTGGGGGGCAACATAGTCTATCCAGGTCTCCCAGTCATCCTCCCCTTGGGGGGTGGGGAGTGTGCCAGAGAAGATCCTCAACCTTCGGTAAGAGTCGTGACTAATGGCAGGTGCAGAAATAGGAGTCTGCATTGGTTCAGCCACCATTACGGGCACTGGAGCAGGAGAGGGTGTTGGGGGAGGAACACCCCCAGGTGGCAAGAATAGTTTCTTCAAGTCCTCCACAGTTTTCCCCTCTCCCAGCAACCATTCAGCAAATTTCTCCTCAAAAGTTTCAGATAGTGGTGGGGGCTGATTCCCCCCCGGGTCTTTACTGTCCTTAGTTATCACTCTCCAAGCAGTGAGGGCTCCCTCTGGGGTAATGGTCTGTGGCACTTTGGAGCTATCTATGGGATCCTTAAACTCTACTAGGGCCAGGAAAGTGTGGGTGAGCAGATTAGCATGCCGACCCACCACCACAGGGTTTTAAACCTTCCACCTTGGAAAGTACTCCCTGCACAGTGTCCGTATTGATACCCAGGGGATGTCCAGGATAAGCATAGCATTTTGGGGTCGATCTCCTCCCCAGTACACCACTCCACCAGCGGTGCACAGCCACTTCTGTCGGGTACCCATTTTTCTTAACAGCGGTTCGTAAATATGGCCACTAGAGGACACACAATCCCAGCGTGAGCCTCAAGATGTAACCCCTAGATGGCGCTATCCCAGGGGCTACTACCCCTGCCTGATTTGCCACTAACAGGTTGAGGGCCTGGATCCAATGGCGGTGCCTCCACCCAGAGGTCAGGGTTTGCAATAGTTAAACTAACTGGTCACAGCCCTCTGGGACACTGCAACCCCCTTTCTTCCCACTAGTGGCCCACACAATATATCAGAATTACCTTCACAGTATACACTTACCCCCAGGTCTGGTTCCGGCACTGGGACCTCCTGTGAAATGAGATACAGTGCAACAATCACAGTACAGTACTTTAACATAGACAAATACCTCAGGCAGTATAACTTTGCTGAAACAAGCAGCTCTGATTTATTGGGGATATAACAAGGACAGGAAATCAGGTTAATTAGCTTATCACTCTAATAATCTACCTATGGCTCTGTGCAGAGCCTATCCCTATCAGTTACTGTCCCTGGGTACCCAAGCCCTAGTGCTAGTCCAAACCGTGGCAGCTGGTAGGGGCCTTTCACACGAGAAAGGAGAGAATTAAACAGTCGGCAGTACAGTAATTCCATTTGGATTTAATGTGGCAATTCAACAGGGAGGCGACCCTGAATTAGTACTCACGACCTCCAAATAAGATAGGGTCCTTCAATGTCAGCAGGGCTCACTTGAGGTACACAAACCTCTTTGCACATCCATATAAAGAAAGCACTATACCAGGCAGGCTGCATCTGTATCCGATCGCAACTGCACAATACCGGGAGACACACAGCAGATTCAGTTCCTGACAGACCAGTGCAATTTTCAGCAATTCCTCCAGTCTTCTACAGGGTGAGCCTGGTTTCTACTCTTCAGAGATCCTTTGATTCTTTTCACAGGACGGATTCAGTCCTAACAAGCTTTACACAAGCTGCAGACGGAACTCTGGGCCTTACACGTTTTTGACTAAAACTGCACACTGAAAGGCACAGGGCTCCTTCCTTCTTCACTGCCAAAGCCCAACTCAAACTCCAACCGACAAAACCGGGCACTTCCTTTGAGTTCCTCCCAGTTCTTGACTGGATTGGCTGTCACTCACAATAGACTGCTGCTGTTGGTCCAAAAACATCAAGTCTAAACTACATCTCCCAGAGTCACTGCCCATACAATCCTCTTGTGGCTGGCTCAGATTATGAGTCCAAGTTCTGATTCGTCCAAGGCACCATTTTAGAGCTAGCTTACCCCACACTGATTGGTCCAGTTCAGCAGTTCAAAACTAGAATGGGGAACTAGCAGACACAGTTCTGACTGCAAAGAAGCAGGTTAGACAAACTGTAATTTCATTATTACTCTAAATAATTTCTGGCAAACAGTTACATCTTTCAGATAGGTTCCTTTGCACTCCTAGTGACTGCAAAATGAAGTGAATTGGCAGCAGCAGGTGTGGTACTCAATCAAAGAAACACACAGTCCCCATACAACTAATTATGTCTGCAAGCAGACAGCTCTTAAAGAGACAGTACCAGAGGTTCTAAAAACACTCACTGATAAATGGCTTAAATGCCAAACACCATTCAGGCTTGGAGCATTAAAGCAAGCTCCTGGAAGTCTTTTGGGAACCCCCATTTGCAGGGGGGTTACACTTGTGTAACTTGATTTGATTTGTGACTTTCCGCCTCTCTATCTGTGGGATTTACCATCCTGTAGGGGTATGACGCAAGGAGCCGTAGAGGAGGGTCCCCACACACACACCACACACACACACAGGTGTCAGGAATGAATGCGTCAGCTAAAGGTAGGTTAGGATGAAGCCCATGAGGAAGAGAGACGAGCCGCTGGAGGAGGAGGGGTGGGTGGTGGGCAATGAAAAAGAATCGTGGCAATGCCCAGGATGTTGTGACCTCTTAAGTTTGATGGGGAAATGACATTGTTGCTCCGCCCATCGAACTTCAGACTTGAAGCCCTCCCATTCGATGTGCTTGCGCAACTGGATGAGATAATATGAGATGATGCTTGTGTAACTTCATTTGCTTTGTGGCTTTCCGCCTCTCTATCCATGGGATATACCACCCTATAGGGGTACAATGCAAGAAACCCTAGAGAAGGGTTCCCCCCTACAGGTGCCGGGAATGAGTGCGTCAGCTAAAGGTAGGTTAGGAAGAAGCCCAAAAAGAATACCCAGAGATGTCAAGCTTCAAAGAGGCGAGGATGATAAATTAATTCTGTGAAGAGAAGGGCTAACTTCCTAAGGAGAGAGGGGAAAGCCAGGGCCACCATCTATCTCCATCCAACAGCGGAACCTAACTAACTAACGTGAAGAAAGCACTAATTGTAACTAATATTGTGACCATTGGCACGGAGGAGAGGAAAAAAAAAAACCCTTTGAGGAGAATACCTCTGGGGATCCAAGGTCTAGGTCACCTTCCCTCCAGGCTGACAACGTTGGATTTGAGGACGTATGTCAGTAAAGAGTATCGTTCATAAATGAGGGATATAAGTAGGGAGGATGACGATAGGATAGGGAAAAACTCCAAAGAAGCACAGATTAAAGAAGGAACATGAGGTAGCAGGGATCCAAGGAGAATATGCTCGAGTAGTCGATGAGAGATTGATCAGAGGAGCAAGGGGTATCCACATGTGCTCACGAGATTCCAGATGTGCTGATGATGAGACCGAGGATAATGCATAGTGGCTTGATTGAGCGATGAGAGTGAGCAGACACTGAAGTTGAAAAGGCTTGCTTTATTATGCGATGTGAAAGATTAGACCCTGAGGTTGAAGTCAGTGAGGTAGCATAGGATACAGTGATAGGAATGCTTGAGTAAGCTATGTAAATAGATAAACCTTGAGGTAAGGATGAGTGAACGATTGGAGTTATGAACCTGAATACATGCGGCAGTATGGCTGTGGGTTGATGAGGTAGCATAGGAGTCATGATACGTCAGCCCAAAAAGAAATATCAATCGCAGGCTTTGAGTGGAGTGGAGTGAAGCCTTGATGGCCAGCATGGAATGGAAAGAGGAGGAGATAGGAATGAACTTGAAAATGAACTGGAACATGAAAAGGAACTTGTACGGAGGTAGTATGCTTGAGAGAGCGATGTGAGGAAAGAGGTTCCTTGAAAGGAGGGAGGCTCGAGGCCAAGAAGGCATGTCCAGAACCAGAAAGGAAGCGAACCAGAGGGTACTCTCAGGATGACTGATCGAGAGGAGCAAAATCAGATGATGTACGATGAGGAATGAAGCCATGAGTGGAGAGAATACATAAACGGCTGGGACGAGAATAGGCACTAGGCTGAGGATGGTAAAATTGGAACAGAGGAAGTACGATGATGGATTGAAGCCATGGAGGCTGGTAAAGGAAGGTGATGTATGAAAGGATGAAGGACGGTAGGGAGGTCTATGGGGTAGGGTAGGACCCAGCCTGTATGTAATGGGAACTGCAGTAGGGTGAGTCGGCCAGCCGATACAGGATGAGAACAGCAGTGGGGTGAGCTGGATGAGAGAGGAAGGATGGAATGATGATGGAGAGCTCGATAGAGCAATGTGATTAAGTAGACTCCTCGAAAGGAGGTAGAGTCGGAAATGAACTTGAAAAAGGTCTTGAAAGATGGTGGAGAGCCTCCAGCCAGCCCTTGACCAGGGGGGGCGACGGACAGGAAGGCATAACCATGAGTAGAAATAGATGAGGAATGAAGCCATAAGAGAAGTGCATCCTTGACGGCTGATAATGGTTTGAAGCCATGATTGGAGGCGCGAGCATATGAGTCGTGATAGGTATGCCCAAAAGAAATATCAAATGCAGGCAAGAGGGAGCCAGACAAGGCATACTGATTGGCCGTGCGCAGAGAGAATCCTTGATGGCCGGTACGGGACGAGTACCACAGGGTCAGATGGAGGCATTTGGACGATGGAAATAGATGAGCAGTTCAAGGTGAGGCATAGGGGACCCGAAGGGTGAGGAAGACTGAGGTCAGACTGAGCACAGGAGGACCAGACGTAGGCACCCAGACACCAGATGGACTAGGGGGATACACAGAGATAGGGAAAACCCCAAAGAAAGCACTGGGCAAGGAGGAGAGAGCACTCAGCCAAGGAGGGTATGTATGATAGAAATAATGAAATGAACAGACCCTGAGGCCAGACGGAGAACAGGGGTCAGCAAAGGAGAACAGGACTCCGGCAGGGCGAGAAGAGGATGTCAGCGGCAGTAGGCAAAGAATGAAAAGAGGCATTGCAGGAGACCCATACAGCAGGAAACTGTGAGTGTAGGAAACAGCAGGAAAATGCACGTCATTTGGGGTCCCCAGGGGTCAATATTGGGGCCCTTGCTATTCAACATTTTTTGAACAATCTCCCAAATGCTTGTGATTTCAAATTATCTTAAACACAGACAATGCAGTTCTACTCAACAGCAACACACACATTGACTCTCCAATCTGAACTACAGAGCTCCTTCAACAAACTAGAGGATTGGTTCTGCATGCATAAACTTTTACTAAATTATAAAAGACTAAGACCTTGCTTATCTCAGTCCCCAGCTCAAAAAAATTCCCTTCCTTGTCACATCCAACAAAGACAGCACATCATTGGAACAAGTGCACTCGTTCAGTATCTGGGGTCACCTTCAATGACACCCTCACCTTTACCAACACATTGATTTAGTGTTCAAGACAGTAAACTCAAGCTGGGAGTCCTGTACAGGTACAGAAAACATCTCATTCCTGATGCCCTCCACCTCTCAGTATCCAGCTCCATCTTATCAACCATTGACTATGGCCCTCCCTGCGTATCTGATGTCTTTCTCTGACTGACTCCAGTTATGGCACCAGAGGCAGGATGTCGGGGCTCTCTCAATACCTTTTCACTGAACCACACTTGGACAATGTGTCTTTGCCTACAGAGCTCACCTGTGGCTTAACGAGATCCTGAGTACATTCAGAACTCCACTAGCCTGTGCACTTCAAACTGGCTTCATGGCTTCACCTTACCTCAAGCACCGCATGTGACTGCTTTCTGATGGTGTGACTCTTTCTCCTCTTCAGGCCCACTCCTAGTCCCTGGTGCTCCCTCCTCAAGCTGATTCATAGAAGCCCAACTGTACCCCTTTTCCCTAGCACTGGCTCCCACCCTCCCTTAGCTCTTCCTGCTTTTCCCCACTACTGACTTAGTCTGGGGCCAACCTCCTCCCCAGCCCTGTGGCACATAGCCCATCCACTCCTTGCTGTCAACATAACCCCATTAATGAAACTGCCTGTCCCACCCCACCAATCCCATGCCCCTCCACCCTACCCCACCCCTCAGACCTTCTTGCCCTTTCCCTCCTCCACCACTCCAGCCTGTGCTGCTACGCCCAGCATTCCCCAGCCCCAACCTCTGTCTGATGTCGACAAAGCCTCCTCCAGAGGCTGCCTTTCAATCTGCCCATACCCATGGGGTAGACCCTCTGCCCTACACTTTTCCTTGCTGCTTTGCTACTAAGTCTTCTACACACCCTCAGAAGGGCACTCTCCTCCTCTCCTAAGTTCACTATTGTTATCTAATGCTGGTTTAGTTTGACGCTGTACTTATTCAAGTACTAATAATGAAATTGTAATATTGCAATCTTAATGTCTGTTGTTCTTTTATCCTGAACCTGTGCTGTTATATGTCTGTTTAGCTTGTTATCTCAATGTGGAACCCTTGTAAAAGATCCTGTGCTCAAACATTATTTCTGAATCTTTAAATAAATAAATAAAATAAAATAAACAGATAGAGCCATCTTTTTGAGTAGTGGTAAAACTGGTGAGTTTGTGGATGAGTGCATGGTCTAATTGTATTGTCTTTTAAAAGAACCTGAATAGTTTCATTAGTTTATTGTTGTATTGTGGTTTGATAGGGTATTGCTTTTGCCTAGGGTGTGTAGTACCATGTATTCTCATTGGGGGCACATCTATGAGTCCCGCATATTCTGATCTTGTGGTTTATTAAACCAACCATTGAATTTGATTTTTGTAATAATGTGGCATGTCTGCCTGCAAAGGAGGTATATCGGTGATGACATTTAGTAATGCTAAGGATTTGGCTTCTTGTGCTCTAAAACACTTTGTGCTGGTATGTCAGCTGTGAGTGCTGTTGTGGGGTGATTTTTCATTTTAAGTGGAACTTCTTTTCCTGTAACTGCAGGTTGGCCTATTATTGTGTATAACATTTTTATTTGTATTTTGTAAAGTTAAAGGGGTAATTTTGTTGGGGTAGGACAGTATGTGTAGAGCCTGAGACAAGTAGAATTTCCTCTGCCTCTAGAGCTATCATTCCCCTAGTAGTGTTGTCCATGACCTCTATTAAGATTTTCGTGGGGTGTAAGTCATAGCTGAAAAGGCATGGATTTTGTTGTGTGGATTTTGGTGTTGTGGATCTGGCTGTTTTTAGAAGTCTCCTGGTGGGGATTGCTGTGGTTGAGTTTGTTGCTGTTGAGAGTCGCCATCCTGAAAGGACTGCACCTCAAGCGTGTTTTGTTTTTGTGTTTCTTTTCTTTACAAAAGGTTGCTTTTTCTGACTCAGGGTCACCATTTCTAGTGCTAAACATTTCAGTCTGCCCTCTAGCCCAACTTTCTGGGTCATCTCTGTGCACAAGGGATGGTTTTCAGCCTCACCAGGACCAGAGGAGACGACATCCCATCTATCAGTGCAGATAGGTTGGGATAAAGTCTAGCAGGTATGGTAATTTGCATGGCCGGGTGTTCAATTGGATTAGTAGGACCTTGCAATCAGCCCACATGTATTGGGTGTCCATCTATTTGACTGACCAAAACTATTTTATTCCCATGGGTGAATATGTCATACTCCCGTTATCCCTTCATGCTCATGGGCATGGGTGTCACTATAGGACACTGGTACTTACCCAGGTAATCAAAAATCCTAACTACTAGACAGTCCATGATTTTGCCAAGGTGCCTGGGACAATTCATTATTCTACATTGTTCATTTTTGGAAAGGTCATAAGGACACCATCTAAGGTATTTAATATACTTTGGTTAATATACTTTGGTTTGTAGGACAGCAGAAGGCCAGGCCCATGAGTGCTGTCCCCACAACTCAGTGGTGATAACTGTGGTCATCTTCCTTGAGATACTGGTCAAGCCTGATTTTAAACAATATCAGATTGTCTTCCTCAATGACCTTATTGGGAAATTTGTTCCAGAGTCTTACAACACGATGTCGTAAGCATGCTTCTGCAGTTCACTATTAGGTTTTGTCTCAATCAGCTGTTTGTGTCCCTCAAATTGTATATATGTTCCTTAAATCCTAGTCCCGGATCTTCCATGAAGATGGGATCCCTTATCAGTCTGTATAGAAGAAGGATGTCACCTCTCTTCCTTCTTAGTGTTAGGTTCCATAATCCTAGATCCCTTAGCCTATCATGGTATGGTTTATTTTTACAGTGATGTATAAACCTAGTGAACCTCCTCTGGCTTCTCTCAACAATTGTTATGCCCTTTTCAAGTGGGGGCTCCACTGTGGGGAGCAGTAATTCAGATGTGGTCTAATATATGATCTATACAGTGGGAATAGGACAGCCTCGGATCTAGAGGGAATGATCTTTGAACACAGTTTATCAAGTGCCAGATTTTATTGGCTATCTGTTTGCAGTGTTGGAACTCTTGAGGTTATTGCTAATACATATGCCCAAGTTTCTTTCATTGGAAACATTCCTGAGCTAACCCCATTATTAAAATTATCCTGCTGGACATTATGCTTAGTAAAATGCATCACTGCACATTTCTCCAGGTTGAATGCCATATTATCATTGTTTGCCCAATTTACAATACCTTCCAGTTCACAAGTGAGTTTCCTTCTGTTATTATCAATGTTAACTAATCCACCCAATTTGATGTCATCGACAAACTTGGCTACCTTAACACTATTTGTGAATAAGACATCACTGATAAAGCCATTGAACAGCAGGCGCCCAGCACTGAGCCCTGGGGCACCTCGCTAGTGACTCCACATCTTGTGATACAAAGCCATTGATTCTAACAGACTGTGTTCAATTGGTTAACCAGTTCTGTATCCATTTATAAAGGATTGGTGTATATCAAGCTTTATTAATTTAGATATTAGAATGTTATGAAATAGAGTATCAAATGTCTTCCTGAAATCAAACATTAGCACATCAACTTCTCTGCCCATATCTTCATGTAACCCACAAAGTTATAGAAGCTTAGGAGATTAGTCATACAGGATCTTTTGTTTACAAAATCATGCCGGTGGTGTCACTATATCCCTTGCTATGACAGTCCTGTTCAGTTCTTCCTTAACTATGGTCTCAATGATATTACCTACTATGGAGGTCAGACTTATCGGACAGTAGTTGGCAGGACTCTTTTCCCCTTTCTTGTAAACAAGTATCACTATGGCTTTTCACCAGTCTGAAGGTACATGAACTTGAAAGAGATGTTTGACCTATGTCAAATATAATGGAGGTAGTTCTGTGGCATGTTCGTTCAAGAGTATTGGCTTAATCCATTGGGGTATGGGGATTTATTAGTTTTAAGTTGTTGAAGTTTTTTAATGACCGCCACTGTGATGATGCTATGTATGTCTAAAGGTGGTATTGTTATTGGTGATATAATCATATTCTGCTCAGGGGATGGAAAACTGATCCAAAATATCTATTAAATTCCCTGCCATATCTTCTGGTTTATTATATGTTATGTTGTTTATTTCTAGTGGTCCTGTCATCCTATCAACACCTTTTCTTGTTTACATAGGAATAGAAATTGTTGATGTTTCCTTTATTATTTGCTAGGCTGAACTCTCTGGAAACTCTTGATTGTTTAATTGCTTGTTTAACTTGTTTGAGAACAAGTTTATATTTAGTGGTGTTAGTTGCTGAGGGATTTTTCTTCATTTTACCATATATTTTCTTTTTTTATTGATGAGTTTCCTAATGATATTACTGAACCATATGGGCTTTGTGCTCATTTGTTATAAGTTTTTAATCATTACATATTTATATTCTAATTTTGAAATGGTAGTCCTCAATAGTCCCCAGGATTGGTCAGCATTAAGATTTCATGTTGATTTACTCCAGTCTAGGCTAAATATTTTCTTTTTATCTCCTTAAAATTGGCCTTTGCATAATTTTTGTATTCTGTTATTCCTGTTGCAAATTTTGATCTTGCTTGATGTCAAAGCATATTATATTATGATCACTATTTCCTATAGGGTAGAGCTGATAATATCAGTTAAATCAGTTCTGATATTGGTTAAGAGAACGTTGAGTATATTGTCGCCATGAGTTGGTGTGAGCACACATTGTTCTGTGCCTGCTGATGCTAATGTTGACTGTACTCTACTGCCTAGGAGTTGTTTATTCCATCCTCCTTCCAGTTGATCTCTGGCAAATCCAGGTTCCCAGAACAATCACATCATCCTCTTCTGCCACTGTTGTTATGTGTTCAATAAGGTATCAGTATCGTTTGTATTGCTGTCAGGTGGTCTATAGAAAATACTTAATTTAAAGTATTTGTGTAATAAGATATTGCATTCTAGATTTTCTAAGTTACAATATGTTGATAACCATCTACAGTAATTTTCCAAAGTACCAGCATGAGGTATATAGAACAATCATGAACTAATTTACCTTTGCTGTATCTATACCTCTATAAGTAATAAGACTTTAAACTTGAGAATAAATACCAGAAGGTGTCATGTTGGTCTAATAATCTTTACTTAATATCTTTTTAAAAAAGGGTTAAACAGTATTTTGATCAACAGTGCAAGCAAACTTAACAATATAATTCCTGACTGGGAATAAGGTCCCTACCATAGTCACAATAAAGAAATAAAAATAGAAATAGCCAAGTAACATCCTTCTCTGCTCCTAATGTCAGCGATAAAGGCAAATCTTACCACATCATTGTACAAACTGATGTCTCAAGTGAGGTCCTGGAAAAGGACTTACTGTATGTGTTTATCCTCCTCTTTCTCTCTCACCTTGGTATGGTAGAGAACCAGCTTACACAGTTGATTGAAAAGTGGTTACAGCATTAGTTTTAATCTGTCAAATGTATCTGTCAGAGTGTCTGTCAAAGGCATTTGTCAGAAGCAAAAAAAAATATATATATATATATATATATATATATATATAATCTGACAGTGGCATTTGTCAAAGTCAATGACAGATATGTTATCTGCCAGGCAAGTAAAATTAAAAATATTTTAAGTGTGAAAAGCATTTCCAATAACAGGTGATTTTTTACGTTACAACTTTTAAAGGTGGTCATGGCATTTTAGTACCAGCAAGCATTTAAATCTACTGGCAGCAATTAAGACCTAGTAACACCTGGCAGTTGCTGAAGATCAATTAGGACTTCCAAATTTGGCTGGGATGTAGTTTTGTGGTCAGACTAATTGCTTTGTTTATCACTTCTTAAGAAAATTCAGAGTAGGCTGTTGCTTTGTAAAATAAGAATTCAAAAGAAAATAAAAATGTTTTAAAATGTCTTAAAGGTCTCAAGCATAATTATCGTTGTGTGGAACATGTAAATGTTTAGGTAAAATGTTCAAACCATAAGTCTTAACTATAAAAATATTTTAAGGCAAAATATATTTCTAGAGCTTAATTCATAACTATTAATGTCAAAAGCTCAAATGTAAAACAAAATATTGAAGCACTAATCATCATTACAAACACATATTTTAATGCAAAACATGTCTTGAGGTTTAAGTCAGGGCTATTGATTATTTAAGGCACTTAGTAGCTGTCTTATTTTACCTACTATCAAAATTAAGCTTCAAGGTTTTATTGCAATGCAGTGCAAGGTAAAAAAAAAAGAGAAGGAATGTTTAAGCATATAAAACAATCTCATCTTATTCTCTCACTATTTTGCTCAGACAGGTGATAAGTAAATCTTCCAATTGCTGGTAAAGGTCCTGATCATCTTGCAATAACTGCAGAAGCTTGTAATACTCTTGTAAGACACAACAATGGGTCCCATTTGGGACGGGATGCATTGCAGACACTGCAATTCTCCCACAGTGGAAACTGAGTTCTGGGTAACTTCCTTTCAGTTACAGACTCTCCAGATTGAGCAACCTTGCCTTGATATGGTAAGGTTTATTGTTCTTCACCAAGACTTTTACAATTATTACAGTATATTTCAAAAATGCACCAAGAAGCAAAAGACAGTATATAATGGCTTAATAAATAATACACTGTCATTAATATCAAAACACAGTGGACACATTTTTGGTTTATAATAATATCATTCTGTGCAAAGTAGTTTCCTTTCTTGTTTTAAATCTCTTTCAAAAGTACCCCAGCATGGTTAAAATTCCTTTGTCTAGTGTGGTAAATAGATAGCAGACCATCGTCTTACTATCCAGTATTTTTTCTCCAATATTCTACCAATCCACTTGGCTCTTTGTTGTATAGTTGGCATATCAGGACCACATGTATTAAATCTTCTGGAGTGTTAAAGCCACAAGTACAAAACCCAGTTGGATCTTAACCAGGATTTCTTTTGTATCTTTTCCAGTATTTTACTGGAAAGCATTTTGGAATGAAATGATGTTAATATCCTTCTGAGTTGAGGGTCAGTAATATAGTTATCAACTAGTTTTCCATTGAGGATCTTTAATTAACTGAAGGTAGTTAAAGAGAAACAAATGGAGCCAGGGTCACAGCAAAATTGAAACTATAAGAGCCTGTAGAAAAGCTGGGCACTCACCACAAGGAACATTCCAAAATGAAACTCAGGATACACTCAAAGCTTCAATTCATAAATCTTCAGATAGAAATCAGTTCCATAAAGTACAGACCCGACAGGTATGGAAGTGCATCGATTGACAGTTCTCATATCTGAATGATGCTTTTCCAAAGGCTAACTTCAGAATGATGATGCTCTAATTTAAACTAAATAGAAACATAGACAATGACAACAGAAAAAGACCAGAGGTCCATCCAGTCTTCCCAAGTTCCTATAACCACTGGAACCTACTGTTACTCAGGGCACTAACCTTCTCCGCACTCTCTACTCTTCTCCTTGGTCCTGTCACCCCAGTAACCACTATTTCCTTTCATTATGTACCAGCCCTGCTTGAATCTCTGACTGTTTTTGTACCCACCACTTCAGTCGATGAACTGTTCCAAGATTCCACCACCCTTTCTGTAAAGTAATACTTCATCACATCTCTCCTGAACGCTCCTGTTAATTTCCATTTGTGTCCACGTCACCAAAAATTGATATTCAGGCTAAATATTTCCACAGTTCACTTTGTTAATTCCTTTAAGAAACTTGAAGGTCTCTATCATATCTCCCTCTACCTTCCGGTCTCCAGTGAGTACATATTTAATGCCTTGAGACTCCTCATAGGATCTGTCTTGCTGGTCCTGAATCATTATTGTCACTCTGCACTGCACTGTCTCCAACCTGTCCTTATCCTTTCTGAGGTGAGGACTCTAGAACTAGGGTGAAGTATTCTAGGATAGACCTCATAAGGGATCTGCAGAGGGAAGTATTACCTCTTTTCTTCTGCTATCAATACCCCTCCTGATACATCCCAGCATTCTGTTAGCCTTGCCATAGGCCTTGTTGCACTGACTCGATTGCTTAGTGAGTTGCTAATAACTCCCAGATCCTGCTCTCAGCTGTAGTGCTAAATGGTTCTTAAAGTGATAGTACATTGCTAACTTGCATCCTGGCCTTATTTTTTTATTTATTTTATTAGGAAAGTCAGAAGTACATCCTTTGAGCTAAAAGCTCCTTTATGAAGGATCCTCATCATACAATAAACCTCCATGTAAAACCCCAAATTGAAGAGACAAGTGCAAAAGTAGTAATAAATACTTAAGACAATGTCAACAAAAATCTATTTAAAACATTAGATTCTTAAGTGTTATAAAATTCAGGAAAGCGGTATCAACACTTAGGTTTTAAACTTAAGAAAATATGTTACAATTAGCTACTAGCGCCACTGATTGTTGTATCTCAGAAGCAGTGCAGATAAACTGAACAGACTCCAGTGTCTCTTTTGGACTGATGCTGTGGTAAAATCCCTTCCTTTACAGCAATGGAGTTTATCTGTTCATGTACCACTAAAAGAGAACATGAACAAGATTACTGACATCACATGTCATTTTACATTTCATATCTAAAGCCTACTGGAATGGGGCAGATCAATATGGCTTTATTTAAGATACAGCATCAAATCAAAGTCTTTGTTGTGCCCTGGCCACTGTATGGCACCTAGAGTAAAATGCCAAAGGCCTCCTTTCTCAGTACTGTATCATTAAAATTGCCTGTCCTGGTATTTGGTAACATTTTGTCAATACTCCAACTTAAAGTTATGTGTGGTGTTTGGGTATAACTAGCAATATGCTGAGCAGTTGCATATTCCAAATCTCCTTTGTAAACAGCTCTGCAATGTTCCCCTGCCCTCTGTCTGAACTGTCTGACCATTTTCTCCACATAAAAGTGCCACAGGTACACATGGCTAAGTAAATGATACCATACTGTCACATGTGATCAAGCCATGGATCCAATATCATTTTATGACTATGGCCATTTTTCTTTTTCTATGGTTGTGACAATAAACAAGCAACACACGATGAGTGTGGGTTATCTCCTGATAAGAGCACCCTCATGCATTATGAGGCATGAGGCACTTGCACCAAGTGCCTTATGCAGCTGGGCGTGTTCTTATCAGGAGATAAGCCACACCTTGGAGTGTGTTATTGTACTTATAAAATGGGTCTTACTAGTAAATTAAAAAGAACAAGAAAGAAAGAAAAATCCTCCATTTCTTTTTAAAACAGGAGTTTTTAGCAGTGGTAATAATGAAGATAGTTCCTTGTACAAGTGTTATAACTATATGATGACAACTAGAGGTCGCGCCTCCCCACACCAACACAGTGATGCTGACATGTGTAGTGTCTGCCTACCAAACAGATAGAACATAGTTTTATTTTACTCAGAGGAGGGTGGTTTTATTGTGAGGATGTTGAGAGAAAGCAGGCAGTTTGCACTGGAGTGATGACAGTGTGAAGATGAGCCGTGTCTCCCCACTCTGCACATACACACACACAGACATAATCGTGGAAAGTATGTTTAGTTTATATATATTTTTACATTCATTAGTTTCCTAATTTTTTTGTTTCTGTTTTTGTTTGAGGAGTAAGCAGCAATTTCAGGAAAAGCGAGTGGGAGTGCTTCCGTGTTTGTCACCCATATGAGGAGCGAGTGTGTCCCTCACCGCAGCTGTAGAGAGTGTTTTAATTGAAGTGTTTCAAACTGTAGTGGCACGGCATTGTGTTACTGGATGAGGAACAAACAGTTTGTTTGTAGCAATGGCAGTAATTAAATAATTGCAACAATAGTACTGGTACTAGACTGTTGGAGGCGCGAGCTGCAGTTTCGCTTCATGGCAGCATAAAGGTGGATTGAGCAGTGTACGCCGGATCAGTTGATCCATTGCTTGTCGTCTGAGATGGCAGGTCAGAATTTGTTTTTGAACTGGTTCTGTTGGGGACTTGCCTGTCTGCAGTTAAATACATTCACTGAGAAATAGTAAATGTGTGTTGGGGTGTGGGCAGGAAGTGTTGTACAGCAGCTCCGTACTCAGCTTCTTGTAAGGGTCGAGGCTGGCACAGTGATATGTGCTGTTGTCCATCCTGACTGGCTGAAGAAGTGCCTGTTGGCACAATACATGCTTAATAAGGACATGGCCACAGATGCGTCTCAGCCAATCAGGACAAAGAAAATTGCAGACCCATTTTATAATTACACCTATGGCAGGGAAACACCCTACTTGTGTCCTGTTGCCAGATTTCATTTATGTTATTGCATTGACTACTATGTACAAGTTTATCTTTGCCTGATGGTGCTCTCTAAATACCATTCTTGATGGTTGTTGCACCATTTCCTAGGTCTTTCCTCACATGCAAACACTGGCCAGTGTTTCTTAATAATGCATTCCACTATCCTAGAACATGATGAAAATGTGGTTCAATTGTGCTTCGCAAACTGGATGAAATGTATGCTTGTGTGACTTTGATACATTGTGGCTGTTCAACTTTCTATCTGTGGGATATACCACCCTGTAGGGGTACAATGCAAGGAACTCTAGAGCAGATCCCCCCATAGGTGCCATGGGAATAATTCCCTTGGCTAAAGGTAGTTTAGGAAGAAGCCCATGGGAAAGAGGATGAGCCACTGGAGGAGTAGGGGTGGATGGTGGGGCAATGAAGAATGAATCCAGGAACAGTCCAGGAGGAGTGACCTTTAAGGCCTGACAGAGAAGTGACATTGTCGCTCTGCCCATTGAATCTCAGACTTAAAGTCTTCCCATTCAATTGCACTTATGCAACTGGATGAAATGCATGCTTGTGTGACTTTGACACATTGTGGCTGTTTGCCTCTCTATACGTGGGATATGCCACCCTGTAGGGGTACGACACAAGGAAACTTAGAGGAGGGTTCTCTATTGGTGCCATGGAATAATTCCTTGGCTAAAGGTAGCTTAGGAAGAAGCCTCAAAAGGAATACCCAAAAGGGTGTCGAGCATTGAAGAGGTGAGAAATCAGAAGACATCTAGACTGGAAATAAATGTGACAGACATAGATAGGAATTACAGGAGAAGAACGATATAAGGCTAAGACAATGAACAAAGGAAATCTGACAAGATGCAGAAGGGTGGACTTCCTAGGGAGAGAGGAACAGCCAGGCCACTATCCAACTCCATGCAACAATGGAACCTAACTACAGAACCTATGGAAGCACTAACCTCGACTAATATTATGACCATTGGCACAGAGAAGAGGAACCCCTTGAGGAGAAAAACCTCTGAGGATCCAAGGCCTGGGTTGCCTTCCTCCAGACTGAAGGACGGTTTGATTAGTGATGGTTTTGATTAGTGACGATCAGCTACAGCAATTTAAAGTTGAGATTGAGGAAGGAGGAAAAGTCCAAGTTAGAGGATGCTCTCACTCTGTCCTTCTAACTGAACAGTTGTTGAAGGATGCGAGCAATATCTCTGCAAACTGGACATCCAAAAGCAAGAGAGAATGTATGATGATGGAAGAAGCCTTGAATGCCTGAATGGGTCTAGGTGAGGAATGAAATGGATGATGTACGATTATGAAATGAGACCTCAAGGCTGGTACGGTTAAGGTGAAATATGAAGAGGAATATGAATGATGATGGAGTGAAGAGTCCTTGAAACAGGAATGCAACTTGACATTCAAAAGCAAGAGAGGAGAGAGATGACTGCTGAGGCATTCAGCTGGCCTATGCAAACCTACGAAACAGACCAAGTGAGCCAGAGGCGGTTAGATAGAGAATGGCATAGAAAGTGCCTCCGAACCCAGTCAAGCAGTTAAAGGGGCCTGTTGGTTAGAGGCCAATGCAGCCAGCCCTGGGCCTAGGGTAACAGACACGGAAGGCATGTCTTTGAGCAGAGAACAGGTCGAATGTGAGATAGCATGGACCCAAGAGGGTTATGCTAGAGTAGTCAATGTGAATGAATGGACCCACCGAGAGGTCAGATGAGCAAGGTAGACCCAGATGCGGTCATGAGGAGACTGATGGTGATAATAATAATAATCACTGGAATGCAGATAGCATAGACCCAATGAGAGGTATGCTCGATTAATCAATGTGAATGAGTAGGCCTTGAGATTGGACTGAGTGAAGGAGAACCAGATTCATGTCATGAGGAAGCTACTCATGATTGGTAACCATGGGAGTGCATGCCAACCGGTCCATTGAGACAAATTAGGAATGGATGGAATACATGAAGGTAGAGCAAGAGCGGCCAGGCAAAGCTGGCAGCTGACAGTGAAGTAGGCAGTACCAGAAGGACATCTCAATAGATTTGAATGGGGAATAGGGCAGAAGAGGAGACAAGTAGGCAGGGTGATATGCAGGAGGAAATATTAGGTGACGTGGAATGAGAGGGGGTATGGTGGTAGCAGGAGGGAATAGCGGATGGCAGGACAGAGAAGGCCCCCAAAAAAGAAAGCAGAGGTCAAAGAAGGAGAGGAAAGGTGGGTGGAGGGAATGGGAGGAGGAGCGCAAGTACCACCATGGAGCGGAATGATGGTGCGGAGGCCAGACAGCTGAAGACAGAAGTCGAGAAATGAAACGAGGAGTGAAATGAAGAAGAGTTGCAGGATAACCCCATAACCCAAGTGAATGTGGGAGCAAGCAACCTCATGTCTGTGAGGCTCAGCAAGCAATCAGAGAGGAAGCTCCAAGGTCAGGGTGCCCAGGACTAGGAAGGGGAGAATGCTGGAACAGTAAACAAAGGAATGACAGAATGGATGATGTGGTGATGCCAAGATAGGGTAGAGGAAGGGATACAAGGAGTGAAGGAGGGATTAGTGAAGGAGAGTGAGAGATTATGAATGGAATTAGTGGGAGGAAACCCCAAAAGAGAAGGAAGCTTGGGCAATGACCTCAAGGAAAGTACCCTGTAGGGCCCTGACCGACCATACCCCATGACCACATGGCAGAAAAGCACAACACAGGCTTGTAAAATCACAGCAAAGGACCAGAAAGTGTAGCACAGCCCAATGGAAACAAGAAAGGTGCACAGAGAGGGGCCTCATGGAGGTAGAGAAGGGATGGTGACAGCAACAAAGGGTCAATGACTGAAGAAATTGGGCATCCAGAAATAGCTGTAACAACATGAGGACATAGGAAACCTAGGCAGAGCAATGGAAAATTGAGTGTGAAAAGCAGTGCATGATGCGAAATTCAGAGGAGGTGAGGCATGCACTGACTGCCCTAGGCTGACTCCTCTGGCACCAGGAGAATACCCAGAGCAGCAGCCCGACAAGTGAGGCATGGGATTGGAGTGATGGGACTGAGGAACGGGAGCCAGAACGGGTCAGAAGAAATGAGAGGGCAGGTGCAGAGGTCGAGGTAGGTGCGAGGGACCAAGCAGGACAAGAAGAGCAGAAAAGGAAGGCAGTGCCACCTGCCACAATGCTAGGATGCAGGAGTCCACATGGTGAACACAGAAGTGCTGCAGCATGGCGGGGCATGGGTTGGTATGGATGAACAGAGCGAAATGCTCAGAAATGACAGCACACTCTGGAGGTGAGATGGAACGGCAACTCTCGGAAGTGAGAGGACCCCACCTAAAACAAAAAATGAAACAAATGAAGGAGGCAAGGCATGACCAGCATGGCGGCCCCAGAGAAGGCAAGGCATGGCAGTACCAGAAAACAGCCACGGGCAGGAATGGGGAGCAGGAGACAGCACAAAGGAGATAACTGGGAAGGGGCAGGAAAAGGATGGCAAGGGGGGTAAGAACAGCAAGGGGGTGAGCCAGCAGCTAAAGATGCTGCAGAAACAGCTACGGCAAAGAAGTGGGAGAAATGGGGAAAGGGTGAGGAACAGCGGCACCTCTGGCCACAATGAAGAATGAATCTTTGAACAGTCCAGGAGGAGTGGCCTTTTGGGCCTGATGGGAAGTGACGTTGTTGCTCCGCCTAATAAACCTCAGGCTTAAAGCCTTCCCACTAAAATTGTACCTGGTATCTCAACTGTTGGTGTTCTTTTTCCTTTAATAAGTTCTGCTTATCTTGGCTGGAAGCAAAATCAGGGGCATTTGGTACAACATCAGTATTGTAACCCTCTCAACAAATCTGTCTGTTAGATCCCTTGTTCCTTTCTCAAAATGATTTGAGTGTCACAGTTTCTTCCCTTCTGGGTGGCCCCTTTGCTCAACCCTGATGGTGAAACATGGAAAAAGACCACTACAGCAACAGTCACTGTAATGGTCCAGTTCCATATTTCACTTTCCCCAGTGTTCTACCTCCCTGGACCAACTCCGACCTAGAGTTAAGAATCCTAAAGTCCGGAGGTGCTGGAGGCAGAGCCCCCCACAGAAAACACTGGGGATTTGGGCGCAATACCTGCATCGGTATTGTGCAGTCATCAGGTGAGGTCGGCAGTTTTACTGTCACCTAACTTGGTGCTTCTGTTTCTTCTTACCCTAAATGCTGTCCCTGGAGATATCATTAATTATATGTCTTGGATGGCAGATTGATGCCACCAGTAGAGGATTTCTGTCAGTAGAATTTTGAAAATGTCTGTATGACATTATTAGAGTCCCTCTTCTTAGCTCTGAATCCAGAAAGGTGACCATATTTGGGTCACTTGTAATGGTGAATTTCAGGTGTGGATCGGTATTGGTAATTCTTGCAATTTGCATCTACTACCTTTCCAAACAGCAATCACATCATCTGAGTAAGATTTCCATAACACCAACATAGCAAAAAAAACAGATTTTTATCAGCATCCTGCACAAACTCCAGTTCCCATTTCCCCACATATAAATTAGCTAGACTTGGTGCTATTGTGGCACCCATGGCAGTTCTTTTCATTTGCAGGTAAAAGACAGGAAAAAGCAATTACATTTCAAAACATATTCAGACAATTTTAATAGAAATTATGTTGGTAGGTCAGCTGGTTTGGGCCTAACATTTAGAAAATGGGCTAAATCATCTAAGGCACCCTCATGGGAATACTGGTATACATTGATTCATTGTACATTGCAACCAATACAGTGTCTTCTAGTTCAATATCCTGCATAAGCTGTAGTACAGTGTTGGTACCCTTAATGTATGAGCATAGCTCAAATGCAAAGATTCCAGGAAAACATCAAGGGACTGAGACAAGGGTTCCGTAATAGAACTGATACTGCTAACAGTAGGTCAGCCGGTGAGGGGGATGGCTGTGTAATGTAATGACTTAGGGACCATAGGCCAAGTATAAATTGTTGGTCTCATGGGCTCTCTGCAAATCAGAAATGTTTAGTATTTGCATCAATAACAGCAATCTAGAATGCTGTTAATGCATTCATCAATTATGAATTTAAAGTCCCAAGTAAGATCATAATTAAATTTCTGATAAAACTCACTATCGGAGACCTGTCTTAATACTTCATTCACATAGTCGGTGGTATTTTGACTATACTGCCCACCTTGTCCATGGGTTTTATAACTGTGGACTTGTCATTTTGCAAATCTGCTAATGCCTGTATTTCATCAAAATGAAATTCCTGTGCTGTCCACTTCTAAGTACATAGTTCTCTAATTTGAATTCAATCAGGCACATAATGCTGCTACTGACTTCAATTTCAGATGTTTTCATAATAGCTTTAGAAATTTACATAATGACTTGATTAAAATGCTGTCCTAATTATGTTGGCTGATGTTCTGTCCTCTGTTAACCATAACTGGCATGCTACTACTGCACCTGTGAACTACAGCTGCCCCTACAGGTTATTGGTTTAGACCACACTCAAGGTACTGTGGCAGTTCTGGAAGTCCACATCTGAAGAAGGACAGAGATAGGTCAGAAATCATACAGAGAGGGCAACAAAAAATATCCAGGGGCATCAGGTTGGGTCCCATGAGGAAGAGATTGAAGAGTTACAATATGTACCATCTGGATGACAGAAGGCAGAGAGAGTATATGATGGAAACACTCAAATACATCAAGAGGTACAACAAGATGAGCTCCCCAGAACTGTTCAGGTTAAGGAACAGTTCATCCACGAGGGCACAATCTCAAGCTGGAAGGGGAATTTAATCACCGCACCAAAAGAACAAAGTGTGCCTGAGAAAGTCTGTATGAACTAATTTTGTGGCCAGAAAGATGGCTGACAGACTTCCTAGCAATGAAAATGGAAATAGCTTTGGGGATAGGGTCTGCAACACAGCATCAATGAAAGATAGTGAGAAAGAAAAAATGTCCACTCTGGGGATTCAACCCAGGACCCCTACCTTCTATTGCTTGGTGACCTGTAGCTCTACTGTTGTATTAAGCTTCCTAAAAAGGAGATATATGCCATCACTAAGCACATCCAGCAGTGAGTGCAGATCCTTTTCCTCATCCCCACACACAGTTGCAGTGAATTTTCTGTCTGTCTATTTGAAGTAATGTTTCTCAAGCTGCAATTAAATGTCAGAGTCTGAGCTGGAACCTTTCAACTTATTGACAATATAGAATGGCAAACCTTGATGAAAGTCTATCATTAAAATCAGAAATGACATCTAACAATTTTTCTTATACTACATACAGTATATATGGTAGTGAGAAAGGGAAACAAATGATCCACTCTGGGAGTCGACCGGTTCCTCTACCATCTACTGTTTGGTAGCATGTAGCCATACTACTATACTAAGCTTCTGAGACAGAAGATGCATACTGTGGCAAAGGACATCCAGCACTGAGTGAGATCCCCCAAACACATACGCACAGTTGCAGTGAATTTTCATAACAAACAGCCTGTCTATTTGAAGTAATGTTTCCTAAGTTGCATTTAAACCTTAGAGTCTGAGCTTGAAATGTTCAAGTTATCAGCAATACAGAATGTCAAACCTTGATAAAGGTCTATCACAAACATCAGCAATAACATCTTACAAATTATCTATACTACAACAATTGTAGTGAAAAATAAAAAAGTTTCGCTCTGGGGATCAATCCCAGGCCTCCATCTCTCTGCTGTTTGGTATATTATGTTCTACTGCTGTGCTAAGTTTTCTAGACAAGAAAAAAAGCTGTGGTAAAGGACATGCAGCAGTGAGTGCAGACAACCCTACGCAACTGTGGTGGATGTTCATAATTGATACTTTGTCTATTTAAAGTACTGTTTTCCAAGTTGCATTTAAACCTCAAGTCTGAGCAGGAACTTTATCAGAAATATAGGACTTTAAACCTAACTGAAAGTCTATCACTATCATCAGCAATGACATCTAACAATGTCTTTCATACTACATAAATAGTGAGAAAAATAAACAATGTTCCATTCTGGGGATCAAGCCCAGACCCCTACCTTCTATTGCTTGACAGTCTGTAACTCTACCAGTATTCTAAGCTTCCTATATAGAAACACATCCTGTGGCAAGGACATCAAGCTGTAAATGCAGACACTTCCATACACAGCTGCAGTGGATGTTCATAATTAACAGTCTGTCTGTTTGAAGTAGTATTTCCCAGTTGCATTTAAGCCACAAAGTCTGAACTAGAATTTTTCAAGTTATCAGCAATATAGAACTTCAAACCTTGCTGAAAGACTGTCTCTGTAATTAGCAATGTAGCTAACAATTTCTTTCACACCACGTAAGTTGTAGTGAGAAAGAAAGAAATGTTCCACTCTGGGGATGAAAGCCAGGCTCCCTACTCAATATTTCTTGGTTGCTTATAGAAGTAGTGTCACCCATGTTGAATTTAAACCTCATAGTCTGGGCCATTACTTTTCAAGTTATCAGCACTATAGAACTTCAAACCTTGCTGAAAGAATGTTGCTGTCATTAGCAGTGGCATCTAACAATGTCTCATACTATATAAATTGTAGTGTGAAAAAAAAATGTTCCACACTGGGGACTGAATCCAGGCTTGTGTAGGTGAAACCCTACACCAAGACTCAAAAGCCCTATCACTGACATTATCAGTGAAATCATGCAGCTGAATCACCACACTGAATGTACCTTAGAACTTGACTAAATGCAAAAAGAGTATGCAAGGTCACAATAGGCCCCATACAGCTATGCTGTTGGCATCTAAAAAGGATGTTAAGGGAGTATTTGTTCACTAAGATGGTGGTAGATGAGTGGAATAGTCAACCAAGTGAGGCGTTCAATACTGGGACCATAGCTAGGTTCAAAATCCACTGGGGCATCTTTAAGGAGTTGTGGACATAATATATTGTAGGACAAACCAGAATCTTCTATCCTTATTAGGTGGCAAACAATAACTTTCACTTATTGTCATACTGCATACTCTATTGTGCATATTCTAAAGATTATTGTTACGTTTAGTGTGTGTGAGAGTGCTGTGGTGAGATCTGAGTAGTGACATGTCAAACAGAATGTAACACCAATGGAATCATTTTCTAGCCAGTTTATGCCAACAAACACAGATTTGCCTACCCGTGATGCCTTGTGCCTGGGTTTGAGGCTCTTCATTGTTTCTGTGTTTACAGAAGCCACACAATTGGAAAATATTGTCCTTCTTCTATCATTTATGTATCTTACATTTGCACTTCTTTCTGATCATTTAAATTATGACACCTCTTTCTACTCACTGTAACAATAAAAAGAGGAGTTCAAATATGTCTGCTCTGAGGCAGCTAAAGTAACAATAACTGCCCATCCAATTTGTCAGCAATTCGGGAGTAGTTCTAAATGTTTGCATGGGATTCTTAGATGCTGGCTGTAGTTAGAGTGGTTTCTACCATTATGAGATTTCACCCTTTTTTTGCAGCTGAAGTGTTGAATTCTTATGGCTTCAGTAGGAGAAAAGATTGTGTGTCATGGGACAATTACTATTACCTTTCAGTGTGTATGGCCTGGCTATGGTGTGATCTATATAGTAACATGGTCTTTGGCACATGTCAGTACCAGTACCATCTCAGTACTATTGGTATGTTGATTAACTACTGGTAGTATCTGTACAGAAAATTGTGCAGAATGGACTTGTATGTAGTATTGTTCATGCACTGCATCACAAAGTGTTTTATAAGCAATTTAGCTACAGAGGCTATCATAGCTAAACTGTCACATCTTATTTCCAGTGGGGTCCTGCTTCTGTTTAGGACAGTTTGGCACTCTCATTATCAGTGGTACTTTGCTTTTCTCTGTTTACATGTTTCTGTATTCTGAAGTTTCATTTGCAATACTTGTCTTTTATAGTAGAAATGGTAAATTCAAAATCAGGGTATCACAGCAATAACACACACTTACATATATATTTTCAGACTGCCACTCAAGGCATATAATCATTCACATATTTTATTTCAGGTCAATCAATTCTTAACTCACATTGCATATAAATATAATTGATCATTATAGCCCAGTTAATACAAAGTAGAAAACGTATAAAACATAATTTCTGGTGTTTAAATAAATATGAATACTGTGTAAATAAATAAGAATACTTAAAATTAACATAAATATACATATTAAAATATATAGTTTATTTTCAAACAGTCAGTACATATAAATAATGTCATTAAATATTATGGATATAATTTAACTTGCTAACAAACAACTTCTAATAAAAGCAGTATTGACTCTGATTCCTTGCAGTGTAGAATACATTAGTCTCTCAGGTTTTCAAATTGTAATGGCAGCAGTTAATTGGTAGACCAGTGCAGCACATATCTTGTTTCAGATCTGATGATCTCCCAGGAACAGAGACTGTAATTTCAAATAACAACAAAAATAGAAAACATTAAGGTATTAAGAGTCTGCTCTACCAAGCATTTGTGACAAAGTAACCACACCATAATCAGTGAAACAATGGCTGGCAATAGAGCCTTCTGAGTGACTCCCAGCATTTTAAAAGGGTTAGAGTAGTGGCTGAATACTCTCAAGTAAAATAGATTAATATAGGATACTTTCTCAGTTGCTAAGCGTTGGGCTGCAAAATGGGGTGCAAATAGCAACCCCATTGCAGACAACATGCCTAGTGGATTTTCAGATAGCATTGGCACAGTATTTTTTTTCTGGTGCCACCTCCCCCAACTTTTATTTCCTTTATGTTCTCCCACCTCCCATGTCATTAAGAAAGACTTGGAGTACAGTAAAGCACAAAAACAAAAATAAAACAGCTGCAGATATCAGCAAATTGCAAAGAAGTCTGCCTATGAATTGTTGACTTGGTATGTCCTAAGACACTATAGGTCTTTCTTTCTTTCTTTCTTTCTTTCTTTCTTTCTTTCTTTCTTTCTTTCTTTCTTTCTTTCTTTCTTTCTTTCTTTCCCCTTACTGATCAGATGCCCCCCAAGATTACTGACCTTCTCATGTACTTGCTGATTATCCATCACTTACCAGGACCATAATATAGGTGATAGCCTGCCATGTCTCTCAAGAATGGGCCTTTGGGGAGGCCAGTGTAACTCTGGACTAGGACTTTCTCCTGCAGCTTGTGTATTTTTCTGCGGCATGCAATGGCATGCTTATGTGCATGCCTTGCAGATGGCGACTGCCCCTCCTGTCTATATGCTCCCCACTGTGCTACCCGTGGAGCAGGGTGCAACCTCCTTCCCTGATGGAGTAGATCTTTCCTTGGGATGCTGAAACCCCTCACCTTGGCATGCCCTGAATGACATAAGTCCATTCCCAAATCTGGTGTAGCAGGCAGTAGCTGCTACTGCTGTGCACTACCAGCTTTTTGATGGCTGGCTTTTCAATGGGCCATCCAGGAGTTGTAAAACTATTTTAGCATAACTGTGCAAACTGCAATAAAGTCAGACCACATTAAACATGCTCTACCTTTCCAGTACAATTGCTGCAATTACACACAGGCAATTATAAATGCATCATTTTTGGCAGAAAAGCATGGAAACTGTCACAAATGCATCAACATTTTTGAAAATTACAGTCAAGCATTTTGGTGCATTTATTGCAATGCAGGAGCATCCCAAACTGGGTAATTCTACCTCTGTCAAGACTTTCAAACTCCAGCCCTTGCTGTACAACTTGCTTTTGATGAAAACCATTAGTACATACAGCACATGCATAAATAGTTGAGGGAAGGAAGACCCTCAGTTCATCGATTTCCACCCTCCCTCCTCCAGTTCAGTGGGAATACTGTCACTCCATTTTCTTCAAAATACTGTTTGAGTCACTGTATGCTATTTTGGGGCTTGTAAAGTCCAGCAAATTTAGCAAATAAAACAGTAGACCAACATCTAACCAGTTAATCCTTTCAGTGTTCTTATTATTCCTAGACTGAGTTCGTGACCTTAAAACACTTTAAAATGTAAAGGAACTGGGCACAGTCTATTGGCACAGCAGCAGTGGTACCGCTCATGGTGCCAGTGACCCAAGTTTGGGAACAAGCTCAGATTGCTGGGAGATGGCCAGGGAGGAGATTGAGCATCCCAGTGGACGCCTCCTCCTCTTTCGGGGTGGGTGGGTCACTGTTCTCACTGTGATACTGCCACCTGGGTGACCACTGGTGGCAGTGCAGTTGAGAAGGTGCCATTAGATGGACAAATACAGGCTGCAGGTTCAGGGCAGTAGCACACCCACCATGCACATGCCCTTTGAACCTCCAGTGTGTGGGTTCATCCACGGAATGAAGGAGACCAGCTCTGAAAACTCCTCATCTGCCAACCTAAAGAAAATCTATGCAGTTAGAGGAAGGCTACCTCCTTTTTCCCCACCTGGGGTGGATAGCTGAGGTAGCATGAAAGTAGGCAGTTAATGGGGTCACGAGTCTAGCAAAGCAAGGGCACTGAGGGATCCCAAAGGGAGGCCAAAGCAGTGGTGTTAGAGGCATATAAATAAAGAAATTTAAAAATGTAACAGGACTAAAGCTGGGAAAATAAAAGTCCTTTCAACACATAACTGATCTATTGCTATGTTTTACATGTATTGGGAATCAATTACTTTGTAATCAGTTAACTTCATCCTTTTGGATTACAAGCTGTTGGAATGACAAGAATGAACTAAAATGATTACACTGTGATTGAGTCCAACTGCATGTAAACACACAAGAACTGAGGAATGGGAATCTGGTTGCATTCCTTCTGCAGCCATTTTAACAGAACAATTAACAGAATTAATTCCTAATAGGCTTACATGCACAAAGTTCAAAACAATCGATGCACTTAAACCGCTGCACTTGAATCTGGTTCAAATCAGAACAGAAACTCATGTCTGAGTTTACATGAGCTGCCAACAGGATTGTTGCATCGACTCCACAGAAATTGAGTTTGAATCTGATTCGTGTACATGTAAACAAGGGATATGCTTTTAATCTTAAAGAGCCTATTACTATGTTTACATGCACGAACTCAGTTAGTTAACAATCAATGTCAGCTTTTGGGCTGTAATCTGATTCCAGTTACATGCACCGCAGAATTGGATTATTGATGAATCAAATACTTGGTAAGTGAGTTATGTGGTGCATCTAAACAGGCGGAATATGCAAAGAAAATGCAGAACCTAAAATGTGTCATTCCGCATTCATGGAAGGACCAATACAATGCACAGCTCCTATTTACAAGTTACCAGCTACCAAACTCATGGAGATCAGTGCATCTGTATTGACACACTTCAACAGGATTACAGTTTGGTTCCTGGATCATTGATAGTGGTGTTTACCTGCAATGAATTCTGATTACTGAGTATTATTCAATAATCAGTCTACACAATGCGTAAATGGGGTATGTGAAACTCTCAGAACATTTTTAGATTATATGTACATTTTAGGTGCATTTCCTCTTGTAACCCCACCCTGCCTTTTACCAAAATGACAGGTGGCATGCTGTTGCGCTAGGCAATACCTGGTAGGGACCTGGGTTCGGGGAGGAAGAGGTTACCTGGCACAAGGGACCTAGGTTTGGCTACTCTGCCAGGGGCACCCAAGTAAATCCGAACACAGGAAGCAATAACTGTAATGTCCAGAACCAGGATTGGGATTTTTCAGTGTGGCTTTTATTCATAACTAGCTGAACACAACAAAGCATAGATGGACCCCCATGGGGCTACGTTTACTGATAATGCAGATTAGAGACTACAAGGCAGTCCACTGGAAGAATGAACCATTTTCTACTGTTTTCAGGCTCTGGACCCAACAGGCACACAGCCTGGACTTGACTACGCTTTGGAGTACGCAGCCTGACTGGCCCGGCTCCCCTGCCAGCCACTTGACTGACGGTCCATTGGAAGAATGAACCCATTTACTTGCTGTGGCTCTCACACCACTTACAGTCTGTGACCCCGAGAGATTTCCTTCTTACTTCTTCTGACTCCTATGCTTGAATGTCAGTCCATTGGAAGAATGAACCCATTTTACTTGTTGTGGCTCCCCACCACTTAGAGTCTGTGACCTCTAGAGAGATTTTTCCATTTGCGACTCATGTCTGGGTACTTTCCTCATCACTGGCCAAGCACATGAGGCAAGTAGCAATCACAGCAGAAATCCATAGAGGTGGACCTGGTTACTAAAGATGGGGGTGTTCCACCTCCAGCTTCCACAGCCCATACCTAGCTATTTCTCTAGAACTGAAACGCCTGCCCATCGCACAGGGTGGATTGCTACATGCTGCCACCCGGGTTCCGGAACGATCCGCGGTTTGAGGGTCGGCCGGGGAGTAGGATTGAGCATCCTGGCATGGGCAGCTCTCCTACTCCAGGGAGGGTGGGCAGCTTCGTGCATTGGGACCCCTGGTGGAGACCGGGAGGTTCCACGCAACCGACGCCTCAACTTGGGAGGAGGCTGGGCGAGTGGCATCATTGCACGTCCCCGCCTCCTCCTGGGGAGAAAAACTAGGTGGAAAAGAAGGCAGGCAGGACCACTGAGCTATGAAGCCCTCCTGGAGAGCCTCACATCGCCTCCGTTGCTGCGGAACCCCGACCAGTTACAGTTCTGGGTCACAGAAGGTGGCGTGGCCCCCACCCTCCGGGAGGCAAGCGGGGTGACTGTGGGTCCCCAGCAGCATATCGACGGAGGCAGAGGTCTCCGGGGCCGTGACCAGGTGGATGGCCCCGGTGGTCCTGCCAGGAAAAAGGGCAAATTAAAAAAAAAAAAAAAAACTGAAACTTCGAATGTATATTTAATGGTGGATGAACTATCGCACCCCTCTACAATATTACTTGAATTCACACAGCACTCTAGCTTTTGACACTACTCCATTTGTTTTGTCCTAGTACTATAGGCCTCCAAATAGTAGTTCAAATCCCAGATTTCTTCACATATCTCAGGCTGAAGAAACACATTTGTTGCTCTCTCATATTAGAGCAAACACTCACCCTTTTGTTGCAGGTGCCCCACAGGCGAAGTACAACTCTTCCCACTTTTCAAACACAGACTGAAACTGAAATAGGCAGCTTTCTTTCTTCTGCAGAAATTAGGGGATTGTCCCTGGAATCTACATTGGGATCTTTCTCCCCGGAAGAGAGGCACTGAGACCCGAACAGCGGTCTCTACCACTTAAGGCAAAACTGGAACTGTTCCTTCTTCTCTCTCAGAAGGTAAATGGAACTGACCCTTCCTGTTTGACAGCACACAGGAGACTGACTTTGAAAACTCCCAATGTTCTATCTAACTCCTCTGCTGCAGCTTCCAATGTGGCTTATGCAGCTACGACAGTTCTATTGGTGATGTCATCTCTCAGTCTCAGCTGAGACTGAGAACAGAGTGAGACAGTGTGAAACCCATTTAACTGGAGTTTCACAAGCTGCCTTCCTGCCTACCACTAGGTCTTACTGGGATTCTAGTAACTCCGGTAACAAGGGTTATACTCTAGTTCCTGTTTCTCTCTTCACCTTATTTTTTAACCTGAACTAAATTTGTATGGACAGAGGATCCAAGTTGTGCTCTGAGTGAAGTAGTAAATCCAGCATTTATAAAGGAATCCTGCCACAGTAGGAACCTTCTTTGACCATTGCATGCAAAGAACCAATCCAACGTAATATAATACATTTCCAACACAACCAACATTAATTGTTTCATGGCCCTACCAATAGTTATCATGTCTGGCACAAGACAGTAAAAACAAGTTTTTCTGCCTGCTTGCTGACAGCCCAGCCCTTTAGTCCTGTCCCCAGTCAGGTACTGCCACAGGACCCTTTTTAAAATTCTGCATTCTACACACTACTCTGGTTCATCTCTCACCGACCTTTCTAGTAGATGCCATATTCATTTCCATGGCAACTGCTATGATTCATAGACAGAGGTTTATGACATCATGTGCAGAGAGGCAGCAGGAGGAGATGAATTCTGAGGAACAAGGTTCCTATTTTCAAGCAGCTGTCAACGGTGATAAAAGGAGAAGGAAGATACAGGAAATACACATACAGTACACTATGCATCAATGATACTTGACTTTAGGCACCATAATACATCACGCATAGGGTCACAATATGCTATTGCTTGTGCCCAGTGGACACCTGCTGATGCACAAACAGCCTACCTTCACCATGTATTTCTGCCAGGGCCCATCCATGCCTATACCTGTGCAACTGTCTGGAAGGTTGGGGCAGGGGCAGCAAGTGGGTGTGCCAGCATTGGGCCAGCAGGGTGAGCATACATGATGCCATTTACACTCTGCCAACATGTTGTTTCTGAGGGTGTTCATTACACCAGCTAGAGGGCTGTCATAAAGGGTGCAATCCCCAGCAAATATCCAGAAGCCCTGACAATGTCCTACAGCTACAAACTCCAGCACTCCTCCTTGCTACAGAGGGATGAGAAAGGATGACAGCCATGGGGCAGTTTACAAATGTCAAATACAAAACTAAAAGGCAGCGGAGAACATGGCATTCCTTATGTGGACTGCTGTATCCCATGATCCCTGCCCTCAGATCAGGGAATCTACTGTGGTACCATCTACAGCTTTCTATTGGAAGTTCACAGTTCAGCAGAGGTCCATCACCCCGACTGGCCCCTACCCTGCCTGTGCACTGGGGCAGGTATATAGTGTGTAGTTGTATGGCTTGGTATGCACCCTTTGGTGTATACTGAGACCAGTCACGTATAGGACCCAATGGGTGGAATTCTAGAAGCTTGGCACAAGTCACTGCAAAGGTGACTTGCACCAATGCAGTTGCAACATGGACCCTGCACCCTATTTTAGAAGGGCAGGGTCCTCGTCAACTAAGTCCTGTGACTTGTGACATCGGAGGCTATGCCAAATGAAGGGCATACCCGAGGGGCATGTCACAAGTTGCAGCCCCCAATGAGTGCAAGTGCCCCCTAGAGCCCCACAGGCAGCTGTGTCTCCAGCCCCAATCCCTGGAACAGTAATAGCCCCCAGAGTGATCCCATCCCCCAGGATCCATTCCCCAACCTGACTGTAGTCCCAAAGCGGTAAAAAATAAATAGCTCCCGAGATCCCTGGTAGTTTAGTATGGCCCCACCACCCACCAGCAGTGTCAGTCACCGCACCCTCCACCCATCCCCAGCCGGTGACTGACACAGCCCTACCTCACCTCCACGGCCAGCTGACTGAGTTCTGAAGGAGCACTTACTGTATAGATGCACTCAGGAAATGAAGGGTATTCATTCATTTCTGGCGCATCTATGCAATGGCGCTCCTTAGGGCTCCAGTCAGCAGCTAACTACATAGTGGTGGTCTGTGTCCGTCACCGCGCTGAAATGGGTATGAAATGGACGCGACAAAACAAGTGAAACTACTAAACTACCAGGAGATATGGTGAGATGATTAACTGTTTGTGACACTGCAGAACCTGTGCTTCAGGGTGGGAACCCAGATCCTGGGGAAGGGAACAGAGCTGCCCTGTGGGGCTGATATGTGGTGTGGGTTCAGGGACATGATTTGTGTGGGCTGCCCTGCAGGTCATTTATGGTTTGGGGATTCTGGGGCTGGGGGTGTCAGATGCCCAGCTGGTCACCTCTGTTATGGGAGATCAGGAGCTAGGAGGGTTGTGGGATGCCCTATGGGGCAACAGCGGGGTGTTCTGGGCATGGGGGAGCACATTGTGGAGTGGGTGCAGCGGGTCTACAGAACCCCTGGAGGCATATGTACAGTTACACCAGCTAAATGCTGGTGTAGCTACGATGATGCTTCTCCTCTGGGGGTTCTTGTAGAATCCCAACATTGGGGACTTTGTTGCTGTCCTACTAGAATAGGCAGCTGCTGCCATAAACCCCTAGTGCCTGCAGGTGTAACTCCACTTTGTTGCAAGTGGCCTGCGGCATGTCACAGGCCACTTTGTAGAATACCACAGTTGCAACTGTTGCGAAACTTGCTACTTGCACCATTCTGTTTACGCGGCGTGTTACACCAGGTGTAACTATTCTAGAATCGGCCCCATATGCAGAAGATATGCAATTTTGTGTACAATTGTTATGTTGTTCAAAGTTTAACTAGAGATATCTCAGACTCTTTAAGACATTCCTTTTCCTGGGAAAAAGCATTACCACAATATTTTGGTAATTAGCAATATAATCATATGATAAACTGTGGTAAGTAATCTTTGGTAGATTGGTTTACATACTTTTTCTTTGGAAAGTTTTCCAGCTTCTGAAAGTAGCCTCTCAGTGTCAAGTATGAATTTCTGCTGCCGGAGTAAATCATCTCCATTCTGCTGCAAAAGAATTTACCAATTACATGAAAAATCTAATTTTAAGTTATGTTTCAGTATTACTTCCTCTTTGCTGTACAGGGCTCACTTACACAGCTTTCAATTCCTTCCATTTGACGCAGGACAATATTCTGAAATCAAACAGTTTCTTCCTGTCCTGTGAGATGGAGCTGACAGCGTTGCCATGGGCTTGCTGAGGTGATGCACAATCTCACATGGTAAGAGGGTCTTCTCCACCTGAAAGTTTAAAACAATCATTAGTAAAGTGCATACTTTGCTTTATACAATGAGATTGGAAAATATTACATTCTGATTGGCTGCCTGCCATACTTAATTACAGCACTACCAACACCTAAAAAGTCCCACTGTGCCACCTAAATATTTCACGGCAGCCTGAATTCTCTGGTCCACAAAATGAAATAAAATGTTAGACTTTCTATCGAATACTTTTGAGTTGTTCACAGATTCTACCTTGATTCATTTTCTGGACTCAGCAGAAGAAACAAGTAGAAGACAACTATTAATTTCAAAACAAAATAATTTCTGCTCTATTTTTCCTATCCTAAACCTATTTTATAAGCAGAATGAGACACACCAGGTTGTTGTCAGTAGTCCCTGAATGCACTACCAGAGGGTGAAGGCACTTGACTTGTGGCTTCAAGCTATACTATTCCCATGGGCATATGTTCATGACATACTACCAACATCCTACCATGTCTTTTGTTTACTTGACACTTACAATCCCAGTGAGAAATATTCAGCAAACAGCAACAACTATGGTACACCATGCATGGCACAATTATTGCACGCTGATGACAGATCAACATGTGACCAAATAAGAAAAAACCTGCACACTTTATTTATTTTTATTTGCTGAAAGAGTTTTACCAGCAAAGGCCTACTGAGCCATAATAGCTCATTTCCAGAGGTGTCCTGGGGTACATGAGAAGACAGTACATTTATCAAGCCCAGAAAATGGAAGGAATTGTAATGTGAAGTTTGGTTTATAAAACACTGGATGGAAATGGAACATTCTGATTTTTATGAATGAGTTTTGAAAGCGATTTATAAAGACTCATTCATGTGCAAAATAGAAACAGTTTTTTTTTTTTTTTTAAGTGGAGCTAGATTTACATTTCTCCCTTTTCAACATATAGAGACTGGGATGATGGCACTTCATCATTTTAGCCCTGCAGTGGTGGACAGTGCTTTGTGGGATATAAACAAGCTGCTATGCTCCTTGAATGGCATGCCTATTTGCTAACAGGACAGTCAGTAGGAAAACAGATTGATCTGCAAACCGCTAATGTTAGCAGTTGCACATGACTCTGCCTCATCTATGTGGTAAAGAGAAACGTGATGGGGAGCAGTCCTTTGAACTTCCAAAATGTTGTATAATAGAGTCATTTTGGGGCTGATTTCTTTTTTTATTGTAGTTGGTTTCATGAGGTTTTATTTTGTGCCATGTCAGCTGTGAGGTTCCCAAAATGGCATCTGATAAATAAATCCTTGATTAATTGAATTCTGCATGGAAGCACATACCTGGGAATCCTCAGGAAGAATCAGAACTGGTGCAGGAACTCAGCATTGGCCCTCTTGTCTAGACACTGGAAAGAAATTCTCTCCCTGGTGTGGGTGAGAAAACACATTAATACAAAAAATAAGATTTTACAATAATGTGAACACTACCATTTGCTTCTAGATATCAATAAAATAATACTAACTAGTATTAATACAACCTTATAGGATACAATACAGTTTAAAAGTCTATTGACAGTTTCAAAATATATGGACAAGTTTAAAGTATATCAATATATAACTGGTGAGCATTTTTTCTTAGGTCTCAGCTAGTTGATATTCCCTATAATAACCCGCTAGTTATTATGGCTGAACACGCATGTGTCAGTCATCACTTAGGGCTCCTCACTGGCTCTCAACTTACAGTGGATGGACTGAACAGCTCCACAAACTTAGTGGCTCCATTTCTCTCATAGCCAGGAGCCGCTCCGTTTCTGTCTTAGTGACTGAGCTGGCACCCAACCAGTCCTCTGTTCTCAAAATACCTTTTTAAACTATAAAATGTTCTATCTAGTTGATCCTGCTCTTTGTCGGCTGCAAGAAATAGAGTGAGCAGGAATGGGACCACATGATGACTGACTGCTCATAGTGCAACTGAAGCGTTCGCCACTTACTGTAAGTTAACAAAGAAACAAAGGTTTAACTGGAGACAAAGGAGAGGGAGACAGAAAATGTGTGTGTGTGTGTGCCTTGTCTGTCTCCCACAGAAACACCAAGATTAAATTCACAACTCCACGACCTCTGTTGTCTTTTCTTATTAACTTCTCTCTTTTGTTTTTGCAGTCTGGCTCTTACTGACTTCTATAAGAGAAGCCCACTACTGACAAATGACAGTTCCACCACCTCTATGTCAGAGTTCCCCACCAAACATTTCCAATTTAACCACTGAGAAAGATACAGGAGTCAGGCTGGAAAAATACTACCAGCAATTATATAAAATAAAAGATGGGGAAAAGTGTGAAACAGGTTTAATACACACCCTTAGTGTGGGATGCTTTAATAAACCCCACGGGCTTCGCCCTCAGAGCTTATGTAGCATCCCACACCTCAGGTGTGCATTAATTCTCAAATCACTCACTTCCCCATCCTTTATTCTATATTAATTTTGCTAACGTTTAAGCATTTTGGGATTTTTAGTTTACATTCAGACCCAGACAAATATCATTCATCTAGTTATTATATCCCTAACAAGACAAAAAAACAACATATTTGCAAAGCACAGTACTACAATGCCATTACAAAATTGTAAAATAATTCATTTTACATTCAGTAATCCTATATCTTCCTTGCTTTTTCAGACTTCCTCTGCAAAAGCTTTGGAAGGCAATACATAACATATACTGAGCATATATTAGCTTTGATCTATGGCCTCAAATCCTGTACTGACTTATAGCCTTGACCCTCAAAATGGACATTGCAAATTTGACTAAACTCACAAAGCAGTGAAGCCATAAGTGAGTTATGAAATTTCTGCTCCCTCACAAGTGGCGATGGATTGTATATTTTGAGTTAGGCCACTGTGTGTTTGATGTATACGGCATTAGTTTCAAAGTTATAATTTTGAATCAGCTATTTGTATTCAATTTAACTATTTCTGTTTGAGCTCAGCAACTGACTTTGATCGGGCTGGGTTATTGTGATATCATTAGCATTGCGAACAATGCTTTCTGATTGGATCTGGAAAAAGCTCCAGCTGCAGAATGCTTGCTTGTGAGATATGCAACCTTTAAAATAAAGGTCTGTGACCTCTGCAATCTCAAATATGAATGACCATGCCCTATGAAGCTTCTAAAATACATTTTATTTTGGTGGTTGCATATGCCAACAGCTAAAATAACTATTTTTTGAGCTCTGCTCATGTTCCATAAATATATACCAGTCTCATTGTTGCTTTTCTTACTTACAAGTACAGCAGCTATTAGGCTGCAAAACAAAGAATTTTGCAACCATGATATTCACATTTAGGCTGATGCCTACTTTATCTGTTTACATACATCTATCTGTCTGTCTGCCTCTCTCCCTCTCTCTTCATCTGTCTGCCTGCCTGTCCTCATTCATCTGTCCATCAGTCTGTCCATTTGTCTATCTTCCTCTTTCTCTGTGTCTATCTCTCTCTCTCTCGCTACAGTGTCTCTCTACTTATCAATCTATCTGTCTGTTTGTCTGTCTATCTATCTATTTATCTATTTTATCTGTTTACATACAGTATCTATCTGTCTGTCTGTCTGGTGCCTGTTTGTATGTGTTTTATATCTGTCTGTCTGTCTGTCTATCTATCTATCTATCTGTCTATTTCTCTCTCTATCTATCTGTCTGCCTGCTTGCTTGTCCCTCATCCATCTGTCCATCAGTCTGTCCATTTGACTAGCTTCCACTTTCTGTATTTCTCTCGCTCTCTCTCTGCTACAGTTATCTAATTATCCATTTATCTTAATTAATCCATCTATCCATTATCTATCTATCTATCTATCTATCTATCTATCTATCTATCTATCTATCTATCTGTCTATCCATCTATCTATGTATTTATCTATCTTGCTATCTATCCATCTACCAGTCTGTCCATTTGTCTATCTACCTCTTTCTCTATATCTGCCTCTTTGTCACCACAGTATATCTCTATCTATCTGTCAGTCTGTCTGTCTATCTGTCTGTCTGTCTATCTATCCGTCTGTCTATCAACCAGCAAATGACCCATCAAAAGCCAAATACATGACCATAAATTCAACCACCAGGTTGATTGTTGTCAGAACACAAGGAACTGCAGTTTAAAGGGCCAGAAAGAAGACCCAACAGGCGCGGCAGTGATGTAGCCAGAATATTGCCTGAAGGCCTGGGCCTTCATTTGTATTCAGAGTTTGGCCAAATCTGCCTTAACATAGCTGGCTTGAATACCACCCTCCTTTACAGCATGCTCCAATGCTTGGCACACAGTTTTCAAAATCCTGCTGACTTCCATATTGGGGTAAAGATCCAAAGGCTAATTGAATGAGAGTCAGACGGGAGGCTAATATTGTCAGATGAAAGTGGCTGAGGTGGCAGTAGAATGAGTGAAAGGAGAGATGGTGGAAGTTTGAAAAGAGTTGTACTTGATGACACAAGGGATGGCCCTGATGGATAAAGAAAATGTAACACAATACAATTATGGACATAGATTTCAACAAAGCATTTGATACTGTCCCACACAGGAGGCCTGTTCATAAAATGGGAAACCTAGAAATAGTCAGTTAAGTAATATAATGGGAGTCTAAACAGGCTGCAGGACAGGAAGCAAAGCATTATAATTAATGAAATCCATCAATGGAAACAAGTGACCAATGGAGTCCCACAGGATCCTGTTCCTATGCCATACTCTTTATTATATTTATAAGTGATCTGGAGGAGGCCACCAATAACTGGATTGCCAGGTTTGCTGATAACATTGAAACTGGAATAGTAGAAGATTCTTAGGAAATATAGAAACATAGACAATGACAGCAGAAAAGACCACATGTCCATCTAGTCTGCCCAGAGTTCCCTATCTGCCCTGGGACCCACTGTCCATGCTTGGTTTTATCCTTCTCAGTCCACCCCACTGCCCTCCCTACTGCTACTGACCACAGGCAACCAGCAAACCCTTCACTCTGTCCCAGCCATGCATGAGGACCATTTATGGTCTTGGCACCCTCATCTCCTCTGTCAGACTGTTCCAATGCTCCACCACCCTTTCGTAAAACAGAACTTCCTTACATCCCTCTTAAGAGCTAGTGTACTGCCTAAAGTAATTGTAGTTTTTAAAAGCAGTCAACCATTACCTTTTATATCTGAGTATGATTCCTTTTGTTTAATTAGAAGCTTGTTTACTGATGTGAATAGGTATGATGTGTGGGACAGCACTCTGCCTGGCAGCTGACATATCTACTTCTATTGCCCCACTACATCTTCAACATTGTGACCTCACTGACTGTGACAGCATTGCTTCTGAGAAACAGCCACTCAATGGCTGCCCAGGTCAGTCACCTGTGATGTCACTGTCAGTGAAGATCACAATGATGATGATGTAGTGGGGCAGAGATTAAGATAGTTATGTCAACTGCCAGGCTGAGGCTATTCCACTCATCCAGCACAGTATTATCACATACAAGACTTCCTAATAAGCAAAGGAAAAGAAAAATATTTCAGAAATAAAAGTTATAACTGACTACTTCTTAAAATTTGTATTATTTTCCTGTCTGCCTATTTTGTCTCCACTAGTTCTTTAAACCTTCCTCCCTCCAGTTTCCATTTATGACCTCAAATTCTTGACTCTATACTCATGCTAAATAGTTTCTCCACAGTTCACCTTGTTTATTCCTTCAGGAACTTGAAGGTCTCTATCATGTCCTCCCCACACCTGGTGTCCAGCAAGTACATGTTCAGTGCCTTGAGACTGTCTTTATAAAATCTGCTCTTGGCCCTGAATCATCTTGGTTACCTAACATTGTACCATCTCTAGACTGACCCTGTCCTTTCCTAGGTAAGAACTCCAGAGATGAGCACAGCATTCAAGGTGTGGCCTTACCAGTGACCTGTAAAGGGGTAGTAGTATCTCCTTTTCCTGCTGTCAATACCCCTTCCCATACACCTAATATTCTATTAGACTTACTATAGGCCTTATTAACTGCCTTAATTGTTTGAGGAAGTCACTAATGATAAGTCCTAGATTCCTTTCCTCTTCCATAGTGCTCAGTTTAATCCCTCCCATCCAGTACTTTATCCTGTTTTCCTCTAGGTGCATAACCATGTATTTTTTGGCACCAAGTTTTAACTGCCAAACCTTAGACCACATTTCTAGCCTTTTAGATCCCTCTGCATCTTTCTAATCCCTTTGTCACTATCTACCCTATGGCAGAGTTTCATATCATCTACAAAGAGATGCAACTTGCCCTGCAAGGCCTCTCAGTGTCACTGATGAACATATTGAAGAGGACAGGACCCAGGACAAATCCTTGTGCCACCCTACATGTGACCTCTCTCTCTCCAATTTGACCCCATTTACCACCACCCTCTGCTGTCTGTCCTTTAACCAGTTTCCTGTTCATCTAACTATATCCTTAGATACCCAGGTCCTCCAACTACTACGTCAGTCTTCTGTGAGGACAGCGGCACCAAGTCAAAAAACATTGCTGAACTCAAGGTAGAGTAAATCCACAGCTTGGCCCTTATCTATTTTGTACTGCCTTTGTTACCCAATCAAAGAAAACTATGATAGATAGACAGACAGACAGACAGATGGACAGACAGATAGAGAGATGTGTGGAGAGAGGTAAAGGAGGCGATAAATGAGATGCAGGAGAATTGGACAGTCTCGCGGAGTGTGTAGAGAGAGATGGCAAAATAACTTCAATGCAGAGAAGTATAAAGTTGAGCACTTTGGAAGAAGGATTTAAAGGTAAAATACTATTAAAACAGTTGAGAGATTACCAAAAGCTAGAAGGAAAAGGACCTCGGTGTAGTGATCAATAGTGCATTCAGTTGGGATCAACAGTGTGGGGTGGTTACAAATAAAGCAAACAAAATCATGCCATGTATCAAGAGAAACTTCATATGCAGATCAAGAGATATTGTAGTTACAGTGGTAGTTGCATGAAAGTTTCCCATTGCCAAGGTATACCTCATCAGATGCAGTAATACCAAGTGGTGTGCCAAGCGGTACATCAGTAACAGGTTACTGTGGTATTGTGGTATGCAGTAAAGCTGCAATCCTTAATTAACTGAATAATCCTCATTATCTGTGGTAATGCTCCAGGTGGCGCTGTTCACATTTACTTTTTGAGGTTACATATCACTTGATATTCAGTTTTCCAGCAGGTGTCCCCACAGTCCACATTCACTTCTCTGAGACCCTCTTTGAATACACTGTACTGTATATGTTGCATTGTAATTAAACTACCATACAGTGAAGTTTAGTACAGTGGTCTGTTGCATCTTAATTAAACTACCCAGCATGGTCACTTTTAAATCAGTGTGTTAGTTTTTATTAAAATGCTGATACAGTGAGGATTGGAGGTTGATTTTGGGATGCTCGCTAATATCTGCTTTTACATGAGGCACTTCCAGCTGCAGACAGTGATACCCCAGTAGCAGGCATTGCTGACATCCAATCCACTGACACTGTCCCAACTGAGCAGACTGAGTGCCCCAGAGAGGTTCATAGGTAAATATAAGTTTGAGGGACAAGCCCTTAATGAACTCACCACCATTGTCTATTGGTGGAAGAGATATTTGTTGTCACCCATGCTCATGTCCAGGTTTAACTTGAATTGTTGCAGATTAGTACTTAGAACTACTTCTGTTGGTAGAGAGTTCCAAATTGGTGTTGCTCATTGAGTAAAAACTATTTCTTTTAACAGTTTTATTAATATTAGTCTTTAATTTCAATTTATGAGATCTGGTGTTACCTTGGGAGATATACCAGCCTAAACAGATGGTCTCAAACAGGGTGTGATCCCTAGTGGCTCTGTATAACAGACAGAGAACACCTCTCAAGAGCAGTATTCTAAAGAGAATAATCCTAGTGCCCTCAACCTGTTCTCATAAGAGACAGTGTCCAGATTAATGATATTTTGGTCAGCCATCTCTGTACCTTCTCAACCGTTGCTCTATCTTGTACTGATGTAGGTGCACAGAAGGAGGAACAGAAGTCAAGATGTGATCTTACCAAGCTAGAATAAAGAGGCACAAGTGCCTCAGGTTCCTCTTTTGATGTTTTTAAGATACAAGTAATTAGTCTGTGACTTTTTTTTTGCAGTTTTATTTGTATGTTCAGTAAATTTTAGATTATTGGTGATGTAGAGCCTAGATCTTTTCCATAGTAACTACCTGTAGTGATATGTTATTCGTGTAATAATCTACCAGTCTATTATTTTTGCTAATGTGCACGACCTTATATTTGGAAATATTAAATACCATTTTGTGGTCTGATGTCTAAACAGTTATATTGTCCAAGATTGGCCTGTAAAGAATCAGTGGATTGGATATCATTTACAATACATCCCAACTTACTATCATCTGCATATTTATTTATCCATACACCATTTCTAGTTTGCATGGTAGTGATAATGATATTAAACAGTATGGGACCCAGTACTGAGGTTGATTTTAGGAGGTTCTCTATTTTCTGTTTTCACATGAGGCACTTCCAGCTGCAGACAGTGATACCCCAGTGGCAGGCATTGCTGACCTCTGATCCACAGGCACCATTGCAATTGAGCAGACTGAGTGCCCCCACTAACCTTTTAGAGGACTAAGATTGAGTTCTGCACTGGGAATGGGCACGTGTGGAGGGATACATGTCAACTTGCTGCCCAGGATGCAGGTATAGTACACCTGCAATGGACCGTGAGTTAAGCATGAACAGCTGGAGGAAGCTGGGATGACCCCTATGAAGAATAGAGACCTGATAGGCTATGATATACAGTAACCTCACAGAAGGGGGAATCACAAATGGGATGAGAGGAACATGTTCTGTTTCAAAATATATATAAGTGTGTTTGTGGGTGCTGTTGGTATGGAGTGTGGGATGTGGGAGTTAACAGCAAGATGACAATAATGGGCCAGATTTTAAAATACTCATTTGAGCAACACAAGCTGCATCTCTATAAAGGTTGCTGCAAGCTCTGTATTTGCCATTGACCTTGTGCCAGATTTGTTGGTCCATATTTATTATACAATGGCACTTAGAGGTATCAACAGAATGGCACATATGCTGTAAAGTCCATTTTCTATTTAATTTTTTTACAATGTCATTGCCAATTGAACATAAAAAAATTGGAACATAAAATCTCAGTATAGCAACATAAGAAAAAGGAATTAGCCTATTAATGTTTCTGATGGAAACACATTATTACCCAGCTGAAATCAACAGCTCAGTGCCACAGTGTATTTACTGAATTCTGCCAATAGGGAACTGAGTATTGTGAAGGGAAGTGGCATAATAAAGATCATACAGTGACAGGGGTTCTGCAGCGGGATCACACAGTGACAAGGTGCTGGCAGTGGGCTCCAAAACAGAGGTCCTCAAAATGCATTGCTCTCACATTGCCTTTCCTTGGATTCTGTCTCAACCAAGTCATTTTTACAGCGTCATTGCCCTTTGGTATAAAAAAAATTCAGAATGTAATATCTCAGTTTAACAACAAAATAAAAAAATAGCCTATAAATATTTCTGACAGAATCACATTATTACCCCGCTGAAATACAACATTTTAGTGCCACGGTGGTCCCTAGGTCAATAGATGAACAGTGCAAAACATTCTATGCCATATACTGTACACTGCTGGTGTATCTCACTAGCACTCAGAGGTAAATATTTCACATGAAAAGATTTTCTGAATTAGTAAGTTCTTATTTGTACATTACAGTTTAAGCATGCCAAAGTCTTATTTAATCTATCACTTCAATTGTGCAGTATATCACCACTGAAGCAGAATATTTACACACTTTGGAGTGTGTGACTTTAAATAGATCATTTTAGCCTGTGTAGACATCAAGGATAGTAGCACATTGCTTTAGGTTTTCAGACATTCTAGTGTGTTGATAGACAGGAGTGCTATTGTCATGTTAAGGAGGGCTGCGCTTGTTCACACCTAACATTCAACAGGCGATTTCTGAGGATGGCCTAAAGTAATCCATCCTCTGAGTTTCTGTGCACTAGAATCAACCCTCCTCCATACTCTGTAGTCACAATTGAGACTCTGTCCTCATTTGTGAGAGCAATTAAAGCTTCAATTAAGTTTCATCTGTTAAACATTCAGCTTTTTAAAAGGCTTTTCCTGGTTTCAGCCTCATAGTCATAGAGCAGTATGTGTTTATGTATGTATGTGTGTGGGGTGCGGGGATACATAAATAGGTTTACTCTGAAGGTTCCACACTCTCACCATTCCTGCATTTTAGTTTATAAATACAAACTTCAACAAAACAAACACACAGTGATGAAAGAAAACGTATGTATAGATTGAAATCATATTCATACAGTGAAACCATGTTCACGTGTTGGTTTTGTGAACCATTTTTACAACAATTCTATCTTCCAGTATACAGTACATACCTTAATTTTTTTAAAGATTTAAGTATGGTTCAAAGTCTTTATACAATGTGTGTCCAGAATCTGAATATGCTGTAAACATATTCAGCACTGAAACTCCTTCAGTGGTATAGATGATGAAAATATACCACAAACTATAGAGATCAACAGCATAAATTAGTGCTGTCTCTAAAGTCAATAAATAATACAGTGTGCAATACTACTAGTTGTGGCATCATATACTGTACATGGATGGGTTACTCTCTCACTGAGATACCGTCGCTTCTTTTATAATTTGAGTTAGAAGAAAATCCTATTTTAGACCCTAAAATGCAATCCATATCAGACTTTCCTTTGTAGATGGCTTTCATTAATAATTCATTAAGAACTGAGATCTACATTATTTTTATATGTTGTAGTACAAACACAGCTCTAGTTTATTAATGAACACATTACAGTTGTCATTTTCCACATGCCCAGAGATAAGTTAGGTAGGCTGGTTTCATTTAAGCTCAGTTCCTGAAGGATCTGCAAGTCAAATTTTGGACAATACAAATAGTGGGTTGAACCATAGTAATGTTTATTACTGAGTGGTCAAGTTATCAACAATGTTTTCTTGGACCAATACACCGTTGGGCTTTTATATCAATGAATGACATTCTATATAAGGAGCATTTTGTAGTTTTGTAAGTTTTGACATAAAAGCCCAATGATACATGTCTGGGAGCCAAATTTGGGGCAAAAAAAATAGTGGGTTGAACCCCCAGCTTCATATCATGGATGCCATTTGCAAATTCTGCAGTTGTGTCCCTAATGTTATTCCTTTTACCCTTCATTTCTTCTGACCATGAAAATATTTGTGAAAGTTCCTGTAATACTCACTGGCAGTTAAAAAAAAACACATCAGCAGAGACATATACTTACATCAAATTAAAAGCACGTTGGACAGACATTTTATGAACTCTCTGTAAATGAAGGAACATTGTGAATAATCATATTTGTACATATATTAGCACATTCTTGAGTACTCTTTTTTAGCAGCAGTCTCCATACATTTTATTAGTCTTGAACATGAATTTGGAAAAGCATACATAACATGTGAAAAGATTTGTCATGCTGGTCTGATTGAAGTGTCATGAAAAGTCAAGTGTTCTGTTTGCATTTGCATTATTATTTTATTATGGTTTAGTAGCTTATCTTCTTCTACTAAATATTGCCATAATAAAATAGTAAGACAAATACAAACAGAGCACTCTGCTGAAAAAAATGCTACTCAACAATGTGATATAATATTCATAAACAGATATGTTTGTTCAGCAATGTTGTTCATTTACACAGAGTTTATACCATGTTTGACAAAATGGCAGTGCTGGAATAGTATGAGATGGACCTGGTTGTCTGTCCATCTCACTTTCTGTTAGCTAGTCACCACAATGCAATCCTCTTTACACTTGTCATTCACAAGAGGTATGAATGACATTATGAAGTGCTTCTATAGTGAAATCTGATTGGCTGCTTGTTAGTCTGGTGTCACAATAGGATCACAGCATTATTTCATTCATACCCATTGTGACCAATGGAGAGGGCTAACACTCTGACCGGGCTGGGCACTTAAGGACACCGCTCCCTCCACCCATTTATATTTTGATTTATTTTGTTAAAAATGCTAGGTCAAGTGGCTAAAAATATTTTACAACATTGTGGACACTCTTATATCCAGGATGATTGATACTATTTATTTTCTAGTATATAGGTGAAATGGTCATAGGCGCTTATCCTCTGTAGTACTGTACCACTTTGAAACTGACTAACGGCCATGTCAAAGGAACTCTGGACCACAGGCAATTTGAAGGCAAGTAATAATAAAGGAGCAGTCACTCTGCAGTATCTTTGGAGCCAGCCAACAAAAGCGATATAGGGAGATTAAAGATATGCTGGCTGATTTAAAGTCAGTATTTCTGAAGTCACAGCAGCAAATATATCACTAAAACAGGACACTGAGGAATTGAAAATAGATTATTTCAGGCAGAAAATATGATAACATCATTAAAATGGACATACAACAACTTAAAGATCTTAATGCAGCCCACACTGAACATATTAACTACTTATCTGGCAAGACTGATGACCTGGAGAACAGAGGGCAGAAAAATAATATATGCATCCTGGAAGTACCTGAAGGCTGGGAATGGGGACAACATGATAGCATTTCTACAAAATTCCTGCCACAACTTTTAAGACATAAATGGCCAGGATTTCTAAAAATTGAAAGAGCTCATGGGTCCATAGGTCGAAAACCTCACAATATCTCTAAGCCCAGACCAACTATTGCATACTTTATGGTACTCTATAAAAGATGAGATTCTTAAGGTAGCCAGAGACAGGAGATCACTTATGTACAACAATGTGAAAATATCAGTCTTTCAGGACTACTCAGGTGCCCTGCTTGCCAAAAGAAAGTACTGGGAGGTAAAACAGGAATTACAATGATTAGGTCTGCAATATTATTTTAAATACCCAGCCTCATTAACAGTTAGCGAGCTTAAAGGAGGTCTAGTGTTTTATGAAACTGTACATGATGGATGGGATTACTTGTTGATAGACCAAGAGCTGACAACAAGAAAACGCTGAGTATTCAAATAGTCACAACAGACAGCAGCCTTCAGTATCTCACATGAGCCTTTATCCGACTTGGCTTCTAGATGGAATGCTCGAGGCGAAGCTGCACGTGGTACAGCTCTGCATCAGGCCCTCCCTCTTCTACAAGCTCTGCTATAAGAGTTGATAACATCTCTCAAATTTCACACTCACCACATAGGACTGACAACTCTCATTGGCACCAAACCATTAGCTGAAAATCCAGGCAGATACACAGGAGCTTTTCAGCAAGAATTCCAGTAGCTGAATAACCACAAGAAACATAATCGGAGTAAAGACAGCGACACTCATCCTCTCTCTCTCTCTCTCTCTCTCAGCAGGAACCAGAAACTGCACAATGTTGATGGAATACTGTTCAGATTCACCTCCCCTATAGATGATTATGAAGATGGAACTTTAGATGCCTCAGAAGGTATCCAGAGGAAACATGTTTGCAGGAACATAACAGTCAGAGGACTCCCAAGTCAGATGGTATTGAAAACTAATCTGAATGTATCTTTATTATTATAGTTGTTTGTTATTTTGCCAAAAGAAAGGGTGTTAAATTGTAGGAGCTCCTCAAATATTGCAGCTGTTTCCTGGGAGTAGTCTCCTTCCTTTTTTAGGTAATATTTCTCTTTCTTGGGCTTGTGATGGGAGTCTTGACCAGGATTCTCTAAGGTCAAACATGGGGTAAGAGGTTTTCTGGGATTTGATGCTCCAGTGTGTTAATAACAATATTGCTTACTAAAAAGTTACTGCATGGCATAGGTTGTATCAAAATATGCTTCACACAGATTGTTTAGCTGCGTCAGAGAGTGAACCTGTGACACTGGGAACTACTGAAGACTCAGCATTATTAATTAATGAATAAGGAGCTTTAGCAGCAGTGTATCAAGGCCTCATACAGTATAGTAGCTCTTCATGTGCCAGCGATTCTCATATCTCTACTACTTTTTCTTGGCCATATGTATTTTGTTGACTCTGTGATCTCAGGAAGCTGGGATGGACAGGAGATAATAGTGACTATATACTATATATGGCTCTGTATTCATTCTTTTTCTGCATTTACATTCTAAGGTGTAGATTAAATAATATCTTATGATACTAGCTTCATGTGGGCAGAATGTCTACAACTCCCAGGATGCTGTGAACTTGCAGACTGATGCTACATGGACGCTAAAAATGCACTGATGATGTTCTATCTTATGGGAGAACACTTCTCATAAATTACTCACAATAAAAGTGCTTATTTCTTGCTGATGCAGGAAAAAGTTACAGCCTCAACAGGAGCTTGCTTTGCTGACTAATCTTGCTATCTGGTGATGGAATAAATATAAGCACAGATTTTGGACTAGATATCTATGAATTAGAGCTCATTTAGGCATGATTGAACTACATAAAAGCGAAGTTGCTTTTATTAACTCTTTTCCCTCATTCTTTTAGCCTCTGAATAAATCTAAGTATAACTATACTTTCTGACACAGTACTTGAATGGAGCATTATTATACTGTGCTGGTGAGAAGAATCTTTTATGTTGCTGTCCAGAGCAGATTTAACATAAATAAGAGCTGACATGATCTGATGTGTTCTCAATGTTATAATGTATGTACTCTAAATGTTAGCCATCTTCATTGAAGATATATATAAAAAGATATATATATATATATATATATATATAATGCCTAGCAAGGCAAATTACTCACAGTCTTGGTGGCAGTGGCATACAATGTAGAGTCTATTTTAAGTGTTTCAAACCTACTACCTTGGATTGAAAAATCCGGTGGATGAAAGGCTGAAAGTAGTTTATCAACCTACTTAGTGTTTAGAATTAAACTCACAGATTTGTGTGAGGGAAAATCAATTGGTTTTGTATACTTGTATGCTTGTTTACTGAACTTTTAAAAATACCACTGTTATAGTCATATTCTGTGATTTTGGTTTCAGTCTTACTGCAATTTGATAGAACTGTTATAGACAGCATACTGAGAGATAGTGAGGGAAATTTTCTTTTTGTAATTATTGTCCTAATATTAAATCTTACTGTACTTATATATTAGAAATGACATAGGATATAAAAGTCATAGTTATTTTTTGTGCAGTATACCTCAGGACTAAGGTACTTTTCTTGTGTAGTTACCATCTAGAATCTCTTAGTAATTATAGTTGCATACATCTGTATAGTTTGCATAGAAAAGGATTCCCTTTCTTTTCCCAATCATATAGTTTGTGCAGTTCTTTAAATTACTTTTATCTACTGATTAACTTAGCTTCTGTGCATTTAAAATGGTTAACTATACCCTTGTCTCTTGGAATGTCAAAGGCTAGGGTCACATATTAAAGGAGGAAGGTCTTAACATTCTTGAATAGAACCAAGGCTGATATAGCCTTCCTTCAAAGACACACCTTATACAGGAAGAAGCTGGTAAACTACAGAGTGGGAAGGTAGATTTGGAAGAACATAGTTGTTACTCTAAAAAAGAGGAACCTCTATTCTGATAAGAAAAGGTATCTGCTTTCTTAAACATACACACATTGTAGATCAGGAAGGACGATTTCAATTATTGGTGGGTACACAAGAGGGAAGAAAACAGTACTTTGCAATATTCTCCTAATGAACAACAAGATAGTTTCCTCCATTTTGTAGGAACAGCTTTGTATGACTATTTTGATTATGATATTATTATTGGTGGAGATTTTAATATCATATTAGATCCCATACTGGATAACTCTTCTAATATATTATTCAGTTTGTTACAAAAGCGAACAGCTTTTAACAAACTTATTACTGAACTGAATCTTACAGACATTTGGCGTCTGATACACCCACAGGACAGAGACTTTACTTTTTTCACATAGACACAGATCATATAGTAGGATTGACTATATTCTAGTTTCTAGAAACATAACCAATACTGTTTCTAAAGCAGACATGGAGATATAACAATTTCAGATCATGCGCCAGTAACCATTAATCTGGAATGGAATGATAGAAATGACAAACAACACAGATGGTGACTTAACACTACACTTACAGATAAAAAATTCATTGAGCAACTTAAACAACAGACCAAGGACTATTTTGAGTCAAATGACACAGGAGAAGTTTTGCAAAATACTGTATGGAATGCTTATAAAGCATTTATAAGAGAATAATAATTTCATATGCTTCTAAGAAGAAAAAAGAAAAAAAGGATCTGATCTCAAAGGAAAATGAACTTAGAACCCTTGAAAAACTTTCTAAGTCCAAAACTCCAGATGGGGAAGTACTTAGAAGAATCTTCCTGATTAAATATGAGATTAATAAAATGCTAACAGCTAAAGCTGAGTATGCTCTCTTTAGAACTAAGCAGCAATATTGTGAATCTGGAGACAGATGTGGCAAGCTGTTAGCTGCTAGACTTAGGAATATCAACAACAAAACATTATACCAGGTGTCAAAAATAGCCAGGGAAAGTGGTTACAGATAATAAGGGCATTAGTGAAGAATTCCTGGCCTTTTATAAAAATAATCTGTAAGAACCCAGACATATGTTCATCACAGAACATTGAGGCCTTTCTAGGGAAGGTTAATCTACAAACCCTATGTGATTCTGACTCTGAACTTCTGGATAGGAAATAACATCACAGGAAATAGAAGAAACTATTAAGAATGTTCCCATTGGCAAAACACCTGGGCCTGATGGACTGCCAGGAAAATGTTATAAATCACTATCTGATATTTTAGCACCCAAATTACATATATTGTTACAATTCAATGAAGATCTGAAGGCTTTACCTGCTTCTATGCAAAATGCTTTCATTACTCTTATCCCAAAGAAAGACAAGGGCCCTTTGACTGCACTAGCTACTGCCCCATCTCCTTACTGAATTCGGATTATAAATCATTTGCTGCTGTGCTAGCTAAGAGAACTAAAACAGTGTTAACCAAACTGGTAGGTAGGGAACAAGTGGGATTTGTTCAAAAAAGATCTAGTGTGGAATGCTTGTGTAGATTATTAAATCTAATGTGGTGGAGTAATAATAAAAGGAACCTTACATGCTTCTTTATCTAGATATATTTAAGGCATTTGACTTGCTTCAATGGGGTTATCTATTCAGGGTCTTAAGAGAGTATGGCTTTGGTGATAATTTTTAGCCATGATATCATTAATATATAGTAAGCCCTCAGCACAAGTTATTACCAATGGTTCACTATCTTCTTGCTTTCAACTGCATTGTGGTACCAGGCAAGGTTGCTCTTTATCACCATATCTATTTATACTAGCTTTTGAGCCATTGATACAAACAATTAACTGCCATCAGGAAATACAAGGAATTAAGACAGAGAAACAATGCGGCCCAGTGGCGCTGAGGGTTGAGGCACTGGATGCCACACCTCATGTCACACCAGCGACCCAGGTTTGGGAATGGCCCTGGGTGGCCAGGAGTTGGCAGGGGTGAAGAGATTGAGCATCCGGAGGACTGCTCTCCCTTCCTGGGGAGGGTTGTGGTAGTGATTTGCTCAATGAGTGCCCTCTGGTGGAGGCTAGGGGTAGCAGAATGTAGCATCACAGGCGTATGCCAGGGGTGGAGCCACGGCATGCATTGCCTTGGTAGCTGGGCTCCACAGAGGACGTAGCACACAAGAAAAAGGAAAAAAACCTCACCTCTAATAGGCAGCACCTCCTTCACGGACCACACTCCCAGACACGGGCTCGGTCCTCAGGCTATCCCCTCCTCTCCAGCCCAGTGTCTCAATACTTGGAGAAAGAGCACCGTGGGTGGGGTGGCCCTTCCCAGAGGGTAGACCTGGGGATGCCCGGTGCCAGAGAGGAGTCTGCAACTTCCAGGCCATGTTGGGAGGTAGAGACTGTGATCCAGGAGGTTGCGGAGAAAGTTCATAGGTGAGTGGTGCACAAATAGAGTTAAAAAAAAAGACAGAGAAACATCATAAAGTCTTTGCCTTTGCAGATGATCTTTTACTCACTAGAACAAAGCCAAGGAATACATGTAAATATCTAAGAATACTTTTAAATAGTTTGGCCTCTATCTCTGGACTGGTCATTAACTGGGAAAAACACAAATGATAAAGGGATACTTCACAACAAACATTCAGCAAGAACTAGACCAAATACTAGATAAGACATGGGTCAAAGACTCCATCACATATTTAGGAATTAAAATTTCTCTGAACTTTAAAGATATGTTCCAAAATAATTATCTTACCTTACTGAACAGCTGGAAAGATGACTTTAAGCACTGGGCCAAACTAAATCTTTCCTTATTGGGTAGAATTAATGCAATCAAAATGATAGAAGCTCCAAAACTATTTTATTTGTTTCAAAATCTTCAATACCACTAGAGTTAAGCTTTTTCAAAAAAAAATAGATACTATAGTCAGAAAATTCATTTGGGATAATAAAAACCTAGACTTAACATCATGAAACTTAGAGTTCCAAAAGAGGCTGGGGGCTTTGCCTTCCTGGTCGGAGAGTTATTATCTTGCTTTCATTCTCAAACAAACACTGGTACATTTTCAGGACAGGCTCACACAATGACACAAACCCCTTTATGGCTGGACATAGAAAAACAGATCATTAGACCTAGAAATATATGTGATTACTTATTCATTAAAAGGGATCAAAATGTTCAGGATAATCCATGCTTATTAGCTTCTATTAGACCCCTTAAAAGACTGGTATCATAATTAATCCTAATAAATGCTTTCCTGACTTCATGCCCTTGTGGGATAATCCTATCTTGGGCTTGAAGGAAAGCCTTTAAGAAACACTTTCAGGGAAAAAGCGGGTGTACTAATGCTTAAGAATGTAACGGACTCTGAAACAAATACTCTCCTATCCTTTGCTGACGTTAAACAGAGATTCCCAATACACAAATCACATTTTTATTTACAACTAAGAGAATGTTTAACCAAGGAAGTTCTTTTAGCTGAACTTCAACTGACTAGAGATGAGCAATGGGTGCACATCATTGAATTACATAGACTAGGAACCAAAGGAGGCACTCTATACAAATGGTTAACAGATTCTCTCATCTGTAGCTTTGACTGACAAAGCAAGAAGACATTGGGGATAGAACTGGGAATTAAAATTTCTACCTCAGATTGGGAAGATGCTTGAAACAAGCCTGCTGCAGTTTCAAGGAACTACAAGGTAGGCTGATACAGTTTAAAATTCTGCATGGCTATTATATGTCACCTAAGAAACGATACAATATAGGGAGTAAAGTAGACTCAAATGTTGGCGCTGTGATCAACCAGAAGCTAACCTTACACATATGTTGTGGTCCTGTAAGATTGTACAACCAGGTTGGATGAAAATTCACGAGATATGTTGTAAGATCACTGCAATAGATATTCCCCTTGAGCCTGTCATTTATAACCTAGGTATTACATTAGAATGTTCTTTAAGTTATTATCAAAGTATATTGGTTATGCCAGGCCTCTCTTTGCTATAAAAGGACTCTCTTGAGAAACTGGCAAGATAAGTTAAGTCCTACTTTGAATGAGTGGCACAAGCCAATGTCCTTACAAGCGAATAACAGGAGGATCAGCTATAACATCTTAGATAAAATGAAACCTTTATAAGGATATGGGCCCCTTTATGACTTGGACATGTTAGTATATAGAAATATGTTTATTTTATTATCTTTTATTTTTGTCTGTGCCTCACACATAAATCTTATTGTCATATATTCTAGATAAACTTATAAATATGGACCTTTGACCTTCTTAAGATTCTAGGTTCTAGGTATACTATAAAAATTGATGCAGGATGAACTTGTATAGAATAATCCAGACTATATTGGAAGTATACATCTTTACTTTATAGTTCTTTGACTTTGATATATATTTAGATAAGAAAACATTATTATGACACGATGACTGATTTATGATTGAGTATTCTGTATGTTGTTATTTGGAAATCTAATAAAAATATTATGGAAAAAATACACATTGTGACCAAAGAATAGCAAGTTTCTCACCATAGGACCTCAGTCCAGAATGGGACAGCCTTTTTGTCTATGGATTCTGTGAGGAATGGGTTTGTAGGGAAGTCTGTGCTAAATGACATCCACAAAACCAGCCCTCCACCACCGACAAATACCAGGAGCTCCTGTTGTCAAAGTGACTGATAGCCCTTTCTCAAACACTTATTGCTATTAAGGACAGAACAATAGGTGTCCTCCCAACTAGCTTTGTTTCTAAGACCAGTGAGTTTGAAAGGCCTAACAGGCTGCCTCCTGAGTGAGGGAAAAGAACAAAAAATACAAGTGATCAGGTACAAAAGGTAAAAGCATACATTGTGGCAAATGATTCTGTTTGAAAATAAAACATTATTTAACAATGTAGCTAAGATTTGTAAGTTTGTATCCAAAATATTTAACCGCTGCAACAATCAGAGAACCATTTGCAACAATGCACAGTACCTCTCAACCTCCTGCCTCATAAATCAGGGACAAGGCTTAACAGAAATCAGGTGCAAATGACCAAAATCAGGGACACATCTTCAAAATTAGTAATAGACACCGGAAGCTGGTAGAATAATGAGCATAGTGTAAAATGCCTTTTCTAGAGAACAAAAGTCTGTAACCTCACAGGAGACTGGATCAAAATAAAGTAAATCAGCTGCAGCAGATGATTAGGCTGCAAAACATTTACTTGGTGCTGTCCCCTGGTTTGCTCAGATATGAAAATTCTAGATTGTCCAATTTTTAATTCTTTTCTCTAGAGGATTGTTAGCATTAACTTTGACCTTTGATCAATTACTTTCATCAGCAATGAAACCCTTTAATGTACATATGTCATTCATACTGTTCTCAGATCTGTCACATCAGAAACAGCATCTCAGGCCACTAAGTCCCTCCATTTTGTTGGGTTACAATACTAGAAGAATTCTACAGTACCCAGCTTTGATAGTAGTTAGAGAGATAGCAGACCCATTCTAATAATTAGACTAGTAACTACTGCCAACCAGCAGCCTAATCTTAAAAAAACTACTGCTTTCCTATGAGCCAGCTTATACAGTCAGTCTAACTCTATGAACATCAGATGCCAGAGTTGAACGTCAATTGCTGCTGTTTTGGCTCTATACGTGTTGGCATTTTTATGCATTTATCATTTGTTTTATTGGGTAAACTGGAAAGCACAGTAAGCCTTTTGGAAGTGCTCTTACAGAAATAAAACTGCCTTGCCTTATACTGTAGTTACTGAACCTCACTACATTCCCCAGTAGTGCACTTGCATCATCAGGGGCATCAGAAATATCTAGGGAACACTAGCAAGAAATCATTATTGGTTTAGTGTCAAATTGTTACTATGGTCCATGGCAAATCAAAACACAATGCATGATACTTGCAACAATCACAACTCTTCTAGATTCCAGTCTATGGATGTGGAGAAGAGAGGCATGCTTTGTTTAAGCTGACTGAGAGATAATATATGTAAATAAATATATAATAAATAATTGTATGTATAGAAACATACATAGAAACACAGAATTTGATGGCAATAAGGACGCTTGGCCACCCAGTCTGCCCAATTCCCTACCTAATGGATAAGCTGCAGATCCTAGTTAACCAGCAGCCTACTTCTTCCGACCCCCACCCCTAGAATTGCCTTATGACTGTCCCATACATGCTTGAATTCCACCACTGTTTTTGACTACACAACCTCCTCAGGAAGGCGTTCCATGCATCCACAACCTCTCTGTGAAAAATACTCCTTAAATTACCTCTGAGCCAACCCCATCTTCAAATTGTGCCCCTTGTTCTTGCACACCTTTTTTTGAAAGATGCTACCCTCTTGGACTTTGTTGATTCCCTTGAGGTACTTGAAAGATTCTATCATGTCCCCCTCTCACTCCTTTCCTCGAGGCTATACATATTAAGCTCCCTAAGCCTCTCTTCATATGTCTTCCAGTGCAGACCCTGCACCATTTTAGTTGCCCTCCTCTGGACAGCTTCCATCCTGTCTATGTCTTTGCAGAGATTGGGTCTTCAGAACTGCATGCAGTACTCCAGATGGGGTTTTGCCAGCTGTCTGTACAGAGGGATAATAAGTTCCTGTTTTCTACTGGTGATGCCTCTCCCTATGCATCCCAGTATCCTCCCAGCCCTCCTTGCTGCCCTCTCATTGCTTGCCCACCTTTAGGTCATCTGATATGACTACCCCAGGTCCCTTTCCATTTTTGTCATTGTTAGTATCTCACCCCATTGTGTACTCTTCCCTGGGTTTTTGTTTCAGGTGCATTATCTTGCACTTCTTAGCATTGAATCTAAGCTGCCATACATTTGACCATTCCTCTAACCTTGCCAAGTCCCTTCTCATCCTTTCCACCCACCTTGTGCATCAACTCTGTTGCAGATCTTTATGTCATCTGCAAAGAGACATACTTTTCCTTCCAATCCCTCTGCAATGTCGCATAAAGACATTGAAGAGGACCAGTCTAATACTGAACCCTGCGGTACCCACTAGTAACCCCTTTCTTAGAGTGGACTCCATTTACTATTACTCTCTGTGTCCTATTCTCCAGCCAATTCTTTACCCAGGCTGTCATCTTGGGACCCACTCCCAGGCTGGCTAACTTATATATTAATCTTTTGTGTGGACTGTGTCAAATGCCTTGCTAAAGTCTAGGTAGGCCATGTCCACAGCCCTCCTGATCTACTACTTTGGTCACCCAGTCAAAGAAATCTATAAGATTTGTCTGGCATGACCTTCCTGCTGTGAATCCATGCTGCCCTGGGTCCTGTGCCCTCTGGCCTCTAGATACTCAACAATTCTTTCCTTCAGAAGTGATTCCATCATTTTCCCTACCACTGAGGTTAAACTAGCAGGTCTGTAGTTTCCTGCTTCTGTCTTGCTCCGCTTTTGTGAAGGGAATCACATCTGCTCTCCTCCAGTCCTCAGGGTACCACTCCATCCTCCCATAATTTGTTAAAGAGGGTAGTCAGTGGTGTCACTCGTTCTACCCTTAGTTCTTTTAGAATTCTGGGATGAATCCCATCAGGCTCCATTGCTTTGTCCACCTTCAGTTTTAAGAGTTCTTTCAGAACCCTTTCTTCTGTAAATGGGCTGGTATCAACTTCTGTATCCAGAGTGTTTCTACTGTTTGTTTTAGGTACCTCCCCTCTTCCTTTGTAAATACTGAGCAAAAATATTTGTTTAGTATCTCTGCCTTTTCACAGTCACCCTCTGCCCACCCTCCCTCCCTTTATTTAAGAATAATAGTAACACAAGGCAAAAGTATGATATGTGATATCATTATTAACACTAACAAACTGAATGCTTTATTTTATCAGTGGACTGGGAATTATACACAAGCATGATGTAAAAAAATTCACATGCTGCTGAGCCCTTTCAGATGTTATCATACTGTATGTATTATTGTCCTGTGCATGTCAGCAAAAATGTTTCTACAGGCCTGTCAGTCAGATCTCTTGATTACTCCCAGGCTGTGATACAGATGGCAGTGTCCATAAATAAAAACACGTCTTCTTATTGTAGAAACACCTGATTGACAGACTATTGGCCAATCAGATGTTACTACTATAGGAGGATGTATTTCTTTCTCATACTTTCATTCACACTAAACAGAATGACAGAGAGCACAAGGCACTTGACAAATAGTGAGGGATCCACTACAGAACGGCATCAACACAGACCATGAAGTCATCCACAGCGACACCTGCAATGCATAGAGTGCAAGGCTACCATGACACCACACTGCGGACACAGACAGTGATGGCATGACCAGTGAATGGCCAGGGACTGCAGAGCACAGCCACATGGGACCACAGTGCACCTGGGCATGCAGCACCCACCACCCACAGCCTGATGGCCAAGCATGCATCACAGGGTGGCTGGATCCAGCAATCTCACACCTGCATTGTGCAGGGCACATGAACAGTGTTGGAGGAAGGGCCACATGACCATAAGAGGGACAGCAGGGAACAGCCCCTGGCCCCAGCATGGCCTCACCAGACACAGATGGGACAGGCCTGCACAGGGTGGCTGGGTCCTGTAGCAGCCATGAGGGCAACACATGGCACAGGGGACCACAGGGCAGCACAAGTGCCATTGGGACACTGCTGCAGTGGTGCAGGGACCCTACAGCAGAATACGGACACCCACTGGACACAGCACACAACCGCACCTGACAGATGGTGGACAGCACTATGTGTATGGCCTTATAGGCATGGGCATCCATAGCAGTGCCAGTGGGACACCCCCACCACAGGGCTGCTGCACACTGCACCGACCCGTGGGATGCCATGGTCAGACACAGGACAGTCACAGCCAGGTATGTCAACAAACATGTTTATGCACATAACAACCAAATCCAGTTTCACACACCTGTACCCATGCCCAGAATAGCCTCCCACACCAGCTGATAGCCAGTAGTCCCACATGGCACAGTCCACAGCTACACAGGCACTCAGACCTGGAGACAGACATTCAGGGCAATGCCCAGGAGGTAGTACCTCAATGGCCATGTCTTATATTGCTCCATAATGTGCAGTATATGGTCCATGGCATCCCAGCCCCTCCTGCAGCTGCCGGACACCTCATTGCTGTGTAGCAGCTGCTGGTGCCACTGCTCTGTCTGGCACTGTTGCCCATGGAGAACCTTGATGAAACACCAGATGGTGGGATGCACTATGCCCATCAATGCATTGAAGCCCCGGTGCCACCCCTCCAGAGCATTGGTGGTCCTGGGCAGGCCTTCATTGACAGAGGCATACGTATTCCAGAACTCCAGTGGATAGGCTTCCTGGCACCTCACACCACTGTGAACTGAGTGACCCAGCCATGTGTCCTCAATGTAATCAAGGTAGGTGCCCAGAGTGTCCTCAAATGGCTCAAAAAATGGCCAGGCCTGTAGCTCCTCATAGGCACTGACAATGTCCCTGGTGGCACAAAAGCAAGCACTGCCAACATCAAATGTGCAGGGCAAACTCATCGTGGTTACATAGAGTTATGCAAGTCTCCATGCTGCTGTAGCTTCCTCCACGGCACTGCATGAAACTGAAAAGGCAGCCCCAGAGATGTGCCTGTGGGTATACTGTGTGCAGTGCCCTGTGGCGGCAGGCCTTAAGTCAATCATAATCGACATGGGGCTTAGGTCTGGGCACCACTCCTGCAGCCAATGGAGCATAGCAGTGTAGCAGGCTACTGTTCTGCTCCCCATCAGAGCATTCACTGCTGGCAGCACGGTCTCAGTCTCCACACTGTAGGCTGTACATCTGCTGGAATAGCCTTGGACTGGTCCTGAATGTACCATTGGCATACCAAGCAGCACAGTGGGATAGGTACTGGAGATTCCACTGTGTGCTGAAGATCAGGAAGCAGCGGTGGTACCCCAGAGTCATGCAGCAGAATTGCTCACCCACATTGGTCAGCTGGTACTCTGCCAGGATAGTGCAACCCTGAAGCATGCTTGGATCCACTGGTACCCTCTGCACCCATTGCTATGCCCTCTGCACTGTCCGCTTAGGTGTGCGGCTGAGGGTAGTTGCCCACCAACTGCATCTGGTAGTCCATTATAGCAAGCCACGATGACCTGCTGACTGCTCTCAGTCAAGGTTACAGCCCACTGCCTCACATCTGCCTGGACCTGCTGCACCACCTCTGTGCTGTCTGGCGCATGGTTGTGCCAGCCCATGAGTGAACGATCGTCCACCCCATCTGCTGTTCAGGCTCATTCATGGCACTGGCCCACATGGTACTGGACACACTTCCAGTAGGTCACCAGTCTGCATGTTCTCTCCCTCTGATAGAGGAACCCTCAGAATGTCGGTAGGTTGTTTCCCGGGAACTCTGCATGAATTGCAGTGGCATGTCTCCTTCTATCCCTGTGGACATGTCACGAAGGCCCCCAGCAGGGCTTTATGACATGGCTCTGTATGCGCCTGCCCACCTAGACCTCCCTCCATTCACTGTGCCATCCTGTCCAGCCTGCCTGTGTGTGTGGTGCTGTATCTGTGTGATGCTGGGCCACCTGTCTGTTGTCATTCCTGGCACTGTGGGTGGTGCAGCCTTGTTTCCTGGGTCCCCCTGCCTGATGTGCAGCTCAGCCATTGCACTGTGCAGCATATGCCTTTTGGGGTTGTTCAGTCACCCTCAGAATGTCTCTTTCGGTGCCCTGTCGCTGTTGGTGCCCTGTTGCCCTGGCAGGGTTCGAGGTGCTGCTGTCGCCATGTGTGGTTTGTGGTCGGGGTGTTGTGGTGAGAGGTGCGAACCAATTGTGAGTCACAGCATTTCAAAGACTAGATAAAGAGACCAGAAAAAATATATATATATACATATAAACATAAGTTCTGTAGATTAAGTTACAGAACAGAGTGTGATATTATTCAAGTCAAGTTACTTTTATTACGAATGTATAAAACCATAGTTTGTTACATTTAATCACAATATCATCCTAAATAAATAAGATCATAAATAGATCAATGAGTAAACATAAAAAATTTTGTACAAACACCACCTTTAGGCAGAGACTTAATATGAAAAAACAATTTCATAAAATCCTTCATAAAAAGACATTCTAGCAGCATAAACCTAATATAAGCAGAATTTCACAATTCCATAAACCAACTTTACAGAATCAAATTTAAAAACATATTTTTACATTCTAATCCATGTGGGGGAAGTGCATTGGTAACAAGGTAGAATACACCTTTCACGTTGCTGCACCCAAAGTTTACATTCAAACAGTATGTGCAAATATCAGTCTCTAATTTATTAGTACAATCACAACTGCTTCTAAATTTTGGACAATATCAATTGTTTAAATTCTGGTAAGAGTTACCTAAACATGCCAGCCTTAGTCTGCATAGGATGTTCCTATGTAACCCACTCACAAAGAGACAGAAATGGTTCTAAGTCCCAATTAATCTTAACACTTGAATAGAGGCCATATGAATCTAAATCACGTATTTTTGCAAAGTCTTGCTGAACAGCTATATCCTTTAACTTCTGGGCTGCTTCATTAGCATAGCCTTCTGGATTGGCCAAAACATGGTTGCCCCATAGATCAGGACACCCAAATTGTTGTAAGGCAATATTTAGCTTACGAAACCAGGACTTAAATTGCCCATCCGATCCCAATTTCCCCAACACTTCAGCCCAGCATATCAGAGGCAAACTGTTATTTAATTTCATCAACCTTCCCCAATACTTAATTACTCTTATCAATATCCTTATTTTCACCTGTAACAATCAGATTCCAATCTTAAAAACACGAAGGACAGTCACGAGGAAGGTTTAGAGTAGCTCTTAAAACTGGTTCTGGTTACATTCAAGATTAGCTTTATCAAAATAAAGACCCCACACTTCACTGCCATATAATAATTGACTTATCCATTTAACTTCAAAGGTTTTTCAAAGAAACAAAGGAGTTATTAACAAATCTAGCAGCAAAATTGTGAATTGCCCCATAGTTTTACAGAATTATGTTTTACATCTGTCCTTGGCTAAACCAGGACATATTCTTATCAATAATTACATCTAAGTATTTAAACTCCTTAACCACCTCAAAATTACATCCATCAATTACCCATGATTTTTAAGTTGTTTGAACTTCACAACCACAAGAAGTTTAGATTTATTAACACTTAGTTTAAGTTCCAGATCTTTCAATGTATTCATAACATTAGACATAGCATGTTTGAGACCTACAGGGTTCTTGAAATAATCAGGCGTCATCTGCATAAAGCATCAGTTTCACTTCCTCATTATTTATGGATGGGAAAAGGTGTAAATTTGAACAATGTTCTTAACTAATCTCTCAATACAAAGGTTAAACAAGATTGGAATCAATAAACACCGCTGTTTCATGCTAGAACTCATAATCAATTCCTTGCTAGTGCACCATCTCTTCCATAACGAATCTCTTTCATTGTGTGTTGATGTAGTAATTTAATAATTTCCAACAATTGGGGGTCAATACTTATATCAGCCAATGTTTCCCATAGCTTTGCCCTGTTAGCAGAATCAAAAGCACTTTTAATATAAAAAAACAACATAAAGATTATCCTTTTATGCAGGACATATTTGTCCACTAAAAATTTAGAGGAAAAATTGGGTCAAGTATTTTGTGACCCTTCTAACCCCTCCTGAAATTTGGAAAGCAAGGCATTCTCCTCCACCCAAGCCAGTAGTCTATTTAATATTAATCTTGAATATATTTTCTGCATGACAGGTAGAAGGGTAATGGGTCTATAACAGCTAGGATCACACCTATTCCTCTCTTGAACAGGGAACAACAATACCCCATTCCAGTTTTGCAGGAGGATTACATGTTTACGTATTAGTGTAAAATGGGGTCACAGACGAAGCCCAAAACCTGGATTGTGTAGGAAAACCTCAGCAGGTAAACCATCTGCCCTGCTGCTTTATTCCTTTTTGTGCCAGTATGGCCACCTTAAATTCATTGGGGAGAACTGAAACACACCACCATCAAAATTGCTAGGAGGTGTGTGAGTCATCCCCAATGCCATGTTGGACCCTGTACAATTTCATAAATCTCACAAAATGTTGCACCCACATTTGTTCACTGATCATCCCTGTTACATTATAAGAAATATTATTTTCACTACATTCAAAAGCAACCATAATCCAAAAAGTTTTAGTGTTTTAACATTATACTTTCCTGCAGTCTCCCATAGGTTAGCCGTATATTTTTTCTTTTCCAACATTCATTTATATTCTAATTTAAGGCGTTTAAAGGCACCTACAATTTGGTGAGAAGAAATTTTAGTCCTGATTTTTCCCACTTTTTAATTTCTTTCCTCATGTAATAACGTTCAAAGTCATACCAAGGCTTATCCAGATCAATATCACTTTGCTTATTAGGTCTTTCTTTTTGTCTAACTCTAGTGCCATAAGGACAATTAAGTCATCAGATTCCTTCACCAGCAGCTTCATTTCAATATGGCTGCTATTTAGGATTATATGCTTTTAACCATAACCTGATTATTACATATAAGATTATCAAGCACCTCCCTTGAGAAAGAATCCACTTTTTTCCCATACTTAATACACATATGGGTATTAGCATTAGCTTCTTGATAATCAGATGGAAATTTTGCAAATCCAAAAGGAGGAGCATATAACAGGGTAGTGGTCACTGTCCCAAGATTTAAGTATTCTAAATGATTTTACTAATGGATAATCTATAGACTCAACCATGCATAAATCCAAAACACCCCCCCATCACCAGTCAGGAAAGTACACTCACCTTCCCAATCACCACTTGTTCTGCCATTAAGAACTCTAAAATTATGTTTTCCCAGAACTGTGAGAACAATTTCTCCATTTTAGAGATAAAACTATCTTTGGAATTCCTGAGAGGTATATTCACAGTATCATTTATGCACCAATCTCTTGTATAATCTTCAATTTGAGATATTATATGGGCATTGAAGTCACCTGCCAAGAGTATTTTGGCACAGGGAATCTTGATTTTACAGAGTCAATGCTATTCCCAATCATATCTATAATCCTCTGATAACCTAGGGTATTTAAACTAGGTGGAATATAAATATTAAAAGCACCCATGTAATAGAATTATTTGCAATCACTATATACATATACAGTGGTAGCCATAGAAAAGTTTTGCAGTACTGAGGCATACTGAGGCAGAATGAGGCAGGATCACATTACAGTCAATGCAAATTACCACAGTTGTACCTCAGTGGTACAGAGGTACCTCAGGGTAGGAAACTTTTGATATCTACCTCTGTAGTATTTAATATAAGAGCTTACTTGACTGTATAAGAGTCTAACTTAATGTCCACAAAAATTACTAGATCCCTTTATGTCAACCATGGTGTTTATCCTTATAAGCTGGTGAAACCCAGGCAGAATACCCTCTAGCATTTGATCACAAATATTCTTTACCCAGGTTTCCTGGATAAACAAAATTGTGAAAGTTTTCATTCATTGTAAACATTTTTTACCCATTAATTCCCCTTTAAACAAGCAATATTCCAGCTTAGTAAATTAATTTCCTCTTTCTGATACTTCTGCACTCTTAATTGTCAGACAGAATCATCTGTTAAATTGATAGTGCTATTTGTACTTATCTCACTAAGGAGCAGACTTTCTTTGTAGGATCTACAGAGGACAATGAACTATTTCCTTCCTCCATAACAATACTACTATTAACTCTTACACCAAGCTGTTTCCTACCTCTTCTAAATACAGTATTTTCCCCATCACCATTTAAATTGTGAACCAACTCACTCAACTTAATAAAGCAGTTATCTGAGGCTGTTTCAGTGCAGAGTTTCTTCCTATGTCTGTCCTTGTAAATTTCCACTTTTTTCATGATTGGGCTTTTTCTGGTTCCTTTAATTGTTCCTTATTGTCGCATTTAGAGTAATCCCAATATCCATGAATGTATCCTTTGCTGCCAAAATTCTAGACCTTACATTAGCATTCTTAAATACTACACATACCAACCCTCTATGGGTTCCATCTTTGTATCTATAAGTTGATTTAAGATCCTGCCAGACAATTTTAGAACCTGCTAGACCTTTAATTAGATGATATGTTGCTAGTTTTAATAGATAATTATTTTCTGATTTTCCTTTAGTGAAACCCTTAATAAACAGGGTTGGAAGCATATCTCTGGCAGCAATTAAATGCTCCTTTTATCTTCTATCAACTCAGATAATCTCCCTTTAGTTAATGATGGGTTTACTTCAGTTGTTTTCCAAACTTCACTTTCTTATTTGTAGATCACTTTTGATTTACTAAACTCTCTTTTTTCTAGAATCAATCTTTGATTCTATCACTGAAAAGTTTCTAGAGGTTTGCTTATTTTTACCATTACCCTTCTTTACTTTAGATGTTTTTCTTCTTTTTCTACTTAATTGATATGAGACTTTCTTTCCTCCAATTCCTTAATCACTTTATCTATTTCTATCATCTCTATTAGCTATTTTATCTGTGATAGTTCTAATTCTTTTATTACCTTTTGGGCTATCAGAGGTCTATCATTAGAGGTAGATTATTATCTCCCTCAGCCTCTGAAGCTGAAAATCAGTAATTTCCTTTTCCTGTTTTGATTTCCAATTCCAAGGAATATATTATCATCTTTGAAGTTCACTACACTGTAGATTACCAGGACATTGTTCTTTGTCCCTACAAAAAGTTTATAAAGGATCTAAACAGGGTAACCAGTTCCATAAGCTGTTCATTCCCAAACTGAATTTCACTTTTTAGCTCATAAAATATAGTTTCTAAGTTCTTACCATCAGAAACTAGACTCTCACGACCACTATTATTTTGAGCAGCAATGAGCTGATATACTGTTGGCTTTGTCCAACAGCATAACAGAACCAGAAGGTTCTTTCCTTTCAGGCTGTTGTTTTAAATTTTGACCAGTCACATATGGCATCGAAAAGACTCAAAGTTATTAAGAAATGAGTCTTTGCTTATAGATTGGGTTGCTTGATGTATACTTATATCTATAACATGTGGGATATCAACAACTCCTGGGACAGCTTTCTCAGGATGTTTCCTATTTACAGAGTTAGTTACACTGCTTTCCAGGTCTATCATATTGACTTCAGTCACGGTATCATGAAGGTTTTACTCCATCATACTTAGATAACAACTCCTGCAAGTAGGTTGGTTAAATCAGACAAGTGAAGACCAGGGCCGGACAGATTTGTAGTATTAATTGTTTCCAGCTTTCCCAGATTGTTGGAACTATTAACTATATCTTGTTGGAGTGTGACTAGGGGCTCTTCAAGACTATGAATTATATTCAATTAAGGGTGAGGTGAAGAGTGGTTACTATCACAGGGCACCCCAATGGGGAAGATGTCAGTTTTGGACGAAAATTTTAACTACTTTTTGTTCCTCTAAGTTCCATAAGGAACATCGAGGGACAAAAAACTGAGTTATTTTCTGAATGCCCTCATTAGTTTTCACTCTTTCTTTGTCCATATTATTTAGAGCTATGTCTTTACATTTATTACTTTTTATATTCTTTTTACTATATGTTTAATCACACACACACACACACACACACACACCTCTCTTAACCGGCATCTTGTCTCTGACTAAAACCAAAAAAAAAAAAAAAAAAGCCAAAGTGAGGAGCAAATAAGAAAATCACAAATACACTGGTATACAGCTACTAAGAATTGTTCTTGTGCAAAGCTAATATTCATAAAAGTCCATAAACAAGAGAGTTTGTGGATCCTTCAAATCCATTGTATATTAAAATGTTTAAATATTCAGCAACAAAGTCAAAGCAAGGACACAACTGAAGAACAAGACCCAATCCCCTCTAACAAAACTGTCAGAAAATAGGCATAAAGTTCCTCTTCATGCTGGTCATAAATAGCACAGCAAATAAACAGAAAGTTCAGCCAGGAAACACAACAGGACTTAACAGTGTCATGAATAATAAACAATAATATGAAGGAGACTGTAACAGAGTCCAGGATTATTTTCCATGCAATAAATAGTTTTCTCTTTCCAGGGTGAATAAAATCAGCAGAAAAATCAGCAGCCACTTCTATTAATTGCCCTTAGGTAGATAGGGCTTTTCTTTAGAAACAGTCGAGGCAAACTCTAGAATAAAAAATAATTATGCATCAGCGTCAAAAAACTAATTACTTCCAGAATTGCTGTATATAACTAGATAAAACACAAAAATCTCAAAGAACCAAAACCTAGCCACTAATAATATTCAAGAGTTAACCAGAACTATAACACAGGCTTACACAAACTGAAACAAAAATGCTTACTGGCAAGAAAACATCATCAGTGCATTGGTACAGTGGTAGTGGGTAGAAGTTAGCTGTAGTATTTATAATCAGCTCACTATAGTAGCACTCAGCTCTCCATACTAATATGAAGATTAGGAACATTTGCTGAGAAATACAAGATACTGCTACAAAACAAGCACCAGCATCACAAACATGTAGCAGTGGCACAGCAAAATTTCACACAGCCTTGCAAACGGCATCCAAAACACACTGATTAATAAAACACCATGCATGCGCTTAAATGCACCCAGAATGTTAAAGCATGTCATAGAAAGATGACCAATCAAATAGCTGGAGATAGTTGTGGCACAAAACATAAAGTAAAATAAAGAATTTAACTTTATAATATTATAAAATAAAAAGTAAAAGAGTTAAAACACAAAACAAGCACCACTGCCCACAATTACCCAAAACTAAAAAGTTGTAACAATATGCGTGGAGGAAGGATGCTGAAACACAAATAAATAGCACAACTAAATAACTGTAGAATTAAAAATTAGGGGACTAAAGAAAAAAGGGAATATGCTAATAAAAATGTAAAAATGGATTTCACAGAGCTTCTCTCCTTTTCAGAGAGACACAGTAATTGCAATGACTGTTAGCAGTTGGAAGAATGCATGTCCCTTTGTTAAAACCTCTGTTTTTCCATTTTTAATTCTTCCAGCCTCCGACCTCTGTCTTCTGACTCTGACTCATACAGATCACAGCCCACATAAATCACACTGTCCTTCACAGTTTCTCCATTCAGCTTCACACAGCTTCACATGGTGGACAACCAATGGCAAACAAGAAGAGTGAGCAAACTTCGATGCAGCCACAGGCTTCAGGCTATTAGACTCAAGGCTTTAAACAACAGGCTAAAATGGGACCTGGCTTCAGCTTCCTGAAGGGCCAATCTGTCTTCTTACAGCCACACCACCACCTCTGTAGACCCTCCTGTAGAGACAAAAAAACGGAACTGACAGCCAAAGACAGAGTGTCACAAGAAAGACTGGTAGGTCTCATTTATAAAACTGGTGGCATACCTTTTATAAGATAGAATAAAGCAGTAAATGAGACCTGCTGTGAGACTCCTCCACAATCCGTTACAGCGTGCAGACACTCTTTCCAATCCCAGAGTGTGATATTATTCCCAAAATACCCTCCTTTGCTTCACCATGCTTCACTGGCTTCAGTGTGTGTGTACATTTTGCTTTTGGTGAAGACAGACTGGCTTGACTTCAACAGAGCTGGGGAGCCATGATACCATGTTTAAAAAAGATAAGAATGTTTCTCTTAACTAGAAAAATAAATAAAATACTACTGGGAATGAACTGCTTCATCACTGTCCTAAATAGATTGGCCCTATTCCTCCAGCTAGACTGTCCTACCTGCAGCTGCAGAGTGTCTAATTGTCTGTTGTTCTTTTAGTGAGATTGCACTGTCAAAAATAAACAAAAGTCACTAAAGTAGCTATAGTAATCATTATTGTAAGACATAAACTGATTTTTTCTAAAACATACATAGAAGTTATTATCCTGACTGACCACACACATCATTGGCTGACTCCTCCCAGTCTGGTCAACATGGTCTGTAGGCTGTAGTAACTGCTGAAATAGATTAAAAATAATAAAATAATTTCCCTAATTTGCGGCTCATGACTCATGGGTCAGCTGTGCTGCCAAGTGAGTGACTAGCATTTTGGCATCCTGAAAAGAAATTCAAAGAGAACTGTGGGGTTTACCAAACCCCTATCTTATCTAGTAAGCCAGCTTGTATAGCATCTCAGAGTTGGCTAATTATTTGCTCATAGTTAGTAAAAAAATCATTATGTTAAAAATAGTGGGAAAATTAAGAAGATATACAGGAATGGGGTCTGCTAAAATACCAGGGAAAGTTCTTATTTTATTAACATCTTATGTGGCAAGTGGGAGGGGTCAGCAAAACTAACAGGAAAGTGTTTATTTTTGTTCTAATCTTTAGAACCAACATTGGGATGGAGTCTGCTAAAATAACAGGGAAAGTGTTGTTTTCTAATATCTTGTGGGCAAAAATTGGGGATGGGAAGCGGTCCACTATACTGACAAGGAAAGTGTTTTTAATAAATAAATAATAAAATATACACACTAACATATATATATATATATATATATATGTATTTGCTGACAGTATAGCCTAGAGGTTAGAGGAAAGAGGTATGAATGAGCTTGGTACATCCAATCAGACCAGATCTGAGTTTGATTCTCACAGTCTCCACTTGCATACTGTGTGACTCTGAGCAAGTCACTTAACCACCCAGTGCTCCCAGGTCACCCCTGAAAACAGGCACTTGTGCCTAGTGGGCCTACCAGTTACCAAAGACTAAAAAAAATATATATATATGGCCCAGATATTCAAAAGGTATGCGCCATCATAATAGGATTCTTGCCTGTGAAGTCGAACTTGCTCCATTCTGCCATATTCAGCAGGAGGCAGTTGTGCCACAGAAAACATGCTGAGCAACAGTGCAATGCAAATGAATGCATGCTGAACTGGAGAGGTCGAGGAACCATGCATAAACTGCACAGCCGATATTCAGCAGGGCTGTGCAGAGTTGTGCAGGCGCAACCCCAACCTGTGCCTGCACAACTTTGAGCCAAAAAGGCTTAAGTTGAGGCCACCCACAGGTGAGCTGCTGCATTGCAGGGTGCAACACAGCAGCTGCCACCTGTGTCTGGCTCCCAACCCAGTCCCTGTGCCCCGCTCAGCCTGATCACGGGCAGCCAACTGTAAATCCCCACCACCACCCCACTGGCCCAATCGTGGGCATAGTCTAATCCATCCCACCAGCCTGATCACGGGCAGCAATGTGGCTCCCCGAATGTATCCCTGGTGGTCCAGTGGACTGAAAAGCCCAATCATGGGCAGTAGTTGTTTAACGAACCCCCTCCTCCGCATTCATCCCTGGTGGTCAGAGGACCGAAAAAGCCTGATCGCGGGCGGTGGTTCATTTAATAAACCCCTGCGAATTCATCCCTGGTGGTCAGTGGCACATCTCGATTGTGGGATGTATATGTTGAACAACCCCAGACATAGCCCTGGTGGCTAGTGTCCCCACCCACCCACCCATGACCCCACCACCCGCTCCCCGCGCCGGCGGGCAGTAGCATCCACCGTCTGCCGCCCGCCGCCCGCCCGATTGACTGCTCGGTAGGGCTGCACGCCCGTGGTGCAGAGCAGAGCCAATGGGCGTGCAGCCCACACCATACATGACAGTCCACATTTGTGAATGAATACATTCATTCATTCACAAAACTAGATTGTCTTGTACAGTATGGAGCTGCCATTGGCTCCCTGCTCTGCACCAATGGGCATGCAGCCCCTACAGGCCAGTCGAGTAGGCGGCCGGGGTAACGAGCAGAGGGATACTGCTACCCGCCAGCTGCGAGGCCCGAGTGGCTGAGGCTCGTGAAGTGAGTGAGGTGAACACAACCCACCAGTGCGAGATGATTCAACACATCCATGATCAGAATGTGCCACTGGACTAATTCAACGGAGGGTTTATTAAACAGTACTACCAGCGATCAGCCCCCAGTCACTGGACCACCGAAAATAATCTTGGCTGAAAGGGTTTGATAAACAGCTACTGCCCGTGATCAGACTTTGTTCCACTGAACCACCGAGGATACGACCGAGGGCTGTGCTGCCGTGGTCGGCTGGTGAAGATACTATGCCATCAGGCTGGTGGGTGATGATGGGGTACTACGTTTCACCTGCGATCGGGCTGCAGGGGTGTCGGTCCCCAATGGCTGCTGCCTGACGGGGTGCCAGGTGCAAGTCCTCGGGATCGGCGCACCTGCATGCTATATGCATGCAAATGGGGAATATAATCAGATTAAAATGGCCCCTGCTTTGCATGAATTATGGCCCCATTTGCATGTCACCTTTTGAATATGGGATTTTGCACATGGTGCAATGGTACTTGTGCCACCGCAAGTTGAATGCTCCACTCTGACAACTGCGGTGGCGCCAAATTCCACTACGCCATGCACAGTGCTGTGGCCAGGGGTGATATTCAAAGGTACTCAAGGCGCAACTCCTTTGAATATCGCTCTGGACACACCCTACCTAACTATTTTGTGCAGCACAAGAGCTTGCACCACAAAATAGCGCAGTTTGAATATCCAGCCCATATATAGATATAGAGACACACACACACACACACCACAGCTGCAATTGTTGCATGCTGTATTTGTGGTGGCATTGTAGCTCAGGGAGAAGAGACTACCAGAAGGTCTTTATTTTATTAACATCTTGTGTGGCAGGGGTCCTCTCAACTAACAAGGAAAGTTTTTTCCTACTCTTGTAGACCAACCTGGGATGGGGTACCATTCTGCTATAATGACAGGAAAGTTTTTTAAATACATATATATAATTGAATACTGAATTGACAACAGGGATGGGGTCCACTAAACTACCAGGGAAAGGTTGGGGTTTTTCAGTCTTAAGTAAAGGACATGGATTTCAACTGACCATCCCATGATTGCATGGAGAGGCAGCGGCTGTGGTGGGTTTGAACATGTGTTTCAAAAAACAGTCATCTAAATTTAAAATCCATCTGTTTTTCATCACAGAGCCATCTTACTAATTCATCATTCAGCTCATTTTATTTTAACAAACAAACAAAAAAATTTTGAATAACCACTTGTGCTCAAGGAGTGGGTCCATTACATTACCAGGAAAAGTGTTGACATCAGAGATTGGGACGGGTCCCTAGATAACCGTGGAAAATGTTTTATTTTATTTTTACATTGTTGGGGTGACATCAGGAGATCCAGGAGGATCAACTAAACTACAAGGGACAGTGTTTTGTTTTTAATTACATAGTAGGGGCAACATCTGGATTGGGGAGTGAGGTTCCTAGACTACTGTGGAAACTGTTGTATTTTATTACTTATAGTACTGTACCTTGTTTGGGTGACATTAGGTGATCTGGGAGGCATTCACTAGACTACCAAGGAAAGTGTTTGTTACTTAATTACATAGTTGGGGCAAGATCTGGATTGGGAAGGGGGTCTGTTGACTACCAGGAAATGTGTACTGTAGTTGGGCGACATCAGGAGGGCTCCACTAGACTAGCAGGGAAAGTGTGTTATTATTTTATTAATTATATACTGTATTTAAGGTGGCGTGGCGAATCTAGGAAATGGGAGCCATTAGACTACCAAGGAAAGTCATTTTTACAGTCTTAAGTAAAGAACATGGATTTCAACTGCCATCTCATGATCACATGGAGAGCAGCGGCTGTGGTGGGATTTGAACATGTGTCAAAAGTCAGTCATTGTCTAAATTTAAAATTAATCTGTTTTTCATCACAAAGTCATCTTAGTAATTCATCATTCAGCTCCGTCAGCTCATTTTATTTTGACAAACAAACAAAAAGCATTATATTATTTACAATGTGGTGCAGATGTGGGTGGTAATCTGTGTGGTCCCCATGTCTTTGTTTTACAATAGAACACAAAATAGATTGCAGAAGCTCAAAACTCAAGCATCAATTTACAGCAGCATTAGAAACATGAGAAGAAACAGTCTTGGGCGATTTTAGTGAAACAGTGTACTTTATATCTGTGTTTGGGTATCCATCAGTGTTTTCCATCAATACTGATTAAACCCTTTCACTCTGTGACTTGTCTTAATTTGTTTGACTGTATACCCTTCCCATGAGTTGTACTCAGTTAACAGTTACTGATAAATCAGTGAAATGAAGAGTGTAACTCTCACATGAAGACATCAGCTGACAGTGAAAAATTAACTTAAACCCACTTTTGGGTTGCACTTTGAAATGTATCCTGGCTGAGAGTGCCTTTCACAGTCAACACATTTTAAATAAAATATAGCATAGTTAGGATCACATTAAAATTAAGATATGACATTGCAGCTCAGTTGCCTTAAAAGCAGGACCACACTGAGAATGAGGTGCTGCATCCCAGATAGACTATCCAGAGTACATACACAAATTTTGTGATAATAAGGAATGCAACAAAAGTTATCAAGTAATCAATGGTCAAACATTTGAGAAGACCTTAAATAGCACTGCATGTACTTGTATACGTTTTGGTGGCATTGTTCATTTTTAGTGTGATTTTGCTTTGCTTTGGTATGACTTGTGATATACTGCAGCTGCTTTTCTTCAGCTTTGCTGTGCCAGGACCCCACCCCTTTGCTAATGACTCAGTTACATACCAACAGTATGGTATGAATAGGTGAAGTGCGGAATTCCTCGATCATCTCACATTTCTGTAATGCACCCATTAAGCATACAGCCTCATGAATTACTGAAGTGGGGCAGGGAAGGGGGTGGACGGGTAAGGAAGGGAATTTATTTAGTTTTTGTTAACCGGGCAGGTGCACTAGCCATAACAATGACTATTTTCAGGCACGACCTGGGAGATTACATGACAAACATCAAGAAACATTACAGTAAAGGTTTGAGTGGAAAGAAAAGCGTGAGAAGCGTGTAATCACAGTGGCTAAAGCCCCTTCCTTTCCTTCCTTTTCAGATACAAATGTCACTTTGTATTTCCTACAACTATTCTACTCAGTGTTTAAATAAACCACTTGCACTGGTATTTAGAGTAGTTGCGGTTTCCACCACTGCCAAATTCCATAATGTGTAGTTAAATGTTGATAGCAGCCTAGGTCCCACAATAGATACATACTAGTTATGTTACCTTTAGAGCTATATAACAATCATAGTTCACACTCAGCAAATATTTTGTAAGGCGTAAAGTCCATTCCTAGTAATGTGAGATTCATTTTACATGCATATGAATTCTTTTGTCCTCTTTACTTTTTATGTTATTAGACAAAGCCGGGGCAGTGACAGATTTTAATGGGGAGCCATCAGTGTCACTTTTTTCTTGTTTAATTTCTATCATTAAAAATGTCATGCACTCAGATAAAATATTTTGCTCAGTTACTGGGCAAAATTCAGATGCACTGTGGAGACTTTACATCATGCAAACTGCACATTTAATTAATCCATCAATTATCAAACATGACTTTACCCCATTTAAAAAGTGAAAATAAAATTTTAATCAATTCACTATGTTTCACCTTAATAACTTGATTTTGTTGCACTTCCTAGTGCTACTGTAACTAGCCTAAGGTTCTGAGGTGTACAATCACATTTTTAATGATTTTCATATTGCAGTCAGTGAGACAGGAGTACATTTTTGTTTAGAATTGCCGCAACTATTTTAAATATAATAGATGGTGGTTAGTTTGTGTTCTGCATGATCAGCCCATGGTCTCTGCATTCAATATTGATTGTAGTGACATCAGGAGTGTGAAAACGACTTCCATAGAATTATTGCACTACTTTCTCATACCACAAGAAATGCACAGCTTTTTATTGGTTAATCACCACAGTACTGTTTATATTAGAAGTCACGGTGACATCAGATATGGGAGAGCTGTCAAGCTACAGTATCTTCTCCATTATGCAGTGCATAATTGCTGTGTCATTATTAGCAGCTCTTACATGCGAGTGCAGTATTGATTGATTTAATTTTTTTAATCCGGTGATCTTTAGGAAACACAGAAGGAGCAGGACAGAGAGCTGTACCAGTTAAGACAGAAGGAAGTAGGGAGGGAAGTCAGAATAGCAAAGGCCCAAACTGAGGAAAAATAAAATATGCGAAAGTGTCACAAATGCAGTTTTAGTGTCACAAATGACCCTTTTACTTTGTAATTCAGACATTTTCTTTTCAGTTGGTGGTCAGAGAAGGCATTTAAATTTAGGACCCTCTAGGGACCCAATTCTTGTTGTGTTCAACTAGTCGAGCCCTGAGGATGCTCCCAGTATCTTTTTGGGGTGAAACACCCAGAAATATGTTTTTAATTTTGTTAAAAGTAGTGTGGCAAAGTACTTTCATATATGCGACACTTTCATGATTTATTCTTTTGAAGCGTCATGATTTGCGAAAATGCTGCGACACTATGCCCAAAACAATACGAAATCTTTGCCACCCTGCTGCGAAACAACAGTTTAGTCTTTTGGGCTGAAATTTGCAGGGAAGAAAGCCAAAATCATACAGATGTGCCTTTTGGTGGTTTGGTGCCAAAATATAATAGGGCTACAAAGTTAGAGCATTCTGAAGTTGACAATTTTCCCATAGGATAACATTATGGCGTCTACGCGCCTTTTAGGTGCCGTATCACAGCAGTTGAGATCTGAACTTTCATCACAAAACTTTTAGCCCCAAAACCAGCCTGCAAAGTCGTAAATAATATGAGATTTAAATGTTTTTTTACGGTGTATGGTGGGGTGGCAGGGGTGGGATGGTAGGGTGGCAACCCAGACACGAATTTCTCACTGTGGTGGGTACACAGTGTGCCATTATTTGCCCATATCATTGCATTTACTGTGCTTCTCAATGCACCTTTTGGGACACAAAGCATGCATTGCATTACTTTTACCGTTAACATTTAGTTACATGTTTCTGCTTGCATTCCCGTTACAGTTTGCGTTAACACTTTCCGTTTGCATCACCGTGTCGTTACTATTTGGGTTTGCATTCTTGCTTGCAATTGCATTTCCATTTGCATTACTTTGGCGTCACCATTGCCGTTGCCGTTACCATTTGCGTTTGCATTTCTGTTTGTGTTACCATTGGCATTTGATTACCATTTGCATTTCCATTACTGTTTGTGTAATCGTTGCATCATCGTTGCATTACCATTTGTGCTTACGTTTGTGTTACTATTAGCACTGTTGTTTCCTTTTGAGTCACCGTTAGGCGCTACCATTTGCGTTTACTTTACCAATACCATTTGCATTTCTGGTACTGTTTTCATTAGCGTTTTCGTTATGTCACTGTGTGTGTTTACCATTTGCATTTGTATTAATGCTTACCGTTACCATTTTGTTTTTGTTGCCATTTGCATTACCATCACTGTGCTCACTTTTAGCTCATTTCCATTGCATTACGTTTTCATTTGCTTTTGTGCTTGCATTTGTGTTACTGTTTCGTTACTGTTTCCTTTATTGTCACCACTGGTGTTACCGTTTCTGCTTGCGTTTGCATTACCATTACCATTTGCATTTTGTTACGTTTGCGTTATCATTTGCGTGTGTGTTTTCGTTACCATTACTGTTACCATTGCCGTTAGCGTTGGCATTACTGTTAGTGTTAACGTTCCCATTAGGATTACCGTTAACATTGCTGTTACCATTACTATTAGCATACCTTTCCTGTAAGGGTTATTACACACAATGGAAAGCATGGTGGCAGGCCCCACGCCCCACCACCACATACCATTCACTATTTATAGTGCATTCTCAAAAGAGGAAATTCATGGAAAAAAAATCCATTTAATTCATCAGTTAGGGTTGTTCCACAGCAACAAAAGTGAGGAAATTCGGTGTTTGGTTGCCACCCCTACCATCCCACCCCAACAACAGCCATCGGGGTGTGCATTGGGGTCATCGTCCTAACTCTTACCCCATTCTCCTATACTTCTCCACCTCAGCTTCTTTACACATGTGGAATGGGGTGAGAGTTGAGTCACGGCGACCCCAACACACCCTGATGGCTGCTGGCAGGGGTGAGGTGGGGGTGGGATGTGGGGGTGGCAACCTAATACCAAATTTCTTCACTTTTGTCGCTGTGGAACAACCCTAACTGATGCATTAAATGGAGTTTTTTGCCATGAAAAATATATATATATGTATATGTATCTATATACAGTATATATATATATCTATATACACAGTATATATATATATATATATATATATATATATATATATAGAATATATATATATAGATAGATGATATAGATAGATAGATAGATAGATAGATAGATAGATAGATAGATAGATATAGACACACACACACATACCTAATATATGAAAATGCCAGCAGATACAGGCCATACGATCTATTGAGTCTGCTCAAGTGTGCAACTCCCAGTCTAATCTACTGCAACTGCCCTCCACCCCTTGCCCATCCATCTGATTTATTGCCCCTTTCTGCCAACTCCCTCCTAGCTTCCCACCATTTTGACCCTACCTTTGACCATGTCCCACCCTCTTTTAACACTGCCCACATATTTCAATGATATCACTCCTCTGGCAGTGAGTTCAACCTCACTACCACCCTTTTCATGAAGTATAGCCTCCTCATTTCCCTCTTGAATCTTACACCACCAGCTTCAAACTGTCTCCCTTGTGTCCCTCCCCTTAATCTAAACATGTCCTCAGTACTAACACTATTCATGCCCTTTAAGTATTTGAAGATCTCAATCATATCTCCTCTCTCCCTTCTATCCTCCAGGGAATACATGTTGAGCTCCCCAGTCTTTCCTACAATGGTTTGTCCCCCAGTCCAGGATCATCTTTGTCAACCTGCACTGGGCCCCTCAGTAGTTTGACATCCTTCTTTAAATGTGGGCACTAGAACTGCACACAGTACTCCAAGTGAGGTCTCACCAGTGACCTGTGCAGTGGCAGAATGACTTCCTCTCCTAGAAACGATTCCTCTGGCAATGCACCGCACCATCGTATTCCTTGGCAGCCACCTTCCCACTGTGCTAACATGTATACATAAAACAGGCAAAATGTGAATTAGGCCACAGATGTCTGATCCTATAGTGCACACTGGACAGCAGGAAAAACAGAACCAAGATAGATGAGGTTGTCGATAACAGTTATTGGCCCTAGCACATGGTGACACCCTGTGCAGGTGTGACACCACAGCCCAGACTGAAAGTTTCTCCCATGGGGTACTTGTGCCTCCGACTCTAAGACCAAGAGTGGGGCTCTATAGAAGATTGATTTTTAAAAGATGTTTTATTTCCATGTGATGGTTGACTATGGGACAAAGTCCTTTCTGCTGTTCCTATCTATAGAAGCCACTGTGTCCATCTCAGATGGAATAATGTTGCCTGACTTCAGCAGTTAAAAGTAGGTTTTTCATTCTACACGCTTCAGTCATTACATAGTACCACTCATTGTTGGTGGGTCGGATGAAAGGCGTATTGAATTATTGCTTTTACAGTAAGTGTTTGTCTTTATAAAGGAACAGTGAAAGAAATTGGGCAAAACTTTGACCCCACCTGTTTTATACTGTAAAAGATTCATAGGAGCTTCTAATTTTATTTGGTGGTAAAATGTTCTACTTCCACCAAAGTTTGAACATTTATAAATGTTTCAATTTAGTTTTTCTGCCAAGAAAAAAAGTTGGCCACAACCTATGGCTTGGAAATAGCATTGTAGACTTGATACTTGTTAGGCTTGAGAAAATAAAAAATCATGGTGCACAGCAGAAGAAGTATAGAAATCTATAGTTGACAGGTATGATAATATTTTGATTAACAGTTGCTGAAAATGGCTTTTTGGAAAAACATTTTTCCTTTCACTGCTGCTTTAAACTTACGTGTATTGTTTTGAATAGAAACAAAGTACATTAAATACATAGGGATGCACAGGATCAGTATGTAACATAGAAATTCCAGCAGATAAGGAATGCTTGGCCCACCCAGTCTGCCCATTTTTCTACCTGCTGCAGAAACCACAGACCCTACTTGATCTCCGGCTTTGTTCTCCTTCCATTCACTAGGTTCCCCGATGCCTATCCCATGCAATTTTGATTTCCCTGCCGTATTTGCCACCACCACCTCCACCTCCATTGGGAGGCTGTTCCATGTATCCACCACCCTTTCTGTGAAGAAACACTTCCTCACGTTGCCTCTCAGTCTACCCCTTCCAGCCTTATGTCACAACCCCTTGTTCTAGAACATCTCTTTTTCTGAAAGATGCTACCCTCCCATACCTTATTTATGCCCTTGGGATATTTGAAGGTCTCTGTCATATCCACCCATTCCCTCCTCTCCTCAGGGTATACCTATTGAGGTCCTCCGGTCTCTCCTCATATGAATTACAGTGCAAGAAGTGAATGGCAGCGCTTTCATATATCTTGTAACTACATCACTCGGAGAAAAGAAATATTCTGCTAAAGAGAACTTTTAAATATACTTGCTGCTCCTCCACAACATGGCAGCGGCTTGCTGACCAAACAGAATATGTTATGTAGTATAAGAAAAGAACTACTTATTACTATTCCAGACAGTAATTATAAAAATCTCACCCCTATGAATTTGCCCAGCACTGTGTATAACATGGGGAAGAAAATTCTCTCTTAAATGTACTCATTGTTATACTGCTAGCCTTCATATTGTTCAGAAAGTCCCAGAATTAAGACTCACAGTCCAGCTGAGTGACAAAAGACACAACTAGATCTGATAATTTGGTGATGACTAGCTCCTCTGCTGGCAAACAGCAGCACAGATGTAAAGTGATTTTCCAAGTTTAGGAGATGACTTACAGTACAACAAATGGTAGCTGATTAGGGTTGCCACCTGTCCAGTTTTAGACCAGATAATACAGTTGTTGGGGTCCTTATTGGTTTGGGGGCAATTCTGAGTGCTCACACACTTTTACAACTTATTATTAAATCATTCACTTCTTGGGTTGCATGTCCAGGTTACAAAGAAATTCTGATGTCACAGGCCTTTGTTTGTAAAACCAGTCTGGGAGCTGCTAAGTATGGCCATTAAAGAGCACTTTTCCTGGATTTCTTTATTTGCCTGCAAACACATCAGGGCTCCCTTACCTGAATGGGAGTTCCTCCTTGTCGTACCCACAAAGGAAGGGAAGGGATCATATTTTGACCCCAAGGGGCTAGCAGCTTGATCCCTTCCACTTCCTGATTGCCAACACCATCTGCCTTTTCTTGTTGTGTGATGTAATTATAGGACTAGCGGGGATGTGCTCCATTCAAGCCTATGGAGGAGTGATTTTAAAAGTTATTTTCAGTATTTTAATCAGACTTTTGGTACAAATGGAAGCATGTTTTCAAATAATAAGAGCATTGTTACTTGAAAACATGCTTCAGATTCTCCAAAAGTCTGATTAAAATACTGAAAATAACTTTTAAAACCACACTTCTCCACAGGCTTGAATGGAGCATTGATGATCAGGAAGTCAAAAGGATTGAGTTGCTAGCCCCTCAGGGGCAAAATATGATCCCTCCCTTCCATTGGGGCTCAACAAAAGCATTTACAGCTACTACAGAGAAACTCCCATTCAGGTAAGGGAGCCTGTGTTTGCACTGCACTGAGAGAGGTGCTCTTTAAGGCCATTAGCACTAAATCAACTGAAATATTTTCCAGTTTGAATTATACTGCTGTGACAGAAAACAGTTCTTATACCTTTATATGCTCTCTTGTGTTCATTTCTGTATGTCTTATATTCTGATGAATTTTAGGCCCATTTTTGTTACATTAATTATTTCATTTTATTGACTTTATCACTACATTGATTCCCTCTCTCTTGAGTCCACAGCATCTATTGCCCTGAACATCTATTGCTGTCAAAAAATTCTGCATTCCTTACATCCTTTGCAACTGAACAACATGTTGGAGTTCCACCACAGTTGCCTCTGTATCTGTGGAGCACTCTGGTCACACTGCACTATTTATAACTTGCAAAAAATCGGACTGTCCTGATTGGGACACTAGGGGATGGGGCACCCGAGTGTCACTGCTATATTTCTGGGGGGTCCTGAGAGGGAGGGTCAGGTGGGGGGCCATGTTCTAATTTAAAAAAATGGCAGTCACAGTGGAACAGGAAAACTCCACTGTTTCCAAGATGGCAGCCATGGTCTACTGCGCATGTGCTAGCACTAGCGCCTGACTGCCATTTTCTTTCTTAAATATTATGTATATCCTCCCCTGACCCTCCATCTCAGCACCCCCCACACAGAAGATAACAATGACACTGGGGTGCCCAATCCCTCAGTGCCACATTTGGGAATCCTGCATCCTGTTTTTTTTCCCTAACTGCAAAACAAAAAATCCATCAAGTATTTTGCAGCCATTCCTTAGCCCACACCTCCCTCCACTCAGCATCCCCACAAGCCCTTACTTACCCATCGTGGTCCAATGCGTAATCTTCTCTGAACCACTGACGCATCTTCACTCTTCAATGCCTTCATGTCTTCACTCATCACGGTGGACTGCGACCTGAAGTATGCTTTCAGTGTATTTCAATGAGGTTTTGAACTTAGTAGCATAACCGCCAGTTTTCAATATTTTGCCTCAAACTTTCAACATACTTTTTGGGACTCAACCTTATGAACAATGCAAGTAATGTCTGGTAAATCTGTCCCAAAAGGTGACTTTGAAGTCACTGCATAATATCACCTCTCAGGCAGGAGTTGAAAATGTTCTCTACTATTGTTCAAGAGGTGGGGTCATAAGATGGCTATGTTGAAAATGTGGTATAAAAATATTAAAAACAAAGTTATGAGCCTCACGTTGAATTTTGCAAGTGCAGGCTCATAACTGTCATTCTATTTTGACCCCAAATTTACAACATAGCCATATCTTCACAGCACCTCATGAATGTGAGAGCTGTTATTTTCAAATCCTGGCCAAAATATTTTTTACATCCCAAAGGTGATTTTGCAGTCCCTGTATGAAATCACCTATTTGGCAGGAGTTGAACATTTTCTCTGCTATTGTTCATGAGGTGGGATCATAGGAAGGCTATGTTCTCAATTGAGTGTAAAACATTTAAAAACAAAAAGTTATCTGGCTATGTTGTATTTTGCAAATGCAGGCTCATAACTGTGGTAATATATAATATTTTACCCAAAGTTTTAACATAGCCATTTCTTTACAGCACCTCATGAATGTGACAGCTGTCATTTTTCAACTCCTGCCCAAAGTGTGTTTTTGCATCCCAAACGTTGATTTCACAGTCCCTGTGTGAATTCACCTTTTGAACAGGAGTTGAATATTTACTCTGCCATTGTTTATGAGGAGGGGTCATAAGAAGGCTATATTGAAAATTTGGTATAAAAATATTGAAAAAAAGTTATAAGTCTACCTTGAATTTTGCAAATGCAGACTTGTAACTCTGATAATTTTCAATATTTTTACCCAATTTATAACATAGCCATATCTTTACAGCACCTCATGAATGTGACAGCTGTCATTTTTCAAATCCTGACCAAAATGTTTTTGTACATCACAGAAGATTATTTTGCAGTCCCTGCACGAAACCACCTTTCGGGCAGGAGTTGAAATATTTTCTCTGCCAGTGTTCATGAGGTGGGATCATAAGAAGGCTATGTTCTTAATCTGGTGTAAAATATTTAAACAAATTATGAGGCTATGTTGCATTTTGCAAACATAGGCTCATAAGTTTTAATATTCAATATTTCTACCCACATTTTCAACACAGCCATTTCTTTACAGCACCTCATGAATGCGACAGCTGCCATATTTTCAGCTCCTGCCAAAAATGTGTTTTGCATCCCAAAGTTGATTTCCACAATCTCTGTGCAAATCACCTTTTGGGCAGAAGTCAAACATTTCCTCTGCCCATCTTCAAGAGCAGGGTCATAACAAGGCTATGTTGAAAATCTAGCATAAAAATATTACAAAACAGCGGTATGAGCCTACATTACATTTGCTAGTCATTTGCATGCGGTATGAACTCGATGTTATACAGTAAATGTAAAAGGCTGTAATGACAGGTACCACCACATGATTCTGTTGTTTTTATCTTTCATCTGGGACAGAAAGCAAAGGGGATTATGGTCTGTTACTAGGGTAAAGGGGCTCCCCATAAATAGAATCGTAATGATTCAATTGCCCATTTTGCTGCTAAACACTCCAGTTCCAACTGCTATATAATTTTTCTCTATCATATAACTTACAGGAGATATATACTATAGGATGTTCTTCCCCATTTATTGTCTAAGTATGGCTCCCAAACCCGTCCCAGAGGCATCTGTGTGGACTTCAAATGGATAATCAAAATCAGGGCTCCTTAACACAGGGGAAGAGCATAGTGCCACCTTTATGGTATTAAAGGCTTGTTCACATTCTTGTAACCATTGTATTTTATTCCCATATTTCCTTTTGTAAGGTCAGTTAGTGAAGCAGCAATTGTAGAGAAATTGGTGATAAAATGCCTGTAATACCGGCAGTACCTAAAATGATTAGATTTGTTTCCTTTGTGGTTGGTCTGGCACTGTTAGCTACCACCTCTACCTTATCCATTTGCAGTTTGATGAGCCCATTATCAAGTGCAAATCCTAAATATTTGGTCTCATTCATAGCCAATGCACATTTACTTGGATTTATGGTCATACCTGCCATCTTGATTGCATTTATTATGTCTTGAGATGTGTCAAATGAGAATCCCAGTCTTTACTGAACACGACCACATTGTCCAAGTATGCAGCACAAAATGTAGTGTATGGTGTTAATATTTGATCCATATACCGCTGGAAAGTGGCTGGTGCACCATGGAGCCCAAATGGCATAGTACAGAACTGGAAAAGGCCCATAGGGTACTGAAAGCTGTTTTTCTTTATCTGCACTTGCCAAAAGGATCTGTCAATATCCTTTGGTAAGATCTAACATGGATATGTATCTAGCATTCCCAATTTTATCTATAATATCATCTATTTGAGGCATAGTGTAACATTAAATTGTGCAACTTGGTTAAGGTTTCTAAAGTCGAGGCACAACCTGATACCTCCTTCCTTTTTGGCACTATCACATCTGGAGACACCCATGCACTTTTTGAGGGTTCAATAATTCAAGGCTAGCAATTTGATGATTTCATCTTGAACCACTTTTCAAACCCTCTTGGGGAGTCTATAGGACTTTTCCTCACTGGGCCTGCATGAGTTTTTATCTGGTGTTCCACATTCTTAGCCTTACCTGGTATACTTGTGAAGGTTGTGGCAAAGATTGGATCAGAGCGTCTAGTTGCTCTCTTTGTTTTTTTTAAATTGGGGTTCACAAATATGTCTTGGGGTCCTTTCGTATCCTCCAGTCACCCATAAGCAGCTTCAAAATCTGTCTCTCCCTCGTCAGGCATTACCATGAGACTGATTTCATCATTTGTTCTCTCATACCATTTCTTTAACATATTTATTGATACACCTTTTTCCAGGTCTAATATCATGGGTAGCTATTTCATAATTAACTAGACCCATTTGTCTCAAAACCTGATAGGGCCCTGCCACTTCATGAGTAGCTTGTTACTAGAAGAGGGTAATAACAATAACACCTGATCCCCACTCTGAATTGTTTCTTTCTTTTCCTTGATCATACCATGATTTCTGTATCTTTTAGGCTTGAACACGGGATTCATGTGCTTTATTTACAAATGTCACTAACTTCTGCCTCAGTGTTTTCATATACTCAGCAATTCCTTTTTACTTCACTCCTTCCCTTCCTCCCAGAATTCCTTTATCACATCTAACGGTCCTCGACGATTTCTGCTGTATAAAAGGGAAAAAGAGGAATAGCCAGTAGAGGCCTGGGTACTTCACGATAGGCAAACAACAAATAGGGTAAATTTTATCCCAGTGTTTCCCTTCCTCATGGACAAGTTTCATCAGCATCCATTTCAAAGTTTGATTGAAATGTTCTATGAGTCTGTCTGTCTGGGGATGATGGGGAAGTTTGTACTGCCACAATACCCAACAATCTGTAAGTTCTTTTAATAAAGAGGCATTAAAATTACTCCCTGATCAGATAAAATCTCTTTAGGAATACCCACTCTACTAAATAATTTTACTAGTTCTTCCGCTATTTTCTGGGTGGTGACAGTTTGTAAGGGGATGGCCTCAGGATATTTAGTTCCATAATCACAGATGACTAGTCAAAGGGCCCACTATATGTATTCCTATCTGTTCAAATGGGGTTGTCACTAGAGGAGTGGTACCAGGAGTACAGTCTCTTTTCATCCCAACTTTTGGCACTCACTGCAACTTTGGCAGTATTTAGCTACGTCCTCATGAATACCTGGCCAATAGAACCTTTGTAAAATCCTCCTTAAAGTTCTGTCCTGTGCTGCATGTCCTGCCAATGGGATATCATGGGCTAAATAAATCAAATTGTGTCTATACTGGGTGGGAACTATCAATTGTTCTACCTGTTCTCCTGAATCTTCTTTAGTACATACTGATACAATATGTTATGCTGCAAGATGATCTTAGGAGCACCAGGAACATTTACTTTATCTACTCACTGAAACAGGGATTGTAAGGTAGAATCCTTAGCTTGTTCTTCAGCTATGTTACTTTTACAAAATGGATGATATTGATTCAGGTAACCTTTTTCTTTTCAATCCACCTTCTTTGGAGACATCTCTTAGCATTTTAGAAACCTTCATTTTTCCTGGTGGATCATACAGATTGTCCTGAAATGGAAATACATCCCTAGTTGTTGTGGCAGTTTACTCTGAGCTCTAGTGGTTACTGCAGACAAAGTTTCCTTGCTTTGTATAATGCCTGGAAATCATGGTAGTCAAGGCCAATTAGAATAGGTACTGGTAGATTGGGAACTATCCCTGCAGTTACCTCAGAACTTTTCCCATCAATATTTATACATATCCACCATGTAGAATATTGGTGAGAATCACCATGAACACATATGACATGCATATCAGGTCCTTTGCTTTTACTACTCTGTGTGTCAAGCAATTCAGGCCTTACTAAAGTATTTCTGCTACCTGAATCTAACAATCCTATTACATTTTGATTAACCAGCTTTACCATAGTAATTAAATGTCCAGTACCTAACAGAGCTAAATGAGTAGTACCCCAGTATCTTTGGACAATATCTAGCTATATGGCCTAGTCCTTGGCAGTTTCTACAAATAATGTCTGCTGGAAAAGAACGTCTTTTAATATCAGTTTTATTGTCCTTCTTTAAGTCACTGGTGGTCGGAACACTAGTCCTTGTTCCAGGAATTGCCCTCCCTGTTACCATTTATTGGGGATGTGAAGTCCCTTTCCAATATGTTTGATGGGCTGTTAAAAGTCCTCAGCCAAGGAGATGACTTTCCATTGTTTCTGGCTTATGTTCTTTTACCCAAATTTGTACCTCATGGAGGAGTGTCTGTAAAAATTGTTCTACGATAAAGGCCTCCATAATTGCAGCTGCAGACTTTCCTTCTGGTTGTATCCACTTCCAACACAGTTCCTGTAGACGTGTAAATGTCTCTCTAGGATTGTCTTGGGGATGGTACTTTAAGGTACTGAAACCTTTGCCTATATGTTTCAGAGCTGATATTATATCTTTTCAGTATTTCAGTTTTTACCAGGTCATAATTTTCAGCATCTCTAGAGTCCATGTGACTATAAGCCAATTGGGCCCTCCCAGACAAATAGGGGCCAACCATGTCACCCATTGAGTCTGTGACATTACATCCCTAGCCAGTCTCTCAAACATTGTTAGGTAGGCCTCTATATCATCAGAGTTAGTCATTTTAGTTAACTTGATGTCTTTTGGGTTGGAGGCACCACTATCCCCACTATTCCTAGTATTAGACCCAATTAATTGTAGAGTCTCAGCCCACCTGATTTCTTGTGCAGCAGTTCTCATCTCCTTTCCTGGGCATCTATCTCCGCTGTCTCTCCATCTCACTCTGTTGAATCGCCATCCAATGTAGTAAACTTCCCAGGTCCTCAGGTGGTTCCTCCCTGAAGGCTTTTTCTGCAGTTCCTCCTCGGACTCCTCCTCATTGTACATTTCCTCTTTGACCTTGGGATCCTTTCTCCTGACATCTTGACCCAATCCAGATTCAAAGGGTCTCCTGTCAAAGCTGTCTGGGTTCTGGTTACCATTCCAGTTTCTTCTCCTCTCCACCGGATGCTATCTCCACTCCAAGTTGTCTGGAACCCTGGTCAGGTCCCTTTCTGGTTTCTCCTGATATACCTTTAACAACCAGTAACATCCCACTTGACACCACTTTGTCGTAGGGTGTGGGTGTAGACAACTTAAACACAGGCAGAGCCCAGAGGTGGGTTGTGACACACAAGAATGCCTTGAGTGCCTTTTATTTGCCAAAATATGAAATGATCTACAAATTAAATCTCAAACGATATAACCAAGGAGGAAATAAAATAAAATATGGGAAAACTGGTTACAAATCAATTCCTATCTCACCAAGAGCTCAAGGCTACTCTTTTAAGTTTAACATAGAGTAGAAGTGGTTTTAGTCCAGCTTCCCACTATCTTCTGTGTTTCTGGAACAGAGTTTCACCTACTCCTTCCACTGCTATCTATCTATTGTGTCTTCCATTCTCTTTTATAGGTATTCACAGAGCATAATCAATCATGTGGTCATTGTAGTCCGTCCCTAATCTATTAATTAAGCTTCAGTCTGTACTAATACACATAAATGGGGAACTACAGTGACATAGAGTCGATATTCTGTTTTACAGATCAGGTATTTCATATACTACATTTTTCAAAACAGGTTTAAGAAAGTATTTCAACAATTTTCAACCTTAATTACCTAAATCAGCTCATAGCTCCACCTACATTGTGCTGTCACACAGTTCTTGTCCTCTACAAGGTGCTTCATTCTGGTCCTGGTCCCTTTAGGAGAGCTTACTAAAGGCGGCTTTCAGGTAACCTGCAAGGACTTGACCTTCATTTGCTGCCTATTGCATCTGTTTCTTTATTTCTTGCATTTCTTACGTGCTTGCAGTTAATATATGCCCAAGAAGGAAAAGCATAACCCAAAAATCGAACAGACAGACTAAACCCATTTTGGAGGTCTAATTTGTTAGTAGCGAGAACAGGAGAGAAGTTGTTGTAGTTCTGTACTCACATGGCTACCCACTCGCTGCAGCAAGTGACTGCACACAGCAGTACAGATCCAGTGCAGAGGCGGGCGAGATATGCCAATTTTATTTTATCACCACTTCCCTTGCAGATGAAACAGCTCACAAAACTCACATCGGAAAAGAAAGAAAAGGATCCCTTTATTTTAAAAGTCCCGACCAGCGTTCGCAGATACCCACGGCTTCAACTCATAAAGCCGTACCTGTATCCAGCACTAGCACTGGCTTTCTTGTGGGGAGTCTCGTTTACATGATAACAGGAAATGGCTCATGTATTTATCATTCATCGTTATGACCTATTCAGACAACACAACCATCGCCCTTAAAGAGCGTTGGGCATCTCGCACATTCTTTTTTCTTTTACTTAAGGGATTCTCAAGACAGAGAAACAGATAAAAAGGAAAGTGTGAGAAGACTCACTATAACAGGCGGTCACTCCATTACAGTGTGGGAAAATGAATGATAGCAAAAGCAAGAGACTGCAGAGTTTGATAGAAGGAGGGGCAGAAGAAAGAAAATCTGTCTAGAGGATTCCAAATCCCAATTATGGGGCTATACTGCCACACTCTCCTCCTTCTCCTCTTCTTAGCACCCTCCTCTACTCACGCCTTTCCTATCTCCCCACCTGGCATCCAACAGCTGCCCTCACTCAGACTTGAAGTCATTCATAGGTTCCACATCTCTTGCCCTCCCACTCATCTACACTCTCACCGCAGTAGATTAAAACTGCTTAAACCTTCAAACAGACTCTTCTTCTTCTATATACTTCTCCTACTAGTTGACTACATTATCCCTGGCCCGACCCCACTCACCCCCATCTGTGAAAGGCCTCACCATTTAACATCTCAACACTAGGAGTTTGCTGCCTAGGTTAGCCCTTCTGAGAGGTTGGGTGTCACAGCACTCACCTGATATGCTCTGTATTATCGAGTCATGGCTATTATGCTAGGGTTCCGAACCCTACTCTCCCTACCTCCTTCTTAGACAAGACTGCTCAAGAGAGGTGGCAGTGTAGCAATCTACCACCATCAAAACTTGCCTGTCTCAATTATTTACTAACAAAGAAGTCCTGAGTCCCATGAGCTCCTCCTTGTTAAACAGCTTCTGCCCTCCTCTCTCCCCATCCACATTGGAGTACTCTACTCCTCCCCAAAGCACCTCCCTCTACCGTGGTCAGCACTGTCTCAGCTGTTCTGCCACTGCCAGCTCTGGCAGATTCATTCTACTTGGCAACTTTAACCTGAAATGGGCCTCTGCTACCATTAAACCCACCATTCAGCAAATTGAGGCACTAAACCTACACCAACTGATCAGCGAACCCACCAAACTAACCCCCCACTCCCAAAACCATATGCTCCTGGACTGGATCCTGGCTTCTCACCCATACTTGGATAGCATCAGCTGGTACGGCTCCTTGACATTTTCAGTAACCACCTCATGACCTACTGCACTCGCAAACTCTATTTACCTCACTCCCTGACCTATCACTGGATCCACTCCCATCACTCCTTAAACATTGCTACGCTTCTGCATGATCTTGCATCCTCAGACTGGTCCCATTTCTATGCCACAGATGACATTGACATGGCTGTCTCCTTATTTCAAGAATGCATTGTAAGAAAATCTAAACTCTCCCCATAAATTCTGGCAAACCCTCTCCTCACTACTCAAACCATCATACACTTCCTCCTCCCTCCCCTCCCTTCAAATTGACAAAAATCTTGTCTCAGACTCTCACACCATTCTCTTTACCTTAAATACATTTTTCACAACATGTGCCCTTCCAACTTCCTGCCCTCCCTCCACCCATCGGCATGCTCAATTTACCCCTGACTCCCTGGCATCCTCTCCCACAGCACCGCCACCCTCTTCTGCCCCACACTTGCCAACTCGACCTATCACAGCCCAGGAGGTACCAGGGCTCTCCAGTCCTTAACTCAAGCAATACGACCCTGATCGTCTTGACCCCCATATTAAAGATCTCAGCCCACAGCCATCACCCATCTCCCTATCTCATCTATTCAATTCCCTTTCTCCTTGGCACAGTACTGCAGGATTGGAAGGAGGCCAAAGTGATTCCACTGTACAAAGGCAGTGATCACTCCCAACCTGGTAATTATCGCCCATCTCCCTCCTCCATGCCTTAGACAAACTACAAGAATCTCTCATCTTCTCAGGCTCCAAACTTTTCACTTTCATAGATTTCCTGTCCCCTTATGAGTTGGGCTTCAGGAAAAATCATTCAACTGTCTCTCTATACTTAGGGTTACTGACACCATTCTCACTGGTATGACCAATGCCACCACAACTCAACCATATTTATAGACTGGGCCAAGGCATTTGACTCCATATCATATCCCATTCTTCTTGCCAGGTTTGAACATGCAGGTGTTTCCCCCTCAGTCAAATGGTTCAACTCATACCTCTCTGGCTGCTCCCAATGCATCCAACCTGGGGACGTTCTCTCCCCCACTTTCTGGTTGAAGTACTTCAAGGGTCAATCCTCTGCCCCATCTTCTTTTGATATTCCTCAGTAACTCCCCTTGTATGCTCCTCCTCCCACATACACCTCTATGCTGATGACATCATCCTCTATAACTCAGGCCCTCTGCCTCAATGGTGACCTCCCAGCTGCTTTCACTAATGTCCTGAACTGGTTTGAGGCAAATCAGCTGAAGGTCAACACCACTAAAACAGCCTCTATGAATTTTGGCACTACACAGAAACTAGCCAAACTCCTCCCACCCGGCCTTCATGACTCTCGATGGCAAAGCCCTTGATTTAGTTCCAGCCTCAAATACCTCAGAGTCTGGCTGGGCAGTCACCTGGCTTTCTCTATCATATCAACCATATTCACTCCAAACTCCACCCTAAACTCAGGTCCTCTACAGAACAAAGATGCCCTCACCCTCCTGTTCACTGGATTCTCCTACACAGACCATCTTGCCACTTTTTGAATATGCAGACATTATGTAGAGGTCCACCTCTGCATCCACCCTCTCCAGACTGGACGTTCTCTTCAATGCCTTTTCTTGTTTCACCCTGAATGCCCACCCCAACCCACCTTTGCACCCTTTCCTTCTTGCTATTATTCTCCCTCTTACTTCCTGCCAAAACCTCCATACCTCCATCCTCACCACTAAATTCTGGTTTGGCTCCTCCCCTCTAACTAGCCTCCTTCCTATCCCCATCACCACCTCCTCCATAGTATCCATTCTCCCATGGCACATGCTCCTTTGCCCTCTCCCACCCGCACTCAAACTCAGGCAAAGCTGCCTTCTGTTTCCTCTTCCCCATGAATGGAACTCCTGCCTGCCTCACTGCACACACTGCCATTCTTAAGTCTCTTAAATGAACCTTTACCTCTCCCCTCCAACACCTTGCTTGTGTCATCAACCTGAATAACCTCTCGGTAGTACCTTGTCTATCCCTCACTGGTTTACCTGCTTCCCAGTGTGCCAGGTCCTCTGCTTCTTCTGAAGATAGCATCTGTCTATGTTTCCCATGGGTCCCACCGCCTCCCTAGGTTTCTGCAATAACCCGTGGCTACCATGTTGCAAAATGTGTCATTGATATGCATATGCTATGTACCATCTTCTTATCTGCCTGTAACCACCCACTGCTATATTGCTAAGTGCTGTTCTTATACACAGCATCATGTACAATTATGTTACATAATGTGTTGTTGATATACATATGTTATGCACCATCTTATCTGCTTGTAACCACCCACGCTATACTGCTCAAGTGTTGAGTTATCACAGCATCATGTTCATTTCTCACCAGCCTATACCACAGTATAACCTGTTACCGTCCTGTCTTTTTGCACCTATGAATTTATATAACTTGTTACCTTCCTGTCTTTTTGCACTTATGAATTTGTAATTCTGTATTTTGCTCTGTGCCTTGTACCCCCCCTCCCCATGTTGCACCTGGAAACAAGCTTCAGCTCAGTCTGCCTCTACTGGTTACCAATCGTTTCAATAAAAAATAAATAAATAAACACTCAACTTGGTTGTAACTGTTTTACTACTTGATTGGATATTTTGTTAATTTACTGTGTTATGTAATACATCTTTGTTTTTATATTTTGACATGGGACATTCTGTAAACGAGACTGGCATCTCATAGAACTCATCCTGTAATCATAAATTTAAATAAATAATAAATAGTTTAGTCCCTTTGCATCTGGGCCTGTTGTGCTCGTCTGGGTCTGTTAAGCTTGCTGTTCTGCCAGCCATTTCAGTACTTTGTCTGGGTCCATCTTTCCCATATTTAAAAAGTGGAAGTTTGATGCTACCACTAAAGCCAACCATATGTGACAGGGTATCAAATTGGGCAGCTTCTCAGGGAGCATTTATAAAGAAAACACTATGGACACCAGTTGAAATTAAATGAAGATTGCTTTACTTTTAGTAACACAAAAAATAAATAGCTTACATTCTGCTTTATTTAAAAATGGTTCTTGCAGTACAGTCTCTGGCTGTCTCCGCATAGAAAAAAAGAAACCTCTTTCCCCTTGTTCACCTTACCCCTTTATTGGGCTGAGGTGTTGCTTGTTCTACTCCTCCCCAGAGGATAGCCAACAAGTAGAGCATGCAGTACAGTGAGCTGTTAAAGCACCAACTTTACAGCAAGAGTACTTGGTATAAATCCTCCCAGCCCATCAAAACCTGCACTGAAGGGTGTGAAGGGGTTTAGGGTGAATGGAGCATGACGGACATACACTTCATCAACTGCCTCAGACATTTGCTCTATGCTTCCTAAATCTGGCATTTCTGTCACTGAAGAGTATAGATTTGAATCACAAAATATTGTTAGAGCATTAGTGTCATGGTCTAATTCTCATTAAGAATTAATTCATTAAGGCTGGGGCTGCTTATAGGCAATGGCAGGTGGTTCAGGGAAGATGTCCTTCAGTGTTTCATCTTCTCTCAGCATGGGTTGTAGCTCTTTGATAATTTTCTGAAGGGTTTTAGCATGGGGCTGTAAGTGACCAATAGGGGTTCATGGTCAGTTTAGTGTCTTTACTTGTATTCCAGCAGACCGTCTCATAGTATTTGTATGGCCTGTTCAAATTCTCTGTCAATTTGTCATGGAGTGCCCTTCTGAATTAGGGAATTCCAAAGTGTGAGAGCTGTCTGTCTCTTGTGCTGTCTTCAGAGCAGATTTGATGGTATCGAATCGCCTGACTCAATACCCTCAGCCTCTCAAACATAATAATTCATAAACTCCTAGCAGTTCAAAATCAATCAGAAAACAAGAGGGACAACACCATGCAACATGGCAAGATGTAAGACCTGTACCCATATATGCACACAGGCCACCATCAAGACAAGCCAGGACAACATAATACAAATTAATGGATCCTACACATGTCAGTCCAGCAATGTGGTTTACCTAATTCAATGCAAGAAGTGCACAAATGGATGCTATATTGGGAAGCTAGTAAACTGCTGAAAACCAGGATGAATCACCACCGTCACATACTAGTAAACCAAAATAGCAGTACACCGCAGGAAACCATTTTCACAAACAGATCACTCTCTCTTGGATTCATCTGTCTTGATACTAAAGGCAACTTCAGAAACACACAGGACAGAAGGACATGGGAACTGAAATAAATTAAACAATTTAAATCTAACATTTCTAGACTGAATCGGGACATTGGTTTCATGACACACTATGGTAAATGTAATTCTTTTTATTGTGAACTAAATCATGTCATTAGTTATCAAACATTGGTTCTGTATTTCTTATTATTATTTTTCTGAGTTCTGTGTAATCTGCTTTTTTACCTGTACCTCATCCTCCTCGCCTCTCTACCAGCTCTTTAGCTCAGTCCTACCCATTCCCTATTGTTTTCATACCTCTGTTTTACTACCTCACACTCTGTTTATCTAGACCTTTGTTCTTTTGTTTCTCCTAATTTCTTGACTTCTTGCATCTCTAGGCACTTCCTATCTATTCTACCCTTACAGCCAGCCTCTGATCTCAGATCCTGCCTGTGTGCCTTTTCTTCCCTTTAGCTTCCTTTAATCCCCTACTGACCTGTTCCTATTTAGCCTCCCTCCCCATTTCTTCTAATTTTTTACTTTGCATCTTAGACTTTCATCTCTAGTACCCTTTATCACCTTCTCACCTCACTTCCTTTTTTTTAATTGCTCTGCATTGGATATAAATACTTCTTATATTGCTCAGTTTTGCTATTCACCGGAAAAGGGACCTGTGAGGCCCAAAGCTTGTGTATAATTCCATCTTTTACAAGAAACTTGTTGGTCCAATAAAAGGTATCAAACCTTCCATCATTCTCCTGTTTTCCAAGGACCAATATGGCTGGAATCTCTTTTACAAACTGATTGACATACAAAACTTCCTAATACTGATGACATATGAAAATAGAAGTACAGTATTTAGAAACAGAAAGTTTCAAAGCTTTCATTGCATAGAAAAGTGCATCTGTTTTCATTTCGGATAAAAAGTATTTGCCTTTAAATATCAGAATATGGACAGAAGAAGACAATCCACCTCAAGCTCTTTAACCGAGGGTACAAAGAACAAGATCCCTTAAGGTAAGTGACTTTCTCCTAATTCATGCAACCAAAAGTTTTGATTTTTCCTGAATACACCATTTGTTAATCAGCTGCCCTCTTGATTCTCTTTAGTTATTCAGACTGCTTGGAAATATACCATGGCTCAGGAAACCTGTTGGATCTTGTCCCTGCTGCTGCTTTTGAGCATTCATACCTTTTCCCTGGAATGTGATTGGCTCCAGCGCCAGCAACCACTTGCAATCAGGAAGAGTTTGCAGCTCTTGCAGGAAATGGTGAGTTCCTCTTCTCATAGTACAGTAATTCCTGAAAGATTAATGGGTTCAGCACAGAGCCCAGAAATTCTGTTAAATGTGCCTTACGGTATTTCTATTACCCCTTTGTTCTGCACATGGGCTGAACTTAGGCACTTGATTTGCAACTGAGCATAGCAAATTTGCAAACTACCCAAAATGTAATTGATATAAAATACCTGCTGCTGTAACTGCCCCTACAGAGGAACTCTCTTAAAAGTAGGCATCAGTTTAAATGTAGGTATCATGGTCAAGTCTACTGGTTTTCATTTTTACCAGAAAACCCAGTAAAATTCTGGAATTTTGACTGCATGCACACAGATGAAAATAAATTGTATGGAATTTGGTATTTTATACCAGATCAATAAATCAACAGAACATGCATTTTCTTGTACAGTAATTGCTTCCTGTACTAATTTTAATTTGCATCATTAAATGTTCTATATATAAAGCCTTCTTTTATTCTAATTAATTATTCAAAACTGAAAGAATGATAGCAGAATCCTGGTAAAATAACTATCACCAATACAATTCCTGGAATTTCAAGTCTTGAAAACGGAATTTCATTACTTTAATCATTGTAAATCAGTAGCCTTAATCATGGTTTGCAAAAGTGTTAATTGTGCAGTCTGATAGCTACTTGTAAGAAAGAACACAGCAGTGAGACTGGTGTCATATATTTATGGAAAATGAGGAGTCAAATGTTTGCAAAAATGAGTTATTTTAGCTGATGGCATATGCAATTACTAAACCAAACATGTATTAAGTTTCATATGGCATAGTCATATATTTTAAAGGTTGCTAACTCACAAACCAGCATCCTGCAGCAGAGTTTTCAAATCCAATCAGAAACCAATGTTCACAATGTTAATGATGTCATAATAGCTCTCCCTGTCAAAGTCAGGTGCTGAGCTCAAGAGAAACAGTGAAATTCCATACAAATAGCTGATTAAAAAATTAGAACTTTTAAACTAATTGAGTATACATCAAATACACTTTGACCTATCTCAAAATACACAATACATCACCACTTGAGAGAGAGCAGAAATTTCATAACTCACAGTTTGCCACTTGTGAGCTTTGGTCAAAACTGCAATGTCTGTTTTGAGGGATCTAGACTGTAAGTTAGTACAGGATTGTGAGGCCATAGAGCAAAGTTAATGCATGTTACATAGAGAATAATGGATAGGCAAGTGTGTGTTATGGATTTTTTCACACCAGGGTGTGTGATGACCCATAAACGTCGAGGCCGAGGCTCGAGAGGTTTATACAGTCATCACACACCAAGAGTGTAAAAAAATCATAAAACACATCCATATCCTTTATTTTTAAATAACTGGGTTTTGCACAGTTTGCACAGCTTTTGCATGGCTTGCGTGACTTTGCACAATTTTGCTGGACAGCAATATCAACCAGATTTCAGGTTGATATAAAAGTGATATCAACCGGTTTTCAGGTTGATATTGTTTTCAACATATCAATTGGAATACTGTTGATATGGGATTTCATGGTTGCAGTAATCCAGTTGATATTCATAGTCACCAGTAATTATATATAGGTTATGTACTGCCTTCCAAAGCTTTTGCAGAGGAAGTCTAGAAAAGCAAGGAAGATGAGGATTACTGATTGTAAAATATAGAATAATGTGTGGACAACCATATACAACAAGGCTGTGTTTCCATCGAGGGCTGGAGATGACAGCATATGAACCTCAAGGTGAAGCTCAGGAGGCCTATGCTGTCATCTCAACCCCGAGATGGAAACACATGCGAGTTGTGTGGTCGACCATATTTTATTTTTATAGTAAATGTTTTTACACTAGAGGGACAGACCCCACAGAAGTGAAAACAAAAAATGGCAATTTTTGTTCTACTTGCATATCAAAATCAAATTTCCAGACTTTTGAAAAGTAAAAGTATGACTTTGGGCATTGGGTGGTTAGTAAGTAGCTCATGCAGAGTAAATGAGAATTTAAAATTGTATGGCCCTTGAACTGTGCATAACAACTGTTCAGAATCGCATAACAATACTTTAGAATGCACATAACAGTTTAGAATGTGTAACAAGGATTTTGAGCAGGCTGATTTTTATCATAACAAAGGGTAACCATATACTATATATTATTTTGCAATGTCTGTATTGGCATTGTAGTATTGTCTCTTTGCAAATATGTTAGGGCAATAATAGTTGGCTGAATGTTTTGCCTGGGTCTGACTGTGAACTAAATCAGTAATACTAACATACTAACATACTAGATGCCAGCAGAGTAGGCCTATTGGTCTATTAAATCTGCTCACACTTCAGCACTCTGATTGTGTACCGTAGCCTCTATCGTCTCATTATACAGAATTTATATTGATATACTTTAAATTATGGCAATGTACTTTTAAACTGTATCAGTAGACTTCCAAACTATATTACTATACTTTAAACTGTATTAATGGTAGTTAACACTATTACCTTGGATCTAGATGCAAATTGCAGCACTCACATTATAACAATATGTACTCCTCAAACATTATGTTTTTAACACTGTGTTTTGCTCACTCACACCAGGGAGAGAATTCCTTTCCAGTGTCTAGAAGAGAGGACCAAAGTTGAGTTCCTGCACCACTTCTCATCCTACCTGAGGATTCCCAGGTATGTGCTTCCATGTAGAATTCAATTAATCAAGGATTTATTTAACAGATGCTGTTTTGGGAACCTCACACCTGGCATGGCAGAAAATAAAAACTATATGAAACTAACTGCAACTAATTAAAACAAGATTTAGTCAGAGCCGATGTGGCTGTGGAGAGCTTTTGGGATGCTTTTACCCATTGTTTTTAATGAATTTACACAATCAGATCTGCTGAGAGGCAGTTTCAATGTGGTCTTCCTTTTATACATTTTACAATGTATTTCCCTTGAATATGCCTCTGATTGCTATATATTTAGCCTGGATAGTTCACAGAAGAAATGGCATCTTATTTTGGGTGCTGAAGCACTAGCAGTGGGACTTTGGAATGTGTCATACGTGGGTACAAGATACTCCAATGTGGCATTACGTAGTTGTAAATTAGATCTGGATAAGTGCACTTCTCTCACCTCCCTATCGCTAATTCATCCTCTGCTTTTCCTCGCCCAGTCTACCCTACTTTTCTGCCCATTCTGACTCTGACTGATGCACTGGTGACTGAGCCGGTTGCTGGGTCCCCTCTTCACTTTTCTTTTTCTATCTCTGACCCTGAGCCTCAGAGCTCTCCTTTACTCACTAAACTAATTCCTTCACCTCCCTGATGTTTCAGCTCCCACGCTAACCAACCTGCAATCTATTGCCTCTGTTTAGCACCCTCTAGGCACTGCCCCCACTGTTTTGAAACCCTGCACTGCTTGCTTTCCTTGGTCTAACCTTTTCTTCCCCTTTGTTCTAAAGCCTCTTGAGGTGCCAGTACCAGAGAACACCCCCCCCACGTTAGAACCCTTCCTTCATTTCCACACCACCTCCTCCCTCTCCTTTGTTTTAACTCTAGGCCTTCCCCTGCTGCTGCATTTAACCATCTAATCTTTGTGTTCCTCCCCAGATCCTGCCCGGTGCAGGGCTTGCCTGTGCAGCTGGGGCGCTCCTCACCCAGGCAGACTACACATCGTTCCATCCGCCCTAGAGGCTGCATCCCCCGGCAGCAAACGGTGCGTCTTTGGGACTGCAGTCTCCTCGGCCCTCCACTGATTGGTTGAACCATTCAGCTACCCAGAGCTGATTGGACTCTCCAGTCCCAGGACTCTTGGCATTGGCTCTAATTTCAAGATAGCTCTGATGGTGGGATTTTCGCCTGCAACTCCTGTGTGCTGTAATTGTATTTTGTAACTGTCTCCAATCAGTGTATTTTCTTCCTGCCCATCTGCCCCAACCCGGCCGCTGTTAAATACATCTCCTCCCTCACCCTCAGCTACATCACTCCCCTATTGCAGTCCTACTTGTCCTCCCTCCTCTCTGGACCTCCTCTCTCAAATATCCATCCTGTTCTACCCTCTTTCCTATCCTACCCAGCATTCATTGCCAACAATTCCTGCTGTATCTCCTATTCATTTCTAATTATAAAGCTATCATTTCTAATTATAAAACACCGAGCCTGGCCAAATCACAGTGTGTGAACGTACTGCCAGCTGACCTAGCCCCTCCTTGCTCCCCACATATAAGCTCCCTCTTGCAGTTCGCCCCTTCCTAACCGCTCTCCACCTGACACTACGTTCATTCCTCTCACCTGACCTCTGCCGGGCATAGCCGAATTTACCACAAAGGATGCATCTACCCTCATGATTAATACCACTTTCCTTACTCTTGCCTTAACCTTTGGGCTTGCTGGCCGCCCCACCTAGACTCTAAGATGCCAGCCACCCATCATTGGAACACCACCATCAATGCCTACTGCACCATCACCTCGGATCTTGCCTCTGACCTGCCTCCCACTTGCAAGCCACCCGATACTCCTTGGCATGCCAGGATCTGGACATTGAAGGCCCATCCATGGCACCTCATTACTACCACTCAGACTTGTCCTGCGCGCTGACATAAACCACACCAACGTATGCTCCAGGAAGCAACTCAAAGTAAATGCCTAAACACCTAAAAGTTACCTGCAAAGACTTGCCTTCCTGCTACTTCTCCTCTCATGGAACATACACCCAAACCCGGGCCCTCCACACAATCAGGAGGCGCATGCCCCAGAAGCCACACATGCTCACAACCTGCTTCTCTAAATATCCACAGTCTTGTTGCTAACTTTACTAGCCTCCAGGTCTGGGTAGCCTTTCATAACCCAGCGTGCGGTCAATAGTTGAAATCTGGCTCAAAGATTCCAGATGCATGTTAGCCTACGGGCTACAGGCTCTTTAGGCAGAACCACCTAACCAAAAGAGGTGGAGGCTGTGCTTTCTATCTCAAGGATGGCCTTCTGGAATTAACGCTACTCTTCCCCTGCTTGGGACCACTGCAGGCTGTTGCCATCAAGGCCCTCCATGGGACACACAACAAGTCTCACACTGCTGTCCATCTATATCTCACCAAAGGACTCACTCAGGGGTCTACGTGCCACCATTGACTGCCTTGGTAGCCTTACCCTTAGCTCCGAGGTCATATTACTCGGGACTTTAATACTAACTGGCTCACCCTGCAACTAACCAGTTTTAGGATGCTACCCAGGCAATAAACTTCAACCAGATGATGGAAGCCCCCACCAGACCAACTATTGGACAGAAAATAGCACTCTGCTTGACTGGGTACTCACTAAGCACCCAGAGCACATCACTATGTTTCTGTCCTCCCAGATAGCATCAGTGATCACCTCCCTGGCATGTTCAACTGGACTTATAACTCACCAAACCCCTTCCCAGAACAGTCACTAACAGAGTCCTCAGGCCTGGTCAAGCTGACCGACTAAGAGCTGACCTCCAACATTCTAACTGATCAGATGTGCATGGGGCACCAGATGTGGATAGTGCACTAGACCACTTCATCATCTTTTCAATTCTATCTGCGATATCACACCCCCATAAAAAGAGGATAATCAAGGGCCTTTCAACCCCTGGATGAGCCCTGACATCTTGAGTCAGATGAAATCCCATGATCACCTCTGGCATGTAGCAAGAGTCACAGGAAGCATACAGACATCCTAAAGTACAAGCAGGCCAGAAATAGCTGCACAGAGCCATCCGTATCGCCAAGAACCACTACTACAAGGCTGCCCTCACAAAACACTGGAGTATTGGCTGAAAAGTCTGGGCAAACCTCAAGAAGTTACTGGCATGGTGCCCAAATCAATCCCTGACATGATCTGTGTCAATGGTAACACTAACATTGACCAAAAACTATAGCTGACACTTTTAACCTAGCCTTCATGGACCTAAGTCATGTCCTCCCACCGATTTCTTCCATCCAGGCCTCCCAACTGCAGCCCCACAGTCCCCTGCAAACCCCTCTTTTGTTTCAAGGTCATCTCTATGGGTGAGACAAGGAAATACCTTTCGAAGGTGCTTCGTGAGGAGATTCAGTGGGGACACACTAGATCTTAAACTAATCTCTCTCTCTCTCTCCTTGGAAGAAGTACTGCACCCCTGACCCACATCCTCAAATTGTCACTTACGACAGGCGATATTCCCACAAAAATGGAAGGCCACTATAGTCATTCCTGTGCATAAAAATGGGACCGTGCCTCACAGAGAACTATCAACCTATCTTCCTGCTACCACCTCTCTGAAGGCCCTTGAATGAATAGTTGCGGACCAACTAGTGAATACCTTGACACCTACAAAATCCTCTGCCCAGGCAGCATGGCTTTAGATCAGGAATAGCACCACCACAGCTCTTCTAGAGTTCACTGGGCACACACAATTCTATGACAAGGACAACTCTCCGGGGCAATCTTTCTTGATCTGGCCAAAGCATTGATACTGTTAATCATGCCCTCCTTACTAAGCAACTTACCACAACTGGCCTGGCCTCAAAGTGGTCTCATGGTTTTGCAGCTGCCTGGGCTGCAGATCCCAACAAGTCAGAACTGGCACAACCCTGTCAGACAGCAATCCAGTCTGCTTGGGTGTCCCTCAGGGGTCAATACTGGGTCCCTTCTATTCAGCTTACTCCTAAACGGTCTCCCTCAAGCCACTCAAGTCGCATTCTTCTTTATAGCCGATGACGCTGTTGTATTTGCACTTGGCTCAAAACTAATTGAGCCTGAACAACAACTACAAAGTGACTTTACCAATCTTGAGAAGTGGTTCACAGATCATAAATTAATCTTGAAGTATAAAAACAAAACTATGCTGCTCTCAGCTCCCAAAACAAGCATCATGGCTACCCATTATCTATTCAAAATGTGGCTGGGACCCCTGGAACTGGTCCAACACTTTAAATATCTGTTGATCACTATTGAGAACTCATTGTCCTACACTCCACATTGATAGCACAGTCAAGGCAATTAATAAACGTATTGGGATGCTCTATCGGCCAGGCACAGTCTGACCCCTGAAGCCCTCAGATTAGCTGTCCACAGCTCTGTGGGATCACTTGTTGACTACGGCCTGCCTATCTATGGCGCAGCCACTGACATTTGAAACAGCCTTAAACAAAGCATGCCGCTAACTCTAGGAGCAACAAGGATGACGCACACCCAGGACCTGTATGCCAATGCAAATTGGCTCCTGCTTAATGTTTGACATAAATACCAAACTTGCCTTCTGGCAAAAAGATTAGCCTTGAAATGTTTCCAGCTAGGGTCTGTCAACTCCTGGTGATTAGCATCAACCAGTGACACACACGTAACTCTGAACTTCAGACCTTCACAGTATCAAAATGTTGCACCTCCCTGAGGCCAAAGATCATTTTCATACTGTGCCCCACTCTGGTTCAACTCCTCCAGGCAGATCTGGCTCATTTGCCTACACTGTGTACTTTCAAAGTCCACCTTAAGCAACTCCTGCTGAAAAACACCGTTGTGACTGTCACCATTAGCTTTGCACCTTCTCCTCTGGTCTGCCCAGCTTCTCCTCCACCCATCCCTCCTTCCTCTCCCCATGCCTCCCTCCCTCCCTCCTTTTTACCCCTTTCCCTGATTTCCTTATACCATCCCTCCACCTCTCCTGCATGCCCCATATTATCCCTGCACTTATGGTTCCTCCTCACCTCTTCCAACACTTATTCTTCAGCTAACCCTATGTCCCTTTGACAATTGACTGGTTTCCTTTCAGGCACTCTTCTAACTATAAATGTCTTTTTGTTACCCACTTCCAGTTCTCCGACTTCCTCTGTAACATGTATAATACCCTGTGCATTCTGCTGTATCCTAACTATGTAATTTTGTACAACCTAGTTTGGGTTAGTTATCATGATGTGGAACCAATGTAAAGAACTTGAGCTCAAGTGGTGTTATCCTAGACTTCAAATAAATAAATAAATAAAATAACGCCCAGTGGCCATACAACTCAGGCATTCGTATGCAGATCCATCGTCCTGATGCCATTGCACTACTCAGTGTGGGTGAAAGCCAATGCTGTACTCAATCACAGAACAGGTATGTTACAACCGACCTCCTTTTGTTTGTACAATTGGGGAACCACAAATGCACTATCCATAGCCTGAAGCATACACTACAAATGCCATTGCAGGATACTGCACCACATGGCACCAGGATACCTCAGCAGTCTGGAGGGTGACATGTTAAACAGGGAATGGGGAAGAGGCAGTGGGGAGTCCTCTATGCTATGGATATGGACCATGGTTTCCTATGGTGCGATTGGGTCTGGGGGCCCTACACTATGGAGTCTTCAGAGATGGAGTTGACTTGAGAGATTGAGAGGGTACCTTTAGTCCACCAGGCTGCCAGGCTGCTGTGTACCTGGGTGCATGTCCACAGCCCACCTGTGGGTGGCTGTCTGGCTTTGGCCAGCTATTCATTGCCTAGCTGTTGGCTGTGCTGCTCTGGGATTTGAGAGATGAATTTCCCACTGGAGTGTGCTGCAGCATGGCATATGCATGGGAACACACCCTCGACGTGCATGGCATACTATTTGTGTACACGCTGGCCCATTCCTTGCAGCGGGTGTATCCACACATCTGAATATCATGGCTTGGTGCATTGTTGGAGTTGCATGGCACAGCTCACATTTCCACCAGGATGCAGCTGCTCTATCTCCTTTGAATATGGGAGCCCTAGACTAGGCTGCCCTTAAGAAATACATTATCAAAATGGAAAATTATGACCCTACTAAAAACAAGATATTGCATCTAATCTGAGACTGCCTGAGTAAATACAGTGCATAAATATGTAAATGAAGATCCCTATGACAATGAGATGTAGCATCTCCCTGTGCTATCCAGGATATAAAATATAGGATAGAAATATTTAAAGGAATTCTACTCTAAACTGAACTTCACTGTGGTCACTGGCATAAACAAACAGTTTCTTTATTGTAACAATCACACAGAGTCTGGTGTGCATATTTTATGGAACACATACAAACAGAGGTGAGAAAGAATAAGTGACCTCAGCTGTGACTTGAACTCAGGCTAGCCTGGCATATTGTAGCCATGAGGATGGTGTGCAGTGGGTGGGTGTGTGTACAAAATATAAGATAAGAAATATTTAAAGGAAATCTATTCTAAACTGAGCTTCACTGTGTTCACTGACATAAGCAGTTTTTATATAACATATTAGAATGCAATATTTTATTTTGAATGTTGTGGCCATGAGAATGGTGTGTATGAGAGAGTGTGTGTGTGTGTGTGTGTGTGTTGCTATAGCTCAATATATTTTTTCCCAAAAGATAGTAAAAATGGCTTCTTACTGATACATATTTAGTCATATTTCAGGTAGCACACTCACCTCTGAGGCCAGGAGATCAGAAGGCTGTAGGTTCTATCCCCACACCAGGCACTAGGTTAAATCCCAATACTGACACTGTAGTGCAGCATGAGGGAGGTGTTGCACTCCTGAGGTGCCATCTTTCAGATAAGACGTTAAACCAAGGTCCCATCTGCCTGTTCTGGTGGTAGTTCAGGTGTATGTTAAAGATCCCATGGCACTTCTCGAAAAAGTAGAGGAATATTTTATTAAGACATAACATATAAACAAAATATATATTACATGTACATTACATAACAAAATATCTTGTAATTATACTAGACATCATAAGTTAATGACAGCACTGTAAAAAAAATCTTTAACTTTTCTTACTCCCCACAATCTAATCTTATCCTTAATTTCTTGTTTCAGTATATTCCTATTTCTCTATTTAAATAAAACCTCATATCCTTCTTCCCAAGTTTCCTACTCTCTTTATGTGATTGGCACATCACTATCTGACCCATGGAAAACTTTTCCATAATTCTAGTATACTGTTTTGGACTAGTTTTAATTTCTCTTTTCTATAAATATTTACCAAGTCTTGCACGCTTTTATTATAAAGTTCATTAAAATGTTTTTCTTTCTGCTGCATCTCATGATCCAAATATTCCATTTTAATATGATCATGATAAACTGTAGGGTGTTCCTATTCCATTTTCCCATCCTCTACTAAACACTCCATTCATTAAGTTCTCATGTGTAATTTTACTAAACATTTTGTCTTTCCAGTTCTGAGCCAGGAAGACCAAAAGTCTTTAATAAAAGAGCATGTTAAAAAAGGTGTTGAATTGTTTCTTCTTGTAGAATACATTTGGTCTACTATAAATCCTCTCCTGTACTACCTTATGCTTTTGGTTTGCCTTCACGTTAATTTGCTCATGACAAGCCAGCCAGTGTATGTCCCCATGTGTTCGGGACTCTCTTGTGATTTAAAACTCTTTTAAACTTTGTCTATGAACTACTGGACATTTTGGAAAAGTTACTGGCTCTGTAAAAGAGAGGATAATAAAGTGAAATAGAATTGCTTCCTTTCTAGAGACTGAATTTGTTGTAGTTATTCCCATTGCTTAATTCTTAGGAATGTATTACAAACATATTTCAGTATTAGAACTGATTTTTTCAGAGTTTTTAGATTACCCACTTCCCACTGGGCTAGCTATAAGTGAGCGTTTCCCTTGCAACATTAGTTCCCATGTGTTATGTTGTTGCAGTAATAAAGGTCTAGGATTACTATGCAAGAAAAATGAATGAAAATATGATTGGATTTGTCATATTTAAACCACCCTGTTTTATGGGTAAGTACAATACATTTCTCTTTATTGATTCAGACAACTCCCCAGCATGCTTGGAAGAATACAATGAGCAGTGTAGCATCCATGGTCTTGGGGTAAATATATAGAGAAAATGGGAATCAGATATGTCTTAATCATATAAATGTGCTTTTTCTTGCTAAACTTCCATCTATTCCACTGTACTACTTTATTCCAACCCATTTCTATTTTACTTCTCAATTTATTTCATCTAGATTTCCTTGGACAAAAGTTACACCTAGAATGTCTAAGGAGTCTGGTTTTATTGAGATATTTCCTGCTACATCTTTCTCTTCTAGTAGATAGTTTATTCTTTGCCCCACACATTTCTTAAGGTTTAAAGATGCCCGGATAAGCACCCAAATTCCTGCAGAACTTTAGTACTTCCACGATTTAGCTTCTGTCTCCCATCATAACATTCATTACGTCTGAATAAGCCATTACTTTATATGAAACCAGGCTATCTTTACCCGTATTGCTGTTACTGCTTTGCTATCATTCATTTTCCTTAATAAGGGGTCTATAAAAATCATACAATGTTGGGCTTAGAGGACAGCCCTGCCAGACTCCTCTCTTCTAATTTGAATTATTGGACCTTTCCAGCCATTCACTATTGGCATTACTGTCGCAGTACGGTATATGTATTTTAACCATCCGATCATTACTCTGGTATATGATATGCCATAGCATTTCCCATAAAAGCATGACAAACGCTCTGAAATGCTTTCTTCTAGTCTAACGAAACTAAATACCCATCTACTTCCCCAACTTTCCTAACTCAATTATTTCTCTAAGTAGAAGAAGGTGACTTTGTATTTGTCTTCCTTTGTTGCATATGTCTGTGCAGGAGATATAACTATGTCTGTTATCAGTGCTAACCTATTTGACAATATCTTTGTTAATAATTTGAAATCTGAATTTAAGAGACTGATGGGCCTCAATTGTTCAATCTGTCCCTTTCTTAGGTATTTAACTCAATACACCCATATTCATATTTAGAGGCTTATTTTTGTAAATAACATTTGATTTAAAAACATCTTTTAACTCCCACAAAAGTTCTTCCCCGATAATTATCAGAAGCTCATATGGAACACCGTCCAGTCCTGGTACTTTATTCCCTGCCAAAGTTAACACTGCTTCTTTAATTTAATTTTCATGCATAGGCTGAGTTAATTTACCCAGTGTTGAAGGGTCTATCTCTGGTATTTCCATTGAGCTAAAACAATCAACACATTTTGTTTCATCAGTTTCTAATGAATCATACATTTGCACGGTGTACCTAGTAACTATCTGTAGAATTCTGACTGTATTCTACATTCTATTCCTTTTCATCTTTTAATATTGTGATTTCTTTATCTTTTGCCTTTTAATACAACTCTTCAAATGGGCACACTATTTATGTTTTTCCCTCCTACCATATTGTTGCTGATGATATAAGTTTCTCACTTTCCTTCATGGAAAGTTATCATCTGTTTTAATCTAGTGATTTGTGCCCGTGATCTTGTCCCATTTCATATGAATAAGACATTAATTGTTGAAGTAGGTTTCCATTTTTAAATATGCAAAATATTGCTGTTTACTGTGATTTTACTTAGTTGTTTACATAATTTTTGTATGTCTAATTTTGTATCTTCCTACCAATTAATTAATGTCCGAATACATTATGAACACCGACTTTCTAGCAAGAATAAGATCTTTTATAGCCTGTAAGATATACATATGTCCGATACTAATGATACATTCCACCTCCAGAAACCTGGCCCCTTTTTATACTCAAATTAGTTCCAGTTTTTATCTTCACCATATTGTGATCTGAAAATTCCATCGAATAATTTCTGCCAATATTACTCTTATTATTCCTCAGGTAAATACATAGTCTATTCTAGACCCTCAAGTGACCCTTCTGAAATGTGGGTGTTTCTAACTTTTGTGAGAAAAATATGAGTCCACCAATTTTGCCTTTTTATTATTTGTGCTAGCATATATGAGTCACAGTACTGTTTAGAAGTTTTGCAACTATAGGGCAATTAACGCCTCTTGCCAGGACAATATTTTCAACTGTATATAAGAAAGTCTGTATTTGATTGAACAGTTCACATCTGGTTGCTTTAGTCTGAGGAGCGTAATGATTTATCAATCTGTATTGTAAATTTTGTATACTGACATCCGTAATGAAAATTCTCTCAGGTACCACATCATATATTTTTATCACCCTTACTTCAGGTATTTTAAATAAAATTCCAAGCCCTGAACATGTTTCTTGTCCTGCTGACCAGTATGATGGACCTATACACCATGCTTTCCTAGCCTCAGTAATTTCCTTCACTGTATGCTGTATGTTGAAAAGTATGTTGAGATTTTCGACATATCACGATATAGAGATTTAGATATAGAGATTTTGAGTTATTTTGAGAGTTTTGAGATTTTGAGAATTTTCATTGCATAAATTGCATCAGCATTCATTTAAACATGCAGTCCCATATGTCCCAATTCTCCACATACTGTGCATCTCTGTTTATCACAAATGCTGCTAAGATGTTCTAAAGACGCACATTTGTATCACGCCTTGGGCTGGCCAGAATAAAAAGTATACCCCAGTCATGTCCGAGAAAAACAAATTAGGTAGATGTTCCACCCTGTTTCTGTTGTTTTCAACATGACTTTTCCTTCCACCCCAGTCTAAATATTTTTTGTGTTCAGAACAGCTTCAGGATCTTCCACCAATGTGCATTTTGTTTTAACCAAAACATAAGATCATTCACGCTGACACCTTCATTCCTGAACAGAACAGTCACAGTTTTTGTGCCGGTTTTGTTAACGGAGGAGCCACAAATGGTGCCCATAAAGGAGTTTTTTAAAGAATTGTACTTTATCCAAAACCTTTCTAAACCACTCTGAACTTTGAATCTTATGTTGAATATGGTTTCCTGACATATGTATTAGCACATAAATCTCATTTGAGAAAAACTTCATTGATTCCTTCAGTAAGTTTCTTGCAACAAATATATGATCTGGGGGTCAGGCATGCCTTATTGATATGAAAGTCTGATGTTATGTCGCTTTTGCTGGAAAAAATACGGAGTTTTCAAGAAAGATGAATACGTTCTGGGAGTTGTTTTATTTATAATGTTCAAAGGCCTTAATTGTGTATCAGGATTTCTCAGGGCATCCTCCAGTGTGCTGACTGGGTTATGCAGGCCTCTTTATTTTCCTTTTATATTACAGTCTTGAGTTTTGAGTCAGTTCTAGGTCAGTTGAAATTAGCTATTATAGCTCAGTAGGCCTTTGCTGGTAAAACTCTTTCAGTAAATAAATAAATAAAAGTGCTACAAATTCTATCTTATGTATGCCACATTTTGATCCATCATCAGTGTGCAAAACCTAGTCTGTGCACTCGTTCACTATAGTTGTAACCATTTGATGAATATTTCTCAATGGAATTATAAGTGTCAAGTAAGCAAAATGCATGATAATTGGTAGTAGTGCAATGAACAAATCCAGAGGGGCATAGTAAAGCTCAAGGCTGCAGGTGAAGTGCCTTCAGACTCTGGTAGTGCATTCAGGGCACTACTGACAACAGTCTGGAATGTCTAATTCTGCTTATAAAATAGGTTCAGGATAGGAAGAAAAAAATAGCCATAGAGAAGAAATGGTTATGGTTTTAAAATTAATAGTTTTCTTCTACTTATTTCTTCTGCTGAGTCCAGAAATTGATTCAAGATAGAATCCTTGAACAACTCAAAGGTACCAGGTAGAAAAATCTAACATTTTATTTCATTTTTGTGTAGCAAAGAATTCAGGCTGCCAATTTTGAAATAGAAATTTTAGGTGACATAGTGGGACTTTTTAGGTGTTGGTAGTTCTGTAATTAAGTATAACAGGTAGCCAATCGAATTTTATTATTTTCCTACCCATTGTATAAAGCAGAGTAAGCACTTTACTAATGATGATTGTTTTAAACTCCAAGGTGAAGACCCTTGTTACCATATATGAGATTCTGCATCACCTCAGCAAGCTCTATGGCAACACCGTCAGTTCTGTCTCATGGGACCAGAGGAAGCTGTCTGACTTCAGAATATTCTCCTATGTCAAATGGAAGAAATTGAAAGCTGTGTAAGTGAACCCTCTTGAGCAAAGAGGAAGTAATACTGAAACACAGCTTTAAAATGAGATTTTCCATGTAATTTGTAAATTTCTTTTGCAGCTGAATGGGGAGATAACTACTCTGGCAGCAGGAATTCATACTTGACACTGAGAAGCTACTTTGGAAGTTGGAAAACTTTCTAAAAGAGAAGGTACGTAAACCAGTCTATCAAAGAATCCTTACCACTGTTTATCAAATGGTTACATTGCTAATGACTATAATATTGTGGTAATGCTTTTTTCCCAGAAGAAGGAATGTCTTAAAGAGTCTGGGATATTTCTAGTTATACTTTGGGAAACATAATATCTCTACACAAGACTGCTTATCTTTCACTTATTGGGTGCTGTGCATGACTGGTCTTGGCACGCACCAGCAAGGGTGCATACCAAGCTGTGCAATTGCACACCATGTACCTCGCACCAGAGGACAGGAGGGGGGTTGGGATTTGCTATCTCCAGCTGGCCCGCTGCATGGTCACATAGTTCTGCACATGGGGTGGGGCCAGTTAGGATGATGGACCTGAGCTGGATGGTGGACTTCTAATCAGAAGCTATGGATGGCCCAACAGTAGATCCCCTGATCATCAGGCAAGGTATCATAGGATATAGAAGTCCCTATAAGGACTGCCATGTTCTCCACTGCCTGTAAGTTTTGTATTTGGGATTTGCCAACTGTGTCCCACAGCGTAATCTTCTCTCATCTCTGTAGCAAGAAGGAGGGTTGGAGTCTGTGGCTGTGGGGCAGCATCAGGGCTTTTGGATGCCTGCTGAGGGGGTTGCACCCATTATGGCAGCTGTCTGGATGGTGCAATGAACACCCCCAACAACACCACCCTGGCAGAGTGTAAATGGCATCATCTATGCTGCACTGTGCTGGTCCAATGCTGATACCCTCTCACTGCCCCTGCCCCAACCTTCCACACAGTTGCACAGGTATAGTCATGGGCAGGCCCTGGTTGAGATCATCCAGAAACCAAACTGTATTGAAGTGCATCAATACAGATGTATCATCCCCTGTATTTTGATAGTTGGTAACTTGTAAATGGGAACAGTGCACTGTATCAATCCTTCATTCATGTGGAATGGCACATTTCAGTTTCAGCATTTTCTTTGCATATCCTGCCCTGTTTATGTGCACCTTGTAACTCAATTATTAAGTATTTAATTCCTCAGTAATCGAGTTCTGCAGTGCATGTAACCAGAATTGAATTACAGCCCAAAATCTAACATCGACTTCCAGGTAACCGAGCTCATTTCTATGTAAACACAGCAGTAGGCTCTTTAAGATTAAATTCATATGCCTTGTTACATGCACACTGAATCAGATTCAAACTCAATTTCTGAGGAATCGATGCAGCAATCCTCAATCCGTAGCTCATGTAAACTCAGAGTCTGGTTCCTGTTTTGATCTGAATCAGATTCAGCTGCACTGGTTCAAGTGCATTTGATTGTTTTGAACTCAGTTTTTGCACGTAAACCAGACTGGGAATCAATTCTGTTATCTTTTCTGTTAAAATGGCTTCAAAAGAAATGCAACAGATTCTCAATCCTTAGTTCCTGTGTGTTTGCATGCTGTGGGTTTCAGTCACTGTGTAATCAATTCAATTATTCAATTATTCTCATCATTTCAACTACAAGTAATTCAAAACGGATGAAGTTACTTGAATTACAAAGTAATTGGTTCCCAATATATGCAAATACAATAGATCAGTTACATGTCAAAATGACTTGTTTTTCACAACTTTGGTTCGTTTTCATTTTTCTATTGTATATGCCCTCTCCTATGTCACTGCCTTGACTTCTGTCTAGGATCCCCAGGTACCCTTGCTTTGCCAGACTCCAACCCCAATAAACTGCCTACTTCATGCTGCCTCGGCTATCCTCCATTGGTGGGGAAAAGGAGGTACCCTCTTCTAACTCCATTTATTCTCACCAGGTTGGTATAAGAGGAGTTTTCAAAGCTGGTCTCCTTCGGTTCACCAGAGTCTGTCATCCCTCTTGGCAGTGAGGCTTTTCCATGTCTTCTCCTATACCCATGGATGCAGACATGCACAGGATGTTCAAGGGTTTGTGCACAATGAGCATGCTACTGCCCTGAACCTGCAGCCTGTGTCTGTCCCTCCCACAGTGCCTCTCAACTGCACTGCCATGTGTAGTCACTCTAGATGGCAGTATCACAGCAAGAATGTTGACCCATGCTCCCTGGAGGAGTAGAACATATGATAGGGTGCTCAGTCCTCCTCCCCTGACCATCCCCAGCAATCTGACCTCATTCCCAAATGTGGTTTCCAATGTTGGGGGCAGTAACAGTAGCACTGTGCTGACAGGCAGCCCAGTTCGTTTACATTTTAAAGTTCTTTTAAGGTCATGCAACTCAGTCTCGGAATAATAAGAAAACATAAATGATTAACTGGTGAGATGCTGCTGCAGTGTTTTATTTGCTCAATTTGCTGCATTTTCCAAGCCCCAAAATAGCACATGATGTCTGAAAAAGTATTTTGAGGAAAATGGGGTGACAGTATTCCCACTGAGCTGGTGGGAGGGAAGAACGCAGTGGAGTGAGGGTCTTCTTTCCCCATAAACTGTTTATGCATGTGCTGTATGTTCTAATGGCTTTTATCCAAAGCAAGTTGTACAGCAAGGGCAGAAGTTTGAAAGTCTTGACACAGGAAGAATTCCCTTGTTTGGGCTGCTCCTGCATCACAATAAATGGGCCAAAATGTTTGATTGCCATTTTCAGAAATTATCATGCATTGTTGATTACTGCTTTTCTGCCAGAACACAATGCATGCATAATTTCCTGTGTGCAGATTGCATCAATTTTGCCAGAAAAGTAGAACACTTCTGATTAGGTCTGACTTTGCTGCAATTTGGTGCAGTTATGCTAAATGGTGTCACAACTGCTGGATGGCCCATTGAAAGTCCAACCAACAAAGCCAGTGTAGTAGCACAACAGTAATCCTGCTGCCTGTTATGCTAGGTTTGGGAATAGACTCATGCTGCTTGGGGGTCTGCAGAGGAGAGAGGCAGGATTGAGCATCCCAAGGAAAACACTCCTTCCTCAGAGAGGAAGACATTGCACTCCACTGCTCCACGCCCACCAAGTGGAGGGCAGGAGGCAGCGAGTGGTAGTGCATAGAAGGAAGAGGAGTGACCACCCAGATGCCAGTCATGCACACATGCATCTCATTGCATGCTGGCAGGAGAACGTCAGGAGCTGCAGGAGAAAGTCCTGGTCCAGAATTACACTGGCACCCATCATAGACACACGCATGAGAGGCACAGCAGACAATCACCAATATTATGGTCCTGTTATGGTAGACAACCAGTAGGTTCATGAGAAGTTCAATAACAGGGCTGGGGACATCTGGTGAGCAAGGGGACAAAAAGAAGGAAGGAAGGAAGGAAGGAAGGAACCTATGGTCTTTAGGACATACCAGTTCAACAATTCATATACAAACTTCCTTTGCCCACTGCTGATATATGCAACTGTTTTACTTATTTATTTTTTTTTGCTCTGATGTACTCCAAGACTTGCTTGATCACATAGGGAGGTGGAGAAAATAAAGGAGGTTAAATATGGGGAGGCACTGTGAAAGAAAATATTCTGTGTCAATGCTTTCTGAATATTTGCTAGGTATATTGTCACAATGGGGTTCCTAGTTGCACCCTGTTTTGCAGCCGACACTTAGCAAATGAGACTCTGTGCCATATTAATCTATTTTACATAAGAGTATTCAGCTATTACTCTAACCCTTTTAGAATGCTGAGAGCCAATAAGAAGGTTCTATTGCCAACCAGTGTTTCACTAATTATGATGTGGTTACTTTGTCACAAATGTTTGGTAGAGCAGACCCTTAATATCCTAATGTTTTCTATTTTTCTTTTGTTTTTAGAATTACAGTCTCTGTTCCTGGGAGATCATCAGATCTGAAACAAGATACGCTGCACCATCTGGACCAATTAACTGCTGCTGTTACAGTTTGAGAACTTGAGAGACTAATGTATTCTGCACTGGAAGGGACCAGAGTCAATACTGCTTTATTAGGGGGTTGTTTGTTAACAACTTAAATTACGTACATAATATTTATTTATGTATATTTACTGGTTGTTAGAAAAATATATTTTTCATATATGTATTATATTTTGTTAGTTTTAAATATTCTTATTTATTTACATAGTATTATTATTTATTTAAGCATCTAACATTATTTTTATACTTTTTCTACTGTGTGTTAATTGGGCTATAATGATCAACTATTTTATATGCAATGTGGTTTAAGAATTATAATTTATTTTGGCTGGCCTAAAATAAACATGTGGTTGATTATATTCCTTGAACTACAGTCAAAATATATATATGTGTGTGTGTGTGTGTTATTGCTGTGATTCCCTGATACTGAATTTATCATTTCTACTAAACAAAAATAGGCAAGTATTGCAAAATGAAATTTCAGAATATAAACTCAAATGAACAATGAGGAATCAATGTACTACTGGTAATGAGAGGCATCAAGCTGTCCTAAACAGAAGCAGGGCTCCCACTGAAATGAGATGTGACATCTCAGCTATGCTAGCCTCTGTAGCCAAATTGCATACAAAGCACTTTGGGATGCAGTGCATGAACAGTACTACATACCTGTTCATTCTACACCATTTTTCTGTCCAGGCACTACCAGTAGTTAATCACACTACCAGTAGTAATCAGTACTGGTACTGACATGTGCCAAAGACCATGTCACTATGCAGATCACACCATAGCCAGGCCATACACACTGAAAGGTAATAATTATCTTCCCACAACACGCAATTGTTTCCCTACTAAATCCACAAGAATTCAACTCTTCAGTTTTAAAAGGGTGAAATCTCACAGTGGTATTAACAGCTCCTAACTACAGTCACCATCTAGGAACTCCAGGTCAGACATTTAGAAGAATTATTCCCAAACTGCTGACAATTTCTTTTCACTGCAAGGTGAATCCTTAGGATGGGCAGTTACTGCTGTTTAGCTACCTGAGAGCAGATACATTTGAACTCTTTTTTTTTTTATCATTTAACACTTTTTCCTACCTTGCAGTCACAGTCCTGCTCCATATCCAGCCACTGCTCCTCCGTTCCACCACTGACCCTGAAGCTCACATGCCCAGCTGGCAGATGCAGCTACACCTGTGAAAGGGGCCCCTGTAGCCCCCATGACCGAGCAGGGAAACCATTATCAGCTCATGCCTCCCAGCATCGCCAACTGGTGAAACAGTGACCATCAAGCTGTCGTGGACTTGTGCTGCCATTTTCCTACTTATCTCCCTGATGGAAGCATGGCATGCAAGAGCATACAAGGATGCTAGTGCACTAACATGCAGACATCTGCCATACTTCCCCCTTACTACAGGCACCTGCATATCTGCAGTACCTCCTGGTGTCCCCAGGGACGAGCAGAGCTGGAGTGCATCCATCGCTTCTCCCCAGAACCAGGAGAGCTGTCATCAGATGTTCAATCCTAGTCCTCCCCTGCTGACCTCCAGTGATCCAGGCTCATTCCTGAACCCGGACTCCAGTGTGGAGCAAGGTGTGGCATCCAGCGCTTCAGCTCTCATGTGCCACCGGGCGGACTGAACTCTTCTATTTTATATTGTTATAGTGAGTAGAAAGAGGTGACATAATTTAAATACCGGTAGGTGCATAAATGATAGAAGACAGATACTTTCCAATTTGTGTGGTTTCTGTAAGCACATACAGCTAAGCTCTTATACTCAGCACAATGCATCATGGGTATACAAATCTGTGTGGTCTGCAGGTAAGCTGACTAGAAAATTATTTAAGTGGTGCTACCTTTTGTTTGACATGTCTCACCAGATCTACCACAGCATGCTTCACACACACTAAACATAACAATGATCTTTAAAATCTGCACAATAGAGTATGCATGATGACAATAAGTTCAAGATATCACAAAGAGTCATGGCACACGTCACAACAAGGAAATAGCAGTTCAAGACTCACTTGTGTTGAATGGTGACTTGGCGTTTATTTTTCACCACACTAGAACAACATCTCAAGTGGGGCTGGAGACCCACAATGAACAGCTTCTAGCATTTCATGAAATCATTCGCTTTGGTAGCTCTGTCTTTTTTTCAAGTGGAAGATATTGTTTGCCACCTGATAAGGATATAGAAAAAGACATAAGTTCATCAGGTTTATCCTGTAGCCCTACAATGTATTATGCCATAACAATCCTCTTAAAAGGTGTCCCATTGGGTTTAGAACCTAGCTATAGTCCCAGCATTGAAAGCATTGCTGGGCCAACTATTCCACTCATCCCTCTACTATCTCTGTGAGCAAACACTTCTTAATGTTCTTTTAGAAGCCAACAGCATAGCTGTGAGGGTCCTATTGTCATCCTGCATCCTCTTTTTTGAAGTTAGGGAAGTTTAATGATACATTCAGTGTGAGTAATTTGGCTGCATGATTTCATTGATCATGTCAGTGATAGAACTTTTTGGTCTTGGTGTAGGTTCTCACACCTGCCACAAGCCTGAGTTCAATCCCCAGTGAGGAACATTTCTTTCTTCCTTACTTCAATTCATGCGATATGAGGAGCTATTGCTAGATGCTATTGCTGATGTTAGTGATACACTTTCAGCAATGTTTGAACTTCTGTATTGCTTGATAACTTGAAAAGTTTCAGCTCAGAATTTGAAGTATAAATGCAACTTGGAAAATACTACCAAATGAGATGGAGCTATTCATTACAAACATTCACTGCAGCTGTGTAGGGAGGTCTGCACTCACTGCATGATGTCCTTTGCCATACAGCATGCATCTCCTGCATTAAGCTTAATACAGTGGTAGAACTGTAAGCTTATCAAGCATTAGAGGATAGGGGTCTGGATCTGATCCCTAAGGGAAAACATTTTTTTCCTTTCATTACAATTTATGTAGTATGAGAGAAATTACAGTATTAGATGCCATTGCTAATGAAAGCAATATTCTTTCAGCAAGGTTTGATGTTCTATGTTGCTGATAACTTGAAATGTTCCAGCTCAGACTTTGATGTTTAAATGCAGCTTTGCAAACGCTACTTCAGGCAGAGATAGACTACTAATTACGAACAACCACTGCAGCTGTTTAGGAGGTATCCACACTCACTGTTTGATCTCCTTTGCCACAACTTGCATCTCCTGTATAGGAAGCTGAGTACAGTGGTACAGTTACAAACTATCAAGCAATAAAAGGTAGGGGCCTTGGTAGTATGAGAGAAATTGTTAGATGTCATTGCTGATGACAATAAGACTTTCAGCAAGGTTTGAAGTTCTATATGGCTGATAAATTGAAAAGTTCCAGCTCAGACTTTGAGGTTTACATGTAACTTGGGAACACTGATTTAAATAGCTTGACTGTTGATGATGATGATGGTGTCTGCACTCACCACTGGATGTCCTTACCACAGCATACTTTTCTTATGTATGAAGCTTAGTACAGCATTAGAACTAAAAATCTACCAAGCAGGAGAGAGTTGGAGACCTGGGTTTGATCCCCAGAGTGGAACATTTTTTCTTTCTCACAACTGATGTAGTATGAGATGAAATTGTTAGATGGTATTGTTGATGTTAATAATAGACTTTTAACAATGTGTGACAGTCTACATATATTAATGATAATCTGAAAAGTTCCAGCCCGACTTTGAGGTTGAAATGCAAAGTAGGAAAAATTACTTCAAAGCTACAGGTTGTTTATATGAAAATTCATTGCAACTGTTGGGAGGGAGGTCTGCTATTCAGTGCTGGATATCCTTTGCCACAGTATGCATATATCTGTCTCAGAAACTTGGTGCACTGGTAGAGGTACAGGCTTCCAAACAGTAGATGGTAGAAAGACTGGGTTCAACCCCCAGAGTGGATCATTTTTTCTTTCTCACTACCATATACATGTAGTATGAGAGAAACTGTTAGATGTCATTTCTGATTATAATGATAACTTTCAGCAAGGTTTGACATTCCATATTGCTGATAACCTGAAATGCTCTAGTTCAGACTTTGAGGTTTAAATGCAAATTGAGAGACATTACTTCAAATAGACAGACTGTTATTATGAAATCACTGCAACTTGTGTATGAGGGTGCGGTATGCACTCTGCTTGATGTCCTTGACCATAGCATATATTTCCTTCCTACGAAGCTTAGCACAGCAGTACAGCTACATACTAGCAAGCAGTAGAGGGTAGAAGGACCTGGGTTAGATTCCCTGTGGAACATTTTTTTCTTTCTCACTACAGTTGATTGATGTGATGTCTCAGACCCCACCCCAATCTAGTTCCTTTTCATTGCCAAGGAAAGCCTGTCAGGCTTCTTTCTGGCTAGTATCATTATTTCACAGAGCATTTCTTTGGTGCCTTTAGTACAATTGATACTTTGATTAAATTTCTCCCTTCCAGCTTGGAGATTCTGCCTCTGGTGGATGAACTGTTCTTAACCTAAAACGTTCTGGGGAGTTCCACCATGTTGTACCCTGTATGTGTTTTGAGTGTTTCTATCATGTCCCCTCACCCATCTATCATCCAGATAGCACATATTGTGACTCTTCAGTCTCTCCTCATAGGACTCCAACCTGATGCCCTCGGATCATTTTTGTTGCCCTTTTCTGTATGGATTCTGACCTATCTCTGTCCGTGATGCTAAGCATGGTGAATGCTGTGTGGTTCCATTTCAGGTAATGTTGCGTACTCTAGACTCGCTCCCAATACAAAATGTACTGGGATGAGTGGTGTGGTACAGCACTGTTACCTGAAATGGAACCTCTCAGAATCTGACATTGTTTGGCAATGCGTAGAGTTCTACAAAATTAAAATAAAGTAAAGTAAACTGCATACTTTTTTTTTTACTGTGCAAAAAGCTTAATTGGGGCTAGAGCTTTCAGGGATGGGAGAGTTAGATTATGAGAGTTTTCCTTTAAGCAAATATGTCGGGTATCCTAAGATTTAATGCAATACATGGAAATAACCAGTGGAAGGTGTGTGTTAAAGGTATGTAAGCAATAAGACATGATGGAGTGTACACTGTGCTGTGAAATAATCGCCTTGTAGGGCTTAGTGAGATGGAGGAGTGCTTTCTTTTTTTTACTTAGTTTTATTTCTCTCATCCAAATACTACAACAATAGCAATCAGACAAAAACAGACAGTGTGATACAGCCAAACTGAACATATATAACAACAGCTGTTTCCTAACTTTCTGTTTACACTCCAGGAGTGTGAAACAGAACATCTAAGAACAACAGAACAGGACTGTATACCCAAGAGGATGGACCACATCATTTCACAACCCCAAGGAAGACTGTTCATCTCAAGTGTATCACCAATTCCAGAAAGCACATATAAACAAGCATTTGTCAACGATGAATGTTTGCATGCTGATATTAACATTTGACATTCAGAAGTTAGACAGTTATGGAACAGGAATGGCAGTGAAGTATTGAACTCACGCCTATCCCCACCTCCACTCTGCAGAGATGGACAGGCTCAGGGTGTTCCTTTGGTCATTACTCTCTAGTAGCAAAAAAAACACTAGGCTGAGCTAAATTATGAAATCTACAAGTTCGTTTTGTATAGGTTTTTATGTGCATATGTGTCTTACTTGAAACAATAGCTGAAGAAAATGTGAGCTTTTTCTGTTTAATTCTCTACAGACAAAATCTTTAAAAGCTTCAAACTTGAAAAATCCTTAACTGTAATGGGTTTGTAGTTGTGTGGTTTTGTTAGAAGACAGTCTAACTAAAAGTCTGAACTGACTTCCTGCCAAAAATTAATTAGAGCTTATTATTTTAATTAGAAACAAGAACATTTGTCCCTGGCTCCCAAGTTCGCTTCCGAACCCAGGTCATCGGTGTGGTGTCCAGCGCCTCAACCCTCAGCGCCACCGGGCCGGTCAGCAATCCATCCTGAAAGCACCATTCAGGGGATACAAGTTGTTTGGGGCAGATGAGTAGGACATTCTCTCCAACCTGCAGACCTCGAGTAGAACCCTGAGATACATATATTCTATGTATCATACCCAGCCTAGGCATAGGCAATGGGTGCCCTTTCATCCAGCCACTACCAGTCATAGGTCTGCAGCCAGACAACAGGGCAAGGGTAGCAACCTTGCCCCCACTAGGCCCCACCTCAGGTGCCCATTCAAATGCCCTTAGAGGTGGCACTGTGACAGCAGCTGCAGCAACTGGCTCTGTTTGGCTCCTTGCTTCTCCCTACACTGCCTTCGCCTCCAGAGGTGGTGTTTGGGGGATGCCTTTCTCTTAACCTGGACTGATGGAGAACAGTGACGTCCAGTGCTTGGGTCCTACAGATAATCGCACAAAGCCATGCTCTGGAGCTTCTGGAATCACCTCCAAACCACCCACCCAGTGCCCTCCTGTTATCCTCCAGAACTCATTCCTTTGCTCCTGGTGTAAATTCACTCTCTGATGCCAAAAAGGGCACTATAACCTGTTCCCTTGGAGCAAAGGAACACAGGGTTCTATTCTCGGTACTTTCTAGTTCCAAATTGCACAGGAGACTAGAGATCTATTCTGGACCTCAGAGATCTGAACTTTTTTATAGAACACAAGAAGTCCAGAATGGTTACACTGCAAGACACTACTTCCAATACTGCAAGTAGGGGACTGGATATGCTCCCTAGATATGCAGGATACTTACCTGCACATCAACATTTTGCAAATCACACAGGAATTATCTAAGATTCCTGTTTCAGGGAGAACATTACCAGTTCAGAGTATTGCCCTTTGGCTTGTCATCTGCGCCATCGGTATTTACCAAGTGTTTAACAGTGGTGGCAGCAGCCCTTCACAGGAAAGGCCTGTGTGTCTTCCCATACTTGGATGACTGGCTCCTCAAAGCTCACTCCAAAGAGAGTAGCTGTCTCACACCCTAGATCATACAAGGCAGCTGTTCAATGCTCTAGGGATTACTGTCAACATCCCAAAGTCAGTCCTGACCCCTTGCCAATGACTCCAGTCCATAGAGGCAGCCCTGGACACAGCACAAGGCCTGGCTTTTCTACCAGAAGACAGGGCTGGGCATCTGACAGCACAGGCCCAGATGGTCTACAACAGGTACAGTATGTCACAGTCAGGACATTCCTGAGGCTTCTAGGCCTGATGGCAGCAGTCGTTACTACAGTAACACTGGCAAGGCTGCAGATGAAAATCCCACAGTGGACACCGAGTCCAGTGGGATCAATGCTCATGTGATCTAGAACAAAAAGTTCTAGTCACCTCCCCTGTCAGAAAAGTACTTTGGTGGTTAATGGAACCCACCCACTTGCTGAAGGGGCTTCCCTTCTCAGTTCTCTTTCCTCATCAAATTCTCACCACAGATGCCTCAGGGTTGGGCTGGGAGCACACCTAGGGCTTGGCAGAAGACACCAGGAGAAAGGACTGCTGTGTGACTGAACTTCTCTGCTGGGACTAAAGTAGAAGAATTTTTGTATTTGGACCTTTAATTTAGGGTAAAAAAACCAACATACAAAACAAAAAAAAAAAACTGTGTGTTTGGGTTAACTGAACTGAATGGGTAACTGAAAAGTCATCTAGGTGTAAATCTCAGGTGACTGAAAGGACTTAACTGCTGTGAGGTTTAAATTACTTGTAGAAAGATCTGGTAAGTAGAGGGAGTGGCTTAGCTAGAAGGAAGCTACATTTAAAGACTGCCTTAGAAAGATTCTGCTAATAGCTTGGGAGAAGACACCAGGAGAAAGGACTGCTGTTTGACTGAACTTCTCTGCTGGGACTAAAGTAGAAGAACTTTTGTATTTGGACCTTTAATTTAGGGTAAAAAAACTAACATACAAAACAAAAAAAAGTGTGTGTTTGGGTTAACTGAACTGAATAGGTAACTGAAAAGTCATCTAGGTGTAAATCTCAGGTGACTGAAAGGACTTAACTGCTGTGAGGTTTAAATTTCTTGTAGAAAGATTTGGTAAGTAGGGGGAGTGGCTTAGCTAGAAGGAAGCTACATTTAAAGACTGCCTTAGAAAGATTCTGCTAATAGCTTGGCAGAAGACACCAGGAGAAAGGACTGCTGTGTGACTGAACTTCTCTACTGGGACTATATTGTCCTCCTTCCCTCCCCTCCACCCAAAGCTAGTTCTATTTTTATAGGCAAAGGATTTGACTGACAACAGGAACTTCCTGTTTAGGGGCAGGAAGTGAGTGATCACAGAACCACCAAGGACCCACCATCCTAGAAGGGCAAGTAGCTCTCAACCCCTCTAGCTGCTGGAGGTCTGCCTCTGAACAAGTAAGTGGTCTACTGAGAAATATAGGATATTCTTGTCTCAGAACAGGACAATCAGGAGCTTAAAGGGCACACAGGCAGAAAGTAAGAGAGAGAGAGAAGAGAAAAAAAACAGAGGAAAGAGTAAGGATTGCAAACAGTTAAGGGGCCAGAAATAAGACATGATTGGAGTGGTGCAGTGCAGTGGCTGTGGAGCAGCAGTCTTCGGGAGATGTTCTGGAGGATGCGGTGTTGTCCCATCTGCAGGCACCTCTCTGGGCTGAGGAGGAGGTTGCTCATCTCCAGACTGAGTTGGCCAGGATTTGTGGGACCTCCTCTTCCATCCAGGGACCACCAGTGCCACTGCCGTTGCCATGAGGTTGCCAAGAAAGGAGGCGGTTGGACCACAGTGGGCTAAGGGAGGGTGAGGGTGGTGGAACAGAGGCGCATCCCTCCAGTTGTACCTCTCCACAATTCCTATGCCATTCTGGCAAAGTGTGGTTCCTCTATGGAGGCACCAACAATGGAGACCAAGGAGGATGCTGGGAACCTCCACAAAGGAGACCCACAGGAGGGTGGCAGGGGATCCTGCAGGGGAAGGAAACAACTCCTGGTGGGGGACTCCGTTGTTAGGAAGGTAGAACTGGGCAAGGAAGGGAGAGGAGGTAAGGTGCCTGCCTGGCGCCATGGCTTGGAGGGACAGGAGGCGAATCCTCAGGATTGCAGGAGCAGCTGCACAGGGAGGGAGCTGGATGTCATTGTCCATAGGGGCAAATGACCTGGCTAAAAAGGGATTAGAGAGTGCAGGAAGAGTTTGTGGAATTGGGAGGGCCTTGGTCAAATGCATGCGGTAACCTTCTGGGAGGTGCTACCCATCTATGGCATAGGAGAGGCCAGGGTGTTCTGTACCATGGGATTCAATCAGTGGTTGAAAAACTGGTGTGGAGCTCAGGGATTTTGCTTCATTAGGGACTGGGGGTCCACCTGGAGTGATGCAAGCCTATACTGGCATGATGGGCTGCATCTGTCCGGAAGGGGAACCAGGATCCTAGGTGATAGGTTTAAATGCTTCATTGGCAAGCTTTTAAACTAGCCAAGGGGAGAGGCACTGGAAAGGAGCAGGAAAATCCTAGCCCCCAAACAATCACGGTAGTAAGTGTGGCAAACACCTACATGGAGGTGTCGATAGGGAGAAGGGCAGGGGTAAATGGAGAAAGTGACAAAGGCAAAAGGACAGGGATGGGGCAAAGGGGTAAGGCCATCAGGAAATGGAGGTAATGAGTACCAATGCCTGTAGTCTGGGCAACAAGCTCCTGAGCTGGTGGCCTTAATGGAAGAGGATGCCTGGATATCGTAGCAGTCACAGAAACATGGTACACAGAGAACCATGACTGGGATGTTAACATACCAGGGTACATAACCTACAGGAGAGACAGGCAGGGGAGAAGAGGGGAGGAGTAGCTCTCTATGTAAAGGAAGGGATAAAAGCAACTGAACAAAAGAGTAAACAGGGAGGAGAGGAGGCACTGTGGTCACCTTGGAGACTGGAAAGGGCACCACAATCCGCACAGGGGTTGTGTACAGACCTCCATGTCAGGGGAAGGAATGGACAAGGATATGATGGAAGGCATTCTTAGAATGGCAGAGAAGGGAGATACTGTTGATGGGAGACCTGATATGCCAGATGTTAACTGGAGCACATTTGCTGCAGCCACATCCAAAACAGGGCCATTCTTGATGCCCTACAGGTGGCAGGCATTAGACAGCTAGTTTGGAACCCACTCGTGAGGGAGCAGTCTTAGACCTCGTGCTCTCAAGCGGGGGCAGTGAGGAGGATCTCAGATCTAGAAGTGGGTTGCCATCTGGAGACAAGTGACCATCAAACAGTGTGGTTCACGTTAAACTCAGCTACAGAGTCAAGCCATACAAAAGTGAGGTACTGGACTTTGGGAGGGCTGACTTTGTGCAAGATGGGAGAGTGCCTCAGAAAGCACTAGCAAACAGGCTAGAAGGAGGTGTGGAGCAACAATGGGGAATTATCAAAACTGCCGTCACAGAGGCAACAAACCTTTGTGTGAAACAAATAAATCAAAGCGAAGAAAAGCCACTATGGTTCTTGAGAGGTGGCTGTGAAAGTCAGGAAGAAAAGATAGCATTCCGGAGTATAAGGAAACACAGAAGGAGCAGGACAGAGAGCTGTACCAGTTAAGGCAGAAAGAAGCAGGGAGGAAGTCAGAATAGCAAGGCGAAACTGAGGAAAGATAGCCAACTCAGTTAAGAAGGGATAAAACCTTTTATAGGTACATCAGGCGTAGAAAAGACAAAGGAGGGATAGTGAGGCTGAATAGAATGAGCGGTGGGTGGGCAGAGGGACAGTGAAAAGCAGGAATACTGAATGAATATTTCTGCTCAGTATTCTAAAGAGGAGGAAGTGCCTAATCCAATTAACAGAAGCACTCTTGATAGAAGTCGATCCCAGTCATTTCCACGGAAGAAAGGGTTCTGCAAGAACTCCTAAAACTGAAGGTGGACAAAGCAATGGGTCCTGATGGAATTCACCCAGAATTCTAAAAAATTTAGGAAGGAACTAGTGAAACCACTGGCTACTCTTTTAATAAATCATGGGAGGATGGTGTGGTACCGAGGACTGGAGAAAGGGATGTGATTCCCCTTCACAAAGTGGGACCAAGATAGAGGCAGGAAACTACAGACCTGTCAGTCTGACCTCTGTGGTAGGGAAAGTGATGGAGTCACTTCTGAAGGAAAGAATAGTTGAGTACCTAGAGGTCAGTGGAGCACAGGATCCAAGGCAGCATGGGTTCACAGCAGGAAGGTCATGTCAGATGAATCTAATAGATTTCTTTGACTGGGTGACCAAAGTAGTAGACCAGGGAGGGGCTGTGGACATGGCCTACTAGACTTTAGCAAGGCATTTGACACAGTCCCACACAAAGATTATTAGTCAAATTAACCAGCCTGGGAGTGGGTCCCAGGGTGGTAGCCTAGATAAAACATTGGCTGGACAACAGGACACAGAAGGTAATTGTAAATGGAGTCCCTCTGAAGAAAGTGCGGTTACTAGTGGGGTACTCGAGGTTCAGTATTGGGTCCAGTCCTTTTAATGTCTTCATCAGTGGCATTGCGGAGGGACTGGAAGGAAAAGTATGCCTTTTTGCAGATGACACAAAGATCTGCAACAGGGTTGATACACAAGGAGGCGTGGAAAGGATGCAAAGGGACTTGGCAAGGTTGGAGGAATGGTCAGAAGTATGGCAGCTAGGATTCAATGCAAAAAAGTGCAAAATAATGTACCTGGGAAACAAGAACCCAGGGGAAGAATACACAATGGGTGGGGAGGTAGTAACAACAACAAAACAGGAAAGGGACCTGGAGGTAATCATATCAGATGACCTTAAGGTTGCAAGCAATGTGAGAAAGGCAGTAGGGAGGGCAGGGGTATACTGGGATGTATAGGAGAGGCATCAGCAGCAGAAAACAGGAAGTTGTTATCCCTCTGTACAGACAGTTGGTGAGACCCCATCTGGAATACTGTGTCCGGTTCTGGAGACCCCATCTCCACAAGGACATAGACAGGATAGAGGCAGTCAGAGGAGGGCAACTAAAATGGTGCAGGGTCTGCAAGAGAAGCCGTATGAGGAGAGACTAAAGGAGCTTAATATATATACCTTTGAGGAAAGAAGGAGAGGAGGACATGATAGAAACTTTCAAGTACCTCAAGGGAATCAACAAAAGTCCAAGAGGGTAGCATCTTTCAGAAAAGAGACTTTCAAGAACAAGAGGACACAATTTAAAAGATAGAAGGAGAGGCGGTTTAGGGGCAATGTGAGAAGTATTATTTCACAGAGAGGTAGTGGATGCATGGAACAACCTTCCTGAGAAGTTGTAAGTCTAAAACTGTGGGAGAATTCAAGAATGCATGGGACAGACATAAGGCAATTCTTGTGGGGGGCAGGAAGATATAGGCTGTTGGTTAACTAGGATCTGCGGCCTATCCTGTAGGTAGGGAAATGGGCAGACTAGATGGGCCTAGCGGTCCTTATCTGCGGTCAAAGTCTATGTTTCTATGTTTCTCATCAGACACAGGGATCATGGCTGAAAGTGAACAGCACTCTCCACATAAACATCCTAGAAATGAGAGCTTTTCTGTACAGCCTACAGGCCTTCCAGTCCCACCTCTTCCAGAGCCCTCTGCTAATTCAGACGGACAATGTGAGTGTGATGCACTACATCAACAAGCAAGGAGGGAATAATTCCTAAACCCTATGCAGGGAGGCAATGAGAGTCTGGTATTGGACTCTGGAACACAGTCCCAGAACTATCAGCAGTGCATGTTCCAGGGGCCCAAAACATCTTGGTAGACAGCCTAAGCCAGTTACAGATCAGTATGCATGAGTGGGAGCTGCTGACCTTGGTCACGGAAAACCTGTTTGACAGATGGGGTCATCCAGAGTTGGACCTTTTTGCATCCCCACATAATGCAAAACTGCCACTTTTTTGCTTGCTTGCTCCAAGACCTAGAGTTTTTTGGCGAGATGCGTTGTCCCTGTCCTGGAAAGGAGGTTCCTGTATGCCTTTCCTCCCTTCCCTCTAATTCAGAGAGTGCTAATTAAGCTTCAAATGGAGGGGGCAACTCTGATACTCATTGTCTCTGTGTCCGCCTTGTCAAATTTGGTTCCCCTTGCTGCAGCAATTGGCAGTGGAACCTCCAGTACTCTTTCCATTATGCCAGGGTCTTCTGACACAGGAGCAGGGGACACTGGTCCATCCAGACATCAAGTCATTCCATCTTCATGCATGGCTCCTGAAGACAGCCATTGCCAGGTTTGGAGTGTCCCAAAGTGTAGCTGATGTCTTGGTGGCTGCCAGAAAGTCTTCCACCAGAGCTCCCTACTCTATGAAGTGGTTTGCTCTGTGGGCCGCTTCTCACCAACTGGACTATTTTACCTGTCCAGTAAACCAGATTTAAAGTATTTGCTGTCCTTATCAGATGCTGGCCTTTAATAATCCTCTATCAAGGTGCACTTGGCAGCCATTTCTGCATTCCATGTGCCGAGTGATGGTCATACGGTTGCACAGCTGGAGGTGGTCTGTACATTTTTGAGAGGCATCATTCACTTGAATCCTCCTATCTGCAGTCCTGTCCTGGCTAGTGATCTGAATTTTGTGTTAGAGAAGCTTACTTTGGCTCCTTCTGAGCCAGCCGCAACTTGTGAACTATGCTTTTTGTCCTACAGAGTGTTATGTTTAGTTGCTATTACTTCTACTTGAAGGATTTCAGAGCTGCAGGCTCAAATGCGTGAGCCTCCTTATTTGATTTTCCACAAAGACAGGGTGTCTTCACAGTACTAACCCTACATTTTACCAAAGGTAGTGTCTGAGTTTACTTTAAATCAAACCATCCACGTGGCAGTTTATTTTCTAGACCATGCCAATCCAGGGAAGCATTGCTCCATACTTCAGAAGTACAGAGAATACACAGGTACTGTATACACCATATGAAGGACTGTAGAAGTCATTGCAGCTTTTGTTTCTTTTACCCTGGGAAAGAGGTGTTGCAGTCTCTAAACAGTGCTTGCCCAAATGGTTGGTCAACTGTATTACTTCTTGTTACCTGAAGTACGGTGAGGAACTTCCTGGGATTGATCATGGCCACTCAACTAGAGGCATGTCCACTTCTGGTGCCTCTTTCTGGAATGTGTCTGCTGCTGAGATTTGTGCAGCTGCCACCTGGAGTACTGTCCACACCTTCACTAAACATTACAGCCTGAACACTGCCTCAAGGAAAAGGGCAGTCTTTGGCCTAGCTGTACTGCAAGGCCTACTTTCCTAAGCCTGTAGGCTCCGGCCACCCAGACTGTTTCTCTGTCAGTACTGCGTGGTACTCATTCCATAGGTGTGGCCTGATGAAAGAGATAGCCTCGAAGAAGATAGAACAGTTATGTACTTACCATAACAGTAGATTTGAGAGAATCTCTTTCATCAGGTCATCTCCCCATCCACTACATCCTGAGGCTCCTTCTCCATGGGCTTTACCAGCTGCTTTCTGCCTTGCCTGGTCACCAGAGTCATAGCTCCCCGGTTCCCTATAGGGAGGTCCTCCAAGCATGATCTCTAGCAGAGAACTGAGGAGGGCAGAGGTCACCCATGTTTATATAGGAGGCCGATGTGAGACATAATGGCAGTCCCTAGTAGACTGTTTGCAAAAGTTTCCATGTGGTCCTAATGCCTGACAGCTATAGTTGGTAGGTGTGGCCTGATGAATGAGATCCTCTTAAAAGATCTGCTATTACAGTAAGCACTAGAGAATGCACTACCACACAGCAACATTTGAATGGCATTTGGATTCCAGAGCACCATTCTAATCTCTGAGGCAGCGTCTTAGAGCGGAGATTATGCAGTTTTTGTATTGCCTCACTATTGGACCCATTAGAAGAAACATCATTGCTACGGTGAATGATGTTTCCTTACTGCATTTGAGTGGAATGGTTACAAGATACTGTGTTAATAGCATTTGAGCAGGATGATTACAGGACTCTGCCTTTATATTGCACTTTTTAAACTTTATTTGTTTTTTGAGGAAGCAGTACATATAAATAAAGAAACATAGGCAGTTCAAACAAAAACAGGTCAATGATGACCCAGCTGGTTCATCCACCACTAGCAGTGGTTGTATAATGCTATACCCTACCTAAAATATATTTATCTGGAACATACATATAGTACATAATAAACAGACAGGTAATACATATTTCTGTTGTGAGTAGATCTGTATTAAAATATTTTGGGAATCACAGAAAAAACATCAGCTAGGATAATTAACCTCTTTCACATTTGCAAAACAGCCTGGAGGGAGAGTGTCTAATATTTATACTATAAAATTATATAAAACTGTCCCAGAAAGCAGTCTTGCTGCACATAATGGCTATAAACTATTATAGGAAAGTTTACCCAGCCCAATATATTGTACACCAGTTTGGAATGGTCCTAGAACACCTCCAGTTTTCCATATCATTTGAATTGTAAGCTGGAGCAGAACAGGGACGAAATGGGGGGGTGCTGGTTGCCAGTTTGTGCCTCTGGTAACATAATTAGCACCAGCTGTTTTAAAAAGCAGCCCTAAGTGTGTCATTGTCGGTGGCAGGGAGGGCAGTAGGCTCTGGAATGCCATTTGAGCCATCAAGTTCGAGCGTGAACAACTTAAGGATGGGGAGGGAGCAAACTGTGAAGTTCTTTAAGAAGCAGAATCATCTTAGGCCTTGGAAAGAGGGCTTTGAAGTGGCATCTGAGTCAGCAGCAGTGTCTGCACAGTGTCACCGTGGAAGTCTGGGGAGTGAGCTCTGATATGTCGTCTAAGCGGCTGAGCAGGTTGCATTCATGTTTGAAGGGTGGAGGGTCCCTGTTTGAACTGCTTCTCACACCAGCAGTCAGCAGATGCAAGAGAAATGTGAGTCGCCCTGCCCACTTGTAGACGTATGTGTTTTACTTGTTTTTCTTTCCACTGCTGGGCATCTTTGTGCACACCGACTCCACTTTCTTTAAGTGTTAAACCGATGAGTCACTGGATCTCAAAATGTGGGATACATCAGACAAGGATATACAAGCTCAAAATATCTGAAACCAGTGCCTTTTTACTTGTACAAAGTTTGACATTGTTTCAGCATCAGAGTATTATGAATTTCTCCATTAAAGTCTGAGTATGCACACCTTCTCTGTGTAGGTAGCACCTCTTCCATACATTATGGACGTAGAATGGAGCAAATCTAAGCAGTAAAATGTGGCGTGTCCTCCTTGGGAGACTAGATGGGCCAAGCGGTCCTTATCTGCCATCAAAGTCTATGTTTCTATGTTATGGTGGAAGAGGGAGAGTGTGTGTGTGTGTGTGTGTGTGTGGGTGGGCTTTTCAAGAAAAAAAAAAGTTTTAATTTCCATTCTTAGGTTGGCCAGAGTAGCTCCTGGTTGGCTATATAGTGCTGATACCAGAAGCTGTTCATGGTCATCATTTTTTTTGTCCCCCATAGAAGTCTTTTCCTTCTAGTTGGACAGGTGTCTCTTCAGTCCTGTCCTCGTCTCGTGCAGCTGGCTTCAACTCCACCACGGGTTCTTGGTAATAGTCTCTATAGATCCCCCCCCCCGTGCAGCAGGACTAGGTGGGCTGCCCCCCAAAAAAAACATACACACAGCAAATCAGAGGTTTTGGTCTGCAGCTTGGTGGAGCGAACTACAGGGAGACAGGCAGGGCTTCATTTAGTCCATTCTCCCATTTTTCATTTTTCCTCCCCTCCCTAATGCTGAGGTGCACACGTCGGAGCATGTGTGTAGATGCATGCACGCTCCACATATGTCCTGCAGCACCCACTCTTGTTAATCTCGCCTGGCTGTTCTACCACCAGGTTTCCACTTGGTGGCATTGACACGGCAGAGTCGGCAGCCACGCTCCCCTCAGAGAGGAGAGCAGTCCGTCGGATGCCCAGTCCTCTCCCACTCTGGCCAACCCCCAGTGACCACAGTCTGTTCCAGTACCCAGGTCACTGGCGTCAGAAAAGGAAGGGCACACATGTGGCGCCTCAGCCCTGTTTGCCACTGGGACAACTGCTGTTCATGGCTTTTACTGCCAAATCCTTATTTCGGCCCCTGCAAAGCATCAAGTAAGAAGTTAAAAGAGGAACGATATGAAACCCAGTTCACTTTTACTACTCTTGGACCTTCCCATCAGCACTTACAATACTTAATCCCTTAATACAGACTTTCCGTTCCCTATGTGACAGCGTAAAAAGAAAAAATCAGTAGCGATGTGTGTACACTTCTGAATCAAAAACAGTGTGACTGAAAAGAACACGTTGTAATGAGACAGCCGTATCTTTCACGGTCTGAGACAAGGCAATACATATTATAAACCACTGGGATAATAAACAGTGTAGTCCTTGAGAAGTTATGTGAGTTATTTAGAGTCCCTATTCAGAAATCTGCAACAAAACAAAGTCCAGCATGCCTGGAGAGAAAACAAGTAGTGAGCATGTGAAGGTGCTGGCGGTGTAACTTCTCCATAAAGTATGGCTTTTTTAATGTACCAGAGATCTATAACATTATATGTATAGGTAATATTTTTAATAAGCAGAACAATACATTACTTCTTAGGGATCTGTTCTGTTCCTACCATCAGCTGCTCCTTAAAGAAATGTCCTATAGTTAATTCTCACAGTTTAAAAGTTACTGTCTATCATGAAAGAGTTCAGTCTCTCTAAGCTGAGCACCACAGATTCTGTATACTTCGAGTACACTGGGACTGTTCGGATTTTGTTCCAAAAGAAAGTTTAGTTTGTGTTGTCTTCTTTTCTAGAAACCTCAGTCACAACCCACTGCTTACGATTACACCAGGTGACATTCCGATGATGCCTTCGTTGCGATATCTGTAAGTATTAAGAACCTGCTCATGTATGAACTCAACTGAAGTGGTTTCCTTCATGTTTCCAGTGCTCTCCGTTATTTGTTCCTGGTTCCTCTCATTGTATTAGTAACCATTCTCTTCAAGGATTGCAGCCATGACCTCAGTGATGGTGATGTAACTCTTTGCTTTCAAAATAATTTTGTCCCCTTAAATCTCTCCAGGCGTCATGGATTTACCAAAAGGTATTGTATTCGTATACTGCTAGAATTCATTATAGGGAAATGGAAGGAAGAAGCAGCCTTGTGTTAAAACTAATTTAGGGATGATTGAGGTAGATGGGGAGAAGCACCATTACACACAGATCAGAAAAAGACCATTGGATTAATGGGAAAAATCAAGAAAATGCATTTAAGTGGCATTCTATACGCCGGCCCAGTGGCGCTGAGGGTTGAGGCGCTGGATGCCACACCTCACGCTACACCAGCAACCTGGATTTGGGAGCAAGCTTGGGCCAACGGGGGTTAGCGGGGGAGGGGGCATGGATTTGGATTGAGATGCTGGCAGGCAGCTCTCCTTTCCCGGGGGAGGGTTGGATGCACCGCGCAGCTCTGGTGGCTCCTGGTGGTGACTAGGAGGTGCGGCTGACATGGTGCATGCTACAGAGATATGAGGGCCATGGCAGACGTCCTGCAGGTGGGTGCAGGAGTGCGCCCACACTGTGCTGGATGCCACTGAGTGTCCATGCCTCCGGGACCACAGAAAGCTTGGAAAATGCCCTGACCCTTGGTAGGCGATGGTGGGTCCTGTGGCTGACCTCCGTGTCTAGTGCCGGGTCCTTCAGCCTGCCTCTGGTGCTCCATTTGTTCCCTGGTCACGTGTCTAGATTTCCAAAAAGATCACCAGAGGAGTCGGCGGTCCTGCCCGGGGGGGCTGAGTTCTGGGGGGTCGGGGACCAGAGGAGTGAAGCGGGAACCCCCCATCCCCACTGGAAGGTAAGGCTGGAGCTTCAGGCAGGGTGGGATAGGGTTGTGCCGTGTGTCCACACCAGAGAGAGTCTGAGGGTCAGAGAAGGAGGAGGATAAAGAGAGTTAAAAAAAAAAAGTTGCATTCCATTGCAGAATGCCAAATTGGCTAGTAAATTTGGCCAAACAAAAGGGGACAGGTCAGTTAAAGGGGAAGGAACCCTAAAGGGGAAGGGAGTCTCACTCCTGCAAGTCAGTTGAAGGGGAATGAAACCTCACCCCTGCAGGTCACTTAAAGAGCACCAGGTTCAGTGCAGTCTCCAAATTCCCAGCTCTTCCCCTGTTCTTAACTTACCTGATAGAGGTTAAGCAGTTCAGTGGTTAGAATTTGTATGGTTATACTTTCTTTTGGGGACAAGATCGTAAATTCTTGTATAGAGGAGCTGGCCGTCAGATCCCCTACCCTTCTTGGTACCCTGCAGTGAAAACTTGTTTGTAGAGTGCAGGGGCCCTATCCATTGATTTCAGTGAGGGTGGATTTTAAATTGTTTTTATTTATATTTTAGAGGTCCACTGGGTTTAAATTAGTGCCACTGCTTAACTAACAATGTCCTTGTTTGTGGCAAGCAGCCACCAAAAGGTCTAGGGCTCTGCAAGGCCTTCATGTGCCTCAGTGAGGGGGTATGATGGATATTCCCGCAAAGAGATTTGTAAGCAGCAACCTGGTTTACAGAACACACCTTACAAAGAAGTTCTACAGAACCTTTTCCTAAGTGGGCTCTAGATCCAGCCTTCAGAAGCACTGCTAGGAGTCTGCATAGTTTTATGGCATCACTATTAAACTTCAGTTGTTAGAAGAAAAAAACTGCTCACTGTAAAAATGATATTTCTTCCAAGGAGTTTAATTGTGATTCTAACTTCTCTCTTCCTTTTAGAACCTAAATAAAAAGGTTCTGCAAAATAATCAATTAATAAGTTTTGATCTCCTTTGAGAGTATCTCCTCCGTTAGACCACACCTTTGGAACTACAGCTGTTGGAGCTGGCTCATCAGTGGTCACATCGCCTCAGTCACAGTGACACAGCTGATACAGGGTGCCATCCAGTGGTGACTCATGCTGGAATACCTGCAGGAAGGAGTCTCGTTTGCCCACAAAGAGCCGACAGTAGCTCTCACGACTGACATGTCCCTGATGGGATGGTGAGCCCACCTGGAGACCACAAGGCCAATGAGCTCCGGACCCCAGAGTAGTCCTGATGTCACATCGACCTGCTGGAGCTCCATGCAGTGCATGTAGCTCTGATGGCCTTCGCTCCAGTTGTGTGGGGTCAGGTTGTTCAGGTCCAGACAGACAATATGACAACGATGTACTACTGCAACAAGCAGGGTGGGACGCAATCCCTACCAGTGGTCCAGGAAGCTCCCCAAACCTGGTCCCTCATACACCATCTGGACACTGATCTTCTGGCAATCCATCTGGCCTGTGCCTCCAACCACCTGGTGGATGCCCTCAACGATGTGGGCGAGGCATTTCATGAGTGGTCTCTTCACCAGGAGGTAGTCGATTGCCTGTTCTTTCAGTGGGGCACTCTCCTGGTCGACCCATTTGCCTTATGGGAGAATGTTAAGCTGAGGCTGTTTTGTGCCCACCTCCCTCATTGTGGGACACTGCTGGGGGATGCCTTTGTGAGGCCCTGGACCCCGGGCCTCATGTTCGCCTTCGCTGCCTTTCCCCTGATCCACAAGATGTTACTCAAGGTTCAGATGGACAGGGCTTGGATGATCCTGGTGGCTCCAGACTGGCCATGCCAGTTCTGGTACCCCAATTTCTTCAGCCTCAGCAGCAGGTCTCCTTAGCAATTGCCTCTCCATCCGGATCATTCTCTTACTCTCAGGGGAGGGTCCTCCACTCAGACCTTTAGTCCCTGCACTTTACAGCCTGGTTCCTGAGTGTTTAGAATTCCAGGCTTTGGGTCTGTCCGATGAGGTCCTCCATGTTGTTGAGATCTCTTGGATGGAGTGGACTTCATGATGCTATGCCTTCAAGTAGAAGAGATTTTCCATTTGTTGTCAGGGCCGGAGCTAGACCCCCTGTCCTGCCCAGTGGCAAACATCTTGGATTACCTGTGGTTCCTCTCCTCAGGCCTGAGGTCGGCGACCCTCAAAGGTGCATCTGGCAGCCATCTCTGCATACCGAGCATGGGCTGGTGTACCAACAGTGGTACAGGAAAATGTGGTAAGACATTTTCAAAGGCATCTACCACTTGTCCCTGCCTACTCGTGAACCACCACCACCTTGGGACTTGCTGCTGGTTCTGGTAGTGCTCATGGAAAGCCATTTGAACCCATGCACAGATGTCATCTCTCACCTGTCATGAAAGACCACCTTCTTGGTAGCTATCACCTCTACCAGAAGGATCAGCAAGTTCCAGGTGCTTTTGGGGGAGTCTTGTTATTTGTTGTTTCTACAAGGACACCTCAACCTGAAGTTCCTCCTGAGGGTTGTTTTGGAGTTTCACTTTAACCAAGTGATTACCCTCCTGGTGTACTTTACTAATCCAACCTTGGGGGCTGAGCACAGGCTCCATTCTTTGGACCTGAGGTGAATGCTCACTTATTATAAGGAGTACATGGCTGGAGTTCGGGAAGAGGTTCACTAACTCTTTGTCACCTATGCTGAAGCTGCACCTGGCAGACAGACAGCTAAGCAGATGATTGGCAGGTAGAAATAAAAAGAGTCAGCACTCCTGGAGTTAAGTGCAAAAATGCTTCAAAAAGGATTTATTCCATTGAAGGAGATACAGAACAGAAGGTGGATAGTCTTCTGCATTGACCTCTGCTGTAGGTTGGCTGGTAGGGAGCCTCCCATTGGGATTAGGGCTCATTTCACCACACATACTGTTGCCTCAGTGGCTGCTTCCAGGGATGTCCCTATCCAGGAAATCTGCAGGGCTTCTACCTGGAAGTCGGCACACACCGACATCTCCCATACAACATCGACCTTGAAGCATACCGGGATGCTGGTTTTGGGGGTTCAGTTCTCTAGTCTCTCTTTCCCAAGTAGGGATGTGCGTCTTGCCCCCTTCTTTTAGAGAACAGCTAGGAGTCTGCCAGAAGTGTGGATAGTGGATAGCCACATCCCTAGAAATAAGGGATCTTTAACCATAATTCTAGGAGTGGTATATGGTGCACATTCACACAACCCACCCAACCTCCCCAGGCAAGTGGCACACAGATCCTTGCTTCCAGTGAGCAAGATCTGACATCACGGGGTGGTGCCGAGGAGGATACCACCCAGGTGGGTGGGAGGAGCTAGCTTGAAGACCTTCCAGCAAGTTTTAAAGGGAAAAGAAGTACTGCCAGAAGTATGGATGTGCACTGCATACCACTCCTGGAACTACGGTTACAAGTGAGTAACCCTCATTTTCAATGATATAGGATGCTGAAATAATTGTAAAGATCTGTCCTTCCTAGGTTCGTGTTTTAATTCATTTCCTTCAATTTATTCCTTTGCTGTGGTTCGCAGGGGGTTGGTTAGAGCGTTCCTAATTAGATACCCGAGCTTGGAGTACAAGTGAAGAAAATGCTTATTTATGCTGAAGTTCATTGTTTTTACAGTTCTCTATATGAATGAAAATCTGTTGCTTTTCTCGTGGAAGGTGCATAAAAGTTGAATAAAATTATTAAAAAAAATCACTATTTTCTCAGTTCCCAGAAACTGAGGAAATAACTGCATGTTGCCCTGTTCACTTACTGTAAGACAGTGCCAGAGTTTAGTGGTAAAATATATTAAAACCATTTTGGTTCCCGTTTCTGAGTCCCTGATTTTAAAAGTTTGTATTTTGTTTCCTAATTCAAACAACATGAAGTCTTGCTATAGTATGACATATGCAGTTAGACCCAGCCTTCGAACTGCTCCGGAGGTGAAAGAGTTAACTTTCCATGCCAGGCATGGAATCTTGAGCGCGAGCTTGGTTGAAAACTCTGTCTGTTGTTCTTCAAACTCAAACTGTCAGATTCTTTACTCCGCCTCACTGAACAGTCGCTCCAGAGATTTCTCCTGCTGCTCGGTTCATTTTTTCGGTTAAAAAGTGTAATTTCTCGGTCTTTAAACCGCATTTTGTCTATATTTAACTGCAACCGGTCGGTTCAAGCTCTGTCTGTGGTATCGTAAGTAATAGATAGGTTTTACATTATTTTCTGTGTGGAACTTGCAAACGTTATTATCGGTTCGGTTTGAACCGATCAGGTTATTGTTAATCTTTATTAAATTGCATTTAGAGTGCGGTTCCCGGTTATCGGTTCTAAAAAAAACAGATTTCATTACGGTTTTTTCCACGACCCGTGACACGGTTGGGAACCGATAAGGGTGTCTTGCTTGGTGGATTGCCATAAGCGGGCAGAAGTTTTGGTTGAGGCTGGCCTATAAAACCCAAAAGAAAAACCGGGCCCACTGGGTTTCCTTTTCTTAGTAGTGTCTGTGGGGAAGCCTTTGCCAAGACTATCCCACATACCACATGTGGTTATTGTCTGAGGTTTGACCACCTCAATGCAGACTGCCAGATTTTGCAGAATTTCCTGCAGCTACCCTGGATAAGAGGTTGGTGAGCTCAGGGACGAGAGGCCAAGAATCCGCTGACCGGATGGGCAGCCAGTTCGGTGCCAACTGAACCGGAGAGATTGCCGTCTGACCAGGGCGAGACTTCCTCGGGCAAGCGGAGAGCTGACTCGGAAGAGTCCAGTCAAAAAAGGACTAGAAAATTAGCAGGTGTGGGCCAAATTTCCTTCTCAACCGCTGCAGAGATAGCCAGCGATCAAAATTGTCCAGTCGCTTTCCCGGTTCGACCAAACCAGCACCATCAGGTAGCGGTCGGTTCGATCAGTGCCACATGGTTCAAGAATATGATATAGAGGTTTTATGAACGGAGGAGGGAGGAAGATTATGAAGAGGTGAATGTGATTTTGAAAGTCTGGATGTGCCCGTTGAGCGGACATCTCCCCAGACAGACCTTCAGAGTGTCTCCCCTAGGCTTTCTGAGTCCCTTCTCATTTTATGTTTTATAAGAAAGTGGCTGAAACCCTCCAGCTCCCTTTGGAAGAAGCTGTGGATGAACAGGAGAAGCCTGACTTGTAGAAATGATGGATATCCAGAAGTCTAGGAGACTGTCTGTTCCTTTACATAAATCTTTTGGAAACAGACAATAAAAATTTTAAAAGCTCCTCACACTATACCTCCTGTGGATAAAAAAATGGACAAGAGGTATACATTGTCAGAACTGTGATACGGGTTCCTTTTACAACAATGCAGCCATGTTGGGGTGGTGCAGGCTGGACTGTGATAAAGCAAATATTCCCTTGGCTTCACACCCCCCTGACAAGGACTCCAGGAGGATTGATGCCATGGCAAAGAAACAATACATGGCAGCATCCTTGGGACTCAGACAGGCAAATTATATGGCCTCTGTTGCAAGATACCAGAAATCCAGATGGGATACTGTTATGGCTCTAGTGAAACCGGTCCCTGGCCAGCTTGCCAAGGAGCTGGAGCAGGTGGCTGCTGATGGTGAGGCATCCAAGGTGCAATTGCATGCTGCAGTGGACTCTAATGATGTATCTTCAAGAGTCATGGCATCATCTGTGGCTTTTGCAGAATGGCTTGTCTCAGGTGTACTAGCCTGTCTGGGACACCCAGGCTAAGGCCATGGATTTTCCTGTTGTGGGTAACTCTCTGTTTGGGAGCAGACAGAGAATTACATGAAAAATGGATGAGTATAGGACCACTATATAGGAAGGCACAGGCCAAGGAAGGCAGGCCACTCCTCAGAGCAGCTTTCCAGGGGCAGGGGCAGGCCTTTCACGAGACCTTTTACCAAACCCAGGCCTCCTCTTCAGCCTATGCCCAGAGGGTTCTTCAGAGGAGAGGCAGGCAGGGGTACAAGCAGGCCTGCTCCCACCCCTCAGCCTAAAGCCCCTGCCAAACAGGCACCCCTGATGGGAGGCCAGGGCCGATTCTCCATTACCTGTGAGGGGCAGGCTGGCTTACTTGTCCAGGACTGGGAGTCTTTAACATCAGACAAGTGGGTACTGGAAGTAGTAAGCCAGGGACTGATTCTCAGCTTCAAAAATTTCCAAAGATGAGAACAGATCCTTTACACCTACAAATCCATCAGAGGCTCTCGCTCTGGAAACAGAAGTCTCAACCCTCCTGGCTCTCAGAGCTGTGAAAAGGTACCTCCCTACACCAGGGCAAGGACTGTAATCCAGGTACTTCCTTACCCCAAAAGACAGGAGAATGGCGGCCTATCCTGGATCTCAGATACCTAAACAAGCACCTTTTAAAACCAAAATTAAAATGGTGACTCTGGGAATTATTTTACCCTCCCTAAGGCCAGGGACTGGCTAGCATCCCTGGACCTCAAGGATGCCTACTTCCATGTTCTCATCAGAGCTCCCAAAAGTACCTCAGATTCTATGCCCTCAGGCCATTACCAGTTCCGAGCAATGCCCTTGGCCTCACCTCTGCCCCAAGGGTATTCACAAAATGCCGGGCAGTAGCAGTTGCTCATTTAAGAAGGCAAAAGGTTGCATCTTTCCTTACCTGGACGACTGGCTCATAGTGGGCCAGTCTCCAGACCAAGTCAAATTACAGCTTCAGGTTCCCCAGCAGCTGCTTACATCTCTAGGTTTCCTTCTCAATCTCCCAAAGTCAGTTCCAGAGCCTGTTCAGCCACTCACCTTCATAGGCGCAGAACTGGACACAAAGCAGGCCAGAGCTTTCCTCCCTCTAGAAAGAGCAAGGACCCTGGTGGCTCTGGCCTCCTCCTTCACTCTGCAGGTCTCTCGACCAGCAAGGCACTTTCTGCAGCTCTTAGGGCACATGGCTGCCTCCACAGCAGTAGTGCAGGGAGCAAGATTTCAGATGAGGGACATTCAGTTCCATTTGAGAGCCTTCTGGTCTCAAAGGAGAGATCCGCTAATCAAATTGATCCCAGTAACTCGAACCCTGACCCAGGCCCTACAGTGGTGGCAGGATCAGAGCAATCTGAGACAAGGGGTTCCTTTCATCCCTCAATCTCACTCCTTGACCCTTACTACAGATGCGTCCCTCTTAGAGTGGGGAGCGCACATGGGCAACCTCACCACCCAGGGATTGTGGTCCCCCCAGGAATTTCTGCTCCACATCAATCTGTTGGAACTCAGAGCAGTTTTTCTAGCACTTCAGGTTTTTTCTGCTTCTGTTCAGAACAAAGTGGTACAGGTCAGAACAGACACCACTACAATGTGGTACATTAACAAGCAAGGGGGCACTCGGTCTTCGGCCTTGCGCACCGAGGCAATGAAGTTATGGTCTCTGGCTTATTCCCTGAACACCTCCCTCATGGCAGTTCACCTCCCAGGCAAGGACAATGTCCTGGCAGATGCTCTCAGCAGGATTTCCCAGTGCCATCACGAATGGTCTCTGGATCCCCTAGTATTGGAGGTAGTATTTGCCAGGTGGGGCACTCCTCAGATAGATATTTTTGCAGCCCCAGACAATCACCAACTTCTGCTATTTTGCTACAGGCCCCCAGTGTTGGGCTCAGTCCCTATGGATGCTTTCCTTCTCAACTGGGAAGGGAAGTTTCTCTATGCCTTCCCCCCCTTCCCTCTCTTGTTCAAGGTGCTAGTCAAAATCAGGTCTCAACCTTGCAAGATGATTCTGATTGCTCCAGATTGGGCCAGACAGCCATGGTATCCACTCCTTCTGTCCTTAGCAGTCCACCTTCCCCTGTGTCTTTCCAGGAATCACAATCTGTTAACCTGTGCCCAGGGGAGAGTTTGGTACCCGAATCTCAAATCCCTCAACCTCAAGGCCTGGCTCTTGAAGAGTTAGAGTTTGCTGACCTACACCTTTCCCAGGGTGTGCTCGTTATCTTGAAAGCTTCTAGGAAGCCTTCCACCAGGGCTACTTATAATTCTAAATGGAAAAGGTTTTCCATATGGTGCTCTGGAAAGCATATTTCCCCAGAATCTGCTGATTTGCCCACAGTCCTGGATTATTTGGTCCCTTAAATACTTTGGGGCTGGGCCAGCTACCCTGAAAGTGCACTTGGCAGCTGTCTCTGCTTTTATATCAGCAAAGCCCTCTTCTCTTTCTGCTCTTCCTGTATTCTCCAGGTTTTTCAAGGGATTGCTTCACACCAACCCTCCATTCAGGGACCCTGCTCCCGCCTGGGATCTTAATGTTTTGCTCAAGCTTATGCAACCCCTCTTTGAGCCTTTGTCTTCAGCAGAGCTTAAGTACTGACTTGGAAAACTGTGTTTCTGGTAGCCATCACTTCTGCCAGGCACATAAGTGGAATTACAAGCTTTGTCAGTGGAGTCTGATTTTATCTTCTTTCACAGAGATAAGGTGGTCCTCAGGACTAACAGGAATTTTTGCCTAAGGTGGTTTCAGATTTCCACCTAATCAATCTATATCTCTTCAGTGTACTTCACTGACCTATTCCTCCTCTGGCGAGGAGGCTGCCAACAGATGTGAAGAGAGCCCTTAGTTACTACATAGAGCATACCAAGGGCCACAGGTTTGACTCCCTCCAACTGTTCCTCACTTATGGTGAGGTTGGTAAAGGGAAACCTGCCACTAAAAGATCCATTGCCAGGTAGAGTGTCTCTTGTATCCAATTTTGTTATCAAAAACTGGGTAAGGTTTCCCCTTCAGGCCTGAGGGCTCACTCTACCAGAGGTACAGCTGCGTCCCTGGCTGCAGCCAGGGACATCCCTATCATAGAGATATGTCAAGCAGCTACCTGGAAAACAGTTCACACTTTCACCAAGCATTACTCCTGGACATCAGGCTAGGGTGATGCTCAGTTCTATCAGCTATGCGTACAGAGCCTATTTCCTAAGTAGGTTCCTGTCCCTCCTCCATGGAGGTACTGCTGTGTAGTCTGCATATGTCATAATATAGCAAGACTTCATGTTGTTTGAAGAAAAAATTACTCACCTTAGTAATGTTGTTTCTTCTAATGGAGTCTTGCTATATTATGACCTCCTCTACCTGTCCCTCTCAGAACTTCTGCTTTTGGGATGTGGGTGGGCAGTGCAATTTTAGCACTTAGTAGATGCCCACCTTGTTTTCACCCTCTTTTTAGGGTGTTTGGGTGTTTGTTTTTATTTATTTTTTGGATCCCTGACTTTAGTCTTAGTTTTGGGACCAAAGATGTGTTAATATTTTAGTAGCCAGTTGGCTGGTGTAGGTTTACAGCTTCCACACACAGAACCTTGGTGAGTTTTGCTCATAAAGATCTGACAGTTTGAGTTTGAAGAACAACAGACAGAGTTTTCAACCGAGCTCGCGCTCAAGATTCCACGCCTGGCATGGAAAGTTAACTCTTTCACCTCCGGAGCAGTTCGAAGGCTGGGTCTAACTGCATATGTCATAATATAGCAAGACTCCATTAGAAGAAACAACATTACTAAGGTGAGTAATTTTTTCTTTGGGCTTGTTTTACTTGAGGTTTCATGTGAGAACTGTCACTGGCTCACAACTGTCAACTTCCTAGGTACCAACTGGCCCTCTACTTACTAAGCTGAAATGTGTTGCATAATTTAGGGCAAGGTTAAAGCTGGAATGTACTACATATATAGCATAAGAACTTCTATTGTGTATACCTCTTGTATTGTATATTTTTTCTTTGTTGTTCTACATTTTGTATCTCCTGTCTATGTAATTGCAAACTGTATGTGACTCTGGACCTCCTTGTGAATGAGCTTGCTCAACGGAATCTTTCCTGCAATAAACTTGAACTTGAACAACAACTGCGATCCCTTTCAAACACCATGAAGTCTTGCTATATTATAACAATAGCAGTCAGCCACTGCAGCTGAACTGCCCCGGAGAGGAAGGAGTTAACTCCAGAGGATCTGGAGTTCTACAGCGCGAGGGCGCTGTGCCAAAGATCTATCTGGCCAGTTTCAAATGAAACTGTCAGATTCTTTACTCCGCTTCACTGAACCGTCGCTCCGGAGATCAGCTCCTTCAGCTCGGTTCATTCTCGGTTCAAGCGAGTATTGTTCGGTTCATTTGAACCGGCAAAAAGTATTTATTTTACCGCATTTCGGTTAAAACCTCTATCTGGTAAACCATAAGTACAAATTTAAAGTCTGTGTGGAAATTCAATTATCGGTTCGGTTTTGAACCGATCGGTTTGCTGATTTTAACGTTTTGAAGTGTTTGGTTGGGCTTTTAGTGTGCGGTTCCCGGTTCTTATCGGTTCTAAAAAAAACAGGTTTTTAAATAGGTTTTCCAAATACCCGTGTCACGGTTAGGAACCGATAAGGGTGTCTTGCCTAGCACTGCCATCAAAGGTACAAGTTTTGGATAGGCTGGCATTATGTCTAGAAACCCAAAAAAAGAGCGACCTGGGTTTCCAACACTAGTGATGTCTGTGGGAAGCCTTTGCCAAGTGACCCACACACCTGTCTATTGTCTGAGGCTGACCACCTCCTGTCAGACTGCCAGGTGTGTAAAATTTCCCTGCAGCCACCCTGGAAAGAGATTGGGCCAGCTCAGGGAGCGAGAGGCCAAAAAGTCCGCTGACCTGGATGGCCAGCCCGGTCCAGCACCCACTGGACCAGAGGGAGTGCCCTCTGACCAGGGCGAGACTTCCTCAGGCAAAAGAAAGGTTGGTTCAGATGAACCAGTCCCAGTTAAAAAGGCAAAGAATACAGTAGGTTTGGAGTCCAAAATTGTCTCTCCAACTGCTGCAGAGATAGCTAAAGCCATTCAGATTGTCCAGTCACTGTCTCAGGGACCTGTCGAACCACCAGCAGTTGGTAAAGGTTGGTTACGTTCAGTTCCAGTGAGTTCAGGAGTATGATGTTGAGAATTTTATGAACCACAGGAGGGAAGGAATTTGATCAATATATGTGTGGCTGGGAGGGTCTGGACGTGCCCATTGAACGGACATTTCTCCAGACAGACCTTTCAGTCTCCTCCTATTCTGTCTGAATCCCTTCTTATTTTATGTTTACAAAAGGTTGCTGAAACCCTCAGCTTCCTTTACAGGAGGCTGTGGATGAGCAAGAAGAGCCTGATTATGTAGAAATGATGGATATACCAGAGTCTAGGGGTTGTCTATTCCTTTGCATAAGTCATTTGAGAAGCAAACAACAAAGAGATCTGTGCAGGTTATGTACAGATCTCTACTCATTCCTTTCACAGGAAACAGAGTCGTTTTCGCAGCCAGACTCAAGGCAACAACCACGCTCCAGCCAGCAACAAAGGGGCTCCTTCACCCGAAAAGCTCCAGGCTAAGACATCCCTCAGGCAGAGGCCAATGAGTTTCAAAGTGGCCCAACCTGCAGTATCCAATGCTGCCACAGCATGACTCCTTCCCAGCTCCTGCCCTCCTCAGGATCAACGGTAAATGAAGAGGTCGAGTTAATCGCGTCTGCCACCTGCCAGGTGGCGATCGTCACCACCGACAGGTAGAGTCTACAGTTGGCTCAAAAGGCTATTATATAGAATTTGTAGGCAATCCGCCCACAAGGCTCTCTGCTTTCCCGCTACTCGGGTCAGCATGCCCTGCTTATACAGCGGGAAGTGCTTGCGCTTCTAGAAAAGGAAGCTTTGGAGCACATTCCAGAGAACGAGAGAGGGTTAGGTTATTATTTGCACTTCTTCCTGGTTCCAAAGAAACCAGGGGACCTCTGTCCAATTTTGGACCTCAGTGACCTCAATCTGTCGGTCGTCTACAAATGCTTCCGCATGGTGACCCTTCCGGGTCTGATCCCCATGCTGAAGAAGGACGCCTTCTTGGCATCCCTGGACATGCAGGATGCTTACCTGCACATTCCTATTGCTCAGGCACAGGAGGTTCCTGCGCTCTGAGTTCAGGGCCGCCATTATCAGTTCGAGTGCTTCCCTTCGGGCTGTCATCAGCACCCGGTATTTACCAAGTGCATGGCAGTTGTGGCGGCGCTCTGAGGAGACAGGGCCACTCACGTGTTCCCGTCACCTGGACGATTACTTCTCATGGCTCCCTCAAGGAAGCATTGTTGATGGCCATTCAGCGTACCCAGACCCTTTTTCAGTCTGTGGGCATCCTCATCAACTATGAGAAGTCTCTCCTGGTACCGTCCCAGAAACTGCAGTTTATAGGGGCAGTTCTGGACACCGTCAAGGGAAAAGCCTTTCTTCCCGAGGACAGAGCGGAACACATTTGGTCCCTCATAAGGGACCTGTCAGCAAAGAAGACCGTCCCGGCCAGACTGGTCCTTCGCCTGCTCGGACACATGACTGTGGCCATTCCAACAGTCCCAACGGCAAGACTTCACATGCGGGTAACCCAGTGGATGTTAAGGATGCAGTGGGACCAAAGGCAAGACCATCTGCAGCAGCCAGTCCGAATCACGAAGGCCGTGATTCGGGACTGGCAGTGGTGGCTAGACCCGGGAACCCTCTCCGCGGGGGTTCCCTTCACAGGGCCATCTCCGATGATGACTCTCACCACAGATGCCTCAGGGCTGTGGTGGGGAGCGCACCTGAACGGGGTGATGTCTCAGGGCACATGGACAATCCAGGAATCTCATCTCCACATCAATATACTGGAGATGAGGGCAGTCCTCTACGCCCTGCAACAAACAAGGAGGCACACAATCCTACCCCCTTTGCAGGGAGGCCATGAGAGTGTGGGAATGGGTAATATGACACAGCGCAAACCTAATTGCAGTTCACGTCCGCGGGGTGGACAACACCGTTGCAGACAGCCTGAGTCGTTCTCAGGCCAGAGTCCACAAGTGGGAGCTTTTACAGGAGGTAGCAGAGGACCTGTTCCACAGATGGGGCACTCCAGAATTAGACCTTTTCGCATCCCCATCCAACGCAAAACTGCCCAATTTTTGCTCGCTAGATCCAGGGCCTGGTGTTTTCTGGCGAGACGCGTTGTCCTTCTCCTGGGCAGGAAGACTCCTCTATGCCTTTCCTCTTTTCCAATTGATCCAGAGAGTTCTCCTCAAACTTCGCAGGGAGCATGCGACCCTTATCTTGATAGCGCCTTTCTGGCCCAGGCAAATCTGGTTCCCGCTCCTGCATCAGCTATCCCGGGAACCTCCGCTTCCTTTGCCAATCAGCTCCCATCTGTTGTCTCAGGAGGAAGGTTCACTAGTCCATCCGGACTTGCGTTCATTGAACCTACATGCCTGGCTCCTAGAGACATAGCCATGATGTGACATGGGGTCTCGCAGGAAGTGGCGGAAGTTCTTTCCGCTGCTAGAAAACCGGCAACACACGCAACATACGCCATGAAGTGGCGCAGGTTTTGCTTGTGGGCTCAAACGTGTAGTTTCTCGCCCTTAGACTGTCCCGAGAAGCTGGTTCTGGAAAACCTGCTTTCACTTTTCCAATCCGGACTAGCTTACCCTCGATTAAGTACATTTCCAGCGCACTGGCTTATCATGCCCCCATAGGCCATCGTATGGTGGCTCAATTGACACTACTGCGCCTTTTTAAGGGGGTCCTCCACCTTAGGCCACCTATCAAGGATCGGTTCCTCCTTGAACTTGCCTTTGTCCTGGAGCAGCTTACGCTGCCACCTTTCAACCAGCCACGGATTGCGAGCTACGCTTTCTGTCGTGGAAAATGTTGTTTTAGTTGCAGTTACTTCAGTGAGAAAATCTCCGAATTACATGCACTCATGTGCAAAGAGCCCTATTTAATTTTCCACCAGGATAGTATCCCTGAGGACAAATCCTAAGTTCCTGCCTAAGGTGGTTTCAGCCTCTACCCTTAATCAGGATATCGACTTACCAGTGTACTTTCCTGGCACACTAATCGAGGAGAAGCACTGCTTCACACCCTGGATGTTCACAGGTGTCTCCGATATTATCTGACCAGAACCAAACAGTACCAGAAAGCAGATCAGCTGTTTGTCTCCTTTGCTGAAAGGATGAAAGGAGACCCTGTTTCTAAACAGTCCTTTCATGTTGGCTCATTCAGTGTATCTCTTCTGTTATGACAGCGCAACAAACCCTTGCCAGGCGTGGTCAGGGTCATTCTACCAGAGGACAGGCCACCTCCTTTGCAGCGCTGAAGAATGTTTCCACTTCAGCTAATTGTGCTGCAGCTACCTGAAGCTCGGTGCATACCTTTATTAGGCATTACAGCCTGGATATCGCTTCAAGGTGAAGGGCAGGTTTCGCCTAGCCTTTCTCCAGGGACTTCTGTCCTAGGCTCAAGCAGGTTGTAATCTCTGCCTTTCCTCCTCCCGGAAGGCGTAAGATTGTCGCTATTGCTTGGGAATCAGTCCTAATGGTGTAACCTGCTGCAAGAGCTGTATCTCAAGTAAGATAGTACAGTTACGTAAGAACTTACCAGTAATAGTAGGTCTTCTAGAACAGCTCTGCAGCAGATACCTTCCCGCCCACCATTCCCCTTTGGAGGAGATAGTTTATAGCCTAAAATCCATCTTTGGGATGGAAAGATTTATTTTAGTCTTGGCCATCTGATGGGGATCCTCGTCTCCTCTTCTGATGTCAGCCAGCGGCCGGAGTCTCTGGCGGGGAGAACTGGGGATTGTAGGCGGTACCGCCTCCTTATGTACTACACCTGACGTCAGGGGCGGAACGATGTCAGAGGCGGTCCCCACTGAACACTGCTAGCTAGAAAATTTCCGTGGGTCCTGATGCCTGACAGCTTCAGCCCTAATGGTGTAACCTGCTGCAAGAGCTGTTCTCGAAGATCTACTGTTACGGTAAGTTCTTACGAACTGTACTTCCTTCCACACTGTGGTGGAGAGCCCTGCCCGCGGAGTCTCTAGGTCCAAGACCAAACCTAAGAAATCTTCTCACCACCGTCACAAGTCGAGGAACGGGGAGAGACTGCGGTCCTTTTGGTCCCTCAATTTGCCTGACCGCTCGGTGACTGTTGAGCACCCCTCACCGAGGGTGTGGTTGGCTAGGTCAAAGGTTTCCCGGCCCTGCCATTGAACCAGACAATCTTGACTTCTGTCAACCAACCTGTTGAGATTTTTCTTGACATAGTCGACCCACTGTCGGACAAGGCCAAGGAATTGGCCTCACAGACCCCGGTGCTCCCGGTCCTCACCCAAGAGGACATGGATTGATCAGCGACCCTGGTCGACCCTGCTTGGAACAGCCTCCAACTGGGGTCAGATCTTCAATATCCATCCTGAAGACTCTGCTCGCCATTGACTGGGCAGGCGAGGTCACGGTTGAGGCATTCGCACTTTCGATCCTGCTTGGCTAGAAGGTGCCACCGTCAACGCCCCTTGCCCTCCTCATCTTCAGGTGAGGAGGGGCACTGGCAGAAAATGCACTGGTGCTGTGAGGAGTCCCTCTGGTAGCAGTGGGCATTGCAGAGTAGGGTAGGGCTCTACCCCAAGGACCTATGGTCCCTTGGCAGCCGCCAGTGGTTGCCCCACTGGTCCAGGTTCTGCAGGTGCTCCCCACACTTGCTTCTCTGCTGATCATGGTGGAGTCACCACACCGACAGTCGGCACTCTGACTGAGGAGGCGAGCTGTTCAGCTCCCAACTTGCCAGGCTGGTTGTCAGTGAGGATTACTCTGGGTGATGAATCCTGGGAGGTTCGTGGCGAATTACATCCAAGGACTATCTTTGAGGAGTCATCGGATGACTCTGATCATGAGTCCATGGTCTCCTTTGGGGCTCCATTCTTCGACAGTGGCTCAGTCGAGAATTCTTTCACTGACCAAGGGTTGGTCTCCCTTGGTGCGCTGCTCCGACTGATTGCGGAGTCCACATCCATCCCATTGGAACCAGTACAGTAGAAGGCCAAGTACCCTCTTACAGACATTTTGGACTACAATGAATCCCTGAGGCTTGCCCTCCTGGTGGCTGAGGCCATCTTGGGACTGGCCCTGGAGATTTGGCAGCATCCTGCCTGGCACCCTCAGCCCACATGGTTCACAAGTACACAGTTCCTACAGGCTCCCTTTTGGGGTTTTCCAACCACCCTTCAGCCAAAGGTCTGGTTACAGATTCAGTGTTCCATATAAGACTGTCCATGCCATAAAAAAGGTGTATGCTCTGGCTACCCTGGGAATCTGTCAGGCTAGCTATGCCATTACGATGGCAAATTATGGGCATTCTACGATGGGACTATTCAGTACAGTCCTTCATCCAGAACAGCGGGTGGTGATGGAGCTCATCAGAGACCATGGTCAATCACTGGCTAAACCCCAGCTCCAGACAGCCTTAGATGTGGGTGACTCTTGGGCCCATGTGGTGGCAGCAGCTGTCTCCATGCATCGCAGGGCTTGGCTGTGTTTGTCCACCTTCACGGCAGAAACCCAACAGAGGTTGGCCGATGTTCTCTTTCTGGGCACTGACCTCTTTGGTCCTTGGGTGGAAGAGCATCTCACAAGGATTGATAAGTCCAGTGCCACCCTTGAGTCTGTGACTTTGTCCCAGAAGGACCAGAAGAAAAAGCCTAAGAAGTTGGCCTTTAAGTACAGCTCCTTCCAGTAGCGGCCCCTCCGGCAGCAGCTGCTGCTGCCTCCACAAAAGCTGCTGAGTGACTGGTTGGGGGGGGGGATTTCATCCTCCACCTGTCCCCAACTTATCTCCCGTCGAGGCTGGCTATGTCTCTTCTTGCTACATTGCTCCACTATCACAGTGGACAAGTGGGTGTTGAACATAGCGAGTAGAGGGTCATGTTTAAGTAGCTCCTGGTGAAAGGAGCCATAGCCTGTATCACAGTGCCCTGGCCAGTCAGGGTTATATGTCCGGGTACTTCCTGGTCCTGAAGCGGACAGGAGGCTGGCAACCCATACTGGATTTTCATGGTCTCAACTAGTACGTGCGGAACCCACAAGTTCCAGATGGTCACTCTGAGCCAGATTATACCATCCCAGGAGCAGCACATGTGATTTTACTCCCTGGGCCTCTAGGATGCATTCTTCCACATTTCCCGCTCACAGGTCCCACCGCTGGTACCTCCGATTCTCAGCAGAAGGTGTCCTGTACCAGTTTCAGCTCATGCCGTTTGGCCTCACCTCAGTTCTGAGGGTCTTCACCAAATGCATGGCAGTGGTGGCAGCCCACCCACGGCACCTAGTGGTCAGAGTGTACCTCTGCCTGGATGACTGGCTGATGGCCAGTCCATCCAGAGAGGCCGTGGCAAGATCCACAGACCTGGCTCTCCAGACCTGCCGAGACTTGGGCCTGTTGGTCAACCCAGACAAGTCTGAACTGGTACTGAAACAGGTGATCAAGTTAATTGGAGCAGAACTAAGCTCTCTATGGGCCAAGGCCTGCCTCCCAGCAGACTGGGCACAGGATCTTACTTCCTTTGCCTTATCACTTCAGGATGGGCTCTTGCACCCTGCCTAGGATTTTCTGTGGCTGCTGGGGTACATGGCATCCTGCACCAGCATGGTCTGCTGGGCTTGTTGGTGGATGCACCACCTTCAGTGGAAGCTGGGCCATCAGTGGTCCCAGCGCCTAGGCCACTTGGACCAGCCAGTTGTAGCGCCCCAGCCAAGTGGGAGGAAGGAACCTTATTTGTCCCCACTGAGCCAACCATCATGCTCACGAAGGACACGTCTTTTGGTGGGCTGGGGAGCACACATGGGAGACTGCACAGCCCGTGGGTTCTGGTTACCCAGGAAGTCTCGTAACCACATAACCTGCTTGAGCTCTATGCAGAGTGCTTCGCTCTGATGGAATTTGCTTCACTAATCAGGAGTCAGGTCATCATGTTTAACCTGAACAAACAAGGCAGCACACACTCCTTTTCCTTGTATCGGGAGGCACTCTGCACCTGGGCCCTCTTATGCACCTTGGGTGCCGATTCCCTGGCAGTTCGTGTTGCAGGGGTGAACTGTCAGCTCGTAGACGCTCTCAGCTGGGTAGAAAAGATGTCGCACGACAGTTCTTTGAATCAGGAGGTGGTGAACCACCTGTTCTCTCCGTGGAGCTCACCCTCGGTGGACCTGTTTGCCTCCTGGAAGAGTGCCAACATGAGGCTGTTTTATGCCGCCCACCCACTCTCCCGTCCGGGACACTGATGGGAATGCCTTTGTTTGGCCCTGAACCCCAGGCTTCATGTACGCCTTTCCTCCTTTCCCATGGTCACAAAGTGCTTTTCAAGGTCAGAAAGGACAAAGTGCATAGACCAGGTACAAAACAGAGCTGCTTTCTTGTCTCGCCTTTCTCTCCCTCACCTTTCGGAAAACCAGTGATCGGCTTTAGAAGGCTCTATTGGGCAGGGGATGTCCTGAACCATATAAAGGCACTAAAGCCATTAAAATGCCCAGGTCTGAACAGTTTTGTGTCAGAGTGGTACAAGAAATTTGCAGAGCAACTATTCCTGATTCTTCTACCTACCTTTAGGGCGGTGGCAGGCTGGTATGCTAACAGTGGCACAGAAGGTAGGGGGAGACCCCACAAGTAATCACAAGGCCTTAACCACTTGAACCTGCCAGTGTGTGTCCCACCACCACCTTGGGATCTGATGCTGGTTTGAGAGTGCTCATGGGCAAGCCTTTCAAGCCTATGCATGGGTGTGAGATGTCACCTGTTGTGGAAAATCATCTTCTTGGTGGCTATTACCTCCACTAAAAGGATCAGCGAGCTCCAGGTGCTCCTGGTGGAGTCTAAGTACCTGGCCTTCCACAAGGACAAGGTAGATCTTACTTCGAGAGAGCTCTTGCAGTAGGTAATTACATATAGGACTGACGCCGGCAGGCGGCAGGACCCCACGGAAAAATTTCTAGCTAGCAGTCCCTGGTGAGGGACTGCCCCCACGTCAGGTGACCGGCATCAGGAGACATCAGTATAAAGGGGCGGTCCCTCACTCCCACCTTCCAGTTCTTTCCCGTCGTTAGCTTATACCAGCGCCTCGCGGAAAAGTTCCCTGCTCGTCAGGCCCTTTCGTCGGTTATTTTACCGAGTTTTTTCACTTTTTCTCTATAATCGTCAGTCATCCATCGGTGTAAGTCGTCCCCTACACCCTCCGAGCACAAAAATAAATGCGACTCGTGCGGCGCCCAACTCCCGCACAAGGACGGTCATTCCCTGTGCCTTTTTTGTCTAGGCCCTGACCATCAAGTTGAGAAGTGCCAGCACTGCCTGAGTTTCAACGCGGCCACCTGGAGAAGGCGGCAGCAGTCTCTGGAAGCCCACATTCTCAAAAGGAAGATGAGCTCCATGGAAAAGGAACTCAAAAAACTTTGGCAGGCGTCAACTTCCCTGAAGGCCATCACAAGAGAAAGACAAAGAAAGCACGGGACAATCTCCTCTCCCACATAACCTCCTCGGGAGGCACCATGTTGAGCGTAACGTTCCCCAGGACCGCTCCTCGCGGCGCCTTAGAGGTTTTGAAGGCGGCCCGCCCATCTGGCTTCGCGCTGCGGGCCTTGGGCGCCTCAGGGCTCTTAAGGCTTCCGTCCCTAGTAAAGCCGTGGTTTCCTGCCTACCCGGTAGCGGGCAACTCTGATAAGCTGGGCGTCGACTCCTCCGGCGTTCGCGCGGAGGAAGGTGGATTAAGTCGCCCGACCTTTCGGGCCGGCGCGCGACCCCTCTTCCGCCAGGCGAGGCGCCCCTCGCCCGCGCCCTGCCTCTGGCGAAGGATCCGTTAAGTTGGACGCCGGCCCCTCCGGTGCCTGCCCAGATCCCACTGACAAGACGCACGTCGGTCCGCCCGACGTCCGCACAGTGGATGAGCCGATGCCGGACCCTCCTACGTCTGCCGTTCCCGGCTCCCCACAGCCTTTGCCCCCCTTCGGGGACCCCCGAGTCTCCTCAACCTGACTCCGGGGATTTTTTCCCTTCATCCCCAGGCAAGGCTGAGGTCCCTGTTCCACCTCCGTCGGATCAACCTCCTGCTGATCTGACATCGGCTCCCCAGACACCAGTCCGGACGCCAGCACCTCGGCCGCTGGCCCCGGCACGGTAATGCCGACCCCGGGCGACATCCCGCTTCAGATGCCGCCCCGACGCCGGGCCCTCCGCCCCCCCCGGGCCTTCTGCTCCAGTTCTGCCGTCTGCTCCGGCAGCTCCCCCGGCTCCCGGGTACCCGACCCTGTCATATCTGATGCTGCCGTTGTACCCGGGACCACAGTATCCGATGCTGCAGTACCCGGCGCTGGCCTACCCGACGCCACAATACCCGACGCTGGGCTTCCCGCCGTCGAGTTACAGATACTCGACTTATGGGTATAACCCATACCCTTATCCCCTCCTCCTCCACCACCCCCCCAGCCGCCAGTGGATTTGCAGGAGACTCTAGCCTCCTGGTGGGCTGAGGCCAAGGCTCAGCTCACCAGAGAGATGGAGTCGTCTTCTGACGATGGTACCAGTAAAGATTCCCTTACATCTACGGCGACAAACTCCCTCACCTTCTCCAGACACCAAGGATAAACCCTCTGGGTCCAGAGAGGGGCAGGACATGCTTCCCCGAGGGCTTCCTAAAGGGTCCATTCCTCCCCCTAGATGGGAAAGGGAGTCATCCTCTTCTTCAGTTTCTTCCTCTTCCTCCTCGGACGCCTCCGATGGCTGCTCCAAAAAGGATGATGAGCCTTGCTCTCCATCAAAGCCCAGGCCAAGGACTCCTCCGAAGTCTCCTCTGGAGGATCCTTCTTTCACGGAGCTGCTTCGTAAAATCCAGGCAGTACATAAGTGGTAATCCTTGGAGCCAGACCCACAGCGGGTGAAACTCGCTGAGCATCTGGATCTGCCCGTCACAGCTCCCACCTGGGTGCCACCCTGGATTGAGCCTCATGCCCACCTTGTTACCACTATTTGGAAACAACCGTCGGCATTAGCCCCTCTTTCTCGGAAGTCAAACAGGCTATACCAGGCTTCAGAGGGTGTTGACTTTTTAGATTCCCACCCTTGAGCTGACTCAGTCGTGATGAGCACCGCTCACAGCCGGTCAGCTAATCCAAAACACCTTAGCTCGTCGCCACCTGATAAAGAATCTCGCCTTCTGGACCAGTATGGAAAGAAGATTTTCGCTTCTTCCACACTGGGGATCAGGGCCCTGAACTATGTCAGTCACCTTTGATGGATTACCAGAAGGCAATTCTTTCTGAGGTGGAAACCAAGTTGGACTCCCTGCCAGACTCTCAAGTCAAGCAGGAACTGTCTGACCTTGTCCGCTCTGCACGTTTGACTAGTCAACACATGCTTCCTGCGACTTACGATGCAGTGGACACTGCTGGACGGAGCTCAGCTTTCGCTGTAGGCTTATGACGTCATGCTTGGCTCCGTGTGTCAGGGTTGGTCCCGGAAGTGCAGTCCGCTATACAAGAAGTGCCCTTCCGGGAGTTGGTGCTCTTCAGAGGTGATGTCAAGGACATCATCACTGATTTGTAGGAGAAGGGCACGGCACTACAGTCCATTGACTTTATGTACCATTCCCATCAACCGCAGCACCATCCCTTTCACAGATGGAATCGGCCAAAGGCGAAACCTCCGGGAAAGCGGGCCACTAAACGCCGGGCCCTCACAGCTGCCAAGCCCCCTCTGCCCAAAAAAGCAGCGGGTGCTTCAGCTGCGGTGCTACCCCACACCACCTGTCTCCTTCCCTCTCCCACAGCCTCCGGGCTTCCTGGAGAAACCGGTAGGAGGGAGGTTCTCCCTCCACCTTCCAGGCTGGGAGAGGATAAGAACAGATTCATGGGTGCCTCCAGCTAGTCGCAGAAGGACACTCAATAGAGTTTCTTCACAAACCACCTCGTCGCCCTCCCCAAAGGTCGTTGTGTTCTCGGGAACATTTTTTTCTGGTCCAGGAAGAGATTTCAGCTCTGTTGCTGAAAGAGGCGATAGAACCTGTCCCCCTTTCCCTTCAGGGAACAGGTTACTATTCCCATTTCTTCCTGGTCCCGAAGAAGACAGGAGATGTAAGACCTATCCTAGATCTCAGTTCCCTGAACCTATTTATGGAATACAAAAGGTTCAGAATGCTCTCACTGCAGAACCTTCTGCCCCTCCTCTACTCGGGCCAGTGGCTGTGTGCTTTGGATATGCAGGATGCCTACCTGCATATTTCCATTCGCCCATCCCACCGCAAATATCTCCGTTTTGCTTTCAAGGGGGACCACTGCCAGTTCAAGGCACTTCCATTTGGCCTCTCCTCAGCTCCCCAAGTATTTACCAAATGCCTGGCAGTGGTGGCGGCCTACCTGCGTACCCGGGGAGTGCAGGTTTTCCAGTACCTGGACAACTGGCTCTTGGCGGCCTCGTCCAGGGAGGAACTCCTGCGCTGCCTCTCCCTTACCCAACAGGTATTTGCCTGCCTGGGGATTACCATCAACCATTCCAAGTCTCATTTGATCCCATCCCAGAGACTCCAGTTTATCGGGGTGATACTGGACATGACCCTGGGCAGGGCCTTCCTGCCACCGGACAGGGCGGCCACTATTTAGACTCAGGTAAGCCTGTTGTCCGGCCACAGGCAAGTCACTGCAAGGTCGGTTCTTCGCCTTCTCAGGCTCATGGTGGCTGCTATCCCGACAGTTCCTCGCGCTCAGCTCCACATGAGGGTTTCCCAGTGGATGCTCCGCTCCCAAGGGGATCAATTGGTGGATGACTTGGATCAGCTAGTTCTGGTCTCCTCTCCCATGGTTTGAGACTTGCAGTGGTGGATGGTCAGAGAGAACCTGTTTCGGCGAGTTCCATTCTTCATCCCCCCCCCCAGACCCTGACTACAGATGCCTCGGGCGAAGGTTGGGGAGCCCATCTCGGTCCTCATCGGACCCAGGGCTCATGGTCCAAGCTTGAACAAACCCTTCACATCAATGTGCTAGAGCTTCGGGCAGTACTTTATGCCCTTCAAGCCCTCCACCTGTATCTCCTTCCAGGCCACCTAGCCATCCAGACGGACAATATGTGTGTGGTATGGTACATCAACAAACAGGGAGGGACTCGATCCTACCCTCTTTGCAGTGAAGCAATGAGAGTGTGGGATTGGGCAGTACAACACGACCTTCTCCTCATGGCAGTTCATGTTCCGGGAGTTAACAACACCTTGGCAGACAAGCTGAGTCGCTCGTCCGCCTGGGCCCACGAGTAGGAACTGGATCAAGGGATCCTAGACGATATCTTCCTACGCTGGGGAACACCACAGGTAGACCTGTTCGCTTCCCCTCAAAACGCAAAGCTTCCAGTCTTCTGCTCGCTCATTCAAAATCGAAGCATTTTCTGGAGAGACGCTGTGTCTCTAGATTGGAAGGACAGATTCGTCTGTGCCTTTCCCCCAATTCCTTTGATCCCACGGGTCTTGCAGAAACTAGGGTCAGAAGGAGCATGAATGATTCTTATCGCTCCCTTTTGGCCCAGGCAAGTTTGGTTCTCTCTTCTGCAACAATTCTCAGAGGAACCGCTGCTTCCTCTTCCTCTGTCAAAAGTTTGCTGACCCAGGATCAGGGGACCCTGGTCCATCCAGGTCTCAAGTCCCTTCAGCTTCATGCATGGCTCCTGCAGATGTAGCTCAGGCCCGCTTTGGAGTTTCTCCCCAGGTGGTGGAGATTCTGGTAGAGGCTAGGAAACCCTCCACCAGGTCTACCTATGCCATGAAATGGAAAACATTCACAATTTGGGCTGCTTCAAAAGACGTTGAGCCTTTCTCCTGCCCTGTTGGTCATCTGCTGGAGTACCTGCACCATCTCTTCGATCTGGGTCTTAGTCATTCCTCCCTGAAAGTCCACATGGCAGCCATTTCGGCCTATCATGTTCCCTTTGCAGACAGAACGTTTGCTCAGCTGGAAGTCTCTAAGACTTTCCTCAGAGGGGTTCTCCACCTGAGACCTTCTATCCGAGTTCCCGCCCCTCCTTGGGATTTGAATTTTGTTCTTGAGAAACTAACTCTGCCTCCCTTTGAGCCGGCAGCTTCTGCAGACTTGAAGTTCCTTTCCTGGAAGACACTTTTTCTCATGGCCATGACCTCTGCTCAGAGGATTTCTGAGCTCCAGGCCCTAATGTGTAAAATTTCATACTTAATTTTCCACAAGGAATGTGTGGCTCTGTGTCTCAATCCTAAGTTTGTCCCCAGGGTGGTAGCGGAATCTACTCTGAACCAGTCCATAGAGTTACCCGCCTTTTTTACGCAGTACTCCAATCAAGGGGAGTATTTGTTACATACTATGGATGTTCACCAGATTCTGAGATACTACACTAACAGGATGAAGGATCTCAGAAAGACAGATCAACTCTTTGTCTCTTTTGCTCCAAAAAGGGAAGGCAGTGCTGTTTCTAAACAGTGCCTATCCAAGTGGTTGGCTCATTGCATCACTTTCTGTTATGACAAGTACAACAAGACCCTCCCGGGTCAAGTCAGAGGCCACTCCACCAGAGGAGTCGCTGCCTCAGCGGCTTGTTTCAAGAATGTGTCAGCGGCAGACATCTGTGCTGCCGCCACTTGGACTTCCATCCATACCTTTACAAAACATTACAGTTTGGATATTGCCTCTCGCCGTAGAGTGGGCTTCGGGCTGGCTGTTCTGCAAGGCCTCCTTTCTTAAGGCCTTCACAGCTAGAGGATTTACTTTGAGTAGCTTTCCTCCTCCCATGTGCTTCTTCTTGTTCCAGACTGCTTGGGACTCAGTCCTGTATGTAATTACCTACTGCAAGAGCCCTCTCGAAGTAAGATAGTACAGTTATGTAAGAACTTACCATAACAGTAGATCTTCAAGAGGCTCTTGCAGTAGGTAATACCTTCCCGCCCTTCATCCCCCTAAGTTTTTTCAGCTGCTTTTCCATTTAAGAAAATATCCGCTTCTATCTCGTCCGGCCTCTGTTGGCCCTTGCCGAGAAAGAACTGGAAGGCAGGCGTGAGGGACCGCCCCTTTATACCAACGTCTCCTGATGCTGGTCACCTGATATGGGGGTGGTCCCTCGCCAGGGACTGCTAGCTAGAAATTTTTCCATGGGGTCCTGCCACCTGCCGGCGGCCGTCCTATATGTAATTACCTACTGCAAGAGCCTCTCTCGAAGATCTACTGTTACGGTAAGTTCTTACGTAACTGTACTTTCTTCACCCCCCACCCAAGTTTCATCTTAACCAGTGATTAACCTCCCAGTATACTTTGCCAACCCTTCTTCAGAGGTCGACCGCAGACTGCATACCTTGGACCTGCAGCGGGTGCTCTCTTATTATAAGGAGCACATGGCTGGAGTTCAGGGTGAGGCTTGGCAGCTCTTTGTAACATATGCTGAAGCTGTACCTGGCAGACTGGCAGCTAAGGGTGACTGGCAGATGGGTTGTCTCCTTCATTGACCTCTGCTATAGGCTGGCTGGTAGGGAGCATCCCATAGGGCTTATTCCCCCAAACATACCACTGCCTTGGCATCTGTTTTCAGAGACATCCCCCTGCAGGAGATCTGTGGGGCTACCTGAAAGTCAGCACACACCTTCATCTCCCATTATAGCATCAACCTTGAGTCACACCAGGATGCTGCCTTTAAGACCTCGGTTCTCCGGTCTCTGTTCGCCAAACAGAGGTGCGTGCCTTTCCCCCTCCTCCTGGAGAACTGCTGGAAGTCTACCAATGTGTGGATGAGAGAACCATATTCACATCCCTAGAAAAACAGGTTACTTACCTGTAACCATAGTCCTAGCAGTGGTATATGGTTCATATCCATACACTTAAAGTCTTCCTTTAAGAACTCATTTGCCTGACTGTTTTTGAGAGAAGCTCCTCCCACCACCTGGGTGGTGTATCCCTCGGCTTTGCCCTGTGACATCAGATCTTGCACGCTGGAAGCAGGGATCTGTGTGCCACTTGCCAGGGGAGGTCGGGTGGGTGGTGTGGATGTGAACCATATACCACTCCTAGAACTACCGTTGCAGGCAAGTAACCTATTTTTATATTTCATACATTTTTTTTTTAGATTTCCCCCTTTTTCAGTATACACACTAGCACAAGTACTGGATCACTGTTCCCTAGGTTTCATCTGCTCCAACTGCTTATCTACACCTGGCATCACAATCTGTTTCTGTGGAAATGGTAATGTCATAAACTGCATTCCGATATCCTGATGTCAGGTGTATGCAAATGGCCAGAACACAAGTCCTTTAAGGGACAGTGATCCTGTTCTTGCTGTAAGCATAAATACAACAAACATGATGCACAAGCTGCGTTGTGTCTAAAACTGTTTTCCCTATCTTTCTACTGTGATGTCACAAGCTCCTTAATGACATAAGAAGACCCTAAAGGAGTATGTATTCCACTGGTATGGCTGTGCTCTTTCTACTATCTACAGAAGGTGTATGTGGACATGCAGCAGCACAAAAGTACAGTTACGTAGGAACTTACCGTAACAGTGGGTCTTCGAGAGAGGTTCCTTCAGTAGGTCATCACATATAGGACTGGCGCCACCTGGTGTTGGGCCGCATGGCAGACTTTTCTAGCAATACCTGATGGGGGACCGCCCACCCGACGTCACGTGACTGACATCACCGTGACTGTATATAGTTCTCCCGCTGGAGCCAGGAAGAAGCCTGACAGCAGGAGGAAACAGGATTTGGAGTCCCTGTAAAACATAAAATGAGGGGAGGAGGGAGGGAAAAATATGACCTAAAGGAACCTCCCTCGAAGATCTACTGTTACGGTAAGTTCCTACGTAACTACTGTCTTACTTCAAGAGGGTTCCTTCAGTAGGTCATCACATATAGGACAGAGTCCCAAGCAGTCCCTCCAAGGAGAGACCGAGAGAAACTAGGGAGGAGGAAAACTAACTCCAACGGAAAAAACTGAGGTCCAAGAAGGACTCTGTCTAGGACAGAAGGCCCTGCAGGACTGCTAGGCCAAAGCCAGCCCTCCGCCTAGAAGCAATGTCCAGACTGTAATGTTTGGCAAAGGTATGGACAGAACCCCAAATAGCGGCAGCACAAATGTCGGCCGCAGAAACGTTCTGTAGGAAGGCCGCAGAGGCAGCCATGCCCCTAGTAGAATGACCTCTGATGGAACCTGGCAGAGGTTTTTCATACTTCTGGTAACAGTAATGAATGCAGTTCTAACCATTTGGAAAGGCCCTGCTTAGAAACCGGTTTGCCCTTCAATCTCTGGGCGAAGGAGACAACTGGTCGCAAGAGCAAAACTCTTTGGTACGATGGGTGTAACACCGGAGAATCCGTCGGACATCCTTCTTATGAAGGAATGCCTCACCTCTATTAGAGGGGGATGGATAATACACCTGAAGCTCTACTGATTGGTTCAGCATGGCTTCTGACACCATCTTGGGAAGAAACCTCAGATGAGTTCTGAGGACTGCCTGGTCCCTATGGAAGATCAAGTAAGGCTCCTTACACACTAGCGTGTGAAGCTCCGAACTCCTTCGGGCTGACGTGATAGCCACAAGAAAAAGCACCTTAAAGGAATGAACGCGCAATTCACAGCGCTTAGCCGGCTCGAAAGGAGGAAAGTCAGCTTTTCCAGTACGAAGTTCAAGTCCCAAGGCAGAGTGGGGGGGGTGTCAGATGGAGAATCCCTTTCAGAAAGGTTTTGGAGACTTCCAACTGAGCCACGGGTTTGCCATCCACTAGCTCATGGTACACTGAGATAGCTGAGATATGGACCTTTAAGGAAGAGTAGGACAGACCAGAGTCTGACAAGTGAAGGAGGTATTCCATGACTTGTGGGGCCTAGCAAGAGAAGGGGTTCCAGTCCTTAGCAGTCGCCCAAATGGAAAACCGCTTCCACTTCATGGCGTAAGTGGAACGGGTAGAAGGTTTCCTGGCCTCGATGAGGACTTGAACAACCCTGGAGGAAACCCGAAACAGGATATCGCTATGTCTGCAGGAGCCAGGCATGGAGATGCAGGGTCCTGAGCCCCAGGTGTACCAGACAACCTTGATCCTGGGTCAGAAGGTCATGAGTCAATGGAAGTGGAACCGGTGGTTCCCAGGAAAGCTGCTGTAGCAGCAGGAACCAGATCTGTCTCAGCCAGAGAGGAGCAATGAGGATCATCCTTGCCCCTCTCCGCCTGGAGCTTGAGAACCCTCTGCAGAATGGGAAATGGAGGGAGAGCATACAAGAATTTCCTTGACCAAGATAGAGACAATGCGTTGCTCCAAAAAGCACCTTGCTTTGGAACAAGCGAACAAAATTTGGGAAGTTTTGCATTGTATTGGGAGGCAAAGTGGTCAATTTCCGGAAACCCCCAATCTTGGAAGATGGATTCCGCCACTTCTTGATGTAGTTCCCACTCGTGAGCTAGGGTCCGAGATCTGCTGAGACTGTCCGCCAGGACGTTTAGAATGCCTGGAATGTGCACTGCCACTAGGACTAGATGGTGCTGGACTGCACAGTTCCACACCCGCGTCACTTCCCTGCAAAGGGGGGTACGATCTGGTTCCTCCTTGTTTGTTGATATACCAAACTACTGACATATTGTCTGTTTGGATTAGCAGTGATCCCTTTGGAAGGAGGGTCTGAAAAGGTCTGTAGCGCGTACAGGACTGCTCTCAACTCCAGAACATTGATGCGGAGAGAAGTCTCCAAGCCGGACCATAGCCCTTGTGCTTGGTGTTCCCCAAGATGAGCTCCCCACCCCATATTCAAGGCATCCGTGGTGAGGGTGGCTACTGGTGCAGGGTTTAGAAAGGGAAGCCCCAAAGAAAGATTGTGAGAATCCTTCCACCACTGTAAGTCTTTCTGAACTTCTGAAGAGACTAGAACCGGATGGTCCAGGTCATCCAGGAGCTGATCCTACTGCACTCGCAAGGACCACTGAGTAATCCTCATGTGAAGCCTTGCTAGGGGAACAGTAGTGATGGAGGCCGCCATCAGGACCAGAAGGCGAAGGATTTCCTGAGCAGGGATGGTCCTCAGGGAAGCCATTTTGGAGGCCTGACAGACAAGGGTCTCCATCCTTTGTGGAGGAAGGAAGGCTCTGCACTGAACCGTATCCAGGACTGCCCCAATAAACTGTAGTCTCTGGGCAGGGATAAGGGATGACTTGGGAACACTGACCGTGATCCCTAGTCTGCTGAAAAGGTCCAGGGTAAAGGAAAGGGCCTCCAGCAAAGAATCCCTGGATGGGGCTGAAATCAACCAATCGTCCAGGTAAGGGAAGACCGCACTACCCCTGTGGCATAGGAACGCCGTGACCACTGCCAGGCACTTGATAAAAACCCGTGGTGCTGAAGACAGGCCAAAGGGGAGCGCCCGGAACTAGAAGTGTTCCTTTTGGAAACGAAAGCGCAGGAATCGGCAGTGGCTGGGGAAAATAGGAGTGTACAGGTAAGCATCCTGCATATCCAGGGCACAGAGCCAGTGGTTCTCCATGAGGAGAGGGAGGAGGCTCTGGAGCGTCAGCATTCTAAATTTTTTGTACTCGACAAACTGATTTAGCTGACTTAGGTCGAGTATGGGTCTGAAGTCCCCATCTTTTTCGGAACCAGGAAAAAATGAGAATAAAATCCCTTTCCCCTTTGCCCGAAGGGGACGCGTGCGATTGCTTCTTTGAGCAAGAGTGAATTTACTTCCTCGCAGACGAGAAGAGCCTGGTCCCAAGAATAAGAGGACTTTGTGGGTAGAGTTTCTGGAGGAATCTCCAGAAATTCTATGGTGTGTCCCACAGACACTAGTTGCAGGACCCATTCATCGGAGGTGATCGCCCTCCACTCCTGCACGTGGCAGGCGAACCTCCCTCCCACCTGCTCCCTGTCACAAGACTGAGGAGGCATGGGGCCGGGGAGTCAAGAAGTGGCGGGACGTTCAGGGGGAGGGCCTCCCGAACGTCTCTGATTTTTGGAGGCAGGAGGGGTGGCTGTACCCATGGCCTTTTGCTTCCCTTGGTGGCACGCCTGAGCATTCTTTCTCTGCCTGGGCAGGACAGTAATGTGGTGGGTAGGTAACTGGCTGGGCGGCAGGACACAGAGGGTGGTGGTAAATGACCGTCACTCCACAGAGGGAAGAGTGACCAGTGGGGTACCACAGGGATCAGTGCTGGGACCAGTCCTATTCAACATCTTCATCTGTGACATTGCGCATGACCTAGAAGACAGAATTTCACTGTTCGCTGATGACACAAAGCTCTGTAACAGAGTAGACACACCAGAGGGTGTAGACAGAATGAGAAGGGACCTGCAGAAACTTGAAGAATGGTCAGGGGTTTGGCAGTTGAATTTAAATGCAAAGAAGTGCAAGATAATGCATATGGGGCACAAAAACCCTGGCACAATATATCAGTTGGGGGGTGAGGATATAGCATGCACCAAGCAGGAAAGAGATCTTGGGGTTATCATCTCTGATGACCTCAAGGTAGAGAAACAGTGTGACAAGGCAGTAGGTAAAGCAAATAGGATGCTGGGATGCATAGGCAGGGGCATCACCAGCAGGAAAAGGGGGGGGTCATAATTCCACTATACAAGACACTAGTGAGGCCCCACACCTGGAGTACAGTGTGCAGTTCTGGAGACCTTACCTACGTAAGGACATAGACAGGGTAAAGAAGGTTCAGAGGAGGGCAACAAAGATGGTGCATGGATTGCATCACAAGTCCTATGAGGACAGGTTGAAGGAATTGAACATGTACTCCCTGGAGGAGAGGAGGGAGAGAGGGGATATGATACAGACATACAAGTATCTTACAGAGAGGAACAGGGTGCAGGAATACACTATTTTTAAGTGAAAAAGATGTTCCAGGACTAGAGGGCATGGGATGAAGTTGGAGGGAGGACGCTTCAGAGGAAACGTGAGGAAGAATTTCTTCACAGAACGGGTGGTGGACAAGTGGAACACCCTGCCAGAGGAAGTGGTGGGGGCTGAAACAATCACAGGATTTAAGAATGCATGAGATAGACATAAAGAAATTCTGGAGGTCAGGGGTAAGGGGCAACAGACTTCTAGGAAAACATAAACTGAACTTACAAGCGCAAATGGGCAGACTGGGTGGGCCATAGGCCCTTATCTTCCGACACTGTCTATGTATCTATGCCTCCAGGTCCTTTTCCGAAAGGACTGCTGTTGTTGGGAGCCCGATCGGTACATTGACCTGACAGACCTAAGTGCAACTCTCTTGTCCTGTAGGTCTGTGATAATATCCTTGGTGTCCCCACCAAAAAGAACCGAGCCCCTGAAAGGGGCATCCTGAATCGCTGACTGGACCTCATTGGCGAGGCTAGAAAGGCGAAGCCAGGAATGCCGTCTGATGGCAACGGCAGTTGCTGAGGTACGGGCCACTGATACGACGGAGTCATAAGTGGCCAGCGTCGCGTGCTCATACAGGAACCCTTTGAGAGGCAGAGATCCTTGCAAGGTCCCTTAAAGGCTAGGGATCCATGGACTGACTCAAGGCTTCCAGTCTGGGCTAGGGTTGCTTTTTGATGGGATACCATGTGGGCCACGTAACTGAGGGACCGGAGGGCGGACATGGCCGAGGAATATGTCTTTTTTCTGAACTGGTCCATCTGCCTCGACTCTTTGTCCGGAGTAGTAATGCTTATGTGTTTGGGCATGAAGAGCGATCATGAGCCGCCAAGATGACCACAGAGTCAGCCTTGGGATGAGCCTTTAAGAAAGGAGCATCCTTCAGTGCCCGGTAGAGCCTGTCTGCCCGCTTGGGGACAGCTGGGATAGAATGAGGCATCTGCCAGACGGTAATGGTGAGGTCTTGGTGAGGGGCCATCCATGGAGGAATGGGGATGGGAGACAGAGACTGTAAATCTAGGTGTTCCACAAGCCTCTGTCTCATGGGATCCTGTTCCTCCGACTCCCAGTCGAAATAGTCTTTCATGGCCCTCAAGAGGTCCAAGAAGGCAGGGTATTCAGGTGGAGACTTTGGCGAGACCTTGCCTCTCGTGTCATCAGGGTCCTCCGGGACCTCCTCCAAGGAATCTTCCCTCCCATCTGAACTGTCATCATCATCATCGTCTGCCTCCTCAACAGGACGGCGTCTGGTATCTGGAAGGGAAACGTCCTGCCGAGTCTTCCCCAAGATGTGGACAGTGGCTATCGACAAACTGCTCGGGGAAAGAGACCTAGGAGACCGCGGTTGTGGGAGCCTAGTCTCCAGGTCTGAAACCAACTCTGACCTAGCCCCCCTGCCACCAAGACTGTATTAAGGTCTTGAAATCCGGGGTAACCGGAAGGTGGGGGGGAGGTGGAGTAGGTAGAGGCTTGGGGGGGGGAGTAGGACGGGTAACTGGAGGTGGATAATAGCCCTGGAATAGAAACATAGAATTTGACGGCAGATAAGGACCGCTTGGCCCACCCAGTCTGCCCATTTTCCTACTTAACAGATAAGCTGCAGATCCTAGTTAACCAACAGCTTACTTCCTCTAACCCTCTACTAGGACCGTCTTATGTCTGTCCCATGCATTTTTGAATTCCCCCACTGTTCTTGACTCCACGACCTCCTCAGAGAGGCTGTTCCATGCATCCACAACCCTCTCTGTGAAAAAATACTTCCTCACATTACTTCTGAGCCGTCCCCTCTGTCTTTAAATTGTGCCCCCTTGTTCTTGCACATCTCTTTTTCTGAAAGATGCTACCCTCTTGGACTTTGTTGATTCCCTTGAGGTACTTGAAAGTTTCTATCATGTCCCCCTCCCTCCTTTCCTCAAGGGTATACATATTAAGCTGCTTTAGTCTTCTTTCATATGTCTTCTGGTACAGACCCTGCACCATTTTGGTTGCCCTCCTCTGGACAGCCTCCACTCTGTCTGTGTCTTTGCGGAGATGGGGTCTCCAGAACTGCACACAGTACTCCAGATGGGGTCTCACCAACTGTCTGTAAAGAGGGATAACGACTTCCTGTTTTCTACTATTGATGCCTCTCCCTATGCATCCCAGTATCCCCCCAGCCTTCCTTACTGCCTTCTCACATTGCTTGCCCACCTTTAGGTCATCTGATATAATTACCCCAGGTCCCTTTCCATTTTACTATTTATCAGTATCACCCCATGTGTACTCTTCCCTGGGTTTTTGTTTCCCAGGTGCATTACCTTACACGTCTTTGCATTGAATCTGAGCTGCCATACATTTGACCATTCCTCCAACCTTGCCAAGTCCCTTCTCATTCTTTCCACTCCACCTGGTGTATCAACCGTGTTGTAGATCTTTGTGTCGTCTGCAAAGAGACATACTTTTCCTTCCAGTTCCTCTGTAATGTCACTTATAAAGACATTAAAAAGGACCGGTCTCAGTACTGAACCCTGCGGTACCCTGCTAGTAACCCTCCTTTCTTCACTGTGGACTCCATTTACTACTACCCTTGCAGTCATGTTGTCTAGCCAATTTTTATCCAGGCTACCACCTTGGGACCCACTCCAAGGCTGGGTAACTTATGCGTTAACCTTTATGTGGACTGTATCAAATGCCTTGCTAAAATCTAGGTAAGCCATGTCTACAGCCCTCCCTGGTCTACTACTTTGGTCACCCAGTCAAAGAAATCTGTTAGATTCGTCTGACATGACCTTCCTGTCGTGAATCCATGCTGCCTTGGGTCCTGTGCCCCACTGGCCTCTAGGTACTCAACAATTCTTTCCTTCAGAAGTGATTCCATCATTTTCCCTACCACTGAGGCCAAACTGACTGGTCTGTAGTTTCCTGCCTCTGTCTTGCTCCCACTTTTGTGAAGAGGAATCACATCTGCCCTCGTCCAGTCCTCAGGTACCACCCCATCCTCCCATGATTTGTTAAAAGGGAGTAGTCAGCGTGTCACTAGTTCTACTCTTAGTTCTTTTAGAATTCTTTGGTGAATCCCATCAGGCCCCATTGCTTTGTCCACCTTCAATTTTATTAGTTCTTTCAGAACCCTTTCTTCTGTAAATGGACTAGGTATCGACCCCATCTTCAGAGTGTTTCTTTTGTTTGGTTTAGGTACAGCCCCTCCTCTTCCCTTTGTGAATAATGAGCAGAAATATTCGTTCAGTATCCCCTGCTTTTCACTGTCACCCCTCTACCCACATTTCCCTCCCTTTATTAAGCCTCAGTATCCCTCCTTTGGTCTTTCTTCGCCTCCCTAAATGTACCTATAAAAGGCCTTATCCCCCTTCTTAACAGAGTTGGCTATCCTTTCCTCAGCTTGGGCCTTTGCTATTCTGACTGCCTTCCCAGCCTCTTTCTGCTTTAACTGATAAAGTTCTCTGTCCTGCTCCTTCTGTGTTTCCTTATATTTCCTGAATGTTATCCTTTTCTCCTTAACCATCCCTGCCACCTCTTTTGAGAACCATAGCATTTTTTTCCTTCGTTGTTTTGTTGATTTGCTTTACACAAAGGCTTGTTGCCTCTTTGATGGCTGTTTTGATTATTCCCCATTGTTCCTCCACCCCTCCTTCTTGCCTGTTTGCTAGTGCTTTTCTGAGGCGCACTCTCATTTTCCCAAAGTCAGCTCTCCTAAAGTCCAATACTCTTGCTTGTGTAAAGCTTGATTGTATGGCTGTGTTTATCGTGAACCACACTGTTTGGTGAGTCGCTTGTTCCCAGATGGCTACCCACTTCTAAATCTGAGATTCTTTCTCCGTCCCCGCTGAGAGTACCAGGTCTAAGATTGCTCCCTCCCGAGTGGGTTAGAGTACTAGCTGTCTGAGGCATGCCCCCTGTAGGGCATCAAGAATGACCCTGCTCTTGGATGTGCCTGCAGCAAAGGTGCTCCAGTTAACGTCTGGCATATTCAGGTCCCTATCAACAATATATCCCCTTTTTCTGCCATTCTAAGGAAGCCTTCTATCATTTCCTTGTCCATTCCCACCCCCTGAGATGGGGGTCTGTATACAACCCCCATGCGGATTGTGGTGCCATTTCCTGTCTCCAGGGTGACCCAGAGTGTCTCATCTGCTCCTTGTTTACTCTTTAGTTCTGTTGCTTTGATCCCTCCTTTACATAGAGACTACTACTCCTCCTCCTCTTTTACCCTCCTGGTTTTCTCCTTATGTTTCTTTGAAGGAGAAGATTTTTGGACCAATTTCTAAGAGCATCCATTTTCTTCTCGAGAAGGAAGCTAGGCGGGCTTTAGCAGATGGGCCTCCAAAGCCTGCTGTCTCCTCTTTTAGTGGCCTGGTTAAAGGTCCGGCACTCAGTGCAGGAGGAGATTGGATAGTCTGAAGCCCTAAACAGAGGGGCGCACTTGAGGTGACCGTCTTTGTATGCAGGATCTAAATTACCCTAGGGCAGGCACTTCTTAGGAGAAAGATCAATGATAGAACTCCAATTTGAGAGAAAAAAGCAGTGAGGGATAAACCGACATGATAACTTCACGACGATCACTATCTGGAAGTCTGCAACTGACGACTGACAGGCGAGTAGGGAAAGAGACATGGAGGGTGGGCGTGGGGACCGCCACTATATACAGTCACACTGACATCAGTCACATGACGTCGGGTGGGTGGTCCCCCGTCAGGTATTGCTAGAAAAGTCTGCTGTGCGGTCTGATGCCAGGTGGCACCAGTTCTATATGTGATGACCTACTGAAGGAACCCTCTCGAAGTAAGATCAATGATTACACTTCCTGTGGTTCTCTAAATGCTATAACAAAACTGCAGAGAAGCCCTGCTTGTGTACCCACCAAAAGAAGATATGTTTAGCTTCAAAACTTTAATAACCCACCCAAACCATGGAAATCCAATTAAACTGAAACAGAAACCAGACCTGTAAAGAGATACAAAAATGAATACCTTTTTAAAATGGTTCTTGCATGAAAATACCCTTGTTGACTTTGCTTTCTAAAAGACTAAGCAAACAAAAAAAGGACTATACTGCCAACCTTATATAATTCTCCATGTAAAAACCATCTCTAGTCCTGGTTTGACCAGAACAAATTGAGACATTTCTTTAAATCTTTCCTTGCCAGGAATTACCCTAATTGGAGAACTGAAATATTTTTATACGGGTCCTGGAGGGAGGCAGCATATATTCACTCCGCTGCCTTGGAGTGTTTTCCACTGGGTCCCTTCTCAGCTGTCCAGTAGTGTTTATACTACCGCTCCCCTACCTTGCGATAGCAACACCACAGCACCTTTGTACTGCCAAATATTTTATTCCAAACTTGCCAAATGCAGTTATTCCCTGCTGTGAAATGAAGTGCTGGCTTACCCCAAACAGAGCTCTGTCTCTCTCTCTCTGGTCAGCTGAGCCAGATTTAGTTGAACGTTTTTGTTGACATGGTTAGTGATCAGTGGCTTATTTTCAGGCACGTGGGTACAAAATTAACAAAGAAATCATAAGTGCTGTACATACATGATAAATAGAGAATAATATATGGGGTGGTGTGTGTAACAAGATTTTACACACACCCGAGTTGTGGGATGCTACATAGCCCTGGGGTTTATTAAATGCATCCCACAACGAAGGTATTAAATTAGAGTTTTACACCACCCCATATTTTATTTTTATAATTACTGGGTAGCGCATAGAACTCGTTATAATTTGCCATATAACGGCAAAATTATAACCGGCTCTTGGATCACGTGATGTGCCACCATCCTTATGTGTGTGTGAGGGTTAGAACATGCCCGCACTCTCGGCGCTGAATGTTTTTTTAATTAAAAATAAAAAAAAATCTCTTCCTGTAGTCACTGGCAGGAAAACCAAACAGAAAACATTTAAACATACATCTGGTTTTGGTTTCCCTGCCAGCACGCGAGAGCCAGCGGATCTGTCCACCTCTTTGTACCGGAAGCATTCCACAGCTCAGCAACTGCCGTTCGCCGGTAAGTTTAAAAAAAAAAATAGCATACTTGTTGTGACTTCCAAAATTACCTGCTCACTATAAATTGTCAGACCACGGACCACAACAGCACAGAATCCTGAGTAGTCTGTGACTACCTGACCGCCAGTCTACTGCCTGATTTTTTACAATTGCTGAGGTGAAAAAGCGCACGCCAGCAATTATATATAGAATAATGTATGGGTGACTGTAATACCCCCATTTTTTTAATAACACACCTGGGCTGTGTTGTCACATAAACCACAAGAGCTAAGCTTGAGTATTCATAAAGGCAAAACACACTGAGGGAGTGTATTAGAAAAGAAAAAAAACACAAATAATCACAAAGTCATCCATATTTAATTTTGTATAAAATTGTTTAGGAAGAAGTACCGAAGGAAAATAACACAGAATCATCTGCGTACATATGGATACTAGCAGATGAACAGGCATTGGGTAGGTCATTCAGGAATATGGAGAAAATTATTGGACCAAGTACTGAGCCTTGGGGGACACCAGTGGTGATTGGAAGAGGTGGGGAGAGGGAGTTACCAACTCTGACAGACTGGGACCTGCCCCTTGAGGTAGGACCAGAACCAACTGGTGGCTGAGGCAGAGAGGCCAGCTGCGGTCAGCTTGCTGAGGAGAAGGGAGTGGGCAACAGTGTCGAAGGCTTTGGCCAGATTGCCAAAGATGGCAGATGTGATGCGTCCCTGACCCATGCCAGAGAGAACAGAGTCAGTGAGTCAAAGGAGGGAGGTGGTGGTGGAGTGGGCCTTGTGGAAACCAGACTGGAAGGGGTGAAAAAGAGGGAAGAGTTGAGGAAGGTGGAGAGCTGTGCTAGAGTCAGGAGCTTCTTAAGTTTAGCCAGGACTGGGAGTAGAGATATAGGGCAATAGTTGCCGGGGTTGGAGGGGCCACCACTCTTAGGAAGGGGGACAACAGTTGCAACTTTACAGGCATGTGGGCAGTGGCTAGTGAGAAGGATAGATTCAAGAGAATAGTCAGACAGTGGGTATGGCCTGAGCTGAGAGATGAAGTAGCTTGGGGTTGAGCCCATCAGGGCTTTTACCCTTATGAGTATTTAGGGCTAATAATTAATGCAGGGTCTCTTGTGGGGAGATAGGTTGAAAGGAAAAACTCTGATGATGAGGGGGGACCGAGGGGAGGAGCGGGTGGGGGGGCAATGGGGGATAAGGAAGCAAGGAGTGAAGAGGCACAGGTGGTAAAAAGTTGTTAAATTCAGCCACCACAGAGGAGGGGTCCGAGACCATGCACTTGCCAATTTTTAGAACAGGAGGGAGGGGGGATTGGAAGGGGAAGGGGAGAATAAAGCATTAACAACCTTCCAGAATTTGGAAGGATTGTTAATGTTTTCCTGAAAGAAGGAGTTAAAATACTCTGTTTTGGCAAACCAGATAGCCCTGGTGGAAGCATTAAGGAGGGGGCGGTAAATCTGCAGATCCTTAAGAGCACCTGAGGCTTTAAACACCACCCAGGCCTGGTCTTGAGCATGCTGGTATGCTAACAGCTCAGCAGAGACCCAGGGGAAGTGACTGCCATGGACTCCTATCTTTCTGAGTTGAGCATGGCAGTTCCAAACACTCAGGATGCTGAATGTTGTTGCAACAGACTTAAGAAAAAGAAATCAGAATAGAGTCCCTCTAATTCCATGGTAGGATGACCAGCCTACCACACACCCCCCTGTTCAGGAGGAACCTACCGCACATACCCCTGTTCAGGAGGAAACCAGTGACATTTTATTTAACTGGTTTTCATACACTCTGGCATAATGGGGCAGTGGGAGCTTTCACCCACCCTCTACAGAAGCTTCACCACAGGGTCCCTCTTAAACAATAGAAAAACTTTTCTTCAAGTTTCTATAGATATACATGTACTCTGGCGTTAGATAGTATCTAGCATCTGAGATGCCTTTTATAGCATCGTCTTTATATATGTCTTATCCATAGATTTATTTTCCAAAGGGATTTGCCAGTGCCCTTTTGTCAGATCCAGTGTAGTAATATACTTGGCATTTCCTATAAGTTAGCAATAACCCATGACAGGGTGTGGGTTTATAGGTGTTTAATGCATGTCTGAGGTGCATTGTGAGGCATGAGGGCACAGGCAGAGTGTCCTCACAGCACCCCAGGCGTGCATTAAATGCGTATAAACCCACACCCTGGAGTGGGTTTTTGCACTTATAACATGGGTTATATGTAAAAAAAAAAAACAGAGGGTCAGAAAGGAGTTTTCAGCCTGCAGAAAGACTAAAAATGGGACTATCCTGCTGCCTCCCAAAGTAGTCCCTCAGAAGAAAAGGATACTGGATGCCTGTTACGCACAGCGAAATGTCACACACAAACCACTGATGTGATGTGTCACATTTGCTGTCTGTGACAATGCTTTGCACTGTGCCAACCAGGCATTCCTGAGACCCCCCCCACCCGCCACCACCACTCACATTCTGACTGCATGTGTTTGTGTTCCTAATAAAAGGAGAGAGACAACAGTGCAAGACACACATACACACAGAACATTGCAGGAATTCGGCAGTGCATGTTCCGATCTCCCTGCCACTGTGTGTGCATCTCTCTCTGTCACTTCACTGTCTGGGGGACTGCAGCAGCGAACGGGACAGTTTCTGCAAACATAAATATACACAGAACGATCTCTCTGCCACTGTGCATGACCGTTCTGTTTTACCCATTCACTACAGGATAACAGCTCATCTCTGTATAGGGAGCGAGAGACGCTCATATTTGTTTGCTTCATGCATGTGTGTACAGTTTGCTGAAGCACATGCTGACGGGGGTAACTGTGCCGTTTGTGTCTCTCTCTCTCTCTTCCCGGTGTAACTACACCTCGGTCTCGCTGGTCAGGGAAACACTGTGGAGAACAAATGTCAGGAAGCGGGGATACTGTTACACATCCTCACTCTCTCCGGCTCTTTCTGTCCTGCAACTCTCTCAGCTCTGTCTCTCTGCTCCATCTCTCACTCTCACTGCATATATGCTACTGCTCTGCTGGAGGGGGGAGGGGCACTGGGAACAGGGACACAGGATGAACACTGCAAATACAGGACACCTTCTGCATCTCTGTCTCTCTATCGCCCAGTCCACTGGCTTTCTGTCTCTCACTCTCCCTAGCTACGGCGCCCTTTATCAACACAGTCGGGGGACACCATCTCAAGTGGGTACAAGTCAGGACGATTCCAGATGTGTTGTGTGACTCTACCCTGGGGGCAGGAGAACAGGAAGGGATTGGGGAATACAACCATTTGCCTTGCTGCATATCTGCTACTGCTGTATTGGGGGGTGGGAACAGGAATGTAGGATGACCTCCGCAGCACTGCAAACACAGGACACTTCTGTATCTCTCTGTCGCTCTACTGCCCAGTCTGCTGGCTTTCTGTTTCCCACTCTTCCTAGATACTGCACCCTTTACCAACACAATCTGGGGACACTGTCTCGGAGCAGGTATGAGTGGGCACGATTCCAGATGCGCTGCAGTTACTCTGGGGGCGGGAAGCAACCAGGGAGTACAACCATTTGCCTTGCAGAACAGGACTACACAGACACAGAGACAGGACACTGGAAGATTTCACAATGTAAGGTCCTGGTCTCTTGGTCGCTGTCACTGTGTCTCTGTCTCTCTCTCTTGTGGTCTGCAATGTGCACTTTGCCGGTGTCTACCTTTGTAAGAAGTTTTAAGTGGCAGTACGTTCCACTGAACAACATGAGGCTTGCAGTAAAACAGTAGTTAGCAATAGAGGGATCAGCGCTGCTGAATGGCTCACTACATTGTGGAGACAGGACGGCCAACAAAAAGACTTGCTCCAGCAATTGGCACGACATGGGGCTTTCTTGCTTTCCAAGACCTTTAAATGGCTACCCTTGGCAGGCCTGGTGGCACTGAGGATTGAGACACCTTACCTCATGCTATGCCGGCAAGCTGGGTTTGGGAATGACCTTGGGTCGGGGTGCTGGGAGGCTGCTCTCCTCTCCCGGGGGCGGTGGGGATGGGTTGTCACTACCCCCCCATAGTTCCGCATGGAGGTCCGGTGGGTTACGTAGGTGGGAGGGGCTGAGCTGGTGCCACAGTGTGTGTGCGCGTGCCTCCAAACGCATGCACGGCTGTGTGTTGGAGCCTCGAGTGGGAGAAGGAGAAAAAACTACAAACTACATAGTCAAAGCCAGGGTCCTGAAGAGGAACAGTAGGACCTGTAGGAGCCCTGAAGAATTTGCCCATAGATTGTAAAGTCTGATATACATGCCAAGTCTTAGTCATTTCTGTAACAGAGGGCATATTATTTGCCACTGGCGTCTCCCCCTGCTTTTCAGTGGGAGGGGCAGTGGTATGTTCTTTTTTATTCCTTTTAGCAGGGACTGAATCAGAACCCTGCTCATTTTGTCTTTTTAATGCTTGGTCAGAAATTTTACTTTTATCAGACTTGTTACTACTATTGTCCTTAGAGGAGTTCTCTTTATTTTTGGTTTGGGAAGAGGACCCCTCCTCAGCAATTTTAGAGGTAGGGAAGGCAGACTGAGAAGCCATGGAATTCAAATCTTTAGCCCTAAGTGTTGGCTTTCTTAAAAATGTTGAGGTTTCACAGGAGTGGTCTGGACCTAAACAAGTCAAACAAAGATTGTGGCTGTAAACTTTAGCCAGTATCTTAAAACCAGTTTTAATTTCTGTTGGTCCAGTCCTGCTGTTTAGCTTTTCTGACGTGCCCCAGTGTCAGAAAAAGCAAAAAAATGGGTACTTAAAAGGAAAAAAACGGTCTCCTAAAATGACCCCTGAAGAAGCGAAAAACTGCAGAAAAACCTGAGTACAATATGGTGAAAAGGACTTAAAATGCAGAAAATCCACGGTTACATGCAGAAAAATGGAACCGCTAATTTTAAAATACAGCAAAAGAAAACAAATATATTTTTTTTTTTTTTACCTCAGGTGCGGTGTTTTTTTACCTCAGGAAAGGTGGGAGACTGAAGAAAAATCCGCAGGTGCGGTTAAAAATGGTCGGAAACCATAGAAAAAACTCTGAGCTACAGCAAAAAAAACCTTGGAAAAACTGAAGGCAGTACAAAATAATTTTTAAAAGTAAAATAAATTCTTCAAGCATTGAGGAGAGAGAGAGAGCACTCCAGGGTAGTGTTGACTCAGTCAGCGGAGAAAAAGTTCTGAAGCCCTCTAGGTTGACTGCAGGCAGCACACCCTCTCTCTCTCTCTCTTCTGATTGGCCAATGTGCCAACTTCATTTACATCAACTCCTGCTCTCCGGGGCAGCTGAACCCAGCTGGAATACTGCATATAGTCAAGCATACTGAAGAATCCCTTGGGTGAGAAAAAGGCTGTATCTGTCTTCAAGGGTGGAACTCTTGCAGCAGGTAATACCGTTAGGATTGAAACTGTCAGGCATCAGGACCCCACGGAAAACTTATAGCTAGCAGTCTGAGGAAGGGGACTGCCCCACGTCGGCTCCGCCCGATATCAGACGTGGTATAAGTGGTATAAAGGGGGCGGTCCCCTGGCACCACCTCAGTTCTTTTCCCGCCGTCGACCCGTGCAGTTTGGCTCCACGGACACCTCTCTTTGCAGGTGACAGCCTCGAACATTAGAATTAGTTGTTATCACTTTAGATCTTAAATCAATCGTCTTGTTTATGTCGTCGCCCTCACCACCGCGGCAAAAGTCAAAGTGTGCCTGTGGGAAGCAGATCCCGGCCAAAGATGGCCATGCGGCCTGCCTCCTCTGCCTAGGCCTGGAACACCAACCCGATGTCTGCACAAATTGCCAGAAATTTAACCAAAAGACTTATGCCAGAAGGGCCCACGCTCTCAAGACATTCCTCCTGGAGAAGAAACTTGCGGCCATGCAGCGAGGTTCAGGCAGCTCATCCTCTCCCGCCAGGGATTCCCCACCCAAGACCAGGTCTTCAGAGGGAAGCATCACCACAAAGATAAGGTTTGGGCCAGGTCTGAATCTCGCCTCAAGCTGCCAGCAAAGCAGAAGCCATCTGCATCTTCCCCGGTAAGAGATCTGGTTCAGTTCCAGCCCAGCCATTCAAACTCTCCTGTTTGACTAAGTCCGCTCCCACCTCTTCTCAGGGCAAACACTGGGAGTCGGCCTCGTCGGGACATCACTTTTCCCTGGCTTATCGGCCTCTCAAATCCTAAGGGTCGACCCAGGAAAGCCTGCCCCGGGCCTCGGATAGGCCCAGCTCTTCAGAGAAGTGAAAAAGGGCAGTAGAACCCTCCGGTAGGCAGAAGGTCATCTGGGCGCAGACACCTCCCCCTCAGGCGAAGGTGCGCCCTCCTTCTGGCAAGCGCAAACCTAGCTGGTCGCCTACCACGTCCCGCTCTCCAATCCAATGCCAGACACTGGGTGGTCACTGGACGAGGACCAGACGCCTGATAAGGCCACACCGGATGCCGGGGTCCCAGACCTGATGCTCGTCGGGCCAGAACCCCAGATGCCTGCTCCGAAGGACCTGACGCCTGGTCTCTCTGACCCAATGCCAGCCACCGTGGTTGTCCTGGTTTCAGAAATTGGTAACCTGTTTACCACTTGGTGGAATACTGTGAAAGGGGACCTCCTATACCGATCCCCAGACACTGTCCCTCCACCACCACCTATGGGTCCCCCATCCCCGCAGAGCCTCAGGGGAATCAGGGTGAGCACCCAAGTCCACATCCCAAGGGGAAGAGGAGGAAACGACCTTCATCTCCATCCCCTTCCTCTCCTCTGGCTATGTCCTCCTCCAATGAAGAGCACAAGAATTCTGATTTTACGGATGGGGAATTCCTTCCCCTCTCCCCGGAACCTAAGGACTCTCCTGGGTCCCCTCCGGATGATCCCTCCTTCTTGGACATCGTGTGGCACATCCAGTCCATATACGAGTGGGACACAGAGGACCTGGACCCAGAACGTAAATGCCTGGCCAAGTTTCAGAGGAAGAAGGAACCCAAACCCTTGGTGATCCCACCTTTTGTGGAACCATTCCAAGATGGCCACATGCCTGACCTGGAAGACTCCATCTTCCATTCCAGTGGTCCCTAGGAAAGAGGACAGACTCTACAAGGCCCCCTACATCTGATCCTTTCCTAGCAGAACAGCCTAAGGCCAATTCACTGGTCCTCACAGCTGCTTACGGCAGGGGATCTCAACCCAAACATTTGCGTTCCCAACCTCCCGACCCTGTCTTGTAAGAAGTTTGATTCCTGAGGTCACAAGGTCTTCTCCTCAGCAACCGGGGCCATCAGGTTGTTGAACTTTATGGCCCATATGATCACATATCAGCAGTCACTGTGGAGTAAGACTATAGACCTCATGGAAGCCCTGCCTGACTCCGAGTACAAACAAGAGATCCTAGCCTGTGCCCAATTGGGTCTGGATGTGGACAAGCACGCTCTCCGGTGTTCTTAAGATGCCGTAGACATGGCCTCCAGGACAACCACCTCTGGAATTTGTATGAGACGGCAGTCTTGGCTCATGCTCATGGGATTCCAGCCAGACTTGCATGAGTCCATCCTGGATTCCCCTTTTCAGGGTCCGGTTTTGTTTGGCCCCAAAGTTGAACAAATGGTGAAACAACTGCAGGAGTCAGGGACAGTAGTGGCTGATGTCCACCGCATGTACAGAACCCAGCCTCAAGAACCCCACTAGCGCCCTTTTCATAGGGGTCAAGGGCAGGCTCGGAGGAGTAAGCAGTCCTATGGCAAGGGATTCAAGAGGCGTGGGCACCCTGCCCCCCAAGGTTCCCAGGGCCCCCACTACCCCCTCAGCCTGACTCCCTCTGCTGCCCTTCTCTCCTAGCGGACAGGCAGAGCGAGAAGGTAGGAGGGCGGTTTGCACTTTACCTGCTCGAATGGTCCAGTATCACTGCAGACCATGGGTTCTGGATACCATTCGGAAAGGGTACACGATAGAGTTGACCTGTATCCCACCAGACAACCCCCCCCCATGTCCCATTGTCCACCGGATCACAGCCTTCTCTTGGAAGCGGAGATCCAAAAGCTCCTAGAGAAAAGAGCTATTCAAAGGGTCCCACCGGCCCAGAAAGGGAGAGGTTATTACTCCCGTTTCTTCCTCGTCCCGAAGAAAACAGGAGACCTTTGTCCCATTCTGGACCTGAGCCAGCTCAACCTCTCAGTGAAGTACCAGAGGTTTCGAATGGTCACCCTGGAAAGCCTCTTCCCCCTGCTACAGCAAGGGGACTGGCTGTGCTCCCTAGATATGCAGGACACCTACGTACATATCAAGGGCCTGAAGTCCCACAGAAAATTTCTTTGATTCCACTTCAGGGACGAACACTACCAATTCAGGGTTCTACCCTTTGGCCTTTCTTCAGCCCCAGGGTCTTCACCAAATGCCTAGCAGTGGTAGCAGCGGCTCTCCGCAGGAGAGGCCTCTTCGTCTACCCCTACCTGGACGATTAGCTCCTTTCTGCTCGGTCGGAGGAGGAGCTCCTAATCGCCCTAAGAGAGACGCAGGTTCTGTTTTCTTCTCTGGGCATTACGGTAAATTGGCCGAAGTTGCACCCCTGGCCGACACAATGGCTGCAATTCATCAGAGCTATCCTGGATTCCGGACGGAGAGAGCTTTTCTACCTCCGGACAGGGCAAACCACCTTCGGGGTTTGGCCAGTGGGCTTCAAAGAACCCCCTCCTCCCCTGCCCAGGTGGTCCTGCAGCTGCTGGGACACATGGCGGTGGCCATTGCTACAGTACCCTTAGCCAGACTCCATATGAGGACCCTTCAGTGGCACTTCAGGGTTCAGTGGGACCAAACGGTGGACAATCTGGATCTCCGAATCCGGATCTCTCGAGCGGTTCATCGTTCTCTGCAATGGTGGCTCCACCAGGACAGCCTAGAGGGAGGAGTTCCTTTCCGGAGACCCCGCCCTCTTCAGACTTTAACCACAGATGCCTCTCTGTCAGGTTGGGGGGCTTATTTAGGGGATCACAGGACCCAGGGGGGTCTTGGTCTATCACAGAGAGCTCTCTACATATCAATGTTCTGGAAATGAGAGCAGTGCTGAATGCACTAACCGCATTCAGAGACCAGCTTTCACTGGGTCCCCTTCTGGTGCAGACAGACAATACACCAGTAGTCCTCTACATCAACAAACAAGGGGGAACTCACTCATACCCCCTTTGCAGGGAGGCCATGAGAGTATGGGACTGGGCAGTAGAACACTGATTAGACCTCAACACAGTTCATCTGTCTGGGGTCTAGAACGTTCTTGCCGACAGTCTCAGTTTCTCTACCTCTCAGAACCATGAGTGGGAACTGCTCCATGATGTCGCAGATGACCTCTTTGACCATTGGGGCCATCCAGAGTTGGACCTCTTTACGTCCCCGTGCAACGCCAAAGTGCACAATTTTTGCTCGCTTGTTCCAGGGCCTGGTGTTTTCTGGCGAGATGCATTCTCTCTCTCTCTCTTGGACAGAGAAGCTCCTGTATGCCTTCACTCCTTTTCCCCCTCATTCAGAGAGTACTGCTTAAATTGCAGTCAGAGGGAGCCAGAATGATTCTGGTGGCTCCTCTATGGCCTCGTCAGATCTGGTATCCGCTGCTCCAACAACTGTCTCTGGAACCTCCAGTTCAGTTGCCACTCTCCACCCACTTGCTCTCACAAGAACAGGGGACTCTCGTCCATACTGCTCTTCAGTCTCTTCACCTGCATGCGTGGCTCCTGCAGTCCTAGCGGAAGAGAGACTAGGAGTGTCGAGAAGGGTGGCTGAAATTTTGGTTGCAGCGAGGAAGCCTTCCACCAGGGCCACGTACGCTCTGAAATGGAAATGCTTCTGTCTCTGGGCCTCGGCCTGCACCTTAAATCCCTTGGGTTGTCTGACTAGGCACGTGCTAGAGTACCTCCGTCACCTTCTAGACTTAGGTTTGAGTTACTCATCCATCAAGGTGCACATGTGTACAGTCTCCGCATATCGTGACCCGATAGGAGACAAATCTCTGGCACAGCTTAATGCCTGCAAAACCTTCCTTTGAGGAGTTTTATATGTTATGCCTCCCAAGAGGGACATCGTTCCTCCTTGGGACCTTCTTTTCATACTGGAGAAACTCACCCTTCCTCCCTTCGAGCCAGCAGCTTCTTGTGAGCTGCGCTTCCTCTCATGGAAGACCCTTCTCTTGGTAGCCATTACCTCTGTTTGAAGGGTTTCTGCGCTCCAGGCTGTGATGTGTAAAGAACCTTACATGGACAGGGTGAATCTGTGCATGAACGCTAAGTTTATGCTGAAGGTGGTGTCCATACTGACCCTTAATCAGGACATCAACCTTCCGGTATACTATCCGGAATTTATAAACCAAGGTGAAGCACTGTTGCACACTTTGGATGTTCACCGTATTTTGAGGTATTACCTCCACAGGACTCGCTCCTCAAGACAGTCGGACCAGTTGTTCATCTCTTTTGCTACGCGAATGCTGGGAGCTCCTGTTTCTAAGCAGACACTAGCCCGTTGGCTAGTAGAGGGTATTTCGTTCTGTTATCAGCACCATGGCAGACCTCTTCCTGGTGCTATGAGGAGCCATTCCACCAGTGCAGTGGCCTCTTCCTTTGCAGCCCTCAAGAACGTCTCTTCAGCCGACATTTGTGCTGCTGCCACGTGGAATTCAGTCCACACCTTCATCAGCCACTACAGCCTGGACATTGCATCCAGAAGGAAAGCAGGATTCGGACTAGCAGTCCTGCAGGCCCTTCTTTCATAGATGCTTCTCGTTAGCTGTTTTTCAGCATATTTCCCACCACCCTACCAGACCTGGGCCTACCCTTGGGTACTGCTTGGGACTCAGTCCTAATGGTATTACCTGCTGCAAGAGCTCCAGTCTCGAACACAGATAGTACAGTTACGTAAGAACTTACCGTAACAGTAGATCTTTGAGAGGAGCTCTTGCAGCAGGTGGCTTTCCCACCCTCCATCCCCCAGGATAGTTTTTGTTGGGTATCTTATCACCAGACCATGGTGGGGAATTCCTGCTTGGTTCTCCAAGTTTGTTTCTAGCCAGATCTCCGGCAGGAGAACTGAGGTGGAGCCAGGGGACTGCCCCCTTTATACCACGTCTGATGGGCGGAGCCAATGTTGGGTGCGGTCCCTGCCTCAGACTGCTAGCTACAAGTTTTCCGTGGGGTCCTGATGCCTGACGGCTTCAGTCCTAATGGTATTACTTGCTGTAAGAGCTCCTCTCAAAGATCTGTTACGGTAAGTTCTTACGTAACTGTACTTTTCTTTACCCTCACCCTTTCTGTTATCTCCCCAGTGAACCAAAGTGGTCTCCTCCTTCTCCTGCCTTTGCTAACTTGTCTGGCACAAAGTCTTGTAACCTTATCTATCCCTCTTCACCCCCCCCTTTATTGCCACCTTCCCTGAGGCATACCACCATTCTTCCAAAGTAGGCCCTCCTGAAGTCCAAAACCCTCATTCTTGTGTGGCTGGACTCTACCCCCATCTTTATACTAAACCACACTGCCCGATGGTCTCCCCACAGTGATGTTGGTCACACTGTCCCCATTTGTCAGAACTAGGTCCAGTGTCTCTCCCTCCTGAGTGGGTTCCCTTACCATTTGTTTGAGCAGCACCCCCTGCAGGAAGTCCAGGATGTCCCTGCTCCTAGCTGATGTTGCAGCTGGGACACTCCAGTCCATGTCTGGGAGACTGAAGTCACTCAGTAGTAGCAGCAGCAGCCCCCCTTTTGAGCCATCCTTTGTATCACTTGCAGCAACTCCCTATTCACTTCCTCTCCCTGCGCTGGAGGTCTGTATATTACCCCTGCTCAGATAACGGCCCCATTCCTTTTCTCAAGGGTGACCCACAGTACCTCTGCTTCCCCCTGTTCCCCTTGAATCTCAGTAGCCTTTATATGATCCCGTACATAAAGCGTCACCCCTCCCCTTTCCCTTCCTACTCTATCCCATCTGAATAGGTTAAAACCTGGAATAACCATATCCGATCCCTGGTTTTTCGTCCACCAGGTCTCTGTTATGGTTGCTATGTCTAAGTCCTCCCTCACCATGGTGGCTTCCAGGTCACTAATCTTTTTGTTTAGACTATGAGCATGCACACACATGACCCTCCACCCCTTATCCTTTCTTTTCTCCTCTTACCTAATCCCTGCTGCCATTTGCAGGGGAGTGTCAGCTATGTTCCCACCTTCTTTGCTATCCTTGACCTAGCCTCATTCTTCCCTTTCTTCAGTTTAAATGAAGGAACTCCTCCATGTATCTCCTTAGTCTCCCCAAGTACCCTAGACCTGTCTTCATTTAGGTGTAGCCTGTCCTTCACATACAGTCCCTTATCCACCCACATGTCCCCCATTCCCCAATAAATTTAAATCCCTCCATCTACCAGTCCCTTAGCCAGTCATTAAATTCCACTATCCTCCCCTTCCTCACTGTACTAGCTCTGTGCACTGGCAATACCTCGGAGAACGTAAGAGAGCTCACTGAGCCCCTGCAGCACCCCAGCTAGATCCTTAAACCTCTGCTGCACTAGCCTGCACTGCGTTTCCTGTCAAGTCATTCGTCCCCAGGTGAATGATCACATGAAGTTTGCTGCCCACTCCTCTTATCTCTTCCCTGATTTTAGGCCCAGCCTTCCCTGCTTCCATTCCTGGCACACAGGTAACCACCCTTCTTCTGTCTGGATCCCACTTCATACACCAGTGAATACCCTTGATGACGGAGTCCTCCACTACCATCATCTTTTCTGCCTCCACCTCTTTGGCTAGCATCCCCCTGCCTGCCCCTGGTGATCCAGCCTCCTTTTCCCTTTTTCTCTCTACATCCGTCCTGCTTGCCTTCCTATCTGCACTCCTACTTCTCTCTTCCTATCTTTCCTTTGGCTCATCCAGCCCACTTCCTTCCTGCTGTCCTCCTGCCATCCACTTGAGCACTTCTCCCTCCGTTGAGCCTTCTCTATGCTTCCATGCCTCTTAGTTTCTGTTCCTTCCAGCCTGTGTGCCCCTTCTTTCTCCCCTCTCCCAACTCTGCCTTCCTCTCATATGCTTTTGAGAGCCCCAGTCCCACTCTGTGTCCCTGGTATTTACCTCCCATCACCCCTCCCTTACTTTTGTCCTCCTGACCTGTGCTGCCTTGAGCCTGTATCCCCCCCCGTGCCCCTGGTCCTCACTCCGATCCAGAACTGCATACCTACAGTATTTGATACCAACCCTACAGCAGCTGTACACCCACCACCTTCCTTCACTGCAGTACCACTTGCTTGCTCAGCTTTCCCTCCTCCCCTTCCCCTTATCCTCACCTCCTGCCACTCCTCTGACATAGTGTCAACTGGTCTATGCAGGACTGTGCCTGCATGCCCCCTTTCACCCCCCCAAGTATCTCCCTTTCTTTTGCCACCCATCTAGCCTGCACCTTTTTTCCCCTCTTTTTTTCCCCATTTTGCCCTCCCCTTCTTTCTATGTCCTTTCTTAACCAGGTGATCTCAGCCTTCAACTGCCCCAGGTACCTGCATACCTGACAGCCCCCTGCTTTTCACATTACGTCAAGGAATACTGCCGCCCCACATCCATAGCAGTTTACTACTCTTCCCCCTTCCCTCCTGTCCCATGTACATTCTCTCATGATCCCCCTCTATCCCACCCCTCCCTTCTACCCCTCATACTGTGCACCCTGCTTGGTTCCCACATCCTCTCCGGATCTGGTTATTTCCAAGCTCCTGACTCTAGTGTGCTGAGCCCAAAATCAACCCCAATCAGTATATAATCAAAAACAGAACACTTCATTAGATTTGAAAGAAAAATGTTAACACGGTTATAACATGAACAGCTGTATTGGCAAATGAAACTGTGGTAGCTGGCTATTACATTGTTTGGTCACTTTGAGCCATGCAGAATGCATTTTAAAGGAACCTGAAAAGGAGATATGAAAAAAAGGGGAGGGGAGCTGTAGTTGGCCATCCTGACAGAACAAGGAGAGTACAGAATAGTTGGAATGCTGTTGCAACAGGCTGTAGAAGAGTTCCTCTAATTCCAAGGTAGGAAGACCAGCCCTACCACAGACCCCGGCAAGCAGGAGTTTCCACATGGTCCTGATGCAAATGGATTACAGTTCCAAAGGTGTGGCCCAATGGAGGAGAGTCTCCCAAAGATCTACTGTTATGGTAACTGTTCTTTTCATCTGTTTGTTCTGGCAGGCCTTGTCCGAATGTAACGCATGAGCCTGCAGTGTGCAAGATTTAATAAAATCTGCATCAAGGAAAGGAGCTGGCAAATGATCCCAGAAGTGGTTGTGGATGTTACATTTTTCCGTTTAATATCTGAGGGGTAGTAAAGGTATTTGTAGATTCCCTGTGTTCTGTCACTAAATCTCTTTTGTTAAAGGGCAACTAAACACTAATTTGTCGAATTAAAAAGTTAAGTAACCAACTGTTAGCATGAACATATCCTCCTTTTATTCACTGGTGGTGTAAGTCCTCCACACTGGTCCTCCAGCAGCTGAAATAGCATCATTAAATATTGTCTATGTGTAAAATGCTTTTTTTTAATTTGCTTTAATTCTCTTTATTTATACAGTAAGTTAATAGGGTCTCTGTAGGGTGTCTCTTCTCAGTAAGCTAGTAAATGTGTTAGGTTTGGGTGACAGAACCGCACAGTGAGGCTGAATGGTTCTGGATGCCCAAACCTCATAAGGGGCATCTCTTATACCATAAGAGCCCACCCACAGAGTCCCTTTTAACTTGCTGTAAACTGACTGAAACCAGCATCTTGGGCTTCATCCAGTTACCACCCCTAACACAGTTCATCTTGCCCTCATTTTGCCCTGTTTCAGAGCCTTTGGGTTCTAGTATTTCTTCCCCCCTCAGCCAAATAACCACACTAGTTGTAGGGAGAGTATAGCACAGGGCCCCTGAGAAAGCTACCATGTGACGTGATCCTGGCGGCTCTTGGGGATTTTAGCCCCATAGTCTCAGCAAGTAAAATCTGAGGTGCTCATGCTGACCTTTGCCCTCCCTCGATGGCACCATACATAGCCCCACAAGGGCCTTGTGTGCACATGTGTCCCCATCACAAGGGAGCATGCTGCCTGGCCTACTACGAGGGTTGTAACGGTGGACTGTGGCAACATGCCTTTCCAAGCTGGCATGCTGTGCCTGAAGCAGGACTTTCCTCAGCACTGGCGGCAAGCTCCCAGGTCTGCTCCCAAGCCTGAGGCCTCTGTCTGGTAGTGTGTTGCATTACCTTTGTACCACCAGGCAGCTCTGAAGGATAAGTTACTCACTTGTAACCGTAGCTCTAGGAGTGATATATGGTTCACATTTACACTCTGGTAGTTCCACTGGAATGAAGTTATTGGGTGGAACATCTTTAAGCTAAGTTCCTCCCATCACCCGGGCAATAGAACCCCTGACACCTCCTTGTGACATCAGATCTCGCACGCTAGAAGCAGGATCAGGTGCCACTTGTCAGGGAGGCTGGGTGGGTTGTGTGGATGTGAACTATATACCACTCCTAGAACTATGGTTACAGGTGAGTAACCTGTCCTTTGAGGGGTGTGGATATGGTTCATGTATCTACACTCTGCCAGACTCCTAGCAGTCCTCTTGGAGGAGGGCGCAAGGCATGCTCCCCTAGCTGGCAAACGGAGATTGGAGAACTAAAGTACCAAAATGTACATCCCGGCATGACTCGAGGTCAATGCGATAATGGTAAAGGAAGATGTGTGCTGACTTCCAGGTAGCAACCCTACAGAGCTCCTGTATGGGTACATCCCTGGAAGAAGCAACTGAGGCAGTGATATGTCTGGTGGAATGAGCCCTATTCCCTACAGGAGGCTCCCAGCCAGCCAACCAATAGCAGAGATCCATTAAAGTTGTGATCCACCTTGCAATCATCTGCTTACCTGCCAGTCTGCCAGGTGCTATCAGTCCCTGAACTCCAGCCATATGCTCCACAAAACAGGAGAGCACTCTCCACAGGTCCAGGGTATGGTGCATGTGGTTGGCCTCCGAAGATTGGTTGAAGTATACTACTAAGTTAAGCAACTGCTTAAGGTAAAACTCTGATACCACCTTTGGGAGGAACTTCAGGTTGGGGCAAAGGACAACTTTGTCCCTGTGGAAGACAAGGTAAGGAGACACCACTGAGAAAGCCTGAAATTTCCCAAGCCTACTGGCAGACATAATTGCCACCAGGAAGGTGGTCTTCCACAATAGGTGTGACAATTCACATCTGTGCATTGGCAGGAAAGGTCTACTCATGAGCACAGCCAGTTCACACACTGGAGGGGACAAGTGCTTGAGGCCCTTGAAAAAGTACCTGACCACCTTCTCCTAGGCAACTGTTGGCATACCGGCCCATGTCTAGTAAGCAGAGATGGTTGCCAGGTGCCCCTTAAGAGTGTTGCTCGCAGTCTCAGCTGGGAGAGATACCAGAGGTTGTCCAAGATGCTAGCCATAGGCAGGCAAGGGCATTAAACTCCTTGCCCTAACACCAAATGGAAAATCTCTTCCATTTAAATGCATTGCACCTACAAGTCAACTCCTTCCTGGAGGCAGTGTGGAGAACAGAAAGACCCAAAGCCTGGAACTCTAGGCATTCAGAAACCAGGTGTGAGGTGCAGGGACTGAAGGTCCGGGTGCAGGACTGTCTACTGAAGTCTGGTCAGCAGGTCTGGGCATAGCGGTAGTCGCCACAGGGACCTACTACTGAGGCTGAGGAGATACAGGTACTAAAACTGCCTTGGCCAGTCTGGAACTATCAGGATCATCCTTACCTTGTCCTTCCTGACCTTGATCAGTACTCTGTGGATCATAGGGAAGAGAGGTAAGGCATACACAACGTCTGGGGTCCAGGGCATCACAAAGGTATCCCCTATCAGCGTCCCAGGCTGTGGGGGGGCAGGCACAAAACAGTCTCAGTTTGGTGTTCTCCCAGGAGGCAGAACAGGTCCACAGAGGATGAGCCCACAGAGAGAACACGTGTTTCACCACCTCCTGATTCAGAGACCACTTGTGCGACATCTCTCCTACCCTGCTGAGAGTTCTGCCTGCTGATTGTTCTCCCCTGTGACATGTATTGCCAGGAGACTGGCTCTTCATGAGGGCCAGGTACGAAGTACCTCCCAATACAAAGGAAAGGGGTGTGTGCCACCTGTCTGTTTAGGTAAAACATGGTTGTGGTGTTGTTTGGACCTGAATGACCTGACCCCGACTAGCAGATACAATTCTGTCAGAGCCAAGTACACTGCATGAAACTCTAGCAGGTTTATCTTGTAACGGTACTCCCTGGGCATCCAGGACCCATGGACCATGTGGTCTCCCAAGTGTGCTCCCCACCTATCCAGAAGTGCATCCATTGCCAGTGTTATGGTTGGCTCTGGGTTGACAAATGGGATTCCTTCCTCCAGATATTCCTGGACCAGCTATCACTGGATGGCGTCCCTCTGATCGCCTGGTCCAAGTGGCCTAGGTGCTGGGACCACTGACTGCTCAGCTCCTACTGAAGGTGGTGCATCTGCCAGAGGGCCGTGGTGATGCAGGATGTCATATATCCCAGCAGCCGCAGGCAATCCCAGGCAGGGTGCAAGAGCCCAGCTTGAAATGATAGGGGAAAGGAGATAAAATTCTGTACCTGGTCCGTTGGGAGGTGGGGCTTGGCCACAGGGAGTCTAGTTCTGTCCTGCTGAACTTGGATCACCTGCTTCAGTACCAGTTCAGACTTGTCCGGGTTAACCAACTGGCCCAAGTCTTGGTAGGTTTGGAGAGCCAGGTCTGTGGATCTCTCCACAGCCTTTTTTTGGATAGACCAGCTACTAGCCAGTCATCCAGATAGGGGTACACTCTGACCCCTAGGCACCGCAGATGGGCCATTACCACTGCCGTGCATTAGGTGAAGACCCTCGGTGCAGAAGAGAGGTCGAAGGGCATGACCTGTAACTGATACAGGACCCCTTCTGCTCAGAAATGGAGGTACCAGCTGTGGAACCAAGGACAGGAATGTGGAAGAACGTATCCTGGAGGTCCAGAGAGCAAAACCATATGTTCTGCTCCAGGGATGGTATAATCTGGCTCAGAGTGACCATTCAGAACTTGTGCTTCCACACATACTGGATGAGATTGTGACACCAGCTGCATCACCTTTGGGTTTGGATGCAGAATGGGCCCCTTGGAAGAGAGGCCCCCCCCCAGCTCAGAAGCTGGAATGGGACCTGTGACCTGCTGAGCTAGATTCACAAGGTCTCAGAACCATGGTCTTCTTGGCCATTCTGGGGCTATCAGAAGGAAGCTTCCTTTTGAGTACCTTATCTTGGGAAGAACCTCGGGAAGGAGCAGTAGTGGAGGGAATAGGTACACTCTGAAGAAATCCCACTTCTGGGACAGAGCATCCAATGCTTCTAGCTGAGGACACCAGTACCAACTGAAGAACCTTAGTACCTGACCATTTTCCTTTGATGCAAAGAAGATGATCTGAGCGTGACCAAACCTTTTGCACAGAAGTTCAAACACCTCCAGATTCAACATCCATTCCCATGGATGGGCTGTCTCTTGACTCAGTTAATCAGCTTGGATGTTCAGTTCTCCTGCCAGATATACAGCCGAGAGAGTCAGGTTTTTCTCTGCCCACAGCAGGACTCTGGTAGCTTCTGCCAACATCTCCTTGCTTCTTGTGCCTACTTGGTTATTTATATACGTCACACTGGTGGCATTGTCTGACCTTACTTTCACTGCCTTGGGCTGCACTCAGTTGTGGAAATGAAGAAGAGCAAGCCATAATTGCTCTAATTTCCAATATGTCATCTGTAGTTCCATAGGGGTTCAAACCCCCATAACAGGGATGAAAAAATTACTCACCTTAGTAATTGCTTTTCTTCTCATGGAGTCTTGCTATATTATGACTTAAGGCAGTTAGCCACAGCACTTGAACTGCCCCGGAGAGGAAACAGTTAACTCCAGGAGACTGGAGTTCCAAAGCGCAGGCGCTATGCCAAAGCTCTATCTGGCAAGTTTCAAATGAAACTGTCAGATCTTTCTGGAATAATACTAAACAAGTCTGTGTGGGAAGCTCTACACTAGCCAAGTGGCTACCTACTAGTAGGAATAACAACAGCAAACACAACAACAACAAGAGCAATAATTAATAATAACAATGATAATAATATTATTAGTTTCACCCCTAACAAGCACTATTAGACCCTTCCCAAAAGACTCAAGTCCAGGAAGGGGCCATATATTACTTAAAAACAGAAATACCTAGTTCCCTAACCCTAAATAAAAGGGGGGAAAGGGAAGAACTAAAATGGCATGACACAGTGCTTGCACTAATTTGCCAACCCCTACCCAAGTAGAAGTTCTGAGAGGGGCAGGTTGGGGGGGTGGTCATAATATAGCAAGACTCCATGAGAAGAAAAGCAATTACTAAGGTGAGTAATTTTTTCTTCAAACACCATGAAGTCTTGCTATATTATGACTTAAGGCAGATTACACAGCAGTACCTCCATGGAGGAGGGTCAGAACCTACTTAAGAAATAGGCTCTGAAGCACAGCTGTGCAAAACGAGCATCTCTCCTGGACTGGACATCCAGGGAATAATGCTTGGTAAAGTGTGAACTGTTTTCCAAGTAGCAGCTTGACAGATTTCCAGAATGGGAATATCTCTAGCAGCCGCTAGAGATGCAGCTGTACCCCTGGTGGAGTGAGCCCTCAGTCCTGAGGGGGGTTCTCTACCTAGTTTTTGGTAACAAAATTGGATACAAGAGACAATCCACCTTGCAATTGTCCTCTGAGTGGCAGGTTTCCCTTTGCCAACCTCGCCATAGGTAAGGAAGAGTTGGAGGGATTCGAACATGTGACCATTGGTGCGTTCCAAATAGTAGCTTAAAGCTCTTTTGACGTCTAAACTGTGCAGTCTCCTCTCATCCGAGGAAGAATGCTCAGTGAAAAATACTGGAAGAGAGGTGGATTGGTTCAGATGAAATCTGAAACCACTTTAAGCAAAACTTTCTGTTAGTCCTGAGGACTACCTTATCTCTGTGAAAGATATAAAATCTTTTCCACTGACAGGGCTTGTAATTCACTTATCGTCTGGCAGAAGTGATAGCCACTAGAAAAACAGTTTTCCAAGTTAGAAACTTGAGATCTGCTGAAGACAGAGGCTCAAAGGGGTTGCATTAACTGAGCAATGCAAACATTCAGGTCCCAGGCAGGAGCTGGTTCCTGAAAGGAGGGTTAGTGAAGTAACCCCTTAAAAAACTTGGAAAACACAGGATGAGAGGAAAGAGAAGCAGGCTTCCCTGCTGATACAAAAGCAGAGACAGCTGCCAGATGAACCTTTAAGGTAGCTGGCCTAAGGCCTAAGGAATTTAAATGGACCAAATAGTCCAGTAAAATGGGCAAATCAGCAGATTCTGGGACAATTTGTTTCTCAGAACACCAGATGGAAAACCTCTTCCACTTAGAATTGTAAGTGGCCCTAGTGGAAGGCTTCCTTGAAGCCTTTAAAATATCAGGACACCTTGGGAAGGTGTAAATCAGCAATTCTAACTCCTCAAGAGCCAAGCCTTGAGATGGAGGGATTTGAGGTCCGGATACCACACTCTCCCTGTGCACAGGCCAGCAAGTCATGGACTCTGGGCAAGCTCAGGGCAGGGTGAACTGTCAGGACAGAACAGAGGGTACCAGGGCTGTCTGGCCCAATCTGGAGGAATCAGAATCACTTTGCAGGGCTGAGATCTGATTTTACTAATACCCTGAAGAGAAGAGGAAGTGGGAAAGGCATATAGGAACTTCCCTTCCAATCCAACAGAAAGGTGTCCAGAGGGACTGAGCCCAGCACTGGAGGCCTGCAAACAAAATAGAGGAAGTTGGTGGTTGTCTGGGGCTGCGAAAAGATCTATCTGAGGGTGCCCCATCTGGCAAAGACCGACCCCAGCACCTGAGGATTCAGAGCCCATTCGTGATGGCCCTGAGAAATCCTGCTGAGGGCATCCGCCGGACATTGTCCTTCCCTGGAAGGTGAACTGCTATCAGGAGGTGTTCAGGAGTAAGCCAGAGACCACAACTTCATTGCTTCGGTTGCACAAGGCTGATGACCGAGTGCCCCCTTGCTTGTTGATGTACCACATTGTTGTGGTGTTGTCTGTCCTGACTTGAACTACTTTGTTCTGGACAGAAGCTGAAAAAACCTGAAGAGCTAAAAAGACAGCTCTGAGTTCCAAAAGATTGATGTGGAGCAGAGATTCCTGAGGGGACCACACTCCCTGAGTGGAAAGGTCGCCCAAGTGAGCCCCCCACCCTAGCAGGGAGGCATCCGTGGTGAGGGTGAGGGAGTGGGAAATGGGAATGAAGGGAACCCCTTGTGTTAGATTGCTTTGATCCTGCCACCACTGGAGAGCCAGGATCAAAGTTTGGGTCACTGGGACTAATTTGGTAAGGGGGTCCCTCCTTTGAGACCAATAGGCCCTCAAATGGAACTGAATGTCCCTCATCTGGAATCTTGCTCCTTGCACAACAGCTATGGAAGCAGCCATGTGCCCTAGGAGTTGCAGAAAATGCCTTGCTGGTCGAGAGACCCGCAGGGTAAAGGAGGATGCCAGGGCAATGAGTCTGTCTACCCTTTCCGAGGGGAGAAATGCCCTGGCTAACTTTGTGTTCAATTCTGCACCTATGAAAGTTAGTACCGGAACTGGTTCCAGAACTGACTTTGGTAAATTCAGCAGGAATCCCAGGGAAGTGAGAAGCTGCTAGGTGACGTGAAAGTGAGATTTTGCCTGATCTGGAGACTGACCTACTATGAGCCAGTCGTCCAGGTAAGGAAACACAGCAACCCCTTGCCTTCTTAAATGAGCCACTACCACAGCTAGACATTTTGTGAATACCCTTGGAGCAGAGGTAAGGCCGAAGGGCATTGCTCTGAACTGGTAGTGGCCTGAGGGCAGTTCGAACCTGAGGTACTTTCGGTGAGAAGGCCTGATCAGGACATGAAAATAGGCATCCTTGAGGTCCAGGGAAGCTAGCCAGTCCCCTGGCCTCAGGGAAGGCAAAATCATTGCCAGAGTTAACATTTTGAACTTTGGTTTCAAAAGATGCTTGTTCAGGTACCTTAAGTCTAGAATGGGCTGCCATTCTCCTGTCTTTTTTGGGGTAAGAAAGTATCTTGAGTACAGCCCCTTGCCCTGGTGGCAAGGAGGGACCCTTTCCACTGCTTTGCAGTCTAGAAGAGAAGAAACCTCTGCTTCCAAAGCAAGGGCTTCTGAAGGATTTGCAGGTGGAAAATGTCTGGCTCTCATCTTTGGAAACTGTTTGAAGCTGAGACCAGACCCTGGCTTACCTCCAGAACCCATCTGTCAAGTTAGGGACAGCTAGTTCTGGCTGAAATAGCCAACCTGCCCCCCACCGGTACAGGAGAATCAGCCCCTGGCACCCCATCAGGGTGCCTGCTTGCAGCAGCCTTAGGCTGAGGAGGGAGACGTTTACTTGTGCCCCGCTCTACCTTCTGCCTCTGAAGAACCCTCTGTGCAAATGCAGAGGAGGCTTAGATTGGTAAAAGGCCTGTGGAAAGGCCTGCCCCTACCTCTGGGAGCGTGCCTTTGTGGAGTGGCATACCTCTCTTTGGCCTGGGCACTTTTGTAGGTAGTTCTGTATTCATCCATCTTTTTCATATAATTTTCTGTTTGTTCCCCAAACAGAGAAATTCCCACTACAGGAAAATCCATAGCCTTTGACTGAGTATCTTGAGACGGATTAGTGCATCTGAGCCATGCCAACCTACGGAAAGCTACAGAAGTGGCCATGACCCTAGAGGAAACATCATTAACATCAACAGCAGTATGAAATTGAACTTTAGAGGCTTCAATGCCATCAGCAGCCACCTGTTCCAACTCACTAGCCAGCTGGCCATGGCCTGCTTGGCTAACTTGCAATCTGTGTCCCATCTAGATTTCTGATATCTAGCCACATAAGCCATATAATTTGCCTGCCTGAGTCCCAAAGAGCTGCCATATATTGTTTTTTCGCCATGGCATCAATCTTCCTGGAATCCTTATCAGGAGGATGTGAAGCCAGGGGAATATTAGCCTTGTCACAGGCTGCAGCTTGTACCACACCTACATGACTACACTGCTCAGTGAGGAAGTCTGTATCAGGGCCTGACAAAGTATACCTTCTGTCCATTTTTTTATCTACAGGAGGGACAGAATGAGGATTTTTTAAAATCTTTGTTGTTTGCTTCCTAAATGACTTATGCAAAGGAATAGACAACCTCCTAGACTCTGGTATATCCATCATTTCTACATAATCAGGCTCCTCTTGCTCATCCACAGCCTCTTCTAAAGGAAGCTGGAGGGTTTCTGCAACTTTTATAAAACATAAAATGAGAAGGACTCAGACAGCATAGGGGAGATTCTAAAGGTCTGTCTGAGAAATGTCCGGTTCAATGGGCACGCCCAGACCCTCCCAGCCACATATATAATGATCAAATTCTCCTCCCCTCCTGTGGTTCATAAAATTCCTCAACATCATACTCTTGAACCACTGGAACTGAACGAACCAACCTTTGCTAGCTGTTGGTGGTCTGACAGGTCCCTGAGACAGTGACTGGACAATCTGTATGGCTTTAGCTATCTCTGCAGCAGTTGGAGACAATTTTGGACTCAGACCTGCTGATTTCTTTGCTTTTTACTGAGACTGGTTCCTCTGAACCAGCCTTCCTTGCCTGAGGAAGTCTCGCCCTGGTCAGAGGGCACTCCCTCTGGTCCAGTGGGTGCTGGACCGGGCTGGCCATCCGGGTCAGTGGACTTTTTGGCCTCTCGTTCCCTGAGCCGGCCCAATCTCTTCTCCAGGGTGGCTGCAGGGAAATTTTTACACACCTGGCAGTCTGACAGGAGATGGTCAGCCCCCAGACAATTAACACAAGTGGTGTGTGGGTCAGCCCTGGCAAAGGCTTCCCCACAGACATCACAGTGTTGAAACCCAGTGGGCCCGGTTTTTCTTTTGGGTTTCTCAGACATAATGCCAGCCTATCCAAAACTTGCCCTTTTGATGGCAGTGCCAGGCAAGACACCTTATCGGTTCCTAATCGTATCACGGGTATTTAAAAAACCCCAAAAGTATAGGTTTTTAGAACCGATAAGAACCGGAACCGCACTCAAAAAGCCCAAAATATGAATAGAAATGCTTATTTTAGCAAACCGATCAGTTCAAAACCGAACCGATAATTAATTTTCCACACAGACTTTAAATCCTGTACTTACGGTTTACCAGATAGAGCTTTGAACCGAAATGCGGTAAAATAAATACTTTTTGCCGGTTCAAATGAACCGAAAATACTCGCTTGAACCGAGAAATGAACCGAGCTGAAGGAGCTGATCTCCGGAGCGACTGTTCAGTGAAGCGGAGTAAAGAATCTGACAGTTTCATTTGAAACTTGCCAGATAGAGCTTTGGCATAGCGCTCTCGCGCTTTAGAACTCCAGTCTCCTTGGAGTTAACTGTTTCCTCTCCGGGGCAGTTCAAGTGCTGTGGCTAACTGCCTTAAGTCATAATATAGCAAGACTTCATGGTGTTTGAAGAGGTCCAGAACTGTGCCCCAGCCTGATAGGCTAGCACTGTTCATCAATACCAGCTCTGGTGGGTTGTCCAGGAGAGATCCCCTGCTGAGGTTCTCTGTGCTTTCCCATCAAGCCGGCAATTGTCGGACTCCCCAAGGAAGCATGATCAGGGCTTGGAAGTCTTCCAAGGCCAGATTCCAGACCTCCAGTATCCTGTTCTAGAGGGGCCGCACATGTAAGCGGGTCCGCAGGACTAGTTCTGTTGCTGCAGTCATCAGCACCAGAATCCAGAGAAGCTTGTGAGCAGACTGACGGCTGGCTGCTCAGCCAGTGAACCTCTCACCTCAGGGTCTCCTTCCTGGATGAAGAGCAAAGACTTTCCCCTCATCTGTCTTGAACACTGCACCCAAGTGTTCCAACCTCCCAAGACAGAATGAGGGAGCTCTTCTCCCGATTAACAACCCAACTGTGCGTCTCCAGTATCTTCAAGGTCCTGGACACTGACCTCCTTGCCATGTTTGCTGGTGATGCTCAGATAAGAAGGTCGTCCACATATGTATAAACGTGATGTCTCTCCTGTCTCAGCTGTGATCAGGACCTTTGGGAACACCTGGGGCAAGAGAAGCACCCAGTACTGGAAATGCCACACCTGAATTGCGAACCTCAGAATCTTCCGGTGCGTTTGTCGAATGGGGATGTGGAGATGAGGCAACTTTCAGATCTGTTTACACCAGATAGTCTCCTGGCTGGATGGCCTCAATGATTGACTGCAAAGACTCCATCTTGAAGGTCATGTGGCACACAGACTTTTTTTTGTAGCACAATTTTTCACCCATTTGCCGACCTGGGCTCGGTGGTGGTGTACTGCCGATCCATGGTACCCATCCCCCCTTGCAGGGATCACACTGCACAGCAGTGGGGTTGAGATTTTACATGGTTGTGTAGATAACTGCATACTCCCTAATCCCACCCCAGAGGATGCCGGCACGAAGGACAGAAGTCCAGGCAGGGAAGCATGCTGAGACACGACTTCCACCAAGCGCCTAATGGTGCCCTCCCCCTCTTGGCACCGTCCACTAGTCAGAATGGCACCCAACCCTCCTGAGGAGAGCTGCCAAATGGTGACTCCATTCAACCTTTCCCTCTCCCCCTAGTCGACCCCTGATGACCCAGGCCCGTTCCTGAACCTGGGTCATCGGTGTAGCAAGAGGTTGGTGTCCAGTGCCTCAACCTTCAGCGCCACCGGGCTGGCCCCGTGTGGCGCACAAGCTTATTTAGGTGCTTCAGGTCCAGAATTGGTCAGAAATATCCCACCTTCTTGGGAACCACAAAGTAAATCGAGAAAAATCCCAGACCCTCCTCGCTCGGGGTGGGGGGACACTGGGACAACTGCCCCAATCTATAACAAGTGATCCAAGGCCTGGGCTACCGCCTACCTCTTCACCGGGTTTTGGGGAACAGGGGCAGAAAACTACTCCTTGTGGGTTCTGTTGCAAACTGTATTGCGTATTCTAGAACCAGAATTTCCAGTACCCACATATCTGATGTCATTTCAGCCCATCTCTGGTAAAAGTTCTGCTGTCTTCCACCAAGGGAAGGGAGGCAGAGATGGGCACATGTACCTTCATTGTGAGTTATCTCCTCCTCATCCTGCACCTCCATTACACCTGCGGGTGATGGAACCCCTGATCTTCTTCGAGGATATCTCATTCATCAGGCCACATCTATGGAACTTTAAGCTGCCAGGCTCTAGAACTACACAGAAACTTTTGCAAGCAGTCCACTAGGGGCTGCCCATGATGACATCAGACGTCTGCTCTCTCATGTGGGCAGCTCCTTTCCTTCTCAGTTCTTTTCCCACTGTTCACCATTCTTGTCGGACAATGCATATTAAGAAAAAATTACTTATCATAGTAATCTTGTTTCTTCAGGGGATACTCCAGTATTCATAACTATATGCAGTATGCCTTTAAGCCAGATCTGCCCAGAGATGGAATGTTATGCTAATGATGGAACACCATTGGCACGTGCCACTTTTCAAATGCTGCCCCTACCAACTGCCTGCATTCTAACCTCTCAGATTTCATGGACGCCTGACAAGACAGGCCCCACAAGGAAAATATCTATATAACAATAATAATAAGCTTAACACCTAAAAAGCCTCCAATAGGAGGGAATAACCACAAAAAACACCCCCGCATGTCAGAATCACCTGAAGAGGGTAAAATCAATGGAAACACAGTTTCAAAAACAGAAATGCCAGAATGCGGCACTCGTACCCTTGGTTACACAACATGGAGTGCAGAGGCCACTGGTTCTATCAGGGGAGGCAGGGTGGGAAAGTTATAAATGCTGGAGTATCCCCTGGAAGAAACAAGATTACTATGGTAAGTAATTTTTTTTTCTCACCCCAGGAATACTCCAATATTCCTAACTATGTAGACTACGAAGCAGTACCTTTGGAGGTGGACACAGAACCTACTTTGGGAATAGACTGCAGGACAGCTGTGCCAAACCTGGCATCACCTCTAGCCTGTGTGTTCAGGCTGTAGTGCTTTGTGAAGGTGTGCACTGTATCCAGGTAGCTGCTTTACAGATGTCCCACCAATGGGACATCCCTGGAAACTGCTATAGTAGCAGCTGTACCCCTTGTGGAATGGGCCCTCGGCCCTGCTGGGGGCTCTTTTCCAACTTTTGAGTAACAAAACTGAATACACTGAACTATCCAGCAAGAAATGGACTTCTTAGATGCTGGACTTCCTTTTCCCACATCCCCATAAGTCAGGAAACACAGATTACTCACCTGTAACAGTAGTTCTAGGAATGGTATATGTTGTTCAGTCACACTTCTTGGCATGTCCTTTCCCTTTAAGAATCTTGCCAGAAAGTCTAAAATCTGGCTTCTCCCACCCACCCGGGTGGTATAACCCATGGCTCCACCCCTTGACGCCAGATTTTGCCCACTGGAAGCAGTGGTTGTGCATCGAGGCCGGGGAGGCCAGGTAGGTCAATGTGGATGAACAATATATACCACTCCTAGAACTACTGTTACAGGTGAGTAACCTGTTTTTCTGGGGATGTAGATATGTTGCTCTATACACACTTCTTGGCAGACTCCTAGCATTTATCCAGGAGGAGGAAGGCAAGGTGCACTCTCCCTACTTAGGGAATGGAGATTGGTGAACTGAGGCCCCAAATCAGCATCCCGGTGTGACCCTAGGTCAATGTGGTAATGGGAAATGAAGGTGTTTGCTGACTTCCAGGCAGTAGCCCTGCAAATATCCAGGATAGGGACATCCCTAGAAACAGCCATCAGTGCAGCAGTATGATGGGTGGAATGAGTCCTGAGCCCCATGGGAGGCTCTCTGCCCACCAATCTATAGCAGAAATCAATGCATGATGTAATCAGTCTGCCAGTCATCCACTTGGCTGCAGGTGTGCCAGGTGTGGCTTCAGCGTAGGTGACAAATAGCTGGCAAACCTCTCCCCGAACTCCGGCCATGTGCTCTTTATAATAAGAGAGCACTCTTCTCAGGTCCAAAGTATACAGCCTGTACTCGGCCTCCAAGGTGTGACTGGGGTAATACACTGGCAGAGTCATCACCTGGTTCAGGTGAAACTCTGACACAACCTTCGGAAGGAACTTCAGTTTGGGGCGCAGGACAACCTTGTCCCTGTAGAAGACCAGATAGGGAGACTCAACAGAGAATGCCTGGAGCTCCCCAATCCTTCTGGATGACATGACAGCCACCAGGAAGGTGGTCTTGCACGACAGATGTGACATCTCACTCCTGTGCATTGGTTCAAATGGCTTGCCCATGAGCTTTGCCAATACCAGCAGTAGATCCCATGGTGGTGGTGGTTCATGCACTGGAGGGGAAATATGGTCGAGGCCTTTGAAGAAACGCCAGACCACCTTCTCCTGTGCCACCGTCTGCTGACCAGCCCACTCCCGGTAAGCAGAGATGGCTGCCATGTGCACCTTAAGGGTCATAGACCACAGAACCCCTTTGGAGAGAGACCAAAGGTAGTCAAGAATGCTAGCCACCAGACAGAACAAAGGGTACAGGCCCTTGCCCTGACATTAAATGGAGAATCTCTTCTACTTGAAGGCATAGCACTTCCTGGTTGATTCCTTACTAGATGCCTCAACTACAGTGAGTACATTTCGGAGAGACCCAAAGCCTGGAAATTTAGCCGCTCAGGAACCAGGCTGTCAGTTACAGGGATTGAAGGTCTAGGTGGAAGACCTTCCCCTGATTGACTGAGAGTAGGTCCAGGCATGCTGGAAGATGCCTCGGGAGCCTGATGCTGAGGCTGAGGAGATCGAGGTACCAAAACTGGTGGGGCCAGTCTGGAGCCACCAGGACCACCTGTGCCTTGTCCCTCTTCACCTTGAGGAGCACCTTGTGGATCAAGGAAAGTGGAGGGAAGGCATAAAAGAGGCCTGGGGTCCATGGCCTCGAGAAAGCATCCCTCTGCAGTGAGCCCTGCTGAGGTGGGTAGGCACAAAACAGCCTCAGCTTTGCTTTCTCCCTGGAGGTGAACAGGTCCACCTGAGGGGTACCTCTCTGGGAGAACAGGCTGTGTACTACCTCTGGATGGAGAGACCATTCATGGGATGCCTTGCCCACATGGCTGAGGGCATCCGTCAGCTGATTTGAGGCTCCTGCCACATGAATGGTTAGATCTACCTCCAGTCAACTCACGAGGGACCAGATGCAGAGTGCATGCTGCCCTATTTGTTGAGATAGTCTGTCTGGACCTGAAACACTTGACCCCGAAGAAACAGAGCAAATGCAGTCACTGCCAGCTGAACTGCTCAGAGATCCAGCGGGTTGATGTGGCACTGGGATTCCTGGGGGTCCAGAGCCTGTGGACTCTGTGGTCCCCCATGTGGGCACCCCAGCCCATGAGAGAGGCATCAATCATCACGATGACCGTCTGCTCGGGACAGACAAACGGGATCCCTTCCTGCAGATGCTCCACCATTGGAGAGTGTCCCACATCCTCTGGGTTATGACAACCAGCTGGTTGAAATGACCTAGTCACTGACTCCACTGGCTGGCCAGCTCCCACTGGGCCCATTGGATCACGGAGGTGCAGATCGCCATGTAGCCCAGAAATCACAAGAAGTTCTGAGCAAGGCACAAGTGCCCAACCAGAAATGATCTGGCAAAGGAGAAGAGAACCTCCACCTTGTCCATCAGGAGTCTGGCTCTGGCTTGGCAAGAGTCAAGCTCTGCCTTGATGAAGCAAATTACCTGCAAAGGCATGAGTTCCGACTTGGCTTCATTGACTAGGAGGCCAAGGTCAATGGAGATCCGGAGGGCCTGATCCCTGGACCTCTCCATCTCCTGTCTGGAGAGACCCACTATGAGCCAATCACCCAGACAGGGTACACCCTGACCCCTCGACGCCGAAGATGGACCTCCACTACTGCAATGCATTTGGTGAAGACCATGGAGGCCGATGACAGACTGAATGGCATGGCCTGGAACTCATAGAGGGTTCCCTCTGCCCAGAAGCAGAAGAACCTTAGGTGTGACTGATGGATCGGGACGTGAAAGAACATGTCCTGCAGATCCGCAGATCCAGAGAGCAAAACCACATGTTCTGCTTGAGAGATGGTATGATCTTAGAGAGAATTACCATCCTGAAGGTGTGAGACCTGAGAAGGTTGTTCAGGTCAAGCAGATCTAGAATGGGGCGCCAGTTTCCTCATCCATTTTGGGACCTGGATACAAAGCGTGGGTTGACAGGGGATCCACAACTCTGACCACTACCTCCTTGAGGAGGAGTTGGGTGATGTCTCAGAGAGCCAACCAAGTGTCCATGGATATCTTCTCCTCCCGTGGGGCGCAGGCTCAGCTTGGTGGGTACTGCTTGATTTCCAGAGGCAGACCCTGGCCGACCACTTCCAATACCCACCTGTCCGTTGTGACAGCAGACCAGGCGGAAAGGAAGTGGTGGAGCCGACCCCCCATGGGAGGACCCAGAGTAGTCACCCCCATCCAGTCACTGAGGTGGCTTGGAGGAAGAGGATCCGGTCACGGGATCACTGGGACCCTTCCCTCCTGGCTTACGGACCGCTGAAGCCCCTAACTTGGGCCAAGGGTGCCAAGATTGAGCCTGCTGCCCCGATTGGTACTGGGGCTGCTTGGCTGCAGGGATCAAAGGCCAAAAAGGCTTACGCTTCTGCTTCGTGGAACCCTGAGATTCCTTCTGGGCGGAGGCAACAGAGTCCAAAGTGGCACTGGACTTCTCGATGCGCTGGAGATGACCATCAATTCCTGGAACGAACAAGTCAGTGCATAGGAAGGGTACATCCGCCAGTTTATGCTGAGTGTCCACTGTAAAGGTCGAGACCCTCAGCCAGGCCTTATGGCACATGGCTACTGCAGCCGCCACTGAACGGGCACAGGAATCCCCAATGTCCAGAGCCATCTGAAGTTGCTGTTTTGCCACAGCCCGACCCTGCTTCTGGACCTGCCTGACCCTAGTCTGAAGGTCTGCGGGGAGATGAGGAAGCACCTCATCTAGAGAGCCCAGGAGGGCATGGGAGAATTGTACCATGATGACAACTGAGCTCACCCGATGGAGACCGAGCAAAGAGGCAGCATACTTTTGGCAAAGTGGTCCAGTTTTTTGGACTATTTGTCCAGAGGTCTATCAGTGTTTCCTAAATTGCCCGAGCACCAAAACACAGATTTGTTCATCAATCCCACAGCCGAGGGATGCTCTGTGAATCTCAAAAGGGAGCTGATGGGAACTGCATACTTGTGGGCCATCCTGGCCAATGGCACAGGGCAGGAGGCAGGGTGCCGCCAAAACTCAAGAGCCGGGCCAACAGTGACCTTGGCCTCTGTCGGAGAATCTCCTTTTGTCAGAATGTCTGTTAGGAGATATTAAGTCCATTTCTGAACAGGCTCCAGTTTCATCCCCGTGGATTCGGAGATGAGATGGAGGATGCCCATGAAGGATGTGGAACCTTCCTTCATTGACAGACTCCCCATTGAAGCTTCGTCAAACTTATGAGAGTGTAAGGAGGAGTCCTTGGACTCAGAGGTGTCTGGGTAGATTGGCCAACCACCCGAGTCACTTTCGACCCACCGCAGATGGTCGGGAGTAAGGGTGACCAACAGCCTAAGCGGGAGGACCTTAGCAGGCCGACTCCTTAATAGGAGCCCTGGAGGGAGGCTGTTTAGGTGATGGCTCCACCACTATTGGCAGAGAGGCCAGTTTTGGCTGAGCCAGGAGGGCTCTCACCAGCTCTGCAGGTGGAGGGGGTGGTGTCGGCCAGCTCCGGAGTAGTCTGTGTTGGCCTAGAGGGTGACAGCCATGTGATGACCACTGTGGAAGCCGGGGTCGACTTCGGACCGTCCAACACCAACTGTTGCCATATGAGATCCTTGTAGTGTCGACGCAACTTGCGCCGAAGCCTCTCCTCTTCTGAGGATGAATAGCGGTAGTGCCGCTTCTTGGAATGCCCAGAATGGCGTCTATGAGTTCTCCTCGATCTGTCTGTTGGGGATGACCGAGACCTAGACCGCGACCATCGAGGGGGACCAATGGGGGTGCTGAGAAGGAGACAGGGAGACATGTGGCTCCTCCATGTCAGGGCCAGGAACCGTGAGCAGGTTCCCAGCAAGCTGAGTTTTCTCCTTGGTAGGTCCAATCAGGACCAGAGTCCTGAACAAGGAATTGTCGGCCTCATCCAATGGGTCTATGGGGTCGATAACAATTTTGACCGGGTCATTGTCCCATGAGTTAGCCGGCTGACCTGATGGGGGCGCTGTGAAGCCAGCGGCTGAGGCCTCAATTTTGACCGAAGTTGAAACTGGATATTCCTGAGAACGAGACCTCTCTCGATCCCAAGAATGATGTTGACAAGACTTTTCCTTTTCTCTTGACTCCTTGGATTCCTTTTTACAGGAACGGAAGCTGTGCGAGGCCAACAAGCGCTCCCCCTTGGTTGTAAGAAACTGGCACAACTCCTTGAAGGAGCCTGTAAAGTTAGAGCCTAGTTTGAGCAGCACAAAGACCGATGCTGAAGATGACTGATTGGCAGCCCGAGCCACCTCCTCCTCGAAAACCTTCATTTGCTCAAGTTGTTCAGCGGACCCCGTCGCTGCAGAGACCACCCAATGGGCCTCTTTAGATTTGACTGGCGGGTTCCATTTTTCAGGTCAGACAAGCTGTAAGCGTGCGAGGCGATCGTCCAACACATTCGGCTGGAATGAGTGACAAAAGTCACAAGCCTGGTTATTGTGATTGTGGCCCAGGCAATAGATGCACGTGGTGTGCGGGTTGGTGCAAGACATCTTCTTCCCACAGGGGCACCGGAGGAACCCGGGTGAGGACTTGTCCTCCGTCGCAGTCGTGATTGAAAAACAATGTGGTGAAACTCGAAGGAGTTTGAGCTTAGGTAAGTAATCTGAAGATTTAAGCGCCAGGGCCTACTCAACGCGGGAGCGATAAGGAGGGAATCTGAATCTTCCAGCGGAAAGGAAGATATGACATCGGGGGGGGCGGAGCAGAGGGTTATGGCACCCCCCCAGGGTGGGTGGGAGAAGCCAGCTTTTAGACCTTCTGGCAAGATTCTTAAAGGGGAAAGGACATGCCAAGAAGTGTGGATAGAAAGTACAGTTACGTAAGAACTTACCGTAACAGTAGATCTTCGAGAGAGGCTCTTGCAGTAGGTATTTACATATAGGACTGACCCGGCAGGTGTCAGGACCCTACAGAAAACTTTCTAGCTAGCAGTCTCTGGCGGGGGACCGCCCCGACGTCAGTATAAAGGGGTGGCCCCCACGCCCGCCTTCCAGTTCTTTCCCAAGGGCCTAAAGAGTCAAAATGAGAGAAAAGCACATATTTCCCTTCTTGGAACAGGAGCTAAAAAAGCTAAGGGGGATGGAGGGCGGGAAGGCAATACCTACTGCAAGAGCCTCTCTCGAAGATCTACTGTTATGGTAAGTTCTTACGTAACTGTACTATTTTACTTCGAGAGGGCTCTTGCAGTATTTACATATAGGACTGAATCCCAAGCAGTCTGGAACAAGGAAAAGCACTCAGGAGGAGGAAAACGATCGATAGAATGGAACCTCTGGCTGAATGGGTCTTATGAAAGAAGACCTTGAAGCACAGCCAACCCGAAGCCTGCTCTACGGTGAGAGGCAATGTCCAAACTGTAGTGTTTTGTAAAGCTATGGACAGAAGTCCAAGTTGCAGCTGCGCAGATTTCTGCCTCTGACACATTCTTGAAACAAGCTGCAGAAGCAGCTACTCCTCTATTGGAGTGGCCTCTGACTTGACCCGGCAGGGACTTGTTGTACTTGTCGTAACAGAAAGGGATACAATGAGCCAACCATTTAGATAGGCATTGCTTGGAAACGGCACTGCCCTCTCTTTTGTGAGCAAAAGAGACAAAAAGCTGATCAGATTTCCTGAGATCCTTAGTCCTAGTGGTGTAGTATCTCAGTATTCTATGAACATCCAAAGAATGCAAGAGGTACCCCCCTTGATTGGAGTGTTGCGTAAAGAAAGCAGACAGCTCAATGGATTGATTCAGTGTAGATTCTGCCACCACCTTAGGGTTGGTGCGCAGAGCCATGCATTCCTTGTGAAAAATCAACTATGAGAATTTGCATATTAAGGCCTGAAGCTCGGAAATTCGTCCAGCTGAAGTAATGGCCACTAGGAAGAGAGTCTTCCAAGAGACGAACTTTAAATCTGCTGAGGATGACAGCTCGAAAGGGGGCAGAGTAAGCTTCTCGAGAACAAAATACAAGTCCCAAGGAGGAGCAGGAATGCGGATGGGGGGTCTCAAATAGAGGACCCCTCTGAGGAATATCTTAGAGGCTTCCAACTAAGCAAAAGTCCTGTCTCCAAAGGGTACATGGTAGGCTGAAATGGCTGACATGTGGACCTTTAAAGAGGAATGGCTGAGTCCCAGATCGAAGAGATGATGCATGTAGTCCAGGACTCTGTTGGCTGGGCAAGAGAAAGGTTTGAAATCCTTTAACGTGGCCAAATAGAAAACAGTTTCCATTTCATGGCATAGGTGGACCTGGTGGAAGGCTTTCTGGCCTCCACTAAAATGTCTGCTACGAGCAGAGAAACCCGGAAGCGGGCCTTAGCTACGTCTGCAGGAGCCACGCATGCAAATGAAGGGATTTGAGACTTGGATGGACAAGGGTCCCCTGATCCTGGGTCAACAAGTGTTGCAACAGAGGAAGAGGAAGCGGAGGTTCCTCTGAAAACTGTTGCAGAAGAGAGAACCAAACTTGCCTGGGCCAGAATGGGGCGACGAGGATCATTCATGCCCCCTCTGCTCTGAGATTGTGCAGGACCCTCGGAATTAAGGGAATAGGAGGGAAGGCATAGACAAATCTGTCCCTCCAATTGAGAAAGAGAGCATCCCACCCGAAAATGTCTTGCCCTGCAGCGAGCAAGCAGAAGGCGGGAAGTTTTGCGTTTTGAGGAGACGTGAACAGGTCTACCTGAGGGGTTCCCCAAAGCAGGAAGATGTCATCTATTACCTCTTGATCCAGTTCCCATTCATGGGCCCTGGCTGAGGACCGAATGAGGTGGTCCGCCAGTGTGTTTTCTACTCCCAGAACGTGAATGGCCATCAGGTAAAGGTGCTGTGTAGCCCAGCTCCACATTCTCATTGCTTCCCTGCACAGAGGGTAAGAACATGTTCCTCCCTGCTTGCTAATGTACCAGACCACACACATGTTGTCTGTCTGTATGAGTATATGACCGTGAAGTATGGAGGAGTGCAGGACCTGGAGGGCATACAGGACTGCTCTGAGTTCGAGCACATTTATGTGCAGATTTTGTTCGAACCTGGACCAGCTGCCCAGAGTCTTGTGAGACCCGAGGTGGGCTCCCCAGCCCTCTCCTGAGGCATCTGTTGTCAGTGTCTGGGGGGGGGGGTTCGATACTGAAGTGACCTCCTCGGCAAAGGTTCTCTTGTACCATCCACCATTGCAAGTCTCTGATCATGGGATCGGAAACTAGTACCTCCTAGTCTAGGTCGTCCAGTGTTTGGTCCCATAGAAACTGAAGTGTCCACTGAGAAATTCTCAAATGGAGCCGAGCACGTGGGACTGTCAGAATGGCAGCCGCCATTAGCCTGAGGAGGCGAAGGACTGACCTGGCTCCGACCCTTCTGCAACTGGACAGAAGACATGCCTGAGTCTGAAGGGTGTCCACCCTGTCCGGAGGCAAAAAGGCTTTGCCGATGGTCGTGTCCAGGATCGCCCCTATAAATTGGAGTCTTTGGCAAGGGACCAAATGGGACTTTGCCTGGTTGATGGTGATACCCAGGCCAGTGAAAACCTGCAGGATAAGGGAAAGGGAATTCAGAAGTTCCTCCCTGGATGGGGCCCACCAGGAGCCAATCGTCCAGGTATGGGAACATCTGCACTCCCTGGGTATGCAGGTGGGCCGCTACCACAGACAGGCATTTGGTAAACACTCAGGGGGGGCCGAAGAAAGACCAAATGGGAGGGCCTTGAATTGGTAGTGGTCCCCCTGAAAACAAAATTGAAGGAATTTGCGTTGGGAAGGGCGTATGTGGATATGTAGGTAAGCATTCTGCATATCCAAAGCGCACATCCACAGTCCCTGCCGAAGAAGAGGCAGAAGGCCCTGCAGGGAGAGCATTCTGAAGTGTTTGTACTCCACGAACATGTTCAGGGAACTGAGGTCTAAAACAGGCCTCACATCTCCCGTTTTCTTTGGAACTAGAAAGAAATGGGAATAGTAACCCGTTCCCTAAAGGTGGTTGGGAACTGGTTCTTTTGCCACCTTCGAGAGAAGGGAGGTGATTTCTTCTAGAACCAGAGGAAGATGTTCCAGGGAGTAAGATGACTGGGGGGGGGGTCTTCAGGGCAGTTTCTGAAGAAACTCTATTGAGTGTTCTGCTGCAATCAGCTGGAGCACCCAAGCATCCAATGTTCTCCTCTCCCGGTAGATGGAAGGAGAACCTCCCTCCTACTGGTTCCTCTGGTGTGTCCAGAGGCTGTGGGAGAGGCAAGGAGTCAGGAGGTCTGGGGCAGTGCAGCTGCCGAGGCTCCCGTGGCTTTTTTGGGAGGGGGAGTCTTGGTTGCTGAAGGGGCCCGACGCTTGTTGGCCCGCTTGCCCTGTGGTTTTTGGTTGGTTACATCGACGAAAAGTTTAAGTTCAAGTTTATTGTACGAAAAAACTCCATTGAGCAAGCTCATTCACAAGTAGGTCCTATGATACATATACTAGAAGACTCAGAGAAGGATACAGTAATAGCACACAACAAGATTATAAGTGCTGATAAAGTACATGAGTAGCAGTTATACAGGCATTGCACTATATATCATAGAGTAGGTCATCATACTCATATATAAAGTGATACAGTCCACGTGGACCTTGTGTCTAACAATAGGCTACACAGTCATAGGAAAAATGATTTCAATGACAATTACAAACGTCTTTTATTTTTCCTGCAATTAAATTTTTGAAGAGACTGACAGAGACTAATTTTTAAAGTTTTAGTGAAGATTGTAGACAATTCCAGATTACCGGTAGGGCTATGGAAAAGGCACGCTTCCTGAAGGAGGTGCGTGTCATGGGGAAATCTAGGAAGATGAAATCCGATTTCCTGGGTGCATATGTACTGCAGCAGGTATGGATGATGGAGGTTAGGTATCTTGGAAGTTTGTTAAGGAGAAGTTTTAGAGTCCATGTACTGGCATGAAGAACACGTCTAGTGGTAAGGGATGTCCAACCCACAACTGAGTATAGGTCACAGTGATGTGTCCGGTAAGGGGAGTTCATAATGAAGCGCAGCGCATGGTGATAGAGAATGTCCAGTTTAAGTTTTGAGGTTGCAGAAGAGTTATATATTATGTCCCCATGGTCTAATAATGGGAGGAATGTGGCTTAGACAAGCCTAGTTCTGACCTCGACTGGAAAGAGCGTCTTGTTGCGGTAAAAAAAGCGTAGCCTTATTTTTAGTCTTTTTATAAGGTCATCCAGGTGTTCAGAGAATGTAAGCTTGCTATCTAACCAAAACCCCAGGCATTTGAATTTGGAGGTGACTACCAAAGGCTCACCTAGGGAGGTTACTATGAAGTCGTTCTGTAATGTGTCAGGTACAGGGGGATGAATTGGGGAGATCATAGCTTTGGTTTTCTTAGCGCTCAGTAGGAGTTTAGCATTTATGAGATTGGATTCAAGCTGGACAAAGTCGGCTTGGAGGACGTCTCTGATGTGTAGTAATGAGGCATCAGAAGTATTGAGGACTGTATCATCAGCGAAGAATTGCAGTTTACAGTTGGATATGTGGTAGTCAAGGCCATTAATGTATAGAGAGAATAAGATGGGATCTAGGATGGAGCCTTGTGGGACTCCCCTAGTAAGTGGCAGGGGGAAGAAGAACAGGCCATCAGCTTTGATTTTTTGCATCCTTCCCGAAAGGTAAGTATTAAACCACTGGATGTAGAAAGTGTGGCACCTATTTTAGCAAGGCTGAATTCGATAAGGTTGTGGTCTACTGTGTCAAAAGCTTTACTAAGGTCTAGGAAGACAGCTCCTGTATACTTTTTAGAGTCCATGACTGAGATCCAGTTGTCTGTTACTTTGGCCAAGGCGGTGACGGTACTGTGGTTGGAGCGGAAACCAGATTGGGTTGGGTTTAGGAGCGAATAGGTTTCTAGGTGATGCTTTAATTGAGCGTAGATCAGCTTTTCAAAGACTTTAGAGAGAATAGGCAAGATGGAAATGGGTCTATAGTTATTTAAATCACATGGGTCCCTTGCTTTAAATAGGAGGAGGAGGATATGGGCTGATTTCCAGCATGACGGTACAATAGAAGAAGAGATAGAAAGGTTGAAAATATGTAAGATTGGGGCCGTTAGGTAGGTGAACCCAAGTTTTAGGTAAAAAGGTTTGATTCCGTCGTCCCCGGCACTTTTTTTGGTATCAAGGTTCTCGAGGGAGTCTTCGACATCTTTAAAGTTAATGGGGTGCAGCTGAAAGAGGTGGCTTGTTTTTGGAGAGATATAATGTGTGCTGTCTTGGCTAATAGCACATGATGCATACAGGAACATGTCAAATGCTAGGCCAGCGGTGATAAAGTTAGAGTTAAATTCTTCAAGGATATGGAAACTATTATCCACAGTCGTATCATTTTTAATGATTTTGGTTGGTAGGGAGGGGGCCATCGGTCACCCTTCAATAGACTTGAGGGTCCTCCAGATTTTTTGGGGGTCCCCCTTAGCCTGCTCGAGAGGGGAAACATAGAAGTTGGCTTTGGCAGCACAAATTTGTTTCATGCAGCCATTTCTGGCAGTTCTGAAGGCCTGCCAATCCTCCGGCCTTTTGGTGTATCTAGCCTTGGCCCATAATTTATCAAGGGCAGAAAGAGCGTTCTTCAATTTGGCAGTGAACCAGGGGTGTGAGATGTTTCATGTCCTGACCTTAATAAATGGTGTATGTTTATTTGCTAGGGTGTTGAGGGTGTCATTTAGGACTGCAGCCGCCTCATCGGGGGTTTTGGAGAGATAAAGGTTTTGCCATCTAACCTGGCTAAGGTCACAGAGGTAGTCCTTCACACTAAACTTCCGGAATGAGCATTTAATTATTATTTTAGACTGGTGGCAAATTTTGGTTTGCAACCTTGTGCAGACTACAATGCCATGGTCACTCATATCATTATGAAATACCGAGTGAGAGATTTTATGGGGATGGGAAGATAACATAATGTCAAGAATCGAACTCTTGTCTACATTTATCTTGTTGGGCAGTGTGGATTCTGACCCTAATTGAGTAAGACCAAGTTCATCACAGAGGGACTTCAGCCTGTGCGAGTTGTATGATAGCCAGTCCATATTGAAATCCCCAAGGATTAGTACTTCGCTCTTGGCACCAGCTGTTAGTGTTTTGAGGATATCGAGGAGGTCAGTTCCGCCACTAGGGGGCCTGTAGCATCCAATGATGGTAATGCATTCTGTGGAGGGGAGATATAACTTTAAGGAGACAATTTCATATTCCTTTTGTTTTGAGTTACACTGAATGTCACTAACTGTGAACTTGGATTTAGTGTAAATAACTACTCCCCGGCCCCTAGTCCCCCTGTCAGCCCTAATCAACTTATAGCCCAGAAGGGTAACTTGTTGGTCCAGGTTGGATTTTTTTAGCCAAGATTCTGTAATAATAATATATCTGGCTTGGTACATAGAGCCCATGCTTGTAGCTGGTCAATTTTCTTAGGCAGGCTTTGGATATAAACAAACATTACCTTAAGACCTGAAGCTGTCGCAAATTCAGAAGGTGAGGTGAGCAAGTTGGGTGGGCCTGGGTTTAGTTCCACGTTTCCCGAACATAGAAGGAGCAGGAGTAACAATTTCTATAGGGAACTCGTGAGGGACCTAAGAGCTTTATTCCTTTTACCCTATTTTTTGGAGGAGGTCAGAGGAGGCTTCAATCCACTGAAATGCGTGTAGGCAGAGCGAGATTTTATGGTTGTAAGAGAGAGCACGCTGAGAGAAAGAGGAGAGGGGAGTAAGCAGTATTGGTGGGAAAATAAATGGGTGTAATCTAATGGGGAGGAAACCACAGGAATAGATAAGGTAACCCGGTATGGGGTAGGGCTAATTGAAGCCGTAGGGCTGAAGAACAGGCGGTGCCCATAAGCATCATTCATATGAAGGACAGTTGGTGCCCTACAAAAGACTGATACAATAATGAGAGTGCTATATGCCATGGTGTCAAACGGAGGAGCTATAAAGAGGCAGATAGAGCACCATAACCTGAAAAGGGCACCACTGTCCCTGAGGGGGTCTGTACAAAGAGTCCATCGACTTGAGTGCAGTGCCCTTCTCTTGCAGGTCGGTTATGATATCGTTGACATCACCACCGAACAGCATCGAACCCCTGAAGGACGCATCCTGAATAGCAGATTGCACTTCAGGGATCAATCCTGACACTCGGAACCAGCCATGATGCTGAAGACCCACGGCGAAAGCCGAGCTCCATCCAGCTGCATCCTAAGTAGCATGAAGCATGTGCCGGTTGGCCGAATGAGCAAAGCAGACAAGATCTGCCACTTCCTGTTTTGTCTGAGACTCAGGAAGGGTATCTAACTTTGATTCCACCTGACTAAGGATGGTCTTCTGGTAATCCCCCATATAAGCTACATAGTTCAGGGCTCTAATACCCAGGGTAGAAGATGCATAGACCTTCTTCCCATATTGGTCCAGAAGCCTAGACTCCTTGTCAGGCGGAGATGAGCCGAGATGTTTGGGATTAGCGGAGTGGCCATGAGCAGCACTAATCATGACCGAGTCTGCTTTGGGGTGTAGATTCAAAGAATCTACTCCCTTAGGAGTCTGCTATAGCTGATCTGCCTTCCTCGGAAGGGGGGATAACGCGGATGGTTGTTTCCAAATAGTGGAAACAAAGTCTGCGTGAGGCTCTATCCAGAGTGGAATCAGTGTAGAAGCAGTTTCGGGCAGATCCAAGTGGACAGCGAGCTTTTTACGCTGTGGATCTGGTTCCAGAGATTGCCACTGATGAACTTCCTGGATCTTTCTCAGTAGCTCCAGAAAAGAAGGATCCTCGGGAGGAGACTTCGGAGGGGTCCTTGGCCTGGGTCGATCTGGAGTACGGGGCTCGTCATCCGGGTCAGAGCATCCTCCTGAGTCCGAACCAGAGGTCTCCGATGATGAAGAGGAAGACTCCTCCTGACATGGGTGAGGAACGGTCCCTATGGGAAGCCCTCTGGGATGTGTGTCCTTCCCACCCCTGGCACCCGAGGGTTCACCTCTGGTGTCGGGTAAGGGGGAGGGAGTCTCCTGTCTCTGGCATAGGGGATCCTGTGTAGGCTCCGGTGCCAGTAGATGGCTCTCTACCTCTCTAGTGAGCTGAGCCTTGGCCTCTGCCCACCAGGCAGCTACAGTCTCCTTGAAGTCACCCGGCGGCTGGGGTGTGGGCGGCGGAGGAGGAGGAGGAGTAGGGGGATATGGATACTGAGGATATCCGTATATGGAGTATCCATAACCCAACGGCGGGAAGCCCGGCATCGGGTACTGAGGCACCGGGTACTGCGGCGTCAGATAAAGCGGTGTCAGGTACTGTGGCATCGGATACTGTGGCACTGAGTAAGACGGCACCGGGCTTAGTGGTGCCAGATACCCGGGTGCCAGGGGCTCTGATGGAGCAGAGAAACCTGGCAGAGGCCAGCAGGCGGGCCAGGTAAAGGTGGCCCCATAGGTGTCAGGCCTGGCGTGGGAGCGCCATCTGGTAGTGGGACGTCAGCTGGCGTTGGGTAAGCTGGCATCAGAGCCGGCATCTGAGGGTCCGGCATCAGGGTGTCTGGCCCCGTAGGAGGGGGCCCTGACGGCAGTGTATCCAGGTCCTCTGTGATGACCGGGGAGGGAGGGTTGGAATCCCCGGGTTTCAGCAGAGGAGATGCAGGGACCTCAGAGGGCAACACCCAAGCATTGCGGGGAGCCTGGGGCATCGGACTGGTTGAAGGGATCAGACGCAGGCTCCTTAGCTGGGTGGTCGTCGGAGGGGCCAACGTCCATGTTATTAGCTGGATCCGGGCGGGTGTCAGAGGAGCCAGCGTCTGACTTATCAGATCCCTTGCTTGAAGAAAGGCCACGCTGGAGATGCAGCCTTGTCGGTCTAACAAACGACTGTGCACCCCCCGAAGGAGCAAGCGGCTTACTAGTCTTGTCCGGGCAGACGTTGGTGGCACCGGCGTCTGACTTAGTGGACCCGCTCGACCCTGAGGGCCGCATGGCAGCGGCCTTTCCAGGGGTGGAGGCCTCCTTTACCCCAGAGGCACCCTAGGGGCCTGAGCGCAAGCCCAACGGGAGGGGTGACACCTTCTTGGACACCACCAAGACAGTCGTTGTGAAGCGGCCCCTCAGAGGGGACGTTACCTTCAGAACCGCAACTCCAGCCAGAGTCGTGGAGGTCGAATCCCAGTCCCGGTGCTTCTCCTTCTTCTTTTTGTGGCCCTTGGGGGAAGTGGAAGCCTGCCTCAACTTTTTCAACTCCTTCTCCATGGATGCCATCTTTTTCTTTAAAATAGTGTCAGTGGCTCAGTAGGTAGCACACTCACCTCTGAGGCCGGGAGATTAGAGGGCTGTGGGTTCAGTTCCCACATCTGGCACTTGGGCTAATATCCCAATACTGACACTGTAGTGCAGCATGGGGGGGTGCTGCACTTCTGCTGTGCTGTCTTTCGGATGAGACATTAAACCGAGGTCCCATCTGCCTGGATTGGTGATAGTTCAGGTGGATGCTAAAGATCCCATGGCACTTATCAAAAAAGAGTAGGGGAATTCCCCTGGTGTCCTGGCCAAATTTCTCCCATTCACGGAACATACCACCAACAGCTTAATCTGATTCAGTTTCAGTTGCTTACCATCTGTATTCCCCCTTCCCCCCCGGGTTGCCCCTGAAAAAGGGACTTCTAGGCCCAGTGGGCTTACCGGGTCAACAAAATTAAATAAAATAAAATAAATATGGGCCACCAGGGACTGTTGCCTCCATTTTCGGGTAGCTGAATTAAATTTCTGGCAGTGCTGGCACTTCTCCACAGGATGATCGAGGCACAGGGAGTGGCCATCCTTACGCGGCAGTTGGGAACCACACAAGTCACACTTATTTTTATGTGATTCGGAAGGTGTTGGGGATGACATACACAGTGTAATAGTAGAGAAATTATCGAAAAAATCAGTTGAAAAGTTCAAGAACTGAACCGACAAAAGACTGACAAGCGATGAACTCTACCACGAGGAACTTTCACAAGTCGACGGCGGGAAAGAACTGGAAGGCGGGCCTTGGGGCTGCCCCTTTATACTGATGTCGCACAACGTCGGTCACCTGATGTGGGGGCGGTCCCCTGCCAGAGACTGCTAGCTAGAAATTTTTCCGTGGGGTCCTGACGCCTGCCGGGTCAGTTCTATATGTAAATACCTACTGCAAGAGTCCTCTCAAAGTAAGATCAACATATCCACATCCCTAGCACAGCTGTTTCCTGTCCTGTCTATGGGTCTTAGTAACAGTCATGTAGTAGCTAAGAGCTCTTTTGACATCAAGGCTGTGCAGTCTGTGTTCACCAGAGCTGGAATGCTCAGTGAAGAAAACAGGTAGGGTAATGGACTGGTTCAAATGGAAGTCCAAGACCACCTTTGGAAGAAATTTCCTGTTTGTTCGTAGGACCACTTTGTCCCTGTGGAAGGAGATGTAGTCCTGTTCAATGCAGAGAGCCTGGATCTCACTGATCCTTCTGGCCGAAGTTACTGCCACTAGAAAAACTGTTTTCCATGTAACATACTTCAGAGGAGCTGAAGATGTGGGCTCAAAGGGGGAACCCATGAGCTTGGTTATGCACGCATTTAGATTCCAGGCTGGCACAATTCCCTGCGAGGGGCGTGCAAGTGAGCTAGGCCTTTAAAGAACCTCTTAAAAATAGGGTTTGATGCCATAGAGGCATTCTTTCCAGCTGAGGTGTAAGCAGACACTGAGGCTAGATGGACCCATAAAGTAGTGGGCTGCAGGCCCAGTGAGTGCAAATGTGTGAGGTAATCCAACACAGTTGGAACCCCTGCCTGTGCTGGCACCACATCCTTGGTGGAGCACCAAATGGAAAACCTTTTCCATTTTGCAGCATAGGTTTTCTTTGTGGAGGGCTCCTGTACCCCCCCCCTTAAAGTGTCCAGAACACTTTAAGAGAGATACAAGCCTACATACTCTAGGTCCTCAAGAGCCATGCCTTGAGTCTGAGGGGTCTGAGGTTCGGGTACAGGAGCCTCCCCTGATTGGAGATTAACAGGTTGTGCCTCCGAGGAAGGTGTATTGGTTCAGCTACAGACATGGAGAGCAGCAGAGAGTACCATGGCTGCCTGGCCCAGTCTGGTGCTATCAAGATCAACGATGCTGGCTGGGACCTGAGCTTGAGTAGCACTCTGTACACCAGGGGGAAAGGCGGGAATGCATACAGGTGCTTCCTTGATCAGTCCAGAGCCAGAGCATCCAGGGGTATTGTTTCCCAAGCTGGGGGTCTGCAACAGTACTGTGGCAGGTGGTGGTTTCCATGGGATGCAAAGAGATCTACCTCTGGGGCACCCAAACTTTTGAAAATCACTCCAACTACCTGTCTGTTCAGGGTCCATTTGTGATGGGCCTGGTTGATACAACTCAGAGCATCTGCTAGGGTATTGTCCTTGCCTGGCAGATGAATGGCCTGGAGGGAGACTCCAAGGGAATAGACCAGGCTCCATATTTTCATAGCTTCTGTGCAGAGGAGACCTGACCTTGTCCCTCCCTGCTTGTTTATGTAATACTGCACACTGTGGTGGTATTGTCTGTCTTTACTTGTACCACCTTCCCCTGCACCAGTGGTGTGAAGGCTTTGATTGCTAGCAACACTGCTCTGAGCTCCAGCAGATTTATATGCTAGAGTGACTCTGCACTGGACCAAATGCCGTGGGTGGTGCGATCCCCCAGATGGGCACCCCACCCCAGTAATGATGCATCTGTTGTAAGAACCACTGATGGAGACTCTTGCTGAAAGGGAACCCCTTTCCTTAGGTTGGTTTCCTCTTTCCACCACTGAAGTGCCTGAAGTAACGGATTTGTTACTGGGATTAGCTTTGAGAGAGGATCTCTTCTCTGACACCAATGTGCCCTAAGGTGGAATTGAATGTCTCCTCTGAAACCTGGAACCCAGGACTGTGCCAGTGGCGGCTGCCATGTGGCTCAGAAGCTGCGAAACTGTCGTGCAGTTTTTGGTCTGTTCAGGCTGCCATTTGCAGAATACTACTTACCCTGTCCAGAGGTAGGTAAGCTCTGCCCTCCTGGGTATTTAGTTTTGCTCCTATGAACTGCAAAACTTGTGCATGGGAGATGGACTGACTTTTTGAGATTTTTCAGAAACCCCAGTGACTCTGAGTCCTTGGGTGAGCTGCAAATGTGCCCTTACCTGTTGTGATTTTCCGAACAACAAACAATCTTCCAAGTATGGGAAACCTGTGACACCTAATCTCCACAGGTGTGCCACAACCACTGCCACGCACTTTGTGAACACTCTCGGAGCCGACGTGAGACCGAATGGCAGGGTTAAGAAAGTACAGTTACGTAAGAACTTACCGTAACCGTAGATCTTCGAGAGGAGCTCTTGCAGCAGGTAATACCATTAGGACTAAAGCTGCCAGGCATTAGGATCCCATGGAAAAATCTTCTAGCTAGCAGTCTGTAGTGGGGGACCGCCCCTGACATTGGCTCCGCCCCGACGTCAGATATGGTATAAAGGGGCCGGTCCCCCGGCGACACCTCAGTTCTCCCCCTGGAGACCTGGATGAAAAAACAGATGGAGAACCGAGGAGGATGGCCCATCCGCAAAGAGAAGATGATTAAATTTGTCTCTGGGGGCAGGTGGATGGGAAATCAACCGGCTGCAAGAGCTTCTCTTGAAGATCTACATTTACGGCAAGTTCTTACGTAACTGTACTATCTCACTTCGAGGGGGAGCTCTTGCAGCAGGTAATACCATTTGGACCGAGCCCCAAGCAATGCCCAAGAAGAGACCCAGGTCGGAAGGGTGGAGGACAAAAGGCTGTACGAAAACAGAAGAGGAGTCCCTGAAGAACCGCTAGGTTGAAACTTGCTCGCCTCTTGTAAGCAATGTCCAGACTGTAGCGCCTCACAAAAGTGTGCACTGAACTCCAAGTAGCAGCTGTACAGAGGTCCGCTGAGGAAACATTCCAAAGGGAAGTGAAGGACGTTGCTATCCCTCTGGTGGAGTGACCACTAATCGGTCCCAGTAGGGGTTTGTTGTGCTGGTAGCAGAATGTAATGCAATGCACAAGCCACTTAGTATTTCCTTTGCCACTGGTGTCCCAAGCTTTCTGTGAGCAAAGGAGACAAACAACTGGTCTGTCTGGCAGAAATGGTTCTGGCCAAATAGTAAGGCAGAATTCTATGTACATCCAGAATGTGCAACAATGCCTCCCCTCTGTTTGAATACTCTGGGTAATAAACTGGTAGTTGGACTTCCTGGTTCAATGTGAACTCAAGACACTACCCTTCGTAGAAAAGTACAGTTACGTAAAAGAAATGGAAATTACATACCTACCGTAATTCTTGATCTTCTTGGACGAGTCTCCACCACTCATACACACAAATGGGATCTGCGCCGGAAGCACTAGGACCCAGCGGGAGCAAACTTTTTTGCTAAAGGGTCGGTGCCGGAGATGGTGCCACGAGGAGCGGCACCGTGAGCCTCCGCTTGTCCGGTAATGACTATCCCGGCGTCGACCATCCAACCGCCTCAGTACCTTTTTTTCTGAGGAGGTGCAGCGTAACTTAACCTAGAATGATAGCCTAACAAAAACCAGATGTAAGATAGTCCGGATGACCCATATAAGAAGGGTCAACAAAGAGGTCTTCACAGCCTAAAGACTGTGGGCGTGTGAATGAGTGGTGGAGACTCGTCCGAGAAGATCAAGAATGACGGTAGGTATGTAATTTCCATATCTTCCTGGACATAAGTCTCCACCACTCATTCACACTAATGGGAGAGTACCGAGCTAAAATTCCCCCGAGAGGGCGGCAGGAGAGACCAAGAGCTCAAAATTTTAGGACACAAGTCCATTAAGGATGGTCCAACCAAATGACAGATGTCGTCTAGCATGGACATCCAGGCATAGTGTTTGACGAAAGTATGCACCGAGCTCCAGGTGGCTGCATTGCAAATATTTGCGATGGGCACGTTGCGGATTTCCGCTAGGGATGCCGCGACCGCTCTAGTAGAGTGAGCATACACTCTGCCCTCCAGTTTAACCTGTGCCATGGAATAACAGTGGCAAAGGCATGCAACCAACCATGCAAAAATACATCTGATAGCGACAGGTTGACACAGGCGGGTCTCGCTGAAGGAAACAAACAGTTGTTGAGCTTTACGAAAGTCTTTTGTTCTGTCTAGATAGAAACGTAAAGCTCTTTTGACATCCAAGGAATGAAGAGAACACTCTCCTTCATTTTGGAAGTTCGCAAAGTAAGATGGAAGGACCAGAGGTTGGTTTAGATGGAATTCTGAAACAACCTTAGGGAGAAACTTAGGATGGGTCCTAAGAACTACTTTGTGTTTATGAAACACAGTAGACGGAGGGTCTGTGACCAAGGCATGTATCTCAGAGACCCTGTGGGCTGAGGTAATGGTCACTAGGAAGGCCGTCTTCCAAGTGAGAACTTTTAACTCACATGTAGCTAGAGGCTCGAAAGGTTTTCGAGTGAGCATGTCTAGCACCAGATTAATGTCCCAGGCTGTGACTGGACGTCTTATAGGAGGTCTGGTATGCAGAATTCCCTTAAGAAACCTCCTAACCACAGGTAACTGAGCCAGTGACAATGAAAGTACTGGCTCATGATCAGCTGAAATTGCACAAAGGTGAACTTTAACTGTACAGTATTGCAGACCTGAATTTGAGAGGTCTAAAAGGTAGTCTAGAACTTTATCTGGTGGGCAGGAAAAAGGATTCAAAGAGGATTTTGCACACCAGAGCAAGAAACGCTTCCATTTAGCTGTGTAAGTTTTCCTAGTGGCTGGGTTGCACGCAGCCAGAAGAATATCTGAAACCCTGCGAGAGACATTGAACCTGTTCACTTCTATCTCTTCAGGAGCCAAGCATGAAGGTGAAAGCGAACTCAGATTGGGATGGACCACAGGCCCCTGAGTCAGAAGGTTTGTCTGAAGGGGAAGTGGTTTCGGAGGAGTTTCTGACATACTGTTGAGTAGTGGAAACCATATTTGTTGAGACCAGAAGGGAGCATTGAGGATCATTTTGTCTCCCTGGGACTCGAACTTGAGAAGTACTCTCTGAATTAGAGGAAGAGGAGGAAAGGCGTATAGAAAGAGTTTTGTCCACCGCAGCCTGAACGCACCTTGGCAGAAAATGCCAGGCCCTGGATTTCTGGAGCAGAAGAGAGGCAATTTTGTGTTGAGTGGGGATGCAAAAAGGTCCAGGTCTGGAGTTCCCCACTCTGTGAATAGTGACTGAGCTATGGCTGAGTCGAGAGACCATTCGTGAGGATTTGTCTCTGTTCTGCTGAGACGGTCTGCCAGTTCGTTTTGCACCCCCGGCAGGTAGACCGCATGAATTACAGCCTTGTGCTCTAAGCACCATTCCCACACCCTCATTGCTTCCCTGCATAAGGGGCAAGAGTGAGCACCACCCTACTTGTTGATGTAATACATCACAGCTTTGTTGTCTGTTTGAAGGAGAATGTTTTTGTGACAGAGAATGTCCTTCAAAGCCCGGACTGCATAAAGGACAGCTCTCATTTCTAAGACATTTATGTGATGCTGGGACCCATCCTGAGTCCACATACCTTGAGTGTGGAGAGTCTGACAGTGAGCTCCCCACCCCATCAATCCGTGGTAATGGAAATCTGATGATCCAGAGGAGCAAAGGGGTATCCTTCCAGAAGATTGTCCTCTTGCGACCACCAGGTGAGTGATCACTTCAGAGGTTCTGTACCCTTGATGGGAAAGGACTGAGGGTGAGTGGTCGGGGACCACTGAGTACTGAGCATCCATTGAGAGGTTCTCATGTGGAGGCGTGCTATGGGTACAGTGAACACCGAGGATGCCATGAGACCTAGCATCCGTTACATCGAGAGAGCTGAAACCGAGCTGCTCTCTCCGATGTATCGGGCCATCTGATGGATATCACTCCTCCTGTCCTCTGGAAGAAATGCTTTCGCACAGGAGGTGTCCAGAAGAGTTCCTATGAAAAGGAGTCTCTGGGAGGGCTGCAGCTGCGATTTTTTGAGGTTTAGCAGGACTCCCATGGACGTGAGGAAGTGTGATGCCGTGGCTACGGCGTCTAGAGTTCCCTGTCTGGAAGGGCTTGCTAGAAGCCAATCGTCCAGATATGGGAACACCTGTATTCCGATGTGCTGTGAGAATTGCACAACACTTTGTAAAAACTCACGGCGCTGAGGATAGCCCAAAGGGCAGGACTCTGAACTGATAATGCTGTCCCAAAGCCACGAACCTTAGGTATTTGTGATGCTTTGGGTGAATAGGAATGTACTGGTAAGCATCCTGCATGTCCAGGGAGGCTAACCAGTTGTGTTGATAAACAAAGATAACAGGGTTCTAGTGATATCATTTTAATTTCTCTTTGGGAAGGAATTTGTTTAGTTTTCTGAGGTCCAAAATGGGGCGCATGCCCCCGGTTTCCTTTGGAACCAGAAAGTAATGGGAGTAGAACCCTGTGTTCCGTTGATCCAGTGGAACTACTTCCACTGCTCTGTTGTTCAGAAGGCTCTGTATCTCGGAGGCGAGCCTGGGCTGTCGTCTAGGGGGAAAATCTGGAGGGGTCTCCAAAAGATTGAGGGAATACCCCTCGCGGATTATCCGGAGGACCCATTTGTCCGAGGTTATGGACTACCATTGATTGTAGAAGTGAGTCAGATGACCTCCCACCGCTGAGGAAGAGTCCACCTCGGGCAGCTGAGGTGGGATTGGGGCCAAAAACTCAGAAGGCGGCACTAGGCGCTTTGGGTCCTTGCGCCTTCTGCTGTGTTTTCTTTAGAGGCTGGGGGGGCTTGATTTTTATTAAAACTTCCCCTGCCTTTGCCTCGAAAGGACTGACAGTTATGAAATTGGCATTTATTAACACCCCCTCGAGAGGGGACAGGAGGAGGTCGAGACAATTTAATGGCTGACCTAGTCTTTTGTGTAGCCTCTAGAGCTTGTTCTACTTGAGGGCTGAAGAGATACACACCATCGAAAGGCGACGCCATTACCTGTTGCTGTGCATCATTCATGAAATCTGAAGTGCGCAGCCAGGAATGACAGCGGGTACAAATGCCTGCTGCCGCCACTCGGGAAGCAGTATCGAAAGCGTCCATAGCTGCTTTAACCTGCTGGTTGTTGGACTCGATACCCCTGGTCATGGTTTGAAGAAGCTCTGAATTAGTGTCCGACTCTGGAAGAGCTTCAATCATTTGTTTGAGTGGATGCCAAAGGATATACTCATATTGAGAAAAATAGCCTTGGTAGCTGGCAATCCACATACCTAGGGTGGAAGCAGCAAAGACTCTCTTACCTAAAGTGTCTATCTTACGAGATTCTTTGTTAATAGGTCGAGCTGTAGTAGTCTGGGGAAGGACGACCTTATCATTCTCTGCCAAGACTACAATAGGATCCGCAAAGGCTTGGGATGCCAAAATGGGTCGATCCTTGGGAGCAGCATATTTCCTAGCTATGGACTTAGCCACCGAAGGAATGAGAGCAGGATTATTCCATACCATTTGAGACAGCATCTCAAAGGAGGGCTGTACCGGAAGAGTCAAATCCATAGGGATCTCAGGAACATGAAGGTATTGGAGTCTTAACAGTTTCCCAGGATCGATATCTGTAGTTTGGAGAGAAAGAATGGAATTCAAGTTTTTCAGCAGAGACTTAAAAGACAGGTCCTCGACCACAGGTTCTGCAGCAGGAATAGATCCTGTTCCTTCCACATCATCACCCAGCCTAAGGTCTGGGTCAGGCTTGATGTCATCTCCTGACAGTCCAGGAGGGACTGTATGGACAGTAAAGGAGTGAAAATCAGAAGGAAATGAGGAAGGAAAAGGGTTGAAGGAGGAGTCTTGAAGGCTGGATGATGTCCTAACAGGCCTCGGCGCCGAAGAAATGCATGGCGCCGAAAAAACGCACAGCGCCGAGGAGCCACATGGTGCCTAAGATGGCGTCAAGAGGCCAGATGATGCCAAGAAGCCACATGGCACTCGACGCAGCGCAAGACGCACTGAGGAGATGGCGCCACAGACGATCGGCGCCGAAGGCAATATCGACGCTGAGGGCATCGAAAACATCCCAAGACTCAAAAAACAGGATTTGAGGAGAAAGAAGGATGAAGACCAGGATAGAGGCATCGGTGTGGCCCCTGCACCACAGCCATGTGGGGGACACCTAAGCACCGAATCGATGGCACGAAAACAGCGCCCGTCACGGGAGGGCCCAACAGCCCTGCCTGATCTTCAAAAGCCGAAGGCCCCTGAGTGACCGGGCCAGGCAGCTGGACCAACCTCCAAGCCCATTGCTCCATAAGAGCAGCCCACTGATGAAACTGCTCATCTGAAGACCTACCAGAGGGCGGGGTAGGGCTCCGATGTCGAAGACGTCGGCCACCAGAAACAGAAGCTGGCGACCCCGAAGGAGGAGACCGGCAGCTAGCCCCAATAACTGACTGTCTACGCGCAGACATATCAGAGGGCAACCTCGAGTGATGCCTTCACTTTTTTGACCTGTGGGCCAAAGAAGAGCTTGAGGCCGAATGGTGCCGAGAATGCGACCATTTACTTTTATGCTTTCGAGGGGACTGCCCACCCCCTCGGGCATTGGACTGTCCGTTGTCAGACCTCCCCCTCCGGAGAAGGCGGCGGACCGGACCCAGCCCGGCTGACTGAACAGCTTTCATAAGAAGTCTCCCTACCGTCACCTGACCCACTCATGGTCGACTCTGTTAGTATAGGCTGAGACTTCTTCGCTAAATAAGAATAAATAAACTAAGCGATATTTTATTCGAGATATTACTACAAAACAATAAAACTGAAAAACTATGCTGCTAGTTTGAAGTTTGACTCCCGGCGGGCGAGCGACATCGTCACTTAAGTGCACTCGACGGCGGTAAAGATTTGAGGCCGGTTGGAGGTCGGCGCCAGGATAGTCGTTACCCGCCGAGCGGAGGCTCGCGGTGCCACTCCTCATGGCACCATCTCTGACGCCGACCCTCTAGCAAAAAAGTTTGCTCCCGCTGGGTCCTAGTGCCTCCGGCGCAGATCCCATTAGTGTGAATGAGTGGTGGAGACTTATGTCCAGGAAGATCTTACCGTAACAGTAGATCTTCGACAGAGGGTCTTGCAGTAGGTAATTACATATAGGACTGATGCCGGCCAGTGTCAGGACCCAATGGAAAAATTTCTAGCTAGCAGTCTCTGGCGGGGGACCGCCCCTACGTCAGGTGACCGACGTCATGTGGTGTCATTATAAAGGGACGGTCCCCCACGCCCGTCTTCCAGTTCTTTCCCGCCAAAAGCCAAAAGGCAAGACAAGAGAGAAGCGGATATTTCCCTTCCTGGAAAAGGAGCTGAAAAAGCTTAGGGCGGAAGGTATTACCTACTGCAAGAGCCTCTCTCGAAGACCTACTGTTACGGTAAGTTCTTACATAACTGTACTATCTTACTTCGAGAGGGCTCTTGCAGTAGGTAATTACATATAGGACTGAGTCCCAAGCAGTCTGGAACAAGGAGAAGCAAACGGGGGGAGGAAGCTATTCAGAACTAGACCCTCTGGTTGTGAAGGCCTTAGAAAAGGAGGCCTTGCAAAACAGCCAGCCCGAAGTCTGCTCTACGGCAAGAGGCAATGTCCAAACTGTAATGTTTCATAAAGGTGTGGACAGAAGTCCAAGTGGCAGCTGCACAATTGTCAGCTGCTGACACGTTCTTGAAACAAGCCGCAGAGGCAGCAACCCCTCTGGTGGAGTGGCCACTAACTTGACCCGGCAGGGTCTTGTTGTACTTGTCATAACAGAAAGTGATACAATGAGCCAACCATTTCGATAGGCATTTCTTAGAAACTGCATTGCCTTCTCTTTTATGGGCAAAAGAGACAAACAGTTGATCAGTCTTTCTGAGATCCTTCATCCTGTTGGTGTAGTATCTCAGAATTCGGTGAACATCCAAAGTATGCAGGAGGTACTCTCCTTGGTTGGAGTGCTGCGTAAAAAAGGCAGACAACTCTATGGATTGATTCAGCGTCGATTCCGCTACCACCTTAGGGAGAAACTTGGGGTTGGTACACAGAGCTACGATCTCCATGAAAAATCAAATACAGGATTTTACACATCAGGGCCTGAAGCTCGAAATCTGTCGAGCAGAAGTAATGGCCACTAGGAAGAGTCTTCCAAGAAAGGAACTTTAGGTCCACTGAGGCTGCTGGCTCGAAAGGAGGCAGAGTAAGTTCTCTAAATGAAATTCAGATCCCAAGGAGGGCAGGAACACGGATAGGGGTCATAAGTGAAGGACCCTCTCAAAAGGTCTTAGAGACCTCCAGCTGAGCAAACGTTCTGTCTGCAAAGGGGACATGATAGGCCAAAATGGCCACCATGTGAACCTTTAAGGATGAATGGCTGAGACCCAGATCGAAGAGGTGTCGCAGGTAATCCAGAAGTCGGCCAACAGAGCACAAGAAGGGCTCGACATCATTGGAGGCAGCCCAAATAGAGAACTGCTTCCATTTCATGGCATAAGTAGATCTGGTTGAGGGTTTCCTGGCCTCCACCAGAATCTCAGCTACTGGGGACCCCGAATCGGGCCTGAGCTACGTCTGCAGGAGCCACGCATGCAACTGAAGGGACCTGAGGCCTGGATGGACCAGGGTCCCCTGATCCTGGGTCAGCAAAAATAGTGACAGAGGAAGAGGAGGTTCCTCTGAGTAATGTTGCAGAAGAGAGAACCAAACTTGCCTGGGCCAGAAAGGAGCGATCAGAATCATTCGAGCTCCTTCCGAACCGAGTTTCTGCAAGACCCTCGTAATCAGTGGAATCGGGAGGCATAGACTAATCTGCCCTTCCAGTCTAGAGACAGAGCATCTGTCCAAAAAATGCTGCGCCCTGGAGCGAGTGAGCAGAAGACGGGAAGTTTTGTGTTTTGGGGGGAAGCGAACAGGTCTACCTGTGGAGTTCCCCAGCATAGGAAGATGTCATCTACGACCCCCTGATCCAGTTCCCATTGCTAGAGCAGATGATCAGCTTAGCCTGTCTGCTAACGTGTTCTCGATCCCCAGGACATGAGGTGCCGTGAGGTGAAGGTTGTGCTGGACTGCCCAATCCCAGACTCGCATCGCCTCTCGGCAAAGGGGGTAGGAATGAGCTCCTCCCTGTTTATTGATGTACCAGACCACACACATGTTGTCCATCTGTACCGCTAGGTGACCTGGAGACAGATACAGATGCAGAGCCTGAAAAGCATACAGTACTGCCCTTAGTTCCAGCACATTGATGTGGGGGGACTTCTCGGGTTTGGACCAGGAGCTCTGGGTCCTGTGAGGACCGAGATGGGCTCCCCAACCCTTGCCGGAGGTGTCCGTAGTCAACGTCTGTGAGGGGGGAGGGAGACTGAAGGGAACTCCCTGGCAGAGGTACTCCTGAACCATCCACCACTGCAAGTCCCAAGCCATGGGAGTGGAGACCAGGACAAGTTGATCTAGGTTGTCCACAAGCTGATCTCATTGAGACCAAAGTGTCCACTGAGAGATTCTCATGTGGAGCCGAGCATGAGGGACTATTGGAATCGCAGCCGCCATTAGCCCAAGGAAGCGAAGGACTGACCTGGTGCTGACCTATCTGCGGCTGGACAACAGGCTGACCTGGGCCTGAAGAGTGGCCACCCTGTCCGGTGGCAGGAAGGCCCTGCCAGAGGTTGTGTCCAGGATCGCCCCGATAAACTGGAGCCTCTGGGACGGGATCAGATGGGACTTGGCTTGGTTGATGGTAATACCCAGGCAGGCAAAGACCTGCTGGGTAAGGGAAAGGAAGCGCAGGAGTTCCTCCCTGGATGGGGCCGCCAGGAGCCAATCGTCCAGGTACGGGAAAACCTGCACCCCCTGGGTACGCAGGTAGGCTGCTACCACCGAAAGGCATTTGGTGAACACTCTGGGCAGCGAGGGAAAGACCAAATGGGAGGGTCTTGAACTGGTAGTGGTCCCCCGGAACACAAAATGCAGGTATTTGCGATGGGAAGGGCAGATGCGGATACACAGGTAGGCATCCTGCATATCCAAAGCACACAGCCACAGTTCCAGCCAAAGAAGGGGAAGGAGGCCCTGCAGTGAGAGCATCCTGAACCACTTGTACTCCACAAACAAGTTCAGGGAGCTGAGGTCGAGAATCGGCCTCACGTCCCCTGTTTTCTGCGGGACCTGGAAGAAATGGGAATAGTATCCCATTCCCTGAAGAGGAATGGGGACGGGTTCTATTGCCTCCTTCAGCAAAAGTGCTGAAATCTCTTCCTGGACCACAAGATGATGTTCCCGAGAGTACGACGACCTTGGGGGAGGGTGTCAAGGGGGGTTTCTGAAGAAACTCTAGTGAGTGCCCTTCTGCAAACAGTTGGAGCAGCCAGGAATCTGAAGTTATCCTCTCCAAACGCGGGAGGTGGAGGGAAAACCTCCCTCCTACCGGTTCCTCCAGAAGGCCCAGAGGCTGTGGGAGAGGAAAGGAGTCAGGTGGTGTGGGGCAGCGTTGCAGCTGAAGCACCCGCTGCTTTTTTGGGTGGAGGGGGCTTGGCAGCCGGAGGGGCCCGGCGTTTAGTGGCCCGCTTTCCCTGGGGTTTCGCCTTTTGCCGATTCCGCCTGCGAAGAGACGGTGCTGCATTTGATGGGGATGATACATGGAGTCCACAGACTTAAGTGCAGTCCCCTTCTCCTGCAGATCGGTGATAATGTCCTTGACATCACCACCGAACAGCACCAAACCCTGGAAAGGCGATTCCTGAATAGTGGACTGCACTTCCGGGACCAGCCCTGACACACGGAGCCAGGCATGATGCCGTAAGCCTACAGCAAAAGCGGAGCTCCTATTAGCAGTGTCCACTGCATCGTAAGTAGCACGAAGCATGTGCCAACTGGCCGAAAGTGCAGAGCAGATGAGGTCAGCCACTTCCTGTTTGACTTGAGAGTCCTGAAAGGAGTCCAATTTGGATTCCACCTCACTAAGAATCGCCTTCTGGTAATCCCCCATGTGACCGACATAATTTAGGACCCTAATACCCAGAGTGGAAGAAGCATAGATCTTCTTCCCGTACTGGTCCAGAAGATGGGATTCTTTGTCAGGTGGAGATGAGCTCAGATGTTTTGGGTTAGCTGTCCGGCCATGAGCGGCGCTAATCACGACCGAATCAGCTCAAGGGTGAGAATCTAAAAAGTCAATACCCTCGGAAGCCTGATATAGCCTGTTCAACTTCTGAGGAAGTGGGGCTAAAGCCGACGGTTGCTTCCAAATAGTGGAAACAAGGTTGGCATGAAGCTCAATCCAGGATGGCACCAATGTAGGAGCTGTCTCAGGCAGGTCCAGATGTTCAGCGAGTTTCTTACACTGTGGATCCGGCTCCAAGGAATGCCACTTGTGAACCTCCTGGATTTTGCGTAGCAACTCCGTAAAGGAAGGATCCTCCGGAGGAGTCCTAGGCCTGGGCTTAGACAGAGAGTGTGGCTTGTTGTCCGGCTCGGAGCAACCGTTGGAGTCATCCGAGGTGTCCGAGGAGGAAGAGGATGAAGGATGAAGAGGAAGACTCCCTCTCCCGGTGAGGGGGAGGAACGGACCCCTTGGAAGGTCCTCGGGAAAGCGTATCCTGCCCCCCGGAACCAGAGGGCTCGCCCTTGGTGTCCGGAGGTGGGGAGGGAGTCTGTTGTCGCAGACGTATGGGAGCTGGAATCGGCACCATCGTTGTGAGATGACTCACTACCTCTCTGGTGAGTTGAGCCTTGGTCTCAGCCCACCAGGAGGCCAGAGTCTCCTTCAAGTCCACTGGCGGCTGAGGGGGCGGTGGAGGAGGAGGAGGAGGAGGAGAGGGGGATACGGGTATTGATTGTACCCCTAAGGCGCATATCCATAACCCGACGGTGGGAAACCCGGCATCGGGTATTGAGACACCAGGTACTGTGGCGTCGGATAGGCCAGTGTCGGATACTGCGGAGCCGGGTAAGACGGCGTCGGATACCCAGGAGCCAGGTGGTCTGCTGGAGATGGTCCAGCCGGAGGGCCCATGGGCAGGCCTGGAGCAGGAGGCCTGGTGGGCAGAAGGCCTGGCATTGGAGCGGCATCCGGGAACAGGATGTCGCCCGGCATCAGCAAGACCGGCGTCGGAGCCTGCGTCCGGGGAACCGATGTCAGGTCAGTCGGACCAGCAGGCGGACGGCCTGACGGGGGTGTAGCAGGAACCTCGGCATTGCCCAGGGATGGAGGACAAAAGTCCCCAGGGTCAGGCTGAGGAGACCCAGGGTCCCCATAGGGCAGCGAAGGCTGTGGGGAGCTGGGAACAACAGACATGGGAGGGTCCAGTGTCAGCTCAGCCGCCGTACGGGCGTCGGGCAGGCCGATGTCTGACTTATCAGCGGAATTCGGGTGGACGCCGGAGAAGCTGACATCCGACTTATCGGACCCATCGCCCGAGGCAGGTTGCGAAGGAGGAGCAGCCTTGTCGGGCAGAAGAGGGGCCGTGCACCTCCCCGAAGGGTCGGGCGACTTATCGACTGTCTCCGTGCGGATGTCAGAGGAGCTGACATCTGGCTTACCGGAGCTGCTCGAACCAGTAGGCTGCATGGTGGCAGCTTTACTGGGAGCAGAGGCCTCCAATAGCCCGGAGGTGCCCGAAGGGCCTGAGCGTGAGCCAGACAGGCGGGCTGACGCCACCTTGGAAGCCTCCAAGGTAGCCGTCGTGGAGCGGTCCCCCAGATGGGACGTTACTCGTAGCATCGGCGACCTCAAGAAGACGCGGTGGATGAGGAGCCCTTATCCTGGTGCTTCTCCTTGTCTTTCTTCTTACGATGGCTTTCAAGGGAAGTGGACGCCTGCCGGAGCTTTTTTAACTCCTTCTCCATGGAGGACATTTTCTTCTTTAGTATGTGGGCCTCCAGGGACTGCTGCCTCCATCTGCGGGTGGTGGCATTGAATTTTAGGCAGTGCTGGCACTTCTCCACCTGATGATCCGGGCCTAGACAGACAGAAGAGGCACTGGGAATGGCCATCCTTGTGCGGGAGTTGGGCGCCGCATGAGTCACACTTATTTTTGTGCTCAGAAGGTGTAGAGGACGACATACACTGATGAATGCCTGATGATTTTAATCGAAGAATCAAAAAAAAGACGGTAAAAACTACCGACAAGAGGGCTGATGAGCGTTGAACTTTATCGTGAGGCACTGACACGAGCTAACGGCAGGAAAGAACTGGAAGGCGGGTGTGGGGGACCGCCCCTTTATACTGACGCCACATGACGTTGGTCACGTGACATGGAGGCGTTCCCCTGCCAGAGACTGCTAGCTAGAAATTTTTGGGTCCTGACGCCGGCCGACATCAGTCCTATATGTAATTACCTACTGAAAGAGCCCTCTCGAAGTAAGATCTTAGGGTTTGTACGCAGGGCTACCCTGTCCCTGTGAAAAATAAGATAAGGCTGTTTACACATCAGAGCCTGCAGCTTGGAAATCCTCTGGGCTGAGGTAATGGCAACTAAAAATAACACCTTCCAGGAGAGAAGGCGTAGCTCACAACTTGCGGCTGGATCAAAGGGGGGTAAGGTGAGCTTTTCTAAAACAAACAGGAGATCCCAAGGTGGCACTGGGTCTCTCCTGGGGAGTTTAATATGCAAGATGCCTCTTGGAAAGGTCTTGCAGATGTCCAACTGTGCCAGAGTCTTCCCATTCATTGGTGCATGGTAAGCTGACAGAGCACTGGGATGCACTTTAATGGATGAGTAACTGAGGCCCAAGTCCGATAGGTGAAGAAGATACTCCAGCACAGATTCCACTGGACAATCAAGGGGATCCAGAGAATGGGGAAGTGCCCACAAGCAGAAACACTTCCATTTCATGGTGTATGTAGCTCTGGTAGAGGGTTTTCTAGCTGCCACAAGCACCTCTGCCACTCTGAGGGAAACTACAAATCTATCCCTAGCTAAGTCCGCAGGAGCCAAGTGTATGTAGTTCTGGTAGACGGTTTTCTCGCTGCCATGAGCACCTCTGCCTCTCTGAGGGAAACCTCCAACTCTATCCCTAGCTAAGTTCGCAGGAACCAAGCATGCAGATACAGGGACCAGAGGGCTGGACGGACCAACATCCCTCGCTCTTGGGAGAGCAAGTGAGTGAAGAGGGGCAACGGAACCAGCGGTTCCAATGCCAGCTGTTGCAACAGCAGGGACCAAATCTGTCAAGGCCAGAGGGTGCCACCAGTATCATCCTGGCTCCTTCTGCCTGCAGCTTGAGCAGGACCCTCTGAAGAAGCGGGAAGGCATACAGAAACCTCCCTGTCCAGGAGAGGGACAATGCATCTCGCCAAAAACACCAAGCCCTGGATCTAGCGAGCAGAAATTGGGCAGTTTGGTGTTGTGTGGGGACACAAAGAGGTCCAGTTCTGGCTGACTCCACCTTTCGAAGAGGTCATCTACGACTTCTTGCTGTAGTTCCCACTCATGGTTCTGAGACCGAGAGCAACTTAGGCTGTCTGCGAGGAAGTAGGTGCTGTTAGAACTGTACTACACTACTGGGACTAAAGAACTAGAACTCTACTACTGGGACCTTCAATTTAGGGTAAAAACCATCAAATAAAAAAAGAGTTAGTGTATTTGACTGAGTTGGGTGAAGTGAATTGTTATCTGTGCAGTTAGCTAGGTGTAGAAGGAAACTGTGAATTAGGGGGAGTGGCTTAAGCAGAAGGAAGTCAGGTGTTTTGGATTTAAAAACTGCCCTAGATAGCTTTTGGCACAGAGCAGCAAGAGGAAGGAGGTGCTATTAGAACTGTACTACTCTACTGGGACTACATAGCTCTCCCTCCTTCCCTCCTCTCTACCCCCACTCCCACCCATAGCCAGTTCTACTTTTATAGGCACAGGATTTGGCTGACCACAGGAACTTCCTGTTTGGGAGCAGGAAGGGGGTGATCACAGAGCCACAAAAGACTCACCATCCTAGAAGGAAAAGAGTAGCTCTCCATCCCCCCAGCTGCTGGAGGTCTGACTGAGCAAGTAAGAAGGAGACTACTGAGGAATATAGGAACTTCCTGTCCCAGAACAGGAAGATCAGGAGCTTTAAGGGCACGGAGGCAGTAGGAAAGTAGGGAGAAAAAAAAATTACATAAAAATTAAAAAAAAAAGAGAGAGAGGAAAGAGTAAGTGTACAAAACAACAGTTAAGGGGCCACAAATAAGACAGGATGGGAGTGGTGCAGTGCAGTGCAGTGCAGTGGCTGTGGAGTAGCAGTCTTCCGGGAGACGTTCTGGAGGATGCAGTGTTGTCCCATCTGCAGGCACAACTCTGGGCTGAGGGAGGAAGTTTCTCATCTCCAGGCTGAGTTGGCCAGGATTCAGGGGACCTCCTCTCCCACCCAGGGACCACCAGGGCCACTGCCGCTGCCTCAGAAGTTGCCAAGAAAGAGGAGCGTTTGGACCACAGTGGACTCATGGAGGGTGAGGGTGATGGAACAGAGGTGCAGCCCTCCAGTTCTACCTCTCCACAATTCATATGCCATTCTGGCAGAGTGTGGTTCCTCTATGGAGGCACCTGCAGTGGAGACCAAAGAGGATGCTGTGAACCTCCACAAAGGAGACCCACAGGAGGGTGGCATGGGACCCCACAGGGGAAACAAACATCTCCTGGTGGGGGACTCCACTGTTAGGAAGGTAGAACTGGGGGAGGGAGGGGAGAGGGAGGTAAGGTGCCTGCCTGGTGCCATAGCTTGGAGGGACAGGGAGCAAATCCTCAGGATCGCAGGAGCAGCTGCAAGGGAAGGGAGCTGGATGTCATGGTCCACCTATGGATAAATGACCTGGCTGGGAAAGGGATCAGAACAGTGGAGGAGGGGTTTGTGGAGTTGGGGAGGGGCCTTAGACAAGTAGCATGCACGGTAACCTTCTCGGAGGCACTGCCTGTTTATGGCATGAATGAGACTAGGGTGCTCTGCACCATGGGATTCAGTCAATGGTTGAAAAACTGGTGCAGAGCTCAGCGTTTGGCTTGAATTGGGTACTGGGGGTCCACCTGGAGGGATGCAGGCCTATACTTGCGTGATGGTCTGCATCTGTCCAGGAGGGGAACCAGGATCCTAGGTGATAGATTTAAATGCTTCATTGGCAAGCATTTAAACTAGTCAAGGGGGGAGGCACTGAAAAAGAGCAGGGAAATCCTAGCCCCCACAAAAAAAATCAGGGTAGTTAGTGAGGTAAACACCAAGATAGAGATGTCGATAGGGAGAAGAGTAGCGGTAAATGGACAAAAAGGCAAAGGCAGTAAGGACAGAGATGGGGCAAAAAGGGGTAAGACGATCAAGAAATGGAGAGTAATGAGTACCAATGCTCGTAGTCTAGGTAACAAGCTCTCTGAACTCGTAGCCTTGATGGAAGAGGGATGCCTCGATATTGTGGCAGTCACAGAAACATGGTACACAGAGAACCATGACTGGGATGTCAACATACCAGGGTACACAATCTACAGGAGGGACAGGGAGGGTAGAAGAAGAGGAAGAGGAGTAGTAGCTCTGTATGTAAGGGAAGGGATCAAAGCAACGGAACAAAAGGGTAAACAGGAGAGGAGGCACTGTGGGTCACCCTGGAGACTGGAAATGGCACCTCAATCCGCACAGGGGTTGTATACAGACCCCCCATCTCAGGGGGAGTAAATGGACAAGGAAATGAAAGAAAGCATCCTTAGGATGGCAGAGAAAGGGGAGATATTGTTGATGGGGGACCTGAATATGCCAGATGTTAACTGTGGCACCTTTGCTGCAGCCACATCCAAGAGCAGGGCCATTCTTGATGCCCTATAGGGGGCATGTCTCAGACAGCTAGTGTTGGAACCCACTCGGGAGGGAACAATCTCAGACCTGGTACTCTCAAATGGGGACGGAGCGAGGATCTCAGATTTAGAAGTGGGTAGCCATCTGGGAACAAATGACCACCAAACAGTGTGATTCATGATAAACTCAGCTGCAGAGTCAAGTCATACAAAAGTGAGGGTACTGGACTTCAGGAGGGCTGACTTTGTCAAAATGGGAGAGTGCCTCAAAAAAGCACTTGCAAACAGGCAGGAAAGAGGGGTGGAGCAACAATGGGGAAACGTCAAAACTTCGATCACAGAGGCAACAAGTCTTTGCGTGAAGCAAATACACAAATCAAAATGAAAGAAAAAAACACTATGGTTCTCAAAAGAGGTGGTGGGGAAGGTTAGGGAGAAAAAGATAGCATTTAGAAAGTATAAGGAAACACAGGACAGAGAACTGTACCAATCAAAGCAGAAGGAAGCAGGGAAGGCAGTCAGAAGAGCAAAGGCTCAAACTGAGGAAAAGATAGCCAACTCGGTTAAGAAGGGGGATAACACCTTTCATAGGTACATTAGGGAGCGAAGAAAGACAAAGGGAGGGATAGTAAGGCTAAAAAAAGGGGAGCATGGGTGGACAGAGAGGGACAGTGAAAAAGCAAGGATACTGAACAAATACTTCTGCTCAGTATTCACAAAAGAAGGAAGGGGAGGTACCTAATCCAATCAGTAAAAGCACTCTGGTTAGTGGGGGTCGATCCCAGTCCTTTCACAGAAGAAAGGGTTCTGAAAGAACTCCTAAAACTGAAGGTGGACAAAGCAATGGGGCCTGCTGGGATTCACCCCAGAATTCTAAAAGAACTAAGGGGAGAACTAGTGACACCACTGACTACCCTTTTTAACAAATCATTGGAGGATGGTGTGGTACCTGAGGACTGGAGGAGGGTGGATGTGATTCCCCTTCACAAAAGTGGGAGCAGGACAGAGGCAGGAAACTACAGACCTGTCAGTTTGACCTCAGTGGTAGGGAAAATGATGGAATCACTTCTGAAGGAAAGAACTGTTGAGTACCTAGAGGCCAGTGGGGCAGCATGGATTCAGAGCGGGAAGGTCATGTCAGACAAATCTAATCGATTTCTTTGACTGGGTGGCCAAAGTAGTAGATCAGGGAGGGGCTGTGGACATGGCCTACCTAGACTTTAGCAAGGCATTTGACACAGTCCCACACAAAAGATTAATAAATTAGCCAGCCTGGGAGTGGGTCCCAGGGTGGTAGCCTGGGTAAAACATTGGCTGGACAACAGAACACAGAAGGTAACAGTAAACGGAGTCCACTCTGAAGAAAGGGGGGTACCACAGGGTTCAGTCCTTTTTAATATCTTTATAAGTGACATTGCAGAGGGTCTGGAAGGAAAAGTATGCCTTTTTGCAGGTGACACAAAGATCTTCAACAGGGCTGATACACAAGGGGGAGTGGAAAGGATGAGAAGGGACTTGGCAAGGTTGGAGGAATGGTCAGAAGTATGGCAGCTTGGATTCAATGCAAAGAAGTGCAAAGTAATGCACCTGGGAAACAAAAACCCAGGGGAAGAGTACACAATGGGGGGGAGGTAGTAACAAGGGACCTGGGTGTAATCATATCAGATGACCTAAAGGTTAGCAAGCAATGTGAGAAGTCAGTAGGGATGGCTGGGGGGATACTGGGATGTATAGGGAGAGGCATCACCAGTAGAAAACAGGAAGTTGTTATAGTTCTGTACAGACAGTTGGTAAGACACCATCTGGAGTACTGCATCTAATTCTGGAGATCCCATCTCCACAAGGATATAGACAGGATGGAGGCAGTCCAGAGGATGGCAACTAAAATGGTGCAGGGTCTGCAACAGAAGCCATACAAGGAGATACTAAAAGAGCTTAATATGTATACTCTAGAGGAAAGGCGGGAGAGAGGGACATCATAGAAACGTTTAAATACCTCAAGGGAATCAACAAAGTCCAAGAGGGTAGCATCTTTCAGAAAAAGAGATGTGCAAGAACAAGGGGACACAATTTGAAGATAGAAGGGGGACGGCTCAGGGGCAATGCGAGGAAGTATTTTTTCACAGAGAGGGTGGTGGACACATGGAACGGCCTTCCTGAGGAGTTCATGGAGTCAAAAACAGTGGGGGAATTCAAGAATGCATGGGACAGATATAAGGCAATTCTGGTGGGGGGTAGGAAGAAATAGGCTGTTTGTTAACTAGGATCTGCAGCTTATACAGTAGGTAGGGAAATGGGCAGACTAGGTAGGCCAAGCAGTCCTTATCTGCTGTCAAATTCTATGTTTCTATGTTGTGAATCCCTGGAACATGGACTGCTTTGAGATCCAGGCTGTGATCCACTGCCCAAGTCCATACCCTCATTGCCTATCTGCATAGGAGATAAGAGTGCATGCCCCCTTGCTTGCTGAGATGGAAGACTACTGGGGTATTGTCCAACTGGATCAGAAGAGGCTCAGGGAGGAGCACCCCTTGGAAAGCTTGAAGGGCGTACAGTACGGCTCTCATCTCCAAAATGTTTATGTGGATAGCCTGTCCCGTTGAATTCCAGGAACCCCTTGTCTGATGAGAAAGCAAGATGTGCTCCCATCCCAGTCCCGAGGCATCTGTAATAAGGATTTGCTGTGGGCTGTGTTGCTGGAAGTGAGCCCCTATGCTCAAATGGGCCGGGGTGAGCCACCAGGTCAGGGACTGTCGGACTGCGCTGGAGATCCGAATGGGCTCCCCTAGCTCATCTGTGTCTTGATCCCACTGAACCCTGAGGTGTCACTGCAGGATCCTCATGTTCAAACTCGCGAGTGGAACTGTGACTGTGGCTGCGGCCATGTGACCTAGAAGTTGCAGAACCACCCTCGCAGGAATCAAGTCCGAGTCCTGTACCCCGTGAGTGACTTCTCTTAACCTTAATGCCCTGTCTGTTGGCAGAAAGGCATTCCCTTGGACTGTGTCCAGGACTGCTCCTATGTATTGTAGCCTTTGGGCAGGCCATGGTTGTGACTTGGGCAGATTTAGGGTAATGCCCAGAATCTGGAATAGACTGAATGTCTCCTCCAAGGTTCTGTTCAATTGGTCTTCTGCTGGAGCAGTAAGAAGCCAATTGTCCAGGTAGGGGTATACAAAGTGACCCCTCTCCAGAAGGCCACCACCACTACTGCCAGGCACTTAGTAAAGACCCTTGGTGCTGATAACAGACCAAATGGCAGCGCCCTGAACTGATAGTGTCTGCCTTGGAAGATAAAGCGGAGGTACTTCCTGTGGGACGGCAGTATCTTTATTTTATTTAGTTTTTATTTACCGGGTAGGTGTGCTAGCCATAACCATGACTATTTTCAGGCACGACCCAGGAGGGTACAGAAACAAAACAAGATACAATTACATACAGTTTTAGAAATTGTCAATGAAAATTGTACAACCAATCAAGGAACAAATAACACATGTAAAATATAAATATAGTGTCACAGAACTATGCAGGAAAGAAAGTGAAATAAAACATTGCAAAAATAGACCAAACTTTGGAATGAGGAGGAAAAACAACAATATCAATAACACTATAGTTATCGAGTGAAGAAATTTAGAGGAAGGGTAGGAGTAGGGTAGATAGAAATAGGAGGGTAGAATAGAGTAAGGAAATAACAGTCAAGGAAAGATGGTATGAGACAGTAATATAGAGGAGATAGACCAAGCAGGCTGCAGGCAAGTGCAGCTTGTTGAGGAGGACAAAGCTAATATAGGCAGGGGGTGCAGAGTTTAGGGTCAAAAGGGCTAGGGTGGTTTGAAGCAGGAGCATTTGCAGGACAGGAAGAGATGGTTTCGTAGTTCTTTCTTGAAAGAGACATGTGACGAGGCCTGGCGAATAGCTAGTGGGAGGGAGTTCCAGTACTGAGGGGCATGACAGGCAAAGGCACTAGCGCCTTTTGAGGTAGTATGTCTAGGGATGCAAACAAGAGCATTATCTGCAAAGCGTAGGTCATAGAAGGATGCCTGATTTTGAAAGAGATCCGCTAGGGGCTTGGGAATTTGAGATCTAATTATGTCAATAATGGAGCCAAGAGCATATGACCTTGACAAGTGAGGAGGAAGCCACCCAAGGTCTGAATAAAGGAGGCAGTGGTGTTTCAGCCAATAAGAGGAGGATGCATAGCGACAAATATTATTGTAGGTGGCATCCCATTTCTGAAGACTTGATTTACATGCAGAGGTAAAGGTGGCAACCCTGAAGGTAAGTGAGGGAAGGAGTATCCCACAGGCTATGGCAGCCTAGCAGAGGGTGTGAGAGCATAGCTGGTACGATAGGCAATACCAAGTTTAATTCTGACTGACTTGCAGGTCCGCAGAATATGGATATCGAAATTTAGTGAGAGGTCCAGATTGACACCCAGATAATTAAAAGATTTCACCACTCCAATGGATGTGCCACTTGAGGTGGAGACTTTAAAATTGTGTTGGGCATGTTTGAGTTTACAGTTCGATCCAAATAGCATAGCTTGGGTTTTTGATTCATTTAAGACTAGTTTGTGACAGTCAAGCCACTGTTGGATGAGTTGAAAGTCATGGGAGAGCCATTGATTAATGTCATCAGTGCTTTTAGCACTAGTGTACAGGACAATGTCATCCATATACAACAGGGAGGAAGTCTTCGCAAGGTTAGAGGTGATGTTATTTATGAAAATAGAGAAAAGCAATGGACCTAGTATGGACCCCTGGGGTACTCCAATGTTAACAGTAGACTTACCAGAGAGGGTAGAGTTATATTTTACAATTTGAGTTCTGTCGGATAAGTAACTAACAAACCAGTTTACAACATTTGACGAAAAGCCTAGAGATCGAAGTGTGGCAATCAGGATGGAATGGTCAACAAGATCGAACGCCTTGGTCATATCAATGAAGATAGCCCCAGTGAGAAAAGCAGAGTCCATGGCCACTGGGACATCCGAGGTAAGTTTAAGTAAAGCAGTAGTGGTAGTACTATGTCCCTTTTGGAAGCCATGCTGAGCAGGAGTTAGAAGGTCACATTTCAGTAGAAAGTCTATGGTTTGAGTGGCTATGAGTTTTTCAAGAATTTTGCTAAGAACAGACAGGATGGCTATAGGTCTATAGTTGACTAGGTCTTTAGGGTCTCCTTTTTTGAAAACAGGGGTTATCCTAGCCACCTTCCATATATCAGGGACGTGACTCTGGCTCAACGAGAGAGTAAAGATCTTAGGGGAGCAGCTATGAATGGAGCAGCTAGTTTTAGTAGCTTGGGCTCAAGATTGTCAGAGCCCACGGCCGCATGCTCAGAGATGTTGTTAAGCAAATTTAGTATCTCACATCTTGAGACAGACTTAAAGAAAAATTTTGGCTGAATAACATTTGTTGGAGTATTTAGGTTTGTATTGACGGGGAAAAGAGGAGGTGTATTTTGTTAGGTCAGAGAATTGCTCATTGAAAAAACTGGCAATAGTCCAGGGATTGTTGCAGTGAACACCACTTAGTGACATGTTGTTAGGGGTGTAGGACGAGTTTGAGCCCATGAAGAACTTAATGTGGGACCAGACTTTTTTTTGAATCACCATAAGAGTTTATTAAAAGATCTTTACAGTAGCAGCTTTTGGCCTGTTTGATATCCTTTTTACAGGAATTTTGTAGAGCTCTGTAAGTGTTTAGGTCAGATGTTTGACCAGAGCTCTTGTAATGGCACCAGCATTTATCTCTTTGACGAAGCTTACCGAGCAAGCCAGATTTTAGCCACTGGGTTTGTCTGTTTTTTACTCGGCGTGTTACAAGATTGCAGTGCTTGTCCTGCAGTGCTAGGAAGTGGGACAGGAAGATATTAAGAGAAGACTGAGCATCTCTAAATCCTAGGAGAGAGGACCAGTCAGTACTAGTAACGTCTTGAAAGAAAGCATGGGAGTTGAAATTTGCATAATTACGAAAGGTAATGAACCAGGGCTTCATTTGTACTGGTCTCCTTTTGCCCCAGATACAGAAAGTAGGGGAAAGGTCAGTGATTGCGTCAGCTAGTACGCCTGAGATGACTATGTGTTCTGGATGGTTAGTCATTATCCATTCCAGCAGTGTGCTCATGTTAGAATGAGGGGCAGTTCTGGTAGGTTCTAAGATTAGCTGGTATAGGTTAAAACTTTGTATACTGGGCAGGGATGTGGCATGGGAGCTACCGAGCCAATTTAAGTTAAGGTCCCCAAGGATAAGAACTTAATTTCTCCGGGCGAGAAGGGCAGTTTGATCCAACGGCTCCTCCAGTCCTTTATGGCCACTCTTGGGGGGGGGTTGTAGATACAGACAATATGTAATTTTTTGCTGCCGGAAGTGAGAAGGGTATGAAACGCTTCACAGTAATTGAGGGGGGATGAGTTGACGGCAGAGAGTTGGAGGTGATTTTTAAAATAGACCGCTGTGCCACCCCCCTCATTTTGGAGAGGGTCGATCAAGTCTCAAGAGATTATAGGATGGAATGGCACACAGTGAGTCGGGGTGGACGATTTAAGCCAGGTTTCAGTAAGGCAAATGATATCAGGCTTGTAAAGGGAGGTCCAGGCTTCTAGTTCAGCAAAGTTTTTCTCAAGGCTCCTAATGTTATGGTGAGCAACTATAAGACCTTTGTTATTTTGACTGGGCTTAGTAATGCAGTTTACTGGACCGGGGTTTAGCTGAACATCGCCATAGAGCAGTATGGCCAGAAGAAGTAGATACCACAGCTTATTTTGCAGGAAGGGGCATAGGGTATGTATACGAAGGGAACAATTATTTTTATAGATGTGCAATTATAAGGAGCCATGTCCTATTTAATAGTAGTGGAGTGGTGGCACAGTTAGGTACAGGCACCAAAAGGAGGTTAGAAAAATAGAAATCATTGGGTATGAGGTGAGGGAGAGCTGATGCAGCTCTGGGTACAGTTAACAGTGATAGGTGAAACAGTGGCAGTGTGGATGCAAGGACAAATAATAATGTGTGTCAATTCATTATAAACTGTACTGAAATATGTGCGTAGGTCAGAGTAACTGGTGTACTGCAGGGGGAAATAGGGACCAAGAAAGGATAGAGGCTCGTGCTATCCACTGGACCCTGAAATTGATAAAAGCAGAACATTTGGATATTAGACCCAGGGAAAGAAGCAAAAGTATCTAGTCAGGACACAGGTTGACAGAGATACTAAAAAATTGTGTAGAAATACTTGAGAAGCAAGGTAAGTAGGTAGACCGGAGAAGTGAGGAGTTATGCTGTTGCAATACCTCAGGTACCAAAGTTATTAGAAAGAAGCAAGCGAGGAAAGAGAGGGATAGTGCATAGGCAAACAGAGTAGAGAGTGGATGGCAGATAGAGCAGTAAGCACAAACCTAGCTCACTTTAAACTAGTTGCCCTAGCAGCAGGTTAGTTGGAACACCGAGTAGGTAAGCCAATGAGATATGAGCTGTCAGAGAAAGAAAGAAGTGGGAATAAAATATCTTGCCTCTCTGAGCAATGGGAACCTCCTGGATGGCTTTCTTGTCTAACAAGACCTGTATTTCTGCCCACAGGAGAAGTGCATGGGAGGGTGAGCAGTGGGAGAGGACTGGTGGATTGTCCGGTGGGATCTGAGTGAACTCTAGGGAGTATCCCCTTTCCACTATCTGAAGGACCCATTGATCCGATGTGATATTGGACCATCCAGATAGGTAGAGGGAGAATCTCCCTCCTACCACCTCCCCTGCACTTCCTGCAGTGGAGGGGGGGGTAGGAGTCATGCTTTATTCGAGGGGGTAGGCAGGGGAGGTCTGGGCACCTTGGGTTCCTGAGGGCCCTGGGCCTGAAGGACAGGCTGTCCTTTTCTTTTAAACCTCCTTATATTTGTGCCTGGCGTCTTCCTTGCTGTCCCTGATTTTTTTGGAAAGGGACGGCGACGTATGGCTTGTGGCTCTGACCTGTACATTCTGTGATCTTCACATACTGCTTTGCCAGAATCTTGTAGTCTCGTAATCAGCTTTTCAGTGTCCTGGCCGAACAAGACTGGTCCCTGAAAGGGAGCATCCAAGATAGCGTCCTGTAAGCCAGGCATGCCTCCGCATGCAAATGTCAGTGGCCGCTGCTCTTGTGGCTGTATCTGCATAGTCATAAGAACTCCTTATGACGTGTTTGTCTACATCCATGCCAGACTGTATGACAGCAAGGAGTTCTGCCTTACCCACCGAATCTGGCTGGGCCTTGGCCAGGTCCATCGCCGTCGCCCACAGGGACTTCTGGTACGTGACCATGTGGGCAAGGAAATTTAACAACCTGACGGTACAAGTTGCCGATGAGTACACCTTACGACCCATTTGGTCCAGCTTTTTGGACTGTGCACTCATATGACGTGGTTGCTGTGCCCTGCTGTGGGCAGCTGTTAGAACCATGGAGTCTGCCTTCGGGCGTTCGCCCAAGAAAGGCTTTTATAGAATCCATCAGCCTTGCATGGCACTGCAGTCGTGGTGGCTGGATGTCTCCCAAGTTGATCTGGTGTAAGTGTCTCATAATATCCAAGAAGGACGGATCATCCAGGGGTGACCTCGGTGAGTCCCTTGGATTAGGAGACGGGATAGGCAACTCATCCTCTGAGTAGTCCAATGAAGAATCTTGGGCATCCTCCCTTGAAGATGACGGCAGGTGTCTGCTCAAGGATAGGATGGGTGGGTATCTTTTTCAAGCGCCCGACCTAGGCGTCTGCCTGCCTTCTTCTTCGGGTGGCGGAAGCTCCTTAGGCAGTAAAGGCCGCTGAGGCGACTGGTCTTTAGGTGGTGGCTGGACTGGGGGTGGACCCCTGGATTTAGGGAGAAGATCCCCTTTAATCGTGCTCCACCAGGTGTTAAAGAGCGCTCCCACCTCAGCCAGTGGAACAACTGGGGGTGGGGGCGTTGGGTTTGGGGCACTGGAGGGCCCAGGTATCTGTTCTTGAGGTGCTGGTGTCTGGTCCTCAGGCACCTTCTCTATGGGTGTCTCTGGCATCAGATCCATCTTGTCTGATGGTCTGGCATCCAGTTCCTTCAGAGAAGGCTGTTGGGCGTCCTTCCTGTGCCCCTGCCTTCAGGGCCGATGGTCGGTCCCTCGAGGCCAACTGCCGTTCTTTGGCCAGTGGCACCTGCTCCTTCTCCGACACAGAGTCAGAGTGTCCGGTGGTCTGCCTTCCTTCGGAGGCAGACGTCACCCGTTCCTCAGGTGGGGGAGGCGTCTAGTACCTGATGACCTCCTGGCATCTTGTGGAATCATCCAATTTCTTGTGTGTCTCAGATGAATCAGAGTACTTACGGGCACCGGATTCAGTGGATCTGCCTGAAGCTGATGCCTGTCCCTCTTCGGTTGATCTGTGCGAAGGTTTGTGGGGTCGGTGGGCCAATGGGACTTGGGCGGATAACTGCCCTGGGACGAAGAGACTCTACCTTTAGCATGCGACGAGGTGGTTGTCTTCTTGTCGGTCACCCCGGAAATTGCTGCGGTACCTGGGGGAAACGACTCCGACCTCCCACTGGAGGTGGAGGTAGTAGAAGCCCAGTGAGGGAACTTTGGGTGGGATTCCGTTCTGGCTCTAGCCTTCTCCCAGTGATGTTTCCCTCCTGATCTCTTCTCCTTGGGGGGGAGACTCCCTGGCTGAGGAGGATGAACTATGTCCCGACGGGGCCTTCAGCATGGCGGCTACTTGCTGCTCTAGTAGGTAGGCCTTCAGTGTATTGGCGTGACGAATCCTAGTTTTATTGTTAAACTTTTGGTAATGTGGGCAATTGTCAGGCCAGAGGTATGGGCCTAGGCAGATCAGGCAGGCAAGTGGCTGTCTTTCGCCGGGATCTGCTTCCTGCATGCACACTTGAATTTTCACAAGCTGTGTCGAGGAAGACATGCACTTTACTTACGAAAACGTTTGAAGGAAAAAAACGATTTTGATGAAAAAAAGCACAATGGATGAGAAAATGGTCAACTGCAACAATGGTGTCCGTGGATCTGATGTTAGCGGGTCAACAGCAGGAAAAGAACTGAGGTGGCGCTGTGGGATCAACCCTTTATACCATGTCTGACATCGGAGCGGAGCCAATATCGGGGGCGGTTCCCCGCCACAGACTGCTAGCTAGAAGATTTTTCTGTGGGGTCCTAATGCCTGGTGGCCTTAGTCCTAATGATATTACCTGCTGCAAGAGCTCCCCCTCTAAGTGGGATCTGGTAATGACCTAAAGGGAGTCTGAACCTGAGGTACTTTCTATGAGACTCCCTTATGGGGATTTGGAAGTAAGCATCTTTTAGGTCCAAAGATGCCAACCAGTCTCCTCTTTGGAGTGCTGGCAGAATTAATGTCAGGGCTACTGTTTTGAATTAATGTCAGGGTTACTGTATTGAACCTCGGCTTTATTAAAGGAAAACTCCGTGTTAAAATCAGAAAAAGATATGTAGTAGTCTTTTTTTCTGTGTTATAACCAGTTCCCAGTGTTTTCTTTTCCTCTGGCTGTGAGAATTGTTTTTTCTAACTTTCCCTGTTTTATTGCCCTTAGAGGTTGCCATTCTGGTTTCTTTTATGGCCTCTTCTCCCAGACAGTCTTCCCAGAGTGCCCTTTGGTGTGATGTCTAATCGCCCCTGCAGGAAGCTAATGTCTTGTTATAGGGTCTGTCACAGCTCAGCCACAGAGAAAATACTTCTTCCAGAGAAGACACACTGCTAGATTTTGGGTGAGTGTAATCATTATTTTTTGATATTAGTACCTTGTCCTACTATGTTCTGCTGTGTGTGTGAATCATGTCCCTGTTTACTCTACTCCTCTCAGTCACTTTCAGTTTTTGCACCAGTACTAAGTAGCAAAAATTGAACATCACCTTATAGGTTGTAACATAGCAGGACAAGGTACCAATATCAAAAAATAATAATGATTACACTCATTCAAAATCTAGCAGTGTGACTTCTCTGAAAGAAGTATTATCTTTGTGGCTGAGCTGTGACAGACCCTGATAAATCTAAGGGCATAGCTACATCACTGTCACATCAGCCAGGGTGCATCGTAGGAGAAAGAAAGCCAATAAACCTATTTGTGATGGAGATCCCCAGGAGTCGTAAAACTACCATACAGCTAGCAGTCTAATTTAAGAAAAACTCCTAATAGCAGACAGAGGGAAGGACACACTAGGACTTAACATACATATCAAAACACTCTACATAACATATGTTTTTGCACATTCTGGGTGGACTTCTCCTTTAAGTGCCTGTTTAGCACCCTTAGGTCTAGGATAGGCCACCACTCCCCATTTTTCTTTGTTGTGAGGAAGTATCTTGAATAAAACTGGTAGTGGGGAGGCGGCCTGGCAAAGCATGTCAGGGGTCTTGCTGGGACCGGGAACCACGCCTGGAACCTCTTCTGCCCCTGCCCCTGTAGCACCCCTGCTGTGGGTACTGCTGAACCTGGGGTACAGCCATGGTCTGATAAAAAGGCCTGGTGTGAAAAGGTCTAACCCTGCCTCCCCTTCCATAGGGTCTGGTGGATGGAGAGGCCCTTTCTTTAGCAGAACTGCTCTTGTAGGAGGCCTTGTATTTGTCCACCTTTTTCATGCAAGCCTCTTTCTGAGTTCCAAAGAGGGAATGATCCTCAACAGGAAAGTCCAATGCCTTGCCATGTGTATCTTGAGTGAGGTTTGTGGCTCTCAGCCAGTCAAACCTCCTTTGAGCGACAGTGTTAGTCGTCCATCTGGCTACAGTATCATTAGTGTCTGCGGCCATCTGAAATCGGTATTTGGCTGCTTCTAAGCCAAACTTAGCAGTCTTAGCTAAATCAGCTGAGAGACCAGCTGGGACTTTGTCTGCCACGACAGACTGCCATAGAGACTTTTGATATTGGGCTACGTAAGCCTTGAAATTTGCTTGCCTGATGACCAAGGAGGCAGACAAGTAATCCTTATTGACCATGCTGTCAATTTTCCTGGGATCTTTCTCTGGGGGATGAGATGCCAGAGGTACTTTTGCCTTGTCACAGGCCGCAGCTTGTACCACCCCCTGGTGGTCAGGGTGGGAGAACAAAAATTCAGCCCCTTCCCTGTCCAGCTGGTAATTCTTTTCCAACGTCTGTTTAAGGAGGGACAGAAGCAGGGGTTTGGAGGATTTTAAATGCGTCCTTTTTAAAGAACTTGTTCACAGGGAGCAATAATTTCTTGGTGGGTGTTAAACTCATCATTTCTAAATATTCTGCTTCCTCCTTATCCTCTATTACTTCAGTGGTGGTTATGCCAAGGGCATCCACCATCTTTCTGACAAAAGTGAAGTGGGATGAGTAACCTCTGAAGCCCTGGGTGGTGAGCCAAACTCCTGTTCAGAGGAGACTTCAGGCTCTATAGGCTCCCCTTCAGGCTCTTCTTCATACTTCCCATATTCTCTCATTTTTTCTCGGAAGGAAGATTGGGCAGAAGGTTGTTTGGTGGGGGTCTGAACCAGTGCCTGCTGTCCAGCAGGCAGCATCCCATATTTTATTTATTGAAGAGTTTCACTAGGAAAGTTACACTGAGCAGAAGCTTGTCTCATGGTATGTCCTGGGGGAAGGGGATTGGGACAACAGACAGTATTGCAACATGGTACATACAGTAGCAGCAAGGTTAACAACCATATATAGCAAGGTCTATACATATACATTACACCTAATACATAAACGTATACTGATATACATATAATATATACATTTATCAGATTTGTACAGTTTACAAACTACAACATAATTTCAGAGTTTGGGGGGGTAGGAAGGAAAGAGGTGAGGAGGGAGTGGGAAGTAGAGGAGTGAGAGAGCACTAAGTTGGAGTAAGTGCAGACTAGCATGGGCTAATAGTAGGTGGAATAAACCAGCATAAATTGGCTGGCCCTCAGGGATTAGTGCAGTTGCAGTTTGTCACTAGGTACTTTGCTAGGGAAGAGGAGAGGGAGCAGACTGAGGAGGAGTGGCGGATTTGGGCTGGAAGTAGGTTCCAAAGTTTAGGTAGGCGATATGAGAAAGCCAATTGGCCTGATGTAGTGTTTCTGAAAGGTATATTCAGGGAGCATGTGTCCTCAGACCGGAGGGTGTATTTGGACTGGTGAGGGGTGGATAATATAAGGCCTGTATAACTTTGAAGGCCTGTGCAATCTCTTGTGGAGTAGGCATAGTTGCAGTTACCACAGAAGTCCCCAAACGCTGTCCAGCAGGGGGTTCTGTGTGCTTAGTTTTCTTTAGTGGAACTGGAGAGTTAGTCGGTTCAGCAGGCCTTTTTCCAAGGACCTGGGTACCCGTATCAGGGGTAGAGGTTGTAGTTGCTGTGGTTTCACCCACAGGAACTAAGGGTGTTGGCTGGTCAAAGCCTGAGGGACCCTTAGGTGGAGGCAACTTCTTTCTAAGCCTTTCCAAATGTTTTTCAATTGTTTTTTTCAGGAAAGGTCTTGCATATTTCACAATCAGACTTTAAGTGTTCATAACCTAGGCAGGCCACACAAGAAGTATCTTTATCTGCCTTGGCAAACACTTATCCACACTCAGTACAATTTTTAAAACTGGGCTCATCTGTTCTTTCTCTTAGGTTTTTCTGACATTTCGTCTAATTTGGCAGAAAAACACAAACCGCAAAAGGATTTTAAATAGTAGTTTGTGGTTGCGGTCGGTTCAGGAACTGATTGGGGAACTGATCAGAACCGGGAACCATTCAGAAAAGAGCCGAGGTTATCGATTCAGTAACTGGTATTAGCAGTTATGCAAAATAAGTTTATTTAAACAAATTTAACTAAGATAAAGGAGTTTTTGTCACAAAACTCCACCCTAAACTAAAAAATTCCCAGTTTCCCTCCGGTTATCCCGAACAGGGAGAAACAGAGAAAAACAACATATTTAGTTAAAATTAACTAGCGGTTAAGCTAAAAACAAAAGATAAAGGCAGCAAATGAAAAATAAGGAATACTTGTATATATTTTTTATATAAGTCTTCACGAGATGTTGAGAGACTGTCCGAGCATCCAGTCTTGACAGGTGGAGAGTGAAATCTGAGAGGTTAGAATGTAGGCAGTTGATGGGGCAGCATTTGCAATGTGGTATGTGCCAATGGTGTTCCATCATTAGCATAACTTTCCATCTCCAGGCAGATCTGGCTTAAAGACATACTGCATAGAGTTAGGAATATTGGAGTATTCCTGGGGTGAGAATGCTGATTTACACAAAGTATTCAACACCAGATTCAGGTCCCATGGGGGTACCAGTGGTCAAAACAATAATCTATGTCTGCCAACTGCTCTTAGGAAACTAATAACCTCCCAGTTCATCTCCAGGGACGAACCAGTGTTGCTCCCAGTACTAAGACCTGACTTCTCAGGATACTCAGCGCAAGCCCTTTGTCTACTCCCACCTGCAAAAAATCCCAAACCTGCAGAACAGTAGATTTAGAAGGCCTGATACCTTTCTCTCTGGCCCAAGCCGAGAAAGTGTTCCACACTCAATCAATAAAACTTTATTTAACCAGGCAGTTACATCCTTGAGCAATCTCATTTGCAAGGTGGTCCTGGGCACACAGAACAATTTCCATTTACAATTTACAACAACATGTCAAGACATATCATACAGGAAAATAGTATAATCTCAAATAACATTACAGGATAATATGATATCGGGAATAAATCTCGGTAGCAAAGGCTGTATACATACACAGATATTTCATCATAGAATGTTTGGGGACAATAAAGAGTGAGGCATGAGAGGATGGCAGCAGCACATAGGATACAGTGGGAAGGGGAATAGAAACACATAGGGGATGGAGGGTAACCCTGCTATGTTAGCGCCCACCAGGGGGTGCCACAGGAGGGAAGAGGGGAGGGAGGGAGGGAGGGAGGTAGGTGAGGGGTAATTACCTAAGGGGCTACAGGTCTACAGGGGGAATAGGGAGGCCAGGAGGAACCATAACTAAAGATATATTCAAATTGCGTATCAAAGATTACCAGAAACAGTAGCACGAATTTTTCAGGCATCAAAAAATCAATTGTTTGTATACATAAAGGCTGGGCAGGCGGGAGAGTTTAAGAACTTTTTGTGAATTATTCCAAAGTGATGGTAGGAAGGAGCAGATGGCAACTGTGCCATGGCGAGTCCTTGTTCGTGTTACCTTGAGGAGGACAAGGGAGGAATTCCGTAGGCCATATATGCCTGTTGACCGTTCGAACAGATTACAGATGTAGGGTTGGAGAGCACCCTGAGGATCCATGTAAGGGCATTTATTTGTCTCTTCAGAAGGAGGGATGGCCAACCAATTGTCTGGTACAACAAGCAGTGATGAGTCCGGAATGGCATATCGAGTATAAATCTCAAGGCTCGGTGGTAGAGTGTATCAAGCTTCTGAAGTGCATACTGGGGCAGTAGTTGTAAAGAAAATCAGCGTAATCAAGCAGGGGTAGAAAGGTTGTTTGAACCAGCTGCTTCCTGGCTTCTAGAGTGAGAAGATGTCTTGTGCGGAAGAATATGCCAAGGCACTGTCTTAATTTTTTTGTTAAGTCACACAGATGTGCGCTGAAACTGAGTTTGTTATCCAACCAGACTCCCAGATATTTTAATTTATCCACTATTTCCAAGGGTTCACCAAGGATGGTGGTAATCTGGGGGAGGCCAGATGTCCCCATATTATGAGGGGGTGTGGGAAGAAAATCATGGCATTTGTTTTTTTTGCATTGAGCAAAAGCTTAAGGTTCAACAGATTATATTGGAGAGTGATAAGGTCTTGCTGTAGCTCCTTATGAGCAATAACTAATGAGGGGTTGGTTGTATAAAGGACTGTGTCATCTGCAAAAAAGGTGAACATTTCCTGTTAGGATGCCAGAGTCAATGCGGTTTATGTAGAGTGGCGAAGAGGATGGGCCCCAGGATGGAACCTTGCAGCACGCCTCGGAACAGAACTTTGAGTGGGGACAGTTCCCCTTGTGTTTTAATTTGTTGTCTTCTATTTGTGAGGTAACAATGGAACCACTTTAATGCGGCAGGGGTTAGGACAATGTTACCCAGAGAATCAAGCAGAATGGAATGATCAACCGTGCGAAATGCTTTGCTGAGATCAAGAAAGAGAGCATAGGTGTGCTGTCTGTTGTCCAGGGCTTTTAACTAATCATTAGACACTTTGGCTAGAGCTGACAAGGTGCTACGCTTCGGTCTAAACCCCCGACTGGGCTAGGTTGAGGATGTTTTCGCAATCCAAGTGCTTCCTCAGTTGTGAATTGATGATTTCTTCTAATAGCTTGGACAGTACAGGAAGAATCGAGATTGGCCTGTAATTGTTCAAGTCTGTGGGGTCTTCCGACTTGAACAAGGGGACAATATGCACAATTTTCCAGCAGGGTGGTAGCTCCCCTTGCATAAGTGAGCTATTAAATAGGTAAGTGATTTGAGCTGTTAGATAATAGAACCCTGCTTTTAGAAAGAAAGGTTCTAACAAATCTGCACCGGCACTCTTTTTGGTATCCAAGGAGAGGAGAAGGTCTTCCATCTGTTTAAATATACCAGCTGGAAGTTGAAGGGAGGGCAGCCAGTACCGGGGACAGGGGCAGAGCTAGTACCTACGCTAGTGGCGCTTGGGGCTCACAGTTTGCTGACAGGAAATACATCGAATGCAAGATCTGCAGTAACAAAATGATTACTGAGTTGATCGAGGATCTCATACCTGTCTGTATAGGAGTTATTGTTCGCAGCAATTTTGACCGGGATTGGGGTGGCAGGGGAGTGTCCTTCGACCTCTCTCAGGATTTGCCAGAACTTGGCAGAGCAATTTTTGTTTTCCTCAAGGGCAGACTGAAAGAACTGTGATTTTTTGGTCTTGATGAGTTTAGTGCAGGCGTTCTTGGCTACCCGAAAGGATAGCCAATCAGCATCAGACTGTGACTTTCTTGCCCTTTTCCATAGGGTGTCTCTGGACTACAAAGCCCTTTCTAGGAATGGGCTGAACCAGTCTGGTGCCCATTTTCTGGATCTGACCTTTCTTAGGGGAGCATGTTTGTTTATTGCCCTTGTTAACAGATCCTGAAAGATGCAGAAGGCTTCGGCCACAGAAGGTGCGAGATAGAAATCCTGCCACGATATTCCTAAGATCTGGCAGGGAGGCAGAAGTGTTTTAGACTGCACTTTAATTTGAAGGTAGAGGTGGAAGGGAGGTGTGGGGAACACCTGACACAAGCGACAGCGCAGTGGTCACTCAGATCGTTATGGAAGACCCCTGTGTGGGAGATGTTATGTGGCTTATTGACAAGCATGAGATCCAATAGGGAACTACGACTAGGGTTTGTTTTATAGGTCAGGTGACCTCAGGGGTGATCTGAGTTAACCCGTGCTCATCACAGAAATCCTTAAGCCTATTGGCACAGGCATCATTCCAGTTGAGATTTAGGTCCCCCATAATGACTCATTCAGTATTTGCATTTTCCAGGAGGGAATGAAGGTGCAGCAGTAGACTGAGACCAGCAGCAGGCGGCCTATAGCATGCAGATACCAATTGGGACCACTCCAGGTGATAGTGTTAACTTGAGGGCAAGACACTCAAATTCCTTGGGCACTGATGTGCGGACAATGTCAGTAGTTAGGAATTTGTCCTTAACATATATGGCAACAGCACTGCCTCTAGTCGACCTATCACACCTGTGTAGGTTGTAGCCAGGGATGTTGATTGTTTTGTCAGATATGTGGCTTCTAAGCCATGTTTCCAAGAACATTGCTACATCAGGCATAGCGTGTAACACTCAGGCCTGGACCTGGTCAATTTTGTTGACTAGGCTGCATACATTCATATGCAGGAAGCTCAACTCCTTTAGCTGTGAGAGCTCCCCTGGAGCAGCTAGCTGATGGGAGGGGGGGTGTCCCAGGTTTAATTCCACACTGCCTGCACAGAGTAACAGCAGGATTAGCAATTTCCTGAGCCATTTTACAAGAAACCTCAGGAAGGCTTTGCTAGATTGCCTAAAGTGGGCATTGCCTGGGGCAGCAGAACAAACGTTGGAGGGCCAGCGAAGGGTGGTCATAGTAAATATCGCTACCCTAGCAGAGAGGAAGAGGGGTATTTGCTTGAGGGGTGTTGGGCAGTAGGAGATATGAAATATTCTGCTAGCGTGCAGATTACTGCCTTTAGAAGGCAATAACTGAAAAGCTAGTGCTACCAGAATTGGTTCCTGACATGTAGTGGAGTTCTGGCAGATTGTAAATTTCAGTGAGACCACGTTAGGCTCCAAGGATAGATGGAGGACGCAGCCAAGGAGGAGAAGGTAGGCTAAGGGTTCCAACTCGAGAGTACTGCGTGGCAGAGGGCAGGCAGTGCCTTAACAATGTTCTTGGGTGGCTTTCAGCAAGACTAGGCTTGAGGCCGGCCAGGGGCTATAGAGCCGAGGATAGAAGGAATGTTTTGGCGAGGAGAGTTGAAAGTGCAAATGAAACAAGCAGTACTTATGCCAGAGCAAGTTGTACACCCAGGGCACAATGGAATGGACTCTCCCACCAACTCAGTGATTGCCGACTTGACTGATTAAATAGGATCAGACCTTGATAGTCCTTCAAGGTTGGGTTCCAGGCTGCTAGTACCCTGTTCTGGAGGAGCCGCATGTGTAAACAGGCCCACAGTGCTAGTTCTATTGCTGCTGTCATCAGTCCCAAAATTCAGAGTAGTCTGGTGCAGATACTGACAGCTGGCTCCTCAGCCACTGAATTTCTTGCCCCAGGGTCCCCTTTCTGAGTGTAGAAAGGAAAACATTCCCTTCATCCACCCTGAACACTTTTTCCAGCTGTCGAACAAGTGTTCCAGGTTCTGTGACAGATTGACGGAGCTCTTCTGATTGATGACCCAACCATGTGTCCCTAGTATTTCCTGTATCCTGAACACGGACTTCCTTGCCATCTGGGCAGATGATGCTCAGATGAGTAAGTCATTCAGGTAGGGATATACATGATGTCCCTATCGCAGTGGTGCTACAAGAACTAGAAGAACCTTTGAGAACACCCTGGGTGCTGCTGCCAACCCAAAAGGAAGTGCCCTGTATTGAAAATGGTGGTGGTGGGGGGAGAAGGGCTGTCACAGATAGGGAGATCCAGGTAGGGAGGATCTCAAGTCCTTGAGGATGAATAAAGCTCCAGGGCCACATGGCATCCACCCCAGGGTTCTGAAAGAACTGGTGGATGTCCTGGTGGCTCCAATGACAGAACTATTCAGTTCCTCCTTCCAATCAGGTTGTGTCCCTCTAGACTGGAGGTTGGCCCATGTTATGCCCCTTCACAAGTGTGGACCTCAAGACGAACCGGGGAACTACAGACCAGTCAGCCTGACATCCATAGTAGGGAAAATGTTGGAGGCCATCTTAAAGGAATGGGTGGAGTTCCTGGAGGTAAATGGTTTTCAGGATGATAACCAACATGGGTTTGTCCAGGGGAAACTGTGTCAAACTAACCTGGTCGAATTTTTCGACTGGGTAACAAGATCCCTGGATGGAGAAAAGCCGGTTGATGTCCTGTACCTGGACTTCAGCAAGGCTTTCGATTCAGTCCCACATGGAAGGCTAATTTGGAAATTGAGTGAACCGGAGGAGGGAGATAAATTGATGGGGTGAGTAGCTAATTGGCTAAGGAATAGACAGTAGAGGGTGGTGGTATGGGTGAAGTCTTGACACCCAGAGAGGTCATCAGCGGGGTTCCACAAGGTTCAGTTTTGGGCCCTATCCTCTTTAATGTATTCATTGCGGACATTGGGGAGGGGGTTGGTAGCAAAATGAGTTTGTTAGCAGATGATTCTAAATTGGGGGCGGTGGTGGACAGCGAAGAGGGTAGGAGGGCACTACAGGATGACCTGGGGAGGCTAGAAAACTGGGACCACGCGTGGCAGTTAGGGTTTAATGCACGCAAATGTAGCATTCTGCATCAGGGTATTAGGAACCCTGGGTATCACTAACAATTAAGGGGGTACAGCTGACTGTTGTGACGATGGAGAAGGATCTGGGGGTGATGACTGATGCTAAAGGGAACCACCCGGAGCAGAGCAGAAGAGCAGTGGCTAAGGCAAGCAAAATGCTTGGGTGTATGGCCAGGGGGATAACGTCCAGTAGAAGGGAGGTTATACTTCCCCTGTACATCTCACTGTTGAGGCCGCATCTGGAATACTGTGTGCAGTTCTGGCACCCCTGCCTAAAAAAAGGACATCACACCACTGGAGAGAGTCCAGAGAAGGGTGACGAGGATGATTAGTGGTCTGAGGGGTTTGTCATATGAGGACAGACTTAGAGAGCTGAACATGTACTTTCTGGAGGACAGAAGGGATGGGGGATATGACAGAGACCTTCAAATACCTGAAGGGGTTCAACAGAGGGGACGAGAAGGGTCTGTTTAAGTTAAGGGAGGAGGGGACTATGAGAGACCATAGTCTAAAGTTGGCTGGGGGGCGGTACAGAGGAGAGGGGAAATTATTTTACGGAGAGGGTAGTGGCACCCTGGAATGCACTGCTGGATGACCTGGTAAAAATGGTAACTGGGGGAGATTTCAAGAAGGGTTGCGACAGGCGCAGGGCAAGGTACAGGGTGGGGGATTGTTGAATAACAGAGGTATGCAGGGAGGGACGGGGGAGAGGTAGAGCAGCTGCTATACACTACCAGTGAGCTGAGTCAGGCAGACAAGACAGACCATTTTGCCTAATCTGCAGGCAACTATGTATGTGTGAAAATGCTGTCCCTGAATTGTGAACCTCATAAACCTCTGATGCAACTGGCGAATGGGGATATGGAGATATGCATCCCTCAGGTCTATGGATGCTAGAAAATCCCCCTGGCTGGACACCCCTTATGATTGACCACAGGGAGAACTCCACCTTGAATGTTGTGTAGTGGACAAATTTGTTTAGGTGCTTCAGGTCAAGAATTTGTCTGAAACCCTTCGACTTCTTGGGGATCACAAAATAAATTGAGTAGAATCCCCAACCTTCTTCGTTGGGGAATACTTGAACAACTGCCCCAATCTCTGTATGACTTAACCCAAGCTTTGAGACACCACTTGTCTCTTCACTGGGTTTTTTGGCATAGGGGAATTGCAGGAAATGCCCCTTTGTGGGTACTGTGTCAAATTCTGTTGCATAACCTAGTGTCAACATTTCTAGTACCCATGCATCTGATGTCATTTGGGCCAATCTCGCATAAAAGTTGTGCAGTCTTCCACTGAGGGAAGGGGACAGGGATGGGCCCGTGTACCTTCATGGCAAGTTACTGCCTCTTCATCCTGCACCCCACTGCACCTGTGGGCAACGGATCCTCTTTCACTATTGCCCTTAAATCTGGAATAGGCTCCCTTATTCCTTTGGTTTCTGAAATTCTGAAAGGGATGAAAACCACCTTGAGACTGCCGTTGGTGGCAGCCTCCTCAACCCTTTGGCACCGAACCTGCCTCCTTGACCCTTTGGTGCTGAATCTGCTTTCTGCTGCTGTTTGGATGTCTTTTAAGATGTCACCCAGTCCAGATACAAATAACAATCTTACCTCAAAGGACAAGTTGAACAGTTTTGCCTTTGATGCCTGGTCTACGACCCAATGTCTGAGACACACACCCTGCATGGCTGACACTATAAGACAAGTGGAGTGTGCTGCCATTCTCAAATTGTCTACTGTGGCACTCCCTAGAAAGGTGGAAACCATGACTACCAGCTGTAAGATGTTCACCCCTTTGGATTTATAGTGAATCAAACTACCTAGAGCCATAATCCATGAGCTCGGGGCACTGGAAAAAATAAAAGATGCACAGGAGGTGCAGAGATTTATGCCATTCGAGCAAAAGTCCTCCTGCATGTGGCATCCACTCACTTATTGTGTGTATCTGTTAGGTTGAGTGACCCTTCAATAGGTATGATTACATGCTTAACAGAATTATAAACAGCCTTTTCTGACAGGGGAAGAATTTCCCACTTCTGGGAGTTCTCCTCCATAAACGGATAACATCTCACCCGTGGCTTGGGTAGATGTTTTCTCTGGTCCGTGCCTGCCCATTCCTGCTCAATAATTTGGTCGCAGTGCACAAAATTTGGAAAACATTTTGGTGCTGAGGAGGACGCAGACAGTATAGGATTCAGGTCCAAAGCCTCCATAGCTTGCACCTCCTTTAACTGTAAGATCCTATAGGCCTCATAAATGAGGTTGGACAGAGATTTTGCATCAAACGGGAGGGATCAGAATCTTTCTGTTGGACTCTGTCCACTCACCTGCTTCCTCCTCTTCAGAGGGGGTCCTCCTCCTCCTCCTCAAAAGTATATTCGGATCAAGGTCGGGGTCTGCCTGTAGATCTGGGTGGGCAGTCTTATCCTGCTCTGGTGCACCTGGACATGCCTGTACGCACCCCTCTGACCTTCAGGTGTGTCTGAGGGGATGTCCTATAGGACATCAGGAGACAACTTGGTATCTCATTTAAGAGTAATAAAAAGGATTTGCACAACTCAGCCATGCCAGTCGCTATCCCAGGTGCAGGGGTTCGAGAAGGGGGACCGAGATCGACATGTTAGATTGCGTTGCACAATTAGGGTAAAAACAACCTACATGTGAGGGTCTCCTCACCCTCCTGCAGGTTTTATTTTGAATACCATAGGTCTCCAATAAGCCATGGTGCCACTGGCTTTGAATAGAACGCACCAATAAATGTATAATTCAACAAAATATACTTTGTAAATCCAAATAAGGCTCTTATATGCCTTAGCCAGTTTACATAGATACATAGACAGTGTCGGCAGATAAGGGCCTATGGCCCATCCAGTCTGCCCATTTGAGCTTGTAAGTTCAGTTTGTTTTCCTAGAAGTCTGTTGCCCCTTACCCCTGACCTCCAGAATTCCTTTATGTCTATCCCATGCATTCTTAAAATCCCGTGATTGTTTCAGCCCCACCACTTCCTCTGGCAGGGTGTTCCACTTGTCCATCACCCGTTCTGTGAAGAAATTCTTTCTCATGTTTCCTCTGAATCATCCTCCTCCAACTTCATCCCATGCCCTCTAGTCCTGGAACATCTTTTTGCTTAAAAATAGTGTTTTCCTGCACCCTGTTCCTCCTGTAAGATACTTGTATATCTCTATCATATCCCCTCTCCCTCCTCTCCTCCAGGGAGTACATGTTCAGTTCCCTGTCTTCATAGGACTTGTGATGCAATCCATGCACCATCTTTGTTGCCCTCCTCTGAACCTTCTCTACCCTGGCTATGTCCTTACGTAGGTGTGGTCTCCAGAACTGCACACTGTACTCCAGGTGGGGCCTCACTAGTGTCTTGTATAGCGGAATTATGACCTCCCTTTTCCTGCTGGTGATGCCCCTGCCTATACATCCCAGCATCCTATTTGCTTTACCTGCTGCCTTGTCACTGTTTCCCTACCTTGAGGTCATCAGAGATGACCACCACAAGATCCCTTTCCTGCTTGGTGCATGCTATATCCTCACCCCCAACTGATATATTGTGCCAGGGTTTTTGTGCCCCATATGCATTATCTTGCACTTCTTTGCATTGAATTTCAACTGCCAAACCCTGACCATTCTTCAAGTTTCTGCAGGTCGCTTCTCATTCTGTCTACACCCTCTGGTGTGTCTACTCTGTTACAAAGCTTTGTGTCATCAGCGAACAGTGAAATTCTGCCTTCTAGGTCCTGCAGATGTCACTGATGAAGATGTTGAATAGGACGGTCCCAGCACTGATCCCTGTGGTACTCCACTGGTCACTCTTCCCTCTGTGGGTGACAGCCATTTACCACCACCCTCTGTGTCCTGCCACCCAGCCAGTTACCTACCACCACACTACTGTCTGCCACACCCATATTCCCCAGTTTGTGTAATAGTCTTCTATGTGGCACAGTGTCAAGGCCTTGCTGAAGTCCAGATAGGCCATGTCCACTGCCCTCCCTGATCCACCTCCCTAGTCACTCAGTCAAAAATTCCAACGAGGTTGGTCTGACATGACCTCCCCCTGGTGAAACCATGCTGCCTTGGGTCCTGTAGTCCATTGACAACTAGATGTTCCACCAATCTCTCCTTCAGTAGTGCTTCCATGATCTTCCCACTACCGAGGTGAGGCTGACTGGTCTGTAGTTCCCTGCTTCCTCTTTGTTCCCACTTTTGTATAAGGGGACTACATCTGCTGTCCTCCAGTCTTTGAGTACCTCCCGTTTCCAGTGATCGGCTAAACAGGATAGCCAGAGGTTCAGCCACCACCTCTCTTAGTTCTTTAAGGACCCTGGGGTGCACCCCATCTGGCCCCATTGCTTTATCAAATCTTATTACTTCCAGTTCCTTCAGGACCCTTTCTCGTGTAAAGGGACTTGTGTCCATTTCTGCACCATTCTCACCCCTTGTACTCCCTTCAGACCCATTACCCTCCTCTTCCTCAGTAAAGACTGAGCAGAAATACCTGTTCAATATGTCAGCTTTACTGTTGTCATCCTCCATGCGCCCCATCCTCCCCTTCAGTCTCACTATCCTCCCTTTGTCTTTCTTTTTTCACTTATGTACCTGTAAAAGGTTTTGTCCCCTCTACCCACTGATTTTGCAATGTGTTCTTCTGTCTGAGCTTTGGCTTCCCTTACTGACCTCCCTGCCTCCCTTTGCTTCTCCTGGTACTTCTCCCTATCCCCTTCTGCCTGTGTCTTTTTGTATTGCCTGAATGCAATCTTTTTGGCTTTCACTTTCTTTGCTACCTCTTTGGAAAACCATAATGGTCTCCTCTTCCTTTTCCTCTTGCTAATCTGCTTAATGCATAATTCTGTTGTTCTTGTAATCCCCATTTTAAATACTGCCCACTGTTCCTCAACCCCTGATTCCTGTCCCATTCCCCTTAATGCCTCTTTCAAGTATCTCCCATTTCCCAAAGTCTGCCCCCTAAAATTCAGGTTATGTGTTTTGTGTGGTTTGGTTCTGCTCTTTCTGTGATTTCAAACCACAATGACTGGTGGTCACTGTTTCCCAGGTGCTCCCCACTGTTACCCCCATCACACTGTCCCTGTTTGTGAGCACAAGGTCCAGTATTGCCTTCTGCCGAGTTGGTTCCATGACCAGTTGCTTGAGAAGGCACCCTGAAGGAGTCCAGGATAAATCTGCTCCTAGTTGATGCTGCTGCTGGGATGCTCCAGTCCACGTCTGGAATATTAGAGTCTCCAACCAGTACTACCTCACCCTTGTCTGCCATCCTTTGGATGGCTAGCATCAACTCCTATCTGTTTCTTCCTCCTGGGCTGGTGGTCTATAGACCACACCTGTGCGGATAGCTGTCCTCATTTTCCTTTCCAGCTTAACCCACAGTATTTCTCCCCATTTTGTTCCTCCTGGATCTCTGTGGCCCTTATGTCATTTTCACATACAGTGCCACTCCTCCTCCCTTCCTGCCTGCTCTGTCTCTTCTGAATATGTTGTAGCCAGGGTATGCCATCTCCCAGTTGTGGTTATCATTACACCAGGTTTCAGTGATGGCCACAATGTCCAGGTCTGACTGTACCATGACAGCCTCCAGATCTTCCATCTTGTTGCTAAGGCTCCTGGCATGTGCATACATGGCTTTCCATGATTTGACCTCCCTAGACTGTTTCACTGTTCTACTCCAGCCCCTTCCTTGGTTGTCATTTATCCCTGGTTCTCCTTGCTGTCTGTCCTTCTGCTAAATTTTGCCCCTTTTCTGCTTGTACCTCTTGGGCACTAATCTCCATCTTTGCACACTGCTTTGCAGAGATAGCCCTCCTCTGGTTCACTGGTTCCACTGCTAGCTGTGGGGGTGAGCAAGTGAGGTACCATCCTTGCTGGCCTGCCACCCCTTTGCTAGTTTAAATACTTGTCAATGTAGCATTTAAACTTATCATTGAGTGCTTGGATTCCCTCCAGGATGGATGCAGGCTGTCAGGCTTGAACAAACCTCCATCCCTCCAGGTGGGTCCCCAGTCACCAATGAATCAAACCCTTCCTCACAGCACCAGCTCTTCAACCATGAGTTAAAGTTCCTGATGCATGCACTCCTATGCTCTCCTTGCCTCTTACAGGTAGTACTTCTGAGAAAGTGACAGAAGTAGCTACTTGCTTGAGACCCTCCCAGTTTCCCAAACTCTTCCTGAACTTCCTTTGCTCCCCCATTTGCCAGGTCATTAGTACCTAGGTGGATAATGACATCCAGCTCACCCTTCCGTCTTGCCTTCCCAGTGATCCCAGGATTTTCCTTCCATCCTCCATGCCGTGGCACCTGGTAGGCACCTCACCTCCCTGTCCTCTCCCTCCTGTGTTCCTAGCTGGATCCCTCTTATGATGGAGTCCCCCACCAGGATTCGCTTCCTCCTCCTCCTCCTCTGGGGTCCACTGCTTTCCCGCAGAGGTCACCTCCTTGGCTAACCTCCACATCCTTTCCTTCCACTTCTCTGGGTACCTCTATTTGGTTGTCCTCATTTGCTAGTGTGGCATATGAGGTTCTTGAGTGGAATAGGATCTGGGATGTGCCTCTGCCTGACTGCTCTAACCCTCCTGGGCCACTGTCATCCAAGTGCTCCTCGTTCTCGGCATCCTTTGAGGCAGTTGCATTGGACTGGGTGGTCCCTGGATGGGGTGATAGTACTCCTGACCCAGTTTACTTCGCTCTGAGTCTGGCTACCTCATCCGCAGGTCAGAGAGATGCATGCAGATAGGGGCAGCACCTCAGTGTCCAGAAGGTCTGCCTGAATATGGCTGCACAGCCATTGCATTCCACCACTCCCATTATACTGCAATTCCACTACTTGTCTGCTACTGAAGCTCTCCTAGTTCCCTTTTTATTAATTTACTGTACTAAAAATCCTGCCACTGATCCTCAGATAATTTTTTTTTTAAAGAAAAAGAAACCAATAAATAAATGAGTCAAAACACTTGTCGTGCTGAGAGTGGGCTTCTTCCCCCTTATGCCCCTCCTACTTCACACCCCTTACTATACCCTGTGTTTAGCTCCTGTCAATCAGATTTAACAGGGCATATAATTAAGAGTTGCCTGGTCATTAGGTAGGCACGAAACAGTACTGGCTAACTGCCAGCAATGGCAATTCCCTGCATCTCCACAGAGCTGAAGAAATGTGCTCTGAAGGTGTGAAGCACAAGCAGAGCACTTTTAAGTGCTAGAGTAAACAGACAAAGTGCTTAAAGTGCAAAATGAAAGTCGGAATGGTCGATCAGAAAAAAAAATACATATACATATACATATATATATATATATATTGGCATAACCTATGAGCCTATCAAAATGGCTCAGGGTACATGCATAAAATACACAACAACCCAGGCAGCCCAGTTCTAAATAAAGCATAGCAAAACAAACACATAGTGGTAAGCACTACACTGAAAAACCATCAAGAGGGGGTTCTGTCATTCCAGAGGAGTGCTGTGAGAGAGAAAGAAAAAAGGAAGTAGTACAAAAAACAGACACCTTTCCCTAACTAAGCCCCTTCACAAAAAGCAGATCACTTACCTGAAGCACCTGCATGAAGTTAACAAAAAAAAAAAAGGCGGGAACCTGAACAGCACCCTATTATTAATACAGTGGCAAGTGGTCCCCAATCCATGTGTTACGGTACTGGAAAAGTACAGTTACGTAAGAACTTACCGTAATAGTAGATCTTCGAGAGAGGCTCTTGCAGTAGGTATTCACAGAAAGGACTAAGCCACCAGGCATCAGGACCCCACGGAAAAACTTATAGCTAGTAGTCTCTGGTGGGGGTCTGCACCCACGTCAGGTGACTGGCATCATTACTTCCACGGAGATCTTGATATCTGAAATGTCACATATGGCAAAATCCTGTCTAGGTGTTGCCATATGTGACATTTCAGGTAATGAGACCTCCGTGGAAGTAATAAAATGAGTAAATTAGGTTACTGCCACTGCTGCTACAATAAGGGTAGTGGTGTTAAAGACGTCACAAAAATTATGGATTACCCATAATTACTTGCGCCCGCTGCATCAGGACCCTCACGGTGCTTCTATGTTCGCTGAAAAGTTTCGGCATTTTGTTTAAATATGAGAATTGCACCAAAAATTATGTTCACGGCAGCCTTGGACTCCTGCAGCTGTTTTTAAAGGTAGGTGAGGACGGGAGTGGGCTGGGAATTTTCTTTGCAGGTCACCTTTAAACTGTTTGGAAAATAGGTCAGTGATCACTAGTGCAAACTAGTTAGTCTTAGTGGTTGGCATAAGGCCAATGTAGTTAAACTGGATTTTGTTCAAGGGGTCTTTGCCTGTGGGATAACAATGCAATTGTCCTAGCTGGAATAGGATTGTTCTGTGCACAGATCAAACATACTAACATACTATTTGCCAGCAGATTAGGCCTTACGGTCTATCGAGTCTGCTCGAATCTAGATCCTTAGTTGGGTGCCAAGACCTCCCATCCCTTGTGCTCCAGAAACCCCTATCATCCATCCCCGGGACAGGCCATCATCTGATACATCCACTTTCTGTGTCTGTCCCACCCTCTCTTGAAGCCCTCCACTGTGGATCTCTGAACCAGCTCACCAGGCAGTGCATTCCAAGGGTCCACCACCCTCTCAGTGAAAAACCTCCTCCTCTTTCCCCCCTCACCTTCCACCTCCCAACTTCAAACCATGCCCTCTGGTGATACCTCCTGCTTTAGTCTAAAGATCCCTCCATGTTTACCCTATTTATTCTCTTGAGGTACTTGAGACCCCAATCATGTCCCCGTCTCTCCTCTCCTCCAATGAAAACAGGCAGAGCTCCTCAAGCCTGTCCTCATCATCAAATCCCTAGCCCTCGTATCATCTTTGTTGCCCTCCTCTGTACCCTCTCCAGGGCTGTATGTCCCTCTTCAAGTGTGGTCTCCAGTTCTGTACACAGTACTCAAGGGTGTGGTCTAACCAGTCCATTGTACAGCGGCAGAATCCTTCCTTGCTCCTAGAGGTAATCCCCTACAGTGCATCCCAACATCCTACTTGCCTTGCTAGCCTGCTCTCCTGCACTGCTCAGAGTTATTCATACATGTATCACCATGACCCCTAGGTCTTTTCCTATTAGGGCCTCCGCGCCTCTCCTCCCAAGGAGTGCACCTGTGTTTGAGGTTTCCCGACCAAGATGCAACACCTTGCACTTGGTGATATTGAAATTAATTTCCATGTGTGAGCCCAGCTTTCCAGGGTGTCAGGTCCCTTGCAGGCCAACCTCCCTCTTCTCCCTCAACTACTGCTCCCATCTTGGAGTCATCCATGAAGAGACTCATTTCACACCCTATACCCTCCCTGATGTCCGATATGTATGCATTAAACAGGATCGGACCCAGGACGAACCCTGTGTCCCACTACCAACCTCTCTAGGGTTGAGAGCTCCCCACAGACCACCACTCTCTGGGTGCATCCAGCTAGCCAGTTTTTCAATCCATCTGACCATCAAAGGGCCTACTCCTAACCCCATCAGTTTCTCCACCAGACCATTGTGAGGACAGAGTCAAGCAACTTGCTGAAGTCCAAGAATAATACATCCACAGGCTTACCCTGTTCAGTTCTGATGTTACCCATTCATAGAACTCCACAAGGTTGGTTTGACATGATCTACCTGGCACAAACCCATGTTGCTGACTATCCAGACCTCCCACCTCCTCCAAGTACACCCCAATCGTTCCTTTAGTATACTCTCCATTAATTTTCCCACCACGAGGTCAAACTGATGGGTCTGTAGTTCCTGGTACTTCCCTCGACCCCCCTTTATGGATTGGTACCACATGTGCCTCTGCCAATCCCTAGGTACCCTCCCTGTCTCAAGTGACCTGCTGAAAAGCTCCCCAGAATGTAGCCAGTATGTCCCCAATTCCCATAGTACTCTCGGATGAATGCCATCCGGCCAGGAGATTGTCTTTCTTTAGGGCCTTGAGGGCTAACCACACCCTTCTGGCAGAGATAGCATCATCCGTCCCCTCCACCTTACTGGTCTTTTATCCTTATCCAGATGTGACACCCTAGAGTGCCTTTCCCTCCCTCTTGCTCCATTTCTGTTGCTCCTGATCCCACTCCCTGCAGCTTCTATCCCTTCGTGCCTTGCTTTGTAGATATCCCATCCCCTCCCTAGTGAACACAGAGGCAAAGTACTCGTGAAATACCTCTGCCTGGTCCTCATCGCCCACCCCACCCTCCTTCTGATCTCAATCTGCTGAGATGGCCCTTAGTTTTCTCCTCTCCCAATGTGCCGGAAGAACCCCTTTCCACTCCATGTATCCCTGTGCCAGCCGCTGCTCTTTTACTGGACTTTGCTCCCTCACCATATGGGTGACTTTTCTAGATGCAAGCTGGTACATTTCCTTATCCTATCCCTCTTGTTGTTTTATATTTTTGTAGGCGCCTTCTTTTCTCTGACTGCTACCTGTACCTCACTGGACCACCAGCATGGTTTATGTGACCTTGCTCCCTTGCGTTTCAACTAGCGCAGATCCTGACTGCCTCATGAAGTCCCGTTTTATGACCTCCCATCTCCTTTCCACACTTGTCGTTGAGTAATCCCTTCAAGTGATCCTTGAGAATATTTCCCATGCCCATAAAGTCTGCCCCCTGAGTCCACTGCCAGTGTCCTAGATCTCACCCCACCCCCCATGCTTATTTGAAACCAGACAGTATTGTGGTCACTCCCAGTCAGGGGTCCTGTACAACCATGTCCCTTACCAGATCCCCATCTGCCAGAACCACGTCCAGGACATGCCCCTCCTTGTAGGCTCCATCACATGCTGTGTTAGAACACATCCTGGAAGCCATCCAGCCTCTGCTCCTTGGCCACCTTAGAGGACATGGTTCCCCAGTTTGTACCTGCCATATTAAGGTCCCCCATCAACACCATTCCTTCCCCTTTTGGACCACACTGGGCAATGATGTTGTCCAGCAAACCATCCTCTAGAACATCACTTATCCCGGGGGGCCTATATGCTACTCCCAGCTTGACCTTATCTCCTGCTGGGGATCGTAAGGTGACCCATAAGGCCTCCACATTTCCCTCTGCCTCTTCTACCATAGCAATTCTATGTCATCTCTAACGAACATAGCCACTCCACCCCTCTGCCCTCCTTTCTATCCTTCCTAAGACATAGTGTCCCCGTACATTTAGGTCCCAGTCATGGTTTTGTTGCCCGTCTCCGTGACCACATACATCCACCCCGAACAGCATGGCCTGGAACTCTGGCAACTTGTTTCCCAAGCTTCTGGCATTTACTAACACCAACCCCACCCACTATCCCTGATCCTCTTTGTGAACCCACCCAGATTCCTTATACTTCCATCCTCCCCTGCTCCTCCTGAAACCTCCACCTCCAGTCTGTTTCCCCCGCCCCCTTGGGCTTGAAGGCTACTCCCCTCATCTGGGAGAGGGCTTCTGGTCAGCCCTCCTTATCCCTTCCCCCTTACAAGTTTAAACCCCACCTTTCTTGTATGTAGTCAGCCATCCCTGTTTGGGACTTCCTTCCCTAATGGGGCAAGATGAAAACTGTCCTTGGCATATAGTCCTTATCCTCCCAAACTCATTCCAGTTCCTAACACCCCAACCCTCTCTTCACCCACTTCCTGAGCCAGTCATTAACCTCTGTGAGATTCATTTTTTCTCCACTGAGGCCTTTGGTACTGGCAATATCTCGAAAGGAAATGTTGCATCCATTATCCGACAGACTCTGGCAAGTTCTTGGAACTGCTTGGATTTCCAAACGCTATTTCCTCTAGATCATTAGTTCCCAAATGCCAGGAAATCGGTTTCCCTCCACAATCCTAACCATTTCATACACCACGAACTTTGCTCTGTGCACTGTCAGCCCAGAGATACTCACTACCTTCACCTGGCTATGGCATCCACCCCTGTCCTCCCAATGGATACCCCTAATCATCGAGTCTCCCAGTAACAGAATCTTAACACCGCCATCATCCTTATGGTTACCTCCACTATGCCCTCTCAGCCTCCCTCCCCCTTTATTCATGATCTCAATTTCATGGGAGTCTTCCTGCCTTATTAGAGACCCCCTTGTCACCTTCCCCTTTCTGCCTCCCTTGCTATTTTGCCCACTTAACTCAAACCCCCTCTGAATAGGTGTCCCCTTTAACCCTCTCTTATCTGAACCATTTATCCTGGCCCTGATGGTTTCCCTTTCCCCCACACCACCATCCTCCCCCCTTGTAATAGTACCCCTGCCTCCAGAGGCTCTCTGTGGGTCCCCTTTAGCTAGGGCCCCATCCTTGGTACTGACCTCCCTGCTGAAGGGGGGCTCCTCTCCCTCCTCCTTGTCTCCCAGTTTCTCTCCAATCATGCTCTCCTCCCTCATGTCTGGAATATGTTGCATCTCCCCCATTTGCTTAACATATATGTTTCCCCTTCTCCCTCTGGGACTATGTCTATCCTTTCCATAGCTGGTCTGTGATGCCCTATGGGTATCCAACTCCCTCCCCCCGGCCTCTGTATAAGTTTCCTCATTTCCACCAAACCCTTCCTCCCCCTCTAGGTTGCTTAGTAGCTCAAATTTATTGTGACACTCTATGTCAGCCTCCATCAAGTAACCCGAGTTTCCCCTGACTGCATCTCTAAACTGACCCTCTTCTACCTCTCTTGCACTGTTCACCTTAGGAGCTCCCTTCCCACAGTCTGCTGTTTTAGGCTTCCGCACAACAGCAGACTCTCCTGACTCTTCCCCCTCTAGTCTCTTTGTATTCAGAATGTTCACCCTGTACGCTTTCCCCTTAGCATCAACTTCCCTATCTAAGGGTCCTCTGTCCCTAATATCCCCCCTCCTGCTTGCTGTAACATAGCGTCCTGTAATTTCAGGCGTTGCTCCAGCCTCCCTCAGCCCCACCCTTCTCTGCCCATATCCACACCCTTATCCATGGACACCCCCAGTTCCCACAGCTTCTCCTTAACAATATACCTCACTCCTGATACAAGATAGCTGTCTACAGGTGGGCAGCCTCCCTCTCCAGGCCCAATTTAGAATTATTGCCATCCCACAGCCTGTGCAGCCTACAACCCTTCGAAGATGCCTGCCATGGTGGAATATGGCCACCCTGATTATCCCCTCTGTTTATAATAGCACACCCCTTTTCTCAGTCCCTTTCCCTGGATACAGTTTCTCTCTATACTGACTGTAGTTATTTACAAACCCAATTTCAACCCCACCAATAAAGTTCCCAAGTCTCACAAACACATACAGTCCAGTGTGTGTTCAGTCCACTAACAGTGTGTGTAAGCAGACATCAGGTACCGTGTGATGTCACGGGCCCACCACTCCTGTTGCTAATTTCAGTCCCAAACAGAAATACTCAGCCTTCAATCCCAACCCCAGTGGCTTTCAGTATTTAAGAATATTTCAGTTAAAACAGAATATAACTCCAGACCTCTTTCCTACCAGCCTGCTGTTTAAGCTCCCAAGTGAACAATGAAAGCCAAGGTAATTCCTGTTTAAAGACAAGGTAATTGCAGCTAATGTCCCTTCCCCCTAACACCAGGCAAACAACACATTTAAATTTCCCTCTAATTATCCCTGCCAAACAACTATCCCCAAGCCTCCAAAGTTACAATATCACAGCCCAAATGACAGTTCTAATTCAAGGTAATAATTTTTAACACATAACTAATTTCACTTACAAACTATTCAAATATTTCAGTTAAAACAGAATATAACTCCAGACCTCTTTCCTACCAGCCTGCTGTTTAAGCTCCCAAGTGAACAATGAAAGCCAAGGTAATTCCTGTTTAAAGACAAGGTAATTGCAGCTAATGTCCCCTCCCCCTAACACCAGGCAAACAACACATTTAAATTTCCCTCTAATTATCCCTGCCAAACAACTATCCCCAAGCCTCCAAAGTTACAATATCACAGCCCAAGTAACAGTTCTAATTCAAGGTAATAATTTTTAACACATAGAACTAATTTTTCTTACAAACTATTCAAATATTACAGTTAAAACAGAATATAACTCCAGACCTCTTTCCTACCAGCCTGCTGTTTAAGCTCCCAAGTGAACAGTTACTAATGTAGTGTTCTGTATCATTTCTCATGTGTAGCCATAAGGCAGAGCATTTTAGTCTGTCTAGGGTTTTTACTGACTCACTGGTGTACACCAGTTGGAGTACTATGTATTTGGTACAGTTGATAAAATCTACTCTCAGGTGTTCAGGAATTACCCGTTACTTTTCATGAGTGTTACAGCAGTGATATTCCAAATGAGTAGGTCATCACTGGATAGGTGAATGTCATTTTCCCCTTTCTTGTAAGAGCTATTTCTTGAAGTTATTCTTCAGTTCCTTTATTAAGGAACCTATACACTGCCCTCAAATGAGGATCCTTCTTATAGAGCGTAAAGAATATACATACAACATGCTCGAACCTTATGAATATACAGTATTTAAACTGGTTAGGTTTGTGTTGTACACAAAAAGTCACTGTATTTCACAGCGATATTACAGTGTACTGGAACAGAAGTTTGTCTTGTCTGCCAAAGAAATTCAGTTTAAAGAGAAACAGTCCCAATTAGAAACTATGATAAAAACATTGCATCTGCAGTGCTTTCTGTAATTATTTCAAGGACATTTCTTGAAGCGGGCAGAACTTAACCTTCTCATGGAGTGCTAATATCATTTTACGTAAGGAAAAATCTTTTTATTCCTTTCTTAACACAAGCTGTGTCTTTCTCAAGGACGTTCCAGCTCTCTAAACCATTGACAAATATTTGTGGTAATTAGGAGACTCCTCACCTCAAAGCTTTTCATTTTATTTGCCAGGCATGTTTTAACATTGCCTGTGAATCGTACGTGTATGATGATGCAATTACTAGCCATGCACACTCTGTCATCACTAGGATGCACAATAACAATTCCAAACCCTGCCATCTGACCCTCGTTGGTATCTGTGGCTGAGTCATCAGTCAAAACATGACACACAGTGGTGTCTTTGAACACTTTCTGAGGTTCTGTTAGAAAGGGCACTGGGACAGGTAGGTCAGTGGGTTGGAGTGAACAATTATGGGTCTCTCCTGCAAACTGTAGGCCATGGGCCAACAAGGATAGAGTTTTGATAGGAAGGACAGTGATGTCATAATCCTGTAAAATGAGAGACCAGTGTGTAAGACTGGCATTGGATACAGAGTCATCTTTTACTCTGTTTGACAACAGAAAGTTAGTTGGCAAATGATTGGAATGCAGCACAATGGGTGCATATCCAGTGATGTACATAAAGTATCTCACTGCCCAGTATGTAGCCCAAAGATTCCTTTCACAAAGGTTGTATTTCAGCTCCACTGGGGCAAGCATCTGGGATGCATAAGCAATGGGTCTGATGTGTCCATTGTATGTTTGGGCTAAAACTGATAAGATTGCTATATCTGATGTGGCAGTTTCAAAATAATGCCATAAAGCTGTGTTAGGATTAATCAATGCTGGGACCATGGTCAGTGATCTCAAAAGAAAAGACAATGATATCAGTATTAGGATACCTTGTACCTTCTTACCTGTAGTCCCTGCCACTGCAGTCACAGTAAGGGATGATCCAGGTGTCACTGATGGAGGGGGTTCTGCATCATGTGCAGGCAGTGCTAGCACTATCAAGGGTTCCTGCACAGTGGAGAAAAGTGGTGTGCAAGCTGCACGTAATTCTCCAGCTATGGATTGTGGTTCAGTAGCCTTCTGGGGTGCAGAAAATAGTGCTGAGACAGTTGTCAGCTCAGGTTCAGAAATCAAACCTGTAACCTCCCCCCCCCAACGTGGCCTATGATGCTGAAAATATCACAGCCACGGGGCTTTCAGAATCAGGGTTGTCCCTTCCCCCATCAAATGTAAAGTGGGTTTCCCCACCGGAATGTTGCTGGATGGTAGCATCAGTTTTTAATGTGAATCTTCTGTCCCTGAGAAACACTAGTGTTACTGATAACATTATTAATCATGCCAAACAACTCCGGTTTGTTTTGTTTGGTTATGGCAGCAATCACAGGTCCCTGTGACTGCAGGATCGAATCTCTGTGATATGGTGGTCGGCCATTTTGGATTACCTCTTGGGCATCATGGGTTACTGTGTCATGACCATCATCACATGACCATGAGCGGCCATCTTGGGGATGGTATGGGGATGCAACCTGATGACACGTGTGTCCACCATTTTGAGACTCTTAAGTTTCCATTTTGTGAATCACAGAAAAACAAGTGGCTAGCCTTTGCTTTAGTCCACCCCACAGCATACTGTGAGTGTTCAAAATCAAACTCTTCAACATGAGAAGAGGCAAGGTCTTTGGGCATTAAGTTAGTATACCCTGCCAATACCTCTGGCTGACGGCGCAAGTTCGCCATATCTGATGTTTTACTCCTACATTCTAACTCTGATACAGGAGTTAGCACGCTATTAAGTACATTGTTTTTACATTTCAAGACATTCCCATCTTGTAAAACATGCTTATTATTGACAGATGCTGTGTCATAGTTTATATTGAAAACCTTCATTTCAAGTCTGCTGTAATTAAAACATACTGAATCATGCTGTACCATCAAGGTCTGATGTTGAAATACCAGCTTGTTAACTTTTTCAGTAATTACTTCAGACTTATCTCCAAGTTCCTTGTTTTCAAAACATAAGGAATCAGTGTTACTAGCCAGAACACCATTAGTTTTAAAAACATTTCTTTCAAGTTTTGCCTTTTGAGCGTTATCTCTTAAGGCATGCAGGTCATGGCTGCTTCTCTCATTAAAGAGAGACTCATTTACTAGACGGACAGACTCCAGCTCAGACTGTAGTCCAACTATTTTTTCTGTATGAGAAGCCCTTTTCAGACTACTCTCCTGCTTGTAGGCAGAATTCTCCTTTTTGCAAGCATCATAACATTCCGGAAGTATAAGGAAACACAGAAGGAGCAGGACAGAGAGCTGTACCAGTTAAGGCAGAAGGAAGCAGGGAGGGAAGTCAGAATAACAAAGGCCCAAACTGAGGAAAAGATAGCCAACTCAGTTAAGAAGGGGAATAAAACCTTTTATGGGTACATCATCGAGCGTAGAAAGACAAAGGGAGGGATAGTGAGGCTGAATAGAATGAATGTGGTAGGCAGAGGGGACAGTGAAAAGCAGGGATACTGAATGAATATTTCTGCTCAGTATTCACAAAGAGAGGAAGTGCCTAATCCAATTAACAGAAACACTCTTGATAGAGAAGTCGATCCAGTCCTTTCACAGAAGAAAGGGTTCTGCAAGAACTCCTAAAACTGAAGGTGGACAAAGCAATGGGTCCTGATGGAATTCACCCCAGAATTCTAAAAAATTAAGGAGGAACTAGTGAAACCACTGGCTACTCTTTTTAATAAATCATGGGAGGATGGTGTGGTACCTGAGGACTGGAGGAAGGCAGGTGTGATTCCCCTTCACAAAAGTGGGACCAAGACAGAGGCAGGAAACTACAGACCTGTCAGTCTGACCTCTGTGGTAGGGAAAGTGATGGAGTCACTTCTGAAGGAAAGAATAGTTGAGTACCTAGAGGCCAGTGGAGCACAGGACCCAAGGCAGCATGGGTTCACAGCGGGAAGGTCATGTCAGACAAATCTAATAGATTTCTTTGACTGGGTGACCAAAGTAGTAGACCAGGGAGGGGCTGTGGACATGGCCTACCTAGACTTTAGCAAGGCATTTGACACAGTCCCACACAAAAGATTAATAGTCAAATTAACCAGCCTGGGAGTGGGTCCCAGGGAGGTAGCCTGGGTAAAACATTGGCTGCACTACGGGACACAGAAGGTAATTGTAAATGGAGTCCACTCTGAAGAAAGAGGGGTTACTAGTGGGGGTACCACCGGGCTCAGTATTGGGTCCAGTCCTTTTTAATGTCTTCATCAGTGACATTCCAGAGGGACTGGAAGGAAAAGTATGCCTTTTTGCAGATGACACAAAGATCTGCAACAGGGTTGATACACAAGGAGGCGTGGAAAGGATGAAAAGGGACTTGGCAAGGTTGGAGGAATGGTCAGCAGTATGGCAGCTAGGATTCAATGCAAAGAAGTGCAAAATAATGCACCTGGGAAACAAGAACCCAGGGGAAGAATACACAATGGGTGGGGAGGTAGTAACAACAACAAAAAAGGAAAGGGACCTGGGAGTAATCATATCAGATGACCTTAAGGTTAGCAAGCAATGTGAGAATGCAATAGGGAGGGCTGGGGTATACTGGGATGTATAGGGAGAGGCATCAGCAGCAGAAAACAGGAAGTTGTTATCCCTCTGTACAGACAGTTGGTGAGACCCCATCTGGAGTACTGTGTCCAGTTCTGGAGACCCCATCTCTGCAAGGACATAGACAGGATAGAGGTAGTCCAGAAGAGGCAACTAAAATGGTGTAGGGTCTGCAAGAGAAGCCGTATGAGGAGAGACTAAAGGAGCTTAATATGTATACCCTTGAGGAAAGAAGGGAGATGGGGGACATGATAGAAACTTTTAAGTACCTCAGTGGAATCAACAAAGTCTAAGAGGGTAGCATCTTTCAGAAAAAGAGACTTGCAAGAACAAGGGGACACAATTTTAAGATAGAAGGAGGGAGGTTCAGGGGCAATGTGAGGAAGTATTATTTCACAGAGAGGGTAGTGGATGCATGGAACAGCCTTCCTGAGGAGGTTGTGGGGTCTAAAACTGTGGGAGAATTCAAGAATGCATGGGACAGATATAAGGCAATTCTTGTGGTGGGTAGGAAGAAATAGGCTGTTGGTTAACTAGGATCTGCGGCCTATCCTGTAGGTAGGGAAATGGGCAGACTAGATGGGCCAAGCGGTCCTTATCTGCCGTCAAAAGTCTATGTTTCTATGTTTCATACTCGCTTTTCAAAACAGATATCTTATTTAGAACAGCATCAAAACAATTAAACAACATTGCAATTAATAATCCTTCAGGATCATTAGTACCATTTTTCAATTCCCCATAATGGGCTTTTATGATATCCCTTAAAGGACTATCATTGGATATTGCTACTTTAGCAAAATCAAGCCAACTACTGTTAGCAGTTTGGCTTGTTAAGGCATCCAGCCTCAACTCAGTACTGATATATTTAGACATGTCTTAAGAAAAGAAACCCTTAGCTGTCTGTGGATCAAAAAACTTTGTTTGCAACCAAAATTCATGAAAGCACACAAACAGCCTTTGGCGTATGTGGACACCTAGATGAGTAAATACCCATCAGGATTTGAATGCACAAGAAAGCTGTTTTGGATCCTTTATAGCTGTGTTCCCACAGAGAAAGAATAGGAAAAAAAAATCAAAAATCAAACAACTCATTACACAGAAACTGAATATCTGCCAAAAGATTGTTTTGTCTGCACTGTAGAACACACAACTGACCGAAAAATTTTAAACATTAGACACTTTCAGCTTGTTTTTACTGGGGATCTCTTGCCCAGTGTTTTAATTTACAGAGGAAATTAAAATGAAACCTGGCAAAAACATTCAGACTCCATTTCACGGTCGCCATTATGTTGTCTAAACACTCTTGGTGTGTAGGGTAAACAATAAAAATAATAACAATACAGATTCTTGTGTCTCGGAGTCTGCCAAGAAACATTCGTAAACAAGCAAGGATTACTAATAAAGTTTATTATGCTACTTACGCCAAGCATGTGACAGAGAAAATCACAAGGGAGATGGGTTTCTCACCATTCCTGAAGAATGTACATAATCTCCAGAATTGCAGATCTTAGGTTCCCTAAGATCTTGTTCTATCTCTCCCCGCTCTCCAGCTCGCTACCCTTCTATAGCAGCTACAGTAGTGTCTTGAGCGAGCGCTACAATGGGTTGTGGACAACTAAATACTACAGATAACAGCATAGCAACAACATAGTTATAGTTATGAAAAACAATATGTATTGGTCCTAGAGACAGAATTACTAATGAGTATCATTTGAGACAGAATATGCTTCCATTAGCATTATAGCTTAGACAAAAGAAATGCTGACAGTTCAAACTATATGCACATTTCTTACTTACGTACAACATAAAACAGAGACATAACAAAAGCTGTCTCTCTCTGTCAGCTTGCTTAGAAAAAGAGAACTGCTGACAGTCTTATTACATGGCATATCTGAGTGTAAAACACATTACATATAATTATAAGAGAATATAAGTATACAATAATCACTGATGATCCCTCTGAGTCACCTTATCAGTGATTAGATAGATTATATATGGAATATATGTAAAACACAAACATAATCTAGATAAATGTATTATAGTGAGGTATAATAAATCATGTATGACAATATTAGCATATCTTAGCAGCAAAGCACATTCCTAGCACTCATATCTATATATAAGTGCAAAACAGTAGTATCACAGTACAATAGACCAGGAATACAGTGTGAGGTGTATGTGGGATGATAGGGGCATAACCCAGGTGTAACAAGGGGATAGGAACGTGTTCCTCCCTGTTTGTTGAGGTACCAGATTATACACATGTTGTTTGACTGGATCAGAAGATGACCGGGAAGAATGAAGGGAAGAACAGCCTGTAGGGCATATAGGACTACTCTCAGTTCGAGCACATTTATGTGCAGTTTCTGCTCGAAAAGGGACCAGCTGTCCTGAGTCCTGTGAGACCCTAGGTGGGCACCCCAGCCCTCCCCTGATGCACTGGTTGTCAGAGTTTGGGATGGAAGGGCAATGCAAAATGGAACTCCCAGACACAGGTTCTCCTGAACCATCCACCAGTGCAAATCCTGATCACGGGATCCGACACTAGCACCTCTTGGTCTAGTTCATCCAGAGTTTGGTCCCATTGCGACCGAAGTGTCCATTGAGAGATCCTCATATGGAGCCGAGCGAACGGAACTGTCAGAATGGCTGCTGCCATAAGCCGGAGAAGACAGAGGACTGACCTGGTTCCGACCTGTCTGCGACTGGACAAGAGATGAGCCTGAATTTGAAGGGTCTTGACCCTGTCTTGAGGCAAAAAGGCTTTGCCCAGGGTCGTGTCCAGTATCGCCCCTATAAATTGGAGGCGTTGGCAAGGGACCAGGTGGGACTTGGCCTGGTTGACGGTAATACCCAGGCTGGCAAAAACCTGCAGGGTAAGTGAAAGGGAGTGCAGGAGTTCCTCCCTGGAAGGGGCTGCCAGAAGCCAATCATCCAGGTATGGGAAGACCTGCACACCCTGAGTATGCAGGTGGGCCGTTACCACTGACAGGCATTTGGTAAATACTCAGGGGGGCCAAGGAAAGACCAAATGTGACTGCCTTGAACTGGTAGTGGTCACCCAGAAAGCAAAATTGGAGGTTTTTGTGGTGGGAAGGGCATATGGGGATATGCAGGTATGCATCCTGCATATCCAGAACACATAGCCACTGTCCCAGCCGAAGTAAGGGAAAAATACTCTGCAAGGAGAGCATTCTGAAGCGTTTGTACTCCACGAACATGTTCAGGAAGCTGAGGTTTAGGATAGGCCTAAAGTCTCCCGTCTTTTCTTGAACTAGAAAGAAATAGGAATAGCCACCCATGCCCCAAAGATGAGTGGGGACGGGCTCTATCGATGCCTTCGATAGAAGGGATAGGATTTCTTCTAGAACCAGAGAAAGATGTTGTGGGGAGTAAGACGACTGAGGAGGGGGTTTTCGAGGAGGTTTTTGTAGAAACTCTATCGAGTGTCCGGCTGATATTTGCTGGAGCACCCAAACGTCTGATGTTATCCTCTCCAAACCCGGTACATGGGAGGAGAATCCCCCCAACCGGTTCCTCTGGAATGGCCAGAGGCACAGGGAGTCAGGAGGCGATGGGCAGCGCAGCACCCGAGGCTCCCGTGGATTTTTTGCTGGGGGGGGGGTCTTGGTTGCTGGAGGGGCCTGATGTTTGTTGGCCCACTTTCCTTGGGTAGGTTTTGTTTTTTGTCAGTTTTGGCGATGAAAAGGACGTCGCTGCCCTTGAGAGGACATGTACAAAGTCTGGACTGACTTAAGTGCAGTGCCATTTTCCTGCAGTTCGGTTATTATGCCCTTGACATCACCCCCCAACAGCACCGAACCCCTGAAGGGAGCACCCTTTATGGCAATTTGCACTTCAGAGACCAATCCTGACACACAGAGCCAGGCATGACGCCGTAAGCCTATGGCGAAAGCTGAGCTTCTGTCAGCTGTGTCCACTGCATCGTAGGTGGCATGAAGCATGTGCCGACAGGCCAAATGAGTGGATCGGACCAGGTCTCCCAGTACCTGTTTGGTCTGTGAATCAGGAAGCGAGTCCAGCTTAGATTCTACCTGGCTAAGAATGGACTTCTGGAAGTCTCATGTGGCTGACATAGTTGAGGGCCCTGATGCCTAGGGTAGAAGATGAGTAAATCTTCTTTCTGTACTGATCCAGCAGTTGGGATTCTTTGTGAGGTGGGGATGAGCTCAGGTGTTTTGGATTGCCAGAGTGGCCATGGGCGGCGCTAATCACGACCAAGTCCACCTTGGGGTGGAGACTGAGAAAGTCTTTACCCTCCGTAGCCCGATATAGCCTATCCGCCTTCCTCGGAAGGGGGGCTAGCGCAGATGGTTGCTTCCAAATAGTGGAGACAAGATCAGCATGAGGCTCAATCCAGGGTGAAATCAGTGTAGGAGTGGTCTCGGGCAGATCCAAATGTGCAGTGAGCTTCTTACGCTGTGGGTCTGGCTCCACCGATTGCCACTGACATGTCTCCTGGATCTTTCTCAAGAGCTCCAGAAAAGAAGGATCCTCCGGAGGGTCCCTTGGCCCTGGGTTATCTGGAGTATGAGGCTCATCTCCAGGTTCAGAGTGATCTGAGTTGGAATCGGAGTCTGATGGCTCTGAAATAGAAGAAGACTCCTCCTTAGGAGGGGGAGGAACGACCCCTCTGGGGACCACCTGGGGTGCATGTCCTCTCTGCCCCAGAAGCCAGATGGATCACCTCTGGCGTCGGGTAAAGGGTCTCTGGTCTCAGATGTAGGGGGTCAAGTGTAGGGGTTGGCATTGGAAGATGACTCTCGACCTCCCTGGTGAGCTGAGCCTTGGCCTCGGCCCACCAGGAAGCCAAGACCTCCTTCAGGTCCGCCGGCGGCTGCAGAGATGGTGGCAGAGGAGGAGGGGGGGCTCAGGTAAGGGTAGTTGGGGTACCCATAAAAGGAGTGTCCGTAACCTGACGGTGGGAAACCTGGCGTCAGATACTGAGGTGTTGTGTACTGCGGCGTCGGATACTGCGGTGTCGGGTACTGCGGTGTTGGATACTGCAGAGCCGGTTACTGTGGCACCGGGTACCCTGGCACCAGAGGCTCTGACAGAGCAGAAGGTCCTGGCGTAGGCCCTGCTGGCGGACCACATGATGGGCTCGCTGGTCCAGAGGGCATCTGGCCCAGCGTGGGGATACCTCCGGGAGGGTCTGACAGTCCTGGCAGAAGAGCAGGTCCTCCGTCAGGCAGAGGTATGCCAGAGGGCGGTGTCAGGTCCGTCATCTGAGGGTCCGGCTTTGTGGGGGGGCACCCCTGTTGGCAGCGTTCCTAGGTCCTCAGTCCTGGCCGGGGAAAGAGGATCAGAATCCACGGGGGGGCCAGAGGGAACACGGGGACTTCAGAGGGCAACGGGACTATCTGTTGTGGGGAGCCTGGGGCATCAGGTGTGGCAATAAGGTCTGACGCAGGCAGATCTGCTGGGCAGTCGTTGGAGGAGCCGACGGCCGACTTATCAACAGCATCCGGGTGGACGTCGGGGAGCTGGCGTCCAACTTATCAGACTCCCCGTCCATGGAAGGCCATGAAGGAGGGGCGGTCTTGATGGAAGGGTGGTGGGCTGGGTGTTCACCTGAGGCGGTGAGTGGCTTATTGGTGGAACTGCCGTCTGGCTTATTGGCCCCACTTGGGCTGGAAGGCCGTGATGGAGGGGCGGCCTTGGCAGGAGCGGAAGCCTCCTTTACCCCAGAGGTTCCTGAGGGGCCCGAGTGAGAGCCCGACGGGAGGGGTGACACAGTCGAGGAGCAATCCCCTGGAGGGGCAGATACCTGGAGGGTCGTGACTCCAGCCAAAGTCACGGCTGCTGTGGATGAGGAATCCCAGTCCTGGTGCTGCTCCTTCTCACGTTTCTTTCTATGTCCTTCTGGGGAGGTTGACACCTGCTGAAGTTTCTTCAACTCTTTCTCCATGGATGCCATTTTCTTTTTTAGGAGATGGGCTTCCAGTGACTGCTGCCTTCTTTTGCGGGTAGCTGAGCTGAATTTTTGGCAGTGCTGACAATCCTCCATGCGGTGGTCCGGGCCTAGGCAGAAAAGGCACAAGGGTTGCCCTTCCTTGTGTGGAAGCTAAGAACCACACGAGTCGCACTTGTTTTTTATGTGATTCACAGGGCATCGAAGATGACATGCACAGCAGATGGTTTTGGAAAAAAATCTGAAAAAAAATCGAAATAATTAGCCGAAAAGTCAAAAACTTTAGGCCGACGAAAGGAGCTGACAAGCGCTGTTCTACTTCGAGGAACTTTCACAAGCTGACAGCAGGAAAGAACTGGGAGGTGGGCGTGGGGGACTGCTCCTTTACTGTATATGGACACTGTCTGAAGCTGGTCACCTGACGTGGGGGGCAGCCCCCTGCCAGAGACTGCTAGCGAAGTTTTTCCATGGGGCCCTGACGCCTGGCAGCTTAGTCCTATCTGTGAATACCTACTGCAAGAGCCCTCTCGAAGTAAGATCTTTAGATTAGCAATTTGAAAGTGGCAGCTTAACAGGCACAGTTTTATTTATTTTTTATTTCTCGTATTTACACCTTTGAGCGCAGAGCTCTTTATATAGGTTTAACATCATGATTAATAATCGGAGGCAATGCAGTACAGGAGGTGGCTAAAACATGTACAATTCGACAATGCAAGCTGGTAAAGGAAACAAATCACAAAACGTGGCATTGTACAATGTATGCCATTAATAAAAAATTGTTATACAGCGAGTTAGGAGACAGAGAGACAAACAAGGACTAGTACACTAAGGAGAACAGCAGCCAAGAGGCCTAAGTTGAAGTATAGAGTAAGAGTAGAAGCTAATTATCAGGGGAAAAGAATTAATAGCCCAGAAGGCCTAGTCAGTGAGGGTGAGTGGGTAAAGTTGATGAGGTAAGGAGCATGAAAGGGAGGTTAGGGGGAGAGAGGAGTGGGTGGAGGTGCATCACGGGACAAGTGTTAGGGTCGATGGAGCCCTGTGTAGTCAAAAAGTAAGCAGGTAAAAGTGCTAGACTTCACAAAGTAAACTGATTATTGGAAGCAATCACAGCTGGCATTTGCAACTAGCTGTTGTCTTAGCTTTCGTTTAAAAGAGTCTAGAGTGCGTACAGAGGATATGTAAGGGTGAAAAGAGTTGAATCACAGCAGGGCGCAATATACTAACATACTAATTGCCAGCAGATTAGGCCTTACGGTCTATCGAGTCTGATTGATTCTCAGATCCCTAGTTGGTTGCTGAGGCCCTCCCCCCACCTTGTGTTCCAGAAACCCCTATCATCCATCCCCACCCCCCGGGGCCAGGCCATCATCTGATACATCTGCTTTCTGTGTCTGTCCCACCATCTCTTGAAGCCCTCCACTGTGGATCTCTGAACCAGCTCTTCAGGCAGCGCATTCCAAGGATCCACCACCCTCTCAGTGAAAAACCTCTTTTCCCCCTCACCCTTCCACCTTCAAACCATGCCTTCTGGTGATACCTCCCTGCTTTAGTCTAAAGATCCCCTCCATGTTTACCCTATTTATTCCCTTGAGGTACTTGAAAACCTCAATCATGTCCCCAGTTTCTCCTCTCCTCCAGTGAAAACAGGCAGAGTTCCTTAAGTCTGTTCTCATACATCAAATCCCTTAGTCCTCGTATCATCTTAGCTGCCCTCCTCTGTACCCTCTCCAGGAGCTGTATGTCCCTCTTCAAGTGTGGTCTCCAGTACTATACACACTACTCAAGGTGTGGTCTAACCAGTCCATTGCACAGCGGCAGAATCACTTCCCTGCTCCTAGAGGTGATCCCCCTTACGATGCATCCCAACATCCTGTTTGCCTTGCTAGCCGCTCTCCTGCACTGGTCAGAGTTATTCATACATGCATCCACCATGACCCCTAGGTCTTTTTCCCCTGTTGAGGCCTCCATTGCCTCCCCTCCCAGGGTGGACCTGTGTTTAGGGTTTCCCCACCCAAGATGTGACACCTTGCACTTGGTGATATTGAAATTTAATTTCCAAGTGTGAGCCCAGCTTTCCAGGGTGTCCAGGTCCCCTTGCAGGGCCAACCTCCCCTCTTCCCCTCAACTACTGCTTCCATCTTGGAGTCATCAGCAAAGAGACTCATTTCACACCCTATACCCTCCCTGATGTCCGATGTGTATGCATTAAACAGGATCTGACCCAGGACTGAGCCCTGTGGTACCCCACTACCGACCTCCCTAGGGTTCGAGAGCTCCCCACCGACCACTACTCTCTCGGTGCGTCCTGCTAGTCAGTTTTCAATCCATCTGACCATCAAAGGGCTACTCCCAACCCCATCAGTTTCTCCACCAGACCACTGTGGGGGACAGAGTCAAATGCCTCGCTGAAGTCCAAGAATAATATATCCACAGGCTTTCCCCTGTCCAGTTCTGATGTTACCCATTAGTAGAACTCCACAAGATTGGTTTGACATGATCTACCTGGCACAAACCCATGTTGCCGACTATCCAGATCTCCCACCTCCTCCAAGTACACCCCCAGTCATTCCTTTAGTATACTCTCCATTAATTTTCCCACCACCAAGGTCAAACTAATAGGTCTATAGTTACCTGGTACTTCCCTCGAGCCCCCCCTTATGGATTGGCCCACATGTGCCTCTCGCCAATCCCCAGGTACCCTCCCTGTCTCAAGCGACCTGTTGAAGAGCTCTGCCAGGGGTACAGCCAGTTTGTCCGCCAGTTCCCATAGTACTCTTGGATGAATGTCATCCGGCCCAGGAGATTTATCTTTCTTTAGGGCCTTGAGGGCTACCCACACCCTTTCGGTGGAGATAGCATCATCCGTCCCCTTCACCTTACTGGCCTTTTTGTCCTTATCTTGATGTGACACCCATGGGGTACCTCTCTGTCCCTCTTCCTCCATTTCTGTTGCTCCCCTGATCCCACTCACTACCGCTTCTATCCTCATCATGCCTTGCTTTGTAGATATCCCATCCCCCTTCCTAATGAACACAGAGGCGAAGTACTCGTTTAATACCTCTGCCTGGTCCCTCGCCTCTTCCACCCACTCTCCTTCTGATCTCAATCTGCCGAGATGGCCCTTAGTTTTTCTCCACTCCCCGTTGTACCGGAAGGACCCCTTTTCCCCTCCATATATCCCGTGCCAGCCACTGCTCTTTACTGGACTTTACCCCCTTCACCATCCGGGTGACTTTTCTAGATGCAAGATGGTACATTTTCTTTCCCTATCCCTCTTGTTGTTTTACATTTTTGTAGGCTGCCTTCTTTTCTCTGACCGCTACCTGAACCTCACTGGACCACCAGCATGGTTTATGTGACCTTGCTCCCTTACGTTTCACCTTAGCGCAGGTCCTGACTGCCTCATGAAGTCCCGGTTTTATGACCTCCCATCTCTTTTCCACATTTGTCATTGATGTAATCCCCTTCAAGTGATCCTTGAGAATATTTCCCATGCCCACAAAGTCTGCCCCCCTGAAGTCCACTGCCAGTGTCCTAGATCTCTCCCCCCCTCATTTGAAACCAGACAGTATTGTGGTCGCTCCAAGTCAGGGGATCCTCTACAACCAAGTCCTTTACCAGATCCCCATCTGCCAGAACCACACCTGGGACATGCTCCTCCCTTGTGGGCTCCATCACATGCTGTGTTAAGAACACATCCTGGAAGCCGTCCAGCAGCCTCTGCTCCTTGGCCACCTTAGAGGACATGGTTCCCCAGTTTGTACCTGGCATATTAAGGTCCCCCATCAACACCACTCCTTCCCCTTTTGGGGATGTTGTCCAGCAAACCATCCTCCAAAACATCACCCCTCTCGGGGGGCCTATATACTATACCCAGCTTGAGCTTACCTCCTGCTGGGGTTTGTAAGGTGACCCATAAGGCCTCCATGTTTCCCTCTGCCTCTTCTACCCTAGCAATTTCCATGTCATCTTTAATGAACATAGCCACTCCACCCCTCTGCCCTCCTTTCTATCCTTCCTAAGCATGGTGTACCCCCGCACATTTAGGTCCAAGTCATGGTTTTTGTTGGCCCACATTTCCGTGACTGCTGCCACATCCACCCCCCACCCCTGAACAGTATGGCCTGGAACTCTGGCAACTTGTTTCCTAAGCTCCTGGCATTTAATAACACCCCCCACCCCTTATCCCTTGTCAAGCCCACCCAGGTTTCTTATACTTCCATCCTCCCTCTGCTCCTCCTGAAACCTCCTCGCCCAGTCTGTCCCCCCCTCCCGGGTTTGAAGGCTACTCCCTCATCTGGAGAGGGCTTCTGGTCAGCCTCTCCCTTATCCCCCCACCACCAGTGTCTGAATGCCTTTGACCTAGAGAGTATGACAGCGGGAATTTTGAAACTTTGGCTTTCATATATTCTGGTGCAACAAGAGTTGTCATATGGGATGAGAAGCTTCTGAACCCCCGGAGGCAACATTCCTAGGGTAATTTTTTTTGCTATGAGACATGTTTGGTACATAAGTCTACCACTGAATTGGAGTCAATCAGCTTGGGCATACAGGTCACAGGTGTGAGTCAGCCACGTGGAGCCAGTTATAAGCTGGCAAGCTTTGTTTAGTGCAACTTTGATGCAACGCAGAGATGTATCTGTCGCTGAGCCATAGATTACTAGCAGTGATGAAAGTGAACAGGGACGTACAGGAACTCAGTTCCTGTACCTTTTTGCAGCAGGAACGGAGTTCCTGTACTTCTTCCCACTGACACTTGAACTGAAATTCTTAAACCAGCAACATAATGACAATTTCTGGGCCTGTGACCTGAAATCAGGGTTTCTATAACAACATTTGACTTGTACAACAATGCTGTTTTCCTAGAAATACTGCAATATCTCTAACAGAATCTACTAGTGTCCAAACAGATAGACGTGTCTTGACACAGCTATCCTTCAGATTGAGGATCTTCATTCTGCATGTCATATTTGCCAATGCCTGAGAGTTCCTGTACTTCTTGCCTACCACTTGCACAACTGATTACTAGCCCATAGTCAATAAGAGAGACCACTGAGCTGTGTATTGCTTAAGGGCCTCAGCAGTCAGATTATTTTTACACCTGCAGAGCAGCCCTAGGCGCGTGTTGACAGCCTTAGCAATGTTGTCAGTGTGTTAGTTAAAGGACAGGGTACTGTCAACTGTAATTCCCAAGTATTTAAAGTGCTGAACTAGCTCTAAGTGAGAGCCCACATCATTGATGATAGAGAGAGAGGGTAAAATCTATGTCTGCTTCGTGAGCTCGAGAACAGCATTGTTTTCATCTTTTTATAATTATTTGTTTGTGCTCTTAAACCATCTTTCTACATCTGAAAAGTTACGCTGAAGCTGGTTCTCGAGAACCATAGGCTCAGGGTCACTAGTGAAAAGAACAGCATCATCTGAATAGAACAGGATGCGACCTTGGCAAGATTGAGGAAGCCTGTTAAAGGAAAACACTGGAAAATACACAGCTGTCCTCAGACACTACAGAAACTCAATGAGTGCTTTCAGACAGTAACAATTTTTTCTAATGATTTAAAACAACTGCCCACAACTTCCACTTTCTTTTGCTGGCAGCAATCATCTCATTAGCAGCAGTGAGCTTCCTGAGCTCACTTTACGCTAATATGTCTGTCTGACCTTTGATATTGGTTGGTTTACTAACATAAAGTGAGCTCAGGAAGCTCACTGCTACCCATGAGATGGTGTCTGCCAGAAACAGAAAGTGAAAGTTGAAGGCCACTGTTTAAATCACTAAAAAACAATTAGAGGCAATTTAGAAAAAAAAAAAAAAGTTACCATCTGAAAGCACTAATCAGGCATTTTTGTAGCACCTGGATAAAGCTGCACCTTTTCCAGTGTTTCTCTTTTAGAAACACACTAAACAGAAGAGGCCCAAGGATGGACTCTTGAGGGACTCCTAAGCATACAGGTCTGATGTTGGAGAGGACATTACCAATCCTCACCTGCTGCGAGCGGTTATGCAAGTAGCTTCTAAACCAGGCTACGGTATCAGAGGACAGACAAATGGCAGAAAGTTTGTCAACCAAAAGGGCATGATTTACCGTGTCAAATGCTTTGGTTAAATCGATGAAAGTCGCACCAACTAGGCTGCCTTGGTCAATGGAGTTGTGAATGAAGTTTGTGAATTCTAACAAAGCAGTAATGGTGCTATGACCAGTCCTAAATCCATGCTGTTGCAGGCACTGAAGCTGATATTTTTCAAGATATTCTACTAACTGGTCTGCCACTATTCATTCTAAGGCTTTCGAGAGCGGAGGGAGGATGGAGATTGGCTTGTAGTTCCCAAGTTAAGGCACAGTCCCCACTTTTATGTACAGGGGGTCACTAATGCGGATTTCCATTTTTGTGGGAACTGTGAGCACCTAATGGGTAAGTTAATGATATGGGTGAGCGGTGACAGGATTTCATCAAGTGTAAGCACAAATTTAAGATTCTGTGTATCACTGCTAAATTTTGATTTTCCCAGCACCTTACGGAAGTATTTTCTGGCTTCAGCCACCGTGATGACCATGCAATAGAATGGAGGGTGAGAGGGTGGCTGGTCCACCTTCCCATTGGAGTCACCTGTAATGGACTGACTGAAAAGGTCAGGGAGAGGACACCACTCAGATCCGTGAAGGTGATATTAAAAGTGTTTGCAATGGCTCTAGGATCAAGAGAGGTCACACCATCAATGTTAAGCATGGTAGCTGTAGCTTCTTTAAGGTTATTCCAAAACTTTCTGCCATCATTCCATGTGCGAGAGAGGGTTTCCTTGTAATACTGACTCCTTGCTGTGCATATAGCCTTGGTACAGTCGTACCTTGCCTTTTTGTAACTCTGGATATCAGCTAGGTTACCGGAGGCTCAAGCCCTATGCCAAAGTTGGCCCCTAGATTTCAGAAGCTTAATAAGGTCAGGAGAGATCCAAGGATTACAGTGACCTGTAATTTTCCATTTTTTAAGCAGAGCATGCCTGTCACACACCACACTGAACTGATAGATAAACTGATCTAGTGCAGTGTCAACACTGCAGGTGGAGTAGATTATAGACCAGTCTTGTTGGTGAAGGTCAGATTTGAGTAATTCAAGATGACCCCGTGTGAGGACCCTATTAGTAATTGTTCGCATGGGGGGCTTAGAGAATTTATTAGACCCATGAAGCAGAACAGGGGAGTGGTCACTAATCGCATCCGGGAGTACACTGATATCTGATATGTGACCAGGGTGGTTTGATAGTACTCAATCTAATAAGGTACAAGTTCCAGTCCTGTAATTCACTCTTGTATGGGACTCAACAAGCTGGGAGAAGCGTACCGCTGACATTGCATCTTTGAAGGGGTTTGCTTCGGGGGAAAGCCAATTGACATTAAAGTCACCTAGAACTATAACCTCTGAGTTAAGAGTTGGAGTACCTAGGCAATCCAAGATAGAGTCTAAGCCAGTGATCGCCTGCTTGGGAGGAATGTAAACTGATAAGATAGAGAGGGTTTTATTGTGTGTGCCAAGGAGTACTTTGATAGCAAGTGCTTGAATGTGAGCACCAGTGTTAGGCAGTGGCAGACGAGGCCCTGAAGGTAATCTCTGAGGTGTAGCATGCATCCGCCGCCCTTCTTGGAGAGACAATCCTGTCCAAAGACCATGTAACCTGGTACTGAGATGGTTGCATCAGCTGTTTTGGGAGAATGCCAGGTCTCGACAATGGATAGTATGTCAAGGTTGTGTTGTGAGATCTGGGCATTCAGATTGTTTAGTTTGGGGAGGAGGCTGCATATGTTAACTGATGCAATTGTGAGTGGCCGATTTCCTCAAGGAGGTGGCAGTATTTTGGCATGGTCCAGGGTTGGGGTGGATGTTGCCCGAGAGCAGTATTAGCAGCAGAGATATTCTTGCAAATAATCCTTTAGATGCCTTTTGCTGAGATTGCGCTGCCTTTGCTTGGAACAGTGCAGTTTACAGTTTTCCTGCACAATGAAGACCCGGGAAGGACTGACTGTGAAGATGCCAGGAGGGGGCACTGGATTGGCAACAGCATACTATGGAAGGGTGACCTGCTCCAGTGCGTAATATCATAGTCTAGGCTTAGGGATGATGTAATGGTGCTCTATGAATATACACAGCCACTATACAAGGTTGGCAGAGCTGATGTTGGTACCCTTCCATTTGCTACATCAGATAGGGTTACCAGGGTGAGCAGAAGAATGCCTTTGTGTAGTAGAGCAACAATAGGGGTCACTGTATTTCAGTTGAGAGATGCAGTAAGCACGGACAATACCTAGGGAGTCTGGGTGCAGGGTGTAGTGAGAGTTAGCAGTTATGAAAGAGACTTCGTCACTTATGCTGCCAAGGTGCCAAGTACTGGGCAGCAGTCTGTCTAGGGGAGATAGAGAGCAATAGGCTGGGAGATGCGGTGAACAAAAAGTAAAAGGCTGCCAGCCCCTTTAAGTGAGAATGCTGATAGGGATATTCACCAGTTATGAGGCAGAGGAGGCGGGGTCTTGTGCTGCAGGAAAGAGCATTTAATAGAGGTCGGGGATGGGGTGGGCAGGCGAGACAAAATGTACAGTTTGCAAATGTACATATTTGAAATAAAGCGCAGGAACTGAAGGAGTGCCAAGTGCTATTTCAGCTACCCAATTTCAAAGTATGCAGAAGTCCAATAGCAGTGGAGGATAGAGTCGCTGCAGCCAACAGTCAACCAGCAACAGTCTCAGGGAGTCAATGAAATAAATGGCTTTCAAGACGAAGCAGTCACGCGTCGTACTTGAATTAGTTTGAGGGGTCGGGCAGGCAGCAGTGAAGAATGTGGCAGGCTAAATTCAGTAGCTGTGCCACAAGCCGAAAGAGCCCAAACGGCAGAGGTTTGAAAAGAGCTAGAGGGGAGAAGCTATGGTTAAAAAAAAACAGTCTCACCCTTCTTTGCAGCAGGCTTTTTTAGTCTGTGTTCAGTCTTTGGTGGCGCTGGTTTGGCAGACAACCTTTCCGATCTTCTCTTGGGCTCTTCTTTTACATCTCCATCTGCTGCATTGGCTTTTCTCTTAGGCATGTTGATTGTTTCAACAGAAATTAAATTCTAAAGAAAAGACCATATAATGGCTGCAACCTTGTCTTGCAGATGGAAATCTTGGCAGACTACCTCAATTTCTAAATGTAGGGGTGCTCATTGTCACCAAGTAGCCCTAACTTGCTTGACAGTTGGCTTCCACACCTTGGATGGCTCCTCCATCGAAAATGTCTCCACCTTTAGATACCTTGGGGTCTGGTTAGATCATCATTTGGACTTCTCTGCACATGTGGATGCAATTTAAAAGAATGTACATCCCAAGCTTGGTGCCTTATATAGAAACAAGGATTGCATCCCTCAATCGGCATGTAGTGCGCTTGTGCAAAAAATGATCCTTCCTACCTTTGACTATGCTGATACAGTCTACAGTGCCACCCCAAAACCACCCTGGCCAGACTGGACACCCTCTTCAACTCTGTCACTTTGTGCTTTCCTATCCCTTTTGTATTCACCACTGTGACCTGTATAAAGCCCTGTCTTTCCCGTCTCTGGAGTCTGGACGTATCGTTCACGCTACCACTGTCATGGCCAAATTCTAGTCTGGTACTCTCCCCTCCTATCTATCTTCTGTCATTCGTGCTACCTCCCAATGCAGTTATTCCCTTTGTAACTCTGGCCTCCAATCTTTCGCGATCCCACTCTGTGCTACCTCTACTGGCCAATCAGTTTTCTCCTTCCGCTGTCCTAAAATATGGAACGCCCTGCCTGCCTCCATCCGCAATGCCACTTCTTCCTATTCCCTCTCCTCACAAGAGATTTCACAAAACCTACCTGCTCTTGTCAAACCCCGTAGTCTTTTCACCCCCGTTGCTCCTACCCCCCTCATTCCTAAACCTTCAAATAGGCTTCCCACGACAAGCATAACCTAGTCACAGTCCCTAGTTGCCCCAATCTGCTAGCGCACTTATCTTCTCTTTTCACTAGGCCGCCTACGAAGCCCTCATCTCCATATTCTCCTCCCTGTAACTCAGTAGTATTGTTTCTGTACCACAAATATATTGAATATTGTTCATACACCTGTCTGCATCTGACCCATTTCACTGTCAGCTACTCCCAGAGAGCTCTTCTACGTATTACAGTACAGCCTACTACCTTCACCCACAGTGTTGCTCTCCTTACTATCTGTTGCCCAGCACTGTGTACCTGCTGCACTCCTACTATTAAAGCTCAACCTTGCAAGCTACCCATCTCTCTTTGTACCAAATGTGTTTATTGTATATCTATTTCTGTCCTACTATATGTTGCCCAGCTCACTAAGTACCTACTGTACTGTTTCTTTTATTGCTTTAATCCACAAACAGCCTATCTTATTGTACCAATTGAGATTACTGCATATCTTTTTCGGTCCTTACTACTTGTTGCCATCTCATAATGTACCTACTGCACTGCTGTTGTTGCACTGCTTCTGATATTGTCAGCTATGCAACCAACTATTACATTGTGCAGTAATTGTGTCTACTGTATATCTATTTGTTGTACTCCCTATCCCCTTCTCCTCAGGATGCATCTGGAAATGAGCTTTACTGCTCAGTATGCCTTCCTGCTGAATCTTTTTTTTTTTTAGCCCCTCTCCTCTGCTGTGGTGGAACTTCTTCAGGGAGTCCCTAGACTGCGATCCCCTAATCCCTCCCCGGGTACCTACCGTGGTGTCGCTTGGACCTATCTCCATGCTGCCTCGGCCTACGCCACCGGGCAGGGGGGGACCCTTTTTACCCCCTCCAGTCCATCTGTGTGCGTCAGGAGGTCCATCTGCGGCATCCAATGGTAGCCGGTTATGGGTTATCTGGGGCAGTCGGGTCCTGTCTCCGTCCTCCACGGCAGGTTCCTTTTTCCGTTTTTCTGTCCCCTCCCACAGGACGTGAGCATGCTAGGGAAACCTAAGGGCGGCACTCATCGAGATGTGCGAGCGCTCCGGTCTCCGGCCCACGTCCTCACTCCCTTCCTTCTGTATGCAGTCCCGCTGCACCTCCACCCGTGGTCACCCAGGTGGCGTAGAGCTGCGGGACATGCATCCCCTCCCTCCCCAGAGGAGGAGAGCAGCTGCTGGGTGCTCAGTCCTCCTCCCCCTGGCCGGCCCTCCAGCCACCTGAGTCCGTTCCCGAACCGGGTTGCTGGCACATGACTGACCAACCCTACTGCTGCGCCCGGCGGGCTTGACTCTGCTAGATCTCTTTAATAAATAAAGTTGTACAGTCTTGAGAACAAAATTGGTAAAATCTTCTTCAGAGAAAATTTTCTGTACTATTTACTCCTCGGTGGTACAGCAAATACTGGGGGGGGCCTTGCTCTTCAGAATCTTCCTGTGTCCAGGGTTCTGTGCTGTTCACTACCCTTAACAGAGGTACACGTTACATGTATGTATTAATTAGCCATTGGCAACATGGAGCACTACAGAATGGGTTTTTATGCATTTCACTTCTTGGGGGGCGGGGGCGCTTAAAAGTATATGAAATATGCAAGATTTAGTAGTGCTGATTTTGTATGGCCCTGGGAGGCTGCAGAACTGAATATTCGTTCTGACACATATGGCACAAAATGACAGTCCCTGACATACTGTATGCTGCCAAACAGAAACAGGGGAACCCTGTGCTGTTGGTCTGGGTACAGCTGTGGTGATGCCTGCAGAAGCAGCATCAATGCCCTGCCGCTACCATCAAGTCTTATAAGGGGTGAAAGGGAAGAATGGGGAAAAAAATACAAGACAAAAGGCACAAATGCAGAATAAATTCGAGAAAAATCACAAGAACATATGTTAAGGAAGCTGTTGCTAACATCTTCACAACTTTTATTAAAAAAAATACACAGTGGATAAATGATAAAGATTTATAGGATGTCACCTGCCCACAGGCAAATCTGCACCCCAAGCTGCTCTAATGCTACCAGAAACAAAGTGTGGTGCAACGAAGTACAAACATGAAATGCACACAACAGTTCACTGAAGTGAAATGGTAACACCTGCTGTTAAAAAAACAGATGAATCCTAAATGTCTTCTCAGTCTAAGCTCTGTAACTGTACGGACAGTAATAATGCCTTGCCTACTCCGGTCCACTACTGTGTTTAGGCACTGCTACTACATGCTACTAAGCATGGTATCAGTAATATTGTTGCTATTTAATTTTCCTCCTCCTTCAGTGCTTTTAAAAGTCTAAAGATTCCACTGCTCAACCTTAAAGGTGACCTGCAAAGAACAAGAGTACCCATTCCCGTCCCCACATACCTTTCTAGCACTGCTGCGGGAGTTCAGGGATGTAATTGTCTTTATTTTTAATTCGATAGTTACATTTTACTAAAACGCCAAAAGTTACGGCCGAACACGGAAGCGCAGAGCAGCCCCAATTGAGTGGGTGCAAGTGCTTATGGGTATTATACCCATTTAGTGACGTTGCTAACACCACTGCTATTATTGCAGCAGCAGTGGCGGTAGTTCATAATATTTATTTTATTGCTTCCACAGGGGTCTTGACACCTGAAATATTACTTACATCAACAGCCTGTCTAGGTGTTGCTATAAGTAATATTTCCAGGTGCCAAGATCCCGGTGAAGCAATAAAATAAATATTATGAGCTACCGCCACTGCTGCACTGCAACGGTGGTGGCGTCACCGTGGTATAATACTGTAAGCCTGTCATCGGGGCCACTCTGCCCTTCCGTGTTCGGGCTCTTTCGTGTGGCTCTGTGCTCAGTGGGCTCAAAGTCCTGAACTCCGCAGCTTTAATCTTTTAGAAAAAAATAATGAGGGCAATTAGCCACTCTTGTTCTTTGCAGGTCACCTTTAACATGAAATGGCTGCCTCAGAGCAGATGACATAATACAAGGAGTACTTCACTAGTTCTGGAGATTACAAGAAGCAGATCAGTCCACCAGACATTTATTTCTAGTTAATTATAAGAACATTTGAGACTTCTGTCATCATCTCACTAAAAAATCCCATATTTCTGAATAATCACACTGATGATCTTCACTGCCAAGAAAGCAACTAGAAAAGATTAAAATCTTGCTTGACAATACATTTTTGCATGACTACAGTATTCTTCCAATATATATATATGTGTTTCTCAAATCATTCTGCTGTGTCTAAAGTAATGCAGACCACATGCTGCATTCTTAATAACACACATTAAATACAGCTAAAACAGGAACAGCTGTATCTTGAAAGGCAAACATATCACAGTAAACAAATGCTCTGTTTATGATAACGTGTAACCTGTCATTTGGAATGTACCAAACCAGGGTACACCCAAGTTGTGAAAAAGGTAAAACATCTCTACATCTTCTAGAACCATACAGTAGGAAGAATTGCCGCTTCTTTAAATATTGGCCTATCCTCAGCTGCATGATCGTTGAAGTAAACTGGAGTTACGTTCTGCAGCTTGATAGGCCTTAGTGGTTCATACAGTCTTCAGTCTACCCATGAAATGTGCGTCTCTAAACTAGTAGTAGCTCCCCCGTCATGTACTAGACATCACATACCAAACTGTATACAAATATATAAACACCCTTTCATGCTTTTGGCTGTAGAAGAATATAGATTTATGCTTTCTATCTGGGATATGGGGAGGGCTTTTCTTTAAGACTTAAAAAAAAAACACCTTGAGAAGAGATATCTTTGTTAGGTTTCTCCTGGTTGTTTGTGATTCTCCTCCTTAGAATAACATTTTGCTTCATGACACAACAAATTATTTTTTTTTACTATAAAACACTGCAGAAATGGATCAAAGGGTATTGCCATTTTACCCTACTGTTTCTTCAGTTAAGTTTACAATTAAAGCTGCACTTCTTTCATAAATGGACTAACTGTGAGAAACTGCTGCAATGTAGCCGTGAACTAGCTCTGCAGGACATGTTTAAGAGAATAAGTGGATTACTCCACTACACATTCTGGGAGGGCAACTATTTGACCACTTCTTATTTAGACAGCTTAAATATGGTATACAGAAAAAAAAGGCTACTGTGTCTGTTCAGTTAGAGCCTTTTGCTGCAACATTTTTTCTCATCGTCCGCTTCTCATATGCCATACTGAGTATGTCAACAACAGTTCATGGGTTGTTTCACTTTCAGTGGAGAGGCTTAAATTTTAGATTGCTCCTGGCGGAAGTTCTCAGCTCCTGGCATGGTTCTTTCAGGTTCAGAGGCTAGAGCGGCCTCCCGGAGTACCACCATATGCTCCTCAGCGGCAGACAGGGATTGATCAATCCAGTCCATGCCACCACTCAAATGGCATGCATTTTTGGTAACCAAAACAAGATGGCTTACAGAAAGCAGAAGGGCTGTTGTCCTAAGAAAAAGGGAAAAAAAAATAATAAGTGATGTTTCCAAAGAAATTTCACATAACCACAGACAAGGTGGCAGCTTACAATCTTTTTAAAAAACATTAAGATACATTTTTATAGAAAGGGGGAAGAGGAGCTTATTCCCCTAAAATTTCACTCCTATGAGGAATCTGGACAGATGGGTTAGAGTAACAGACGATGCAGGCCTTGATGGACTATGAGAACTTTCTTCTTTCTGTTCCACATCCTCTAATAAAACTAATACAATTATCAAACAATGCTACGATGCAGCTGAGGGCCCTGGCAATGTCAAGCAGTCAAACTGGTAGCAAAGACTTAAATAAAAAACAAACAAAAAAAGCACAAATACTTCATGTTACTAATTCTTTGAGACAGTATCAGCCAATCCAGATTATCAGATAGCTATGCCTTTTTACAATTTGCAGACAGGAAAGAATGACAGGTAAGTGAGCTATCTCAAATTTCCCATTATCCTCTGTTTGGACTACAGATGTCTATTCTACTTCACTGTTCAATAATAAACAGGTTGGCGCTCTAGATTAGTGGATGGCATCTTTGTAGTAAGAACATTTTGAGACACTAAATTAATGTTTCTCTTATTTACATCCACTAATCCAGACTGCTGAGACAGAAGATTTGCTTAATGTAACTACAAATGTTCAAGAATATCTTCTCCGGGGGGGGAGGGGGGGCGGTGGAGCCCGAGCAAGATGGCCACTAAACTTTAGAAAGCAAAGTAACTCGAGAGATCACTAACTCTTAAAACGCATTTCTAGAAACGGAAAGGAAAAGAAACTAGAGAAATAACCATCGGAAGTTGCCTACAATAAGATGGGCAACCCTCGTAAGGATCAATCGCATGGTTCAGGAGCAAAAAGTAAGACAGTCTCTACTGCTTCCGCCACGCGCTCAGCTCAAGGCCGTGGGGATGAAGCGACTGAATCGCAGGAAGAAACCCTACAAACATTGGGTCTAAAAATAGACAGACTTATTTCTACAGTAGCAGGGTTGGCTGAGAGATTTGATTGTTTAACAAACCGTGTGGTCGCTTTAGAAACCAACCTTGAGGCCATACAAACATCAGCTGTGGAATCGACTTGCAGAGCAGACGCAGCAATGGGGACAGTTTCGTCAATGACAAAAGAAATGAACCATTTCAAGTCTAGAATCGAAACCCTGGAAAATCAGGTACGAGCGGCAAACATTTGCCTAATAGGGATCCCAGAAGATGTCGAGGGTGATCATTTGTTAATCTTTCTCCGTGACTGGTTTGCGCAACAACTAGGAGACGAAACAACCCTAAAACTTCAAAATGCCCAAAAAGCGTATCGAATAACTCCAAGGGGAAGACCGATGGACTTGGAAGCACCACGCACGGTGGTTTTGGTCACTGATAGTATGGGCACTAGAGAATACCTGCTGGCGCTATCGAGACAGAAAGGGCCTCTCATATGTGAGGGTCAAGCAGTGCAAATGTTCCCGGACATTAGTTATGCAACGAGTCAGAAAAGAAAGAATTTTGCAGGGGTTAGTGCTGTGCTCCGAGAGGCCAAAATACATCATGGCACGTTATTTCCAGCCCGCCTAAGAATTGTGCATGAAGGGAAAACTTATATTTTCCCTGACCCAAGGGAAGCTCTTAAATGGAGTCAGAAATACATACATCAAGATCGCAGCAGATGCAGACCAGAGGTAGAAACGTTGGATGGAGAAGAAGACGATATCTGAAGGGTATGGACATACTCAGTTGTAAAACCTGAATGATAGTAACGGCGAATGTTCCACTAACTTACGTTTAAAAATGGCATCGTATTCCGGATTAAAAACTGGACTGTAGCTCATACTGCATTACTGAGGGACATATCAGAGACTTTACTGCATTTTTTGGTGAATAGATTAATGCAAATATTTGTTTCGTGGAGTTATATCTCTCATACTGGCTAAAGTTACCTCAAATGATGATTCTAGTTGAATATAAAGATGATAGTGCCTAAAATCTGTTTATCAGCATAAAACAAAGGGAAAGCACTGAAAGTGCACAATTAAGAAGTCATGGCATGATAAGGTCACTCCTGCTGTTTAGGTGACCTAAATATTATAGAATTTTTACGTTAAATGGGTAAATGTTTTAATGCCAAGTAGCTCATGGGCTTAATATCAGCTGAAGTGGAATATTTTTGGTTTGAAGAATGTATTTAGACACTCCCCCATTGATGTATCAAAAAGAATAAGTCAGGAAGTCTGTGTACATTAAGAGGAGTGGCGACCTCATCGATTGTAAACATTAATGTAATGTCTTACTCTTGCATTTATCTGTATGATGCTTTATACAAAATAATAAACATTAAGTTTTAAAAAAAAAAGAATATCTTCTCTGTAGAGCGCCACTCTTTGGTCTTAGAGCTGGAGGCCCTAGGACCCGTGGGACTTAGAACGTTTGAGGCCAGCACGCACCAAGCACAAGCACATAACACCACACATAGTGCCACGCACACTGAAGTATAAATAGTGTTGTTGGTCCCAACCACCTCATTGTCTTTTCTGACAAAGAAAGAAAGAAACATTTTAGAATTAAAAGCTGTCTGAAAAGCTAAGACTTTTTTTTAATTTAGAAAAAAACAAACAAAAAGCTTACCCTGGTGCCGGAAAGGCCTAAGCCAGGGGACTGAGAAGATTAGCTCAACAGAAGATACAAGGGGATGTTGAAGATCTGCATTTAAAAGGATAAGGACGTAAGAAAAAGTGTCTTGTAGACACAGTTTAACTTTTTTTTGCCACACTCCCAAAGGCTAATTATGGAAAACAATAGCCAAAAATGGCCAGCTTTGAGCTGAATAAAGCTCCAAAAATCAGAGCTCTGGTTATTCATGCCGCTGAAGAAAGAACAGGTAGCCAGAGCACACTGCATCCAAGTATAGCAGCCCCCCTTTTAGCAAAAGGATGTGAGGAATGATGCAAGACCACCAAAAAATAACCTGCATACTTAGCCGGCCCGGTGGCATTGAGGGTTGAGGCGCTGGATGCCACACCCCTCGCGCTATGCCGGCGACCCGTGTGTGGGAGCGAGCTCTGGTCACTGGGGCTGGCCGGGAAGGGGAGGATCGAGCGTCCGATGACAGCTCTCCTCTCCTGGGGTGCAGATGGGACGTGTGTCCCAGCACTAGTGACACCCTGTGGAGGCAGAGAACACTGCATTCAGGAGCGCTTGCGAAGGCAAGGGGAAGGGCTGTGGACGGACGTCCTTGCCGATGTGCACGGGAGCACGCCCGCCAGCGCTAGATGTCATTGCACATCCTCAGTGCTGGGTGGGGGTGGGGTCCAACAGAACAAGGAAACAACCAGCTCTGCAGGGTAGGTGATGGCATCTGACCCCCATGCCCACCACCGGATCTCACCCACCCAGCCTTTCAGTTCCTCCACCCGGGCCCTCACCTGCAGCTTGGCCAGTCTCTAACAGCGCCCAGAGAGGAGGGGCTGCCCCACCCCAGAGGGGTTAAGTCGGGGGGGTACTGGCTGGGGGGGAGAGGAGGCTTGGGATGGGGGGACCTCAGGCGGGCAGAATCAGTCCAGGATGCCTGAGAGAGGCTCCGCAGGCTGTGACCGCAGGGAAAAAAGTTAAAAAACAAAAACAAAAAAAAAGAACCTGCATACTCAGTTTAGAAGATCAGAAAAGATCACCTAGGAAAATCCCAGCCCTAGGTAACTCCTGCATAAAAACTGGGAAGGTGAGTGGTGCTATATGGAGAAGATGTTCTTGGATCTGTTTATCAGTAATAACTTTTTATTTTTCAAGAAAATCAATCTTCCCCCATAGAGCCCCACTCTTTGGTCAGCTAGCAAGCTGTCTCTTAAAAAGCTGGATGAGTGCCAATCCCAACCCCTTTATAAGGTTTGAGTCCTTCCACCTTTGGCGGCGAAAAACAAGGTGAAAGGGTATAGAGATTTTCCTCCTTCTAGGCTGTTGGTGAGTGAAGGCAATCCTAAGGGATCTGAGGGGAGACTGCTAGGCAGGGTTATAAGGGCTAGTGGTGGGAGAGCCAAGCGACCAGACAGCGGGGGGTAGGGGAGGGGCGATAGGCCCCTAAAGAATTAATCTAGGGAAAAAGTAGATGCTACCAAGTGGTAGGCGACCTCAGAAACATTGAGCACCCTCATTTGGTGCATTGCTTGGCAACCCCAGAAACACTGGACACCCTCATTTGGTGCTTGTCCAACCTGACAGCTATGCCACAGCTGCCTCAGATCTGGTAGCTTTTAGGCAGCTTGGGAGAAATACTGCACACCTGAGATACAGCCAGCACTGAAGTGAGAAGTGTACGAGCCCTACAGATGAACTGCACCAGCTACTGCACCAGGCAAGGCTGAGGACAGAATACCCCACAGGAGATACAAGGATAGAGTCTTCCCCTTTGCCCTTGGCCAAATGGTGAGAGAGTCAGAAGGTGCTAACCAACAGGCCAAATGGTGAGAGACTGAAGAAGGAGCTAACCAACAGGCACACTGGAAAAAGCCTAAAAAGCAGAGAATCTACCACACATAATGAGCATTTTCTTGTACAGACTCAAGTATTTCTAGGTAGCTAGTGTATTAGCCACCTGATCCAATAAGGACAATCCTAGCAAAAGCACAGAGATAAGCCATTCCCACAGAGGAGAAAAGAGTCAGGCCATGTGACCTGAAGTGGTGGAGGAGCACAGGGCTTATAGAAACCTCGGAAATGGGGGGTTTGAGGAGAAGACACACCAAAAAGGAAATCCTCCCAAAAACCTATCCCAAAGATGAGGACTTCCTGCTGTCGCACAACAGATGCTGGAAGCAAAAATGATCAGGGATCTCAAGCGGAGAGAATGAGGTCTGCCTAGGGGTTTGGTTCCCATCAAAAAAATGCAGGGTGAAAACAGCAGACAAAACTAAAGACAACTCCCCACACCTGAAAATGAATGGACACTGGGATAAGGGCACACTCTAAGGTATCTTTACTAAACCAACAGCATACCCCAGGTCAAGTGACCAGGGCCTGAAAATAGTCCACTAAGAATGCAGGGCAATCCCAAGAGAACCTCAATAGCAAGCACAACAACAGCTACAACAATAACGGCAATGGCAACTACAGCTACCATGCACATACAGCAATGGATCAGAATGTTCACATTTTGTTTTATAACCCCCCCCCCGCACCACCCTATTTTTAATTAACCAACTCCGGCGGGGGTGGACACAAGGGAAAGAAGTATGTTCCAGAAGGGGGATGAGGAAATGGGACTAAATTACATTGAGTGTAACTCCCAGGGGACAACCTTAACTTTTTTTTGCACTAGCCAGCAGAGCAAGTTGATTCAAAATTGCACTAGCCCGCAGATGGTTGCACTAGCCCTTAATTATAATGATACATTTTGATCACTTGTACAGGAAACAATGCAAGCCAAGAAATACTCTGATTATTGCACATTTATCCAGCTCCCCAACAGAAAAAAAGACTGCAATGCTATCACACACAGTGAGCTCCCCCCAAGTCGTTTTATACCATGGCGTTCCTCTTTCTGCCCCCCCAATAAACCAGAAGACATCACAACAGCAAATGTTCAATCGAGCAGTCCTAGCTCTGCACACACAATAGCTGACATCATCATGCACCTCACCATACTGTCATCACCACCCACAGGGCAATGAACAGAGCCAGGTAGAGAAAGACACTCTCAGCCCACACCCTATAGTCAACTGAAGACATGCACTTCTGGACTGTATAAATGGTAATGGCTGGCACGGTTATTTAGAAGAGCTGGGGACCCCCTACACTTGCTAGTAATGGCAGTTATGGGTCTGTGCATGATCATTTCAGAGTGTGGTCTGCAGTGGTGTCCAGGGAAAAGAACAGAGTTAAGAAATTTGGAAGGGAGAGGGAAGTTATGGTGAGGCTGGGATAAAACCCATCACCTACAGGGCCGATTCTGTGTACCTACTTGCATTTTGTCACTAAAATGTTGGATACAGACACTCAAAATGTAGGGAAATGAGGGCCACTGGTCTTAATAATATGAGACAAATTGTTAGAGATACATTCAGAAAACTGGAAGCTAGTGATTTAACAGCACTCTACCCTTGATCACACCTTGGACGCTAGCTGAAAGTTCTAACAGCGGAGTGATAATGATTCACATTAAGTCTTTGTGGGATCCCCAACTGCCAGATAATTGCAGCTCTTAATGAGCTGTTAATCACCAGAGCCATCTGGAACATGAGCGAGATTAGCATGAGGACTAGAGCCTGCTAAAGTAAAGACTTTTTAAACTTCATTAAGAGCCATGAAAATCTGCACTAGTCAAGACAGACCAGTAGAGAGTTAGCTGCACTATCCCTGGTCAATTTGCACTAGGGTTTGGGCTAGTAAAATAATGTTAAGATTGACCCTTGTTAACTCCCTTTACGGTCACTGTAGTTGTCACCTCGCTATTATGTGGCACTCGCTCTTTTTGCAGGCACCCAAATTGAGTCACCCTTTTTTTAATCACCCTCTGTGTTTCGCTCTTGTTATGTGATACCCAAGGCGCTATAGGTGCTGGATTTAACAGCCATGGATTAAAAGCAGGTGCAATATCTGAGGCAACCATCACTGAAGCAGAAGGGGGATGGAGGAAGGGAAGGCATGGCCTAATGGAAGAGATTCTCTCGAATATCTACTGTTATGGAAAGTACATAATTGTTCTATCTTCTTCAAGGATATCTCTTCCCTTAGGTCACACCTTTGAAACGAGTCCCAAAAGGCACTGGGAAGTTGGTATAGTCCGATAAAAACATACTTTTTTAAGTTAGCCTTCCCGGATGAATTTTAACCCATTGTTATATTTATTGTTTTATTGCTGTCTGTGTTTGCATGTTGTATCTGGTGTGCAGTGCCTTGGTTTTGGAAAGGCGTTATATAAAGTTTTACTTTACCATACTTTACAATCAAGATGGGAGATCTTGCAATACAGCATGCCCAAAGCCAACACATCTATGACAGATTTCAGACTGTAATGTTTAGTAAAGGTGTGGACAATGCTACATATGTGGCTGTAGCACAAATGTCAGCAGCAGGGACATTTCTGAAACAAGCAGTACAGTTAGCCATCCCCCATGTGGAATTACTATGAACCGCACCAGAAAGTTCCTTACCATATTTTCTACAACAGAATGTAATACAATGTGCCAGCCATTTGGACAGGCACTGTTCAAACACAGAAGCACCCTCTTTCCCCGGGACAAATGTAATGAACAGCTGAGGGGACTTTCTGCAATCCTTGGTGCGATTCACATAATATCTCAGTATTCTATGAAACACAGAAACTGTTGGCAGAAAAAGATCTTTTGACCCACCTAGTCTGCCCTAAAGGCCTTACCTACTGTGGTACCGTAGACCCTAATTGATTTCTGGCTTTACCTGTCCCAGCCCTGTTACTAAGGTCCCCCTGTGTCTATCTCATGCATGTCTGAAACCTGTTGCCATTTCAGTAACCACCACCTCTGCTGGGAGACTGTTCAGGCATCCACCACCCTTTCCATGAAGAAATATTTCCTCACATCCCCTCAGTCTCCCCCTTCCAGCTTCATATCATGCCTCGTCATCCTTGTGCATCTCTTTCTGTGCAATATGCCACCCTCCAGTACCTTACTGATACCTGTGGTCGAGGTACAGGTCAGGAAGCACAGGAACATCAGGAGCAGTTGTAAAATTTGCAAGTAATTTCTTACTATCAACAACAATAGAATAAAAATAATAAAAACATGTTCAGGATAGCTATATACAAAGGCAGTACAAACAGAGAAAACTAAAGTCCTTCCTCTGAGGATTTCTTTTCAATTCTAAATCTCAGTCCCCTTCAGCAAAAGCTGGCTGCTCTTATTTTTTTTCCAGTTGTTTAACCAGGTGAGACACTAAGCTGAAAGCTTTTTTACAGGTGCAACCTGGGAGCACAGGAAAATTAAGTGACTTGCTCAGGGTCACACAGTATATGCAAGTGGAGGCTGTGGGATTCAAACCCAGGTATCCAGATTTGCAGCTCAGAGTCTTAAACCACTGTGCTATACTGCCTCCCCACTTATTACAAGTCTTTGCCTGATCATTAACTTCTTCATCCTGAGCTCGTTAAGGAGACATCCTATTTTTCACAAAATGTTCTTGTCAGTTTCTTTGCAGAGCAGGCTTGCAAATAAAACAGTGTCCCAAGCTGGCCTCCTGCTGACAACTCCGCAAAAGAGTTTGCAAACAAGCCTGAGATGAGCTCAAACTGTATCTCAAGTTAACCCACAAAATTCCAAATAGCTTTTTGCAATCATTTCAATTGTATAACTATATACAATTTCAAACCAAGGGATCCCAGTATCACTTAAGTTTCACATAAAGATTCACATATCTTTTTATAACCACTGTTATTCAGGGGGGAGGAAAAGACAGAAACAGCAAGTGAAGGCAGAGAGTTGGCAAGAGATGGAGAATCACGAGACCGCCAAAGTGATCAGTTCCTAGATCTCAAAAGAACATTTGTTTGTGCAACCAGACAGACAAGAGACATAAAAGGAGAGGATGTATATCTTGTTTTGCTCCTGTACACCTATATTATGTCTGTGCATGTTTGCATATTGTAACCAATGTCCTGTGCTCTCCCGGGTCGTGCCTGAAAATAGGCAGGTCTGTTGCCTAGCGCACTTACCCAGTTACCAAAAGCTAATAAATAATAAATAAACTCTATCTGCATAACAAATGGAGCAAGGCCTTATTCAATCCAGTCACATACCTCCCTCTTTAAGATGGAACCTGTTTTACAAAAACAGGTTTCCAAAATGTTCTATTAATTCTCTTCTAACATTAGCTTACAACCTTTACAGTTCATTGCATATGCAGTACAGCAAGTGGAGAAGTTTAAACTCACACATTTTGTTTTTTCAACCTTCAGAATTCTCAATTCCTGATCCATATCTTGACAGAAAATCAGCACTGACATTCTCTTTTCCAGATTTGTACATCACTTTAAATTTAAATGGCTGTAGTGCCAGGTACCACTGTGTGATTCTAAAATGTGTATCCTTTATTTGGTTAAGCCAACAGAAAGGTTTGTGATCTGTTATAAGTACAAAGTCAGCTCCTAGCAAATAAAACTTAAGAGACTCCACAGCCCACTTTGCTGCAAGGCATTCTTTTCAATGGCGGCATACCTTTTCTTTCTGTCATGCAGTTTCCTACTGATATATACAATGGGATGTTCCTTCCCATCTGTATGTTGACTTAAGACTGCACACCTAGGCCTACCTCTGATGCATCTGTCTGTAACAAAAACTGTTTCTCAAAATCTGAGCTTCTTTAAAGAGTGGCTGAACATAATGTAACCTTAATGACCCGAAAAGTTTCATCACACTCTGGGGACCATTTCACATTATTTGGGTACTGTTTTTTCGTGAGTTCGGGGAGTGGAGTAGTAAACTGGGCAAAGCTGGGAACAAATCTCTGATAGTAACCAGTCAACCCTAAAAATAACATGACATGTTTCTTTGTTTTAGGGATAGGACTGTTAGCTGCAGCTTCTATCTTAGAAATCTCTGGCTTTACTTCTCCATTTCCCAAAACATAGCCCAAATATCTGGTTTTCTGCATGCCCAATGCACATTTGGTAGGATTAACAGACCTGCCTTTTTGATAGATTGGATAACTGCTCGTTCCAGGTGGCTTTTCCAGTCTGGACTGTACACCACAACATCATCCATGTAAGCAGCACAATAACCAGTGAGAGGGGATAAAATTACATTCATGTACTGCTGGAATGTAGCAGGTGCGCCATGTAAACCAAACGGCATGGTGGTGAACTGACAGAATCCAAGAGGAGTGGCAAATGTAGTTTTGTCCCTGGATTCTTTAGTTGAGGGGATTTGCCAGTAAATCTTGGTGAGATCAAGGGTACTGATGTGCTTGGCACTCGCCGATCAGTCCACCACATCATCTATCATGGGCATAGGATAAATGCCAAATTCTGACACGTGACTGGGTTTGAATCCCACTACTAACACCATCTGTCGTCAAGGCACAGGTCAGGAAGCACAGGAACACCAGGAAGGAGCAGTTGTAAAATTTGCAAGTAGCATTTTATTATCAACAACAGAATGAAAATAAATACATGTTCAGGATAGCTATATACAAAGGCAGTACAAACAGAGAAAACAAAGGTCCTTCCTCTATGAGTTTCTTTTCAATTCCAAATCTCAGTCTCCCCTAGCAAACGTCAGCTGTTCTTTTTATAACAAGTCTTTGCCTGATCATTAACTTCTTTATCCTGATCTCATTAAGGAGATATCCTGTTTTTCACAAAATGTTCATATCAGTTTCTTTGTAGAGCAGGCTTGCAAATAAAACAGTGTCCCAAGCTGGTCTCCTGCTGACAACTCTGCAAAAGAGACTGCAAACAAGCTTGAGAGGAGCTGAAACTGCATCTTAGATTAACCCCCTAAATTCCAAATAGCTTTTGCAATCATTTCAACAGTACACCTATATACATTTTCAAACCAAGGGATCCCAGTATCACCAACAGTTTCACATAAAGATTCATATATATTTTTATAACCGCACATATGCGGGGGGAGGGAAGACAGAAACAGCAAGTGAAGGCAGAGAGATACTGAGAGGTGGAGAATCACGAGGCTGACAGAGTGATCAGTTCCTAGGTTTCACAAGAACATTTGGTTGCACAACCAGACAAACAAGAGACAGAAAAGGAGAGGACAGAACAGATCTTTGCATTTAACTCTTTCTGCATAACAAACGAGACAGGGCCTTATTCAACCCTGTCACAATACCCTTGAGGTATCTGAATGGTTCTATCATGTGTCCCCTTTCTCTCCTTTCCTCCAGTGAGTACATATTTAATTCCCCTGAGGTTTTCCTCATAAGACTTCTGATGCAGGCCATGGACCATTTTGGTTGCCCTTCTCTTTACCGCCTCCACCTGGTCTATGTCCTTCCCGAGATGAGGCCTCCAGAACTGAACACAGTACTCCAGGTGTGGTCTCACCATTGATCTATATAGGGGGAGGTAACACTACCTCCCTGTTTGTGCTGGTAATACCCATCCCTATGCACCCCAGCATCCTACTAGCCTTTCTTACTGCCTTCTCACACTGCTTTGCTACCTTCAGGTCATCAGATATGACCTCCATATCTCTTTCCTGTTTTATTGTTAACACCCCTCCAAATGATACATTGCCCTTGGATTTCTGTGCCCCATGTGCACAATTTTACATTTTTTGGCATTAAAGCCCAGTTGCCAAACCCTTGACCAGTCTTCCAGTCCTATGTGCATCTAAAATATGGAGCAATGCTTCACCCTGATTAGCATGCTCAGGATAATAAACAGGAAGGTGTGCCATTTGATTTAGTAGACATTCTGATACCACATATAGTAGAAACTCAGGATATGTATGCAAATAAACTCTATCTTTGTGAAAGATCAAAAACAGAGGCTCACACATAAGAGCCTGCAGCTCTGAAATCCTTCGAGCAGAAGTAATGGCAACAAAGAAGAACAGTTACGTACTTACTGTAACAGTAGCTCTTTGACAGAATCTCTTTCATCAGGCCACACTTATGGAACATATAGCCACCAGGCACTAGGACCACATGGAAACTTTTACAAGCAGTCAGCCAGGGGCACCCCACAATGATTCCTAGTGTCAGCGTGCATGTAAATGGGCTCAGCCTCTCCTCCCCTTAGTTCCCTGCTAGAGATCACACTCTGAGGACTTCCCTATAGGAAATCAGGAGAAAACCTAGCACTCTGTAAAGAAGGCAAGGCAAAGGACTAGAAGAAGGAGGAGGCCAGAATGGAGACGTAACAGCAAACCCAGTACTGCAGACACACCGGGGGAAGGAGGGTGGGATGGCATGACCTAATGAAATGGAGGCTCTCAAAGACAGAATAATTATGTAAGAACGTACCGTAATAGTAGATGGAGAGAATCTCTTGCAGTAGGTCACACCTTAGGAACTTCAGCTGTCAGGCACCATGACCACACGGAAATTTTTTTTGCTAGCAGGCCATCTGGATCCGCCCACGGTGACATCACCAAGTTGGCATCTCCTATACAGCCGTGGGTGGGCCCCATACCCTCCTCAGTTCCCCGCCAGAGACCATCCAACAAGGATGCAATCCCAAGGAAACCGAGGGAGAACCAAAGAGACCTGCCAGAAGGAGCATGGGAAACCGCAGGTTGACCATCCTACAGAAGGGAGAACAGGAAAAAGGAGACTCTGAATGAAGGGGGAAGGTGGGAGGAATGGCATGACCTGCTGCATTTATGGGAAGTTCTTATGTAACTCCTATCTTCTTCAAGGATATCTACTGCAGCAGGTCACACCTTAGGAACGAGTCCCAAGCAGTACTGCAGAGGAGATCAGACTGGGAGGCTGGAAAGCAGGGACCTATGAAAGGAGGCCCTGTAAAATAGCTAGGCCAAAATTTGCCCACCTTCTAGAGGCGATGTCCAGACTGTAGTACCTAGTGAAAGTGTGGACAGTACTCCAGATGGCAGCAGCACAGATCTTAGCTGAGGAAACCCCTCTGAAACAGGCAACAGAAGTGGCCACGCATCTGGCTGAGTGGCCCTTAACAGCCCCAGGAAGTTCCTTACTGTACTTCCTGTAACAGAAAATAATACAGTTGGCCAACCACTTGGACAGTCACTGTTTAGAAACTGGCACACCTTCTTTCACGGGGCGAATGAAACAAACAGCTGTGTGGACTTCTGGCAGTCCCTTGTGTGGTGAACGTAATATCTAATAATTCTATGTACATCCAAAGTATGGAGCAATGCTTCCCCTGGACTGGCATGCTCTGGGTAATAGACAAGCAGGTAGATGGCTTGATTCAGGGTAAACTCAGACACCACCTTCGGTAAGAAGTTAGGTTTAGTGTGCAAAGACACCCTGTCAATGAAAAAAATTAAATAAAGTTCTTACGAACATATGAAATTTGCCAGCAGATAAAGGCTTAGAGGTCTATCAAGTCTGCTCAAATGTGCAGCTAGCACCCCTTATTCTGCAGCTGCCCTTCCCTGCCACCTTTCCCCTCCACTGACCCTCCCCCTTGCCCTGTCCCAGTCCCTTTTGAAGAAGTCCACTGTTCTACTGGATACCACTTCCGCTGGTAACACATTCTACCCAGCTACCACCCTCTCTGTAAAAAAAAAAAATCTCATCTCCCTCCTGAACCTTCCTCCCTCCCTCCCTCCAGTCTCATATCATGGCCCCGGGTGTCCCTCCCCCCTTACTTCGAACAGCCTCTCTGTACCTGTCTTGTTTATTCCTTTCATGTACTTAAAGGTTTCAATCATGTTCCCCCCATCCCACCTCTCCTCCAGCGAGTATATGTTCAGCTCCCTCAGCCTCCTTTCGCATGGTAAATCCCCCAGCCCCTTGACCATCTTTGTCGCCCTGTGCTGCACCCCCTTCAGTAACTTAATGTCTCTCTTCAGATATGGGAGCTAGTGCTGCATACAGTTCTCCAGGTGCAGACTAATGACCTATACAGTGGCAGAATCACCTCCCCCCTCGAGGATATACCCCTTGCAATGCAACCCAGCATTTTGGTGGCCTTCGCAGCTGCCTTCCTGCATTATGCCGAGTTGTTCATTGGCCCTGTAATGAGCACCCCTAGATCCTTCTCCTCCTCTGTCTTGGCTAGCTGCACTCCCTCCAGCTAGTAACTCCTCCTTAGGTTCTTCACCCCAAAATGCAGCACCATGCACTTTTTGCATTAAACTCCACTTGCCAGGTGTCTGACCAGGTTTCCAGCTTTGCTAGATCATCCTGCAGCCCCTGCCATCCCCCTAGGTCGTTCACCACCACTCCCATCTTGGTGTCATCAGCAAACAGACTGATCTTGTGCTTGATGTCCAATGATATGTCTACAGTGTATATCCCAAACACTGGTCTCAACACCGAGCCCTGTGGAACACCGCTTGTCACTACCCTTGGGGATGAGAGCTCCCCACCCACCACCACCCACTGTTGCCTTCCCTGAAGCCAGTTCCTTACCCATTTCACCAGTTTTGCACCCGCCCCTGTGCCTTCTAACTTACTTCCCAGCCTCCCATGTGGCACCGAGTTGAATGCCTTACTGCAGTCCAGATACAGGACATCCACTGTGTACATTTGTCTAGTTACCCAGTCATAGAACTCCACCAGGTTGCTTTGGCAGGATCTGCCACATATGAAGCCATGCTATCTGCTGTCCTGTAGTCCTTTGGTCTCCAGGAGGGCCACCAGCCTCTCCTACAGGATAGTCCCTATCGGCTTACCCAGAATGGATGTGAGGCTCACCGGTCTGTAGTTCCCCATCCATCCTTGGGGCCACTCTTGCGGACGGGCACCACATGAGCCATCCTCCAATCCTGAGATACACACCCCAAATGTAGTGAGGCATTAAATAGGTCTGCCAAAGGTGCTGCAAGGACCTCTGCCAGCTCCTTCAGTACCCTGGGGTGGATGCCATCTGGGCCTGGTGCCTTGTCAACCCTCAGTGCCCTCAAACCCTCCAGAACTCTGCCCTCCATGATTTCCCCATCTGTCATCCCTCCCCCCGTTTCTGCCGTTCCTCCACCCTTGGGTATCACCCCCCTCTTCTCCTTAGTAAATGCCGAGCAGAAGTAATCATTTAGCGCTTCTGCCTTATCGCCCCCTGCTTCCACCCAATCCCCCTCCTTCCTAATCCTTACTATGTGGTCCTTACAGTTCCTTTTCTCCCTGATGTACCTAAAGAAGTCCTTCTCCCCCTTCTTAATGCCTTGTGCCAACCTGCACTCTGTAGACACCTTGACTCCCCTTACTGCCCATGTCACCTCCTTTGATTTCTTCAGGTACTCCTCCCTGTCCCCCCCCCCCCGTTTTCTTGTACCTCCTACAGGAAGCTCTTTTCCTCCTTACCTTTTCCATGACCTCCTTGCTCACCCAGCTTGGTTTCTTAGCCCTAGCCTTCTTGCTCTGTGCCTTGCTGCAGGGTCTGGTTGCCCCCACTATCCTCAGCTTTATGAGCTCCCACCTCTGGTTAGTGCCCATACTAGGCTGAATTCTGGCCAGGTACCCTTTTACCACTTCCCCCATCCTTCCAAAGTCGGCCCTCCTGAAGTCCAGCACCCTTGTGCCAGATTCCACTCCTTCCTTGCCCATATCCAATGTGAGCCATACCGAGTGGTGGTCACTTCCTGACAGTGGTTCTTGCACCCTAAGTTCCCTCACAAACTCCCCATTTGTCAGCACAAGGTCAAGGGTATTCCCTAACCTGGTTGGTTCACTGATTATTTGTATCAGAAAGCTGTCCTGGAAGGCATCCAGCTGTACCTGCTCCCTTCTATTCCTGGTTGTTGGGTTACTCCAGTCCACTCATGGCATGTTGAAGTCCCCCACAATCACCACACTACCCTTCTCGCAGGTCCTTCTAATCTGTCCTGCTAGTTCCCTTTCTAACGCCTCCATTTTTAGAGGGAGGCCTGTACACTACTCCCATTCTGAGAGTCCTGTTCTTGGAATCCTGGATTTGTATCCAAAGTGCCTCCATATTACCCTCCTCCCCTTCCTCCCTTACACACTTCAGTCTTTCCCTCACATATAGTGCCACCCCCCTCCTTTCCTAATCACCCTATCCCTAAGAAATAACATATACCCTGGTACAGACAGGTCCCAGTCATTGTATTGGGTGGCCCATGTTTCTGTGAAGGCTGCAATGTCCACCTCTCCCTCTGCCATGAGTGCCTGTAGCTCTGCAGTTTTCCTCCCAAGGCTCCTAGCATTAAGGGTGACCACCTTCCACCCCTCCCCCCTCCACTCTGCCCTCCTTTACTAGCATCACCAATAGTACTTGTCCTTTGTCACTGTTATGGGCAGGCAAGCTCATATGGCTTCCCAACCTGTGATCTCTGCATGTCTTTTGCCCACCTGCCGCCCCCTGCTCCTAGTTTAAATTCCCAACTTCCTCTATGTACTCCTCCAACCTCTGTTTCAACATTTTCTTTCCCTCCTCGCTCAAGTGTAGTCTGTCCTTGGCATAGAGACTGCTGTCCTCCCTGGTCCCTCCCCACCCACCAGCCCATACCCTTTAGAATGATACCAGGTTCTTAGCCATCCATTAAATTCCTCTATTCTCAGCTTTCTTGTTGTGCTTGCCTTGGGCACTGGAAGTATCTCTGAAAAAGTTACTGATCTTCCTGCCCCCTCACATAATTGTCCTAGTTCTTCAAACCTCCTCTGGACTATATCTACTGTCTTGTTAGCCAGGTCGTTCGTCCCCAGATGTATAATTAAATGAGGCTTGTCCCTACCCCTTCTAGCATATTTAAGAACAGAATGTCCCACCCTTTCTGCTGTCATTCCTGGCATGGTCTCCACCCAAATGTGACATGCCTCTCCCTTTTGCTACCCCACCTGACTCCTCTTAGTATTGTGTCCCCCAGCACTAAGATTCCACCCCTCTTACTCCCTGCTTGCTTCCATTCCTCTCCATCTCTCAGTCCCGGCTCTTCTGCCTCCTGCACAGTATTTCCCCCTTCCACACCTGTTGTAATTCCCCCAGCAGTACTTCCCACCGCTCCAGTTTGGTCTGGGCATTTATCAGTTACTCCTCCAATTTCATCACTTCCCTCCTCCTCCTTCCCCTCTAGCACTGCAAAACATTTTTCTGAAGACCCTTCACCAATGCCTGCATCCTTTCTCTTCATAGTAACCTGTTCCCTCCTTTCCACTCCATGACTGTTGCCACTTCTCCTCCTCCCCTCACAAGTCCCTATCTCCTGCCAGTCCGGTAGCACTGAGGGTTGAGGTGCTGGACACCACACCTCACGCCATACTGGTGACCCGGGTTCGGGAATGAGCCTGGGGGGTCGGCGGAGGAGGAGAGGATCGAGCATCCGTAGACTGCTCTTCTCTCCTGAGGAGGGGTAAGGGGACTGTCCCGCGCAAGTAGCAACACCCAGCAATAGCTGGCTGTACTACAGCCGCAGGAACCAATGAAAGGGTTACAACATTGGGCGGCTGCCCTCTGCACATGTGCGGGTGCACATGCGTAGCGATCTGGCGACACTGCAATGCCCTCGTTGGGAGAATAAGTAGAAAATCCCTCCCCCCTCCAGTACACGAAGGCGGGGCTAGTGGCATTGGTCCCACGTCCACCGCTGGGCGTAAGGACGCATGTTCTGGTTCCCCCACCCCAGGCTGCCCCACCAATCCTGTAGATAGGGCACTGGAGGTGATGGCGGTCCTTCTCCAGAGGATACAGACCCGGGGGTTCGGGTATGCCACATGGGTGATGGGGGATAGCCCCCCCCCGACCGGAATCGCATGAGCTGTGCTTCAGGCAGGACAGGAGACACCGATGACTGAGATACCCACACCGGAGACAGTCTGGAGCTAGGGAGAGTAGAAAAAGAGTAAAAAAAAAAAGTCCCTATCTTCTCCTTCCGTTTGTCTTTTATCCCCTGACCTGGTTTCCCTGGACACCATTCTTCTTGGCCTGGGCCCCTTTGTCTCTGCTTCCCTTCTTCTGACCCTCTCCTCACCACTGTTGGCTCAAATTGCCTTCCCTCATCTCCCCTCCTCCCTCCCTCCAGTATTGGGCTACAACCTCCTCCAGTCTGCCTTACCTGTCTTAGTTCCTCCTGTAGACCCTCGATCTCCTTTATAAGTTTCTCTATGTGGTTGCACACTAAACATCCCCCACCCTCCAGGCAATTTTTAGAAAGACTGGCACACTGCAGTTTTTGCAGCCTACCACCCTACCCATTGCTCTCACTGCCCACCAGTGACCCCCAACCCTTCCAGCTGAAGGATACCAAACTCTCCCCCAAGTCTCCCCTCTCCCCCTCTATCAGTGCAAAACATTCTTCTCCTTTTCTTAATTTCCCTTACCCCCTTTGCTGTACACTTCTAGATAAATTCTTCACACATGAGCACCTGTAGCTCAGAAATCCTTTGAGCAGAAGTAACAACTAAAAATAGCGCTTTCCACGACAGACAGCATAGCTTACATGTTGCGACCAGTTCAAAAGGAGCCACAGTAAGCATTTGTAAAACAAAATTCACGTCCCGCGCAACAGAGTTATGGATAGGAGGCTTGAAGTGCAGGATGGCTCTCAGAAATGTACGGGCCATGTCCAATTGGGCCTCAGTACGGCCCTCAGCGAGCACAGGGAAGGCAGAAATGGCAGACAAGTGCACCTTTAGGGAAGAGTATTTTAGTCCTTTTATATTTATTTATTGAAAAGTTTCACCAGGAAAGGTGCGCTGAGCAAACAAGTTACTTGTCTCGCGGGATGTCCTCGGGGGGGAATGGGAGTTGGGATAGTGCAAAAAATACATCAACAGGAACATCACAGGGTTACACAGTAGGTAAAATAGCAAAATCAGAGATAACACAAAATAGTACATTTCCAAAAGACGAAGCAGAACCAAACAATAGCAACCTGAGCCGTAGAACCGGCATCCAGAGATGTGGGGAAACAGTACAGGTAGGAGACCAGTCTTAGAACGAAATAACAGAATAGGAGATGGAAACTAGAAATGAGGGGCTACAACAAGTGCATATTCTCAAGCAGCTAGGTGGCTATTTGTTGCCAACAGTGTTTGGGGGCAGGAAAGTGCATTAAGAGCTTGGGGGGGGGGGGGACAGGTGACAGTGATTGCAACTTCTGCTTCCAGATGGGTTTAATGCAATGAGGATAGCTAATGACCACCGGAGGTAATCAAATTGCATGCACAGTTTTTACATAGGTAATTTAGTGAAGCCGATGATCGTGAACCTAAGGTTGAAGAGTGTCGGATTTGAGGGGAACGCGCATTCCATAATTTCGGTAGCCGATAGAAGGCTTTTTTCCAGCAGTAGTGGAGCGGCGAGGGATTGACAGAGTCCTCGAGTCACAGGATCCTAAAGAGTATTGGGAGGGAGGAGGCGTGAATATGGAGGAGGAGACATGCGAAGGAAGAGAGGCAAGCCAAAAACTTAAGAGATGAATTTGGCGCCATGGAGTGCGCATCTGTTAGCAAGAGAGAGGAAATTCAGAGATCGGTAGAGATCGCTGTGGTGAGTAAGAGAAGGGCATCGAGGGCAAAGTGGCAGAAGGAGTTGAAGGGCATGTCCATTCTAGCTAGGGAGGACTGTGGGGCAGCACTGCAGACTATACTGCAGTAGTCAAATATGGGTAGGATCATCTTCTGTACCAACTCACGCCTGGCTGTACGTAGGATGCACATACGGTTTCCGTATAGCGCACCAAGTTTGGGCTGCAGTTTTTTCAGAATGGCTTCAATGTGTACAGGAAGATGAAGCACCAGTCAAGCCAGACACCGAGGTACCCGAACGAGGAGGTGTTCTCTAATACAGTCCCATCAAGGGTGTGGAAGGTGGGCAAACAGTTTAGCCTAGCAAGTCTCTGCCTAGTACCAACGGTCATGGAGACAGTCTTCTTGGCATTTAGGAAAAGCTGATGAGAACTAAACCAGCATTGGACATTAGTGAACTCGAACTGAAGCCTGGTAGTGACACTGCAGGTGGATTTGCCAGCTGTAAAAATAACTGTGTCATCTGTATACATATGTATGTAAGCTGACTTGCAAGCCTGAGGGAGGTTGTTTAGGAAGATGGAGAAAAGAAGTGGGCTAAGCACTGAGCCCTGAGGGACATCAGTGCTTATGGGTAGGGGAGGTCAGGTGGCTTCGGCAATATTGCGACCTGCCAGTCAGGTAAACATTGAACCAGTCTGTGGCAGCGGGGAAGAGACCAGCAGATGTCAGACTGCTAAGAAGTGAGTGTGAGACCGTGTCGAAGGCTCTGGCCAAGTCGACAAAGATGGCAGAGGTAATATGGCCATTATCCATTCCAGTGGAGAAAGAGTCAGTCAACCTTAGTAGGGAAGTGGAGGTGGAATGGTTTTTCCTAAAACCAGACTGAAATGGAGTGAAGAAGGTAGAGTCCGTGAGGAAGGAGGAGAGTTTTTCAAGGACAAGATGTTCTTGTAATTTAGCTAAGGTAGGAAGGAGAGAGATAGGTTGATAGCTGCCAGGAGAGGAGTCATTACCCTTAGGCAGAGGGCGCACAACAGCGTGCGTCCACACTGAAGGAACAGCTGCAGACGAGAAGGATAGATTTAGTATGAGGGATAGAGGGTAGGCGATAGCTGGAGCAGACAGTGACAGGAGTTTAGGGTCCAGGCTGTCAGGCGAGGAGCCTTTTGAGGGATTAATTAATCAATCAATCAAACTTTGTTTATTTAAAACGCACATTTCCAATGATCAAGGCGCCGTACAAATTTATAAACACCAACCATTAATGTACTAAAACAATTTAAAATATTTAAAATTTCAAATAACGATTAAATTCCTCAACAGATGACAGTCCCGACTAAATTTACACTTCTTCTAAAAATGCTATGCTGAATAGATTTCAACTCCATTTTAAAACTTTGGATGGTCAGGCAGTCCCTTCTCCAACATGGTAGAGAACTTCACAGGGTCGGAGCTATAAATGCAAAGGTGCAGGCCTCAGATGTTCGAAGTTGTACCCTGGGAATGTCTAGCAATCCCTCGTCAGTGGATCGGAGTGGTTGGGAGGGGCAGTTGGGAACAAGGAGATCTTACAGGTAACGGGGTCCCTGGTCATGTAGGGCTTTATAGGTCAGCAAATCGACCTTGAAGGTGATACACCATCGCACTGGTAGTCAATACAGTCCACGCAGCACAGGTGTAACATGACTGGTCCTAGACGTACCAGTCAAAAGGCCGGCTGCAGCATTCTGCCAGCTGCAGGTGACGAATATTAACCCTCAGTAGCCCTAGGTACAGGGCGTTGCAGTAGTCAAGGCGAGTGGCCATGAAGGTATGGACCAAGGTAGGAAGATCATCACAAGGAACCAGGTGTTTCACCCGGGCAATATTCCTCAGATGGTAAAAAGAGGTCTTGACAATGGCTGACACCTGTGATTTTAGGGTCAAACCATCATCAAAAATAATGCCCAGGTTCCACACCCGGTCTGAGGCGGTAAGCTGGACACCCCTGAGCTAAAGACCCAAGGTTAGTCCTGCTGACACACCCGTCATCTGATGATCAGGATCCACGACCAACACCTCAGTCTTGTCCGGATTCAACCTCAGTCAACTAGCACTCATCCAGTCATGGATCTCGAATAGGCAGTTGTTAAACACCAAGAGAACATCTCCCCATTTGGGTACAAAGGACATGTACAGCTGAGTGTCATCTGCAAAGCGGTGAAAACTCAAAACTGTACTGCCTAATAATGTTCCCCAATGGCAGCATATACACAGCGAACAACATGGGTGCAAGATGGACCCCTGTGGCACCCCTCAGGATAGGGCGAGAGGATCAGAGGAGTAAACTCCTGACACCATTCTCTGTGTCCTACCCTCGAGGTAAGATCAAAACCACCTGAGGACGGTACCCGACAGTCCACAGATGAACCGCAGGCACTCCAATAGCATACCATGGTCCACCGTGTCAAATGCCGCAGAGAGATCAAGAAGGACCAAGATGGAACGGGTCTTCGCCATTAGGAGATCATTAAGCACCCGAACAAGGGCCATCTCAGTGCAATGCCTCTTCCTCAAGCCAGACTGGAGAGAGTCAGACATTGTGGATGGACAAATTATCATCCAGCTGCAGCGCAACCACCTTCTCAATAACCTTACCCACAAAGGGCAGGTTAGAGATTGGTCTGTAGTTAGCAAGATTATCTGGATCAAGGGAAGTTTTTTTCAGAAGCGGTCGTACAACAGCCTTCTTTAGGGGATCTGGAAAGATCCCCCTCTCCAATGATTGCCAGCCTATCTCAGCCAGGACCAGACCGATTTCCTCAACACATCCCACCAGGAGACGTGTTGGGCCCGGGTCCAAACTACAGCTGGTTGGCCGCAAAGTCTGAATGATCCTCACAATGTCCATGATGTCCAGTCAGCCAAAGTCAGACCAGACAAGCTGGGCGCTCGCAACGTCCCACTGACCTCCACCACACACCATAGAGGGGGCTAGGCGGATATCAGACCTGATGGTGACAACCTCATCCACAATAAATCATGCAAACTCATCACATCTTTCTTGTGACAATGCTCCACCAGACTGTAAGCAGATTGGATTGCACAATCTGTCTAGTCTGGAAGAGCTGAGCTGGTTGCATTAATAGTGAGGAAAACCTGCAAGATGTCTGCACGAGTAATTGGTGCGAAAGAGAAGGTGGCAGAAGATATGTGAATTGGAGAGGGTGAAGAGTCTAGGGTGGAGGGGTAGTAGGAGGAGGAGGAGGAGGTGGTCGGAGGGGTGGCGACTGTGGATGAAGATGAGTGTTGTAGGTTAAGGGAAGGGGAAGAGGGAGTGGGTGGGGTTGACAGGAGGGATGAGGCACAAGTCGTAAAATGTGTGTTCAAGCATTCGGCAATGGCCATAAATTCCGAGATTAATGAGAGGTTTTGCTTAAGTATGGGGGTGGGGGGTTTAGAAGCAGGGGAGAACAGGGACTGTATTACCTTCCAGAACTTGGATGGGTTGTTAGTGTTGTCAAGAAAGTCTGAGTGAAAGTGTTCAGTTTTGGCTAGCCGGATTGCTTTACTGCATGCATTTTGAAGCTCTCTGTAGCGCTGGTAGTCGGAAGGATGCTTTACAATGGTGCCAGGCAAGATCACGAGCTCTTTGGCAAGCCGAAAGCTCAGGGGTGACCCATGGAAGGTGGTTGCCTCAAACTCTTTGCTTATGTAGAGGGGTGTGGCGGTTCCAAATCTGCAGGAACTTGCCAGTGAATGTATTTATGGCATCGTCTACTGAGGAGACAGAAGAGAGAGAGGATCAGTCCGACTGTGTGAGGTTGAGGTGCAGAGGGAGAAGATCATACAAGGAGTAGGCTCAAGTTAGAAGAATTGTATGGGGGACCTTAGGTCTATGTATTTTACGTACCACGTAAATCATATGGTGATCGCTTATGACATCAGGAAGGAGACCGGAGGCCACTATCCTATGGGGATTTGATGTGAGAGCCAGGTCCAGGAGGGAATGATTAAGCGTTTTGTTGTTTAAATGAGTTGGCATCAGTCAAGGACACAAGTACTCTAGAATCTGATTCACTGGGCAGGCGAAGGGGTCCAGGTGACTGGAAGCTGCCCACAAAGCAAAACGCTTCCACTTCATGGAATAAGTAACCCTGGTGGAGGGTTTTCTGGTGGCTACCAGGATGTCAGCAATTTTTAAGCTTCCCCCAAGCTGTTGCTAGTTTACAGACCTTAAAGCTGTTGCTAGCTCACATACCTTAGTAAAAAAAAAAAAAAATTATCAAGGTTCCAGCAAATCAAGTTAAGCTCATACTAACTACTGGTAGTATTTGGCTGTTCTGTTCATATAAACAAGCATATATTAGCATTAGTACCTTCCCTATCCACTGTTTACTGCTACCTCTGCCCACAGCTTTTCTGCTAACACCTTTCACCAACATTACAGCTATTATACCCTTTAGTACTGCCCTCAACCTCAATACTATTTATATCGTTAATCATGCTTTCAACCTAAGGCTACTCTTCACTATCTTCCTTGTACTCTGCCTTCCCCTTCTTACCTTCACTCCAGTTCCATCACCTAAGCTGCCAGACCCCACCTACCCCTTCTTGCTCCACTCCCATGTGCAAAATCTCGCAGTGACTCCTCACCAGCCCTCTTAACTTGGACCTACTACCCCTTCTGTCCCAGCGCTCCCCTCCTACCCATCCCTACCCTTTTCACCTTGCTACATTTACTAAAATTCCAACCACTTACCTCCCTCTACTCCCCCCCCCCCCACTGCATCCTTAACTAGATCTCCTCCCTAGTATAAGGGCATAGAAATTCACTTCTTGATCACTGCGCTCCTACTTCTATCTTCTGGAGACATCAACCCTAACCCTGGTCTGTGCCCTCCAGTCATCCCAGAATCAGCATCTGCTACCACTGACCTCTCCCTAAACAACCCTCTCACCCTTCCCCGTTGCTTACAAATCTTGCACCTAAATATTAGGAGTCTTCTCCCAAAATTAGACAGATTCACTCCAGCCTCTAGTTGTTTCACTTGCTCCTGACATTATCACTCTTTTGGAAACGTGGCTCAATAATAAAATTAGTAAGTTCCCTCTCTCCATCCCTGGGTACACTATATATCAGCAAGATCAATCCACTAGGGGAGGAGAAGTGGCAATATATGTCTCCACAGTCATACAATTCACCACCATTCTCACATCGGTCCTGAGAGCTTACGAGTTACTTATCCTTAAACTTTCCCTTCCATTCTCAATACCTATTTATGTTGCTGGTGCCTACTGTTGCCCTGGCCTCCCCTCCTCTGCTATCTCCGATCTAATTAGTACTACACTTTCTCATACCTCTTCAGATGAAACATATATAATGGGTGACTTCAACCATAACTGGATATCTCCAGCCATTAATAAATTATGTAAAGATACCCGTGTCCTTAACTCAACGCAACTCATTTCTGAACCAACCAGGATGAACAATAAAACCAGCAACCACTCCCTGATTGATTGGGCCCTCACTTCCCATTCCCATAGGGTAATTAAATCTGGTGTTCTACCAGATGCCGAGTGACCACCACATGACCTATTTAGTACAAAAAAATTCACAGGATCAAGGCCCCCCCCAAACACCCTACAGTTCCGTTCATATAAATCTCTCAACCTCACTCCCCTCCTTCATGTCCTGGACCACACAAACTGGGAACCAATAGCCTCGCCAAACTCTACAGATGATGCTCACAACTACTTTCATGATAAATTCTTGGAAATTTGGAACAAACATGCCCCCATGTGACACACCAGGGTTAGGGGTAACCACCTCCCTTGGATCACCCCAGAACTCCTGGTGTGCCTAAAAGCCCATGATCAAGCCTGGGCTACTCACAAAGCCTCTAAGCTCCCTCAAGACTATGCCATCTACCAATCTCTTCATAATAGGTGCACTAAAGCCACTTGTTTAGCTAAAGCTGACTACTACTGATCTACCTTCCAGTCCAACATTAATAACCCAGCCAAATTCTGGAAGGCAATTCACTCCCCTCTTCTCCCCCCCCAACCTCCTCCTTAAAATAAACATCTATGTTGCTGTGCACCTTAGTGTTGCTACTGAGTTTAAACCATATTTCACCTCCTGTGCCTCTGCTCTCCTATCCTCCTTACCTTCTTCCCCACTTGCGGACTCCGTTTCTCCCAGTCTCCCCTCTTCATCAAACTCCTTAAGAATTTCACCCTCTGACACCTTGGATGAACTATATGCGCTTAATCTGTCCAAAGGCAGCTCACCCGATGGTTTGAACCCCAAGCTGTTATATCTATCTGCCCCCACCATCGCCGCTCCTCTATCAGCCCTTCTCAACCTCTCCTTCACTATGGCTACTATCCCATCTGTATGGAAGCATGCCACTGTACTCCCCCTGCCTAAGGGTGGTAATCCCTCTGCTCCTGCTAATTATTACCCCATTTCTCTTCTTCCTACCCTCACTAAACTCCAAGAATATCTGGTCCTTTCTCAGCTCTCTTCCTGTCTCTCTGATTCTAACTTTTTCACTCTGTACCAATCTAGTTTCCAGAAGAATCACTCCACTACCACCTCCCTGATTAGGCTCACTGACAATCCTCTCTGGGATGGACAGTGACCTTACTACATGCCATTTTTGTTGACCTAGCAAAGGCTTTTAACACCGTCTCCCACACCCTTCTATTAAACTCCCTCTCCTCGGCTGACTTATCCGACTCTACCACAAGCTGGCTAAGTGTTTACCTGGTAGGCAGAACCGAGTTGGTCAGAACAGCTGACTCCACGTCCCCTCCTCTCCCAGTCAACACTGGCGTGCCCCAGGGGTCCATTTTGGGTCCTATCTTACTCTCCATATTCCTAAATGACCTTCTCTCAGCCTGCACATCCACCTCTGTTCATATGTACGCCGATGACACTGTCCTGTTCACGTCAGGACAGTCTCCTGCTGATGTAGAAACCAGACTTCAGCATGACTTCAATAAAGTTTGGCACTGGTTCAACTCTCATCAACTCTCCCTTAACGCCAAGAAGACAGTCTCAATGACCTCTGGCACTAGGCAGAGACTCACTCGGCTCTCCTCCCTGCCCTCTTTCCATACCCTAGACAGGACAGTCCTTGAGGACACGCCATCCTTTAGGTACTTGGGGGTTTGGCTTCACTAACACCTCAACTTCTCTGGCCATGTGGACACCATTCTGAAGAAACTACGTCCCAAGCTTGGTGTTTAATTCAGGAACCGTACCTGCCTCCCGCTACCGACTAGGTGCGAACATGTCCAGAAGATGATCCTACCTATTTTTGACTACTGTGATGTAGTCTACAGTGCCACTCCCAAGTCTTCCCTAACTAGACTGGACACCCTTTTTAATTCCTTCTGTCACTTCGCTCTTGACTCCTCCCCTTGCACACACCACTGTAATCTCTACCACTCCCTGGCTTTTCCATCATTAGAAAATCGCTGCCACCTCCACTGTGCCAAATTCATGTAAAAATTTTTCATCCTCCCTCTCCAGAACATTCTCTTAGGTCCTATGACTCTCGTCTGTTGGTAGTTCCACGTCTGTCAACTGCTGTAGGACAAATGGCCTTCTTGCATCGCTTCTCCAAACTATGGAACTCTCTTCCTCCTCAGAATCGCCTCTCTTCATCATTCTATCTCCTCAGCTGTACATAACTTCCTCTCAGAAAATTGTACCTGTGGATGGTCTCCCTTTTCGCGTGACCTACACTGCTTTGATCCTCTGTTAGCGGAGTCAATGCTTGTCAGTCCCTTCTGTAAGCCTGTACATGAGATGGCAGCATTTACCTGTTCACTGAATTGCCAGTAAATGTAATTTATTGCTGCCCTTATATGTGCCTGTCTTCTATATTCCAGCACGGTTTACACTGTCATGCTCCATTGTATAAAATGTACTACTCTTTTGGTTTGATGTATGTATATATATAGTCCCATATACCCTTTCCCCCAGGACATTTACAATGTCATGCACCAATGTTTAAACTGCACTATTGTTTTGTGTTGATGTATGTATGAATGTATAACTATATTCCCTTATACCCTTTCCCCAGGATGCACCATGAGACGAGCAACTTGTTGTTCAGTGTGCCTCTCCTGATGAAACATTTCAATAAATAAATAAAAAAAATTAAGGGAGACACCAAACCTGGCAATGGCTACGTCTTCAGGAGCCAGGGTTGCGGGTTAAGGGACTGAAGGTTCAGATGGACAAGGGTTCCCTGGTCCAGTTACAGCATGCCCAATCACAGGGGAAGGGACACCGCAGGCTTCACCATTAAGTGCCTCAAACGTGGAAACCAAATCTGACAACGGCAAAGGGGAGCCACCAGAATCAGAGTGGCGCCTTCCATCTGGAGCTTGATTAGCACCCTTTGAATCAGAGCGGGGGGGGGGGAGACATAGAGGAACCTCCCTTTCCAAGAGAGGAACAATGTGTCTTGCCAGAAAAAGTACAGTTACGTAAGAACTTACTGTAACAGTAGATCTTCGAGAGAGGCTCTTGCAGTAGGTAATTACAAACAGGACTGAAGCTGGCAGGCATCGGGACCCCAAGAAAACATTTCTAGCTAGCAGTCTCTGGCGGGGGACCGCCCCCACATCAGGTGACCAACGACAGGCAACGTCAGTATAAAGAAGTGGTCCCCCACGCCTGCCTTCCAGTTCTTTCCCGCCAAAGGCCAAAAAAGGCAAGACGAGAGAGAAGCGGATGTTTCCTTCCCTGGAAAAGGAGCTGAAAAAGCTTAGGGGGATGGAGGGTGGGAAGGTATTACCTACTGCAAGAGCCTCTCTCGAATATCTACTGTTATGGTAAGTTCTTACGTAACTGTACTATCTTACTTCAAGAGGGCTCTTGCAGTAGGTAATTACAAATAGGACTGAGTCCCAAGCAGTCTGGAACAAGAAGAAGCAAACAGGAGGAGGAAACTACCCAAATGTAGAACCTCTGGCTGTGAAGGTCTTAAGAAAGAAGACCCTGCAGAACAGCCAACCCGAAGCCCGCTCTACGGCGAGAGGCAATGTCCAAACTGTAATGTTTTGTAAAGGTATAGACAGAAGTCCAAGTTGCAGCTGCACAGATGTATGCCGCTGACACATTCTTGAAACAAGCAGCAGAGGCCGCGACCCCTCTGGTGGAGTGGCCTCTGACCTGACCCGGCAGGGTCTTGTTGTACTTGTCGTAACAGAAAATGATACAATGAGCCAACCATTTAGATAGGCACTGCTTAGAAACAGCATTGCCTTCTCTTTTTCGAGCAAAGGAGACAAACAGTTGATCTGGTCTTTCTGAGATCCTTCGTCCTGCTGGTGTAGTATCTCAGAATTCGGTGAACATCCAAAGTATGCAAGAGGTACACCCCTTGACTGAAGTGCTGCGTAAAGAAAGCAGCAGCTCAATGGATTGATTCAGCGTAGATTCTGCTACCACCTTAGGGAGAAACTTAGGGTTGGTACGCAGAGCCACACAGTCCTTGTGGAAAATCAAATACAGGATTTTACACATGAGGGCCTGGAGCTCGGAAATACTTTGAGCAGAAGTACTGGCCACTAGGAAGAGAGTCTTCCAAGAAAGGAACTTTAGGCATTTTAGCAGGGGCCAGAGGGCCCCTGCTGTAAATGAAAATATAATTATCTGTAAAGGCCCAGTGTTCTTCTAATCTTTGTACTGTGTTTAACAAAGCTGAATATTGGTGATGTATGACCTGAAAAACTGTTCAACAAAAATTATATTTACAAAAAAAATAAGAGTGCAAAGGTACTAAAATGAAGACGGGATAGCCCAAGCAGTGACAAAAGGGGACAAGATATTTTTAGGTAAGTAAGTAAAAAGAGGAAGACCAAAGGAAACAGAATTTGATGGAAGATAAGGACCTCTTGGCCCACCCATTCTACCCTTTTTCCCCCACATACATTATCGCAGACTGCACTTGATCTACTCCTTCTTCTCCTTCCTCCCTTCCTTTCCACTACGATTAGGAGGGACTATATGGTTAAAAAGGGATGGGGGATAATGCAGAAGGGGACCAGGAAAAGGCAGACACCCTAAACAAATACTTTTGCTCAGTGTTCATAATGGAAAAAGAAGGGGAGGCCACCTGGGGACCACTGATCACCGTACGGTGTACAGAGGGGTAATAATCGGAGTGGTAAAAAGTAACAGGAGCTCTTGAAGGAAGGGAGGAGGACACAAGTCCTTTTTCAGAGGAGAGAGTCCTAAAGAGACTCGCTAATCTGAAAGTGGACAAAGCAATGGGTCGGACGGGGTACATCCTAGGGTATTGAGGGAGTTCAGGGAGGCATTGGCTGCACCTCTAACAGTCCTTTTTAACAGCTCACTCGAAACAGGAGTGGTTCCAGATGAGGGCAGATGTAGTCCCACTTCACAAAAGTGGTAGCAGGGAGAAGGCTGGCAATTATAGACCAGCCAGTCTGACATAAGTGGGAAAGTTAATGGAATCACTGCTGAAGGAGAGGATAGTGGAATTTCTTGAATGGGTTGCAAGACCCAAGACAGCATGGATTCATAGGTGGTAAGTCATGTCAAACAAATGTGGCAGGTTTCTTTGTTTGAGTGACCAAGGAATTAGAGCAAGATGGAGCGGGGGATGTGGCCAACCTAGATTTCAGCAAGACATTCAACATCATTCCACATAGGAGACTATTAACCAAGCTGGGTAGCTTAGGAGTGTGTCAAAAGGTGGTAAATTGGGTATATTGCTTAGGGGATAGGCGACAGAGGGTGGTGGTAAATGGGAGCTCACTCCAAAGAAGGGAGGGTGACCAGTGGGTGCCTCAGGGATCAGTGCTGGGACCAGTCTCCTTTAGGAGAGTTGCTCTTTTGCTAGTGCCTTAGAAAAGCACTAGCAAATGGGCAAGAAGGAGGGGTGGAGGAACAATGGCGAATAATCAAAACAGACATCGCAGAGGCAACAAGCCTTTGTGTGAAGCAAATCAATAAAACAAAACAAAGGAAAAAAACACTATGGTTCTCAAAAGAGGTGTCAGGGACGGTTAAGGAGAAAAGGATAGCATTCAGGAAATATAAGGAAACACAGAAGGAGCAGGACAGAGAACTTTATCAGTTAAAGCAGAAGGAGGAAGGGAAGGGAAGGCAGTCAGAATAGCAAAGGCACAAACTGAGGAAAAGATAGCCAGCTCTGTTAAGAAGGGGGATAAAACTTTTTATAGGTACATTAGGGAGCGAAGAAAGACCAAGGGAGGAACACAGAGACTTAATAAAGGGAAGGGAATGTGGGCAGAGGGTGACAGTGAAAAAGCAGGGATACTGAACGAATACTCTGCTCAGTATTCACAACATATGAGGAGGGGGAGGTGCCTAAACCAAACAAGTGAGAAACTCTGAATAGGGGGGTCGATACCAGTCCATTCACAGAAGAAAGGGTTTTGAAAGGACTCTTGAAACTGAGGGTGGACAAAGCAATGGGGCCTGATGGGATTCACCCAAGAATACTAAAAGAATTAAGGGTAGAACTAGTAACACCACTGACTACTCTCTTTAACAAATCATGGGAGGATTCAGTGGTACCTGAGGACTGGAGGAGGGCAAATGTGATTCCACTTCACAAAAGTGTGAGTAGGGCAGAGGCAGGAAACTACAGACCAGTTAGTTTGACTTCAGTGGTAGGGAAAATGATGGAATCACTTCTGAAGGAAAGAACTGTTGAGCACCTAGAGGCCAATGGGGCACAGGACCCAAGGCAGCATGGTTTCACAGCAGGAAGGTCATGTCAGACGAATCTAATAGATTTCTTTGACTGGGTGACCAAAATAGTAGACCAGGGAGGGGTTGTGGCTATGGCCTACCTAGATTTTAGCAAGGCATACGACTTAATATACAAGTTAGCAAGCCTTGGAGTGGGTCCCAATGTGGGAGCCTGGATAAAAAACTGGCTGGACAACAGGACACAAAAGGTAATGGTAAACTGAGTCCACAGTGAAGAAAGGAGGGTAACTAGCGGGGTACCGCAGGGTTCGGTACTGGGACCTGTCCTCTTTAATATCTTTATAAGTGACATTGGAGAGCACCTGGAAGGAAAGGCATGCCTCTTTGCAGATGACACAAAGATCTGCAACAGGGTTGAAACACAAGGTGGGGTGGAAAGAATGAAAAGGGACTTGGCAAGTTTGGAGGAATGGTGAAATATGTGGCAGCTCAGATTCAATGCAAAGAAGTGCAAGGTAATGCATCTGGGAAACAAAAACCCAGGGGAAGAGTACACAATGGGGGGTGAGTTAATAACTACAACAAAAATAGAAAGAGACCTAGGAGTAATTATATCAGATGACCTAAAGGTGGGCACGCAATGTGAGAAGGCAGTGAGGAGGGCTAGGGGATACTGGGATGCATAGAGAGAGGCATTAACAGTAGAAAACAGGAAGTTGTTATCCCTCTCTACAGACAGTTAGTGAGACCCCATCTGGAGTACTGCATGCAATTCTGGAGACCCCATCTCCGCAAAGACATAGACAGAGTGGAGGCTGTTCAGAGGAGGGCAATCAAAATGGTGCAAGGTCTGCACCAGAAGACATCTAGAGGAGAGACTAAAGCAGCAATGTGTATACCCTTGAGGAAAGGAGGGAGAGTGGGGACATGATAGAAACTTTCAAGTATCTCAAGGGAATTAACAAGGTACAAGAGAGTAGTATCTTTCAGAAGAAGAGATGTGCAAGAACAAGGGGGCACAATTTGAAGGTAGAGGGGGGACAGCTCTGAGGTAATGTTAGAAAGTATTTTTTCACAGAGAGAGTTGTGGATGCATTGAACAGCCTTCCTGAGGAGGTTGTGGAGTCAGGAACAGTGGGAGAATTCAAGAATGCATGGTACAGGCATAAGGCAATTCTAGTGGGGGGCAGGAGGAAGTAAGCTGTTGATTAACTAGAATCTGCAGCTTATCCATCAGGTAAGGAAATGGGCAGACTGGGTGGGCCAAGCGGTCTTTATCTGCTGTCAAATTCTATGTTTCTAATGTCTTTATAGGTGACACTGCAAAGATGCTGGAGGGGAAGGTCTGCCTCTGTGGATTATACCAAAATCTGCAGTAGGGTGCATACTCCTTGGAAAGTGGAGAGGATGAGAAGAGACCTGAGAAAACTCGAGGAGTGGTAAATGGTATGGCACCTGGGTTTCAGTGCTAAAAAGTGCAAAATAATGCACCTGGGGCACAGAAATCTAGGGGAAGAGTACAAAATGGCAAGAGTGTTATTGACAACCACCAAAAAGGAGAAAGACCCGGGGGTAATAATCTCTAATGACCTACAGGTGGCCTGGCAGCACGACAAGGCAGTTGGGAGCACTAGTGGGATGCTGGGATGCACAGGGAGAGGTATCACCAGCAGAAGGAGGGAAGTGGTGCTGCCTTTCTATGGATCCCTGGTAAAGACCTCACTTAGAATACTGTGTACAGTTCTGGAGGCCACATCTCGGAAAAGACAGAGTGGCAGTGGTCCAGAGAAGGACAACTAAAATGGTGGTCTGCATCAAAAGCCTTGTGAGGAAAGACTAAAGGAACTCAATAAGTAACCCCTGGAAGAGAGGAGGGTGAGGGGAATATAATAGAGGCCTTTATATACCTCATGGGGTAAATAAGGTACAGGTGGAAAGTATTTTTTTGAAAAACAGATGCACAAGAACAGGGGAACATGCTATGAAGTTGGAGGCGGGTAGATTCAGGAGAGATGTAAGGAAATACTTTTTCATACAACGAGGGGTGGATTCCTGGTGTAACCCCCCCCCTACAAATGGGGGTTCCCAAAAAGTCTTCCTTGAGCTTGCCTAAATGCTCACTGCCAGGCTGGTGTCCTGCGTTTTAGCAGTTTAAACGTGATTACCAGAGCTTGTACAGCCTCTGTGTACTGTCTCTTTAAGAGCTGCCTAATTGCAGCTTAACTAATCTGAGATGGAGCTCTGTTGAAAGATACGAACATACGAAATTTGCCAGCAGATATAGGCCTAGAGGTCTATCAAGTCTGCTCGAATGTGCAGCTAGCACCCCTCATTCTGCAGCTGCCCTTCCCTTCCACCCTTCCCCTTCATTAACCCTCCCCCTTGTCCTGTCCCATCCTCGTTTGAAGCAGTCCACTGTTCTACTGCATACCACTTCAGCAGGTAACGCATTCCACCCAGCCACCACCCTCTCTGTAAAAAAGTGTCTCCTCATCTCCCTCCTGAACTTTCCTCGCTCCAGTCTCATGTCATGGCCCTGGTGGCCCTCCTCTCCCTTACTTTGAACAGCCCCTCTGTACTTGTCTTGTTTATTCCTTTCATGTATTTAAAGGTTTCAATCATGTCACCCCTGTCTCTCCTCTCCTCCAGTGAGTACATGTTCAACTCCCTCAACCTCCTCTCGTATGATAAGTCCCCTAGCCCCTTGATCATCTTTGTCGCTCTGCTGCACCCTCCAGTAACTTAATGCCCTCTTCAGATCATGGACGCCAGTACTCCACACAGTACCCAGGTGTGGTCTAACTAATGACCTATACAGTGGCAGAATCACCTCCTCCTCCTCAAGGATATACCCTTGCAATACAACCCAGCATTTTGTTGGCCTTTGCAGCTGCCTTCCTACATTGTGCCGAGTTGTTCATTGACCCTGTAATCAACACCCAGATCCTTCTCCTCCTCTGTCTGGGCTAGCTGCACTCCCCTAGCTGGTAACTCCTCCTTGGGTTCTTCATACCAAAATGCAGCACCTTGCACTTTTGGCATTAAAGCCAGTTGCCAGGTGTCTGACCAGGTTTCAAGCTTTGCCAGATCATCCTGCAACCCTGCCACCCCTAGGTCATCCACCACGCTCTACCTTAGTATCATCAGCAAACAGACTGATCTTGCTCTTGATGTTCAATGATATGTCTGCAATGAATATCCCAAACAACACTGGTCCCAACACTGAGCCCTGTAGAACACCGCTCGTCACTGCCCTTGGGTGTGAGAGCTCCCACCCACCACCACCTCCTCTGCTGCCTTCCTTGCAGCCAGTTTCCTCCCATCCACCAGCTTTGCACCTGCCCTGTGCCTACTAACTTCCTTCCCAGCCTTCCATGTGGCACTGAGTCGAATGCCTTACTGAAGTCCAGATACAGGACATCCACTGCATGGCCCCTGTCCAGTTGCCTAGTTACCCAGTCATAGAACTCGATCAGGTTGGTTTGGCAGGATCTGCCCACGTGTGAAGCCATGCTGTCTGCTGTCCTGTAGTCCTTTGGCCTCTAGGAGGCACCAGCTCTCCTTCAGGATAGTCTCCATTAGCTTACCCACGATGGATGTGAGACTCACTGGTCAATAGTTTCCCGGTTCATCCTTGGGGCCACTCTTGTGGAGGGGCACCACATGAGCCATCCTCCAGTCCTGAGGTACACACCCCAAATGTAGTGAGGCATTAAATAGGTCTGCCAAAGGTCCTGCAAGGACCTCTGCCAGCTCCTTCAGTACCCTGGGGTGGATGCCATCTGGGCCTGGCGCCTTGTCCACCCTCAGTGTCTTCAAACCATCTCGATCTCTGCTCTTCATGATTTCTCCATCTGTCCCCACTTCCCCACCTGCTTCTGCCATTTCTCCCACCTTGGGTGTCACCCACCTCTTCTCTTTAGTAAATACTGAGCAGAAGTACTCATTTAGTGCTTCCGCTTTATCGCACCCTGCTTCCACCCAACCCCCCTCCTTCCTAATCCTTACTATGTGGTCCTTACAGCTCCTTTTCTCCCTGATGTACTTAAAGAAGTCATTCTCCCCCTTCTTAATGCCTTGTGCCAGCCTGAGTTCCGTAGATGCTTTGGCTCCCCTTACTGCCCTTGTCACCTCCTTCGATTCTGTCAAGTACTCCTCCCTGTCCTCCCCCCTCCCAGTTTTCTTGTACTTCCTAAAGGCAGCTCTTTTCCTCCTTACCTTTTCCATGACCTCCTTGCTCAACCACATTGGTTTCTTAGCCCTAGCCTTCTTGCTCTGGGCTTTGTAGCAGGTTTTGGTTGCCTCCACTATCCCCAGCTTTATGAGCTCCCACCTCTGGTTAAGTGTCCATACTAGATTGAATTCTGGCCAGGTACCCTTTTACCACTTCCCCCATCCTCCCAAAGTCGGCCCTCCTGAAGTCCAGCACTATTGTGCCAGATTCCACTCCTTCCTTGCCCATATCCAATGTGAGCCATACTGAGCAGTGGTCACTCCCTGACAGCGGTTCCTCCACTGTAAGTTCTCTCACAAAGTCCCCATTTGCCAGCACAAGGTCAAGGGCATTTCCTAACCTGGTTGGTTCACTGACCATTTGCAGCAGGAAGCTGTCCTGGAAGGCATCCAGCAGTACTTGCTCCCTTCTGTTCCTGGTTGTTGGGGTGCTCCAGTCCACTCCTGGCATGTTGAAGTCCCCACAATCACCACACTACCCTTCTCTGAGGTCCTCCTGATCTGTCCCGCTAGTTCCCTGTCTAACTCCTCCATCTGAGATGGTGGCCTGTACACCACTCCCATTCTAAGCATCTATTCTTGGAATTCTGGATTTGCATCCAAAGTGACTCCGTACTACCCTCCTCCCTTCCTCCCTTACACACTTCAGTCCTTCCTTCATATAGTGCCAACCCCCCCAATCACTCTGTCCTCACGAAATAATCTGTACCCTGGTACAGACAGGTCCCAGTCATTGTATTGGTGGCCCATGTTTCCGTGATGACTGCAATGTCCACCTCTCCCTCTGCCATGAGAACCTCTAACTCTGCAGTTTTCCTCCCAATGCTTCTAGCATTAAGGGTAACCACCTTCCACCCTCCCCCCCCATCCTGCCCTCCTTTCCTAGCATCACCAACAGTACAAGATGTAACTCTTTGCTGAAAACCATTTAGAATGATAATGATAATGTAGTTTGTCTAACCTGCTTTCTTTGTAGCAAGAACTGTTTTGTTTTTCTCCACTATCTTGGTCCTGGACTGCAAACTGGACCAGTCAGTTCTGGTGGGACCTAAACTGTAGCCGGACTACAGGAGCTGTCTGAATTCAAAATCTATATAAACATAGAAGTTGACGGCAGATAAGGACCGCAAGGCCCATCCAGTTGGCACATTTCTTTTTTTACTTTATAAATGTGCCATCGGCCTTTGCTCTGTCAGTGGCCTATCTATTCATACTCATCTGTATTGCTCCCTTATGCCTATCCCATGCCTGTTTGAAGACATGCAATGTATTCATAGCCACCACTTCCTGAGGTAGGCCATTCCATGCATCCACCGCCCTTTCTGTGAAAAAGAATTTCCTCACATTCCCCCTTAATCGGCCTCCCTCTAATCTCATGCTGTGTCCTCCTGTCCTGCCATTTTCCTTGTGCAGGTGAGGTCTCCAGCACTGCATGCAGTACTCCAGTTGGGGCCTAACCAGTGTCTTGTAAAGAGGGATTATTACCTCCCTCTTACGACTTGTGATACCCCTACTAATACACCCTAACATCCCCCTAGCCGTACCTACTGCTTTAGAGGTCTGCTTGGATGATTTCAGGTCATCGGTGATGATGATAACCAAGTCTCTTTCTTCCTTTGTGACTGCCAGCAACTCCCCTCCCAGCCTATAGGTGGCTTCAGGGTTTCTCTTCCCTATGTGCATGATCTTGCACTTCTTTGCATTAGATCCCAGTTGTCACTCTTCTGACCATTTTGCTAGTTTATCCAGATCTCTTCTCATTCTGCCCAACCCATCTGGATCATCTACTCTATTGCAGATCTTGGTGTCATCTGCAAACAAACAAGCCTTACCCTCTAGTCCATCTGCAATGTCACTAATGAAGATATTGAAGAGGACTGGCCCCAGAACTGATCCCTGAGGTACCCCACTTGTGACTTGCATCTCTTCTGACTATACCATTTACCACCACTCTCTGTTTTCTGCCCGTCAACCAGTTTGCCACCAGTTGACCAACTTCTGACCCACCCCGAGCCTACCCAACTTATTTATTAATCTTCTATGTGGAACAGTGTTGAAAGCTTTGCTGAAGTCAAGGTAGGCGACATCAACTGCTCCCCCTTGGTCCACCACTCTGGTTACCCAGTCAAAGAAATCTATGAAATTAATTTGACAGGACCTTCCTTTTGTAAACCCATGCTGTCTTGGATCCTGTGCCCCTGTGGATTCCAGGTGTTGCACTATCCTTTCCTTAAGGAGTGCCTCTATAATCTTGCCCACTACTGAGGTATGACTGGCTGGTCTGTAGTTCCCTGCCTCCTCCCTGCTACCACTCTTGTGGAGTGGGATCACATGAGCCCTTCTCCAGTCTTCTGGGACCTCTCCTGTGCTCATAGACTCACTAAAGAGTTCTGCTAATGGCTCTGCTAGTTCCACCCTTAGCTCCTTAAGTACCCTGGGATGTATGCCATCAGGTCCCACTGCCTTGTCCACCCTGAGCTTAGTGAGCTCTTGTAGGACCCTTTCTTTTGTGAAGGGAGTAGTGCTCACCTCCCTCCCCCGTGTCCATGGTGCTAGCTGTGGGCCCTACCCTACCTTCTCTTCAGTAAATACTGAGCAAAAGTATCTATTTAGGATAGATGCTTTTACAGTGTCCTCCTCCTCACATGCCCACTTTTCTCCTTTGAGCTTAGCAATACCCCTCTGGATTCTCTCCTTTCACTAATGTAGCTATAGAAAGTCTTGTCACCTTCTTTTACTGTTCGTGCTAGTGTTTCCTCAGCTTGGGACTCTGCCTGCCTTACTGCCTTCCCTGCTTCCCTTAGGGCAGTTTGGTATGCCTCCCTATCTTCATCCCACTGTGTTCCCTTATATTTCCTGAGGCCAGCCTTTTGGCTCTGACCTTTTCTGCTACTGTATTTGAGAACCAAAGTGGTTTCCTTCTTCTTTGCACTTCCTTTTCTAACACAATGGGATGTTGCTTCAAGTATTGCATCCTTAATGCTTGTCCACTTTGCCTGTACCCCTCACCTGTGTTTCTTTTGCCAGGGCTAGCTTAACTCTGTTGGCCATCTTATCAAAGTCAGCTCCTCTGAAGTCCCATATGTTTGCCTTGGAATGGGATGATTTAGATGTAGTGGCCAAATTGAACCATACCATGTGATGGTCACTGGCCCCAGGTGACCTTCTACCTGGAGATCTGTGTTCCTTCCCTGTTAGTCAGTACTAGATCTAGGATAGCCCTATCTCTTGTGGGTTGTTGTACCAGTTGTTTGAGGCCCTTCCTGCAGGGAATCCACCATGTGTCTAGTTCTGGCAGATGTTCCTGCTGGTATTGACCAATCTGTATCCGGCATGTTGAAGTCTCCCATTATCACAACCTCCCCTTTAGCTGTCATGTTTTGTATATCTCCTAACAGTAATGTGTCTATGTCCTCCTCCTGGTCTGGGAGCCTGTAGACAACCCCAGTTCTTATGGCTGTCCCATTTCCTGTTTCCAGGGTGACCCACAGTTCTTCTGGCTTCTAATGTGTATTCTGAATTTCTGTAGCTTTGATATTTTCATTGACATACAGGGCCACTCAACCCCCCCCTTTTGCACATCGGTCTCTTCTGAACAGTACATAGCCAGGTACTGAAGTCTCCCAAGTGTGGTTACTGGTAAACCACATCTCACTAATTGCTACTATGTCCAATTTAGCCTCTGACATTATTGCCTGCAGGTCTGGGATCTTATTTCCCAGGCTGTGAGCATTTGTGTACATGATTTTCCATTGGCCAGATTTCAGTGCGTTAATTGTTGGGTGAGGTTTGGCATTTCCCCTGTGCATTGTATGGGGAGATGGACCTTTTTTCTTACCTGGTGATGCAAATGAACTGCAAGGAACTGGAACTGTGGTTTGAGTTTTTGCACCCTTTTTGCAACTGAAGGGGGAGCTCTTGCTTTGACTGACAGCCAAATCAGCCAACCAGATCTTTTGGATATTGGAGACGTCCCAGGCTGCTTGCAGTTTTCAGTTAGAACTAAGCTGGAAGCTGAGCAAGAAGGAGCTGAAGTGTTTCTGAGCAGCTATCCTGAGTGGATTCGCATGGGAGAACTCTGAAAAGGCTAAGTGCTGCTCCTGAGAGGGAGAAAATATAATTATTTTGGACTAAATCCAAGTTTGTGTGACTAAAGTAAGCTACTGAAGTGGGCCAGTCTCAACCCGAAGAAGATCGAATATTTTTGCGGAATGCGATCGGCCTGTCAGGAGTTCCAGCTACCCCTAAGCTCCCGGTGTGTGTAGAGACTTTTCGATTGTGCCCAGGGAGCGTTTTGCCTAGTACAGTAGAATTCCCATACATGTAAATGTGCCATGAGCTGCTAGTGGGTTATGAGTTAGTTCCTCACTGTGTGAACTGTGTTCTGCTTGCTGGAAGCTGTATCCAGCCCAAAATGGACTGCTTCCGAACTTGTCTCCATGCAGTCTGGGCTTTGCCAGACTACCCACTGCACAGAGAAGCCATCGACAACAGATTTGCCTGGGGATCAACCCCCTGCTCCATGCCTGAACAGGAACGACACCTCTGCGACTTGTGTGGGCCCTGCTTCTCTTGGCATTCCAGATCAACCACCTGCAGTCTCGATTTTCGTCCAGCCTGTGTCCAGTATTGGGTATCGTGAGTAAATACCAGGGTAGCTCCCTACTACAACAGCTTAATCTGAGTGTGTCATCTGATTGTCTTGTTTCATTTCCTTTTCGAACTGAGCTCTCTGGCTCCGGATTACAAATATTGTGTACTGTGCATGTTGTGTTTTCCATCACAGGGCCCCAACCAGCTGCAACCCTGGGCCCCATCTCTTCTCCACCTGGGTACCCAGAGGTGGATTGTGTGGGAGGACTCAAAGCGCATGCATAACTGCTTGATTGATATAACCTTTAAGCTAATTAACCTGATTTTGCCCTTCCCTTGTTCAAGTCCCCTGAATAAATCAGATCTAACTTTTTTGCATGTAATCTGACCGTGGTTCCAGTTTGTGCTCAAAGTACTGTACTGTTGCTATTTGCTGTGCTTAACCTTGTTTTACAGGGGGTCCCCAGGCTCGAGTCAGAAGAACCAGCCCTGGTGGTAAGTGTAAACAGTGTGGGTACTTGTGTGGTGTACCAGGGGTATTGTGAAAGTGATTATTGTACAGTGTTCAGGCCACTAGAGGGGAAAGAGAAGGGTTACATTACAGTGTCCCGGAGGGCTGTGCCCAGGTTAGCTTGACCACTACCAACCCTGACCTCCGGGTGGAGGCACCCGTTTCAGAACTCAGGCCCCTTAACCTGCTACTAGCCAAGCAGGCAGGGGTAGTAGCCCTTGGGATAGCGCCACCTAGGGGGTTACACTAGAACAGCTTACCAGCCGAAGTGGTGCAGGCAAAAACAGTGGTGAGGTTCAAGAATGGAACAGGCACAAGGGAATCTTAGAAAGGAATGGAGAGAGGGAGAAAGAGTCAGAGATCAAGCAGAGTTTATGGTGATACTGTAGGTAGGGAAAAATGGGAAGACTGGCTGGGCCAAGTAGTCCTTACCAGCTGACAAATTCTGTGTTTCTATGTTTCTGTTTTCAGCTTCTGCAATGTGTATGAGAAACAATTTTGCACCATACAATTCTGCTTAAAGAAGAGCCATTCTAAATCTTTCATATGAACATATGAAAATGCTAGCAGATACAGGCCATATGGTCTATTGGGTCTGCTCCAGTGTGCAGCTCCCAGTCTAATCTACTGCAGCTGCCCCCCCCTGCCAGTCCATCTGCCTTATCATCCCCTTCTGCCAACCTCCCATCCCAGCTTCCCCCTAATTTTGACCTTATCTTTGACCCTGTCCCACCCCCTCTTAAAAACTGCCCCCAGTTTTCAATAATATCACCTCCTCTGGCAGTGCATTCCACTTAGTTACCACCCTTTCCATGAACTAGTGCCTCCTCATTTCCCTCCTGAATCTTCCACCCTCCAGTTTCAGACTGTGTCCCCTTGTGTCCTGTCCCTCCTCCCTTTAATCTAAACATGCCCTCAGTACTAACCCTATTCATCCCTTTACGTCTCTGAATGCCTCAACCATATCCCCTCTCTCCCTTCTATCCTTCAGGGAAAATATGCTGAGCTCCTCAAGTCTTTCCCCATATGGTTTGTCCCCCAGACGAAGGATCATCTTTGCCACCCTGCGCTGGAGCCCCTCCAGTAGTTTGACATCCTTCTTTAAATAGGGGCATTAGAACTACACATAGTACTCCAAGTGAGGTATCACCAGCGACCTGTACAATGGCAGAATTACTTCCTCTCTCCTACAGGTGATTCCTTGGAAGTGCACCCCAGCATCTTATTAGCCTTGGCAGCCGCCTTTCTACACTATGCTGAGTGATTCATGTCCCCTGTGACTAGTACCTCCAGATCCTTCTCCTCCACTGAAGTGGATAACTGCACTCCCCCTAGCCACTAGCAATTCCCAGTGTTCCTGGCTCCCAAGTGCATAACTTTGCACTTCTTAGGGTTGAACCCCAGCTGCCACATGTCTGATCAGCACTCGAGTCTTGCCAAATCCTCTTGTAGTACCTACTCCCCTTCCACACTATCCACCTCTGCACTGATCTTTGTGTCGTCTGCAAAAAGGCTAATCTTACTCCTAATCCCATCTGATATGTCGGCAATGAAGATGTTAAATAGCACCAGTCCTAGTAACGAGCATTGTGGGACCCCACTGGTCACAGCTTTGGGAGTCGAGAGTTCTACCCCTACAACTACCCTCTCCTGTCTGTCCTGCAGCCAGTTCCTAACCCATCCAACCAGTTTCTCCCCTACTCCCAGGTTTCTCAGCTTACTAGTCAACCTTCCATGTGTCACTGAGTCCAAGGCCTTGCTGAAGTCTAGATACAGGACATCCACTGCATGGCTCCTATCGAATGCCCTTGTGACCCAGTCAAAAAAGTTAACCAGGTTTGTCAGGCAGGATCTGCCCTAGACAAACCCATGTTGCCTATCGTCCTGGAGACCATTCTCCTCCAGAAAGATCACCAACCTCTCTTTAAGGATAGTTTCCATTAGCGTCCCCACAATGGAGGTAAGGCTGACCGGTATGTAGTTACGTGGTTCGTCCTTGGGCCCACTCTTATGGAGAGACACCATATGTGCCATCCTCCAGTCCTGGGGCATGCATCCAGTCCCCAGGGAGGTGCTGAACAAGTCTGCCTGAGTTCCCGCTAGGACCTCCGCCAACTCCTTCAGGACCCTTGGATGCAAGCCATCCAGCCCTGGCACCTTATCCACCCACAGGAACCTAAGGAAATTCAACACCCTGCTCACTGGGATCTCCCCATCTGTTACCCCTTACGTGCTCACCCCACCTTTCCCCTGGGGCACAGGCCCATCCCTCTCTCTAATTTGCATATCATTCCCATGATGCTGTGCACTGTTGGGGTATGTGCCATTTTATATTTCTTTTAAATATTGTTTGATTTGGACATTGTTCCTGAAACTTTCTCTTGTGATGCTGCTGGCACATAACATAACAGGTTAATTGGTACTAACATTGTCCCCAGTAGCTCAGATAAAAAATTAGAAGTGTTAAGTATCCCAATCAGGAGGTTTTTTTTTTTAAAGAAGCATTCCGGGTAATGAGTAGTGAGGTTTATAGTCTGCATTTAATCATCTAGTGCTCAAACAGCACTCCAGGAAGCCGGTTCTCGAGGCCCTGTACAGACCAGCGTGTCCCCAGTGGCTGAGGCTCCCTCAGCCTCCGCAAGCCACCTCAAGCATCCTGCAAGCAGGATTCTTCGGGCCCTGTACGGGCTGCCGGGTCCCCCGAGGAGCGACTGCTGCACCCAAAGCCTCCACTGCAAGCCGCCTCAGCGCTCCAGGAAGCTAGGGAAAGGAAAGGAAAGAGCCTGGGCCGGGAAAGTGATGATCGGCTGCAATTGTCCGACTGCTCTCTGCTCCTTCACCCGATTGGTCTCCAGCAAAGGCCACTACCTCCCCATTGGACAACCCACTGTTGCTGCTATCTGGGCTCTGCGCCCATTCAATAGCACTGCAGACTGCTGACATTTTTACGCCTGTTTTCTGTCCTCTGCATTGCTGTTTCTTCCCTAGATCCTACAATGTTAGCTTCAGTATAATGATGCAATCTTGCTAAATTGAAAAGCCGATTTTCCGACAGCCCTGTTTTTGGTTAATGTTTATTACTGGATGGTCTCAAACCGAACTGTAAAGTGTAGAAGTGCTCTGTAAGAAAAAATTACTCACCTTAGTAATTATGTTTCTTCTAGTGGAGTCTTGCTGTATTCTGACAATTGCAGTTAGCTCCAGCCTTTCAACTGAACATAGGCTTAACTTTTCTATGCATGGTATAGAATGTTCATCTTGAGCTCGGTTGAAGCCTCTGCCTGTTGTTATTCGAACTGCAACCGTCAGATCTTTTCGAGCAAAACTCACTAGGTGTTCTGTGTGGAAACTGTAACATTTTTTAATTAGCCAACTGGCAGAAATATAATGTTTTAGGTTCTCAAAGGAAGACTCAAGTCAGGAAACCCAAAAACAAAAAACGATCAAATGAAATAACATTCCACCCAAAGAAAAAAGAGGGTGTAAAGGGGGGGCGGGCACCTCTAGGGTGCCAACAGTGCGCCTTCCCACACACATCCCAAAAATCTAGGTTCTGAGAGGGGAGGCGGGGAGGTCAGAATACAGCAAGACTCCACTAGAAGATACATAATTACTAACGTGAGTAATTTTTTCTTCAAACAACATGAAGTTTTGCCGTATTCGGACAATTGCAGACTACCAAGCAGTACCTCCATGGAGGAGGGACAGAACCTACTTTGGAAACAGGCTCTGAAGTACTGCTGTGCCAAACCGAGCATCACTCCTAGCCTGGATATCCAGACAGTAATGCTTGGTAAAAGTATGGACTGTTTTCCAGGTGGCTGCTTGACAAATTTCTAAGAGAGGGATATCCATGGCAACAGCACAAAGCAGTCCTTTTTGGGACCCAGCGACTGGGTAAAGACCGTAGCGGTCTTCTCCGGATAACGTCAGCTCGAGGAAAGTGTGTTGAGGTCACTGACCAGTTTAAGTATCTTGGGGTTACCCTTGACCAGGAGCTAACCTTCAAACCCCACATAGATGTCTTAAAATCTATCCACCAGAGACTGGGCCTGCTATACCACCTTGTAAACTCCCTCTCTGGAGAAGCATGTAGAGCCATTGCCAACTGCAACCTCCTCCCCCCCTCTTTGCATGCAGGCTCTCCTACTACAGTCCCTCAGAGACCAGGCTAACCAAGCTCTCCACCCTCTACTACCGCATTGCTCGCTTTGCAACCCACTCCTCCCCTAGGAGGCATCACTGCAAGGCTCTCGTGGACCTTCACTGGCCGACACTCAGGTATAAACTATCCTTTTCCCCTGCCTGCCTTACCTACAAACTCCTCTCCATTCACCACCCACCTCACCTTAGCGACCTGCTTACCCCCAAAGTCTCCCTCCGTAACCTCCGGTCTACTTCCAGTTGGCTCCTGAACATACCCTGCATCCGTACCAATCAAGGAAAACGTTCCTTCCAGTTCACTGCCCCTCATTTCTGGAACTCGCTCCCCTCTTACCTGCTTGACAAACCCTCCCTCTCCTTGTTTAAGGCTGGTCTTAAAGTCTACCTCCTTGAACTGAGCCACTGCTGCTGCAACCGCTAGATAATACACCCTACCTCTCCTTACCGTAATTTGGCTACCGACAAACCCTTTGCTCCCTATGTACTAGCTAACCTCTATAGACTGTTGCCTCTGTAGGCTCACATGCCCCACTGGCAAGGTACGTACTCTGCTCTGGTGTCTTTACGGAACTTGCTCCTACACCGGCTTACCGTCCCCCTGCCTCCTGTACAAACTGAGCATGTATTTTGAAGACTTGTGAACTAATGTACCCCACTGACAATGCATGTTCTTTGACTCTGTTACTTGCTGTACGCTCTCTGTCTCTGCCTTACTGTTACCAAACCTCCTGTACAAACTGTACATGTATTTTGAAGCTGTATACTGTACCTAATGTAAAGTAGTTGGTGTACTCACCCCGGGTCGCCCCTGATAAAGGGACCTCTGGTCTCAGTGGGTTTACCTGGTTAACAAAATCTAAATAAAATAAACAGCCAGGGAAGCAGCTGTACCTCTTGTGGAATGAGCCCTCAGGCCTGAGAGTGGAGATTTAACCAGTTTTTCATAGAAGAACTGTATACAAGAAACAATCCACCTGGCAATAGATCTCTTGGTGGCAGGTCTGCCCTTCCCAAATTCTCCATAAGTGAGGAACAACTGGAGGGAGTCAAACCTGTGACCCTTGGTACGCTCCATGTAGTAGCTAAGGGCTCTTTTAACATCCAAACTGTGTAGCCTCCTCTCTCCTGAGGAAGAATGATCAGTGAAGAAAACAGGGTGAGATACAGACTGATTGAGGTGGAAATCTGAAACCACTTGAGGCAAGAACTTTCTGTTAGTTCTAAGGACCACTTTATCTCTGTGAAAAGAGATGAAATCAAATTCCACTGACAAGGCTTGCAATTCACTGATATGTCTGGCCAAAGTAATGGCTACCAAAAACACAGTTTTCCAAGTCAATTACTTAAGCTCTGCTGAGGACAAAGGCTCAAAAGGGGGTTGCATAAACTGAGCAATGCAAACATTAAGCTCCCAAGCAGGAACAGGATCCCTAAAGGGGGGATTGGTGTGACGCAATCCCTTGAAAAACTTACAGAATACAGGATGGGATGACAGAGAGGAAGACTTGCCTACAGACAGGAAAGCAGAAACAACTGCCAAGTGTACCTTGAGAGTAGCTGGTCTGAGACCTAGGCCATTAAGATGGACCATATAGAAACATAGACTTTGATGGCAATAAGGACCGCTTGGCCCATCTAGTCTGCCCATTTCTCTACCTACAGGATAGGCCACTGATCCTAGTTAACCAACAGCCTATTTCTTCCTACCCCCACAAAATTGCCTTATGTCTGTCTCATGCATTCTTGAATTCTCCCAGTTTTAGACCCCACAACCTCCTCAGGAAGGCTGTTCCATGCCATCCACTACCCTCTCTGTGAAATAATACTTCCTCACATTGCCCCTGAACGCCCCCCTCTATCTTTTAAATTGTGTCCTCTTGTTCTTGCACGTCTCTTTTCTGAAAGATGCTACCCTCTTGGATTTTGTTGATTCCACTGAGGTACTTAAAGTTTCTATCATGTTCCCCTCTCCTTCTTTCCTCAAGGGTATTCATATTAAGCTCCTTTAGTCTCTCCTCATACGGCTTCTCTTGCAGACCCTGCACCATTTTAGTTGCCCTCCTCTGGACTGCCTCTATTCTGTCTATGTCCTTGCGGAGATGGGGTCTCCAGAACTGGACACAGTACTCCAGATGAGGTCTCACCAACTGTCTGTACAGAGGGATAACGACTTCCTGTTTTCTGCTGCAGATGCCTCTCCCTATGCATCCCAGTATACCACCAGCCCTCCCTACTGCCTTCTCACATTGTTTGCTAACCTTAAGGTCATCTGATATGATTACCCCCAGGTCCCTTTTGTTTTTTGTTGTTGTTCCTACCTCCCCACCATTGTGTATTCTTCCCCTGGGTTCTTGTTTCCCAGGTGCATTATTTTGCACTTCTTTGCATTGAATCCTAGCTGCCATACTTCTGACCATTCCTCCAACCTTGCAAAGTCCCTTCTCATCCTTTCCACGCCTCCCTGTGTATCAACCCTGTTGCAGATCTTTGTGTCATCTGCAAAGAGGCATACTTTTCCTTCCAGTCCCTCTGCAATGTCACTTATGAAGACATTAAAAAGGACTGGACCCAATGCTGAACCCTGCGGTACCCCACTAGTAACCCCTCTTTCCAGAACCAGAACCGTAGGCAATTCAGCAGAGTCTGGAGAAATATTCTTCTTAGAACACCAAATGCTGAATCTTTTCCATTTGGAGTTGTAAGTCTTTCTGGTGGAAGGCTTTCGAGAAGCCTTAAGGATATAAAGAACCCCTTGGAAAAGATGCAGATCTGCAAACTCTAACTCTTCAAGAGCCAATCCTTGAGATTGAGAGACTGAAGATTGGGGTACCAAATCCTCCCCTGAGAGGATATTAACAGGTTGTAATTCCTGGGAAGAGACAGGGGAAGATGGACCGTTAGGGACAGCAACAAGGGATACCATGGCTGCCTGCCCCAGTCTGGAGCAATCAGAATCACTTTGCATGGTTGTGACCTTATCTTGACTAGCGCGTTGAACAGGAGAGGGGGCATACAGAAATTTCCTTCCCAGTTCAGGCTCAGAGCATCCGGGGGGACTGAGCCCAAGACTGGGGGTCTGCAACAAAAAAGAGGAAGCTGGTGATTGTTTGGGGCTGCAAAAAGATCTTTAGAGTGCCCCATCTTGAGAAAATCACTTTCAACACCAGAGTATCCGGGGCCCATTCGTGATGGCCCTGGGATATTCTGCTCAGTGCATCTGCTAGAACATTGTCCTTCCCTGGAAGGTGAACTGCTATCAGAGAGGTTTGTAGGGAATAGGCCAGGGACCACAACCTCATTGCTTCTGTGCACAAGGCCATAGACAGAGTGCCTCCTTGCTTGTTGATGTACCACATGGTGGTGGTGGTGTTGCTGTCTGTTCTGTAATGTTACCACCTACTCTGTTTTTGACTGAATGATTCGGTTTTCTAGGTACAGATTCGGTCCTCCTGTTTTCATCATTGCAAATTCGGTTTTTACGGTGGGTCAAGAAGCACCTGTTAGATTCCCCACTAACTGTTTCATTTTCTTCTCCTCTGACTGTAAGCAAGTGTCTGACATTTTAGTGTGATTGCTTGCTTGCAGTACATGCTAATCAGGAAGAGCCTTCAAGAGCAGGGCACTTAAAGAGCCAAATATGTCCCTGTCTGCACAGTTGTCACCTCTAACTTCACACCAGCAAATTGGAAGATTATTCACGGGAAGGGTAAACAATATCACCTTAATTAACACCTTCATTTTTCTGAAACCAGACAGGCACCACATTGGGGTAGCTTCCTGTCCCAGTATGGATTGTACAATGCGTTTCAGAAACTTTACCTGCTAATCCAGTTTTATTCAGAGGTAGTACTTTTTCAGTCATTTTGAATGCTCACATGCTTGTAAAACAGATTCTGTTAAATCATTCACCATTTTACTTGCATGGTCTGATTACAAACAAATTCTGATGTTATGCAGACCTTTGTTTGTATACCAGTCAATCTGAGAGGTGTAAGGTAGGGCTATTAAGACCAGTAGCAGCAAATCAAACTAATCCTTTCCAGGCTACATTGTGAGTATGGTCTTTGACTGCTGTGATAAGGAATACTTTTATACCTTTAAATGTTCACCATTTTTTCTTTTAGGGTCTGTCCTATATTTTAATATTTGTTATACCTTTTGTTGTTAAATTAATAATCTAATATTTTATTTAATTTCTAGTAATACTATGCCTCTCTCTCCTCAGTAGTTATTGTTGTCAATTTTCATACTACTTGGATATTCCAGGAAGACCAATCCAGACCTTTCAGATGCACAGCACAGAATAATGTGGCTAATGTCATCCTAAGCTACAGAAATAAGAAAAGGAAGAGAGAGCAGTAGCTGATGAGATGACAAGAACACAATCTAGATTTGATGGCACTGCAAATGTAGGCAATTTATTAAACATTTTTCAAAACATTATTATTTTTTTTTACCAGAAGAGACACACTAAACTAAAGCTTGTTTACAGGTGCAACCTGAGAGCACAAGGGAATTAAGTGATTTGTGTAGGGTCACAAAGTATGCAAGTTTGGGCTGTAGGATTCAAACCCTGGTCGCCAGAATTGCAGCTCAGAGCTTTAAACCACTGCACTATACTGCATCCATGCTACATATCACATATCATGCTATCTGCTATGTATGACTGACATGGAAAACAAAATAGGTTATTTAACAGCATAGAATAGTTCCTACACTTTTAAAAACATCTCTGACATTACAAATAACTTTAGAGTAGGAGCAATGGGAGGGACAGTAGCACATCTTAAAATGGCATATGATATTTGTAATTACATCTCGTCCACCATTACTGGTGTAGTTTATTTATTTATTGAAAGAGTTTAACCAGAAAAGGCCACCTGATCCAAACTAGCCAGTTGTTAGAGGTGTCCTTGTAGTCACTCGATTTGTCAGCTAAGCTGTGTACACAGGATGGAAAGTCCCCTGAACCCCCCTCTCTAACCCCACCAAATGTTAACACACACTGAAATTTAAAATATTTAAATCTAAATCAAACAAACCAAAAATAATAATGATGTAATTTAAAGAAGTTGTACACAATGCTATATCAGCACCAATTCTGAATAAATCAAGAGAATCAGAGTCCAAGCGATGCCCTCATTAGTCATAAAAGGGGCAGAGTTAGGAGTGGAGTTTGGGGGTGTGGTTTAGTATTCGGTTTTCATCTCATCCAAAGGTGGCAACCCTACTGTTCTGACCTGAACCACCTTGTTCTGTACAGATTTGGAAAAAGCTTGCAGTGCCAGAAACACTGCTCTGAGTTCCAAGAGATTGATGTGTAGAAGAGATTCCTGAGGCGACCACAGTCCCTGGGTGGTAAGTTCCCCCAAATGGGCTCCCCGGCCTAGCAGGGAAGCATCTGTGGTGAGGACCACTGAATGAGACCGAGTGACAAATGGAACCCCTTGCCTCAAATTGTCCTGATCCTGCCACCATTGCAGGGCTTGGATCAGAGTTCGAGTCACTGGAATTAGTTTGGTAAGGGAATCCTTTCTTTGCGACCAAAAAGCTCTTAAGTGGAATTGAATGTCCCTCATTTGGAATCTTGCGCCTTGGACCACTGCTGTAGAAGCTGCCATGTGGCCCAGTAGCTGAAGGAAATGCCTTGCTAGTCGAGACACCTGAAGGCTGAATGAAGAGACCAGTTCCATGAGGGCCCTTGCCCTTTCCAGGGGGAGGAGCTGCACTGGTTCAAGAACTGACTTTGGTAGGGTGAGAAGACATTCTAAAGAAGTGAGCACTTGCTGGGTCACTTGCAGGTGTGACTTGACTTGGTCTGGACACTGGCCCACTATGAGCCAGTTGTCCAAGTATGGAAAAATGGAAATCTTTTGTCTTCTTAGGAAGGCAACAACTACTGCCAGGCACTTTGTGAAGACCCTTGGGGCTGATGTTAGGCTAAAGGGCATTGCTCTGAACTGATAGTGGCCTGAGGGCACTTGAACCTGAGGTACTTTCTGTGGGAGCACCCGATGGGAATGTGAAAGTAGGCATCTTTGAGGTCCAGGGAGGCTAGCCAGTTCCCTGGCATTAGAGAGGGAAGGATTATTCCCAGAGTTATCTTCTTGAACTTTGGTTTTAAAAGATGTTTGTTCAGATATCTGAGGTCTAGGATGGGTCGCCACTCCCCTGTCTTTTTGGGGGTCAGGAAGTACCTGGAGTACAGTCCTTTGCCCCAGAGTAGGGTAGGTACTCTCTCTCTATAGCTCTTAAAGCTAGGAGAGAAGAAACCTCTGCCCCTAGGGCAAGGATTTCCGAAAGTTTTGCAGGTGGAAAAGATCTGGCTCTCATCTTTGGAAATTTTTTGAAGCTGAGAACCAGTCCCTAGCTTACTACTTCCAGGACCCACTTGTCTGATGTAACAGACATCCAGTCCTGGACAAAGTAAGCCAGCCTGCCCCCTACTGGAACAAAAGAGTCGACCCGGGCAGACCCATCAGGGTGTCTGCTTGGCAGGGGCTTTAGGCTGAGGGGTGGATGCAGGCCTGCTCATCCCACTTCTGCCTCTCCCTCTGAAGAACCCCCTCTGCGAAAAGGAAGAAGAGGCATGTGCTTGGTAAAAAGGTCTTTGAAAAGACCTGCCCCTGCCCCTAGACTGCTGCGTTTGAGGTGTTGCCTGCCTTTCCTTGGCCTGAGCACTCCTGTAAGTGGTCCTGTACTCGTCCATTTTCTTCATGTAATTCTCTGTCTGCTCCCCAGAGAATTACCCACAACAGGAAAATCCATAGCCTTAGCCTGGGTGTCCTGCGAGAGGCTAGTACATCTGAGCCAAGCCATCCTCAGAAGAGCCACAGATGTAGCCATGACTTGATGATACATCACTAGAGTCTCAGCAGCATGAAACTGAACTCCGATGCCTCAGTCCCATCTGCAGCCACCTCCTCCAGCTCCTTGGCAAGCTGGGAGCCTGTTTAGCCAGTGCCAGTACAGTGTCCCACCTGGACTTCTGGTACCTGGCTGCATAGGCCATATAATTAGCCTGCCTGAGTCCTAAGGATGATGCCATGTACTGCTTTTTTGCCATGGCATCAATCTTCCTGGAGTCCTTGTCTGGGGGGGTGTGATGCCAAGGGAATGCTTGCCTTATCACAGGCAGCAGCCTGTACAACCCCAGCATAGCTGCATTGCTGATAAAGGAACTCCGTATCTGAGCCTGAAAGAGTATACCTCTTCTCCATTCTTCTGTCCACAGGAGGTATGGAACTGGGAGAAATTTTTGTGACTGTTTCCCAAAAGATTTGTGGAGGGAAACAGACAGTTTCCTAGACTCTGGGATGTCCAACATCTCTACATAGTCAGGCTCTTCCTGATCCTCCACAGGAAGCTGGAGGGTATCAGCCACCTTTCCGTAAAACATGTAGTGTGAAGGGGACTCAGAAAGCCTAGGAGGAAAAACACCTGAAGGTCTGTCTGGGGAGCTGTCCAGGTCAATAGGCACATCCAGACTTTCACCATCACCATAATCATTTTCCAACTCTCCTTCCTCCTCAAACTCCAGTTCATAAAAATCTTCCAGGGTATAATCCGGAACTGGAGGAACCGACCGAACCGAGCCCCTGCCAACAGCTGCCGGATCAGTCGGAACCGATCAAAGCGATTCCACAATACGAATCGCTTTGGCTATTTCATCGGCGGTTGGAGAATGAGATTCTGGATCTGAACCGGTCGACTTGTCTTTTCTTTTTGTCGGAAACGATTCCTCGGAATCGGCTCTCCTTTGGCCCGAAGAAGTATCGCCCTGGTCAGGGCATTACAGTTGTTGGGGAGCAACCAGGCTGGCCATCTGGGTCAGTGGACTTCTCGGCCTCCCTTTCCCTCAGTCTACCTAATCTCTTTTAAAGGGGAGATTTGAGAAAATGTTTGCAAATTTGACAGTCTGAATCAAGGTGGCCAAACGCTAAACAATAAACACAGGTGGTGTGGGGATCAGCCTTAGCAAAGACCTCCGCACACACACTGCAGTGTTGAAACCCAGTGGGCCGGTTTTTTTTCTTGGGTTTCTCAGACATGGCCAACCTAACCAAACGTACCCTTTTTTCGGCAATCGCCAAGACTTCCCTATTGGTTCCTGACCGTGTCACGGGTCTTGGAAAAAACCCGTTTTTTTTAAAGAACTGATATGGACTGGTAACCACAAACTAAAGTAAAGTACAAAACCTATCTAGTACTCATGGTACCACAGACAGAGACTTGAACCGACTATGCGGAAAATACAGGTTACTCACCTGTAACAGCAGTTCTAGGAATGGTATATGTTGTTCATCCACACTGTCTGGCAGGTATCCATGCCGCTTTAAATCTTGCCGGAAGGTCTTCAAGCTGGCTCCTCCCACCCACCCGGGTGGTAAAACTCTCGGCTCCGCCCGATGACGCCAGATCTGGCCCGCTGGAAGTTCAGGTTGTGCGTCGAAGCCGGGGAGGGTGGGTGGGTCGTGTGGATGAACAACATATACCACTCCTAGAACTCCTGTTACAGGTGAGTAACCTGTATTTCTAGGGACATGGATATGTTGTTCATCCACACTGTCTGGCAGACTTCTAGCAGTTCTCCGGGAGGAGGGAGGGAGGCAGGGCGCACACCCCCTACTTAGGGAAAAGAGACTGGAGAACCGAGGCCCCAAAACCAGCATCCTGGCGTGACTCAAGGTCGATGTGGTAGTGTGTGATGAAGGTATGTGCTGACTTCCAGGTAGCAGCCCTGCAGATTTCTTGGATACGGACGTCCCTGGAAGCAGCCACCGATGCAGCAGTATGGCGGGTAGAATGAGCTCTTATCCCTCTGGGAGGCTCCATGCCCGCCAACTTATAGCAGAGATCTATGCAGGAGGTGACCCACTTGCTTATCGTCCGCTGGCTGCACGCCTGCCAGGTGCGGCTTCAGCGTGGTGACAAACAGCTGGCGAACCTCTCCCGAATTCAGCCTCGCTCGCCCATAGTAAGCGGCGCCCTTCTAGGGTCCAGAGTATGGAGCCTATATTCGACCTCCGAGGTGCGATTGGGGTAGAACACTGGCAGAGTCAACACCTGGTTAAGGTGAAACTCCGACACCACCTTCGGAAGGAATTTCGGTTGGGGGCGCAGGACAACCTTGTCCCTGTGGAAGACCAGGTAAGGAGACTCGATGGAAAGCGCCTGGAGCTCTTCCAACCTTCTGGCTGACGTGATAGCCACCAAGAAGGCGGTCTTCCACGACAGGTGAGAGAGATCACACCTGTGCACTGGTTCGAATGGCTTGCCCATGAGCTTTGCCAGTACCAGCAGTAGATCCCACGGAGGTGGAGGTTCTCACACCGGAGGGGAAATGTGATCAAGGCCTTTGAAAAAGCGCCAGACCACCTTCTCTGCGCCACTGACTGCTGCCCGGCCCGCGCCCGGTAAGCAGAGATGGCTGCCAGGTGCACCTTAAGGGTCGTCGACCTAAGCCCTTGCTGAGAAAGGGACCACAGGTAGTCCAATATGCTCGCCAGGGAACAGGAGGAAGGGTCAAGGCCCTTACCCTGACACCAAATGGAAAATCTCTTCCATTTGAAGGCGTAGCATTTCCTGGTCGACTCCTTACGGGACGCCTCAACTACATTGAGGACCTCGTCGGAAAGACCCAAGACCTGGAACTCTAGCCGCTCAGGAACCAGGCCATCAGGTGCAGGGATTGAAGGTCCGGATGGAACACCTTCCCCTGATTGACTGAGAGTAGGTCCGGGCGAGCTGGAAGCTGCCTCGGGAGCCTGGAGCTAAAGCTGAGGAGATCTGGGTGCCAGAACTGGCGGGGCCAGTCTGGGGCTATCAGAATCACCTGCGCCTTGTCCCTCTTTGCTTTGAGAAGCACCTTGTGTATCAAGGGGAATGGGGGAAAGGCGTAGAAGAGGCCCGGGGTCCACTGCCTCGAGAAGGCATCCCCTGCAGCGAGCCCCTGCTGAGGGCGGGCATGGAACAGCCTCAACTCAGCATTCTCCTGGAGGCAAACAGGTCCACCTGAGGTGTGCTCCAATGGGAGAACAGATCTTATACTACCTCCGGCAGGAGAGACCACTCGTGGGACGCAGCCCCTATCCGGCTTAGGGCATCGCCAGGGTGTTGGAGGCTCCTGCCACGTGAATGGCTAGGAGATCCGCCTCCAGGCTGCGCACGAGTGACCAAATGCGGAGAGCTTCCTTGCATAGAAGCATGGAGTGCATCCTGCCCTGGCGGTTTAGATAGTACATGGTCGTGGTATTGTCCGTCTGGACTCGGACCACTTGACCCCGGAGAAACGGAGCAAAGGCGGTGAGAGCTAGGCGGACCGCTCGGAGCTCCAGCAGGTTGATGTGACATCGGGACTCCCGCGGGGACCAGAGGTCGTGCGCTCGGTGTTCCCCCAGATGGGCACCCCAACCCATCAGAGAGGCATCGGTCGATAGAGAGACCGTCGGCTCGGGGCGGACAAACGGGATGCCCTCCTGCAGATGAACTGGAACGGTCCACGACTGGAGAGCGTTCCACATCCCCTGGGTCACCGTCACTAGCTGGTCCAATGGATCGCAGCGTTGAGACCACTGGCTGGCTAGCCTCCATTGAAGTGGGCGCATGTTCCAGCAGGCCCAACGGACCACGCTGGTACAGGCTGCCATGAGATCCAGGAGGCGCAGGAAGTCCCGGGCAGGGCGCGATTGCCCAACCAGAAATGATTGGGCAAAGGAGGAAAGAAACTCGGCCCTGTCCGCCGGGAGCCGTGCTCTGGCTCGAAGAGAGTCGAGCTCTGCCCCGATGAAAAGAATCACCTGCTTCGGCTCGAGTTCCAACTTGGCCTCGTTGATGAAAAGGCTGACTTGAGAGCAAACCTGGAGGGCCAGATCTCTGGACCGCTCCACCTCCTGCCTGGAGGGGGCTGCTATCAGCCAGTCGTCCAGATAAGGGTACACCTGGACCCCTCGGCGCTGCAGGAATGCTGTCACCACTGCCATGCATTTGGTGAAGACCCTGGGAGCTGGAGACAAGCCGAAGGGCATGGCTCGGAACTCGAAAAGGGATCCCTCCGCTTGAAGGAAGGAATCTCTGATGTGACGGACGGATAGGGACGTGAAAGAACGCGCCCTGCAGGTCCAGAAAGCAGAACCACACGCCGCGTTCCAAAGATGGTACTATTTGAGCCAGAGTGACCATCCTGAAGGTCCGAGACCTTAGGAACTTGTTTAGGTCGTGCAGGTCGAGAATGGGGCATCAGTCCCCCGTCCGTTTCGGAACCAAGAAGTACCTGGACACGAACCCTGGGTCTGAGGGAGGGTCCGCTACCTCTCTGATCATCTTCTTCTCGAGGAGGAGAGCAATGTCGGCTCGGCGAGCCAACAGTGAAGCTGCGGACCCCGAGGCCCCCCCGAGGTGCGACGGCTCTGAAGGGCGGGGCCTGCTCGAACTCCAGAGGCAGGCCCTTTCCGACCACTTCCAACACCCACCGGTCTGTGGTAATAACGGACCAGGAGGAAAGAAAGTGGCGGAGCCGCCCGCACACGGGGGGAGCCTGGGGACAGGTGATGGGGTTGGGGGCGACACCCCTCAACCCGTCACTGGGCAGGCTTGGAGGAGGACCGCCGAGGGACCTCCGGCCTTACCTCTGCTTCCTGGAGGAGGAAGCCGAGGCTTGGGATTGGGATGCCAAGCTGCGTGCCTGCTGGCCCTGGCGTTGCTGGGCCGGACGTGCCGCGTGAGCAGAGGGACGAAAGGGCTTAGGCTGTGGTCTGCGGCCTTTGTCCTTCTGTGCGGATGAGACCGAGTCCAAGATAGCATTGGACTTCTCGATCCTCTGTAGGTGATCTTCCACCCCAGGGCTGAAAAGGTCGGTCCGCAGGAAGGGGACATCCGCCAACTTGTGCTGGGTATCCGAAGTGAAGGTGGATATCCTCAGCCATGCCCGACGGCGCATAGCCACTGTGGCCGCTACTAACCTGGCACATGAGTCTCCAATGTCCAGAGCAGTCTGAAGCTGCTGTTTGGCCACTGCCCTGCCTGGTCCCGCACCTGCCTAACCATGGTCTGCAGGTCCGCCGGAAGATGAGGAACTACCTCGTCCAGGGAGCCCAACAGGGCATGAGACAAATGTGCCATGAGTACGGCCGAACTGGCCTGATGAAGGCCGAGGGAGGACGCAGCGTAGACTTTGTGCCCGGCATAGTCCAATTTCCTGGACTCCTTGTCGAGGTTTGTCCACGCCCCTAGTGTTTCCCGCATGCTGGAAAAACGCTGTTGGTAACTAGCCCTCGGCTGAGGGTGTCCTAAAACCGGACAAGGAACCGTAGGGACCGCATACTTCCTGGCCATCCTGGCCGAGGGTGCAGGACAGGAAGCAGGGCACTGCCAGAGGTCCAAGGCCGGGCCCACTATGGCCTTGGCCACCGGAAAGGCCTCCGTAGGGGAATCCCCTCGGTCCAGTATCTCCGTGAGGGGATACTTGGCCCGCTTAGACACGGGTTCAAGCTTCATCCCGGTGGACACCGAGATGAGCCGAAGCAATCCCAGATAGGACGAAGGGCTATCGTCCATCGACTGACCCCAGAGGACTCCAAGTCTACTCACCTGGAGAAAAGGGAGGAATCATCGTCGGACTCGGAGGAGTCTGCAAAGAGCTGCCTTGGGGCTAAGCCACCCTCCACCTGCCGAGGTCGATCGGGAGTGAGGGTAACAGACAGCCTATGGGGCAGGCCCTGAGCCGACCGAGAATTCTTGGTCGGAGCCCCAAATAATGGCTGTGGAGGCGGAGGTTCCACCGGAATCGGTGGAGCAGCTGGTTTTGGCCGAACAACCGGCCTGGGAACAGGCTCCTCGGGTAAGTCGAGGGGTTGTTTCGCCCGCTCTGGTGATAGCCACTTAATGGCTGGGGTAGGCGTCAGCTTGTTCTCGGCCAGAAGGAGCTGTTGCCACATGGGGTCCTTGTCATCGAGGCAACTTACGCCGGGCCTCGCCTGAGGAGGGAGGATCTAGGAGCGCGCCGCTACCACGGTGCCGAGACCGAGACTGCCTAGGATGGCGGGATCGGCTGGACCGCCAAGAAGTCCGAGACAGAGAACCTCGGCTTTCCGGGAGACGGTGCCAGGAGGGGACGGGTGGAACCGGTTCTCCCCTCGGCTCAGAGGGTTCACCCGAGGGCTCTGGAACCGGAGGCACTGGCAAGCCCACGGGATCCTCAACTCCCACTGGGGGAACCAGGGAGAGAGGATTCTCAGCTGCGTCGACGGGAGTCTCGGTCAGCTGACCTGACGGGGACACCGTGAGACCAGTGGCTGAAGCCGAATGATCGACCGAAGTCGATGGCTGACAACTCAGGGAGAGGGACCTTTCCCGCTCCCAAGAGCGTCGACGGAGGGACTTACCCTTGTCTTTCTTTTTGGACCAAGAAGAAGGTCCAGCAGACGTTGGTCCCTCTCCCTTAGTGGAGAGGGACAGACACGCTCCTTAAGGAAGCTGTATAAGAGGAACCCAGGAGGCGGGATAAATGCCGCGACTGGGAAAATGCTGACCGCGCGCCTCCTCTTCAAGGGTGATCATCTGCTCTAGCTGATCCTGCCGCCGGCGCCACGAAACCGGCCAACCGGGCTCTTTTGACTTCACCAGAGGGAAACGCCTGGACGCCCAGTTGTAAACAGGCAGCATGGTCTTCGAGGACGAGGCTCAGAAGGAAGAGCACAGGTCGCAAGCCTGGGTCGTGCTCAAGGCCTAGACAGTAGACACACGAGAGTGCGGATCCGTCCGAGACATCTTTCTGCCGCAAGGGCATCTCCGAAAACCGGGAGTCGATTTGTCCATCGCAGCCGTGAGGGATAGAAGACCGAAGTCTAGAAATGCAAAACCTTTTAAATTTGCAAAACTGAAGAGTTAGGAACCAGTCTTATACGCAGAGTGTTAAGGAGGGAACCTGAGTTTCCAAGCGGTAAGGAAGATCTGGCGTCATGGGGTGGAGCCGACAGTTTTACCATCCGGGTGGGTGGGAGGAGCCAGCTTGAAGACCTTCCGGCAAGATTTAAAGCGGCAAGGATACCTGCCAGACAGTGTGGATGAACAACATATCCATGTCCCTAGAACAACAATTTCGGTAAAAAAGAACGACTGAAAACCGACACTTCAACCGACTTTGAACCGAGCAGCAGGAGAAATCTCCGGAGCGACTGTTCAGTGAGGCGGAGTAAAGAATCTGATGGTTGCAGTTCGAATAACAACAGGCAGAGGCTTCAACTGAGCTCGAGATGAACATTCTATGCCATGCATAGAAAAGTTAACCCTATGTTCTCCGGGGCAGTTGAAAGGCTGGAGCTAACTGCAGTTGTCAGAATACAGTAAGACTTCATGTTGTTTGAAAACTATTTTTGAATTTCTGTCTCCCTCCTGCTCGCTCTCGCTCCTTGTCTACTTATTTCTCTTTTGTTTTTTATTACTTTCAATTTCCCCCGCCTCCTTAACCGCCTCAGACTTCCACCCCAACCTGTCGGGCGCCCAGGATTCAGTGAACTGATTCCTCCTGTCCTGGCTGCAGCCCCCCGCCCGAATCGATTTGCTTTCAAAGCTGTAAAACCATCTCCGGCACTTCCCGCACTACGATTTAGGTCCTGCGTCACTATCCTTTGTTCTCCCACTGCTTAACTAATCCTTGTCTGTTTCTGTTTTCCCCTCCAGATTTCTCTGAGCCCTGTACGGGCCAGCCGTGTCCCCCGAGGCTCGGCTGAGGCTCCTCAAGCCTCCACCGCAAGCCACCTCAGCGCTCCTGCAAGCTGGATTCTTTGGGCCCTGTACAGGCCGCCGGTTCCCCCTAGCAGCAATTGCTGCATCCAAAGCCTCCACTGCACGCTGCCTCAGCACTCCAGGAAGCCGGGTAAGGAAAGAGCCTGGGCCGGGGAAGCGGTGATCGGCTGCAATTGGCCAACTGCTCTCTGCTATTTCACCTGACTGGTCTCCAGCTAAGGCCACTACCTCCTCATTGGACAACCCACTGCTGCTGTTACTGGGCTCAGGCCCATTCAATAGCACTGCAGACTGCTGAAATTTTACGTCCGCCCCCTCCCCACCCCTGCCTTAATCAAATAGACCCTTGCTCCGCCCACCTGCCTTCTGTCCCTTCCTTACCTATCTCAGCTCCTATCCTCTTCTTCCACCCTCTTGCTCCACCCACACTCTTGGGATCCATTAGACAGTACATCCACTGCCTAGTGCACTACTGACTGCAACATCTACTGGTTCCACCCCCACTAGTCCCTTTTCGCTAATCACCCACTTATCTGTCGCCTCCATCCAGCTCCCCCAATTTACTCCCCCTAACCATGCCTTTCCAAAATCACCTGCTCTTGCTTCTGTTCTCCCTCTTTTTTCTTCTACCACTCAGCTATCTTCCTGGTGCCTGCCACCCCTCTCCTCACTCTACCTACCACCTAATCGTCCCCTACCCTCAATATGGCACTCTGGCCCACTCATCTTGCCCTCCCTCGGGGCTCCCCCCCACCAAGGGCTGGCCTACCGCTGACAAACTCAAATCTGGAACCTGGGCAAACCGACCCCTGCTACTATCTATTGCACTATACTGGGACCTACGGTACCTGCGCTGGATCCACCCATGCAAATCAAGGAGGTGAAACCTTGCTTACTACAACCAACAGCGGACAGCTCTTAAACTCCTGCTTCTCCTTCTACCGATGTCTGGGAGTGTTCACCCGAACCCTGGCCCGATCACCTCCAACCCAGCCAGTACCAGGAAATCAGTAGGGGGTCTCACCATCTCCACTCTCAACATCTGCAGCCTACTACCTAAGCTCACTGCCCTGCAAACATTTGCTGAACTGCATAACCCTAACCTCATATCTGTTGTTGAAACCTGGCTAACTCCCCAAACCCCTGACCATACTATCTCTCTACAAGGCTATAATATCCACAGACTGGATAGGATGTCCAAGAAGGGGGGGGGGGTGCACTCTATGTCAAAGACAACATCACTGCGCACCCTGTCACCATTACCCCTCTCCTGTGCAATTCCTGCCCGTCAGACTACTTCTTGGTGCACAAAATAAAGCACTCACTGTGGTCCTTATCTACATCCCACCTAAAAACCAAGGGGCTGGTCTCCGAGCTGTATTGGACTTTGTTAGTTCCCAACCTTCTGAATCCGAGGTCGTCCTTCTTGTTGATTTCAACATCAACTGGCTTGAACCTGACACTGGAACCTACAAGGATGCTATCTCCTCAGCTAACCTCACACAGATGGTTGACTCCCCAACTAGGAAGAACTACAAGTCAGGTACCAGCACTCTCTTGGACTGGATCCTTACCAGTCACCCAACCCACATCAACATCACTGTCCTCTCTGACTCACTCAGTGATCACTCTCCTGTCATCTGCAACTGGTCTAATAAGTTTTGCAAGCCTCCTCCCTTAACTGTCTCCAGTAGGGTCCCACCCCATGGCAAACTGGCCCACCTAAAATCCTGCCTTAGGTGACAAGATTGGTCTCCCATATACCGTGCGCAGGATGTACACTCAGCTCTTAATCATTTCATCATCATGTTCAATGCCGTCTGTGCTTCACACGCCCCAGTAAAAAAGCGCAAAGTCAAGGCACTATCCAGTCCCTGGTTTAATACTGGGTTACTGACACAGTTAAAAGCAAGGGACCACCTCTGGGCAATCGCCAGGGCCACAGGCACCCAACCGGACATTCAAGCCTATAAACAATCTCACAACAATTGCACAAAGCTAATACAAATGGCAAATAACAACTACTACAAAGAAGCCCTCACCAACACCTGGGGAAACAGGAGAGCCTTTTGGGATAATATAAAGGAGATTTGAGGGAAACCATCAAAATCCTCCCCTACTCTACTGACTATCGACGGTACTACCAGTCTTGACCCGCTGGTCATAGCAAATGTCTTCAATGCATTCTTCACGGACCTCAGTAGTGTCCTCCCCCCAAGATTTCTTCTCGGAAACTGACCCCCCTGAATCAACTTCCCTCCCTACTCCCTCAAGCCATCCACCATTCCACTTTAAAAAAGTCAAAGCAGATGAAGTCCGCAAATACGTAAAAAAGGGCCATCTCCAAGACCAGAGCCAGTGGAGACTCACTGGACCTGAAACTGCTATCCCTCAGACTTGAGGAAGAGCTGCACCCGCTTACCAGAATTTTCAACGTCTCACTCAACCTCAGTCAGTTCCCAAGCAAATGGAAACCTACTACTGTCACACCAGTCTTCAAAAGTGGCAATAAGTCAATCCTGGGAAACTACCGACCAATCTCTCTATACTACCCCCCCCCCCCTTTCCAAGGCCCTTGAGCGCATTGTAGCCGACCAGCTTTCAGTCTACTTGGACAAACGCAACATCCTATGTCCTCAGCAACACGGTTTCAGGCAAGGGCACAGCACCTCAACAGCCCTCCTGGAGTTCACTAGAGCCCTCCACAAGTCTATGGACAAAGGCCATCTAACTGGAGCTGTATTCATCAACTTAACCAAGGCATTTGACACTGTCCACCATGGCCTACTCTCCAGACAGCTGCTGAATACCGGTCTCTCCCCGGACACTACAGCATGGTTCAATAGTTACCTTCACCAGCGCACACAAAGAGTAAAAATCTCAGGTAAACTCTCTGACTCCAAGCCAGTCTGTTCTGACGTCCCCCAGGGCTCAATACTGGGCCCCTACTTTTCAGTCTTTTCCTAAATTCTTTCCCACAATCCTGCCCAGAACAAATTTATACTCTATGCCGATGATGCTGTGCTTTTCACCCCACATAAAGACCCAGAAGTATTAACTCACAACCTTCAACTCACATTCTTATCTGTTGAAAACTGGTTCTCTTCTCATAAGCTGGTTCTAAATCACAAAAAGACTAAATCAGTGTTCTTCTGCAGCTCTCAAAACAAACACAGACGATACCCCCTTGATATCAAGACAAGTGCTGGTCATTCCCTCGAACAAGTGTCATATTTTAAATACCTAGGAATCACTCTTGACCATGGTCTATCATATGGGACTGACATCGATAACGTCGCCAGAGTTGTAAACGCATGTATTGGAATTCTCTATTGAAACAAGCAACACCTCACCCAAGCAGCATTAAAGATGGCCATCCAGAACTCTGTTGTCTCCATTGTAGATTATGGCCTCATAGTCCATGGCTCTGCCACCACAACCGCCCTTAGGCGCATAACGACATCCCTAAACAAGGCCTGCCGACTGCTCACTGGAGCCCACCGACTCACACATATACGTGAACTCTACGCCCAATCAGGATGGCTTCAACTCACAAATCGTATAAAGTACCTAACCTGTCAGATGGCGAAAAAAAACTATCTTGGGTATTTCCCCACCCAGTGTCCAAGTCCTCCTGAGTCCAATCACTAATCTACGTAACACCAGAGGGTCAGAACAACAACTCCTCCAAGTTCCTCGATGCTGCACATCACTGGGTCAAAGATCCTTTGCACACCGTGCCCCCACCTGGATGAATGCCCTCAGCACTCATATCACTTCCTCCTCTTCACTGGGCATTTTCAAATCAAGACTACATCTTCACCTCACTACCTCCAGTTGCTGTGACTGCCTCTCCTAACTTCCTTCTTCCCCTGTGGCCCACCTCCCCTCTCCTCTGCTCTTTGACAATGCTGTGAATCTGCTCTAGCTTCTCTTCAGCTGCTGCCCCTTCCCCAACCCCTCTCTCCCTACTACTTATAGATCTCTGAACTTATCCGAACCTAAGTGTTTCATTACTTTATTTCTATGATGCAACTTCTGAACCAATGAGTGTTGTTATTTAATCTCTGTTTTAAAAAAATTGTTTTGTTTGCCTATGTATAGACGAATGTAGCTTAGCCTAAAATGTTTGTATTCTCTTGACGTGGAACCTTTGTAAAAGAACCTTGGCGCAAAGGTATTCGTAATCCTAGATTTTCAATAAACAAAAAAATAAACAAAAAGTACAAACACATGTATTATTGGTGACAGCCTCAACATAACCGTTACAATTAGGCACCTCGCCATCCTACTTAAAGCCCACCAGCCTGAATTCCTTCATAGTGATTTGCACATATTTATACCTAACTTATGCACCAAGTGCCATTTATACCACATTGGATATGAATATGTACATCTGTACGGATTGTACCTTGCTCCTACTCATGAGCTGTATTGTCTGACATTTACTTACTGATGCATTTCTGTCATGTGCTTTTCGATCCTTTACCTGATGTATTTTCTTCCTCTACCCTTCAAGGACGCATATGGAAACGAGCTGGTATCAGCTCAGCATGTCTTTCCTGGTTTAGCTTTAAAAATAAATAAATATATTCATAATACCTGACATTACAGGGGTATGTGCAACTTTGTGTTTCACAGTTCATGGGACCATCCCTGAGAAGAATACCACGGTCGCTATGATTCATTACGCATTTTCTGCAGATCTAAACCTGCAATGAATTTTATGAGTTGGCCCAGCACGCTCTCTTAACTTTTCCTTCGGTAAGTGTACTAAACCTGTCTGATTGCTGCAATATACCACTCCTAAATGTTCAAGCTGATGTGTAGTTGATATCTGTGTCTTGTTGCCCTCTATTGAAAAAACATGAGTCCTGACACACTGAATTGCTCTTGTGGTGCTCTGTTGCATGTTGCACCTTAAAATGGCTTATATTTCAAGTAGATCTGAATCCCTCTAACCCTTCCTTAGGTAGCAAACCACCAAAGCTCCCAGACACGTTGCTTACATTGTAAAGGTCAGAACTGTCAGCGATCTGACTGGAATGCATACTGCAAATATGTACTTCACAAATGGGAGTTCCCAAAAGTCTTCCTTGAGCTTGCCTAAATGTTCACTGCCAGGCTGGTGTCCTGTGTTTTAGCAGTTTAAATGTGATTACCAGAGCCTGTATAGCCTCTGTGTACTGTCTCTTTAAGAGCTGCCTAATTGCAGCTTAAGTAATCTGAGAGGGAGCTCTTTTGAAAGATGTAACTATTTACTGAAAATCATGCAGAGTGATACTGATAATGTACTTTGTCTATCCTGCTTTCTTTGTAGCAAGGACTGTTTTGTTCATCTCCGCCATCTTGGTCCTGGACTGCAAATTGGACCAAACAGTACTGGTGGGACCTAAAATGTAGCCGGACTACAGGAGCTGTCTGAATTCAAAATCTGTAGGAACTGTAGTTTGAACTTTTTGCGCCTTTTTTGCAACTGAAGGGGGAGCTCTTGCTTTGACTGACAGCCAAATCAGCCAACCAAATCTTCTGGATCTTGGGGAAGTCCTGCGCTGCTTGCAGTTTTCAGTTAAATCTAAGCTGGACGCTGAACAAGAAGGTGCTGAAGGATTCTGAGCAGCTATCCTGAGTGGATTCACATGGGAGAACTCTGAAAAGGCTAAGTTTTTGGCCTGCAGTTTGGTGTGCTACTCCTGAGAGGGAGAGAAGAGAATTATTTTGGACTAAATCCAAGTTTGTGTGACTAAAGTAAACTACTGAAGTGGATCAGGCTCAACCTGAAGAAAACCGAAGATTTTGCTGAATGTGATCGGTCTGTCAGCAGTTTCAGCTACCCCTAAGCTCCCAGTATGTGCAGAGACTTTGCGATTGTGACTGGGGAGCGCTCTGCCTGCTACAGTAGAATTCCCTTACATGTAAATGTGCTATGAGCTGCTAGTGGGTCGTGAGTTAGTCCACACACTGTGTGAACTGTGTTTTGTTTGCTGGAAGCTGTATCCAGCCAAAAACGGACTGCATCCGAATTTGTCACCATGCGGTCTGGGCCTTGCCAGACTGGCCCAGCCAGACCACCCACTGCATAGAGAAGCCATTGACGAGAGACCTGCCTGGAAATCAGCCCCCTGCTCCATGCTGGTAGCTCCCTGCAACAACAGCTTAATCTGAGTGTGTCATCTGATTGTCTTGTTGTTTCATTTCCTTTACGATCTCAGCCCTCTGGCTCCGGATTACAAATACTGTGTACTGTGCATGTTGTGTTTTCCATCACAGGGCCCCAACCAGTTGCAACGCCGGCCAACCCTGGGCAATAGTCCTGGCTAGCCCATCTCTTCTCCACCTGGGTACCCAAAGGTGTGACTGTGAGGGGACTCAAAGCGCATGCATAACTGCTTGATTGATATAACCTTTAAGCAAATTAACCTGATTTTGCCCCTCCCTTGTTCAAGTCCCCTGAATAAATCAGATCTAACTTTTTCTACATGTAATCTGACTGTGGTTCCAGTTTGTGCTCAAAGGACTGCACTGTTGCTATTTGCTGTGCATAACCTTGTTTTACAGGGAGTCCCCAGGCTCGAGCCAGAGGAGCCAGCCCTGGTGGCAAGTGCAAACAGTGTGGGTACTTGTGTGGTGTACCAGGGGTATTGTGAAAGTGATTACTGTACAGTGTTCAGGCCACTAGAGGGGAAAGAGGGGGTTACAGTGTCCCGGAGGGCTGTGCCCAGGTTAGCTTGACCATTACCAACCTTGATCTCCAGGTGGAGGCACCCATTTCAGAACTCAGTTCCCTTAACCTGCTACTAGCCAAGCAGGCAGGGGTAGTAGCCCTTGGGATAGCGCCACCTAGGGGTTACATCTTGGAGGCTCACCACTGGGATTTTGTGTCTTCTAGTGGCCAAATTTGCGAATTGCTGTTAAAAATAAATGACTACCCCAACAGAAGTGGCTGTACACCAGTTGGTGGGGTGGTGCATTGGGCTGGAGATCGACCCCCAAAATGCTACAGTTATCCTGGATATTCCCCTGGGTACCAATAAGGACACTGTAGAGGGAGTACTTTCCAAGGTTGAATGTTTAAAAAACCCTGTGGTGGTGGGTCGACAGGCTAATCTGCTTGCCCAAAGTTTCATGGCATTAGTAGAGTGTAAGGACCCAGTAGTCCAAAGTGCCATGGACTATCATCCCCGAAGGAGCCCTCACCGCCTGGAGAGTGGTAACTAAAGACAGTAAAGACCCTGGGGAGAATGAGCCCCCCCCTCACTATCTGAGACCTTGGAGGAGAAATTTGCCAAGTTGTTGCTGGAGGAAGGGAAAACTGTGGAGGACTTAAAGAAACAATTCCTACCACCTGGGGGTTTTCCTCCCCAACACCCCCTCCCGCTTCAGCACCTGTTATTGCCCCTCCTTCTGTGCCTGTGCCAATGCTGGCTCCTTTGTCTGTACGTGCCATTAGTCACGACTCTTACTGAAGGTTGAGAATCTTCTCCAGCACCCTCCCCACCCCCCAAGGGGAGGATGACTGGGAGACCTGGATAGATTGTGTTGCCCCTTTGGTACCTGAATGGCAGTGTGCGGAGGCTGAGAAACGGAAAAGGATCATAGAAAGCTTGAGGGATCCAGCCCTAGAGGCCATTAAATTTCTGAGGTCCACAAACCCTGATGCATCTGCCCAGAAGTACTTAAAAATACTGTATATGTATTGCACACACCAGTCATCATGTTTCATTTATCAGTATGCAACCTGTAAGTCGCTTCCCTGTCTCATATCAATGTTTACCACCTGCGGTCACCCTATGTGGTACCCTTGTATGTATATCCAGCCTGTATCATGTAACGTGCATTTCATGTATATACTGTTATTACCTATCTGTGTTTGTACTTTAAGTGTTTATGTCACAGGACCTCCTTGTGAATGAGCTTGCTCAATGGAGTTTTCCTGCAATAAACTTGAACTTGAAGTACTTATCTGCACTCAAAGGCAATTTTGGGACCACTGAGTCAGGGGAGAACTTGATGTGGAAATTTCAAGCCACAAAACAATGGCCATGGGAAAGTTTGTCTGCATATGTTACTTGTCTGGAAAGAGCGCTGCAGAAGGCTTACCAAAAAGGTGGGGTAGCTGCCAGTGACTTAAACCATGTGAGGTTGGGGCACATACTGCAACATGCAAAGCATTCTGAATTGCAGCTCCTTCAATTAAGGCTCCCAGATAGAAGGGGTAACCCACCGGACTACTGTGACTTGATAAAAGAACTCCAGGAGGTTGAAGATGAAGAGGGGGATTTTAATTCTAGGGTGAGCACTGCTCAAGTGATCACGGCATCGGAAGGCCCTTCTGAAGTGGGGACCAATGAGGGTGTGCTGCCATGAGATGAACTGCTGAGGGAGTTCAGGGAAACAAAAAACAGTCTCTTTAAGAAGGCTGCTCCTGCAAGTACAGGCACCGATCCTTATCCAACTGCATCTGCTATGGGGGTGTGGGTGTCCACCCAGGCATCTCCTGCTGACAGCAGCTCAAAACTTGATGTCTTGACTATGAAAGTAAGAGAATTGACGAGATGTCTCCAAATGCTCACCACACAGCAGACAGAGATGGCACTAAGGTTTTCAGTTGGTAGTACCACCACCCCAGCTCCCAGTGTGATGCTTCGGCCACCCCAAATCCCAGAAAACATATTTTGCCATAATTGTGGGAAGGATGGGCACATGAAGAGAGAATGCCGGTCCACAAAAGACCTAGATGAAGTTGCATACAGGCTTCAAGGAGAGCTTCGAAGAACGAATCAGCGGTCGAGGAGTGCCCAAAATGACCACGGTGAGGGTTCAAGAAGTAGTAACTCAAATCTCTATGTGGCTAAATCATCTGTCCAGGCCCCTGCTGCTGTCTCTCCAGACAGATCCAAAATAGTGGGCCCTTCAATGGAGTCTACCATGGCTGTGAATGGTATTCCTACTCGGGTCGTGCTGGACAGTGGGTCGCAAGTGACCACTGTATTTAAGGACTGGTATGACAAACATTTATCTGCTGTGCCCTTACAATCCCTGGAAGGCCTACATGTGCGGGAGCTAAGCGACAAGTCTTATCCCTACCTAGGATATGTCCGTCTCTGGTTGTTATTTTCTGCAGCTGTAACTGGTGTAGAGGAGCATGTCGAGACACTGGCTTTAGTGTGTCCCCCAATGGACTGTATGATGGGGTTCCCCTGTTAATTGGGACCAACGCCCATATGTTTGGGAGACTGGCACAACTCTGTCGAGAGAAACAAGGGCGACGGACTGGGAGGGCCATAAGAATTCCCGCTCTGATCAAGAGGGCCTATGATTTGCAACAGAACCCCAAGGGAGTGGACCAGGATGAACCGGTAGGGGTCGTGTGGAAGAAGGATCCCGATTCAGTGGTACTGGCCCCTAACACCTAGTGTACCGTTCAAGGGGAGGTCCGCCTCTGCAAAGATGTCAAGAACAAAACACTGATGTTGGACGTGCCAGGTGATGGAAAATTGCTGGAAAGATTATTGGTTAAGCCTAGCATCTTGGCAGCTCGCGCTCATGTCTATGCACGATGAGTGATGGTCCAGATTCATAATGTGTCAGATCGGGAGATCCAGGTGAACAGGGGATGCACCCTAGCTATGGTACACTGCGCAGACACTGCAGTGTTGCCCAGCAACAAGCCCCCAGGCAAGACAGACAGAGTGACTCCAGACTTGTTTGATTTTGGTGACTCCCCATTGCCAGCTGAATGGAAAACTAGAATTAGTCAGAAACTTGCCCAGAGAGATCAAGTGTTTTCATTGAAGGAATGGGACATGGGATGTGTCCAGGGTGTGGAGCATCACATACACCTGCACGATGAACGGCCATTTCGAGAGAGGTCTCGACGCCTAGCCCCTGCAGACATAGACAATGTGAGAAGACACTTGCAGGAAATGCTCACGGCTGGTGTGATACAAGAATCCAGGAGCCCATATGCTTCTCCCATTGTGGTTGTGCATAAGAAGAATGGAACGGTACGAATTTGTGGATTATCGGATCCTCAACAGGCGGACTATCCCTGATCAATACACCATGCCCCGTATACAAGATGCTCTGGATTGTTTGAATGGGATCCAACGGTTCTCGGTGTTGGATCTTCACAGTGGATATTACCAGATTCTGATGGCTCCGGAGGACCATGAGAAGAAAGCCTTCATCTGTCCTTTGGGGTTCTATGAATTCCTGAGAATGCCACAGGGATATCGGGCGCCTCAGCCACTTTCCAGCGACTGATGGAACGAACGGTGGGAGACATGAATTTACTGGAATGCCTGGTGTACTTGGACGATGTCACTGTGTTTGGGAGCTCCCTAGAGGAACATGAGAATCGACTGTTCAAAGTACTAGACCGACTGGAAGATTTCGGTCTCAAGCTGTCCATTGACAAGTGCCAGTTTTTCCAAACCTATGTGAAGTATGTGGGGCACATAGTGTCTACAGAGCGGGTAGAGACTGATCCTAGTAAAGTTGAAGCCTTGACTACTTGGCCCCAGCCCCATAATTTGAAAGAACTACGTTTCCTGGGATTCTGTGGCTACTACCACCGGTTCATAAAGGACTATTCCAAAGTGATTCAGCCACTCTTGAATCTTAACCAGGGTTACCCTCCTACCAATTGAAAAATACAAAAAAGGGGCCGTCAAAGAACCAGACAAATCATATTTCAGCGCAGGTGAACTTTTTGGGTTCCGCTGGACGCCTGACTGTGAAGCAGCATTGCACAAAGTTATATACCAGCTCACCCATGCCCCCATCCTTGCTTATGCTGATCCCACCAAACCCTATGTGTTGCATACTGACGGCCATCTGCAGGGTCTAGGAGCTGTACTGTATCAAGGCCATGAGGATGGTTTTAGACCAGTGGCACTTGCCAGTAGGAGCCTGACCCCATTAGAGCGAAACTACCCTGTGCACAAGTTGGAGTTCCTTGCGTTAAAATTGGCCATCGTCGACCAGTTTCATGATTACCTCTATAGGGCGAAAATATTGGTGAGGACTGACAATAACGCGTTGACCTATGTACAGACTTCAGTTAAGTTAGATGCCACAGGGCACCGGTGGCTTTCTGCATTATTATGCCGTCGAATACAGACCAGGCCTGAATCATATTGATGCTGACGCCCTATCCCGGAGGTCCATTTCCAAGAGCGACTGGGTCAGGCTGTCTGAACCTGACATCCGAGCACTGTGTCAAAAGTTTGATAGAAATGAACAGATGTCTATGGACACAGCAAACTGCTTAGTAGATTGCTTGAGCCCCTCTGACACCTGCATACTGGCTGCATATTGCCACTTCTCTGCTCTAGATATTAGTGCACTACCTCAGTTTGACAATGACAGCATTCAGTGGGCTCAATCCCGAGATACTGTGATTCAGCCAGAACTTGACGCCCTTCGTGCAGGAAAAGATGTGTCCAAGTTGCGGTCCTCTGATCTGCGAACCGCTTTATTGTTTAAAGAAGGCCCCAGGTCGAAACTGCTTATCAGTTGTTGTACAGAGAGACTGCAGATCGAGGTGGCCAAATAGACAAGCAACAATTCGTCCTGCCCACGGCCTTCAAAGATTTGGTACTGAGGTCCCTCCACAATCATATGGGCCACCTTGGTATCGACCGGACCCTTGAGCTAATGCGATCTCGATTCTACTGGCCCAAGATGGGGGCCGATGTTGAGCACCATGTAAGGACTTGCAGTCGCTGCCTGCAGAGAAAAGTCCTGCCTCAGAGGGCTGTCCCCCTTGTCAACATTACTACCAGGACCCCAATGGAACCAGTCTGTATAGACTTCTTGAGTTTAGAGGCTGATCAGCAAAACACTGGCAATGTGTTAGTAGTTATGGACCATTTCACACGGTATGCACAAGCTTTTTTCCCACCGAAGATCAAAAAGCATCTACCGTTGCCAAAGTGCTAGTGGAAAATTTCTTTGTCCACTATGGTGCCCCCTCAGCGAATTCACTCTGATCAGGGCCGGGACTTTGAGAGTTGGCTAATCAAAGAAATGCTCTCTCTATGGGGGGTGTGAAAGTCAAGAAACACCCCTTATCACCCGCAGGGGGATCCTCAACCAGAACGCTTTAACTGCACCCTGCTAGACATGCTAGGCATTCTCCACCCAAAAGATAAGCATAAATGGAGCCAGCAGATTAGCACCTTGGTACACGCATACAATTGCATGAAGAATGATGCTACTGGGTTCTCTCCCTACTGCCTCATGTTCGGGAGAGAGGCCCGGCTGCCTGTTGGTGTCTGTTTTGGGGCTTCTCCCGATGGGGTCCAAGCTGAACATTACCTGCAATATGTACAAAAACTGAAAGCTCAATTGAACCATGCCTATCAACTGGCCCAAACAATGGCCGCCAAAAGAAATCTAGCCAACAAAGAGAGACATGATAGAAAAGTAAAGGTTCAAGAGCTTAGGCCCGGAGACCGTGTGTTGTTGCGAAATTTAGGATTGCATGGTAAACACAAAATTGCTGATCAATGGCACCACCTTCCCCATGTCATAGTTGGAAAGTTGGATGATTTGCCAGTGTACAAAGTGCGCCCAGAGAACAACTCCAAAGCTGTTAAGACCATGCACCGTAACCACTTGCTACCTATTGGTCAAGTTATAATTGAGGCTGAACCTGCCGAGATTGATTCTCCTGGACCAGTGTCTTGTGCTGCTGCAAGAAAGAAACAGAGTCAGCCTGCCCCGAGGTTGCCGATTTAAGACTTCCCCAGCAGCAGGCCCAGAATGACAGTGACTGCCAGTCTAACTTGGATGACGGTGAGTGTGATAATGCCTATTACCCCTCATATGAACTGAGTCAGTTGTTTCGTGGAAACCCTATGTTGAATTATGGGGATGAAGCTGGGCCTTCTGGACTGCCTAACGCTCCGTCATCATCCTTGGAGCCAATGCTCCCTGAAGGTGAAGTGCAAAGTATCACATCTGAGGATGCTGAGTCTTTGTGTATCGTGGAACTGTATGATTTGCCTGAAGGAGAGGCTGATGGTATGAGTCTTTCTGGTGACTTGCCAGAACTTGAGGAACACTATGAGAGTGCTGACAACCCCTCTTCAGTGCCAGAGTGTCTTCAACATGAGCCAAGTGTTGTAGAAACAGAGACTACAGAGCAAGTGGCTGACAGTGCTCTCAGCTTGGACATTCTCCTTCATGCAGAGGCACCCCTCACAAGTGATGAAAGCTCCAAGACCATTGCTGAAAGTACAGAGACTGTGGTTGTTCACCCCAGAAAAGACTGGCCGAGCTGTCAAGCCAGTGGTGCGCTTCAGTTACGATTCCCCGGGAGGCCAGTGGATTTGCCTCTCAATGTAGTCCACAAAGGTGTTTATGTCTCTCAGAGCTCACTGCCCAAATTGAGCTTGATGGTCCATTCCAGGTTACTTGTTCTGCCCTCTCACCATGGTGCCCATGCCCCATCCAGCCCCAAGAGGGCCCACTCTTGCATTGTTTACATGATTCTGTATAGTAATGTTCAATTTATCTGTGTGAAATATGCATAATGTATTGTCAGAATGGAAATGATATAGTAGAGTACACTGAAATGTATAGTAAAGTGACAAGTTATGCCAATTGATGAATCAGACAGTACTTGTATAGCATGCTAATGGTATAAATATTTTGTATGACAATGATAATGTAGTTTGTCTAACCTGCTTTCTTTGTAGCAAGGACTGTTTTGTTCGTCTCCACTAACTTGGTCTTGGACTGCAAATTGGACCAAACAGTACTTGTGGGAACTAAATGTAGCCCGGACTACAGGAAATGTCTGAATTCAAAATCTGTAGGAACTGTAGTTTGAGCTTTTTGCACCTTTTTTTACAATTGAAGGGGGATAGGGTTACCACCTTTTAAAAAGGCCAAAGTGGGACATTTCTTACTGAAACATGATTTTTCACAGAAGAATATGTAGTCTCGACCAATGTAACAGACTTATTTTCTCTAAATAATCAGAATTAAGACTAAGTGTTGCAGTTTTTTTAGCTGTTAGTGTTTCTTATCATTTTAAGGTATTTTAGTTAAGGTATTATATTGTTTTGTAGCATTTAGAGGAAAGTCAGAAAATATTTTTTTCTGCTATGTCATCAGGACATGTGCTATTTTTCATGTTTTTCTGCAGGACACAGCTGCCCAAATCAGGACTGTCCTGCAAAAATAGGGACAGGTGGTAACCCTAAAGGGGGAGCTCTTGCTTTTACTGACAGCCAAATCAGCCAACCAAATATTCTGGATGTTGGGGAAGTCCCGTGCTGCTTGCAGTTTTCAGTTAGATCTAAGTTGGAAGCTGAACAAGAAGGAGCTGAAGGATTCTGAGCTGCAATCCTGAGTGGATTCAATGGGAGAACTCTGAAAAGTCTAAGTTTTTGGCCTGTAGTTCGCTGTGCTGCTCCTGAGAGGGAGAGAAGAGAATTATTCTGGACTAAATCCAAGTTTGTGTGACTAAAGTAAGCTACTGAAGTGGGCCAAGCTCAACCTGAAGAAGATCGAAGATTTTGCTGAATGCGATCAGCCTGTCAGGAGTTCCAGCTACCCCAAGCTTCCGGTGCGTGCAGAGACTTTGTGACTGTGACCGGGGAGCGCTCTGCCTGGTGCAGTAGAATTCCCTTACATGTAAATTTGCTATGAGCTGCTAGTGGGTCGTGAGTTAGTCCCCCCACTGTGTGAACTGTGTCCTGCTTGCTGGAAGCTGTGTCCAGCCCAAAATGGACTGCATCTGAATTTGTCTCCATGCGGTCTGGGCCTTGCCAGACTGGCCCAGCCAGACTATCCACTGCACAGAGAAGCCATCGACGAGACACCTGCCTGGGGATCAGCCCCCTGCTCCATGCTTGAACAGGAACGATGCCTCTTCGACTCGTATGGGCCCTGCTTCTCCTGACATTCCAGATCAACCACCTGCAGTCTCGATTTTTGTCCAGCCTGTGTTCAGTCTTGAGTATCATGAGTAAATACCAGGGTAGCTCCCTGCAACAACAGCTTAATCTGAGTGTGTCATCTGATTGTCTTGTTTCATTTCCTTTACGAACTGAGCCCTCTGGCTCCGGATTACAAATATGCCGGCCAACCCCAGGCAACAGTCTTGGCTAACCCATCTCTTCTCCACCTGGGTACCCAAAGGTGTGACTGTGTGGGGAGACTCAAAGCGCATGCATAACTGCTTGATTGATATAACCTTTAAGCTAATTAACCTGATTTTGCCCCTTCCTTGTTAAAAGTCCCCTGAATAAATCAGATCTAACTTTTTCTGCATGTAATCTGACTGTGGTTCCAGTTTGTGCTCAAAGTACTGTACTATTGCTATTTGCTGTGCATAACCCTGTTTTACAGGGGGTCCCCAGGGTCAAGCCAAAGGAACCAGCCCTGGTGGTTAAGTGCAAACAGTGTGGGTACTTGTGTGGTGTACCAGGGGTATTGTGAAAGTGATTACTGTACAGTGTTCAGGCCACTAGAGGGGAAAGAGGGGGGTTTCAGTGTCCCAGAGGGCTGTGCCCAGGTTAGCTTGACCACTACCAACCCTGATCTCCGGGTGGAGGCACCCATTTCAGAACTCTGGCCCCTTAACCTGCTACTAGCCAAGCAGACAGGGGTAGTAGCCCTTGGGATAGCGACACCTAGGGGTTACATCTGAATCCTGTGAACACTACTGGTTGTATCTTCCTTATTATGCAACAGCTACTGAGGTAAATGTTTGGTGTGGAACAAGCAGTATCCCAAAGAGTTTTTCCAGTTCCTAGAGGGGAGGAGGTAAGGTCACAATTGATGGAGGGTGTGTAATTGGGTTGATCTATGGGGATGAAAGATCCGAGAGTCCTCAGAGGCTGCGAAAAAGTTGTGAATTGGAATAACAGAACAGACTCTACCTTTTTTATATATATAGCTGTTTGGTCCCTGTTGCCTACTGCCGATGGGGACACATAGACAGTTTTACAGGTTTTCTCCCTGATACCCCGAGGCCCAGCACACGGCCCATGCAGTGTGTGGAGACATGCCTCGCACCCCATGGTGCCAGCTTAGCCCCTTCCACCTCTCGTAACTATCTGCGGCCCCCCTCTCTGCCTACTCTACTCATAGGACCTCCACTTGGTGGGAGTGAAACTACAGGGGGCACCAACCCACCCTCACCACCCTCAGGAGACCACCCTCCCTTCATCTCTACCTGGTGTATATTTTTATTTTTTTTTCTTCCATTACTTCCTCCTGCAACCTTAGATAACCTGCTTTATCTTCCTTTAGACACTTCTATGTATGTAAATACCGTGTAATCTGTACAATATCTGTATAATTCTATGTACATATGAACTTCTTTTTCTTCCTCTCTGTAAAGAGCATTATCTGTATTGCCTTGTAAATACCTGTGCTGACCTGTATATACAATTGTTCATGCTCCACCCAGGTCCATCTTGCACATGAGCTTCTGCTCAACGATGAACGCCTGGTTAAATAAAGACTTGACTTGATTGACTGAGGAGAGGACAGCTGCCCATCGGCATGCTCCATCCTGTTCTGCCCACGGCCCGCAGCACCCTGATGACCCGAGGTCATTCCCGAACCCAGGTCGCTGATGTAGTATGAGGCATGGCGTCCAGCGCCTTAACCTTCAGCGCCAATGGGCCGGCTCCCAACAGATTCTACCTTCATGCAGAAGTTAGCTACTGCTGCTGACCTTGTCTGGACAGAAAAGGAACTGAAGGATGATGGGATGTAGGTGGACAGATGGCTAACATACCTGTTAGTCTTTAGTGTTTTTTATCAGCTTATAGAAGGATGCCCATCTACCCAACAGTCTCGATTTATGCATATTCAGGAAAAGGAAACTGCTAAAATAAACTATCAGTTTCATACAATTTACAGTTGGAGTTATACTTTTATCTAAATTATGCTGCTGAATTCAAATGTCACAAAAGTTATCACATTCTTTGTGTGTGCCAGTAGGATGGAACTGTCTCTCCTGTAAAAAAGGAAGCAAGTTAAACTGGGTATATGCTAAGGCTGAATGGGGACACTGTCAATTAAAATGGCTTAGAAATACAGAAACAGAATCTGTCAGCAAACAAATGAACGCTTGGCCCTTCTAGTCTACCCAGATGGTCCTTGCCTAGTGTGTTTCCGCAGATCCTAACTGTTCTCCAGCACCCCTCCCTCCTCGCTGCCTATTTACTAATATTCCCCTATGTCTGTAATCAAGGAAACAGTTCTCCCAGCTCCCAGGTCTTTAACTAGTGCACACCGTGCGTAATGGCAGCTAAAGTACAACAGCACAAACAGGTACCTCCCACTACTCACATCCATAGAAAGTCAGCACCACAACTAGAAATTGTGTGAAATCAATAACTATGTTTAATCCATCATTAAAATGCACGTTTGTCCACGCTGATTTGTAGAACATCTGTAACCCCCCTACAAATGGGGGTTCCCGAAAAGTCTTCCTCGAGCTTGTCCAAATCCTCACTGCCAGGCTGGTGTCCTGCGTTTTAGCAGTTTAAATGCGACTGCCAGAGAGTGCCTGTATACCCTCTGTGTACTATCTCTTTAAGAGCTGCCTGGACTGCAGTCATAAGTAATCTGAGGGGGAGCTCTGTTGAAAGATGTAACTATTTGCTGAAAATCATTTAGAGTGATAATGTAGTTTGGCTAACCTGCCTTCTTTGCAGCAAGGGCTGTTTTGTTTATCTCCACTATCTTGGTCCTGGACTGCGAATTGGACCAATCAGTTCTGGTGGGACCTAAAATGGAGTTGGACTATAGGAGCTGTCTGGAGTCAAAATCTGTAGGAATTGTAGTTTTTGGGCTTTTGGCCCCTTTTTTCACCTGAAGAGGGAGCCTTTGTTGTGACTGACAGGAGGATCAGCCAACTGAACCTTTTGGATCTTGGGGAATTTCCCAGGCTTGCTGGCAGTTGAGTCAGATCTAAGTTGGGAGCTGAAGAAGCAGCAGCTCAATACAGTCTCTGTGAAAAGGCCTGAGTTTTGGCCTGCATGCCTGCCTGCTGCCCCTGAGAGGGAGAAGAGAATCAGTTCGGACTGAATCCGAGTTTGTGAGAACGAAGTAAGCCACTGAGTTGTGACCAAGATCAACCTGAAGAAGACCGAAGATTTGCTGAATGTGATTGGCCTGTCAGGATTTCCAGCTGCTTTTGAATCCCCAGTTTGTGCAGAAACTTTGCGATCGCGACTGGAGAGCGGTTTGCCTGGTACAGTAGAATTTCTGTACATGTAAATGTGCTGTTGAGTTGTTAGTGGGTCGTAATATGGTTGCCCATTGTGCGAGTTCTGTGTTCTGCTTGCTGGAAGCTGTATCCAGCCCAAAACGGACTGTATCTGAATTTGTCTCCATTTGACCTAGGTCTTGCCACACTGGCCCAGCCAGGTTACCCGCTGCACAGAGAAAGCCACTGATGAGACCTGCCTGGGGATCAGCCCTCTGCCCCACGCTTGAACAGGAATGACGCCTCAGCGAATCGTGTGGGCCCTGCTTCTCCTGGCAGTCCAGATCAACCACCTGCAGTCTCAATGTTCATCCAGCCTGTGTCCAGTCTTGGGTATCATGAGTAATCATCAGGGTAGCTCGATGCAACAACAGCCTAATCTAAAAGTGTGCCATTTGATTGTCTTGTTGTTTTCTTTTCACGAACTGAGCCCTCTGGCTCTGGATTATTAGTGTGTGTGGTGCATGTTGTTTTCTTCCATCACAGGGCCCCAACCAGCTGCAACGTTCCTGGCTAGCTCATCATTCTCCATCTGGGTACCCAGAATGTGTGACTGTTTATGGACCCTAAAGTGCATGCATAACTGTTTGATACAGCCTTTAAGCAAATTAACCTGATTACGCCCCTCCCTTGTTTAAGTCCCTTAAATAAATCAGATCTAACTCTTTTTTGCATTTACCCTGACTGTGGTTCCAGTTCATGCAAGAGTACTATACTGCTGTTATTTGCTGTGTATAACCTTGTTTTACAGGGGGTCCCCAGGGTTGAGCCAGAGGAAAGCCCTGGTGGTAAGTGCAAACAGTGTGGGTACTTGTGTGGTGTATCAGAGGTATTGTGAAAGTGATTACTGTGTATTGTTCCGGCCACTAGTAAGGAAAGAGGGAATTACAGTGTCCTGGAGGGCTATGCCCAGGTTAGCTTGACCACTACCAACCCTGACCTCCGGGTGGAGGCACCCATTTCAGAACTCAGGCCCCTTAACCTGCTACTAGCCAAGCAGGCAGGGGTAGTAGCCCTTGGGATAGCGCCACCTAGGGGTTACACATCCACTTAAAAAGTCACTGTTAGACCATAATTTATATCTTTTCTCATTGATTTGTAACCATCCACTTGAAAAATCACTGAAAAACAAGTGTAATTTAAAGTGCATAATATCTCATGTCTCAGAAGAGAACAGAAAATATTTTAGTGTACAGGTCTCCTTGAAAGTACAGAGTAAACGCTGGGCCAGTGGTGCTGAGGGTTGAGGCACTGGATGGCACACTGGCCTACGTTGGCGATACAGGTTCGAGAGCGAGCCCAGGCCATTGGGGTCGGCAGGGGATGGACTGAGGCTGCCGTCAGAGCTCTCCACTCCAGTGGGGACCAGCAGCTCCTGCTGCAAGGCTGCCCCGGGTGGAGGCCGGAGGTGGTGCAGTCGAGGGCGGCTCGAATAGGGAGGATGCCGTCGAGTTGCTGTGTCGCATGCCTCCACGTGTGTGAGCGCCCGTGGCAAGGGTGTGGGGGCGAACCACCCGTGATGGCTTCCACAGTGCCCGCTCGACCCCTGGAGTTTAGATGTTGGTCTCTTGGGGAGTCGAGCCCTTCACCTTCGGCCCTGCCACGGGGGTAACCTGTGGTGAACTGCCGGGTGGGTTGGTGATCAGGAAGGTGGGAAGTCGGTGACTGAGTCCCTCGGAGCTGCCTGCCAGAGCCACTATGTGAGCCCCTGTTACCAAGGAGGGAGGTAGTGAAGGGAAGGGCCACACAGCTGAATAAAAAAAAAAAAGAAAGTACTGAGTAAAAAGTGCAATAGTTTAAGTTAGTCCTTTCCAACATGAACACAAGAAGTGTAACTGTGCTTATATACTGGATAGAACACAAATTCCCAAAGAATTATCACTTAAATTGCGAACATAAAAGTCACTTTTGTGAGGGGAAATCCACATGGAACTGTATCCAAAACTGTTAAACTCTTGCACCTTTTACTCAGTACTTTCCCCTATGTCCATCACATGCATGCTTGAAGCCCCTTTTCACTTCCACCAGTTCCGCTGGCAGTCTATTCCAGGCTTCTACCACTGTCTCAGTGAAGTAGTACTTCCTTACATCTCTCTTAACCCCCCCCCCCAGTTTCATCGCATGCCCCCTTGTTCTGGTGCTCTTCCTCATTAGAAAGAAGCTCCTCCTGCACCCTGTTCACCCCTGTGAGGTACCTGTAGGTCTTCATCATGTCCCCTCTTGCTCTTCTCTCCTACAGGGTATTCATGTCGAGATCCCTCGGTCCCTATTAGTAGAGTGCTGGCTTTCATTTCCCTCTCAGATTGCTTAAAGTTTTAAAAAAAGGCATCGAAAAAACACTCCTTAGACTTGCATGGGGCATGCCCCTGTGCTCTCCCTACTGAAACGTCACAAAACCTTGGAGTGTGGGGGCAGAGCAGACTTACTAGGAAGTTGGAAGGGATCTGCTGGCGGTGGCTACGGAGCCAAGTACGATCCCTTCTAAAACTACATGGACTCAGTTAAAAAATTTACTTTAATACAGAAATCAGCTCACGCTGGCATAAAGTATTGGGCTATGAAGTCCAATACCTTATAACAGAAACTTCCTTTAACGATAACCATTGTGAATGTGACTTTAAAAGATGAAAATGCTTTGGGGGTGATGGACGTCTTTTTGATGTCACTGTGATGCAGTATAAAAGAGCCACCCTTTGAAAATGTAAAGCACTTCTGATAAAGTTCTGGTTAAGAAACAAATCACCATCGGGAGAGCTCTGGCAGGCTGTGTGAGAAGCATCTTATCTGCCAGCCCTTCCTGCATATGTTTTGCACAGCACATGAGTAATTAAATAAAATATTTTTTACTACATGGACTAGCCAACTGTATTTTTTATTTTTTCTATTTATTAAACTCTAGGATTACAAGTACCTTTGAGCAGGGACTGCTCGTTTATAAAGGTTCCACGTCAGAGGATGGGGGTGACATATCACAAGGTGAAACAAAGATTACAAACTAAACATATCAATTACTAAGGCCTAAGTAGAACAGTCAATAAGTTGAAATACATCAACATAAGCTAGCTTTAACAGAATTCATGGTAAAAACAATATCTATGAAGGAGAAAGTCAGGAAGAAGCCAGTAAGTAGGTGCCGTTGTCAGACAAGGATGGACACAGCAAGGGGGAAAGGGGCCAGCAGCTGAAGAGTAGAATATGTCCTTAGGAAGGGGGATGGGTGAGCGGGGGGCAAAGGGAGCGAAGGGGGAGGCTGGTGCAGCGAAAGCATGGCGGGAAAAGCTGGTTACAGCCACTGTAAGGGTAAGGAGCATAGAGCAATACTTAGAGGAGGCAGTCACACTGTGAGGTAGAGGGGAGGAATAGACGTAGTTGCCTTTTAAAGGGGCGTAGCGTTACTGCTGCTAGAGTTTCCTTGTTAAGCATGTTGAACCACTGATGAGCCCTGCGCATGAAGGATCTTTGACCCAGTGATGTCCGGCGCCTGGGGACCTGGAAAGTCCGGGATTGAGAATCACGTGTCGGCTGGGTTTTGATGTTGGTAGTTAGGAGCCTAGCCACACCTGGCGGCATGAGCCCGAGGAGGACTTTTTTGGCTATCAGACAGGCCTGGTATTGTAGTCTGCTGATGTCTGATAGCCATCCAGCCTGGGCGTACAGGTCACAGGTGTGTGTTAGGCGGTCAGCCCCCCGTGAGAAGTCTACAGGCCTTGTTGAGCATCACAGATATCCTCCTGAGGGCAGTAGGGGAGGCACAGCCATATATGACTAGACTGTAGTCGACTATGGAGGTAACAGAGCTGTGGATGACCAGTCTTAGGGCATCAGAGGTCATACAGTGTTTGTTCTTGTGAAGCAGGCCAAGGCGTATGTTGGCAGACTTAGCAACTTGACCTATGTGCTGGGAGTAAAAGAGTGAGCAATCCAGGGTGATGCCAAGGTATTTGAACTCATGGACCAGATCAAGTGAGGTCCCATCTTGGTTCTTGATGGTGAGATGTAGAGGTTTATACTTGCTACGTGCACTGCAGAAGAACATGACCTTAGTTTTTTTATAGTTCATGATAAGTTTCTGAGAGCCAAACCATTTTTCCACGAGCCTGAAATCCTGTTGCAGTTGACTCTCAAGCAGATTAAAGTTCTGACTGCTAGAAAAAGAGGACCGCATCATCTGCACAGAGCAGTATCCTTTGCTGGCAGATGACAGGGAGACTGTTAAGAAAGAGAGAAAAGAGTAGTGGACCCAGTATAGACCCCTGGGGGACACCAGACAGTACTGGCTTTTCAACTGAGGAGACACCAGCAATTTTAACACTTTGGACCCTCCCTCCAAGATAGCTAGCAAACCAGGGCAGTGTATCATTGGAGAGCCCAAGAGCAGACAGTTGCCTGAGTAGAAGTGGGTGATTTACTGTATCAAAGGCCTTTGTTAGGCCAGTGAATATGGCCCCCCCTGAAAAGTCCATGGTCAAGTGCGTCATGGATATAACCGGTGAATTCCAACAATGCCGTGGTGGTACTGTGCCCTTTGCGGAAGCCACGCTGTTCAGTGCACTGTATTTTATGTTTTTCCAGGAACTCTACAAGCTGGTCAGAGACAATTCGCTCCAGTGCTTTGGATAATGGGGGGAGGATCGAGATGAGCCTGTAATTGGTATGCAGTGACTTGTCTCCACTTTTGTGCACAGGAGTGATGGTAGCCATTTTCCAAAGTGATGAGAATTGGCAATGCCTTAGGGAGAGGTTGAACATCATTGTCAGTGGTTCAAGGATCTCATCTAGAACTAGTGTAAGGAGTTTAACGTCAAGTGCGTCACCACTATAGCCAGTTTTGCTGAGAGCCTTACAAATATGGGTCCTGACTAAGTGCATTGGGATCCTTTTGAAGAAGAACTGCGGAGAAGAGTATGCTTGGGGTGCGGCAGAGGCGGTACTGGTGGTGGAAGCATCGAAAAAATCAGGAGGGAGGACACTGCTCAGGTCAGAGAATGTATTGATGAATGCGTTGGAGATGATATCTAGGTCCAACGCTGGAGTGCCATCTATGTTGAGCATGGTGGGTGGGGACTTAGCATCTTTGCCAGTTAGGTCCTTTAGGTTATTCCAGAATTTTTTTCCAACTTCCGCCCCAGTGCTGGAGAGTACTTCTAAAGTATTTACGTTTTGCCAACAGTATAGCACGGTGCAGCTGTTTTTGCTTGTTTGTATTTTTGAAAGTCTGCTTGGGCAGCTGTGGTACGAGCACAGAGCCAAAGATGGTCCCTTTGTTTGAGCTGCATAGTAAGGTCGGTGTATATCCAGGGGTTAAGTCTACCTTTTACCTTCATTTTTTTAGCGGTGCATGGATGTCACAGGCCTCAGTGAATCTGATGATGAACAGATCAAGTGCTTTGTTTACACCCTTGAGTAAGTCTATTTTTGACCAATCCAGACTGTTTAGATGGGATTTTAACAGCTGTAAGTGCCCCTTCTTGAGCACCCTGGCATATATTATTCTTGGGGGGCGGGGGGGGGGCTTGATGAAGTTTTTAACCCAAGAGCAGATGACGGGTGAGTGGTCACTTAAGGAGTCAGGGAGAACAGACACCACAGAGATTCTTTCAGGGTGGTTGGACAGCATCCAGTCTTAGTGTAGTCCTAGTGTGGGGTGTTCTGCGAGCCCCCCTTGTTTGCTTGACTTTTGATGCAACCCCTGTACCATTTTAACTGCCCTCCTCTGGACTGTCTCAACTCTATGTCCTTTCTAAGATGCGGCCTCCAGAACTGGACATAATACTCCTGGGTAGGGTTTCACTAGTGAACGATAACAGTGGCAACATCACCTCCCTCATCCTGCCGAAGATACCTCTCCCAATGCATCCCAGCACTGCACCGACCCTACCCACTGCTTTGTCATACTGCCCTGCCATTTTGAGGTAATCAGATATTATAATACCAAAGTCCCTTTCTTGCTTAGTGACCGACAGTATGTCCCCCTATCCTATATTCAGTTCATGGGTCCCCATGCCCTAGGTGCATGATTTTGCACTTGTTGGTACTGAACCACAACTGCCACATTCCTGACTACTCTAAGTTTCCTTAGATCCCTATGCAATTTTCCACCTCCTGCTGATTTCCCACCTTATTACAGATTTTGGTACCATCTGCAAAAAGGCATAGTTTCCCTTCCAGTCCATCTGCAGTGTCACTTATAAAACTACAGAGCACCAGTGCCAGTACTGAGCCCCGCAGCATCCTGCTGGTCACTCTCTCTATAATTAAAGTGAGCATCATTAACCACCACCCTCAGTCACATATCCATTAACCGGTCTGTAACCCAATTTACTTCTCATGACGTGGTTTATTTCTTGTTTTCACCTGACTGGACAAGACTAATATCCACAGTCTGGACTTTGTGTGAATAAATTTCAGGTAACAACTATGAATGGTACTGTGGAGCTAAAGATGTGTTTTCTAAAGGCTATAAAATATGAGGAACGTAGTTTTTTTACAGTAATATGGTACCTGGCATCCAGAAGTTTTGGGTCCAACGGAGGATACATTGACCTCACAACATCATCCACCCTGCAAGATAAAAATAAATATTAATTTTATTGTAATAGAACATTAAATATAAAAAATATTCAGGTCAGATTTCAAGCATACTGCTTTTGGGGTACTCAAAAGTTTTCCACAGATGTTTTGAGTCCAACCAAATTAACAAATATAGTCAGGAAAAGGAAATTACAATTTGTAACTGTACAGTAGTTCCCATAAATACAGGTTACTCACCTGTAACAGGAGTTCTAGGAATGGTATATGTTGTTCATCCACACTTATTGGCAGGTCCCTTGCCACTTTAATTCTTGCCGGAAGGTCTTCAAGCTGGCTCCTCCCACCCACCCGGGTGGTAAAACTCTCGGCTCCGCCCCATGACGCCAGATCTAGCCCGCTGGAAGCCAGGTTGTGCGTCGAAGCCGGGGAGGCCGGTGGGTCGTAGGATGAACAACATATACCATTCCTAGAACTCCTGTTACAGGTGAGTAACCTGTATTTCTAGGGATATGGATATGTTGTTCATCCACAGCACCCCGGCGCGACCCAAGGTCGATGTGGAAGGGGAACGGTAAAGCCTGCTTCCGGGCAGAAGCTCTTCGGATCTCCTGGACCGGAGTATCCTCGAAAGCAGCCACCGATGCAGCAGAAGGACGGTTAAAAATGAGCGCTTATCCCTCTGGGAGGCTCCATGCCCGCCCGCCTATAGTGGAGACCTATGAAGGGGTGACCCGCCCGCTTGTCGTCCACTTGGCTGCAAGTCTGCCAGATGCGGCTTCAGCGAAGATGATAAACAGCTGGCTAACCTCTCCCCGATTCTCAGCTTTACGCTCCCTAGTGGTAGGTGAGGCTGCTAAACAGGTTCCTATGGAACCTGTATACAGCCTCCGAGTGTGAAGGGGATAAACCCGGCAGAGGCACACTCGGAAGGAAGACTCCGCCACCGCCTCGGAAGGACTTCGGTGGGGCGAGGACAACCTAGGTCCCTGGTGGAAGACCGGATAGGGAGATTAAAGGAGTGCCTGGAACTCTCCCCACCTTCTGGATGGCGGAGTGGCCTCAAGAAGGTGTTCTTCCACAACAGGTGGGGGAAACTCGCACCTGTGCAAAAGGTTTGGATGGCTTGCTCATGAGCTAAGCCCATATCAGCAAGGATCCCACAGAAACGGGGATACTCTCACCAAAAGGGGAGGCGTGATCGAGGCCTAGAAATGCCAGACCACCTTCTCCGCACCACCAGCTGCCTCCCGGCCTGCGACCGGAAGACAGGAGTGACTCACAGAAGCACCTAGAGGGTCGTCGGCCGAAGCCCTGGTTTAAGGATGGACCGCAGATGGTCCGGAATGCTCGCCCAGGGACGGGGGAGAGCAAGGCCCTATCCCATCATCAAAAAGGAGAACTTCTCCCAGAGGACGAGGATCTTGGCCGACTTCTTAGCAGGATGCCTCGGAAAGGTCGAGGACCTTGCTGAAAGACCCTAGACCTGGCCCCTAGCCGCACAGGGATCGGCCTACAGGTGCAGGGATTGAAGGTCCAGATGGATAACCTTCCCCTGAAAAGGAAAGACAGGACCGGGCGGACTAGAAGCCGCCTCGGGAGCCTGGGGCTGAGACTGAGGAGAGCTGGATACCACAGCTGGCAATCCAGTCTGGGGCTACCAGCATCACCTGCGCCAAGTCCCTCCTCGCCTTGCCCGAAGGTCAAGGGAAATGGGGAAGAGGCACGGAGGGGCCCGGGGTCCGTGGCCCTGATGGCATGCCCTGCAGCAGGCCCTGCTGAGGGGGCGGGCATAAAACAGTCTCAGCCTCGTATTCTCCCCGGAGGGAAGAGGGAGAAGATCCTGTGCTACCTCCGGGCAGGGGAAACCACTCATGAGGCGCAGCCTATGCCCGGCTTAGGGCAGCAGCCAGGAAATTGGGGGCTTCTGCCATCAAATGGCTGGGAACCCTCGACTGCGCAAAAACCCAATGCGGAGAACCTCCTTGCACCAAGGCAAGGGGATCGACCGAACCTGGCAGGGTAGGTAGCACATGGTCGTGGTGTTGTCCATTGACTTAGACCACTAGACCCCGTACAAACGGAGCGAGCGGTGCAAGCTAAGAGGACTGCCTGGTGCTCCAGTGAGCAGGAAGGACATCGGGACCGCGAGAGGACCAGAGGCTAAGCACTTGTATTCCCCTAGATGGGCACCCCACCCATCCGAGAAGCATCAGTCAGAGAAGACGCCGACTAGGCGAACGAACAGGATGTTCTCCTGCCGGTTGGAACGGTCCAAAGGGAGTTCTCTTAACTCCCGGGCTGTAGTCACGAACTGGTCCAAAGGACGCAGCGTTGTGACCTCTGGCTGGCCCCTCCCACTAGGGGAAGGCCACCCTGAGGCCCAGGAGGTGCAGGAGGTCCTGGCAGGACATAATTACCCGGCCAATCAGACTGGGTAAGGGAGGAAGAATCTCAGCCCTGTCCACCCGGAGCCGAGCTCGGACTCAAGAGTCGAACTTAGTCCCGAAGAAGCCTCACCGCTAAGGCACGAGTTCCCACTTGGCTCCTGTAACGGGAGACCAGTCTGCCTTCCGGGTGGGGTTACATCTGGACCCTTCAGTGCCGCAGAGACTGCTGAGCAAAGAAGGGCCTGGCTAGGAACTCGTAAGGAGATCCCCCGCTAAGAAGGGGAGGAGCCTCCCAAGAAACGGACGGAACGAGGAGTAGGTATATCCTGGAGGCCCAGGAAACAGCCACACGCCACGTTCTGAGGATGGAATATCTGAAGCAGAGAGACCATCCAGGCATGCGGGAGAATGGGCGCAAGCCCCGTCCGTTTAAGGCCAGGAATACCTGGACACGAACCCAGGGTTGGGGGGTCCGCAGCCTTCCTGATCACCTCTAACTAGAGGGCAGGCGTGTGATGCGACCGACAAAGAGGCAGTGGACCCAAGATCCCCAAGACCAGCGGCTCAAAGGAAACCGCTCGCAACCTGCGACAGGATCTACCCCTAAATACCTCCAGAACGAGATGTGGAGCCGTCCCCCCATGGGGGAACCCGGGCTGGGACGATGGGGCCGGGGCAGTGCCCCTTGGCCTGTCACTGAGCAGGCTTGGAGGGGGAAGGAGCCGAGGGGGCTCTCGGTTTCCTGCCTTCCTGCTTCCTTTTGGAGGAAGATGCTGGACTGGCAACAGATCGCCCAGCGCATGCCTGCTGGCCCTTGTGCTGGGCCGGTTGAGCCGCAGGGCTCAGGGGAAAAAGGGGCTTACACAAAGGCTGACAGCTGCCCTTGACCCTCCGGGCGAGAGTGACCGAGTCCGGAGTGGCATCGGACTTCTCGGGCCCTTGGATATGTCCCTCCACTCTAGGGCTGAAAAGGTCAGTCCCCAAGAAGGGGATGTCCGCCAACTCGTGCTGGGTTTCCAAGGAAAAGGAGGATAACCTCAGCCACGCCCTGCGGCGCATGGCCACTGCAGCCGCCACTGATCTGGCACAGGAGTCACCCAGATCCAGAGCCGTCTGGAGCTGTTGTTTTGCCACCGCCCTACCCTGGTCCCGTACCCACCGGACCGTGGTCCGCAGTTCGGTCGGGAGATGAGGTAGAACCTCGTCCAGGGTGCCCAGAAGGGCGTGGGAACAGTGTGCCATAAGAGCTGCCGAGCTGGCCTGATGGAGGCCTAGGGAGGACGCAGCGTAAACCTTGCGCCCGACGTAGTCCATCCTTTTGGACTCTTTGTCAGGGGGTCTATCCACATCCCCAGCATTTCCAAGACATTGGAAAACGTCGTCGGTGACTACCCCTTCAGCCGAGGGGTGCTCCGAGAAACCGGGCAGAGAACCGACAGGGACAGGGTACCTCCGAGCCACCCTGGCCGAAGGCGCCAGGCAGGAAGTAGGCCGCCGCCACAGCTCCAAGGCTGGGCCCACGATAGCCTCAGCCACTGGGAAGGCCTCCGAGGGAGAACCCCCTTGGTCCAGAATCTCCATAAGGAGGTAAGGTGCCCGTTTGGAGATGGGCTCGAGCTGCATCCCAGTGAACTCTGAAATGAGCTGAAGCAGACCCCTCAAAGACGATGGGCTGTCGTCTACGGAATGTTCCTGGGAAGACCCTGGGTCCTCCCTGCTAGGAAACATAGCAGAGCCGGCTTCAGGCTTTGAAGGGTCTGCAAAAAGCTGTCACAGGCCCAAGGCACTCTTCGTCCGCTGGGGGCGGGCAGGAGTGAGGGGACCAAGTAACCTGAAGAACAGGTCATGGCCTGGCCTGTACCCCGCCGAAGGTGGAGGGGCAGCGAGGGTCAGATGAGCAACCGGCCCTGGAGAGGGCTCCTCGACTGATTCGAACGTCTGCCGACTGAGCAGCGGCTGCTTGCTATCCGGAGAATGAATCGGGGTCGATTGATACCCAGACAACAACTGCTGTCACCACGTAAGTTCCTCGTAACGACGATGCCAACGGCATCAAAACCGCTCCTCATCTGAGGAAGGGGACGAGGAAGAATGGCAAAGCCACTTAGCTCAGTGTCCCGACCGAGAGGATGACCGAGACCGAGACCCAAATCCTCGGGGGGACCGAGGGCGGGCCTGGGAAGGAGCGGGACGCGCCCACTCCTCCCTCGGCTCGGAAGAAAAGCCCGAGGGCTGTCGACCCGAAGGGACGGACAGAACCTCAGCCTCCGCCGGGGGCAGAGGGATGGCGGCACCAGAAGACCACCCAAAAGACGGGTCGAGAGACTCAACAACGTCGACGGGGGACCTGGCCGGTGACCTGGCCGGGGACACCGTGGGCAGTGTGTGGCCGCATCCTCGTTGACGGCGTGGGCCGATGAGGGAGGGGAGACTTCGCCCGCCGACGAAGGGATCCCGCCTCATGTCTCTTAGATTTAGGCCGAGCGGCAGGGTTTCAGGTCCTCTCCTTGAGGAGAGGAATGATTTAAGCTCCTCGAACGAAGCTGCATGAGTTGAACCCAAGGAGAGCGGGATAAGCGCCGCAACCGAGGGGGGGGGGGGAGCCGCCCCATCCCCGGCAGGATCGAACTGCTGAGAAACAGTAAAAGCGGACACCTGCCGGTCTGAGGGAATCTCCGGAGCGGAAAAAACTACCGGATGTTCGAGCCCCGAACGGGCCGCGCGGTCCTCCAGAGAGCTGACCGAAAGGGCAGAACAGAAATTGCAAGCCTGAGGATCGTGATCCAAGCCCAGGCAATAAACGATGGGAATGCTTAGTTCTCCTGGAGGTGAACCAACCGCGCGCCTTCCCGGGCCGGAAAAGGATCGAGACACGCCGTAGCGAAGAAGAAAAGATCGAAGTTTCAGAAAAGACACTTCCAATTATTTCGAAGACCGAAATTTTCAGGAACCAGTCAAAAACGCAGAGTGCTAAGGAGGGAACCTGAGCTTCCAAGCGGTAAAGAAGATCTGGCGTCATAGGGCGGAGCCGAGAGTTTTACCACCCGGATGGGTGGGAGGAGCCATTTTGAAGACCTTCCAGCAAGAATTAAAGCGGCAAGGGACCTGCCAATAAGTGTGGATAAACAACATATCCATGTCCCTAGAAGATACTATTCTTCACAGATTCATACTCTTGGACACTTATACCTCTCGACATGTGATCCACACAGTGATTTAAAAAGCTTTATAATTAGCACTTTAATGGCTGAGTTGTTCCAAACATAAATGAAAAGTATATTTATCTTTGGTCTGGCACTTTAGAAATGAAAATTACATGCTCACTGTAACTGTTGATCTTCCAGAATATCTTCACCATTCATTCACACTAATAGGTCTTAGCTGGAGGTGCTACGGCCCAGTAAGAGCAAAGTATTCTGCAGCTAGGAGGGACAATGTCGGCTGGTAGGGCCACCCACGAGACCGATGTACTGACACTGTGCACATGAGACAGTCAGTAACCAAGGCTAGTCCTCTCCCTTCTTCAGTTTTGTTTGCCAGTAGAAGAAACAAGTGGAAGAGAAAAAAAAGGGAACAGCTATAGACTGCTAGTCAGAAGGGACAAGAAAAGGATATAGGATATAAAAATAATAACAAAATAAAACCCCACTACAAACTTGGAAAATAAAGGGTTGAGCCTGAAGGGTGGCACAAAGGTAGTGGGTATAAGAGTTATAACCCATTATCAGCTACCTGGACAGAAAAAGTAGAAACAGAAAAGAAGGGCGGCAGCCCTGGCATATAGCTCTGGCGTAAACAATGAGTCCTAGGAAAATACCTTTGTGTAATTAAGGATGCAGAATGCCAACTGAAAGCAAACTTTGCACACCCAAGAGGACAGTTTCAATTTAGTAGGGTAAAAACCCCAAAGCTCCCAAAGAGGAGCGAGACATGTGTAGTTGCACAAAGTCCAGGAACATAGATACTATTTTCTTGCAACTCCCAAAAGAAGCAAAGAAAAGAAGGTAAACATGAAAACATCAATCTCCAACAAGCTGAGGAGTATAGCACAGAAAATCCTATTACACCTGCCTCTGCCTATAGGAAAACCTGTAGAGCAGCACCCTGTCCCAAGTGCTGAGCACTTTTCACATGGCACAAAGTTTAGAAGTATGGACAAGGTGGAGCCAATGCTGCAAACAGCAGCAACAGGGATATATCCTAAGAGATATCCCTAGAAGGGAATGGAAGAACTATTAAGGCAGTGAGAAGGGCACATGGATGGGACCTGTGTCCCACTGAAAATCCCATCATGTATTCCCCATATATCACACCAAATTAAAGTCATATACCACTGCCAGTCATGGTATATGACTTTAATAGGCCTGATGTATGACTTTGCCTCAGCAACCCCTGTCTTCCTCCAGCTTAACTGCCTAATAGTGCCCCTCAGCACTACAGCCTCAGACCTTCCCCTCTCAAAATAATAAAACAAAAAAAACTACTCCTGCAACAATAAACATCCATATGGCTCGAAGCTGCAGATCCCATTACTCTCACCCAAGCCTTCCATTCTGCTCCATTACTCCATGTGATAACCCAACGCCACTCTACAGCCAAACCGCCACTCCACAGCCTGACTGCCACTCACCAGGTCACTATTCCCGCTCACCAGACCACCAGTCACTTGACCACCACTTACTAAACAGCCGCTCACCAGTCAACCGCCTGCCGCTCACGATGGTTACTAAGGGACCAAGCCCTGCAGCTGTGTCTGTTTTATACAAGGCCCCTACACTATGGAAACACAGCTGGAATAAAACAATGCCCAACACAAAACTGCCCCTACCAATAGAAAAGTGGGAAGGACAAAATCAAGCAGACAAATCCAGAAATGACTGCAAATGCAATCTAAATAAAAGAAAATCATCCTAACGTATTTAATAAATGCTAGGTGAGTGTGGTGTATAGGGAAAATATACCATCTCGGGGGCTAATTAGCTTATAATTCCACTCACCCTTTACGTTTGTAGGTTATGGTGCTAATTTACCCCTAGATGATATACTTCCTCATACACCACACTTACTCAGCATTGATTTGAGGGCTGTGGAGACCCGCATCACATTTTTGTTTTTCTTGAAAACAAATATTCCACCCTCAAAAATGAGGGGGAAAAAATACCTCCCGAGAGGGAGTGGCAAGAAGAAGGCCAGCGTGCTGCAGCACAACAAGGTGAGCTGCCCAGAGGCCCTGGCTCTTATCTGAGAAGGGGATGGTGAGTGGACATGTGAATGAATGGTGAAGATATTTTGGAAGATCAACAATTATGATGAGTACGTAACCTTAGATCTTCCAAGAATTAATCCTCACCATTCATTCACACTAATGGGTCAGAGTACTAAGCTTTCCCAAATAAGAAGGAGTTGCCTCACCTTGAGGAAAGATAGCCCCCAGCCCTCTGTGTGGGGAGATAACCACCAGAGGGCAGGGACATTTCACAGGTCTGGTGGAACCTGAGACTGGTCAGAGGCAGGCGGAGACTTCTGTGGCGCGGGAACAAGAGGTGCCCCAACAGCTCACGTCTGACCTTACAGAAAAAGAAGCGAGTCCTCTGGAAGTGCAAATTAAGCACCTTACTCTGTGCCAGAGGTGCGAACCTGGAAAGGCAAAGCCATGCTGTCCACCAAATGCAGACTGCTGTTCCTACCAACCTGGAAGCTACCTCACTAGCATCATACAATGCCTCTGCTTGGTACCTCACCAGCTCCAGGCCCCGGGCAAGAAGACAAGTGGCTTATCAGGTTAATTTGCGATCAGCAATGTAGCTAGGACCTGACCTAGCTGCGACCATAGGCTCTTGTTATAAGCTGCCTGATAGGCCTGATGCACAGCAATGCACATGATGGTGTGTGAAGAAGTGAAAATCCCCCTGTCCCAGGCATCTACCTCTGTAGAATCAGCTTCGGGAGGTCAGCCATGTACAGGGCGTTTAGGCCCAGATGGGGCTTGCAGTACCAGAATCCCTGAAGTGGGTTGAGGTATGGCTCCTTCAGACCCCGTGGGCACGTAATACCTGCACTGGACATCCTTTGGGGATGCAGCAGGGGAAAAAGGACTGAGCCAGACAGTCCTGGATGCCTCCGCGAAGCCCCAAGGTCAAAGAGGGATGACAAAACTGTCTTCACTGAAATCTACAAGGAATCCCCGCAGCAAAGACAGAGGCTTGTGACCTAAGGATTCCATGTTCAGCTCTTTCAGCATCCCTGTAAGGAACTGCTGGTATGCAGAGTACTCGGCACCTGTGGACATGTGGAGGGTGAAGTCCTCATCTTTGGGAGATACAGTGAGAGAGAAGAAACTGGACTTGGGAAGAGGCAGTGCCAGGGCCACGGGTCTGAACTGGACCCGGTCAGACTGCAGGTGGAACTGGTAAAGCGCATCAGCCGTTTTCCTGAATTGAGACCAGGTGATAGTACCAAAAGGACCCATGATACCTGGCAATTCAGATGGGTGGCAGAGGTCCAAGAGGAATAAAGAAGCCTGAGGCTCCTGGCTCTCTGCCAAGACTACAGAACTGCCCAGGGGACCTCTCCAAGGAGAAGAACCTGGCAAAGTCGGACGAGCAGATTTGACCAACCTCAGTGGTGCAACCCAGTCAGAGCCCTTGGGGGGAAACCACCAGGTGAGATGAGAAGAGTGGTACATGTCCCATGGGGCAGCTCCAGTCCTCAACAGTGATGACATCTTCTGGTTCTGGGGAGAAACTGATCACTAGGCCACTGCCAGAGCCCTGGCTGGTGCTGCCTCCTGCACCCGTCACAGGATCAGTAGTGGGCTCAGTGACAGGTTCCATTTCTCAACAGGACCAGCACCATCCTCAGAGTTGGGCACATTACCAGTACCTGCACTGCCTCCAGAACTGTGTCCGCCCCCCCCCCCATGAGCCAACCTGGTACAGTGAACAGCACCAGGTCTAGACCATGCACTGTGGCAGCACCAGGACCCGAACCAGCACCACAGGCGGCACCAGAACAGGTTCTGGCACCATCCTTGACACCAGGAAGGACAGTACGGGTGACAGTCACTGGTGTAATGCTCAAAACCAAGACCAGGGTCAGTGCCATGATCACTGCTCTCATTCCTGTACTCAAGGGTGGAGTTCTCATCTTCCTCAAGACCGCAAGGGCACTCAGAGAAGGAGATGATGACCAACTCAGACTCATTATTTGGGGCAGCTCTGGTACTGACCAGTGTTACAGCAGTGCGAACGGTGCCAGAAGAAGACATGGCTTCACTACCAGCACTGCCACACTCACTGGTACTGCGGGCGGTACCAGGAGCTGGGGCAGCAGCAGGCTGCGATACCAAGATATCCACCAGTGTAGACTGAGCATATAGCTTAGGCCTCACTGCCAACAACATCAGCTGTCCATGACAGATGGGGGCGGGAGGGGGTTAGCCGACAGTTCCATGTCATGTCAGCGCAAGAAATTCCAGTGTGGTAATTTCAAGCGTGAGCATTTTGCTGCATGCCATAAATGTGCTCAATATTAAAAGCGCAAGGTGCCTCGTCGCAAATGGCTCAGCAAATGAAATTTTTACTCCACTCATGACTCGCCTCCTCACCTGCTGGCAGTCGGCCGACTCCTTGAGTGTCCCTGGTTATTTTTAGACTAGTCTGCATGAGAAAGACTGGTGGTGTCTCTGATTCACACTGCTCCTGCTGTCTGCCCTGCTGCAGTGTCTGACTGACTTGTCCTTGTCCAGTTGTCCGACTCCATCCTTAAGTTCTTGCTCGGCTGACTGGCTCCCTCCACCGCCGTCATCCTCCTGAGTCGAGCTGGGGTGTTGGCTGAAGAATCCATGCTGTGGACTGTGGCATATAAAGTGACGGCCAGCGACGGCGAGGGGCATCCATAGGGCAGGCAGGCAAGGTTACTGTCAGTCAGGTCGGGTGAGGTGAGGAGAGAGGTACTGGTACTCGGGAGCTGGGATGGAAGTGGATTCGGGAGGGAAGGAAACACTGTGTGTGTGTGGGGTTAAGATGTGTGGTGCCTGGGTGCCATGAAGACGTGGGTAGGTTTGCTCTAGTGTTCTAGTCATGCGCACCTTATTTGATTCTGGTGCAGCTGAAGGGTAATTGCAGTGCAAGATCAAGTGTAGCCTCTCACCTAGTGTTTAATATAATCACATTTATTTTTTTAATATGAGTAGGGAGAGACTGTTCTGCGATGGAATGGCCCTTTAGTGGTTAATGTACTGCGCTGTAATGACTGTGCTGAAACGTTTGCGCTGAGATGACATGATACCTTAGCCGACTCTCGCAAAAAGTTGCCTGTCCACCAGAACCCCCCTCCTCAGGACCTCCACTGTCTCGGTGAGGCGAGCGCATGGAGGATCCTGATCTTCCTCAGCACCAGAGATATTGGGAAGGGGCCAAGGGGAAAGGCCCAAGTTCTTAACCTTGGCATCACTAGTGTGATGCCTACTTACAACAAGCATTTGTCAATGCCGAATGTTGATTGTGTTGGTCTGTTGAGCTCGCTCACTGGCCCTCTGTCACTCGCTCAGTCTGTTTCTCCTGGTGCTGCAGGCTGCTCTTTTGTACTGGGCTCCTGCCTGCATTAGCAGCTTTTTCTGCCCACTAAGAAATCCGCAGCTGTCCCGACAGAGCTCCAGTGAGGTGGCTCACTCCCCCCTCTCACTCGCTCATTCTGTTTCTCCTGGCGCCGCAGGCTGCCCTTTTGTACTGGGCTCCTGCCTCTGTTGGTGGCTTTTTCTGCCCACAAAGAAACCTGCAGCAGTCCCAACACAGGTCTGTTGAGCCTGCTCACTCCCTCGTTCCATTTCTGCCGGCGCTGCAGGCTGGCCTTTTGTACTGGTCTCCTGCCTGCACTGCCGCCTTTTTCTGCCAACAAAGAAATCCGCAGCAGTTACGCTAGAGCTCCGTTGAGCTCACTCACTCGCTCATTGTGTTTCTCCTGGCGCTAAAGGCTGCACTTTTGTACTAAGCTCCTGCCTGTGTTGGCACCTTTTTCTGCCCACAAAGAAATCCGTAGCTGTCCCGACAGAGCTCCGTTGAGGTCGCTCAGCCCCCTTCTCACTCACTCATTCTGTTTCTCGCGGTGCTGCAGGCTGCCCTTTTGTACTGGGCTCCTGCCTCTGCTGGCACCTTTGTCTACCCATAAAGAAATCTGCAGCAGTCCCGACAAAGTTCCGTTGAGTTTGCTCACTCCCCTTCTCTCACTCGCTCATTCCGTTTCTGCCGGCGCTGCAGGCTGCCCTTTTCTACAGTGCTCCTGCCTGCATTGCCGCCTTCTTCTGCCCACAAAGAAATTTGCAGCAGTTACAATAGAGCTCCGTTGAGCTCGCTCACTCCCCCGTCTCACTCACTCATTCTAGTTTTCCCGCCACTGCAGGCTGCCTTTTGTAATGAGCCCCTGCGTGCATGGCTGCCCTTTTCTGCCCACAAACAAATCTGCAGCAGTCCCAACACAGCTCCGTTGAGCTCACTCACTCCCCCCTCCCTCCCTCACTCATTTTGTGTCTCCCACGGCTGCAGGCTGCCCTTTTGTACTGGGCTCCTGCCTGCGTTGGCAGCTTTTTTTGGCCACAAAGAAATCTGAAGCAGTCCCAACACAGCTCCATTGAGCTCGCTCACTCCCCCTCTCTCATTCCGTTTCTGCCGGCACTACAAGCTGGCCTTTTGTACTGGGCTCCTGCCGCCTTTTTCTGCCCACAAAGAAATCCGCAGCAGTCACAGTAGAGCTCCTGTGAGCTCGCTCACTACCGCTCTGTCACTCGCCTGTTCTGTTTCTCTTGGCGCTGCGCTTTTGTACAGGACCCCTGGCTGCATTGGCACCTTTGTCTGTCCACAAAGAAATCCGCAGCTGTCCTGACAGAGCTCTGTCGAGGTCGCTCAGTCTCCCTCTCTCACATGCTCATTCTGTTTGTCCTGGTGCTGCAAGCTGCCCTTTTGTACGGGGCTCCTGCCTGCATTGGTGCCTTTTTCTGCCCACAAATAAATCCGCAGCAGTCCTGACAGAGCTCCGTTGAGCTCACTCAGTCCCCCTGTCTCACTGGCTCATACTGTTTCTCCCACCACTGTAGGCTGGCCTTTTGTACTGGGCCCCTAACTGCATTGATGCCTTTTTCTGCCCACAAAGAAACCCGCAGCAGTCCTGACAGCACTCCGGTGAGTTTGCTCACTCCCCCTCCCTCACTCTCTCGTTCTGTTTCTCTCAGTGCTGCAGGCTGCCCTTTTGTACTGGTCTCTTGCGTTGGGGCCTTTTTCTGCCCACAAACAAATCCGCAGCAGTCCCGACTGAGCTAAGTTGAGCTCGGTCACTCCCCCCCTCACTCGCTCAATCTTAATCTGTCCCAAACACTGATTTCCCACAGCAACCATGCTATTCTCCAGCAGGAGTGCAAAAACATATTTTAGCTAGGATGTGAAAAATGACCGCTGTACTGTTCATAAGAAGGTGTGAAAAAATGCCACTGTTGAAAATGTGGTGTGAAAATATTATAAATTTGCGAAGTTACAAGGGTGTGTGGAAACAGTTCAACGCACTCTTGTAACACAATCATGTTATGGAGTTTCGTCACCAAATTTTCAATATAGGCATTTTAGGACATCTAGTCATGAACAGTGTCACTGTAATTTTCTTAATCTGTCCCAAACACTAATTTCCCACAACGACCGCGCTATTCTGCGCCGGAAGTGAGAAAACACATTTCGACCAGGATGTGAACAATGACAGCTATACTGTTCACAAGGAGGTGTGAAAAAATGCCAATGTTGAAAATCTGGCATGAAAATAATACAAATTCGGCGAAGTTATGGTGTGCGTAAACTGCTAACGCATGCTGTAAACAGTAATTTTTGATTTTTCCACCAAATTTGCAATATAGGCTTTTTGAGAGCCTACCTCATGAACACTGGCACTGTCGTTTCATTAATCGGCCGCGAAATCACCTTTCGGGGCTGATTAACGCCATGACAGTTACAGAATTCATGAAGAGGGGTCCCAAAACCCCATGTTGAAAATTTGGTGCCAAAATTTTTTTTTAAACTTTGTTTATTTTCAAGTTTTTTACTTTTCATTTCAACTTACAACCTACATACATGCATAGAAGTTAATTCTTGTCTTCATCAGTTTGTTACATTCATTTCTGTGGAATATTTCTTTCATTTATGATCTTTTAGTCTGAACATGCTCTCTCCTGTATAATGTTCATCTTAACATATTCATATCCAAGTCAGTCTTCCTGACATGTCTTTTCACAATTTCAGGGTACAAAGTCTTTTCTCACTGGGGTAATTTATAAAATCCACCTTCTCTATATTATCTCAAATTGAGCATATCTCTTATTTGTCAATGCTGGCAACCTTTCCATTTGATATATATCTATCACTATATTTTGCCATTATCTTAATTGGAGTGGGTTTGGAGACATCCAATTTTTTTTTGTTTTATAGCTAAAATCAATATTAGCAGGAGTCTCTTTGTCCTGATATCCTTATTTTCCTCCAGAAAATCCAGTAAGAAGTACAAAGGTACATTCAATATTATAGAAGGCGAAATTATACTCTTAATCGCCTCTTGTACCTCATCAAGGAAAGGTTGTATTATTGGACACCTCCAAAGAGTGTGCCCATGTGTTGCCTGATTTTCGCCACATCTCCTCCAGCATGCCACTCCCTTCCCCTTATTAAAGTGCATCTGGATTGCTGGTGTTCTGAAAAACCTGACAGCATTTTTCCATGTGAACTCTCTCCAACATGGTGATGATGTACTTTTATGTATATATGATAAGTAATTTCTCCATGTATCTCCTGTTATGACATTTAAGTCTTTTTCCCACGTTCTCTTAATGGAATCAGCTGAATCCCCTTCCATTTCTCTTATTGCCACATATAAGTAAGATATTATGTGAGTTAACTCTATCTTACCATCTAAGCTTTTCTGTATTATATCTATAATCTTGGGTATAGGATATAGTGTTCAACATTATTTTCTGATACTTTTTATATAATCCCTAATCTGAAAGAATCGAAATCTATCTCTGTGTGTTATCTCATATTTAATTTCCATTTCTGAGAAGCTCGTTACATTTCCCTCTTTCAGGAATTGTACACTATGTGTAATCCCCTCCTTTCCCATCTCCTGTACCCCAGGTCCATTTCTGTTGGTAAAATGGTGTCAAAATTGCAAAAAATGACTGAGATATGCATTAAAGTTGGAAAAAAACTATTTATTCCATTATACAGTTTACCGGCATTTCCTCAGTTTGCGGTCGGCTTTGAACAGTGCAGATGGTTCCCTGTCCACCGAAGATCGTCATGCCGAGTTCCGGAGGTAAGTATGGGGTGCGGGGGGGTGGAGAGGCAGGGTGCACAGTTGCGGGAGGGGGACAGGGAGACCTCCGAGGGACAGTTTCCTTTTTTACACGTAAAAAAAAAAAGACATTGCGGGACCGTTTTTATTTTACAGGGGCATGTGGCATGTTGTGGTGGGCTCCCAGCGTGCCACTGGAGTCGTCCTTTTGGGGGAGCAAGCTGTAGCTGACTGGGGATTGGGCACCCCGTCGGCGCACAACAAAAAGGGTGGGGGTGACATTATGCCGACGGGATTGAGCACCTGCGGCAGAGAATATAAGCGGGGATTACATAATGCCGATAGGAGTGGGCCTCGTTTGTAACATAAACATGGGGCACTGAAGCCAATGGGATTGGGGCCCCGTTGGCAAATAAACACAATGGGGGTTTAATATTGTTTGTGAAGATCCCGCCCTGCAATGACGGATCACTCCCTCACTGCAGCGAATGGCTTATGCTGCAATGACGAGGCGGCCCCTGACTGCAGCGGCTGATTTTTTACAAGTTGGTGGCATGCTGGCTGAACTAGTGTCAGCAGCAGCATGCCACAGCATTGGGGGATGCTGGACAAGCCTTTAAAGGCTGTGGGGGCATTGGCCATAACGGTGCCCCACCTCCACAACCTGCTTGTGGAGAAAGCTGCCACAATATGTTTCTTGCGCATGCGCGCAATCAACATAAAAATGGAGGGTAAACGACCCCACTTCAACACACGGAATTCTAGAGCACGTTTGTTCATGGAGAAACAGGTGTTGCACCAATCCATGTATTGGTCAGGGTAAAGGCAAGAGTGGCATTTCAGATGCCGGTCCGACGCTGCAAGAGGGCTCCCATGGGAGAACCAACACATCGGGGGGCCGCAGCCTTTCTTCTTTTGCCCCTCTGGTGAACCTGTCATCGCAATGAGCAAAATAATAAAATGAGTGCAGTACTTAAATCAGTGCAGATCTACGCAAATGGAGCCAAATTTGGTGTCATGAAAGTAGAGTAAAAGCGGCGGCAAACTGAGGTTTCAGGTGGTGATGCAGTTTCAGACTTCAGCTGCTCCCACAGTACGCTCTCTATGGTGGGAAAAACAGAACTGAGGAAGGGAGGGAATAAGCATCAGTTACTGGCTGACTCACGTGCACAATTTCAGTACGTTGCCCTCGAGGGCGGCACCACTAGCCAATGTCAGCCCCCTCCTAGCTGCAAAAGACCTAGCTCCCACGGGGTCCTGGCACCTTTGGCTAAGACTCATTAGTGTGACTAAATGGTGAAGACTGATTCCTGGAAGATCTCTAGGATGTGGCTGAATTATGCGTTAGACTAGGACATATATATGTAACTGTAACACCATGTAAAAAAACTGAGAATGCATCTGTATTACAAATCCAATATTATGTAGTTTGTATTACTTACCACGGCAAGAAGCTTGCAAATCTACAAGCTGAAAGTCAGTGTGGACCTCCACATGCCAAATGAGATATGAGGTTATCCATCTGAGCCAGACATTCATGTTTTCCACAACACCTGCAATCTCAATCCAGACGGTCTCCACCAGCCCTCATGTCACTCTCAATAGTTCTACATCAAGGCAGGCATTGCTCTCCCCTTTTCTGGCAGCCATCCACTCCATTACATTTCTTGTCTAGTGATCCACAAAGGGAGTTGTCTCATGTGACTCCTACAGCTTAGCCTTCATTACCCAAAGATGTGGGTGACTCAGCTGCTCACAGCTGAACACAGTAAAAATTAGATTAGGTACAAAACAGTGCTATCTTCCTCAATCAAGTTTTATGGAAGCTATCAAACCTTTTTCATTCCTTCCTTAAGCTGCCAGGCTTCAGTACCATGGAGGACAGAAACTATTGAACTTCTTGATTACAGTGAGCTGCCAAAATGCAGGGGATGCCTTGCCAATTTTTGCATTAACTTAATTTGTGAGTTCCCTGTGACTTGCTATCATATTTCCAGACAAATGACGACACAAACTTCCCCTAGCAGCTCTCCCCGAAGACTAACAGGTTCCTATTGGCACCAACCGTCATTATCTTAGTCTTATTGGTATTGATTAGCAGCTGAATACTACTTGCTTCCTTTGTATAGATGTATAGAGAGTGAACAGGAGCCTCTGTTTTGTCATTTTAAATGTCTGATTTCCAAGCATTGTATCACTAAGCCAGGCAATCCCGATGATACTTTTGCCCTTCTTAGGACCCACTAAAGAGTAATGGTGAAGATAGTAAGGGAAGTACAACCTTGACAAACTTCTGTTGTAATCTCAAACCATTCACTTTGTCCAGCCTCTGTCCTCACACAGCATTTACTCTTGCAGTAGACAGCCATGCTGATAATATATTTAAATATATTATACATATACAGGTATATATATCTTAAGTATCTGTGGTAAAATGCCATATTCCAGTAAGGTATTTCAGAAACAATCTTGACGGAGGCTGCAGAAGACTTCACAAAATCTACAAATTTCAGATTTAAAGGTTTCTGAAAAGAACAGTTACGTACTTACCATAACGGTAGATGTTTGAGAGAATCTACTCTATTAGACTACACCTTTGGAACAATGGCTGTCAGGCATTAAGACCACCCAGAAACCTTTGCTAGCCAAGGGCCACCCACGATTATGTCCCATATCTTCATCTACAGGAACATGGGCAGCCACATCACTCTTCAGATCCCCACCAGAGATTAGATTCCAACCATGGGGAACCAGGAGATACAGCCAGCAAAATCATACAATGCAAGGCATAGGGCTGGATATATAATGCATGGATTAGGCTGAGGCACAATCTCTGAATGTAATCCTCACTAAAACAGAAGGGGGAGGGACAGCATGGCCTAATGGAGGTGATTCCTTCGAAGTTCTACAGTTACGGTAAGTATGTAACTGTTCTGTCTTCTAGGACACCTCCTCTATTAGGCCACACCTTTGGAAGGTTTCCCAAGCAGTCCCAAATCAAATTGGGAGGAGGGTACTGTCTGAGATATATATCCAGCAGGACAGCAGGCCTTGCAGCACAGCAAGTCTGAATTCAGCACATCTGTGAAAGACTGTGTCCAGATGGTAATGTTTAGTGAAGGCGTGAACAGTGCTTGATGTAGCTACAGCACAAATGTCAGCAGCAGAAATATTTCTGAAACAAGTAACAGAAGTGGTCATGCCCCTGGTGGAGTAACCGTGATCCACACCAGGAAGTAAATTGGTGTAAATTCAGATACCACCTTCGAGAGAAACTTAGGATTTGTATGCAAACAGACTGCCTTTGTGGAAAATCAAATAAGGAGCCTCACACAGCAGAGCCTGAAGCTCTGAAATCCTTCAAGCAGACGTGATTGCAACTAAAAAGTAACGTTTTTCATAACAGAAAACATAGGTCACAACTCGCAGCCAGCTCAAAAGGAGGCAAAGTACAGGTACGTAAGAACTTACCGTAACAGTAGATATTCACATATAAGACTGACCCGCCAGGCGTCAGGACCCCACAGAAAAATTTCTAGCTAGCAGTCTCTGGTGGGGAACCACCCCCACATCAGGTGACCGGCATCAAACAACGTCAGTATAAAGGGGCGGTCACCCACGCCTGCCTTAAAGTTCTTTCCCGCCAAGGGCCAAAAGAAGCAAGACGAGAGAGAAGAGAATATTTCCCCCATGGAAATAGAGCCAAAAAGCTTAGCGGGATGGAGGGCAGGAAGGCAAACCCTACTGCAACAGCTTCTCTCGAAGATCTACTATTACGGTAAGTTCTTACGTAACTGTACTATCTTACTTTGAGAGGGCTCTCACAATAGGTATTCACATACATGACTGAGTCCCAAGCAGTCTGGTACAAGGAAAAGCACTTGGGAGGAGGAAAGATATCCGTAGCATGGAACCTCAGGCTGAAAGGGTCTCATGAGAGGCGACCTTGAAGCACAGCCAACCCGAAGCCTGCTCTATGGCAAGAGGCAATGTCCAAACTGTAGTGTAGTCAGGATTGCCGGAGCAGCTGCACAGGGGAGGGAGCTGGATGTCATTGTCCACCTAGGGACAAATGACCTGGCTAAGAAAGGGATTAGAGAAGTGCAGGAAGAGTTTGTGGCATTGGGGAGGGGCCTTAGTCAAGTAGCACGCATGGTAACCTTCTCAGAGGTGCTACCCATCTATGGCATAGGAGAGGCTAGGGTGTTCTGCACCATGGGATTCAATCAGTGGTTGAAAAACTGGTGTGGAGCTCAGGGATTTGGCTTCATTGGGGACTGGGGTCCACCTGGAGTGATGCAAGCCTATACTGGCATGATGGGCTGCATCTGTCCAGGAGGGAACCAGGATCCTAGGTGATAGGTTTAAATGCTTCATTGGCAAGCTTTTAAACTAGCCAAGGGGAGGCACTGGAAAGGAGCAGGAAAATCCTAGCCCCCAAATAATCATGGTAGTAAGGCAAACACCAACATAGAGGTGTCGATAGGGAGAAGGGCAGGTAAATGGAGAAAGTGACAAAGGCAAGAAGGACAGGGATGGGGCAAAAGGGAGTAAGGCCATCAGGAAATGGAGGGTAATGAGTACCAATGCCCTCAGAGTCTGGGCAACAAGCTCCCTGAGCTGATGGCCTTAATGGAAGAGGGATGCCTGATATCGAGAGTCACAGAAACATGGTACACAGAGAACCATGACTGGGATGTTAACATACCAGGGTACATAACCTACAGGAGAGACAGGCAGGGAGAAGAGGGGAGGAGTAGCTCTCATGTAAAGGAAGGATAAAAAGCAACTGAACAAAAGAGTAAACAGGGAGGAGAGGAGGCACTGGGTCACCTTGGAGACTGAAAGGGCACCACAATCCGCACAGGGGTTGTGTACAGACCCCCATGTCAGGGGGAAGGAATGGACAAGGATATGATAGAAGGCATTCTTAGAATGGCAGAGAAAGGGGAGATACTGTTGATGGGAGACCTGAATATGCCAGATGTTAACTGGACCACATTTGCTGCAGCCATATCCAAGAGCAGGGCCATTCTTGATGCCCTAGAGGTGGCAGGCATTTGACAGCTAGTTTCGGAACCCACTCGTGAGGGAGCAATCCTAGACCTCGTACTCTCAAACAGGGGCAGTGAGAGGATCTCAGATCTAGAAGCGGGTTGCCATCTGGGGACAAGTGACCATCAAACAGTGTGGTTCACGTTAAACTCAGCTACAGAGTCAAGCCATACAAAAGTGAGGGTACTGGACTTTAGGAGGGCTGACTAGCAAGATGGGAGAGTGCCTCAGAAAAGCACTAGCAAACAGGCTAGAAGGACGTGTGGAGCAACAATGGGGAATTATCAAAACTGCCATCACAGAGGCAACAAGCCTTTGTGTGAAGCAAATGAACAAATCAAAACGAAAGAAAAAAACACTATGGTTCTCAAAAGAGGTGGCTGTGAAAGTCAGGAAGAAAACGATAGCATTCCGGAAGTATAAGAAAACACAGAAGGAGCAGGACAGAGCTGTACCAGTTAAGGCAGAAGGAAGCAGGGAGGAAGTCAGAATAGCAAAGGCCCAAACTGAGGAAAAGATAGCCAACTCAGTTAAGAAGGGGGATAAAACCTTTTATAGGTACATCAGCGAGCGTAGAAAGACAAAGGGAGGGATAGTGAGGCTGAAGAGAATGGGTGGGCAGAGGGGGACAGTGAAAAAGCAGGAATACTGAACGAATATTTCTGCTCAGTATTCACAAAAGAGGAGGGGAAGTGCCTAATCCAATTAACAGAAGCACTCTTGATAGGGGGGTCGATCCCAGTCCTTTCACAGAAGAAAGGGTTCTGCAAGAACTCCTAAAACTGAAGGTGGACAAAGCAATGGGTCCCGATGGAATTCACCCCAGAATTCTAAAAGAATTAAGGGAGGAACTAGTGAAACCACTGGCTACTCTTTTTAATAAATCATGGGAGGATGGTGTGGTACCCGAGGACTGGAGGAAGGCAGATGTGATTCCCCTTCACAAAAGTGGGTCCAAGACAGAGGCAGGAAACACAGACCTGTCAGTCTGACCTCTGTGGTAGGGAAAGTGATGGACACTTCTGAAGGAAAGAAGAATCGTGTACCTAGAGGCCAGTGGAGCAACCCAAGGCAGCATGGGTTCACAGCGGAAGGTCATGTCAGATTAATCTAATAGATTTCTTTGACTGGGTGACCAAAGTAGTAGACCAGGGAGGGCTGTGGACATGGCCTACCTAGACTTCAAGCAAGGCATTTGACACAGTCCCACACAAAGATTAATAGTCAAATTAACCAGCCTGGGAGTGGGACCCAGGGTGGTAGCCTGGGTAAAACATTGGCTGGACAACAGGACACAGAAGGTAATTGTAAATGGAGTCCATTCTGAAGAAAGGGGGGTTACTAGTGGGGTACCGCAGGGTTCAGTATTGGGTCCAGTCCTTTTTGATGTCTTCATCAGTGACATTGCAGAGGGAACTGGAAGGAAAAGTATGCCTTTTTGCAGATGACACAAAAATCTGCAACAGGGTTGATACACAAGGAGGCGTGGAAAGGATGAAAAGGGACTTGGCAAGGTTGGAGGAATGGTCAGAAGTATGGCAGCTAGGATTCAATGCAAAGAAGTGCAAAATAATGCACCTGGGAAACAAGAACCCAGGGGAAGAATACACAATGGGTGGGGAGGTAGTAACAACAACAAAAAAGGAAAGGGACCTGGGGGTAATCATATCAGATGACCTTAAGGTTAGCAAGCAATGTGAGAAGGCAGTAGGGAGGGCTGGGTGTATACTGGGATGTATAGGGAAGGCATCAGCAGCAGAAAACAGGAAGTTGTTATCCCTCTGTACAGACAGTTGGTGAGACCCCATCTGGAGTACTGTGTCCAGTTCTGGAGACCCCATCTCCGCAAGGACAGACAGGATAGAGGCAGTCCAGAGGAGGTGCAGGGTCTGCAAGAGAAGCCGTATGAGGAGAGACTAAAGGAGCTTAATATGTATACCCTTGAGGAAAGAAGGGAGGGGGGGACATGATAGAAACTTTTAAGTACCTCAGTGGAATCAACAAAGTCCAAGAGGGTAGCATTTTTCAGAAAGAGAGACTTGCAAGAACAAGGGGACACAATTTAAAGATAGAAGGAGGGCGGTTCAGGGGCAATGTGAGGAAGTATTATTTCACAGAGAGGATAGTGGATGCATGAACAGCCTTCCTGAAGAGGTTGTGGGGTCTAAAACTGTGGGAGAATTCAAGAATGCATGGGACAGACATAAGGCAATTCTTGTGGGGGGTAGGAAGAAATAGGCTGTTGGTTAACTAGGATCTGCGGCCTATCCTGTAGGTAGGGAAATGGGCAGACTAGATGGGCCTAGCGGTCCTTATCTGCCGTCAAAGTCTATGTTTCTATGTTTTGTAAAGGTATGAACAGAAGTCCAATTTGCGGCTGCACAGATGTCTGCCGCTGACACATTCTTGAAACAGGCCGCAGAGGCAGCTACTCCTCTGGTGAAGTGACCTCTGACTTGACCCGGCAGGGTCTTGACGTACTTTAACAGAAAGTGATCCAATAAGCCAACCATTTTGATAGGCATTGCTTAGAAACAGCATTGCCTTCCTTTTTCCTTTTTGTGAGCAGAAGAGACAAAAAAATGATCAGTTTTTCTGAGATCCTTAGTCCGAGTGGTGTAGTATCTCAGTATTCTGTGAACATCCAAAGCATGTAAGAAGTACTCCCCTTGATTGGAGTGTTGCGTAAAGAAAGCGGGTAGCTCAATGGATTGATTCAGAGTAGATTCAGCCACAACCTTAGGTAGAAACTTAGGGTTGGGGCGTACAGCCACACGTTATTGTGGAAAATCAAGTTAGGGATTTTGCACATTAAGGCCTGAAGCTCGGAAATGCGCCAAGCCAAAGTAATGGCCACTAGGAAGAGTGTCTTCCAAGAAAGGAACTTTAGATCTGCTGTAGCTGTTGGTTCAAAGGGAGGCAGGGTAAGCTTCTCCAGAACAAAATTCAAGTCCCAAGGAGGGGCAGGAATGTGGATGGGGGTCTCAAATGGTGAACACCTGAGGAAAGTCTTAAAGACCTGCAACTGAGCAAATGTCCTGTCTTCGAAGGGAATATGGTAGGATGAGACAGCTGCCATATGGACTTTCAACAAGGAATGGCTGAGACCCAAATCGAAGAGGTAACACATGTAGTCCAGGACTTTATTGGCTGGGCATGAGAAAGGTTTGAAGTCTTTCGAAGTGGCCCAAATAGAGAATTGTTTCCACTTCATGGCATAGGTGGACCTGATGGAAGTCTTTCTGGCCTCTACCAAGATGTCTGCTACGAGCGGAGAAACTCTGAAGCGGGCTTTTGCTACGTCTGCAGGAGTCACGCATGTAAATAGAGAGATTTGAGACCTGGATGAACAAGGGTCCCCTGATCCTGGGTCAGCAAATGTTGCGACAGAGGAAGAGGAGGAGGTTCCTCTGAAAACTGTTGCAGAAGAGAGAACCAAACTTGCCTGGGCCAGAAGGGAGCAATGAGAATCATTCGAGTTCCCTCCGATCTGAGTTTGTTCAGGACCCTCAGAATTAAGGGAATAGGAGGGAAGGCATAAATGAATCTGTTCCTCCAATCGAGAGATAGAGCGTCCCGCCAAAAAAGTCTCGTCCTGGAGCGAGTGAGCAGAAGGTGGGAAGTTTTGCATTTTGGGGAGAAGCGAAGGGGTCTATCTGAGGTGTTCCCCAATGCAGAAAGATGTTGGTTATGACTTCTTGATCCAATTCCCATTCATGGGCCTTCGCTGAGGACCGACTGAGTTGATCCACCAGTATGTTTTCCACTCTCGGAACATGAATCGCAGACAAGTGAAAGTGATGCTGGGTTGCCCAATTCCAGACTCTCATCGCTTCCCTGCACAGAGGGTAGGAGCATGTTCCTCCCTGCTTGTTGAGATACCAGACTACACACATGTTGTCTGAATGTATGAGGAGATGACCGGGAAGGATAATGGAGTGTAGAGCCTGAAGGGCATAAAGGACTGCTCTCATTTTGAGCACATTTATGTGCAGGTTTTGTTTGAACTTGGACCAGCTGCCCTGAGTCCTGTGAGACCTGAGATGGGCTCCCAAGCCTTCTCTTGACGCATCTGTCGTCAACGTCTGTGAGGGGGGTTCGATATTGAAGTGAACTCCCAGGCATAGGTTCTCCTGCACCATCCACCATTGTAAGTCCCTGATCATGGGATTGGAAACTAGTACCTCTTGGTCTAGATTGTTCAGTGTTTGGTCCTATTGTGACTGAAGCATCCACTGAGAGATCCTCATATGGAGCCGAGCGCATGGGACTGTTGGAATGGCAGCCATTAGCCTGAGGATGCGAAGGACTGACCTGACTCCGACCCTCCTGCGACCGGACAGAAGACGGGCCTGAGTCTGAAGGGTGTCCACTCTGTCTGGAGGCAAAAAGGCTTTGCCGATGGTCATGTCCAGAATCACCCCTATAAACTGGAGGCGTTGGCAAGGGACCAAATGGGACTTTGCCTGGTTGATGGTGATACCCAGGCTGGTGAAAACCTGCAGGGTAAGGGAAAGAGAGTGCAGGAGTTCCTCCCTGGACGGGGTGCCAGGAGCCAATCGTCCAGGTATGGGAATACCTGAACTCCCTGGGTAAGCAGTTTGGCTGCTACCACAGACAGGCATTTGGTAAATACTCAGGGGGCCGAGGAAAGACCAAATGGGAGGGCCTTGAACTGGTAGTGGTCCCCCTGAAAGCAAAAACGAAAGAATCTGCGGTGGGAAGGGCGTATGGGGATATGCAGGTAGGCATCCTGCATGTCCAAAGCGCACAGCCACTGTCCCTGCTGAAGAAGTGGTAGAAGGCTCTGCAAAGAGAGCATTCTGAAGCGTTTGCACTCCACGAACCTGTTCAGGGAACTGAGGTCTAAGATAGGCCTGACATCTCCCAACTTTTTTGGAATTAGGAAGAAATGGAAATAGTAACCTGTCCCCCAAAGATGGTTGAGGACTGGCTCTATCGCCGCCTTCGAGAGAAGGGAGATGATTTCGTCTAGGACCAGTGGAAGATGTTGTGGGGAATAAAACGACCAGGGGGGGTGGTCTTCGGGGTGGCTTCTGAAGAAATTCGATTGAGTGTCCTGCTGATATCAACTGGAGCACTCAAGCATCTGACGTTATCCTCTCCCAACCTGGCAGATGGAAGGAGAATCTCCCCCCTTCTGGTTCCTCTAGAGCCTCCAGAGGCAGTGGGGGAGGCGGGGAGTCAGGAGGTGTGGGGCAGCACAGCAGCTGGGGCTCCCTCGGTTGCTGGAGGGGCCCGATGCTTGTTGGCCCATTTGCCCTGTGGTTTTTGTTTTTGTTGGTTCCATCTACGAAAAGGACGCTGCTGCCCTTGAGGGGGCCTGTACATAGAATCTACAGACCTGAGTGCAGTGCCCTTCTCCTGCAGGTTGGTAATGATGTCCTTGACATCACCCCGGAACAGCACCGAACCTCTGAAGGGAACATCCTGGACAGCGGTTTGCACTTCAGGGACCAATCCTGGCACACGGAGCCAGGCATGACGCCATAAGCCTATGGCAAAAGCCAAGCTCCTTCCAGCCATGTACACTGCATCGTAAGTGGCACAAAGCATGTGCTGACTGGTCAAATGAGCAGAACAAGATCTGCCACTTCCTGCTTAGTCAGAGACTCAGGAAGGGAGCCTAATTTGGATTCCACCTGACTAAGGATGGTCTTCTGAAAGTCCCCCATAAGTGCCACATAGTTCAGGGCTCTAATACCCAGGGTAGAAGAAGAAGAGATCTTCTTCCCGTATTGGTCGAGAAGCCATGATTCCTTGTCAGGTGGGGATGAACTGAGGTGTTGTGAGTTAGCGGAATGGCCATGAGTGGCGCTAACGATGAACAAAACCGCCTTGGGCTGTAGGTTCAGAACATCTATGCCCTCGGGAGCCTGATATAGCCAGTCTGCCTTCCCTGGAAGGGGCGCTAACGCCGAAGGTTGTTTTCAAATAGTGGAAACAAGTTCCACATGAGGCTCTATCCAGGGTGGAATCAGCATAGGAGCAGTCTTAGGCAGATCCAAACGATCAGCGAGCTTTTTATGCTGTGGGTCAGGCTCCAGTGATTGCCACTGATAGACTTCCTGGATTTTCCTCAGTAACTTCAGAAAGGAGTGATCCTCTGGAGGAGACTTCGGAAGGGTCCTTGGCCTGGGGCAATCTGGAGTACGTGGTTTGTTGTCAGTACCAGACGTCCAGTCTTTGAGTCCCAGTCAGACGTATCTGATGAAGAAGAGGAAGACTCCTCCCTACGAGGGGGGAGGGACGGCCCCTCTGGGCAGTTCCCTGGGGCGCGTATCCTCCCCTCCCCGAGTGCCAGAGGGCTCTCCTCTTGGTGTCGGGTGGGGGGAGAGAGTCTCCCATCTCTGACGGAGGGAATCCTGTAAAGAGTCTAGCATTGGTAGGAGATTTTCGACCTCCCTAGTGAGCTGAGCCTTGGCCTCAGCCCACCAGGAGACCAGAGTCTCCTTCAAGTCTGCCAGCGGCTGGGGAGAGGGCGGCGGAGGAGGAGGGGGGTATGGATATTGAGGATATCCGTAAAAGGAGTATCCATAACCTGACGGCGGGTAACCCAGCATCGGGTATTGAGGTGTTGGGTACTGCGGCGCCAGATTTTGCGGCATAGGGTACTGCGGCGCTGGGTATTGTGGCACTGGATATTGAGGTGTTGGATACCCGGAAGCCAGGGGCTCTGACTAAGCAGAGGGACCTGGAAGAGGCCCAGCTGGCGGGCCAGGTGGTGGGAACGCTCGCCCTATGGGCGTCGGGCCCGGTGTAGGAATGCTGTCCAGTAAGGGGACATTGGTCAATGTCGGGTATGCCGGCATCAGGGCATCGGGTCCCGAAGGAGGGGGCCCTGGCGTCAGCGTCTCAAGGTCCTCCGTGATGACCAGGGAGGGAGGATTAGAATCCCTGGGGGTCAGCTAAGGGGATGCAGGGACCTCAGAAGGCAATGCAACACGCTGCGGAGAACCTGGGGCATCGGACGGATCTTTATGGACCGGCGCAGGCTCTTTGGCTGGGCGGGCACTGGTGGTGCTGGTGTCTGACTTATCGGCCGAATCCGGGCAGGCATGAGAGAAGTCGACATCAGACTTATTGGACTCCCTGCCAGAGGAAGGTCGTGCTGGGGATGCGGCCTTATCAGGCAAAGGTTTGGCTGTGTGCCCCCCCCCCCCGAAGGGGCAAGCAGCTTAGCAGCTTTTGTCCAGGCGGATGTCGGTGACCTGAAGACCATGTGCTAGAAGCAGCCTTCCCGGGAGCGCAGGCCTTCTTTTTCCCTAGAGGCTGCTGAAGGGCCCAAGCGTAAGCCAGAAGGGAGGGGCGACGCCTTCTTGGATACCACCAAGATGGCCATCGTGGAGCGGTCCCCCAGAGGGGATGTTAACTTAAGTTCCACAACTCTGGCTGGAGTCGCAGCTGCCATGGAAGTCATTTCCCACTCCCGATGCTTCTCCTTGTCACACTTCTTCTTGTGACCTTCGGGGGGGAAGTGGACGCCTGTCTTAATTTCATTAACTCCTTTTCCATGGATGCCATTTTTTTCTTGAGGGTATGGACTTCCAGGGACTGCTGCCTTCTTTTCCGGGTAGCGGAGTTAAATTTTTGGCAGTGCTGGCACTTCTCCATGGGGTGGTCTGGGCCCAGACAGAAGAGTCACAAGGAATGTCCGTCCTTGTGTGGCAGTTGACAGCCACATGAGTCGCACTTATTTTTATGCTATTTGGAGAGCGTTAGGAATGAGATACACAGCGAATCGATAGGATAATCGAGAAACAGCGGAAAAAAAAAAAGAGGTTGAAAAGTTTGAAAACTAGTGAACTGACGAACGACTGACGAGCACTGAATTCTACTGCGAGGAACTTTCACAAGCCGACGGTGGGAAAGAACTGGAAGGTGGGCATGGGGGACCGCCCCTTTATACTGACGTAATTTGACGCCGGTTACCTGACATGGTCCCCCCGCCAGAGACTGCTAGCTATAACTTTTTCCGTGGGTTCCTGACGCGTGGCGGGTCAGTCCTATATGTGAATACCTACTGCAAGAGCCCTCTTGAAGTAAGATCATCAGTTTCTGAAGCAAAAAATTTAAGTTTCAAGGTGGGACTGGATTGCAGATAGGTTGTTTCACCTGAAAAAATACCTCTCAGAAAAGTACTGTACACCTCTAACTCGGCAATCATACAACCATCAACAGGGGCATGGAAAGCTGATATAGCAGCCAAATGCATAGTAAGTGATGAATATTGTAGATCAGAGCCTGAAAGGGACAGCAAGTAGTCTAGCACAGCATTTGCAGGACATGTAAATGGGTCCAAATTCCTGGAATCAGCTCACAAAGTGAATTGCTTCCATTTCAAGGAATAGATGTATCTGGTAGAAGGCTTTGTAGCTACAATCAGCACATCAGCAACTTTAGGGGGAACCTCAAAACATGCAATGGCTATGTCTTCAGGAGTCATGCATGCAGATGTGGGGACTTAAAGTCCGGATGGACCAAGGATCCCTTGTCCTGTGACAACAGGCTTGACACAGTAGCAGGGGGTCAGGAGGCTCCACTGCCATCTGCTGCAACACTGGAAACCATATCTGGCGAGGCCATATTGGAGCACTGAGGATGAGAGTGGCCCTCTCTATCCGCAACTTGAGCAGCACTCTGTATTAGAGGAACTGGGGGAAATGCATACAGGAATTTCCCTTTCCAAGAGCGGGACAACATGCCTCATCAAAAACTGCAAGCCCCGGATCGAGCAAGCAGAAACTCAGCAGTTTTGCACTTTGTGGGGACACAAAAAGCTCCAACTCTGCATGACCCCATCTTGCGAAGAGGTCATCTACCACAGAGGTCAACAGTTCTCATTCGTGAATCTTGAACTGTGACTTGCTTAATTTGTCTGCCAAGCTGTTCTGGAGACCTGGGAGATTGATAGCTGTAGGCTGTGGTACAGAGCCCAATAATATACTCTCACTGCTTCCCTGCACAAGGGATCAGAATGAGTGTCCCCCTGTTTGTTGATGTAATGCATCACACTGGCATTGTCAGTTTTTATTAACAAAGGATGTGGGCACAGATGCTCCTGAAATGCCTGGACTGTATCGGATAGCTCTCATATCCAAGACATTTATGTGTAACCTGGCCTCCACATTGGTCCACGACCCTTGCGTCTGATAAGGGCCAAGATGAGCACCCCAGTCAGAACCCAAGTCATCCATAGTGAGGATCTGTACAGGAGCAGGTACAAGGAACAGAATGCCCTTTAACAGATTTTTACGATCTATCCACCACAGCAGTGCTCTGCAAAGCAAGGACATGATTAGAACCATTTGGTCCAAGTCATCCTTCAGCTGATCCCACTGGACCCCAAGTGCCCACTGAGGGATTCTCGTACGTAAGCAGCCCAGTGGCATAGTCACAATGGCTGCAGCCATGAGACCCAAGAGATGTAACATTGTCCTTGCAGAGACACGATGGCTCTTGTATACCAACTGTGCTTGGTTAAGCAGGTTTTCTGCTCTGTCCTGTGGCGGGAAAGCATAATCCTTGTCTATGTCCAAGACTGCACCTATGCAATGCAGTCTTTGGCAGGGAGTCCTCACAGACTTAGGCACATTTACTACGACTCCAAAGTCCTCTAACAATTGCCTCATCCAAGACAAGGTATGTAGGGAGAGCTTCCCTGGAACTGGATTTCAGCAGCCAGTTGTCCAGACAGGGAAAGACATACAGGCCCTCCCTACTAAGGGATGCAGCCATTACTGCCAAGTATTTGGTAAAGACCTGTGGCGTAGAAGACAAGCCAAAGGGCAATACTCTGAACTGGTAGTGCTCCCCCTCCAGCACAAAGCAGAGGTATTGCCTGTGAGCTTTTCTAATCCTAACATAAAGGTATGCATCCTTCATGTACGGAGAACAAAGCCACTCCCCTGTCTGCAGCAGGGGAATCAGAGCTTACAAGGACACCATTCACAACTTCTTGTATTTGATGTAGATGTTTAAGTCTCTGTGACCCAACACAGGATGCAGATCCCTTGTCTATTTTGGGATCAGGAAATATCCAAAATAGAACTCTTTGTTTCTTGGTCAAGAAGGAATTGGTTCTATCGCACATTTTGGAATAATGACTGTACCACTTTCTTCAGAAGGGACAAATGACCCAGAGGATAGAAGGAAAGAAGTGGGGGATGACCTGGAGGGGTAGCTATAAGTTTCTGAGCATGCCCCCCTTGCAATTATCTCCAGGATCCACTTGTCCACTGTAATCTCCTTCCATTGTTTCAGATGGAGGTAGAGTCTGCCTCCCCCCACAACTACCCCAGGAGGTAACAATGGAGGTGGGGCATTTCCTGCTAACAGTCATGTGTAACTGGTGGGGCCAGTGCTACCAGAACCGACTGCTTTGGGTGCTTTTATATGGGCACCTAATGGAAGTGGACCCCGGCAGGAGGTCACTTCCGTTATCTCAGCCTTGCTGACGGTAGGCACAGCCACATCTAGCAACAGGCTGACAAAAGAAGCCTTTCCCATGACCCCTAGCTGGAGCATGATACAGAGACTTGACAGATCTTAACAGTTATTTTTGAGGTCTAAAGGCCTCTTAGGGTATCTTTGACATCATAACCAAACAGTTTTGTTCCTCTGAAATGGCCATTCAAAACTGCTTGCTGCACATCATTAGCAAAACCAGCAACCCTACGCCAAAAATATATTTCTCATACAAATGCCAGATGCAGCAGCTCTTGCAGAAGCAAGAGACATCACAGGCTGAGTGGAGCAAATGTTTGTCAACCTAAGCACCAGATGTTAAAGTTTTAAGTAACTTCTTCTTGGCAAAGCCTGGGCTACAGCTTTTGCAGCTTTCCACAGGCTGTTCTGATCTGTTATCATATGGGCCAGGATGTTTTTAATCCTAAATTCCAGTGAGACTGAGGGATATGTACATTTGCCCATCACATCCAGCCTTCTAGATTCTTTATCAGGAGGCAAAGATCTCGTGTTTAGGTGCTTTAGACTTATCGTAAGCAGCCATAATGACTACAGAGTCCTTCTCTGGCTGGTTAGCATAATAAGGCTTAGCAGATGGGGCAGGATACAGTTTATCAGCCTTTCTGGGAACTGCAGGTATTGGATTTTGCCTTCACTATGCAGCAAAGGTAGCATCCCCTAATGCAGGGTATATAGGCAGAATTAAGATGGAGGGTATACAAGATACCTCCAAGAATTCCATGAGGTTTCTTTTTGTGGAGTCTTCCTCTTCCAACAGCAAAGCCCATGGCAGTTTGCATTTGCTGCATCATGGCTCGAAAAGCAGGATCCTGAGGTAGAGACCTTGCGTATAAACCGCCAAATGCTGACTGCAAGATGAAAGGGCAGAACTGGAGCAAGGAACAACATATTGTTCTCCTTCATACTCCTCTAAATCCTCCCCTAACACACCATGAAGTAAGATATTTTACCTCATTGTCAATGTCTCTACTGATGACAGGAGTCGCAGAATGCACCGGTGACAGCTGAGAAGGAATCTATGGTATGCTGGTAGAAAGTGTTGATGTGAGTTGGGTGCCTGGAGGCCCCATCAATAGGATAGCTGCCTGTGTAGGTAGCCAAGCAGAATGCATTGTATCATCTCTGAAAACAACGCCAGCACAGCCTGACAGTCGACAACGCCCTGGACAGCAGCCGAGCTTTGCCGCGACAATGATGGTGTCCTAGTAGGTACAGCAGCACCTAAGCCAGATCCCAACCTTGGTGTCTCATCAATGGTCGGGGGTTGTAGTCAATGCCACTGGAGTGCTTGATGATGCAGTTGAATTACCTTGTCTCAGCACAGACTGGGACCGCACCAGCAAAGCAGATTTCTCTATGTTTGGACTTGTGGCATGAGCAGGGCAGCAACGACGACTGTTCCCTATCCTTATCCTTCGACTTCAGGGGCTGTTTCTTGGCCAGCAGTGAGGGTGAAACAGAGTTTAGGCAATTGGCCAGCAGTGAGGGTGAAACAGAGTTTAGGCAATGGTTCTTCTCCATGGCTTTTAAAGTTTTAAGGCGAAGGATATTGTCTAGAGCTTTCTTACAGCATCGCCTTGTAGCCTGGTTGAAGCTCTGGCAAATCTCACAAGTCCTCACACTGTGAGACAGGCCCAAGCAGCACGCAAACCATGTGTGTGTCTTCTTTGTAAACTTTATCTCTGCACTTACAGAACCAAAATAAAGGCACTTTCGGCTTCAGTGGCATGCAGAGACGGCAAAATAAACTGTTAAATGAAGTAATAGAATAAATGGCAATGACTAGTTGACAAAATTTCCTTCAGCAGGTTCCATGAAGATGATCAGCAGTGGGGAAATAACTGAGGAGTGATGGGACCACCCACGTTTATGTACACGTATACGTGGGATGTCTTGTGGGTGCTCCCCCGCTAGCAAAAGTTTCCATGTGGTCCTAATGCCCGACATCTATTGTTCTAAAGGTGTGGTCTAATGGAGGAGATATCCTCAAATAAGATTGCAGTGGTCCTTTCAATTATCTTTCTTGGGGTAAATTTGGGGTATTATTTATTTATTTAAAAGTTTTACCAGGAGGGCACACTGAGCAGAGTACTGCTCAATTCCAGGTGCGTCCTGGGGGGAGGAGGGGGAACATTGGAACAAACATATAATATATACAGTGCATTTGCAACACAATATAAGGCGGTAAATACACACATGGCTAAACTAACATAAGTTACACAGATACATACATTAATTTATACATAGCAGCACTTGAGATAATGGAAGAGACAGAAGGTAATCCGGAACAGGAATCAATACTGTTTCTACTTGTGCACTTCTATCCACACTCACATGGTGTAGTAAAATGTTCATTTATGAGATGCCTGAGGTTCGGGGAGGGAGTCATTAGCCGGATGCTTGCAGGAAGGGGAGTTCCACAATTTGGGCATGTGGTGTCTGAAGGCTGCTTGTCCTGATGACGAAAACATGTGTGGTACAGACAGGAGACAGGTGTCAGCATTTCTCAGGGAATATGCTGGCACGGTATGGGACGTGAGCACAGCCTCCAGGTACAGAGGCAAGGACTGGGGCCAGTACTTTGCTGTAAACCTGACGTAGTGGGCCAGTCAGCGATCATGGAACGAGGGCATATTTAGAGACCGATAGAGGTTGCAGTGGTATGGGTAGGATGTGCTATCAATGGTGAATCTACAGAAAGAGTGGAAAAGAGGGTCCAGTCTGGCTAGGTTGGACTTGGGAGCGGCACTGTAAACTAGATCCCCCTAGTTGAATATAGGGAGAATCATTTTCTGCACGAGTGCCCTACGAGCTGGCAAGGGGATGCAACCATGGTTGCGGTAGAGAACACTCAGTTTGGGGTGGACTTTTTTGTGGATGGCATCGATGTGTACAGAAAAGTCGAGATGCTGGTCCAGCCAGAACCCAAGATACCTAAAGGAGAGGCAAGCCTCCAAAGTAGTCCCATCCAGGGTGTGGCAGGAGGGGGTGGTTTTAAGCCGATAGAGTCTTGCCTTGTGCCAAAGGTCATGGAGACAGTCCTCTTGGCACTGAGGAATAGCTGGTTGGCACAAAACCAGAGCTGGACTTTATTGATGTCCTGCTACAATTTGGTCACTACCTCAGCGGTTGAAGGGCCAGAAGCATATAAGACAGTATCGTCCACATACAATGTATGGATGTGAGTGGGCAGGCGGTTGGCAGGTTGTTTAGGAAGATGAAAAACAGGATCGGGCCGAGGACCGAGCCTTGGGGACTCCAGTGGTAACTGGGAGGGAGAGAGGCCGAGGTGGAACCACCAATTCTCACGAATTGGGATCAGCCTACCAGGTAGGAGGTATTTGTAGGTCATTTAGGAAAGACATTCATATTGCTGCCCTCTTAAAATCTGATCTGATAATTTTGTAGAGTAATACAGTGCTGAACATCCTCCCCTTCCTCTCCATGTTCTCTTCAGGGCTCTCAGTGGGTGAGTTTAAGCACTTCTTCAGTTTCAGCTTGATTCTGGCCATGTTAGATAGTGTTCACTATAAATGTCTGCTCCTCTCATGGGTCCCATATTTAGTAACATCTGACTGGGCTGACAGCTTACACTGACATGATCAATTTGGTTCAATGCTGCACCCACTGATGATTTCCAAGTGACTGTAAAAGAGTAGTCCTAAGACAGCCCACCAGCGCAGAGGTAGTGCATCCGTCTGCGACGTCAATGACCCAGGTTTTGAAACGGACTCAGGATGTTGGAGGGTTGGCTGGGGAGAGAAGGACTGAGTGTCCTTGGGGTTGCTCTCCTTCTCCGGGGGAGGAGGGGTAGTGTGTCTGGCACGTCATGGACCCCTGGTGGAGACTGGGGGGGATCCCTAGTGCTGGTGCCATTATCTGCAGGGGGCAGGGGGGCAGCGGGCCGTCATTGCATGTCCCTTCCCTCGGAATACTACGCTTTTACAAAATCCTGGCCCGAGCATGGCCCCACTCCACCGCCCCCCACTGCCACTAGTGTCCGCTGGATAGGGTCCAGCTCCCGTGGCCCCACCCTGGGGCGTAAGCCAGGGAACATTACCACGTACCATGGGGAGGGAGCCCGGCAGCCCCGCCCAGGGTGGTAAGCCTAGGCATGGGGGGGGGGGGGCAGAAAGCAGGCAGGGGCTGAGCTCCCTTCAGAAAGCCAGACAAAAAAAAAAAGAGTAGTCCCAAGAGCAAACAAGAGTTCCACTAATTACTGGCCCAGTGGTGAAGAGGCATGAGGCACCTTGCGTGCCTTAGCTTTTTCCCATGCTGGCGACCCAGGTTCAGGAACGGACTCGGGTCATAGGGGGTCGGCAGAGGAGGGAGGGGACTGAGCATTTGAAGGACTGCTCTCCTCTCCTCTCCCAGGGAGGGACAGGCTCGTCAGTCCAGCCTTGGCTGCCCCCAAGTGGAGATCTGGGAGGCAAACATTTTGGGAGGGATCTGTGGGAAATGTCAGATGGGTTTGCCTCCATGCATGAGTCTGATACTCCCCAGTAGGGGCAGGGGAACCAGAAAAGCAGAAAATGGTGTGTCAAGGTGGGTTGGGGCTTCATGATGCCCGAACCAGCTGCCTCCGTGCCCATGCTGTCACTTGGCGCATGACCTGGTCTGCCTCAGATTTGACTGTAGGGGGGTACGGGTGGGGAAGAGACGGTCCTCTCTCCCCGGCTTTGCCATGAGAGGGAAACTGATGGGGAACTCAATGACTGGGTGCCTGCTGAGAGAGGCAAATAGCCAGATTGGGAGAGCTGGGAATGGGTTGATGTCCTGCCCCTCCAGACACAAGGAGGTAAAAACACATTTATGGCAAAAAAATGAGGGTTCCATTAATTATCCAACTACTCAAGTCACAAAACATTTATTTATATAAAAGAAAAATAAACAAATAAATAAATAAATGGTGTTAAATTTGGAAAGCAATGATATGCAGAATAAAGTGAACAGTGTGTAAGAAAATGGCAATGTAGTAATTGTTGGGAGGAAACACATTCAGGCAGGGGTAGAATCAAGGGGGGAGCCTGCCAGTTTAAAGGTACTTGGCCTCACTGGGGAGGACAGGTCAGGTAGAGGGCAGGCAGGAGCAGGGTGGTGCATAAATGCCTTCCCAGTTTTAAGGAAGGCTACAGGGACTTACTGACAGTCCTACTCTGTCACTCTTTATTTGCTCAGGAACTGTGCCATGACAGGAATCTTTAGAAGAGATGTTAATCTAAGCTGTATTATCTCAGTAACTATGCCATGACAGAGAAATCTTTGGATGAGATTTTAAATTAAGCTCTAAGTTCTCAGGAACTGTGCCACCAAAGAAGAATCTTTGGATGAGATGTTAAACTGAGCTCCCTTTTGACAATCTGTGGTGGCTATCAAGGAGGAAGATAATGATTCCAAAGCACTTATCACAAACTATGGTAATTTTCCGATGTCCTGGTCAACAAATCTGTAGATATGTTCCTTAGTTCTGACTAATCAAACTGACCTTGAGAATGATCTACAAAACTCTCCAAGAGTGTTGGAAATCAATCTTGGATTGGATAGCATGAAGCCACCAATACTGGGTAACATTTATTTTGTATCATCCATTAAAATAAGTTCTTATGTAACTGTTCTGTCTTCTTCAGGGGCATCTCAGTCATCAGGTAACACTGTAGGGAAGAGGCCCAAGCAGTGACAAGTGTCAAGACAATCTGGGTGGCTGGATCTCCATAAACTTATGACAGGAGATTGAACTAACCTACCCAGTCAAAGGACCTTCTTAAACTTAAGACAGAAGGCCTTGGAAACTGAATCTGTCAAGGAACCCCATAAACTTAAGACAGGAGTCTTTGCAGAACAACCCTGCCGAAGCCTGCACAGGCTCTAGAAGCAATGTCCAGACTGTAATGCTTGGTGAAAGTGTGGACTGTATTCCAGGTGGCAGCAGCACAGATGTCAGCTGCCGAGACCTCTTTGAAACAAGCCATAGAGGTAGCCATGCCTCTGGTGGATTGAGCTTTGAGAGAACCAGGCAACCCTTTGCCATACTTATTACAGCAGAGCACAATGCAATTTGCTAACCAGTTGGATAAACATTGCTTAGAAACTGCAACGTCTTTTCTACCTGGGCTGAAAGAAACAAATAACTGCTTGGACTTTCTAAGTTTCTTAGTCCTAAGCACATAATACTTCAAAAATCTGTGCACATCTAGTATATTGAGCAGTGCTTCCTCTGGATTGGCACGCTCTGGAAAATAGACAGGAAGGTGTAAGACTGATTGAGTGTAAACTCAGAAACCACCATAGGTGAAAACTTGGGATCTGTGCACAAAGACACCCTCTCTTTGTGAAAAAATCAATTAGGGCTCCTCACACCAGAGGGCCCGAAGCTCTGAAATTCTTCAAGCAGAAGTAATTGCAACTAAAAAGAGCACTTTCCAAGACAGAGAACGCAAATCGCAAGTCGCAATAGGTTCAAAAGGAGACAGGGTCAACTTTTCCAAAATAAAATTTAAGTCCCAAGCTGGGACAGGGGGACAGACTGGGGGTTTCAGATGAAGGATGCCTAGGAGGAAGGTACGGGAAACATCCAACTGAGCAATGGTACGGTCAACCACAGGCTCACGGAATGCAGATATGGCTGCAAACTGGACCTTATTGGTAGAATATTGGAGGCCTGAGTCAGACAAAGAAATCGGGTAGTCCAGGATATGCTTACTGGGCAGGTAAAAGGGTTCAAGGAGCATCTGGCGGCCCAAATGGCAAACCATTTCCACTTCATGGCATAGGTGGCACCAGTAGAAGGCTTGCAAGCAGCAACCAAAACTTCTGCAACCCTGTCAGAGACTCCAAATCTGGCAATGGCTACGTTTTCAGGAGCCACGCATGCAGATGGAGAGATGTGAAATTGGGATGGACCAGAGTACCTTGATCCTGGGTCAGAAGATTCCTGCAAAGGGACTGGAGGTTCCCCCGCCAGCTGTTGAAGAAGAGGGAACCAAATCTGGTGAAGCCAGAATGAGGCTATGAGTATCATGTTAGTTCCCTCCATTTGTAGCTTGACCAGTACCCTCTATATCAGAGGAAACGGAGGAAATGCATACAGGAATCTCCTGCTCCAAGAAAGGGATAATGCGTCTCACCAGAAAACTCCAGGCCCTGGATCTAGCAAGCAGAAATTGGGCAGTTTTGCACTGTGTAGCATCGCAAAAAGGTCCAACTCTGGATGACCCCATCTGTTGAACAGATTTTCTGCGATGGATGAGAGAAGTTCCCAGTCGTGCATGCTGGACTGAGTCCTGCTGAGACTGTCCACCAGAATGTTTAGGATGCCTGGGACATGGACTGCCGAGAGTGTCAGATCGTGGTCTAGTGCCCCATACCACACTCTCATTGCTGCCCTGCAAAGGAGGTAGGAGTGAGTACCACCCTGCTTGTTGACATAATAGACAACACTCAGGTTGTCTGACTGCACCAACAACTGGCCTGGGAGCAAGTGGTGCTGGAAGGGCTGCATGGCATACAGCACTGCTCTCATTCAAGGACAGAATCCGTGTCAGTGGCTCAGTAGGTAGCATACTTGCCTCTGAGGCCGGGAGATCAGAAGGCTGTGGGTTCAGTTCCCACATCTGGCACTTAGGTTAATATCCCAGTACTGACACTGTAGTGCAGCATGAGAGGGGTGCTGCACTTCTGAGGTGCCGCCTTTTGGATGAGAAGTTAAACCGAGGTCCCATCTGCCTGGATTGGTGGTAGTTCAGGTGGATGTTAAAGATCCTATGGCACTTATCGAAAACAGTAAGGTAATTTCCCCGGTGTCCTGGCCAAATTTCCCTCATTCACTAAAAACACCACCAACAGCTTAATCTGGTTCAAGGTCAGTTGGCATTCATCTGTATCCCCTTCCCCCGGGTCGTGCCTGAAAATAGGCAGGATTTATCTACTGCACTTACCCGGTCAACAAAAAATAAATAAAATACTTGATACTGTTCCACAAAGAAGATTGATTAATAAGCTGGGTAGGCTAGGGGTGGGTCAGAGGTTGGTCAACTGGGTGGCAAACTGGTTGGCGGGCAGAAAATATAGGTTACTCACCTGTAACAGGAGTTCTAGGAGTGGTATATGTTGTTCATCCCCACTTACTGACAGGTTCCTTGCCGCTTTAAATCTTGCCGGAAGGTCTTCAAGCTGGCTCCTCCCACCCACCCAGGTGGTAAAACTCTCGGCTCCGCCCCATGACGCCAGATCTAGCCCGCTGGAAGCCAGGTTGCGCATCGAAGCCGGGGAGGTCAGGTGGGTTGTGTGGATGAACAACATATACCACTCCTAGAACTCCTGTTACAGGTGAGTAACCTGTATTTCTAGGGACGTGGATATGTTGTTCAATCCACACTTACTGGCAGATTCCTAGCAGTTCTCCGGGAGGAGGAAAGCAAGGTGCGCACCCCCTACTTAGGGAATAAGGACTGGAGAACCGAGGTCCCAAAACCAGCATCTCAGCGTGACACAAGGTCGATGTGGTAGTGGGTAATGAAGGTGTGTGCTGACTTCCAGGTAGCAGCCCTGCAGATTTCCTGGATAGGGACGTCCCTGGAAGCAGCCACCGAAGCAGTGGTTTGGCGGGTAGAATGAGCTCTTATCCCTTTGGGAGGCTCCATGCCCGCCAACCTATAGCACAGATCTATGCAGGAGGTGACCCACCTGCCTATCGTCAGCTTGGCTGCAGGTCTGCCAGGTGCGGCTTCAGCATAGGTGACAAACAGCTGGCACGAACCTCTCCCGAACTGGCCGTGCCAATTTATATATTAAGAGGCTATTCTAGGGTCCAGGTATGGAGCCTATATTCGGCCTCTGAGGTGTGATTCGGGTAGAACACCGGCACAGCCAACACCTGGTTAAGGTGAAACTCCGACACCACCTTCGGAAGGAATTTCGGGTGGGGGCGCAGGATAACCTTGTCCCTATGGAAGACCAGATAAGGAGACTCGATGGAAAGCGCCTGGAGCTCTCCCATCCTTCTGGCTGACATGACAGCCACCCAGAAGGCGGTCTTCTATGACAGGTGAGAGATGTCACACCTGTGCATCGGTTCAAATGGCTTGCCCATGAGCTTAGCCAATACCAGCAGTAGATCCGACGGAGGTGGAGGTTCTCGCATTGGAGTGGATATGTGATCAAGGCCTTTGAAAAAGCGCCCAATCACCTTCTCCTGCGCCGACTGCTTGCTGGCCCGCGCCCGGGAAGCAGAGATGGCTGCCAGGTGCACCTTAAGGTTCGTCGACGGAAGCCCTAGCTGAGAAAGGGACCACAGGTAGTCTATAATGCTAGCCAAAGAACAGGAGGAAGGGTCCAGCCCCTTACCCTGACACCAAATGGAAAATCTCTTCCATTTGAAGGCATAGCATTTTCTGGTCGACTCCTTACGGGATGTCTCAACGACGTTGAGGACCTCGTTGGAAAGAACCAAGGCCTGGAACTCTAGCCGCTCAGTAACCAAGCCGTCAAGTGCAAGGATTGAAGGTCCGGGTGGAGTACCTTCCCCTTGTTGACTGAGATCAGGTCCAGGCGGGCTGGAAGCCGCCTCAGGAGCCTGGAGCTGAGGCTGAGGAGATCTGGACACCAGAACTGGTGGGGCCAGTCTGGGGCTACCAGAATCACCTGCACCTTGTCACTCTTCACCTTGAGAAGCACTTTGTGGATCAAGGGAAATGGAGGGAAGGCGTAGAAGAGGCCCGGGGTCCACGGCCTCGAGAAGACATCCCTCTGCAGCGAGCCCTGCTGAGGGGGGTGGGCACGGAACAGCCTCAGCTTTGCATTATCCCTGGAGGCAAACAGGTCCACCTGAGGTGTGCCCCAGTGGGAGAACAGATCTTGTACTATCTCCGGCAGGAGAGACCACTCGTGAGATGCAGCGCCTATCCGGCTTAGGGCATTGGCCAAACTGTTGGAGGCTCCTGCCACATGGATGGCTAGGTGAACTGCCTCCAGGCTGATCACGAGAGACCAAGTGCAGAAAGCCTCCTTGCACAGAGGCAAGGAGTGCGTCCCGCCCTGTCGGTTGAGGTAGTACATGGTCGTGGTGTTGTCCATCTGGACCTGGACCACTTGACCCCATACAAATGGTGAGGGCTAGTCGGACCGCTCGAAGCTCCAGCAGGTTGATGTGGCATCAAGACTCCTGAGGGGACCAGAGGCCGTAAGCTCTGAGCTCCCCTAGATGGGCACCCCAACCCATCAGAGAGGCGTTGGTCGTCAGAGTGACCGTTGGCTCGGGGCAGACAAACGGGATACCCTCCTGCAGATGAGCTGGAACGAGCCACCACTGGAGGCTGTTCCACATCTACTGGGTCACTGTCACCGGCTGGTCCAGAGGACCAGATCGCTGTGACCACTGGTTGACTAGCCCCCATTGCAGGGGACGCATATGCCAGCAGGCCAAACGGACCACGCTGGCGCAGGCCGCCATGAGGCTCAGGAGGCGCAGGAAGTCCCGGGCAGGGTGCAATTGCCCAACCAGAAATGATTGGGCAAAGGAGGAAAGGACCTGTCCGCCGGGAGCCATGCTCTGGCTTGAAGAGAGTCGAGCTCAGGTCCGATGAACTGAATCACCTGCGATGGCACGAGTTCCGATTTGGTCTGGTTGATGAGGAGGCCAATCTGAGAGCAGACCTGGAGGGCCAATTCCCTGGACCGCTTTACCTCCAACTTGGAGGGGGCTGCAATCAGCCAGTCGTCCAGGTAAGGGTACACCCAGACCCTTCGGCGCCGCAGGAATGCTGTCACCACTGCCATGCATTTGGTGAAGACCCTGGGAACTGGGGAGAGGCTGAAGGGCATGGCCCGGAACTCATAAAGGGACCCCTCTGCCCTGAAGCGGAGGAATAGCTGGTGAGACAGACAGATTGGGATGTGAAAGAACGCGTCCTGAAGGTCCAGAGAACAGAACCACACGCCTCGTTCCAAGGATGGAATGATCTGAGCCAGAGTGACCATCCTGAAGGTGCGAGACCTTAGGAACTTGTTCAGGTCATGTAGATCGAGAATGGGGCGCCAGCCCCCGTCCATTTTGGGACTAGGAAGTACCTGGACACAAACCCTGGGTTTGGAGGAGGGTCCGCCACCTCCTGATCACCTCCTTCTGGAGAAGCAGGGCAATGCTGGCTCGATGAGCCGACAGAGAGGCTGTGGAACCTGTAGCCCCCATGGGGCGACGGCTCAACAGAGTGGGGACTGCTCGAATTCCAGAGGCAGACCCCTGCCTACCACTTCCAACACCCAGTGGTCCATGGTGATATTGGACCAGGCGGAAAGGAAGTGGCAGAGCTGTCCCCCCACGGGGTGACCCCGGGGAGGAGTGACGAGGTTGGGGGCAACATTCCTCAACCCGTCACTGGGCAGGCTTGACTTTGGGGTGCCAAGTGCGAGCCTGCTGGCCCTGATGCTGGTGTTGCTGGGCTGGACTTGCCGGAGGGGCTGAACGACGAAAGGGCTTACGCTGCTGCTAGCGGCCTTTGTCCTTCTGGGCAGACGTGACTTCTAAATCTGTTGGAGATGACCCTCCACCCCGGTACCGAACAAGTCGGTATCCAGGAAGGGGACGTCTGATAGCTTGTGCTGGGTATCCACCATAAAGGTGGAGATCCGCAGCCAAGCTCTGTGGCGCATGGCCACTGAAGCAGCTACTGACCGGGCACATGAGTCAGCAATGTCCAACGAAGTTTGGAGCTGCTGTTTGGCTACCACCCTTTCCTGGTCCCACACCTGTTAGACCGTCATTTGAAGGTCAGCCGGGAAATGAGGAATCACCTCATCCAGGGGGCCCAAAAGGGCGTGTGAAAAGTGTGCCATTAGGATGGCCGGGCTAGCCTGACGAAGACCTAGGGAGGAAGCAGCATATACTTTTCGACCTGAGTAATCCAATTTCTTGGACTCCTTATCAGGTGGCTTGTCCACATCCCGAGCGTTCCCGAACGCCAGAAAACGTTGTCGGTCACTAACCCCTCCGCAGAGAAGTGCTCCGAGAAACCGGAGAGTGAACCTGTAGGGACTGCATACTTCTGAGCCATCCTGGCTGAAGGTGCTGGACAAGAAGCTGGCTGCTGCCACAGCTCCAGGGCCGGGCCAACAATGGCTTTGGCCACTGGAAAGGCCTCCATAGAGGAATCCCCTCGGTTCAGTATCTCCGTGAGGGGATACTTGGCCCATTTTGAAATGGGTTTGAGCTTCATCCCAGTGAATTCTGAGACGAGTCGAAGCATTCCTAAGAAAGAGGATGGGCTCTCGTCCACCAACTGACCCCCAGTGGACTCCAGGTCAAGCGGCCTGGAGAACAAGGAGTCGTCGTCAGACTCCAAGGAGTCTGCGAACAGCTGCCGAGTGCCTGAGCCACCCTCCACATGCCGAGGTTGACTGGGAGTGAGGGTGACCGACAACCTATGGGGCAAACCCTGACCCGACCGAGAATCCTTGGTCGGGACCCCAATCTTCAGTTGTGGAGGCAGAAGTTCCACCACAATGGGTGGTGCAGCCGGTTTCGGCCAAACAATCGGTGCCGGTTTTAGCTCCTCGACCACTACGAGGAGTTGTTTCGGCCGCTCTGGTGACAGCCACTTAATGGCCAAAGAAGGTGACGGAGTCGGCTTATTTCCAGACAATAAGAGCTGCTGCCACATTAAATCCTCGTAGCACCGATGCAACCTGCACCGGAGCCTATCCTCTGAAAAGGACGATGAGGATGAGCAGCACCGCCGCTTTCCATAGTACCAAGACCGAGACCGCTGACGGCGGGACTGGCTGGACCTGAAAGAGGTCCGAGACCGAGACCTTCGGGGGTTCTGAGGGTGGGTCAGAGAGGGGTTGGGGGAAACCTGCTCCTCCCTTGATTCAGGGACCTTAACTGGGGACTCCAGCACAGGAGGCCCAGTCAAGTCATCGGTTTCCACCGGGGGAACCGGTGATGAAGGGTTGTCGGCTTCTCCAGTCGACAAACCGTTCGATGGATCGAGAAAAATCTCGACTGCGTCGACGGGTGTCTCGGTCGGCTGACCTGATGGGGACACTGTGAAGCCAGTGGCCTTAGCTGCAACCTCAACCGAAGTTGACTATCGACTATCCGGGGAAGGGGATCTCTCCCGCTGCCACGAATGTAGACGGTGGGACTTACCTTTGGAGTCCTTCTTTTTGGACTGACTGGAATGTCCTGATGGTCCTCCTCCCTTGGTGGAGAAGGATTGCCAAAGCTCCTTAAAAGAAGCTGTATAAGAAGAGCCCAAGGAGAGCGGGATAAATGTGCGACTGAGGAAGATGAAGATGCGGCCCGGGCTGCCTCCTCCTCGAGGGTGATTATCTGCTCCAGCTGGTCTGCCGAGCCCGCCGCCGTGGACACCGTCCAATGGGCCTCCTTCTACTTAACCGGAGGATAACATTTTTCAGGGCGCCCCAAAAGCAGTCGGGCAGCACGGTCCTCCAAGACCAAAGCTGAAAAGGATTTGCATTATTCGCAAGCCTGTGAGTCATGGCCGAGTCCTAGATAGTAAACGCACGTGGAGTGCGGGTTGGTCCGGAACATCTTCTGCCCACAGGGGCACCGACGAAATCCGGGAGTCGATTTGTCCATCGCAGCTGCAAGGGAAATGGAAGACCAAAGTCTTTTAAATTTTAGAATAAGTTTTGGTTTAACCGAAGAGTGTGGATCCAGGCCTAAAACGCAGAGCACTAAGGAGGAACCTGAGCTTCCAAGCAGTAAAGAAGATCTGGCACCACGGGGCGAAGCTGAGAGTTTTACCACCCGGGTGGGTGGGAAGAGCCAGCCTGAAGACCTTCCGGCAAGATTTAAAGCAGCAAGGAACCTGCCAGTAAGTGTGGATTGAACAACATATCCACGTCCCTAGAAACAGAGAGTGGTGGTAAACGGTATACAGTCAGAAGAGATGCAAGTCACAAGTGGGGTACCTCAGGGATCAGTCCTGGGGCCAGTCCTCTTCAATATCTTCATTAGTGACATTGCAGATGGACTGGAGGGTAAGGTTTGTTTGTTTGCAAATGACACCAAGATCTGCAGCGGAGTAGATGATACAAAAGGGGTGGGCAGAATGAGAAGAGATCTGGATAAACTGGCAAAATGGTCGGAAAAGTGGCACCTGGAGTTTAACGCAAAGAAGTGCAAGATCATGCACACAGGGAAGAGAAACCCCTGAAGCTACTTATAGGCTGGGAGGGGAGTTGCTGGCAATCACAAGAGAAGAAATAAACTTGGGCATCTTCATCACAGGTGACCTGAAATCATCCAAGCAGACCATTAAAGCAGTAGTTAAGGCTAGAGGGATGCTGGGATGTATTAGTAGGGGTATCACAAGTCATAAGAGGGAGCTAATAATACCTCTTTACAAGACACTAGTTAGGCCTCATCTGGAGGACTGTGTGCAGTACTGGAGGCCGCACCTGCACAAGGTCATTAACAAAATGGAGGCAGTCCAGAGAGGGCAACAAAAATGGTGCAGCGACTGCATCAGAAAACATATGAGGACTGATTAACAGAGCTCAATATGTATACCCTAGAGCAAAGGAGGGAGAAAGGTGATATGATCGAAACATTCAAACATCTTAAGGGCATTAACAAGGTGAAAGAGTCTAACATGTTTCAATATAAGAAAAATAGCAGGACAAGAGGACACAGCATGAGATTAGAGGGAGGCCGATTAACGGGTAATGTGAGGAAGTTTTTATTCACAGAAAGAATGGTGGATGCATGGAATGGCCTACCTCAGGAAGTGGTAGATATGAATACAGTGCAGGGCTTCAAACAGGCACAGGACAGGCATAAGGGAGCAATACAGATGAGTATGAATAGATAGGCCATTGACAGAGTAAAGGCCTATGGCACATTCATAAGGTAGAAAAAAATGGGCAAACTGGATGTGCCTTGCGGTCCTTATCTTTTTATTTTAGTCTCTGGTAACCGGGGAAGGCCACTAGGCACTAGTGCTTGTTTTCGGAGGCGACCTGGGAGCACTGGTCGGTTAAGTGACTTGCTCAGAGTCACACAGTATGCAAGTGGAGGTTGTGAGAATCAAATCCAGGTCTGGTCTGCTGGATGTACCAAGCTCGTTCACAGTTTGTTACTCTAACCTCTAGGCTATGCTGTCAGCCCAATTTATCTGCCATCAATTTCTATGTTTCTATTGATATGGAGGGCGGCTTCCCACTGGGAGCAGGACCCGAGTCTGGAAGGGACCCAGGTGGGCTCAGCCCAGACCCGACGCATCTGTGGTTAGGATCTGAGTCAGGGAGGAAATCTGGAATGGAACCCCTTGTAGAAGGTTGGAGGGATCCATCCACCACTGGAGTACTTTGACTACTGGAGAGGAGACTAAAACCAGCTTGTACAGCTCGTCCAACCACTGATCCCACTGCACTCTGAGGGTTCACTGCAGGGCACACATGTGGAGCCTGGACGTTGGGACGGTCAGAATGGCCGCAGCCATAAGTCCCAGGAGCCTTAGGTACATCCTGGTTGGGATGTAACGCCTCTTGGCCACTTCCTGTGCTTGAGATATAAGGCACTCTGCCCTGTTTTGGGGAAGAAAAGCCTTGCCCTGCACTGAATTGAGGACCACCCCAATGTATTGAAGCCTTTGGGATGGAATTAGAACCTACTTGGGCAGGCTGACATCTATGCTCAGTGACTGGAACAAGTGGAGAGTGCACTCCAGAGTGACCAGAAGCTGTTCCCTGCGTAAGGCCTTGAGTAGCCAGTCATCTAGGTAGGGGAAGACATACAGTCCTTCCCTCTTGAGGGCCGCTGCGACCGCTGCTAAGCATTTGGTAAAGATGCGCAGCGCAGACAAACCAAAGGGCAACACCTTGAATTAGTTGTGATCCACCTGGAATGCAAAGTGGAGGAACTTCCTGTGGGGAGGAAAAACTACTATGTTGAGGTAGGCGTCCTGCATGTCCAGTTAGCAACGCCAATCTCCTGCACTGAGAAGAGGAAAGAGGCCTGGCAGAGTTACCATCCAGAACTTCTTGTACTGAGGTTGAGGTCCTTTAGATTTAGGATTGACCTCAAATCTCCCGTCTTCTTGGGAACCAGGAAGAACCTGGAGTAGAACCCGATTTCTTCATCTGATGTGCACTCTTTCTATTGCCTGTTTCTGAAGGAGAGTCTGAACTTTTTCCAAGAGAACAGGAATGTGGTCTGGAGCGTGACGCGCAGGTGACAGGGGCAACCTGGAGGCTACTGGATGAGCTTCAGGGTGTGGCCGCACTCGATGATCTGCAAGATCCAGGCATCTGAAGTTATGGTTCTCCACTGATTCAAATGGAGGGAGAACCAACCTCTGACCACCACCTCCTGGGTCAGGCACTGAGGAGGAGGGGTCTAGCAAGGAGTCACGTTGAGGAGGGACTAGCGGAGGAGGTTGGGCCCTCTTCTCTACGATACTTTGCTGCCGGGCCTGGGTAGGCAGAGGAAGGCAAAGGTTGCTGGGCTTGGTGTTTTGTCTTGGGGGTGAAAGCCTGGGCTCTGTCTGTTAGATTGCCTACAAAAAGTAGGGTACCCTCTACCATGCGGTTGAGAGTCATAGAGGGAATGAACTGACTTAATTAATAGCTGTGCCTGAGACCTGCAGATCATTAATTATGTCTTGGACATGAGGACCAAAGAGCTTGGCCCCATTGAATGGGGCGTTCAGCACTTTGTTTTTGTATATCTCTGCTGCAAAGCCTGAGACTCTGAGCCATTAATGCCTATGAAGGCATAGTCCGGTGGCTGCAGCTCTGGCCACAGTGTCTAAAAGGTCATAAATGGCTCAAAGTAAATGCTTCCCCACATCTTCTGAGATTTGGAGGCATTGGAGAAGCTCCTGCTTCTGGGCACTGTCAGGAAGGGCCTGGGCGGCTGAATTACCCTTTCTGGCTTTGGAGTTTTGAAACTTAACCATATGAGACAGGTAGTTAGCAATCCTCAGGCCTAGGGTCAAGGAGCCAAAAGCATGTTTGCCCCAAGTCAATCCTCTGGGATTCTTTGTCTGGGGGCAAAGAACTAAGGTGCTTGGGCACCTTGGACCTGTCATGGGCCGCCTTAATGCCCACAGAATCAGTTTCTGCCTGAGTGGCCAGGTAAGGAATACCCTGGGGAGCACTGTAGAGCTTATCTGCTCTCCAGGGCATGGCTGGCACTGCATCTGGTCTGTGCCAAGCTGCTATAGTAGTATTTCTTAAAGCTGGAAGCATTGGAGGAATAATCTTTGAGGGAGATTCTGGAATGTCCAGGTAGTCTGCCAAATCTTTTCTTGTGGCATCCTCCTCTTCTGTCTGGAAACCCATGGTAGCAGGCAGCTGTTTCGTAATGTTAAAAAAGGAAGCATTCTCTGGTGGAGATCTAGGGGTATGCTTAACAGATTCCTCACTGATAGAGGAGGCAGTAGACCTATCAAAGGTGTAGTACTGCTCTTCCTCACCTTCACCCACTGCCTCGTCCGTCAGGATAAGGTCAGGGTGATACTCCTCCTCAATGTCAATGACCTCCTCTGGTTCTGGTGACGGCACTGCTGGAGGCCGACCCACTCGGGGACTCCCTAGGAGGGTGGATGGGGGTCAATGTCAAAAGCGCAGAAGGAGGAGGAGAAGAAGGCGATGATGGCCTATTGATAGCAGCAAACTGCAGCATCATAACACTGGTGAAACACACCAGAACGTCGTTGAGGTTGATCACTGATGGAGCGGTCCACAGCACTGAAGCGGACAAGCCTGGCTGTGCATCTGACGGGCCCAGGTTGCTTGGTTGAGAGAGGTCAGGACCCGAAGAAGCCGTCATCGACGACAAACCCACTGTCGATGGAGGAGGAGTTGATGATTCGGAGGCCAGCCGGCTGGTTGCTCTGAGAATCGGGCAATGGAGCTGTTAGCATGGGTCTGGAGTGAACCAGGACCTGGACAGGCTGTCTCTTTGTCGTAGCTGAAGCCAACGATGAAGAGCCCCCCGAAGGTGGAGAAGCCGACATGGAATGGGCTGGCCGCCAGGGTGTGTATGTGTGTGATTGCGGTTCTGGTCTTTCCTGTGACTCTTCCCCGAGGATCTGTGTTTGGCCTGTGAGTCCCTAGAGCCCTTGGACTCAGAGGTCTGTCTGGTAGTCGAAGTCCCGGAGGACCCCAACTCGGAGCCGACTACCTGCTGTTCCATGAAGGTTCGGAGAACCTCTCTGTGACACCTGAGGGTGGTATGGTCAAACTGCTGGCAAAGCTCACAATCGGAGGTGTCGTGGTCAGCCCAAGACAGCAAACGCAGACTGAGTGCTCATCATTGGAAGCAGTCTTCTTTCTGCAGCAGCAGCAGTGATGGAAAAGAGAGACAGATGGAGTAACTTGACATAAAAGAAAAAAAAAAATAGAAAATCCTTAAAAAAGATTTTGGAGGGTTGGAGAAAAAAGGCCGTAGGCTGCAAAAAGGTGGAAAAACTGTGACGGCTTCTTCAGTGAAGACTGTGTTTTCAAGTCGTCGGTGGGAAAGAACTGGGGAGGATGTGGGCCAGCCTGCACCAATAAAGGGTTGGCGATGTTCGACTGACGTCGGCAGTGTGGGTGGGCCCAGTTGTACTGCTGAAAATTCTTCTGTGTGGATTCCCTGTCTTCAACGGCTAAGTTTCTACGGTGTTACCTGATAAATGAGATACCCCCAAAGAAGATCTAACTTTGTCAATGGACAAACTCCAGTAACTCAAAGTTAAAGAAAATGATGTCCTGCCTTATTCTCCTCTAGGTGACTCTTCCTCTCTGCATGTCCCCTACCTACCCCTTCCCCACAAAACCCCACACCACCCAGTCTCCTCTCCCCTACCCTGCCCCCCCCAAATTCCACCACTGCTCCCTACCCTTGTGATTACTCCTGTCTCAGCTACCATGTCCCACCCCCACAGACCACATGCCCCTCGAAACCATGACTAGCCCTGTTCTTTATGGCCCAGAAATATTGCACTTCACCTGCTTTCATACTGCCAACAAGCTGCCCCACCCTGCAGGCCCATTGTTGCGTAATCACAAAAAGATCCTAAAATGGGTCCTATCCAGAATCTCTATTATCCTCCTGCTACTCGTGGGAAATATACATCCAAATCGAGGCCCCACTGTCTGCAACCCTTGCACACCAGTGCAATCCAAAGGACTCCAGCTGACCGCCATACACATATGTAGTCTCCAAAAGAAACTTGGCCCTCTCCAAGCATGGGTCTGCCTCCATAACTCTGATGCCCTAGCTGTAACCAAAACATGGCTATCACAGAAAACTCCAGACTTGGCTGTTTACCTGCCGGGCTATACAATGTTCAGATCAGATAGACTAGGAAGGAAGGGTGGGGGTGTGTGTGCTCTGTACCTTAGGAACCACCTGCAAGGCACTAAAATTGAAACGATTAACCCTGCAGAGGGTGCTCAGATCTTCACCCTTGAAGTCACTGTTGGCAACTCAGGAAAATCCCTCTACCTAGTGTCAGTCTACATACCACCCTGCAATCAGAAAAATGTGTTCGCATCCATCTTAAACATTATCGCACAGCTCCCAAAAAACTCAGAAATCACTGCCCTCAGTGATTTCAACACAAACTGGCTTGCCCCCCCCCCACCCAAGACGTCCTGTCTTGGGGATGCAGCTGCAGCTGCAGCCCAGAATCTAACACAAATGGTACTTACCCCTACTAGAGTAAACCATAAGAGGGGTACTAGTTCCCTCATTGACCTCATCTTCACGAATCATCCTGAGCGCATACAAGACTAAAGATCCTCCCAGACTCACTCAGTGATCATTCCCTGGTCACCTGCTGCTGGACAAACAACTGGAAGCCCCCGCTCCCCACGAGGATCTCCAGACATCATCAGCTAAAAAAAGGATCCCTGGTGCATTTCCACGACCACCTCCTCAACCTTGACTGGTCCCCGCTCAATCACCAGTTGTCGGTGGATGCTGCATTATCTTTCTTCATAAGCTCCTTCCAAACTGCCCGTGATATCTTTGCTCCCTTTGTAAAAACTAAATCCTCCCCATGGATGAATCGGTCCTTGCTCGACCAAATGAAGGCTTGTGATAATATGTGGCACCATGTCCTTGAGTCTGGTTGCCATTCTGACCACCAACTATATCGTGCTGCCCAAAACTCATGCACCTGGGCTATCCACCAGGCTAAGGCGGCTTATTATCAGGCCAACTTCACGGCCACCTGGGGAAATGGGAAAAGGTTCTGGGAAAATATAAAGGAACTCAGTGGCAAGTCTATCTCCCTTCCCCCCTCCATGCTAATTATTAATAGAGTTTCTACCCAAGACCCTAGCAAAACTGCAAATACCTTTAATGCCTCTTTCTCTGAACTAAGTTCTATCCTCCCCCGACTTCTCTGCATCTACTGGACAATTTCCACCCCCATCCCTGGGCGTTTCGCCCTTTTGCTTTAGAATGATTTCCCCTAGTGCCGCCCGCACATATCTTGCCATGTTCCTTGGAAAAACAAGGCACAGTGGTGACTCCCTTGATGCAAAACTGCTCTCTTTAACACTTGGCGCAGTTCTAACACCCTTAACAGAAATACTCAATATGTCCTTGTGCCTAGGGCAGTTCCCTTCTCTGTGGAAAAGGGCGGTTATTACGCCAGTACATAAAAACAGTGACTGTACCTCTAGTAGTAACTATAGGCCCATCTTCATACTTCCTTCCCTCTCAAAAGCATTGGAAAAAAATAGCTGCAGACCAACTTACTGAATATCTAGACTATCATCACTTACTGTGCCAGCAACAGCATGGTTTCAGGAAAGGGCACAGCACAACCACTGCCCTCCTAGAATTTACCTCCTTTATCCATAATACTCTTGACAAGGGAGCCTTGGCCGGATCTATCTATATCGATCTTTCCAAGGCTTTTGATACTGTTAATCACTGTATGCTCATAAAACTCCCTTCTCTCTGCTGGCGTATCCCACGAGGCCACTGACTGGTTCTCCAACTGTCTCCACGGACGTACCCAACAAGTGAAGATAAATAACACACTACCTATAAACCTTCCTGTCCTGTCAGGTGTCCCTCAAGGGTCCATGCTTGGCCCGCTCCTCTTCTTGCTATACTTAAACTCCCTCCCTAAGGCCACCACTGGGCGTCTTCTCCTTTATGCAGATGATGTTGTGATCTTTAGTCAACATCCTGACCCTATCCATCTCCAAAAGTCCTTACCGGCTCCTTCACAGAAATAGAATCTTGGTTCAATCAATCAATCAAACTTTTATTTATCCAGGCGGGCACCATTGAGCAAGGTTCATTTGCAAGATGGACCTGGTCGTAACAAAAATAATAGTACAGTAACAAGGAAGACATAGTACAATATCATACTGAGAAATAAAATATACATATGTACAGAATAGTGTGATGTATACACATATCCCAGAAATATACATCAACATTGAGCAAAAGAGCCTTTACAACAGATAGGTTCAGTCTGGATAAAGCTGACATGTTCACTGAGAAAAAAAGGAAAACCAGGTAAGGAGGATATTACGGGGTCGGTATAGTTAACTGGCATACAACTGGGATGTGAGCAGCACCTGGCCATGACCAAAGCAACCACTGCTTAGTTCCCGGGAAGGAGTCTGAGTGGGGGACTGGGACAGAAGAGAGACGGAGAAAGAATGGAAGTAGAAGGTTTCGGTAAGGAGAGTGAGGCGAGGGGCTAGGGCTAGAGTGAAAGTCAAGCAGGGTAGGGGAGAGAGAGAGAGAGAGAGAGAGAGAGACTGGAAGGGAGGTGAGCTAGCGATGTGGGAAACAATTGCAGTATTCCTTCATGGAGCGGTCATAAAGCGACTTGAAGATTCTCAAACTAACAGGACAACTCAGCTCCCAACAAGCGTGTCCTTAACTAGAAAAAAAACAAAGGTCATGCTTTTTGCCCACCATCAGCATAAACACAATGCAACCATCCTATCTATACAAAATTCCCAGGGTACCACATTGGAACCAGTTACCAGTTTCAAATATCTAGGGGTCACTCTTGACTCGGCCCTCACCTTCTGTGAGCACATAGTGTCGGTGTGCTCTGCAATTAACATCAGAATTGGTCTCCTGTATAGGCTTAGATCATGTCTCCCTCCTGAGGCCCTCCGTTTAGCCATCTCTAGCTCCATCCTCTCCCTGGTAGACTATGGCATCGTTATCTATGACGCCACCTCAGACACTGCCCTGTCCAGCATTAAACACATCCTCAATAAGGCCAGCTGTCTGGCTACAGGCAGTGATCAGCTCACGCATACCTGTGACCTCTACCAGCGGTCATCATGGCTCAACTTCCAGGGGTGTCTTGTCTATCAGACCTGCTTGCTGGCCAAAAAAATCCAACTGGGCCTAGCCCTGCACCCCCCCCCCCAGCTGTCTCTCACTCCTCCAGCTGAATCTGCCGAGACGGGCCACAAGACACTCTGATACTTCTTCCTTCCATGTCCCTTTTGTAAAGACCACTGCTGGACAAAGGTCCTTTTAATATAGGGCTCCACTCTGGATGAACTCAATCCCTGGTACTACCCTATCTATCCCAAGGTTGGGGCCATTTAAATCTGAGCTGCATGACCACCTCATGACCAGCTCAAATTGTGACTGCAGATAACTCCCCAACAAGTTTAAACCCCACCTGCTGAATATGCTTTCTGATTCAAATGTATGAGTTAACCATTTACACCTCTGGTGCTGCTCTATGTAAATATTTGCATACTATTGTCTCTGTATCTAATCTCTGTATTTGTTAATCCATGTATCTGTCTTTATTCTCTGTACGAAGTGGAGCCTTTGTAAACGAGTCCCTGACTCAAAAGGCTGTAATTCCTAGATTTTAAATAAATAAATAAATGGATTAACCTCACTAACTTTGCCTATTTCTAGTTCTTGATAATTTATGGTTGAAATGTTAAGTCCAACTGTATTTGCAGCATGCAAGTAATATTACGCAGTGATACTGAACTATGGTGCCTACTAGTCTATGAAGCAGCATTGGTAGGAGTCACTAGTCTGTAACGGGTTATGGGTGAAACAGCTGGTATTCCTTGGCACTAGAATTATACTATCCCCTTTTCTATTGTAGATGGCATAGTCCAAGAATACTACAACAAATTCTGTACCTTTTCTAGCACAGTGTGATCTGGTGGAAATTGTAAAATTTTTTAACTAGTCAACTGGCAAAAAAAAGTTTTGATTCCCAAAGGAAGACTCAAGTCAGGAAACCCAAAACCCCAAACCTATCCAAATAAAGGTTATAATACAAGCACCCAAGTAAAGAGGAGGGTGTGCTGAAGACACCCCTGGGGTGCAACACTGCACCTGCCCACCCACTTCCCAAAAACAGGTTCTGAGAGGGGAGGCAGGAAGGGAGGGAGGTCAGGATACAGCAAGACTCCATTAAAAGAAACACAATTACTAAGGTGAGTAATTTTTTCTTCAAACAACATGAAGTCTTGCTGTATTCTGACAATCTGCAGAATACCAAGCAGTACCTCCATGGAGGAGGGACAGACCTACTTTGGGAATAGGCTCAGAAGTACTGCTGTGCCAAACCGAGCATCACTCCTAGCCTGGATATCCAGAGAGTAATGCTTGGTAAAGGTATGGACTGTTTTCCAGGTGGCTGCTTGACAAATTTCTAACAGAGGGATATCCCTGGCAGTAGCCAGGGAAGCAGCTGTACCTCTTGTGGAATAAGCCCTCAGGCCTGAGGGTGGAATTTTTCCCAGTTTCTCATAGCAGAATTGTATACAAGAAACAATCCACCTGGCAGCAGTTCTCTTGGTGGCAGGTTTGCCCTTTCCCACTTCCCCATAAGTGAGGAACAACTGGAGGGAATCAAACCTGTGACCCTTGGTACGCTATATGTAATAGCTAAGGGCTCTTTTAACATCTAAACTGTGTAGCCTCCTCTCCCCTAAGGACGAATGATCAGTGAAGAAAACAGGGACAGACATGGACTAATTCAAATAGAAGTCTGAAACCACTTTGGGCAAGAACCTCCTATTGATTCTAAGGACCACTTTATCTCTATGGAATGAGATAAAATCAGGTTCCACTGACAGGTCTTGCAATTCACTGATACGTCTGACAGAGGTAATGGCTACCAAGACCGAGGACCGAGTGCCTCCCTGCTTGTTGATGTACCACATGGTGGTGGTATCTGTTCGGACCTGAACCACCTTGTTCTGCACTGACTGAGAGAAAGCTTGCAGGGCCAGAAAAACTGCCCTGAGTTCTAGGAGAGTGATATGAAGAAGGGATTCCTGAGGGGACCACAGTCCCTGGGCTGTGAGAGCCCCCAGATGGGCTCCCCACCCCAAAAGGAAAGCATCCGTGGTAAGAACCACTGAATGAGACTGACTGACAAATGGGACCCCTTGCCTTAAATTATCTTGATCCTGCCACCATTGAAGAGCTTGGATCAGTGTCTGAGTCACTGGAATCAGTTTGGAAAGATGATCCTTCCTTTGGGACCAAAAGGCCTCAGATGGAACTGCATGTCCCTTATCTGGAATCTTGCCTCTTGGACCACTGCTGTAGAAGCTGCCATGTGGCCCAAGAGTTGAAGGAAATGCCTTGCTGGTCGGGACACCTGAACGCTGAAGGAGGAAGCCAGTTCTGTAAGAACTCTTGCCCTTTCCAGGGGAAGAAAGGCTCTTGCTTTGACAGTATCTAGCTCTGCCCCTATAAAGGTAAGAAGCTGCACTGGTTCAAGAACTGACTTAGGGAGGCCGAGAAGAAATCCCAGGGAAGTGAGCACTTGCTGGGTCACTTGCAGGTCTGACTTGACCTGGTCTGGAGACTGACCCACTAGGAGCCAGTTGTCCAGATATGGAAAAATGGAAATCTTTTGCCTTCTTAAAAAGGCAACTACTACTGCCAGGCACTTTGTGAAAACCCTTGGAGCTGATGTTAGACCAAAGGGCATTGCTTTGAACCGATAATGGCCTGAGGGCAACTTGAACCTGGGGTACTTTCTGTGGGAGCACCTGATAGGGATGTGAAAGTATGCATCTTTGAGGTCCAGGGAGGCTAGCCAGTCCCCTGGCATTAGAGAGGGAAGAATTATTCCCAGAGTCACCATCTTGAACCTTGGTTTTAAAAGATGTTTGTTCAGGTATCTTAGATCTAGGATGGTCGCCCACTCCCTGTCTTTTGGGGTAGGAAGTACCTGGAGTACAGACCTTTGCCCGGTGTAGGGTTGGAACTCTCTCTATGGCTCTTAAGGCCAGAAAAGATGAAACCTCTGCCTCTAGGGCAAGGGTTTCAGAGAGACCTGCAGGTGGAAAAGATCTGGCTCTCATCTTCGGAAATTTTTTGAAGCTGAGAACCAGTCCCTGGCTTACTACTTCCAGGACCCACTTGTCTGAAGTAACAGACATCCAGTCCTGGATGAAGTAAGCCAGCCTGCTCCCTACAGGGATAGAAGAGTCAGCCTGGGCAGACCCATCAGGGTGTCTGCTTGGCAGGGGCCTTAGTCTGAGGAGTGGATGCAGCCCTGCTCATCCCCCTTCTGCCTATCCCTCTGAAGAACCCCCCTCTGTGAAAAGGGAGAAGAGGCCTGTGCTTGGTAGAAAGGCCTATGAAAAGGCCTGCCCCTGCCCCTAGATTGCTGCCTTTGAGTAGTTGCCTGCCTCTCCTTGGCCTGAGCACTCCTATAAGTGGTCCTGTACTCATCCATTTTTTTCATGTAATTCTCTGTCTGCTCCCCAAACAGAGAATTACCCACCACAGGAAAATCCATGGCCTTAGCCTGGGTGTTCTGTGGCAGGCTAGTACATCTGAGCCAAGTCATCCTCCGAAGAGCCACAGATGTAGCCATGACTCTTGACAACACATCATTGGAGTCCACAGCAGCATGAAATTGTACCTTTGATGCCTCAATCCCATCAGCAGCCACATCCTCCAGCTCCTTGGCCAGCTGGGGGAGGCCTGTTTAGCCAGTGCCAGCACAGTGTCCCACCTGGACTTCTGGGACCTGGCTGTATAGGCCATATAGTTAGCCTGCTGAGTCCCAAGGAGGATGCCATGTACTGTTTCTTAGCCATGGCATCCATCTTCCTGGAGTCTTTGTCTGGGGGGTGTGAAGTCAAGGGAATATTTGCCTTGTCACAGGCTGCAGCCTGCACTACCCCAACATGGCTGCATTGCTGGTATAAAAACTCCGTATCCAGGCCTGATAAGGTGTACCTTTTATCCATCCTTCTGTCAACAGGAGGTACAGAATTAGGAGACTTTAGAATTTTTTGTGTCTGCTTCCCAAAGGACTTATGAGGGGGAATAGACAGTCTCCTGGACTCTGGGATGCCAATCATTTCAACAAAATCAGGCTCCTCCTTATCCTCCACAGCCTCCTCCATAGGAAGCTGGAGGGTTTCAGCCACTTTTCTGTAAAACAGATGGTGGGGAGGGGACTCAAGAGAGCCTAGAAGGGGAAACACCTGAAGGTCTGTCTGGGGAGATGTCCGGTTCCACAGGCACATCCAGACTTTCACCATCATCACCATCATCCTCAAAATCCCCCTCCTCCTCAAACTCTGGTTCATAAAATTCTTCAGGGGTATAATCTTGAACCGGGGGAACCGACCGAACCGATTCCACAATTTGAATCGCTCTGGCTATTTCCTCGGCGGTTGGAACATGAACCTCTGGATCCGAACCGGTCGATTTCTCTTTGCGTTTTCTTTTTGTAAGAACCGATCCCTCAGGATCAGCTTCCTTCTGTTCCAAGAAGTATCGCCTGGTCAGAGGGCACCCTTCTGTCTGCCGGAACCAAATCGGGCTGGCCATCCGGCCAGCGGACTTTGCTTCCTTTTCCCTAAGTCTACCTAATCTTTTTTCCAGGGTAGACTTAGGAAAGTTTTTACAAATTTGGCAGTCTGCATCGAGGTGGTCAAACCCCAGACAGTAAACACAGGTGGTGTGGGGATTGGCCTTAGCAAAGACCTCCCCACACTCACTGCAGTGTTGAAACCCAGTGGGCCTGTTTTTTTTTCTTGGGTTTCTCAGACATGGCCAACCTAACCAAACTTATCCTTTTTTCGGCAACTGCCAGGCAAGACTCCTTTATCGGTTTCTACCCGTGTTATGGGTATTGGAAAAAAAAGTTGAAAACACGTTTTTTATTTAAACCGATAAGGACCGGTAACCACATACTAAGAAAGTACACAAGAATTCAATATAAGTGATCAGTTCAGACGAACCAATCAAAATACAAGTTTACAATTTCCACAATAATCAGAGAAACTATCTAAGTACTCATGGTACCGCAGACAGAGCCTGAACCGACAATGCGGAATTAAATTCAGAATAAAACCAACAACTTTAACCGACTTTGAACCGAGCAGAAGGAGAAATCTCTGGAGCAACTGTTCAGTGAGGCGGAGTAAAGAATCTGGCGGTTGGGTTTCAAAGTGCTGCAGACAAAGACCTCAACTGAGCTCGAGCTCAACATTCTATGCACTGCATAGAAAATTAACCCTATACTCTACGGGGCTGTTTAAAGGCTGGGGCTAACTGCAGATTTTCAGAATACAGCAAGACTTCATGTTGTTTGAAGGTTGGATCTGCCCTACTAGGATTCCTAAAAGCATTGCTATGGACAGTCCCACCATCACGGCAGCAGCAGCTTGTTACTCTGAAGTGTGCCAGTCCTGGACTGAGATTAGCATCATAGAGTTGGTGTCCCCAGCCTTTGTTGAGCACTGCAATGCTGACCAGAGCTACAGCACGAACTCCTGGCTAACGTGGCACTACATTTGTAGTCAGTAATGGTATGTAGCTCAATGTACTCGGATCTTTTGTGGTAATAGATCTACAAAATTTGTGGAGGATGAACACAGTGCAAATTTACTCACAGCGGGCTGATCCGCTTTGCCACAACAATGATGTCACTCAAACTGGCAGGAGACTTTACTTTTGCCCCTGAACCCACAGTCATGGCAACAAGTTTCTCTGTCAAAGTGTGACAAATCTGCATGGAAAAAGAAGAACCAATTATCAATTCTCTTAGCATCTTCCTCTTCTGCATTTTCATGGAACTTCTTTTTTTATTTTAATTTATATATGTAAACAGCAAGAACTCGGAGAGTCCAGTTTTATGCTAAGAATGGTCTGTAATGGGCTGGCCCAGTGGCACTGAGGCACAGGACGCCACACCTCATGCCACGCCGGCAACCCGAGTTTGGGAACGGACTTAGGTTGCTCGGGGGTTGGCAGGGGCAAGGAAGGACTGAGCATCCTTAGACAGCCCTTCTTTCTTGGGGAAGGGGGGATTGCGTGGTGCGCTGAAGACTGACACCCAGCAGTAGCTGGGTGTCAGCACAGGCGCACTGCCAAGAAATGGGAGGGACCATGTCCAGGGTGTTAGGCTGCCTCCGTGAAGCCAGCTGCTTCGCCAGCTGCATGGTCATGGGCCCAGGGGCAAAACAGCAAAGTCGGGAGCTGACAGGGTCTATGATGACCCGATTATCAAGTTGGAGGACGAATCCCTCCGAGGGTCTGGAGCTCCCTGTAGCATCCCACAAAAAAAACAAAAAAACAATGGTTTGTAAACTTGCCTGGGGAGTGCAATTAAAAAAACAATCTTGTTTTACGATTATATTGTCTAACAGTACATACAGTATGCTTGTGCTCCTTTACACCTCCCCAACTACCGACTACTCACGGAGATACCTAGCTCAGCAATGAGCAAAGGGCAAAAACATGTGTACTGTTGATCCATGTCAAGCAGATATGCTCAGATAAACCAGACCATCAAAGCAGTGCAGCACTGTTCTTCAAGACCTGAGATTCAGGAACAGGCCCAGGATCATGGATGGTGGAGGGCCGGTGGGGAGAAGGTCTGGGTTTGGGCATGCCACAGGACACGCACCTCCTTGGGGAGGGTAGTTGACATCTCCATTGCATGATCACCACATGGGGGCCCACAGGTGATGCAAGGTGAGGAGGGAAGTAGGAGGGGTGACTGTTCAGGCCAAACTTGTTTATTTAGTGAGAAATGAAATTACTGTATGTTTTGATTTTTCTTTAAATTTATGAGTTGATTCATTTTTTTCACCCCACTCTGTACCCCTTGCAGCTGGGGCTAGAAGTAGGACCTCCTTCTGTGGAAAACAAGTCCAATGCCCACCAAGGTAAACACTCCATATCTATTTCACGTCCTGCCTCCCTAGCCCTGCACCTCCCTTTACTTTTATTTCCCTTGGCAACTCAGCAAACTGGTCAGGCAAGTTCCACGGTGGGGGACTCTTATCCGAGATTCACAGCTACTTGACCAGGGACTCACACACACACCCTGCCCCACCATCCACAGCCACACACAAAATCATGTAAAGGGTGAGACTCCAGAGAACAGGGACAGAGCCAGAGACACAAAACCTCAACCCCATGGCGCCTAATGCTTAATTTAAGACATTAAGTTCTTTAGGTCCACTGTATTATTCAAAGGAAAAGGTAATTTGTGTAACTGGCTCGATAGCGTGAAAACAAGAGGGTTGGTTACTAGCAGTCATACAGGGGTGGGTGTTAAAGCGAGCAAATTATTAATTTGGTACAGTTGTGCCAGTCAGTCACCCAAAGCTAATGTTAAGAATGCCAAAAAAACTAAAATTAGATTAAGTTTGAGGAGTCCAAACTGCCTGTGTTGCAGGGACAGTTGAGGTGGACTGAATTTTTGTGCCGAGGGTATAGAGGAAATAAATACTGGTTCAGTGAGTTGCTTGCGTGCCTGCCACTTACCAAAAAATAAAATAAAAAGACTGATGTTCAAAGTACAATAAAAACAACTAGATTGGGCAGTTAATAGTGAAATGAGGTGCCCAGATGAAAATAAACATTATTTTTGGCAACTAAGTAACTGAATCTCTGAGCAAAGGTGTTGTCAGTTGTCAGTGCATAGCTTAGTGTCAAATCTTAATTTACAAAACAAAACAACAAAACAGTTAAAGCACTGTAGTGCCACACAGTATTGAAGCCATCCCCAAAAGGGGCAATAGTGCCATGTATATTACCTAAAAGGAAAATATTTCCAAACATAAGAAGAAAATTGAGTCACTCATATGAATTAAACTCCTGTACTAAGTTAAACATCGCAAGTTTAAAGAACTAGAGCTTGATATTCAAACGTCTGCGTGGGCATAAACAGGTGCTTGCCTCTGCAAATTGGGTTTTACGCTGGAGTGCGATATTCAAAAAGTGCAGCTGCGTGGGCAAACAGGGTTACCGCCCATGCAAAACATAATGTAGGTGGGTGGGCAAAGGGAGGGACAGGAATACCCATGCAACCCCATATTCAGTGCATTTGTGCTGCACAAAAGGGGTTAGTGCAGTACTTTTGCACGGCGCAAATACCACTAAACAGAACCCAAATGTACTCTGGGCAACCCTAGCAGTTACCGGAGTTACTGCAGCAAACAACCATGCTGGCCAGTGGGGGAGCGCACCTGCCCCCCCTGGTGGTCCATAGTCCCCCCCCCCCAACTGCTGTCCTGGTACCCAAGCAGGTAAGCCCTGGTGCCTAGTGGTTCCCCCTCTCACTGATCACCAGCTTTTATAGTAAATTGTGACTCTCTGATGCCTAGCACCCCGCCCCTGAATGCTAGCCCATATAGTCAATTGATAATCCCTGCTGCCAAGCATCCCCCCAAGTACCCGATCCCTGGCCCATAAAATAAACTAGCTCCCTGGTGATCAGTGGGCCCCCCGCATACCCAATCCCTGGCCCTATACAAGAAACCAGCTTCCTGGTGGCTAGGGTCCACCCACCATTACCATCCCATGTAGGATAACCTATGCCCCTGGTATTCAGTGGTGCAACCCAGTCCCCGATCCCCAGCCCCATCATGTTCAACACATTCCCTGGCCTCTAATGGTCCCCCCTCTCCAGTCACTGATCCCCAGCCCCGTAACAAGGACAACACCTTCCCGTGTACATGAGAACTGTGCTTAGAGTGCTAGCTGCAGTGCACAGAACATCCTGAAATACTCCCTGGTGCCCTGTGGTGCCCCCCAATCAAAGTTCCCCCTGTGTCACGTATGTAGTCCCTGGCGTCTGCTGCCCCACCCACTGCGGCACGGACCACCCACCCTGTCACTCTCCCTTACCTGATCATCGGTGCCGTGGGAGCCCATACAGTGACCAGCACAGCCATCCTCACACCTCCTTGGCGGGCCGCCATATACAAAGCCAGACAGCACACGTTTTATGAAATGTACAGGGCGTACCTCCTGTACTATACAGCTGCAGTGCAGTCCTGTACAGCGGAGGACACGTACCCTGTATGTTACATTGGACGTGCGCTCTCTGGCTTTGCATACAGTAGCCAGCCAAGTAGGTGTGAGGAAGCTGTGCCAGTCGCCATATGTGCTCCCACGGCACCGACAAATCAGGTACGGGGGCGGGGTGGCAGGGTGGGTGGTCAGTGCCACAGTGGTGGTGGGGGGGTCAATCGTGGGGCTAGCACAGGACACCACGGAATGTTTTGGGATGTTCTGTGCACTGCAAATGCCATTCTAAGCACAGTTCTCATGTACACAGGAAGATGTCCTTGTTCCAGGCCGAGGATCAGTGACTAGAGGACGGTGAGGGGGGACCACTGGACACCAGAGAATGTGTCTTCCGTAACAAGGCTGAGGATCAGGGACTGGGTGGGATCACTGGATGCCAGGGACATCTCGTACCCTACACTGGACAGTGATCGGAGGGTTGGGAGGGACCCCAACCACCAGGAAGCCGGTTTCTTGTATGGGGCTGGGGATCAGGTATGGGTGTGGTGGGGGCTACCAGGGAGATGGTTTATTATATGGATCAGGTATTTGGTATTGGGGGGAATGCTTGCCACCAGGGATTATCAACTGACTATTCAGGCTGGCATTCAATGAGGGGGAGGGGGGACCACTAGGCAAAAGGGAGTCACGAGGTACTATATGGGCTGGCGTACGGAGGGAGGGCGGACTGCTAGGCACCTGGGATTACCAGTATCCTATACGACCTCGCGTTCAATGGGAGTGGGGACCGCTAGGCACCAGGGAGTCACAATTTACTATACAGACTGGCGATCAGAGGGAGGGGGAACCACTGGGCACCTGGGGTTATCACGTTACTATACAGACTGGCAACCAGAGGGATAGTGGACCACTAGGCACCAGGGAATTACATACATCTATGGGCCCGGACAATCAAGAGTGGAGGTGGCACTGTGCAAGCCTGCTACTACCCATGCAAATGTGCTCATCATGGGCATGCAAATGGACCTTTGGCGCCTTGCATACTCAATGGACTTATTTGCACGGGTCCCTCTGAAAATCGCGGATGGCCGGTACGCTATCTGACTGAACATAGCAGTCTCGGAATCCTGGGCATGGGCAAATTGCAGCGCAAAACCTAGCACTCCACTTTGTCCCTTTTTGAATATCTGGCCCCTAGGGTCCAGTTAAGCTCTTAATAAGTTAAAACATAGTAGCAACCGTACCTTACTAACTTTAATATAGTAAAACATGGAGTTATGTGACAAGGTTGATGCAGCAGAACGCAGCCTGAAGAGCTCCGCTCCGACCTCTTCCACTGATTATTAAAACGTAAAAGTTACAACTTCACTTGGCCACTTAAAAGACTAGAAACTGTTATTGGATCTCATAGGGAAATTGGAAGACGATTTTGGAAACCTGAGAAGCCCAGAATCTGCTAAAGAACAACCTGAAAGACTAAAGGCAGGCTCTTCTTCTCGGTTTGGCACCATGGAAGTTCTTGAACAGCTCAAACGGCTGTTTGAGGCGTGTGCTACGGTCCTCGGTCACAGAGGCACTTGATGACCTGAAAGCAGTAAAAGGAACTGTCACTGCACACAAAATCCGCATCTCAGATGCAGAAGCCTGCATTGCAAGTCTGGAAACAGCATTAGACCAATAGCAACAAAGAATGATGCAAGCCAACTGCAAGATTAAAAAACTGAAAGACAGAGCAGAATACCAAGAGGAGTACTTCCGCAGGAGTAATCTGCTCATGTTTGGTCTGCCCAAGGGTACGGAGGGGACCAACCTGAATGCCTTCCTTAATAAGCTGATGAAAGATTTCTTCAGCCCCCAACAGCAACAGTTACATGATTGAGTGAGTCCATCAGAGTCTCACAACCAGGCCAGGGCCAAAAGAACAACCCTGGGTCCTTAGCATGTGGTTTGTAAATTTTCAGGAGAAAATATTTATCCAAAGGCAAGCCAGGGACCACCAAACACTCTCCTAACAAGGTGAAAGCTGCAGCTGTACAACAATTTGAGCCAGTCAGTGCGAGAGAAAGGAAACCAATACGCTGATGTCGAACCAGCCTTCACAAGATGGGGACAAGACTTCACCTAACGTACCCCACATGCCTGAAGGTATGGTTAAAATAAAGGCAGAAAACCTCTGGATCAGTTGAGAAGACTTTGGTTCAGGAATTCCCCAATACCTTCCCTTATAGAAGACCAGACCACCCCATGAACAAGACCCTGGGACCTAAATGAAATTGATGATAAAGCAGGAAATTCAGATTGGAGAAGCAGACCCCCCACCGCACAGCTCTCTGCCAACAAACTGTCACCATCTTAGGAAGCCTCGCTCTCCACAGTGTTGAAACACTGGAGAACTCCAACACCCCCCGATAGCCCACCACCAGCCACTGGAATGGAAGAGGGCCTATTTCTGGAAGCTACCCAGGGAAGACCGATCATCATGGCTGCAGCTGCCTCCCTACCAGTCGCAACGGCCTCCTCAACTTCTCCACCATAATGCATGACATGGTCACCCAGTGAACAAGTCTTCCGCTTCACTGAAAAATCTCTAAGGTGGCCACATATGTCCAGTGGGGTGTGAGATACTGTTGGGGAAGTGGTTCAGTGGTCAACGATAGACCTCAGAGTACTAGGAGCCACATCAAGGGGACCAAGAGTAATTATAATATTTCTGGCCCTGATATGCCTCTCTTCTTTGTTGGGGGTTGAAATATATGGTACCATGCTATAAAATGTTACAAAAGTTTATTACTGTGCTGAATATAAACTGCATGATGTCAATGTTATGTCAGTTTTTAAATGCTTTACAATGGTTTTTTTTTTTTTATATTTTCCTATTTTTTCCCCACGCCTCTCGTCGACCATCGACTCTGGTCATGGACCCCTGGAGCCCGGCCACCGGATATGCCTGCCTCCCCCGGGTCATCCCTGCTGCCCCAGAGAGAGGTGGGTCAGCGGTTCCGACCCCCTATATCGGACCGCTGAACTGTGACTGGTTGGGGAATGGCTACGGTGGCCAATCAGGGCTTTCCTGGGGCAGAGCGTCACCGAGACGCAAGGCGTGATTTTGTTCCCTCCCCCGAGGAGGCGGGGATGTGCAATGATGCCAGCGTCTGCCCCGCCCCCGTTTGAACGTCGGCAGCGTGAGTTCTCCTGGCCTCCGCCTAGAGTCCCCAGCGCCTCCGAATGTTGCCTGCACCCTCCCCGAGAAGGAGAGCTGCCCATTGGACGCCTCAACTTTTCTCTCGGCCGGTCCTGCAATCCATCCAGGTCCGCTCCCGAACCCAGGTCGCCGGCATCGCAAACGGAAATCCCACTGCTGCGCCGGCGGGCCAGCCGTTACAATGGTTTTCTAACAATGGAAGGTGTTATATGGTTCACTTTACGGTTCAGTATTACAAGCCTATAGAGTACACAGGCAACGAAAGCCTCCACGACCCTTTGGGTGTTGCATTCTATCTTGGTCTGCCTGGGAAGCTCAGGCATCACTTCCTTGGGCCCCCCCCCCCCTCGGCATGCTGAATGGCAAGCTCATCCAACAGTTAGATTTATCTCAAAGTAAGATGTAGGTTGCTAAGATTTATCTCAAAGATGTAGGCTGCTAAATCTAATTGTGATCAAGCCACTCAGTGATAGGTGTCAATGGATTTGGATACATTGGGGCTGCAGTACCTAGTGTATTGGGCAACACGGAGGTAACTCCAAGAAATCTATTACATTTTTTGTGGTGGTGTCCTGCTGGTCAATGGGTAGCAGGGAATGTGCTAGTGAGGTCGGCGGTGGTCTAGGAGGCATAGTTTGCAGAGTCCCGGGGTGGGGTTAGTGGAAGCCCCGTTGACGGGCCTCCTGGAATGGGAGGAGGAGGCAGCAGGCATCTGAGCAGGTGTGTAAAAGATGATAAAACTGTCTGGACATTGGCGTCCATGTGGCCAACGGGTGCACCAGTAGAAGTCGACAGGGGTAGATGGAGCCCCGATGTCAATGGCAACGTACTAGCAGTATTAGGCCTGGTAGCGTCAGCGCCATGCCCCGATCTGGGAGCTGTGTTGATGGTCGAGGAGCAGCAACACCGCCATAGTGGTCGACAGCACGGTGAAGGTCATACCTTCTGTGCGGAAGGGTGACCTGGAACGCATCGGGAAAGTTCTCTCCTTCTATTTCTCCCAGTGCTTGGGCTTATGGCTTCTGGATGACTTTTCTTGGGATTTCAAGGACCTGGAAGAATGGGCCAGGGACACAGTGGTGCTCCTCATCTGGAGCTCCTTCTCAATGTGGGCTACCTGTTGCTTCAATAGGTGCTTCTCTAGGGCTCCTTTTCAGTGTCACTGGGTGGCAGTGCTGAAACTCCTGAAGACTGGACAAGCATGCACATTGTGGACCGGGCTGAGGTAACAGATGCAAACGTCGTAAGAATTGTCGGTGTAAATCTTCTTACCACATTCACAACATCAGAACACTTTTGACAGTTCCTTCAACGACATAAATGTTTGTGAAAAATCACTTGCGAAAGTGATTACTTCACTATATATGCAAAAAAATAAAGCGGCAACAATCACAGCAGCATTTCTGTCAGCAGTCCAACAAGTATGGCCTATGGTAGGAAAAGAACTGAGGAGGGAACGGGCCGCCCATGTTTATGTAGAGCTGACATTTGACATTGTTGTGAGTGGTCCCTGGTGGACTGCTTGCAAAAGTTTCCATTCGATCCAAGTGCCTGGCAGCTTACAGTTCCATAGGTGTGGCCCGATGAAAGAGATGTCCTCAAAGAAGATCTAGCCTATGTCACGAATGGTGCTACAGCCACCAAAGTATTGGGCTTACGGATGAAACAAGAACACAAGAAATCCAGTCCTTCCCATTCAGACAAACGCATCTAACCGGATCACATCAGATCCGAAGCTGATTAATAAGGAATTTGTCAGGTTCTACAAATCTTTGTACATTTCCATGGACCAATACAAAAAAATTCCTAGAGGGTATTACCCTACCCTTCTTGATGCAGGAGCAAGCGGAAGAACTGGGAACCAACCCCAACACTGTGAAAATACTCAAGGTCTTAACATCTCTCCCTCCAAGGGTAAGGCCCCTGGAAATGATGACTTTTCTCCCAATTTCTGTGTTATGTTTGCCAAGGAACTGGCACCAATCCTGGCCAAGCTTTACAAAAGAAGCATTAAAAGAGGGAATCCTGATACAAACTATGAGACTGGGCCTCACCGTAGTCCTCCCCAAGCCCGGAAAGGATTCAACATCATGCATGAGCTACTGTCCTACAACAGGGCCAAAGCACCCAGCTGGTTCAGTTCTGGGGTCGCCCAGGCAGTAAGTGAAAAAGAGATTATCCTATAGGAAATTCAGGAACACCTAGAGAGAGGTGGCTAGGGAAAATTACCTAAGGTTGGCTAGTGAGGCAAGTAAGGGAATCTGGCGAGCTAAGGCACAGAAGGAGCTGCAGATAGCTGAAGGAATTAAGAAGGGGGAGAAGGCCTTTTTTCACTATATAAACAAGAAAAGGGACAGGGAGGACAGGATTGTTAGGCTTAAGAAAGGGGAGGAGTGGGCAGAGGATAGCGGGGGGGGGGACAGAGATACTAAATGAATACTTCTATTCTGTCTTCACCAGGGAGAAGGACGGACTAGTGCCTTCAGGGGAGATGTAGTGATAGAGGAGGAGGAGGACACAGTGAGGGAGGGGCTGCTAGCATTGAAGGTGGACAAATCACCAGGCCTGGACAGAGTACATGCTAGGGCGCTAAGTGAACTGGCTGAGGAGCTGGCAGGGCCACTGGCAGGCCTATTTAATAGTTCACTTGAGTCAGGCATGGTACAGCAGGACTGCAGAACAACACATGTGATGCCCCTCAACAAAAGTGTTCCCAAGGATGATCCAGGGCCTTATAGGCCAATCAGTCTGACCTCAATCGTGTGCATGCTCATGGAAACCATACTTAAGGAAAGGTTGGTAGAATACCTAGAGGAGCATGGTCTCCAGGATGAGAGGAAGCATGGCTCCATGGTGGAGGAGATCGTGTCAAATGAATTTGATTGACTTATTTGACTGGGTCACTAAGACAGTAGACAGGAGCCAAGCGGTAGACATCCTGTATCAGGATTTTGGCAGGGCCTTTGACTCTGTGCCCCACAAAAGGTGGATCAGGAAGTTGGCGGATCTCGGGGTTGGGGAGAAGATGACCAGATGGGGTAAAACTGGCTGAGGGACAGAATCCAGAGGGTGGTTGTGGGGGGAGAATTATCTGGCACTGAGAGGTCACCAGTGAAGTCCCGCAGGGTGCAGTGATGGGGCTGGTGTTGTTCAATGTCTTCATCAATATTTATTTATTTTTATTTATTTATTTACTAGGATTACAAATACCTTTGAGCCAGGGGCCCTTTTACAAAGGTTCCACGTCAAGGAAACATACAATGTGCAGAGTAAATGGAGAATATACAATACGAGTCGGTACAGGATTGTTACAACTGGTGAAACAAATAAGAACAATAAGAAATTATACTGGTGAAATCAACAGACACGAAATGCAGTCCCCTGATGAAGACTTTGACAAACAAGAGCTAGGCAAGGAACAGAGTAGGCATGGAAGGGAAGCTTACAGAGGATGAAGGAGAGGAGCGGGTGTGTTAAGGCAGAGCAATGGAAGAGGTGGTTGGAGGGGTACATTGGGGATGGCATTAAGGGCAAAATGTGCCTGTTCGTGGACAACACCAAGCTCTGGAGAGAGTGAACACAACTGAAGGGATACAGGACCTACAGGATGATCTGGAAAAGCTGGGTAGGTGGTCCTGGATCTGACAGCTTGGCTTCAATGCCAAGAAATGCAAAGTTATGCACACTGCAGCCAAGAATCCCAGGACGGAGTACTACCTGGGTGGAGTCCAGGTATCCGAATCAGAGTAGGAGAAGGGTCTGGGAATGTCGATCACTAGTGACCTGAAGCACTCCATGCAAACTAAGAAAGCAGCAGCAAAGGCAAACAAGATGCTGGGATGCTTAGCTAGGGGATCAGTAGTGGGAGACAGGAGGTTATACTGCCCTTGTACAGGTCATTGGTAAGGCCACATCTAGAGTATGGAGTTCAGTACTGGTGCACACAGCTCAAAAAGGACATTAACCTGCTAGAGAAGGTCCAGAAGAGGGCTACAAAAATGACAGTGGGTCAGCAGGGTAAGGCATACAAGGAGAGGTTGAGGAACAGAACATGTACTCCCTGGTGGACCGGGCGGGACATGACTGAAACCTTCAAGTACTTGAAAGGGCGAATAAGGTGGATATGGAGGGGCTGAACAGAATGTACGGTGGGTGGGCAGAGAGGGAGTGTGAAAAAGCAGGGATACTGCATAAATGCTTATGCTCAGTATTCACAAAAGAGGAGGAGGGGGAGGTACTTAATCCAGTTAGCAGAAGCAATCTGGATGGGGGGTCAATCACAGTCCTTTCACAGAAGAAAGGGTTCTGAAAGAACTCCTAAAAGTGAAGGTGGACAAAGCAATGGGGCCTGATGGGATTCACCCCATAATTCTAAAAGAATTAAGGGGAGAACTAGTGACACCATTGACTACCCTTTTTAACAAATCATGGGAGGATGGCATGGTACCTGAGGACTGGAGGAGGGCGGATGTGATTCCCCTTCACAAAAGTGGGAGCAAGACAGAGGCAGGAAACTACATACCTGTCAGTTTGACCTCTGTGGTAGGGAAAATGATGGAATCACTTCTGAAGGAAAGAACTGTTGAGTACCTAGAGGCCAGTGGGGCACAGGACCCAAGGCAGCATGGATCCACAGTGGGACGGTCATGTCAGACGAATCTAAGAGATTTCTTTGACTGGGTGACCAAAGTAGTAGACCAGGGAGGGGCTGTGGACACAGCCTACCTAGACTTTAACAAGGCATTTGACACAGTCTCACACAAAAGATTAATAAACAAATTAGCCAGCGTAGGAGTGGGTCCCAGGGTGGTAGCCTGGGTAAAACATTGGCTGGACAACAGGACACAGAAGGTAATAGTAAACAAGAGTCCACTCTGAAGAAAGGGGGGTTACTAGTGGGCTACCGCAGGATTCAGTACTGGGTCCAGTCCTTTTTAATGTCTTTATAAGTGACATTGCAGAGGGACTGGAAGGAAAAGTATGCCTCTTAGCAGATGACAAAAAGATCTGCAACAGGGTTGATACACAAGGGGGCGTGGAAATGATGAGAAGGGACTTGGCAAGGCTGGAGGAATTTATTTATTTATTTGAATCTCGGATAACACCTTTGAGCTAAAAGCTTGTTTACAAAGGTTCCACATCGTAAGGTAACAGACAAGGTACATAGACATTACAAAACAGATAGGGGTACATACAGCATGCAAGTATATTATGGTACATACAGATACAGATTCAAGCAAGTACAGTTAAAATACATCAGGTAGGAGAGGTCAGCTTTATTGCAACAGTACTAAGAGCATACCTAAGGTAGACAAACAATTTATAGTGGTAGCTGAGCTTTAGAGCGAGCAGGTAAGAGTTATGGAGGGTCAGAACTGGTGATGACCAAAGGAGGGGGAGGACAGAACAGAAGAGAGCAGGCGGAGGGTGGGGGGCAGAGACAAAGGGGGGGGCAGAATAAAGGGGTCGAGTAGTCAGAGTGGTGGGACTGGATAGGAATCTACCCAGGGTCACGTAAGTAGGTGATAGGGCAGAGCTGGGCGATGTGGGAGGAGAGAGGGATACGGGAAAGGGTTTTAAAGTGTGTGGAGGAGGGGAATGGTCAAAAGTATGGCAGATTGGATTCAATGCAAAGAAGTGCAAAATAATGCACCTGGGAAACAAAAACTCAGGGGAAGAGTACATAATGGGGGGGGGGAGGGGAGGAGGTAGTAACAACAACAAAAATGGAAAGGGACCTGGGGGGTAATCACATCAGATGACCTTAAGGTTGGCAAGCAATGTGAGAAGGTAGTAGGGAGGGCTGGGGGGATACTGGGATGTATAGGAAGAGATATCACCAGCAGAAAACAGGAAGTTGTTATCCCTCTGTACAGATAGTTGGTGGAACCCCATCTGGAGTACTGCGTCCAGTTCTGGAGACCCCATCTCCGCAATACAGGATGGAGGCAGTCCAGAGGAGGGCAACTAAAATGGTGCAGGGGCTGCAAGAGAAGCCATATGAGGAGAGACTAAAGGAGCTTAATATGTATACTCAGAAGGGCTCAAGTTAGAGGTGCCCACTTGCCCTCGGTCACTGGCTATCTCACAGAGCATCTCCGAGCCAGGGACCGGGCCTGGAGAACTTACAAGGCAGCTGGCACCCATGCGGCACTCCAACATTACCGCTCACTTCGGAATGCCTGCACTAGGCTTACGTGACAAGCCAAAGGGAACTACTTTAAAGCATCCTTCCACACCAACATAAACCATCCAGCAAAGTTTTGGAAGACAATCATATCACTCCTCGCCCCTCCTGCCCAGCCCCCTATTCCAGCCCTGGATGTAAATGGCTCTATCATCACGGAACCAAGTGCAGTGGCCTCAGTTTTCAACACCTTTTTTACAAGCTACTCATCCTCCCTGTTGTCCTCTCTCCCACTCCTCCCCACACGCCCACCCCCTTCCACCCCACCTACACCATCTCGCTTTCCCTTTCGCCCTGTTACCCCATCCAAAGTACTAAAAGCCCTGCGGTCACTCAACTCTGCCTAAGGTAAACGCCCCTCGGGACTGAACAGCAAAATGCTCCACCTATCTGCATCTGCCATCGCCAACCCTCTGGCCGCTCTATTTAACCTCTCTTTCTCACTAGCGTCAATCCCCTCTGATTGGAAACATGCTACAGTCATCCCCCTTCCTAAAGGTGGCGATCCCTCCTCCTCAGGCAACTACAGCCCCATCTCACTTCTCTCCATACTAGCCAAAATCCAGGAGCGCCTCGTTCTCTCTCAACTCTCCTCCTTTCTCGACTCCTCCTCCTTCTTCTCACCTTACCGGTCTGGATTTAGGAAATAACACTCCACCATCACCTCCCTTCTCCGGCTCATCGATGCCATTCTCACAGGCATGGATAATGGGCACACCACTTCAGCCATCTTTGTCGACCTTGCAAAAGCCTTCGACCTTGTCTCACATGCCCTCCTACTATCCAAGCTCTCCCTTGCCAGACTCTCAGGAACTTCCACCAGCTGGTTCTACTCCTACCTGGTGGGCAGGTCACAATCAGTAAGAATTGGCTCTCACACTTCAGTCCCCCTCCAGGTCACCACAGGGGGTCCCCCAAGGCTCGGTCCTTGGCCCGGTACTGTTTTCCATCTTCCTAAATGACCTGCCTTTGGCCTACCCAATACATCCATTCACATGTACGCAGACGACATAGTACTGTATGCATCAGGTCCCAATTCCTCTGAAGTGACTTCCAGACTTCAGCAGGACTTCAATAATGTCCAGCTCTGTTTCGCTCAAATCAGCTTTTTCATAATCCCAAGAAAACAGTCTCCGTAACCTTCAGCACGAGGCAGAGACTCTCCCATCTCCCCTCCCCTCCATCCCCACCTTCCACACCACTGATGGGACTCCCCTGGAGGCTTGTACCTCATTCAGGTACCTTGGGGTCTGGCTCGACCAGCACCTTGACTTTTCTGCACATACAGACGTGATCCACAAGAAACTGCACCCCAAGTGGGGTATCTTATATTGCAACAGGGACTGCATCCCTCTGCCAATTCACAAGGCAACTGTACACAAAATAACCCTCCCAATATTCGATTATGGGGACGCAGTCTACAGTGCTGCTCTCAAGTCCTCCCTAGCCAGACTGGCTCCTCTCTTCCACTCCTTCTGTCGCTTTGCCCTGGACTGCCCCCCCTCAACCCATCACTGCGGCCTCTACAGGTCCTTGGACCTCCCATCACTTCATGACCGGAGACAGGCCCACTGTGCTAGGACGACAGCGAAATTCTGGGCCCAGTCCCTTCCCCCTTACCTCACAGCAGCCCTAACCACTCAACCCTCACCTGCGTACTCACTCAGGAACACTGACTCCCGGCTTCTCTATGTCCCACATATGTCCACCACTATAGGCCAGGCTGCCTTCAAATACCGCATGCCTAAATTATGAAACTCCTTGCCAGCAGACATTCGACACACCACCAACATTCAGCACCTCTACTCTTTCCTCAAGGCGCATTTCTCCACCACCTGCACATGCACCTAGCACCACTGGGGACCAAGTGTCTTGCTCTTCTACAAAACCCTGACCACTTAATTGAGATGCACACTGGCTCCATACTAAGCGTTCACTGACCTCTACCCTCGGTTGTTTAATGTGTAAGTAAATGTCATCTGTTGGCTGCACATAGCTGCTGTACCTGTATGTGTTCTCTGTTTGGTCTATTGTATACTTCTCTACCCCCTTCCACCAGGATGCATCTGGAATCCAGCATTATCCCACTCAGTATGCCTTCCTGGTAAAACTTTTAAATAAATAAATACCCTTGAGGAAAGGAGGGAAATGGGGGACATGATAGAAACTTATAAGTACCTCAGTGGACTCAACAAAGTCCAAGAGGATAGCATCTTTCAGAAAAAGAGATGTGCAAGAACAAGGGGACACAATTTAAAGATAGAGGGGGGACGGCTCGGGGCAATGTGTGGAAGTATATTTTTCACAGAGAGGGTGGTGGATGCATGGAACCGCCTTCCTGAGAAGGCTGTGGGGCCTAAAACTGTGGGAGAATTCAAGAATGCATGGGACAGACAAAAGCCAATTCTTGTGGTGGGTAGGGAGAAATAAGCTGTTGGTGAACTAGGATCTGCAGCTTATCCAGTAGGTAGGGAAATGGGCAGACTAGGTGAGCTAAGCGGTCCTTATCTGCTGTCAAAGTATTATGTTTCTATGTTTCTCTTTAAGCTACGTGGCAACCATAACACGAGGGGGCACAGTCTTAAGCTGGAGGTGGAGAGGTTTAGGAGGGAGGTCAGGAAGCACTTCTTCACAGAAAGGGTGGTGGACACTCGGCATGCGCTGCTGGAAGAGATGGTCTTGTCGAAGATGGTGGGCAGCTTCTAGAGAGGCTGGGATAGACATAGTGGGAAGGTAAGGATCGTGGGTAGGGAGGATGGAAAGAATGGGATGAGTTGGGGGGGGGGGCAGGCTCAGTAGCTCTAGCTGTGGACCCTGCAATATGAGCAGACTAGATAAGACCAAATGTCTTTCTTCTGCTGGCTTCTTCGTATGTTTGTATTAAAGTTCTTGCTAAAGTGCTGACCAACAGACTCCTGAAAGTTCTTACTAACCTAGTATGCTCATCCCAGGGCCGGATTAACAAGTAATGGGGCCCCTGGGCTATGTGAAATAGTGGTCCCCCTGTGACTTCTTTAATAGGCCGGGGGTTCAGGGCTACCTAGGCCCCCGAAAGCTGAATGGTTTTTAATGCCTAAAAATGCATTTGGAGGGCTTTCCAGGCACTCTGAATGCCCTGTCTTGCAGTGGGGAAAGGAAGGTTAGAATGTCTGAAATTGCATGATTACAGTACATTTACACTGAGTGTCCGTGGGTGGACCATAATCAATGGCACTGATTTTGGTCCATCAATGGACAATCAGTGTAAATGTACTGTAATCATGAAATATTCGATGGCAAGTTAGAGACTGCTTAGGAGGATGCACACAGAAGACATTTTTTTAGACCTTAAAGGGGGGAAACTGTTTAACCAGGAAAGGCACGTTAAGCCTAGCTGGGATGAGAAATTCAGTATGAAGCTTGGTGTGAAGTAATGACTATAACAGGCAAGGCAATAGTGTCAACTTACTGGACTAGATAGAAGCACTACTGGTACTAAGTCGCAGGGCACAATTTACATATGCCACATACAGTCACAGTCTATGGCTTATCTGTAAGTTGTGCCCTGGGACTCAGGAGTAGTAATAAAGCTCACCATGAAATATCAACATTGTCAAATCTGTAATCTAGTTCTTTTCAGTTAAACTGCATGACCAAGACCATGAGGATGGCATCTTCGCATGAAGTAATGAATGAAACACATACACGACAGAAGCCAACCTCCTTTGTCAAACAATTTTAATAAAGAATATTTTCAACATTGGTGCACATACAAATTGCCATATGTCACTGCCATAAAACTTATGTCAGTCTTTCACAAGCTTGACCTGCCATCGAACCTGGTGTCACCATCACGGCTTATATTGCCACCCAGCTGACGATCTGAAAGAGATCAAGATCAGAAAGTAAAGCCAGCGTTACTCAAAGGTTCCTTGCATTCATGTAAAAATATCTAGACAAGATAGGCAACAATCACCAAATATGGAAATATTATATACAATGAAAATCTTACCTTTTAAAAGGTCACTTCTTCCAGGCTTTAAGGAAGGAAAAAATCACGGATGAGGTCATCAAACTCCATTTCTCATAGCAGCTCTGATTCTACTGCCATGAGAGCCAAGGCATTCAGATGACGCTGATGCATTGTTGATCTCAACTCTTTTTTTATCCTTGCCATCTTTGAAACCGTGTGTTCTCCCTCGCAGTTTGTCACTGGCAGCGTCAGGAAAATTCTTAGGGCAGTGTCCACATTAGGGAACGTTGACTGAAGGCCACTGTGCCTTAAATCTTGTAGCAATTTGGCTGGAGACTTATCTGGCTCATTTTGTACAAAGAATTTAAACTGTAGGAGCTCATCAGGAACTGTCTGATTATCCAAGTCCTGGGGGTAAACTACAGCAAGGTCAGCAGCAAGTTTGTGAATGTCGACGATGTCCAATGAGCTTAGTTGACGCAGCACTCCAAAGTGGTCACACAACATCTTATAGGCATTCAGTCGATGACAAAGATAAGTTGACAATTTTTCAATTACGACATAGAATGTCTCCATACAAAATTTTCGGCTTCCTTAAAGTAAGGTGACAGACTCTCCGGATTCATCTGCAAATTGTTTTCTCTTTTGAATACAGCAGAGATCACTTTGATATTTTTGTGAAACAGCCTTGCCTGTCTTCTTAGCAACATTTTCAAAATTCTCAAATTGATCTTGCAGGGCAGCCACAAATGATACCAATGAATACAGTAAGTGAACTGCTATTATTGAGATTGATGTCCATTTTGTGTAGCTGCATGGTCATTTTAAACCACTGAAGCACAGTGTCCCAAAACTGAGCTATGAAGGTTGTTTCCAACTGCTTCATTTTGCTGTGATGGGAAGCCGCTCCTCATCGGGTCTCTGCTGACTGGTTCATATATACAGGTTACTCACCTGTAACAGGAGTTCTAGGAATGGTATATGTTGTTCATCCACACTTACTGGCACTTTCCTTGCCGCTTTAAATCTTGCTGGAAGGTCTTCAAGCTGGCTCCTCCCACCCACCCGGGTGATAAAACTCTTGGCTCCGCCCCATGACGCCAGATCTAGCCCGCTGGAAGCCAGGCTGCTCGCCGAGGGGTTAGGTGGATGAACAATACATACCATTCCTAGAACTCCTGTTACAGGTGAGTAACCTATATTTCTAGGGACATGGATATGTTGTTCAATCCACACTTACTGGCAGACTCCTAGCAGTTCTCCGGGAGGAGGGAGGCAAAGCGCACACCCCCTACTTAGGAAATAAGGACTGGAGAACCGAGGTCCCAAAACCAGCATCCCGGCGGGACTCAAGGTTGATGTGGTAATGGATAATGAAGGTATGTGCTGACTTCCAGGTAGCAGCCCTGCAGATTTCCTGGATAGGGACGTCCCTGGAAGCAGCCACCGAAGCAGCGTTATGGCGGGTAGAATGAGCTCTTATCCCTCTGGGAGGCTCCATGCCTGCCAACCTATAGCAGAGATCTATGCAGGAGGTGACCCACCTGCCTATCGTCCGCTTGGCTGCAGGTCTGTCAGGTGCGGCATCAGCACAGGTGACAAACCTCTCCCCAAACTTCAGCCATCCGCTCCTTAAAATAAGAGATCGCTCTTCTAGGGTCCAGAGTATGGAGCCTATATTCGGCCTCCGAGGTGTGATTGGGGTAGAACACCGGCAGAGTCAACGCCTGGTTAAGGTGAAACTCCGAAACCACCTTCGGAAGGAATTTCGGGTGGGGCGAAGGACAACCTTGTCCCTGTGGAAGACCAGATAGGGAGACTCGATGGAAAGCGCCTGGAGCTCTCCCATCCTTCTGGCTGACGTGATAGCCACCAAGAAGGCGGCCTTTCACGACAGGTGAGAGATATCACACCTGTGCATAGGTTCGAATGGCTTGCCCATGAGCTTAGCCAGTACCAGCAGTAGATCCCACGGAGGTGGAGGTTCTCGCAACGGAGGGGATATGTGATCAAGGCCTTTGAAAAAGTGCCCGACCACCTTCTCCTGCGCCGACTGCTTTCCGGCCCGCGCCCAGTAAGCAGAGATGGCTGCCAGGTGCACCTGAAGGGTCGTCGACTGAAGCCCTAGCTGAGAAAGGGACCACAGGAATTCCAGAATGCTGGCCAAGGAACAGGAGGAAGGGTCCAACCCCTTATCCTGACACCAAATGGAGAATCTCTTCCATTTGAAGGCATAGTATTTTCTGGTCGACTCCTTATGGGATGCTTCAACAACGTTGAGGACCTTGTCGGAAAGAACCAAGGCCTGGAACTCTAGCCGCTCAGGAACCAGGCCGTCAGGTGCAGGGATTGAAGGTCTGGGTGGAGAACCTTCCCCTGGTTGACTGAGATCAGTTCTGGGTGGGCTGGGAGCCTCCTCGGGAGCCTGGAGCTGAGGCTGAGGAGATCTGGATACCAGAACTGGCGGGGCCAGTCTGGGGCTACCAGAATCACCTGCACCTTGTCCTCCTCGCCTTGAGAAGCACCTTGTGGATCAAGGGAAATGGGGGAAAGGCACAGAAGAGGCCCAGGGTCCACGGCCTCGAGAAGGCATCCCCCTGCAGTGAGCCCTGCTGAGGGGGGTGGGCATGAAACAGCCTCAGCCGCATTCTCCCTGGAGGCAAACAGGTCCACCTGAGGTGTGCCCCAGTGGGAGAACAGATCGTGTACTACCTCCGGCAGGAGAGACCACTCGTGAGATGCAGCGCCTTTCCGGCTTAGGGCATCGGCCAGAGTGTTGGAGGCTCCCACCACATGGATGGCTAGAAGATCCACCTCCAGTCTGCTCACGAGAGACCAAGTGTGGAGAGCTTCCTTGCACAGAAGCATGGAGCGCGTCCCACCCTGGCGGTTTAAGTAGTACATAGTCGTGGTATTGTCCGTCTGGATCTGAACCACTTGACCCCGTACAAATGGAGCGAAGGCGGTGAGGGCTAGTCGGACCACTCAAAGCTCCAGCAGGATGATGTGGCATCGAGACTCCTGAGGGGACCAGAGGCCATGCGCTCTGAGCTCCCCCAGATGGGCACCCCAACCCATCAGAGAGGCGTCGGTCGTCAGAGTGACCGTCGGCTCGGGGCGGACAAATGGGATACCCTCCTGCAGATGAGCTGGAACGATCCACCACCAGACAGCATTCCACATCTCCTGGGTCACTGCCACTGGCTGGTCCAGAGCGCTGTGACCATTGGCGGGCCAGTCCCCACTGCAGGAGACGCATGTGCCAACGGGCCCAATGGACCACGCTGCTGCAGGCCGCCATAAGGCCCAGGAAGTCCTGGGCAGGGCACAATTGCCCAACCGGAAATGACTGGCCAAAGGAGGAAAGAATCTCAGCCCTGTCCGCTTGGAGCCGTGCTCTGGCTCCAAGAGATTCGAGCTCTGCCCCGATGAATTAAATCACCTGCATTGGCATGAGTTCTGATTTGGCCTCGTTGATGATGAGGAGGCCAACCTGAGAGGAGACCTGGAGGGCCAGATCCCTGAACCGCTCCACCTCCAGCCTGGAGGGGGCTGCAATCAGCCAGTTGTCCAAGTAAGGGTACACCCGGACCCTTCGGTGCCACAGGAATGCTGTCACCACTGCCATGCATTTGGTGAAGACCCTGGGAACTGGGGAGAGGCTGAAGGGCATGGCCCGGAACTCATAAAGGGATCCCTCTGCCCTGAAGTGGAGGAATCGCTGGTGAGACGGACAGATTGGGATGTGAAAGAACGCGTCCTGAAGGTCCAGAGAACAGAACCACATGCCTCGTTCCAAGGATGGAATGATCTGAGCCAGAGTGACCATCCTGAAGGTGTGAGACCTTAGGAACTTGTTCAGGTCATGTAGGTCTAGAATGGGGCGCCAGCCCCCTGCCCATTTTGGGACCAGGAAATACCTGGACACAAACCTTGGGTCTGGTGGAGGATCCGCCACCTCCCTGCTCACCTCCTTCTGGAGGAGGAGGACACTGTCAACTCAACAAGCCGACAGAGAGGCTGCGGACCCTGTAGCCCCCTGTGGGGTGACGGCTCGACAGGGTGGGGCCTGCTCGAATTCCAGAGGCAGACCCTTTCCTACAACTTCCAGCACCCAGCGGTCCGTGGTGATATTGGACTAGGCGGAAAGGAAGTGGCAGAGCCATCCCCCCCCACAGGGGGAACCCAGGGAGGAGTGGAGCGACACCCCTCAACCTGTCATTGGGCAGGCTTGGAGGAAGGACCGGCCGAGGGGCCTCCTGGACCGTTCCCTCCCAGCTTCCTGCTGGAGGAAGCTGCAGGCTGGACTTTGGGGTGCCAAGTGCGAGCCTGCTGGCCCTGATGCTGGTGTTGCGGGGCCGGACGTGCAGCAGGGGCAGAAGGCCGAAAGGGCTTATGCTGCTGCTGGCGGCCTTTGTCCTTCTGGGCAGATGTGACCCAGTCCAAGGTGGGACTGGAATTCTCGATCCTCTGTAGATGACCCTCCACTCCGGGAACGAACAAGTCGGTACCCAGGAAAGGAACGTCTGCCAACTTGTGCTGGGTATCCGCTGTGAAAGTGGAGATCCGCAGCCAAGTTCTGCGGTGCATGGCCACTGCGGCCGCTACTGACCGGGCACAAGAGTCTCCAATGTCTAAGGCAATTTGGAGCTGTTGCTTAGCCACCGCCCTTCCCTGATCCCGTACCTGCTTGACCGTAGTCTGGAGGTCAGCCAGGAGAGGACGAATCACCTCATCCAGGGAGCCCAAAAGAGTGTGGGAAAAGTGTGCCATCAGAACGGCTGAACTGGCCTGATGAAGGCCTAAGGAGGACTCAGCATAGACTTTATGCCGGAGTAATCCAGTTTCTTGGACTCTTTATTTGGTGGCTTGTCCACATCCCGAGTGTTTCCGGAGCGCCGGAAAACACTGTCGGTCACAAGCCCCTCCGCAAAGGGGTGCTCCGAGAATCCGGAGAGTGAACCAGTGGGGACGGCATACTTTCGGGCCATCCTGGTCGAAGGTGCTGGACAAGAAGCTGGTCGCTGCCATAGCTCCAGAGCAGGGCCAACAATGGCTTCCGTGGGGGAATCCCCTTGGTCCAGTATCTCCATGAGGGGATACTTGGCCCGCTTTGAAACGGGTTTGAGCTTCATCCCAGTGGATTCTGAGATGAGCCAAAGCATTCCCAGGAACGAGGATGGGCTCTCGTCCACCGATTGACCCCCAGTGGACTCCAGGTCAAGAAGCCTGGAGAACAGCGAGGAATCATCGTCAGACTTTGAGTCGTCTGCAAACAGCTGCCGAGGGCCTGAGCCACCCTCCACTTGCCGAGGTCGATCTGGAGTAAGGGTGACTGACAACCGATGAGGCAAACCCCGACCTGACCGAGAATCCTTGGTTGGTGCCCCATTTTTAGGTTGTGGAGGCGAGGTTCCACCACAATGGGTGGCGCACCTGGTTTCGGCTGAACAACTGGTGCCGGCTTCGGCTCCTCGATTACAACGAGGGGTTGTTTCGGCCGATCTGGTGACAGCCACTTAATGGTCGGGGAAGGCGTCGGAGTCAGCTTGTTCCCGGTCAAAAGGAGCTGCTGCTACATCAGATCCTCGTAGCGCTGACGCAATTTGCGCCAGAGCCTATCCTTTGAAGAGGACGAAGACGAGGATGAGCGGGGCTGCCGCTTTCCTCGGTGCCGAGACCAAGACCGCCAATGTCGGTGGGATCGGCTGGACTGAGAAGAGATCCGAGACCGAGACCTTCGGGGTTTCCGAGGGTGGGTCTGAGAGGGAGTGGGGGAAACCCGTTTCTCCCTAGGTTCAGGGACCTTAACCGGGGACTCCGGCACAGGAAAGTCCTCGGTTTCCACCAGGGGAATCGGTGAAGAAGGGCTGTCAGCTTCTCCAGTCGACAACTCATCTGACGGGTCGAGAAAAGTCTCGACTGCGTTGATGGGTGTCTCGGCCGGCTGACCTGACAGGGACACTGTGAAGCCAGCGGCCTTAGCCGCAACCTCGACTGAAGTCGAGTGTCAACTATCCGGGAAAGGGGACCTCTCCCGCTCCCACGAACGTCGACAGTGAGACTTACCCTTGGAGTCCATCTTCTTGGACCGAGAGGAATGTCCCGAAGGACCCTCTCCCTTGGTGGAGAGGGACTGACAAAGCTCCTTGAACGAAGCCGTGTAGGAGGAGCCCAAAGAGAGCGTGATAAATGTCGCGACCGAAGAAGCAGATGCAGCCTGGGCCGCCTCCTCCCCAAGGGCGATCATTTGTTCGAGCTGTTCAGCTGAGCCCACAGCCACAGACACCGCCTAACGGGCCTCCTTCAACTTTACCGAAGGATAACGTTTCTCGGGGCGCCCAAGCTGTACTCTGGCAGCGCAATCATAAAGAACCATGGCCGAGAAGGACTTGCACGATTCGCAAGCCTGCGGATCGTGATTGAGCCCAAGGCAGTAAACGCTCGTGGAATGTGGTTCGGTCCGGGACATCTTCTGCCTGTAGGGGCACTGCTGAAATCCGGGAGTCGACTTGTCCAGCGCAGCCGCGAAGGAAGAAAAAGACCAAAGTCTAGCAAACTTTAATATAAGTTTCAGTTTAACCGAAGAGTTAGGATCCAGGCCTAAAACACAGAGCACAAAGGAGGGAACCTGAGCTTCCAAGCAGTAAGGAAGATCTGACGTCATGGGGCAGAGCCGGAGTTTTGTCACCCGGTGGGTGGGAGGAGGAGCCAGCCTGAAGACCTTCCGGCAAGATTTAAAGTGGCAAGGAACCTGCCAGTAAGTGTGGATTGAACAACATATCCATGTCCCTAGAACTTCTGTTTTTATTCTGACAAGCAGCTGAACCCTTAGCAATCCAAAAACTCCTGTAACTATCATCAATGTTACTCCACAATGTAGGATCACTGATAAATTGATCTGCTTCAATAATGTTTTTCTTGCCTTCACTCGAGCCCAACCCCAAGTCATGAGCCTTTTCCTAAGAGTCCTCTGTAGCCAGTGCCACCACCACCCCGTTCGCATCTTGTACATCTGGACTACTAGTAGGCATGTTAACTTCCACAGTACCTCCTTGAGACTGCACGTTGTCAGACTCAGAAGCATCATTGGCTGGGATGGGTTCATTGTCGATGCTGTCATCATCAAATTGTTGCTTCTCAGAGTTTTCCAACTCCTTGAAGTATTGGTTTATTTTTGGGATCTTCCCCAGCAAAGCCACCCCCTTCATCTCCCTTTCTTTTTTCAGCTTTCTCTTAGCACACTCACTTAGATAACGACGGTTGCAACAGGAATCCAGAGCATTTAATTTACCACAATGACCCGCGGAGATACAGCAGTGTCAGGAGCTGGATCCAGGATGATTACTGAACAGAATAATCACAAGTCAAGCGACACACCTGACACACTCAGCTCTTTGGGCTGCCTGGGTACCTGCTGCCATACCTCTCAACTGTCCCTGATTTTCAGGGAAGTCCCTGATTTTGCTTCAGATTTTTTCTCTGTCCCTCGTAAAATTGGTGTTCTTGTGGCAGAACAGTGGGGATTAAAAGCACAAAATAATGTCAAATGTTAAAGTTACAGGCTTGTTATTCTCCAGAAAATGCATCATAACACAAATCCCTTTATTCTATCAGCTTTGTGAGTGAATAGTACCAGATTTTAAGATGTGTCCCTGATTTGGGGTCTTTGTTCCTGATTTTTTTAAGCCTTGTCCCTGATTCATGAGGCAAGAGGTTGAGAGGTATGCCTGCTGCTGTCCACTGGCTGTACAGTACAGCAAAAAAACAACACAAAGCACCACCTTCTGATAGATAGCATAAGCTTCAAGCAGTAGTACTAGTAAACATTTTATTCTGAGACATCAGAAAGGGATAACCCAGTTTAGTCGAAGCTCATTTTCAATGGGGTCCCATTGTACAAAAATAGCAATTCTACAATACAATTTACAGAACATACAGTGCAAATACAGCAAAAACACACATTTAATAATAAACATAGCTCAGCCACAGCAATATTAGGAGATTTAGCAGCATCAATAAACCAGGATCTTGTAGCATTCCAAGATAAGATACGATTACTTTGCCTCAAATGACGTGGCAGACTATTCCAGAGCCTCGGGGCCCATACGCTCAAAATTAGAGTTACCTCTCACAGTTTTTACCACTGGTACAGTGTACTCTATTGCCCCCGCTTCACATATACCCTCCTTAACGTTCCATTTCTTAATTAAATCTAGCATTTAGCTAGGCATTTTTTGTATTTGACAGCGATACATCAAATGTAGTATGTGTAATTTTCGTCGTTCTGTCAGTGCTATCCAGTCCAGGGCTCTATAGAGGGAACAGTGGTGTGCATGCCAGGGCGCATGCAGAACATAACACACACATCTGTTATAAAGCACATCAAGCTGGTGTAGAACACCTCTGGCTGCGCCCCCAAAAACAACACCCCCATAGTCAAACAGAGGGATTACCATGGAGTTTACTATTTTTAATCGGATATCTGGAGAGATGCAGTTTTTATATTTATATAAGGCCCCTAATGTTTTATTTAGTTTCCTAGTCAGTAGGTCAATGTGTGTATCCCATTTACAATGAGAGTCTATCCAGACTCCTAAATATTTATTGGAATCAACAAGGGTTAGACTACTATCATCACCAGTTTTTATATTCAAAGTTGATTCTGTAATTGTTTATTTGAAAAAAGTATAACTTGTGACTTTGAGGAGTTTAAAACTAACCCAAGATCCTGGAAGTAGTTCTGCAGTTTATGAAAGTCTTTTTGCAATTTGTCTTGTATTTGACTAACAGACTTACCTTCTATATAGAGAACTGTGTCATCCGTGTACAAATGGTGCCAGACACCACTCAGTAGGTGTCTGACACCATTCGTATACACATTGACCAGTACGGGTCCTAATACTGACCCTTGGGGTACCCCTGATTTGATGTTCAAGCATTTAGATTTATAATCATTATTCAGTAAAACTCGCTGCTGTCTCCCACCACTCAGATAGCCTTGGAACCAAACAAGTACATCCTGGTTGAGGCCGATAGATCTTAAATTTTCAAGCATCCTATCGTGATTCAGGGTGTCGAAAGCTTTCGATAGGTCTATAAATACAGCCCCAACCAGGAGGCTATTGTCCATGGCTATATGAATATCTGACATGACATGACAAATCTGACATGACAAGCAAGTTCCCGCTGGCGCCCTCTGCCATGCATGTGATCGTGACGTGACGTGACCCCTAACCTGTTGAGTGTGTCAGCTAAATCAGACTGCCTCCTCTGCACTGTCTGCAGCCTGTTGTGCTGCTGCCCTATGTATTAACTAAGTCTGTCTAATAAAAAACATTAAAAAAATATTACCAAATCCACGAGAAATGGAAACGGTAACCCGGCGTTCCCTGCTGCTGCAAGACTTGCCAGCATCATGGCTATGGCTACTGAAGCCCACCCGCTACCGCCCTGCTGTGACACTGTGTCAGGAGTGAGGTCCGAGCCCCACACAATAATAAATCCCTGCCCCCTGGCCCCCAGACAGTGCTCTGGCTCCGACCCATCTCAAGCTCAAGTCAAGTTTGATTGAAACTGTATATGTCACTCACTGCGTGTGTGCTGCTGGCTGCTGTCAGTGCTGTGGCTCACCTTACTCTTGATCTTGATGTTGAAGCCTTTTTCTTTGCTGCACACTTGACTTGTTTCTTTGACTGCTGCCCTGCCCCATAGTGCACCGCCGCCACTGCAAGACTGGCCCGGCCCCAACCCCAAAGCCCAAGAACAAGCCCGACTGACGATACACAGTGGTGCAGTAGATTTTCACTGATGTGCTGCTGCCAGTTGGCAATATAATCCTTGGTCGGTCGGTGGTCGCATGGTGCCGGTAAAACCTGCGGTGGCGATTTCCATGCTGGCTGCCAGCTCTCTAGTGAGACCCATGCCTCTGTCCATCTCATTAATATCTCTGGCTTGACCCACCAACCCCGCCATGACCCGGCTGAACAACTGACTCAGTCAGTCAGTGTTGACAACTGCACAGCACACTGAGCACAGCAGCAGCTAATCATGCAGGCCGACTCAGGGCCCATTACTTAGAGAGGCCTCGTCTCCTCCCACCTCTGGCTCCCAGCGTTTCCAATACCTGCTGCCTGGGTTTAGTCGTGGGCCCTAATTTTCCTAGGGCCCTTGAGCCCGGGCCCTCTAGGCCCGTGCATTAATCCAGCCCTGGCTCATCCCACACCAGTTTCATGCCGGACCGAAGTATCATGGATAACACTAGAAAGGTGGCACATGTCTGTAAGGCAGCCGAACACATGGAATAACCCACAGCCCTCATCACTGTAGACACCAAAGAGATGTTTGACCAGGTGGAGTTGCCATATCTCTTCTGTATCATGGACCATTTTGGCATTCCCGTGGTTTACACAGCACTGGTACAACTGCTATACACAAATCCCACAGAGGTAATAAGTGAAATGGTCTCATGTCTCAGAATTTTCCCCTGCAGATGCAAGGCTGCCCCATCTCTCTCTTTAACCTTGAGCTCGAACTCCTGCTCCAAAAGATTCAAAATGACATATAGATAACTGTGATCCCAGCAGCCAGTATCAAGTAAAAAATACTGGCATATGTGGATGATGTATTCCTCCTTTCTATTGATCATCCAGCAACTGCCCTCCCCTGCTCCTCAATCTGCTAAAGCAACATGGCTCAATATCTGGGTATAAGCTAAACTCCAACAAGTCCGAAATCCTGACATTAAGCAAGTATACCTTCAAACAACACGTGGAACAATTAGGACTGATCCAGCAAAAGAAAGCTATCCAGTACTTAGGAATCCAGCTTTGTGCCAGACCTAAAGACATGATGGCACTAAATACCAAAAAGCAGTTTAAAGCACTGCAAGAAGACCTACTCAGATGGCACACGCCACCTTTATCCATGGGGCAAAGGACTGCAGCCACCAAAATGAACGTTCTACCCTGAGCCTTATTCACTATGTTAATGCTACACACCACTATCCCAGCAGTAGTGTGCAGTGACTCATCTTGGATTTTACGGGTGCAAAACAGACCTTGCTGTGCTCTTAAAAGACTGGCCAGACTGCCAGACAAAGGGGGCCTCAAAGTACTGAACCTACAACTATACCACTGGACCTCACAGTTAATTAATTCCAGTTACTGGAATAAAGTGGGTCCAAGCGTTGACCATTCTGAATACATCTGACTGTGTAACACTTGAAAGACTGCTTTGCCAGGCTAAAGGAACTGATATAAAGCCTCTCCCGTATGACCTAATCCCCCCCTTTTAACAAAAACACCACCGGTTAACGCCCACAAGATCCTCCAGAAGCTGCTAAAATTGACCAAAGCATCTCTAACCCAAACTCTGGACCAACCAATTCTGCACAATAGGAAATTCATGCTGAAACAGGGTGAAGACACGGATGGTCAGAGAGAGAATTTGATTGATGGAAGATTTTCCCATTTAAACCCTATAAAACACAATCTGGTACCAGAGGCAGCATATCAACACCTGCAGATCCAGCACTCCATCCAGGCTCACCGGAAAGGACAAACACCCCAAGAGAACTGCTCTCCCTGGGAACTAGAAATCAAATCCCTTCTAGAGAACATGTGTTATACAGTCCTGGTGGGACAAATACATGGAGAAGCCACAGAAATTAAACAGTGGTGGCCCAGAGCAACAGGGCGAGACACCGACTCTTAGGATTGGCTTAAAAAGCCAGCCCGTCGTCGCAGCAGCACAGTGTCCATCTGCAACCCCGACGTCCCGGGTTCGGGAACGGTCCCAGGAAGTCAGAGGGCAGGTGGGGGATTGAGCATCCTACGGATGACTCTCCTTCTCTGGGGGAGGGGTTGTGCGTCTGGTGCGAGTCGGACCCGTAGTGGAGGCTAGGGGTCTTGCAGTGACCGGCACCTAGATACCTCAGGACCTTAGGAGGTGCGCAGACGCTGGAGTCATTGCACCTCAGACTTCCTCCTTCTAAAAAAAAAAAAAAGGGGGATCAGCCGCCTCTATGATGCCCGCCTGCTTTCCCAGCCCCGATCATTGGCCCTAGCACTCCTGACTAGACGACTTATCCTGTCGTTCACTGTATCCTACCGACTCCATGCCCCGCCCTTGGGGCAAGCCAGGGAGGCAATGGTGGTTTGTACCCCCTGCTGGCACCCTTCTCCCGTCATCACAGGGTCATGCTGGTGAGGTGTCCCTGCCCTGTGGGGCAATCTAGGGGGTATCCCGTCAGGTACTGTAGGTTCATGGTGAAGCACATCAATAAATAACGCTAAATAAACCGCGCTGTGGCTTTGCAGATTGGCGGCTCCCGCCATCCACCACACAGTCCTTCGAAAGCCGACATCGGGGTGGCCAATCCCCATGTCGGCATGCCCTCCCCACTTCAGCATTGTGGCACACTGGGAACCCACTCCAGTATGCCCAGAGAAATGTTTTTTTTTCACTTTCCGACAATGGGATGCCTTCCCCCAAACCCGTTCTTTCTAAGCTGACACTGGGGTGCCTAATTCCTGAGTCAGCTTGTGTCTCCCCCTCCCAACACACATTAGTTTTGCACACTGGGAGCCCACCCCAGTGTGCCGAAAAGAGCAATATTTACCTGTAAATAAAGAAAACCGTCCCTATATATATTTTGTTTACCTGTAAAAAAGAAAATGGTCTCTTGTTGTCTCCCAGGCCCCTATCCCCACCACCCTCTAGCACCCATACTTACCTCTGGATGTCCGGGCGCTGCAATCTTCTCTGGACCGGAACACGTCTACACTCTTCAAAAGCCGACCACAACTGAAGAAAATCATGGTAAGCCCTATAATAGCAATCAATGGGGGTTTCAACTTAGGTTATCTCAGCCATTTTTGGGAATTATGGTCCCAAATTTTTAACATGGAGTTCTTGGGACCCCACCTCATGAACACTGTGACTGTCATTTCATTTCTCGGCCCTGGAAGGTGCTTTCGCAGTCGCTGCACAGAATCGCCTTTCGGGACTGATTAACGAAACAGTGCCACTGTTCATTAAGTGGCATCCCAAGACACCCATGTTGCAAATTTGGTGAAAAAATTCCAAAAAAATGACATTATGAGCTTGCGTTGCGCAGTTTCTACACACACTCGTAACTTCGCCAATTTTTAATACTTCCACTCCAGATTTTCAACATTGCCATTTTTTCAAACCTCCTTATAAACAGTATAGCTGTCATTTTTCATATTCTGCCCAAAACATGTTTTCGCATCTGTGGCACGGAATGGCACAGTCACTGTGCAAAATCAACTTTCGGGATGGAGTACTGAAATGATAGTGTCACTGTTCATGAGGTGGTGTCCCAAAAAGCCCATGTTGAAAACTTGGTGAAAAGATTCCACAAAATGATTGCGTTCTGGGCATGCGTTGCAGAGTTTCTACACACGCACGTAACTTTGCCAATTTTTCATATTTTCACTCCAGGTTTTCAACATTGCCATTTTTTCACATCTCCTTAAGAACGATACAGTTGTCATTTTTCACATCCTCCCTGAAATGTGTTTTTGCACCTGTGGCGCCGAATGGCGCAGTTGCTGTGGGAAATCACCTTTTGGGATTGAGTAATGAAATGATAGTCCCTCTGTTCATGTGATGGGGTCCCAAAAAGGCACCTGAGGGGCCCAAGCACGAGCCCGATGGGAAGGATGCCGCCGTCTTGGATACCGCCAAGACGGCTGTCGAGGGTTGGTCCCTCGGAGGGGGCGGGGCGTAACCTGAAGTATGGCGACTCCGGCCACAGTTGCGGTAGCCGTGGAGGTGGAGTCCCGGTCCCAGTGCTTCCCCTTTTTTCGGTGTCCCTTTGGGGAAGTGGAGGCCTGCCTATGCTTCTTCAGCTCCTCCATGGAGGCCATCTTCTTCTTTAAAACATTGGCCTTCAGAGACTGCTGCCTCCGTTTAGGGGTGGCGGCGTTGAATTGCTGGCACTTCTCCACGGGGTGTTCTAGGCCTAGGCAGAAGAGTCACAGGGAGTGACCGTCTTTATGCAGTAGTTGTGATCCGTGACGTAGTCGTACTTATTCATGCTAATTGAGGCTTAAGGGATCGAGATAATGTACTTTTAAGAAAAATGCAAAAAAACAACGAAAAAGCTCGGTAAACAAGACCAGCGATAGACTGACAAGCAGAGGAACTTAACCGTGAGGCACTTTCACAAGTTAATGGGGTGGGCATGGGGGACCGCCCCCTTATACTGACGTCCCCTGATGTCGGTCACCTGACGTGGGGACGGTCCCCCGCCAGAGACTGCTAGCTAGAAATGTTTCTGTGGGATCCTGATGCCTGCCGGCTTCATCCTATATGTAATTATCTACTACAAGAGCCCTCTCGAAGTAAGATCGCTAGTTTTGGGAGGAGGTATAGCTGACCGCTCGCAGTGAGCACAAGGGGTTTGAGGAGCCATCGAATAATGACATGTTGCTAAGCTTCCTAAAATCTAGGCATTGACATATCCTATCCTCTTTCTTGTCCACTATGACCATGGGTGAAGACCATGCACTCTTTGAGGGCACAATTATGCCTAACTGCTCCATTTTTTTGACTTCCTGAATCACCTCATCCCTCACCTTCATGGGAAATCTGTGGGGCTTTTGGTGTATGGGCTTGTCTTGCGTGGCAGTTGTGGTGTGCACAATTCCTTTGGCCCTCCCCGGGATGTTTGTGAATGTGGGCTCAAATTCTTGTAATACCTCCTGCAAATCTTTCTGTTGCTGAGGATCCAATTCAGGGTTTATCTGGATCTCCCCCACCTGTCCTGACTGCTCTAATCTTTTATAGGCAACCTCCAGCTCTGACTCCCTAACTTCAGGATGGATATAAAGGGAGGGGTTAGGCTTTTCACGCAATTTCCTAAGGAGATTTACATGGTAAATTTTCGGTGGGGTCTCTTTCCTGGCATGCTAACCTCATAATTCACCGCTCTTGTTTGCCTCAAAATGGTGATGGGGCCCTGCTATTTCATGAGTAGTTTGTTTTCTGTGGCGAGAAGAAGCAACAACGCTTTGTCCCCTGACTGAAATGTTTTAGTCTTCAAACCCTGGTTGTATCTTTCTTTCTGCAAGTCTTGCTTCTGTTCTAAGCTCTGGTGTGCCAAGTTGATATATCTCACCGGGTGTCTGCATAACTCAGTCATGCACTCTACGACATTAAGATGTCCCACCTCCTTCCCTTCTTCCCAGTGTTCTTTAACCACATCCAGTGGTCCCCTCAGGTTCCTCCCATACAATAATGAACAAACTCTAGCCAGAGCCAATACGGCTGTGGTGAGCTTGCAAAGCTCAGGAGAGTGAGTGCCACCGAGTTCCATTTCCAAGATGGTGGCAGCACTGCAACCGCACATGCACGGCATTCACGCATGTGCTGTTGCAGTGAATGTCATTCTGCCATTCCCAAGATGGCGGCAACAGTGGAACTGTGTATGTGCGCAGCGCGCACGTGCAGTTCTTGTCCTAGAATGCGGAAGTAACAGCTGAAATAGTGCGTCTGTTACTCCATAGCGGCCGACCGTGGTACTGTTCCCCTCCCTGTTGGACTTTCGGAAGGACACTTCCAAAAGTCCAACGGAAGCGTGCCATGGTCCACCATTTTCAAGCAACCGAAAGCAAAACGGCTATAGACTCCGCCCTCAGCCGTGAAAAGGAAAGAAACCAGTGGATGCTTTAGGGATTTCTATGTAAGTGAAAAGTAAATAGGGCAGGTACCTATCCCAATCTCTACCCTCCTCTTCTACATACTTCCTTCCTCAACATTCTTTTTTTTTGCCCTTTTTGTGCCTCCCCAGTACCTCGTCCGGCCTCTCAGGTTGCCTAGGACCTGCTTATCCCAGGCAACCCTGACGCCAACTGCCGCTCCATACTGCAGCCCCCCCAAAGTAACCTGACGTATCCCTTCGTCGGGCGGGTCCTTGCCTTTCAGATGGAATATGCCTTCCCGGCTTCCTGGTTGGTCTTGGGTGCTGCTGGGGTCGGTCCTGGCTGTCTGGGGGCTCCATGGCAATGAGGGTCCGGCGGCCATCATCCAGTCAGCTGAGGTGCCGTTTTTTCCATTTTCTGCACCCCGCCCATCAAGTTCTTGGCCTTGCATGCATCAGCGTCCTCGGGCGGGGGCGTGCGGGGGGCATGTCGAGGCATCACGTCTCCCAAGCACGCACCCAATCCATCCAGAGGTGCCCAGGCAGTTCTCACCCCCCAAGAGGGAAGCGTCCAATGGACGCTTATACAGCCCCTCCCTGCCAGTCTGCGCTCCTGGTACCCGGGCTGGGGCGCGCAAACCCGGGTCACCAGCATGCCGAGCGAACCCCTTCACTCGGTGCCATGGAGCCAGCAACATTCTCTTTAATGTCTGATTAATCCTCTTTATGAGGCCGTCAGTCTGCGGGTGGTATGGGGAAGTACGCACTGCTACCACGCCCAGCAGACGGTACAATTCTTTTAGCAGGTGTGCATTAAAATTACTCCCCTGATCAGTAAGTATTTCCTGAGGATTCCCATGCGACTAAATACCTTTGCTAGCTCCTCTGCTATCCTCAGGGCGGTGACAGTTCTCATGGGGATAGCTTCTGGGTAGTGGGTAGCATAATCACATATGACCAGTACAAATCTGTTACCCTTGGAGCTCTTTTCAAGGGGGGCCCACTACATCCATGGCTATCCTGTCAAAGGGGTTAGTCACAACGGGGATGAGTTGTAGTGGTACTCTATCCCTTTTTCCTGCATGAGCTATCTTCTGACACTCAGCACATGCTTTACAATACTCAGCTATGTTCTCGTGGATGGAGGACCAATAAAACCTGGGTAATATCCTAGTCAGGATACTATAGAAACATAGAAGTTGACAGCAGATAAGGATCTCAAGGCCCATCCAGTCTGCCCATTTTTTTTACCTTATGAATGTGCCATAGGCCTTTACTCTGTCAATGGCCTATCTATCCATATTCATCTGTATTACTCCCTTATGTCTACCCCATGCCTGTTTGAAGCCCTGCGCTGTATTCATATCCACCACTTCCTGAGGTAGGCTGTTCCATGCATCCACCACCCTTTCTGTGAAAAAGAACTTCCTCACATTACCCCTTAATCGGTCTCCCTCTAATCTCATGCTGTGTCCTCTTGTCTATCTCTGCCTGCATGGCCTGCTGGAGGGGATGTGCCAGATACATGATTTGGTAGCGGAAATTTTCTGGAACCATAAGTTGGTCCACTACCTCTCCAGTTCTGAGGTTAGTACATTCCCAGTACAATATTCCATTTTAACACAAACTAAGGGGTGCCTTTATCCACTCCCTTGCCCACCTGCACAAAGAAAGGGGTTAGTGATGGGTCTGCTTTTTGCTCATGCTGCATATCACATTTTAAAGCGTGTTCCAGTCCTGGCTGTACACCAGCATGAGCAGCAGTTCAGTCCTTCTTTAGCTTCCTCTTCTCCACCTTAGTTTTACGGTCATTGCCAAGATTCTCAAAAACATCATCATCAAATGGGAACACAGGTGGTAAAAGTCCCTGCTTCACTAGAGCTCTGTGGTTACTGCAACTACAGCAGAGTCCTGGGTGGCATGACAATGTATAAATGAAGCAAAGTCTGGGTGGCCATGCCCAATAACAACTGGTACGGGTAGGCGAGGTACCAACCCCACTTCTACCTTGTGTATTTTCTTGAATAGTTATTTGTATGGTGGCTGTAGGGTAGCAATGGGTATCACCGTGCACACAGATGACTGTTGTATCCAGCCCTTCATTATTTCCAGTCACCAGTTCTGCTCGCACAAGAGTCTGGCAGCTCCCTGAATCAATCAGTCCCATCATCTGCTGTGATCCAATCTGCACAGTAGACACACTGTAAAGTGACCCCAGTTTGCTAAGGCTAGGTGAGCTGTCTCTTTCTTTATAGTAGGACAGTTTCTTACATAATGTCCCTTCTTTTGGCACCCATGACATACAATCTCTGCTACAGGAATTCGCCCCCCTCTCTGCTCTCCAGTCTTGTTTCACTGGTGCTGGATTTGACAGTTTATAAGTAAAAGGGTCCCTTACCAGACTGCTGGTGGTTGCAGCTGCTGATGTCCCTTAGAACCCTCTGGGTCTGAATGGTCGGGCTGCCACCAATGTGATGGTTTTATCAGCAGAATCAGGCTTATGCTCCGGAACTCAAAGTTGTACATCCTGGGGTAAAACCATAATAAGCTGTTCAATAATTACCGCCTCCAGAAGTTGGTCCTTGCTTTTCTTATCTGACTGCAACTATTTGTAGCAGAGCTCTTGAGACAGGCATGTGTCTCTTGGGGGGGTATCCAGTGACTGCATTTTAAGAAACCTATTCTCTGGCGATAGGTTTCAGTGTTTATGTCATAACGCCTGAGGATCTCTCGTTTCACACGATCATAGTCCCCTGTCTCTCGGGAGTCCATGTGGCTATAAACCAACAGACAGCCTGTCAGGTGCGGTGCCAGTCAAACAACCCACTGTTCCCTTGGCCATGCACATGTTCGAGCGATTCTCTCACACGTTGTGAGGTAGACTTCAATGTCATCACTGTCCAATAGTTTGGACAGTTTATTGTCTTTTGGGCTACTGGTTCTTTCAGTTTGTCCTGCATTGACAGCATGCAAGACCCTCATGGTATCCACCCATTTGGCATCTTGCCTTCTCTGCTCAATGCCTCTATCTCTCTCCATCTGCACCTGTTTTATGCAGAGCAATTTCAACAACTCCCCTACGTCTTCAGGTGGAGCATCTTCAAGAGGAGGCAGTTCCCTCGAGTCTTCCTCATCCTCTTGCATCTCTTCGTCTTCAGGCATGGCCTTCCTTCGAGCTCCTAGTCCAGTCCAGGCAGCAGCTTCTCTCCTAGTCTGACGGCCATGGTTCTGATCAGAACTCCACAGACTTTCTTCTCCAGGTTCACCTCTGGTAACCCTTGGTGAGATTGAGGGTACTGATATACTTTGCACTCCCTAGTCTGTCCACCAAATTCTATTTTGGACATAGGATAACTGTCAAATTCTGACACTTGATGAAGTTTCCTAAAATCAAAGCAGATTCTAACACCCCCTTCTTTTTTGTTTACAATTACCATTGGCGGATGACCAAGCACTCCTCGACTCATCAATGATACCTAGTTCTTTCATTTTTTGTATTTCCTTAACCACATCAGCTCTTAACAGCTCGGGCAACCTGTATGTCTCTTGCCTAACAGGACGAGCATAAGTCTTTTCAACTCCCCTCCTTAGCAAGCACCTGTTTTTGTAAGTGTTCTGTTCTTGTAAGTTTCTGGAGCTGCTAGAACACACGGTGCTTCTTGAAGCCCCCTTTGCATAGCTTTTGCAAAAGGCTCAAACATTTGCACTCAAATAATATCTGGAGTTTTCCATTAGCTTTTTACAATCATTTCAAATTATAATTATATACATTTCAACAGTAACACTGTATATTTTCTAAACAAAAGTGATCCCATTATTAGTTACATGTCCATACAATGATTTGAACATAATTTTATATTAGCAGATATGCAAGGGAGGAATAACAAACAGCAAGGGAAAACTGAAACAGTAAGAGGCAAATAATTGTGAGATTGTCGGGGTGATCAAATCCGAAGACTCACAGGAGAACTGGGTTGTGCAACCAGACTGAGAAGAGACAGAAAAGGACAGATCCTTGCATTTTAAACACTTTCTCTAACAATTGGGATAGGGTCCTATTCTACCCTGTCACACAGTCCTGAAATCCACACTGTAACAACGGATCAGTGGTCAAACTGAACTGGGAACACGTCGGCAGGAAATGAGTACCAAGTTCAAAGTTCAAAAGCCACCATTCAGCCCAACTCATCCTCACTTTCCACCTCTGTATCTTGAATGAGATTTCTTAACTGCTTTACCCTATTCTTCAGCATTCTGCGAGTCTGGGTGGATTTACACTTTGCCATGGTACACAATACACAGCTTTTCGGGAAATAGCATAACGTGAAAGATATTCAACTTGCACAGCACCACCCCCCCCAACCGAACTCCAACAAACTTCTTTTTTCATTGCCCAGTTGCGTAACATATATTGGGGAAAGTCAGCACCATCTGTCCATCAATTAGGAGAGGACCATTCCAGTTCACAGCTTGGAGAAGTCTGTCCCTGTCGCCACCACGTTGTGCAGTGCCAGCATAGCCTTTGGTACCTCTCCCTCCTGCCGATCTCTTGGGTGGATTTGACAGGCCTTAATAATCCACCATTCCTGCTCTGCTGCCTGCCCTTTGAGTTGATCAGATACCCAGTCCTGGAGAAAGCGGCCAAGGTGATCACCCGTAACTCCTTCTGAAATGCCCAGCAACTGGACATTTATACTGTGGGTTTGATTTTCAAGAATTTCCATTTGTGTTGATATTAACTGCCAGTCTTTAGCAAACTGTGTTGAAGTGCTGCTGCATTGTTTTGCATGGCATTTGACATCATCGACCTCCATTTCTATGAAGGTCTCCACAGTGTTCATTCTAGTGGTCAATGCATCAAACCTAAGAGTTCATAGCTGAGCCCGATTTAAGTACATGCCATATCTTATGCCCCAACATTTGCATTGTCTCCTTCAACCCATCAGCCACCACTTCTGACTGTGGCACAGATTTCATGGTGAGGTCTGCTGCTCCCAATTTGCCAGAGTCTTTTATAGTTTGTCCCAGCGCTGGTCTGATTCCAAGTTTACCCATTTTGGTCAGGATGCCTTCCACCTCACTTCTAATATCGTGCAAGTTGAAAATTTCCAACAAAATATACCTTTTTTCTGCAGTTTATTCTTAAAAGTAAACCGAGCTACAGTGCAAAGCAATCGTGTTGTTTTGGTCACACAGTTCCCCCCTCCCCCGAAGCAGCAGTCGTATATGGAGCAATTACTGAATGTCTTAGTAAGCTGAGGGTAGCAAGGGAGGCAGTTAATCTATTTCTCACGTACAATGCACATGCCACCATTCATTCTGTGTAACCCATAAGAAGTAGTTACTCACTGTAGTAACAACTTTTCTTCTGATGCATTAGAATAGCCAGTACAATTTCCAACCTCCAGTACAACCTCCTACTCTCCACTATCCCTTCTTATCCAGCCCAGAAACTACTGCCGCAATCTACGTCAGCCTTCCCACCTCCAACTAGAATGTCCTAACATAACTATGAGGATGGGCCTAACAGCCTTCTCCACAGCTGGACCCTCACTATGGAACAAACTCCCCTCCTCCCTACGTTCCCCCGACCCCCCTCTAAATCTAAAATTCCCTATTAAGAATGCACTTTCTGTCCTCTATGAACTGCGTCTGCCCACAGGTCACTAGCACAGCTGCACCTCCCTTGCAGCCCACCCTTACCCCCTCTCCCCTCTAGAGCTCTGCTTCTCCTGCCCTGAATACTATTGTTATTCCTATTGTTGAATGATGGAGCAACCTTACCCTGTTTACCTAAATGTTATATACCTTGGTATGCTCAATTGTTGATGTATCTGGTACTGTTTATCTTATATTTTCTCTGTTAGCTTAACCTATACTGGATTTCCTGTTATGAATCCTGTCTGATCCATGCTGTTCTCTCACTGTATTTTACCTGTCTGTGTCAGTTTCTGGCCTGGGCCACGACTGAAAAAGGTCTTGAGATCAGTGCACCAACCTGGTTACCAAATGAATAATTGAATAAATAAATGTATCATTCATCTGTGAGGAATGGTGCCCTGGAACTTAGGATATTTTTAAAAGATGCTCTCTCCCATTCCACTGGTCTAAAGTCTCCAACCCGTTTAACACCACATCTTTGAGCTGGAGAGACAGGAAGTCTCCAGACCTAATTTGAAAAATATTCTAATTATAGTCATTAAAGTATAGATTAAAAAAGAAACAATTTTCATAACAAAGAACAAGCTTTAGCAATCATTTTATTTTTTTTTTTGTAAACTCTCTTTATTCTCCCCTATCCATGGAACTCTCTCCAGCAACCACCCATGCCAGTCACTACCTCCCAGTCTGAAATGCACCTGAAGGCACTCCGGTCCAGTGGATACCCAGGCTCTGAGCCCCCCGAGGTAGGACCGCCCGTACTGACTCTCTATCTACAATCCAATGCACCAGAATCGAAAGGGGGGGGGGTCCTGGAGGGGAGTCTGAACCGGACATAGGTGGTGCCTTCACCTACCCACTGTCGGGGGGGGATTTCCTTGGAAGCTACGGCCCTAGAGCTCGGATGTACAATGATGTCCTGCTCGGCGTGTGCACGCTCCCGTGCGCACCCGAAAGACGTCTGCCATAGCTCAATCCCCCTGCATTTGCCGGCTGGGCATTGCAATCTCCAGCCAACGCCGGGGCTGCTGCTGCACCGGCATGTGCTGAACCCTCCTCACCGAGGAAGAAGAGCAGTCTGTGGGATGCTCGATCCTTCCTCATCCCCACTGACCCCCGATGACCAGTAGTTGTTCCCAGAAACAGGTCGCCGTGTGGCGCGAGGTGTGGCATCCAGCGCCTCAACCCTCAGCACCACCAGGCCTGCAGCTTCAGCAACCATTAAATGTACAAACTAGATGGGGGTGCTGTGGGAGCCCAAGCTAGAAAGCAGCATAGTACTTCAACTCCGTCCAACAAACTTTTAACAGACTACAAAATAACAGTAATTTTAACATCTTTGCAGAAATTGGAAGATAAATCCTTCAGAGATATACTAAGCCTTAAAATTGTTAAACCTAACAAGAAGCAGGTACCGACTGATGGACAGAAAGGCACAGAGAAGTCATCCTCAGCTGGATATAGCACACAATCGATGCCACATAGAGGTACTGATGGGGAAGGCGAGGAGGAAACTTTACAATCCCTGGGACAAAAATGAGGCAGCCACTCATCTCAATGAAAGCTACGAGTTCCAAATCTGACAGCTTCATTACTCAAATTAACACAGTAGAAACTTTGGTGGAAATTATGCAGACGGAGGTCCGCAATATGCAGAAGCAGAGAAGTGCAGCAGTCTTGCTGTGCAACATGCCCAAGACTCACAACTGACACAGACCTGAGCAGAAATCCTAGAGAACCAGGTTCGTAGCAACCATGTTCGGGATGGGATGTTGAACTTCCAGAGGGAGCTGAGGGGGGCCCCATGCAGTGCTGTTCCTGAAAGACTTGCTGGCCAATCAGTTGCACTTTACTGAAGAGCTGACTGATACACCGACTGTAAAATCCTACTGGGTTAAACCAAGAAGGCGACAGCAGGAGGAGAAACCCCAGGTCTTCATGGCAGTGTTTGACAGCGAGGGAAGCAGGGACAAACTATTTGGACTTGCAGAGTGACATGGGGCCCTTCTGTTCAATGGGGAAACAGTATTTTTATTCCCCAAAGTGTGTTATGCTATTAACTGGTTAAGAAAGAAATTTGGAGGAGTCCGTGCAGTGTTGCGTGAGCTACAAATTCTTCATTCCCTCATCTTTCTAGCAAGTATCCAGGTTGTACATGAAGGCCAGGTGTTTATTTACACAGACTCTCAGGATGCAGGCAAGTAGGCAAAAAAAGTGACAGGCAGAGAGAAGGGGCCGGGCTGGAGCTCCAAACTTACACCACACAGAAGATGGCATACCATGAGGCAGTAATGGTTTCTTTCAAAGCTGAACCGACTCCCCTGAGGAGAGTGTATCTGGGGGATTGTGGACTTTTTCTGAGCTGTTGAGTTACTGTTATATTTCTGTTATTTTAATGTTTGTTAAGCTCAACACCAGGTAGGCCCATACAGTGCAAACTGTTTATCCGGGACTTCATCTATCATATCGGGACTTTAAAATACTATCTATGAGCTGGACTGGTTGCGCTGAGGGCTGAGGCGCTGGATGCCTTACCTCGTGCTCGTCGGTGACCCGAGTTGGGAGCGACCCTGGGATGTTAGGGGGCGATGGGGAGGTGAGAGCATATTGAGCAGCCTCGGCTGCTCTCATCGCCTGGGAGGGAAGGTTGCCCATCCGCAGTCTGGCCATCACCGGGTGGAGGTCTGGTGGCAGCACAGGCGGCTACGGGTGACTGGTAGGGTGAGGTGTCCTGGAGTGCGTGACATGCACATGCCTCCACACGCGCACACTCCAAGGACGTGAGGGTGGGGGAGAAAACGGGGAAAAAAGAAATAATTGAAAAAAAAAAATACTATCTATGGAGATTTTGTTTGTTGCCATCTATTTAAACTCCTGTGCTACTTTTTTTTTTTTTGTGGGGTTATTCACAGCAACCATAATTTAGAAATATATAAATTGTCTGAGGTTTAACGTGCCTCACCATGCTTAAAAGAAGTTGCGATGGGGGGGGCATTTGATGTGCATACATATGTGGACTTCAATACATGTGCGGGTCTATGTTTCAAGTATGCTACATGGCATCAATGGCCCTTAATGGACTGGAGATGTGCAGCATTATACGGAGGTATAATTGTCTGTGTTCACTGGCCACGTGCTTTCTGGGCTGCAGTTTCACAGCATTACGCATTATACTTTATTTATTTTTTGTTGACCGGGTAAGTGCACTAGAGAAATCCTGCCTATTTTCAGGCATGACCTGGGGGAGGGGGATACAGATGAATGCCAACTGACCTTGAACCAGATTAAGCTGTTGGTGATATTTAGTGAAATGAGGGAAATTTGGCCAGGACACTGGGGAAATTCCCCTACTCGACAGAGGAGAATACTCTGTCCAAGATGGCGGAACCTCCTGTGCTTGCTGCAGAGGTGGCTGGGGAGGCAGGAGACTTGGTCTCAGCTCCTGTCTCTGGCTGTTTGGAGACCCCGACTGACACTTTTCTAATTGAGGAAGCTACTATTTTGTCTGGAAGTACATCCTTGAATGTATCTATTGTTGAACTGTACTCTCCTGCCCTCACGGCAATGGACAGTACTACTTCTCTTGCTATCCCAGTAGTGAATGACACGCTTCTGGCAGTGATGGGTACAAAATGCAGGACCGCGACGTTGGAGAGCGCTTGGCTGAGTCGGCTTGCCATTCGGCGCTACATGCTCCAACAATGCACAATGACCTACTGTGTACGGTGCTGCTACAGATGGCGACTGCTCTCTGATCTCTCTGAGGACTCACAGGGCTATCAGGAATGCCCTGTACTGTCGCCTGCATCGGAGAGTTCGATGCTGTTAGACACTATTCTTGAAACAAGGGCCTGGAGGTGCCGGCTTAACGCATTTGCTGGAACACATGATACGCCTCCTGAGCCACACCTCGGATGGAAGACCGTCTTTGCAAATCCCTGCACACACTGCTGTTAATGATTTAGAGCCTACCTGGTCAGTAGAATCAGCGTTGCGTGGTGCTGGGTGGATTCAGGAACCTGGACTAGGGCAGTGGGTCTCCGGTCCGTCCCCTATTCGTTCCCCCCGTCCTGAGGACTTTCTGGAAGTGCAACAGGGGAAACCGGCTTCACAGTGTTCTTCTGACCCCTTGAGCATGCCGATGGAACTTCAACTCACTCAGAATCCTGTTTTGTCCTTCATGCAAGAGCCCACTTCGGAAGTCTGCCCCCCTCTGATGGCAAGGCAGTAACTGTCTTAGATTCTGTTACTACGGATAAGACTCCTTCTGTGCAGGTGGGACAGTCTCGTTCCTTCTCCTCTTTATTTCATCACCCTGTCCTTGCTGCGAAACGACATAACGCTGTGAGACTTGTTTATAGAGGTGGACTTCCAGACCCTCCTGACCGCGTGTATGTGGCCAGAACTCTGTTGAAGGACTCACTGAAATTTTTTGCCCATGAGATCTACGCTCTGATCCATGTATCAGGCGAATCCACATTCGATGTGAGTTTTCAGACGTCTCGTGGCCTAGACCGCTTTTGGGCTAGATACCACACCTTGCGGAATACTGCTTTATGGACTTCCTTTCAGGCCGTCCCCCTCTCGAAACCTACCTTTAAGACCATTACGGTGATGTTTCGAAATGAAGGTGTGGATGTGTCTGATACTGTGTACTAGTTGAAACAACGCTGTAAGGTACAGGGCCAACCTGAAGCTATCCTGGATCACGGAAAATATTTGGACGGAGCGTGAAGTTTAAGGTTCTGTTACATACCAATGACTCTGGCCCTGTCCATTTTACCTAATTCCTTTTCTTAGGTCATGATAGGGGGTCCTCTTTACCCGGTCAACCCAAAGCCTGTTACAGGTGTGGGGACCCCTCACACCTGAGTAATGTTTGTGATAAGATAAAATGTAACAATTGTGGTGAGTTGGGTCATGTTGGGATCCATTGCCAAAATATTAGCAGATGTAACCTTTGTGAACAGCTAGGACATTCTTTTCAAACTTGCCACTGGTCTCCCACGCTCAGGCGAATCATGATGGTGGCTGCTGATCAACGCTTGTGATTACACAGGCACAAAAGCTCGGCTCGCACCACAGTGACCGCACCCCTGCAGAGGCAGTGATCCCAGCTCTGCAGACCCTGTGCCTGTGCCTACCCAGGTTATTGCTCCCAGAAGGCCGACATTGTGAAACCCCTGCTAGAGGTGGAACCCCCCACTGACACGTGCCCTGTCAGCTGCATCTGACTTGGCTCAAATCCCAGGTCCTAGTACTATGCCACCCCCCTGCGAACCTTTTACTGTCATGCGTCGGAGGTCTCCGAGGGCTGGTCCTCGTATTTCGCCGCCTCCTACAAACACATTGCTAACTCAGCCCATAGCCCTGTCTAACACCTTTGAGGTGCTTCAGGCATCTACTGACGATGCAGGTTGTGAGTCTGACACTTCCTCCATCGCGTCCTCTCTCCCTGATGGCTCTACAGATTCGGAGCTCCAGCTGGGCACCGGCCTCTCACAAAAGCGCAAGGCTAGAGTTAAACTGAAAGGAAAGAATTTGGCTAGGAAGAGAAAGTCGTGATGTTTCTCGACACCTTACGTACTGTGACATGGCGCACTTCGTTTGCCATACTATCAATGTAAACAGTATGAAACGATAGAGAAACACAGATTAGTGTTTTCCTTCTTAAGACTTTTGCCATTGGGTATCTTTTGTTGCAGGATACTAGACTCCATATGGTGCAGGAGATTAGGCAAGCTAAACAAAACTGGCTTTGGGCCCATCGTTTGGTCTATAGGCCCGGACCCCTGTTCAGGTCTTGGCATTTTAATTAATGTTTCAGACTTTCGGTTACTTAAATTGTTTGATTTAGTTCCTGGTAGGGTCCTCATTTTGGATTTTGTTTTGGGTAACTGCCCGTACAGAGTCATTAACATTTATGCCCCACAAGTTAAGTTGGCTTGCATAGCCTTATTTTCCTTGATTCGCCCCTATTTACACACGTCCTTCCAAGTGATTTTTTCTGGCGATTTTAACTGTGGCCTGAGTCTTCAAGACAAAAGTTCGTTTGCCACCACCAAAAAAATTTTTTGTGACTCCCATGAATTGGATAAACTAATTCGGATGGCGCACTTGACTGATGCTTACCTCTCTTTCACGACCAATCATACCTCCACATTTCAGAAGGGCATGTTGGCAACAAGGATTGATTTTGTCTTTTTGTCCCGTACGTTGCCAATAAGTTCTGCTCAGGTACAGGCAGTGGCCTTCTCTGATCACAAACTACTCTCAGTTGGTATAGGTTCAGTCGCCCCTTTTAGCAAAGGGCCAGGATTTTGGAAATTTAACACTTCCCTGTTGCAAGACCTGATGTTTCAAAGATTTATTCTGTCCTTATTTCTGCTCTGTAAATCTGTGTTTATTTGCTATAACGATCCGATACGTTGGTGGCTGGACAATAAACATGCCTTGATTATGTGTCTGAAAAGTTACAGTCAACAAAAATGTAGGAGGGATTATTTGGCTTATTTACAGAAGAGAACTCATCTACAGTCGCTGCTTTCTATAGCACATATGACTGGTCAGGACCTGTCTCTTCAAATACAAGCAATACGGAGGGATATGCTATGTTTTCAGTCCAAACAATCCCAACAATTGTACCATCAACATAAACTCCACATGTCAGGACCACGGGACGTAGTTTGCCCCTTTGAGTCTAATTCACGTCTCGTTTCCCAGAAATCAATGCTGAGCCTAGCAAATTCTGTAGGTGCGTTGTGCTCTACACGTTCTGAAATTCTGCAGATTGTGACAGATCACACGACCACCTTATTCTCCCCCCTTCCAGTTACTATGAATGACATTGCCACCCTGTTCACGGATCTTGAGATTCCACTCCCTTCGGAACAGAATGTGGCTGTGGCATGTGCTACCATGACGGTGCAAGAGCTGTCTTCAGCGATTTCTTCGCTGCCCTTGCAGAAAACCCCTGGCCCGGATGGCCTCCCAGCTGATTTGTATAAAGTGTTAAATGTTCACTTGGCCACTGAACTGACCTCAGTATTTAATGCCTTGTTGCGTAGCGAGGACATTCCATTAGACTTTACGAAAGGTACTTTGCTGTATGTCTACAAACAGAAGGGCGACATTCACCTCCTTGAGAATTGGCGCCCTCTTTGTATGTTAAATACTGATTTCAAGATCCTAATGAAAATTATCGCTGAAACGTCTGACTGGCATTGTGGCCGAGGTCCTGCACCCTGCCCAGTCTTGCTCTTATACCTACCAGGCGCATCTCAGATCTGATTCTCCCCACGGAACTGTTTTCCATGGCTTTGCAGGCCTGACCTCTGTATCGCTTCAGTGGATCAGAAGGCTGCATTTGATTCTGAACCACGCATTTTTTGTGGGATGGCATTACGCTTTTCTGCATATACCAGAAGACATGATACAATGGCTGCCAAAAGTTCTTACAGGACGCCACGGTGGTTCCTGTGGTAAATGGGTGGTAGGGACCTATGATTCCTGTAAAAAGAGGGAGTCCACCAAGGCTGTCCTGTTAGTCCTCTGCTATATGTCCTGTTTTAGACGCTCCTGCTTCGATGCCTGAATGTTCACCCTCAGATCCATGCCATCTCCTGCTCCGCTTGCACCTTTACAGCTATTGCATATGCAGATGATATATGTTTCCTAGTAGCTGATATGCTCAGTGACGCCTCCCTACAAGTAAGTATGTTCTTTGTTTGGAACTTATTCGGGAGCCCGTCTGAACTTTGACAAAAGTGTGGGTATTAGGTTGGATCGGTCGCGGCCCCGATGTCCCACATTGGCCAGCTACATTTGGTGGAGGGCCCTATACGTATCCTAGGGGTTTATTTTGGGACCAGAGATTCTGATTTTTTTAATTGGATCATAAATTGCAACAAGGTAAACTGAAAGTCGCCTCTTGGAATAGAGGGTCGATTGGGAAGAAAGAGAGAGAGAGTTTATTTGATAAAGACCTTTTTGATTCCATTGTTTCTATATTTAAGTTATGTTTTTCCTATTCCAAAACAACGGTTTTCAGCCTATTCTTTCAAGCGTTATTGGGGAGCAGGCTGAACCCGATCAAGAGGAATGTCACTTATTTGTCTGCTATGGAGGGAGGTGTTGGTATGATAAATCCTTTGTTGTTTTTTTCTAGCATTTTTTTTACGGCCAATCTGCGACCACTTCTGATCAACTCTCAGAGAGGATGGGAAATGTGGTTTTATGATTCCTGTGGAGTTTGGTTCCACCAGTGGGAACACAACTCCTTACGTGTGTTACGACATACAGAAGGCACGCCATTGTATGTGAAACATATGTTTTTAAGCTTGAAACAATGGAAAGTATCGCCTCAGATACTTATTGCCCATTCGCATAAGACCCTATATAAGACTCTTCTCTCCTCTGTCTGACACAATCCCCTTTTGATAAATGTCCGGTCCAGCATCTTTCCTCCCTTTTATCTTTATTGCGGTGTAAAAGAATACCTGCACACATGTGGGATTTTCACTGGCTATCTTGCCATGAACGGATAAATGTTAAAGCCAACCACAAACATAAACAGCTTCAGGATAGATTGTGTTCTAGGCCATTATGCACAGCTACACTGGAGACAATCTCGCATCTGTTTTTCGAATGTACATTTATTCGGAATTGGTGGGCCTTTTTGGCACGGCAGTGGGCTACCCCGATTTTTCAGTCTGTAACTTTTCAGACGCTTATGTATGGTGTTTTTTCCCCTCAATGGTCCTCCTGGCACGCAGATACTTTAAATCTTGTCTTCGTTGTAATTAAATGGAACATTTGGATGGCTAGATGTAAGTTTGCCCTACAACAGAAAGACTGTACATACTTGGAACTAGAACAAAAAATAGTGAAAGATTTGAAAACCATCTACGAACTTGAACAAAACATGCACTCACAGTCAAGCCTGCTTGCTTTATGGATTGCACTTCCTTGGATAACTGGACTCAGATTTTGCTGTGACTTGATGGTTATTCCTTCATTATATCTTTGTACTGTTTTTCTTTTTTGGTTTGCAAATTGCTACATGCTGTATTACCTTTGTATTCTTTTTTTCTCCCTCTGTTGTTTGCAGATTTTGCGCAGTACTGGTATGTGTTCCATGATTTTCTGTCTCAATAAAACTTTCCCCTACTCTTTTCAATAAGTGCCATGGGATCTTTAACATCCACCTGAACTACCACCAATCCAGGCAGATGGGACCTCGGTTTAACGTCTCATACGAAAGACGACACCTCAGAAGTGCAGCACCCCTCTCATGCTGCACTACAGTGTCAGTACTGGGATATTAACCCAAGTGCCAGATGTGGGAACTGAACCCACAGCCCTCTGATCTCCCGGCTTCAGAGGCGAATGTGCTACCTACTGAGCCACTGACACTACTTACAGGTAATCATTAATAATTTATTGAAGAGAATACCCTCTAAGTGTAAGATTCCTGGGGGATAATGTCTATCTACTTAGTAACATGAATGACACTCATTGTAATGTCAATTGTACTCTGATTGATGTTTCCCACAGAGATCAATTTGTATTGATGTTTCACTGCAAAATAAACAAATTAAAATAATGTACAAGCTACAAAACACAATAACTGATTCTGAAGAACCGAACCACTGCATCCTTAGAAGGGGAGGTAGGGAAGGGAAGCCGTACTGGTTGCTTTAAAGCGCAGTTTCCTAGTTGCTGAGTTGCTGCTCTCCCAAATGTATACTACAACTCACATGGCTCAGACTTGAGTTCCATAAATATTTCCTTTTATTTCTGCCATTTGTAAGAGTTATAGCCTTCATAATTTTCAAATACATCTTGTCAAAACAGACAACTTCCTCAAGCTCTCGACCACCTTCACATGATTTGCTGCAGCCCGTTTTGTGATGTCACAAATGAACACCTGTATGTCGCCCCACTGATTTTTATGGGTGTGAGTTTTCCATGCAATTTATAAACTTGGGAGCTCCTCTTTAATATATAAGAAGAAATGTTGTTACTACAGTAGGCAGCTTCCTTCTTACTATGTATTAGAACAGCCAGTCCAACTTCTGCAAACTCCAAGCAGTACTCTGGGTTGGAGAGCTTTAGGATTACAGTACTTTGGGAATAGGTTCTGAAGTACAGAAATCCCACATCTGGCATCCTCCCATGCCTGTGTCCAGGCAACAGTGAGATGTGAATGTGTGGGCTGTAGATCAGGAGGTAGCAGTTTTGTAAATTTCTGGCTGTATTCCTAGGGGAGTGTCAGTGGCACATTTCTTCTTTCTGCCACTGATGCCGCTGTACTCCTATAGAAGTGTGTCCTAATGCCACCTGGAGAGACTATTCCTGCCTTGGTATAACTGAAATTTATTTATTAATAACACTCTTTGGGGCTAGACAGAGGTTAGAGCTGACAGCAATTGGCTTTCAGCTCGTCTTTTTTTCCTGAATCTTAGGACAACATACTTTGCAAAGGTCACAGTTAAGTCAGTCGTAATCTATGCCAAAACACTTGTAGCACTATGAATGAATGCCTACCTGTCTTTGGCAAGCAGGTGCCACACTTTTGGCACTTTTTAAAACTTATGGGCCTAGTATTTCTTAGGTTTTTGTTACTGTTCTGACTCAGACATGAGACATGAAAAACGGTACCACAGTAAAACTTTAACCTCAAATATTGAGAGACGGTGAATTTGTCAACCACAGTCGCTGCAAGCCGACTAATTTATTCGACCACAGTCATTGTGAGCCAAACATAGGAGAAAGTGCTGTGAAAAACTTGGCAAAGCACTTTATTGTTGACCACAGCTGTCGTCAGCCAACCAGTATTAACACTCGACCTCAGCCATTGTGAGCCACAAAAACAGCCTCAAGTGCTCAAAAACAGATAGCGAAAGAGCATTAAAATCTTTTTTGTACAAAGTACAAAGTGGAACTGTTAAACTAGAACTGCAGGCTGTAAAAGTAAACTGTAAACTCCATCACAGTCATTTTGAGGAAAGGGCATTTCCTGGAACCATGTAAAATAGGAAAAACAAACAAATTTGCACTGCAAGACATATCAGAAAAGACAGCAAACCTTTCCGTCGAATATAGCTCGGAGCACTGTCCGCGATGACCACTCTGTTTTTTTTTTTTGTTTGTTTCATTTGTTTTCTATCTTCCCTTCCCTTCCAGGCAGCCACTCCTTCAGGCCACATAGTGTTTGAACCCCTGCTCGCCAGGCCATCCCCCCCATGGCCATCTGTTCTGTCCTCACTGGTTCTGCATCCCCAATAGATCTGGGGTAACCCTTCCGGGGGGGGGCCTCCAATGGAGGACGCAGAGGAGGTGTGACAGTTCCTCTACCTTGACCAGGGAACGCAGGTGCTAGGAGGACTGGAGAGGCGCTGCGAGAGGCTACGTGACACGGGGGGAACAAGATGGCCGTCATCCAGCAGCCAGGAGGGCGATTTCCACTCTTCTGGGCCCTCTCACCTCCCACATTTGTGCAACCGCCGCGCCGTCCTTGGAGCGGGGATGGTCGGCAACGTGTGGTGGTCCACGCTTCCTAGACTGCCTCCACTAGCCACCTCCAGGAGCCACTAGTAGAGCGGTCCAGCACAACTCAGACCCCTTGGAGGGAAGTGTCCAGAGGACGCTCTGACTCCCTCCCTCCTGGTCTCCGCACCTGACATCTGGGCTTGGGGTATGAACCCGGGTCACCAGCGTGCCAGAACAATGCCCCATCGATCGGTGCCATGGAGCCAGCAACAGCTCTTTAACAGAAACTAAAGATCTGGCATTAGAATGCTGGGAGGCTTGAGACCAACATGGTGGGAGAAAGGTTTACAAAAAACATTCTATGCTGGCCCAGTCGCGAAGAGGGCTGAGGTGTTATGTGCACCTTACCTTTTCTCACGCCTGCAACCTGGGTTCGGGAACGAATCTGGGTGGTGGGAGGGGAAGGATCAGGCATCTGAGGGAATGTTCTCCTCTCCTGGGAGGCTTGTCAGCTGGGCCTAGGCTGCCCCCAGAGGGAGGCCAGGGAGCAGAGCAGGTCAAGGTGGCAACGTAAGGGAGGAGGCCGTGAGGAACACTGCTGTCTCTCAGCCCACACTGCTGCTCGGCATGTGACCTGGTCTGCCTCGGACTTCATATACTTGGGGGGGGGCGGGAATGTCCCTTCCTCTCTGGCACAATCACGAGGGGAGAACTCATGGGGAGATCTCTGACCACGTACGTGTATCCGAAGAAGGTGGAGAGCCGGCCTGGGGCAGCTGGGAACTTGACTGATGCAGCTGCCCCCCAGATGGAGGAGTATAAACAATCTATATGGGGGGGGTAACAATCCAATTTCTGGGGCACCATTTGATGAATGGATATGATGCATAACTGGATTGGGTGTTCTAATTCATGTAGTTAAAATATCATTCCTCTTCAGGAAAATGTCTAGCCCTGCTTCTCCTACTGCACAAAATTATAAATAAAAGTTTTAAGTTGTTGTTTTTAAAGGATGTTAATTACTATGCATGCCCTTCTATGAGGCAAATTTTTTAAATTTTGCATTATTTTAAGAATAAATAACTCTGAGAAGGGAAACATAGAAATTGACGGCAGGTAAGGACCGCAAGGCCCATTTCTTTTTCTACCTTATAAATGTGCCATCGGCCTTTGCTCTGTCAATGGCCTATCTATTCATACTCATCTGTATTGCTCCCTTATGTCTATCCCATGCCTGTTTGAAGCCCTGCACTGTATTCATATCCACCACTTCCTGAGGTAGGCTGTTCCATGCATCCACCACCCTTTCTGAGAAAAATAACTTCCTCACATTACCCCTTAATCGGCCTCCCTCTAATCTCATCTTGTGTCCTCTTGTCCTGCTATTTTTTTTTTATATTGAAACATTAGACTCTTTCACCTTGTTAATGCCCTTAAGGTGTTTGAATGTTTCGATCATATCATCTCTCTCCCTCCTTTGCTCTAGGGTATACATATTGAGCTCCGTTAATCTGTCCTCATATGTTTTCTGATGCAGTCTCTGCACCATTTTGGTTGCCCTTCTCTGGACTGCCTCAGTTTGGTTAATGTCCTTCTGAAGGTGTGGCCTCCAGTACTGCACGCAGTACTCCAGATGGGGCCTAACCAGTGTCTTGTAAAGAGGGATTATAGAAACATAGAAATATAGACTTTGATGGCAGATAAGGACCGCTTGGCCCACCTAGTCTGCCCATTTCCCTACCTACATGATAAGCTGCAGATCCTAGTTAACCAACAGCCTATTTCTTCCTACCCTCCACAAGAATTGCCTTATGTCTGTCCCATGTATTCTTGAATTCTCCCAAGCTTTAGACCCCACAACCTCCTCAGGAAGGCTGTTCCATGCATCCACTACCCTCTCTGTGAAAAAATACCTCCTCACATTGCCCCATTATCTTTAAATTGTGTCCCCTTGTTCTTGCATGTCTCTTTTTCTGAAAGATGCTACTCTCTTGGACTTTGCTGATTCCACTGAGGTACTTAAAAGTTTCTATCATGTCCCCCCTCTCCCTCCTTTCCTCAAGGGTATACATATTAAGCTCTGTTAGTCTCTCCTCGTATGGCTTCTCTTGCAGACCCTGCACCATTCTAGCTGCCCTCCTCTGGACTGCCTCTATCCTGTCTATGTCCTTGTGGAGATGGGGTCTCCAGAACTGGACGCAGTACTCCAGATGGGGTCTCACCAACTGTCTGTACAGAGGGATAACAACTTCCTGTTTTCTGCTAGTGATACCTCTCCTTATGCTTCCCAGTATACCCCAGCTCTCCTACTGCCTTCTCATTGCTTTAACCTTAGGTCATCTGATATGATTACCCCAGGTCCCTTTTCCTTTTGTTTTTGTTACTACCTCCCAATTGTGTAATCTTCCCTGGGTTTTTTGTTTCCCAGGTGCATTACTTGCACTTCTTTGCATTGAATCCTAGCTGCCATACTTCGATCATTCCTCCAACCTTGCCAAGTCCTTCTCATCCTTTCCGCCTCCTTGTGTATCAACCCTGTTGCAGATCTTTGTGTCATCTGCAAAGAGGCATACTTTTCCTTCCAGTCCCTCTGCAATGTCACTTATAAAGACATTAAAAAGGACTGGACCCAGTACTGAACCCTGCGGTACCCCACTAGTAATCCCTCTTTCTTCAGAGTGGACTTCATTTACAATTACCTTCTGTGTCCTGTTGTCCAGCCAATGTTTTACCCAGGCTACCACCCTGGGACCCACTTCCAGTCTGGTTAATTTGACTATTAATCTTTTGTGTGGGACTGTGTCAAATGCCTTGCTAAAGTCTAGGTAGGCCATGTCCACAGCCCCTCCCTGGTCTACTACTTTGGTCACCCAGTCAAAGAAATCAATTAGATTAGTCTGACATGACCTTCCCACTGTGAACCCATACTGCCTTGGGTCCTGTGCCCCACTGGCCTCTAGGTACTCAACAATTCTTTCCTTCAGAAGTGATTCCATCACTTTCCCTACCACACAGGTCTGTAGTTTTCTGCCTCTATCTTGGTCCCACTTTTGTGAAGCGGAATCACATCTGCCTTCCTCCAGTCCTCGGGTACCAAACCATCCTCCCATGATTTGTTAAAAAGGGTAGTCAGTGGTTTCACTAGTTCTCCCCTTAATTCTTTTAGAATTCTGGGGTGAATTCCATCAGGCCCCATTGCTTTGTCCACCTTCAGTTTTAGGAGTTATTTCAGAACCCTTTCTTCTGTGAAAAGACTGGGATCGACCCCCCTATCAAGAGTGCTTCTGTTAATTGGATTAGGCACCTCCCCTCCTCTTTTGTGAATACTGAGCAGAAATATTCGTTCAATATCCCTGCTTTTTCACTGTCCCCCTCTGCCCACCCACCGTTCATTCTATTCAGCCTCACTATCCTTCCCTTTGTCTTTCTATGCTCCCCGATGTACCTATAAAAGGTTTTATCCCCCTTCTTAACCAAGTTGGCTAGCCTTTCCTCAGTTTGGGCCTTTGCTATTCTGACTTCCTTCCCTGCTTCCTTCTGCCTTAACTGGTACAGCTCTCTGTCCTGCTCCTTCTGTGTTTCCTTATACTTCCTGAATGCTATCTTTTTCTCCCTAACTTTCCCCGCCACCTCTTTTGAGAACCAGAGTGACTTTTTCTTTCATTTTGATTTATTTGCTTCACACAAAGGCTTGTTGCCTCTGTGATGGCAGTTTTGATGATTCCCCATTGTTGCTCCACCCCTCCTTCTAGCCTGTTTGCTAGTGCTTTTCTGAAGCACTCTCCCATCTTGCCAAAGTTAGCCTCCTGAAGTCCAGTACCCTCACTTTTGTATGGCTTGACTCTGTAGCTGAGTTTAACGTGAACCACACTGTTTGATGGTCACTTGTTCCCAGATGGCAACCCACTTCAAGATCTGAGATCCTCTCACTGTCCCCATTTGAGAGTACGAGGTCTAAGATTGCTCCCTCATGAGTGGGTTCCGAAACTAGCTGTCTGAGGCATGCCATCTGTAGGGCATCAAGAATGGCCCTGGTCTTGGATATAGCTGCAGCAAGTGTGCTCCAGTTAACATCTGGCATATTCAGGTCTCACATCAACAGTATCTTCCCCTTTCTCTGCCAGCCTAAAAATGCCTCCTATCATATCCTTGTCCATTCCCTCCCCCTGACCTGGGGGTCTGTATACAACCCCTGTGCGGACTGTGGTGCCACTTCCAGTCTCCAAGGTGAACCACAGTGCCTCCTCTCCTCCCTGTTTATTCTTTTGTTCAGTTGCTTTTATTCCTTCCTTTACATAGAGAGCTACTCCTTCCCCTCTTCTCCCCTCCCTGTCTCTCCTGTAGGTTACGTACCCTGGTATGTTAACATCCCAGTCATGGTTCTCTGTGTACCTCCCTCTTCTGACTTGTGATACCCTACTAATATAGCCCAATATGGTAAATGAGCTACAATAACCCACAAAGCACACTCATGCACCCCTTTCTCTGTGTTATGCAGAAGCAATACAGGTCCACACACATTCCACTGAGTCCAATAGCAGGCTTACTTTTGGCTTTTTATTTTATTTTTTATTTATTTAGTTTTTGTTGACCAGGTAAGTGCACTAGACAAATCCTGCCTATTTTCAGGCACGACCCGGGGGAGGGGGATACAGATGAATGCCAAATGACCTTGAACCAGATTAAGCTGCTACCTTCTCCTACCCCCCCGCGGGACATCAGCAGGGGCCAAAATACGAAGGAGGTGAGCAAAACACCTGGCTGAATTTCATGAGGCACCTTAAAAATGAACATTTTAGAGAACAGAGCTCTTACAGGAATGCTCTCTAAAGGATCACAAACATGGGCACAGTGTCCCTGATAGGGAACAGTCCAAAAATGTACTCATTCCTTCCACAGCTAATCCCAAGCCGCATTCTTGAGCCTCTTCTGTTACTATGGCCAAACACTGGGCTGCCAATCAGGAACCTGTGTCCTGGCTCTAAGTGTGCCCTAGTACACTGTGGAATATGGCAGTAGGCACAACTTCTGCACCATCAAGTGTCCTTTAAAGCCTTTCTAGAAACAGCAGAATCAGTATGCCACTGCGCCTATGTCAGACTTGTCCCTTTTCCTGAATGCATGCGTTAAAAAAAGTCCTTGCTGCTGGCTCAGTGACAGTGAAAGCAGCCTGCATAGTGGGAAGGATACGCAGTACAATCCTAAAGAACACAGCCCTTACTGTATATGTTATTTTACACAATTAAGGGATACTGGGATTGTAAAACAAGTTTTCGTCTTGCACATGCAATCTTCCTAGCAGTTTCTGCCAGGATGGTACAGCATGAAACTCTAAAATAATAGCCAAAAGTTCACTTCTCTTACTGTCTCCTAGCTGGACTTAGCCTTTGCTCCATCTTGTTTGTACCTTCTATCCCCTACTGTACCTTTATTGCCTGTTGTTACCTCTAATACCATGGGATATTTACCATCCACCTATGTGCTATGCAACCTACACCTCTGTAATCTGTTTAACTCTAATTTGTGCTGCAATGTATGAGTATTTGTTACCACTGTATTTTTGACTTGTACTCTCCCGGGTCGTGCCTGAAAATAGGCAGTTTGCCTAGTGCACTTACCCAGTTACCAAAAGCTAATAAATAAATAAACACACCGAGGATACACTGAATGGGCAGCCTTAGACAACAAGCATGTGTCTGCATAAATAGGTTTTATAGCAACCAGGAACCTTGAGAGCGAAGCTCGAGAGGTTCACTGGTTGCCATAGAAAACTTGAGATGAAGTCACAGACTTGTCTGTGTACGGATGCCCATACATTACCTTTTACAGTATATAGGCATCCATGCCCATTTCAGATACTCAGATTCCTTTCAGTGAACTGGCAGTGGGAAGGGCACTTGAGAGTTGGTAGCAGGCTCAAAATTATTGATTCAGTGTGCTGCAGCTTTTTCTGTAAGTTCAAGTTTTAAAAATAAAAACAGGTTCCAGCTCAACTGGACAGAGAAAAGCAGCTGTGTGGCAGCATTCTACCCAGGCTCACCTTTACATGGAAAAAATGCATGGATTTCTCATTCTCAGGGCAAACCACTTACTTACAAGTGAAGAACTTAACTCTTGTAAAAAGTTTCTGAAAGCTCTAAAATAATATGCCGCCCTTTACGTTACTAAATGATGAGCATCTGTCCCTTTGCACTGCTTATCAGTATATAAATTGTTGATTTTAATAGTTTAAACACTATATTTTACCAAACAAAAAACTGTAATACCTTCAGAATTGCAATGCAATGTGAAACAAGGCCCCTGAAAAAAAAAAAAAATATTTCTGTTAATGAAGAAATAAAACTATAGACACTTTTTTCCAAATAAATATGCAGCAAAACTATGCTAATTAACCTACTCTTGTTGGCATGATGCACTACTGAAGGGAAACTCCAGCAAGTCTACAAAGTGCAGCAGCTGCATAAAATGAAAATTACGTACCTACCATAATTCTTGATCTTCTCTTGTATCTTCACAATTCATTACTACTCGGTGTAAGCCGGAGGCACACACCTGCATGGGAGCTCTTGTGTTTTTTGGTAGGGGGGAGTAGTTGGCACCGCCCACGAGGCCGACACACTGCGTGGCGCTCAAGGGTTGGCCATTAGGCGCCATAGACTCCTCCTCCACCCCAGTTCTGTCCTACCGGAGAGGAATAAAAAAAGGGGGATAGAGAAATCCAAAGATGAGGCAAGAGAGCCAAGGAATAGAAAAAGGAAAGGATATAAACTGAAAAAGGAATAAGCCGACCAGATGACAGAGGAAATGGAATTTTTCTAACTGGCCTTAGGGCCCCAGCCCCTGAGCGGCAGTACAGGAAAGAGAGAGAGAGAGAGAGAGAAAGGAAGAGAAATATATATATATATATATATATATATATATATATATATATATATATATATATGTGTGTATGGGAGAAGGGGAGGCTCCGACGTGCTGAGCCGGGAGACCACTGGCTTATTTTCAGCCTCAAAAACCTGACAGGTATGAAGACACAGGTGTAAGGATCCAGTCAGCTTCAGGGACAACTGGACATAGGTCCAGAAATAGAATTTGAGATGGTCTTGGAAAATATAAAGCATGCAGAGTCTGACCCCCCCCCCAAAAAAAACAGGATAAAAGTCCTGGAGCACGGCCCTCACTAGCTTACCACTTGAGGGATTAGCCAAGGAGGGAAAAAAATCTTAAAAGGAGAGGACTCTGTCCAGAATGACCCCTATAAGTAGGGAGAAAGCGAGAAAGAAAAAGAGGGGGGACTCCCTACAGACCCTCCCACTGGATGCACTGACGAAGTCACTGCCCTTAAACAAGTTGACAATGGACAAACAGTTAAATGCCAAGTCATGGAATGGACCCCACACTGTACCCCGCTGAGAATCCTCCCTGCAAGGCCAGGGCGATGACCCTACTCGCCATCCTCCTAGGTTGGGGCACTCTGTGACTTTAGAGAAGGAAACAGAGGGCCCCGAGGTACCAGGGGGACTCTGCTTCCAACTGGCCTCGAAGAGGAGGAGGGCGACCAGAGTGGAGGTGGCAACCAGGAGCTGAGGCCCAAGAGAGGAAGATGGGCAGAATTCAGTAATGAATGATGAAGATACAAGAGCAGATCAAGAATTACAGTAGGTGCATAATTGTCATATCTTCCCTCATCAATCTTCACCATTCATTACTGCTGGGTGAGTACCAAGCCCCCCGGAGGGGACCTGGCACTGTCCTGAGGGAACAGATTCCCTCAGTCTCCTGCAGGGAGATGCAGGAGGGGAAGACCCTATTGCCATACTAGGTCATACATGGCCAAAGGCTGGTCAGGCCAAGAAGGTGTCCCACGTGGCTGGGGGGATCGAAGTCACCCCTGTAAATTCCTCCTTACTTTGCGGGAGAAAAGACATGTCCCCCGGAAGGCAGAGGAAATCACCCTATGCCGGTCAATGGGTGACAATCTAGACAAGCGAAGCCATGCCATCCGCCTGATGCAGATCACAGTCCCTGCCAGTCTGGAAACCACCTCATTGGCATCATCAATACCCCTGCTTGGTGCTTTGCAAGCTGCAGAGATGCTAACACCTGAGCCAGGTGCCTGTTGTAGGCAGCGTGGTGAGCCTGATGTGAGCTGATGCAGAGCAGCACATGAGCTGAAGAGAAAACTCTTCTTCCCCACTGGCTGAACTCAGTGGAATCCGGATCCGGTGGTCAGAAGTGTGCTGGGTGTTGAAGCCCAGAAGGAGTATCTAAAGCTGTCAGCCCTGGGGGCAGGTGAGGCAGAGAACCAAGAGACTCCTAGAGAGCACATTACCTCCTCCGGCAGTCTGCTGGGGCTCAGGATGAGGCAGCTGGTGACTGCCAAGTGTGGACTGACGTTTTCTGGAAGGAAATAGGCCAGGAAGGTTTCACCAGGTGGTTCGCACTAAACTCGCTCAAAAAGGAGTGCATCTCCTGCTCGGTATTGCGTCTTACCACATGGGAAATGTGGAGCTCCTGAACTAACCTCGAAAGTAATCGCAGATATTCAGTGAAATCAGTGTCGGAGGAAAGGTGAACAAGAACATTCTTCTTCCTCAGATGAGGAAGCCAAGGAAGTAGAAAAGCTTGGATGCTCAGAATCCTCCTGCTGCGGTGGAGACTGGTGAAAGACTTGCTCGTCCATGACTTTAACATACCTATGGAAGGCCGCTGCATTGGCCCTGAACATCTTCCAGGTTAAGGGTCCCATAAGGCCCACATGGCCTGGGAGAGGAGGAGGTGTCTGCAGAGGGATTGAGGAAGGGCACCCAACTGATAGTGCCCAGCCTCTGCCAGGGCTCTGAGACCTTGCAGTAGCTCCTCTCACACCGGGGGATCCAGTCAGCGGATGCTACAAATGTGAGAAACAAATCCTGGCTGACCCTGGCGAGAATCTTCCTGTGTGGTGCGACCGGGGTTGTATGGATCAGAAGGGCAACCCCAAGCGCTGCCCACTAAGGGCACCTCTGAAGTCTCAGAGGAGGAGAAGCAGGGCTCAGCACTGCAATTTCTCTCCACCGCCCACAGGGTAGTGGAAGAGGGCCCCCGCGTTTCACCCCGGCCTCTCAACCTCTCGGACTCTGAGGTCACCCTCTTCCTCAAACCCGGTACTAAGGAGTCTCTTCTTCTGCTTGAGGATGAGGGGGGTGATGTAGCCATGACAGGGGTAGTTAGAGATGGAAAGGGAGTGGGGGACAGGAGGCGGGGTCTGGACAGCAGGAGGAATGGGGGGAACCTGGATTGCAGGAAAATGGGGGCAGCAGTGGATCAGAGCAGGAGGGGCAAGGGGAAGAGGGAGGAAAGCACAAGGACAAGGACCAATTGGGAGGAAAGGGCAAGGAAAAGGATCAGAAGTACAAGGAGGATACAGTAAAGGGAGCTGAGGGTTTAGGCCAGGGGAGCATGACAAGTAAGGAGGGACTGAACGGAGACAGGAAGGAAGGGAGGGAGGACAAGCCAGGCTAGTTTAGCGGATGGGGGAGAAGGACCAGTCGCGAGCAGTGAGGGGGGAGTTAGCGAGGCACAGAAGAATACTCAGGAGGAGGAGAGGTATAGGATCGGAGAGGAGGGTGGCCAGGGTAAATGAGGGGCAGCATGTGGCACCCAGATAGGGGAGGAACAAGGAGCCGGCTGGGTGGAGGGCCAGTAGAAGGATGAGGGACATGGAAGGGAATGGAGGAAAATGAGCAGTCAGTGTGCTGCTGTTGGGGATTCTATGATCAGGGTATCAAATGGGATAGGGAGGGAAGTCTGGCCAGTTAGAGACAAAATGCTTCCCTGGACTAACGTGTACAGGGCCAAGCCAAGAGTTATATCAGCTGGCAAAGGATTGTGGGGGTTCCCGGACATACTGGTCCACCTGAGTACAAATGACATTGAGGGAAATAGCGACTAGAGATACAGGCAAGGTTCAGGGAGCTTGCTGGTCTGTCATGACATAGGGTGCAAGATTTCCTTCTGAAATCCTGCCGTGCTGCAAGGGCTAGTGGGGAACACTAAAAGAAGATTAGGGAGATAAACCAGTGACTCAGGGAGTAGTGTGAGGCCAGAGGGTATGGGTTGATGGGGGATTGGGGGGAGACTTGGGAGGATAAGGAGCTGTATGCTAGAGATAGGCTCATCTCAATTTGGAGGGGAGGGGAATCCTTAAGTTGAAAATAGAGGGGTTCATTGGTGAAAAGTGGGGTTTAAACTTGTGAAGGGTGGAGGGATGGGAGAAAAGGCTGTCGAGGGGGGGGTCTGATAAAGGAGGGACTATGTCTCCAGCCCCCTAAGGAGCTGGAGGAATGTGGGAAAAGGCTGACTGGTAAAGTGCAGACCAGGGGAAAATGGAATCCCCATGGGGACACGAGCAGAGGAAATGGAAGTATAGGGAAAGGATGGAAGGTAGTCCTGCTAAATGCCAGGAGCTTGGGCAGTAAAATGCCTGAGCTCCAGGCGATGCTAACTGAGGGAGCAGTGGATGTGGCAGTGGTCACTAAGACCTGGGCCACACTGAGGACATGACTGGGACCTGAACCTGGAGGGTTACACTATGTTCAGGAAGGACGGGGGAGGGAAGGGAGGAGAGGTAGCAATAATAGTCAAAACTGCATTGGCATGGGGGAGTACAGGAGGCGGAGGGAACCGTGGAGGCAATTTGGGTCACCCTGATAACAAGGGGGGGGGAGGCAAGAGAGTAAAAATAGGAGTGGTGTATAGACCCCCTGCGCTGGCGGAGGAGCTGGACCAGAGTTTGGTGGCAGATGTTGGGAGACACTGCAGATTGGGCAGGGGAAGGGTGGTGGTGGGGGACTTAAACATGTCAGGAAAAGACTGGGAGACTATGACATCCGCGGTGGCCAGGGAACAGAGGTTTCTGGATGTCTTTCAAGATGCGTTCCCAACTCAGCAGGTGGGGGAACCGACCAGGGAGGCGCGGGTACTGGATGTGGTCCTGGCAGACAGTGACCAGATTGGGGGCCTGGATGTAAGGGACCCGTTGGCGGGGAGAGACCATGCCACGGTCTGGTTCTGCCTGGACCTAGGAGGGGTAGAAGGCTGCACAAAGACGAGGTAACTGACTTCAGGGGGGTGGATTTTAAGGAAATGGGAAGGATCCTTAAGGAGCATTTGGATGTGATTGGGTCAGACATGGATGCTGACAGTAGGTGGGAAATAATCAGGAGAGGGGTGCAGGATGCTACCAGCACCTGTGCAGAGTAAGACAAAAATGCGGTGGGGCCGAAACCCTGCTGGTGGACCAGGAGGTCAGGAGGGTGGTGCGGAGAAGAGGCAGCCTATAGGCGATTCAAGTGCTCAAGGAGTGAAGGGATTGAGAGAGCACGAACTGATGGCTAGAAGGGCCACTAGGGTGGTGAGGGCAGCTAAGGCAAGGAAGGAGCAGAACCTGGCCAGGGAAATTAGGAGAGGGAACAAGGGGTTCTTTACATACATTGGGGAAAACAAAGGTGAAGGGGCAGATCAGCAGGATTAAAACAGGGGAGAGATGGGCACAAGACCCAGGGGAGCAGGCTGAGGTACTAAATGAGTACTTCACCTCAGTTTTCACCAAGGAAAATGGGAGTGCTGCATTATACATGGGAGGAGACAGTGATACTTGGGGGGGCCCTTACCGATCGGCAGGTCTGGGGAGAGGGGTAGGCATCACTGGCAGGAGTGGGGAAGCTAAGCAGGGAGAAGAGGTAGCAGAGGTGGAAATCACAGCAGAGAGAGTGAGGGAAGCCCTCAGGTCCCTTAAGACGGAGAAAGCACCGGGGCCAGATAAATTACATCCCAGAGTGCTGAAGGAACTTGCGGATGTCCTGGTGAAACCCCTGGCGGAGCTTTTCACCATCTCTCTGAGAACAGGGTGGGTGCCCCAGGACTGGAAGGTGGCGCATATAGTGCCTATCCACAAGGGGATCAAGGGAGGTGGCAGGGAACTACAGGCCTGTCAGCCTGACATCAATGGTGGGCAAGGTGATGGAGGGAATTGTCAAGGAGAGGCTGGGGGGGACCTGGAAAAGTCCGAGTGCCTGGATGATAGACAGCATGGATTCGTCCCAGGGGAAATCACGTCAGACAAACCTTGTGGAGTTCTATGACTGGGTGACGAGTGCCTTGGACCTGGGTAGACCAGTGGACGTCCTCTTTCTAGACTTCAGCAAGGCATCTGACTCTGTTCCTCACGAGGGCCTGTTGGATAAGCTGGGAGAAATCGGGTTGGGGAACCAGATGATCAGATGGATAGACAACTGGCTCCAGGACCGGACCCAGAGGGTCGTAGTTGGCGGGATAGTCTCATCCTCAAGGAGGGTCATTAGTGGGGTCCCACAGGGATCAGTCCTTGGGCCCCTCCTGTTCAACGCCTATATCTCTGACACAAAGACAGGTATCAGGAGTGAGATGAGTCTCTTTGCGGATGACTCAAAACTGGGGGCAGTAGTGGATGGGGAGGAGGGGAGGGTGGCCCTACAGGGGGACCTAGAGGCTCTGGAAAGATGGTCTAGAAAGTGGAAGCTGAGGTTCAATGCAGGAAAATGCAAGGTACTGCACCTGGGGGCCAGAAACCCGGGCCAAGTGTACACCCGGGGTGCTACAAGTCTCAATGGCTGACAGGGACCTGGGGGTGGTGGTGGATGTCAAGATGAACAACTCGGAGACTTAGAGGAGGGCAGCAGCCAAGGCCAACAGGATGCATCGCTAGGGGGATCACCTCCAGAAGGAGGGAAGTGATACTCCCTTTGTATAACTGCTTGGTGAGGCCACACCTCGAGTACTGCATGCAGTTTTGGAGGCCACACTTAAAGAGGAACATTAAACTCCTGGAGAGGGTCCAGAGGAGGGCAACCAAAATGATTTGGGGCTTGGGGGACAGGACCTATGGGGAGAGGCTTGAAGAGCTAAATATGTACACATTGGAAGAGAGAAGGGACCGGGGGAACATGACAGAGGTCTTCAGGTACATGAAGGGGGTAAATAGGGGAGGAGCAGTCAGGGTGCTTCGAAGGAAGGAGGAGGGGGCAACTAGAGGGCATGGGTGGAAGCTGGAGGGGGAAAGATTCAGGGGAGAAAGGAGGAGGAGGTGCTACTTCACTGAGAGGGTGGTGGAGCCATGGAATGCGCTGCCCAGGGGGCTGGTGAAGGCAGAGATGTGGAGGGGTTCAAGAGGGGGTGGGACAGGTACAGGGGAAAGGTTCTGGAAGCAAAATCCATTGCAGCGAGAATATTTGGAACTGGGAAGGGAGAAGCCAGAGAAGGCGAGGGTGGCAGCAAGGTCAGCTCCCAGGGTGGGGGCTAACTAAACGAGCAGACATGAAAGACCATTAGGCCTATTCTGCTGGCATTTTAATATGTTAGTAATCCCGCAGGCCCTCCGAGGGAGACCGCAGAAGAGGTGGGCCCAGTCCCAACCGTGGTAGCCAGGGCAGCACCAGAGATGGCAGCTGCCCCGGCCACCAAGGTTGAGACCATCACCCCAAGCACCATGGAACTGCTGTCTGACACAGGGCTCCCAACACCAGGGCCAACGTGGGGGCCTGCAGAGACCGCGGAATCTGGGATGCCCGGGAGACCAGCACTGGGCCGCCTGGTGTGACGTCCAAGAGGGCTCCCTGACCCTGAGTCGGGATGCCAGTCCAGATCAGCCAGCGAATCATCTCCCTCTGAAGAGGAGACCGCACATATCGCCAGACTAGTGACCCCGGGAGCTCCCCTGCCAGCGGCGCTGCCACGTGACACAACACTGCCTGTGGCGCCACCCTGATCACCAGCACCGCAAATGGCACCGGGAACCAAGATGGCTCCAGCAGGCAGCGCACAGGGTCCACTGGTGCCGGGCCCAGCAGCCATGGGCCACAACACTGAGGGGGGGCCTGCACCTCCGAGGAGGTGACTGCTGTAGCAGTGCTCCCAACCCGGCTCTGCAGTGAACCAAACCATTCCTCCGGCACTGCGGGAGACACCTCCTTGACAGCAAGGCTAGAATCAGAAGAGGAGGTTTCCTCCTCAAGAGGCTGTATAGACCTGGGAGGGTACCCGGAGGCTGGGTCAAGAGTTCTCGCCATGGCATCCCCAGAACGATGCCATCCTCTGAAAGTCGGCAGGGCCCTACCAACTTTAGACATGTGGATATCAAGAACGCGGCAGTCCATGGAGAAACAGGTGTTGCCGTTATCCATATCGTGGTTGGGACCCAGGCAACGAAAGCAGATGTCATGCCAGTCCATCATGGAATAATGTTGGCCACAGGGGCACTGATGCATGAGGGCAGGGCCTGCTTTGGATTTCTTCCGAGCCCCCGAACCAGACATGATGCTGAAAACAATTTATGAAAACAACAGAACAGACCCGGTGCCATCGGTAAGGAAATTAAAAGGAATGAGCTTACCGGGGTCAATGGCGTCGGGTGGATACTCAGAACTGGGATGGAGGAAAACGGAGATGCAGGAACATGGTGTCGAAAATCAGCCAAGGCCTAGTGACGCAGCAAATCTGAATATTCGCACAGCAGGTGCAACCTTGATGGTGGGAGAAACAGAACTAGGGTGGAGAAGGCATCTACAGTGCCTAACGGCCAACCCTCATGCGCCATGCAGTGCATCGGCCTCATGGGTGGCACTATCGATGCTGATTCCCCCCCCCCAAAAAAGCTCCCGTGCAGGTGTGCACTTCCGGCTTATACCCAGCAGTAATGAATGGTGATGACTGACAAAGGAAAATTGCCCAATTAGGGCTTTTAGCATTAAAGCAGGGGGGTTACTTCGTTAAATCCGCGTAGTCCATACTCTCTTCAGAGCCACCCGTGACCATCTCGCACAGCTGGGCAGCTTGCGCTGCACAGGTTATGCTAATGAGGGTTACCAACTCTGCCACTTATTGGTAGCCCTCATTAGTATAACCCATTCGGCAGAAGCCGCCTGGCTGCACGAGCTGGCCGCAGGTGCTCTGGAGAGATTATGGACAGTGTGGATTTTACGAAGTAAACCTCACAGCCTAGCAGGTAACTAAAACATTGCTTTAATGCTAAAAGCCCTAATTGGGTGTTTATGTAGTAGTTGCTGCACTTTGTAGGCTTGCTGGAGTTTCCCTTTCAGCAATAAGGTATGGCCAGGGATTAAATTAATAGCTTGTCAATCACCCCTAGGGGCATAATGTGGCATGAGGCAAGCCGAGTGCCACTCTGCCCCCAAGGGGGTGATTAACTGATTGTTAGTTTAACCCTTGGGAATGCCTTATTGCATTATAAACAATTATTTAAACAAAAGATGTTTTAAGAGTCTTCCCTCATCAAGAGGGAGATTTTGAACAAAGTAGTCCATCAACCATCTGCCCAGGAATGCTGGTTCATGTCGGAGTACATCTTTACAGTCATTCATGGCATGCTGCTACTTTTTCTCAGTTCATGCACCATAGTGATAAGGCTCTGCATGCCAGTTTAACAGAGATTAATGTAAGGGTCTCAGAATGTGGATTACCCAATGAGATTGCAGCAATTCTGAGTCCCTCAGTTACTGCATACCTCACTGTGGTAATGCTTATTTATTTCTGATACACTACAACCACATAAAAGCTGGTGTGCTGGTTGCGGAAGAACCTGATAGGCCAGTGACTTTCCTACTTGCCTAAATAAGTATATATTGGTAAATTCTTTCTTTGAAGTACCGGTGCCACTTTGCTTTCAAATGCCTAGTTTCATACTTCTACAGGATTTTTTTTATGTTCACACATTATGACGTCACCCAGCTTCGTAGAAAATAAAAAAATAAAAAATATAAAAAAAGAAAGAAAAGTAAGAAAGAAAGAGAGGAAGAAAAAAACACGCTGCTGATCAGCTAGGTAATTGGTCTTTTTCTTCCCAGGCAGATGGCATCCAAAAGTGGTGATATGCCACTGAAAGCCCATATAACGATCAATTATTATTAAAAGTCAGGTGTTATGACTGCAGTGTTGAGTCATTAAACTAGGGGACTCTGCCATTCTTTTTAGGCGTAAAGTACTTTCTGTCAGGGCTGGATACCCATTCTTCCTGTTTCCATTATCCTTCACCTCCAGTTGCTGGGTCTGCCATGGCTGTATTTTTTCATCTCTGGTTGATTTCACAGCCAAGGAGCTAGCTTTGCAGTTGATGTCAACGTTGCTCCATGCAGGTATACTGCATGCTTGAATGCAGGCAGCCAGTACTCTCCTTTGGGAACCAAAACTCCATAGTCATGATATGTTGAGATCCTGCTGATCTCAAGGTGAGAAGACCATCTCCAACCCGAATCCAGGTCTGTCAGGTGGCAGCAGATAATACTGCTATCATAGCACTGGGCTGGCTCTTAAGGATTCTTTTAACCAGAAAAAAAGATTTTCCTACTCCTTGTTGTGAGATACATTAGTTATGCAGACTGGGTAGACCCCTTGGCTGTTTTTCCGCTGATACAATCTGTTTCTATGTAATTTATAATTTTTTATGTTCAATTTCACTAACCTGTTTAGACCCCCTTGTATTTTCTCTCCATCCTCCTCAATATTTATTTATTTATTGCTACGATTTCAATACCTTTGAAGCAGAAATTCGTTTACAAAGGTTCTGCATCAAATACAAATAGTGCAGGGAAATACATTACAGGATGACATTCATGAATATGGGTGATAAGCATGGGGATGCCAAGTACAACAAGGGGACATGTATATACAAGCTATTTACAATTCGTCACAGGTGAGGGTAAACAAATGATCATGGAGGATAACAGGGAGTTTAAACCAAATAAGTCAAAGTAGAAAGTAAGGATAATAAAATGTACATAAGTGCCGGTACAGTGGCGCTGAGGGTTGAGGCTCTGGAAGCCACATCTCGTGCCACACCGGTGACCCGGGTTCGGAGACGGACTGGGATCAGCAGGTAGGGAAGAGATCGAGCATCCGGAGGACTGCTCTCTTCCAGGGGAGGGATCTGGGGGATGCACCGCTCAAGGGCGGCCTCTGGCACACCAACATAGCAGCACTCACGCAAGTGGGGCGGAGCTGCGTCAGGTGTCGGCACTCCATGCCCAAACGCCATCGCACGACTGAGCTCCGAGGGGCAGGAACAACCAAGGTGGAAAAAAACCCCGTCCGCTTGGGAGGCGAAGGCAGGGCGAGTAGGCTGAGCCCACATGTCCAATACCGGCTCCGATCCTGGCTTGACTCTCCATGGTCCTGCCTCCTCGTTCAGGGTCACAGGAGGAGGATCCAGCACCACATTCCTCAGCCAGGTGAAGAGCACGGTGGGCGGTAGAGGCAACACGCCTGTGTGCCCTAGCTGGAGAGCTGCCCCAAGTGACCAGCAACCGGAAGGAAAAAGAGTTAACAAAACAAAAAAAAAAAGTACGTAAGTGGCACTACGGCTGAAACAAAAAACTACAAAGGTAAATGCATACACAGCTGTTTACAGTACAGCACAAATGCAGAAAAGCTGAAGATCAAAGGGGATGACATTAAGGGGTGTAGGTGAGATAAGTAAGAGTAGAAGGTAAGGCTGAAACCAGCAAGTGGGGAGGGGGGAGAGACTGTGGCAGCTTCACAGAGGAAGGTAAGGGAGAAAGAAAAAGAGGGGGGGCGGAGGAGAGGGAGAGAAAGACAGAAAGTGATAGATGGGGTGAGGCAGTCAGAGGGTGACTTTATACAGAGTTGTGTAGGTGCAAAGGGGTTAGGTGGGGGAGTGAGAGGAGGAAAAGAAAATAAAAGAAGGGGGTAGGGGTAGGGTTAGGGACAGTGGCTCTAGCCTGGAAGTGAGAGGTGGGCTTCTGCAGGGTGGTTGGAGCGAGCACAGAGCAGGGACCAAAGGTTAGGGAGGGCAGTCACAACTGTTTAGTAGGGAGAGATGCTGGCGTAGTTTACTTTTAAAAGGGTCAAGGGTAGGGTAGTTATTGATTTCAGAGGGGAGGTTGTTGAGCCAGGTAGGGGCTCGGAACCTAAGAGACTGCTGCCCCTGGGTGGTGCGGAAGAAAGGGACTAGATATTTTACCATTGATACACTGTGTGTTGCGGAGGTTTGGGGCAGGCAGCAGAAGGGGCAGGGTACTTGGTGGGGTTTGGCCAAGGCTAATTTTTTTGGCAAATAGGCAAGTCTGGTAAGTGACCCTACCCTTGAGATTCAACCAGTGTGTTTGTGCGTAGAGGGCTCAAATATGAGTATACCTAGGGGTGCCAGAGACCAGCCTACATGCCTTGTTGAGAGACAACCTGATTCTTTTCAGCATGGAGTCTGTGGCAGCTCCGTAGATAATCAGTCCATAATCTATGATGGAAACTACAGAGCTGAAGACAGTGAGCCTGAAGGCTTCGGAGGTGAGGCAGTGACGATGTCTATAAAGAGTGCCAATCCGGGAGTTGATGGTTTTAGAAATATGGTTAATATGTATGGAGTAGGGCAGGGAACTATCTACGGTAATTCCTAGATACTTGAATTCTTTGACTAGTTTGAGGGGGAGATTTTGGTTGTTTACGATGATTAGGCAGGTAGATTTGTGTTGGTTGTGGGGGCTAGAGAAAAGCATCACTTTTGTTTTTTTTTATAATTTATCAGCAATTTATGGTCTCCAAACCACTATTCAATAGCAGCAAAACTTATTTGGAGGTCTTTGGTGAGCAGGGTGGGGTCGGTGTGGGAGGAAAAAAAAGACAGCATCATCTGCGTACAGAATGATGTTGTTTGGGCAGGCTTTGGGGAGTGAATTAAGGAAGAGGCTGAACAATAGGGGTCCAAGGATGGAGCCTTGTGGAACACCGGAGCTAACAGAGTGGCAGCTAGATAGGGTGTCATTAAGTTTAACTCGCTGCGACCTACCATCAAGGTAGCTGGAGAACCAATTGGTGACCTCCTTGGAAAGGTTGATGGTCTGGAGTGAGCACAGTAGGAGTGAGTGGTTTACAGTATCAAAGGCCTTGGTGAGGTCGCTATACATCAACTCCATCAGTTGTCCACGGTGCAGAAAGTCTGTGTACTCGAGTAACGCAGTAGTCATGCTGTGTCCCTTCCTGAAACCGTGCTGCTCCCTACACTGGATGTTGTATTTATCAAGATATTCAGTTAGTTGGTTGGTGACAACGCCTAGTGCCTTGGGGGAGATAGAGATAGGCCGATAGTTTGTGGGCTGTGCTCTGTTGCCACTTTTATGGACAGGCACGACCAGGGCTGATTTCCAGATCTGTAGGAATTGTTCATGTGAGAGGGAGAGGTTGAGAAGAGTGGTATGGGGCTTAAGGACTGAGTCAAGTGTCAGGTTTAGGAGTTTAAGGTCTAAGGTGTCACTGCTGAACCTGGTTTTGCCTAAGACTTTTTAGATACTTCTTTGCCTCCTTCATGGGGACTCTCTTGAAGTGGGGGGCTATGAGGAGGGGAGAGCTAGAGGCACAGAAGGGACTGTCAGACTTCTTATGGAAGTCAGGGGGAAGAGTATGCTGGAGAGGTTGGTGAAGGCATCATTGAGGGTGTCAGCGATTAGTAAAGGGTCCTGCGTGGGTGCTCCATTGACACTGAGCAGGTTAGGGGGCGCTTTAGAGGGCTCTCCTGTGAGATCTTTGATGGTTTCCCAGAAATGTTTCCATTGCCCTAGGAGTTTTGCGGTTCTTGCCAAAAGTGAAAACCTTTTGACATGATGCATTTCCATGTACTGGGGTTATGTGAGGCCTTGTAGCCTGTATATCTGAAGGTCTTCCAGGAGTTTTGAGCAAGGTGCCAGAGATTATTCTCTGTCATGTATCATTTTGATTATGTCAGGGTGATTCCAGGTTGTAACCCCTTGTCCTTCCATTTGCATAGTGAGGTGTAGAGGTTACAGCCCTGTTAGTTTTGGATGAAATAGTCAAGGGCAGCATCTACACTGTGGGCAGAGTCTAAGGGGGACCAGCCAGTATGCTCAAGGTAATGCTGGAGGTGCCAGAGCTGCCCTTTCCTCTGTACACGCTGGGTAAAGACCTTGGCAGGAGCCTGAGGGGCTTTGTTGATCCAGTGGCAGGTGAACAGGGACTGGTCGCTCAAAGAGTCAGATAGGACCTCTGTGTGGGTTATCCTATCACGGTAAGAGGTAATGATGAGGTCAAGGAGTGAGTTGTTGCCAGTTCTGTAATTGGTTCTAGTAGGGGCGGTAACAAGTTGAGTAAGGTTAACGGCTGCGATGGCATCCTTGAGGGGGTCAGCTTCTGGGCCAGCCAGTTGGTATTGATATCACCAAGCACTACAACTTCGGTGTTAGGAGGCAGGTCACTTACATAATTAAGGACCAGATTAAAACCTGTGGCTTGCTCCCAGGGGGGATATATATGGACAGTATGGTTAAGGATTTACCACTGTGGCCGAGTATGACCTTGACGGCTAAAATTTGTGTCTTGTTTGCATCTGTTGGGTGAGGTAGGGCTTGCCCACTATATGAGTCTTTTAAGTAGAGTGCCACAGCCCCACCCTTTTTGCCTACCCCGTCTTGCCTAAAACCTGTGTAGCCAGTTAGTGAAACGGTGGAGTCAGGGACCTTTGGGAACAGCCATGTTTCATTAATCATCAGGGTTCACAACTTCATTTGCAGTCTTGAGGGCAAGTCAGTCACGCCCAATGCCAGTGATGCTCTGTGGTCAATAAGCAGGGCATGCACAAATACCTGTTGCCCTGTACACTCCCTAGGCTATCAAGCACGGGAGCCACATCTGTGGGCCAGACAGTCCTGTGATTTTCTGTATGATTAAACAAGAATGCTTGTTGGCCCAAAACTGTAACAGGACCCAGGGTAACAGGTTTGTGGTGACTTGAAGGGGTCACCTGGTAAAAAATTGTTTTGGCAACCACAAAGGTGTTCCAGAGCCACCAGGGACCACTCAATTCTGGCTAAAGATGGTTCCCTGAGACTTTGGGAGCTGTGGCATCAGGTCTGCAGTGCTCATCTAGGCCATATGGGACAAAAGTTTCATCAGACAAAACTGGGTCCCCGAGACTTGGGGCCTGGGGCTATCTAGCACCAATTTTTATTTTGGTCAAAAATGAGTCCCAGAGGCTTGTGGAGCTGGGGTGCAGTGCAGGTCTAAGGTGGTTGCTGGAGCCATCTGGAACCAAATTTATTTACTTTGCCAAAAATGTGTGGCACGTGGGGCCTGGGACAAATGCCCCTCCCCATGGGTTGCATGGGCTTAGGGGCCCAGGCCAACAGGTCTTCAGCGGTCATCAGGCCCATTTAGGACATTTTTTTGTGAGGACAAAAAAGGGTCCCAGTGACTTGGGGGGGGCGGGGATCAGTCTGCAGGGGTCGTCAGGTCCATCTGGGACCAAAGGCCAAAATTGGGTCCAGGAGACTTGGAAGATGGGGAGCTAAGCCGTGTTGGTGGTGTTCAGGCCCATCTGGGAGCAAATTTTTGAGAGGTCCGCTATGGTCATCAGGGCCATCTGAGACCAACGTTTTTTGGCAGACAAAAATGGGTCTCGGAGTAGGGGCAGGGCAACAGGTTTGCAATGGCTGTCGAGGCCATCTGGGAGCAATTTTTTCTTATTGCCAAAAATGGGTCCTGAAGGCTTGGGCCATCTGAGACCGATTTTTCCCCCCAAACTGGGTTCTGTGTCTTTTGGGGGGCTGGAGCAACAGGTCAGCAGTGTTCTTCAGGGTTATGTGGGACCAAATTTGTGTGGAGCCCAAAAATATGTCCTGGTGTGACAGGCAACAGTGATCATGGCTGCTACGTGACTGAATTTGTGTTGCTCAAAATGAGTCCCAAGACGGGGCACAGTGGTTGTTGGGGTCATATAAGAACAGAATGTTTTGCATGTTTTGCCCAAAATGGATCCTGAGGCTTTTGGGGCAGGCAAAATGACAGGTCTGTGATCATCATTGTCATCTTAAACTAAATCTTTTAGGGCCAAGATTTTGTTGCAGCAGCTTGGGGAGCCAGGGTGACAGGTTCATGGTGGTTGTTGGGGACATATCAGACCAAATTATTTTGGGCTAAAAATTGATCCTGGAGGCTTGGGGAGCAGAGGTAACAGGTCCGCAGTGGTTGCTGGGCCATCTGGGACTATTATTTGTTTTTGGTCAAAAATTGTCCAAATGGCTTGGTAAGCCAGGGAAACAGGTTTGCGCTGGTCATCTCAGCCATGTGAAACCACTTTTTGTTGGAAACAAATTGTGTTCAAGAGACCCAAGAGGCTGGGGCCATCTAGCACTAAAATTTAATTTTGGCCAGAAATTGGTCCAAAAGGCTTGGGATTGGGTTGACAGGTCCATGCTTGTTGTCAAGGCCATCTGGCACCAATTTACTTTCTTTGCCAAAATTGGGTGGCCTGTGGGGCCAGGGCCAAATTATTTGCCCAAAATGGGTCCAGGGGCTTAGAGTGACAGGTTAGGAGGCCAGCAGTGGTCTTCAGGTGTATCTGTGACTACATTTTTTGTGGGGCCAAAAAGAGTTTCCAGGGACTTGGGGCTGGTGTAAGAGTTTAGAGGTGGTCCTCAGGGCCATCTGGGAAGTGATTTTCATGGGGACCAAAAATGGGTCCTGGGGGCCTAGGTTGACAGGTTTGGACTGGTTATCAGGGCCGTCTGGGACAAATCTGTGGCAGACCCACAAATGGGTCCTGGGAAAACTGGGCTACAGTAGTCAGGGCCATGTAACCAAACTTTTGTTGTCTACAAATGGATCTGAGAGACTGGGGTGTGAAGGGTCGCAGTGGTTGTTGGGGTCATCTGTGACCAAGTTTTTTTGGCCAAAAATAAATTAAGGAGGCAGGGGGGAACCATGGTAACTGATGAGCAGTGGCCATTGGGCCATCTAGGACTAAATTTAGTTTTTTCGCCAAACACTGGTCCCGAGGCTTGAGGGGCCAAGGCAATAGGTACAAGGCGGTCATTGAGGCCATTCAGTACTAACATTTTTTGGGGTAAAAAATAGGCCCCAGAGGCTTGTGGAGCCAAGGCCTAGTACAGGTCCATGGTGGTTGTCAGAGCCATCTGGGACCAAATTTTTTATTGGCCACAAAATGGGCCCCAGGGACTTCAGGGGGTTGGGACGACAGGTTCACAGTTGTTATCGGGGCCATCTGGCAACAATTTTTTTTATTTGCCAAAAACAAGTGGTTTGTGGGGCCAAGGCTACATTTGCTTGTGCCCAAAACGGGTTACAATGGCTTTGGGGGCTGGGGTCACAGGTCTGCGGTAGTCAGGTTCATCCGGGACATTTGTGTAGGGCCAAAAAATGGGTCCTAGGGACTTTGGGGGGGGCACAAGATGACAGGTCAGCAGTGGTTGTTGTGACTATCTGAGATAAAATTGTTTTAGCAACCAGAAATAGGTCCTGGGGGTGTGGGGGCTAGGGTGACAGGTTTGCGGTGCTATGCAGAACCACTTAGGAACAAATTTTAGGGGGTTCCCGAGAAGTTCTGATTAAAAAAACTTCCAAGGGCAAAATGTTTTGTTAACTTAATTTGCTTTCATGTCCATATCTGGATAATCCTGTAAACCCCCCCCCCCCCAATGCTTTAAATACTGATTGAGGTCTCCCACCCTCTTCTGCTGGATGCTCTCTGCCACACTGATTTCTCTGCAGGCCCTCTCGCCTGGTGCACAAGCTATCTATCTGCTTGCTCCCAATGTGAAAAAATCAATGGGACACTCTCCAAAACTCTTCCCATCCATTCAGGGGTACCCGAGGGCTCCATCCTGGGCCCCCTACTCTTCTCACTCTTTCTAAACACCCTGCCCAGTGCAAGCTCTGGCAAAATTCTTTTGTATGCAGACGACGCTGTCATTTTTGCCACCCACCGCAATCCCACCTCCCTCCAGAACACCCTACAACAATCCTACAAATATGCCGAAGCCTGGTTTAAAGAGCACAGACTTGTCATTAACCTCAAAAAAACAAACAAAAAAAAAAAACAATGCTTTTTACCCACCCCCAAAACAAAGCCTGCAACTTCCCACTCCAGATCCTCCCCAGTACCAAACAACCACTTGAACAAGTCTGCTCCTATAAATATCTTGGGGTTTCTTTCAACTCAGCCCTCACCTACCACACCCACATTGATGCCCTAGCATCCGCCACTAACACAAGGCTTGGAATCCTCTACCGCTATAAAAACTGCCTCCCTCCTGATGCTCTAAGACTTGCAGTTACATCTTCAGTACTGTCCCTAGTTGACTATGGCCAGCCGGTCTATGGTACTGCTGACACTACCGCCCTCAATAAAATCAGGCTCACCCTAAATAAGGCCTGCAGGCTGACTACTGGTGCCCTCAGGCTCACACACACTTGTCAACTCTATGATGAGGCAAAACTGCTTAACCTGGATAAACGGCTACGCTATCAAACCTGCCTCATCACAAAAAAAAACTCTACTCGGACTATCCCCTCCCGGGGTGACAGCCTCCATCCACCACACCCAACCCACTATCACAACCCGAACCTCTGACAAGACCACTCTACTGGTTCCCAGATCCAGGACCACCCATGGTCAGAGCTCCTTCTGCTACAGAGCTCCATCCTGGTTTAACTCTCTCCCTGCTCCCGTCTCCAATGCCCCTACAATCTCCAACTTTAAAACGGCCCTTTGGAGCCAACTATTTAGCACTCGTGAGCTGCTCCTGTCTCTCAAATATGGCCTGATCTCTCCACACTTGACAACGCCCACTGGGCGGCACTCCACCTCACCCCCACAACTCTCCCGCGTATATTGCCTCTAATACCAGCATGTGCTCAGTGTATCAATGTAATTGCAACTAAATTGTATCATTGTAATTACGACTAAATTGTTTAAATGTATGAAACCACTCTGTGTACCTCTAATGACATGACTTTTATGCTGTAACCTAAATGTTTTATGCTGTAACCTAAATGTGTTTCTGTCTGTCCTCTACGTGACGAGGTACCTTTGGAAATGAGCCTCTGGCTCAACGGTTGTAAACTGATGTACAAATAAATAAATAAAATACATATCCCAGTGTGCTTGTTGCTTGAAGGCGGTGAGATACTCAGCCAGGACATCCAACAGCCGATCTGCTTGTTTATAGGAACAGCCTGCACAGTGTTATTTCAGTGCCAAACGCTGGTGACACTCACTGCTAGTACTGATCTTCCATCTCTACTAAGTGCTAAATAAGGGATCTGGCCAGGGGCGCTGTGGAGCCCGAGCAGCAAGCATCAACTTTCATCAGCTCTCAATAGTGGAGGGTGAATCTGCCTAATCCACCGTTTTGAAGCCTCTAAAACATCTTTTTGACCTCACCATCAGAAAGAGGGACCCAGAATTGCTAAAAATGTGTAATCCTAAAAAAGAAAAGGGGTCTGGAGGAGTCGGAAAAACTAAAGTTACTGGAGGACTGGGGAGCTCAGAAGCCGCCATGTCGACTGAAACCAGGCCTGAGTCAGGAGAGACCATCGCTGCCCTGAGGCATAAGCTGCAAATTCCGATAGCCTCCATGTTCACCGTCAACCAAAAGATGGACGACGTTAATGGTCGGGTTTTATTCCTGGAAACGGCAGTGGATGGCCTTAAGGGCGACCTCCAGGACGTGCAAAAGCAGGCCGAAGCCTCCTCTGGTGTAACCACGCTGATGGTTAAAGAAAATCAACACTTGAGGGAATGGTTGGAGGCCTCCGAAAATCAAGCCAGAGCGGCCAACATTAGGACAGTCGGGCTCCCTGAAGGCTCAGGAGGGGACCACCCGACCCTCAGTGTTAAAGAGTGGCTCACCGAAAAACTCTCTCCAGAGGTACCAGAAGTGGACTAGGAAATATGGAAAGTCTACAGAGTTACCCTCCGTGGTCGCATGCAGAATCAAGAGGAACCCCGTATTTTGATGCTGGTCACCTCGGGGGGTCGCAGCCCGAGACAGACTCTTGAGATGTGCCCGTAGACCAGCACCCTTATTTCAAGGGGATCAACAGGTCCACATATTTCTGGACATTAGTTATGTGACGAGACAGCGCCGCAAGAAATCTGAGGGAGTGAAACGGGCCTTATGAGACCTGGGAGTGCCGCACACTATCATTTTTCCTGCTCGGCTTTGGATCGTCTTTCAAAGTAAAACGTATCTTTTCTTGGATCCTATTGAAGCCGGCAAGTGAGAAGACCGGAGGGCTGCTGAATCTGGTAGGCGCACGGAAGGCTCGGACGATGAGGCAACAACCTGAATGTTATTCCTCAGGACACTGAAAGTACAGTTACATAGGAACTTAGCGTAACAGTAGATCTTCGAGAGAGGCTCCTTCAGTAGGTCATCACATATAGGACTGGTGCCACCTGGCATCGGTCTGCACAGCAGACTTTTCTAGCAATCCTCGACGTGGGCCCGCCCACCTGACGTCACATGACCGACGTCAGCTTGACTGTATATAGTGGGCGGTCCCCACGCCCGCCCTCCAGTTCTCCCGCCAAAACCACGAAGAGGCTTGACAGCAGGACCGAACAGGATTTGGAGTGCCTGTAGAACACAAAATGAGGGGAAGGAGGGAGAGAAAAATATGACCTACTGAAGGAACCTCTCTCGAAGATCTATTGTTACGGTTACGTTCCTACGTAACTGTACTATCTTACTTCTAGAGGGTTCCTTCAGTAGGTCATCACATATAGGACAGAGTCCCAAGCAGTCCCTCTAAAGAGAGACCAAGAGAAACTAGGGAGGAGGAGGAGAAAGAACTCCAACAGAAAAAACTGGAATCCAGAATGGACCCAGCCTAGGCCCTGTAACACTGCTAGCCCATAACCAGCCCTTCACCTAGAAGCAATGTCCAGACTGTAGTGTTTGGTAAAGGTATGGACAGAACTCCAAGTGGCTGTGGTACAGATATCAGCCGCAGAAACATTTTGTAAAAAGGTAGCGGAAGCAGCCATGCCCCTGGTAGAATTACCTCTTATGGTACCCAGCAGAGGTTTTTCATACTTCTTGTAACAATACCTAATGCAGTTGCCTAACCATTTGGAAAGGCCCTGCTTAGAAACCGGTTTGCCTTTTGATCTGGGGGCAAAAGATACAAAAAGCTGATCACAGCTGTGGAATTCCTTAGTTCAGTCAGTGCAACACCAAAGAATCAGATGTACATCCATGGTATGGAGGAGTGCCTCACCTCTATTAGAGGGGGATGGATAATACACAGGAAGCTCTACTGATTGATTCAGTGTGGCTTCTGACACCACTTTGGAAAGAAACTTCGGATTCGTTGTGAGGACCGCCCGGTCCTAATGGAAAATAAGGTAGGGCTCCTTGCAAACCAGTGCACGAAGTTCCGAAATCCTCCGGGTTGACGTGATGGCAACCAGAAATAATGCCTTCCAGGAAAGGAAGCACAAGTTACAGCTCACAGCCAGCTCCAAAGGAGGAAGTGTGAGCTTTTCCAAAACGAAGTTCAAATCCCAAGGTGGGGTTGGGGTTGTGGATGGGGCGGTTTCAGATGGAGAATCCCTTTCAGAAAGGTTTTAGAGACTTCCAACTGAGCCACGGGTTTACCATCCACTAGCTCGTGGTACGCCGAAACTGCTGAAAGGTGGACCATCAACGATGAATATGAAAGACTGGAGTCTGACAGATGAAGGAGGTATTCCATGACTAGAGGGGCAGAAAATGAGAAAGGATTCCAACCCTTGGTGGTCGCCCAAATGGAAAACCGTTTCCACTTCATGGCATAAGTAAATCGAGCAGAGGGTTTTCTGGTCTCAATAAGGACTTGAGTGACCCGGGAGGAGATGCCAAAGTGAGAGATCGCTATGTCTGCAGGAGCCATGCACGAAGGTGCAGAGTCCTGAGCCCCGGATGTAGTAGCCTGAGTCAGGTCGTGGATCACTGGAAGTGGAACCGGTGGTTCCCTAGAAAGCTGCTGCAGCAGCAGGAACCAAATCTGTCTCGGTCAGAGAGGAGTGATAAGAATCATCTTTGCCTTCTCTGCTTGAAGTTTGAGGAGGACCCTCTGGAGAATGGGAAATGGAGGGAAGGTATACAAAAATTTCCCTGTCCAAGAGAGAGACAGCATGTTGTGCCAGAAAGCACCATGCCCTGGAACGAGTGAGCAAAAACTGGGAAGTTTTGTGCTGAATTTGGAGGCGAAAAGGTCGATTTCCAGATGCCCCCAATGTAGGAAGATGGATTCTGCCACTTCCTGATGTAATTCCCACTCATGAGCTAGGGTCTGAGACCTGCTGAGACTGTCCACCAAGACATTTAGAACACCTGGTACGTGCACGGCCATGAGGGCCAGAATGTGCTAGATCGCCCAGTTCCACACCCGCATCGCCTCCCTGCACAAGGGGTACGAGCGGGTTCCTCCTTGTTTGTTGAGGTACCAAACTACTCACATGTTGTCCGTTTGGACCAGCAGTGATCCCTTGGGAAAGGAGGGTCTGGAAAGCTTGCAAGGCGTACAGGATAGCCCTCATCTCCAGAACGCTGATATGTAACGTAGCCTCCAAGCTGGACCACAGCCTTGGGCTTGGTGCTCCTGGTTAGAGATGCTAAGGGAGCTGGGTTCCGGTAGGGAAGATCCAAAGAAAGATTCTAGGGATCCCTCCACCAAAGCAATTCCTTCTGAACCGCTGAGGAGACCAGTACTGGATGGTCCAGGTCATCCAGGAGTTGATCCCACTGCATGCGTAAGGACCACTGAGTTACCCTCATGTGGAGCCTTGCGAGGGGAACCGTGGTGATGGAGGCCGCCATCAGGCCGAGAAGGCGAAGGATCTCCCGGGCCAGGATGGTCCTGGAAGAAGCCACTCGAGAAGCCTGACGGATCAGTGTCTCCACCCTGTCTGGAGGGAGGAAGGCTCTGCAATGGACCATATTCAATACTGCCCCAATGAACTGAAGTTTCTGGTCTGGGGTCATGGAAGACTTGGGAATACTGACAGTAATCCCTAGTCTGTTGAAAAAGTCGTGAAAGAAAGAGCCTCTAGAAAAGAGTCCCTGGACGGGGCTGAAATCAGCCAGTTGTCCAGGTAAGAGAAAACTGCAATACCCCTGCAGCATAAGAAGGCCGCAACCACTGCCAGGCACTTGGTAAACACCTGGGGTGCCGATGACAGACCAAAGGGGAGCGCCCAGAATTGGAAGTGTTCCCTCTGGAACTGAAACCGCAGGAACCGGTGGTGGCTGGGGAAGATGAGGATATGCAGGTAAGTATCCTGCATATCCAGAGCGCACAACCAATGATTCTCCAGAAGGAGAGGAAGGAGGCTATAGAGTGTCAGCATTCAAAATTTTTTGTACTCGACAAACTGGTTTAGGTTGCTTAAGTTGAAGATAGATCTGAAATCTCCCATCTTTTTTTGGAACCAGGAAAAAAATGGGAGTACAACCCCCTTCCCCTTTGCCAGAGGGGAACATGCTCTATTGCTTCCTTGAGCAAGAGGCTGTTCACCTCTTCTTGGACGAGAAGAGCCTGATCCCTTGACTAGGAGGATCTTTTTGGTGGAGTTTCTGGAGGAAAGTCCAGAAACTCTATCGTGTGTCCGACGGACACTGGCTGCAGGACCCATTCATCGGAGGTTATTGCCCTCCGCTCCTGCACGGGCGGGCGATCCTCTCCCACCTGCTCCCCATCGAGAGACTGAGGAGGCAGTGGGTACAGTGTCAGGAAGTGGCTGGACGCTCAGGGAGGGACCTCGAATGTCTCCTGCTCTGGAGGCAGGGAGGGGTGGCTGCACTGCGGGCTCTTTATACTTGCCCTGGCGACATGCCGGGGCTTGCTTTCTTTGCCTCCAGGTCCTTTTCCAAAAGGGCTGCTGTTGTTGGTTGCCCAATCGGTATATGGACCTAACAAACCTGAGGGCGAGACCTCTGTCCTGCAGGTCTGTGATGATGTCCTTGGTGTCCCCACCAAAGAGTACCGAGCCCCTAAAGGGGGCATCTTGAATTGCAGACTGAACTTCATTAGCAAGTCTGAAAAGGTGAAGCCAGGAGTGTCATCTGAGGGCAACGGCAGTTGCCAACGTGTGAGCCACAGAATCAACCGTGTCGTATGTGTCTCGCAAAGCATGCCTACATGAGAATTTGGAGAAGCAAAGATCCTTGACAAGCTCCTCTTTCAAACTTGAGGGTTTCATGGACTGGACCCGAGCTTCCAACCTGGCCAAGGTAGCTTTCTGGCAGGACACCATATGGGCCACAGTTAAAGGACTGGAGAGTGCATGTGGCCGAAGCATAAACTTTTCTCCCGAACTGGTCCATCTGCTTCGACTTTGCCCTGAGGAGAGGTGCTTATGTGTTTGGTGCAGCAGTGTAGTCATGAGTAGCAGAAATTACCACACAGTCGGCCTTAGGATGCACTTTCAAGAACGAGGCATCCTTCGGCGACCAGTAAAGCCCGTCTGCCCTCGTGGGGGCAGCTGGGAGGGAATGAGGCATCTGCCAGATGGTAGAGGTGAGGTCCTGATGAGGTCCAATCCTTGGAGGAATGGGGACCGGAGACAGGGACTCTAGGTTCAGGTGTTCTGCGAGCCTCTATTTCATAGGGTCCTGATCCTCTGACTCCCAATTAAAGAAATCCTTCATGGACCTCAGAAGGTCCAAAAAGGCAAGGTCCTCTGGTGGGGATTTCGGGTAAACCTTGCCTGATGGGCCCTCAGGCTCCTCCAAGACATTGTCTGCTGAATTATTGGCCCCCTCATCATCATCGTCTGCCCCTTCGTCAGGACGGTGACAGATATCAGGAAGTGCGACATCCTGACACGCCTTCCCCGAAACATACACAGTAGCGACTGAAGAGGTACTCGGGGAAAGGGACCTCAGAGACCGTGGTAGATGGAGTCTCGTCTCCGGGTCCGACACCAACTCCGAACTAGCCCCCTGCAGAGGAGGTTGGGACTGAGGGGTTGGAGGAGGAGGAGGCGGTATGGTGGGTAATGATAGTAGTGGGTAATGATAACCCTGGAATTCCTGGTAATGAAGGTAGGGATTGAACCCAGGGTAAAACTGTCAATAATGGCTCCAGTCTGGAGGGGAGCCAGCCGGGTAATGGCCCCCAGGGAACCCTAATGGGTAATGGGGGACAGTTTGGGGTCTAGAGTAAATCCCCGTCATCAGGTCTGATGGCGGGGGTACCCATGTTGGACCCACAGTGGTATAACTAGGCTGTGGGTCCGGTGTTAGAATAGTCCATGACAGGAAACCGACATCGGGACCGGCACCACCCGATCCGGGGCTGGGAACGGGTCTGACTTCGGAGGGGCTGGTGTTGGAGCTGGACAAAGGGACCCTGACGGCAGGACCAGATCTGGCGTCAGGGCCAATGACTGAGGCCGATCCCTAGGTCCCGGCTGAGGATCCATCGTTGGGATGTCCGGCGTTGGCGCCAATGACTGAGGCCGATCGCTGGGTCGCGGCCGAGGAACTGTTGTCCGAACATCCGGCGTCAGAGCAGGATTCACCAGGTCCGATGGTGGGCTCTTGGCCGGAGTCAGCTCTATAGGGATCCCACTCGGAGGAGGAGGAGGAGGAGGGGCATTCACTGGTAGGCCAGCCGGCTGAGGAGGAGCCTCCTTTCCCTTGACCCCAAGTGGAGAGCGTTGAGTAGAACCCGAAGGTTCAACTATGTCGAGGGGTTACCCGCTGTCTTCGCCAGAGGTACCCGCCAGAGAAAGGGAGGGTATGGGCGAAGGAAGGGGGAGAGGGGGCCTTCTCTCCCTGGTTCCGCCGGTCGTTGGGTGAGGCGCCGCTAGGTCCCGATGGGGGAACCACACCTGAGCGGCCGTCAGGGATGGACGTCTTAACTGGTGGTGTCAGGTGGACAGGGGAGGAGCCCCCGGCTGACTTATCAACGGATGCTGGGCAGGTCCCCACAGGCTGGGGAGCTGGCTTACCAGTGAACGCGCAGTCCCCAGAAGATCCGAGGGCGACTTATCAGCTAGTGCGGTGCGGTTATTGGAGGGGCCAACAATCGACTGACCCTCTATGGTCTTACCACACATACCATTCGATTTCTTCTGCGGTGACTGGGCCTTGCTCGTCGAGGGCCATGTGTCGTCCGCAGAGTGCTCCTGTGATTTATCCTTGTTTCTCTTCGAAGGAGAAGATTTGACTGATGAGGACTCTCTTAATCGATCCATCTTCTTCTCAAGTGAAGCCAGATGGGCTTTCAAGAGATGGGCCTCCAAAGCCTGCTGTCTCCTTTTCTTAGTGGACTGGTTAAAGGTCTGGCACTCTGGACAGGAGGAGATAGGGTGGTCTGGGCCCAGACAGAGGATACACTTAAGATGACTGTTCTTATGTGGAACCTGCGTGCCACAGGACGAGCACTTCTTCTTGGGCGAAGACATCAAGTACACGTACAAAAATAGGAAAAATTTGCCGAAGGAAAAATCCGATGCAAGACCCTTTTCACGATGATCGCTGTATGGAAGTCTGCAATGTGACTTACACAAGGCGACAGTGGGAAAGAACTGGAGGCTGGGAGTGGGGACTGCCCACTATATACAGTTACGCTGACGTTGGTCATGTGATGTCGGGTGGGCGGTCCCCCGTTAGAGATTGCTAGAAAAGTCTGCCGTGCGGCCCGACACCAGGTGGCGCCAGTCCTATATGTGATGACCTACTGAAGGAACCCTCTTGAAGTAAGATCACTATTTTCGGGTATAACTGTATGTAAAATATTAAATGCAGTTCCCCAATAATGTTAGTTTGAGACACTTACAAATCTAGCTTTGCAGTTTCCATAATAGAACTGAGACTCTTAGTTTTCTCGATCTTACTGTATTTTACTATCATTTAGAAGTGAACTGCCTGACTTCATATATTTGCAGTGGGAATGTTAGTTTCTTGTTGAGTGGGGGGATTAACTAAGGGGGCAGTGGGTAGTTCTGTTCCCTCCAACTGTGTTCAAATACTTTGCTGCTATTTCTTAGAGTATGGAATATTTTACGTCAGGATTACAACATGGCACCAATTGTCCCTTCTAAGGGCGCTGCTTAATCTTTGGACTGGAATTGCTGGACAATTAAATTACATCTGTTTAGCCATGTAGCTCATGGGTTTTTAGTCAGCATATAATGTTGTTTATTTCATTTTAGAAACTATTGTAGGATCCCCCAATGTGGTATCTCTATATGGTAGATGCATGGACTTACTTTAACTATGGGAACTTTTTTCTTTCCAATGGTAAAAGCTAACAGCTTATTGGTCTGTCTGCTATATGCTCTATTCATGTCTTATATATGATAACATGAAAAAATAAAGTTAAAAAAATAAATAAATAAGGGGTCTGGCCACCAGCAACATAAAAAAAGTCTCAAGTTAGCATTAGCAGAATTCAGCTGTGCTAGATTCCCCAAAAAATGTCATTCCATTTATACTAGAACTGTCATAATGCCCTGCTCGTGACATGTTAAGTTATTACTACAGCAACAGATTGTGATGTCTCAAACAGGGGATTCAGACTTCAGCTCCAGATTCAGCTGTGATGTGTAAGAAGCAAATCAGAATTTTCTATAGAAATACATAGAGGGGGACCCCAGCTATAGTGGTTAGAAGAACATGTTACCATTTGAATATTGGCACTGGTACCAATTAAAAAGAAATTCAGTGGTGCCAGTACCAGCTTGTTGTGTTACCATGTGGGTAACCCAGGTTCATGGCTCATACCCATCTCCCACTGTCAGTGGGGTCCTGGGACACTGCACAGGCAGTACATTAAGACTCCAGGAGAGGGACAGATGGCTCACACAGCAACAGAGCCTTGTACGGTGACTGGTCTGGCAGCGACACTGTGGGTGGCCACATGACAACAGCCAAGAGCCATCCACAGTACAAGTGCTAGCAGGATGCCATGATTCAGGGAGGTGGGCAGGGGCTTGGGGTAAAACAGGAAACATAATGGAGTGATGCATCAAATGATGGACACCACATCCTCCTCTCATACCAATAGGCATCTGATGGCAGACTTCGGAGGCCAGTGGAGTATGTCTGGTAAGCAGGGAGTCACTGACAGTCTTGCAGCTGCCAAGCAAGACATCCAGTCCCCCCCCCCCCAAGGGAGGAGAGATGTGCTTGGGACGCTCAATCCTCCCTCCCTAGCTGGCCCCTGAGCGACCTGCATCTGTTTCAGAACCTGGGTCACCAGCATGGCAGGAGGTGAGGCACCTAAGTACCTCACCCCTCGATGCCACCAGACTGAGCTTAGAGTCACTGACAGTCTTGACAGCATCAAGGCCATGGGGGCAAACAACAGCCACCATTCAGAATGTGAAATGTTTTAACTTTCAAAACAATATAATCATTGAAATCTATAATGCCACATAAAGAATAAATGTAAGATCTTACGATGCATCTTCAATCCAGTCCTCATTTTCCAATATGGCCTCAATGTGTGGATTTGTTATCACCACATCGTCCAGTTCTAGCTCTGAGGGCTCACTCTGTGTCTCCATTGCACCAATGAGGTCCACAGTAGGCCTAAAACACAGGAAGAAAACATGACAACCCAAAATGAATCTGACGAAGAAAAAAGGGTCCCAAATAACTTAGGCTTGTGTAGTGCTGGGAATGGGAAAACTTCTGTGGTGGGGGAGGCCACCACATTTAACTCAAGATCAACCTGGGGAAACACCTCTTTATGTGTTGCATTTTTACACCTTATTTAGCAGCTGTTATGCCTTTGGGGGCTAAATTTTACACATGAGCAGTCTGTCCCCATTCTGCTCCTGGAACTGAGTTAAGGTTTTTCATTTCACTCCCAGAACTGAATTATCCCTAGTACCCCAAACCCCCACCTCTATTTCGATCATTGAATTTGCTCAAATTTTTACTGTGAACATTTTGGTTCTCCCAATTTATACATTTATGCATTTTCAGATTCTTGGGAAGGAAGGGAGGGAAGGAAATAGATAGCCCTGCATTGGTAACCCTTCTGCCAGCTGACCAAGAAACAGCAGTGGCATTAGCAGTGAAGGCTGTCACTCACTCACACACCCTCCTGACTGGAGGAAAAAAAAGTGTGCAGCCATTACAACTGTGACTGTCAGGGTGGTTAGCGTGTGTGTGTGTGTGGTGTGCTGTGAGTGGTTACAATAACAACATCTGAAAATGTTGTGACAGTTTCCTGACAATTGAGGCTATTTAATCCGTGACAGGACTATAGGACTAGGTTTACAGACTTGAGTATTGTAATGCCCTATACCTACGACAACCGGGGGTGGACCTCTGCCGCCTCCAGCTGGTGCAGAATGCAGCTGCCAGGCTTACCAAGTTCTTGCCATGTCACACCTGTGCTCAGTGGCCTGCATTGGCTGCCAGTTCAGTGGAGGCCCACCCTCATCTTCAAGGTTGGATTACTGACCTATAAGGCCCTACAAGGACAGGGACTGCAGTATTTGCAAGATCTCCTTTGCTTCTACTGCCCCCTCCGCCAGGCCAATGAGAGATTGCTAGAGGTTCCCAGGGTTCGTTTGAAAACTTCGGGAGCAAGATCCTTTGCCTTTGCAGCCCCAACCCTGTGGAACTCTCTACCTCATCGAATTAGAGATTGCTTAACCGCTGAGGCCTTTAAATCTGCCTTAAAGGTCACTCCCCTAATGGCAGCCTAGTTCTATTGGCTCCTAAACCTCCCCGTTAAACAGCTTCCAAAACTACAACGTACCTCAGTAAATACAACAGGAACTGCAAGGAGGCCAGTAGAAATGCCTAAGAGAGGCGACTTGAGCAACCTAAAGCTGGATGAGGAGCGAGATGAGGGCGGATTATCGAAGGGACTCAGGGAGTGAGGGCTCGCAGGCCTCGACTACATCCCGTTGTGGGAGATCCCGGGCGAAACAGCTACCCTTAACCACACTTCAGAGACAAATGTCTCTGATGCTGTTAGAATTGCGGGACTTCAGACAGGAGATGTGATCCACAGCTACCGCTCTCTGAACGGACATTTCAGAGCTGGAAAAGCAGCATGAAAATTTGGAGCTACAGGCCACTGAGGTAGACCGCAGGGTGGACAGCACGGAGCATGCGATCCTACAGTTAAACCAGGAGGTTCAAGGTCTGCAGCCGAGAGTAGAGGATGCGAAGAGTTGCAACCGACGAAACAATATCTGCATATCGGGGGTCCCGAAGGGGGATGAAGGGCCCTGATATGCTTAATTTCGTCAGACAATTAATACGGGAGGCAATAAAGATTCCTGAAACCTTCATCCTGGAACTAGAGAGGGCTCATTGAACACTAGGCCCAAAGCCTGCCCCAGGAGCCCGCCCACGCACCATCCTGGCACGGTTCCTCCATTTTCAAGAAAAGGAGGCAATCCTGCATACAGCTTGGAAACAAGGGACTGTGCTCTTTCAATCGCATCGGCTGTACCTGGAAAATGATTATGCTCCTGAAGTGATGAATAGGAGGAAGCAGTATATTCTAGTCATGCAGGCCCTTAAAACAGCGGGGCTCCGATTCCGTACACCTTACACTGCTAAGCTAGTTATTCAATTTCCAGAAGGGGCCCAGACCTTTGAAACGGCAGCAGAAGCCACAGTGGAACTTAAAAGCAGGAACATTGAGGTGACACAGGGCCAGTCAGGCCAAAGGCAGACTATAGCTTCCAGGCTGTCGCAACGTGTGTGGAACTCGAGTCGCAGGGATTCACGTAGACGACAGGGGAAAGAAGCGATTCAAAAGATTGCTGATGCTATCCAGAGTCAATCACAGAGTTCACCCCTGGTATGCCCTCCACGAAAACGATTGGTGCTAGACTTCCATGCTGAGGAGTACAAGGCTGCACTTTTTTGGGGGAACAAGATCGTTCCATGAAGGACCACTCCGGACTACAAATCTGCATCAGGCAGGACATGGTTGAAGGAGTAGTACTGAACACTCCTGAAGTTATTTCCTCCTTGCTGACTACCTGATGAGGACTCCCAGGGACAGACATGCCACACATCATCTAATCAGATAAGTCCCAGTCTTACTAATTCCTCAATTTTCTTTTTCTATTAATAACCCTATGCCTATTACTATTAATCTTAACAGAGCTACCCCAGTACTAACCGCTTTTGGCCCCTCCCAACTAATGTTCGTGAAGCGACATTGTTTAAGTTCAAACCCTCTTCACAAGCCTATTCTTAGGCCCTGATCTGCCAACTCAAAGATCTAACAGCTCCTCAGTTTCGGAGCCATGAAGGCAGGGGACCTTCACCTTTATTATCCTGGACTGGGACAGCGGATGTTAACAACTGCATATTACTAACGAATCCCTCTGGAGGCGGTGGATGGGGGGGGGGTCTGGGGAGAGTATGTCTCGAACAGTCCTACGACTGTATCATGCCAAATCAGCACAGGTGGGTGGAGGTGGGGGGGACGGGATAGCGTAAAGCAGATGGCCCACGCTCTACAGAGCCCTGCAGGGCTCAAATTGTGCTACCGCTCCCTCCTTTCCGGGGGTTAAGAGATGGGTCGTCCAGGTTTCGAACCCATTACAGTCCTCTCTTGTACAGCAGAGTTAGAGGGCTGACCTCCTCAGCTGAATACCCAACTAAAAAGGTTCTCTCTAATTATAGAGTTGGATTAATGGGGAGGCATAAGGAAGCTAGTAACGTTCCCAACCCCCCTTTAACCCTTTTCCCTTTAGGCACTTCAGAGTGCTTAAGGCCTCTAACACCATCAGGGGCATAGGTGTGCACTTTGGGCACACTGAGTGCATGATGAATGACCACATTGATGGAAGTATCACAGCCCAGTAGTTGACCAGTCTGGTTATGTTGGCCCAAACGTTCTTCTGGACCCACCGGACTCAGGAGAAAAGCTCCCTCATAAGTTTACTGGTTTGTTATCAAGTTAAGGATCATTTTACGATCGTTTGCTGGATTGTTAGTTGCCAAACGGCATTGGATATAAACAAACACCTATTTAGGAATACCAAGGGGTCATACCCTAACTTGCCAGTAGGCAGTCACAGATTTCTACTATGTACAACAGGGATTTTGCCAAAATGTATAATATCTGGCGGTTTGAAACACTTCACTCTAATGAGTTATGAGAATGGCTAAACAGAACTTAACGTTATGTTCTTTGAATGTGAATGGCTTGGGAAGCCCTATTAAGAAATCCAGGATTATTACACTCCTAAAATAGACCACAGTGGAGGTGGTGTATATGCAAGAAACACATATGGCACAATAAGAGCACAGGAAGTTAAAGGGGAGAGGCTTCACCCAGATTTTCTCATCAGCAATGGGGAGTGGGGGCAGGAAGCGAGGGGTCGCCATACTGATCTTAGGCCATACCCCATTCAGATTGGTAAAGGAAAGGGCAGACCCAGAGGGTAGACTAATAATTGCCCAGGGCTGGCTGCAGGAGCAGGAAGTGACATTGGTGAATATATATTTCCCCCCTGGGGCAAATACACCAACGATTAAATTCCTACTTGACAAGGTGGTTGCCATTTCTAAAGGAACCCTATTGTTAGCAGGGGACTTTAACATTGCCCCTAACCCCTCTCTGGACACCACTAGGGCACCTGGAGGCAGCCAGCCCCACATAAATGTTTAAAACAGTTTGTCTGGGAGATGGGCTGGATGAATGTGTGGCGGTCCCTTCACCCCAGGGTTGGGGGTACTCATATTACTCAGCAGTCCATGGCACCTAAACTTGCATAGACCACTGCTATACTCAAAAGGAAAACTTAGGAAAGTTGGTGGACGCCAAAATGAGTGCCACAGCACATGTGGATCATGCCCCTATGGTGGTCTCCTGGCACCTGGGGACAGAGAGACGCTGCACCAGATGGAGGTTTAACCCGGCCCACCTTAAGAACGAGCCCTTCCGAGAATTCCTCAGTGAAAAAATAAGAGGAAATCATTGGGGATAATTCAGACCCAGACATTCCTGCGAACATTAGGTGGGCCACCCTGAAAGCAGTTCTCAGTGGCCACCTAATAAAGCACACCACTATGCTTGCTAAAGCCTGACAGGTGAGGCAAACGCAGCTCGAACAAAAACTTCAATTTTTGCAACTTGCACATCAACAGGGCGACAGCTCCGTGCTGGTTCAGATTAAACAAAACAAAAAAGAACTAGATGATATGTGTACCCAACAGGCCGAAATGGCCCTGGCATTTTTAAGGCAAAAATATGGTGAGATAGGCCCCAGGGCCTCCTGCCTGCTGGCATACCGACTGCGTAGGCAATGTAAGCTGTCTACGATTGCGGTTGTAAGGGACTCAAACACAGGTACCCACCTGACTAAACTTAAAGACATAACCCAAGCTTTTACACACTATTACAAAGAACTATACACCCCAGAACAGCAGGCAGACCCCAATCAGATTAACACCTTCCTGGCCACACTCGATCTCCCTAGACTTACCGAAGATCAACAGACCTCCCTATTAGCCCCTATTACCCCAGTGCAGCTGGCTGCAACCATAGCCAGATCAAAAACACAGAAGGCCTCTGGGCCAGACGGATACGGGGCAGAGTTTTATAAAAGCATGGCCAAGCCTATAAGCCACTTATTGCTATGTGCCCTAAACGAGATTGCGCAGGGAGACACCCCTCAGCTGGTCATATGCGACAATCTCCCTCATCCCTAAACCGGATAAGGACCCCCTTCCAATGCAGCTCTTATAGGCCTACATCAGTCCTCAATACGGACTATAAATATCTTACATCCATTCTGGCCCGAAGACTAGACGCAGTTCTCCCAACCCTGATAAACCTGGATCAGACAGGCTTTGTAAGTGCCAGATCCACCACAGACAACATGCGCAGAGCCTTACATTTAGTTCATGAGATGCAAACCTGCGGGTCCCCGAAAGTCCTTCTCAGCCTGGATGCTGAGAAGGCATTCGATCAAGTGTCCTGGCCCTTTCTTTTCTCTACCATGACTAAGATGGGCTTCCCCCCTCTTCATAGCCATCATTCGGGCTAAATACTCCTCCCCTCAGGCATGCGTAAAGGTTTCTGGCCATCACTCGGTCTACTTCCCCTTGCACAGAGGGACAAGACAAGGCTGCCCCATCACTGGGTCTCTTTGCTATCTTTATTGAACCTCTGGCACAGGCAATTCGACTGACCCAGGGGATATCGGGTATACGGATAGAGGATACTGAACACCGTATTGCTTTACATGCGGACGATGTCCTTCTCTTCCTCTCCAATCCAGAGGAATCTGTCCTGGCGGTATTTCAAATTCTAGAAGAGTATGGAGCCTGTTCGGGATATAGGCTTAACACTAGCAAGACAGATGCCTGCGTCTTCCATTCGATCCTCCTGGGTGGCTTAGGGAGAGGTATCCTTTCAGGTGGAACCTGGACAGACTGAAATACTTGGGCATCCACCTGACTCATAAACAGAAGGATGCTCTGCATTATAATTATGACTCCTTTTTCACACAAATGAAGCAGGACCTGGGGAAATGGAGCCTCCTGCCTTTGAATTTGCTACAGAGGATAGAGGTGATAAGGATGGTGGTTCTCCCAAGAGTCCTGTATCTCTTTCAAAATATACCCCTCAACCTACCAGCGAAGCTATTCCGAACGTGGAATGGAGCCATCTCCAGATTTGTCTGGGCAGGCAAGCGTCCCAGAATTAGATTTAGTACCCTCACCCTACCTAGGCCACAGGGAGGGCTAGCACTCTCCAACTTTAAACTATACAATTGGGCCTCTCACATAATGTTTCTCATCCGCCGGTGTACAGCTAAAACACTAGCCTGGTGGAGAGAAACTGAGGAAGACACACTACCCCACCCTGAGTGGGAAAAAGCGATGTTCTACCGAAGTCCCCCCCCGGGGCAAGGCTCCTCAAATCCTTGGACTACCCACCAAATTCGTGCCTGGCACACTATTCGTAAATCACTACAGATTACCCCATACTTGGTAATGTTTAGCTTAATAGGACTGCTGGAGGGCTTCCCCCCCTGGGCGGATGGATCACACCTTTAGTAATTGGAGGCATTTACACCTTACAAGTCTCACGCAATTCCTTATGGGAACTAGGTTTAGGACATTTAATGAGATTCGACAGGAATTAAATCTACGGCAGTCTGATTTTTTCAGATACCTACAAATTCGTCACGACTATGACACTCTCCCAGTTGAGGTGCGTAGCCTGGAAGGGCACCCCAACTGATAAAACTACTACTCCAGACACTCTGAACCAACGGGCTGCCACATGCCATCTCGGTCCTTTATAAATCTATGATGGAAACATTGGGGGAAAATACCTACGGGACATTGGAAAGGTGGAATTCCGAGTTAGAACTCCACCTTACCCGAGAAACTTGGGGAACAATCTGTTTCTCATCTTCTAGACTTACCTGCTCACATGCATGGCATTTGTCTTCCTCGCAGCTCCTCATAAGATTCTTTCGTACCCTGGCCATAACCTTACACTTTGATGGTACTACATCAGCCGCGTGTTCGCGACTGTGTGGAGAAACTAATGCCCACCACTCACATGTGCTATGGTTGTGCCCTAAGTTACAACCATTCCTGGGGGACCTCCAGGGGGAGTTGGAGGTGATTTGGAGACATGGGATCCCATGGACCGGAGAGTTTTTTATGCTACATGTTTTTCCACAAGAATTAAGAGGCCTGTATAGTGACCCCTTGATGGGAATACTGTTACTTGCCGCAAAAAAGGCCATCACCAAATGCTGGCTCACCAAGGTGATTCCTACAGTTGAAAACTGGAGAGCCATAGTTAATGGTATTTACAGAGCGGAGAGAACTACTTATTTCCTGAATGACAAAACAGCGCTCTGCTCTATGAAATGGAGCAGGTGGATATTATATATCATGTCCAGGGATCCTGACTTTGTCCCCCTAGTGAGGAACAATCCACACCCTCAGGAGTCTCTTCAGGTGATCTTATCCTTTCCCTCTAAGGTAATTAATATTAAGGTGGCCACCCCTTAGGTTAGGTCCTATTGTACACCAGTGGGGGTTGAAGAGTTCTGAGAGACATTTGGAGTGTAAGGAGGGAATAGTTCTGTATGACTTCAAGGAGCATGGAAACCTGGGCAAGCAGGGACATGGAAGAACGACTGTGGCTCCAGACTAGGAGTATGGATCGCACTGGGGAAATGTAATAAGGTACTGGTTGTTAAAGTTGTGATGACACTGTCACTAATAATGGACTAATAAATGAACTGATACCCTGTCAAACTGATAATAACTACTTTTTAAATGTGAATGAAACTGTGACTGTAAAAGATGAAAATATTCAATAAAAATATTTACAAAAAAAAAAATATGCCTTAAAGACCTATTTATTTAATTTAGCATTTCTTAGAACTTGACATTTCTGCTGCCTGCCTATTTATTGTTTTTATATATGATGTATTTTTATTGGTTTTATATTTGTACAAGAGCTTTAATTATTTGAATTGCACTTTCAAGAAATAAACAATTGATTGATTGACATACTGCAGCTCCCAGTTCATCCATGTATTGAGACATTCATACACCACAGCTAAGCAGCGCGTAGGCGTTCTGGTTCATGCATCCAGAGTCTCACCACATATAGGAAGTCCAGATCTAAGACCATCATCCACAAAGCCTAAGGTGAGGGGGAAAAATAAGGCAATACCTTTGTATTGCTTCCCTCTAAATCCGGCCAAGAAGGATACTCTGTGCCCAAAGTGCAAAGCAGCAGTCTAGGGGTGCCAAGGACAATCTGTGTTAGCCAAGCACTAAGGAAGTCCGTTTGCATAGGTGCCTTCTCTTATAGACATGGGATATCCAGGTGATGAACAGCAATATATAGTCAAATTAATCTAGATTTGCTATGCAAGAATAAATCAAGGGGCAGAGCACCAAGAAACTTTGCTAGAAAACCACAGGCTTTGGTGACAGACGGAAAAATATTCTTTTCCTTTTTTGCTGGAAAACCATAAGCTTCGGTGACAGAAAAAAATACTTTTTTGGTGTCTTGCCACATGCCACTATAGCTGGTATCCCACTGGGAAGGAAAAGACTAAAAACAGTTACTCATCAATGAGGGAGCCAAACGGAACACAGAACTACTAGTTTAAGAAATGAAGAGGAAAAACACACAGCCAGGTGCAAACCTCAGTTGTCGTGAAGTCCATAAAAATTAAATCAACAAGAAAAAAACAGGGATGTATACAAAGGTGTAGTGTCCAGTGCCTACCAAAGCTGGGGTCTAGCTCTATATGGGGATAAAACCTTCTTGTGAAATAGGTTCCCATTCAGTGGTGGCAAGAGAAAGACCACTGAGGGCATGGAGCTAAGCAGCTGCATTGACATTTCTGTCTGATGATCACTATAATGAAGTCAGTAACATCTGCCACACTGACAGCCAAATCCAGACTGGAGATCAGAAACAGAAAAGTAGAAAAGCTGTGAAAGAAGAAAATAGGGATGTACCCCACTGGGACAGAGAGAAGGTGATGTATCTCGTTCATAAATGAGTATAAAGGGATAAGATGGTAGGAGGGAGAGAAGATATATCTCAGCTACAGTCGTAAGTAAGATATAACATTTACCATTATTTCCTATTATTTTTTTGTAACTCTACCATTTTTTTATTTTATTTATTTTTTTTTTATTATTTTTACAAACCCCATATGGGCAAATGACAACAGGTCAAACAAAGAGTAGGACCTTTGAAGTTTATATGCCTAAGGCCATAGAAGGAAAAAAACTGTCCATAAAATCAGGCGTAATACCCAAGAATGTGACTCATAAGAGTCAACAGCCCTGGCACTAAATCCCCGTAAGAAAAGAGAGATGGCAGAGAAAAAATTCTTGAAGATTTGGAGTTACAGTAACTAACTTTTCTAGATCTCAAGAAGCAATCTGAGCCCTATTCTTTGGTCAAGAAGTGAGCTTGGGGCAGATGCATAGCAGGAGAAATGCTTTCCTCCAAGCTCCCTTATCTCAGGAATTATTTTCAACGTGTTTGTCGTGCACGTTAACTCCTGGGCCTGCACTACGAAATGAGACAAGAGAGTTGAAAAAAACAGGTTACTCACCTGTAACAGTAGTTCTAGGAGTGGTATATGTTGTTCATCCACACTTTTTGGCACGTACCTTGCCGCTTTAAGGTGTGCCGGAAAGTCTTCAAGCTGGCTTCTCCCACCCACCCGGGTGGTATACCCCTCGGCTCCACTTCATGACGCCAGATCTTGGCCCACTGGAAGCCAGGTGTGTGCATTGAAGCCGGGTGGGTCAGTGTGGATGAACAACATATACCACTCCTAGAAAGTACAGTTACGTAATAACAGTAGATCTTCGAGAGAGGCTCTTGCAGTAGGTATTCACATACAGGACTAAGCCGCCAGGCATCAGGACCCCACGGAAAAACTTCAAGCTAGCAGTCTGTGGCAGAGGACCACCCCCTGTCACGTGATCGACTTCAGTTTAAAGGGCCGGTCCCCCACATCCACCTTCCAGTTCTTTCCCGCCAAAGGCCAGAAGAGGCATGATGAGAGAGAAGAGGATATGCCCCCATGGAAGACAGAAAAAGGAGAAAACTCAAGGGGACGGAGGGAGGGAAGGCGATACCTACTGCAAGAGCCTCTCTCGAAGATCTACTGTTATGGTAAATTCTTACGTAACTGTACTACCTTACTTCGAGAGGGCTCTTGTAGTAGGTATTCCCAAACAGGACTAAGTCCCAAGCAGTCTGGAACAAAAGGAAATACGGGAGGATGATAGTCATCCACAACTGATATAAATCAGTGCTGAGCAGGTCTCATGATAGGAGGCCCTGCAGAATAGCCAATTTGAAGCCTGCTCTATGGCGAGAGGCAATGTCCAAACTGTAGTGTTTTGTAAAGGTATGGATGGAAGTCCAAGCTGAAGTTGCACAGATGTCTGCCGCTGACATATTCCTGAAACAAGCAGCAGAGGCAGCTACCCCTCTAGTGGAGTGACCTCTGACCTGACCCGGAAGGGTCTTGTCGTACTTGTCATAACAGAAAGTGATGAAATTCGCTAACCACTTAGACAGGCATTGCTTGGAAACTGCATTGCCTTCCCTTTTGTGTGTGAAAGAAAACAAATAGCTGATCTGTTTTCCTGAGATCCTTAGTCCGATTGGTGTAGTATCTCAGGATTCTATGTACATCCAGAGTATACAAGAGATATTCTCCATGATTGGAGTATTCTGTGAAAAAGGCCGGTAACTCAATGGATTGGTTCAGCGTAGACTCAGCCACCACCTTAGGAAGGAAGTTAGGGTTGGTGCGCATAGCCACTCGTTCCTTGTGGAAAATCAGGTACGGGATTTTACACTGCAAGGCTTGGAGCTAGGAAATTCACCGAGCCAAAGTAATGGGCACCAGAAAAAGCATCTTCCAAGAAAGAAACTTTAAATCTGCCTCCGCTGCCGGTTCAAAGGGGAGCAGTGTGAGCTTCTCCAGGATGAAATTCAGGTTCGATGGAGGGGCAGGATTGCGGATAGGAGATCTCAGATGGAGAACCTCTTTGAGGAAGGTCTTAGAGACTTCCAGTTGAGCAAAACACCTGTTTCCAAAGGGGATGTGGTAGGCTGAAATTGTTGCCATACGAACCTTTAAAGAGGAATGACTGAGACCCAGATCAAAGAGGTGTCTCACGTAATCCAGGACTTTGTTAGCTGGGCACGAAAAGGGCTCTAAATCCTTAAAGCTCGCCCAGATGGAAAACCGCTTCCACTTCACAGTGTAGGTGGATCTGGTGGAAGGCTTTCTAGCCTCCACCAAAATGTCTGCCACCAGAGGGGAGACTCTGAAGCTCGTCTTGGCTACGTGTGAAGGAGCCACGCATGGAGATGAAGCGATTTGAGACCTGGATGAACCAGGGTCCCCTGATCCTGGGTCAACAATTGTTGCGATAGAGGAAGAGGAAGTGGAGGTTCCTCGGAAAACTGTTGCAGAAGACAGAACCAAACTTGCCTGGGCCAGAAGGGAGTGATGAGGATCATTCTGGCCCCCTCTGCCCGAAGCCTGTTCAGCACCCTCAGAATCAAAGGAATGGGAGGGAAGGCATAAACGAATCTGTCCCTCCAACAGAGAGACAGTGTGTCCCACCAAAAAACGTCTCGCCCTGGAGCGAGCGAGCAAAAGGTGGGCAGCTTGGCGTTGTCGGGGGAGGCGAAGTGGTCCACCTGAGGAGTCCCCCACTGCCAAAAAATTTTGTTTACAACCTTTTGATCTAGTTCCCGTTCGTGGGACCTGGCTGACGAGTGGCTGAGAGCATTGCCCTGAGTATTTTCCTCTCCCGGAACATAAACTGCAGGTAGGTGAAGGCTGTGCTGTGCTGCCCAGTACTAGACTCTCATCGTCTCCCAGCATAGAGGGTAGGAATGAGTGCCTCCCTGCTTGCTGAAGTACCAGACTATGCACATGTTGTCTGATTGAACCAGAAGATGACTGGGAAGAATAAAGGGAAGAAGAGCCTGTAGGGCATAAAGGACTGCCCTCAGCTTGAGCACTTTGATGTGAAACTTCTGCTTGAGACGAGACCAGCTGCCCTGTGTCTTGTGAGACCCGAGGTGGACACCTCAGGCCTCCCCTGACGCGTCCGTTGTCAGAGTCTGGATTGGAGGGTCGATGTAGAACGGGACCCCCAGACTCAGGTTCTCCTGAACCATCCACCACTGCAAGTCCCTGATCATGGGATCAGACACTAGCACCTCATGGTCTAGGTCGTCCAGAGTTTGGTCCCATTGCGACTGAAGTGTCCACTGGGAGACTCTCATATGGAGCCGAGCTAAAGGAACCATCAGAATGGCAGCCGCTATAAGCCCGAGAAGGAGAAGGATCTTCCTGGCTCCTACCCGCCTGAGGCTGGACAAGAGACGAATGTGATTCTCAAGAGTCTCAGCCCTGTCCTAGGACAAAAAGGCTTTGCTTAGGGTCGTGTCCAGCACTGCCCCTATAAACTGTAGACACTGGCAAGGGACCAAGTGGGACTTGGCCTGGTTGATAGTTATACCCAGGCTGATGAAAACCTGCAGGTTAAGGGAAAGGGAGTGCAGGAGTTCCCCCTGAATGGGGCTGCTAACAGCCAGTCATCCAGGTAAGAGAAGACCTGCACTCCCTGAGTACACAGGTGGGTTGCCACCACCGCAAGGCATTTAGTAAATACTCGGGGGGGGGGGGCAAAGAAAGACAAAATGGGAGGGCCTTGAACTGGTAGTGGGCCCCCTGAAAACAAAACCGAAAGTATTTGCGGTGGGAATGGCATATGGGGATATGGAGATATGCGTCCTGCATATCCAGAGCACACAGCCACTGTCCTGGCCGAAGTATTGGAAGAAGGCTCTGCAAGGAGAGCATTCTGAAATGCTTGTACTCCACAAACTGACTTAGGGAGCTGAGGTCTAGGATAGGTTGGTATCAAGTCTCCTGTCTTCTTTGGTACTAGGAAGAAATGAGAATAGTAATCCACCCCCTGAAGGGGTTGGGGACGGGTTCTATCGCTGCCTTCAACAGAAGGGATTGGATTTCTTCTAGTACCAGAGAAAGATGTTGTGGGGAGTACGATGGCTGAGGGGGTGATCTGCAAGGTGGTTTCTTGAGAAACTCTATCGAGTGTCCCGCTGATACTAGCTGGAGCACCCAAGTATCTGCCGTTGTCCTCTCCCAACCCAGCAGATAAGAGGAGAATCTCCCCCCCCGGTTCCTACGGAATGGCCAGAGAGAGAGGCAGGGAGACAGGAGGTAGACGGCAAAGCAGTAGCCGAAGCACCAGAAGGTTTTTTACTGGGGGGAGCTTTGGATGCTGGAGGGGCTCTACGCTTGTTGGGGCATTTAGCCTGTGTTTGCTTCAGTTCTGGATGGTTTTGGCATCAAAAGGAACCCCGTAGCCCTTGAGGGGGTCTGTACAAAGTCTGAACAGACTTAAGCGCAGTATCCTTTTCCTGTAGTTCGGTTATGATGTCCTTGACATCACCCCCAAACAGCACTGAACCCCTGAAGGAAGCATCCTGGATGGCAGTCTGCACTTCAGGGACCAATCCTGACAGGTGGAGCCAGGCACAACGTCGTAAGCCTACGGGGAAAGCCAAGCTCCTACCTGCCATGTTCACCACGTTGTATGTGGCATGTAACATGTGCCTACAGGCCAAACGCGTGGAACAGACAAGGTCTCCCAGTTCCTGTTTGGTTTGCGAATCAGGAAGGGAGTCCAGTTTTCCTTCTACCTGACTAAGGAGAGACTTCTGGTAATCCTCCATGTGGCTGACGTAGTTAATGGCCCTTATGCCTAGGGTTGAAGATGCACAGATCTTCTTCCCATATTGGTCCAGAAGCCATGACTCCTTGTCAGGGGGAGACGAGCTGAGGTGTTTCGGGTTGGAGGAATGGCCGTGAGTGGTGCTAATCACCTCCGAATCTGCCTTGGGTGAAGACTAAGAAAATCTTTACCTTCTGGAGCCTGGTAAAGCCTATCCGCCTTCCTAGGAAGGGGGGCTAACGAGGAAGATTGTTTCCAAATAGTGGAAACAAGATCTGCATGAGGCTTTATCCAGGGTGGAATCAGTGTAGGAGCAGTTTCCGGCAAATTCAGATGGGCAGTGAGTTTTTATGCTGTGGATCTGGCTCCACTGATTGTCGCTGACAGGTGTCCTGGATTTTTCTTAGCAACTCCAGAAAAGAAAGATCCTCTGGAGTACGTGGCTCGTCCCCAGGATCAGAGGGATCTGAGTCAGAGTCAGAGTTGGATGGCGAGGAAGAGGAAAACTTCTCCCTGTTGGGGGGTGGAACGACCCCTCTGAGGGTAGCCCGGGGGTGCGTCTCTTCCCTAAACTGAGAGCCAGATGGTTCTCCTCTGGCATCGGGTAAAGGGGGAGGGATCTCCTGTCGCCGACGTAACGGGTCCGGCGTAGGACCCAGCATTGGCAGATGACTTTCAACCTCCCTGGTGAGCTAGGCCTTGGCTTCTGCCCACCAGGAGGCCAAGATCTCCTTCAGGACCACTGGCAGCTGCGAAGGTGGCGGAGGGGGGCTCGGGTACGGGTAGCTGGGAAACCCGTAGTATGAGTATCCACAGCCCGATGGCGGGTAGCCCAGTGTTGGGTATTGAGGCGCAGGGTACTGCGGCATCGGATATTACGGCGCCAGGTACTGTGGCATCGGATACTAGGGAGCCAGGTACTGCGGCGCCGGGTATTGCGGCATCCAGTACCCTGGTGCCAGGGGTTCTGACAGAGCAGAAGGACCTGGCGTCGGCCCTGCAGGAGGCCCGGACGGTGGGGGCGACGGTCCTGAGGGCGTCGGGCCCGAAGTAGGATGATCCCCGGAAGGGTCCAACAACCCTGAGGGTGGAGAGGGTCCTCTGTCAGGCAACAGGATCCCGGAGGGCGACGTCGGGTCAGCAGGCATCGGGTCCAGCGTCTGAGGATCCGGCATTGGGGAGGGGCACCCCTGACAGCAGCATCCCTGTATTCTTGACCCCGGCCAGGGAAGGAGGAGCAGAATCCCCGGGGAGAGCCTGAGGGGACGGGGGGATCTCAGAGGGCAACGTTACGATACGCTGCAGCGAATCCCGGACGTCAGGTATGACATCGGAGCCTGACGTGGGTTCGCTGGCTGGGTGGTTGTCAGAGAGGCTGATAACTGGCTTAGCAGCAGTGTCCAGGCAATCGTCGGCAAGGCCGGCATCTGGCTTAACGGACTCACTCTGTCCAGAAGGCCGCGAGGGAGGAGCGGCCTTAGTGGAACAGGAACGGGCTGGGTAGTCGTCAGCAGCACCAACAACCGACTTAACAGCCTTGTCCGGGCGGACGTCGGAAGAACCAGCGCCCGACTTACCGGACCCACTTTGAACGGAAGGCCGCGAAGGAGGAGCAGCCTTGGTGGGCATGGAGGCCTCCTTTTCCCTGGAGGCTCCCAACAGGACTGAGCTCGAGCCCGCCGGTAGGGGAGACGCCACCTTGGTAGCCACCAAAACGGCTGTCAAGCATCGGTCCCCCAGAAGAGCAGATACCTTGAGGGCTGCAACTCCAGCCGAAGTCATGGCAGCTGTGGATGACAAGTCCTGGTCCCGGTTCTTCTATTTATCCCTTTTCTTTTTGCCTTCAGGGAAGGTGGATGCCTGCCTAAGTTTTTTCAATTCTTTCTCCATGGATGCCATTTTCTTCTTGAGTAGGTGGGCTTCCAGGGACTGCTGCCTCAGTTTTCAGGTAGCCGAATTTAATTTCTGGCAGTGTTGACACTCCTCCACGCAGTGGTCCGGGCCTAAGCAGAAAAGGCACAAAGAATGGCCGTCCTTATGAGGGAGCTGAGAACCGCATCAGTCGCACTTGTTTTTATGTGATTTGAAGGGCGTCGGGGACAACATATACAGCAGATGTTGAAACTGATCAAAGCTATGACAACATTGTAAAGTTAGGCCAAAAAGTGATAACTTTTAGCCGAAAAAGGCAAGACAAACGAGCGCTGTTCTACTGCGAGGAACTTTCACAAGCTGGACGGTGGAAAGAGGGTACCGCCTTTATAATGACATTGAACACCTGATGTGGGGCGGTTCTCATCAGAGAATGTTAGCTAAAATTTTCCGTGGGATCCTGACGCCAGGCGGCTTAGTCCTATATGTGAATACCTACTGCAAGAGCCCTCTCGAAGTAAGATCTACTTTTACAGGTGAGTAACCTGTTTCTCTGGGATCGTGGATATGTTGCTCTATCCACATTTCTTGGCAGACTCCTAGCAGTTTTCCAGGAGGAGGGAGGCAAGATGCACACCCCCTACTTAGGAAGGAGGGACTGGAGAACTGAGGCTCCCAAACCAGCATCCCGGCGTGATTCGAGTTCAATGTGGTAATGAGAAATGAAGGTGTGTGCTGACTTCCAGGTAGCATCCCTGCAGATTTCTTGGATAGGGATGTCCCTAGAAGCAGCCACCGACGCAGCGGTATGGTGGATGGAATAAGCCTTAAGCCCTACAGGAGGCTCCCTACCCACCAACCTATAGCAGAGGTCAATGCAAGATGTAATCCATTTAGCTATTGTCCACTTGGCTGCAGGTCTGCCAGGTGCGGCTTCAGCATAGGTGACAAACAGCTGGCGAACCTCTCTCCGAACTTCCATTGTTCGCTCTTTGTAGTAGTCGAGTGTTTGTCTCAGGTCCAAGGTATGGAGCCTGTACTCAGCCTCCGAGGTGCGACTGGGGTAGAACACCGGTAGAGTAATCACCTGGTTAAGGTGAAACTCCGACACCACCTTTGGAAGGAATTTCGGGTGGGGGTGCAGGACAATCTTGTCCCTGTAGAAGACCAGGTAAGGAGACTCGATAGAGAGCACCTCTAATTCCACAGTCCTTCTAGCTGACGTGATAGCCACCAAGAAGGTGGTCTTCCACGACAAATGTGAGATGTCACATTTGTGCATTGGTTTGAATGGCTTGCCTATGAGCTTTGCCCAAACCAGCAGTAGATCTCACAGAGGTGGAGGTTCACGCACCGGAGGGGATATGTGATCTAGGCCTTTGAAGAAGCGCCAGACCACCTTTTCCTGCGCCACTGACTGCTGACCGGCCCGCACTCGGTAAGCAGAGATGGCTGCCAGGTGCATCTTTAGGTTCGTCAACCAAAGTCCCTGCTGGGAGCGGGACCAAGCGTAGTCCAAAATGCTAGCCACTGGACAGGATGATGGGTCCAACCCTTTGCCCTGACACCAGATGGAGAATCTCTTCCATTTAAAGGCATAGCATTTTCTGGTCGATTCCTTATGGGACGTCTCAACAATACTGAGGATCTCGTCGGAGAGACCCAAGGCCTGGAACTCTAGCCGCTCAGGAATCAGGCCGTCACGTGCAGGGACTGAAGGTCTGAGTGGAGTACCTTCCCCTGACTGACGGCAAGCAGGTCCAGATGTGCTGGAAGCCGCCTTGGGAGCCTGGAGCTGAGGCTGAGGAGATCTGGATACCAGAACTGGTGTGGCCAGTCTGGGGCTACCAGGATCACCTGCGCCCTGTCTCTCCAGACCTTGACGAGCACTTTGTGAATCAAGGGAAGGAAGGTGTAGAAGAGGCCTGGGGTCCATGGCCTCAAGAAGGCATCCCCCCTGCAGAGAACCCTGCTGAGGAGGGCGGGCATGATACAGCCTCAGCTTCGCATTCTCCCTGGAGGTGAACAGGTCCACCTGAGGGGTGCCCCAGTGGGAGAACAGATCTTGTACTACCACCTGGTGGAGAGACCACTCGTGAGATGCCCCGCCCATCCAGCTGAGGGCATCAGCCAGCTGATTCAAGGCTCCTGCCACGTGAATGGATAGGAGATCTGCCTCCAGGCTGAGCACAGGGGACCAAATGTGGAGAACTTCCTTGCAGAGGGGCAAGGAGCGCATCCTGCCCTGCCTGTTGAGACAGTATATAGTCGTGGTGTTGTCCGTCTGGACCTGGACCACTTGACCCTGAACAAACGGAGCGACTGCAGCCAGGGCTAGCCGAACCGCTTGAAGCTCCAGCAGGTTGATGTGGTATCGGGACTCCTGTGGAGACCAGAGCACGTGGGCTCTGTGCTCCCCCAGATGGGCACCCCAACCCATCAGACAGGCGTCGGTCATCAGGATGACTGTCGGCTCGGGGTGGACAAACGGGATCCCTTCCTGCTGGTGGGATGGGACGAGCCACCACTGGAGGACATCCCACATCCTTTGGGTCACAGAGACCAGCTGGTCGGGATGACCTGAGCACGGAGACCCCTGACCATGCTGGTGCAGGCCACCATGTAGCCCAGAAGACGCAGGAAGTCCCAGGTAGTGTGTGCTTGCCCAACCAGAAATGACTGGGCAAAGGAGGAGAGAACCTCCACCTTGTCCGCCGGGAGCCCAGCTCTGGCTTGGCAGGAGTTAAGCTCTGCTCAGATGAATTGAATCACTTGCGAATGCACGAGTTTTTACTTGGCCTCGTTCATCAGGAGGCCAAGGTCGAGACAAGTCTGGAGGGCTAGTTCCCTGAACCGCTCCACCTCCCACCTGGAGGGACCTGCTATCAGCCAGTCATCCAGGTAAGGGTACACCCGGACCCCTCGGCACCTCAGGTAAGCCACCACCACTGCTTTGTATTTGGTGAAGACCCTGGGGGCTGAAGACAGTCCGAAGGGCATGGCTTGGAACTCATAAAGGGTTCCCTCGGCTCGGAAGTGGAGGAACCGTTGATGGGACAGACGGATTGGGACATGAAAGAAGGTGCTCTGAAGATCTAGGGAGCAGAACCACATGCCTTGCTCCAGGGATGGTATGATCTGAGCCGTAGTTACCATTCAGAAGGTGCGGGACCTGAGGAACTTGTTCAGGTCATGCAGACCTAGAATGGGGCACTAGCTCGCTCGTCCACTTCGGTACCAGGAAGCACCAGGAAACGAACCCTGGGTCTGAAGGCAGGTCCGCTCCTCTGTGCACCACCTCCCTGAGGAGGAGGAGCTGAGCTAAGTCGTCTCGGAGAGCCCACTGAGAGGCTGTGGACACCAGATCCCCCCCCCCCCGTGGGGCGTGGGCTCGAAATGGAGGGGCCTGCTAGTATTCTAGAGGCAGGCCTCAACCAACAACTTCCAGAACCCAACGGTCCTTGGTGACAGCAAACCAGGCAGAAAGGAAGTGGCTGAGCCAGCCCCCCAAGGGAAGTCCCAGGGGAGGTGTAATGGGATTGAGGGAGGCACCCCCAACCCGTCACTGGGCAGGCTTGGAGGAGGGTTTGGCGAAGAAGCCGCAGGGACCTTCCCCCCCCCAGGCTTCCTGAATGAGCAGGCCATGGACTTGGCCCAAGGACGCCAAGATTAAGCCTGTTGGCCCTGTTGCTGGGCCAGTCTGGCCACAGGACTGGACGAACGAAAGAGCCCGCGGTTCTGACACTTGGGGCCTTTGTCCTTCTGGGCAGATGTGGTAGAGTCCAAGGTGGCACTGGACTTCTGTATATGTTAGAGGTGGCCCTCCAAGTTGGGCCCAAACAGGTCGGTGCCCAAGAAGGGGACATCTGCCAGCTTGTGTTGTATATCAGCCGTAAAGGTGGAGATGCACAGCCAAGCCCTGTGGCACGTGGCCACTACCGAACGGGCACAGGAGTCACCAATGTCCAGAGCCGTCTGGAGTTGTTGCTTCACCACAGCCCTACCCTGGTCCCAGACCTACTTGACAATGGTCTGGAGGTCCGCTGGGAGATGAGAGATCACCTCGTCAAGGGAGCCCAAGAGGGCATGGGAGAAATATGCCATGACAATGGCCGAACTGGCCTGACGAAGGCCAAGAGAGGAAGCTGCATAGACCGTCTTCCTGGAATTGTCCAGTTGTTTGGATTCCTTGTCCGGGGGTCTGTCCACATCCCCTTTGTTGCCTGAATGCCAAAAGACGGAGTCGGCGACCAATCACACTGCAGAGGAGTGTTCCAAAAACCCCGAAAGGGATCCCATAGGGACCACATACTTGCGGGCCATGCGGACAGAAGGCGCAGGGCAAGATGCAGGTGCTGCCACCACTCCAAGGCTGGGCCCACAATGGCCTCAGCCACCAGAAAGGCCTCCATCGGAGTATCCCCTTTGTCCAGAATCTCTGTGGGGGATACTTGGCCCGTTTCTGCACAGGTTCGAGCTCCATTCCCGTTGACTCAGAAATGAGGCGACAAATACCCATCAGCGAGGTAAGGCCCTTGTCGACTGAGAGACCCCCAAGAGACTCAGCATCAACAGGATGGGAGACCATGGAGAAATCTTCGGACTCCGTGGAGTCCTCATAAAGCAGGCAACCACCCGTATCACTCTCAACCCACCTTGGGCGGTAGGGAGTAAGAGTGACCGACAACCAATGGGGCAGGCCTTGGGCCGACCAAGACTCCTTGGTCGAAGCCCCGGACTTCAGTTGCTTGGGTGACGGTTCCACCCGGATTGGTGGAGTAGCCAGGTTTGGCTGAGCCGGTGGGGCCTTAACCGGCACCTCCGTGATGGTGGCTGTGGCTGTCAGTCGCTCGGGCGAAATCCACTTAATGACTGGTGTAGAAACCAGAATTGGTTCTGACCCAGACAGGACCAACTGCTGCCACATTAGTTCTTTGTAGCAGCGACGTAACTTGCGCATGAGCCTCTCCTCACCCAAGGAGGACGAAATCAAGGAGCGGCGCCACCACTTACCATGGCATTGGGTGCAGGATGACTGATGAGGGTGAGTCTAGTCCAACGTTGAAGTTGAGGAACAAGACCAAGACCTCATCCATTGGCGGGGCTGACCAGGAACCTCAGAAGGAGTTGGGGACACCCATGGCTCCTCCTGGTCAGGTTCCTTGGGGGACGGAAGCACCGACGTCCGAAATAAAGGGTCGTCAGCCGGATCGGGCAACAACCCACCGAATGGATCGAGAAAAATCTCGGCCGCGTCAACAGGCATCTCGGCCAACTGGTCTGACGGGGTTACTGTGAAACCAGCAGCATTGGCTGCGACTTCGACCAAAGTCAAAACAGGAGTTTCCTGTGAGCAGGACCGCTCCCGGTTCCAAGAGCATCGCCGTTGCGGCTTGTCCTTTTTCGACTCCTTCTTCCGAGAGCGTGAAACATGCGACCCCAAAGGGCCCTCTCCCTTGGTAGAGAGAGAGACTTGCACAACTCCTAGAAGGCCAAAAGGGAGGATCCCAGTTGTAGTGGAATGAAGGCCGAAGCCGAAGAGGAGCCCGTCACGGCCTGAGCCGCCTCCTTCCCGAAGGCCTTAAGCTGTTCCAGCTGCTTGGTGGACCCTGCCCCGCAGCCGCGAAAGACCACCCAACAGGCATCCTTCGATTTATCTGGCGGGTAACGCCTTTCCGGTTGCCCCAGCTGAAGTTGGGCAGCGCAGTCTTCCAGAACCGAAGGTGAAAAGGACCGACAGAGATCGCAAGCCTGCGGATCATGTCCCAGACAGTAGACGCACGTGGCGTGTGGATCGGTGTGAGACATCTTCTGCCCGCAGGGGCACTGGTGAAACCCAGGAACCGATCTGTCTTCCATCGTGGTAGCAAGAGAAGAATGTGAAGACGAAACGCGAGAGAGTTTTAAAATAAGTTTTGGAAGTGAATCTGAAGATTCTAGAGCCAGGGCCTACTACACGCGGGAGCGCTAAGGAGGGAACCTGAACCTGCCAGCAGAAAGGAAGATCTGGTATCCTGGGGTGGAGCCGAGGGGTATACCACCCAGGTGGATGGGAGGAGCCAGCTTGAAGACTTTCCGGCACACCTAAAGCGGCAAGGTACCTGCCAAGAAGTGTGGCTAGAACAATATATCCATGATCCTTGAACCTTTTGTTTCAGATTTTCAGCATGGGCTGACCTAAAAATGCAGCTAAGAATGATCTTTCCTTCCTGTTGTCTTCCAAGCAGGTCGATATACAGCAGCCTTCAACACCTACAATACACTTTCCCGCCACCCTGGACTCCCTGTGACAGGCTCTCACACGCTCCATACAACACAGAGATAAAAAACTGGATACCTACTCAGAGAGATTGGTACAGCTGGGAAGGCACTGCTAGCTGCAGCTACAGTACATCTATTAAGGAACAAGCATTATTAAAATGAGACCTGAGTTGCTTGAAATGATTTCTGGACTCCTAATATATTCCTTTTGGAAGTCTCAGAGGGCACAGAAGACCACTGTATCACATTTCTAGAAAGGTGGCTGTCCAAGGCTCTTATTCTAGGATATACAATGACGATAGTTAAAGCCTATTGAATTTCCCCGAGACAGGTGAGAATATCCGAGGAAGGACCCAGGAACCCCTTACTGGTCACATCACTGGGAGCCCAAGATAGCTATTAGGGGCAGCCTGGGACCAGCACAGATCCTCACCCTCAGTTTATGACAGGAGATCAGGTGTATACTTTTAATGACCAAAAAGGCTCTCCTGGAAAAAATGGGTAAACAAGAGAAGATATTGGGAGATATTGAGAGGTCAGATTTGGGAAAAGAGGACTCAGTAAGCAAAGTAGAATGTGTGATACTATGGGATCCAAAAGCAGTGTTATGATTTCACTGATTACAGTCCCTATGCAACCCAAAAACTGGGCTTGATTTTTTCAGGGGATCCTCTACCCCACTGTACCCAGTGGCTATATCGAAAATAGCTGCACTCTTTGTTAGACTGGTTCATGCAAATGGGATGGGGGGGAGGTCATGTTTTTTTCTGAGGTTACATTATTGGTAGTTTACTTTTTTCCCCTTTATTTTTTAATTTGAGTTGTTCAATGATGTTTTTGGTACCAAAGAACTAAGGTTCCTAAGTCTGAATGAAAAAAAGTGAAGGAGGGATATGGGGAACATGATTGAGACTTTCATATCTAAAGGGGATTAACAGGATACAGGAGTGAAGCTTATTTCACAGGAAAAAGGGCTCAACAACCAGAGGTCATGGCATGAAGCTGGAGGGCGGACAATTTAGAGAAAATACAAAAAAGATATTTTTCACAGAGAGGGTGGTGAATGTTTGGAATGGGCTGCCGGACGAGGTAGTAAGGGCTAAGCATGCATGGGACAGACACAAGGGGATCTTGAAAGTGTGGGGTGGGGGTGAGTTAACTGGGTGGGGTCAGGGGGATAAACAGGCAAAATTCAGAAGGGGTCAGGGGGATACGCAATAGGTAAGAGTATCCTAGGGCAGACTAGGTCGGCCATATTGGTCCTTATCTGCCGACACTGTATGTATGTAAAATGCTTATTATGTTTAGCAGCTAAGAGAGGTCTCTATATAGTGTGCTTGGACGTTGAGGAAGAAGGCAATGTGATGGCAGGAGGTTTCTCCTATAGCACAAAAAAGTATGACCTACTGGAATTGACAAAAATACTCCTTTCTCCTGGAGCCCAGGGGTGCCTAGGTGGCTGGAAGGATGCAGCTTTTTGTGCTCTTTAAGTATTTTTTCCCGTCTTAAATATGCTGCCATATTCCATCTTGAGGGACTATGTGCTCTGCAACTCCTCCTATTTCTGACATGGGGCATACCATCTCTTAGTTTAACACAGGTTAATAGTTACAGTTCCTTCAGCTGGTGGAGGCTAGGGAGGTAGGGCAGCCCACAATGAAACCTGGCAGAGGGCCCATGCAGGGGTCACCGTTTAAAAGCCAAATCATAGCCGAGTTAGCTGGTTACTGTATGCAGTGGTGAATGTTACTTTTTATGGGAAAAGGAGTGCTTTGGATACATTATAACTTCAACTGTGTGCCAGTTATAATTATGACTGTCATTATTTCACAGGGATCACAGATTTCACAATTTCTGTGAAATTTGCCCAGTTCCGTGAAATCAGTGGTTCCCTGTGAGAATATGTATAAACATGTCAGTTTCAATAAACAAATAGAGATGCACCTGAAAATACCTCCAGTTCCAAGTGCAACAGCAGGACCATAGAACGGACAGAGAACTCCGGGAAGCAGCTCAACAAACGGGGAGGGTGCCCAGGGATGCTTCATGCAGGCAGTGGCTGTTGACACTACTCCAGGTGAGTGACTTCTATAGAGAATGATGAAGCTTGCAGGCATTCCGGGGCTGAGCAGATGGAAAAGTGTATGGCGCAACTGAAGTGCTGGGGGGGATGACATCACACCCTGCAAGCGCTAACAGGGCAACGAGCTGGTAAATCGAAAAAAAAAGGTGGTGCCAGAAGAAACGCAAACGGGACGGACAGAGGAGGTAGGTAACAAAGAAGACAAAACAACAAAAGAATGGGAAGGGGGAAGGAGGAGAAATACTGAAGACTCAGAGGGGTCAGTTGAGTCAGCAGGTATGACAGGGAGCCTCAGTGTTTTGCACAGCCAGCAACTGCCTTCTCAATGACAAGGAAGGTCTGTCTATTCTCTGAAGGAATAAATATTGACTTTTTTAGACAGTGAAATGCCGTAAAAATTAGCCATTTTTCACTGAAAAAATTACAGCCTTAGTTATAATTAAGTTCAGTTTGTGCAATTCCTGCTCTTGTTGTACCACAAAGAAATGTGACACTTAATTCCTGGATTCATTTTATGTGATCTGCTACAGTGACTTTTTAATTGCAATAAACAAATTAACCACTAAAAAGTAGCAAGGTTCCCAATAAAGAGGTAGGAGCAGACTCAACCTCACAGGGTTTGCATCAGAAGCCCTACAAGGAGGGACTGTAAGACCTCAATATGTACATCCTGGAAGAGAGAAGCGGGTTACGGCAGAGACCTACAAAGGGTAAATAAGGCACAGGAGGAGAGTATTTTTCCGAGGAAAAGATGCACGAGAACAAGGGGACATGCAATGAAGCTGGAAGGGGTACATTCAAGACAGATGTGAGGAAGTACTTCTTCAATGAAAGAGTGGTGGATGCCTGGAACAGTCTTTCAGAGACGGTCGTAGGGGTGAAAGTGTGGGCTTCAAGCATGCATCGGATGGGCACAAGGGAATCTTAGTGGAAAGCGGGGGTTGGGGGGAGCCATAGATCAAGTAGGGTCGGAGTGACAGTATAGGCATGGGGAAAATAGGCAGACTGGGTGGGCCAAGAGGTCCTTATCTGCCATCAAATTCTGTTTCTATTAAACAGCTATCTTCTGTGGGGGAAAACTGAGGCACACGATTGGCCGCAACATACTCATCCGAAGGCAGAATGGGTGACTGCAGCTGATCCTGAGGGACCGGAATAGCCGACTCTCGACAGCTGCCACACTGTCCTCAGTGAAAAGAGGGATGTCCCTCAGAATGGGGTATTCAGGGCCTTGTGACAGGTAACCAGACCTCACCAGGACAAGTGTAGCCATGACAGCTGCCTGAGGTAGACAGATGAGGCTGCTGAGCACGAGACTACTTCGGAGGCATCGTAAGATGCCCTCATCTGGTTGCCAAGCTACCTCTATGCCCTTAGCAACTATATAAAGGCTGGCTGGCCCCCACTTTGTCACTTGAAGATATTTCTAAAAACAAGATGGCATCTGTAACCACAGGCATCGCTGGTAAGCTATGTGGGCCTGGCGCAATGTTATTTTCAGGGATTACAGAGCCATAGACAACAGCTTCCTCCCCAAAGCTTCTATCCACTTAGCTTCAGGCAATGGGGAGGTACTACCTAGTCACAGATACAAGCCTGCTTCCCAGTGGTATCAGGAAGGGCATTATCCCCACTGTAGGGTAAAGTACAGTTACGTAAGAACTTACCGTAAGAGTAGATCTTCGAGAGAGGCTCTTGCAGTAGGTATTCACATTTAGGACTGATCCGCCAGGCATCAGGACCCCACAGAAAAATTTCTAGCTAGCAGTCTCTAGCGGGGGACCTCCCCCACGCCAGGTGGCCAACGTCATGTGACGTCAGTATAAAGGGGCGGTCCCCAACGCCCCTTTCCAGTTCTTTCCTGCCAAGGGCCAAAAGAGGCAAGACAAGAGAGAGAAGAGGATACTTCCCCCCATGGAAATGGAGCCAAAGAAGCTTAGGGGGATGGAGGCCGGGAAGGCAATACCTACTGCAAAAGCCTCTCTCAAAGATCTACTGTTATGGTAAGTTCTTACGTAACTGTACTATCTTACTTCGAGAGGGCTCTTGCAGTAGGTATTCACATATAGGACTAAGTCCCAAGTAGTCTGGAACAAGGAAAAGCACTCAGGAGGAGGAAAACTATCCATAGCATGGAACCTCTGGCTGAACTGGTCTTATGAAAAAAGACCTTGAAGCACAGCCAGCCTGAAGCATGCTCTACGGCGAGAGGCAATGTCCAAACTGTAATGTTTCGTAAAGGGATGGACAGAAGTCCAAGTAGTGGCTGCGCAAATGTCTGCCACTGACACATTCTTGAAACAAGCCGCAGAGGCAGCTACTCCTCTGGTGAAGTGACCTCTGACTTGACCCGGCAGGGTTTTGTACTTGTCGTAACAGAAAGTGATACAATAAGCCAACCATTTTGATAGGCATTGCCTAGAAATAGCATTGCCCTTTCTTTTGTATGCAAAAGAGACAAAAAGCTGATCAGTTTTTCTGAGATCCTTAGTCCGAGTGGTGTAGTATCTCGACATTCTGTAAACATCCAAAGTATGCAAGAGGTACTCCCCTTGATTGGAGTGTTGCGTAAAGAAAGTGGGTAGCTCAATGGATTGAGTCAGCGTAGATTCGGGCACCAACTTAGGGAGAAACTTAGGGTTGGTGCATAGAGCCACACGTTCCTTGTGGAAAATCAAGTAAGGGATTTTGCACATCAAGGCCTGAAGCTCGGAAACACGTCGAGCAGAAGTAATGGCCACAAGGAAGAGAGTCTTCCAGGACCGGAACTTTAAATCTGCTGTGGCTGCTGGCTCAAAGGGAGGCAGAGTGATCTTCTCCAGATTAAAATTCAAGTCCCATGGAGGAGAAGGAATGCGGATGGGGGATCTCAAATGGAGGACCCCTCTGAGGAAATTCTTAGAGACTTCCAACTAAGCAAAAGTCCTGTCTCCGAAGGGAATATGGTAGGCTGAAATCGCTGCCATGTGGACCTTCAAAGAGGAATGGCTGAGACCCAGATTGAAGAGACGGCGCATGTAGTCCAGGACTCTACTGGCTGGGCAAGAGCAGGGCTCTAAGGCCTTTGACGTGGCCCAAATGGAAAACCGTTTCCACTTCACGGCATAGGTGGACCTGGTGGAAGGCTTTCTGGCCTCTACCAAGATGTCTGCTACAAGCAGAGAAACCCCGAAGCGGGTTTTAGCTACGTCTGCAGAAGCCACGCATGCAGATGAAGGGATTTGAGACCTGGATGAACAACGGTCTCCTGATGCTGGGTCAACCAATGATGTGACAGAGGAAGAGAAAGTGGAGGTTCCTCTGAAAACTGTTGCAGAAGAGAGAACCAAATTTGCCTGGGCCAGAAGGGAGCAATGAGGATCATTCATGTCCCCTATGATCAGAGCTTGTTCAGGACTCTCGCAATTAAGGGAATAGGAGTGAAGGCATAGACGAATCTGTCCCTCCAAGCGAGAGACAGAGCATCCCACCGAAAAATGCCTCGCCCTGGAGCGAGCGAGCAGAAGGTAGGAAGTTTTGCGTTTTGGGGAGACGTGAAAAGGTCTATCTGAGGCGCTCCCCATTGCAGAAAGATGTCATCTACGACTTCTTGATCCAGTTCCCATTCGTGGGCCCTCGCCGAGGACTGACTGAGGTGGTCTGCCAGCATGTTTTCCACTCCCGGAACGTGAATGGTGTCAAGTAAAGGAGGTGCTGGATTGCACAGATCCATACTCTCATCGCTTTCCTGCACAGAGGGTAGGAACGTGTTCCTCCCTGTTTGTTGAGATACCAGACTACACACATGTTGTCTGTCTGTATGAGAAGATGGCTGGGAAGGATGAAGGAGTGCAGAGCCTTAAGGACATGAAGGACTGCTCTCAGTTTGAGCACATTTACATGCAAATTTTGTTTGAACCAGGACCAGCTGCCCTGAGTCTTACGAGACCCAAGATGGGCTCCCTAGCCTTCACCTGACGCATCTGTCGTCTACGTCTGGGGGGGGGTTTGATGCTGAAGTGAACTCCCCGGCAAAGGTTCTCTTGTACCATCCACCACTGCAAGTCCCTGATCATGGAATCGGAAACTAGTACCTCTTGGTCTAGATCATCCAGGGTTTGGTCCCACTGAGACTGAAGTGTCCATTGAGAAATCCTCATATGGAGCCGAGTGCATGGGACTGTCGGAATAGCAGCCGCCATTAGCCCAAGGAGGCGAAGGACTGACCTGGCTCTGATCCTTCTGCGACAGGACAGGAACCGGGCTTGAGTCTGAAGGGTCTCCGCCCTGTCATGAGGCAAAAAGGCTTTGCCGACGGTCGTGTCCAGAATCGCCCCTATAAATTGGAGGTGTTGACGAGGGACCAAATGGGACTTTGCCTGGTTGATGGTGATACCCAGGCTGATGAAAACCTCCAGGGTAAGGGACAGAGAGTGCAGGAGTTCCTCCCTGGATGGGGCCGCCAGGAGCCTATCATCCAGATACGGGAATACCTGAACTCCCTGGGTGCGCAAGTGGGCCTCTACCACAGACAGGCATTTGGTAAAGACTCAGGGGGCCAAGGAAAGATCAGATGGGAGGGCCCTGAATTGGTAGTGGTCCCCCTAAAAGCAAAACCAGAGGAATTTGCGGTGGGAAGGGCATATGGGGATATGCAGGTAGGCATCTTGCAAGTCCAAAGCACACAGCCACAGTCCCTGTCGAAGAAGTGGCAGAAGGCTCTGCAGCAAGAGCATTCTGAAGCGTTTGTACTCCACAAACTGTTCAGGGAGCTGAGGTCTAAAATAGGCCTCATGTCTCCCATTTCTTTGGAACTAGGAAGAAATGGGAATGGCAACCCATCCCCCAAAGGTGATTGGGGACTGGTTTTATCACCGCCTTCGATAGAAGGGAGGTGATTTCTTCTAGGACCAGAGGAAGATGTTCCGTGGAGTAAGACGACTTGAGGGTGGTCTTCGGGGTGGTTTCTGCAGAAACTCTATTTAGTGTCCTGCTGAAATCAACTGGAGCACCCAAGCATCTGATGTTATCCTCTTCCAACCCGGTAGATGGAAGGAGACTCTCCCTCCTACCGGTTCCTCTGGGACCTCCAGAGGGAGTGGGAGAGGCGAGGAGTCAGGAGGTCTGGGGCAGCGCAGCAGCCGAGGCTCCCTCGGCTCTTTTGATAGGAGGAATCTTGGTTGCTGGAGGGGCCTGATGCTTGTTGGCCTGTTTGCCCTGCGGTTTGGGTTTCAGTCGGTTTTCTCTACGAAAAGGACGTTGCTGCCCCTGAGGGGGGTCTGTACATAGAGTCAACAGACTTTAGTGCAGTGCCCTTCTCTTGCAGGTCGATTATTGATGTCCTTGACATCACCCCTGAACAGCACTGAACCCCTGAAGGGAGTATCCTGAATAGCGGATTGCACTTCAGGGACCAAACCTGACACACTGAGCCAGGCATGACGCCGAAGGCCAATGGCACAAGCTGAGCTCCGTCCAGCTGTTTCCACTGTGTCGTAAGTGGCACGAAGCATGTGCCAACTAGCCAAACGAGCAGAACGGACAAGATCCGCCACTTCCTGTTTAGTCTGGGACTCAGGAAGGGAGTCTAATTTAGATTCCACCCAACTAAGGATAGTCTTCTGGTAGTCCCCCATATGTACTACATAATTCAGGGCCCTAATACCCAAGGGAGAAGAGGAATAGATCTTCTTCCTGTACTGGTCCAGAAGCCTTGATTCCTTATCAGACGGAGACGAACTGAGGTGTTTTGGATTTGCAGAGCAGCCGTGAGAGGCGCTAATAACAACCGAGTCTGCCTTGGGGTGTAAATTCAAGAAATCTACTCCCTCCGGAGCCTGATATAGCCGGTCTGCCTTCCTCAGAAGTGGGGCTAATGCGGAAGGTTGTTTCCAAATAGTGGAAACAAGGTCCGCATGAGGCTCTATCCAGGGTGGAATCAATGTAGGAGCAGCCTCGGGCAGATCCAAGTGGGCAGCAAGCTTTTTACGCTGTGGATCTGGCTCCAGTGATTGCCACTGATGAACTTCCTGGATTTTCCTCAGTAGGTCCAGAAAAGAGGGATCCTCTGGAGGATACTTCGGAGGAGTCCTAGGCCTGGGGCAGTCTGGAGTATGTGGCTCATCAACCGGATCAGAGTGTCCCTCTGAGTCCGAGTCAGAGGTCTCGAGTGAAGATGAGTAAGACTCCTCCCTATGCAGGGGAAGGACGGCTCCTTTGGGGAGTGCCCTGAGGTGCGTATCCTCCCCACCCGGGCGCCAGAGGGCTCACCTCTGGTGTCGGGCCAGGGGAAGGGAGTCTCCCGTCTCTGACGCACGGGATACTGCAAAGGGTCCGTCGTCAGTCAACGACTCTCTACTTCTCTGGTGAGTTGAGCCTTGGCCTCAGCCAACCAGGAGGCCAGAGTCTCCTTCAAATCCGCCAGCGGCTGGGGCGTGGGCGGCGGAGGAGGAGGGGGATACGGATACTGAGGATATCCGTAAACAGAGTATCCATAACCTGACGGCGGGAAGCCAGGTGTCGGGTATTGAGGCGCAGGGTTCTGCGGCGTGGGGTACTGTGGCGCCAGATACTGTGGAGCCGGGTACTGAGGTGTCGGACCCGGGGGCCAGGGGCTCTGATGGAACAGAGGGACCTGGCAAAGGCCCAGCTGGTGGGCCAGGCAAAGGAAAGGCTGGCCCCGTGGGCGTCAGGCCCGGCATGGGAGCGCCATCCGGTAAAGGGACATCAGCCAGCGTCGGGTAAGCCGGTGTCGGGGCCTGCGTCCAAGGGTCTGGCATCAGGGTGTCTGGTTCCGAAGGAGGGGGCCCTGATGGCAGCGTGTCCAAATCCTCTGTGACGACAGGGGAGGGAGGATTAGAGTCCCTAGGGGTCAGCAGAGGAGACACAGGGACCTCAGAGGGCAACGCCGAGCATTGCGGGGAACCTGGAGCGTCGGATCGGTCCAGACGATCCGACGCAGGCTCTTTGACCGGGCGGGCATCGGAGGGGCCGACATCCGACTTATCAGCCGGATCCGGGCGGAAGTCGGAGGAGCAGACGTCCAACTTATCAGATCCCTTATTTGAGGAAGGCCACACAGCCTATTGGGTGAAAGTTCAACTGCGCGCCCTCCTGAAGGAGCAAGTGGCTTAGCAGTCTTGTCCGGGCGGACATCGGTAGCACCGGCGTCTGACTTAGCGGACCCGCTCGAACCTGAGGGCCGCGTGGTCGAAGCGGCCCTCCCAGGAGCAGAAGCCTCCTTTACCCCAGAGGTACCCGAAGAGCCAGAGCACAAGCTAGATGGGAGGGGCGACACCTTCTTGGACACCGCCAAGAGGGTCGTCGTGGAGTGGTCCCCTGGAGGGACATTACTTTTAGTACCGCAACTCTAGCCGGAGTTGCGGTGACCGTAGATGACGAATCCCGCTCCTGGTGCTTCTCCTTTTCCTTTTTATGGCCTTTGGGTGAAGTATACGCCTGCCTCAACTTTTTTAGCTCCTTTTCCATTGCCGCCATTTTTTTCTTTAAAATATGGGCTTCCAGGGACTGCTGCCTTCTTTTTCAGGTAGCAGAGTTAAATTGCTGGCAGTGCGGGCACTTCTCCACAGGATGGTCTGGTCCCAGACAGAAGAGACACAGGGAATGGCCGTCCTTATGTGGCAGCTGGGAGCCACACGATTCGCACTTGTGCTTATGCGATTTGGAAGGTGACGGGGACAACATACACAGCGCATCAAAGAAATAGTCGATAAAGTGAAAAAACAAGGTTGAAAAGTCCGAAAACTATACCGACGAACAACTGATGGATGCTGAACTCTACCGTGAGGAACTTTCACAAGCTGACAGCGGGAAAGAACTGAAATGTGGGTGTGGGGGACCGCTCCTTTATACTGACGTCGCATGACGTCAGTCACCTGACATGGGGGCAGTCCCCCACCAAAGACTGCTAGCTAGAAATTTTTCTGTGGGGTCCTGACGCCTGGCAGGTCAGTTCTATATGTGAATACCTACTGCAAGAGCCCTCTCAAAGTAAGATCTGATTTCTCCAAAAGACCCAATAGGAGCTACATACCTAGTCAAGAGACCACTCAGGGCAGCTGTGGTGAAAGCAAACCTCCAGACTGCCATGGCAGCCTCTCCCAGTGCAGTATGCCAGGCAAGGATCACTAATGTGTCCTGAATGGACATCACCAAGAAGCCCAGTAGCATGGTGTTAGGATTTCTGCCCACTAAATAGGGACAGGCTAGTGCCTCCTGCATCACCCTCATGAATCGTGTGAATTCCATTGGCCCGATGTTCACTCTTTTGATGGCAGAAAAAAAGACTTAAGTAGTAGAGGTTGCTCACGTTATATAGATGAAGACATGAGCCAACGACGTGCATGTAGGCACGTCAGTGTAGGCGATCCCGTCTTGTAAAAACTTCTCACAAGATCCTGATGCCAATGGCTTACTGTCCAACGTATTATAGCTCTAGGGAGATGGCCTATAAAAAGATCCTTTAAGTATTTGAAAGGGATAAACAGGTTATAGTGTCATGGCCAATTTAAGCATAGTGCGAGATCGATCAGCAACCGGGGGACACAAGTGTAAACTGGTGGGAGGTAGATTCAGGAAGGACATAAGAAAGTACTTCACAGAAAGGGTGGTGGTTAGATAGAATCATTTGCCAAGGAAGGTGGTAAACACCAAAATGGTGGCAGGTCTCAAGAGAACTTGGGACAGCTATAAGGGGCTGGTGAGAACTAAGACTGCGAGGGGGAGAATAAACTATAAATGGGCAGTCAGTTTGGTACAACCAAGAGTAGGTTGGTACAGCTCATGTAGGAAAATGGGACAGAAAAGATGGACTATGAGTCGTTCTTTGCCAACACCTATGTTTTTTCAGGACTAAATTACATCATTTCAGTAAATAAAGAAATGGTAACCTTTATCATTTGCAGTTCAGTTTGAATGTTATTCAGGGGCTGAGATCAAAAAATCACGCAAAATTCAGTTGCCACAGCGCTCAAATGGAAGGATGGGGTGCAGGGATGAGAAATGGCACACCTCCAAGGACAAACAGCAAAACAATGGAAAGCCCTGAACTCCAGAGGTCAGACATAAGTTCATGGAGCACGCTAAAATGCAATTGTGCTGAGAAAGTTTTGAGATTTATTCAAGTTGCTTCCAAACACATCAGGACAGTAACGGGATCACCATTACCCAGCAGCCTGCTGGGTAATGGTGATCCCACTGTTGTCCTGATGTGTTTGGAAGCAACTTGAATAAACCTCAATACTTTTTCAGCACAATTCCATTGTTTTGCTGATATCAAAATCCTCTGGCTGTGACATCACAATGTGTTGCTATGGAACAGATTATGACTTCACAAGCTGGAGTAGTAAGAGCTCAGCTCCAGAACAGAATCAGCCCGAAGTACAAGACTCATGTTTTGATGCATACAGCCTACTTTTTCAAATAACAAAACAACACGTAGCACTGAGAAATGGGATTCTGTTCCTGCAGGCTAGTGACTAAAGTTCCCATCCTTAACCTAAAATGTCAGGAGCGAGGGTCAGCAGGTAGGATTTCAGAGCATTCATGGGACACTCTCCTCCTGGAAGGATGGTAAATGCCACCTTGTTTTTCTAGCAGCCCCTGGTGGAGATGAGGTTGTTGTGTCTATGGTTGCATGGGTAACCATATATCGCCAGGCATTTCCCTCCTCTGTTGTAGATGCATACACAGGGAGATGGGTGAGGGGAAAGCAGAACAAGCATTTGTCAATGCCGAATGTTGCTTGCTTGTATGTGCTGTGTAGGTATTTGGAAGTCAGTGGAGTGCAAATATTGAAAATTTGCAAACTTACGAGCGTGCTTAGGAACTGCGCAATGCACGCTCGTGAAACAGTTATTTTTAGGAAGTTTGTGACCAAATTTTCAACATAGCCATTTTAAGACCTCTGCTCATGAACAGTGTCACTGTGATTTTCTAAATCGTCCCATACATTGATTTACGATACCGACTCGCGCCATTGTGCGCTAGATGGGCGGAAACACGCTAGGGCTTAGATGAAAATGACAGCTGTACTGCTCATATGAGGAGTGGTAAATGGCAATGTTGGAAATCTAGAGTGAAAATTATTGAACATTTGTGAACTTACGAGCGCATGAGGAAGTGCACAACGAGGCTCGTGAAACAGTCATTTTAGGAATTTGTCACCAAATTTTCAACATAGCCATTTTAAGACCTCTGCTCATGAACAGTGTCACTGTGCTTTTCTTAATGTGTCCCTTACAGTGATTTCAAGACAATCGACTGCGCCCATTGTGCGCCTGCAAGGGCGGAAATGTTTTGGGCAAGATGTGAAAAATGACAGCTGTACTGCTCATAAAGAGGTGGTAAAATGACAATGTTGAAAATCTGGAGTGACAATGTTTAAAATTAGCAAACTTACGACAGGCATGTGAGAAGTTGCTATAACGAGGCTCGAAAATAGTCATTTTAGGAATTTTGTCACCAAATTGTCAACATAGTCATTTTAAGACCTCTGCTCATGAACAGTGTCACTGCGATTTTCTTATTGTGTCCCATACAGTGATTTCGCACACCGACTGTGCCATTGTGCGCTACCTGGGCAGAAACACGTTTTGGGCAAGATGTGAAAAATGACAGCTGTACTCCTCATAAGGAGGTGTGGTAAAATGACAATGTTGAAAATCTGGGTGAAATATTGAAAATTTTCTTGAACTTACGGTCGTGAGAACTACTTAGCTGCAGCTTACATAAAACAGTAATTTTAGAATTTTCCACCAAATTTTCAACATAGGCTTTTGAAGCTCACCTTATGAACACTTGCAGTGTCGTTTCGTTAATCGGTGCCGAAAGGTGATTTCGCGCAGTGACTGCGAAATCACCCTTCGCCCTCGATTAACACCATGACAGTGAGAGCATTCATGAGAAGGGGTCCCAAAAAACCCATGTTGAAAATTTGGTGCAAAAATTCCAAAAAATGCCTGAGATATGCAGCAAAGTTGAAAAAAACCCTATTTATTACATTATACAGCTTACTGGCAGTTCGCGGTCGGCTTTGAAGAGTGCAGACGTGTTCCTGGTCCACCGAAGATCGTCGCGCCGAGGTCCGGAGGTAAGTATGGGGTGAGGGGTGTGTGTGTGGGGAGGCGGGGTGCGTAGTGGGTGGGCCCAGACAGTGAGGACCGTTTTGTGTTGCAGTTTTTTTTTTAAACAACAGGAGGATGACGAGGGACGTTTGCCACGCTAGGGTGGGCTCCCAGCATGGCACAAGGACGCTGTTTCGGGGCATGGAGTCGGCGGGGATTGGGCACCCCATCGTGATAGCATCTGTTGCCACGCTGGGATGGGCTCCCAGTGTGGCACCGTCTTTCGTGAGGGGACAGTGGAGCCGGCGAAGTTGGGCACCCGTCGGCTACTATGTGTTGCCACGCTGGGGTGGGCACCCAGCGTGGCATGTGCTCCAGTTTTGGGGGGCGCAGCACAGCCAGTGAGGGATTGGACACCCCGTCGACTATACAGTGTGTGGGCGGGGCCGACACGCAGTATGCGTGCGAGCGTGTGTGTGTGTGTGTAGGGGGAGCGCGCATGAGCAGGTGATATCTTATCGCTGCTCACTGAAGCGTAGCTCCCCCTTTCAACTGTATGCCACTGCATTTTAGACTGCTGTCACAGACAGCTCCAGCAGCGACTGGAGAACTGCGGCCGCGCCTGCAAACACACTGACTGAATTGGAAGCGGGTTGCCACACCTCCGAAAACTCGGATGATGGCACTATGTTTCTTGCACATGCGTGCAAGCAACATAAAACAAGCATTTGTCAATGCCGAATGTTGCTTGCTTGTATGTGCTGTGTAGGTATTTGGAAGTCAGTGGAGTGCAAATATTGAAAATTTGCAAACTTACGAGCATCAGTGGAAGTGAGCATGAGCTCGTGAAACAGTCATTTTTAGGAATTTTGTCATCAAATTTTCAACATAGCCATTTTAAGACCTCTGCTCATGAACGTGTCACTGTGATTTTCTTAATGTGTCCCATACAGTGATTTCGCACACCGACTGCGCCATTATGCGCTAGATGGTCGGAAACACGTTTTGGCCGAGATGTGAAAAATGACAGCTGTACTGCTCATAAGGAGGTGTGGTAAAATGGCAATGTTGGAAATCTGGAGTGAAAATATTGAAAATTCGCGAACGTACGAGCGTGTGTAGGAAGTGTGCAATGCAGGCTCGTAAAACAATCAATTTTAGGAATTTTGTCACCAAATTTTCAACATAGCCATTTTAAGACCTCTGCTCATGAACAGTGTCACTGTGATTTTCTTACTGTGTCCCATACATTGATTTTGCACACCGACTGCGCCATTGTGCGCTACATGGGCGGAAACACGTTTTGGACAAGATGTGAAAAATGACAGCTGTACTGCTCATAAGGAGATGTGGTAAAATGACAATGTTGAAAATCTGGAGAGAAAATATTGAAAATTCGCAAACTTACGAGCGTGCGTAGAAACTGCGCAACGCACGCCCGTAAAACAGTCATTTTTATGAATTTTTCCACCAAATGTTTAACATAGGCTTTTTGAGAGCCCACCTTATAAACACTGGCAGTGTCGTTTCGTTAATCAGTGCGGAAAGGTGATTTTGCGCAGTGACTGCGAAATCACCCTTCGAGCCCGATTAACGCCATGACAGTGCAAGAATTCATGAGGAGGGGTTCCAAAAACCCCATGTTGAAAATTTGGTGCAAACATTCCAAAAAATGCCTGAGATATGCAACAAAGTTGAAAAAACCCTATCTATCCCATTATACAGCTTACCGTCATTTCCTCAGTTCGCGGTCGGCTTTGAAGAGTGCAGACGTCTTCCCGTCCACCGATGATCGCTGAACAGCTCCGGAGGGGCATAAAAGGGTGGCGCAGGTGCGTGAGGGTACGTGGGGTTGTGGGGGGGCAGGGAGACTGCGAGGGACCGCTTTTTTATTTACAGGTGTTTTGTTTTGTTTTAAAAGACGACGGGATGTTCGCCACACTGGGGTGGGCTCCCAGCATGGCAGCTGGAAAAACTGTTTGGGGGCTGGAGCCGGCGGGGATTGGGCACCCCCGCTGGCCAAGCTTTGCCACGCTGGGGTGGGCTCCCAGCGTGGCACTGTGTACTGGAGGGACATGGAGCCAGGGGTTGGGCACCCCGTCCGGCTATATGATGAGTTGCCATGTTGGGTGGGCACCCAGCGTGGCATGTGCAGCTGTGTTTGGGAGGCACAGCCACGGGGATTGGGCACCCTGCTAGCTATACAGTGTGGGGTGGGCGAGCACAGCAGTGTGTGTGTGTGTGTGTGTGTGTGTGTGTGTGTGTGTGTGTGTGTGTGTGTGTGTGTGTGGGGAGCGCACATGAGCAGGCGATATCTTATCGCTGCTCACTGAAGCGTAGCTCCCCCTTTCAACTGTACTCCACTGCATTTTGGAGCTGTCATAGACAGCTCCAGCACGCATTGGAGAACTGGGGCCACGCCTGCAAACACACTGACTGAATTGGAAGAGGGCTGCCACACCTCCGAAAACTCGGCTGATGGCACTATGTTTCTTGCACATGCGTGCAAGCAACATAATGAGAAAGCTGCTCAAGCATTCCAGATGACTGTTGCTGAGCTCCTCCCAGATACACCAAGCCTGGTCTCTCAGACAATGAGAGAGAGAAAGACTGCGTGTGTGTGTGTGTGTGTGTGTGTGTGTGTGTGTGTGTGTAACAAGCTGCAGAACACTAGACACTGCTAAATGACACCCTTTCTATGATTCATTTACATCTAACTCAAAACTACAGCCATTAAGTAAATACATTTAGGCAGACAGTTAGTAATTTACAATCTACCAGCTTTTACATCGTAAAAATACATACTGCTTACTTTTTCATTCCTCAGAGATTATACAGATGTGGAATGTATCATTTCTAAGCATGGAAGTAATTTTAAGAGTTCCTTTTTAATTTTTTGAAGAATTTTACGGTTCATAGGAGATACAAGTTGGACAGTAATAGAAACCGAAGTCCTCTACATATTAGCCAGATTAACAGTGTGGGCACACAGCTTCTTCATCTAACTCTCCACAGAACCAGCATGCTAACTATGTACACATAAAGCATTCACTGTGCTAAAAGCGCAATAGGCTGTGGTGTCAGAGCCTCAGGTGCTTCTGTGGGAAATCCATTTTCCAGCCATTAAGCTAGTAGCAGCTATAAGTGCACTGTAAGGGCAGGGAATCTCTAAATTCAGTTGCACTTAAATAAGGAGCAGCTGACTGTGCGGGAAACCTCAGATGATTATATTTATACCCCATAACAATTCTTGTTCTCGAGACTAGGTATCATCTGCTAAAGAGAATATTTATGCTAGTTTGGCATTTTTTTGGTTGGCTAACATGACACTCTTCACGTCAGCCAATCAAAAAAACTCCAACTAACATAAATTTCCTGTTCGGCAGATGATACTTTTATAGGGCCGACAAACAGTTTAAGGGGTCTAATCTCTGGTGTACCAAGTTTCCATTAGCTTAATAAAAGTATAATCTCTGTTAAGCAAAACACAGAGAATAATGTATGGGTAACCAAGGCTGTGTTTCGATCAAGGGGTGAGATGACATCATAGACCTTGAAAGTGAAGCTCAAGAGGTCTCTGTGATGTCATCTCACCCGAGATGGAAACATCAGCCTTATCATGTATGCTTGACAATACATTTTTTATATAGTACATGTTTATTTTAATTAATTTACCTTCTTTCTAACCCTGTCTCGAACTCTGGCCACATAAAACAATAAAACTGCAAACAACAGGATACGATTATAAACAATTTCATGTGATTTAAGGAATAGCTACATAAGCAGGCAACATGTCTAACATTTCATCTTTTACCAAACCAGTTCACTTGGGGTGTTTCAGTCTTGCTGGCATCTTCTTTATGAAGAATCTGCAGTGTAGGTAGGCATAAGGAATATTACTAGACAAGGGATTCTATGCTGTTGTACCAGAAGAGTGATATAGCTACTGCGTATAGCAGCATTCAGACATCACTACTGTGGTACAACAGCAATCTGGCATTGTATGGATTTCTATACAAAAAAACACTGAACCATAAACTATATAAAGGATATTGTATGGGCAACTACACCCTACAAGCCCGTGTCTGCACTGAGAGGTTTCTGGGGCAAGTAGGAACCTTAAGAGAGAAGCTCAAGAGGTTCCATTGTTGTCACAGAAGGCTCGAGGTGAAGACACAGGCTTGTTTGTGTATGGATGTCCACGCCAGCTATCCAGCTCGTCTGTGTCGTTTTGTGGACTTAGTGAGACTCTGAACTAATTGCCCTGCATAGTCAACAGCTGATCAGGTTGGTGCGAGGGGGCTCAAGGGAGTTGATGACCAATCCTGTTGCAGGAGGGTGGAGCAAAGCGCTGTTTAAAACACAGAGCAGCGCACACCAGTTTCACACGCCAGTTATCCGGCTCGTCTGCAAATTCCATCTGTGCTGAGATGTCCCTGAGACCTGAGTTATTGCCTGCTGTGTACCAGAAAGCTGCAAGATTGAAATATCGTATCTCTGGTGTTTTGTGGACTTAGTGAGACTCTGAACTAATTGCCCTGCATAGTCAACAGCTGATCAGGTTGGTGCAAGGGGGCTCGAGGGAGCTGACAACCAAGCCTGTTGCAGGAGGGTGGAGCAAAGTGCTGTTTAAAACACAGAGCAGCGTGCACCAGCGCGAGCGGTGCGCAAGCGCCACTTGGTGGAAAATTCAGAGGGTTTGGTGCAGTAATCCTAGATCTGTTTGAACCCCAAACTGGTTTGTTTCTGGTGACTAAGCATCCTAAATGTGTTTTTAAAGTTGTTGTATTTGGTTTCTCTTCTCACCAGAAAATTTCAAGTTGTGTGGTACAGCTGACTTGTGTTTTTATTGTAGGAGGTTCTTAACAGTTCCATAAAATGGGGGCTTTAAATGTTTGGTTTTACTTTTTTGCACTGTGTATAGTGTTATGTCCTATATTCAGAAATAAGGTTATAAGGCAGGACACTGATGATTTAATTCCAGCAGTTTACTTGAGGCAGCAGTGGAGGGGAACTCAGGGGTAAATATTCCCCAAATGGGACTCAAAATAAAGAATTCCTTCTCTATTGTCAGAGGTTCTATTTCAGGTGTGAAACGATGTAAAACATATATGCATTTTAAGAGTCTAGATTTACAAACTAATATCTGTTTTGTCCTACTAATGGGAGGGGATATTGAAACAAATCCAGGACCCTCCTCTCGTTCATTTAAATTAGTTTATGATAATGCTAGGAGCCTAAACATAAATTAGATATGATGAGAGCTTGGGAGGCCCTGGAAAATCCTGATATTATAGCCCTGACAGAGACTTGGCTGACTCCTAAAATTAGTGAAGGGGAAATTGAGTTACAAGGATATACTATGTATAGGAGAGATAGGGTTGGGAAGAGAGGAGGTGGGTTATTACTACACCTAAAATGGGAATTAAGTCAATCCACCATAGTCTGTTCAGGAGAAGCAGGGATGATAGAATGTCTGTTGGTACATATTAAGGATTTAAACTTGGTATTGGGATTGATTTATTCCCCCCAAAAGTCAGAAGAGCAGAGTTTGATAAACTGACTCATCTACTACAACAGCATACAATGGGATTGGACCTGTTATTCGTAGGCGACTTTAATGCAGCATGGAATAAAATAAAAGGAAATGCCTTTAGGACTAGCCTAACTCCCTTAAACCTGAATCAAAATATTGCAGTTTCCACTAGGAACACTTGTATCTCTAATGAAGGGACTATCTTGGACCTTATTTTCACCTCAGATGGAATTAAAATAACTGCGGTAGAGAAACAACCCATATTTGGGGATCTATTATTTGTGTAGGTGAAGTGTTTGTTAATGAGGGATGTTCAACAAATGTGGGTTCTAGAGTAGTAAGGCGCCAAAGTTTTAAAAGATACAATAAGGAAGCCTCCCTGTATAAATTAAGAAACATCAGGTGGGACAGGTTGTTTCTAATCCCTGAGCTGGATTGGGCTGTTGAGGAATTCACCAAATTGTTTGTTCAGGTTTGTGATAAAGTCACCCCTTTTAAAACTAGTGTATGTAAAAAAACAAATTACCATGGATTACTGATAAAATAAAATATCATATCAGATACAAAGATAAATTATGGAAAAAAGCCAATAAAACTCTGGATGCAAAGGACTGGGAAAAATATAAAAATGAACGAAATAAACTTAAATCCAAAATTAGAATTTCGAAAAAACAATATTATAAAAATAAGGTTGAACAAAGTACAGATCCTAGACAACATTGGAATCTGATTAAATCATTCGAAACAACAGTGGCGAATAAACAGCACATCCAGATCAGGGAAGAAGATACCTTGTTGCCATCACACGATTCTGCAGAGAGGCTGATTCAATATTTTGTTTTACTTCTTGATATAGATATTCCACAACAGACCCATACAATGATTGGTATGAGGGAAAATTGACCTTTGAATAAAACAAAGTTCAGTTTTAAAGTTATTTCCTGTAGGGAGGTTAAGGATGAACTGAGGAAGCTTCAAACAAATAAAGCCCCAGGATTAGACCAGCTAGAAAACAGGTTTTTAAAAGACTTTCTTGAGGTAATTGCCCCAATATTAGAAAGACTTCTAAATTGGAGCTTGACTGAAAATAGGTTCCCAACCTTGTGGAAACAAGCAAAAATTGTTCCGATATATAAAGGAGCCTCCCCTGTGGAACCAACAAATTATAGGCCGATTTCATTGTTGTCTAGTATGTCGAAGGTCCTGGAGAGACTAGTCCAGAGACAGCTGAGTAGTTATTTAGAAGAAAATTCCCTCCTGTCCTGCTACCAATCAGGATTTCGTAAGGGACATTCCACGGACACCACGCTCACCACCTAATAGACAACGCTGCTTCCCATTTAAACGGGGGCAGGTCGGTGGGTGCGGTGTTCATAGAGCTCTCCAAGGCTTTCGACACTATAGATCATGGAATATTGTTTGAAAGAATGAGAGTTGGGGATAGATAATGAAACACTTCCTTGGTTTCAATCATGCCTGACTGAAGGAGTCCAACAAGTACAGATTGGGAAAGTTTTGTCTAAACCAGTTTCTGTAAGAAGAGGAGTCCCTCAAGGCTCGATTTTGGGCCCCTTATTATTTATAATGTACGCGAACGAGCTGCCAAAAGTAGTAGAGTGTACTGCTCTGAGAATGTATGCAGATGATACAGTCTTAATGGCCCATGGTAATTCAACTCAGGAAATGGAGAAATGTCTTCAAAAAGATTTTAGTAGGATGGAATCATGGCTATATCAGTCAGGGTTGGTTTTAAACAGTAAACAGTAAGAAAACTAATTCTGTGGATTTCCTGAGTAAAGGGAAAACCACTAGTTCCTCTCCTAAAATTCTAATAAATACGGTTAAAAATGAATTATTAAATCAGGTTGAGCTTTATAGGTATTTGGGGTTTTTGTGGACCAAAATTTGAGATTTGATTCCCACATAAAAAATTTGGTTAGCAAAACAAATAATAAACTAGGGGCTTTCTGGAGGTCAAAATATTGTCTAAATCAGAAAATGAGAAAAGACATAATAAATCAGCTGATTATTTCTTGTATTGAATATGGAATTCACGTTTATGGTATGGCTAGCAAGTCAAACCTAAGAGCTATTCAAGTTCCTTATAATAATCTGGCCAGATTTATATTAAATTGTGACTATCACACCCACCACTGTGAAATGTTTATTACATTAAAATGGTTCCATTTAGAGCAACAAATTGATCAAAAATGGTTAAAACAGATTCATGGGGTGGTACATAATCGAAGCCCTAAGTACCTTGTTGATAAAATTCCATATTCAATACATATGCATAATCATAACCTTAAGGGGGAAATAAATATGTTGTACCTAAAATACATAATAAATTTGGTGACATGACCTTTGGAATGAAGATTATTAAATTGTGGGCTCCAACTGATGAAGAAATAAAACAAATTCAACAAACTAAATATTTTATGAAAACCACTGGTTATGATTTGGAAATGAAATGCATGTGTAATGGTTGATATGTTCATACCTGGATGGATTCACCAACATGAGTAGAACAAGTGTAGTGGATTTTCCCAAAGTCTTAGGAATATAGTTAAATTTTAAGTCTTGGAACCCATCTGTATATCGTGTTGTCCTTTCAAATACATGTTATAATGTGGATTAACTTAATAGTTGTCTAAGTGACGCTGTTATGATGTACGTAGTAACATTTAGTTCCTTGTACAATATATGTAAATTTTTTATCTAAAATGTAACAGGTCCATCTTGAAAATGGGTCTTTGACCCAATGATGTAAAACACTGCTATCTGTAAAACAATAAACCTTTTACTTACATTATTTTTTATAGTATATGGGCATCCATACCCATTTCTGACACTCCGCTTGCGTTCAGTGAGGGCGAGGCACCTGAGGGTTGGTGGAAGGTTCAAATTACTGATTCAACATGTGTCTAGCAACTGCAGTAGTTTCTGTAAGTTCAAGTGTAAAAAGACCACTTCCAGCTCAAGTGGCTAAAGGAAAGCAGCTGTGCAGTGGCATTCTAAGTTGTTGTGCTATGGCAGTGACATCACTACTGCAGCACAACAGCCCTGTTTTAGGTATGAATCCCATGCAGAAACACATTCCTCCATATATATACTATATTCTTTCTTGGTGATTTGCTTATACTTCCCATGATGATGCTTTGCATTGTTGGAATATGTGCGATTTTGTATATTTTTAAAAAGGAAGGTTATGTACTGTGCTTTTAACGCTAGATCTTTACGAGTATCTTCTTATAACATACTACTCTTTGGTCTTACAGCCAAAGGCAACATGATTCTGCGGGAACTAGAACTTCTGAATTGATGCATAGCATTGTACGCACACTGGCAGGTTATATAGCAGCCCCAGCCCTAAACACCTCAGTACCTTTTTCATAGAGGGTGAAAAGCTAATTTGTTTATCTAAAAACTAACAATGAAAAGAACCACGAGCATACGATTCTCATTGGCTCCTACAGGAAGGGAAAACAACACAGCCCAAAACCCAAATCAATTTGAGAAGGGGGGGATAGTATAAACTAGACTGAAGTGAGCCGGGGGGGATGGAGGGTGGGTGAGTGAGTGATACTATATGAAAAATGTGTTTTTGAAAATCTAGAGTTATAGTAAATAGCTTTCCCCATCTTCCAAGAATCAGTTTTCTCCATACAGTCCCGCTCTTTGGTCTTGACTTAGCAAGCTGCGAGAAAAGTTCTCCAGACTAAGAAGGCTGAAGACCTTGGACTCACAAGGCTTGCAGGTCTTTATTAATATAGTCATTCTGAAACCTGAATGCTTCCTGGAATGGATATCGTGGGCACAGCATTTCTTTTTTTATTTATTTAGTTGTTTAACCAGGAGTAGCACACTAAGCTGAAAGCTTTTTTACAGGTGCGACCTGGGAGCACAGGGAAGTTAGGTGACTTGCTCAGGGTCACACAGTATGCAAGTGGAAGCTGTGAAATTCAAACCCAGCTCTGGTCTGCTGGATGTCACCAGATTTGCAGCTCAGAGCCTTAAACCACTGCGCTATACTGCCTCCCTAAGGAAGAATGAACACTACTCCAGATAGCAGCCCTACATATGTCTGAAATAGGGACCAAACAAAGAGAAGAGACTGAGGTAGCCATTGCTTGGGTAGACCGAGCTCTGATGAAGTCCTTCAACTGCTGCCTTGCTTATCTTTAGCAGCGATGACTGCAATACTGTTTGGAAACAGGAGTCCCTTGCGACTGGGGTCGAAAGAGACAAATAGTCGAGATACTTATCTGTAGTTCTTGGTTCTATTACAAAAGAACCCAGGGATTCCTCTAACATCAAAAGAATGCTGCCCTACTTTCCCTGAGTCATCCAGTCTGGGAAAGAAGGTTGGAAGCAACAAAGACTGACTGAGGTGGAACTCTGACATCACCTTTAGCACAAATTTAGTATGTGTGTAGAGTCCCACCTGTCCTTGTACAGAGGATGAGTCACAAAGGTCTGTAGTTCAGGAACTACATGTGCAGAAGTAATAGCCACTAGAAACACCATTGTCCCCTCAGATACCTCAGGTCACAAGTAGCTACCAGTTCATATAGACTAGTGTATGAATAGCCATACAAAACAAAGCTGTTTCCACTGAGGGTTTGAGATGACATCATAGGGACTGCTAGAGCAAAGCTCGAGAGGTCCTTGATGTCATCTCAAACCCGAGATAGAAACATAGCTTTGCTGTGTATGATTACCCATATAATGTTTTATACAGTATATGGCTGTTCCTAGGGGAAAAAAACATTCAGCCAGAACGCTTGGTTCACGATTACAAAAAACAAACAAAACAAAGAACAAAAAAAACCCAGACAACTACTTCAGTCTTTCAACAGAACTACCTGAATAAATGTCATTAACAATTTTTTCGATATACTTATTTTTGCATTTTTGTACCCCAGTTTTCTCCCACCCCCATCTCAGCGAGAACACGCATGTGTGGAGGCACGCATACGTCACACTCGAGAAGCCCTCCTTTCATGTCGCCCCCTCCCGCCTGCGCCATCACCGGGCCTCCATCTGGCGGTGACGTAGCTATGGGGGGCAACCTCCCCGGGAGAGAAGAGGTGCCATTAGGCGGCTCACTCTAGCTCCCACCCCCATGCTTGCTCCCCGGTGACCCAAGGTCATTCCCGAACCCGGGTCACCAGTGTGGCACGAGGTAAGGCATTCAGCGCCTCAACCCTCAGCACCACCGGGCTGGCTCATTAACAATTTTAAAGAGCTAGTGTACTGCTTGGAATTAATATTAACGTTCAAATGGAGGCAGCTATCACTTCCATATCTGAAGTATTTTTTTTATTTTCTGTTGGCTAATTAGAAGATTTTCCCACCTGGCAGTACTGGTGTGATGTGTGGAGCAGCATTCTGTCTGGAGGCTAAAAACAAAAAGTCAGTTCTCTCCCTCCCACTACATCATCAACACTGAGACCACGCTGACTGTGACATCACTAGTAACCAAGGAGAACCATTTCTCACACTGGATTATTCTCTTTCACATGAGGCAGCAGGGACTTCCTGGTTACAAGTGAAGTCACAATTTCCTGCATTTTGACTGGTAAAATGTGAAAGTCACTGCTCAGGCTGCAAGGGTTCTGGTGCCTCAATGTGTTTGGTCACATTTCTGATAATGTAGTGGGAGGACAGAACTGACTTTTTTTAGCCTCCAAACAGAGTGTTGCTCCACACATCAGTCCAGTGCTGCCAGGTGGAAAATCTTTTAATAGCAAACAGAAAAGCAAAAATATTTCAGGTGTAAGACGTGATAGTTGACAGCATCTGAAAATCACTATTAATTCCAGGCAGTACACTAGCTCTTTAAGTCAACATTTAAAAAAAAGGCTGATTTATTTTTTTTTATATACTTTGTTGTTTCAGCTTACTGATCCATCAATACACTTTACACAGTAAAAAACAACTGAATTAATACAATGAACAACTCATGGGTCTATGAGTATAAATATCACCATCTTACATCGAACATACATATTTCACTACTTAGGCTACATATATCATTCCTTAGTCTTGAGTTAATGTATTTAATGTAGGGAGCCCACTAGCAATCTACCCCCTATATTTGCACACAGTAAGGGTTAGAGGAGACCCTCACAGAGATACCATCTCGTCCACCTGTTCTGATATTTCTTCATTTGCTGCGAGAGGCCAAATGTTACTCTTTCTTTTTTTTTGCATCATATGTTTATTCAGTTTTCCAAATACACAAACAGGCAGACCAAACCAGTCCGCAAGGACAAATACAATACATATAAACAGGTACATATAGTACCAAACTTATATACATAGAAATCCAATTTCATGATTTAAAAAAAAAAGTTCTGTAATAAATACAAAGACAATGCACCTTAGAAATGTAAAACTTGAAAGAAAAATTAAATAAAATACAGTTAGAGAATTACTTGGTACAGCTGGAAGAAGGGATGTCCAAAGTAAAACATCCATCTACCCTTCTTTTTAAAGCATCGTTTACCACCCCCCTTTTTCCTATATCCATCCTTCTCCCAGCGTCAGGTTTTCTGCCGGTGTTAGTGCGTTTAAATATGGCTGCCAGGTGTTATAAAATTGCTCTCCCTTATCCTGCAGCATATAGGCTAGTCTTTCCAGGGTAAGGGCCTGCAATATCAGTGTTTTCCACTGCTGTAGATTAGGTTTAACTGCCGTTACTCATGTATTCAAAATGCAATGTCTGGCCATTACGAGGATGACTCTGAGCCATCGAGGTAGGGGGGCCCAATCATCCTTATCTACCTCCTCCATTCCAAATAACATCACTAGGGGTGAGTGCGGATATCAAATGTTACTCTTTCTAATCTCTGAATATGGGATACGATCTGTTTCCATTCCTCCACCCACTGGGGGGGGGGGGTGCCTTCTGTAGCCACTTCCTAGTAATGGTCTTCACTGCTGCTATAGTTAAGATGGCCCAAAGATATTTACCCTCTTTACCTCTCACCTCCCCAGGGCATAACCCCAGTACCAAAAATTCTGGCCCCAGGCCTATCCAGACCCCAAATATGTCCTCTAAGTGCTGTCTTATTTCTCCCCAAAAGGTGGCCAGCCCTAGACAGGACCAAAAGATATGGGCCTGAGAAGCCTCTGCCTCACAACATTTCCTCCAACACTGAGGGGGAACTTGTGTATCCCATTTTGCAACCTGTATCGGGACAAAAAAGTATCTGCTTCTCAGCTTCCACCCAAATTCCTTCCAGACTGGGGAAGAGGATGTCTGCCAGGTGTTCTTCCATATTAGGGACCATTACTTGTCATTTATACGAATACAAAAATCTCCTCCCCATTTATCTTTGATGTGGGCCATGGTATTCCCCAAATCCCTGACACAATTACTGTACAGAATGGTGACTGCTTTCTCTCCCCCCTTTGACCCCCAAGTGGTTTGGAAAGGTACCTGCAATAATACTTCTAACTACTGTCCCTGATGGGTTCTCAAAAGACTATTAATATAATCTTGTATCTGGTAATACCTAAGTCTATCTTTCTCTTGCCACTGAAACCTGTGTTGGGCTATCTCAAAAGGAACCACTGAGCCCATATGTAACAAGTGTATTGGGGAAAAGATCCCCCTCAGTCCCTGGATCCTGAACCAGTTATCCTGTCTAGCTGGCAAGAATTCCGGGTCCGTCAATCACCACTGATGTAACCAAAGGGCTGCCTTGGTATACCCTCTAGAGGTTCTACTTTTCCATCCCTCCAGCACCGCTCTTAAGCCCCCATATTTGAATTTAACTGTTCTCAGCTGTGCACCTTGAAATAAGGTGGCATGCAATACCGACTCTCCCTGTTCTGCTAGATCCATCTGCTTCCAACTACCCTCATATGCAGGATTTCCCCATAATAATGCTATCTGCATCTGTGCAGCCACCCAGCACCCTTCTAAGTTGGGAAAAGCAATGTCATCTTGAGAATTGGGAAGATATAATGTTTGTCTTCTTTTTCTGGAATGTTTTTTCCCCATACGGAAAATTAAAAAAATAATTTTTGACCAACTTCCAATTCTTTAGACTTTACCAGACAGGGCATACACTGAAACAAGTACAGTAAACGAGGGGGAGCATTCATTTTGAGAGATTGGGTACAAGACTATAATGATAATGGCAGCAGGGACCATCTTTTAAGATCAATCTTCAGTTGATTCCAGAGTGGTATGTAATTCAGGTCATATAATTGTATGGATAAAGTCCCCAAAACAATACCTAAGTATTTCATTGTGGGAAGGTCCCAATTCACTGGGAACCGCTGCCTCATGTTACCAGGGGCTTGGCAGTTAAAACTGAGGACCTCCGTCTTCGTCTTATTCAGCGTGCACCTTGAAAGGCCTGCAAACTTCTCTAGTTGTTGAAATACCACTGGAAGTGATTATTCTGGATCTGTTAAATATAATAACACGTCATCAGCGTAAAGCGCCAGTTTATGTACCCTATTCCCCAGCCGCAGCCCCCATCTCCTCATTTTGCTGTAATGACTGTGCCAAAGGCTCTATGTACAGAGCAAAGAGCAATGGCGAAAGGGGACAACCCTGCCGTGTGCCCCTGCTCAGAGGGAACGCTGCTGAAATATGGCCATTCACGCTCACATATCCCCATGGCTCATGATAAAACACAAAAGAGATCATCCATAAAAGGGACGGGGAACACAAATCCGGAAAGGACCTGCCTCAAAAATAAACAAGAGACCTTATTAAAGGCCTTTTCTGCATCTAAACTTAGTAAAAGAGAGGGGAGTTTAGTGTTATTGGGGCACAATTTGAAGATAGAGGGGGGTCGGCTCAGAGGTAATGTGAGGAAGTATTTTTTCACAGAGAGGGTAGTGGATGCCATGGAACAGCCTCCCTGAGGAGGTCGTGGAGTCAAGAACAGTGGGGGAATTCAAGAATGCATGGGACAGACATAAGGCAGTCCTAGTCGGGGGGTAGGAGGAAGTAAGCTGTTGGTTAATTAGGATCTGCAGCTTATCTGTTAGGTAGGAAAATGGGCAGACTAGATGGGCCAAGCGGTCCTTATCTGCCATCAAATTCTATGTTTCTATGTTATTAATATGGTCAATTATATGGACTGTTCACCTCAAATTATCCTGAGCCTGTTTCTCCAAGTGTATTAATTCCGGAAGGAAGGTCTGTATACGACGAGCAATTATCAAAGTTAATATTTTATAGTCATTATTAAGCAGAGCTATGGGTCTATAAGAGGGACAAAGCATGGGGTCCTTTCCAGGCTTGGGTATTACAGAAATTACAGCCTGAGACCATGACACAGGAGTTTTCCCCATCTCCTCAAACACCCTATTGTATGTTTCCAGCAGTAAAGGGACCACCTCCTTTTTAAAAATCTTATAAAATTCTGCTGATAGTCCATCACTACCTGGGCACTTCCCTGTTTTTAACCTGAAGATCCCCGTGGTCACCTCCTTGGAGGTTACTGGTTGTAGAACTACTTCCTTCTGCTGCGTCAGGTCCTGCTGCATACAAATTTTGGTAATACTTCTTGAAGACCTCCGCCATTTCAGGGATTGTCTTAACAATATGTCTAGTGCTAGGGTGTTGTATACCACTTATAATTGCCTTAGCCCTCTGTATCCGCAGTCTACTAGCTAATAACTTAAAGAGCAGCTGATGCCTTTGGAAAAACATTTGAAAACATAATGTTTAGACACAATTCAGCCTGTATTTTATATACATGTATACATATTTTACAGATTTCTTCCCTCCATTGCTTATTCATAGAAACACAGAAACATAGATGTTGACGGCAGATAAGGACCGCAAGACCCATCCAGTCTGCCCATTTCTTTTTCTACCTTATAAATGTGCCATCGGCCTTTGCTCTGTCAATGGCGTATCTGTTTACACTCTTCTTTATTGCTCACTTATGCCTATCCCATGCCTGTTTGAAGCCCTGCACTGTAGTCACAGCCACCACTTCCTGAGGTAGGCCGTTCCATGCATCCACCACCCTTTCTGTGAAAAAGAATTTCCTCATATTCCCCCTTAATCGGCCTCCCTCTATAGAAACATATTCCTGAAGAAATTTCCACAAAAAAGCAAGTTTTTATCCCTCAGAGTTTATCTGCCTCTGTAGCTTATTCCCTATTTGAAATGATAATGCTTTGTTGTGACCAAATAGTCTGTTGTCATGGGAATAACTATGATATCACAAGCAGAGTATTGTGACATCAAGTTGGGAAGATACAGTAGGAGCTGATGAACCATCAATGAACAACCCTCCTGTTTTTATGCATATGACCTCAGTAATTAATAATGGGGATAAGGAATACAGAGCTAATGAGAAACATAACCTGCTTTGTGTCTAAATATTATATTTTTCAAAGTTCTTCTTGAGGCATCGGTGGCTCTTTAAGGGAATGGGACCCCCTTCATAACAGCGCTGAAAAAGGAAGAGATGCTTCTGCTCCACACAGTAGTGGAGGAGCCAATTCAATTCCTTCTTGAGTTGAGAAAGGGTCTTCGCCCATCCTTTGTTTATTTTAATTTTTTGTAGGGCCTCCAAAGATTCAATCTGTTTTTGTAATGGAGTATATTGGGCCTCATTTTCTCTCTTTTTCCTACTTGCTAACTCAATAAACCTTCCCCTTAGTACTTCTTTAGCAGCGTCCCATATCACCGCAGGGGGCACCTCCAGAAAGGAGTTCTTCTCTAAATATTGTTTATAGGCCTCTTGAATTTCCTCCTTTACTATAAAGTCCTGCAATAGAGATATATTCAACCTCCAGGAAATATTTCTTTGGGTTTCGGCTAATTTTAGCCTCATAAGGATATGGGCAAGGGCGTGGTCTGAAAAGAAGTTCTCAACCCACATTTATTTATTTATGTATTAAATCTTGGTGACCGGGTAGGCCCACTGAGCCCCGAAGGTCCCTTTTTCAGGGGCGACCCGGGATAACAATACAAGTTATAAGAATGAACAAGGACATAAGGAACATTTGAGGCATTGTGAGTTACATCATGAGGTGGTTACAGTAAAGAAAAATAGTGGATACAGGCATGGTAAAAGAAAAGCAGTGGATACAGGCATGGCTTACAGGCACGGTAAAAGAAAAGCAGTCTGATGCTGCTGCCACTTGCTCTTTTGAGAGTAAAAAATGATCTAATCTAGAGCATATTTGGTGAGCAGCAGAGAAAACAGTATAATCTCTACGCTGCCCGAAGAGCTGTCGCCAAACATCCACTAATCCTAGCTTATTTAACAGTTTGGATACATCTCTCACTATTTTCAAATCTTTTCTGGCTACCTTAGAAGTAGTGTCAAGCTGAGGGTTAAAAATTAAATTCCTGGGCTGACAAATGTGTCTCCTGGAGGAAAACAAACTCGGCAGCACTGCGTCGTAACTGTGCCAAAATATTACTCCTTTTCACAGGATTAGTCAGCCCATGCACACTGTAACAGCATATGATCATACCCTGTGTATTAGCCATTTGGAGAGACAGAAAGCTCACCCATTATTCTGTACCACTTACTCCACTTTCCACAGTTTTTCCCTCGTAACCATTGTACCATCTCACTTTTACTGATGTGATCTTGTTCAGACCCATAACAAACTTTAACATTGTTAAACTATGAAAACACATTTTAAAGCCTTGTAACTTGAACTGCAGTAACTTCAGAGAACTTTACTTCCAAAGTAGAGAGTCACTAAAATTACAGGCTCCTAACCCCTGCCCCAGGTGTAATCAGGTGTTATTTCAATCATCCAGGTAAGGGTAGAGGGGAGCATTCTCACTTCCTTACCGGAGGACCTCCCCCGAGTAGCCTATAGGTGGAGACAAGAAAAGCTACCCTGTGTGTGTCAGGGTTTTACCCTGTAATGCTACTCAGTAGGCCTACAACACCTAGTAGTCAGCCACTCATTCCACCCCCCCGCTTCCCATTATGTATTCAATGCTTGAACATCATGAGGATATTTGAGCCCATTCATTTCTCATACCTGTGAAAAAAAAAAAAGATTGGTAAAACAGTGCACTCCTTAGCCGTAGTTTTGTAGGCAATACATTTAATACACAGTTATTAGCTAAGTGACCCCAATAGTAGGTTTCCGATGTATTACAACATAAAAAGCCCCCCTCTAGATTCTTTGAATGTGGCAAAGTTAGAACATAAAAGAGAAAAAAGTCCGCTCCTCAGGGGAGTCTCACCCGTCCCCCCACCACTGTTACGTATTTGTCACACAACCAAATAGCATTCTGAATGTCAGCATAGTCACATATTTGTACATAGTTCTTAATATAATCATAGATCACTTTCTCGGGGGGACTTTTAATTATTTGAGTATGGCCTTTACAATATTCAGAACCCTTTCATCCATCTCTGAAGGAGATTGGCAGCATAAACAGTGCTGCCTTTAGAGAATCAGTCTCAATTCTCCATGCGACATGAACACATCAGTACCTGCAGTTTTCTTCAATCACCCAAAGCATTAGATTTATATCCATTGCCATTTGGGCCACAATGCATCAGGCCCAGCTTCTTAAAGGCATCTCTAGCCGTTGTGATGGGGGAAGCACCTTTTGCCCTTTGTGCAACTACCAATCAGTCCTGGGTAGGAACCTGCTTCATGATACTGCGTTCCTGGTATGGCGATGACAGAGAGTGACCTTGTTGTTTTAGGGCCTCCAGTGCTTGAACAGCCGTTGTGTAAATCTGAGGACCTTCTGACCAAAAAACTCTCAGTCTCGCTGGGTATGGCGTTTGAAACTGGAGCCCTTCCTCTCGTAGGGTCTTCAGAATAGGCCCATACTGCTGGTGGGCCTGATGCACTTCAGGCGGGTAATCCTGATCGAAAGTAAGTTTGCCCCCAAGGTAAGAGCCATCTTTCTTTGCCCAGGTTCAGTGCAAAATGTCCTCTTTTGTTTTAAAGCTGGAAAATTTTAAGACAATGGATCTGGGGCGAGCAGTTGGATCCGTCGGCCTTTGCACAAGCGAACAATGTACTCGTTCTATGATTAGCTGGTAAGTTGGTGGCAGATCCAGTACATCCCATAAAAAAGATTCTCTATGAATGCTGACATAGGGGCAACTTCTGCTCCCTCCAGCAGTCCATAAAGCCTCAATTTGTCCCTCCGAGAGCGCCCCTCCAGATCAAGGCATTTTGCTTACAGCATAACCCAATGCTTGTACAGCGCCTCCACTGTCCGGCTCAACTGTGCTCCCTGGTCTTCAGTCACTGCTATTCTCTGCTCGGTCTGTTTACCCTCTTCCCAACCGTGGAAATTTGTTGGGGACACATTTCTGAATTCTTTTCTATTTTCAGCTTTGGAGCTCTTGATTGCCCTGAGAAGGATTTCGAAACAGGACCTCAACAGGTTTTCCGTCTCTCCTTCTGTGTCGTAGTCTGTCCCCTTGGCACTGATCAAAGATGGGAACCTGTTATGGCTCGGGGATTGTGCTCACAATCTGTCTGCACCTTGAGATATAATTTTTTTTTTACCCTTAGTTTCTGGCTCCCTTCTCCAACTGACGTCCTCTACCTGTCATTTTTCATGTTTTTGTTGTTTTTTAGAGTAAATTAAGGACTTTGATAGTACAGGGAGGGTCGGATCTTGCAACTCAGGCTGCCATCAGGTCCGAGGCAGAACCAGAAGTCCAGGCTGTTTTTTAAAGGATATTCTGGGCTGTTGTTTTGGCAAGAATCACAAAGAAATGTTCAGCTCAGATTTGTTATTTTCAGTGAAAAGCTTACCTAATCAGCATCATGATGACAAACTGTCAGTGGGTGCGCGTGTTCAAAGGCAAGGAAAGTTGCTGTAGTACCGATCTGATGTCAGAACTCTATTACAACAACTTTTCATAACCTCTGAACTGTACTACAACAGCTTTTTGAAAGCCACTGAACTCTACCTGCAACTAAGGGTAACCACATACTATAAAAGGCTTACGGGTATGTTCAACAACAGACTGAGATCCCAATTGGTGACAAGTTTAGTTATGGAGGTCTTATGTGCAGGATAACCTCTCAGAAATCTTCAAATGAGAGGGAGCTGTGCTATGGAAAGGGTCCCGACTAGTTCATGATATGCTGAGATGGCAAAGTGAAATTTTTTTGAAGAGTACTGGAGGCTAAAATGAAAGGTCCAACAGTGAGTCTAGAACATGTTCTACACAGGAATTAAATACATCTTTTGGACTCATTTGAACACCAAGTGGACCAAACGGAAAAGCACTTTCACTATGCAGCACAAGCTTTTCAAAAGGAATGCTTTAGGCTGCCAAAAGGACTTGGGAAGCATATTGGAACATTTAAAACCTGCTGACTTCTATCTCCTCAGGCGTCATACCTGGAGGTGCAGTGACAATAGGTCCAGATAAAGCAGCTGACCTGTGAATTGGGTCAAGAGTTCCACCCTCAAGGGTAAAGTCTTTGGCTGCTAAATTGCCATTTACATAGCAACGGATACCAGACTTGGCCAGCACGGAGCTATCAGAATCATTTTATTCCCATGGGCTTCTAAGCTGGAAGAGTACCCTCTGGCTGAGCATAAGTAACTGGAAGACGTCATGAAAACAACCTGTACATGACAGCCTGAACACATCCTGACAAAAACAGCCATGTTCTCACTTGCTGAAGGAGAAGAAAAGTGCCAGTTTTGCACTGTAGCAAGATACTAAAAGTTCCAATGTCAGCATGCTCCAATCGTCAAAAAGGGATCATTTGGGAAGTTCTGCCACTGTTTGACTGAGACAGTGTTCCAGAACATTTTCACGGGGATGAACATGGTGTGTGTGTGTGTGTGTGGGGGTTCTTTCAAAGAAGGAGGAGCACCAGGACCCGAAGGCATGTGATGAAGCTGGAGGGGGAAATTACAGAGGGATGTGAGGAAGTACTACTTTCATTGAAGGAGTGGGTGCTGCTTGGAATAGGCTGCCAGTGAAAGTGGTGGAGATTGAAATAGTAGGGGTCTTCAAGCATGTATGGGATAGACATAAGGGAATATCAGTGAATAGGCAGAGGAGGGAGGGTCACCAGAAACCAGTTAGGGTCTGCGGAGGCAGACTAGGCAGGGACCATCTGGGCAAACTGGGTGAGCCAAGTGGTCCTTTTCTGCTAACAAATTCTATGTTTCCATCTTGGGAAAATGGGTTGCCTGGAGATGGATCTTCTGCTCCAAGTATCAATACCAGACACTCATCACTTCCCTTCACTGAGGGTAGGAGGGAGTCCCTCATTGCTTGTTGAGATAGAACATGATACACTTCCTGTTCGTTTGGAGATTAACTACCTTGTGACAAACCAGGGCTGGAAGCGCCTGCTGCACATGCAACACAGCTATCATCTCTAGCACATTTATGTGGAGATGGCATTTAGAGTCTGACAAAGTCCCTTTGGTCTGAAGAGCATGACTTATCATTGGTAGTCATGATAAAGAGAGGTAACTACTTCTTGTAACTGCAGATTCATGCTGTAAGAACAAAGACATATTTAAAAAGAAGTTCACTTGCTGCGATGCCCAAACATTACTGAATCCATAACATCTGAAAAACAAACGGTTGCAACCATGTATATATTGGACAATATTTTCCAGAAGGAGTTTCTGGCTCCAGGGAGTGGTCCTGCTGACAATGCTGGAGCCAACAGAAATAAAGGTTGTGCACATGTAACCATAGTTCTACTAGTGGCATACAGTTCAGATCCACACTCCAGCAGAGTCACCGAAAGTCTTTACGTTATGCTCCTCCCACCACCCATGGTGGCATCCTCCAGCTCCATCCCGCTGATGTGAGATCTTGCATTCTGGAAGCAGGATCTTTGCATCACTTGACAGGGGAGACAGTGCGGGTTGTGTGGATGTGAACTGTATACCACTAGTGGAACTATGGATACAGGTTAGTAACCTATATTTCTACCATCATGGATACAGTTCACTATTCACACTCCTGCAGAATCCTAGTGGTCCTCCGGAACGAGGGAGCAGGGTTTGCACTCCTATTTGGTGAACAGAGACTGGAGGTCTGAGGCCCCAAAAGCAACATCACGATGACTCAGCATGTCAGTGCTGCAGTGGGAGATGAAAGTGTGTGTGCTCTTGCCCATGTTGCAGCCTTGCGTACTTCCACAATGGAGATATCCCTGGAAGCAGCCACAGAGAAAGCGGTATGTCTGGCAGAATGAGCCCTCAGCCCTTTGGGTGATTACGTACCAGCCAACCTACAGCAGAGGTTGATACAGGATGTGATCCATCTGGCAATCGTCCGCTTTGCTGCCAGTCTGCCAGATGCAGCTTCAGCATATGTGACAAATAGGCACCTGACTGTCTAGCGTGCTTACCTGGTAAACAAAACCTAAATAAATAAATAAATAAAAACTCTGGGATACTCCTTGCAACTTCAGCATATGTGACAAATAGCTGACAACTCTGGGATACTCATTGCAGGATCTATTATGCTGCCTACTGTCCTTTAACTCTGGGAAGCACGTGATTTGTTTGTTTATCTGCTCAGGAATTATTTGTTTCTGTGGCTCTAAAAAAAGGGTTACTTACACACTGCAATTACTGCTGTTGCTACTGAATGACTTAGCCTATTTTATTCTGTATGTATAAATATATTTTATCCATTACTACTTATTGTAGACTGTCTATGTTCACCTTGCTCTTCTGTTACTCTGTATATTGCCCCTCTTGTTGTTATGTACCCTGTTTGAACCTGTATTTTTCATTGTACTCTCCCGGGTCGTACCTGAAAATAGGCATATAACTTGTCTAGTTTACCTACCTGGTCAACAAAAGCTAAATAAACAAATAAAGCCTCACCACAAATTCCTGCCATGTGCTCCTTATGATAGTACAGCATCCTCCAGTCCACAGGTCAGGGTGTGAAGGCTGCACTCAGCATCTGAGTTTGGGTTTCTTAAATAAAATGGAAGGTTAATCACCTGGTTATGGTGGGACTCCAACACAACCTTCGGGAGGAATTTTGCACAGACGCAAAGGATGACCTTGTCCTTATGGAAGACCACATAGACAGACTCTACCAAGAGCACCAGGAGCTCACTCACCCTTCTGGCTGACATAATGGCCACAGAGAAGGTGGTGTTCTATGACAAATATGACATTTCAAATTAGTGTTCAGACTCAGAAAGCTTTCCCATGAGCATAGCCAGCACCAGCAGTAGGTCCCACGGAGGCAATGGTTTGCACATCGGAAGGGACAACTGATCCAGGCCTTTGTAAAAGTGCCCGACCACCTTCTCCTGCACCACCATCAGCATACCAACCCACACTTGGTATGCAGAGATGGCTGCCAGGTGCACTTTTAGAGTCGTGACTCTTGAGGCCCAACTTTGATAGGGGAAGAAAGGTAGCTGAGGATTGTGGCCACTGGGCAGGTGAGAAGATCAAGCTCCTTCTCTTGGCACCAGAACGAGAACCTCTTCCACTTGAGAGCATATGTTCTGCAAGTCAGCTCCTTTCAGGATGCTTCCACCACTTGGAGAACATCTTTCAAGAGGCCCATGACTTGGAATTCTTGCTACTCAGGAACCAGGCCGAAAGGTACAGGGACTTAAAAGTCTAGGTTTATGACCATCTCCTGTTGTCTCGACAGCAGGTCAGGGAGGAGAGGCAACCTCCATGAGGGCCAGCTACTGTGGCTAAGGAAATCATGGTATCATAACTGTCTGGTTCGGTCTGAAATAATCAGGATCAATCATGCCTTGTCCTTCCAGGCCTTGATCATCACCTTTTGAGTCAAGAGAAAAGGCATACGGAAGGCTCAAGGTTCAGGGCTAAGAAAAGGTCCCCCTGCAACATTTCAGTCTAAGTAAAGGGGCACAGAACAGCCTCAGTTTTCTGTTCTCCCAAGAGAAAAACAGGTCCACCAGAGTGGTGCCCCACTGGAGGAACAGTTGGTCTACCACATTCTGGTGCAGGGAATACTCATGCGACATTTCTCCAACCCAGCTGACAGCGTCCGCTAGCTAGTTGTTTTCTCAAGCGACATGGATCACCAGATCAGCCTGTAGATTGTGCACAGTAATTAGATGCAGAGTCTCCTGACACAAGAGAAAGGAATATGTCCTGCCCTGCTTGTTTAGGAAGAAAATGGTGGTTGTGTTGTCCATCGGGACCTGAACAACCTGACCCTGAATCAATGGAGCGAAGTCGGTCAGTGCCAGACACACTGCACAGAGCTCCAGGATGTTGAGGTGGCATTGGGACTTCCCCTGTTGTCTCATCAGCAGGTCAGGGTGGACAGGCAACCTCCATGCGTCCTGCCACTGAGACTAAGCAAATCCTGGTACCATAACTGTCTGGGAAAGTCTGAAAAAATCATAATCATTCATGACTTGTCCTTCCGGGCCTTGATCATCACCTTGTGAATCAAGAGAAAGGCATACAGAAGGGCCGGGATCCAGGGTTGAGAGAAGGCACCCACTGCAGCATTTTCCTCTCAGCGAGGTGGGCACAGAACGGACTCTGTTTTCTGTTCTCCCAAGAGAAAAAACAGGTCCATCAGAGTGGTGCCCCGCTGGAAGAACAGCTGGTCTACCACATTCTGGTGCAGGGACTACTTGTGTGACATCTCTCCAACCGGCTGAGAGCATCTACCAGCTGGTTGTTTTCTCTTGAGACATGGATCAACAGGAGATAAGCCTGCAGGTTGTGCACCAGTGACCAGATGCTTAGAGCCTCCTGAGACAAGGGAAAGGAGGGAAAGGAGTACGTCTTGCCCTGCTTGTTTAGGCAGAACATGGTGGTTATGTTGTCTGTCTGGACCAGAATGACCAGATCCTGAATCAGTGGAGTAGATTCGGTCAGAGCCAGATGCACTGCACGGAGCTCCAGGATATTAACATGGCATTGGGACTCCCAGGGTGAAAAGATAACAGTGGTCCTGTGGTCTCCTGTGTGAGCTCGTCATCCCACCAGTGATACGTCCAACGTCAGAGTGACAGACAACTCTAGACAGATAAAGGGAATTCCTTCCACCAAGATCTGGGGACACAGCCACCATTCAAAGTCATCCCACATAGGCTGAGTCACACTGACCAGGTGGTCTAGAGGACTGTGGCACTGAGACCACTGGCAGCCCAGCTCCCAGTGGAGGGGGCACATTAATCAGCGTGCCCAAGAGACTATGCTGGCTGAATCTACCATGTTCCCAAACAGCTAGAAGAAGTCCCAGGCCAAGTACAACTGCCCAACCTGAACTGAAAGGGAAAGGAGGTAAGATTCTTGGACTCACCAAGTTATCAAGAATGCGCTTCCTGAGCTTCTCCTAACACTGGGTAAGTGCTCCCGTAACTGAGATCTTGTACTACCACTTATATTTGTGCCTTCTGTATGCCTTTTAAAGGGAAATGTCTATCAGTAATCAGGCCATGCCTGGGTGTAAGGCACGGCCCGATAAGCTGTTTCGCAAAGTGTATTAATTTTACTGCCTTACTGTTGCTGCAATATTTAACTGGTGTCTGGCTGATCCTGCCTCCCTCCTGACTGCATTTTGGAACTGGTTAACAGCTCCAGTTTGCAAAGTACATGCCCCAGTGATATACTGTGACTAGTTATAGACTTCTATGCCTGGTTTCGATATATTGTCGGGACATGTACTTTGGAAATTGGAGCTGTTACTAGCTCTGTTTACCATGGCTGTCTATGGGTGCACCCCCAGCTGCACCCTGTGTCATACATCACACTGGGACAGTTGCAGGAGTTTTTGGGTGCACTGCACGGTTCCAAAATGCCAGCAGGAGGGAGGCAGGATCAACCAGATACGAGTTAAATATTGCAGTAACAGTAAGGTCTTAAAATTAATACACTTTGCGAAACAGCTAATCGGGCCATGCTTTATACCTAGACATGGCCCAATTACTGACGAACTTTAAAGTGAAACTTGGGATGTGTAATTTTTGTACTTAAGTCCCTACACTTTAGTATTATCAATCCTTGCTGATACATGTAATGATTGTTTGTATGGTGCCTTGTACCTGTGTTCATTGTTTGTTCTTTTCCCAGATCGTGCCTGAAAACAGGAATTGTATCTGTCTAGTGCACCTACCTGGTGAGCAAAAACTATATAAATAAGATTAGATGCCCTGTCTGTAAGAAGGCAGGCACTGGTCCGAAGGGAGTCGAGCTCAACCCCCTGTGAACTTGATCTCATGTGCAGGGAACAGTTCTGATTTGACTGGGTTGACCAGAAGGCCTCAGTCTTAAAAGGTGTGGAGGCCAGATCTCTGGACCTCTCCACTGCCTTGTACAGGTTCAGATAAACCCTAATGCCCCTGCACTGGAGGAAGGCCTCCACCACTGTGAGGCACTTGGTGAAGACCCTCGGCAAGGGCACATCAGTATGAAGGGCATGACCTTGAACTGGTATGATACTCCACTCCCCTGAACCGGAGGTAACAATGGTGGAACGTACTAACCGGAATGTGGAAGACCATGTCCTGTAGCTCTAGGGACCAAAACTACTCCCCTCGCTCAAAGGATGGTATGATCTGTGTCAGAATGACCAGAGCCTCAAAGTTGGAGACAACCCCTTGTCCACCACTTCTTTAAAGGCTTCCCTGGCTACTTTTAACTGCAGTCTATCTTCCATCTTATTATCATGTAGGACTTTAATTTCTAACTCTTTAGTTATTTTTTCTAAATGTAAGCCCCCTCCCAGCCCAGAATTCCCTGAACTCTTCTTTACCTAGTAAGTAAGTAGGGAATCGCCATTGACCCGGTTTCCCTCCACCAATGATTTCAGTCAAATTAAGTTGTACATGGCGTGGCCCTACAACTTGATCGGGCTATGTGTGACCTCCCTGACCTTAGCAAACAGGTCTTTTGCAAGAAAAATATGGTCTAACCTCAACCACAAGTCATGTGGCGTAGAGTAAAATGTAAATTCTTTGAGTCCTGGATGCAAAGTACACCAGCTATCGACCAAGCCTAGATCTTGTAAGCCCCTAGCCCAAACTGTAGTGGTCCGGTTTTGTCTTTTATCTATAATGCAATTGAACCCCCCCCCCCATGATAAGCCCTGGAAACTGCTCCCGATGCAAAACATCTAGCAAATTCTGAAAGAAGCCAGCTTCATATGTCACGGGGGCATAAATATTGTCTCACAGCCACGTAATATACCTCTTACAAAAACATACCTTTCCTCTTTATTATCCTTAAGTACTTGTGTTACTTCTAGTGGGAAATTTTTGTTTATCAATATTGCAACACCTCTTTTATGTGAGGTGTAAGATGCAGCATGGCAAGCTCCCACCCATCCCCCCACCAATTTACCATGCTCTTTAGGTAGAAGGTGAGTCTCCTTGAGCACTGCCACTTGCACTCTCCTTCGTTTAAGTGCAGATATAATTTTGACTCTTTCAATGGGAGTATTAATTCCCTTGATATTCCAGGATACTATGACATCTTCTTGCACATTAGTCATCATTTTGTATACAATCAAAGTCCCTTCCCCCCCCTTGGATTGTTCTCAGGTCACCATTCACCATTCTTGACATACACAGGTTGCAATTAACAGTAACATGAACAATAACATTAACCTTACAAACAGTATAACAGTGAATCTTTTAACTTCTGACCACTATCAAACACCCCCAACCCTCCCTCTCCCCCAATAACCCCAACTGCCCCAGATTAACAGTTCGATGAAGCTTACATTTACTATTTATAGAACTAACAGCCCCATCAGCTGACATGTTCTAGAACCCAACTCTTCCACACTTGCAAAAACTCCATCTCCCCCCCACACCATTTGTGCCTCTATTATATCAGCAAAGAAGCCCTTTGGGGTAGCAGTGCCACCTGTAAATTCGACTATACCCCTTTTGACTGCTCAATACTTTTTATGGACACTACATCCTGCGGTGGGCTATCCGTACATCCTGCGGTGGGCTATCCGTCCACCACTTCTAGAACCCACCTGTCCTTAGCAACAGTGAACACTGGGAATGAGCCAACCCCTGACTGTGAGTTGGAACAGGGACTGGACGGGAGTGGGAATGGCATCCTGCAACCCGTCACTTGGCAGCCTTTGAGGGGGCTCTGGTATGCTGGGCACTGAATGCACCCCTTCCCCTGACCACCAAACTTCTGTTTCAGATGCCAATGCTGAAACTGCCCCTGCTGTGGCTGTTGCTAAGCCTGCTGTGGCTGGAACCGTTATGGCCAAAAGGACTTTTTCTTGGCTGGTTTAGGGTCCTCCTGGGATGAAGCCACAGAATCAACAGTGGCACTGGACTTCTCAGTACAAGTAAGATGTTCCTCCAACCCGTGCCATAGAAGTCAGTAGCCAAAAGGGCATATCAGCCAACTTGTGCTCGGTGTCCATCATAAAGACGGACAGCCATAGCCAGGCCCTACACACATGGACACCGATGCAGCCACAAGAGTCACCTAAGTCCAAGATCATATTGAAGCTGATGTCTAGCCAGCATGCAGCCTTGGTCTCACAGAGCTTTAATGGTAACTTGCTTGTCGGCTGGGACCAGGGGGAAGAGCTCCCCAACGAGGCCAAACAAGGAACAGCCAAAGTGAGTCATCATCATGGCATAACTGGCCTGCTGAAAATGCAGAAAGGAGGCCGTGTAGACCTTCTTGGCCACATGATCCAATTTCCTGGACTCCTGTCAGGCAACTTGCCCACATCCCCCTGGCCTTTTGATTTCCAAAAGGCCGAGTCAGGCACCAGGCCCTCTGTGGAGGGGTGGTCCCAGAACCCCAAGAGGTTCCTGATGGGGACCACATATTTGCAACCATATGGGCAGGGCATGCTAGGCAGGTCACAGGGTGTTGCCAAAGGTCCAAAGCCAGCTCCATAATTGCCTCAGCCATGGGAAGGGCCTCCCCTGGGGAACTGTTCCTGTCCAGGATGTCAGTAAACTGGTATTCAGCTCACATATGAACTGGCTTCAAAAGGACCCTCCATGGACTCTGACATCAAGTGAAGAAAAGCCCCAAAAGAGGCAGAGCCCGACTGGGAAAAGTGACTGTCAGAAGAATCGCGGTCAAACTGGAGAGTCTGAGTAGAGGCCATGGAGGACTCAACTTCAGAATCCATCTAGCTTTCAAATACCCTTCTGGTCTGTTTCTCGAAGGTGCACATCTCCCTGGAGCCTGGGGTGACCTTGATGGACAGCTGACTGGCCAGACTGGTGGCAGGGTGGAACTCCTTTGCTGGGGCCCCAAACTGCGGCTGCAGGGGAGTAGAGCTCCATCACCAGTGAAGAAGAGGTAGACACAACAGTCTGCAGAGCCACCAGCTGGAAGACAGCCACCATGGAGGCCCACAGCACTGTGGGATCCACAAGTAAGGCTCTGCCCCAACCAGCAATGGATCACACTTACCAAAGAATGTCCTCGTAGTGTCAATGAAGTCAACATCAATCCTCATCAGACGAGTCTGACTGGTGTTGATCGGTTGAGTGGGACTGGGACTGTGAGCATGGCTTCTACCTCAACCGTTGACCCTTGGGATAACAGTGAGTATCCAGTGGCAGAGCCGTGTAGGTCACCTTTTTCAGCAAGGAGACCACTGGACCTCAAAGTAGTTCCTGAAGGAGTGACCATCAGGGCAGACAAAACCCAGGTTAGGTCAGCTGGTGCCTCAGATTGGGCTGGTTCCTCCTTGATGAATGAGGACCAGAAGAACCAGGGTCTGTGAGACCAACGAATCCACATTGATCTCTTCCAACGACCTGTCAACTGGCATGTCAATCTCCTCCACCCAAAACACCCCTACGCCACTCCACAAACCTATTACCACATTCCCCTCCTTGACCCCCTCCCTCTCTCCCTCCCTATGACTACTGTCCATATTCCCCTGTCCTGGATCGCCGCCGCTACCCTATGATAACGGCCTCTCAGCTGGCCTACTTCTTTCTGTCCCCCTTCTACACTATCTCACGTTTATAGTCCATCTGCTTCTTAATTCCCTTTCTCTGATACCTCAACTAGCTGCCAATTTTAAGTTGCTCTCTAGTAATGTCTCTTATTTTTAAAGTGTGGTACAACTGTAAAACTATGTCAGCTATGCCCGTGTTTTGACTGTATACCATTTCCAACCTCTGTATGTATGTTTCCCCCATCCTTTGATGTGGAACCTTTGTAAATGAGCAGATCCTGCTCAAAGGTACTTGTAATCCTAGAGTTTAATAAATAAATAAATCTCCTTCAACAACTGGTCAACCGGCTTGAAAAAATCTCGACCAGCTGCCTGACTAGAATTGAGGTCGTAGGCTCCAACAGTGCCACCATGGATGCCTCGACCTGCCCCATGAATGGTGAAAGTTCAACCAAGGTCAACTGGTAAGGGAAATTGAGAAAGCAGGAAGAGCAAGACTGTTCCTGGTCCGACAATCAACGGTGACAGTACTTCTTGTGCTTACGCTCATAAGAGAGCACTACCGCTCATGATGCTGAGGATCCTGGTTTGAGAACGAGTCTAGGTCGTCAGAGGGCCTGCCGGTGGAGGACGATTGAGCATTCCACAAGATGCTCTCCTGTTCTGGGGATGGACGAGGAATCACTACCGCTGCGTGACCACCACCTCGATAACCACAGGTGGCAGTGCAGGCAGGAGTGCACTTCTGGAGCTGGGGGCAGCTGATTGGCTAGATGGACGTGCACACTCAGCATGATCATGTCTGTCAGCCAAGCGCCCCCATAAGAGGAAACAGGGAAAAGCACCCAAGCCCCATGATGGCTCCAGGCAGTTCACAGACCCTACACCCCGCGAACCTAGGCACACTCCATGGGCACCACAGGGTTCTTACTAAGACCTGGTCCAGCCTGAAGTCCTCCCACTGTAGGGAGGGAATACCACGAGGCTACACCCATGGAGCTATGTAGGCCCTGGGAGATGGTTAGGGAGATACGGTTGGGACCACCCGGAAGCCCCGAGATGGACTGATGTACACTGGAGGGGGAGTATAAATATAACATTTTAAAAATTAAATAAATAAGGCAAACTCTCTGCAAAGATCTGGAGGACCAAATACATTTCACGAAACTCATCCATGAAAGGCCCTCCAATGGTGGGCCAGGATGAGCCCAACCTTGCCACTGCCACCTCCTCATCCAAGGCTCTTTGACAGGGTTGAATAGAACCTGTCCCAGTTGTTATGGAGAGTTTGAATACAAGGATCTGTTCTATTCTTTCCTTTCCTTTCCTGTCTCTTGTCTGTCTGGTTGCACAACCAAATTTTCCTTTGAGACCTAGGATTTGATCACCCTGACAGTCTCGCAATTCTTTGCCTCTCACTGTCTCTCTATCTTCACTTGCTGTTTCTGCCTTTTTCTTCCCTCGCAAATCTGCTGGTATAAAAATATATACAAATCGTTATGTGGAAATGTAACTGATATTGGGATCCCTTTGTTTAGAAATTATATAGTGTTACTGTTGAAATGTATATAATTGTAGTTTGAGATTATTGAAAAAAGCTATTGGGAACTCAAGGGGTTAACCTGAGAGCAGTTTTTAAGCCCTTTTTCAGAAGCTGTGAAGAATGGGCCTCAGTTCTGGGACATTGTGTTCTTGCTACACCTGCCTGAAATTTACAAGAATATTTTAGAAAAAAACAGGATGCTTGTTGGGGGGGGGGGTTGCAAAGACTTATAAGAGAGCGCTTCAATGTTTTGAGACACCGAGACTGAAGGGAAACTCAGATGGATCTTCTCTGTTTATTCTGCCTTTGTAAATAGTTATTCAGAACAATATTTTTTTATGTTACTGCTAGTACTAATAAACACTTTTTGCGAATTCTACAACTGCTCCTGGTTTTTCCTATGCTTCCTGACCTGTGCCTCAGCGACAGGCTCCAAGCTGAGCTGCCAACCCATTGGCCACCAAGAGTGGCTTGCAGTACTCGGGCCTACCAAGGAAAAAGTGAGCCTTGCTTCCTTTCCTCCAACAACACTGGGTGCACAGCCTGGCACAAAAGACACTGCTTCATGTTGTGATGTTCTCCCAGGCAATACAGTCACGTGTCATGTGGACCTGTGGCCAACATCTTCTGGCGGCAACACACATAAAACCAGGTTTCAGTCTTTCCATCCTAGAAGTCATCGAAGAAACATGAACCAGATAACAAGATATGCTTGATGAGCCAAAAACATTTAGAAAAGTCGAAGTTCATAGAAGAATTTAGTACCTGAAAACTAAAACCCTCTAACGCATGCAGAGCTAAGTAGGAAACCTATTCCTTCCAGTAGAAAAGAAGACCCAATGTTGATGAGGTGGAGCCAGAGGATGCCACTATGGATGGTGGGAGAAGCTTAGCTTAAATACATCTGGTAATTCAGCTGTATCCAGCAGAACTTTCAGAGTGTGGATGTGAACTGTATCCACGATGGTAGAAAACTAATTATGGTGATTAGTTCACAAGAATTTAGACAAAAAGAAAATAAAAATGTTGCAAAAGTCAAATTATCAGAGGAGTACAAGTTGAGAGCAAATGACTGTAGCAGCCATCTTGACAACCAACTTCGAGAACCCCACATTGCCTTTATGCTTGCACCATCTCTCCAATGCCTCCCATGGTGGTATTCAGGATTTCCTGAGGTGTAGAATGTGATTGCTGGCTTCACTGCTGGAGTTGCCAGCTGCTCACTCCTGGAGGCAGAGTCATTAATGTCCGACATGGGTGTTCACCAGAACTGTCCCTGTTGATCTGATGGAAATATGGAGACCAACACATTTGTGCTGGAGCTTCTTCTGTGGCACATCCGCTCATCTTCACTATTTCAAATGCATGATGTGCTGGTTCTTTCTGATTCTGCCATTTAAACTAGTTCTTCCTGATGTTAGCCTGTGGTATAGTCCTTCGATCAGCAGGCTGGAGTCAACCACAAAAAAACAAAGTGCAGCCTAGATGTCAAACACAAAGATAAAATCAGCACAAAAAGACTGCTGAACGAACACCTTCCCACTCTCAGCATGACATGCACAAAGGCAAGCTCCGCCACCCACGGACAGCACCATTCAGAGCCACCATGTTGAGACATTATTCCTGCTGTACAAGGATCGGCAGGCACTTAGGCCAGAAGTAACACCCGTGTAGTCTAATAGGAAAGGTCAAAATAGTACAAGAATCGTTCAAAATCTGAAAAAAAAACTTGAAAATTGGCCTATAGGTAGAGTTTTGTATGCTCTTTCATATAAGAGCAGGACACGAGTGATCCAGCAATGTTTAGGGGTTGCAAATGGGGTTTTTATGTAAGCATACCCCAGCTGCAGGCATTAGTGCCAAAGGCGTGCTTGGCCAGCAGACAGATTTATATATCCTATAATCTTCATGTCAGATATTTGATATCAATGGTATCAATAGTAGAAAAGTCAGCATTTTCTTGTAATTATCTTGTTTAGTAACATCTTTGTAATTATCTTGTTTAGTAATCTTCTTGTATGTGCTTGCAGGGAAACTATGGAAGGTAGAATAAAAATCATCTGATGCTAGTGCTATAATCTACTAATATGGATGTGACCATGTCTAAGAAGTGCAAATTTGTAAATTCTGGGGAGGGAACTTCAAAAATGCAGCATGAGTCCACAAAGCCTGTAACGGACTGGCGCCTTTGTGCTTTATATCAGATAGTGGTGAAAAACTTGTGAACCCAGGAGAAGCAAAATTCAGCAGCGGTGAAAAAGAATCTGGTTATAGAGGTTTTGCAGAAAACATCCTTCAGTTTGAAAAGCTAGACTGTGTACCACTGGACATTGACACAAGAAGACATGATGATGCAACAGTATAGAAATGACATTCCAAGTAAATAAGGCAGTGTGGCATAAAAGTTGCAGAAATAGGTTAGACAGACAAAAGCTCCAGTGTGCTCATAAAAGGAAAGCAAATGCTGACAAAGAATCTCAGCATAGTCCAGTCAGAAAAAGAATGAGTGCAGGTTGGGAGTCTTTGTCAAGAACAAATAAGTATTTTTTCTATGTCAATGATGGAAGTAGTGAACACCTGCACAATGCCTGCACATTAGCAATAGATCATCGAGTCCGTGAATATGCACAAATTTTGCAAGACAGGAACTTATTAGGAAAGTTGTCTGAAGGAGATGCGCATGATTTGGATGCCAGTTATCACCTCAGTTGTTTGACTGCTTTTCACAATCGTGTTAGACAACACAAGGTTGGAGGAATGTGGCAAGGAACAGAAAAGACATTAGAGGGCGACCCTGAATATTGCCCTGGACTCCTCTAATCCTTCTAGGCATCGGGCCACACCTCTCCAAAAATACTTAAAACAAAACCTCCCTGTAACAGGCCTGACTGATACCTGGAGGCATTTTTTTCCTTCCGCGCAGGCATATACCCACTACTCACCTAAAGCTAATACCTCGGCACCGTTAGATTATTTCCTGACCTCTGTTGAACACCTGGAGTTTATCAGGGACATATACTTAGGGGCATCCATATTATCTGACCATGCCCCCCTCTTCTTAAAAAACAGATGTTGCTAAATCCAAAAAACAAGCCTTCTGGAGACAATATATCTCTCCTACAAGACTCAGAGTTTATACAAATGGCAAGAAAACATGTAACAAGTATCCAATTTGATAACAACTCCCCATAGATATCTTCAACCATTAAATGGGATACACTTAAGACGGTTTTAAGAGGTGAAATTATTAGGTATTCCACCAATAAAAAAGACTTAGAGAAGCCCTGGAAAAAGAACTACACGGAACCCTCTCAGATCTACAAAGGAAATTATTTAAAGGGGACACATCAGTTAAACCTGAGTTGTTTGCTGCCAGAGTCTTCAGAGACTGTCAGATCAAAAAACAGAGCAACAACTACTATATCTGAAATAGAGGTCATATAAGGGTGGCCCCAGAGAAGCCAGGAATCTGGCCAGGCACCTTAGGGGATTTAAGCAACAGGCCATGGTTACTAACCTTAGAAACCCTAAACCTGGGGTGCTCTTATCTCACCCTTCAGCAATCAGAGAATCTATGGCTGAATTTTATAAACTTCTATATACTGAAGATCACCCTACCCCCCAACAGTTAGCTTCGTACTTACAAAACACTCCCCTGCCTCATCTCTCCCTACAATAAGCAGAGGGACTGCTACGTCCCATCACAGGAGAGGAAATTAAAGCAACCCTCAAACAGACTAAGACTTTGGAAGCACTGGGTCTTGATGGTTACCCGAACTAATTTTATAAGTCATTTCAGAAACTACTTTTACCCTCTATGCTGTCGGCCATTTTAGAGATTCAAAATGGAGGTGCTCCCCCACCTTCCTGGCATTACGCTGAAATTGCAGTTATACCAAAACCAGGAAAAGATCCTTCATTGGTAGCCTCATACCGCCCAATTTCTAAACTAAACTGTGATTATAAGATCTTCATGTCGATTTTGGCCCCCAGAGTCGATGTAATATTACCCCAATTAATAGACAAGGACCAAGTGGGATTTGTAATGAAGTGCCAAGCACAAGAGGCAATCTGTCAGGTTTTTTTACTTTCGGAATATGCAATTCAAAGAAAATTCCCCTTGGTTCTTCCTGGACTTGATGCTGAGAAGGTGTTTGACAGGGCGTCATGGCCCTTCTTATGGGCTATTTTAAGGTACTTTGATTTCCCTGAGAGATTTATTTCTCAAATACAAGCTATGTATCACTCCCCAATAGCCTACATGAAATTAAATGGATCACTTTCTTCCCCATTCCCCTTAACTAGAGGCACGAGTCAGGGATGCCTACTCTCCCCGCTTTTATTTGCTTTATACTTAGAACCGTTAGCTGCCAATATTAGGAAACAAACAAAAATAGAGGGAATTCCTCTGGGAGGGAGATCTTATAAACTCACCCTATTCGCAAATGATATTCTCTTAACCCTTACCTCACCGGAGAGCTCGATTCCGTCGGTATGGGAGCAACTAAACATTTCTGGGGGACTCTCGGGCTATAAAATAAACTGTTCCAAAACAAGATGTGTAACTTTCATTTATACCCCCTCAACAAATGAAAACTGAATTTCCATTTCGTTCGCATAAAGTAGAAATGAGATATCTAGGGGTAAAAATTCCCTCTAAACTGATACATTTGGAAATGATAAACCTACAACCAATTACTCAACAGATTACTACAGATCTGTCAAAATGGACCCACCTCTATCTCGGAGTGGTTAACCGTGTTGAGGCCATACAACAAAACGTGCAACCTCATATACTTTTTTTCTTACGAGCTTTACCTGGTTTCCCCTTGGATTTCTATTTTTGATCATGGGATAAATTGATCTCAAGGTTTATTTGGGGAGGGGGAACACCTAGGGTGAAATATACTTTATTACAGCTTCCCAAACCACAAGGTGGGCTTAATCTACCAAACTTGAAGGACTACGCAAGGGCAACACAAACTCGTATTGCCCTTCTACTTTTGAATACCTCATACACCGCACACTGGAAAGATATAGAAATAGTCCTGAACGGGTTAGAATACCCCTTTTCATATCTCCTGGGAGACTCATCTAGATGCTTCACTTTGACATGATTCTTAAAGACCTCAGAGGGATTTCTCAAAAACTGGTTTTATGTAAGTAGGGCTAACCTGTCTACATTTGAGCTGTATTTTTTATCAGCTCTGGCCTATAACACAGACCTTTATACATCCGCCCTGAATCAACCGCTTAAAAGATGGGCAAGGTATTCTATTAACTTTACATTTCAGCTAGTGGGCCCCATGGGGATCTATTCATTCTCCTACTTACAATCTTTATATAAATTACCCTCGAGGGAATTTCAAACTTACTTAGATCTCAAAAATAAACTCTCCCCTATCAAGGATTCACTAACTAAAATAGCAGAATCCCCATTAGATTTAATGAAACTGATCATCCAGAATATAAAAGGGGGAACCCAAGAACATATTGTTAGCCATCTATATCAGGCACTTCGGACAAAGGGAAAGCCAGATTATGATTTGGTTCGAGTATGATGGGCCAAAGAATTGAATACAGAGTTGGAGGCAGACATTTGGCTTGAATCTACTTTTCACTACTCGGAAGTAACACCAATTACTTATTGGAGGGAGTTTGCCTGGAAGAACAGACTTAGATATTTTAGAACCCCAAATATCACAGCCAAGTTTAAAGGGATAGGTGTGAGTTGCTGTTGGAGGGGATGCGGCTACCCCAGAGCGGGAAATGAACATATATTTTGGTCATGCCCATTTCTTCACAAATACTGGACAGAAATTTTAGAGGAACTTGGTAATATATTTGATGTGTCTGACTGGTTTACCCCTGAATTTGTCCTGACGGCTACTCCCTCTTAAGTATCTTAAGTGTATCCCATGCCAGTAAACTGGATGCAATATAAACTGGTGATACTATTAATTCTAATAGCAAAAAAAGTCATAACTAGACTTTGGCTCACTAATATAACTCCAGTAAAGGAGTCCTGGAGGAGACTTACATATGAAATATATAACTTTGAACGTATTTCATCTAAATTGAACAACAGAAAAAAGAGCTTTAACAATAAATGGGGAAGATGGATTTCTTACCAATTAAATCATTACCAAGACTTCGTTCCATGATGGGGGAAATTAAGAAAACACAACCTATTTTTGGGTTGTGTATGATCTTTAATCTACTACCAATAGGCATCTGGGGTACTTTGCAAGAGGGGATTTGGAAACAAATTAAGTCAGTAATAGAGAACCTAACAGAAAAAAATATAAAACTATTCAAACACTTTCATATTATAGCTTGGGCGCTAGCTTTCCATCATGAGACCAATGATTTTAATATTATGTGCTCCCTGGTGACAAGGCGTAGGATTTGGATCCAGAAATGAAAGGAAATGCTAAGTTATTGAAATGTAACAAAAGAATACATGTATTGCATGCTGAATGAGATTGTAAACAAATGTTTTACCTATAAAAATAAAATAAAAATTACTAATTTAAAAAAAAAAGAAAAGACATTAGAGGGGACAATTTTACACGAACTGGTGTCAGGTCATACTTAGAAGAGCACAGAGATGATGAGATACTTGCTGTGTTCAAGCTATCATTTTTATGGAAGAAGTAGCAGTGCAGACTCCAGGAGTTGGATCCAAGTTTCCTTGGAAAAGTCAATAAAACAAGACTAAAGGAGAGATTGCTGGGGATGATTCCAGATTTAACAGCACACACTCAAGGAAGAGATGTAGTATTGATGTTTAATGCAGACATTGGTGAGACTGTCAACATTGCGTGTTCTCATGATTCTGATGAGAATGCAATTCACTTGGTCCGTGCTGCTCAAATTGTTAGGAAAGCAGTTCTTTCCAAGCAATCTTTTTAAAAGTTTATCTTTAAAGATGTATCTCTGTTATACATATTTCCAAAGATAACATAATGAGTGTTTGTTTGTCTTTAGAGGACAGAACATCTCTACATCACAGTTATCTGTATACTTCAAACTGTATGATAATTTTGAACATTTTTCCACATGACACAAGATTAATTTCAAACCAAACGTCCGCGTGCTTGGTTTAAAGTAGTGATGTACAGTTTAAAAGGTTACCTGGTGTAATTTGTAATCATCTGGAAACATATTCGTGGACCAATGAGTCAAATGTATGTTTATTTTTGGTGCTTTCACATAACTGTACATTAACTGTATTTTGACCCCCCTAGTTTCATCAGATCATAGGTGTCCTGCTTTTATTTTAAAGAAAACATAAAAACCTACTTATGTTTCAATTTTCATGCTTTTTTCACATTTTTGCAAAATTCTGCTAGACTAGTGGCTAGATCTGCCTATCCTGCACAGTCTGCCATTGAGAATAGTTTGCTCAGATGAGCAAAAAAACCCTCAAACATAAACAGTCCTGCAGCCCATGAAACAGCATCTGGATCTCAACACATAACTACTTTGTCACTGACACCTGCTGTGCTGCCAAAAGAGTCTGCTGTGACTTATCAGCTGTAACCTGAGCCAGCCTCAGAGAATCTCCTGTTTGCACCAGCAGAACAGAAAATGGATGTTAGCTGCACAACCAAGTAATAAAAGACCTAGCCAGTGGGGCCAGTAACATGTGGAGCAGCATCTGGACTTCAGCATTAATCCACGTCTCCAAAAACTACAATAAGTACTGTATCTCTGGACAACAGACCCATCAGTAGCATTAGGCTACAAAACAACAGGCCAGAAGCATCACCTGAAGCACTCAAGCTTCACGCCCTGCTGCTAACAGGGAAAGGCACAGAGAAAAAGACTGTCACAACCACAATGGCATACATCCATAATGCACATTGCTTCCTACACTGCCAACTTCAGGGTGGGATGCTAACTAGTGCTGAATCGGGGAAATCCCATCAATGCAGTATCATCACGTGTGGGTCGGGGGGGGGCAAGTGGAAAAATTATGAGGCGCAGTAAATCCCCCTGGCACACAGCCCATTATTTAGTTATGGCTGCAGCCTATGTAGCTGTTTCTCCCTTAGCTATGCCAGCTACACTGATTCCTCCATTTCCTTTGGTGGGCCACCAGCTCTGTAGTGCCACCCCACGATGGTGTACCATTAATTAATAAGGCCTCACTGCAGCTGAGGAAATGGAGCCATGGGGCAAACTGAGTATAAAAGATGAGGCCTGCTCTGTGTCTGCTTCTAAATCACACTATCTCACTGAGCAACAATGCGTGCTGAAATTCCTTTGACATTCCTGACACGGGCATGGCAGAAAACACATCACAAAAGATGCCCAGCACTAAAGAGCCTAATAGGAGGACAGCGCAGAATAGAGAAGATGTCCATTTCAAAAGATAACAGGCAAATCCACCGCCTTTCAGCCACAAGGTTGTCTGAGGGAGGGAGCGAGCATTTCAATCAACCAGAAAATAAACAAACAAATAAATAAAGCAATTATAAAACACAGCTCAAAGGGAGAGTGCTCCCTAGCCTGTTCACCCAGCAGAGGCAGAGAAGCATCTAGAGATTTATGGTGGGGTACATCATGTGGACTGTCACAACATAGATCTCATGCCTATCACTAGTGGCAGGTGAAGCCACCCTCCTGTTAAGAGTGACAGATGCATCATATGTGCTGGAAAAACAACATTTGTAGACCAGGACCCTTCCTGGCACCCCCTTTTTCCAGATGTATGTAAATAGTCTCGTCTGCTGCACTGCCCTTATACCCCATGATGAACTTATACAGTGCATAAAAATCCCATTCCCTGGGTGGTGTGGGGTGGGGGTGCTACAGAGCCACCCTACAGGAGCTTTTAAGAACGCCTCTGCATTTCAGCTCTACTAAATCAATAAATAAAACTATTTCAGCTGGAAAAAATTTTTTTGAGAACTCTGGGAACGCATTCCCCATCTCAACAACTTTCAAATGGTATAAAATTTCAGATGGTGCGGCAAAAAATCAACCTTCAGCAGCTACTAAGCCTTTGTTGGGAAAACAAGGAAGGCCGAGGAAGCCTCATGCTCCACAGCTAATGGAATGGAACCCTCGACATGCCCTCCATGGCAACAAATTTTGGCCACAATGCAGTCAATGGATGCTAAAATGGAGAGAACATTGAGTCACCTTGAAAAACGTGAGGCAGATATTACTGAGCTAACCAAAGCTGTGCACAACTGCGATAAGCGCTCCACCATGATCCAAGCAGTCACTGCAATGTTGATGACAGAAAACACTCAACTCAGAGACTGACTGGAGGCCCTGGAGAATGAAATCAGGTCATGGAATTTGTGGTTTGTGGGCATACCGGAAGGTGCAGAAGGCTCCGACTTACTTGCTTTTATAAAAGAATGGCTGCAGTCATCAATCGATCTCCCCGAGAACTTTGAGTGGGGCAATTTGAGAAGGGCCTATAGAGTGAATCCTTATGTCAGAAGTGCAGATATTACTGTTCCTTGGACTGTGCTGCTATGAACATCGGGCTCGGAGGTCCAGGACCTAATCTTGTCACTGGCTAGGGCCTTGTACCCTTTATCAATAAACGAGAGATGTTAAATGTTTTCCAGACATTTCTTATCAAACTCAAGCCCGTAGAAAGCGATTTGATGGTCTCAGGCAGAAGCTTCATACCCTGGGCATTATCCATTCATTTCTGTTACCGGCACAACTCAAGAGTTACTTATGCCGGGAAATATTGGCAGTTTACTGACCCAAAAGAAAAAATTACTCACCTTAGTAATGTTGTTTCTTCTAATGGAGTCTTGCTATATTATGACATATGCAGTATAACCCCAGTTTAGAACTGCTCCGGAGGTGAAAGAGTTAACTTTCCATGCAGGGCATGGAATCTTGAGCGCGAGCTCGGTTGAACACTCTGTCTGTTGCAGCTCAAACTTAAACTGTCAGATCTTTATGAGCAAAAACTCACTAAGGTTCTGTGTGGAAGCCGTAAACCTACACTAGCCCACTGGCTACTAACTACAAAAACACATTTTTATTCTTGATCCCAAAACAAAGACTCAAGTCAGGGGATTCAAGAGAGAAAAAATAAGACACACCTAAGCACCCTAAGAAAGGGGTGAAAATAAAGTGGGCATCTATGAAGTGCCAACATTGCACTGCCCACCCACATCCCAAAAATAGAGGTTCTGAGACAGGCAGGTTGGGAGGTCATATATAGCAAGACTCCATTAGAAGAAACAACATTACTAAGGTGAGTAATTTTTCTTCAAACAACGTGAAGTCTTGCTATATTATGACATATGCAGACTACACAGCAGTACCTCCATGGAGGAGGGACAGAACCTACTTGGGAATAGGCTCTGAAGCACAGCTAGTGAGAAATCGAGCATCACTCCCAGCCTGGATATCCAGGGAGTAATGCTTAGTAAAATGTGAACTGTTTTCCAGGTAGCTGCTTGACATACCTCTAGGATAGGAATGTCCCTGGCAGCAGCCAGAGACGCAGCTGTACCTCTGGTAGAGTGAGCCCTCAGGCCTGAGGGAGGAACCTTACCCAGTTTTTCATAGCAGAATTGGATACAAGAGACAATCCACCTGGCAATGGATCTTTTAGTGGCAGGTTTCCCTTTACCAACCTCACCATAAGTGAGGAACAATTGGAGGGATTCAAACCTGTGACCCTTGGTAAGTTCTATATAGTAACTAAGGGCTCTTTTGACATCTAAACTGTGCAATCTCCTCTCACCAGAGGAGGAATGGTCAGTGAAGTACACAGGAAGAGACATGGATTGATTAAGGTGGAAGTCTGAAACCACCTTAGGCAAAAACTTCCTGTTAGTCCTGAGGACCACCTTATCTCTATGAAAGGAGATAAAACCAGGCTCCACTGACAATGCTTGTAGCTCACTTATGCGCCTGGCAGAGGTGATGGCTACCAGAACACAGTTTTCCAAGTCAAGTACTTAAGCTCTGCTGAAGACAATGGCTCAAAAGGCTGTATAAGCTGAGCAATACAAATATTAAGATCCCAAGCAGAGGCAGGGTCCCTGAACGGAGGGTTGGTGAAGCAACCCTTTAAAAACTTGGAGAACACAGGGTGAGCTGAAAAGAAGAGGGCTTACCTGTTGATAAGAAGACAGACACAGCTGCCAAGTGCACTTTTAGGGTAGCTGGTCTCAGCCCCAAGGAATTCAAATGCACCAAATAATCCAGGATCGTAGGCACGCAGCAGATTCTGGGAAATATGTTTACTAGCACACCAAATGGAAAATCTCTTCCATTTTGAATTATAAGTAGCTCTGGTGGAAGGCTTCCTAGAGGCCTTCAATATATCCATACACCTTGGGAAAGGTGTAGGTCAGCAAACTCTAACTCTTCAAGAGCCGTGCCTTGAGATTGAGAGATTTGAGGTCGGATATCAAACTCCCTCCGGCACAGGTTAACAGGTTGTGATTCCTGGGAAGACACGGGAAAAGGTGGACTGCTAAGGACATGAGGAGTGGGTACCAGGGCTGCCTGGCCCAATCTGGAGCAATCAGAATCATCTTGCAGGATTGAGATCTGATTCTGACTAGCACCTTGAAAAGAAGGGGAAGGGGGAAAAGCATAGAGGAACTTCCCTTCCCAACTGAGGAGGAAGGCATCCAGAGGGACTGAGCCCAACACTGGGGGCCTGCAACAAAAAAGGGGAAGTTGGTGATTGTCTGGGGCTGCAAAGAAATCTATTTGCGGGGTGCCCCATCTGGCAAATACTACCTCCAGTACTAGGGGGTCCAGTGCCCATTCGTGATGGCCCTGGGAAATCTTGCTGAGGGCATCAGCTAGGACATTGTCCTTTCCTGGGAGGTGAACTGCCGTAAGGGAGGCGTTCAGAGAATAAGCCAGAGACCACAACTTCATTGCTTCGGTGCACAAGGCCATAGACCGAGTGCCCCCTTGCTTGTTGATGTACCACATTGTAGTGGTATGGTCTGTTCTAACCTGAACAACCTTGTTCTGAACAGATGTGGAAAAAACCTGGAGTGCTAGAAAAACTGCTCTGAGCTCCAGCAAATTGATGTGGAGCAGAGATTCCTGAGGGGACCACAGCCCTTGGGTGGAAAGGTCGCCCATGTGAGCTCCCACCCCAAGAGGGATGCATCTGTAGTAAGGTCAAGGAATGAGACTGGGGAGTGAAGGAACCCTGTCTCAGATTGCTCTGATCCTGCCACCACTGGAGGGCCTGGATCAGGTTCGAGTCACTGGAATCAATTTGGTTAGAGGATCTGTCCTTTGAGACCAAAAGGCTCTCAAATGGAACTGGATGTCCCTCATCTGAAATCTTGCTCCCTGCACTACTGCTGAGAAGCAGCCATGTGCCCCAGGAGCTGTAGAAAATGCCTTGCTGGTCGAGAGACCTGCAGGGTGAAAGAAGAGCCAGAGAGACCAAGGTCCTGCTCTTCCAGAGGGAGGAAGGCTCTGGGTTTTTGTGTTCAGTTCTGCCTTATGAAGGTGAGAAGCTGGACAGGCTCCAGAACTGACTTTTGGAAGATTGAGAAGGAAACCTAGAGATGTAAGCAGTTGCTGGGTTACTTGTAAGTGTAGTTTGACCTGTTCTGGAGAATGGCCTACAATGAGCCAGTCGTCCAGATAAGGAAAGATGTAATCTTTTGCCTTCTTAAATGAGCAACTGCTACTGCCAGGCATTTTGTGAACACCGGGGCCGAGTGGTGAGCCGAAGGGCATTGTTCTGAACTGGTAATGGCCTGAGGGCAGTTCTGAATCTGAGGTACTTCTATGGGAGCTTGATGAGAACATGGAAGTAGGCATCCTTGAGGTCCATGGAGGCTAGCCAGTCCCCTGGCCTTAGAGAAGGTAAAATAATCCCAGAGTCACCATTTTGAACTTTGGTTTTAAAAGGTGCTTGTTTAGATACCTGAGATCCAGGATGGGCCGCCATTCTCCTGTCTTTTGGGGTAAGGAAGTACCTGGAGTACAACCCTTGCCCTGGTGTATGGTGGAACCTTTCCACGGCTCTGAGAGCCAGGAGGAAGAAACTTCTTTCCAGGGCAAGTGCTCTGATGGGTTTGCAGGTGGAAAGACCTGGCTCTCATCTTCGAAATTTTTGAAGCTGCGAACCAGTCCCTGGCTTACTACTTCCAGGACCCACTTGTCTGATGTTAAAGACTTCCAGTCCTGGACAAAGTAAGCCAGCCTGCCCCACCGTAGTGTGGAGAATCGGCCCTGGCTACCCCATCAGGGAGCCTGTTTTGCAGGGCTTTGGGTTGAGGGGTAGAGCAGGCTTACTAGAACCCTTCTGCCCTTCCTCTAAAGAACCCTCTGGGCATAAGCAGAAGAAGAGGAGGAGGCCTGGGCTTGGTAAAAGGTCATGAAAAGGGCCTGCCCTGCCCCCGACATGCTGCCTTTGAGGAGTGGCTTGCCTTCTTTGGCCTGTGCACTCCTATAGGTGGTCCTATACTCATCCATTTTTCATATAATTCTCTGTCTGCTCCCCAAACAGAGAATTGCCCACAACAGGAAAATCCATAGCCTTAGACTGAGTATCCCGATCAGGGCAGTACATCTGAGCCAGGCCATTCTATGAAGAGACACAGACGAAGCATGACTCTTGATGAAACATCATTAGAGTCTACTGCAGCATGAAATTGCACCTGATGCCTCAATACCATCCGCAGCCACCTGCTCCAACTCCCTGGCAAGCTGGTCAGGGGCCTGTTTTGCTATAGGGGCCAGGACAGTATCCCATCTGGATTTCTGGTACCTAGCTGCATAAGCCATATAATTTGCCTGTCTGAGTCCCAAAGATGCTGCCATGTACTGTTTCTTTGCCATGGCATCCATCCTCCTGGAATCCTTTTCAGGAGGGTGAGAGGCTAGAGGAATATTAGCCTTGTCACAGGCTGCAGCCTGCACTCACCCCCACATGGCTGCATTGCTGGGAGAGGAACCTGTATCACAGCCTGATAAAGCATACACTTTTGTCCATCCTTTTATCCACAGGAGGATAGAATGAGGAGTTTTCAGAATTTTACTGTCTGTTTCCTAAAAGATTTGTGCAAGGGAATAGACAGTCTCCTAGACCCTGGAATATCCATCATTTCCACAAAATCAGGCTCTTCTTGATCATCAACAGCCTCCTCAACAGGGAGTTGCAGAGTCTCAGCAACTTTCTTTGTAAAACAAAAAATGAGAAGGGACCAGATAGCCTGGGAGGGGAAACCCTGAAGGTCTGTCTGAGAGATGTCCGCCCAATGGGCTACATCCAGACTTTCAAAATCATACTCACCTCATACCCTCCTCCCTTCCTCCGGTTCATAAAACTCAAAATCAATCTTGAACCGGAGGAACCGTCCCAACCGACCGCTTCCTAATGGTGTCGGTTCGGACGGAACCTCGAAAGAGACTGGACAATTTGAATAGCTTTGGCTATTTCCTCAGGTGTTGAGAAAGAACTTTGACCCCAAACTAGCTGGACTTTCTAGTCCGCTTAGTTGAACCGCCCTCAGAGCTGGCTCTTCGCTTGCCCGAGGAAGTATCGCCTGGTCAGAGGGCATTCCTCAGGTCGGGTTGGAACCAACCGGCTGGCCATCCGGTCAGCTGACTTTTTGGCCTCCCTTTCCCTGAGCCTACCAACCTCTTTTCACGGTGGCAGCAGGAAAATCTTACAAATCTGGCAGTCTGCATTGAGGTGGTCAAACACCAGACAATATATTAGTGGTGTGTGCAGCCTCAGCAAAGGCTTCCCACAGAGGCCACAGTGCTGAAACCCAGTGGGTCTGGTTTTTCTTTGGGTTTCTCAGACATAGTGCCAGCCTAACCAAAACTTGCTCGTAATGGCAATCCGCTAAGCAAGACTCTCTTATCGGTTCCCAACCTGTCATTGGTCGTGGAAAACGTAATAAACTGCTTTTTTTAGAACCGATAAGAACCGGAACCGCACTCTAAAGGACCAGAAAGTAATTTTAAACCTAATCTGATCGGTTCAAACCGAACCGAAAAGACGCTTACAAGTTCCACACAGAAGAAAATAAACAAAAGCCTATCTATTACTTACAATACCACAGACAGAGCTGAACTGACGATTGCGTTAAATTTCGTAAAATAAACCGAGAATTACACTTTAAACCGGCTAAACTAACCAAGGTGCAGGAGGAATCTCCGGAGCGACTGTTCAGTGAGGTGGAGTAAAGAATCTGACAGTTTAAGTTTGAGCTGCAACAGACAGAGTGCTCAACCGAGCTCGCGATCAAGATTCCATGCCCTGCATGGAAAGTTAACTCTTTCACCTCCAGAGCAGTTCTAAACTGGGGTTATACTGCATATGTCATAATATAGCAAGACTTCATGTTGTTTGAAGACGTCGGGAGATGTCTGGAGAAGATAGAAAAGGAGTTCGGTCCCACAGAATTGGAAGGAAGTGGTAGAAGAAGAAAATGCTGGAGTTGAGTCTGATGAAGGCTGAATCATGTCTGGCAAGATTTACTAATTTCCACTTTAATTACCACTGAATGTAAGTAAGTAAGTAAAAATGTATTCATATAAGGCGCCCTTCCCAAGCTCAGGGCACCTTTACAAGATTACAAAAGCAGCATTAAAACCACAATAATAAATAACATTTTGTATATAACAACTTCAATATAATTTACATTAATGAAATGCTTCATTAAGAAGGAAGGTTTTTAGGGCTTTTTTAAAGCCTCCACAGTCAGGCTATTTTTAGATCTGGCAAGGTAGAGAATTCCACAGGGTAGGAGCTATAAAGGCAAACGTTCTTCCACCAGATGTTTTTAAAGTTACTCTGGGAATCTCTAGCAATCCCTCGCCAGAGGATCGGAGGGAGTGGAAGGGGCAGTAAGAAGTCAGGAGTTCTTCCAGGTAGTGGGAACCCAACCCATGTAGGGCTCTATAGGTCATCAACATGACCCTGAAAGTGATCCGCCACTGTACCGGCAGCCAGTGCAACTCGCGGAGCACAGGTGTTATATGGTTAGACCTTGGGCTTCCAGTCAACAACCTAGCTGCCGCATTTTACACCAGCTACAAGCGGCGAATATCCACTCCCGGCAGCCCTAGATAAAGGGCGTTGCAGTAATCAAGATGACTGGCAACAAAGGCGAGGACCAGGGTAGGAAGATCCTCTGATGGAACCAGGTGTTTCACCCATGCTATATTCCTTAGATGGAAAAAGGATGATTTGACCACGGCCGACAGCTGCGCTCTCAGGGTCAGGCCTTCATCAAATATAACACCACAAGCTGCGTACCTGGCTGATGCCATAAGCGGGTCTCCCCAGAAATAAACCTGAGGGTTTTCCCCTACCACGAACCTGACATCCTCACCCCCGGTTCCACCACCAATACCTCTGTTTTTCCCGGATTCAACCTCAGCCAATTGGTACTCATCCAATTCTGTATCTCCGGGAGGCAGTTGTTAAATAATGTACTTGACTAAGACTCTCATTCGGGCACAAAAGATATATAGAGTTGAGAATCATCGGCACAGCAATGAAACTTCAACCCATATTGTCTTATAATGTCCCCCAATGGAAGCATGTACACCGCAAATAACATGGGGGACAGCACCGAACCCTGTGGCACCCCACAGTGTAGACAGTGAGAGGCTGAAGAATGAATCCCCTACACTACTCTCTGACTCCTATCCTGCAGGAAAGATTTAAACCAACTGTGGACCACCCCCCCTTAGTCCACAGAAAAACCACAGGCGATCGAGCAGCACCCCATGATCCACAGTGTGAAACGCTGCTGAGAGATCAAGGAGAACCAAGACAGAATGAGTTCTACGATCTCTCACCATCAGGAGATCATTTAGTACCCAAACAAGAGCCGTCTCAGTACTATGCCTTTTCCTGAAGTCAAATTGGAGAGAGTCATAGATACTGTGGATACTTAAATGGTCTTCCAGTTGCAGTGCAACCACCTTCTCAACAATCTTCCCCAAGAAGGGAAGATTCAAGACCGGTCTGTAGTTTTCTGGGCAGTCGGGATCAAGGGAGGATTTTTTCAAAAGGGGGCGTACTATTGCCTCCTTCAAGGGATCAGGAAAGATCCCTTTCTCCAGTGACACCGCAACTATCCCAGTAAGAATCGGGCCAATAACTTCTACACACCCCACAAGTAGGTGAGTAGGGCCCAGATCCAATCTACAGCAGGTAGGCCGCAAAGTCTGGATGATCCTCACTATATCCATGACTGCCGGTTGACTGAAGGTGAACCAAGTCAGTTGGGTATTTGTGCCCCTCAGTTGATCACTGCAAGATCCTATGGGAAGGCGCTGGCTGATCTCATCCATGATAGTGGACACCTTATCAGTGAAGAACATCGCAAACTCCTCACACTGTGATTGTGACAACGCTCGACCAGATTGAAGACAGACTGGATTGCACAATCTGCCCACAGTCCGGAAGAGCTGGGCCGGTCTATTACTCGCTGTAGCAATTTCCCTGGACAGGAACTCTGCCTTCTTATGGGACATTGCTAATTGATAGGTCTTATAATGATCTAACAGTCTAAGCCTGTCCACTTCCATGTGAGTTTTCCGCCAGCATCTCTTCAATCTTCGGCCCTGTCTCTTCAACCCACGGATCTCCATGGTAAACCATGGGGCCCCTAGGTGGAGAGTACAGGGACGAACACGGATTGGAGCAATGACATCCAGGGCCCTCACAACTGCCCTGTCATAGGCTAGCACTAAGGACCCTGGGTCAGTGCTATCCATTGGAAATCCCCAGAAGTCCAGCTCCGTCATTAGGCCTTCTGAGGTAACTCCTCCCAAAGGACGGAACTGTACAATCTCCTTTGGGGTAGGCCTCTTTTGGGGGGCTGCGAAACTGAACCTCAGGGCATGATGGTCAGACCAACTGATGGGCTCCACCTCCACATCAGAGACTTCCATCCCCAGATGGAATATCAAATCCAATGAGTATCCCCCCTGATGGGCTGCAGAGGTAATAACCCGTGTCAGGCCCAATGAGTCAGTCAATTGGAGGCGGTTTTGACCAAACGGCACGAGTTCATCGTCGACCCAGGCATTGAAATCCCCCAGAATTAACCATCGGGGGATTCCAATACCCTCTCGGCGATGAAATCCGCAACCTCCCTCAGGAATTCCCTCCCATCACCTGGTGGACGATAAATGAGAAGTATCCTGAAACCTGCACCCACAATACACTCAAAGGAGTTGGTACATCCAACTGGTGTCTCCCTGAGGTCCAGTTCCTATCTAAAACAGACTGCAACTCCCCCCGCCCCTACGGTCCACTCTCGGGCAGTGAATCACCGAGAACCCGGCCGGAACTGCGGATTCCAAAATGGGGCTCGTATTTTCATCAAGCCAGGTCTCGGTGATGCAAGCTAAATCCACAGATATAACAAGATCTGCAACTAGGGCAGTCTTATTTCTGATAGATCTAGCATTGCTTAACACCGCCCGAAAGGGACGAGACTCCAAGGATGACTCCACCTCCTGCCTGACCAAGTCAGTGCCCTTGGGTATGGGTACAAGACATGATGGACCTCGCTCCTGTATACATTTCGCCCCAGGGCGCCTCCTGGTTCCAACAGTCCCTATCCGCCAGCTCTTTTCCCATCCCCGCAAGAGTTCCGGGATCTCCTATTCCTCCCCACTCCTTCGTCTTGAAATGCCAAATATTCGGCATCTCCTGTAAACTTCCGAAGGAAGCGCAGGACATTCAAAGGGTCGGAGATCCCTCAGTCTTAAGGGGGAATACCGCCTGACTGTGTTTTTACTACCCCAACACATTTAAATCTTATCAATAATACTAAATTATAAAAACCCCACTAAATTAATATTTCTTAATATACCCCCTTAATAAAAACCACTCCACACTCTACTTAAATCAAAAAAACATAAAATAAACAACTATTAACAAAAAACCATATCACACTCAGATGGCAACTCCTCCACTCTCTCTCACAAAGTGGGGGGAAAGAAGGAAAACGTACAAATCCCACCCACTGTCTCTCACACAGAAGGGGAGGATAATACAAAATTACCACATTAATACCTACATAAAATGAACAAAATAAATAAAATAAACTATTACTTAAAGTAAAATATTCACTCAACCAAAAAAGAGTCTCAATTCATTCAAATGTCCTGGTCAATCCTGTTATTTCTTCTTAAACAATTTTATCCAGGGAAGCAATGAAAGAAATTCAGTTCCTCTTGTGGGCTCTCACTTCCACACAGGGTCAAAACCAATAATGAATCCCAACGATAAAAATCCCAAGTCAATTCTTTAATCAAACTTTACTTCACAGTTAAGAATCAATTCAAGTTGTTTCATACGAACCCGCCACTGTCACTCCCTGTTTAATGGTGAAACCTCACAGATTCAAGTAGCCGGCTTTATTTCATGTCTCCTCGCAATCTTCATTCCAGCCTGAAGACGAAATGGATTATTAAGTCGACATCGACAGCATCAACAGTCTCCCCTGAACATCACCCAGCCACGAAACCCTTCCCCAGACCCGCTCTGCCCCACGGCAGCCCACCAGCTGCCGTTTAGCAGAAACAGAAGCACTACAAAGCCGGCTGCCCTACGGCGGGAAGCCCATAGCACACCACTGGGTTGGATCAAGGGGCCGAGAGAAAATTCCTCTCAGGGGAATCAACCGACTTGCTGCCCCATAGATTCTGTCTCCTTAATGGGAGGGGCAGCTTCTCACTGAGAAACCAGTCGACTTCAGCTCCTTCCTCTACTGAAATGGGAAAAATACAAGCCCCAAATCTATTCCACGCTTCACCGCCCGGCTACCAGTCACAAAAGTATCACTCTGATTACTGGCTTTTTGATCTCAGTCACAACCCCTCAACGCCTTTCAATAGCCAGTAATCACACTCAGGGATAATCCAGAGACGATCTCTCCCTCATATAAACCAAACAGAGTCAGTACCATCCACCAGGACCGTTGAATGAACAAAACAAAAATAAAATAAAAACGAATAAAACGAAGCGACAAAATAAAACAAAGCATACAACGAAAACGCATAAAATATATAAAAAACTCTTGCGGTTGCTCCACTGCTACTTTCAGTCTGCCCAGCACGGCGGCCATCTTCTCAATGTGACTTGTGGGACACTGATATTGCTGTTAAATGTTTGATTGTTACCTGGGTTCGCTTTGCTTTCAAAGTTAAGAAAGTGGGGATTTTTGTTAATCTTTTCGGTAAGATCTTAGTGCTGGATATTTAGGATCTTTTGGGCGTTTTTTCCACCGCGGAGATAAACCCCATACTCGCGTACTGTGGAAAAGTGAATGCCAGTTTGTATCATATATCATTTACAAGTATGCTAATCGGTGTGTTTGGTGTTCTGTTTATATTGTAAGGAGATTGTTTATTGGGACAGTCCCACAATTTCTAAAGATTGATAAGTTGTAACAGTTATGTTAATTACCTGAAGTGCAGTAGAGTTTTTTTGAAAAGCATATTTTGTCCTAATTGTATTGTCTTACTTTGTAAACATGAATCAATAGCAGTCACTAGAGACTGTGGCACAATACCTATAATAAGTTCTACCTTTTCTGGACATTCCGTAGCCATTGAGATGGCTGGCAATCTTGGAAACTCTTTTTAAACATCATTTTGGGTTTACCCCTCCTACTACTTTTAAAGATTATGGGGAAATGTAATACGTATATCAATTATCTGCATAGATGTTTATCTAACAGTTTTTTATCCCCTGTATGAGGTGTTTGTGTGTATGATTTGCATAAAATAATAAGCAAAAAGTTTAAAAAAAAAAATCCTCCATTCCCCACCCTTGCTCCTCTGCAGGGCAAGCTGTCTTCTCCTATAGCCTCCCTTCCCTCTGGAATCTGCTCCTCTCTTTCCTCTGCCTGTCTCCCTCACTCCCTGCCTTTAGATGCCAGATAAGGCATCTTCCTGCTCCCCCTATCCCTATCAATCCCTCTCTTGATTTTTCTTCCTCTTTCTCCTGACCCCCCTCTTGATAAGGACCCCCCTTAATTGAGGCTAACTGTGACTATGCCCACAGTCTGTTTCTGTACTCCACTACCACCGCCACCTTCCTTAACAGGCACTGTGCACTTTATTGTGTTCTCGCACGATTGCCTGCATATTATTGCGTTACTCTCTGCTGTTGTTAATACACTTGATCCCTACATTGATCCTACATCTGCAATGTTGTCTATGTAACTGCAATCTGATGTTTTGTTATTTTATTCTCTCTGTACTCCCCTTTCCCCACTGCCCCTGGAAATGAGCCTTGGCTCAGTATTCCTTTCCTGGTTATCAATTTTTAAAATAAAAATTACATCAGTGCCTATTTTTTCTGCATTAGTAATATATTTAGTTCAAACACAGCTTAGCTATCATATCACCTCAGTAAATGTGGGGATCAGGCAGTAGGAGCGCCCCCAAATCAACAACCAAGACCAAGAATGGCACACCCTTAGCAAGAAAAGAATCAGTTTATAACCATGGCAAATATGCATTATCACAGATATTTGTTCCTGCAATTTATTTTGAAAAGTTGTCCATAAAAGACAAGTATTAACTTGGTAACCCTCAATGTTGTACCTACTGAATTTGGTATTCAAAATCCTTTAGGCAAGGCAACTTTATTTTATATAGCACCCAATTCAAAGGCTCTGAGCGCTTTACATAAACCAATAAATAAAAAAATATAAATAACTAAAACAAACTCAGCATAAAATCGGATTAAATCAAAAACCTTCTCAAACGCATACGTTTTAAGAGAGGCTTTGAAGGTCTCCACCGAACTGGCCGCCTTAATATGGGGAGGAAGTGAACTCCAAGGGAGTGCAGCGGCCACTCCAAAGGCCCTAGCACCAGATCTTTTCAACCATGAAGATGGAACAACCAGCAGGTCAGCATCAGTGAAGTGTAGGGGTGGACCAAAGAGTACAGAAACAGGAGCTCTCTGAGGTAGTCCAGTCCCAAACCGCATAGGGCTTTGTAAGCTAACAAGCCAATCTTGAAGGTGATATGCACACTCATAGGCAGCCAGTCCAGAGAGCACAGAACAGGAGCAATATATTAACTAGTCCTGACTACTGATGTACATGTTCAGGAAAGTACTATTTCATACTTAATGTCAAAATGCATAAGTAAAAGTTAAAGAGCAGCTGACATCTTTGGGGCAGGCCACATGTCAAGTAGCTGCCTACTCCAGGACATAAACTACCCATATTTTTAATTTTTTGGTTCAGGGTATAAGTTATTAAACTTACTAATACCGTGATCCTACTTTCTTGTCAAGCCAAAGTGGCAGAGTGTCCATGGCAGCACTGCCCAACTGTGTTTTTTTTTTTTTTAACTTTATTTATTCCTCCCATATCCCAGGCATCCTTCAGGAGTGCCCACACGAAACTCCTCCTCTACTCCCAACCTGAACCCTCCGCATCTCCCCGACTGCCTCCCCTGATCAACCACAGGCAGACCCGACCCCCAGTACCATCTCCGGGGCTGATTCCGCTCCTCCTTCAGTGGCGACTCCTAAGTATGAGGGGCCTACCTGCACGTCGTCGGGTCCTCCGGAGGCAGTTCATGGGCGCGTCTGGGCCGGTATCTGGGATGTGGGAGGGTCCACCGGGGCCACCATCATCTCACCGGCGCACAGGAGGCATTTTTTGCTGCCTCTGTTCCCACCCCCTCGGAGCCCGGCTTAGCATGGCAACGTAGCGCCGTAGCTTCGCCCCGCCTGGCATGCGCCACACTGCTCAATCAGTGAACCCCTAGCCACCACCCGAGGTCGCTCCATGAGCGAGCATATCCCATTCCCTCCCCTGGGAAGAGAGAGCAGTCCTCCGGATGCTCAATCTCTCCCCCCCCCACCACCGACCCCCGGCGACTCCCGGCTCATTCCCGAACCCGGGTCACCAGCGTGGCCCGAGGTGTGGCGTCCAGCGCCTCAACCCTCAGCGCCACCGGGCCAACTCCAGAAAACTGTGTTTTGATAACGTGAAGTGGGCAAAAGGCTGCAGGGCTGTAGATAGCTCTATAATGCTATCGGGGGCAGTGGCGCCCTTTAAATACAACTGCAACCTATAAAATGCACTCATACATGTTAGGGGGTATAGTATTACATGTACCACCCCTCCTTAACATGTACGAGTGAGTGCCTTTTATAAGTTTCAGTAGTATGCAAAGGCTGCCGCTGCCCCAATAGCATTATAATTCTATCTATAGACCTGCAGCCCCCTCCCCACTTTGTGTAATCAAAAACGCAGCTTTCATTGGCCCACCAGCACAGCGGTTGCAATTCCGCTCACAGCGCCAACGACCCGGTTTGGGAATGGACCTGGGAGTCGGAGAGCCGGCCGGGGGGGGGAGAGAAGGACCGAGCGTCCATGAGACTGCTTTCCTTCTCGGGGGAGGGGAGACAGTGTCCAGCATTTTGTTGCCCCCTGGCGGAGGCTGGGGGTGCCGTGTGGCCAGCACCAGAATGTAGGGTAGGCGGGCCGGACGCTGATTGTCATTGCACATCTCCACCCCTGGGGCATCAGCACGCAATGAAAAAAAAAAAAAAAGGACAGCCCTGGCATGATGCCCCTGCCCTACTGCTATCCTAAACTGCCTTACATGTCCGCTGGGGTTGGGGGTGGCCCTCTCCTGTGGCCCCGACCCAGGGGGTAAGCTGGGGCTAGCCAATAATTACCATTGGAGAGGGAAGCTGCTCTGGCGGCCCGCCCAGGGTAAGCCTGGGCATGGGGGGACGAGACAGGGCAAGGGCAGACGCCCAAAGGAGGAATAAGGCTAGGCCCCCCCCCCCAAAAAACGCAGCTTTCTGGGTGGGACTGCCGCGAGCACATGGGCATATGTTACACTTGAACTTTAAACAGAAGCACAGAATCTGCTGGCAGAAAAAAGTCCATTAACTTATCATGTCTGCCCATTCCTACCTAACTGATATTGGGGGAGCCCTTGAGGCTCTTCACTCCCCCCCTTCCCCCCTCCCTTAGTGGTGTGGTCTGTACCAAGCCCTTGTCTCTGCCCCCACCCTCTTCTGAATCCCCTGATTTTGCACAGATCAGCCTCCTCTGGCAACCTATTCCACCCTTCCACCACCCCCACCGTGAAAAATTAATTACTATCTCTTTCAAACATGCACCCACCCCCCAAGCTTCATGGAGTTGCCCTAATGCTCGTGTCCCCCGTCAGTCTGAACAATTACCAAATATCCATTGTATTTAACCCGTAGAGGTATCTGTGTGCTTCAGTCATATCCCCTCCCTTTCACACCTTCAGCATGCACATGCTCAGATCTGCTAGCCTTTCCTCATAGGTCCTTTCCTGCTGTCTCTGGATCATCTTCATCTAGGTTACCCACCTCACTCTGCCTGTCTCCATGCCATCCCTGTCCTAAAAATGCTACAAATTATTTTGACAGTCACTACTGTGACAGCCCTCACTGTGGACAGGTTAACATTAATTTATTCTCTTTCTGTTGTCTACTTAGACTTGTACACCTGACTCATTTTTATGAATGTAGGTAAGTAAGGTATAACAGTGTAATGGTACTATTATGTAAGCAATAAGACACGACAGGGTGTGTGTTAGACACTTTAACATACGGCTAGGAGGTATAGTGAGGCACGAGGCCACTGGCAGAGTGCGTCCAGCCTCCTAGCCGTGTGTTAAAGTGTCTAACACACACCCTGGAGTGGCTTATTGCGCTTATGAAATGGCTACCTAAAATACAGATTTACGTGATAACTAAAATATATAGCATTTAATAGTGGAAAACTTAAAAGTTTGTCTTAATTTTTAATAAAATAGTTCCTCCACCTACTAACCAAACAATATATTTAGCTACTCACCTTGTGTCAAACTGGTGTAGCAGGTCTGTAGGTTTGCAGTAGCGCTGTCTGCATACAACCACAAGAGCTACAAAAGATGCCAAAAAAATTGTGGCAAGCACACCAATCGCCACTATAACAACAATTTCCATGGTTGCTGTGTTGCAAATGTTCTTGGTTGCTTAAGTTGCAGTATTTGTTCACTTTGGTCTGTTTGCTATGGGCTCATTTTATCTAAAATCAAACAGAAAAATTATTTTTAGTACAAATCTGAGAAACATTTTCCATTTGCACGTGCAGATCCAGGTAACGACAGTATCTGCCATCTGAAAGTTTGAATATTTTGCTATGTTAATATACTAACTAAGAAAAGACTATTAGCAGTTGACTTAAAATATAATGCAAGTCAATGTTATGGTGATGGACAGCATGGTGCTGCCTGGCGCTCTAGCAACTCCCTATCCTTGGAAGGTAGATGTGTAGACAGGGAGGGTGAAAGAGCATCAGCTAGGGTAGCGGCTCATTGCTCTGGTAACAACAACTAGGACAGTCATGGTGATGGTGCCATTTGCTGTGCAGGTGACTATACGTTTTCTGGCACTCTTCTTGTCAGGCTGTTGTGAGGGTGCACTTCCATGATGGGAGTCGGGCAAAGGGGAACAGGGAGAAAATGGAAACAACCCAGTCTAGCACTCCAGATGATGGCTGCCACCCCCAAGCCACCTGCCTCCCTTACAAGTTTAGACCACCCTCTCAGCAACTGTCACAGCTTCTCACGCACTTCCTTGCCTTGGTGGTAGCAAAGATCCCCTGGTCTAGACCATAACATTCTCACACACTGTCATACAACTGAGCCACACTGAGATTACTTACCTGGGTATTAAGCTCACACCGTCCCCAGGCCAGTTACCCAGAAATAATTTGGCCCCCATTACTGACCAAATGAATTTTGACTTTACCCAGTGGGCACTCACATTCTTTTCATCTGGGGCAAGGCCCTGGCATTTAGTATGATGCTTGTCCCTAGGATTAATTAAGTACTTCAGTATCTGCCTATTTCCATACCCCTCAGAGATACTCAGGAAACAATAAAGAGACCTGAGATCCTTCCATGTGAAGGGAAACAAGAGGTATTTAGATTACTATTCTACAGTAATCATGGGACAAAGAGAGCCTTGCAATAACCACAGTTTGCCACCAGGCAAGGCTCCATTCTGTTACGTCAAACTATTAGAACAATTTAGCTCACGCCTCCCAAACAAGCCCCATGCTGGCTTGATTTAGAAACTCATGGGGGGTGAGGGGCTTGTAAGAATGCTTGCACACATTCTTATGGGATGAGAACCACAAACCAAAGAGTAGTTGCAGTGGTATTAATACATCATTGAGCAAGGCTGATCAATAATATGTTGAAAAGTACCTGTCTGGTAAGGTGCACAGGACTGTAATTGACAATGTCCACTCAGACTTTTGCCCTGTTAACTGTGGAGTCCCACAAGGTTCTATCCTTGGTCTCTTACTGTTCTCACTTTTCCTAAACTTACTCACCAACACGTGCCCATCCACCAAATCCTTACTATATACCAATGATGCCATCATCTTCAGCTTGGGCAGGGACATGGCCACCTTAAACAAACTCATGTAACATGACTTTGACCTCCTCCAAACACAGAAACATAAACTCTGTAAGCAGATAAGGACCTCCTGGCCCACCTACTCTGCCCATATTTTCCCTACCTATATTGACACTCAGTCCCCGGGCCCACCTTATTTCTAATATTCCTCTGTGGCTATCCCATGCATTCTTGAATCCTGAAACCGTTTTAGCCCCTACTACCTCTGCTGGGAGGCCATTCCATGCATCTACCACTCTCTCAGTGAAGAAGTACTTTCTCAATGACCTCTGAGCCTCCCCCTTCTGTCTTCATAGATGACCCCTTGTCCTCTAGCATGTTTTTCTTTGAAATATGCTTCCTTCTTGTACCTTGTTTATACCTGTGATGTATTTGAATGTTTCTATTATATCCCCCTTACCCTCCTCTCCTCCAGGGAGTACACATTTAATTCCTTTAGCCTTTCCCCATAGGGCTTTTGATGTAGGCCATGCACCATTTTTGTTGCCCTCCTTTGCACTGCCTCCACTCTATCTATGTTCTTGCAGAGGTGGAGCCTCCAGTATTGTACACAGTACTCGAGGTGTGGTCTCACCACTGTGAAACAGAGGTATTATCACTTTCCTCTTCCTGCTGGTGATTCCCCTACCTATACATTCCAGCATCCCACCTACCTTCCCCACTGCCGTACTGTTACCTTCAGGTCATCAGAAATTATCACCCCCCCAGATCCCTTTCTTGCTTTGTGACTGTTAATACCTCTCCCCCCATTTGGTATGTTGCCCCCGGGTTCCTGTGCCCCATGTGAATTACTTTGCATTTTTTTGCATTAAAGCCCAGCTGCCAAACCTTTGTCCATTCCTCTAGTTTTTTTAGCTCGCTCCTCATTTTTTCCACATCTTCTGGTGTGTCCACTCTGTTGCAGAGTTTTGTGTCATCTGCAAACAGGCATACTTTCCCTTCCAGCCCTTCTACAATGTCACTAATAAAGACATTCAATGTCCTGCATAGCCAGTATAGTGTTATGCTTGTGTAACTGTGTTAGTTTGATTTTGTCCGTTCGCACTCTCTATTCCACAGGAATTACCACCCTGTAGGGGTACCAAAGGCAAGGAACCGTCGGAGGTGTCACAGAATGATTCCCGTGGCTAAAGGTACCTTAGGAATGATTCTAAGGAGAGAAGTGCTGCCGCTGGAGGAGGAGGGAAGGCTGGGGGGGCAAAGAAAAAGTGCTTCACAATGAGGCCGAGAGGAACTACTTATATAGCTCAGGAAGTGGGAGTGGCTGGCTGCTTGCCCATCGAACTCCAGGCAAAGTCTTTCCAATTCAATGTCCTGCGCAGCCAGTATAGTGTTATGCTTGTGCAGCTGTGTTAGCTTGGTTTTGGCCGTTCGCACTCTCTATTCCAGAGGAATTACCACCCTGTAGGGGTACCAAAGGCAAGGAAACCATGGAGAGGGTTCCACTACTAGAGGTGCCACGGGACTATTCCCGTGGCTAAAGGTACCTTAGGAATCCCCAAAAATGAAATGTAGTACAAGCATATCCCACAAGAATGAGGTGACACGAAGCATATAAAGTAAGCAGTAACTGTGACATAGTAGCAGTAACTGGGACGTAGCAGTAGAGAAGCAGAGACAGGTTGATAACATAATGAGATGCTCAGTTTGATAACGTAATGAAATGTCCAGGTTGCTTAGCATGATACTGAAGGTTTATGTTGAGAATTAAGGGGATCCTCTAAGGAGAGAGGGAACTGCAGCGGACACAATCCAGCTCCATCCAACAGCTGAACTTACCTAAAGAAACTAGGGCCACTACTATGCTAACAGTTATGACCTGAAGCAATGGAGGTGACAAAAAAAAAAACCCTTTGAGGAGGAAATCTCTGGGGATACAAGGCCTAGGTTGCCTTCCCTCCAGGCTTGGGACATTTTATTTAGTGACGGCTCTGCAGCTGCAATTTGCAAAACCCAATTAAAGGGAGGTGGAAAATATTCCAATTTGGAGAAAGGCTCTCACTCAAACCCTCTAGCAGGAAAGCCGTGGAAGGTTGCAAGAAAACTCTACAACAATACGTACAACCAAGGTGGAGAAGGAGAACAACGACTGCTGAGGCACTCACCAGGCCTACCTGCCTTAAACTCAAACCAGGTGAACACGAGACAGTCGAAGGGAGAATGCAGTCAAGGTGCCTTGCTAGGGAAACCACTAAAGCCAATGGATAACCGTTACAGTGGAACACTAGAGCCAAAGGAGGTAACTTTTTCCACCTTTCACCGCTAGTCTTAAATTCTACACCAGGAGGTGCTATCGCGTAGCAGGCAGCAAAAGCCAAGCCTGGGGTGAGAACATTCCTAGCTATGGGCCTGGTGAGAAGGAGAGACTGTCGGCTGCAGGAACCCTGCGCCAGAATAGAATGGCTGGCATGCCCCATAACAGATTAAGAGCTGAAAAGCTGGTGAGCTGATTGAGCACTGGTGTGCTGAGATCGGAATGAGCACTGAGTGCTGAGACCTTGCAAGGTCGAATGCAGAATTGAGTGCAGCAGAATCCCAGAAATTGAAGCCGAGGGATGGCAGTAGGCATGAAGCAACGATTTGCGTAAGCAATGAGCAACGGTTGCGTAAGCAAGCGTGGATCTGCACGTAGGTCAGTAAACAGAGTAGTGACAAGTGGACTTGCACGTAGGTCTGCATAACACAGTAGCAATGAAACAGCACTGAATAGTGGGGCAAGCCAGCCAGGCATTTAAAAGCCAAATCAAGGTGACAAATACTCTGAGGATTTTTGGCGGCGAAGGCAGGATATAAAACAAAAGAATTAGCCACATGGGGCCACGACTCCCCAGACACTTCCCAGTCCCCGCTGTAGGACAAATAAGAAAGTGATGGAAGAACTGATAACCACATGCAGATATTAAAGCTAGTTTAACAGCCTCAGCAGGAACTTAGCTGATCTCAGAGTGAAACAGCAGTGTACAAACAGGGAATAGCATGACTGAACTGCATAGCAAGGTTCAGAGCCTGAATCAGGTGAAAACAATCAGACTTGATAGCATGGGGAGCAAGTAATTCTGTAGCAGTAATACTGGAAAGCAGAGTAAAAACAATTGAATATGCAACATGGAGCAGCTATGGTTGAATTGAAACACACAGATAGCGATTGCATTTGCATTGCAGTAGGTTGAGAGTTGTGAGCAACAGTGCAATAGTAGGATCTCAGGAGCGATATGCTAGGAGCTTGGAAACAAAAGCCCCCCAGAAAAAACAAACCAAAACACACAGAGAAAACCGGGAACGAAGACAGGAGAAGCACACACAGCTGAAGGCAAAATACAAACCAGAAGCAGGAAAGAAAAACAGAATCCAACAGACAAGCAGGAGCAGCCAGGCGGGGGGGTACGCCCCAACCAGCTCAGAGGACAGACGGACAGAGCCTTTGGCTGCAAAGGAAGAGTGCTTCACAATGAGGCCGAGAGGAACTACTTATATAGCTCAGGAAGTGGGAGTAGCTGGCTGCTTGGTCATTGAACTCCAGGCAAAGCCTTTCCAATTAAAGAGGATTGGCCAAAGTATTGATCCTGGTGGTACCCCACTGGTCACTCTGCCTACTCCAGAGTGGATGCCATTTACCACTACCCTCTAACTCCTGTTGCCCAGCCAATTTGCCACCCAATTAACAATTGTAGGACCTACTCCTAGGCTCCCCAGCTTGTTTAACAGCCTTCTATACGGAACAGTGTCGAAGGCCTTGATGAAATCCATGTAGGCCACATCCACTGCACCTCCCTGATCCACTTCTCTGGTTACCCAATTAAAGAACTCAATCAGGTTTGTCTGGCAGGACCTCCTCCCTGTGAAACCATGCTGCTTCTGATCCTGCAGATTATTGGTAACAAGGTATTCCCCAATCCTTTCCTTCAAAAGTGATTCCATTACATAGCCTACCACCAACATCAGGTTGACAGGCCTGTAATTTCCGGTTCTTAAATAATAAGATGGTCCATTTTTTTTTTTTTTTGGGGGGGGGGGATACATTAAGAAAGTAGCCTGCTCTCTTTTCTTATCCACGATTTAGAAGGCACTGTGGTGAAGCATGTCTCACAGTTAAAATATATAGGCGTCTTTCTGAACAGCAGACTATCCTCTGACACCCACTTCAACAGTCCGATAAAAACTGTGCACCAGAGACTTGGTACCTTACACAGGGGCAAAGGGTTCCTGATTCCTGAACCACAGAGATTACTTCCTCACAGCCTGTTGTTGACTATGGTTCCCTTGTATGCTGCTGCTTCTTTTGAGGCCCTTGCCAAGGTGCGCACTGCTTACAACAGCATCTGTCGCTTCCTGACTGGCCTGCCCTATTGTACACACCAGTGCCACCTGTGTAATCTGCTGCATGTCTCTCCCTGGAAGACTGCTTCACCCATAGGTCGGCAGCGTTCCTACACAAGGTGCACTAGGAGAAGTTCCCTCCTGTATCTCTGCACTCTTTCCCCGTTTCACCAGCAAGCCTGGACACGCTCTCAGACCAAAGTCACTTTCCAACTCCCTCTCAAAAATATGTCTGCAGGACAAAGAGCTCTGTCTCTCAGGATAATTGGTAACTAACACCTCCTACCTTCCCAACTCACCTTAAAAGTTAGCATCCCTTCCTTCAGTGCCGACTGGCAAAATGCACTGTAACTGTACCTAATTGTTATTTTCCTACTTATACCCGTACCGGGTCAATATGTAGCGGACAAAACTGCACAAGGATAACCGTGCAATGTAAAGCACGTAATAAAATACAGCGACCGTGGTATAATACTGGTAGTACACTACCACTACCCCATCGCTGACTAGGAACTGGAGGAAGGGCTGAAGAAGCCACAGGTGCTGTGCCTGGTCGAGCTGCTCCCGTGGTAGAGTGGCTAAGGCACAAGCACTTGGCACACTGGAGGCCTGAGGATTGGGGTTTGATTCCCTGTCTCTCAACATGTTTTTGGTCCCCCCCCCCAAACAAAACTAAGCTCCCCTGTTCCGAGTTTCCTTTTTCCCTTGGTCCACCCCCTTGGAGTTAGTTAATTTAGTTGGGTGGGGTGAGAAACAAAGACAAAGATTCAGTTATGTGTCCCACTGTTGAGCGCGTTTTGTGTTGTGGTTAGCGTTTTCTGCCGACTTTATTTTGCCGCACACTGTAATGTCTCCGGCATTGTTGTTTTGCACGGTTTCATCCTTGACATAATGACCCTGTGCCCTTATACCATGTGTAACTGCTTGTACTGTATACTTTGCCTATTCCTGTGTTTTACCTTTCATGTCATAGTTTATTTTGCGTTTGTTTTGCATAATTGATCACTAGTGAAAATGGGCTTATTTAGCTAATCTTGCTCTCCAGTATAATAAACAAAAATGAAATTAAAATATATTACAAATGGTTCCCTGAATGAGTCTGTTTCCAGGGCAGCTACATGTGAGAAACTCTTTACGAAATAAGAGTGTTTTATGCTCAGGGAAAAAGAGCATTCAGATTTGATTCAGAGCACTCCCTCAGTCTGTAATAAAATAAGTCTGGAATAAAATACCACCTTAATGAGGAGTTTGAAACAAATTGTTGAAAGTTTTTTTTTTGTACTTTTTAATTATTGGTTATTACGCAAAGAGATATACATTTATGAAATATATCAGGACTCATTTCATGGATCCATTAATACAAAAATGTAACTTCAGAATCATTCATACAGAACACAGATCCTAGGAATATTCATAACTCTACTGGACATGGGTCACATTTAACCAAAATGAACTAACAGAAAATCTGGAGGGGATTTCCACAAAGAACACTGGAAATTATTTCAGCATGATCCTTCATGGAACTAAGTACTTATCTTCCTTCAGTTGATATATAATATACCCAGGGCCTCCAGGTTAACTCAAAACTAGTAGTACAACCTTGTTGATGTGCTATCAGGTGTTCTAGATAATAAATATCGTTAACAATACTCGGCCACTGGGCAAGAGCAGGAGAAACCGGGTTATGCCACAATTGAGTAATGTTTTTTTTTTTTTTTTGCAGCTGCAATGTAGAGATAAAGCATGTTTCTAGAGTGGGGGATTGCATCATCTAATCCAATATATAAAAGTAAAAGTTGTGGGGATAAGACCAGCTTTGCTGATATTAACTGAGTCAAACTGGCACCCACTTCTTGCCAAAAAGTACTAAGCTTCAGACAATGCCAAAAAACATGAGCAAATTTTGCCCTGGGTTCCCCCAAAAAATCGCCAGCAGGTTCCATAGTGAGATGGCAGATACTTAAGTAATTTAGCAAGGATGTGGAAAAAAAATTGTTGAAAGTTTGATTATTTTGGAGACAATACTATTGTACTGTTGTAAGCTAGATACGTGTGTACTGTTGTGTAATGTACATATTATTAAACCTTGGGGAAGGGTTCACTACAAATGTACTTTAAATAAATACTAAGCCCCAAAAAAGGGATGAGGCTGCATAAAATGATCATTTGAAAACAAGATTTTAATTTTCAAGTTGTTACAGTCCTTTCTCTTAGTTCCAGATTACATAAAGGAAATTAAGACTTTTGTAACCCCCAGTCGGCACTAAACTGAGAGGGCTACTACCCCTGCCTGTGTGGCTAGTGGACAGGTTGAGGGGCCTGGGTCCTATGACGCGGTGCCTCCATTTTTATGAGTTGAAATCTGGGGAGAAAGGTGTCACTCGGCATGGTGACTAGGTTTGACTAGTATGCGCAGGGGCACCCAAAATAATCCAGAGACTAGAAGTAATAACATAATGTCTAATACCAGGAGACGGGATTCTAAAGTGTGGCTTTATACACCAACACTGAATGAAAAGCACAGACAGACCCCCATGGGGCTACACTCCTTGTAATGCAGATAAGGTGATGACACAGACACATATACATTCTTGGATCCTAAACTTCCATATGTCATGGACTCTTTAACTAGTGGCACACTACCACCCTCTACTCCATCCCAACGTCTGGGCACCCTCTTCAGGCACTGGCCAATACCTGACAGAAAGGTGACTGGTGTCTCAAAGCGAATCCGTAGAGGTAAGCCCTGTTATGCCAGATGGGGGGGTCCCACCTTTTGTTCATAGACCCATACCTGGCCATTCCTTTGTTTACACACACATCCTTGACTACTGTAGTGCAGACTGTACATGGCTTTGTAATGCAGTAACTGTCTTTCTCTGAAGACCCCACCACATAAAACAGTCATTACATCTCACTGTTCCATAAGCCTCTTCCTTGGCTACTATAGTGCAGACTGTGCATGGCTTTGTAATGCAGAAACTGCCTTGGCTACTACAGTGCAGACTGTACATGGCTCTGTAATGCAGAAACTGTCTTTCTCTGAAGAACCCCCCCCCACACACACACATATACAACAGTCATTACATCTCACTGTTTCATAAGCCCTGGACTTGGCATCCTGACTGACCCACAGCCCCAGAGACTTATTTACTCACTGTTTTGGTGAATAACACTGGCCTTTTGTCAAAGCTTCGTCACCCTCCATGTTGCAGGCGTCCAAAACCCTGAATGAATCTCATTCCACAAAAACTGTAGTGCCCCAGCACTCATCAGGCAGCTTCTTCCTTTTCCCAGGCCAGGGGGTTGCCCCTGGGAGTTGGTTCCTTGTGCCTCTCTTATGGTGGAAGCAGACACCCCAAGGTAGCTCTGAGTCAGAGCTGAGAGCAGGGGGGCCTGCCCCTGCAGGGCACTCCTCCCTCCCTCCCTCCACTGTACTACAGGATCTACAGCCTTCTCTCTCTTGAGCCTACTTCAGACTGTAAACAAAAACTAGACTGCTGACTTCAAGGATCAACTCTAGACTGACTTTGAAATTCCCCAACGTTCTATCTAACTCCCAACTGCAACATTCCATTGTGGCTTATGCTGCTGCAGAATTCTAAATGATGTCATAGCCCCAGCTCAGCAGAGACTGAAAACAGGGCAAGACACAGTGAAATCCATTTAACTGGAGTTTCACTAGCTGCCTGTCCCTGCCTGCCACTAGATCTAACTAGGGTTCTAGTAACCCCGGGTAAAGGGGGTTACACTTTCATCCAGGAAAGGATGGCACAACAGATGAGATGGCAGAATCGGGATTCTTTAAAGCAGATGTATTTTTTTCAGCAATATCACCATACATTTTTTCAGCAGAAATGTCTTTCTGACATTCTTAGATATATTTTTAATTACTGCAGAAATTTTCCAAAAACATTTTTTTAATTAAGTTTTGAAATCAGTGACTCATACCAAACAATACAGTCACCAGCAGTTTTTAGAAATCTCTTCCTTCCCGGGCTTACTCCCTGACTATGCCACTGATTCATACTGTGGCCGTGCTGGGTTGATGCTAGTTATAGCTGTTTCAGTGTGCCACAATATTCGATCTGGCAGCTATCTACAGATAAACCAGTCTAAATCCGATCTGACTGAGACAGGGACAGTTCTGTCTGCCATGGGGTCAAAGTACTTTCGTTGTACTGTCTTTCCCTCACACAGACGGTTTGTGCCTCTTCTTGCAAATTTCTGTACAGCTTATTTTCTTTACTATTTATATTATTTTATTACTTCTTTGATTGTACTATGTCCTACTCTTGTGCTCCCTCCTTCCACAAGGTTGCATCTGTAAAGCAAGATTCTTACTGCATCGCTGTATGTTTACCTGATGCTAAACAATTTCAATAAATAAAAAAGATTAGCTCTGAGCACTTCTTGAACTTGCTATTAGTTTGCCAGTAGACAAGCTTGTACACTCATACTCAGAGTTTAAAGGCATCAGCAGACTGCTTTTTTACGTTAGCTCACACAGAACCAACAGCAATTAGGGCAACCAGCTCCACTAAATCGCAAGGGAGTTAGGATTAGGACAGGTGGTGCCACCACTAGACCACCAGGGACTTGTCAGAGTGAGAGATTTTGTGCATATGTGTATGCGTGTCAGGGTGGAACAAATCACTTTTTGACCTGGTGGCCAGTTTGGCCACCATACGTCAAAATCTGGTGCCCAAAAAATGTTTTAGATGGTCAATTGTTTTACGTCCACTATACTATGAAATATGGTGGCCATTTTTTTAACTTGCCTTTCAGCTGAGGAATTGTCTATTAACCTACATTTGAGAAATTCTTTACCAGAGATCCTGATGAGAATTAGCCTGCCAGAACAGCATCAAGTATTACACAGGAGGAAGAATTTATGAAGTACAAATTCAAAGTCCTGGCCTACCTGTCTAAACCGAAAATTGAAGCAAGGGTGGCACAACTATGAAAAAATGAGACGAAAATCACCAAGAGAGTAACTAACTACTGAAGATGGGAGGGACCATCGGAGAAACACCATGACCGAATCCAAAAAGGGAAGGACAGCACAACTATGAGAAAATGAGACAAAATCACTAAGAGGATGACTACTGAAGATGGGACTGTGGAGAAACACCATGAGTGGACTGGATTCCAACCAGATCATGCTGATTTACAAGGGGAAACAATTCCTAAAAGTGTACACTTTTTTTTTTTTAAATAAAGCAATAAAACTTTCAGAATAGATGTTATGGTTCTCTTATTGTCTTGTGTGTTCTTTTTTTTGTGGGGAAGGGGGTGAGGTTACTTTTTTTGTGACTTATTTTGTTTTCATGACATGGCCAGGCTTGCGCTGCTGCTGTGCTGTTACCACCACTGTAGGGTCACTACAATTAAAATTTGTGAGGGCAAGGGTAGAAAATAAATTTTAAATGATTCCTAAAACTACGGCTGACAGATAGCTAATAGTATTTCTGTTGGTGTCTTCAAAATGGGTCCAGACTCCACCCCCCACTCCAACTGCTGTCTCTGTCTCCACTTTCAAGTCATCTCCTCAGAGTCCGACTCCTCGTCTGTTTCCACTTCCAAGTCCATTACATCTAGATGTGTGACTTTATGCCCAGAAAGATGCTGATATCCAGGTGTTGATGAGTACCAGTGATCAACTTGATGGGTCAGGATTAAAGTCCTCAATTGTGGGTCCATTTAAACTGAGCATCAGCAGATCATCCATAGTGCTATCAATAAGATTGCTATGAGATATTGTTTTAATCCTGTTATGAGCACTAAATCCCCTTTCGCACGCAGCTGTACTCACTGGCATTACCTGAAAAATTGTGACCAACATCCTAACAGACCAAATCTCTTTAGATTTTGGTGAACCTTTCTTAATGCGCGCTCTGTATTTTTCCTTTTTTACAGCATTTTTGAAATCTTGCCATTCTTCCAAAAGTTGTTGCGGAATTTCTCTTTCAAGTTCGGCATCCAGCTCTGGATCAGATAATAGTTGCCCTGAACCGTATTGCTTTTTCAGGAATGGCATGTAACTCCGGCAAAGCCCCTTGATGGATTCCTGACCAAAATCTAGAAAAAGAGGGTCATCAGGAGAAGGCCAAACAGTTGTGTCAAATACTGAAAATCGTTTGTGGTTTTCTGATTGCCATATGGGCTCAAAACTGTCATGTAAGAATCCGACCACATTGTCGCATACTTTCTCCTTGATCAGTTTGCAGGCATTTTCACTGGAAACAATCTCCTCAGCTGCTTGGTCTGAAGCAGTGGCCAGTCTGGTTCTTTTTTGCCTTTTATTCCTATTTTTATCTACAGGAGAAGCTACAGGACTAAGAGTGCTGCCATCCACACCACCAGTAAGGAGAGTGCCCTCCAAACTTGGATACTCTAAAAACAGTGCCTCAGCAGGGCCTGCACTGGTCTTCAGCTTGATGAGTTCCGAAATACAGCTCTCCACGTGTGGCTGTACTTGAGTAAGAAGCAGACCCTCTTTCTGGAAATTTTGAGAACTCTTCCAAGAATAGATAAATAATCTTGCTGAAAGGCCAAGAACCACATTTTTTTTTTTTGTTCTTTACAAAGTTCAAGTGTCCTTTAGCACTGTCTGCATCAGGACTCCCACTGTGCTGTGATGCAGTGTTCTCTTAAGTGTGCAATTATTGCTGGCAGGTTGTGGAGAACAGCTGACACAGCACTGTAGTGCGAACTGATCCAGCGCACTTTGAAAATGTTGACCAGTTTTTTCAGCTCAATGAAAAGGGTGTTAGCGGTCTCCTCCAAGGCTCTCATTCTTTGGTGAGAAGAATGATAAAATGAATATAGGGCCCTCAAGCCAAAGAAATAGGATAGGGGAGTGGTCACTTAGGGAGTCAGGGAGGACCTGGATGTTATGGATTTTTTGGGGGCGGTTGGTGATAATTACGTCCAGAAGGGTACTAGTTCCTCTCTTTGGGTTTACTCTAGTGGGCTGGGAGATGAGTTGTGTCAGGTTTAGGGCAGCGAAAGAATCTCGGGTACTGGAAGAGGAGGCGCTGAGCCAGTTCACGTTAATATCCCCCACTAGGATTTATTCCACCTTGTGGTGGAGGGTGGCAAGATATTCTGTTACAGATATCAGCTCTGGGTTCTGGTTCTTTGGGGGAACGTAGGCAGTGGTGAGATACAGAGGGCCCCTGGAGGGGTCAGGAGTCAGTGTGAGGGTAAGGGCCTGGGCCCCATTTACAAGAACAGGGGCAGGGAGTGCCTGTCCGATGATTGTGTCCCTGGTATAGATTGCACAGCCACCCCCGTGTTTGTCTACTCGGTCCTCTCGGTATAGGGTATAAGCGTGGGAGGGAGACAAAGGAGTCAGGGGTGGATTTGGATGGCCAGGTTTCAATCAGGGCTATGAAGTCTGGTCGATGTAACATGGCCCAGCACTTGAGGGCATCACATTTTTTTAGTAGGCTGCATATGTTCATGGAGGCTATGCGGAGACCAGTGGACCCAGCAGGTGGGCTGGAGGGGGCAGGGCCTGGGTTTGGATGTACATTACCAGATAGGAGTAGTAGGAAGACCAAGGCTCTGACCAGGGGGTGGTAGTATGTCAACTTCCGGGGGGTACGCTGGGATAGGGAGGAGGCCATAGGGGAACAAGGAATGGGCAGGGTGTCTAAATGGGCACTGTTTTTAAATGTTTTATATTGGCTCTGTATGTGGTTCTCGTCGTATGTATCGATACTTAGCTTGTGCATCAGCGTCTGATGCACAAGCTAAGTATCGATACATATGATGAGAGCCACGTACAGAGCCAATATAAAACATTTAAAAACAGTGCCCATAGGTTTCAACAGAAGAAGCGGAGCGGAGTCGCTATGATGACATCATTGCGTATGCACATCCACTCCATTTTGTGAGCTAAGCTGCGGCTCGGAATCGGAGACGATCGCCGTTTTTGTTTACATTCGGGGGAACTTTTCATTAGTGACAAAACCATGAAAAATTGCTGATATTCAGGTAAATACTGACATCATGTAAATCAGTAGCCCTTATTCTACACATCCACAGGAGCGTTTCCAGTTTCATTCACCCCCCTAATTTCTTGTTTATTTGTCCTTTAAGCAACTTGTGTTTTAAAAGACAGCAATGTTTAGTGGGATTTTTCTTTATATGTCTGAAAGAATAGAGTTCTGATGGAAGCACTTGTATGTTTATTTAAAAGCACACTGTGCCTTGATTTTCATGATTAAGCGTGGTGGACATTTCACCCTCTGGGGGCGATAGAGAGTTTGGTAAAACAGTTATTTCTATTACAAAAAGGATCAGATACCATGCAGTTCCTGGGTTCATTTTATGCAGCTTACTGTGTTTCTTTTAACTTTAAAAATATATTAAAGATTCCCCGTATGATGTATCTTAAAGCACTGATGGTTTACAGCGAGTGTACTGAGAGGCGTGGCATCCTCATGGGTCTTATTTTCTTTCACTGTAATGTGGTGCTTGTGACTAAACTGTATGTTTGTTTATGGAAACAATAAACATAAAGTTAAAACAAAAAAAACCCAAAAATGTGTTGAAAGGCCTGAAAACTGCAGTATACCATGAACCACGGTTATCATGCCATTAGAAATTGCCCACAGTATCAATACCATGATTTCCAATACTGTGATATCCCACATACCCATCTAACTGAGCAATGTTCATGCACTTTGTTTCTTGTGATTCCGCTCTGTTAGTTTTTCATTACTGTTTGAATGTACTTACCCTTAAACCTTGTTTTTTTTTTTTCTATGTATATTTCAGCCCGTAGATAACTAATCATGCTGGAGTATGTTCACCTGCTGACTGCTGCTATCCTCCCTGGGATGCCCATGTAAATGAGATGCTATGCCAGCTTGCCAGTGGAGTGGTAGTGCTACCACTTGCGATGCTGGCAACCTGGGTTCGGGAACAAGCTTGAAGCATCAGAGGGCTGGCCGGGGGAGGTTGAATGAGCATCCTATGGACAGCTCTCTGCCTCTGGGGTGGGGGGCCCATGAGATCCCAATGCACGAGTGATACCCAGTGGAGACTGCATGTACACCTGCCAGGATCTCACACACAGCAGGGCAGAGGCATGGAGGATGTCTGCAGGACATGTATGGGAGCATGCACGACTGTGCGCTGACATCACTGCACATCCGTGCCCCCAGGAGAAACCTCAAGCAGTACACCCTTGGGGACAGCACAAGATGACCCTCCGCAAGTACCCTCCTCAATGACGGCCCAGGTGTCAGCCTTAGTTGAGGCCTCTGGTTGATCTAGGTCCTCTCCCACCAGAAGCCCCACCGCAGGAGACAACCTGTGGGCCACAGAGTCTGGATGGCTTGGAAAAGATGTTGGGTGAGATAGCCTAAGGGCCGAACGAGGGTACATCCCTGCCTGAACTGAGTGATAAGAGTTGAAAAAAAAAAAAAAAGAGATGCTGCATCTCATGGGGTCATCCCAGTTGGAGTAATTTCATATAAATAAAGAAAATGATTTCCTAGTTTGGACTACTCCCTTATGCCTATTCCACTCAAGTCTGAAGCCAGCAACAGACTCAGTGTCGATCACTTCTTCTGACAACACATTCCACTTCTTTATAACCCTTTAATATGTAAAGATCTTCCTTACATCCCTCTTAAAGCTTTCCCTCATGAGCTTCCCTTCATGGCCTCTTGTTATCTAGCCCTCACTTCTTGTGAACAAGGCACTGTCTCTGTCATATCCCCCTCGCCCTTCTGGCCTCCTGCACGTACATACGGAGAATCCCCAGCTTCTCCTCATTAGTTTTCTCCTGCTGCCCCTGAATCATCCTCATGGACCTCCCCTGCACAGCTTCCAAGAGGTCCCAGTCCTTTTTCATAAGCAGGTTCCAAATCTGCACACAGCGATTCCGGTGAGGTCTGACCAAAACCTGTACAGGGCCAGAATAACCTCCTTCCTTCTGCTAGTAATATCATGCCTATGTATCCCAACATCCTATTCGTTTTTGCTGAAGTCTTCTGGTATTGGGCATGGGACTTCAGACTGACACTAAGCAATCCTCAGTTCCCTTTCCTCTGTCTGCTCCATCCTCATTTCATCAACCAGTACTCTGTTTTTGGATTTGCTTTGCCAATATGAATGACCTTACACTTTCTGGTGTTAAATTGGAGTTGCAATATCTCAAACCACTTTTCTAGTCCATCCATGTCCATTTTTATTCCCCATATTCCACCTTCTGTATCCACCCTGTCTCTGATTTTGGCTTTATCTAGAGACTGATTCACTAACCTATATCACAGATGAATATATTGAAAAGGACAAGCCCCAGAACCGAACCTCGGAGTACCCCATTAGTAACCCGTCCAAGCCCTGAGTATTCCCCATTGAAAACTACCCTCTAGAGGGACTTCCGGTGACGTCACCAACCACACAGCAGCAGCGAGAGTGAGCTCCGCTCCTAGGGCAAGAGCAAACTATTAAAATCCACCCTGAGACATCCTTCTAATAGCAGAAAACAGAGAAGATCCTGAAAATAAGGATGGATGTAAGGAACTGCTTCAGAGAATTTGTAGTTGAGAGCCCAAAGCCCAAAAGATCACTTAGACTTACCATCAGTGGCTCACCCAATCGCAATGTCGACATAGATATAGATGAGAAAACATCATGATCACTTCATGATTGTTGGTAACAGAGCTTTGTAACATCAGTACCCTACAAACTTGAACAAGCTGCCTTAAACACTCCGGCTGAGATAAAAGACTTGCAGGCGAGGATGACAGAGGTGGAACAGGACCTTTTGGACACCACACAGCTCAAGAAGACGGCCACAATGCAACTCTCTGTTTAACTTTAAAGGGGGGAACAGACCCAAAACTGAAGGACATGGAATTGCATTCTACAGGCATAATGTCCATCTCTATGGATCTTCCTGAAGGACAGAACTAAGAGAAATGACATACTTAGAAGCTATTGGATATCCCTCAAAGTCAAAATAAATTGGACTTGGAACAGCTGGCCTCAGGCCCCAATCCATCATCATGCACGTCAGATTACTGCACAGAAATGCTTGTGCTTAGAAAACCATGGGATAAGAAGAAGTGTCAAGGCACGGACTTTTGCCCCAGCACAGATTAAAATATTTTTTGACAACGGACCTTAATTTTTAAAAAGACTGTTTTACTATTACAGGAGCCTGACACATCAACCATGTATTTCTAACTAGATGATATTACATGGTCACTTCATTAGCTTATACTGCATGGATATTCCATGCTGGGTTTTATTTTTAGAATGTTTTCTGGCAAAAGTCTGCCAATTTATGTAGAGAGTTACTAAATGTTTCAATTTACTGCATGACTCGATGGCTCAATAAACTTTGGTTACAGAAAAAAAGAAAACTACCCTCTGTACTTCCCACTAGACAATTACTAATTCACCTAGTTAATTTGTCTCCAGTTCCAAGATGTCTTAGCCTTTTCACAACTCGCCGGCAGGTACTTATCCATATACAACAAGAAGTAACCATATACGGTACTGTAATACACTATATAGTTCTCTACATTGTGCTAAAGAACTCAGAGTATGCTGCTGTGTCCTGGTGTCTGTTTTGGTAATGGGTGTCCCCTCATGTTAACCTATTTATTTTTCCTTCACTGATTGGCTGCTTTGGTTTCTATCTGTATGAATTGTTATTTACCATGCTTGACTGGACTGTATGTACCACCTCGACCTGTATGCTGATTCTAATGTACTGTATGTTAAATCTAATGTATTGTATGTGCCATTGAGATGGCCCGGGGCATTCCTGAAAACAGTCCCTTGGATCGGTGTACCTATCTAGTTATCAAGTAAATGAATAAATACAATGTAGATATCCTTTATGAAGAAGGGTGAAATTATAGCCTAGAGGTTAGAGTAACAAGCTGTGAATGAGCTTGGTACATCCAGCAGACCTGGCTTTGATTCCAACAACTTCTAATTGCATACTGCTTGACTCTGAGCAAATCACTTAACTGCCCCAGTGCTCCTGGGTCACCCCTGAAAACAGGCAGTTGTGCCTAGTGGGTCTTACCCGGTTACCAAAGATAAAAAAAAAAATGTAATTAAAAAAAATACTTATTACACATCTTTTTTTTAACTCAAAGTTTATTCAAAAATTTGTCAATCACAAGTGATACAGTGTGACACTTAAGCACCATTTAAGCAATAAAATTCATGCAATGTCCTGCGCAGCCAGTATAGTGTTATGCTTGTGCAACTGTGTTAGTTTGATTTTGGCCGTTCGCACTCTCTATTCCAGAGGAATTACCACCTATAGGGGTACGAAAGGCAAGGAACCGTCGGAGAGGGTTCCACCCCTAGAGGTGCCATTGGACGATTCCTGTGGCTAAAGGTACCGTAGGAATCCCCCTAAGGAGAGAAGTGCTGCTGCTTCTGGAGGAAGAGGGGAGGATGGTAGGGCAAAGAAAAAGTGCTTAACAATGAGGCTGAGAAGAACTGCTTATATACCTCAGGAAGTGGGAGAGGCTGGCTGCTTGGCCATTGAACTCCAGGCAAAGTCTTTCCAAGTCAATGTCCTGCGCAGCCAGTATAGTGTTATGCTTGTGCAACTGTGTTAGTTTGGTTTTGACCGTTCGCACTCTCTATTCCAGAGGAATTACCACCCTGTAGGGGTACGAAAAGCAAGGAACCCTCGGAGAAGGTTCCACCACCAGAGGTGCCATGGGATGATTCCCGTGGCTAAAGGTACCTTAGGAATCCCCAAAAGAAATTTAGTACAACCATATTCCAAAGAATGAGGTGACACAAAGCTTATGAGCAACCAGTAACTGTGACATAGGAGCAGTAATTGTAACGTAGTAGTAGAGAATCATAGACAGTTTGATAATGTAATGAGATGCTCAGTTTGATAATGTAATGAAATGCCCAGGTTTACGTAGCATGATACTGATGGTTTGCGCTGAGAATGAGGGGATCCTCTAAGGAGAGAGGGAATGGCAGGACATCCTCCACCTCCATCCAACAGCGGAACCTACCTAAAGAAACTTGGGGACACTACTATGCTAACTAACAGTTATGACCCGAGGCAATGGAGGAGAGAAAAAAACCCTATGAGGAGGAAATCTCTGGAGATCCAAGGCCTAGGTCACCTTCCCTCCAGACTTGGGATAGTTTATTTAGTGATGGCTCTGCAGCTGCAATTTGGAAAACCCAATTAAAGGGAGGTGGAAAATATTTCAGTTTGGAGGAAGGCTCTTACTCAAACCCTCTAGCGGGAACACCGTGGAAGGCTGTGAGAAAACTCTGCAACAATACGTGCAACCCTGGTGGAGAAAGAGAGCAACGACTGCTGAGGCACTCACCTGGCCTACCCGCCCCAAAACCCAAACCAGGTGAACCAGAGGCAGTCGTTAGGGAGAATGCGGTGAAGGTACCTTGCTAGGGAAACCACTAAACCCAAAGGACAACTGTTATAATGGAACACTAGAGCCAAAGGAGGGCATCGTAACCACCCTTTACCACTAGTCTTAAATTCTATACCAGGAGCTGCTGTCACATAGCAGGCAGCTAAAGCCAAGCTTGGGGAGAGGACATTCCCAGTTATGGGTCAGGTGAGAAGGATCCCGCCCCAAGCCGGACACGCTCAAGATGCGGACTAAATGCAGAGCAAGACAGTCTGTCAGCTGCAGGAACCCTGCGCCAGAACAGAATGGCTGACATGCCCCAGAATTAGATTGAGAACTGAGAAGCTGGCGAGCTGATTGAGCACTGGTGTGCTGATCGTAATGAGCAGTGAGTGCTGAGACCTTGGGAAGGTCGAAAGCAGATTGAGTGCAGCAGACAACCCAGAAGCTGAAGTCGAGAGGATGCAGTAGGCATGAGCAATCGATTACGTAAGCAAGCGTGGACCTGTAGGTAGGTCAGTAAACAGAGTAGTAATAAGTGGACCTGCACGTAGGTCTGCATAACGCAGCAGCAATGAAACAGCACTGAATAGTGGGGCAAGCCAGCCAGGCATTGAAAAGCCAAATCACGGTGACAAATACTCTGAGGATTTTTGTCGGTGAAGGCAGGATTTAGAACAGAAATAATTAGCCACATGGGGCCACGACTCCCCAAACACTTCCCAGTCCCTGCCGCAGGACAAACAAGAAAGTGATGGAAGGGCCAAGAACCACCTGCAGATAGCCTCAGCAGGAGCTTTTAGCTGACCTCAGAGTAGAACAGGGTGAATAAACATAAAAGCAACATCTGTATGGAGTACACTGAGTTGTAACTGCAATAAACATAAATAATAAGACACAATGCTCTGAAAGCAGGTGTATCCAGGCAGTGCAATGAAGCTGCTACAATGAGGTACGTAGAATGAGAGAGCATGATTGAGCTGCATAGCTAGGTTCAGTGATAGCCTGAGTCAGGCGAAAACAATTGAGTATGCAACATAGAGCAGCTATGGTTGAGCTGAAACACACAAATAATGATTGCAGTTGCACTGCAGTAGTTCGAGAGTTGTGAGTAACTGAAAGCAAATAGTAGGAACTCTGGAACAAAATGCTAGGAGTTTAGAAACAAAGCCCACCCCCAAAAAAAAAAAACCAAAGACACATAAACACAGAAAACAGGGAACAAAGACAGAAAGAAACACACATGCAGCCGAAGGCAAAATACAAACCAGAAGCAGGAAAATAAACACAGAAATCCAACAAAGACAAGCAGGAGCAGCAAGGTGGGGGAGGGGGCTTAGCCAGCCCTGCAAGCCCCAACCATCTCAGAGGACAGACCAACACAGCCTTCAGCTGCAAAGAAAAAGTGCTTCACAATGAGGCTGAGAGGAACTGCTTATATAGCTCAGGAAGTGGGAGTGGCTGGCTGCTTGGCCACTGAACTCCAGGTAAAGCCTTTCCAAGTGTTAGCAGTAAACCGTTAACCACCAAGCCAAATTTAGCTTCCAAACCCCGCATTGCGGTACTGTATTTCTTAACAAATTCTCAGGCACGGTCTACAGTCTTCCTGTAGTTAGGTAAATAAAACATATATAATAATAAACAGTAGAGTAATGAAGGGCCAAACTTTTGTCCACAACAGGAGTCCACAGTCTGCGTATTAACACAATCATTCCAACACACTGACATAGTAATACCTACTAAACTACTTAAGTACACCTGAAAATAAGAAAGAATGAAGACCCTTGGCCCACTCAGTTGACACTGTGAGCCCTTTTATGCATGAACTTGCCCTTATATAAAAATATGCATTTTAGGATTGCTAATCTACAGAATTTGCTGATTGTTTTGGATCATATTCCTTTTTCTCAACCTTTATGACAACAAGGACCCCCTGATCATGGAGACATGCCTGAGGACCCCTTACGAACATACTAAATTTGCCAGCAGATAAAGGCCTAGAGGTCTATCAAGTCTGCTCGAATGTGCAGCTAGCACCCCTTATTCTGCAGCTGCCCCTCCCTTCCACCCTTCCCCTTCATTAACCCTCCCCCTTGTCCTGTCCCATCCTCGTTTGAAGCAGTCCACTGTTCTACTGCATACCACTTCTGCAGGTAAGGCATTCCACCCAGCCACCACCCTCTGTAAAAAGTGTCTCCTCATCTCCCTCCTGAACCTTCCTCGCCCAGTCTCATATCATGGCCCTGGTACCCTCCCTCCCTACTTTGAACAGCCCCTCTGTACCTGTTTCTATTTATTCCTTTTCATGTATTTAAAGGTTTCAATCATGTCACCCTGTCTCTCCTCTCTCCAGTGAATACATGTTCAACTCCTTCAACCTCCTCTCGTATGATAAGTCCCCAGACCCTTGATCATCTTTGTCGCCCTGCGCCTGCACTCCCTCCAGTAACTTAATGTCCCTTTCAGATACGGACGCCAGTACTGCACGCAGTACTCCAGGTGTGGTCTAACTAATGACCTATACAGTGGCAGAATCACCTCCTCACTCCTCGAGGATATACCCCTTGCAATACAACCCAGCATTTTGCTGGCCTTTGCAGCTGCCTTCCTACACTGTGCCGAGTTGTTCATTGACCCTGTGATGAGCACACCCAGATCCTTCTCCTCCTCTGTCTGGGCTAGCTGCACTCCCCCTAGCTGGTAAGTCCTCCTTGGGTTCTTCATCCCAAAATGCATCACCTTGTTTATGACTAGATACCTGAGGACCCCTGGCCTTGGCTAGAGATGTCAGATGACCATGGCCAGACATGCCCAAGGTTTCCCGATTTCCAAGCAGTTTAATATTTAGCTGTTTTCCCTCTATTTAGTATTGAGGGACAGAAGGTCTTACATAAACAATATCAGCACATATTAAAATGTATTTAATAATAAGGTTGTGCTTTTCTGTATTTTACTTACCAAGGACTACCACGTGAAGCCTTGTGGACCCCAGGTTGAGAAATGCTGATTTAGAAGTTAAAAATGGCTATTCATAATGTAAAACTAGCTATCCATAAACATTGTTACTTCTACACAAACTTATTTAGTGTTTGATCTACCACCACCACAGTGCCCCCCCCCAAACTAGTTACTTATGAGTACTACTAGACCACTGCATGATGAACAGCTGGATCGTTTGGGATCATTCCCTAAGTTTAGAAAAGAGTAAAAGCAGAATAAGAATTGCAAACAAGGACCAGGCCACTGGCACAGCAGAAGTGCTGCTATTTATGGCACCAACAATTCAAGTTTTGGGTCCCGACACTGGAGCAGAGCTGGAAGGAGGTGAATCAAGTATCTCAGAGCAGTTCCATGTCATAATAGCGATCGCTACTATGTCGAGTGTATATCGTCGATATACACACGCCAGCGACCAAACATCCGCAACTAGACAAAATGTTATGCGTCACTGGGGTGCATGTCGGGAGAAGGCGATACTTGAATAGCCATAAAAACTAAAGGCAGTGGCAGCCAGCAGCAAAAAGCCCCCAGTCCCCAGTACCTGCTGCGCCAGAGCTAGTCACCCTCACCACCACACCACACCACACCACATGGCTGGCTCAGCTGCAGCAGGCACACTACCCCCTCAGAAACCCTGTTCCCTATCCCTCCCCTTCCCCTCACTATTCTGCCCTTCCGGTTGCCCTACAGTACTGTCGCCTTTGCATATGGTCGCTACACTTGCAGGGTAGCCCATGAGGATAGCAATGTTTTATGAGTCACCGTTTTGAAGGTTGCTCATATTCAGTCGCTATTCTCAGGTGATACCTCTCGGAGGTCCCTTGCCTTCTCTGAGGGTGGGGATACTTGGCATCACTGCACTACTGCCACCTGGGCAACCACAGGTGGCAGTGCAGTGAAGAGAAATAGCATAAGTGGGAGGATCACCTGGCTTAGCTCCAGGTGGGCACATCACAACATGCTAGAGGACAGGGGATTTAGATGCTGGCACCCACAAGGGGGTGAAACAAGAGGAAATGCCTCTTGAACTGCAGAACAGTTACCCGGTCTTACAACAGTAAACAAGAACATTTTTAGCATGACTACATCAGGAACCTGTTCTCTACTTCTATACAGGAAACAGAAGCAAATTAACAACAACAAAAAATAATCTAACCAGAAAATTCTGCAGGAAGTAATGATCTGTGTTTTTAAAACTTGAAACAATTAGTGGGTTGACTGTCAATTAAACAAAAAACATTTTGGTGGTTGTTCCAGAGGTAATAAGGGATTGGCGCCAGCCACAGTACTCTATCTCTGTGTCCTTCTTAAAATTGAGATTTTCCTCAGAATATGTTCTTGGAAAATCGCCATTGGCATCTCCTGATTGAGCTTTTTACTCAACGACTTGTTTCAGCAGAGTCTTGGCAGATGACCATAAAATTCCCTCCTTAACTTGTGGAGCAGCCCAACAATACACGTATTGTGCAATTTAGTAACTACCTACAGTGTCTAGTCATTTCCTGAGCTAAATATTCTCAGTGAACATAGCTGTTTGCAGGTTATACTCCTTTCAGAGAAGAAGAAGAAGAAGACTCAGCATTTATATAGCGCTTTTCATACACGGTGTATCCCAAAGCGCTTTACAAGCAATGCTAGACTGGTAGTGAAGTGACAGTGTGTGGTGGCAGCCATATCAAACATCATCACCCACACACAGCCTGGATAATTGCATGAACTGGTTTATGGGAAGAGGAATGTTGGCCAGGACACCAGGAATGTTCCCTACTCTTTGCGAAGAGTACCCTGGGTTCTTTTACATCCACCTGGACACCCACCAGGATGGGCAGAAGAGACCTCGGTTTAATGTCTCATCCGAAGCACGGCACACCCCAGCAGTACAGCACCCCCAAATACTGCACTTGGATACCAGCAATTTTTAGGTGCAAGTCCAATCCCAGTGTGGGACGAGAACCCACAACCTTCTGGTCCAGAGGCAGATGTGCTACCAACCGAGCCACACTTGAATCCATTTCTCCTACATAGAAACAGATTTTGTTGGCAGAAAAGGACCTTTTAGGCCCATCCAGTCTGCCCCTTGTCCCTTCCTATTCCATTACCACTGACTCTAGGTAGTCATAGGTGTAATTCCCTCCTTCTGGTTCTCTACCTAATATGCCCCGTGCTTATCCCATGCATGCTTGAAACTCCCCACAGTCTGTACCCCCATTACCACTTCTGGCAGGCTGTTCCAGTTATCCTCCACTCTTTCCGTGAAGAAGTATTTTGGCACTTCTCTCAAACTTCCCCCCTAAGCCTCACTGCATGCTCCCTTGTTCTAGTGTCTTCCTTTCTCTGAACTGGATCCTCCACTTGCACTTTGTTCACTCCTGTAAGGTACCTGTAGGTTCCAGTCATGTCCCCCTCGCTCTTGTCTTTTCCAGGGAGTACATGCTGAGTTCCTGCAGCCTTTCCTCAGATGGCTTCTCGTGCAACCCCCTCACCATTCTGGTAGTCCTCTTCTGTACCGCCTCCACCCTTTCAATGTCCTTGTGGAGGTGCGGCCTCCGGAACTGGACACAGTATTCCAGGTGGGGCCTCACCAGTGAGCGATACAACAGCAGCACCACCTCTCTCCTCGTGCTAGAAATCCCTTTCCCAATGCACCCCAGCACCCTTCTAGCCTTTCCTACTGCTTTGTCACACTGCTCAGCTATCTTGAGCCATCAGATATGATAACCCCTAGGTCTCCTTACATGGTGACTGTAAGTTCCACTCCCCGCATCTTACAGGTAGCCCCTGGATTCCACAGCATTCCTGCATGCATAACCTTGCACTTTTTGGCACTGAAACCCTGCTGCCACCCCTAGACTATTCCTCTATTTTCCTTAGATCCCTTTTTTTATACTTAAAATTTTATTAAATTTTAAGTCGCAGAGAAGCATTCACAACGTTGACTCAGCAATACAAGTCTGTTTACAATCTTCAACTCAGAATCATTCTAACACAATTAGTAATAACAGAAAAAAACATCTTTCTCATAGTTTCCAAGGTGTCGCTTTGGGTTCTTATCACAAAAAGGACTGAATGAATTATCTTCAGCTGTAAGTCATATATACCCTATATATGGGAGGTAAGGTGGTCAGAGCATAGATCATGTTCTACCAGATTTTATGCCTGCCAACCTGGCTTGAGCCCAGACTCCCTCTCCCCCTCCAGAACACCCCAGAATTCCCTTTGATGGGGGTTTTAACCACCCCACCAAGTCCACGGTGAACCTGTTCAGCGTACAACAGCTGAGGCAGCCAGATAGTCCATCCATTCCGATGTGGTACTTCTTGGTTCCGCAACTAGGCGGTGAGCCTCTCCATTTTATAAATATCCCAAATAATATCTCTTCCCATTGTGTTAAGGTGGGGGAGGGGTCTTGTTTTAGCCACAGTCTGGTAATGGCCTTTTCCCCTGATGACATGAAAATGCCCAAGAGGTGTAGCTGAATTTTGTTAGGTACAGAGGATGGGTACAGTAATAGGAGAGCTGCTTCTTGTTTTTTTTTCCCCATATAGGTATTTCTTCCTCCGTCGGCAGGGAGCGGCTGCTTGTCTGCCAGCCTACCAGACTCTGGGGTGATTCGGGAACTTAGCATGCTATGCGTGTCCCAGAGGTCCACCAGAGCCGGTCCAGAGGCTTCATCCTGCCATAAACCCCATCATTTTCCACATTTTCTCCCATTAGCCCGGTGCCCCAGACAGAAAAGCGCATGTGCATGGAGGCGCACTTGCGCCCTCTTGCTCCAGTGACAGCCCCTTTCTACCCACTCCACTGGCCTAGCGCCTGGCTCCATTGGCTTGCGCTGCCCCCAGCCTCCACTGCGAGGCAGCCAAGAGCCGAGGGAAGCCCAAAACCCTTCCCGGAGAGGAGAGTTGCCTAGCGGCAGCTCAATCCTGCACCGCTCTCCCTCCCGAACCATCCACCGACGGCCCGTGTTCGTTCCTGAACACAGGTCGCCTGCATGGTGAGAAGTAAGGTGTCCAGCGCCTCAGCCCTCTGCACCACTCAGCGCCTCAGCCCTCTGCACCACTGGGCCGGCCCCCCGATTCTAGTTTTAACTGGCCATATGATTGAATAATCACACTGATTTCTCTTTTGACTGCTGGCCAAAAAGACTTTAGAATAGGATGTGACGCTTGGCCAGCTGGTTATGATTGCTCCATGATATTTGTACATAGAATGTGGTATGTGAGTGTCTCTCATGAGACAGCCTATGGGATGGGTGCCACTCCCCCAAGGTTTCAGCTACAGGATATATTCACCTGAAACCAGGAGGTAATTAAAGCACCAGAGAAACTTAATTAGAACTGACCCAGCTACCAGGATATAGGGCTCGTAAACATTTATGACGTCTTAGAGGAAAAAAACATGTTATAATAAAATGGTGTGAAAAGTTGTAAAATCTTTGACCTCATAGGGAACAGGAAACCACACAAGATCAAAGGAAATGCTTGATTTAAAGACTCTCATAATTTGGGAAATTAGTTTTTGCTAAAGTCACAGTATTTAAAATATCTCCTGACAGGAAGTTCATTGTTTGTATAATTTTGATATTCTAAAAGGAGGTGCTAGATGACATCATGGAGGGGGTGGAAACACAGAGTTTAAACTGTATTCTGTGTTTCAACTGAGTGACATTTCTTTTTGGGCTCTTAAGAAACAAGATCTAACTATAAGCATTGTAAAGAGGTAATACATTAGATAGAAAACATCTAAATGTACTTTGCTAAGAGTTTGTCTGTAGTTTTCCTTGTTTTGTTTTTTTATGTGATTGTATGCTCTTAGATATATTGTTCTGTGTTTACATTTTATATATTTTTTATCCATTTTTAAGTAAACCTATTATTTTGAAAGACTGCCTGTGTCTGCAAGTTCTTCTTTTTGCATGTGACGTATAGCTGGTTAAATATGACAACTGTTCAGAGCTTGATGGTGTTACCAAACAGGGAAAAGGTAAGAATATACCTAAGGTCTTTTATAGAGTTTTAAGGGTTCATTTTGGATACCTGGTTAGGTGCCCTTAGGTGAAAGATATCTGTCATCCCCCCAAAGAGCAGATTATCTGAGCCTGTACATTTGGGTACGCTAGCATGAGGTTCACAGTTTGAATCAGGGCTCAAAATAATTTTTTAGGAATGGCTGTTCAAGGGACAGGTAGACTGTAAATTTTGTCTGTCCTGCAGAATTTATGCCTGTCCATTTAATTTGGGGGTAAATAATTTAAATGTTGATCTGAATTCGAGCTGGTGGGTCTTCGTACCTGGTGCTCCTCCCCCCCGCTGCATTTTATGCTACTAACTGTTTATTATTTTTGTATAATTACATTTAAAACTTACGCTCCCTCTCCTCCCATGTCTATAGCCTGCATCACTTTCCTTCTTATATTGCTTAAGGGCTTTCAATTATTTTTTGGTTAAGTTCAGGTTCGGCTCTAAAAAGGGCTTTTACTGCTGCCTGACCCGCCACCTTTCGTATCCTACTTAAGATCTATTAAAATAGAATTATCCTTCTAAAAATTGCTTATTTAATATTGAAAGATTAGCCTTCATGCTAAAATACGTCTTGTGCTCTGTGGTCTGAAAGGCATTTTATTAACTGAAGCACATTACCTCTCAAACCAAGTTCCGATCGCACTGCCTCCCTCCAAAGTGTTGGCACTCAAACGTGGCGACGATCAAGAATCGGGAACTGAATGTGTGCATTTGAATATAGCCACCAGCATGATCGTCTCACTTCATCGCCTGCGCAGAACTGCTCATAGTTCTGTGGATATCATGAGGCACACCTGCAGTACGCGAGGTTGTGTTACCCGAAAGTGCACTTTACACCTCAATCTCAGGCAGCGACTGCATAAGCGATCTACTGCTGGGTCCCAGTGCCCATTTACAGTGTACTGGCAGCTGCCTGTCCCAAGGACAGGCAAGAATGGCAAAACGGCTGTCCGAAATCAAAACTGGCTGTCTGCGACAGGCGGACAGCCAGTTATTTCGAGCCCTGGTTTGAATCCCCCCAGAACTTGAGACTAAAGGTGATTCAAACCCACAAGCAGACAGGAGGGTTACCCTGCCTGTTACCTGTTCACATTACTGCACTTGGAGGTTGGCACTGTGGGAGCAGAGGGCCTGACCTGCTGAGTGCATTTATGACAGACTGGTTGGCAGCGATGCGGATACATTTGGTAACACAAGCTTTAACTGTTCAGTGTGTCAGCTTAATACCATACAGCTCACTTGCAAAATAAGGCAGTGATTTATTTTTAAAAAAGAAAACAGAACTATATCATTTTGCTTACAATCAAGTCCCTACCTGTTTCATTTTTTTTCCTGAAGTGCAAGTTAGAGTAGCCGTAGTTAGGGAAGAAGATGGGTATCAACTACAGTAGGCACCCTGTAGACTACTTGAAGCAGTTGTGCCATGACAGAGGAGTCCTGTACGAGGTGAGAGCCACTAAGCAGAACCTCGTGGATGCCCTGATGGCAGCAGATGCCCAGAGCATCGAGTCACTGACTGTGACTGTAAGGGACCAAACCTTGAGTGTGGAGGGGGCTAGCAGCCAGTGCAGTGTCCAGATCCAGTGGGGAGGACAGCAGGGCCAGTGCCAGCGAAGGGCCACAGCAGCAGGGTAAGGTCACCAGCATTCTGGAGCTAGAAGCAATCAGGCCGCAGATTGAGTTGCGCAGAATGGAGCTGGTGTTCCAGAGAGAGGAGAAGCAAGAACAGCGAGCCGCAGAGGAGAAGAGGGACCGTGAACAGCGAGAGGTGGACCGCGAGGAGCATGACAGCGCTAGACGGCAACATGAACGGGAGAAGCTATGACTCCAACCACCAGCACCAGAGCAAGTAAGTGGCTCAGGTTTAACTGGAACTAAAGGACTGGGTTACAAATTGAATTCCAGATTGATAGATGAATTTAAAGAGGGTGAGGATATGGATGCCTTTTTGAATTCCTTTGAAAAAGTTTGTATTCAGGCACAAATTCTTAGAGGGTCCTGTAGCTTCCAGCTATCCCCACTACTTACTGGGAAAGCTCGGGATGCATTGGGTCAAATGGACAATGAAGACAGTAATGATTACAGCAAACTTAAAGCTGCACTTCTAAAAAGTTTAATTTAACTGCTGAACCAAACAGAGCTAAAATCCGTAAGCTCAGGAGAGGCTCTAATATGAGCTACGAGGCGCTAGCCACGAAACAATGTCAATTTTTAAAACATTGGTGGGAAGAAATTGAAGCAAACTATGTAGATAAAATTGAAAATGCTACTTTGTTAGAACAGTTTTTGGGGGCATGCCCAGCAGAGCTGAAAACCTGGCTGGAGGACCGAGAACCCAGAACAGTGCAAGCGGCTGCTGAACTCTCGGACCGCTATGCCACTAGCAGACCTGCTCTGAGAGCAAATGAGGCAGGCGTGGCAGTGCAGAAAGGGAAAAGCGCGCCTTTAGGGCAGCTAAAATCCTCACCACCTCCAACAAAACCAGTTAGCCCCAGGTTTCAGAGAACAGATTTTTCTGAGAAAAGAAATGAATGTTGGGTTTGTAAAGAAACTAGGCATATTCCCAGACAGTGTCCCAAAAGGGTGAGCAATACACAACATGGAGCTAGGAAAGAAGTGGGTTGTTTATGTGTCCCCGGAAGCATGCCTGTAAACATGAGGTAACACATGTACCCAGTCATGGTGAATGGGTTACAGACACGAGGGTTGGGACACAAGGGCATCTCTGGTATTGGTAAAAGGGGATCTGGTAGAGCCTGGCCAGCTTATACCCAATGAATTTGTAACTGTACAATACTTTACTGGTGAGGAGAAAACATTGCCCCTTACTAGTATTCTCCTAGACTGGGGTGAAACAGGGGGAACTGCGCAACAGGTGGCTGTAACCAAAACTTTAGCAGTGGATGTTATCCTTGGCAACAATCTCAAACAGGGGATGGTGCGTGCAGTTACCCGTAGCCAAGTGGCAAGGGAAAATTGTAGTTCCCTGGACCCCACAGAAGCCAGTGTGGAAATCCCTGGGAGGCTGATTCCCTAGCCTGTGTCTCCTGATATGGAGACTAATAAAAAGGGGGTGGATATTTCCCCAGTAGCAGTTAACCACACAGCTGCGGAGGGTTATTCAGAAGAGGGAGGGGTGACCCATTGTCAGAGGGTTAGGGATGTCAGTGATCCTGAGTGCCCTGACCCTAATGCTAGGGACCCTAGATTAGAGACTAAAGGGGTCTTGTCCCATGCCTTGGGAATGTGTGAGGAGTTTGCAGCTGCTCAGAAACGTGACCCTAGTCTAGAGAAGCTGAGGGCTTGGGCAGACTCTGATGGAGCACAGGGAGGTGACGGTAAACATAAGGTTTATTGGGAAAATGGACTGATGTATACTCAGGCTGTGCAGAGAGAGGGAGGGGTGATAGGCAGGCAGCTTGTCGTTCCCCATGGGTATCATGAGTAGTTGCTCAAGATTGTACATGATATTCTCTTGTCTGGTCATCTGAGAATCGGACGCACTACACAGCGGTTGGCCCAGAATTTCTATTGGCCCAACTTCACCAAGCAGGTGATGGAGTATTGCAGGTCTTGTCACTAGTGCCAGGAAATAGGGAAGGCATGTAAGAAAACCCAAGCTACCCTAATTCCATTGCCCACAGTGGAAGAGCCATTCCAGAGGGTGGGAATGGATATTGTGGGGCCTTTAAATACCCCCAGCTCCTCCAGGAAGAGGTTTATCCTGACTGTGGTGGATTATGCCACCCGGCATCCAGAGGCAGTTGCCCTATTCTCACTGAGGACAGGCAAAGTGGCAGATGCCTTACTTGGGATTTTCTCCCATGTTGGGTTTCTGCAGGAGGTTATCACCGATTGAGGGGGTTCTTTCATGTCATTCCTGATGAAATGTTTGCGGGAGAAGTGTGGGGTGGTGCAGAGGCACACAACACCTTATCATCCGCAAGCCAATGTGCTTGTGGAAAGATTCAACAGTATCCTGAAGTCAATGCTCCAAGCGTTTGCTGAACAGCATGGGAGGGACTGGGAGAAATACCTTCCCCCACCTGTTGTTTGCATACAGGGAGATGCCCCCAGAGTCGACAGGATTTTCCCCCTTCGAACTCTTATATGCATGCCGGGTACGTGGGCCCCTAGACTTGATCCAGGAGGACTGGGAAGGCAAGCACGCCACCCAGGGAACTCCATCAGGGAAAGGCTGAAGGAGCTTATGGGGACAGCCCAGAGCAATCTGGCAGCTGCCCAACAGAAACAAAAAGTGTGGTACAACCGCAGAGCCAGAGCTCGCTCGTACATGGTGGGTCAGGAAATCATGGTCCTTATTCCGGTCCAGAAAGACAAGCTGCAGGCTGAGTGGGCAGGACCATACAAAGTAGTTAGGAAGGTAAATGACGTGAACTATATCATAGAGTTACCTGACAGAAGACAGACAGAAAGAATGGTCCATGTCAACATGATGAAGCCATATGCTAATAGGGCTGACATGGTGTTCACAGTATGTAGTCCTGGGGAGGGGACGGACGAAAGAGACCCCCTTCTGGACTTGCTGGAAGAAAGCAAGCAGGAGTCCTCTGTGGAGGCAGTTAAACTGTCTCCCCAGCTGGCTCCGGACAAGATCCAGGAAGTAAGGAAGGTTTTAGCAGACTCTGCCCCACTATTTAGCGCCAAGCCTGGACTAACCCCCTTAGCGACGCACAATGTAGAGACAGAGACACAGATGCCCATACGGTGGACATCATATCGGGTGTTAGAGGCTGTCCAAAAGGACATTAGGAGGGAGGTGGAGGAAATGCTGGATTTAGGGGTAATCTAGAGATCCCACAGCCCCTGGGCCTCACCTGTAGTCCTTGTGCCTAAGCCAGATGGCTCTACTCGTTTCTGTGTGTATTGTCATGGACTGAATGCAGTCACGAAGTCAGACGCCCACCCGATGCCACGGATGGATGAACTCCTGAACAAGTTGGGAGGGGCGACCTACCTTACAACTACTGACCTGACAAAGGGGTATTGGCAGGTCGAATTAACTGACAGAGCTAGGGAGAGGTCGGCCTTCATCACTCCAAGAGGCTTATTTGAATTTAAAGTAATGCCTTTTGGAATGAAGAACGCCCCAGCCACTTTCCAAAGGTTGGTGAACTAGGTGTTAAATGGTGCTGAGGAGTATGTCGTGGCATACCTGGATGAAACTGCCATCTTTAGTGCCAGCTGGGAGGAGCACCTGTCCCACCTTAGGGACATGCTGGGCAGGATACAGAGGGCCGGGCTCACTGTCAAAGCTAAGAAGTGCCAGGTGGCCATGGCTGAAGTGGCATACCTCGGGCAAGTTGTAGGCCGGGGACAGCTCCGTCCTAACCAAGTGAAAATAGAGGTGATCAAGGCATGGCCCAGACCAAAAACACAGACGCAGGTCAGGAGTTTTCTAGGGACAGTAGGGTACTATAGGAAATTTGCACCCAATTACAGTGCCCTGGCTGCTCCCCTGTCTGACCTGGTAAAGAAAAGGATGCCTAAGAAAATTACTTGGGAACCAGCCTGTGAAAAAGCCTTTACCGGACTGAAGGAGGCACTGTGCAGTACTCCTGTGTTGACAAGTCCCGACTATAGCAGACCTTTTATAGTTCAGACTGATGCCTCAGACGTGGGTATTGGGGCAGTACTTAGTTAGACATCCATCCACGGGAAAGATCACCCTGTAGTGTACCTGAGTGAAAAGTTACTTCCCAGGGAGCAGGCATACTCTACTGTAGAAAAACAGTGTCTTGCCATACTGTGGGCCCTAAAGAAGTTACAGCCATACTTATATGGGCAGCATTTTGAGGTACAAATGGACCACAACCCCCTGGGAAAAACTAATGGTAGACTGTTAAGATAGAGTCTTGCCTTGCGAGGGTATGACATGACGATCTTACAAAGGGCTGGAGCAACTGATCAGAACACAGATGGCCTGTCGCGTGTTTATGAGGTGTGAACCGATTTGGGAAGCTCATCCCATGCAGGGGATAGAGCCCCCAAATTCAGTCTAGGTGGGGAGGACTGTGATGCTTGGCCAGCTGGTTATGACTGCGCTATTTGTATATAGAGTGGGGTATGTGAGTGTCCCTCATGAAACAGCCTGTGGGATGGGTGCCACCCTCCCCCCAAGGTTTCAGCTACAGGATATATTAACCTGAAACCAGAAGGTAATTAAAGGACCAGAGAAACTTAATTAGACCTGACCCAGCTACCAGGATATAGGGCTCATAAACTTTTATGACGTTTTAGAGAAAAAACATGTTATAACAAAATGGTGTGAAAAGTTATACAATCTTTGACCTGCCAGAGGAACAGGAAACCACACAAGATCAAAGGAAAGGCTTGATTTAAAGACTGTCATAATTTGGGAAATTAGTTTTTTGCTAAAGTCACAGTATCTAAAAATATCTCCTGACAGGAAGATCATTGTTTGTATAATTCTGATATTCTAAAAGGAGGCGCTAGATGACATCATGGAGGTGGTGGAAACACAGAGTTTAAACTGTATTCTGTGTTTCAACTGAGTGACATTTCTTTTTGGGTTCTTAAGAAACAAGATCTAACTATAAGCACTATAAAGAGGTAATACATTAGATAGATAGAACATATCTAAATGTACTTTGGTAAGAGTTTGTCTGTAGTTTTCCTTGTTTTTCTTTATGTGATTGTATGCTCTTAGATATATTGTTCTGTGTTTATTTTATATATTTTTTATCCATTTTTAAGTAAACATATTATTTTGAAAGACTGCCTGGGTCTGCAAGTTTTTCTTTTTGCATGTGACGTACAGCTGGTTAAATCTGACAACTGTTCAGAGCTTGATGGTGTTACCATACAGGGAAAAGGTAATATTATACCTAAGATCTTTTACAGAGTTTTAAGGGTTCATTTTGGATACCTAGTTAGGTGCCCTTAGGTGAAAGATATCTGGCATCCCCCCATACAGCAGATTATCTGAGCCTGTACATTTGGGTACACTAGCATAAGGTTCACAGTTTGAATCCCCCCAGAACTTGAGAATAAAGGTAATTCAAACCCACAAGCAGACAGGAGGGTTACCCTGTCTGTTACCTGTTCACATTACTGCGCTTGGAGGTTGGCACTGTGGGAGCAGAGGGCCTGACCTGCTGAGTTTGTTTGTGACATAGGACACAATCAAAATACATGGGTTTGGGTAGCCGCCTCAGCTTCATAACCCCTCTGGCAGGAGGAGTCCTTAGTGGGTAAGTATTTTGCAGAGATTTGTGGTGTTTAAAATAACAGGCTGCCATCTTCCAACTAAATTCTCACCACCAGGGTGAACTTGTAATTTTGTGTTGTTGGCTCCAGATGGTTGTCCAAAGCTAATCTGGTTGATCAATCGTCAATTCCACTTCCCAAGTTACCTGAGTGGGGGACATATCTTTTGGAGATGTAACCTGTAGGTTTTGATAGCATAAAAAGATAAAATGTGTGGGCCACTGGCCTTGGAGGATAGTTTGTATAAAAAGAATTAAAGGGGACAGAAGGGCTTAATCAACAGTGAGCTCTAGCGTTGCCTTTAAATAATGTCTCACCTGTAAGTAACGACAGTAATCTCGTCTAGCCCATCCATATGAAGTCTGTAGCTGGGCAAATGATTGAAGCTATCCAGTTAAATAAAACTGAAAAGAGAGGAACAACCCACGGGTGTCCCACTGCCTAAATCTATGATCTAAAGAGAATGGTAAGAATTTCGAGTTGTATGCGGGAATACTTAGCCACTGAAACCCTTTACAGTATTGTGCCTGGCCAAAGAACCCATGTAAGAACTTAAGAAGAGTTTTGGTGGCTGCCACCATACTTTCTCACCTAGTCAGAGTATCCTCGAACACGAGTAAAAGAACATCTATAGAACCTGGAAGCATCTCAAGTTCTAGATCTACACAGCGGGGTTAGAGATCTTTCAATGGAGTGCATGGCAAAACAATGATACCTGTGAGTAATGTTTTAGGTTAGGAAGGGCTAGACCTCCTTGGTTCTTCACCAGTATTAATTTCTTAAAGGCTCTCCGTGGCTTGCCCACGTCCAAATGAACTGGGAGAACCATTTATTCCACTTAATGAATGCTTGGGGGGTGGTAGCAGGAACGTTAAAAATAAAGAAATTGGGGTAAAATGTTCATACAAAGAGTCTCAATACACTGGAAAGTCCAGCATTACAAGTCTTCCTATATAGCAGTCTCAGCCTACAGTGATTTAGGTTTTAAGTATCCTGTGGCTCAGGGCTGATGTAAGCATCCAAATATTTAGTAGACTGTTATCCCCATCAAAAGCAGAACCAGTTCTTGGTCTGTTGTGGGGGAGTATAATGTAGCTGACGCACCTGTTTTATCTGTGTTAGTTTTATATCCCACCAAATGTTCAAAGTCCTGCAAACGTTGTAGGGATGGGAGTGATTCCTTGGTGTCAGTAATAAAAAGTAATAAATCATCCACATCATTTGCAACTTTGTGATCGTGAATGCCCACTGTCACCACATTTAATTTCGGAGACTGTCTTAGACATTGCACTAGGGGCTCAACAAATACAGCAAAGAGATATGGGAAGAGTGGGCAACCCTGATGGGTACCCATGAATAGGCTAAATCAAGTTGATTAAGATCCATTCCCTTTCACTATTGCCTGTAGAGAGTTATCTACTCCTTGTATAAGTTGCCAAAATGGGTAAGAAAAATCAAAGTATTTTAGGGTGTGATGTGGCAAGGGCCAGGAGACCCTATCAAAAGCTTTCTGTGCATCGGTACACTTGATGGTATCTGCCCTTTGTCTAGACCGAATAAAGCCTGACTGAACAGCATAAATTAGGGATGGAAAAATGAAGTCCAGTCTGTGTGCTAAAATGCTGGTGAAAATCTTACAATCGACATTCAGAACTGAGATGGGGCAATATGATTTACAGTTTAAGGGATCCTTATGAGGCTTGAGAACAGAATAGGTGCGATTGTGGCATAATGCCAGGTATCTGGACATTCTGCGGCAGAGAAAACTTCTTGAAAGGTAGCTAATAAAGGAACTGCCAAAGTCTCAAGCAATGTTTTGTAGAACTCGGAACTATAAAACATACAGTCCTGGGGATTTTTCATTTTTTAGTCACTTAATTTGAGATGTAAGTTCCCCTACTGTGATAGGCAAGGTGAGTTTGTTCTGTTGATCCTGAGGAAGTTTTGGCATAAATCATTTGAAAAAATTGTTCCAAGTCCCCTTTGGTGGGGCGCTATCTACCATATATAACCTGTGGTACAAATTCTTAAAGCTGTTAAGAATCTCAGTTGTACGAGTGGAATATTGTCCTGTAGATGGGACTATCAATTTTTTTCTCAGATCCCTTTGCATTCTTTCCACCCCTTCCCGGGCGTCAACCTATTGCAGATTTTTGTATCATCCACATAGCGACACACCCTACCCTCCAGCTCCTCCACAATGTTGCTTATGAAGATACTGAAGAGGACCAGTCCTAGCACCAAACCCTGTGGCACCCCACTAGACACTTTCCTATCACCTGAGTGGCTACTGATTGCCATCACCCTTTGCCTCCTATCCCTTAACCAGTTTGATACCCAGCTTGCCACTTTCTCCCCCCCCACTCCAGGCTGCTTAGTTTCTTAATTAGCCTCCTGTGTGGAACAATGCCAAAAGCCTCACTGAAGTACAGATAGGCCACACCCACTGCCCTCCCTTGAGCCAACTCCATGGTAACCCAGTCAAAGAAATATTTAGTTCAAGACCCCCCCCCCCCCGAAACCATGCAACCAGTGGTCCTGCAGCCCTTTTGTCTCTAGGGGCTCCACAAGCCTCGCCTTCAGTAGTGTCTCCATTAACTTCCCCCCACTAATGTGAGACTGACTGGCCTATGGTTGCTAGCATCCTCCCTATTGCCGCTTTCGTGTAGAGGGACCACATAGGCTCTGCTCCAGTCCTCTGGGACTTCCCCCATTTCCACTGACGTGCTACAAACCACTGCCAGAAGGGCAGTCAGCACCATACTTAGATCCTTTAGGGACCCTTGGATGAATTCCATTGCTGTATTTTCTTTTAAGGCTTCCAATCCCTTCTGGACCCTCTCCACCAAGAATTAACTTGTGCACTCCCCGGTGCAAACTGGAAGCATGCTGGTCCATCCCCCCCACCCACTACCATGAAGACCAAGCAGAAGTAATCATTTAGTATTTCCGTTTTCTCTTGATCTTCCTCTGCACAGTCTCCCCACCACCCTCCTGATTCTCACTATCCCTGCCCTTGTCTTCCTCTTTTCCACCAGATACCCACAGAAGGTCTTGTCCCCTTATTTGAGTTCCTTAGCTATTCTCTCCTCTGTTAGTGCCTTAACTGCCCTCACTCTCCTTCCTATCTTCCTTTTGCCAGATATACCTACCTGTCTCCATCCTTATGGGTATTCTTATTCTTTCTAAATGCTGTTTTCTTCACCTTCACTGCCTTTGCCACCTACTGAAGAGAACCACAGTGGCCTCTTCCTCCTCTTTCTCTTGCTCACTTTGTTCAAACAGCATACTTCTGCCTTAACCTCCACTACCCTTCCTCTAGCCCCCTCCCCGAGGCATTCTCTAAAGCAGCTTCCCCATTTAAAATCTGCCCTCCTGAAGTCCAGGACCCGTCTTCTTGTTTTTTTTTCTGTCCCATCTGTATGCCAAGCCCCACAGTATGGTAATCACTTGTACCTAGGGAACTACACACTGTGACGTCAGCAATGCTGCCTCAGCCGGCCCGCCGGGGCAGCGGTTGGATTTCCGCTTGCGACGCCAGGGACCCAGGTTCGGGAACGGACTCAGGTAACTGGAGGGCCAGCTGGGAGAGGAGGATCGGCGCCCAGCGGCTGCTCTCCTCCTCTGGGAGGAGGGATGCTTGTCTCATAGCTCTACCGCCACCTGGGTGACCACGGGTGGGAGGTACAGCGAGACTGCATAGAAAAGGAGGGAGGGCAGTGGAGCCGTAAACCGAGGCGGCGCCGCGTCGTGAGACACCTAGGTCTCCCCGTAAGTGCTCCGTCCTGTGGGAGGGACAGAAAAAGCGGAAAAGGTACCTGGCGTGGAGGGGCGTAGATGGGACCCCGACTGCCCAGATAACCCCATAACCGGGCCTCGTTGGATGCCATAGATGGACCTCCTGACACATACTAATGGACTGGAGGGGTAAACAGGGTTTCCCCCCTCCTCCCTGCCCTGGGGGGGTAGGCGAGGCAGCATGGAGGTAGGTCTGGAGCGACACCACGTGGAGGTACCGAGGAGGGACTAGGGAGTACAGTCTAGGGATTCCCAGAAGAAGTTCCACCACGGCAGAGAGGGGTTAAAAAAAAAGCATGCTGCCTCTGTATTTAAGTACCAGGTCAGCATTGCCTGTCCCTAGCTGGTTCCAAAACCAGCTGTCCGAGAAACGTCCTTTGTATGGAGTCGAGAATGGCCCTGCCTCTAGATGTAGCTGCAGCGAGAATGCCCCAATACCCAACCCCTGAAAAAGTGCAACTGTGTGAAATGTTGGCAGCTGTCCTTGGAATTACTGCCACTGCTTCCAATTGTAAAAAAAAATCTTGCAAACTGATCTTTGACTAGTGGCAGTCATTTGTGCACTTTCCGACTTTGCTCAAATTACATCAACCAGCTACAACCACTGACCTCACTTTCTATTGTTACCTCCTTTCCTGTGACCCTAGACAATCTTACTCCTTCTGGCTCTCCATCGCCACCCGCTCAGCAGCCTACTGGATTCATTCCTGTTGCTGATACACAGCATCTGTCTCCCACTGTTGTCTTCCAGTCCTCAGGTCGGTTCTATCCCTACCAGCCAAGGAAGGAGAGGGGGATGCGTCTTAGTAGCCTCAGGTAGAACAATGGAGGAACTTCAGTTAAATCTGTAGTCTGATTTTTCTGACATTGAGGGGTGGTTCACCAGGTTGAAGTTGTTTATGAACGTAAAAGGAAAAAAAGACCAAAGTGATGTATTTTTCCCCAAATAAGGATGTTGGGTGGGGTGGGGGAGGTAAACTTAAGATTTAAACTCAAAACTAAATTACACTGGAATTAGTAGACAGCTGATATAGTTACCTAGGGGTTACTTTTGAGTCTGAAATGACCTTTGCAAATCATATAACAAATACAATAGGGAAAGTAAATAAACAAATGGGAGTACTAAAGAGAACTACAGGGTTTTAGAGATTGTCAGATAGAAAGAGGATTGCAGAACAAATTGTTCTGCCAATCTTAAACTATGGCAATTTGGTTTATAGAGTAGCAAATAAATCGTTAGGATGTCTTGACAGGACTCGATATAGGATTGCTAGATATGTTTTAAAGTGTACCTTTTATACACATCATTGTTTGTTATTGAGTAGACTTGATTGGCAGTCACTTGAGGTAGGATATAATAAAACTTGGTTATTATTACTGCATAAATTAAGATCCTCAGATCATCCAATTTCTCAAATGCTATTTATTAATGAGGGGTTAAACAGGAAGGCCTGAAAGAGATCAGTCCATTTGAACAAAATTCTACCGAGTAAATGTTTAAACAGATTTGGAGATAGGACCCTCTCTTCTAGGGCTGCAACAGCCTCGAATGTACTTCATCCATCTGTATGTAAGATTACAGAATGTTCTCAGTTTTCTCAAAATTATCAAGAAATCTATTGCACACATATGCAACTGTTTTTGACTGTTTGTTCTACAGTGTTTATGCTTCTTGGTGTTTGCTTTGTATGTTTCATATGTGCTGTACGTGATACCACTATGTTAAAGGAAAGCTCCACACATCAAAGTATTGAAGCAAGTGGTGCGTCACCACACCTTTTCAGCAAATGGAGCGCCCCCTGCATCCTCCGTACTTCCGGATTTCGTACTTCTTAATATTAAAATACAGCAAGTTGCGATGCGAGAAAATGTCGCTCTTGCTGTTAAAGCTAAACCAGAGGGTTAGCTTTTCGGGTGTGAGAGCCCAGGATGTGTGGAGCTTTCCTTTAACGTGCATAATTTTATTATTTTTATTTTTGTAATAAGGAGGTACTCATACAGGACTGTCTTGTAAACAGGATTACACATCCTAATAACATGATTCCTGTTTAAAAATAACATTTTTACTTACTACTATTACTACTTTACTTATATCTTTGGACCATTGGCTGGATAGCATACATGCCAACAACGAGAGTTTGTTTGCTCATTATCATTAACCAGGTCGATCCACTAAGCACAAGTGCCCATTCTCAGGGACGACCTAGATGCACAGCACAAAGAAGTACAATCAGTACAATACAAGACAATAATTTACAGTAAAATAATAGTACACTGTCAATATAAAACAAAATGAGATCACAAAGTAGAATGGGGGAGAAAGAGTATGGAGGTTGTCATCCAACACTTCCCAGACGTGTTTCTTTCACCAATTTGTTTTTCTACTTTCCCACTCATTAGCCATGATGACAGACGACCTAGGGGTGCCTGACTGTGCGCCCCCATCATTGAAAGCACCTCCATGGTGCCTAGAGCAGCAGTGCATCTGCTCTCTCATTCAGGAGGAAAGTATGAGCCCTTCTTGCCAGCCTCCAGTGCCGACGTCCCAGACTCAGAACTCAAACATGGGTCACCAGTATGCCAGAGAGTGGTCCTTTACTGCTCAGACATAGCAGTTATGTAAGAACTTACCGTAACAGTAGATCTTTGAGAGAGGTTCCTGCAGTAGGTCTTCACATGTAGGACTGCGCCCCCCTGGTGTCAGGTTCCAATGGCAAACTTGTAGCTAGCAATCATCAGTGGGGACGGCCCCCCCGTCGTCAGGAGCCCTGACGTCAGCCCGACTATAAAAGGGGTGGTCCACACCCACCCCTCAGTTCTTTTCCACCAGAGACGTATAGAGAGGATAGAAGAAAGAAAGGAGTGACAACTCCTGAGACCCTGTGCTCTGACTAGACCCGGGAACTAGGCAGAATAAAAAAGGAAAAAATTCCAGGAGCTGGGGGAAGGCGGGTGGGAAACTAGACCTACTGCAGGAACCTCTCTTGAAGATCTACTGTTACGGTAAGTTCTTATGTAACTGCTACATTTTACTTCGAGAGGGTTCCTGCAGTAGGTCTTCACATATAGGACTGAATTCCAAGCAGTCTAACTAAAAGCAGGAGTCGGAGGGCAGTTTCCGGGAGGAGGAAGATGTCTGCCAACTAAGGATCTGCCTTAAGACAGAAGACCTTGCAAAACTGCAAGGCCAAAACCAGCTCAACTCCTAGAGGCAATGTCCAGATTGTAGTGCTTAGTGAAGGTGTGGACAGAAGATCAAGTGGCTGCTGCGCAGATCTCCGCAGTGGACACATCCTGAAAAAAGCAGTAGAAGTGGCCACACTTCTGGTGGAGTGGCCTTTAACCGCCCCGGAAGGGTTTTTCCATACTTCTGGTAAGTGTAATGAATACAGTCAGCCAGCCACCTGGAAATAGTCTGTTTAGAGATGGCCTTGCCCTGGCACTGGGAGGCAAAGGCCACAAAGAGTTGGTTTGACTTTCGAACCTCCTTAGTCTGGAAGGTATAGTACCTCAAAATCCGATGCACTTCCAAGGTGTGCAAAAGATATTCCCCCCTGTTGGGATGCTGAGGAAAATAGACCAGCAGTTCAACACTCTGATTGAAAGTTGTTTCCGAAAACACTTTCGGAAGAAAGGACGCATTAGTCCTCAGGACCACACGGTCCTTATGGAAAATCAAATAAGTCTCTCTGCAAACAAAGGCCTGAAGCTCTGAGACCCTTCGCGTTGAAGTAACTGCAATCAAAAACAATGTCTTCCAAGACAGGAAGCGCACGTCACAGCTTGCTGCTGGTTCAAAAGGGGGCAAAGTAAGTTTCTCCGACATAAAATTAAGATCCCAGGGAGAACAGGGGTTCTGGACTGGAGGTTTGATGTGAAAGATACCCTTCAAGAAAGTTCTAGAAACCTCTAGCTGTGCTATGGTTTTGCCCTCCACCGGAAGGTGGTAGGCCGACACCGTAGAAAGATGGACCTTAATGGAGGAGTAACTAAGGCTCAACTCAAAAAGATGTACGAGGTACTCTAACACCTGGGAAACTGAGTAAGAAAAAGGGTCCAAGCGTTTGGCTATGGCCCAGATAGAAACTCTCTTCCACTTCATAGCGTAGGTAGATCTGGTAGAGGGTTTTCTGGCTTCCACCAGGACCTTAGCCATCTGAGAGGAGACACCATAGCGAGAAACCGCTATGTCCACAGGTGCCATGCATGAAGATGGAGAGACTGAAGACTTGGATGCACCAAGGTGCCCTGCTCCTGAGACAGAAGGTCGTGAGACAGTGGCAGAAGGACTGGCAGTTCTAGAGCTAGTTGCTATAACAGAGGGAACCAAATCTGCCAGGGCCACAGAGGGGGCAATCAAAATCAAGTGGGTCCCTTCTGCCTGGAGTTTCACCAGAACCTTCTGAATGACAGGAAAGGGAGAAAGCGCATATAGAAACCTCCCTGTCCAAGAGAGAGAGAATGCGTCTCGCCAAAAAGCACCATACCAGGGAACGAGCGAGCAAAAGTTGGGTAGTTTTGCGCTGAAAGAGAAAGCGAACAGATCTAGGTCTGGCCGACCCATTGAAGAAACAGGTCTTTGACTATCTCCTGCTTTAGTTCCCACTTGTGAGCCCCGGCCACTGATCGGCTGAGACTGTCCACCAGGGTGTTGTGCAAAACTGGTACGTGGACTGCTGTCAGATACAGGTCATGCTGAATGGCCCAATACCATACTCTAATTGCTTCCCTGCAAAGAGGGTACAACTGGGTACCTACCTGTTTGTTGAGGTACCAGGCAGTGGCCATGTTGTCTGTCTGGACCAGAAGTGTTCCCGGGAGAAGTAATGACTGGAAGGCCTGGAGAGCATTGAGGACTGCTCTGGTTTCCAGGTGTTGATGTGAAGTTGTTGATCCTGAGGAGATCACAAACCTTGAGTTCTGTGATCTCCCAAATGAGCTCCCCAAGCCATATCGGAGGCATCCAATGTGAGGGTCTGGGAGGGAGCCAGAGAGTGGAAGGGAGCTCCCAAGTGGTGAGGTCCTGCCGCCAGAGGAGGTCTTTCTGAAGACTGTTGAAGATCATGACCAGTTGGTTCATGTCATCCACTTGTTGGTCCCACTGGACTCGAAGTGACCACTGGGTAACCCTCATGTGCAGTCTGGCCAGGGGGACAGTAGAAATGGCCACTGCCATAAGACCCAAAAGACGGAGCACTGAGTGCACTGGGGTCCATCGAGCTTTGGCCACTAAAGTGGCCTGGGAAACCAAGGTCTTGGCTCAATCCAAAGGTAAGAAGGCCTTGCTCTGGACAGTACTGCTCCAATAAATTGGAGGTACTGAGAGGGTACTAGCTGGGATTTGGGGAGGTTGACTGAGATGCCCAGCTGGGCAAACAGATCCAGAGTGAAGGAGAGAGACTCATTCAGGTTGTCCAGAGATGGGGCTGAAAAGAACCAGTCGTCCAAGTATGGGAACACATATATGCCCCTGTGGCAGAGAAACGCAGCTACCACCGCTAGCCACTTGGTGAAAACCCGGGGCACTGAGGACAGGCCAAAGGGAAGTGCCTTGAGTTGGAAATGGTTCTCCCGGAAGGAGAATTGAAGGACACAGCAGTGGGCCAGAAGGATGGGGATATGAAGGTAAGCATCCTGCATATCCATAGAGCACAGCCATGTGTTTGATGGGAACAGGGGGTAGGAGTCCCTGAAGAGTCAGCATGTGGAACTTCTTGTGTTCCACAAAGAGGTTGACTGTGCTGAGATCCAGGATAGGTCGCAGATCCCCTATCTTTTTGGGAACTAGGAAGAAATGGGAGTAGAATCCCCTTCCTAGCGGAGTGGGAGGGACAGGTTCTATGGCCGCTTTTAGCAGCAGGGCCTAGATCTCCTGTTAGACGATGGGGATCTGACCCGATGGGTAAAAGGACCTTCCCAGAGGGTTTGAAGGTGGAATCTCCAGGAACTTGATGGAATGACCTCTTTGTATGAGTTGAAGCACCCGTACGTCTGCGGTGACGGACTTCCACCCTTTCAGGTGGAGACCAAATTTCCCTCCTACCAGTTCCTCCAAGGGAAATGGAGGGAGCAGGAGGAGGGGAAGCGAGTCAGAATGCTGAGGGGAGCGGAGCTTTAGATCCTGAGGCTGCTCTGGCGAACTTAGCCTGAGGGGCTTGGGCTCCTGAATCAGTGGTGTGTCTTTTACCCTGATGCTTGTTCTGATTCTTGTTCCATCTTCTCTGGTGGCGAAAGGGCTGCTTCTTTTGAACCGTCCGATAAATAGAGTGCACATCCCAGAGAGACCTATCGCTCTCTTTAAGCCCTGTGATAATGTCTTTGGCATCGCTGCCAACAAGGACGGAACCCCTAAAAGGTGCGTCCAAAAGGGATGACTGACCATCCTGTGCCAAGCCTGCAAGGCACAGCCATGCTAGGCACTGAAGGCACACTCCCGGGGCCGAAGCCCAGGCCACAGAGTCCACAGAATCGTAAGCGGCCCAGAGGGCATGACGACAGGAAAATTTACTCATGCAAACCTTGTCCAGCAGTTTCACCCTGAGGTTTTCGTCAGGGATATCCTGAAGGTCCCTCTCCAATTCTGTGAGACAGGACTTCTGAAAAGCCACCATGTGGGACATGTAATTCAACGACCGGATGGCGCAGGAGCTGGACAAGTAGATCTTCCTACCGAACTGGTCAAGTTGTCTTGAGTCCTTGTCTGGTGGGGAGCAACTCAAGTGCTTAGGTTGAGCCGAACGGTCATGCGCGGCCGTGATGACCATAGTGTCGGCTTTTGGGTGTGAAGTGAGATGAGAGACCCCTTCCGGGGAAGTAGGTTTTGTCAGCCTTCCTGGAAACAGCCGGGACGGAAGAGGGCTGTTGCCATAGACACAGAAACATAACTTTGACGGCAGATAAGGACCGCTTGGCCCACCTAGTCTGCCCATTTCCCTACATACAGGACAAGCTGCAGATCCTAGTGAACCAACAGTCTATTTCTTCCTACCCCCACAAAAATTGCCTTATGTCTGTTCCATGCATTCTAGAATTCTCCCACAGTTTTAGACCCCACAACCTCCTCATGAAGGCTGTTTCATGCATCCACCACCCTCTCTGTGAAAAAATACTTCCTCACATTGCCCCTGAACAGCCCCCTCCCATCTTCAAATTGTGTCCCCTTGTTCTTGCACATCTCTTTTTCTGAAAGATGCTACCTTCTTGGACTTTGTTGATTCCACTGAGGTACTTAAAAGTTTCTATCATGTCCCCCCTCTCCCTCCTTTCCTCAAGGGTATACATATTAAGCTACCTTTAGTCTCTCCTCGTATGGCTTCTCTTGCAGACCCTGCACCATTTTAGTTGCCCTCCCCTGGACTGACTCTATCCTGTCTATGTCCTTGCGGAGATGCGGTCTCCAGAACTGGACGCAGTACTCCAGATGGGGTCTCACCAACTGTCTTTACGGAGAGATAACAACTTCCTGTTTTCTGATGGTGATGCCATTCCTTATACATCCCAGTATCCCCCAGCCCTCTCTACTGCCTTCTCACATTGCTTGCTAACCTTAAGGTCATCTGATATGATTACCCCCAGGTCCCTTTCCATTTTTGTTGCTGTTACTACCTCCCCCCATTGTGTAATCTTCCCTTGGGTTTTTGTTTCCCAGGTGCATTATTTTGCACTTCTTTGCATTGAATCCAAGCTGCCATACTTCTGACCATTCCTCCAACCTTGTCAAGTCCCTTCTCATCCTTTCCATGCCTCCTTGTGTATCAACCTTGTTGCAGATCTTTGTGTCATCTGCAAAGAGGCATACTTTTCCTACTAGTCCCTCTGCAGTGTCACTTATAAAGACATTAAAAAGGACTGGACCCACTACTGAACCCTGCGGTACCCCACTAGTAACCCATCTTTCTTCAGAGTGGACTGCATTTATAATTACCTTCTATGTCCTGTTGGCCAGCCAATGTTTTAGCCAGGCTACCACCCTGGGACCCACTCCCAGGCTGGTTAATTTGACTATTAATCTTTTGTGTGGGACTGTGTCAAATGCCTTGCTAAAGTCCAGGTAGGCCATGTCCACAGCCCCTCCCTGGTCTACTACTTTGGTCACCCAGTCAAAGAAATCAATTAGATTCGTCTGACATGACCTTCCCCCTGTGAACCCATGCTGCCTTGGGTCCTGTGTCCCACTGGCCTCTATGTACTCAACAATTATTTCCTTCAGAAGTGATTCCATCACTTTCCCTACCACAGAGATCAAACTGACAGATTGTCGTAACTAGGTCCTCGTGAAGGCCCATCCAAAGGGGGGATGGGTAGAGGGTCTGTGGTGGACAAGTCCAAATTTTCCACCAGCCTTTTCCGCTGAGGATCTATTTCCCTGAATGGCCAGTCCCCTGCTGTTTGGATAGTTCTCAAGAGATCCCCAAAGGAAGGAAGGGTCCTCCAGTGGAGTTTTTGGGGATTCTTTTGGATGAAGTTTGTCTGGTGAATGAGGTTCAGAGTGGTCGATATTAGAATCCTCATCCTCATCCGAGGGCTCCGAACCACTGGGAAGGGAAGCGTCCATCCCGGTGTCGCCCACTGGAAGAGACCCGCAGCACATCCCACAGGAGCTGGAGGGGGAGGTAGTGCTCCGGATAGAGGAATTCCTCTGATCAGCTGGGACTGTCTAAGTTCAGTAAGAAGTTGAGCCCTAGCATCCTGCCACCACACCGGGACAGATTCTCGATCAGGTGGAGGTGGTGGAGGAGGAGGAGGCTGGTACCCGAGATACCCGGCCAAGGGCTGGTAAGCAGGATGATACCAGAAGGGGTACTGGTATCCTGGCAACCCCGAGGGATATCCAGGTGTAGGATATCCGGGCGTCAGATATCCCGGCGTCAGGTGTCCTGGTATCAGAGGCACCAGGCCCGACATCGGATAAGAAGGATCTGGTGGAGGGTTGCCTGGTGGTAGAACATAGGGGTCAGGTCCCAAAAAACTGCCAGAGGGTCCCGCTGGGGGAGCGGAAGACTCTGCCGAGGGAGGTACCGAAGGGCCGCTGGGCAGTGGCAAGGGATCAGGCATAGTGCCTGAGGTTCCCGAAGGGAGTGGCTCCATACCTAACAGATCCTGGCGATGGATCCCTAGGAAGGCGGGAATCCGGAGGCAGAAAAGAACCAGGCGAAGGAGGAAGCTCTGGGAGAGACCCCAACGACAGGTCTGGTAACGATCCAGACGGAAGGGAAACAAGGGGAATGGGTGGCGAATCCCTGGGGATAGAGACTGGCATGGATGAAGTGTCCCTCACGATTACACTTGTCCTGGCATTGGGGTCCTCAAGGAAGCACGACGGGAGAGTAGATATGGCTGTGCGGTCGATGGAGGATCCATTGTCCGGCTTATCAGTCACAACCAGGATGGCTGTGGAAGGATCACAGTCAGGCTTATCGGTCTGGGCCAGGTGCCTGGCGGCAGGCAACTTATCGGCGGTACTACGAGTGGAAGAACTGACAGAGACCTTGAGAGAGGCAACCCCCATCTGCCCGCACACCTCGGAAGCAGGAGGAGAAGGTGTCCGGTCCACAGAGGTGGACAGTGCCGGTACTCACGGTTTTATAAGTGTTTGGTCTCCCTTGTGGCGACGGGCTCCTCTCCCAGCACTTCTCCTTGTCCTTCTTCTTTCATTTTTCTGGGGCCGGAGACAACGACCTCTCCCTAAGCTCCTGGAGCTCATTTTCCATAGAGGCTAGCCATCGGGTGAGAAGGTGTGCCTCAAGGGTCTGCTTGCGTTGGGTCCGCGTGGCCTGGTTGAATCCTTGGCAGATAGCACACTCAGCCGAGTTGTGCTTAGGCCCCAGGCAGAGGAGGCAGCGGGAGTGGTTGTTCCCGTGTGGGATTTGGGCACCGCACTTGGTGCACTTCTTCTTGAGACAAGACAACAGATACTGGTTTGAAAAATTCATTAAAAAAATAGAGGAATAAGACAAAAATCATTGAATGGTAAGCGGGCAACTGATCGCTGTTCTACCACATCTGTCGAACGAACTGAGGTGACGGTGGGAAAGAACTGGAGGGTGGGCGTGGGACTGCCCCTTTTATAGTCGGGCTGATGTCACGTCACCTGACGTTGGGGGGGGTGGTCCCCGCTGATGACCGCTAGCTACAAGTTTGCCGTTGGAACCTGACGCCAGGGGGCGCATACTATATGTGAAGACCTACTGCAGGAACCCTCTTGAAGTAAGATTTTATGTTTCATGAATTTGCTATGCCTTGATTTGACCTTGTGTAATTTTGAAATGTCTCCGGAACTTGACTGAAAGAGGAAAGCTCATTACCGTGGCAATTCTTTTTCTCAATGCAGTGCAACTATTGCTCCTCACGAGTGGGTAGCTTCCCCACTACATCTCCTAAAAAGGACTGATTTGACTGGTACCATCTTCCGACTTGACCCTGCTGCAGGCATTGGTGTCAGCTGTGTAAGTTCTGTCGCACTTATTATACTCTTAGTCTTATGAAAACACCCATGTGTGCGTAAATTAACCAATCAACTGTGCAACTATATACATATCTAACCAAAATAGTAAAATCAGAGTAGAAACTTTGTGGGGAAGGGGTCAGAGTGATAGATGTACCGTGTGGAGAAAAGAACTGACAAGGTAAGAAAGATTCTCTCGTGCAGAGGTTGTATCTATCAATTCTAGTGAGTGAGATGTAATCAGCAGTATCCCAGGATAGGGTGAGAAGACACACAGTCTAGAGAGAGAGAGTTCAGTACAACAGACTACTGATTCTGACACAGTGCCCGTGTTTTAAGAAATCACAGCTTGTAGAACTCTTCTATTGAAGGTTGTATCAGCCAAAGAAACCACATTCAATCTGTATATTGCATAAGGCTTGCTACAAAGTCCCCTTCCACTTAGCCCATGACGTCTCCAGGGCACTGAGTGAGCAATGATGCCTACTGGTGGATCTTTACCAGATGCTTTATATGCTTCAATAATAAAACAGCCTCTGATTCACTTGGACATGAAAAACTTGGGTGCTTTCATGCCTTGCCTTGTGTGGTGGGATCACATAAAAAGACTAAAGCTATAGGACCGTCTATGTCCCTCTGTTTTATGAAGGCAGTACTTTATGTCTCTTCTGATATCCAGAGTGTGCTATATGCACTCTTGGTTTATTTTCAGGTTGGGAATTATGGATTGAGGGAGCACTCCCAACCAGTCAAGGCATTCTTTTCCCCTTCATGTGAGATACTCTCTATTCTTTAAAGAGAGTGTCTCGTGCAGCTGCCATGGAAACGGGCACGTTCAGGGAAAGTGTTTTAGAAGTGTAGATTATTGCTCTATCTCAATCAATAACATATTAATACCACCACTGAGACCATTCTTATGGTTGTAAGAGCGGTCAGACTTGCAATCTTAATGTATCAGAACTACTCAACTTTTGTTCACGGTTCTCATACCCTAAGAATGCATGCGAGACCACTCTTACAACAGTACAACAGACCTCAGCTAATGGTTTTGTCAAGGCATTAAGAATTAAGTTGGGGGCGGGGTGCTGATGAGCAACTAGCTGAACAGACGTGCCTTCACCTCGTTCCGTCTAACTGGCTTAATAATTATAAAATAAACTTAAAGACTCTCACTTTTTTTGATCGAGTGCTCGGGTGTGAAGTAGAAGGCAGCATGGATGAATATCTTGTGACAAATCCAAGCAAAAGCCAGCAAAATGCAGGTAAAAGTAGCAAGAAGCAACCGGCTGCCAGCCAAAGTGAAAGCAAAGGTACAGTGTCACTTTCGGCAGCAGATGTTAGCTCGCTAGGCCGGGAGTTAACAGGCCAGGTGCTCACGGCTCTAGAGCCACATCTGGGCAAAACAGAAAACAAGCTGGACTCCAAACTGCAGAAGTCCTGGACCAACAGGTATCTCATTCAAATCGGATCACGGAGGCTGAAGACCATATCTCTCGCCCAGAAGATGAGATGGCATCAGTCTCGGGCAGGTTGCAGCACTACAAAAGGACCTGGGAGGACTTCAAGGACTCCTTCGATATCAAGAAAATTATCATTGCAGGCTAAGCCTGAGACTTAGAGGGCTGCCAGAAGGTGCAGATGTTCTGGGGTTCTATGTGGCAAAATTACCAAAGTTGCTGGGCCTTACCCCCAAAAATGGAAGGTTCAAACTGGAAAGGGCGTACAGGGCCACGATGCCCAAGCCGCCAGCGGATCAGCCCCCCTCGAAAAATGATTATGAGATTTCATAGTCATCAAGATAGACAGACTGTACTAAGTGCCTATATAGCTAAAGGGGGCCTGACGTTTGAGGACTCTAAGTTGTTTATCTCCCACGATTATTTGGCATGATTGCTATAAAAGCGCAAGATGTTTAACACTGTGATGGCCCAGCTTCAGGAGATGAAAGTAGAACATTTTATGATATAACCAGCCACACTGAAGATTCTTCACAAGGGTACTACCTTTTCATTTTGGGAGGTGGGTAAGGCTACTACCTTTGTGAAGGAACTGCAGAAGACTGGATGAAAGAGAACTGTATAGCGGGGTCGCCTGCTAAAAGGGATAGTCAGGACTGTTTTCTGAATTTGTCCCTGAGCCGCCTCAATTCTGCCACTGATCGATGGTCCCTGGCCTCCCACAGTACCTCCAAACTTTTTAATACAAAACTTACAATAAAAATACATGTGAAGGGATTGAGGAAAAAAAAAATCCAAGATACAGTACACTTATAAAGGAATTACATGACACCCTTCCATAAGGTACAACATTGGGGGAAGTAACCATTAGACAACTTTACACTAAAAAAATCCCAACGGCTTATGGCAGTGCAGAGCAATTACAGGGACAACAAATTAACCAACATCTATAACAAGGATTCCTCTCTACCATATGGGCCTAATGCCACCTGGCGTCCCACATAAGTATGTCACTACAGTGAACCAAATAGAACTATTATCTCAAGGATGGGCTCTACTCAGGAACAGAAAAAAACAAAAGTACACACTATCCAATTTATAATCAAATATGGAGAACTAGCGAACACCCCTCTTCCAGTTAGTCAGATTCCCCCCCTCCCCCAAACTCGGACTCATTAAGGATATATCTAAATGAGAAGAAGAACATGTAAGAAAATATAAAAAAGTCCCAATCCCCACAAGTGTGGGTACTCACAACAAAGAACTTACATGAATAGTCCAATTCTCAACTTGTTCCCAGAAAAGTCCAGCCTGGAGGGGGAAATAACAAGACACTTTCCCCATCAGAAAACAGTTCCATTAAACAGAAACATGCTCACAGTCAACTCCATAAAGATCGAGAGAATCTCGCTCCCATGACTAATACATGAAGTCTCAAAAGCTGAGCTGTAAGTAGGTCACTCCCCTCCTCCATCTTCCTTACCCGATGAGGTACTCTCGGATCCCGCCATCTCAGCCTACACATGCTGTTGTAACTTTAGGGCATCTTTGGGATCACTGAATAAGTATGTTTGCCCATTCCAGCTCACCTTCACTTGGCAGGAAACAAGAGATGATGCTGGATTTTGAAAGAACGTAGTGTAGCTTGCACTCTGTTGAACGCCTTCCTCTGTTGTCTGGTGGAAAAGGACAGATCGGGGAATAGTGAGAGGTTGGCAACTCCAAAACGCAACTGACACTTTCTTCTGGCTAAAGCCAAAATTCTATCATGGACCTGACCCCACTGCAGACCACCAACAATGTTCTTGGACCCACACCACCCGTGACAGCTCGTCGCGGTGTTATCCTGTAGGCTTTTTCCAAAGCCAGTTGAGTCCTCTTCAGACAGCCCCAAAACTTGGGGCAACATGGTTTGCACACATAACAAAGGATCTTCCCCTTCTACTTGTTCAGATAGGCCAATAATCCGGATATTGCGCTTCCGCACTTGATTTTCTACTGTCTTTAAATGCTGACGCAACAAAGAGCTTTCTTTAATCAAATTAGTAGTGGCATCAACTGATTTCAGGGAAGACAGTTCAGCACACTGCACTGTTTGCTCCATGGCATCCACCCTAGTTTTGAGAGCGCTGACCCATGGGGATAGAGCATCAGGTTTTCTGTCCACGTCCTGTATAGTCTGTACCAGCTTAGTCAGAGTGGAATTGATCGTCTGAAGGGATACCTCCTTCGGCCCCTCGTTACTACCACTAGAGGCTCCATTCTGCAAGGGAAGCCTGCTGTCTCAGAGTTGTGACTGCTTAGGTTTAAAAAGACGCTGATGAAGCATCCAAATTCTTGTTTTTACCCATCAGGGAGGTCGCTCAAATCTCTGTTAGCACTATAACTCAAATTAAAATCCAGTAGCACACGAAAATGGCATTATTTATATAAAACTGGCTCTTCTCCTCAGGAGCTCTGTATCGGAGCAGCTGCTCCAGTCCACTGCCAAGCCACGCCCCCCACCTCCGAACTTTTTAAGAGAAGCAGTGTGATATTGGGGAAGTGTGCTGATGAGGTGTTGTGATGTTTCCCTGCATGATCCCTCGGACTTATGGCAGTGACTTTTACTGGATGAATGACACCTGCCTTAGACTGTGCCAGAGGGGATATCCATGGATACCAGAGAACTTGAGGCCTACTGAGGGGGAGCACTGTATGGTGCCCTCAGGGGCTAGGACTCGGGTATCATGAAAGTAGGACCAAGCAAGGACTTCTTATGGTGAAGGTTTCCACTGCTGTGAATGAAGGCTTCAGGTAGGCTGGTCAGGGGGGATGGGCGAGGCATGTGCTTTTGGTGCGCCACCAGGTCCCCCACCCTGGTACTGGCCCACTGTAATAGTAGGACATTAGGCTCTTTTTTAGTGCAATGGATGATGGGGTGCTGAGTGTTAGCCACTAGCGCAGCAGCCTGTAGGCTTCTCAGTTTATGTCTGGAGGGAGGTTACTGGTGAGGGAGGGGAGCATGGGGGTCTCGATGCGGTGGCGGGGGAGATAGACGGGAGTGTTAAAATTTGTTCTAGGTGCTAAATAGGTTTTTGAAATAAAAGTGTGGACCTAGCCAAAGTAACGGCTATGTGTGGGAATCTTGATGGGATTAATAAGCCGGGTGGGAAGGAGGTAGGGCATGATTTTCATGGAGAAGCAGTAAGCACTCATGCAGATAATGCAGTTAGTCGTGGTTTCTAATTGTTGTTTGGGGTATATTGAGATGGGGGGACAGGAGGGTAAGTATGGTAAATGTTACAGTAAAGAGGGTGGGGACTTTTGGGTATAAAGAAGGGATGTATGTATAATGTTGTGGGTCATGGCAGTGTTTTGCTGTGCAATGTGGAGGGGGGTAAGAGGGAGGGAAGGGTTTTGAATTAGTATTGTGGGGACTATGGAAGTGGAGGGTTGGAGGGAGGAAGGGGGGTAAAATGTTGTTACCGTGTTTTAAACTGTTCATTTTTATGCCAGATTTTTCATACTAGGTGTACAATATTCAATAGACAGTGGGATGAAGCTGGTGACAAAAGCTGGGGCTGTTGTCTGATCACATGGGGTACAAAGAGGCTATTGGGATACAACAGTCATGATCGGGGAAGGAAATATGATATATATATAATGACTAAGATGCGGGATATAACAGTGGTCTCTTGGAATGTTAGAGGAATTGCCACTCTTGTAAAGCGCATAAGTCTGTTAACAGCTTGTAGGAGGCAGGGGACTCGTGGTTTTGTTACAGGAGACACATCTGACTGATTCTGAACATACGAAGTTGGCATGTGGCTGGGTGGGGGCTTGCTATGCAGTATCATTCTCATCTCACAAGAGAGGAATTGCCATCTTGTTACATAAGAATTTTCCATTTTGGAATTCCGGTGACGTCATGGGAGTGATGGGACGCTAGACTGCAAGGCTCCGGGACCCAACTATAGAAATCAAACTTAATCCTCCCATAAACTACATATAACGGAATCGAGACCAAAGATCTATTCCACAATGGCCACTAGAAGTAATAAACTGAAAATGGCGAAAAACAACAACTCCCAAATGAAGTTAAAACAGCTCACCATGGGTGAGGAAAGGGAGGGCTACGCAGCCTGTTCACGAAGTGATCACAACTTCTCAGAGTCATCGGTCGACACAGAAGACAGCGAACTTCTGCTTCCGAGGAGGGCCGAGAGAACCCTTCAAAAAATACTATCGTCGGTGCAGAAAATAGAATCTTCACTTGCCGACCTGCGTCAAGATGTAAGGAAAATAGATGGTAAAGTGGCGGAAAATACAGCCAAAATCACCAAAATAACAGAGCTACAAGATACTGACAATAAAGTCCTCCTGTATCTGCTTCAAAATGAGCGAGACACCCAAGCTAGACTGGAAGACATTGAAAATCGCTCCCGACAAAATAATTTCCGGGTTCACGGAGTCCCGGAGGGTGCCGAGGAGGACTATGCAACCACAATAGACGTTATGCAGCACTTACTGTAATACACTCTGGAAATACCCTCAGATCTAGACCTAACCCTAGACAGAGCTCATTGCTCCTTAGTTCCGAAGCCAGCTACTGCGGAAGCAAGACCCCGATCGTGGGTAATTAGGATGGTGAAGTTCCAGTCGAAGGAGTGGATCCTTAGAGAAGCGTGGAGACTTAAGGATCTGAAGTTTCAAGGGCACAGTATCTTCTTCAAACAAGACTTCTCCCCAGCGCTACAACAAGAAAGACTTAAAGTTAAAGCAGTTCTGATGGAGGTCAGGGAGAAGAAAAAAGTAAAGGTGCAGCTACTATTCCCGGCCAGGCTAAGGTTCCATTTGGAAACAGGCCCGAAAACCTTTGAAAATATACTGGAAGCCACCCCACTACTGAAGGAATAGGGCATCACACTGCCAGACCTAGAGTTAGAGGCATTTGAGAGAAGACTCCAGCAGAATGTATGGCATACGGTAGGCAGAGGGGTCAAGAGGATGCGACCGGGAGCTATTCCGAAGACGCTGGTGAAAGAAACAGAGAAGATTATCCAGAGAGCAGAAGAAGGAGGAGGGCGACCAAAACCAAGCCAGCATGCTGGATCATCCCCCCAATGCTGAGAGAGGAGCTCGCGACGGCCACGCTGGGCGGGAATGCGGTAAAAGAATTGGAAGAGAGCGGCGAATTAAAAGAACTTTAAGCAGGACTTTAAGCAGATAAGTTGCTCCTGAGAGGGCTGATCACTTTCTTTTTTTATTTATTATCTTATTATCTTTCTCTTCTTGCTCGACCAAAAAGGACTGTGATCACCGGGGTAGTGCAAAAACAAAGGGTGAATTCAGTAAATAAAAGGGTTTAAGGCTTTGAATCAAATGTAGGAGAAGGGGAAGTAGTAAGCGGATAGAGGAGGCCTAACATCAAAGGCGAGCCCATCTCGATACAGGGATATGCTAGATCTAAATTCACGGAGACACAGTTATATGGCAGGGTAACCTTCCCACCGAGTAATGTGCCACCGGAGAGCTCTCCGATCTACACGAAAGCATATGGAAGCCCAGTCTTATGTTTAGCTGGCTGGCAGAGCAGCCCCCGCTTAGCGCAGCAGAGTTGTGCTTACAGGTGGAGAGTTACCGGGTGACTGCCCCGCTGCCCACAGGCCAAAGCCAAGGTTTCTTTGGTTCACCCTTTTTTTTTTCTCTCTCTTTTGGTCTTCCTATTTACTTTCAGGTCCAAGGCATGACGTGTAGGAGGGCCGCAATTATCAAGGGGCGGGAGAAGGCAACTACAGTAGTTCTGGCTACCCGATTATAGCGAGGGGGAAAGGAAAGAGGGAAAATGGAATTTTAAGTGGACCATGGGACAGATACGTGGCATACTAGAAATCAGACCCTCTGTTGTCCCTGCCAAAGAGAGCGGTAACTACCTGAGAGGACGAGGCCAGGGGGAGAGGGGGGAAGACCATGGAGAACGAAGGGGGAAACCAAGGGTCCACCTTGGGGCAGAAGAGCAGCACGGTTAAATTCACGGACGGGCAGAGATTGCAGGGGGACCATGTTGTAGAGCAGAATGACACCAGAGAGCTCTTCAGCCCACCGGATGGCTCTCAAGGGACCATTGCACATGCCTGGCTGTTTGGTGAGGCAATCTCCATGTGAACCATGGGATTTTGCCGGACTAGGGGATGTACCTTGACCCGGGCTTTTCTGGCCGCGGCACCTGTTGTGTTGACACTCCTGGGTGCCGTGGGCATGGGAGCTTGGGTTACTAGGTAGGGAAGAGAAACTCATGCACCCACATTGACTGCCCAGCAAGGCTCTGCTCGAGTGGAAACACCGACAATTATTAGCTCCAGGTTGGAGGAAAAGTTGCTTAAAGGGAGAAGGGATTAGGAGATATCCTATTTGGTACATAAGGGGGTTATCTCCAAAGACCACATACTCTACGGTGGATTGATCAAAGGGGGGGAGGGAACATAATAAGAAGGACGGTGTTACAGAGAGATGGGATGGGTCCTGGGGTGTGGGATAGGTTCCTGAACTGGGAAACGTGATGTGTAATTCAGAGCAAAAAAAACAGCTCTGAGTCTCTTAATTAGAGACAGCAGGTGTGAGATCTGCATACCACAAGTGTAGCGAGGCTACCACCCCACCCTCTCTCCTTTGATTAAAGGGAGACAGGGATTGGGGCACGCACATAGGGAGTTAGTTCAAAAGTTGGTTTTTCAGCAACAAAAAGTTTTTGGTTTTTTTTTCTACTGTGTTAGACCATGGTTGGTCAAGTAGATAAAAGTTTAATGGTAGACAAACACTTTAAGTTAAGAGTTAACAGTCTTTTTTTTTATATTCTTTGTCTTTGTTATAAAGTTCTTGGTTTGTACTGTGGTAAAGATTCAAAATGAGATACAGAAACATAAACAAGATAAAATTAGAGGTACAGATAGGATAAGAAGCTCCAGGGACGAGGACACACTCAAGGAGGTTATTGCCCCCATTGCTCACCAGAGGTCTCCAGATATAATAAAATGGCACACCTAAACATTTGCTCCTATAATGTTAAAGGAGTAAACTCCCCGATGAAGCGTTCGAGGCTGTTGCAGGAACTTAAGAAGCTGAGGGGGAAATGTGATTTTCCTCCAGGAAACACACTTATCAATGCCAGAACATCTTAAACTACGACGAGCCTGGGTGGAGAAGGTGATGACGGCTTCACACCCCAGTTCAAAAAGGGCAGGGGTGGCAATACTAGTACGTAAAGGTTTACACCTCGCAATAGAAGCAACAGAGGGGGGAATGCAAGGAAGATATGTGAGGATGTCGTCGAAAATTCAGGGTAAGCTCATTCATTTCATTAATATCTATGCCCCAAATAAGCAACAAGAAAGTTTTTTGGAAAAAGTTTTCCAGAAGATAGCCGATCTACCGCAGGGTCAGATACTTCTTGGAGGAGACTTCAACGCTGCTCCCCACCCACTAAGGGACCGCTCCTCGAGTATGGAGACCACAAATAAAACAGCCTCAAAGGTTTTAACCACACTGACAAGAGAATTAGGCCTGGTAGATATTTGGAGGGCACACCACCCGAAAGAAAGAGACTACACCTTTTATTCAAATCCCCAACAATCATACTCGAGAATAGATCTCTTCTACACAAATGTCACACATCTTCATGAGGTCAAAAGCTCCAAAATACATAACATAACCCTATCAGATCACGCCCCAATATCGATAGGGCTAACCCTTTTACCCCAGGGCAGGCAAACCCTGTGGAGACTAAATGTCTCTCTACTGAACAACAAAACATTTGTGGAAAGATTAAAGGAAAATATTAAAGACTTTCAAACAGTTCATAACCCAACAGCCCACTCCACATTGCTTAAGTGGGATACCCTTAAGGCAGTGATAAGGGGGAACATAATCAGCTTTGCCTCCGCCCAAAAGAAGCTTGAACATACAACTTATAATAGGTTGACTACTGAATTAACTGCAGCAGAGAAAAGGCACAAGGCTGATCCTTATGACCGGCAGACCCAAAAAGAATTAACCTAAACTAGAAAAAACCTACAAGAGTTTGACAACAAAAGCGGAGGGATATCTGAGATTCACAAATCAGAATATCATGAAGTGGGGGCATCAAAACTCTTAGCTTTCAGGTTAAGAAAAGCCCAAATGGATAGATATATCTATCCCCTTTCTACAAGACACAGGGCCACAGGTGTAAAATGGGAGGACCCAGGAGAAATAGCACTTCAATTTCAAAAATTTTATCAAGAACTGTATGGGGAGGAGAAAGACGAAGCTATAACCAGAAACAGAGTGAAAACATTTCTGAACTCCATTAATCTCCCCGGAATATCAGAGGTGATGAAACAGGAGTTGAACCACCCCATCTCAATAGAAGAGATAATGGGGGTTATTAAACAGTTACCAGAGGGCAAGACCCCAGGCCCGGATGGGTTCAGTGGAAAATTTTACAAAATACTAGGCCCCACAGTAGCCCAGATACTAGCTGAGGTCTTTAACAACTGTTTAGAAGAGGGTAGAACCCCAGAGAGCTGGTCCCAGTCACTAATAACAGTAATTCCAAAAGCAGGGAAAGACCGCACAAAATGTGCTTCATTTAGACCGATAGCCTTACTGAATCAGGATCTAAAGATATTCACAAAAATACTCTCCATTCAGCTTCAAAAATATATTGAATTATTAATTCGCCCTGATCAATCGGGCTTTATACCACACCGCCAGCTAAGTGATAATATAAGGCGACTTTTCAACATTATCCAGAAGAAAACTTCCAATACAAAAACAGACCTGGCAATTTTTTTGGATGCAGAAAAAGCCTTTGATAGGCTAAATTGGACGTATCTTTTTCAGGTACTAGAAAAAATGGGTACCGAAGGGAATTTCCTGAACTGGGTAAAACTATGCTATCAGGATCCCCAGGTGAGGGTAAGGGTAAACGGCACACTATCCCCTCCCACTTAAAATCAGAAGGGGAACAAGACAGGGATGCCTCTCTCACCCCTGCCTTTCGCAATTAGTATGGAACCAGTGGCCCAGGCCATACGGCAAAGGAAAGAAATAAAAGGAATAGAAATCCAAAACACTACCCATAAAATATCCCTGTACGCAGATGATACCCTAATTTACCTGGGTGATCCAGAAACTTCTCTTCCACACTTGTTAGAAATACTGAAGAACTCTGGGGATATCTCGGGTTTTAAGATTAATAAAGAAAAATCAGAGGTATTAGCCTTGGGGAGGGTTCCAGACCAGAGACTGAAAGAAATGACCCCCTTCAAATGGGTGGATACCAAAATCAGATACCTAGGAATTCATATTCAGAAGCCGACAAGCTACCTGCCCAAGCCATCGGAGCTCCCTCCAGGAGCCGAAACTCTCGCGGGTGCACAGAAGAAGTAATTTAAAGAACCTCTGCCAGCACCCTGTGTGAGGGGGGTTAACCCGTTAACATGCTGCGCGCGTCAATTGCCCCACCCAGGGTCATCCCTTGCTTTATAGGCTCTGCCTGATGACATCACTTCCTGCTATTGGAAATATTAAGTCCCCATTTTTCCATTTGCAGGTTATACCTGCCAGCCAGCCACTAGAGGGACCCTTAAATCCTGCCTCTAGCTCTTCTATTCTCAGAAAGCCTGTTCTCCCTTGATCCCATTAATTACATATCCTCCCTCTCCTTCTTCTTCAGCTACCTCACCCACACCACCTCACACACCAAACTCTTAAACCAACCCACTCCAGATTCCCTGCCCCTCACTCCCAAGCCCTGCGCTGAGTGACTTCCTCCCGGATACTTCAAACTACCCCTTCCTGTCCTCCTCAACCACAGATATCCACCCACTCTCCCTTACTTGGTACTAAGCCCTTGTCTGGACCACCTGCCATCCAACTGAGCCTGCACCGGTGACACAAGGATCACTATTGTGCACCCCTTTTAGTCCTAACATGCCCTGTTTTCTACCCGTCAGGCATTGGAGCCACGGCTCCCACCCAGGTCCCTTGTCCAACTGCCTTAGCTGGCCTTGAACCGGTACCCTGTCCACCGGAGTCCGTGGCACTACCACTAATCCAAAGTGGCATCCACACTTTGCTGAGGGGACATTATAACTTCAACCCCCACTAGCATTATGTTAGCCTACCTCCTACTAAAATGCCTCCTCTCTATCCTCACTCCTGACGCCACTGTCCCGCCTACCAGATACCACTTCAGACACGCTGGCACCTGATCCTACTATTGTTCTGGAGCCAGTACACTCCCACCTACTCTCATCAGCTGTCCCAGCCTCTACACTCTCCCCAGTCAGCCCCCAACAGTCTTCCCAGGTGCTCACTGGAGACTTATCCTCACTTTCACAGCCTGGAAAACCCTGCCCACCCTGTGCCCGAAGCACCCCTCCCCGACATACTTATCGAAAGCTCACCTTCTACCGTCCCCTGGCCACGGTCGTGGTTTTACTGCTACTCCTGACAGGAAATATACATCCAAACCCTGGCCCAACCCACTCTAGCCCACCTACAGTGTCACCCGGACTCTGCATAGCATCTATGAATATATGCAGCCTGCTGAAAAAATTTGATTCCTTCCAATGTTGGGTCTCTTTGCATAGACCAGATGTCATCACGTTGGTGGAGACCTGGCTATCAAAATCCATTCCAGACTCCTATGTCTCCATTCCAGGGTACTCCTTGCCCGGGAGGATCGTTTAGGTAGAGGGGCTGTACATGAACACCAGGGACTCTCTCACTGGACAGACACTCCCTGCCCCTGTCCTCACTTTTGGGGCACAGGCCTAACCTCAAACTGACCCCTGACCCCTCCAGGGGTCCCCTCTATCTCACCACTGCATACATTCCCCTTAAAAACCAAACTCTGGCACTGGTCTCACTAACTGATTATCGCTCAACCCTCCCTCACTCAACTGACCAAATTCTTGTGGGTGACTTGAATGTGAACTGGCTCAGCTCGTCCGCTGATACCACCCGTGACTCCTTCGCAGCCATTGACATGTCCCAACTCATTTCCCAACCCACCAGAGTTAACAGAAGGACGGGTACCGCACCCTACTGGATGTGGTCACCACCAACTGCCCTCAACAAATACATGATTCCCAGGTCCTTCCTGACTCTCTTAGTGATCACTCCCATCCTTTTCCGTTGGGCCCCACACCCCATACCCAAGGCCCTTCCCACTCTGACGGCCTCAGACCAGGTGGACTAAAGGCCTTAAGCAGCTTCTTGCCCAAATTAACTGGTCCCCCATACACCATGCCCTGATATAGATACTGCCCTTACCTTCTTCTCCCAAACCTTCAACAAAGCTTAGATATTTTCATACCATTACAGCAGTCCGCACTAAAGTCTGTAGAATGCCCCTGGATTACCCCATCCCTGCTGCAACTGCTCAAACACAGGGATAAACTTCAGCACCTGGCCTCCAAACAGGCCGTTCAGCAGACAGACAGGCTTACAATGCCGCAAGAAACAAATGCACCTGGGCCATCAGGAAAGCAAAGCCGATCACTATCAGGCCACGCTCACCTCCTCCTGGGGGAATGCGAGAACTTTCTGGGACAACATAAAACAACTGAATGGGAGCGTGCGGTCCCTACCCCCCTCTCAGATCACCATTGATGGCTGTATCTCCACTGATCCTGCCCGCATAGCCAACTTCCTCAACTCATCCTTCATAGACCTTAGTTCGGTCCTCCCTAAAGACTTCTTTGACCCCCCTCCCTCCCTACCTGCCCCGGTCCTTCAATATCCTAGCTTCCACTTACGCAGGGTAACTCCCCAGGAGGTCAGGCTTCACCTGCTGAAAGCTCTAAAGAGCTATAATTCTGGCAGTGACTCCCTGCACCCAAGTATCCTCCGCCGGGTTCTGGATCAGGTCCTTATCCCACTAACTAGCTTACTCAATAAGTCCCTCTGCCTGAGGCACTTCCCCTCTGCCTGGAAAACTGCCACAGTTACGCCCATACACAAAGGAGGTGACAGGTACACAGCCGGAAACTACAGGCCAATCTTCATCCTCCTTCCCCTCTCCAAAGCCCTAGAAAAACTGGTGGCTACCCAGATTTCGGACTATCTGACCAAATACAACATCCTTTGCCATGAACAGCATGGTTTCCGTGCAGGTCACAGTACCAGCACTGCCCTTATTGAGTTCTCAAATTTCCTGCACTCCTCCCTGGACTCAGGCTCACTAGCCGGGGCAGTGTTTATTGACCTCTCGAAGGCTTTCGACACGGTCTCCCACCCCCTCCTGCTGGATGCCCTCAGCTGCACTGGCTTTGCCTCCGGCCCGGTCTCCTGGTGCTCCAGCTACTTGTCTAACCGGTCTCAGCGTGTTAAAATTACTGGGACCCTCTCCAATACATGTCCCATCCAATCCGGTGTCCCCCAGGGTTCTATCCTTGGTCCTCTTCTCTTCTCTTCTCTTCTCACTCTACCTCAACACCATGCCCAAAGCCTGCACTGGTAAAATCCTGCTGTACGCTGATGATGCCGTCATCTTCGCCTCCCACCGTAACCCCATCTCCCTTCAAGACACATTGCAACTAGCCTTCAATGATGCTGAAACCTGGTTCAGAGAGCACCGACTAGTAATCAATCTAAAAAAGACCAAAGCCATGCTCTTCACCCACCGCCCAAAGCAAATCCAGTAATTTCCGCTCCATCCTCCTAGCTCTAAGCATCCTCTCGATCAAGTCCAGCATTGAAGTACTGGGTCTCCTTTGACTCGGCACTCACATTCCACGACCACACTGATACCTTAGCCTCAGCAACAAATGCACGGCTAGGTATCCTCTACCGCTACAAGCACTGCTTCCCCCTGATGCCCTTCGACTAGCAGTCATCTCCTCAATAATGTCCCTTGTGGACTATGGCCTGCCAGTCTATTGTGCCGCAGACACGACCGCCCTTAATAAAACCCGACTCACCCTGAATAAGACCTGTAGATTAATTACGGGAGCCCCTAGGCTCACTCATACCTGCCAACTATATGATGAGGCTAGGCTGCTTAATCTGGACGAATGGCTCAGGTACCAGACCTGCCTCTTAACGAAGAAAATACTCCTTGAATCTCCCGCCGGACTGATAGACCTCTATCCATCTTGCACAACCCTTAGTCCAAACTCGTACCTCCTCTAAAACCACCCTGCTAGTCCCTAGGTCTAGGACCACTCATGGTCAAAGGTCCTTTTGCTACAGAGCTCCCTCCTGGTGCAATACTCTTCCCTCCGCCATCTCGATACACACCTACAATGCATCGCTTCAAAGCCGCGCCCGAGTCAGCTATTTAGCATGCGCGTGCTTGTGCCTGTCAGTAGGTGATCTAGCACACCATGCCCTTACAAAACTCCCTGAGTGGCTCCTCAACAAACTAATTGACAACACTCTCTGAGTGGCTCCCTGCCCAAACTTATCACAAGCTGTGCCCTCACCACCTGTATTATTTACTTCCTGCTGTCTCCGTTTCTAGGCTACTGGTCTGCACTATCTATGTATGCTTATCTCTCAAACCTGTTACCAAGTTCTGCAATAGCCTGTGAATACCAAACCTGTAACACTCATATTGTAACAAATAAATAACTGCATTTACCTACCAAGACTGTAACCACAATGTTGAAAATACTCTAATTGCAATGTGTAATCTAAATGTTGTACTGTATGTGTCCTCTTTGTGACGAGGTACCTTTGGAAATGAGCCTCTGGTTCAAAGGTTGTAAACCAATGTACAAATAAATAAAAAATAAATATCCCCGTTCAGGAAAAACTAATTTATAAATACAACTATGGATCTTTAAAACAGCAGGTATATGCCGATATAAATAGGTGGTCTATTCTTCCGCTAACATTTACAAACAGAATAGAAACAGTCAAAATGAATGTCCTTCCCCGTTTCTTGTTTCTCTACACCAACCTCCCCCTGCCAATCCCCAATAAAGACTGGAAAGACCTAAAGAAAGTTATCAGATGTTATATGGGCAGAGGAAAAAAACCAAGAGTCCGTTGGGATATATTAATAGAACACAAGGAGAGAGGGGGACTGGGGCTCCCGGATTTCCCCAAATACTACCTGGCCTCCCAGTTATTACCAGTTATTAAAATGCTGATGTGTGGGAGGAGCCATGGATGGCGGGAGATAGAAGAGGAAGACTGTCAGATGGGTCCCTTCAATTTATTGCCTTGGAGAATTCTCCCCAAGGAGTTAAAACAGCTAAAAAAATACCCTGACACAGCATACTATGTCGATGTGGCTGAAAGCCAGACAGGAGTGGGAGATACTAAGACCAGTGTGGGAATACCTCCCTTTATACAACATGTCGGGCTTCCCTGTTCACAGAGGAGATACCCACTTGACGGATTGGGCAATCAAGGGACTCAAATATCCAAGGCAGTTCCTGGAGACGGACCGCCTTAAATCATTTACAGAGATACAGAGGGAATTCACCTTAAATGAGACAGATGCGTTTAGAGACATTCAATGCACCCACTATATACAGAACAATATAGGACTAACAGAGCTGGCACAATGCCCAGTAACCCCAGTAATATTAACTTACCAGAGGAGTATCTCGCAGGACACCAAGACGTACATCTCGCAAATATACAAAATACTAGTGGAGGACAGGGGCACGTTAGCCATTCAGAGGGTAACAGATCACTGGAATGCCGAAACAGATCACGGTACTCCAGAGGGCAAATGGAGGGATATCTGAAGGGGAATTCAGAAAACAATGAGTTCACCCTCCTGGAGAGAATTTAGATGGAAAACCAATATCCGGTTCTTTAGGACCCCAACAGTCTCGTACCACTATGCCTCCCTCTCTTCGGATGGGTGTTGGAAGAACTGTGGGTCCAAGGGCACACACTACCATATTCTTTGGGCTTGTTCCCAGATATCCTCTTATTGGACAGAAATATCCAAAGAAATAATTAAAATATTTTCTCTGAAGACAACACTGGAGTTTGAAAACTTGGTGCTTGGACTACCTCCAATAGAATTGAAAAAACAGACAGAAAAATATTTATTCTATGTGCTGGTGGCAGCGGCCTTGAAGTCCCTCACCCAGAAATGGCTTAGGGAGGACCCACCCTCGATGACCCAATGGTACAATAACATTAACCAAGTGAAGAGTATGGAGGCCGTTACAGCAAGATTAAGACTGACCACAGAGAAATGTAATGCTAGGTGGCTCCCCTTCATGGACCACCTAGAAGATAAAGAGGGCACCCCTATCCTTGAGCAGATGTTGCAGGCCTAAGGCAGAGGTTGGCAACAAAGGTTCAGGATATAATTGATTTACCTGGGGACCTCACCTCATGTGCCCTTCCCATATTGTGTTTATAAATGGAGACTTTATGGAAGAGCGGGCAATCCCCTGACATTGTAAGATTCAAAGTTGTCACAACCCCTAAAGGAATATAGGGGGAAAATGTTTCTCCCACAGTGAACATGGCAGTGAATCTTGACAGTAGTAATAATAACAGACACCGAGAACAGTGGTTTGTTCCATTTCTTTTTCTCTCTCTTTCTCTTCCTCTTATTTAAGTTATTGAGGTTAACAAAGGTATTTATGAACATCTGTCTGTTGAGAATAGAAAATTACAAGTTTAGGAGTAATGCTAGTTATGAGGGTTTGCAGTAACAACAGAGATATCCATTTTTAACATTCTTTACAACAAGGAAACCTGTGAAAAGAAACAAAATGGACAATTGAATGAACTTTGCCTAAAGATAACCTCATGTAAACCTTAATGTATTTGCATGTATTCTTAGAACGGATATGATTCCTGAATATAAAACTGTATTTGTATTCCTTTTTTTACTAAATAAAAAGTTATTTCAAGTTCAAAAAAAAAAAAAAAGAATTTTCCATTTCAGGTCCAAAGAGTTGTGAAGGATCCAGGTAAGGGCCGGTACATATTTATGACAGGGGACGTCTATGGGGAACAGGTTACCTATGGGAGTATTTATGCCCCAGCAGTGTATGACCCAAAATTTTGCAGAGCATTCCTTGATTTATTAGTTAGAGAGCAATTCCCTGGCCTTGTCTTGAGTGGGGATATGAAATGTACCATGGACCCTCATCTGGATCATTCTGAAGATCGGGGTCAGGTGAAGGAGGCTATACATCATTAGCAGATTGGTATGGCTGACCTAGACATGGTGGACGGGTGGCGCATGGCTAATCCGGGGGCAAGGGAGTACACTTTTTATTCTAACCCCCATGGCACAAGGTCACGCATTGATTAAGTGTATCTTCCTTGGGGTGGTATGGGAGAATGCAGACTATCAAACATATTCACACACACACATCTCGGACAACACAGTGGTCATTCTGGTGGCCTCTGTTAATGAACGCAGGGAGGACCCACCACTGTGGAAATTCCCTACCTACATGTTGGGGGAGGAGGAGTTCAGGGAATATTTGGTGGAGCAGTGGCAAACATACATAAGGGCTACTGTGGGCTCCCCAACCTCCAAAGCTACAATTTGGGATGCGTATATGAGGGGAATGATTATTAGGTATGTGGCCCAGGTCAAGAAAAAGAAACAGGAAAAAAAGAGTAGATTTGGAAACCTGGTTAAAAGCTCTGTAGAAAAGGGTGCCGGAAGGCGAAACTGGGGATGTCAGAGCCCTACTGCAGGTTACCAGGGAAGCCCTGAATGCACTGTTGCGAGCTGAGGCACAGAGGTCGTGGATGTACTGTAAAAAGCAGTTGTATGAATGGGGTAATAAACCAGGGCCGTTCTTGGTGTGCCTGATGCGGGGATGGGGGAGGGTCCCCACTTTAGTCCCAGGTATTAAGGATGAGAGGGGTACATACCACAGGGATAAGCAGAAAGTTAGAGAATGTTTTCGGGATTTCTACAAGAAGCTATCTCAGGTGGAGTGCGAGGGCAGGCTGGACTTAGCAGGGGATTTCTTGGACGGATTAACTCTTCCCGGGGTGACTGAGGAACAGAGGTCCAAGATTAATGAAGCTATTACCAGAGGGGAGGTAATAAGGGCCATACAAAGCTTAAGAGCGGGTAAGGCTAGTGGCCCCTGATGAATTTCTGGTGGAATACTACAAGTGTATGGCAAATCAGCTCGCGGACCAGCTTTGTGAGGTCTTCAGACAGCCTGAGGGGGTTACACTTCCTGCCTCGTGTTTTGAAGTGGTCATCTGCCTTATCCCTAAACTGGGCAAAGAGCCGATGGAATGTAACTCACATAGGCCTATTTCCTTGCTAAACCGTGACCTTAAAATCTTAGCAAAGGTGTTGGGTCTCAGACTGGAGCAGGTCTTACCAGACCTTGTATAACTAGACCAGACCGGGTTCATTAAGGGACGCCTCTTATATCATAATGTACACCATTTGCATAATGTGGTATGGAGAGCGAACCGGTCGAAGGAAGACACTTACATAATACTTATGGATGCTGAAAAGGCATTTGACTGGGTAGAATGGGGCTACTTGTTTGAGGTATTGAACCGGTTTGGCCTGGGGAACACCTTTGTTGGATGGGTTCAAGCAATGTACAAATCCCCTAGAGCATAGATTCTAGTGAATGGCTATCTCTGTAAGAAGTTTGACCTATCTAGAGGAATGAGGCAGGGGTGTCCCCTCTCCCCTCTGTTGTTTTCGCTGGCACTGGAACCACTGGCACTGACAGTGTAAAGGAATTAGTGGGGTGACGGGCACGGTAGGTATTCAACATAAGATTACCCTTTATGCAGACGATATGTTATCTTCATGGCCATCAGGCTGGGCAAGCTGTGAGTTCTGAGCTGTAAGCTGTGAGCTGCATGTTTGCTGCAACTGCGTCTATTTGCAGCATACTCTTTTAATTGTATTTTGTTTAAAGATTTAAGATTGTTTTAAGACAGGAGGCAGAATAGCGCAGTGGTCTAAGGCTCTGAGCTGCAAATCTGGTGACATCCAGCAGACCAGACCTGGGTTCGAATCCCACAGCTTCCACTTGCATACTGTGTGACCCTGAGCAAGTCACTTAACCTCCTTGTGCTCCCAGGTCGCTCCTGTAAAAAAGCTTTCAGCTTAGTGTGCTATACCTGGTTAAACAACTAAATAAAAAAAAAAAGATTTTGTTTATTAATTCGTTCTTTGCGGCATTTGGAACCAACGATTTATAAAATACTGAACAGTTAGCTAGGGACACTATAGCTGAGGTAGTATGCGAGCTGAGTGCTGTTTTCAGGATTCTGTTACTATAATGCCGGAGTGTGTTTTTGAAGCAGTGTAAAGGTTTTTCTCTCAACACCGCTCAAACAGGATTTGTGTACGTACAAGATTTTGATCCTTGGGTCTTTGTTCCTGATCCTGGCCTGACCTGGGGAGTGGCAACTAGAGGAGGTATTATTGGCAAGCCCTGTGCTGAAGGAAGTGAAGGAAGCTCTCTGCCTGAAGAGCCCTGTGCTGAAGGAAGCTCTCTGCCCAAAGAGTCGTGTCGTGTTGTGTTTTGGCTGTTCCAGATCGTTTCCCCTATTTTTCTTACTGCCTGGATTGTCTGATGAATTTTTTTTCCTCCATGGAGAATAGGAGGTATCGTTGAACCTTTCCCTCTGTGGAGAACAGGGGGTATCGTTGGCTTAGGACTGGCCGTTTGTGGGGTCTGCCATTGGTGTGGAGGAGGGAGTCCAACTTTGCTCCGTTGAGCTTGCTGCCGGATTCCTTGCTGTGCGGGAGTCAGGGTTTGAGTCAGCCGGGGAGTCGGCTGATCTGCTCTGGGTGCTCCTAGATCTTCAGGGAGTCGGCTGGTGGGCCGACTCTAGCTGTGGGCTGAAGCCGCAGTGGGGGAATATTTCTGGCAGTGTTTTTTTGGGGGGGCAGAGTTTTTTGGGCCTCCTGCCAGTTTTTAGGTGGCCCGAGACCTTGGAACTCACGAAGAAGACTGGTTTGAAAATTCTGTATTGACTCGATCCTGGACATGGTCAGAACTCTTTTTTCATTACTGGATACTCACATTATACGTGGAAGGCAGTAAGAGTATTTGACTATTACCTTGTTTACAATATCCGTGGTTCTTCCTGCCTATGTGAGAGGTAGCCCAGACAGAACCACATTTGGTCATTAATTTATCAGGTAATGAAAGTACCTGGTTAGCTATTCTTTAATAACTTTGCAGTCCTATCCTGCCTATGTGAGAGGTAGCACAGGTGGATCGTTTCTGGACTCACTGTACCTTCTCAAGTAGTGAGAGGGTCTGGCTAACCATTTTGTCTACATGAAGTTTGTGGTTCTGTCTGCCTTTGTGAGAGGTTGAGTAGACAGTAGCTTTTTCCGGACACTTATTCGGTGGAGGTGTGAGCTCCTTGAATCACAGTATTCATCTGAGAGACTTTTTACTGACTGGTTTCATAATTTACTGTCTTGAAGTGTCGTGTGTTTTATGGTATTGTATTTTTTAATTAAGTTATTTATATGTTCTATTTGATTGTTTAACTATTGTTATTTTTATATTATTTTTTGGTAGTGAGAGTACCTCTATTACTTGTTTTGGGTTTTTGGGGTGTTTATGTTTTTGGGTTTTTAGGAGTTTTTAAATTTAAATTGCAGCTCTGTTTTGGATTAGTTAAGAAACTGGAATTTTGTGTTTTTCCCACTGTTTTTGTAGTAATTGGTAGAATGTGCTTGCTTGCCCCCCCCCCCGTCCTGTGCTATTCGGCCTCCGCCCGTTCTCTCCCCCGCCTGCTCATATCTACCAGCGCTGTCGGGTGCTGGGGACTGCTCGCGGGAGGAGGGCAGGGATGGTCGGAGGTGCACGGACAGCAGAGTTCGAATGAGTGGCACTCTCCCAATGGGGTGGTTAGGACCAGAAGACACCCTGGGGTGAAATGGTGCCTGGAACGTGGTGATCCTTGTCTGGTCCCCATACCCAAGTGCACCTCATTTTTGGGACGGCAAGTAGCTGGGGTGGCTCACCAACATCATCCAACCCGGGCGTTGTTATGCAGTGCCAGATCCATTAGGAACAAAACTGCTCTTATTGCAGATTTTGTTGGAACAGTGGATCTGGTTTGCATTACCGAGACCTGGTCAGATGGGAATGCTGCCCCAATTTTAGAGGCGGCTATTCCCTCCGGGTACTCGGTTTTACATCGCCCGACACTGGATCGTGGGGGAGTTGCAGTCTGTTTCAAGACCGAATTGGGCCTCACTGAGGCACCAGTTGAGAAGGCCACATCATTTCAGTGTACTGTGGTAACTGGTGTGGGTTAGCACTCATATACCATCCACCAGGTGATGAGAAGCTGTTCCTGCAGGAAATAGCAGACTTGGCCGCTGACATGGCATTGGAGTCGTTCAGACTGATGGTTCCGGGAGACTTCAGTGCTTGGGTCGATGACGAATCCTTGCTTTTTGGACAACTTCCTCCAGGTGATGACATCACTGGGCTTCACACAGGTTGCTTTCTCAGTTACTCACAATGGTGGTCACTCTTTTGATTTGTTATTCCTCCTGGGGATCGAGGCCTCCGGCTTGGTGGTGGAACCCATCGGTTGGTCCGATCACTACACCGTTAGGTTCAATTTTTCTGCCCCCCTGGGTAGGCTGGCCCCTGTGGAGATGGTCAGTTATCACCCTTTGTGGGATGTTGTCCCTGGAGATCTGGTGGTGGTGACTGACCTCTCAGTGTTTGGTGAGATCAGCACAGCTCCTGAGCTGTTAGTCATGGCCTATAACAGGGCCATTTCTTCAATTCTTGATCTGATTGCTCCTGTCTGTGTTCGCCCCCTTCCACTTTGCCCTGGGACCCCATGGTTTGATGGGTCTCTGAGGGAGTTGCGGAGATTGGGACGTAGGTTAGAACATCATTGGCGGAGATCAGCCTCAGATGCCGACCACCTTATTTTGTTAGAGCATTTTAAACTCTATCAATCAGAGATTTCTCGTAAGAAGGCAGAATTCCTGTCCAGGGAAATCGCTGTTGCACGGAGTCGACTGACTCAGCTCTTCCGAACTGTGGACAGGTTGTGCAACCAAGCCTGTCTGCAGTTCCGTCAAGCTTTTTCACAAATAGAGTGTGATGAGATCGCTCGATTCTTTGTGAATAAGGTGGCCGACATCAGGCAGGAGTTCTGTCAGCCTCGCTCTAAGGGGGATGCTGTTGGTCGGTGCTTGGTCACAGAGCCCGGAGTCTCCTGGAGTACCTTTGATCAGCCGGAATTCATTGATATTATGAGGATTGTCCAGGGGATGCGTCCCACATGCTGTAGTTGAGATCCGGGGCCTACTTCCCTGATTTTGGGTTGTAGTGGTATCATCGGCCCAGTCATAGTTCGGACTGTCTGGTGGTCTTTGGAATCGGGTGAGTTCTCTAGCTTCCTGAAGGAGGCGGTGGTGACACCCCTCCTGAAGAAAGCTTCTTTGGACAAAGAGAATCTAGCGAACTAAAGACCTATCTCTAACCTGCTTTTCGTGGGAAAGGTTATGGAGAAAGTTGTGGCAGCTCAACTGGAGAACCATTTAACCATCCATAAGTTATACCAACCTCTCCAATCAGGTTTTTCGTAAGAGGCATAGTACTGAGACTGCTGTGGTTCGGGTGCTCAATGATCTCCTGATGGCGAGAGATTGGAGAAACCGTTCCATCTCGGTACTCCTTGATTTGTTTTCAGCTTTTGACACTGTGGATCATGGGGTTCTGCTCGAGCACCTGAGGTCCATCTGTGAGCTGTCGGGTACAGTACTCAGATGGTTTTCATCTTTCCTCGCTGGTAGAACTCAGAGAGCTGTCTCAGGAATATTTTCTTCTGAGTCTTTCTCTCTGCCCCGCGGGGTGCCCCAGGGCTTGGCGCTGTCTCCTATGTTATTTCCAGTGTACATGCTGCCCCTCGGAGACACTGTAAGATGGTATGGGCTGAGGTTTCATTGCTATGCTGATGATACCCAGCTCTACCTGTCTTTTGTCCCCGACCAGGTTAGTGCTATCTCAGTACTGAATTGCTGCCTTGTGGAAATCCAAGATTAGATGAGTTCTAGCAGATTAAAAGTTGAACGCAGGAAAGACTGAGCTTTTCATGGTGGACCCGGGTCGCAGGACAGAGGGATTGAGGACTGATCTCTCCTCTGGTTTAGTCCTGGGGGGGCTCAGATCCTTACCTCTGAGCGGGTGCGTGACCAAGGAGTGATGCTTGACGATGGGCTGACCCTTCGTCGTCAGTCATCAAGCTAGCCTTTTACCATCTTAGGAACACTGCGAGGATCAAGCATCTCATTCCGTCCAGTGATCTGCCTGTTTTGGTCCGTGCCTTTGTGACCTCGCACCTTGACTACTGTAACTCCCTTTACCTAGGGCTTCCTGGGGTTGATATCGGCCGCCTGCAGCTAGTGCAGAACACTGCTGCATGTTTATTGGCTGGGGTATCTAGGAGATCTCACATTACCCCAGTGCTGTGCGATCTGCATTGGCTGCCTGTTCAGTGGCGGATCACCTTCAAGGTAAGTTTATTAATCTACAAAGCCCTACATGGACAGGGTCCTGACTACTTGAAAGAGCTCCTGGTGCCTTACACCCCTTTGCAACAGCTCCGCTCGGCTGTCGAGGGGTTGCTGGAGAGTCCAAGGGTTAGTTTAAAGTCATCTGGGGCCCGTGCTTTTGGGTTTGTTCCCCTACTTTCTGGAATTCTCTGCCCCGTCAACTACGGGAGTGCAGGACAGTGGGGTGCTTTAAGCAGGCACTGAAGACTTTTTTACGGGGTAATGTGTAACCCCTCTACAAATGGGGGTTCCTAAAAGCCTTCCCGGAGCTGCTTAAGTGCTCCTTGCCTAACTGGTGTTTGGCGCAATGCCGCCAAAATGCGGGCGTTGTGAGTGCTTTTAAAGCCGCCAGTACTGTCTCTTTAAGAGCTGCCTGCTCGTAGGCTTCAGTGGTTTGTATAGGGGGGATTGGCGTTTCCCTGCTCGAATCCCACCTGAGCTGCGGTGTAATCGCTCCATTTTGTAGTCGTGAAAGCGCAAAGGGAGTCCGTCTGACAGATGTAACTGTTTGGCTGTAATCATTTAAAGTATTAGTGAAATTGCAGTTTGTTTAACCTGCTTTCATTGCAGCTGGGACTCTGTGTGTTTGGCCCTTACATTTTGGACCTGGACTTTTGAGATGGGCCAATTGGGAAAGGGGAGACACTAAAATGGAGACCACTTGAGCCAACCAGAATCAGGACTCTCTCTGGAGCTGGCTGGCCATAGAGGATACAGCCAGTAATTCTGGGAAATGAAGTTCTGGACAGTGGCGCCTTTTCACACCAATGAGGGCCAAATTAGGTGACTGGCATCTGCAGCCCACCAATGGGATCGGGTGGCACCCAAACTGAGATTCCCTGCCCAAACTGCCACGGGGCAGAGTCGTGGTGGCTGTGAGTGAGGAAGGAGCTCTGGGCTCCTGCGGCATTGAGTTTTCACGCGGGAAGCGTGTGTGGAAAGCCAGATTCAGGTGGCTTGAACGCCCGCAAGTTCGGACCAATTCCGCTAGGCAGCGGTCAGAGGAGGCTGTGCAAAAGCGCAGCAACCTACCAGGCTCACCCTGTAGAGGACTGGAGAATCTGCTGAATCGCGCTTGGTCTGTCAGGAAAAGTGAAGCTGCATCGTGACTCCCCGATTAGCTGTGAGTTCTGTCGGGCCCAAGGAGCAGCTGCCTGGTATGGTACCCCTCTGTTTCTACATATAAATGTGTCCAGTGTTGCCAAAGGCTGTGTCCTGAGAGAGAGAGAGAGAGAGAGAGAGAGAGAGAGAACTGTGCTGTCTCCAGAGTACTGAGTAAAATACCAGGGTAGCTCCCTATGACTTGATTTATTGATTTCAAGTTGGGCTGTTCCTCTCGCTGGCTGCACGAACTGAGCCTGCTGGTTCTTAACTACTACAGTGGTAGTTTACAAGTATTTGTTCTTCAGGGCCCCATCCAGCTGCACCGGACTTGGCTAGCCCCTTTATTGCCTGGGTACCCAGTGACAGTGACTGTTAGGGACTGTAGCCTGTGCACAGAGCTCTGATATAGTAGTGTGATTAAGCTAATTAACCTGATTTCCCCCATCCATGTTATTTCCCCCTAAATAAATCAGATTGGTTGTCTTGCAAATGTATACAGGCTGAACTGTGTGTTTATGCTAAAATACTGTACAGGGGCAACTGTGTTCTTGCATCTTATTCCACAGGGGGTCTCTAGAGTTCAGAGGATCACACCTATTCTGGGGGTAAGTGTATATTGCAGGGGTACTGTTAATAACGTGTGTGGGCCACTAGTGGGAGGAAAGGGGGGTTGCAGTGACCCAGAAGGCTGTGACCAGGTCGCCTTTGACTGTTCCAACCCCGACCTCTGGGTGGAGGCACCCGCCAATGGATCCAGGCCCCTCAACCTGTTATTAGCTGAGAAGGCAGGGGTAGTAGCCCTTGGGATAGCACCCCCATAGCGGTTACATTTTGGAGGCACTGCTGGGATTAGCATCCCCTAGTGGCCGAGTGGAAGAAGTACCCCAACACGGCCAAGCTAAAGGAAAAACTGGAGGGAGATATCATGACTAAGATTAAGTTGGACCCTGTTAAGATGATGGTGCATAAATTGATGGGGTGGGGTGTAGCCGAAGAGTTGGATTCCCAGAAAATTGTGTTACTGCAGGATGTACCCCTAGGGATAAAGAACGCTGACCTTGTTTCTGCAGTGGAACGTGTTAAATGTTTAGGCAGGGTAGAGGTGAAAGGGCAAATGGCTGATCTACTCGACCAGACCTTGCAGGTGCTACTTTTATGCAGTATAGTTATAGACCCCGAGAGGGTGCCCCCAGTGATTTACTCGGAATGTGCTCAAAAGGGGTGGAGGGTCATTCACGTCCGGAGTGGGTCCCCCAAGACTAACAGCTTTAAAGATAGACTGCTTAAGCTGCTAGCTGCAGAAGGGAGGACTACTCAGGAGTTACTGCAGGTATTAGACCTTTCTAATGAATCCACCCCTCAAACCTCCCCAGGTACCTCTCTCGGGTTCCCCAAGAGTTCTGTTCTGGCTTCACCTCCTATAGTTGTTCCCTCCATACAGGTAGACTCCTATCGCAGATTGAAACTTTTTTCTGGTACTGTGCCTGTGCCCTCGGGAGACGATGATTTGGAGACTTAGATGGACTCTGCTACCTCTTTAGTCCAAGAGAGGCAGTGCTCTAAGGGGGAGAAACGAAAAAGACTGATAGAGAGCCTGAGGGGCCCAGCTTTAGAAGCCATTCGTTTCTTGCGGGCTACTAGTCCCGAAGCCACTGCTGTGGAGTACCTTTCTGCTTTAGAGGGGGTGTTTGGGAGTACAGAAACTGGAGAAGACTTATTGTGGAAGTTCAAGTCAGCTAAACAATGGAGGAATGAGAAACTGTCAGCCTTTGTCACCAGAGTAGAGAGAGCATTGCAAAAAACTTAACGAAAAGGGGGAGTAACTGCCACAGCCTTGAATCAGGTCCGGCTGGATCATATATTAAAATCTGCTAGGTTTTCCAGTGTGATATTGTTGAAACTTAAGTTACATGACCGACGGGCTGCCCCTCCCGAATACTGTCAATTGATGAGGGAGATTTGAGAAGTAGAGACTGATGAAGAGGGGTGGGAACCCTATGTTGGGGTCGTGAATCTGTGCCAGACCCCTGAGTCCAGTGAACCAGATGAGACCCATCCCTCAAGAGGATTGAACAAGGAGTCTGATGCATTTTCTGTGCCCCCAGAGGCTCAAGGAGGAGTGGGGTGCATGCTGTTTCCTCTGATCCTCGGGTAGAAAGTGATTTAAGCACTGAGATTAGAGATTTACGAGTAATGGTGAGAGACTTGCAGCAAACTGCTGCCAACCCTGCCAAGTTTGGGGAACCTGAGTTATCTAGAAATAAATGACCAAGTCAAGGGGAGCCCTCCAGAACCCCTGATGCCTCCCGGCAGGCGGGATATCTCCTTCCCAGCAAAGACCCCCGAGAAATTAAGTTCTGTTACCACTGTGGGGAGGACGGACACTTTCAGACTGAGTGCCGGTTACCGGAGAATTTAAGGAGGGTCAACAGCAGGCTAGTCACCTGGCATCGCAAGACCTACATCAGATCACAGGGAGGGCCTCCCTGGAAGAGTTTTGTGACCAGGGCACATGCCCAAGCAACTTCCAAAGCCTCCTGAATGGTCTGATGTGGTGGGACCCTCAATGGAGACCACCGTGAGAGTGAAAGGAGTACCCATCCGGGCTGTGTTGGACAGTGGTTCCCAAGTGACCATCATGTTCCAGGACTGGTATCGGAAGCACTTGCCTGAGGTGCCTCTGCAACCTTTGGATGGACTACATGTTTGGGGACTGAACGATAAGGCTTACTCTTATTCTGGGTATATCCGGATCTGGTTGCCTTTTCCTACTTCTGTGGTTGGAGTGGCTGAGCAAGTGGAAACCTTAGCCCTAGTGTGTCCCCCACTGGACTGTATGATGGGGTGCCCCTGTTAATCGGAACCAATGCTCACATGTTCGGTTGCTTGGCACAGCTGTGCTCTGAACAACAGAGGTCCAGGACTGGGCGAGCTTTCAGAATACCCGCTTTGATTCAGAAGGCCTACGAGGCCCAGAGAAAGGCCAGTCAGGTGGAACCCAAAGGCCCAGTGGGTGTTGTCTGGAAGAAGGATCCAGAATCTTTGCTGCTAGCACCCAATGCTCAGTGTGTTCTGCAGGGGGAGGTCAGGATTAAAAAAGATGTTAAGAATAAAATATTGATGCTAGACGCCCCCGGCGAGGGAAAGCTGCCAGAGGGGTTGCTGGTTAAACCCAGTATCTTATCTGCTCGAGCCCATGCTTTTGCGAGAAGAGTAATGGTTCAAGTGCATAATGTATCTGATCGAGAGATTCGAGTGAAGCGGGGCTGTACTCTGGCCACAGTGCACTGTGTAGATACTGCTGTTCTGCCCAACAAGATGTCTGGGAGGAGTGACCAAGTGACCCCTGATCTGTTTGATTTCGGTGATTCACCACTACCAGCTGAAAGGAAGAAAAGGATCAGTGAAAAGCTTGCCCAGAGAGAGACCAGGTTTCTTTAAAAGAATGGGATGTAGGATATGTGTAAGGAGCTGAGCATCACATTCGGCTGCAGGATGAGCGACCTTTCCATAAGCGATCTCAACGGCTGGCCCCTGCTGATATAGATGATGTGAGACGACACCTGCAAGAGATGTTCGCAGCTGGGGTGATACAGGAATCCAGAAGCCCCTATGCCTCACCTATTGTGGTAGTGAGAAAAAAGAATGGAACTGTTCGGATGTGTGTGGATTACCGTACTCTAAACAGGCGAACCATACCAGACCAGTATACCATGCCACGCATTCAGGATGCCTTGGACTGTCTAAATGGTAGTAAATGGTTCTCAGTGTTAGACCTTCGCAGTGGGTACTACCAGATCCTGATGGCTCCGGAGGATCGAGAAAAGACTGCTTTCATTTGCCCACTAGGCTTCTACGAGTTTATGTGGATGCCCCAAGGGATTTCAGGCGCCCCAGCTACTTTCCAGCGTTTGATGGAGCGTGCTGTGGGGGACATGAATCTGCTCGAGTGTTTAGTCTACCTGGGTGATGTCATAGTGTTTGGCAGCTCCTTGGAAGAACATGAAAACAGGTTGTTCAAAGTCCTGGATCGACTGAAAGATTTTGGTCTCAAATTGTCTATAGATAAGTGCCAATTCTTTCAAACATCCGTGAAGTATGTGGGGCACATAGTGTCCACTGAAGGCATAGAGACTGACCCCAGCAAAGTGGAAGCTCTGACTAATTGGCCTCAACCAAAGAATTTGAGTGAACTGCAATGGTTTCTGGGGTTTTGTGGATACTATAGGCGATTTATCAAAGACTATTCTCGAGTGATTCGCCCTCTCCTCAGCCTTACTCAGGGGTACCCTCCAACCCACAAAAAGTATAAGAAAGCTGTGCTCTCTGAGACTGAGAAAAAATATTTCCATCCAAATGATGTGTTTGGGACCTGCTGGACTGCTGATTGTGAGGAAGCTTTCCATGACATTATATATCAACTTACCCATGCCCCAGTGCTGGCCTCTGCTGGCCCTGCCAAGCCGTACGTCCTTCATACTGATGCCAGTCTACAAGGATTGGGGGCTGTGTTATATCAGGAGCATCCAAACGGTCTAAGACCTGTAGCTTTTGCCAGCAGAAGTTTGACTCCTTCAGAAAAGAACTATCCAGTGCACAAACTAGAGTTCCTGGCCCTGAAGTGGGCCATTGTTGATCAATTTCATGACTACTTGTATGGTGCTAAGATATTGGTGAAGACTGATAACAATCCTCTGACATATGTGCAGCTAAGCTGGATGCCACTCGCCATAGGTGTCTCTCTGCGTTGTCCATCTACGACTATGCTGTTGAATACAGAGCAGGCCTAAACTATATAGATGCAGATGCTCTCTCTCGGAGGCCTGTGCCCCGAACCGACTGGGTCAGGCTGTCAGAACCTGACATTAAGAGCTCTTTGCCAAAAATTTGTCAAGGAGGAACAGGTGTCTCCTGATGCTGTGGACTGCATGGTGGATTGCTTGGGGCCATCCGAGAACTGCAGCTTATTGTCATTTTTCTGCATTAGACACTAGTGCACTGCCCCAATTCAACAATGATAGCCTCCAACAGGCTCAATCCCGAGATCCCATGATAAAAACTGCTTTGGAGGCTCTGCAGGCACGGAGAGACGTGTCCAAACTGCGTTCCACTGACTTGAGAACTGCCCTGCTATACAAAGAAGATTCAAAGTTGAAACTTATTAACCAACTACTATACAGGGAGACTGTGGACAAAGAGGGCCGGGTAGACAAACAGCAACTGGTGCTGCCCACTGCTTTTAGAGAACTGGTGTTGAGATCTCTCCATGATCACATGGGCCGCCTCGGCACAGACCGAACCCTTGACTTAGTGCGGTCCCGATTTTACTGGCCAAAAATGGGTGCTGATGTGGAGCAGTATATCAGGACTTGTAGCCGATGTTTACAAAGAAAGACCCTGCCTCAGACTGCCCCAGTTAACATCACTACTAGTGCTTCTATGGAACTGGTATGCATTGATTTCCTGAGTCTAGAACCAGATCTGAAAACGTCAGCAATATACTGGTAGTTACCGATTATTTCACCCGATATGCACAGGCTTTCCCTACTAAAGATCAAAAAGCCACCATGGTGGCTAAAGTACTAGTTTAAAATTTCTTTGTCCACTATGGGGCACCTCAACGGATTCATTCCGACCAGGAAAGAGATTTTGAGAGCCGCCTGATCAAAGAGATGCTATCCTTGGGGTATGAAAGTCAAGAACCACCCCGTACCACCCCCAGGGAGATCCTCAGCCTGAAAGATTTAACCGTACATTGCTTGATATGTTGGGCACCCTGCAACCCAAAGATAAGCCTAGATGGAGCCAGCAGATTAGCACCTTGGTACATGCTTATAACTGCACCAAAAGTGATGCCACTGGATTTTCCCCATACAGATTGATGTTTGGGAGAGAGGCTAGACTGCCAGTGGACATGTGTTTCGGGGTTTCTCCTGATTGGGTACAATCGGCCAATCATCTACAGTATGTACAGAAGTTGAAGGCCAAACTAAACCATGCCTACCAACTGGCCCAGACCATGGCTGCTAAACGAAACCTGGCTAATAAGGAAAGATATGATAAGAAAGTGAAAGCACTGGAGCTGAGAGAAGGGGATAGAGTGCTATTGAGGAATCTGGGACTGCATGGCAAACATAAGATTGCTGACAGATGGCATCGCCTCCCTCACATTGTTGTGGGAAAACTGGAAGATTTACCTGTATATAAAGTGCGGCCTGAGAACAACTCAAAAGCTGTGAAAACTATGCACAGAAATCATCTGCTGCCAATTGGACAGATTCTGATAGAGGCTGAACCTCCCAACGCCCCCCCCCCCCCCAGGGCCTGTGACTAGAGCCGCAGACAAGGAAAAACTGAAACCGGTTGATTCTTCAGAAATCAAACTAAAGAGGCCTTCTCTGCCCCCCTCTGTCAAAATTGATTGCCAGTCTGTATCTGAGGACAGTGAGAATAATCCTGAGTACTACCCCTCTTATGAACTGAGCCAGTTGTTTAGGGGCAATCCCCGAATCAACCCTGGGGATGAAGTTGGGATTCCTGGACTGTCTGAGCCCCCAGCTTTGTCTCTACAGCCAATGCTCTCGGAGGGAGAAGTGAGTGGTATTAAATCCGAAGATATAAGCACCCTCATAGCACCCCCTACGGGTTACAAAAGCATATCCTGAATTTTTCTGATTTTACTGGTATTTATTGAATTTTCCGAATTTTAGTCATGTGTGCAGCGCCTTGATATTTAAAAGGCATTATATTAAATAAACTTTATTATTATTGTTATTTATAAGAAACCCGCAATCATCAATGCCCTCACTGCTAGCTATGATCGAGGCTTTTGCCAAATTCTCTGGGTATAAAATTAACCTTAGTAAATCAGAGCTGTTGTGTTTACCGGGAGCGGACATGTGGGTTAACGTGGTGAGTAAGAACTTCACATATCTAGGTATTCAAGTGGATAGGACATTGGGGTCCCTATATGAGCTGAATTACGCGCCCATAATTAAAACAACAGAAGCTGACCTTCGACAATGGGGTTCCTTGCCCATTTCTTGGTCAGGAAGAGTTAATTTAATGAAAATGAATATATTACCAAGGATCCTTTATGTCATGCAAATGGTGCACCTCGAGGTAACTGGGGAAGACATTAAGAGAGTAGAGGCTGCATTTTCGTCCTTTATCTGGTAGAAGAAGCGACTTTTGGCTTGTCTGACGAGACTGAAGGCGGAGACTGACAGAGGAGGACAGAACTTTCCGGACCTAAGGAATTATTATTTATCCATTCAGCTGAGGTACGTTCAGGACTGGGTAAACCAACCGAGGGTAGTCAGCTGGATACATCTGGAACAGGTTGGCTATCCTAGCAGGGTTTCTACCTATCTGGATAAGCAGGGGCATAAAGCATATCGAGCCCTGGGGGACAGGAACCCATTGGTAATGGCAGCGCTGGATGGCTGGAGGCAGGTCATGCAAATAAGGAAGGTACAGGATGCTGAAACATTGTTGCTACCAGTGGCTAAGAGACCCTTCTTTTTGCCAGGGTTAGAAGACCCAGGGTTCCGGGAGTGGGAAATGAAGGGACTAAAGAGTGTGGGAGAGCTGTTCCTAAGAGGGGGGCTGTGTACCTCTGAAGATTTGCAACAGTTCTTGGGCTTAGATAAGCATCACTGTTTTAGATATCTCCAACTCTGAGCTTACGTAACAGGTCTAGGGAGGGACAATGCTGGGACTCCTGAGTTGGAACAGATGGAGCAATTAATTTACCAGGCCAAAAGGGATCCAAAAGGATTTATTCAGAAGGTGGCACGGACAACGAAGCAATGTCTACCTGACTTGGTACTTGGTATTAGAGACAAAAGAAGTCCAAGGCCCATCGAGATTGTCCCCCACATTGTGGGATGTTGTTACCCAAGATAGTTTTAGTCCAAAAACCAGTTATCCAATTGATTTTTAAAGATGGTGATATTTGGGCATTCCACTAAATGTTGAGGTAGTTTATTCCACAGTTTAGACGCCCTAGTAGAGAAAAAATATTGTCTTTTATTTGTTCTTGCCTTTATAATGTTTAGTTGTTTGTTACGTAGTCTTGGTACTATCCTCCTTTCTGTGGAAGAGATGCCACACGAGTCCATTAAGGCTGGGGACTGCATAATCCTAAATAATTGAAGAAGGTCACCTCTTGCCCTTCTTTGTTCAAGTGAATATAGACCCGTTTTTTTTAATCTCATTTCATAAGGTAGGTGAGATAAGTAAGGAACCATTTTTGTTGCTCTGTGTTGTATTTGTTCAATCCTATTAATATCAGCAGTTAAATAAGGGCCTTACTCAAAAGACCAGACTGCTATAGGAAAGAGACATGGGGTTACCGATAGGAGAAGACAATTGGAGAATGATGCTCACTTTGCACATGAGGATAGTGGTCGGTAATAAATTCAAGGAGGCACTTTATAAGTTTGTCTATAGACTTTATTGTCCTCCTGCAATAGTGCATAAATTCCATCCAGCAGTCTCTCCCACATGTGGTAGATGTGACAAGGAAATGGGGACCTATTTCCATTGTTTTGGGTTTTGTTCAATCCTACAGGTGGTTCTGGAAAGCAGTTCTGATGGAACTAGACAATATGGTAGGCGGAGTATTGCAGCATGACCCTCTTTTGTGTCTATTTGGGCTGGAGAATCTGGGTGGGGAGGAGTGGGTCCCGCTTCCCAGATGGGCGAAGGTTCTCCTAATTCTGGCCCCGCACTGTATACAAAACACCTGGGTATCAAACGCAACACCCACGGTGCAACAGTGGCATATTTTATCTTTCTAGGCCTTGGCACTGGAGAAGCTCACGCTCACGGTGAGAGGAAGAGGGGAGAGCTTTCTGTGCACATGGGTGCCTTATATGGCTGTCCTGGAGCCAGCAGAGGCACTGGCTATGCAGGAAGGCCTGGAGGGATCGGTATCAGTGCTGAGTGGAAGACAGCTTCCAGGGTGGGGGAGCACCTGCTGGGAAGCATTTTACCCATCAGAGGGAGCAGTAAGGGAATGAACTTATATGTAGATAAGCCACAATGGATCTAAATGGAGTGAGAGTAATTCTATAATCAAATGTATAATCAAGCATCAATTTCTACTGTATAAATGCTGTTATCTTATTGTTACAAAGAATGTGCACCCATACATGAATTATTTGTGAAATGGTGTTATATGTTTTTATGTTGTTGTTGATGTTTTGTTGGTGGATGCACACATGGAACACTTTAAATAAAAGATTATACAAAAAAAAAGAATTAAGTTCAAGTTCACAGAAGGTAGTCTAGATAAAAATGGTGGTCAGGCTGATGAAACTGCCTTTAACAATCTCTGCAAATGTGGGTGAGTAGCACCTAGGGAAACCTGTTCCATTGGACCAGGAGTGCTCTCAGGACTGCTGCCTGAACTCACAAAGATTCTGTGAGCCTCATCTCAAAGTCTCTTTGTATGAGGCATGACAGCATCTGCATCCATCTGCTCCATCTGTTTTAAAAAGCACTACCATATATAGTGATACACATTGCTGAACAACAGTCAACTTGAACCCATTAGTGTGCTAACAACCTCGGATGAGGAACCACAAATCTCCAGTGTCCATCATTCAAGTTCCAGAAGGATAAGGTTAGTCTTGATACCGCCTGAATGAATGGTAGACCTTATGATGGCAGATCCTGAGTGACAGGCTGTCGGATAGACAAGTCACAGACATACTCTTTAGCAATGGGAACTAGGGCTGTCACGGCCAATACAGTGCTATAAAAGTCACTCAAGCCTAATCCTGCCCGATCTCATTAATGATTCTAAAAGACTGTTGTTGAGGGGAACATGAATGCTGTCATGTCCACCCAGTGGATGCTAAAGGCATCTACAGCCCATGCTGTTGGTTCCTGATGTCTGTAACAAAGTTAGAGTTTCCTGATCATTGCTGTATTGTATGAAGATCTGAGACCTAAACCACTGGGATATTAACCACCGGAAGACCTCAGGATCCAATGCTCATTCCTCTCTGGCAGGATCTTGTTTCTGCTGAGACAGCCTGACTGAATGTTGTTTGCTTCTTAACAGAAACAACTGTAACAGTGACATGAGCTGTTTTTACACCTGAGTATTCTGAATATATCCCTGTATATCAACATACTTTGTTGATGTAGGCCATTACTAATGACTGTCACCAACAATCTGAACTGTACTGCTCACAAGTGTGCTGAAGGTAAGAATGTGAGGTAGATAGTTCTTAGTTCCAAAACATTGATACGAAACCTGGATTTCACTCTCATCCCTGCACCCTGGGTGGATTTACCCCATAAGAAGGCCCCATCCTTCCAGACTGGATCCATAAACAGCCTAACTAGATAAGGTTTTTGAGATGTCTTCTGGTCAAAAGGTTCCTCCTAAGGTTTCACCAAGTCAGTTACTGAATGACCTTATCTGGGACCCTCAGACATATGGTTCTAGGCCTGGTTCCAGTTCCAGAGTAAAAAGTACAGTGTCCTCAGGTGGCGTTCACCCAGGAAACCAACTCTATTCACAATACCATCATTCCGACTGTCTACATTATGTGATCTGTGAAGATTCTCCTATACAAGTTGAAGTATGTCAGTAAACCTTAAGTTTGTCGAATTTCTCTTTTGTAAGCCAGACTATTTCCTGAGTGGAGTCAAACATTGTTACTAAGTAAACAAGCTCCTGGGTTAGTGAAAGGCAGCACTTTTCTACTGTACTTTTGACTACCCAGTCTAGTTTCTAGAGTAAATTCATTGTGTCTATACTAAGCTGCGAGCTGCTGCTGCTCTTGTTTCAGTGGGAATCAGAAGGCCGCCCAAGTAAAAAGAGATGAATATTCCACTCTCCCTGAGATGGGCCACCACTATGATTAATATTTTCAAGAAAACCATGGAAACTGATGCTAGTCAAAATGGCAGGGTTTTGTACTGGTACTGCCCCTGAGTGACCTAAGGCACTTTCAGTGTTACACTCATATCAGAATGTGGTGATATACATCTTTTCAATCTAGACCACTCCAATAATCAAGCATTCAGTTTCCACGTGAAGTCTGTTTTCTGAGAATTTCATCACTTGAGGTCTAAAATCAATCAGAAGCCTAATGACTTCCCGGGCATTACAAAATAGATGGCGTACACCCAGAGTCCCATGGGAGTAATACAATAAGTACAGAATCTTCTGCATCCATCTGCAAAGAGTGTTGTACAGTTTAGTAAACTGCTGTTCTCTTTCACTGATTTCTTGGGTTCTGTGATTGAACTAACAAGGTTTGTGTCGGCCATTCACCTAAATCTGTGGAGTATTCAAGCGGTCATTTCAAGGACTTGTTAGTATGTACATATATGGTGGTCCACACCTCGGAAGATCTTTGTAGTGTTCCTCTAATTAGTAGCTGGAAGTAGACCAAGTGACCACCAAAAGGTGTGTCCCTAGCTACTGGTTCTAGAAAAATGATGGTTGCTACTGCTGTATCCCCTACACGTGGAGCTAAAAATGAATTGCTCTTCCTCTGTATGACTGTTTTTCCTTGGATGATCTGGGAGCTCAGTACTGTTCTCTATTTGAGCTGTTTTGGTCACAAAAGGGCCAAAACCTACTGCCATTTCACTGGCTTGCAATGTTTGAAAACTTGAACTTAGCTATATCTGAAGATTCTGCATGGCTTTCTCCAGCATCTCACCAAACAAAAGAAACCCATCAAAAAGTGCTTGTGCCAGTATTAGCTTGAACTGGTGACCCACTGTCCATTTCTTAGACTATCAGTGCCTTCAGGTGACCCCGTTTGCCATTAAACATTTGACTGTGAACTCGAGGAACTCATCTGCAGCATTCGTAAGGAATGCTGCTGCCATCTTGGTGTTACTTATTACTCTGTCTTTCTAGTTAATACTAGAACTCAGACTAGAGATCCTTAGGGAGTTCTGTAGCACATGCAACAATGGCAACTGCATAAGTTCCTTAAGCACTGCTGTCCTCTCTGAGGGGAGGACTATGTCCTTTAACAAAACTGGACATGGTAACTCTTCCACTGTGGATTGCTACACTGTATAGTCTAGAAAATAATTAGGTATTTACCCTTTAAAGACCGGGTGCCTCCAATTCCTTGTCAATGATTTCTGCTGTGGTGGAATGGAGGGGACAATTTTGAGAACTCTTTTTTCCAGACCCGAACAGAGGATCCCTTTTCAAACTTTAAACATAGGTCCACATCTTTCTTATCAGGTGGTTGAGATCATACAGACAGAAAAATATGAATCCTCTTCCCACCATCTAGAAACAGACACACAGAATCTGTCAGCAGAAAAGGACTGCTTGGCCCACCCAGTCTGTCCAAATGTTCCCTGCCTAGTCCTTCCCTGCAGACCCCAACTTGTCTTCGGCAACCCTCCCACCTCCCTACCTATTTACTAATATTCCCCGACTTCCATACCACGCATGCTTAAAGCTCCCTACTGTTTTTGTCTCCACCATGTATGCTGGCAGTCTGTTCCAGGCATCTACCACCCTTTCAGTGAAGCAGAAATTCCTCACATCCCTCTTAACCCCCTTCCAACTTCATCCCATGGCCCCTGGCCCTGGTGCTTATTCTCATTTGAAAGCGATCCCCTCCTGCACCCCGTTCACCCCTGTGAAGTACTTTTTGGTCTCCACCATGTCCCTTCTTGGTCTCTTCTCGTTCAGGGTGTACATGCTGAGATTCTTCAGTCTCTCATCATAAGGCTTTTGGTGCAACCCCTGCACCATTTTAGCTGCCCTCCCCTTGACTGCCTCCACCCTGCCTATGTCCTTTCTGAGGTGTGACCTCCAGAATTGTACACTATACTCTTGTTAGGGTCTCACCAGTGAGCGATACAGGGCAGCGCCCCCTCCCTCCTCCATCTTAAACTTTGTGGATTCCACTGATAAAAAAGTGACCTCCACTTCTGAGGGAGGTGATCTGCAACTGGGTCTTAGCTATTTCTTTAACAAAACAGGTCTTGATCAGAGGAGATAGGTTCCTCCACCAAGGCACGGTGTTCTGGGTAGCTTCCTGTGGAGCTTTCTTAAATGAGTCTGTCATGGCTCTTAAAAGATGGAACCACGCCTTCTAGTCTTACCTGAGTCCTCCTACCTTTTCAACTGGACCAGTGCCCTTTTTCCTGTGGTTTGGCATGGCCTAGAAACTCCTGTCTGTTTAAACTCTTGGAGCTGCATAAAAAATGCCTGATTAAGAATGCCAATTAAATCTGGCTACAAAACACATGGCCCAGAGTTCTCTGAAATGGTGGTGGGGGTGGTGGGGTGCCACATTATTGTGTAGCTTGACCAAGTTACTCACAGTTTGACAGTTATGGCTCTCCTCACCAGGAGACTGCCTGAAAAGCCTCTTCTGAAATCACTGCTCATGCTTGGACTCTGATGAGGATGTGTAGCTTTACTCTGTCCACAGTGGAGTCAGTTCTTTGAGATTTTCTGTTTGCCTCTTGGTTTACAACAGAACTTGCAGAAGGACCCTGCTATAGAGACTGTTAGTATGGTTTACATGAGCGCAAGCTCAGCCTCTCATGCTGTCTTTTCAATAGTAAGAAGCCAAAGCCTTCCTCCTGTAGTAGGCCTGTTTTTCAAAACTGTCTGGCCTCAGGAAAAACTGTGGTGCTTATTAGAGTTTAACAGAATTGCTTCCCCAGTTTGGCAACAGTCAAATTAGCTCTTTAAATGCAATCTACTGAAACTAATAAAATAGGGCTTGAGGATGTGAGCAATCTGAGAAATGTAGGGGGCACATCCTGACTATCAAGCTGTTTGGTTGTATGGTGGAGGAACTCTGTGCACAATAAACATTTCAAATAGCATATCAGTGGAGGAGCTCTGTGCACAATAAATGTTTTAATTAGTGCATCGGTGGATATTTCTTTTCCTTTTTAGTAGCGAAAGTGTTGATTTGTTAAAGCATCAGGAAGCTGGCAACAGTTTTTAATTTAGATGCGATGATAAAACTGAAAAAAATCCAGCAGCGATTGCAGCATCTTCCCCAATAGCCTCTTAGGTGGTACTGTACTGTCCCTCATCTGGAGACGAGCCCACTGCCAGCAAAGCTGTGTCTGAAGCCATATGACCGATTCGCTGCAGAAAATCCACTGCAGGCATTGGATGGCCTGGGATGAATGACTGACAATCAAATTTGTTCTCCTGGTCTCTGGGAGAAAGGCCTTTCCCTACAGGTCCAGCTCTGCTTCAATGAAGTCCAGGACCAGTACTAGTTCTGGCTGGGACTTCGGCATATTTATTAGGAACCTCAGGTTTTCCTAGGTGTTTTTTTTTCAGCTGGCTGCAGCACACTGCCTCCTGTTTTGTTTTCCCTAAGACTAGCCAGCTGTCCAGGTAAGGAAAAACTGTCACATTTGCCTTCTGAGGTGGTCTGTCACCAAAGCAAACACTTTATAAACACCCTTGGTGCTGAGGTGAGGCCAGAGGGTAGGGCTATAAACTAGTACTGACAGTTTTCCAGCCTGAACCTGAGATACTTCCTGCGGCTAGGTCTAACTGGGATGTGGAAGTACGCATCCTTTAGATCCAGTGACTCCAACCAATCGCTTAACTGCAGAGATGGAATTATGGTGCCCCATGTTTTTTTGTGATGTCTAAGCAGGGCCCTTATTAGCTGAGCAGTAGCTTTCATTTTTCTCCAGAGTTGCTTACACCTATAGAAAAAAGTATTGAAATCCTTCCCCACAGACTTCTATGACTTCACAGACTTCTATGGGGTGCGCCCCTGCGCTCTCCCTGCTTAGACGTCACAAAACGTCTAAGCTTGGGAGCAGGGCCAACAGACTAGGAAGTGGAAAGGATCAACTTGCTATGGGTTCAGCTGCAGGTACGATACCTTCCCTCCAGCACAGGACATGAAATAAAATCACAATTTTGCCACCAGGAGCCTATTGCCGGCATAAGATAATGGGCTATAAAACCCATATAGGAATCACATAAGGTAATGGGATATAAAGTCCATATAAGAATCTTAGAAACTTCCTCTAAAAGCAGGGACGCTGTTGCATACACTTTTTGGCCATGGTGTCCATTGTTCTGGATTTGTTTTCAAAGAACTATGCAGAGAGAAGCACCTCTGCACTTCTCACAAGCAGCTGCCTGTACAACTCCTTCATGATCAGGATGGCATACAGCTATTCTACCCTGTTTGTCTGCCTGATACTTTTTTCGGTCTTTTTATCAATGCCAGCTGTTAATTTGTTGCTGACATCATTTCTGAAGTGGCTTTCTTAAGGGACTTGTGAATGATGACCAACAACCTCCTGTTAGGGGCTAGTTCCATCATATCCATAAACTCCACTTCCTTCTCGTCCTTCTCTATTTCATGAGAAGGGGACATTGAAAGTATCAACCATTTGTTTAATGGAAGAGGAAGAAGAAGTACAGTCCTCAGTAAATCTAGGATGGAAACTGAACTCCTGTTCAGCAGAGGTATCAGGTTCTATTGGTTCGCTCTCCTCCTCCTCTTCGTAATAAAGTCCCCCACGAATGTGGGCTGCTGTTTTGGAATTGGAGCTAGTGGGGGAGAGGTACGTTAAATATGTTTCTCATGGTCTAGAAGGCACGGACAAACTGCCACATCTTTGACATGTTCTGTGGTGTGGGCATTTGTCTCTGGTTCACAGTGTGCTACTTTGTAGAAGGAGTGCCAGGGATAAACAGATTACTTGCCTGTAGCTGCAGTTTTAGGAGTGGTATATAGTTCACATCCACACACTGGCAGTCCCATGGATTCAAGCCTTCAAGCTAAGCTCCTCCCACCATCCAGGTAGTATATCCTCCAACTTCACCCAGTTATGTCAGATCTTACACGCAGGAAGTAGGGATCCATGTGCAACTTGGCAGGGGAGGTCGGGTGGGTGGTGTGGATGTGAACTATATATCACTCCTAGAACTCACAACACAGGTGAATAACCTATTTTTCTAGGGACATGGATATAGTTCACTATCCACACACTGGCAGACTTCCAGCAGCTCTCCATGAGAAGGGGGTAAGGCATGCACCCCTACTTGGCGAACAGAGATAGGAGAACTGAGGCCCCAAATGTAGCAATCTGACAAAACTCAAAGTTGATGCTGCACTATTAAATGAAGACAGTAGTCCTGCAGATTTCCTGGATAGGGATGTTCCTGAAAGCAGCCACTGAGGCAGCAGTATGGCTGGTGGAATGAGTCCTAAGCCCTACAGGAGGCTCCCTACCAGACAACCAGTAGCAAAGGTCGATGCAATCATCTGATTAGTTACTGATCTGCCAGGCGCGGATTCAGCATATGTTATAAACAGCTGGCGAGCCTCACTCCTAACTACAGCAGTGTGCTCTACACAGTAAGAGCACCTCCGCAGGTCCAGAGTATGGAGCCTGCACTCAGTCTTCAAAGATGGATTGGTAAAATATGCCATAAAGTTTACCTGGATAAGGTGGAACTCTGATACAACCTTGGAAGGCACTTTGGGTGGTGGCAAAGGATGACCCTGTCCCTACAGAAGACTAGATATGGAAACACCAGATATGGAAACTCCACCAACAGCACCTGAAGCTTACTGATCCTTCTGGCTGATGTGATGCCCAACAAGAAGGCTGTGGCTTCGATGACAGGTGTTACATCTCACACCTGTGTGCAGTTTCAAAAGGCTTGCCCATGAGCTTAGCCAGCCCTAGCAGTAGGTCCCATGGTGGTGGTGGTGGTTTACGCACCAGAGGGAACAGGTGGTCCAGGTCCTTGAAAAAGCACCTGACCACCTTATCCTAGGCCACCGTCGACATACTAGCCCAAGACCAGTATGCACAGATGGCTGCCAGGTGCACTTTGAGAGTTGTTGCTTGCAGCCATAGCTGGAAGAGAGACCAGAGGTACTTGAGGATACTAGCCACAGGGCAGGCAAAGGGATCAAGCTCCTTGCCCTGACACCAAATGGAAAACCTCTTCCATTTAAAGGTGCAGCACTGGTGAGTCAACTCTTTTCGGGAAGCCTCCAAAAATGTGGGGCACATTCTCCGTAAGACCCAATGCCTGGAACTCTAGCCACTCAGGACCTAGGCTGTAAGGTGCAGGACCATCCCCTGTTGTCTTGTCAGTAGGTCTGGATGAAGAGGCAACCGCCACAGAGCCCCGCTGCCGAGACTGAGGAGGTCCAGGTACCAGAACTATCATGGTTAGTTTGGAGCTATCAGGATCATCCTCACCGTGTCCTTCCAGACCTTGGCCACTATCCTGTGGCTCAGAGGAAAAGAAGAAAGGTGTACACAAGGTCTGGGGTCCAGGGCCTCATGAAAGCATCCCCATCAGTGTCCTGGACTGTGGGAGGGTGCACAAAACAGCCTCTGTTTTGTGCTTTCCCAGGAGGCAAACAGGTCCGCCAGAAGTGTGCCCCACAGAAAGAACATGTGGTTCACCATCTCCTGATGCAGGGACCACTTGTGTGATGTCTCTCTTACATGGCTGAAAGCATCTGCCAGCTGATTGTCCACTCCGGCAATATGAATCACCATGAAATCTGCACCCAGTCTGTGCACGAAAGTCCAGGTGTGGAGGGCCTCCCGACATAAGGGAAGGGAGTGCGTGCCACCCTGCCAGTTCAGGTAGAACATGGCTGTGGTGTTGTCCATCTGGATTTGCACGACCTGACCTCTGACCAAAGCAGCAAATTCCATCAGAGCTAGCTGCACTGCATGAAGCTGCAGCAGGTTGATGTGGTGACGGGACTTCCTGGGTGACCAGAACCCATGGGCCCTGTGGTCCCCCAGGTATGCTCCCCACCCCCCCAGTGATGTGTCCTTTGTGAGACTGACAGTCTGTTCTGGGCGGACAAACAGATCTTCTTCCTTCAGATGTTCTGAGACCAGCCACCACTGGATGGCATCCCACACTGGCTGGGTCACTGTGACTGACTGGTCAACTGTCCTAGGAGCTGGGACCCCTGATTGCCTAACTCCCACTGCAGGTGTCGCAATCACTAGCAGGCCCACCAGACCACAATGATGTAGGACGCCATGTACTCTAGGAAGTCACGGACAGGACACGAGCATCCAACCTGAAATGATCGGGCAAAGGAGGTAAAATCCAGTACTGGTCCACAGGGAATCAGGCCTTGGTCCTGAGGGAGTCTACCTCTGCCCCAATTAAGTGAATCACCTGTGAGGAGATCAGCTTGGACTTGGCCAGGCTGACCAAGAGGCCCAAGTCTCTGCAGATCTGAAGGGCCAGATCCTTGGACTGCTTCACAGCCTCCTTTGACAGCCTGGCAATCAGCCAGTTGTCCACATAGGGGTACACCCTGATGCACCTGCACCACAGGAAGGCTGTCACCACTACCATGCACTTGGTGAAGACCCTGGGCATGAATGAGAGACCAAAAGGCATGACCTGGAGCTGATAGAGATCCCATACTGCATGGAACCGGAGGTACAGCCAGTGAGACATACTGTGATGTGGAAGTAGTAGCAGTAGTCTTTATTTGTTTCTGGTGCCCTTCCCTAGAGGCTCAAGGCACTAGTACAAAAGAAATAACACAAATTACATAAAATATATACACACTTTAACCAATAAACACAAATAAAACAATCACACAATATATTTATATATGGCTGATCAGACTCAGTTAAACCCCAAAATGCTTGCATAAAGACCCCATTTAAAGGCCTCCACCAAGGGGGGCCTCCCTCAAAATCCTAGGCAGGGAATTAAAAAGGATGGGGGCTGCCATCTCAAATGCCCAGTCCCCTGATGATTTTAGTCTTGCCCTAAGGACTACCAGGAGGCCCTCTTCGGTAGTGCAGAGAGGATGCCAGGAGCATGAGGATGTAGGAACTCTAACAGGTAGCCCAGTCCCAGCCCATGTAGGGCCTTGTAGGTCAGCAGACCCACTTTGGGAGGCAGTATAGCGCAGTGGTTTAAGGCTCTGAGCTGCAAACCTGGAGACCTGGGTTTGAATCCCATAGCTCCCCACTTGCACACTGAGTGACCTTGAGCAAGTCACTCAACTTCCTTGTGCTCCCAGGTCGCACCTGGAAACAAGCTTCGGCTTAGTGTGCCTCTCCTGGTTTAACAATTTCCCCTTCCCCTTCTTTTAAAGGAGATATGCCACTTCACTGGCAGCCAGTGCAGTCTGTACAGCTTCTGGTGACATATAGCAGGACCTAGACAGGCCTGTCAATAGCCGGGAAGCAGCGTTCTGCAGCAGATGTAGGTATCACAAAGCACCTCCCTTGACCCCAAGGTAGAGAACGTTGCAGTACTCAGGTCTCAAAATCAAGAGCGCATGTACCAGCATGGCCAAGGTATTAGACAGGACAGGGGACTTAATTCGGCTGATATTCCATAGATTGTAAAAGCCACTCCGGACCACCGCTGCCACCTGGGGCTCAAGTGCCAGCCCGTTATCCAGAATGACTCCCAGATTTTTCACCTTGGTGGAGGCTAATAAACTAGAAGGGCCGAGCCAAAGTCTGGTCTCCCTCTTGGAGGCCTCCACTAGCCCCCCTTTCACCCAGATCCACCACTAGCACTTCAGTTTTCTCAACATTCAGTCTCAACCAACTCAATGACATCCAAGTCTGAATCTTAGACAAGCATTTATTAAGCACACTGACTGCACCCAATGTCCCAAAGGACAAGTAGAGCTGAGTATCATTGGCATAACAATGAAACCCAAGACCCGAATGCCTAATAATCTCATTCAGGGGCATCGTATACACTGCTAACAACGTGGGTGACAAGGCTGAGCCCTGGGGTACTCCGCAGGACAGAGCCACCGGGTGCGAGGAGAATTCTCCCAACATGACCCTCTGGGTCCCGTACTTAAGGTAGGACTTAAACCGTCCGATTACTTTACGGTAAGTCCCACAAATCCCTTGAGCCGGTCCAGTAGCAACTCACGGTCTACAGTGTTAAACACTGACAAGAGATCAAGGAGAATGAGAATTGACTGCTCTCCCTTGTCACTCACCCTGAGCAAGTCACTGTGCACCTCAACCAGCACAGTCTCTGTGCACTGCCGTAAACCCAGACTGGAAGGACTCATAGATGTTAAAGACGGTAAGGTTGTGCTTCAAGCTGCAGCACAACCACCTTCTCAATAATCTTTCCCATAAAGGGGAGGTTACACACAGGTCACTAATTTACCAAGATGTCCAGGTCCAAAGATGGCTTTTTCAGCAGAGGTTTCACCAAAGCACTTTTCAGTGACTTTGGAAAACCACATCCTGGAGATCCGAGGAGCAGATCCACATGCCTGCTCCAGGGATGCTATAATCTGGTTCAGAGTGATCATCCGGAACTAGCGTTTCCGCATAAACTGATTGAGATCATGCAGATCCAGTATGGGGCATCATCCCCCGGTCCGTTAGTGACCAGGAAGTACCAGGACATGTACCCCTGACTTGCCAGGGCATCTGGAACACAGGCTATAGTCCCTTTTGTAAGGAGTTGAACAACATCCTCCCTGAGGGCAGACAGCGTGTCCTGTCACACCGAGGACTCCTTCCATGCATGGAATTAGTAAAGCAGGAGAGCCTCAAAATAAAGAGGCAACCCTCTGTCTACCACCTTGAGAACCCACTTCTCCGTAGTGATGACGGACCAATGTGGCCAGAAGTGGTAAAGCTGACCCCCCCCCAACATGGAGCTGGGTCAGGGACTGGACAGGTGTGAAGTAGACACACCCACCGACCCGTCACTGGGCAACTTTGGAGGGACTGCTGGGGCGAGGGTGGAGGGGAACCACTTCCCCTACCCCTGCTTCTTTTGGACCCCTAGCCAGAGAACTTGGCCCTGGGACACTAGGCTTGTTACTGCCCCTGCTGAGGCTGCTGCTCAGGCTGCTGTGGCTGAAAGGACCAAAACTGAGAGGCCTTTTTCGATTTCTGGGCTTTTGGTCCCTTCTGGGATGAAGCCACACAGACCAGGGTGGCAATTTAATTCAAGTTTATTACAGGAATAACTCCATTGAACAGGCTCATTCACAAGGAGGTCCTGAGAACATGTATCAGAAACTTATACAGAGAAATGACACGGCATGGTACATACATGACAAAGCATAGTACATACAGTCATGATTCATAAGATTAGCACTGGGTACAAATATATGTCGTTTATATGGCAGAATATTTACAAGGTAACAACTTCTGGTACATTGTAGACTAACAGAAGTGCCGGTCTAATGAATGTGGCACAAGGAACTAGAGTCACAACATTTAAACTTTCAATGGACTACTATGGACGTCTTCCTAGACATGTCATCTGCGACCAGGGCCTGTCGCAAGAAAATTGACACAGGGCCAATCTACGCAGTTTAGGGGGTCATCCATTCGCTTATGTCCCCCTGCATAAGGATCCACTTTGGTGGGCATACATTTCAATACACCGACATGGTAGAAGCAGGGAAGAAAGTGAAAGCCAACGTAAGGGAGTTTGCAGCCTGGTCTTGGGGATGTACAGTATTCCAGAGAGTATGTGCAGAATAGAGTTCTGAGGGAGGAGCAGAGCAGAAGCAGTCTAACCCCCACCGAAGCAACATGCAAACTGAAGCAGAGCAGGAAAGTGTTTAAATTTACTTGCCAGTTTTTGTTAACGTGGAAAATAACCATAAAAAGACTGAAAAACTAACCAGTATCGGCTTACAGGAGACTAAGAAATACAACAGTTTGGTTTCTGGTAGCTGCAGCATGACCGTTATGGAGGACAGCATTGTAGAGAGCATGGTACGAGAGGAAAGTGTAATCGGCGTGCTTCTCTGTCAAGCAGAATACTGACACGAGTGTATCTGTAAACAAGAAAGAAAAATAAAGAAATCACCAAAACTCTCTGAAATGGAGGTCTGAAATAGGAGCAGTGTGAAGTTCCAAAGATGCCGTGTGGTTTACACCTGACGCCATTAGTTCCACTTATCGGCAAGTTTATTTGATTTGCACTTTGTTATCTTCCTCCTGCTGCCTATGATAAGTGCACACTGAAAGTTGACTGTCTATATAAATAAATTTAATGGCAGAATAGTGTGTTACAGAGATGTAAGATATGTTTATGGACTTTGCTGTGGGGTTGCATTAGTCCTGCCTACTTGTACGAAAAAAGAAATGCACAGCGTGTTGAGGTATTTAAGTACAGCTGGTAATTCTTCTAATTCTACTGCCCTGAAAAGGGCATTGTTGTCTAGTCAATACTGTAGTGGAATGTAATAGAGAGACGGGAAATGAAGAGAAAGCGAAATGGGTAAAAACAGATAAACGGAGGTCTGAATAGGAGCAGGTTTAGTTCCAAAGATGCCATATGATTAAGGCCTGATTTTACTGCCATCAGCTATCAGTGTTGAGTTTCCCGGAAATTTTCTATAAGCATTTTTACAGCGGGCAATTTTTTTAATCCTGTTATTTAAGTCTTGGTTTATATGAGCAAAGGACATTTCTGGGGATTACAGTATCTGTGTTGAAATTAAGAACGCTACACAGTCTGATGTAGAATATGAACTGGTTTTGAAGAGACTTGATGCACTAGCTCATGCCGAATCAGTGTTTATGCCCCATAGAAAATCTGTGGCTTTTCTTTAAAAGTATTTGCTTTGGAAAGTAACAGTATGGTTCTATAAACGGGGACTGTGTTTTTTAATATTGCACACAAATTAAAAGGGCACTTGGAAATAATCAACACTGTAAGGTAAAGTGAGCATACAGAACTTTGTCATGTCTTCCAGGAGGGAAAGAAGGGAAAAAAACTTAGTTGACTGCCCTGAAAGAAAACAAGATAAGTCACATAGGGAAGCCAAAACTAAAGGGAAATTGCAACCCAAATCACTTCCTGAACAAGATTTGATTAACATTTTTGGTACAGTACCTACATTAAACACTATTAATCCCCTAAGCCCTATTACTTCTCCCCTTGATGTTCAGAATTTAAAGAAAGGTAAAATGGAAGAAGAAACAAACACTGTGAAAAGTTCCTCTTTGTTTCCCAAGAATAAGATCCATGGGGGGGGGGGGGGGGTGACGTGGAATTGGGGGCTGTGGCTTCAAATAGCCAGGAAAATGGTTTTTTTTCGGCAGAATCTGATGTAGATTCTATAAACGAGGAAAATGGAAAGGATTCAATGATAAATGCAATAAATGTGACTATATTACAGAAGGAAAATCCGCACCAACAGAAAGAATATCTGCATCAGGAAAAAAATAATCTCGGTGAGCCCAAAGAGTACTGGTAATGAGGTGACACCACAAGAAGTGGGGGAAGAGGAATGTATTCCTGCATGGGCCAGGCTACTGATGCAGAATATTAAAGATATGAAGGAAGATATGAACTTTATTAAATCAAAATCAGAAGGCATGGATAAATTAATGTCAGAAATGGAAGGAATTAAGACAACAATACAGCAGTTGGAGGTGTTGGTGAATTTGATTAACAGTAAAATACCACACATGGAAAACAGAATCTGAGAATCTGAGGGCAAAAATATATTAATGGAGCAACAACTGAACAATCATGACAGACAATTAACAGACATGTCAACGAAAATTACAGATATGGAGTTGAAATCTAGGAGGAAAAATCTTCAGTTAATTGGAATTCCCTGAAAGTTGGGAATAGTCACAAATCTTAAAAGAAATTGTTTTGACAATATCTGCTAATTATTTAGATATTCCAACTGAGGAATGTAAAAATTAAATTGATAGAATACACCGATCCCTAAAAATGAAACCAGATGATGTACTACCACCACGGTCTATTATTGTTAAACTTTTTAGATCTGAAGATAAAAATATAATTATGAATATGGTGTATCAAAAAAAGGGTCATGATTGAAGGTGCTAATATTACAAGTTATCAAGACTTGCCTTATGATGTTATTGAAGAAAGAAAAAAATATGGCCCCTTGCGGAAAGTATTATGGCAGAAAGGGTACAGTATAAAACTGCATGATTTATACCAGCAAAACTAAGAGTGATTATTAACTTTAAACCTTATTTTTTTTATGCCAAGTCAGCAAGCAAAGAACAACTATCTAAGATCATTCCCAATCTTTTCGGTTGATAAAGGATAATGGTTGGAGTATGTGTTTGGTGGTGGGGGGGGGAAGAGACTGACTGCTCCTGGATAAAGTGTGAACGCTAGGTATCCAAAGAGGAATGGATACCAATTACTTTTATGGTTTAAGAAATAAAAGGGGATTTGGTATGTCACGTTATGGTGTGGTACTCTCCAGTTTTGGTTGTTAGAGAAAGGGGAATATGTACATGTCTCATGATCAACTAGATATTTGGATTGCCTCCTTAAATGGTAATGGATTAAATAAATATAATAAGAGGAATAAGGTTTTCCAATATACTAAAATGTATGATGTAAAAATGTTATGCTTATAGGAAACCTATTTAGTAGAGAGTAAGTTTAAAAGACTAAAAAATCTTGGGTGGGCCAAATCTTTCATTCCATGGGTACAAATAATAGTGGAGGTGTGGCAAACCTGATGTCTAAAGATGTTATCTTTAACAGTACTCAAGTAATTAAGGATTTAGAAGGTAATTTTGTATTAGTAAAGGGTAAGCTTTTAGGAACAGAAGTGGTAATTGGTTCAATTATGGACCTTTCCTTAATTACGGGGGCTTCTCACAAGAAATGGAACAAGATTTAATAAGCCTTGCATGTCAAGATACGATTATAGTCAGAGATTGGACTGTTTTATCGAACCCCAATTTGGATAAAACTACGAAACCACCGAATAATGATATGAATAATTCAAATATATTAAATGAGTTTATTTAAAGGAATTATTTGATTGATATTTGGAGAGAAAGGAATCCATCAGGATCAGAATTTACTTCTAAATCTATTCCATTAAAGATGTATGGTAGATTGGATTTCTTTTTGATTAACCGGAGTTTGGTAAATAGAATTAGATCATCTTATTTTTATAGCATTCTAGTCTCCGATCATGCTATGATTTCTATTCAATATATTCCGACCTATGATAGGGTCTTTGTCCCACAATGGAGATTTGATAACATTATTAAATAATCCTGATTTTGTGGTACACATATGGTTTCACTTAGAGGAATATTGGAAGGTAAGTAATCTATCAGAGGTTACAATGGCAAATAAATGGGATGCATGGAAAGTATCCACAAGAAGTTATATTATTTCATTTGATATTAAAAAAAAATAGGAATCAACTTCAGAAATTAGAAGAGGAAATACAAAAGTTAGAAAAGAAAGTAAGAGAAACCAATGTTGAAGAAAATGTAATGAAACTTGCAGAATGTAAATATAAAAAGAATGAACTGATACTTCTCCAAGTGGAAAACGACATCTGGAAAGTGAAAAATAAATTGTATTTTCAAGGAGATAAAACAGGTAAATTATTGGCTTATGCACTTAAAAAACAAAGAGAATGTAATGTTATAAGAAGTATAGATAATGGTCAGGAAGAATTATATACAGATAATTTAATTTGAAAAAGAATTTGTGTCCTATTTTACTAAGGTATACAACAGAGGCTATAAGCAAAACATAGAGGAGCTGGAGAAATGTGTACAGGGATCAATAGTCAATAATTAGTAAAGAATTTTCTATAACTGAAATCAAACATAAAAAGGCTCATCGCCTGGTCCAGCTGAATTTTATTTTGTGTTTAAAAAAAATTGAAACAATGGTTTAAATTACTTATAGAGGAAATTATTAACATTGGATAATATATCAACTTCTTTAAATGAATGCACTATAATACTACTCCTGAAGGATAATAAAGACCCTAAGAAAGTGGGTAGCTATCGTCCGATTTCTTTATTAAATCTAGATTATAAAATTATTATGAAGCTAATAGTTAATCGATTAGAAGATCAAACTGGAGAGGTTATAAGAGAAGAACAAAGAGCATTTATAAAAGGCAGAAACATTTTCAGGGGTTGGAGCAAATTCAAACATTAATATCTATGGAGGTTAAAAATAAAAACACGCCCGTGACCGAGTTCGAGAGCGGACTGGTGTTGGTAACGAGGAGGAAGACTGAGTGTCCCAGCGGATGCTCTCCCTCCCTCAGAGTTCTCAACCCTGAGTATGCGGTGGGGCTTACCGGCGCTCAGGAGGTTGAAACTCCGTTACCGGAGTCGGGGAGGGGCGTCATTGGCACTTGAGGGGCGTGCAGCTCAGCACGTCGGCCTCTAGGACGACACGCCCCATGTGCTGGCGCCCCAGGGGCGGAAGGGGGAAAAGCGAAAATGAAGAAGCTCGGTGTCCTAGATGAAGACTGCCCCATCCAGAGAGTCCACCCAGGACAGACCCCACTGTGCAAGAGAAGGAGAGGTAATGGCACTCTAGGGGCAGATCCTGAAAGGGGGGCTACGGGGATATGTGCAGTCGGAAGGAGGGGGACACCGGGGACAGGAAGGAGAATAAAGAAATAGAGCAAAAAATAAAAAAATAAAAAAAGTAGATTCAGTAGAAGAAAAAGTGATCATTGCGATGAATGCAACCAAAGCATTCCATTTAATCTCAAGGGAATTTAAGTTTGTCACTTTGCAGAGGTGGAGCCTCCCTGACTTAATTATACAGTTGTTACGCAAGATGTATGCAAAGGCTACAGCCAGGGCTCCAAATAAGGTGTGCACCAGCCTATTTTACTCACCTCATTTTAGGAAATACTCTTCAGAAATTTTTTTTATGAGTACCAGTACTCACCCAACATTTGTAAATACTCCACACGCCAAAGAATAGTGCTTCACAACATAACTGGTGATTCAAAATGAACAGTTTTTTGCCAGATTTACAGCACTTGTATGCATCCCATTTTTGTTTTACTCACTATGTTTTAAAACTGGTGAGTAAATTCCTACCTGCCAACATTATTTGGAGCATTGTTGGCACCTGAAATTCTTATCTAGAAAAAACAACATTTTTTTTAATAAATGTACTCTTCAGCCCACTTTAGCAAGACATTTGTACACATCTAAATTTCATTTTACTCCCCTCACTTTCAAAATGAGGAGTACAGGTACTCATCCCCAAAAATCTTATCTAGAGCCCTGGCTACAGCTAAATTAAAAATTAATTTTTCTCTCTCTGAATCAATTAGAATTACAAATGGGGTAAGACAGGGATGCCCCCTCTCACCTACATTGTTTATATTATGTTTGGAACCTTTATTAAATTATATAAGGGCAAACAGAAAGATTAAGGGTATAGAAACAAAAAAAGAATTATTAAAATGAATGTTTATGCCGATGATATACTAACATACTAAAAGCCAGCAGAATAGGCCAAATGGTCTGTTTTGTCTGCTTGAAAGCCAGCAACCTAATGGCTGCTCGCCTCGCCGCCATCCCCCCCAGCCCCCAAGAGGGTCTTCATTTGTTTCAATTTCCCCCTGTACATATCCTACCTTTTCTTGAAGCCCTCCACTGTATCCTCTTCCACCAGCCTCCCAGGCAGTGCATTCCATGGCTCCACCACCCTCTCAGTGAAAACATGCTTCCTACGCTCCCCCCTATAATTCCCCCCTCCAATTTCCACTCATGGCCCCTGGTTGTTCCCCCCTTCTTTAACCTAAACAGCTCATTAGTTCCACTCCTGGTTATTCCCTTTACATACTTGAAAACCTTTATCATGTCTTCCCTATCCCTCCTCTCCTCCAGTGAGTAAAGCCCAAGCTTTTCCAATCTCTCCTCATAAGGCCTCCCCTCCATGCCCTGAATCATCCTGGTTGCTCTCCTCTGAACCCTCTCCAGCAGTACTACATCCTTCTTCAGATGAGGTCTCCAGAACTGTACACAGTACTCAAGCTGTGGCCTGACCAAGGCATTATACAGAGGGAGGATCACACCTCCCTTCTTCTGGATGTAATACCCCTGTCTATGCAGCCCAGTATCCTGTTTGCTTTGGCTGCTGTTCTTCTACAATTTTCAGAGTTATTCATTTTGACATCTACCACCACCCCTCAGTGGCTCAGTAGGTAGCACACTACCCTCTGAGGCCAGGAGATAAGAGGGATGACTTCAGTTCCCTCATCTGGTACTTGGGTTAATATCCCAGTACTAACACTGTAGTGCAGCATGAGAGGGCTGCTGCACTTCCGAGGTGCCATCTTTCAGATGAGACATTAAACCGAGGTCCCATCTGCCTGGATTGGTGGTAGTTCAGGTGGATGTTAAAGATCCCATGGCACTTATCGAAAAGAGTAGGGGAGTTTTTATTGCAATAATAAACATATAATACAACTCAAAATATCAAACACAGTTTTTCACTGTAACTACAGGAAGAAAAAACAAAAACAAAAATGAATACCTTAAATAAACACAATATACCCAATCCTAAGAACTTGATACGAACAGTAAATTATTTATATTTAATAAAGTGAGTAAACCCCTGCCACCACCTATTAACTTTATGTGAAGAAACCACCGCTCATATCTTGTAAATACATTTTTAAAAGCTCATTTGTAACCAAAATGCTGTAATATTCATATGTCATTTTTCACTGATAAATCACCCATTGACATCTAGCTTGCCATAAAAAATACCATATACAGCATAAAAATAGAGATAAAGTATCCTCATGAAAAATAGCTAAAGGTAATGGATAAATTCCTAAAACCAGAATATCATACGTAAGAAACTGTAACCAAGAAAACTTCCATAGCTTGGCCAAATATTTCCAAAAACCTATAGAATATGAACACTGTAAAAGAAAATGTTCCATAGTTTCTTCTATGTTTATGCATTCCATATAAGGACAATTTCTTTCTTCTTTGGCCTTATATTTCGCATTCCCCGAACATTTAATCTACCATATGAAAGCAACCATTGCGTTTCCCATTGACCTGGAGGCAATCTAGGATTATCAAGCTGTGACAATATTTTAGTATTAAATGAAGTAGGACAATTTTTAAAACGAGGAACTTGCGGATGAATTGCTTCCATCACTAAGGAATACAGAGACTGAGTGTTATGTTCCTTAATCATATAGAAACATAGAATTTGACGGCAGATAAGGACCGCTTGGCCCACCCAGTCTGCCCATTTCCCTACCTAATGGATAAGCTGCAGATCCTAGCTAACTAGCAGCCTACTTCTTTCTACCCCCACCCCCTAGAATTGCCCTATGGCTGTCCCATGCATGCTTGAATTCAATCACTGTTTTTGACTCCTCAACCTCCTCCAGAAGGCCGTTCCATGCATCCACAACCCTCTCTGTGAAAAATACTTCCTTACATAACCTCTGAGCCACCCCCATCTTCAAATTGTCCCCCTTGTTCTTGCACACCTCTTTTTTTTTGAAAGATGCTACCCTCTTGGACTTTGTTGATTCCCCTGAGGTACTTGAACGTTTCTATCATGCCCCCCCCTTTCCTCGAGGCTATACATATTAAGCTCCTTTAGTCTCTCTTCATATGTCTTCTGGTGCAGACCCTGCACCATTTTAGTTGCCCTCATCTGGACAGCTTCCATCTTGCCTAAGTCCTTGCGGAGACTGGGTCTCCAGAACTGCACACAGTATTCCAGATGGGGTCTCAACAGCTGTCTGTACAGAGGGATAACAACTTCCTGTTTTCTACTGGTGATGCCTCTCCCTGTGCATCCCAGTATCCCCCCAGCCCTTCTTACTGCCCTCTCACATTGTCTCTAGTGATTTGCCATTTATACAACTTTTGTGCTGCAGGTCTAAAATAGTTAGGAATACAGACATGGGAATTTAATTTCGGGGCTAAAATCTTCCAAGCTTGAAAATATCTTCCCAACACCTTATCCATCCACCTCTTTTCTAAACTTACTACTGAAGAAAGTCCCCTCTTAACAGTGGTTATAAAAAATAAGGGAATGCAAAAATGTAATAGGATCAGTCATCCCTAAACCCCCTAATGTTTTCCCTAAATAAGTATAATGCCGTTTACTGGATTCAATCGATTCCCCCATAGTATTTGAAAAAAAGTGCTATAGGCCTTTGTTTCAAACTGTGGTGGAAGAGGAAAAATCATTGCTACATATTGCAAACAAGGTAAAATAAACTGTTTCAAAATCTGAATACGTTTCAATTTAGAAAATTTCCACTGTTTCCATCTCTTAACTTTTTTTTTCCCACTTTCTCTAGTGCCAAAGTCCAATTTTCTGCAGGCAAATTTTGAGGGCCAAATAATATTCCTAAAATTTTTTGTGGCGTTCGAGAGATACTGATACCATTTTGTATCATTTCAGCAGGATCAATTGCCCCAATCAATAGGCCTTTAGTCTTCTGCAGATTTATTTTTGCATTTGAAACTAATGGAAAAGAATAAAATTCTTCCAAAAATTTAGGAATTTGAGATATATCTGCAAAACATAAATTTAAATCGTCCGCATAAACTTGCAGATAAAGCTGATCTGTAAACAAATCCCTTGTTATCCCTGTCCATTTTGGGGTTTTAACTAAGGTCTGCAAAAAGGGATCCAATGAAAAAACATATAAAAGTGGACTTAGGGGGCAACCCTGACGTACCCCTGTTTCTATCCTAAAACTTTTGGCAATACAGCCTTCTACGAATGGAAAAACTGTATTGTGTTGATATAATAGTTTGATTATATCCACTATCGTTGCAGGAACCCCATATGTTTGGAGAACTAAAAACAAATACGGTAAATATACTCTGTCAAAAGCTTTCTCAAAATCAGCGATCAAAATACACCCAGATCTTCCAGCCAAAGATAAATACTCAATGACATCCCTTAAAATCATTAAAGCTGATTGGATCTGTCTATTGGGAATACTACAGAATTGATAAGAAGAAATAACACCTTCAGCATAAGCCTTCAATCTGTTATTAAGAACGCTGGAAAAATTTTTATAATCCGTATTTAGTAAAGTAATAGGCCTCCAGTTTTTAATATTAGCCTTATCTCCAGATTTAAACAGGTGTATCAAAAGGCCTTCAGTAAAGGAAGAAAAAGTAGTATTAGTTTCTAAAAAAAAAAAATTAAACGTAGTAAGCAATCACTAAATTCTTCCACAAAATTTTTATAAAGCTGATTAGGGAGCCCATCTATCCCTGGGGAAATGTTAGGCTTCAATTTTTTAATAACCTCTAAGATTTCCTGTTTGGTAATAGGCCTAGATAACTGAGTTACCTCAGTGGAAACCAAAGAAATGTTAACCGAACTTAAATAGTGGACTATAGAATCCTCCTTAATGGAGGAATCTGGTTCTAAAGAATGATAATGTAGTTCTATTAAGTCTTTTAACTGCTCTAATGTGGTGGCATGTGACCCATCTGCATTATACAGATTTAGTGGATGAATCCCTTAAAGATTTGCATGCCTCCAAAAGGATCCCCAATAGGGGTCTTGCTTGTAGCATTTACTAGAATTGCTTGCAAAGTCTTGGCCCTGTCATACTGATGTAGTCTCATATCATTTTCAGCTGCTTAATCTGTTTTGAATAATCAAATTTGGTATTATAAGAAAAGGTAATCACCCTCTGCAGCTGCTGCCTAAGAGACAAATATTTTAAAAAGTTGTGGCCTTTAGTTAAAACCCCTTGTTTTTAAACCACTTACTCAGGTCTAATTTGGTATCTGCCCACCAGGCTCCTATATCAGTATATAAAAAAACTATAGACAAACAGGCCTTTAATAAAGCCTATATTCCTATCTTTATGTGAAAAGAATCTAGAATAGATGTATTTAATTTCCATCTCCCTTTATGACCATCTGATAAAGTACCTAAAGATAGAGAACAAATCAAAAAAAGGTGATCTGAAAATTCACATGGTTTTATACTAAAAGTCTTTACCTGTATGGATGGAGATACTAACATATGATCAATAAGAAAAAATTACTCACCTTAGTAATGTTGTTTCTTCTAATGGAGTCTTGCTATATTATAGACATTAGCAGTTTGTTCCAGCTCTAGAACTGCCCCGGAGTGAAATGGTCAAAACCATTCCAAAATAGAATTTTGGCACGAGAGCAGCTCTATCTGTGTCATTTCAAACTTGAACTGTCAGATCTTTCTGAGCCAAACTCACTAAGGTCTGTGTGGAAGCTGTAACCTCACACTAGCCAAATGGCTACCTAAATAATAACAACCATTGATGGTCCCAACACCCAAGACTCAAGTCAGGGGACCAGAAATACCAACACCATTCTAATAATATGAAATGGAACATAAGTATAATAAAACACACACGCTGCATACACACACCCCCAAAGTCCCAAAGGGGGACAAAATGCTAACAGGACATAAGTAGTGCCCACACTAAGTTGCCCGCACCCCACCAAGTAGAGGTTCTGGGAGGGGCAGGTTGGGGGGTTATAATATAGCAGACTCCATTAGAAGAAACATTACTAAGGTGAGTAATTTTTCTTCAAACAACATGAAGTCTTGCTATATTATAGACATTAGCAGAATACACAGCAGTACCTCCATGGAGGAGGGGCAGAACCTACTTAGGGAATAGGCTCTGAAGAACAGCTGTGCCAAACCGAGCATCTCTCCTGGCCTGGACATCCCGGGAGTAATGCTTGGTAAAAGTGTTTACCGTTTTCCAAGTAGCAGCCTGTCAAATCTCTAATAAAGGGATATCTCTGGCAGCAGCTAGAGACGCAGCTGTACCCCTGGTAGAATGAGCCCTCAAACCGGGGGCTCTGCCCACTTTCTGATAACAAAATTGGATACAAGAGACAATCCACCTGGCTACTGATCTCTTAGTGGCAGGTTTGCCTTTCCCAACTTCACCATAGGTAAGGAAAAGTTGGAAGGATTCGAACCTGTGACCTTTGGTACGCTCTATATAATAACTAAGAGCTCTCTTAACATCCAGGCTGCTAACCTCCTCTCACCCAAGAGGAGTGATCAGTGAAAAATACTGGAAGGAGATAGATTGATTAAGATGGAAATCTGAAACCACCTTAGGTAAAACTTCCTATTAGTCCTAAGGACTACCTTATCCCTGTGGAAAGAAATAAAGTCAGTCTCCACTGACAAGGCTTGCAATTCACTTATCGTCTGGCAGAAGTGATAGCCACTAGAAAAACAGTTTTCCAAGTTAGGTACTTAAGCTCAGAACAGAGGTTCAAAGGGGTTGCATTAACTGGGCAATGCAAACATTAAGGTCCCAAGCAGGGCCGGTTCCGAAAGGGAGGATTAGTATGAGTAACCCCTTAAAAAACTTGGAAAACACAGGATGAGAGGAAAGAGGGATGACTTTCCTGCTGACACAAAAGCAGACACAGCTGCCAAATGAACTCTCAGGGTAGCTGGTCTGAGACCAAGGAATTAAGATGTACCATGTAATCTAACAAAAGGGCAATTCAGCAGATTCTGGGAAATATTTTTCCAGCACACCAAATGGAAAACCTTTTCCATTTAGAACTATAAGTAGCCCTAGTGGAAGGCTTTCTGGAAGCCTTTAGGATCTCAAGAACACCCTGAGAGAGGTGTAAATCAGCAAACTCTAACTCCTCAAGAGCCAGGCCTTGAGGTTGAGGGATTTGAGGTCCGGATACCAAACCCTTCCCTGGGCACAAGTCAACAGATTGTGATTCCTGGGGAGGCACAGGGGAAGATGGACTGTCAGAGACAGAAGGAGTGGGTACCAGGGCTGCCTGGCCCAATCCGGGGCAATCAGAATCACCCTGCAAGGCTGAGATCTGATTTTGACTAGTACTTTGAATAGGAGAGGAAAGGGGGAAAGCATAGAGGAACTTCCTCCCAATCCAGAAGAAGGGCATCCAGGGAACTGAGCCCAGCACTGGAGGCCTGCAACAGAACAGAGGAAGTTTGTGATTGTCTGGGGCTGCAAAAGATCTGAGGGATGCCCACCTGGCAAAAAACTATCCCCAGCACTTGAGGATCCAGGGACCATTCGTGATGGCCCTGGGAAATCCTGCTGAGGGCATCCGCTAGGACATTGTCCTTCCCTGGAAGATGAACTGCTATGAGGGAAGTGTTCAGGGAATAGGCCAGAGACCACAACTTCATTGCCTCGGTGCACAAGGCCGAAGACCGAGTGCCCCCCTGTTTGTTGATGTACCACATTGTTGTGGTGTTGTCTGTTCTGACTTGTATCACCTTATCATGGACAGATGCAGAAAAAGCTTGAAGAGCTAAAAAGACAGCACTGAGTTCCAGCAAATTGATGTGGAACAGAGATTCCTGGGGGGACCAAACTCCCTGAGTGGAAAGGTCGCCCATGTGGGCTCCCCAACCCAGAAGGGAAGCATCTGTAGTGAGAGTCAAGTCATGAGAAGGGAAATGAAGGGACCCTCACTCTAATTGCTCTGATCCTGCCACCACTGGAGAGCTAGGATCAAGGTTCGAGTCACTGGGACCAACTTGGAAAGGGGTATCTTTCTGAGACCAAAAGGTTCTCAAGTGAAACTGAATGTCTCTCATCTGAAATCTGGCTCCCTGCACAACAGCTGTGGATGCAGCCATGTGCCCCAGGAGCTGCAGAAAGTGTCTTGCTGGTCGAGAGACCTGCAGAGTGAAGGAAGAGGCCAGAGCCACTAAATTCTTTACCCTTTCTGGGGGAAGAAAGGTTCTGGCTAGCTTTGTGTCCAATTCTGCCCCTATAAAGGTGAGTACCTGGACTGGTTCCAGAACAGACTTTGGTAGGTTTAGCAGAAAACCCAGGGAGGTGAGAAGCTGCTGGGTGACCTGCAGGTGAGATTTACCTGTTCTGGGGACTGGCCTACAATGAGCCAGTCGTCTAGATGAGGAAAAACAGCAATCCTCTGCCTCCTTAAGTGGGCCACTGCCACTGCTAGACACTTGTGAATACCCTTGGAGCAGAGGTAAGGCCAAAGGGCATTGCTCTGAACTGGTAATGACCTGAGGGCAGTTCGAATCTGAGGTACTTTCGTGGGATCTTCTGATTAGGACATGGAAATAGGCATCCTTGAGGTCCAGGAGGCTAGCCAGTCCCCTGGCCTTAGGGAAGAGTAAAATCATTGCCAGAGTTACCATTTTGAACTTTGGTTTCAAAAGATGCTTGTTCAGATATCTCGATCTAAAATGGGCCGCCATTCTCCTGTCTTTTGGGGTAAGGAAGTATCTGAATACAGACCCCTGCCCTGATGCAGGGAGGAACCCTTTCTACTGCTCTGAGAGCTAACAGGATGAGACCTCTGTTTCCAGAGCGGTCTCTGAAGCACTTTGGTAGAAAAGTCTGCTTCTCAACTTGGGAAACTTTTTGAAGCTGAGAACCAGACCCTGGCTTACTACTTCCAGAACCCACTTGTCTGAGGTTACAGAAGCCCACCTGACTGAAGTAAGCCAGCCTGCCCCCACTGGTACAGAGAGATCGGCCCTGGGCACCCCATCAGGGTGCCTGTTTCAGGAGCTTTAGGCTGGGGGTGGGAGCAGGTCTGCCCACCCCTCGCCTGCCCCTGCTCTCTGAAGAAGCCCTCTGAGCAAAGGCAGAGGAGGCCTGAGTCTGGTAGAAAGGCTCTGTGAAAAGGCCTACCCTACCCCGTGGGGCATGCCTTCGAGGAGTGGCTTGCCGCTTCCTTAGCCTGGGCACTCTTGTAAGTAGTCCCATATTCATCCATCTTCTTCATGTAATTCTCGTCTGCTCTCCAAACAGAGAATTTCCCACCACAAGAAAATCCATAGCCTTAGTCTGGGTATCCTGTGACAAACTAGTACACCTGAGCCAGGCCAACCTATAAAAGCTACAGATGTGGCCATGACCCTAGAGGAAACATCATTAACATCCACAGCAGCATGAAACTGAACTTTACAGGCTTCAATGCCATCAGCAGCCACCTGTTCTAGTTCACTAGCCAGCTGGCCATGGGCCTGCTTTGCCAATTGCATAACAGTATCCCATCTAGATTTCTGATACCTAGCTACATAAGCCATATAATTTGCTTGCCTGAGTCCCAGAGAGGCTGCTATATACTGTTTTTAGCCATGGCATCAATCTTCCTGGAATCCTTGTCAGGAGGATGTGAAGCCAAGGAATATTAGCTTTATCACAGGCAGCAGCCTGAACTACCCAACATGACTGCATTGCTGAGAAAGGAATTCTGTATCAGGGCCTGACAATGTATACCTTCTGTCCATCTTTTTATCTACAGGAGGCACAGAATTAGAGCTTTTAAAATTTTAATTGTTTGTTTCTAAAAGACTTATGTAAAGGAATAGACAATCTCCTGGACTCTGGAATATCCATCATTTCTACAAAATCAGGCTCCTCTTGCTCATCCACAGCCTCTTCTAAAGGAAGCTGGAGGGTTTCAGCAACTTTTATAAAACATGAAATGAGATGGGGACTCAGACAGCATGGGGAGATTCTAAAGGTCTGTCTGGGAGATGTCCGGTTCAATGGGCACACCCAGACCTTCCCAGCCACATTCATACTGTTCATAATCCTCCTCCCCTCCTCTGGTTCATAAAATTCCTCAATATCATAATCCTGAACCACTGGGACCGGACAAACCGACCTTTACCAGATAGTGGTGGTCGGACGGACCCTGAGACAGTGACTGGACAATTTGTATGGCTTTTGTTATCTCTGCAGCAGTTGGAGAAGGAATTTTGGACTCCAGACCTGCTGATTTTCTTGTTTTCTTTACTGGAATTGGTTCCTCAGAACCAGCTTTTCTTTTGCCCGGGAAGTCTGGCCCTGGTCAGAGGGCACTCCCTCTGGTTCAGTTGGCACCAACCGGCTGGCCATCCGGTCAGCGGACTTTTTGGCCTCTCGCCCCTGAGCCTGCCCAATCTTTTTCCAGGGTGGCTGCAGGAAATTCTTACATACCTGGCAGTCTGACTGGAGGTGGTCAAACCCAGACAATAAACACATGTGGTGTGTGGGTCAGCCTTGCAAAGACTTCCCCACAAACATCACAGTGTTGAAACCATGGGCCGGTTTTCTTTTGGGTTTCTCAGACATAATGCCAGCCTAACCAAAAACTTGCCCTTTAACGGCAGTGCCAGGTGAGAACACCTTTATCGGTTCCTAACCGTGTCACGGGTATTGGAAAAACGTAATAAACCGCTTTTTATAGAACCGATAAGAACCGGAACCGCACTCTAAAATAGTAACTTCTAGTTTTAAATGAGTTTTAAACCCACTGATCGGTTCAAAACCGAACCGATAACTTACAAGTTCCACACAGACAAAACCTTCATTTACTTACGGTTACCACAGATAGAGCTTGAACCGAACAGTTTTGCGGTTAAAATAAAACTATTCTCGGTTAAATCCAACCAAGAAAACACTTTTTAAACCGAGAAATGAACCAAGCAGAAGGAGAAATCTCCGGAGCGACTGTTCACTGAGGCGGAGTAAAGAATCTGACAGTTCAAGTTTGAAATGACACAGATAGAGCTGCTCTCGTGCCAAAATTCTATTTTGGAATGGTTTTGACCATTTCACTCCGGGGCAGTTCTAGAGCTGGAACAAACTGCTAATGTCTATAATATAGCAAGACTTCATGTTGTTTGAAGTGTATGCAATTGTCCCCTTCATAAAAGACACCCTGGGTCCCTGCGTGCAATAAGAAAAACAATTCACCAATCCTGCTATCCTTATGATGGAAGCCAGGGCATGGGAATCACAATAAATTTGTTTATGATGCTGAGATGTTCCATACAAACAGCAATTAAAATCACCCCCCCCCCCATAATACTTTTGCAGTGGTGACTAAAAAAGGCTGAACTGCTTTCATGCATGTCACTCTATCCCCTTTACCCTGAGGGTTATAGATATTAATAAACCTGTAGGTAGAGTTCAGCCATTTACCATCCAGAATCATCACCCTACCTGGAATAAGGTCAATTAAATTAAGAAGGGAAAACTGAAAGGAATTGAATAAAATGCCAATACCGTCTGCACAGTTAGTCCCAAAACGACCAATAAGAGGGTCCCCAGGGCCATTCCCCGTTTAAAGGCTAATAACTGTTCAATAGACTGCATCCAGGTTTCTTGTACAAACATAACAGACATTTTTAAATCATACATTAATTGAAACAAAGCTTGTCTTTTGTTAACATTTAACAAACTGTGGGTGTTCAAAGATCCCCAGACTAACTGCATGTGGCAATATCTAGAAAAAGTATTCCAACCATTATTTCTTTCTTTTTTTCCTCTTTATAATTATCTATGATTTGAGACATGGCAGAAACTGAGGACTTTTGAGAATCCGAGACTCCCAAATCCATATCCGTCTCCCCCCATGGGGTAAATAATGCTGCATAAGAATTACTTGTTTCAACAGCAACCGTAAGGGGGGGGGGTTTGAGTGGCAAGTTCCTCGAGGACCTTCTCCTAGGTAGGGGAGAAACAGAGGCACCAGAAACCTGCACCTGTTTAGAAGCTACTGGTTCAGTATAACAAACCGGTGCCAACTGTAAAATTTCTCGGATACTTATACTGGGTTCAACCTTCCGAGGGGCTACCACTACTGCCTTTTCAAGCACCTGTGGTTTGGAAAGTAATGACTGTGTCAAAGGGGGAGCCTTAGACCTCCCCATTCCTTCCATAGGGGGGAGGGGGGAAGGAGATGCGGGGAGGTGGTGGTGAGGGAGGTGGATGGGGGGGAACCTGCAGCATCCTGGGCTTTTTGAATCAGCAAATCTAGACTGATACAAGTGGCCTTGTTTTTAGCTGCCCAGGGGCATTCACTAAACACATGTCCATATTCCTCGCATAAGTCACATCTGGAATGATTTGCACATTGCATTGTGACGTGCCCCACTTCCCCACAGTTGTCACATCGGGGCTGATCACACACTAGATAGATGAGTCCTAGAGCCACACTTATAGCATGCTCTAGGCTGCCCCCCATAAAAACAAATCCCTCTATCCCTTCCTAATAGGAAAGAATTAGAGATGTGTTCTATACCTGATTCTGACTGTCTGAGTTTAATTTTATACTTCCATCCCCCTGTCCAAAATTGTTCCGAATCTAGGATAGTATCTGGAGCACTCAATACTTCACATTTCTGTGAAAGCCAAAAGGTAATATCTTCTACATGCACACCCTCATTACGGAACATAACTGTCACAAATTTTATTAAAGGTTTTGTTAAAGGAATCACCAAGAAGGGAGCCCATAGTGGTGAAAATTTTACTTGCCCATGTCTATCCCAAAAAAGATCAGGAGCATGTGCAGACCTGAAACTTACATCAAAATTATCTTCCCCTGATATATTTATAAAGGCAAAGACATCCTTAGGGGAGAAATGAAGTGAATCCTTTAACAAAGTTTTCCCCACATAATACCTATCAGGTCTATTCTCCAAACCCCTTTTATAACGAATGCAAACGGCATTCCTTCTTGGAGTCGCCTCTCTTTTAGCTGTAGAGAAAAGTTCGGACATGAGAGGCTTTTGAGATGGTGGTGGAGCTCTCTCTTCTTGTGATGGAATAGCTCTAGAGGCAGACTTAGTACCTTCAAGAGTCTCAGGCCGAGGTGCTTGTTGATTCATAGGCCTGTTAATAAAAGAAGGCTCCGGAGCTCCTGGCTGAATCTTCCACAGGTTTAGTTGAAGTATCCACCTGAACACCAGGTTTCCATACTGGTGAATTTTGAGAAAAAGTAAAATCAGTTTCCCATGTTGGGTCAGGAAGCCAGGTACCTGATAAGGCCTGTTTCCATCCTGCTCCGGATAAGGCTTTCCCTGGCGACCAGGACTCCGATATTGAGTGTCAAGAAACAGTCTCAGATTCAGACCTTTGAGAAGAGACTTTAGGCACATAGGATTCAGTTCCTTTTATAATTTGTTTAAGAGAAGGTCTAGTTGGAAAGGTGAAATGTGTAACCCGTTTGAGATTCTGGCGTGGATTGATATATAATATAAGGGGATAAAATAATATTCTTTGTAGGAGGTATAAATGTCCCAGTAACTGGTTGCCGAAACACAAACCCTGCTGATTTACTAAGCGGGGTGGATTCAGTATGTAAAACCTCTACAGATTTATAACTTTCATTTTTCCCCCGCAGTGTCTGTTTGACGACAGTACTTAAATCCTTTCCTTCATACTGCTGTGATGATAAAGGCTGTAGGCACTTGTTTGAAACAACGTTAAAACTGCCAGCCTGCTGTGTGTCAAGAGGGTTAGTACTATTACAGTGCATAGCAGGAGACACTAGTTCCAACAAACCCTGCTTTGCAGAAGCGCTTGCAACAATTCTAGCAGCTGTTCCACTGACAGCGTTTGCAGTAATCATGACAGGGAGTGTCTCTGAAGCGGGTGGCAGCTGAGCGCTTACTTTTGCTACCGTACTAAGCTCCTTAACTGTCCCAAAGCTATCTGCACCCTTACAGGCCTCCACATTAGGTTTCCCAACCTCACGAATAGTTATATCTGTAGGCATAGCTGAGAGATGCTGTATTTGAGCAGAAGACTGTGAACTCAAAGGGCAACATAGCAATGTATGAGGCTCTAGGCACTCGTTTGAAGCAACAAACATACTGCCATCCTGTTGTGTTCCCTGGAGCGGTAAAGTCAAATTTTTAGAAGTAGAAATAAACGAGCAGGACTCGCCAGAACCCCTTTGTTTATCATAAGAACCTTCAGAAGCCAGATGCACAGCCGCGTTAGATGTTTTAAAAGCAATGAGCTCCTCCTGAGGTAGCGAGGTCTGTAAATTTGCCGTAGCAGTGTCTTGTAACATAGGAACTTTGTGACGATCATCCTCTGAAAATCCCACTGCTTCATGATAAATCTCTTCTTGTTCTGTTTCGATTTCACCATCTTGAAGGGCCTCCTCTTGTGATGCAGTAAAAGGTGAGGCCCTCCCCTACACCAAACACACAACCGCCTCTTCCGCCATCTTGGTCCCACAGGGAAATGGATCCCCCCTGCTCACAGGAAGCAGAGTAGGGGAATTTCCCCGGTGTCCTGGCCAAATTTCCCTCATTCACTAAAAAAATACCAACAGCTTAATCTGGTGCAAGGTCAGCTGGCATTCATCTGTATCCCCCTCCCCTGGGTCGTGCCTGAAAATAGGCAGGATTTGTCTAGTGCACTTACCCGGTCAACAAAAACTAAATAAAAATAAATAAATACATCCCTTTCTCCCAATGTAGCTTGCAGTGTCTTATTCTTACTAATCCATTAATATCATGGCCAAGTGCACTTAAGGAAATTTATCGATTTTGCCTTACTCTGGACATGAACTGAATCAAGATAAATCTTTAGCTGTGCCTATTACAGCACTGTGTGAGGCAACAAAGCACATTTTGACTCCTGTTAATATTGTAAACAACATGAAATATTTAGGGAGATAATATTAACAAATAATATAGAGAACATGGTTAAAATCAACACTAATAATACATATAGTAAAATTAAAAAACTACTTGAAAGTCGGGAAAAATTGGCATTTTCATTATGGAGGAAAACTGAAACTATAAAAATGGCTATACGTCCTCATTTGATGTTTTTGTTTCAAGCACTGCAAGGCGAAATCTCAGACCAATGGTTCTCTAGGGTTAAACATGTTTTGGTCAAATTTTTATGGAGGGGTACGTCACCTCGAACTGCATGGTCTAAATTAACATTACCGAGATTGAAAACTGGTATGGGATGTCCAGACTCTTTTTTTTTTTTTTATTACATAGCTGCAAGGGTTAAGGTGTTTTTTTCCTGGATAGATACAACTCAAAAGGAGATTGATGATGAAGGTAAATATATAATACATACTCAAGAGGTTTTAGATAAAGAAAACCCACATTTAAGTATTCAGAATATAATGAGGAGTTATACGCTGTTTACTGGATTAGAAATGAATCCCATAATAAGAGAGGTGTCTTTAGCATGTAAAGAATGGATTAAAAAAGTAAGATTAAATATTATCTGATATATAGTTCTATATTACATAATGAAACCATTTCCCTAAAACACATTTGGAAACAAGCCTTATTAAAACAAAAAATCATTAACTGGGTGGATTTAATTGAGGAAATAGAATTTATTTCTTATGAGAAATTCAAGGCTTTACCCTTTATTCAGCATTTAAAAGATAATTGATGGTTATATTCTATACTTAAAAAACCTTTTTAGAGCTGAAAAAGAAAGTAGGTAAAATGGAACTTCCTTATAACTCTAATATATACTTAAATTGTGGGTTAAACAAACAATCCAGCATTATTGCACAAATATATAGATCTTTCTTTGATTTGGAAAACAAAACGAGTATTAAAAAAAAATTAACATAGGATAAATGCCAGTTAGAATTGAAACAAACTTTCTCATATAGAGAATGGCTTAAAATTAGAATTGATGTTAATAATATATATATATATATATATATATATATATCAAGATTAATTGTAGTCAGTATAAATAAAGTACAGTTACGTAAGAACTTACCGTAACAGTAGATGTTCGAGAACAGCTCTTGCAGCAGGTTACACCATTAGGACTGAAGCCGGCAGGCGTCAGGACCCCACAGAAAATTCTAGCTAGCTATCTTCAGCGGGACCGCCCCGACGCCGGGCCCCGCCTCCCGACGCCAGGCGGGTACATAAGGGGCGGTCCCACAGAACTTCAGTTCTCCTGCCGGAGACCCGGCCGCAGGATGACATCAAAAGGGAGACCGAGATCCACCGTCAGAAGGCAACAAGGGAGAAAATCCCGACATAAGCATTTTCTTCTTTTTCTCCGTCTTCTTCTTCTCGTTTCTCTTTTTTTTTTTTTTTTTGGCAGAGCCGTACCTCCTCTAAGGGGGAAGGTGGGCGGAAGGTACCTGCTGCAAGAGCTGTTCCAAGATCTACTGTTACGTGAAGTTCTCACGAACTGTACTATCTTACTGAGACACAGCTCTTGCAGCAGGTTACACCATTAGACTGATTCCCAAGCAGTAACGCTACCAGAAGATCCGGGAGGAGGCAGAGAGACAAGAGAAAACATTCCAAGTCCTGACTCAGGACAGGAGACCCTGCAGCACCGCTAAGCCTAAACCGGCGTCTTCGCCGAGGCGATGTCCAGACTGTAGTGCCTGATAAAGGTATGCACAGAGCTCCAAGTAGCTGCAGCGCAAATAGCTGAAATGGATACATTCCTGAGTGCTGCAAAGGAAGTGGCCACACCCCTGGTAGAATGACCCCGGATAGAACCCGGAGGGCTTTTTGCTTAATCTCGTAATAGTACGAAATACACTGGACAAGCCAGCGAGACAAAGTCTGTTTCGATACTGGTTGGCCTTCATCCTCTGGGAGAAGGAGACAAAAGCTGGTCAGAACCCTGAAAGGGTTTAGATCTGTTAAGGTAATACCTCAGGCTGCGTGTGAACATCCAGGGTGTGGAGCAAAGCCTCTCTCTTAGAGTAACTCGAAATAGACCGGAAGGTCGATATCCTGATTCAAAGTAAGTGTCAAAACCACCTTAGGCAAAAACTTTGGGTTCGTCCTCAGGGATACTCTGTCCCGGTGAAAAACCAAATAGGACTCTTTGCACATGAGAGCGTGAAGCTCAGAAATCCTTCTGGCTGAAGTAACGGCAACCAAAAATAACGTCTTCCACGACAGAAAACGTAGCTCACAATCCGCGGCAGGCTCAAAGGGAGGGAGCGTAAGTTGTTCCAGGACAAAGAGTAGATCCCACGGAGGCACTGGGTCCCTGATGGGGGGCCTAAGGTGCAACACTCCTCTAAGAAATTCCCGAGAGGCGTCTAATTGCGCAACAGTACACTGCCCCACCGGAAGATGGTAGGCAGAAATAGCGCAAAGGTGCACTTTGATAGAGGAGTAGGCTAGCCCTGAATGGAAGAGAGACAGGAGATAGTCTAAAATTACTCCCACAGGACAACCTAAAGGGGAAAGGTCATGAGCCCGTGACCATAAACAAAACCACGCCACTTCATGGCATACGAGCACGCGTACGGCTTTCTGGCTGCGGAGAGAACTCTGCAACCTCCTTGCGAGACCCCGGCGCAAGATGGCTATGTTTCTAGGAGCCAAGCATGCAGGTTCAGAGAACGTAGATCCGGATGGAGCAATGAACCTTCCTCCTGAGACAGTAGGTGGGAGCTGAACGGCAACGGGAGCGGGGGTTCCCGAGATAGCTGTGCCAGCAAGGGGAACCATATCTGTCTGGGCCAGAACGGGGCCACCAGAATCATTCGCGCGTGCTCCCTGTGCAGTTTGAGAAGAACTCTTTGGATCAACGGGAAGGGAGGGATGGCATAGAGAAATCTGTTCACCCATGAGAGGGACAACGCGTCTCGCCAGAAAACACCAGGCCCTGGACCTAGCGAGCAGAAATTGGGCAGTTTTATGCTGGATGGGGATGCGAAGAAATCCAGCTCTGAACTCCCCATCAAGAAACAGATCCTCTGCCACCTCCTGAAGAAGTTCCCATTCGTGGACTCTGGCCTGGGAACTGCTCCAGGCCGTCTGCGATCGTGTTGTCCACCCCGAACGTGAACCGCAATCAGGTTTGCCGCGTCCGGATGCCCAATCCCACACTCTCACGGCCTCCCTGCAAAGGGGGTATGAGTGTGCGCCCTTGTTTGTTGAGGTAATACATTACCGCCGTGTTGTCCGTCTGAAGCAGGATAGTGCACGGTGGAATTATCGACTGGAAAGCCTGAAGTGCATAGAGGACCGCCCTCATCTCTAGGACATTGATATGGAGATGAGCCTCCAATGGGGTCCATACACCCTGAGACTTCACCCTGTCTAGGTGTGCTCCCCACCCGAGACCTGAGGCGTCCATGGTGAGGGTTATCTCCGGGGATGGCGCTGCAAATGGGACACCCTTGGAGAGCGACCCGGGGGCTAGCCACCACTGCCAGTCGCGAATCACGGATTTCGTGATCCTGACTGGATGCTGCAAATGGTCTTGCCTCTGGTCCCATTGCGCCTTGGGCATCCACTGTGTTATTCGCATGTGGAGTCGTGCAAGAGGGACTGTAGGAATGGCCGCAGCCATGTGTCCGAGCAGACGAAGGACCGACCTGGCCGGTACGGTCTGGTTCGATGATAAGGCCCCTATAAGGGACCTGATGCATTCCGCCCTGTCGGCCGGAAGAAAAGCTCTTCCCTGGACCGTGTCCAACACTGCACCTATAAACTGCAGTTTTTGCGACGGTACCAAGAGGGACTTCTCGTGATTTATAAGGATGCCCAGCGATCGAAATAAGTCCTGGGTGTCCTGGATCGCGAGCAGGAGCGCCTCTCTGGAGACGGCCATGAGAAGCCAGTCGTCTAGGTACGGGAACACATAGTGGCCCTTTCTCCTTAGAGATGCTGCCACGACTGCCATGCATTTGGTAAAAACCCTTGGTGCGGATGACAGTCCAAACGGGAGAGCCCGGAACTGAAGATGGTGGCCTAGAAACTCGAAGCGCAGGAACCTCTGATGCGCTTGAGCTATGGGGATATGCAGGTATGCATCCTGCGTGTCTAGAGACGCTAAATAGGCGCCTTATTTCAGCATGGGGATAAGACCCGGAAGGGTCACCATGCGGAATCTCTCTTGCACGACTCCATATTGAGGTCGCTTAGGTCCAGAATCGACGGAGGTCCCTGTTTTCTTGGGGAACCAGGAAGAAGTGAGAATAATATCCTTGTCCTCTCTGTTCTCGGACGTACTCTATCGCCTCTTTCTAGGAGCGCGAGTACTTCTTGCCAAATTAAGGTTCCATGCTGACCCGGATACCGGGAGAGCAGAGGAGGCCTCGAGGGTGGCTTTTCTGCGAACTCTAAAAAGTGGCCGATGCTGACCAACTGCAGAACCCACCTGTCGGTGGTGATCGCCTGCCATCCCGGTAGGAAGTTCTCAATGCGACCCCCGACCATAGCTTCCCGTTGATCCTGAGGAGCGGGGGCCGGAAAGGAGTCATGCTGTGGCAGCAGATGGACCCGCTGGCTGGGTCGACCTAGGGGTGCGCTGACCTCTGCTAGCGGGCTGCTTACCCTGGGTTCTGCGGAAACCAGAGCCCCTCTGTTGTGTAGCGGAGCGGGGCTGCTGCCTCTGTGTCCGCCCACGAAAATGGCTTTGGTTCCTATGAAAAGGAACCGAGCCTAGGACGGTACATGGCTTGTACCGACCTCACTGCCTTCCCGGCCTCTTGCAGTTTGGTAATAATCTTCTCTGAAGGATTACCAAATAACACATCTCCCTCGAAAGGGGCGTCCATAATGTTCTTCTGGACGTCCGGGGTGAAGCCGGAGACACGAAGCCAGGAGTGTCTCCGGAGGCAAATGCCGGAAGCTGCTGCTCGGGCCGATGAGTCCGCGGAATCGTACGCAGCTCTAAGCACTTGGGTCCCCACGTCTGAACCCGTGCGGAGGAGCTGGAGCATCTCCTCCTTCTGCTCACCTTCAGGTAGTTTCTCAGCTACCTCCAGACCCTGTTCCCACAGAGCGCTCTGAAACTGAATCATGTGGGTTAAGTAATTTAAGGATCTGATGGCGCAGGTAGCGGAAGCGTACGTGCGCCTGCCCAGAGTCTCCAATTGCTTGGATTCTGGATCCGGTGGCAGGGTGCTCAAATGCTGCGGCCTCTGTGACCAGTCATGTGAGGCTGTTATGACCAGAGAATTGGCCTGAGGTTGTTGCATCAAATACTGGTCCTCTTTAGGAGCCTTGTATAGACGTTCAGCTTTCTTCGGCACCGCCGGTAACGAATGTGGACGCTTCCACGCGGCCTTGGTGACGTCCACAAAGGTGTCCACCAAGGGTGGCACCACCACAGGCTTGGGGTCCTTCTGCCAAAGATACTTAGCCAGGCGTAGCCTTCCGGGGTCTAACTCCTCAGCATCCCACCCCATGTTCTCCTGGATATGGCGCATGATATCCATGAATGAGGGGTCATCCGAGGAGACCGTGGCCTCACGTGGGTCCGGAGAAGGGATGGAGATTGGAGATGGGGATCTAGAGGTGGAGTATACTGATCCCGTGGTCATCCGTCGCGGCGAGCATCGGCGTCTCCTGGATCTCTTGGGGCTGGGTGATCCAGAAGAAGATCTTACGGAGGTCTCCTCTTTGATGGTCGAACCCGGGAGGAGATCTGGACTCCCTGGGAGAGAGAGATGCCAACCCAACTCGCGAGGCAAGCGGAGGCCGGAGCCGAGGAGGAGGACGAAGAGCTGTGGGCGCCCACGCCTCTTGATGGTGTCCCACCAGTATGTAAAGAGATCCTTCACATCCGCTATAGATAATCCCGACGACGCCCAGACGCCGGGGCGGTCGCCGGGTCCGCGCGACGGCTCCAGAGAGACCTCGGCGGCGAGGGAGCCCTGGAGACTGCACGAGGCCGGGATCGCCTGTCTGGTCCTCGGCCGCGCAGATCTTCCTCCGCAGCGACTCCTGCCCGACGACGGTCGGAGGCACAGGAGTCCTCTTCAGTGCTAGGACGCCGGTACTCAACCGACGTCCGATGGAAGACTTGGCCGACGGTCTGACAGTTGACGACGGCCCGAGGAGGAGTGACGGACGGTCGACGGAGGTCAAGCCGGGCGCGGGTCTACCGCCTCTTCTAGAGAGTAAGCTCTAGGGTTTTCCGGGCGGCACTCGAAGAGGGACCGGACGTTATGCCGCCGGCGGGAGCCCGACTTATGGTGGTGGTGATGACGCTCCCCGGACTTCGTCAAGGCCTTAGGAGTGGAGGATGATGACAGCCTGGCGGTAGGGGCCTGAGAAGATCGAGAAACAACTACCGCAGCCGGGGGGAGGGAAGAGGCCCTGGATGGAGACCGGTCTGACTTAGACCTGGAGCTGCAGGACTCGGAGGCCCGAGTTGGAGACCTGGAAGGGTCCTTCTCCCTTCTCTTCCTTTCGGCGTGCTTGTAGGATTTTGAAGATTCCCCCTTAGAGGACATGGCTCTAAATTTTTCTTCAAGTAGGAACGCCTGAAGAGCCTTCTGTCGCCTGATCCTCGTGAGGCTATTAAACCCCTGACAGAGGGAGCAGGCCTGGGTATCGTGTCTCCAGCTCCAGGGCAAGGCAACGGACGAGGGCCGTGAGGGTCCCAAAGGGGATCTGCTTCTCTAAGCACACTTAGACGTGATGCCCGGAGGTCAGAGAGGACATCAGCGAAAAATCCTTCGAGTAGAGTAAATTCGTAGGAAAGTTCAGAAACCACGCTGTCGCGCTGCCAGACTGGAGATCGGAGGGTCGAGGCAATGCAAGTCCATCGGCGGAAAGAACTGGGATTCTGGCGGACCGCCTCTTATGTACCACGCCTGACGCCGGAGGCGGGACCGGCGTTGGGGGCGGTCCCCACTGAAGATAGCTAGCTAGAATTTTTCCATGGGGTCCTGACGCCTGCCGGCTTCAGTCCTAATGGTGTAACCTGCTGCAAGAGCTGTGTCTCGAAGTAAGATTAGAACATGCCTATTTTACGCCTTCAAGAATGAGTTCTATCCAGGGAAGAGCTACCAATTCCTGTTGGTGGTGTTATGTGGTTGTTATGTGGTGGTACTGGTAATTATGGACATGTGTTTTGGTTTTGCCCCAAGATTTTAAAATGGTGACAACAGCTACATGTGGAACTAGAGAACAAACATACTGAATAAAAAAATTGCCTTTTGCACCAGATTTTTATATATTAAATAGATATGACGTACATACTTTATCTAAGGCAGAAATAAAAATATGTGCTTTGGCTTCTATGGTACTTAAATGACAAATTTTACAAAAATGGAATTGGGTAGACGTAGGGGAGTGGAATCATAATCAATGGATTTAAAAATTAAGGGAGAATTTAAGGTTGGAGAAAATAAGTATGGAGATAAACAATTTTGAGATCAATACAGAGGAACAGTATATTAATTGGGCTGAGATTACTCATATTCTACCTCCTGTTTTAAGGTTAGATATATGAATTTGAGATTATGGTTCTCTTTTCTTGTTTTACTGCAACCAGAGAGAAAATGAGCACGTGGTGGAAGAAGTTTGTATTTTGTATATGTTAAATTCTTTTTCTTTTTTGTATACAAGATTATTTATTCGTACATATAAAATATAAAATCAATATATTGAAAAAAAAGGGAGTTTGCAGCCTGAGAAGAGAGCAGAACATGAGGACTCATAATCGTCGGATGAAACTTGAACTTTCTATCCTGATGAATATTAAGCAAACCAAATACTTTTTGCAGAGTACAGGGCAATAAGGGGCATTTAGGACAAGGACAGTAGAAGGAAGATGATGGGTGTGGTGCTTTGCAGTGGATGTGGGGCAGCAGTGTTCAGAAAGACCTTCTGGACATTGCGGCGCTGCCCTATCTTCAGGCACCTCTCTGTATTGACGGAGGAGGTAGCTGGACTCCGAGCAGAGTTAGCAAGGATACAGGTGACCTTCCTGCCATACAGAGACCACTATGTCCATCTCCACTCCCTCAGAGTTTGCCAAGAAGGAAGGAAGGATGGACTATGGTGGGCTTAGGGAGGGTGTGGGAGGCAGCACGGAGGCACGTCCCCCAGCCCGTGGCACTTCACAACTCACATGCCATCCTGGCAGAGCATAGAGATTGCGCATCTCCAGAATTGAACACCATGGGAGTTGAGGGGGTGATCCAGGATGGAACCCCAAGGGCAGATGCAAGGAGAACACATAGCAGGAGGAAGCAAATCCTGGCTGGGGACTCCAATGTCTGGGGGATTGAGCTGGGGTCGGGTAGCAATGGTGAGCGGGAGGCAATATGCCTACCTGGAGGCACAGTCTGGGAGGAGGGCAAGCAAATCCTTAGGATTGCAAGGGTGGTAGCAAGGAGGGAGAAGCTGGACGTCATTATTCACTTGGAGACTAATGACCTGGCTAGAGAGGAGTAGATGTAGGAAGAGTACAGGGAGCTGGGGAGGAGTTTTGGGCAAGTAGCATACTCTGTCACCTTCTCGGAGGTGCTACCTGTCCATGGCAAGGGGAAAGGGAGGGACATCCGCATCATTGAATTCAACAAATGGCTGAAGGAATGGTGCAGAGAGGTGGGGTATGGCTTCACTGGGGACTGGAACCTCACCTAGAGGGATGAAGGACTACATTCTCCAGATGGCCTGCATCTATCCAGGGGAGGCAAAGGTATCCTCTCTGAGAAGTTTAAGTGCATCCTTAGAGATCATTTAAACTTTCCAAGGGGGGGCATAGACAGTCAAGGGGATTATCATAGCTCCCCCTATAGGACATAACTGAAAGCAGTGAGGCCCTAATAACTAGCACAATATCTAACTGTAAAACTACCATGGCTACAATGAGGGAGAGAACAGAAGGTACATCACTAATGCAGCACATGGCAAAGACCAGTAAACAAGGAACATTAAGGGGGGTACACAGAGTAGAAGATCATGTGCATAAATGCCTGCGGTCTGGGAAACAAAATCCCAGACCTAACGGCACTGATGGCAGACACACACCTGAACATTGTGGCCATTATGGAGACATGGTATGCAGGGAACCACGACTGGGATGCAGCCATACCACGGTATACACTTTTTAGGAAGGAGAGGGAGAGGAAAAGGGGATGAGGGGTTGCTATGTATGTAAAGGAAGGGATTAAAGCTATGGAGGCTCAGGGATTCAGGGAAGAAGCAGAGGCATTGTGGGTCACTCTGGAGTCAGGGAACAAAACAACCATCCATGCTGGAGTAGTCTACAGGCCTCCCACACAGGGGGAAGATACAGATCTAGTATTAGTGGAAGCCATCTATAATATGGCAGCCAAAGGGGAAGTACTATTAATGGGTGACTTCAACATGCCAGATGCAGACTGGAATACCCAGACTGCAAGTACATCAAGGAGCAGGGACCTCATGTCTGCCATGTATGGGGCAAACCTAAGGCAGCTGGTTGTTGAGCCCACCAGGGAGGGGGCAGTACTAGACTTAGTGCTGACAAATGGGGACAGAATCATGGATGTTGAGGTGGGCAGTCCCTTGGTACCAGTGATCACAGAACTGTGTGGCTTAGAGTCAACACGTTGGCAGAAGAAAGCCATTCAAAGATTAAGATCCTAGATTTCCAGAAGGCCAACTTCATGGAGATGGGGGAACAGCTCAAAATTGCCCTGGCAGCAGAAAATACGGGGGGGAGGGGTAGAAGAACAGCGGCTTAGGATCAAGAGATCTATAGCAGGAGTGACAAGTCTCTGTATCAGATTGCTTAGCAAAGGCAAAAGAAAGAAGCGGTCACTGTGTTTCTCTAAATCAGTAGCTGAGAAAGTGTGAGAAAAAAGTAAAGCATTCAGGAAATACAAAGAGAAACAGAAAGAAAAAGAAGACAGACTGAAATATCTGGAGAAGCAGAGAGAAGCTGGGAAAGCTGTCAGAGGGGCTAGGGCAAGAACGGAGGAAGAAATAGCACAGGCTATTAAGAAGGGGGACAAGACTTTCTTCCGTTATATCAGCGAAGGAAGAAGACCAGAAATGGTTTCTTAGGGAGAGGGAGGGTGGGTGGGTGGAGGATGACCTTGAAAATTCTAAGGTACTGAACAAATATTTTTGCTCAGTATTTACCAAGGAAGAAGCAGGGGAGGGGCTAAGACTCAAGAGGGAAGATGTACAGTGGGGAGAGGAGGACACCAGCCCATTTATGGTGGATAGAGTCGTGAAGGAACTAGGAAAAGTAAAGACAAACACGGCAATGGGGCCAGATGGGATTCGCCCTAGAGTGTTGAAGGAACTCAGGGAAGTCCTAGCAGGTCTGCTGACAACCCTATTCAACCAATCACTAGAGACAAGGGAGGTACCTGGGGACTGAAGGAGGGCAGAGGTGGTCCCCTGCACAAGACTGGAAGTAGGGAGGAGGTAGGCAATTACAGACCTGTAAGCCTGACCTCAGTGGTGGGGAAGCTGATGGAGTCCCTGCTTAAGGAGAGGGTAGTGAATTTCCTGGAGTCAAGCAGTGCAAAAGACCCAAGACAGCATGGATTCACTGAGGGTACGTCCTGTCAGACTAATCTTATCGATTTCTTTGACTGGGTGACCAGGGTGGTGGATCAGGGAGGGACGGTGGATGTGGCCTACTTGGATTTCAGTAAGGCTTTTGACACCGTTCCTCATATAAGGTTGCTTAACAAATTGGGGCATCTGTGAGTGGGCTCTAAAGTGGTAAAATTGGTTGGTAACTGGCTAAAAGGCAGGACCCAGAGAGTGGTAGTAAATGACATAAAATTAGAAGGGGGGAGGTGACCAGTGGGGTTCCACAGGGATCAGTGCGGGGTCCAGTTCTATTCAATGGCTTCGTAAGCGACATTACAGAGGGACTGGAGGGGAAAGTATGCTTGTTCGCAGATGACACCAAGATCTGTAACACAGTCAACACACAGGAGGGGCTAGATAAAATGAGAAACGACCCAAGACTACTTGAGGAATGGTCAAGGGTTTGGCAATTGGGTTTCAACATTACGAAGTACAAGGTAATGCATCTGGGACACAGAAACCCAAGAGAGGAATACAGGATTGGGGGGCAGGTTCTAGCCACCACAAGTCAGGAGACAGACCTGGGGGTTATCATATCCGATGACCTGAAGTCAGCCAAACAATGAGAAAAAGCAGTGGGGAAGGCAAACAGAATGCTGGGGTGCACAGGAAGGCGTATAACCAGTAGGAGGAGTGAAGTGGTGATGCCACTGTATAGATCACTGGTGAGGCCTCATCTGGAATACTGTGTCCAATTCTGGAGACCACTTCTCAGGAAGGACATAAGACAGAATGGAAGCAGTCCACAGAAGAGCAACAAAAATGATACATGGACTGCACCACAAACCTTATGAGAAAAGACTCAAGGAACTAAACAGCTATTCACTGGAAGAGAGAAGGGAGAGAGGCGATGTGATGTAGAGACTTTCAAACACCTTAGAGGAATAAATAGGGTACAGGAGGGGAGCATATTTCAGAGACAAAAGTGCACAAGGACAAGGGGACGTAACATGAGGCTGGAGGGAGGAAGGGAGGCTTGGGATAATGCTAGGAAGTATTTTTTCACAGAGAGGGTGGTGGATCTGTGGAACAGCCTACCAGCGAAGGTGGTGGAAGCAAAAACAATACAGGGATTCAAAAGTGCACCCTGCTGTACAGCGGAGTGGGAGAAAAGCAGTCCAGATAAGAGTAGGGACTGCCAAACCAAGTAGGGAAATGGGCAGACTAGGTGGGAGGTATGGTCCTTATCTGCTGACAGATTCTATATTTCTATGTAACTCATTTCAACGTGATTTCCTTTACTTTAAATTGCAATATACCTCTCTCTGGCTGGTTTGTAATAGGCTGAACTTAAGCTTTTAAGTGATTACTCTCATAAGAAAGTTTGCTAAAAATAGCTTGGGCTAAATATCACATCTGCCACATGGACTTGATTTTTATAGAGAGAGAATTCTTGTGCAGCAGCCATTTTGAACTGCCTGCGTTTACCCAATCTAACGATTCTCTAATCAATATCTTTTTGCAAGCATAGGTAGTCGGGAGAAGGGTACTAACAATGCTGTTTCGTATTCTAAGCAGTTCTGAAATAACAGAAGGTTCTATAAGGCAGGATGTTTTAACCCATAAGCAATGGAAATGTCCGAATTACGCCAATCTGCAGCAGTAATGGTAAGGAGCCAACACATATTTTTTCTGCTAAATGCTTGGAAAGAGGTCACAAAAACATTGTGTGCCAAGTTTAAAATGCATGTTGGAATCAATTTTTTTCAAGCATATAGCTACACTGGACACTATGAAGTATAAATGCCAAATACCATGGGAATGCAAATACATTTGGAAGAAGAGAGCTGTTATTTTCACTGAAGACATAGCTACTGTGCAAATAGCTGAAATCATGTTATCTGCAAAGTAGCTATGTTATTTGCATAGTAGCCATAACCTTTGCTTTTCACATGAACTCACAAGTTAGACTGGCCCACCTGGATATCTGGACATTTCTATGTGGGCCCCCCTTTGTTGTGTACCTGGCCACCTTCAAAACTCTGAAAATCTCTGTGTTAATCATCTATTTCTAATGGGTATTTTGGACACTGCATGTCACTGTAAGATGCAAACACAGATCTAGTTTATCAATTTAAGTGAAAAAAATGATACGAGTGTTGTCATCCTGGGTCCTCCCCTACTGATTTTCCAAGTTGGCCCTGCGTCAACTTTCTGGGTGGGCCTCCTGTACCCCAGTCTGACCCTGCATGAATTGGCTCCCTGCAAGCAGCACATCAAACAGTGCCGCTGTCACTTTAACCCTAAAAGTAAAATGCTCAGCTTAGTGTCAATAACAAAGTGGAAAAGAAAAACTGTAAAAAAAGATAACCTGTCTACATAACACAGCACATTTTTTACCTGCAAGTGACACCGAAAAAAAAAGTGGGAACTCCCATGGTGTCAACAAAAGCTAAATAAATAAATAAATCGGCTATTCCATAAGGTAGCCCCTTATATGCATGTTATCTGGTTTGAAATCTTGGTATTATTGCCACTGTGCACTCATGGCTGTGCCACTCGTGCAAATGCGCAATAACACTAACATTCCAAACCAGATAACATGCACATTTGAAGCTACCTCATAAGCTAATCCCTATACATGGTATATCCTCATATCCTTACATAAGATATTTTAAACAGTATAATACTGATTTCCATTTTGAACCCCTCCATCTTCACTGGAAGGCTGTTCCAGGAATCCAACACTCTTTCTGTGAAGAAATACTTCCTCATATGTTTCCTGAATCTACCCCCCTCCAGCATCATAGCATGTTTCCTTGTTCTTGAGCACCTTTTCTTCTGAAAAATACTTCCTTTCTGTACCTTATTTACCCCCATGAAGTACTTAAAGGTCTCTATAATATTCCCCCTCTCCCTTCTCTGTTCCAGGGTATACATATTGAGGCCCTTTAGCCTCTCCTCATAAGGCTTTTGATGCAGATCCTGTACCATTTTAGTTGCCCTCCTCTGGACTGCCTCCAGACTGTCTATGTCCTTCCAGAGATGTGGTCTCCAGAACTGGACACAGTACTCTAGGTGGGGCCTTACCAGCAATCTATATGGAGACAACACAGCCCCTCCATCATTCTGCTGGTGATACTTCTCCCTATGTACCCCAGCATCCCACTAGCCCTCCCGACTGTCTTGTCACACTGCCTGGCAACCTTTAGGTCACATGACTACCTTCAGGTCTCTTTCCTGCTTGGTGGTCGTCAATACCACTCCACCCATTTTGTACTCCACCCCTGGGTTTCTGAGTCCTAAGTGCATTATTCTGTACTTTTTTCACACTGAAACCCAGCTGCCATGCCCTTGAACGCTCTGCTAGTTTTCTCAGGTCTCTGCTCATCCTTTCCACCCCCCAAGTGTCCACCTTATTGCAGATTTTTCTGACAGCCACAAAGAGACAGACCTTTCCTTCCAGCCGCTCTGCAATATCACTTATAAAGACAATAAAGAGGACTGGTCCCAGCACAGATCCCTGATGCACACCACTGGTCACCCTCCTTTCCTCACAGTGAACTCTGTTTACCACCACCATCTGTCATTTTTTCCCCTAACCAATTTCATATCCAGTTTACCACCTTTGGACCAACTCCTAAGCTACCCAGCTTGTTTACTAGTCTCCTATCTGGAATGGTGTTGAAAGCCTTGCTGAAATCTAGGAAGGCCATGTGCACTGCTCCACCCTCACCTAAATCCTTTGTCACCCAGTCAAAGAAACCTACCAGATTCATTTGACATGACCTCTCCCTGTGAAATCATGCTGCCTCGGGTCTTGTAGCCCACTGGATTTAAGATATTCCACAATCCTTTCCTTCAGCAGTGATTCCACTAAGTTTCCTACCATCAATGTCAGGCTAACTAGCCTATAATTGCCAGCCTCCTGTTTTGTGTAGTGGGACCACACCCATACTCCTCCAGTACTCTGCACCCCCATCTGGCCTCACTGCTTTGTCCACCTTCAGATTAGTGAGCCCCTTCAGGACTCTCACCTCCAAAAAGGAATAGTGTCCACCTCCATCCCTCCAAAGCTTCTGTTACTTTCTTATGGACCCCCTTCTCCTTCCTCTGTGAACACTGAACAAAAGTATTTGTTTAGGATGTCTGCCTTTTCCTGGTCCCCCTCTGCACAGTTGCCCCTTCCTTTTTTAACCTTAGAATTCCACCCTGGTCTTCCTCTTTTCACTTACATAGCTAAAAAAATGTCTTGTCCCCTTTCATTATGTCCTGGGCTATTTTCTCTTCAATTTGCGCCTTTGCACTCCTTACTGCTTTTCCTGCTTCCTTCTGTTTCCCTGCTTCACCCCACTCTATGTATCCTTATACCTTATAAATGCTACCTTTTTAGCCTTTTACCTTTTCAGCCACCTCTTTCGAGAACTATAGTGGTCTCTTTTCTCTCTTGTTTTTGCTCACTTGTTTGACGCAGAGGTTTGTTGCCTTAACTATGCTCCCTTTTAGCTCTGCCCACTGTTCCTCCAACCCACCCAAGCCATCCCCCCCACCAGGTCATCCCTGAGGCATTCATCCATCTTTATAAAATCTGCCCTCCTGAAGTCCAGGACCCTCGCCCTTGCGTGGTACAATTCTGCAGCTGTCCTTATTTTGATCCACACTGTAGGATGATCACTGGTCCCCAGGTGGCCTCTCACTCTGAAGTCTACAGTACTGTCCCCGTTAGTGAGTAGCAGGTCCAGTACTGCCTCATCAAGAGTGGGTTCCCTGACTAGTTGCCTGAGAATGCCCCCTGCAGAGAGTCCATGATGTCACTGCTTCTAGCAGAAGCCACTGCTGGGAGGCTCCAATCTACACCTGGCAGGTTGCAGTCCCCCACCAGCAGCACCTCCCCTCTTCTGCCATCTTGCCAATGGCTTCCACCATTACCTTATCTAATTCCTCTCCCTGTGCTGGAGGTCTGTAGATCACTCCCGTACAAACAGTGGCTCCATTCCCTGTCTCCTGGGGCCTACTGCCTAAATGATGTCTGACACGACTTGAATTGTTTTCAACTGTCTTTAACTGAGAGCAATAAATTATCATTTAAAATCTTTATCTGGCTATAACGATTTTAAAAAGTCTTTAGATAGCCTTTCCCGCTTCCCAAGTTTTACAAGGCTAGCTCCAAGGCCACGCCACCCCACCTTTTAGAGGTCTCCCAGCTTCCTCACCTCCTCTACTTTTACCCACATATATTATAGACAAAGACATTACTTAGATAACCCTACTCTGAAGTTATTGTTCTTTACTGATTAATAATATTTCTGCCTCCAGTCAGCACAGCATAACCTTACTCTATGCAGGGCATAGTATGTATTTAATTGTATTCCTTGGTTCCAATAAGGTTTCGGAAATCTCCCAAGTTACATCTGCATTTTCAGGCCATACAGAACTGATTACCGTGGGGGCAGAGCTAGCCAACAAGCTGAACGGTCATGATGTCTCTGTGAAGCTCCTTCGCTGAGTGTTATTTTGTGGTAAAATCTCCTGTTTCTTCCAGCTGTACAGTGATTTTTAGTACTGGCATTACCTTCAGATATCCTTCTGCCATCGAGTCCAAAGAAAGCTAAAAAATCTGGTGACTCTTCATCAAAATCTGTGGAAGATTTCTTGTTACCGAGATTGGGTGTTGTGCAAATGGTGCCGATAGTCTCCCCTAAGGACCCAATGACAGACAGAATTTTTGAAATTCTGCAGAAAATTGAGGAGAAGATAAACCAAACAAATACCTCATTGGCAAACATGGATCATAGAGTTATGCAGCTAGAACAAGCCAAAGAAGAGAGCTCTAAAGCGACCAAGGAGCTCTCGGCTTGTCAGGAACACTTTGCTGCAGCCCAAGCTTGGCATTCGAAATTTCTTAATAATAGAGACACTCGAGAATCGGATCCAGGCTGCTAATATTCAGGTAGTTGGGGATTCTTTTGGGCTACCTGAGGACAGTGTAAATATTGTTCAGACCTTTCGTTTACCATAATGCAAGACAATACCAGAGGGAGCAGAGACAAGCTACAGTACTGGTGACCATCGGTTCGGCCAAGGAACGCTGAAAGATGTTGGCTGCAGCACAGGACAAACGGGAAATGTTTTATCTAAACTGCAAATTATATTTTTTTCCAGATGTTTCCTCTCGTAGTCATACCCAGTCCCGGAGGAAGGAGCTTCTGAAATATTGTCAGCGCTTGGCCAAACATGGGATATCTGCTAATTTGTTTTTCCCTGCACGGTTGCAGCTGATCTTTAAAGGTAAACATTACACTTTTACTGAAGTGGAAGCGGTGGAGCGATTTATGGACAGTCTGCCACCTCAAGAAGCTAAAGACTCTGAGGATCCAGAGGGTTAGAGTGGGGCCTTAAGTGCAACTTCTGTTGATTTACAGTTTTTTAGACTGTACCACTCAGCTGTTTTGGGGACTTTAAATATCCTAAATGTTGGACTTTAATGTTAATGTTGTTTCAAATTTTCTAGCTGGCTGTGAACTGAATGTGCCTCAAATGGGAGGGAGACATGATTTCCACTGAGCTGGACTCTGATATTTTTACGATCACTTCTTTCTCCTGTTGTCGGCATATATATATATATTTTTTTAACTTCTGTACTGGTAGTTATTCTTAATTGTTAGAATAGTGAAGCACTGCATACTTATGGTTTTATAGAATCCTTATGGTGTTCTGGGACTATGATCACCCCCGTTTCTCCTTCTATAATGTGATGAAAATTTTAATAATAAAAAAAAAAGAACTGTTTACCGCAAAGTAGGTAGACTGTAGTGTAAAAAACTAGAACAATGCTCTTTGGATCAATACCTAAACTAAACAAACTCTGACCAGAGCCGATACGGCTGCATGGGAGGAATCTGGGATGAAAATATTGAAAATTACCGAAGTTACGACTTACAAGCCTGCATTAGCAAAATGTAATGTAGGCTCATAAATTTGTTTTCTACCTGGTTAAAACTGTGAACGTGGCCTATGACATCTTCCAGGAAATTGTTTTAGGGGTACCTACAGGAGAGACAGGGATGGTAGAAGAGAGGGTTGGAGTAGCTCTCTATGTAAGGGAAGGGGATGAAAGCAACAGAACAAAAGAGTAAACAGGGAGGAGAGGAGGCACTGTGGGTCACCTTAGAGACTGGAAATGGCACCACAATCCGCACAGGGGCTGTATATAGAACCCAATGTCAGGGAGAGGGAATGGACAAGGATATGATAGAAGGCATCCTTAGGATGGCAGAGAAAAGGGAAATACTGTTGATGGGGGACCTGAATATGCCAGATGTTAACTGGAGCACCTCTGCTGCATCCACATCCAAGAGCAGGGCCATTCTCGATGCCCTACAGGTGGCATGCCTCAGACAGCTAGCTTTGGAACCCACTTGCGAGGGAGCAATCTTAGACCTTGTAGTCTCAAATGGGGACAGCGAGAGGATCTTGGATCTAGAAGTGGGTAGCCATCTGAGAACAAGTGACCACCAAACAGTGTGGTTCACGATAAACAAAAGTGAGGGTACTGGACTTCAGGAGGGCTGACTTTGGCAAGATGGGAGAGTGCCTTAGAAAAGCACTAGCAAACAGGCAAGAAGGAGGGGTGGAGCAACAATGGGGAAACATCAAAACTGCCATCACAGAGGCAACAATTCTTTGTGTGAAGCAAATAAATCAAAACGAAAGAAAAAGCCACTATGGGTCTCAAAAAAGGTGGTGGGGAAGGTTAAGGAGAAAAATATAGCATTTAGGAAGTATAAAGAAACACAGAAGGAGCAGGACAGAGAACTGTACCAGTTAAGGCAGAAAGAAGCACGGAGGGAAGTCAGAATAGCAAGGCCCAAACTGAGGAAAAGACAGCCAACTTGGTTAAGAAGGGGAATAAAACCTTTTATAGGTACATCAGGGAGCGTAGAAAGACAAAGAGAGGGATAGTGAGGTTGAATAGAAAGGACGGTGGGTGGGCAGAGAGGGACAGTGAAAAAAGCAGGGATACAGAACAAACACTTCTGCTCAGTATGCACAAAAGAGGAGGAGGGGGAGGTGCCTAATCCAATTAACAGAAGCACTCTGAATAGGGGGGTCGATCCCAGTCCTTTCACAGAAGAAAGGGTTCTGACAGAACTCCTGAAACTGAAGGTGGACAATCCAATGAGGCCTGATGGAATTCAACCCAGAATTCTAAAAGAATTAAGGGGAGAACTAGCGACACCACTGACTACCCTTTTTAACAAATCATGGGAGGATGGTGTGGTATCTGAGGACTGGAAGAAGGCGGGTGTGATTCCCCTTCACAAAAGTGGGACCAAGACAGAGGCAGGAAACTACAGACCTGTCAGTTTGACCTCTGTGGTAGGGAAAGTGATGGAATCACTTCTGAATGAAAGAACTGTTTAGTACCTAGAAGAAAGTGGGGCACAGGACCCAAGGCAGCATGGGCTCACAGCGGGAAGGTCATGTCAAATGAATCTAATTGATTTCTTTGACTGCGTGACCAAAGTAGTAGACCAGGGAGGGTCGGTGGACATTGCCTACCTAGACTTTAGCAAGGCATTTGACATAGTCCCACACAAAAGATTAATAATCAAATTAACCAGCCTGGCAGTGGGTGGTAACCTGGTTAAAACACTGGCTGGACAACAGGACACAGAAGGTAACTGTAAATGCAGTCCACTCTGAAGAAAGAGGGGTTACTAGTGGGGTACTGCAGGGTTCAGTTCTGGGTCCAGTCCTTTTTAATGTCTTTATAAGTGACACTACAGAGGGACTGGAAGGAAAAGTATGCCTTTTTGCAGATGATACAAAGATCTGCAACAGGGTTGATACATAAGGAGGCATGGAAAGGATGAGAAGGGACTTGGCAAGGTTGGAGGAATGGTCAGAAGTATGGCAGCTTGGATTCAATGCAAAGAAGTGCAAATTAATGCACCAGGAAACAAAAACGAGGGAAGATTACACAGTGTGGGGTTAGTAACAACAACAAAAATGGAAAGGGACCTGGGGATAATCATATCAGATGACCTTAAGGTTACCAAGCAACGCTCAGATCAGCATCTTCTGCATGAGCCCCAAGTCCTTTCAACAATGGGCAACAATGCATTCTCGTACTCTGCTCCCAAACTCTGAAATAGTCTGCCACTTCACCTACACACAGCATCAAGCTGTTTCCTTTTTGAAAAAAATCTCACAAACTACCAAATGGACACAAGACTATTCAATGACACTGTGGCATGGTTTGACAGCCACCTCACACACAGGACACAATGTGTAAAAATAAGCGGCAAACTCTCTGAACCTAGGGAGGTGAACCTTGGTGTCCCCCCAAGGGTCAATTCTGAGGCCACTCCTATTTAGCCTCTTCATTGACTCCCTACCCTCTGCTTGCCCAGCACACATCATGCTCTACGCTGATAATGCCATCATCTCAGTACCCAGCAGTAATCAGTCCACTACCACCTCCGAACTGCAAGCGAACTTCTCTCGGCTTGAATCATGGTTCACACATAATAAACTAATGCTCAATTACAAGAAGATGAAAACTATGCTTTTCACAGTTCCACAGAACAAGAAGAAATTTGGCCCGCTGCTGATAAAGAGCCGCAAAGGAGATATCATGGACCTGGACGGTATCCTCATGTTTTCTTCACACATCGACCAAGTCTTCAAATCGGCAAACATAAAACTGAGTGTTCCATACTGACACAGGCACTCCATGACTCCAGACGCCTTAAAACTCATTACGTTGTTCGGTCCTGTCACCATTGATTATGGCCTAGTGATCTATGGGGCTGGCTCCGATACTGCCCTAAAAAGGGCCAAAACACTCCTCAATAAGGCCGGCCATTTGGTCCTAGGGGCCGACCATCTGACCCATAAATGTGCCCTCTACAATGGGACCAGATGGCTCCCCTCTCCACCTCAGGACACAGGGGAAAAAAATCAATGTAAGGACTCATGCCAAACTTAACCTCTAGGCTTTTTAAAAATGCACAACCTGCCATCAACACAAGAAGTGTGACTAAGGGATGTCTGCAGGTGCCTTTCAAGTGCACGACGTTAACTCAGAGATCCCTTTCTTTCCAGGGACCCAAATGGATCAATGAACTATCTACCACCCTAATTAAGTGCAGCAAGCTTCATCAGTTCAAATACGGGCTCCGCTCCCACCTGGATCACGAAAATGTCTGTGCCTGCTTTACCTGGATGCTGTCCAACACGCCTTTACCTCGCCCTTCTCTCCTACCTCTCTTGCCAGCCCCCCCACCCGCCTCCCCTCGCATCTTCCTCCCCAGTCCCTATACCTCTTACCCCTCCCCCAACACCCCTGACCAAGCCTACCCTGGCAGCTCCCACACCACTTCTCAGCAGACTAAGTCCCCTCACCCTTTCCTGTCTCTACGCTCTTCCCCCTGCTTGCCTCTCCTCCTCTCTGCTACCCCACCCTTGACAAAGTTTACTCTAGCTGCTATTTTCACTAGCCCTCAGTAGTGAACCTACTTAGCACTCTGCACTTCACTAAGCACTGTACCACACTCAAGGAGTGATGTCACTGTTAGCACTTCCATGCTGTAAATATTTTCCCTATTTGTAGTTTCAACATTACTTGTATTTATTGTATAACCCTTGTAAAGCAATTTCATGTTATGTTATGTCTTGCATTGTATTGACTGACTTGGAACCTTTGTAAATGAGCCCTCGGCTGAAAGGTATTAAACCCTAAACTGAAATAAATAAATAAAAATGGAAAAGTCACAGAGTCAATTTTTTTTTTTTCTGTATTAAGCTTGCCTGTCCAGCGCCACCTACGTCTGTCTTCAGGCCCTGGCTAGGGTCTCCCACTCCCATCTGCTGCTTCCTGGCACACTGTCAGGGATCTACACAGTCCAGAACCCAAGGGTCCTGAGGGCCATCACATATGGCTGTAGCCCCACCACCACCAATTTGGGGCTTACCTTAAGTGTCTCCCAAGGCTCCAGCAAGGCCTACTGCCAGACAGATGTCCTGCAGAGATAGTAAATCCATGGTTATTCGTTTGATCCTCTTGATCTGTGTGAGAGTGCCATTATATGCCTCCGCGTCTGTCCCTTTAAGGCTATAGCCTGTGTGTATACAGTAAATGGTCTGCGTTGGGTTCGAGTGCTTCAAAGCTCGCAACCCGACAGGCACTGTCCTGATTTGCCCCACTCTGCGGTCGACAGTAAAGCAGAGGGAGCTCTAACCATTACTGTAACTATTTACTTCTAATCCGCTGTTATATTTAAATTAGAGTGCTTGTTTTAACTTGCCTTTATTGTAGCTTATGCATCCAAAAGGGAGCCACCATGTTTGGTCTTGGACTTCCAGAATCTGGACCAACTGGGACACAGGGGACCTTGATGGGTCCTTAGTTCAGGTGCCTCATGGGAAAAAGCTATAGTTCTTGTAGTTTTTCAGGTTGGCACCTAAACTGACAAATGGGAGCACCAGAACTGTGAGTGACCGCTCCCCTAGCCAACCGAAATCCAGAGAAACTGGACTAGTTCAAGAACTGTTAGAAGAAATGAATCAGTTACTGTTAGAGCTGAGAGAGTGAGCAGCTCGAGCTACTGAGAGGCAGCTCCAGGAAAGGAGCTGAGGAGAATTAGCAGGGAGAGGCCTGACTTGCCTCCCTGCTATTATTTTCCAGCACTGGACTGCCTGACAGCAGTAAAATGGACTAATCCAAAATCTAACTTTAAACTGTGGCAGTTAGCCCTGAGACTGAAGAGTGCGGTTCGAGCTATTGGACCGAGAGGAGCTTCTGTGAGCGCTTTGCCCAAGAACTGTAATCGGAGACCGTTTCTACAGACTAAAAGGTTTGCTCAGTGAATCGACTGCAATTGCAAACTGGCCTGAAACCAGTCTGAGAGGTAGAGAAGTGAATGTCGTTTCCATTAAATGTGCTGAATGTGGCCGGCCCAGTGGCGCTGAGGGCTGAGGCGTTGATCGCTGCACCTCGCGCCATGCTGGCGACCCGCATTCAGGAACAAGCGCGGGTTGCCAGGGGTCAGCAGGAAAGGAGGTGGATCGAGCATCCTATGGACTGCTCTCCATTTCCGTGGAGGGGAGGTGCCTTCGGTCGGTGCCCATTTGATCCTTGGCAGAGGCTGGGAGTCGGTGCAGCACTGCTGACAGAACATGGGGGTGGTAGCTTGGCAGGTGCTAGGTGGGGACACGCGCGGACGCGTGCATGTACCCATCGCTGGCATCACTGCATATGGAGTTCCCACAGGGGAGAAAACCAGAAAAGACCCTGGTGGCTGGTCGTGGCGACTTGATGGCTGTCCCCTGGTGCTCCATTCCCAGAGGGAACACCCTGAGTCGAATCCTGCCTGGGATGGGTGAGTAGGGGGCTCCCTGTCGCCCTGCCATGAGGAGGAAAGCTATGGAGGCTGCAAGGGTGAGGGCATGAAGGGAACGGAGACAAGGGATGCGGCCGGACGAGAAAAAAGGCCGACCAGGGCCAGGGGCAAAGAAGGAAGAAAAGCAAAAAAAAATGTGCTGAATGTTCACTGTGGGTCAAGACCTACTGCCAAGGGACTCCCGAATACCAGAAAGGAGCCCATCTTTGCCAGTGACCGAACTATCTGCCAGCTGGAGGTTTTCACCAGCAAACAAACTGAACTTTGCCAGAAGTGTTCATCTAGCCCTGGGGTTATGCCAAACCCGGCCCAAGCCGACTATCACTGCATCAGTTACTGTTTTCTCGGTGAGAGATCAGCTTGGGGATCCAGCCCCTGAGCAGCAATCAATTGCAGGTTGTGGCCACCTGGAGGGAAAGGCCATGAAGCGGAGGTAAGTTGTGCAGGCCCAGCTTCCCCATGCTCTTCAGTACTCTGCAACAGGTCTTCATACTGCCGGCCATCTACTACCAACGGGTGTTGTAAGAAAACTCAGGGTAGCTCCCTGCAACAGTTTTTTAATCATTTTGTGGTACCATCTGATTTTGTCAGTGTATTACAGGGTTACACTGGACTGGGCCAACCAGTTGAGGATACAAATAGCTAAAGCCTTTGTCACTGCATGTTTTGACTGCCTTTCTTTCTACCAAGGGCCCCAACAGCTGCAACCCTGGGGCAAAAATCAGACTGGCCACGAACAGTCTGGGTACCCAGCAGCTGCAAAACTGTACAATGGGACTAAATGCATGCATGCCAATGTGCCCTGGTATAAATCCAGTACAGTAATCATTCATCTAAATCTACCCCTTCCCTTGTTCAAATCCTCCTTAATAAACCAGTCGGTTTGTTTTACTGCTACATTGCCTCACGAATATCTCATTGTCTGGGTTGAGGCTGATGTGTTTGGGGAAAACGCATTTAAAAGTGCATGCCTGTATTGGATGCTGTTTTACAGGGGATTCCAGGGGAATCTGCTGAAGACCAGACCCTGGTGGTAAGTACAAAGGGTGTGTGCATATTGTAAATGTTTATTGCCAACTGTGTGTTAACTGCTAAAAGGGGCTGTGTTTATTTCAAAGGTCCTTGGTCACTAGGTGGGTTTGTGGGTGGATATAGCTTCCCAGAGAGCTATACTAGGTTAGGTAGATACCCCCACATACTTTACTCTGGGTGGTGACACCAAAATATTGAACCCAGACCCCTCAACCTGTTGTCAAAAGTACAGGCAGGGGTAGTAACCCTAGAGATAGCGCTGCCTAGAGGTTACATCTTTGAAGGCACCACCCGGATTAGCGTCCTCTAGTGGCCAAAATCCATATTGCAGTTATGTGTTAGTTTAGCGTTAAAACTGAAATGGAGAACCTCGCTAAGGCTAAACTTGAAATTCCCCCTCACAAAATGGCTGTGCACCGCCTGTTGAGGTGGAGTGAGGTGGAAGATGATACCCTGTACAGTGTTGCAACCTTGCTGTAATATTGCCTGTATCTATTATCTCACCTGTTATATTGTATGCCTCATTTTGTTATGTTGTATTTGTCCCCAGGACGCATCTGGAATTGAGCGGTACTCCGCTCAGTATGCCTTCCTGGTAAAACTCTTAAATAAGTAAATAAGATGCTAATCCCCACCATGCTTTAATGTTATCGGATATCCCATTAGGAACCACTAAAACTACTACAGAAGAGGCAGTGAGTAAAGTTAAGTGTCTGGGCAAAACCACAGTAGAGGGGCAAAATGCTGACCTGTTTGTTCAGACAACAGTGGCTCTTACTGAATGTAGTGTTCCCACAGACCCAGAAGCTGTGCCCCCCCACCCGTTATTATGCCTGAGGGATCCCAGGTGGGATGGAGGACTATTACTATGCATAGTGGAGCGCCTTCCGCTGGAGGTTCACCTGAAGTGCCTGGGTTAAAGGCAAAACTGTTAGCTGCTGAGGGGCAGACTTTTGAGGATTTAAAAAGATCCACAGAGAGTACTAAGGGTGCTACTCCAGTAAATTTTTCTCCGGCCCCTACACCTCTGCCTATTTTGTTTCCCCTTGCAGTGTCCCCCATAGTGGTGCCCTCTGTAGATCCTGACACTTACCACAGGCTCAGGTTATTTTCAGGTACTGTCCCCACCCGTGGGGGAAGATGATTTAGAGACCTGGATGAACTATTCGTCACAACTGGTCCAAGAATGGCAATGCTCAGAGGGCAAGAAGCGAAAGAGACTCATGGAGAGTTTAAAGGGCGCTGCACCTGAAGCCATCTGATTTCTGAGGTCCACCAACCCAGGGGCCTCTGCCAATGAATACCTGTCTGCTTTAGAGGAAGTGTTTGGTAGCACTGAGTCAGGGTATGATTTAATGCGGAAGTTCAAATCCACCAAGCAATGGAAAATTGAACATTTATCTGCCTATGTGACTCGAGTAGAGAGAAACATAGAAGTTGATGGCAAGTAAGGACTGCAAGGCCCATCCAGTCTGCCCATTTTTTCTACTTTATGACTGTGCCATAGGCCTTTACTCTGTGAATGGCCTATCTAGTCATACTGATCTGTACTGCTCCCTTACGCCTATCCCATGCCTGTTTGAAGCCCTGCACTGTATTCATATCCACCACTTCCTGAGGTAGGCCGTTCCATGCATCCACCACCCTTTCTGTGAAAAAGAGCTTCCTCACATTACCCCTTAATCAGCATCCCTCTAATCTCATGCTGTGTCCTCTTGTCCTGCTACTTCTTATATTGAAACATGTTAGACTCTTTCACCTTGTTAATGCCCTTAAGATGTTTGAATGTTTCGATCATATCATCTCTTTCCCTCCTTTGCTCTGGGGTATACATATTGAGTTCCGTTATTCTGTCCTCGTATGTTTTCTGATGCAGTCCCTGCACCATTTTGGTTGCCCTTCTCTGGACTGTCTTCTTTTTGTTAATGTCCTTGTGCAGATGCGGCCTCTAGTACTGAATGCAGTACTCCAGATGGGGCCTAACCAGTGTCTTGTAAAGAGGGATTATTACCTCCCTCTTACGACTTGTAATACCCCTACTAATACACCCCAACATCCCCCTAGCCTTACCTACTGCTATAGTGGTCTGCTTGGATGATTTCAGGTTATCTGTGATGATGATGCCCAAGTCTTTTTCTTCCCTTGTGATTGCCAGCAACTCCCCTCTCAACTTATAGGTAGCTTCAGGGTTTCTCTTCCCTATGTGCCTGATCTTGCACTTCTTCACGTTAAACCCAGTTGCCACTCTTCCGACCATTTTGCCAGTTTATCCAGATCTTTTCTCATTCTGCCCACCCCATCTGCATCATCTGCTCTGCTGCAGATCTTGGTGTCATCTGCAAACAGACAAACCTTACCCTCCAGTCCATCTGCAATGTCACTGATGAAGATATTGAAGAGTACTGGCCCCAGGACTGATCCCTGAGGTACCCCACTTGTGACTTGCATCTCTTCTGACTGTATAGCGTTTACCATCACTCTCTGTTTTCTGCTTGCCAACCAGTTTGCCACCCAGTTGACCAACCTCTGACCCACCCCTAGCCTACCCAGCTTATTAATCAAGCTTCTATGTGGAAAAGTATCGAAAGCTTTGAAGTCAAGGTAGGCGACATCAACTGCACCCCCTTAGTCCACCACTCTGGTTACCCAGTCAAAGAAATCTATGAGATTAGTTTGACAGAACTTTCCTGTTGTAAACCCATGTTGTCTTGGATCCTGTGCTCCTATGGAGGGCCCTTCAGAAAGCACACCGCAAGGGTGATATACCCGCTAGTGAATTGAACCGAGTGAGGCTAGAACATATTCTCAAGTCTGCTCACTACTCTAGTGTGCTTATGTTAAAGTTAAAATTTCAGGATCGCAAGGACAATCCCACTGCATGCTGCTGGCTGATGAAGGAAATTTGGGAAGTTGAGACCGAAGATGATTGTTGGGACCTGTATGCTGGCATTGCACAAACTGCCCCTGCCCCTGAGAAACCCAGTGAGAGAGAAAATACCTTTGATTCTTGGCAAATCAGCGATCTGTTAAGAGAACTGAAAGAGCTGCAACTAGCACCAAGAACACTGCAGAAATGGTGAAAGTCCATATCACCTGCACGTACTTCTAATGCTGAGGCTGCCCATGAGACAACCTGCTATGAAAGGGGCCAGTGTCCAAGTTACCGAAACAGATCAGGCAGCAATGCAACAGAATAAGTGAGAGAACTGTGAGCTATGGTGAGGGACCTCATTCACGTGTCCCGACCGCCTGTACCCTGGAGAAATTACGGTGGAGCTGAAGCTTAGCCTTGGCCCAAGGAAGAGTACCAGCCTGCACCCTCTGACCGCCGCAAGCCCAGAGAGGATCCTGCTCGGCCTTCTGAGCCCAGAACTCAAGTATTTTGTTATCAGTGTGTCGAAGATGGGCACACTACGAAATCGTGTCATGCTTCCAAGGACTTGTGCAAAGTTAACTGCCAAACTGCTTAACCAGGTTCGGCAAAGTAACATAAAGCCACAGTATGGACCACTGTCGTCAAGGCACAGGTCAGAAAGCATAGGAAAATCAGGAGCAGTTGTAGAATTCATCAAAAATTAATTATTTACACTAGCAGTATCATAAAATAAATTTATTCAGTATAACTATTTACAAAGGCAAAATAAAATAAAGTTTTCTTTCAGTCTTTGTGTCCCTTGTTCTCCTAATCTTTTTTGCAGTCGCAGCTTGGCTCTTTTATAAGTTTTTTCAACCCCCCACTCTTAATCAAGCCTCCTACTTTTGTAAATATCAGGCAGGACTGCTAGAACACATTGTCCTAAGCTGAGAGGCCCCCCTTTTCAGCTTCTGCAAAAGGCTGGCAGATTTGCACTCAAGTAACCTCTAGAGTTTATAATAGCTTTCTGCAATCATCTCAAAATATAATTATATATATTTCAACAGTAACACTATATATTTTCTAAACAAAAGGGATCCCAATATCAGTTAAATTTCCATACAATGATTTGCCCATATTTTTATATCAGCAAATATGCAAGGGAGGAAAAGACAGACAGCAAGACAGGACTGAGAGACAGTAAGAGGCAAAGGATTGCGAGCCTGTCGGGTTGATCAAGTCTGAAGTCTCACAGGAAAATTCTGTTGCACAACCAGAGAAGAGACAGAAAAGGAAAGATCCTTGCATTTAAACACTTTCTCCATAACAAATGGGACAGAGTCCTAGTCTACCCTGTCACAACCACCTGACAAATCCTTTTCATCTAAGGGCACTATACAAAGACCTGCTAAGACTACTCCTCCAGACTGGTTGGAGATGGTAGGCCCTTCTATGGAGACGATGGTACACAATGATGGTATCCCGGCTTGAGACGTACTGGACAGTGAATCTCAGGTCACTATCATATTTAAAGACTAGTATGACCAGAACTTGTCTGACTGTCCTCTACAACCCCCTAGAAGGACTGCATGTATGGGGTTTAAGCGATAAATCCTACCCTTACCTTGGTTTCTTATGAATATGGGCATCTTTACCTTCTACCGTGGCTGGCGTGGATGAGCCCGTGGAGACTCTGTCCACAGTCTGCTCGCCAACGGGCTTATATGATGGGATACCTTTATTGATCAGCACTAATGCTCACGTTTGGCCGAATAGCTTAGCTGTGTCAAGAGAGAGACAAACCTGAAAAACTGGACAAGATTTACACATCCATGCCATGGTGTGGAGAGCGTACGAAATGCAGATGTGGGCCAAAGAGATGGACAAGGATGAGTTGGTGGAAATCATGTGGAAAAAAGATCCAGCGCCTCTTGTCTTGCCACCCAATGTGCAGTGCAGTGTCAGTGGCAAACTGCGGATACAGAAAGATGTAACAAACAAGATTCTTATGCTAGATACCCCAGAGGAGGGAGAGCTGTCAGACAGACTCCTAGTCAAAGCTAGAGTGCTGCCTGTCAGAGCCCATGCCTACACTAGGACAGCAGTGGTGCAACTCTGCAATGTGACCGACAGAGACATGAAGTCACTCGCGGCTGTACCCTGGCTAAAGTATATGGCACCGATACCGCTGTATTACCAAGCAAGTGCTATACAGAGTAGGAGGATGGTGACGTGACTCCAGACCTGTTCGATTTTGGAGAATCCCCCATTCCCAGGGAGTGGAAAGATAAAGTCAGCTACAAGCTAGCACACCAAAGTAAAGTATTTTCATTCAAGAAATGGGATGTCAAATGCATCACCAGAGCTGAGCACTGTATCAGGGTCCATGACGAGAGGCCACTATGAAAAAGGTCATGCAGGTTGGCACCTGTAGACACTGATGATGTTCAATGCAACCTCCAAGAGATGTTAGCAACTGAAACCATCCAGGAATCCCACAGCCCTTATGCCTCCCGCACTGTGGTGGTTCAAAAGAAAAAATGGCTCAGTAAGAATGTGTGTGGATTACAGGACACTTACCCGTAGGACCATATCAGATCAGTATACGATGCCTCGCATCCAGGCTGCCCTTGATTGTCTCAGTGTAAGTCAATGGTTCTCTGCCTTCGATCTCAGAAGCAGGTACTACCAAATCCCGATAGCGCCCGAAGACTGAGAGAAAACTGCCTTTATTTGTCCCTTGGGTTTTTATGAATTCCTGTGCATGCCCCAAGGCATATATCGAGCGCCAACGACCTTCCAGAGATCAATGGAGCAAGCTGTCAGAGACATGAACCTCCTTGAATGCCTAGTTTATTTGGACAAAGTCATTGTGTTTGGCAAAACACTCGAAAAGCATGAGGCTCATCTGTTCAAGGTCCTGGACCCACTGGAAGAATTCAGATTAAAATTTACCACTGACAAGTGCCAGTTTTTTCAACAATCTGTAAAGTATGTAGGCCATATTGTATCTTCTGAAGGCATCCAAACAGATCCGAGCAAAGTAGAAGCTTTAACCACCTGACCAAGGCCTAACAACCTTAAAGAACTGCAAAGATTCCTAGGTTTCTGTGGATACTATCAGTGTTTTGTAAAAGATTACACCAAAGTAATTTGCCTACTGCTAAATCTGACCCAAGGGTATCCACCTACCAATCAAAAGTACAAAAGGAGAAAAAGAGGGGTGGCTATTTTAATCCCCCAAAATACTCCCATGTAAATATTATAAACACATATTGATGCTCAAGGACGATATGTAATAATTAAGGACTTCTTGTATGGTCAGCAGGTTACATTGGCTAGTGTTTATTTTCCCCCACAGACAAAATTTCCCATTTTCCGGGGTTTCATATCCACATTGTTGCACCTTCTCCATGGCCAGCTGATCTTGGGAGGAGATCTTAATTTAACCTCGTCTCCACACATCGACTGTTCCAACCAGCAGAAACATAGGAACTCTACCACTACAAAACAGTTAAAAAATACCATCGACCACTTAGGTTTTGTACATGTGTGGAGACACCTGTTCCCTACCACAACTGGCTATACCTATTATTTCCCAATATTTAAATCCTACTCTAGACAGGACTATTTCATGACAACTTGTGAACACCTGTCTCTGGTCCAAGATATTTCTATAGGTCCAAAACTACTACCTGACCATCATCCCTTGACTCTAAAGTTAGATATGGGCAGAGAGAAGTGGACCCTTTGGAGATTGAATCAGTTGATTCTAGCGGACAGGGAATTCCAGGAGGCAATTAAAACCAGACTCCCTCTTTTTTTCTCAGAGAATACCTCTCCAGATGTCTCTGAGGCAATGCAATGGGATGCGATGATGGCAATACTCCGGGGAGAAATAATAGCACTTAAACCAAAAAAAATAAGGAAAGAAAGGCTAAATATCGAATTCTTTCAAACCAATTACTAAACTACCAGATGTTATATCGAGAGGGTGACGCCGATCTCCAGAAACAAATAAAAGCTAGAAAGGCTGCATTGCAGAGGATTATGAATAATAAAATACAACAGTCTTTACTTTATCTTTGACAATCTGTTAATGAGGGGGGTTCCAGGGGGTTAATAAACTAGCACATAAACTAAGACCCTGAAAAGCACTCTTCCACTATTCTGAAGCTTAACAATTTATCACCTGGGAAATCACATCATTCCGATAGTCATATCTTATAGGCTTTTTCAGACAACCATGGACGGCTGTACTCCCCAGACTTGTCCCCCTGTCAAAGGGAATCCTTACAATTTTTAAAACAAGCTAACCTCCCTACCCTTGTCCCCCCCCCCCCAAATTAGTACATCAGAATCCCCTATTTTGCGCTTGGAGATTATGGAGACAATGAAAAACCTTAAATCAGGCCAGTGTCCAGATGGCTATACATCGGAGTGGTATAAGATGTTCATAGAGGAGCTAACCCCTAAATTACACTCCCTATTTAATGAAATTTCCCAGGGTGGTCTGTCCCCCCCCATCCTGTGAATTTGGAACAGTTGTCCCAATACCCAAATCACATAAGGATCCCTCATATCCAGGATCCTATCACCCTATATCTATTCTAGATGTTGATTATAAAATCTATACAGCCATTTTGGCCTCCAGATTGGAATTCATCATCCCACAAATAACACACCCCGATCAATCAGGCTTTATTAAAAACAGATGTGCCATGGATAACATCCATAGAGCACTGGTCCTGCAGGAGTTTATATGCTCCAGAAAGATCCCGTCAGTATTTATTAGCCTTGATGCCGAAAAGGTCTTTGATCGTGTTTCATGGCCTTTTCTTTGGGACACCCTCAAGGCCTTCCATTTTCCCACTTAATTTATTACCTGCCTAGCAATCTTTATAAATCTCCACAGGCCTATGTCTGAGTTAATGGTGCTCTGTCTCCCCCTATCTCACTGGGTAGAGGGACACAACAGGGTTGTCCCCTGTCTCCCTACCTCTTTGCACTATACCTCAAACTTTTGACGTCTGTACTGCGGAATACGACTCAGGTCGAAGGCATACCAATTGGCCAACAGGAACATAAAATCAGCATGTTTGCAGACGACATACTGTCAACTTTATTGTCCCCCACAGTGTCCATCCCAGCCACGTGGAAAATACTGACCCTATTTGAAAGAACAGCAGGCTTCAAGCTAAATGTGGCCAAAATGGAAATCTTAGCATTCAATTTTACTCCCCCCCCCAACAATTGAAGAGGGCTTACCCATTCAGGTGGATGTCTACAAAAATAAAATACTTAGGCCTCCAGGTTGCATTAGACCCGGGGGTCATAGAGACAATAAATTATGAACCTCTCACACTACTAATTCAGTCAGACCTAGACAGGTGGACTACAGGTTTCTTTCCTTTCCGTCAACAAATTGAGATTGTCCGCATTAACATTCTACCCCGGATTCTATACTTGCTTCAGAATATTCCCTTTTTCCCCTCGAAGTACTACTTTAAATCTTGGAACAGACTGATATCTGGTTTCGTTTGGGGCAAGGGCTGTCCTAGAATAAGGTTCTCGATTTTAAAATTATCATTGGCTCAGGGGGGTTTTAACCTCCCCGATTTTAGCTTATATGCTACATCAGCATTTTTGAGAACAGTGGTACTGTGGCTGACGGAGTCTTATAAGCCTCCTTGGAAAACCATAGAATTTTACTTAAACGATCTCTTTGATATTAGGAGAATTGTGTTTTCCTCTGAGAGATCTGTGTCAACCTCAGACCTTACGAACATTACATCCCAAACCTACAACTTATGGAAACTTATGAGAAGATCTGGTCCTATTCGTACAGTTTATGAATATTGTAAGTTAATCTCAGAAGACGAGACCTTTGTCCCTATTCATATGGACCACGCCTTCTCTATCTGGAAAAGATGGGACTCTCACATGTCTTTGAATTCCCCTCCCTGCAGGGGATTCTCCCCTTTGAAAGGCTACAGTCCCAGTTCATACTTTGCAACTCTGACCTGTTGCGTTATTTTCAACTTCATAGCCACATATTATGAAACAGAATCATCCAGGTTAAAATACCTCCCCCCAGACTTATTAAAATTTTTTATATAAGCCACTAAAGTGAACTTGATGGCTCATGTCATAGATCTTATTTATAAAGAGTTGAGGAATGAACAATCAGAGTCCACTGCCTCTATCCTGCAGGAATGGAACAGAGACCTTTCTCTGGAAATTTCCATGGAGACATGGCTGGGGTCTGCTTTAAGAGTCATAAAGACTTCGTCATCCCCCCCCGGAGGGAATTTGCATGGATATGTCATTCCCGCTATTTTCGGGCTCCAGCCGTCCTTCTTAAATTCCTCCCGCATGAATATGGGATATGCTGGAGAGGTTGTGGATACCCTAGGGCTGCCCTGGGACATGTGTTCTGGCTCTGCCTGAATCTTATGCCGTTCTGGCTTTTTTTTTCAAAGGGAGCTTACTGCCTTATTCAGTGAACCAATTAAACTTACAGCTGAGCAGTTTCTGCTGGGGGTCTTTCTGGACCACACCACTTCATGTCACGATAGTCTCCTCCCAGTTTGTCTCCTAGCAGCTAAAACAGCTATAGCCCGACGTTGGATGCCATCACAGATACCAACAGTGCAAGAATGGGGAGTTATTATGTCTGACATATACCAATTAGAGCGTCTTAATACTAACATACAAAACAAAGGCCATCTCACATGTTGAAATGGCAGAGATGGGTTCTCTACCATTCCTCAGTGGATCCCAATTTCTGTCCATGATCCTATAAGTGAGAGAGATAATTACTTGTAATTAAAGCCAAATAAAACATATCATGTTATTGGAATCAGGAGTATCATGACAGAAAATAACACCTACATTTAAGGATATTACCCTATTTATATTACAATTGGCTATTTTACAATATTAAGAGAGAACTCCCCTTCTTAACTAATGAAAAAAGGGGTATCTCATGGAGATGGACTTTCATTAACAATAAATAAGCAGTGAGTTAAACTACTTTTATACTACTTGTAACCTTAGGACAACAGGATTCTGCTGACTATTTTGTAAATGCTATTAACTACTTTCGCTACTCCAAATGTACAATATTTCCTCTGATTACGTGTGAAGAAAACTTGAAATAAAAATAAATTTTTAAAAAAGTACAAAAGGAGTGCTATAAAAGAAGGTGATAAACTCTACTTCAAACCCAATGAGCCTTTCGAAGTCAGATGGACCCCTGATTGTGACACAGCATTCTGTGACATCATTCACCAGCTCAGACATGCGCCAATTCTCGCCTATGCAGATCCGACTAAACTGTATGTACTACACACTGATGCCAGTCTGAGTGGACTTGGAGTTGTACTTTATTCGGAGTATGAGGAAGGATTATGCCCCATGGCGTTTGCCAGTAGAAGCTTGGTTCTGTCTGAGAAAAACAATCCGGTATATAAACTTGAATTTCTCACTTTGAAATGGGCAATAGTAGACCATGAATACCTATACGGTGCCAAAATACTGGTAAAAACAGACAATAATCCCCTCACATATGTCCAAACCTCAGCTAAGTTGGATGCTACAGGACACAGGTGGTTGTCAGCTCTCTCAACGTATGATTATTCAGTGGAGTACCTTCCAGGCCTCAATCACATTGACGCTGATGTTCTAGCTAGAAGGCCTGCTTCAGATCCTGAGTAAGTAAGAATGTCAGAACAATCTGTAAGGGCCCTGTACCATAAAGTCTGACTGGGATGAACACCCATCTGCTGCCACTTTAAACTGCCTAGTTGACTGCTTGGGGCCTCCAGATACTTGTGTCCCTGTAACGTACTGCAACTTTGCGGCTTTGGATTTGATCACCCGGCCTCAAATCACTACAGCAGACATTCAGAGGGAACAATATCACAATCCTGTGATCAAGCTTGTGCTGAATGCCATAAACAAGGGACAAGACGTTTTTAAGCTACGGTCAAAAGATCAGAGAATTGCTTTACTGTTCAGAAAGGGGCCTAGACTTAAACTGCAAGATAAACTACTATACAGAGAGATCACAGATGAACAAGGGCAAGTTATTAAACAGCAGCTGGTGTTGCTGTCCAAGTTTAAACGTGTGGTCCTGAGAGCACTTCACGACCAGATGGGACATTTGGGCAGTGAAAGGACAGCAGACTCAGCTAGATTCCATTTCTACTGGCCTTAATTGTATGCGGATTTGGACCAGTACATCAAAACTTGCAGCAGATGCCTCCAGAGAAAGGCCCAGCCACAAGGAGCAGACCCTTTGGTTAACATCGTCACTAGTATGTCACAATCCCACTTAGCAGGTCAGGCCCTCTGCTCCCACAGTGAACGGGACTCCTCTGTCCCTGCACAACTGCTTTAAGTAGTCTGCAGTGTGCCCGCTGTCGTTGGAAACCATCTTCTTCCCTAACTACAGCTACTCTGACTTGCACTTTAGAAAACAAAAATAAAACAGGTAGGAACTCGACTGTAAGCCAAGTGACATACTTCTGTTTCCTTTTAAAAATAAATCACTGCCTTTTTCTTTCTTTGCAAGTGAGCTGAAAGTATCAAGCCGACACACTGAGCAATAAAAGCTTGTAATACCAAACTTATGCACACCACTGCCAACCAATCTGTCACAACCCCATTCAGCAGGTCAGGACCTCTGCTCCCACAGTGCCAACCTCCGAGCGCAGTATTGTGAACAGGAAACAGAAACAGGGTAACCCTCCTGTCTGTTTTGTTGGTTCGAATTAACCTTTGGTCTCAAGTTTCTGGAGGGATTCAAACTGTGAACCTCTTGCTAGCGTACCCAATGTACAGGCTCAGATAATTCTGCTCTTCGGGGTGGGGGCGCAGGTATCTTTTGCCTATGGGCACCTAACCAGGTGTACAAAATGAACCCTTAAAACTCTATGAAATACCTCAGAATAAACTCTTGTCTCTTACCTTTTCCCAGTTTGGTAAACCAGTAAGCTTTGCACAGTGTCAACTTTAACCATATATGCTTCACTTGTCAAATAAATAATTTTCAAAGGCACACCAAGCAGTCTCTTAAAATGAGAATGTTTACCTAAAAATAGATAAAAATGTAAAACGCAGAATATATCACTAAACATTACAATCACTTAAAAAAAAAGGGTTTAAAAGTACAATTTCCTACCAACCATACACTTAGACTTGCCTAGCTAATGTATTCTTATATTCTTACAGTGCTGAAAGATGTTGTAGCTTCAGAGTCCAAACATGTGTGTGTCTAAAGGTCATTTACAGCATAATTAAAAAACTGTCTTGACCCTGCCTTCTCCATGATGTCACCCAGCTCCTCCTCTGTTTATTAAAAATGATACAATCAGGATGTCTTATCAAGCAGGAGATAAATTAATAGGTGACATCAGCAAAAACTCATGTCCCCACATGACTTCCCAATCAAGTCTGTAATTTTCCAAGTTCTTTCTTTCATCCATGAGCAGCATCCTGCTCTTTATAGACATCAAAAAGCATTTATGACGTAGCACCTAAGTGACATACCTGTGTTCTTCCTCTAAACATCATAAACGTTTATGATTTCCAGCCTAGCAGCTGGCAGGTACAAATAAACTAGATAAACAGGAGATCCTTAATTTAGGTCTCTTCTAGCCTTTAATTATCTCGTGTCTTTTATCTTTTAGATGAAACCTGGGGGGGGGGTGTTAACCCACAGGCTGTCTCAGCATGTCTCATGAGAGACACTCAATAACACATTTTTATATTATAAAAAGCATAGATCAATCAGAACCAGCTGTCCAAGCGTCACAGTCCTCCCTACCTAGACTGAATTTGGGGGCTCTATCCCTTGCATGGGATAAGCTTCCCAAATCAGTTCACTCCTCATAGACGCGAGACAACCCATCTGAGTTCTGATTTTTCACTCCCGCCCTATGTAGAATTGTCATGTCATACCCTTGCAAAGCAAGACTCCATCTTAGCAATCTACCATTGTTTCTTCCCATCTGCATCAGCCAAACCAAGGGGTTGTGGTCAGTCTGTACTACAAAACGCTGGCCATATAAGTATGACTCCAACTTCTTTAGGGCCCACACTATGGCAAGACACTCATTTTCCACAGTGGAGTATGCCTGCTCCCTGGGAAGTAACTTTTTACTCAGATACGCTACAGAGTGATCTTTCCCTTGGCTAGATGTCTGACTCAGTACTGCCACAATACCCAGGTCTGAGGTGTCAGTTTGAACTATAAAGGGTCTGCAGTAGTCAGGACTTGTCAAAACAGGAGCACTGCACAGCGCCTCCTTCAATCTGGTAAAGGCTTCTTCACAGACTGGCCCCCAGGTAATTTTCTTTGGCATCTTCTTCTTTATCAGGTCAGATAGGGGAGCAGCCAGGGCACTGTAATTGGGTACAAACTTTCTACAGTACCCAGATGTCCCAAGAAAACTCCTGACCTGCTTCTGCGTTTCTAGTCTGGGCCATGCCTGGATCACCTCTATTTTTATCTGGTTAGGACACAGCTGTCCCCGGCCTACTACATGCTCGAGGTATGCCACCTCTCCCATGGCCACCTGGCACGTCTCTGCTTTGACAGTGAGTCCAGCTCTCTGTATCCTGCCCAGCACTTCCCTAAGGTGCGACAGGTGTTCCTTCCAGCTGGCATTAAAGATGGCAATGTCATCCAGGTATGCCACGGTGTACTCCTCAGCACCATTTGACACCTGGTTCACCAACCTTTGGAAAGTTGCCGGGGTGTTCTTCATTCGGAAAGGCATTACTTTTAATTCAAATAAGCCTATCGGAGTGACGAAGGCCGACCTCTCCCTAGCTCTGTCCGTCAACTCTACCTGCCAGTACCCCTTGTTCAGGTCAATGGTCGTAAGGTAGGTCGCCCCTCCCAACTTGTCCAGGAGTTCGTCCGTCTGGGGCATCGGGTGGGCGTCTGACTTTGTGACTGCATTCAGTCCACGACAGTCCACACAGAAACGAGAGGAGCCATCTGGCTTGGGCACAAGGACTACGGGTGAGGCCCAGGGGCTGTGGGATCTCTGGATTACCCCTAAGTCCAGTATCTCCTCCATTTCCCTCCTAATGTCCTTTTGGACAGCCTCTGACACCCAATATGCTGTCCGCGGTATGGGCGTCTGTGTCCCTGTCTCTACATCGTGAGTCGCTAAGGGGGTTAGTCCAGGCTTGGCGGTAAACAATGGGGCAAAGTCTGCTAAAACCTCCCTTACTTCCTGGATCTTGTCTGGGGTCAGCTGGGGAGACAATTTAACTGCCTCCACACAGAACTCCGGCTAACTTTCTTCCAGCAAGTCCAGAAGGGGGTCTCCTTTGTCCGTCCCCTCCCCAGGACTACACACTGCAAACACCATGTCAGCCCTATTTGCATATGGCTTCATCATGTTGACATGGTACATCCTTTCTGTCTGTCTTCAGTCAGGAAGCTCTACAATATAGTTCACGTCATTTACCTTCCTAACTACTTTGTACGGTCCTGCTCACTCAACCTGCAGATTATCTTTCCGGACCCGAATAAGGACCATGACTTCCTGACCCACCATGTATGAGCGAGCTCTGGCTCAGCAGTCATACCACTCTTTTTGTTTCTGTTAGGCAGCTGCCAGGTTGCTCTGGGCTGTCCCCATAAGCTCCTTCAGCCTTTCTCTAAACTTAAGGACGTAATCCACTATGGAGTTCCCTGGGTGGCGTGCTTGCCTTCCCAGTCCTCCCGGATCAGGTACAGGGGTCCACGTACCCGGCATCCATATAAGAGTTTGAAGGGGGGGAAAATCCTGTTGACTCTTGGGGCACCTCCCTGTATGCAAACAACAGGTGGGGAAGGTATCTCTCCCAGTCCCTCCCATGCTGTTCAGCAAATGCCCAGAGCACTGACTTCGGGATACCATTGAATCTTTCTAAAAGCCCATGGGCTTGTGGGTGATACAGTGTCGTGCATCTCTGCACCACCCCACACTTCTCCCATAAACATTTCATCAGATCCGACATGAAGGAACCCCTTCGATCGGTGATAACCTTCTGTGGAAACCCAACACAGGAGAAAATCCCAAGTAAGGCATCTGCCACTTTGTCTGTCCTCAGTGAGGATAGGGCAACTGCCTCTGGGTACCGGGTGGCATAATCCACCACTATCAGGATGAATCTCTTCCCTGAGGAGCTGGGGGTATTTAAAGGCCCCACAACATCCATTCCCACCCTCTGGAATAGCTCCTCCACTATGAGCAATGGAATCAGGGCGGCTTGGGTTTTCTTGCCCGCCTTCCCTATTTCTTGGCACCAGTGACAAGACCTGCAATACTCCTTCACCTGCTGGGTGAAGTTAGGCCAATAGAAATTCTGAGCCAACCGCTGTGTAATGTGCACAATTCCCAGATGACCTGACAAGGGAATATCATGTGCAATCTTGAGTAACTGCTCACGATACCCCTGGGGAACGACAAGCTGCCTGCCTAGCACCCCTCCCTCTGTCTGCACAGCCTGAGCATAGATAAGACAATTTTCCCAATAAACCTTATGTCTGCTGTCACCTCCCTGTGCTCCGTCAGAATCTGCCCAAGCCCTCAGCTTCTCTAGACTAGGGTCACTTCTCTGAGCAGCTGCAAACTCCTCACACATTCCCAAGGCATGGGACAGGTCCCCTTCTGCCGCTAAACAAGGGTCCCTAGCACTAGCGTCAGAGCACTCAGGATCACTGTCAATCCCAACCCTCAGACAATGGGTCACCCCTCCCTCTTTGGAGTAACCCTCTGTAGCTGTGTGGTTAACTGCTACTGGGGAAATTTCTACCGCCTTTTCATTAATCTCCATATCAGGAAACACAGGCTGTGGAACCAGCCTCCCAGTGGTTTTCACAATGGCTTCTGTGGGGTTCAGGGAACTACCATTTTCCTTTGCCACTTGGCTACGGGTAACTGCACACACCATCCCTTGTTTGAGACTGTTGCCCAGGATCACATCCACTGCTAAGGTTTTGGCTACATCCACCTGTTGCACAGTTCCCCCTGTTTCACCCCAGTCTAGGAGCACACTGGTTAGGGGGCAATGTTTTCTGCTCATCAGTAAAGTCCTGTACAGTGACGCATTTGTTGGGTATAAGCTGACCAGGCTCTACTAGATCCCCCTTTACTAAGGTTAGGAATGCCCCTGTGTCCTTTAACCCTTGTGTCTGTAAACCATTCACCATGACTGGGTGCATGTGCTCCTTCATGTTCAAAGGCATGCTTCCAGGGACACACAAACAACCCACTTCTTTCCTAGCCCCCTGTTGTGTATTACTCGCCTTTTTAGGACCCTGTCTAGCAATATGCCCAGTTTCTTTACATAACCAACATTCATTTCTTTTCTCAGAGAAATCTTTTCTCTGAAACCTGGGGCTAACTGATTTTGGTGGAGGCAGTGAGGATTTTAGCTGCCCTGAAGGCGCGCTTTTCCCTTTCTACGCTGCCCACCCGCCCCATTCGCTCTCAGGGCAGGTCTGCTCTTGGCATAGCGGACCGAGAGTTCAGCAGCCTCTTGCACTGTTTTGGGATCTCGGTCCTCCAGCCAGGTTTTCAGCTCTGCTAGGCATGCCCAGAAAAACTGTTCTAACAAAATCACATTTTCAATTTTATCAACAGAGTTTGCTTCAATTCCTTCCCACCAACATTTTAAAAACCAACGTTGTTTCGTGCTAGCCTCTCATAGCTCATGTCAGGGCTTCTCCTGAGTTTATGGAATTTAGCTCTGTATGATTCAGCAGTTAATTCAAATTTCTTTAACAGTGCAGCTTTAAGTTTGCTGTAATCATCACTGTCCTCATTGTCCATTTGACCCAATGCACTTCAAGCTTTCTCGGTGAGTAGCGGGGATAGCTGGAAGCTCCAGGACTCTCTAGAAATTTTAGCCTGAATACAAACTTTTTCAAAAGAATTTAAAAAGGCATCCATATCCTCCTCCTCTTTAAATTCGGCTATCAATTTGGAATTCAATTTGTAACCCAGTCCTGTAGTCCCAGTTAAACCCAAGCCACTTACCTGATCTCATGCTGGTGGTTGGGAGTCGTAGCTTCTCCAGTTCATGTTGCCTCTGGCGCTCATGCTCTTCACGGTCAGCCTCCCACTGTTCCTGCTCTGCCTCTTGGTGTTCTCGCTCTGCCTCTCGGCGTTCTCACTCCCTCTTCTCCTCTACAGCTCGCTGTTCTCACTTCTCTTCTCTCTGGAACTCCAGCTCTATTCAGCGCAACTCAATCTGCAGCCAGCGTACTTCTGGATCCAGGATACTGCTGACCTTCCCCTGCTGTTGTGGCCCTTCACGGACAGTGGCCCTGCTGCCCTCCTCATCGGATCTGGACACTGCACTGGCCGCCAGCCCTTCCACAGTCAAGGTTTGGTCTCTTACAGTAACTGTCTGTGACTCGATGCTCTGGGTATCTGCTACCATCAGGGCATCCACGAGGTTCTGCTTGGTGGCTTTCGCCTCGAACGGGACTCCTCTATCCCTGCACAACTGCTTTAAGTAGTCTACAGTGTGCCTGCTGTAGTTGGAAGCCATCTTCTTCCCTAACTACAGCTACTCTGACTTGCACTTTAGAAAAAAATAAATAAAGCAGGTAGGAACTCAACTGTAAGCCAAGTGATATACTTCTGTTTCCTTTTAAAAATAAATCACTGCCTATTTCTTTCTTTGCAAGTGAGCTGACAGTATCAAGCCGACACACTGAGCAATAAAAGCTTGTAATACCAAACTTATGCACACCACTGCCAACCAATCTGTCACAACCCCACTCAGCAGGTCAGGACCTCTGCTCCCACAGTGCCAGCCTCCGAGCGCAGTATTATGAACAGGAAACAAAAACAGGGTAACCCTCCTGTCTGTTTTGTTGGTTTGAATTAACCTTTGGTCTCAAGTTTCTGGAGGGATTCAAACTGTGAACCTCTTGCTAGCGTACGCAATGTATAGGCTCAGATAATTCTGCTCTTCGGGGGGGGCAGATATCTTTCACCTACGGGCACCTAACCAGGTGTACAAAATGAACTCTTAAAACTCTATGAAAGACCTCAGAATAAACTCTTGTCTCTTGCCTTTTCCCAGTTTGGTAAAACAGTAAGCTTTGCACAGTGTCAGCTTTAACCATATATGCTTCACTTGTCAAATACAGAATTTTCAAAGGCACACCAAGTAGTCTCTTAAAATGAGATGTTTACTTAAAAATAGATAAAAATGTAAAATGTAAAACACAGAACAATATATCACAAAACATTACAATCACTTAAAAAATACAGGTTTAAAAGTGCAATTTCCTACCAACCATACACTTAGACTTGCCTAGCTAATGTATTCTTATATTCTTACAGTGCTGAAAGATGTTGTCGCTTCAGGGTCCAAACATGTGTGTGTGTGTGTGTGTCTCTAAAGGTCAGTTACAGCATAATTAAAAAAACTGTCTTGACCCTGCCTTCTCCATGATGTCACCCAGCTCCTCCTCTGATTATTAAAAATGAAACAATCAGGATGTCTTATCAAGCAAGAGGTAAATTAATAGGTGACATCAGCAAAAACGCAGGTCCCCACATGACTTCCCAATCAAGTCTGTAATTTTCCAAGTTCTTTCTTTCATCCATGAGCAGCATCCTGCTCTTTACAGACATCAAAGAGCATTTATGACATAGCACCTAAGTGACATACCTATATTCTTCCTCTATACGTCATATAAGTTTATGATTTCCAGCCTAGCAGCTGGCAGCTACAATTAAGCTAGATAAAAAGGCGATCCTTAATTTAGGTCTCTTCTAGCCTTTAATTATCTCCTGGCTTTTATCTTTTAGTTGAAACCTGGTCGGATGTTAACCCATAGGCTGTCTCAGCATGTCTCATGAGAGACACTCAATAGCACATTTTTATATTACAAAAAGCATAGATCAATCAGAACCAGCTAGGAGTTATACTGCTATTATACTACTTGTAACCTTAGGACAACAGGATTCTGCTTACTATTTTGTAAATGTTATTAACTACTTTCTCTACTCCAAATGTAAAACATTTCCTCTGATTTCGTGTGGAGAAAACTTGAAATAAAAATACATTTTTTAAAAAGAAGTACAAAAGGAGTGCTGTGAAAGAAAGTGATAAACTCTACTTCAAGCCCAATGAGCTTTTCGAAGCCAGATGGACCCCTGATTGCGACACAGCATTCTGTGACATCATTCACCAGCTCACACATGCACCAATTCTCGCCTATACAGATCCGACTAAACTGTATGTACTACACACTGATGCCAGTCTGAGTGGACTTGGAGCTGTACTTTATTCAGAGTATGAGGAAGGATTATGCCCCATGGCGTTTGCCAGTAGAAGCTTGGTTCTGTTTGAGAAAAACAATCCAGCATATAAACTTGAATTTCTCACTTTGAAATGGGCAATAGTAGACCAGTTTCATGGATACCTATATGGTGCCAAAATACTGGTAAAAACAGACAATAATCCCCTCACGTATGTCCAAACCTCAGCCAAGTTGGATGCTACTGGACACAGGTGGTTGTCAGCTCTCTCAACGTATAATTATTCAGTGGAGTACCATCCAGGCCTCAATCACATTGACGCCAATGTTCTAGGTAGAAGGCCTGCTTCATATGCTGAGTGAGTGAGAATGTCAGAACAATCCGTAAGGGCCCTGTGCCAAAAGTCTGACTGGGATGAACACCCATCTGCTGCCACTTTAAACTGCCTAGTTGACTGCTTGGGGCCTCCAGATACTTGTGTCCCTGTAGTGTACTGCAACTTTGCGGCTTTGGATTTGATCACCCTGCCTCAACTCACTACAGCAGACATTCAGAGGGAACAATATCACAATCCTGTGATCAAGCTTGTGCTGAATGCCATAAACAAGGGACAAGATGTTTCTAAGCTACGGTCAAAAGATCAGAGAATTGCTTTACTGTTCAGAAAGGGGCCTAGACTTAAACTGCAAGATAAACTACTATACAGAGAGATCACAGATGAACAAGGGCAAGTTATTAAACAGCAACTGGTGTTGCCGTCCACGTTTAAACGTGTGGTCCAGAGAGCTCTTCACGACCAGATGGGACATTTGGGCAGTGAAAGGACAGCAGACTCAGCTAGAGTCAATTTCTACTGGCCCAAATTGAATACGGATTTGGATCAGTACATCAAAACGTGCAGTAGATGCCAACAGAGAAAGGCCCAGCCACAAGGAGCAGCCCCTTTGGTTAACATCGCCACTAGTGCACCCATGAAGCTTGTATGTATTAACTTTTTAAGTTTAGAGCCTGATGCAAAAAACTTCAGCAATGCACTTGTCGTGACAGACCACTTCACCTGTTATGTACAAGCCTATCTGACAACAAGTGACCAGAAAGCAGCCACCGTGGCCAAGGTGCTCATTGAAAAATGTTTTATCCATTACAGTGCCCTACAGAGGATCCATTTCAACCAGGAAAGGGACTTTGAAAGTCATTTAATCAAGGAGATGCTGTCCCTCTGCGAAGTGAGAAAGTCAAGAACCACTCCTTCCTTATCACCCACAAGGTGACCCCCCAACCTGAACAGTTTAATCGAACATTGCTGGACATGTTGGGCACCCTTCACCCGAAAGACAAGCTGAGGTGGAGTTAGCAGATAAGTACTTTAGTACATGCTTACAATTGTACTTGTAATGATGCCACTGGTTTCTCACCGTATAAACTAATGTTAGGCCAGGAAGCCTGAATGCCTGTAAACATTTGTTTCAGAGTGTTCCCAGATGGGATTCAGGGTAACTACCTTCAATATGTGCAAAAACTCAAGGCTCAGCTCAATCATGCCTACCAACTGGCACACACCATGGCTGCCAATAAAACTTAGCAAACAAGGTGAGACACAACAAATGAATAAAAGCCCAAGAGCTACAACCTGGAGACCGTGTTCTCATGAGAAACCTAGGCCTGCATGGAAAACACAAAATAGCTGACCGGTGGAGTCACACCCTGTACACTGTCATTAGCAAGCTGGATGATCTGCCAGTCTACAAAGTGCGTCTAGAAAATGACCCACGAGCTGCAAAGCCAATACACCAGAATCACCTCTTACCCATTGAACAACTTTTTAATAGACTCTGCACCTCAAGCTGATGTTCCCACTGGGCCTGTTACCAGATCTGCTTCTCAGAAAAAACAGTCAAACCAGCCTCCTGCCTTGCAGCAGTTAAAGCCTCCAACAAGTAATGCTGTCATTAATAATGATACTAATTCTGAGTCCAATGAAAGTGAATATAGGCCTGTGTATTACCCCTCCTTTGAGCTGGTACAGTTATTTCAAGAGATCACTGCTGTTAATATGGGAGACTACACTGAAGATTCAGAACTGTCTGGCCTTCCAGCCTTCTCAACCACTCTATGCCACCCGACAGTGAGATACACAGCATAACTTCAGAAGTAGCTGACTAGCTATGTCTGGTAGAACTGCCAGAAATTGAAATGGCTACCTCTAACCAAGAGAATAAGGACCGAACTGATAAGCCCTTACCTGAAGCTGAGATATCTGGACTTAGTGAACCTGACCTCAACTCAGAAAGTATTTCTAATTCTGAAAGTACTAGCAGTGTGCTAAATTATTTAAATTTTGTTGAAATACCTCTTACTGATGAACCAGAGTCTACAGAACAAGCAAATGCAAGTGCTGTTACCAATACAGGTAATACTTTCCACTCTGAACAAAGAGTGCAGATGTGCCCCTTTCGTCAGAAGCTGCTTTACTGACGGACAATAAGCCGGGAGTCGTGAACCTGAATGAAGATGTTGAAAGGACTGTGCCTGTACCCCCTCCATGTAGAAGATCTGAAAGAGTTGTCAAGCCTATAGTACGCCTTACGTATGACTCTCCAGGAGAACCTGTAGACCTTCCTATGAATGTGGTTCATAAAGGGGTTTATATTACAGCCAATTCCCTTCCTAAGATAGCATACACTGTAGCTTCTAAGTTAGTGATAAAACCCTCCAACCAATATACCCATAGTCATTTTACAAAAAGTCTAGAGTTAGCTGACAAGTTCAGATTACCAGTCATGTGAGTTAGTGTACAAAGAGAGGTAAAGACATGGGTACTGCATATAACTAACTGAGATAGAATAAGGATACACAATAAATGTTGAAATGAAAATGTAATTGTTTAAATATTACCCATGTTTATGAAAATGCTATTTACAAGTAAAGCATGCTTATTATGAATCTTAAAGGGAAACGACCACCTCGTATCGGGCCCCACCTCCATGTGAAGGGCCCGATTAGAAATTTAATAAAATGTAAGTATTTTTTAACTTACTGTGGTAGATTTAATTTAAAATTCTATCTGGTCGATCGTGCGCCCTCCCTGCCAGCATTTTACGAGTGTGAGCCTTCCCTGGTGCGTCCACAACCACCCACAGCTGTCCCAATATGATGTGAAAAGCGGGAGCAGCCGGGCTCGAATCCATTGGCATATTGTATGGCTCTATTTTGAACAGCTCAGTTTGCAGCCTGGGTGTTCCCATGCAATACCGGGACCATGTATGGTTTAAAAGGCACCTGCCAGTTGGTACCTGGTCTCAGTATAGCAGGACACATATGTTTGAAACCGAGCTATTTGAAGATACATATCTGCAAATAGCTCCAGTTTGGAGCCTCCAGTGTGGTCAGTATACACCAAGATCAGGTACCGACTGGCAGGGTGCCTCTCAGCCCGTACCTGGTCCAGGTATAGCATGGGAACACCCAGGCTCCAGTCACTTCTATCATAGTGTGGCTGGCAGCGGGGGTTAATTAATTTATCTTGTATAAGTAAAATACGGGAGACACTCCAGTATTCCTCCTAAAGAAGAGGCTGGTGTGCCTCGAAGCGCTGGGGACCTTTCCTGGCTGCAGCTGATTTTATTTGGTGATGGTCACAGTATAGCATATATTGTGTGGTGTAATGGGCATCCATGCCCATTTCGGACATGCACTCTGCTTCCCTTCTGTGAACTGGCAGTTTGGGGGGAGGCATTTGAGGGTTGGTAGCTGGCTTAAATTACTGATTAAACATGCAGCTAGATACTGCAGCTGCACTCTTTTCTGTAAATTCATGTTTAAAAAAAAAAGCAGTTTCCTGCTTAATCAGCTAGAGGAAAGCAGCTGTGCTTTGGCATTCTAAGTTGATGTGCTCGCTGTGGGCTTGCTATCAGTACTCTCCTTAAATCTCAGTTCATTCAAAACTAGACATCTCGAGCAAAGAAAAACAGTGCACTCGTGGAACAGGTGATGCTAGGAAAATCATCTGATTTTCTCATAACTTTCATATACTGTGACCATCACCAAATAAAATTAACTGCATCCAGGAAAGGTCCTCAGCGCTTCAAGGCACACCAGCCTCTTTGCTAGGAGGAATACTGGGGCACCTCCCCTATGTCACCTTATATGCCATAAATTAATTATCAGGGTCTTCATATCAAGCACATTACCTCATGCTTTCCCTTTTAATTGGTGTTAGGGAATTCTGTTATAGTAGGAGAAGCATCCCTAGCAAACCAGTTTAAAATATCATGCACAAAGCTCCTGCCCAACTAGTGGCTTATTTAGACCCACGTAGTAACCGGGCATATGGACGGCTTAGAAACAGAAACCGCTTGGTGGAGCTCACTTTGGATGCCTGGGAGCAGACTAAGAAAAGAAGAGGAGCAGGGGAAGATCTGACGTTGTTGGTTCCTGTTGTTGGAAACCTGTCCTTCCTGCCTGGGCTTGGGGATCCCGGTTTTCACTTGTGGGGTGGGGGTGCAATATTTAGGTGATCTGTACAGGCCGGAGGGGATCAAAACTTTTGAGGCACTCCAAAACCCATTCGGAATTCCTGTCACACATAGATATAAATATTTCCAGGTTTGTGCATTTAGGTAAAGCAGAAACAGAGCTCTGACAGATCCATCTGTCCTAAGCCCACTGGAACGAGTAGTGTTATGGCATGCTCCTCTCCAAAAGGGCTAATAAATAGCAAGTTTGGTTCATCAGGGCACGGATGTGTTTCCAGACTTGGGTGGGGTAAAGGTGCTGTGGGAGCGGGACTTGGGGACACCGATTTCAGATGACAACTGGGCCACTATAATTAGAACCCATATGGGACTCTTGATTTGTAATAAATATAAAGAATCACAATTCAAATTCTTGCACAGGCTGTACTGTCCCCCGGTTATAATACATAAGTTTCATCCAGCAGTGTCCTCTGTATGTGGCCAATGCAATAGTGCATATATTCATTACTTTTCGGAATGTGTGGATCTCTGCACCTTTCGGTCTCAAATTGCCCAAGAGGTATCAAGTATCTTTTTTTTTTATACTTCTTTATTGTTTTTTAGATGTGTATCATAGATTATGCATACCATTACATCTTTCATGTCTTACAGTAATTGACGATTGTGCTATATTTACAATATAGATTGTTCTATAATTTACAATTATAGCACAATCTCACTCATACAAAATAAACATATCATCTAATCTTTCAAGTTCAGATTACATCTATGTAAGACCTTTAGATGAACTGTTATTATCCAGGGATCAGGAAAGGAAAAAAAAAAAGAAAAACAATAAAACAAAAAGAAAAAGAAAAGAAAAGCAAAGCAAACTTATTTAAGCCAACAGTACTCTTGTACCTTTTTTTAAATCTATTTGTGTTTGCATTTACATTAGTTTATATTGCATTCTTTTTGTTTCAGTTAATATAAGTGGTTCATCTCTTATTTATAATACCTTCAGCTAATTCGGTCCTCGCTTTACTTCATGTCAATGATCTTTATTTTGTTCTAAATAAACATCTCTCTTATGTACCCTTATTATTTTTCTCTTTTAGTTATCTGGGAGGATAAGCAGTTCCCATCTATTTCATATGTTATTAAATTGTTCTTTTCTTTGATTAATTGCCCAGGTTATTTTCTGTATTAATTGTATTTGTTGTACAATCTCTAGCCAGTCTGTTCCCTCTGGAGGGGCCTCTTGCAGCCATTTTCTTGTTATGGCTTTCAGTGCTGCTGCTATCAGTATATTTCAGAGGTGTATTTCGTCTCGCCCCTTCATTTCTCTGGGACACAGTCCCATTACTAGGTGTTCAGAACTTAATTCTGTATGAAACATAAATAATAGCTTTAATTTGGCTCTCACGTGAATCCAAAAAGATCTCAACCTGGGGCAGTGCCAAAAGACATGTGCCAATGTAGATCTATCTTTTCCACATCTCCTCCAGCAGGCTGAGCTAAATCGCCTATCCCAGTGGGTCATTTGAACAGGAGCTAATAAGTACCTAATTCTCACTTTCCAGCAAAATTGTCTCCAAGAGGGTGAGGAGGTGGTGGACCACGTATGTCTCCACAGTCTCATCCACTCCCTCTCTGTAAGGGTGGTGTCTAATTCTTTCTTCCACTTTTTCATACTAGTTTTAGTGGAAACATTTACTTTTTATTACAACGGATCAGGAGTCGTGCAGGGGGTTGGGGGGACCACTAGACTACCAGGGAAATAACATTTAATTTGTATTAAAACGGATCAGGAGTCGTGCAGGGGGGTGGGGGACCACTAGACCACCAGGGAAATAACATTTAATTTTTATTACAACGGATCGGGAGTCGTGCGGGGGGGGGGTGTATTATATGCATTGTATAATAGGGTAATTGCTTTTTTGCCATATAATGAATTCCATATTTCCCTAAATAGTATTTGTATAATTCCCAGTCCCTCTATCTTGGATCCCTGTTCCTGTAGTTCTCTAATGTAGTGTCTAAGTTGATAGAACCTCAACCTGTCTAGGTGTGTCCACCCATACATACTTTGTACCTGTTCAAAAGATATAATCTGTGTACCCAGCATTAACTGATATGGGAAAGTAATTCCTCTGTTAGCTTGTTTTAGGAACCACTTGTCCTGTGTTGCAGGAGGAAACCCTGGATCATATATCCACCAACGAAACAGCCACATAGCTTTTTGTAATTTTCCACCTCTAATACCCTTCCCCATCCCTCCAAAACCATCCTAATACCCGTGAAATATGTTTGGCAGGAAAATTTAATTCTGGGTTGGAAAATCATGGCTCTTGATGGGGGCCCAGTTTGATCCATGGTGTCTATTCTTTTCCATAGTGCGTCGCAGTTTTTGTTTCCCCAAAGCAGAACTATTCTCATTTAAGATGCTATCCAATACCCTGCTAAATCAGGAAAAGCCAGCCCTCCTTCCATTTTTGGTAAATATAATATTTTTCTCTTAATTCTGGGATGTGTTTTTCCCCATGCAAAAGAGGGTAATAATTGTTGCCAGTTTGCCAGCCTGAGTTCTGAGACCTCACAGGGGACGCATTGAAACAAATAAAGGAATCGTGGTAGTGCGCGTTCATTTTCAAGGCCTGTACCTCGTCTCCAAACGATAAAGGTAAGAGTTTCCAATGTAGGATATATGCCTTTAATTGAGTAATTAAGGGTGGGTAGTTTAAATTATATAATTCTCCTTAAGTCCTACCTATAACAATCCCCAAATACTTCATGCTGGAAAGATTCCACTTCATGGGGTATTGTTCCCTTATTGTTTAAGTAGATATATGATGAAGATTCAGGGCCAGATAATCAAACAATTGCACCCAGCACAAAACCATAGCGCTGGATGTGGTGGTGAGAGGAGGGCTGAGCCAGTTGCCGGCTCCATTCCTAGAGTGTTGCTGGGCTGAGCGGGGCCATCACTGCCAGGTGGAGGGACCACTAGACTACCAGGGAACAGTTATTTTGCTAAGTTTGCCCACCAGGCAGTGCTAATTTAGCCCCGGGGCAAAGTTTTGAATATCTGGCCCTCAGTGTCTCCGTCTTATCCTTATTTAGAATATAACCTGAAATTGTCGAGAATCTGTCCAACTGCTTCATCAGCTGAGGCATAGATTCTTCAGGTCTGGACATGTATACTATGATATCATCGGCATACAATGTCACTTTATTCTCCCTGTCTCTCATCTGTATCGCATGTATTTGATCATTCTGCCTTATACTTTCTGCCAAAGGCTCAATGTATAGGGCGAAAAGTAATGGGGAGAGGGGGCACCCCTTGTCTTGTCCCTCTCCCAAGGACAAATCCCACAGAAATATGTCCATTTGCTCTTACATATCCCATGGGGCTTTTATAGAGTTTGAATAAATTTTTAATGAAGTCCTCCGGGATCCCAAACCTGGAAAAGACTCTCTTCAGAAAAGACCATGAGACTTTATCAAAAGCCTTTTCAGCAATGATTTATATGGTCTACTATATGTACAGTTCTTCTCAGGTTGTCCTGAGCCTGTCTGCCTGGGACAAATCCTGTCTGATCCAAATGGATCAATGAAGGCAGGACTTATTGAAATCTACGAGCAATCATACATGTATATAGTTTATAGTCATTGTGCAATATGGAAATGGGTCGGTAAGCAGTGCATTTTGAAGGGTCCTTTCCAGGCTTGGGAATCACCGAGATGACTGCCTGTGCCCACGATGTTGGTGGTTCTCCCTTTCCATTAAACACTACCTGCATAGTCTGAAACAAAAGGGGCTGTATCATTTCTGCAAAAGTTTTATAAAACTCAGCTGCTAAGTCGTCATGTCCAGGACATTTTCCAGTATTTAATCTCCCTATTTCCATTTTAAGTTCTTGGTATGTTAAGGGTTTAATGAATTGTATTTTTTGTTGCTCAGTAATTTTAGGAAGTGTTATTTTCCACATAAATTCTTCTGTGAGATTATCTGGAGCAGGGGGCTTGGCTCTATATAACGCTGCATAATATTCTCTAAAGGTTTCTGATACATCTTTTATTTTTGTCGCCCTCTGTCCCATACATGGATGTTGCAGTTGACTAATTACTGCCTTCGCTCTTTGCACTCTCAGTCTGGTTGCAAATAATTTCAATGAACGGGGGCCCCCCTTCATAAAATGTCTGCCTTAGAAAGATCAGTTTCTGTTCCACCCAGTAATCCAGATTTCCCAGCTGTTTTTTCAACCCTAGTAATTCTTTATATATGTCTGTCTTTTTTATATTGTTGTTTTTGTTCATCTTCTAGTACTTTTATTTTCTTCTGAAGATCTCCTCTGGTCATTTCCCTCTCTCTTTCCTTTTTTGCTGATATTTCCATAAACTTTCCTCTCAAAACCGCCTTCGCCGTATCCCATAATATGTTTGCTGTAATGTCTGGGGTATTATTCTCCTCTAGGTATTTCTCATACGAATTTTTTATGTCCTTCTGTACCTTCTCATCTTTGAGAAGCGATACATTAAGCCTCCAAATTGTGATTTTGCGAAAATCGCCTGTGTCCAAAGAAAGAAACACAGGAGTGTGGTCTGATAAAACCATGTCTCCGAACCAAGTTGAGTGCACTCTTTCCATCTCTTCTTTGTATAATAAAAAATAATCTAACCTTGAATATGTCCTATGAGGATTTAAAAAAAAAGTGTAGTCCCTCTTGGTCTTGTTAATCTGGCTCCATATAGCTATCATCCCCATTTCCATCAAAAGCTTATTTAGCTGTTTAGCAATTCTGTTTGATTGTCTCAAGACCTTAGAAGTAGTGTCCAGTATAGGGTTAAGAGCGAGGTTAAAATCTCCCCCATATTTTACTGTCCCGTCTGCCCAAGTCTGTAGCTGTAACAAAAAATCTTTATAAATTTTATATTCAGAACCTGGGGGGAAGTACAGTGAAATCAAGGTAATCCTCTGTCCCCTATGTAGTCCCTTCAGTGCCACAAACTTGCTCCCTTTGTCTATCCAAACGTCTTCTTTTTGGAATTGAGCCCCCTTCGAGATCAATATTGCCGTTCCTCTCCTCCTTCCCTTTCCATATATGGAGGCATATACCCCCTCAAACCCCATCCTGGACAACTTTCCATGCTCATTTTTCGAGAGATGTGTCTCCTGCATAAGCGTAAAATCTGCTTTTGTCTTTTTAATATCTGTCAGAATTTTGCTTCTCTTAACCGGGTTAGTTAGCCCGTGAATGTGATAAGAGCAGATTAATGTGTTCTTGTTATTCATTTTGACATATTAAGAGAAGTCGTTCCGTTTTCTGAGTGATCCACTTTCCAATAACTGATCCATTAATTTATATTAATGGTTAGATAATCATATCCTTCTCACATCTGGTGGCTATTAACATATAAACCAACAAAGCTTTAACTGAACAATCGTATATGATTCTAGTAGCCAACTGGGCTATTTAGAATTCTAAACTATTTAGTAACTCCCAAGGTAGGAAACCCTGTTTCGGTGCTTAGTGATAGCCCCCCTCCTCTTTATCTCCAGGGGATGTCACTAAGTAGGGGTATGAGTATTCTTTCCTCTAACTGAGGTTCTCTCCCCCCAAGCCGCTCGTTCTTAATCGGCTTGTGTAAATGATATTCTGTCACTGACTTTATATTGCTCTTAAAACTATCACTCTCTTCTTTTGAGCTCCCCACTCCCCCCGACCTTATTATTCGGTAAATAAATTCCATGTACAGTTTCCTCAACATACGTAGGCATATTTCCCACATTTCATCCTATTTTTCTTTTCCCCATTGTCTCTATCATCGATAAGATCATGCTCTGCGTAGACGAAACTGACAGTCCATAGACCTGTGATCTCCTTTATATGTTATTTGAAAGAGCGCTTTGTTCCTCCTTATGTTTAAGTAGTTAGTTTTTTCATACCATCTCCTGGCAGAAAGTCTCGTAAGTCTTCAGAAGTTGACCACTTGTGATGTATTTTTATTTCAACTTGCATGTCTGCCATTTCAGGGTCTATGAGTCTTTGCACTTCTTCCCCCCCCCAAGATCAGAAACCTCGCACAGCAGCTCAAGCATAAGCTCAATATGAGGCCCATCTCTGGGGGACAATTTTACTTAATACCTGAGGTCTCTGGATTACAGTCACCCTTCTTCCTCCATGGGAATAGAAGATTCATCCTTCTTCTCTGCATGGTGAAGCAACGCCGCTACACATCTCGCCGCCTCCCTTGCATTCAGTCGCATGCTGTTCTTGTTGCGCTGGTATGTCACTACTTGCCAGTCCGGATGGAAATGCTGTCCTATGGATTTTCTTTCCTGTGGTAGGTCTGGGACTCGCATTCCTCTTTTTGCCAATTCTTGCTTCTCCTCCTGAGCAGATCCATATAAAACAACTCCAGTGTCCCACATAACTCTAAGGCGTGCAGGGAATGGGGTCTGAAATTTGACGTTTTGTTCTCTGAGCACTTTTAAAATAGGTGCATATCTTTGTCTAGCGTTCTGTATCTCCGTTGGATAGTTATGATCGAGTGTAAGTTTAGAATCTAAGTACTTCAAGTTTTTTGCGACCAGGCTCGATGCAGTATGTCCTCTTTCACTTTGTAACTAGCACATTTGATTACTATGGATCTGGGATGAGCCTCTGGATCAGTCGTTTTTTTTCACCAAGGATCTGTGAGCCCTCTCAATTCTTAAAGTATATCTGGTAGGAAGATTCAGTACATCAGCAAGTAGAATCTCCATAAATTCTGCCATTGGGTATGTCTCTGCTCCTTCTTTCAGCCCGTAAACTCTCAAATTATCTCTCCGAGATCTGCTTTCTAGGTCCAATGTTTTGGCATGCAATTCAGCTCTTTGGTGGAGAAGCAGATCTATCATTTTGCTTAACTGCTGCGTGTGGTCTTTTGTAGCCACAACTCGTTCCTCTAGTGTATCCATTCGAGCTTATATTTTAGCGAGTTTATCAGATAAGTTTATGTTTTCCAGGATACATAGACAGTGTCGGCAGATAAGGGCCTATGGCCCACCCAGCCTGCCCATTTAAGTTTGTAAGTTCAGTTTATGTTTTCCAGGAAGTCTGTCGCCTCTTACCCCTGACCTCCAGAATTCCTTTATGTCTATCCCATGCATTCTTAAATCCCGTGATTGTTTCAGCCCCCACCACTTCCTCTGGCAGGGTGTTCCACTTGTCCACCACCCGTTCTGTGAAGAAATTCTTCCTCACGTTTCCTCTGAATCGTCCTCCCTCCAACTTCATCCCATGCCCTCTAGTCCTGGAACATCTTTTTCGCTTAAAAATAGTGCATTCCTGCACCCTGTTCCTCCCTGTAAGATACTTGTATGTCTCTATCATATCCCCTCTCTCCCTCCTCTCCTCCAGGGAGTTTTTGAATTCTTTATGATTTTCCTTTCTGGATCCTTGTATCTCATTTAGAAGAGTTTCAAATCGGTTACGCGATAACTGTTCTAACACCCCATCTGTTTCCTGTTCTGAGCCTCTGGCACTGGATGGAGATCTACTTCTATCTCGAGGCCCTCGGGCCCTATTTGCACAGTCTGCATCTCCGAACAACACATTTTTTCGGGGGGTTATTTTCAAACCTCTCCTGCCTTTAGATCCTCTGTTTGACATTTTCTCTGTTTCAGTCTTGATTTAGACGTTTTACAAGGGGATTTATGTAGTTTATCGAGTCAGGTGGTGGAGAGCCATTTTTCTCAAGTCTCTACAGGTCCGTGGAGGAACCGGAAGTTGTCAAGCATCTTTAATATGCAGACAGCAGATATGGCTGTGTCTCTCCTATTTGGGGTTGGGGACCTGGGTAAGGATGGGTAGGAACCCTATCCCACAGCAATCAGAATAATATTGGTTTTGGCATGCTAGTGCATTCAAAACACCTAGGTATCAAATGTCAAGCCCACTGTGGGCCAGTGGAAGACCCTGATCTTGCATAATATGGCCCTGGAACGTTTGATTTACCTGTTACAAGGTAGAGAGAATTTTTTTCTCTGTGGTTGGGAACAATACAACAATTCCCTCTCTGTGGCGGAAACAAATTTACTCAGACAAGGTGTTTTGTAGGGGGCCTGAAATCTCTCTTGTATGGTACTCATGGTTGGAGGTCCCGTCCTGGCTTCACCCTAGAGGTTGGGTCTGTGTATTCCCCCTCCTGGAGGACAGTCTGACTCGTGTAGAAGTGACTTGGAGTTTATATTATGGAAACATAACAGATATGTTTGTGTTTATATATACTCATAAGAACAATTTTCTTTTCTTTTGGGGGGATTATGTTTTAGTTATTTTATATGGATTTGCTGACTGTATTTATAATTGTTGTAGTTTTATTTATTCTTGTCAGACTGTTAACTGATATAAGATTTTTAATTTTTTTTGCATATACTGTATGTATGTATGTTTAGATGATTAATTCAGATGCTGTGTTTCTTTTTGTATGTGATATATAGTATTGTTGAATTTTTTTTATTGAATGTGTTTTTTTCTGAAATCTTATAAACAGATGAAAACAAAAAAATATCATACACAATAACTGCAAGATTCTCCCATACATTAAATAATATTTAACAACAGTAAGCTAATCTTTATAAGCGTTATGCTAACACGAGTTATTTAATTCCAGTTATTTTCCCCTTGGTTACTTTAGTCTTGCTACCTTAGTAAGTGTGCTCTGCAGTTACTGTTCCTACCTAGCTGCATATTGGGGGGGGGACAGATAGTACATTACAATACTATGTATGATAGCAACAGATCTTATTAACACAAAATTTTTTTACCATAACCACGTTGTCACACATTCATCACAAGGGGCATGCTGTCACTCTCGCCCCTCGCTCTTTAACATGTCATGGAACCAGGGGAAGGGGACCAAAAGACTGTATTACTCAAACGTTAAATCTTATGGTAGTTACAGTAGTGCACTGCTCCAGTCACTTCTATCATAGTGTGTGACTGGCAGCGGGGGATTAATTAATTTATGGGCCCAGTTATTCAGCGGTGGCTGCGTGAGGCGCTACAGTGTTGCACCATGCACAACCCACTGATGCACCCCGGCGCGATACTCAAAAGGGAAAAGAGCGCGGCACAAATCCCGATGTGCCGGAGCGCATCAGTAATGTATGCAGGCACAGGTGGGGGGGCGTGCCCATGCATAACCTGCACAGCCCAATATTCAGCCTGGGATATGCAGAGCCATGCACGCACAACCCCTACCTGCGCCAGCACAAAGTTAAGCCAAAAAATAAAGAACACTGATTGCCACCCACAGGTGAGCTGCTGCATTGCAGGGCGAACACGGCAGCCGCGCAACGTGGGTGGCCACCCGGTCTGCCGCCGCATCTGGCGCGCCTCTACGTTCGATCGGTGTCTGTTCGTGGCCGATACACCGTTCTTCTTGGTGTTCGGCAGTTCTATTGCATTGTCAGGTCATATTCGTTCATTTTCGGTGGTCCAGTGATCGTTAAAGTCATCGCGTATTCGTAAAACAAATTCCACATCCCTGGGATCTAGTGGGCCCTCTCAACCCACCCACTGAGCACCACACTGGCCAAGGGAGCGGTAGCTCACCTGCCTCCTCCCGCCTGTTTGCCTAGGGCTGCATTGCTTCAGTGTATCACCGGGCGCAGTAGCTCTCATCGCACATATTAACCAGATATGAATTCATTTCATTCGCATATCTGAATGTGTGAGACGCCCATTGGCTCACGCTTGTGAACCAATGAGCGTGCAGCCCTACCGAGGTGTCAGTCGTGGGCGGCAGATGGTGCTGCCGCCCGGCTGACGGGGAAGCGGGCGTGGTGCCCAGTGGGTGGGTGGGGGGTACCACTAGACCACCAGGAATATTGGAATTGATTTTGTTTTTACAAATGCCGCGATCGGGCACATGGCAGTCCACTGGACCACCAGGGATATTGGACGAATATGTCTATTTTCAGACAGATGTCCGCGATCAGGCACATAGCGGTCCACTGGACCACCAGGGATATTGGACGAATATGTCTATTTTTAGACAGATGCACCAGGGATATTGGACGAATATGTTTATTTTTAGAAAGATGCCCGTGATCGGGCTGCAGGGGGCATCGGTCCCCAACGGCTGCTGCCTGCAAGGCGCCAGGCGCAAGTCATCGAATCGGCAAGATTTCAGAGTTGAATAGAATAATAATGACATGCAAATGGCCCCATGTCACCTTGCATACATTATGGCCCCATTTGCATGTTCAGTTTTGAATATCGTGGTTGCTGTGCATGGCGCAATGGAACTTGCGCTAGCGCATCTCCAAGCTCCACTCTGGCCACTGCGCCAAGCACACTGGGGGTGGCCAGGGTGCGATATTCAAAGCTGCTGTGCCATGGTGCAGCTCCTTTGAATATCACTTACTCCACACCCCTATGCAGCCAAGTTGAGCCGTGCCCAAGCTAACGCCACAGCCTGACGCAGTTTGAATATCTGGGCCATGGAATACAAGTGAAGTAGGGGAGACACCCCAGCATTCCTCCTATTGAAGAGGCTGGTGTGTCTCAAAGTGCTGGGGACCTTTCCTGGCTGCAGCTGATTTTATTTGGTGATGGTCACAGTATATATGATTTATGAGAAAATAAAATGATTTTCGCAGCATCAGCTGGTCCACGATGTACTCCTTTTTTTTCCCCTAAGTTGATGTGCTGCAGTATTGACATCTTTACTGCAGCACAACATACTGATGTCACTACTGCAGCATAACAACCATATTCTAGGCATGGATTTCAATGCAGAACATTCCACCATACACCATATACCGTAGAGAACTGTGTATGAGAAATCATACACATCAAGTCTGTGTTTGCATTGAGAAGTTTCCAAGGTAACAAAGACCTTCAGTTCAACTCAATTCAATTCAATTCAAACTTTATTTATAAAGTGTTTTCAAAAACCAAAGCGCTTAAACAATATAAAAACAAATAATCAAATAAATCATATAAACTATTAAAAAGGCAGCAGTAATAAAACTAAACATTGTCCACAAAAGCTAAGTTAAATAAATAAGTTTTCAGTGAGGACTTAAAAGTCTCAGTAAACAGGCACTCTCTAATCCAACGAGGTAGAGAATTCCACAGGGTTGGGGCTACAAAAGAAAATGCCCTAGCACCCGAGGTCTGAAGATGGACCCTGGGAACCTCTAGCAATCCCTCATCAGTGGAGTGGAGTGGGCAATAGGGTTGAAGGAGGTCTTGCAAGTAACCCGGTCCCTGTCCGTGTAGGGACTTATAGGTCAGCAATGCAACCTTGAAGGTGATCCGCCATCACATCGGCAGCCAGTGCAGTTCACGTAGCATGGGGTGACATGGCTAGTTCTTGACAACCCTGTCAACAATCTGGCTGCAGCGTTCTGTACCAGCTGCAGGCGATGGAGATCCACCCCTGGTAACGCTAGGTATAGAGCATTAAAGTAGTCAAGACGAGAAGACACAAAGGCGTGAACCAACGTAGGAAGGTCCACAGCTCAAGAGGTGGCTTGTTACCATGGAAACCTTGAGAGTCAAACTCAGCCTTGTGTGTATGGTTGCTCATATATAATCTTGTATAGTGTATGGGCAACCATAAGGTCACATGAGCTGCAAATCTATCAGCTGACTTCGCCATCTGCTAGTTATACTGACCGTCCTCTAGGGGCTCCCTAAGCAACTCTGATAATCCTGTGTATCCCAGAGACAGTTTTTTTCCTAAACCTAGTGCTGTCCTGCCTTTCTTCTTCCTCTCCCTAGCCCTGTCATTTTTAATCAACCCCCCTCAACTGGCATTTCTAGCTTGAGGTAACTTTTTGCTGTCAGCATGTCATGTCTCTTCTCCTTCTATACAGGTCCCTCTCCCCATTGGGTCATTATGATACTCCCCCACCCACTTCTTTTAAACCGTATTATATCCTGCATCTGTAACCTTATCCCTGCCTCTCACTACAGAGAAACTGACCAGCGAAGGCCCCCTATCGTCCCCTACAAATACATCTGCTTCCTCGTCAGGCTATTACTGGCTTTAGGGGGGGATACTGAATCTAATCCTGGCCCCTACTCCCCCAACCCCACTCTCAGCTATCCCTCTAACCCCCTCTGGGCTGACTCCAAAAGACTTAAGCTAGCTCATATGAATATTGGCAGCTTGAGGAATAAAATCCATGACCTCGAGGCATGGACCGCACTTTATAAACCTGACATCCTAGCCGTGACTGAAACCTGGCTCAAGCCTCAGATCTTCCCCCATGAAGTTGACCTGTTGGGATACCTTGCTTTCAGATAGGACAGAGTGGGGAAAAAAGGGTGGAGGGGTTATTATCTATATCAGCTCTGCCCTTCAAGCCGTGATTCTCAACCGCCCCCCTCTCTCTGGATCCCCAGGAGAGACACTTTTTGTAAAAATCCTTCTCGGAAACACCAAGCCCCTCTAGGCAGGGTGTGTCTACCTCCCGCCCCAAGCCGCCGCTTCCTCCCTTGAATCCCTAACTCATGTCCTCGAGGAGTTCCCTTTAGGGGAGACCATCCTCCTTGGTGATTTCAACCTCCGCTGGCCAGCCCTTGTGTCCTCCTCCTCAAAGAATGTGTTACTCGGCTCCCCTCTGACCCAGATCATAGACCTGCCCACTAGACACAATCCTAAATCCAGTAACCACTCCCTCTTTGACTGGATACTTGTATCCTGTCCTGATCGCATCCTGTCCACTGGGATTATGTCAGACTCGCTTAGCGACCACTCTCCCATCTTTTGCACCTGGTCCAACAAGCCTCCAAAAACTTCTGCTAAGGTCATAACAGCTAGGAACTACAGTAAGCTGGTACCTACAGACTTCTGCGCTGACCTTAGGAACATAGCTTGGGACCCCATCGTCCCCTTCCCCTCCCTTGATGAGGCACTTGACTACTTCACCTAGTCCTTCCAGTCTGCAGCTAATAAGCATGCTCCCAGAAAGAAGCTTAGGGTGCAGGGCAGGTGCCATAAATGGCTGAACCCTGGCCTCAAGCACTCCATGCTACTCTGCGATAGAGCATGGGGAGCCTACAAATCCTCTGGCAACCCTTCGGACTGGGAGAAGTACAGGGAACTGAGGAACCAATGTAAAAAATCCTCAAAACAGGCTAAGTGCCCTCCAAACTAATCACCTACGTGACCCAAAAAAATTCCGGGGCCACATAAACTCCCTTCTTAAGTGGACTCCGTCCTTGTCGGGGACTCACTGACCAATGTCCCATCCGTTATTGCAGAGACTTTCTGCGCCTCCTTCTCAAGCGAGCCGGGTCCTCCCCCCGGCCCCCCAGGTCACCCCTTACCCTGGAGTGGACTGGGCGCCTCCAGAGGCCCCAATTCCACCTGAAACTGGTCACACAGTTGGCGGTACTCCCTCCTACTTAAGATTAAACCCAGTTCCACCCCGGGACCTGACCTACTAGAACCTCGCCTGCTGAGGATGGCCGCCCCGGCTATCGCCTACCCGATCACCCTCCTCATCAACAGGTCCCTTCTTGAAGGAGTTGTCCCAAAAATGTGGAAAGCAGCGACTATTGTCCCCATCCACAAAAATGGCCCCAGTGACAAACTAGGAAACTATAGACCTATCTCCCTGCTTAGCCTGCTAGGGAAAATACAGGAACGACTGGTATCTGACCAGCTCCAGAACTATCTCGAGAGGCACCAACTCCTAGCCGATGTACAACATGGCTTTAGGAAAGGCCATGGGACCGATACAGCTCTCATCCGGCTAACAACGGACATCCCTACGGCTATGGACCTTGGCTCCCCTACAGGCACAGTATTCACTGACCTCTCTAAGGCCTTTGACCTGGTCAACCACAAACTCCTACTCTCCAAACTCCACCTTATAGGACTGGACGACCACTTGCTCTCTTGGTTGGAAAGCTACCTAAACGACCGCACCCAAAAAGTCAGCTGGAGAGGTATCCAGTCCAGCTCGAAACCCGTTGCCTTTGGGGTACCCCAAGGCTCTATCTTGGGTCCCCTGCTCTTTTCACTCTTCCTCAACAATATTGAGGAAAACTGCCTGCTCAGTAGCCTCATCCTATATGCGGATAACACTGTCATCTACTGCAGTGACCCACAACCCAATGTCATCTCTACCAAACTGCAGACTAGTCTCTCTGCTCTCGAATCCTGGTTTTCCTCAAACTACCTCAAGCTCAATGAAGACAAAACCAAAGCAGTCCTGTTTGGGACAAGACGTCCCGGCACTAACAGAAGCGAGTTGCTCCAGCTCCACACAGCACTTGGTAAAAGTGTGGAGGTCACTGACAGTTTCAAATACCTTGGGGTTCTCCTTGACCAAGAGTTAACCTACAAACCTCAAGCTGACTCCATAACTCGGTCCATCCATCAAAGGCTTGGCCTTCTCTACTGTCTGGGCAACTCTCTTTCCGGGGAAGCACGGCGAGCCACTGCCTACAGCAACCTCCTCCCTACCATCCTATATGATGCCCCCTTACTGCAGTCCCTCCGTGAGTCGGTACTCAGTAAACTCTCCTTGCTCTACAACCGGGTGGCTTGTTTTGCTACCCATTCCTCCCCTAGGAGACACAACTGCAAGGCCCTTGGGGACCTAAATTGGCCCTCTCTGCGGCACAAATTGGCTTACCCGACTGCCTGCCTTGCCTATAAATTCTCTACCCTTGGCCCCCATCCTCACCTCCGAGAACTCCTCACCCCTAAAGCCCAAAGCCGAACCCTCCGATCCTCTGCAAATCGCCCCCTAGACATCCCTCGGATTCGCTCTAACCATGGCAAACGCTCATTCCAATACTCTGCCTCCCACCTATGGAACTCCCTCCCAGCCAGCCTGATAGACAAACTTTCCCTCATCCAATTTAAATCTGGCCTCAAAACCTATCTTCTCAAACTCAGCCTTTGTAGCTGTAACTGCTAGCCACCTTGCCCTGGTTTCCTGCCTACCTCCACTGCCTTGACCCTGACTGCCCTCCTGAAGTGTCTACTGTGCTAGGCTATTAAACTGACTGCTTACCATTTCTCAAAATCTGTTGTATCCTGTGGTCTCTTAACTGTATGTATGAGCCTGAGTTTGATTATTGACGTGTGATGTATTTTTTTTATATATATCTGTTACAACTGTAAATGTACATAAGTTTGTACTCTCTGTAACTAATTCTGGGTCGCCCCTGAAAAAGGGACCCCAGGTCTCAGTGGGTTTACCCGGTTACCAAAATCTAAATAAATAAAAATAAATAAATAAGGTTAAAACAGGTAGAAAAACAATGATTTTGAAAAAGATAATGGAGTTGGAGTAAACCACGGCTGCCATTGCTCTGCATCTTGTCAGCACTGACTGAAACAAACATGATGACTTGACAGCACTAATCATGGCAGCTGCGGATCGTGTATGCTATGCCACATAAATGCATTCTAATCTGTTGCGCTGCAGTAATGATGTAAGTGCAGCACAACAGCATTGTGACGTCTCTACTGCACAACAAGGAAATTCTAGTAACAGAATTTCATCAGCAACAACGCTCTCCCATACACTGTGGGCAGGAAATTTAAAGCAGCCATAACTGGTTGCTCCATGCGCAAGTCTTGAGAACTGCGCCATGGAGTGATATTCAGCGGAGGCTATTGCGCAGCACAAGCAGCGAGTGCGCCAATGCCAACCCTAATGAATGCATGCGAAGGAAGGTAGGTGGCCCAAGGAATATGCGTACAGTGCGATATTCAACCCCCACCCATGGCATAAGTGTGGAGCAAAGGCCAGATGCGCCGAGGAGACTTAAGCCTATAAATACAGGGAGCAAGCAGGGGGACAGCACTTGCGCCAGAGGGGAGCGAGACAGAGAGAGAGAGAGAGAAAGCCACCAGACTCTGGAGGGAGGGGAACAGAAGGCAAAAGGGAGACAGCCTGTGAGGGACTGAGAGAGGGGAACAGGCAGCCACAGGGGTGTAGGACACAGGTGGTAGTGGAGTGCGAGCCAGGGGCAGGGGAAGCAAGAGGGAGCCAGGCAGAGTGAAAGGCACTGCCCCACTGTGCAAGCAGACCACTAGGACTGACCGCCCAGGGAAACACAGGACAGCAGGGGCCATGGCCAGCACAGCCTTCTGGCTGGAGGCCATAATGAGGGGTGTGAGGAGGCAGGAGGAAGAGCGACATGGCCATGGAAGGGCACATCGGTGGTACGCCGGGAACAGGTGGTACCGTGCCTGCATGAGCTTTGAGAACCACTCTGATATGGAGATCGTGGGCTGGTATTGCCTGAACCGGGTGATTCTGAGGCAGCTCTGTGAGCTGTGCAGTGAGGAGATGTAGGCACCCACTAGACGGAGCAACACCCTAACAGTAGAGATGAAGGTGACAACCGTCATGTGCCTGCTCACCATGGGCACCTTCCAGAGACCAACAGGGGACACCACAGGCATAACCCAGTCGGCCACATCATGCCTCCTCACACAATTCCTCAATGCCATGCTGCCACATGATGCAGAATACATCTAGTTTCCCAGCACACAGGCAGAGCGTACAGCAACCATGCAGGACTTCCATAGGGTAGCATGGATGCCTGGCGTGCTTGGGGTCATTGACTGCACCCATGTGGGCATCCGCATGCCACCTGGCCCTTAGGGCGTAGCATACGTGAACAGGAAGGGCTACCCCAGTTTCAACTGCCAGGTGGTGTGCGATGCCAGGAGGCGCATAACCAATGTCTGTGCCGCACACCCTGGGAGTGCACGTGATTCCTTCATCGGGCACAGCTCTGTGCTGTGCCACAGGTTCGAGAGTGGAGATATCCCCATGGGCCACCTAAGGGTGAGTATGGAATGGCTATGGGGAGCTGGGAACAGCAGGGCATGGAATGGGGGCGGTCTGGGTGGCTGCACTGGTGGGGGTGCCAGGGATGGGCAAGGGACACAGTGATAGGGGACACTAGGCTAACCATGTATCTGTCCACACAGGTGACAGTGGCTACTCACTCAGGCCCTAGCTTCTCACCCCCTACCAGCGCCCGTTGTCCCCAGCAGAGGACCGCTACAATGAGGCACACGCCAGCACGTGAAACATCGAGCGTGTGTTTGGGATGCTGAAGGCATGATTCCATTGCCTCAACAGGTCTGGCGTTGCCCTACAGTACAGCCCCTCGAAAGCCTGTAGCTATTCCCGGCCTGCTGCATACTGCACAACATGGACACTGACTGTGGGATACCTGTTGAGGCTGAAGAGGGAGACAGCAGTGGGGATGATGAGGGCAATGGGCCGGGGGGGTGGTGGACAGCCCCCTGCCCCGGGTGGAGGGATCCCCGGCTCCAAAGGATGGCACGCCAGCACCAGGACACAATTGCACAGGAGCACTTCGGCGCATGCAGGTAGGTGGAGCAACACCCATGCAGTGGCCAGACACAATGGCATGGCACACAGGCATGGGCAGGCATGGCAATGGGCATGCACACACAGGCGTGGGGCAGCGGCGGGGGTGGCAGTGCCACACAGCCACACACAACAGCACGCATCACCATACACACACACACAAACGGACACACACAAACATGTACCAAGGCACCAGCACATGCCAAGGATCAGATGCAGGGAACCAGTGCACAGGCGCAACCAGTGCTGTGCTGCTCTCATCACGCCACACGGGCCAGCGGCCGGGCAGGTACGCACACAGGCAGAGTGCGGCGTGACACACAGTTGCCACGACCGTGGTATGCACCGACACATCGCCCATGTGCACACAGGTCCGCCGCGGACACGGGGGCGGCCACGCCAGTCGGCAGCCACTGGCTGCTCAATGGCCACAGGGGATGTATGCAACTGCCCCCCAGGTGCTGAACTGCGGGAATGCGACCAGGTTCATGCAGGGATGTGCAGGCACCCGAACAGGCCCGCCCCAGGCCTGCCTGGGATGCCGCCAGCAGAGCCCGGTGTCGACATGGAGAGAGTCGCCTGACGCCGGGTCCGTGGGGTGGACAGTTCACTCCACGGTGTCTGTGGCTAGTGGCCATGTCCTGTGGCAGCCAGTGGTGCAAGGCCAACTGAGATCGTATTGGCAATGCGGTCCAGGGATGCGGTCCTGTCCTCCCACAGGTGTTGTATAGCCTCAAGGACCTGCACGGTGCCCCTCTTGCACAGCTTGGCTGCCTGGTGCACCTCTGCGCAAAGTGCACGCACCCCAGCTATGAGCAGCACCTGTTGCTCCACGGAGGCCCGCGGCAATTGGGTGTGCTCTGACAATGGGTCGGCGCCCAGGGGAGCATGGGCATGCCGCCGACACACTGGTGGTGTACGACCGTGCTGCACTGCCCCCCACTCAGGTGGACACTGCACAGCGTGGTCCCCTTGGGGTAGGTCACTGTCTGGCGCCCCAGCTGTGAACTCTGCATCCAGCTGCCCAACATCCCCAGCCATCTGCTGCCACTGTCCCTTTGGCTCCTGTACGCTGGCCAGCGTCTGAGTGGATGCACTACCACCACCACACAGCACTGCTGAGGCTGTGCACACAGCGATACCAGAGGTGGTGGCGGGCAGCTGTTCCACCGCCGATAGGCCACTGGACGCGCTGCCAGTGATGGTAGTAGGTATGGGGGTCTTCCCCACAAAACCACCCATGCTGTCCAGGATGATGGTCATGTCATCATCAGCGTCAGACCCTGCCCCGAGCTGCGTCTCCATGTAGGGTACGCCACGGCCAGCATCCTGCTGGAACACAGCCAGGGTCTCGTCTGACACCAAGCCAAGGACATCCGGCTGGACGGCGGTGGTGTGCTGCAACCGAACGGGCCCCCGCATGCCCATGGAGGTGGATGGCAGGTCCTCCGGGGCTGTGCCTGCCCCCACGGCTGCCGCTTATACATAGATACATAGACAGTGGCTTCTGCCACTGCATGCTGGCATACCAGTGCTGTAAGAGAAAACAGATGTGTTAGTGCTGCAATACCAGCACCCCCCCCCAGGACTGGCACAGGTACCATGCAGTGATGGGCTCCCTCCTGTCTGGAAGCTACCACCCGGCACACCCTCAACAGTGCTGCGTCGCATGGTGACTACCACCAGCTCCTCTTGCGCTGTGAGGTGTGGCACAGCAGCATGGCCCCCACCAGTGGCTGTCCTGGCTGCCCGTATGGCCGCCACCTTCTCTTTAATGTGGCGTTTATCAGTGCCCACCCTCTTTCTGCACTCCTGCACCGACTGCTGGTGGCTGCCCTGCAGGTTCACAGCCGCTGCCACCTCCACCCAGGCCGCAGCCCTGGCCTGTGGTGTGCCAGTGGCACCACTCAGCAGTTGCTCCCTGTCAAGGTAGGCCTCAAACAAGGCATCGGCTTCTGCCTTCGTAAAGTTGGGCCTAGGCTTGTGGGCAGGCCCACTCTCCTCAGTCTCCTCACGCTTGGACATGGTGCTACCTGTGGAGAAGGACATGTGTGTCACTGGCTGCAGCTGCCCACCCCATCCACCCAGCTGTGCTGGCTGTTCCCACAGCAGGCGCAACTTACCTCAGATGGCTGCAATACCATTCCATGGCCTGTGCTGCTGTGCGGTGCCTGTATAGCACATCACATGCAAATGAGCTGTGGCGCAACAGTAATGACATACTCATTTCTCCAGTGCACTGCTCACTGGCTGATGAGGTCACTGGCACGTGGCAGCTGAATATTGCACACTTGCTCCTTGCGCAATGGAATTGCTCCAGCACATGTCATGGCGCAATGCCGTGACATGCGAAGTGCGCTGCCCGCAGTAAGCATGCGTCATGGCCTGTGCTACCGCCTATCGTGCACTGTGCACTTAGTGCATTATAGGAGCCACAGATCACTATGCGCTATGGCCTCTATTGCGCTCCAGCACCATAAGGGCCATGGCGCAATATGCACCATGGCCCCTACTGCGCTCTGGCGCACTGGGTGACCCCTGACCTGTCCCTATGCCCCTTGGGACTAAACCACCACGTGCCAGGTGGGCCAGGCTCATGCCAAGCATCCATGGCGATGCGCGATTGGCGAACGTGGCGCATGCCTCAATGAAGCGTGCATCCCACACACATTGTACACGTGAGCTACTGTCTGCCATTTTAGATCAGAACCTTGTGTAGTGAGCATGGCGCAGCGAGGGGTGTGACGTGCTCGTAATTGGACAGACCTTGAGCTGGTCAACCTTGTGGCCCACAGGCAGCCACATGCACCTGGTCTGTTTGGCCAGGAGCCCCTGCAGCAGGCCAGAACTGACATCTGGCAGGCCATTGCTGCAGGCCTGGTTCAGGATACTGGGTTGCCTTGTACCGGTGAGCAGTGCCACCACCGGTACTGTGACTTGATGCGGTTGGACCCCGAGAGGCTGAGGCTGTTGCAGGCACGTGTCCACAGGGGGGCTGTGCCACGGCCAGGTAAGTCGTCACATGCTGCTGCATGTGTGCCCAACTGCCGTACTATGGTGTTGGCTGGACTGCCTGACATGCCCTGTGGGGGGGGGCACTGTCGGCGTGTGCCATGTGGTGTGGCATTGCCGGCCGCTGGCTGCGCTTCGCTACTGCCCTGCTGCGGGTCATGTCAGGCTGGGGTGCATACTGTGCACAGGGGTGGGTGTGGTGGGCACATGCTGTGGATATACTCTGATGTATGTCCATCTGTGTTCCATTCCTAGGGCCTGAGGATCGGTGCCGTGCCAGAGTGGCGGGGGTGCCTGGCAGGGCGCAGCAGACCGCAGCGGGACCATCATCTGGTGGTGCGGGCCCGACCGGTGGAGCGGCAGCGGGATAGGCACAAGCGGCACCGCAGCAGGCAGGTAGGCACTGCTGTCTTCCTCTACTCCTTACCGGGTGGTCAGCGGGGGAGGGTGCTGCCATGGCCACCTGTGTCATGTGCAGTGTTAGCTGTGAGCTGCACACTATGTGGTGTCCATGCCACTATGGGGCAGCCACTGCACATGTGTACCAGCTGTTGATGGAATGGGTGTGCACCCAGCTGTCACCAGTGCTGCTGTGGTGCTGCTGCAGCCCTGTGCCACCTGCCTGTCACTGCACGGTCGGGTGGCCATTGGGCAGCAGTGTCCACCGCTGTCCACTGTCGTGGCATGCTGGGATGCCGGCAGGCGTTGGCCCACACACTGTGGGTGGCCATGGTGCCACTCCAGGGGTGTGTGTTCCCACTGCCTGTTGCGCACGGTGGGAGGGCATGGTTCCTAGGGACTTGCACTGATCACCTGTCCATTCCTTTGTCATAGGCAACCGGAGGAGGTCAAGGCTGCCACTCTATTGCCAACTGTTACGGCAGATTATATTGATCACCTCGACGACCCTGGAGGTGGCCCAACAGACCAGGCAGATGGTACTGCGTGACAGACAGGTGTCAGGTGGCGGCAGGCCATGGCCGCTCATAGTTGGCCCCACTGTCTCCCTCTTACCCCTGCCATCCCTTCCCCTTCCTTCCCCCATCCCACTGTACAGTCCCTGTCCCCTTCCCTCACTCTCCTACCCTTTCCCACCCCATTCCATTGTACACAGTTTGGTTTAATACAGATTTCTTGCTTAACTGCCTGTGTCCGTGTCTTCTTTGCAGCTAGCATGTGAAGCCATGCAGCAGTGGCGTGGTGGGTGTCTGTGTGGTGTGCCTGTGTTGTTGTGCATGTTGGTATCCTGCCCCTTGGTCAGTGGCTGTGCCTTGGGGTGGCCATGGGCTGGCTATTCAGGATGTGTGGCATGTGTGTTGGGCGCCGTGTACCAGGGTGTGGCTGGCCATGATCTGGGTGGAGGCTTGGCATCCAGTGGGGGGTTCCAGTGGCAGCTCTCCCTTGGTCGTTGGTACCACCTGTTCCCTGCGTCCAGTGCCCTGGTGCTGGGGGGGGGAGGCTGGCTGCCTGTCTGCACCCTGTAGGTGGTGGTCACCTGTGGCCCACTACTGTGCCTCCCTGCCACAGTCCCCAACTGTGTTCCACTGCCTGCCCCATGCTTTCCCTCTGCTGCTTTGCTGCCACCACAGCCTGGGGCTGGTCCTTGTGTGCCTTGGCGCTTCTCCCTTTGCTCCCTGGTGCACCTCTGGTTGCACCATGGCACATCGCTGCGATATTCAGCCGTGTTGCACTAGCGCATGTCGCCGTGCAAAACCTTTTTAATATCGCATTCACTGTGCCATGGCGCATTTGAGTTGCGCTGCGCCGGGCTTGGCTGGCCTTTGGCGTTTTTTTAAATATCTGGGCCCATATGTAGAATAATAGGGAACTATGCACAACAAAACTGTGTTTCCATCAAGGGGATGACAACATCATAGGGACATTGAGAGTGAAGTTTGAGAGGTCCCTGTGATATCATCAACCCCTGAGATAGAAACACAGTCTTGTCTGTGCACAGTTCCCCATCTATTATTTTATATAGTGCATTATTGTTTAAAAAAAAAAAAAATAATAATTCAGACTTTTTTTTAAATACTTGATCTAGGACAGTGAGAAGGTTGGGCTGTGGCGGTGAGATGTTCAGAAAATTCTGAATCTTGACGGTTTTGATGATCACCGAAATACACTGGATCCTCAAAGCAACAGATTCTGTGAGAGACTCCAGTCGGTTTATTTATTTTTTATTTATCTGGTAATTCGGATACAACCTTTGAGTATACACTCTTTTACAAAGGTTCCACATCAGGATGTAAAACAGCAAAGACATAACAAAAACTTGACAGTTAACACAAAACATAAGATTGCTATGTAATACAGAAAATAGATAAATAATACATTTGAGTAACCTAGACAACTGAAATTAAACAGTGGGAGGAGATTCCCAATTAGCAACGTACGGCACAGCTGCCCTGGGGCCCTGTCTAAGTAGAGTATCGGAAAGGGTAGGAGAAAGAAAAGGGGAGAGTGTGGACGAGGGGTAGATTAGAGAGAGAGAGAGAAGAGGAGAGAGAGAGAGAGAGAGACAGAAAGGGATAGGAGAGATGGGTAATATTTAGGGGAAGAGTGGGTGGAAAGGGGAGGTGTTGGGGGAGTATGGAGGGAAGGGAGTTTGAGTGAGCTAGAGGGAGGTGGCAAGGGCTGGCAGGTGGGGGTACAGGGTAGGTAAAAACAGAAGGAAAGCTCAGACAGATGAGGGGGTATCCAGGATGAAGATATGGATTCAGGTAAGGCAGTCGCAGGCATTTGAGTTCAGTAGGTATTGCTTCAGTTCTCTTTTAAAGGACTGAACATTTGTTATATTAAGAGCTGCAGCAGGGATCTCATTTAGCCATAGTGGAGCTCGGTACATGAAGGATATTTGTCCTAGGGAAGTTCTATAAAATGGGACATCAAGCTGAGTTGTCACTGTTCTTTGTGTGTTGTATTTGGAGCTTGCTTCCTTTACCAGGTCTGCAATGCAGGTAGGGGTTAGGGAGAGCATGGCCTTTCTCCTTAGCAGGCAAGTTTGGTATCTGATTCTGGATTGAAGCGGTAGTATGTTGGCCAGACCATACAGGGTACAAGTGTGCGTAAAACGGTCAGCATTTAGGAATAGTCTGCAAGCCTTGTTGAGGGCAGTGGGCAACTGTTTTGAGGGCCGTATCAGTGGCAATGCCGTAAACCACCAGCCCGTAGTCAACCAGGGAGAGGACAGAGCTGGAGACAGAGTCAGAGGGCTTCAGCAGTTAGGCTTTTCTTGTGTCTAAACAGGATCCCTAATTTAGTGTTCACAGCTTTCACCACCATGTCAGTGTGCTGAACATACGAGAGAGGGTATCATCCACAATGACACCCAGGTACTTGAAGGAGTGAACCTGTTCTAGTGGAGCAGTCAGGTGATTTGTGATTGTTAGTTCTGTGAATCTCCTTTTTAGTTGGGGGCTGGAGAGGAACATCGTCTTGATTTTTTTGTAGTGTAGTAGCAACCTTTGGGAGTAGAACCAGGTCTCCAGTTGCTGGAAGGATGATTGTAGCTCGGCCTGTAGGTGTTCTATGCGAGAGTGACAGTTAAGTAGGACAGCATCATCTGTGTATAGAATGACTTTGCTAGTGCAGGCATGGGGAAGGTCATTCAGGAACATGCCGAAAAGCAGTGGACCCAGGATGGACCCTTGAGGCACCCCTAGCAAGACTTCCTTGGATGCACATACAGAGTGACCTATCTTGACCTTTTGAGACCGGGAGGTTAAGGAGTCCTAGAACCATACAGCGGTATCTGGGGAAACACCAAGGGCATGCAGTTGAGACAAGAGGAGTGGGTGGCAGACTGTGTTGAATGCCTTTGTTAGGTCAATGAAGATGGACCCAACTGGTGGGCAGACTGGATGGGCCTTGCAGTCCTTATCTGCCATCAACTTCTATGTTTCTATGTAACCAGTTTTCCCTCATCCAATGCCTTATGGACATACTCAGTGAAATCAATCAGTGCAATGTCCGTGCTGTGGAGTTTCCTAAAGCTGTGCCGCTGGGGACACTGCAGCTGGTATTTGTGAATATAGCCAGTAAATTGGTCTGCCACAATCCTTTCCAGTGCTTTAGAGAGGGGGGAGAGAATAGAGATGGGCCTGTAGTTTGTGGTCAGTGACCTATCGCCTACCTTATGCACTGGGGTCACCAGCACTTGGGAATTTGGTGAGCTGGAGGAATTTATTGAAAATCGTAGTGATGGGAGCGATGACTTCGCTGATAGCCTGTGCAGCAGTTTCATGTCAATGTTGTCAGACCCCATTATGGTTTTCCCCAGGACCTTTTTTTTTTTTTAAACTTTCTTTATTTCAAAAAGTTTTCTGTTCAATCATACAGGACAAACAGAATACAGACATACAATTAACAGAATAAAAATATTTCTTTCCTTTATCCATCATAGGCATTCCATTCATTATATTTTATGTTCAGGCTTAACAGTTTACAATCTATAGACAGGGCAATACCACATCATATCCTGTTTCCAGTAAGTTTATAATTTTTAGATCATCACTTAGTTTATTTCAATTCTATGCCCCTTTTATAGAGGAGGGGAGGGGGAGCGGTCCAATCATTTATCAACCTATCAGTTATAAAACACATTGCACAACCTCATTATATCCCACGTGTCTTTATAATATAATGTTGTTCTTTTCCTGATGTCTTATTATGTTACCTCTTGCATGGAATCAAGGGATAAAATCCGGTCTTACTCTTGCCATATACAGGGTCCAACGCCTCCACAAGATCTCAAACGCCGGTATCCTTTTATTAATGGAAGCTGTTTATGCCTTCATTCTGTATAAACTAATCATGCGTTCTTGCCACATATTTAGGGTGACAGCTTTGTGAGATAACCAATTACAGGTTATTATCTTCTGGGCCGCCAAAAAAGAAATCTTCAGAAGCTTAATTGTTAGGGGTTCCCGGTACTCCTTAGGCAACCCCAAGAAAAAATAACAGAGGGATGACACCTTCAGATTAGGATCCACTATTGCCTGTAAGGCCTGTTGGAGGTCCTGAATGAAGGGGGTCAAAACTGGACAACTCCACATTATATGTACTAAGGTTGCAGGTGTATGTCCACAGTTTCTCCAGCATGCTGATGAGTTAGAATGCATGTATTTCATTTGAATTGCTGGAGTTCGGAAATACCTAATAAAAAGTTTCCAAGAAAATTCCCGCCAACTAAAAGCTGACAGGCCTCAGTGAACCCTTGTTTGTGACCAAGCCCAGACTTCATCAGGAATCCGGGTCTCCCGATCTCGTTCCCATGCCTTCTTTACAGATGTGGAAGAGTCCCCCTTCCAGGAAAGAAGAGCCTGATATAAGTTAGAAATGATATGGGATCTGACTGGGAAACCCTCTGTTGCCCTCCTGAGAATGTCTGCAATCTGTGGAAGGGGTGGACCCCCCCATATTGAGGTGGACCAGAAGACTACTTACATAATTCCTAATTTGGAAATACCTGAATCTGTCCTTCCAGGATATTCCATATCTATTAATTAGTGTTTCAAAGGACAGAATCCTATCCCCTTCTAAAAAATGCCATACCAGATGTAAGCCCTTCTCCTCCCACCTCCGGAATCCCACATCCCATCTAGCCGGCATAAAGGAATCCATGTATGGAACCGAGGATAACAGACTCCTCCACCCCCTAGCGTTTCTATCTCCCAAGACTCCATGCCAAAAGTTCAAGGTGAAAGCAGTATATGGATTGCCTTCTTGCCATACTCTCAATTTTTCCCTCCGCCCTAATAAAACCCCATTTAAGTTTTTAGGGGGAGCAATTTCCCAAAGTTCTAAAGATTTCCACTTAGCTGAGTAGGTCTGATCCAGCCAATACATGGTTGTTCGAAGTTGTGCAGCCTGATGGTATAGTTTAAAGTTTGGTAAGGATAAACCTCCTTCCCTCTTCGGTATTTGGAGCGCCGAAAGGCAAACCCTGGGTTTCTGTGACCCCCATAAATAGCGGGAGATTCCTCTATTGATGGAGTTAAAATATGAATCCAGAATAAGAATGGGCATTGTCTGTACCAGGTATAGAAACCTAGGGAGGATTACCATTTTTATCGCCTCTATTTTCTGAATCAAAGGAATGGGGATGAGGGCCCACTGCTCCAGCTCCAGCTAAATATTATTTAAAATTGGGATAAAGTTGAGAGAAAATAACTGATCTATTTGGGAACTCATCTGAACCCCAAGATATTTGATATGGGATAAATTCCATCTAAATGGGAACTTCTTCCGGATCTGGTCTGAGGGTTCATAATGTGATCTCAAGACCTCTGTTTTAGCCGTATTTACTTTGTATCCGGCTAGAAGGCTAAACTCTGTCAGTCATGCCCATAGATGCTCTAATGGCTGCTCTGGATTCTTAAGATAGACCAGTAAGTCATCTGCATATCAGGGTTCCCCACTCTCTGAAAATATAGGGCGCTGGCAATGGTGAGCGGGTCAAATGGTGTGTTATTTTTCGGGACCTCCTATATGCACTGTACATGTGCATAAGTAGCTTTTAAGTAACATATAGTGTGCTGGTATTAAATGGGTAGTATTGCAATAAAGGATGTCAATAAAAGACAATTTTGGAGGATTTTATAAAAAAATGGATAAAAATATAGGGTGGTGGCAAAAAAATATTGGGTGGTGGTAAAAATATAGAGCGGTGGTAAAAAAAAATATAGGGTGGTGGCCCACCGCCCTAAAACAATGAATGGGGAACATTGGCATATAAAGCTAATTTATGTGTTTCCCCTCCCAAATCCCACCCCTGAATTAACTCATCCTGTCTTAACGCCTGAGCTAAAGGTTCATGGTATAGGGCAAAAAGTAAAGGGGAAAGGGGACAAGCTTGTCTTGTGCCTCCCCAGGACCTTTTTAACATAACCCAGTGCTTCTTTGACAGTGACTCTCGAAGTAAAATTGAGGGTGCGAGTTGATGTCTGGTGGGCATCTATTATCAGCTTTGATAGGCTTGAGGTATTCAGCCGGTAGAACAGAGCTAAGATCCGTGAAAGTGGAGTTGAACTCATCGGTAATGGACAAGTGACCCAGATCTGGCAGTGAGCTGGCAGCAGTCATTTCTCAAGAGCAGAGTAACCCAGGACAGACAGACAGAGTGCAGATGTGTAGGACACAAAAAAAAAATTACTCACCTTAGTAATGTTGTTTCTTCTAATGGAGTCTTGCAGTATTCTGACAGTAGCAGTGAGCCCCAACCTTTGAACTGCCCCGGAGATGAAAGAGTTAACTTTCCATGCCAGGCATGGAACGCTGAGCTCGAGCTCGGTTGAGACTCTGTCTGTTGCTGTTTGAACTCAAACCGTCAGATCTTTACGAGCTAAACTCACTGAGGTCCTGTGTGGAAGCTGTAAACCTACACTAACCAACTGGCTACTGACATAATAACAAATTTTTGTTCCCAAAACAAAGACTCAAGTCAGGAGACCCAAAAATGAAATAACACAACACCCACTCAACCAAAGAAAGGGTGATAACAAAAAAGGTGGGGCAACTCCTGAGTGCCAACACTGCCACTGCCCACTCATATCCCAAAAACAAAGGTTCTGAGAGGGAAGGCGGGGGTCAGAATACAGCAAGACTACATTAGAAGAAACAACATTACTAAGGTGAGTAACTTTTCTTCAAACAACATGAAGTCTTGTTGTATTCTGACAGTAGCAGATCTACAAGCAGTACCTCCATGGAGGAGGGACAGAACCTACTTAGGAAATAGGCTCTGAAGCACAGCTGTGTTGAACCGAGCATCACTCCTAGCCTGGATATCCAGGGAGTAATGCTTGGTGAAAATGTGAACTGTTTTTCAGGGAGCTGCTTGACATATTTCTAGAATAGGGATATCTCTGGCAGCAGCCAGGGCAGCAGCTGTACCTCTAGTAGAGTGAGCCCTCAGGCCTGAGGGTGGAACCTTACCTAATTTTTCATAGCAAAATTGTATGCAAGAGACAATCCACCTGGCAATGGATCTTTTAGTGGCAGGTTTTCCTTTGCCTACCTCACCATAAGTGAAGAACAGTTGGAGGGAGTCAAACCTAGGACCCTTGGTGCGTTCTATGTAGTAGCTAAGGGCTCTTTTCACATCTAGGCTGTGCAGCCTCCTCTCACCAGAGGAGGAATGGTCAGTGAAGTACACAGGAAGAGACATAGATTGGTTAAGGTGGAAGTCTGAAACCACCTTAGGCAAAAACTTCCTGTTAGTCCTCAGGACCACCTTATCCTATGGAAGGAAATAAAGTCAGACTCCACTGACAGGGCTTGCAGCTCACTTATGCACCTGGCAGAAGTGATGGCCACCAGAAACACAGTTTTCCAAGTCAAGGACTTAAGCTCTGCTGAGGACAAAGGCTCAAAGAGGGGGTTGCATAAGCTGTGCAATGCAAACGTTAAGATCCCAAGCAGGGGCAGGATCCCTGAATGGAGGATTGGTATGAAGCAATCCCTTGAAAAACTTGGAGAAAACAGGGTGAGCTGAAAGAGAAGAGGGCTTACCTGCTGAAATGAAAGCAGAAACGTCTGCCAGGTGCACCGTTAGTGTAGCTGGTCTGAGACCCAAGCTATTGATATGAACCATTTAGACAAGTACTGTGGGCAGATCAGCAGACTCTGGGGAAATATGCTTCCCAGAGCACCATATGGAAAATATTTTCCACTTGGAATTATAAGTAATTCTGGTGGAAGGCTTCCCAGAAGCCTTCAGAATATCCCTAACACCTTGGGAGAGGTGTAAATCAGCAAACTCTAACTCTTCAAGAGCCAGGCCTTGAGATTTGAGATTCGGGTACCAAACCTCCCTGAGCACAAGTTAACAGGTTGTAATTCCTGGGAAGAGCCAGGGAAGATGGACTGATAAGGACAATAGGAGAGGATACCAGGGCTGTCTGGCCCAGTCTGGAGCAATCAGGATCACTTTGCAGGGTTGAGACCTGATTTTGACTAGCACTTTGAACAGGAGAGGGAAGGGGGGAAGCATACAGGAACTTCCCTTCCCAATTGAGAACTAAGGCATCCAGGGGGACTGAGCCCAACACTGGGGGCCTGCAGCAAAAAAGGGGAAGTTGGTGATTGTCTGGGGCTGCAAAAAGATCTATCTGTGGGGTGCCCCATCTGGAGAGTATCACCTCCAAGATCAAGGGATCCAGTGACCATTCGTGATGGCCCCAAGATATCCTGCTGAGAGCATCTGCCAGGACATTGTCCTTGCCTGGGAGGTGTACTGCTGAGAGGGAGGTGTTCAGAGAATAAGCCAGGGACCACAACTTCATCGCTTCTGTGCACAAGGCCGTAGACCGAGTGCCTCCTTGTTTGTTGATGTACCACATTGTGGTGGTATTGTCTGTTCTGATCTGAATAACTTTGTTCTGAACAGACTTGGAAAAAACTTGAAGTGCTAGAAAAACTGCTCTGAGCTCCAACAGATTGATGTGGAGCAGAGATTCCTGAGGGGACCACAACCCTTGGGTGGTCAGGTCGCCCAAGTGAGCCCCCCACCCCAAGAGGGAGGCATCTGTAGTAAGGATTAAAGAGTGAGACTGAGTGACAAAGGGAACTCCTTGTCTCAGATTGTTCAGATCCTGCCACCAGTGCAAGGCCTGGATCAGGGTTCGAGTCACTGGGATCAGTTTGGTCAGAGGGTCCCTTTTCTGAGACCAGAAGGCTCTTAAATGGAACTGAATGTCCCTCGTCTGAAATCTTGCTCCCTGCACCACTGCTGTAGAAGCAGCCATGTGCCCCAGGAGCTGCAGAAAATGCCTTGCTGGTCGAGACACCTGTAGGGTGAAAGAGGAGGCCAGAGTGATAAGGGTCCTTGCCCTGTCCAGGGGTAGGAAGGCTCTGGCCCTTTCTGTATGTAGCTCTGCACCTATGAAGGTGAGGAGCTGAACAGGCTCTAGAACTGACTTTGACAGATTCAGAAGGAAACCTAGAGAAGTGAGCAGTTGCTGAGTTATCTGTAAGTGTAACTTGAACTGGTCAGGGGACTGGCCTACTATGAGCCAGTCGTCTAGGTATGGGAAGATGGCAATCCTTTGCCTTCTCAGAGAAGCAACTACTACTGCCAGGCATTTTGTGAACACCCTTGGAGCAGAGGTTAGTCCGAAGGGCATTGCTCTGAACTGGTAATGGCCTGAGGGCAGCTCGAACCTGAGGTACTTTCGATGGGAGCTTCTGATAAGAATATGGAATTAGGCATCCTTGAGGTCCAGGGACACCAGCCAGTCCCCTGGCCTTAGAGAGGGTAGAATTATTCCCAGAGTCACCATTTTGAATTGTGGCTTTAAAAGGTGCTTGTTTAAATATCTGAGATCCAGGATGGGCCGCCATTCTCCTGTCTTTTTTGGGGTAAGGAAGTACCTGGAGTACAATCCTTTGCCCTGGTGTAGGGGTGGAACCCGTTCCACAGCTCTGAGAGCAAGAAGGGAAGAGACCTCTGCCTCTAAGGCAAGTGCCTCTGAGGGATTTGCAGGTGGAAAACATCTGGTTCTCAGCTTCGGAAATTTTTTGAAGCTGAGAATCAGTCCCTGGCTTACTACTTCCAGGACCCACTTGCCTGATGTTAGAGACTTCCAGTCCTGGACAAAGTAAGCCAGCCTGCCCCCTACAGGTGGTGGAGAATCAGCCCTGGCAAACCCATCAGGGTGCCTGCTTGGCAGGGGGTTTTGGCTGAGGGGTGGAAGCAGGTCTGCTTGTACCCCTTCTGCCTCTCCCTCTAAAGAACCCCCTCTGAGCATAGGCAGAAGAGGAGGCCTGGGCTTGGTAGAAAGGCCTGTGAAAAGGCCTGCCCCTGCCCCTGGGATGCTGCCTTTGAGGAGTGGCCTGCCTTTCCTTGGCCTGGGCACTCCTATAGGTGGTTCTATACTCGTCCATTTTCTTCATATAATTCTCTGTTTGCTCCCCAAACAGAGAATTACCCACAACAGGAAAATCCATGGCTTTAGTCTGGGTATCCTGTGACAGGCTAGTACATCTGAGCCAAGCCATTCTGCAAAGTGCCACAGATGTAGCCATGACTCTAGATGGCACATCATTTGAGTCCACTGAAGCATGGAATTGCACCTTGGATGCCTCAATACCATCAGCAGCCACCTGCTCCATCTCCTTGGCAAGCTGGCCAGGGACCTGTTTTGCTAAAGCCATGACAGTGTCCCATCTGGATTTCTGATACCTAGCAGTATAAGCCATATAATTGGCCTGTCTGAGTCCCAAGGATGCTGCCATGTATTGTTTCTTTGCCATGGCATCGATCCTCCTGGAGTCCTTGTCTGGGGGATGTGAAGCCAAGGGAATATTTGCCTTGTCACAAGCTGCAGCCTGCACTACCCCAACATGGCTGCATTGTTGTGTAAGGAACTCCGTATCTGAGCCTGACAATGTATACCTCTTGTCCATTCTTTTATCCACAGAGGTATGGTGGTAGGAGTCTTTAAAATCTTAAATGTCTGTTTCCCAAAAGATTTGTGTAAGGGAATAGACAGCCTCCTAGACTCTGGGATATCCATCATTTCCACATAGTCAGGCTCCTCCTGGTCATCCACAGCTTCTTCCATAGGAAGCGGGAGGGTTTCAGCCACTTTTTTATAAAGCATGAAATGGGAGGGGGGGCTCAGAAAGCCCAGGAGGAGACACTCCTGAAGGTCTGTCTGGGGAGATGGGCACATCCAGACTTTCAAAACCACATTCACTTTCCTCATAGTCCTCTTCCTCCTCCTCCGGTTCATAAAATTCCTCTAAATCATACTCTTGAACCGGTGGAACCGGCCGAACCGAGTGCCTCCCTGATGGTGCCGGTTCGGTCGGAACCGGGGAAAGCGACTGCACAATTTTGATCGCTGGCTATTTCTTCAGCGTTGGAGAAGAAAGTTTTGGATCCACACCAGCTGATTTTTCCTTTCTTGTTCTCTTTAGCTGGAACCGACTCCTCAGAATCGGATCTCCTTTGCCCAAGAAGTCTCGCCTGGTCAGAGGGTACTCCTTCTGGTTCGGTTTGAACTGAACCGGCTGGCCATCCGTTCAGCGGACTTTTTGGCCTCCCTTTCCCTGAGCCTACCAACTCGTTTTTCTAGGGTAGCTGCAGGAAAATTTTTACAAATCTGGCAGTCTGCATTGAGGTGGTCAAACCCCAGACAATAAACACAGGTGGTGCGGGGATCAGCCTTGGCAAAGACTTCCCCACACACACTGCAGTGTTGAAACCCAGTGGGCCCGGTTTTTCTTTTGGGTTTCTCAGACATTGTGCCAGTCCTAACCAAACTTACCCTTTTAATGGCAATCCGCCAGGCAAGACCCTCTTATTGGTTCCTGACCGTGTCATGGGTCGTGGAAAAAACCATAATAAAATCTTTTTTTTTTTTTTTTAGAACCGATAAGAACCGGTAACCACACTCTAAAATTTAAAGTAAAAATTTTTTAGCACTTGATCGGTTCAAACTGAACTGATGAACCGTTTACAAGTTCCACACAGAATAGAAACAATATAAACCTATCTAGTACTCACGAATACCACAGACAGAGACTGAACCAACAGGTTGCGGTTTGAATTCGGTCGAAAACCGAGAAAAACGGTACTTTTACCGACAAATTGAACCGAGCAGAAGGAGAAATCTCCGGAGCGACTGTTCAGTGAGGCGGAGTAAAGAATCTGACGGGTTGAGTTCAAACAGCAACAGACAGAGACTCAACCGAGCTCGAGCTCAGCGTTCCATGCCTGGCATGGAAAGTTAACTCTCATCTCCGGGGCAGTTCGAAGGTTGGGACTCACTGTTACTGTCAGAATACAGCAAGACTTCATGTTGTTTGAAAAGTTGCAGTACAGGGTGGCCTGGTGGCACTGAGAGTTGAGATGTTGAACACCACACCACTACCATGCTGGTGACCGGTTCGGGAGTGAGCTTAGGCCTCCAGGGGTCAGTTGGGGGGGGGGGCAAGGAACTGGATCGATCTGCCGCAAGGCAGCTCTCCTCTCCAGGGAGAGACATGGAGTTTCCTCGGCTCATGGCTGCCAGCCAGTGGAGGCTAGGTGATAGCGCCAAGCCACAGGGAAACCTGGCATTAGGCTGGGTGGATGGAAGAGGCCATCACCGGAGCCGTGGAGTGCATGCATGCCTCCATGTGCATATGCGACCTGGGGTCCCGGGAAAACAGGGAGAAAATTGGGTAAAAACCCATTACTCCCCCATTGCTAAGCAGGTGAAGGTGGCAACGGGGGAGCAAAATGCAGGATGGGGAAAAAAGAAGCTGTAGTACAGTGGTGATGTAGCTACTATACTACAATAACTTTTCTGACCTTTGAACTGTCCTACAACAAAATTCTGGGCCTGATCGAAATCCATCTACAATAAGAGCCTATCACGTACTATCGTCCATCTACTGACTGTATGAAAGATAAACAAGAGAGTGTGGAAAAGGAAGGAGATAATATAAAGGAGTAAAGGAGAGGAAATGGGTAAATGGGAGTGGGTTGCAGAAAACAGAGACTTTAAAGGCTAATTAAAAAAAGCAATATACTTTGCTGTGCATAATATTTGAAACTGAAATGGCATGCCTCTGCTGGGATATGCTGATATGATATTGTTGGGTGGGTAAACAAAAAAAAATCATTAAAATGTTTAGCATTATTTTATTTTTTTTGCATTTTTAACCCCCCCCCCCCCAAATAAATATTGGGCCCATTTTATAATTGCAATGAGACACTCTGGGATGTGCTTTGTGTGGGATAACAGCAATTCTTGGGTGGTTAAAGGCACTGGCAATGCCTTGTGCCTCACAACACACGTGAGGTGTGCTGTTATCCCACCACAATGCACACCCTGTCATGTCTCACTGCTTAATTTAATTTATTTAGGTATGTTGCCACCAGTATTCATACATATACTACTTTTTATTTTGTTTGTAATTTTTCACCAGGATAGGCACATTAAAGGGGGTGTGTACCCAACATGCTATTTTTGGTGGCTGAATGTGTCCCAATGATCCTGTCTTACAGATTGGTGAAATCGTGTTTTTTCCTGCAGCTAAAATCCATTTTTGGGCTGGGTTGGATTTCCACCTTGGACGCCGATACCCCAGGTTTGAATGCGGACTCAGGACATCGGAGGGCTAGCTTGGGGGGGGGACGTTGAGTGTCTTACGGACTGCTCTCCTCCTCCAGGGGGGTGGAGGGTGTTTGACTGGCGCATGACTAACCCATGGTGGAGGCCGGGGGGAATACAGCTGCTGGTGCCTGTTCTAGCTGGGAGATGTCAGACATTCATGGTGTCACCTTTGACATGCCTCCTGGAGAGAAAAACTGGGAAAACTCTGAGGTTCTGCTTCCGCAGGATAACAACTGCCCCAAATAGCAGACCTCGCGCTGTGGCCCAGGCACCTGCTCCTGTGCTACCTACTCACGTCCGTCGAGGGGAACATGCCCCCGACAACCCCCCCCCGGGGATAAGCCAGGGGTATTCAGTGGTAGGGCCTGTCCTGTGACGAAGGGTGCGGGGTGGAGCATGCAGGTGACCAATGGCTGGCCGACACAGAGTCAAGCAAAATAAATAAAATCCATTTTTTGCACATTATTTTTTTGTGCTGCCCCCCATTTCCGTGCCCTCTGACCTCCAGAGAGTCACACCAGACGAGCGTGACGACGTGCATGCCTCACTACAACACAGTGTCCACATGGTGACTGCTGGCAGCCGCCAACTGCACAAAACAGGCAGTTTCAGTCCCACAATTGCCAGTAATGCTGTTCTATGTGAGATCAGTGTTTTCAATAGGCAGGTTTATCATCTGTTGAACAATATTGTTATTGTGCTTAAATGTAACTGTAGTGTTTGCCACAGTAAAAGTTTAACCCATTCCCATTCATTTGCTGCTATCCACCTCTGTTGCATTTCATACTAGTCCCCAGTCAGTGTAGCCTCCTGTGCATCAGTCACTGCCGTCTCCATGGATTGCTAAATCCTGTTTAGTTAATGATTCCAATTTATTCATTAAATTCTCTGCTTTATGCTGTGAGTTGTGAGGTATATTTGGTTGCTGAGATGAAGTTGCTTTGCTGAGCAGCTTGTGGGCTATAATACAAGCTGCACTGAAACGCTGTATCACTGACTATATTAGGCAGTGAAACAGTTTAAAGATGACATTTTTCTGTCATCATTAATAACAAGCATTTGTCAATGCCGAATGTTTGCTTGCTAGCATTGGTAGTGTAGGAGTTACAGAGCTGCATAATAGGAATGGCAGTGAAGTACTGAACTGAAGCCAACCCCACCACCACCCTGCAGATACTGACAGGCATTGGGATGTGCCTTTGGGTCGTCAGGCATAACGGCCACGCCATTTCACCACACCCTACCCTGCAGACACCGACAAGTGTCACGGTGTGCCTTGGGTCTTTGCCCTTATGTTCACCCCATTCCATCAGGAAATATGGTGACATAGGTGCTGTATAGGAGAATGGGGTGAACTTTGGGGCGGAAAGGTCCAAGGCACACCTCAATGCCTCTCACTGGCTGCAGGGTGTGCGTGGGGGTGGAATGGTATGAGCATTACAGGTGACAATCCCTAGTCACACCCCGATGCCTGTCAGTCTCTACAGAGTGAGGCGTTATGGTAGGAAGCCCTAGCGCCTCAGGCGTTCATTGGTATTTTCACTCCAAATTTTCAACATGGTTTTTTTGTGACCCTCCACCTCATGAACAGCGGCAATATCAGTTTGTTATCCGAAAGCTGATTTTGCACAGTGACTACGCCATTTGGCACCACAGGTGCGAGAACACAGGTGCGAGAACACATTTCAAACAGGATGTGAAAAATGACAGCTGTACTGTTCATGGGGGGTGTAAAAAAATGGCAATGTTGAAAATCTGCAGTGAAAATATTTAAAAAAATGGTGAAGTCACGAGCGTGCGTAGAAATTGTGCAACGCACACCCGTAATGTAATTAGTTTGGGAATTTTTTACAGCAGATTGTCAACACAGGCATTTTGGGACCTCCGCTCATGAACAGTGTCACTGTGATTTTCTGAATCTGTCCCGAACAGTGATTTCCCACAGTGACCACGCACTTCTGCACTGGAAGTGCGAAAACACATTTCGGCCATGATGCGAAAAATAGTGTCATTGTTATTTTCTTAATCTGTCCCAAACATTGATTTCGCACACCGACTGCGCCATTGTGCGCTACATGCGCGGAAACACATTTTGGGTGAGATGTGAAAAATGACAGCTGTACTACTCATAAGTAGGTGTGGTAAAATGGCAATGTTGAGAATCTGGAGTGAAAATATTAAAAATTCATGAACTTACGAGCATGTGTAGGAACTGCACAAGCGGCTCGCTAAATAAAATTAGTCATTTGGGGAATTTTTACAAATTTTCAACATAAGTTTTGAGGGCTACCTCATGAACTGTGACACTGTCATTTCATAAGTCGGTCCTGAAAGGTAGGTTCGCGCAGATCACATGGATCACCTTTTGGGGCTGAATGCCAGACAGTGCCAGAACTCACGAGGAGGGGTCCTAAAACCCCATGTTGAAAATTTGGTGCCAAAATTCCAAAAATGCCTGAGATATGCATCAAAGTTGAAAAACCCTATTTATTCCATTATACAGCTTACCGGCATTTCCTCAGTTCATGAGGTCGACTTTGAAGAGTGCAGATGTGTTCCCGTCCACCAAAGATCATTGTGCCAGACTCGAGGTAAGTATAAGGTGAGGTGGAGGCGGGTGGGGGGGGGCAAGACAAGCAACGAGGACCGTTTCTTTTTAGGTCTTTTTTTTTTAGGAAGACAGTGCGGGACTTTTGCCATTCTGGGGTGGGCTCCAGCGTGGCAGCTGGAACTTTTGTTTTTGGGGCAGTGGAACTGACGGGGATTGGGCACCCGTCAGCCATATGAGAGGTTTACCACGCTGGGTGGGCTCCCGCGTGGCACCTGGAAGTGTGTTTGGGGGCAGCAGACAGGACGTTTGCCACGCTGGAGTTGGGCTCCCAGCGTGGCACCTGGAAATGTGTTTGGGGGGGTCAGCAGACGGACATCTGCCACGCTGCGGTGGGCTCCCAGCGCGGCACCTGGAAGTGTGTTGGGGGGCGCTGAGCCGACGGTGGATTTGGCACCCTTGTCGGCCGTAGTTCACTTCAAACTGAATTTATGTTCCAGGAAGAGAAAGCAGAGATGTATACAAGTAGGATTGCCAGTAATATGCTAATCAACACTATCTTATCGCTGCTCACTGAAGTGGTCTCTCCCTTTCAACTGTACGCCACTGCATTTTCAACTGCTGTCATAGACAGCTGCAGCATTCATTGGTGAACTGTGGCCGTGCCAGCAAACACACTGACTGAATTGGAAGACAGGGTGCCACACCTACAAAAACTCGGATAATGGCACTATGTTTTTTGCGCATGCATGCAAACATAAAAATGACTGTTCCTTACTTATCCCCTAGTCTGTCCTTCTTTAATGTCACTGTAATCCTGCCCCATGGATGCTATTCACTAATATTTTTCTGGTTTAACTGAAAGATGTGATAAAAACAGTAAATGCTTTTACACATGGTGTCTCCAGCATGCTATACCTGCCTGCAGCAGTGAAGCTCGTGACTGAGTATGTGCAGACACTGGTGAGGTACACACATTAGCACAGCAGACACTGGACCCTGCTGTACGACGGAATGTGGAGAACATGGCAGGATAGGCCATCGCAATCATGGGTGTCTAAATTACTTTTTAAACACTTCTACTGGTGGAAAAAACTAATTCAGCTGGCGAATTGTTAGATTGAGCGACAGAAGAGATGTGGCAGGAGGGAAAGAGGCTGAAGTACACATTCCTTTTAAGCTTTATAGCTGTTTATAACAGTACTGATATGGTAATCCACTTTTGTAATCTCACAACTTGAAATTCTTGTATTTATTAACATAACATGCTGTACTACTGTATTTATGTCACAACTTGCTGTTCATTTTTTTTGTACTACTGCCTCCTCACACTAGTTGTTCATGAAAATGGACCTCTTGGCCCAAGGGAACTTGCCCAGAAATCAAATAAATGAAACAAAAAGAAAGTTATTTCCTGCTGGATACCCTCAGTCATGGATCAAGCAGGTACTGATGCATTCCAGTGTGGGTCTCACTAAGAAAAGGAGCCACTGCTATCAAGGCCTTCCAGACTGCAATCAGGTTAGATAACATTCTGAAGACTGCAAACTGGTCTAAATGTACGAGTTCTATTTTCAAAAGAGTGTCTACCATTATGTGTCTGTGGAACAAAACAAAAAAACTTTTGAACATAGGGCCCCTAGTTTTCAAAGCTGTCTTTAAACCAGAGTTAGAAAATCCAGATTCTGACTGGGGCTTTGAACTTGCCTGTAAGAAGCCTGCATGTGTCAACGTAAAATTGTGATTTTCCAAGAGCTTAACATGATAGAGAGCTGAGCTACATATGAAACACATGGAGACAAAGCATTACATTGCTCCCTAACCTTAAGCATTATGCTTTTAGGCCTCAGAAACCTGTGAGGAAGTTCCCCTGCTGCAGGCAGGCTAAACAGATGTAATACAGTTCAAGTTGGTCCAGTAATCCTGTTCTTTAAGTTCAAGAGTTCACTCTGTGAAATGCTCCAAGTGTGAACCATAAATTCTTGCCATTGTGACAGTGATGGGCTATGGGGGAGAGAGGCATGATAGGAGTTGTAGTATGCAGACTCTATAACAGAAAGACTGGAATGCCTATGTTTGTACAGTGCTTGTGCACTTTTCTTTGCTGCAGGCTATACAAGGAAGACAGCCTTGCATGTAACATTTTGCCTCCATAGGTTTCATGAAACCATCCCCTTCAGTCAAGCTATACTCTCAGAAAACAACTTTTTCTAGGCAGATAGGAAGATTTTATAACATAGCTCAACTGTGTTACTTCACATATGAAAGCAGGAATAGCAGTGCATTATATTTAACAGCACTGCATAAAACATGGAAGAAAAAGTTACTTGTAACCATAGTTGTTGAGTGTGATAGGAGGGCTAGACATACTGCCTGTTTTCAGCCTTGTTCAAAGCAGGAGGCAGGGTTGGGGGGCACAGCTGCAAAACAACTGAAACTGAATGACGTTAAAGAGATCCACCAAGATATACTGTACTGCCCCTGCACCTGATATATAGGTGCCTTACTGCCACAGCATTCCGATATTGTGATTGTGAAGATGTCCCAAAATAATGCAGTAGATAAAAAAAGTATATCCCTCGTAAAATTCATTAAACCAGGTCCCAAGGACTTCCCGGCCGTAAGTGCCACCCACTCTCCACCCCTGCGCTCACTAACGTGATGACGAGATGCTAGGGAGAGCGTGGCGGTGCGCTCCATTATAATCAATGGGTGGCGGCTTTTCAATCTGTTTTGAATATTATAATGGCCACTTGGTAATGAAACATGGGCACCAGTCGACTAACAGGGCTCTTGGATCCTTCAAGATTCTTCATGTGTATGTGTTTATGTTCGTACAGGACCCCCTAAGGAGTCTGAACCCAGATGGCACTCTGGGAAGCACCCCCGAGAATTACCTCTTAGAGATGATGCTCCAGCCCACTCCAGGCATGCAGTTTCTTAATATGTTGGTAAAATAATCTTTAATTCACTCTGTGAGCTACCTCCACCCCTCTTGTAACAAAGGCAGATGTTGGAAGCCTGTGGCGGTGGGAGTAGCTCTAGAATATAAGACTGTGTGTTTCATCTGCTCAGTGAATTCTCCTGAGTGAGACCGGTGCTGACTGCCTCCTGCACAGCACACATAAATGTATGTTTGCTAGTTTTCTTTTAACTTGCAAAATAAAAAAAAACCTTTAACAACAAAAAAAAGTAATCAGTTACAGCTACTTTCAAATAAATCTAATCAGTTACAGTTATTTATTATTTTTACATAAAGAGTAATTAGTAACTGTAACGGCATATTACTTTTTACATTACTTTCCATAAATTGGTTATGTACACCCAATAAACATATTGGCCCAGATATTCAAACTGCGCCAGGCTGTGGCGCAAGCTTGGGCGCAGCTCAACTTGGCTGCGCAGGGGTGTGGCCTGGGCGATATTCAAAGGAGCTGTGCTATGGCCCAGCAGCTTTGAATATCGCACCCTGGCCACCCCCACTGTGTGTGGCACTGCGCCAGCGCAAGTGGCCAGAGTGGAGCACGGAGATGCGCTAGCGCAAGTGCCACTGCGCCATTCACAGCACCTGCGATATTCAAAAAGTGACATGCAAATGGGGCCATAATTTATGCAAGGCGCACATGGGGCCATTTGCATGTCATTATGCCCCATTTGCATCCCATTAGCATGCAGGTGCGCCAATCCCCGATGACTTGTGCCTGGCGCCCTGCCAGGCAGCAGCCATCGGGGACCAATGCCCCCTGCAGCCCGATCGCGGGCATTTGTTAAAAAATGAAGTCCCCGTCCAATATCCCTGCTGGTCCAGTGGACCGCTATGTGCCCGATCGCGGGCATCCGTTATAATAACCTCCCCCCGTCCAACAGCCCTGGTGGTCCAGTGGACCGCTATGTGCCCGATCGCGGGCATCTGTTTAAATGAAACCCCCCCATCCAGTATCCCTGGTGATCCAGTGGACCGAATGCTGCCCGATCGCAGGTATCTGTTTAAATGAACCCCCCCATCCAATATCCCTGGTGGTCCAGTGGACGAATGCTGCCCGATCGCAAGCATCTGTTTAAATGAACCCCGTCTAATATCCCTGGTGGTCAGTGGACGAATGCTGCCCGATCGCGGGCATCTGTTCTGAACAACGTCCTATTACCCTGGTGGTCTAGGGTACCCTCTCCCCACCCACCCAGCGAGTCCCACGCCCCCCCCCGGCAGCACCCCACCCGCCTGCCATCTCGGTAGGGCTGTGAACCAATGGGCATGCAGCCCTACCGAGGTGTCAATCGGCAGGCGGCAGATGGGTGGGGTGCTGACGCCCGCCGGCTGACCGGGGGGTGGGAGCAGGGTGGTGGGACTCAGTGGGCGGGTGGGTACCCTAGACCACCAGGGTAATAGGACGTTGTCTGTGAAACAGATGCCCGCAAATCGGCAGCATTCAGTTCACTGACCACCAGGGATATTGACGGGGGTTATATAACGGATGCCCGCAGTTCGGCACATAGCGGTCCACTAGACCACCAGGGATATTGGACGGGACTTTATTTTTAAACATATGCCCGCTATCGGGCATGGGGAGGCACCGCCAGGTGCAGCCGGACTGGTACTACCATTATGCGGCAGCCGCCGTGTTGCGCCCCTGCAAAGCGGCAGCTCACCTGTGGTGGCCACCGCTGTCTTTTTTTTTTTTTGGTTAACTTTGTGCTGGCGCAAGTGCTGGCATGCATGGCTCTGCACATCCCGGGCTGAATATCGGGCTGTGCAGGGTTGCATGAACGCTTCACCTGTGCCTGCATACATTACTGATGCGCTCCGGCACATCGGGATTTGTGCAGCGCACTTTTCCCCTTTTGAATATCTGGGGCTAGTACCTATAGTTTGCTCTCAGGAAACTCCCTGAAAAGCTTTTTTTTTTTTTTAAATCTAAAGGCAATCTTATGCCGGTGGCAGTCGGTTGCTGCTCCAGGAATGTGTACTGCTGGGAGGGACACAGCTAGAGTCTGAAATGATGATGTGGGTCTTAAAGAACTCTTCCCTCTGCCTAAACAAAAGCATCTTTTTTTTTTTATGAAAAATGCTCCTTCCCGTACTTTATTTACTCCCATGAGGTATGTAAAGGTCTCTGTCATATCCCACCTCTACTCCAGGGTGTACATATTGAGGTTCTTAAGTCTCTCCTTATAGGGCTTCTTATGTAGACCATGCACCATTTTAGTTACCCTCACAGTCTCCACTCTGTCAATGACCTTCCGGAGAGGTTGCCTCCAGAGCTGGACGCTGTACTCTAGGTAAGGTCTCACCAGCGAGCTATACAGGTTTATTTATTTAGCTTTTGTTTACCAGGTAAGCACACTAGACAGTCAGGTGCCTATTTTCAGGTGCGACCCAGGAGGATTACAAGGCACGGGCAATAACAGTAGACAGTCAAGGCACAGCAGTCAACGAGGGACAGTTGGGTACAGGTTAAACTATACAAAGTCAAAGCATCGCAGTCAACAAGGAACAGACAAGAAATAACATCAGAAATAACATCAGATAGCACCAGGGCAGGTAGGTGGGGGTACCCAGTTAGAGTACACAAGGGGCAAAGAGTAGGGAACATGAGCAGCAGGAAGGGGAGACATTTGCAAAGAGCTGTTCCAAGAGGAGGGGGGCATGAGAGAATAGCTCAAGGCTGCTAGCCTGGCAGGGGACGCTTACCCCTAAGAGGGTGTAGCAGAGTAAATCTAGTGTGAAGCAGGAGCTGATGACTTAGGCATCAAGCAAGACAGGCCAGGGAGCTCAGGGATACACAGCATAAAATCCCTGGCCCAAGAGACAGACGTCCAGAGACCAAGAGGCTTTGGGCCCACCACTGAGGGTGGGGGCACTAGGTGCAGGAGCAGGCGGATGCATGCTTCTGGTGGCCCCAGAGGGAGGACCTGAAGCTGGTGTGTGAGGAAGCATCTCTTACCTGGGTAGGGAGAAGGTTCCAAGTTCTAGGAGCAAGGGCAGCAAAGGCCCGATCCCCAGCAAGGGAGCGAGTTTTGGGGACCTTAAGGGCCTGGGAGTCACTTGACCTCAGCTAGTAGACAGGGGGCGCAGGCTTGAGCAGTTCAGCCAGTGCCGGAGGGGTGGACGTTCCGACAATATTGTCAATGAGGTTTCCCATGACAAAAGTCTGGTGGTTATTAGGGGAGAGCCACCCGAGCCTGAAGTAAAGCTGACAGTGACGCGTGAGATGGGGGGCTGATAGGGTGAAGCAACAAATGTTATTGTACGCTGTGTCCCATTCAGAGAGCCAGGTTTTTGGAGCGTTCAGGAAGGAGGGGAGCCCGTGGCACAGTGTGGACCCCCTTTGCAAGGGCAAGTCGAGCAGCGGGTGTGAGGCAATTTGACTCTGTAAGCCTGGCCCAGCTTGCAATTTGTGGCCTTACAAGAATTGTGTATATGGAAGGAGAAGTCAAGTTGAGGATCAAGGGTTGCCCCCAGGAACTTGAATGAGTTGACCACTCGTAAGGGAGTACCGTCAGCTCCAGCGATTTTGAGAGGGGCCGAGCATGCTCTTGTCCTGGCCAGGGAACCAAAGAGCATGGCCTGGGTCTTTCGGAGGTTGAGGACAAGCTTATGGGCCTTCAGCCAAGGCTGAATGAGGTCATGGTCGGTATTTAGTCTGGAGTTAATGACATTGATGTCCTGTGAACTAGTTAGTATCACAAGGTCATCAGCGTACAGGGTGGAATGCCCATGGATAGTGACTGAAGGCAGCTGATTGATGTAGAGGAAGAACAGTATAGGGCCAAGGACAGACCCTTGCGGCACCCCGCAGGTCACTGGTGTAGGCCCGGAGAGGGCTTTTTGGAACCTTGTGTACTGCTGACTGCCTGATAGGTAGTTGGCAAACCAGGTTAGGACTGGAGGGGAGAGGCCAAAGGACCGAAGGGTGGAGCCAAGGAGTGTGTGGTCGACCTGATCAAAGGCCTTGGACAGGTCTATGAAGATGGCGCCAGTACGTTTGCCTTAGTCAGCTGCAGTGCTGATTTCAGAGGTGATCCGAGTGGGGGCAGTGGCAGTACTGTGTCCTTCGCAGAACCCATGCTGCACTGGGGAGAGGAGGCCATTGGTGTAGATGAAGAGTGAGAGCTGGGAGGCCACCACTTTCTCAAGCAGCTTGCTAACAGCTGACAAGATCGCTATGGGGTGATAGTTTTCTAGCATTTTTGGGTCGCCTTACTTGAGGACTGGGACCACACGAGCCACCTTCCAGATGTTAGGGATAGTCCCAGATATAAGAGAGGAGTTGATGATATGGGAGATAGGCTGGGCCAGAACGGGGCCCCCAGGCAGAACAGCTTAGGCTCAAGATTGTCATGCCCAGCACCGGACTGAGGGAAGAGTCCAGCTAGAAGCTTCCGTGTCTCACTCCAGGATACAGTCTTGAAGTGTGCATGTGGGGTTGATGAAGAGTCACAGCAGCCTCAGGAGGGGCTACCACACTGGAGGCAGGTGATGGGGGAATGAGGGCAGACAGGTCCGAGAACTGGGCATTGAAAGCACTGGCGATAGTCAGGGCACTGTTGCAGCTGACTCCTCCAATTTGAATGTTGGAGACCTGAGCACTGGCAGGGCCGCTCACTGTGTGCTTGATGGTACGCCAGAAACTCTGAGGGTTTTTGCCTGAAGCTTCAAGGGATGATTTGCAGAATTCACTCTTTGCCGAGCGGACAGCCCTCTTATTTATTTTTTTTAATTTATTTATTAAAATCTCGGATTACAAATACCTTTGAGCAGAAACTGCTCGTTTACAAAGGTTCCACGTCAAAGGATGAGGGTCAACATATATACAGAGGTAGTAAAAGAATGCACAATAAACAACCAAAACAACCCTACACGAGTTCCTGAGCTGCATGTATTGTGAGAAGTCAGAGCTATCACCAGAAGCTTTGAATTTTAGCCAGAGTTTATCCCTGAGCTTCATAAGGGCAAACAGGCCACCATGCAGCCATCTGGTGACAGTGCTCCTCATCCTCCTTTTTGTGAGGGGGCATGTTTATACTGAAGGGGGGAAAATAAGGAAAGGAAGCACTCAAGGTAACACCACTTCCCTCCTTCTGCTGGTGATACCCCTCCCTATGCACCCCAGCATTCCACTGGCCCTCCCTACTGCCTGGCCATCTTTAGATCATCAGACATAATTACCCGCAAGTCTCCTTCCTGTTTGGTTCTCCCATTTTGTACAGTGCCTCTGGGTTTCTGTTCCCTAAGTGCCTGATTTAGCATTTATTTGCACTGAAACCCAGTTGCAATACTCTTCACCACTCTTCGAGTTCTCAGGTCTCTGCACATTCTTTCCACACCCCGAGTGTCCACCCTACTGCAGATTTTGGTGCCATCTGTAAAGAGGCAGACCTTCTCTACCCGCTCATCTGCAATGTCACTTATAAAGACATTAAAGAGGACCAGTCCCAGTACTGACCCTTGAGGTACCCTGATGTTCCCCCTTCCTTCTCCGGAGTGAACTCCGTTTACCACCCCTCCCTTTGTCGCCTAACCAATTTCTTACCCAGTTTACCACCTTTAGACCCACCCTTAAGCTGCCCAGCTTCCTTATAAGTCTCCCACGTGGAACAGCATCAAAAGCCTTACTGAAAGCTAGGTAGGTCATGTCCACCGCTCTACCCTGATAGATTTCTTTGACTGGGTGAACAGGGACATAGATCAGATTTGTTTGACATAACAACCCCCGAGAACCTATGCTGCCTCAGGTCTTGTAATCATTGCATTCAAAATACTCCACAATCTTTTCCTTCAGCAGTGTCTCCATTAAAATCCCCACCATCGATATCAAGCTGACTGGCCTGTAGTTGCCAGCCTCTTCCCTACTACCACTTTTGTGAAGCGCGACTGCATATGCTCTATTCCAGTCCTCCGGAACCGCTCCTGTTTTCTGTGAGATGTTGAAAAAGGACTGTCAGAGGTGCAGCTAGTACCTCCCTAATCTTCCTTAATACCCTTCGATGCACCCCAACTGGCCCCATCGCTCTGTCCGCTTTCAGTTCTCAGGTCCCTTCAGAACTTTATCCTTTGAAAAAGGACTAGTGTCTATCTCCATCCAATGCTCCTGGTGCTTTTGTGTGGCCCTCCTCCTCCCGTTCCTTCTTCTGTGAACACTGAACAAAAGTATTTGTTCAGGATTTCTGTCTTTCCGTGGTCCTCCTCTGCATAGTCCCACCCCCCTTCCTTCTTAAACTTATAATCCCTACCCTGGTTTTCCTCTTTTCACTTATATACCTAAAAAATGTCTTGCCCTTTTTCTTTACCCCCTGGGTTAACTGCCCTCCATGTCGCTTTCTGATTTCCTGATACACTTCCCATTTCTCCTCCCTCAGCATCCCTATCCTTTACCTTTTCAAGCCATTTCTTTCGAGAACTGTAGCAGTCTCTTTTTTCCTCTTGCTTTTGCTCACCTGCTTTGCACAGAGGTTTGTTGCCTTCAGTATGCCCTCTTTTAGCTTCTCCCACTGTTCCTCCACCACACCCATGTCATCCCCCCTGCTAGGTCATTCCTGAGGCACCCACCCATCTTTTTAAAATCTGCCCTCCAGAAGTCCGGCCCTTGTGTGACTCAAGTCCACTGCAGTCCTTATGCTGAATCACACTGTATGGTGATCATTGGTCCTCAGCTGGCATTCCACACTGACGTCTGCAACACTGTTCCTGTTAGCAAACACCAAGTCCAGTACTGCTTCATCATGAGTGGGCTCCCTAAAGTACAGTTACGTAAGGACTTACCGTAACAGTAGATCTTCGAGAGAGGCTCTTGCAGTAGGTAATTACATATAGGACTGACACCGGCAGGCAGCAGGACCTCACGGAAAAATTTCTAGTAGTAGTCCTGTGAGGGACCGCCATATGTCAGGTGTGACCGCGGCCAGGAGACGCGGTATAAAGGGGCGGTCCCGATGCTCGCTTTCCAGTTCTTTTCCCGCCACAGGCCAAAAGAGGCCAGACGAGAGAGGTGCTGATATTTCCCTAAATGGAAAAGGAGCTGAAAAAGCCTAGGGGGATGGAGGGCGGGAAGGTATTACCTACTGCAAGAGCCTCTCTCGAAGATCTACTGTTACAGTAAGTCCTTACGTAACTGTACTATCTTACTTCGAGAGGGCTCTTGCAGTAGGTAATTACACATAGGACTGAATTCCAAGTAGTCTGGAATAAAGAAAAGGCACCGGGAGGAGGAAACTACTCCAAGAAATAGCTCTAGCCGTGCAAGCCTCAAGACAGGAGGCCTTGCAAAACAGCTAGCCCGAAGCCTGCTCTACGGCAACAGGCAATATCCAAACTGTAGTGTTTCGTAAAGGTATGGACGGAAGTCCAGGTGGCGGCAGCACATATGTCTGCCGCAGACACATTCTTGAAACAAGCTGCAGAGGCAGCTACTCCTCTTGTGGAGTGGCCTCTGACTTGACCCGGAGGGTCTTGTGGTACTTGTCATAACAGAAAGTGATGCAATGAACCAACCACTTAGACAGGCATTGCTTGAAACAGCATTGCCTTCCTTTGTGAGCAAAAGAGACGAACAACTGATCAGTCTTTCTGAGATCCTTGTCCTGTTGGTGTAGTATCTCAGAATTGTGAACATCCATAGTATGGAGTAAATATTCCCTTGGTTAGAGTACTGCGTAAAAAGGCAGGTAGCTCTATGGACTGATTTAAGGTAGACTCTGCTACTACTTTAGGTAGAAACTTAGGATTCGTGCTAAGAGCAACTCTGCCTTGCGAAAATCAAGTAGGGGATTTACACATCAGGCTTGAGCTCGGAGATTCTTCGAGTCAAGTAATGGCCACCAAGAAGAGTGTCTTCCACGAAGAAACTTCAAATCTGCAGAAGCTGCAGGTTCAAGGGAGGAAGGTAAGTTTCTGAGAACAAAATTCAAGTCCCAGGGGGGCAGGAGATACGGATGGGGGCCTCAGATGGAGGACCTCTGAGAAAGGTCTTAGAGACCTCCAGTTGGTAAAGTTTTGTTCTGAAGGAAACATGATAGGTCGAGATAGCTGCCATGTGTACCTTCAAAGAGGAATGGCTGAGACCCAGGTCGAACAGATGACGTAAATACTCCAGCAGAAGCCCCAATGAACAGGAGAAAGGTTCCACGTTCTTGGAGGCGGCCCAAATAGTGAATCTTTTCCACTTCATGGCATAAGTGGACCTGGTGGAGGGTTTTCTGGCCTCCACTAAAATCTCTGCCACTTTGGGAGACACACCAAAACGGGACTGGGCTAGGTCTGCAGGAGCCATGCAAGCAGTTGAAGGAATCTGAGGCCTGGATGGACCAGGGTCCCCCGATCCTGGGTCAACAAACCTCGAGATAGAGGAAGAGGAAGAGAAGGATCCTCTGAATATTGCTGTAGAAGAGAGAACCAGATTTGCCTGGGCCAGAAATGAGTGATCAGAATCATTCTCGCTCCTTCTGAAGCTAGTTTCTGCAAGACTCGTGGGATAAGAGGAATTGGGGGAAAGGCATAGACGAATCTGTCCTTCCAGTCTAGAGACAGAGCGTCGTTCCAGAAAGCGCCTCGCTCTGGAACGAGCGAGCAGAAGGTGGGAAGTTTTGCATTTTGGGGGGATGCGAACAGGTCGACCTGTGGTGTTCCCCAAAGTTGGAAGATATTGTCTAGGACCCCTTGGTCCAGTTCCCACTCGTGAGTCAGAGCAGAAGAGCGACTTAGCCTGTCTGCTAGGGTGTTGTCGACTCTAGGAACATGAATCGCCATGAGGTGAAGGTCGTGTTGTGTTGCCCAATCCCAAACCCTCACTGCCTCCCTGCATAGAGGGTAGGACCGAGTTCCTCCCTGTTTGTTGATGTACCACACTACGCACATGTTGTCCGTCTGGACGGCTAGGTGGCTGGGAAGGATGTATTGGTGAAGGGCTTGGAGAGCGTACAACACTGCCCGAAGCTCGAGCACATTGATGTGAAGAGCTTGTTCTAGCCTGGACCAAGAGCCCTGGGTCCGATGAGGGCCTAGATGGGCTCCCCAACCTTCGCCTGAGGCATCTGTGGTTAGAGTCGTGGGAAGGATGAAAGAAAGGACCCCCCCCCGAAACAGGTTCTCTCGAACCATCCACCATTGCAAGTCTCGCATCGGCGATGAGATCAGAACTGAATGATCTAGGTCGTCCACTAGTTGATCCCACTGAGAGCGTAGAGTCCACTGAGAGATCCTCATGTGGAGTCATGCTCGGGGGACCGTCGGCATGGCGGCCGCCATAAGCCCAAGAAGGCGAAGGACCAACCCTGCCGAGACCATCCTGCGGTCGGATAACAGACATATTTGGGTCTGAAGGGAGGCCGCCCTGTCCGGAGGCAGGAAGACCTTGCCCATGGTCGTATCGAAGATCGCCCCAATGAACTGTAGCCTCTGGGAAGGGTCCAGATGAGACTTGGAATGGTTGATAGTAATACCCAGGCAGGCAAAAACCTGCTGGGTGAGGGAGAGGAAACGCAGGAGTTCCTCCCTGGACGAGGCTGCCAGGAGCCAGTTGTCCAGGTAAGGAAACACCTGTACTCCCTTGGTACGCAGGTGGGCCGCCACCACTGCCAGGCATTTGGTAAATACTGGGGCCGAGGATAGACCAAACGGGAGCACCTTGAACTGGCAGTGGTCTCCCTGGAACGCAAAACGAAGGTATTTGCGATGGAAGGGGCGAATGGGAATGTGCAGATAGGCATCCTGCATATCCAGGGCACAAAGCCATTGACCTGGCCAGAGAAGGGGCAGAAGGCTCTGCAGAGAGAACATCCTGAACCTTTTGTACTCTACATAAAGATTCAGGGAACTGAGATCTAAAATCGGTCTGAGATCTCCCGTCTTCTTTGGGACCAGGAAGAAATGGGAATAGTAACCTGTCCCCTGAAGATGAAGGAGAACGGGCTCTATCACTTGCTTCATCAGAAGAGCAGAGATTTCCTCCTGGACCAAAGGAAGGTGTTCCCGTGAATACGATGACTCCAGAGGAGGGTGGCGGGGTGGTTTCTGAAGAAACTCTATGGAGTGTCCTTCTGCTATAAGCTGGAGCACCCAAGAATCTGTGGTTATCCTCTCCCATCTCGGAAGGTGGAGGGAAAACCTCCATCCTACCGGTTCTTCTGGGGAGTCCAGAGGCAGTGGGAGAGGAAAGGAGTCAGGTGGTGTGGGGCAGCGCCGCAGTTGAAGCACCCGCTGCTTTTTTTGGGCGGGGGGGGCTTAGCAGCCGTGGGGGCCTAACGCTTTGTGTCTGCTTCACCCTGGGGTTTCCCTTTGGCTGATTCCGCTCATGAAGGGACAGCATTGCTGCTGATGGGACGTGCAATGGAATCAACTGATTTCAGAGCCATCCCTTTCTTGTAATCGTAATGATGTCCTTGACATCACCCCCAAAGCACCGACCCCGGAAAGGAGCTTCCTGAATAGCAGATTGCACTCCGGGACCAGACCTGACACCGGAGCCAAGCATGATGCCGAGGCCACGGGCAGCAGAGCTCCACCTAGCAGTGTCCACTGCGTCAGTATGTCGCACGTAGCATGTGGCGACTCACGAACGCAGAGCTGGACGAGATCAGCCAACTCCTGTTTGACTTGGGAGTCAGGCAAGGAGTCCAGCTTGGCTTCCACCTGAGTAAGGATGGCCTTCTGGCAGTCCCCCATGTGGCCGACGTAGTTCAGGGCCCGAATCCCCAGTGTGGAGGAAGCATAAATCTTTCTCCCATGCTGGTCCAGAAGGCGAGATTCCTTATCAGGAGGTGACGAGCTAAGATGCTTTGGGTTCGCCGACAGGCCATGAGCGGCGCTAATCACGACTGAGTCGGCATGAGGGTGAGAATCTAGGAAATCAACACCCTCTGGAGCCTGATATAGCCTGTTCGACTTCCTGGGAAGTGGGGCTAAGGCCGACGGCTGTTTCCATATCGTGGTGACAAGGTCGGCGTGAGGCTTTATCCAGGGTGGCACTAGTGTAGGAGCTGTCATGGGCAGATCCAGATGTTCAGCGAGTTTCAGATGCTGAGGATCTGGTTCCAAAGAGCGCCACTGATGGACCTCCTGGATTTTTCTAAGCAACTCCGTAAAAGAAGGATCCTCCAGAGGAGACTTCGGAGGAGTCCTCTGCTGGGGCTTCGATGGAGAGCGAGGCTCGTCATCTCTCTCAGAGCAGCCATCAGAAGAGTCCGAGAGTGAAGAGGAGGAAGAAGAAGAGTAAGACTCCCTTTCCCGACCCGGGAGAGGAACGGGTCCCTTGGGTAGTCCCCGGGGACGTGTGTCCTGCCCCTCTCTGGACCCAGACGGAAGAACACTGGAGTCCGGAGGTGGTGAGGGAGTGTGCCGCCTGGGGCGTACAGGAACCTGGGATGGCACTGTCGCCAGAAGGTGGCTCTTGACCGCTTTGGTGAGTTGAGCCTTGGCCTCAGCCCACCAGGAGGCCAGAGTCTCCTGCAGGTCCACCGCGCCGTGAGGGCGGTGAAGGAGGGAGGCGGGGATAAGAATATGGGCTATACCCATATGGAGCGTATCCAAAACTCAGCTGTGGGTAACCCGGCCGGGTATTGAGACGCCGAGTACTGCGAGCTGGAAGCCCGGCGTCGGATACGGTGTTCCCGGGTATACCAGTGTCGAATAAGACGGCGGGTACCCGGAAGCCGGGGGGGGGGTCTGCTTGCGCAGACGGCCCAGCTGGGAACCTAGCGGGCGGGTCCGTAGCGGAGAGCCCGGAGGGAGGGCCCGATGGGAGCAGGAACTCTCCCTGAGTCGGTAAGGCCGACGTCAGGGACAACAGCGGAGGCCCTGACACCAGGGGTACCGACATCAGAGGGGCCGGTATTGAGCCGTGTCCGGAAGCCGCCAGGTCCGCTGCCCAGATTGAGGAGGGACTAACGGAGCAAAAGATCCCCAACTGCACTCAGGGACGGGGAGTCCTGAGGTCAGGATGGGGGACTTGGTTCTCAGATGGCAGCGAAAGCTGCAGTGAACCGGGAACGATGGATATTGGGGGTCCGCCGTCGGTTCCTCGCGGCCGCCGGACGCCAGACGAGCCGACGTGAGTCGTGGAGGTGAGCTCTCAGCGGGCGCCGGAGGAGCCAACGTCCGACTTACGAGAGCCTTCACCGGAGGCAGGTCGAGAGGAAGGGTCAGCCTGGTCCGGTGGGGAAGAAGCCGTGCGTCGCCCCAAAGGGTCGGACGTCTTACCAGCCCTCTCCGGGCGGACATCAGAGGAGCCGACGCCTGGCTTACCGGAGTCGCCCGCGATGGTAGGCCGCAAGCCTGCGGCTGAACCAGGAGCGGAGGCCTCCAACTGCCCGGAGGAGCCCGCAAGGCCGAGCGAGCCAGACGGGCAGGCGCGCCGCTTCAGAAACTCCGAGGCGGCTATCGAGGAGCGATCTCTGGAGGGATGTTACCTGTATGCCCGCTACTCCTAGGGAGACGTGGTGGAGGAGCCTTTGTCCCTGCTTGCCCTTGTCCTTCTTCTTCGATGGCCTTCGGGAAGTGGACGCCTGCCTTAGCTTTTAAGCTCCTTCTAAAGAGCTCATTTTCTTTTTAAGAATATGGGCCTCCGGGATTGCTGCCGTCTTTTCGGGTGGCAGCTAAAAGCTAAGGCAATGTTGGCACTTCGACTTGATGATCCGGGCCTAGGCAGAACAGGCACAGGGAGTGGCCGTCCTTGTGCGGTAGTTGGGAGCCGCACGAATCGCACTTGTTCTTGTGCTCGGAGGGTGTAGGGGACGACATACACCGACGTTAGTACTGACGTTGTTGAAAAAATAAGATTTTTCGCTAAAAAAACGACGAAGGTAGGGCTGACGAAGCACAAACTTTTCTGCGAGGCGCTGCATGAGTCAACCAGGGAAAGAACTGGAAGGTGGCGCCCAGGACCGCCTTTGACTGGGCCTCCTGACGCCGATCACCTGATGGGGGCGGTCCCTCGCCAGGGACTGCTAGCTAGAAATTTTTCTGGGTCCTGCCACCTGCCGCATCAGTCCTATATGTAATTACCTACTGCAAGAGCCCTCTCGAAGTAAGATCTAATTTTTTTTTTTTTAATTTCAGAAATCAGAAAGTACCTTTGAGTTAGAGACTCATTTACAAAGGTTCCACGTCACATATAATGAACAGTACAAAGTTAAGGTAACATACAGTGCAGGGAACAATTTACACAGGTTCCTCATCACATATTTTGAACAGTACAAAGTCAAGGTAACATAAACAGTGCAGGGAATATAAACACACTTGATACACTGCCTAAGGAACTCCCCCTGCAAGGAGCCCAGGATGTCTCTGCTTCTAGCTGAAGCTACAGCTGGGAGGCACCACTCTACATATGACAGGCTGAAGTCCCCCACTCGCAGCACTTCCCCCCTTTTCTGCCATTTTGCTAATGGCTTCCCCATTACCTTATCTAAATCCTCCTCCTGTTTTGGAGGTCCGTAGATCGCACTAGTGTGAACAGTGACTCCGTTTTCCATCTCCAGGGTAACCTACAGTATATCCACTCCCACCCCGGATTCCCTGTATCTCCACTGCTTTTATACCTTCCCTTACATATAGTACCACCCCTCCTCCCTTTCTTCTCACACTGTCTTCCCTGAACTGAGCACAGCCTGGTATGGCCATGTCCCAGTCGTGGTTTCCAGTACACCACGACTTGGCAATGGCAACAATATCCAGGTCTGCCTCTGCCATGATGGTCTCTAGGGCTGGAATTTTGTTTCCTAGACTACCTGCATTTGCACACATGGCCTTCCATACTTTGTTACCACTCTGCCTTGTACCCATCCCCCATTTCTTTTTTGCCTCCCCCCTCTTTACTGCTTGCGTTCCCATCCTTTTTCATTTCTATCTCTGCTTCTTTTATTATTTTGCACCCTGTAGGTTTGTGTCTCACCTGGAGTCCTCCCTACTTTTAACTTCAGTCTATGGGTTGGGACAGTTTCTGCCTCCCTGAGTCCTTCTGCCATCTGGCTAGTTTAAATATTCATCAGTGTAACAAATTAAACCATCCAATGAGGACTGTTGTTCCCTCCCAGACAGATGCGGCCATTACCCCTGTATAGGCCCCAGTCCCCAGTGAAGCTGGGCCCCTCCTCTCTGCACCATTCTTTCAGTCATGGGTTGAAGCTCCTGGTGCAGAGAATCCTATCTTTCCCCCGTCATAGACAGGCAGCACCTCAGCAAAAGCCACTAAGCGTGCTAGCTAAGACCTCGCCCCAGCTTCCTAACTCCCCCTGCATTGTTCCAGCCCCATCCCTAGCCAGGACGTTAGTCCCCAGGTAGAGAATAACATTCAGTTCTCCCTCCCACCCTGTCACCCTAGCGATTCTCAGGATCCACTTTCCATCTCTGTAGGCCATGGTACCATGTAGGAACCTCACTTTCCTCTCTCCCTCCATTCCTATTCCCAGATATACCCCCATCACAATCGAGTCACCAAGTAGAAATTGCTTTCTCCTCCACTGGGGTCTTCTACCACCCTCCTTGGGTTCTCCACTACAGAGGACCCCAAGATCTTCCCTGACCACTACCATGGGTGCTCCTCCCAGAGGTCCCATCCCACCAGAGAGGCAAAAGAATTATGTAGTGATACCTACTGAGGAATGTGCCCCTGACCCACCACACCCACCCTTCCAGAGCCCACCACAGTCAAGATATTCCTCCTCCCTGGCATCCTCAGGTGTAACGGTGGCAGACCTGGTGGCCTCTAGGTGGGGGAGGAGGTCCCCCAAATCCTAGCCAACTTGACCGTAAATGGGCCTTTAGCCCATTGCGCCTTACCTGGTTACCAAAAACAATTAAAAATAAATAACTGGGCCCAAATTATAAAAGGTTCTCCCTTTCTTTTCTTCATGACTTGTCATATATACCACATACCAGTTCATTGCTTTTTTGTTTTACCTATTTATCCCGGTTGAGCATCAGCAGCCCTTTAATCATGATGCTTTTTAAAACCAACGAAAAGAACAATGCTTTTTGGTTCTAAATTATTGATATAAACAAGACATGCCATAACTAAAATGAAACAGTAATGGGTCAAGCCAGGCTCTGCAGAGCACTCCCCTCCTCCCAATAACAGCTGGTTTCAGTCATTTTGACAGTATCTGCTTGACTCTTTCCTGCACATCCTGTCTCAGGATAAACATAACAGAACTACAGACAGTCTGTCCAACTAATAGGTCAGCTTTTAATTTAGCAAAACTCATACGAAAGTATTTACAGTATAACCGTGAAACTGATGTTTTTGTTCTACTACCACTTCTTCTCTTTTCTACATCACATTCTTCATACTAAAATGCAATACTAAGGGGGTGCTGCACTGTTGGGAGGTGCCGTCCTTTACATGAGACATCACACTGAGGCATAATTGTGAAATTCTTTGAATGCCTCTTCAACTTTACCATCAGGACCTCAATGGTATACAAACACATTAAGTATACAGTGCAGAAAGAATTAATGTAAGATGTGTGTTTAGCAACAGCTTTTAAAAAACTGGACGGGTGTGCATTCAGTGGGATACTTCAGTGTATCGCTGGTCTGCACTGATTAGGGGTTAGACTATTTCAAGGGTTTCTAGTGCCAAAGCACTATGAGAGGCAATATAACTGCACAAAAAACTTCTCACATTAACAGACGAAATACAACAAAACATTACTTACCTACCTACACCATTTTGAGGGACGTCTACATGTTTGAAGACTGATACCGAAACCAGACAACACTTCCGTAACAGGCCTTGCTGAGTACGTACACTAGTATAAAGCTCAATCTGACCTTTAACACAATGACTAACAAATTAACCAACTGTAAACATTACCTTGGAAAGCTACTGCCAAAGCAGCTTCCACCAAACGCAGGCACATTCACACTGCATTTGCTATTATTATAACACTAACAAACAGGCACTAAGTAGCTAACTGCTAATGAACCTGTGCAAAATCTAAAATGCTGATGAATACCATGGTCCAGCTACCCAATGCTGCTACTTCAAAAAATACATTAGTTTCAAAAGTTTGATTAAAGGTAATCACTGTAACAGGGAGCTCCTGTTATTTACCCTGTAAATAATAAAATAATGTGCCAGTTCTCCCTTTCTCTCACTCTTTTCTGTCTTCTTGTTTTCTTTCTTTTTTTTCATGTCAGGGTGGTCAACCTGACATTCTCATTGCTTTTCTGTCCTGTTTTCTTATAAACTCCCCCTACTTGCACATTAAGCGCTAAAAGCACTTTTCCTTGATCTCCCAAACTGCAGATAATTATTAGTGCAAGTCGCGCTGTTTGTGAAACTCCCGAGTAGGAGCACATGGGAATAAGTACATATCACACTTTAGGTTCAGAAAAAACACTGGTGCCCCTCATCACTAAATGGTCCCACTGCTGAATGCAATCGAGTGCCGGACCCATGGCTGCATGCTGCAGCTCTTATTTCCAGAAAGCAGCTCTGGTGTCTGGAAATGTTCCCAGTCATAGTATGTGACCCAGAAGCATGTGTTAAATAATTAAAGGAAACATGAAAATGAGTTTCTGCAGCCCCAGAGATGTTGTGACTGGGGTTGCCTGTAGAAATAAAGCTTATATGGGAATAAGAGCCAAATAGAAAGCCCCTACATGTTAAAGCATGGTAAAATATGGAAACTCCCCATTATGTAATGCCACAGGAAATGTGAATTCCCCCAAAAAGTGTGATGTAATCCCTAGGGTATAAATAGGGCTCACCACTAGGGGAATGTAAGATAGTCGAGTCAGTCTAGTGCTGACAGTGAGCAGGGAAGGACCTGCTTGTGGAGTGTGCTGTTTTCACACCAGAATTGAGAAGTGTAAGAAGGGATTACACTTAGGCTATCTTGGCCGAAGCAAATCTGCGGCCTCTGTTGATGGAAGCAGAGGGCTGAATTATTGCGTTGAATTAATCAACTGTTATTTTTATTTCTGTATTATTTTGTTCTTTTTATTTATTGAAAATAAACTGATAAATGCAATTCTGCATTTTTTATGCACTTTACCTTTTGTTGCTATGTCTTTGTATCCCACGCCATCACACTGGTGATAGCAGTGGGATACCTGGCTCGTTTAGTCTGCTTGGGAAACGCTGCTAGTGGGTACAGTAATGTACCCGACACGCACAGGGTAAAAGGTGTGGAGCCAAGGAAAATCCAATGGACTCGTGCCATGGCTGATAAATTGGGTTTGAAGCTGTGCCAGGATTGGAACCTGAAGCTCGACCAAAGATGGCGGCGAGAAAGGAAGAAGAGGAACACTCGGATGAGGACCTGACTGAGGAGGAAGAGAAGAGACAGCTGGAGGAAAGTGCCCCAGAGGATCCCAGCGACCTGCTGCGATGGTTGTGCTTATGACAACTAGAGATAGAGCGTGAGAGGGCCGAGAAGCGACAGCTACGAGAGGAGGACCAACAACAACGAGATGAGGACAGGAAACTGCAAGAGGAGGATCGGAAGAGACAGGTTGAGAGGTGGCGGGATGCCTTACAGGCTATCCAGGCCCTTACCTCTGGGCAGCCAGATCGGAATATTCCCCGGGACATTAAATTAACGAAATTGACTGAGGCTGATGATATTGAAGCCTATCTAATGACATTCGAGTGCATAGCTCGGACATGCACTTGGCCCAGAGATCAGTGGGTCATCAGACTCGTCCCTTATCTGTCAGGAAGAGCCCAGCTGGACTATAGTCATCTTAGTGTACCTGACCCCAACAACTATGATCGGGTGAAGGAAGAAATTCTCTTCAGATACGACATCAACACCGAAACATACAGGCAGAGGTTCGTTCACAGAAGATGACTGGACAGGATACCCCAAGGGAAACTTATGCCAGACTTCGGAATTTTTTTTGCAAGCGGATACAGCCAACAGTCAAAACAGTAGACCAGATTTTGGAACTTGTATTAATTGAATAATTCATCCACGTGTTGCCTTCAGATGTTCAGGTTTAGGTGAAGGAGCATAAGCCGGACACAGCTGAGAAGTCCATCACTCTGGCGGAGGATTACCTGGAGGCAAGACCATCGAAACCCCATAAATACCAAGGCTCTTCACCCCAACCTACAAGATCCTTTGACTTTAATTATCAGAGACAGTCATCAACTGGGGGAACTAATTGGAGAAGGGATCAAAGAGGAAGGCCCTACTCAGTGGACATTATCTGCCATAGTTGTTTGGGGAAGGATCACATAGCTAGTAACTGCCCAAATAGAAGAAATGAACCTGCCCACTTAGCACTGGCAAATTGGGGGTATGTTACAACAGTTCGTATTGGGCAAAATCAAATGTTGGGGGTTCTAGACTCGAGCAGTAAGCAGACCCTGATGAGGGCACATATTGTAAAAGAATCCAGCAATACAAGGCCAAATGCTAAAGAAATCTGTGTGCATGGGGATCTCCACCAGTACCGAACAGTCACTGTAGAAATGACGGTGGAACAAGAGCAACAACAAATCACAGTTGGTCTAGTACCCAGACTACCAGTCCCCATTATTACTGGTCAGGACTTCCCCAACTTTGATCATTTAATGAAAGGTCAACACACTTGTGACCAACTTGTGACAGTCACCACCAGGGCCCAGGCAAAATAAGAACAGTCCCAGAACATTTTCCCTTTTGAGGAAAGTATATATGAGGGTCCTGGGAAACCAAGGAAAGAAAAGAAGGCAGACAAAAAGAAATGGAGGGACACCCATTAGGAAGGAATACCTGATATTGAGTCTGACTTTACCAGACCTGACATAAAAACAGAACAAAAGGTTGATGAGACTTTGAAACCTTGATTTTTACAGGTGGACCAGGTGGTTGTAGAATGGCAACCCCAATATGTACTTCTAAATGATGTTTTGTACAGAAAATGTATTAACCCCACTACAGGGGAATGTGTGGAACAAATGTTGGTGCCCCAGAAATACAGAGACAGGTTAATGTATCTGGCCCATGATATACCCATGGCCGGTCATGAAGGCCCAGATCGAACCCTGGGTAGAATATCCAATCGGTTCTTCTAGCCTGGTATGAATGAAAGTGTGGCTGTAGTGTGACGCTTGACCAGCTGGTTATGATTATTTTATGATATTTGTAAAATAAAAATATAGTAAGTGATTGTCTCACATAAGACAGACTGTGCTTCCATGGGTGCCCCCACCCCAACACCAGGTTTCAGTGAAGCTACTGGATATGTAAACAGACGAGAAACCATTTCATTAACTGACTTCCTTCAGAATGGCATTTTATTACCTTTTTATGACATGTCTAGGCTTTTTGAAGTGGAAATCAAATGTGACTTTATGACTTCAGAAACAGGATATCATTAGGCTGATTCCTGTTGTTTTTTAACACACTGGTGCCAGTGTGGGATTGCTAAGTTCAAAGGAAACATGTGTAATTAAGGAGTTATATATAGGAAACGTATTTTTTTCTTCTGATGGCACCTTATTTAAAATACCTCCTGATAGGAAATCATTTTTTGTAATTTTATATTCTAAAAGGAGCTAGATGACTCACAGGAACGGTATGGAAACACAGAGTTTAAACTGATACTTGTGTCTGAAATGTATGTCATATCATCTTGGGACTCTAGAGAGACACAGCTCACTGATCTAACTTTAAAACGCACTTCCAGAGGTTATACCTTAGATAGCAAACATCTAAATGTACTGTTGTAGGAGTTTTGCTTTGTAATTTTCCCTTGTTCTTTTATGTGACTGTGAGCTCTTTGATATATTCTTCCGTGTTTACATTTTTCTTATTTTTATCATCTTTTAGTAAAGAATCTTTTTTTAAAGATACTGCCTGGGTGTGTCTTCCAAGTTCTTTTTACATCTGATGTATACATGGTTAAGTCTGGCAGCTGTTTTGAAGAGCTTGAAGGTATTACTAAACTGGGAAAAGGTAAGAATATACCTAAGGTCTCTTATAGAGTTTTAAGGGTTCATTTTGGAAGCCTAGCTTGGTGCCCCTGGAGAAAGACTGTACCGCAATCACCAAAGAGGGTACGTATCTGAGCCTGTACGTTGGGTACGCTAGCATAAGGTTCACAGTTTGAATCCCCCCAGAACTTGAGACTAAAGGTGGTTCGGACCCAAAAGCAGACAAGAGGGTCACCCTGTCTGTTACCTGTTCACATTATTGCGCTCTGAGGTTGGCACTGCAGGGTTTTAAATAAGCTGAAAAAATTGATTAGCAGTTTGATGTGTGAAAGTGCTAATTAGTTGTGAAAATGCATAGTGCTTGGCATAGACTGATTCGCAAAATAATAAAAAAATAAATAGTTTTATTAATGTTTTATATTGTGTCATGGACTCACTCAAAAAATGGTTAGCAGTCTACTGCTAAGCATTTCTGGAAATGGTTAGCATTACCCCCTGTTTTGTGTAGCATTTTGCTGTGCTATACCAGCTATTTAATACCCTGGCACTGTGGGAGCAGAGGACCTGACCTGCTGAGTGCGGTTGTGACAGATTTCGTGGTAGCGGTGGGATAAAATTGGTAACACAAGCTTTAACAGATCAGTGTGTCAGCTTAATACTGTACAGCTCACTTGCAAAATAAGGCAGTGATTTATTGTTAAAAGAGAAAACATATCATTTTGCTTACAGTCAAAGTTCCTACCTGTTTTATTTTTTTTCAAAGTGCAAGTTAGACTAGCCATAGTTAGGGAAAAAGATGGCTTCCAACTACACTGAGCACACTGCAGACTACCTGAAGCAGTTGTGCAAGGAGAGAGCAGTCCTGCACGAGGGGACAGCCACCAAGGAGAACCTTGTGGATGCCGATGGCAGCAGATGCCCAAAGTATGGAGTCTCAGACTGTGACTGTAAAGGACCAAACCTTGGGCATGGAGGGGTCAGCAGCCAGTGCAGTGTCCAGATCCAGTGAGGAGAACAGCACGGCCAGTGCAAGCCAAGGGCCACAGCAGCAGGGGAAGGTCACCAGCATTCTGGAGCCAGAAGCAATCAGACTGCAGATTGAGTTGCGCCGAATGGAGCTGGAGTTCCAGAGAGAAGAGCAACAACGAGGGAGGTGGGCGAGCAGCGAGAAGCAGGAGCATGAAGAAGCGAAAGGCTGACCGGAAGAGTGTGAGCACCAGAAGCGACATGAACTGGAGAAGTTCGACTCAACCACCAGCACAGAGCAGGTAAGTGGCTTGGGTTTAACTGGAACTACAGGACTGGGTTACAAATTGAATTCCAAATTGATAGTTGAATTTAAAGAGGGGAGGATATGGATGCCTTTTAAATTCCTTTAAAAAGTTGTATTCAGGCAAATATTCCTAGAGGTCCTGGAGCTTCAGCTATCCCACTTCTTATTTGGAAGCACAGAGATACATTGGGTCAAATGGACAATGAGGACAGTAATGATTACAGCAAACTTAAAGCTGCGCTTTTAGAAAAGTTTGATTTAACTGCAGAAGCAAAGAGAGCTAAATTCCACAAGCTCAGGAGGGGCCCTGACATGAGCTATGAGGAGCTAGCCACGAAACAACGTCAGTTTTCAAAACGGTGAGAAGGAATTGAAGCAAACTCTGTAGATAAAATTGAAAATGCTATATTGTTAGAGCAGTTTGTCTGGGCATGCCCAGCAGAGCTGAAAACCTGGCTGGAGGACCAAGATCACAAAACAGTGCAAGAGGCTAATGAACTCTCACATCGCTATGCCAAGAGCAGACCTGCTCTGAGAGCGAAATGGGCAGGCGTGGCAGCGCAGAAAGGGAAAAGCGTGCCTTCAGGGCAGCTAAAACCCTTACTGCCTCCACCAAAACCAGTTAGCCCCAGGTTTCAAAGAAAAGATTTCTCTGAGAAAATAAATGAATGTTGGGTTTGTAAAGAAACTGGGCATTTTGCCAGTGTCCCAAAAGGATGAGCAATACACAAAAGGGAGCTAGGAAAGAAGTGGGTTGTTTGTGTGTCCCTGAAAGCATGCCTGTGAACATGAGGGAACACATGCACCCAGTCACTGTGAATGGTGTACAGACACAAGGGTTAAAAGACACTGGGGCATCCCTGACGTTGGTAAAAGGGGATCTGGTAGAGCCTGGTCAGCTTATACCCAATAGATTTGTAACTGTACAAGGATTCACTGCGGAGGAGACAACCTTGCCACTCGCTAGTGTTAGCCTAGACTGGGGTGAAACAGGGGAAATGGAGCAACAGGTGGCTGTAGTCAACACTCCAGCAGTTGATGTCATCCTTGGTAACAATCTCAAATAGAGGATGGTGTGTGCAGTTCCCCGTAGCCAAGCGGGAAGGGGAAATTGTAGTTTCCCGGACCCAACATAAGCCATTGTGGAAACCACTGGGAGGCTGGTTTCCCAGCCTGTCTCCTGATATGGAGATTAATGAAAATGGGGTAGAAATTTCCCCAGTAGCAGTTAACCAAACAGCTACGGAGGGTTATTCCAAAAACGAGGGGTGAGGAGTTTGCGGCCGCTCAGAAAAGTGACTCTAGTCTAGAGAAGCTGAGGGCTTGGGCAGACTCTGACGGAGCACAGGGAGGTGATGGAAAACAAAGTTTATTGGGAAAATGGACTGATGTATACTCAGGATGCTAAGACAGAAAGAGGGGTGATAGGCAGGCAGCTTGTCGTTCCCCAGCGGGTACCGTGAGCAGTTGCTCAAAACTGCACACGATATTCCCTTGTCTGGTCATCTGGGAATCGCGCACACTACTCAGAGGTTGGCCCGGAATTTCTATTGGCCCAACTTCACCCAACAGGTGAAGGAGTACTGCAGATCTTGTCACTGGTGCCAAGAAATAGGAAAGGCGGCTAAGAAAACCCAAGCCATCCTAATTCCATTGCCCATAGTGGAGGAGCCATTCCAGAGGGTGGGAATGGATATTGTGGGGCCTTTAAATACCCCCAGCTCCTCTGGGAAGAGGTTCATTCTGACTGTGGTGGATTACGCTACCTGGTATCCAGAGGCTGTCGCCCTATGCTCACTGAGGACAAAGTGGCAGATGCCGTACTTGGGATTTTCTCCCATGTTGGGTTTCCTCAGGAGGTTATCACCGATCGAGGGGGTTCCTTCATGCCGGATCTGATGAAATGTTTGTGGGAGAAGTGTGGGGTGGTACAGAGGTGCACGACGCCTTATCACCCGCAAGCCAATAGGCTTGTGGAAAGATTTAATGGTACCCTGAAGTCAATGCTCCAAGTGTTTGCTGAACAGCATGCGAGGGACTGGGAGAAATACCTTCCCCACCTGTTTGCATACAGGGAGGTGCCCCAAGAGTCGACAGGATTTTCCCCCTTCAAGCTCTTATATGGACGCCGGGAACGTGGGCCCCTAGACTTGATCCGGGAGGACTGGGAAGGCAGTCACGCCATCCAGGGAACTCCCATAATGGATTACGTCCTAGGTTTAGAGAAAGGCTGAAGGAGCTTATGGGGACAGCCCAGAGCAACCTGGCAGCTGCCCAACAGAAACAAAAAGTGTGGTATAACCGCAGAGCCAGAGCTCGCTCGTACACGGTGGGTCAGGAAGTTATGGTCCTTATCCTGGTCCAGAAAGACTAGCTGCAGGCTGAGTGGGCAGGACTGTATAAAGTAGTTAGAAAGGTAAATGACGTAAACTATATCATAGAGTTACCTGACAGAAGACATACAGAAAGAATGTACCATATCAACATGATGAAGCCATATGCTAATAGGGCTGACATGGTGTTTGCAGTATGTAATCCTGGGAAGGGGACAGACAAAGGAGACCCCCTTCTGGACTTGCTGGAAGAAAGCAAGCGGGAGTCCTCTGTGGAGGCAGTTAAATTGTCACCTCAGCTGGTCCTGGACAAGATCCAGGAAGTAAGGGAGGTTTTAGCAGACTTTGCCCCACTGTTTAGCGCCAGACCTGGACTAATCCCCTTAGCGACACACGATGTGGAGACAGGGACGCAGACACCCATACGGCGGACAGCATATCAGGTGGCAGAGGCTGTCCAAATGGACATTAGGAGGGAGGTGGAGGAAATACTGGATTTAGGGGCAACCCAGAAATTCCACAGCCCCTAGGCCTCGCCCATAGTCCTTGCGCCCAAGCCAGATGGCTCAACTCATTTTTGCGTGGACTGAATGCAGTCACAAAGTCAGACGCCCACCCAATGCCCCAGACGGACGAACTCCTGGACAAGCTGGGAGGGGTGACCTACCTTATGACTACTGACCTGACAAAGGGGTACTGGCAGATACAGTTAACTGCGAGAGCTAGGGAGATGTCAGCCTTCATCACTCCAATAGGCTTATTTGAATTTAAAGTAATGCCTTTCAGAATGAAGAAAGCCCCGGCCACTTTCCAAAGGTTGGTGAACCAGGTGTTAAATGGTGCTGAGGGGTATGCCGTGGCATACCTGGATGACACTGCCATCTTTAGTGCCAGCTGGGAGGAACACCTGTCCCACCTTAGGGAAGTGCTGGGCAGGATACAGAGGGTCGGGCTCACTGTCAAAGCTGAGAAGTGCCAGGTGGCCATGGCTGAAGTGACATACCTCGGGCATGTTGTAGGCCGGGGACAGCTCCATCCTAACCAAGTAAAAATAGGGGTGATCTGAGGAGGGCCGGGAAAGGACAGAAGGGGTCAGAGGGAACTTGAAAGAGCCTGAAGGAGGGGAGGATCACCGAGCACGGGGGGCGGAAAAACAGATTACTCAAAAAGAAAAAAAAAATAGAGGTGATCAAGGCATGGCCCAGACCAGAAACACAGAAGCAGGTCAGGAGTTTTCAAGGGACAGCAGGGTACTATAGGAAATTTGTACCCAATTACAGTGCCCTGGCTGCTCCCTTATCTGACCTGGTAAAGAAAAAGATGCCAAAGAAAATCACCTGGGAACCAGCCTGTGAAAAAGCCTTTACCAGACTGAAGGAGGCACAGTGCAGTTCTCCTGTATTGATAAGTCCTGACTATAGCACACCCTTTATAGTACAGACTGATGCCTCAGACGTGGGTATTGGGGCAGTACTTGAGACCAGGCAGATCTACCTGCTGGGGGACTCGATAATTAAAAATCTGGACAGGACCATATGCAATCAGGATAAAATAAACAGGAGTGTTTCTAGCTTCAGAGGAGCTAAAATCCTTGATATAACTAAAATGACAAAGAATATTCTGAAAGCAGGGGGGGAAGCACTAGTTATAATACAAGCTGGAGTAATGTTTTCACGCAAGATTTACAGAATATTAAAGGAGAAATTGTGGGGATGCATAATCACCTAATAGACATGGACTGTCAGATAGTCTTTTCAGAAATCTGTCCTGTCCTAAAGGCTTCCAGCTATATAAACAGGAAAATCAAAGTCTTAAATAACTGGCTCCGCAACTGGTGTCTTAAACAAGAAATTACTTGTCTTACCCATTGGGAAGAATTTGTAAACAATCCCGATTTCTCATGCAGGGATGGCCTGCATTTAAGCAAAATTGGTGAAAGTATGCTGGGAAATCAATTCAACAAATTTATACAGTCCACTTTAAACTAAATAAAGGGGCGGGTGGGAAAAAGACTCCCCTCATTTGTCATTCTTAGAAAATAACCTGCTATCCCTAGGACTAGTACTCAAAAAAATCCCAGACATTAACAACAATAGTCCAGTTAATTATGGGAGTAAAGATCTAAATATACTTTTGCTTAATGCTAGAAGCCTAAATAATAAACTAGACAAGCTAAAATGTATTCTATGTAGAGACAACATAGACATATGTGGGATTACAGAAACTTTGTTTGCAGACTCAACCTGGGGAATCGATATTCCAGGCTACTCAGCTTATTTTAAAAATCATCAAAACTGTAAAGGAGGAGGAGGAGTAGCTTTGTTTGTAAACAAACGCTTCAGTAGTACACAAATTCTAATACATGATAACATAATAAAAGATACTGAAATAATACTAGCCCAAGTACATACTGACAAACTTTTAACAATTGGGAGTATATTATCATTCTCCTAATTTAGATACCAATAGTAATGAAAATTTATTTCATACCATCGAACATTTGGAAAATTATGAGAACGTAATATTAATGGGAGACTTCAGCATCCCTACAATTTGTTGGCTGACTCTAACTCAGAAAACTAAACAAGACTATAGATTCATTGAAATAATATTTCAGCATAACTTAGATCAACTAGTATCTGAACCTACCAGGGAGGAAAATATATTTCGAGCTTATCCTCACAAATATAACAAATACGGAGGAATTACCAAAAGTAACTGAACCACTTGGAGAGAGGGATCATAATATGGTTTTATGGAGTATTAAAAACTATATAATAATAAATGGTGGTGTCACTAAAACAAGAAATTTTCATAAAGTCAAAATGGCTTTTAAAAACTATCTTAATGGATGGAACTGGAAATCTGATCTAAAAACTAAAAATAGTGAGCAGATATGGTCAACTGTTAAAAGTAAAATCGATTTCTGTATACATACTTGGGTGCCAGAGAACAAAAAATATAACCATAAGAATGAAAAATACCCCCTTGGTTGAATGGCAAAATAAAAAGATTAATAAGAAAAAAAAACTCATTATAAATACAGAAAAAGACTCCTCAGTTAAAAAAAGGCTTAAATTTATGAAGATATCTAATGAATGCAAAAAAACAATTAGGGCAGCTAAGAAAGAAATGGAATTAAAATTAGCTACTGTAGCCAGAGATAATAGAAAACAATTCTATAGTTAAATTGGATCAATGGGGGTCACGTGACCGCTTCATGGCGTGAGGACGTGCCTTTGTCGAGCTCCGCTCCCCAGGTTCATAAAAATAAAGAATCCACTGAAATCTCTCGCTTAAGAAAAGAATAAAGGAGACTGAGAGTTAAGGATTATATCATGGATGAATATGTGGTGCCGACGGGTGGTAAATTGCAGCGAGCAGGTACAAAAAGTAGCAAAAAGCCACCAGCTACGGGACAGCCGAATACTGTGGGCCTCATCTCTATCTCGGCCGCTGAAATGACGGTGATAATCTGAAAACTGAAAGAACAGCTGATGGATGCTTTGTCCCCCCCAACTTGAAAGGCTGAAAGGCAAAACTGACCGCAGGCTGGCCACCATAGATGCCCAACTAGAACAGCAGCAAGAGTGGCTGGAGGAAGCAGAGGGCTGTATCTCGGTGGCAGAAGACACGCTGCACCCAATCCCGAGACGTATGGAGGACCTGGAGAAACAAGTGCAAGACTTCAGGGAGGCCCTGGACTATCAGGAAAATTATCATCGGAGGTCCAATTTGCGGCTCCAGGGCCTCCCTGAAGGTAAGAAAGGCTCCGACACGCTTGAATTCTGTAGGAAGATATTGCCAGCCTTACTGGGGCTGAATCCAAAAGGGGGTAGATACAAATTGGAGCGAGCGCATCGGGTGGTGCAGCCACGACCCCAGGAAGGACACCCACTGAGGCAGATAATATTCTGCTTCCACGGTTTCCAACATAGGCAAGAGATGTGGAAGGCATATAAAAGCATGGCTGAGCTAAAGTATGAAGGAATACGCCTGTTCATATCCCAAGATCACTCCACGAGAGTCAGGGAAAAAGAGGCGGGAATTTAATGAGGTGATTGCTGACAGTCAGCATTCAAAAATTGAATGATATATGATTTTCCCGGCCACTTTGAAAATCAGACATGAAGGAGCTACGTATAGCTTCTGGGAAATGGATAAAGCAGCTAAGTTTGTAGCGGAGCTAAAGAAAAAGATAGGATGACTGCCCCAGGAGGAGGAGAGTTCACGTTAGCTGGAGGGAGAAGATGTCCAGTTTTCCTGTAAATATTTAAACTGTTGAAAATGTGAATCAAAACCTGTTGCAGAAGTTGGATGAGACTAATGAAGGGTGCCTGTCCTAACCGTTATCGCTGATGTCCGTGGGATGAAATTGGTAGGGGTTCCCCTTTAAAAGAGACTGGCATGTTTATGCCTCCCTTGCGCTACTCATGTGCAACATTGGACTGAGAACTGAATGGGATGAGAGAGGCCTGGAGAGAGTACTGTCCACGAGATGGCTGATTTCGGCCTCAAGGAACGATTGATATGTGTGGCTCATGTCCGCTAGCCTGCTCCACGGAACGGAGGAATGCTGAGACCTGATGATTAAAGAGACTGTGCATTGAAAATGATTCGTGTGGCCTAGCCTCATGGAACAGAAAAGGTAAGCAGTTTACTTAAGCGAGGGGGAACACAGGAGTCTGCACGTCTGCATCTGACGGGGGGAGGTTGAAGGGGATAAGAAGGGGGCTCAGCTCTGCTATATATGCCAAAAATTCTTACAGCATCTGAATGGGGTTACTGAGGAGCGACCGTTTTGGTCAAATTATTAAGGAGGTGGATGAGAAAGGCCCTGAAGGAGGATTATCAGATGTGGCCCACTTCCCCCCAACCCTTACACCATTAAATGGGAAGAGTGCCGAGACCCGACTCGCGAGGAGGGCCTGCACGTTGAGATTGAATTGCGCGGCCTAGCCTCGTGGTGGGGGAGAGAAGAAAAAGAGGTATGCAGCTCATCTGGGTGAATGAGGGGATAGAAGAGCATGCATGCTTATGCATAGAGGATCGACTGCAAGAGGGAAAGGCGGGGAAAATGTTATGGCAAGGAGGGATGCTGATTCGAAAGGACAGGTTATTGATAAATATCATATCTTTTTTTTTTTTTTTTAAACTTCCTTTATTAGGTAATAGGTTGTTACACAGGTCTTATGGTATGACATGCATTAAATTCACCTTTACAGTAAGATTATACAATTTATAGCTATCTGTAACTATAGCTATTAGCTTACTCTTGTAAATATGCATTTTTGAAGTTAATCCAAAAAACATTAAACATAAAAAGGTAAAAAAAAAAATACAGATAATTAAAAACTACAACAGTTAACAGTTATGAGCAGACATAACTTCAGTAAGTACATTCCTTAAAATCATTAATCTATGGAGTGAATCTATACATTGCTCATTTAATTAACTGTTAAGTGTTTGTTTATAACAGAAGCAGGTCTTGAAGAATTGCACTCAGGGGTTAATATCTTATTGCTAGCTGAAGGAGTTTCTCTTATATAATGTGATCTCCTCTGATTTCTTATTGAATCTGTTCCTGGTTCAACTCCCATCTAGTCCAACATGTGGTATATGATTCCATCCTATTATTTAGAGCGTATGATATTTTCTCATTATGTTGTATGTTAAGGACTATTGATTTCCAGTCCGCTATACTAGGGGGAGTATTTTGAAGCCATTTTTTTGTGATGGACTTATATGCAGCACATAGAAAAACAGCCCATAGATATAGGGTAGCTTTATCTTTAAGTCCTTCTGGTGGGATACCTAACAATAGGTTTATCCCTGTAAGTTGATGCTGGTAGCCCAATATATTAGTTATGTGGTGTGAAATCGTGAGCCAAAAAGTATTTATTCTTGGGCAATCATAAAAAATGTGTTTATGTGAGGCCCTGGTTTCCCCACATTGTCGCCAGCAACTTTCTGGTGTCCCTGGGTTTCTTCGAGCCAGGGTGGTAGGTACCAGGAAGAATCTCACTCTGACCTGCCACACAAATTTCCTCCAGGAAGGGGAGGAGGTAGTGGATCAAGTACTCTTCCATACTTTGGGCCACTCTTTGAAGCTGATTACCTGATTGAATTCCTTTTCCCGGCTGGTTTGAACTGGGTCTATGGAGTGTTCTTTTCGTAGGATCAGAAACTTATATAATATTGAGATGGCCTTTTCTCCCAGTGATGAGGACCAGATTTGGATGAATGGTGTACGATCTTCCCATAACTGTGACTCTCTCTTTTTTGATACAAGTTGTCTAACTACGTAGTCTCTCATTTGATAGAAATAAATCCTATCTTTCTCTTGCCATGCGAATCTCTCCTGGCCTTGTTCAAAGGATATAACCGTATTATGTTTAATAAGTTGCCATGGGGCTACCATGCCCTTTTTGACTTGGGAGGAGTACCAGGGCTTTAGTAAAGGAGAATCAAATTGAGTATTCACTAAAAACCACTGGTATCTCCAAAAATGGTTTGATATTAGTTTATTTTTGGTTCCCCTTCTCCAGCCTTCTAAAATTGTGGAAGTAGCTTTCAGGATGATTTGTTGAGTTTGCTTAAGTAGAGGGGGGGAAATAACACTGCTGGAAAGGGGGAGCACATCCCTAGAAATATCTATTTACTTCCATGCAGCTTGATATTTTGGTTTCCCAAAGTAATGCTAGATGCATTTAAGCTGCTATCAAATACTCAGAGAGGGATGGGAGAGATATTTCACCCATTGACTTTGGTAGTGACAGTTTTCTAAGGTTAAGCCGGGGTTTCCTGTGATTCCATTGAAAAGCATTAAATGATTTCTGCCATGACAGCAGCTCTTTGAGGGAGATGGTACAGGGCACACATTGAAAAAGATATAATAAATGGGGAAGTGCATTCATCTTAAGGGACATGGTACGAGTATAAAAAGAGGTTGGAAGAAGATCCCATCATTTGTCATTCTGCAGAGTTTCAACTAAGGGAACATAATTTTGTTAGTATAGCTGGGAAAGGTCTTTAGGGATCTATATACCCAAATGTTTAAGGGAAGGGCCGTTCCATTTAATGGAGTATCTTGAGCGAAATAAGGGTGAGGGTTCGTATTTTATTGAAAGGGCTTCAGTTTTGTTAATATTGAGGGAGCAAGTGGATAGATTTGAAAAGTCTTGGATTTTCTGAAGGGCAGCAGCCATTGAGGATTCTGGATTGATTAAGTATAATAAAAGGTCGTCTGCAAAGAGTGCTAATTTATGCTCTGTGGTTGAGATGCTAATACTTTGAATTTCTGGGAAGTGTCTCAGGTATTGTGCTAGGGGTTCAATGTAATAAGCAAAAAGGAATGGGGACAGGGGACAACCTTGCCCAGTTCCTCTATAAAGGGAAAAAACATTCAGATATATGTCCATTTGCTCGAATGTAGCCAGAAGAAAAAATTACTCACCTTAGTAATTATATTTCTTCTAATGGAGTCTTGCTATATTCTGACAATTGCAGTGATTCCCAACCTTTGAACTGCCCCGTAGAACTAAGGGTTAACTTTCCATGCAGGGCATGGAATGCTGAGCTCGAGCTCAGTTGAAGTCTCTGTCTGGAGTGTTTTGAACTCAAACCATCAGATTCTTACGAGCCCAACTAAACTAAAAATTCTATGTGGAAATTGTAAAATTCTACTAGCCAACTGGCTGAAAAGTTTTGGATCGAAGGAAGATTCAAGTCAGGAAACCCAAAAACGAAACCCAATGTACTTAAAAAATAACAATAATAAATAAGCACCCAAACAAAAGGGAGGAGGGTGCCAGCAAATACACCCCTGGGGTGCAACACTGCACCTGCCTACCCACTTCCCAAAAACAGGTTCTGAGAGGGGAGGCAGGAAGGGAGGTCAGAATACAGCAAGACTCCATTAGAAGAAATATAATTACTAAGGTGAGCAATTTTTCTTCAAACAACATGATGTCTTGTTGTATTCTGACAATTGCAGACTACCAAGCAGTACCTCCAAGGAGGAGGGACAGAACCTACTTTGGGAATAGGCTCTGAAGTACTGCTGTGTCAAACTGAGCATCACTCCTAGCCTGGATATCCAGAGAGTAACGCTTGGTAAAGGTATGGACTGTTTTCCAGGTGGCTGCTTGACAAATTTCTAGGAGAGGAATATCCCTGGCCGCAGCCAGGGAAGCAGCTGTACCTCTTGTGGAATGAGCCCTCAGGGCTGAGGGTGGAGTTTTTCCCAGTTTTCCATAGCAGACTTGTATACAAGACACAATCCACCTGGCAATAGATCTTTTGGTGGCAGGTTTGCCCTTTCCCACTTCTCCATAAGTGAGGAACAACTGGAGGGAGTCAAACCTGTGACCCTTGGTACACTCTATGTAGTAACTAAGGGCTCTTTTGACATCTAAACTGTGTAGCCTCCCCTCTCCTGAGGAAGAATGATCAGTAAAGAAAACAGGGAAAGGAATAGACTGATTTAAATGGAAGTCTGAAACCACTTTGGGCAAGAACCTTCTATTGGTTCTAAGGACCACTTTATCCCTATGAAAGGAGATGAAATCAGGTTCCACTGACAGGGCCTGCAATTCACTGATACACCTGGCAGAGGTAATGGCTACCAAGAACACAGTTTTCCAAGTCAAGTACTTAAGCTCTGCTGAAGACATAGGCTCAAAGGGGGGTTGCATAAGCTGAGCAATGCAAACATTCAAATCCCAGGCAGGGGCAGGGTCTCTAAAAAGGGGGATTGGTGTGAAACAATCCTTTAAAAAATTTACAGAACACAGGATGGGAAGATAGTGAGGAAGGCTTCCCCACAGACAAAAATGCAGAAACAGCTGACAAGTGTACCTTAAGAGTAGCTGGTCTGAGGCCTAGGCCATTAAGATGGACCATATAATCCAGAACCGTAGGCAATTCAGCAGTGTCTGGAGAAATATTCTTCTTAGAACACCAAATGCTGAATCTTTTCCATTTGGAGTTGTAAGTCTTTCTGGTGGAGGGCTTTCAAGAAGCCTTGAGGATGCCCAGAACCCCTTGGGAAAGATGCAGATCTGCAAACTCTAACTCTTCAAGAGCCATGCCATGAGATTGAGGGACTGAAGACTGGGGTACCAAATCCTCCCCTGAGAGGATGTTAATAGGTTGTAATTCCTGGGAAGAGACAGGGGAAGACGGACTGCCAGGGACAGCAACAGGGGGTACCAGGGCTGTCTGGAGCAACCAGAATCACCTTGCAAGGTTGAGAACTTATTTTGACTAAAACTTTGAACAGGAGTGGGAAGAGGGGGAAGCATACAGAAACTTCCCTTCCCAATTCAGAATCAGGGCATCCAGGGGGACTGAGCCCAAGCCTGGAGGTCTGCAACAAAAGAGATGGAGTTGGTGATTGTCTGGGGCAGCAAAGAGATCCACCTCTGGAGTGTCCCATCTTGAAAAAATCACTTTCAACACCTGAGGGTCCACGGATCATTCGTGATGGCCCTGAGAAATCCTGCTCAGTGCATCTGCTAGCACATTGTCCTTGCCTGGAAGGTGAACTGCTACAAGAGGCTTGCAGGGAATAAGCCAGGGACCACAACTTCATGGCTTCTGTGCACAAGGCCGTGGACCGAGTGCCTCCCTGTTGTTGATGTACCACATGGTGGTAGTGTTGTCTGTTCTGACTTGAACCACCTTGTTCTGAACTAACTGTGAGAACGCTTTTAGAGCTAGAAAAACTGCCCTGAGCTCTAGAAGACTGATGTGGAGAAGGGATTCTTGGGGGGACCACAGGCCCTGGGCAGCAAGGGACCCCAGGCAGGCTCCCCAGCCCAGAAGGGAAGCATCCGTGGTAAGGACCACTGAACAAGGCTGAGCAACAAAAGGAACACCTTGCCTTAAATTGTCCTGACCCTGCCACCACTGGAGGGCCTGGATCAAGGTCGGAGTCACTGGAATCAGTCTGGTAAGGGAGTCCTTTCTCTGAGACCAGTAAGCTCTCAGGTGGAACTGAATATCCCTGATCTGGAATCTTGCCCCTTGGACCACTGCTGCTGAAGCTGCCATGTGGCCCAGGAGCTGGAGGAAATGCCTTGCTGGTCGAGATATCTGAAGGCTGAAGAAAGAAGCTAGTTCCATAAGAGCCCTTGCCCTTTCTAGAGGAAGAAAGGCTCTTGCTCTGAGTGTGTCCAGTTCTGCCCCTATAAAGGTAAGGAGCTGGACTGGTTGAAAGAACTGACTTGGGAAGGTTGAGAAGAAATCTAGAAGTGAGCACTTTCTGGGTCACTTGCATGTGAGACTTGAATTGATCTGGAGACTGACCCACTAATAGCCAATTGTCCAGATAAGGAAATATGGAAATATTTTGCCTTCTTAGAAAGGCAACTACTACTGCCAGGCACTTTGTGAAAACCCTTGGAGCTGAGGTTAGGCCAAAGGGCATTGTTCTGAACTGATAGTGGCCTGAGGGCAACTCCAACCTGAGGTACTTTCTGTGGGAGCACCTGATGGGAATGTGAAAGTAGGCATCTTTGAGGTCCAGGGAGGCTAGCCAGTCCCCTGGCCTTAGAGAGGGAAGGATTATTCCCAGAGTTATCATCTTGAACTTTGGTTTTAAAAGATGTTTGTTCAGATATCTGAGGTCTAGGATGGGCCACCACTCCCTTGTCTTTTTGGGGGCCAGGAAGTACCTGGAGTACAGTCCTTTGCCCCAGTGTAGGTTAGGCACTCTCTCTATAGCTCTTAAAGCTAGGACAGAAGAAACCTCTGCCTCTAAGGCAAGGGTTTCCGAAAGATTTGCAGGTGGAAAAGATCTGGCTCTCATCTTTGGAAATTTTTTGAAGCTGAGAACCAGTCCCTGGCTTACTACTTCCAGGACCCACTTGTCTGTTGTAACAGACGTCCAGTCCTGGACAAAGTAAGCCAGCCTGCCCCCTACTGGACTAGGACAGTCGACCCAGGCAGACCCATCAGGGTGTCTGCTTGGCAGGGGCTTTAGGCTGACGGGTGGAAGCAGGCCTGCTCATCCCCCTTCTGCCTCTCCCTCTGAAGAACCCCCTCTGCGAAAAGGAAGAAAAGGCCTGTGCTTGTTAAAAAGGCCTTTGAAAAGGCCTGCCCCTGCCCCTAGACTGCTGCCTTTGAGGAGTTGCCTGCCTTTCCTTGGCCTGAGCACTCTTGTAAGTGGTCCTGTACTCGTCCATTTTCTTCATGTAATTCTCTGTCTGCTCCCCAGAGAATTACCCACTACAGGAAAATCCATAGACTTAGCCTGGGTGTCCTGCAAGAGGCTAGTATATCTGAGCCAAGCCATTCTCCAAAGAGCCACAGATGTAGCCATAACACTTGATGAAACATCATTAGAGTCCACAGAATCGTGAAATAGCACTTTAGATGCCTCAATCCCATCTGCAGCCACCGCCTCCAGCTCCTTGGCTAGCTGCGGGAAGGCCTGTTTAGCCAGTGCCAGTACAGTGTCCCACCTGGACTTCTGGTACCTGGTTGTACAGGCCATGTAATTCGCCTGCCTGAGTCCCAAAGAAGATGCCATGTACTGCTTCTTTTCCATGGCATCAATCTTCCTGGAGTCCTTGTCAGGGGGGTGTGAAGCCAAGGGAATATTTGCCTTGTCACAGGCAGCAGCCTGCACTACCCCAACATGGCTGCATTGTTGATATAAGAACTCCGTGTCTGAGCCTCAGAGTGTATACCTCTTGTCCATTCTTTTATCCACAGGAGGTATAATGTTAGGAGACTAAGATTTTTTGTGTCTGTTTCCCAAAAGATTTATGGAGGGGAAAAGACATTCTCCTGGACTCTGGGATATCCATCATCTCTACGTAATCAGGCTCTTCTTGATCTTCCACAGCCTCTTCCATAGGAACCTGGAGGGTTTCAGCCACTTTCCTGTAAAACATAAAATGGGAAGGGAACTCAGAAAGCCTAGGAGGGGAAACACCTGATGGTCTGTCTGGGGAGATGTCCAGTTCCACAGGCACATCCAGACCTTCACTTACATCATAATCCTCAAATTCCCCTTCCTCTTCAAACTCCGGTTCATAAAATTCTTCAAGGGTATACTTTTGAACCAGGGGAACCAACCGAACCGAACCTCTGCCAGAAGGAGCTGGATCGGTCAGAACCAGATGGAGCGAGTCCACAATCTGAATTGCCCTGGTTATCTCTTCGGCGGTTGGAACATGAACCTCTGGATCCGAACCGGTCGATTTTATCTTTTGGCTTTCTTTTTGTCGGAACCGATCCCTCAGAATCGGCTCTCCTTTTGCCCGAAGACGAATCGCCCTGGTCAGAGGGCACTCCTTCTGGTTCGGTCGAAACCGAACCGGCTGGCCATCCCGGGTCAGTGGGCTCTCGGCCTCCTTCTCCCTCAGTCTACCTAATCTCTCTCAAAGGTAGATTTGGGAACATTTTACATATTTGGCAGTCTGAATCGAGGTGGTCAAACCCCAGACAATAAACACAGGTGGTGGGGAATCGCTGGCAAAGACCTCCCACACTCACTGCAGTGTTGAAACCAGTGGCCCATTTTTTTTCTTGGGTTTCTCAGACAGGCAACCTAACCAAACTTAGTCTTTTCGGGAACCGCAAGACTCTCTTGTCGGTTCCTAACTCGTCAGGGTATTGAAAAACAGTTAAAACACGTTTTTTTTTTAGAACCGATAAGAACCGGTAACCACACACTAAATATAACAAAATTCACAATCAAATGGTCGGTTCAGCCGAACCGACTGCACTTTTACAAGTTCCACACAGAAAAATATAACAATTCTTATCTAGTACTCACGGCACCACAGACGGAGACTGAACCGACTATGCGGATACTTTTTTCGATTTAACCCGACGAAAAACTGAAAACTTTAACTGACTTCGAACCGAGCTGAAGGAGAAATCTCCGGAGCGACCGTTCAGTGAGGCGGAGTAAAGAATCTGACGGTTTGAATTCAAAATACTCCAGACAGAGACTTCAACCGAGCTCGAGCTCAGTGTTCCATGCCCTGCATAGAAAATTAACCCTTAGTTCTCCGGGGCAGTTCAAAGGTTGGGAATCACTGCAATTGTCAGAATACAGCAAGACTTCATGTTGTTTGAAGGTCTTTTATAGAATTTGAATAGGGTTTCCGTGAACTGATCTGGGAAACCGAAGCAGGCAAGAACCTCCCTCAGATATTTCCATGAGACCATATCAAATGCTTTTTCTGCGTCTAGCCCCAGGAGGAGTGTGGGCACATTCCGGGCCTGGGTGTGTTCCAATAGGTATATAGTTCGTCTCGCATTGTCTTGAGCTTGACGCCCAGGAATAAATATGATCCATATGAATTTTACTGGGGGTGAATTGTATGAGTCTTCTAGCCATGACAGAGGTTAAAATTTTATAGTCTGTATTCAATATGGATATAGGTCTACAGGATGCGCATTGGGTGAGGTCCTTCCCTGGCTTCGGTACGACTGAGATTATAGCCTCATTCCATGATGGGGGGATATCTCCTTCTTTTGAAGTGACATGGGCAAACACTCTACTAAGTAATGGGGTTAATATTTTAGAAAATGACTTGTAAAATTCCTCTGGGAGACCATCAGACCCTGGACACTTCCCTGTTTTTAAGCTGCCTATTACTGTTTCGATTTCTTTTACTGTTATTGGGGTGGTTAATTGAAGGCTTTGCTTTGTGGATAAATTTGGGAGGTGTAAGGAGTTAAGAAATGTTTGTATTTCCAGTTCGAGGTGTTAGAAATTTTATAAAGTGAAGAGTAATAGTTAAAAAATGCTTCAGAAATCCTTTAACCGTATTTTGCATTTTACCCGTTTGTGGGTGTCTGATTTTCGTAATATTAGCTTTTACTTTTTGAGCCCTAAGTTGTCGAGCTGTTAATCTAAGGGAGCAGGGACCCCCGTCGTAGTATTGGTGTCTTAGGAACATTAGTTTTTGTTCTATAGTGTAATCTAATATTTTATTGAGTTCCTTCTTTAAGCCAATTAAATCTTTGCTTCTGGATTTGTTTACTTTAATGCTCTGCAGATCTTCTAACTCTTTTATTTTCCGTTCTAGGGTCAGACGCTGTGCCTCTCTTAGGTTTTTTTTGTTCACTGAGATACTTATCAATTTCCCCCTAATGATTGCTTTGATGGTGTCCCAGAGGATAGACACGAAGGTGTCTGCAGTATCATTCTCTTTTAGAGCCTGGGCAATAGTTTCCTCTATAGATTTTTGAACTTGTTTGTCCCTTAACAGGGAGAGATTCAACATCCAAAAGGTTGTTTTCTTGCCTGTCTGTGGACGAAAATGGCAGAAAATCGGTGCATGGTCTGATAATGTATAGTCTCCAGAACAGATTTTTATTGTGTCCCTCAATTGTTCCTTAGGGGTTAAAAGTAAGTCCAAACATGAATAAGTACTATGAGCTTAAGAATAAAATGCATGTCTGGGAGCCGTACCATGTATATGTTTCCATATATCTTGATAACCTAGTTCCTGAAGTAGCTTCCTAACCTGACTTGTAGTCTTCCTTCTCCTACCCTGGATTTGTTGGTTTGAGTTTCCCTCTGCTATATTTAAATTAAGGTCGCCACTACATATCGTTTGCCCCTCTGACCATTCCGCTAATTTAGAAAAAAAAAACTCTATATACTTCATATTCTGAAGCTGGGGGGATGTAAATAGATGCAAAAGTTGTTAACAGGCCATCTAAATATCCCTTTACCATGGCATATTTCCCATCTTTGTCTGTAATCCTGTCTTTTATTTCAAATTGGGTTCCCTGCTTAATCAGAACTGCTGTTCCCCTTCTCCTCCCTCCCTTGTAGGAAGAAGCCACCACGTGAGAGAAACCCAACCGCTCACATTTTTTGTGCTCAGCATAAGAGAGATGTGTCTCCTGCAACAGAACTATATTTGCCCTGGCTCTTTTCATACTCTGAAGGATTTTACTTCTTTTAGTGGGATTCGTAATTCCATACACATTATATGTGCTTATAGTGCATGGTGACAACTTATTCATTTCTAACTCCTGAATGCTTTCCTGGTGTCCATTTGATTGGTTTGATCTCTAAGACGCAGTGGCCTCTCCCTATTCCATAGTCTGGCACGCTTTGTACATCATAGTCTCCATCCGTCTGCTTCTTAAACCTGAAAAAAAAGGTACACTTTACATGAGCCAACATGGCTCTAACATGAACCATAACCATAAGGTTAACAATAACTGGTTGCTTCCAAGGCAGGGGCTAATATTAAGATTTAGCCTTCTGTCTCTGTTAAGAGAAGAACGAGGAGGATTACTAGCGCTTCCACTTCCGGAAGACCTCCTACTGAGCCACAGATGTTATTGTGCTGTTATAATTAATACCAAAAGAAGAATGCAAATTAGGTGTGAAACTAGATACCTAAGGTATCTAGGTCACGGGCTGTTCAAGATCTAATGTGTTCTCGTGTCCAGTCCACTGATCTATAAAACGTCATTGTAATCAAGCCCAGTTAAGTGACAGAGTACATCTGAATTACTGACTTAGTCTTATGGATGTTAGAATAAGACACATTCAATTCAAGAAGTCAATGTAGGACAACCCCCCCCCCCGAATCCCATCTCAACACTTCACTGTTTTTACTTCCTCTCATCTTACTATTTGATTAGTATATGCACTCTATGTTAACATTCCCCAAGTATCTATGCCAGTTGTATGCTATAGATGAAACTGATCATATGGCTGGAGGTATTAGCAAGCATACCCATGGATTCTGAGGACCATTTGGTAATGGAGGAGGACACGGGGGGGGGGGGTGCTTCCAAAATCAGCTTATTTATTGGGCAAAATACCTCTGTCAGGTATTGGAGCTCAGCAGCTCCGTTTCTTATTACCATTTCATATATTCTCCCCTTCTTTTAATGTTTTAGGTTAATTTTAGGGTGAAGTAGAGAGGATAGTATTTCGATCGTTTACAAATAAATGGTACCCCCTTATGATCAGTGACATTATATTTCTTTAATCTCCTTCCTGTTTCACTTAATCCCCAGTGTGATCTCTCCTCCAACATCTTGGTCCCAATCTAGCAGCTTACCTCGTAGACCTTAACCTCCTTAAATATTATCAGAGAATATACAACAAGAATATCTGGTAAAACAATAAACAAATCAGTCAACAAGGGGAAGAGAACACAGGCTGCAAATGTTCCCCTTTTAGTTCGAGACGTTTCTTGCTGTAATAGTATTAAGGACACTTCTTGTATTAGGACACCTTGAGGCAGTGATCTGGGTTGCTAAAGTCTAAATGGTAATTATGGTGTTAATATGAAGATTTGAGTTCACTCAGTAACCAATGCCGATTCCCACCTCCCCCCTCGCAACCCGCTTTTCCAGTGCAGATTGGAGCTCATACTGCTGGTTGAAAACAAACAAACTTATTTCTTGCTTAATCTCCAATGGTGGGAGAGAGTTCCTAGGGGGATTTCGCCTAGGGTTTTAGGCTACTAGCAAATCATCTGGTGGGTTTACAACAGTTCAGGTTGGATTGTCTGTCTTTTCCCCCCTTCTTGCTGAGAATTTTCTGCAATCTACGTAGTGCTTCTCCATGCTGCAATATTTTGGTACCCATCAACTTCCTGCTCTGGTTGTGTTGCCAAAACTGTCCGCCTCTCCCAGTATTTTGGTTCCGGTTCTCTGGTATATGTATTTTTCTTTCCTTTAAGGCCACTGTTGCTTCTTCTACTGTAGAGTATACTTTCACCCCATCTTCCCAGAAAATCCGCAATCTAGCTGGGTAAGGAGTGTGGAACTGGATCGCCTTTTCTCAAAGGGACCTCAGGATTGGAAGGTATCGTAGCCTCTGTTGTTGCACTTCTTGCGGATAGTCATGATCCAGAAACAATCTGTGGGTCAGATATTTTATTTCTTTTTTCGATCAGGCTCGATGCAGGATATCTTCTTTGTCACTATATGAGCTTAGTTTAAAGACAATAGAGCGAGGTCGGGCTGAGGGATGGATAGGTTTTGCCTGTAAAGAGCTATGTGCTCTCTCTATGCAGAACGTGTAGGAGTTAGGCAAGTCCAATATGCCTTTAAGCAAATTCTCTGTGAAGGGAGCCATGGGGGTAGTTTCATGCCTTCAGGGAGACCGTAGAGATGGAGATTGTCCCGGTGTGATCGGCCTTCTAAATCGAGACATTTTGACCTGAGCTCCTCTGATTGCTGTACCAAGGCCTGCACTATTTCAGTGAGCTGGGTGGTAGACTTCATTTTCAGTGACTTGCTCTTCTATAGAACCTATATGTGTTTCAAGAGTAGTTAATTGTTTTCTGACCACTTTAAATTCCTGCTTGTTCTTCAATCTGGACTCTCGTATCTCGTTAAAGAGAGTTTCAAATCTAGCTCGAGATAATTGCTCTGATTCCCCATCTGTATCATATGTATCCAGCCGCGTGGGAACTCGCAGGGGAAAGAGATCTACTGGGGGGATCCTCCAGCAATCAAGTGTCATCCATACTTTTTTCTTTCCCGCTGGTTTGATTTTTGCCTCTGTAGCCTTCTATTTGTTTCCCTCCTGAATTTCTCGACATTTTTATTTGTATTAGTTGGGTTTTTGGAGGTTAAATTAAAAGACTGGACCGGGAGCTCTTAACACCAAGCTCCTTGCAGCTCCGTGACGTCACCGGAAGTCCCCGATAAATATCAGATCTTGAATGCAGAGGAAGGGAATTCCTTGGGCTCAGGAATAAGTGTGTACCTAAACGAGCTGGAGGAAAGCGACATTGGTGGATAGAGAGTACAGTAACCCGGGGAGGGGAGAAAAGGTTGATCAAAATTGTTCTTTTTTGAATCAAACCCTTTAGAATATTAACAGGGGGAAGAACATACTTTTCGTGGAAATGTATGATTCTGAGGGGAGAAGGGGAGATTGTATTGTATATAGTTCGGGGGGGCACAGTTCAAATGTTATATGTTATGTGTTTAGAGTTAGATTTAATTGCTAGGTCCACATTGCGATATAAAGTAAGAGAAAAAATGATGCACACTATGATGGCCGGCAGACTGGAACTTTGTTGTAAAGATTGGGGAGATGCACGTATTGATATTGTGATGGCTCAGAAAGAGAGGGTGAATACTGTCTCATGGAATGTTCGGGACTTTTCCTCTCCGATTAAATGTACCAGTCTTCTGACAGCCCTCAGGAGGGCATGTGCCCAAGTTGCCTTATTACAAGAAACACACTTGACACCTATAGAGCACCAGAAGCTGGGGACGAACTGGGTAGGGACATGCCATGCTGCTTCCTTCTCCTCACACAAGATGGGGGTGGCGGTATTAATACACAAGCACCTTCCCTTTAAGGTAATAAGAGTGGTGCAAGACAGGAGCGAAGGGAGATACATGTTTGTAAAAGGAGTGCTGCATGGGGCGTGGGTCACATTTGGGAGTGTATATGCACCTGCTGTTTTTGAGCCCTTGTATTATCGTTCCATAAGAGAACAATTTCAGGGGCTGATAAGGGGTGGAGACTTCAGTTGTACACCGGACTCAAAGATGGATCACTCGGAAGGTAGGGGCAGGGGAGGAAGCTGCATGAAACAGTGGAGGGAAGGTTTAGTGGATTTAGACATAATGAACGCATGGAGAATGGCCAATCCCACGCTCAGGGAGTACACCTTTTACTCCAATCCTCATAAGACGTGGACCAGGCTGGATCACATCTATATTGAAGGGGGGTGGTATCACAAGACGGCAAAAATTAGGCATGGGCCTATACACATTTCAGACCATGCCATGGTGTATTATGGCATTCGAATTTGTGGCCAAAGGGCTGAAACCTGCCTCATGGAGATTCCCACTGTACCTGATAGGAAAAGAGGAGTTTAGGACTTTTTTGAAAGAGCAGCTGGGGAGCTATGTGGAGCTTAATAAAGAAACTGCACCATACAAACAGGTGTTTTGGGATGCGGGGAAGGCCCACCTAAGAGGGGCTATCATAGGCTACATGGCAAGATATAAAAAGGAGCAGCTTAACCGTCAAGAGGAGCTGCATCAGAAGGTTAGGGAATTGGAGCGTAGAGCAGTCGGGGGAGAGGAGGTGCTACAGATGCTGGCAACAGCAAGGGGGACCCTTAATAATATGCTAGCAGAGCAAGCAAGAACTCAGATATTGTTTCTGAAACATAAATTCTACGAATGGGGCAATAAACCAGGACCCATGCTGGTGAACCTCATTAGGGGTAGAAAGGGGAGTGTGAGAATTCAGGAGATACGAGGGGAAGGAGAAGCCCTGATCAGGGTTCCCCAAGCTATTGAGGATAAGTTTAAGAAGTTTTACCAGGCCCTATATAAGGCTGCATGTGAAGGTACAACAGATGGGGAGGGAGTTTTTGGACAAGGTCAAAATTCCGGGAATCACTGAGAAGCAACGGGAAGAGCTGGGCAGAAATCTCCAAGGAAGAAATCAGAGTGACCATACAGCGCATGAAGTCTGGCAAAGCGTCTGGGCCAGACGGCCTCACAACTGAGTTCTACAGGGGAATGGGACAGGGGGTGGTGGATTTGTTGTGGGAATTATTTTGGGAATCTAGGGAGGGAAATCCACTTCCATCCACTATGGAGGTAGCGATGATATGTGTATTCCGAAACCTGGAAGGAACCCCCAGGAATGTGCCTCTTATAGGCCTATATCCCTGTTGAATGTGGATGCTAAGATTTATGCTAAGGTCCTGGCTATCCCGACTGGATGTGTTACTCCCACAGCTGATACACCAGACCAAACAGGTTTCATACAGGGAAGGCACTCCTACCATAATGTGAGGAAGGTTCTGAATGTGGTGCATTGCTCTTCTCGGCATCCTGGGATGACAGCGGTTTTGTCCCTGGACGCCAAGAAGGCTTTTGACCGAACTGAATGGGGATACCTCTTTGAGGTATTGGGCAGATTCGGACTAGGGGAAAGATTCACTGGTATGATTAGGGCTTTGTATGGCTCTCAACAAGCTGAGGTGCTGACTAATGGGGTGTTGTCAGAGTGGTTCTCCTTGTTCAGGGGTACGAGACAGGGATGTCCGCTTTCCCCACCACTATTTGATTTGGCAATTGAGCCCTTGGCCAAGGCCATTACACAGAATCCGCGTATCAAGGGAATTGGGAGCAAGGGAGACAAACAACACAAAATGTCGCTTTACGCGGACATGATCTTGTATTTAAAGGGAAACAATGGAAAAGACAAAGCTTTCCTCAGACACTGCAGAAACTCTCAAATAGTGCTTTCAGACAGTAACAACTTTATTTAATGATTTAGAACAGCTCCCACAAATTCCACTTCCTGTTGCTGGCAGCAGCCATTTCATGAGCAGCAGTGAGCTTCCTGAGCTCACTGTATGCTAATATACCTGTCTGACCTCAGCTATTGGTTGACAGGACATATTAGCATAAAGTGAGCTCAGGAAGCTCTCTGCTATTCATGAAATGGTGGCTGCCAGCAATAGAAAGTGAAAGTTGAAGGCCACTGTTTAAATCACTAAAAAATCAATTAGAGTAATTTGTTAAAAAAATGTTACTGTCTGAAAGCACTAATCAGGCATTTTTGTAGTGCCCGGGAAAAGCTGTGCCTTTTCCACTGTTTCCCTTTAAGCGATCCAGAGCACTCCATGACTCCCTTACTAGAACTTATCGAAAGGTTCGCCACCTTCTCAGGATACAAGATAAACCTAGATAAGTCAGAAGTAATGTATCTAGGGAAGGGGATGGTAAGGGGGAAGGATATGTGGGGGCTTAAGAGAGGTTTGTTCCTCCTTTAGATACTTGGAGTTAAATATTGGGAAGAATATCCCAGAACTTTACTCTCTGAACTATACCCCCTTGGTTAACAGCATTGTGGCAGAAATGAAGAGGTGGAGAGCACTACCACTGTCCTGGATAGGGCGAATGAACCTAATCAAAATGAATATCCTACCAAGGATCCTCTACCTGAAAAGATGCTCCCAATGGGCCTTAATAAGAGGGATAACAAGAAGTTGGAGAGGGGCTTCTCTGAATTTTTATGGCAGGGGAAAAGGGCCAGAATCAGTCTGGGCAGGTTACAAAATTTTAATAAAAGTTTTACACAAAAAAATAAATTGGATTAATAAGAGGAAAGGTACCTACCATTGGTCCATTAATTAAAGACAATGTGCCACTCACCAAGTTAGAAATGCTAAAGAATTGTGGTGATTTGTATATGCAGCCCATGATGCTTTGCATTGTGGGGGCATGTGTGATTTTGTATTTTCTTGAAACTTGGCTTCCCAGCCAAATGCCCTTTGGGGTAACCCTTGCCTCAGTGTTTATGCACAGAGGTTCTTTGTCTTTGGGCAGGTTAAAGGCTAGCTCAAGGGGTGGCGGGTTAAATTTTCCTGACATGAAGAGCTACTACCTGGCTGCACAAATGAGAATTGTAAAATACTGGGTTGCCAGACCTGACGTGGCTAGTTGGATAGATCTGGAGGAAATAGAGGCCCAGGGTAGGCTTTCAGCATACCTGGCTAGAGGAGGGAGGAGGGCATATGTTTCCCAGGCTCGGTTCAACCCTCTGATGCTGATGGTACTGCAGAGCTGGACACAGAGCAAGAAGGCTTTGGGGAGACAGGAGGCAGAGAAGATAATCCTACCAATATGCGGGAACCCTTTCTTTCGGCCGGGACTGGAGGACCCAGGATTTGAGGAATGGGACACTAGAGGGGTGCAGTGCATAGGAGATCTCCTCAGGGGGAAGGACATATGCTCTTTTCATGAGCTTAGGGAGACCAGAGGGGTGCCAAATAACCACTTGTTTCGGTTCTTTTAGGCCAGGGACTACTGTAAACAGATAAGGAAGCAGGGGCTACAGACAACTTCATTGGAAAAGGCAGAGGCCTTGATTTGAGAGCTAGGTGGGACCCTAAGGGTGTGGTGGAGGCTATGGTGCATATAAATCGAGACAATATTCAAGATATGACACGCAATACTAGGAGTCTATGGGAAAAGGATTTGGGATTTCCAATTTCTGATTATAACTGGGGACTTATACTAGAAATACACATGGGCCTACTCCTTTCAAATAAATATAAGGAATCAGCTTATAAATTTGTACATAGGCTCTACTGCCCCTCCGGTGGTCCTACGTAGATACCAGCCGGAAGTAACTGAAACTTGTAACAAGTGCAAGGAACAGAGAGGTACATACTTCCACTGCTTTTAGGCATGCCCCAGATTACAAATATTTTGGAAAAGGATAGCACAGACCCTGAGTGGTATGCTGGGCTCAGACACAGCTTTCACTCCAATTGACCTATTGTTTGGTATGGAGACGGGAGAGGAAGAGGAGTGGTCCCTACATAGAAAATGGCTCAGAATGCTGCTCTCACAGGCCAGACAGGCCATTCTGAACACTTGGGTATTGGCAATGGATCCTTCCATTGAGCAATGGCGCTCTCTGACTACAGGGGCTTTGGTAATAGAAAAGCGGTTTTATCAGATTAGAGATAAAATAGAGACCTTTCTATCCATACGGAGCCCCTTTCTAGAGACACTGACCATGGAGGAAGCATTGGTCTTACAGGCTGGGAGTTAAGGCCTGAGCAGAGGGACCAATAGCAAAAAAAGGGAGGAAGGATATTAAGTGGCATATAAATTTATGAATTGGTGGAAAGCAGTAGAGTAATAGTAATAGACCAGAGAATATGATTTGTGTGGTATATGTGGACCTTTGTAAATAGTTGTTAGAGTTTTAACTGTATATAGTATGTGTGTTTTAACAATGTATGTAACAGTTTTTACATGCACAAAATTTTAATAAAAGTTTTACACAAAAAAAATAAATTGGATCAATAAGAGGAAAGGTACCTACCATTGGTCCATTAATTAAAGACAACGTGCCACTCACCGAGTTAGAAATGCTAAAGAATTTAATAACTATTTCCTAAATGTCTTTAAAGCAAAGGATCATGCTTGTTTAAAAAATACTGAACCTAATGAACAATATCCCCTTATCACCCCTGAGGAGGTTAAAACAGCCATTCAGACTACTAAAGTTCACTCCTCAGCTGGTCCTGATGATATTCCAGCAAAATTCATTACAGAATTGGTTACCGAATCAGCAGACATACTTACCCTACTATTTAATGTATCCCTACATGAAGGTCATACAAAGGGAATGGACAGTAGCAGTAGCAAATGTAATCCCTATACATAAGGGTGGAAACAAACATCTCGCTAGTAATTATAGACCAGTAAGTCTCACCTCCTGTATAGGTAAAGTTACGAAAGGATTGTAAAGAATAAAATGTTATAACATTTACAAAACGTAAAATTTCAGGATATTAGTCAATATGATTTTGGCCACGGTAGATCATGCCAACTCAACCTTATAAATTTCTTCGAACCAGTAAGTATGACATTGGATCGCGGTTTCTCTGTGGACGTAATTTACTTGGATTTTGAAAAGGCATTTGATTCCGTTCCTCATGGAATTTTAATTAAGGAACTTCTGGGCTATGGATTTAATTTAAATATTGTTAGATGGGTCAGCTCCTGGCTTAGCAATAGGAAACAACGGGTCAGTGTTATAGGGTTTTTCTCTGACTGGGGAGATGTGAGTAGTGGTGTTCCACAGGGCTCTGTATTGGGTCCCTTACTTTTTAACTTATTAATTGCTAGTATGCAAATCTCAAATGACGTTTAGATACATAAATACGCAGATGACAGCAAACTAGGCTGCACTGTTAACAATTCAGATTTAATTAAATCCTTACAATCCAATCTTGATAATTTATTTAATTGGTCTGAAAGAAACAAAATGACCTTTAATCCCGTTAAGTGTAAGGTGATGCACCTGGGAAAACATAACAGGCAAGCACCATATTTTATAAGCAACCAAAAATTACAATCTATTACAAATGAAAAGGATTTAGGAATAATCATTTCAAATTATCTAAAATTCATAACACATAATATTATCAAAAAATGAAATGGAATAATTTCTTGTATTCTTAAGCATATCAAGAGTAGAGAAGAAAAAATTACTCACCTTAGTAATGTTGTTTCTTCTAATGAAGTCTTGCTGTATTTTGACATATGCAGTGATCTCCAACCCTTGAACTGCCCTGGAGAACAAAGAGTTAACTTTCCATGCAGGGCATGGAACGCTGAGCTCGAGCTCTGTTGAAGCCTCTGTCTGCTGTTGTTTAAACTCCAGCCATCAGATCTTTACGAGCTATACTCACTGGGCGTTCTGTGTGGAAACTGTAAACTCACACTAGCCAACTGGCAACTAAATTTGATAAAAGGGGTTTTTTGGTTTCAAAGCAAAGACTCAAGTCAGGAAACCCAAAAAACGAACACAACACACCCAAACTAAAGGAGGGTTAGAAAAAAGGGGCAACTCTAGGTGCCAACACTACTCCTGCCCACCCACATCCCAAAAACCAGGTTCTGAGAGGGGAGGCGGTGAGGGAGGTCAGAATACAGCAAGACTCCATTAGAAGAAACAACATTACTAAGTGAGTAATTTTTTCTTCAAACAACATGAAGTCTTGCTGTACTCTGACATATGCAGACTACCAAGGAGGAGGGACAGAACCTACTTTGGGAATAGGCTCTGAAGCACTGCTGTGCCAAACCGAGCATCACTCCTAGCCTGGATATCCAGAGAGTAATGCTTGGTGAAAGTATGGACTGTTTTCCAGGTGGCTGCTTGATAGATTTCTAAGATAGGAATATCCCTGGCAGCTGCCAGGGAAGCAGCTGTACCTCTAGTAGAGTGAGCCCTCAGGCCTGAGGGTGGGGTTCTACCCAATTTTTCATAGCAGAATTGTATACAAGAGACAATCCACCTGGCAATAGATCTTTTAGTGGCAGGTTTGCCCTTACCAACCTCTCCATAAGTGAGGAACAACTGGAGGGACTCAAACCTGTGACCCTTGGTGCGCTCTATGTAGTAGCTAAGGGCCCTTTCTGGAGAAATATGCTTACCAGAGCACCAAATAGAGAACCTTTTCCATTTGGAGTTGTAAGTCTTTCTGGTGGAAGGCTTCCGAGAAGCCCTAAGAATATCCAGAACACCTTGAGAGAGGTACAGATCAGCAAACTCTAACTCTTCAAGAGCCAGGCCTTGAGATCGAGAGATTTAAGATTCGGATACCAAATCCTTCCTTGAGAGGATGTCAACAAGTTGTAATTCCTGGGAAGAGACAGGGGAAGGTGGACTGCTAAGGACAGGAACAGTGGGTACCAGGGCTGTCTGGCCCAGTCTGGAGCGATCAGAATCACTTTGCACGGTTGAGACCTGATCTTGACTAGCACCTTGAACAGGAGAGGGAAAGGGGGGGAAGCATACAGTAACTTCCCTTCCCAATTGAGAACCAGAGCATCCAGGGGGACTGAGCCCAAGACTAGGGGTCTGCAGCAAAAGAGAGGAAGTTGGTGATTGGGGCTGCAAAAAGATCTATCTGTGGAGTGCCCCATCTGGAAAAAAATCACTTTCAAAATTAGGGGATCTAGAGACCACTCGTGGTGGCCCTGAGATATCCTGCTGAGAGCATCTGCTAGGACATTGTCCTTCCCTGGGAGGTGAACTGCTGTCAGAGAAATTTGCAGAGAATAGGCCACAGACCACAACTTCATTGCTTCTGCGCACAAGGCTGTAGACCGACTGCCTCCTTGCTTGTTGATGTACCACATTGTGGTGGTATTGTCTGTTCTGATCTGGACTACTTTGTTCTGAACAGACTTGGAAAAAGCTTGCAGTGCCAGAAACACTGCTTTGAGCTCCAAGAGATTGATGTGAAGCAGAGATTCTTGAGGTGACCACAGCCCTTGGGTGGTAAGATCCCCCAAGTGGGCTCCCTAGCCCAAGAGGGAAGCGTCTGTGGTGAGGATTAGTGAATGAGACTGAGTGACAAAAGGAACTCCCTGCCTTAAATTGTCCTGATCCTGCCACCATTGCAAAGCCTGGATCAGGGTTCGAGTTACTGGGACTAGTTAGGTAAGGGAATCCTTTCTCTGGGACCAGAAGGCTCTCAAATGGAACTGAATGTCCCTCATCTGGAATCTTAGCCCCTTGGAACACTGCTGTAGAGGCTGACATGTGGTCCAGGAGCTGCAAGAAGTGTCTTGCTGGTCGAGACACCTGAAGGGTGAAAGAAGAGGCCAGTTCTAATAGTGTCCTTGCCCTGTCCAGGGGAAGGAAGGCCTTTGCTCTTATTGTATCCATCTCTGCTCTTATAAAGGTGAGGAGCTGTACTGGCTCCAGAACTGACTTTGGGAGGTTTAGGAGGAATACTAAGGAAGTGAGCAGTTGGTGAGTTATCTGAAGAAGTGACTTGACTTGGTCTGGAGACTGACCCACTATAAGCCAGTCGTCCAGGTATGGAAAGATGGAGATCTTTTTTCTCCTTAGGAAAGCAACCACGCCGGCCCAGTGGCACTGAGGGTTGAGGCGCTGAGTCGCCACACCTCACACTACGCCGGCGGCCGGGTTCGGGGACGGACCTGGGGGCCGGTAAGGCGAGGAGAGGGAGGATCGAGCGTCCCAACGGATGCTCTCCTCCCTCAGGGGCGGGTTACCAAGAGCGCATTGCGCTCTGCATCCCTTCCGTAGCCAGTGGAAGCACCGACATTGGGAAGAGATGGAGGCGGCTTCGCTTGTCGGAGCTGGGAGGGGGGGACGCCGGCGCATGAGGCCTGGGCGTGGCAAGAGCATGTTACCACCGACGACGTCCAAGTGCAAGGGCCCTAGGGGAGTGGGACGAAGGGAGAAAACGGAATCCTCCGCAGCCCTAATGAAGGCCGCCTAAGTCCACCCGGACCACCTACAGGACAGACCCCACTGTGCAAGGAGAGGAGGATGGGCACTCTAGGGGCAGATCCCTAAGGTAGGTAACGGGGGACATGAGCGGACGGAAGGAGTGGGCACCGGAGGTAGAAAGGAGGATAAAGACGAAAGTATGAAAAAAAAAAAAAGGAAAGCAACCACTACTGCCAGGCACTTTGTGAACACCCTTGGGGCTGATGTTAGACCAAAGGGCATTGCTCTGAATTGATAGTGGCCTGAGGGCAACTCGAACCTGAGGTACTTTCTGTGGGAGCACCTGATGGGAATGTGAAAATAGGCATCTTTGAGGTCCAGGGAGGCTAGCCAGTCCCCTGGCCTTAGAGAGGGCAGAATTATTCCCAGAGTCACCATTTTGAATTTTGGCTTTAAAAAGGTGCTTGTTTAGATATCTCAGATCCAGGATGGGCTGCCATTCTCCTGTCTTTTTGGGGGTCAGAAAGTACCTGGAGTACAATCCTTTGCCCCTGTATAGGGTGGGAACCCTTTCTATGGCTCTGAGAGCCAAGAGGGAAGAAACCTCTGCCTCTAGGGCAAGGGCCTCTGAGGATTTGCAGGTGGAAAGGATCTGGTTCTCATCTTGGGAAATTTTTTTGAAGCTGAGAACCAGTCCCTGGCTTACTACTTCCAAGACCCACTTGTCTGATGTTAAAGACTTCCAGTCCTGGACAAAGTAAGCCAGCCTGCCCTCTACAGGTATTGGAGAATCAGCCCGGGCAGACCCATCAGGGTGTCTGCTTGGCAGGGGCTTTAGTCTGAGGGGTGGAAGCAGGCCTGCTCATACCCCGTCTGCCTCTCCCTCTAAAGAACCCCCTCTGAGCAAAAGCAGAAGAGGAGACCTGGGCTTGGTAAAAAGACCTTTGAAAGGGCCTGCCCCTGCCCCTGGAATGCTGCCTCTGAGAAGTGGCTTGCCTTTCTTTGGCCTGAGCACTCCTGTAGGTGGTCCTGTACTCGTCCATCTTCTTCATGTAGTTCTCTGTCTGCTCCCCAAACAGAGAATTACCAATGACAGGAAAATCCACTAGTACATCTGAGCCAAGCCATCTTCCAAAGCGCCACAGATGTAGCCATGACTCTAGATGAAACATCATTGGAGTCCACAGCAGCATGAAATTGCACCTTGGATGCCTCAATCCCATCCGCAGCCACCCACTCCAGCTCCTTGGCAAGCTGGTCAGGGGCTTGTTTAGCTAGAGCCATCACAGTGTCCCACCTGGACTTCTGGTATCTAGCTGTGTAGGCCATATAGTTAGCCTGCCTGAGTCCCAAAGATGCTGCCATGTACTGTTTCTTTGCCATGACATCAATCCTCCTGAGTCCTTACCTGGGGTGAAGCCAAGGAATATTTGCCTTATCACAGGCAGCAGCCTGCACTACTAACATGGCTGCATTGCTGGGAAAGGAACTCCGTGTCTGAGCCTGAAAGAGTATACCTCTTGTCCATTCTTCTGTCCACAGGAGGTATGGAATTAGGAGTTTTAGAATTTTAAATGTCTGTTTCCCAAAAGACTTATGGAGGGAACAGACAATCTCCTGGACTCTGGGATGTCCATCATCTCAACAAAATCAGGCTCCTCCTGATCCTCTACTGCTTCTTCCATAGGAAGCTGGAGGGTTTCAGCCACTTTCTTGTAAAACATAAAGTGGGAAGGGGACTCAGAAAGCCTAGGAGGAGAAACACCTGAAGGTCTGTCTGGGGAGATGTCTGGGTCAATAGGCACATCCAGGCTTTCATAATCACCATCACCATCATCACCATCATCATCATCATCATCATCATCATCATCATCATCATCATCATCATCATCATCATCATTATTATTATCTTCATACTCTCCCTCCTCCTCCGGTTCATAAAATTCTTCTAAAGTATAATCCGGAACCGGGGGAACTGACCGAACCAAGCCCCTGACAGATGGTACCGGTTCGGCCGGAACCAAAGTTAGCGATTGAACTATCCTTATCGCTTTGGCTATCTCATCAGCGGTCGGAGAAAGAACTTGTGGATCCGAACCAGATGATTTATCTCTTTTCTTTCTTTTAACCAGAACCGACTCCTCAGAATCGGTTCTCCTTTGGCCCGAAGAAGAAGAATCGCCCTGGTCAGGGGGCACTCCTTCTGGTTCGGTCGGAACGGAACCGGGCTGGCCATCCGGGTCAGCGGACTTCTCTGCCTCCCTTTCCCTCAGTCTACCTACTCTCTTATCCAGGGTAGCTTTGGGAAAACTTTTACAAATTTGGCAGTCTGAATTGAGGTGGTCAAACCCCAGACAATAAACACAGGTGGTGTGGGGATCAGCCTTAGCAAAGGCTTCCTCACACACACTACAGTGTTGAAACCCAGTGGGCCCAGTTTTTTTCTTGGGTTTCTTAGACATGGCCAATCCTAACCAAACCTTACCCTTTTATCGGCAATCCGCCAGGCAAGACACTCCTATCGGTTCCCGACGTAACATTGGTCTTGGAAAAACCGTAATGAAATCTTTTTGAACCGATACGGACAGGTTACCACACTCTAATAAAGACAGAAGTTTTTGTACAGAAACCTAATCGGTTCAAACCGAACTGATCCAATGTTTACAAGTTCCACACAGAAACTAAAATAGCAAAACCTATCTAGTACTCACGGTACCACAGACAGAGACTTAAACCGACAGGTTTAGAAGCAGAAATTCAGTTGAAACTGAGCGAGAAAAACAACACTTTAACCGACTTTTTTGAACCAAGCGAAGGAGAAGTCTCCGGAGCGACTGTTCAGTGAGGCGGAGTAAAGAATCTGACGGTTGGAGTTTAAACAACAGCAGACAGAGGCTTCAACCGAGCTCGAACTCAGCGATCCATGCCCTGCATGGAAAGTTAACTCTTTGTTCTCCGGAGCAGTTCAAGGGTTGGAGATCACTGCATATGTCAGAATACAGCAAGACTTCATGTTGTTTGAAAGTACAGTTACGTAAGAACTTACCGTAACAGTAGATCTTCGAGAGAGGCTCTTGCAGTAGATAATTACATATAGGACTGATGCCCGAAGGCATCAGGACCTCATGGAAAAATTTCTAGCTAGCAGTCTCTGGCAGGGGACCGCCCCCACGTCAGGTGACCGACGTCATGCGACATCACTATAATGGGGTGGTCCCCAACACCCGCCTTCCAGTTCTTTCCCACCAAAGGCCAAGAGGCAAGACGAGAGAGAAGCGGATATTTCCCATCCTGGAAAAGGAGCTGTAAAAGCTTAGGGGATGGTACTACCTACTGCAAGAGCCTGTCTCGATCTACTGTTATGGTAAGTTCTTACGTAAGTGTACTATCTTACTTCGAAAGGGCTCTTGCAGTAGGTAATTACATATAGGACTGAGTCCCAAGCAGTCTGGAACAAGGAGGTGCAAACAGTAGGAGGAAAACTACTCAGGAGTAGACCCTCTGGCTGTGAAGTCCTGAGGAATGAAGGCCTTGCAGGACAGCCAGCCCGATGCCTGCTCTGCGGCGAGAGGCAATGTCCAAACTGTAATGTTTCGTAAAGGTATGGACAGAAGTCCAAGTTGCAACTGCACAAATGTCAGCCGCTGACATATTCTTAAAACAAGGAGTTGAGGCGGCGACCTCTCTGGTGGAGTGGCCTCTGACTTGACCTGTCAGGGTTTTACGAACAACAGAGACAAACGATCAGTCTTTCTGAGATCCTTAGTCCTGTTGGTGTAGTATCTCAGAATCCGGTGAACATCCAGAGTATGCAGGAGGTACTCTCCTTGATTGGAGTGCTGTGTAAAGAAAGCAGGTAACTCTATGGATTGATTCAGCGTAGATTCCGATACAACCTTGGGGAGAAACTTAGGGTTGGTATGCAGAGTTACACGTTCCTTGTGAAAAATCAAGTATGGGATTTTGCACATGAGGGCCTGAAGCGCGGAAATCCTTCGAGCAGAGGTAATGACCACGAGGAACAGAGTCTTCCATGAGAGGAACTTCAGGTCTGCTGAGGCTGCCGGCTCTAAAGGAGGCAGAGTAAGCTTCTCGAGAATAAAATTCAGATCCCAAGGAGGGGCAGGAACCCGGATAGGGGGTTGCAAATGGAGGACCCCTCTAAGAAAGGTCTTAGAGATCTCCAACTGAGCAAAGGTCCTATCTGCGAAAGGGACATGGTAGGCCGAAATGGCTGCCATGTGAACCTTCAAGAATGAATGACTGAGACCCAAGTCAAAGAGGTGTCGCAAGTAGTCCAGAAGCTGCCCCACAGAGCACGAGAAAGGCTCGAGATCATTAGAAGTGGCCCAGATAGTGAAACGTTTCCATTTCATGGCATAGGTAGACCTAGTGGAGGGTTTTCTGGCCTCCACCAGGACCTCAGCCACTCGGGGAGGAAACCCCGAACTGGGCTTGAGCTATGTCTGCAGGAGCCACGTGTGCAACTGAAGGGACTTGAGGCCTGGGTGGACCAAGGTCCCCGATCCTGGGTGAGCAAAAGTTGCGACAGAGTGGGAGGAGGTTCCTCTGAGTACTGTTGCAGAAGAGAGAACCAAACTTGCCTGGGCAGAAAGGAGCGACCAGAATCATGTGAGCTCCTTCTGAGCTGAGTTTCTGTAAGACCCTCGGAATCAAGGGAATAGGGGGGAAAGCATAGACGAATCTGTCCTTCCAGTCTAGAGACAGAGCGTCTCGCCAAAAAATGGCTCGCTCTGCAGCGAGCAAGCAGAAGTCGGGAAGTTCTTTGTTTTGAGGGGATGCGAACAGATCTACCTGTGGTGTTCCCCAATGTAGGAAGATATCGTCTGCTACTCCCTGATCCAGTTCCCACTCATAAGCGTGAGCAGACAACCGGCTGAGGCGGTCTGCCAACGTGTTCTCGACCCCCGGGATGTGAATAGCCGTGAGGAGAAGGTTTGCTGCACAGCCCAATCCCAGACTCGCATTGCCTCCCTGCAAAGAGGGTAACAAAGAGTTCCTCCCTGTTTGTTGATGCACCAGACTACACACATGTTGTCTGTCTGGACAAACAGATGCCTGGGAAGCAGATGCAGATGCAGAGCCTGAAGAGTGTACAACACAGCCCGAAGCTCGAGCACACTGATGTGGAGAGATTTCTCAAGCTTGGTCCAGGAGCCCTGGGTCCAGTGCGGCCCGAGAGGGGCTCCCCAACCCTTGCCTGAGGCATCCGTAGTCAGAGTCTGGGAGGGGGGGAGAGAGACAAAAGTGAACTCTCTGGCAAAGTTCTCTTGAACCATCCACCACTGCAAGTCCCGAGACATAGGAGTGGAGACCAGGACAAGTTGATCAAGGTCGTCCACCAGCTGATCCCATTGAGATCGAAGCGTCCACTGGGAAATTCTCATGTGGAGCCGAGCATGAGGGACTGTCGGAATCGCAGCCACCATGAGCCCGAGGAGGCGAAGGACTGACCTTGCCGTGACCTGCCTGCGGCTGGACAACAGGCTGACCTGAGCCTGGAGTGTGGTCGCCCTGTCCAGTGGCAAGAAAGCCATGCCTGAGGTCGTGTCTAGGATCGCCCCGATAAACTGGAGCCTCTGGGATGGGATCAAGTGGGACATGGTCTAGTTGATGGTAATACCCAGGCAGGCAAAAATCTGTAGGGTAAGGGAGAGGGAGCGCAGGAGTTCCTCCCTGGATGGGGCCGCCAGAAGCCAATCGTCCAGGTACGGGAAAACGTGCACCCCCCTGAGTACGCAGGTAGACCGCTACCACTGACAGACATCTGGTGAACACTCGGGGTGCTGAGGAGAGACCAAATGGGAAGGCCTTGAACTGGTAGAGGTCCCCCTGGAACGCAAAACATAGGTATTTGCAGTGGGAAGGGCGAATAGGGATATGCAGCTAAGCATCCTGCATATCCACAGCGCACAGCCATTGTCTTGGCCGAAGGAGGAGCAGGAGACCCTGCAGAGAGAGCATCCTGAACCTTTTGCATTCCACGAACAAGTTCAGGGAGCTGAGGTCAAGAATTGGCCTCACGTCTCCTGACTTCTTCAGGACCAGGAAGAAATGGGAATAGTACCCCGTTCTCTGAAGAGGAGGGGGGATGGGCTCTATTGCCTCCTTCAAGAGAACGGAGGAAATCTCCTCCTGAACCAGAAGATGATGTTCTGGTGAGTACGATGACCTGGGAGGTGGTTTTCGAGGAGGCTTCCGAAGAAACTCTAGTGAGTGTCCTTCTGCGATCAGCTGGAGCACCCAAGTGTCTGAAGTTATCCTCGCCCAGCCCGGAAGATGGAGGGAGAACCTTCCTCCCACCGGTTCCTCTGGGAACCCCAGAGGCTGTGGGAGAGGAAAGGAGTCAGGTGGTGTGAGGCAGCGTCACCGCTGAAGCCCCCGCTTTTTTGGGTGGGGGAGCTTGGCAGCCAGAGGGGCCTGATGTTTATTGGCCCACTTTCCCTGAGGTTTCGCCTTCTGCTGATTACACCTGCGAAAGGGACGACACAGACTTCAGTGCAGTCCCCTTCTCCTGCAGATCAGTAATGATGTCCTTGACATCACCACCGAATAGCACTAAACCCCTGAAAGGCGCGTCCTGGATAGCGTACTGCACTTCCGGAACCAATCCTGACACACGGAGCCAGGCATGACGCTGTAAACCCACGGCGAAAGCCGAGCTCCTACCAACAGCGTCCACTGCATTGTACGTGGCATGAAGAATGTGCCGACTGGCCGAACGTGCAGAGCGGACAAGACCAGACACTTCCTGCTTCACCGGAGACTCAGGAAGGGAGTCCAACTTGGATTCCACCTCACTAATAATCGCCTTCTGGTAATCCCCCATATGACCGACATAATTTAGGGCCCTGATACCCAGAGTGGAAGAAGCGTAGACCTTCTTCCCATACTGGTCCAGAAGGCAGGATTCCTTGTCAGGTGGCAACGAGCTCAAGTGTTTTGGGTTAGCTGACCAGCCGTGAGCAGCACTAATCACGACCGAATCAGCTCGAGGGTGAGAAATAAGGGAGTCAACACCCTCGGGAGCCTGGTATAAACTGTCCGACTTCCTAGGAAGAGGGGCTATTGCCAACGGCTGCTTCCAAATAGTGGAAACAAGGTTGGCGTGAGGCTCAATCCAGGGTGGCACCTAGGTCGGAGCAGTCTTGGGCAGATCCAGGTGCACAGTGAGTTTTTTACGCTATAGATCTGGCTCCAAGGAATGCCACTGATGAAACCTCCTGGATTTTGTGTAGCAACTCCGTGAAAGAAGGAGCCTCCGGAGGAGTCCTCGACCTGGGCTTATCCGGAAGAGCAAGGCTCGTTGTCTGGGTCGGAACTATCGGAGTCGTCCAAGGTGTCCAAGGAGGAAGAAGACTCCACCTCCCGGTATGGGAGAGGAATGGACCCCTTAGGAAGCCCTCGGGGAAGTGTATCCTGCCCCGTCCTGGAACCGGAGGGTTTGCCTCTGTTATCTGGAGTTGGGGAGGGAGCCTCATGTCTTGGACGTATGGGGACCGGAACCAGTACCGTTGTCAGGAGACAACGCTCCACCTCCCTGGTGAGCTGAGCCTTGGCCTCAGCCCATCAGGAGGCTAGAGTCTCCTTCAAATCCATGGCAGCTGGGGGGGGGTACAGATATTGGGCATATCTGTACTGAGCATATCCATAACCCGACGGCGGGAACCCTGGTATCGGGTAATGAGGCACCATGTACTGCGGCGTCGGGTACTGGGGCACTTGATACTGTGGACCCGGGTACGATGGCGTCTGATACGACGGGGTCGGATACCCAGGAACCGGGGGGTCTGCCGGGGCAGACGTCCAGCAGGTGGGCCGGGAAGTGGGGGCAGCATCTGGAGTAGAAGAGGGATGTTGCCTGGCGACGGGAGGACCGGCGTCGGAGCAGGCGTCCGGGGAACCTACATCAGGTCATCCGGCCCAGCAGGAGGGAGACCTGACGGTAGCATGATAAGATCCCCGACATCGCCCCGGGGAAGGAGGGGAAAAATCCCCGGGGTTAGGCTGAGGAGACACTGGGTCCCCAGAGGGCAGTGAAGGCTGCAGGGAGCCAGGAACAGCGGACAGCTTGAGGTCCGTCGTCAGCTCTGATGCCGCGCGAGTGTCGGAAGGTCCAACATCCAGCTTACCGGCAGAGTCCGGGTGGGCATCGGAGGAGCCAACGTCGCAGAACCATCGCCCGTGGCAGACCGCAATGGGGGAGCAGTCTGGTCGGGCGGAACAGGGGCCGTGTGCTGCCCCGAAGGGTCAAGCGACTTAGCGGCCTTCTCCAGGCGGACATCAGAGGAGTTGACGTCCGGCTTACCGGAGCCACTCGCACCAGTAGGCCACACAGCGGCAGTCTTACTGGGAGCGGAGGCCTCCTTTAGCCCAGAGGCACCCGAAGAGCCTGAGCACGAGCCAGACGGTTGGGTGGGCGGACACCGTCTTGGAAGCCTCCAAGACAGCTGTCGCGGAGCGGTCCCCCGGGGGGGTGGTATTACCTTCAAAACGGAGACTCCAGCCAAAGTCGCAGTGGATGAGAAGTCCTGGTGCTTCTCCTTATCTTCCTTCTTACGATGGCCCTCAGGGGAAGCTGAAGCCTGACGGAGCTTTTTTAACTCCTTCTCCATGGAGATCATTTTCTTTTTGAGGATGTGAACCTCAGGGACTGCTGCCTCCGTCTGCGGGTGGCAGCGTTGAACTTCAGGCAATGCTGGCACTTCTCCACGGGGTGATCCGGGCCCAGACAGAAGAGGCACTGGGAGTGACCGTCCTCGTGCAGAAGTTGGGCACTGCACACGTCGCACTTATTGTGCTCAGAGGGTGTAGGGGACAACATACACCACCGAAAAACTGACTAAAAGTTGAATTAAATTGAGAAAAAAATGACGGTAGACTACCGACGACAGTCTGACGAGCAGTGAACTTTACCGCAAGGCGCTTCCATGAGCTAATGGCGGGAAAGAACTGGAAGGCGGGTGTGGGGGACCATCCCTTTATACTGACGTTGCATGACATCGGTCACCTGATGTGGGGGTGGTCCCCCGCCAGAGACTGCTAGCTAGAAATTTTTCAGTGGGGTCCTGACGCCTGCTGGCATCAGTCCTATGTGTAATTACCTACTGCAAGAGCCCTCTCGAAGTAAGATCCAGAAGTACTGATCCCTCTGCATTCAAGCCTAGTAAGATCACAAATCGATTATTGTGCTTCCATCTGCACTCCAACTTCAATGGGAGAATTAGCCTCGATTGAAAAAGTCCAAAGACGACTTATAAAAAAAGTTAAGGGTCTATCCAACTTAGATTATAATACCAGACTTAAAACTCTTGAACTGTTTTCCCTAGAATATAGGGCATATAGGGGTGATCTTTGTACAGTATATAGATCGGTCCATGATCCTGCCTTATGTGAAGCCCTTTGTCTTCAAAAAAACTGGAATAGGATATAATACAATAACACATAATCTAAAGTTTAAAACTGATTTGAATATTACTTCAAAAAGGAATACGTTTTTCACACAGAGAATACCTCCTATTTGGAGCTCATTGCCTTCAGAAGTAGTCTGTAGTAGTAACTTGACCCAGTTTAAAGTTAATTTGGATACGTATATGGGAGAGAAGAAGTTTGATTTTCGCCACTAGGCAACAAGTTCATAATGGGCTTGTCCCTCGAACTTGTAACTTACCTATGAACCTATGTACTGAATCAGACATCCAACCAAGGGAAAGATCACCCCATAGTGTACCCGAGTAAAATGTTACTTCCCAGGGAGCAGGCTTACTCTATTGTGGAAAAAGAGTGCCTTGCCATAGGGTGAGCCCTAAAGAAGTTAGAGCCATACTTATACAGGCAGCATTTTGAGGTATAAACTGACCACAACCCCCTGGTTTGGCTGACACAAATGGGAAAAACTAACAGTAGACTATTAGGATGGAGTCTTGCCTTGCAAGGGTATGACATGATGATCTTACATAGGGCTGGAGCAACCAATCAGAACACAGATGGCTTGTCGCATCTATATGAGGAGTGAACTGACTTGTGGAGCTCATCCAATGCAGGGGATAGAGCCCCCAAATTCAGTCTAGGTAGGGAGGAGTGTGACACTTGGCCAGCTGGTTATGATTATTGTATGATATTTGTAAGCATGTGATTGTCTCACATAAGACAGCCTGTGCTTCCATGGGTGCCCCCCCACCCCCGAGGTTTCAGTGAAGCTACAGGATATGTAGACTGACCAGGAACCATTTAATTAACTGACTTCCTTCAGAATGGCATTTTATTACCTTTTAATGACATGCCTAGGCTTGAAGTGGAAATCAAATGTGACTTTGTGACTTCAGAAAAAGGACATCATTAGGCTAATTCCTGCTGGGGTCCTTTTAACCCACTGGAGCCAGTATGGGATTGCTAAGTTCAAAGGAAACATGTGCAATTAATGAGTTATATATAGGAAATGTATTTTTTTCTTCTGATGGCACCTTATTTAAAATACCTCCTGATAGGAAATCATTTTTTGTAATTTTATATTCTATAAGGAGGAGCTAGATGAATCACAGAAGGGGTGTGGAGACACAGAGTTTAAACTGATACTTGCGTCTGAAATGTATGTCATATCATCTTGGGACTCTAGAGAGACACAGCTCTCTGATCTAACTTTAAAAGGCACTTCCAGAAGTAACACCTTAGATAGCAAACATCTAAATGTATTGTGGTAGGAATTTTGCTTTGTAATTTTCCCTTGTTCTTTTATGTGATTGTGAGCTCTTACCTCAGTTTAAATTCTTTCCTTTAATATGCCGTCTGAATAACCAAATTAAGTGTAACAAAATTCATTTATCTCCATGAAACGTATCTTTCCCAGGTGGAACATTCAAAGCTCAGTGGGAGGCGTTGAGGTATACACTTCATATAAATCTGGAAAGCGACGTGCTGTGGTTATACTGGCCCCTTCTGCCAATGCCTTTCAGTGTAGTGAGACTTGCATTGACCCAGCAGTGTGCTACGTCATCTTGAGAAATCAGTTACATGACACAGAAGTGACTCTTGCCAATGTGTATTTCCCACTTGGCTCTTCTAAAGAGTTCCTTCAGACTTTTATAGAAACATACACAATGACAGCAGAAAAAGACCAGCGGTCCATCCAGTCTGACCAAGTTCCCTATAATCATTGGATTATTGTCAGACCAACCTGAAAGTTATTTCTGACTGGGTAACAAAGATATTATTAATAATAAGGGCCATGTTGTGGATTTACTCTACACAGATTTCAGCCAGGCTTTCGACTTGGTGCCACACAGAAAATTACTGAAGAAGCTGGAGGACCTGCATTTAGCTAGCGACATAGTTAGATGGGTAGTAAACCTGCTGAAGAAAACAGCAGATGGTGGTGGTAAAATGGGGTCAAATCAGAAGAGAGGGAGGTCATGAATGGGGTGCTGCAGGGATTTGTCCTGGGTCCCATCCTCTTTAAGGGAAATTTCCCTCAACCTTTTTTTTTTTTTTGTTTGCTAGTGTAGTCTTTAGGTACAAACAATAATTCTCTATCTTCTATTCACATAATTTAAAATGAAGTTGTTTCTCTGTTTTGCCGTAGTGTGAAAACCTGTTTGACACCATTGCAAAGGACATGACCTCACTCGTAAAAGGAAACACAGGAGTTAATAATGTGTATTTGCACATCAAAGCGACTGGGAGTAAGGAAAGAGCTCATAGCACATAGGAATTAATCAGCTGAACAATAAAACTTCACAAGCACCAGCATCCTTCCAACTCAGACACACTTTAAACAACAGAAAGCATTAAGGAATTTACCTTGAAAAGTTTGATGGCCAGCACAAGACAAGAATACAGAGACTTCAGAAGAAATACAACAGAACTAACTGACAACAGCACTTCTGCTGACTTGTGCATGTACATATCATCTACTTCCATAATACCTTGCACGAGTGGAGTCATGATCTTTGCAATGGTGTCAAACAAGCGTTCACACCAAGGCAGAACACAGTGAAAAAACTTCATTTAAATTTAAATTAGAATGAAATTAGGGGTGTGTAAAAGAGGAAATCACTGTTCACAGCTACGGACTACACAGGTATACAGAAAAAAGGTTGAGGGAAAGTACATTTATGTAGGAACTTACCGTAACAGTAGATCTTCAAGAGAGGTTCCTTCAGTAGGTCATTACTTATAGGACTAGCGCCACCTGGCGTCTGGGCCTCACGGCAGACTTTTCTAGCAATATCTGACGGGGGACATCCCACCCAACGTCACGTGACCGACGTCAGCATGGCCATATATAGTGGGCGGTCCCCATGCCCGCCCTCCAGTTCTCCTGCAAGAGCCAGGAAGAGGCCTGACAGCAGGAGTAAACAGGATGTGGAGTCCCTGTGTGAGAAATTAAATGAGGGGAAGGAGAGAGGGAAAATATGACCTATTGAAGGAACCTCTCTCGAAGATCTACTGTTATGGTAAGTTCCTATGTAACTGTATGATCTTACTTCGAGAGGGTTCCTTCAGTAGGTCACTACATGTAGGACTGAGTCCCAAGCAGTCCCTCCAAAGAGAGACCGAGAGAAACTAGGGAGGAGGAGAAAATAACTCCAACAAAAACTGGGAACAGAAATGGACCCAGCCTAGGAAATAGAAGGCCCTGGAAGACAACTAGGCCGAAGCATGCCCTCCGCCTAGAAGCAATGTCCAGACTGTAGTGTTTAGTAAAGGTATGGACAGAACTCCAAGTGGCTTCGGCACAGATATCAGCCCAGAGGCGTTCATGAAAAAACAGCGGAAATGGCCATGCCCTAGTAGAATGACCTCTAATGGGACCTGGCAGAGGTCTGTCGTACTTTTGGTAACAATACCGAATACAATTGCCTAACCAGTTGGAAAAGCACTGCTCTGAAACCGCTTTGCCCTTCGACCTGGAAGTAAAGGAAACAAAAAGCTGATTGCAGCTACGGATGTCCTTTGTTCTGTGTGTGTAGCACCTAAGGATTCGATGGACGTCCATGGTGTGCAGGAGTGCCCCACCTCTGTTCACAGGGGATGGAAAGTAAACTGGAAGCTCTACTGACTGATTCAGTGTGGCTTCTGACAACACCTTGCATAAAAACGTAGGATTTGTCCCGAGGACCGCCCGGTCCTTGTGGAAAATAAGATAAGGCTCTTTATAAACCAAAGCGTGAAGCTCCGAAATCCTTCGGGCTGACATAATAGCAACTAAAAATAATGTCTTCCAGGAAAGGAAGCGTAAATCACAACTCATCGCTGGTTCGAATGGGAGGAGAGTGAGTTTCTCCAACACAAAGTTCAAATTCCAAGGAGGTGTTGGGCTGCGGATGGGGGGTTTCAGGTGGAGGATCCCTTTCAGAAAGGTTTTTGAGACCTCCAGCTGAGCCACAGGTTTACCATCCACCAGCTCGTGGTACGCCAAAATTACCAAAAGGTGGACCTTCAAAGAAGAATATGAGAGACCTGTGTCTGACGGATGAAGGAGGTATTCCATGACTTGTGGGGCAGAACAAGAAAAAGGGTTCCAGTTCTTGGAGGTCACCCAAATAGAAAAACATTTACACTTCATGGTGTAAGTGGACTGTGTAGAGGGCTTTCAAGCCTCTACTAGGACTTCAGCAACTCGAGAGGAGACCCTGAAGCGGGAAATCGCTATGTCTGCAGGAGCCACGCGTGAAGATGCAGTGTCCTGAACACCTGGTGAACAAGACAACCTCGATCCTGAGTCAGGAGGTCATGAGTCACTGGAAGTGGAACTGGTGGTTCTGTTAGCTGTTGCAGCAGCGGGAACCAAATTTGTCTCGGCCAGAGAAGGGCGATGAGGCTCATCCTCGTCTTCTCTGCCTGAAATTTGAGAAGAACCCTCTGAAGAATGGGAAATGGAGGGAAGACATACAAAAATTTCCCTATCCAAGAGAGAGACAGCGAACGTACCAGAAAGCACCACGCCCTGGAGCGAGCGAGCAAAAACTGGGAAGTTCTGCGATGTAGTGGGAGGCGAAAAGGTCAATTTCCGGATGCCCCCACTTTAGGAAGAGAGACTCTGCCACTTCCTGATTTAGCTCCCATTCATGATTTAGGGTGCGAGATCTGCAGAGACTGTCCGCCAGGATATTCTGAAAGCCTGGAATATGCACGGCCACTAGGGCCAGGTAGTGCTGGACCACCCAGTTCCACACCCACATTGCATCCTTGCAAAGGGGGTACGAGCGAATTCCTCCTTGTTTGTTGAGGTACCAAACTACTGACATACTGTTCGTCTGGACCAGCACTGATCCCTTGGGAAGGAGGGTCTGAAAGGCCTGTAAGGCATACAGGACCATCCTCAGCTCCAGAACACTGATGTGCACTGATGCTTCCAAGCTGGACCAGAGTCCTTGCGCTTGATGTTCTCTTAAATGTGCTCCCCATCCCGTATTTAATGCATCCACAGTCAGGGATACGGAGGGGGTTGGGTTCCTGAAAGGGACAGCCAAGGAAAGGTTGCAGGGATTCCTCCACCACAGCAATTCTTTCTGAACTGCAGACGACACCAGGACTGGGTGATCAAGGTCATCCAGGAGTTGATTCCACTGCACCCGTAAGGACCACTGTGACTCTCATGTGGAGCCTCGCAAGGGGGAACAGTACTGATGGAGGCTGCCATCAGGCTGAGGAGGCAGAGGACCTCCCTGACTGGGATGGTCCTGGACGAGGCCACCAAAGAAGCCTGACGGACCAGGGTCTCTGCCCTGTCTGAAGGAAGGAAGGCTCTTCATTGGACCGTGTCCAAGACTGCCCCAATGAACTGAAGTCTCTGGGACGGTATAAGGGATGATTTGGTAAAACTTATTGTAATCCCTAATTTGGCAAACGGGTCCAGGGTGAAAAACAGAGCCTCCAGCAAAGAGTCCTGGAAGGGGCTGAAATCAGCCAATCGTCCAGGTAAGGGAAAACCGCAATACTCTGGCGGCGTAGAAAGGCCACCAAAACCACCAGACACTTGGTGAATACCCGAGGTGTTGAAGACAGACCAAGGGGGAGAACTCGAAACTGGATGTGCTCCCCCTGGAATAGGAACCACAGGAAACGGCGATGGCTGGGGAAGATCGGGATGCGCAGGTAAGCATCCTGCATGTCCAGAGTGCACACCAATGAGTCTCCAAAAGAAGTGGAAAGAGGCTCTAGAGTGTCAGCATCCTGAACTTTTTGTATGCGTCGAACAGATCGAGACTGCTCAAGTTGTGGATGGGTCTCCCATCTTTTTTAGAACCAGGAAAAATTGGGAGTAAAATCCCCTTCCCCTTTGCCGGAGGGGAACGTACTCTATTGCTTCCTTGAGCAAGAAGCTTTGAATTTCCTCTCGAACAAGAAGAGCCTGACCTCTGCAGTAGGAAGACCTGCTTGGCAGGGTTTCTTGAGGGATATGCAGAAACTCTATAGTGTGCCCGATGGACACTAGTTGCAGGACCCATGCGTTGGAGGTTACGTCCTGCCAGTCCTGCGTGTGGGGGGAGAACCTCCCCCCCAACTGGCTCCTCGCCGTGAGGCTGAGGGGTTGGTGGGGGAAGGGAGTCAGGAGGTGGCAGGGTGTTCAGGAGGAGGGCCTCCTGAGCGTCTCAGGTTCTTGGAGGTGGGAGGAGTTGCGGAGCCCGTGGCCTTACGTTTGCCCTGGCGCCAAGCCAGGGTCTGCTTCCTCTGCCTCCAGGTCTGTTTCCGAAAGGGCTGCTGCTGTTGTTGAGTGCCCGATCGGTAAATAGATCGCACTGATCTCAGGGCGAGGCCTCTGTCCAGAAGATCTGTGATGATATCTTTGGTATCACCATCAAAAAGCACCGAGCCTCTAAAAGGGTCATCGTGCATCGCAGACAGTACTTCGTTGGCGAGGCCAGAAATGTGAAACCAGGCGTGCTTTCTAAGAGAGATGCAGTCGCCGAGGCGCGGACTACAGAGTTGATGGAGTTGCATGTAGCCCGCATAGCATGCCTACAGGAGACTCGTGAGAGGCCTAGATCCTTGGCAAGCTCCTCCTTGAAGCTTGATGGTTCCATGGCCTGGCCTTGAGCCTCTAGCCTGGTCAAGGTGGCTTTCTGGTGCGACACCATATGGGCCACATAGTTTAGGGACCGAAGTGCGCATGTGGCCGAAGAGTAAACCTTCCTGTTAAACTGGTCCATTTGCCTCGACTCCTTGTCTGGAGTAGAGATGCTCATGTGCTTGGGTGCAGAGGAGCGATCATGAGCAGCTGAAATAACTACAGAGTCTGCCTTTGGATGTACCTTAAGAAAAGGGTCTTCCTTAGGCGCCCAGTATACCATCTGCCCTCTTGGGGACAGCCGAGAGAGAATGAGGCATCTGCTAGACTGTCGAGGTGAGGTCTTGATGAGGTCCAGTCCAGAGAGGAACTGGGACCGGCAACAAAGACTCTAGGTCCAGATGTTCCGCTAGTCTCTGTCGCATAGGGTCTTGTTCCTCGGTCTCCCAATCAAAAAAATCTTTCATGGACCTCAAGAGGTCTGAAAAGGCAGCATCCTCTGGGGAGTTCGGGGAAGCCTTGCCTTTCTGACCTTCGTTTTCGTCCAGATTCTCCCTCTCCATTGACTCATCGGCATCCTCATCATCTTCTTCATCACAGTCACCTGCCCCCTCATCCGGAAGGCCACGAATGTCCGGGAGAACCACTGTATGATGGCCCATCCCCGAGACATGGACCGTGGACACAGACAAGTTTCTTGGGGACGGAGATCTGGGAGAGCGTGGGAGTGGGAGCCTGCTTTCCAGATCCGACACCAGCTCCAAATGCACCCCCTGCCACTAAGACTGAATTAGTGTCTTAAAGTCCAGTGTAGCTGGAACCAGAGGGGGTGAGGTGGAGGAGATTGGGGGGGAGGAGGAGGGTTTACCGGGGAGGTGGGTAACGATACCCCTGGTAACCCAGGAAATGATAACTCTGGTAGGGATTATAGCCAGGGTAATACTGACCCAAACAGCTCCAGTCAGGAGGGGGACCAGCCGGGTAGTGGTCTCCAGGATACCCCGGGGGGTAATGAGGGACAGTCCGGGGTCTAGAATAAAGCTCAAATGTCAGAGGGTCTGACGGACAGGGAACCCACATCAGGCCTGCTGTAGTGAAAACAGGTAGCGGATCCGGCATTGGGAGAGCCAACGTCAGGGGTACAGATGGCGGGACCGGCGTCATAGGGGCTGGCATCTGGGCCGGACGAAGGGGACCCGACGGAGGAACCGTATCTAGCACTGGAGCTGAGGGCTGGGGCAGAAGACTGGACCCAGGCTCGGAAGTTGTCATCGGAGATTCTGGCGTAGGGTTAGGATTAGCCAGGTCTGACAGTTGGATCAGGACCGGGATATTAGCCAGATCTAGGGGGACAGAGGAGGGACCTCCACTGGAAGGCCAGATGGCTGAGGAGGGGCCTCCTTCCCCAAGAACCCATCAGGGGAATGCAGAACGGACCCCGAGGAAGGGTTTTCTATATCGAAGGGTTCTGCACTGTCCTCACCAGAAGCACCCATCGGAGAGGAAGGTACTGGCAGGGGAGAAGGGGGTGTAGGGGCAGCCTCCTCCTGGTTCTTCCGGACGTTGGGTGAGGCACCGTTAGGCCCCAACGGGAGAACCACGTCTGGGTGGCTGTCGGAGACAGACGTCTTACCAGACGGGGGCGGGCGAGGCAGGAGCCCCCGGCCGACATATTGGTTGGTACCGGGTGGGTCCCCAAGGCCTGGGGAGCCAACTTACCGGTGGCTGGGCGGTCCCCGGAGGAGCCGGGGGCCAATATAGCGGCAGGAGTGGCGTGGCCATTGGAGGAGCCGACGGACGACTTACCTGTGAAAGACTTACCGTCTGACATCTTCACCTTAGGCGGATGGGAAACTGTCTTGCTCGTCGAGGGCCGAGAGGCCTCTGGCTGGGCCTCCGTGGAGCGCTATTGCTCCCAAGATTTCTCCTTATGGTGCTCTTTCTTTGAGGGAGAAGATTTCTCAGAAGAGGATTCGCAGATCTGGTCCATTTGCTTTTCTAAAGAAGCAAAACGGACTTTAAGAAGGTGGGCCTCTAAAATCTGCTGTCTCCACTTTCTGGTGGCCTGGTTGAACAGTTGGCACTTTGGGCAGGATGAGACAGGGTGGCCCAGGCCCAGACAGATCACGCATTTAAGGTGAATGTCTTTATGAGGGATTTATATGCTGCAGGATGAGCACTTCTTCTTGGGTGAAGACATAAGTAAATGAAGATTTTTAGAGAAAACTTTGAGGAAGGAAAATCTGACGCAAGAACTAACACGGTGATCGCTAATGGAAGTCTGCAATGCGACTGACACGAGGCGACGGCAGGAAGAAACAGGAGGGCAGGCATGGGGACCGCCCACTATATACAGCCACGCTGACGTCGGTCACGTGACATCGGGTGGGCAGTCCCGTCAGGTATTACTTGAAAAGTCTGCCATGCGGCCCAGATGCCAGGTGGTGCAAGTCCTATATGTAATGACGTCCTGAAGGAACCCTCTTGATGTAAGATCTATCTCTTTCAATCTGTTCATCAGCGATATGGAAAGGGCATAATGGGCAAGTTGTGTCTCTTTGTACGTAACACGAAGCTCTGTGGTATGGTAGAGAGCAACAAAGGGATCAGGGAGATGCAGAGGGATCTACAAAGGCTACATGGGTGGTCTATGGTTTGTCAGTCGAAATTCAATGCCAAGAAGTGCAAGGTTATACACCTAGAAAAAAAAGCAAGACAAGATGGCCCATCGGTCCAACGGTAAGGCTACTGCTCACATCGCCTGCGACCCAGGTTCCGAAACAAGCTTGGGTAGTTGGAGGCTAACGGGGGAGGAGGGGAGGATTCAGTATCCCAGTGAACGATCACCTGCTCCTGGGGGTGAGGAAGCCACATCCTGCAGCAATACTGCCACCTGTAGACATACGGGTGGCAAAGTACTCAGGCACAAGGGGGGAGAGATGCTGTGCTGCATATTGTGCGAGTGTACTAACGAATGTTCATGTTGGAGAGTGCGTTCTAAATGCTGGTATAACCCCCCTGTTATCCGGGATTACTAGATTCCCAGTAAGACCTAGTGGTAGGCATGGAAGGCAGCTTGTGAAACTCCAGTTGAATGGATTTCACACTGTCTCTGTTCTCAGTCTCAGCTGCGACTGAGGGATGACATCATTTTAGAACTGTCGCAGCTGCATAAGCCACACTGGAATGTTGCAGTTGGAGGTTAGAGTAGAACGTTGAGGGTTTTTAAGTGAGTTCAGTAGAGTCTGTGGCAGTCTGTAGTAGAGATGCTCTGTTGTAAGCTGGCCGTTAGAGCTCTAAGCTCTGTCAAAGAGCAATTTTTTTTGGTATAGGTGTGTGTTCTCACCTGAAGAGGAACACAAGAAGAGCACACTGAAGTGGTAGAGACAGTTTTCAGTGGTTCAGGGTCCCATCCCTGCGGGGATGGGGGGAAGGAATCAGCCTGCTTCCGGGGCAACCCCCCAGTCCGGCTAGGGAGAAAAGAAGCTGCCTGATTTAAGTTCGGGCTGAGGCACCAGAAATTCTGGACGAGATTTCTTTGAGGAGGAAACGCCTGTGGGGCACCTGCAACCAAGGGGTGAATTCGCTCTGCTAAACGATCAATGTGTTTTCACCTGAAACAAGATGAAACTAAACTAAAGTGACTGTTACTGTGGGGTCAGGAAAAGACAGCCAAGTACAGTTTGGAAGATGTGGGGATTGGACTGCTTAACTCTGGGGGGGTCTAGAGTAATGGACACAGCCACTTATTAAGTATGTTCAAGTTCAACACAAATGGGATGTAAAGACAGTAGACTGAATGTGAAAGCATTTAAAAAGAATCTACACAGCAAATTGTTTGAAAGCGTGAGGTGTTACAGTCCAGAGAAATGGCCGGGTATGAATTATGGGAGCGAGAGGTGGAGCCCCCCCCCCCCCGTAGTAACCAAATTCACCTCTGCGGGTTTGCTCTGGGGCACCTGTTGCTTTCTCTCAGTACTTGGCCAAAAGTACCCAGATGTGGGATTGATGAGGAAGATTCCCTGATGGAGCAGAAGTGCTCCTAGGTGGTTTAGGTAGCCACCAGTAAATGTTTCCATGCTATATGGAAAGTGTCCAAAGTGGCTGGCAAGGGAGCCGAGCCAGGGAAAACCCAGAGCAGCATACAAGTTCGGGCTGTGTTCCCAGTGTGTTTCAGAGCCTGAGGGCTAAAGCGAATGAGGATGTGTTCTGATCTCCATAAATCTGCATTACCAGGAGTGTAGCCCCATGGGGGTCCATCTATGCTTTGTTTATTCTGTTTGGATGTGAATAAAAGCCACACTTTAGAATCCCACTTCTGGTATTGGACATTACAATTTATTGCTTCCTTTGTCCGGAGTTACTTCGGTGCCCCTGTTGCAGAGTAGCCAAACCTAGCCAATGTGCCGAGTGACCTATTCCTCCCCTTAAACCCAGCCCACCAGGTAGAGCTGTCAGATAGAAACGACATACCTGGGTGGGAGTTACAAAAATGGAGGCACCGCTGAGGATTTGGGTTTGGAATTTAGGGAGGAATGTAAGAAAGGTCACTCAGACAATGGCTAGCATTTTGGTTATCTGGCAGTGGGTAGCCCAAAACAACTGAACCAACGTTTAACTAATGTGCCGCTGTGTGCTGTTATCTATGTGTTGCTATTAAAATGCCAACTGTTTAACAAGGAGCAGTAAAGCCTGAGAGTGTATGCCCTTGTCCTGCATCAAATTACAGCGTTTGCCAGCTTTTAAAAGTGTTTGTGACAAAGAAAAGTGTGGAAACTGTGGGTGGCAAAAGGAAAATTGTGCCCTGGACGTTGGAAATGCTTTCTGTGTGGACTAAGAGACTTGTGCTTAATGGCCATGAAAAATGGTTGAAATGGGCTCCCGCTGAGGAGCTGCAGTTAAAAAAAAAAAAAGTGGTTTGCAGTTTAAATTTTGCCTGCTCGACGACTGCCATGAGGAGAAGAGCACAGGAGGAAAGAGGCTCATTTGCATGGCGTCGAGTGATTGGTGAGACTGCAATCAGTCCCACCCCCAAGCCAGCTCTAGAGTGACTGCACAGTAAGCATTTGAGAGGGAGAGTGAGTGGAATGTGCAAACTGGCTTACCAGGAGGAGCGTTGTGGTGATTGAAAGCACAGTAAAAGTGTAAAACACTGACTTTTCTGTTTAAATTCGGGCTCAACCCGGCCCGCATCTCTATCAACTGGACTGTGAGTGTGGTGTTCAGAGGGACAATCGGCAGGACTGCCAACCCGCTTCCTTCCAGAGGCCTCCAAGACTGGCTGCAGGACATCTTTCCATCGCAGCAAACAGCTACTGATAACAGTGAGTACCAACAGAAATAATTGCTCAAACTAAGTGATTTTGTCAAAAGCCAGCTGAATCTACGTGTAGCAGAGTAACCGCTTTGCAAAGAAGGACTGTGTAAAGTTTTACCAGCAAAAGAAAGAATTCTAAGCAATCGACTGTGAGCATAATTACACGTTCAGTGTCAGTATAATTTTCAAAGCCATGTGAGAGACTGTGAGTTGTATCAGATATGCAACAAGAAATACAGGCAATCCTGTGCTATGAAATACTGAGGCTTTAAGGGACTGTAAGCTACAGCAATGTCTTCAGCGAAGTAAAAAGTCTGTGGTAAATCATATAAATGTGCTAGGAAAAAGAACAGTGCAAGTTTGTGCAGTTTGAGCAAAGTTAGCAGTAGAGTGTGTAAATCAGATGCGCAGTGGCTTGACCCATTTACAGAATGCTGATGCATAGGAGTGCTGCCGTTGCCATTACAGGGTGGGGTAGTAATGTAAACACAGCAGCAGAGGAGCCATTTTGAAAGAGAAAGAAAGTTTTCAGTGATGTGGGACTTGAAATAACAGTGAGCGTTATTTGTTTTTTCTTTGCAGTCATGGGTTCAGGACCAGTCCGTTACCCAGATCATGCCCGGGCTGTGATAGCAGTAGAAGTTGACAAGTTAAGGGACATTGAGAGATATTATTATGGGGGACGACTGCCTCCTCATATGGCGATTCCTGGATATCCAGTGCCAGTATGTGTGACATGCTTAAATGTTGGAAGGGACGTCTTCATGGTACCTCACTGTTCTGGCTACCTAGAGAAACATGGTTTGTTTAAAGCGCCCATGATTCGTTTGGCTCCCACATGGACAAAAGTTCAAGAATCTGCAATTGGCAGCACACAGCACCAGGCGGAGCCTGTTGGAGAAGGCCCCTCAGAGTGTGGCACAAAGTAAGAGGGTGCAGATTTACAGACAGAACAATGTGCTGATGTTTCAGAGTCTGAATCGCAGAGACACATTTCAGGAAGAGCATCAGTAGACCCTTGGAGAGAGGGGCCTAGCCCAAGTCTCATACGTGAAGATGAGATGAGGGGAGACTTTGAATGGGAGGTTTCGACCTCCACACCCAGCGAAGAGTGGACAGTCTCAGGAGTGAGTACGACTGCTCACTCCTGGGCACAGATTTTCAGCGAGGAAGAAGAAGAAGAGGGGGAACCTATGTGGCCTTGTGAAAAAGGAACTGGTACACAGTCTCAAGCTCTTGCCTCAGAGGAACGCATGGAAGAGAGTGGTGATTCTACTACCCTGGCTGTGCAAGAAGAAGCCAGGGATCCATTTTTTGTGTCGTTAAGAATGTGTAGCTGGCAGAACCAGGACTGGTCGCCCCCAAGCCAGGCCAGATGTCTCAGGTCGACCACAGCTAGTAAAGAGGAAAGACTGGTTAGTAGGAAAGCGAATGAAATCTATGAGATGTCCTTTCCTACTTTTCCTCGGAGAGTCTGGGAGGAGATTGAAAAAAGCAGGAAATCAAGGATTTGGGAAGAAGCAATGAAATATGTGCATCCTGGTGCAAACAAGCATGTCAAGAACAGAATATTTCACGAAAAATACAGCCCGTGGAAAAGAGGCAGAATACTGTTTATTGACACTGTTCGAATTGTGGATGGAGAGGGACATGAAACCTTTCACAGTGTGAATTATGAGCACCCAGACGGGGTGATAATTCAAGCACCTGACCCGTTGTGCTATTGGCCACAATGCAAAGAACTTCCTGCAAATGTGCCCATGCCTACCAAATGGAAAGCAGAGCAGTGGTAGCCAGTGCTGCCACTCCAGCTGTTGCCGTACCTATGTAGCTCCGCCAATCTGGATGTCCAGGACTCAGATGTCCCACATTCATCAGTTCTACAGTGTACTGGCATTCCAGAATCCATGGACTGGCCCACCAGATGACTTCAGATCCAGAGAGGACACCAGCCCAGCTGTATCCTGATTCATTGCCTGGGTATCAGATGACTTCAGACCAGCTGTTTTCCTTTTTGTTCCTGCTCCAAGGTTCCATCTCCAGAGATTACATCAGCCCAGCAATTTCCAGATGTGCCCTCTTGTCGTTTCCTGGAAGTTGTCTGCCCAGCTGTATCGGAAGAATGCTGCAAGGGAGAGCCTTCGGCGGAGAACCAAGTATGGTACCATTTTCGTTCTACAAGGGACTGGAAAGTCCAGACTTTTCGATTCTTATGACATTGCAGTACACACCCCACACTAGCAGACTTCAGATGTTTGAACTGTCCTCAAAGGCTCTCCCCTTCAGGACTTTGGCCTGCTAGAACTGTGCTTCACCGGGCTCTGGCCCAGGAGAGACTCTTTAATGGACTTGCCTTCGGGCACTGTGGTCACTAGATGGGACTTTTAGGGCACTCCATACCCCAAATATTGTGTACTGTAAATAATGTCATTGTTTTCTACTGTTTTCTAATGTTTATACTGTTTTTTCTACTTTCCTAAAAAAAAATCTTTTTGGGATTCTCCAGTGTTTAGATGGTAGGGGTTTAGCTAGACTGTGTCTTTCTTTTTCTTGCAGGTGTTCCTGAAGAAGATAGAAGAGAAGACAAGAAGAGGAGGAGGGACTCTGGAGTTCCTCAGTAGTACTTTAGAGTGTAGTGTTTAAAGTACTGTTGTTGTTGTTGTTACTGTGTGCAACTTTTTCTTCCACAGGTATGGTTGTAGGGGAGTGTGGGAGTAATGCAGGGTGTATGGTATTAGCTCCTAGTGTGTGGCTGCATGGTGTCCAGGGTCGGGGAGGTCCCGTGTTTGTTTTGTTTTGGGAAATTTTAAGTTAGAGGCAGACAGGTTTTCCCTAGAGGGCAAGGGGGATAGACAGGCTGTGGTTCTGAACGGCAGTAGGGGGTCGCAGCACTGATCTAATAGGGCTATGCTCTGGACAGTTCTTCCACAGCCACTGGGCACCCATAGTCAGCTGGTAGAGTAGAGGCTGAGCCATCAGCCAATGGCCTCTGGGCCCTTAGTGTTGCCTGCCTGTGCCTAGCACATGGTAGGAGGGGGCCTGATCACCCCCCTCCATAGGTAGCACATAGGGTAGGATGACCTAGGTCGGGTAACTAATGACTGCGGACAGTCATTTTGCTGGCCCAGGGTGAATGTAACCCCCCTGTTATCCAGGATTACTAGAATTCCAGTAAGACCTAGTGGTAGGCAGGGAAGGCAGCTTGTGAAACTCCAGTTAAATGGATTTCACACTGTCTCACTCCGTTCTCAGTCTCAGCTGAGACTGAGGGATGACATCATTTTAGAACTGTCGCAGCTGCATAAGCCCCACTGGAATGTTGCAGTTGGAGGTTAGAGTAGAATGCTGGGGATTTTTAAGTGAGTTCAGTAGAGTCTGTGGCAGTCTGTAGTAGAGGTGCTCTGCTGTAAGCAGGCCCTTAGAGCTCTAAGCTCTGTCAAAGAGCTATTTTTTTTGGTATAGGTGTGTGTTCTCACCTGAAGAGGAACACAAGAAGAGCATATTGAAGTGGTAGAGACCACTTTCAGTGGTTCAGGGCCCCACCCCGGCGGGGATGGGGGGGAAGGAATCAGCCTGCTTCCAGGGGCAACCCCCCTGGTCCGGCTAGGGAGAAAAGAAGCTGCCTAATTTAAGTTCGTGCTGAGGCACCAGAAATTCTGGACGAGATTTGAGGAGAAAATGCCTGTGGGGCACCGGCAACCAAGGGGTGAATTCGCTCTGCTAAAGGGCCAATGTGTTTCCACCTGAAACAAGATGAAACTAAAGTGACTGTTACTGTGGGGTCAGGAAAAGACAGCCAAGTACAGTTTGGAAGATGTGGGGATTGGACTGCTTAACTCTGTGGGGGGGGTCCACAGTAATGGACACAGCCACTTATTAAGTATGTTCAAGTTCAGCACAAATGGGATGTAAAGACAGTAGATTGAATGTGAATGCATTTAAAAAGAATCTACACAGCAAAGTGTTTTAAAGGATGAGGTGTTACAGTCCAGAGACATGGCCGGGTATGAATTATGGGAGTGAGAGGTGGGAGACCCCGCCCTCAGTAGTAACCAAATTCACCTCTATAGGTTTGCTCTCGGGCACCTGTTGCTTTCTCTCAGGTACTTGGCCAAAAGTACCCAGACGTGGGATTGATGAGGAAAATTCCCTGATAGAGCAGAAGTGCTCATAAGTGGTTTAGGGAGCCACCAGTAAATGTTTCCATGCTATATGGAAAGTGTCCAAAGTGGCTGGCAAGGGAGCCGAGCCAGGGAAAACCCAGAGCAGCGTACAAGTTTGGGCTGTGTGCCCAGTGTGTTTCACAGCCTGAGGGCTAAAGTGAAAGAGGATATGTTCTGATCTCCATAAATCTGCATTACCAGGTGTGTAGCACCGTGGGGGTCCATCTATGCTTTGTTTATTCTGTTTGGATGTAAATAAAAGCCACACTTTAGAATCCTACTTCTGGTATTGGACATTACAGTTATTGCTTCCTTTGTCTGGAGTTACTTGGGTGCCCCTGTTGCAGAGTAGCCAAACCTAGCCAATGTGCCGAGTGACATATTCCTCCCCGAACCCAGCCCACCAGGTAGAGCTCTCAGACAGAAATGGCAATACTGGATGGGAGGGGTTAAAATGAGCACTACAGCAAAAGAAAGGTACCTTGGAGTCATCATTAGCAATGCCCTCAAACAATCAAGCCAGTGTAACAAGGCCTACAGTAAGGCGGATAGGAGGCTGGGGTGCATCGTTAAGGGGTAGTGACTGCAGGAAAAAGGAGGTGGTACTACTACCTCTATATAGGTAACTGGTGAGGTTGCATCTGAATTACTGTGCTCAGTTCTGGAGTACTCATCTAAGGAAGGTCAGGAACAGGCTGGAGGTGGTTCAAACACAGGGTGATCAAGATGATTCAGGGCCAAAAGAGCAGATCTTATGAAGAGCATCTGAAGGCAGTGAACATGTACTCAATGGAGAACAGGCGAAAGAGGGGAGATATGATAGAGACCTTCAAGCTCCTGAAGGGAGTAAACAAGGTGAACTGTAAGAAACTTTTCAGCAGGACCACACAGTCAAGAACCCAAGGTCATGAGTGTGAACTGGAGAAGATAATGTTTAAGAGGGGTGTGAGGAAGTTCTATTTTACTGAAAGGGTGGTGGAACCTTGACCAGCCTGCCAGCGGAGGAGGTAGGCATCAAGACCGTAAATGGTTTCAAACACGGCTGGGACAGACTGAAGGGTTTGGTGGTTGTTCAGGTTGGTAGCAATAGAGAGGGGGGAGCAGAGGTGTCTGTGGTCAAGGCATAGGTCAGGAAGCATAGGCAAAACAGGAGAAGCTGTAGAATTCGCAAGTAGCCTTGTATTATTAACAATAAAATAAAAAATACAGTTGTATAGGATAGCACTTCACAAAGGCAGTGCAAAAAAAAAAACATAAAAAAGTTCCTTAATCTGGCAATCACGTTTCGATCTAAATCTCAGTCTCTCTAACTAACCAAACAAAACATTGTTCTCTTTTTATAGGATGATTTTCCCTGGAAATTAAATTCTGCATCCTGTTCTCGTTAAGCTATATGAAAAAACTACTTACCAAAGTAATACTGTTTCTCCCAGGGGATCCCTCAGCATGCTTGACTAGTGTAGTAAGCCAGCTGGGTTCAGCTGCCCCAGAATTGGACACTGTGCTAATGATGCCAGTGGAATTAGCCAAACAGAAGTCAGTAAGAGAGAGAGGAGAGAGAGAGAGAGAGAGTGAGAGTGAGAGAGTGAGAGAGAGAGAGAGAGAGAGAGAGAGAGAGAGAAAACTATGTGCTGCTGCTGAAAACCAGTCAGATTTATTTTGAAGCCTGAGGGCAAAAGGCCCCAAACTCTGAAAACTATGCTAAACCTTATGAAAAAGAAAAGAAACAAGAAAGAGCAAAAAATTGCCTACTGGTGAACTATATACACCATGCTTCACTGAGGAACATTAAATCTATCCAAGCTCCACAGCCAGAAATTTGGCCTGAGGCAAGGACTGCCGAAACTACATTCAGCCAGGTTATGTAAGGGGAGGCTGGGTGGGAGGTCTAACATGCTGAGGCATCCCCTGGAAGAAACAATATTATGGTTAAGTTATTTTTTCTTCTCACTCCAGGAATCCCTCAGCATGCTTGACTAGTGCAGACTACCAAGCAGTGTAGTTGGGAGGAGGGAACAGAACCTACTTTGGAAACAGGTTCTGCAGGACTGCAGTGCCAACTTTGGCATCAGATCTGGACTGTACATCCAAGCAGTAGTGTTTCATGAAGGTGTGTACAGTCTTCCAGGTAGCTGCTTGCTGCTACCACTGAGGCTGCAGTGCCCCTGGTGGAGTGGGCCCTGAGACCCTGGGGAGGCTGCTTGCCAGCCTTACTGTAACAGAACTGGATACAAGAGACTATCCAAAGGGAAACAGTCCTCTTAGAAACTGGACTGCCCTTACCCGCCTCACCACAGGTGAGGAAGAGTTGTTTATAAGATGATCTACGCTGCTTGGTGCACTTCAGGCAGTAGGTCAGAGCCCTTTTTACAATCAGGCTGTGAAGCCTGCATTCACCAGGAGTGGACTTGTCTGTGAAAAAGACAGGAAGCCCTATAGCTTGATTAAGGTGAAACTCCAACACCACCTTGAGGAGGAATTTCCCATTGTTCCCGAGACCTACTTTGCCCCTGTGGACAATAATGTAAGTTAGGTTCAGTGCACAAAGCTTGCAGCTCAGAAATCCTTCTGGCTGAAGTGACTGCTACTAGGAAAACAGTCTTCCAAGTGACATACTTTAGATCTGCAGAAGCCATAGGCTCGAAAGGGGCCTCCATGAGCTTGGCTATGCAAAGGTTCAAGTCCCATGGGGGAACAGGTTCCTTGAGTGGGGGGTTGAAAGTGTAGCAGGCCTTTAAAGAATTTCTTGAAGATGGGATGAGAAATTACAGATTTCTCTTTATTAGTAGACATGTAAGCTGAAATGGCTGCCAGGTGGACTTTCAGGGATGAGATTTAAGGCCTGATGCTTGTTAAGTGAACTAAATAGTCCAGTATGGAGGACAGACCAGCATGTAGTGGGATGATGCGTCTGACTTTACACCAAAAAACAAACCTCTTCCATTTAGAAGCATAAGACTTTTTGGTGCTTAGCTTTTTAGCCAACTGAATGATCCTGAGGACCTGTTCTGAATACTGAGAGCCTGGGACTCTAGCTCATCAAGTACCAAGCTTTGAGGCGAAGAGACTGCATGCTGGGATATGTTATCCTCGTCTGAGGAAGGGTCAGAAGGCTGTGAGTCGGGGGCAGACGAATGGGCCATTTGACTGAGAGGGCAAGAAGTAGGGAGTACCATGGCTGCCTTGCCCAGTCTGGAGCCACCAGAATCATTGTTGCTGACTGGCTTCTGAGTTTGAGAAGGACCCTGAGAATCAGGGGAAATGGAGGGAAGGTGTACAGGAACCTTCCTGTCCAATAAAGAGACAGAGCATAGTACAGTTACGTAAGAACTTACTGTAACAGTAGATCTTTGAGAGAAGCTCTTGCAGCAGGTTTCAAATAGAGGACTGGCACCACCTGGCGGCGGTTCCGGCAACTTTTTCTCTAGTAGTACCGACGTGGGAACGCCCCCCGCCGATGTCGGCTCCACCCCTAACGTCGCCATATATAAGGGAGGAGTTCCCCATGTGCTCCAGTTCTTGAACGCCCTCGCCCCGTCAGGCAAGAAAACAACAGGAAACCAAAGGAACTGATTGTCAACAGACAACCCGTCCAAGAAGAAAAAATACCGGCCTGAATAGGTCCTGATCCCTGGGGGAAGGTGGATGGGAAATACATCTGCTGGAAGAGCTTCTCTTGAAGATCTACTGTTACGGTAAGTTCTTACGTAACTGTACTATCTTACTTCAAGGAGAAGCTCTTGCAGCAGGTTTCACATTGAGAACAGAGTCCCAAGCAGTATAAACTTACAACAACCCCTAGGAGGGGGAAAAACAGCAGGAAAAGGAGAGCAGGAGAAGTGAAGATCCCTCAGGAAACCAGGCCTTGCAGAACTGCGAGGCCGAACCCTACTCTGCATCTGGAAATGATGTCAAGGCTATAGTGCCTGACAAAGGTATGGACAGAACTCCAGGTAGCGGCAGCGCAGATATCTGCCATCGGTACCCTCTTCAGCGCTGCAAAAGAAGTAGTGATAGCCCTGGTAGAGTGAGCTTTAATCGTTCCCAGTGTCGACCTATTATGCTTCTCATAACAGCAGGAAATGCAGTGAATCAACCAGCACGAAAGCATCTGTTTGGTGACCGGGCGACCTATGGACCGATGGGCAAAGGACACAAAGAGTTGATCAGACTTCCTGTCCACTTTGGTTCTAGCTATGTAACATCTGAGGGCCTTGGAACGTCCAAGGAATAAAGCAGAGCCTCTCCCCTGTTGGAGTGCTCTGGGTAATAAACCGGGAGCTCAACCGACTGATTCAAAGTGAGCTCCAAAACCACTTTCGGTAAGAACTTCGGATTGGTGCGGAGATCAACCCTATCCTTGTGGAAGACAAGATAGGGTTCTTTTTTCTTCTTCAAAATATTTTATTGGTTGTTGGGTAAAACCATGGTAAAGGCAGATTAAAAGCATTACATTTGGAATATAAGCAAGTCCATATACATTACTTGGTACCTCAAGACATCAAGGAATACAATTTCAATCAATACTACAGGTATGGATTCAATGTAAGTTCAATAAACAGTAGGGATAACGACTCCGAAACCCAAGGCATTGCAGGAATAGTTACAGTCACAACCCCACACATTAACCAGCCAATAGCGTGGGCCATAGTACTAACCCTTCTACATTCTTCTTGGTCACCAATACTGGCCGAAACAGATCAGCCCCAGTGCCATCAGACAGTTAAATATATGCACTTAAGTAGGGAATCGACCATCCTCAATAGCCAATTGAATCGGATCCCACACTGAATTGAATCTATCCCCCATACCCATAGCATTCCATTGCACCCTTTCCAGCTTCATGCAGAGGCATAAATTGTTACTCCACTGCTGTATAGTGGAAGGGGAAGTGGCGAGCCAGCACTGGGCAATTGTTTTCCGAGCATTAATCAATGCCAATGACCAAAGCATCTCTGCCGGTCCGTCCCTAGGGCAGTGAGGGTCAGCCCCTAGCAGGAACTCCAAAGGGGTGCATGGGAGAGCACGATTCAGCACTTTCTCCATGATTCGGTGTATTTCAAACCAGAATGGGGTGATCTTTGGGCAGGTCAGAGCTGTGTGTATAAAATCACCTGAATAAACCATGCATTTGGGGCAGGTATCTGCTTTAGTCGCATCCATAGCATGGAGTCAAGTTGGAGTCACATACGTTCGATACATAAAATTAAATTGGATTTGTCTTAGCTTGTTGTTTCTACAGCATGAGTTAAAATGTCGGATAGCACTCATCCTGACCCCCGCGGTTCAAATTTAAATCAGTTTGCCAATCCATCCATGTCTTTTCCATATTATCCCCATTGTTTCCTAATAGGATTTTGTAGAGTATGGTTAAAGGTTTGGCCAGTGGTTGGGAGAAGAAGATCTCTTCCTCGATTGGTGATGGTGTACCCCACTCATATTCAGAATCTAGTGTGTTGCCCAGAGTGCTTCCAACCTTAACATACACAAAAAAAATCGGCTGCAGTGATGCCCATTGGTCACATATGTACGGGAAAATTAAGAGCGATCCTCCCATGTAGAGCTGTCTCACCAACCTCAACCCTTTCTTACACCATACCAGAAGTCTCTGAATCAGGGAAGCGGAGCATGGGCCTTTGAGCCGCATTGCAGTGACCAAATCTGTATTTGGGGAGGGAGCAAACTTATGCCCACAAAGTTCATGGGCTTTGCTCCAGCACTGAAGAGTAGTTGCTGTAAATGGGTCAGCTATTTGCACCTTATTGGAACCTGGCCACAAGGTCCCCACCAATAGAAACATAGAAACATAGAATTTGATGGCAGATAAGGACCGCTTGGCCCACCCAGTCTGCCCATTTCCCTACCAATGGATAAGCTGCAGATCCTAGTTAACCAGCAGCCTACTTCTTCCTACCCCCACCCCCTAGAATTGCCTTATGACTGTCCCATGCATGCTTGAATTCCACCACTGTTTTTGACTCCACAACCTCCTCCGGAAGGCCGTTCCATGCATCCACAACCCTCTCTGTGAAAAAATACTTCCATAAATTACTTCTGAGCCCCCCGTCTTCAAATTGTGCCCCTTGTTCTTGCACACCTCTTTTTTTGAAAGATGCTACCCTCTTGGACTTTGTTGATTCCCTTGAGGTACTTGAAAGTTTCTATCATGACCCCCCTCTCCCTCCTTTCCTAGAGACTGTACATATTAAGCTCCTTTAGTCTCTCTTCATATGTCTTCCAGTGCAGACCCTGCACCATTTTAGTTGCCCTCCTCTGGACAGCTTCCATCCTGTCTATGTCTTTGCAGAGACTGGGTCTCCAGAACTGCACGAAGTACTCCAGATTGAGTCTCACCAGCTGTCTGTACAGAGGGATAATAACTTCCTGTTTTCTACTGGTGATGCCTCTCCCTATGCATCCCAGTATCCCCCCAGCCCTCCTTGCTGCCCTCTCACATTGCTTGCCCACCTTTAGGTCATCTGATATGACTACTCCAGGTCCCTTTCCATTTTTGTTGTTGTTAGTATCTCACCCCCCACTGTGTACTCTTCCCCTGGGTTTTTGTTTCCCAGGTGCATTACCTTGCACTTCTTAGCATTGAATCTAAGCTACCATACATTTGACCATTCCTCTAACCTTGCCAAGTCCCTTCTCATCCTTTCCACCCCACCTTGTGCATCACCTCTGTTGCAGATCTTTGTGTCATCTGTAAAGAGACATACTTTTCCTTCCAGTCCCTCTGCAATGTCGCTTATAAAGACACTGAAGAGGACCGGTCCTAATACTGAACCCTGCGGTACCCCACTAGTAACCCCCCTTTCTTCAGAGTGGACTCCATTTACTATTACTCTCTGTGTCCTATTCTCCAGCCAATTCTTTACCCAGGCTGTCACCTTGGGACCCACTCCCAGGCTGGCTAACTTGTATATTAATCTTTTGTGTGGGACTGTGTCAAATACCTTGCTAAAGTCTAGGTAGGCCATGTCCACAGCCCCTCCCTGATCTACTACTTTGGTCACCCAGTCAAAGAAATCTATCAGATTTGTCTGGCATGACCTTCCTGCTGTGAATCTATGTTGCCTTGGGTCCTGTGCCCTCTGGCCTCTAGATACTTGACAATTCTTTCCTTCAAGTGATTCCATCATTTTCCCTATCACTGAGGTTAAACTAACAGGTCTGTAGTTTCCTGCTTCTGCCTTGCTCCCACTTTGTGAGGGAATCACATCTGCCCTCCTCCAGTCCTCGGGTGCCACCCCATCCTCCCATGATTTGTTACAGAGGGTAGTCAGTGGTGTCACTAGTTCTACCCTTAGTTCTTTTAGAATTCTGGGATGAATCCCATCAGGCCCCATTGCTTTGTCCACCTTCAGTTTTAAGAGTTCTTTCAGAACCCTTTCTTCTGTAAATGGGCTGGTATCAACTTCTGTATCCAGAGTGTTTCTATTGTTTGCTTTAGGTACCTCCCCCTCTTCGTTTGTCAATACTGAGCAAAAATATTTGTTTAGTATCTCTGCCTTTTCACAGTCACCCTCTGCCCATCCCCTTCCCCTTTATTAAGCCTCACTACCCCTCCCTTGGTCTTCCTTTGCTCCCTGATATACCTATAAAAGGTTTTATCTCCCTTCTTAACTGAGTTGGCTATCTTTTCCTCGGTTTGGGCCTTTGCTGTTCTGACTGCCTTCCCAGCTTCCTTTTGCTTTAACTGATACAGTTCTCTGTCCTGCTCCTTCCGTGATTCCTTGTACTTCCTGAATGCTTTCTTTTTCTCTTGAACCTTCACTGCCACTTCCTTTGAGAACCATAGTGGTGTCTTACATCGTTTTGTTTTGTTTATTTGCTTCACACAAAGGCTTGTTACCTCTGTGATGGCAGTTTTTATTATTCCCCATTGTTCTTCCACCCCTCCTTTCTGCCCATTTGCTAGTGCATTCCTTAGGCACTCACCCATTTTGGCAGAGTCAGCCCTCCTAAAGTCCAGTACTTTTGCCTTTGTGTGGCTTGACTCTATTGCTGTGTTTATTGTGAACCATATTGTTCGATGGTCGCTAGTTCCCAGATGGCTACCCACTTCTATATCTGATCTCCTCTCCATCTCCATTTGAAGAACCAGGTCTAGATTGCTCCCTCTCGAATGGGTTCCAATACTAGTTGTCTAAGGCATGCCCCTGTGGGGCATCTAGAATAACCCACTCTTAAGTGGCTGCCAACTGCACTCCAGTTAACATCTGGCATATTCAGATCACCCATCAGCAATATCTCCTTTTTCTGCCATTCTAAGTATACTTTCTATCATTTCCTTGTCCAGTTCCTCCCCTGAGAGGAGGTCTGTATACAACCCTGTGCGGATTGTGGTGCCATTGCCTGTCTCCAAATTGACCACAGTGCTCCTTCTCCTCCCTGTTTACCCTTTTGTTCTGTTGCTTTGATTCCTTCCCTTATGTAAAGAGCGACTCCTCCTCCTCTTTTACCCTCCTTGTCCCTTCTGTAGATAGTGTATCCTGGTATGTATACGTTCCAGTCATGGATTTGTGTGTACCATGTTTCTGTGACTGCCACGATATCCAGATGTTCCTCCTCCATCAAGGCCACTAATTCAGGAAGCTTGTTACCCAGACTATGGGCACTGGTACTCATTGCTCTCCATTTTTTGATGGCTTTACCTTCTGTTGCAGCATCCCCCACTGACCTTTCTACCTCGGTATTTTTCTCATTTAGTACCCTGTTTTGTAGGGAGAGGCTGGGATTTTCCTGCTGCTTATCACTGCCTCCCCCTTGACTAGTTTAAAAGCTTGCCAATGAAGCATTTAAACCGATTGCTCAAAAGACTTGTTCCCTTCCTGGACAGATGCAGACCATCCTGCCAGTATAGGCTGGTGTCTTGTTCCCTTCCTGGACAGATGCAGACCATCCTGCCAGTATAGGCCTTCACGTAGAGGGGCCTGAAGTAGGTCTTCCTTGAGGCACAGCCACAGAGGAGGATCTGAGCCGTCATTACCGACAATGTAGGTCAGCTGAGCAGCTATATAGTACCAATAAAAATTTGGAAGACCCAGACCCCCACGGGCAAGCAGCACAACCAAGATAGATCTTTTGATAAGCGCAGGCTTGCCCCTCCACAAAAATTTATGAATGACTGCATTAAGTTGTTTAAAATGCGAGAGGGGGAGGGAGATAGGGAGAACCTGATACATGTACAGGCACCTGGGGAGGATCATCATGTTCACCACTCCCACTCTACCAATTAATGAAAGGGGAAGTCCACCCCATCTGTCACAATCCCCCGATATATTATGCACAAGGGGTATTAAATTTAGAGCATAGAGCGTGTGAGTGCGCACAGAAAGAACTCCCAAGTATCTCAATTTCACCACCATTTGCAGGCCTCCAAGATTGGCAATCAGACCAGTCCTATCTCCAGCCCCTATGGGAAGTAGTTTGCTTTGTGGCCAGACAGGTCTCCGTATTCACTCATGACCTTGAACACTTCAGGTAAATCACTGGCTGGAGACTGCAGATAGAGCAGCAGATTGTCGGCATACAATGCTATTTTGTGGTGACCCCCCCCGAATCCACGTATGTTATTACTCGCCCCGATTCTAGCAGCCAGGAGTTCCAGCGACAACACGTAAAAGAGGGGTGAGAGGGGGCAACCTTGCCTCATACCAAGCCCCAATTCAAAACTCAGGGACATGGCCCCATTGACCGCGATCTGAGCAGTAGGGTGTTGGTACAATGTGCGTATCCACGAGCAGAAGCCAGGGCCAAGCCCAAACTTCTGAAGAGTGTCAAAAAGATACCCCCACTCCACGCGATCTAAGGCCTTTTCAGCATCAATGGAAAGGATTGCGGCACCATGGGAGCCGGCCCTAGTTCTCCACCGATGTATAACATTCGGGGTACGTCTTATGTTATGTTTCCCCCGCCAACCCTTGATGAAACCAGCCTGATCCTTGTGGATGAGATGAGGAAGCAAAATCTTCAACCTCGTTGCCATGGCCTTGGCAAGAATTTTATAATCTGCTGTAAACAGAGATATTGGCCTATACGAGGCACAAAAGGAGGGGTCCTTGCCAGGCTTGGGGAGAACCGTGATGGTAGCTGACCACGTGGAGGGGGGCAACACTCCTTTCGTCAGGCATTCCACTAACATACTGTGCAAGGGTTCGAGGAGAAGGTTCTGAAAGGATTTAAAAAATTCAATAGGGAGCCGTCCGGTCCAGGAGCCCAGCCCCCCCAAAGTCCTCCAATCGCACCTGAAATTTCGCCCACTAGTAGAGGTCCATCCAACTCATTCATCTGGGTGTCAGATAGCTTAGGTAATGAGGCTTGAGCAAAAAACCTGCCAAGGGCCTCTTGGTTTGGATGACCCTGCGATGTGTACAGCAATTTGTAGAATGCCCCAAATGCCTGGCCGGTCCCAGGGGTATCTCCCCTAACCACTCCCCCCTCATCCCGAATGAATTCCACCAACCTGTCTCCCTCTTGTCGACGAAGCTGCCATACTAGGTACTTACCACCCCTATCACCATCAAAATAGGCACCAGCATGGGATAGTAGAATAGCCCTCTCCAAGTTGGCACTGCTCAGGGTATTGTACTGCCACTTAAATTTTTGCAAGACACCATACACAGCAGCAGTGGGTCTATTTTTATGTGCCGTCTCACAGGCCTCAATTTTGGTCCTGAGCGACTGTAGGTCACGATGTGAGCCCCCTGCTTTATGGATCGCATACGGAATCAATGCTTCCCACCTTACTTCATGTGTTGTATCCCCACTTTTGTTAAAGATTAGAAATTCCCTAATCATATCGGATACACCTGACTCATAACCATTACCTTTGAGCAATAGGCGATCAAACTTCCATTGCCGAACCACAGGGATCGACTCTCCCGTGGCCAGATCCACCGTGAGGGGTGCATGATCAGATAAAAGCATTGGAGAGTAGACTGCTCATTTTAAGGCCAGGATTAGAGAGTGGGACAGCAAAATTCTATCCAGCTGGACATACAATTTGTGAGCATGTGAGAAGAAACTGTAGTCGCTTCCAGTTGGGTAAATATGCCGCCAAATGTCTACTAGGCACAAGTCCTTCTCCAATGCTGCCAATGAAAGGGCATTTTTAGAAGGGGCACAAGGGGTTGTGCTAGATCTATCCATTACCCCAACAAGGACACAACTGAAGTCCCCACCTAAGATCCACGGCCCCGGCCATTCTGATATTTCCAAGGCCAACTGTTGGAAAATTCAGGTTGTTCAATATTTGGAGCATAAATAGACCCCATGGATATCACACAAACCGAAAGGAGGGATACTCGGGCTAGGGCAACTCTCCCATAAAGGTCAGTGATCTGCTCAATTACCTTAACCCTTATCCCCCTGGGGAACCAGAGCGCCGCCCCTCTGGATTTAGTTGAAAACACTGAGGATACCCACGTCCCACCAAGAGCCCCAGCGGTTTTCACTGCCTCCCCCGAAGACATATGGGTCTCCTGGAGCATCACACTTGCCATTTAGATCTTTTGACTTCTGTCTGCAATCTCCTCCTTTAGATCATCGATTTCAGACCACTGATGTTTAAAGAGGTAATTCTGATAGCATCAGCCATATTCCCACATAGAACTGAAAAACGACCCACATCGCCTACAAAGGCATATACTAAGTTGCAGCCTGACCATGGTAACCAACCATTTTTTATAAAGCAACTGATAAACCCCTGACCTGCAGAGGTGAGGAAGAAGCTGGACTCTGGAACAACACAAGTTTAGAGCCCAGCGAAACTCTCCCATCCCACCCAAATAAACCAACCCCTCTAAACATTACCCCCAGAACACCCTTCCATAGACAATGAACCACCCAGAAAACAACATTAAGCCAGTGGAAGCTAAGGGCAGGTCTGACTCCTGTACAGCAAAAAAATGGAGCCCGACCAGGATCCTGAGTCCCCACACCACCCAGTAAACCTAGAACCAGAAGCGTAAACCCCCCCAGACAGAAGTAAAAGCCATCATAGACTCCCTTACAAACAATTAGCGGATTTTAAAACTAAAGTACAGTAGATGGTCATATTTAAAGGCACGCACACACAAATAAAGTAAAGCGAAACCCCCATAGTAAGGCATAAAAGCCAGATTGACAGCAATCCCAATTTCGGTTCTCCCGATGGGATAATTAAGAAAGGAGTGAGCTAAATCACACTGGAACTCCCTCCCCCCAAGTCGATTATTAAGCAAACTGATTTGTTCCTTCTATATTCCAACAGCAACCAATTATAGCAAGGGAAACCATAAGGCACATTAAGATTAAAAAAGAGGTGGGGGAGAGGAAAATGGGAACAGTATCACGATTTATACTGAGTCATTAGGACAGTGAACAGAACGTCCCCATCAGTCCAGATACAAGATCGGATTAGTTCCACAAGCGAGCTTCATTCAAGCTTCATTCGCCAAAACAAAACCTCTGAACCCCCGCCAATACCCTGGTCCCTAGACCAGGTCGGGACATTTAAGAAACAAGGATCCCAATAAGCTTAAGTGGGTCCATATCGCTACCTCCTCAGAAATACAAATAACAACAGAGAAGAAATACCAATATCCAGTACCTTGCGGCGTAGCTGCGCCGATGTATGGAGACAGACCATCATCATTTTAGATCCCAAGTCTAGGCCGCCCATTCCCGGCGATATATTGAAGCACTCTGGAAAAAAACAACCAGGGTCTCATTTATCTGAGCCGGCCACTTCAGCCGGTGCCTCTCTCTTATGCCTCTTCAATTCCTCCTCCACCCATCGTGCAGCCTCCATAGGACATGAAAACACTCTAGGGGCGCTCCCAGGGTGCTAGATGCGAAGCTTTGCCGGATACAGAAAGGTACATTTCCACCCCAGTTGAAACAGTTTAGATTTAATCTCAGCAAAGCGTTGTCTCTTAAATTGAAGCTCCCTGCTGTAATCTTGAAAGATCATGACCTTGCCATTCTGCACTTCAATTGGGCCCTGTACTGTGGCTTGCTTAAGTATTGCCTCTTTCTCCGTGAACCTTAAATACTTTATCAGGCAGTGCCTGGGCCTGTCACCCGCTTTGGGAGGAGGCCCCACTCTGTGTGCCCGCTCAATTTCGCATTGTGCCAGATTAGGGGATATATCTAAGTGCTTCTCCAACCATTTATGGAAGAATGATTCTGGCTCATCCCTCTCAAAACCCTCAGGCAGTCTCACAATCCTTATATTCGACCTCCTCGAGCGATTCTCCTGGTTGTCTACTTGGGCCATGAGCTCTAGCACAGTATTTTGCAGGGAGGTCTTATCTCTAGCAGACACAGCGAGAGAGTCTTCCAGGGTGCCCACTCGTTGTTCCAGTTGGGCAATCTGATCGGCATGAGCGGCAGTTGTTTCCGACAGTCCGGTGACTACGGACTGCATGTCAGTAATCTGAGCAGCAATATTAGCAAAACCTGCCTTCATGTCATGTTGAACCTGTATCACAGTGGCAGGGACAGCTGCAAGGGATCTTTGTAGATCGGACATATCTCCTCCGTCGTTAGCAGGCACCAACCTCGTGTCTTCTGGACCAGGCCTCTGCCCTGAGCGATTCGGCTTTTCCCCGGTTCCAAATTTAAGTTGCGATTGTTTATCTTTCTTTCTTGTGGACACCATCCGTTTTACTAATATTACATGCCAAATTTAACGGTCAAACTGGCAACGGGGGTCACTCAAACACCGACAAAACTATAGTGCCTTAGGGAGCTCAGCTAATCTGCATCCGCCATGTTGCACAGCTGGCCATGCCCCTAAGGTAGGGTTCTTTACACATGAGTGCTTGAAGTTCTGAAATGTGCTTCGCCGAAGTAACTGCTATCAAAAGCAGAGTTTTCCAGCAAAGGAAACAGAGCTCCAACTTCATAGCCGGCTCGAATGGGGGAAGAGAAAGTTTCTCTAGGATGAACAGGAGATCCCAAGGAGGAACAGGGTCCCTGATTGGAGGTCTGATGTGGAGAATACCGTGCAGAAAAGCTTTGGAAACCTCCATTTGAGCCACCGTCTTACCCGACACAGATATAAGGTAAGCAGAGATGGTGGCCAGGTGTACCTTGATGGAGGAATAGCTGAGGCCTTTCTCGTAAAGAGAAAGCAAGTATTCTACGACAGTGTTAACCTGACAGACCAACTGATCCACTCGCTTGGCTGTGGCCCAAATGCAAAAGGGTTTCCACTTCACTGCATAAGTGGCCCTGGTGGCAGGTTTCCGTGTCTCAACCAACACCTAAGCGATCTGATCAGACACTCCGAAAAAGGACCTTAGCTAAGTCCTGAGGAGCCAGGCATGCAGGTGAAGAGAATGTAAGTTCGGGCGCAGCAAGGAGCCCCTGTCCTGCGATAGCAGGTGCGAGAAGAGAGGAAGAGGCATTGGCGACTCTGCCACTAGACGCTGTAACAATGGAAACCAAATTTGACGAGGCCATAGCGGAGCAATCAAGATGATGGTGGAAGGTTCCAACTGAGCCTTGAGGAGGCACTTCTGAAGGAGGGGAAAGGGAGGGAAGGCATACAGGAACCTCCTGCTCCAACAGAGGGGCAACGCATCTTGCCAGAAAGCTCCAGGTTCTGGACCTAGCGAGCAAAAATTGGGCAGTCTTGCGTTGGATTGTGACATGAAAAGTTCCACCTCTGGCGTCCCCCATAGACGGAAGATGCAATCTGCAACCTCTTGAAGCAATTTCCACTCGTGGGCTTGCGATCTTGTCCTGCTGAGCGTGTCGGCTAGCACGTTTTGAAGCCCGGGAACATGCACTGCTGTCAAAAACAGATGATGTTCCAGGGCCCAGTCCCAAACCGCATGGCTTCCCTGCAAAGGGGATAGGAATGTATGCCGCCCTGTTTGTTGATGTAGAACATCACTGAAGTGTTATCTGTCTATACCAAGAGATGGCTCGGCGCTAGGACCGAGGCCAGGGCTATAGTGCGTAGACCACAGCTCTCATTTCCAGGACACTGATGTGTAAGTTCGCTTCCATGGGAGACCAGGAACCCTGGTTACGACTGTTCCCCAAGTGTGCGCCCCATCCCTGGGACGAGGTGTCCATGGTCAGAGACTGGGACGGCACCGGGCTCTCCGAGATTCTGATCAAGGCATCCAGGCAGTCTGAAGATCGATCCCACTGGACTCTCGGGGACCAATGAATGGTCCTCATGCGCAGACGTGCCAGAGGAACTGAGACTATGGCAGCAGCCATGTGTCCCAACAGCTTGAGGATGAGCCGAGCTGGCACCTCTGAGGCTGACGAGATCTGGGACGTGATGATCCGAATACGGTCCGCTCTGTTGGAGGGAAGAAAAACCTTCCCAAGAGTGATGTCCAGAAGAGCTCCTATGAATTGGAGAGTCTGAATAGGGGACAGATGGGACTTGTCCCTGTTTATGGTGATTCCGAGACTCTGGAAAAGTAAGATGGAATCCCTGATAGTTTCTGACAGGCAAGACCAGGAGGGAGCCAGGAGGAGCCAATCATTCAGGTAAGGAAACACAAAGTGGCCCCGTCTTCGAAGTGCCACAGCCATGACAGCCAGGCATTTGGTGAAGACTCTGGGGGCCGAGGAAAGACCGAAGGGGAGGACTCGGAACTGATAGTCCTCGTCTTCAAACCTGAACATCAGGAACCTTCAATGGCTTCTGGCGATGGGAATATGCAAGTAAGCGTCCTGCATGTCCAGAGACGCCAGCCAATCTCCTGACGATATGAGGGGCAGGAGAGTAGGAACAGAAACCATCCTGAAACTCTTCTACGAGACCCACAGGTTTAGATTGCTGAGGTCCAGAATGGGTCTGAGATCCCCGGACTTCTTCGAAACAAGGAAGAAGTGGGAAAAGAACCCTTTCCCTGATTTGGCCGGTAAAACCAGCTCAATGGCCCTTTCATCCAGCAGAAAAGAGATCTCCCGCCGGATCAGAGCTCTGTGTTTCCCCGGTACTGGAATGGAGGCGGTGATCTGTCCGGAGGAATGGATTCGAACTGTATGGCGTGCCCGAACTCCACGAGCTCCAGTACCCACTGGTCGGAGGTCACCTGACCCCACGCATCTGCGTAGAGTGAAAAGCGGCCTCTGACTGGCTCCTCTGGCAGAGAGACCAGCGAGGGGGGTCGCCTGGATAGTCAGGCGTTTGGGGAGGCGTGGCAGCAGTTGCTTTAGGCAGTCTAGAGGTGGAAGTTGCATTGCCTCTGGCTCCGCCTCTACGACCAAAGCCCCCTCGCTGTGCATGCTGCTGAAAATGAGGTTGCTGTGGCTGATATCCCCCACGGCCGCGAAAACGAGGCTTGCGAGCTCGTCCCTGTTTCAGGCGGTACATGGACTGCACGGAACGGATGGCCTTTCCGGAGTCCTGCAGCCTGGTGATAATCCACTCCGTGTCTTCGCCAAAGAGGATGAGCCTTTGAAGGGAGCATCCAGAAAACTGATTTGGACATCTGGATCGAACCCAGAAACCCGAAGCCATGCATGGTGTCAGAGGCAAATGCCAGTGGCGGCCGCCCTGGAGGAGGTGTCCGCAGAGTCATAAGCCAACCGCAGAATGTGGGTGACCACGTCTGAGCCAGTCTGCAGCAGCATGGCAAGCTCTGTCCACTGGGGACAATTGGGCATGCTCTGCACAATGTCCAATCCTTGTTCCCAAAGGGCGTTCTGGAATTGGACCATATGCATCAGGAAATTAAGACTCCTGATGCTGCAGGTCGAAGCAGAGTACACCTTACGGCCCATGGAATCCAGTTGCTCGGACTCCCTGTCAGGCATCTGGGTGCTCAGATGTTTGGGCCTCTGCAAATGATCGTTAGCCACCGAAATCACCATGGAGTCTGCAACAGGTGGTTCAGATAGAAAGGGGTGGTCTGCAGGCGCCTGGTAGAGCCGGTGAGCCTTCTTGGGCACGGCAGAGGAGGAATGAGGATGCTTCCAGGTCGTCCGGGTGACATCCTCAAAGGTGTCGACCATGGGAGGGATGAAAAAATTACTCACCTTAGTAATTATGTTTCTTCTAGTGGAGTCTTGCTGTATTCTGACAAGTGCAGTTAGCCCCAGCCTTTAAACTGCCCCGGAGAACAATGGGTTAACTTTTCTATGCATGACATAGAATGTTCATCTCGAGCTCGGTTGATGTCTCTGCCTGTTGTAATTCGAACTGCAACCATCAGATCTTTAAAAGCAAAACTCACTAGGTGTTCTGTGTGGAAACTGTAAGATTTTTACTAGCCAATTGGCAGAAAAATAATGTTTTGGGTTCTCAAAGGAATACTCAAGTCAGAAAACCCAAACACAAAAAACAATCAAATGAAATAACATCTCACCCCATGAGAAACAGAGGGTGTAAAAGGGGCACCCCTAGGGTGCCAACACTGCACCTGCCCACCCACATCCCAAAAAATCTAGGTTCTGAGATGGGAGGCGGGGGAGGTCAGAATACAGCAAGACTCCACTAAAAGAAACAATTACTAAGGTGAGTAATTTTTTTCTTCAAACAACATGAAGTCTTGCTGTATTCTGACAAGTTCAGACTACCAAGCAGTACCTCCATGGAGGAGGGACAGAACCTACTTTGGGAATAGGCTCTGAAGTACTGCTGTGCCAAACCGAGCATCACTCCTAGCCTGGATATCCAGAGAGTAATGCTTGGTAAAAGTATGGACTGTTTTCCTGGTGGCTGTTAGACAAATTTCTAAAAGAGGGATATCCCTGGCAGCAGCCAGGGAAGCAGCTGTACCTCTTGTGGAATGAGCCCTCAGGCCTGAAGGTGGAGTTTTTCCCAGTTTTTCATAGCAGAATTGTATACAAGACACAATCCACCCGGCAATAGATCTCTTGGTGGCTGGTTTGCCCTTCCCAACTTCTCCGTAAGTGAGGAACAACTAGAGGGAGTCAAACCTGTGACTCTTGGTATGCTCCATGTAGTAGCTAAGGGCTCTTTTAACATCCAAACTGTGTAGCCTCCTCTCTCCTGAGGAAGAATGATCAGTGAAGAAAACAGGGAGAGATATAGACTGATTCAGGTGGAAATCTGAAACCACTTTAGCCAAGAACTTTCTGTTAGTTCTAAGAACCACTTTATCTCTGTGAAAAGAGATGAAATCAGGTTCCACTGACAGGGCTTGCAATTCACTGATACATCTAGCAGAAGTAATAGCTAACAAAAACACAGTTTTCCAAGTCAAGTACTTAAGCTCTGCTGAGGACAAAGGTTCGAAAGGGGGTTGCATAAGCTGAGCAATGCAAACATTAAGATCCCAAGCAGGAGCAAGATCCCTAAAGGGGGGACTGGTGTGAAGCAATCCCTTGAAAAACTTACAAAATACAGGGTGGGATGGCAGTAAGGAAGACTTGCCTACTGACAGGAAAGCAGAAACAGCTGACAAGTGTACCTTGAGAGTAGCTGGTCTCAGGCCTAGGCCATTGAGATGGACCATATAATCCAGAACCGTAGGCAATTCAGCAGTGTCTGGAGACATACTCTTCTTAGAACACCAAATGCTGAATCTTTTCCATTTGGAGTTGTAAGCCTTTTTGGTGGAGGGCTTTCGAGAAGCCTTGAGAACATCCAGAACCCCTTGGGAAAGATGCAGATCTGCAAACTCTAACTCTTCAAGAGCCAAGCCTTAAGATTGAGAGACTGAAGATTAGGGTACCAAATCCTCCCCTGAGAGGATGTTAACAGGTTGTAATTCCTGGGAAGACACAGGGGAAGATGGACTGCTAGCGACAGCAACAAGGGATACCATAGCTGCCTGGACCAGTCTGGAGCAATCAGAATCACTTTGCAAGGTTGTGACCTTATCTTGACTAACACTTTGAACAGGAGAGGGAAGGGGGGAAAAGCATACAGAAATTTCCCTTCCCAGTTCAAAATCAGAGCATCCAGGGGAACTGAGCCCAAGACTGGGGGTCTGCAACAAAAGAGAGGAAGTTGGTGACTGTCTGGGGCTGCAAAAATATCTATCTCTGGAGTGCCCCATCTTGAGAAAATCACCTTCAACACCAGAGGGGATCCAGGGCCCATTCGTGATGGCCCTGAGATATTCTGCTCAGTGCATCTGCTAGGACATTGTTCTTCCCTGGAAGCTGAACTGCTATCAGAGAGGTTTGCAGGGAATAAGCCAGGGACCACAACTTCATTGCTTCTGTGCACAAGGTCGTAGACCGAGTGCCTCCTTGCTTGTTGATGTACCATATGGTGGTGGTGTTGTCTGTTCTGACCTGAACCACCTTGTTCTGTACTGATTTGGAAAAAGCTTGCAGTGCCAGAAACACTGCCCTGAGTTCCAAGAGACTGATTTGTAGAAGAGATTCTTGAGGCGACCACAGTCCCTGGGTGGTGAGATCCCCCAAATGGGCTCCCCAGCCCAGCAGGGAAGCATCTGTGGTAAGGACCACTGAATGAGACTGAGTGGCAAATGGAACCCCTTGCCTCAAATTGTCCTGATCCTGCCACCACTGCAGGGCTTGGATCAGAGTTCGAGTCACTGGGATTAGTTTGGTAAGGGAATCCTTTCTTTGGGACCAAAAAGCTCTTAAGTGGAAATGAATGTCCCTCATCTGGAATCTTGCGCCTTGGACCACTGCTGTAGAAGCTGCCATGTGGCCCAATAGCTGAAGAAAATGCCTTGCTGGTCGAGACACCTGAAGGCTGAATGAAGAGGTCAGCTCCATGAGAGCGCTTGCCCTTTCCAGGGGGAGGAAGATTCTTGCTTTTACCGTATCCAGCTCTGCCCCTATGAAGGTGAGGAGCTGCACTGGTTCGAGAACTGACTTTGGTAGGTTGAGAAGAAATCCTAAAGAAGTGAGCACTTGCTGGGTCACTTGCAGGTGTGACTTTGACTTGGTCTGGGGACTGGCCCACTATAAGCCAGTCATCCAAATATGCAAAAATGGAAATCTTTTGTCTTCTTAGGAAGGCAATAACTACTGCCAGGCACTTTGTGAAGACCCTTGGGGCTGAGGTTAGGCCAAAGGGCATTGCTCTGAACTGATAGTGGCCTGAGGGCAACTCGAACCTGAGGTACTTTCTGTGGGAGCACCTGATGGGAATGTGAAAGTAGGCATCTTTGAGGTCCAGGAAGGCTAGCCAGTCCCCTAGCCTTAGAAAGGGAAGGATAATTCCCAGAGTTATCATCTCGAACTTTGGCTTTAAAAGATGTTTGTTCAGGTATCTTAAGTCCAGGATGGGTCGCCACTCTCCTGTCTTTTTGTGGGTTAGGAAGTACCTGGAGTACAGTCCTTTCCCCAGTGTAGGGTAGGTACTCTTACTCTATAGCTCTTAGAGCTAAGAGAGAAGAAACCTATGCCTCTAGGGCAAGGGCCTCTGAGAGATTTGCAGGCGGAAAAGATCTGGCTCTCATCTTTGGAAATTTTTTGAAGCTGAGAGCCAGTCCCTGGCTTATTACTTCCAGGACCCACTTGTCTGATGTAATAGACATCCAGTCCTGGTCAAAGTAAGCCTGCCTGCCCCCTACTGGGATAGGAGAATCGACCCGGGCAGACCCATCAGGGTGTCTGCTTGGCAAGGGCTTTAGGCTGAGGGGTGGATGCAGGCCTGCTCATCCCCCTTCTGCCTCTCCCTCTGAAGAACCCCCTCTGTGAAAAGGAAGAAGAGGCCTGTGCTTAGTAAAAAGGCCTTTGAAAAGGCCTGCCCCTGCCCCTGGACTGCTGCCTTTGAGGAGTTGCCTGCCTTTCCTTGGCCTGAGCACTCCTGTAAGTGGTCCTGTATTCGTCCATTTTTTTTCATGTAATTCTCTGTCTGCTCCCCAAACAGATAATTACCCACTACAGGAAAATCCATGGCCTTAGCCTAGCTATCCTGTGAGAGGCTAGTACATCTGAGCCAAGCCATTCTCCGAAAAGCTACAGATGTAGCCATGACTCTTGATGATACATCACTAGAGTCCACAGCAGAATGAAACTGAACTTTTGATGCCTCAATCCCATCTGCAGCCACCTCCTCCAGCTCCTTGGTAAGCTGGGGGGAAGCCTGTTTAGCCAGTGCCAGTACAGTGTCCCACCTGGACTTCTGGTACCTGGCTGCACAGGCCATATAATTCACCTGCCTGAGTCCCAAAGAAGATGCCATGTACTGCTTCTTTGCCATGGCATCAATCTTCCTGGAGTACTTGTCTGGGGGGGTGTGATGCCAAAGGAATGCCTGCCTTATCACAGGCAGCAGCCTGTACAACCCCAACATGGCTGCACTGCTGATAAAGGAACTCCGTATCTGACCCTGAAAGAGTATACCTCTTGTCCATTCTTCTATCCAGAGGAGGTATGGAATTGGGAGACTTAAGAATTTTTTGTGTCTATTTCCCAAAAGATTTGTGGAGGAGAATAGACAGTCTCCTGGACTCTGGGATGTCCATCATCTCTACATAGTTAGGCTCCTCCTGATCCTCCACTGCCTCCTCCACAGGAAGCTGGAGGGTATCATCCACCTTTCTGTAAAACATGAAGTGCGAAGGGGACTCAGAAAGCCTAGGAGGAGAAACACCTGAAGGTCTGTCTGGGGAGATGTCCAGGTCAAAAGGCACATCCAGACTTTCACCATCACCATAATCATCTTCCAACTCTCCCTCCTCCTCAAACTCCGGTTCATAAAATTCTTCCAGGGTATAATCTTGAACCAGGGGAACCGTCTGAACCAAGCCCCTGCCAAAAGGTGCCGGATCAGTCAGAACCAGGCGAAGTGATTCCACAATACGAATCGCTTTGGCTATTTCTTCGGCGGTCGGAGTATGAGATTCTGGATCCGAACCAGTCAATTTGTCTTTGCGTTTTCTTTTTGTCGGAACCGATTCCTCGGAATCGGCTCTCCTTGTGCCCGAAGAAGTATCGCCCTGGTCAGAGGGCACTCCTTCTGGTTTGGTCGGAACCGAACTGGGCTGGCCATCTGGGTCAGCAGACTTCTCGGCCTCCCTTTCCCTCAGTCTACCTAATCTCTTTTCAAGGGCAGATTTGGGAAAATTTTTACAAATTTGACAGTCTGAATCGAGGTGGTCAAACCCCAGACAATAAACACAGGTGGTGTGGGGATCTGCCTTAGCAAAGACCTCCCCACATACACTGCAGTGCTGAAACCCAGTGGGCCGGTTTTTTTTCTTGGGTTTCTCAGACATGGCCAACCTAACCAAACTTACCCTTTTTTTCTGCAACCGTCAGGCAAGACTCCCCTATCGGTTCCTGACCGTGTCACGGGTCTTGGAAAAAGACGTACTAAAACCCGTTTTTTTTAGAACCGATACAGACCGGTAACCACACACTAAAGTGAAATACAAAATTTACCTGTATGATCAGTTCAGCCAAACCGATCCACACTTTTTACAAGTTCCACACAGAAAACAGAACAAAACCTATCTAGTACTCACAGTACCACAGACAGAGACTTGAACAGACTATGCGGAAACAAAATTTCGGTAGAAAACTGACCAAAAACCGACACTTCAACCGACTTCAAACCGAGCTGCAGGAGAAATCTCCAGAGCGACTGTTCAGTGAGGCGGAGTAAAGAATCTGACGGTTGCAGTTCGAATTACAACAGGCAGAAACATCAACCGAGTTCGAGATGAACATTCTATGCCATGCACAGAAAAGTTAACCCATTGTTCTCCGGGGCAGTTTAAAGGCTGGGGCTAACTGCACTTGTCAGAATACAGCAAGACTTCATGTTGTTTGAAAAAGGAGACTTCTGCCTCTAAGGCCTTTGTCTCCAAAGGAGAGAGAGGACTGAAAGATCTTGCTCTCATTTTTGGGAACCTTTTGAAACTGAGAACAAGTCCCTGGCTCACTACTGCCAGGATCCATTTGTCTGAAGTAAGAGACTCCCAGGTCTGGGAGTAGTGAGCCAGCCTGCCCCCTACAGGAATTGGTGAGGCGACCCTGACTGACACCTCAGGGTGTCTGTTTGGCAGAGGGCTTGGACTGAGTGGATGCTGGGGTCCTGGTGATCAGTCGTCTGCCTCTTCCCCTGAAGAACCCCCTCTGCTGGAATGAAGAGGAAGCCTGGGCTTGGTAAAAAGGCCTGTGAAAAGGCCTGCCCCTGCCAGACCTAAACTACTGCTACTGGGGAGTGGCCTGCTTCTCTTTTGCTGCAGCACTCCTGTAAGTGGTCCTGTACTCGTCCATCTTCTTCATGTAAGCCTCTGTCTGCTCACCAGAGTTACCAGCAACAGGAAAATCCATAGCCTTAGACTGGGTATGCTGTGACAAACTGATACATCTGAGCCAAGCTAATCTCCTCATGGAGACAGATGCAGCCACGACCCTGGAATGTACACCATTCAAGTCAACAGCAGTGTGAAATTGGACTTTGGATGCCTCAATACCATCTGCAGCCACCTTCTCCAGCTCCTTGGCTAGCTGGAGAGGGGCACTCTCAGCCAGCTCCAAAACTGTATCCCACCTCGATTTCTGGTACCTGGCTGTATATGCCATATAATTAGCCTGAGTCCCAAAGAGGATGCCAAGCACTGCTTCTTGGCCATGGCATCCACCTTCCTAGAATCCTTATCTGGGCGGTGAGATGCCAAGGGAGTATTAGCCTTGTCACAGGCTGCAGCCTGCACTACCCCAACATGGCTGCAATAAGTAGAAAGAAATTCTGTTCCAGGACCTGACAACGTGTATCTCCTGTCCATCTTTTTATCCGCAGGAAGTACAGAAGTTGAAACTGCAAGATTTTTTGTGTCCGTTTCCCCAGGGATTTATGCAGAGGGAAAGACACTCTCTTCGACTCTGGGACACCCACCATTTCCATGAAGTCAAGTTCCTCCTGATCCTGTTCAGCTTCCTCAACAGGGAGCTGAAGAGTATCAGCCACTTTCTTGTAAAACAAGAAATGGGAGGGGGACTCAGAAAGTCTGGGAGGAGACACACTGGAAGGCCTGTCTGGGGAGATGTCAGGCTCTACTGGCTCATCTAGGCCTTCATCTTTCTCTTCATCATACCCTTCTTCTCCATCCCAATCACCCTCATAGAAAGCTTCTGGATCAATTTCAGAAGCAACTATGTCCGACCGAACATCTCCGAACCATTGCCGGTTCAGTCGGAACCGGGCAAAGCGACTGCACTATAGTGATCGCTTTTGCAATCTCCTCAGTGGTCGGACCACGGGAAGTTGGATCTGAACCAGCTGATTTACGTTTCCTTTTACTAGGAACCGATTCCACAGAATCGGCTCTCCTTTTGCCGAAAGAGGTATCGCCCAGGTCAGTGGGCACCTCCTCAAGTTCGGTCACAACCGAACCGGGCTGGCCATCCAGGTCAGCGGACTTCTCAGCCTCCCTCTCCCTCAGCCTACTCAAACATTTTTCCAGAGTGGCTTTGGGAAAGTTTTTACAAATCTGGCAGTCTTCTTTGAGGTGGTCAAACCCCAGACAATAAACACAGATGAGGTGAGGGTCAGCCTTAGCAAAGGCCTCCTTACACTTGGTACAGTGCTGAAACCCAGTGGGACCGGTTTTCTTTTTGGGTTTGTCAGACATGCCAAAAAACTGTAACAGTTACCGTTACCAGCTTTTATGCCAGGCAACTAAAAACTGATCAGTTCCAACCGTGTCACGGATCGGTTAAAAAAAATCCAGAAAATCTGATTTTTTAGGAACCGATGAGTACTGGAAACCACAGCAATATTTTTGAACAAAACTCAAATAGAATGGGATTCGGTTCTAAACCGGACCAACCGGAGAAGAACCGAAGGCAAAACCATTGCCAAAAGCAATACCAGAATTACAATAAACTACCTACTACTACCACTTACTGTTAACCGAGACAGAGGTAAGAAGACTGAAAATAAAGAAGCGGTTAGATAAAACCGACCGATTTAAACTGTACTGAACCGAAGTGCAGGACGGATCTCCGGAGCAACTTCACAGTTAGGTAGAGTAAAAAATCTGGTGGTTGCACTTCAGAGTGCTGGAGACAGAGATTTGAAAACCGAGCTCGAGCTCAACATTCTATGCTTCTGCACAGAGTTAACTCTTTACTCTCCAGGGCGGTTCAAGTGCTGGGGCTAACTGCATATAGTCAGAATACAGCAAGACTTCATGTTGTTTGAACTGTGGCCTACAGAATCAGGGGTGCAAGTGACAGTGTGTGGTGCTGGCACTATGTACTGATACCACTGAGTCTGTGTTGCATTGTTCTGCCCACTACCATTGTTTGGAGGGTGCGGCTTGAAGCATCCTAGGGCCACCTCAGATTATCCCCCAGTAAATTATTAAAAAATGTGGCAGACTGCTGTGCCTCCATGGTGTGCATCTTCCATTTCGAGCTCTGCCTTAGCACGGTCTTGCTCGGTTTTCATCATTTGTTGGTGCTGTTCATCTAACAAATGCCTTATAGGCTCGAATAAGGACTCCATGATGTCCTACAAGCTATTTTTTTTTTCGTATGTTCTGTAAAGACTCGGAAGCCGCAGGCCTCTTTCCAATGTGAGTGGGAGCAACACTTGTAGAGGGGTGGGGGGGAGGTTATCTATCACATATGTCATGCTTTCACACACCACTGCATTTACAGATCCACCTGAAGTGTCAGCTGCTGATGTACCAGGATCTCCATCATGGTCCCCTTTCTTCTGAATCTGTTGACATTAGACATGGGGTTAATGGACTGACAGGAAAATGTATATTCTGCACTAAACTGTTATGCCACCATAATAGTGGCATACTAGACAAAGAATTTTTAGACTAGAAACTTATGGGGTATTGGACTCCTGCGACAAGGATCCCTGTAATATTAACCCACATAACAAAAAACCACAACCGGAATTTCCCTGGTAAGTCTTTGCTTGACATGTTAACCTCCCCGGCACAGTAGTCATGGTATTAAGCAGTATCCACATACACAATCAGCAGTAAGTACATCACACATGTGGAATAAATAATACATATTAAAATATTTATCAATTATACCTGAGGGAGGAAGGTCAAACTCAATTGGTGGGTCATCATCAAGCTGGTCTTCCAGTGGGAGTGTTTCATCAAGGCTTTCCACTACTAATGATGGCTCTGAAGTGGGCCTGGTCCCCAAAATACCGTCAATCTGGTCGTAGAAGGGACACACAACTCGTTTTGATCCTGATTTTTTGTTTTGGTCTTTAACACAGTGGTACTTCACTTTAAGTTCTTTAACCTTAGCCAGTGTCAGTGGCTCAGTAGGTAGCACACTCGCCTCTGAGGCCAGGAGATCAGAAGGCTGTGGGTTCAGTTCCCACATTTGGCACTTGGGTTAATATCCCAGTACTGACACTGCAGTGCAGCATGAGAGGGGTGCTGCACTTCTGAGGTGCCGTCTTTCGGATGAGATGTTAAACTGAGGTCCCATCTGCCTGGATTGGTGTTAGTTCAGAAGGATGTTAAAGATCCCATGGCACTTATCAAAAAAAAGAGTAAGGGACTTTCCCTGGTGTCCTGGCCAAATTTCCCTCATTTACTAAAAATATCACCAACAGCTTAATCTGATTCAAAGTCAGTTGGCATTCATCTGTATCCCCCTCCCCCGGGTCATGTCTGAAAATAGGCAGGATTTGTCTAGTGCACTTACCTGGTCAACAAAAACTAAAAAAAAAAAAACCTTTTCACAGCATTGTTTGGCAGTACATTCAATGCCAAGCTCAGACAGATGTGCAGATATTTTCTGGTATACTTTTGTATTCTTGTGCACACTGTTTAATTCATTTTGCACACTCTCAGTGCACCAAAAATCAATAAGAGCCCTAGTGGATTTGTCATTCCAGCTGGCTGCCCTATCACACATTGTAGAAAGCTATAATGCTGCACTCAATTTTATGTGCTGTCAAATACAAGTGCCACACATACATCAAATAAAAATAGAATTGCAGATTTTACTCTCTAACTGCTGACAACAACTGCAAACACAGATCTGACAATATTTCACATTGATCACAACTGTAATGCGCCGCGAGTACAGTGATCACTTTACCACTCTTTTTAATTTTCCCTCCTCGCTGCGAGTCGCGCATGTGCAGAACAACAAATGAAAGAATTCTGGGAAGTTTGTAGCACAGCATCTTGGGAAATATGTGGCAGACAACTCCACAAGACAGGACGAGGCTACCTAAATGATTCAGGGGCTGTTCACACCATAGGTAAACATGAATTGATTCCAAAAATGATTTTCCAACCGTGTTTAAGCCTATGTCCCATCAGGGCTTAAGCACGGTTCTTTAAACCGTGTCTGGATCCATATACAGTGCGAGCGTGATCCGTGCTATGGGGCTCTTGAAATGAATTAGGGTGCTTGAACCGTTTCAAGAGCCCCAGTGCAAACAAGGCCTAAAAGAGTCTCAAAGGGGGGACTGTAGTGAAATATAATGAATAAATGTTATGAAGGAGAAATATAATGTATAAATGATATGAAGGAGGACGCATGAGAAAAAACAGTAAGCCTTGAACTACCTCAAGGCATGTTTGGGCAAGCATTAACCACAAAGCTATGCTAGTGGGACTGTAAGCAAATTATAACATATAACGCTCCTAAGGTAGGAAGTGGAGGAGAATCAGTAAACTCATGTGTCTTTAAACTATCTCAAAGCATGTAAAGGAAAGCCTTAACCGCATAGCTGTGCCAGTGTAACTGTAATGTTGCTAAGGTGTAAGTGAAACTTATTGTTCTGCCTAGTTTCTGTTGACCTACTAGCAAATGTATAAAAGCAAGTGTGAAAGATATAATCTTTGAAAATATTCCATGAGCATGCATGCACACTGTAACTGTGAATAAAATACCAAACAAGTAAAGAGAGCAAAGGTCTCAAGTGATTTTTGTTGCTTTATATGACCAACAGCTCAAGGCCAAAAATGACTGTAGTAGCTTTATATGTTATTAGCACCCTTTCCCGAAAGCCCTTTTTCTGTGATTCATCTGATGTCTGACTCCTGAGGTAACCAAACTGCTTTTTTGTCTAGTTGTTATTGTTTAAAAATGCCCTATAACAAGGTTGTGCAGTTGTTTGTACATTTATTCCCTCTGTGGCAACTTACCAGTATATGACATCGCCATACCCCAAAAGCCACAACAGAGGAATGGCTTATCAAATTATCCAACAGTAGGCGGAGTGACAGTACCTTCTTGAAAAGTACAACGCAGATGAACCTGTGCTACAGGATAGACAAACCTGCTATGAGCACTATCAACACTGAGGCACTTCGCTAGCAGTATATAAAGTGATAGCACTTGCTAAGTAAGAAGCACCAGTACTTGGCAGTGTATTTTTTGTATTTTCTAAAGTGTTGATCATATCAGAAAATTCTCATTGTGCAGTGCGTGTTACTTACTCTCTCTGTGGCAACCAACCCGCTACCCAACATCCCCCTACCCTGAACAGCCCAACTGAGGAATGACTCCCACAGCTAACTGGCAGCAGGCAGACAGCAGGACTTTCTTGAACAAGTAAACTGCAGATGGACACGTGCTGCCAGATTCACGCATCCGCGATCAGCACTATCAATGAGGAGCCACTGTGAAACGGGAAGACCACTTCATAAACTAAAACTACAGGTATCAGCAAAAAAATAAAATAAAATAAAAAAACAACAGCTGACAGCGCAACAAAGTGTTAAGAGGTGCACAAATATGACTAACCTTTAAAAGGTTGTGTAGACTATTGTGTCTAATACCATTTATTTACATAGGCACCCTTCTACTTAAACACATGGCACTTATATGAATACAGTACTAAGACATGAATAAGATGAGAAATTATTTAAATCAAGTAGAAACGTATACCCAGTGAGTGTCTATGTGAGGTGGGACTATTTTATATCTAGGTGCACAAATCTGACAAAGTGTAGTGATAACATTTCTGTACATGTTTTAATTTCTATATAAATGAATATGGGCCATTTCATAAGTGCAATAAACACACTCAGGGGTGTGTGCATTGTACTGCGACAACACACACCCAAGGGCATAAGGCACTCCACCTGTGGTGTCATGCCTCATAACGCCGTACACCCTGTCATGTTTTGTTGCTTACTTACTACACAGAGAAGGGTCAGCTAAACATTATGCGTCCTAAGAAAAAGGCTTACAGGTGGACCCCCACGTCCACCTATGTAACAAGTGTATAGACTATCAGGAACTAACAGGTGAACCAAATACCATCAAAAAAGAACTTGTCAATACCACTGAAATAAACACAACTGAGTTTTGTCAGTACCTTAATGAATGAAAATAAATATTAACAGAGACCAGAAACAGCACCCTGAGATGAGAAAGCAAAAAAGAACTAGAGAGGAAGGGGGTGAATCTGACATAGAATGAATGGTATCAAGCCAGTACGAACCCCCCCCCCCCGCAGAAAGGGCAGAACAGCTGCGACAGGTAGTGATGAAATCCCAATCACAAATAGATTTGTAGCCTTCTCTGAAGTCCCTCTCCAAAATGATAGGCTCAGTGAAAATACCATAACATATTACATTTCTTGCAAGGTTATCATGGCTGATGACTCTATAATTAAAAAGTATTATACCATTATATGTGTAACCCCTGGGGGGTGCTATCCCAAGGGCTCCTACCCCTGCCTGCTTGGCTAGTAGCAGGTTAAGTGGCCTGAATTCTGAAATGGGTGCCTCCACCCGGACATCAGGGTTGGTAGTGGTCAATCTAACCTGGGCACAGCCCTCCGGAACACTGTAACCACCTCTTTCCCCTCTAGAGGCCTGAACACTGTACAATAATCACTTTCACAATACCCCTGGTACACCACACAAGTACCCACACTGATTGCACTTACCACCAGGGCTGGTTCCTCTGGCTTGATCCTGGGGACCCCCTGTAAAACAAGGTTATACACAGCAAATAGCAACAGTACAGTACTTTGAACACAAACTGAAACCACAGTCAGATTACATGCAGAAAAAGTTAGATCTGATTTATTCAGGGGACTTGAACAAGGGAGGGGCAAAATCAGGTTAATTAGCTTAAAGGTTATATCAATCAAGCAGTTATGCAAGCACTTTGAGTCCCCCCACACAGTCACACCTTTGGGTACCCAGGTGGAGAAGAGATGGGCTAGCCAGGACTGTTGCCCAGGGTTGGCCGGTGTCACAGTTGGTTGGGGCCCTGTGATGGAAAACACAACATGCACAGTGCACAATATTTGTAATCCGAAGCCAGAGGGCTCAGTTCGTAAAGGAAACGAAACAACAAGACAATCAGATGACACACTCAGATTAAGCTGTTGTTGCAGGGAGCTACCCTGGTATTTACTCATGATACCCAAGACTGGACACAGTTGGATGAAAATCGAAACTGCAGGTGGTTGATCTGGAATGCCCAGAGAAGCAGGGCCCACAAGAGTCGCAGAGGCATAGTTCCTGTTCAAGCGTGGAGTAGGGGGCTGATCCCCAAGCAGGTCTCTCATCGATGACTTCTCTGTGCAGTGGGTAGTCTGGCTGGGCCAGTCTGGCAAGGCCCAGACCGCATGGAGACAAATTCAAATGCAGTCCGTTTGGGCTGGACACAGCTTCCAGCAAGCAGAACACAGTTCATACAGTGGGAGACTAACTCATGACCCACTAGCAGCTCATAGCACATTTACATGTATGGGAATTCTACTGTACCAGGCAAAGCACTCCCCGATCAAAATCGCAAAGTCTCTGCACAAACCGGGAGCTTAGGGGTAGCTAGAACTCCTGACAGGCCGATCGCATTCAGCAAAATCTTCAGTCTTCTTCAGGTTGGGCCTGGCTCACTTCAGTAGCTTATTTTAGTCACTCAAACTTGGATTTAGTCCAAAATAATTCTCTTCTCTCCCTCTCGGGAGCAGCAGGCAGACATACAGGCCAAACACTCAGCCTTTTCACAGTTCTCCCATGCGAATCCACTCAGGATTGCTGCTCAGAATTACTTCAACTCCTTCTTCTTGAGTTTCCAGCTCAGAACTAAATGAAAACTGCAAGCAGCCTGGGACTTCCCCAAGATCCAAAAGATTTGGTTGGCTGATTTGGCTGTCAGTCAAAGCAAGAGCTCCCCCTTCAGTTGCAAAAAAGGTGCAAAAAAAGCTCCAAACTAAAGTTCCTACAGATTTTGAATTCAGACAGCTCCTGTAGTCCGGCTACATTTTAGGTCCCACCAGTACTGTTTGGTCCAATTTGCAGTCCAGGACCAAGATAGTGGAGACAAACAAAACAGTCCCTGCTACAAAGAAAGTAGGTTAGACAAACTACATTGAAGCTGAGCTGCCCTGTTAGCCTGAATATCTTCAAGGCGCTCTACGATCGCTACATGAAAGCACCTTGCAAATGTTTTCCTCACCACTAGCCCACTAATTCCTCAACTCCCCCCTTTCTATCCTGATGCTCGCTATGTTTCTACCCCTGGTTCTCACTCTTTCCCTATTAACCCTTCCTGCTGCACCAACCCTTCCCTGTCCGCTCCAGCCTGGCTAAAGTCCCACCCCATCCACAGTAGTGTCCAAATTATCTACCCCTCCTCCTTCATCATAATAAACAAGTAAACGACAGCCATCGTCACTTTTTGTGGTTTTAGCTCAATTTTCCCCCAGTCGTCGGTAATATATCCGTCCTCTTCTTTACCTCTCTAACCTGCCACCCCATACATGGCCTCTTTCCCCTATATGTGTAGTTGCCAGCTGCCTCACTCAAAAGATCTCTGCTTATGACCCCTGTATGCCTATGGTTGACTGTACATCTGCTGACTTCTTCAACTGTAAAATAATGCTGTTTTTTTTTATTTCAATCTTGTACTGTACTGTATACAATGTATATACTTTTTCTTCCTTGTATATTATTGCTTTTTGTATACCTGCTTCTGTACTATACTTTGATGTATTCATGACCAGGTCCACCTTGCAAATGAGCCTTGCTCAACGGTGCCCGCCTGGATAAGTAAAGATTTTTATTGATTGATTGATACAATATCATTATCCCTCTAAATGATTTTCAGTAAATAGTTACAACTTTCACCAAAACTCTCTCTCAGATTACTTAAGCTGCAATTAGGCAGCTCTTAAAGAGATAGTACACAGAGGTTACAGGCTCTGGTAATCACATTTAAACTGCTAAAATGCAGGACACCGGCCTGGCTGTGAGCACTTAGGCAAGCTCAAGGAAGATTTTTTGGGAACCCCCATTTGTAGGGGGGGATACATATGTGGGAAAGATAAAATGAATAGAATGGTAACCTGCTTACCTGGCACGAAGACATGGTATTAAATAAGCCAAAAAAATTGATTAGCAGTTTTACACGTGAAAGTGCTAATCAGCTCTAAAAATGCATAGCGCTTGACACAGAATGGATAGCAAAGTTTTAAAATATATATAATTTTACTAATTTTATCTAGTGTGCCATAGACTCGCTGAAAAAAAATGCTTAGCAGTCTACTGCTATGCATTTTTGGAAATGGTTACCATTACCCACTGTTTTGCGTAGCATTTTGCTATGCTATACCAGCTATTTAAAACCCTGGAAGACCAGCGACATTTAAGTCCATCTATCTAAATTACTAAGTAACTGTGGTGTCATCCCATTAGCAGCTGTCCACGTCGGCATAAATAACATAGACTGTGATCATGAAAAAGACATGTGAAGAAATAATGGACACTGGTAGGGGTATTGTTAGGAGGGGAGGTACATCACCGATATCTGGAATACCCCCGTTCTAAGAGCCAACCTTTAAAAAAATGATCGAGCACACAAATATTAGAAAGCAAAATTGGTAAAAGAGGGATGGTTTTGTTTTCCTGAATTCAGGGGATTCTTTTTATGGAAAAAGGTAACTATATGCAAGAGATGGACTCCATTTAAATCAGGCAGGAGCAAATGTACTTGGGACGATAACTCTGTGAAAAACCACCAAAGAAACATTCAATCTGGCTAGGATGGGGAAGGGAACATACATAGCACAAACTTCCATTATCCAAACATCCAAACATTCTCCTATGTAATTCATGTCATAACGTGGAACCTCTGTAAATGAGTCTCTGACTCAAAGGTACTTCCAAGATGAACAAATAAATAAAATAAAAATCCAGCAATGTAATAATTCAAACAAAACCATGAATAATATGTACTGAATTATGTACAATTCAAGAAGCTTACATAACAAAATGGAGGAGTTTAAGGCTAGAACAGAAAACGAATACTGATATTGCTTTCATCACTAAAACATGGTAGTCACAAGAGGACTCCTGGGATTAAGCAGATACCAGCCATACAGGTTTGGCCGCTATCAAAAAAAGGGGTGGAGGAACTGTATATGTGTCTTAGACAAAATCCCTGTCATAAACATATCAAGCAAAATTAAAACACATACTGATAAAACAGAAACAATTTGGCTAAATCTTGTTAAAAATCTACAAAAACATAAAATCATTGGTCCATGTTACTGGCCACCAAATGCCTCCAAACAAACATACAAGCCAACAAAGCAATAAAAACACTGAAGTAGAAAATGCCTGTGTCCTTGAAGTTGTTTTATTCCTGGGTGACCTAAATCATGGGGACATCTGCTGGTCACCTAACTATGCTACATCCAGTCACAGTAAGGAGTTTATAAGGTTATGTAAACAACTAAATCTAACACAATGTGGTAAGACGCATACCAAGGGAAATAACATTCTAGACATTGTTTTGAACTCCAAAAATCTAATCATAACTACTGTAGCCGTTTAGTTGGAATGCCATTAAGGGAAAGCGATCATAACTTCATCCCATTTAAGTTTGTAGAACAAACATGAGCATCTGTAGGAAAAGATACCTTTACAAAACCACTAATATTGATGGTATTCTGAAAGATATAAACAAAATAAACTAGGCTACTATACTCTCAAATAAAACAGTGGAGGACATATGACTTGAGATAAAATCCATTATATCGTCTCTGTGAAAAACATGTCAAAAAAATTAAAAAATACAACAGCCATGGCATGAAACCAAAATGACTTAACAAGGAAATCAAAACATTAATCAGAAAATAGTGTTTATATAATCTTTACATTACAAAAAAAAAAGAGTCATGGACTAACTGAAAGATAGCTTTACAACAATGTTAAAACAAAATTAAAAAGGCTAAATGAAAAACTGAACTAAGAATGGCTACCAGCATGACAAAAACAAAAAAATGAAGGAATCCTACAGCTATATAAATTTCTTAAAAAATTCCAACAATAAACTTCGCTCAATTACTTATAACGATAAACAGATTATGAACCCAACAACTACGATAGAAAAAATCAACTATTTCCGCTCTGCATTTTCAAATCTTCTCTGACATGTTATCTAACTCAAACTCTACTCACATAGAAATATTAAACAAAATAAATGAGGTCCCACAGTGCAGTAGGACCTGACGGCTTCTCACCACAAATATAAAAAATATCAGCTAACAGTATTGCATATCCATTAAAAATATTATTCCAAGCCTCCTTAACAAGTGGGGAGATTAAATGGATAAGACACAGGTTAGGGATAGGCGGCAGAGGGTGGTGGTAAATGAAGTTCACTTTGAGGAAGGGAGGGTAACCAGCAGGGTTCCTGAGGGATCAGTACTGGGACCGGTCCCCTTTAATGTCTTTAACGTGACACTGCAGAGGCGCTGGAAGAGAAGGTCCACCTATTTGCAGCTGACACAAAAATCTGAAACAAGGTGGATACTCCAGGGGGTTGGAAAGGATAAGCAGAGTCCCGAGAAAACTCGAGGAGTGGTCAAGGGTATGGAAGCTGGGTCTGAATGCAAAAAATGCAAAATAATGCACTTGTGGCAAAGAAATCCAGAGGCAGAGTACAAAATGGGTTAGTGCTATTGACGACCATCAAACTGGAAACAGACCCAGGAGTAATTATATTGGATGACCTAAAGGTGGGGGCCAGGCAGTGCAACAAGGCAGTTGGGAGGGCTAGTAGGATGCTGGGGTGCACAGGGAGGCGTATCACCAGCAAAAAGAAGGAGGTGGTGTTGCCTCAGTGTAGATCACTGGTAAGACCCCACCTAGAGCACTGTGTTCAGTTCTGGAGACCACATCTCTGATAGGATATAGACAGAGTGCAGGCAGTCCAGAGGACAGCAGCGGTCCAGTTAAGGGGTGTATTTTACGTCCATTTTTACCCTTTTTATGCCTGCGTAGAGTCCTGGGTAGTATCATTACAAGCAGGTGTTTTCACGAAATTTGTGCATTCGCACGTCAGTCCACCACAACAGTATGACCATGTCACAAAATACTACCTGGCAAACTGAAATACTACCAGCTTGGAAAACTAGGAAGTTTTTACTTCCTGGCCTAAAAAGTTATCTGGAGCACTGGAGGACGGCAACTAAAATGGTGCAAGGTCTGCATGAGAAGCCCTACAAGGACTTGAATATGTGCACACTGGAAGAGAGGGGGATATGACAGAGACCTTTAAATACCTAAAAGGAGTGAATAAGGTACAGGAGGGAAGTATTTGTCAGAAAAAAAATTGCTCAACAACAAAGGAGCATAATATGAAGCTGGAGGGGGATAAATTCTTGAGCAATGTGAGGAAGTACTTCTTCACAGAAAGTGATGGATTCCTGGAACAGCCTTCCAGCAGAGGTGGTGGGGGTGAAAACAGTGGTGGGGTTCAAGAATGCAAAGGATAAGCACAAGGGGATTTTACGGGAAAGGAGTGGGCATGGATAATGGACTGGAGATCATGCAGGATCTGCCATGTTACTGTAGGAAGGGAAAAATGGGCAAATGAGGTGGGCCAAACAATCTTGTGTTAGGAATATACTTCGCTGCAGTGATGCCCATTGGTTACATATGTACGGGAAGATTAAGAGCGATCCTCCCATGTAGAGCTGTCTCACCAACCTCAACCCTTTCTTAGACCATACCAGAAGTCTCTGAATCAGAAAAGCGGAGCATGGGCCTTTGAGCCGCATTGCAGTGACCAAATCTGTATTTGGGGAGGGGGTAAACTTATGCCCGCAAAGTTCATGGGCTTTGCTCCAGCACGAAGAGTGGTTGCTGTAAATGGGTTAGCTATTTGCACCTTATTGGAACCTGGCCACAAGGTCCCCACCAATAGAAACACAGAAACATAGAATTTGACGGCAGATAAGGACCGCTTGGCCCACCCAGTCTGCCCAGTTCCCTACCTAATGGAAAAGCTGCAGATCCTAGTTTAACCAGCAGTCTACTTCTTTCTACCCCCACCCTCTAGAATTGCCTTATGGCTGTCCCATGCATGCTTGAATTCAACCACTGTTTTTGACTCCACAACCTCCTCCGGAAGGCAGTTCCATGCATCCACAACTCTCTCTGTGAAAAAATACTTCCTTACATTACCTCTGAGCCGCCCCCCCCCCATCTTCAAATTGTGCCCCCTTGTTCTTGCACACCTCTTTTTTTGAAAGATGCTACCCTCTTGGACTTTGTTGATTCCCTTGAGGTACTCGAAAGTTTCTATCATGTTCCCCCTCTCCCTCCTTTCCTCGAGGCTATACATATTAAGCTCCTTTAGTCTCTCTTCATATGTCTGAGGCCCTGGACCATAGCAAGACTGCAGACTGCATTTATTTGCATTTCTCGAAGGCATTCAACTGTGTTCCACATTGGGCTGCGATCCAGAAAATGAATAATCAAAAAATTAACCATTAATCTATAAATTGGGTCACAAATTGGCTAGGACACAGAACTCGAAAGAAAGAGTCCTGAGTGAGCTAATGAAGCTAAGGGCGGACAAGGCAATGGGCCCGGATGCAATGCTCCCCAGGATGCTTAAGGAATTCCAAAAAGACTTGGCTGCTAGAGCCGGGAAGTGCCAGGGGACTAGAAAAGAGCGGATGTGGTCCCACTCCACAAAGGTGGTGATAGGGATGAAGTTGGAAATTACGGGCATGTCAGCCTGATTTCAGTAGTGGGCAAGATAATGGAATCTTTGCTGAAGGAGATGTTAGTTCAATACCTTGATATGAACTGTCGCCTGATTTCAGTAGTGGGCAAGATAATGGAATCTTTGCTGAAGGAGATGTTAGTTCAATACCTTGATATGAACTGTCAGCCTGATTTCAGTAGTGGGCAAGATAATGGAATCTTTGCTGAAGGAAAGGTTAATTGAATACCTTGATATGAATGGCCTACTAGACCCAGGACAACATGGTTTTACCAGGGGGAGGTCCTGCCAGACAAACCTAACAAGAGTTTTTCAACTGGGTGACTAAGGTGGTGGATAAGGGCAGGGCGGTGGACATTGCCTATCTGGACTTCAGAAAGGCCTTTGACATTGTCCCTCAATAAAAGACTGATAAACAATGTAGCCTAGAAGTGGATCCTAAAACAGGACTGTGGGTAGAGAAGAAAAAATTACTCACCGCAATAATCTTCATTCTTCCAAGGGGTCCTTTGGCATCAGTAACTTTAGCAGTTAGATGGCTAGGTGCAACTGCCCCGGAGAAATGCCTTTAAGAGAAAATTTAATGAGCTTTGGGCAATAGCCAATCAAAAACCAGGAGGAGGAGTGAGCTGAGTGAGAGCTGTTGAAGACTTTAGAATTTTTTCGAAGGAAAATGAGGGCACATGCCTCAAAAAAACAATCAACAGGATTCAAAAAATATGCAAATGTCCACAAAAAGTGGAAATAGAAACAACTACAATGCAAGTTAAAACTCATCAATCAGAAACTCAAAATTTGGTAAAAAGATGTGATACAGATCCCTTCTCCTGACAGGTGAACCGGGGAGGAAGGGTGGGAGCTTAATGATGCCAAAGGACCCCTTGGAAGAAAGAAGATTACTGGGGTGAGTAATTTTTTCTTCTTACCCCGGAGTTCTTTAGCATCAGTAACTTTGTCAGAGTACCGAGCAGTACCAAGTGGGAGATGAGCAGAAAACCTTCTTAGGAAAGAGGCTCTGCAAAACCGCCCTGCCAAATTTGGCACCAATCTGGTGTGCACATCCAAACTGCAGTGTTTCACAAAGGTGTGCACAGATTTCCAGGTAGCTGCTTTGCAAACATCCAGTAGAGGAATGTCCCTTGCTGCTGCAAGCGAGGCTGCAGTGCCCCTGGTGGAGAGGGCCCTGAGCCCCACTGGAGGTTGGCGACCACCTTTTTCATAGCAGAAACTACTACAAGAGACCAACCAACGGGAAATAGTTATCTTGGTAGCTGGTCTTCCCCTGCCTACATCTCCATAGGTGAGGAACAACTGAGTGGAAGAGCCTCTGGACTGTTTAGTATGCTCCAGGTAGTAGAAGATGGCTCTTTTGACATCCAAGCTGTGAAGCTTTTGCTCAACAGGAGTGGATTTTTCAGTAAAGCAGACAGGGCAGAGTAATGGACTGATGCAAGTGGAACTCTGAAACCACATTTGGCAGAAACTTCCTATTTGTCCTGAGCTCAGCTTTATCATTGTGAGGGATGATGTAATTTGGTTCAGTGCACAGGGCCTGTAGCTCTGAAATCCTCCTGGTAGAGGTAATGGCTACCAGGAAGACTGTCTTCCAGGTTACAAACTTGATGTGAGCCGTGGACATAGGCTCAAAGGGTGGTTTCATGAGCCTGTCTATGTAAAGGTTTAGGCTCCAAGGGGGAACAGGCTCCCTGACTGGAGGCTGGAGGTGCAAGAGACCTTTGAAAAACTGTTTAAATATGGTGTGGGGAAAAAAGATTTTGTCTTTCCCACCAAACGACAGGCCGAAACTGCCGCCAGGTAAAGCTTGAGAGAAAATGGTTTCAAGCCGGACGCCTATAAGTGTACCAGGTAATCTAGCAGCTGAGGGTCTGAAGCTGATAGGGCTTTGACCTTTTTGCTCTTGCACCAGAGGGAAAACCTTTTCCATTTGGCTACATAAGTCTTCTTAGTGTTCGGTTTTTAGCCATCCTCAGTATCTTAAGGACCTGTTCAGAGTACTGTTGAGGATCGTAACTCTAGCTCCTCAAGAACCAGGCCTTCAGGTGAAGGGAGTGTATGTCTGGATACTGAACTCCTCCTGTCTGAGAAAGGGTAAGCAGGGATTGAGTTGGAGGCAGGCGAATGGGCCTGCTGCAGGACATTGAGAGAAGAGGGTAGCAGGCTTACCTGGGTCAGTCCGGAGCCACTAGGATAATCAATGCAGGCGGTTGTCTGAGTTTCAGCAAAACCCTGAGTATCAGGGGAAAGGGAGGGAATGCATATAGGAACCTCCCTGACCAATCCAGGATCAAGACATCCAGAGGAAGTGTTCCCAGGATTGGGGGGCCTGCAACAGTACTGAGAAAGCTGAAAGTTGAGGGGAGAGGCAAACAGATCCATGTCTGATGTGTCCCACCATCTGAACACTGTGGTTAGTACTTGCTTGTTCAGGGTCCATTCGCTCTGGCCTTGACTGATGCGACTCAGACCATCTGCCAGGATATTGAGTTTGCCAGGGAGGTGAATAGCTGAGAGGCTGACTCCCAGGGAAAATGCTAGAGACCAGAGCTTCTGAACAGAGTATTCCTGATTTGGTACCAACCTGCTTGTTTATGTGAAACAATGCAGTAGTGTTGTCCATTTGAATTTAAACCACCTGCCCTTTTATGCTGGGAGTGAATGCCTTGAAAGCTAGAAAGACTGCTCTGAGTTCCAAAAGATTTATGTGCAACTGTGACTCGAGAGTCCAGCTGCCACTTACTGAGGCACTGTCCAGATGTGCTCCCCAGCCCAAGAGGGAGGCATCTGTGGTGATCACCTTTGTGGGAAGCGGAGCTTGGAAGGGTACCCTTACCTGTAAATTTGCAGGATTCTTCCACCACAGCAGGTTTTGGAGGAACTGCTCCAACACAGGTATCAACTCAGAAAAGTTGCTGCTTTTGTGAGACCAGTGAGCTCTGAGGTAGGTTTGCAGGAGTCACATCCTGTACCTGACTCCTGGGAACACTGCAGTCATTGAGGCCATGTGTCCCAGGAGTTTGAGAAAATGTCTGGCTGGTCTTGGCTTTCCCTGGACAAAAGAATCTGCCACTGAAAGGAAACTCTGAATGCTTTCCTGCGGGAGGAAAGCACATCCTTTCTGAGTGTTCAGCTGGGCCCCTATGAAGGTGAGCAGCTGGGTGGGTTCTGGTTGAGATTTCTTTAGATTTGCCAGAAAACCTAGAGACTCCAGAGAGTGTTCTATGAGGGAAAGGGACTCCTTGACCTGACAAGGAGATTTTGCTACTACGAGTCAGTCATCCAGAAGGGGTAGAGAGTGACACCCACTCTCCTGAGGTGTGTTGATACCACTGCAAGACACTTGTAAAGACTCTTGGGGCCAAAGACAGGCCAAAGGGCATTGCGGCAGACTGATATTGACCTAAAGGAAGTTTGAACCTGAGAATCTTCTTGTGAGATCTCCTTATGGGTATGTGGAAGTAAGCGTCCTTTAAGTCCAGGGAGGCTAACCAGTCTCCCTGTTCTAAGGACTGTATGACCAGTGACAGAGTGACCATTTTGAATTTAGTTTTTTTCAGATGTTTGTTTAAATATCTGAGATAGGTTGCCACTCCACAGTTTACTTTTGTGTCATAAAATACCTGGAATAGAGGCCCTTGCCCATCTCATGGGCGGGGACCCTCTCCACTGCTCGTAAAGCCAGAAGGTTTTGTACCTCCAATTCCAACAGAGGGATCTGTGTTGAGGACAGAGGTCTTGACACCTGGGTACGCTTGAGGTCTGGCATCTGCTTGAACTGTAGTGCCAGACCCTTCTCCACTATCTCCAGCACCCACTTGTCCGACATAATGAGGGACCATTACTGAAGATAGTGGGAAAGTCTGTATCCCACCAGAAGTGAGGAGGCGACATGGACACTCATATCAGGACTTAGACTACAAGGCAGATGGCTGTGCAGAGGTGGCTCTTCTTTGACCCCTTCTGCCCCTGCCTCTGAAAGACCCCCTGTACTGACTGAAGTCAGATTGGGGATAGGGATTTTAAGGCCTGGGAACAAAACTTCTTCCTCTACCGCCCCTGGAACAGGATCTCAGAGGGGTGGTGGGCTTAGGTTTGGACGAGTGGCTCTACCAGGAGGCACTGTACTCATTGACTTTTCATGTAGTCAGTGGTTCTGTAATCAAAGAAAAAATTACTCCACCTTAGTAGTTATATTTCTTCTAATGGAGTCTTGCTGTATTCTGACAATTGCAGAGATTCCCAACCTTTGAACTGCCCTGGAGAACTAAGGGTTAACTTTCCATGCAGGGCATGGAACGCTGAGCTCGAGCTCGGTTGAAGCCTCTGTCTGGAGTATTTTGAACTCAAACCGTCAGATTCTTACGAGCTCAACTAAACTAAAAATTCTATGAGGAAATTGTAAAAATTATACTAGCCAACTGGCTGAAAAGTTTTGGATTCCCAAGGAAGACTCAAGTCAGGAAACCCAAAAACTAAACCCAATGTACTCAAAAATAACAATAATAAATAAGCACCCAAACAAAAAGGGAGGAAGGTGCAAGCAAATACACCCCTGGGGTGCAACACTGCACCTGCCCACCCACTTCCCAAAAACAGGTTCTGAAAGAGGAGGTAGGGACGGAGGACAGAATACAGCAAGATTCCATTAGAAGAAACACAGTTACTAAGGTGAGTAATTTTTTCTTCTAACAACATGAAGTCTTGCTGTATTCTGACAATTGCAGACTACCACGCCGTACCTCCAAGGAGGAGGCACAGAACCTACTTTGGGAATAGGCTCTAAAGTACTGCTGTGACAAACCGAGCATCACTCCTAGCCTGGATATCCAGAGAGTAATGCTTGGTAAAGGTATGGACTGTTTTCCAGGTGGCTGCTTGACAAATTTCTAGGAGAGGGATATCCCTGGCCGCAGCCAGGGAAGCAGCTGTACCTCTTGTGGAATGAGCCCTCAGGCCTGAGGGTGGAGTTTTACCAGTTTTCCATAGCAGAATTGTATACAAGACACAATCCACCTGGCAACAGATCTTTTGGTGGCAGGTTTGCCCTTTCCCACTTCTCCATAAGTGAGGAACAACTGGAGGGAGACAAACCTGTGACCCTTGGTACGCTCTATGTAGTAATTAAGGACTCTTTTGACATCTAAACTGTGTAGCCTCCTCTCTCCTGAGGAAGAATGATCAGTGAAGAAAACAGGGAGAGACGCAGACTGGTTTAAATGGAAGTCTGAAACCACTTTAGGCAAGAACCTTCTATTGGTTCTAAGGACCACTTTATCCCTATGAAAGGAGATAAAATCAGGTTCCACTGACAGGGCTTGCAATTCACTGATACGCCTGGCAGAGGTAATGGCTACCAAAAACACAGTTTTCAAAGTCAAGTACTTAAGCTCTGCTGAAGACATAGGCTCAAGGGGGGTTGCATAAGCTGAGCAATGCAAACATTCAAATCCCAGGTAGGAGCAGGGTCTTTAAAAGGGGGATTGGTGTGAAACAATCCTTTAAAAAATTTACAGAACAAAGGATGGGAAGATAGTGAGGAAGGCTTCCCCACAGACAAAAATGCAGAAACAGCTGACAAGTGTACCTTGAGAGTAGCTGGTCTGAGGCCTAGGCCATTAAGATGGACCATATAATCCAGAACCGTAGGCAAGTCAGCAGTGTCTGGAGAAATATTCTTCTTAGAACACCAAACGCTGAATCTTTTCCATTTGGAGTTGTAAGTCTTTCTGGTGGAGGGCTTTCGAGAAGCCTTGAGGATGTCCAGAACCCCTTGGGAAAGATGCAGATCTGCAAACTCTAACTCTTCAAGAGCCATGCCTTGATATTGAGAGACTGAAGATTGGGGTACCACATCCTCCCGAGAGGATGTTAATAGGTTGTAATTCCTGGGAAGAGACATGGGAAGATGGACTGCTAGGGACAGCAACAGGGGGTACCAGGGCTGTCTGGCCCAATCTGGAGCAACCAGAATCACCTTGCAAGGTTGAGACCTTATTTTGACTAAAACTTTGAACAGGAGTGGGAAGGCGGGAAAGGCATACAGAAACTTCCCGTCCCAATTCAGAATCAGAGCGTCCAGGGGGACTGAGCCCAACACTGGAGGTCTGCAAAAAAAGAGAGGGAGTTGGTGATTGGGGCTGCAAAGCGATCTATCTCTGGAGTGCCCCACCTTGAAAATATCACTTTCAACACCTGAGGGTCCACGGACCATTCGTGATGGCCCTGAGAAATCCTGCTCAGTGCATCTGCTAGCACATTGTCCTTGCCTGGAAGGTGAACTGCTACAAGAGAGGCTTGCAGGGAATAAGCCAGGGACCACAACTTCATGGCTTCTGTGCACAATGCCGTGGACCAAGTGCCTCCCTGCTTGTTGATTTACCACATGGTGGTAGTGTTGTCTGTTCTGACTTGAACCACCTTGTTCTGAACTGACTGTGAGAACGCTTTTAGAGCTAGAAAAACTGCCCTGAGCTCTAGAAGATTGATGTGGAGAAGGAATTCTTGGGGGTACCACAGGCTCTGGGCAGTAAGGGACACCGGGTGGGTTCCCCAGCCCAGAAGAGAAGCATCCGTGGTAAGGACCACTGAACAAGGCTGAGCAACAAAAGGAACACCTTACCTTAAATTGTCCATATCCTGCCACCACTGGAGGGCCTGGATCAAGGTCAGAGTCACTGGAATCAGTTTGGTAAGGGAGTCCTTTCTCTGAGACCGGAAAGCTCTCAGGTGGAACTGAATATCCCTGATCTGGAATCTTACCCCTTGGACCACTGCTGTTGAAGCTGCCATGTGGCCCAGGAGCTGGAGGAAATGCCTTGCTGGTCGAGATACCTGAAGGATTAAGGAAGAAGCTAGTTCCATAAGAGCCCTTGCCCTTTTTAGAGGAAGAAAGGCTCTTGCTCTGAGTGTGTCCAGTTCTGCCCCTATAAAGGTAAGGAGCTGGACTGGTTCGAGAACTGACTTGGGAAGGTTGAGAAGAAATCCTAGGGAAGTGAGCACTTGCTGGGTCACTTGCAGGTGAGACTTGACTTAGTCTGGAAACTGACCCACTAATAGCCAATCATCCAGATGAGGAAATATGGAAATCTTTTGCCTTCTCAGAAAGGCAACTACTACTGCCAGGCACTTTGTGAAAACCCTTGGGGGCTGAGGTTAGGCCAAAGGGCATTGCTCTGAACTGATAGTGGCCTAAGCGCAACTCGAACCTGAGGTACTTTCTGTGGGAGCACCTGATGGGAATGTGAAAGTAGGCATCTTTGAGGTCCAGGGAGGCTAGCCAGTCCCCTGGCCTTAGACAGGGAAGGATTATTCCCAGAGTTATCATCTTGAACTTTGGTTTTAAAAGATGTTTGTTCAGATATCTTAGGTCCAGGATGGGTCGCCACTCCCCTGTCTTTTTGGGGGTCAGGAAGTACCTGGAGTACAGTCCTTTGCCCTAGTGCAGGGTAGGTACTCTCTCTATAGCTCTTAAAGCTAGGAGAGAAGAAACCTCTGCCTCTAGGACAAGGGTTTCTGAAAGATTTGCAGGTGGAAAAGATCTGGCTCTCATCTTTGGACATTTTTTGAAGCTGAGAACCAGTCCCTGGCTTACTACTTCCAGGACCCACTTGTCTGATGTAACAGACATCCAGTCCTGGACAAAGCAAAGTAAGCCAGCCTGCCCCCTACTGAAATAGGACAGTCAACCCGGGCAGACCCATCAGGGTGCCTGCTTGGCAGGGGCTTTAGGCTGAGGGGTGGATGCAGGCCTGCTCATCCCCCTTCTACCACTCCCTCTGAAGAACCCCCTCTGTGAAAAGGAAGAAGAGGCCTGTGCTTGGGAAAAAGGCCTTCCCCTACCCTAGACTGCTGCCTTTGAGGAGTTGCCTGCCTTTCCTTGGCCTGAGCACTCCTGTAAGAAGTCCTGTACTCCTCCATTTTCTTCATGTAATTCTCTGTCTGCTCCCCAGAGAATTACCCACTACAGGAAAATCCATAGCCTTAGCCTGGGTGTCCTGTGAGAGGCTAGTACATCTGAGCCAAGCCATCCTCCGAAGAGCCACAGATGTAGCCATGACTCTTGATGAGACATCATTAGAGTCCACAGCAGCATGAAACTGAACCTTAGATGCCTCTATCCCATCTGCAGCCACCGCCTCAAGCTCCTTGTCTAGCTGGGGGGAGGCCTGTTTAGCCAGTGCCAGTACAGTGTCCCACCTGGACTTCTGGTACCTGGCTGTATAGGCCATGTACTTCGCCTGTCTGAGTTCCAAAGAAGATGCCATGTACTGCTTCTTTGCCATGGCATCAATCTTCCTGGAGTTCTTATCTCGGGGGTGTGAAGCCAAGGGAATATTTGCCTTGTCACAGGCAGCAGCCTGCACTACCCCAACATGGCTGCACTGCTGATGTAAGAACTCCGTGTCTGAGCCTGAAAGTGTATACCTCTTGTCCATTCTTCTATCCACAGGAGGTATAGTGTTAGGAGACTTTAAGATTTTTTCATATCTGTTTCCCAAAAGATTTATGGAGAGGAATAGACAGTCTCCTGGACTCTGGGATATCCATCATCTCTACATAATCAGGCTCTTCTTGATCTTCCACAGCCTCCTCCATAGGAAGCTGGAGGGTTACAGCCACTTTTCTGTAAAACATAAAGTGGGAAGGGGACTCAGAAAGCCTAGGAGGGGAAACCCCTGATGGTCTGTCTGGGGAGATGTCCGGTTCCACAGGCACATCCAGACCTTCACTTACATCATAATCCTCAAATTCCCCTTCCTCTTCAAACTCTGGTTCATAAAAATCTTCAAGGGTATACTTTGAATTGGGGGAACCAACTGAACCGAACCCCTGCCAGAAGGAGCCGGATCGGTCGGAACCGGACGAAGCGATTCCACAATCTGAATCGTCCCTGGCTATCTCTTCGGCGGTCAGAACATGAACCTCTGGATCCGAACCGGTCGATTTATCTTTGCACTTTCTTTTTGTCGGAACCGATCCCTCAGAATCGGCTCTCCTTTGGCCCGAAGAAGTATCGCCCTCGTCAGAGGGCACTCCTTCTGGTTTGGTCGAAACCGAACTGGGCTTGCCATCCGGGTCAGCGGACTTCTCGGCCTCCTTTTCCCTCAGTCTACCTAATCTCTTCTCAAAGGTAGATTTGGGAACATTTTTACATATTTGGCAGTCTGAATCGAGGTGGTCAAACCCCAGACAATAAACACAGGTGGTGTGGGGATCTGCCTTGTCAAAGACCTCCCCACACTCACTGCAGTGTTGAAACCCAGTGGGCCTGGCTTTTTTCTTGGGTTTCTCAGACATGGCCAACCTAACCAAACTTACCCTTTTTTCGGCAACTGCCAGGCAAGACTCCCTTATCGGTTCCTAACCGTGTCACGGATATTGGAAAAAAATGGTTAAAACACAATTTTTTTTTTTTTTTTTTTTAGAACCAGTAAGAACTGGTAAACACACACTAAATATAGCAAAATTCACAATCAAATGGTCGGTTCAGCCGAACTGACCGCACTTTCACAAGTTCCACACAGAAAAACAGAACAATTCCTATCTAGCACTCACAGCACCACAGACAGAACCGACTATACGGATACTTTTTTTCGGTTTAAACCAAAGAAAAACTGAAAACTTTAACCGACTTCGAACCAAGCTGAAGCAGAAATCTCCGGAGCGACCGTTCAGTGAGGCGGAGTAAAGAATCTGACAGTTTGAGTTCAAAACACTCCAGACAGAGATTTCAACCGAGCGCAAGCTTAGCGTTCCATGCCCTGCATGGAAAGTTAACCCTTAGTTCTCCTGGGCAGTTCAAAGGTTGGGAATCACTGCAATTGTCAGAATACAGCAAGACTTCATGTTGTTTGTACAACATATTTTGATCACACAGAAAATCCATGGCCTTGGTCTGCATGTCCGTGGTTAGACTGGTTGTTCTAAGCCAGGTGAAGCGTCTCAGGGAGATGGCATGGGCTACTGCCCTAGAGGTTGCATCACTGTTGTTGTCTGCCATGTGGAATTGGTACTTGGTAGCTTCCAGGGCAGTTTTTGTCGTACCCACCAGCTCCTTCACCATAGAATCTGACCCACTGCGGGCAATGGCCAGGACAGACTTCCAAAGGGCTTTCTGATATTTGGCTGTGAACACCATGTACAAAGAAAGTCTGAGGAGCAGGGAAGTTGTGGCATACATTTTGTTTGCTATAAAGTCAATTTTCCTGGAATCCTTGTCCGGGGGGAGGGGAACAAGGAGACTCCAGCTTTTTCACAAGCTGCCTGCTGCACTATAGTTTCGTGGCTAGGGTGTGCAGACAGGAACTCAGTACCATTTTTAGACAATCTATATTTTCTCTCAATCCGCTTATCAACCTCTGTTACTGAAGTGGGGTGTTGAAGCACCTTTATGGTATTTTTTCTTAATGCATTATAGATAGGGACGACCAGGGTCTTGGGGGTTGAAAGACCTCTCATCTCCCTATAATCTTTGTCTTCATCGACATCCTGGTTGGGCTCCAGCATAGGGAGGTCCATGGTGTCCAGCATATTTTGTATAAATGTAAATATGAGGAGGAATCCTCTTGGTCACCCGGGGGTCCCTGAGAGGGGGGAGGCTCTGGGGACTTCTGCAGCTCAAGGCCCTCAAAATCCATGTCAGGGGCATCATAACATTGTTCTCCATCATCTGTGTCACCCTCACAGTCTACGGAAGACAGAACTGTGGAAGAGTGCTTGCCAGCCCCAGTAAACAAAAGACCCATCTTTTGTAGGGTCTGAAACAGTTGCCATGCTTTTTCTATATCTTGCACAGATGGAAGAACCAGCGTAGACTCCCCTCTCCCCAACTGTTTAACCAGGAATGGCACACTAAACTGAAAGCTTGTTTACAGGGGCGACCTGGGAGCACAGGGAAGTTAAATGACTTGGTCAGGGTCACACAGTATGCAAGTGGGGGCTGTAGGATTCAAACCCAGGTCTCCAGATTTGCAGCTCAGAGCCTTAAACCACTACGCTATACTGTCTCCCTAAAATTTTTTTGTAAATGTTTTGTTTTTTCTGTATGCTTTAAGAAGCTGCCTGTTGTCTCGCTATTGGCTTTCCCAGAAGCAATGGGAGCATTTTTGTTTTGACAAACTTTCTTTTTAGCCACTTCATCAGTGGCTTGACTGAGCTTCCTTTTTTCGTCACTTCTACTATTTTTTAATTTGTGAGGCACTTCGTCTTTGGGAGCTTTATTTTTTGGCTGGGATCTGGAGGGTTCCTCAGCACCTCTGCTTACATTTTTATTATTAGTACTTTTGGATGGCCCCTCGTCGGAAGCCTTTGATTTATCCTCAGCCATAATAATCAAAGGTCTGTCTGCTATGTTTGCCAATTTAAGCAAAGCAAACCAGTCCTGGACCTCAAGAACTGAGTGCAGGTTTCTGTGAAAATGCCACTGGCCAGTCCTGCCCCAGTTAATTAACTCTTATCTATTGTGCCTTTTTTTGTTGTTGTTTTGTTTTTCGGTTTTAGAACTGGGATCTATACCAGTGCCAATCTTAATAGAAAACCCAGTAATACTGGTCAACTGGCACAGACTGCTGTTGAACCCTTACAGAAGTCCTCTGACAGATGATACCAATGTCCAGTTTCCTTAAATAACTATGGGTTTCTCATAATTGCCAATCCTGAGAGAACCCCCTCAGGCCCTGCTGAAGTTTGAATTCCACTAGGGTGCCTCACGGTAAAGACCTGCGAGGCCTGAGGTAAAAATCAAGGCAACTGTCCCCAGCTCGACCTTTCCTGCAAGAATTTGGTCAAAAAAGAGAGGAACCGTTGAAATTAAGCACCCGCAATAAAAATCACGTCAGAAATGAACAGTCGCGGTAAAATAAATTCAAAACAACGCAGGTGCACTAAAAATAACAAATTTGCGTGCCACTAACGAAAATGTAAAACTTTCACTCAGCACACTATTAAAAAAAAGAAATATGAGGAAAACTTTACCCAAATAAGCACTAGGAGGCTGTCAACCAGGAAATTTGAGAGGCACCTCAGGGGCAATGTTGCGCTGTCCAGCGGAGAAAAAATTCTGAAGCCTTCAGCAGCTCTCACTCAGCTCACTCCCCTTCTTGATTTCTGATTGGCTATTGCCCAAAGCTCATTAAATTTCTCTTAAAGGCACACCTCCAGGGCAGTTGCATCTAGCCAGCTAACTGCTAAAGTGACTGATGCTAAAGGAATCCTGGGGTAAGAACTGGCTTACTGGCAGGAGTCAGAGGGTGTTGGTAAACAGGGAACACTCTGGGGAGGGAGAGATAGCAAGCAGGGTGCCACAGGGGTCAGTGTTGGGGCCGGTCCTCTTCAATGTCTACACTGGGGACACTGTAGAAGGTCTGGAGGGGAAGGTATGCTTATTCACGGATTACATGAAGGTATGTAATAGGGTGGATGTGCCGGTGGAGGTGAGTGTTGAAAAGATGAGGAAGCACCTTAAAAAACTGGAGGAATGGTCTGAAGCATGGAAGCAGGGATTCAATGCAAAAAAGTGCAGGATTATGCGCACAGGGCACAAGAACCTTTTTTTTGTACTTTCTGTTTATTGTTTTTGAGGAAAAAAAACAATACAGCATACAAATTCAGATAGAAGAACCAGAAAATAGCAGAAAAAAAACATGCTGACGTACAATAACATTAGTGGGGTAACATCTTTGTGCTCCTACATTCTGGTACAATAGGAATGGAGGGTAGTGCTATAAAAAAACGGTTATAAACAACCAGGAACCCCATATAAAGTCCATACAATGCCAGCTGCATCAGTGGCCATAGTCAAAGTCCATATGGAAAAATCGTAGGTAGAACCTGCACTAAACCAGTAGTAGTATTATTCTGGAAAACTATTATTATTCAACAGGGAAAAAAGGTTCCCACAACTCCACATCCAGCTCCCATATACACTATTAACATTATAAAGTTGAAGGCACTAAGCAAAAACATATAGAGAGTTGCACAAAACTATCTCTGTTAAAACGTGCTAACCCCTGAAGAACTGACCAAAGCAGGGGATGGCATAAAGGCACTGAGACACTTTCCATAAAGAATTTAGTTGTAAATGCAAACAAATCCCCCAGTTATACCCTGTACTACAGGTATAATTCAGGAGTCCAAGACCTCCATGTTAATGACCCACAATAAATCCAGAAACGCTCAATAAAAAATAATAGTCCAAAACCATCCCTTAGGGTATCGCATCATCCCAATGTTTTAAAACCAAAGTCCAGTATACTCAGCCTTCATCTGAATCTGACTCCTCGGCTGGAATCTCTGGGGCTGCCTTAGTTTGAAATTCAGCCTCCGTCTTCTCAACCCATCTGCTCGCATCTTTAGGATCGGAAAACTGCCAACTCTTCCCTCCATAGGTAACTCGATAGCGTGCGGGTAGCAGAAAAGAGTGAACTATGCACAGTGCTCGAAGTTTTGGCCTACTGGCATCAAACTGTTTTCTCCAAGACCTAGTTTGAAATGACAGGTCAGAAAATACCTTTACATCTTGCCCCTGAATGGCTATAGGGTACGCTGCACAAGCTGCAGTAATAAGAGCGTTCCTCACCTCAGTGCCAACCATTTTAAGCAGGACAGTCCGAGACTGGCTGGAATCCACAGGCCGTACTCTTGGGTTCACTCAGTAGGCTTGACGCAATTCAGTCCAGTCAAAGTCCTCAGGTAAAGAAAGAGTTTCAGCCAACCAACTTTTTTTAAAAAACTAAGTAGATGATTACCCTCTACTCCCTCTGGTATCCCCACTAGGTGTATATTCCTTGATCTCAAGCTGTTTTCGACCGCCTCTAACCTCCTGCGCAACTGATGATTTTCCTTAGTGAGAAGGGCCACTGTGGCTTGTGTTGATGACTACCTTTTATCAGCTTCAGCCACAGTAATATTCAGTATGGTCAAGGTAGCATCATGTGTTTCCAATTTTGCTAATGTCTTTTCTATTTTAGCATCCATAGCCCTCACCGAGTCCAAAATGGTTTGCCAGGGTGGTTCGTGGGACACATTCGGAAGGGAGGATCCAGGCGACTCCACTACCAGTCCTGACTGTATACCTGTGACACAGCAGACCTCGGAGCTCCCCGATGCTGATTGTTGAAGATTCCTGTTATGACTCATAGCAAATGTGGTATTATTCTGTAGCAAAGGAGTTGTAGAATTGAGCGGCATCAGAAAATATAGGCTCAGTGTCCTCAAAAAGGAAAAAAATTAAACTCTAAAGGAGCTGTTGTTGTGGAGCTGTTTGAGAAAACGTCCTGCCTGGAAGCTAGCTGTCTGGTGCTCACCCTCCTCCCAGGCACAAGAACCTAAGGGCAACTTACAAACTAGGAGGGGAGGTACTAACAGTCGCAAAGCAAGAAAGAGACTTGGGAGTTATTATTTCAGATGATCTAAAAGAGGCTAGGCAATGTGACAAGGCAGCGGGGAAGGCTAGCCAGATGCTTGGATGCACAGGGAGAGATCACAAGTAGGAGGGAGGTTATTTTGTCCCTGTATAGGACACTGGTGAGACCACATCTGGAGTACTGCATCCAGTTCTGGAGGTCCCATCTGAGAAAGGACATAGGGTGGAGGCAGTGCAGAGAAGGGCAACTAAAATGGTGCAGGTAAAACCAGTTCCAAATAGTCCAGCACTCAATGACTATCACTGGAACTCAAGTTCGATTTTAAACTTTTTAATGCAAAATGCAAAAATCAATAAAATAGAGTGGTGGTGTCAGACATAGGATGCCCACAACTTGCCCTGGCGCTTCGGATGTCTTCGTAACGCCCCCTGAGGAAGGGTTTAGACACCCGAAGCACCGGGGCAAGTTGTGGGTGTCCTATGTCCGACACTACCACTCTGTTTTATTGATTTTTACTGATTTTTGCATTTTGCATTAAAAAGTTTCAAATCAAACTTGAGTTGTAGTGATATTCATTGAGTGCTGGACTATCTGGAACAGGTTTTATTGGCTATGAGGGTCCAACCAACCCCCATCCTAGCACCACGCGGCTCTACTATGCTGGTTTGACAACTAATTCGTTGACCAGCATCACAGCCAGCAAGGAGCCACGCACATCAGACTGTGTCTTTTCTTCAGAGGGCTTTGCCCCACCGAACCTCCCATGTGGAGGGGCTCTGCCCCCAACACTCCCTGTACTTTTATATTCCAACTCCGAGTCAGAGTTGGTTCAGGGAGGGGGTACAGGATGGGGGAAAGTGCTACCAGGTCCCGGGCGGACTTCTACAGCGACATGTCGCTGTTGTCAGTATCGACGTATGTCGCTGTAGAAGTGTCCCTGTACGTGGGGTATACCGCACTTCGCTACCTCTGAGTTCACGATTATAACTTTCTGGATTTGCATAAAATGGTGCAGGGCCTACAGAAGAAGACCTCTGAGCAAAGACTAAAAGAATTAAATATGTATTCCCTGGAGGGAAGGAGGGAGAGAGAGGGAACATGACAGAGACATACAAATATCTCATTGGTATAAACAGAGTACAGGAAGGGAGCATCTTCCGAAGTAAGAGATGTTCCAATACAAGGGACACAGTATGAAGTTGGAAGGGGGGACGGCTCAGAGGTAACATGAGAAAATATTTTTTCACAAAGAGGATGGTGGACGCTTGGAATTGCCTACCAGAGGAGTTGGTAGGGGCTGAAATGATCACAGGACTCAAGAAGGAGTGGGACAGACACAAGGGTACCCTGGAGGTAAGGGGGTGCTCTGGAGTTCAGCTTATGCAGCAGACCTCATATTAGATAGGGATAAATAAGGCAGACTGGATGGGCCAAGAGATCCTTATCTGCCTTCAACTTCTATGTATCTATCTATGTATGTATGTAACTCAGAAAGTAAACTGTCACCTCTCAGATAAGGGGAATGTCACTAGTGGTGTGCTACAGGGCTCTGTGTTGGGTCCAGTCCTCCTTCAAATATCTGTAGTCGACATGTGCAGCGAAGTTCTTAACTGGACTAGTAAATACGCTGACAATACCATGCTCACCGGCAAGGCCAGCACTATAAAAGAAACGGAGTCAATTCAACGTGATCTAGACAAAGTAAGTAGGTGGGCACACTTGTTGGGGAATGCAGTTTAACACTAACAAATGCTGTGTTCTACAACTGGGAAAACAGACCATACATCACCCACACAAATTAGGGAATTCAGTCATCAAAACTTGAAAATGAATTCAGTCATCAAAACCTGAAAATGAGCACAGTCTTGGCATTGTTATCAATAACTAGTTCAACCAAAAAGATCGATGCACTTCAGTCATGTCTAAGGCAATCAGGTACTATGGACAATCAAGAGAAATTTCACTAGTAGAAAGGCAGAGGTCCTAACGCCATTATGCATGACTTATGTAAGACCCATACTGGACTATGGGAGTCAAGTACATTACAGTCCCGGTTAACTGAAACTCCCTATTAACCGAACTGGCTTCATGTCACCCTGCATTCTGCATTTCTATCGCATTTTTTCACAAACTGACAGTAGTGCAGATGATTGTGCAGACTGCAGTGTACTGCGAGCTGCATTTGCGAGATAATGCATCCCAGCTCTGTCAATTCAGCCCCCTTTACCTCTTTCTAATTAGGTACAGTACAGTACACACAGCTCAGCTCTGCAATTAGGTTCTGTGCTCCTATTGGTAGTCTCACATCACATGTTTTAACTTAAGTGAAGCATCAGTTTGCAGTGAAAATTTACTGTTTCTATCTCTGTGTGTTATCTCTGTTTCTTAGCAATGAGTGGGAGCGGAACGAGTGGCACAAAGCGTAAGCGCATTGTGTTAACACTGCAGCAAAAACTCAGGATTCTCGATTGGATTGAGAATGGAGAAAGAGCAGTAGCACTTGCAGCTGAGTATGGGGTAGGAAAGTCAACAATAAGTGACATTAAAGATGGGAAGGAAAAGTTACGGCAGTTTGCCATGTCCATGGAGGGGTAATTTGGTCTGGAGAAGAGAAAGACCATGAGGGCTTGTAAGGATGACGAGCGAGATGAGGCTGTATACCTATGGTTCTCTCAGGAGAGGGAGAGGGAGAAGGGAACGTCTATCTCGGGTCCTCTCTTAAAGGAAAAGGCAGCCCAGCTTCATGACAGGCTTGGTGGAGACAGAGGCAGTTTTGTAGCCAGTGATGGGTGGCTTGATTGCTTCAAAAAACGCCACGGCATTAGACAACTTAGGTTGTGTGGTGAACAATTAAGTGCTGCAGATGAAGGAGTAACTCACTTCATGCAACAGCTCATTGAGCTCATTAAAGCCGTGAGTTTGTCTGCACACCAAATTTATAATGCAGATGAGAGAGGGTTGTACTGGAGGTGCCTTCTGGACAAAACTTTAGCGCACAGTGCCAAAAAAGATGCCCCGGGGTTCAAGAAACAGAAGGACCGGGTTACTGTTGTAGCTTGTGTGAACGCTAGTTGTTCACATAAACTGCCCATTTTTATGATTGGGAAATCTCGTGAACTGAGGTGTTTCAGGCATGTTAACATGTCTGCGTGGCCTATGATTTATGCCAATCAGGCACAATCCCACAATATTTCTCAATTGGTACAAGGATCATTTTGTCCCATCAGTAAAACGCCACCTTATGTCACTCAATCTGCCACTAGATGCCATTCTTCTAGTCGACAATTCACCGGCCCACCCTGAGTTGCCCATTATTGAAACTAGGGATGGCAGCATTAGATGTCTTTATTTAACTCATAACACAACATCTAAGATCCAGCCTTGTGATCAGGGCATTCCTGAAAACTTCAAACGTCTGTATAGAAAATGTTTAATGCAGGCTGTACTATTGGATGTTAATCAGGAAATGAGTCTACAGGAAATTGTGAAAGCAATAACCTTCAAGGATATGATTTACTTGGGGGAAGAGGCATGGGACAAACCGAAATCAGAAACAATTGCCAAATCATTGAGGAAATCTGGTATACTGGCCACAGATGAACTTGTGGCTGAAAGCGAGGTGAGCGATGAGACTGCAGCACTGAATCCAGATGAGGATCCAGAGATCGCAGCCATGGCTGAAGACATGATTAACAAGCTGAACGTATGCCTGTCCAAAGAAGACATTGAAAACTGGGTACACTGTGATAGCGCTGAAGAAGGTTACGAACGTCTGACAGATGATGCCATCACTGAGGCTATGCGGCAGCTACCGGGAACGAGTCATGAATCAGACACCAAATCAGACAATGACTCCAAAGTTGCACCAATTCCCATGAATTCAGACGGAGTGGCAAGTTTTGATACATGCTTGCTGTGGCTTGAAAATCAACCCGACTGCGATCCAGTACTGCTGGTGCTGTTGAGAGGGCCAAGATCTAAGGCTGCAAATAAACGAGTTCAGAGCCAACAACAAACCACTATGAAGCAGTTCTATAGCAAGGTTCAAAAATAAAGTGTGACCACATCTACAGTACACAGGCACTTAAAGCACTTAAGCAACATGTGAGCACAAGCATAAAAAAAAATAAAAAACCTTAACAGCACTGATTCACCACACACCTGACCAACCTGTACATTGCTTCCAAATGTCCAATCCCATTATTACAAACTCCCGTTTATCCGAACCATAAACATGTCGCCAGACCAGTTCAGATAAACGGGACTGTACTGTATGGTGTCCTTTCACAAGAAAAGAGTTGAGAAAATACAACAACAGGCCACCAAAATAATATACAACATAAGGCAGGACAGCTATGAAAATGGTCTTCACCATAAATTCCATGCTCCAAGGCAGCTCAAACCTATAGGCTGATTATGCACTAGTAAGAATAGTGAGAGATTCCTGGGGTTTCAACAACCAAATCCATATCAGGTTTCGATGCCAAACTACATAATATACACAGCGTGAGGTAGCGGTCTAACCAGTTTGTGAAACCATGGGTACTGCAAATCAGAGACTGCTTTTATGAGAGCTCAAATGCAACTCTAACTTTTACAAGGACACATCACTCAATCACAGTAACAGGGACATGCAACAAAACGCCAACTGCAGAATAGTGAACACCACAAATTATAAATTATAAATTTATACATAAATGATTACTGGTGACATCCACTCAAATCTTGTATCATGGAATGTAAAGGGGAAGTGGGTTGGACAGAAGAGACAGCAAGTACTAATACACTTAAAGCAATACAACACCCATATCACAATGCTCCAAGAAACCCACACGAAAGAAGCAGATGCTATGAAAGTGTGGAGAACTTGAGTGCGCACAGCTATCGCAGCAGGTAGTAGCAATAAAAGGGAAGGAGTCCAGATCTTAATTCACAGTTCCCTCAACTTCCAGGTTGAACATATATAGAAACACCCTGATGGCAAAATCCTACTAGTCTCCGGGGAAATGAACTTCAACAAGCTGGCACTCGTAAATGTCTATGGCCCCAGTGGTGACCACCCGAACTTCTATGCCAAATTAGCCCTTCAACTAGTACAGCACTCCAACCACGTGCTAATAATGTTGGGTGACTATAACGTTGTGCTAAATGTGTCATTAACTGCACAAATCCCAACAGGTCTCATTGGAATGCAGCCCGAATGCTAACTGGTGTACTCAGGGACCATCAACTCGTAGACATTTGGCAGCTATTGCATCCGATAGAACTCTCATACACAATTCACTCAGGGGTATATAAGATGGCATCCCACATCGACTACTGGTTCACAGCAAAAGATCTCGACCCCTACACCCTAGCCACCTCAATCCTACCCAACACCATCTCAGATCACACTATAACTGAACTAAAAATAAATCTAGAACCCAGGGTAAAGGCATCCCCCACGTAGAGGCTCAACAATTATACCACTGCTCTGGGAGATCAAGAAGAAGAAATCAGAAACCTCATTCAGCACTTCCTCTCTCACACCAAGCCAGAGGACTCCACTTAGGCATTAATATGGGAAGCTCTCAAGTGCAGCCTAAGGGGTAAACTGTTTGCCACTGGCGCCAGCAGAAAGAAAGCAGCAGCAGCCAGATGAGGAAAAACTGCTAGATGAGATGGCGAAACTTGAAGCCCCCTTCCCCCAGAACCCCAAAGATGAAGCCACATAGCAGCAGTGGGTTAAGGTCAAGCAGGCATATAACAATGACCTTTGGGAAACTACTGAATTCCTCTAGAGCAATAGTTCTCTGACTTTGTCACAGTGAGCCTCCCCAAATCCATAAAAAATTTAAATAATCTTGCGCCTCCCCAAAGAAAAATAATGTACTATACTTTGTGCAGTACACCATGAATAAACTGAAACCCCTTTGAGTGCTTGGCTCACATTTAGTTCTTTGTCTTATACTGACTTGGAACTTTTGAAAAAGAGCTCCTGTGCTCAAAGGTGTTATCGGAATAACAAATAAATAAAATAAACAAATATTATTATTCAGCTTATTGTAACCCCCCACCACCGGCCAACCTACCTGCTCTGCTATTTTCATTCTTGAACCATTGTTAACCCTTGTTGCAGTACCTTCATGGGACAGACTACTTCATCTGTTTCCTCTCTATATGAAATAACCTTCCTACATACTTTGCCTCTCCCCCTCCTTCTCTGCTCCTAAGCAACATCTCGTGGATTACTTTGCTCCTTCCTGCTATTGCTCTTAGCACTTATATGCTCAACCCTTGTATTTGGGCTGTTCTGCCATCAGTTTACAAATTGATCAATTCCCACCACTCATTATTAATTTATTGTTCATATTTATTTTCACTATTGCTCACTGTATATTTCTTGATTGTTTTGCAGTTACCTTTTGAAATGTATTCACTCCCTACCTTTCCCCGGGTACACCTGAAATGAGCCTTGGCTCATTCACCTTTCCTTGTCACCTGTTAGTAAATACATAAAATTCACCTATTATTATTATCCTCTTTCAGTTTCCTTCATCTCTTCACACAATATATATATAACCCAAAATTTAAATAAAGTAATTTTTCAGAGTTACTTGGGCCTCCCCTAGAACAGGTTGGGGCCTCCCAAGGGAGGCTGGCCTCACCATTTGAGAATCCCCGCTCTAGAGGAAAGATAAATTTAATTATGTCACAGATGGGCTGCAAACCACCAGAATACTGGCTCTATGAATGAAACAGGAGCAACACAAGCCAACCATCCTCACTATCCAGGATGACACAACTGTCCAACTTATGTCAAACCTTAAAGACATCAACAACAAATTTGAGAAATTCAACAAGACCCTATACATCTCAAATAGGACACCCTCCACAGAACAGTATGAACAATTCCTGGAAGGAGTACACCTCCCTACCCTGTCGAAGGAACAAATCGAAGACCTGGGAGTGGAACTCACCATGGCAGAAATACATGAAGCTCTGTAATCAGGGTTTGGCAAGTTTCTAGGATTTTATATCAGGTCTATAAAAGATTGTGTCAAAAAATCTTTATCTGAGTTATACTTTTATTTTTTTTCAAAACGGGGAGAAGAGACAAAAAATGAAAAAAAAAATCATATTAAATATGAAACTAACCCATCATTAGATCCTGCAGCATGAATTTTTAATTTACATTCAACTGTTCCTACTTGTAATCATTGTGTACCTACTGTGTGAATACCTCTGTACCAGCACTTATTTCACCATAAGTAGCCAACTTTTTTGGAATGTCCTCAATGTGTTTTGTATCATCTGTGATTAACTTCTTCCCAAGCCTTCAACAAGCCATTAGTGTATATAGTAACTATGTAATAACACTAAATGTATTTAACTAATGCTATTGCTGTCCTCTGGACGTGCTACCAATATTTGTTGTAATATTATGTACACCACTATACATAACTAATTTAAGTGGTTCCATGTGACAAGAGCGAAGAAATTACAGAGACACGCATCAGTGAGTAAACATCGCCGAAAACAGAAACGCTGACTGTATACAACAGTGGACCCAAAATCAGCGAGGTCTGCAACACACGCTCCAGGTGCAAAACTGACCACTCTTTTTATGCGGGGTGCTACACCCCCTGCACCCCCATACGAGGGCAGAGCACAATCCGGAAAACGGGAACAGAAAAATAAAATTTACAAGTGCCCAACATAGGAGTACAAGAACATTTTTTTTACCCACCCTTGGCCAGCTCTGAACCCAGATCCTCCTGCACTGTAGACATGAACTCCCACCGCTAGACCAAACAGCCAGCTGGAAACTGCCTGGCCAATCTACCTCCCATGTAGTCATTCCCTACAGCTCCCTCTAGCAGTCACTGTATATTTCAGTCATGGTTCTTCTCCTATCACAGTCACTCTAGCTGTGCCTTGCTAACATTTCACAGGCACTCAATCCAAGTCGCTCAATTTGACTTGCCCATATCACGGGATACCACTTCGGAGTCTCTCCTGAAAAAGGGACTCCACTGTCTCTGTAGACCAACTCAGTCATCAAAATTCAAATAAATAAATATTCAAGGTCGGCAGTTGGTGAGAGTACCAAGGTGCAAAATTCTTCACTACACAGATACATAGACACTGTCGGCAGATAAAGGCCTATGGCCCACCCAGTCTGCCCATTTGAGCTAGTAAGTTCAGGTTATGTTTTCCTAGAAGTCTACTGCCCTTTACCCCCGACCTCTAGAATTCCCTTAAGTCTATCCCATGCATTCTTAAATCCCATAATTGTTTCAGCCCCCATTACTTCCTCTGGCAGGGTGTTCCACTTGTCCACCACCCATTCTGTGAAGAAATTCTTCCTCACGTTTCCTCTGAATCTCCCTCCCTCCAACTTCATCTCATGCCCTCTAGTCCTGGAACATCTTTTTCGCTGAAAAATAGCGTATTCCTGCACTCTGTTCCTCCCTGCAAGATACCTGTATGTCTCTATCATATCCCCTCTCCCCCTCCTCTCCTCCAGGGAGTACATATTCAAGGACTTCAACCTGTCCTCATAGGACTTGTGATACAATCCATGTACCATCTTTGCTGCCCCCCTCCTCTGAAACTTCTCTACCCTATGTTCTTTACGTAGGTAAGGTCTCCAGAACTGTACACTGTATTCCAGGTGGGGCCTCACTAGTGTCTTGTATAGTGGAATTATGACCTCCCTTTTCCTGCTGGTAATGCCCCTGCCTTTGCATCCCAGCATCCTATTTGTTTTACTTGCTGCCTTGTCACACTGTTTCCCTACCTTGAGGTAATCAGAGATGATAACCCCAAGATCCCTTTCCTGCTTGGTGCATGCTATATCCTCACCCACCAACTGATATATTGTGCCAGGGCTTTTGTGCACCATATGCATTATCTTCCACTCCTTTTCACTGAATTTCAACTGCCTAACCCCTGACCATTCTTTAAGTTTCTGCAGGCCCCTCCTCATTCTGTCTGCACCCTCTGGCATGTCCATTCTGTTACAGAGCTTTGTGTCACTGGCGAACAGGAAAATTCTGCCTTCTAGGTCCTGCGCATTGTCACTGATGAAGATGTTCAATAGGACCGGTCCCAGCACTGATCCCTGTGGTACCCCACTGGTCACTCTTTCCTCTGTGGAGTGACAGCCATTTACTACCACCCACTGTGTCCTGCCACCCAGCCAGTTACCTACCCACCGCACTACTGTCCTGCCCACTCCCATATTCCTCAGTTTGTTTAATAGTCTTCTATGTGGCACAGTGTCAAAGGCCTTGCTGAAGTCCAGATAGGCCACGTCTACTGCCCTCCCCTGATCCACCTCCCTCGTCACCCAGTCGAAAAATTCAATGAGGTTGGTCTGACATGACCTCCCTCTGGTGAAACCATGCGCCTTGGGTCCTGTAGTCCATTGGCAACCAGATGTTCCACCTGTTATCCATGGTCCAGCACCCCTGATTGTACCCCGCTTGTGGACAGCAACACATATTTAGGTATATGTACTAACCTTAGGGCAGAGACACTTATCGTACAAGCATAAGTGTCAGGATCTGTGTTCTACTGTATTTTACTAATGCATGTTATGCTATATCATATGTTACCAATGCACCTTAGTACTAGGAGATGCTTTCCATTATATTATTTACTGTATAATCATAAGTTAGGCAACAGTGCCATATTCAGTGCTTATGCATCACTGTAACTGCAAGTAACCTTGGACTTATAGAGATCCGATTGTTTATGCTGTCTTTGCTAGCTAAGCAACTTTCCATGCTAGTTAGGATGTTTACTTGTACCACCTGTTACTGCCCAACTGCATACTTTTTATGTATCTTCTTTTATAGTTTTCATAGTGATTATCGGGGTATAAGACCCCTTGTAGCACGTAGCTTCTCTAAGACTAGAGACTGCACCTATGTAGGTAAGGGAAACTGGAAGTTCTCCCAGTGTTTACACTGTTGGTAGTAAGCCTGTATCATTATTATTTACTAGTAATAAATTAGATTTATTACTTGTGCACCACTTGTCTATTGTCTCTTCCTTTGTGCTGTTCCAACAAGAACCTGAGAAAGGTAATTTTATTACCCAGTTACACATCAACTTCTCCTTCAGTAGTGCTTCCATGATCTTCCCCACTACTGAGGTAAGGCTGACTGGTCCGTAGTTCCTCGATTCCTCTTTGTTCCCGCTTTTGTATAAGGGGACTGCATCTGCTGTCCTCCAGTCTTTGGGTACCTCCCGTTTCCAGTGATCTGCTAAACAGGATTGCTAGTGGTTCAGCCACCACCTCTCTTAGTTCTTTTATGACCCTGGGGTGCACCCCATCTGGCCCCATTGCTTTATCAACTCTTATTCCTTCCGGTTCCTTCAGAACCCTCTCTCGTGTAAAGAGACTTGTGCCCATTTATGTGCTGTTCCCACCCATTGTACTCCCTTCAGGCCCCTTACCCTCCTCTTCCTCAGAAAAGTCTGAGCAGAAATACCTGTTCAATATGTCAGCTTTACTGTTGTCATCCTCTACGCGGCCCCCATCCTCCCCCTTCAGTCTCACTATCCCTCCCTTTGCCTTTCTTTTTTACTCATGTACCTGTAAAACATTTTGTCCCCTCTACCCAATGATTTTGCAATGCGCTCTTCTGTCTGAGCTTTGGCTTCCCTTACAGACCTCCCTGCCTCCCTCCCTCTGCTTCTCCTGGTACTTCTCCCTATCCCCCTCTGCCTGCATCTTTTTGTACAGCCTGAAGGCAATCTTTCTGGCTTTCACTTTCTCCGCTACCTCCTTGGAAAACCACAATGGCCTCCTATTCCATTTCCCCTTGCTAACCTGCTTAATGCATAATTCTGCTGCTCTTGTAATACCCATTTTAAATACTGCCCACTGTTCCTCAACCCATTTCCCGCCCCATTCCCATTAATGCCTATTTCAAGCATCTCCCCATTTTCCCAAAGTCTGCCCCACTAAAATCCAGGATTCGTGTTTTTGTGCAGTTTGGTTCTTCTCCTTCTGTGATTTCAAACCACAGTGAGTGGTGGTCACAGTTCCCCAGGTGCTCCCCCATTGTTACCCCCATCATACTGTTCCCGTTTGTCAGCACAAGTTTCAGTATCGCCTTCTGCCGAGCTGGTTCCATGACCAGTTGCTTGAGGAAGGCACCCTGAAGGCAGTCCAGGATAAATCTGCTCCTGGTTGATGCTGCTGCTGGGAGGCTCCAGTCCACGTCTGGAATACTGAGGCCTCCAACCAGCACCACCTCACCCTTGTCTGCCATCATTTGGATGGCTAGCATCAGCTCCCTATCTGTTTCTTCCTCCTGGGCTGGTGGTCTATAGACCACCCATGTGCGGATGGCTGGCCCCATTTTCCTTTCCAGCTTAACCCACAGTATCTCTCCCCCATTTTGTTCCTCCTGGATCTCTGTGGTCTTTATGCCATCTTTCACATAAAGTGCCACTCCTCCTCCCTTTCTACCTGCCCTGACTCTTCTGAATATGTTGTAACCAGGTATGGCCATCTCCCAGTTGTGGTTATCATTATACCAGGTTTCTGTGATGGCCACAATGTCCAGGTCCGACTGCACCATGACAGCCTCCAGATCCTCCATCTTGTTGCTAAGGCTCCTGGCACTGGCACACATGGCTTTCCATGATTTGAACTCCCTGGACTGTTTAGCTGTTCTGCTCCAGCCCCTTCCCTGGTTGTCCTTTATCCCTGGTACTCCCTGCTGTCTGCCATTCTGTTGAATTTTGCCCCCTTTCTGCCTATCCATTTCTTGGGTGCTTATCTCCATCTTTTGCATACTGCTTTGTAGCGATATCCACTCCTCCTGTTCACTGGTTCCACTGCTAGCTGTGGGGGGTGGGCAATCAGGTACCCTCCTTGCTGGCCTGCCACCTCCCCTGGCTAGTTAAAATGCTTGTACATGTAGCATTTAAACTTATCATTGAATGCTTGGATTCCCCTCCAGGATGAATGCAGGATGTCAAGCTTGAACAAGTCTCCATCCCTCCGGGTGAGTCCCCAGTCACCAATGAATCCAACCCCCTCCTCACAGCACCAGTTCTTCAACCATGAGTTAAAGTTCCTGGTGTATGCACCCCTATGCTCTCCCATGCCTCTCACAGGTACTACTTCTGAGAAGGTGACAGAAGTAGCTACTTGCTTGAGACCCTTCCCCAATTTCCTAAACTCTTCCTGAACTTCCTTAGGCTCCCCATTTGCCAGGTCATTAGTACCTAGGTGGACAATGGCATCCAGCTCACCCTCCCATCTTGCCTTCCCGGCGATCCCCAAGATCCTCCTCCTATCCCTCCATGCCAAGGCACCTGGTAGGCACCTCACCTCCCTGTCCTCCCCCTCCTGTGTTCCTAGCTGGATCCCTCTTATGACAGAATCCCCCACCACGATTCGCTTCCTCCTCCTCTGGGGTCCACCGCTCTCCCCACTGAGGCTGACCTCCACATCCTTCCTTTCCACTTCTCTGGATACCTCTGTTTGGTTGTTCCCGTTTGCCAGTGCGGCATATGAGTTCTTAGTTATTCTTCTCTAATCTCAAGCTTTTTTATATTTTTGAAAAATAAGAAAATATTGTTAATTTAAACTGTATGAAATGGAATGTTAACTGGGAGTGAGACAGGATAAAAATGGAAAAATAAGCCGGCCTGGTGGCACTGAGGTGCTGGGTGCCGCACCTTGCGCTATGCCAGCGACCCGGATTTGGAAACAGACCCAGACTGCCAGGGATCGGATGAGGGGAGGAGGATTGAGCGTCCCAATGGATGCTCTCCTCCTCCAGCCGGGGTGGGTTACCGGGTAGCGCAAGCACCTGTAGCTCCTCTGCCCGTGGAAGCATGGGTAGTAGGAGCCTGAGGCTCTCAGAGTCGGGAGGAGGGACGGTCTGGGCTTAACATCCTCTGTGCCAGCGCCTCTCAGGGTATAGGGAGAAAATGGGGAAAATGCAAACACTCCCAGCCTAGCACGCCCACGAAACCAGGGGATCCTGGTGGCAGGACCTGGAGGATGGAGTAGGAGGAGTCGAGGCCCCTCCAAAGCCGAGGAGCTGGGCAAGTAAAAAAATTAAAATTAAAAAAAAAAAAAGAAAAAATAATGAAAGTGCTCGAAGAGAATCATGTAATGTCAGAAGTTATTACAAGCCTTGTAGAAAACACAATATGACACCAGAAACACACAGCACAGTCATTCAAGATCCTAAGAGGAATACGGATCCTCAGAAGCAACAAGCTACGAGTAGTACTGCACAAAACACTGCACAAAAGAAGACATTTACTGAATCTGTTACTACTTTAGGAAGTAAGGTAGATTGACTGGACTTGGGAAGCCAGACCGAAAGTGCCCCCTCAAAACTCACTGACAACTAAAATACTCTGTTCGCTGGCATCATGGCGCCAAGGGATTGTTCAACGTACTGATGACCCGGGTTCGTGACCACACCCTGGATGGCAGGAGTGGAGACCAGCGGGGAGGGTTAGGAGCATCCATTAGATACTCTCCTTCCGGGGGAGGGGGGTGGGGACCAAGCCTGCACCGCCTAACAAGTGGCTCCTGGTGGCCCGTAGTGGCAGTGCACTTTGCGGCATGGGTGACCATGTACCGCAGGTGCGTCTCCCCAGGCCACCGCCTGTGTGTGCAGGCGCAATATGGGAGGTAGGCAGGTTGAGGGAGAAAACAGAATATCGCCTGCTCAGCCAATCAGATTACGGTTGGCAGGTCCCCTCGCATCATGCAGCCTAGGTGAACACCTTCTACAGTTGACCCCCCACCGTGTGCACAGTGTACAGTCTCCCCTCCCATGGGCCCTGGAGGGGGCCCCTCGGTGAGGGGATAAGTCAGACTGCCAGGGCATGGCATATGGGGGGGACTGTGAGGATGGCCAAGAGGGATGGCTTGGTGGGTGAAGGGGGACTCTTGGCAGGCCTGAAGGAGTGGCCAGTTGAGGGGCACAGGGGAACATAAAGAAATAAAGGTAAAAAAAAAAAAAAAAAATACTCTGTTCTTAGATACAAAATAGTCAAATTTTAAGGGGATTTCTGTAGATAGGAAGGCTTGGTCGAAAACTGAAGGATCTAAGCACACTAACTTTTCCCATAATGACGACCTTGCGAACATGAACATTTCTAATCTGACAACCCCTTAGTTATACCTGCGAGCATCTCCCACTCCTTCACTACCAACCTCCACAACCTTGACAGGACAAGTTAAAGGTGATGCTGTCTCTTTATAGACCAGTGCTATACTGAAAGAGACCATGGAGATAACTACAAAAGTGAGCACTTGGAGGAAACTAGAAGAGAAGGCTGACAACTTCCAATTCACGCAGGTGGGTGTAGTCATCAACACAACCTTGTTAAAAGCACAGATGAGGTGCAAGCCATCTGCACATCTTGGGACTCTGCCCAAGATTGGTCCAGTTTTGGCAGGAGGTCATAAGGGCCATAGAAAATATGTTCCCTCTGGAAGAGACCACTACAGTGAAGCACCCGGTCCCAGGATTGACCCCCAAAGGAGTGAAAGGGAGAGACCAAGTATATTTATGGAATGTCCTGGCGGCTGCTGCACATAAAGCAGTCACCAGGAAATGACTATCACCAGAACCACCCACAGTAGAACAATGGAAGGGGATAGTTGGTGAAATACAAGATATGGAAGAGCTTACACATAAGATCAATTTTAGGTCCTCCTTGTTTGTAAACAGATGGACCAGATGGATCATATGGCGTGGAGATACAGACAGGAGAGATCAGGATAGAGAGAGAACTCAATAAGAATTGAAGGGGAGGAACTACCGGAACTACCAGAATTAAGGGAGACATTATAACACTAAGAAGAATGACTAAGATACTTTGATAACAAAATAAACTGAATATAAAAGACATAGGGACGCACGCAGTAGAATGTTGTTAGGATAAAAGGCCTGTAAGAGATTACCTTGAAATTAAGAACTTAAATCATAATGTAATAGACTGGGAAAAACCTGTACTGCCTGTTATTAAGTTACTTTCTCTGTTTTTAAGAAAAGAATGGGTGAATATACAGTATGAGAAGAAATTATGTACATGTATGCCTATATATTCAATAAAGATGAATAAAAAAAAACACAGATGAGGAAGTTCAGCAGGGGGTTTCTGACTTACAGGACAACCTTATCGGCTTGAATAAAGAAGTTTAACATTACGTAAACGGATCAATGGAACAACAGCAGAAATTACTTGACTCTGAATTATGTGCATGATGGAAGAATATAAGGCTAGTGGAAATACCAACAGCCTGGGATCAGGAGATGAATCTGAAGAAAATCGAAATTGAAATACCTGTAAATTTTCTTTCTCCGACGGCTGGTCTCCGGGCTTCCTTACGCCTGGACTGTACCTCCTGATGCTGGATAGAGGCAGGATTAAGAGCTCTGCATGCAGGGGGACAAGTAGCCCCCCACATCCGGTCGTCTCCAGTTGTTTCTAACGCAGTCCCCATGTGGCAATACTACAAAAACTTGGAAACAAAAACACAAGAAGTTAAGGCATAAATCACCGTGAGGCCAGCCAACTATGTACATTCTGGAAGGGAATCCGAAGCCCGGAGACAAGCTGTCAGAAAAAGAAAATTTACAAGTATTTAAATTTAAATTTCTCTCTCCTAAGCTGGTCTCTGGGCTTCCTTACACCTGGGATATACAAAAGCAGTGCATCCCTAGATGTCCCAGGTGGGAAGAATGTCAAGTGCCCTTAGGGTTCCACCACCACCTGTAGCACTCGGCGGCCAGAGGATGCCACCACCAAAGACATCATATCCAGTTTGTAAAATTTTGTAAATGTATGAATGGATGACCAAGTGGCCGTTCTACATAAGTCTGCAGGAGATGCTTCTCTGAAGTTCGCCCATGAAGCGGCCATAGCTCTGGTGAAATGCGCTCTTACCTCTTCCGGTAGAGACACTCCAGCCTGATCATACGCCTTAGGGATTACTAATCTAATCTATCTGGCTATAGAGTCTTTTGAAGCTTTTTTACCCACGTTTTGGCCTGCAGTTAAAACGAACAAACTTGACGTTTTCCGAATTGTCTCTGTTCTCTTAATATACCTCTTGATCGCTCTTCTCGGGTCGAGTGTATGAAACTCCCTTTCCTTTTCATTTTTCGAGTAAGCGCAGAAGGAAGGAAGAATTAGCTCTTGGTTGCAATGGAAGGGAGACATAACCTTAGGTAAAACTCCTGGATCTGTACAAAGTACCACAGAGTCCTGATGAAAACCAGTATACGGCTCTTTGGAAGACAGAGCCCCCAATTCGATGATTCTCCTGGCCGAAGTAATTGCTACTAGGAAGACCACCTTCTCTGTAAGATGCATAAGGGAGACCTCCTTCAGGGGCTCAAAGGGTGCTTTTGTTAGGGCCTTGAGAACCAGATTAAGACTCCAAGGTGGTAACGTTGGCTTGATTGGGGTGCGTTTTAACGTTGCTGCCCTTAGAAACCTCCTGACATGAGGGTGTGATCCCAGCAAGTCCCCCGAGTCTACCATCAAAAGCGCCCCCAGTGCAGAGACATGAACTCGTATGGTGGCTGGTTGCAGTTCTTTGTCAAATCCCTCATGAAGAAATTGCAAAAGCACCAGTAGGGATATTGGATGATCTTTTACATCTTTGGACTGGAGCCAGAACAAGAATTTTCTCCAAAGTCTATAGTACACCTTAGATGAGGAGGGGCGCCGAGAATTCACCATAATTTCAGTAACCGGAGCTGTGTAGCCTAACTCTTTCAAGCTTTCCCGCTCAGTCTCCAAGCCGAGAGGGATAGATTACTCAGATTGGGGTGTAGAACTCTGATGAAGAAGGTCTGGGCTGAGCTGTAACGTTAAAGGCAGCCCCTTTGACAGTTGAATGAGGAGTGGGAACCATGGGCAGCGAGGCCACCTGGGGCAGACCTGAAACATCTCTGCCCTGTCCCGGGCCACCTTGTGCAGAACCTGGATAGCAGCAGAATCGGGGAGGAAAGCAAACAGGAGTCCGAAGTGACCCCAGTCTAAGGAAAAGGCATCCTGAGCTAGCGCTAGCTTGTCTCTGGCCAGGGAGCAGAACTGCTGTGCCATGGAGTTTTGCCGGCATGCAATCGGATCTACCTGGGGATTGCCCCATCGCTCTGTTAGGAGCTGGAAGGCTCTGTCCTTCTGTTCCCATTCTCCTGGGAGGACGTCTTGGCGGCTTAGCCAGTCTGCTTTGACATTTTCCTGTCTGGGTATGTACACAGCTCTTATACTTGTCAGGTGTTTTTCTGCCCATTGAAAGAGGAGAACAGACTCCCAAAGCATTTTTGAGCTTTTTGTACCATCCTGATGGTTGATGTAGACCATGGTTGTTCGGTTGCCTGTTAGAATCAACACATCCTGGTTGCGTACTTGCTGATGGAAGTGTATTAGGGCTAGGCGAACTGCCCCCATCTCTAGGATGTTTATGCTATACCTTGATTCTATCTGTGACCACTTGCCTTGGGCGGACATCTGGTCCAGGTGGGCCTCCCACCCCCTGAAGCTTGCATGTGTTGTGATTTTTGTTTGGTGTGGATGGCCTAGCTTTCACCCCCCCCATGACATTTACCCTCAGAGTCCACCATCAGAGGGAGGTTTTTATCTGCTGAGAAATTGGAGAAATTTGGATGAGCTGGTGCTGGCTATGTCTGGACTGGGACCACTGCGCCTGAGCAAACACGCTTGAATGGTTCACATGTGCACTAGAGCCCATGGGACCGAATCTGCCAGACACACTAGAATCCCGATTAGTTGCATAAAGGACTGGGGCGGCAGCTGAATGGCTGTTTGAAATTTATTGATGAGATTCAGCAGGTCCCTGAATTTTGTCTCGGGGTGGGGGGGGGGCACCTTGTTGGCCTGCGTCCTGAAGTCTGCCCCCAAGTGGTTCAGGTTCTGGCTCGGGATTAGGGAACTCTTCTTCCAGTTGATGACAAAACCGTGCGCTGAGAGGCATTGGACTACTTCCGCCATGGCCTATACCGCTTGACTGAGCTGCGGGGCTTTGATGAGAATATCGTCCAGGTAAGGAAAAAGCTGAATCCCTCGGTTCCGAAGGTGAGCTACCAGTACCTTCGAGAAAGTTCTTGGGGCTGATGAAAAGCCGAAAGGAAGAGTTTTGAATTAGAAGTGTTGCTTCCCCACTTTGAATCTGAGATACTGCCTGTGCAGGGTGTGAATAGTAATATGGAGGTAGGCATCTTGCAAGTTGATGGATGCCAGAAAATATCCTTGCTGCAATTCCTTGATGATTGAGGACAGAGTTTCTGCTTTGAATGGTCTGCTGTGTACAAAGCAATTCATGAATTTGATGTCTAGGACTGGTCTGTGACCTCCTGTGCATTTGGGTACGATGAAAAATAGGGAGTAGACCCCTCGATTGATCGCTTCAGGGGAACCCGTTCGATAGCCCCTGCCTGCAGAAGATCTGTGATAGCCTGCAATATCGCCTGTCTTTTGAATGAGTTGTTTGAGATGGGAGAAGGCACCACATGAGGTAATGGGGGCTTGGATGCGAACTCTATCATGTAACCCTTGCTGATAATGTCTAGAACCCATCTGTCCGACGTGGTTTGGACCCATTCCTTGAGGAATTCTGAAAGTCTGCCTCTGACTCGAGGATGGGCCCACATGGCCTCATTACGATTTTTTGTTGCTATTTCCAGTGTCTCTGGTGCTTCCACCACCACTGGATCCACCTCTTTGAAATTATGCTGGTTACAGGAGAACCATGTTCTTTTCCCAAAAAAGTTGGAGTTTTGCCCCTTGTTGTAACCAGTCAGGAAAATTGCGTCTTGAGCCCGAGGACCCCGTTTTGCCCTGGCCCCTGTACTGGGGCATGTGCACCTTAGCAGTTTCACCGGATTCCTTCACCGCTTCCTTTAGAGCTGATCCAAACAGGAGATTGCCTTTGTAGGTTGTGTTCACCAAATGGCTCTTTGAGGATGCATCTGCTTGCCAGGCCCGAAGCCACTGGTTGCGGCGAGCCGAGGTTTGGTAGAACATGGTCTGTGAAGCACACCTGACCACCTCTTCCGACACATCTGCTGCATAGGCCGAGGCCAACCCTATTAATTGTAGCTAATCGATAATGAGGGAGTTCTTTTCTGGATCCTCCGCGAATTGAAAGGCTAAATCTGAGGCCCAGGATAGGGCGGCTCTGGTGGAGAATAGGTTTGCAGTGGCTGCCTTGAGAGAAGTTGCTGGAGCTTGGAAAGCATTTGTGAGTGAGGAATCCACCTTTCTATCCACTGGGTCCCTTACAGAAGCCCCTCCTTCAGCTGGAATAACTGTTTTCATGGTTAGGTTAGAAATCAAGGGGTCGATTCTGGGGCAGTCTAACCACTTTTCAGATTGCTTCTTATCAAACTTCAGAAGTTTAGAGATCCGTCGGGGAACTAGGTATGTTCGTTCAAGACCTTGCCACTCCTCTTTTAGCAATTCCTCTATGGCTGGAGGGAAAGGGAAAGCTGTAACTGGTTTAGAGCTCGAGGTTAATCGAAAGGTGTGTTTCATCTGGGAAGAGGCCGCTGGGGTGGGTCTCAGGTGAATCTCAGATACTACCTTTTTTATGAAAAATCTAGGTCGTCAAGGTCAAGTTTCTGGATGGGGAGTCATCCAAATCAGATGACGACTCCACAATCTCACCCTCCTCGGGGGAGAAGCTGTCATCTGAGGAGTCCGGGGAATGGCCCCTGTGACGCTTTGCCTTGTGCATGACCCTGGATCTACTTAGTGAATGAGATCTCTTCTTCCTGTTGTTGCGCGAGGGATGGTGATCTTCCTCCTCGCCTGCGTCTGGATTTTTTCTTTTTTCTCATGGCGATGCGAGGACATATGCACCTCATTAGAAGGACATGGGAAGGGGGTCCTTTTTTTCCTTGCCTTCTTATGTGGTCTTGGGTCTGATGACCCTGGAGGCTGCCAGTTGAAGCATGCGGGGTCCAGAGCAAAGGCCCTATTTAACCTATCTATGAGGTCTGGGTCTAGAGATGGGGTCGCAGTCTGCTGTGTCTCTCTGATGGCCGTAGTTCTTTCTGATCTGGAGGCCAGCGCTCACTCATGTCTGTCTTAGCCATCCATCACAGCCGAGGGAGGGGAATTATCCACTGCTTCTCCCACCCGAGCAGCCTCTGCCTTTTTCACATGTGAGGCAAAAGCGAGTCCATAAAGTAATTCGAGCGAGGTTGCACTTGGCATTTTCTGCCCCTGGCAGGCTTGTCCGAAGCCATGTTCCCAGCAATTGGGCTGTATTCCTTTAATTGGTAATGACTGATTTCTTTATGGCCCCTTAGACTGGGGGGGGTGAAAAGGATGGCCCCTGCTCCTGTGTAGCAAAGACAGATTGCTGTATTTTCCCAATATATGTACTGCTTTTCCCCAGTCCCTAGTTTGACTTGGGGAGGGGCTTGCTGTGTGGTAGTTACTGCTCTCGTCAGCACTTGCTGTGATGGCGCTCCTATGCCGAGTGACTATGAGGGAATGCAGCACTCGTCAGCAAGCAGCACCATCGATGGGTGACTGAGAGTCAGGAAGTCAGCCATCGACGAGAGGAGGCTAGCACTGGTGAGGGGATGTGTTTTTAGTTTTTTATTCCACCCCCTCACGAGCGGAAATTGGTCCGTAGTCCTCACGCTGCTTCTTCTTGTCTCCTCAGAAATCGGGGGAAAATGCACCGCGATGGAGTAGGGCCCGTCTGTACAGCTTGCGTGGTTGAGACGGGAACCCACTAAGGAGCAGAGAAAATCAGCTCCAACTAGTGCCCCTTGCTGTCCACAACAAGAAATGTCCCCAAAAGAGAATAAATTAACTGACTTAGAGCTGTATGTGAACTTTGCTGCTCAAAAATGACTTTGGGTGTTTGTGCTTTATTATGATGTTCTTTTCTCCTTTTTCTCAAGCTACTGGGAAGGCTTTGTAATGATGACTAGATAAACGACCTACTTTTATGGGAGGGTTGAAGGGGTAGCAAGCAGGAGGAAACTAACGTGTATACAACATATGCAACTTCACAAGAGGCTGAGTTGCAAGACATTGAGTTGCAAATGCTTCCTGTTTTTGTATTGTTTTTTGAGCACAGAATAGATAAATCTGTTAATTATGGGTCATGATTGGATATTTGTAATAGTATGGGGGCTGAAGGAGGTACTGTACCGTTGCTTAAGATGGAAAGTGGCCAAAAGATTGGTAGACTTTTTTTTTGTGCTATAGAGCTTTTCAGCCACTGGGGTCACCTCTGCCTGCTTCAGACTCTTTATTCCAGTACCCCAGTCCCAGTCGCCACTCCCCCCGCCATCTCTCTTGCAAGGATCCACATGGGGGGAGACCTACAGATGCTGGTGTTGTCACCATCATTAACAGCTGCCGGTGCACGTTGTTGTTTTTTTTTCACCTGGACTCCCCGGCGACCTGATACTGGACTTGCATGCCCACACACATCACTTCAGTCACACATAGCGACGTCCTGCAGAGCAGACAAGCTCCCTCAACCCACCGCAAAGATCGGTATGATACCACAACCTTGGAACCTCCTTCCCCTGGCTGGGAGCACTGCCGCCACCCTAGCCACCCACCCAGCCACCTGACTGACTTCCCAGGTCCACTCCCAAACCCAGATCATCTGCACGGAAGTGGGTAGCTGGGCCATCGGGTGGCCAGATTGGTAGACTTTTAATGGTATAGTCATAAAAATGCTATGAAAATAAAGCAAGCACCAAATTACGGTTTTAGAATAAATTTATGCTTTAAGGAGGGTTAAATTAGAAGAGTCGTAACTTTATATTCACTGTGCCACTTGGAAGGTTAACTATTTCACTCACCTCCTAAGCTGGCACCACAGCAGAACAAAACATACACTAAGTTGTGTGTGGCACAATCTTCTTAGAGTTTGTTGTTCCAGCTAACAAAGTCCTGCTGTAGCAACAAAATGATGCTCTGTGTGCATGCTAAGTTTCTGTCAGATAGGGGCACCATACCAGACAATTCATAGGGTCTTGGACCTTCTCACCTCAAGTCACAAACATGGACGGGCCATGCTATATCATATCTCAATATCATAAGGTTTCTCAGATTGTACACTGACTGCACTTAGTACACAGGCAATCTGCCCACTCGTTTAAGGTGTCTGACCCTAACTGCGGGTTAAACTATCCTTCATACAGGATATGCCCAGCTGGATTATCTGCATCCAACGTGACTTCTCAATATTGAGGGAGCAGCTGTAGATCTAAGTACATTCTGCTAGTACAGTACGGTGTTCCCCATTCATTATGTTAGAGCGGTGGGCCACCACCCTATATTTTTTTTTGTTACCACCGCCTTTTTACCACTGCAATATATTTACAGCCATCAGCCTAATTATTTTTTTTAATAAAATCCTCCAAAGGCCGGCCCGCTGGCGCAGTGGTATGATGTCCGCCTGCGACGTCGATGGCCTGGGTTCGGGAACGGACTTGGGAGTTGGAGGGCCAGCTGGGGGCAGAAGGATCAAGCATCCATGTGATGGCTATCCTTCTCTGGTGGGAGGGGGCGGAGTGTCCAGAGCACTATGGACCCCTGGCGGAGGCCAGGGGGCTCTGTTGCAACCGGTGCTTAGTTTCTTGGGGAGATGTGCCAGATGCTGATGCTCTGCGTTGCTGCATCATTGCACGCCATGCCTACTACTGGGACCCTAATAATGGGAAAAATAGCGGCTGCCATCTATGACACCCTACTTCCCCTGGCCCTGATCGCTGCTGCGGCTCTCCCGGAGAAGCTGACCTATCCCTTCACCTGCTGCCTCCTGCCCGACTCCATGCCCCACCCTGCCGGCATCCTTCTCCCATCATCGTGCAGTGGCCCCACCCTGAGGGGTAAGCCAGGGGGTATCATCAGGACAGGAGGTAAGTCCTGGTGGCGAGGAGAAGGTCAGGGGCTGAGACCAAGGCAAACTCACACTGAAAAGCATACTAAATAAAAAATAAATAAAACCCTACAAAATTGCGTTTTATCACCATCCTTTATTGCACTACTACCCTGGTTTTGATACCAGTGCTCTAAATCTTATTTAAAACCACTTATGTACATATACTGTGTATATAAGAGGGCCCAAGGAATAATACACCTTCGGCCTCAATCACCACAACCACTGCCTTCTATTTGCAGGCTATGGGGAACCCTGGTACTACCGTCAGTGGTTGCTCTAGGGTAGTTTCAACTGTATGATCTAAAGACCACAGCTTCAAGTAGTGCTCATACACTTAATAAGCACTATATATCGGATGTACACTCTAAGAGACATGTAGAGTTTGGGGTTGTCAGCGCTTCAAAAGTTGCTGTCCCTGCAAGCCCTGTATAAATCCGACCGTCTATGCCATGACTGCCAATTACTTGATCAAAAAGGCCGTGACTCGATGGAAGACTGACTCTAAAAATAATAAAATAAATTTAAATGTCCCGGCCCGTCGGCACAGCGGTTGAATTTCCGCTCGCGACGCCGGCGACCCAGGTTCAGGAACAGACTCGGGTAGTCGGAGGACCAGCCGGGGGAGAAAGATAGAACATCCACAGGCAGCTCGCCTTCTCTGGGGGGAGTGTGGGGATGCGAGCCAGGCACCTGCTGGCCCCTGGCGGAGGCCGGGAGCACAGCAGGATGTCAGGGCTCTAACTGCTGGGGGAGTGATGGACGTCGGCGTTCGCCTTGATGTCAAGTGGCATGTCACTCTCCAGGGGAGAAAACCAGGAAACAGCTCCCTGGCTAAAGCCGGATGACAGTCCCCAGCCCCCCGCTGCCGCTACACTTCATGACTGACCCGCCTCAGCGACTCCTGGAGCCGACTGCCGCAGTGCACTGGACGGCCCCCACTGGTGCCTTCCCTCTCGGAGGGGACCCACCAGCGAAGGATATGCGGGCTACCTCAAGAGGTCGCAATATGAGGTAAGTCGGCGCTGGAGATCGTGGGCAGACGGAAGGACCAAGGAGGCCCGAAGGATGGGCTGGACAGGGGGAGCAGAGGAGGAAAAAAAAACATTTAAATTACTTACCAGTGACTCCTAGGGCAGGATTCACAAAGCTTTGTCCAGGCGCAAAACCAGTTTGCCCAGGGGAAAACTGGACTTTGTGAATAGCTGGTACTTACAAAGCCCAGTTTGCCCCTGCAAACTGGGTTTGCAACCGGGCAAAGTAGGGAGGGAGGCTGCAATGCAAATAAGTGGGATGGGACCTGCATATCCCCACACTCCCATTCACAAACATTTGCTCCACACAATGGCTGTTCACAAAGCAAATTACTGGTGAAAAACTTGGCAGTACTCCATGCAAACATTAGAGGATTGCAGGGGTACTGCAGCCGCCCCCAACTCCCGGTCCATGTCAGAAGAAAACTGATGTCCCCCAGGTCCCGCTCCCAGTATATGTAAAAAAAAATAAAAAAATCCCGGTTTCCATAGTATAGTGATCCCACCCCCTCCCCGGTCCGATCCCCAACAGAATAATAAACAACAATCCCCGGTTTCCGTAGTATAGTGGTCCCTCCCCAGTCCGATCCCCGTTAGATTCAAAATAAAACAATCCCTGGTTTCCATAGCGTAGTGGTCCCCCCACCCACCCACTCTGGTAACTACATCCCACACCGCGTCCCCCTTCCCAGCAGTGCCCCTGGGTCGGTGGGCAGCACAGCCCTCCTCTCACCTTCACGGCTGCCCGCCGACTGAACTGTCAATGAATGACCGGGGATTGTTTTATTTTTAGTCTAACAGGGATTGGACTAGGGAGGAGGAGGGACCACTATATTACAGAAACCGGGGATTGTTGTTTTTCATTCTAATGGGGATCGGACCTGGGAGGGGGGAGGGACCACTATATTATGGAAACTGGGGATTTTTTTTAAAATTTACTTATACTGGGATCGAGACCGGGAGGAGGGAGGGACCACTACATATGGAAAATTGTCTTTTTGTCTATACTTGTGATTGGCAATCAGCGACTGCATGGGTCATCAGGAGGGGATGCACATAGCGCCATGCAAATGAGCCCATAATGGGTATGCAAATGGACACCAAGCGCCTTGCATGCCCAATGGGCTCATATGCATGGCTCTCTTTGTAAATAGGGGGACTGAACTCTGACGCTATGTGTGCCATGGACCATCCTTCTGGCTGGCTATGGGAGCAGCGCTAATCGGGTTTACCCTAGGTTAGCGCTGCCCCCACCTTGTCCCTATTCATAGTCAGATAGCGCACCTGTGGCACAAACGGGAGGTTCTGTGCACACCTTTACGTGGGACTTTTTTTTTTTTTTTTTTTAACGTTACGTTTATTGTTTTTTCAAAACAACATACAGTTTATATCCAAGATCAGGACATTCCATAGTAAAATAGTCGATGAGGTCACCACACCTCTTAATATGCACACATTATACGTCCCATTCTTTTTGATATGTCATAGGAGGGTTGCAGTTATCTTTAATCAATATAAACATCCACCTAGGCTGAATTTAAGCCCATGAGCTGCATGGTTAAATAAAAACAAGACGGCTATTAGTATTTATCTCAGAATATGCCCACCTAAAACATAGGTGGAAGGAATGATCATCATGCTGTATCTCAGTTATGCACCTATAGGTGCTACCCCTCATAATGCTGCTAGCAATATCTGTAAGTATATAACATATTGATAGTTAATAAGGTATGGAAACCAAAGATAGCACAACTTGAAAGTTCTAATCAGTCTCACCCTGCACCCAACAGAACTATAATCACAATAGATAACCTCGGGTACATATGCAACTTACAACAAAACCGGTTAAAACTTTTTGTTTAGGCTAATTAAATAAAAAGCAAAAGTCAACAAGCTGTTGAAAATCAACGCAAATCCTGTTCTTAATTCAAGGAGAGCCAAAATAAAAAATTAATGTTCCTGGGCCCCTGGAGAATTACCACAGTGCCCAATATAATGTTTTAAGTTTATGTGCTGGAATTCCAGACAGACTTCCACCATCGAACAAGTAGGAAAGTCCTCATCTAAGAAATCACATACCCCCCAGGTCTGTTCTCCTGAAGAATCTTCTTTCCTCATCAGCCTGGTACGAGCTGGGCGAGCATGTTTCCGGCTCCACTTTAGTGCTTCCGCCAGGTCCAAGAAAATATAGACCTTGCCATTGTGTACTATCCTCAGCCTAGCGGGAAATAGCACTCCATGCGGGATTCTGGCCTCCCGTAGTGTAGCACACATCCCATTGAATTTTCTTCTTTTTTGCAGTGTGGCATAACTTAAATCTAGATACATCTGGATGGGTTGTCCATCATATAATAGAGGTCCTTTCTGTCTGGCTACTGTCAATAAGTGATCCCGAGTGCCCATACCATCAGTAACTAGAACTACAGTTCGAGGGACATTAGATCTTTAATAATACATTTGAATAATTTACAGATAGAAGATGTTAAACTTATTGGCCTATAGTTATCACAGTTATTGCGTGGGCCCTTTTTATGCATTGGTATTATATATGCCATTTTCCATATATTCGGAATGAAATTTGAGGATAAGCTATGTTCGAATAACAATTTTAAGGGGAGTGATAAACTGTCCGTCAATAATTATAATAGGTGACCAGCGATATTATCTGGACCTGTGCTTGTTTTACCCTTAAGAGTCTTTAGTTTGCTGTAAATGCAGTCTTTAGAGATGGCAATTTCTTCACCCACTGACACATCAGGGTTAATGTGATTGTTTGACAGAATGAAGGCTTCACAGAATTTAGAGTTAAGGGCATTTGCCATGTCAATAGGGTCGCTCAACAATGTATCACAGCGAAGCAATGGGCCTACCTAACAGCTAGTTTTTTTAAGGGAGTTAATGTAGGAATAAAATGACTTGCTGTTCATTTTATTAGCTTTTATGGCAAGTTTGTATTCCCATCTGGCTTTAGCTTTTCTGATTTATTTTTTTTACATTTGTTCTGAATTTTTAAGTAAGATAACCAATTGTTTAGTGTACGTGATTTAAGATAGTTACCATTTTTCTTTTTCTTTTGTTTTATAAGTTTACGCAGATAGTTATTCATCCACTTTGGTTGACGTATATTATTATATTGTTTGGCTTTAGCCGGGATGTAAGTATCTCTCAGATTACATAGAATATCACTAAATATTTTCCAACTCTCAGCGATAGGCAGTAAGGAAATACCTGGTCCCATTTTATTTTATTAATTTCTGACTTCATACTACAGATGTCAACTCTGTTGTACACATTTATTTTTGTATTACTACTAGTGTAATTAAAGAAGTTCTCTATTGTAAACTGTATAGAGTTATGATCACTATTACCAAGAGGTGGTTGAATAATAATATTTTTAATGGTAACATTCTCATTATGAATAACCAAACCTAGAATTCTGTCTCCTCTAGTTGGCTGATGTATACTTTGAGTTAAATTACACTGCTTACATATGCTAATGATTTTTTTACCCATGCCTGAACAAGCTGTCTGCTCTTTCCAAGAGATATGCCAAGGTTAAAATTCCCCATTAGTATAATTTCTCCTAACTTTTCAATTTTGTAACTAGTAACTAGCATTTTCAATTTTGTTTATGATTTTGTCCATAATATCAATGGTTGAATTGGGAGGACAGCAGCAATTCCCAATAATGTAGTTTGATTTATTTACAAGTTTTATCCACATAGATTCAATAAAATGGTTAGAAGCCTTGATTTTTTGAGATATATCAATTGTCTGTAACCGATTATTAACAAAAATAGCGACCCCTCCACCTCTTCTAGAAACTATATTGAGTTTGTGGGATGTGTATCCTGGGATACAATTATCCCAACAAGTTTTAACATCAACCCAAGTTTCTGTGACAGTGATTATATCAATATTTTCAGTTGCTAGTCTGATTTTGAGTGCATCCATCTTGTTATGTAAGAGTCTTGCACTGAATGATAGGAAGTGAATGTTATTGCTGGAATAATGGTTACTGCTATCGTTTCTTACATTAAGAGAGACTGGACTATACAGCCTCTGCCCCCCTAGTAGTTAGTTTGAATTTTATTTATTTATTGAAATGTTTCACCAGGAGGGCACACTGAACAACAAGTTGCTTGTCTCACAGTGCAACGTGGGGAGAGGGGTTACATAGGGGGTTGTGAAGGATGATCAGTTACAATAATATGTGGGTAGTACAAACAATACAACATTGTAAGATTGTGCAACAGTTGGAACACAAGGTATTGTACAATAAACAGTAGTGGAACCTTGGGTAAATTACAGTATGTGTCCAAAATCATACAAAAGAACATATAAACGTACAAAACAGTACTAATGCGATAGAACCATTTATAGTGCATGAGTGTACCAGGAGCAGGCTCGAGGTAGTACGCAAGTGCTGTTGGAGTAAAAAGGATGGGGTTAGGTTGTGCACACTGGTGACCCAGAAGGGCAGGTGGAGAAGAGAGGGGGAGAGGCAAGAACTGAATATGAGGAGAAGGGACAGTCATTTCCTGATTTCTCCCTTCAGGATGCTGAGAACTCTGCCGGGGGGGGGGTCATGGTAGGAAGGCAGAAACTGGGGATGGGTATTAAGGTGGGTTAAAGCAGGAACAGCTGAGGGAAAGGTAATTGTGTAGGGCAGAGGTAAGGGAGTAATTGGAGGAGGAGTGTCGTATTTCAAGGGGAGGGAATGCCAGATTTTAGGGAAACGATGGGCGAAACCAATCTGACTGATGAGGGTGGAGCGGCGAAGGACCGTCAAGGTGCAGCCGTCATTTGATCTGCGAGAGTGGGTGAATGTTTATTGATGCCATGTAAGATCTGTTTGCCAAGCATTGTGCTTCCCCTTCAGCTAAGATGTAAACCATCACCACTACAGAACTCATAATGATTAAAGAAATCTTCCCAGTGGGTGATGCAGTGGAATTTTTGTTTAAGACACCATTCCCTAAGCCAATTGTTCAGGGTTTTTATTTTTTGATTGATCCCATTCGATGCTCTTGGAATCAGAAGAATTTCAGAAAAGCTGACTTCACATCCATGCACAGTAAGTACATTGGATAATGCCACTATATCTTTTTTGATTTCAGATAAGTCATCATGCAATATATTATTGGCCTCCGCACGTAAAATGACGAGTGGATTAGATCCACTGTTTTTAAGTATATTACTGGCCATTGAGGTAATGTCAGCAATTCTAGCCCCTCTGAAACTACAGCAAGTGTGATTCATTTTAGCTGGTTCGCAAATGGCTCTATCTAGATATTTAATAATAGAATCCTCAAGAATAAGCATTTGTCTTTGTTTGCTAGTACACTGAGTCGAGGGAAGTGAAGTTTCCAATGGCATAGGATCTGTTAATGTATCAAAAGACATCAAAGAGTGACAGACCCCAACATCAATGGCTGGAGGAGGTACAACTAATGTCGGATCTTTGGTAGGGGCCGGTGAAATAACTTACTCATTTGGGAACTGGAGGTCGGTTATTACCATATGAGCCACAGGATCCTCTTTGTTTAGTATAGGAGATGGGGTGCCTGTCAGTACGGTATCAGGGATGTCAATCTCAGTGGAGAGTAAAGATAAGGGGGTGAATCTATTATGGGTTTCTAGCGAGAATACATTTGCTATTCGCCCTCTTTTTATAGGTTCTCTTATTTTAGACCTCATACCAGTTGTCATCCATGTTATCACTATTATCATCGTCCCCAGGTAATTTTTTACTACTCAGTTCTGGCTGAATTTCCTTATTATTGGGTTTATTACAGATGGAAGGAATTGTAATATTTTCCAAACTCTGTACCTCTTGTGGTAATGTCTGATTATCAACAAATATAGATATCAAGGGGTATTGTGCATTCAGGTGATTCATCCAGTACCTTAAATCTTGCTATCATGTCCTTTTGACTTTGTTCTACAGCCTTAAGATGAGAATTGAACACTGATATTTCTAGATGTAATGAAGCATTTTCGTCACATTTATTGCAGACATATAAGTGATCTAGGTTTAGTTTGTGAGATATAGCGTACATACAGCAAACTGTGCACTTAACATACAATAAACACCACCATAGCTGTCAGGGGGCCCTGCTGACTAGGCATACTAGATATCAGTCAAAGCAACCGAAGTTGCCGGCCTGGTGGCACTGAGGGTTGAGGCGCTGGCGCAACACCTCGCGCCACACCGGCGACCCATGTTCGGGATCGAGCACGGGCCGCCGGGGGTCAGTGGGGATGAGGAAGGATCGAGCATCCCATGGACTGCTTTCCTTCCTCGGGGAGGGGGTTAGCAGTCGCTGGTGCACAGCAACCCCTGGTGGCAACTGGGGATTGCATTGCTCAGCCGGCAGATGCAGGGGATTGAAGCTGCGGTGAACGCCTTTCAAGTGCACACAGGAGCTTGCACACGTCGGGCAGGGCATCATTGCACGTCCAAGCCCTGGGGCAACACTAACAGGAAAAAACTCTCAGCTGTGGATAGACGAAGGCGCCCACTGTGTTGGTCCACACTCCTGCCATCGGACCTTCCTGGGGGGGGGGGTCCTCCCCTCTCCGATCCCTTCGCGTTGGATTATAGATAGAGTGCCAGGGTGGGCAGACCTACCCCGGGGGCTCAGAGTCGGAGGATTCATCGGGTCGGAGAGCCTGCATGTAAGGTTTCAGATAGGGAGGTAGAGATCGGCACGGGGGTAGCTGGAGAGAGTTCCACAAGCTGGAGTGCATAAATAGAGTGTAAAAAAAAAAAAGCAACTGAAGTCCAAAACAGGACCACTGGCTTGACAACGTGAACACTGCTCACATGCACACACTTCTCAGATGACCAGCTGTCACGAATGTAAAGACAGAGATCAAACAGTCACCCTCTCAAGTAACATCCCACTGTTGGAGGTTGGGGTAATCATATGTAGATATAAAACTCTCCCATCCCTGGTATCATTCATACCCTGAGTGTCACAAGTAGTCACCCACAAAAAAAATAACAATGTGGCAGTTTGCAGGGCACGGCAATGTCCTTTGATGAAACTGACAGTCATCATCCTATGCAAGTATCTCGACATACTTTACTTGTTCTGCTCTAGTCTGACATTGACGATAATTCAACTCTTCACTCAAAGGCAGTAGAGGGTGAAGGACATTCCAACTCAGTAATCCCTGGATTCTTCCAGGCATTCCTTAGTTTGCCCCTGGAAGCTGCAGACTGGCTACTCTCCCATGGTCCAACTCGGTTTTCAAGTAACAGCGAATACTGCCACCAAATCAGTCTCTACTAAAATGTTGGGGAAGGGAAGATACCCTCATGGATAGCGAAGTTCAGGAGAGTTACAGGTTTCTACTAGAACTTCACATACTGTGAACAGGGGCATTATCACCATTTTCCACGGATTCACTTTATATTACTGTTTTTTTTTTTTTTATGACTCTATTTATCACTCCCAATCCCTGAACTCTCTCAGGCTTCTCAACTCACCGTCCGCTTCTTCTGCCCACTGTGATCCTGCTCCTCAACTCCTCAAATACTTTACTTTCTCCTCGCCGAACCTCCCGCCGGGCAAACCACTAACTCTGGGCTCCCCCAATCCAGAGCCCCCGGCCTGAGTCCACGAGGAGACCGAAGAGGCAAAGACACAGATCCAGTGTTGGGCATGTGGCGGCCGGCACTGTGAGAGCTGTCGCCTATCAGGGCTGGAATGGGGTTTTCTTTGTGCGTTTACCCAACCCTCCTCCCTCCCACAGAGCTCAGATGTGCAGTGACGGCCAGCATCCGCCGAGCTCCGCTCCAGTGCCACACGGCAACGTCCAATCCAGGCTACCACCAACTGCCACCAAGGGTTGCGCTAGAGTGACGTGTTTGCCTACACCCTCCCCGGGAAGGAAGAGCCATCCACTGGATGCTCGATTCCTTCCCTGCCCCAGCGATTCCACCCACCCAGCTCGCCTCAACCCGGCCGCCGTGTGACGCGAGACAGAGGTGTCTGTGCCTTACCCTCAGTGCCACCGGGCCAGCCAATTTACATCACTGTTTATCAAGATTTTCAGAATGCAGGATTAACAAACTCATCTATAGTTCACGCTGGAGTTTTAAGTGGGGTCCTGTTTCTACCCATCTCTGCAGGCGGGCAGACTGAAGCAGGGATACTGAACCTATACACAGAGGTTTGTTTAAAAACAGAATACCTCGTTTTGAGCCACATGGATGGTGCTTAATCAGTTAAAAAAGTAATGAATCTGTAACAAAGAGTACAAATGGGTAGCTAATGATATTTTTCAGAAACTAGAATTAATGAAAAAACAGAAACAGAACATGAAACAATAACATATTTGGTTACAGGGCAGCGCTATACTATGGAACAATAACTGCGAATAAGAGAAGAAAAAATGAGAAGTACAGTATGGTCTGGCGCGTTAAACAAGCACAGAAATAACTTGGGTTGAAGGTTCTTTTTATCGTTTTTTTTTTTCACCAAGTGTATTTTTTTTTTTAAATTCCGGAACACACCCCGTAGAAGTGGAGTAACTGAAATCTGCAAAAGGTTGGTTGTAAAAGTGGCATTAAATAAGAAACTCAAGCAACATAAACTGGCCTAATGCTGACCAGTGGACATAAAGGAACCAACCGGACTATAGACTGAGTCGAGATGCTGATTTTATAACTGTTTGGTGTGGTACTTTTATTTTCAAGTATATTTTAACAATATTCTCTGGGTATCATGCTTACTTTTGGGTATCATGCTTACTTTATCTATGAACTCTGCATTATGTGTGTGTTGTCATGATTCAATGAAGTGGAGTTAAAAAAACAATAAAACAAGAAACTAATAAAACTCAAGCTGCAGAACAGCCTTTTTAATCAGTTTCATAGCCTTGGGCAGGTCATAATGACCAGTTTGAACAACTTAAAGACAAGCAAAGATTCAACCGACCCGGTGGCACGGAGGGCTGAGGAATTGGATGCCACACCTCACACCACATCAGTAACCCATGTTCGAAGGCGAGCTCAGGCCGCCAGGGGTCGAGCTGGAAGAGGATTGCAACAGACATTGGGCTGCTCTCCTTTCCCAGATCAGGAGGTTAGTCACCTCGCTCTGGACTGACACCCGATAGAGGCTGCATTTGAAATCAAGGGAGGTCTGGGGGACTGACGTCGGGTGGGTGGAAGAAGCGTGGTTTCTGGGAGTGCGCACCTCCATGTATGTGTGCTCTCCTGTGTTCACGACTGTTCCAGGAGGGATGGTGAGAAAACCACAAAATCCTATGTCTCCCCATGGCTGACAGTGACGGTCCCTAAAGCCCTGGCACCCCGCTCCCTGTAGATCCCCAAGGAGGGGGAGAAGATAATGGAGTCAGGAGCTAGAGGGGGACCTAAAGAAAGGTGTAGGTGGCCATGGGGGGCAAATAGCTATAAAAAAAAAAAAGAAGAAGACAAGCAGAGATTTTGGAATTTGACACTGGAACTGTCCAGGATAATGTGAATACTAAAGAAACAAGCTAGCACGGCTGCCAGGTGATGCAGTTGGTAGTGTATGTGTCCCATGCTGTCAGCCAGAGTTTAGGAGTACACCGTGAGTAGGCATATGGTTTGGGGGTAGGGTGGAGGAGGGGCTGCCACACGACAGCACTCCCATTCAGGGAGGGATAGATGCCATGTTCCGCTGTACTAACGCTCCTGCATCAGGCCAGGGAGCTTGCCTCCTCTGCAGGGGCATGCTATGTGTGTGAGTGGTCTGCAGGGCGCTGTCTGGTATCAGAGCAGACTATGGGCAGGAAAAGGGGTAAAAGCAAAAAAAAAAACTCTGAATGAGCACCAGTCACTATTAATGACAGCGCCATTACCCTCAGATCCCTGTGCTGTGTCGGCATCCCACTGATTGCTGCTGTGCAGTGGTAGTACCCTCTCTCTCCCCCCATCCAATGTCAAGCAGTCCCTGGTGTCCAGTGGCACCCCAACTGTCACGCCGTCACATATTACACACTCCCTAGTATCTAGCCGTGGCACCCCCATTCCTCTCCATATCCCTGCCAAGCAGTCTCTGGTGTCTGACGGCATGCCCTCACCCCAACCCATGCCAGACATGCTCCTTGGTATCCAATGGCATCTCCTCCCTTTTATCTCAGTCAAAGATTTTCCTGGTGTCCAGTGACACCTCCCCCGACCTAATCCCAGTTCAAGCCCTCCCAGGTGTCCAGTGGCAACCCCCCTCTCCCTAACCCAGTAAAACTTTTCTTGGTGTCCTATTCACCCCATCCCTATCCCCACCCTAGTTCAAGCTTTCCTTGGCATCAACTGGCCTTGTGTTTCCCCACTTCCTCCATTCCCTTCATGCGGTGACCAGTAATGCATACCACTCACCTCTTTCTTTGGTTGCCATCTGAATTTTAAATACCACTAAAACCCAGTATCAGTAAAGGTTAGCGGTATTTGACTTCAGAAGCTGAAGAAGCAAGTGGTGAGCTGTATGGTTACCATATGAATGGGGGTGTAGGCCTTGCTACATAAGAGGACCAGGCACAGGAGTGCTCTCTCCCCTTACCAGCAGGAGATGGGTTCGATGAGGAGGGGGGGGGCAAATCGGGAACAGGCTTTTGTTATTTTAAAAAAGGTCCACTGGCCTACGTCTACTCTCTCTGGCGAAGGGAAGAGTTCTGATACAAAGTTGGAATGGGGGGCAGGTTTAAACACATAGCTGCAGTCAGCATCCAGCATCCCACCTCCCAGGCACAAGGCATCGCCACTCACTTGTATCACTTTACACATCTGAGTGATGCAGAGTCATGCCATGCCATGCATGCAAAATGGCACCACCCAGCTCCAGCTGTGTTTATATTCGGGCTAAGTTAACACACTGTAATATTAAGGAGCACCTTTCCTGGCTTTTTACTATAGGTGCCTTACCTGCCCCAAAGTCCACTGGAGCCCAAATTACAATTTTTCAGTAGTCAGAATTCGGGATCAAGGACCTCGTTAGCTGAGCAGTGGCCTTGATGTTAAAATCAGCACTCTAAAATGTTTGAAAAAGAACCTGAAAATGAGTCCCTATATAACTCTTTGAAGCGTACCTCCATGCTGTCCATACTATTACATCACCAAATGTGAGAGTGAGGGGTCGTGTCTTCAACTCGAGAAGTGGAACTCCACTGAGCCAAATTACAATCCCTTCCATCCCAAATTCTGGCTACAGAAAAACTGTTATTTTGGGCTCCAGTGTACTTTGGGGAAGACAGGGCACCTATGCAGTTTGAGTACTGAGCACCAGAAAAGGTGCTCTTTAAGGAAAGCACGTTAGAAAAAAAATATAGGCTTAAAAGTTTAATCGGGATGGGCTACCTTTGGGGATGGGGGGGTGTTTAAACAATTTTCTGTTTTCCTTGAACTACACTAATTTTTTTTAACTTTCATTTATATTTTTCAGAACTCTAAAGGTCGAGGTCCCCCCCCCTTCAGCACTGCTTTTTGAGGGGCAGAGCATGCCAAACCAACCTGACTACCTTCCTCAAATGGGTGACCAGGAGGTTGACTGAACCAGGGCCACAAAATAGTCTATCTGGACCTCAGCAAGGCCTTTAGTACTGTGATACATGACAAGCTTCTGTGCAAAGTACACCAGTGTGATATAAACAAGGGATACAGAACGTGGGCTGCTTAACTGGCTTATGGTTAGGTGACAGGGGGTTGTGGTAATTGGGCACTTCTCCAGAGTACTTAGTGGTATCCATCAGGGATCAGTGCTGGGGCCACTGCTGTTAATCACTGGTTCCCAGCAGGCTGAATAAGTTCACTGATGACACTAACTGGCAGGGCAGCAGACTCCCTAAAGGGCAGGGATAAACTTAAGAAGGACCTGAACAAGCTGGGTGATTGGTCAGACTCCCGTGGTCTTAGATTCAATGTAGCTAAATGCAAGGTGCCACACTTGGGAAGGAAAAACAGAGGCAGGACCTACACACTTTTTGGGGCTCCTCGTGCTACAGTGGAGGAGGAGGAAAATTACCTAGGGGTCATAATAGACATGGGTCTAAAAAGCAGAGTAAGTGGTGCATGGCCACTGATAAGAAGGCTGGCAGAGTAGTGGGATGCATTTGGGGATGGGGGTGACCACCAAGGCAAGGGAATCCTGCAATTTAACAAGGCCTTGGTCAGGTACAACTAGTAACACTGCATGCAGTTCTGGGCTCCTCAACACAAAATGTAGTACATGAAAGAACAAGAGTACTGCCCTACTGACTGTTCTGTCGAGCCAAACTCAAAGCTGAGTTTTCATAAAGATTATTTTGTCAGCCATGCCAAACATCTTAATACTACAGAATAAGAGCTGCATGAAATTCCGATTTCTCAATTCCTGCAAAACGCAAGTGGCTAGCTGTTATTCTCAGAAAGGATAAAATACCTATGCATCATGTATCTGCACTGCATAGGCATGCCCACAAGTGAACGCTGTACAGTGGGGTCCCACAGACCACTCATGGCATTCACGACAGGTGCATTAGCACCTTGTGCACCAGATCTCCCACACCGCACCATTCACTAAGGCGTAGAGTGCCGGGCTGGGGGACAGACGTTATGCGATGGAGGCAAAGAAGTAACTTTTAAGCACCCCCCCAACGGACATCTGCCGGTGGCGTCAGCACAGGGACCCATGCCACACTGCTGCCCTAGCCCACTTGGCTGCTGGGGAGGGTTGAGGGGAGCCATTTGGGCAGTCACCCACTGGATCCTGATTCCCGGGGTCCATGCCTTCCCAGGATCCCTTGTACATGCATGGCAAGGGATCCACTATGGGACCCAGGCCAGGCTTCCCATTGGGTGCTTGCCTGCGCCCCATGATCCACCCCCCTCGTGCAGCTGCACTTCACCCCTGCACTGCAGCGCACGGTGGGGGGGGGCACAGACAGGTGCCTTGCAAGTGTTTGTGGTTGTGAATACTACACACCCTGCGCCTGTCCGGGCCGCATAGCTACACAGTAACACAGTATTTAACAACAGATAAGGACCACTTGACCCACCCAGTCTGCCGGGCATTGTATGCGCATTTCACGCATATAACGCACCCTTTTATGAATAGGGTCCATTGAGACAGTCAAGAGGGTACAACAAAGGGCCACCAAAATGATCAGCAGTAGAGAGACAAGTGCTATCAGGAGACACTGGTGGCCCTTATCTTTGCACAGCACACTTATTCTTCCCCAGCACGGACGACAGACATGGTGGACCTAGAGTCCCTTCCAAATCTGAATTACTGTTACTACGTAAAATAATCTGGTGATGCTCTCTGTACAAAGCATTCTTGTACAATATTTCTGTGCATAATGTGGGACTAGCCACTACACAGTATAAGACCTTTGAATGAGACGTTAAACTGAGGTCCCTTCTACTCATATCGTCATTGACCAGGTGGAATTTAAAGACCCCACAGCACTTATCACAAGAAAAGTAGCCAAGTTTCTCTGGTATCGTGACCAATATTCCCCCAGGCAATAAGACAGATCCATGTAACACACACCCAGTGCTCCTTGATTGATTTGGCATTTTCCTAGTAACTCCAGGGCAATTTTCCTAGGTTCCCTGTAGATTACATTATTTTCTACGGAAACCAAATTGCTTTGTTTTCCTGCATAACCAATGCAAGTCTGTGGGACCAGTTTCCCTGCAAATGGTTGCATTTCCCTGTAAAATACAATAATCCTTGATCTGGGAGCCCTGCACACCCCCAAGGACAGTCCTGGAAATGAGCTATCACAGCTCAGCTCAGTGTGCCTTTCCTAGTCAAAAAGTATCAGTGTGCCTTTCCTAGTCAAAACGAATAAATAAATAAAATATACATGAAACAGTAGAATGCAAGCCTTCGAATATTTTCCTTTTTAAATTTCTGAGGCTGATGAGCTACTGTATGATTCCGAACCCCACCCCCATCATAATACCTTATCAGTAAAACTAGGAGAAAAGAGTATGGTACTGCACAGCAGTGGAATGCTATAATTCCTTAATAAGATTAGCGAGCAGTGGTACCGTTTCTGTTCTAACATCTACGGTTCCCAACCCTCAGTTCATATTCCTTATCTGGAAGGGACACTCAAAACGAACTCTACAGAGAGAAAACACACACACACACACACACACACACACACACACACACCAGTTGTGTCCTTTTTGACTAAAGTGGGATAGGAGTTGACAGTGTCTTAAATACATGATTTAATCCTGTTCTAAATGAGGGACAGACCAAACTAGCATACCAGTGATGCACACCTAAAAGTGAACCACAGGTACAGAAACACAGAAAAAATTATGGCAGAAGGAGAGCAAGGGTCCATCTAGTGTGCCCATGAATTCCCGAGACCTGCTCAGATCCCAAGACCTAGCCCCCCTTATGCTCCTACGGGTTCTATTTGTGCTTTTGCTCTATGCCACCGCAGTTTGAATGATATTCTATGGTTCCATGACCCTTTCTGTAAAACAATGTTTCCTCAGCTCCCTCCTGAAGCTTCCCCTCCTCAGCTTCCACTCGTGTCCTCTAGTGTTGGATTCGACCACCCTGTTGAACAGATCAGAGTAGGGCACCTTATTTATTCCTCCCAGGAACTTGTATATTTCTAACATGTCTCCTCTCTCCCTCTCTCTCTCCTAGTCTCCAGCAAGAACATAGTCAATGCCTCTAGACACCCCACGTACGAGATCCCTTGGAGGCCCTGGATCATCTTGGTCGCCCTTCTCCGGACAGCCTCCAGCCTGTTCTTATCTTTCTTAAAGATCAAATGCACATACTTCATAAAAAGCTTGAATTCACTTGAATTCATGCCCGCGTCATGATCAGTGTTTCTTTAAAATAGCAAGCTGTTTGGTTTTGTGGTCTTCTTTAAATCAGCATCTGTTAATGCGCTCTGCAGGAACTGAAACAGTGAAGATGTTTCTTTCACTGTCAGTGATCAATGACATCATACCTGTCCAGCCTGCTGTTTTACCAATTAAATCCCAGATTGACTGAATAAGCTGCTGCAGTTCTTAGAGCAGTCTGTAGAGCTAATTGTTGTCACTCAGAGTTTGTTACTAACCCATCTGGCTTGTGTTTAGAGAAATATGCTTAAACTCTATCTTTCTGGTCTCATAAAAAGTTGATCATTTGGGGTTCAGTGCTGAATTTTAGTGGTATGAATGAATGTGTATGAGAAATTATCTTGTCTGTATCACAGATGTCAGTTCTCTGTCATCAAAACGTTGCATTCTATTCTGGCTATATGACACAGGGTTGTTTAATGGATATAAAATAAATCTGCATTTTGTTAATTCATAGAAGCAGTGTGTCTTTGATGTAGCCTTAATAAATAGGTTCATGTGAGAACAGTTTTGGTTTTATGTCAGATTGACAAACGTGTCTGCCACACTGCCATTTCAGGAACATGTACTGTATGAACTAATAAAATTCAGTTCTTTGTGGGGTTCTGTGTGAAAATACATCATGTATGTGTATGACTAGAAATACTATATGGCATCCTGATGTCCCTGTCTTCTACCTGAAATGAAATGTGTGCATTTGATCTTTAAGATATGGATTCCAAAACTGGACACAGTATTCCAGATGGGGCCTTACCCATTGCTATTCCAGGATCTCTACTGCGTGAACTATTTGGCAATTTGCTAGCAGCGAATGGAGAGTGTGCCTGATGTCTGCAGTACTACTTATCCAGAGTACCTGCACCCAGCTTTGGATCATTATGCTAGCCAGGCAGTTGGAACTACAGTTCAATGATGTGGCATTCTTGAATGCGTCTTCTCAGGCTTCAGTGCGGGGGGGGGGGTGTTCAACAGTGGATGAAATGCAGGCATGTGATTCTGTAGTCAGACAGAAGCTGGGAAATACTACACTCCAATTCTTCCAAGGGTGCAACCGTAACTGAAACACTTTCCAAATAACAAAACGAAATTGGCACACACGTCAGACAGGTGGATATACATTTATAATGCAACAAAGTTAACTCAACTTAAATAACTTTGATGCTTTGGCATTCTTATTTTTTTGCAGTTACACCCTGTTCTTCCCTGTGCACTTAGTGACCCCCTTTATGCTGGCTACCCCAGCCTCATCACCCTGACTTCCCTCCAGGACTTGTGGTCATACAAAAGTTGCATGGCCTGGGTCATAATCATAGGTTGTCAGCACCAGAAGCAATATCTCTACTATTGCGGCGGTGGGAGTGGGCCATCCTACTTGGCGTAATTTGCTCAGTAAATTGATATCCACCTGTCGCTGGTGTATGCGCCATTTTGTTTGTTTTTTCTCAAAGGTGATTTTGTAGACATGGGACTGGGGTGACATTGTACAGTGGGTGGGAGAGACAGAAGATTTTTTAAGCAATAAAGCACGACAGAGCCAGCCCGGTGGCGCTGAGGGTTGAGGCACTGGATGCCACACCTTGCACCATGCCAGCAACCCGGGTTCGGGAATGGACTCGGGTTCTCGGTGGGGACAGGAAAGGATTGCATGTCTGGAGGAATGCTCTCCTTTCCTGGGGGAGGGTGGGTTCCTAGGCTGCAGTTCAAGTGGCTCCTGGCAGTGGCTGGGGGACAGCACAATCTGCGACACGATTTTCGGGGTTGAGCAGCGGCAGACACCTTACGCACAGGCACGGGAGCGCGCCTGTCATGTGCAGAGTGTCAGTGCACGTCTGTGCTCACAGGGATCCAGAACAAGGAAACAGCCCTGCCCCAACAGGCGAAGGCGGGTTTGGGGATGACACACCCATGCCCAGTGCCGGGTTCTCCGCGCCATCTCTGGCGTCTGCCATAACTTGGACACCCCACTAGATTCCTAGACAGAGTGCCAGGGAGTGAAGGTGGTCCCAGCCCGGGGGACTCAGAGCCCGGGAGTCAAGCAGACCAGGTGAAGGCAGAAGAGGGCCACACTGAAGTAGCTGTGAAAATTTCAGGCGGGCGGGAGAAAGTGCCATCAACTGATCACACTGGAGACAGTTCGAGTAGTAGTGAGGTAGGAGGATAAACAAAGTCGACAAAAAAAAAAAAAAAAATTATAAAATAAGGCACAACAGGGTGTGTGTTACTGTGCAATAACGTCACGCCTCAGGTGGATGGAGCATGAGGCTGCAGGCTGAGTGCATTCAACATCCAAGAAGTGATGTTACTACATAAAAACACACACCCTGGAGTGCCTTATTGCTATTATACAATGGCTCCTTTTCTGAAAAGGACAACATTTTTGTTAGGGTAGGTATACATATCGAAAAAAGTCTGTAGTTTTCCTTTTGTGCGGCAGGGGACATTGCTGCTATGTATTTGCCCTATATCTCAGTTTATATCCCTCTTTCTGCCTTTCTGTTTCTGAAAGCCCCCCATCCCATTCATGTGTTGCTCTCACCCTTTTCCATCACCAGGTAATTGTTTGAAATTGTATACTTTGATGCTTGTGGTGAGGCTGGCTTTCACCTTATTGCTGAGCTTTTTCAGATACCGCTCGCTGTAGTCAGGGCTCAGCTTCTCAGATACTGCCAGCTGCGCTGATGCAGTTTATTACTAAATGAGTGAGTGGCTGAGCGGGAGTGGTAACTGAGAGGAACTGCCATGTGCTGTCCTTTTCCAGTTCCACTCCTTGATTCGGTAGAAAGGTGGTCATATTTAAGGTTTTAAAAGAAAACCGTAAATACAGTAGGCAAAGCTTTACTCAGTACCGACCAACCGCAATCGGTAGTAGAAACGGACAGCCACACGTTATCTCTTTGAAGAACGCCTTACTCAGTTGGTGGTTTACAGAAGTTGCCGACACTGTGCTACATTCAAAAATGCTGCTACTAAAAATAGACAGTGAGAAAAAATGAGGAGGGATGGAGAATGTGTGTATGTGTGTCTCGGGGGGGGGGGGGTATCTCAATGGTTTACTATGTGGTACGCTCAGGGTTCGCAGGATTGAGAAAGGAGTGATTTATAAAGAGGTAATGCGGTCTTTTCTGTGCCTGCCCTAAATATGGTGATGTTATTGTCAGATAACATCACTGTCTCTAGGGCAGGCAGACAAATCAGAGCCCAGGATTCTTTCTTGCCATAGTATAAGTTGTATTATAAAATGGGATCCAAGAAAATTGCTTTCTGATTTGGCTAAAAAGAGAAGATACAGTATTTACCGCTCTTCCTGAATACCTGCTCCATAAAGTCCACTTTTGGGTTTAATTTGGAGATGCTCTGGCCCCATGATATTAAATCTTTTGGCCAGGGTATCAGCAATGGCTGCTGGCTCAGGATGCCTCTATGATACTACGTGGTAATGAATGCCTGCCAATAACTGTTAATGGCTCCCTCACCCACCTCAGTTCTGTTAGTCGGCACAGTAAGAAACATGGGTACAAGTTAAGCTTGTAGGATAGATAGTAAAGAAAAAAAGAAAGACATATATGAAGAGAAAAGAAACCTAGCATTACACTCAGTTATCCATCTACACTAGCAACGGCGGCCTTGCTGACCATAGGAAGAAGAAAGGGTAACAAGGGAAGCAGCCCCAAGAGTGATACCAGCCTATGCTCTGGCAAACCTAAGATAAGAATTAGGCCAGAATCTTGCAGCTGTCACCCAAAAACAGCCACAAGTGTCAATCAAGTAAAATTTGTTACATAATAAAATGAAGAATACATCCATTAACATGCTTGCCTTTACCAGGGAGTGAAAGAAAAAATTATTCACCTTAGTAATTATGTTTCTTCTAATGGAGTCTTGCTGTATTCTGACTATTGCAGTTAGCTCCAGCACTTGAACGGCCCTGGAGAGAGAAGGGTTAAAATTCTATGCCAGGCAATGTAGAAACCTAGAAAATGTCCTTAGACTGTAGTAGTAGACAGTGTACGTACTTCTCCGATCTTACCCAAGCAAGTTAGCATCCCGGTCACATTTATTGAGTTCTTCTTTCTGTCTGACTAACCCATGATCAGCGGATGCTCCCTTGCCAGCTCTGACACTGCTAGCCCAGTTGTTACATATTATGAGGCACTGCCTGAACAGGAACACACACTAGGCAAGCTCAGCCTCAAAACCGAACCTCCAAACCGGCAATCTGCAACGTCGAGCAGTCTGTCAAACAGAAATGCGGCCTACCATACTGTAACTACGAACCCTTCTCAGGCTAAGGCTGCAGGATGACATTGAGCAGAGCTGACCTTTTAGCTTAAAACGGCCTTATTATATTTAACTGGTGCCAGGTGGTCTTGTACTTAACTTACCATGACAATGGTGCAGTGTGGCAGTTTAAAATGTGACTGCCTGTGAGCCCCCAGGGATGAAATTAAACAATAACATGGGAAGGGCAGATTAGAAGCATAGCAAAACTCAAAAGGCATCATCATCGTCAGCACAGCAGCTCGACTACATTAATTTGGCACCATTATACAGCAGCTGAACCAGCCCACACTTGTTACCCGTTGCTGAGAGCCTAATGTAACTACCAGACAGGAACGGGGTGGGAGTGTGGGGGGGTGTCCTTCAGTGACTGTAGTATGCGGTCCATCCGGTCATACTTGCAAATAACTGAAATAAACATGGTCAGTTGCACATTCAAATCAGGGTCGCAGAGCAGTGTAAAACAGTCACAATGTCCCCAGCCCTTAGCGACCAGCACAACTGTAATACTAATACCAGAAGTCAGCAACTTATGAGGCACAATCAAAAACATCTATGAAAAATTTAACAACCGTCTACATCTGACAAGAATCCCCCTCCCCTCTGGTAACTATACATGTCAGCCCCCCTCCTGACTTCCGACCCATCACAGTCACAGAGGTGAAGATGCATACCTTCGCAGACCTCGGACCTCTACCAAAATGCAGGATAACTTTGATCAGTTTCAGCCTCATTATGAGACTATAGCAAACCGGCACCATATACCTCTTTCAACGACTGAACTCCAATTGGTTTCTTGTTCTACTGAGAACTGCATTCCTCCTCCACACTTCGTGATGTGTAGACGGTGCCCTCTGGTCTAATGCTTTGCCGTGCGACAGTACACAGTTGGGGAGGATGGACAGAAGTGACTGGTGGAAAATACACTGCATGTCACACTGACCAGCAATCACTTCTCATCCCTTAAAAATCAATTTTATTTAGTTACATATGTTACAGTTTGCACAGAACCCCCCCACTACATGTCTCGATAGAAAAAAAAAAACCTCAGCAAAAAAAAAAAAAAAACCAGAGAGCCGCAAGTCAGTATTACACCCACACTAGTTATAGCCAAGCACAAAGCACACCTGTTTTGACGCACTAATACATTGGTAACGTGCCTAAAAATACTTTTGTGTGTCTTTTTTCCTTCAGACGCATGTTACCATGGACATTAGATCAGGGTCGCCGAGAGCCAGCCAGGGGAAGGAAGACACAGTCTCCAGAGACAGTTCTCCTTTTTCAGGGCGGGGGGACAGCATGTGCCGCTGCTTGGCTGCCACCTAGTGGAGGCTAGGTGGTGGCACAGCATGCTGTTGCCTCTATGAGGATCGGGTGTATGAGTACGTGTGACATCCTCAAGCCACATGCCCATGCCCTTGTACAAGTGCCTACCTCAGGGAAAGGAGAAAATGAGGTGGAAAAACATCACCAAGGCTGACAGTATGACCTGTTCTGCCCATAGGCCCAGCACCAGAAGAGTCAGGTGCTGCCGGAACAAGCACGGTGGAGTAGCCCTAGGAGAAGTTGGGGTGATGGGGCTTGGGGCAGCTGGCAAGAAAAAGATCTGCCGGGAGCGGGAAAAGCAAAAATCTCTATAGAAGTGGGGACGACTACAGGCGACGTCATGAACTAGGTGGCAGCAGAGAAAGACAGCTCCACACCTCGCTGATTTAATTAAACTAAAATACCAACTTAAACTGTAACAACCTCCGCAAAACTGCAGCCATAAGCAAGGGAGAAGCCTGGGCGACAAAATAAAGCTAATTCAGCCACCCCTGTGGGAAAGCTAAGCCAGCTAATACTTGAGGAGGAGAAAGCTACCATGCAGTCAGGCCGACAACGGGCCTCCTGCCCCAGGTCTCCTAATTCAGTCTCTTCGTCGGATCAAGATGTGGACTTCAATGAAGAGATGGAGAATACGGATGCAGTCTACTCCACGATTCACAAAGTAATTACCACCGTACAAACGCTAGAATCAGTACTGGCAGACTTAGAAATTCATTTAAAAGGCATTGATAAAAAAGTATCACAAACGCAGTAACGTGCAGGAAACCTAACGGATACTCCGGGCACGCACAGCAGACTGCTTATGTATCTACTACAGAGGGACAGGGAGGTGACTAACAGGCTAGAAGATGCGGAGAACAGAGCGAGGAGGAATCATTTCCGATTCCACAGAATTCCTGAAGGAGCAGAGGACAAATTTCCCACTATGAAAGATTCTGTGCAACACGTGCTTAAAGCAGTACTGAAAATTCCAGCGGTAACCCCAGCAGACATACAGAGAGCTCACAGGTTGCTGGGTCCGAAGCCTAAAGACCCAACTTCATGTCGAAGATCGATCATTGTAAAAATGCTGCACTTTCCGACAAACAAGCTGATTCTCTCTACAGTGTGGAAAATACCCAAAAGTGAATTGGAGGGGGAATACAAATATGATTGATCAAGACTTTTCGCCTGCCCTCCAGGCCAATAGACAAAGTGCTAGAGGAGTAGTGAAAATGCTTGAAAATAAGAAAAACATCAAAGCCCCGGTCCTATATCCAGCCAGACTTAAAATTCATCTAGATAACGGACCCCGAATTTTTGAAAATATGCTGGAGTCCTCTCCACTGCTGAAGGAGCTCGGCCTGGACTGTCCAGAGACAGGGACCCTCGAGTTGGAGGAGGAACTGCGAAGGGGAGTTTGGAATACAGTGGGAGGCAGAAGGAAACGAGCACACTACGACGAAGACTTGCCACATTACATTAAAAAGGACATTAAGAAGCTGCTGCAGATAGAAGGACTCATCGGAGCCCAAGAAGGCAGAAAGAAGCTGGGTTGAAGGTCTGGTACACAATCTTGCTGGACATTCCTCTTGATTGTAGGAGGTGTTATTTCTGCCAGAATCGCTTCAGAGAGGCTGCGGAGAAGCGAGAAGTGATGGAGTGACAACATATAAGGTATTTTTGCAAGTAAATGATTACAAAGGAGGGGACAGGGGGACTATTTGTGCTAACTGAACAGAAAGGGGGGACTGTAAAATAAGGCCACGACAGGGGGTGAAGAAAAGGAGGGTGCACAGATTTTGAAATGGGGGGAGGCATGGATTTCGAGGGGGTTAGACATGAAGGGGAAACAAACAAAACAGTGGGAAAATCGCCAGTCTGTGGGGAGGAGGGGAGGTAAGACTGAACGAGGGGAAGGGGTAACTTGTAATATTTAGGACACGGGTCCGCTTGTTCAGATGGGATAGCTACTCATAGCAAGTATTGGTTAGTCTGGGTCAACTAGGCCCTAACCACAGAGGGTAGCGTCCGCAAGCAGGGGAAGAGGCCATAATCTGTTTAGCAACAGCTAACTTCTACTCTGGATAAAATAGTTTGGCAGCCTTTAAAAGAAAAAAGGGGGGGTGAGGGGGATTTAAGGGGAACTAAGATACAAGTGGGGAAGAAGCATACTAGGAGGGGAGACAGAGTAAGGGAAACAAAAAGTTCACCAGAAAAGGCCTTGTTCCTCCCAAGAAAATAAGGGTGGGGGCTATTATTAACAGAGAATCAAAGGAAGGGGTAAGGCGATGTGCGGACTGTCTGGGGTGGAAGTAGCTGCACCTACTAGTGTGGTGGTAGTGATTTCCTCATAATTCAGGAATCACTCCTCACACAACCAATGTGAGGATTGGCCTGGGATCCAAGGATTCATCAAGTCTGCGGCAATAACCTCTCAAGTTACCTTGAAGTCGAAATCGCTACTTATGAAAATAAAGAAAATGTTCTCGAATGTAAAAAAGTTATGGTTCAATGGTTTGTGTTACGGTCGGATTTGTTTAATCCTGAAAGTGACAGTGCAGAAAAATGCAAAGGAAGGGAAACATTATGTCTATTTTAAAACAGTCAATGGTAGTAAGATTATAGCTGAAAAACAGGATGGGAATATTTGGATAATGTAATAAATGGCTAAGATTAAGATGACTTCCTTGCATGTGAAAGGGATAAATTCAGTGGTGAAGCAGGGTAGAGTGTTGGGAGATCTCAAAAGGTTGCACACTGACATAGCATTTATTCAGGAGATAACATTTATCAGAAGTAGAACAAGTGAAATTAAAGAGAGGGTGGGTTGAGCAAGTAGTAGGCTCCGAGGTCGCGAGGGCCAGAGACTACGGCGCCCTCCCCCACACCCGACCACCGAACACTGCAAGACGGCTGAGGTCGCGAGGGCCAGAGACTACGGCGCCCTCCCCCACCCCCGACCACTGCAAGGTACGAGACATCGCGGTGAGAAACCAAACCTCCGTGCTGCTGCTTACTGCAAAGCCCTCTGTGTTCCTGCTTAATTTGAAACTGGCGCCTTTTTTTGTCGGCGCATCTGTGGAGATAGGCTCTCTCGGCTTTCTCTTTACCAGGACTGCAGGTTTTTCTGTCAGGCGGAGTGGTACCTTAATGTCCTGCTCGTTTTGTCGTTATTGCATTTTATTTTTTTTTCTTTTAATGTAAAGCTGATGCACGGACTGCTGCCTTAAAGTTACTTTATTTTACCACTGCCTGCTAGTTGGGACCGTTGCAAACGTTTTTTTTACCTGTGCACTGTAATGTTATAATTTGTGCAGAGACTGCCTGCTTGAACCTCTTAAGCGCCATTTAATTTGCTCTCTTACTGAACCCCCCCCCACCTCGTCCTTATAAATAAACCTTACCTGTCCTTCTCTCCCACAGACGGCTGAGGTCGCGAGGGCCAGAGACTACAGCACCCTCCTCCACCCCCGACCACCGAACACTGCAAGGTACGAGACATCGCGGTGAGAAACCAAACCTCCGTGCTGCTGCTTACAGCAAAGCCCTCTGTGTTCCTGCTTAATTTGAAACTGGCGCCTTTTTTTGTCGGCGCATATGTGGAGATAGGCTCTCGGCTCTCTCTTTACCAGGACTGCAGGTTTTTCTGTCAGGCAGAGTGGTACCTTAATGTCCTGCTCGTTTTGTCGTTATTGCATTTTATTTTTTTTCCTTTTAATGTAAAGCTGATGCACGGACTGCTGCCTTAAAGTTACTTTATTTTACCACTGCCTGCTAGTTGGGACCGTTGCAAACGTTTTTTTTACCTGTGCACTGTAATGTTATAATTTGTGCAGAGACTGCCTGCTTGAACCTCTCAAGCGCCATTTAATTTGCTCTCTTACTGACCCCCCCCACCTCGTCCTTATAAATAAACCTTACCTGTCCTTCTCTCCCACAGACGGCTGAGGTCGCGAGGGCCAGAGACTACGGCGCCCTCCCCAACCCCCGTGCCACCGAACACTGCAAGGTACGAGACATCACGGTGAGAAACCAAATCTCCATGCTGCTGCTTACTGCAAAGCCCTTTGTGTTCCTGCTTAATTTCGGCCCTGCCGACGCAGGGCGTCGGCTCCCCACCACCCCCACCCTTGGTAAGCACTCCCTTTTATAGGCTGCCTTAAGCAGCCTTAACCAATCAGCCAAGTTCTCCATTAGCAGCTATATCATCTAGCCACTAGAGGCTGCTCTATTGGCTAATCTCTTGTTTTCACTGATACCCCTCGGCTTCCAACCCCCTAGTGTCATGATGCTTCCTATTATCCTGCTGCTCTGCCACTTGATCCCCACTGAACAGTCCCCTTCTCTGTCTTATCCTATCACTCCCTTACCCCCCCTCCTCTACATCGGCCCACGTTCTTAACGCTTGGCTGCTTGGGATTTACTGGGTACCCGCGGCCCCCCCCGTGACCCTGTTCTATGGGCTTGGCAAATAGATTTCCCTCCCCTTACTCTCCTTGGCTGCCTCTCCAGCCAGCCCACCATGGCCACTCCCCCAGGTGCTGTACTGTCTCAGTGACCGGAAATTGTAACACTGTTGGCGACCCTTAACTCTCCCTACCTCCTGCAGGCCTATCTGAATGTACAAGCACTACCCATCCCTACCGTCCCCACCACTAAACCTCATTTCCTGATATCCCGCTACAATAAGAGGAAATGCCCCAGATACCCCTCCTATAGATTCCTGCTACTACTCCTCCTCTTGTCGGGGAATATCCATCCTAATCCTGGGCCACCAAAGGTCATGTTGTCTCCCAAACGTAAACAGGGTCAGCTGCGCATTGTTTCTCTCAACATCTGCAGCATCCTAAAAAAGTGGGACTCCTTCCAGGGCTGGGTTCTGATGTACCAACCTGATGTCATAGCATTGACTGAAACCTGGCTCACCCCTCGGACTCCGCTATATCTCTACCTGGGTTTACCCTTTACCGTGCTGATCGACACGGTAAAAGAGGGGGTGGCTGTGCCCTCTACATTAAGGACACCTTACAAGGTCACCTGCTCCATGCCCCCCAGCTAGGGGGTGGCGCACAGGCCCTCACTGTCAAACTGACCCTGGGTAGAGCCCATAACCCCTTATACATAACTACAGCTTATATTCCCCCAAGGGACCAAAGATCAACTTTCCTAGCGTTACTGTCATATCTGGACACACTACCATCTCAATCAGAACTACTAATTCTTGGGGATTTTAATATCAATTGGCTAAGTAATGATGCCATCACTTACATGGATCTCGCCACAGCCCAAGACCTTTCTCAAATGGTCACTTCCCCCACTCGTCTTGACCCACATACTGAATCCTCCTCCCTGCTGGACCTCATTTTCTCAAATCGCCCTGGCAAGATTACCAATGTTACCATCCTCCCAGACGTCCTCAGCGACCACTCTCCTGTGCTCTGCTCCTGGTCCAGCAAAATTCCAAGATCACCTCCCAGAATAATTGTGCAACGTAAACTTGGTCCTGGTAAATTGGCACAATTAAAAGCACACCTCAGAGATGTAGACTGGTCCTTCATCTCGAACACCGTAAACCTAGACAGCGCCTTGGACCTATTCACGCTGTCCTTTAATAGTATATGCGACCGCTATGCTCCGCTCACGAAAAGAGTGGTGAAAGGCAATCATGTTCCATGGTTCACTGAGAGGCTCAAGGCATTAATGCGTTCTAGAGACTCACTATGGCATCTCGCCATAGAGTCTGGCCTCCCTCAGGACAGACAGGACTATAGACTGGCTCGGAATAACTGCACCTAGGCTATTCGCAGGGCAAAAGCTGAGTACTATAAATCCGCCTTATCTTCTTCCTGGGGTTCTGGCCGTAAGTTCTGGAACAACATCAAGGAAATCTGCGGAAAGGTCCCCAACACAGTCCCCTCCCAGGTCATGTCAAATGGGTCCCTGACCTCCGACCCTACAACTATTGCAGCAGTTTTCAGTGAGACCTTCTCCAAACTTAATCATGTCCTCCCACAAGCTTCTATGACCCACCTGCTCCTAGCACACCCGCCCCTCACCCCACAGCCCCCCCCTTCTACTTTCGCAGCATCTCTCCCAAATCTGCTGAACCTTACCTTACTGCAGCCCTCAGCCATGCCTCCTACGCCGACTCCTTGATCTCAGAAATCTTAGACTCGCTCTTAAGGAAGTCCTAACTCCCCTTACCTACATTCTAAACCTCTCCCTCTCACAAGGTAAATTCCCTTCCAGTTGGAAATCCGCCTCCATCACACCTATATTCAAAGGGGGTGGTCGCACAGCCACTGACAATTACCGCCCAATCTCCATTCCCCCCCCCCCAAGGCACTGGAAAAAATTGATTCAGATCAGCTTACTGATCACCTCAACAAATATGACCTTCTCTGCACCCAACAACATGGTTTCATAAAGCCCACAACACGGCCACTGCCTTGCTTGAATTAGAGCCACACATCCATACTGCACTGGATAAAGGCCATATCACAGGTGCGATCTTCATTGACCTCACAAAGGCCTTTGATACTGTCCACCACTCACTACTTCAAACAACCTTACTTAACCTAGGTCTCTCGCAGGAAGTAGTGGGCTGGTTTGCAGACTATCTTACCAATAGGTCTCTCCAAGTTAAAATCGGCAATACCCTATCCACCAAATCACCTGTCCTCTCAGGAGTCCCTCAAGGGTCCATTTTGGGTCCTCTCCTCTTCAGCCTCTTCCTTAACTCCCTTCCCTCATCCTGCCCCTCCAACCTGTTGCTAAATGCTGATGACGCTGTCATCTTCTCCTCCAACCCAGACCCCTCTCAACTCCACCACTCCCTCCAGTCCTCCTTCAAGGCAGTCGAAAGCTGGTTTGTCTCTCAACGCCTTACTATGAACTATAAAAAAACCAAAGGTATGCTTTTTGCGCATCAGCAGAACCCCAGGCTAGGACGTTTTCCTCAGATATTATCTGCGTCTCAGACCCCCCTGGAATTTGTGCATTCCTTTAAGTACCTAGGCATCACTCTGGATTCTGGCCTTACCTATCATGGGCATATTCAGCAACTATCAAAGGCCCTAAATATTAGACTAGGACTTTTGCACCGATTTAAACATTGCCTAACCCCAGAAGCCCTTAAAATTGCTATCTCCTCCTCGATACTTTCCCTGCTCGACTATGGCCTTCTGACTTTCGGTGGGGCAAGCTCCGTAGCCCTCGATAGTCTTAGACTTGTCCTAAACAAGGTATGCCGCCTGTTATTAGGGTGTGACAGGTTTACACATACCTGCGCACTATACCAGGACACAAATTGGCTTAATCTAGACAACAGGATAAAATTTCACACCTGTGTCTTTGCTAAAAAAATCTCCCTTGGCCTCGCGGCTGCACTCTCCCACTTAATCACCTTGGACTCTAAAACTCAGCACACTCTCAGCTCTGACTCCCAGCGTCTCTCTGTCCCTCCCTGTCGAACAACCCAATACCAAAGATCTTTTTGCTACAGAGCACCCTTGTGGATGAATAACCTTCCCTCCTCCTGCGGCTCGATCAAAGTATTGGTCGCTTCAAAATGCACCTTAGGGCACACCTTCACTCCATTACAATCTGCGACTGCACCTGAAACAGTCCACCCGCCCCTCTACTTCTTGACAAGGGCCTCTGGCAGGCCTCCTCGTAACTCTCAATTTCCGCCTCCTCAGAGATGTTAAGTTCCCATTTCTTTCTAACTGTCTCAAACTGTTCTATTCTGAAGTTCTTGCTAAATTATTTTTTGTTAACAAAAAAAAAAAAGTCCTTACTTTGTAACATTTATTGTCCTGTATATTCTGCATTCTGTACTGTGTATTCTGTATCTATTACATGTGACGTGGAACCTTTGTAAAGGAGTCTATGACTCAAAGGTATATCTGATCTCTGAAATAAATAAATAAAAAATGCTAAAAGAAACAGAGTTGCTATCCTAATTAGAAAAGGACTGGAATTTGAAGTTTCAGGCTGGAAAGCAGACAAGGAAGGGAAATGGATTTTAGTGTCAGGTCAGATGCAAGGAAACACAATACACCTGTTAAACATCCATGCCCCTAATTCGGGAGCTTCCCCCTTCTTCAGGTCGGTTTTGGGGGAAATGGCAGCTCAAGCTGAAGGTTGCCTAATATTAGGTGGTGATTTTAACTGTGTTTGGGATCTGCAGCAGGACAGATCTTCTCAGAATCACTATACTAACAGGACAGCAAGTAACGCACTTGAGAGATTTAATTCAGGAGCTAGGGATAACTGACATTTGGAGGGAACAGCACAAAACAAACAGGGATTACACCTTCTTTTCTCATCCAAATCACGCTTATTCTAGCATAGACATGTTTTCTATACATAAAACACAGACTTACAGGGTGGTAGACAGTAACATTCATTCAATCTTAACATCAGATCATGCCCCTATAACAGCGCAAATTCAGTTTGGCCAGACAGTGAAACACACAAATTGGAGATCTAATACCTCTTTATTACATGATAAACTGTTCAAGACATCGATGATAGAACATATTAAACAATATAGACAGTTAAACAAAGGAAGAGGACAGGAAGAACCAGTACTCTGGGATGTGATGAAGGCGGTTCTAAGAGGCCACATTATCAGCTGCTCTGCTCTAAAGAAACGTCAGAGGATAGCCAGACAGGAAACCCTGGAAGAGAGAATAAAAGAGTTAGAAGAGATGCATAAGCAAAGAGGAGGCAAAAAAACTTTAAAAGAAATTACAAAGCTTAGAATGGAACTACAGGACCTAAAACATACAGTAGAAAGATAGAAGGGCAACTTAGGTACTCAGCTCAACGTTACTATGAGGTAGGAGGTAGAGCCACGGCTCTGCTGGCTCTCCGAACTAAAAAAGAAGCAGCAGACAGAATGGTGATTAGAATAGTGAACCAACAGGACAAGGGATTGGAGGAGGTGGAACCTAGTAAGACTGCTGCTACATTTGCTCAATATTATGCTAAGTTATACTCAGAAGATCACATACAGCAAAGGGACACCAAGAGAGGGGTGTTCTTTGAAAACCTCGATCTTCCCAAACTGACCCCAGAGGAAATTAATATGATAAATACCCCAATAACAGATAGGGAAATTAAATCAGTAATTATGGATCTCCCAACCAAAAAATCTTCTGGACCTGATGGGTATAATACTGATTTTTACAAACTGTTTTCTAAACAACTAACCCCCCTTTTGGGGAAACTATTCAGACACTGTCAAAACGAAGAAGTTATTCCACATACATGGAATGAGGCTACAACAGTGGTGCTACCTAAAGAAAGGAAAGATAGGAAATAGTGTGAATCTTACAGACCAATCTCCCTCCTGAATCAAGATTTTAAAATCTTCACCAAAATCTGGGCTGCATGACTGCAAAAAGCAGCACCCAGACTGGTGCAACCAGACCAGTCGGAGTTCATCCCAGGGAGACATCTGAAATATAATATTACATTTACTACCCCAGCTCATTGACCCCTTCCCCTCCCTCTTTAACCTTTTCATAGCATTCCTTTTTTGCTTTTCCTTGTGTAGCCTGCTCCCTTACACAGGTGTCAGTTGTCTTAAAGTAGCATTACCTCTTGTTCACATGCCCCCTATCTCCCTGACTCTGGGGCATTCATCTTACCTACTGCCTTTCCTCACTTCCTTTATCTGCAGCCTGTCCTTACTCATGGCCCTGGTATCACTATTTGCTGCTATGACACTTACGGGTTCCCCCGACTACCCTCCTCCTCCCTCTTTAACCTTTACAACTCCCTTCCTTTTCTTATCAGCTTCCTAACTTCCCTTGTTGCCCCCTCTCCACTCGAGTTTGTTCTTCTGCCTTCACCACACCATAGTGTCCAATCTTGACTATAACCTGTATTTATCTGCTCATGTGTATATATAGTACTCAAACACTACCACTGTCATTACTCTGTGTATTATATTTAGCCTGACTATGTCATGTTACTTAAATATTGTGTGATTTTATTGTGCTCAATGTGCTGTGTAATGTTCTTGTATCCTGCCCAGGTCCATCTCGCAAGTGAGCTTTGCTCAGTGATGTTCACCTGGTTAAATAAAGATTCTGACTGATTGATAATGTAAGATGTTTGTTAAACATCTTAGAGGAAGGTCAACACAATAAAAGATCCCAAACAGCTATGCTTATAGATGAAGAAAAAGTCTTTGACAAGCTGAATTTGGGATTTCTAAAAGATATGCTCACCCATATGGATTTCAAAGGGGAATTTATGATAGCGTTGGAAGTCATATATCAAAAACCAACAGTGCATGTTAAAGTGAATGGCACTCTGTCAAATAGCCTAAATATTCAAAGAGGCACGAGACAGGGTTGCCTCTTGTCGCCCTTGTTGTTCGCCTTGAGTATGGAACACTTGGCAGAAGCAATAAGGACATACCCAAACATTCAAGGAATTATGGTGTGGGGGTGGCCAACAGAGTGTCGCTATATGCGGATGACACAGTGGTATACTTGAGAGACCCACAGACAGGATTAGAACATCTATTATAAAAAATAAATCAATACGGAGAAATCTCAGGTTTTAAAATCAATTTGGGAAAGACGGAAAAAAATACTAGGTGTACAAATCCCTACGGATCTATCCCAGATTTATTCCCAAAATTATGGGAAGCTTATAAAATATATTTATACAGATTTGAACTGTTGGGCAAAACTCCAACCTCATTTACAAAAAGAGTAGAGCTATGCAAAATGAATGTGTTTCCGAGGTTTTTATTTTTCTTCCAAAATCAACCAATAAAGGTATCAAAAAGGGACTGGAAATAGATCATGGATAGGCTGAGAGCATTTATTTGGCAGGGCAGGAAACCTAGAATCAAATGGCAATTGCTTCTTAGACATAAGAATGAAGAGAGTGTGCCTAAACTTAAAAACTACTATGTAGCAGCACAATTAAATGATTTAATAGAATTATCTAACCCACAGATAGACACAAGATGAAAAGGCATACAAGAGGGAACAAACCGAGGAGTCCAACTGGAAAGTTTGGTGTGGGACACCACTTATACTTCGGATATTACAGCAGTAACAAACAGATGGACTAAGCAAACATACATAAATTGGACAGAAGTTAAAAAAAAGATTTGACATACAAACTAAACAATTACAATGGGTACCCATATGGAAGATTAATGGTTTTATGCCAGCCAGATTTGATAGCACCTTTAAAAACTGGGGGAAGAAAGGCCTCACCAGTATTTCACAACTACTAGAGGAGGGGAAGATAAAAACCTTTGCATAAATGCAAATGGAGTTTCATTTACCAGCTAGGGATCTCTTCCGTTACTTTCAGATCAGAACTTTTATTACAGATAAAGGTCTACATTCATTTGAAAACAAAGCTCTCTGTCCTATAATAGAATATATATATACAGTATATAACCTATCACATGCAACAAACCCAAAGCAGGTCATTTCAAAGTTATACATACTATTAAATGCAGAAGTGGGGAAAGAGAAGGTGGAAAAAATCCAGACACGGTGGGAAGGAGAATTACAAAGGGCAATACTCCCCAAGGAATGGTCCCAGGTATGGCAATCCACACATGAAACAACATTGTCAGGGAGTTGGCGTGAGTTCAAGTGGAAGGTCGTAAGCCAGTACTTTTTAACACCCAATAAGTTAAAGCATTTTAAACCAGGAACCTCAAATGGGTGCTGGAGGGGATGTGATACAGAAGGGACTTGCATGCGTATGTTTTGGGAATGTGTGACAATACAAGACTTCTGGGAGGGAATTAAAGTTCAGGTTCGGAAAATGTTTGACCTGTCAGAGGAACTGAGGGGGAAAATTGAGTGCTGGGTCTATATCCCAAACAGCTGAAAGAGAATAACCAACACTATCTGTTTAATATTTTGGTCAAAGCAGCAATCAAGGCTGTAACGTAGAAATGGCTGACTGTAACAACCCCAACTTTGCAGGACTGGATAAAAAATTACAAGAAAATGAAGGACATAGAATTTATTACAGCACGCCTAAACCTTAGGATAAAACAGTTTAATTCAAGGTGACTCCCCTTTCTCCACCCAATAGAGGAACTGGAAGGTACGCAAATTCTAGAACAATTAGCCCAGGACTAATACCACCAGAAAGTGAAAAGTGGATGTATTTTCTTATCATTGTTCAATTAAATTATATGGATGTAATGAATGTTATAGTTGTAATTAGCAACAAAAGCTCTGCACAAATCGGTAAAAGTAAGTTTAGTAATAGTTTTAGGCTTGATTTAGGAATATGATAACAGAAAGGAGCGTTCGGGTACCAACAAGATAAAGCAGTATTTTTACTGAGACCATAGTGCATCAGTGATTGTGAATGAACAGATGATTAGAGATTAACTGTTATAGGTGTAGAATTATTGATTGAAATATGTGTATTATATGAAATGCTGTATTATGTATGGTCGCTCAGAGATAATAAAGAAGTTTAAAAAAAAAGAAATGGGGAAAAATAAAAGAAGACCACGTTTATGCTATCAATAGTTTGGGTACATTTGGGTAGAATGGCTACAAAGCAGTGCACAAGGGAGACTGTTCAGAAGTAAAACTGCTGGTCTGTTGCCGTTATTCATTTTGACCTCTTAGGTGACCAACAGTGTTAGCATGCATCAAGGGGAATAGTGAGTATAAGTCGGGGTAAGTGGTATGTGTGGCCCTTTTTTCTGCACTGTGCACTATGCTGCATTATACAATGGGGTATGAAAATCCTGTAACCTCACTGGTCAAAACACATCATATGATCGTGGTATATCCTGCAATAACCCACGGCTGAGAAATGGCATTTATAAAAAACATATTTAAACACATTTAAAATTTATTTTACACATGGCTCCATTGTATAATCGCAATAAGGGACTCCAGGTCGTGGGTTATTTGGGGATTTACCCACTTCTTGTGTGGTTAAATCACTCGGCAGTGCCTCGTGACACACCACACAAGGCGTGGGTAAATCTCCCAATAACCTACACCCTGTTGTGCCTTATTGCTTAATTACACCAGCACAGGTGGTCTTTGTGACAGTCTTTGCTTGAGTGGAGTTTGCTTTTCTCTAATTAACAGTGAGGAACTTCAGGAGTTAACACGGGCAGGAAGTGGGGAGCTGAGCAATTGGAAGTTTAAATTCATAGTGGTGTTACTCAGGCCTTAATGCAGAAGCAGATAAAAAAGGCTGAGAAAAAAGGTGAGAGATGTTCAAATGTTTTTTTAAGTTGTGTGTGTGTGTGTGTGTGTTTGTTTTGAGGAGTATAAAATGTGCTGTAGGTGTGTTACATTTTCCTCTTTCCATCCCTGGACCCCAGCAGCACCCCCCTAGCACCAACACTGGCCCAGGCAGAACATCTGCATGTGTTGTATCTGCACTCCCGGTAAAACAGCAGGCAGAAAACAGGTACGTAGCTGCTGTAGTTTTAGAGCTTCGGTCTCACACTTGGGCCTTCTACTGAAGGATGAATCTAAATTGCACAAGTAGCTGGCTGTCTAGACGTGACTCACCATCTATACAGAATCATATCTGGCAGGTGCTCTGCCACGTATGATCATGCGGTGCCTATAGGCGATACTAGGCGAGCCAGTGCATTTTCCTCCAGTTTTCGCCCTCGACGTGTTAGAAACGTAATAAAAAAAAAGGAATTTGTGATTCTGCTTAATGAAAACAAATGTAAAGCAAACAAGAAAAATAGTTTACTCCTTTTTGATTATATATTAATACTTAATTCATTATACTTGAGTATTTGTGTATATCTTATAATAGACGTTTTCTCTCATAAACCATCCTGAGTGAATTGTTCAGATGGTGCCTACAAGTAAATATTGATTAACTAAGCAATATACCATAACAAGGTATGGGTTATGCTGGGATTTACCCATGCCTGGTGTGGTTTGGTCACGAGGCTGCAGGCCAAGAGAGTAAACTACACCAGAAGTGGGTAAATCCCAGTATCACCCACACCCTGGAGTGGAATACTGCAATAATACAATGTCCCCCGTTCACTTTAAAAGAATAAAAAAATAAATAAAAGAAGAAATACACTTTTGTTTTGTATTTTACATAATTTTTATTTGAATTTATTGTTGTGCCATAAAAAAATTGTTCTCTGTTGCAAAGTAGAATAATCCCTTCCCCAGTACTGTTTGGAAATTTTTACTTTACTTAATTTTTCTTATAATTTATTGTTGCACCATAAAAAATAGTTCTCTGTTGCTAGGTAGAATAATCACACATACACCCCTCCCCTGGTATTGTTTAGTAATAGAAAGCATTCAAGAGTTCTGTTTTAATTTTTAATTCTCCCTCACCTCCCTGTAACTGAGTCAGTCTTATCTTTAGAGGAACAAAGAGATGCCAGGCTTCAATTTTGTTTAAATCCGGTTTTAAAAGACATCCTGAGAGTTCTAACAACATCTTTAGAGAGTGCAGAACGAGTAGTGAGGTTGCCTTTATGTACTTCCAGGTTTTCTATGCCCTCAGCAGTTCCAATTTTCGTCTGGCTTCTGCAGTCGGGAGGATGTGACCGTTTCTGTTGGGATATTTTTTTTTCTTTATCACAAATCTGTTTTACATCCTCCTCTGCAGAGTGGGCAAGCAGGTCGTCCGGCCGCTGGCAACCGTGCTCCTGTTCTCTGGTCTGGTCTACGAATCGCTCTCCTCCACACAGGCTGGCCAACACCTTGGGGGGGCACACCTCTCTAGGTCTGGGGGTGCAGCGCACGGCCCTCAGCCGCCACACCTGCCCCGCAATTTTCTGCCTGGTTTTCACCCCTAGAGCTGGACATGCAATGACGTCAGCGCACTTATGTGCTGACATCCACCGTGCTCTGACTCTCTGCTGCACATCTCTCCTGTAGCGCACCCAACTTCCATCAGGTGCCACTGTGGAGCGATGTGAACCCCTGTACCCACCCCAGAGAGAGGAGAGCAGTCATGGGACACTCCATCCTCTCCCTCCCCTGCTGACCCCGGATGGCCCGGGTCCGTTTCTGAACCCGGGTCGCCAGCATAGTGCGAGGCGTGGCATCCAGCACTTCGACTCTCAGCGTCACTGGGCCAGCATCGGGAAATGTTTTTTTGTTTTAATCTGTACTTATTTGGGGCATTTATAAGTGGATTCCCTAGCTGCCAACTGACAGTGTCGTGGGTATTGGGAAACATGGTTCATAGCAGGAAACACATGGAGAGAGGTAAGGCGGGTGAACCATGCTACATTCTCACAGAGAAAATATATATATTTTTTTAAATACGTTTTATTGTATGCACAGTGACTGTGGTGACTGTTGTGGTCAGTGAGCTTAAAAATGCAGCCCATTTTATACTCGTCACCGTTTACCAATAAACAACATGGCGGCTTTTTGGTTTGATTTTTGTGGGGTGGGAGTGATTTAAACTAGGGAGGATTCCAGATGCTGCTGACTGGCACCTTTTTCTGTGGGTCATGGCAGGATTTACCACAGCTGTCAGGTGCCGGTCAGCCAATCAGCTTTTCAGTATTCTCGGAGCCATTGTACAATATGAATTGTGAACTGGGTGCCGTAAATACAGAAAGCTGATTGGCTGAGACGTTTTTTAAGCCATGATGATATCGGGCTACATCATCACGGCTTAAAAAGAGCTCCGGCTACCAACCTTCTTACACACAGCACAATGTTTCCTATTTCCCAAAGTCCGCAGTCAGCCACTATTTAAAAAAAAAAAAAAAAAAAAAAAACTTGTCAACTGCCCCTCCTCCCCTTTACATTTTGCCCACAGTACCTGCTCTCCACATGAAAAAGAAAACTCTCGCTCTCCTTCAGAGCGCCATGTACTGCAGTACAGGAACAGCAGTTCCTCACGCGCTGCCGGTCTCCTGCTGACTGAAACAAACCGCTGCCGACCACCACGCTAATTCCAACTCAACCCTCCCGTTCCTCTCAGAGACAACACTCCAATACCAACTCCTCTCACAGACTGCACAATCACAGGTCATGCTCATTTTTCTCAAATGCCAGCTCCTTCGGTTTACTCAGCGAACGGCTGCTCCCCTTCACTTCACCCCACGCCGCATACAGTGACACTCGGTTTGTAAGGAGGGGTGCTCGAGAACAGCTCTCCCAATGTTTAACCAGCATGTTTTACATATTGCAGACCACCAGCTCTTGCTAGACTTGCCAGATTTTTTTTTTTTTTTTTTAGTCTTTGGTAACCGGGTAAGGCTCACTAGGCACAAGTGCCTGTTTTCAGGGGCAACCTGGGAGCACTGGGCGGTTAAGCTACTTGCTCAGAGTATGCAAGTGGAGGTTGTGAGAATCAAACCCACGTCTGGTCTGCTGGATGTACCAAGCTCATTCACAGCTCATTACTCTAACCTCTAGACTATACTGCCAGCCCAGCTTACTCCTTCCTTCTTTCCATAGCCCTGAAATCCAATATAAACTCAGCAATGGGTTGGGGGGGGGGAGTAACTGTGTGGAACACATACACAACAATGGCTGGTACCAAACAGCAGTGCACCATGCTGATGGGAAGCAACAAATGGAAACAGCACCACCTACTGCCCAAAACATGACATATACTAACTTTTTTTTTTTTAAATGTCTACCTACACTCATATAAAAACAGTATTAAAATATTTAAAAACTTTATTTTTTACATTAAATGTATAAAATATCAATTGATACAGTTCATAATAGCAATAATGCACTCCAGTGTGTGGTACATCATGAGATATCGCCACTGCTCAGGCGGTTGGACGCACTCAGCCTGCGGCCTCGTGCCCAACCACGCGAGGTGTGACGATATCTCATGATATACCACACCCTGTCGTGCATTATTGCTTAATTTTAAGCTATTAAACACTAAACACCCCAATTAGAAAAAAAAAAAATTTACTGTTGAAAAGACATTTACTGATCAATAGATTAGACAGTCAAAATACAACTATACAGAAAAGGTAAATATCGTTATATGGGCACGCCGGGGACCGCCCACTCTTTATACCATATGTGACATCGGGGGTGGGATGACGGGGGGAGGGCGGTCCTCGCCATAGACTGCTAGCTAGTAGTTTTCCATGGAGTCCTGCCACTTGCCGGCTACAGTCCTATGTGTGTTACCTGCTGCAAGAGCTGACTCTCGAAGTAAGATATATAATTTTAATTACTGACTAGGCCTGATAATACATGGATAACTGTGACATAAGCTGTCGTTATAACCAGCCAGATATAACAGCAAGACAGATAAAAGTTGTCAGTCAAAACTCAGCAGTGTGAGCATCCTCTGTATAAAACTGCCAACTGCCCAAACTGATGCAGCAATAAAGCTGCCCGCAGCATTATTAGGTTCCGACTCCAGGATAGGCAGTGGAGACGGACCAGACTTTTCCCAGCCCCATGACAAGCAGCGGGGCTAAAAAACAGGAAGTTCTTGGTGCTTATCTCCAAGACAACACCACGAAGAAGCAAGTGCAGGAAATAGACGCCAGTACAGTAAGCACTTATAAAGGTCGCAAGGGCCAGTCCCAAAGCCCTCCCTGACGCTCGCTAGCCCGCCCGATTGCCCAAAAGCACAGCTTCTATCAAGATACCACCCCCTCCCCGAGGAGACCAGAGGTCACGAGGGCCAGTCCCGAAGCCTTCCCTGCCGCTCGCTAGCCCGCCCAATTGCCCAAAAGCACAGCTTCTATCAAGGTAATTGCTCCTCTCACCTGAAGGCAGTCGCGACCATTTGGAAAGACTGCTCGGCTTCCACCGCATTTGGCGCCTTTTGTATCAACGGCTGCAAGCGCCCTTAAACTGTGCACTGCTATCTGGTGCTCAGGCTGGAAATGAATTTACTTGCTGAGCCTTATTTGTTTGCCATATTGTAAGCAGAGTAGCTAAAGTGATTCGTGGGTGAAAGTCTGTGTAAGGTATATCTTGTCCTTATTTTATTTTTGTTTTTCTTTCTCCACAATTTCAGCAACTGAGGTATGGGCTAAACGGAATGTACACTCAGTAAACATACATTTCGAGGGGATTACAGTATAAAGTGCTAAAAAGTAAATACCTATGTGCAGACATCTTAGCGAGTGGGAAAGTTTTTAATCAGGGTTACCTGGGTGCAGATTTCTGAGCTCTGCGTTGCCATTAATTTCCACAAATTGTGTCCCATAAGCATTGAATCTGTAATTTGATCAGCCTGTCCTGCTTTGTCTCTTCTTTCCACTCCTGTAACAGCCCACCCTAATCCTTAATCTGTTTTGTCTTACTGTGTATTTAATCCCTGCCTCCCTCTCCTCAGAGATACCACCCTCCCCGAGGAGACGGGAGGTTGCGAGGGCCAGTCCCAAGCCCTCCCTGCTGCTCGCTAGCCCGCCCGATTGCCCAAAAGCACAGCTTCTATCAAGGTAATTGCTCCTCTCACCTGAAAGCAGTTGCGACCGTTTGGAAAGACTGCTTGGCTTCCACCGCATTTGGCGCCTTTTGTATCAACGGCTGCAAGCGCCCTTAAACTGTGCACTGCTATCTGGTGCTCAGGCTTGGCCCCGCCGAACGCTATGCGTTCGGCTCCCCACCCCCACCCTTGGTCGGCACTCAAACTTATAGCCACGGGGTGTCACGTGAGGTGGCTAAATAACCTATCAGCTCACTTTTCCAGCTGCAGATTATACAAAGTTAACACTAGTGGCCACTGCTGCATATCTATCGCTATCGTCGCACATAATGTTATCTCTGCTACTGACAATCTTCCTGACTTCCAGGACCCTTCTACAAGCTAATCAACCCCCTCTAGAGGCACCCAAACCACACTACCTCAACTTTCCCATTAATCACTATTCTACCAATGATGACCTCAGACCCTGTCCCTCCCACATCCCACTTACAAGCCATACTGAACATGCTGGCTTATACCCACACGCTCTCACCCTAACCCTCACACCCTCTCATGCTACACATTGTACCTTAGCCCCCACCCCCCAAGCTCTCAACCCCCACCACCCTGACAGACCCTATAACCACCCCCCATACTTCCCTCGCCCTTCTAGCATGTGTCATTCCCACTCTCCCAGTTCCCACCTAAAAGCGATAAAAACCCCACATCCTACCAAACCCAACGTCACTCATCCAAACTCTGCAGGCTGGCCCTGCTGCGGCACACCCTCCTACTCTTATTAATATCTGGCAATATCCACCCCAACCCAGGACCTCCCTGCGCCAAGGCATCTCCAAACCACCCTAGGGGTAATCTACTGCTAGCCACTATAAATATATGCAGCCTTCCAAAAAAACATACCCCTCTTCAAGGCTGGATTGCCCAACATACACCGGACATTCTTGCCCTCTCGGAGACCTGGCTCTCTGACAGAATACCCAATGATGCGGTCTCCCTCAGTAATTATTCCCTCTTCAGGGCCGATAGGGCCTGCAAGAGAGGCGGTGGCTGTGCAATTTATGTTAAATCCTCTCTCCATGCCACTGTAGTTCACACACCACGCAGTAGTATGACGCCCAGACTCTAACAACAGTCAACTCAGCCTGGGTTCCAAAACGCCCACATCATCTCAGCCTATATCCCCCCGAGAAACCAAACACTCGCCTTTGATTCTATCCTCCACACTATCTCCCACCTACCTAATACTGATGAAATCATCTTAATGAGGGACTTCAATGTCAACTGGCTAGCCCCAGCCTCATCCAGCTTCAAAGACACCGCTCTGGCATCTGACCTTGCCCAACTCGTCACCTCTCCAACCAGAAGGGACACTAGATCCGGGACCTCCACTCTTTTAGACCTTATTTTCACCAACAGGCCACAAAACCTCTCCCAGGTCACGGTGCTCCCCGATTCTATTAGTGACCACTCCCCGGTGACCTGCTGGTGGTCGGGTAAATTGCCCCATGGCCCCCCAAAAATCTCCATGCAGAGACGGCTAAAAAGAGGAGGCCTACAGAAACTCAAAGCACACCTAACTACCAGCAACTAGCTCCCCATTTACACAACGCAGTCAGCTGACCTAGCTCTCGCCCACTTCATAACCACCTTCAACAAAGCCTGTGACTTATTTGCTCCCCTTACCAAGCAAGTAGTGAAAACCAGAATCACCCCCTGGATCACACCCTCACTAGTGAACCTGCTCCAACAGAGGGACAACCTCCTGCATAAGGCTCTAGACTCTCAACGCACTCAGGATAGACAGCTATACCGGGAGGCCTGCAATAAATGTACATGGGCTATACGACAGGCAAAGGCCACTTACTACCAACAAACCCTAACCACCTCTTAGGGAGACGGCAAAAAATTCTGGAGCAACATAAAAGAACTCAATGGGAAATCCCGCTCCCCCACCCCTTCCCAACTCACCATAAATGGCGATGTCACCCAGGATCCTTACACTATTGCAGAAGCCCTTAACTCCGCCTTCTCGGACCTCTCCCATATCCTCCCCCCTAATTTCTTCCACCCTGTTCCCCCCACCCCCATCCCGACACACCGTGTAATTTAGACCCATTACCTTTCAGGCTGAGAGTCATCTCCTGCCGAGAGGCAAAACATTACATTTTCAAAGCTATCGCCAATTCCCGTTATAGCAATGATTCACTTGATCTTAAACTTATCCAGCTGACACTGGATGTCATACTACCCCACCTTACTAAAATTCTCAACCTCTCTCTGCCTCGGACAGTTTCCATCAATCTGGAAGAGGGCCATAATCACCCCCATTCTGAAGAATGGTGACCCTACGCACACAAGCAACTATAGACCGATCTCAATACTCCCCCCTCTCTCCAAAGCTCTGGAAAAAATAGTCTCGGACCAGATAACAGAACACCTAACCAAACACAACCTCTGCCAGGCTCAGCATGGTTTCCAGAGTGGCTTATAGCAGGTCACCGCACTCACTGAATTCACCTCTTCATCCATGAGGCACTGGACCAAGGTTCATTGCTGGAGCAATATTTGTGATCTGACCAAGGCATTTGACATGGTCAGTCACGATCTGCTGCTCTGTGTCCTCCCAAAACTAAATGTGGTCCCTGAGACTACGGCCTGGTTCAAAGATTACCTCTCAGGCCGGTCACAACAAGTCAAGTTAAATGCCACCATCTCCTCTTGCAAAGCTGTGCACTCTGGAGTCCCACAGGATTCTATTCTCGGCCCTCTTCTTTTCACCCTCTTTTTAAACTCGCTTCCCAAGGCCTGCAGGGGTCATCTGCTTCTCTATGCTGATGATGCAGTACTATACTGGAAACACCCACAGCCAAGCACCCTCCAACTTGCCCTTCAGGGTTTTTTAAGGGAGCTAGAGACATGGTTTAATGAGCACCGCCTGATCATCAACTATAAAAAACTAAATCCATGATCTTTGCAAGACTGGCAAAGCCCTCACAGGCAGTCGACCTTCCTAATCAAAAACTCACAAGGCACCCCCCTTGAACACGTTACAAATTTCAAATATTTGGGCATCACACTAGATACTTCCCTCTCCTACCATAGTCACATTCAACACCTCTCCTCAGCTGTCAACGCTAGAGTGGGCATACTCTACAGACTCAAACACTGCCTACCCGCACAGGCCATGCATTTAGCTGTCTCCTCGTCAATCTTCTCCCTAATTGACTACGGGATAACGATATATGGATCAGCTGAACCCACCGCTCAACGTAGTATTAACACTGCCCTGAATAAAGCTTGCCGACTAGTCACCGGCAGTGACAGGCTAACCCATACCTGTGACCTCTACGATTTGGCCGGCTGGTTAAACTTCCAACAAAGACTAAAGTTTCACACCTGCGTCCTCGCAAAAAAAAATACATCTCCAGCTTGCCCCCCTTGGCCTCCTCCCCTTAATCAGCCCAGTCCCCCACAGGTGAAATACAAGGCTCGCAGCAAACTCCTCATTCCAGGTCCTCCACTGTAGAACATCTCTAGGCCAAAGATCTTTCCGGTACCGTGCTCCCCTTTGGCTAAATGCTCTACCTCCCCAGATCTCAGACCCATAGCATTTCCCTGTTCAAAGCAGGCCTCAAAGTTCACCTACTTGAGACTGCGAACTGTGGCTAATCTCCCTTCCCACCTCGTGGGCCCCCTACAACTGACTCAGGGTCCTCCTCGACCCTATGAATCTGCTTCCTACCTATCTCTAACTAATGGAATCCTGACAGCTGCCTACCACAGTCTCTGATAAACTAAATTAAAGCCTGGACTGCATTGCCAGTACTGTTTATGAATGCTGACTGTTAATGTATGTTTTCCCTGAATACTGCTTGACTATGTATGTTTCCCTGTACTCCCTCCACCCCCTGTAACCGACGTGGAGCCTTTGCAAAAGAGTCTGTGACTCAAAGGATTGTAATTCCGATCTTATGCAATAAATAAATAAATAAAAATAAAGCATAAAACATGGGTAGGGGTTGCATATTTTTTTTCTGCTTTTGGTTTTTACACATACTCTTGGTGTCTGATGCCTTAACTCCTCAAGCTTCGCTCTTGGGGTTCATGAGGCACACAACTCGGGTGTGTGAAGACAAAACAAATACCTGTACATTTTCCTTCTCCAACTGCTGGTCACAGGGCTGTCATACCACTGGGATCGTTCCCTCCCAGGCTTCTGTACAGGCAGGAAGTAGACTTCAGACACAGCAACATAGGTCCGCCCCCTGTGAACGGTGCCAGTCTCAAAGCAGAAACATTGTAATCCCAAACTAGACAATCAACCTGAATAGTATGCTATAGTACAAATCTCACATACATTTGGAGTCAAATTTAGCAGATCATAAATTGTAACTGCCTGGGGGAGACCGCAGCCCTGCGACCACCAGTTGTAGAAAGAAAACATACAGGTAATAAAATTTTGTTTTCTCTCTCCTATTGCTGGTCACAGGGCTGTCATACCACTGGCATACACAACAGCAGTGCTATTAATGGTATACCCAACGGTGGACTATATAAGGACCTAGTTCCTCTAACATCCATAATAGCATGTAGAAGTGTTCGGCCAAAGGATGCAGAAGCCGCATCTAGAACATGCAGGGTGTACAAGTTAGTAAAAGTGTGCAAGGTACTCAGGGGCCACCTACCCCATGGATTCAGGAAGAAGACTGGCACAATCCACAAGGAACAGACTTGTGCTACTGTGTCAGAAGTCGGCATGGGGTCATAATGTCGCAAGACATTATGTCACATGGCAAAATCACACAGCCGATACAGCGCGATATTGCCATGCGGCATAATTCTTTTCTGTGGGGGGCTCTGTCCCCCACGCCCCTGGACCTCCCCACTAAAGATTCTCAACTCCGGGTTGGGCAACTCGGGGAGCGCACAAATTGTGAATAAAAATAAAATGTCTGGGACGGGAATCAATCCGTCCCAGACGCAGCGCTTGAGCCTTGCTGCTGTGGCTCAGTCCAGTGAGCCACAGCAGCTGCTCGGCGGAACCCACTCCCAGCAGAGGTCTTATCCTCTGCCTGGGAGTGTGTGAATGGTGCACTACCGCGTACGGCAGTATACGTGGTATTGCACCATTCACTGTCCCGGACAGTGCTCTTTTGGGTTAGCTTTAATTTCATACTCTATTAAGCATACAACATTATGACCTGGTAGGGTCAGAAGTCTACTTCCTGCCTCCACAGAAGCCTGCGAGGGACGATCCCAATGGTGACAGCCCTGTGAACCAGCAACAGGAGACAAAAAAAAAATTTCCCCCCACCCATACATTATTCTTTACACATCACGTGGTTGACCCGTTACCCAACAATTTCAGTGAAACGAAAACCTTATTAACTACCCAAAGACATCACTTCTGTGAACAGATGACTGAAAGCTCATTTCATACTGTTATTCAGTAAAGTGATGTCATGTCTCCAAAGAACTGAGCACTCCAGCCTGCACAACCAAAGTAAAAATGCCCCCTTCCCAACTTAACTCAGTAAACTCAGTAAATGACGGTTTACTCTCCCCATTCCTTCCTATCACAAGAGACATCCAACAAGACTCGATCCTTGGACCTCTGCTATTCATGCTATACATCAATACAGTTCAACCTCGTTTATCCAACCTGCATGGGGGACATCCGATTGGGTCGGATAAGTGGGGGGTCGGATAAACGGGATTTACATCTGTAGCACTGTACTGTATTTTGTATTTAGCCTTCTGTTACTGCCTGAATTAGAACAGGTCAGTTTATACAACTAAATAGCCTCTGGTTTGAGGAAAGGAGATCTTTTTAAATTAAAGCACTAATATACAGAACAGCTTCAAGCGGACAGAGTAGAAGCAGGAGAGAGAGGGTGCAGAGACAGCAACACGGCTGTTTTACTGCAGAGAAAACAAAATAAAACCTCTCTTCTCTGTTCGTTTTCAATTTTAAGCCTCTTTCTCTGAGGCATTTGGGCTTGTGGCAATCACCAGAGAAAACAAGCAGCAAGTTAAAGGCAGCCCGAGGCAGCACAAATCTGCTGCAGGCAGCTGGAAAGGTAGCACAGTGTTCAGCACAAATGAAGCGGTCGCTAAATGTTTCTTTTACCAGGCTGTCACCATTAACACAATGGCGACTAACATGAGCACTTAACAACAGCTATACTGAGCAGTAAGCTGCAACTAAGTAAACACCTCATTAAGTGCTTTGATAGGTAACTGAAGGTCACAGAGCCGCACAGTACACAGGAGCAGCTTAATTGACGCGATTAACAACAACCACAAAGTGACAGACTGCCAGAACTATGTATCAAAGATATTGCTGTAATATAAGTAAGGGGACACAGTGCAGGTTTGTTAGATAGGGAGGTCCAGATATTAGGGGGTCAGATAAATGGGGTTCAACTGTACTATTGGAAATAATATCACCAAAGCAAAACTTCATCTGTTTGTGGATGACACTGTGATATACAAATCCAGATCCTCAGTAACCGAAGGCTGAATGGAGCTCCAATCCGAGTTTGATCACCTTCAGTTCAGCCTGGCTCAATCTAAACTTCTCTTAAATACAAAAAAAAAAGCCATGAACTTCTATTCTAGTCACCTCACTTCCACCACAAATGCGCTGGCTTCACTGATCCCATCAAAGCTCTCCTGAACGATGACCTTGAGGTAGTTAGCAACTTTAAATACCTAGGCTGTGACTTAGATCAACATCTAACTTTCTCTGTCCATACTGCTTCTCTTGCAAAAAAACTGCACCAACGTATTGGCTTCTTCTTCTGGAAAAAAATCACTATTTACTACTGAGGCCAGACTACAATTAGTCATGCAACTTTCATGCCACTTCTCGACTATGCTGACACAGTTTATGGCCGATGCTCTGACTCCTTGCTTCACCAATTGGACACACTCTACCACAGAGCGATTTGGTTCATCTCCAATGACCACCAATGCATGCATCACTGCAAACTATATGCCAGCCTGGGCTGGGCCACATTATCAACTAGAAGCCTCATTCACTCCCTCACCTGGTTATACAAAGCCCTTCTGTCTAAGCTCCCCTTCTATATTTCTACTCTCTTTCGTAGTACTACCTGCCTATACACCTTACGCAGCAATGATTACATCATGCTGGAAGTTCCTAGCACCAGCACTTGGTTCAGAGAAATGGCTTTAAGCTGTGCTCTACTGGCAATCCGATACAAAGCCCAAACTAACTTCAAACTACAAAATCTAATACCTCTACAAAGTTTCAAAAAAGTGGTCACCAACAAATATGCTGACTCCTGTGCATGCCACTGACCTTATGTCATACTCTACTCCCTTCTCCACCTTGCCCTTCTCTAGCTTACTTCTTTCATCAAACACACTCTTTTACCTTCCTTTCCACCCCATCCCCTTCTCCCCCACCCTTTCTGCCATCCCCCAGCCCCGTTCCACCCACCTTCTCCCTCCTCTTAGTGTCGCCTACCTACCCTGATCTCTTCCACCTTCCTCCTCCCCCAACCATCTATTCCCTCCTCCCTCTACTATCCTACTGAACTTACCAAACTGCCCTCTGTTTACCCATGGTGTATCCCTGTGAATACAAAATGCTCCAAAAGCTTTATTAAATAATTCTTACCATGTCCTAACCTCATTGCTCTACAGTACCTGAAGGATACTGTATTATGGTGTAACCCTGTGTCCACAAAGCCCCGAATGTTTACCAAATGTTCTTATCATGTGCTAACCTCACTGCTCTATAATACTTGTGGACAACTGTACAGATTTTTTGTATATCATTGTATATATATTTTTCTCTCCTACTCATGTATATTGCTTTTTGGCTTTGCAACACCCTGAGTATTGTACAGCTGCCTAAATCTGCTTGTATTCTTGACTGTTTGCTCAGGATCTCCTTGTAAATGAGCCTGCTCAATGGACTATTTCCTGTTAATAAACTTTAACTTGAAAATTAACTGTAAGATAATCCTGAAAAATTAGAACAGTAAAGCTAAAAAAATTAAAATTGGCATGGACCTACTACCAAATTCTTACAGCAGATAAAAGGACCTGTAGAATTTATTTAAGAGCACCTTTCCTGGTGCCTTTTACAAGACAGTATAAGCTCCCTTATCTGCCTGGAATTTGTTTTAGCAGACTCATAATTTTCTGTTGCTGCCCCCCTCGGAAGGGAAGGGATACAGCAGTTACGTAAGAACTTACCGTAACAGCACATCTTCAAGAGAGGTTCCTGCAGTAGGTCTTCACATATAGGACTGTGGCTCCTGGCGTCACGTTTGGACGGCAACCTTGAAGCAAGCAATCATCATCGGGACCGCTTCTAATGTCAGGTGATGCAACATCAGCCCGACTATAAAAAGGGCAGTCCCATGCTCGCCCTCCAGTTCTTTTCCACCGGAGACCTAGAGAGAGGCTTGCAGAAAGAAAGGAGTAACAACTCCTGGGACCCTGTGCCCTGGCTGGACCAGGGGACTAGACAGGATAAAAAAGGAAGAATTCCAGGAGCTAGGTGAAAGGTGGGTGGGAAACTAGACCTACTGCAGGAACCTCTCTCGAAGATCTACTATTACCTCATGTTCTTATGTAACTGCTATATCTTACTTCGAGAGGGTTCCTGCAGTAGGTCTTCACATACAGGACTGAATTCCAAGCAGTCCAACAAAAAGAAGGAGTCGGAGATGAGTTTCCGGGAGGAGGAGGAAGATGTCTGCCAACTAAGGATCTACCTTAAGACAGAAGACCTTGCAAAACTGCAAGGCCGAAACCAGCCCAACACCTAGAGGCAATATCCAGACTGTAGTGCTTAGTGAAGGTGTGGACGGAAGACCAAATGGCTGCTGCACAGATATCCACAGTGGACACATTCCTGAAAAAAGCGGTAGAAGTGGCCACGCTTCTGGTGGAGTGGCCTTTAACCGCTCCCGGAAGGGTTTTTCCATATTTCTGGTAAGTGTAGTGAATACAGTTAGCCAGCCACCTAGAAATAGTCTGTTTAGAGATAGCCTTGCCTTGGCACTGGGAAGTAAAGGCCACAAAGAGTTGGTTCAACTTTCGAACCTCCTTAGTCCAGGAGGTACAGTACCTTAAAATCCGATGCACATCCAAGGTGTGCAGAACATATTCCCCCCTGCTGGAATGCTGAGGAAAATACACCGGCAGTTCAACACTCTGGCTGACAGTCATCTCTGAAACAACTTTCACAAGAAAAGAAGGATTAGTCCTCAGGACCACCCGGTCATTGTGGAAAATCAAATAATGCTCTCTGCAAACAAAGGCCTGAAGCTCTGAGACCCTTTGAGCTGAAATACTGTAACTGCAACCAAAAACAGCGTCTTCCAGGACAGGAAGCGCATATCACAAGTTGCTGCCGGTTCAAAAGGGGGCAAAGTAAGTTTCTCCAACATAAAATTAAGATCCCAGGGAGGAAAGGGGTTCCAGACTGGAGATTTGATGTGAAGGATACCCTTCAAGAAAGTTTTGGAAACCTTTAGTTGTGCTAGGGTTTTGCCCTCCACCGGAAGGTGGTAGGCTAACACCTCAGAGAGATGGACCTTAATAGAGGAGTAACTACGGCCCAACTCAGAAAGATGTAAGAGGTACTCTAACACCTGGGAGGCCAAGCAAGAAAAAGGGTCCAAGCTTTTGGCTGTGGCCCAGATAGAAAATATCTTCCACTTCATGGCATAGGTGGATCTGGTAGAGGGTTTTCTGGCTTCCACCAGGACCTGAGCAACCTGAGAGGAAACTCCATAGCGAGAAACCACTATGTCCACAGGTGCCATGCATGAAGATGCAGAGACCGAAGACTCAGATATACCAGGGTGCCCTGCTCCTGAGAAGATGGTTGTGAGACAGTGGCAGAGGGATCGGCGGTTCTAAAACTAGTTGTTGCAACAGCAGGAACCAAATCAGCTGGGGCCACAGAGGGGCAATCAAAATCAAGTGGGCCCCCTCTGCCTGGAGTTTCAACAGAATCTTCTGAATGAGAGGAAAGGGAGGAAACGCATATAGAAACCTCCCTGTCCAGGAGAGAGAGAGAGAGAGAGAGTGTGTCTCGCCAAAAAGCACCATGCCCGGCAACGAGCAAGCAAAAGTTGGGTAGTTCTGCGTTGAATGGGGAGGCGAACAGATCTAGGTCTGGCCGACCCCACCAAAGAAACAGGTCTTCGACTACCTCCAGTTTTAGTTCCCACTTGTGAGCCCTGGCCACTGATTGGCTGAGACTGTTGGCCAGGACGTTGTGAATGCCTGGCACATGGAATGCTGTCAGAAACAGGCCGTACTGAATAGCCCAATACCATACTCTCACTGATTCCCTGCAAACAGGGTACGACCGGGTACCTCCCTGTTTGTTGAGGTACCAGACAGTCGCCATGTTGTCTGTCTGGACAAGAAGTGTTCCCAGGAGGAGTAACGACTGGAAGGCCTGGAGAGCATAGAGGACTGCTCTGGTCTCCAGGATGTTGATGTGAAGATTCTGCTCCTGAGGAGATCACGAAGCTTGAGTTCTGTGATCCCCCCAAGTGGACTCCCCAACCCATATCAAAGCCATCCGAAGTGAGGGTCTGGGAGGGAGCCAGAGAGTGGAAGGGGGCTCCCACCAACAAGTTGGTGAGGTTCTGCCACCAGAGGAGATCTTTTTTTTTTTTTTTTTAAACTTTTTGTTTATTGAGTATGCAAAGTACACAATCAATATAATTTCACTAGGTTCCATGACATAGAAATCATATACCACATAATTTTTACAAATGATTATTTTCATATCTCCCCCTATTACAACATGGCGGGGGTTATCATATGTCAAACAATGTAAAAAAAAAAAAAAAAAAAGATTACATCTGAGTCCCAAAAATGTTTATATAAATGGCAAATTGCACCACGACCATGGACCTTTAACTAGCAATAAGCGTCCTCGATAAGTCCCTGAGTGAAACACTCTTGAGTTTGGTCTAAAGACCATTCATACGTCCATGTAAATATGAAAAGAAGTCCATAACAATTTTAGAAGATGTCTTTAGATAGAGAACAAGAGAATGGAGCTACAGTATTTATTACCATAACAACATTGCTTTATTCAAACTGAAGTACTACAGAATTGGAAAAGCTCCAAAACAACCAACTCTGAGACACAAAGATTTTAATTTTAATTGTCCCGTTTACCGAACCATTATTGTGAGTTCAATTCAGTCCCCCTAAGTTTTAGAAGCATCACTTTCCTTACGACTCTCAAAGTCTAGTTTGATTTTCATTAGCCTCTTCCTTGCTTCAACTGGGTCATTAAAAAGACAAGTTTTACCTGCATAGCACAAATGAAGCTCAGTATAACAACATGGTAGAAACCTCCAGCTGGTGTAGTTCAACCCGGCCTGCATCAAATGATTTGCAGCGTTGGCGAGTAGCATAGGATATAACAGGGAAGCAATAAACTCTAGACGCATTAGTTCTCACACTTTCTGATAGTGAGCCTCCCCCAAGCCACAAAAAAGATTTCATGCCTCCCTCAAATTTGGAAAAAAAATCTTGGGCCTCCCCACAGAAAAAAATAACTCCTACTTTGCACAGTACACCAGGAATAAAGTGAAACTAATAAAGTTGACTGAGTATATTCCCTTTTTATTCAACTTATTGCTCTCCACCCTGACCTGGCACCCCAGGTTATACTTATCACTCCTTTTTTCTGACACTTGGGCCCTTGTTACTGTTTCCTCTCTATCTGCAACAGCCAAACCTAGCCACTTCATCTCTCCCTCCCTTACCCTGTTGTTAAGCAACTTCCTGTACCCTTACCTCAGGTCACACCTGAAAACATGCATTGTATCTCTGTGCCTTTCCCAGTCACTAATGTACATATAAATACCTATTACAGAAATTAGCCTTGACTCAGTGTACCTTTCCAAGTTACTAATTTGTATATAAATACCTATTGTAGAAATTAGCCTTGACTCAGCATGCCTTCCCCAGGCATTAATTTACATATGCACACCTATAAACAAGCTTTGACTCAGTGGGGACTTCCTGGTCAAATATTTGTGCATAAGTAAAGAAATTCACCTGCAATGGTCCATATTTAATTTGTTTTATCCTTTCACACAAAACAGCCAAAACTTAAAATTTAAATACTGTACATTCTCAGACTTGACTGGGCCTCCCCTGGAACAATCTGGGGACTCCTTTGGGAGGCTGGCCTCACCATTTGAGAGCCACTGCTCTACAGCCATCAGGAAGCTGAATGAGGCCCTTTCCTTTAGCTGCTTGCAGGATTTGCTCCTTAATCATGGGTCCCGCAGTGATAAGGATGATAGTCCGTGGTGTCTCAGCTTGAGTGGGCCTGCGTCTAGGCTTAATCCTGCAGGCCTGAAGAAGTAAGCCTTCCATACAGAGTCCGAGGGTTGTTTGTAAAAAAGATGATACAATATCCAGGAGATTCTGTCCTTCTCAGTCCTCCAGAACACCTAAGATCCTGACATTCGCCGAATGTGCCCCAGTTTCTAAATTTTCCAGGCGCTGCCTAAGCAATCTGTTTTCATTAACTAGTCCTGCAGTTACTGTAACAGCTTTCTTGGCCATTGACTTGGACTGTTTAGATTCTGTAGCCATGGTATCAAGCTTAAGCTCCACTGTGGTCACCCGTGCTGTAAAACTGTCCATTTTTTTTTTATCAAGCTCCTTTACGAAGGATTCCAAGTCTTTGACGGCTTTGAGAACCACCGCGTTGGAAAGCTCATTCTCTGTGCCATGTGCTTGGCCTTGCTGCTGTGTAGCTTTCGTTCTCCCCATGCTGTCCTCCGATGAGCTGGATACCAAAAGGCTGCTCTTTCCGGTGGTAGGACAGGTAGGAGATTGTTGTGGTAAACAGCTGCAACCAAAAAATTAAGTTCAGCTTTAGAAACATAGAAACATAGACTTTGACGGCAGATAAGGACCGCTAGGCCCATCTAGTCTGCCCATTTCCCTACCTACAGGATAGGCCGCAGATCCTAGTTAACCAACAGCCTATATCTTCCTGCCCCCCACGAGAATTGCCTTATGTCTGTCCCATGCATTCTTGAATTCTCCCACAGTTTTAGACCCCACAACTTCCTCAGGAAGGCTGTTCCATGCATCCACTACCCTCTCTGTGAAATAATACTTCCTCATTGTCCCTGAACCGCCTCCTTCTATCTTTTAAATTGTGTCCCTTGTTCTTGCAAGTCTCTTTTCTGAAAGATGCTACCTCTTGGACTTTGTTGATTCCCTTGAGGTACTTGAAAGTTTCTATCATGTCCCCCTCTCCCTTCTTTCCTCAAGGGTATACATATTAAGCTCCTTTAGTCTCTCCTCATACGGCTTCTCTTGCAGACCCTGCACCATTTTAGTTGCCCTCCTCTTGACTGCCTCTATCCTGTCTATGTCCTTGCTGAGATGGGGTCTCCAGAATTGGACACAGTATTCCAGATGGGGTCTCACCAACTGTCTCTACAGAGGGATAACAATTTCCTGTTTTCTGCTGCTGATGCCTCCCTTATACATCCCAGTATACCCCAGCCCTCCCTACTGCCTTCTCACATTGCTTGCTAACCTTAAGTTCATCTGATATGATTACCCCAGGTCCCTTTCCTGTTTTGTTGTTGTTACTACCTCCCACCCATTGTGTATTCTTCCCTGGGTTCTTGTTTCCCAGGTGCATTATTTTGCACTTTTTGCATTGAACTTAGCTGCCATACTTCTGACCATTCCTCCAACCTTGCCAAGTCCCTTTTCATCCTTTCCACGCCTCCTTGTGTATCAACCCTGTTGCAGATCTTTGTGTCATCTGCAAAAAGGCATACTTTTCCTTCCAGTCCCTCTGCAATATCACTGATGAAGACATTAAAAAGGACTGGACCCAATACTGAACCCTGCGGTACCCCACTAGTAACCGCCCTTTCTTCAGAGTGGACTCCTTTACAATTACCTTCTGTGTCCTGTTGTCCAGCCAATGTTTTAACCAGGCTACCACCCTGGGTCCCACTCCCAGGCTGGTTAATCTGACTATTAATCTTTTGTGTGGGACTGTGTCACATGCCTTGCTAAAGTCTAGGTAGGCCATGTCCACAGCCCCTCCCTGGTCTACTACTTTGGTCACCCAGTCAAAGAAATCTATTAGATTCTGTCTGACATGACCTTCCGCCAGAACCCATGCTGCCTTGGGTCCTGTGCTCCACTGACCTCTAGGTACTCAACTATTCTTTCCTTCAGAAGTGACTCCATCACTTTCCCTACCACAGAGGTCAGACTGACAGGTCTGTAGTTTCCTGCCTCTGTCTTGGTCCCACTTTTGTGAAGGGGAATCACATCCGCCTTCCTCCAGTCCTCGGGTACCACACCATCCTCCCATGATTTGTTAAAAAGAGTAGCCAGTGGTCTCACTAGTTCCTTCCTTAATTCTTTTAGAATTCTGGGGTGAATTCCATCAGGACCCATTGGTTTGTCCACCTTCAGTTTTAGGAGTTCTTGCAGAACCCTTTCTTCTGTTTTAATAAGGTATTTAAAGATTGCAGTACGGAGCTCCCAGAAAAGATGTCTTGTTCGATCTGCTGCTGGCCACAGCCCCCCCCAGAGGAGATCTTTCTGAAGGCTGTTGGAGATCATGACCAGTTGGTTCACGTCATCCGATCGTTGAACCCACTGGACTCTTAAGAGACCACTGGGTAACCCTCATGTGCAGCCTGGCCAAGGGGACAGCAGGAATAGCTGCTACTATAAGACCCAAAAGACAGAGCACTGAGTGCGCCGGGGTCCATCGAGCTTTGGCCACCAAAGTGGCCTGAGAAACCAAGGTCTCGGCTCGATCTAATGGTAAGAAGGCCTTGCTCTGGACTGTATTCAGTACTGCTCTAAATAAATTGGAGGTGCTGGAGAGGGTACTAGCTGAGATTTGGGAAGGTTGACTGAAATGTCCATCTGGGCAAACAGATCCAGAGTGAAGGAGAGAGACTCCTTCAGGCTTTCTGGGGATGGGGCTGAAAAAAGCCAGTCGTCCAGGTATGGGAACACATATATGCCCCTGCGGCGGAGAACGCCACACCACCGCAAGGCACTTTGGTGAAACCCGGTGCTGAGGACAAGCCAAAGGAGTGTCTTGAATTGGAAATGGTTCTCCCAGAAGGAGAATCGAAGAAAGTGGCGGTGGGCCAGGAGGATGAGGATATGAAAGTAAGCATCCAGCATATCCAGGGAGCACAGTTATGTGTTTTTAATTCTATTTTTCTTTTTCCCCCCCGAGCCACCAACCGCCCGGTACTTTCAATCCGGTCATGGAGCCACAGACTTCCACCCCTCGTATCGGCTGCAAACCTCCGAAGCCCCATGGCTTCCCCCCATAGTAGAGCTGTTGTGCTCCCCCTTACATGTCACAGACTTCGAGATAGGTCGGAGGGCTGGCCTGAGGGGCTAACTGAAGCCGTAGCGGGCTTCGGCGAGGGTGGGCAGCAGCTATCCTTTTTCCGTTTTTTCTGGGGAGGCGGGCCCGTGCAATGACGTCCAGCGTCCACCCTGCCTCCTGTACATACTAGCGCCGGTAGCTGTGTGACTCATGGCCTCCGCCAGGGGTCTATCATGCGCAGGGCACTTCCCCACCCTCCCCACAGAGAAGGAGAGCAGTCCGTGGGATGCTCTATCCTTCTCCCCCGGCCGGCCCTCCAGCGACCCTGGTCCGGTCCCGAACCTGGGTCGCCGGCATCGCAAGTGGAAATCCAACCACTGCTGCACAGTCATGTGTTTGACAGCAGCAGGGGCAGGAGTCGCTGAAGAGTCAGCATGTGGAACTTCTTGTACTCTACGAAGAGGTTGAGCGTGCTGAGATCCAGGATAGGTCGAAGATCCACCATCTTTTTTGGAACTAGGAAGAAATGGGAGTTAGAATCCCCTTCCTAGTTGGTTTGGAGGGATGGGTTCTATGGCCGCTTTTTGTAGCGGGGCCTGGATTTCTTGATGGACGATGGGGATCTAACCCGACGGGTAAAGGGACCTTCCTGGAGACTTTGGAGGTGGAATATCCCGGAACTCGACACAGTGACCTCTTTGTATGAGCTGAAAAACCCATACATCTGGGGTGATGGCCTTCCACCCCTCCAGGTGGAGGCGAAACCTCCCTCCTACCGGTTCCTCCGAGGGGGATGGAGGGAGCGGAGGGGGGAAGTGAGCCAGGACAATGAAGGGAGTGGAGCTTTGATTCCAGAGGCTGCTTTGGCGAAAGTAGCCTGAGGAGCTTGAGCTCCAGAGCCAGTGGTGCGTCTTTTGCCTCGACGCTTGTTCTGGTTCTTGTTGTATCTTCTTTGATGATGAAAGGGCTGTTTCTTGGCCCATCCGATACATGGAACGGTGTCTCTGAGGGACCCACCGCCTCTTGCAGCCCTGTAATAATGTCTTCGCATTGTGGCCAAAGAGGACGGGACCCCTGAAAGGCACATCCAAGAGGATGACTGAACATCCTGTGCCAAACTCTGCGAGGCAGCCACACTAGGCACCAACGGCAAATTCTGAGGCCACAATCCCGAGCCACAGAGTCCACAAAATCATAAGTGGCTCTGAGTGCGTGACGGCAGAAAGAGTTATTCATGCGAACCTTGTCCAGCAATTCTAGCCCTGAGGTTTTGCCAGGGATGTCCTGAAGGTCCTCTCCAGTTCTGAGAGAGAGGACTGAAAAGCCACCATGTAGGACACGTAGTTCTGTGACCGTGGCACAGGAGGTAGACTAGTAGATCTTCCTACCGAACTGGTCCAGTTGTCTTGAGTCCTTGTCTAGTGGGGAGGAACCTGGCCGCTTAGGCTGAGTCGAGCCGTCATGCATGGCTGTGGATGAACAGAGTCAGCTTTGGGTGGAAGTCAGTGAGAGATCCTTCCGGGAGAAAGTAGGTTCTATCAGCCTTCCTGGAGACAGCTGGTATGGATGAAGGCTGTTTGCCATACTGTGGAAACTAGATCCTTGTGCGGGCCCATCCAAGGGGGGATGGGTAGAGGGTCTATGGTGGACAAGTCCAAATGTTCAGCAAGCCTTTTTCGCTGAGGATATTCCTCCTTGGAAGGCCAGTCCCCTGCTGTTTGAATGGTTCTCAAGAGATCCCCAAAAGAAGGATCCTCCAGAGGGGATTTTGGGGATTCTTTTGGTTGAGGTTCGACAGGTGAGTGAGGTTCAGAGAGGTCAATATTGGAATCCTCATCTGAATCCAAGGGATCCATCCCCGTGTCACCCACCGGAAGAGAACCAGCAGCACATCCCAAAGGAACTGGAGCAGGACGTGGTGCTCTGGGTAGAGGAATTCCTCCAAGTGGCTGAGACTGCCTAAAGTTCTGTAAGGAGTTGCATCCTAGCATTCTGCCACCACGCCGTGATAGTTTCAGAGTCAGAGAAGGCTGATGCCCAGGATTCCCGGCCAATGGATGACACCAGTAAGGGTATTGGTACCCTGCAAATCCCGAAGGATAACCTGACGGCAGGTATCCAGACGGCGGATAACCCGGTGTCAGGTATCCAGGCATCGGGTATCCAGACGTCGGACAGCCTGGCATCGGGCAGCCCGGCATGGGAGGCATCAGGCCCGGCACTGGATGAGAAGGGTCTGGCGGAGGGCCGCCCGGCAGCGGAATATGGGGGACAGGTCCCAGGAGACCGCCAGAGGGTCCAGCAGGAGGGGCTGAAGGCCCGCCGGGAGGCGCCAAGGGCCACACGGGCAGGGGGATACAGTAAAGTGCCCAAGGGTCCCAAAGGAGGGTCCATACCTGAAAGATCACACTCCGCAACAGACGCCTGGGAGGAAGGGATCCGCGCGGAAAGAACCAGGCTAAGAAAGGAGTTCTGGAAAAGACCCCAACGACAGGTCTAGGGAGCATCTCCCAATGGAAGGGAAAGGTTGGGAACGGGTGGCGAACCCCTAGGGTAGAGACCGGCAGGGATGAATGGTCCCCACGAGCACACTTCGGTCTCCGGCGCCTGGGGTCCTCAAGGAGCCCGACGGGAGAGTAGATGCGGCTAAAGCGCCGATGGAGGGTCCACTATCTGACTTACCAGTCGCAACCGGGCTGTCTGCAGAAGAAGGGCCAGTCAGTTTATTGGTCTGGCCGCGCCGCCTGCAGCAGAACCAGGGTGACTGATCATGTGCCACGAGGGAAGAACCAACAGGAACCTTGAGAGAGGTGACCCCCGGATGCCTGCACACCTTGGCAGGAGGGGGAGAAGGCGTCCAGCCTGCAGTAGCAAACGGAGTGCCAGTAAGAGTGGTATTCACGGTTCTAGAAGTGGAGGGTCTCCCTTGTGGTGACATGCTTGTCTCCCAGCGCTTCTCCTTGTCCTTCTTTTTCCTTTCTTTTTTCTGTGGCCGGAGACGACGACCTCTCCCTAAGCTCCTGGAGCTCCTTTTCCATAGAAGCCAGCCGTTGGGACAAAAGGTGGGCCTTGTGGGTCCACCTGCGTCGGATCAGTGTGGCCTGGTTGAACCCTTGGCAACTAGCACACTCAGCTGAGTTGTGCTTAGGCCCCAGGCAGAGGAGGCAGCGGAGTGGTCGTCCCTGTGTGGAATTTGGGAGCCGACTTTTTAAGACGAGACGTATACACTGCTCGAAAAATTAGGAGAAATAGTACAGAAAAAGATGAAAACATTGAATACTATGTGACTACTGATCGCTGTTCTACCACGCCTGTTGAACTAATTGATGTGACAGCGGAAAGAACTGGAGGGGGCGCAGGACCCGCCTTTTATAGTCGGACTGACGCCACACCTGATGTCGGAGTCGTCACCACTGATGATTGCTAGCTGCAAGTTTGCCGTTCGAACCTGACACCATGGGGTGCAATCCTATATGTGAAGACCTACTGCAGGAACCCTCTCGAAGAAAGATCATAAATTACCCCCAAGGGGCCAGCTAAAAGATCCCATCCACTTCCTACATTGCTAGATACACCCCTGCACTCTGACGTTATGTAATGTGTGTACATGGATAATGCAGGAGTGGGCACCATATAAGTATATAGGAGCATATTTTTACTTCCTTTTTTGAAGATTTATAACTGCTATTTGTACAACTCTAGGCCAGAGTTCAACTAATAAGACCCTTGTTAGCTGAATGCTGGCCTTGATGTATGTAAAAAGTGGTTGTAAATCTTTAAACAAACTCTGGCCAGAGCCAAGCACAGCTGCAGCTGACAGGGATCAGCAACTCCAGAGCGCCGCGAGATGTCCACCGTGTCCAATGTGGCTGCTGGTGCTTACTGCACATGTGCGAGTTCCTGTGCATGTGCAGATAACTCTGGCAGCCATATTGGACATGGCAGACAGACAGCGGCAGAGTCTGCTGTGCCCAAGATGGCCACTGGAGTTATCTGCGCATGTGCAGGAACTCGTGCTTATGCAGTAAGCACCAGCGGCCATATTGGACACAGTGGACAGTGCCATGTTCTGGCAGCTGAACAAAGTAGTGCAGTGGACGCGCATCTGCCTCCACTACCAGAACTCCAAAGAAAAAGGGCCGGACGGTATCCAGTCAGTTCCTTTTTCTCTACAGTCCCAAAATGGCTGCAGGGCTCTGTCCACTGCAGCCATAAAGTCTTGTATGGCTCACGCAATCTCCACATACACACACCACATAACAACGGAGCATGGGCCAGAGCAAGCAAAGTAGGAAGTAGAAGGAAACGCTTGGTTGACCTCTCAAGGACAATTTACAATCCCTTCCAAGGGGGCAACAATAGAAAATTATGAAAGTCTGCTAACATTGACATGCACCTCGGAGCAAGAAATCCCAGAACCAGCTACTGGCTGGGGGAGTGCAGGTAATAGCTTCAGAGGAGGAAAGGGACCTTGAGGCAATAGTCACGGGGACATGACGGCATCAGAACAGTGTAGGAGGGCAGCAGCAAGGGCAAATAGGATGCTGGGATGCATTGTCAGAGGGATCACCTCTAGAAAGGAGGAAGCCATCCTGCCCTTGTATAGATCACTGGTTAGGCCACACTTGGAGTACTGTGCGCAGTATTGGTGCCCATACCCCAAAAAGGATGTGAGATTACTGGAGGGGGTGCAGCGCAGGGCTATGAAAATGATCACGAGACTGGGGGAGTTGCCATATGTGGAAAGACTGAGGGAGCTCAACATGTATTTGCTGGAAAGAAAGAAGGGAAAGAGGGGACATGATAGAGACATTTAAGTACTTGAAAGGCATAAACAAAGTCAGAGCGGGAGGATTGTGCTGCTAAGGGGGAAGGGTCACTAGGGGGCACAGTCTGAAGTTGGAAGGGGGAAGGTTCAAGAGGGAGATAAGGAGGCACTACTTTACAGAGAGAGTGGTGGCAAGATGGAATGCACTGCCGGAGGATTTAATTGAACTGCGGACAGTGAATGGCTTTAAGTGCGGCTGGGATAGAGTCAAGGGCAGGATTAGTACAGACAAGAACACAAAGGAGGCGAAGACCAGGAAAGGGGAGGAAGGAAGGGGTTTGGGTGGGGCTGGGGCAGGGGCAGCTGTAGTAATATGAAAATAAAAGCTGCATGATCAGGCAGACTTGATAGACCTGTGGGCCTTTTTCTGCCAGCAATTTCGTATGTTCATACTTGTGTTCGTATGCTAAAACAGATCCCAGGCAGGAAAGGGAGTTTACTGTTAGCAGGGCAAGTCTAATAATGAGAGAAAGATGCTCTTTAAAGTAGGAATGACTGGCTGTTTAAATGGCAGAAAGACTTTTATAAAGCAAAATAAACACTTAATCAGTAACCTAACTACAGCATACCAGCCCTGAAGTTCTGTAGCTGTTCTGTTTAAAATAAACAATTGTATTTATTTTTACTGAATTTTGTTGACCGGATAGGCCCACTGAGACTAGACATCCCCTTTTCAGGTGCAACCGGGGATAGATGGTAACCAACTGAAATTGAACCAGATTAAACTGTTGGTGGTATTTTTAATGAATGGGGAAATGTGGCCAGGACACCGGGGAAATTCCCCTACTCACCTGTAGGGGAATTGCTGGCCGTCAGCAAGATGGCCACTCAGGGTGTTGCGGAGGAGGAGATGGATGTGCTGGAGGCCGGGGAACAGGTCTCCCCCTGGCCTCGACATCTGTGAAGAAGAAAACAGATGATGGTTTGGATTTGTCACCAAGAATGAGTATGGACAGTTGCTCGGATTTGAACTTGGCTAACAAGGGGAAAGAATCAAGTGAGCTTAATGACGCTGATGTTGGACTGAATGTGGTACTGCCCTTAGGAACCATGGATGAATCAGAGACGATGGATGGAGACTTTGCCACGGGAGGACTTTGCTATTCCCTATGAAGGGAAAAATGATTCTGCAAGGGTCACAGAGAAACTTAGATCGGTGCAGGAAGAAAAAGGACAGCTGTTGCTCCAGCAAGTTGCCGAAGAGAAAGAAAAGTGTCAAGTGGCATCTGAAATGCAACAGCAGTCTACTGACAATGATACAGAAAAGATTCATGAAATGGGATATTGAGCAGCATCTGCAACAACCACGCCCAGTCGGGTCTTGAAAGGCACAAAGGAAGCTGCAATAAAACACACTACGGCAGAAGATACAAGCAGAATGCCTGCTAGGAAAACTCTTGGGGCCACTGCTCGATTAAATAAAGGGAAGGGCAAAGCTGCACAAAAAGAAAACAAAGGTATTCATGATCTTTTGGATGAAAGGATGCCTGCTAAAACTTTGCAGAGCACAGGCTGGGTGAAGGAACCAGAATGAGGCTGGTCACCGAACCCTGCAGACCCAGCTGTGGCTCAATACAAGGACATGGACATTACCGCTACAAGTAAAATGATTCCCCTAAACAGGAAGATGTATTATGTGTAGAACCAAAGGGAAAGGAAACAGAATTATGTCAGACTGTGGATGAATGAAAGGAAACATTCTTAGAGGGGAAGGGAAAGGAGAGTAAACACATGAGGAGTTGCTTGAAATTCAGAAAGGGAGACTACGTGGGGAGATAAAAAGAAAGTCACTGAATACTAGTGAACTAACTCATGAAACAACTGTTGCTTCAACCTCCACAGCTTTCCAGTCAAGGGGACCAGCACCCACAACACAGTCAGCCCATGGGACTACAACTGTACAGGGGTGGCTTACAAATAGCCCAGGCCGAAGAAGACACCTTACCTGTAGGCACAGGGGTAAAGAATTTGCAGGATCCAGAGCAAAGGAAATTTTTTAAACCGATGTTAAGGATGTCAGATCTTTTGGAAAAATAAGGGAGAACCTGCCCCTCGGCACAATGCCATTAGACTGTTACATAAAGGTGGCTTAGAGAATCCGCCTGACAGAGTATACATCAATAGAACCCTGCTGAAAAACTCCTTAAAATTTTATGCATCTGAGGTGTTTACGCTCATCTACACTGATGTGCACAACTATGACATCAGCTTCAAGACTGCAGAATGTTTAGATCAGTTTTGAACAAATTATAATGCAGTGAAAAATACTCCTCTGTGGTCACTTTTTTGCACTTCCTATTACAAATCCAGCTGTCAGAACTTTGACCATTCTCTTTAAAAATGAAGGGGTCAATATCTGAGATATTCTGTTTTGGTTAAAAAAACATTGTGAGGTCTTGGAACATCCTACCCCTATAACTGATTCAGAACAGATCTGGACGGGAGGCTGGAAAGTGAAATATAAACTGATTATGGGAAACAATGGCATAGTTCATCTGCTGAGTTGCTTTTATTTGGGGAGAGACAAAAGGTCGCTTTTTACCCAGGGCAGCAGAAGTCTTGCCACAAATGTGGATCTCGCCTGCATCTCAGCAAAGCGTGTGACACACCTAGGTGCATATATTGTCTGGAATTGGGGCATATGGCAACATCTTGTAAGAACATTTTTCGGTGCAATTTGTGTGAGGAAAAAGGCCACTCGCATGTCAAACGTTCATGGGTCTCCCACAACAACGAAGAAGGGGCCTCTCATGAAGCTTTAATCAAGCAGGCACAAAAGAAAGGTTATGCTCAGGCATCTGAAAGAAGAATGCGCCCATGTGGCAGGAAAAAGAAAGGGTTAAACAAATGGAAACAGAGGAAAAGGAAAAGGCTTCAAAGAATATTGCATCAACAGTGGTAACAAATGATACAGGAAAGGAACCAGAGCAAGAACAAATCAATGTTAATATTGTTCCAGACTTAGCTGAGCATGCAGAACAAGTCAAACAAAACACCACTCACGCCACAACATTACAGAGGGTCAGGTCCCCCTTCCCCTCTCATCTACTGAAACAAAACAAGATGAAAGAGAAGTGCAAGACCAAATGAAAATTAGTCCCCTAACTAAGGAGGAAACAATAGGTATGGATTTACAAGAAACAGATCAAACCACGATGCCCCACCCCCACCAAAAACTCAGAAGGCAACCTTCAAGGCTGTCATATACGAGAAGTGGCCTAGAACCAAATTAAGCAACAAAACTGAACCAAAAGGGAAAGAATAGAAGGTAATAAAAAGCAAAGCAAAAGTAACAACCACTAATAAATACAAAGCATTACAGACGCAAAAGAACTGGGGCGATACGGAGGAGGATGATGAGTCGGACTCTTCATCAATATCATCTTCAACTATGGAACACTCATCTGAGAAAGAAGATGGAGGAAAAGGAGATCTGTAAAGAAAAAGTGGAATATAAGACCCAAGTGAATATGGTATTTTGGGACATTCACATTTCTTTCCTCTACATCACGTCCTTACATCTGCTTTCTATCATTGTCAATAGTATTAAGAATGGGAAACGACATCTGACCATCCTTTCAGAATTAAAAACCAGCAAGGCAGATACATAATATATGTACAAGATACACGACTTAAAACATTTTTCTAAATAGCACAAGCATCTGTGTTATGGAGTAAAGGGGCCACCTTCTGGTCACAAGGGACTGACATATGCAATGAGGTGGGAATTTTATTTAACAACCCACAGCTCAAAGTGACAAGACTTGTAGATCTGGAGCCTGGGAAAACTTTAATTTTAGACATTCAATATGAAGGCACACGTTTCAGGTTAATAAATAGCTATGCATCACAGGTAAAGACACACAGAATAGAATTTATTTTGCAAAATTAGCTGTATTACATACTTCTAGAATAGTGGTATGGGGGGTGATTTTAACTGTGCTTTGCAAGTGGCAGATAGAGGGCTAAAAAACAAAATGTACTGAGATTCGAATGCGTTAAAAGATGTGGTGAACACAACACAGCTACAGGATGCATATAGGGCTAAACACACTAATGGGGGAAATACATATTTCCGGGGTTCTCTTTCAACCAGGATCGATTATTTTTTTGTATCCAGATTTATAATCGTTAAAAACATCCAAACACAATGCTTTGTTTTTTCAGATCATAGAGGATTGCTAATGACAACTGCATGGAAGGAAAGCCCAACGTGTGAGAAAGGTCCATGGCATTTAAATATGATACTACTGGAGTCAAAGCACATAAACAGAGAATGGGGAAAAGTTATGGACTGCAAGAATGTCGGTACAATGTATATACGCCATTCTTCAGACTGGTGGGAAGAGACAAAAATACTATTTAAAGACCTATTTCAAAGAATGGTGGGCAAGCAGGCCCAAACACTCATCTTGATTATTTACAGTTAAGAAAGCAATTTCAGGCACTCATATCTAAAACTGAAACTTTAAAAATGGATTTTAGAACACAAATTGCAACTACAAAAAAAAGATATGTACCACAAACAATACAATAGGGCTCAGACCTTACAGCAGGAAATGAGATTTGGGACATAATGCAAAAAACAGACCTTTAGGGGCTGGCCCGTCGGCATAGCAGTTGGATTTCCGCTTGCGAAGCCGGCAACCTGGGTTCGGGAGCGGGCTTGGGTCGCTGGAGGCCCGGCTGGGGGAGAAAGCTGAAGTGTCCCACGACTGCTCGCCTTCTCTGGGAGGAGGGAGAGGACCATAGCCTGCAGCTTGCCTGACCCCCTTGCAGAGGCTCAGGGTATGACAAAGTCCTGCAGTTGCAGGAAGGGCTAGGTCGCAACGTGTGGTGGACGTCAGTGCCTCGTGTCATGACATCAAGGGTTCACACCACCCATCGGGGAGTAAAGAGGAGGAAAACAGCCTGCCATCACCGGGAAGATGGAGTTCCGGGGATGTGCCCTAGCCCGACCGTGGGCCCTGGTCCGATGAAATGTAAGTTACGGGGTGCTATGGGCCCCCACCTCATCCCCGCTTGGGGGGGTAAGCTGCGGCTCCATGGGGACCTGGGGGTCGTCGGGTAGGGCGAGAGGCAGGGGCATGTCTGCCTTGGATTTCCTGATGGGTCGGGGATGGAAGGCTGGGGAGAAGGATAAAAAACAAACAAAAAAAAAAACAAAAAAACAGACCTTTAATGTTTTTAAAGATCGTCAGAAGAGGACAGAGAACAAAATCATTTTAAGTCTGGCAGCTGATACAGGGCACCAATTTACGACTAAATCAGATATTATGCAAATAATCCATCAGTATGTGATAGATAGTTTTGGTTAACCTTCCACTGTACAAATACAACATGAATATCTAGAACAGTTAAGTATCCCTAAACTATTGGCTTCTCAAAGTGACACTTTAATAAAAAATATTAAGGAAGAAGAGGTGAGACAGGCGATAGGAACTTTAAAAACTGGAACTCCTCCTGGTAGGGATGGCATCATTGTAGAATTTTATAAAAACATTTCTGAACATTTAATTCCTGAACTAACTCCCCATATAACGAAATCTTGGAGTCTGAGGTCTTACCAAAATCTATGACAGAAGCAGATTTGACCTTTTTCTGTACGAAAAAAGGCAAAAAAGATGATATAAAGAATTGGAGACCCATATGCCTATTAAATGTGGCCTTCAAAATTTTAGCAAAGGTATTTGCAAAAAGATTAGCAAAGGTGTCTGACACAGTAATTAGTGCAGCACAAACTTGCGCAATACCCAAGAGGGGAAGCCAAGATAATTTGATAATATTAAGGGAATTATTTCAAAAAGGTACGATGGGGATAGAAAAAGGATATATCTTAAGTTTGGACCAGCAAAAAGACTTTGATTCCATATCACACACCCTTCTGTTTTCAGTGTTAGAAAAATACTGAATACCACATGTTTTCATACAGCGGGTTAAATGTATGTACCAGAAAGCCACACTAGAGCCAGCCCAGTGGCGCTGAGGGTTGAGGCGCTGGATGCCACACCTTGTGCCACGCCGGCAACCCGGGTTTGGGAACAAGCCCAGGTCGTCGGGGGTCAGCAGGGATGGGAAAGGATTAAGCATCCGGAGGACTGCTGTCCTTTCCCGGGAAGGGGGGTGCTTAGGCTGGCCACTATTCTGGTGGCCCCTAGCAGAGGCTGGGGTCACTGCACCACAGGCTTGCAGCATAGCAGGGTTACAGCCTCAGCAGGACATCCAGTGGGGGGGCACAGGTGCATGTATCCAGCATGCAGCAGTCCGCTGCATGTCCAAGGCTCAGGGGGAAACCAGAACATGGAAAAAGAGCTCGATCCTGGTAGGCGACGGTGGGGTCCAGGAGCTACCCCCCACACACACACACACCCAAAGTCAAGTGCGCTGGCTGACCTCGGAGTTCCCTCAGGTCACAGGATATCTGCCCAGAATAGAATGGTGGTCCTGGGCGGGATGCGGATGCCTGTACCGAGGGGGAGCAAGGCCGACTGAGAGTCAGGACTGAGTCTACAATGGGACAGGATGGAGGTAAGCTGAGTGCCCCCACCTGAGAGAGTCTGGGATCGTGTGTGGGGATAAATAAATTGTAAAAAAAAAAAAAAAAAGAAAAGAAAGCCACAATAACTCCCAGGATTAATGGGTGGACAGGGGAAACTATAAGATTAGGGAGCGGAGTCAGACAGGGCTGTCCCCTCAGCCCTTTATTGTACATTTACTGTATTGATCCCTTGATGCCTGGCATACAAGCTACTCTGCCGTCCGCTCCACCCAGCCTTGCAGCTACTGTCACCACCAAGAATAACCCTTGGACCCTGAGGACCTCAGGGCGGATGCTGCTGGAAAGCCCCAGGGTACGGACCAACGCAGGAGACAAGATATTCACCTTCACAGCCCCCTACCTGTGGAACAAGCTTCCCCCTTTGGTACAGGATGCATCCTCTCTCCCGAACTTCCGCACCAGGCTCAAGGCCCAAATGCTGGACACCAGCACTTGCCACTGTCAGAACACCTGAAATCCCCACCTCCATCTTCTTCCCCAACCCACTTACTTGTATAATACTGATACAGATTGTCTCCAGACACGCTACTTAACCAATGTACTACGGTTTCTTTTGTTTCATCAGCAGTTTACAACTGTTACACCATTGTGCTCTGTATCAATGCCAACAATGACTGTAACCTATAACTCACCTGTATATACTCTGTAACCTTTTCTATGCCTATACTTCTCCATATAATGTCTCTCCGGATCGCCCCTGAAAAAGGGACCCTTGGGGCTCAGTGGGCCTACCCGGTCATCAATATTTAATAAATAAATACATTTTTAACGACTATATAAAATTTAGCTTTAATTAAAGGGATAGCCTTGACACAGATGGGGACCTCAATAAAAGCTTTGGCATATGCTGATGACGTGGTAGTACTGATAGACAAAACAACTGATGAGGAAGAGACTAAACGACAAATTACAGACTTTTCCAAAAATTCATACTCCAAAATTAATTTTGGAAAAAGTATAAAAATGCAGATAGGAAAAAGTACTGACACATCTCTCAAAACTTTGGCAGATGTTAGACTCTAACAAGAACCAATTTCGATACTCAGTATTGTTTTTGGAGAAGGAGATCTTGCTCGTTTGAACTGGGAAAATAAGACAACGAGAGCTGAAGGGATTTCAATGAATTGGAAGCAACAGATTTCAAAAAGGAAGCGAATATTGTTAATAAAAAATATCTTTTTACCAATCTTTACTTACATTAGCTACGTTCCCCCCCCCCCCCAAACAGCTAAAAACTAAATTATATAGTGTTTTTTTCCAAGCTCTATGGGGAGCAGGCTAACCCCCATCAAACGGGATACTACATACAGGACAATACAAGAAGGTGGCCTAGGTACAATAGAGCCAGTGATGTTTTACTACTGTATCTTTTTATGCTATAATATGTTTCCCAGAAATAATGTGGTGAGAAAACCATGGGAAGAGGCTGTTACAGAATGGGCTGGGATCTGCAAACAAGCATGGGAACAAAAGAAAACTAGAATACTATCGACCAACATTATGATCCCTGAGTCTGTGAAATCTATGGTTCAGGAAACGATTAGGCTGAAAATATAAATGAACAGTATGACTAGTACAAGGCAGGGGATTTATGACATAATAATGACTGCAGGGAAAAAAAGATCTAACATACTAACATGCTAACACACTAAAATGCCAGCAGAATAGGCCTAACGGTCTTTCATGTCTGCTAGTTTGGTCAGCCCCCACCCTGGGAGCTGATCTTGCTGCCCCCTCGCCCTCTCTGGCTTCTCCCTTCCCAGTCCTGGATATTCTCGCTGCACAGGACTTTGCTTCCAGAACCTTCCCCCTGTACCTGTCCCATCCCCTCTTGAACCCCTCCACCGTTTCTGCCTCCACCAGCCCCCTGGGCAGCACATTCCATGGCTCCACCACCCTCTCAGTGAAGTAGCACCTCCTCCATTCTCCCCTGAATCTCCCCCAGCTTCCACCCATGCCCTCTAGTTGCCCCTCCTTCCTTCGGAGCACCCTGACTGCTCCTCTCCTATTTACCCCCTTCATGTACCTGAAGACCTCTATCATGTCCCCCTGGTCCCTTCTCTCTTCCAATGTGTACCTATTTAGCTCTTCGAGCCTCTCCCCATAGGCCCTGTCCTCCCAAGCCCCAGATCATTTTGGTTGTCCTCCTCTGGACCCTCTCCAGGAGTTCGATGTCCCTCTTTAAGTGTGGCCTCCAAAACTGCATGCAGTACTCGAGGTGCAGCCTCATCAAGCAGTTATACAGAGGGAGTATCACTTCCCTCCTTCTGGAGGTGATCCCCCTAGCGATGCATCCCAGCATCCTGTTGGCCTTGGCCGCTGTCCTCCTACAAGTCTCAGACTTGTTCATCTTGACATCCACCACCACCCCCAGGTCCCTCTCAGCCACTGAGATTTGTAGCACACATACCCCCCCCCAGGGTGTACACTTGGGCCGGGTTTCTGGCTCCCAGGTGCAGTACCTTGCATTTCCCTGCATTGAACCTCAGCTTCCACTTTCTAGACCACCATTCCAGAAACTCAAGGTCCCCCTGTAGGGCCACCCTCCCCTCCTCCCCATCCACCACCAATCCCAGTGGCCCCCATCTAGAAATACCTAATTACCCAATGACATAGATAAAAAAATACTCTGACAAAATTGACAAACACAAGGATGCTGGCTTTTGCATGGGATATGTTGTGACTTAGTATCCACGGAAGACTGAACGTTAAGAACAATAATAAACACAAAACTTACAGAGAGATATTGTTCAAGAGAATGCTGTATACAAATACTTGAAACACAAGAACACTTATTTTTGGAGTGCCAGTACACTGAAGAGTTCTGGGAAATTATGAATAGAATATGGAAAACAAGACTTATTTTGTAACTTATCCTATGCAGAAATGGTTTTTGCCATTTATCCACAAAAATGGGACAAAGAGACATTGCAAGTCATTTTTGCTCCATTAAAATATTTTTTATGGCAAGCCTGATGTAAATGGGTGCTGAGGTAATTTTGAAGAATGTAGTCATCTCTCTATAGCAGGTATAAGAGAGTGACAGGGAAAAAATGTCAATGAAAAAGTTGAAAGGAATATGGAAACACTAACTCTATGATGGTCATCTAGAGAAAAAAAAAAAAGAGAAAAAAAAAAAAACCCTAGTTTGATGTGTATAGTCGGTGGTGGGATACTAACATGTGTGACAGTCCACCATGGGAGTTTAAAAAACATTACAAAAATCAAAAAACCCAAGAAAAGGAGAGTGAAGGAATATTATGGTACAGGTGGTCTTAGAAAAAAAGGACAAGGAAAAACAAAGAAAAAGAATGGAATAGTTACAGACACGTCTGGAGCAAAGATTAATCGAGAAAAAGAACTTTACATGAAATTATATGATTTTGCTAGAATATACAAGGTAGTATGTACAGGTTTTCTGATCTTGAATTTTACACCTTCTTGCCCCCCAAAAATTCCCCTACTCTTTTTGAGAAGTGCCATGGGATCTTTAACGTCCACCTGAACAACCACCAGAACAGGTAGACGGGACCTCGGTTTAATGTCGCATCCAAAAGACAAGCACCTCAGGAGTGCAGCATTCCCCTCATGATGCACTACAGTGTCAGTATTGCAATTTTCCCCAAGTGCCTGGTGTGGGGCTAGAACCCACAACCTTATGATCATCCAGCTTCAGAGGAGAGTGCGCAACCTGCTGAATCACTGACACTGCACTTAAAACATGTGGAATACTTGCATTTTAGCAACAAACAAATCACTTTTCACTTAGGCTACCAGCACATGGGACCACGTGACAGGGAGCTCCCGCCACTCCTGAGGACCGACCTTTTCTTAGTCCATAGATCTTAACTGCTATACTTTTCACATATATGTTTGCTATGTTTTTTACACTCTAATTTACCCTTGCTCCACAAAGATTTACTGAGGTTCCTCATAATGTTAGCGCTACTTCAAGACATACAGTTACAAATTTAAACTTAACATGTCAGCAGTCCTATTCTTACACTTATACTATTACTGACACCCTTGAGGCAGGTAAGCAGAAATTCTGAAGTTATTTAACCTACTGTAAGTTCAATCACACTTCCTGATATAAGTTACTCAGGGCCCGGCCATAGTGTAATGCCACCTCGCGGGACACACATACCCCGTCTCAGAGGGAGGAGAGCTGCTTGGGGTATGCTCAATCCCCCCCCCCCCAGGCCAACACTAATGTAACCCACGTCTGTTCTTGAACCCAGGTCGCCAGTGCTGCAAGCAGTGAGAAAGCCTGTGCCTCAGCCTGCCATGCCACTGGGCCCAATTTTCAGTACAGATATTTAACTTACTGGAAATCTGTGGTGTAGTAGGATGCAAGGGAAAGGACCCCGCCTGCAGAACGATGGGGGGATGGGGTGTCTACGTGGAGGCACAGCTCACACAATGTGTCACTGCCCATGCTGTGGGTCCAGGAAGAAAAAATGGTGGAAAACACCCTGATCGCAGCTGAACGACAGCCCTGTCACCCAGACCGTTGAAAGGGCACCGCCACAATCCTGCGGCACAGGATAACAAACCTAGGGTATGTCCCAGGGAAGCTGGCTGACAGGGCGGGAGACTGGAGATACAATGCAAATTAAACAAATATATCTATATTTATATATATACTATATATCGCTGTTTAAAAACAATTTAAATTGTGGCTGATTTAGGTCACTGGGAAAGCAGCTCCTTGCCATGGGCTTCCTGTCCCAAAGAATTAATCATGTCAGTTGCTTTTTAAAATAAAATTGTGCTTTGCATTCTGGTCACTTCCTCTGCATTTTGAAGGCCGGTGCTACAAATTTAAAGCTAAGAGGCATGCCTGGGACCAGTGCCCCAGATAACATTTTGAGGCCAGGAACTAAAAAACTTCCAAATTTTCCAAGTTGGTAATATTTTGTGACGAGGTTGTGCATCAGACCCTCCAGACCAGGCAACACTTTCTGCTAACCATCCCAGTCCCTGCCGTACTGTCATCTAATCCTCCAGTGTCTGCTTCAACTTCTTCTAGCCCCCCAGCCATCACAGCACGATCCTCTGCCGCCAGCCTCTTCTACACCACTTTCCTCTACCTTCTACCCCTGCCTACAGGCTCCAGCTACATCATCAATTTATTTTACCTTCCACAGCACTGTTATGTGTTTTCTGTGTTTTCGACGTAGACTACAACACAATCCAAGTACTTCAAATAAGGAAAATGTTTTCTTCAGCTCAAAAATGAAAGAAAGGTAAACAGTATAATAAAATATACCTTCCTGCTGCTTTTCTGCTACCTCTCCTGTCCACTGTAACTGAAAAGAAGCAAGGTATCGCGGAAGGTGTACACAGCACACAGATTTAAATAATATTTCTATGGACCGCAAACCTGCAAGAAAGAAACACAACTAGTCTGTTTTAATGCCTGTACTGTAACTTTTTTTGTTAATACTGGCACTGTCATGGGACCGAGTCCTGACTCCTCCCACCTTACTTTTCTTAATGGCCTGCCTCTCTCACAATCAGCTCTGATATGGTACCCCATCTGTCACAGTCCTGGAGAATTGCAGAACATGAGAGGCAAGTCCGAACAATCTAATATGCCCCAAAACAACAGCAGCAGTAATATTTGGATTAGCAGGCAAAAGAGGTAAACACTGGATTGACACATGCGCAGTTCATGGCAGAGTTATCCTTCAATGCACATGTACATCCTAAAATTATTTGTGATCAGATTTAAATGCCCATGAAATTAAAATTAGACATAAATGACATAAAAATGGTCATAAAAGACACCAATACGCTCCTTCTCTGTTCTCCTGCCTGGGATCTAGGGCAGAAATCCTGGACCAGAACCATCAACATGGAACAACTCCACCCCCCACCCCCACTCTCCACCCAACAGCTTTGCATCTGCAGTGTTTCGGCATCTCCTCCAAACCTAGGGCTGGGAATCGGCCCACGGTAGCACGTTGTACCATTTGTGAGCCCTGAATTCATATCTGCCCTCCCATTTTTGTAGTGCATTTAGGTACTGCCAGAAAAAATGTATCACTGGATTGTACGGGGTAGGCCTGATTCTTATGAATATACTAGCAAGGCAGGGCAACAGGTGAGCCTGATTTTTTTTTTTTTTAATTTATGTTTACTAAATATTTATATATGCACATGCATCTTTGTATTACATGAATCATACTGAATAGCCACAGAATACAATTATTTACTCAAGTTACATATTCAGAGTCTCCAAAGGTTCAATTTATTTTCCCCAGGGCATCTGGCCCCAAGTCCGGTGAAAGGTATAATTAAATATTATTAGGGTACAAAAGATGAATCTATCCTCGAGTACTAAAGTACCCAGCCCTGCCACTTGGACCTGAAGCCCTGAATGCGGTCTTGCAGCGTTGCCGTAAGACTCTCCATCTGGTAAATGTCCAGCATAATAGATCTCCAATCCTGGATGGAAGGAATCTGACGAGACATCCATTTCCTGGTAATGGCCTTTTTGGCTGCTATTAGAAATATTGCCAACAGCGTTTTCTTCCATGGGGGAGAGTGGTCTGGGTAAACGGAGAGCAGTAACATTTCCCCTGTCAATTCTATTGGCTCCCCTAAACAGTTACACAGTTCCAACTGGAGGCCACACCAAAACGGCATTAAAAAGGGACAGTGCCATAAAATATGACCCAGTTCAGCCAAGGTACATCCACATTGTCTCCAACAATGGCCATATGTGGCTGGGAGAAATTTAGTGAGGATTGCCAGAGCACGGAAATATCTGATTCGTATTTTCCAAGAAAATGCCCGCCAAAGAGAAGCTGAAGTCACTTTAATGACTGGTACAGTTGCAGCCATCCAGTCAGAAAATTGCACCTCTGATGTTAAATCATTGTTCCATTTATCCAATATTGACTGTGTCGAGTCTCCCAATAAGTCTCTTAAGGCCTTATGTATGTTCCCTATAAGGTGGCTACTTTGGTTTCCATGAATGGAATCTATGAAAATTTTTAGCATAGGTGGACTTGGAGTAGGAAGTTTAGCAACTAATGTCCGGTGGCAAAGTATGCAATTCATCACCTGGACGTATCTAAAAAAATCTATACCTCGGAGTTCATATTGGACTTTTAAGTTTATCAAAGGATATAACACCCCTCTCATCCAAGAACTGGAACAGGTGTGACAGGCCAGATTTATGCTAATAGGAAAAAAACAGATCCATGTGGGAAGGCTGAAAAAGATCATCCTTGGAGATGATTTTGCAAAGATCACATGCTGGCTTAATTACTGGTCTATTTCTTAACCTGTACCAGACCCGAAGAATATGGGATGTTATCTAAGTGAAAAGTCTCGATGAAGGTGTACTATAAGTAGAAGAGAAAAGAAGGGCAGATATATCATACATATCATTAAAAGTGAACTCCAAAGATTTCCAAGGTGCTGTAAAGCTATCTGTCAGACAGTTAATGAGGGTACGAAGGAATGCTGCTTGGGCATAAAGTTTAAAGTTAGGTAAATTTGCTCCCCCCTGGGCAACAGACAGCTGAAGGATTGAGAGGCGAACTCTAGGACGCTGTTTGCCCCATATAAACTTAGTAAGTAGTTTATCCCAGGACCTAAAATAGAAGGTAGAGGGGAAAAAGGGGATGTTTTGAAAAAGTAAAGTAGACTAGGGAGGACATTCATACGAATTGTTTCAATCCATTGAAAAAATGACAGTGGTAAAGATGACCAGCTCTCCAAATCTTTTTGTACTGTCATGGTAAGTGGCTCATAATTTACCATCTCCAACACCTCCTGATTTAATGGAATATGTATTCCTAAATATTTTATTTTCGTAGCTCTTCGTCTCAAGGGGAGGAGACGACAAAGGATGTTTCTTGGGGAAAAATGAAAAAGGAGGGCTTCTGATTTTATATTTAATTTGAATCCTGCTATAGCCTCATATTTCTGGAGGATTTCCCAGACTGCAGTGATGGATGTGTCTGGAGAAAGGAGGGTTAGAAGAACATCATCTGCGAACATGCTCACTTTCATATTGCTGTTGCCCCAGTGGAACACCTTCCACCTCAGGAGAAAGTCTAAGTGCCATCTCCAACGGCTCCATGTAGAGGGTGAACAGAAGGGGGGACAGGGGGCAACCCTGCCGAGTACCCCGGGACAGAGCAAAAGGGGGAAGATACCCCTCCATTGACTCTTACATATGCCCAGGGAGCAGCATATAGGCCCATTAGCCATTTCAAAAATGACTCTGGGAAATGGAACCTCGACAGGGTGTCCCATAAAAATTGCCAGGACACCCTGTCGAAGGCCTTCTCTGCATCTAAGCTAATGAACGCCGCCGGAATCCGCTGGTCTTGTATATATTCATTAAGTATTAGAGTTCGTTGGAGATTGTCTGTAGTGTTTCTATTTTTAAGAAAGCCAGATTGGTCATGATGAATTAGACAGGGCAGGATCTTCTCTAATCGAGAGGCCCATATGGCTATGAAAAGTTTGTAATCTGTGTTAAGGACTGAAATCAGCCTATAGGAGGAAGGATAAGAGAGGTCAGTTTTTGGTTTTAGTAGGGTGGCCACTGTGGCATAGGCCCAGGAAGGAGGAGGTGGGAAACCCTCTGCAACCTCTTTAAATGTAGAGAGCAACTTGAGAGAAATCTCACACCCAAACACCTTGTACCACTCGGATGAAAATCCATCGGGTCCCGGGAACCAATGGGAGGAAAGAGATTTAATACAACAAGAGAGTTCGTCAGATGTAATAGGAGATTCCAGCAGATCCTGTTGTGCTACAGTAAGGCGGGGAAGGGGAAGATCACATAAAAAGGATAGTCTCTCTTCAGGGTAGACTGATCATCTCCCTGACACAGATGTTGGTAAAAGGTTACAAAGGAGTGGACAATATCTTGCTGCTTGTGTAACATTTTCCCAAAAGTTCTATCTTTGATCTTTAAGATAGTAGTGGAGGCCTTCTGGCCCCGAAGGCGGTGGGCAAGCTTATCAGTGCCCCGTGGCCCCACCTCATATCTCGCCTGTTTTAGATAGAGTAGGGCCTGCTGAATCTTTATGTCCATTAATTTCTGTATCTCTGCTTTTGTTTCTTGGATCTTTTGTTGGACCTCTTGGCCCCCCCTCTGTGTACAATAGTTGGTACAGTACGTGTTTAAGTGTTCCAAAAGAGTATTGTATCTGTGTTCTAACTCCCGCCGCCTCTTAGAGGTGTATGCTATAGTTTTACCCCAAGTGTTGCCTTTAAGGCGTCCCAGACCAAGGCCTCCGATATATCTGGGGAGGTGTTTTCCTGAAGAAAGAGGGGAATATGCTTCTTAATGTATTCTATGTATTGCTTATCTTTTAGTAAAATGGAATTAAAGTTCCACAGCATTTGTTTTTTCTTCCCACCCAAGTCTAAACTGAGAGTAAGAGGATGATGGTCAGAGAGGAGCATTGGGTTTATTGTGATATGCTGAACCAAGCCGAGGTGCTCACAAGTTACTAAAAAATAATATATTCTGGATTAGGTGTGATGCCTCTTCGAGTAAAAGGCGAAGCCCAGGTTGGATGGAAATAATCAGCGCCAGACATCCACTATGCCCAAATGGTCCATAGTGTGTTTTAAATATTTATTTATGCCTGGTTGACGCCAGTGGACTGAGCTGGAGCTAAGTGGGCAGACACTGTAATGTTTAAATCCCCACCCAAGATAAGCTGTCCTTGGTGAAGGTCCATTACCCTTTCCATCAAATGCTGCGCAGCAGCAGGTTTTGATAAGGGAGGCAAATAAACACTAACCAGTGTAACTTCCTGTGAACACAGTTTTCCCTGTAGAATGACAAAATGGCCTTTGTGATCCATATATGACTGGGAAACTTCTAATGGTATGGAGGTTGGGACCAAAATAGCAGTCCCCCTTCGATGACCACTAGGGTGAGAAGAGGCATAAATTCTGTATCTTCCCCCTTTACTTAGCTTCTTATGTTCATCATCAGAAAGATGCATTTCTTGAATCATAAAGAGGTCAGCACTTTATTTTTTAATATACTGCATAAAGCGTGAACGCTTTATCGGGCTATGAAGGCCATTAATGTTCTGGGAAAATTTTTTTACCAGTGAAGTAGCCATATTACATTAAAGGGGCACTGTCAGCTTTCCCACAAAGTTTTGAAGCAAATCTCTGCAATCTGCTTCTTGGCACACTCCTGTCCTACAATGAGTCTAGAGTACTACTGTGTGTCTAAAAACTGATATTTTTTACCAGGTTTTCCATTTTATAAAAAAATAGTAGCCAAAGCGGTCCACATTTAAATCACCCGCTAACCGGAAGTACAGTGATGCCAAGAATGCACGTCTGCCCGAGAGCGCAGTCATACAGTACCACTTTTGCCATACGCATTGTAAAAAACATGTATTTCTGTAGATCCTCTTATTCATAATCCATATCGATTTCTTCACTGAAGAAGGAGCACTGAGATTGCTACTCCATACGTTTTAAAATCAACCTGAAATCCAGCACAATGAGTCTAGAGGCAAGAATTTGTTTGTTATTTCTGACGGGGAACCTTTGTAAAAGAGCCTTGGCTCAAAGGTACTTGTAATCCTAGAATAAATAAATAAAAATAAGAATTTAACACGACATAAAACTGCACGTAAACATTCCCATTGCACTGAATCTTACAGCAAGAGGCTTGGCTTCCATTATCTCACTCAAGAAACTTGGCACACAAAGAAAAACATGACCCTTATTAACTAAACTATGAAGTAACAAAAATTTTGTCAGCAGCCATACATGACTCCTTGTATGTTTTCAAGTTTCATTAGTACAGAATTTTAATAAAGCTGAACATACGTACTAAAAAAAAAACCCTTTAACACCCAAGGTTTTTGTTCCAACAGAAGTGGATTTGGGAACCTGTGAGGCAAACCTGGTTAACAGGTGAACCTATTGAAACCACTAATCAAAAAGCTGGTTGCCTGCCAACAGTGCTAGACATCATGGGCTGGATATTCAAACTGCGCTATTTTGTGGCGCAAGCCCTTGCGCTGCACAAAATAGTTGCGCAGGGGTGTGGCCCGGCCGATATTCAAAGGAGCTGCACTATTGAGCAACTCCTTTGAATATCACCCCCCCGGCACAGTGGAACTTGCGCCACCGCAAGTGGTCAGAGTGCAGCATTCAAGTTGCAGTGGCGCAAGTACCACTGCGCCATGTGCAAATTTCCCATATTCAAAAGGCGACATGCAAATGGGGCCATAATTCATGCAAGGCGCAGGGGGGGGCCATTTGCATCTATTTATGGCCCCATTTGTATCCATTAGCATGCAGGGTCGCCCGATCCCGAGGACTTGCGCCTGGCGCCCTGCCAGGCAACAGCCGTGAGAACCGGCGCCCCTGCAGCCCAATCGCCGGCAATAGTGTAAAAATCCCCCCCCGACTGGCCCGATCGCGGGCAAAAGCGTAAAATCCCCCTCCCCGACTGGCCCGATCGCAGGCATAAGGTTAATAACCCCCAGCCCGATCGCGGGTAGCACAGTCAACTCCCCAGGACATATCCCTGGTGGTCCAGTGGACCGCTAAGTCCAATCGGGCTGCATAATGTAGCAAACCCCAGACCAGATCCCTGGTGATCTAGTGTCCCCCACCCACCACAAAGCCCCACCACCGCTCCCCAGCATCCGACCCGCCTGCCACCAGCCGACTGACTGCCCAGTAGGGCTGCATGCCCATTGGTGCAGAGTAAGAGCCAACAAGCGTGCAGGCCCATACCGTACAAAGGCGGTCAAGATATGTGACTGAAAGAATTCATTCACATGCTGGACTGCTGCTGTCTGTTATGGGCTTCTGCCCGTAAGCTCTTGCTCTTACACCAATCGGCGTCGCTACTGGTATTCGATCGCAGCTGAGCGAGGCGGAATGGGATGCTGCCGCCGCGGGCGGGGTGGTGGTGAGGCCGTGAGTAGGTGGGTGGAGACACTAGATCAGCAGAGATCTGGTCTTGAGGGTTTACCACATTATGCAGCCCGCGATCAGCTTAGCGCCCACTGGACCACCAGAGATCTGTTCTGGAGGGGATGTTTTGCCACATCTTGCAGCCCGCGATCGGGCTTAGCCATCCACTGGACCACCAGGGATATGTCTTTGGGGGGTTGGGCTCTGTGCTGCCCGCGATCGGGCTAGTGAGGTGTCGCTTTATGCCTACGATCGCGCGGGATAGTGGGGGTTTGTTAAGCTTATGCCGGAGATCGGGCTGGTGGTGGTGGGGGTTATTTAACCTTATGCCCGCGATCGGGCCAGTCGGGGATTTTACGCTTTTGCCCGCGATCGGGCCAGTCAGGGGTGGGGATTTTTACACTTTTGCCCCGATCGTGCTGCGGGGGGCACAGGGAGTAGGTTGAGGGCCAGCCACAGGTGGCAGCTGCTGTGTTGCACCCTGCGGTGGCAGCTCACCTGCGGGTGGCCCTGGGCCTCCTTTTTTAGCTCAAAGTTGTGCAGAGGCGCAGGTTGGGGGTTGCGCCTGCACAACTCTACACAGCCCACTGAATATCGGGCTGTGCAGTTTATGCATGGTTCCCCCCCCCTCCAGTTCAGCATGCATTCATTTGCATTGCGCTGTTGCTCAGCTTGACTTGGGGGGCGCAACTGCCTCCTGCTGAATATGGCAGAATGGTGCAATTTCGGACTTGCGCAAGCGCAACCCTATTGCGCATGGCGCAACCCTTTTGAATATCCAGCCCCATGTGTTCTAAATCCCCTTCTGTGCCAAGAGATTTTTTTTCTTGGCCTTTTTACAGCTCTCTCACTCGCGCATTTGAAGCACATGAAAGAAAACTAAGTGCAAAGAAGTTGCAATGATTTGGGTTTTACAACAGGTTCTTTTCATTTCAAAAAAGAAAAGAAAAAAGAAAGAAAGACAATATTCTCTGTTTTGGAAGGATTTTTTTTATTTTGTTATTCCTGTTTGCCACTACCTAAGCAGGCCAACAAGGCTAAACCCTCACTCCGCAAACCATTCTTTAACAGACTGGAATTTAACTTCCCATCCCCTCAGATACCCTTCTGCTGGCACCCTTCCCGTCACCTTCAGTGATCACTGTATGACGTGTCGCAGGAAAACTCTCCCCACCCCCACCCCCAAGTATCTCTGGTACCACCCTCTCAAATCCCTAAATGTCCAAGACCTCCTGTCTGATCTATACCTGTCTGACGGGTCAGGGGTTTTCTCAGCTCCACACATGGATGCAGCTCTCACATCATTCACATCCACCTTTCTCAGAATCTGGGACCTGCATGCCCCTATTAAAAGGATGCAAGTATGCCATAAACACCTCCCTTGGATTTCTCAAAATGTAATCACCCTATTCAAAACCAGAGACCAAGCCTGGCATACTTTCAGGTCCACCCCTTGCCAAGACAAGCTACATAAATACAGAGCTCTACGAAATGCCTGCACTAAGGCTGTGCGCACTGCAAAAGAAAAAATTACTCACCTTAGTAATGTTGTTTCTTCTAATGGAGTCTTGCTATATTCTGACATATGCAGTGAGTCCCAACCTTCGAACTGCCCCGGAGATGAAAGAGTTAACTTTCCATGCCAGGCATGGAACGCTGAGCTCGAGCTCGGTTGAGACTCTGTCTGTTGTTCTTCAAACTCAAACCGTCAGATCTTTACGAGCTAAACTCACTAAGGTCCTGTGTGGAAGCTGTAAACCTACACTAGCCAACTGGCTACTAAACATAAAACACATTTTTTGGTCCCAACACAAAGACTCAAGTCAGGAGACCCAAAAATGAAAACACAACACCCACTCACCCCAAAAAGAAGGGGTGAAACAAAAGGTGGGCACCTACTAAGTGCCAACACTGCACTGCCCACCCACATCCCAAAAACAGAGGTTCTGAGAGGGGCAGGCAGGGGAGGAGGTCAGAATATAGCAAGACTCCATTAGAAGAAACATTACTAAGGTGACTAATTTTTTCTTCAAACAACATGAAGTCTTGCTATATTCTGACATATGCAGACTACAAAGCAGTACCTCCATGGAGGAGGGACAGAACCTACTTAGGAAATAGGCTCTGAAGCACAGCTGTGCCAAACCGAGCATCACTGCTAGCCTGGATGTCCAGGGAGTAATGCTTGGTAAAAGTGTGAACTGTTTTCCAGGTAGCTGCTTGACATATCTCTAGAATAGGGATGTCCCTGGCAGCAGCCAGGGAAGCAGCTGTACCTCTAGTAGAGTGAGCCCTCAGGCCTGAGGGAGGAACCGTACCAGTTTTTCATAGCAAAATTGGATACAAGAGACAATCCACCTGGCAATGGATCTTTTAGTGGCAGGTTTCCTTTACCAACCTTACCATAAGTGAGGAACAGTTGGAGAGAGTCAAACCTGCGACCCTTGGTACGCTCTATGTAGTAACTAAGGGCTCTTTTCACATCTAAATTGTGCAGTCTCCTCTCGCCAGAGGAGGAATGGTCAGTGAAGTACACTGGAAGAGACATAGATTGATTAAGGTGGAAATCTGAAACCACCTTAGGCAAGAACTTTCTGTTAGTCCTGAGGACCACCTTATCTCTATGAAAGGAGATAAAATCAGGCTCCACTGACAAGGCTTGTAATTCACTTATGCGTCTGGCAGAAGTGATGGTTACCAGAAACACAGTCTTCCAAGTCAGGTACTTAAGCTCTGCTGAAGATAAAGGCTCAAGGGGTTGCATAAGCTGAGCAATGCAAACATTGAGGTCCCAGGCAGGGGCAGGGTCCCTGAATGGAGGGCTGGTGTGAAGCAATCCCTTGAAAAACTTGGAGAAAACAGGGTGAGCTGAGAGAGAACAGGGCTTACCTGCTGAAATAAAAGCAGACACAGCTGCCAGATGCACTTTCAGTGTAGCTGGTCTCAGCCCCAAGCTATTTAAGTGAACCATATAATCAAGGACTGTGGGCAGATCAGCAGATTCTGGGGAAATATGCTTCCCAGAGCACCATATGGAAAATCTTTTCCATTTAGAATTATAAGTAGCCCTGGTGGAAGGTTTTCTAGAAGCCTTCAGGATATCCATTACACCTTGGGAGAGGTGTAAATCAGCAAACTCTAACTCTTCAAGAGCCAGGCCTTGAGATTGAGAGATTTGAGGTTCGGGTACCAAACCCTCCCCTGAGCACAGGTTAATAGGTTGTGATTCCTGGGAAGGCATAGGGGAAGTTGGACTGCTAAGGACATGAGGAGTGGTTACCAGGGCTGCCTGGCCCAATCTGGAGCAATCAGGATCATCCTGCAGGATTGAGATCTGATTCTGACTAACACTTTGAAAAGAAGGGGGAAGGGGGGAAAAGCATAGAGAAACTTCCCTTCCCAATTGAGAACTAAGGCATCCAGAGGGACTGAGCCCAACACTGGGGGCCTGCAGCAAAAAAGGGGAAGTTGGTGATTGTCTGGGGCTGCAAAGAGATCTATTTACGGAATGCCCCATCTGGCAAATATTACCTCCAGTACTAGGGGATCCAGTGCCCATTCGTGATGGCCCAGGGAAATCCTGCTGAGAGCATCTGCCAGGACATTGTCCTTTCCTGGGAGGTGAACTGCCGTGAGGGAGGTGTTCAGGGAGTAAGCCAGAGACCACAACTTCATTGCTTCGGTGCACAAGGCCATAGACCGAGTGCCTCCTTGCTTGCTGATGTACCACACTGTGGTGGTGTTGTCTGTTCTGACCTGTACAACTTTGTTCTCAACAGATTTGGAAACAACTTGAAGTGCTAGAAATACTGCTCTGAGTTCCAACAGATTGATATGGAGCAGAGATTCCTGAGGGGACCACAACCCCTGGGTGGTGAGGTCGCCCATGTGAGCCCCCCACCCCAAGAGGGAGGCATCTGTAGTAAGGATTAAAGAGTGAGACTGAGTGACAAAGGGAACCCCTTGTCTCAAATTGTTCTGATCCTGCCACCACTCTAGGGCCTGGATCAGGGTTCGAGTTACTGGGATCAGTTTGGTCAGAGGGTCCTTCCTTTGAGACCAAAAGGCTCTCAAATGGAACTGAATGTCCCTCATCTGAAATCTTGCTCCCTGCACTACTGCTGTAGAAGCAGCCATGTGCCCCAGGAGCTGTAGAAAATGCCTTGCTGGTCGAGACACCTGCAGGGTGAAGGAGGAGGCCAGAGAGACCAGGGTCCTTGCCCTGTCCAGGGGAAGGAAGGCTCTGGCCTTCTCTGTGTCTAGCTCTGCACCTATGAAGGTGAGGAGCTGGACAGGCTCTAGAACTGACTTTGAAAGATTTAGAAGGAAACCCAAAGAAGTGAGCAGTTGCTGAGTTATCTGTAAGTGTAATTTGACTTGGTCTGGGGACTGGCCTACTATGAGCCAGTCGTCCAGGTAAGGAAGATGGCAATTTTCTGCCTTCTTAGAGAAGCAACTACTACTGCCAGGCATTTTGTGAATACCCTTGGAGCAGAGGTGAGGCCAAAGGGCATTGCTCTGAACTGGTAATGGCCTGAGGGCAGTTCGAACCTGAGGTACTTTCGATGGGAGCTTCTGATGAGAATATGGAAGTAGGCATCTTTGAGGTCCACGGACACTAGCCAGTCCCCTGGCCTTAGAGAGGGTAGAATAATTCCCAGAGTCACCATTTTGAATTTTGGTTTTAAAAGGTGCTTGTTTAAGTATCTGAGATCCAGGATGAGCCGCCATTCTCCTGTCTTTTTTAGGGTAAGGAAGTACCTGGAAAACAATCCTTTGCCCTGGTGTAGGGGTGGAACCCTTTCCACAGCTCTGAGAGCTAGGAGGGAAGAGACCTCTGCCTCTAAGGCAAGTGCCTCTGATGGATTTGCAAGTGGAAAGGATCTGGTTCTCATCTTTGGAAACTTTTTGAAGCTGAGAACCATTCCCTGGCTTACTACTTCCAGGACCCATTTGTCTGATGTCAGTGACTCCCAGTCCTGGACAAAGTAAACCAGCCTGCTCCCTACAGGTAGCTGAGAATCGGCCCTGGCAACCCCATCAGGGTGCCTGCTTGGCAGGGGCTTTGGGCTGAGGGGTGGAAGCAGGCCTGCTTGTACCCAGTCTGCCTCTCCCTCTAAAGAACCCCCTCTGGGCATAAGCAGAAGAGGAGGCCTGGGCTTGGTAAAAAGGCCTATGAAAAGGCCTGCCCCTGCCCCTGGGAAGCTGCCTTTGAGGAGTGGCCTGCCTTTCCTTGGCCTGTGCACTCCTATAGGTGGTCCTATACTCATCCATTTTCTTCATGTAATTCTCTGTCTGCTCCCCAAACAGAGAATTACCCACAACAGGAAAATCCATGGCCTTAGTCTGGGTATCCTGTGACAGGCTAGTACATCTGAGCCAAGCCATTCTTCGAAGTGCCACAGATGTAACCATGACTCTTGATGACACATCATTTGAGTCCACTGCAGCATGGAATTGCACCTTGGATGCTTCAATACCATCAGCAGCCACCTGCTCCAGCTCCTTGGCAAGCTGGCCAGGGACCTGTTTTCTAAAAGCCATGACAGTGTCCCATCTGGATTTCTGATATCTAGCCACAAAGCCATATAATTCGCCTGTCTGAGTCCCAGGATGCTGCCATGTACTGTTTCTTTGCCATGGCATCAATCCTCCTGGAGTCCTTGTCTAGGGGGTGTGAAGCCAAGGGAATATTTGCCTTGTCACAGGCTGCAGCCTGCACTACCCCAACATGGCTGCATTGTTGTGTAAGGAACTCCATATCAGAGCCTGACAATGTGTACCTCTTGTCCATTCTCTTATCCACAGGAGGTATAGTGTGAGGAGATTTTAGAATTTTAAATGTCTGTTTCCCAAAATATTTATGCAAGGGAATAGACAGCCTCCTAGACTCTGGGATATCCATCATGTCTACATAGTCAGGCTCCTCTTGATCATCCACAGCTTCCTCCATAGGGAGCTGGAGGGTTTCAGCCACTTTTTTATAAAACGTAAAATGAGAAGGGGACTCAGAAAGCCTAGGAGGAGACACTCCTGAAGGTCTCTGGGGAGATGTCGGGTCAATGGGCACATCAGACTTTCAAATCCACATTCACTCTCCTCATACTCCTCTTCCCCTCCTCCAGTTCATAATATTCCTCTAAATCATACTCTTGAACCGGTGGAACCAACTGAACCAAAGCCTACCTGGCCGGTGCTGGTTCGATCAAGATTCGGAAGCGACTGAACAATTTGATCGCTTTGCTATTTCTTCAGCGGTTGGAGAGGAAAGTTTTGGCTCCACACCAGCTGATTTTCTAGTCCTTTTGCTGGAACCGACTCCTCAGAGTCGGATCTCCTTTCCCGAAGAGTCTGCCCTGGTCAGAGGGCACTCCTTCTGGTTCGGTTTGAACCGAACCGGGCTGGCCATCCGTTCAGCGGACTTTTGGCCTCCTTTCCTGAGCCTACCAACTCTCTTTTCCAGGGTAGCTGCAGGAACATTTTTACAAATCTGGCAGTCTGCATTGAGGTGGTCAAACCCCAGACAGTAAACACAGGTGGTGTGGGGATCAGCCTTGGCAAAGACTTCCCCACACACACTACAGTGTTGAAACCCAGTGGGCCCGGTTTTTCTTTTGGGTTTCTCAGACATAGTGCCAGTCCTATCCAAACTTACCTTTTATGGCAATCCGCCAGGCAAGACCCTCTTATCGATTCCCAACCGTGTCACGGGTCATGGAAAAAAAAGTAATAAAATCCTTTTTTTTTAGAACCGATAAGAACCGGTAACCACACTCTCAAAGTACAATTTAAGATTTTTTAAACAACTTGATCGGTTTAAACCGAACCGATGAACCGTTTACAAGTTCCACACAGAATAGATAAAATATAACCTATCTAGTACTCACAAATACCACAGACAGAGACTGAAACGACAGGTTATGGTTTAATTTCGGTCGAAAACTGAGAAAACAGCACTTTAACCGACAAAATGAACTGAGCAGAAGGAGAAATCTCCGGAGCGACTGTTCAGTGAGGCGGAGTAAAGAATCAGACAGTCTGAGTCTGAAGAACAACAGACAGAGTCTCAACCGAGCTCGAGCTCAGCGTTCCATGCCTGGCATGGAAAGTTAACTCTTTCATCTCCGGGGCAGTTCGAAGGTTGGGACTCACTGCATATGTCAGAATATAGCAAGACTTCATGCTGTTTGAAGCATACTTCTTTAGAAACAAATAAACAACGCCTAAACCTCTCCTGCAGATTTCTGGAAGACCCTGCACCCCCCTCTTAGGCTCCCCTTCTCCTTCCTCCTCCATCAATCTCTTCTTCACCATCTGTGCCCTCCTTCCTGGTCCCCTTCCCCCTGTCCCCATCACCACCCCTCTGCCCCCCCCCACATCAAAGGCTTCTCCTTCCCCCAGATTACAATAACAGAAGTACTCCAGGCCCTAAAATCCCCAAACACCACCAAACAGAGCCCTGATGGCCTTGACCCCAAATTACTTAAAATCTCTGCCCCTGCAATCGCCCCCTCCCTTGTCCACCTTCTCAACCTATCCCTTGCACAATGTGCTGTCCCCATGGCATAGAAAAAGGAAAAAGTAATCCCGCTGCTCAAAGGTGGTGATCCCTCCCAACCAGGAAATTACAGGCCTATCTCACTCCTCCCTGCCCTCTCCAAAATCCAAGAGGCACTCATCACCAAAAGGCTAAACTTCTTCATGGACTCCTCTAACACCCTTAGCCCCTTCCAATCTGGCTTCAGGAGCAACCACTCCACCTCCTCTTCCCTACTGCAACTCACTAACCATATCCACTCCACAATGGACAAGGGTCACATCACCTTGGCAATCTTCGTCGACCTCGCTAAGGCATTTGACTCAGTCTCCCATAGTCTCCTTCTAAACAAATTAGCCTCCATAGGTCTCTTCCCCCATATCAACGACCTGGTTCAGATCATAGCTGTCTGACAGGCTCCAATATGTGCAACTTAGTAATTCCAGCTCCATCCCCTCCCCATTCATGCACGTGTCCCCCAGAGTTCGATTCTGGGTCCTACTCTGGTCTCAATTGTTGTAAACGACTTTCCCTCATCATGCACGCCTACTGACATGCACATGTACACTGATGACATCGTGTTATATGCTTCAGGCCCCTCCTTCCCTGATGTTCAGTCATCCCTACAGGATGCATTTGAGAAAGCTCTCCCCTGGTTTGAGGCAAACCTCCTCAAATACAACACTAAGAAAACTGTTGCTATGGCCTTCGGCTCCGCCCGCAAGCTAGCTAAGCTCCCATCACCGCCATCCCTCTTTACCTTGGATGGTACTAAAATTGAAACAGTGCAATCCTTCAAATATCTGGGTGTCTGGTTGGATCTGAAACTTTATTTCTCCCAGCACATCGACTCCATCCACGCCAAACTCCAGCCCAAAGTGGGTGCCTTGTACATAATCAAGGACTGTCTCTCCCTCCCAACCTGCAAAATCTAAATTTAAGTACCTGTAAATTTTCTTTCTCCAACTGCTGGTCACAGGGCTATGTACCACTGGGATGCTTCCTGTGTCAGCAGGCAGGCAGGAAGTTAAAAATACGAAACAGCCAGACATCCTCTACATCCCCACGTGGATCCCTTAGTTATTTCCAAAGCTTCCAACAGAAGTCACAGGATCCATTCAGATCAACCTCCTATAGAAAAACATAAACTTAACAACAGAATGTTAGCTTTGAACCTGGTCAACTTGCCAACCTTATACTTTCAGGGAGGGGGATCAGCCCTGTGCCAGCTGTCGGAGAAAGAAAATTTACAGGTATTTAAAGAGATCCACCAAATTCAATACAACAGAGTTTGCACCAGAGATATCGGTGCCTTACCTCATGATATGTAAGTTGTTGATCAGATTTTCCACAATAGCGCTACAGTTGTGGCCCTTGTTAGTCGACCAGTACCCACGTTTCATCATCTACTGACCATTCCAAGACAAAAAAACAAACTGAAACATGCCCCCCATAGACTATAATGGAGCAAATCTCCACGCTCTCCCTAGCATCACGAATTTTCCAGACATTTCTCCGGCAGTTCTGTGACCAACGGGTGCAGGTGCGGTGGTGCTCTTTGGAGCCACTGCACCTGCTGACGCTGTGGGGGGCATGTCGGGTGCTGTAGTTGCGGTTGGGATTGCTGTCAGCTCTGTGGCTGTGTCGCTATGGAGGTGTCGGTATTACACCGTGCTTCCCAGTACAAAGAGGTTTGCTGACTTTCGCATGGCCTCAGTTTGTGTATGGTACAGTCTGAGGGCCCGTCTAGGATCCAGAGTATGCCAGTCTTTTTCCTTGTCATTGCTAGGATTAGGGCAGAAAGAATGGATAATCACTTCCTGGTTGCAGTGGAACAGAGACGTTACCTTAGGTAAGAAGCCCGGGTCTGCGCGAAGGACTACGGGAGTCTTGATGAAAAATCATATAAGGTTCTTTGATAGACAGTGCGCCCAGTTTGCAGATTCCTCTGGCTGAGATGATAGCAATGAGGAAGGTGACTTTTACAGAAAGGTGAAGCAGGGATGCCTCCCCTACAGGTTCAAAGGGAGCCTTGGTGAGGGCCTTGAAAACCAGACTGAGACACCATGGAGGGGCAACCGATTTCACTGGTGGATGCTTTAGGGTAGCCATCCTCAGAAAACGCCTGATATGGGGATGAGACCCCAGTGACTTCCCAGTGTCCACCAAAAGCAGGGCCCCTAAGGCAGAGACCTGGGCCCGTAAGGTCACAGGCTGCAGACCCATATCAAAACTCTCTTGAAGGAAACGAAGAAGGATTGGAAGGGACACTGGGCGATCAGTCAGCAATTTGGAGTGAAGCCAGAATAAGAACTTATGCCAAATCCTGTAGTATACCTTAGAGGAAGATTGGCGCCTGGAGTGGATCACTGCCTCTATTACTGCTGTGGAGCAGCCAAGTTCCTTGAGAGACTCCTGCTCAATCTCCAGGCCAAGAGGGATAGACTGTGGACATCTGGATGCATTATAGGACCTTGATGAAGAAGATCCGGCATATTTGGAAAATGAGTGAAGGATCATTCGCCATGTGGACCAGGTGTGGGAACAATGGGCGCCATGGCCAGCGAGAGCTCACTAAGATTAGTTTGGCCTTGTCTTGAGCCACCTTGTGGAGTACTCTGGGTAGCAGTGGAATGGGGAGAAAGACATATAGTAGTTTGTAATGACCCCAGTGGAGGGAGAAGGCATCTTGAGTCACTGTCAGCTCATCCCTGGTGAGACAGTGGAACTGCTGAACTTTGACGTGTTGCCTGGATGCGAAGAAATCCACTTGCGGAGAGCCCCAGTGGCGGGCGATAAGCTGAAAAGCGATGCTCTCTAGTTCCCACTCTCCTGGCAGGATGTCCTAGCGGCTGAGCCAATCTGCTGGGTCGTTGTCCTGCCCTGGAATATAAGCAGCTGCCAGACTGGAGAGGTGACGTTAGGCTCAGTGGAGCAATAGAAGAGTTTCTCTTAGCATTTGAGTGCTCCGTGTGCCCCCTTGTCGGTTGATGTATGTCATCATGGTCCAGTTGTTTTTAAGGATCAGAACATCCCGCTTGTATACATGGGGCTTGAAGTTTTGAAGAGGTAGATGAACTGCTAGCATTTCCAGTACGTTGATGCTGATGCGCGATTCCAGCAGGGGCCACTTTCTCTGAGTGGACAGACAATTGAGATGGGCACCCCACCCTCTTGAGGCTGGCATCTGTGGTAATTCTGACCGGATGAGGGTGGCCCAGCTTGCGGCCCCCTCATGATGTTTGACTTCCACCCACCAACGCAGACTTTCCTTCATGTGAATCGGGATAGCTACCTTGTAGCTCGGGTTGTGTCTGTGCGGGAACCACTGTTTGAGGAGGGTTGCTTGCGTGGAACCGTATCCGCCAGGGAAACCATGGTCCCTGCCAGCTGCATGATCACCTGAGCTGGGAGATGGGAAGAATGTTGAAACTTCTGAAGTGTGACTTGTAGGTGTATGCATGGGACAAACATAAGGCAATTCTAATGGGGGGCAGGAGAAAGTAGGCTGTTGGTTAACTAGGATCTGCAGCTTATCCATTAGGTAGGGAAATGGGCAGACTAGGTGGGCCAAGTGGTCCTTATCTGCCATCAAATTCTATGTTTCTATGTCCCTGAACTTCACAGAGGTGGGGAAGACCTTGCCCTTGTGAGTTTGGAAGTTCGCTCCCAAGTGATTTGCAGTCTGTGTTGGGAACAGGGAGCTCTTTTACATGTTGATGACAAAATCATGTGCGGGGGCAGTGAACCACCTCCACCACTGCTTGCACAGCCAATTAGAAACCCAGAACTTGTATCAGGATGTCATCCAGATATGTAGAAAGATGGATCCCCTTGCTGCATAGGTGAGCAGAGACTGCCACCAGGACCTTGGAAAACACTCTTAGGACAGAGGGAAGCCCAAATGGAAGAGTTCTGAATTGGAAGTGCCTGTCCTGAACCTGACTCTGAGATACTGCCTGTGAGATTCCCGAATGGGGATATGAAAGAAAGCATCTTGTAAATCGATGGATGCCAGTAAGTCTCCCTGATGAATTTTCCTGATGATGGACAGCAGTGTTTCCATTTTGAAGTGCCTGCTGTGGACAAAGCCATTCAGAAACTTGAGGTTCAGGACTGGGCTTTTTAACTGAGGAAGTCTCCCAAGATGTATAAGGGCCCTTAGTTTGATACTGAATTTTTTTAGTTATCTGTATTTATTACGTGACAACTGTAAGTGATGAAATGTTCTAGCAGTCTGTATCTTTACTTGTTTCTGAAAACTTCGTAAAAATATAATACAAAAAAACAGAAGCATATGTTTGTAATTCAATTTACTTTATATCCTGAGCGACTAAAACAGTACTGACCCACCCGAAATACATCAGTATTACACAGTGATTGACCTATATGAACTAAATACATTTCTGATCCATCAGTGGTCACTCTTTTCTCATTTCTAAATTGGTGCCAACATACTGTAAATTTATGCAGCTCCAATAAATTAATTTGGTGCTCCTTGCTTGCTCCACATCTGCCACTGGCTGCCTCTCGATACTCCCCCAGCGTAGTTTAGCTCTCTGCTACTGTCAGCCTGCTATTTAAAACTGTCTAATATTTTCTCCTGCCCTCCCACTCTGGCCCTGGCCTGGCCTCTATTAAGTACAGTTGAGCTCCTCCCATCGCTCCTCTCCCACTGGCTTCCTCCTGTAGGCTGCTCTCCTGTCCTGTAGGTACACGCTAATGTTCACTCTTCCCCCTCTTCCTCTCTGCCTGTCTCCCGTGCAGTGATTTCAGGCTGCAATTCTCTGCCACAAATATTCTCGGATGCTTTTTAGCGTTACCCCCCTTCTCTTCTGGCCCCCGCCCCCCAACTACTAATGCTGGGCAGCCCTGTACAGGCCTAGACCTACCTTACATACTGTACGAACATACGAAATTTGCCAGCAGATAAAGGCCTAGAGGTCTATCAAGTTTGCTCGAATGTGCAGCTAGCACCCCTTATTCTGCAGCTGCCTCTCCCTTCCACCGTTCCCCTTCATTAACCCTCCCCCTTGTCCTATCCCATCCTCGTTTGAAGCAGTCCACTGTTCTACTGCATACCACTTCAGCAGGTAACGCATTCCACCCAGCCACCACCCTCTCTGTAAAAAAGTGTCTCCTCATCTCCCTCCTGAACCTTCCTCGCTCCAGTCTCATATCATGGCCCCAGGGCCCTCCCTCCTTACTTTGAACAGCCCTCTGTACTTGTCTTGTTTATTCCTTTCATGTATTTAAAGGTTTCAATCATGTCACCCCTGTCTCTCCTCTCCTCCAGTGAGTACATGTTCAACTCCTTCAACCTCCTCTCTGTGATCCGTCCCCAGCCCCTTGATCATCTTTGTTGCTCTGCACTACCCCTCCAGTAACAATGTCCCTCTTCTTCAGATACGGACGCCAGTATTCGCAGTACTCAGGTGTGGTCTAACTAATGACCTATACAGTGGCAGAATCACCTCCCTCCTCGAGGATATACCCCTTGCAATACAACCCAGCATTTTGTTGGCCTTTGCAGCTGCCTTCCTACATTGTGCCGAGCTGTTCATTGACCCTGTAATGAGCACACCCACATCCTTCTCCTCCTCCTCTGTCTGGGCTAGCTGTACTCCCCCTAGCTGGTAACTCCTCCTTGGGTTCTTCATCCCAAAATGCAGCACCTTGCACTTTTTGGCATTAAAGCCAGTTGCCAGGTGTCTGACCAGGTTTCAAGCTTTGCCAGATCATCCTGCAACCCTGCCATCCCCTAGGTCATCCACCACCACGCCTATCTTGGTATCATCAGCAAACAGGCTGATCTTGCTCTTGATGTCCCATGATATGTCTGCAATGAATATCCCAAACAACACTGGTCCCAACACGAGCCCTGTGGAACACCACTCGTCACTGCCCTTAGGTGTGAGAGCTCCCACCCACCACCACCCTCTGTTGCTTTCCCTGCAGCCAGTTTCCTACCCGTCTCACCAGCTTTGCACCCGCCCTGTGCCTACTAACTTCCTTCCCAGCCTTCCATGTGGCACTGAGTGAATACCTTACTGAAGTCCAGATACAGGACATCCACTGCAGGCCCTGTCCAATTGCCTAGTTACCCAGTCATAGAACTTCGACCAGGTTGGTCTGGCAGGATCTGCCACGTATGAAGCCATGCTGTCTGCTGTCCTGTAGTCCTTTGGCCTCTAGGAGGGCCACCAGCCTCTCCTTCAGGATAGTCTCCATTAGCTTACCCACGATGGATGTGAGGCTCACTGGTCTGTAGTTTCCCGGTTCATCCTTGGGGCCACTCTTATGGAGGGGCACCACATGAGCCATCCTCCAGTCCTGAGGTACACACCCCGAATGTAGTGAGGCATGAAATAGGTCTGCCAAAGGTCCTGCAAAGACCTCTGCCAGCTCCTTCAGTACCCTGGGGTGGATGCCATCTGGGCCTGGCGCCTTGTCCACCCTCAGTACCTTCAAACCCTCTGAAACTCTGCTCTCCATGATTTCCCCATCTGTCACCACTTCCCCCCTGCTTCTGCCATTTCTCCCACCTTGGGTGTCACCCCTCTTCTCTTTAGTAAATACTGAGCAGAAGTACTCATTTAGTGCTTCCGCCTCATCGCACCCTGCTTCCACCCACCCCCTACTTCTTAATCCTTACTATGTGATCCTTACAGCTCCTTTTCTCCCTGATGTACTTAAGGAAGTCCTTCTCCCCCTTCTTAATGCCTTGTGCCAGCCTGAGTTCCGTAGATGCTTTGGCTCCCCTTACTGCCCTTGTCACCTCCTTCGATTCTGTCAAGTACTGTAGGAGCGGGACGTCTACCTCTCCCCTTCCCTCTCACGGCAACGCTCCCTCTCATCTACCTTCATATTCACTCTTCCTCTGCCCCCTTACTGCTACTCTTCTCTCCCTTATAGCTATCTCTCACTTTTCTCTGCCACCAGCCACTCAACATGCTATCCCTCCCCCTGCTCTGCCTCCCCCTCCTTTTCTCCCTGACATCCCTTCCACCTACTTCTCTTCCATCCTCTCCCCATCCCACCTTTTGCCTCCCCACCACCTCCCCTCCTCTTGTAAACCTGCGCTACTACACTTCTCCTAGTGTGCTGTGGCCGGCATCCTCGCTAGATCTGGATCCCATCTGCCCTTCCCCCCACACGCCCTTATTTTCCAAAACGGCATCACAAATACCTTGCCCGGTTCAGCCTACAGCAGACCTCCCACCCCATCTAAAAGATGCCTGGCTATCCTCGGTAGATTACTTATCTCACTACTACTACTCACATCTGGTGACATCAAACCTAACCCCCCCCCATCCCATCACCAGAACTACCAAAAGGACTAAGACTTCTACATCTGAATATTAGAAGTCTTCTCTCCAAAACTGACCTTTTGCAACTACTCATGACCCAACTTAAATCCTCCATCCTCACTTTAACATAGCCATGGCTCAGCTCTAAAATCACAAACTCAAGACATTGCCATCCCTGGATATCCCCGCATCCGACAGGATAATAAGTCCAGGAAAGGTGATGTTGCCATGTATATATCCACTGCTTTCAAGTACTCTGTCTATCTTTCCATGACCGTTCCCCCTCTGCCTACGAAATGCTGCTAGTAAAAATATCCCTCCCCTTCTCCCTTCCCATCTTTGTAGGCGGAGTCTACTGCTGCCCAAACCTCCCTGCTTCCTCCCTCTCCTCCCTTACCAATCTTATCTCCGCCCTTGCCACCCCTGGTGAACTATTCATCCTAGGGGACTTCAACATAAACTGGCTGTCCGGCTCGCAGTCAAAAATCTGCAACCATGTCTTGTCACTAAACTTAACGCAACTTATTTCCAGCCCCACACGTCTTAACCACAAATCAGAGAAGCATTCCCCAATCGACTGAGTGCTGACCTCTCACCCCCACCGTATCATAAACTTTGGTATTCTCCACGACGCTCTCAGTGACCATCATATGGTTACTGTGTGCAAAAATTGCACTGTGCAAATTCCCCCCCCCCCAAGTCATTCTCAACTTCCGCTCTTACTGCTACCTAGATTTGTCCTCTCTACATAATATGTCCAATATTGATTGGACACCAATTACTACTGCCTCCTCTGTCAATTCAGCCCTGACCTTTTATAGCTCCCAGTTCCTGAACATCTGGGACCCCCATGCCCCATTTAGTAAGTTGTGGGCCCACAGGAACCACCTCTCCTCGGTCACTGCAGAACTCACAGCGTGTCATCGAGTAAGAGACCAAGCATGGATTGCATATAAAACCTCAGGTGCCCCTCTCGACCTCCAGTGCTATCGCTCACTCTGCAACGCATGCACCAAGGCCATCTGTCTCGCTAAAGCAGAGTACTTTCAATTCTCCTTCCAAGAAAACATCAATAATCCATCCAAATTCTGGAAGGTTATCCATACCCTATTCTCTCCCTCTGCCCACTCCTCATCTCCTGTCCTAAAAATTGGTACCCGCACAACTGAAGACCCTACCTCAGTGGCCGCTGAATTCAACAATTACTTCACTACTTGTGCCTCCTCCCTTCTTAGATCTCTTCTCTGCATTGCTTCTGGGGACTCCACTGGTCCCCTGTATGCCCCCCTTCTGCCTCCAAGTCCCACCCTACACCTCTCTTCTCTTTTAAGCCCATCCTCTCAAAGGACACTACGCGTACTACTTGCTCTGAACCCATTCAAGGGAAAGGGCCCTGATGGCCTCGACCCCAAGCTTCTTCACCTTTCTGCATACTCAGTTGCCTCTCCCTTGACAAATCTTCTAAATTTCTCCTTTCTGCATGCTACTGTGCCTGATGCTTGGAAGTCTGCTACCGTGATCCCACTCCCCAAATGCAGGAACACCACCAACCCTTGCAACTTCCGCCCCATCTCTCTACTCCCCACTCTGGCTAAATTTCAGGAGCATCTGTTCCTGGAACAACTCTCCTCCTTCCTCGATTCATTCTCCTTTTTCACCCCATTCCGGTCTGGATTTCGCGAAGACCACGCCACCACTACCTCCCTCCTCCAGCTCACTGACTCCATTCTCTCAAGCATGGATCAGGGATGCATCACCTCTGCCATCTTTGTCGACTTGGCCAAAGCCTTCGACACCGTCTCCCACTCCCTTCTCCTCAGCAAGCTTACTGCAGTCGGCCTCTCTGACTCTGCCACCAACTGTTTCCAGTCCTATCTCATAGGCCAATCCCAGTCTGTCAGAGTAGGCCACTCCCTCTCCCCTCCCCTCACAATCACCACTGGTGTTCCCCAAGGCTCAGTACTTGGTCCTATATTATTCTCCATATTCCTGAACGATCTCCTGAATGCCCGCGCATCTTCACGTATTCACGTGTACGCAGACAATACTGTGATATTCTCCTTTGGTAACACTCTCTCCGACGTGGCCACCAGCCTTCAGCTGGATGTTAACAATGTCTAATGATGGTTTAATGCAAACCAACTCTCTATGAATGCCAAAAAAAACAGTATCTATGACCTTCGACTCCAGACAAAAACTGGCCAGGCTTGATTCCACTCCCACCTTCCACACCCTCTCTGGCTGAACACTGGACGACGTAGCCACATTCAAGTACCTTGGACTATGCCTCGACAAGAATCTTGACTTCAGGGTACACATTGTCGCCATCCACAAAAAACTACTCCCTAGACTCGGTGCTCTATACAGAGGCTGCAGCTGCGGCCCAGAGCAAGCCAGGAGAGAAACTGTCCAAAAGATGATTCTCCCTCTCTTTGATTTCGGGGATGTAGTCTACAGCTCCGCCCCGAAAACCACCCTAGCCAGACTGGACACTCTCTTCAACTCCTTCTGCCGCTACATTCTTGGATGCTCCCCATGTACTCATCACTGTGACCTTTATTCCTCGCTCTCCTTTTCCTCTCTCCATGCCAGGTGCCTCTCACACATCGCAAATTCAGTTGGGAAGTTCTGGCTTGGTTCTCTGCCACCTTATTTGTCCTCCCTTCTATCAACCCCCCCCCCACCCTGCTATTCCCTCCACACCTCCATCCAGAGAACTCTCGCCCTACCACCACGGCGCACATCGTCTGGCCATGCCTTCCCTTAACATTTCCCCAAAATCTGGAACTTGCTCCCACTAGATATTCACTCTGCACAATCCTGACACTCACTCTCCTTCCTCCTCCATAAGTACTCTTTTCATTACTGTAACTGCACCTAATACCCATCTCTCCCAATCAACCTTCCACTGCCTCCGCCCACTATCCTCTCTCCCTCCCCTCTCCCTCCCCTCTCCACCCACTCCTCCCCATATGCCTCTCTACATTACCTCTAGTTGCTGCCTCCTGCACCCCATCACCCTCACCTTCTGCTCCATACCATACCTCCCCCACTACTTCCCCCTTCTCTCTCCTTTTCACCGGTCCTGTCCCCTTCAGGGTTTCTCTACTCCTTTTCTGCCAGGTCCTGCCCCCTTGCAGGGTTTTTCAGCATTCTGATAGCCTACCTCCCCTCTACACCACAACCTCCCCACTACTCACTCCCCACCCCTTCTCTTCTTTTCTCTTCTCCTTTCCTAACGGTCCCCGTCCCTTGCAGGGTTCTCTGCATCCTGAAGGGGAACAGATCCCAGTCTGCCCCTCCTCTCTCCCTCCAAGCCCCCTCCCTCTACCCCTTTTCTGCCAGGTCCTTCCCCCTTGCAGGGTTTTCAGCATCCTGAAGGGATCATTCTTAGCTTCCCCTCCTCTCTCCACCCACCCCCTTCCTTCCCCACCCCTGTGCCACTCATGCTATAACTCCATTTCCTCTAAATCCATTTGAGCACTTAGGAACTTTTCAGGTCTGTCTTTTCTGAGCTGGATCTGCACTTAGTAGCCCTGTGTGTAGCCACTGCTTCTTGTTCTCCTTCGAGCCCATACCTAATAATACCCTATTCCTGTATACTGCTATCTGTGCTATATCTGCATATTGTTCTGTCCCCCCCATCTCTCACCCAATGTCTATAATTCTGCTTTGTTTTATACCACTTCCTTTTTATGATCCCTTCTGTTGTCTTGTACTTAAACACATTGCATTATATTAATACAACACTTTATCCATTTGAATTGCACTGTGTGTATTTGATTGTTATGCTTTTGCTTGATCCTCCCATTTTGTAACCCCTCCCCCAAGGGACGCTTCTGGAAAATAGAAATTTAAATACCTGCAAGTTTTCTTTCTCCGACTGCTGGTCTCCGGGCTCATCACTTCTGGAGGTCCTTCCTGGAACCACATGACAGGCAGGGGATGGGCTAATTTCTACAGGCAGGAGACAACCTCCCATCTACTTTTTCTAGACAACAGTACTTCTATAGCCTTTATTTTCTGAGAAAACACATAACTTGGAACAAACACAAGAAAGGTTAGTGTAACTTGCGGCCCAAGGCCGACTTTCAGCACTCTGGGAGGGGGCAGAGCCCGGAAACCAGCAGTCAGATAAAAAAATGTACAGGTATTTAAATTTCTATTTCTCTCTCCTAAAGCTGGTCTCTGGGCTCATCACTTCTAGAATACACTAAAGCAGTACATCCCCCAACTGGGTGGGAATAAAGAGCATAATTTTCTATGGGTCCACCACTGCCTGGAGGAATCTGTGGCCAAATGACGCCTCCACAGAGGCGGCGACATCCAACTTGTAGAATTTTGCAAACGTGTGTATGGATGACCATGTGGCTGCTCTACATAAGTCTGCAGGGAAAGCTTCTCGGAAGTCCACCCAGGACGCAGCCATCGCTCAGGGTGGTAGGCCAATCCCAGCTTTCTGGTAGGCCAGGATGATGGTGGAACGAATCCACCTAGCAATAGATTCCTTTGATGCCTTCTTCCCCATGGTCAGGCCTGAAATAAGGATGAATAAGCTTGAAGTCTTACGGACTGAGTCAGATCTCTTGATGTAAATTTTGAGGGTCCTCTGGGGATCCAATGTATGAATTTCTCGCTCTTTCTCATTCTTGGGGTGAGGGCAGAAAGACAGAATCTTCAGGACTTGATTGCAGTGAAAATGAGACAACACTTTAGGCAAGAATGCTGGATCCGTCCGCATGACTACCGAGTCCTGATGAAAAACAGTATAACTTTTTTTTTTTTTTTATGACAGTGCTCCTATCTCACTGATGCATCGGGCTGAGGTGATTGCAATGAGAAAGACGGCCTTCATAGTGAGATGAAGGCGGGATGCCTCCTTTAAGGGTTCGAACAGTGGTTTTGTGAGTGCATTGAGTACTAGGTTGAGCCTCCAGGGAAGAACTATCAGTTTTGTTGGCGAATGTTTCAAGGTTGCTGCCCTCAGAAATCTTCGGACATGAGGAAGGGCTCCTAAAGATTCGCCTGAGTCTGCTAACAGCACCCCAAGCAGCCACCTGTACTCATAAGGTAGGTGGTTGGAGGTCCTGTCGAAATCCTCCTGAAAAAACTGAAATATGGTAGGGAAAGACATAGTCATCCGGCAAGGCACAGTCTCGCAGCCAGAACAGGAATTTCCTCCAACTCCTATAGCAGACCCTGGAGGAGGAGGCTCGCCTGGATTGAATCATCGTTTTGATGACAGGTTCTAAGAAACGGTGAGAGTTCCCCGCTCAATCTCCACGCCGAGAGGGACAGATTGCGACGACTTGGGTGCAGCACCGGTCCCTGATGTAGTAGGTCTGGGCTAGCTTGGAACAATGGGGGGACTGAAAAGACATTTGGATTAATCGTGGAAACCACGGTCTGCGGGGCCAATGTGTGCAGACCAGAATCACCTCGGCTTGGTCGTGGGCAATCTTGTGCAGTACCCTCGATACAATTGGAATTGGCGGGAAGGCATACAGGAGATAAAACCGACCCCAGTCGATGGAGAATGCGTCCTGTGCTATGGCCTTGTCGTCCTGCTGAGGTAGCAAAATCTTGGAACCTTGCAATTTTTTCGGCAGGCGAAAAGCTCTACCTGTGTGTAGCCCCACCACTCCGTGGTGAGCTGGAAGGCGCTGTTCTTGAGTTACCATTCTCCAGGTAGGATGTCCTTTCAACTTAGCCAATCTGCTGTGACGTTTTCTTGACCTCGAATGTATGCAGCCTGTAGACTTGTCAGGTTGACTTCCGCCCACTGGAAGAGTAGAAGAGCTTCTCACAGCATCCGGGAGCTCTTTGTGCTGCCCTGGCGGTTGATGTATGCCACTGTCCGATTGTCCGTGAGTATGAAGATGTCCTGATGGGAGAGTTGCAACCTGAATTGCTGTAGTGCCAGGCGGACTGCCCGCATCTCCAGAACACCGATGCTGTAGAGGGACTCCGCCTGAGACCACTTGCCCTGTGTCGAAAGCTGATCCAAATGTGCTCCCCAGCCCCGGAGACTGGCGTCAGTGGTCACCCTGATCTGGTATGGGTGCCCCAGACTGAGACCCTTCATGATTTTGTCCTGATGAGTCCACCATTTCAGGGATTCCTTCATCTGGTAGGATATGCGAATCCTCTGATCCACTGTGTCCCTTGATTAGAACCATTGCTGGAGAACAGCGGACTGGAGAGGCCGCATGTGGACTAGTGCCCAGGGGACTGATTCTGCAGGGAGAACATCGTCCCTATGAGTTGCATGAAGGAGCGGGCCAGCAGAGAACGGGCTGCCTGGAATTTGTGGATGAGGGCCCTCAATTCTCTGAATTTCAGTTCTGTGGGGAATACTTTGTTTTGGGTCGTATCGAAGTTCACCCCAAGGTGGGATAGAGACTGCGACAGATGTAGAGAACTCTTCCTCCGATTGATCATGAACCTCAGAGAGGAGAGGCGCCGTGTGACCTCTGTCATTGCCCGAACTGCTTAATTGTAGCCTGGGGCTTTGATGAGAATGTCGTCTAGGTACGGAAAGGGTTGGATCCCTTGCATTCGGAGGCGAGTGACCACTGTCACAAGGACTTTGGAAAAAACTCTAGGAGCTGTGGATAGGCCGAAGGGCAGCGTCTTGAACTGAAAGTGATGGCCTTCTACTTTGAATCTCAAATATTGATGGTGTGCCTTTCTGATAGGAATGTGCAGATAAGCATCCTGTAAATCTGCTGAAGCTAAACAATCCTCCTGATGGATTTCTCGAATGATGGAGGACAGGGTCTCCATCTTGAAAGTTCTGTGACAAACATAGTCATTTAGAGACTTGAGATCAAAAACTGGCCAGGAGCCACCTGAGCGCTTTGGTTCTATGACGAATAGCGAGTGCACCCCTCTCTTCCTTTCCGGCACGGAAACTTGTTCGACTGCTACTGACTGAAAGAGATCTGTAATGGCTTGCCAGGTCGCCGCTCACCTTACTGGATTGCCTGAGACTGGCAAGGGTATTATGTGGGGCAGGGGAGGCCAGGAATCGAACTCAATGAAGTAACCCTCGCGGATCACTTCTAATGCCTACTTGTCTGTGGTGGTGTGGACCCATTCCTTGAGAAAGTTTGAAAGTCTGCCCCCTACACAAGGATGGGTCCGTGAGTCATTATGATTTCTTAGAGTCGCCCTTGAAATCCCGGGCGCCTCCTCTTCCACCTCGGAAGCCGCGTTGGTTATGTGAGTTGAACCAAGGGTGCCTGCCTGGGGTCATCTTGTTCTGCCCCTGGAATAATTTTGGGCCCAAAACTTCTGTCTTGAACCCGAGTTCCAGGGCCTAGTCCTTCCTCAGGTCTGTGGCATTCACACTTTCGCCGTTTCCCCGGATTCCTTGACCGCCTCTTTTAGTGCTGAGCCGAACAGAAGGCCTCCTTCGTAAGGGGCATTGACCAAATGCATCTTCAATGAGGCATCCATCTGCCAAGCTCGAAGCCATAAGTTGCGTCGAGCCAAGGTCTGACAGAACACAGCCCGAGCTGCACATCTGACAGCCTCTTCTGATATGCCAGCCGAATATGCCGAGGCTAGACTCATAAGCTGTAACTGCTGCAAAATGGGCTGGATCTTGTCTGACTCGTCAGTGAGCTAGAATGCCAGATCCATGGCCCAGGAGAGCGATGCTCCGGCGGAGTAGAGGTTAGCTGTAGCTGCTTTGAGGGAAGTTGCCGTGGACTGAAAAGCCTTCTTTAGAGAGGTGTCCACTTTCCTGTCCACCAGGTCTCGTAGGGAGGCCCCGCCTTCTGCTGGGATGACCGTCCTTATCGTGAGGTTTGATATAAGAGGGTCTATCCTGGGGCAGTCTAGCCATTTCTCCGCAAGCTTCTTGTCAAACTTTAGGAGTCTGGTTAGCCAGCGAGGGACAGGGAAGGACCGTCTGGGTCCCTGTCATTCTTCCTTTAAGAGGTCCTCAATCGCCAGAGGCAGAGAAAAGGTCATCACGGGTTTCATGGTAGACACTAGCCAGAATGCCGCCTTCGCTCGCTTGGGCTCTGACGAAGTGGGCGAGCTGAGGTGGATCTCTTCGGACACCTTTTTAATGAAAAAATCTAGATCTTCCAGATCGAAGTTTCTGGTTGGTGAGGCCTCTGAGCCTGAATCTAAGTTGGAGAGTTCACCTTCTTCTAAAGATGTATAGTCTGACCCTGTGGGAGACCTGTCCCGCTTGTGCTTCCCGTGGGCTGTGCCTCTGTGCCTGGACGAACTCCTGGATCTGTGCCTAGGTCCTTTCCTCCTCCTCCTCCTCCTATCATGCCATGAGGTGTGTGGGGAGTCCTCGTCCGAGGATGGAGAAGGGGTACGCTTACGTGTGGCCTATGAGTCCTGGATTCCCTAGGCTGCAGAAGGACATCGAAAAATGAGGGGTTTATGGCAAAGGTTCGATTCAGTTTGCCTATCAGATCTGGGGCTAGGGCCCCAGCCAAGTGGTGACGTCCCTCTGGGGTCGGGGCACTGGCCCAAGCCCCTGGGCTGATCCTGTGGGTCCTGATACTCTGAGGTGGAAGCTTTGTCCACTTCATCCTGAGAACGTGAGACTGTGCTGTCACATTTCACACACAGCAACCCTGCAAATGTGGCCAGCATGGGCATTCTGCACTTATGGCACCTTCTGCCCCCCGGGGGACCAGTCCTTAGTGGGATCCATAACCCCTAGTAACCAAATTGAAGGGGGAAAGGATATCACTTGGCCACCTAGGCTTGGTGAAAGCCTGCTCCTCTGAACTTCTGGCTCCTTGTCTGGGAGCTAGAAATGTGTCCCCCCCCCCCCGAATAATGAGTTTGGGGCAAACTCTTAAAACCCTGCTGAACGCCAACAAGATGAGGGACAGTGCTCCCCTATGCCCCCGAATGTAAGCGCTACTTTTCACGCGTTAAATCTATGACATCGGACAGCCTACAATTAAAATGGCTCTCCAACCAGCAGTCATGTCGACAGCCTGCTTGTTCAGTGGCCGTCAACGAAAAAACTAAGCTTCAGGTGCCCGTTGACGAGCTGCTTCTCTCCTTGGCTCGTCGACGCGGCTGAGAGACGCTGGCGACGCCTGGGAGGTTAGCTGAGCTCCTAGGCCCAGGTGCACTGCAGGCTTCGGTGAAGCTCCGGGGGGGGGGGTCCAATACTGATGTGGATGCACTGGTTCCTCGCTTGCTCAAGCCCGGGAAATGCGTGGGGCGCAGGAGCACAGGGAGCCTATCTGTCCGGCATGCAAGGCTGAGACTGGGATCCCTGTATTAGCGCTCTGGAGCACTAAGAATTCAAGCCCAAAAAATAGCCAGAAAAAAAATCAAAGTTCTCCTCTCTCTGATCTCCTGAACTGTCACTTCTGTGACAGAGGTCCTATAGAGCTCCTGCCACCAGACATGCAGGAAGTAAACTGGTGTCTAGAGGAAGTAGATGGGAAGTTCTCTTCTGCCTGTAGAAATCAGCCTACCTCCTGCCTGTCACGTGGTTCCAGGAAGGACCTCCAGAAGTGATGAGCTCGGAGACCAGCTTTAGGAGAGAGAATGAGCTGTTTACAGCTCATGATGTCTTTCTTGGTGAAACCTTTTCAAATAAATAATTCAAACTGTTTACAGCTCTCTGGAGATCCACATTACAGGGGTCGATCTTAACATTATTTTACTGGCCCGGGGCATACTGCAAATTGCCTCGGGCCAGTGCAATTTCCCCCCGACTTTCCCGGCTGGGCTAGTGCAATCTAGCCCGTTTTAGTGATGACCCCTTTAAGAGAATGCCAGGTTCCTTTTTTTTCCTCCATCTGAATACTCAGTTTTGTTGCCTAGCAACTCCTACCAGGACCTTGTGGAGCCGTCTGATTGAAGGAGGAAGATTTGCCGCCAGTCTGCAGCCCGTCCCACCTTCTGAGCTGCTGAATCCCTGCATGCTGTCTGCAGTGAAACCGCACCACAGAGAAGAGCAACTGTGACCCGAGTGACCGACAGTTTAGAGCTTCTCCAAGTTAGTTGCACGGTAAAAACCAGACCAGTAACATTGCAGAATAAGCAGCAAATACGTGGAATGAGGGAAAGAAAATAATTTAAGTAGGGCATATAAGTGTGGTGCCTTGTTTGGGGTAGGTGTGATGTCGCCTAAGGATATCGAGTTGCCAAAAAAGTATGCCGAAATAGTAATCGGGAGTCTGGGAGTCGTTTCTACCGCACAGTTGGCAAGCTAAACTGGGCGGGATCACCGTGAGTGTTACCTTCCCCTACTTCACCCCGATTTGCTTCCCTATGGGTTCAGTTAAAAAGGGATAGCAAATTCGGTAGCTTTTATTTCTGAAGGCACCAGCTGCTGCTTGTTTTGTTGTGGGGAGTGGGGATGAATCCAGACATCTCACTCGACATGTTTCGAGGTTTCAACTCTGCTTGCATTGCAGTTTCCATTATGGGCCAAGAGGGAGGTAGGTAATGGTTGAAAGCCCCCGCTGCACCCTCACTTAGCTGAATGGAACAGAGCCGGAATGATTGCTGCTTGGGCAAAGAACAGAAACAGGGTTCCCCACTGTCTGAAAATATAGGGTGGTGGCAGTGATGATCGAGTCCAAAGGTGCGTTATTTTTCTGGACCTCCTATATGCACTGTACATGTGCGTATGTGGATTGTAAGTAAAATATAGTGGACTGGTATCAAAACAGGGGTAGTAGTGCAATAAAGAATGAGAATAAAAAACGATTTTGGAGGATTTTATAAAAAAAAAAAAAAAAACAGTAATAGATAAAAATATAGAGTGGTGGCAAGAAAATATAGAGTGATGGTAAAAAATATAGAGTGGTGGTAAAAAAATATAGGGTGGTGGCCCACCATGCAAAAATAATGAATGGGGAACACTGAGAAACAAATGTGCTGTAGGTGACCGGGTTGCTGGGTGCACATCTACGTGGATCTGATCAATTCTGGTATACAGCGAAGGTGGCTGGGCTCAAGCCTCATATGCTTGGGGGGGGGGGTTCTGGTAAAAGCTGGCCCTGTAAGTGGACTTTGTGGTTGCCTGGTATTCATGTCAGATGTGGAAGCTATGTGGTTTGCTGATCTGTGCTGCTATTTCCAACTTTCGGTTAGGGCTGGGGGCACGTAGGTTGACAGTCCCACGGCTACACCCTTATTTAGCCGAATGGAACGGAGCTGGATTTGCACTACTGCTGAATAGAAACACATGCTGCAGGTGCCCGGTTGCTGTGTGCATCAAACGGGGATTAATTCTGGCATGCAGGGTGGTAGCAGGGCCCAAGATTTGTATGGTTAAGGTGGGTTCTGGTAGGCTCAAATTCTCTGTGGTCACAAAGCAAACAAAGGTCTGCTCTTTTCCCAAGTTGTGCAAGGTGTGACTCAAGACTGGTTGTGCAGGGTATTTTGTTAGGAAGTCAGTCTGGCCTGTGGTAAAAAAGGTCACTTAGCACACAGATTCCTCCAGTCCATGTCCCGAGTGACTGTTTCTACTGCAGGCCAGACTGACTTCCAAACAAAATACCCTGCATAATACTCTGCACAACCTGTTTCAAGTCACACCTTGCACAACTTGTTAAAGAACAAGCAGGTTGTGGTTTACTTTATTGGCCAAATCTCCAATTCCAAGTGCAACGAGAGTTCCTACAGTCCCTACTAGGGCCCCTAGCCAGGTAGCCACAGCTTCTGGTATGGCAATAAGGTTGCACTACTTGCAAGAAAAGGCCCATGTGAGGTCTGTAAATGCCTACTGTACTGACTTGGTTCTCCGATATGAAATAAAAGAGAAAATACTCAGAAATGGTATCAAACAGTAAAAACTACTGTTTTAAACACCTGCTTTGTTACCGTGTGCTTTTTTTCATGCATTTTTCTGTTAATGTTGGGGCTAGTGCAATCTCTGGGGGGGTCAGTGTAGCTGGGTCTTCACTTTCCCGGGTGGACCAGTGCAAAAAAAAGTTAAGCGTGACCCCTGATATTAGGGGTGCTGATTACTGCTCTCGGAGGCCCACCGATACAAAGGGAGAGGTGTCTTCTTGGTCTGTGTGTGGGTCAAACTTCGGGGAAGGGTGGCCACCCACTCCTTTGCTGCACTTGGGAGACCTGACAAGACCAACAAAAATGTTGATGGGGGTGATTCCTGCTTACAGATCAAACAGATTCTAAGTGCTTGAGATAACGGATTATTTGATCAGAGTTCATACTGAACATTAGTTTCAGACGCACTCTTGAACTTGCCATCACAGTTACTACCATTTAAAACAGAAATTATTTGGATACTAGCATATTAGAACATATGAAGCTAAATGGAAAAACTTTAACTCAGCTTCTGCTTTCATCCAGCTGTTTAACTGCCCCATTTAATGCAATATGGTTGAAAGTTACACAGTTCAGTCAACATGATCACAACTGATTTGCAAAGAATGATTCGTCAAGATAGTTGTAAGACAGTCTACGTTATGTGCAATAAAAGTGTTCTCTGATAATAATAACTTTTACATAGAAACACAGAAGTTGACGGCAGATAAGTACCACAAGGCCCATCCAGTCTGCCCATTTCTTTTTCTACCTTATGAATGTGCCATCGGCCTCTGCTCTGTCAATGGCCTATCTATTCATACTCATCTGTATTGCTCCTTTATGCCTATCCCATGCCTGTTCGAAGCCCAGCATTGTATTCATATCCACCACTTCCTGAGATAGGCAGTTTCATGCATCCACCACCCTTTCTGTGAAAAAGAATTTCCTCACATTACCCCTTAATCGGCCTCCCTCTAATCTCATGTGATATCCTCTTGTCCTATTTTTCTTATACTGAAACATGTTAAACTTTTTCACCTTGTTAATGCCCTTAAGGTGTTGGAATGTTTCGATCGTATCATCTCTCTCCCTCTTTTACTCTAGAATATACATATTGAGCTCCGCTAATCTGTCCTCATATGTTTTCTGATGCAGTCACTGCACCATTTTGGTTGCCCTTCTCTGGACTGCCTCAATTTGGTTAATGTCCTTGTGAAGCTGTGGCCTCCAGTACTGAATGCAGTACTGCAGATGGGGCCTAACCAGTGTCTTGTAAAGAGGGATTATTACCTCCCGCTTACAACTTGTGATACCCTACTAATACACCTCAACATCCCCCTAGCCTTACCTACTGCTTTAGTGGTCTGCTTGGATGATTTCAGGTCATCTGTGATGATGATGCCCAAGTCTCTTTCTTCCCTTGTGACTGCCAGCAATTCCCCTCCCAGCCTATAGGTGGCTTCAGGGTTTCTCTTCCCTATGTGCATGATCTTGCACTTCTTGGCGTTAAACCCCAGATGCCACTCTTCCGACCATTTTGCCAGTTTATCCAGATCTCTTCTCATTCTGTCCACCCCATCTGGATCATCTACGCTGTTGCAGATCTTGGTGTCATCTGCAAACACACAAACCTTACCCTCCAGTCCATTTGCAATGTCACTGATGAAGATATTGAAGAGGATTGGCCCCAGGGCTGATCCCTGAGGTACCACACTTGTGTCTTGCTTCACTTCTGACTGTATACCGTTTACCACCACTCTCTGTTTTCTGCCTGTCAACCAGTTTGCCACCCAGTTGACCAACTTCTGACCCACCCCATGCCTACACAGCTTATTAATCAATCTTCTGTGTGGAACAATATCGAAAGCTTTGCTGAAGTCAAGGTAGGTGACATCAATTGTTCCCCCTTGGTCCACCACTCTGGTTACCCAGTCAAAGAAATCTATGAGATTAGTTTGACAGGACCTTCCTGTTGTAAACCCATGCTGTTTTATTTATATAGCACTCTTCACTGAGTACCAGAGCGCTGTACAATAAACTCCAATTAAAACCACAAAATACTAAAATACATTTTCAATATATAAATACAATTTAATTATAGACAGGGGTCGAAATAACCACCTGTCTGCTTGTCCCAGACATCCAGTTTTCCTCAGGGACAGCTGATTTTATTCCTCTGCCTGTCCTTGGGACAGGTTCCAAGTAAAAAGCATTAGCCAGCACTAGGACTTGGAAGTCAGGTACAAATTCTATGGGACAGTCAAAATGAGTATTGCACCTGTCCCTTGGACAGCCATCCACAAAAAAATATTTCTAGCCCTGATAATAGATGTCCAATTACAACACGGCACTAAAAGCAAATTCAAATAAATACATTTTTAAGGCAATCTTAAAGCTCTCCACTGTCAGGCACTCGCGTATCCAACAAGGCAGAGAATTCCACAGGGTTAGGGCTGCAAATGAAAATGCTCGTGAACCAGATGTTTTTAATCGTACCCTGGAAATCTCCAGCAATCCCTCGTTAGTCAAGCGGAGCGGTCAGAGGGGGCAATAAAGATGCAGGAGCTCTTGCAGGTAGCTCGGTCCCTATCCGTGCAGGGCTTTAAAGATCAGTAAACCGACACTTAAGGTGATCCGTCACTGAACTGGCAGCCAGTGCAGCACAGGCGTAATATGACTGGATCAGGATTATCCAGACAGCAGCCTGGCCGCAGCGTTCTGCAGCAGATATCGACCCCCAGAAGCCCAAGGTAAAGGGAGTTACAGTAGTCCAGGCGCAAAGTCACAAAAGCATGGATCAAAGTTGGAAGGTCGCCAGATGGAACTAGGTGTTTAATCCGGGTGATATTCCTCAGATGGTAAAAGGCAGACTTGACCATGGCTGACACCTGGGAACGAAGTGGCAGACCACCATCATGTAATATCCCCAGATTTCGCACCCTTTCAGAGGTCAGTAAGTGGGACCCTCCTAGCCAAAGCTCTGAGGGACAACCTGTCCCTGACCCCTCTAGCTGGCGATCCGGGATGATGGTACACGGACTAGTGCATATATGCAACTGTTACCAATGCAACTCTGTACTTATCAGTTAATCAATATTAATTTGGCTCACTATTCTAAAACTGGAAAAACAGATGTCTTTATGGGGGGACTGCTTAATGGGGATTGGCTTTATCAACAGCCCTACATTTTATGTTTTCATTTAGAACTGAGTAAGACTGTCCCATCGTTCAGGGCTAATAACATTTCAGCAATAAGTTTCAATTTATCTGCTGAACAGTTACCACAAATTTTCAGATTTCTCCTTTTTTTTTGTTGTTGTTGTTGTTGTTAGAATTCAGAGTGTCATACGTAATTTGAATGTAACAGCTCACGGCTACTAGCAGAGTGACAATTTCAGCAGTACACAGAATCAGAAGTCAGGTCACATTCAGTGGGTACAATGTACGGCGGCCATGCTTGTTCGCAGACACTTGATTCCAGATGTATGCTACAGGGACATATTCCGCTCTTGATTTTTTAACTGCTCACTGCTACATATTATTCAGCTTAATTTTATTATTCTTTTTTTTTCATTCTTTCTATTTTGCACTTCATTTTTGGGGATGCAGTTTTCAACACTAATGAATACGCTTAAAGTGAATTTCCGACTTACTGCTATAAGGTATTAGGCTGCATAGTCCCATACATTATAGCAGCGCGAGCTGAGTGCTACCATTTTTTTTATTTAAAGAGCATTATTTTTATTAGGGGAAGGGATCATAACTGGCGCTGAAGCCTCGACCAGTAGGTCCCTTCCAGCTTCCTGCCGGCCCCGCTCTGCCCCAACTCCGCCGCTACACTCTCTGAAATTCTGACATGTGGCCAGGGAGCACGTGGGAGCGAGCCACAAACAAGTCTATGGGGGCTATTTTAAAAGTCACATTTTAGACATTTTAAACAGACTTAAAAAAAAAATTAAAGCAATCACTTAACTAAGAGGGTCCCTCTTAGTTAAGCGACGGCTTTTAATTTTCTCTAGGAATGTTTAAAATGTCTAAAATCTGACTTTAAAATAGCCCCCATAGACCTGTGAACTAAACCCCAGCTCTCCTGGCCTGCGTCAGAATTTCAGAGAGGCGGCGGAACAGGGGGCGGGCAGAGCCACCAGAAGCTGGAAGGGATCAGCTGGCCAAGGCTTCGGCGCCAGTTACGATCCCTTTCCCTAATAAAAATAATGCACTATAAATTGAACTTTTTGTACTGGTGAGCACCCAGCGATATAAGATATTGGGCAATGAATCCCAATACCTTATATCAGAAACTTCCTTTAAACAGTGCACCTCAAAGAGTGAAGGGGTACAGGGAAAGAGGACCAACTGTGCTACAATAACTGTTTCCTAGATGTATATGAGTCAACCCCAAATCTGAGGTATTTTTTTTTTTCCCTATCAGGGTCACCTTGGGCAAGTGTTATCTAAAAAAGGTCAATAAGCACGCATGGGTCAGAGTCTAACTGAAATCCCAATGAAAGCTAGGGTAGCCCTCAACTCCTAAAAACCAAAACAGATTCTGGGAGGGACTCATTCCAACCATATAATTTATCATAAGCCAAGGAAACTGAAATAACTGACCCACTACTAAATAAGGAACTCATTTAGAAATTCATAATTATATTTGTTAGATAGATAGAGAGAACCTTTGGATTTACCTTTCAGGGCTAAACAGCCCTGTTTTACAAAGTTGTCCTGATGTTCAAATAGTTGTAAACAACGTATAACTGCAAGTACATGCAACAGTAATTTTTTATATATGTATCACATTATATAGACATATTCGTGCAAAAACTCCGTTAATGAATCAGTTAGAGTTGTTCCTGGCCGACAAAAACAAGAAATTCGATGTTAGGGTTACCACCTTCACCCCACACCACCCGCCCCCACCAACAGACACTGGGGTGTGCGTTGGGGTCGTTAACTAACTCACCCTATCCCATGTATAAAGAAGATGAAGTGGTGCAGTAAAGAGAATGGGATGAGAGTTAGCCGGCGGCCCCAACTCACCCCCTGCCTGTTGGTGGGGCAAATGAAGATACGGTGGGAGGTGCACGTGTGTATAACACCTACTTTAACTAAGCTAATGTAACGATAAATTAACGGAGTTCTCACAATTCCATTTTGAGAATGTGCACTATAAATAATGAACTGAATGTGTTGGTGGGAGCGCGGGGCCCGAATTGCTGCCCATTTCTACATAATAACCGTGACAGTAATGCTTACGCTAACAGTAACGGTAATGGTGCCTCAAACGCAAATGCTAATGGTAACTGTCATGGCAACAGAAACAATGCAAACGCTAACTGTTATGGTAGCGGAAATGCAAAAGGTAACGGTAATGCACACGGTAACACCAACGGTGACGCAAACAGAAACGCGAACGCTAACGTTAATGGTAGCACAAACAGTAACTGTGATGCAAACTCAAATACTAATGGTAACGGTGACAGAAACACTAACGGTTACGGTAATGCAAACGCAAATGGTAAAAGTAACGGTGATAGAAATGCAAAATCAAATGGTAATGGTAACAGTAACGTAAACGCAAACACTAACGGTAATGCTAATGGTGACGCAAACATAAACGCAAACAGTAACAGAAACGCAAGCGCAAATGCAAACCATGTCAGGAACACAAACAGAAATGGCAACGCTAACACAAACGCAAGTGCAAATGCAAACAGTAACGGTGAAGCAAACGAAAACAGTAACACAAACGGTAATGGAAATGCAAGCGCAAACATAAAACGCAAACGCTAACCATAATGCTAACGTTGACAGAAACTCAAACCGAATCACTAACGGTAATGCAAATGGTAACGCAAACACAAATGGTTACAGTAACAGTGATGCAAACGGAAACTCAAACAGCAACGCAAATGGTAACACAAACGCAAATGGTAACGGTGATACAAACGGAAATGCTAACGCAAACAGTAATGGAAATGCAAGTGCAAACTTAAATGCAAATGGTAATGCTAACGTTGACAGAAACACAAAGCGAAGCGGTAACACTAATGGTGATGCAAACGTAAACAGTAACTCAAACGCAAATGGTAACAGTAACGGTGGCAGAAATGCAAGCACAAATGTAAACGCAAACATCGACGGTAATGGTAACGCACACGCTTTGTGTACAAAACAAGTGCATCAAGAAGCACAGTGAATACAAAGAATGTGGGCATAATAGTGACTCTCAGACAGGAAAATGAGCACTTGGAATACTAAATTGTTTATATCTCAGGAACCAGTTACCAAGGAACCCAAGGTAGGAAAAAATTAAAAATGTCATATTATTTTCGACTTGCCAGGCTAGTTTTGCTCTTTTTGTGACAAAAAGTCCGTATCTCGAACAGTTTTCGAGATATGGGACCCGAAAGACGTGGCGGATGCTATAATGTCATCCTATGGGAAAACTCGTCAACTTCGGAGTGCCGTAACTTTGGAGCCCTGTATTATTTTGGCACCAAACCAGCAAAAGGCACATCTGTGGGATCTTGGCTTTCTTCCCTGCAAATTTCAGCCCAAAATACCAAACCATTGTTTTGCAGGAGGGTGGCGCAGATTTCCTGTTGTTTGGGCCATACTTTCAGAAAGTACTTTTGCAAATCACGAAAGTTTCAAAAAAACATTTGCGACACTTACACAAGTGCGAAAGTATTTTTTCCAAAAATTTAAAAAACATATTTCCGGCAGGGTTTAACACCCCCAAAAAGATATGCCTAGCATCCTCAGGACCCGACTAGGTGAACACAACAATAATTGTGTCCCTAGAGGTCCCAATTTTAAATGCCAGGCATTTTTCTAAGCTGTAACCGAAAACAAAATGTCTGACTTGCGAACGTAAAAGGGTCATTTGCGACACTTAAGCATCTGTTGTTAACTTTTCCCATAGACTATAATGGGAGACCGTTTTTTTTTTTTTTTAATAACTTTTGAAGAGTTTAATATTTTTTCATGAAATTGTTCGAAAGGCACATCGGGGACCCCGGCTGCATGTCCCCTTAAGTTTTCAAACTGAACATGCAAACCGTGCGGGCTGTAGGCACGAGCAAAGAAATGTACAAAAAGTCTGTTTTTTTGCGTTTTTGTGCTCTGTAGCTCTGTAACCATACATCCAACCATAATGCAACTTGGCAGATCCAGAGAACTATGGTACCAAACCGTACATGCAAAATTTCAGGCAAATCCGTTGTACGGTAGCAAAGTTATTAAGGTGCAAAATTTGAGATTTAACCATAAAGTGGGTACTCAACCCTAACTATAGTTGCACTACTGTGCCACTATAATACACACACACACACACACATATATATATATTAAGAGGCAAAAAACTCAGTTTAATGCATCAGTTAGGGTTGTTCCACAGCGACAAAAGCGAGAATTTGGTGTTGGGTTTGAAACACTTGGACCCTCAGCCCACCCCAACCGGCATCCAGGTGCGTGTTAAGATCGTCAGCCCTAACTCTCACCCCATCACATCTGTAAAGAAGCTGAGGAATAGGAGAATGGGGTGAGAGTTAGGACTGACAACGCAACGCGCACCCCGAAGCCGGTTGAAGGGGTGAGCTGGAGGGGTCCAAGTGGGGTTTCAACCCTAACACCGAATTTCTTCGCCTTTGTCGCTGTGGAACAACCCTAAGTGATGCATTAAACAGAGTTTTTTTCCTCTAATTTCCCGTCTTTTTGAAAATGATGACGAGAAATAGTGAAAGTAATGCAGTGGCGGGAGCGCAGGGCCCGTGATGTCTTGTGACATAGTAAGAGGAACAGCAATGCAAAGAGAAGCGGAACAGTGGCGCACATGGTAACGCAAATGTAAATGGTAAAGGAAACGGTAATAGAAACACAAGCGCAAAGTGACGCCAAAGTGACAGTGGCACAAACGGACACTGAAGTGCGTACAAAAACGCAACTGGTAAAGCAAACAGTGATGGCAGCGGTATTTTAAATGTAAATGTTAAGTGTCACAGCAAAAAGAACATGAAAAGGAACAGAAATGGAAACGTGAACGCAAGCGCACACGTAAACGCAAACCGTAACATGCAGAGGCACAGTACCGCAATTGTAAATGCAAATGGTAAAGTTAACATGAAGAATAATGCCAAAGGAAAGAGAAACGGAAACGGGAACAGAAGCACAAGCGGAAACGCAAACCGAAATGCGCACGGGCACAGTACCCCAATAGTAAATGCAAATGGTAACTGTAACAGCTACAATAACAGCAAAGGAAACAGAAGTGCAAAAGTAAATGCAAGCGCATATGGAAACGCAAACCGTAATGCGCACGGGCACAGTAACGCAATTGCAAACGCAAATGATAACAGTAACAGCAAGGAAGACGCAAAACAAAAGAGAAAAGGAAATGCAAACGAAAGGACTGCCGGAAACGCAAATGGCAATGCGCTCGGTGACGCAAACAGAAACAGTAGTGGAAATGCAAATGGTAACAGTAACGAAAACGCAAGCACGAATGACAACGCAAAGAGTAATGCACACGGTGGCGTACACGGGAACGGTAACGCAAATGGGGACATAAACGCAAGTGGAAACAGTAACTGTAACAGTAACGGAAGCGCATGCCCTGTTTTTTGCCAAAAAGGTGCATACAGAAATACAGTGTGTACAAAGAATGTAGGCATTGTAATAGGGATCGAAGCTTAAAACGAGCATTGGAAGTGCTTAATTGCTATCATGAACCGGCGAGCGTAAATGGAGGAAGCTGATTGGCCGAGAGGTTTTGGAAGCCGTGATGATATCGGGCTACATCATCACGGCTTCAGAAAACCTCCGGTCACCAGCCTCCTCACAGGCAAGAGATCCTCCGACTGCAACGTTCACCTCACCCAGGCGCCTAGAGCGAGTCACCCATCAACATGACCAGCAAAAAAAAATTCCCACTGCTGAAGTTAAAACTCCCACCAAGTGCGGCATACATAACTAAAACACCGCTCCCAACCAAGAAATACTGAGACACCACCATGCCGCTCAGCAGACACCAACGGACACTCATTCAAAAACATCCCGAATACCATAACGGACCTTCCCAACCAAACATCTGCCAGCTCGTGGACAAAATGACCTCACCGTTTTAGCTACTGTTTTTAAAAAAAGATTTTGCCAATCTCACCTGCTCCTTCAAAACACAATGCAGGCAGTTTACCCCTCTGCTCTATGAAACAATCGCAACACAGCATCTCGGATGGACAGGTTATGGTGGCGACGTGACGAGACCAGAGCACAACTGACACAATAGCAGTCCCGTGTCAGCAGTGCTTTCATGAAAAACGAAATCCACACAGATTTTTACCGTGTCCCAGAGCAGACTGGGTAAAATGCTGAGAAAACACAGTTCAGCATTAGTGCTGAAAAAGTGACACTGGGTTCACAGATGCACTCCTCCATTGAACTCCACTTACAACAGCGCCACCTGCTGCCCATACCCTCCAGGAACTATTTCTTTCAAAGATATTCCTCCATCACTCCAAAAAAGACATTAAAATATTTTAAAAGTGGATTTTTTATTATTTTCTCAACGAAAACTATTAAACCAGTTCATAATAGCAATAATGCACTCCAGGGTGTGGTATATTGTGGATATACGTCACTTCTCGGGTGCGTTGGGCCTTCACGGCCTGCGACCTGCGTGCTAACCACCCGAGGCGTGACGATATCCGATATACCACACCCTGTCGTGCATTATTGCTAATTATACAATGGCAAGAAAATTTCCTGGACTCTGATTGGTCAATGTGTGCCTGAGAGAGTGATGTTATTACACAATAACATCACTGTATTGCTTTTGGATACTATGGATCCTGACCATCTTGCTATGGATCATGACCATTTGGATTCCTTAAAATAATTTTTTTTTTTTTTTTTTTTTTTATTTTGTATAACAACGAGCCATTGTATAATAGCAATAAGGCACTCCAGGGATGTGTGTTATCGTGTAATAACGTCACTCCTGGGGTGGTGGAGGCACTCGGCTTTGCCTCATGCTTCAACCCACCCCAGGAGTGACGTTATTACACGATAACACACACCCTGTCGTGCCTTATTACTTAAATATCTCAGCAACCGCATGACGTAGAAAAAAATTTAAATTTCACAAAAATCTTGATTTTCCTGGCTAGGTTTTTGCTATTACATAGCCCATATGCAATTTGCAACAAAAAAAGTGTATCTTGTATAGTTTTCGAGATACGAGCCCGGAAAGGCGCGGCGTATGTCCCATGTTAGTCTATGGGGAAAAAACGTCAAATTCGGAGTACCATAACTTGCCATCTGTGCAATATTTTTTCACCAAACCACCAAAAGGCACATCTGTGAGATGTTGGCTGCCTTCCCTCCAAATTTGAGCCCAAGACCAAACCATTCTTTTGCAGCAGGGTGGCAAAGAACTCCTGTCATTTTGGCCATAGTCTGGAAAGTAGTAGTTTAATTTGCAAAAAGCTGTAATTTTATGGTATGTCGTAAGTGCGATACTATTTTTCCAGAAACTTGAAAAACATATTTCTAAGGTGTTTAACCCCAAAATAAAGACATGGCTAGCATCCTGAGGGTCCAACTAGATGAACACAAAAATAATTATGTTCCTAGAGGGTTCCAATTTTAAATGCCAAGCATTTTTCTGATCACCAACTCAAAACAAAATGGCGGATTAGCGACACTACTAGGGCCATTTGTGACACTAAAAAGTGCATTTGCGAAAGTGCTTAACTTTTTGTTAACTTTTTCCATTGATTTATAATGGGAACTTGTTTTTTGATTAACTTTTGAACCGTTCAATATTTTTCACGAAATCTTCAAAAGGCACATCGGGGACCCCGGCTGCATGTTCCCTGAAGTTTTCGGACTGGTTGCGCAAACCGGGCGACCTGTAGATGAGAGCAAAGAATTCTCAAAAAAGTGTAATTACTCACTTCGTTGTCGCTTAATAACTCCACAGCCATATAACCGACTGGTACAAATCTTGGCAGATCCCAAGATCTACCATGCCCCATACTGCATACCAAATTTCAGGCAAAGCCGTTGAACAGTGGCAAAGTTATTAAGGTGCAAAATTTGACCATTTAACCTTAAAAGTGCTACTGAACCCTAACTATGTATACACATACACACACACACACATACACACAATGGTAAAAAATGTCATATTCCTAAACGTGTTATACAACAGAGACCATCATAAATATCAACAAGCATTTGTCAGTTCCGAATGTTTGCTTGCTGGCATTGGCATTGGTAGTGCAGGAGTTAGAGAGATGCATAATAGGAATGGCAGTGAAGTACTGAATGCAAACCCCCACCCTGCAGAGACTGACAGGAACTGGGGGGGGATGTCTTTGTGCCGTCGACCATAACGCTTACGCCATTCCACCTCACTCCACCTGCAGACACCAATAGGTGTCGTGGTGTGCCTTGGGGTCTTCAGCCCTTATACTCACCCCATTCCATAAGGAAATAAGCTGAGATAAGTGCAGTATAGAAGAATGGGGTGAACATTAGGGCCGATGACCCCAAGGGACACCTCGATGCCTGTCACTGGCTGCAGGGTGGAGGTGGAAAGGCGTGAGCACTACGGCCGACAACCCCAAGTCACAGTCCCGACATTTATCAGTCTCTACAGGGTGGGGCATTACGGTTGGAAACCCTTATGCCATGGGAATTTGTTGTTATTTTCACTCCAAATTTCAACATGGGCTTTTTGGGACCCCACCTCATGAACAGTGGCACTATTATTTCGTTACTCAATTCCGAAAGGTGATTTTGCAATGCGACTACGCCATTCGGACCACAGGTGGGAAAACACATTCCAGGCTGGATGTGAAAAATGACAGCTGTACTGTTCATTAGGAGATGTGAAAAATGGCAATGTTGAAAATCTGGAGTGAAAATGTGAAAAACTGGTGAAGTTACAAGCGTGCAAAGAAACTGGGCAACGCACAACCGTAACGCAATCATTTTTTTCGCCAAATTTTCAACATGGGCATTTTGGGATCTCCCCTCATGAACAATGGCACTGTGATTTTGCTAATCTGTTCCGAAAGTAGATTTCCCACAGTGACCGCACCATTCTGCGCCACAGGTGCGACAACACATTTCAGGCAGGATGTGAAAAATAACAGCTGTACTGTTCACAAGGAAGTGTGAAAAAAAGGCAATGTTGAAAATCTGGAGTGAAAATATTAAAAACTGCCGATGTTACGAGCGTGCGTAGAAACTGCACAACACACACTCGTGACACAGTCATTTCTTGGAATTTTTTCACCAAATTTGCAACATGGGTTTTTTGGGACCCCACCTCATGAACAGTGGCACTGACCCGATGGTTGCAGCTCGTTAACGGGCAAATGTGGAGAGAGAGACAGAAGGCTGCCCTATTTTTGGACAATTGCAGTGCTCACCCAAAGATCAAACTGTCAAACACTAAACTTGTGTTCTTGCCACCCATCACCACATCACTAATCCAGCCCATGGACATGGGCATTATCAAGAACGTGAAGCACTTTTATCATCAAAAGGTGTGTTTACAACCCCCCCCCCAAAATACCCAATTCAAACCTGAGTGAACTGTTTGTAAACTGCTAACCTTTGCTTTTTCTCCTTGCTGTATATCATTGAGAGGATTCTTATCCATATTGATTCAGAAGCTGTACAGACTACACAGCAATTTGATGACCTGGCTAAAAAGTTATCGATTCTCGGTGCGACTGAAATGCTGGGCTGGCGTGATCTGCTGACAGGACATGAAAGCCAATTGCTACTGCAAGGCAGGACTGACATCGGTGAATCCGTCAGAGGGGACCACAAACCCGGAAGCGGACACCAGAGAGATGCCACTGATCCTTGTTCTACCAACAGTATGTCTTCCACAGATTTCATTGCGTACACGGCGGTAGATGATGCAGTGCATACTGTAGGACCAGCCAGTGAGGAGGAAATATGTAGCGACATCCGAGGGGACTCCACAGAGGTTGACCAGGACGAGGAAGAAGAAAGTAGCCAGGAAGAGGAACCAGTGACTGCGGCAGAAGCACTACACTATATGGAGACCTTACGAAAGTATGTGCTGTCTAAAGAGAAAAATTACTTTACCACACTGTTTCATTTTAATCCCTATGTTTAGTAACTGGCACTAAAAAAAACAGCAAACAAAAGAAAATTACAGATTTTTGGAACAATACCGTATATATGCATTGTATGTTGTGTGCCAATCTAATAAAGCACTTTTACATTTCTCCGACACCTAGAAAGCTATTTTTCGGTTAAGTGCACAGCCCGCGCAAGTGCACAAAAATTCCATATCCCGAGGGTGTGCATTTACGCGGGCTGCACTGTATTACAGTAGGTAAGCTTCTAACTTAAAGTGCTGTATTTTTGTTGGGCAGATTCTAGAAGCTCTGTTCAAGAGTCCTTGAAAATGAATGAAAATAGGAAGAATTTATGTTAAAAAAAAAGGATCTTTCAGTGAAATATACTTCCATTTTAACTCTGAAGACAAAAGACAGTCAATATTCTGCTGACGGGGTAGTTAAACACAATAAAAGACAATGAAAATCATGTGTGGTACGCATTTTTATTAGAAAAATTCATTTCTTGCCTTATTTGCATTTCAAAATCTATAAAAGTACAGCATTGTATGGAAATATTGTTCAAAACTTTTAAACCTGCCAGGTTTTTTTTTTTTTGGGGGGGGGAGGTGGTTATCCTAAAAACACCCACATACGATTCAAATGTATGTACTTTTAGGAACTTTGGGAATGTATTCAAGCAGTTTGGGTCTGCATTTGCCTATGTTACTGTTTCCCCACATTTTCTCACTTTGTTATTGTCACCTTTCCTTACCTTGTTTCTTTTTTCCTCTGTCTTTCCCCACATTCAACGAGTGGAATATTTACCACAGAATACAGGGGGTGGGATATTCAGAATGCGCCAGGTAGGGGTGCAAGCCTGGGCACAGCGCAACTGGGATGCGTCAGGGCATGGTCTGGGTGATATTCAATAGTGCTGCGCCATGGCTCAGCACCACTGAATTATGGCACTGAGGCCGCCCGCACTGCGCACGGCGCAGTGGCACTGCGCAAGTGGCAAGTGAGGAGCAGGGGGATGCGCCAGCGCATGTGCGCTAGGCACATGACCTGCGATATTCAGCACTGGACATGCAAATGAGGCCATTATGCAATCAAGGCGCAAATGGGACCATTTGCATGTCGTTATCAACCATTGCATGCAGGTCGCGCCCGATCCCGGAGACTTGTGCCTGGCACCCTGCCAGGCGACGCCATCGGGGATAGCATACCCTCGCCGAATGCAGAGACCCAATGCCTGAAAGCGGGCTGTAGTTAATATAATATCCCTGGTGGTCCAGTGGACCCTACCTCACTTCCCGATCACAGGCTTTAGATAAATGAAGCCTCCCTGTTGGTCCAGTGGACCTGCACCCCTGCCCGATCATGGGCCTTTGTGAATTTAAAATGTCCCTGGTGGTCCAGTGGACCCGCTTCCCAGCCCGATTGCGGGCTTAAGTAAAATAAATAATTCCCTGGTGGTCCAGTGGACCTGAGCCCCAGCCCGATTACGGGCTTCAGCAACGTAACATCCTGGTGGTCCAGCGGTACCCCTCCCACCGCCCTCAGACCCGCCACCCCGCTCTCCCCGGTCACTGGCCTGCAAGCCGCCCGGCCGCAGGCCAATGAGTTACAGCCATACTGTACACTGTCAGTCAGCGGGCGGCCAGGTGGCTTGCGGGTGGGGAGCTGCCACCCGCGCTGACCGGGGGGGGGAAGTGGGGTGGCGGGTCTGAGTGGGCAGGTGGGGAGGGGGGATACCGCTGGACCACCAGGGATGTTACGTTTGCTGAAGCCCGCGATCGGGCTGGGGTTCGGGTCCACTGGACCACCAAGGAATTATTTATTTTACTTAAGCCCGCGATCGGGCTGGGGAGCGGGTCCACTGGACCACCAGGGAATTATTTTTTTACATAAGCTCGTGATCGGGCTGGGGAGCAGGTCCACTGGACCACCAGGGAATTATTTATTTCACATAAGCCCGCAATCAGGCTGGGGAGCAGGTCCACTGGACCACCAGGCAATTTATGTATTCATAAAGCCCGCGATCGGGCGGGGGGGGCAACGACACCTGGACTTTGTCTCTGGAGGTCAAGTGGAGACGGCAGCTCACCTGTGGGTGGCCAGACCTTGCTCCTTCTTTTTATGGGCGGATCTTTGCGCCCCCCCCCGTGCAGCGCAAGACGGGTGTGTGCCTACATATGCGCTGCACATCCCGGGCTGAATATCGGGATGTGCCGAATATGTATGGGCACGTCCCCCGAACTTGTGCCGCATACATTACTGGTGCACCCTGGCACATCGGGATTTGCTCAGCGCAACTTCCACCTTTGAATTTCACGCCAGGGCGCATGGCGCAACCCCTTTGAATACCCCACCCAGGGAATCAAAATTCTGCACAGATTCACTGAAGGCACATTCCTCTCCCAATATACTGTGTATATATACCACACACACACATATATGCCTCATGTGAAGCCAGAGGGCTTGATTTTCAAACTCCAAAGTATGATGCAAGGTGCCTGCATCAAACATAATTGATGTAAGTTGTACGCGTTGAAAAGGGGAGCCGTTGCACTGCGCCAGCCTTACAACTGAAATCTGGGTGCAAAAGGTTGCAGGGGGCTTGTACCACAGCAGGACTGCCACATCCTTGTGATTTCTAAACCCTGCCATGGACGCAGCAAGGGGTTCCACTCAAATCAGTCAGGAGGTGGTCTAAGGGACGTGCGCTAGTGCCACACACTGTGGTGAAGGTGGCCTGGGTTCTGAAAGTGGGCTGTTGGTTGGAAGAAGGGGCATTGGGTGCCGTAGAAGGCATTAGGGAAACAGTGGGCATGAGAGGGAATGACGTGGCACTCGGTGGGGGTGCCGTTTGCATAGTCATACAGCCGATGGGATGGAACCGCCATGGGGGTTCCCAAGGATAGAAAGTGACATGATCACAAGTAGGCACAGCCCTGGCAGCTGCCCCATAGGGCGACCACGTACAGGGCAGCTGCCAGAGCTGTGCCCAACTGCAGCTATGTCACTTTTTGTCCCAGGAACCCCCACCTTGGCGGGCCTATCCCATCAGCTGTATGACTATGCAAACAGCACCCCTGCCAGGTGTCACATCACTCCCTCTCATGCCCACTGTCTCCCAGACACTCCCTATTGCACCCCCATGCCCCTTCTTCCCCTGGTCCCCTCCTATCAAGAAGATTCACCACTCCCCAACCATCCCGGCCCCTCTAGTATTGCACCAGGCCGGGGGAGGGGGCTGAATCCCAATGGCAATTTCCACTGGTGTGCCAAATGTTTGGCACTAGCCTCCGGCTGCAGCAACTCCTGGGTTTTTGGCACAGGGACACCCCCTTTTATAAAATTGGGCACAGGGTCTCTGATGCACCCAGAGTTTGTCACAGCTCTAGAGCGACACAACTTGCGTTGTACTAAGAGCTCTTTGAAAATCAAGCCCAGAGTCTCAATTTTATCTGTGTCAGGGTAAGCAGCTGAGATTTTCCCGATAGGAAGATTTTTCATTGTTAGCTAAAAAACACTACTAATGAAAACTATGAACGGTACTTAATGTTTCTAATTTGTTTATGTGTGTAACGTGAGTGTGTCCAGGGAAACAACATTTAATTTGTTATGTTTTTAGTACCTAGTTAAAGGTTTTTAGCAAGTAAAAGTAGCAGCCATGTTTGTGAGGGAAGGTCAGTTCTGGTTGTAGAAGGATTGGTTTGCTCTTTGAGTAATGTGGTTTCTAACAAATCTCATCAGGTTTAGGACCAGGATGACTATGCATTATGCTGTAATAATGCATGGTCACCTGGCAGGTTTTATCCAATTAAATTTATTTGATTTTTAGACCCATTTTATAAAGCATCTGGTTTGAAAATACACCCGCAGCCATGCCGCTTAACTGTGTTAAAACAGCAGTTTTGCAGCTAGAATGTGCTATGCAATGAATGGCTCAGCTGCTTTTTTGCTATGCCACAGTTGTAATGTCACAACTATAGTACGACTTCTAAAAGTTATTAAAACAAAGTTCGAACAGCACAACTACAGTACTATACAGTTTTTGACTTATGGATTTCCATACGCAACGAACAGTAATCATACACTAAAGAAATACTGGGGTTGCCATTCTGCTTTGGGTTGCATCTGCTTTCAGAACAGCAGTTTCATTGTTGGTTGACTTAATCCCAACAAAATAAAAAAAAACTTGCCAGAATGTCATTTAAACAAATCAAAGGTACATACACATTGACAAAGACTATAATACAAAAGAAACAGCAACCCAAGAGAGTCAAGTGTGTGCACAAAACATCTTGAAAGATACCAGCATCTATAATTATGGGTCAGGAGCCAATTTTCTCACTGCCATCCTATTTAGATCCTTGGCTTGGCATAACATTACAACGTATATAATCTAATAATGGTTCCACAGATATATGAATTTGCCTGCCTTAAAAATTTTCTCAAATAGTAGCAAGAGGGCTTTCTCCAGAATTACTATTTCAAAAATTAAAAATAAGGAGATAAAAACACTGCTAACAGTCTTATTAGAGGAGTAAGGATTGCTAGTATAGACTACAGCACAAAAAGTAATAAAATATCTTTTACTGGTAAAGATTCCACTTTAGTTTTTTTTTCCGTGTTGTTCCACTGCTATTTACATTTCTAGTGCTGCCAAGGCTCACCTGTGGAGCAGGACTCACTCTTTGGGAAACAAGCCTCCTACCTAACAAAATATTTATTTACAATGCATTCCAGTGTGTGCCTTGCTCTATTTTTAATCACAGGGTGTTATAATGTATTTCTATGGGACAGTGAAAATTCCACTCTTCCGATTCCCCTCTTTCAACTAATTTTGATGTTAAGACATTTAAGGCAAGCCAGTGTCGTTATTTATTTGTTAATTGGGTGGGTGCACTGGTCCCAGGGACTGTTTTCAGGCATAAGTACATACATAATAGTGTCGGCAGATAAGGACCTACAAGGCCACCTTACCCAGGTTATCAAGATGGCACAAAGTATTGACCAGTACAGGCACAAAACACCAAACAATGGGAGCATATATGTGACAAAAATTATTAGCATGGAATGATATTGTCCTTGAACCCCAACAGGGATTGTACAAGTCAACAATCAATAAATACAGAATACCCATACAAATGTGCAAATACCTCACCCAATGTTATGAGAGCAACCCTAGCAATAAATAATAACTGTACACATTTTGCAAGGTAAACCAATAAGCAGAGAAACAGCAGTATGTGTAAATACAATTATGACACTCCAACTGGTTTCCGTATTAGAGGGAACACTTGCAGGAATAAGTAGCTGCGAGGGCAGTCCTTATGTGTGACTAAAAAAAGGGAGAGTGAGTCAACAGAGAGGAGGGAAATGGGCACGGTGTTCCAGTACCTAGGGGCAGCAAAACAGAAGGCCCTCTGACCCATGCAGGTCACAGTTTGGGGAAATTCTAGGAGAAGATGTGAGGAGGACCAGAGTTTCCAGGTACCAGGCTTGGTGTCAGGAGGAGTGATAGTGGTGAGGATTCTTTCGCCCAGAGGGATTTGTAAACATGCCTTGCCTAGTAGATACTCACGTGGGCTTGCAAAGATAGCCAGCCAAAGGCCTGATACAGGGAGCAATGATAAGCTGAATCAGGAGCAAGTAAGGCAAAATTATAGATGCTGTTGTAAGTTGTGCTGACCCTGAACAGGTTGAAAGATGAGGTCTGGCCGGGTATAACTAGGGAGTCAGTAGTCCAGACGAGTGGGGTGGCATACCCTGGGCTATGGCCAAGCACACTTCTGGGGCATACCTCTCAACCCTTCTCTGCCGAAATGTGTGACAAATGAACAAAATGTGTGACATATCATCAGACATGGCACTGCAAGCTCAAAACACTATGGCTATCAGTGCACTAGTGTTAATAGTGTTTACTGGTAACACAGCATAACAGATCATTCTGAATTTCTGATTTAAAGTACTGATGGGAATTGTGTAATATCACCTTCTCCATGTAGGGCAGAGGATCTCTGAGAGGTAAAATTAGTGACGTACCTCGCAATGCCTGACAGTTGAGAGGTATATTCGGGGGTCACTCATAAAGTCCTTTAGTCAGAAGCCGACATCCAGCTTCTGATTCACTCATTTGTGAGAATATAGTCTAAGAAGGTCGGGGGGGGTCAAGCGGGATCCCTACCTATTTAAATGCTGCTACCTGTTCTAGGGCGAGTCCTATCTGGAGACAGTTGCGGCTGAGATTCCTAAGATTTCTTTGCAACCCTTAGAAACTCCTAAAACAAGGTTTTCCCCAGAATTTAAATTCAGTCAGTAAAGGACCTTTGCAACCTATATGATTCTGCTGAAATGGGACTCTCCAGCCCATATGATTGTACTGTAACTGGACTTCTGCAGACCCTGTTATTTTGCTGATAACCGTTAGCCTACCGGTTTGGACCCCGACATTTACACCGACACTGCAAGTAATAAACAACGTCAGTTACCGGAGAATGGCAGCTGGAGTTCAAAAGAGAAACAGACACAAACCCTTCTCAGCACAAATGCAAATTCTCTCGAGTCAGCCCCAAGTGAATTCACATACTACAACATCTGCATGCAGTCACTTCCTTCCCTCGGCGACACCAAACTCACCTCACAGAAATAAGACAAGGGATATCTCTTAGTTTCCCGACCTCAAGTTGCTCACTTGACGCGTTTTCTTTTTTCTACTAACTATCTGATACTTTTTCTCATCCACTTTCTTTCCGTTCGCCTTTTCCTTCACGAGCCCCTCAATTCACGACGGTCCGGGTTGTGCCCGTTTCTCAGATGCTACTGACCGTCGTTACTCTCCAACTTCTGAGCCGTCGACTACACTTCGCTATTTTTTTCCTCTCTTTCCAAGTCCAGAGCTGCGTCAGCGAGCGCGTGCCCAGCCTGGCGGGAGGGTTAGGGACGAGCCTTGTCCTAGTTTTCTTACGACCGTGCACGCGCCAGTATCAGCGCCGGCTCTAGGGCTCCTGGTGGTACCCGCCAGTCACCCCTGTGGGAGGGGAACCTGCACGCGCACCAAGGAATGTGGCTGAAGAAAGTGTGCCTCCCGCCCTCTCAGAAATGGGTAGGTTTTAGAGTACGTGTGTCGGTCAGCATTAATAAACTGTATTTGGGGGGGGGGGGGCTGCAGAATGCATCTTTCATTTCCTCAATTAAAATGTAAGTAAGGTTACCATTTTCAAGAATCCCAGAGTGGGACATTTTTTACTGAAACATGATTTTTCGCAGGACAATATGTAACCGCCCCTCGACCAGTACAACAGACTTTTCTCTAAATAATCAGAATTATTTATTTGCTTTTGATGACCGGGTAAGTGCACTAAGCAACATACCTGCCTATTTTCAGGCACGACCCGGGAGAGTACCAAGGACAATACAGATATTTCAAGGTACATGAGTTACAGGAGCAAGATAAAAACATCATACACAGTACAGATATCCATGCATGGATTTTGGTGAGAGAATGCTATGGCAACAATAACATCCAACCTTGGGATGCAAGTGTACAAGTCTGACACAACCAAAGGAGCAACTGAAAAACCGGGAGGAGCAGTAGGTAAAAGAGAAAAACGATAGGAAAGGAGACTTCTTAATTAGCCACAGACACAGGTATCAAGTGCATTAAGGTGACAGAAAAAGAGTGAGACAGGGAGCATTTAAGGTGAGGAGGCAGGGAATTCCAATATTTCGGAGCAAAATATGAAAAAGCTGGTTCGCCCATATTGGTAGAGCAGCAAGGTAAGGAGAGTAGCCGATCATCAGAGGATTGCAGTTCCCGGGAGTGCTGCAAGGGAGTAAACATAGTACCAAAGGAGTCAGGTCGAGGATGACTGGCCAAGGAGTTAATGAAACATCCTAAAGAATAGGAGCAGTGAGCACTTGGGGACAGCCAGTGTAGGGCGGAGTAGAGCAAGCAGCGGTGCGTAAGGTGAGGGGCTGAAAGTGCAAATGCTGTTGTACGCAGTATCCCACCATCGCAGAATACTAGCATTGGCGTGGGACAGGATTGGGAGTGCATAAAGTAGCCTAGGGAGCAGGACACCCCTGGCTACCGAGATTCTAGCAGAGGGGGTTAAGGAGTGACGCACATGATAGGGAGCACCAATCCTGCAGTTCACTGTTTTGCAAACCTCGTTAATATAGGAGGAAAAGTCCAGCGCAGGGTCAAGAGTCACCCCCAGGTATTTAAAGGAATTGGTGGTAGCAACTGTGGTCCCATCCAGGCCAAGTATTCTGAGCTTGGGGGATGCAGTATTAACTTTCCTGGAGGACCCAAAGAGCATAGCTTGGGTCTCGGGTAGATTGAGTGTAAGGGAGTTGGAGTCAAACCAAGATTGGAGATGGATGAATGCCGAAGACAGATGAGCATTAAGAACACCGATAGATGTTGAAGCTGTGTAAATAACCAGATCATCCGCATACATAATAGTTCGACAGTGGGGGATGTCATTTATGAAGACAGAGAAGAGCAAGGGCCCCAGGATGGACCAGTGGGGGATGCCACATGAGATTGGGGTGGGGGAGAGAGTGCCTTACCAAAGGAAACATTGCTCTCTGTCACTCAGGTAGCTGCAGAACCAAGAGAGGGTAGATCCGCTGGCCCTCAGGGTGTTCAGTTTACTCAAGAACAGTGGATGATTCACCAAGTCAAAGGCTTTGGTGAGGTCTATGAACACAGCTCCCGTAAGCAAGCATCTGTCCATGTTGGATTTGACCTCACTAGTGAACTGCACTTTGTTGCAGTTTTTCAGTGGTTTCTAGTGTTTTTATCATTTTAAGTTATTTTAGTTATGGTATTGTAACCCCCCTACAAATGGGGTTTCACAAAAAGTCTTCTGTGAGCTCGCCTAAATGCTCATTGCCAGGCTGGTGTCCTGCGTTCTAGCCCTTTAAATGCTAATGATAGAGAGTGCCTGTAAAGCCTTTGTATAGTCTCTTTAAGAGCTGCCTGATTGCAGTTATAATTGAACTGGGAGGGGGCTGAATGTTTCCAGGCTCGAGTCCCACCCGGGCTGCCTGATAACCGCTCTGTTTCTGCCATCACTAATTGCGCAGAGGGAACTCTTTTAGAAGATGTGCTTGTTTATTGATTATCTATTAGAGTAATAGTGATATTGTAGTTTGTTCTAACCTGCCTTCTTTGCAGCAAAGACTTTTCTGGCTGTCTCCACCATCTTGGTTCTGAACTGGACCAATCAGGACTGTGGGACTCAAAATGGAGCCTACCTATAGGGGCTCTGTGGAGACAAGACTTGTAGGAATTGTAGTTTTGAGACTTTGGTGCCTAAACAGCACTAGAGGGGGAGCCTTGTTGTGACTGACAGATGAAATAGCCAACTGAACCTTTTGGATCTGGGGGAAATTCCCGGGCTACCTGCTGTCTAGGCAGATCTAAGTGGGAAGCTGAAGAAGCAAAAGCTCAAAACAGTTGAGCAGCCATCTGTGTAGGTTCGCGTGGGAGAACTGTGGAGAAGGCCTGAGTTTTGGCCTGCATGTTTGCCTGCTGCCCTGAGAGGGGAAAAGAGAGCCATTTGCAGACTAAATCCGAGAAGTGAGACCGAAGAAAGCCACTGATGTGTGACCAGGCACATACCTGAGGAAGACCAAAGATTTTGCTGAATGCGATCAGCCTGTCAGGATTTCCAGCTACCTCTGAACTCCCGGTTTAAGCAGAGACTTTGCAATCATGACCGGAGAGCGGTTTGCCTGGTGCTGTAGAATCCTTTACATGTAAATATGCTGTGTATTGATAGTGGGTCATGATTTGGTTCCCCACTGTGTGAACTGTGTTCTGCTTGCTGGAAGCTGCATCCAGCCCAAATGGACTGAATTCACATTCATCTCCATTCAGCTTGGGCCATTGCCACACTGGCCCTGCCAGACTACCCCACTGCATAGGAAAAAACATTGACAAGAGACCTGCCTGTGAGTCAGCCCACTGCTCCACGCCTGAACAGGAACGACGCCTTGGTGGATCGTGTGGGCTCTGCTTCTCCTGGCATTCCAGTTCAACCACCTGCTGTCTCAATTTTTGTCCAGCCTGTGTCCAGTCTTGGGTATCGTGAGTAATGACCAGGGTTGCTCCCTGCAACAACAGCTTAATCTGAGTGTGTCATCTGATTGTCTTGTTGTTTCTTTTCCTTCACGAACTGAGCCCTCTGGCTCTGGATTACAAAAAGTGTCTATTGTGCATGTTGTTTTTCCATCACAGGGCTCCAACCAGCTGTGACGCCGGCCTACCCCGGGCAACGGTCCTGGCTAGCCCATCTGCTCTCCACTTGGGTACCCAGGGGGTGTGACTGTTTAACATAGAAACATAGACTTTGTCGGCAGATAAGGACTGCTTGGCCCACCTAATCTGCCCATCTCCCTACCTAGAGGATAAGCTGCAGATCCTATTTAACCAACAGCCTATTTCTTCCTACCCCCCACAAAAATTGCCTTATGTCTGTCCCATGCATTCTTGAATTCTCCCACAGTTTTAGACCCCACAACCTCCTCAGGAAGGCTGTTCCATGCATCCATCACCCTCTCTGTGAAAAACTACTTCCTCACATTGCCCCTGAGCCATCTCCCCCATCTTCAAATTGTGTCCCCTTGTTCTTGCACATCTCTTTTTCTGAAAGATGCTACCCTCTTGGACTTTGTTGATTCCACTGAGGTACTTAAACGTTTCTATCATGTCCCCCCCTCTCCCTCCGTTCCTCAAGTGTATACATCATATTAAGCTCCTTTAGTCTCTCTTGGTATGGCTTCTCTTGCAGACCCTGCACCATTTTAGTTGCCCTCCTCTGAACTGCCTCCATCCTGTCTATGTCCTTGCGGAGATGGGGTCTCCAGAACTGGATGCAGTACTCCAGATGGGGTCTCCCTATACATCCCAGTATTCCCCCAGCTCTCCCCTACCGCCTTCTCACATTGCTTGCCAAGCTTAAGGTCATCTGATATGATTACCTACAGGTCCCTTTCCAGTTTTGTTGTTGTTACTACCTCCCTCCCCATTGTGTAATCTTCCCTTGGGTTTTTGTTTCCCAGGTGCATTATTTTGTACTTCTTTGCATTGAATCCAAGCTGCTATACTTCTGACCATTCCTCCAACCTTGCCAAGTCCCTTCTCATCCTTTCTACGCCTCCTTGTGTATTAACCCTGTTGCAGATCTTTGTGTCATCTGCAAAGAGGCATACTTTTCCTTCCAGTCCCTCTGTAAAAATATTAAAAAGGACTGGACCCAGTACTGAACCCTGCGGTACCCCACTAGTAACCTCTCTTTCTTCAGAGTGGACTCCATTTACAATTACTTTCTGTGTCCTGTTGTTCAGCCAATGTTTTACCCAGGCTACCACCCTGGGACCCACTCCCAAGCCGGTTAATTTGACTGTTAATCTTTTATGTGGGACTAACTGTTTGAGTGATAGAACCCTTAAGCAAATCAACCTGATTATGCCCCTCCCTTGTTCAAGCCCCCTGAATAAATCAGATCTAACTTTTTCTGCATTTAATCTGACTGTGGCTCCAGTTTATGCCAAGAATACTGTACTGTTGCTATTTGCTGTGCATAACCTTCTTTTACAATGGGGTTCCCAGGGTAGAGCCAGAGGAACCAGCCCCGGTGGTAAGTGCAAACAGTGTGGGTAATTGTAAGGTGTATCAGGTGTATTGTGAAAGTGATTATTGTGTATTGTTCCGACCACTAGCAGGGAAAGAGGGGGGTTACAGTGTCCCGGAGGGCTGTGCCCAGGCTAGCTTGACCACTACCAACCCTGACCTCCGGGTGGAGGCACCCATTTCAGAACTCAGGCCCCTTAACCTGCTACTAGTCAAGCAGGCAGGGGTAGTAGTCCTTGGGATAGCGCCACCTAGGGGTTACAGTATTATAGTTTCTTTCAACATTTGGAGGAAAGTCAGAAAATATTTTTTTCTACTATAATGTCTGGACATGCAGTATTGTAATACCCCAAAGTTCTGGGCTCCCCATCAGGTCCCATAGTTCCCGGCCCCCAGTGTACCCTAGCAAAGGTGCCCCAGTAGTTTAGGTGGCAGGTGGGAGCTTTAGGTAGTGCAGGAGCCCAGAAAAAAAACTGCATCCCTGCAGTTTAAAACTTTTTTCATTCCTGTTTCTGCAGCCTGCCCAGCACTGGCACGAGTATGTGCCATCCTTATTCCAGCTCACGCTGGGCACCTGCTTGCCTCCCTGGTCACTAGGGACTCGGCATCTCAAACACTAGGGAGGGTTCTGTGTGGCCAGTTACGGACGTTTTTAAAAAGGTGGTTGTGGTGGTTCGGTGATCGGCAGCAGCAGTGGTCGGGTGAGTGCTCTCAGGCACCCCAAATGAAGAGGAAGAGACGTCCACCGGCAGGAGTGTGAGGGAGAGAGGGGGGACACCGGTAGTAATTCATAGGAAAGGGCCTATCTGTGGTCCGCCTCTCATCCTTCCTTATGTACGCTGAGTCCGGTTTGGTGGCAGTCCAAAAAGTGTGCAGTGGTTTCAGTCTCTGCTCTGTCCTGTCCAGAGCGCAGTGTGGGCTCTGTTTAGCCCCATTTTTAATTTTTAAAAGTTAAATGTTCTGGTCCCTCGTCATCGGCGGTGTAGGAAGAGCCACATCGTCCAAACCATAGAGAGCAGTCAGCCGTCGCGACAGTCCCGCAAGGCCCCCAGTCATCCACCCGGCACCTGAAAAGTCCCTCCCTCTGCAGCAACATCTCCCAGCCTCCCGATCCAGCAGCCTTCACCCCAGTCTGGCACAGTGAGTCGGCGGCAGCACCAGTGCCAAGGTGCTGACCGCCAGAAAGTTTTTTAAGAAAATGAAACTTTTTAAAGCGCTCAGGGAGCCTGAGAAAACAGCCAAGCACTATTGGGGGCCGGTGGGCCAGAAGGGCTCCTAAATTTAAATAAATTAGTATTAATTCAGGCACACCAACGCCCAGAGGCGGGGCCAGGCCTAAAGGCCCACAGGGAGAATCTATGAATATTCATGAGAGGGGCAGAGAAAAGGGAGAGTAACTGATAGAAAGGCCCTGCATAGGCGTAAAGAAAATATTTAAAAGGACAACACAGGCCCGGAGCTTAAAGGGGCCAGCAGCAGAGAGAAAGCCTCAGATTAAAAAAGGGGACCCAGCTGCAAGAGGCCCACAGATCTAAAGGAGGCCTAGCCAGAAGGGCCTGAGATATTTATTTTGTTTACACTTCTTTTATTGAAATTTCAACATTACATATGTTGTTGCCATTATGTAATGATACATAACAATTGTGTACATTTAGGTCAGTTTTGAAACATACTGTGCACATAAATGGCAATGAGACATTCAACAGTTAAAAGATATAAAAACTTGATCAGTAATCTCTAACCAAGTGGTTGTACTTAATGGTATATCTAACCAGTAACATTTACAAACCTTGAAGAACTAAATTTATAACAGAATTTATAGACAATTGTACTGTATAATCTTGTTATGTTCTGCACTGTAAATTATCTGCACTGTAATTCTTGTGTCTCAATTGCTGTACTTGTCCTCTCCCCCCTCCCCCCAGGATGCATCTGGAATCGAGCGGTACTCTGCTCAGTATGCCTTCCTGGTGAAACTCTTAAATAAATAACTAGATTTGCTGCCACACCCCACCCCCACCAACCCCTTCTTTGAATACATCCTTTTCTGTTATTTCAGCTAGTTAGTTTTATATCATCCACTCGCCACCCAGCCAGGGTAACTGGCAATCGTTTCCTTATTGTAAATGTCAATGGTGTGATTCCATAATGATATAATCCCAACCTGGTTCAGTCCCACCTGTAGCTAAATTCCTGTTGTCACCACCGGGACAAGAAAGTATCTTATTCTTACTCGCCATAAAAACTGCCGCCAGGTCCGCGAAGAGGAAGTTGCCCAGATTGTTGGCCACATCTTGTCCCATTCCGTCCATGTTACTTGGAGCCGAAACTCCCTCTCCCGATTTGATGTATGCCATTGAGGCCCCCGGATCATTAAAATAGTTAGCATACAGTATTGTTATTGCACCTTTTCCACTGGGAGAGGCCGGACCTGAGATACTCAAAGGGGCAACTAGGCCCTTAGGTTAAAGGGGCAATGCTAGGCTCAAGATAGTACAGAGGGGCCCAGTCACAAAGGCCCAATAGTGTTAAAGGGGCCTAGCCAGTTGCGATAGACCCATAGATGTTAAAGGGGCCTAGTTAGTCATTTAGGACCACAGGTGTAAAAGGGGCTAGCTTGCTATATCGGCCCACAAGAGTTAAAGTGGCCTAGCCAGTCATAGTAGGTCCATTAGTTGTAAGAGGCCTGTGCCTCTGTAGGGGGAGCCTGCCCAACTAGTGTACCTCACAGTCCAAGTAGGCCACCCAACGTTCAGCTTCCAGTGTACCCACAGTAGCAGGAGAGCCCATTTTAGTTAGAGGGACCCACTGCAGTTAGGTCCACAGCTAGCGAGGGCTGCACCAAGAAGGTGACCAGACAGAAGCAATCAAGTGCTTGTTATCTATTGTGGTCCATGCATTCAGAGACTGTGATACTGAGCAAAACTGTTGGAACTGTGATATTAAGCAACACTGTTGGAACTGTGACATGTAGTTGCATTGTACCAGCATCTTGTGCTAGTGTGCTTCTGAATCCGTCTTTAGGAATCCTTCAGAGACATTACACCCATGTATGTTCAAATCAGTCTTCAGCAACTCTTCAGAGACATTTCACCCATGTGTGTTCAAATCAGTCTTCAGCAACTCTTCAGAGACATTTCACCCATGTGTGTTCAAATCAGTCTTCAGCAACCCTTCAGAGTCATCTCACCAGTGTATTCCAGAATCAGTCTACAGCAGTACTCCTGAGGAGAAGAACAGAGTTTTATTCACACTGTTGCAACATCATGTTTGTTGTTTTCCCTCTAACAGTTCCCAGTGTACGGCTTGGCCCAGTGCAGTCGGCTGTCTGTTTTCTTATTTTGTCGTCCACAACAGAGTGCCATCCAGATCTTCTATTCCAGTTCCCTGAGTCAACACTCTGTTTATTGTTTTACATTCGCCCGGCCTTGGTGCTCCGAACTCTGTCGTATTTCAGCGCTCAGTTTATTGTTTTACGTTCGCCTTTGGCTCAACCAGCCTTGGAGCCCAGAACTCAGTCGTTCTTCAACATCCAGGGACTTCTTCATCTGGATTCCTGATTTCCGTGGGGTTCTCTCATCGTTTTCATCACCCGGCAGTCCAGAAGTGGGCTGTGGCAGGGTTGTCTGCATCACCTTCTTCACCCAGCAGTCCAGAAGCGGGCTGTGGCAGGGTGGTCTGCATCGTCTTCTTCACCCAGCAGTCCAGAAGCAATCTGTGGCAGGGTATTCTGCATCATCTTCTTTACCTGGCAGTCCAGAAATGGGCTGTACCAGGTGTTCTGCATTGTCTTCCTTACTCGGCAGTCCAACAGTGGGCTGTAGTGAGAGAGCCATTGTACTGGTCATTTTAACCTGGCTGTCCACCAGCAGACTGTGGCCAGATCCTTTGTGCGTCAATTCTGGCGGCCCTCAGTGGGTTCTCAGCCAAAGAAATCTTTGTGCCTGTTCTTGAATTCCAGCAACCCTAGAGAGGTGAGGTGTGACCAAGAAACTCATAGTCTGTTCAAAAACCCTCTCTGTATCCCCTAGTTTCCCAAGAAGTCCCCAGAGTCACACTGGCCTGCCAGTCAAGTTGTTTCTTGTTACGCAAGTTTCTTTGGTCCTGTTCTCTTTCCGATGACAGAGAAAGTACGACCATGCATGAACTGTCATCAGCAGTATGTACAGACTCTTGCTATAGTATGCCGTATGATTCATAGTGTGGAGTACTCCAGGTAATAGGCCTTAGCTAGAGGTGCACCTTGGGGGTGAGTGAGAAGGTTTTGCATAATTTATTTATTTTATTTGAATTTTGGTAACCAGGTGAGCCCACTGAGACAAGCATGACCCTTTTTTCAGTGACGACCCAGGGAATGAAACTATTCCATGTCTAGGTACATAATACAATTAGGAAAACGGTTCAATAAAATGGGTACAGTCAGTGGCAGGAGAATAATAACACATAACAATACATGTAGTAGTATATTAAGCAGCAGGTGAGATTCAAGAACAGACAGACAGTATCCACAACTACAGCCTGGTGACACCAGGGTGGTCCGGGAGTGTCCAGGATTGATAGGTCTTTGGATAAGGTCAAAGGTAGCTAGGTTTTTGGTAAGGTCCAAGGTTGATTAGTCTTTGATAAGGTCCAAGGTTGATAAGTCATTGGTAGGGCATGGGACCCCTATAAGGATGCTGAGGACTGCAGAGACCGTACAGGGTATCTAGATCATAGCATGTGTGCCTAATATACAACTATTTTACCAATATAATATAAAACAGAACTAATAATTAAAAAAAGAAAACTTTTTTTTATACAAAATATAATAGAGGGTAAAAGGAGAGAACAGGGAAGGGGATTAGTAGAGATAGGATAGCCAGAGAGGGAGGTGCGAGAGAATTGAGTGTAGAGGGAGGAATCAAGGGAGAAGAGATTGGAGAGCCATGGGGGGGTGAGAGATAAAAGATATAGAAGTAGAGAGAGCACAGGAACTAAGGAATAGGTGGAGAGATAGGAGAAAATACAGGATGCTGGTGAGTGGGGAGGAGGGGTCGATGGTGGATGTTAAGTACAGTTGCCAGAGCAGGTTGGGGGAGAAAAGAAGATTTCTTTGAAGTTTCTTTTAAACGGGGAAGAGACGCGCAGGAGAGCAGACTATGCGGGAGGATATTCCATTTTTGCAGAGCAGAACAATTGAAAGATCGCCTTCCAATGGCTAAGCGAACCTTTGGAAATGTCTGCATTGGGAGGTGGGAGTGACGAAGGGTCCTAGAGAAGGATTTCCGGGTGAGAATTCATGAGAGAGTAGGTGGGGGAGGAAGGTGGATAAGTTTAAACATGGTACAGAATACAGGGAAGTCCATTCTAGACTCGAAGGACGGTCAGCCTAGGGATTTGAGAACGTCACAGTGGTGTGCTCGAGCTGGAGCTGCGCCAGCTAAGTGAGCGATCTTGTGGTAGGCCTGCTTGATTTTGGCCAGGATAGTGGTTCTGGCTGAATGAAGTATGGGTGCACCATAGAATAGGGCAGGAAGCAAAGTAGTGAGTAGATAATCTTCCTAGCAGATGGGGTAAGGTAGGGAGAGGTACAATGAAGGAGGTTGAGTTTCAGATTAGTAGATTTGATCACGTTGTTAGCATGAGTGTCGAAAGATAAGTGCTCGTCGAGGGTCAAACCCAAGTATTTGAAAGATGCCACTTTTTCTAGGGGTTTACCTGAGGAAGTATTGATAATCAAAGGAGGCTGAGAAGAAACATTAAAGGATGTATGGTAGAACATCATGGACTTAGTTTTCTTTGTATTGAGCACCAGCTGGTTATCTCTGAACCAGTCTTCCAATTGCAGGAAGTCATTCTCCAGATTGGCACTAATGGAAGAGACATCTGTGCCATGTCAGTACAAGATGGCATCATCTATGTACAGTTGGATAGATCCTCCCCCACAGTTTAGGGGCAAGTCGTTTATAAAGATGGAGAAGAGCAGGGGCCCAAGAATAGATCCTTGGGGGACCCTGTCCATGATTGGAGATAGTGAGGAGATAGCCCCAGCCCATTTGACACATTGGAAACGGTTGGATAGGTAATTTGAAATCCAGGAGAGGGAGATGGAATTGAGACCTAATGATTGTAGCTTAGAAATTAAGAAGGTGTGATTAACAAGGTCAAATGCCTTTGTGAGGTCAATGAAGACAGCCCCTGTGGTATTGCCATGGCTTGGAAAATGTTGGAGGTGACCTTCAGTAGAGTCAGTTCTGTGCTGTGTGATTTCCAGAAACCATGTTGATGTTTTGTAAGGGCATTTGTCTGTTCAAGGAAAGAGTACAGGTGATTATAAAGGATTCTTTCTTGGATTTTTGCTAGAAAGCACAAGATGGAAATAGGTCTGTAGTTTTCGATAAGGTTGGTTGGGCCCGATTTATGAACAGGGACAACAGTGTCCATTTTCCATTTGTCTGGGATAGCGTGTGGAGCGAATGACCTATTAATCAACAGGGCAGTTGGGTGAGCCAGTGCAGGGGCACCAAGCCTAAGGAATCTGAGAGGCAGGGTGTCAAAGCCAGGGAGCTATCCAGGTTGAGGCGCATAAGGAACCTAAGGACTCTCTACTAAAAAGTGGCCCAGATTCAAAAAGAGTTGCGCCCATGTGCAATAGGTTGCACCAGCTAAGTCCAAAATGCGCCATTCTGTGATATTCAACGGGAGGCAGTTGCATCCCCAAATCACGCTGAGCAACAGCGCAATGATAATGAATGTATGCAAACTGAAGGGGAGGAACCATGCATAAATGGCGAGTGCGATATTCAACAACATGAGCCATGCACAATAGGGGAGCAAGTGGAAGTTGCAACTATAAGGGAAATGAGCCAAAATAAAAGGAGCAAGGGAGAGCTAAGAACGCACAGGGAAGCACATGAGGCTGAACTCTAGCCAGAGAAACTGGGCAGGAGGGCACACAGGGCAGGCCAGGAAAGGGCACCTGGAACCCACAGGCTCAGGGAAGTGTGGGAGCCACAGTGCAGAAGGGGGAAGTACTTGCCACACAGCAGTGAGACCAGCACAGTCAGGTGTTCCCGGTGCATGGGAAGTAGCATTCAGGACAGTGGGGGAACACAGAAACAGCTGCCGGGGGGGGTGAACACAAGCCAGGGACATGGCCAGGCGCCATCCAGATGGAGGCAGTAATGAGGGGGGTGAGAAGGTGGGCAGCAGGGGGGCGCAGCCATGGAAGGGCCCATCGGCGGTATGCCCCCAACAGGCAGTACCGAGCCCGCACCAGCTTCGAGCTGTATAGTGATACGGAGATCGTGGGCCAGTACCGCCTGAATCGGGCAATTCTGAGGCGGCTCTGTGAGCTGTGCAGTGATGTGATGCAGGCACCTACACGACAGGAGCCATGCTTTGTCAGTGGAGACGAAAGTGACAGCTTGCATGTGCTTGCTTGCCACGGGTACCTTCCAGAGACCAACTGGGGACACCACAGGCATAACCCAGTCGGCCGCGTCACGCCACCTCACCCAATTCCTCAGCGCACTGCTGCCACATGCTGCGGAGTACATCCAAATTTCCCAGCACACCGGCAGAGCACACAGCAAACATACAGGAGTTCCACAGGGTAGCACGTATGCCTGGCGTGCTAGGGGCAATAGACTGCACCCATGTGGCCATCCGCACACCACCTGGCCCCGAGGGTGCCACATATATAAATCGAAGGGGCTATGCTAGCATCAACTGCCAGGTGGTGTGCAATGCCAGGGGGCGCATAATGAATGTCTGTTCCACGCACCCTGGGGGAGCATACAATGCCTTCATCTGGCACCAGTCGGCACTGTGCCACAGATTCGAGAGTGGGGATATCCCCACTAGCCACCTAGTGGGTGAGTATGCAAACCACACGGACAATCATAGGGCCTGGGGGGGCATGGTCAGAGGTGACATGGGTAGTGGCCTGCATGGCTCGGAGCAAGGCGATGCTGATCACCAAACTAATCTCCACCCTCTACACACAGGTGATAGTGGATACCCACTCCGTCCCTGGCTGCTCACACCCTACCAGTGGCCCGCGACTCCATCGCAGCAACGCTACAATGAGGCACACGCCACCACACTTAATGTCATCGAGCGGGTGTTCGGTATGCTGAAGGCACATTTGCGTTGCCTGGACACCTCCGGCGGTGCCCTACAGTATAGCCCCTCAAAGGCCTGCAGGCTATTCCTGGCCTGTTGCATCCTGCACAACATGGCCAACAAATGTGGGATAGCTGTACAGGTCGAAGAGGGGGACAGCGATGGGGACGATGAGGACGCCGGTGACAATAGTGATGGGCAGCCCCCCTTGGGCAACGGAACCCCCGACTGCTCCAGCTGACACAGCTGCACCGGGACACCATCACGGAGGAGCACTTCAGCCAACCCAGGTAAGTCATGGGGCCATGTGCAACCACCAGTGGCTACAGCACAACCCACAAACATGCATGGACACACACCAGGGGTGCATGCCGTCAAGGGAAATGGCCGGACATGGAACCACACACACCACCAGGGATGGGTGAGGTCTAACATGGCACGCAGACACACGCACACACACACAACGTATCAGACATGCACAAAGGGTAGGAGGCACACCAACCCAGAACGCCACCCCTAGCCACACACATGTCCACAGACCACCACGCCCACTGCCTGTCATTGTGCATGTCAGATGCTGAGCACCTTTGCACTTTGGTGTACAGTGCAATGCAGGCATCATCATATACATGCAGCTGCGAACAGCAGCCGGGAGGGTGTGCAGATGGACTGTGTGTCTGCATGCAGAGCTGGGTGCCCACCCGTGCATTGCCCGCTGAATGACACAATGCACACAGGGCAGCATCAGACAGTAGCCGATGGGAGACAGGGTCACGCGCCACAGTGCCCCGGCCGCCACGGATGCATGGACGGCCCCGCCGAGACCCGCCAGCACTGACAGGCTGACCACTGGCCTCATGGGGTGGCACCGATGGTCCGCCAGGGGTTCCACTGCGTGAACGTGACCGTGCTCGCGCAGGGGTCTGCAACACACCGAACATGCCTGCGCCAGGCATGCTCGGGATGCCCACAGCTGAACCCAGTGTCGACAAGGATGGTGTCACACGACGCCGGGACCGGGGGGTGGACAGTGCATTGCGTGGTGTGCGATGCATGGGCAAATAACTGTGTGCCCATTGTGGCCATGACAGCAGTGAATGCCTGTGTCTGCCTGTCAGTGGCAGTGGTCACCCGCAACCGGTCCATCCCTGCCAGGATCAGAGCGGTGTCTCTGCTGCGACGCTCCTCTGCCCGCTTCAGTGCCACACACAGTGCATCCACCGATGTCGCAAGCCGCATCTGCTGGTTGACTGATGCTTGCAGTATGTGGGGTGTGCTCATCCAAGAGGTCATCTGCCTGCTCGGCATCCTGTCCCTCAGGATGTGCGTGGCCCTGATGCTCAGCACCCCTTGAGGGTGGGCGCTGTACACCAGAACCAGGTCTGGGCATGTCCACAGGCGGTGCACTGACGCCGCCCCCTGACACTGTACCCCCAAGCCCATTGGCTGACTGCTGATGCTGCCCCTCCGGCTGCCGCTCCCCAGGACTCACTGGTGCCGCCGCAGTGGCCGCAACAGTCCCACTGTCCTGTACACACACTAGTGCTGCCCCATTGGTGCTGACAGGCACAGGCTGGGACTGTGATGACACGCAGGCCTCCACAGCGGCACCACCCACAGCCATGGCCGCGATGTTACCTGCTCTGTGGCTATCCTGTGGCACACATGTGTCACTGCCCCATGACGTTAGCAACATCATCATCGGTGAAGGACCCGGCACCAGCCCGAGTCACAACATGCTGGCATCCGTGGATGCTGGGACACGGGCAGGGCCTCCTCCGCACCTGTTCCAACATCATCAGTCTGGACAGCCAGGCGGGCCCACTGTCGCACTGAGCCACGTATACGTGTGGAGGTGAATGGGCCTTCCTCCATCTCCATCTGACTGGCCTCAGTGGAGAGGCCCACCACTGCTGACCCATGCAGACGCTCAGGATCTGTAAGGGAAAACAAAGTCGCGTTACTGCATGTGACCTACCCTACCCCCCACCAATAGACAGACCATGACCTACTATGCAGTGACGGGCTACCACCCATCTGGAAGCCGCCACCCGGAACACCCTCAATGGCACAATGCTGCATGCTGCCAGCAACCCTCTCCTCCTGTGGGGTCAGGCGTACCACCCCCGGCTGTCCTCCACCTGTCGCAGATCGTGCTGCCCTGATGGCAGCCACCTTCTCCTTAATCCTCCTCCTGTCTGTACCCATCTTCTTTTTGCACTCCTGCACGGAGCGCTGGTGGCTGACATGCAGGTTCACAGCACGTGCCACCTCCTCCCATGCAGCAGCATGGGTCTGTGGTGTTCCCTGGCGTCCGCTGAGAAGCGGCTCCTGATCCAGATAGGCCTCAAACAGGGCAGCCGTCTTGGCCTTGGTGAAATTTGGCCTCCTCTTCCTCCCACAACTCTGTTCCTCTTCTCCCACAACTCTCTTGTCATGATTCAGCCTGTGAGAATGAAAGTTGTTACCTGTGACTGTGCAGTCCCATGCATGTCCCCAAATCCACAGTCCACACTCCCAAACAGCATGCAACTCACCAATAGACTGCAGTACCGACTATGGCCAATGCAGCCCAATGTCACACTTTTATAACGCAACCCATGCAAATGAGGCGAGGCTCAACTTTTAAGTGGATGCAAATTGCAGTGCTGCGCCATTGAATGGCTGATTAGTTGATTTGCATACGACGGCTGAATATCGCGCTTTTGTGCTTTGCACAATTGTGTTGAACCTGCTGAGCCAAGGGTGCAGTTCTGTGACATGCGCAGTACACACCTAACTGCGCATGCCCGGGTTGATGACACAGGTGCCTGCTGCGCTGCTGACGTGCTGTGCACGGGAGGCAATGCAGGGCATGGCCACCATTGTGCCAGTGGCGCTACAGCGATGTTCACCTATATGGCGCTGTGGCACTAGGGCATCGTAGGCGCAGTGGGGCAACAGCGTGGTAGGCCGCTACTGGAGTTAGCACACAGGCACCCAATTGCGTTGCACGCATTGGGTTCCAATCGCGCTGTGCCTGTCCTTGCGCCAGAGACCGTTGACCCTGTGCCTGACCTTTACCCCCTAGGTGCCATGCGTCAGGCATGGGTGCACCACTGCCGCGCTGTTCGGTGACAGCGTGATAGGGAACGGCAGTGCTGTACCGCGCAGCATCTGTATGTGGTGGAACCGCGCTGCAGAGCGCCATTTTGAACCTACTGAGCAAGAGAGATGGGGCGGAGGAGAGCTGCCCAGTGGAGCCAGATTGAAATGACAAACCTGGTTGCCATTGTTGAGCCACTTTTTGGCCCACTATTTGGGGAGGCACCCCTGGACAGGTCCAGGAGCCAGGTGTGGCAGGAGGTGGCCGACGCCCTGGAGGAGGCCACAGGAATGGGGCGGATGGCGAAGCAGTGCCGCCACAGGTATGAGGACCTGAGGCGGAGGGACCCGGACCTGCTTGCCAGGAGGGGCACGGTGCCACAGGCAGGTTGGTGTAACGTCCACACACTTTTATCTTCCATATGGGTATCACGGTTGCATGTGTCCGGAACATGGGGGGACCGTCTGGTGTTGGCTGTGGTGGTGTTATCAGGGTGTGGGGTGGGTGAGTCTGGCTGTGTGGGATTGCACACACATGGGGGCAGGGGGACTTTGCTACAGGATTGTACTGATGTTCTTCTCTCCATGTTTGCACCTTAGGGCCAGAAGAGAGACGGCTGGCGAGGGAGCGGAGGTGCCAGCTGGAGGGCTGGAACAACAGGAGGGGCGAAGGTCCACAGCAGCAGAGGGACCAGCCTGATGATGGTGAGTGCCTTATCTCCATGCTTACTTTTGCATGCTGTGTAACAGGGCGGGCAGCGGGGCAAGGCCACCATCCATTGATACCACTGCCATGCATGCAACTTGTTATAGTCAGCACTGTCCAGTGGCACTGCATGTCTGGGAGTGCATCAATGGTGGTCCATGCATGCACCAGGTACATGGCTCTGCCACTGCCTTCGCACCACATAGCCATGTCACTAAACAGCCATGGTGGTGCCGTGCAGGACTTGGCCGGTGGGTATGTGCAGCGGTCTGCATGGCTGTGTGCGCCTGGGTGGGCAGGTCTTGAGGACACGATCACTGTGGGTGGTCACACATTATCACAGAGGCATGTCCCATGGCTGTATGCCATGCACAGTGGGTGGGCTGTATGGGGCTGTGCATTCACTCCTATTGACTCTGCTCCCTTGTCCTAGGTGGACGGTGGTTGCAGAACATTGAAAGAGCGCTGCAGGAGATACTGCAAGTGGCCAGGGCCTCCCTTTAAATTTTACAGCGGATCGACCAGCTAGGAGTCCGTGAGGAGTCATGGCGGAGGCGATTTAGAGGCCGGGAAGGCTCCCGCTGAACATCATGTACCCCAAGATTTCACAGACCCCTGGACCCACCCTCACACCCCTCCTTCCCTCTACCATTTGTTCACCCCTGCCCCTTACCCCACCCCCCACCTGGTTTGTGGCCCTCCCAACCTTTTGTAAATATATGTAAATAGTTTTGTGTGTTTTTTTTACAATACATTTGCTTTGATATACCTAATGTGGTGGTCTCTGTTTTGCAGCGGGCTATAGGTGCTCAGCTGCAGTGGTGTGCATGGCGTCAGGGGTGGTGCAGTCATGTGCGTGTTTGTGTGTCCATGGGGAAGTGACTATGGTGTGGGAGTAGCTATCAGTCACTGTCTGTGGTGTGTGTGTGTGTGTGTGTTGTTCCCTGTGCACTGGATAACTGTGTGCAGTGGTCCATGGTGCATGCTCTGTGTCCATGGCGCACCTGTCAGCCCGTCCATGGCCTGTGCAGTTGACATCCTTGCATGTCTGTGACCTGCACGGTCTGCTGGCATGTCAGTGGTGGCTGTCCATGCAGGATAGCCACTGTACCCCTCACAATGCCGGGTTGCGTCCTGTCACTGGTGTGGTGCATGTCTGCCTCAGGTGACACTTTGGCCTCTGCTGTTGTCCCACCTCCATGCTGTGGCTTGTGTGTGTTGCAGGGGATGTGCACCACTGTCTGTCACTTGTGCTCCGGGCAAATGGTGATGGCGTACAGGTCCACAGTGCCTGCGCAGGGTGGCTGGCACTCCTGTGCCGTGGAGGACTGCTGGCCATGTGTACACGGTTTCCATGGCCCTATGCTGGGGGCTTGGTTGCCCCGCTACTGTATCCCTGTGTTGGTGTGCCCTTGGGTAGGGGTGGATGTTTGTCCATGCACTGTGTTGCATCTGGTGTGGTGCATGCTTCCATGCACCACTGTGGGTGTCTGCGCTGGCTGTTGTGGCCAGTGCTGGGTTGGGGTGTGTGTCCTTGGGAGGGTGTGCAGGGTGCTGTACCACTGGTGGTGGGGTCCAGGACATGCCCTGTCACATGTGGGGTGCCTCGTGTGCCGACGCATGGTCGGTCTCTCAGCTGTACCTCGGGGGGGCCTGTGCGTGGTGGCACTGTGTATGCTGTCGTTGTATCGCTGTGTGCTGCCACCCACTGATGGGTGCTCGTGGTGGGGCTGCCTTGCATGGTTCTGTGGTGCGCAGGGTTGCATAGTCACAGTGGGCGTGGTGGCATGCATGGGGTATCCTGCATTGGTGGACGATGCTCCTGGGCAGGGTGTCTGGAGGTCACGGTGCAGGGTGTGCTCTGCATTGGGGGGATGGTGTGGCACGGGGTGGTCGGTCCTCCTTGTGTGCCGGTCACAGCTTGCGAGGGGGTGTGATAGGGCAACATGGCCCAGCTGTGGGTTGGTTGCTTGTCTCCATGGGCCAGTGGTTATTCCAGCCCTCCCCCAGTTGTGCATTGCATGGGATGTGGGGGGATGATGTCTGTTCTTCTGTGTGTTCCTCTGCCCATCTGTGGCATGGGTGGTGGGCACCTGCATCCCTGGTTGTGCTGTTGCATTGCTGCCCTGCTGCTGAGGGGCATCCCTGATTGCGCTATGGCACATCTGGACTGCTCAGCTGAACATCCCTTGTTGCGCCATGGCGCATCAGATATGCTCAGCTTCCTCTTTCTAGTTGCGCTATGGCGCAGGTGGTGCGATATTCAGTCATCAGCTGTAAGCGCATCTTGGCCAGAGCAGTTTTTGAATATCGCGTCTCTTGCGCATGGGCGCAATGGACTTGTGCTTGCTCCTGCTGTTGCGCACTTTTTGGGCGCAGTTTGAATATCTGGGACAGTAAGTTTTAGGTGAAGGGGGGGCGGTGAGTTTTGGTATAGGGGGATTTCGACATGGGACTGGTATTAGGAAGTCCAACTTTGTAGACATCAAGGTCAGTGAAGAATTAACTTATTCCTGCTGCGATTTCAGGGGGCGAGGAAAGTTCTATGCCCTTCAGGATCATGGTCTGAGGAGCTCTCCAATCATGGCCCTTTAGGAAGGTGTTTATTTGCTTCCAGAAGCATTTAGGATTGCCAGGATTGTTAGTTTGTAGGGACTGAAAGTAGTGCCATTTGGATTTGGTTATTTTAGCTTTGCAAATGCTACGCAATTGTCGATAGGAATTCCAGTCAGTAAGGAGTCCAGTTTTTTTATAGGAACTCCATGCCTTGTCTCTGAAGTGCATCAGGAGCTGGAGCTCCTGTGAGAGTCAGGAGAAATGAATTCCTTTAGCCCTTCTCAGCATGAAGGGGGCATGAAGGTCAAAAACTGAGGAGAAAGTGAAGATTAGATAGTCTAGAGCCAGACTGATGTCAGGAAGGGTGATGCTAGGTGACCAATCAGAGGATGCAAGACTATGTATAAATCCGAGGTGCTGAAATAGGTTAGGTCTCTGGTTTTGAAAATTTTCAGAGGGGGTGGAGGAAGTCGTTTTCCAGATACAGAAAGTCGGGAGTGATCGCTCAGTGTATCCGGGAGGATGCCCATAGCCCTGATGTGGGACCTGTTGTTTGTTAACACCCAGTCAAGGAGTGTGTGGTTCCCAGATTTCATATTTCATTTGGTTGGTTGGTCGATCGATAAGTTGTTCTAATTTAGTATCCAAAGTAGCCGAATGGTAGAGAGCATTTTTTGGGCCATGCCAGTCAAGATTGAAGTCACCACAGATTATAGTGTCATTATGGTGGAGGGTGTCTTGACTGGCAAAGAGTTCAGTGTAGGAGTTTTTTTTTTTCTTTAACTCAGCTTTATTAAGCATTTGGTAGTATCACAAGTACATTTACGATCTGGAAAGACATATATCACTTGAAAGACAGTACATAGAGAAATTACATGTAAGTTATAACTAAAACACATGAAAAATCTATCTGATCAGTAATGTTATACATGAATCATCCGGTAACTTAAGTCTTCTCAAGATGATAAAGAAGTCTGTCCCAGATTCCTGTTACTTCATTTAAAAGCTGGTATCAAAACAAGTAAAAAGAAAAGTTAATAAAAATGTCTAAGGCCTTAACATAGGCCTCAACAGTTAGGTTGTGTCATAAAAGGAAAAAAAATCCCCTCTTTCTTAACAGTACCTATATATGAGATCATATCAAAGTGTCCACTTGTATCTAATTTAATTTAGCTTCTGTTCCCTCCCAACCGGGGAGGAGTGGGGTACCCTCATTCATTCCCCTCGATGCAATAACCAAGGTTCCCATTGTTGCCAACGCGGCAAATGACAGTCTTGCTGTAGCCTCAGTCTGGCTGCTAAAGACTCCATCAGCACCACCTCCTTGACCCTGCTGAGCCATTCCAAAAGAGTGGGTGGCTCCCTACTCAGCCATCTGGAGGTGATGCATCTTAGTCCCACCGCTAGGAGCACAAGTGCCACCTTTCGGCAGTCTCCCTTTAATCGAACAGCTGTAGGGGTCCCTAGGATCCAGTCCTCAAAAGTATAAGGGATTGTCACTTCCAGAATTTGTCCCACTGTCTCCTCCAAATGTTTCCAGAAGGGGCTAGGCCTGGACAGGCCCAGAAATATGCCAGTGGCTGCCCCCACACACACACACACACACCTCCTTCCAACATGAGGCATCTCCCTTGTATAATGTTTGGTAATCAGGGGCATTCTAAAGAATTGAACAAGAACTTTCCAGTAAAACTCACACCATACTGGAGAAGAGGTCACTTTCCATCCCACTTTCAATCTTTGTTCCCAGTCAGACTCCCTGAGTGTAATATCCACCTGTCTCTCCCCCAAAGTATTTTGTATTTGAGTAAGGAATCCCCTCTTCCTTCTAGAAGTAATTTATATAAATTCATCACTGGTTTGGTCTTGGTGGAAATGGTCACCACCCCGTATAAAAACTGCTCCCTATGGCCTAGTTAATCTCACTAGGTGATCTGAGGAGCTTATAAAGTGCCTGACCTGAATGAATCTGAAAAACTCTCTATTATCCCATGCAAACTTATTTTTTGCTCTTTGGAATGAGATACACTGGTTTCCCTCGATTAGCTGTGTGAATCTAGTGACTACCCCTCCAGCCCATCTAGCAAATCCCAAATCCAACATGGGCAGAAAAAAATTTGTTTCATGCTTAATTAAAGATAATGGACCCATCCCATCCAGGGTATTTGTAAGTTTCCTAATTTTCCTCAAAATGAACAGTCCCTGCCACACCCATCTGTTTTTAATTTGTCCAGTGTACTCCAAGGACGGTGGGATTAGTGCCAGCATATAAAGTGGTCTCCCAATCCGCAGGCCATCCTCCATCTCATACCACCTAGACTCAGTCCGCTGTTTAGCCCATGGAAGAACAGAGATCATCTGAGCAGCCAGTAATAAAAATAAAAGTTGGGTAATGCCAAGCCCCCCTCTCATGAGGAAGAAACATTAGACGTCTGGCCACCCGTAGTTTCTTATGCTGCCAAACAAACCCCTGGATCTCCTTTGAAAGCTCATTCCAGAAAGAGACTGGCAGCTTCAATGGAAGCCACTGGAACAAAAACAAGAACCGAGGGAGAATGTTCATCTTGAGGGCCAAAATTCAGCTGACCAGAGAGAGAGAACGGAAGTAGGTGCCATCTGGCCAGGTCTCTACTCACTTGGTCCCAGAGCCGTCCATAGTTGAGGTCAAATAATTTTTAAAGGTCTGTAGATATCTGAATGCCAAGATATCGAATTTGGTCCTTAGGAGCCCATCAGAATGGAAAGCTGTCTTTAAATCCCCAGGAGACCATTCCACTTAGAATCAAGGCCTCAGATTTTGAAAAATTAATTTTATAGCCTGAAATCTCTCAAAAAGACTGTAAAATCTCACATAAGGCCGAGGTCGATTTTTCGGAGAGGACGAAAAAAATATAGTCATCCACGTATAGTGACAGTTTTTGTTCCACCCCCCACCTCCACATAATCCCCGAGACGTCTAAACTTTGTCGGACCTTAGTGGCCAGTGGCTTCAAGAAGAGATCAAAGATGAGTGGGGAGAAAGGACACCCCTGTCTGGTGCCCCTAGTTAGGGGGGGAAAAAAGAACTTATCACATTCACCCTCATTAGTGCTTGTGGTTTGGAGTACAGTTGGGGGATGGTGTGCAAAAATTTAGGGCCAAAATTCATTTTTTCCATGGAGGCTTTTAGAAAATTCCAATTTACCCTATTAAATGCTTTCTCTGCGTCCATGGATATGGCTATATGAAAATTCTTTTGGTTGGCCTGAGAGGAAATAATGCTAAGAAATCTCCTGATATTATCAAATAGATATCTTCCTGTAATGAAACCCGTCAGGTCCTCATGTACCAGAGAGGCAATGTGGGTCTGAAGCCTCCCTGCCAACAAGCCCGTGAACAACTTACAATCCACATTCAAAAGGGATATGGGCCTATATGAGCCACATTCCAACTGGTCCTTGCCTTCCTTGTGGATTACCAAAATGTGGGCAAATTGCCATGAGTCAGGGATGGCTCCCCCATCCATAACCTCTTGGCATGCCGGAAGCAGAATGGGCAAGAGAAGGTCAGCAAAGGTTTTAAAAAATTCTGAGGGAAATCCATCAGGCCTGGGGGCTTTGCTATTCTTTAGGTTTGTAATTTGAGCCAAAAGTTTGGGTCTGGAAATAGGCCCATCTAGATGTTCAAGTGCTAATTGCAAGAGGGCTCTCATTTCCAACCCATCATAAAAGGAAGCTACCTTTCCTCCAAAATAGGTTCCTGGGAGTACAGCTTTTTATAAAAATCTGCAAATGCAGAGGTTATTTTCTCCGGGTGGGAGATTATTCTCCCAGAATCTCTCTGGTCTCTAATTCTAAGGATCAGTCTGCTTAACTGCTGCTGTCTGAGCGTGGCTGCTAGGACCCTCCCCACCCTGTTACCTCCCTCATAATAAGTTTGTCAGGCTCTTCTGTAAGATGCTTCTATGTGGGCCATGAGTAATGTCTCTAAAGCCAAATGTTTTTCAGCCAGGAGTTGTTGTGTTTGTTTATTCAGTGAAATTTTATGTATGAACTCCAGTTCCTCTAATTCCTGTTCCAGTTCCACCCTTCTCTGCTCCCTACATTGTTTTTCTAGTGAGGAGCAGACTATGATGGTCCCTTTAAGCACCGCCTTCAGAGCGTACCATCTAACCACATGGGAGATCGTCCCTACCAGGTTTTCCATTTCATAGGTTTGAATTGTGTTGATCACCAGGTCTTTAAACTCCTGATTATTAAGGAGACCTACATTAAGTCTCCGATGGGAGTTACGAATTTGGGGTGTAAGTTTTAATGAAAGTTTGACTGGGGCATGGTCCAAGAGGGTGCGGGGCATAATTTGACAAGAGTATGCAACATGCATCCATTCCTCTGTAAGAAAGAGGAGATCAATTCTGGTATAACAGTTGTGTCTGTCAGAAAAAATTGAGAAATCTAGTGATTTCCCATTAAGTCTCCTCCATACATCTGCTAAACCTAGATTCTGTGATAGTCTGAGCAAGGAGTGTCCTGCTGACCCCACTTTCTCTTTCAAGGAGCCCCCTCATTTATCCAAAGATGTGGAAAGGATAGTATTAAAGTCTCCTCCTAAAATACAAAGTTGGTCAGTAATCTGTAATGTAGTTAGAAAATGTTTTTTAAAAAAGGAGGCAGCTTCTTTATCGTCATTGGGGCATATAAACAAACAATTGTGTAAGGGGTGTCCAAAAACAACGTCTGTAATATAATATATCTTCTCCCTGGGTCTGATTGGGAGGCTGTAATCTGAATAGGGCACGTTTTGTGGATCAGGACAGCAGTACCTCTATGATGGGGATGGTCTAAGTAGGTGGAGGCATACACCCGACCCACCCAACTACGGCGTAGCTTTTGGTTCTCACTTTCTGTGAGGTGGGTCTCTTGGAGTAATGCGATGTGGGATCCCATTCTTTTCAACTCTCCAATGACTCTTACTCTCTTAATAGGGCTGTTCAAACCCCTAGCATTGTACAATGTAATAATTAGGTCCCCCATATTAAATATTTAAAAAGGCACATGAGATCATCTACATGAAGATTCCCCTTCCCCCGTGGGGCATACCTCGGAGAGGAGAGACAGGGAAAGACACACAACCCAGGTGTTCCCAAGGAAAATCAAATAACCACACAAGTCGAGAATAACACCACCAGTTGTTCAGATCAAACAGATCCAACTAACCATTAACAAGTATAATAAACACAACAAAGTAACAACATTCTGTTTCAATAGTGTCATGCAGGTCCCCCCACACTGTGGATGTTAAGCAGTGGGGGGGGGTGCAGGATGAAATCCTGTACCATGCTGCCTTGCTCCGCCATCTGGGTCAAAAAGCAGCTGGCATGGTCGCACGATTGCCATGCTGCTAGCACCAAAGGAGTACTCCCCAACGAATGTAGTGTTGGTTTTAAAGTGAGGGTACGGAGGGAATGAGACTGTGGCAACAAAATATGCTGCCCCTTCGTCTCCCCCTCCCTCCGGTTAGTCAACCCTTCCAATTTATAATAAAGGTCTGGCAGTATACTGGGGTAGGGTAGGAGGCATTCCTGCTCCTTTTCCTGGGTATATTGGGAAGGCTAAGCATTATAAACAGGTCAGGTAAATAAAGCATTGCCAATCTTCCTCCCAGTATCGATCCTCAATTGGGTATATCAGTCATTGTTAGGTTACCCAAAGTCTCTTTTAAGAAGCGCTTGTTAGTCCTTGAAGGGGCCAGCACATTCTCTCCTGTCTTCCATTGTCTAGGAATCCTGTCTGGCTCGTTTCTTCGTCGAGGCTGTGGCTTGAAGTTTGGGCCATAACACAGGGCTGGTGCACGTAGAGGCTATGGCGGATCTTCTGTTGACAGGGAGCCACTGCCTACGATCTGTTTCTTTGATGAGGCTTGGGGTGATAATCTCATCGAGCGCAATGCCCAGGGAGGTCAGATATTTCTTAGCTTCAGCTGGGGAGTCGTAGGTTTTTGTTCCACTGTCCGAAGTGATCCACAGCTTTGCTGAAAAATCTACATGAGCCTTTAGGCCCTTGTTTCTAAGTTCCTTGATAACTGGGAGCCATACTTTTCTCCTCGCCATAGTAGTAGGGGCGTAATCTGGCTCGATGTAAAGCCTTTTGTCTCCAAAAATTATTTCTTTCATGCATTAAGCCTTATGGAGGATCAAGTGTCCTTCGTACGGTAGTCCAAGAATGCCAGTACCACTGACCGTGGCCTGGTCTTCGGATCTTTTGGCAGGGCTGCCAGAGCACAATGGGCCTGACTAATATTCAAGTTCTAATCTTTATCTAGATTTAGTAGTTCTTTGAGCAGGCTTTCGACGAATGCTGGCATGTCTTCTGATTCAGTGTGCTCTGGTAAGCCGTGAATTCTTACATTCACCCTCCTTGAACGATTTTCCAGGTCTTACAACCTCTCTAGGAGGAACTGGGAGCAGTCATGCAGTTGTATAATTGCCCCATTGTGTAGATCCAGGGTGTCCGACTGGCCTGAAAGCGACTCTTCAAGAGATTGGAGCTGTTGTTCATGTTAGAGAAATTTTTCTTTATTGTCAGCTACTTCCTCTCTAAAGGCATCCATGGATCGTGTAAGTCACCGCAGCTCTCTACAAAGCTGCCGAGAAATAATCAATACATCTTCTTCATCTTCCGAGGAGCTGCCATCTAAATCTGGTGCCGTGGTTTCAGGCGGCCTTGCTGGTGGAGGGGCCCTGTTTGCACCTCGGACGTGGAGATCTAATTTCTGTTTCTTCAAGCCACCCGATGGCCCCGGTTTAGATTTTGTCTGACTGGTCATGCTTCTAAAGGTATCCCAACTGTTTTGTCTGCGAGGATAATTATCTGAGGAAGGTTAAAAATATCTTTTTAGTAGTGGGGGTTCGGAGCTCCGTTTCAGTGCGGCTGCATTGCACGGTGACGTCACCGGAAACCCAGTGTAGGAGGTTGTTGTTAGTTTTGGGGTAAGTAGATACACCCAATGTTCAACCTTATGGTTTGTCCAAGGGTGATTGTAACAAATAAATGGTCGATGTTAGGGTCAATGGTTATGTCGGACAGTTCATTGACCACCAATCCAGCTCTGGTGTATATCAGTACAGTCCCACCTTTCTTTCTGGGTCTGTCTCTGCAGTAGGGGGAGTAGCCTGGAAGAGCAACTTCATGAGAATAGAGGGTTTTAACCAGATCTCTGTTAAGCAAAGAACATCTGGCTTGTATTGCTGCGTCCAACTTTCGAGTTCAGCCATTTTCCTTTTGCTGCTTTGGAAGTTCACGTGGGCTGACTTGAGCCCTATTTATCTCCTTCCATGAGGGACAGGGAGATTGGAGGTGGTGCAGGATCTTCTTACCGGGTCCGGGGTTAAATTCAGTGTCGCCAGAGAGCATGAGAAGGCATAGTTGGAACCAGATAAGAGGTGGATGTATAAACTGAGATTTATTTGAACACCAAGCCTGCTGCATGCACATGGTTGTTTTTGCATGCAGGGCAGTTGCTGGACAGCTGAAGTTAAGGGTGGATGTGTTTGAAGTGCATTGTACAGTGTGACGGGGGATGAGAGAGAGGACACGAAGGAAGAGGTGGAAGCAGATGCCTTATCCTTGATGTTTAGATCAAGCAGTGGACTGACCAGGAGAGAGTAGAACAGCAACAAACTAGTGGTCATAGGGAGGGGCATGATTGTTTAATAAGGAGTATGGAGAAGGCAGAGGAGATTCTAAGAAAAGCCAGTAAGGGGAAGGCAGAGGAGATTCTAAGAAAGGCCCTCATCTATGTGTGAGAGACAAGCTTAAAACTAGATTTCGACTTTCAAGCTGGGAGCGGTAGTCTTGGGTGAAGAGCAGCCTGGGTACACGAGGTTAGAGAAAGTGAGCAGTAGCCAAATGAATTAATATGTTGCTCCCAGAGGAAGGGAACTGGGTGAGGAAAAAAATGAATTTGTTAAAATGCCTCATTGAATGGTATTATGTAGCAAGCAGGCAGAGTGCTGTCCAATGGAGATATCTTTCGGTAGATGTGGGCGGGGCAAATGTGTATTTAAGGTGGCCTAGGAAGGGGTGGAGGGGGTGCGCCAAAAAAAACCTCGAACATAAGTCCAGCTGGCTGTGACCTTTCCTTTCATCCGAGAAGCCGTTGAAAATCAGCCCTGGAGAGCCATGCCAGTGTGGCAGCCAATCAGTGTCTGACTGCTGCAACGCACAGCCAATAGGCCACATACACCAGCGGCTGTTAACCAATCGATTCCCCTTTTTTGGAGCCAGATTCCTGGGTGCTGTACCTGGAGCTGAGAAGTTCTCCGTGGATGCAGCGGTAGTGGCAGGTCCAACCGGCGGCTTCTTCCTGCCAGCCAAAGGGAGCTATGAGTGTGCCCGGGAGAGAGGCTTTACCTGAGGAGGAAGAGATGCAGTAAATTACTATTATAGCCCAGGAAACAAAAGGCTTGGCTGGACACTTAAATGCTCAAACCAGCTTTAAATTAACTTAACCTGAAACTGGCTAATGGCTAAACAGATACAGGACAAGTTATTTTATACTTATAACCTGACTTTTAGCTAATTCGGGGGTAGGGGTACAGAACAAGTTTAGACAGCTTGACAAGTAACAAAAAGATATCGGGCAGCAGAGCAGAAAAATAGAGCAAGAGAGAGTTAAATAGTTTGGGAGCACCCAAGAGCAGCTAGAGGGTGGAAGTATTTTAAGGCATCAGAAGTTCAGAAGAAGGAAAGAGAGAAAGTAAAAATCAATAAGAGTCCTTGGGAATTCAAATTTAGTTCAGGTAGACATCATGAAAGCATGCAGTCCCCTATAAAGACAGCCCAATACATAGTTACAAATTACATTAGGAATCTGAACATTGGCATCACTATTCAGACATAAATTCAAACAGTTAACAAAAAATAAGATTGGGATTTTCTTTACAGCCCAGTTAACACAAATTTAGATTAGTGTTTTTTTTGCAGCCCTACTAAGTAAAAACAGACTCAGTTACACAGGCAGAAAAACCCCTGGAGCGTAAGGCCAGTTGGCTGGGACCTTTCCTTTCGTCAGAGAAGCTGTTGAAAAGCAGCCTTGGAGAGCCAAGCCAGTGTGGCAGCCAATCAGGGTCTGACTAATGCAATGCACAGCCAGTACACCTCCTACACCAGCATAAGATACTCTTAAAGCATAGCTGTTACAGCTGATTTCATGATTTTAGAGATAAGGATGCTCTCACAGTGTAGCTGTTACAGCCAGTTTGCTAATCCTGCTTGCTTTGCCATAGAGTCGCCCTCTTACAGGGATTTTAGAGATAAGGACACTCTTACAGTGTAGCTTCCTCTTTACAGTTCTCCTCCTACAGGAGATTAGAGATACAGTATAAGGCAATTTAGGGCACTAGTAAAATATTTTAGACAGAGCTGAATGTTGTTGCACCTCTTTACTCCTGTTCCCTTTCATGTGGTCTGTTGCTCAATAAACTGGTCCTTTTCTTGAATTGTGCCTCCTGCCTCTCCATTTTGGTAAAAGTAGCATCAGGTAGCCTAATAGGAAAAGAACTGCCTTACCACCTAGTGGATTTACTTTGGTAATCTGAATTCTAATATTCATAATCAATAACATACATCCATTCTGTCTCTTACAACAAACAACTCTCATCTCGCTTCAGTATTTTTCATGTTTTTTTGCAGGACACAGCTGCCCAAATCAGGACTGTCCTGCGAAAATCAGGACAGGTGGTAACCCTAAGTGTAAGATGGAAGGCAGTACTATAGCCTTGAGGTTGGGACACCCATCTGTGAACCTGAGCAGACCCGTTTTAAGCCCACAACACGGCCACTGTGGCGTGCATACTGTGTGATGTGATCCTGGGCAGAGAACTGATTTACCCTCAAAGGATGCACCTGGAATGAGTTCTAAAAGTTAAGAAGAAATAGAGGCTGCTAAGCTAAATTGCGCAGGAACTCACAAAAACTTAGGTCACTCACCAGCCTCTTACTAAGCCATATGAGAGTTACTACATCTTTTTTCTCCACAGAGTACCACAGGAGAGTTTCTTCACCTTCAGATCTAAGGATGGCAGCCCCCCCACTCCCAAAAACTGGATGTCTAGGGGTGATCATGGAATGTAAATAACGCATCTTCCAGATGCCTGTGCCAGTGCTCCCAGACTGAGTTGGCATTCACCCTGTAACTCCAGGGCACTGTGTCTGTGTTTTCCTGTAGAGTACATTATTTTCTATCGAGGCTGAATTGCTGTGTTTTGGCTATAACAAAAGCAAGCTTGCCTATGTATGTATTTATTTGTTTATTTATTTAGTTAAAAGGTTTTACTAGGAAAGACGTACTGAGCTGATATCAGTTCATTTCCAGATGCGTCCTGGGGAAGGGGAAGAGAGGAAAAGTTAACAGCTACAATATAAGTATGTCATAATAAACAGGATAATCATACTTAAAGAGCCAGTGGAGCCAAAACAGGCAGACAGGAAAATAATACACATTTTAAGAAGTAGTCAGTTGTAACTTTTTATTTCTGAAGTATTTTTCTTTTCCATTTTGCTCATCAGAAAATATTCTATGTGATAATATTGTGCTGGGTGTGCGGAACAGCTCTCAGCCTGGTAGCTGATATAGCTAACTCAACAGCCCTACACTACATCATCAGAGAATGCCTGACCATCACAAATTTTAAATCAATGTTGAAAATATATTTGTTTTCATTGGCCTTCCCTGAATAATTGAATTGAATTGTGTTGATTTGAATAATTTTATTTTATTTATTTATTTCCTTTTGTTAACCGGGTTAGCACACTAAACAGCCAAGTGCCTATTTTCAGGTGCGACCCGGGAGATTACAAGGTACATACATGAACATCAGGCAAATACAAGTGGAGGATTACATTACATAGAATTAGCACAACAGGGACTTTACAAGCATCAGGTTTCATCAGGCAAATAGTAATGAAGAGTTAATATAAAGTGACCAGAACACAGGGACATTATAAGACAGCAATACCAAAAACAGGTATTACATACAGTATTAAACATTGCAGTCAGTAGGAAGAAGTGCAGTGTGAATTTATCACTCCAGGCAGCAAGTTGTAAGGCTAGCAGTTAGAATAAAGAGGAGTCACAGTTGTGATAAAGTGGGCCCAGTGCGAGAGAAAGGAGTGCACAGTTATAGTGCTCACCCTGTTTTGCCGGTGGGCCTAAATGGTCCATTTTTATGTAACCCCTTTGTTACCCAGGGTTACTAGAATCCCAGTAAGACCTAGTGGTAGGCAGGGAAGGCAGCTTGTGAAACTCCAGTTAAATGGGTTTCACACTGTCTCACTCTGTTCTCAGTCACAGCTGAGACTTGAGAGATGACATCACTATAGAACTGTCACAGCTGCATGAGCCACTTTGGAATCTCTAGCTCAGGGAGTGAAGTTTAGAACTTTGGGAAATTCAAAGTGAGTCTTCCGTTTGTCCTTAAGCAAAAAGGAAGCATTCAGTCTGCTGTCTGATCTCTCACTGAGAAAAAAGGAAGTGTTCTTGTGTTTACCTTTTTTAAAGTGGTGGAGACCGCTCCCCCAGTCTCAGTACCCCCTCCCTCTGGGAGTTCTCTGTGGGTTCCAGGGGCAATCCCCTTTGCCCACTATGGAAGGAAGCTGCCTGACTTTGTTTTAGTCTGTTCTTGTATAACAGCAAAGAAAGAGTTACTTCACTCTGTGGGGCACCTGCACTAATGGGTGAGTGTTTGGCTCCATTTGAAGGGGCAAACAACTTCTTTTCTTCAGTTGGGAAATAAATGTGGACTGCTATTTGGGAGGACTATGTCAACTAGGACAAACAAATAGAGCAGTCAAACAGTTTAAAGTTTTAAATGGATTTAAAGTTCGCTGTAGAGGGGGTGCTTCAGGTCATCCACCGTTCAATCTACATTTTAAAGTCTAAAGTTTTCTGTGTGTCCAGAGAAATGGCCCGGGTATGGGCTGTGGGAGCTGGAGGTGGGAAAACCCCCCATCTTTAGTAACCAGGTCCACCTCTACGGATTTCTTCTGTGTTTTTGCTACTTGCCTCATGCACTTGGCCAGTGATGGGGTGGGTACCCAGACGTGGGTCGCAACTTGAAAATCTCTCTCGGAGTCACAGACTCTAAGTGGTGTGGGGAGCCACAGGATGGGAAAATTACTCCTTGTTTGATGGGAGCCCGATTGGAAGTATGAAAACAAATCTCTCTAGGAGTCGCAAACTTCAAGTGGTGTGGGGAGCCACAGTTTGGGAGTCTCCTTATTTGATGGGATGTCTTTCCAAGTAAAGTTTGGGTTCATTCGTTAAGTGGACCGTCAGTCAAGTGGCCGGCAGGGGAGCCGGGCCAGTCGGGCTATGTATCCAATGCGCATGCAAAGTCCGGGCTGAGTGCCTGGTGGGTCCAAAGCCAGATAACTGTAGTAATGTGTTCATTCTTCAAATGGACCGCTGTGTTAACCTCTAATCTGCACGTACAGTAACGTAGCCCTTTGGGGGACCAAGCAATGCTTTATGTGTCATCTAGTCTAAATAAAGTCACACTGAAAAATCCCAATTCTGGTTCTGAACATTACAGTTATTGCTTCCTGTAGTTTGGATTTACTTGGGTGCCCCTGTGCAGAGTAGCCAAACCTAGGTCTCTTGTGCCAGGTAACCTCATCCTTCCCCGAACCCGTAGATATGTGTTACCCCCACCAGGTATTGCTGCCTACGCCAACAGCATGCCACCTGTCGTTTCCGTAGAAAAGGCAGGGATGAGAGGTGTTACATTTATATATGCTGTGAGAACAGGAGGAGTATAGATACATAGATACATAGACAGTGTCGGCAGATAAGGGCCTATGGCCCACCCAGTCTGCCCATTTGAGCTTGTAAGTTCAGTTTATGTTTTCCTAGAAGTCTGTTATCCCTTACCCCTGACCTCCAGAATTCCTTTATGTGTATCCCATGCATTCTTAAATCCCGTGATTGTTTCAGCCCCCACCACTTCCTCTGGCAGGGTGTTCCACTTGTCCACCACCCGTTCTGTGAAGAAATTCTTCCTCATGTTTCCTCTGAATTGTCCTCCTTCCAACTTCATCCCATGCCCTTTAGTCCTGGAACATCTTTTTCGCTTAAAAATAGTGTATTCCTGCACCCTGTTCCTCCCTGTAAGATACCTGTATGTCTCTATCATATCCCCTCTCTCCCTCCTCTCCTCCAGGGAATACATGTTCAGTTCCTTCAACCTGTCTTCATAGGACTTGTGATGCAATCCATGCACCATCTTTGTTGCCCTCCTCTGAACCTTCTCTACCCTGTCTATGTCCTTATGTAGGTATGGTCTCCAGAACTGTACACTGTACTCCAGGTGGGGCCTTACTAGTGTCTTGTATAGCGGAATTATGACCTCCCTTTTCCTGCTGGTGATGCGCCTGCCTATACATCCCAGCATCCTATTTGCTCTACCTGCTGCCTTGTCACACTGTTTCCCTACCTTGAGGTCATCAGAGATGATAACCCCAAGATCCCTTTTCTGCATGGTGCATGCTATATCCTCACCCCCCAACTGATATATTGTGCCAGGGTTTTTGTGCCCCATATGCATTATCTTGCACTTCCTTGCATTGAATTTCAACTGCCAAACCCCTGACCATTCTTCAAGTTTCTGCAGGTCCCTTCTCATTCTGTCTACACCCTCTGGTGTGTCTACTCTGTTACAGAGCTTTGTGTCATCAGCGAACAGTGAAATTCTGCCTTCTAGGTCCTACGCAATGTCACTGATGAAAATGTTGAATAGGACCGGTCCCAGCACAGTTGTGCTCTGCCCAAGTCGTAATGTTTAGGTAGCATCTCAGTTAGTTGGGGCATCTCAGGCTGAGAGGGTTTGTCTAGTGCAGAGACAGGTGGCAGCCATTTTGAGAAAACCCCAGAGTGAGGCTTTAAAGCTCTGGTGCAAGGGAGAGGAGTGAGTGCTAGTTGGAAGAGAGTTCCAAACCCTGGGCGCATATGCAGCAAAGGCTCGGTCACCCATTTGTGTGCGGGTTTTAGGTACCAGGAGGGCATGGGAGTCACTGGATCGCAGGTTGTAGGAGGGTGTAGCAAGAACAAGGGTCTCAGCAAGGTTTTGAGGGGTGGCAGTTCTGACAATATTGTCAATGAAGTTGCCCACGACATAAGAGCGGTGAGTTGCCGGTGGGAGCCACTCAAGCCAGGTGTAAAGCTCACAGCGGTGAGTGAGGTGGAGGGCTGAGATCGCAAAATGGCATATGTTGTTGTACGCTGAGTCCCACTTTACTAGACTAGTTTTTGCAATGTGGGCAAAGGTGATTAGTCTGTAGCAAAGTGTGGGTAGGAGGACTCCCCTGGTTAGAGCAAGACAGGCAGCTGGAGTTAGACAGCTTTTTGCTCTGTAAGCCTGACCCAGCTTGCAGTTTGAGGCCTTGCATGTATTTCGTATGTGCAGGTTCATTTCCAGCTGTGGGTCAAGGGTTACCCCCAGGTACTTGACCGAGACTGCGACAGTCAGCGGTGACCCATCAGCCCCGGAGATTTGTAGTGAATCCGGGGCGACCTTTAACTTGGCTGCTGAGCCAAATAGCATGGCCTGCATCTTCTGTAGGTTAATAACAAGTTTATGGTCCTGCAACCAAGTTTGGATGTGGTCGAAGTCCGAGTTTAGTTTGGTGTTACGGTGGTATGTCCTGGGATTTGGCCATGATGACTAGGTCGTCTGCGTACAGCACTGAGAACCCTAGAGCCGGACACCTTGGTTTTTAAAGGCGCTATAAAATTAAAGACTGATTTGATTTGATTATGATCTCACTAACTGTAATATCACAGGTGAATGACCTGGCAGTCACTTGCTGTTCATAAGTAGCAGTGATGTCACTGTTAGTGAGGTCACAATGCCAATGATGTAGTGGGGGGTAGTAGAGCAAGATATGTCAGCTGCCAGGCTAAGAGCTGTTCCACACATCATACCTACTGACATTAGGTAAACAGTCTTCTAATTAAACGAAGGGAAAAGAAAAAGTACCTTGGATATAAAAGGTAAGGGTTAGCTGCTTTTAAAATCTAATATTGTCTTTTAGGCAGTACACTAGCTCTTTAAGAATATAGTGACAATCAGTAAAAATTGCCATACAATAAATTGTGGAACTGAACAAAAGAATAAATAAATAGTTATCAACTTAAAATAAGAAGCGGAGGAATTACTGATACAAGAGAAGTGGGGAAGTGCTGAAGGACAGAGGATTAGATAAATTACAGATAATGGTGTAAACTGTGTATCAGTAGCAACTGCAACAGTAAGTAGCGAACTCATGGAAGAGAGATTTAAGAGCAGAAAAAGGAGAAGCAGAGCAAATAGAAGTGGGACAGGAACCCCAAAGTTTAAGGAAACTAAATGAGAAGGCATCTTGACCAGCAGTAGATTTCATATGAGGGACAGCAAAAGTGTGAGAGCAAGCATTATGAAGAGAGTAAGAGGACAAAAGGGTGAGGGAGAGGAGAGAGGTAACATACAAGGGGAGAGAGCTAAACCAAAATTTGGAGGTAGAGGAGACACAGAGGGTGAAATGCCTGTCATCAAGAGAGGGGAAGGAGAGGAAAGAATACAAGGTACAGTGATGAGCACGCTTGGGCTTATCAAGGGCAAAGTGACCGAAAGCATGAAAGAGAGGATCCAATCTAGCTAAAGTAGACTTTGGAGCAGCACTATAAACAATGTCTCCATAGTCAAAAATGGGCAGAAACATCTTAGTGAGGATTTCTCTGCATGCAGGAAGTGGAATGCTTCTCTTATTTCTGTATAGCACCCCAGGCTTGGGGTGAAGCTTCTTGTGGATTGCGTGCACGTGAACAGAAGAATCTAGGTGGTGATCTAGCCAGACCCCGAGGTACTTGCAAAAGGAGACATCTTCAATAGGTGCACCATCAAGGGTGTGAAAGGAAGGAAGTCGAAGGACTCTAGTAAGTTAAGAAACTTATGCCTGGAGCCTCAGAAACCAAATCCCAGACTTTGAGGCTATCATGGTGGAGGCTAATCTGGATCTAGTGGCCATTGTCACAAACTCACTCAGCCGGTCAGCCCTCTACTCCCAAAGTGCCAACCTCTGAGTGTATGATTTGTGTACATTGAACAGAACAAGGTAGCCCTCTTGTCTATTTTGTGGGTTCAAGTCACCTTAGTCTCAAGCTCTGGAGGGATTCAAACTGATAACCTCTTGTTAGCGTACCCAATTATCAGGCTCAGATAATTCTGTCTTCGGGGGGCCAGATATCTTTGCCTATGGGCACCCAACCAGGTCTTTCAAATGAACCCTTAGAACTCTATGCAAGACTTTAGAGAACTCTATCCATTTCCCAGTTTGGTATACAATAAGCCCATACACAGTGTTACTTATAACCTTTAAAAGCTCCACTTAAATAAAAAGAAATGTCAAGGCACTGCAGACAGTTTTGTTGTGAAAATATCTCTTTACTTTAAAAATATCAAAACAGAACAATAATTACAGAACAAAATATATATATCCCAACACATGCAGCCTTAAAACAAACAGGTAAAAATGTACAATTCCTACAAGTTATAACTTCAGCAGACTAATCTTGTCTAATGCTTACTTTCTTTCAGTGTTTTGAGGGTCTGTCTTCTCTCAGTCAGAAAATTGTCTTGTGTGTCTCTAAGGCTTGCTCAGTTGGATACAAGAGTTCTGAGCCGGCCTCCTCTCTGAGATCATTAAACTCCGCCTTGGTGTGTTAAAAGTTATATGTTACCACACAGGATGTCCCAACAAGATGTAAAAAAATGATAAGTGACATACTCAATTTCCTCTCCTCAGGGTAACTGGTCAGACCTGGTTTTTGTCCTGCCACACACACACACACAAACAGATTCTGTGATGTCCTCCCAAGGCTTCCTGGGAAATGTGTATTTGACCTTCCAAAGTCATCAATCCTGCCTGGCCCATACATCAGATCTCTTCAATGTCCATTCTGGTCTCTCTCCGACACCCCTCCCCACAAGTCCTTCCTGGCAACTATGCAAGTCAAAGGATCTCCCTGAGGGCATTATGAATGGCAAATCTTATTTCCTGGGATGAAAGCAAATTGACAAGGTAATTGCACCCCAGATCTCTGCAGTTTAAAATAACTCCTGTCCTTTGAACTTATCCCTGAGGGGTTTTGATGCGTCAGTTCCAGTAAGACAGAAGTTTTCCTCCAACTGACCTTCCCATCACATATTTTATATGTAATAAAAAAAAATTAATACAGCACTCGAGCATTTAGAGCTGGCTGTCTATGTCACACTTCTCCCCACCTAGACTGAAGTTGGGGATCCATCCCCTATGTGGGATGAGCTTCCCAAATCAGTTCACTCCTCACAGACCCTAGACAGTCCATCTGAGTTTTTATTCTTGGCTCCGGCCCTATGTATGATTTTCAAATCATACCCTTGTAAAGCAAGACTCCATCTTAGTAGTCTGCCATTGTTTTTCCTCATCTGTGACAACCAAACCAGGGGGTTGTGGTCAATCTGCACCACAAAAGGCTGCCCATACAAGTATGGCTCCAATTTCTTTAGGGCCCACACGAGGGCAAGACACTCCTTTTCCACTGTGGAGTATGCTTGTTCCCTGGGGAGCAGCTTTCAGCTCAGGTAGGCTGTCGGGTGGCCCCTTCCTTCGCTGGATGTCTGACTTAGTATTGCCCCAATACCCATGTCTGAGGTGTCCGTCTGAACTACAAAAGTTTTGCTATAGTCCGGACTTGTCAAAACAGGAGCACTGCACACTGCCTCCTTCAGTTTGGTAAAGGCTTCCTCACAGGCTGGACCCCAGGTAATTTTCTTGGACATCCGTTTCTTTGTCAGGTCAGATAGGGGAGCAGCCTGGGCACTGAAATTTGGTACAAATTTTCGATAGTACCCTGCTGTCCCGAGAAAACTCATGACCTGCTTCTGAGTTTCTGGTCTGGGCCATGCCTGTATTACCTCTATTTTTATCTGGATAGGACGGAGCTGTCCCCGGCCTACCACATGCCCAAGGTAAGCCACTTCCCCCATGGCCACCTGGCACTTCTCGGCTTTGACAGTGAGCCCGTCCCTCTGTAATTTGCCCAGCTCTTTCCTAAGGTGTGACAGGTGTTCCTCCCAGCTGGTACTGAAGATGGCAATGTCATCCAGGTATGCCACGGCGTACGCCTCAGCACCATTTAACACCTGGTTCGCCAACCTTTGGAAAGTGGCCGGGGCGTTCTTTATTCCAAAAGGCATTACTTTGAACTCAAATAAGCCTATCGGAGAGATGAAGGCCGACCTCTCCCTAGCTGTGTCCATCAACTCTACCTGCCAGTACCCCTTTGTCAGGTCAGTGGTCATGAGGTAGGTCACCCCCCCAACTTGTCCAGGAGTTCATCTGTCCGGGGCATCTGGTGGGCGTCTGACTTCGTGACTGCATTCAGTCCACGATAGTCTACACAGAAACAAGTTGAGCCATCTGGCTTGGGTACAAGGACTACAGGTGAGGCCCAGGGACTGTGGGATCTCTGGATTACCCCTAAATCCAGCATCTCCTCCACTTCCCTCCTAATGTCCTTTTGGACAGCCTTTGACACCCGATATGCTGTCCGCTGTATGGGCGTCTGTGTCCCTGTCTCCACATCGTGTGCTGCTAAGGGGGTTAGTCCAGGCTTGGCCTAAACAAGGGGGCAAAGTCTGCTAAAACCGCCCTCACTTTCTGGATCTGGTCTGGGGTCAGCTGGGGAGACAATTTTACTGCCTCCACAGAGGACTGCAGCTTACTCTCTTCCAGCAAGTCCAGAAGGGGGTCTCCTTCGTCCGTCCCCTCCCCATGACTACACACTGCGAACACCATGTCAGCCCTATTTGCATATGGCTTTATCATGTTGACATGGTACATCCTTTTCTGTCCGTCTACGGTCAGGTAATTCCATAATGTAGTTTACGTCATTTACCTTCCTAACCATTCTGTATGGTCCTGCCCACTCAGCTTGCAGCTTGTCTTTCTGGACCGGAATAAGGACCATGACTTCCTGACCCACCATGTACGAGCAAGCTCTGGCTCTGTGGTCCTACCATGCTTTTTGTTTCTGTTGGGCAGCTGCCAGGTTGCTCTGGGCTGTCCTCATAAGTTCCTTCAGCCTTTCCCTAAACCTTAGGATGTAATCCACAATGGAAGTTCCCTGGGTGGCATGCTTGCCTTCCCAGTCCTCCTGGATCAAGTCTAGGGGTCCACGTACCCGGCATCCGTACAAGAGTTCGAAGGGGGAAAATCCTGTCGACTCTTGGGGCACCTCCCTGTATGCGAACAACAGGTGGGGAAGGTATTTCTCCCAGTCCCTTCTATGCTGTTCAGCAAATGCCAAGAGCATTGACTTTAGGGTACTATTGAATCTTTCCACAAGTCCATTGGCTTGGGGGTGATACAGTGTCGTGCATCTCTGCACCAACCCGCACTTCTTCCATAGACATTTCATTAGGTCCGACATGAAGGAACCCCCTCGATCAGTGATTACCGCCTGCAGAAACCCAACACAGGAGAAAATACCAAGCAAGGCATCTGCCACTTTGTCTGTCCTCAGTGAGGAAAGGGCAACTGCCTCTGGGTACTGGGTAACATAATCCACCCCAGTCAGGATGAATCTCTTCCCTGAGGAGCTGGGGGTATTTAAAGGCCCCACAATATCCATTCCCACCATCTGGAATGGCTCCTCCACTATGGGCAAGGGGATCAGGGCGGCTTGGGTTTTCTTGACCGCCTTCCCTATTTCTTGGCACCAGTGATAAGGCCTGCAATACTCCTTCACCTGCTGGGTGAAGTTAGGCCAGTAGAAATTCTGGGCCAACCGCTGCATTGTGCGCGTGATTCCCAGATGACCAGACAAGGGAATATCATGGGCAACCTTGAGCAACTGCTCACGGTATCCCTGGGGAACGACAAGCTGCCTGCCTAGCATCCCTACCTCTGTCTGTACTGCCTGTGTATACACAAGTCCATTTTCCCAATAAACCCTATGTCTGCTGTCACCTCTGGGTGCACCGTCCGAGTCTGCCCAAGCCCTCAGCTTCTCTAAACTAGGGTCACTTCTCTGAGCAGCTGCGAACCCCTCACTCCTTCCCAAAGCATGGGACAGGTCCCCTTCTGTCGCTAAACTAGGATCCCTAGCACTAGCGTCAGGGCCCTCAGGATCACTGTCATTCCCAACCCTCTGACAAAGGGTCACCCCTCCCTCTTCGGAGTAACCCTCTGTAGCTATGTGGTTATTTGTTACTGGGGACATTTCTACCCTCTTTTTTTCAGTCTCACCCTCTGGAGACACAGGCTGGGGAACTAGCTTCTCAGTATCTTCCCCAATGACTTCTGGGGGTCTCAGGGAACTACAGTTTTCCCTGGCCGCTTGGCTAGGGGGTAACTGCACGTACCACCCCCTGCTGGAGATTGTTACCCAGGATAACATCCGCTGCTAATGTGTTAGCTACAGCCACTTGTTGCACAGTTCCCCCTGTTTCACCCCAGTCCAGGAGAACACTGGCCAGGGGCAATGTTTTCGCTTCACCCGCAAAGTCCTGTACAGTCACATATTTATTGGGTGTAAGCTGACCAGGCTGTACCAGATCCTCTTTTACCATAGTCAGAGATGCCCCTGTGTCCCTTAACCCCTGCGTCTGTACGCCATTTACCATGACTGGGTGCATGTGTTCCCTCATGTTCACTGGCATGCTTCCAGGGACACACAAACAACCCACTTCCTTTCTGGTACTACTTTTTGTATTATTGCTTGCCCTTCTTGGACACTGTCTGGCAATGTGCCCAGTTTCTTTACATAACCAACAAACATTTCTTACTTCAGAGAAATCTTTTCTTTGAAACCTAGGGCTAACTGGTTTCGGTGGAGTCAGTGAGGGTTTTAGCTGCCCTGAAGGTGCACTTTTCCCTTTCTGCGCTGCCACATTCGCCCCATTCGCTCTCAGAGCAGGTCTGCTCTTGGCATAGCGGTCCGAGAGTTCAGCAGCCTCTTGCACTGTTTTGGGATCTCAGTCCTCTAACCAGGTTTTTAACTCTGCCGAGCATGCCCAATAAAACTGTTCTAATAAAATCACATTTTCAATTTTATCAACAGTGTTTGCCTCAGTTCCTTCCCACCGTTTTAAAAACTGACGTTGTTTCGTGGCTAGCTCCTCATAGCTCATATCAGGGCTTCTCCTGAGCTTACAGAATTTAGCTCTGTATGATTCAGCAGTTAATTCAAACTTTTGTAGTAGTGCAGCTTTTAACTTGCTGTAATCATCACTGTCTTTATTGTCCATTTGACCCAATGCATCCCAAGCTTTTCCAGTAAGTAGCGGGGATAGCTGGAAGCTCCAGGACACTCTAGGAATTTTAACCTGAATACAAACTTTTTCAAAAGAACTTAAAAAGGCGTCCATGTCCTCTCCGTCCTTAAACTCAGTTATTAATTTAGAGTTCAATTTGTAATCCAGTCCTGCAGTCCCAGTTAAACCCAAGCCACTTACATGCCCTGGTGCCGCTGGTTGGAGTCGTATCTTCTCCAGTTCGTGTTGCCACTGGCGCTCCTCTCTCCTCTCCTCTCCTCTGCAGCTCTGCGTTCTCGCTCTCTCTTCTCCTCTGCCTCTCGCTGGTGCTCACGTTCCTCACGGTCTACCTCCCTCTGTTGTCGTTCTGCCTCCAGTTCCATCCTGCACAACTCAGTTTGCAACTTGAGCACCTCTGGATTCAGGATACTGGTGACCTTCCCCTGCTGCTGTGGCCCTTCACTGACAGTGGCCCTGCTGTCCACCTCATTGGCTTGGGACCCCTTACTGGCCACTAGTTCTGCCACACTCGAGATCTGGTCCCTTTCAGTCATGGTTGGTGACTTGCTGCCCCCCTAGGTATCTGCTACCATCAGGGCCTCTATGAGGTTCTGCTTACTGGCTTTCACCCCAAACGGGACTCCCTTGTCCCCGCACAACTGCTTTAAAAAATCAACAGTGTGCTTGCTGTAGTTTGAAGCCATTTTCTTCTTCTCTCACTGCTGGCACTTCAGAAAAAAAAAATAAAACGGGTAGGAACTTAACTGTAAGTCAAGGGATATAGTTCTGTTTCCTTTTGAAATAAAACACTACCTTTCTTTTTTCCAAGTGAGCTAAACGGTTTCAAGCTAACACACTGAACAATGAAGCTTATACCACCAAACTTTTTATGCCACCGCTGCCAACCAATCTGTCACAAACTCGCTCAGCTGGTCAGCCCTCTACTCCCAAAGTGCCAACCTCTGAGCGTAAGATTTGTGTACAGTGAACAGAACAAGGTAGCCCTCTTGTCTGTTTTGTGGGTTCAAGTCACCTTAGTCTCAAGCTCTGAAGGGATTCAAACTGATAACCTCTTGTTAGCGTACCCAATTATCAGGCTCAGATAATTCTGTCTTCGGGGGCCAGATATCTTTGCCTACAGGCACCCAACCAGGTCTTTTAAATGAACCCTTAGAACTCTATGCAAGACTTTAGAGAACTCTGTCCATTTCCCAGTTTGGTATACAATAAGCCCATACACAGTGTTACTTATAACCTTTAAAAGCTCCACTTAAGTAAAAAGAAATGTCAAGGCACTCCAGACAGTTCCGTTGTAAAAACATCTCTTTACTTTAAAAATATCAAAACAGAACAATAATTACAGAACAAAATATATATATCCCAACACATACAGCCTTAAAACAAACAGTTAAAAAGTACAGTTCCTACAATTTATAACTTCAGACTAATCTTGTCTAATGCTTACGTTCTTTCAGTGCTTTGAGGGTCTGTCTTCTCTCAGTCAGAAAATTGTCTTGTGTATCTCTAAGGCTTGCTCAGTTGGATAAAAGAGTTCTGAGCCGGCCTCCTCTCTGAGATCATTAAACTCCGCCTTGGTGTGTTAAAAGTTACTGTATATGTTACCACACAGGATGTCCCAACAAGATTTAAAAAATGATAAGTGACATACTTAATTTCCTCTCCTAAGGGTAACTGGTCAGAACTGGTTTTTGTTCTGCCACACACACACACACACACACACACACACACACACACATAAACAGGTTCTGTGATGTCCTCCCAAGGCTTCCTGGGAAATGTGTATTTGACCTTCCAAAGTCGTCTGGATCCTGCCTGGCCCAGACATCAAACCTCTTCAATGGCCATTCTGGCCTTCCTCCGACACCCCTCCCCACAAGTCCTTCCTGGCAACTATGCAAGTCAAAGGATCTCCCTGAGGGGATTATGAATGGCACATCTTATTTCCTGGGATGAAAGCAAATTGACAAGGTAATTGCACCCCAGATCTCTGCAGTTTAAAATACCTCCTGTCCTTTGAACTTATGCCTGGGGGGTTTTGATGTGTCAGTTCCAGTAAGACAGAAGTTTTCCTCCAATTGACCTTCCCATCACATATTTTATATGTACTAAAAAAAATTAATACAGCACTTGAGCACTCAGAGCTGGCTGTCTATGTCACAGCCATAACAAAATCATGATGCACTAAGCACCAAGACTAGGACGTGGCCACACCAGGCTACACTTTATTTAGGAAAGACAGGGTGGGGAGGAGGGGAGAAGGGGTGGCATTATATGTGGAGGAGGGAGTAAAAGCCACTGAGTTGCAGGAGTATTAAGGCAGGGTGGGTCTGGAGGTACTGGGGGTCATCCTGGAGACTGGATGCAGGGCCACTATCCATACAGAAAGTTGTACAGACCTCTAGCACACGGGGAGGGGATGGGCAAGGCTTTAGGAGAGCTCATCATTAGGATGGCAGGAAAGCAGGAGGTGCTGGTAGTTGGAGATTTCAGTCTACCAGATGTGAAGCAGAACCCTCTGGCTGCAGCTTCGGCAAGGAGCAGGGAAAGTCTCGACTTCCTACAGGGAGCTTTGCTCCGGCAGTTAGTAAAAGAATGTGCTAAGGATAGGACAGTGTTGGATCTAGTGCTAACAAACAGACAGCATCGTGGATGTAGCAGTAAGGAGTCCACCAGGTACTAGTGATCACCATACAGTGTGGTACAGGACAAGAAAATGAACAGAGGCAAGCTGCATGAGGGTCCTGGGCTTCAGGAGGGAGGATTTTAAAGAAATGGGAGACTGCATCAGGAAATGCCTCTGAGGGGGTATTGCCAGGAAGGATTAGATGCTCCGTGAAGAAGAATAAGGGAGAGTATAATTTGGGTCACAAACCTCTGTAGGACAAATGTAAGCAAAAGCAGAATGAAAAGGAGACCCTTATGGTTCTCTAAAGAAGTGACAAGTTAAGTGAAAGTAAAAAGGGTGGCATTCAAGAGGCACAAAGAAATGCAGAGGGAGGAGGACAGGGAGGCGTACCAAGTCAGGCAGAAGAAGGTCAGTAAGGTGGTATGGGGATCAAAGGCACAGACGGAGGAAAAGACCACTTAAGTTGTATGTAAAGGGGATAAGATTTTTTTTCAGATACCTAAGTGAGAAGAGAAAAGCAAAGGGATGGAAAGTGAAGATTAAAAGGGAAGAAGCTGGAGACTGCAGAAAGGGATCAAGAAGAGCTAAAATTGTAAACAGGTACTTCTGCTCAGTTTCACAGTGGAGGAAGAGGGGACAGGTCACCGAGGAGAAGCAAGACTGGTGGGGGTGAAAATAAATCCATTTTCAGAAAAAGAGTCCGGAAAGATTCACAGCCCTGAAAGTGGATAAGCCTATGGGACCGGATGGGATACACCCCAGGGTACGGAAGGAGCTCAGGGGAGTGCTAAATGCTCTGCTGACAGTCTTGTTCAACAACTCACTGAAAACAGGTGTCATTCCAGAGGAATAGAGAAGGGCTGACATTGTCTCTATACATAAAAAAGCAGCAGCAGGTTGGAAGCTAGCAAGTACAGACCAGTCAGCCTACGTTCAGTGGTGGGGAGACTAATGGAAACCCTACTGACAGAGAGGTTGGTTGAGCATCTAGAATCCGATGGGCTACAGGTCCACAGGCAGCCCAGATTCATGGGAAGAAGGTCATGCTGCATGAATCTGATAGAGTTCTTTGACTTTGTGACCATGGAAATAGATCAAGAGAGGGTGTACATAGCTTATCTTTACTTCAGCAAGGCCTTTTACACTATGCCCTACAGAAGGCTGATTAGGAAGATTGACCAGCTTATAAGTAGGGTCCAAAAATGGTAGACTGAGTTTGAAACTGGTTAAGAGATAGAAGACAGAGGGTGGTGGTTAATGGCACACACTGTAAGGATGGGAAAGTCACCAGCTGGGTGCCACAGGGTTCAGTATTGGGACCAGTCCTCTTCAATGTCCTAATTGGAGGACATTGCAGAAGAACTGGAGAGAACATGCCTTTTTGCAGATGGCACCAAATTCTGCAACAGGGTGGACACTCAGGAGGGGATGGGGAAAATGTGAAGGGATCTAGTGAAACTTGAGGAGTGGTCAAAGACATGGCAGTTGGGGTTCAGTGCCAAAAGGCACAAAATCATGCACTGTTTGGCATATGAACCCAGGTGCTCAGTGTAGGATGGGGGGGTGGTATTGGCAGTACTAGACAGGAAAGGGATCTTGAGTTATTATATCGGAGGATGTCAAGGTTGCAGTACAGTGTGACAAGCCATAGGTTGGGTTTGTGGGATGCTGGGGCGCATAGGGAGGGGCAGCATCAGCAGGAGCAGAGTGGTTGTGCTGCAGCTGTATCATTCTGGTATGCCCACACCTGATGTACTGTATCCTGTTCTGGAGAACACACCTCAGAAAGAATATAGACAGGGTGCAGGTGGTACAGAAAATGGCAGCCAAAATGGTGCAGGGTTTGCAAGGGAAGCCACATGAGGAGAGACTGAAGGATCTCAACATGTACACCCTGGAGGAGAGGCGAGCAAGAGGCGACATGATTTAGACATTCAGGTTTTCAGGTACCTCACAGGACTGAACAGGGTGCAGGAGGAGAACCTTTCCAAATGAAGACACGTGTGGAGGCTGAAATGATGGAGGGCTTCAAGCATGCATGGGATAAACACGGGTATATTAGATCAGAGGCAGATAGGGTCCGAGGAGGTAGAATAGTCAGGAAACACTTGGGCAGACTGGGTGGGCCAAGCAGTCCTTTTCTGCTGACAGAGTCTATGTTTCTATTTAGCAAACCCATCATCCTACATACCCTTCCTCTCTGCATTCACGGATAACCCAGCAGCCCCACCCAAATCCCAACATTTTCTCAATAGCTAATAGCTTAACATGGAGTACAGATCTAAATAACATTTTGTCATTAGAAGTAAATTATTAGAAAAATGTCATATGTGAAATATGGCTGAAGAAGGGACCTGTGTGGCCCCGAAAGCTTGTGTATAATTCCATCTTTGTACAAGGCACTTGTTGGTCCAATAAAAGGTATCAAACCTTCCATCTTCTCCCATATGTGAAAAAATTTCTAAACAGCAACCTAGCAGTATATTTCAAAAATACATTTGTAGTCCAGAACATGCAAGAGATAGCAGAACACCAGGTTGTATATCCAATGCTTTAAACCACAGTCAAACATTTTAACTCCAAGATGAGAGTTGCAGCTGTACGCTTTTGCTCTTGTGCTATTCTCTTTTTACTGTGAAGAAGATAGATATATCATATTCTGTAGTTCGTCTTAGAATTGCATTGTTCTGAGTCTGGTATCTTTTTCAGTTCAGAGCTGATGCAGGTGAAGATATGGATTGTGGTTTTCGTCAGACACATTTACCGGGTTTATTTGTTTATTTATTTATTTGTTTATTTGTGAGAATCAGTTTATAACCTTTGAGCCAGAGGCTCGTTTCCGAAGGTACCTCGTCACATTGAGACATACATAGCATTTAGATTACATAGTACAGGTTTTCTTCAAGTAGGCGTTTGTTAGAGGCGCCACGTCACACTGTGGTCAAACAACATAAATTTGAGTTACATGGTACATGTAATAGAAATAGGTCTGACACAATTGGTTTCACTAGCTGAGCAATCAACTGTCATGAGACAGCAGGCTCTGGCCAGGATATACTTAGGAATGGTGTGCTGGGTAAGGGATGGGATGGGCCACCATCTTGCTATCAGATTTACTTATTTAGTTTTTGTTGACCAGGTAACTGCACTAGACAAATAACATACCTATTTTTAGGCACGACCTGGGAGAATACAATAGTAGGGTAACAGTACACAAAACGAGATAGGCAAAAAAACAGAATGTACAAAGCATACAAAGAGTTTCCAAAAAACAGCTACAAAATGACATAAAACAGCAATAACAGTACAGATGACTAATACAGAACATAAAGCAGATAGCCATAGACAGTCAATAAGTAAAAATAACCTCACCATTAAGCAGGTGGATTCAGGAATGGTAGCGCGTGAGCGAGAAACAGCAAGTGTAGTGCATTATGTATGTGCTGGCAGAAACATCCCAGATAATCAGAATAACCAAAGGTAGACAAAGACCCAAAAGAACAAAGCAAAAGTGAGAGGACAAAGGCATCACTGGAGGATAATGGGCAGGAACAGGTGTGAAAGTGCTGTTAGGGAAGTCAGGAGCAGGAGCATGTTTCAGAGGAGCTAAGCTAGTTGAATATTTTTCTTTTGAATGCGAGGTGGGACTGGCAGACCCTGAGGTGAGAAGGTAGAGACCTCCAAGCTCTAGGAGCACAGTGGGAAAATGCCTGCTCACCCATTTTAGAGGAGAACTTGGGAATGGCCAGGAAGGCCTGATCGTTGCAGCGTAGGTGGTAGGCAGAGTCAGCAGGAGTGCACATCGTGGCCAGTAAGGTAGCTCAGTGTCAGTGGCTCAGCAAGTAGTACACCCACCTCTGAAACCGGGAGAGCAGAAGGCTGTGGGTTCTATCCCCACACCAGGCACTTGGGTTAAATTCCAATACTGACACTGTAGTGCAGCATGAGGGGGGATGCTGTTCTCCTGAGGTGTCATCTTTCGGATGAGACGTTAAACAGGTCCCATCTGCCTGTTCTGGTGGTAGTTCTCAAAAAGAGTAGGGGAACTTTTTATTGGTGAAATCATACAAAATGCAAGTGAATAATCATACAAACAAAAATGAAAAAGTCAAATTAAGGAAAAACACTAAATAACAAGTTACGGACAATTCACATTCCATAATTCATTTGAACAAAATTCTAACATTAAGGTTATAGGTACAGCATTATCAGTAATCCATAGTAGATTTCTCCTCTGATTCCTCAATACCTGTTAGGTCACATTTTTTTTTGCCTCAGCATGTTATAGTTCCTTTAATTCTTTTAATATTTTCCCAAGTAGTTCAATATAGTTGATTTCTTTTTGCTGGACAGTAAACATGCTTCTAGCATTCCAAATGTTGTATATCATTTGAATACTACAGATATAATATGTAGTGTACTTTTATCCCACTGCCTTCATTCTACTGTATAGGCCCCATATATTAGTACTGGAAATGATACTTTTGAAAATAGTTTTTTTCCCACCTTCTGTGATACATATGTCCAAAATTTTACAATATATGAACAGGTAAAGAATAAATGCTCTCAAGTTTCTGTCTGGTTTGTATGGGTGTTGCGACTGTAGAAGGCAGTTTCTTTTGATTTTGGTGGTGGGAAAATGTTACCGATAAATAGAAATACTGGTAATAGGTAGGTTTTTATAAGAAAGATTCTCTTGTGCTTACTCATGCCCTATTGGTTCCACTTCTGTACCATTTGTGTGCCTATTTGTAGCTTATGTTCCCAATTTACTAAGTTCATATGTTCAGAGCCAAACATTATCCCTAGTGTTTTAAAAGAATCTTTACTGAGTCTAATGCCTGCAGTCTGGGTTTGGGTTAACTGTTTGCTTAATTCTTTCCCAGTACATCTGTTGGTGTTTACTGTTGTCCCTGAGCAAGCTCCGTATTCAGTGCATAGTTTTATGGATTCTTATGCTGAGAATTGGTCTCTTACTAATAGTACCATGTCATATGCATACGCCAATGCTTTATATGGTATAGGTTGTTGACTGCGTTGTATGGGATGGATGGTAGTTGCTGAGTCTAAAAGTCTGAGGAGAAGGTCTATACCAAACACATATAATGAAGAGCTTAAGGGGCGGCCCTGTCTGATCCACTTGGTTATGGGGACTAGTGGACCGAGATGACCATTAACTAGAGGAGTTACCATGGCTGATTTATGTAAGGCTTGCAGCCATGTGATAAAACCCTGGGGAATGCCATATTGGGCCAAAGTGTACCAAAGGAATGAATGGTTTACCTTGTCAAATGCTTGCTGTTGGTCAAGCGATAAGACATATCCTTCAAGGTCTGTCACATTATGTCTCTCAAAGATTTCTCTTAATAAGATCAGCTGGTCAGTAATTGCATGCCCTGGTATTGTGCATGATTGTGCTGGTGAGGTAAGATATTCAGCTGTTTTCAGCAGCCTTGCATTCAGAATTTTTGCCAATACTTTAAAGTCGCTGTTAAGGAGGCTGATAGGCCTCCAGTTAGCTAAATTAGTTTTGTCTCCCTTTTTAAATAGAAATAAAATAACTCCAGCTGCCATTTCCAAGGGAATGGCCTGATTATTGAGAAGACAGTTAAATACATGAGCTAGTTCTACAGATATTTCAGAACCTATTAATTTGTATAGCTCAGAAGTTAGGCTGTCTTTCTCTGGTGCTTTGCCAGAGGCGGAAGATGAAATTGCAACTTCTACTTCAACATGATCAATGGGCCTTGTTAATGACCCTATTAAATCTTCCTATCTTCTTAAATGACCTCCACACTGCCTGCGACACCAAACTTATACTTTACGCTGACAATGCAGTACTTCTCTGGGCAGCAGCACGTCCCTTACTGATCTGCAAACAGAGCTTCAGGCATCTTTCTCCTCTTTGGAGACCTGGTTCTGTAGTCATAAGTTGCTTCTTAACTATAAGAAGACCAAGGCCATGCTTGCTACTAGCCCACATAAAAAAATCAAGCAACACCCCCTCATCGTCACTAACTCTCGCAGTGAGCCACTGGAACAAGTCCACATGTTCAAGTATCTGGGGGGTCATACTGAATGAAACACTCACATTTATTCAACATATTGTCTCTTTGGTCAAGACGGTCAACATGCCAGCCCAGTGGCGCTGAGGGTTGAGACGCTGCATGCCACACCGACGACTCGGGTTCGCGAGCAAGCCTGGGCCGATGGGGGTCGGCAGGGAAGGGAAAGGATTAAGCGTCCGATGAACAGCTGTCCTCTTCCGGGGAGAGGGCCGGGGATTGTTTGGTGTACCAGCAGCTCCCGGTGGAGATCAGGGATGCTGCAGTACGCAGACAGCACAGTGGCCAACGTCGGCAGGGTTGCCATGCACATGGTGTTGAGGTGTCCATGCAACGGGGGGGTGGGGGGAATGTACTAGAAAATTGAAAAACACGGCTCTGCGGGGTAGGCGATGGCACCTGACCCCTGTGCCCACTGCCGGATCCGTCTCGCCTGGCCTCTCAATTCCTCCGCCCGGGCCCTCACCCGCAGCTAGGGTCTGACTATGAAAGCGTGCCCAAAGAGGAGGGGTGGCCCCACCTTGGAGGGGTTAAGATGGGGGTACTGGCTGCGGGAGGAGGGGGGAGAGAGGAGACTTAGGGTCGGGGACCTCAGACAGGGCAGGAAGAGGCAGGATGCCCGAGAGAGGCTCTGCAGGCCGTGACCAGAGCGAAAAAGACCGGAAAAAAAAAAAAGACGGTCAACATTAAGATTGGTGTCCTTTACAGGCATTGGCATTACCTCTCCTCCGAGGCCCTCCGCCTCGCAGTACACAGCTCCATATTATCTCATATCAACTGTGGTTTAGTGGTGTTTGGGACAGCAGCGGATTCTGCATTGAAACGGATCCAGGCGGCACTAAGCAAGGCCTGCAGGCTAGCCCTTCAAGTGGTGCACGATACGCACACCTGTACGCTGTATGAGCTTACAAATTGACTATCCCTAAGGAACAGGGTCATACATCAGACTTGCACCCTAGGGAAGAAAGTGCTCATGGGAAAAACACCGCCATGCATTGTCAATCTGTTAGTGGCAGCAAACACGCCACAGGCCACTAGGGGGAGGACAGCAAAGCTTTCAATACTGTTCCACATAGAAGATTGATTAATAAGCTGGGTAGGCTCAGGGTGGGTCAGAAGTTGGTCAACTGTGTGGCAAACTGATTGACAGGCAGAAAACAGAGAGTGGTGGTAAACGGTATACAGTCAGAAGAGATGCAAGTCACAAGTGGGGTACCTCAGGGGTTAGTCCTGGAGCCAGTCCTCTTCAATATCTTTATCAGTGACATTGCAGATGGACTGGAGGGTAAGGTTTGTCTGTTTGCAGATGACACCAAGATCTACAACAGGGTAGATGATCCAGATAGGGTGGGCAGAATGAGAAGAGATCTGGATAAACTAGCAAAATGGTCGGAAGAGTGGCAACTGGGGTTTAATGCAAAGAAGTGCAAGATCGTGCGCATAGGGAAGAGAAACCCTGAAGTCACCTATAGGCTGGGAGCGGAGTTGCTGGCAGTCACAAGGGAAGAAAGAAACTTGGGTATCATCATCACTGATGACCTGAAATCATCCAAGCAGACCACTAAAGCAGTAGGTAAGGCTAGGGGGATGTTGGGGTGTATTAGTAAGGGTATCACAAGTCAGAAAAGGGAGGTAATAATCCCTATTTACAAGACACTGGTTAGGCCCCATCTGGAGTAGTGTGTGCAGTACTGGAGGCCACACCTTCACAAGGACATTAACCAAATTGAGGCAGTCCAGAGAAGGACAACCAAAATGGTGCAGGGACTGCATCAGAAAACATAGGAGGACAGATTAATGGAGCTCAATATGTATACCCTAGAGCAAGGAGGGAGAGAGGTGATATGATCAAAACATTCAAACACCTTAAGGGCATTAGCAAGGTGAAAGAGTCTAACGTGTTTCAATATAAGAAAAATAGCAGGACAAGAGGACACAGCATGAGAGTAGAGGGAGGCCGATTAAGGGGTGATATGAGGAAGTTCTTTTTCACAGAAAGGGTGGTGGATGCATGGAACGGCCTACCTCAGGAAGTGGTGGATATGAATACAGTGCAGGGCTTCAAACCGGCATGGGTTAAGCATAAGGGAGCAATACAGATGAATATGAGTAGATAGAGCATTGACAGAGCAAAGGCCGATGGCACATTTATAAGGTAGAAAAAGAAATGGGCAGACTAGATGGGCCTTACGGTCCTTATCTGCTGTCAGCTTCTATGTTTCTATGTTTCTAATTTGCTTAAAGATGGCTGTGCATTCTGCCTTTGATTGTGGTGCATAAATATTAATAATGTGGTAATAGGTTCCATAAATTTTGGTGTCTAATATTAAGACCCTCCCAGGAACCAAATCAGTTATCTTCAGCACTGACGCCTGAAGTTTGTGAAATAAAATCCCAACCTCAGAGCCATGGTTCAGGTCCCATTGACCAATATGTGACCCCTTTTACCCATTCCTTGGTGGCTTTTTCCTTTCCTGCTCAAGTCCATTCCTCCCCCTCCCACTCGTGCCTCCGGAGCTCCCTGTGGTATCACTTGACGCTCTCCTCTGAATGTGGGTGTCCTAGTTCCAGTCCCCTGCACCGGACTCACATGTCCTTCCTGGCACCCCTCTTGCAGCACCTGCTGACGCAGCCTGTCTAACTGGACTCTGAGGTGCATATAATGTATTTTTTCTCTGTTTCAGGAGATACTCAGACTGTGGCTCCATTTGTGGCTCGGAGCCGTGTTTACCTTGTAAAATTGTACTGTTTTTAGCCTTGGTGTCTCTATGTATATATATTCCTGTACATATCTTGACTGTGCTTCGTGTCTACTGGTTATGTTCACATGGTTCTATTTTGACTCCGTATACTGCCTAACTTGTGTCATGTTGTCCTCTGTATGAACCTGTATCTTACTGTATCTGTATCTCATTGTACTCTCCCAGGTCGTACCTGAAAATAGGCATATAACTTGTCTAGTGTACTTACCTGGTCAACAAAAGCTAAATAAATAAATTAATTAAATATAAATTAATTAAATTTTTGTATTTCTAAGGTTGTATGCAGTCTAGTGTCCTGAAGTAAAAAAATACCAGGTTCACTGGCTTTCAGATGATGAAACACTGCCCCTCTCTTCAGGTTATTTCTGATGCTATTAACATTGGTGGAGAATAAGGCCAGGGGCTGCTGCATGTGGGTTTAAGCGGTTAGGTAGATACTGAAACCTCATGGTGACTTGGGCTTCCCTCCCGATGATTTTTTCCCTTGTTTCTTTGCACCAATTTTCTTCCTCCCTTTGTAGTGCTGTTTTTTTGTTCCTTCTGTGTCACTTAAAGGAGTAGTCCACCCAAAACTTGCAAAAATCATATGTTGTGCAGAGTGTTTTGATTTGTATGCTAAGTTGCTGTGTTTCCTTCCCTCTGTCTGCTATTAAGAGGTTTTTCCTAAATTAGTCTGCTAGCTTTAGGGTAGTTTTATGACCCCTGGCTGGAGATCTCCATCTGAGACAGCTTAATCGTATTCCTTTGTCCTACAATGCACCTTGTTTCATGTGACGGTGATGTAGCAGAGACCATAAATCCAGCAGAAAGCACTGCTTTACAATCAGTTCACAACAGTGGAGATGGCTATATTTTGAAATCTACAGAATTCAGCTTAGTGACTACCCTCATTGTAAAGGTCTTACTGTCCTGAAGAACTTTGCTGCTGGTAATTGTTGTGCAGCTTGTAAAGCTTCCAAGATATTTAGTTTGTTTGGCATGTGTATGCTGAATGTTGGGTCTCTGCTACATCACTGCTGTCACATGAGACAAGATGCTCTGTGAAAACAAGGAATATAATTAAGCTGTTTCAGATGAAGATCCCCAGGAGTCGTAAAACTAGCATAACACTAGCAGGCTAATTTAGGAAAAACTAATAGCAGTCAGAGGGAAGAAAACACTAGAACGTCACATACAAATTAAAACACTCTGCACAACATATATTTTTTGCAAGTTTTGGGTGAACTATTCCATTAACTCCGTTTCGGACTGCCTATCTTGCTGCCTGGACTCTACAGATGAAGTCTCTGATTCATTGTCTGATGCATCCACCTTTGCCAGAGCCTGAAATCTGTTGGAGACAGTGGCGGGAGAGGTTTTGGGTACCTTGAAAGGAACCATGTCTGCCTTCGTCTAGTAGTCATTTTTGTGCCTGTGTCTCCTTGTTGCACTGGGGGGGTACAGTTTCATTATCATCATGTTGCTGTTCAGTCTGGGGGGTGGACTGTGCCCTTTTCAGTTTGCCTGTCCGCCTGATCCTCCCTACTGGATGTGCTATCTAGTACTGCTGGGGGGTTCCCTTTCCACAGTGCTCTGGGCCTTGCTGGTATTCCCAGGCCTATCCTCTCTTTCTGTACCTTGCGCCTCTTTCTATGGAGAAGGGGGTACTACAGTGTTTTGGTCAAAACTAGTTTTGTTGTGTTCCCTTTGTGCTAGATTCACTAATAGCCTCTGTTCTTCAGCATCCTTGGTTGTAGTAGGTCATTAACGTAGCAGGGTTCAACTTTACATCATAAAGGTATGGAAAGTATTAGGGTTTCCAACCCCCCCTCAAAGCAACAGAAGGAAAAAAAACATTAGGGTTTGGGGTCTCTGGAGTCTTGGTGAATCAGTGGTGAGATCTTCTTTGGGGTTGTCAGCTCTAATGCCCACCCGTTCCCTGAGCAAACAACATCAGACAGGATCTCCTTTCGGGCCCTGCATGAAGAAAGGTACAACAGGTTGTGTTGGCAACATGTGGTGAGACATACTTTTTAAGAGTGTATCACTATGAGGCACTGGCTTAAAGCTGTACCTTGTGCTTTGGACAGGATGCTATGGGCTGGAGGGAGGGAGGGGTGTGCATTAGGGTTGACAACCAAAGGGAAGACCCCACCACTGATACACCAAGACTCTGGAGACCAAGAACCATAATGTTTTTTTTCCTTTTGTTGCTTGGGGGTTGGGGTGGGGAGTTAGGGTTAGAAACCTTGATGTCTCATTTCTCTACTTTGTGGTATGAAGTTTAATCTTATCTGGTGCACTTACAACTTTTTTTGCAAAAAATACATATATACTGTATGTATGAATATAATATATATATATATATATATATATATATGTATATGTTATATATTTATAAAATGGGTAGGACAAATTATGTCTGCTGAATTGTTGGAACATATCACATGACCGTGCGCATATCAGAGCACGACCGCACACCTGCACTTTTACCCCCCCAAAACAATTTTGACATTTTATAAGATAGATAAATCACTCTGAGGTGTGCGGTTGGGCTCTGATATATGCATGCCTTGGGTGGTTGACGCACTCAGCCTGTGGCCTCGTGCATAACAATGCACACCTAGGCGTCCGTATATCAGAGCGCTACCGCACACCTCAGAGTGGTTTATCTATTACATATATATACACATATATAGATACATGATGAGCAGGGAGTGAATATGAAGATATCTCACCCTGCAGAGTGAGCTCTGGATATTTCACGAGTGCCGAAGGCATGAGTGAAATATACAGTGCTCACAATGCAGGAGTGAGAATATTTTCCATATTCCATGATCTGCTCATCATGTGTGCATTTATACCATGGAGGTGAGACCAATTTCAGTGAGAGAGGTGTGTTTGTTGTTATGAGGATCATGTCACTTTAAATGATGATGGTGCTGTGGCAGTGTGTGTGTGTGTGTGAACTTTTATGAATGGGTTGTTGTGAACTGTTGTTGGTTGGTGTGCGCGTGGGTGTGTGTGTGTGTGTGTGTCTTGATTAGGTGTGCTGTGTTTTGGTAATTGATTGCCTGAGGGAGGTTCTGTTCTATGACAATGAGAAAAATGGTAATGATTTCTTTTGGCAGGTTAGTGTCTTTATGTTTGGCTGTTTAAGATTTATTTAAACATTTCAGGCATCATCTGTTTGATTCAGTAATTAATTTACTAAACTTGGGTTTTGTAATACAGCACAAGAGATTTGGAGATTGTTACATTTAGGAGGAGTGCTGCAGCTGACTGTCATTATCTGTCTTAACTGTGTTAATTTCAGTGTAGGGTCTGTTTTAGAACTCAGCAAATTACAGGGGTGTTTCTTAGTGTTTTCAGATGCAGATGAGTAATGTCAGCAGAGAAGGTATAAATGGTATTTATTTTAACTCTGCTGATGTCATCAAGATTTATTTCACGCCAGTGAAAATAACATGGTTTATTTCACTGGAATTGGTCCCACCCCATGGTATAAATATAGATATATATCTCATGGTTGGCACTTTTCCCCTATAGGAGCCACTTTCATATATTTCCCTGTATACCTCACCAGTTAAACCTGTATGCCTCCCAATTAAAGCTGTATAGTTCCGGAAGAATGCCTGTATACCTCCAGAGGTATACAGCTGCATACCTCCCAATTAAGGCTGTATACCTCCAAAGGATATATACATCCAGATGTATACAGCCTGTAAACTGTAAGGAAAAAATTCTGTGTCCCCCTCCAGAACACTTACAAAGCTGCAGGGAAGAACATACCTAAACCAGAAATCCTCCCTCTGGGAAAAAACCTGCAACCTGCTAATAAGAAAACAGTTGGAGGGAACATACAAGCAACCCTCCCAACCCCAGGCCCCTGCAACAGTCCTGGAGCTTCTAAAACGATAACATTTGGAGACCAACTGCAGAGAACACACCAGAGCCCATCCCCCCGATACTTACCAGTGGCCATTTCCCTTGATGATTCAGCTATCTCCTTGACCATGGTATCACTTCATAAGAGCGACCAGAAATGAGCGACTAGAATATAGCGACTCATTTTGGGCACCTTTATTGTGGGCTACCCTGCATAATAGTGAGGGTATCAGATAGCGACCAAGGGGGAAGGGCGAATGGAAGGGAGGAAGAGCGAAGGGAAGGGGAGGGACAGGGAAGCGGTTTTCAGGCACTGGTGTACCTGCTGCCGCCGAGCTAGGCATGTGGCTTGGTGGTGTGGAAAGTTAGCTCTGGCAGAGCATGTACTGGGTTCGAGACTGGGAGCGACTTACATTTTGCTGCAGCTGCGAGCTGCGGCACTTAATTTTTAGTGAGATCCGGATTTTGCCCCCTCCCCGACATTCACCCCCTGGAGTTCAAAATCCTAATTCAGGGGGGTGGGGGCAAAGCCCCCCATAAAGGGAGGACGTGGGGGGGGCACAGCACCGCCCCCCCGCAAAAACACTTTTTTTTTTTAAACATCCGTAAATCGGGTCACCTTAAAGTGTATATCGCCAAATTGCTTTTCAGCGATATACACTCGTCATAATAGCGATCACTGTTTTGCGATCGCTATTATGACATGGAACCTTGACCACCATACCCTCTATGTTGCTGCCACCATCTCCACGCTGCTCCAGACCAATGTCCGATGCCACTCCCGACCACAGCCACTGATGTAGTTACACGATGCTCCCAACTGCAAGCCAGCTTCCTGACCACTGACAAGCACTTCACCCCTCCCCCACCGATACTCTGCACCACCACAATCCATGACCCCACCGATGATCTAAAGGATGACGGACCAGACATGCCCCTTTCATAGGGGGGAACCCTCACTATGGAAACAAGAATGAGTCAAACGAGAGGCCCTTACCAAAATGCCACTGCACTACGGAAACACATTTTTTATTTTATTTATTTATTTAGGGATTCGGATCATACCTTTGAGCTCAGAGCTCTTTTACAAAGGTTCCACATCAAACAGTGACAATGACAGCAATAACAAACAGTTTACATACAATACTCGAATAGTAGGTAGCTAGTATACTGTACAATAAGGTTACAATGTCATTCATAGTACCAATGGTGATAGTACAGCATCAAGAGCATTCAACTAGGGCAAAGGACAGTGTTTATATGTAGCGAAGGAGATAAACAGGTGTGACACCTAGTGTGAGAGTCCAAGGAGGAGTCAAGGTGAGGGGGGGAGGGGAGACAGGGGGGAGTGGGCAGCCAGAAGAAGTGGCTTTGTCTAGGAGGTTGGGGAGGTAGTGGTAGTATGTTGGTTTTAAGGTTAAGACCAGATAAGACCAGATAGTGACAAAGCAAACCTGGAAATGGTCTTGACCACGGCTTACAAGGAAACTGACCTGGCCTCACGCAGCAGGTAAAGCAACAAAAACCTGCCATGTATTATATAAAACACATAATGAGTATGTGTAGCATACAAGGTCATATACCCACCCGGGGGGGTGGAATTAGATAATAAATATCTTAACCCCCTTCGGTGGGTATATTTCCTTGTGCATCACACATTCTCATTATATTTATTTATTTTATTTATTTATTTAGCTTTTGTTGACCAGGTAAGTGCACTAGACAAATCCTGCCTATTTTCAGGCACGACCCGGGGGAGGGGGATACAGATAGAAACATAGACTTTGATGGCAGAAAAGGACCACTTGGCCCACCCAGTCTGCCCATTTCCCTACCTACTGGATAAGCTGCAGATTCTAGTTAACCAACAGCCTGCTTCCTGCAACCCCGCACTATAATTGCTTTGTGTCTGTCCCAAGCATGTTTGAATTCCCCCACTGTTTTAGACCCAACGACCTCCTCAGGAAGGCTGTTCCATGTATCCACCACTCTCTCCGTGAAAAAGAATTTTCTCACATTACCCCTGAGCCGTCCCCCCTCTATCTTTAAACTGTGCCCCCTTGTTCTTACACATCTCTTTTTCTATGAATGCCAACTGACCTTGAACCAAATTAAGCTGTTGGTGGTATTTTTAGTGAATGAGGGAAATTTGGCCAGGACACCGGGGAAATTCCCCTACTCTTCTGCCAGCAGGGGGCTTGACTTCCTGTGAGCAGGGATGGAGGAGCCCAGTTGGGAGCCGGACCGAGGAGGAGGAGGAGGAAGTGCTGATGTGGCAGGGGAGATGGCCTCCTCCCATGACCTCATATTGCAAGAGGCTACTTTAATGGAAATAAACCAAGAATTAGCTCAAAATAAACAAGAAGAGATGTTTTTCTCAATCGAGGACTTGAGTAATATTGATGGAAATAAGGACTGTGAGAGAACTCCAATGGAAGGAATTAAAGGCAAAAGTAAAGAAGAACTTCTGCAGGCATTAGAGAAAGCCAAGGAGAAATATGCAGCTTTTATGGCAAGAAAACAAGCTGAATTGAAGTTACTGATCACAGTGAAGAAATTGACAATGGGTATGGCCCAGCTGACAGCTCTGAATATGATGCTTCAACATCAAAGGACGAGGAAGGAGCAAGTCGACAGACACTCCCCGCAGTAAATCTTCACCCTATTATTTCAACCACTGATGCAAATGTGAACAGGGCTGGCAGGAAAACGAGGGATTCGGTGCCTAGAGCCCCAAGAGGTGAATGTTTTGAATAACCTGCGGAGGTAGAGGGCAGTGATATTAAGGCAGAAGTTCCTACTGAAACTAGCTCTAAAACTGAGCAAAGGAGCGAAGGTTTAAAAACTGCTGTACAAGATAAAGAAATGCCTAATGTAGTTTCAGGACTGGAAAACAATCCTAAGTCTGGTAATACAGTCCCCCGGTTCAACACAGAGATTCAAAACGGCCCAAATACAGAGGAAAAGAAGACTGGGGAAGTCATTTTCCAAAATAATCCCTTTGAACAGACTGATGCTACCATTTTTTCTTTCTTAGCACGATCTGCTAAACCAGGATCAAAGGAAGGGAAAAACAGGAGAGAGGCCATTATGTCGGCAAAACGCAATCTAGTTGGGCCTAATACTCATAAAGGGCCTGTAGAACACAAGGGACAAACTATTTCTATGCAATCCTGTCCAACAACAACAACAGAGGCAATTGGCAAAGCATTTTCCCTACACAGTAATCAGGGACTTGAACCCTTCTGCAGTTGGTCACCGGGAAAAGCCCTACAGGAGGCAGGATGGAAGAAATTGCCTTCAGGCCAGTGGTTGCCAGACCCTCCGTGGCCTGCAAACACCCCAGAATGGTGTCCCAGGGTTTGCCTCAAATCTCTGTTGGGGAAAAGGGAGTACAAATCCAGACTCTGCCCAAGATATGGGGGATGAAAATATGGGACAGCTTCAGAATATAACTGAACTGATTATACTGAACAAAGAGCCTTTAGAGAAAAACATACGGGAACCCCGGGGGGATCCGACACAGGACAGGAAGAATGAAACAACCTTTGCAGGGACCCCAGATCTCAGAAGAGGAGCGGCACCTGAAGGTGAAGAAAAACAAACTGACCACCCTGCCCAGCGCCCACTATTGTCAGAACTCTTTGCTAAATCAAAAAAAGAGGCTGCTCCTAGAAGGAATGCAGTTAGGATTCGGTACAAAGGGGGTCTGGAAATCAGGCCAGATCAGCAATATGTGGGGAGAAAGCTCCTGAAGGACTCACTACACTTTTCACCAAAAGATGTTTATGCTTTTATAAACATCTCAGGAGAGGACAACTATGACATTAGTTTCAGATCTGCATATACCCTGGATTTGTTCTGGCAACGCTTCAATCAAGTTAAATTTTCACCTCTGTGGTCCCCCTTTATGGTGATCCCCTTGACAAAACCCCTCATTAAATGTGTGACAGTGATGTTTCGGAACGAAGGGGTACACGTTGATGACATTACATACTGGCTTCGACAAAAATGTGAAGTATTGAGTGCACCAGAAGTACAACTGGATTCTGAGATGTTTTGGACTGGGGGATGGAAATATTAGGTTAAATTGAGGCAACTGGAGAGTGATATAGTGCATATACCAAACTCCTTCATGCTGGGTAGAGATAGAGGAGTGTGTTTTTATTCAGGGCAGCCACGAGCATGCTACAAGTATGGGGCTAGGACCCACCTCTCTAGTGTATGTGATCGCCCCGTTGTGACAACTGTGGGGAGGTGGGGCACTTAAGTATGCAATGCGCAAACCTCACACGATGCGAGTTATGTGAGGACACAGGTCACACACTCGGAGTGTCCGTGGGCTGCAAGAAATTAGGCAATAGTCATTAGCCCTGAGCTTCTATCCAACAAGCTCAAGAGGAAGCAGCCAAAAGTGGTAGAGGCTGAAGCCCTCCTGTGGAACACAATCCCCAGATAAGGCTCCTGACCCTATTCCAGGCAGAAAGGAGGAAGTCGAGACTGAAGAGATAAGAATAGATGAAGAGAATCATCCACTCTGTCCCAATCCTGATAAGCCTATCCAGTGGGGGACCTATTGCGGTTTGCTACACAGATAAGCAATCCACTGATGTGCAGGTGATCCCTCTTCCACCCCCAAAAACCCCACCTCCAAGAAGGACAACTAGGAATACAAAACCAAACCCGCCCCCCCCCCACAAGTGAGCAAGCAGGCCTAGCAGAACCTAATCCCTTTGAGGTTTTGGCTCCCACCGAGGTAGAATCAGACACAGAACAGATGGATGTAGCTTTACACCCAGACAAGCTGAAGGAGGGAAGAATGATATGCTTGAGTACAAAGGAAGAAAAGAAAAGGCGAAGAAAGGGCCTTGAACTCTTAAATTAAATGGTTAAGTTATCCCTGGGGTCATGTAACTGTCATAGCCTCTTACATTCCCTTAGGAGAACGGCGTTGTTTCACCTATTGATAGATCTAAAACTGGACATCTGTTTTTTGCAAGAAACATGGATGCTCACATCGGACCAACTTAGGCTGTTCCAGGCCAAATGGAGATGGGGCCATCCTATTGGTCCTTTGGGCCAGACAGGGCCGATGGAATAGGTATCATATTTAGTACCTTTTCCTTCCAAATAACCAAGATGGTGGATTTGATTCAGGAGGCTGTTCATCCTAGATGGATATTGGGATAAGGTCCCATATAGATTAATAAATGTATACAGCCCACAAACAAAAGCAGATAGAGTAGCTCTAATTTCCAAACTTCAACCTTACTTACATCGTCCACTTATGTAATCCTGGGGGATTTTAATTCACTTACACCAAAGGGGACTGAGGGGGGAAAAAGAGTGAAAACATTCACTGCGATTCAAATGCCTTGCAAATGTGTTGATATTGGCGAGCTGAAGAATTGTGCGCACTACCAATCCCAAGGCCCAAACATACATACAAAAGGGGACACCTGACATCAAATATAGACCATATTTTTGTTTCTAGGAATCTCCTGACCCAAACTTTCATACTATCCTTATAGAATTTTCAGACCACCTTCTTTTACAAATAACGTTTAAACAGCCCCGAAAAATAAGGAGGAGAAAAGATGGAGATTAAATGTTTCAATGCTCACAGACCCTTTTGTTAAAGAAAATTTCTTCATTACTCTGGGCTAGGACCTCAGTGAGTGATCTCTACAAGATTTGGGTATGGTGGATGGACACAAAAAAGAGATAGCAATATGGTTCCAAAACTATGGCAAGCATAGGGCACAAAACAATTTTTTTAGCTATTTAAAACGAAGATCAAAACTTCAGAACATGCTTTCACAGTCTGCTATGTCTAGACAAGATTATGGCCCTGACATTGAACAGATCCAGGATGAAATGAGGAAATTTCAATATGACAGGGCAAAAACTTTAAATACAGAATTGCAATTTGGAACACAAAAAAAACCAATTGGAGACCCCTGTGAAGCCTGTAAAAGGAAAAAAGATACTTTAGATATGTTTCAATTAGTAGATGATAGAGGAAACATAGTGGAAGATGAGATGGGGATCCATGAAATAATCTGTGGGCTTTTGGCATCACATGAGAGTTCCCCTCCTCCTTCTACAAATTTGATTAATTCTTATTTGGAGAAAAGCCAGGTAACCTTGGCCGGGAGGATCAGGAATTTTAACCTCTCCTTTGAAATTACAGGGAATAGAAGATGTAATTGTGAAACTAAAAATGGATCTTCGCCGGACCTACGGACTGCCTTATGAGTTTTACAGATCATTTTCCAAAATAATGGCAAGGTGTTTAGTAGAACTGTTTTCAGTATTTTTTGACAAAGGGGTGGTCCTCAATTCACAGCAGGTCTTTTAATTTTATATATAAGGGAGGGAAAGGTAGACATCTCAAACTGGAGACCTATAACTCTCCTAAATGCTGATTTTAAATATTGTCTCAGGTTCTTAACAATAGGCTAAGGCAAATAGCTCCTTTATTAATACATCCAGCCCAGTTTTGTGGGATCCTGAAAGGAAGCTACAACATGCCTTAATGATTATCAGAGATGTAATAGAGATGTGTGGAGATGCACAAACATCCGTTGTATCATTACTTTAGATCAAAGCAAGGCTTTTGATAGAGTATGCCTTCCTTTCCTCTTTCAGACTTTATTACATTACGGTATTCCAAAGGAATTTGTGCATAAAATCCAACGTCTATATTCTAGAGTCCATGTGCAACCTATTATTAGAGGGTTGGTAATGAAAGGTATCACCATAAATACAGGGGTTCGACGGGGCTGTCCCCTCAGCCCACTCCTTTATAACTTTTCCCTGGACCCTCTGATTAGAGGTCTGAGCAATACTCAAGAATGGGAAGGTTTGGGGGGATCCCAGGCCAAATGGAACTGAAAATCCAAGCCTATGCGGACGATATATGCCTGTTTATAGCAAACCTGGGGCAATTACCAACAGTAATAAAACAACTGCAGGAATATTCTAGAGTATCTAATGCCACCCTCAATCTAAATAAATGTAAAGGGTTGTACTTAGGAAATACAGAGAGGGCACCTGTAACAGTAAACCACATTTATTTCTCCTCAGAGCCACTAAAAATCTTGGGAATAACGTCTGGACAAATAATCTCCCGCTTGAGAATTGGGAAAGGGCTCTTCAGGGAGCTGAAAATAAAGTCCAGAGATGGAAGTCATGGAGGCTGTCAAAATAAAAGGGTACACATAATTAAAAGGTTCATTATACCCACTTTGTTGTATACAGCCATGATTTTCCAACCCCCAGTGATCTTAGAAACCAGGTTATATGCATGCTTTTTTCAGATGGTTTGGGGATCCAGATTGAACCCAATAAAAAGGTGTTTTACATACTTGTCTAAACAACAAGGGGGTCTGGGTATGGTGGATCCTATAATCTTTTTCCATAGCCTTTTCCTGTCTTACAATCTTAAAATTGGGCTAGGGGAACCAACCGGTGTGATAAACCATTTGTTTTGTAAAACTTGTAGTGCATATTTGGAAATTTGGACTGGAAACCTTCCCCCAAAATTGCCCACCCGTATCAAAATACCAGAATACATTAAACCAGCGCTCAAAAAGCTTTGCAAATGGGAGATCACTAAAGCGGATATCTCCAGACTCTCAGGACGACAACTGTACTCACACATGGTGAGTCAAATCCATCCGGAACAACCTGAATTTAAAAATTGCCCACCAAATCTAAAGGGAGGGGTGTTAAAACAATTAAATAACAACAGAATTCCAATGCACATGTGGGAGGTATTATGACTTTCAGCTTATGGGAGACAATGTAAGAGGCAATGCAAAACACAAGGCCCAAGAAGAAAGGAATTGTCCATATAACGGTTGTATAAATATTGAAGAGACAATGGATCATTTCCTTTTTACCTGTTCCTATGCAAAAGCCCTATGGGGATATTTAAAGACAGAATGGAATCTAAGGTGGTTAGACAGTTTAACCTATGAGTCTTTAGTCCTTGGGCATTGTCCCAACCTCAAGATAATGTATGATTATGATACTTTAATGGTGTTGTTTTTGCTGTTTAAAGTTTTACCTTTGGCAGGCTCGCTGTCAATGGACACTCCAACAGAGACTGATGTCATATACCACCTATAAGACACTGGTAGAACAAGCTATGGGGCAGTGTTTAAGAAAGATCTGCAGGCTAATCCTAAGAGCTATGTTTTAAGGAAATGGAAAGGGTTGTTTGGATTTATCAAATACAAGTAAGAGGTAGACTAAAACCTATTTCTAAACAAGACGTGTTTAAAAGTACTACTGATTTTGCCCTAATAGTTTATTGTTACTCAGTAGTTGGAAAATTATTTTGAACAATCACTTTTAACCAGAGTATGAATGAAATACTTGTTTATTTGGGATTAAAATTGTATTCTTTCATGTGACTTAACACACTCAGAAGTAATTAGGTTTGAGAGCTACAACTAGCAAAATTCCCCTGCCACAGTGGTATGGGGAAAGATAATAAGGGGAAGGGGAGAAGGTTTCTTTGGGGTTAAGGAGTGACTATTGTGTGGTCTTTAACATACTGCATCAAGTGTGTGAAGTGAATACCTGTTGTTCTTTCTTTGTTTGTTTTTTCTTTCCTCTTTATTTTTTGTACAATGTATTAGGATTTGTGATGATGTGATATCAATAAAAAAATTCCCCTACTCTTTTCGATAAGTGCCATGGGATCTTTAACATCCACCTGAACTACCACCAATCCAGGCAGGTGGGACCTCAGTTTAACGTCTCATCCAAAAGACGGCACCTCAGAAGTGCAGCACCCCTCTCATGCTGCACTACAGTGTCAGTGCTGGGATATTAACCTAAGTGCCAGATGTGGGAACTGAACCCACAGCCCTCTGATCTCACGGCAACAGAGGCGAGTGTGCTACCTACTGAGCCACTGACACTGCAATATATATTCTCTCTGTATTTAATAGATAATACACTACAGGGTGTGTGGTCATGCTCTGATATATGCACACCTTGGAGTGAATTCAACCACCCAAGGTGTGCATATATCAGAGCACAACTGCACGCACTGTAGTGGATTATCTATTTGGAAGATCCTCTCCCATCCTCTATTTAAACTGTCCAGTAACGCCCCCTCTGCTTAGAGCAAATTGCACTTGCTAGTCATCAGTGCTGCGTGGTCTTTGCAGCTGCTCCCTGTTGCTTCCTCGCTTGTCCTTGTTTTGTTTTTTTTCCCTCAGCTTCTCCTCTGCTCTCTTGCCACCCCGTCTCCCTTACCTGTTTGCTCATTCTCCCTCCCTGGTTTCCTTTTTTCTGCTCTTCTCCTACCTCGGTGGCTGTCCTTCTCTTTGGGTTTTACCCCTCCTTCCTTTCTGAATGGCCGCTCGGCAATGTAGCTATGCGCTCCATTTCTGCCATTTTGTTTGGACCTCCTGCGTTCTGGCCTACCTCCAGATTCTACTCCTGCTCTCTGCTGGGGATCGTACAGCTCACTCCCTGACCGCCACCGTCTCCTCTACTGGCATTTGCCATCCGACCCTCTTGCATCTATTGGACCACTGTTCTCCGCATTCCTGCCATTTCATTGCTGTGCACCTCCAGACCTCCGCCTACTGCTTCTGGATTCCTGCCTCACTGGAAATCCCACGCATGTGTACAATATTCATGAACAAAAAATCTTGCATGTGTGCAAGAGCATGCCATTGATGTGCATGCACGGGATTTCAGCCGCGGCTTACAAATACGAATAATGCTACTTCCAGTGCTCGGTTTATGATGTCAGATAGCTGGAACTTTTTAAAATAACACAAGGGACATGGTCAATATGAATCTACTGGCTGTTAATGAAAAAAATCGTACTTCGGGACCGTGCTTGTGGCAGATGTGCAGTCCCAACCTGGATGTGCTTCTGGTTTGCGGGGGTTTAGCGTTGGACTGGCTGTAACAATATTTATGCAAAAAAAGGAGAAAACAGGTAACATCCTGATCTTTTATATCTATAGGGGTGTTCTGAGTACATCATTGAGTGTTGTGTGACCAATAGGCACACTGCTTGCTTTTGCCAAAAAACCAAGGGGCAACGCTGACAGTGCCCCTTTAAGGTATTATAGTTTTCTGCAACATTTAGTGGAAAGATAGAAAATATTTTTTCTACTATAAAGTCAGGGCATGCAGTATTTTTCATACTTTTTTGCAGGACACAGCTGCCCAAATCAGGACTGCCCTGCGAAAATCAGGATAGGTGGTAACATAGAATCAGATCGGATGGCAGATAAGGACCACTTGGCCCACCTAGTCTGCCCATTTCCCAACCTAGCGGATAAGCTGCAGATCCTAGTTAACCAACAGCCTACTTCCTCCTACCCCCACTAGAACTGCCTTTATGTCTGTCCCATGCATTCTTGAATTTCCCCACTGTTTTTGGTTTTTGACTCTACGATCTCCTCAGGAAGGCTGTTACATGCATCTACAACCCTCTCTGTGAAGAAATACTTCCTCACATTACCTCTGAGCCATCCCCCCTCTATCTTCAAATTGTGCCTCCTATCTTTTTCTGAAAGATGCTACCTTCTTGGACTTTGTTGAAACCCTTGAGGTATTTGAAAGTTTCTATCATGTGCCCCCATCCCTCCTTTCCTTGAGGTTATACATCTTAAGCTCCTTTAGTCTTTCTTCATATGTCTTCTGGTGCAGACCCCACACCATTTTGGTTGCCCTCCTCTGGACAGCCTCCACCCTGTCTATGTCTTTGCGGAGATGGGCTCTCCAGAACTGTACACAGTACTCCAGATGGGGTCTCACCAGCTGTCTGTACAGAGGGATAATAACTTCCTGTTTTCTACTGGTGATGCTTCTCACTATGCATCCCAGTATCCCTCCAGACCTCCTTACTGCCTTCTCACATTGCTGGCCCACCTTTAGGTCATCTGATATGACTACCCCAAGGTTCCTTTCCATTTTTGTTGCTGTCAGTATCTCACCCCCCGTTGTGTAATCTTCCCCTGGGTTTTTGTTTCCCAGGTGCATTACTTTGCACTTCTTTGCATTGAATCTAAGCTGCCATACATTTGACCATTCCTCCAACCTTGCCAAGTCCCTTTTCGTCTTTTCCACCCCACCTTGCGTATCAACCGTGTTGTAGATCTTTGTGTCATCTGCAGAGACATACTTTTCCTTCCAGTCCTTCTGCAATGTCACTTGTAAAGACATTAAAAAGGACCTGCCCACAGGGCAGTGATCAGGGGGGTGCAAGAGCTGTGGTTGCAGTAAGGCCACCACTGTTAGGGGGCCCACTGCCTCAGAGGTCAGCATTAAGAAAATCTTTTCTCACAGACAAGCTTGCAAGTTTCTCTTTGGAAATTGCTTATCCATTTGAAACTGGGTTTGTCAGCAGTGGTGTCAAAAGATTCCAACTCCTGTTTCACATGGTTGGGGGAGTACAGAACAAAGAAGCAATAGGGCCCGTTACTCAAAACATCTAATCTTGGTGCTCGTGTCCCCAGGAAGAGGCAGGGACAAATTACATTTTTCAGTTCCTTAATCACGATGCCAGCAAGGGAGATGGGGGGCAGCATGGACAAACTATGTATGTTCAGCAGGACTGATACAAACAAACTTACACTATAAACATTGGTTATTGGCTAGTGGTTATTGTACATTTATTGCTGGGAAGTGGGCCCCACAATATATTTTGCAGGGGGGCCCTTATAGTTGTTGACACAGCCCTGCCGGCCCCAGTAATGAACCCTGCGGTACTCCACTAGTAAACCCCCTTTCTTCACTGTGGACTCCACTTACTATTACCCTCTGTGTCCTGTCGTGCAGCCAGTGTTTTACCCAGACTACCACCCTGGGACCCACTCCCAGGCTGGCTAGTTTGTTAATTAATCTTTTTGTGCGGGACTGTGTCAGATACCTTGCTAAAGTCTAGGTAGGCCATGTCCACAGCCCCTCCTTGGTCTACTACTTTGGTCACCCAGTCAAAGAAATCAATTAGATTTATCTGACATGACCTTCCTGCTGTGAATCCATGCTGCCTTGGGTCCTGTGCTCCACTGGCCTCTAGGTACTCACAAGTGGGTCAGGTAGTCCAGAAGGACAGGTAATCCAGCCCGAGAGGGAGTAAAACTTTTGTGTTCACACCAGATTGAAAACCTGTTCCATTTGGAAGCACAAGTTTTCCTGGTTGAGGGTTTCCGGGAAACCCTGAGTACATTCAGGACCTCTTCAGAGAGGTGCAGATTGGCAAACTCTAAGTCTTCAAAAGCTAGGCTTTTAGGCAGAGAGACCCAAGACTGGGATACAGTATTTTGCTCTATGAGGATGTCAGGAGACTGTGACTCTGAGGGAGGTGAATTGGCTGTGACACTGTTAGGGCTAGCAGGAGGGAGTACCGTGGCTGTCTTGCCCAATCAGGTGCTACCAGGATCATAGTTTCTGGTTGTGTTCTGAGTTTTATGAGAACTCTGAGCAACAGAGGGAAAGGAAGGAAGGCATAAAGGAACCTCCCTGACCAGTCCAGTGCTAGCGTATCCACTGGTACTGTCCCCCGAGCCGGAGGCCTGCAATGTAATTGTGGCAGCTGGTGGTTATCCGTGGAGGCAAATAGATTTCTGTCTGATGTGCCCCACCTTCTGACTACTGAGGTCAGTACTTGTTTGTTTAGGGACCACTCATGGTAGCTCTGACTCATTCTACTGAGGGAATCTGCTAGAATGTTGTCCTTCCCTGGCAGGTGAATTGCCAACAGAAACACCTGCAGGGAGTAGGCTAGGTTCCAGACCTTTATAGGCTGTGTGCACAGTAAGGTCAGCTTGGTGCCTTCCTGTTTGTTGATGTAATACATGGTGGTAGTGTTGTCTGTACTGACTTGTACCGCTTTGCTCCTGACCTGAGGAGCAAGTGACTGCAGAGCTGGGAAGACCACCCTGAGCTCTGGAAGGTTGATATGTAGGAGTGACTGCTGGGGGGACCATGTACCACTGACTGTGAGGTCGTCCATGTGTGCCCCACAGCCTAAGAGAGAGAGGCATCTATGGGAAGTGTGGCCAAAGGAGCTTCCTGCCAAAAGGGATTCCCTCCCTGAGGTTTTTCCCGGTCTTGCCACCATTGCAGGGGCTGTAGTAGGGGTTTTGGGACAGGCACTAGCTAGGAGAGAGGGTCTCCCCTTTGGGAGCAATGAGAGCTTAAATGGAACTGAATGTCCCTCATTTGAAACCTGAACCCAGGTACCACAGCTGTTGCTGCCGCCATGTGGCCCAGGAGCTGTAGGAAGTGCCTTGCTGGCCTGGGTCTGTTCATTTTAAAAGAACTTGCCAGCTCCAGGATGTTGTTTACTCTGTCCTGAGGGAGGAAAGCCCTTCCTTGCAGGGTGTCCAAATCTGCCCATATGAATTCCAGGACCTGAACAGGTTCTACTTGGCACTTCTGGCATTTACCAGGAATCCCAGAGACTCCAATGTGCTCTGAGTGACAGCCAGAGAGTCTCTGGTGTGCTGGGGGGATTGTCCTATGACTAGCCTAAGTAAGGGAACACTGCGACCCCTTGCCACCTCATATGTGCCACCACCACCACCACAGCTAAGCACTTGACGAATGCCCTGGGAGCAGAGGTTAGGCCAAAAGGCATGGCCACAAACTGGTAGTGTTCTGAAGGAAGTCTGAACCTCAGGTACTTTCTGTGGATTGTTCTGATTGTAATCTGGAAGTAGGCATCTTTGAGCTCCAAGGATGCCAACCAGTTTCCCAGTTGGAAAGCTGGAATGATCATGGCCAAAGTGACCATTTTGAAGTTTGGCTGTGTTAAGTGTCTGTTCAGAAGTCTGAGATTCAGAATGGGTTGCCAGTCCCCATTTTTCTTTAGAGAGAGGAAGTATCTGGAATAAAGGCTTTTGCCCCTCTGGGATGGGGGACGGGCTTCACTGCTTTGATAAGCAGTGAGCTGGCAACTTCTGACTCCAACAAAATCCTTTCTGTTGGGGCTGCAGGGTTGAAAAATCTGCTTCTCAGTCTGGGGAGCATTTTGAAACATGGAGACAGACCCTGGCTCACTACCTCCAAGACCCACTTGTCTGTTGTGGGGGCATGCCATGCTTGGAGGAAGTGAGCCAGCCTGCCTCCTACTGGAAAGGGGGAGACGACCTGGGCAGGCGCGTCAGGGTTCTGCTTTGGCTGGGACTTGGCCTGAGATGCTGGCTCAGACTTTATTACAGTCCTTCTGCCTCTGCATCTGAAGTACCCCCTGGATTGCTGGTAGTCTGGCAATGCTTGGGCTTGGAAGAAAGGCCTGGTGTAGGGGCCGCTACCCCTGCCTCCCCTTGCCTGGGACTTGTAAGATGTGGAGGGTTTGTCTCAGGCTGAATTGCTTCTGTAAGTAGTCTTGTACTCTTCCACTTTCTTCGTATAAGCCTCCGTCTTGTCCTCAAAAAGAGAACTGTCCTCGCAGGGAAAGTCCATGGCTTTAGTCTGGATGTCCTAGGACAGATCTGTAGCTCTGAGCCAGGCTAACCATCTCATGGATACAGTGAGTGCCATCAGCCTGGCAGCAGTATCATTGGCATCCACAGCCATATGAAACTGGTACTTAGGGGCATCCAAAGCTGTTCTGGCTGTCTCAACCAGATCTACTGCCACGTCCCCAGAAATCTTGTCAGTCATGGCCAAAACAGTGGACCAGAGGGTCTTCTGACACTAAGCTGCATGGGTCATATAGTTGGCTTGTCTGAAAAGAAGGGATGCTGCTAAATACCCCTTCTTCCCCATGCTATCAAAGTTTTCTAGAATCCTTGTCAGTGGATGGGAAGATAAGGGGCCCCTGGCCTTATCACAGGCAGCCGCCTGTACTATCCCCTCATGGTCTGGGTGTGCAAACAGGATTCAGCATAGGCTCCATCCAGCTGATATTTCTTATCAATTTTTCTATCCACTCCTGGGACAGTAGTGGGGTTTTGTAGGATCTTTAAAGCAGCTTTCTTAAGGGACTTGTGTGCCAGAAGCAAAAGTCTCTTTGTGGGGGTAAGACCCATCATATCTAGAAAGTCTGCTTCTTCCTCATCCTCCACTGTTTCCTGAATGGATAGGTTGAGGGTGTCCACCATCTGTCTCACAAAAGAGTTGTGAGAGGAGTAATTTTCCGGTCCCTGGGGAGGGGAACCAAAGTCTTGTTCCGGGGAAACTTCAGGCTCGATGGGTTCCCCCTCATCCTCATCCTCCTCTTCCTGCGGGTCCTCATACAAAAATACCAGTTCCTGAGTGGGGGGAAACTAAAGCAGGAACCAAGGTGGGGGGGAGCCAAGGGATTGACAACCTGGAGGGCCTCTAAAATGTGCAAGGCCTTGGCAATGTCCTCAGCTAAGAGCATAGTGAGTCTGTCAGCTGAGCACTCCTTTGCCTTTTCAGCAAGAGGTGCAACAATATGTTTCTCTTTATGTTTTCTTTTTGCAGGAACCGGTTCAGGGACCGGTTCCACTGGTTTCTTAGACTTTGAAGCATCGGTCTTTTTTTTTGTGCTCACGCCCCCTTCATCTCCATGGTTCACCCTGAGTCTCAGACTCATGGCGGGGGTCGGCCTGGGCTCAGTCCTCGACCCCCATCCTGCCTCAGATCACCCCCTTGGGTGGGGGAGAGAGAGCGGACTGCCTCCCCTACTTACTCCACATGTCGGGCCTCTGACCAACCCGGGCCATACCACATCCCGCCTATCCATCAGGTGAACTGTGGGTCCATTTTCCATTTTTCTCCCTGAATCCCCTGAGGACACAGGATGTCACGGAGGTCCATGGGGACGTGCGCATGTTGAGACGCAATGCCGCTCCGGACCCCAGCTGATGTCCTCTCCGGCCACATGTCACTTCCAACTGCACCACCACTCTTGTGCACCCAGGTGGTGGTGTTGCAGTGGGAATGGCATCCCTCCCTCCCCAGAGGAGGAGAGCTCCCCTAAGGCGCTCAATCCTCCTCCCCCAGCCAACCCTCCAGCTTCCCAGGCTGACTCCCAAACCCGGGTCACCAGCGCTGCAAGCAGTAGCACTACCACTGTGCTGGCAGGCTGGCGCATCAGTCTTTTCAGTGAGTTTAGGCTCCACTGACTCCCTGGATTTATCCTTCTTGGCATGTGAAGAGGAAGCCTCAGTGGGCTTAGGAGAAGGAGTGGCCATTTCCTCGAGCTTTTTTGCCCTCTTTTTTAAAGTTCTAGGACAAAATGTCTTTCAAACCTCACAGCTGGCAAAAATGTGACTAGGACCCAGACACACAAGACATGAATTGCACCTATCAGCCTTGGCAATGATCTGGCCACATCTGATGCAGTTTTTAAAACCAGTCGGTCCTGTTCTTTTTTTCTTTCTTGGTGTCTCTGATATGCCAAGTATCAGAAGCCCAAGTGAACAGCCACAGTTAGAAAAATAATTTATCGGTCGGTTCCAAGACCGCAAAATATGAAGTAAATATCAGTGAGCGATTGGTTCCCTGACAGGATTCAAAGTGCAGGGAACGAAGAAAACACTCAGTTCCTGACAGAAAAGGAACTGCGAAAACAAGTAATTAAATGAAAAAATATGATGTTACAGTTCCTGCAGACTGGAACCAGAATGCTAATGTTTAAAAGTACAAAAAAAATGTGATGCAAAAACCACTGAGGTAATGGTTCCCCTCGGTTCCCTGGAACCGCTGAAGAACCGCTAAAATTCACAAAAAACAACAAAATTACGCTAAATGAACCCGAAAAAGCAAGGTATAGGGGCAGCAATAGAAAACAGTAAATATAAAACGTTTACTAAAATGGAAAACAACAACGTTATTAGAATTTGAGGAGAGCTCTCTGAGGCATCTAAATTAGGCAGGAGGACAAATGAAACTGAGCATTTCTCAGAATGCAGCAGTTACTAGGGGCAGCAGTTTGAAATTGGCAGGAACCAGTGAATGTTCCATCATTTTCATATGTTCCATTTTCTCCGGGGCAGTTCAATACAGGAGGCTGATCGGAATAGTTTAAGCATACTGAGGGATTCCTGGGGTTTGAATTAGACTTTTACGTGATCTGGTTGATCCTGGTAGTACTTGTGTGGCAGAAAGAGAGTTTTATTTAGGTGATCTGGTTGATACTGCCATTGACTTTGATGGTAAAAACAGTGATTACAAAACTTAGGTTGATCCTGCCATTTTTACCATCTTTGAGGTGTAATTGCTTTCCGCTCTGAGTGTAGTGTGACCGAGCGGTGTTCATTGCACTAAAGAATATGCTGACAAAGTCTTAGAATGAGAAACGTTCTCTTGAAAACGATGCAAGCTGTTGGGTTTAACCTCAGTTTTGTGCATTTTGTGTACAAGAAACTGCCAAAAGCAGAGGGAGAGGAGACAGGGAGTTGGTGGCTTCAGAAGTGTAGATGCACGCGTGAGCGAGTATTGCCATAGAAACACTCGCTTACCCTTGCGTCTACTCGTCTGAAGCCGCTGGCTTGCTCACTTTCCTCACTTTGCACTTGGTGACTTCTTGTATACAAAAAGCACAAAACTGAACTTAAATAAACTTAACAGCTTGCATCACTTTCAAGAGTATGTTTCTCATGCTAATACTTGGGCAGTATATTCTTTGGCGCAATGAACACCATTTAGTTACGCTACACTAAGTGTGGCAAGTGAAAGTGATTACACCCCAAAGATTGTAAACATGGCAGAATCAACCAGATCAGTTCTTCTTATCGGTTTTAATGTATGAAAATGATGGTAGGATCAACCAGATAATTGTTTTTAGGGTAGGACAACTATACAAATTTAATTGGTTATGATTCTGGCAGACTGTGTGTGGTGTGGTGTTGTGTGTGTGTGTGTGTGTGTGTGTGTGTGCGCTCACGCCAGGTGTGGGTGATCTCAGGGGTAATGAGAAGGTTCTGAGGGTTGAAAAGTAGTGCAGGCGTGCGATCGTAGTGGGAGGCATGTGGTCATTGTGGAATAATGCACGATCATGTGATGTGTTTCATCCAGTCAGGAGACTGGATTTTCACAGATTTTTCTTACCCATTTTATAAATAGACATATGTCTTCTGCACACTTGTCTTACATCCTTGACCTTTTCGGCAAATGGTTCCTGAAACTTTTTGTTTACTTTTTTTTTTTTTTTTTTTGTGTTAGTGCTTTTCCTCCCTGGCACACCAATCTGCTTACCTCTACTTCCAGGCATCCCTTCTGAGGTTGTCCGGCCACCATCCCAAGGACTCCCCACCTCCACATTCGGGCCCGAGGCACCCCCCGTGGCTTGCCCCCCTCAGTGGAGAGGTGGAGAGCCCCCCCCTCTCAAGCTCTCGCACCAGACCAGGATCCAGTTAAGTCGCGCACCCTCGGTGCCGAGCTAGTCCCTCCGGGGACTGCCATCATGCCGCCGCGACTAATGCCATATTTTCCATGTTCTTCCCTCCCCATGACATCTGCGGTGTGCAATGATGCCAAGGGACAGGAGCGCGCATGCTACCGCACGCACCCCTTCCCAGCGTCTGCCGCAGCACATCCCCCCAAGTCTACCTGTGATCTGCCGTGGCCCCAGCCACCACTAGAGGCCACTGGGACACTGGGTTAACCCCAGAGAAGGAGAGCAGTCCCTACGGACTCTCAATCCTTCTCCTCCCCTACCGACCCCGGCGGCCCAGGCTCTTCGAACCGGGTCGCCGGCGTGGTGTGAGGTGTGGCATCCAGCGCCTCAACCCTCAGCGCCACCGGGTGTTTGTTTACTTTTCTAAACCTTTTTTTTTTTTTTATTTGAATAACTTTTTCTTTCAGTATTTTTTTTCTTTCTTTTTCCTTGAAAAAGATAAACTGAGGTGACTGGGGCTAGCACCACTGTTTACACTGTTAGTTCATATGGTACAATACTTGGTGCTATGTGCAAGCACGTGGTGTGTGTCAGCTCCAAAGTTCTAACTCCTGTGGGGTCCTAGTGCCTCCAGCTCTTAGACCAGTGCATGGCTCTATGGGGAGGATATTATTCAGGATCTAGAGTTACATAGAAACATAAAGCTTTGCCAGCAGAAAAGGCCTTGAAATCTGTCCAGTCTACCTGATGTGGTGATGACAGTCCTTTACAGAGAACTAAACTCCCCCCTGCTCCCACCCTCATCTCCCTGTTCAGTCCTTCGTGTTTATCCCATGCCTTTTTGAAGCTCTTCATAGATTTTGAGTTTACCACCTCCTCCAGTAACATGTTCCATCCCTCTACCACTCTTTCTGTGAATTAATACTTTCTGACATCCCTCCAAAACCTACTCCCTGCCACTTTGATACTGCTCCCCTTTGTACTCGTGATGTCATTGATTTTTTAATAGTTCACCAATGTCTACCTTTTTGATGACTTTCAGGTATCTAAATATTTCAGTCATATCCCCCTTCCCCTCCTGATCTACAGCAAGTACATAAGTATGGTAAATAACTCCTTTACAGTTGGTCTGGGACATTGCAACATTTTTCACACTCCTTGTACTGACCCCGTCTGTGTGTCCTGTAGGGAGTTTTATGCTGCTGTTTAGAAGCCCACTGGCCATGGGAGAGTCACGTGGATGCCACGGAGCGGGGGAATGCTTATTTTGCTTGTAAGTATTTCCTTGTTGGCTGTGCCTGTGTCACCATGAGGGCCTGCAGCTGATGTATTTGTAGGAATTAAAACAGCTTGTGGAGCCAAAACAGGCATACAGGAAAATAATACAAATTTTAAGAAGTAGTCAGTTGTAACTTTTTATTTCTGAAGTATTTTTTTGTTTTCCTTTTGCTCATTCTATGTGATAATAATTGTGCTGGATGTATGGAATAGTTCTTAGCCTAGCAGCTGACATATCTATCTCTGTCCCCCCCCCACTGCATCCCCAGCACTGTGATCTCACTGATAGTGACATCGCAGGTGACTGAACTGGCAGCCACCGAGTGGCTGTTTTTAAGCAGCAGTGAGGTCACAATGCTGATGAGGTAGTGAGGGGAACAGAGATATATATGTCAGCTGCCAGGCAGAGTGCTATCCCACACATCACACCTACTAACAGCAGGTAAACAATCTTCTAATTAACCAAAGGGAAAAGAACCAGCATTTGTCAATGCCGAATGTTTGCTTGCTGGCATTAGCAGTGGAAGTGCAGGCGTTAGATGCAGTATAGAAGTGGGAATGATGTATTGAACTGATGCCAACTCCACCCCCACCCTGCAGAGATGGACAGGCATTGGGGTGTGCCTTTGGGTCGTCGCCCATAACGGTCATGACATTTCACCTCACCCTACCCTGCAGACACCGACAAGTTTCGAGGTGTGACTTGGGGTGTTCGGGTGTTACACTCACCTCATTCCATAAGGAAATTTGCTGAAATGAGTGTAGTATAGGAGAATGAGGTGAACTCTGGGGTCAAAGAGTCCAAGGCACACCACGATGCCTGTCACCGGCTGCAGGGTGGGGGTGGAATGGCGTGAGCATTAGTGTCACTAATCCCAAGTCACACCCCTGATGCCTGTCAGTCCCTACAGGGTAGGGCGTTATGGTCGGAAACCCTAACACCCTGGGCGTTTCTTAGTATTTTTACTCCAAGTTTTCAACATGGGCTTTTTGTGACCCCACCGCATGAACAGTGACACTATCAGTTTGTTAGCTGAAAGGTGATTTTGCACAGTGACTGCACCATTTGGTGCCACAGGTGCGAAAGCACATTTTGAACATGATGTGAAAAAATGACAGCTGTACTGTTCATGAGGAGGAGTAAACAAATGGTAATGCTGAAAATCTGGAGTGAAAATATAAAAAAAAAATGATGAAGTCACGAGCGTGCGTAGAAACTGCCCAACGCACATCCGTAATGCAATTATTTGGGGGATTTTTTTCACAGCTTTTAAATACAGGCATTTTGGGACCTCTGCTCGTGAACAGTGTTACTGTGATTTTATTAATCTGTCCCGAACACTGATGTCCCACGGCAACTGCGCCATTCTGTGCCAAAAGTGCAAAATCACATTTCGGCCAGGATATGAAAAATGACAGCTGTGAGGAAAATGCCAATGTTGAAAATATGGAGTAAAAATATTATGAATTCGTGAAGTTACGAGGGTGCGTAGTAACTGCACAATGCATGCTCGTAGTACTGTCATTTTTTGGCTTTTTTTCACCAAATTTTCAACATAGGCATTTTTCGGCCTCTGCTCCTGAACAGCGTCACTGTGATTTTCTCAATCTGTCCCGAACACTGATTTCCCACAGTGACCGCGCTATTCTGAGCCGGAAGCGTGAAAACCCATTTTAGCCAGAATGTGAAAAATGACAGCTGTACTGTTCATAAGGAGGTGTGAAAAAATGCCAATGTTGAAAATCTGGAGTGAAAATATTACAACTTCACAAACTTGCGATTGTGCGTGGAAACTGCGCATTGGACGCTTGTAACACAGTCACTTTTGACAATTTTTTTCACCAGATTTGCTACATAGGCTTTCTGAGAGCCCACCTCATGAACAGTGACACTATCATTTCATTAACTGGTCCAGAAAGGTGATTCCATGCAGTGACTGCGAAATCACCTTTCGAGACCAAATAACCAGATGACAGTCACGGAATTCATGAGATGGGGTCCCAAGAACCCCATGTTGAAAATTTGGTGCAAAAATTAAAAAACAATGACCCAGATATGCACCAAAGTTGAAAAAAACGTATTTATGCCATTATACAGTTTACTGGCATTTCTTCAGTTCGTGGTTGGCTTTGAAGGGTGCAGATGTGTTCCCGGTCCACCGAAGATCATCGCACTGGCCTCTGGAGGTGAGTATGGGGTGAGGGGTGTGGGGAGGTGGGGAATGCAGAGGGTGGGCGTGGGTTGGGGAGGGGGGCAAGAGAGTCAACGAGGGACCATTTTCTTTTGTTACAGGTTTTTTTTTTTATACAAAGACAATGCAGGACTTTTGCCATGCTGGGGTGAGCTCCCAGTGTAGCACCTGGAAGTTTGTTTTTTTGGGGGGGCACTGGAGCCGATGAGGATTGGGCACCCCGTCGGACGTACAGGTGCTTGGGGAGGTGCATGAGCCATAGGGGACCGGGCACCGGCACATAACAAATGGGGGCGTATCACGCCAATGGGAGATGGGGTGTACAGTTGAAAGAAAACAACAGCTACAATCAGTGGTGGTGATGTGTAGGCAATTTGCATGCTGCTGACGGCATGGCAGTATGCAAATTGCCTATAAGTTACCACCACTGACTGTAGCGGTCATTCTCTTTCAACTGTATGCCACTGCATCTGAACTGCTGTCATAGACAGCTCGGACATTCATTGGTGCGGTGCAGCCATGCTTGCAAAAAGGATCAGGGCATTGGAAGTAGGGGTGCCACACCTCCGAAAACTTGTATGGTGGCACTATGTTTCTTGCACATGCGTGCAGGCAAACATAAAAAGTGCCTCAGATACAAAAGGTAATGGCTGACTTCTTTTCAGAACTAATATTAGTTTTAGACAGTGCACTAGCTCTGAATTAAAGTTCCTCTCTTTTTAATTTGTAATTTCTGCCCTTTTCTATCTGAACTGCCCCCCCCTCCTATTCGACCCCTTCCACAGTCTCTTCACCCACCTTCTCTGGGACATACTGGCTCTGCCTCACGGATTACCTCCAAGGCTGGTCTAGCAGGAGAGGGCCATCCCCCGAGTCCACATCCAGATGAAGCAGCCCACCCACTCTGTGGTGGGTCAGAACGTCATCCTGCCACTCTGAGATTTTTCCTTCACTTTCCCTCCGAGCCACCAGCATGCAATGATGTACTGTGTGTGCGTACCTCTGCATGCACACACATATCAACATCAAGGGTGGCTCGACATTAAGTTAACCTGCTGCACACCTCCTAGTCTCCACCAGGAGGTGACTGCAAAACGGGACTCTATGGCCCTCCCACCTCTGCTCCAGAACCCTGGTTCACCGTCCTAGCAGGCAGCAACACTACTGCCGTATCACCAGGCTGGTTAAAAATGCTTTTCATTCAAATAATCACATATTAAAGGAGACGGACAAATGCGTTTACAAAAAATTATATTTTAAAGTTCTTTTTTACAACATTTAAAACATATTTCAGTACCAAGATGTTATCTACTGATACTGATGCCTTAAGCTAAAATGTCACCATTTTCAAATATACACCAATTTAACAACAGAGGTACCTAATAATAAGCAGTTTAAAAAAAATGGTTACATATCATGGCTGATAAAGTAACACCAGCCTTAAAGGGAAAGAAAACCTTGTTTTATAATTTTTAATATAATCAGAACTTTGTGTATCTGTGGAGTCTGTTGAATCCCTCCATCCCCAGTGTATTGTTTCATGTGTTTGTTTTGAAATAGTCTGACTTTTTTCCTCTTAGGGTGATTGTTAATCGTTACCCCCATATTAACTTTAAATTACTTATCAGTTCCAGAAGTTGGAGACATCATTTTAGTGGAAGCCCTGTGTAGAAAACTGCTGCTCTACTGATGTCACTAGGTCCCAGAACTGAGTACTGTATTGAAAAAAAAATATCATTAACAAGGAAGGGACCTTAAATGAGGACAACATAGGAGTGCTGGATTGCAAAATAAATACACAAAACAATTCACTAGGGTTATTAAACAGATTCCACATGCACCCAGGTTTACAATTATGTTCAAAACTGAATTTACAATTATATCCAAAACTGTCAAAAAAAATCAAAGTTCTTGTTTCCTTTATGGAATCGCACCTGGGACAATAATGGAGAATTCCAGAAGGGCAAATCCTCATAGTTCCGATTTTGTGCAGTTGCAGGCTGCACTGTCTTTGGCAGATTGGAAGGTACAATCTGCAACTCTTTTTGGACTGAAGCGACAGGTCACTGTAGAACTGTGCAAATCTCTAAAAGTTCAAAGTGGCAAATAGTTCAATTAAGCTGGAAAAGACAGAATTTGTCAAGAAGTCTTAAAATGCTTGTGCACTGGAGCTGTTGTTCAGGTTGATGTTTACCAATAAAGAGGAACAGTTAGCACAAAGATCCCCACACCTGGTCGCAATTTGCACTTTACGTGTAAAAACATTTTTTACTTACTGTTTACTGCAGTACAGTACACTGTATCAGGCTGATTCTGTTTACTTTCAAGTTGACATTTGCTGTAACCAGAAATCCAGGAAACCCTTGCAGCTGACATCAGGGCAGGGCTGCACTAGTTGGAGATTTAATTGCCCGTAGTGTATGTTAGAGCTTTTATACGCTCAGATATAGGGCTGGATTTTCCAAGACCCCAGAAAATTGTGCACCAGCAGACAAACGTTGTGCAAGTGGGTCTTCACTTGCGGAGCCACAGGTTTTACTGCATGCACCGGATTTTCTAAATCGGAGTCGTTTTGTAGCAGGCTGCATCACTTATGGCAGCCTGTGGGCATTTTATGGGTGGAGCTGCATCAGAATGCTACACCTGGTAGGACCAGGTGAAACATCTTCTGTAGCTGCACCTGCAACTGCCGCCTGTGCAGTGCACACGGGCTGAAAACTGAAATGTCCAGGCCGGCCCGGTGGTGCAGAGGACTGAAGCACTGTAGCACCTTACCTCACACCATGCTGGTGACCCACGTTTGGGAATGAGCTCGTGTTCCCACGGATCGGCAGGGAAGAGGGCTAAGAGAGGATCGAGCAGCCGCCTGGTAGCTCTCCACTTTCAGATTGGGGAGGTGGGCCTTCCTGGCTCTTGGCTGCCACCAGGTGGAGGGCAGGCAGCAATGCAGACATATGGGAGGCAGACGTAGTTCAGGGGAGGGTGGAAGGAGCCGCAGTTCCGGACTGCGTGCATGCCTCCACACGCATGTGTCCTCTGTGCTGCCTCAGACTCCAGGAGTCAGTGGGAGAAAATGATGGTGGAAAACTGAACAGACCAGGTTCCACGAAGCTGCCCCTGGATGCCTGGACCCACCCTTCCTCTCCAGCTGGTATGGCATTTCTGAACTTTGTGCTCTGGGGGGGGGCAAGGGAGGATGGCCCTCCCTCTCTTGCCCTGCTGTTGGGGTAAATCCAAGGGGGAACTAGAACCCCAGTCCAGAAGGGAGGATGGGGATGGTCCAGGGTGTCAGGGGATATGGCTGGGTAGCCCCTGGTGTGGCTCCGGAAGACAAAAACCTTTATGGGAAAAAAAAAATGAAATGTCTGCTGGTACAGAGATTTTTTCCCACACCAACGGACTGCGACACAGGACTTTGTCCGAGGGTCATTTGAAAATCCCAGCCCCATATGTTTGCTGGTCCTTGCTGTTCTCCCTGGTTTAAGTACAATCTCCTGTGATTATACTTAGTCCCGGACAGCAGGACCAAGCTACCATAAGGGCAACTCAAGTCCCCATCCTGGACTCAGGTCCCCCCCACGCTACAGCAGCCAGAACCACAGTGCTGCCTGAGGTAGCAAAGGCGGCTCCTGGGGATGCGGATGGTGCTCTACCACCACTGTGTGACCACTGTAACAGGTGCAGGACAGGTGTAATATAGTACATGTTGCTTCTTCCAGCTGTGGGATTGCAAAGATGTGGGGATGGGCATTTAGGAAGGGGAGGGATGGTCCACATGCATGTCTGTGACCAGATGCACGTGTGCCAGCGCCAAGAGTCATGGGAGGAAACAGAGAATGATTTATTTCCTTGAGGTCAGTACCAATGCTGCCATCCTTCAAGCCTCAGACCATGACCAACCCGCCTCAATGTAGCTCACCTAGGTAGGTGGCATCACTATGGAGGGTAATCCACTGAGTGACTGGGTTGGAAACAAGAGTGGAAACAAAGGCACAATAGGACTCTCTGGTGAAAGGAGAATGAAAGACAAAAAAAAAAAAGAAAATAGGTTTCTTCACCCACATATTATCTATCTATTAGTTTTTGACTTGGTGGCTAATGGCTAGTGGGGGCAGAGTCAGCCTAAACAACGGCACTAGTATAAGCTCTTATAACTTGTCCCAACATTCTACAGCTTTGAGTATGAACATCTTTTCTATCATTTTACAATATATTTACAATGTATGTACCCAGGATAGCTCAGCTGAGATTGCCACATGGCTTTCCCGTGAGGTCCTGCTTTTCTACCCATTTCTGCAGCTGGGTGGACTGGAGCACTGATAAGTTACATGACTTGCTCAAGGTCACAGAGTGAGTATTTGGCTCTGGTAGGGTTTGAACCTATTATCTCTGGGTTCCAAAGACAGGGCTCCAACCAAATGACCACAAAGCCTCCGCTTATACACTGACTCAGTTTTCAAAGAAACAATTTACTTTTCATACTGCTTCCAATGCGTGTTTCTTTAAGGTGAGAGTAAATGGCTAAACACCATCTATTGATATATTAAGCTCTAGTCAACCAGTCTGCCAGACTGAAACTGATACAGACTGAGGTCAGTTGGCCAACCATAACAATCTGTATACTGTACGTTTGAAAAAAATCCTCACATTGTGAGGCTCAGTTCTTATGTTTGGAAAAGCTAGTTTCTGTTCAACTTCACACCAAACTGTGGCATACAGTTGCCCTGAAACGCAGTTCCCATTATGAGTAGTTTGGTCTATCACGGTCTGAAACTAGAGATAGTATAACTGTCTAATTAATACGGTGTCTATACGTTGACTTCTGATACTGTGGTATACCATAATACGGTTACACTGTGACATCTTTATCTGAAACAGAGTTCATGACAGGCCCTGTACTTATCAAGTGATAAGGCATAATATTGGGGGGTACTGACATGTAATCACACCTCCTTGTGTGAGTCTCGACAGATAGCAAAACTAAGTGACATTTGTGGTGGATGGGTGATTACCAGACATTTTTACACTTTTGATCTTTTTACAAATGTTATAAGTGTAATAATCCACTCTGATTGTGCAGCAAAGCTACAATAACTTCACTTTCTGGGGGCTGAAGGCCCACAGCTGGGCCTTGTGCATCAATACCCACAAAGGGTGTTTGGTTATTGCAATATCGCCGCACACACAACCGTGGATTATTTCTTACATTACTCACCCCTGCCATGCTTTACTGCAATTATAAACACAGTAATATATTTTTTAAATTTTGTTAAAAATTTTAAAAATATTCACCCATGACTCATAGGCCCCGTTCGCACTACAGCATGGTTGGGCAAAACGTTTTTAAAAGTGGATTAATACTTACCATGCTGTAGCGTTCGTACTGCAACCCCGTTCCTGTGATCCACATTAGGCAATGCATTTTACAGAGTTCGCACTGCGGCAGAGATCCGTGCCAACTATAAACCGAATTCAGCAGCATGGAAAAGCTGCTTACCGTGATGCTTTGCGCTCTTGCTTGAAGTGCATTAAAGGAAAGCGAGCTGGCGGCGTTGCACTTTAGGTAAACCGCTTTACTTTGAAATGGATTTCTGGGCGTGCTCAAGCCCAGGTCTCATCAGGGTTTGAGCAGCTAAATCCCGATCTAAGCGGGTTGTAAGCCGCCCGATCCGAGCCAGCACGCTTTTGAAACGGTTCAAGCGCTGAGAACCGTTTCAAATGCCCTAGTGCGAACGGGGCCTTAGTGTGCTTGCCCTGCTTCACACAAAGGCACCTCCTACGTAATACTATGTAATATTAATATGGGTCCCAGCTAACCAGGAGGCTGAATTTATATGTTCAGATTTATAATGTTCTTTTTATATGCCTAATACTGGCAGGAGATGGGGATTTCACTATATGTACATCTTTCTTTCCTGAAGCAATTTCTAACTTCAAAGTTATAAAAAAATGCCCCAAACCCAAAATATTGCTTCTTTATTTGAGCAATAATTTTTTTTCTAGACTACATGTAAAACATTTGGTAAACATATATATTTATTTATATATATTTAGCATCACTATTAATTGTATTTATGTCAATACCTTATAAAGGGGCTTTTCCACTTATCTTACAAAAAGGCACTATCAAACAATGTTTATCAATTCTCAAACATACCTTTTCCTTAGCTACACCCATTCATTCTGATTAGGATTTCTGGTCTGAGCATAACGCTTTGCTGTGACACAAAGTTTAATTTCAGTATAAATAATCTGAAAATAATAATGTACATTTGAAAGCTAGACCACGTCCCTGTATGTCTGCAGCTTGATCTCAGATCTAACATGGTCGCCAGACGAGTCTTTGTTTCTTCCATTCTCCAGCAGTGTCCTATGCCAATAATATTCAAAAATATTTACAGCAGTAACACAGACAAAACATACGCCCCATAATGCCAACTACAATGCACATGGCAGTATCTACAAGTCCCAGGTCAGTGCACTCCATTTGAATGAAACAAACTTCTTCAGCTAGACCCATTCTGGATGCTGTTGAGCTGCTTTTAAGGTAGCTTGAGGGACGCAAACTAGAATTTGTTCTCCAAGCCATAATGTCACGAGTGCCACCAATCTCGTCTACATACTGAAAAATGTGCAGTCACCCTTTTTTTTCCAGTTAATAGCACAGCCTGAGTGACCAAACAACCTATTTAGGTTCATTATTTATCCAGTTTTGCCAGGCAAGAGTGACGCTTGTACACCAAATTTTATGGGGAAAACAAAGCTGAGAAGGAAGATGGTCAGAACCCTGTTCTGGAACATAAGGAATATGCTGTCTGGAACATTCATCTGCTTCTAGTGCACAAATGCATTAAACATCCCTGTACAGGTATTCAACGCACACTGTAAAGCAAGGCATCATCCGGCGTACCTGCGCCTTCATTCATTTATAGATTCAGAATATATATATATATATATATATATATATATTTATATAGCTATGTATAGAACGGCAAGTATAGATACAAGTTTGATTCAGTCATAGTCATTTTCAGTTTGGGGACTCGTGAGTCTGGAGTCAACTTTCTGCAAAGATGCGATCATACTCATTGAGAATGTGCTCCACTATCTGGTTCTGAACGACCATATGTAATGCAATGTTTCCACCCTCGTCCTCTGGTTTCAAAAGAGTTGGCCCAAAAACAATGGAAAGGCTCTGCACAGACATCCGATTCTTGTCACGGTACTCTATCACTCTAGAATATAAAAAAGGAGGTTAGTAATCCATGTCTTATTTCTTTACATTCCGATTCTCTTTATCTCATTTTTGTCTCCCTATCACCACCCTCTACCCCTCCAGCCATGCTGTTCCCTAAATATCAAATTTCCCCTGCTGATTCTTCTTCTTCTTCTTCATCTCACAGGTGAAGCATATTATTTATTTGGGAACTGATATGAAGACAACTTTTTAAATCAGAAACAGGTATGTTCTTTTGTTAAAAGAAACTGGTAAAAAGTTGTCCTTCCACAGGTGTCAAGCATTTGTCTAGCCACACATTCAACAGATGGAATGCAGGAATTCACACTTCTGCAGAATTCTACTGGTTAAATGTTCACCTCTCCTCATGACCAGGGGTTAGATTAAGGCCCTGTCCACACTAACGCCTCTGTAATGTTACAGGGGACCCAAACCGTTACTGCAACGGTTTGCGTTTACACCTGTTACATTACAGAAGGTGTTTTCGTAACCACTGTTGAAACCACATATGAGGTGGTTTCAACAACGGTTATGAAACAGGTTATGCCTCGGTAACGTTACCGGCTGTAGTGTGGACGCGTGGTACTGGTCCCCTAGCACAGCGCGAGCTGCATTGTGGGATTGGGTGCCACCGTAATGGTCGCCCAGCTCCCGCAGTGTGGACCGGCGGTACTGGTCCCATAACAGACACCACCACAGTGTGGACACACTGCACCGCTCCCCGGCTGTAACGGTTTGCATCCGTTACCGGGCCTGAGTGGTGTAGTGTGGACGGGGCCTAACAGTTTGTTACTCACCTCCTAGGGGCATAAAATGTGGCATGAGGTGCAGCCGAGTGCCATACTGCCCCTAGGTGGTGACTGACTGTTAAGCTAACTCCTTGAAATGTCTTACTGATATTAAAAAAAAGTATTCCTAAAGAAAAGTGTTAGAAGTGTACCTTTTGAATGTTTTCCTCATTGAGAGGGGGAGATTTTTTAATAAAATAATCTACCAGCTGTTTAGGCATGTCAGTTTAGAATCAGACTTGCATCTTTTCTATCATTCTGCAGTGCTATTCATGCACCATGATGATCAGGCTGTACAGTGTAACAGAGATTAATATAAGACCCTTGAAATGCTGACAGCCAATCAGACTGCAGCACTTCTGAGACCCTATTTATAATTCAAGTATGTGTGTGTGTGTGTGTGTGTGTGTGTGTGTAAGAAGTGGGATATAAATGTAACCCCCCTGCAAATGGGGGTTCCCAAAAGACTTCCAGGAGCTTGCTTGAATGCTCCAAGCCTGAATGGTGTTTGGCGTTTAAGCCATTTATCAGTGAGTGTTTTTAGAACCTCTGGTACTGTCTCTTTAAGAGCTGTCTGCTTGCAGACATAATTAGTTTGTATGGGGGACTGTGTGTTTCTTTGATTGAGTACCACTCAAGCTGCTGCCAATTCACCCCATTTTTGCAGTCACTAGGAGTGCAAAGGGAACCTGTCTGAAAGATGTAACTGATTGCCAGAAATCATTTACAGTAATAATAAAATTACAGTTTGTCTAACCTGCTTTCTTTGCAGTCAGAACTGTCTGCCTAGTTCCCCATTCTGGTTTTGAACTGCTGAACTGGACCAATCAGTGTGGGGTAAACTAGCTCTAAAATGATGCCTTGGACGAATCAGAACTTGGGACTCATAATCTGAGCCAGCCACAAGAGGATTGTATGGGCAGTGACTCTGGGAGATGTAGTTTAGACTTGGGTGCCTTTTGGACCAACAGCAGCAGTCTATTGTGAGTGACAGCCAATCCAGTCAAGAACTGGGAGGAACTCAAAGGAAGTGCCCGTTTTTTGTCGGTTGGAGTGCAGTTGAGCTTTGGCAGTGAAGAAGGAAGGAGCCCTGTACTTTTTCAGTGTGCAGTTTTAGTCAAAAAACGTGTGTAAGGCCCAGAGTTCCGGTCTGCAGCTTGTTAGGACTGAATCCGTCCTGTGAAAAGAATCAAAGGATCTCTGAAGAGTAGAAACCAGGCTCACCCTGTAGAAGACTGAAGAAATTGTTGAATTACACTCGGTCTGTCAGGAACTGAATCTGCTGTGTGTTCTCCTGGTTATTGTGCAGTAATGCGATTGGGATACAGATGCAGCCTGCCTGGTATAGTGCTTTCTTTTTTTACCATATAAATGTGTGAGAGTCTCTTGGAGATCAAAAGTAGCCCTGCTGACATTGAAGGACCATATCTTCTTTGGAGTTCGTGAGTACTAATTGGGTCGCTCCCTGTTGAATTGCCACATTAAATCCAAATGGAATTACTGTACTGCTGACTGTTTAATTTTCCTTTTCTCTGTGTGAAAGGGCCCCTACCAGCTGCCACGGTTTGGACTAGCCACTAGGGCCTGGGTACCCAGGGACAGTAACTGGTAGGGATAGGCCTGTGCACAGAGCCATGAAATGAATAGTAAAGTGATAAGCTAATTAACCTGATTTCCCCTGTCCTTGTTATATCCCCTAAATAAATCAGAGCTGTTTGTTTCAACAAAGTTATACTGCCTGAGGTATTTGTCTATGTTAAAGTACTGTACTGTGATTGTTGCACTGTATCTTATTTTACAGGATGTCCGGTGCCTGAACCAGCCTTGGGGGTAAGTGTATACTGTGAAGGTAATTCTGCTATATTGTGTGGGCCACTAGTGGAAGAAAGGGGTTGCAGTGTCCCAGAGGGCTGTGACCAAGTAAGTTTAACTATTGCAAACCCTGACCTCTGGGTGGAGGCACCGCCATTGGATCCAGGCCCTCAACCTGTTAGTGGCAAATCAGGCAGGGTAGTAGCCCCTGGGATAGCGCCATCTAGGGTTACATTTGGAGGCTCACCGCTGGGATTGTGTGTCCTCTAGTGGCCATATTTACAAACCACTGTTAAGGAAAAAAAAAATAAATAAATAAATGGGTACCCGACAGAAGTGGCTGTGCACGGCTGGTGGAGTGGTGTACTAGGAGGAGATCGACCCCAAATGCTATGCTTATCCTGGACATCCCCTGGTATCAATACGGACACTGTGAGGAGTACTTTCCAAGGTGGAAGGTTTACAAAATCCTGTGGTGGTGGGTCGGCACGCTAATCTGCTCACCCACACTTTCCTGGCCCTAGTAGAGTTTAAGGATCCCATAGATAGCTCCAAAGTACCACAGACCATTACCCCAGAGGAGCCCTCACTGCTTGGAGTGATAACTAAGGACAGTAAAGACCGAGGGGAATGAGCCCCACCACTATCTGAAACTTTTGAGGAGAAATTTGCTAAATGGTTGCTGGGAGAAGGAAAACTGTGGAGGACTTGAAGAAACTATTCTTGCCACCTGGGGTGTTCCTCCCCAACACCCTCTCCTGCTCCAGTACCGTAATGGTGGCTGAACCAATGCAGACTCCTATTTCTGCACCTGCCATTAGTCACGACTCTTACCGAAGGTTGAGGATCTTCTCTGGCACCTCCCACCCCCAAGGGAGGATGACTGGGAGACCTGGATAGACTATGTTGCCCCCAAGTGCTAGAATGGCAATGCTCGGAAGCCAAGCGAAAGAGGGTTAGTGAGAGCCTCCGAGGTCCCTGCCCTGGCTACCATCCGCAAGTCAAACGGGCCAGTAACCCTGAAGCGACTGCACAAGCCTATCTTGAGGCCTTGGAGAATGTGTATGGAGCCCAGATTCTGATGAGGACCTATGGTGGAGAGTAAGAAATGCACAACAGTACCAAGGGAGTTGTTGTCTGTGTAGTCTCTCGGCTGGAAAAATTGTTGCAAGAATGCCTCAGAAAGGGTAGTTTGCCAGCGATTGAACTGGACCGAACCAGACTGGACAGAATCCTTAAGTCTCCCCTTCTCAGAACTGCTGTTGCTTCAGTTCGCCTGGCAAATCGACTGGAATCCCACCCTCCTATGATGAGTTAATGAGAAATTCGAGGAGTTGAGAAAAGGCGACCTCGGGAGGACCTGCACCAATAGCTGTGGCTATGACCCGAGTGACTGAGGGTGGCCCATCAAGTGAAGTTCAGGGCAGAGGTTGGCAGTCAATGAGTGCTCTGATAAGGAAAAGATATGCCACAATGGGCGAACTGTTGAGAGAGATCCGAGAATTCAAAAACAGTCCCTTTATGAAGGCCACGCCTGCAGACTTCCCGACCTATATCCGACTGCATCTGCTATGGGGTGGGGATACCCACCCATGTATCTCCTGCTGATAACAGCTCCGAACTCGATTCCTTGACCATGGAAGTGGAGAAACTGACGAGATGTCTCCAAATGCTTATCACGCCGCGAGACAGAGATGGCACCAAGGTTTCCAGTTAATAAACCTCGCCCCTGGCTCCCAGTGTGGCACCTCGCCAGCTCAAACTCCAAAAAGTATGTTTTGCTATAATTGTGGGAAGGATGGGCACATGAAAAGGGAATGCCAATCCCAAAAGACACTGACAAAGTTGCATATAGGCTACAAGGAGAGCTTGAGAACAAATCAGTGGTTAAGAGGTGCAGAAATGATCCCAGTGAGGGCACCAAAATGCTAATTCACGTCCTTTGTGGCAAGGTCAGTTGCCCAGGCCCCACCACCGCCTCCAGACTGGTCCAGAATAGTGGGTCCCTCCATGGAGACCACTGTAAAGGTAAATGGAGTGTCTACAAGAGCTGTATTAGACAGTGGCTCCCAAGTGACAATTATGTTTCAAGATTGGTATCAGAAGCATTTGTCAGACGTGCCCTTACAACCATTAGAAGGACTGCATGTATGGGGGTTAAGTGAGAAGGCCTACCCTATTCTGGGTATATCCAATTGGCTGTCTTTCCCCACCTCCGTGGCTGGAGTGGCGAACAAGTAGAGACCCTAGCCTTAGTGTGTCCCCCACTGGACTGTATGATGGTGTCCCTTTGTTGATTGGAACAAATGCTCATATGTTCAGAAGGCTGGCCATTTGTGTTATGAAAAACAGGGTCAAAGACTAGTAGAGCTTTAAGAGTTCGGCTTTAATTAAGAAGGCCTATGAGGCACAGAGATGCTGAAATATAGAACCAGAGGAACCGGTCGGAATTGTATGGAAGAAGGATCCTGAGTCTCTGATCCTGGCACCAAATGCCCAGTGTACCTTACAGGGAGAGGTCCGTATCAGAAAGGATGTTAAGAATAAAATATTAATGTTGGATGCACCAGGCGATGGAAAATTGCCAGAGGGACTGCTGGTCAAGCCTAGTATTTTGCCGCTAGAGCCCATGCTTATGCCAGAAGGGTAATGGTCCAAGTTCATAATGTGTCTGAAAGAGACATTCGAGTAAATAGAGGTTGCATCCTGGCTAATGTGCATTGTGCAGACACACTGCAGTGCTACCCAGCAGCAAGAGTTCAAGGAAGAATGACAGAGTAGCAGCCTGACTTGTTTGATTTCGGCAACTCCCTGCCAGCTGAATGGAAAGTGAGGATCAGTGAGAAGCTTGCCCAGAGAGACCAGGTGTTTTCTTTAAAGGAATGGGGCGTAGGATGCGTGCAAGGAGCTGAGCACAATATCCGGCTGCATGACGAAGACCATTTAGTGAGAGGTCTCGACGCCTGGCACCTGCTGATATAGATGATGTGAGACGGCATCTGCAAGAGATGTTAGCGGCTGGTGTAATACAAGAATCCAGAAGCCCTTATGCTTCCCCATTGTGGTAGTGAGGAAAAGAATGGGACAGTAAGGATGTGCGTGGATTATACACCTTAAACGGCGGACTATCCTTGATCAGTACACAATGCCCGCATTCAGGATGCTTTGGACTGCCTAAGCAGGGAGCAAGTGGTTCTCTGTGCTGGATCTCGCAGTGGGTACTACCAGATCCCGATGGCCCCAGAGGACCGTGAGAAGACAGCCTTTATCTGTCCGCTTGGCTTTATGAATTCATGAGGATGCCTCAAGGGATTTCAGGTGCCCCAGCCACTTTTCAACGATTGATGGGCGTGCAGTGGGGACATGAACTTACTAGAGTGCCTGGTATACCTAGATGATGTTATTGTGTTTGGCAGCTCACTGGAGGAACATGAGAGCAGATTATTTAAGGTATTGGATCGACTGGAGGACTTTGGCCTTAAACTGTCCATTGATAAGTGTCAATTCTTTCAAACATCAGTAAAGTATGTGGGACACATAGTATCCACCGAGGAATAGAGACCGACCCAAGTAAAGTTGAGGCCTTGACCACCTGGCCACAGCCCAAAATCTAAAAGAACTGCAAAGATTCCTGGGATTCTGTGGTTATTATCGTTTCATCAAGGACTATTCAAGAGTGATCGCCCTTTACTTAACCTTACTCAAGGGTATCCCCAACCCACAAAAATACCAAAGTCAGCGTCCTCAAGACTGAAAGAGTGTATTTTCATCCAGTGAAGTATTTGGGGCCGCTGGACTCCTGATTGTGAGACTGCTTTTCATGAGATCATATATCAACTTACCCATGCTCCAGTGCTGGCCTATGCCGATCCAAGAAAACCTTACGCCCTGCACACTGATGCTAGCTTGCAAGGGTTGGGGGCTGTGTTGTACCAAGAGACCAGAATGGCCTGAGACCAGTGGCCTTTGCCAGTAGAAGCCTGACCCCATCCGAAAGAACTATCCTGTACATAAGTTAGAGTTCTAGCTTTGAAGTGGGCTATTGTTGACCAATTCCATGAGTACTTGTATGGGGCTAAAATACTAGTAAAACCGACAATAATCCTTTGACCTATGTGCAGACCTCCAGCTAAGTTGGATGCCACTGGCCACAGGTGGCTTTCTGCATTATCTACATATGACTATGCTCTCGAATACCGAGCAGGTCTGAACCACATAGATGCTGATGCTCTCTCCGGAGGCCTGTTCCCCAGAATGATTGGGTCCGATTGGCAGAACCTGACATTCGGCACTCTGCCGGAAGTTTGACAGGGAGGAACAAATGTCCAGGACGCAGTGGACTGCATGGTGGATTGCTTGGGACCCTCTGAGAATTGCATACCTGCTGCTTATTGCCACTTTTCTGCAATAGACATTGGTGCACTGCCTCAGCTGGACAATGACAGTATTCGGCGGGCTCAATCCCGCAGATCCTATGATCAAATCAGCTTTAGAAGCCCTCTATGCAGGAAAAGATGTGTCAAATTACGCTCCACTGATTTGAGAACTGCACTGTTATACAAAGAAGGTCCTAAGTTGAAACTGATCAATAAACTGTTATATAGAGAAACAGTAGACAGAGGGGACAAGTAGACAAACAACAACTGGTGCTGCCCACTGCCTTTCGAGACTCAGTATTGAGGTCCTTGCACAACCACATGGGGCACCTTGGTATAGACAGAACACTTGACTTGGTGAGATCCAGATTCTATTGGCCTAAGATGGGGGCTGATGTGGAGCAACACATACGAACTTGTAGTCGCCCTTACAGAGGAAAGCTTTGCCCCAGAGGGCTGCCCCTGTTAACATAACCACCAGTGCACCCATGGAGCTGGTCTGTATTGATTTTCTGAGTTTGGAGTCAGATCAAAGAAATATCAGTAATGTGCTGGTGGTCACTGACCATTTCACGAGATATGCCCAAGCTTTCCCCACCAAAGACCAGAAAGCATCCACTGTAGCCAAAGTACTCGTGAAAACTTTTTTGTTCACTATGGGGCTCCACAAAGAATCCATTCTGATCAAGGGAGAGACTTTGAGAGTCGTCTGATCAAAGAGATGCTTTCTCTGTGGGGAGTGAGAAAGTCCAGAACCACTCCTTACCACCCCAGGGGACCCACAGCCTGAGCGTTTCAACCGCACTTTGCTAGATATGCTAGGCACCCTGCACCCAAAGGACAAGCCTAGATGGAGCCAACAAATTAGCACCCTGGTACATGCTTATAACTGCACCAAAAGTGATGCCACTGGGTTCTCCCCCTACCGCCTGATGTTTGGAAGAGAAGCTCGACTACCGGTAGATGTGTGTTTTGGGGTCTCTCCTGATGGGGTTCAAGCTGACAACTATTTACAGTATGTGCAAAAGTTAAAGGCCCAGCTAACTCATGCGTACCAACTGGCTCAAACCATGGCTGCCAAAAGAAATCTGGCCAACAAAGAAAGGTATGATAAAAGGTGAAAGCACAGGAACTCCAGGAGGGAGATCGGTATTGCTAAGAAATCTGGGACTGCATGGCAAACACAAGATTGCTGACAGATGGCACCATCTCCTCACATTGTAGTGGGCAAACTAGATGATCTGCCAGTGTACAAAGTAAGGCCTGAGAACAATTCAAAAGATGTAAAAACAATGCATAGAAATCATTTACTACCCATTGGACAAATCCTGATTGAGTCTGAGCCCCCAGAAGATGCCCCCTCTGGACCAGTGACTAGAGCTGCTGCTAAGAAAAGATCAAGGAAGTCTGCACCTACAGAAGCAGAGTTAAAGTGTTCCCCTGCACAAGTCCCAGTTGAGCATGACTGTCAGTCCATATCAGAAGAAAGTGAGAGTGACTTTGAATACTATCCTTCTTACGAACTGAGTCAATTGTTTGGGGCAATCCCTAGTCAATACTGGAGACAAAGCTGGGCCTTCTGGACTGTCTATGCCCCAGCTTCATCCCTGGAGCCAATGCTCCCAGAAAGTGAAGTGCAAAGCATCAGATCAGATGAAATGGAATCATTGTGCATGGTTGAACTGTTTGAGCTTTCAGGGAGGAAAATGATAGATTGGGCAGACTGGTGATACACCCGAACAAGAAGAGTATTTTGAGTGCCCTGACAGTCCACTGCCAGTGTCTGAAAGCTCTCCATGCGAGCCAAATGTTGTGGACTCAGAAACTGTAACTCCTGGAGCTGAAAGTGCCCCAAGTTCTAGCCTCTCTACCCCATGGAGACTCCTGACAAGTGAGAACAATGCTGAAAATGAGGCTCAGGTGCAGAGACTGTAACAGCTCCCCTAGAAAGACTGGTCGAGCTGTAAAGCCTGTGGTGCACCTCAGTTATGATTCCCTGGCCGGCCAGTGGACCTGCCTCTCAATGTTGTCCATAAAGGAGTGTATGTGTCCCCGAGCTCATTGCCCAAACTGAGCGTTAGTGCTAACTCCAAGTTACTTGTGTTGCCCTCTAAGTATGGTGCCCTTGCCCCGTCCAGCCCCAAGGTAACTGATAGGGAAGGGTCCCCTCTCTTCAGGTTTCATGTACAAGAGGTAATAACTTGAGTTATGGTACAATGTGTGTGTTATACTGTGTAAAGAGTGACGTACTGCAATGTTTCAGAAATGGTTCTTGGTAAAATGATGTATTGACTGATGATTACATGTGAGCCTAATGCAAATGTATATGGTTGCAGTTGAAACTTATGAGTACTTGCTTGGCTTGGACGTCAAGCTTTTCCAAACCAGGAAGGGTGTAACCCCTGCAAATGGGGGTTCCCAAAGACTTCAGGAGCTTGCTTGAATGCTCCAAGCCTGAATGGTGTTTGGCGTTAAGCCATTTATCAGTGAGTGTTTTAGAACCTCTGGTACTGTCTCTTTAAGAGCTGTCTGCTTGCAGACATAATTAGTTGTATGGGGGACTGTGTGTTTCTTTGATTGAGTACCACTCAAGCTGCTGCCAATTCACCCCATTTTGCAGTCACTAGGAGTGCAAAGGGAACCTGTCTGAAAGATGTAACTGATTGCCAGAAATCATTTACAGTAATAATAAAATTACAGTTTGTCTAACCTGCTTTCTTTGCAGTCAGAACTGTCTGCCTAGTTCCCCATTCTGGTTTTGAACTGCTGAACTGGACCAATCAGTGTGGGGTAAACTAGCTCTAAAATGATGCCTTGGACGAATCAGAACTTGGGACTCATAATCTGAGCCAGCCACAAGAGGATTGTATGGGCAGTGACTCTGGGAGATGTAGTTTAGACTTGGTGCCTTTTTGGACCAACAGCAGCAGTCTATTGTGGTGACAGCCAATCCAGTCAGAACTGGGAGGAACTCAAAGGAAGTGCCGGTTTTGTCGGTTGGAGTGCAGTTGAGCTTTGGCAGTGAAGAAGGAAGGGCCCTGTACTTTTCAGTGTGCAGTTTAGTCAAAAACGTGTGTAAGGCCCAGAGTTCCGGTCTGCAGCTTGTTAGGACTGAATCCGTCCTGTGAAAAGAATCAAAGGATCTCTGAAGAGTAGAAACCAGGCTCACCTGTAGAAGACTGAAGAAATTGTTGAATTACACTCGGTCTGTCAGGAACTGAATCTGCTGTGTGTTCTCCTGGTTATTGTGCAGTAATGCGATTGGGATACAGATGCAGCCTGCCTGGTATAGTGCTTTCTTTTTTTACCATATAAATGTGTGAGGAGTCTCTTGGAGATCAAAAGTAGCCCTGCTGACATTGAAGGACCATATCTTCTTTGGAGGTCGTGAGTACTAATGAGAGTCGCTCCTGTTGAATTGCCACATTAAATCCAAATGGAATTACTGTACTGCTGACTGTTTAATTTTCCTTTTCTCTGTGTGAAGAGCCCCTACCAGCTGCCACGGTTTGGACTAGCCACTAGGGCCTGGGTACCCAGGGACAGTAACTGGTAGGGATAGGCCTGTGCACAGAGCCATAGTAGATAGTAAAGTGATAAGCTAATTAACCTGATTTCCCCTGTCCTTGTTATCCCCCTAAATAAATCAGAGCTGTTTGTTTCAACAAAGTTATACTGCCTGAGGTATTTGTCTATGTTAAAGTACTGTACTGTGATTGTTGCACTGTATCTTATTTTACAGGATGTCCCGGTGCCTGAACCAGCCTTGGAGGTAAGTGTATACTGTGAAGGTAATTCTGATATATTGTGTGGGCCACTAGTGGGAAGAAAGGGGGGTTGCAGTGTCCCAGAGGGCTGTGACCAAGTAAGTTTAACTATTGCAAACCCTGACCTCTGGGTGGAGGCACCAGCCATTGGATCCAGGCCCCTCAACCTGTTAGTGGCAAATCAGGCAGGGGTAGTAGCCCCTGGGATAGCGCCATCTAGGGGTTACATAAAAGAAAAGAACATTTAATTATTTTGTTTGTTCTTTTTATTTCAAGAGTGTTTTATTGTAAGGGTGTAGACTATTTTTTAGTGAGTAAAAGAGGCAGCCATATTTGTAATGGCAAACAAGAATTTTGGAATAAGCCACTGAGATTCTTACTGTGCTGTGGCTTGATTGGTCACTAGCTGTGCAATGTCTGAGTACTATGGTTGGTTAAAAAAATGCTAGTAATCAGGCACAGTACATGAACGTAACAATGCCTTTTGTAAAAAATTCCTGACTGCCATTACAAACATGGCAGCTACCTTTATTATCACTAAAATAGTCAGTTAGGCCCTAAAAATTAAACTCCCTCAAAATATTAAAAAATTATATCATTTAATGTTCTTTCCCTTTATAATCCTCTTTTTCACACATACGTCAATTAAAAAAATGAAGTACTACTCCCAGCATTACTTTTCTGAGCTTCTTTACAGGCCACAAAAAACTTCCTATCCTTCCCTGCTTACCAGGGAAATCTTTGCTGCTTAACCCTGCCCAGATAAAACTGAAACCCTGGCTTTACTGATGCCTTCTTTTATGTTTGTCTGTGTGGAGAGAGGTGAACATTCTACCAGTAGACTCCTGCAGAAGTTTGAACTCCTGGATTCCATGATTGATAAACATTCAGTCTACTGAATGTGTGGAAAGACATATGATAGGCAGGTGGAGGTGGACTACTTTTTACAAGTTACTTTTAACAAAAGAAAATAACCATTTACAAATTTAAAACACTGGCTTTTTTATTTTAGCTGTTTCCTAATTTTGTAAGCACAAAAAGACATGTCAGGGTGTGGGTAGTTGCGTGATGAATGCACTTCCAGGTGCTGAAGGCACTCGGTATAAATATCTCATGCCTCACAATGGACCTGGGCGTGCATATATCATGTAACTCCCCACTCCCTGCTGTATCTTACTGCTTACTGTTTTTCACATAGAACACATTTATTTCACTTAGAATGTGTTATTTCCATTTAGAACACTGAATGAAATAGAACACAGTACAGTGGGACAGATAAGAGAGTTTACAATAGAAGGAAAGGCAGTGTTAAGTTAAAACGAGGTTAAATGCTAAATGCTAATAAAACATTAAACCTAGAGTGGAAATATCAACTATATAATGAGTTTAAGTGGAATAAAATATAGCTGCGTAAAAATTACTCTAACAGTAGATCCTTGAGAGAATCTCTTGCATCAGGCCACACCTATGGAACTCTAACCGCCAGGCATCAGGACCATACAGAAACTTTTCTAGCTAGCAGTCTACAAAGGGCTGTCCATGACGACATCATATGCATTAAATTTTTCCCATATAAATGTGGGTGGCCCCGCGCTCCTTCAGTTCTTTTCCCCTAATAAAGGATCTCTAGCCAGTGGACCGTAGGAAGCCAGCCCACTAGAAAGATAGTGAGACAGATAGTGTTAATCATCCTGGAGAAAGAGAGACAAGACACAGAAAGCACTAGGACAAGGTGGACCGGAGGGGGAAGGAGACAGCATAGCCTGATGCAAAAGATTCTCTCAAGGATCTACTGTTACGGTAAGTTCTTATATAACTGCACTATTCTCACTGAGGATATCTCTTGCATCAGGCCACATGTATGAACGAGTTCCAAGCAGTACTGATGGAGAGACCGTCTGGGTGGCTGGAGGCCACAGACCTAAGACAGGAGGTCTTGAAGCACAGCCAGCCGAAGGCTGCTTTGCTCATTGAGACAATGTCCAGACTGTAGTGTTTAGTGAAGGTGTGTCCAGTACTCCAAGTGGCAGTTGCTCAGATTTCAGAAGATGACATAGTTCTGAAACAGGCAACAGAGGTGACCACACCTCTGGTGGAATGGCCACGCACAGCCCCAGGAAGTTCCTTACCATGCCTCCTATAACAAAAAGTGATACAGTTGGCCAACCATTAGGACAGGCACTGTTTAGAAACTGGCATGCCCTCTTTCTCAGGTGCAAAAGGAACAGCTGCAAGAACTTCCTGCAGACCATCGTACGGTGTGTATAGTAATGCAGAACTCTATACACATCCAAAATATGGAGCAATGCTTCCCCTGGATTGGCATGCTCTGTGTAATTGACAGGCAGGTTTACGGTTTGATTAAGGTAAACCCAGATGTTCCCTTAGGAAGAAACTTAGGATTTGTATGTGAAAATACCCTGTCTTTGTTTAAAATTAAATAAGGAGGCTCACACATGAGAGTTTGAAGCTCGGAAATCCTTTGGGCAGAAGTAAACAGCAACTACAAATAATGCTTTCCATGACAGAAAGTGTAGCTTGCATGAAGCAGCTGGCTTAAAAAGAGGGAAAGTCAGTTTCTTCAACACAAAATTCAGGTCCCAAGATGGGACTGGATTGCAGATAGGAGGCTTAAGAGGAAGCATTCCTCCCAAAAATGTACGGGCCACCTCCAGCTGTGCCACTGTACAGCCTGCAACAGGTGCAAGGAAAGCTGAAATGTCTGGAACCTAAAAGAGACAGAAAATACTATAGAATCTGATTCACTGGACAAGTGAAATGGTCTAACTGATAGGAAGCTGCCCATAGAGCAGAGTGCTTGCACTTCATGGAATAAGTGGCCCTGATGGAGGGCTTTCTAGTGATACCAGGACAACGGCTGCCTTTTGGGATACCCCAAACTGAACTATGGCTACATCCTCAGGAGCCAGGCATGAAGATACAGAGACTTGAGGTCCAGATAGACCAGGGTGCTCTGTTCCTGGGATAGCAAGCCTTTGCACAGAGGTAGGGGCACTGGAAGGTCCACTGCCAGCTGCTGCAGCAAGGGGAAGCAGATCTGATGAGGCCAGCAGGGGGCAATGAGGATCACAGTGGCCCCTTCCATCTGAAGCTTGAATGGCACCCTCTGAATCGGAGGGAAGGCATAGAGGAACCTCCTTCCTAAGAGAGGGACAACACATCTTGCCAGGAAACTACAGGCACTGGAGCGAGCGAGCAAGCAGAAACATAGCAGTTTTGTGCTGACTGGTGATGCAAAAAGGTCCAACTCTGGATGACCCCACCTGCAGAACAGGTCTTCTACAATGGAGATCAGCCACTCCCACTCGTGCATCCGAGACTGCGATCGACTTAGCTGGTCCACCAGGACATTTTGGATGCCTGGAATATGGATGGCTGACATTTCTAGACCATGTTCTAGAGTCCAGAAACCAACCCTCATTGCTTTCCGATACAGAGGGTACAAATGGGTCCCCCCTTTACATGCTGACGTAATGTATCACTGGTGTTGTCCATCTACACTAGGAGATAACCTGGGGACAGGTGCGTCTGGAGGGCTTGTAAAGCATACAAAACAGCCCACATCTCTAGGACGTTGCTGTGGAGAACAGTCTACCATGTGGACCACATCCCTATAGACTGATGGGGCCTCAGATGAGCCTCCCAGGACAACCCTGAAGCATCTGAGGTGAGAATCTGCTGAGGGGAGGGAATGAGGAAGGGAACCCCTTTCAGCAGGTTGCTGGGTTCCATCCGCCATGACAACACCTTTTTGACCAGAGAGGAGACTAGAACCTGCTGTTTTAGGATGCCGGTGAGCTGGTCCCACTGGGCCCTTAGTATCCACTGCAGAATCCGCATTTGCAGCATTTCTAAATGTATGGTGACAATGGCTGCAGCTATTAGGCCCAGGAGCCACAAGAAGGATCTGGCTGTGACATATCTGCTGTTGCAATGAAGCTGGGCCTGAACCATCAGGTGGTCCGCCCTGTGCAGCATGAGGAATGCAAAACCCTAAGCCATGTCCAGTACTGATGCCCGGGGTCTGAAACAACTGCCTGGTACGCCATAGGGTCAGGAGCAGTTGCTCCCAGGTCTGTGCCTTGAGCAACCAGTCATCCAAGTAACGGAAGATGTACAGCCCCTCCCTCCTGAGAATAGCTGCTAGCATCGCCAAGCATTTGGTAAAGATCCAAGGCACAGAAGACAAGCCAAAGGGTGATGCTTGGAACTGTTAAAGCTCCCCCATAACTGGAACCTGAGGTACTGCTTGTGGGGAGCACACACCTGGATATGCAGGTATGTGGCTGGCATGTCAAGGGAGCATAACCAGTCTCCCTGAACCCACAGTGGCCGCAGGCCAAGCAGGGTCCCATTCTCAGCTTTTTTGAACTGGAGGCAGGAGGTCAGCTCCCACAGAACTAGGATAGGTCAGCTGTCTCTCCAGTGCAGCAGCAGCGCTACTGCTTGTGATGCCAATGACCTGCATTCGGGAATGAACCCAGGGCGTCGGCTGGCTGGGGGAGGAGGCTTGAGCATCCAAAAGGCCGCTCATCTCCTCTGGAGGTGGTAGGGAGTAGACTCTGTGCATGCCTGGCCTCTGGCAGTGGCCGCAGGCACAGCAAGCTCGAGTCCTGTCTAGGGGGGAGGCGTGACTGACGTCAGCGTGTTCCTTGACATCACAGCGCATGTTAAGTCTCTGGGGGGGGTACTAGAAGAAAAGGCTCAGCCCCAGCATGCCACCGAAGGAAGGACTGAGTACTGGCCCTTGCCCACCAGCTCCATGACCTGTGATGGTGATCCCAATGAGACTGATGGTATGAGGGGATTGAGGGGAGACCCCCAATTCATCCCCACCTGGGGCTATAACCGAGGCTACATGGGGATTGTTGTGGTGCGCGGTGTCTGGTTGGGAAGTCAGGTGGTGGTGCTGGAGACTTAAGGGAGCATAAAGAGAAACTGCAAAAGAAAAGAACTAGGCTAGGCTGCAAATCCCCTGTGGACTGGGGGATCCGAAAGATGTCGGAGGTGGAATCCCTTGTTCCTCTAATTTGCGAGGACAGGTTACCTGGCCCTCATTTGCACCATGTATGGATTTTCTCCAGCAACATTAAATGAGGTTTGTATGGCAGCCTGAATGAACCGGAAGTCAGGCTGAGACCCATGCCAGAAGAGCTGGAGTGTGGCTGTGGGCTGTGAGCTGTAGGATCCACACATCTGTCGTGGACATTCTCCACCTGTCTTGGGGGATGTAAAAGTGACAGCCTACAGCCGCCACCCACAGGGTTGGAGGGTGGGAGCCAGGAGTCATGATGAGGTAGCCCCTATGGGTATAGCTAATGCCCCATGACTTCCTATGGAGACCTTTTCCAAGGTGGAGGAAGGGGCAGGGAGGATCGCCACCACCCAACGCCATCCCTGGGGCCTGGAACTCTGCTTGGAGATACGAGAGGTGTGGCAAGGCGTGATCTGTCAACTGATTAGCAAAGTGTGGGACAGGGTGCAGACAGGCCGCAGAGTTCCCCCCCAAAAAACCTGCAGGACAGGGAAGATGACCTGTGCAGCACCCCAAAGAGCTGAAAGCCACTGAAAAAGGGCAGTCAGGATGGCCTGTTGTACCTCCACTGCTAGCCTTCTCAGAGAGATACCAGTCACAGAATAGCTAGTAGGTGTATCAGCCATGGCAGAAGCAGACCCTAAGTCATGCACACCCACAGCTGCCCTAGACTGTCGTGCTGTAAGCAGTTCTGACCACTGGGGACCCCCTTCCCCCGTAAGGGCCCAGATCATAGCTGTGGCTGTCTGAAAGAGAGTAGTTAGTGAAGCAACCCCAACAGCCCAGCAGGGACCAGCCACAGAAGGGCAGAAATGCCGATACTGCACCACCGGCTGGTGGTGGAAGGAGCCCCCAGGGCAGGAGTGCAACCCAGGATATGTCATCACTGGTTTGCCAAAGACTGGGAGAGGAGCCTCCCCAAGGAGCAGGAGTGGAGGGCAAGCCAAAAAAGCCATGACACTATACAGAAAGGCTGCTGACATGTTAACATCCAGGTTGGGGGGGGTGACACACAAAGTCCTCGACTCAGCGAGGGTAGAGATGGGGCCTCCAGCAAACAATGTAGGAGGGCAAGCCGGCACTCCACAGTGCCAACCCAAGAAACAATTGACTGGGGGTCCCCACAAAAGACCAGGCCCCCTATGCAGGGGTAGCAGGCTGGCAGAATGGCTGAGCTCCTTCCCCCAATGTCGGCCTGCACTCTGATGTCCCCCATGATCATGGGGACAGCTAAGAAGTGGGGGGGTCCAAAAACCTGGGTGCGGCATGAGTGTAGCAAACCCCCAGTCAAGGAGCAGCAGTGGAGAGCCCTCCAAGGTAGAAAGGGAGGGGAGGGCCCGCAGACTGGAGGAGTAGCCCAGGAGATATCCAGCTAAAGCCCCTACCGAAAAGAAAGTGCCTGCTCAAGCTGAAACCGCAGGGAGCTGCTGGCAGGAACAAGAGGGAGGACAGAGGTACAATCCAAGAAGCTCCCCTATGGCATTGTCCAAGAAGAAGAAGACCGGGCTGAAGATGGTGTTGGGTCCTTCCAGACTAGGCTGGTCTGTGAGGTGCGTGGAAGGCAAACTGATGGGGGAGGCAAGGAAGAGTGCCATCATCAGGAAAAGCCTGCAATCCAAGCCAAAAACAGGCGGAGACCATGGGAGTCCCATCCCGATCTCCCAGATGGCCACTCAGGGCCACACAGCTCCATGAGAGTTAACAGGCAGTGAAGCAGAGACCAGGCAGCAACTGGAGGGGGGGGTGTTACTAAGCACCCTGATGACCAGCGAAGACCGCCTGGAAGATGGAGAAGTCACGCGACGCTGTGGGAGGCACTGGCGACTGAACGAGACCCACTAGGGAAAAGTCGAGCAGGTAACTGCCAAACCCCAACCTCTAGGGCTACGGTGGGAGGGGGGTTGAGATGGCAGAGGCAAGAGCGTCACTGTCACAGGGATCCAAGCAGCAGGCGAGGCACTGGATGCCACTTCCGAGGGCTGGGGAAGACAACATGGCCAAAGACAGAGTACCAGTCTCCAGCCCACCTAAAGCAGGGGAGTGGGAGGACAGGAGAGGCATCGGGCATCACCGTTCTGGGGGCCCGCCACAGTGGGACCCACAAAAGCAGAATTGAAGAAAAAATCTCAATCAGAATCCAAAGCACCCCACAGGAGATGTTCGCTAGAAAGAGGCAATCTGAAGCTTCTCCTTCTGAGGCAGGGGGAGCAGATCTACCCTCCATAGGCCCGCCCAGGAGAACTCTATAGTCCATTTCTCAGTGCTGGTGAAGAGGAATCCTCCTTATACAAAATGATAATGTTTTGCAAGGTTTTACGAAAGAAAAATAAAGCTAAAAATAACTGAAGGTGGTTGACTGACGTGGCAATAGTCTCCATGGATCTGATATCTACAGGTTGATGGGGGGGAAAAGAACTGAGGGAGCGTAGGGCCACCCGCGTTTATATGGGAAGGATGTCATACGTATGACATCATCATGGATGGCCCCCATGCAGACTGCTAGCTAGAAAAGTTTCCGTGTGGTCCTGATGCCTGGTGGCTATAGTTCAATAGGTGTGGTCTGTTGCAAGAGATATCCTCGATGAGGATAACATTTATTTGCCACCTGGGAGTTATGGGTTTTACTACGCACCAATGGACATAAATGTGTTATTCCACTGCAACCCATTATGCATTCCATATATGTTTATGAAATGATGAGATGTAAGCTACAAAACACATGCTGCACTAAAAATATATATAATTCTGTGGGGGAGAAATGGCATTATTGTGAAAAACTGTAAACAGTTTCAAAGAAAAAGGCTAACTGCACAGAACATCAGTTTTATAAAATTAAAAAAATAAAATCGCATATGCTATTTACAGGGTGAATGAAATGTCTGTGTTAAGAATTTATGAAGTTGTATTTGTTTTTCTGTTATTCAGAACTGAGGTGGATTACTGGCCTAGAAAAAGTGGGTCTCTGAAATCCACAAAACATTGTCCCTGTTACTTTGTCAAATACCCCAATAAATTCCAAATTGAGAGATACAGCTGATTTTTACTTTAATAGGTGAGAGTATGGGGAACATCTCAAAGTAGCTACCAATATCTTCCCATTACAGAAATGGACTTTGGACTCAAATCTTTTTTCTGCATCACAGTGCCACGTGGTGCAGCTCCTGGGTACTTGCGGGCAGGGTTTGTTAGTCGCCATGTATTTGTTTTCAGCAATAATGTTGATTTTGGGGGGAAAACATTACTATACACCTTTTTTTTTTTTTTAATACTTTGTATTTTATTCATTTTTTCAGATTGCACAAAATACAATACAAGCTCAACAAGCCAGAAACATCATATGCTCACACTCAAAATTCTTTTATACAGTCAGGTAGTATTTCAGACTTTTTCCACAATAGTGGAGGTCCCTTCAATGTTCATTGACCACAATATAAATGCTAACGGTGCCATGGAACAGTAGCCCAAGAGCACACGGCAAAAGTTCAAATTTAAATGGTCCAGAGATGGTATCCTGTCACGCCCAAGCCCCGAAGGACAAATGGTGCCATGTATACAGCTTCATGTAATTTCTACACACAAATATAATAAAACAGTCAGAACTGCTATGTCGGCTCCAAAACTCAAGAGGACATTAGAAAAGTTAGATGCAGACACAGTTACATCTTGAATCATCCCCATAACTATAAAAACGAGTGAATAACAATGCCCCCTTTAATTATAGAAGGAGTAAGAACGAGTAGGGAGTGAGGTATCCGCTAAAGGAATATGCAGTACTTCCCCCCTCCCAACTTTTAACCTTATTAAACTTTCACATTATCATAACAACCCAGTAATTTTATGGATATACTCAATATAACATTTATTTAAATCAGACACACACGATCCAGAAGCTTACTAATCAAATGTATACAGAGGGTCAGATAGAGTTAAGTGAGAGCAGACTGTCCTGGGAGGTCTTCTGCCTCCTCAGCTGAGGGATCACTGGCCTTCTTATTTACAACAGCCGTCTTGGAGGCCCACTTCCCTGCATCCCCCGGATCAGTAAAAATATAGACCTTACTGTCATAAACGATCCTCAACTTTGCTGGGAATTGGATGGTGTGGGGAATGTTGCACTCTCTCAAAACCGCACGAACCCCATCAAACCTCTTCCGATGAGTACGGGTTGCATAAGAGTAGTCAGGGAACGTATGTACCGTCTCCCCATCGAAAGAGAGCGGTCCAATTCACTTTGCCAGGTTTAACAAGGTGTCCCGAGTCCCAACATTGTCCAAAATGACCATGAGAACCCTTGAGAGTTTCGTCGGTTTACCTCTACGTGGGATCCAGTATACCCTTATGATGTTAAGTCCCATAGTCGAGATATGCAATCGAAACTGATCAGTATGCCAGTCCTTGATGAATAACTTGGCCAAGTCCCCTTCAGCTTCCTCCGGTATGCCAATCAATCGAATGTTTTGACTCCGCACTTGATTTTCTAATATTTCAAGCTGGTCATCAGCATGCTGACGCTCCTTAGCCTGCTGCACCATGGCGCTTTTACAGGCCTCCGAGTGTCGTTTCACATCCTCCATGTCTCCATGCAATGAGTCCACGGCAGTCTCCACTGTCACCAAACGACCCGTTAATATGTCCAGTTTCTGATTCATTGCCATTGAGGATGCCAGCAATTGCTGCATTTTCAATCCCAGTGATTGTATGGTTTCCTCAGAATTGGCTGCCTCTGCCGCGACATTTTGAGTAGAGCGTGTGCAAGGGCCCGCTGCCAGACCTTTTCCCATCTCTTTTCTGCCATTTCCAGATGGCTGATTTTTGTGAGTTTTGCCCATTTAGTTCCAGGGAGGATGAAGTTTCTGGTAGTGTGGCTGAAGTTTATCTAAAAATTCGAAATAAGGTATTTTCCAAGATTTAAGAAAGTGAGATCGCAGAGCCGACATGCAGAACAACTTCTCAGCTCGGGCTCCACAGCGCCCCCCACTATACACCTTTTTCTTGCTATTTTCTTTCATTCCTGAACTAGTCTGCTGACAAATTCTCTGTTTCTAGTTTTCTAACTACTGAGATACTGGATTTTGAAGTTTGTAAAATCTCCTGCTCTCTTGCTACACCCACCATGAAAAAATGTAATATCTTTACGTGGAACTATGGGGTTTACCATCAGAAATGTGGTAACGCCATCCTAATACATCCACAGTATGAGTCTAGTATATACAGTCAAATGGTAACCTCAGTGGAAGAGATTTTTAAAAATTGCTAGTGGCTGCCATGTTTAATGACTTGCGCTTCAAGCCAACTACCCGGATTCCTGGTAAGCAGAGGATTACTGGGGCAAAAGGCAAAGTCACTGATGTCATGGGGTGGGAGGGTGGTCTTCATATAAAAGAGACTTTGAAGTTGTGGCTACTACCATCTTCCAGGTTGACAGTTAACAGCCTGCTCTTCAGTTCATCAAATTGCACTAAACCAATTGCTGCTCACTCATAAGCCTCCTGTTTCAAACTGCTCTGCTAAACAGACTGCTAGTACTGACGAAAAGACTGCTGTTTTGTGAATTTAGAGCCTGCTGCTGAGTCCAGACCTCCCTTCTGACAGCACAAGATGTCTGGTCCACTATGAGCCAGCTACCCAGTTCCTGGTAAGCAATGTTTGGGGGGGGGCTACTGGGGCGAGAAGTGGAGCTGGTGACATCATCAGGGGGCAAGTGGTTTCCAGAAAAAAAGAGAGAGCAGTCCACTCACGCAGGAGTGGCGTGAGTCACCCACTGTAAGTCCACCTACAGGAGACTGCCAGGAGACCTTTATAAAAATTTTGGTTTTCAAATTCCTGCTTGGAAGGTGTGCCCCAAGGCTAAAGTACATGGAGATAGAAAGTTTAAAATTCAAGTAAGGGAAATTGATTGGAAGTAGCATTTTTATCTGGTTTTAATGGCATGCTGAATAATTTTTTGCACCAGGGCTCTGTAATTAAAGTATTTTAATGGGATCTGAATCTAGTTTCTGGCTTGTTTTTTTAATTGAAGCACATGGCCTAAATGTAATATGAATTTACTTATCCTGATTAAATAAAATAGTGCACAGGTACCTGAGAAACTTAATTTTTCATTTCCATTCCTGGTGAGTTTTCGATTTTTGGGCCTTTTCTAACTATTGTTGTTCTCCCATTTTAATTTACTCAAATATGGGTTAAACCACTGGGCTCAATTCCCTTTAACTTTTTTTCTTAACAGGGAAACATTTTTCAAAGACTAATTTCAGTTTGCTCATGAAGAATTGTCGTGCTTCTTCGAAACTGGAAATAACTGACAAATGATACCACATAACAGCTTCCAAGTCTGCCTAACATATAAAAAAATCAAATGCCAGAGAGGATCTATACTGAGCACGTTTTGGAGGCCCTTTATCCTTACTTTTCCCTTACCACAATAAGTGGAATTTATGATTGCGCAAAAATTCCCACATTTGTGAAGATCAGATCCATATAAGAACAACTTTCTGGATTACTGGGTTTAATTTGTGTAGGTTCTGATATTTGCTCCAGTCCCAACGTCAAAGCTACAGTTTTTAAATGCCTCGATTTCTCCTGATTTCCCCCAGTCCATATTAAAATCTCACATCAGTAATGACTCAGGTATCAATAAATGAATGAATTGCAGTACAGAAATCCAACATCTTTTGTTTTAACAACTTTGGTGGTCTGTAACAAACCACCAGTAATAGGGGTTTACCTTGTTTAAGCTAACTCTCCATCCCTAAATACTGACAACTATTTGTTTAACAAATTGCAAGCACTTAAACCTACAGACACTGTTAGCAGACAAGAGGGTGGACATAGTGACAGTAACCGAGACTTGGGCAACACCGCACCATGACTGGGACCTTGCGATCCCTGGATATAAACTATACAGGAGGGACATGGTAGTCGGGAAGGGGGAGGGGTGGAAGTTTATATCAGAGAGGGAATAACTTGCATGAGGGAGGAGTCGGAGGAAGGGGAGGTGGAGGCATTATGGATTCAGTTATGTTCCAACAGAGGGAGAAAGGTGAGGTTGAGGGTGATTTGCAGACCACCCAACCAGGTTGAGAAGAGGGACAGGAAACTGAGCTCACAAATATTGGAAGCTGCGGGGAAAGGAAAGGTGGTAATTGTGGGGGACTTCAACCTTCCCAAGGTGAACTGGAGCATACCACCCACAACATGTGCTCGCAGTCAGGTGATCCTGGAAGGACTGCAGAGTGGGTTCCTGACTCAGGGTGTCACAGAACCAACAAGAGCAGAAGCAATTCTTGATCTGGTGCTCACAAATGGGGAGCATGTACAGGAAATAATGGTCAGGGAGCCACTAGGTGGGAGTGACCATTGCACAGTGTGGTTCCAGTTGGATATGGGTAGCGAAAGCATCCCGACTAAGACCAATATCTTGAATTTTAGGAGGGTGAACTTCAGTAAAATGGCTGAAGTGCTAAGGAGCCACCTGGCGGGCATCAGAGCAGATATGGGGGTGGACCAAAGGTGGTTCATCAACAAGGAAGGAATACTGGTTGCCACAGAGGAGTGCATTAGGCTCAGGGGGAAGAATACAAGGGCCAAAACACCCAACTGGTTCAGTTCTGCGCTTGCCCCCAGCAGTAAGGGAAAAGAGGCTGGCCTATAGAAAATTCAGGAAGACCAAGAGAGAGGTAGATAGGGAAAATTACCTAAGGTTGGCTAGTGAGGCAAGTAAGGAAGTCCAGCGAGCAAAGGAGCTGCAGATTGCTGAAGGAATTAACAAGGGGAAGGGGAAGAAGGCTTTCTTTCGCTATATAAGTGAGAAAAGGGACAAGAAGGAAGGGATTTTTAGGCTTAAGAAAGGGGAGGAGTGGGTGGAGAATAATGGGGGAAAAGCAGGATACTAAATGAATACTTCTGTTCCATCTTCACCAGGGAGAAGGACAGACCAGCGCCTTCAGGAGGGAAAAGAGGAGCGGGGGGGGGAACATAGATGTGGTGACACAGGTGAATAGGATGAGGACAGGGCTGCTGGCATTGAAGGTAGACAAATCACCAGGCCTGGACAGCGTACATCCAAGGGTATTAAGGGAGCTGGCAGGGTGACTGGCAGACCTATTTAATAATTCACTAGAGACAGGCATGGTACCGCAGGACTGGAGAACAGCACATGTGGTGCCCCTCCACAAAAGCATTCCCAAGGATGATCCAGGAAATTACAGACCAGTCAATCTGACCTCCACTGTGGGCAAGCTCATGGAGACCATACTAAAGGAAAGGTCGGTGGAATATCTAGAGCATGGTCTCCAGGATGCGAGACAGCATGGGTTCAAGGGGGGGGGGGGGCGGAGACTGTGTCAGATGAATCTGATTGACTTCTTTGACTGTGTCACCAAGACAGTAGGCAGGGGCCAACCAATAGACGTCCTCTATCTAGATTTTAGCAAGGCCTTTGACTCTGTGCCCCACAAAAGGTTGATCAGGAAATCTGTGGATTTCGGAGTTGGGGATAAGATGGCCAGATGGGTGGAAAACTGGCTGAGGGACAGAACGCAGAGAATGGTTGTGGAAGGAGAGTAATCTGGCACCAGAGAGGTAACCAGTGGAGTCCCACAGGGCTGGGTGCTGGGGCTGGTGTTGTCCAATGTCCTCGTCAGTGACACTGGGGATGGCATTAAGGGCAAAATGTGCCTATTCACAGATGACACCAAGCTCTGCAGGAGAGTGGACACAGCTGAAGGGATACAGGACCTACAGGGTGATCTGGAAAAGCTGGGGAGGTGATCCAGGATCTGGCAGCTTGGCTTCAATGGCAAGAAATGCAAAGTTATGCATATTGGGGCAAAGAACCCCAGGACAGAATACTACCTGGGTGGAGTCCGAGTATCTGTATCAGAGGAGGAGAAAGGCCTAGGTGGGAGTGATGATCACCAGTAACTTGAAGCACTCCACGCAGTGCAAGAAAGGACAGAAGAAAGAGAGAGGGGACATGATTCGGACATTCAAGTACTCAAAAGGTATAAGTAAGGTGGATAAGGAGAGTCTTTTTAAGCTGAGTGGTAACTATAACACAAGGGGGAACAGTCTTAAGTTGGAGGGTGGGAGGTTTAAGAGGGAGGTCAGGAAGCACTTTTTCACAGAGAGGGTACTGGACACATGGAATGTGCTGCCAGAAGAGGTGATCTCATTGAAGACAGTGGGTAGATTTAAGAGAGGCTGGGATAGGCATAGGGAGAAGGTAAGGATCATGGGTAGGGTGGATGGGAGGTGTGGGGGGGCAGGGACAGTAGCTCAAGCTGTAGTCCCTGCAATACGAGCAGACTAGACAGACCAAATGGCCTTCTTCTGCTGGCTTCTTTGTATGTTAAAAAGACCAGCTTAATTCACTTGGGAACTTAAGCAGCAGGCTGGTAGGACAGAGGTCTGGGGTTATATTCTGTTTTAACTGAAATATTTGAATAGTTTGTAAGTGAAATTAGTTCTATGTGTTGAAAATTATTACCTTGAATTAGAACTGTTACTTGGACTGTGATATTGTAACTTTGGAGGCTTGGGGACAGTTGTTCACAGGGTTAATTAGAGGAAATTTAAATGTTGTTTGCCTGGTGTTAGGAGGGACATTAGCTGCAATTACCTTTGTCTTTAAACAGGAATTACCTTGGCCTTCATTGTTCACTTCGGAACTTAAGCAGCAGGGTAGGACAGAGGTCTGGGGTTATATTCTGTTTTAACTGAAATATTTGAATAGTTTGTAAGGAAATTAGTTCTATGTGTTAAAAATTATTACCTTGAATTAGAACTGTTACTTGGGCTGTGATATTGTAACTTTGGAGGCTTGGGGACAGTTGTTTGGCAGGGTTAATTAGAGGAAATTTAAATGTGTTGTTTGCCTGGTGTTAGGGGAGGGACATTAGCTGCAATTACCTTGTCTTTAAACAGGAATTACCTTGGCCTTCATTGTTCACTTCGGAACTTAAGCAGCAGGCTGGTAGGACAGAGGTCTGGGGTTATATTCTGTTTTAACTGAAATATTTGAATAGTTTGTAAGTGAAATTAGTTCTATGTGTTAAAAATTATTACCTTGAATTAGAACTGTTACTTGGGCTGTGATATTGTAACTTTGGAGGCTTGGGGACAGTTGTTTGGCAGGGTTAATTAGAGGGAAATTTAAATGTGTTGTTTGCCTGGTGTTTGGTAAGAGCCCTCCCAGCCACCCTGTTTTGTAGGCTTTCTTAAATACTGAAAAGCCACTGGGGGTTGGGATTGAAGGGCTGAGTATTTCTGTTTTGGACTGAAATTCGAAGCAACAGGAGCTGGTGGGTTTGTGACATCATACGGTACCTGATGTCTGCTTACACACTGGACTGTATGTGTTTGTGAGACTTGGGAACTTTATTGGTGGGGTTGAAATTGGGTTTGTAAATAACTACAGTCAGTATAGAGAGAAACTGTATTCCAGGGGAAAGGGACTGAGAAAAGGGGGTGTGCCATTATAAACAGAGGGGGATAAACAGGGTGGCCATATTCCACCATGGCAGGCATCTTCGGAAGGGTTGTAGGCTGCACAGGCTGTGGGATGGCAATAATTCTAAATTGGGCCTGGAGAGAGGGAGGCTGCCCACTCTGTAGACAGCTATCTTGTATCAGGAGTGAGGTATATTGGTTAAGGAGTAAGCTGGGGGAGCTGGGGGGGTCCAAGGATAAGGGGTGGATACAAGGCAGAAGGGTGGGGCTGAGGGAGGCTGGGGCAAGGCTCTGAAATTACAGGACGTTAAGTTACAGCAAGCAGGAGGGGGATATTAGGACAGAGGACCCTTAGATAGGGAAGTTGATGCTAAGGGAAGTTTATGGGGTGAACATTCTGGAATACAAAGAGAGTGGAGAGGAAGAGTCAGGAGGGGCTATTGTGGAAGCCAAAACAGCAGACTGAGGGAAGGGAGCTCCTAAGGTGAACAGAGCAAGAGGGGAAGAAGAGGGCAGTTTAGAGATGCAGTCAAGGGAAACCTGGTTACTTGATGGAGGCCGACATAGAGTGTCACAGTAAATTTGAGCTACTAAGCAACCTAGAGGGGAGGAAGGGTTGGTGAAATGAGGAAACTTATACAGAGGCCGGGGAGGGAGTCGATCACCCATAGGGCATCACAGACCGCTACGGAAAGGATAGAAATAGTCCCAGAGGGAGAAGGGAAACATAAATGTTAAGCAAATGGGGAGATGTAACAATTCCAGACATGGAGGGAGGAGAGCATGATTGGAGAGAAACTGGGAGACAAGGAGGGAGGGAGCCCCTTAGCAGGGGGTCAGTACCAAGATGGGGCCCTAGCTAAAGGGGACCCACAGAGAGCCTCTGGAGGCAGGGGTACTATTACAAGGGGGAGGATGTGTGGGGAAGGGAAACCATCAGGCCAGGATAAATGGTTTGGATAAGAGAGGGTTAAAGGGACACCTATTCAGAGGGGTTTGAGTTAAGTGGCAAAATAGCAAGGGAGGCAGAAAGGGAGGGTGACAAGGGGTCTCTAATAAGGCAGGAAGACTCCATGAAACTGAGATCATGAATAAAGGGGGGAAGGGAGGCTGAGAGGGCATAGTGGAGGTAACCATAGGATGATGGCGGTGTTAAGGTTCTGTTATTGGGAGACTCGATGATTAGGGGTATCGCGTGGGAGGGACAGGGGGGTGGATGCCATAGCCAGGTGAAGGTAGTGAGTATCTCTGGGCTGACAGTGCACAGAGCAAAGTTCATGGTGTATGAAATGGTTAGGGATTGTGGAGGGAAACCGGATTTCCGGGTGCATTTGGGAACTAATGATCTAGAGGGAAATAGCGATTTGGAAATCCAAGCAAGGTTCCAAGAACTTCCAGAGTCTGTCAGGATAATGGATGCAACATTTCCTTTTCGGAGATATTGCCAGTACCAAAGGCCTCAGTGGAGAAAAAAGAATCACTAGGAGGTTAATGACTGGCTCAGGAAGTAAGGTGAGAGAGTGGGTTGGGGTGTTAGGGAACTGGAATGGAGTTTGGGAGGATAAGGGACTATATGCCAAGGACAGGTTTCATCTTGCCCCATTAGGGAAGGAAGTCCTTAAACAGGGATGGCTGACTACATACAAGAAAGGTGGGGTTTAAACTTGTGAGGGGAAGGGATAGGGAGGGGCTGACCAGAAGCCTCTCTCCAGATGAGGGAGTAGCCTTCAAGCCCAAGGGGGAGGGGGAAACAGACTGGGGTGGAGGTTTCAGGAGGAGCAGAGGAGGATGGAAGTATAAGGAATCTGGGTGGGGTTCAACAAAGAGGATCAGGATAAGGGTGGGGTTGGTGTTAGTAAATGCCAGGAGCTTGGGAAACAAGATGCCAGAGTTCCAGGCCATGCTGTTCGGGTTGGGGGGGGGATGTGGCAGCGGTCACAGAGACGTAGGCCAACAAAAACCATGACTGGGACCTAAACGTACGGGGGTACACTATGCTTAGGAAGGATAGAAAGGAGGGCAGAGGGGGTGGAGTGGCTATGTTCATTACATAGAAACACAGACTTTGACGGCAGATAAGGACCGCTAGGACCATCTAGTCTGCCCATTTCAGGATAGGCCGCAGATCCTAGTCAACCAACAGCCTATATCTTCCTGCCCCCCACAAGAATTGCCTTATGTCTGTCCCATGCATTCTTGAATTCTCCCACAGTTTTAGACCCCACAACTTCCTCAGGAAGGCTGTTCCATGCATCCACTACCCTCTCTGTGAAATAATATCCTCACATTGTCCCTGAACCGCCCTCCTTCTATCTTTAAATTGTGTCCCTTGTTCTTGCAAGTCTCTTTTTCTGAAAGATGCTACCTCTTGGACTTTGTTGATTCCCTTGAGGTACTTGAAAGTTTCTATCATGTCCCCCCTCCCTTCTTTCCTCAAGGGTATACATATTAAGCTCCTTAGTCTCTCCTCATACGGCTTCTCTTGCAGACCCTGCACCATTTTAGTTGCCCTCCTCTGGACTGCCTCTATCCTGTCTATGTCCTTCGGAGATGGGGTTCCAGAACTGGACACAGTATTCCAGATGGGGTCTCACCAACTGTCTGTACAGAGGATAACAACTTCCTGTTTTCTGCTGCTGATGCCTCCCCATACATCCCAGTATACCCCGGCCCCTCGCACTGCCTTCTCACATTGCTTACTAACCTTAAGGTCATCTGATATGATTACCCCAGGTCCCTTTCCTGTATTGTTGTTATTACTACCTCCCCACCCATTGCGTATTCTTCCCCTGGGTTCTTGTTTCCCAGGTGCATTATTTTGCACTTTTTTGCATTGAATCCTAGCTGCCATATGTCTGACCATTCCTCCAACCTTGCCAAGTCCCTTTTCATCCTTTCCACGCTTCCTTGTGTATCAACCCTGTTGCAGAGATGACATAGAAATTGCTAGGGTAGAAGAGGCAGAGGGAAACATGGAGGTCTTATGGGTCACCTTACGACCCCCAGCAGGAGATAAGGTCAAGCTGGGTGTAGCATATAGGCCCCCCGGGATGAGTGATGTTCTAGAGGATGGTTTGGTGGACAACATCATTGCCCAGTGTGGACCAAAGGGAAGGAGTGGTGCTGATGGGGACCTTAATATGCCAGGTACAAACTGGGGAACCATGTCCTCTAGGTGGCCAAGGAGCAGAGGCTGCTGGATGGCTTCCAGGATGTGTTCTAACACAGCATGTGATGAAGCCCACAAGGGAGGGCATGTCCTGGATGTGGTTCTGGCAGATGGGGACGTAACGGACATGGTTGCCACAGGACCCCTGACTGGGAGCGACCACAATACTGTCTGGTTTCAAATAAGCATGGGGGTGAGATCTAGGACACTGGCAGTGGACTTCAGGGGCAGACTTTATGGGCATGGGAAATATTCTCAAGGATCACTTGAAGGGGATTACCTCAATAACAAGTGTGGAAAGGAGATGGGAGGTCATAAACCGGGGACTTCATGAGGCAGTCAGGATCTGCGCTAAGTTGAAACATAAGGGAGCAAGGTCACATAAACCATGCTGGTGGTCCAGTGAGGTACAGATAGCAGTCAGAGAAAAGAAGGTGGCCTACAAAAAAATATAAAACAACAAGAGGGGATAGGGATAAGGAAATGAACCAGCTTGCATCTAGAAAAGTCACCCGTATGGTGAGGGGAGCAAAGTCCAGTAAAGAGCAGCGGCTGGCACAGGGGATACATGGAGGGGAAAAGGGGTTCTTCCGGCACATTGGGGAGCGGAGAAAAACTAAGGGCCATCTCAGCAGATTGGGATCAGAAGGAGGGTGGGTGGAAGAGGCGAGGGACCAGGCAGAGGTATTTAACGAGTACTTTGCCTCTGTGTTCACTAGGGAGAAGGATGGGATATCCACAAAGCAAGGCACGAAGGGGATAGAAGCGTCAGTAAGTGGGATCAGGGGAGCAACAGAAATGGAGCAAGAGGGAGGGAGAGGTACCCCAGGGGTGTCACATCTGGATAAGGATAAAAAGGCCAGTAAGGTGGAGGGAACGGATGATGCTATCTCCGCCAAAGGGTGTGGTTAGCCCTCAAGGCCCTAAAGAAAGACAAAATCTCCTGGGCGGATGGCATTCATCCGAGAGTACTATGGGAATTGAGGACATACTGGCTGCACTTCTGGAGCTTTTCAGCAGGTCACTTGGAGAGCAGGAGGGTACCTAGGGATTGGCGAGAGGCATATGTGGTACCAATCCATAAAGGGGGTCGAGGGAAGTACCAGGTAACTATAGACCCATCAGTTTGACCTCGTGGTGGGAAAATTAATGAGAGTATACTAAAGGAAACGATTGGGGTGTACTTTGGAGGAGGTGGAGATCTTGATAGGTCTGCAACATGGGTTTGTGCCAGGTAGATCATGTCAAACTAACCTTGTGGAGTTCTATGAATGGGTAACATCAGAACTGGACAGGGTAAGCCTGTGGATGTATTATTCTTGGACTCCAGCAAGTGTTTGACTCTGTCCCCACAATGGTCTGGTGGAGAAGCTGATGGGGTTAGGAGTAGGCCCTTTGATGGTCAGATGGATTGAAAACTGGCTAGCTGGACACACTCAGAGAGTAGTGGTCTGTGGGGAGCTCTCAAACCCTAGAGAGGTTGGTAGTGGTACCGCAGGGCTCAGTCCTGGGTCCAATCCTGTTTAATGCATACATATCGGACATCAAGGAGGGTACAGGGTGTGAAATGAGTCTCTTCGCGGATGACTCCAAGATGGGAGCAGTAGTTGAAGGAGAAGAGGGGAGGTTGGCCCTGCAAGGGGACCTGGACACCCTGGAAAGCTGGGTCACACATGGAAATTAAATTTAATATCACCAAGTGCAAGGTGTTGCATCTTGGTCGGAAACCCAAACACAGGTACACCCTGGGAGGGAGGTGCTGGAGGCCTCAATAGGGGAAAAGACCTAGGGGTCATGGTGGATGCATGTATGAATAACTCTGAGCAGTGCAGGAGAGCAGCTAGCAAGGCAAACAGGATGTTGGGATGCATCGTGAGGGGATCACCTCTAGGAGCAAGGAAGTGATTCTGCGCTGTACAATGGACTGGTTAGACCACACCTTGAGTACTGTGTACAGTACTGGAGACCACACTTGAAGAGGGACATACAGCTCCTGGAAAGGGTACAGGAGGGCAACAAAGATGATCACGAGGGCTAGGGATTTGATGTATGAGGACAGACTTGAGGAGCTCTGCCTGTTTTCATTGGAGGAAAGGAGAGAACAGGGGGACATGATTGAGGTCTTCAAGTACCTCAAGGGAATAAATAGGGTAAACATGGAGGGGATCTTTAGACTAAAGTAGGGAGGTATCACCAGAGGGCATGGTTTGAAGTTGGAAGGGTGAGGGGGAAAGAGGAGGAGGTTTTTCACTGAGAGGGTGGTGGACCCTTGGAATGCACTGCCTGGTGAGCTGGTTCAGAGATCCACAGTGGAGGGCTTCAAGAGAGGGTGGGACAGACACAGAAAGTGGATGTATCAGATGATGGCCTGTCCCAGGGGGGTGGGGATGGATGATAGGGGTTTCTGGAGCACAAGGGATGGGAGGGTCTCGGCACCCAACTAAGGAACTAAGGTTCAAGCAGACTCGATAGACTGTAAGGCCTAATCTGCTGGCAAATAGTATGTTAGTATGTTAATTCATTTTGCAAGAAATTTGCTTTGATAGTATGCAATTACACTGCCTTTTTTCCACCTTATCTGCCCTAATGAGATTATAGTCTTGTATAGAGAAAATATTGATCCAGAATATTACTCTTCAACCATGCCTCCGTAAATGTAAAATTGGGGTTATGTTCAACTGCAAATTCTTTTATCAAATTTAACTTGAGTACTAGACACCTCACCTTCGCCTGAATAAATGACACGCCCTTTTTAAAAAGCCTAGTGTCTCCAACGGGGGCACAGTTTGGTCTTGCATTTGGATTAATATCCCCACAAAGCATCAAATTTAAAATACTAAAATGTTTAATAATCCCTCCCAAAATGGATATAAAATATGTTAGGAAAACATTTCTTATGAAAGGCATCCCCCAAATATACACCAATACAATGTGCTTTATACCCATTATTTAATAAATTATGTTTTAAACAGGCCTCCCTCAACTCATCCAGCACCCACAGCACGGGGAAATGCCCCTTAAGCCATTTATCGAATTTACCACACCACTGTTTGTGCAATTACTACAGCTTATCATAAACCCTAGCACCATTCCAGCCATAAATAATTTATATAAGCCATTCTCTATAAGCCACAATTTCTGGAAAGGGAAACTTAAGCTGCTCTCCATTTTTAAATAAAACCATAATATTATAGCCTGTGTTACAGGCACAACAAAACAAGAACGCCATTCAAAATTCATCTGTCCGAGTTCATTCTGTGTCCACCTATTGTAAAACAGATAAAAGAGCTTTCAAACGGCACACTCCCTGTGTAGTGCACCCCTTTACACTGCAAGGAATGTGAATTCTGGAACATATTATGGTATATCATGACCAAGGCCCCTGGAATTCTGCGGTTCTGAGGTTGCGGAATTTGCCGCAGAATTTGCATCATGCCGCAGAATATATATAGTGCCGCAGAATTAATTGTTTTTGGTGAATTTTCATATAAATATACTGTTTTTCCATAGTGTCAGGCTTTCTTTCCCACCTCGTTTATCCTGAAGCCCCTCCTCTATGCTCAGCATATGATGTCATTGATGACATCTTTAGCCAATGACAGGACTGCATTCTGCCAGAGAAATGAATAAATCATGCCGCAGAAATCAGAAAATGCTGCCGCAGAAGTCAAAGAGCCCTGCCGCAGAAATCAGAAAATTCTGCCGCAGAACACCAGGGGTCCTGATCATGACTCACAGTTACGAGGTTTGGTGAAAAAAAAAATCACAGTATCAATACCGTACGGTTTCAAACTGTGGTATACCGTCACACCGGTATACTGTAAGAACCCTATAGGACTGCAATGAACCATCTCTATAAGAGGTATAATATAAATTGATTGAAACTCAACAGGACTGGATGGCGTATAGATCTTTAAGGAATCTATGTGTAGAAGTGAGATTAACCACAGCAAATTATATAAGAAATAAAACTGAAACAGCAGCTGGGGAATCCCAAGATATTTTGGAGTATAATTAAAAATCTGAGGCGATATGAAAAGCTCCAACAATATAACAATTTGTAATGAAGCTGGGGAACCGGTGGAAGGCAGTGAGCTGTCGGAGGAATTTAATAAGTTCTCTGTTGAGTCTGGACATTTCTTTATTGATGATAATTCTCCTGAAGAAATTTTAGGGAATTATGTTCTAGGGGATAGAGTACATGATTTTGTCTTTGCTGAAATTCGGTAGAGTGAGGTTATGGAGCTTTTATTGGGTTTAAGACAGGGAAAGGTAGTGATTCTGATGAAATATCCTCCACAATTTTGAAATCTGCAACCCTACAGATAGCTGCCTCGCTAACATTTTTATTTAATTGGTCACTGCAGTCTGCAGAATTGCCTTTGGGATGGAAACTGGTGACGGTTGTGCCTGGGTTTAAGGGGGGGAGGTCCGGAAAATATGACAAACTACAGGCCAATATCACTTTTACTATGATCTCTAAGCTGCTTGTGAAAATTGTCGTAAGGCAGCTGAGAGACCATTTTGGGGAGAGGGACAGTATGATAAGTATCAGTTGAGGCTCCGAGAGGGACATAACACAAACACAGCTGTGTCAAAGGTCTTCGATGATGTCAACAAAGGAACACAATCTGGTGCATTTATGGGTGCCATTCTTGTTTACCTCTCCAAGGCCTTCGGTGCAATGGACCATGTGATTCTATTGAATAGATCAGAGGCATTAAGGATAAATGGGGTGGCTCTGAGGTGATTTTTGGATTATTTCAGTCAGTGTAGGGAGTGGACTTCTGTCAATGGTGAAATGGGGACTTGGATATAGTAAGGCACTGGTTCATTATATGAAATTATGGGAATAATTGGTGTTGCTGATGTTCCCACCATTACATTAAGTTATTGCTGCCATCTACTTGACAGTGGTAACCTAACCAAAACTGGGTCTGGTCTACTATACATTTGGAATTTAAACTGCCTTCTTGCACCACTGTCTGATTTAATTATTTATTTGTATTTAAGTGACTATTTCTTTAATTGGTTTTGAGATTTGGTGGGAGGTTATTTTGGGGTAGGGGGTGTTGTGTGTTGACAGTTTAGGAGTTATAGACTGGTTGCGTGCATAGGACTAATTTCTGTTAGTGTGTGAGTGGTTATTTGGCTGCATGGCTAGAGTTTAGAAGTGAATGTGTGGGTACTGTCAATTGCTGATGGGTGGAGGAGTTTCTGTTGTGGGTGGGAAGATGTTTTATCTAGGACTACTAGTTAGGTTCTGGGATGCATTGCCTATATCTGACCCCGGGGCTCAGTTTCTCCCCATCTCTGCTCAGGGATTTGCGACCCTTCTGTGACCCCCCCCCCCACCACCACCACCACGTGCAGCTTACTGTTGGTGCAGGGAAGGGATCAGGAGGCATGGGGGGAGTAAGTGACTTGGGAAAGGCTGACAGGGAGGATGGCTTTAAGGTTGGAGGGACCAGGAGATGTTCTAGTGTGAAATGGTGGCTTGAGAGAGGTCATGTGTTTAGTCCCCATATGGGCAGGTAGCTGAGTGGCCAGCTGCCACCATTCTTCCTTTTTGAGTGGTGCTGTGCAATTCTAGATTGATTAGGAATAAGTCTGGTATTATGGTGGATCTTATTTCCTCTGTCAATCTGGCTTGCATTACGGAGATATACCTGGGTGATGATGCTTGCCTGATTCCGGAATTGTCGGTCCCAGCTGACTTTTCTGAGACGGGGGGGGGGGGGGCATCTGTTTTAGATATGAGCTGAACCTGGTGGTGCAGCCATTGGAGGATATCTCATTATTTGAATGCATGGCTGTGTGCTGGGGTCCAGGTGCAAGTTGCAGAATCCTCCTTGCGTACCGACCTCAGATGTGTGATGGGGAACTTTCAAGTACTTGAAGATCCCAATCATGTCCCCTCTCTCCCTCCCTCCTGCCTATACCAAACAATGGAGGAAATCCTGACCCAACTGTGAGAGTTTGTCATCGACCCAAGCATTAAAGTCACCCAGAATAAGCCATCTGGCCATTTCCAACACTCTTTCAGCAATGAAGTTCACAATTTCTTGCAGAAAAGAATAAATAAGGTTGATAAGGAGAGTCTCTTTAAGCTGAGTGGCAACCATAACTCGAGGGGGGCATATTCTAAAGCTGGAGGGCGGGAGGTTTAAAAGGGAGGTCAGGAAGCACATCTTCACAGAGATGGTGGTGGAGACTTGGAATGCACTGCCAGAAGAAGTAATCTCATTGAAGACAGTGGGCAGCTTTAAGAGAGGCTGGGATAGGCATGGGGGATGGTAAGAATCATGGGTAGACAGGATGGGAGGAGTGGGGAGGGAGGGCAGGGACATTAGCTCATGCTGTGGACCCTGAAATAAGAACAGACTTGATAGACCAAATGGCCTTCTTCTGCTGGCTTCTTCGTATGTTTGTATGTATGTATCTCTGGGCCTTGCACAAGCCACTGCATTGCTTCTGTAACTCACCAACATGACCATGCCTTGGACTTGGTATTCCCTCTGGGGCTTGAGATTGCCAACTTCAAGATTTATCCAGTTGGTTGGATCATTGTGCCATCAGGTTCACTTTCAGGGACCCCCCCTTTAGTCCATCCCCTGTGGACACCCCCGTGTTCAGTTCTGTCCTTTGCAAGGGCTTTAGTCAGGACTCTTATCAGTACTGGGCACCTTGGTTGTGTTTACAACATACACTAGGGGACTGGATGAAGCAGTGGTGGCCTAAAACAGGGGAGTCACTGCAGTGTTCAGTCTTGTGGCACCAGTTTGTGTACACCCATTGGTTTCATGGCTTGGCTTGCCATGGTCTGACGGCAAGCTGAGGGAGATGAAAGCAAAGAGGATGGAGGTTAGAGTATTACTGGAGGAAATCCAGGGCCTAGGAGGACTGACTGGCTTTGATGGCTCACTACAGCAAGTATCAAAGGACAGTCACCAATAAAGAAGTAGTGTTCCTGTATAGGAAGATTGCTGCTGGAAGGAACCGACTGGCTCAGCTCTTTCAGACTGCGGACAAGCTCCTCCGTCCAGCCTGTCTGGATCCTATGAGAACTGTTTCACCTGCAAAATGTGAGGCGTTCACTCGGTTCTCTTCGGACAGAGTGTCCTCTGTTAGGGCTGGAATTTCATTAAGTCTAGCAGTACTGAGCTTGCGAGTCTAAGATACATTTTAGTGGTTATGGAGAGAGTTTCAACCAGTGATGATAGAAGAAGTATGTTAGGTGATCTAGGAGCTGCGGCCTACATTTTGTGATCTGGACCTAGGCCCAATACATCTACTTGTAATTTGTGTAGGGCAGCTGGGCCTGGTGTTCGCTGGGACTGTCCGGTGCTCCTTGTCAGAGGGTGCTGATCCCAGTGTCTCTGAAAAGCACGCTGGTGAAACCACTTCAGAAAAAGCCATCTATGAACTCAGACGTACTAATCAATTACTGCCCTGTCTTTAACATCCCCTTCTTGGGGAAGTTATTGAGAAGGTAGTTGTGCTGCAACTTGAGGCACACCTTACTGCCTTTAACATCTATGAGCTTTTTCAGTCTGGGTTTAGGTCCATGCATAGCACAAAAAGCACACTAGTTAGGGTGCACAATGATCTGCTCAGGGCAAGAGACAGAAGAGAATGCTCAGTTTTCATTCTCCTTGACCTCTCCTTAGCGTCTGACACTGTGCTGGCTCAGGGAGTATGCAGGACTCACTGGCAAAGTCGTCTGCTGGTTTGAGTCCTATCTCAATGACAGGATTCAGAGGTTGGTGTTGGGAAGGTTCTCCTCACTTCCAGTGGTTCTACCCTGAGGCTCGGTCCTTTCACCCACGTTGTGTGTGGTGTATATGCTACCCCTGTGTAAGATCATTAGGTAATACGGGCTTGGGTTTCACTGCTATGCAGATGATACCTAGCTCTATATTTCTTTTGCACCTGGGACACCTGGAGCGGTTGATATGCTTAATAAGTGCCTGGCTGAGAGCCAAGATTGGATGTCATCGAGCTTGTTGAGGCATTACCCTGGATAAAACTGAAGTCTTGGTGGTGGAGCAGGGTCGCAGGAGTGGAGTGACAGCTACCAAGAAGCAGACTGGGCTTCAGCTCAGCCTCTGTGGGCTTCTGGCTACCACTAAGGTGAAAATTCTAGGAGTAATTCTGGATGAGGGATTGACATTTGAGGCTCAGGTGTCAGTAGTAGTCCAGAATGGCTTTTACCATCTACAGAACATAAGCTTGATTATTGCAACGCTGTTTATATTGGGGTCAGTGGAGGTACACTGGGGTGCCTGCAGCTGGTGCAGACAAAGCCACTAGGTTGTTGACTGGCCTTGCCAGGACATATCATGTCTCCCCGGCACTGTATGACCTGCACAGGCTGCTGGTTAAGTGGCATATCTCCATTACAGTTGGCTTGCTTACTCACAAGGCCTTGCATGGGCTACATGACCAGGCCATTGAAGTAGCAGGCCCAGTCCTTTGGAACTCATTTCTGAGAGGAGGCCCCCCCTCAATGGAGGCCTTTAAGAAGAGTCTGAAAACCTACTTGTTTGCACAGGTATTTGGTGACTGATGTCCGCTTTTTGCCTTCATCGCAGTCTGACGCTATTTATTCATTTATGATGGATTTTATTATAGTTGAGCTTTTAAGTATTATTTATTATTTTATTAATTTGTTATACTGGTCCTGTGAAAGTCTGAAGCCTTCCCTGAAGTGTTGAAATACAGTTGAGATGCACCCCAGAACAAAAACCCTTCTACTCGTATCCCTCTTTCTGTAGCCCACTGCAGTAGCAATCTTTGCTTTGGGTCTTTCTTAACCCATTTTCCTATTCAAACTACAAGGGGGTGGCCTTCTATTGTAGCCTCTCACTCTGTGCTTCCCTACTATATTTCTGTTTCATTTCTGGTGGTGTAAAAGAAAGATCACCGAGAGTTGTTAATCCTCAGTACAGTCTATAAATGAGTGAGTAGAAATAGTGCACAATATGCCCACTATAGGCTGGTAAAAGGCTTGAGTAAAGTGGAAAAGCCTTTGTAAATAGAAGGGATAAGAAGAAATAATACAGGGATGCCCGTAAAAAGTAAACACCCTTTAAGTGCTATTAGGACGAGAAGTGAAAGTTACCGCTTGATGCAGTTGAAATAAAAAGTATTTTTTCTCTACTTTTCTTCTTGGTGCCGCGGCAGAGTCCAGGTACTGTACAAGGGAGTGTTTTAAAACTCTTTGTGAACCTGTTGGGTCACGAAGGCCTTACAGGGAACAGATAAGGCCCAAATGCAATTTAGCCCGTCAGCTGACAATTTCATCCGACAAGACAGAAACATGCAACATTTCTTTGTCTATGTTCAGAGAATGAGGCAATTAGTTCTGTTTACTGCTTCAGCAAGTAAGGAACGATGCTATTTGGCTCAGCAGCCAAGTTAAAAGCTGCCCCAGATTCACTACAGATCTCCGGGGCTGATGGGTCACCACTGACTGTCGCAGGCTCGGTCAAGTACCTGGGGGTAACCCTTGACCCGCAGCTGGATATGAACCTGCACATACGAAATACATGCAAGGCCTCAAACTGCAAGCTGGGTCAGGCTTACAGAGCAAAAAGCTGTTTAACTCCAGCTGCCCATCTTGCTCTAGCCAGGGGAGTCCTCCTACCCATGCTTTGCTACGGACTAATCACCTTTGCCCATGTTGCAAAAACTAGTCTAGTAAAGTGGGACTCAGCATACAACAACATATGCCGTTTTGTGCTCTCAGCCCCCCACCTCACTCACCACTATGAGCTTTACACCCGGCTTGAGTGGCTCCCACCGGAAACACACCACTCTTATGTTGTGGGCAACTTCATTGACAATATTGTCAGAACTGCCACCCCTCAAAACCTTGCTGAGACCCTTGTTCTTGCTACACCCTCCTACAACGTGCGATCCAGCGGCTCCCATGCCCTCCTGGTACCTAAAACCCGCACACAAATGGGTGATCGAGCCTTCGCTGCGTATGCGCCCAGGGTTTGGAACTCTCTTCCAACTAGCACTCGCTCCTCTCCCTCGCACCAGACCTTTAAAGCCTCCCTCTGGGGTTTTCTCAAAACGGCTGCCACCTGTCTCTGCACTACACAAACCCTCTCAGCCTGAGATGCCCCAACTAACTGAGATGCTACCTAAACATTACAACTTGGGCAGAGCACAACTGTGCTCATACTCCTCCTGTTCTCACAGCATATATAAAAATGGACCATTTAGGCCCACCGGCAAAACAGGGTGAGCACTATAACTGTGCACTCCTTTCTCTCGCACTTGGCCCAGTCTATCCCAACTGTGACTCCTCATTATTCTAACTGCTAGCCTTACAACTTGTTGCCTGGAGCGATTAATTCACACTGCAGATACATAGATACATAGATACATAGACAGTGTCAGCAGATAAGGGCCTATGGCCCACCTAGTCTGCCCATTTGAGCTTGTAAGTTCAGTTTGTTTTCCTAGAAGTCTATTTCCCCTTAACCCTGACCTCTAGAATTCCTTTATGTCTATCCCATGCATTCTTAAATCCCGTGATTGTTTCAGCCCCCACCACTTCCTCTGGCAGGGTGTTCCACTTGTCCACCACCCATTCTGTGAAGAAATCTTTCTCATGTTTCCTCTGAATCGCCCTCCTCCAACTTCATCCCATGCCCTCTAGTCCTGAAACATCTTTTCGCTTAAAATAGTGTTTTCCTGCACCCTGTTCCTCCCTGTAAGATACTTGTATGTCTCTATCATATCCCCTCTCTCCTCCTCTCTCCAGGGAGTACATGTTCAGTTCCTTCAACCTGTCTTCATAGGACTTGTGATGCAACCCATGCACCATCTTTGTTGCCCTCCTCTGAACCTTCTCTACCCTGTCTATGTCTTACGTAGGTATGGTCTCCAGAACTGTACACTGTACTCCAGGTGGGGCCTCACTAGTGTCTTGTATAGCAGAATTATGACCTCCCTTTTCCTGCTGGTGATGCCTCTGCCTATACATCCCAGCATCCTATTTGTTTTACCTGATGCCTTGTCACACTGTTCTCTACCTTGAGGTCATCAGAGATGACAACCCCAAGATCCCTTTCCTGCTTGGTGCATGCTATATCCCTACCCCCCATCTGATATATTGTGCCAGGGTTTTTGTGCCCCATATGCATTATCTTGCACTTCTTTGCATTGAATTTCAACTGCCAAACCCTTGACCATTCTTCAAGTTTCTGCAGGTCCCTTCTCATTCTGTCTACACCCTCTGGTGTGTCTACTCTGTTACAGAGCTTTGTGTCATCAGCGAACAGTGAAATTCTGCCTTCTATATCCTGTGCTTCCTACTGACTGCAATGTTTAATACTGTATTATAATATCTGTTTTTAGTATTGTTGTCTTACAATGTCCCTGTGTTCTGGTCACTTTATATTAACTCTTCACTACTATTTGCCTGATGAAATCCGATGCTTGTAAAGTCCCTGTTGTGCTAATTCTATGTAATGTAATCCTCCACTTGTACTTGCCTGATGTTCATGTATGTACCTTGTAATGTACCTTGTAATCTCCCGGGTCACACCTGAAAATAGGCACTTGGCTGTCTAGTGTGCTTACCCGGTTAACAAAAGCAAATAAATAAATATACCTTTAAAATTAGAAGAGGTTTTACAGATTCTGATTATATAACTAGACATATTTATGTACTGGGTCTCTATATAATATGATGGAAACAGCGGCATTACTTTCATAGGAGGAGTTTAAAGAACAAGGCATTTTTCCTATTTTATTTTTAGATGCTGCAACAAGAAAGCAAACAGATGTCTGAAAGCTAAATAAATGATACAAACAGTGCTCCTTTTCCTTGCTAAATGCAGAGGTCTATGTGCTTATAATTAGCTATAGTAGCAAGCCTGGAAAGAAGGGAATTCATTGCAGGAAAAGCAAGGAAAGATGTTTTCTTTTAAAATATGTTCATTAAATACATTAAACGACACGGAGATTACTCTGGCATAAAAAGTATAAGCTCACTGAATTAGTATGCAGGTTAGAGAACCGTGTCTCTAACAGATACAGAGAATGAATGAAGGTAGGGTTGAAAGAGGGCAGAAGGCCCTAAAACTTTACCTGTTCCGTGTGGCTTCAGTAATCAACTGGTGGGCTCTATAGAGCCAGCGGGCCCAAACCAAGCCCTACTTATAATAGATCTACAGTTGATGTCATCAAAAGGAGGGCAGGGCTTAGACCCTTAAGTGGCCCTTAAACTTCCTATGGTTGTAATAAAGGTTTGATAGCCTCTTAAACGAACAGGGTGGCAAATCCTGGCGTTATTTAAGTAAATGGATGTTCTGGGTTAAGCTGAACCCCCACATACCTGTATTAGACTAGATTCTATATATATATAACAATTAGTATGGGTCAGCTGACCATATTAATGTCACTAGGAAGCCCTATAAAAAGTCTGTCTTTTCAGCTAAAGAGTCAGTAGAGCTAGGAGAGTTGTACTGAGTGGAGGTACAACTGGGAAAAAGCACAGAAGATAGTGAAATTGACTGTATTTGACTTTCACTCTGTGACAGCATTGTTAAGGTAGAACATTGCTGGAGTTCGGGAGAGCAAGTATTTTCTTTATTTGATTTATTTATTTATTTTCTTGATTTGGATTATTTTGGATCTTATTCTGAAGTCAAGAATAAATCTGTTTATTTTGAAAATAAATATCACACAGCAGAAATGTGTGTTTTACACTCATACCATTGTGTTTAGTGTTGTCTATTCCCACACCCTCCTATAAATTGGTGTGAGAAATGGGATACTGTTTGTCCATCGGATAGTGGGGGAAACCAGTAATAGATATCAGACCTGATACCTAGACAAATGCTAAACAATGGCTGATGGTGGCGATTAGAAGATACTTGGAAAGGTAACAAGATCGGAGACCAGAAGGATGGGAGAACCTTTAAACCCAGGGCTGGCTTACGACGTTCGACCAAAGATGAGAAAGGATAAAAGCGAGCAAGAGGAAGAAGAGGATCAAGAGCCAGATCCTAGGGAGAGACGATGGGAGACCGGAGAGGGACCACCAGAGGATTTAGGAGACCTACAACGGTGGCTGGCAGTCTGCCAGGTAGAAATCGAGAGACAACAGGATATTGACGCCCAGGAGAGGGATCAAGACCGGAGATGACAAGATTTCAGGTGGGCTGAAACTATGCAGGCATTTAGAGACTTGAGGGCAGGGCAAGGGACAGATGGGAGTACAACAAGCATTAATCCCAAATATATAAAAATCTCTAAAATGTTAGCCACCTATGATATCGAAGCCTACCTTACCACCTTTGAAAAAGTGGCAAGGGCATGTGGGTGGCCACAAACGTAGTGGGTAGTGCGACTGGCACCCTATCTATCAGGAAAAGCACAGTTAGCCAATGGGAATATGGACTCTAGATTGGTTGATGACTACGATCTAGTCAAACAGGAGAGGCTGAAGAGGTACAATATCAATGCAGGGTTTCATGCCCTAAAACACTTTGCCCATGACCTCCCTCATGAGACTTATGTACAACTCAGGGAACTCTTGTGTAAAGTGAATGCAGCCGGAGGGGAAATCTAGGAATGACATTATCAAAATATTTGTAATGGAGCAGTTTTTACAGGTATTACCAAAGGAAGTACAAATAGGGGTTAAAGAGCATAACCCTGAGACTGTGGCGATTGTGCTAACCTTGGCAGAGGATTTTCTATCAGCCCACCAGCCCTACAAAAAGGGAGGACAGCGGACACCTGACCCTCCAGTAGTGAAACCAACTACCCAGCTGGTAAGACCTCAACAAAATGTATATACTAGAAGATATGAGAGTAGGAGTGGGTCAGGTGGAAGAACTTTGCCCCAGATATTATCTGCAGAAATTGTAAAGGACTAGGGCATATTGCTCGATTTTGCCCTACTAGAAAGGTGGATACAACCCATTTAGCCCTGTTGAATCCTGGGAATTTTACTATGCCTGTATGTCTAGGGCAGTGATCCTCAGACCGTGGCTCTAGAGCGTGGCTCAGTTGGTAGCATATCTGCCTCTGGACCAGAAGGTTGTGGGTTCTTGTCCCACACTGGGATTGAAGTTGCACCTAAAAATCGCTGGCATCCGAGTGCAGTTTTGGGGGTGCTGTACTGCTGGGGTATGCCATCCTTCAGATGAGATGTTAAACCGAGGTCCCTTCTGCCCATCCTGGTGCTGTCCTGGTGGGCGTCCAGGTGGAAGTAAAAGAACCCAGGGCACTCTTCGCAAAGAGTAGGGGACATTCCCGGTGTCCTGGCCAACATTCTCCTTCCCATAAACCGGTTCATGCAATTATCTAGGCTGTGTATGGGTGCTGATGTGCAATATGGCTGCCACTACACATTCAGTCACTTCACTACCAGTCTAGCATTGCTTGTAAAGCACTTTGGGATGCATTGTGTATGAAAAGCGCTATATAAATGCTGATTCTTCTTCTTCTTCTTCATGTGGCTCTTCAGCTTATCACCTGTGGCTCTTCCCAGTAAGTGATGAAAATAGTTACTGCACTATACAGTATTAACCAACCAGGATGCACTATAATACCACTATATCGTACACCAGCAAGTATTATTTTCAAAGATTATTGCAAATCTTCTTGCAAGCTGCACCCTATCAGACTGTGCAAATGTTAACTGATGTTTAATAAATGGAATAAATGAAATGAAAGAAATGTTTAGTAATTGAAATATTTTCTTTTACGCTGGAGTGTGTTTGCCAAACTTTACTAGGAAGTGGACGTTCTTGGCTAACGTGACTGCTCATGTGGCTCCTGAGCCAGTCAGGACTGAGTATCGCTGCTCTAGGGGAACAGACAGTAATGGGATTGACAGACACAGGCAGTAAAAATACGTTGGTGAGAACTGATGTAATGAAGATGGTTAATCCAGGGCCTACAATGAAGGTGGTATGTGTTCATGGGGACGCTCACCAATACCCAGAGGTGTAGCCAGGAATTTTAACGTTGTACTCAGAACTGATGCACTGTTGCCCACGCCCCCATTATGTAAACATAAACCAAAATATGCAAAGCCATGTCGCACCAACAATAGCCCCCCCCCCCATTTGCCATGTCTGAGTTCAAGTAATCAGTTTCTTCCTGTATTCCGTCCTTTGTTTTTCTGCCTGCTTGGTGGTTTTTCTTGTTTGTGTATTTGGCTGGTGGAATCAGTGCCCCATAACGAACAACAAAGGCAAAAGGGCTCAGTGCGACACAGACACAATGTGACTCACAGTGTCCTTGCTTTCTCCTTTTTGTTGCCTGATTTGTTGCCCCGCCTGATTTTTTTTTTCTTTTATATTGTACTCTGCTGCGTACAGTGTGTATGCCTGCCGACACCCCTGCCAATATCCAACCACAAACATGACACGGGGTAGAAGACAAGAAAGTGACTGTAACTGCTGGGATGGTACCCAAGTTACCTGTCCCCATCGTTACATGGCATGACTTTTCTGAGTCTGCATCACTTATCAAAGATCAAGGGGCTTTCTCTGCAGTGACCACCCGGTCACAAAGTCACAAGGAACTGGTATTAGGGGAAGTTTTTCCTTTTGAAGGAGAAGTGATAGATCCACCAGGAAAAAGTCCCTAAATGCCAAAAAGAAACTTCAACAACAGTGGCAGAGGAAACAACAAGGACTCCCTATACCTAATAATACTGTTTTTGTAAAATCAGACATGTATGACAGTCAAATGAGTGATGCAACCCTGAAACCTTTGGTTGGGAAAGATTAGAAGACAGGTACACCAGAAATGGTGATTATTCAAAAATTGTTATACCGAATTTGTACTCGCCCTGATACAGGGGAGAAAGTAGAGCAATTAATGGTGCCCCAAAGGTACAGAAAAGACATCATGTCCTTAGGGCATGACATCCCATGGGCAGGACATGCTGGGCGGGATAAAACCCTAAACAGAATTCTGCACAGATTCTTTTGGCAGGGTATCCATGATGAGGTAGCAAGATATTGTCAGGCATGCCCAGAGTGTCAGTTGTCAGTTGACAGCTCAAATAGGAAAGAAAGAGGTAGTTCCCTTGGTGCCCCTACCATTAGTCACCACACCATTTGAACATATTGGTATGGATATTGTGGGACCCCTTGACAAGAGCTGTAAGGGCAATAGATTTATTTTAGTGGTGTGAGACTACACCACTAAATATCCGAAGTGGTTTGGGTGAGGATGTCTCACGTCAAGTACACTGCTGCCACAAAATGTAGATTGGCAGTTGGATTGTTCATTTCTAAGATATTAATAACTGATCTGGTAGCCAGTCAGAAAATCAGGAGCTTTTCTTGGCTCATGAAGAATTAGACTTTTTTTTAGCTAGCAATTAGACATGTGATACATTTTAAAAAGTTTCCTGGAAACTTAAAAAACACTAACGAAAACCAAGAAGGTTCTGAAAGTTCTGATAAGGTTTGGGTAACTCCCAGAACCTGGACACCATTTTCTGTTCTCCAATGCCTAATAGAAACGTTGTCCTCAGGGGGTAAGGTCTCCCGATGGTTCAGGAACATAGTCGAACAGTGGAAGCGGGGCTGTGACCCAGTGGTTACTACGGTACACTGAAGGGGTACTCACTTTCGTAAATGTCGGAAGAGAACCTTCATGGTGTCGTGGTTCGGTGGAGGAAGAGTGTGCACCAGGTCTCTCATGCACTTCTTACGCTGGAAAAGGTCCGGGGTTTCTAGAAACACAGAAACACAGAATTTATTGTCAGAAAAGGACTGCTTGGTCCATCCAGTCTGTCCAGATGTTCCCTGCCTAATCTAGCTCTGCGGACCCTAACTGTTCTCCGGAGACCCTTCCTTCCTTCCTCTTCCCTACCTGTTTCCCAATACATCTGTATGTCTATCTCATGCATGTTTGAAGCCCCCCACCACTGTTTTCACCTCCATCACTTCTGCTGACATGTCTGTTCACAGCATCTACCACCATTTCCACATCCCTCTTAAACCCCCCCCCCCCCAATTCATTGCATGTTCTCCATGGTTGTGGTGCTTTTTCTAATTTTAAAGAGACTCCTCCTGCACCCTGCTCACTCATGTGAGCTACTTGTAAGTCTCTATCATGTCACCTCTTCTAAACAAAACAAAAAAATAACATAAAAATAAAATGTGTATAAAGTTCTAAACCATTATACAGTATCTAAAATATTTTCCTGAGCAATTCAATCAGAATGGCCCCCTTACATTTAAAGGGAAACCGCACAAAGGGCAGGTGCTGGGCTGGTGCCAAGGTGCAGTTTCTGTGCAAAAACAGTCTGGTTTACTTACTGTTTACCGTAGTACAGTAAATTGTATCTGACTAATTTGGCTTAGTTCTAGGCTGACATCTTCTGCTACTACAAATCCCAGAATCCCCTGCAGCTGACATCACAGCAGTCGGCAGCAGTGGGAGATGCAATAGCCTGTAGTGCATGTTAGCATTTTTATAATCTCTGGGTCTGTCTTACTCCAGGGGCTAGGCACAGACCCCTGTGACTGTACTTATCCCAGGGAGGACAGCAGGACCAGCAAACAAAAGATTAGAGCTTATATCAACTCTGACATGCACTGCAGGCTATTGAATCTCCCTCTGCTGCCTACTGCTCTGATATCAGCTGAAAGGGAATCTGGGATTTGTAGTTACAGAAGATGTCAGTCTAGAACTAAGCATAGTTAGTGTAATATAATATACTATACTACAGTAAACAGTGAGTAACCCAACATTAGAGAGATGCAGCGCAGCTTTATTTTATGTCTCTATTTTATACTCTGTTTTACTCCTGACTCTACTTGTGTCCTCTCAGAAGACCTTCCTCATTAGCAGGACCCTTTGACCCCCCTGCTTCAGCCTTGTCATGCTTGCCGTCTCCCAGGTGTTACCTGTTTTCACACCATCTGATTACCATGATATACTCCACACAAGGAGGTGCTGGCACTGCAGTTCCCCAAGCCCCTCAGGATTCTAAATCCTCCAGGTGATGGGGGAAGACAGGGTTTGAGTTGGTGGGTGCAGGGCCTGCAGGCAGGTGGAAGTCCTTCACATTGTGCAAGTAGGTAAGGATTTTTTGTCTGTTCTCCTCCCTGAGGACTCTGGCAAGGACATCAGATGCACGAGGTGCATGCCTGCACGTTGATGTCAGTGGAGTCCTTCCCTCACTGTCTTATAGCGCCAGTTGTATCCTTGCCTGTGGTCACCCAGGCCTGTGGTAACCTCCCAGACTGAGACTGAATCCCCCCCTCTGCCTGAAGTGACTGAGCATAGCCCGTGGTACCCTCTCAGACTGGAACAGAATGCGCCCCCCCCCCAGCCTGGAGTGACTGAGCATAGCCTGTGGTACCCCCTTAGACTGAGACAGAATGCCCCCCCAGCATGGAGTGACTGAGCATAGCCTGTGATACCCCGTTATATTGGAAGAGAATGCCCTTCCCCCAGCCTGGAGTGACTGAGCATAGCCTGCAGTACCCTCTCAGACAAGGACAGAATGCCCCTCCTGGCCTAGTGTGACTGAACACAGACTGGTATGCTGTCAGACTGGGAATGAATCCCCCTTCCCCCCCGGCCTGGCATGACAGAGCATAGACTGTGGTACCCCTCAGACAGAGATAGAATGCCCTCCCCAGCCTGGAATGATTGAGTATAGCCTGTGGTACCCCTTAGACTGAGACAGAATGCCCCCCAGCATGGAGTGACTGAGCATAGCCTGCAGTACTCCTCTCAGACAGGGACAGAATGCCCTCCCCAGCCTGGAATGATTGAGTATAGCCTGTTGTGCCCCTTAGACTATGAAAGAATGCCCCCCATCCTGGAGTGACTGAGCACAGCCTGTGATGCTCCCTTAGACAGGGACATATCTCCTGCCCCCCATCCTGGAGTGACTGACCATAGCCTGTGATGCTCCCTTAGACAGGGACATATCTCCTGCCCCCCATCCTGGAGTGACTGAGCACAGCCTGTGATGCTCCCTTAGACAGGGACATATCTCCTCCCTCCGGCCTGCAGTGACTGACCATAGCCTGTGGTACCCTCTTAAGACTGGGGCAGAATGCCCCTCCTGGCCTGGAGTGACTCAGCAGACACTGTGGCACCCCTTAGACATGGAAAGAATGCCTCCCCTTGGTCTGGTGTGCCTGAGCACAGATAGGTAAGCTCTCAGATTGGGAAAGAATGGCCCCGCCCCTCGTCTGGTGTGACTGATCACAAATTGTGGTACACCCTCAGTCTGGGAAAAAGAACCCCCTCCCCAGGTGTGACTCAGCACAGACTGGTACGCTTTCAGACTAGGAAATGTCGCCCTGTACACAGACTGTGGTACCCCCTCAGATTGGGATAGAATGTCCCCCTCCCCTGGCCTGACATGACGGAGCACAGACTGTGGTATCCCATCAGACTGGGACAGAATGCCCCCGACCAGGTTCCTTTTGGGCAAGATTCATCAATCACAGTGCATGGCAGGGGATTTAGACCCAGCTGGGGCTTCTTTAGAGGTGCAGTTTGCACAATAAGTCTGGATAATTGTTTAATTGTTTACAGTCCTGGTGAGATTCCCAGTAGTCTCCTCACTGCCATCATGCAGACAGCCACCTTTATCCCACCTCTATTTTCTTCCCTTCAGCCCTCCCATGATGCCCAGCACACATCTACAGTTCTCACACGCATGCACAGACGCCCTGTGGAGGACACAAGCTCTTTATCCCGCCACAGGGATTCCTGCAGCGGCTGAGCTCCGTGTTAGTCCCCATCTGGCTGGGAGTATTGCCAGTGGCAGCACCACCCTAGCCTTCTCAGACACCTGGTCCCCCTCTTAAGTTCGCTCTTGAGCCCGGGTCGCCAGCATGGGAGTACAACACACTCTCAACTGGGCCATTGAACATCATGCTCATACACACTTGGGAATGTTATATAGAATCTATTCTCTCTTTTAAAAATTAATGTGGTATTTCTGAGTTTGTATTCTTTGTACTGCAGTGACTTACTATTTATTTATTTTTTTTAGATTATTTATTTATTCCCTCCTTGGCGGGGGTGTTGCCTTTGGTGCCTCTTATCCGTTTCGGTCTCATGGCACCGCATCACCGCAGTGCTCATGCTCAACCCCTCCGGCCCCGGCCAAAAGCCACTTCATGGCGGTACATACCTCACCACCATGGAAGGCCTTCCAGGGTCAGGATTCAAGGGAACAGCCTGATTGTGAGCGTGCAGCGCCTTCAGTGCCAGTTTTCATATGCGCTGGAGGATTTTTCCCCTTGTTTCCCCATGGTGCAGGCGTGCAATGATGGCAATGACGCTGCCACCATCGGACGTTTGCCTGTGACCACCCTGTGTTCCAGCTGCTCAGTGCACCAGCCACCTGTAGCACAGCGGTCCAGTCCTTCCACCCACCCCAGAGGGGGGCAGCTGTTCATGGAACACTCAATCAACCTCCTCCTGGCCGACCCTCCAGTTCCCAAGGCCACTCCTGACCCCAGGTCGCTGGTGCCGCAAGCAGTAAGTCTACCGCTGTGATGGTGGGCCAGCACTACTGTAGTGGCTTATTAGCAACAGGGTGACTACAGGTCAGTCTTAATTAGTTCCATCCTATATTAAAATACATATTTTATTGACTTCACCTACTTACTCGGGGGCTGCAATAATGGGCCTGTCAGGAACTCTAAACTTGCTTCACACATACTGTATGTATGTATGCATGCATGCACACACTTATGCATGCATGCACAGACATGCGCACGCGCACACACACACACACACACACACAAAATGAACTACAGTCTGTCTTTTCCGCTCTCTCAGCGTTATGTTCACGTGCTACTTTGGATACTTACTTATGGCAGCGACAAACTGTTCAAAGTTGGCAAATGGAAACAGAGGCTCAGGCAGCTCCCGGAAGAAAAGCTTTAGTGCTCCAGTCAAAATGTGGATATCGTCCCACTGTCCGTCATCCAGATCAAGATTCTCCTCTGTGATCAACACAAGAGCACAATAGATCATAGCTTTGTACATACATAGCACATTATTTTTCAATCTGCAGTTTGGGACCCTACCCTTATTGGCTGGCAGCCACCTCCAAGCCCCATTCCTGCCATCCACCCATACTACATTCTCATGATTTACCCCTCATGGCAGGGCTTTCAGGGTACTCTCTCCCCTCAGTACATACTTACAGATCTACTTCCAGCGCATCCAGTAGTTTGGATCCCTAGCGAACCCCACATCAAAAGGCTGGGCCCAGGTTTTTTTTTCATTTTCACCTTTCCCCACCGGATGCCAACAGCTTGGGTCTCATGCACATGCACCCACAGCACACTGACATGTGGAGTGAGCTGGCATTGGCTATCCCACAACATACTTACATATGGAGTCAGTTGGCATCGGCCATCCCACAGCATACTGACGTGCACCCACAGCATACTGACATGTGGAGTCAGCTAGCATCAGCCATCCCACAGCACACTAACATGCACCCACAGCACATTGACATGCACCCACAGCACACTGACATGTGGAGTCAGTTGGCATCAGCCATCCCACAGCACACTGACATGTGGAGTCAGCTGGCATCGGTCTTCCCATAGCACACTGACGTGCACCCACAGCACACTGACATGTGGAGTCAGTTGGCATCGGCCATCCCACAGCACAATGACGTGCACCCACAGCACACTGACATGTGGAGTCAGCTGGCATCGGTCTTCCCATAGCACACTGACGTGCACCCACAGCACACTGACATGTGGAGTCAGTTGGCATCGGCCATCCCACAGCACAATGACGTGCACCCACAGCACACTGACATGTGGAGTCAGCTGGCATCAGTCTTCCCATAGCACACTGATGTGCACCCATAGCACACCGACATGTGGAGTCAGTTGGCATCGGCCATCCCACAGCACAATGACGTGCACCCACAGCTCACCGACATGTGGAGTCAGCTGGCATCGGTCATCCCATAGCACACTGACGTGCACCCACAGCACACTGATGCGTACCCACAGCTCACCAACATGTGGAGTCAGTTGGCATCAGCCATCCCACAGCACACTGACATGCACCCACAGCACACTGACATGTGAAGTCAGCTGTCATCGGCCATCCCACAGCACACTGACATGTGGAGTCAGCTAGTGTCGACCATCCCACAGCACACTGACATGCAGTTTGCATCGGCCATCCCACAGCACACTGATATGTGCCCACAGCACACTGACTTGTGGAGTCAGCTGGCATCAGCCATCCTACAGCACACTGACATGCACCCACAGCACACTGATGTGTGCCCACAGCACACTGACATGTGGAGTCAGCTGGCATCAGCCATCCTACAGCACACTGACATGCACCCACAGCACACTGACATTCGGAGACAGCTGGTATCAGCCATCCCACAGCATACTGACATGCACCCACAGCACACTGACATGTGAAGTCAGCTGGCATCGGCCATCCCACAGCACACTGACATGTGGAGTCAGCTGTCATCGGCCATCCCACAGCACACTGACATGCACCCACAGCACACTGACATGTGAAGTCAGCTGGCATCAGCCATCCCACAGCACACTGATGTGTACCCACAGCACACTGACATTCGGAGACAGCTGGCATCAGCCATCCCACAGCATACTGACATGCACCCACAGCACACTGACATGTGGAGTCAGCTGTCATCAGCCATCCCACAGCACACTGACATGCACCCACAGCACACTGACATGTGAAGTCAGCTGGCATCGGCCATCCCACAGCACACTGACATGTGGAGTCAGCTGTCATCGGCCATCCCACAGCACACTGACATGCACCCACAGCACACTGACATGTGAAGTCAGCTGGCATCAGCCATCCCACAGCACACTGATGTGTACCCACAGCACACCGACATGTGGAGTCAGCTGGCATCAGCCATCCCACAGCACAGTGACATGTGGAGTCAGCTGGCATCGGTCTTCCCATAGCACACTGACATGCACCCACAGCACACTGACATGTGGAGTCAGCTGGCATCGGCCATCCCACAGCAACAGTGACATGTGGAGTCAGCTGGCATCAGCCATCCCACAGCACACTGGCATGCACCCACAGCACACTGACATGTGGAGTCAGTTGGCATCAGCCATCCCACAGCACACTGACATGTGGAGTCAGCTGGCATCGGCCATTCCACAGCACACTGACATGTGGAGTCATTTGGCATCGGCCATCCCACAGCACATCTGACATGTGGAGACAGCTGGCATCAGCCATCCCACAGCCCACTGACATGCACCCACAGCACACTGACATGTGGAGTCAGCTGGCATCGGCCATCCCACAGCACACTGACATGTGGAGTCAGCTGGCATCGACCATCCCACAGCACATTGACATGTGGAATAAGCTGGCATCGGCCATCCCACAGCACACTAACATTCATCCACAGCACACTGACATGTGGAGTCAGCTGGCATCGGCCATCCCACAGCACACAGACGTGCACCCACAGCACACTGACATGTGGAGTCAGCTGACATCGGCCATCCCACAGCACACTGACGTGCACCCACAACACACTGACATGTGGAGTCAGCTGACATCAGCCATCCCACAGCACACTGACATGTGGAGTCAGCTGACATCGGCCATCCCACAGCACACTGATGTGCACCCACAGCACACAGATGTGCACCCACAGCACACTGACATGTGGAGTCAGCTGACATCGGCCATCCCACAGCACACTGACGTGCACCCACAACACACTGACATGTGGAGTCAGCCGACATCGGCCATCCCACAGCACACTGACGTGGACCCAGCTGCCATCGGCCATCCCACAGCACACTGATGTCCGCAGGCATTGGCCATCCCACAGCACACTGACATGTGGAGTCAGCTGCCATCGGCCATCCCACAGCACACTGACGTGCACCCACAGCACACTGACATGTCTAGTCAGCTGGCATCGGCCATCCCACAGCATACAGACGTGCACCCAGCACACTGACATGTGGAGTCAGTTGGCATCAGCCATCCCACAAGCTGATTCCCCAGCACTACCACCTGTGGTCACCCAGGCGGCAGTTGCATGGCAGAGTCAGTGACCCTCTCTTCTGAGAGAGGAAAATGTCTTCTGTGATATATTCTACCAACTGTCTGCCCAGAGGAGTCCTGCCAACCAATCAGAGTGTTCCTTTCCCCTATGTACAAGACACTGATTCTGTAAGGAATGTCTTATGCATAGTTGCTCTGGAAACTGGCACATTCCAGGTGTTTATTTTGTTAAATAAAAAAAAGAAAACTAATGTCCTGTGAGCAATAGTATATTTTTCCCTCCCTGATGCCACTCTTGCGATTCTACAAATGATGTTACCTACATTCTATAGGGGTTCCCATCTCTAATCAGAGCCCCCATTCTATACTAATGAGATGAGAACTACAAGCACTTATTACAGAGCTGTGGGGGTCATGGCCCTATGGGCCCTCCATACTCCCAACACTGAGCATGCACTAGTACTGCTTTTGTGAGGTCTTAGTCACTACAGCGCCACCTGCTGGTAGTTACTTATTTCATCACCTCATTTTTCTCTTGCAGGATCTTTATTTGTAAGTTCCTGCTCACCTTCTGATTCAGATTCTAGAACCCAACCTCACAGATCTCCAAATGCAGAGCCAGGGTTCATGGCCCCCCCACACACACACACACACCACTACTCGGCTGGAAATGCTGAGGTCGAAAAAACAAAGAACGTTAGAAATACAGTTAAGATGTTAAACAGTGCATGCAAACTTTTTATTTATTTTTTTATTTTTATTTTTTATTTCTTTTGTTAACCGGGTAAACATATGAGCCAATGCCCTTTTTCATATGCGACCCGAGATGATAAAATAGTCACAAGATGTTATACAAAAAGATAACTTTTACATTCACTTAATACAGGAATACAAATACATGACATATAAGACAAACAATATAATACAAATTATTATACAACTTACCGTGATCAACTTTAAAGCGTAATTTCTGTATGACTGCTAGATTACCACTAACACGATAAATTCCATCGATGTCTAGGCCTGTCAATAAAATGACATGTCACTAAAATCCATTTGAAACATTCTGACAAAAAAAAAAAAAGAGAAAAAAAAAAACAGAATTCAAGCCTGTTAGTGCAGTGATACTACAAACGCTCGCAACACTCACGACCGGGGTGCTGGAACCGGCTCAAGTCATTGGAGGGCCGTCTGGGGAGGAAGATCAGCATCACAGTGGGCGCTTACCTCCTTGAGGGAAAAGGTCAGCCTCTCCCCCTGCGCAGTCATCACTTGGCTGATCCTGAGTGGAGGTACAGATGGCAGAACAGAAGAGAGAGGTGCCCTTTGTCTTGCTGGAACATCGCCACACCTTACATGCATGTGCTGTCATTGAGCCTGCCCCAGTGTCTCCCTGGTGGGTGGAGCAAAAACAGGAAAGGCCATGGCAGCAGGGTGACGTGTATTAGCTCCCTCAAGGCCCGATGCGCCAACTGGCCACTCACCTCCAGCAAATGAGTTGTTTGGAGGGAGCTTGACGAACTCTCCCTGCCCCACCTCGGAGGGGGAATTCCGAGGTGACGGAAGATGGGATAAGTGACAGAGATTGGCAAGATGGGGCTGGGAGACTGGAAAAATTAAAAGAAGAAAAGGTGCACACACCACCACGGAGCACATATGGTGTCTTTTAACTCTTTATTAGTTGTTCATAACTTTATTAGTTACTTCCATGTGAGCAACCAATAAAGAGTTAAAAGACACTGTTGATGCTCTGTGGTGGCATGTGCAACCTTTTGTTAACTCTTGGTGTGCTATTTAAGTGTTGCACTTTTGTGCAGTGAGCTGTGTGCATGTTTTTGGTTTTGTTTTATAAGACTGTGTAGCACTGATGGGGCGGTGTGGGTGAAAAGCAAAAAAAAAAGAATTCTGTGGCAAAAAAAAAAAAAAAGGTTTTGCCCTTGACAATGAAATTCGGTGTACCTCTTTTTTCTACCGACTGGATACACTGCCGTACAAATAATGGGACCGTCGTATTCTCTCTCTTACAGAGCACATCCAAATGGCAGCCAAACACTTGATCTGAAATCAGAAAAAAAATTCTCTTAAAAGTCCTCCATAGCTAGACGGGAGGCATATGCACCACCCTTGCACTGAAACCACACTAAAGTGTGAACCCACGTCTAATGCCAGGCACTGTGGCATGGTATTGAGACTACTACAGTATAACACCTTATGAAGGAAGGACCGTGAAATCAGACAGCACTCGAGAACCAAAAGGTGGTAAGTTCATTTTTCCTTCCTCTGGTAGTCGGCACAGCTGCTAACTCTTGGGGGGGGAAATATAGGCTAGTCACCCATAACTGTAGTTTTATTAGTGGTATATAGTTCACATTCATACTCCTGCAGTTGAGCTGGAAACAGCAAAATCACCCAAATTCTTCAGACTAAGATCCTCCTACCACCCACGGGGTGTTTTCCTCTGGCTCTGATCCTAGACGTCAGATCTTGCACACTGGAAATAGAGATCCAGGCACCACTTTCCAGCTGAGGTTGGGTGGGTTGTGTGGATGTGAACTGTATACTGCTAGAAGACCTATGGTCACAGGTGAGTTACTTCAATTTCTACCAACATGGATATAGTTTACTACCCACACTCTGACAGAATCCTAGCAGTCCTCCGGGATGCAGGGCAAGGCTTGCACTCCTATGGTGAACAGAGACTGGAGAACTGAGGTCTCAAAAGCAGCACTGCACCAACTCAGCACACTGATGCCGTAGTGGGAGATGAATGTCTATGCTATAGCCCAGGTTGCAGCCCTGTATATCTCCTCAATGGAGATATCCCTGGAAGCAGCCATAGAGGCAGCTGTATGTCTGGCGGAATCAGCCTTATGCCTCTAGGACAACTCCCTACTAGCCGACCTTTAGCAGAGATTGATGCAGAATGTGATGGCAGTTGTCTGCTTTGCTACTGGTTTGCCATGCACAGCTTCAGAGTACATGATGAGCAGCTGGTGAGCCTCACTGCAAATTCCTGCTGTGCACTCCTTATAATAGTATAGTGCCCTCTGCAGGCCTAGCATGCAGAGCCTGTGATCAGTGTCCAAGGTTGGGTTGTTGAAATAAACCAGGAACTTGATTACTTGGTTAAGGTGGAACTCCCACACAACCTTCATGAGGAATTTCATATGGGGACAAAGGACGACCTTGCCCTTGTGAAAGACCAGGTAGGGAGACTCCACTGAGAGCGCTTGTAGCTCACACTCCCTTCTGGCAGAAATGACTGCCACCAAGAAGGCCATCTTCCACAACACTTGTGCATAGGCTGAAATGGATGGGCATAGCCAGTACCAGCAGTAGGTACCAGTGAGGTGGTGGTTCATTCACTGGAGGGGGCAAGTGATCCAGGCCTTTAAAAAGGCACCTGACCACCTTCTCCTGCATCACCATCAGCATACCAGCCCACGTCTGGTATGCAGAAATGGCTGCCAGGTGCACCCTAATGGGACCAGAAGTAGTCAAGGATCATTGCTACTGAACAGCCCAGATGATCAAGATCCTTTTTTGGCCCCTGAGCGAAAACCTCTTCCTTTTGAACAAGGACATTCTGAGAGTTGACCCTTTTCAGGACCCCTCCACAACATGGAGAATGTCTTCCAAAGAGGCCCAAGGCCTGGTACGCTAGCTGATCAGGAACCAGGCTGAGAGGTAGAGGGACTGAATATCTGGATGAAGAACCACCCCATTATCTCATATGCAAGTTGCTGTGGAAAGGCAACCTCCACATCCCCTATCCTTCAATGAGTTGTCATTCTCTCTGGCATGCGTAAGATATGCAGACTGTGCTATGATATTCTTGGAAATGGTTATCTATGTATGTAAGCTGTACTATGAATTCTCATGTAATATAGTGTACATACAAAACTATGTAATACGCAAACATTGTACCTATATAACTATATGTCGTCATGCCACTGCACAAGGTGTCCCTTGAAGATCAGCACCATCTCAATGGCATATTGTACCTGTTCATGTCCTCATGAATAAAATATTTACTACTACTGTTACTACAGGAACCTGCTTCTGAGGCTGAGGAGATCCTGGTGCCAGAACAGTCTGGGCCAGTCTGGAAGAATCAGGAGCATCACAGCTTGTCCTTTCAGGCCTTGATCATGATATTGCAAACCAAGGAGAAGGAAGGGAAGACATATAGAAGACCTGCAGTCCAGGGCCAAGAGAAGGCACCCCCCTCCTGCAGTGTCCCAGTCTGAGGGGATGGGCACAGAACAGCCTCAGTTTTCTGTTCTCCCAATATGCAAACAAGTCCACCAGATGGGGTGCCCCGTTGGGAGAACAACTGGTCTACCACCTCCTGGTACAGAGACCACTCGTACAACAATTACGTGACCTGGCTGAGAGTGTCCACCAGCTGTTTTTCTCTCTCTCCCACAACGTAGATTACCAGGAGATCAACCCGCAGGCTGTGCACCAGTGACCATGTGTGGAGAACATCCTGATACAAGGGAAAGACGTGCATCCTACTCTGCATGTTTAGGTAGAACATGGTGGTCATGTTGTTAATCTGGACCTGAACAGTCTGAGCCTGAATCAATGCAGCAAATTCCTTCAGGACTAGATGCACTGTATGGAGCTGAAGCAGAATGGTGTGAGATTGGGACTTTTGGGGTGACTAGAACCAGTGAGCTCTGTGTTCTCCCAGGTGAACTCCCCACCCAACCAGAGATGCATCTGCTGTTATTGTGACAGAGGCTCCAGGAAGACAAATGATATTTCTTCCCCCAAGTTCTAGGGACGCAACCAACACTTGATGGCATCCCACACTGACTGGGTCACCAGGACTGACTGGTCCAGATAACCTAGATGTCGAGACCACTTAGGGCCCAACTTTCACTGAAGGGGACATAGCCACCAGTGAGCCTAATAGACTACACTAGTCAATGCCACCATAAACCTGAGCAGTCACAGGAAATCCCTGTCTGGGTGTGAGCTTCCAATCAGAAATTATCGTGCAAAGGATATAAGGTCCGATGTTGTGTCCCCAGGAACACAAGCCCTGGTCCGAAGGGAGTCCCTGTTATACCCTGCTAAACTTTTTTTTTTTCCATTAGAATCTTCCATTAGAATTTTATTGAATTTTCAACAAAATACAAACATCACATAGGGAATGTTCAATACATAGTCATTACTTTTCATGCAACCAATAAGTATAATATAGTTTTGCAATAACACTATTAATTGAGTCCAGAATACCACTCTTAGCTACATACATAACTTTAAAAAGGATCCCCAGGTAGCATTAAAATTTTCAGTTTGATTAAGAGTGTAACCCCAGGCTGGTATGCTGTTTGTACAGTATATGACAGCTCTACCAGGTGGGCTGGGTTCGGGGAGGTATATGTCACTCGGCACAAAGGCTAGGTTTGGCTACTCTGCACAGGGGCACCCAAGTAACTCTGAACACAGGAAGCAATAACTGTAATGTCCAATACCAGAAGTGGGATTCTAAAGTGTGGCTTTTATTCACATCCAAACAGAATAAACAAAGTATAGATGGACCCCCACGGGGCTACACTCCTGGTAATGCAGATTAAAAGAGACCAGAACACATCCTCATCACTTTAGCCCTCAGGCTCTACAACACACTGGGCACACAGCCCGGACTTGTACGCTGCTTTGGGTTACACAGCCCAAACTTGTACACTGCTCTGGGACTTCACTGGCTCGGCTCCCTTGCAAGCCACTTGGACACCTTCCATACTTCATGGAAACATTTTCTGGTGTTTCCCCTAACCACCTAAGAGCACCTCGGCTCCATCAGGAAATCTTCCTCTTTAATCCCACGTCTGGGTACTTTCCTCAGGCACTGGCCAAGTACCTGAGGGAAAGCAGCAGGTGTCTCAGAGCAAATCCGTAGAGGTGAATTTGGTTACTACTGATGGGGGGGTCTCCCACCTCTCGCTCCCACAATTCATACCTGGCCATTTCTCTGGACTGTAAACACCTCATCCTTTAACACTTTGCTGTGTAGATTCTTGATAAATGTATTTCACATTCAATCTACTTGTCTTGCTTCCTATTTGTGCTGGACTTGAACATACTTAAGATAAGTGGCATTGTCCATTACTCTAGACCCCCCACCGATTAAGCAGTCCAATCCCCACATTCTTTCTTTCCATTTGTGCTGGACTTGAATATACTTTTATAAGTGGCTTTGTCCATTACTCTAGACCCACCACTGAGTTAAGCAGCCCAATCCCCACATCTTCCAACTGTACTTGGCTGTCTTTTCCTGACCCCATAGTAACAGTCCCTTTAGTTTCCTTCTGTTTCAGGTGAAAACACTTGGCCCTTTTACAGAGCAAACTCACCCTTTGGTTGCAGGTACCCCACAGGCGTTTCCTCCACAAGGAATCTTCCTTTCAGAGCTTCTGGTGCCTTAGCACAACTCAAACAGGCAGCTTCTTTCCCTTAGCCGGACCCAGGGGGTTTGCCCCTGGAAAACAGGCAGACACCTTCCGCCCATCCCCCTCAGGGATGGGGCTCTGAGCCATTGAGAGCGGTCTCCACCACTTCAATAATCAGTTCCTGTGTTCTTCTTCAGGTGGAAACACACACCAAAACCAAAAGTAGCTCTGTAACAGAGCTTAAAGCTCTGAGAGCCTGCACACACTCTGCTGCACTACAGTCTCTCTCTGTCTCAGACTGCACACAGACTGGCTTCAAATTCCCTAATGTTCTACTCTAACCTTCAACTGCAACATTCCAGAGTGGCTTATGCAGCTGCGACAGTTCTGAAATGATGTCTTCCCTCAGTCTCAGCTGAGACTGACAACAGAGTGAGACAGTGTGAAATCCATTTAACTGGAGTTTCACAAGCTGCCTTCCCCCGCTTACCACTAGGTCTTACTGGGATTCTAATAACCTCGGGTAACGGGGGGGGGGGTTACAAGAGCATAATAGCTTATTCTCTCATTGTTTACCCAATTGGGCAAAGATTCCAGCCAATGCTTGAATGTAGGAATTTTAGGATCTTTCCAACTTTTTAACAACCTTTCAAAAGCAAGGGCCACAGAAAGTAACCATAGTTTATGTTGTCTCTGAATGTCATGAATGCCAGAAAGATCTCCTAGAACAAAAACTAAAGGAGAGAAAGGAATAGGAGTTTCCAAAAATGTTGACAGATTGCATGTATTTGTTTCCATATATTCAAAACACCCTTACAATGCCAGAGTAAATGACCCAGGCCTGCATTTGTCATTCCGCATCTCCAACAAAAATCATTTTGGTTGATACCTAACTTATATAACTGTTTAGGGGAATAGTAAAAATAATGTAATATTTTAAATTGAATAAGCCTCCCTTGAGTTTCCCTACAGCATTTGATAGCATTATTCCGAGTCGTATCCCAAATTTTATCAGTATTAACCAACCAGGATGCACTAAGATTTCCTCTGAATGGTTCTATAGAATTGAAAGGCCTATCTCCAGTTTTCTATGGGAAGGTAAGCCACCAAGACTGGCTAAAAAATAAATCAAGGGCCCCAGCATTGAAGGGAGGTTTTGCTGTCCTTTGGTGGCAGGGATATTTCTGGGCTTTCAAACTTAAGCAAGCTGGTCTATGGTTTAACTCTGATAAAAATAATTTGGTGCCTTTATGGCTCAAAATAGAGGAAAAATTAGTACATCCCTTAGCTTTATCAGATCTATTCTTTAAACAGATTCCTACAAAATTAAGGAATCATCCGACTCTTCAAATAGCAGTAATGGCATGTAGAAAATTTAATCAACTTAAAAAAATGGAGTATGCTCCTCTCAAGTTTATGCCTCTATGGCAAAATAAATTTTTAACATCAGAAGGTAAAACAATCTCCCATAATGGATGGCTGGCTAAAAGTATAAAAAAATGTAGGTGATTTGTTAGACTTTCACAATTGTCTGCTCTCATTTGAAAATCTCAAACTAAAATTCAGCTTAAGTAAATATGACTTTGTTTTTTACGTACAGATAAGACACTTTTTGAAAGTAAAATTCCTAGAAGAGGACTACACTATTAGAATAGGTTTAGCGAAGGAAAATTTCTTTCAAATAGCTTTCTTACCTAATGCTTTCAGCCTTATATATAAAAAATTAAATTGATTCTTCTCTTACTAATTCAGCTAAAACAAAATGGGAGCTCGATCCACCCCGATAAACTTGATCACCTGCATGGGGACCAGTTCCTGCATGGCTGGGCTGACCAGGAAGCCCAGGTGTTGAAAGGTCTGGAGAGCCAGATCCCTGGACCACTCCACTGCCTACTAGCAGCCAGTCATCCAGGCATGGGTATACCTTGATGCCCCTGCACTTATGGAAGGCTGCCACCACCGCCAAGCATTTGCTGGTTCACCAGCCAGAGATGGAGCCATCTAGGACTTGGTTCTGACTAACAGTGACAGGGTAGAAAGGGTCAAGGTAGGGTGCCATCTTGGCAACAGCGACCATCGTATCATTGGTTTCCAAATCAACACAACTAGGGATACCAACCATTCCAAGATCAGAGTTTTGGACTTTAGAAAAGCAGACTTTTCCAAAATGACAACCAGCCTTGCAGAGAAATTCAGGCATGGGGGGAGGAGAGGTGTGGAGGAAATGTGGGAGAACCTCAAGGGAGCTATCAAGGAAGTAACCAAGCAGTGCAATAGGAGGATTAGCAAGTCAAATAACAGAAGGTACCCCCTCTGGTTCTCCAAGGAGGTGGTGCCTATGAGTAAGGGAGAAAAGATAGGACTACAAGGCAGATAAGGCATCAAACAAGGATGTAGACAGGGAAACTTACATAGTCACACAGAGGAAAGCGGGAAAAGTAATAAGAAAAAAACTAAAGCTCACACCGAGCTAAGGATAGCACAGGGTGTTAGAGGGAGAGACAAAACCTTTTTTAGGTACATAAGAGAAAGGAGAAAGATTAAAGGAAGAATAGTAAGGCTAATAGTTTCGGAAGGGGGACTAGTAAACAAAGACAGTGAGAAGGCATAAGTCCTAAATAAATATTTCTGTTCCGTGTTCACTAGGAAGAATGCAGGGGACAGCCCAAACCTGCAAACCAGTTGCACCCAAGGACCAGGGGTAGACTCAAGCCCCTTCACGGAGGGACAAGTCTTGGAAGCCCTAAATAAATTAAAGGTGGACAAGGCCATGGGGCCAGATGAGATTCACCCAAGAGTTCTCAAGGAACTGGGGAGTGTGATAGCAGTGCTCCTGCCTGAACTTTTCACCAAATCACTGGAAAGCGGGACACTGCCTGAAGACTGGAAGAGGGCGACAGTGGTCCCACTTCACAAATCAGGGAGCAGGCTGCAAATTACCATCCAGTGAGCCTCATATCAGTGGTAGGAAAACTGATGGAGACACTACTCAAGCAAAGGAGAGTAGCACATCTGGAATCCAGCGGGCAACAGGACCCAAAACAGCACAGTTTCACGGCTGGAAGGTCATGCCAGACAAACCTGCTCAACTTTTTTTGACTGGGTAACATAGGCAATGGACCAAGGGGGAGCAGTGGATGTGGTCTATCTGGACTTTAGTAAGGCCTTCGACTTGGTTCCACACAGAAGGCTGGTAAAGAAGCTGGACCACACTGGCGTAGGTAAGGAAGTGGTGGGTTGGGTAAGCAACTGGCTGAAGAGAATTACGCAATGGGTGCAGGTAAATGGAGTGGTATCGATGGAGAGGGAAGTGACTAGTGGAGTGCCTCAGGGGTCTGTGCTGGGGGCCCCTAATCTTCAATGTGTTCATAGCCGACATTGGTAATGGCTTGGAAGGGAAGATGTGTCTGTTTGCAGATGACACCAAGATCTGCAACAGAGTGGACCACCCAGAACAAGTCAAGAGCATGGGTCAAGAGCATGGAATCAGACCTGAGGAAACTTGAGGACTGGTCAGACGCCTGGCAGTTGAAGTTCAATGCCAAAAAGTGCAAGGTCATGCACTTAGGCGAGGGAAACCCCAAGGTGGGATACTACCTGGGAGGGGAGCTAATGGCCAGTGGTATGCTGGGCTGCATATGGAGGGGAATCAGGAGACGCATAAGAGAGGTGGTGCTGCCACTTTACAGGGCGCTGGTGTGCCCTCACCTGGAGTACTGCGCACAGTTCTGGAGGCCGCACCTTCGGAAAGACATCGACAGGATTGAGATGGTGCAGAGGAGAGCCACAAAAATGATTCAGGGTCTGCATCAAATGGCATATGAGGATAGGTTGAGGGAGCTCAACATGTACTCCCTGGAGCAGGGAAGGGAGGGGGGGACATGACTGAGACATTCAAGTATATCAAGGGTATAAGTAAGGTAGAGATACAGGAGCTCTTTCAGGAGAAGAAAAGCATCAAAACTAGAGGACACAATATGAGGCTCAAGGGTGGGCAATTCAGGAGCGATGTTAGGAAGTTCTTCACTGAGAGGGTGATCGACCCATGGAATTGCCTTCTCCAGGAAGTGGTGGAGGCCAAAATGGTTAATGGGTTCAAAAATGCCTGGGACAGGCACAAAGGTATCATTTCACAGAAAGGATAGAAGGGGGGGCAGTTACCCATACTGGGCAGACCAGATGGATCTTGCGGACCCCTTCTGCCATCAGTTTCTATGTAACCCTCAGCACAATAGAGAGGCTGAAAGGCATGACCTTGAACTGGTAGTGCACCCCCTCCACCCGAAGTCTGAGGTAAAGGTGGTGGAATGGATGGACTGGGATGTGGAAGAATGCATCCTGGGAGGTTCAGAGAGCAGAACCACTTCCCCTTCTCCAGAGGTGTCATGATCTGTTTCAGAATGGCCATACGTAAAATATACTTTCGCATGATCTTGTTGAGGTCATGCAAATCCAGTATGGGGTGCCAGCCCCAAATTTGTTTTGGTACCAGAAAGCATCTGGACACATAGCTCTGTGTGACTAGGGTGTCTGGGACCCACTGTATCGCCTCATGTCCCAGGAGCTGAGAAGTATTGACTTTGAGGATGGACAGAGTGCCATCTGTCACCCTGGACTCATGAAGTGCTTGGAGTTGGTTTGTCAGAAGAGTCTCAAAGTACAGAAGTAACCCCTTGACCACCACTTCTAGCACCCACTTGCCTGAAGTAACAACGAACCATCATGGAAAGAAGTGATGCAGCCAACTCCCAACCAGAAGCAGGGGCAGGGACTGATGGGAGGGGGAATGGCACTCTGCAACCGGTCACGTAGCAGACTTGGAGGAGACTCTGATCAGCTTTTCACCAGAAACACCCCTGCCCCCTTTCTTCTTTCCCTGATCATCGAACTTTCTGCCGGTACCACTGCTGAAACTGCCCCTGCTGAGGCTGCTGCTCAGTCTGCTGTGGCTGATACCCTTGAGGCCGAAAAAGATTCTTTTTGGCATTGGCCACCTTGGGGTCCCGTTGGAAAGAAGGAACAAAGTTTAGGGTGGTGTTGGACTTCTTGATATGGGTGAAATGTCCTTCCACCCCTGGGCCGAAGAGGTCAGTGCCCTAGAATGGAACATCAGGCAGCTTATGCAGAGTGTCTGGTGTACAAGTGGACAGCCTCAGCCAGCCCCTTCAGTGCATGGACATGGCTGTATCCATAGAGCGTGCACAAGAATCACCCATGTCAAAGGCCATTTGAAGCTGGTGTTTAGCTAGAAAGCCACTGTGGTCTCTGACCATCAGAGCAATGACCTGTTTGTTGGTTGGGAGTAAAGGGAGGATGTTCTCAACCAACCTAAACAAGGAATGGCCAAAGTTAGCCATCATAATAGCATAACTGACCTGCCTGAGAACCAGTGAGGAGGCAGCATAGATCTTCTTGACTGCATGATCCAACTTCTGAAAGACCGAGTGGGACACCAGGTTCTCTAAAGAGGGCTGGTTTAAGAACCCGGAAAGGTTGTCCGTAGGGAACACATACTTGCATACTTTCCGAGTGTCCGAGTGGGGGTGTCAGGCAAGACGCTAGGTGTTGCCAAAGCTCCAGCGCTGGCCCCAAAATGACCTCAGCCACAGGAAAGGTGACCTCTGGGAATCATGACTGTCTGGGATGTTGATGAATGGGTAATTAGCCCACCTCTGAACTGGCTCTTCTGTGGATTTGTATATAAGCTGGAGCAGTGCTCCAAAGGAAGTTGAGCCTAAATGAAAGGATCAACCATCCAAAGACTCTCTGTCAAACAGCTTAGTCCTGCTTGAGGCCTTCAAAGACTTGTCCTCCGAGTGTGAGGGATCTATGAACACTGCCCTGGTCCATTTCTTGGGGGTTGGACCACTGTAGAGCCCTGGTGAGCTCAATGAGCTACCGGCCTGGCAGGCTGGTAGCTGGGCAGAACTAGACTGGGGCTATGGAGGAGGTGGCTACACCACCAGAGGAGGAGAGGTGGAAGCAGCTGCCTGCTGGGTCACCAGCTAGGGAATGGCCACTGGAGTGGATCAGGGGACTGCCAGCCCCGGATGCAGAGCCCTGTCCCTCCCAGCAAGAGACCACTGCTGCCAAAGCAGGCCCTCATATTTACAACAAAGATGGCATTGATTTTCTTCAGAGGATGAATCTGACGAATGTTGGGGTTGACGCTGATCAGTCAAGTGGGATCAGGACCACAGACCGTGCTGCAACCTCAGTGCTGTGTGTGTACTGAAGGATCCGTGTAGATCACATGCTTTGGCAGTGAGACCACAATGGGCCTCAGAGAAGTGCCTGGAGGCATGACCACTGGGATAGGCACCTCCAGGGTGGTTCAGGTGGGGCTGCCAACTGAGCTGTATCCTCCCATGTGAGGACTGGGAGAGTTGGGGTCTGTGAGATTGATGACTCCTTGTCAATCTCCTTTGACAACCGCTCAACTGCTTTGAAAAATACCTCAACCATCTGATCAACCATAGTAGAGGTTGAAGGATCCGGTGGGTTTACTGTAGGAACCTTGACCTACTCTTGACTGGCTGGGGAAATCTAGGGAATGGGAAGAGCATGATCATTACTGGTCCCACGATTGACGGGCCAAATACATCTCATGTAAATCTTTCACGAAAGACCCTCCAATGCTGAGCCCAGCTGGGACCAACAGGAAGACCAAGGATGAGCCTCAGGCTGCTGACAACCCCTCCTCCAAGATGGCAAGTTGAGCCGCTGACCCGGCAGCTGCCAAGGGTGGTTTATGATCCTTGGGCCTACCATTGAGTAGGCAAATCTTCCTTTCTTCCAACAACAACAGGTGCATGTTCATGCAACATGGACACTGTCTCATGCCATGAGACTCACGGAAGCACGAAAAGTTTGGTCGAAAGTAAATCTGTTGACCACTCACACAGCGATGGCACAATACCAACGCAGATATTGTGCCGCCCAAGCCCCCAGTGTTTTCTGTGGGGGGCTGCACCCCCACCCCCCCCATGCAGGGGGCTCTGCTCCCCGCATCCCTCGGACTTTAGGATTCTCAACTCCAGGCCGGAGTTGGCTCGGGGAGGAGGTAGGACACTGGGGGAAAGCGAAACACGGAAATGGACCATTACAGCGACTGTCGCTGTAGTGGTCATTTTCCGTGTTTCGCCGTCGGGGTGTCAGGCAAAAGGGGGCCACCCTAGACTCACCAAGGCAATACATGCATGTGTCGTGTGTCCATGAGTGACGTTTTCAGGCTGCAACCCACACAGTGTTTGAACCCGCGTTTCAGCCTTTCCATCATCATTAATGGAGTGTGAAGTGGAAGACCAGAATAGCTACATCAGCCAAAGAAAATTTTGTAAAGTTGAAATTTGCCAAGAATTTTAGCGATTGAATAGAATCTTCTGTGATGCAGAGCTGCAAAGGGTGAGACTTGTCCCCCCCCAGTAGAAAAGAAAATCTGACATCTGGGGCCGTAACCAGAGGATAATACCATGTGGATGCTGGGAGCTTAGCTTAAAGATCTCCAGTACTCTGCTGTCTTCAGCTAGAGAGCCAGAGTGTGGATAGTGAACTGTATCCACAAGGGTAGACAAAACAAATCACAACAGCCTTATGTAAAATGTAGTGACCTATATGGATTTCAGAGCTTCAAGGCACTGTCTGCAAAAGTCAAACCAGTATTGTTTCATAATTAGGATCAAAAAGGTTTTCTTAAATGAATTATCTTGCAAGATGTATCCTTGCCTTGTTTCTGTACTGCTGTAAGTTTTTTTCTTTCTTTTCTGCACCTGTATATTTTTGTATACTGTTCATTGCAACCTTTTATATTTTATTTTTATAATTTTATCTAGGATATCCTAGCTGAGATGCAACATATCTTTTCCAGTTGGGGTCCTGCTTCAACCCATTCCCACAGCTGGGTGGACTGGAGCACTGGAAGTTTAAATGAGTTGCCCAAAGTTGTACAGTGAGTATTTGACTATAGTGGGGTTTGAACCTCTGATATTCTGGCTCCCAAATCTGGCTCCATCCACAAGAGCTCACTGTCTTCTGTGGAGTTTCCTCCCACAACTTTCTCTGTAAGCCCCACTCCTCCAAGTCACACAGTCTTCACTGGTCGAGTTATAAATTCAGGGCAAAAAAACAGAATTTTAAACCCTTGGTAAAAAATTAGCCAGCTAACCTACTTTCAGAAAATGCAAAACTGTTTCAAATAATTAGGCTTGCCACTTTAGCTGGGAGTTCAACCCAAAAATTTCCCCAAAGGAGGACAACTGGCCCACTACATGTATCTGGGTACCTGGAGCAGTTTACGATGTCCCAGGAGTACACAATGACTCTTCACCTCTGTTAAGGCACAGCACGTGGACCAACAGTATGCTGGTGAGGAAAAGAAGCAGTGTAGTGTAGTATAGTATTGTGGTCTGTTAGAGCACTGATCAAAAAGTTGGTACACTCACCTGGAAAACGGAAATGGCAATAAGTTTGTAACTCAGTTCTGTCTCTGTACAAAATGAGTTTCCACAGGTTACAGATGCTCCAAAGCTCGAGTATTTAAAAGGTACTCCAGTGCAGAAAATCAAACGTTGATGGTCAAATCCACATTTAAATTCTAATTTTTCAGTGTTGCCAGTGCTCTGTGGCTATGCTCAGGTGACCCGATTCCTTTAGTACAGAGACAGAACAGAGTTACAAACTTGTTGCCATTTCCTGGAGAGTGCACCAACCTTCTGATTTTTTTTTTTATTTAGTTGTTTAACCAGGTATAGCACACTAAGCTGAAAGCTTTTTTACAGGAGCGACCTGGGAGCACAAGGAGGTTAAGTGACTTGCTCAGGGTCACACAGTATGCAAGTGGAAGCTGTGGGATTCAAACCCAGGTCTGGTCTGCTGGATGTCACCAAATTTGCAGCTCAGAGCCTTAGACCACTGCGCTATACTGCCTCCATGCACTCCCAACTGTTGGACTGGCCACCCTGGTGTGCACCAATACACCCAGCACGGAGCACAGAGCAACCTCATAGTCTATTAGAGACTGAACTGTAAAACTCAAGGTCACAGGTTCGAATCCCACCACAACCACTGGCTTACAGTGTGATTGCAACTCACATGACTTAAAGGGAAACTGTCAACCTGTTTTGCATTTGTAGTTGAAACCCCACCTTTTATGATTGTTTACCTTCTGTACAGTTCATTGATGTTGCTGGTTGTTTCATCTGCTTCCTTTCTTTGTAGAACTGAAATGCATGCTAATGGTGTAATTATGCCCAGCTATTTTGTGACTCAAATCCTTGATCTAATCTTAGTACATACTTCCTGAGCAATTCAAACACCCCCAGTGTAGCCACTCATGATGCGACAGTCTCCTCTCCTCTCACTTTATCTTGAGTGCTTAGACTGTTGTTTTGAAGTACAGGAAAGATGCAATGGGAGTTGATCAAGGACTGTAAACACATTTTTTGTGCAGTAACACAAGTGTGGTGTGCAGTCGTTTCCTCTTTTTTAAAAAGAAAAAAGGAATCAGATTTGAACTACCAGCTACATCAGCAAATTCTAAATGAGGGTTATTCACTTGTAACCATAGTTCTAGGAGTGGTATCCGGTGTACATCCACACTTTGGCAACTCTTCCCTTTAAATCTTGCTGGAGGATCTTCAAGTTAAGCTCCTCCCACCCACCCAGGTGGTATCCTCCTCAGCAATGCCCCGTAACATCAGATCTTGCACGCTGGAAGCAAGGATCCATGTGCCACTTGCCAGGGGAAATTGGGTGGGTCATGTGGACGTACATCATATACCACTCCTAGAACTATGGTTACAGGTGAGTAACCCTCATTTCTAGGGCTATGGATATCATGCACTAGCCACACTTTGGCAGATTCCTAGCAGTTCTCCGGGAGGAGAGGGCATGGTGCATACCCCTACTTGGGAAAAAGGGATTGGAGAACTGAGGCCCCACAACCAGCATCCCGGCATGACTGAAGGTTGATGTGATAGTGGGGAAATGAAGGTGTGTGCTGACTTTCAGGTAGCCGCCCTGCCGATTTCCTGGATAGAGACATCCCTAGAAGCAGCCACTGAGGCAGCGGTATCTCTGGTGAAATAAGCCCTAACCTCTACGGGAGGTTCCCTACCAGCCAACCTATAGCAGAGGTCAATGCAGGAGACAATCGACATGCCAGTCGTCCACTTAGCTGCCGGTCTGCCAGGTGCAGCTTCAGCATAGGTAAGAAAAAGCTGGCAAACCTCTCCTTGAACTCCAGCCATGCGCTCTGTGTAATAAGTGAGCACTCACCTCAGGTCCAACGTGTGGAGCCTGTGCTCGGCCTCCAAGGTTGGATTGGTGAAGTACACTAAGAGGTTAATCACCTGGTTAAGGTGAAACTCGAAACAACCTTTGGAAGGAACTTCGGGTTGGGACGGAGGACAACTTTGTCCATGTGGTAAACTAAAAATAGAGACTCCACTGAGAGCACCTGGAGCTCCCTGATCTTTCTGGCAGAAGTGGTCACCAAGAAGGTGGTCTTCCATGACAGGTGGGAGATGTGACACCTGTGCATTTTTTCGAATGGCTTGCCCATTAGCACTGCCAGTACCAGCATCAAATCTCAAGGTGGTGGTGGTTCACACACCAGTGGGCACAAGTGGTCAAGGCCCTTAAAGAAGCACCCAACCACCTTTTCCTGTGCTACTGTCGGCATACCAGCCCACGCCAGTAAGCTGAGATGGCTGCCAGGTGCACCTTGAGGGTCACTGACCTCATGCCCGACTGAGACATGGACCACAAATAGTCCAGGATGATAGCCAGAGGGCAAAACTGGGGGTCTAGCTCCTTGCCCTGGCAAGAAATGGAAAATCTCTTTCACGTGAAGGCATAGCACTGGCGATTTAATTCCTTCTGAGCGGCCTCAACCACATGGAGGACCTTGTAGGAGAGACCCAAAGCCTGGGACTCCAGCTGCTCAGGAACCAGGCTATCAGGTGCATGACTGAAGGTTGGGGTAGAGGATCCTCCCCTGAGAGCAAGACAGCAGGTCCGGGTGGAAAGGTGAGTGTCATCGAGGCCTGCTGCTGGGGCTGAGGAGATCAAGGTACCAAAAATGGCACAGCCAATCCAGAGCCACCAGGATCATTCAATGCCTTCTCCCTCTGCACCATGATCAACACTTTGTGGATTAGGGGAAAGGGAGGAAAGGTGTACATGAGGCCCAGGGTCCAGGGCCTTGTGAAGGCATCTCCCATCAATGTCCCGCACTGAGGGGGCAGGCACAAAACTGTCCCAGCTTTGCATTCTCCCAGGAGGCAAACAGGTTGACCTGGGGGTGCCCCACAGGGAGAACTATGTGATCAACTTCCTCCTGGTGAAGAGACCACTCGTGGAGGGAATGCGCTCCGCCCTACTTATTGAGGTAATACATGGTCGTGGTGTTGTCCACCTGGACCTGCATGACCTGACTCCGCACAACTGGAGTGAAGGCCATCAGAGCAAGATGGACTGCACAGATATCCAGCAGATTAATGTGACTTTGGGACTCCTTGGGGGTCCAGAGCCTGTGGGCCCCCAGGTGGGCTCCCCATCCGATCAGAGATGAGTCAACCATGAAAGTGACCATTGGTTATGGGCAGATGAACAGGACTCCTTCCTGCAGATGTTCTGGGATAAGCCACCATTGGATGGTATCCCACATTGGCTGCATCACTGTGACTGACTGGTCGAGGTGACTGAGGTGTTGAGACCACTGGTGGGCCAGGTCCCACTGCAGGGAGCGCATCCGGCAGCAGGCCCACTGAACCATGCTGGTGTAGGAAGCTATGTACTTCAGCAGCTGCAGGAAGTCCCAGGCAGGGTGCAAGTGCCCAACCTGAAATGATTGGGCAAAGGAGGTAAGATCTCCCACCCTGTCCACTAGGAGTTGAGCCTTGGTCTGAAGGGAGTCGAGCTCTGCCCCAATAAAGTGAATCACCTGCGAGGGAGGGCAGAGTTCTGATTTGGTCAGGTTGACAAGAAGGCCCAAGGCAGAGCAAGTCTGGAGGGCCAGATCCCTGGACAGTTCCACCTCCTCCCAGGAAGAACTGGCGATTAGCCAGTCATCCAAGTAACGGTACACCCGGACCCCTTGGCACTGCAGGAATGCTGCCACCACTGCTATACACTTGGTGAAGCCCCTAGGGGCCGAGGAGACACTGAACAACATGGCACGGAACTCATACAGCACACCTTTGCCAAATGGAACTGAAGGAACCACCAGTGCGACGGACAGATAAGGATGTGGAACAAGGCGTCCTGGAAGTCCAGAGAGCAGAACCATATGTCCTGCTCAAAGGATGGTATTATTTGGTTCCGGGTGACCATCCAAAACTTGTGCTTCCTAAAGTACTGGTTGAGAGTTTGAAGATCCAGTATGGGGTGCCAACCCCAGCCCATTTTGGAACCAGGAAATATCTGGAGACAAACCCTGGACCAGCCTTGGAGTCCAGGACACAGGCCACAGCACCTTTCTGAAGGAGTTGAGTGATGTCCTCCTGAAGGGCAGAAAACATGTCTGGGACACCACGTCTCCCCTTGTGGCATGGGCTCGGCAGGGCGGACCAGCCTCGAAGTCTAGAGGCAGACTGCAACCCATCACTTCAAGCACCCATCTGTCTTATAAGATGACAGACCAGGCAAGCGCAAAATAGCGGAGCCGACCCACCACAAGAGGTCACGGTTTGGGCAGGATGGGTGGGGAAGTGGCACCCCCTGATCTGTCACTGGGCAAGCTTGGTGGAGGCTCCAGTGCCGGCTGTTGGATAAGCCCCAGCTCCTCGGCCTACAGACTTCTTGGAGCCAGACATGGCAGGCTTAGGTTTGGGCCACCAGGCCTGGGGCTGCCCTGCTTGTGACTGCAGCAGTCTGGATAGAGGCACAAGTTAGGGCCGAAACTGAAAGGGCTTTTTCCTTTGCTTCCAGCCCTCAGGGTCCTTCTGCGAACATGTAAGAGTCCAGAATGGCGCTGCATTTCTTGAACTGAGTGACGTGACCATACACAACTAGACCAAACAGGTCAGTACCCATGAAGGAAATGTCCATCAGCTTGTGTTGGGTATCCTCTGTTAAGGTCGAGATCTTCAACCACACCCGGTGCTGCATGGCAACCACAGCAGTCACAGACCTGGCACAGGAGTTGCTGATGTCCAAGGCTATCTGGAGCTGTAGCTTGGCCACTGATTGTCCCTAGTCCTGGACCATATTGACCACCAACTGCAAGTCTGCAGGAAGATGGGGAATAACCTGGTCCAAGACTACCACTAACACAGCGGAGAAGTTGCCCATCATGATGGCAGAACTAGTTTGCTGAAGGCTCAGGGAGGAGGTGGCGTAAACTTCCTTCGCTGCATGATCCAGCTTTTTGGACTCCTTGTTGGGGGACTTATCAACATCCCCAACATTGCTCCTTTGCTGAAACACTGAGTTTGTCACCACACTGTCAACTGAATCATGACTGGTGAACCTAGACAGAGACCCAGTACGTGCCACATATTTGCAGACCATATGGGTTGAAAGCACCTGGCAGGAGGCTGGATGTTGCCACAGCTCAGGAGCAAGACCATGCATGGCTTTCTCCACCAGGAAGGTGACCTTGTCCAGGATCTCTGTCGGGATACTTTGGCCCACTTCTGGACCGGCTCCTTTGGGATCCCCATCAACTCGGAAATCAAGCAGAGCAGGGAACCAAAGGAGGCCAGTCCATGTTCTGTGGTAAGCTCCTCGAAGGATTCCTGGTCAAAGGCTGGAGTCCGAAGGGGCGTGCATGGAGGAGTCCTCCAAATCTGATGATTCCTCAAACACTGCCCTCAAGCCAGGCTCCCCATGGACAACCTGCAGCTCGTCCAAGTGGGTGATCTTCATTAAGAGCCTACCAGGGAGTCCAGAAGCAGGGCAGGCAGCCTCCAGGGCCCCTTGCAAGAGCTGCAGAGGAGGGGGGCTCCACCCAAATGGGTGGTGAAACTGGCGTCAGCTCGACCGGGGTGACTGGAATGGGCTGTAGCAAGGGTGACCAGGGAAGCGCTGGAAGCTAAGATGTGGTGCATCCATGGCCGAGGATCCACTGTTGCCAGACTAGCTCCTCATAATGGTGCCGCAATTTTTGGTGGAGCCTGTCCTTGTCCGAAGACCAGGAAGAAGAAGAGGAGCACCGTCAGTGCCTTTTGGTCAATGGCTGAGAGCGTGAATGCTGAGATTCCCTGGATCTCGACCGATAGCTCAAACAAGACCTTGACGAGGACCTTGATCGACGATGGTCAGGTTGTCAGGGAGGAGACACAGGGGAAAGCTCTGTGTGATGATCAAAGCTGGGCCCCAAGAAACCCCCAAGGGGAGACAGTGAACTCAGCTGGTCTATCCGGTCCCTCCTGAGAGAGGGCCACAAGGACCAGAATCCTCAAAAGTGAGTTGTTCCCACCATCCTCTGACAATGGGTCGATCAGGTCAAGAAATATCTTGACAGGTTGGTTGACCCATGTCTTGATCAGCAAGCCCAATGGGAATACTAAGGGGCCAGCAGCCTGGACTGGGACCACAGAAATGTTGGGCGAAGCCGAAAGCTTGACATCCGTAGAGACAGACGCAGTCATGGGAATGGGAAGAGCAAACTTGCTCCTGATCCCATAACCTGCAATGGGACCTCTTAGACTTGGAGGCCCATGAAGACTTGGACCCTCAAGAAGGGCACTCCCCTAGAGTAGGAAGGGACTGCCATAAATCCTGGAATGCTCTGCTGAATGAAGTGCCCAAGCCCACCAGAAGTAGCATGAAGGCTGGAGCCATGCCTGCTGCAGCCTGGGCCACAGCCTCTTCGAAGGCAGCAAGCTGCGCCATCGAACCCACCGCCATGGAAACCTTCTTACGGGCATCCTTGGATTGAATTGGAGGGTCCCATTTATCTAGGCAGCCTAAGAGAAGGCAAGCATAACATCCTCTGACATGGAGGGCTTAAGGAACCGACATAGGCTGCAAGCCTGCGGATTGTGCTGAGCCCCAAGGCAATAAATGCATGAGGCACGAGGATCTGTGAGGGACATCATCTGGGAACAAGAGGTGCACCGCTTGAAACCTGGACCTGTTTTCTGGTTGTCATGCTTCATTTGGAGAAAGAAAAATGGTTTATTGTTGCAAACAGTCTATGCAGAAATCAAAGACCAAGTTAGGCCTACACCACACGCAGGAGCTGCGAAGGAGGAGACCTGATGCTTCCAACAGAAAGAAGATCTGCCATCATGGGGTGGTGCTGAGGAGGATACCACTCGGGGGGGGGGGGGGAGCTTAGCTTGAAGACCTTCCTGCAAGATTTAAAGGTGACCTGTAAAAAAAGCATTGCAGCCCCCTCCCGTCCTCACATACCTTGCAATACTAGCATTGTCTGTTTAGGACTACATCTCCCTCCTGTCCCCCAAGTCAGAGCTCCTTGCACTTGGGGACTACAATATAAACTGCCAATCTAACATTGCTGCCCCTTACAAGGATGCCATGGATCTCTGCCAACTTGTTACGTCCCCTACTCGCCTAAACCCCAAAAATGGAACTTCCACCCTACTTGACCTTGATCTAACCAACCGCCCCAATAAAATCACTGGCATCTCAGTGCTCCGTAATGCACTGAGCGACCACTCACCAGTGCTCTGTACATACATAGAAACGTAGAAGTTGACGGCAGATAAGGACCGCAAGGCCCATCCAGTCTGCCCATTTCTTTTTCTACCTTATAAATGTGCCATCGGCCTTTGCTCTGTCAATGGCCTATCTATTCATACTCATCTGTACTGCTCCCTTATGCCTATCCCATGCCTGTTTGAAGCCCTGCATTGTATTCATATCCACCACTTCCTGAGGTAGGCCATTCCATGCATCCACCACCCTTTCTGTGAAAAAGAACTTCCTCGCATTACCCCTTAATCGGCCTCCCTCTAATCTCATGCTAACATACTAAAATGCCAGCAGAATAGGCCTAATGGTCTTTCGTGTCTGCTCATTTGGTCAGCCCCACCCTGGTGCTGACCTTGCTGTCCTCGCCTTCTCTGGCTTCTCCTTCCAGTTCGGATATTCTTGCTGCATTGGATTTTGCTTCCAGAACCCTTCCCTGTACCTGTCCCACCCCTCTTGAACCCCTCCACTGTCTCTGCCTCCACCAGCCCCTAGGTAGTGCATTCCATGGCTCCACCACCCTCTCAGTGAAGTAGCACCTCCTCCTTTCTCCCTGAATCTTCCCCTCCAGCTTCACCCATGCCCTCTAGTGGCCCTTCCTCCTTCCTTCAAGCACCCTGACTGTTCCTCCCCATTTACCCTCTTCATGTACCTGAAGACCTCTATCATGTCCCCGGTCCCTTCTCTTCCAATGTGTACATATTAGCTCTTCTGCCTCTCCTCATAGGTCCTGTCCCCAAGCCCCAAATCATTTTGGTTGCCCTCCTCTGGATCCTCTCCAGGAGGTTAATGTCCCTCTTTAAGTGTGGCCTCTAAAACTGCACGCAGTACTCCAGGTGCGGCCTCACCAAGCAGTTATACAGAGGAGTATCACTTCCTCCTTTTGAGGTGATCCCCAGCGATGCATCCCAGCATCCTGTTGGCCTTGGCTGCTGCCCTCCTACAAGTCTCAGAGTTGTTCATCTTGACATCCACCACCACCCCCAGGTCCCTCTCAGCCATTGAGACTTGTAGTATCCCCCCCCCCCAGGGTGTACACTTGGCCTGGGTTTCTGGCCCCCAGGTGGAGTACCTTGCATTTCCCTGCATTGAACCTCAACTTCCACTTTCTAGACCATCTTTCCAGAGCCTCCAGCTGTGGCCTCTTGTCCTGCTATTTTTCTTATATTGAAACATGTTATATTCTTTCACCTTGTTAATGTCCTTAAGGTGTTTGAATGTTTCGATCATATCACATTTCTCCCTCCTTTGCTCTAGGGCATACATATTGAGCTCCGTTAATCTGTCCTCATATGTTTTCTGATTCAGTCCCTGCACCATTTTGGTTGCCCTTCTCTGGACTGCCTCAATTTGGTTAATGTTCTTGTGAAGATGTGGCCTCCAATACTGCACGCAGTACTCCAGATGGGGCCTAACCAGTGTCTTGTAAAGAGAGAGAGATTATTACCTCCCTCTTACAACTTGTGATACCCCTACTAATACACCCTAACATCCCCATAGCCTTATCTACTGCTTTAGTGGTATGCTTGGATGATTTCAGGTCATCGGTGATGATGATGCCCAAGTCTCTTTCTTCCCTTGTGACTGCCAGCAACTCCCCTCCCAGCCTATAGGTGGCTTCAGGGTTTCTTTTCCCTATGTGCATGATCTTAGACTTCTTTGCATTAAACCACAGTTGTCACTCTTCTGACCATTTTACTAGCTTATCCATATCTCTTCTCATTCTGCCCACCCCATCTGGATCATCTACTCTGTTGCAGATCTTGGTGTCATCTGCAAACAGACAAACCTTACCCTCCAGTCCATCTGCAATGTCACTGATGAAGATATTGAAGAGGACTGGCACCAGGACTGATCCTTGAGGTACCCCACTTGTGACTTGCATCTCTTCTGACTGTATACCGTTTACCAACACTCTCTGTTTTCTGCCCGTCAACCAGTTTGCCACCCAGTTGACCAACTTCTGACCCACTCGAGCCTACCCAGCTTATTTATCAATCGTCTATGTGGAACAGTATCTATCGAAAGCTTTTCTGAAGTCAAGGCAGGTGACATCAACTGCTCCCCCTTGGTCAACCATTCTGGTTACCCAGTCAAAGAAATCTATGAGATTAGTTTGACAGGACCTTCCTTTTGTAAACCCATGCTGTCTTGGATCCTGTGCTCCTATGGATTTCAGGTGTTGCACTATCCTTTCCTTAAGGAGTGCCTCCATAATCTTGCCCACTACTGAGGTAAGACTGACTGGTCTGTAGTTCCCTGCCTCCTCCCTGCTACCACTTTTGTGGAGTGGGATCACATGAGCCCTTCTCCAGTCTTCTGGGACCTCTCCTGTGCTCAGAAACTCACTAAACAGTTCTGATAATGGCTTTGCTAGTTCCACCCTTAGCTCCTTTAGTACCCTGGGATATATGCCATTAGGTCTCATTGCCTTGTCCACCCTGAGCTTATCGAGCACTTGTAGGACCTTTTCTTTTGTGAAGGACTATTGCACACCTCCCTCCCTCCCCCCTGTGTCCATGGTGCTGTGCTGTGGGCCCTGCCCTACCTTCTCTTCAGTAAATACTGAGCAGAAGTATCTATTTAGGATAGATGCTTTTACATGGTTCTCCTTCTCACACGCCCCCTTATCTCCTTTGATCTTAGCCATACCCCCTCTGGACTTTCTCCTTTCACTAATGTATCTATAGAAAGTCTTGTCACCTTCTTCTTGACCACCTTCTGGTCTTGCAAGGTAAAAAAAATGGCCCCCAAAACGGTTTCCCAGTGCCAACTCAAACCAGGTAAACTGGGGGCAATCAAAAGACCACCTCGCTCGCTGGAACTGGTCTCCCCTTGACCATGCCCCTGACATAGACTTGCCCCCCCCCCCAAATACTTTATCTGTTCCTGAACTCGGTCTGTGATTTATTTGCCCCCTTCTCCAAATGTGTTGTTAAAGGTCCAGACACCTCCTGGATCTCGCAGACACTCCTAGACCAAATATGTCACAGAGACAACCTTTGGCACCTCACCCTTGATTGAGCAAACCATCTGATAGACAGTGCTACTGGGCCGCAACGAATAAGTGCACCTGGGACTTAACGAGAGGCTAAAGCTGAGCACTACAGAGTGTCCCTCACCTCCTCCTGGGGCTCTGGCCATAAGTTTTGGGATGACCTGAAGGAACTCAATGGGAAAACTGCATCTGTGCCCCCCCAACTCAACATCAACGGTTCTATCTCCACTGACCTGCAGCTCATTGCTCATACCCTTAGCTCCTCCTTCTCTGACCTCAGTAGTATGCTACCCCCAACTTCTTCGATACCCATATCCCCCCCCCACTCACTCCCCCATGTCATTTCAAAACCCTCACCCCGTGGGAGGCAAATCCCTACTTACTGAAAGCCCTAGGTAAGTCTCGTCACTGTAGTGATACGCTGGATCTTAGACTCCTCGGCATGACCTTGGACGAAGTCCTCTCCCCTCTGACTAGTTTATTTAATCGCTTCCTCTGCCTCGGTAAATTCCCTTTCGTATGGAAAACCGTGGTCATTACCCCCATCCACAAAAGTGGCAACCCTACCACCCTGGGGAACTATTGCCCCATTTCCATACTCCCCTCTCGAAAGCCTGGAAAACATCATCTCAGACCAGCTCACTGACCATCTCATTAAATACGACCTACTCTGCAGGGAGCAACATGGTTTTCGAAAAGGGCACAGCACCACCACAGCACTACTAAAATTTACCAGCGCTATCCACTCAGCTCTTGCCAAAGGGTGTCTGGCTGGCTCGGTTTATGTTGACCTGGCAAAAGTCTTTGACACTGTTAATCACGCCCTCCTCCTATCTGGCCTCACCCATACAGGTCTCTCCCCAGCTGTCACCATGTGGTTTGATGACTACCTATCTGACATGTCTCAGCAAGTCAAAGTAAATGACACACTCTCTACCTGTCTCCCGGTTAAATCTGGGGTGCCCCAGGGTTCCATACTGGGGCCCCTTCTTTTTAGTCTATTTCTGAACACCCTACCTAAGGCCTTCTCTGGGAAATTGCTCTTACATGCCGATGATGTGGTTCTGTTCTCCACCCACTCTGACCCCCATTCGCTACAGCTGTCCCTCCATAAATCCTTCAATGAGGTGGAATCCTGGTTTGCTGATCACCAGTTGGTGCTAACCTACAAAAAAGCAAAGTTATGAAGTTCGCTCACAATCAGAGCAGACTCTAAGGCTCCCCACTGCAAATTCTCAACTCCCAACTGCTACCCCTTAAGCAGGTGGATACCTTTAATTACCTCGGTGTCACCTTAGGCACCGTGCTCAACTACCACGAGCATATTCACCTCCTTAGCACTGCAGTTAATACCAGAATTGGTTTGCTCTACCGGCACAAACATGGTCTCCCCTCGGATGCCCTCTGTCTTGCTGTCTTATCTTCTGTCCTGTCCCTCGTAGACTATGGGATCCTGGTCTACAGTGCGGCTGATAACACTACCCTCTGCAAAATCAGGGTATCCCTAAATAAAGCATGCCACCCTGTCACGGGCAGTGACAGGTTGGCTCACACCTGCTCGCTGAATAGTCTCACCAACTGGCTCGATTCTGGTGAGAGACTTAGGTACCAGACATGACTCTTTGCAAAAAGATCACCAAAGGACTAGCTCCTCCTGGCCTTTCCACCCTTCTGCAGACCACGCCCATGGTAAAAGCCACCCACAGCACCTCCAAATCCACCCTCCTAATTCCCCTCTGCAGGACTACCATGGGGCAGAGATCCTTCTGCCACAGGGTCTCCCTCTGGATGAACGCTCTTCCCAGTTCCAACACCTTGGAAACCAAGCTTGGTTGCTTCAATTCCCTGCTCAGGGAACATCTCCATGCTACTGGAGCCTGTGACTGCCACTAGCCCACCCCTCCTGTCTATCAGGACCCCCCACTTGCCCCATCCCTTTCCTGGATTTCTTCCTCCTTATGCTTCTACTGTAATCTATACTCTCAAAAAAAAAATGGATCTCCATCATGCCTACCTATAGATAGAGGTGCACCTTATCCTTGTATATGCTTGTGTTTTCTTCTGCACTTTGAATGTAAATCAGTATTTAATTTCTGTATATGCCTGTTAACTACTGTCTATTTCATGCCTCCGTGACCTGTTCTCTGGGTATTATGTACACTTTTTGTTATCTGACGTGGAGCCTTTGTAAAGGTGTCACTGACTTAAAGGATTGTAATTCCGATATGTTTAATAAAATAAAAAATATTGTTGTGGGAATCTGGGGCTGCAATCAGCATTATTTTTCATATCCATGGTTAAGTTTAATAACGTGCCAAAACTTTCGGTCAAACGCAGAATTGTGGAGGGGACTCGACTGAGCAGGCACAAGTGCTCATGAGTATTACACTCATTTAGTGACGTCGCTCCCACCACTGCACTTATAATAGCAGCAGTGGCGGTAGTTTACTATACTGATTTTATTGCTTCCCCGGGGGTCTTGTCAACCCAAATGTTACTTACTGCAATACCTGGACAGGCTGTTGCTGTAAGTAATATTTGGGGTATCAAGGCTCCATTCCTGTTTAATTAATCTGTTATATCATTTATTTACTCTCCACCTCTCTAACCACACTAATGTTTCGTGATGAACCACGTCATCAGGGAAACAGCGGCACTACCATTATTACTGTTTCAATCTCTCCTGAGACTCTGTATAGCTCGGATCCTTCATTAAGTTAGTATACAGCTTGCCTGGCCGAGACTTCCTCTATGCCATTTTCATTCATTTCTGTCAAACACCCTGCATGCCCCCCACCCAAACCTCAGGCACCTCTCCTGGCTCTGGGGCTTCATCTCTGCAATGGCCAGCTGGATACTGGGAGTGAAGCTGTAGCAGGAGCTGAAAGCACAGGGCCCACCTTGGAAGGACTCAATTGGGTGGGGCAATGCACTGATGTCAGGGTGACCTGAGGAGTCCCTGGATATGTAGGCAAGAGGGGCTGCATAGGCAGGGGTATCAGCAGCAGGAAAAGGGAGGTTATAATTCCACTATACAAGACACTAGTGAGGCCACACCTCGAGTACAGTGTCCAGTTCTGGAGACCTTACCTACGCAAAGACATAGACAGGGTGGAGGCAGTTCAGAGAAGGGCAACCAAGATGGTACAAAGATTACATCATAATACCTATGAGGATAGGTGAAAGGGAAAACAGTACAAATCAGGGGCCTCCTGCCCGAAGAGCTTACCACTCAATTTGGCTTTATCCATCAAAAGTGACATTCTTCTGCACTAGCGGGTTCATTTATTTTCTTAAAGTCATTGACCCAGAAATATGGCAGATGTTGGAGGGCTCCATTAACTGTACTGTACCGCCGCCTAGTCTGTATTGAAGCGGCGTAAGTGCCGCACCATTACAGTTAATGAACCCCAAGCATCCGCCATACTTCTGGGTCACGGACTTTTAGAAAATAAAATGAACTCTGCTGTGGTGAGAGAAAAATTTTGCTTTTGATAAACCTAAACTACGCTGTTTTCCTTTAAATATGTACTCCCTGGAGGAGAGGAGGGATATGATTGAGACATACAAGTACCTCACGGTGGGGGGGACACACTTCTTCATAGAAAAAGATTTTCTAGGACTAGGGGACATGGGATGAAACTGGAGGGAGGTTCAGAGGGAACATCAGGAAGAATTTCTTCACAGAGAGGTGGAGAAATGGAATGCCCTGCTGGAGGAGGCAGTGGGAGCTGAGCTAATTACAGGATTTAAGAATGCATGGGATTGTGGACCAGTGGCGCTGAGAGTTGAGGCGCTGGATGCCACACCTCGCACCACGCCGGTGACCTGGGTTTGGGAACACATACGGGCCGCAGGGGGTCAGGAAGGGGAGGGAAGGGGTTGAGCATCCGGAGAACTGCTCTCTCTTCCTGGGGAGGGATCCAGGGTTAGTGCCGCTCCTGGGTACCTCCTGGTGGTAACCAGGGACCCAGCCAGAAACATGCGCGCCATCAGACAGGGTGGAGCATCAGTGGACATTGGCGCGTCAGTGCCATAGACATCATTGCGTGTCCATGCTACAAGGGGGCAACCAATAAGGAAACTCCCCAGTGGACCAGGGAGGTGACTGGGGCTCCTGGGACTGAACCTACATCCCCAGCACCAGACCATCTTTCCTCCCAGCTCCCCCTGGCGCCAACCAGGACTGGCCCTCGAATTACAGATAGGCTGCCAGGTTGGTGGGTGGGCCTTCCCTGGGGGACTAGAAGGTCCTGGGTGGGGGATGCTCGGGGAGGAGAGGTCTCAGGCGGGGAGTAGAGGCTAGGTTGAGAGAGCACCTCTGAGAGATGCCCTGGCCAACTGGAGCAGTAAAACAGAATTGGAAAAAAAATGCATGGGATAGGCACAAAGAGATCCTGGTAATTGGGGAGAAGGGGACACCCAGCTCCAGAGAAGCTTGAAGAAGCAAAATACGGGTGCACATGGACAGACTAGGTGGGCCGTAGGCCTTATGTGCCGTCAACATCTATGTATCTATGCACAGACACAGAAAGGCTCAAACAGCTGTAGTGTATTCATATTAGGCACAGATACCCTTTCATGTATACAGCCCACATAGCAAAATAATACACACACACACACACACACACACACACACACACACACACACACTCTCTCCATCTGTGTACTCCAATTTTCTGTTTCAGTGGTTAGGATGCATCCATTATAGATGCTGGCCACATATGGATTTACAATGTCAGGCTTACCATTACCAGCTGTTTCACACTCAACCAGTATGTAAACCAGCAGAGTTCATAGACTCTGGCACTAAACCCTTTCATTCGGCTAGGGCCACCACAAATGCATGAAAGTCTAGAGATCACTGTGTCAGTAGATCAGAATAAAAATAAAACTGTAACTAAATACTTTTTTTTCAAACAGTCACTCCCTGCCTGCCATCTGCAAGGTGGAAAATATCAGTGACTCTAGATGTTGGATTTTGTTCGGAGATAAAATACCACCAATTTGGGGAGAGAGAAGTGAATAGACATTGCCATACAGCAGCTTTGGGAATAGCGGTAAATTGGCAGAGGGGAGGGGGAAACTGAGAATGAAATATTCAGTGTACACACTACATTGCATGTAATTGGGGAGAGGGTCCTAGCATGCTGAATACAGTTTTTTTTATATTTTTGGTATAATTGATTGAATGTAGTGTGGTGGTGGGGTGGGGTCAGAGAAGATGCACAGTTATATCATTAACTCCAGCACTGTGATGTGTTTGGGAGCTCAATGGCATGAAACCAAGTGGATACATATAGTACCACTGCATGTAACACTGAAAAGGGAAGAGTAAATAAAAATGAAACAGTTCTAATTTACATATTTAGCAACATTAGGGATTGCACGAGATTAGTGTTACAGGAGATGCAGCGAAAATGCTTCACAAACCAGAAATTACAATTTTTTAAAAATAGTCAATAAGATGCAGGGTTGGGAGAGAAAAAGAAAAGAAGCAGCTATGTTTTATATGTGCAGGCATCACAGGACGTTTGCATGTATAAATGTGTGTGTGTGTGGGGGTGTCATTTTCCAAAAATGACATTCTGTTTGACAACCGCAACTTCACATTAAGTGTTTGTGATTAGGGGAGACCATAAATGCAGTTGGTCATATTCATAAAACCTGTAATTCACTACCTGTTGTGCACATATTCTCAATACACAAAGCAGGCACAAACACTTCGCAAGTATACAGAATTAGTGCATTTCAAACTGATTACAGCATGCGCGAGCGCACGCACACACACACACCCCAATCTGCAATCAACAGTCTCCTTCTCTGCATAAAAAATGTGATTCACCAATAAAAAAAGTAGTAACAGAAAGAAAAAACAAATTTTAAATAAACAAAACCAGTAAGTGAATAATAACCAGCCTCATTCAACATGCATGCTGCCTGAAAAACAATTGTGCACACCGACATATGCACTGTCATAACATAAAAAAGCATAGAGCCGGGAGTTATTTACATCCCCATTTGAAAGAGTAGTGCACGCTAACTCTGAACTGTGAACACACACTGATGACCCCATTTGTAACTATGCCTGAGTGCAATGAGAGGAAAGGAGTAATGAATCAAATGCACAATGAAGATGATCTCGTGCTTACAATTCATTTAACAGTTATTTGTGCATGATCGTTCAGGACACCAGTATAAATGCACTCCCATTACAGGACCACAAGCATGCAACAACTACTGACTGCTAGCACAAGGTGTGGAAGGGGTGCTGATGGCAGAAAAGTACACTCACCTCACACTCCCCCCATCCCGCATCCTGACTTTGAACAAGCATGCAATGCTTTTATTAAGAACATAAACAAGGACACGGTAATACTCTCCCTCTTTAGGAAGATTCATTTTGACATGTCCTTGTTTCTGTGATTAATAAAAGTGCTGTGTTCATATTTAACCAACTCACAATTTATCTACCTGAGAGTGCAGTTCCGCTGTTGTGTTCTGTGACAGTCCATCTCTGCAAAATGCACCAGGCTCGTTTCTTTTTGCACTTTTATATTTGTGTTGCTACAGTAGTTCCTGGCCTGAACAAATGAGTAATCAGAACTAGCAAAATGTGGAGAAAAGGGGTGGGTAACAGAAACGTATATTACCCACCACTTCCTTTGCAACATCCTTACTGAAAAACCAAAAATAAAATAATGAAAACAAAATGGGGCACCTGCCCTATCAGACTCTGTCCCCTTTTTTTTTTATGTTGGCGCACTTGCGCAGCCAACATCGTGGGACACAGCAGCTTTGGAGGCGGGGTCGCTGTTGGGCGAATGCAGGGCACGCACCAGTAGGTGCGTCCCGCATTCCCCAATAAGCCTACATGCCGGCGCCACACCATGCATACATAATGTGGTGAGCACATCTAAGAAAAGGTCCGCTGCAATCCGAGCTAAGCTCGTCATACGCAGCAGTCCTTTTCTTGCCGTGCTTGCCGCCATTATGTGCACAGTCGGCGAGCGGTCGGCCACCTAAGTACTGCCGCCACTGGTGCCCAATCCCTGTCGGTAACCCCCGCTCTTTGTGTGCTGACGGGGAAGCCCACCTCGCGCGGCATAAACCCCCAATTGTTGAATGCCGAGGGGTGCCCAATCCCTGCCGGCATTACTTCCTCCTGCCCCCGTGTTGTGTGCCAATGGGGTGCCCAATCCCATCGGCTACAGAGCCCCCAAACAGTTAGGTGGGCACACTGGGAGCCCCCAGCGTGCCAAACTCTGCAAAGAAAAACTGTCCTCGATGGGTTTTCCACGCCGGTCCTTGTAGTCTCGATGCCCCCTCCCCCACCCTGCACCCACCCACCCACTCAGCACCTCTGCCTCTTCTCACCCCTCACCCCATACTTACCTGCAGAGTCCAGCGAACGATCTTCTGTGGACCAGGAACACGCCTGCACTCTTCAAAGCCGACCCTGAACTGAGGAAATGCTGGTAAGCTGTATAATGGAATGAATAGGGTTTTCAACTTTAATGCATATCTCAGGCATTTTTTGAGTTTCAGCTAAATTTTCAACATGGGGTTTTGGGACCCTTTCTCATGAATTCTTGCACTGTCATGATATGTTCGGTCCCGAAGGTGATTTCGCAGTCACTGTGTGGAATCACCTTCGGGACTGAGTAACGAAATGACAGTGCCACTGTTCATGAGAAGGGCTCTCAAAAAGCCTATGTTGCAAGTTTGGTGGGAAAAATAAAAAAAATTACTGTTTTACGAGCATGCGTAGCAACTGTGCAACACACACTTGTAGCACATTCGCACTATTTTCATGCCAGATTCTCAACACTGACATTTTACCACACCTTCTTGTGAACCGCTGTACAGCTGTCATTTTTCACATCCTGCCCAAAATGTGTGTTTGCACTTCCGGCTCAGAATAGTGTGGCTGCTGTACAAAATCAGTGTTCAGGACACATTACGAAAATGACAGTGACACTGTTCATGAGCAGAGGTCCTAAAATGCCTGTGTTGAAAATTTGGTGTTAATACTCCATAAAATGACAGTTTTACGAGTGTGCATAGCAACTGCGCAACGCACGCTCGTAAGTTAGCGCATTTGCAATATTTTCACGCCACATTCTCAACGTTGGCATTTTACCACACCTTCTTGTCAACCATATAGCTGTCATTTTTCACATCCTTGCCGAAATGTGTTTTCGCACTTCTGGTGCAGAATACCGCGGTCACTGTCCGAAATCACTGTTTGGGACACATTACGAAAATGAGTGACACTGTTCATGAGCAGAGGTCCTAAAATGCCTGTGTTGAAAATCTGGTGACAATACTCCTTAAATTGATGGTGTTATGAGCGTGTGTTGTGCAGTTTGCATGCACGCTCATAAGTTCGCAAACTTATATTTTCACTCCACATTTTCAACAGTGCCATTGTTCTACACCTCCTAATAAACAGTACAGCTGTCATTTTTCACATCCTGACCAAAATCTGTTTTCGCAGTTCTGGCGCACAATAGCACGGTCGCTGTGGAAAGCCCATGTTCGAGACACATTATGAAAATGGCAGTGACACTGTTCATTAGCAGATGTCCTAAAATGCCTATGTTGAAAATTTAGGGACGAAAGTCAGTAAAATGAGTGTTTTACGAGCGCGCGTTGCGCAGTTTGCACGCACGCTTGTGACTTTGTGAATCTGTAATACTTTCACTCCAGTTGTTCATCATTGCCATTTTTCCTTACCTCCTTATGAACAGTACAGCTGGCTGAAATGTTTTCACATGTCTGGTGCAGAACTGCATGGTCACTGTGCGAAATTACTTTTTGGGACACTTTCAGGAAATGACAGTGACACTATTCATCAGCAGAGGTTCTAAAATGCCTATGTTGAAAATTTGGTGGTGAAAGTCCAGACAATGACTGTGTTGTAAGCGTACATTGCGCAGTTTCCACGCACCCTTGTAACTTTGTCAATCTGCAATATTTTCATGCCACATTTTCACCACTGGCATTTGTGCACACCTCATTATCAACAGTCCAGCTGCCATTTTCCACAGCCTGCCCAAAATGCGTTTCCGCAGCTCTGCCGCACAGTGGCGTACTTGCTGTGCAAAATCACCTTTTGGGACACATTAACAAACTCACAGCGCTATGCCTTTCCACCTCCGCCACTGCCAATGCCAGCGTGACAACATTCGGCATTGACAAATGCTTGTTTTTACTTGCTATTTATGCCCCCTTCCTCACCACATTTGTGCCTTCCTTCAAGGACTCCCAAGGCGACTGAAGGGGCTACGCCGCATATCTTGCGGACTTCCGCTACTTGTGTGCGCTCCCCCCTTCAAGCCCTCGGATGACCCCCCCAAGCGAGGTGGGAGATCCCTGAATCATCTCTCCCCCCAGCCAACATCCAATGTTGAGCGGACTCACTTGAACGTCTCCCCAGATCTCTGGTTGTGTGAGGCTGTGGTGTCGGGGCCCGTCTCCAGGAGCTGACCTGGAATGTTTTCTCATTTTCTCTGGTCCCTCCCCTGTAGACAACGGCACACTAGGAGGTCCTATGGAGACAAGGGCACGCCGAGCTGTACCTCCGCTCTGGACCTCAGCCGACATCTACCCCTCCCTATGCTACTGTCATCCCGTTCTGCACCTCCACCTGTGGCCACCCAGGTGGTGGTATTGCAGCAGGACCCGCAGCCCACCCTCTCCGGAGAAGCAGTCACCCTCCCTGGAGAAGGAGAGCAGCCCTCTGGGCACTCAATCCTTCTTCCTCCAGCATCATGGGCTCGCTACCAAACCTGGGTCACTGGTGTCACAAGCGGTAGCACTACCACTGCACCGGTGGGCCGGCCTCAGACTCTGTCCTGACACCACCACTGCTAGTGTGTTTTAAATATTAAAATGTACCACCTACCCATCTTAATTCTTCTCACTGAAATTCTTATTAATTTCTTGTCAGAGATCAACCCTCCCCAATTCACCATGACTCAACAGCGTCTCAAATGCCTGCTACTGGCAGACCAAGCACAGGAAAAACTAAGTCAGTCAAGGACAGACATATCCATATCTCAGAACAGCCACATGCAAAGTCAATGGAGCACATCTGGGTTAATCACACAGCCATTTTTCTGCTGGGGTGTACGTGGGGAATAGTTCTATACACCCCGCTGCAGAAAATCTGAGACCCAAAATAATCACACTGATGACAATAAACTCCAAACCTTGGTGCCTAAAGATTATTTGTCATGCTATTTTCTTCTGTTAAAACTCATAAAAAGAAAGTTGAAGGAGTATACCTGTGCACTACCTTGATTTCTTCTCTGCTGGTACTGTGCCCTCAGCCTAACCAGTGAAGCTACTGCATTCATTGCTATAACTGGGAAAGTGGATCCTACAGACACCGATATTCTGAACTTATGCCATACATTTTTAGTGAGTCTGATTTAATACCATCAACAGGTATGATTCAGAGGGGATAATCCATTATGCACCCTTCATTAGTCCCACAGTGCTTTCAGCTTCTGCAGAGCCCATATATGTTCTAAAGAGCCAAACAGACCAGATACATTTCTATTTTAACTTTGAGGCTGCAAAGCCTTCTTGCATCTTTCTTGGCTGCATAGGATGGTGTCAATGGTTAGTAGAATGGGTAGATTTCATGGTTTGGTATCATGGATAGATGTTATGAGTAAGTGTTAGGGTTAGGTGTCATGGGTAGCTGTCATGGGTCGGTAGCACAGGTAGGTGTCATGAGTAGGTGGCATGGGTTGGGACCTTGGATTGGTAGCATGGCTATGTGTCATGAGTCGGTATCAGAGTTAGGTGTCATGGGTTGGTAGCATGGGTAGGTGTCATGGGTAGATGAGTAGGTATCATGGGTAGGTGTCATCCATCAGTATCATAAGTAGGTGTCATGTGTCAGTAGCATGGGTAGGCATCATGGGTTGGTGTCATGGGTAGGTATCTGGGTTAGGTGTCATGGGTTGACAGCATAAGTAGGTGTCATAGATCGTAGCATAGGTAGGTATCAGGGTTAAGTGTTATGGGTTGGTAGCATGAGTAGGTGTCATGGGTCATAGCATGGGTAGGTATCAGGGTTAGGTGTCATGGATTGGTAGCATGGGTAGGTATCAGGGTTAGGTGTCATGGATTGGTAGCATGGGTAGGTATCAGGGTTAGGTGTCATGGATTGGTAGCATGGGTAGCCATCAGGGGTTGGTAGCAATGGTAGGTAGTATGGGTAGGTAGCATAGGTAAGCAGCATGGGTAAGCAACATGTGTAGGTAGTATGGGTAAGTAGCATGGGTAGGTAGAATGGGTAAGTAGCACTGGTAGATGTCATGGTTTGGTAGCTTAAGAAGGTAGCATGATTAGGTGTCATGGGTAGGTAGCACAGGTAGGTGTCATGGGTTGGTAGCATGGGTAGTAGGTAGCATGAGTAGGTGACATGGGTAGGTAACATGGGAAGGTAGCATGGGTCGGTGTCGTGTTGCTAGCATGGGTGGGTATAGGTAGGTATCATGTGTAGGTGTCATGTGTTGGTAGTATGGGTGGGTATCATGGGCAGGTAGCCTAGGAAAGTATCAAGAGTAAGCATCAAAGGTAGATAGCATGGGTAGGTTACAAGGGTAGGTGTCATGGGTTGGTAGCACAGATAGGTGTCATGACTGGTTGCATGGGTAGGTATCATGGATAGGTTGCATGGGTAAGTGACGTGTTGGAAGCATGGGTGGGCATCATTAGTAGATAACTCAGACAGGTATCATGGGTAGGTGTCATGGTTTGATAGCACGAGTACGTGTCCCAAGAGTGCAATTCCTCTGTTGTGTTCTGTGACAGTTCATCTGTACAGATGCATCGGGCTCGTTTCTTGTTGCACTGTTGTTTTTGTGCTGCTACAGCAGTTCCTGGCCTAAACAAACAGGTAACCAGAACTGGCACAATGTGGAGAAAAGGGGCAGGTGGAAGAAAGGTACACTGCCGCCCCCCATCACCAAAGTACATCACGCATCACTCCTGTTGCCACATCCTGACAGAAAAACCTAAAATAAAAAAAGAAAACAAAAGAGGCAACTGCCCCATCACACCCTGTCCTGACACCACCACTGGTAGTTTAAATAACAAAATGTACCAGCTACCCAACTTTAATTCTGCTCACTGCAGTTCTTATTAATTTCTTGTCATAGATCACCCCCCAGTTCACCATGACTCAAAAGCATCTCCAAATGTCTTCTGCTGGCAGATCAAGCACAGGGAAAACTAGGCCAGTCAAAGACCGACATAGCCATATGCCAAAGTCAATGGAGCAGACCTGGGTTAATTACTCAGCCAGTTTTCTGCCGGGGAATCAGGGCAGAATAGTTCCCTACATACCCCATTGCAGAAATTCTGAGACACAAAATAGTTACACCAATGACAGCAGGTTCCAAACTTTGTTTGATGCCTAAAAAGAGTGGTCTCCCCGGCAGTATTAACATAAAAATTAAAGAGGCTAAGTACAAGCTTAAATTTCTAATAATATTAAAAAAAATGTTCATATTTCATTTAAGCAGAGGTTGCCTAGTATTTGTCAACGAGTCTTCAGAAAGGGAAATTCACCAGTTTAAATAAATTCCCCCCCCTGCTCAAACACATACCTTTGATATAGCCTTTCTCCTTCACAGATTGGAGGGTGGGCCTTCGCTGGAGAAGTTTCCTTAGTTTACTTCGGACTTTCTTGTTGTCATTTTCTTGGCCTGTGCTGGAAACACTCAGAAGCCTTGATGCTGGAGAATGAAGCAAATGTTTTGTTTTTTTTATCTGTTTATGCTACCCTTACTCTCAGGTCGGTCCTCATCAGCATAACCTGCTCCAGTCCTGTCACCCTGGCATCCTCTAGGACTTACCTTGCATCTCCCCATGTGCCCCCAGAGCTTTTCCCCTCTGGTGAGGGCAGCAGAGTACCGCAAATCCTCTACCGCTTAAGAATCCAGTTGTCGGACGTAGCACCCAGACAGCCAGGTGCAGGACCTACAAGCAGGTCGGCATCATCAAGCTGATCAGGGTCTTTTTCTTGTTCTTCCATTGACCCCAGGACGTCGAATTTGATGGTGCGCCAAGCACACATACACACAAGCATGCATGGTGTCGTATCTGTCTACATCATCCCATCCGCAAGCCATTCCAGCTGCACTGCCAGCTGTGGGCACCCAGGTGGCAGTACAGCAGTGGAGATGGCTACCCTCCCTCAGACTGCCTCCCCCTAGTCAGCCCTTGACAACCTGAGCTCGTTCCCGAACTTGGGTCACTGGCGTCACAAGATGTAACTCAATGCTGCGCCAAAGGGCTGGCTAAAAATGAAGCAAATTTAAGTGTTGGGTATGCTGTGAAAAAACAAACACAAAAACAACCTTTCCCAGGGACTCACTTCCTCACCAGTCTATCAGAAATGATAACTTTTCTCAGTTGTGTAACAATGACTGTTTGATCATGGTATAAGTGTCTGTGCGTGTCTCAGACATGACCTCAGTTTAATGTCTCATCTGAAAGATGGCACCTCAGGAGTGCGCAACCCCCCTCATGCTGCATTACGGTGTCAGTACTGGGATTCAACCCAAATTCCTGGTGTGGGGATGGAACACAGACTTCCAATCCTCTGGCCTCACAGGTGAGTGTGCAACCTGCTGCAACACTGACACTGATGTACATGCCCCTGTGTGTGTGTCTGTGGGTTACCCCAGTGTGTTTATATGTGGTGCGTGTATGTACAATATGTCCATGTATGTCCCCAGTGTGTATGTATGTATTAGTGTATTACTGTAGTATATGTAGGGATTGCTAGAGGTTCCCAGGGTTCATTTGAAGATCTCGGGACCCAAGCATTTGCATTTGCGGCCCCGACCCTGCGGAACTCTAACTCATTGGATAAGGGAGTGCCTAACTGTGGAGAGTTTTAAAACTGCTATGAGAACTTATCTCTTTAATCTTACTTTTTCTTAGAATTAGAATGAACTGTTGATGGTATCTGTATCTTATCTTTTTATGGTTATTTAACTGGTTTTGATATTTTTGTAAAGCACTTTGATATTTTATGAATAGTGCTTTATAAATAAAGTGGATTGGATTGTATGTGTATGTATGTGCGTGTGTGACCCTCATGTGTATATAGTTTGTGTATATCCATGTGTGACCCCAGTGTGTGCATATATATGTATTGGTGCACATATAAATTAGTGTATGTGCATTTCTGCATATGTCCATGCGTGCATGTGAGACTTCTGCCCACAGAGTTACCCACTCCGGTTGTTTCTTTTGTCCTTCTCATCCTTGTCTCGCAAGAGGCTGTTATTGCTGGTTGATCTCTCCATTGCCACAGAGTTCTGTACATAATTATGGTTTTCTTCAGGCTTGGCAACTGCCTAAGTAAAAGAGACAAGGCAAATGAACAGAACATGTTACAGACCTTTTTTTGTCCCTTTTATTTTTCCACTTCATGTGCTCACCAGCACCCCACTCTTTTGAGTCTCACTTATTTCCTCCTTTTAATCAAGCTTTTCCTGCAGCCCTGGCTCCAACACGGTCATCAACCCCAGACCCCATCCTACCAGCAACTGCCTCCCCCAGGACCTACCTGTACTCCTGCTGACCCCCCCCCCCGTGTGGCAGAGCCAAGGATGAGTGGTCCGTCCTCCCTACCCCTGAAGCACAATCCAGTTAGGGGTTCCGGGGGGCAGCGCAGGTTGGCAACAGGCTTAGTTTCATTCACCAGAACCAGGCTTTTCCATTTTCAATTTCCCATACATCGGGTAGTGTGCAGTGACACTGTCATTAAGGCACAGGTCAGCAAGCATAGGAAAACCAGGAGCAGTTTAAAAGTCCACAAATAGCGTTTTATTTTTTTCAATAACAGTAAAATAAAAAAATATTTTCAGTATAACTATTTACAAAGGTAGTACAAACACAGAAAGCAAAGACCTTCATCCGAGGATATCTCTAATTCCAAGTATCAGTCTTGCTCTCTCACTCTCCTTGCTCTCTCTAGCAGAAGCATTGCTGCTCTTTTTATAAGTCTTTGTCTGGGGACTCATTAAGAGAGGCTGCTTCTCACAGAATGTACTTGTAAGTTTACAGAATGTTCTTGTCAGTTTGGTTCCTTGCAGGTGAAGCAAAACAGTACATGGTGTCCCAGAACTGACCTCTTGTTGACAACCTTGCAAAGGGCTTAAAAACTGCATCTTATGTTAACCCCTTGAGTCCAAACAGCTTTTTGCAGTCATTTCAACAGTATAACTATATACACTTTTAAATGAGGGGATCCCAGTATCAGTGGCATTTCCATATAAAGATTCACATTTATTTTTATGCAAGGGGAAAGAAAAGACAGAAATAGCAAGGGAAGGCAAAGAGATAGCAAGAGGCGGACAATTGCGAAAATGTAATGATCAGCTCCTAGGTCTCACGAGAAAATTTGGTTGCGCAATCAGACAGACAAGAGACAGAAAAGGGTCCGGCCTGGTAGTGCTGAGGGTTGAGGTGCTGGATGCCACACCTTGCACCACACCGGCAACCCAGGTTCGGGAACAAGCCAGAGCCGTTGGGGGTTGGCAGGGGAGGGAGAGGATTGAGTGTTTGAGGACTGCTCTCCTGTCCCTGGAGGGAGGGAGGGAGATACACGCTCGATGCCTGACTGGCCTCTGGCAGAAGCCAGAGGCATAGCAGGTACATAAGCGTACAGAGGGTTGGGAAGTGGTGGACGTCAGCGGAGACGCCTTGACGTCGGGGCATAGGCCACTCCCCCAGAACATCAGAAAAACACCCGCGGCACTCCCGGGCAGACGGAGTGCCAGGCCTCAATCCCCAATGCCCCTATCTGCTCCAGTGACCGGCGTCCTGACGAGACTCAGGAATTCAGGGTGCTTGCCCCCACACCTCATCCCCACCTGGGGGGTAAGCCAAGACTACGTGGAAGATGGACCACCATGGGATACAGGTAGGAGGTGGGGACTAGAACAGCCATAGGCATCTTCCGAAGGGAGTGGAGTGCTACGGGAGGGAAGGGGAGGAGTACAAACAGAAAGTATAAAACAAAAAAAAGAGAGAAAGGAGAGGCTAGAACAGACCCTTGTGTTTAAACTTTTTCTGCATAACAAATGGGGCAGGGCCTTGTTCAACCCTGTTACATGCATTCAGAGGTATGCACCAGCCACATCCCAGCCACCAAAGCCTCCATCTGAGATGTGCAGACTGCCCTGCCCCCACACCTCCACATGGTGGTAGTCTAGGAGCTGTGCTTCGTCCCCCCCACCCTTAGGAGAGGAGAGAAGAGCAGTCCTCTAGACGCTCCACCTTCTTTCACCCCTGTTCACCCTTGGAGGCCTGAGCTGGCTCCCGAACTCAGGTCGCTGACATGATGGGAGGTAACGTGTCCAGCATCAACACTGATGCACATGCCCACAATCACAGTTCACTTTTGAAACAAAGAATTTTATATGATAATAACCCTTGTTTTGTGAAAAGTACAGTTACGTAAGAACTTACCGTAACAGTAGGTCTTCGAGAGGAGCTCTTGCAGCAGGCTATAACAATTAGGACTATGCCGCAGGCACTAGGACCACACGGAAAAACTTCTGCCACCAATACCAGCGGGGGACCGCCCCCGATGCCAGCCCCGCCCCGACGTCGGTCAGGGTACAAGAGGGGCCGGACCCAGCTCCACCTCAGTTCTCCCGCCAGTACCCAGCAGAAGGCCTGACAAGAGAAGGAGGCGAAGCCTACCCTCGATAAGAAAAGAAAATAGACCTGCACATTCCAAGGGGGAAGGCGGGAGGGAAAACAGCGCCTGCTGCAAGAGCTCCTCTCGAAGATCTACTGTTACAGTAAGTTCCTACGTAACTGTACTATCTTACTTCGAGATAGAGCTCTTGCAGCAGGCTATAACAATTAGGACTGAGTCCCAAGCAGTCTCATAGCAAAGAGGAAACTGACCCCGGGAGGAGGAATATGCTGACTCCAGAGGCCTTCAGGACAAGAGTCCTTGCAAAACCGCTACGCCAAAGCCAGCACAGCGTCTGGAGACGATATCCAAGCTGTAATGCTTGACAAAGGTATGCACCGACTTCCAGGTCGCGGCCGCACAGATGTCCTAGATGGCGACATTCCGCATCGCGGCAAAAGAAGCTGACACTCCCCTGGTGGAGTGACCCCGAACCGGACCCGGCAGGGGTTTCTTGTGATGCTCGTAGCAAAACGAGACGCAATGGACTATCCATTTGGAGATAGTCTGCTTGGACACCGGTTGACCCAGGCGTTATGGTGCAAAAGCCACAAAGAGTTGCTCCAATTTACGGTGTTGAACCGTTCTATTGAGGTAATACCTCAGGGACCTGTGGACATCCAATGTATGGAGGAGAGCCTCCCCTCTATTGGAAATGGAAGAAAAATAAACTAGAAGATCAACCGACTGGTTGAGGGTCAATTCTGAGACCACTTTGGGAAGAAACTTATGATTAGTTCTGAGGGAAACCCTTTCCCTATGAAAAACCAAATAGGGCTCTTTACACATCAGAGCCTGCAGCTCGGAAACTCTTCGAGCGGAAGTAACAGCAACCAGAAAACAAACTTTCCAAGACAGGTATCGCAGCTCACAACTCGCTGTGGGTTCAAAAGGGGGAAGGGTGAGTTTCTCCAACACAAAAAGGAGGTCCCAGGGTGGGACAGGGTCCCTAATGGGAGGTCTCATGAAGAATCCCCTAAGGAAGGCCGCCACTTAACTGGGCCAATGCTCTTCTCCCACGAGAGCATGGTAGGCCGGGATCGCCCACATGTGCACCTTGATAGAGGAATAGCTCAGGCCTTTCTCATACAAGGAGAGGAGATACTGCAAAGCGGAGTTCACAGAGCAGGTGACCAGGTCTAAATGCTGTGGCAAGGCCCAAAGACAGAAACGCTTCCACTTCATAGCATAAACAGAGCGAGTAGAGGGCTTTCTTGCGGACGCTAAGACCTCAGCTACTTCTGGGGAAACCCTGTATCTGTTCCTAGCTACGTCTGGAGGAGCCAAGCATGAAGGTGCAGGGATCTGAGATCCGGGTGAACCAGAGAACCCTGGTCCTGGGACAGCAGTTGCGAGCAAATGGGCAGCGGAATTGGAGGTTCCTGGGACAACCGCTGCAGGAGTGGGAACCAAATCTGTCGGGGCCAATTGGAGGCCACAAGAATCATGCATGTCCCCTCCGCCTGTAGTTTGAGCAGAACCCTCTGGATGAGAGGGAAGGGGCTGAAAGGCATAAAGAAACCTCCCTGCCCAACAAAGGGATAACGATCCGGCCAAAACGCCAGGCGCGTTCTCGTGAGCAAAATCTGGTGGCAGTTTGCGCCAGGCAGGTACAAAGAGATCTAGCTCGAAGGCCCCACCTTCCGAAGAGCTGATCCGCTATGGATTGAAGCAATTCCCACCCATGCGCTCTGGCCCACGACCTGCTGAGGTTGTCGGCCAGCGTGTTTAGGACTCCTGAAACATGCATAGCCGACAAATGAATGCCCCGTTCCAGCACCCAGTACTAGACTTTCATCGCCTCCCGGCAAAGAGGATATGAATGGGTGCCTCCTTGCTTGTTGATGTAAAAGACGACCACTATGTTGTCCGACTGAACCAGAAGAGAGCCGGGTACCAGGTCCTCTTGAAACGCATGAAGAGCGTAGAGGACTGCTCGCATTTCCCGGACATTGATGTGGAGGGACTGTTCCTCGGTGACCAAACCCTTTATGCTCGTGAACACCGAGATGAGCCCCCAACCCAGGTCTGATGCATCCGTTGTTAGAGTCTGACCTGGAGGCTCCGGACGAAAGCTGACCCCTTTCTCCAGATTGCTGGGGTCCAACCACCAAAGCAACGTTCTCCTGACTGGCTCCGAGATCCTGACTAGGGTGTCCAGGTCGTCGTAGCATTGATCCCACTGCACCCTGAGCATCCATTGTGGGATTCTCATGTGGAGGCGGGCCAAGGGTGTTACTGGGATGGCCGCCGCCATATGCCCCAATAGACTGAGGAAGTTCCGAGCCGGAACTCGAGGCGCTATGGAGATCCATTCGGGCAAACTTCGCAGGCGAATTCCCCTGTCCTGTGGGAGAAAAGCCATGCCCTGGACAGAGTCCAGAGTCGCTCCAATGAAGGCGAGGGTTTGGCTGGGCTCTGGGGATGACTTTTTCAAGTTCAGGGTGATCCCCAGCTCTCGGAATAGAGTATAGGCATCTCCGAGAGCGTAAGAGACCGTCCCTTGATGGGGCTGTGAGAAGCCAGTCGCTCGAGGTAAGGGAAACATAATGGCTTGATCGCCTTTAGAGCCGCAGCCACCACTGCTAGGCATTTGGTGAAGACTCGCGGAGCGGAAGAGAGGCCGAACGGGAGCACCCGGAATTGATAATGCTCCCCTAGGAAGTGGAACCTCAAAAACTTCCTGTGGGGAGGAAAGAACCCGATATGCATGTACGCATCCTGCATGTCGAGAGAACAGAGCCAATCCCCTTGGTGCAGCAGAAGGAGGTGACCCTGAAGAGTCACCATCCTGAACTTTTTATACTCTATAAAGAGATTTAAAGGACGGAAATCCAGAATGGGACGAAGGTCCCCCGTCTTTTTTGGGATCAGAAAAAAGTGGGAGTAGAACCCCTGACCCCACTGCTCCATGGGAACTCTTTCTATCTCTCTCTTTTGCAGGAGGGCCTGAATTTCTCCTTTCAAGAGTGGAATGTGAGAAGGAGGATAACAGGAGACCTTTGGCGGAGTACGTGGAGAGAACTCTGTGAACTCCAACGTGTGTCCTCTCCGAATAACGTCCAAGACCCATTGATCTCTGGTAATAGAGCTCCACCCTTCGAGATGAAGGGAGAAGCGGCTCCCAACCAGTTCCCCCTGGACGTCTGACCACAGAGGGGGAGGCGGAAGGGAGTCATTGGGCAGAACCGGGGTTGGGGAGAGAGGCCTGGGAGGACTTGGGCCCACGGGCAGAAGGTCCACCAGACTGCTGGGTTCCGGACCTCCAGCAGAAGCCACCTCTCTGCCCCTGCTGGGAACCTCGGGCTGAAGTCTGATTGCCTGAGGATTTGCGAAAAAGACGACGGCAATGGGGGCGTCGCTGGTCGCCACGGTACATCTGGCGGACCGACCAGATCGACTTACCCGATTCCTGGAGACGGGAGATCAAGGCCTCTGTCTCCTGCCCAAACAAAATGGTACCCTGAAACAGCAGGTTCCGGATACCGGACTGCGGATCCTGGTGAAAGCCCGAAGGCCTCAACCAGGCATGGCGCCTGAGATAAACCCCAGAGGCGGCCGCTCTGGCTGCCGTATCTGCAGTATCATACGAGGCCCTCAGAACATGAGTGCCCATGTCTGAGCCCGACTGTAAGAGGGCCAGGAGCTCCGTCTTCTTGTCGGAGTCTGGCATGGCCTGTGTCAGCTCAAGACCCCATTCCCACAACGCATTGTGGAACTGCACCATATGTGTGAGGAAGTTCAGGGATCGAATGGAGCAGGTGGAGGCAGCGTAAACTTTCTTGCCCACCTGATCCAGGTAACGGGACTCCAAGTCGGGAGGCTGGGAGCTGAGGTGCCGCGGCTGTCGAGACTTGTCATGAGCAGCCGTGATCACAGTGGAATCTGCCTGAGGGTGTTCCGCCAAGAAGAGGTCAGCCCTCAGAGCCTTGTAAAGCCTGTCCGACTTTTTGGGAACCGCCGGGATGGAGGCTGGGTGCAGCCAGGTGGATCTAGTCAGGTCCTGAAAAGTATCCACCAGAGGAGGAATGACCAAAGACTTTGGCCCTTCTGCCTCAGAGGTATTTGGCCAATCTCCGCATTCTGGGTCCAGGTCTTCCGTGGTCCCACTCACTGGAAGCCTGGATATGCCTCATGACGCCCATGAACGTGGATCGTCCGGAGGCGAGCGAGGCATGTCCTTCTCTCAGGGAGCGCTTGAGGCTGAGGGAAGATGAAGAGGATGACGGAAGAAGAGGAGGACCGACTATCCGACTTAGAGTAGTCTGTTCTGCCTCATGTCCATGCCTACGCTGACGCCGGGTATGCAGGGGACCGATAACGTCTGAAGACCTACACGGCCTGGTCCGGGTGAAGACCGGGCGATGCGATCGCCGGAACCGCCCTACTGAGCGCGAGAAGGCTCGAACGAGACCGGACTGACGCTGTTTCAGTTGAAACCATAGAGCGACGCCGGTGGTCCTCGGATCGAGCGGGAATCGAGCCTCAGACGGGGCGAAAAACGGTGCTCTGGGACTCAATCAAGAGGTCTCACCTCTGGCTGTGGTTCACCCGCGAGGATCCGTACCAGTGTCTGGCTGGCGACGGGGTGGTACGCTAGAACCTGCCTCCACCAAAGCGAAAAAGCTGTTTAAGCTCGTCCGGGAGAATATTTCAGCCGCCTGGCCAGGGAAGAAGTCTCCTGAGTGGTGGGTCGCGACGCGAGCTCTCCTGATGGCCCAGGGGAAGAGGACTTGGGGACGGGACGCCGGCTGGACTACTTACAGACCCGTGTCCCTGGTCTTCAACCGGCCGCACCGCAAACCGACGACGGGTGACGCATAGGGACGCTGGAGAGTCCTTAAGTTCGAGGTGCACTTTAGCAGGCAGCGCTGGTGCCGTGGGTCGGTGGGCCAAGCAGGTACCGCCACGGACTTGGTGATGACTTTGATCGGTCACCTTCGCTTGGCTAGCTTCCCGGGACGTGGCCGCCTTAGCCTGACATGAGCACGGCGACCGCCGAGCCCGGCGATGGGCCTTCTTCGGGAAGGTTGTCGCCACCGCGAACGGGACCGAGACCAGGACAGTGCCAGGACCGACCGCGCTCTTACTATGTCGCTTTCCTTCTTCTTCCCTCGGATGAGTGCAGGTCCATCTTCTTCTAAAAGGTAGGCCTTCAGGGCCTTCAGGCCTCGAATCACGAGTCCGACTGTCAAAGCAGCGGTCGGGCGCAGTTAGCGGTGTAAATGGTCTGGGCCCAAGAAAGCGCACCGCCGATGACCGCCTTTGGTGGGAATTTGCCGCCGCACTTGCACTTGTTTAGGTGGTCTGGGGAAACAGACGCCTGGAAGACACTGAACCCGCTGGAAGGAATTTTGGTATTGACGGCGTGGTACCACGGCGGTAAACACCGGTGGCAGTACATCGATTACCGAAAAGCGAGCCCACTAGCGGAAACTGCACAGGCGTCGGTCGCGGTGAAGAAAAAAAACGGTAAAACCGTCGAAAAAACTTGCTTGTAGATCCTTTTCTTGCTGGTGAATTGCAGGCAGCAGCTATTCATGTGCGTGGTACTCAGCAGGAAAGAACTGAGGTGGAGCTGGGTCCGCCCCCTCTTGTACCTTGACCGACGTCAGGGCGGGGCCGGCGTCGGGGGCGGTCCCCCGCTGGTATTGCTGGCAGAAGTTTTTCCGTGTGGTCCTAGTGCCTGCGGCATAGTCCTAATTGTTATAGCCTGCTGTAAGAGCTCTATCTCGAAGTAAGATCTACTGTTACTGCCGAGCTCACTGCAGTACATACTATACAATCATGCATTTATTTGCTATGCCCCCCAAAATCACTGAACTCATTCACAGATGAGTTTAGTGCAGGTCAGTGCTATAGCAGTCTCATGGATGCACAGGAAGCAGCGGTGGCAAATATGCTCAGTTCAATCGCAGTTCTTTTTTTAGCTATTTATTTCTCCTCCCTTGGCTCCGATCGGCTGAAACATCCCGACCGACATCCTGGCCCACACACCCGACATCAGGCCACCTCCTCAATTCCCCCACCACTTGCCCCTCCATGGTGGGGTGGTGAGGAGCCTCCCCCCATCTTAGCTCTATTCACCTGGAAGGATGCAGACAAACAAGTGCCATTCAGGGTTGAACTGCGGAGGTCAGAAGCTCATACTGCCCGACCAGGAGCCATCTTTCCACTTTTTCGTCCCCCTGGAGATGTGGCGTGCAATGATGCTGATGAGGGGAGCACGCACATGTCCGCACACACTCCCTCCAGGTGTCTGCCCCATCTCCACACCTTTTCTTCAGCATCGACGCTCTGCCCCCCCAGCCTCCTCTGTGGGGCCAGTCATGGACCGACCACTGATGTCCTCCCTCCTTGGAGAAGGAGAGCAGTCCCTCGGATGCTTGATCCTTCTCCTCCTCCCAACCTCGGTGGCCCATGCTCATTCTCGAATATGGTCGCTAGCGTGGCATTTAGATAAGGCGGCCAGCTAGCTTTCTCTCCGCACCACCGGGCCAGCTCGTAATTCTTTTTTTAACAAAATACATTCATTTACAAGTTATGCCTTGCAAGCAGCATGCCAGCAGTTAGTGACTCGAGATTTGTGAATAGGCACAACTGTTAAACAGACATAGAAAATCTGTCAAAAAGCTGACAGTGTCCCTTTAAAGCATTTATGAATGCTCCAGGAGTGTGTGGTCTGAGGCGTAGCCCAATGTCCTGACACACCTGGGAAGTGCATCACGAATCCTTTAACGTACACCATGGTGTTGCTTGTTACAGGCTCACTGTTAACTACCATGATAAAATATTAAAGAAAAGAAAATGCCTTTTATGTAAAAAATATGTTTATAGTTCTTTTAAATGGTAAAAAAATTGTTGAGTTCTGATATTAGCCAGCAGGTGCCACTGTTGACATAATGATTGTTTCACTACACAGAAACAGAAGGCAGAAAGAGACAGAAGGCCCATTGCATTTGCCCAGTGCCCATATTAGTACTATCTCCCCAACCTCAAACCTACTGTCCTGGCGGCTTACTGTTTTATATTTTGTTTACATTTTTGTTACCGTAATGGTTATTTGCGCCCACTGTTCATTTGTGTGCTGCCTCGTAGATGTTTATCTTCAGCATCGCTGTGAACGTTTGTTTGCTAATGCTGCTGCTGCTCCCGGTAATTTTAGGGTTTTGTGCATCTCTGTAAATGACACGCATATGCTAAAGCCTCAATCCCAGTGTAAGAGATCGTGGTGCAGCTACGAGTTTATATTTGTGCTCTCAGCGTTTGATGTTTCTGGATTTGATGACGCTGAGCATCTCGCACTGCTGCTGCTCGATTTTAGTTGTGTTGTTGTTGTTGTCTGCAGGTATGCTTGCTGAGTGATATTGTGTGAGCCCATGCTCTGTCCCAGTCCAGTTCCTGTGGTGCTTCCTCAGGTGTGTTTTGTTTTATACTGGTGTAGTAGTGGGATCAGAGTTTGAGGCTGTTTTATTACTGTGTTGTGTGGATGTGGGACCAGATGCCAGCGACAATCTGATGAGAACTTGGGAGACTGACACTGAGGTGTGTTTTATAGAATGAATGTTAATAATTGAGATATGAGGTCATTTTAGTAAGAGCTCAGTAAAGTATAGAGGTCTGATATTCAAAGATTAGCGCACCTGTAATCTGGAAATGCACTTGTGCGCCTGGCCCGCCTATACTGATTAACCCTGGAAATGCCAGTGCAATCCCGCAGTGCTAAAGCGCAATAATGCCACTGCGCCTAAGCAAATGAGGGGTCCCCATGCATATCGGCACAGCAGTATCTTCAAACGTTTGTGGCAGTGATAAATGGCCCCCAAAGCGGCGCTATTTACTGTTGCCAAAAAAACACCTCTTACTGGTGTGCCCCTGCACTCCTGAAGGCAGGGCAGTTGTACTGCGGCAGCCTGCCCTCGTCCCCCATTCCACAGTTGGTATAGTTATCCCTGGTGTCTAGTGGCAACCACAACCCCCAATTATCCATTCCAAATAATGCCACATATCCTTGTTGTCTAGTGGCACACCCCAACCCCCCGACCACCATTCCAAATAATGTGACATATCCCTGGCGTCTACTAGCACCCCCACCCTTGATCAACCATTCCAAGTAAAGTGACATATCCTTGGTGTGTAGTGGCAACCCCCCAGCCCTGGTCGACGCTTGCAACAAATATAAATACCAAGTGTCCAATGGCCCCTCCCCGCTGAATGCCCACTGACATAAGAAAGAGTAATTACTGGTTTTCCAGCATCTCCCCAGCTGTCCTGCCTGCTCTCATATCACCATCTATCACACCTCCCCCTTCCCAGGATGGCAGGTTGACATACAGTGACTCCCAATACAACTGGCACAACCCTCTTCTCATCTCCTTGGCTGGCTGCCATATGAGCCGCCAGTGAGCGCGCGTACAGTATTATAACCCCCCCCCAAAAAAAAAAGAACTTGCATTATGCTTGTCTCACAAAAGTACTATCCCACTGGATCGGATATTGGATGGTACTGTGTTCAAGCCTTTCCAGTAGAAAGTACCCAGTGGAAGTGGGAGCCATCTGGACTAACTTGTACAAATTTATTAAAAATAAGCGACTCCATCTTATGCAGTTCAAGATCCTTCAAGATCTGCATTTCATGCCACAGAAGCTCTACAAAATGGGAGAAATGGACCATGATACCCGCACAAGGTGTAGGGTATAAGGAGGTAACCTCTACCATATTTTATGGGAATGCCCAAAGGCCAAACCTTTCTGTGACACACTAAAAGATAGATTAGATCCCTTATTAAGTTTTGAAACCACTTTTACGCCTAAAAAATATGCCTCCTATCCTCCCAAAAGTATCATACAGCCTTAACAGCAGGAGTTGCCAAAAAACTGATACTGAGGCATTTGTTGGATGGCAAAGTAGCTACCTTGGTATTCAGAATGGCACAACGAAATTATGGGGGAATGTGTGATTTTGTATTTCTTTGAAACTTGGCTTTGTTGCTAATGCCCCTTTTGGGTAACCCTTTCCTCAGTGCTTTTGCACTGAGGTTCTTTTTCTTTTAGCAGTGAAATTCTGGCTGTTCTAAGAACAGAAAAAAATACAGCCAGCATTAGCAACAGGCTGGGGAATTATCAAAGGAGAAAGGAAAGCCTTCACACCCTGTTATCCCTTGATAATGTACCAATATCCGAAAATTAAAAGTGATTTAAAAGGAGACTGTCACAAATTTACATACGTTTGGGGGGGGGCCCTAAACGTGCCTTTAGGGTGTGTATTAGTGTTAGACTCAACGCAGAATGTAATGCTGCACTTAATTCACCCCAAAAGTACTTAATTTAAAACAATTTCCCATCAAAGGGAAACCTCTGTGGTTCGCCTGGGTTTATCGTGCCAGCTCCCAATGCACGGTCACATCTCTTAACGGTGCTGAAGCGCCAGAAGGCTCGTTCATGATTCAGCACGTCCGAGTTCAGATAAAGTGCATTAATGAAAGGGGTACATTCTTCCAGGTTGCCATGTCCACTGATATCTACTGGGCTGGGGGACTATTATTAAGGGATACCAACTGAGTACGGGCCACCACAAGCTGCATCTCAAGATACTTCAAAGCTGGAAGGTCTCAACAGAAAGCAAATGTAGTCTTAGTAGCAGGAGGAGGAGTATAATACAGGTGTACCACCTCCGTCTTATTAATGTTGAATTTGCCCTGCTAACTTTCCAAAATCTGGGAGGGCTGCTATAACTCGCTACCGGGTTATTACAGCGTCTTCCTCCTTTCGCTCTCACTTCACTGAAGTGCAAAGCACAGCACAATATATTTGTGCGAGTACAGTGGCTGCTCCGGGAAAGGTACTGTCTCCCATGCAACACCCCCCCCCCCCCGGTACGCATGTGGAATCGAGCAGTTGTCTGCTCAGTATGCCTTCCTGGTAAAACTTTTAAATAAATAAACAAATAAATAAAATACAGTTTTTTTTCTCTGAAACCTGTCACCATTTATTATAAAAAATAATGCCTGTTCAAAGTTTGTTTTATGAGGATTATTCACACACACTCATTTTTCAAAAAATCCTCATAACACACACCTGCACAGGCATTATTCTTTATATAATGCATGGATGGGACTTCCCCCATAGAAGTCGTTAGCAGTTACTTTCCTGTTTATCCTTTCCCTGTGTATGCAGTGGTGGTCAACATTAACAGTAACCATCCAAATGTATTACATGAAACTGTATTTATTAGTTTTAGTAAGTACACTAGACACAGATTTCACCCTTTTCAGATATGACACAGGAAAAAGATTGGTAAGTCTGTTATACTCTGAAAAAACTCATTGTGGGAGCTAACCAGATCTTAAAGCCACTTGCCTTTTGGATTAGTGGTTTTGTAATCTGGTTAGCCCACTCAATGGCTTTATTTCCTTGCATACCACACTTACCCATCATTTATTCTATATAAATTCTATACAAAATATCCATATCTTTCTGTGTCTGTGTGTATATATATGTATATACAGTATATAAATAGACAGAGAGATGAGTGCACTTTAATAACCTCGCAACCATTCAAGCGATTTGTATGGAATTTTGTGTGCACAATAAGGGACCAAAGATCTCTCGATGTAGCACGTTTCGTTCTAGTTGGATGTGTAGGTACAGAGATATGGGGTGTCAAAAAATGTTTAAATTACTGTTTTTGTCCCATTCTTAGTCACAACACTGTGCAAAACTGGTGTGGAATTTTGGTCTCAAGTTATCAGAGTGTATAGGTATTGGGTTACAGTGGTGCCTTTTGAAGGTTTAGTGAAAAAATATTAATCCAGTCCAAAGTTATTACATTTCAATGTTTCTCATTATTTCCTAAAGGAGAAGTTAGACGTTCACCTTGAAAAAGGATTCTTTATCGCAAATGCGAAATCCTTTTTTGCAAATGTGGGATCTTTTGCCATAAATGTGGAATCTTTTTTCATGCCGCTGCCATCTTGTTTTCATTAAGCGGTGAAAACAAAATTAAACTGCTAAAAAATAGAAGGCTTTAGGAAACACCAACAGTTGTGTTTATCAAATCGGGGGCAAAAGAATCAGATTCTGGGGTTGGTTTTTTATTACTAACTTAGAATTTTTTTTTTTCTTTTTTTTTTAACCATGTGTAAAATCCTTTTCTGTAAAACTGCGGAAAAAAGTTTAGTGAAACAGGATCCTTTTTCACAAGTTGTGAAAAAGGATTTTGTGCTGTCACAAATTGCAAAAAAGGACTTGTGAAACAGGATCCTTTCTTTCTTCTTTTTCCACAAATTACAAAAAAGGAACAGCGGAAAAGGATTCTTTTTCACAAATTTGTGAAAAAAGACTGTTTATATAGCTGTTTTTTTGTCACTTCACAGTAAACAAATGGTTTGGAATTTTGGTCTAAAATTTTTAGGGTACAAAGGACAGTTTTACCATGCTGAATCGACAACACTGTTGTCGAAGTGCAGCATGGCGAGATCCTCAATGTCGACAGGCGAAATTTCACCTGTCAGACACTGTGTGTTTCTATCGGGGGGGCTGCACCTCCAGAACCCACCTCCATGTGGGGGGCTGGGCCCCCGTGCCCCCCGTTCTATAAATTACTAACTCCAAGTTGAAGTTAGTTTGAAGGGGGGGATGAAAGGGCAAAATTTCACACTCGGGTCCCTCACAGCGACAATCTCGAAACCTGTTGAGACTGTCACAGTGAGAGATTTCGCCATCAGGGTTTCAACGTGCATTCGGCACACCACAAAATGCTTGTCCCAGAGATGTGTCTTTTGCTGGTTTGGTGAAAATATATTACTTGCTTCTGGAGTTCTGGGGGGTTAAATGTTGCTTCATTTCCCATAGGATAACATTGTAACAGTAGGTGCACATGGTCATTTCTTTGTCACGCCGCTGTGAAGAAACAGTTTGCAATTTTGTTCTGAAATTTTCAAAGTACAAAGAGCTTACCCACCGATATGTATTTTGCTGGTTTCACGAAAATATATTAATTTGGTGTCAAGTTACACAGGTTTCAAATTTTTCTGTGTTTTCTATAGGATCACATTCTAATGTCAAGTGTTTCTTTGGGTCTGCACACTATGGGATGGGAGTGCGGGGCCCAGTTGGCCCTGCATTCCCACAGGCAAAGAAGGGTTAGCAGTTCACTATTTCAAAATGTATGCATGGTTGGGAGTATAGGGACCCACATGCAAATATGGATACCCATTAAGGACCGATGGGAGTGCAGGGCCCTCCCACAGGGAAGTAGGGATATGATTACAGTATCTCAAACATTATAGCTGGATGGCACTGTGCGCTCCCACATGCAAATATGAATACCATTATGGTGTGATGGGAGCACAGGCCTTATGAATACAGGGCAGCGCAGGGCCCTCCCACACACCTATAGATAGAGGATTATGGATTGACAGGAGCTCACAGGGAAATAAGAATACAATTACAATGTCTTAAAAATTATGGATGGCTGTGAGCGCCCAGCACTCCCACAAGTAAATAAGGCTACAAATATACTTTCTCATAAAGTAAGGAAATTCTCTACAAAAAAAAAAAAAATTGTTATACACCATTAGGGGTCCAGTGACAAAAGCAAAGAAATGCGGTCTTAGGGCACCCGACCCTAACACCCCATCTCCACCCTAAATGCAGGAACAGGCATGAGGGGTGTGCCTTGTGGTTGTGAACCCTAATTCTTAATCCATTCTCCTATAATGTACCCATCTTAGCTTACTTACTCATGGTGTGGGGTGAGCATTAGTGTTCACAACCCCAAGAAACACCCCTCACGCCTGTTCCTGCATACATGGTGGGGTTGTTGTGTTAAGGTTGGGAACCCTAAGACCACATTTCCCTACTTTCGTCACTGGAACCCTAATGGTGCATTAACAAAGTTTTTTGCAGAAAAGATACACAAAAACGTTTTATTTAAATGCACAGCGAGGGGCCGGCTCCATGGCACTGAGGATTGAGGCACTGGAGGCCACACCTTGCGCCACACCAGTAACCCGAGTTTGGGAACAGACTTTGGTCACTCAGGGGTCAGCTGGGGCAAGGAAGGATTTAGCATCCACCGACAGCTCCCCTTCCTCAGAGGAGGGGAGACAGTGCAGTGCACTGTAGACTGACACCTAGCGGTGACTGGGGGTTGGCACAGGTGTGCTGTCCAGAATGGGGTGGGCCTACTTCCAGGGCATAAGACTGCCTCCACGGAGGTGGAGACAGTCACTCCGCCCATTGCACATTCGTGGTCCCTGGAGCGTAAACCGGAGGAAAAACAGAGCTGGCAGGCTCCATGATAGCCAGCAGTGCCCGCAATAGCCCCCCAGAGTCTGGATGTTGGCTTCCGGAAGTGGGGGGAAGTCGACGCTCCTTGCCCCAGCCCTGTCGTGGGGTGGGAGGGCCAGCCTGTGGGGGATTCCCTAGGTGAGAGCAGTGTGGGGGGTGCCTGGTCAGAGAGACGAACCCCTCCGAGGGAGGGGCTAGGCCACTTGCCGACTCCCCGAAGGAGTATAAAGTGTAAATTAAAAAAAAAAGCACAGAGAGAACTAAGTACAGAGTATACAAGGTATATACCTCACTGACGTAGATTAAATAAGAATAATGTCAAAAATCTAAAATTATAAATCAGTTAAAATCTATTACCCCTGTATTTTATAATGTATATTCCATGTTTTTGTTTTTGTGATCTTTTTCCCCCCATTTCCTCTTTCCTCAGGACATAATTGGAAACAAGCTGTTACCAGCTCAGAATGTCCTCCTGGTAAAACCCTATGAATGAATGAATACATAGTTACAGAGGACTAGCGCGAACAGTAAAAACAAACTAAAGAAAACATGTATCTCCCTAACAGCTACAGGAAAAGAGTTGTCTGTTGACGTGGAAACAAAATTTACAAGCTATGAGGGTGTAATTTTCCTTTAAGTCCTGATCTAGTAAGCTAACACGGGGGGACTGCACCAAACTAGTGCTATTTGAGGCTTTATTTATATGGTGACTGCAGTGCAACTGAAAGTGTGCAGGATGCAGTATAAATGAGCCCCGCTCAAAGGATTTCTCTGGAATAACTTGAAACATCTCTAACAAGCATAGCACATCCTGAGGTTTACCTGTTGCTGGATGCTCTCAGTGATTGCTTCGTGCCAGCCTCGTATGGTAGCCTCTTGATCATGCTGGAGTAGGTACTCGTCTCCATCACGTGTTTTTAACTGTGCAAAAACAAAAATATATACTTTACATACATATTATTTTACTTACACAGATGCTTGCTCTAGTCTTTGTTAAGAAACATGTCATTTCTGGGCTTTACATTATTTTAAGAGAACTTTTAAGGGTCATCAGCAGTCAGTGCCAGAGGAGGACTGAGCTTCCCAGGTGACGCTCTCCTGCTCCTTGGGGAGGGAGTGAAGTGTGCTCAGCTTTGTTACTGCCGCCTGGGTGACCACAGGTGGCGGTGCAAGCTGGGGCTGCTCGAGGTTGGCGGATGCCTCCTGATGGTGACGTGATCACGTATAGCATACACGCGCTAAGGCAGTCCTCCCCCGCAGGACTTCCATGAGTTCAGAATAGAAAAAGCAGAAAACTACATCCTGGATGCAGCAGGGACAATTTTCAGGTTCTACACTACTTACTGGGCACCCTCCTCCACTGAGCATGATGTCCAAAGGGGCACTGGAGGAAGGGAGGGAGTAAACACCCAGAGATGGCGGGTGATGGTCCTGGGGGGCCCGCCAGAGCAGAAGAGGGCAACCCCCCAAACAAAACATGAGAAGCTGCACCATACGAAGGGGGAGAGGTTGGAGAAAATGACCAAACTGTGAGACAACACTGTTAGACTGCAAGAAACCAATGTGTCTTTCAAAGCACAAAAGTTGGATCTCGAATCATTACAGAATGACCCTCAGGTGCCCAGCACGTCTGAAACAGAGAGTACCTGTCCATGAGAGGAAAACAAAGATGACGCTGTGGCAGTGTATTGCACTTCTGTGCCTGCATCCCAGGTTCAGGAGTACCTTAGCAGCTGGCCATGTGGCCTAGGGCAGGTGCTGCCATGTGGCAGTGCTACCTGCCAGGGAGTGTTGGCACCAGATTCCAGTGCCACAGGAACCCCTGCTGAGGCCAATGGAGCTAATGTTTCAACAGAGAAGTCATCTGTGTGTGTGTGGGAAATCTACAGGACCACATCAGCCACCATGGGAGGTGAGAGGGAAAAACAGGAGAAAAACAGCTGAGTCCTATCTAGATAATGGCCACAGCAGGTACTCTTGAGCCCCACCCCACAAAGTTCACAGTCAGCCTTGTACCCAGAGTACATTAATTGAGGGGATTTGCCCCCCTCCCCCCAAAGTATCCTGCTACAGAAGGAAGAACCATGGTAGAAGTAGGCAGCACCATTGAGATTATTGGCACATAGGGCTGAGTGGTCACCAGAGGACCACAAAATTGGAATGGTCAGGGAGAAAAAGTTTTGTTTAAAAAATAAATCATCTCCACCTGTTAAGTTTGGCTATGTATACAGTATGCCACCAGTTGTTTTTTTAATTTCTCTTTATGCTCCCAACATGCTCAGTCTGATCCCTTCAGTGAGCTGCCCCAGTCCTGTCACCCATCATCTCTGGGGTTTCCCCCATGCACCTGTCCCTAGGACTGCCACTGCCTCCCACATGTGGGGTTGTCAGGGTGCCCCAAACTGGTTTGGCAATCCAAATCCAGCCACTGGAAGAGGGAAGCCTAGTTGATGGTGTGGGACCTGCTGACGGTTCACATCATCCTGCAGTGTTGCAGTTTTTCCCATGTTTGGATCCTCTCCCTGAGAGGATGTGCAACATGCCCCTCAGGTGATGAGCATTTGTAGGGGCTTTCCACATACTCATCCATCTTCACCAAGCCACCACCTCTTTTCCTCTGGAAAATCCCCTAGGGTTCCAAGGCAGCGGCCATGAACCACAGATCACGCCAAGAGAGGTGAACATCCTCTGCGAGCTCAGACTCATCTTCCCCTCTGGCCCACCAGCTGCCTGGGCTTGTTCTCAAACCTAGGTCGCCCACATCATGAACAGCAGTACTGACACTGAACTGACAATCGTCTGTCACTGAGTCAGTACTGTGGATACCGAGTTGGAGAGCCACAGTTTTGTAAGAAATATTTTGCTACCACTAGCAAAGTATCCAACAACCACATCTTCTGTTTCTCCTTCAAGGTTCCTCGAAGGATATGTTTTTAGGAAAAGCTGGGGGAAGTTCACCCCAATGGCCTAGTGACACCAAGCTATGCTGCCGTGCTGATGACCCGGGTTCAGAAGTGCGTCTGGGAATCTGCATCAAGAGGCAGACTAGAGCCAAGACAACTGTAGCTCAGCAGCATGTCTGGGGGATGGGTGACACAGGGACCCATGCAGTTGGACCAGGGAACTTTTATTTGCTGTGAGGGAAGCTGTGGTTGTGTGAGGCCAACAGAGGCACAGTCACCACCAGGGGAGGTAGGAGGGAAAGAAACACAGGAGAAAAACCAGGTAACCATCTGAATGATGGCTGGGTTTGGCTTGATCAGGGTACGTGTCTGTGAACAGGCTATATCCCTGAGATGAGCTACCAGCTGGAGACCCTTATAGTAAAAAAAAAAAAATAAGAAGTTGGGGAGGCCAGTCAACAGGCCTTCCAAGGATGTCTGGAAAGGGAAAGGGGGAAATTGTTTAACCAGGAAAGACACACTAAGTTGAAGCTAGTTTCCAGGTGTGACATGGGAGCACAAGGAAGTTAAATGACTTGCTCAGGGTCACACAGTATGCAAGTGGGGGCTGTGGGATTCAATCCTAGGTCTCCAAATTTGCGGCTTAATGCCCTAAACCACAGCGCTATACTGGCTCTGTCTATAGCCTAAAGCCTCTGTCTCCAAAATAGTAAAAAAAACTTGGGGAAGCTGTGTACTGATTGCTTAGCAGTGATAATGAATGAAGCACTTTCACAAGAATTCCCACCACTGGTGTTAAGTAATTACTGTGTGTCGATGTTGCCATGCAAGTTGCCACTCTTCCCCTGTGACGGTAATCCAGAATTTGCCCTCCTGTTTCATACAGATCGTAATTCTTATCCCCCTGATGGGTGCTTTATAAAACTGAAGTACGTCTCCCAGATAGCGGCGCCAACAATACTTTACTACATATTTTAACAATAGGTGGTTGCTCGTCAGGTGCCCTAATCCAGAGGGAAGGAGGGTTAAGAGGTCAAAAAGTGTCTAATTTGCAGAAAATGATAATGATCATTATTTTACTGAATTTTTTTTTAATTAAATTTTATTGAAATATTCCAGATATATGCAACTTAGACTCCATGCTAAAAGAGCAGCATTTGTGCTATTGTTTGCAACGCCGATGAATCGGGTTTGGGAACAAGTCCAGCTATCGGTAGGCCTGCTGAGATAAGATGGTTGAGCATCCCATCGGATGCTCTCCTCCAAGGAGGGCAGATATCACATTTCACTGCTCTACCACCACCTGGGTGCTGACAGGTGGCAGTGCAGTGGAACAGCGATTGAGACTGGGAGGAAGCATGCCTATGGATTGGTTGCATCAGGTCTCGCCAATAACCAATCACACTGTGTGCTCCTGGCGGGCGGACAGGGAGAACAAGGAAAAATGGTTCACACAGTGCCAGGCAGATGACGTACCATCGGCGGCCTACTCCCACTGGATCTTAGCTGTAGCACCCTGGAAGAATCCCCACACCTTTACCTCTGTCTCAGGTGACCAGTTGTATATGGGGAAGAAGCGCTGAAGGAGTTAAAGGACACCTAACCCCCCCCCCTTCTTTTTTGTTTATTAAGTTTGTAAAAATGGGCTTCCTAGTAAAGGCTGCTTTTTTCATTCATACTAAAACTGCATTTAGCTAATAAGATTAAATGCAGTTTTGTAGCATTTAAAAAAACAAACAAAAGACCTCCCATTTCAAATCTCCCGCTTTGGCTGGTCCGTAAAAACGTCTGCTGACATGCAGAGTGATGAGATCAATACAGCAAATCTCTAGTTGCTGTAGTCCAGATTGTGGTGTTCAGTACCTCTTTCACTAGCAGACTTTGATAAAACTGATCAAAATCGTGACTTTTTTTGTGAATTTTCTTTTCTAGCACTCGCTGGCCAGGGTATCTCTCAGAGGTACTGTCTCAGCTCGGCTCTTCTACTTCAAGCCTGAAGCCTCTCCCATCTAGCCCCCACCCCAATGGGACATTTCAGCCCCATCAGGTGGCACAGTGTGCTGACGTCTGCCGCAGTTCCGCCCCCACAATCTGTGAGTGCCACCTTCTTCCTGAGCTGCCCCAACCAACATTAGGGTCCACCCAGGAGTGGCGCTATCCCCGATCCCTCCCCAGGAAGCGAGAGCAGTCCTCTGGATGCTCAATCCCTTCACTCCCCTGCCAACCCCCGATGGCCCAGGCTCGTTCCCAAACACGGGTTGGTGGTGTGGTGTGAGGTGTGGCGTCCAGTGCCTCAACCCTCAGTGCCACTGGGCCGGCTCCAAAATCATCACTTGTGTGTTAGTTTAACGAATACACAAGATACCTTATGGTTCTGATAGTTTTTAATCAAATCAACGTCAAATGACACTACTGCTGAGCTGCCAGTCCCATCTGATCGCTTCCTTCATGACAAAGTGAGGAGATGCAGACACTATCAGTCCAGTTCACCCACCTGCCTGCCCACTGCAGCACTAACAAAAATAACTTCTCATTACTCTTATACCATGAGTAACTGCCGGAAAATACCTGGTGGTCCAGTGGCTGTAACTGGTAACTCAAGCCATCTAACTGTAGCACTATCAGTCCAACCATCCACCCGGCTGTTCACATACCGCAGCACAAAACATTACAAAATTAAGTGACTGTGAAAATGTTTTCCCTAGCTTAATTACAATCCCATTCACTTATCAAAATATACCTGGTTGTCCAGGGGTTGTAAATAGTACCTCAAGCCTTTTGATTGTAGTGCTATCGGCCAAACCAGCGGCCTGGCCATTCACACACCACAGCAGCAAATGTTACTAAACTCACTGACTGGGAAAATTGCCCCTGGCTTAATTACAACCCCATTCATGAATTACTGCCTTCAAATATCTGGTGGTCCAGTGGCTGTAAATAGAAAACCTGTCCATCTCTCTGTGAAAAGGAGAGGATCTTCCTCCAAAGTCTGTGTGCTGTTTGAGCTGAACCAAGCAATGACCAGGAAACTTTTAAAATTATTCAGTCCTGGACCTGCACTGCATTGGCACCACCTGCATTGTCACAGACAGCCTCACACGTATAAATCCAACATTTTGGAGCAGCTCAGTAACGTGACATGTGGGTGGCACTTATGCAGTACAGATCCAGGACTAGATAAAGCATGTTACAGATTTAACCACCGCCACTGGTGCTTCGTTCAACTCAAATAGCACACAGACTCTGAAGGGAAATCCTCTCCTTTCCACAAAGAGCCAGACAGATTTTTCATTTACAGCCACTGGATCACCAGGTATTTTCAGGCAGTTATTAGTGAATGGGATTTTACTAAGCCAGGGGTAATTTTGAGAGTCAGTAGTGTTGCGGTGTGTGGACAGATGGTCGGGTGATTTGATCGATAGTGCTAGAATCAGATGGCCCAAGTTTCCATTTATAACCCCTGCACCACCAGGTATTTTTTTGATAAGTGAATGGGGCTGCAGTTAAGCTAGGGATAATTTTCACCGTCCGTGAGTATTGTAATGTCCAGTGCTGTGGTGTGTAAACAGTCGTGTGGTTGGTTGGACCAACAGTGCTATAATCAGATGGCTCAAGTTACCATTTACAGCCACTAGGCCACCAGGTATTTTGAGACAGTAGCTCGTGGTATAAGAGTAATGGCAAGTTATTTTTGTTAGTGCTGCAGTGGGCAGGCAGGTGGGTGGACTGGACTGATAGTGTCTGCATCTCCTCACTTTGTCATAAAGGAAGCAATCGGCTGGGACTGGCAGCTACCATAACACTGTCTTTTGACGCCAATTTAATTAGAACTATCAGAACCATACCTTATCTTGTGCATTAGTTAAAATAATGCACAAGGCATGATTTTGATCAGTTTTATCAAAGTCTGCTAAGAATTAAAGACTTTGAAAGAGGTACTGAACACTACAGTCTGGGACTGCAGCAGTTAGAGGTCTCGATCCATTGACCTCATCATGCTGCATGTCAGCAGTGATTTTAGGAACCAGCCAAAGTGGGAGATTTGAAACTAGGGGCATTGGTTTATATTTTTTAAATGCTACCAAACTGCATTTAATCGTATTAATTAAATGTGGTTTTGGTATGGATGGAAAAATCAGCCTTTACTCTACACTATGCAGTCCATTTTTACAAACTTAATATACAAAAAAAAAGGGTTTACGGTAGGTATCCGTTAAAGGCATATATGCCCCCAGAAGGTAAGCTGGGGGTGAGGGAGGGAGGGCACATGGAAGTGTGGGGGACAAGGAGTGTTGCAGCAGGATCTCAGTAGGGAGAGTAGCTCGCATTCGAGGTAGCCAAAGGAGGCCCTAGCCTGTAGCCAGAAGAGAATAACACAAAGTTAAAAAAAAATTGAAAAAGACTATCAAGTATGCCATGAGCGAAACCATTGGCCAAACCAGGCTGGTACAAAATCTTGCCTACACTGTCACTACTAGACATAGCGTACGCAAGAAGTTTTCCAGGTGCCCACGCCTCATCACTTTGGCCCAGGAGTGTAAAGTTTTTTGCATAAGAAAATTTACAGGAGAGGCCTGCCCAACCCTTGTGGTGGAAAACATGAGGAGGTCTATTTGCTCCACCAGGAGCATATTGGGCTCCACTTGAATCCAATGGGAAGTTATTAAAGGAACGTGCCATAACAAAACTGTCCACAGTTGTGCAGCATCATAATAAATATATGAATCGGAAGGGCCAAGTCCCTCCACACATGTTTATGAAGTATTAGCGTAGAAAACTTAATCTGAGGTGAATTATTAGCCATATACACCAAGACAGAAGTTGATTACATAGAGATGGGGTGGGAAGTGCCTGAAAAATTGTAACAATCTCGGAAGAACCAACATTCATGTGGATTCAATGCCATGTTCTAAGGACAAGAGAAGCACAGTCCAGCTTATGAGATCCCATTACATCTGGGCCATCACAGGGCCCTACTTGTGGGCACCAAGTAAAACCAAAGATTTAGTGAGGTGGACACCAAAATACGTAATCAATGGCAGGTCCTATCAAAAGGGATATTGAGTCTGTAGGCGACCAGTAGGGGAGTAGTTAAAAGTCAATAGTTAATGCTGTAGTATTACCATAATTAATTTTATATCCGACAAGTGTCCCTCCATTCTAATTACTTCAATGGGAAACAATCAGCAGTGAACTAAGCAGCACTAAGAATCCCACACCCAAGTTTGGGTCTGGTTCCAGTTTGCATTTTGTGTGCAAAAACATTTTTTATTACTTATTGTTTACTGCAGCATAACAGATTGTATCTGACTGATTCTGCTGACTACCAGGCTAACATTTTCTGTAACCAGAAATCCCAGAATCCCCTGCAGCTGACAGCACAGCATGGCTGCAGCAGTGAAAGATTCAATAGCCTGCAGTGGGGGCTGGCCTGGTGGTGCTGAGGGTTTAGGCGCTGAACGTCACACCTCGCACTACGCTGGCAACCCGGGTTCGGGAATGGACCCAGGTTGTCAGGGGTCAGAGGACTGAGCGTCCCAATGGCTGCTCTCCTCCTCTGACCGGGATGGGTTACCAGGTAGCACAAGCACCCGTAGCTCCTCTGCTGGTGGAAGCATGGGCAGTGGGGCTCATGGCTGTCCGGAGTCAGGGACAGAGGATGCTGTTGGGTGCTTGACAGCGCACATCATTCATCTGAATGAACGTCCTTTGTGCCAGTGCCCTTTGGGGATAAGGGAGAAAAATGAGAGAAAAATGAATACACCCCTGGCCGCAATGAGCACAGTGAAGCCAGGGACCCCATAGGGGACCTGAGATGGAGTCGAGGGGCAGATGCCCTCCGATGGGAGGATGCCGGCAAGTATAAAAAGAAAAATAGCCCAGTGCATGTTAGAGATTTTATAAATTCAGATTAGATGTTTGCCAGTCCAGCTGTTCTCCCAGGGCTAAGTACAGTCCTTTGTGACTCCAACCTACTAATTTATTCAATGTTTGTGCTGCATGTCCAGGCTACAAACAAGTTATTAAGTCATACAGACCTTTTCTTGTAAACTAGTCAATCTGGGAGGTGTAAAGCGTGGCTGTTAAGACCATTAGCTGTAAACGAACCTAGAGTAATCCTTTCCACTCTGCATTTTAAGTACGCTGTTTAACTCCGTTACTAGGTGACTGCAGCCTTTTCCTCTCTGACATGTGGGTCAGCCTTAGGGTCACCACCTGTCCGGTTAAACCAGATAATCTGGTTTTTAGGGTCCTTATCTGCTCATCCAGTTTTGATTAAATATAGTCCAGTTTTGGGGCCATTTTGAGTGCCCAAATACTCTTAAAATGGATTGTATCAAATTGTTCACTGTTTTGGCTGCATGTCCAGGTTGCAAAGAAGTTCTGATGTTGCAGACCTTTGTTTGTCAAACCACTCTGTTTCAGAGGTGTAAAGTATGCCCATTAAGACCATTAGCAGTAAACGAACCCGATCTTTTCCACTCTGAATTTTATGTATGGTCCCTTACTGCTGTGTTCCTTTTTGTTTGTACTGCTGGTATATTCTGATATGTTTTAGACCCATTTTTGTTCAATTATTTATCTAATTGTATTGCCTTACCACCACACTGATTACTCCTCTCCTGAGTCCGCAGCAGCTACTGCTGTCATTTTTATACTACCTGAACATTCCATGATGTTAGCTACACCTTTACAGGTCATTCAGGTAAATAGCATGGAATGGTGTGTCTGAAATTGTGCAATGTCTTAGAAATATGAAAAGAACAGCAGACGCCGCTGAGGTAAAGGGAACACAATGCAGAACTGAGGGTACCACAAACACTGATAATTTATTAAAAATTGGTCAAGGCATCTAATACATGACTGGTGTGGAAGAGGTTAGAGCAACAAAGCTGCGAACAAGCTTGATACATCCAGCAGACCTTGGTTTGATTCTCACCGCCACCATTTGCATACTGTGTTACCATGAGCAAGTCACTTAGCCTCCTTGTGCTCCTGGGTCACCTCTGTAAATGGGTTGTGTGCACAATGGGATTTATCTGGTTACCAAAGAATAAAAATAAACAAGTAACAGTATAAAAATGTTTTCCTATCACTTTTAAAGTGTATTCTGACATTATAAATTACTTTGGAGGAGGAACTATGTACTTACCAGTCATAAAAATGGGTGGGTCCAGAGGCAGAGTTTGGGGTGTGGTTTAGCACTCAGTTGTTACCTCATCCAAAGGTAGCGACCCTAGTCAGCCTTGCCATCAACACTGCCAATGGATTTCCCAACACATTTAAACTCCCTTATAAGTGTGGGCTACATTTTTACATCTCTGAGATTCAGATTCAGGTTTATGGTTCGTCCAACACAAAATTATGGACATTACAAATATCACACATCTCTAGGGAAGATAGGATTTATACATGTTACTAAAGAATTTGCATTAAACCCGAATCAGCCATGGAATACCTCAAACACAGGCTGTATTCAGCAGTACTGGAGGACCAGCCCGTTTTCAGTGGTATTCCACTGCTGGTATTTTACATTAAAACTTTGTTATGCAACATCTGTGAAACATTGTTTTAACACACACAGTGCACAACCCTGTGAAAACAAAATCTAATGCATGCATCCCTTGTCACCCTTTGTTTGACCCAGGGGGTGTTTAACTCCACACTCAGGGCTGTGCAGAACTGCTCCTCACAGCTGCCACCGGCATCAGCAGTTGGCTCTATGCCACAAAAGATGCAAATACATATTTCTGCCTTCTCCCATCCTTCAAGCACCTTCTCTCCACCGTACTCCCCCAACCCCCATAAAAGAGACAAATAACCCCTTCCCTCCACCCTCGTAGCGCCCCTCTCCAACCCTTCACACTCTCTCCCCCAAACCCAAAAACTAAGTAACATTAACAGGACTGTCCCCCTTTCCCCACCCACTGCTTAATACCCCTCCCATTCTCTACCCCTAAAGTAAAAAATTAAGGTGCCCCTTTCCCTCAGATTCTCCTCACGACCCTCTTCCAACCTCCTCCTCCACATGGGATGCACTAGTACCCGACCCCACGACAATTAGCACAGCCCTCCTCACACCACCTCAGCCGACCATAGTCTTTGGTGGTGTGCGGAGGGTAGTGCTGGTTGTCACAGTGTTAGTGCAAGTATCTGGTGTGTGTTTGGAAGGCCTTGGGAGGGGAGAAGGGAGAAAGTGTACAAAGGTGGGAGATGGGTTTATTTTGTCCCTTGGGATTGGAAGGTCAGTACTTAGAGGGATGAGAGGAAGGCAGAAATATTTTTTTGCATCCTTTGTGGCATACACCATTTTTTAATTTACATTTTTTTATTGGTTTTGACCCCATTTATGCCCGTACCCATTCTCAGGTGTGGCGTCTGCGTGTGAGCATGCACCGCTCTCTCCCAAGACCTCCCAACTTGCCGCCCTTCCCACCCTCGCGGTCACTGGACCTCCATTCAGTGGCAGCGGAACTACGGGGTGGGGTGACGACCTCCCAGGAGAGGAGAGCTGCCATAGGCTGCTCAGTCCCCTCTTCCCTCCCTCCTCCCCATGCCAGCACCACGATGATCCAAGGTCATTCCTGAACCTGGGTCGCCGGCACAGCATGAGGTAAGGCATAGTGCCTCAACCCTCTGCACCACTGGGTTGGGTTGACACCATTTTTTTAATGAAAGAGGGATGTTTAAAACTGATCTGCAGCATATGTCTGCAAAACACAGGTCTAACATTGAATTTTAAATACCATGAATACCTAATTACCAGGTCTGTATTGGCTGAATATTCACCAACTGCAGAATTATTGTATATATACCCCCCCAACACACATTTATATTTAAAGTGCCAGCCTGCTGTCGAGTTGCTATGTATTAGTACTGAAAACTAGATATACTGTAAGGAAAAAAGGAACCATTTATTTTTTGAGTGGGGTGAAAAAAGTTAGCCCCGTTGAAGCACTTTTCTTACCTCCAACACATTTTTCTTACTAGATTTCTCCCGCACTGCCCAGACAATGGTAGCCCCTCGCAGCTCCACTGTGTGCTCAGTAGGCATCTGACTGCTGGTCTGTTTCTAGCGGGACAGCAAATAAAAAGAACAAGAACTCAAATAGGGCAGCAGAAACAAACAGAATAACAGGATGCATCAAACGTCATTTCCCAACAGGATATATCAAACGTCATTCACCTCTAGGAATAAAAGGGTTATTTTGATATTAAATGCACCCTAATAAGGCCACACCCGGATTATAGCTCACCCATCTGGAACCCCCATCTAAATAGAAAGAGAATTATGCTGGAAAAAGTGCAACAAAGAGTGAAATAAATATGGAATATAAAAGATATTTCTCATAGTGAACAATGCAACAAGCCAGGATTGATGTCACTCGAAAATCATAGGAAAAAGGGTGATTTATTATTTATACATTATAATGAACAATGAAACATTAAAAAGTAACTTTGGATTTGAACTAATAAACAGATCAGAACTAATGAAAAATATATATCCAAGGCGAGACAATACTTTTTTTTAAAAATCATATTATTAATACGTGGAATAATCTCCCACAGGACATTATGGGCAGTAAAAAAATAACTTTAAAAACAAAACTGACAGTTTAATTCTTGAGGGTGGGGAATTAAAGTAATATACTTAGACCAGGCAGTCTCAATGGACCAAAATCTATCTCCTTCTGCCTACATACCCCTAGTAATTCACAGTAACTTTTCAATTATGTATTATTTATTTATTTTTAGTTGTTTAATCAGGAGTAGCACACTAAGCTGAAAGCTTTTTTACAGGTGTGACCTGGGAGCACACGGAAGTTAAGCAACTTGCTCAGGGTCACACAGTATGCAAGTGGAAGCTGTGGGATTCAAACCCAGGTCTGGTCTGCTGGATATCACCAGATTTGCAGCTCAGAGCCTTAAACCACTGCGCTATATGGCAACCCTTATGGAAATGTAAAAGTCATAGAGTATGGGCATATCCCTTGGCGCAGCCATAGAGCCATCATTTACGATGCCAGAAACCCAGGTTCGGGAATAAGCCTGTTCTGCTGAAGGGCAAGGTTTGAAATTTCCATAGGATGCTCACCTTGGGGTGGGAGGTGGACTGATCCCGCTTCAAAACCGCCAACTTGGGCTCCCACAGTGGAACGGCAGACGGGGGCGGTAGACACTCTGACTTAGGACACACACTTCTTGCATGGTGCACGTGACATTTACAGCCTACATCTCAAGGGTGAGTGGAAAAGCAAGAAACATCCCAGTCCAGGAGGATGATGCCTGGCATGTCCGGGTCATGCGCCATCAGTACGCCCAGCATGAGGGGCCCCTTGCCATCGAACGTGAGTTACCAGAGGAGTGCCGCCCCAAAGGTTTTTTCATGGAACAAGTAAGTGATCATCTGGGATTCTAACTGGCAATAGGGCTGGACAGTCACTGGACAGATGGGGTGAAACATCCAGAAAACAGGAAAAATAACTCATTTTAAAAAGTTATGAAGTATCTTATTGTGGGGGATGGACCCTTTCTTTACTTCCTCAGTGCTGTGCAGACCTCAACATTTTTAAATGTGGCTATTCAATAGGAAACATTATGTGATTTTCCATCTTGATGCAAAAGGCAGTAAGAAAATAAATAATAATGGCTCAGCTATCAGAGCAGCGTCAGGGTTGCTGCTGTCGACACCAGTGACCTGGGTTCGGGAATAGTCTCAGGACATCAGAAGGCCATCTAGGGGAGGAGGATCGAGCATCCCGGAGGACACGCTTCTCCTTGGGAAGGGTAGGTCACAGACCTCATTGGTTTACTGCCACCTGGGTGACCACAGGTGGTGCTGTAGCTGGAGATGAAGTATGTTTATTTGTTAAGTGCCGATTCCCTGAGGCTCAGATTGCTTTACAGGGCAAACTCAACTGAAAACATAAAATAAGCAGATAACAGAGCAAAATAAATACATAATTTAAATATCAGCAGAGAATCTTAGCAGTAATAAATAGATTAAATTAGATATAATGAAATAGCAACCAGAGTGGGAAGGCACTAACTGGCACCGAAAACCTCTCAAAACAAGTAAGTCTTTAGGGCCCCTCTTAAAGGGCTCCACTGAGTGGGCCTTCCTTAAATATCTTGGGAGCACGTTCCACAGGGCTGGGCCGGCTACCTCAAAGGTACAGTCACCCGATGACTTAAGCCTGGCCCTGGTAGCCACCCGGACATACTGGGTCAGTACCGCACATGTAAGACAGCATCTGTATGTACAGCGATCGATAGGGGTAGAACAGCGGTAGGGAAATACTGCTACCCCTGTTGCTGTACCCTGTTACAGGGAGTGAACAAGTTGTCATGTGCTGGGTGCCTGGATGAGCCGCTCCCATGGTGGAGTGGCTAGGGCACCAGCAAACGGCGTAATGGAGACCTGGGACCGTGGTTTGCCCCAGGTCACCACTGCTACAACTTTTGCTGACAGTTTTTTTTTTTAAACAAACTTGCCCCCTCTGAGTTTCCCCCCATCCCAAAGTCCCCCGACTTAGTTATTTAAGTACCAGGGTGGTGCGGGCAATGCTCCCCACAGAAAAACATGTACTCCCATTGTTTTTAATGGGAGTGCTATTTGTGAGCGGTCATTCTGACCGACTCTGTGGTCGGCGCTGTTGTTGCTGTGGCGTTTGCAGCCACGTTGTTTTTGTTGACGTCAAAATTACCTCCTGCCCCAGCTGGAGGAGCAGAGGGGGCGAGGGGTGTGATAGGGATCAGGTGGTCTCTCAGATAACCAGGACTCCATCCTTATAAGGCTTTATAGGTCAGCAAACTGACCATGATGGAGATACACCAGCAGCCAGTGCAGATCATGCGGGGCCAGGGTCACATGACAGGATCTCGAGAGACTCGTCAGTAATGTGGCCACTGCATTCTGTGCTAACTGCAGGCATTGTACTGCCACTCCACTAACCCTGAGATAAACAGCATTACAGTAGTAGAGTCTGGAAGTTACAAAGGCATGTACCAGCGCTGGCAAGTCTTCAGAGGGGACCGAGTCTTTAATCAGGGCAATGTTCCTGAAATGGTAAAAGTCACTCTGGACTACAGCTAACACCTGAGCCTCAAGTGTCAGCGTTTCATCCAGGATGACCCCCCGATTCTTTACTTAGCAGAGGCCACCAGCCTGAAGGAACCCAGCACAAGGTCAGTTATCTCTATGGTTGCCTCGGCACCCTATCTACAATCAGGCTCAATCACTAATACCCCCAACTTATCAGGGTTGAGGCTAAGCCAGCTTGATGACATCAACTCCTGAATCTCGGCCAGGCACAAATTTAGTACTTCAACTGCATCCAGCATCTTGGGTGCAAATGACAAATACTGCTGAGTATCATCTGCACAGCAGTGAAAACCTACTCTGTAATGCTGAATGAGCTCACCCAGGGGCAGTATATGCACCACAAACAGCATAGGTGAGAGGACTGAACCCTGAGGTACACCATAGAGCAGGGGCCTCAGGAACGAGAAGAAATTCACCAACACCGCCCTCTACATCCTGTCTCTGAGGAAGGACTCAGACCAGCAGATGACAGTTCCAGTGAGTCCACAGTACTCCCTCAGCTGGTCCAACAACAGCCCATGGTCTACAGTATCAAATCCTGAGGCGAGATCAAGTGGAACAAGAAATGACCATTCTCCTCTATCCCTAGCCCTGAGGAGGTCATTATGCGCCCTGACCAATGCAGTTTCTGTACTGTACCTAGACCTAAATCCAGACTGTAGATGTTAAAGGCTGTGAGGTGTGCCTCTAGCTGCAGTGCCACCATCTTTCTGATAACCTTTCCCAAGAAGGGAAGGTTGAAGACAGGCCTAAAATCCACTAAGCAGTCTGGGTCCAAAGAAGGCTTCTTCAGAAGGGGGACTCACTAGCGCATCTTTCACCGGGCTTGGAAAGCACCCCTTCTGAAAGGGAGCTGTGGACTACCTCAGCAAATACTGGACCCAGAAACTCCACACAGCTCACTAGAAGGCATGTTGGCCCTGGGTTCAGTTCACAAAAGGTAGGCTTTAACTCAGAGATCACCCCACAGACTTCATCCACTGATACTGAACCAAACTTTTTCCAGGCAGCAGGAATGCTCCTGTTCACATCCAGCTCTACAGTGCTGGACCGTGACAGCCTAGTTGGGGCAAACCCAGACCGAATAGAGGACATCCTGTCAGAGAACTGAGCGAACTCTTTGTGCTTGGTGAATGAACTAGCTCTTATCGGCTGTAGGCAGGATGGAGTAGCCTGTCCACAGTTCGGAAGAGCCAAGCCAGTCTGTTCCTCCCTGCAGCAATCCCCCAGGACAGAAATGCTGCCCTCTGATAATCACCGTAGTGAGTCCTCAAAACCCATTTGTCCTCATCAGTCCTGGACTTCCTCCAACAACCCTCCAGTTTCTGGCCCATAACCTTTAAATCCCTGAGCTCCCTGTTGAACCACAAGGATCCCAGGCATGAAGACCTGGGCCATATACGTACTGGTGCGACAGAATTGAGGACTGAGGTAATGGTCCTATTATGAGCCACCCCTGTCTCCTCCAGTCCTGTCCCACATGTAGCCACTACACCTGAGAGATCCACCACTGCATGGAGTCCTGTTGGGGATAACTCCTTCAAAAGGCGGTATTGGATCATCTCCATTGGAGGTGGACTACAAGGGGGGCCCTGAAAGAGAACTTCACTGTGCAATGATCCAACCAGCAGACTGGATCAATCTCAACAGTTCTTAATCTCAAGCCGCAGTATGAAGACTAAGTGCAAGGCATGTCCATGTTGATGGGTTGCAGAAGTAGTTACTTGTGCCAGGCCCAGTGATATCAGGAACTGGAAAAAATGTTGCCCAAACTGCGGGTGTTTATTGTCAATTCAGGCACTTGAATAATCTAGAACCAACCACTTGGGAGACTCAAACCCCTCTTGTCGGTAAACTCTGCAATTTCCTGCATCCTGCAGAAATTCCCTCTTGTGTCCTTGTGGCTGGTCGGCCATGCATTGCAACTATGAAGTTTCACCCATTGGGTTTACAGTGAAGTTCAGCTTGGATGTAAAACAGATGCCCCGAGTCCTCTGCTTGAATCACAGAAAATCCAGTTGGGACCACCGCTTCCAACATTGAATCAACATTGTCACTCAGCCAGGTCTCCATGATGCAAGCCAGATCGTCTGAGGAAATCAAGTCATTATAGTGGTCTTGTTCCTAATCAGTCTAGCACTGCACAGCAATGCCCACAGAGTATGGATGGAGGCCACTTGCCTAATGGTTACTTGGTCCACTAGGAGCCTTGGGTATGGGAACTGACCACGTCTGGCCTCTCTCTCTCTGTCCCATTTCATCCCCGGTTGCCTCCTGGTCCTCACCACTGCAATGATCCCCCCTCCCCCATTAGTACCCCTGTAGCCAACCGCCTATCATCCTGTCTTCTCAAAATGCCCTCCTCCCTGCAGCACCTATATGCCACTGCTGGTAGGGGTCAACAAAGGGGTGGAGTTAAGCAGCTGCGTTGGGGAGTAACTAAACCTAGGGGCCCAACAGACCTAGACATATAATGCTACCAGTTGCCGACAAAGTCACCTACAATAAACCTCCTAACCCACCAGGCCCCTCACTCACTCATTCTAAAACCCTAAGCCAGCATCCATAACACTCATGCCATACCAATACATATGTAACCCCCCCTGCAAATGGAGGTTCCCAAAAGTCTTCCAGGAGCTTGCCTGAATGCTCCAAGTCTGGGTGGTGTTCAGTGTTTAAGCTGTTTAAATGTGGTTCCAAGTGAGTGCTATTTGAGTCTCCACGTACTGTCTCTTCAAGAGCTGTCTGCTTGCAGACTTAATTAGTTTGTATGGGGGAACTGTGTATTTAATGCTCGAATCCCGCCAAGCTGCTGTCAATTTGCTCCGTTTCTGCCGTCGCTACATGTGCAGAGGGAGCCTGTTGAAAGATATAACTATTTGCCAGAAATCATTTGGAGTGACTGAGAAAATGTAGTTTGTCTAACCTGTCTTCATTTCAGCACGAACTGTTTCAGTGCAGCTCTTTCATTTTGGTCCTGAACTGATGAAATGGACCAATCAATGGGGAGGAGTTCCTTAAAATGGAGCCTGTGGACGAATCGGAACTTGGACTCTCAATTTTGAGCCAGCCACAAGGGGATTATATGGACAGTGACTCTGGGAAATGTAGTTTTGACCTTGGCGCCTTTTTTCACCAACAGAGGGAGTCTCAATGTCAGTGACAGCCGAACCAGCCAACAGAATGGTGTGGAGCTAAAGGAAATGCCCTGTTCTGTTACTGGAAAGCTCAGATCAGTTGTGACTGTGAAGAGAGAAGGAGCTCTGTGCTTCTGCGGTATATAGTTTCGCGCGGGAAGTGCGTGTGAGGCCCTGAGTTTCGGTCTGCAGCCTTTGTGAGTGCCAGTTTGGACTGAATCTGAGTTGTGAGGAGAAAGAAGCACCAGAAGTATGGAAACCAGGCTCACCCTGTAGAAGACTGGAGAAATTGCTGAATTGCGCTCGGTCTGTCAGGAACTGAAGCTACTGTGTGTGCTCCTGGGTATTTTGCAGTAATTGCGATCGGGATCTAGGAGCAGCCTGCCTGGTATAGTACTTTCCTTTTACATGTGAATGTGCGTAGTGCTTGTGGGGAATCACTACTTCCAATCCCCTGTGCTGTGTGGTGTGTTGAAGCTGAAAGCAAACCCCAGCTTGTCTCGGACTAAATCTGTTTGCTGTCTACTGCAGTGGGGTCCAGTCACAAGGACCTTGTCTCCATGCCCTGTCGTTCTGGCATCCCAGAAGAACATCCACCATCCGGTTCTCAGCTTGGGTATTGTGAGTACAAATCAGGGTATTCCCCTGCAGCCTGTTTTCAATTACCAGTGTATCATCTAATTATTGTTGTTTCACTTTTTCATGGACTGAGCCATCCGGCTCCGGATTACAATTGGGTGTTGTGCATATATTTTCTTCTACAGGGCCCTGTCCATCTGCACCTGCCGGCCAACCCCAGGCAACGGACCTGGCTAGCCCCCCCCAACCTGGGTACCCAGAGTGTGACTTTTCAGACCCTGTATGTGTGTACAGTACTGTGATTTAATTCTGCCAATTAACCTGATTGCCCCCTCCCGTATTATGTCCCCTAAATAAATCAGATTTGTTGTTGTTATACTATATACTGTCTGTGGTGTTGGTACTTATGGAAACAGTATTGTATGTTGCTGTGTATGTTGTTTAACCTTATTTGACAGGGGTCCTCAGAGGCGTGCTGCAGAATCAGTCTCGAGGGTAAGTGGTACTTTATGAGTGAACAGTGTGTATACGTGGGGTATTGGGGCTGTAACTCCTGTGTACTGTGTGAGCCACTAGAGGGAATAAAATGGGGTCTCAGTGACCCAGAGGGCTGTGACCAAGCTAGTCTAACCACTACAAACCCTGACCTCTGGGTGGAGGCACCCGCCGTAGAACCTAGGCCCCTCAACCTGTCAGTAGTCCGGCAGGCAGGGGTAGTAGCCCTTGGGACAGCGCCACCTGGGGGTTACACATAAAGTAACCTATTCATCCACACCACGCTCACCCTCTATCCTGAACACTCACACCAATACCCACTCCCTCAGCAATCAGTATGATACAATCAGTATGCTAACGCAATAAGTATAAGCAGGAGAATCCAATCACTGCGCTCAAATTTAGGTGCCAATTACAACAACAGCAGGTTTAAAAATTAGTCCAATAGTGTCCAGCTTTATATTGGGCTCTGCTCTCACCAGAGTAAGTCCAGCTAATGAGGTACATAACAGTTATATGACCTTCCAGCAGTACTCTCACTACTGCTATGGGACGGTCAACAGTGCAGGAGAAAAACAAGCCAAATGAAACTGCAGGTTCTCTCACCATCGAGGCCCAAATCACTGTCATCTGGGAAGACAGAATCTCAGTTCAGTTCCAATCACTCGACCCAGTTGCCCAACAGTCTGAGGGGGCAATGCCAAGTCCTGGTTGAAATAACTGGTCAGTAACACGGCAGTCGTGTGTGGAAATAGATTCCTGGTCTTGTTTCACCCAAATCTGGAGAGCTGATGATAATCCGGCATGCGCCATGGAAGGTCGGAAACCAGCTGGCTCCGATGTGCACAGTCACGCATCAGTACACGCACGTGTCACTGAGCCCTTGCTGCTGGCATCCTTAGTAGCAGAAGAACAATGGAAAAACCACACAGGCGTGCGGGATAAAGAAAGGCACTTTTGGGCTAAAGTGCCGACTACCCTCCACCTCACAAAACCACGTCATTTCAGAAGGGAGCTCAGCACTTGGCTCCCACAGTCCCTAACCGGGTAGAGGGGCAGGGTAGGAAGAGGCGAAGTAAGCAGCAGAGAAGCTACAAATGGGGCTGGAGCAACGGGCAGAAATAATACATAAAAAATAAGAAGTAAGAAATGGGAAAAGAACAGGCTACCAACTCATCAGATAGAAGTTATACTGTAACGTAGCTTGGCATTTAGGGGTTATTACTTTTTTCCCCCCCTATTTTTCCCCAGCAATCTTGCCCGGTATCCCAGAAATCATGTTGGCCAGGGTGGTGCTCTTCTTTAGTTTGAGAGAGAGGGCACGTGCACTTGTCTTCACTGCTGACGCCAGTGCTGCTTCTTGGTTGGAAAGCAGGGGAGGTGTGCCAATTCCAAGCAATCTGTAAGCCCTCCCTTACCTGGAGTTGAGTGCTACACCTTTACAACGTACCCCCAGCTGGCCAGTCCCAGCATGGCATTCCACAGCTTACTTGCAAACATTCATCACCAGGGATGCAGCACAATGCATATGGATTTTCTTTAAATAGCCGTTTGGACCCCAGTCCACCATCCACGCTTCTCACTGCAGCATGTCCCAGGTGACCTCTCATTCCCAGCTGCCACTTCCCTCACCACCAACGTCAACGGGGTCCACAAGGGGCAGAACCCAAGAGTGGCAATGCCATCATTCAGGCGGGCCAGTGCACATTGGCATTTTTGTCATTTTTTCCCCGGTTTCCCCTATACCTTCCCACCTCTCCTTGGTGCTGATACACCAGACTGGTGACCTTGCACACTGCAGCTCACTCTGAGTACGAGCCAACCCTCATGGAGGAGCAAGCTGACTGGTCCACTGCAAGACCGCTGCGGCACTGGATATTGGGTGCCTCCGCCCTTAGGCTGTCTCAGGCTGCGCTAGGCAGCAGTCTCCTGCCAAGGACCACAGCAATCCAGCTCCATAGGCTCACACCCGCACCCAGTTTACTGGTACAGAAGTGTGTCTTGCTTCCAACTCAGTCATCGGGCAGCTCACATGGAATTTTCTTAAAAGATTAAGGGTAGCTCCTTACCATATTGCCTGATGGTTGGCCTTTAATGTCTTTGTAAAGTGTCAGAATCTGACCTTCAAGGACTGTCCAGGAGGTGCTCCAGTTCTTCCTGTAGAAATACAAAATGAATGCATTGTACATGAGAACAATCCTGGCCAGCTGCTTCCATGTCACTATAAGCAGAGTAGATGCAGCTGTTTCCTACAGAAACAGATTTTAATTTTGAACAAACTTATACATATCTGCTAATGCATTGCATCATGGGTAGCATATGCAAATCACCATGAGGGAAATTTGTCTGGCTAAGCTAGCCAAATTTCCCCGATGGTGATTTCCATATTTTACCCATAATACTTTGCAAAAGGGGGTTGGTGTCATTGTGTATTTCTTTGAAACTTGGCCTTACTACCAGTGCCCTTTTTAGGCATCCCTTGTTTTTGTGCTTTTATACTGAGGTTCTTATCTTTTAAATTGCTTTCTGTTTTGGACTCACTAAACCATGACCTAGACCACTGACACCATGTGGCTGGTTCCCCTTCCCATTTGATGACACAGATGCGGCACACTGATGAGTCCCAACAGTAATGAAACGCATGTCTGTGTCTGCTGTTTTCAGCCTTTGCAAAGTGCATGTAAGGCCTGCCCCTTACCCTCACCCCTAGGCTGGGTTTGCCCTTTCTACTTTTGCTGTATATGCCTGGGGTTTCAGGCAACATCTGCTGACTAATGTAATAAAATATCTTTGGTTGCTACCTGACGTGGTACTCGTGTACCTATATTATAACTACTGTGATCTACCTATTACCAAGCTTGTACCACCAGTGAATTCCTGCAACACTGGTTGCTTTTTTTTAATCTAAGTGTTATGTACTGTACTGTTTTGTTTGCTGTGATGTATTGCTGTCTTGACAAGGTGCCTTTGTAAATGACTTTTTGACTCAAAGGTCTGTAAACCGATGATCTAATAAATAAATAAATAAGGCCCTTCAGATGAAGCCAGTCTTGGTCCCATCAAGGAGATTTGTATACCCTTCCCATGATGCTTTGCATGAATCAAGTGTAATTCTGTCCCTCTTTGAAACTTGGCTTTATTGCCAATGCCCTTCAAGGGTTACCTTTGATTTAGTGATTTTGCACGAGGTGTTTGTCTTTTTAACTCAATCTAAAAGACAAAAAACCTCAGCACAAAAGCATTGAAGCAAGGGTTAGCCAGGAATGGCATAAGCAATAAAGTCAGGTCTCAAAGAAATACAAAATCACGCGCACTCCAGTAATACAAAGCACCATGGAGCGTATATGCATATCACTATGAGTCCTGACATGGCTGCTTCATTTGGCTCTGAAGAGGGGTATACTGCTGCTTTCTCTGTTCTGGTACCAATGCTGTGTTTTCACCAGCCAGTCAGCAGGTGACGCCAGGGTACTGGACTGCATGCCTCCTCCAAGCCTGAGCTCAGGCCAGGAAAGCAGACATAGACATAAGACAAGGACGACAGAAAAATGCCAGTGCTCCAGACAGTCTGCCCATAACACCCTATCACACCCCAATACCTTTTCTCGATACTAGGTTTTTGTCTACACTATCAACTCCCTCGCTCTCTGTTGTACTACTACCACCCTGAGTAAGTACTAAGCTCTTAATGCTATCTCAGCAGTGTTTGAAACCATTAATAGTTTTGGCATGACCCACCTCCACTGGCAGACTGTTCCATGGCTCAACCACTGTCTTCATAAAAGTAAAACTTTCTCACGTCCCTCCCAAACCTCCCCCTCCCAGCTTCCACTAGTGACCTTGTGTTCTAGATTCAATGCTTTTGTTGAATAGTTCCTTGCAGTTCTCCTTGTTCATTCCTTTCAGGAACTTGAAGGTCTCTGCCATATCAGACTCTTGAAAAATACACAATTACACATACTGCCCTAGTGCAAAGTATAATGGGTAACATATGCAAATTACCATGAAGCTGTAGGCAGCTGCATACCTGTCTTCCTTGCCAGCCTAAATTACTCCAGTCAGATTTTTCCTATAACCACTGCCCCAGGATCAGTTACCAGTCAAACTCATCTGTCTGAAATCAGTTCACTCTGAGAATACTTCAGGAGCTTTTCTTTGCTGCACGTAGCTCCCTTACAGTGTCAGTGGCCCTGTATTCAGCACAGTTGCTTTTGGGCCAGAAGGTCAAAGGTTTTAGCCCCACACCAGGTGCTTGGGGCTAGTTCCCTCAACCAAATGCATCATAGCTATTGCAGCATACTCCTTCCCCTTGAAGTGTGTAGTTAGTATTACAGTATTTACTTTCTAACTCCACACCCCCGAGGATCACCACAGTAAGTTAGAACCAGCTTGGTGGGCAGTGCTGTAAAAATATAAATTGTGCAAATCTGGAATCAAACTCTTACGTGGTAAAATACCTGTGTAGTGTGTGCCAAGCTGAAACAGCCTGTGGTGCCATTCGGGGGGGGTTTGTGATGTTACGGCATCCTACGTCCGTGATGGGGAGAGTGCATGATGTGGCAGTGATGTGTTTGGTTGGAGGAACCAGCCAGTATCACACTATATACTTGGGGTCATACCCATAACGGACTCTGTAGTGCAGTAAAGGGGGTACTGGGGTGCTGAGGTGCCATCCTTCGGATGAGACATTAAACCAAGGTCCCTTCTACCCATCCCTGGTTACTGCCCAGGTGGACATTAAATATCTCATATCACTTACTAAAGGCTAGCGGAGTTTCATTGGTATTATGGCCAACAAAAACAGGTCCATGTAACCCACCCCCCCAAATGCCCCTGGAAACAAGCTATCATAGCTCACTGTGTGTTTCCTAGACAAATAAAGCCCAGTAGCACAGTGGCAGAGTTATCGCCTGCTATACCAACAACCTAAATTAGGAAACAGACACAGGTCGCGGGGGGGGTGGGGTCTGACCAGGAGGAGGATTTTTTTTTCTTTTTGCATTTCTTTTTCCCACCAGTCACCAACCCCTGAACCCTCCCTCAGTTGTCATCCCAGCTGCTCCTGCCCTGCCTGAGACCCTCCCTACCTGGGTACCCCGGACCTTTGACCCACCCATGACACACCTGTATTCAACCCCTCTCCGAATTGTATGCCCCCCAGGCAGGGCCACCTTCAACTCCTCGGTGCTTCCTTACCAGTATCCAGCAGAGGTAGTTGGGACCCAGGAAGGCAGAATACGGAGGTGGGTATGGGGCTGTAGTGCAACGTCGTCCATCCATGCATCTAAGTTTTCCTTGTTCCAGGCATGGTACCCCTCCCCGGTCATTGAGCATGGGCGTAATGACATCTGGGGTGCATATTCTCCTGTGCTCGCTGCACAGATGTCTGCCATGGCCCACCATTATCTGATTTAGAGGATTGTCAGCGCAATACCTACTAGCCACTGTCAAGAGGTATACTGTTGCCAGAGCCCTCAACCCACCCACCTCAGAGAAGGTAAGCAGTGCGTCAGATGCTCAAACTCCTCCCCGGACCCTCCAACACCCTAGGCTGGTTCCTGAACTGGGGTCAACAGCGCCACAGGCGGTAGTACTACCACTGCACCGGCGGACCGACCCCCAGGGGAGGGATCATTGGGAGTCCCTAGGACAGCTATCCTCCTTCAGGAAGGGAGATAAAAGTGCCCCACTAGGTGGCTGCTGTCTGGAGGAATCTACCTGGCAGTGCAGCGGTACACAGGGGAGAGGGATCCCACCTGCGGAACGTCAGAGAGCATCTCCACAGAGGCAGAGTACACACAGTGCGTCACTGTGGGCCCTGGGGAGAAAAATGGCAGAAAAAAAAAATGACCACGGCTGGATGACGGCCAGTCCCCATATGGTCCACATCGGTGACTCACCACCACTGACAGTACTTAGCCCAGGGAGGACAACAGGACAAGCAAATAAAAGATCAGTGCTTATAAAAACTCATGCACTGTTGGATATTCACTCTTCCACTGCTGCAGCCCTCCTCTGATGTCAGCTGCAGGAGATTCTGGCATTTCTAGGTACCGAAAATGTTACTCTGGAAGTCAGCAGAATCAGCCTGATACAATCTACTGCAGTGCAGCAAACAGTAAGTGAAAAAAATGTTCTTGCACACAAAGTGCAAACTGGGAGCAGACCCACACTTGGGTGTGGGCTCTAAGTGTTGATTGTTCCCTTTTAAGCACTTAACATTGTTGGCACAATGCATTTGTGTTCTACCATACAATTCTGTGGTTGAACGGGACAAACTACATTGTAGAGCTCCCAAATGGTGCTTTCTATCAATGCGTAAGTCAGAAATACCCAGTGAGACAACTACAATACCAGTAAAGCTGGAGCAATAACAGAATTTGAGTCAGTATGTTAATATCGATTCAACCGGAAACAGTGACTGGAAGGTCCAGAGAAGTTTTCCTTTCCACTCAATACACATTCTGATAGAAAAAATAAACATGTTCCAATACTGGTAAATCCATTTAGAGATAGAGCTGCTTGGAATCCGATTAACAGAACTGGACCTGTCAGATTCTGAGCAATTTTCAGGATTTTCAGAATTGAAGACAAATTCCAAAATCCTAAAAATTGTCAAATTAGTACCCCCCTCCCCCAGCGAGGGCAGCACCACCATGTACCTTGCAGGAAAAAACAAAGGGGATAAGGAACAAAATTGGTTTCTATCTGGGACATATTCCATTTTAGTCATTTTGTATTAAAGGCTTCTAGCTTGTCATGGAGACTAGCTGTTAATTTTTCTAACTGGTATATGTCTATCACTATACGCCTCCAATCAGCTACTGATGGAATGAGAGAGGATATCCATCGTCTGGTAATGGCTTTCTTACTGGCCAAAATATACAGTGGCAATAAGGTTTTATGCCAAGCAGGTCTGTGTTGAGGCATCATGAACACTACCATTTCTACCGATAACTCCACAGATTTCCCCCAGCCATTCCCATACTGAAAGCTGGTTATGCTTGCATGTAAAAAGTGTAAACCTGTACTTCATATCTTCTGCAATCTGTAGTTTTTCAGATTCCAAATTGGAATCGAATCTTCTGAAATTAAAAAAATTCTTATCAGAACAGATTTCAGAAAATTCGAGCACCCCTATTCTGGCAGCAGAATACGTATTCCAAAACTGATGTACATAGATTTATAAAGAGGCCAGAAGTCTAGAGAGGTCAAAGGTAACTGTGAGATTCACAGGCACCCAACCACAGGCGTTGAAAGTTCGTCTGTCCAGATTTCATACATTACATTCATTTTCAACATAAAGTAACAATGTGCAGTAATCATGTACAAATGAAATTATAGACATGCATTCTGACAGACGGACAGTGATGCTGGGTCATGTGAAAGGTGGTCCAGCCATTCTAGTGAACACTGACAAGACAGATGTCACTGAATACATTGGCAGGCAGACTTCTCTTGAAAACACTGCCCACCGTCACTAGCAAAGCAAAGGAAGGGATTCAGCAGTTAGCAAAAGCTCAAGGCGGCGCTTGGTCTTACCGAAGTCGTTTTCCATTCTCACATATTTTCGTCTTGTGAAGAATCCCAGCTTTCTTTAGATGGTGAGACTAAAAGAAAAAGCAAATTTTAAAAATGGAACTGCTACTGATCTACAAAAAGCCTCTTCTTGTCAAGACTGTACCTCTAAAGAGACTTTGCAACCCCAGCAAGATTAGGAATATAAAGCTATTAGAGATGAGCAAAACTGGACCCTGATATACTGTAGAAGTCATTATGATGCAGACTGCAACCACACAGGCAAGTGTAGAAGTCATTATGATGCAGACTGCAACCACACAGGCAAGCTACTTACAAACATTTTGTGCTATCAAGTGGCATTACTGATTTCACTCACTTTGTGAAATTTAGATCCTAGAGAGAGAGAGAGAGACCCCCCACCCCTCATGAGTAACATGCTGGACATTTTTATGCTGTACGGTTATACGAGCAGAGAGAAATTTCTGCCTGTGTTACACAGAGGTCTACAAAGAGGTACAGTCTCATAACATCATAGGCTGGACAGGACATGACAAATAACCCAAGTAGGTTAGGAGTGGGGAGAGGATGCAGGCAAGAGAGATACTGCAAGATTTTGTCTGTTTTTTTTTTGGGGGGGGGGGGGTAATTTTTCCCCAGAGCCAAATGGTTATTGTTCCAGCCTTACTAGGCATAGCTAGGGTGTCGTCCAAAGCCTTATCAGGTCTCACTCATTGGTAAACCACTAGAGGTGCCAGAGAGCACGGCTGTCAGGCCCTCCCACTTTCCGCAACACCCATGCCCATACCAGTGCAGGGGTGACAGAGTGCGACAAGAGCTTGCATACTTGAGTCTACAGCATGACCCGCTAGCAGAGCTTTCAAAGCTTTTTATGAAAACACAGCTCTGCTTATAGTTCCTACTTTTGTTTATGCCCCCCCCCCTCGCACTCCATCTCTTCAGGAGAGACCTGAGGCTTCTGTCCCTACTCACCTATCTAGAGCCCGTGGCGATCATCCTCCACAGAGCCTTGGTTATACCCCCAGGTGGGGGATGAGATGGGGCCCTTAACACCCCGAACATCTTGTACTGCGTCAGGACACCAGCCCAGGACAGGTAGGGGCCTTGGGGATCTGAGCCGGTGCTCCATCTACTAGGAGCACGAAGAGCCATTTTCCCCCCATGTTCTTTGGGGCATGAAGTGTGCCCTGACATCAAGGCACAATCACCGACATCCTTCACTCACCCCCACCCCCACCCCCACTTCTACAGTTGAAGCTTGCTGTACCTCAGGCCTCCGCCTGAGGTCTGCCACACTCCGACCCACATCTCCATTTCCCTCCCGGGGAAGGCGAGCGATCCTAGGATGCTCAAGCTTTCTCCCCCCGGCCAGCCCTCTGACTTCCCGTGTTCATTCCTGAACCCTGGTTGTCGGCGTCACAAGTGGAAATCAACTGCTGTGCCAATGGGCTGGCCTGTTCCTACCTTTTTTGCAGATCACTTCTCTCCGTTATTATAAATTTATATTAAAACAGCATCTTCACCTTCATTGGCTCCAGCGGCTGAATTCTCACGTGAGCTCGAAATCCCAGTTTGTGACATCACAATCATTTCATCCACACTGGATTGTGATGTCACATAAACAGAGGAACACGACCTGGGGTGGGTAATAAGCAGCTGGAGCCAATGGACTCTGAGGGACAAAGATCCAATTTTCATACAACTGTCACTACAAATGAAGGGAGAAGCAAACTGCAGAAAATGTATGGGGAAATTTGTCGGATCTTAATAATGTGTTTTTCAACCTTTTTCTCCCACAAAGCTTGATGCTCTTTAACGATACTTCTTATTCTGACATCAGCTTTCACTCGAGCACTGCCACCTGCCTCTCTCTCTCTCTTCCTTCCACCTCTCCCACACATGTGAACTTTATACTTCAGGAACTCTCCAGGTAGAATAAAAAAGCAGAAGGAACGCATGCAAGGAGACACTCCACCACCACCTTGCAGCTGTTTTACAAACAATGTTGCCACACCTTGCAGCAACATCTGTACTACGCATGCTCAATGTTGTTATGAAAGAGGAACTACAGGGAAGCAGGAGGAAGGTGTAAAATACACAAATACTTTTTCAGAGTCTTATGATCGGCTTAGATGGCACTATGCAATATTATTCAGTATGAAATACCACCTGGAAAATAACGCAGTACTTCCAGTTTTTAGTCATTAATCTCGCGCACACTGAGCAACAGGTGAGTACCCAACAGAAATATGGCAGGCACAAAATACATACCTTGTTATACAGCAGAGGAAATAGAGATGTGAAAGTGGGGGCTGGGGTGGGCTGTTGTCATACACACCATTTTATAGTCCCTCCCTGGTAGGCTACATCTGCAGTGCAGTGCACATCCTATAGGTGGGGTCTAGGCTGATGTTGTGTGACCATCCACAGTCTAAGGTGATCATATCATCTGCAGTAGGAGGGGCTGTAGTGTCTCCAGTAGGATGTCAGCATGTAGGGAAATGGCACAGAAGTAAGAAAACTCACCACTCCACCACGGTGTGCAGATGGCACGGCCACAGACTTGAGACAGCGGCACATGTCAGGAAAGCTCATCGTACCACAGTCTAGCTTCAGCAATTAATACTTCTTGCACACAGACTCCGCAGCAGATAGGCCTCACAAGCTTGACAAAGAAATCATTAATGACACGGACAAGCTGCAACTCAGCGAGGGTCTGTCTATGGTGGAGTCTGCGTGCAAGGAGCATTCTTTAAAGTAACTGCAGAACCAAGACCGTGGTATGGCGAACCTTTCTGAGGAATCCTATGGTCCTGACTCTCTGGCCTCACTGCCTGCACACCATGAAGAGGTGAGTTCTGTTACTTTTGTACCATTTCCCTACATGTTGGCACTTACAGAAGGGACTGGAGCTCGGTAATGAGTTTGTTTGTGCCCCAAGGAGCCCTGCTCCCCATAGGTCTACTAGGCCTACGTAGTATGAGTACTAGATGTGCCTTTAAAAGCTCTGAATCAGCTGGCTACTGACTTGAGGATTCCAAGGAACACTCAATGGCTTGGGTCTAAGCTACCAAGGAAGCTGCTGTTCAGCTGGATCTAGGGAAGAGAACCTGCAGTAGCTCCCCAGAGACACGGATACTTCCTGCTTAGTGACTAGGAAAATCCTTGGAATCTTGGAGGTAGGCATTTGACACCAGTGTCCCCAACGGATGAATTTCCCCACGTGGACAGATTCTTGAGGGACCATTTCAGTGAGGAAAGAGAGAAAACTGGAGACAATCTGGTAGCACATTACAGCGAAACAACATGGAGACCTGAAACAAACTGGTAACGTAAGCTGTAACAGAATTGTGAAGGTTGAACCACTGTAATTATAGGCATCCTTTGTCCACCCCTGCAAGTGGGCGAAGTCAAAGTAAATGTCTAGTGGTGAGCCAGCCTGCCAGCATAGCAGTAGTGTTACTGCTCGCTTGTGCAGATGACCCATGTTGGGGAGTGAACTCGGAACATCAGAGGGTAGACCGGGGGAGCAGGATCAAGCATGCGCTGAACTGCTCTCCTCCTCTGAGGAGAGAGTGATGTGGCACCCAATGTTATCTTGTCCCCTGGGTGCTGGGAGATAGGCATTAAGGAACTGCAACACTGGGATGGGGGTGGCAGCAGCTACCGATGTCCAGTGTGCAAAGTGTGCATGGGACAGCCTGAGTGGCACTGCATATCTGCTCCTCCATATGATGAACAGGAAGAAAGAAAAATACCATCTAGGCAAGGTGAAGGAACCAATCATTCACAGGCCTTGCACCTGGTGACTTGGCACGCCTCCCAACTGAGGATGTGTTTCACAGCTCTCTGGGCTGACCCCACCACTGGAGGAAAGCCATGAGGAAGGTGAGAGTTGGGTGGTAAGTCCAAGGGATGCTAGGATGACAGGGCTGTGGGGGGGGGGTGTCAGGCCTGATAGGGGCTCAGCCGACAGAAGAGAAACAGAATTAACTGCAAAAAATAAAAATATTTAGTGGTGAACTGTCAGTATCTTTAAGAAAAACAAAGGCAAGGACAGCGTAGGGAAGGTGTGCAGACACAGCACCCTTAGGTGAGGGCTGGTATCTGTGGGCACTACATATGTGTATTCCCTGGGTCATAATCACCAGATACAAGACTCACAGAGCCCTCTAGTCATTTAGTACCCTGACCTGTATAAGTAACCCATAGTGTGGTCGAAAAGAAAATGCTGCAATGGCCTACATGCATTTACTAGAGACTTTGCTGAGCGAGAGCATTCCCAGGTAATGAGAGAACCCTGTAAGGTGCTGTAAGACAGCATTCCCGGGTAGTGAGAGGACCATATAAGGTACTATGAGAGAGCATTCCCGGGTAATGAGAGAACCCCGTAAGGTGCTGTAAGAGGGCATTCCCAGCTAATGAGAGGACCCTGTAAGGTGCTGTTGGAGAGCACTCCTGGGTAGTGAGAGTACCCTGTAAGGTGCTGTGAGACAGCTCTAAAGTTACTGAGAACAGCAATTTAATCTCAGCATGAAATTACTTAATGGGTTACCTATCCCAGCCTTAGCTAAAGCACTTGAACCTCATTGGACAACATCCCCTCTCATGAATCCATTTCCCCTGTGGGAGAACTAATAAACCAAAGCTGAACTGCTAACTTCTGAATTCTACGAATACTCTGCATTTTGCACTAGTGTAACAGTAATGTAATAATATGCTGATGAGATTGACATCAGTAAATGTCTGGTTGGATCTGGACAATCTATTATTTCAGAATCCTTGTTTAGAAGAACTCCAACTAGCTGAAGTTCTGTGTTTTTATTATTCCACCTCTCACAAGATTGTAGAGTTTCTACCACTTAATTGGTCAGTGGATAAAATGAGATACCTGGGAGCCTGGCTAACTAAACATAACTCCCAACTCTTTAAGGCAATTATGTCCCACTTTTTACTCAAGTGAAAAAAGATCTAGATAAGTGGGCCTTAATAAACCTTCCACTATACTCAAGAATACACACAATTACCATGAATGTTCTCCCTAGGTACCTATACTTGTTCCAATGTTTACCGACCTTCATATCTAAAATACATTTCCAAGCTTGGCAAAAAGTAATCTTAAAGTTTGTATGGAACAACAGGAGACCCAGAGTAAATATTCACATTCTCCAACTGAGTAATGCAAAGGAGGAAGATCCCTTCCTGATCTGGAGGACTATTACCTAGCCACGCAAATTAAAAGAGCATTACAGTGGTCTATCCCCACATATACTGCCAACTGGAAGGAAATGGAGAGAGGTGAGGAAGAGGAGCGCGGCCCACTACTGGGAGCCCGCTTCATACAAGTGAAAACTACTAGAAATCACCCCCCTCCCTTCCTATTGACTGTTAGGAATACCATAAGGCGACCTGCAGAGCCTGGCAAAATATAAACTAAAATCCTCACTTATGGCCCCTACATAGGCTATCATGGGATCCAGCCTTTACTCCGTCCCGATTAGACCACACTTTCAGAGTCTGGGAGAGACTGGACCTGACTTACATCAAGCAGTTCCTGACAGGGGATGGTATACTGGACTTCGTGACTCTTAAAGATAACTTTGGCCTACGCAATACTGACCATTTTCGATACTTACAGGTCAGGGACTATATTTATTACTGCTGCAGAATGGATTCACAATCTGACAGGGTGGCCCCCTTCATAGAGAGTCTCTACGCAATACTGACCTTGCAGAAAACATCAGGTCTCATTTCTATACTTTATAAAGCCCTGATGTGTTTAAAGCGAGATCACTTAGATAAAGTTAAATTGAGATGGAGGGAGGATGGGGGGACAGGCCTACGGGAAATCAATTGGGATTCAGTATTCCAGCTGGCACCCAGAACCACTTGTTCCCCACTCTGGCAAGAGTACAGTTGGAAAGTGAAAATATGTTTCTTCCTCTCTCCTCTTTCCCTGAGTAAAAGAATTCCTGAAAGACATCCGACCTGTTGGAGGTCATGCAGGGAAACACAAGCAGGCTAGCTACATGTCTTTTGGTTGTGTCCACGGCTCAGGCCTTTCTGGAGGGACGTCTCTCAGGCACTTACAGACCTGTTTGCCCTGGATGCCCTCCTGGATTGGCCAAGCCTCATATTGGGAGAACCCCTCCAGAAGTTGGTTGGAGCTGATGTGGTTTATCTCTTGGCAGCAGCCCACAAATCCATTACCCGATTGTGGCTGAAAAATGATTCTCCTACCATAAACACCTGGATACACCTGGTCCAGGAAATTGCAGAAACGGAAGAACTAACTTATAAGATAAATCATAGGACACAAATTTATGTCCAGAGATGGACGAGGTGGGTGATCTGGCGAGAGACATTTAATGCCTCGAGTTCTGGCCAGACTCCCTGAAGTCCTTTTCTCAACTTAATACTCTTTAACTCAAAAACAGGTGCTCTTCTGGTTGTGAGTAAGTGGCGGTGAACTGCTTAGAGGATGGCCCATCCAGTCATGGGAAGAGTCCAACTCAATGGGCTTGTTAGTGTCATTAATTTAGAAATGTCTACAGAGAAGGTAGAGAAGAGGGATTCTATGTTTTATACCTCAGCTTTGTAAAATAGAAGTGAAGCTGTCTGGACTGCTTGTATTTAATGTACCCGATGGTTGCCATTAAACTTAAATTTAAAAAAAAAGGACTCCAACTGATTTGCAGCCCTGCTCCTGCCTGAAGAAGCCTGAACTTCTCGGAGGTCACTGCAAGCTCGGAAGGTCAAGTAAGTGGTTTGATGTTTCCCTCTCCCTTGAAAATGAACTGATGCCATTTAAACCGCCGGGGCACTTACCTGATGAAGTCCCAATTAACTGTTGCCCAGAAGATGAAAACCTCCTTTGACTGTGCACAAAATAACCTTTGACTTCCAGTGACTGTATTACAAAATGTCTGGTTTTGTTAACCCCTGGGCATTTTTTTACCACTTCTGTGTTAATAAAAATCTCTAGAGGTATTTTTTATAGAGAATATTTAATATCAAAATGTGAAAGACAAGCTGGTTTGCACACAGTTCATGTTGGGACATATATTTTGCTCCAGTGCCTCAAAGATGTCACAACACCAACAAGGGGTGTGAACCAGCGAGTCCTTAGCACCTTGGTTTTCTTTTATTTTGTATAACTGTGCATTTTTTAAATGCTTTGAAAACTGAAACTGTGGTTTTCCCTAAGCGTGTGGCTCTGATTATCGCAACTAAGCTAGGAAGTTCCAAATGGTCTGAAAAAGCTGTTTTCAACATATGTGGAGAACAACTTTTTCAGGTCACTGTAAAAATAGGCTAATGCATATTTTCATTGTTTCTTTCACTTTAAGGCTCCTGAGTTCTACTCCCCAGTCTTTGCCTCCACCCCATACAGTGCTGTAATGGACCTGTAATATAATAGCACAAAGTGCTCTGTCCTTAAAATGAGGCAGAGGCAAGAAATTAGAAGGTAAAGAAACAGGATAAAAACAGTTCCACCTGTTTTGAATCTGGTGTGTGAATCTTCCTAGTAACATCCCACTAATGTTAAGCTTATTACTGTTGAGAAGTTCTGCACATTCTGTTCATTCCTCACACATGCTTCAAAGTCTGCTGTGTTTTCTTTGCTCAGAGTTCACCACTTAGCTACTGTACCGGGTGTGTTCACACAGCTGACTGCTGCTGTCCTCCTGGCTCACTGTTTTGAGAAGCCCACTGGTTACAGCCAAAGACCCCCCCCCCCCAGCTCCTCCCATTCACAGTGTAGCTTGAAACAAGGCATGGAGCCATACCTGAGAGACTATGCTGTTCCTCACTGGGGGAGGGGGGGGGGCAGTGAAACTTACCGGGCTAAGAAGCCTAGTGATAAAATACCCTAAAAAGCAGTACAGCCATGTTAAATCTCCAACCAAGAGCAGCGTGTGTATATAAGTATGTATATATATATATATATATATATATATATATATATATACACACACACACACACACACACACACACACATATATATATATATATATAGATATAGATGTAGCTACAGCATGTGTTAGCAAGCAACCAGGCCAGTTAGTAACAGCACCAATGTGACCATAGCCCTTCAACCCATGGTTAGTAAAGAGATTTGATAAAACTATTTCCTCTACTCCACCCCACAACCATCAGGGTTATCTATTTACTAACACGAGAGGGTAGCAAGCTGACAGTTTCCCCTTCGGCTTGATCAGCGCTGAAATCCATAGCATTCCTCCGGTGGGCAGGGAGAGACTCCTTAGAAGGAAACAAGAACACACTCCTTTTAAAACATAAGACAGTGCCGCAGGCAGATTTCCTTTTGCATCTCTGATTGCTCTGAGACCACATGCATGTATTCTAAGGCCTTAACTCTAAAACAGAGCCACACAGATAGGCAAAAATCCTAAGGATTTACATACCCATAATGTGTGTAGAGCGTATACGTGAGGTTCAGTGAGATACACAGACAACAAACATTTTTTATAGGTCTTCTCGCTTTGTATTCTTTACTGACCCCATATATGTTTCTTCTAGTGCAGTGCTGCTCTGGTACACTGCCGCTGAGCAATCTAAATGTCTCTTTGCTTTGAATCCAGGAATCTGAACTACCGGCCCAAGTTGAGGTTGCCCTTTACCTTTTGAATATGCTCATGCATGGCAATTGGTTTGCTCTTCCTCTTTGGACAGTTTTATTTTTTGTGCCTCCCTCTGTACCTCAGTCAGCCTCTTCTTTGGGCCGCCTAGGACCTGCTTATCCCAGGCAACCCCATTGCCAACTGCCGTCCCATACTGCAGCCCCTTCCCCCAAGGTAACCCAACGTATCCTTTTGTTGAGCAGGTCCTCTCCTTTTGGAAAGAATATGCCTTACCAGTTTCCTGGTTGACCCTCGGTGCTGCTGGGGTCGGTCCCGGCTGTCCGGGGGCTCCATGGTGGTGACAGTCCGATAGCCGTCATCTGGTCAGCCAAGGTGTGGTTTTTCATTTTCTGTGCCCTGCCCATCAAGTTCTTGGCCCTGTGTGCATCGGCATCCTTGGGCGGGGGCGTGCGGTGAGCGTGTCAGCATCACGTCCCCCAAGCATGCACCCAATCCACCCAGAGGTGCCAAGGCAGTTCCCAGCCCCCACCAGGGGGGAAGCATCCAATGGACACTTATGCATCCCTTCCCTGCTGGTATCCACTCCTGGTACCCAGGCTTGGGGTTCGAACTCAGGTTGCCAGCATACTTAGCAAACCCCTTCAGTCGGTGCCACAAAGCCAGCTGGATAATTTTCTTATGGGATCGGAGTAAGAAAAATCCTTTTCTACTATTGGTACAAACACATCACATGACTGTGCATTAACTGTGTGCATGCACCTCTTTTCTATTTTTATTGCCTATATATATATATATATATATATGTATTCTGTAATCAATTTTATAAGTGTGATAACACACTTCAGGGTGTGTGGTCGCTGTTTGATATCCACACTTCTCAGGTTGCTGAAGCACTTGGCTTTGCCTTGTGCCTCACAACACACCCAAGGCATGCGTATAATAGTACACAACTGCACACCATGTCATGTGCTGTCACATAATTGACATTTACAGCAGATGGAAGCTCATAACTTGACAGCAGTGGAGTGACGAGCTCTATTTTCATATACAAGAAGTAGGGTGTGCACAGATTTTAAATATGATTTAGAAATAAGAAAGACCTAAAGTAAGTGCCCTAGCTGGAATATGAACCCAGGTCTGCTCAGCATACCATTCCAAAGCAGTACCTCCTCTGCTACCTGGATGACATAAACCCTGGGAATCCCAAAGCCACATAAATAAGAGTAACATTTTTATGAACAAGGAGGGTGGTGTGCATTTATGCAGTAACACACTCTAGCCTTCCCACCCTGGAGAGACAGGGCATTACCTTGGTGACACACTAGAGGAGGCAGCTACAGTAGGTTGTGATGTTGCACCCACTATCTCCTTAGACTAGCAGGACCCAGCTAGGTCGTGATGTAGCACCTTCTACCCCCTTACACCAGCACAAACTAGCTAAGTCGAGATGTAGCACCCACCACCCCTTAGACGGCAGTAGCTAGCTAGGTCGCGATTTAGTACCTGCTACCCCCTTAGACCAGGGGGAGCCAGCTAGGTCGCGATGTGGTACCCGCTGCCTCCTTAGACCAGCAAGAGCCAGCTAAGTCACGATGTGGCACTCGCTGTCCCCTTAGACCAACAGTAGCCAGCTAGGTCATAATGTAGCATCCACTACCCCCTTAGACTAGCAGTAGCCAGCTAGGCCATGATGTAGCACTCTCTTGCCCCTTAGACCAACAAGAACCAGCTATGTAGTGATGTAGCACCCACTACCCCCTCATACCAGCAGGAGCCAGCTAGGTCCAAATGTAGCACCTGCTATACCCTTAGACCAGTACAAGCCAGCTAGGTTGCAATACAGCAGCCATCACCTCTTACACCAGCAGGAGCCAGCTAGGTCATGATGTAGCACCCACTGCCCACTCAGACCAGCAGGAGCCAGCTAAGTTGCGATACAGCTACCACTGCCCACTCAGACCAGCAGGGCCAGCTAGTTGGATACAGCTACCACTACCCACTCAGACCAGCAGGAGCCAGCTAAGTTGTGATACAGCTACCACTGCCCACTCAGACCAGCAGGAGCCAGCTAAGTTGCGATACAGCTACCACTACCCACTCAGACCAGCAGGAGCCAGCTAAGTTGCGATACAGCTACCACTGCCCACTCAGACCAGCAGGAGCCAGCTAAGTTGTGATACAGCTACCGCTACCCACTCAGACCAGCAGGAGCCAGCTAGGGTTGTGATACAGCTACATGCCCTCAGACCAGCAGGAGCCAGCTAGTTGCGATACAGCTACGTACCACTCAGACCAGCAGGAGCCAGCTAAGTTGCGATACAGCTACCGCTACCCACTCAGACCAGCAGGAGCCAGCTAAGTTGCGATACAGCAACTGCTACCCTCTTAGACCAGCAGGAGCCAGCTAAGTTGCGATACAGCAACCGCTACCCTCTTAGACCAGCAGCAGCCAGCTAAGTTGCGATACAGCTACCACTGCCCACTCAGACCAGCAGGAGCAAGCTAAGTTACGATACAGCTACCACTACCCACCCAGACCAGCAGGAGTCAGCTAGTGTGCGATCACAGCTCACCACTGCCCACTCAGACCAGCAGGAGCCAGCTGAGTTGCGATACAGCTACCACTGCCCACTCAGACCAGCAGGAGCCAGCTAAGTTGCGATACAGCTACCACTGCCCACTCAGACCAGCAGGAGCCAGCTAAGTTGCGATACAGCTACCACTACCCACTCAGACCAGCAGGAGCCAGCTAAGTTGTGATACAGCTACCACTGCCCACTCAGACCAGCAGGAGCCAGCTAAGTTGCGATACAGCTACCACTACCCACTCAGACCAGCAGAAGCCAGCTAAGTTGCGATACACTTACCACTACCCACTCAGACCAGCAGGAACCAGCTAAGTTGTGATACAGCTACCACTACCCACTCAGACCAGCAGGAGCCAGCTAAGTTGTGATACAGCTACCACTACCTACTCAGACCAGCAGGAGCCAGCTAAGTTGCGATACAGCAATCAGCAATCGGTTTAAATGCTTCATTGGCAAGCTTTTAAACTAGTCAAAGGGGGAGGCACTGACAAGCAGCAGGAAAATCCCAGCCTCTCCCTACAAAACAGGGTACTAAATGAGAAAAAGACTGAGGTAGAACGGTCAGTGGGGGATGCTGCAACAGAAGGTAAAGCCATCAAAAAATGGAGAGCAATGAGTACTAATGCCCATAGTCTGGGTAACAAGCTTCCTGAATTAGTGGCCTTGATGGAGGAGGAACATCTGGATATCGTGGCAGTCACAGAAACATGGTACACACAAAACCATGACTGGGACATAAACATACCTGGATACACTATCTACAGGAGGGACAGGGAGTGTAAAAGAGGAGGAGGAGTAGTTCTTTACATAAGGGAAGGAATAAAAGCAACAGAACAAAAGGGTAAACAGGGAGGAGAAGAAGCACTGTGGGTAAATTTGGAGACAGGCAATGGCACCACAATACGCACAGGGGTTGATATACAGACCCCCTTCTCAGGGGGAGGAAATGGACAGGGAAATGATAAAAGTATACTTAGAATGGCAGAAAAAGGGGAGATATTGCTGATGGGTGATCTGAATATGCCAGATGTTAACTGGAGTGCAGTTGCAGCTGCCACTTCGAAGAGTGCAGTTATTCTAGATGCCCTACAGGGGGCATGCCTTAGACAACTAGTACTGGAGCCCACTCGAGAGGGAGCAATATTAGACTTGATTCTCTCAAATGGAGATGGAGAGAGGATTACAGATGTAGAAGTGGGTAGCCATCTGGGAACTAGCGACCATCGAACAGTATGGTTCACAATAAACACAGCAATAGAGTCCAAGCCATACAAAGACAAAAAGTACTGGACTTTAGGAGGGCTGACTTTGCCAAAATGGGTGAGTGCCTAAGGAATGCACTAGCAAATGGGCAGGAAGGAGGGGTGGAAGAACAATGGGGAATAATAAAACTGCCATCACAGAGGTAACAAGCTTTGTGTGAAGCAAATAAACAAAACAAGACGATGTAAGAACCACTATGGTTCTCAAAGGAAGTGGCAGTGAAGGTTCAAGAGAAAAGAAAGCATTCAGGAAGTACAAGGAATCGTAGAAGGAGCAGGACAGAGAACTGTATCAGTTAAAGCAAAAGGAGGCTGGAAGGCAGTCAGAACAGCAAAGGCCCAAACCGAGGAAAAGATAGCCAACTCAGTTAAGAAGGGGATAAAACCTTTTATAGGTACATCAGGGAGCGAAGGAAGACCAAGGGAGGATAGTGAGGCTTAATAAAGGGAGGAGGGTGGGCAGAGCGTGAATGTGAAAAGGCAGAGATACTAAACAAATATTTTTGCTCAGTATTTACAAAGGAAGAGGGGGAGGTACATAAAACAAACAGTAGTAACACACTGGATACAGAAGTTGATACCGGCCCATTTACAGAAGAAAGGGTTCTGAAAGAACTCTTAAAACTGAAGGTGGACAAAGCAATGGGGCCTGATGGGATTCATCCCAGAATTCTAAAAGAACTAAGGGTAGAACTAGTGATACCACCGACTACCCTTTTTAACAAATCATGGGAGGATGGGGTGGTACCCGAGGACTGGAGGAGGGCAGATGTGATTCCCCTTCACAAAAGTGGGAGCTAGGCAGAAGCAGGAAACTATAGACCTGTTAGTTTAACCTCAGTGATAGGAAAATGATGGAATCACTTAAAGGAAAGAACTGTCACAGATCTAGAGGCCAGAGGCACAGGACCCTAGGCAGCATGGATTCTCACAGCGGAAGGTCATGCCAGACGAATCTGATAGATTTCTTTGACTGGTGACCAAAGTAGTAGATCAGGGAGGGCTGTGGACATGGCCTACCTAGACTTTAGCAAGGCATTTGACACAGTCCCACACAAAAGATTAATATACAAGTTAGCCAGCCTGGGAGTGGGTCCCAAGATGACAGCCTAGGTAAAGAATTGGCTGGAGAATAGGACACAGAGAGTAACAGTAAATGGAGTCCACTCAGAAGAAAGGAGGGTTACTAGTGGGTACCGCAGGGTTCAAGATAGGACTAGTCCTCTTCAATGTCTTTTATGTTTACATTGCAGAAGGACTGGAAGGAAAAGTATGTCTCTTTGCAGATGACACTAAGATCTGCAACAGAGTTGATGCACAGGGTGGGGTGGAAAGGATGAGAAGGACTTGGCAAGGTTAGAGGAATGGTCAAATGTATGGCAGCTTAGATTCAATGCTAAGAAGTGCAAGGTAATGCACCTGGGAAACAAAAACCAGGGAAGAGTACACAATGGGGGTGAGATACTAACAACAACAAAATGGAGAGGGACCTGGGGTAGTCATATCAGATGACCTAAAGATGGGCAAGCAATGTGAGAGAGGCAGCAAGAAGGGCTGGGGGATACTGGGATGCATAGGGAGAGGCATCACCAGTAGAAAACAGGAAGTATTACCCTCTGTACAGACAGCTGGTGAGACCCCATCTGGAGTACTGTGCAGTTCTGAGACCCAATCTCCACAAAGACATAGACAGGATGGAAGCTGTCCAGAGGAGGGCAACTAAAATGGTGCAGGGTCTGCACCGGAAGACATATGAAGAGAGACTTAAGGAGCTTAATATGTATAGCCTCGAGGGAAAGGAGGGAGAGGGGGGACATGATAGAAACTTTCAAGTACCTCAAGGGAATCAACAAAGTCCAAGAGGGTAGCATCTTTCAAAAAAAGAGGTGTGCAAGAACAAGAGGGCACAATTTGAAGATAGAGGGGGCGTCTCAGAGGTAATTTAAGGAAGTATTTTTTCACAGAGAGGGTTGTGGATGCATTGAACAGCCTTCCGGAGGAGGTTGTGGAGTCAAAATCAGTGGTGGAATTCAAGCATGCATGGGATAGTCAGAAGGCAGTTCTGGGGGGTGGGGGTAGGAAGAAGTAGGCTGCTGGTTAACTAGGATCTGCAGCTTATCCAGTAGGTAGGGAAATGGGCAGACTGGGTGGGCTAAGCGGTCCTTATCTGCCGTCAAATTCTATGTTTCTGTGTTTCTATGCTACCCTCTTAGACCAGCAGGAGCCAGCTAAGTTGCGATACAGCAACCGCTACCCTCTTAGACCAGCAGGAGCCAGCTAAGTTGCAATACAGCTACCACTACCCACTCAGACCAGCAGGAGCCAGCTAAGTTGCGATACAGCTACCGCTACCCACTCAGACCAGCAGGAGCCAGCTAAGTTGCGATACAGCAACCGCTACCCTCTTAGACCAGCAGGAGCCAGCTAAGTTGCGATACAGCTACCACTACCTACTCAGACCAGCAGGAGCCAGCTAAGTTGCGATACAGCTACCACTACCTACTCAGACCAGCAGGAGCCAGCTGAGTTGCGATACAGCAACCGCTACCCTCTTAGATCAGCAGGAGCCAGCTAAATTGCAATACAGCTATTACTACCCACTCAGACCAGCAGGAGCCAGCTAAGTTACGATACAGCTACCGCTACCCTCTTGGACCAGCAGCAGCCAGCTAAGTTGCAATACAGCAACCGCTATCCTCTTAGACCAGCAGGAGCCAGCTGCTCCTGTAAAACAAATGACACATGGTATCGGTAATTCTCATATCTCATAAAATCTCACCCCTCCCATAATTAAATATCAGGCCATTCCAGAGACTGGCCTGTCCGTGCAGCTGCAATCTCAGCAACTGGGGTTTAAGAACGAGCTTGACTCTTCGGGGTTGGCAGCGGAGGGGAGGATTGAGCATCCCAAGGGATGCTCTCCTTCTCCAGGGAGGGATTCAGCACCCCATCGCCACAGCAGCACAACATGGATGAACACAGGCTAAACTACTGGGTAGCAGGCCTTGGAGGTAGGGAGACGATAGTTGATGATGCGCATAGCATGTCTGGCACCTTGCACACCTGCATCTTGTGGGAGGTACAAGAAAACCAGGAAAATGGCCCCAACATGTGTGACAACTGACCCTTGTCTATCCATGCCACACACACCTTCCCAGCATCACTGCCTGATGAATGACCACAGTGTGGGGTGTATCCTCCCCTACCTTGACCCTGTCTGGGGAGGTAAACCAAGGCTCCATGGAGGACACGTGAGTGCTGGTGGGATTGGGTGCACCTTGGGAGCTGCTAAGGCAGTCGAGTGTCAGAGAGAAGAAGGGTGTATAAAATTATAGATTAAAAAAAATTCAGGACAGTCCATTCTTTATAACTAAAAGCATTTGCACAAAACCAGACTCTTTACCTTTTGATTCCGTTTCTTTTTTTTTTGTTTTACTTACTGTTTTTAGCTCCTGTCCTTCACCATGTCCAGTCTCTCTCTCAGGGCTCCCAATGCACCACCCAGACTATGCCGAGAGGTCCGGGGGTTCACTTCGTTAGTGCCCCGCTCCATTACATCTAGAGACCCGGATGACCCCCTGGGTGGGATGGAAGAGGCCCGCTTAACCCCCTCCGAACTTCAGGGCAGCATGCACCTGGAATCCCCCTCTGGCTCCTCTTTGGTCACTTCAGTGCAGGAGCCCATTGCCTGGTCCAGACATGGGATCTTTTCCATGTTCTGGTCCCTGCGGACGTCAGCACTTTGAGAGGACTGATGAGATGGAGGCACGTAGAGACGTACCTCCGCTCCGGTCCTCGGCCGATGCCCACCCCTCCCTGTCATTCTGCCTCCTCAGCTGCACCACCACCCGGTCACCCAGGTGGTGGTATGGCAGCGAGGAGAGCAGCCCACCCCTCCTGGAGAAGGAGAGCAGCCCGTCGGGCGCTCAATTTTACATCATGCATTAATCTGCACTGGCAACTTATCCTTTGTAAATAACTATATAATAATTGTTGCTTATCATGATATATGGATTGTTGTTTTCAGCCACTCATTAATTTTACTTTCCTATGTTACTTTCTTTGTTCATCAATGATGTCTGCATATCCACTTTGCTCACCAACGATATCTGTATATCCCCACAGCTTGTACTCATTGTATAACTTGTCATTACCTCTGTAACTGCCGCCTGTGTGGCCCAGGTCTTGCCTGAAAACTGTCCCCTGGATCAGTGCGCTTACCCGGTTATCAAAGACTTAAATAAATAAATAAAATAAATCCTTCTTCCCCCAGCCAGCCCTCCAATGATCCGTGCTCGTGATCGAACCTGGGTCGCCAGCATTGCAAGCGGTAGCACTACCACTGTGCCAGCGGGCCAGCCAGTCTATCTCTTATAACTGATGCTCCTGACTTATACTGCTTTTCTAATAATTTTTTTTTTTTTCTGTGAGTGAACTTAGGGCTACTGAAAGGTGCTGGATTGACAGCACTGGAACCTGCAGTCCTCTGCTCATCCACGACAGGTACAGTATAGCACAGGTGATCACACTGCAAGCTTCCCCACCTGCCGCATCAATGTCCCTAAACCCTACCATGGAGGGACCACCATGTAGGGGAGAGGGTAATTCAGCCTATTCATTCCATGGCCTCTTATGTGAGACTGCCAACAAGGGTGCCAGTTAGTGTCAGTTTTGTTGGTGGTTTTAGTGATGTGGACACCTGCCCACTGGGAACTGAATGGAGACCCCCCACACCTCATTTCACATAGGCCAGTGAATAGCCTTCAGGTGATAATGGCTTTCTGCCACTACTGACCTTGGCCAGTTTAGAACCAGCAATCTTGAGGTGAAAAGCTTTCGAACCCACTAACAATCCACCAACTATTCCAGTTCCCCTTGAAATCATGATTCTAAGCATGCAAGATCTGAATAATGTCCATGGCAACAGGTTGCAATGATAAACTGCATGAGAAAGCCGTCTTGCATTGCATCCACCAGACTTCTTGTGCTGCTGGCTGCTTGGATCTTCCAGTCCACATCCGGCATATTTAGATCACTCACCAGCACCACCTCCCCTTTGACTAATGTGTTTCTGATCTCCTTCCTTACATTTCTGTCCCTAACCTTCTGGTTCAGCAGTCTGTGTACATTTCAACACTGATAATCGCACCCCTTCAGTTGTCAGTTGCACCCAAACTGCTTCTATTCTATAACGCCCCTGAAGAGTAGTATCTTCTGTGGCCTCTACAGCTTCTGTAACACACTGTGCCACCCCCTCATATCATTTTGTCAATCCCTCCTGTAGGGTGAGTAGCCTTGTACTGCAAGGTCCCAATCATTGTATTCTACTGCCCACGTTTCCTATAGCCTACAGGTCTATCGTAGCCTCTGCCACCACTGCCTGGAGCATGGTCATTTTGTTCCTGAGACTTATGGCATATAAGCAGACCACCTTCCAGGATCCCTGCCTCCTATCTTTGCCTGTTCTGCTGACCAGATCTACCATACTCAATCCCTGCATTTTTTCACCTTTGTTACTAATCCCCCTCCCCGGCCAATGTGGTCCTCGTCCCTGATGTATTTCCCATTTGTCATCCCCATCGATGCTACTCCCTTCCCCCCCATTACCCCACGTGTTGGGGGAGTGTTAGCTACATCTGTATAGGTCTTTATTAAACCTGGGCTCTATATACTGTCATGTGACTGGTCAAAACCAAGTCACATGACAGTATTTAGTAGGAACCATTGCACAGATTTTCCTTAGCAATAAACAATAGTTCATGACAACAGGCAGTAGTTAAAAAACTACTGACTATTGTTACTGACGCATGCACACACACACACACACACACACACACACACACACACACACCTGGCATTGAGCTGGAGGTCGGCACTTACCCTCTGCTCATTTTTGCTGCCAGCTGCTATCTCACGCAAGTAATGTCACTTGAGTTATACCTGTAACTATAAATATTGTACTTGTGTTAGTTCATTATCGACAAAGTATTACAAGCCGCCACAGGAACCATTCGTGCAGCAGCTTGGTCAACTCCCAACCCTCAGAGAACGCAAGCATCCCCAGGGATGTTCAAGCCCACCCCCCCCCATGCCAGCCCTCCAGTGATCTGGGCTTGTTCCTGAACACTTGCTGCCAGCGTCACGAGCAGTAGCCTCATTGCTGCGCTGAAGAGCTGACTAGCTTCCTTCTCAGTCTTGACATTTTCAAAGGGGTAAGAGGTGTTACCCGATGGCCCAGTAGAGTGACTAGGGTTCAGGAGGAGGCTGGGGATGCTGGGAAAAGAGTGGCAAAGATCGGGAAGTGCTACCACCAGCAGCCCATTCCTGATTGGGTGGGAGATGCCACACTCTCGCAGTATGTGTAAGCACCATGGTCAGGCTCTGGAGGGTTCACCCTCCAGTCGCTGGGGAAGCTGCATGTTGGTGAGACCCCAGCTGGTAGTGTGCATGGTGCCATGGAGGACGTCGAGAGCTGGGAGGGCAAGTAGGAGAAATCCTGGGGGTAAAAATCCCCACCGCCATCAGCATAAGATTTGCTGCTACTCTTGGGCACCACAAAAAGCCACAGAAACAGAAATTTTGCAGGCAGATGTAGACTTCGTTGAATCTGCACTGCACTACTTTCCCTTTCTAGATTTTATGAATAAATATAGTTACTAAGACTCTTATTAGTAATGCATCCTTAAAGGAGCAGTGCACTGAACCTACAAGTCCCCAAGAATGAACCAGGCAACTATAGACCAATCAGCCTTACATCCATTGTGGGGAAGCTAGTGGAGACTATCCTTAAGGAAAGGCTAGTAACCTTTCTGGAGGAGAATGGCCACCAGGACAACAGACAGCATAGATTTGTCTCGGGAAGATCTTGTCAGACCAACCCGGTGAACTTTTATGACTGGGTGACCAGGGTGCTCGGCAGGGGCCAAGCAGTGGATGTCTGGTATCTAGACTTCAGCTAGGCCTTTGATTCAGTGCCTCATGGGAGACTGATTAGCAAGCTGAGATAACAGGAAACGGGAGAAAATAGTAGAGTGCATCAGGAACTGGCTGAATGATAGGAAACAGAGGGTAGTCGTAATGGGGAGAACTCTCAACTCCAAAAGCCGTAACCAGTGGGGTAGCACAGGGTTCGGTACTGGGTCCAGTGTTGTTTGGCATTTTGATTGCCGACGACATCTCGCATGGGATTAAGAATAAAATCAGCTTTTTTTCGGATGACACAAAGTTAAGTGCAGTGGTGAACGACACAGAGTGGTGGCTGGAGCTACAGGATGATCTGGCTAGACTCAAGCACTGGTCAGAAACATGGCAGCTGGGGCTCACTGCAAAGAAGTGCAAAGTCATGCACTTGGGAGCAAGAAACCCAAGGAATCATTACTGACAGTGGGGGAGACAGTTATTCCCTACAGAGGAGGAAAAAGATCTTGGGGTGATAATAACATGGCAAATGAACCATTCAGCGCAGTGTAGAAAAGCGGCAGCTAAGATTAAGAAGATGCTTGGGTGTATTGCCAGAGGCATCAAGTCCAGGAAAGGGGAGGTCATCCTCCCACTGTACAGGTCATTGGTGAGGCCGCATCTATAGTACTGCCTGCAGTTCTGGCACCCCTACATAAAGAAAGATGCTAAATTGCTGGAGGGGGGGCCAATGCAGAACAACCAGGACGATCCAGTAATCAGGAAATTAATCGGGGGTATGGATGTTGCTTACCTCAATTTCAGCAAAGCCTTCGATACTGTCCCACATGAGAGGCTGGTTAACAAGATGAGTAGTCTGGGCATGAGGGACAAGGTGGTACACTGGGTTAGGAACTGACTAACAGACAGGAGGCAGAGGGTGGTGGTAAATGGGGTACAATCTGGGGAGAGGGGGTGACCAGCAGGGTACCTTAGGGATCAGTCCTTGGGCTAGTCCTGCTCAATGTCTTCATTAGTGACATTGCAGAGGGTCTGGAAGGAAAGGTCTGCCTGTTTGCAGATGACACCAAAATCTGTAATAGGGTGGATACTCAGGAAGGGGTGGAGAATATTAGGAGGGACCTGGGAAAGCCTGAGAAACGGTCTGAGGAGTGGCAACTGAGGTTTAATTCAAAGAAGTGCAAGATTATGCACCTGAGGCATAGAAACCCTGGAAAGAGTTACAAGCTGGGGGGGGGGGGAGTTGCTGACAGTCACCAAGGAAGAAAGGGACCTGGGGGTAATTATTTCAGATGACCTGAAAATGTTAAAGCACAATACAAAGGCAGCAGGGAGGGCCAGTGGCATGCTGGGGTGCACAGGCAGGGGTATCATCAGCAGAAGGCGGGAGGTAGTGATGCCACTATATAAAACCCTGGTCAGGCCTCACATGGAGTACTGTGTGCAGTTCTGCAGGCCGCACCTTTGAAAGGACATTAACAAGCTGGAGACAGTGCAGAGAAGGGTGACTAAGATGGTACAGGGCTTGTACCACAATACCTACGAGGGACCTAAGTATGTACTCGCTGGGGGAGAGGAGGGAGAGAGGGACATGATAGAAACATTCAAGTACCTCAAGGGCATAAACAAGGTGCAGGAGAGAGACATCTTCCAATACAGGAAGAGTACAAGAACGAGGGGGCATGACATGAAATTGGAAGGAGGCGGCTGAGAGAGAATGTGAGAACGTTGTTCTTCACAGAGAAGGGTGGTGGATGCATGGAATGGTCTGCCACAGGAGGTGGTGAGAGAGAGAGAGAGAGAGAGCACTGTGGTTGAATTTAAACATGCATGGGACAAGCATAGGGGAACCATAGAGATTAAGCAGAGGGAGGGTCAGAAGCCATAATCAAGTACGGGGCTTGCAGGCAGACTAGATGAGCCTAGCGGTACTTATCTACTAGCAGTTTCTATGTTTCTATCCTTGATATGGAGGACAAACCCTACGAGGAGAGACTGAGGGACCTCAACATGTACTCCCTGGAGAAACGGAGGGATAGAGGGGACATGACAGAAACTTTCAAATATATGAAAGGCACAAATAAAGATGGTACAGAGGGAATTTTAAGATAAAGGAGAGGAAGGGGCACTAGGGGCACAATCTGAAGTTGCAGGGTGGTAGATTCAGAAGGGAAATGAGAAAGCACTATTTCATGAAAAGAGTGGTGACAGGGTGGAACACGCTGCCTGAGGAGGTGGTCTCCTTAAAGATGGAGGGCAGTTTTAATAGGAGCTGGGACAAAGCAAAGTCAGGGGGAAGGTTGCCACTAAGGCACTGGGGTGAGGGGTAACAGCTAGTACAGCCATGAAATTGGATATGCGGGTAGAAGAGGGGGAGCAACTGCAGTGCAACAGACTGCTAGCTGAACACTCAAGCAGACTAGATAGACCATCAAGCCTGTATCTGCTGGCATTCTTCGTATGTTCCCAGTAGAAGCTTTTTTTAAACACTGGTTCCAGTTCTGTTATTTTTCTATCTATATGGGCTATTAGTAACCTCAGTGAGCGTTTCTGATTTACATTGTGTGTCAAGTTTCTATTTTGGAACTATGTGATGTAGTTATGTCCCACTCAATTACAGAATTCTATAGTAGAACATGGATGCATTGTACCAACAATGGAAGAACTGAGCAAGGACATAAACTGCATCATACAGTTCTAAAATGGCACTTATTCACAGTAACAGAATTGGAATAAGTATTTAAAAATCAGCTTTTACTGGGGAACACTACTTTCAGGTCCAGTGCAGTTCTCCTTTATGTCCCTTTTAAATGCACCCCTACTAGCTTATACTCATGCCCCCTGGTGTCTGTCCTCTCACTGGCTAGAGTAACAAAACAGTGAAGGGTAAGATGGCAATAGGATCTGAAGTGCTAGTATGGCCTCAACACCAGTTGCAATACAGACCTCTTCATGCAGCCCTGAGCCTAACCCAGCAAAAGGCAACAGCATTGCTCAGTTGGTAGCACGTCTGCCTGTGCACCACAAGGTTAGAGGTTCAAGTCCCACATCGGGACATGTGCTTACTCCCCAAATACTAACAATCTAGTGCTGTACTTTCGGGTGTGCCTTCCTTTAGACAAGACATTTAACCAAGATCCCTTCTGCTCATTAGTGGCAGTGTCCTGATAGATGTCCATGTGGAAGTCAAAGAACCCGTGGCACTTAGTGCAAGAGCAAAGGAGCTGCCTGGGTGTCCTAGCCAACATATGCCTGTCATGAAATACCCAGTTCAGGCAACTCTCTGCGGCTGTGTGTAAATGTTCATGAGAGGATCGGCTGTCACTACACATTTACAGTCCCGTCACTAATAATGCAAATGTTTTCTGTGCTAAATCAGTGGAGGGATTCAAACAGGTGGGATGGACCTCTGGGACTGGTGAAGGCAGTAGGAGGAGTGGGTGTGGGGTTGAAGGAATAAATGGGCACTTAAGCCATCACATCCAACTTTAAATGGAGCTGGACAAACCAGGATGGGTTGTAGAGCCTGTTTCTGCTATCAACTTCTGTGTTTCTATATATGCAGTCAGACCTAGTTAATGCACCCCTGGTTATTACAAATATCTGATTTTTCTGAACAAGGAACTGCCTAAACAGACTTTTTGCCATGTTAATTGCCTCTTTAATATGGAAACCTCTGTTTCTGAATCCAAATGTTCAGAGTACAGAGACCATTATCCCTTTTTCACTGTGACCTGGATAATCCATTGCAGGTGTTAATGAAACATAGAAACATAGACTTTGATGGCAGATAAGGACCGCTTGGCCCATCTAGTCTGCCCATTTCCCTACCTACAGGATAGGCCGCAGATCCTAGTTAACCAACAGCCTATTTCTTCCTACCCCCCACAAGAATTGCCTTATGTCTGTCCCATGCATTCTTGAATTCTCCCAGTTTTAGACCCCACAACCTCCTCAGGAAGGCTGTTCCATGCATCCACTACCCTCTCTGTGAAATAATACTTCCTCACATTGCCCCTGAACCGCCCTCCTTCTATCTTTAAATTGTGTCCCCACAATGAGTTTGTTAACAGCAGTTTTCTTAATCCCTTTTAATCCCATCTGGTATGTTAAAGGTAATAGTAAACAATTTTTAGACAGCTAATAGCCTTCACATTTTCCTTCCCATGCCCGTATGCGTTCTGATATTCGTTGACCGATTTTTGATAAATAAATAACCTTGCTTTGGGATGCACTCAGCTCTGCCTCGAGTTGAACTCTCCTTACCAGCTACGGCTATTTCTTTTCATATTCCTAAACATTCCATGGAATCCGTGACACCATTCAATGCTATTCATATGAATGGTATGGAATTGTCTTACTAATGTCATAGGATGCCCAGGCAGTTGAAAAAAGAGAACAGCAACTGTTGAGGAGAAAGGGATTCACAGTGGTTACAAAGGAAAAAATAAATTGTTAATTTAACTAAAAAAGTCAAAGCATGGAGACTAGAATATTTTAACTGCTCAGCACTTTATTAACAAATTTTCAATTTTCTAATTAAGTAAACAGAAAAAAAATCCTTTGGTCATTGTCTGGCTACTACGTATATTTTTTATAACATAACAAAATAGTCAAAAACAAATGTTTACAGATTTACCAGGTCTGACTGTAACTCATCTTCTAAAATGGGATTTTAATACCGATGTGGTGGACTAATTGTCTATCTTCATTTATTGCTTAGAAAATGCTAACTCCAAGTCACCCAGGAGCTTGTTTTACAGTGTGTGTTTGTGTGTGTGGGGGGGGCTGCCTAGTTTCACAGTTGTGTAGGCAGAAGCCTAGGCGAGTTGCCCTCTGGGAGCCAACAGCCTTGGTGGGAGTCAAACCTTGGGATCTCCTGCTTCCCAATCCTGTGCTCTAACCACCTCACCACACCACACTGCCTCCCAGTAGAGCCTGAACTGAGGTTACCACTCACATTTCACTGGTAACCTGGTTTGTGATTTCAGAGCAAGCAGCCCGAAATACTAATCTGTTCTGCACACCACCACTCCCGATCCTCTGCATTCTTAAATTACCTGCCTTTGTTTAGGACAAAGGTAATACAAAGCTTTCTGCTAACCTCAAGAGTTGAACTAAGCAGCTGGAACCAAACTCTGTTCCTTTTAGGGATGGAAGAAGCACAAAAGGTTTGGAGGTTCTTAACGTTTCTAATGAGCCATAAACATTTTTGATAATTATAACATGAGTAGCAGAAACACTGTACTGTGATTGGTGGAATCCAGTCACATAACTGTGCTGTTATCCCAGCACAACAGCACAGGTTACAAATGCTTAACTTACTGAACCTCATTACTTGGTCCTAAAATAAAAGAAAATCAGGGAAGCCATTTTTATAATTGCATTAAGGCATTTCAGGGTATGCGTAACCGAGGGATAATGGCACTTCTTGAGTGCGTAAAGCCCTCAGGTTCACCTTGGGCTTCACTTCCCAAGGTGGGCCGTTACCCACAATAATGCACACCCTGTCATGCCTTATTGCTTAATTATCCACGCCGTATCAGAACTTTCAGAAGCCTTTCATTTAAAGTTCAAGAACTGTTTTAACCACCATTGTTTACTCTTAAGCAATTGTCAGGAAAAGAAAAAAAAACAACTATACAACCTCCAGCCTCCTTCTGTGGCTGTCTACCACCACCAGCCTTCTCATTAGATAACGACCTGCTGGGGAAGTACAGTAAGCTCCAAAGACAGTATTTTACAAATAATCAGTACTTACATAGATACATAGACAGTGTCGGCAGATAAGGGCCTATGGTCCACCCAGTCTGCCCATTTGAGCTTGTAAGTGTACTTTATGTTTTCCTAGAAGTCTGTTGCCCCTTAACCCTGACCTCCAGAATTTGTTTATGTCTATCCCATGCATTCTTAAATCCCGTGATTGTTTCAGCCCCCACCACTTCCTCTGGCAGGGTGTTCTACTTGTCCACCACCCGTTCTGTGAAGAAATTCTTCCTTACGTTTCCTCTGAATTGTCCTCCCTCCAACTTCATCCCATGCCCTCTAGTCCTGGAACATCTTTTTCACTTAAAAATAGTGTATTCCTGCACCATGTTCCTCCCTGTAAGATACTTGTATGTCTCTATCATATCCCCTCTCTCCCTTCTCTCCTCCAGGGAGTACATATTCAATTCCTTCAACCTGTCCTCATAGGACTTGTGATGCAATCCATGTACCATCTTTGTTGCCCTCCTCTGAACCTTCTCCACCCTGTCTATGTCCTTACGTAAGTAAGGTCTCCAGAACTGCACATGTACTCCAGGTGGGGCCTCACTGGTGTCTTGTATAGTGGAATTATGACCTTCCTTTTCCTGCTGGTGATGCCCCTGCCTATGCATCCCAGCATCCTATTTGCTTTACCTGCTGCCTTGTCACACTGTTTCCCTACCTTGAGGTAATCAGAGATGATAACCCCAAGATCCCTTTCCTGCTTGGTGCATGCTATAGGGAACAGTCAAGACACGTCTGGGGCTGGTCCCAGTGTGCACTTCATGGGCAAAAACATTTTGGTTTGCTTACTGTTTACTGTGTAGTAGATTATATCAGACTAATTTTGTGTAGTTGTAGGCTGACATCGTCTTTTACTACAAACCCCAGAATCCTCTGCGGCTGACATCATAACAGTAGGCGGCAGTGGGAAATTCAATAGCCTGTAGTATATGTTAGAGCTTTGATAATCTTCATGGAAGACAGCAGGACCAGCAAACAAAGGATCAGAGAGCTTACAGAAACTTTAATATGCACTGCAGGCTACTGAATCGTCTCACTGCTGCCTACTGCTCTGATGTCATCTGCAGGGGATTCTGGGATTTGTAGTAAAAGAAGATATCAGTCTACAACGAAGCAAAATGAATCTGACACAATATACTACACTACACTACAGTAAACAGTAAGTAAACCAAAATGTTTTTGCACATAAAGTGCACATTGGGACCAGTCCCACACTTTAAGTGTGAGGGTGGGTCCTTAGTGTTGACTGTTCCCCTTTAATTAGAACCTGAAAAAGGTCTGGTCAGGTTCTTTTACAAAAAATGGCATAGGTTCTGGGTGGTTCTAAACCTATACAAACTGGTTCTCCCATTCATAGTGCCTTTCATGCAGGTTTCACATTTTTATAATTCACAGTATCCCAGTGGGCTTCCAGAATGTGATTGACCCCAGCAATGGTTATTTCCTCTTGAAGCAATTGTACAGTACTTAGTCATGCAAAACAAGGGTACAACAACCAGAGAAACTACAGAAAACAGAAGCTGAACTGGGCTTAAATATAGGGGATATGTGATGGCCTAACTCACTACATCAGTTATTTTTATGGGTGAGAGGGCAGGACCATAATTCATGAGTGGAGAAGCCGCAAGTGAGTTATAAAGGTCCTGCCCCCTCACAAATGAAGATACATGCCATACAGCATTCTGAGTCAAGCCATAGCATATCTAGTGGATGCAACATGTTTTTAAATGGAAACCTGTCAAATTAGCTATTTTTCATACTGCTGAGTATTCCCCAAACCAGCCTCCTGTCTAGCAGGGATATGACCTGAAATCCAGGGATATTCACAGTCTCTCGGGACAAAGCCATCATTCTGATGGAAGCTGGATATTTTTTCTCCCATTTTTCTCCTTGATCTGTCGCCCCATGGCATGGATGAAAGCCATTTCAATACTGTGCTTACATTGCGCACTGCAGGGGGTGTAAGCTCCCTAGCCCTCTTGCGATGGCAGCATGGCACTGGAACCCACTGCCAGCCCTCCCTGGGTGGATTGCAGTGCCAAGCAACATTTTCTGCAGTCGATGGCCTCACAACAATGCAGCTTCCTGGTTCTGTTTCTGAACCTGGGTCACCTACACAGCAGTGCTGGGTCATGGCGGGGGGGGGGGACTTTTTTTTTCTCTTAAGATTTTTATCAGCTTTTTTCCTCATTTTCTCCCTGTCCATGTATGCACATGTGGAGCCACACCACACCCTGGGGTGACCTCTCACTGCACTGCTGCCCCCTCCCACCTACACTACCCACTGGATCAGCACCTGTTAGCAGCAGAACTACGGGGAAGGGGGTGGCGACGACCACCCCAGGAGAGGACAGCTGCCTTTTGGCTACTTAGTCCTGCTCCACCCCCCCAGCTCTATGATGACCCAAGGTCGTTCCCGAATCCAGGTCACTGGCGTGGCACGAGGTAAGGCATCCAGCGCCTCAACCCTCAGCGCCACTGGGCTGGCCTACTTTTCCTTTTTTGAGTTAACTGTTTATTTGGACTTCCCTGGTTTGGTTAGGGAGCTGCATAGCTGCACTGTGAGGTCACCAAGCATTGTTTCAACTGATCTCCATCTGGTTACGTGACCCGTTTAACCTAAGTTATGTTGTCTGTGACAGAACAACCATCACGATAAATTTTTATCTTGATATTACCTATGTCATCAACAAAAATAACACTGTATACCAAGAGAATTCACTTGGAAGATGAGAGCAGTTATTTTCACTGAAGACATTGCTACCGTGCAAATAGCAGTTGAAATCATGTTATCTACACAGTAGCTGCGTTATTTGCATAGTAGTTACAGCCCTTGCATTTCACATGAACTGGCTCCCTGTGAATAGCACATGCAACATTAACAATATCGCAGTCACTTTAACCATAAAAGTAAAAGGCTTGACTTAGTGTCATTAATAAAGTGGAAAAGAAGGAAAAACTGTAAAAATCATCTGTTTACATAACACTGCATGTTTTTTACCTGCTATAGACACAAAAAAGTGGGAACCCCCATGGTATACATCGGATGTCCCATGAGGTAGCTCAAAATATGCATGTTATTTGGTTTGAAATGTTGGTGTTCTTGCCATTGTGCACTCATGGCTATGCCATTCATGCAAGTGTGCAATAATACCAACATTCCCAACCAAAAAAACATGCATAGTTAAAGGTACCTCAAAGGGTATTCCCTATTTACACAACAGCAGTGAAAATCAATTTGTCACGTTAAACATGTTATTTTGGGCCAGCACGGTGGCGCTGAGGATTGAGGAGCTGGACGCCACACCTCGCACTATGCTGGCGACCCGGGTTCAGACATGAGCCCGGGTCACCAGGGGTGGCAGAGGAGGGATAGGATCGAGCGTCTGGAGGACTGCTCTCCTATCCCAGGGAGGGATCCAGGGCTTCACCACTCTGTAGCGGCCCCTGGTGATAACCTGGGGCACCACCAGAGCGGTGACAGCATGGGGCGGAGCACAGCGGACGTTGGCACATAGTGCCCAGACATCATTGCACACCCCACTCGGAGGAGAAAAGTTAATGGAGAAAAAATCGGGGGCCATCTCGGCGGCTCATGGCTGCACCCCCTGACTCGAGAGAGGTGCCTGTCCAAGGCACAGCATGATGTTGGCCCGTCCCTGATTCTGTGGGTTCATGTGGCCTGCGCGCACAACTGGGTCGGGGGGGTGCAAGCGACACCGGCCAGAGATCGCAGGGGTCAGTTCCGTCGAAGGCGGACAAAGTGTTAAATGATAAAAAAATATATATATATTTTGGGCAACATGAGCAAGATAAATGAAGTCAGTCACTGAGCATGCTCAAAAATGTATCTCAACTGTTGGCTTTTTACCATTTCTATCACAAACAACATAAACAATTGTATAAATCAAAGATTAATATATATTTCTTTCATTTGAGGGTATCGGTCTACTACTGTCTCACTCGTGGCTTTGCCACTCATAAGATTTCAACAGACCAATACCCTCTCATTAAGATAAAAATGATATCTTAAGTCTGCCCATGTCCTACCCCCTATTTATCTGGGGCCATTTATTCTCACTGATGGTGTATAAATAACTTTTATATTGATCCCAAACAAGGCTATAGTAGCTTTTTGACACTTTGTAAACACTTATGTTAGACATAAAGGCATAATATGAAGTCAATTTATTGGGTACTTTTCTATGATCCAAGGTGCCTCACAGTGAGCAGTTATAACCCATGACTTCTTCCAAGCTGCCACACATCAGCATCCTGGAGAGTTCTGGGAACCCACGGTACAGGGCCACTGTCCGCATTATTGAAGACAATAGGCTGCTGTGGTGGCAAGTCCCAGGATCCCCACTACACCATCACTAAGCAGCACACATCAGAATAACATTTTTGATATTTGATAGTTTGAACCAGAGTAGAGAGGAAGGGTTTGATTTGATTGGTGGATATAGATTCAGCAGGCTGAATCAAAAGAGCATTTGATTTGATTGGTGGATTTAGATTTGGCAGGCTGAATCAGAGGAGCATGCAACAGAAACTAAAAGTGACGCTTTCATACTAACATGCTGCTGGAGATCGCCGCACATGTCTGTGCTCAACTCACTGCTGAAATCAGAAAATGCTCGCCTGTGGGTAGGGACAAACGCCTTCAGGAAAAAGAACCAGAAAACAGTTTTCATTAGTAGCAAGACCCACGCTCTCATTCACTCACTCTCTGGTCTCAGTTCCCATGGTTGAGAAACAGACAAATTACATATTGTTTTTTTCCCTTTCATATAGGTTTTTACCTCCTAATGTCATCCTGCCCCGTACAGCCTGTCCTCCCTCCAGCCCTACCCCCATCCCTGAGACTTCTCCCTCCAGATACCCAGATACAGAGGGTGCCTGGTCTATGGTGCATGGCCTGCGAAGGAGGCTGCTTTCATCACGCTGTGGCTGGGGTTTTCTCTCCACATTTTCTCCCCGGTCCTCCCTCGAGATGTCACCAATCAGGCGAGTTGCTTACATGCATGCTTATGCACGTGTGCGCCTCGCCAAGTGATGTCTCCCCACCCTTTATGAGTGGCCCTGACTGCAAGGCCTCTGTGAATCCCCAGGTGGTGATCATGCTGCAGAGTGCACTGCCTCTCCTCCCTTTTTTTTTTTAAACATCTTTTTATTGTACCTTTTACACACATACATACAGGAGAGTACATTGCCTATTACAATTTAAATAGCACAGGAAAAATAGATCTAGGTAAGCTTCTGTTATCTTTGTTGTCAGTTGTTAGAGTTCATAGCATGTTTTTAGATCCATTTTTTACAATACAAATAATGTTAATGAATATCCCGAGTTAATTTGGACTCTTTCCCCAGTGAATATGACACGTAAGTAACACCAGGATAAAGGTGGTAGGCAAATCTAATCAACACTTTTAGGAGCAACATTTGTGGACAAAAGTCTGGTTCAGAAGATGTTATGTAATGTACCCACTTTTTGTAATTTCATTACAGTGGCTATCACCCCCCGCCGTTGTTCAATATTAAAGGTCTCGGATTTATGTATATTGGACATTATTTCTTTCCACTCTTGTTTTGTTGGAATTTGGGACATCATCCAATGTCTAGTAACTGTTTTCTTAGCAGCAATATAGCAAATTGGTAATATTGTACGTCCCCATTGTGGGGGCGTGGTCCGGGAAAATCCCCAATAGAAACTGTTCAGCTGTAATTTTATTTGACTCAGAGAATAGTTTTGAGAGCTTATTTTGAAATGATATCCAGAACGGCATAAGACGGGGGCATTGCCAAAATATATGACCCAGAGTGGCTACTGTACATCCACAATTTCTCCAGCACCTACCATACTCCTTAGGTAGATACTTCTGCAGGACAACAGGGGACCGAAAATATCGGGAACGACATTTACATGCAAAATCCCTCCAATGGGGGGGATGTTACAGATTTTATTTCAGTCAATGAAAATCAAGACCAAACTATCATGGTAGTCTCTGTTTATAGATCCCTATTCCATCCATCTAAAATGGAGGCCGTGGATAATGGGAGTCTGTTTCTCAGGTCCCTGTATATAGTGCCTATTACGTGGGATCCCAAGTTACCCTTTATTCCTCTATAAAGAGCTTTAATAGATCCGGCATTGGGGATGGTAGGACAGGCTGGATGATTTTGTTACGTAATATATGATTTTGTATTTAGAAGTAACAAAATCTATCAGTGATATTAAGGGGGTACTGAAGTTGCAGCTTGTCAAATGGAGTGATACCTTCATTACAAAGGAATTGTAACACATGGGTCAGACCCATAGATCTCCATTGAGAGAAGTTATGATCCATATATATTGGGACAAAAAATGTGTCCTGTGATATCACTCTACAGTATTCATATACTGTCAAAAGGATACCCGAATGCCTCAGTCTTTTCCATATTTTATAAGGTTGCAGTGTAATTTCTGTTAGGGCTGAGGGGTTGAGCGATCTCCCTTCAGAGGAAAACAAAATCTTTTTTATATCAAAGAGATCATTTAAATTAAACTCTATAGTTTTCCAAGGAGAAATATAGGAGTCAGATAGCCACATAACCAATGTTCTAAGAAAATAAGCTTGGGCATACAAGTTCAAGTCTGGGAGGTTCAACCCACCCTGAGAAAGGGAAAGTTTTAAGATGGAGAGTCTAACTCTTGGCTTGTTTTTTTCCCCATATAAAGTGTAACATCATTTTATTCCAGGATTTAAAGTAATATTTCGAGGGGAAGAAAGGAATGGTTTAAAACAAGTATAAGATTCGTGGAAGAATGTTAGTACGTATAATAGAGATTTGTTGATGAAAGGGAAGGGAAGCGAAGCAGTATCCCACCTATCCAGATCAGCCTGAATCTGTGTTGTAAGAGGTTCATAGTTACTGAGTTCAAGTACTCCAAGATCTGTTGGAAGATGAAGTCCTAGATATTTTATTTTGATTGATCGCCACTTAAATGGAAAGAATTTTTTCATTGACTGGGATGGGGAATAGTTAAATGACAGGATTTCAGTTTTGTTTACATTAAGTTTAAAGTCTGATATTTTTTTCAAAATAGGTTAGGATCTTCCAGGCCTCTGGGATGGATTGGGGGAGTTAACAGGGTTAACAATACATCGTCCGCGAACAGACTGATTTTGTATTCTTGTTGTCCTGTTGGGATTCCTTCAACCAGAGGAGAGTTTTGGAGGAGGGCCACCAAGGGTTCTAAAAATAAGGCGAAGAGGTATGGGGACAAGGGGCATCCCTGTCTAGTGCCTCTTCCCATTGGGAGAGGGGAAGATAAGGAACCATTAACTCGAATGTAGGCTTGCAGGGATTTGTAAAAATTAACTAAACATGCAATAAACTGTGGTGGAAATTGGAAACTTCTAAAGGTGTCCCTTAAAAAGGGCAAAGAAACCCGACTGAATGCTTTTTCAGCATTTAAGCTGAGAAATACTGATGGGATTTGTCTAGCTCGCACGTATTCCTGTAGTGTCAGGGCTCTACATATATTATCGGAAGTATTCCTGTTTTTAATAAATCCCGACTGATCTGGGTGTATGATATGAGGTAATATCAATTCAAGTCTAGAGGCTAGTATGGCCATTTAAATTTTATAGTCAACATTAAGAATAGATATAGGACGATAGGACCCCGGGTCTGAAGGGTCTTTATTTGGCTTCAGTATAGGGGTGATGTTAGCATAGTCCCAACATGGGGGGACAGACCACCACGGAAAATATAGATGAATAAGATTTGTAGTTTAGGGGATAATTCTTTGTTACATTTTTTTGTACCATTCTGCGGGATATCCGTCAGGGCCAGGGCACCGCCCTGAATTAAGTTTTTTGATAGACTCCTCGATCCCGAGTGTTGAGACGGGAGATTCTAGTTTTTTAATTTGAAGTGGGGTAAGAGTAGGAAGGTTTGCCTGTTTTAAGAATTGTGCCGATTCACTTTGGGGAAATGATGAAGGAGGGGAATAAAGTTTGGAGTAATAATCGATACAAGCCTGTTGGATATGTTCTACAGAATGATGTATTCTACCAGATGTTAGGTTCCTGAGTCTTAATATTATAGATGTCCCCTTTTGCGCCTGTAATTTACAGGTTAAATTCTTGATGGCCTTGGGACCCCCCTTGTGGACTGATTGTCGTAGGTAATATAGGGACTGTTGGACCTTGTCCATGATCCGTTGTTAATGTTTGTAGAACCACATCGCCTTCTCTATACAACAACTAATAATTTACCAGTTGTGTTGTAAATTTTTGATATTCGTGTTCTCTTTCTTTGAACTTTCGAGAAGAGTAGGCTATTATTTTGCCACGAATGGTGGCTTTCATCGCATCCCACTGTGTAGCCATTGGAATATCAGGATCTGCATTTTCTGAAAAGAAAAGGGAAAGTCTAGTAGAAAGGCTCTCTAGTAATCCATTATCAGTCAGAATTGATGGGTTAAGTCTCCAGAGAGTGATCTTCCTCTCTCTTCCCATGTCCAGGGTTAGGATCAATGGGTGGTGGTCGGAGAGCATCTTGGGGCCAATACCAATGTCTTGAATCATAGATAAGTGTTGACATGTAGTGATTATATAGTCTAATCTGGAATGGGATTTAAATATTGGGGCGTAGTAGGTAAATCCTGGGCTAGAGGGGAATAACCGCCTCCATATGTCTACGAAACCCAAGTGCTCTATGGCTGTTTTAAATTGTCTGGTAGTAGCGTTGTTCCTGTGTTTTTGTGGGTTTGAACTGTCAATATGTGGGGCCAGGGTCAAGTTCAGGTCACCTCCCAGAATTAACTGGCCCTGGAGGATATCTAATAACTTGGCTATAAAACCCCTATAAATTGGGAAGTTTGATTGAGGGGGAAAATAAACGCTGGCCAGCGTGACTTGTTTTTCAGATAGTAGCCCTTTTATAATTATGTAGTGACCCTGAGCATCAATATGTGTTTGTTGAATCTCAAAAGAAGTACTCCTTGGGATTAATATTGCCGTACCCTGCTCTCTTCCCCTGGGATGCGACGAGGCCACAACCCGATATCTCCCCCCCACCCCCAGTTTAGTTTGGTATGTTCAGAATCAGAAAGGTGGGTTTCCTGCAGAAGGATCAAATCTGGAGGGTGTCTAGAGAGATGCTGCATGAGCCTCGCTCTTTTTATCAGATCATGCAGCCCGTTAATATTATGGGATATGATTTTTATTGGGTTTATTGCTCCCATTTTTTATGTTTATTAATAATTTTTCTTTTCTTTCTTTCCCACCAGAGAGAAGATAAAGAATTTCGTCCAGACCATGCCCAGCAACTCTTCAGGATATATATTTGATGAGAAGCCATTAGTTTAGTTGTGTTATATGAATTTTTTAAATAAAACCTGTAAATATAATTCGCATTTCCTGTATGTGTGTTTATTTAACCCCCCCTCAATATCTAAAATAGATAATGCAAACTGGTGAGGTTTAACATAGAAACAAACATAAAAAAAAAAGGCTGTGACCACTGTCTAGGTCTAGATTCTTAAGCTGTCTATATCTAAGTAAAACAGAGACAGCAATGTACGGTAACTGAGGTATAACGACATCAAAAGTGAAACCTTTGTCCACCATTCGGTGGTCAAACAAACCTAACAAACCTATATACAGTTTGACCTCCAATTGGGAGGTGCTCACAACGAACTCCTTCTGAATCATCTTATCTCCTATTTCGAATGGAAAAGGAGAAGGATGAGGGGCTCCCATCATGATCCCAAACAAATAATTATTCAGGATCAGTAAAAGAGCCCCCAAGTGAGTGATTATGATATCACTCCTGGGTGGTTCCATTGATGCCAGGAAGGATGTTAACATCTATCGTATTGGGAGAGTTCTGCCCTATTCTTAAGTAGATGGGCTCAGTAGAGAAGATTTAAGATAAATAACATTGGGATATCTAAGACTATAGAGGGTTAATAGATACTCTCTCATTTTTGGGGTCCCAGCCCTAGATTCTCATGTTATATGAGTTGGCTGGTAGGTTAGTTCACCTTCTGGTCCTCTGGGACCTGTTCGGTTTTAAGAATTAGGGAGGGCCCTCTTGATGTTGTGTCGCTCAGGGAGAGTTAGCTCCGAGCTTGTAACGGAATAGGATCTGTTATATTGGGCAGCCTGAGTTAGGGATCGAGGGGAAGCAGTTCAGGAGGGCCATAAAGCCCTGACTATGAGACACACGACCTGCTATATAGATCGAGAGGGCCCAGACTGAGATTCACTCATCTAGTTCCTTGACCTCTGAGTTAATTTACACGGCTTTCCCTCCCCACCCAGCCGAGCTGCACCCAACCCTCTTAGAACATCAAGAGAGAAAAGGGGGAAAAAAAAGGAGCTAGTGAGACAAACAGTTCTTTGTAGCTCAAAGAGGCACTTCTATTTATCCTTAGATTAGGTGTAATCAGTTTCTATTCTTAGATGCAGATGTAACCCCTAGATGGCGCTATCCCAGGGGCTACTACCCCTGCCTGATTTGCCACTAACAGGTTGAGGGGCCTGGATCCAATGGCGGGTGCCTCCACCCAGAGGTCAGGGTTTGCAATAGTTAAACTAACTTGGTCACAGCCCTCTGGGACACTGCAACCCCCCTTTCTTCCCACTAGTGGCCCACACAATATATCAGAATTACCTTCACAGTACACTTACCCCCAGGTCTGGTTCCGGCACTGGGACCTCCTGTGAAATGAGATACAGTGCAACAATCACAGTACAGTACTTTAACATAGACAAATACCTCAGGCAGTATAACTTTGCTGAAACAAGCAGCTCTGATTTATTTAGGGGATATAACAAGGACAGGGGAAATCAGGTTAATCAGCTTATCACTCTAATAATCTACCTATGGCTCTGTGCACAGGCCTATCCCTATCAGTTACTGTCCCTGGGTACCCAAGCCCTAGTGGCTAGTCAAACCATGGCAGCTGGTAGGGCCCTTTCACACAGAGAAAAGGAGAATTAAACAGTCAGCAGTACAGTAATTCCATTTGGATTTAATGTGGCAATTCAACAGGGAGCAACCCTGAATTAGTACTCACGACCTCCAAATAAGATAGGGTCCTTCAATGTCAGCAGGGCTCACTTGAGGTACACAAACCTCTTCACACATCCATATAAAAGAAAGCACTATACCAGGCAGGCTGCATCTGTATCTCGATCGCAATTACTGCACAATACCCCGGAGAACACACAGCAGATTCAGTTCCTGACAGACCGAGTGCAATTTTCAGCAATTCTTCCAGTCTTCTACAGGGTGAGCCTGGTTTTACTCTTCAGAGATCCTTGATTCTTTTCACAGGGACGGATTCAGTCCTAACAAGCTGTTACACAAGCTGCAGACCGAACTCTGGGCCTTCACACGTTTTTTGACTAAACTGCACACTGAAAAGCACAGGGCTCCTTCCTTCTTCACTGCCAAAGCTCAACTGAAACTCCAACCGACAAAACCGGGCACTTCCTTTGAGTTCCTCCCAGTTCTTGACTGGATTGGCTGTCACTCACAATAGACTGCTGCTGTTGGTCCAAAAGGCACTGAAGTCTAAACTACATCTCCCAGAGTCACTGCCCATACAATCCTCTTGTGGCTGGCTCAGATTATGAGTCCAAGTTCTGATTCGTCCAAGGCACCATTTTAGAGCTAGCTTACCCCACACTGATTGGTCCAGTTCAGCAGTTCAAAACTAGAATGGGAACTAGCAGACACAGTTCTGACTGCAAAGAAAGCAGGTTAGACAAACTGTAATTTCATTATTACTCTAAATAATTTCTGGCAAACAGTTACATCTTTCAGATAGGTTCCTTTGCACTCTAGTGACTGCAAAATGAAGTGAATTGGCAGCAGCTTGAGTGGTACTCAATCAAAGAAACACACAGTTCCCCATACACTAATTATGTCTGCAAGCAGACAGCTCTTAAAGAGACAGTACCAGAGGTTCTAAAAACACTCACTGATAAATGGCTTAAATGCTAAACACCATTCAGGCTTGGAGCATTCAAGCAAGCTCCTGGAAGTCTTTTGGGAACCCCCATTTGCAGGGGGGTTACACCCTTCCTGGCCTGGGAAAGCTTGACGTCCGCGTCAAGCAAGTACCCCCATAAGTTTCAACTGCAACCACATACATTTGCATTAGGCTCGCACATGTAATCATCAGTCAATATATCATTTTACCAAGAACACATTTCTGAAACATTGCAGCACGTCACTCTTTACACAGTATTACATACACATTGTACCATAACTCAAGTTATTACCTCTTGTACATGAAACCTGAAGAGGGGCCCTTCCTATCAGTTACCTTGGGGCTGGACGGGCAAGGGCACCATACTTAGAGGGCAACACAAGTAACTTGGAGTTAGCACTGACGCCAGTTTGGGCAATGAGCTCGGGGACACATACACTCTTTATGGACAACATTGAGAGGCAAATCCACAGGCCTCCCAAGGGAATCATAACTGAGGTGCACCACAGGCTTTACAGCTCGACCAGTCTTTCTAGGGGAACTGTTACAGTCTCTGCACTCTGAGCCTCATTTTCAGCATTGTCCACACTTGTCAGGGAGTCTCCATGGGGGTAGAGAGGCTAGAACTTGGGGCACTTTCAGCTCCAGGAGTTACAGTTTCTGAGTCCACAACATTTGGCTCGCATGGAGCTTTCGGACACTGGCAGTGGACTGTCAGGGCACTCAAAATACTCTTCTTGTTCGGGTGTATCACCAGTCTGCCCCAATCTATCATTTTCCTCCTGAAAGCTCAAACAGTTCAACCATGCACAATGATTCCATTTCATCTGATCTGATGCTTTGCACTTCACTTTCTGGGAGCATTGGCTCCAGGGATGAAGCTGGGGCTTAGACAGTCCAGAAGGCCCAGCTTTGTCTCCAGTATTGACTAGGGGATTGCCCGAACAATTGACTCAGTTCAGTAGAAGGATAGTATTCAAAGTCACTCTCACTTTCTTCCGATATGGACTGACAGTCATGCTCAACTGGGACTTGTGGAGGGAACACTTTAACTTTGCTTCTGTAGGTGCAGACTTTCTTGATCTTTTCTTAGCAGCAGCTCTAGTCACTGGTCCAGAGGGGCATCTTCTAGGGGCTCAGACTCAATTAAGATTTGTCCAATGGGCAGTAAATGATTTCTATGCATTGTTTTTACATCTTTGAATTATTCTCAGGCCTTACTTTGTACACTGGCAGATCATCTAGTTTGCCCACTACAATGTGAGGAGATGGTGCCATCTGTCAGCAATCTTGTGCTTGCCATGCAATCCCAGATTTCTTAGCAATACCCGATCTCCTCCTGGAGTTCCTGTAGCTTTCACCTTTTATCATACCTTTCTTTGTTGGCCAGATTTCTTTTGGCAGCCATGGTTTGAGCCAGTTGGTACACATGAGTTAGCTGGGCCTTTAACTTTTGCAATACTGTAAATAGTTGTCAGCTTGAACCCCATCAGGAGAGACCCCAAACACACATCTACTGGTAGTCGAGCTTCTCTTCAAACATCGAAGTGATGGGAGAATCCAGTGGCATCACTTTTGGTGCAGTTATAAGCATGTACCAGGGTGCTAATTTGTTGGCTCCATCTAGGCTTGTCCTTTGGGTGCAGGGTGCCTAGCATATCTAGCAAGGTACGGTTGAAACGTTCAGGCTGTGGGTCCCCCTGGGGGTGGTAAGGAGTGGTTCTGGACTTTCGCACTCCCCACAGAGAAAGCATCTCTTTGATCAGACGACTCTCAAAGTCTCTCCCTTGATCAGAATGGATTCTTTGTGGAGCCCCATAGTGAACAAAAAAGTTTTCTACAAGTACTTTGGCCACAGTGGATGCTTTCTGGTCTTTGGTGGGGAAAGCTTGGGCATATCTCGTGAAATGGTCAGTGACCACCAGCACATTATTGATATTTCTTTGATCTGACTCCAAACTTAGAAAATCAATACAGACCAGCTCCATGGGTGCACTGGTGGTGATGTTAACAAGGGGAGCCCTCTGGGGCAAAGCTTTCTGTAAGCAGCTATCAAGTTCGGAATGTGTTGCTCCACATCAGCCCCATCTTAGGCCAATAGAATCTGGATCTCACCAAGTCAAGTGTTCTGTCTATACCAAGGTGCCCCATGTGGTTGTGCAAGGACCTCAGTACTGAGTCTCGAAGGCAGTGGGCAGCACTAGTTGTTGTTTGTCTACTTGTCCCCTCTGTCTACTGTTTCTCTGTATAACAGTTTATTGATCAGTTTCAACTTAGGACCTTCTTTGTATAACAGTGCAGTTCTCAAATCAGTGGAGCGTAATTTGGACACATCTTTTCCTGCATAGAGGGCTTCTAAAGCTGCTTTGATCATGGGATCGCGGGATTGAGCCCACGAATACTGTCACTGTCCAGCTGAGGCAGTGCACCAATGTCTATTGCAGAAAAGTGGCAATAAGCAGCGGGTATGCAATTCTCAGAGGCTCCCAAGCAATCCACCATGCAGTCCACTGCGTCCGTGGACATGTGTTCCTCCCTGTCAAACTTCCGGCAGAGTGCCCGAATGTCAGGTTCTGCCAATCGGACCCAATCATTCTGGGGAACAGGCCTCCGGGAGAGAGCATCAGCATCTATGTGGTTCAGACCTGCTCGGTATTCGAGAGCATAGTCATATGTAGATAATGCAGAAAGCCACCTATGGCCAGTGGCATCCAACTTAGCTGAGGTCTGCACATAGGTCAAAGGATTATTGTCAGTTTTACTAGTATTTTAGCCCCATACAAGTACTCATGGAATTGGTCAACAATAGCCCACTTCAAAGCTAGGAACTCTAACTTATGTACAGGATAGTTCTTTTCGGATGGGGTCAGGCTTCTACTGGCAAAGGCCACTGGTCTCAGGCCATTCTCGTGCTCTTGGTACAACACAGCCCCAACCCTTGCAAGCTAGCATCAGTGTGCAGGACGTAAGTTTTCTTGGATCGGCATAGGCCAGCACTGGAGCATGGGTAAGTTGATATATGATCTCATGAAAAGCAGTCTCACAATCAGGAGTCCAGCGGGCCCCAAATACTTCACTCGGATGAAAATACACTCTTTCAGTCTTGAGGGACGCTGACTTTGGTATTTTTGTGGGTTGGGGATACCCTTGAGTAAGGTTAAGTAAAGGCGGATCACCTTGAATAGTCCTTGATGAAGCGCCGATAATAACCACAGAATCCAGGAATCTTGCAGTTCTTTTTAGATTTTGGGCTGTGGCCAGGTGGTCAAGGCCTCAACTTTACTTGGGTCGGTCTCTATTCCCTGTGGATACTATGTGTCCCACATACTTTACTGATGTTTGAAAGAATTGACACTTATCAATGGACAGTTTAAGGCCAAAGTCCTCCAGTCGGTCCAATACCTTAAATAATCTGTTCTCATGTTCCTCCAGTGAGCTGCCAAACACAATAACATCATCTAGGTATACCAGGCACTCTAGTAAGTTCATGTCCCCACTGCACGCTCCATCAATCGTTGAAAAGTGGCTGGGGCACCGGAAATCCTTAGAGGCATCCTCATGAATTCATAGAAGCCAAGCGGACAGATAAAGGCTGTCTTTTCACGGTCCTCTGGGGCCGACGGGATCTGATAGTACCCTCGGAGATCCAGCACAGAGAACCACTTGCTCCCGTTTGGGCAGTCCAAAGCATCCTGAATGCGGGGCATTGTGTACTGATCAGGATAGTCCGCCCGTTTAAGGTGCGATAATCCACACACATCCTTACTGTTCCATTCTTTTTCCTCACTACCACAATGGGGGAAGCATAAGGGCTTCTGGATTCTTGTATTACACCAGCAGCTAACATCTCTTGCAGATGCCGTCTCACATCATCTATGTCAGCAGGTGCCAGGCGTCGAGACCTCTCACGAAATGGTCTTTCGTCATGCAGCCGGATATTGTGCTCAGCTCCTGCGCATCCTACATCCCATTCCTTTAAAGAAACACCTGGTCTCTCTGGGCAAGCTTCTCACTGATCTTCACTTTCCATTCCAGCTGGCAGCGGGGAGTCGCTTGAAATCAAACAAGTCAGGCGTTACTCTGTCATTCTTCCTTGAACTCTTGCTGCTGGGTAGCACTGCAGTGTCTGCACAATGCACATTAGCCAGGATGCAACCTCTGTTTACTCGAATGTCTCTTTCAGACACATTATGAACTTGGACCATTACCCTTCTGGCATAAGCATGGGCTCTAGCGGCAAAATACTAGGCTTGGCGAGCAGTCCCTCTGGCAATTTTCCATCGCCTGGTGCATCCAACATTAATATTTTATTCTTAACATCCTTTCTGATACGGACCTCTCCTGTAAGGTACACTGGGCATTTGGCGCCAGGATCAGAGACTCAGGATCCTTCTTCCATACAATTCCGACCGGTTCCTCTGGTTCTGTTTTTCAGCATCTCTCTGTGCCTCATAGGCCTTCTTAATTAAAGCTGAACTCTTAAAGCTCTACTAGTCTTTGACCCCTGTTTTTCATAACACAACTGTGCCAGCCTTCCGAACATATGAGCATTTGTTCCAATCAACAAAGGGACACCATCATACAGTCCAGTGGGGGACACACTAAGGCTAGGGTCTCTACTTGTTAGGCCACTCCAGCCACGAGGTGGGGAAAGACAGCCAAATTCGGATATACCGAATGAGGTAGGCCTTCTCACTTAACCCCATACATGCAGTCCTTCTAATGGTTGTAAGGCATGCCTGACAAATGCTTCTGATACCAATCTTGGAACATAATTGTCACTTGGGAGCCACTGTCTAATATAGCTCTTGTAGACACTCCGTTCACTTTACAGTGGTCTCCATGGAGGGACCCACTATTCTGGACCAGTCTGGAGAGGCGGTAGTGGGGCCTGGGCAACTGACCTTGCCACAAAGGGCGTGAATTAGCATTTTGGTGCCCTCACTGGGATCATGTCGTGCACCTCTTAACCACTGATTTCTCCGAAGCTCTCCTTGTAGCCTATATGCAACTTTGTCAGTGTCTTTTGGGGACTGGCATTCCCTTTCATGTGCCCATCTTTCCACAATTATAGCAAAACATACTTTCTGGAGTTTGAGCTGGCCGAGGCGCCACACTGGGAGCCAGGGCGGGGTATTACTAACTGGAAACCTTGGTGCCATCTCTGTCTGCGGCGTGATAAGCATTTGGAGACATCTCGTCAGTTTCTCCACTTCCATGGTCAAGGAATCGAGTTCGGAGCTGTTATCAGCAGGGGATACATGGGTGGTACCCCCACCCCCAGATACTGATCGGATATAGGTCAGGGCCCGTACTTGCAGGCGTGGCCTTCATAAAGGACTGTTTTTGAATTCCCGGATCTCTCTCAACAGTTAGCCCATTGTGACATATCTTTTCCTTGTCAGAGCACTCATTGACTGCCAACCTCTGCCCTGAACTTCACTTGATGGGTCACCTCAGTCACTCGGTCGTGGCCGCAGCTATTGGTGCAGGTCCCTCCGAGGTCGTTCTTTCTCAACTCCTCGAATTTCTCATTAACTCATCATAGGAGGGTGGGGATTCCAGTCGATCTGCCAGGCGTAACTGAAGCAACAGCAGTTCTGAGAAGGGGGCAGACTTAAGGATCCTGTCCAGCCTGGTTCGGTCCAGTTCAATCGCTGGCAAACTACCTTTTCTGAAGCATTCTTGCAACAATTTTTCCAGCCGAGATACATACACAGACAACAACTCCCCTTGGTACTGTTGTGCATCTCTTACTCTCCACCATAGGTCCTCATCAGAATCTGGGCTCCCTACATTCTCCAAGGCCTCAAGATAGGCCTGTGCAGTCGCTTCAGGGTTACTGGCCCGTTTAGCATGGATGGTAGCCAGGGCAGGACCTCGGAGGCTCTCACTAACCCTTTTCTTTCTACCTTCCGACATTGCCATTCTAGCACTTGGGGGCAACATAGTCATCCAGGTCTCCCCAGTCATCCTCCCTTGGGGGTGGGGAGGGTGCCAGAGAAGATTCTCAACCTTGTAAGAGTCGTGACTAATGGCAGGTGCAGAAATAGGAGTCTGCATTGGTTCCAGCCACCATTACGGGCACTGGAGCAGGGTGTTGGGGAGGAACACCCCAGGTGGCAAGAATAGTTTCTTCAAGTCCTCCACAGTTTTCCCTCTCCCAGCAACCATTCAGCAAATTTCTCCTCAAAAGTTTCAGATAGTGGTGGGGCTGATTCCCCCCCGGGTCTTTACTGTCCTTAGTTATCACTCTCCAAGCAGTGAGGGCTCCCTCTGGGGTAATGGTCTGTGGCACTTTGGAGCTATCTATGGGATCCTTAAACTCTACTAGGGCCAGGAAAGTGTGGGTGAGCAGATTAGCATGCCGACCCACCACCACAGGGTTTTGTAAACCTTCCACCTTGGAAAGTACTCCCTGCACAGTGTCCGTATTGATACCCAGGGGATGTCCAGGATAAGCATAGCATTTTGGGGTCGATCTCCTCCCAGTACACCACTCCACCAGCCGGTGCACAGCCACTTCTGTCGGGTACCCATTTTTTCTTAACAGTGGTTCGTGAATATGGCCACTAGAGGACACACAATCCCAGCGCGTGAGCCTCCAAGATGTAACCCTAGATGGCGCTATCCCAGAGGCTACTACCCTGCCTGATTTGCCACTAACAGGTTGAGGGGCCTGGATCCAATGGTGGTGCCTCCACCCAGAGGTCAGGGTTTGCAATAGTTAAACTAACTTGGTCACAGCCCTCTGGGACACTGCAACCCCCTTTCTTCCCACTAGTGGCCTACACAATATATCAGAATTACTTCACAGTATACACTTACCCCAGGTCTGGTTCCGCACTGGGACCTCCTGTGAAATGAGATACAGTGCAACAATCACAGTACAGTACTTTAACATAGACAAATACCTCAGGCAGTATAACTTTGCTGAAACAAGCAGCTCTGATTTATTTAGGGGATATAACAAGGACAGGGGAAATCAGGTTAATCAGCTTATCACTCTAATAATCTACCTATGGCTCTGTGCACAGGCCTATCCCTATCAGTTACTGTCCCTGGGTACCCAAGCCCTAGTGGCTAGTCCAAACGTGGCAGCTGGTAGGGGCCCTTCACACAGAGAAAAGGAGAATTAAACAGTCAGCAGTACAGTAATTCCATTTGGATTTAATGTGGCAATTCAACAGGGAGCAACCCTGAATTAGTACTACGACCTCCAAATAAGATAGGGTCCTTCAATGTCAGCAGGGCTCACTTGAGGTACACAAACCTCTTCACATCCATATAAAGAAAGCACTATACCAGGCAGGCTGCATCTGTATCCCGATCCAATTGCTGCACAATACCCGGAGAACACACAGCAGATTCAGTTCCTGACAGACCGGTGCAATTTTCAGCAATTCTTCCAGTCTTCTACAGGGTGAGCCTGGTTTCTACTCTTCAGAGATCCTTTGATTCTTTTCACAGGACGGATTCAGTCCTAACAAGCTGTTACACAAGCTGCAGACCGGAACTCTGGGCCTTACACAGTTTTTGACTAAAACTGCACACTGAAAAAGCACAGGGCTCCTTCCTTCTTCACTGCCAAAGCTCAACTGAAACTCCAACCGACAAAACTGGCACTTCCTTTGAGTTCCTCCCAGTTCTTGACTGGATTGGCTGTCACTCACAATAGACTGCTGCTGTTGGTCCAAAAAGGCACTGAAGTCTAAACTACATCTCCCAGAGTCACTGCCCATACAATCCTCTTGTGGCTGGCTCAGATTATGAGTCCAAGTTCTGATTCGTCCAAGGCACCATTTTAGAGCTAGCTTACCCCACACTGATTGGTCCAGTTCAGCAGTTCAAAACTAGAATGGGGAACTAGCAGACACAGTTCTGACTGCAAAGAAAGCAGGTTAGACAAACTGTAATTTCATTATTACTCTAAATAATTTCTGGCAAACAGTTACATCTTTCAGATAGGTTCCTTTGCACTCCTAGTGACTGCAAAATGAAGTGAATTGGCAGCAGCTTGAGTGGTACTCAATCAAAGAAACACACAGTTCCCCATACAACTAATTATGTCTGCAAGCAGACAGCTCTTAAAGAGACAGTACCAGAGGTTCTAAAAACACTCACTGATAAATGGCTTAAATGCCAAACACCATTCAGGCTTGGAGCATTCAAGCAAGCTCCTGGAAGTCTTTTGGGAACCCCCATTTGCAGGGGGGTTACACAGAATTAGATCACTACCGTGGAATGAGACATCGAGGGGAGCCACCATCAGGGCAGCGAGTGTCTGAGACACCTTTCTCGATAGCCGAGGGTCACAGTGGGAAGAATGAGGAGCACTGTGCCACTTGGCGGGACTAGAAGGAGCCTTGTGGTTTAAGGAGCAATTCTCCCTAGTAAGGGAATTTCCCTACCATCAGGAAGATTGTGACGGGGTCAAATTGGTGATTTAATTGTGTTGCTTAGTTTGTGTTTATAGGCTCTCGTTCCTCTCTACCCAATGCTCCCCCTCCCTCCACAAATGAACTCCCCCAGCCTCAGGGAGCTCTCCCAACTCAATCAACTAACCCTCGATATGGCTCCCCTACCTCACGGAGTTTCAGTTGCCGCTGATGGATTTAGAAATTGTTGCAGCTGCTTGAGGAGCGTTGCAATTGGAGGCGATTGCTGCGAAGTGTTCCCACGGTCGTGCTGGGCCCGCTGCTTATGATCCTGTCTGAATGCCTCCATGTTTTTTTCAGAAATGATGCCCCTAGCCAACAGGTCTGTTGCTGCTTCCATTGCTGTGGAGTAATTCTGAGGACCGGTGGGTAGCTGTACTATCAGTTTGGCTGGGTATGGTGTTTTAAACCGGATTTTCTGTGATCGCAAGGAAGGGAATAGTGGGCTATAGTCTCTGCATAGCCTCTGTGTGTAAGGTGTGCGATCGTTATCAAAGAGCAGCCTGGACTGGCCCCACATCACCTTCCCCTTTTGCCAGGCTTTGCTGAATATGGCTTCCTTAGTTTGAAAACTTAGTAGGCAAATTAAAAATGAGCGCAGTCGGACGTCTGGTTGCGATGGTTTGGGACTCAACACTCGGTGGGCCCACTCGACGTCGATTTGAAAATCCGGATCCAGAAATAGGGCTAAGTGGAGGAAGTAGTCCACGAAAGCACGGGGATCGTTCCCCTCCTCACCCTCCAGGAGACCAAATTTTCAGAAGTTTCTTCTTCTGCTCCTTTTCTCCACGTCTTCCTGTCTGGTCGAAATCGCTAGCTGCTCAGATGCTATGGCCCGGACTGCATCTTCTATTTCTTCTATTTTGGAAACATTAAGGGAGATTTGCCGATCAGCCACCGTCGCTTGGGTCTGAAGGTGAGTAATCTCATCTTAAGGTCTCTCAGGGATTCACACACCTCCCCATGAAATTCAGTGATTGCTTTTAGGATGGTTTCTGCATTCGGTTCTGGATTCCTTTTTTGAGCTTTAGTTTTAGGCGTTTATTTCTCCATACTCGGGGTAGACCTTGACTGGGCCTCGCCATCATCAGACTGCTGATCATCGGATCGTTCATCTCAGCAATTGGTAAGAAACAATTTTGAGAATGTTTAGCCATCAGAGCCCTAGAAGTTTAGAGCACACTTTTGCCTTTTGACTAAATCGAATCTGTAGATTTAAATTGCCAAATGTGCTCTTTTTACTTAGGTTTAGGCAGGAGCTTCTCTATTTGTGTCCTTAGTCAGACATTACCGGAACCAGAAGTTGCCTCTCCTCCTTTGACTCCCGTCCTCTAAGCCACTCAATCCTCCTTCCCCAGCCAGCCAGCAATGAACTGGGCTCATTTGCAAACCCCGGTTGCCAATGATATGTGCCACAGTCCTACTACTGTGTTGATGGGCTGGCGGATACATTTTTTTTTTTTTTTTATAATCAAGTAGTTCTTATTGAAGAAAATTTTTTTTTAAAACAGTACAGACAGTATGAAAATACAGAGACATTGCACTGGACAATGTATATCAGATATAATATTTTGTGGGAAAAATTAATATAAGGGTCTGGTAGATAGCATCACCTGAGCACAGTCAGCATACAAAAAGTAGGAAGTGCATATGTACATTAAGAAAAAACATCCAGTGCAACAGAGCTTACATGATGATCCAAATTCATGGTGGCTGGATACAAAAATTGCCTTGAATTTATTTTTTTCCAAAAATGCTAGGCAATGATAAACAAAAAATTATCTGACTTATTTAGAAAAAAAAGAACTCAATTACAAAGAGTACTGTCTAGACGAAAGGAAATAGGTTATGATGCTGCTACCCGAATTGATAAACTTAAAGGGATACTACAGTCAGATTTGCAAAAACATATGTTGTGCAGAGTGTTTTGATTTGTGTGTTTAGTACTTGTGTTGCCTTCCTTTTTGTGTGCTATTACAAGTTTTTTGTAAATTAGCCTGCTTCGTTTTGTGATCTCTCCTACTAGTTTTATGGCCTCTGGGGATCTCCATATTACCAAGGTTTATTGCTCTTGTTTTTCCTACAATGCCTCCTGTCCCATGTGACATTGATGCATCCAGGACCATAGATTCAGTCAATTTTAAAGCAGTACAGCTGTAATTTTCAGTAATGTTCCTTATCCAGTAGGCACCAAAGGCTACATTTACAGCTTAGCAATCACTTGAGGTCTAACTGAATGGGTATTCTGTAAGAAAACAGAGTCTTTACTAATTATAACACTGACAACCTAGGGTGATGTGTGTGTTTTTTTATGGCTGTGTACAGTTTGATAAAATAAAAAAACTTTAAAAGCAAAACACTTATTCCTGCTGGCTAGACCTAGACAAACATATAGAAAACAACAACAATGAATTAGGGTTACTTAGTTGAGGCCAGAACATCAAGCTTCTATCTTCAGATTACTGATCAGACCAGGTCAGAGGTCCCAGATGCATCACTGCCACATGGGACAGGAGGCACTGTAGGACAAAGAAGAGCAATAAGCCGTGCTAACATGGAGATCCCCAGAGGCCATAAGACTAGTAGGCAAATTTATAAAAAAAAAACTCCTTACAGCAGACAAAGGGAAGGACACACCAAGACTAAACACACAAATCAAAACATGTTTTTGCAAATTTTGACTGTAGTACTCCATTATTTATTTATTTTAACTTTTGTTTACCGGGTAAGTGCCATGAGCCAAGGCCCTTTTTCAGGCATGACCTGGGACCAAATAGTCAAGATGTTACAATGATACAGATAGATACATGAGGGCTTTACAATATGATACAACCTCTTCTATATTGCTTGAACAAAAATATGGTACAAAAGGCAAGGCTCAACAGATAAATTCCTATGATGATTGTAAATCTCGAATAGATACAAGATACATGGGGACAGTAAGGGCTAAAAGTGGACAATTACAACACAGCGGGAAATGTGTCCAAGAAACAGAGTATCCTATACATTTGTTTGGTTCTCAGACCTCTGAACTTGTGAACACTCGCCCCTTTTTGGACCGTACCCAATTTGCAAGCCTTTCCTCACTAGTGTGCCAGGATTCGGGAACTAGTAGCACTTATTTCAAAACTAGAACACTTCTAAGTTATAGGAGAACTGTATACAGGGCTTCCCTAGGCCTGGACGATCTCCCCAGTAAGCTTTATTAAATTTTGGTTTTCAACTTAATTGATGAAATTGTACAGATGTTTAATTATGTACTTGACAAAAAGACTCTCCCCATCCCTATCACCCTATCTCTTGTTGCTCCACCCCCAGACTACCTAGCAGTTATCTTTCTGTTCTTGCACTTACGACAATGTCAAATCCTTGACTGCCTACCCAGTTTTCCGCACCCCTTGCTCCACTTATGTCACCCCAGGATGTTTTTCATTTGTATATGTGTCTTGCTATATAAACACCATATTGTTAATTGTGCATTGTTATTTGCCACTGACTGTTTGCTACTGTGCTAGTCTATACACATGTACTGTCTTTTGCTACTAAGTTAACCTCCTGACCTGTATTGTATCTTACCTCTGTTTACTTCTATGTTAACCTCCTGACCTTGTATTATATCTTACCACTGTTTTGCTTGCACCCATTGCTGACGTGGAACCTTTGTAAAAGAACCATTGGTTCAAAGGTATTTGTAATCCTAGTAATAAATAAAATTAAAAAAAAAAACATGCCACAAGAGGTTTCAGAGGGATTACTTACATACCTATACAAGACAGGTGACAAAACTGATTTACATAATTGGAGATCAATTTATTTATTAAACACACATTGGAAAATCTTAACACGAATTTTGGGCAAATGGTTAGCTAAAATATCAACATTAATTGCTACCCCACAAACATGTACTGTACCTGTTCTTTCTGGCCAGGATAATCTATTACTATAAAGCAAATTATATGAACGTGGTAATTCCAGTATGGCACAAGCTTCCTCCTCTCTGGATGAAGTGAAGGCCTTTGACTCTGTACCATACAATTATTTATATGAAGTTCTGCATAGATATGGAATCCCTGAACCTTCTGTAAAATGGATCAAGCTACTATATACCTCTGCCTCTAAAGCTCACATTGTTAATGGAGCTGTGGGGCCAAGTTTGGAAATAAAGGGAGTACAGTAGGGAAGTCCTTTAAGTTTTAGCCTGTATATTTTTTGTCTGGATACAACTTTACAAAGACTAGATCAGGTGACTAAGATTAAGGGTATTTCTGGCCCAACTGGGGTGGTATTCCCCTGTACTTCTGAGTATGCAGATGATTTGTGCATTTTAGTTAAAAATGAATTGTCAGGTATTTTAGCCCTGAAACTTACGCATGACTTTTCCCTGATCTCTGGATCAAAGATTAATATAAATGTTGGCATGCAGGTGAGTAACCTGGATATAGGTCGAGTCACTGAAGTTGGAGGAATTCGGATTCAGCAGGGGCCAATTAAAATACTGGGGGTCACATTTGGGGTCACAGATCTGGCAGAATATAACTGGCAGGAGAAACTGGACATTGCTGACCCCAAAGAAAATAGATAAATGGAAATCCTGGCCTATGTCACAAAAAAAACCCACAAGAATCATTATGTTGAAAACATTTATGGTCCCTGTTTTTCTAAGTTATATCTTTCCATCTTCTCAAACTATGGAGTCTAAACTATATAACAATAATAGCTTTTTTAGAATGTTGTAGGGTAGCTGCCTAAACCGTGTAAAGTGTAATGTGACATACAGTGCCATAAAAAAAGGATGTATAGCGAGGATAAATCCAGTTCTCTCTTTTTTCTCAGCATTTTATAAGCACTAATGCCTCTTCAATTTTGAATGGAAAAAATAAACCATGGCTCCCATCTTTTAGTATGAGGTGCGATTTGGGACATGGCAGACTGGGGTTCTAGGGGTACCTGTGTTTAGGAATGTTCCAGGCAATACCACCTTACACCTCAGTGATTTAAAGGGGAACTGTCGGCAATAAGAACCTCACACTCAAGTGTGAGGCTGATCCCAATTAGCAGTTTGTGTGCTGAATCATTTTTTCTTTTACATACTGTTTACTGCAGTTTGTAACATGGCAAAAAGCAACAGAGAAAAATACCGAACATTGACTGGAGGAACAGCAGCATGTGACGACCCAGCAACCATGGGTTAATTCCCCATATTAATTCATGGTTGCCATTGGGAGCACGCTAAAGAAATAATTAGACCACGGTTAGACCAGCATCTGTTTGTGCCATTTTTCGTGTGTCTCGGTCTACCTACAGGTGGCGCTGTTCCATATCGTAGCAAAACGCTGTGTCCCTACAGGTGGTGGTCCTGCATATACTCAGAGCCAGAGACACATGAAAAACTGTTGAATGTCAGCAGGCAACGTAGCCTCCTCCTAATGTTTTGGTCCTCAATCTGTTTCTTCCCACACACCCGCCCAGGGGAACTCAGGGCTCCCAGCACATACAGCAACCAGCAGAAATAGTTGCATTTCATGGTTTCCCACAGTGAAGAAGTCCTGCACTTGTTTGCATTCAGTGCATACTGAATGCAGTACTTACTCACATGTGTAGATTGCGGTGTCTGTATCGGAAAGATTGTCATGGCCTCCTGAAAACAGCAAGAAAGCCCAGTCTGGTAGCGCTGCGACAGAGAAAGACACACATACAGAGACTGAATTTCTGCAGCAGTCATCTACGTGTCTGTGCCTCTCTGTCATGGCAGTGCCAGAAAGCAGAAAATGCAGCAGAACTACTCAAAGAAGTTCGTCTGAGACAGACAGGCTGGAATAATGTAGTAGCCATCAGTTCTGCCTCAGGTACCCCTTCCTTTCTGTCCCATCTCATGACTTGCCCCAGCAATCAGTTTGTGTCATGCTCCTTCGGCACCTGCCACCCCCCCCCCCAATTCACAGCCCCATGAGTTTCCCAAACAGTCACTACTAATGCTGGCTGCCTGACCAAGCCTCCTCACACCCCACCACTTTACTCTAGCATGTCGTCTCTGCTAGGCCTCCCCTCACCCCACCATTTCTCCCTATACCTTATCGTACCTCTTCCCCACCCTCTCACCTCCATCGCAGTACTTACCTCTCTCTCATACCTCCCTTCTTCACCCCTCTGCCTGCTATCCCTGTCCCTCTGAACTACTGACAAGGCACTTTGTTGTGCTTATCCCTCCCCCACCCTCATAAAGTCTTTTTCTTGTTATTTAACTTGTACCTATCTTTTTGAGTTATTCTGTAAGTTCTGAATCCAAGCTGTAGCGTTCATTGTAATGTACCTTTGCTTTCTCCTACTGTACTTTGTTTTGCAATCTATGACGTGGAACCTTTGTAAAAGAGCTTGTGCTCAAAGGTTTTTTCTGGATAACTACATAAATAAAATTAATTTTACTGTGGACGTTTTTTGCCATGTTACAAGCAGCTGATAGGGAGAGATGGTAATATATGCATGCCACCTATCCCACAGTACATAGCGTGGCATCCGTATGTTGAGAACTGTAAAATAACAGAGCATAACACAGTAAATGTAGCAGCAAGGCACTAAAAACAATGAACTGTAAGTGAATGTTAAGCAACGAGAAATGAAATCCTCAGGTGAAATATTTTCACATGGCAGTCACGATACAACAGTTCAGAAAATGGCTTATTAGTGGCTCAGGTACGCGCACTCTCGACGGCAACCCTTCCCAATACAGAACTTTAAGTGAAACAGTTTCATCTGTGTTTAATTTGTAAAGTAACATATTTGTAAAACAACCAGAGCATGTTCTACAAATATATTACACCTTGTAGTGTGCTTGCCATGTTACAAGTGCATTATACCACTCCAGACCATGGTTCTACTGTGGAATTAATCCATGGTTGGGTGGTTGGAGGCACAAGGTTGCAGGTCTCGTGCCCCCCCAACCATGGATTAATTCCACAGCAGAACCATGGTCTGTCGTAGTTTAATGCTTACGTAGTAGATTGTATCAATCTAATTTTGCTGCCTTGGAAGGTGACATTTCCCGTAACCAGAAATGTCAGACTCTCTTGCAGCTGACATCAGAGGAGGGCTGCAGCAGTGGGAGATTCAATAGTCTGGGGTGTCCCTGATCAGATGTCGCCAAATGTCTGAGCACAGGGGCGAGGCCAGCAGACCAGGAAGTGGAAGGGATCGGCTAGCCGTAGGTTCGGCTGCAGTTACGATCCCTCCACTACCTCAAACGACACAGTTAAAAATTATACTTTTGGCAGCAATTGGCTAATGCTGCCATACAGTATTTGGCTATGAAGCCCAGGTCTGGTAGATCAGAAAATTCCTTTAATATATGGGGATTTTGGGGGGGGGGGGGACACACTCTGAGACTATTAACAACTATAAAAATGGCATATTTGTCAAAATAGCTGTCTGTGGATTTTCCAACAAAAGACGTAACCTGGTTCAAATCTTTCCTGATAAGATTGATAAGGAAATGTTGACCATTTATAACAAAGAGAAGTTGCTTGTATTCTGGACACTGTTTCTAGAAATGTGGAAACACACCCCCTGTCTATACTTAAAGTATCAACACTAACAAAATAAATGTAGTTTCACCAAAAATAAATTTAATATCTTAACAATACTGCTTTTCAACATTCCTTGATTTCTTGATTTACCGTTAGTGGTGAAGTATGAAATTATGTTTTTTGTAAATACTTGTTTTTTGTTTGAGTTTGCTCAATAACAAATTCCCCTACTCTTTTCGAGAAGTTCTATGGGATCTTTAACGTCCACCTGAACAACCACCAGAACAGGCTGACGGGACCTCAGTTTAATGTCTCATCTGAAAGACGGCACCTCAGGAGTGCACCATCCCCTTCGTGCTGCACTACAGTGTCAGTACTGGGATTCAAGCCAAGTTCCTGGTGATGGAATGGAACCTGCAACCCTCTAACCTTCCAGCCTCAGAGGACAGTGTGCAACCTGCTAAGCCAGTGACACTGATCTGGTGGTTTCTTGGGGTATTGTCAATAAAAGGGACCTAAAGTCTCCAGGTATGCCCTAACCTGTAGATAAATGAGAGTGATTGGTTACAGGTAGCTGACAGTGGTCCCACAACTGTTAGAAGGACAGTATACCTGTGGTAGCCACCATTTGGTGAAGATATCACAGCCCTACTCTATGCTGTCTACATAAAAAGGGGTCTACCTTGACCAAAGGGTTATTCTGGTCTCTGTTCAGGGATTGTGCCCATTTATACTATTCTCTTCCAATGATCCTCAACCAGATTTGATGCCAGACCTTCAGTGCCTCTGCTGTATATTTATAAAATCTGCAAAAAGGCAAATACCTCGAAGGGTCTGTATACAGATTTTTGTCAGTCTCGTTAAGATCACCAAGAACAAATTCTATCAACCTCAAGTGGGCCTTGCAAGTGTCAAAGATCCATAAACAAATTATGCAGATGTGAGCTGCCGGAGCATGTCGTTTAATGTTTGGGAAGATCACTCCACCTTGTTTATGTGGCAGTTGAAGAATGGAGAAACGAAGTCTAGGCCCTGCCACCATCCCAGATAAATCTGGATAACATCTTATTCCAAGACTGTAAGTAACACTGGTTGGGGAACACCAGAAGGGTCTGTAACAGATATAATAATCTAGGTAGAAAATTCTGTTGAATTGCCTCAATTTTGTTGAAGAAATGTAACTTTAAATAGGCTCATTTCTGCAACTCCTCTGAGATTGTTTTGGTAAGGGGCTCATAATTATGTAATTCTAAATGGTCTAAGTTTTTTGTGAGTTGCACACTCAGATATGTTAGGAAACTCCTATTCCATCAAATTCTCATTTTTATCCAGAAGTAGATCATTTGGGTTGTAGTAAAATGTTTAGACCTCTGTTTTATTGGCACCCAAATGAAAGCCAGCCAAGCTGTCAAATTCTTCAGTGTTCCCATACCTGTGGCAGAGACTCATCTGGAGATGTCAGTGTCAATGGATGTCATTGGCGAACAGAGCTTTTTATAATTCCTACCTCCCAGAGGGACTCTCTGAATTATTCTGTCACTGTGGATGGCCATTGCCAATGGCCTTAGGTATAACGCAAACAATACCGGGGAAAGGGGGCAACCCTGACTTGTCCCCCTTCCAGGGGTTATCAGGGAGGAGAGGGATCCATGAATACATAAGTATGCTTGCAGAGACCTGTACCAATCCTGAGGTATAGAAATAAATGGGACAGGGAAACCAAAGTGTCTCAGAGCTTTCCAAAGAAATGGCCAAGAAGCCCCCCTGTCAAAGCCTTCTCTGCATTGAGGCTGGCCAGGACCGGGGGATGGAGCATCTAGTAACATGCTCAAGAAGTGACAACACTTTGCACACATTTTCATGAGACTAACATCACCACACAAACTCCACCTGGTCCATGTCCAGCAACGATGGAAGAAGGTCCTCCATCCTTGCCACCCAGACAGACGTGAAAAGTTTGTAATCATTATTTAGGACAGAAATATGTCTATATGATAAAGGGTTTATAGAATCCTTTTTTTTGGATTCAGTATGGCCAACAGAGTGGCATACTGCTGTGACAGGGGAAGAGGTTCCTCATCTTGTAGCGAGTGAAACGTCTACAGTAAGAGAGGGAGAAAATGTTCCCTAAGTCTTTGAGTGGTAACCATCATGTCCAGGGCATTTACCAAACTGGAGTTCAGAATCCCCACAAGAAGTTCCTCCTGAGTAACAGGCCTAATCAGGTACTCCCTTTGTTCATCTGTTAAAGTGGGCAGCTACAGTCCTGAAAGGTACTGGTCTATCTGATCAGGACCAGCCTCTCTTTCAGGTGTGTACAACTAAGTATAGTAATGCATCAGTATCCTCTGTATATCCTGCTGTGGCGCATCACTATCCAAGTTGGTGGGTCTCTCAGCTGAGAAATACAGGCCTGCTTCCAGGTGGCAGAAAGGTGACACACCAGGGTTCTAGCTCTCCATGGGCCTCCCTCATAGTATTTGTGCTGGAGGCTGGCAATACATATTTTTTAAGTTTATTTTTTTCTCCCCTATACCACTGGCATCTGTCACCACTCTCTGCTGTGGACACCATTCAGACCCACCATCTTTTCTAAACCACAAGTGGGTCCCCTTATCTGACCTACTGCTTACCCTCCTGTGGTGAGGCTCCTTCCTCCCCCCCTCCAAGTTTGAACTTGGTGGCAGAAAAGCCTGTCACACTGGGTGGACTGCTGGTGCAGGGTCCAAATGCATCCCTGTGCCACTCTGATGGGTCATGGGTATTTTTCACATTGTTTTTCACCCACACATTTAGAAACCAGCTCAACATGCTTCAGCATGCAAGAAACACCACTGCACATAGCTCGGCCGAGCGTCACCTCCTCCAACACTGCTGTCCCATGTTGTCTGCATCACCCGTGGACCCCAGGTGGTGCTGTTGCAAGGGGAAATGTACGGTCACCCACTCCAAGGAGCGGAGTGTCCAGTGGGATGCTCATTCCTCCCAACCGCCCCCGGTCCCTTCAGAGTCCCGGGCTCTTTCAGAAACCTGGGTTACCAGTAAAGCAAGCAGCAACTGTGCTGCTGGTAAAATGGTAATTAAGCAGCTGTCTCTAAAGTCCACTTAGTCACCAAAGGACAGACACAGTGCTGCTATATGAATTTACCGAATTCTCACACTGGTATCCTGCTGGAGTACAGGATATTGTTCAGCAAGATGGGAGCATTCAGAGATACGTTCGGTGCTCTTGGTAAAGCATGCAGTCATCAGAAAACAACAAGCAGGCCACTAGAAAACAACCACACTTGCAAAACACAAGTCTTAAGCTGACCATAGCATTGCAAGATCCTGGTATCTGTTTATGTGTCAAAACATTAAGCTTAAAGACACAGCAATACAGTCAGATACAGGTGACCAAAGCCAAACAAACAGCCCCTAACGTTTTATGCAGGTGCGTGCTTTGTCAAAGGATGCTTGCCTTCTGCTGCTACTGTCACATCAAAATACAGTTAAAACAAGAGCTAAAATACAAATTAGGAACAATACGTTATCCAAGAAGTTTTTCATTCTGTTTTTAACTATATTTTGTTGTTAACTCTTCTAGCAGTCTATGAAATTTGTATAGCATCTGGTTTGTAACATCTTGGATAGCATACTGTATATTTCACTTTTGCTATGTATGTGTTCATTGCTTTCACTTTAAATTGCCTGTATTAATACAGCTCAACAGCAGAGGGCAATCATCCTTTGATAAAGCGCATACCTGCGCAAAATGTTAGGGATTATTTGTTTGGTTTTGGTCATCTGTATTTCACTGCATTGCTGTATCTTTAATACTACTTTCTGACACAAATAAAGAAATACCAGGATCTTGCAATGCTGTGGTCAGCCCAAGACTAATTTTTGTATTGTCTTTCGCATGCGCAAGCAACATCTTGTGGTAGTAGTAGAAATGCAGAGGTGTGTCAGTGTTGGCGAATGCAGGGCATGCTTTAGTAGGTGCGTTCCTCATTCCTCAATTAACCAGCATGCTAGCGCTGACACAAGAATTATGTAAAGTGCCACCAACTTGAAAGAAATGTGCCCCTGCAATCAGAGACAAGCTCATCATGCAGCGGCACAGATGACGCACCTCCCGTATGTGCCTCTCCTGGTGAAACATTTCAATAAGCATGGCGGTGGCAGGAGAGCAAACAGCTGTTTGCACTGTGATGTCTCCACCTTGCCACCTCACCGGTCCCTGCCTGAAAGGTGGGAGGAGGTACTTTCCTCCTCTGCCTCCTCCACGTCCCACTGGAAAGTTTCTCCCATCCATGCGGAGCAGGCCACAGCCTAAGCTCTATACGGGCCGGGAGTATTCAGTGCCCGAAGGCACTTCTACTCTAAGCGCGATCAGTCGCGCTGGCGGACACCCTCCCCAACATCGGGGTGCTTAATCCCCATGTCAGCCTGTAGCACTTCCCCATCTTTAATGTGTCACACTGGGAGCCCACCCCAGTGTGCCAAGACCTGCTGTGGTGTTTCCGACACCGGGAAGCCCACACCCAGTGTCGGATGCCCCCCAACATATCCTCTGACCTCTGGGTGTCCAATCCCCAGGTCAGCACTGATCCCACCCCTTGATCCCCCCAGTACTCTGGCACACTGGAATCCCACCCCAGTGTGCCAAAATCCATAGTTTCCTTGTAAGGAAAAAAAAAAAGAAAGACCCACGACATCTTTTTTTTTAAACCTGAAAAGAAAACAGTCCTTGTCATTGCCGCCCTCCCCAACCCGCACCTTTCCTCTGGGCACCTCCATCCCCGCACCCCCCACACCCATACTTACCTCCAGAGGTCAGAAGCAGCGATCTTCAGTGGACCAGGAACATGTCTGCACTCTTCAAAAGCCGATCGCAAACTGAAGAAATGACAGTAAGTCCTATAATAGCACTGAATGGGGGGGGGGTTCAATTTAGGTTGATATCTCAGCCATTTTTGGGAGTTTTGGTCCCAGTTTTCAATATGGGGTTCTTGGGATCCCACCTCATGAACACAGTCACTGTCATTACGTTATTCAGTCCCAAAAGGTCATTTTGCGGTCACTGTGCAGAATCACCTTCCAAGACTGATTAACGAAATGACAATGCCACTGTTCATGAGGGGAGGTCCCAAAATGCCTACGTTGCAAATTTATTGAAAAAATTCCAAAAAATTACTGTGTAACGAGCGTGCATTGCACAGTTTCCACGCAAGCTTGTAACTTCGACAATTTTTAATATTTTCACTCCAGATTTTCAAAATTGCCATTTTTCACACCTCCTTATGAACAGTACAGCTGTCATTTTTCACATCCTGCCTGCAATATGTTTTCGCACATCTGGTGCAGTTTCTGTGGGAAATCAACGTTCGGGACAGATTAACAAATTCACAGTGCCACTATGTGGAAAATTTGGTGAAACAAATCCCCAAAATAATTGTGTTACAGGTGTGCATTGTGTAGTTTCTACATGACTTCACCAGTTTTTCATATTTTCACTCCAGATTTTCAACATTACCAGTTTTTTATACCTCATGAACAGTACAGCTGTCATTTTTCACATCCTGCCCAATATGTGTTTTCACACCTGTGGCACCAAATGGCGTAGTCACTGTGCAAAATCACCTTTTGGCTAACGAACTGATAGTGCCACTGTTCATGAGGTGCAGTCACAAAATGTCCATGTTGAAAATGTGGAGTGAAAATACCAACAACGCCTGGGGCATTGGGGTTTCCAACCGTAACGTCTCACCGTGTAGAGACTGACAGGTGTCAGGGGTGTGACTTGGGATTGTCGGTTGTAATGCTCATGCCATTCCACCCCCACCCCCACCCTGCAGCCAGTAACAGGCATCATGGTGTACCTTGGACTCTTCGGCCCCAAAGTTCACCCCATTCTCTTATACTGCACCCATCTCAGCTTATTTCCTTATGGAATGGGGTGAGCGTAAGGCCCGAAGACCCCAAGGCACACCACAACACTTGTTGGTGTCTGCAGGGTAGGGTGAGGTGAAACGGTATGAGTGTTATGGCTGACAACCCAAAAGCACACCCCAATGCCTGTCACTCCCTGCAGGGTGGCGTGGGGTTGGCATCAGTTCCATACTTCACTGCCATTCCTATTATGCATCTCTCTAACTCCTGCACTACCAATGCCAATGCCAGCAAGCCAACATTCAGCATTGCCAAATGCTTGTTTCTAAATGTGGTCATTTTCTAGTGCTCAGGTTGTTGTTTTCCCAGAGTACAGGATATCCAAAATGCAAAAACGTGCATCAAAGCACTCAGCTCTCCTTACCTGTTCAGATAATTTGCTTTAGCAGGAAGGTAAAGTTTTCATAAAAGCACAAATAGACATGTTTCAATAAATTATCAAATTAGTAAAGCTTGGATATAACACCGTCCCTTCTTGCTCACTCCCACTGCAGGCTTCCTCCCTCTCACCCTTAACATCAGTAACAGCTGCATCACTTCAGGTGGTAGGGCGCGTATGCCTTCAGCATTTCTACTCCTCTCTGTTTCAGGGACCTCCACACTGCAGCAAGAGGCTTTCATACTAAACATCTCATGACAGATCAGCAACTCGGCACTCCTCACAGTGGTGCAGAAATCTTACTGCAAACAAGGCTGTTGTTCTCAGTCTGATACTAATTTCACCACAGGCAGGACCCTTACCTTCTCATCAGGGTCTTTCAGCGCCACCGAGTCGATAACACTTTGCCGCCAGTTTGGGAAGATGTTGCTATTCACATCCGAATCACTTCCTGTCCTTTTCTGATAGGGGGGTTGTATCTAAGAAAAGGTACCAAGAAAATAAGCAAGTATTTGTCAATGTTGAATACTTGATGCTTGTTAAAAGCACTGTCTATGAGACGGGATCCCAAAAAGTCCATGTTGAAAGTGTTGAAGAAAAATATTTAAAAAATTACCAAGGTATGAGCAAAAGTTCAAAATGCACTGAAACACATTAACTGTACTTGCCTTGTTTCCTCAGTTTACAGTCCTGCTGGTAAGGAGGAGGACATGTCTCCAGTCCAGAGAGATTACAGCGCTGGATCCCGACAGGTAAGTAAGAGGTAAGGGGGGGGGTGGCATGGTAGGTGCCAGTGGGTAAAGTGGGGTTGGGGGGAGGAGGGAACAGAGGCTAACAGCACAACAGATATTGATGGATGGTTTTCTTTATGGTAAAAAATAAATAAAGATGACAAAGGACTGTGTTTCTTTTGCATGTATTGATAAAGGGCATTTGGCACTCCAGTGCCAGCTTCATGTTTTGCAGCACCAGGGCTTGGCAGCCCAGTGTCACATGCTATAGAGTCAAGGGGAAGTGGGTGGTCTGAGCTGGCACTGGGAAGTGGACACCCCAGTGTTAGAATGCTGGTATGGTAGGTGGGGGGAATCATAACAGCGGAGGTACTGAACTGGCATGGTGAGTGGGCACCCCAGTGTCGCAATACAAAACTATTTAGCTGGCTCTTGGGATTTGGCACCACAGTTTCCAATTTAAAGAAATCAGGGTGCCAATGTGGCTAACGGCCACTGAAGAGCCATTTAACAACAGATGCATGCACAGTTCCATTCAGCAGGGGTAAGGCTATGCAATGACAAGCAGCCCCACCACCACTGAACCAACAGCATTACAAATTAAAACAAATGCTGCATGCAGCACCAAGCTAGCCCTGCCCCATGGACACACACATATTCTGATCAATAAGCACATTTAGAAGTGTGGTTGTAAAAAATCACTTTTCTTTAGAATGCTCAGTTTTTAAACTGAGCATACAGACAGTTTTTACTTAATTTGTTAAAAACTGCACATGTTAGGGACACACAAAGCCCAAAATTACACACCTTGGGGCAAACTCTGTCAAAATCTTCCTAGTTTTTTTAATTATACAGTAGGTGAGGAAAAAAAGTCTTAATTTTGGCCACATTATGTATTGTGCACCTCTAGAAATTTGCCCCTGCTCAATTGATATCCACAAAATTATCAGGATCCAGGCATCTTGGGAGCAACTCTGAGCCTGCCAAATCTCAAGTACATTGGTTGAATGGGGGCATAGGTATTAAGTTGCAAAAAGCAGGTTTTAATATTAAAGTGCTTACTTATCCCTAATATTCGGATCTGACTACATCTGTACAATATACAGTATATATTTATCTACACATTTACATATTGTACTACAGACTATAGGCTAGTAGTTTGAGCAGAGAACCTAGTATTTAGAGCACTGAACCTGGAAACCGATGACTGGATTCTAGCAGCACTTTCTCATTTTGTGACCTCATCAGTCGCTTAGCCTCCATTTGCTTAACCAGTCTCTCTCCACCTCCCAGTACTTCCCTCAATCCTATTCCATTCCTGTGCTTGACTAATGGCTGCTGTGACTACAGTATTCATGGCTTTTAAAGCTCTTTGGGACACCTTGTGTATTGTATTGCAGCAGCATTCCTGACACTAGCAAGAGGAAGGCCCTACACCGTACTGTAGAAATGTATCTCCCATGAACTATAGAAAGTGAAAATTCATATAACAGTGGTTTTGTGTTGCTGGAAGAGAAAAAAGGAAGTGCAGTTGAGTGTACAGTACAAATCTAATTTCATTTTCATTGCTTCTGTGATTTTCCATTGCAGTTCATTTTGATGCTGCACACTAGAAAATGAAAGATTAGTATATTAAAACTTGACAATAAAACCTTTTAAATTAAGAGGATGTACTCAACAGTATTTGTTTAAAAATATTTATGTTTTTACATATGGAGATAACCACTCTGAGCTGAACAGGTACCTTGCTTTTGTATGTGTAAGCTGTACTTTGAGTCATGGAGAGGAAATGCTTGAAATTAAAGAGCTAGTGACACAATTCGGGCAGGCAACTCATTCGGAAGCTGCCTGACCAATTAGCTAAATAAACTTGTGCAGCAATTTTTTTGCTCAGAATAAATACTAAAATTTTAACTTACAATGCCCAGCTCGTACCTTCTGTGTACAAGCCGAGCCACTGACTCAGCGCTGCAGCCCCGCCCCAAAAATCAGCTTTCTGATGACGTCAGTTATGGGTTGGGGCTGCGGGCACTCTATATAATAAATAATAGGATGGAAATAGGATCAGGAAGGGGGACTGTCTAAATGTACTAAAGTTATCTTTGCCGGCAGTTATACATGTATGGGGAAATGATATATGTGAGTGGGAGGGGTTTTGTTTTACTTATACAGGGACAGGGAACGGAGGGTGGGGGTGGGATCGCACACAGAGGGAGGGAGCGGGAGATTTTTTTTTCTTCCTTTATTATGACAGGCCCATAACATTGAAAGCCACTCAGCTGTTTGCTGAGGCGGCTTCATGCACATCAAAGGACAGAAGCCCTCTATGATTGAAGTGGCTTTGGTCCTTTGAAGTAAACAAAGTCTACACCCAGCAAGCAGCGAGTGGTGTCACGACCACACTGCGTGGTCACTGGTCTAGACTGCAGAGCTTCTGCTGCTGTGAACTGCAATGGGCTCAGCAGTGACACACCCCTGCAATCCCTTTTCACTCGTTACAAAACGGTTGGTGTGCAGGCGCATCAAACGTAAAAATTAGGTGGCGCTGTTTTCCAAGTCTCCCGTTTTTCAGCGAGACTCCCAGATTTTGTCTAGTTTTTGACATTCCTCCCACTTCTTATGTCGCCATTTTAAGTCCCCCCATAATCAGAAAAGAACAAACCACTCATCTTGTCCTTTAGTATGTCCAGCACCCCATCTCTGACACCCCACTCACTTATGCATATTAGTGGCCTGTAAAAAACAAAATCTTCCCAGTTTTATTGGTCAAACTTTGGAGCTCTCCCTCCTCGGGAGGTTGTTGACTTGGAAGCTTTTATTTTAGATCCTTTACTGATTTGTCTTATCTAGACTAACTTCGGTATTTATATGGTCCTGAAGAAGAGGGGGCCTTGCTGTGCAATGCCATCATCCATTTACACGAATACCGCCCCAAATACATACTGACAGACAGAGTCAGGGCAGATGCACATAGAACAAACCGGCTCCATCAGGAAGTGACAGATACAAGGCAAGGAAAGGCAATTTTATTTATACAGAGCCCAATCCCTGGGGCTCTGGGCACCTTACATAAAATCAGGTAAGGTCAACAAAACAACACATATAAACTATAAATACCACATACAAAACAATAAATACATAAAACAAGAAATAAATCTCAGGATAATTAAAATACAAATGGACTAATGCTGGTCATGCTCCCTCATCGGGGAAAGCCAAACCAAACAGGTGAGCCTTCAGACCCTTTTTAAAGGACTTGACTGACGGGGCATCCCTAACAGCAGCTGGGAAAGTATTCCATTGGGCAGGCCCAGCAATGCTAAAGGCACGATTGCCTGATGTTTTTAATCTGTCCCTAGGAACAGCTAGGAGGCCCCTAGTTGAGGAGCGGAGGGAATGGACTGAAGTGGCAGGTGTGAGGAGATCAGCCAGATGGCCAGGGCCCAGCCCATATAGGGCCTTATAGGTCAGCAAGCCTTCCTTGAAGATGATCCTCCACCTGACAGGCAGCCAGTGTGCAGAGCCTGCAGGATTGGGGTCATATGATTGGGCCTAGCCAGGCCCATCAGCAACTGAGCCGCTGCATTCTGCACCAGCTGCAGCCAGCAGAGGGTTCATCCAGTGACCCCGAAGTATACAGCATTACAGTAATCAAGCCTTCATGTAACAAAGGCATGCACCAGTGACGGCAGGTCTTTAGGTGGAACCAGGGGCTTAATCCTGGTGATATTCCTCAAGTGGTAAAAAAATAGTTTGACCACAGATGACACCTGAGCTTCAAGTGTCAGTCTGTTATCTGGGATAATGCCAAGATCCCACACCCTAGGGGAAGCCATCAACGGAGCAGATCCCAGAAACAATCCTGTACCCACTCCATAGGCACTCCCATCATGCCCGTGACCTGGCTCAATCACCAGTACCTCCGTCTTGTCTGGGTTCGGTCACAACCAGCTGAACGACATCCAGTCACTGATCTCGGCCAGGCAGTTGTTAATCATTTCCATGGCATCAAATGTTCCAGGGGCAAAGGACAAATACAGCTGGGTATCATCTGCAAGTGAAAACCCACACTGTAATGCCAAATGAGCTCTCCCGGGGCAGCATGTATAGCGCGAATAACTTCGGTTACAAGATCGAACCCTGAGGCACTCCACATGACAGGGGCTTCGGGGAGGAGGAGGAGGAGAAATTCCCCATCACCACCCGCTGCTCCCTGCCAGAGAGATAGGACTCAAACCAGTTGATGACAGTACTGGCAAGTCCACAATACTCTTGAAGGTGATCCGAAAGCATAATGTGATCCACAGTATCAAAGGCTGATGAGAGATCAAGGAGAACAAGAACTGACCTGTCCTCTGTCTCTATCCCTGAGGAGGTCATTATGTACCCTAACTAATGCTGTTTCAGTGCTATGCCTGGCACTGAAACCAGACTGGAATGACTCAGATGTCAAAGGACATGAGGTGTTCTTTGAGCTGATGCACCACTATTTTCTCAACAACCTTGCTCAGAAATGGCAGGTTGGAGATTGGACAGTAATTTGCCAGGATGTCAGGGTCAAGAGACTGCTTCTTCAAGAGGGGTCTGACAAGAGCCCCTTTCAAGGCTTCTGGAAAGACTCCCTCTGACATCAAACACCAGACAATCTCAGTGAACACCGGACCAATGGTCCTGACACATCACATCAAGAAACGAGTCGGGGCCAGGTCCAGTTCACAATAAGTGTGTTTGAGCTTCGAGATCACCTCAATGATCTCAACCACCTCCACTGGTCTAAACTCATCCCAGACAAACAGAGTGCCTCTGCTCACCCCAGGCCGATCACTGCAAGGCAAAGTTTGCCTCACTGACAGGATCCTCGACCGGATGGAAGACACCCTGTCAGAGAAGAACAGAGCAAACTCCTCACACAAATTGATTGAAAAAACTTTTTTCGGCTCTAGACAGACTAGATGTAAAAGTCTGTCCACAGTCCGAAATAGCTGAGATGGTCTTTTCTTCCCTGCAGCAATCTTCCTGGACAGGAACTCTGCCTTCTTCCGGTTTCTTTCCCATGTGGTACTCATAATAATGAACATGCAAGGCCATTTTGTCCTCTGATGGGTCTACCACCAGCAATGCTCCAACTTCTAACCCCTGATATTCATTGCTTTGAGATCCCCGTCAAACCAAGGGGATCTCAAGTGAGAAGATCTGGGTCATATACGAACTGGTGCGATGGCATAGAGTGCTTCAAAAACCACCTTATGATAGGCGGCCACCGCCTCGCCCGTGCCAACCGCATATGCAGCGTCTACTTTAGATAAGTCAGCTATCACCATCTGTCCCTCTGAGGACAATCCCCTCAAAGGGTGATAGCCAACCATCTCGATAGGGGAGGGACTTTCGGGGGGGGCTCCAAACAAGTACTTCACTGTGCAATGATCAGACCAAACGACCTGATCAGTCTTGAGGTTTGTTACCTCAAGCCCCAGTGAGAAAACCAGGTCGAGCATGTGGCCATGGTGATGGGTCACAAAAGTAACTACTTGTGTCAGGCCGAGTGATGACATCAACTGGAGGAGGTCAGAACCAAATTGCAAGGATTCATCATTGACTCAGGCACTGAAGTTCCCCAGAATCAGACATCTGGGGGACTCAGACACCTCGACGATGACGAAGTCTGCAACCTCCTACAGGAAATCTCCTCCCAACCCTGGGGCCCTGGGGGGAGGGGCGGTAAATGAGGACAATCCTGCAGCCTGCACTTGGACCTCCAAGCACTGCCACACACTCAAAAGACCTGGCCAGTCCCATTGGGTGCATGGCGAAGCCCAAACTGGATCTAAAACAGATGGCCACACCCTGCACTGCGTTCCCTCCTCAGGCAGTGCACTATGGAGTACCTAAAGGAGACAGCCACCTTCAGAACTGGCCCATTGTCATCACCCAACCAGAACTCCATAATGCAAGCCAGGTCGACCAAGGAAATAAAGTCCGCCATAATTGCGATCTTGTTCCTCATTGACCTGGCATTGCACAGCACAACTCGAAGGGGATTGGTAGGTGCTGTCGGCCCTCTGGCTATCTGTCCACTCAGTCTGGTGGGAACCCTGGGGATGGAGACCAAACACGTCTGGCCTCTCTCTGGGCTCCATCTAATCCCAGGGTGTCTCCTGCACCTAACCACTCCAATACCACTCACCTCTGCTGAGCCCGCTACACCCCATCGCTGCCAACCTGCTGATTCCCTCATACTGCCGACCTCCTTGCAGCGCCTAGCTGTAGTAGCTGAAACTGGTCACAAAGCTGGGAAGCAGTGTATGCCAAGCACAAGGGTCCAAGGCTCCAGCACATCCTGATACAGACCACTACACCATAACTAATACTAAACACCCAACTATCCTTGGCCTCGCAGGGACAGTTATATTCTACTGGGCTAACCAACCCTTACGAACAAACAATCATCAAAACCACCTTAATACAAAATAAAAACTATTCACTCACACACTCCACGCACACCACACATTTACACCCCCACCCAGACTAAAAACAAATTCCCACCCACCAAAGTCCCACCCTAAAATTAAATAATAAATATAACCAGAATTTAGTCTTCAGGAGAGACCAAAAACCGTGCTACGAGTAAAGTGAAATATGATTACAGCTCCTTCATAAGAGCAATGTCCAAAGTCAATTTACTGAGTTCAAGTTAAATGATCAGCACACCTTTCCAAGTGCATATTCCGCTAGTATGGTAGTGTCACAGTACGCTCTCACCAGACTGCACACAATCCCACACTTGGGACTGCAACTTCTGTGAAGAAGATGGCACACAGTAAACAGGCTCTTCAGTCATGGGAGAATTTAATCTGCCCCGTCTGTAAGGAACTGTTTTGTGATCCGGTGGCTCTGGACAGCGGGCACCGCTTCTGCCTTGAATGCACTAATGGAGTTTGGGGCTTGGGAAATTAACAGAGTCGCTGCTGTCCCGGGTGTGGAGTGCAGACAGTGCATTTCTAACCAGACACTGGCCAAGCTGACGGAGAGAGCAAAGGGAATTGATCTGCTAACCAATGTATGGGGCAGCTTGAGACTGACTGTGCGCGGTACCTGCTGTGTTTCCCACTGTAATGAAGAATCCATTAAAGTCCAGCTCCAGATGTGTACTCATCACTGGGGTGCATTCACCAGCAATATGGATCAGCACTTCTACCCTGGTAAGGGGGATGGAGAGACACCGACAGTGCCACGTACCGGCAACGGAGAGATGGATTCAGAGCACTGCTCTGCATTCAGTTGCTAGTATGGAATGACCAATTTATCTTAGTAAGGATGACGAAAAGGGACTGAATGTGTCTGGTCCTGGGAACAGTGGAATTTTCTTGAAGAGTGATTCACAGCGATCTTCGGTACAGAGTTTGGTCGCCAGTATAAAGCGAGCCTTTTACCTCAGTACAGCACAAGAAAAAAAACTGAAAGTGCCTTGCTATTGCTTAATACTACGGGAGTTCCACCAAAAGTATAGACCAAATTCCCCACCTGCACCCTTCCTCTGCTGAGAGATTACAGTTTTACAATGTCCCCTACATGTATAGCTCCCGCCCCCACCACCTGTACAGTTCCAGTTTAAGCACTGGGAGCACAGAAACGTCCCACAGTGGCCTATACTAGTGATGGCTGTGCTTCAGATGGAGACCATTAGAGTCAACACTCTGCATCCTGATTTTCAATGGTAATTCAAGAAGGCTTGGGACAAGCATATGGGGCTGAGTGCTGGGGGGGGAGCTGGCCGGGAGGGGGAGGTGTAAGGGGAAAAATGGGGCAGACTAGATGGGCCGGTATGGTCATTTTATGCCATCAAGCTTCTATGATTATGGAGTGACTTGTGTACCTTAGCAGGGAGAGTCCAACAGTGCCCGGTACCGGACGCAGCTGCGGTTCAGATAGACACTGCAAGTCCAAGCGCACTGCCTGTCTATGCCCCTGTCCGAGTGTTAGCAGCACAGACCCACATCTCATTTGTCTCAGTGACAGTGCCACAGGTGGGCTCGGACAAAACGTTTGTACTAACGAGAAGGAAAGGCTCTCTTCTGTAAGTGTGAAAGAGGCCCCTGGCATAGAGTCGACTAGGGACTTACCAATCCCTGAAGGAAGGAAAGCTGAGGAACTGAACTGCAGTACTGACCAAAATGAAAGGCTGTTTCCTCCCGAGTGCACGAGGGGGAGGATGGGGGGTTGTTTTACTTATATGGGGACAGGCATGGGGTGGGGTGACAGCACACAGAGGAGGGAGTTGGAATGGGTGTTTACTTTATATGTGTACATGGAATGGAGGTTGGGGTGGACAGCACACAGAGGGAGGGGAGGTTTTTCTTCCACTGTCATGACAGGCTCAGGACGTTGAAAGCCGCCCAGCTGTTCGGCTGAGGAGGCATCAATGAAATCAAAGGACCAAAGCCCTCTCTGATTGGAGCGACTTCAGTCCTTTGAAGTATATAAAGTTTATGCCCAGCAAGAAAGTGAGAGTCACTATTAAGCATTAGTGGTCATCGATCTGAACTACCGAGCCCCTACTATTGTGAACTACAATGGGCTCAGCAGTGACACACCCCCACAATCTCTTTTCACTCCTTACAAAACATTTGGTGAACAGGCGCATCAAACGTAAAAATAGGTGACATACCCATAACTGTAGTTCTACTACTAGTAATTCACATCCTCAATATAGCAGATTTCACTTTGTATTTGTTTGTCCCCACTTTTCCAAATCTTGATTTGCAATAACATATAACTCTACATAGGACAGGTACTGAACAGGTATATAACCATATGCTGCCCACTAGTAGCACCAAAATATAGCAGACACAGCATTTTATTAATCTTTAAATGTAGTCACTTCTTACTTTTTAATTCTAAAATATTTTTTTTCCTTTTGCTTATTAGAAAGTAATTAAATTAGGCCCAGAAGACACCATCATTTTAGGCGACCTGAATTTAAATTGGCTAGCCAATGCATCCGCACCACTAGTATCCTTTTGTGACACTCATGGCCTCACTCAATTAATTAAAGAACCAACAAGGATTAACCTAAAAACAAAATAACAGCACACTTCTGGACATTATGCTGGTCAATAAGCTTCACCTGTATTCTCATGCTGGAGTGCTATTTAGTGACATAAGCGACCATTGTCCCATAGCTGGTATAAGATCTTCATTCAAGCCATCCAACCCAGCAACATTTCTCCCAAGAAGGTCTAAAAAGAACCTTAATATCACAAGATACCTCCATGATTTGTGTCACACCACTCGCTGGCAAGATTTCTATCTCACAGGTTCAGTAGAGATAGCTCTACAAGTCTTAAATGACATTATCACTAGTGCCCTCAACATACATGCACCTCTCTCCAGTGTCAGAACCAAGCTCAAAACCTGTTGATGGTTCTCTGCTGACCTTAAATCCGCATTGCTTGCTAGGGACAAGCTCTGGAAAAGGGCAAGAAAGACCAAAGACCCAAATGATTGGCTTCTATTCAGAAAAGCCAGAAACTCCTGCACAAATAAAGTGAGAAATGCCAAGGCTGCCTTCTATACAGCAGAACTGGATGCCTCCTACCATAACCCTGCCAGATTCTGGGGGACCATAAAGGGGATCTTAGGACAAGATTCTACCCCTGTCTTACCACCCAAAGTGCACCTAAACAATGTGGATATCACTAACAAGCAAGAAATCTTGAATGCTTTCAACAACCAGTCTACTACAGCCGCCTAGCATTCGACTCTCTCCAGCAAATCTATTATGGTCACAATTAAACTTCCAGACTACTGAGGCACATAGGCTACTTCCACATTTTCCTTTAAGCCTATACTTCTAAAAACAAGTAGAAGACCTACTACTCCATTTGGATACAACTAAAGCGAGGTGCAGACTCTCTCTGACCCCTATTTTCTAAAATTGCTCTACGCCTTTAGCAGCCCCCTAACTCACCTTTTCAACTTGTCACTAGCCACTGGATCTATTCCTGCAACTTGGAAAACAGCTCAAGTGTTTCCTCTACTCAAGGCAGGTGACCCCATGGACCTCAATAACTATAGGCCCATATCCATCTTACCAGTATTGTCCAAAATGCTTGAAAAACTAGTGAACAGCCAATTAAGTGCCTATCTAGACACCAATAATCTGCTTAATCCAGCTCAATCTGGTTTTAGATCCACCATCTCTGCCTTAGCAAAAGTCACTAATGATTGGCAGACTGAATTAGACAAAAAGAATAATATCTGTGCTGTATTTCTGGATTTAAGCAAAGCCTTTGATACTGTGGACCATGAACTACTAATCTCCTCTCTACACTCCATAGGCCTCGACTCAGTCTCTCTTCAATGGTTCAGATGCTACCTCTCTGGTAGATTACAGCATGTAAAAAATGAAGGTGACCTATCTACCTCAAAACCACTCCTAAGAGGTGTACCACAAGGTTCCATCCTGGGCCCTATCCTCTTTGCCATTTATATCAATAATATTGATTCCAACCTCACCACATCTAATATTCACCTTTTTGCAGATGATACTGTCCTATATGTCAGTAGTCCTACACCATCAAAAGCCTGTGAACTTTTACAATCTGAGTTCTCTCTGCTGCAGCACAAACTACTAGAAAAGAAACTCCTACTGAATGCCAAGAAAACGAAAGCCATGTTCTTCTCCTCCAAGAGCTTTTCTTCCACTCTCACACCAAACACCCTTCCCCAACTATCTACCATCCTTGGTGAAAGTCTGGACTATGTAGATAAATTTAAATATCTTGGGGTTTGGATTGACAATAGACTTGACTACACTAGCCACATTGAAGAACTCCTGAAGAAGCTCAGGCAGAGACTTGGCCTATTCTACAGAATAAAACATTACCTAACCAAAGACTCTAAACAAAGATTAATCCTGGCATCATTCCTATCCCTCATTGATTATGCTGATTTCCTGTATAGTCACTGCTCCCTTTTCCCACTTAAACAAGCTGGATACCTTGTATCATAGAGCTCTTAGATTCATTACAGACCTTCCTTTCAGCACCCACCATTGCTTCTTCTATACTGCAGTCGGGCTGGACATCCCTATATCATAGAAGAAACAAAATGCTGCTCTATGGATCTACAAAGCTCTAACAAACAAATTACCATCCCACATTTCAGATTGTTTTACCCAGGTCATATCCAGACCATATGACCTAAGGAACAACAAACTCATCATGCTGAAGATACCTATTACCTGTACCCGCATGGGAGGGCTGCAATCAGCTACTCTAGCACTTATTTGGAACCTCTTCAAAAGATCCTGAAGTTGAATGCCCTCATTCCATTAACATCCTTCAAAAGCTATACACTAGTCTCTTTCCAGAGCCATGCAACTGTTTTCACAAGGCCTAGTCCTATCACAACCCACTTTTTCTCCCACACCCTTTTTTCCTCACATTTCCACCCTTAATTTGTTTTTTGTAGCCTTCACCCACCAACTCATACCTGACCTTATTCCCACAATCCCACCTCCTCGCTTTAATCTCTCATTACTGTCTTATTTTACTCCTTTTATTATAACCCAGTTTCTTTGGCTCATTGCCTTGTATATATGTAAATATTCTTGCTTTTTGTTCATTTATAATGTCCTGGTTTTTGTACTCAATCTATATCTTGTATTTGTGTAAAAAATTGTACCTTTATATTGTTATGACCAATCAGGTCCATCTTGTAAATGAGCTATGCTCAATGATGCTCGCCTGAATAAATAAAGATTTTGATTGATTGATTGATTGATTGAAAGTTTACCACTTGACAGTATTATGTTTGCTATGTAGAACAATGCTTTTCCTGGCAGCTGACAGGCCTAATTCTATTCTTCTTTATAGCTCATCAACATTGCAACCTCACATGTCGTGACATCAAAAGTACCAATCTGGCACCTGTTGTGGAGTCATAGTCATTGAGGTCATAGAGAGCTGACGACGTATGAGGAGGAAAGGAATTAGATGTGTCAGCCTCCAGCCTATGTGCTGTTCCACACATCACACCAAGTACTGTGAGATACAAAATCTTCTAATCAGTAAAATGGGGGACAAAAAAGTACCTACATATGACCCACTCCATAATAACCGACAACTCCACAGTTGCTGGTGATGAAAACATCGCTAATTCATTCAATAAAATGTTTGTGATCTGTTACCGTACATACCTGACCCTCCTATGCACACCACCACACTCACTGAGCCTCCCATCCTCCCACCCAGGCCCGCACTTTACTTCAGAAAGCTCTCTCAGAAGGAAGTATTCACTTACCTTACTAAGTCTAAAATGTCCACCCAGCTAGGTCCCAATAACATTGACATGAAACTCCTTAAACTTGTCCTACAGGAAGTCACCCATCCCTTGCAGATTATCTTTAACCTTTCCTTATCCACTGGCAAAATCCCTGAGCTGTGGGGAAAAAGATTGCATCACTCCGGTACATAAAGGGAGTGCTGGCAACCTTCCCCCTAACTATCGCCCTATCTCCATCTTGTCACCGCTGTCTAAAATTCTGGAGAAAGACATTAATGATCAGCTCACACACTATTTTTTATTTATTTTTATTTATTTCGCTCCAGTCACGGCTCGTGGGGTCATCTCTCAGGCATCCAGTCCTTTATCACTGCCGCCTGTGGATCCCTCAGACGAGGCCTCCTCCCCATAGCTGGCACCCCCAGTTTCACCTACTGGGAAGGTAGCCCTATGCCTCTTTGGGCTCTCTTACAGACAGACTCTGTGCAGGTGGAGGCCCAGAGGGAGGGAACTGGAAGGCCAGCTGAGGAACCTGGAGGAGGGCATGGGGACTGGTGCCAGTCACACCTACTCATGAGCCATTTTTTTCCTTTGTTCTCATTGCTTTCCCCACCCTCGTGGTCACACCCCCAGCTTGCTGGTGCACCCAGCAGCCCTGCCAGCGTCGGCCATCCATACATGCAGCTCAGTGCTCTGCGGTGCCCCGATCTCCACCAGGGGCAGCTGACGTCGGACTCCCAGTACCCTCCCCGGATAAGACAGCAGTCAGTGGGTGCTCAATCCAGTCCCTCTCCTGCTGACCCCCGGCACCGAGCTCGGCTCGAACTTCGGTTTGCTGGCATGCACGGCAGTGGCGTCCAGCACCTCAACCCTCAGCACCACCAGGCCGGCTCAGCTCACACCCTATTTGAATACTTATGTGATACTTGCCAGGAACAACACGGCTTCAGGAAAAATCACAGCACTATGACAGCTCTTTTGGGATTTACAGATGCTCTGCACTGTGCCCTTGACAATGATGAAATAGTCGGGTACATACATATTGCCCTCACCAAGGCATTTATTTACTGACTGAAACGTTTCACCAGGAAAGGCACACTGAACAACAAGTTGCTCGTCTCACAGTGTGATCTTGGGGGGGGGGGGAGTTACAACTGGATGTAAAACAGAGATTATTCTTACAATTACAATTAAACATAAGGATTTAGGTACAGAGATTTAAACAACAATATCACCAACACTGCTGGAAAGGCGTTACAATTAAGAGACGGGTGAACAGTACAGTTATGCAACTGAAGTACTAGGGGAAGGTCAAGCAAGAGGGACAGGGGAAGCCAGCTGGGGGAAGGAGAAGCAGGTAAGGCAGGCGGAGCCAGGACTTTCATTTATTTATTAGCTTTTGTTGACCAGGTAGGTGCATTAGGCAAAACCCTGCCTATTTTCAAGCATGACCCGACATTGCCAGTAAGAATGAATGCAAAGCCCAGTTGTGTGAGACAATTAACACAGGACTAGGGCAAGCTACAGTAGCAGCTCAGACAGAACAAAGAACGGGTAATTTAGTACAGTGCATATAAGTGCTGAGGCTTCCAATTTAAGTGCAGTGGAGTAGAGTGGAGTGACTGAATGGGGGGAGCAGGTAGGGTGGGGAAGGAAGAGGCATGCCTAGAACTAACCCCTCCAGGATGCTGAAACCCTGCCAAGGGGCAGAACTAGGCAAGGACATTGGTGAGAAGAATAGCAGGTTGGGTAGATGGGAAGGTGAGGGAGAGATGGGAAGGAAGAGGCATGTTTAGAACTAACCCCTCCGGGAAGCTGAGAACCCTGCCAGGGGGTAAAACCAGGAAACGACATTTGGGAGAGGAGGAATAGGACAGAGGTATAGGCAACGGGTGGGGTAAATGGATGGGGTATAGGGTGACATGCTGGGGAACAGGCTCAAAAGAAAAAGTTAAGGAGTATTAAAACAGGTGCAGCTAGAGGCGAGATAGTTACAGTATGTAAGGCAGAGTCAAGGAAGAAGTAGCAGTAGTAGTAGGAGTGTCGTATTTGGTGGGGGGGGGGAAGAGAGTTCCAAAGTTTCAGGAAAAGATGGGCGAAACCAGACTGTCTGATAAGTGTGGATCGGCAGGGGACTAGCAATATATGAGTGTCTGTGGATCTGAGGGCATGGGGGTACACAGGGAGCATGAGAGGTGGGGGGAAGAGTTCCCCAAGCCAAAATTTAGCAATGGGTTTGGCACAATGAGCGAGGTGCCTGTTGGCAAGCGGGGGAAAGGATAGGGCATGGTAGAGGTCATAGTGATGAGTTTGGGATGGAGCATCAAGAGTAAAGTGGCAGAAGGAGTTAAAGAGAGTGCCCAATCTGGTTAGGGAGGATTTGGGAGTGGCACCATAGACTACATTGCAGTAGTCAAAAATGGGAAGAATCATCTTCTGGATAAGTTCACGTCACGCCGTAGGAGGGATGCAACTATGGTTCCTGAATAAGGCACCAAGCTTGGGGCACAGTTTTTTCAGGATGGCATCAATGTGGCCAGAGAAGTTGAGGTGTTGGTCCAGCCAAACCCCAAGGTATCTGAACAAATCATGGGAGGATGGGGTGGTACCCAAGGACTGGAGGAGGGCAGATGTGATTCCTCTTCACAAAAGTGGGAGCAAGGCAGAAGCAGGAAACTACAGACCTGTTAGTTTAACCTCAGTGATAGGGAAAATGATGGAATCACTTCTGAAGGAAAGAACTGTCGAGTATCTAGAGGCCAGAGGGGCACAGGACCCTAGGCAGCATGGATTCACAGCGGGAAGGTCATGCCAGACGAATCTGATAGATTTATTTGACTGGGTGACCAAAGTAGTAGATCAGGGAGGGCTGTGGACATGGCCTACCTAGACTTTGGCAAGGCATTTGACACAGTCCCACACAAAGATTAATATACAAGTTAGCCAGCCTGGGAGTGGGTCCCAAGATGACAGCCTGGGTAAAGAATTGGCTGGAGAATAGGACACAGAGAGTAATAGTAAATGGAGTCCACTCAGAAGAAAGGAGGGTTACTAGTGGGGTACCGAGGGTTCAGTATTAGGACGGTCCTCTTCAATGTCTTTATAAGTGACATTGCAGAAGGACTGAAGGAAAAGTGTCCCCTTTGCAGAGGACACAAAGATCTGCAACAGAGTTGATGCACAGGGTGGGGCGGAAAGGATGAGAAGGGACTTGGCAAGGTTAGAGGAATGGTCAAACGTATGGCAGCTTAGATTCAATGCTAAGAAGTGCAAGGTAATGCACCTGGGAAACAAAAACCCAGGGGAAGAGTACACAATGGGGGTGAGATACTAACAACAACAAAAATGGAAAGGGACCTGGGGTAGTCATATCAGATGACCTAAAGGTGAAGCAATGTGAGAGGGCAGCAAGGAGGGTTGGGGGATACTGGGATGCATAGGAGAGGCATCACCAGTAGAAAACAGGAAGTTATTATCCTCTGTACAGACAGCTGGTGAGACCCCATCTGGAGTACTGTGTGCAGTTCTGAGACCCAATCTGCAAAGACATAGACAGGATGGAAGCTGTCCAGAGGAGGGCAACTAAAATGGTGCAGGGTCTGCACCAGAAGACATATGAAGAGAGACGAAAGGAGCTTAATATGTATAGCCTCGAGGAAAGGAGGGAGAGGGGGGACATGATAGAAACGTTCAAGTACCTCAAGGGAATCAACAAAGTCCAAGAGGGTAGCATCTTTCAAAAAAAGAGGTGTGCAAGAACAAGAGGGCACAATTTGAAGATAGAGGGGGGGGCGGCTCAGAGGTAATTTAAGGAAGTATTTTTTCACAGAGAGGGTTGTGGATGCATGGAACGGCCTTCCGGAGGAGGTTGTGGAGTCAAAATCAGTGGTGGAATTCAAGCATGCATGAGACAGTCATAAGGCAATTCTAGGGGGTGGGGGTAGGAAGAAGTAGGCTGCTGCTTAACTAGGATCTGCAGCTTATCCAGTAGGTAGGGAAATGGGCAGACTGGGTGGGCCAAGCGGTCCTTATCTGCCATCAAATTCTATGTTTCTATGAGGAGGTGTCCTCATGGATAGTCCCATCCAGGGTGTAGAAAGAGTGTAAGGGATATAACCTAGAGAGTCTCTGCTTAGTGCCAAAGGTCATGGAGACAGTATTCTTGGCATTGAAGAATAACTGATGTGAGGCACACCAGAGCTGAACCTTGCAGAAGTCATGCTGTAAGGTGGTTGCTACATCGGCATGACATTTGCCAGAGGTGAACAGGACAGTGTCATCAGAGTTGATCTGGATAGAGGAGAAGGGAGAGCAGACTGAGGGCAAGTCATTAAGGAAGATGGAGAAGAGAATGGGACCAAGCACAGAGCCCTGTTGGTCTCCTGTGGTGGTAGGGAGGGGAGGAGAGACTGCATCCTGGATCTGGACTGATTGTGTTCTGCCTGTGAGATAAGCTCTAAACCAGTTATAGGCAGATGTAGACAGTCCAGCTGCCACAAGAGAGTCAAGAAGCAGGGCATGGAAGACTGTGTCGAAAGCCTTTGTGAGGTCGATGAAGGTGGCAGAGGTGATAAGGCCATTGTCCATCCCGGTGAGGATGGAGTCAGTGAGCCTGACAAGGGAGGTGGTGGTGGAGTGGTTCTTCCAAAAAACACACTGGAATGGGGTGAAAAAGGAGGAGTCAGAGAGAAAGGAAGGAAGTAAGCTGAGAGAGAACCAGGTGTTCTTGGAGCTTGGCAAGGGTGGGGAGGAGAGAGAGATTGGGCGATAGTTGCCAGGTGAGGAGAGGTCACCACTCTTTGGGAGAGGGAGGACCACTGCATGTTTCCAGGGTGAAGGGACTGATGAGGATGAAATGGAGAGGTTTAGGATTAAGGAGAGGGTAGGCAATGGATGGAGCTAAAGGATAGAGGAGTTTAGGGTCAAGATTATGTGATGATGAGCCTTTGGAAGGATTGATAGAGAAAAGGGCAGCAAGTGTTTCATCAGGGGAGACAGCAGAGAAGGAGAAGAAAAGGGCAGGCATGGGGAAGTTGCATGCAAGAGGGGGGGAGAAGGAGGGGAGGTTAGTAAGGAGGGACTTTAGGAGGGCCGAGGCACAGGATGTGTAATAAGAGTTAAACTCCTTGGCCACTAAGCATGAGTCAGATACTAATGAGTTATTTATTTTAAGCAAAGGGGGAGAAGAGGGCATGGACCACTTTTCAGAATTTGGAGGGGGTGTTGATATTAAGGGAAGCTGATTTAAAAATATTCACATTTGGCTAGTCTGGTAGCTTTTGTGCAGGCATTTCTTAGCATGCAGTACAATGCATAATCTAATAGAAGCTGAGTGGTCTTTGGTTTTCTCCAGGCTTTGTCTCTTGCCCTGAGACAGGTCAGTAATTCAGGGATGATCCAGGGATAATGGTTGGCACATACTCTAGCACGTTTATATGGGGCAAATGAGTTCCAGATAGTTGGGAATTCTTCGTTTAAGTAGGCGAGGACTTGGTCAACAGAAGGGGCAGAAGTTAACGGCGTCCAGTCAGAGATGGCTAGGTCATGGAGAAGGGGGTTAAGGTCTAGGGAGTTGAAGGAGTGGAGCTGCAGGATATTGTGTGGCGGTTTGGGTCTGTGGACCTTCCTGACTAGGAAAATTGGTGGTGATCACTGAGGGCATCCGGAAGGATATCAGATTTAATGACTCGGTGGAAGGTAAGAGCCCAGTCTATCAGGGAGTGGTTTAGGGTTTTATGATTTAGGTGGGTGGGTTCAAGGATGAGTTGGGCGAGACTGAGGGTGATAATGCCGTTACGTACCTTGGAAGTGGTGGGAGACAACCAATTAAGGTTTACATCTCCCAGAATGTATAACTCACCTTTATGTGAGAAGGAAGTTATAGAGGTGATGAGTTTGGTTGTATCAAATGGCTTGATTCCAGGGTGACAGTAGATTCCAGCTATGAAGATAGGGGAGGAGAAAGGCAGGGCAATGTTTACTACAAGGGCTTTGTAGGTGGTGGGTAAGGAGGATGAGAGAATGGTTGTGTACTGAAGTGTGGACAGGATACACATGGCTACACTGCCACATCTGCCAGCCCTGTCCTGCCTGATTATGGAGTAGCCTGGCATGGAGATGGAGTGGTCAGGTATTTTGTCATTTAGCCAAGTTTCAGTTATAATTAAAATATCAGATGTTAGGGAGAGAACAATAGGTTGCAATAGGCCAATTTTTGTAATGAGACTGCAGATGTTTAAGTAGAGGATTTTCAGGTCATTTGGGAGGGCGGAAGGATTATGGGAATTTGGCACGTTAGAGGTAGAAGTGCTACAGGGAGGGGTGGGGGCTGTGGGGCCGGGGTTCAGATGAATATTACCTGATGCAAGTGCAATAATGAGGAGGTGGAGTTTGGGGCTTTTGTGACAGACCGAGTATTTGGGAATTGTTGGGGGGGAGTGGGGCTAGGTGAGAAGGTGATTAGGAGGCGAAAGAAAGCAAGGTAACCAAGTACTGAGAGTAACGTGGCAGGAGGGAGGTGGGGAAAGTGATTCCAGAGTGCTATAGAAGGTGCCGATATAATGGCAAGAATAGAGGTAGGAGCTAGGAGGACGGAGGGGAATGGTGTGTCAGGTTTGTTAGGTTGCAGAACTTTTGAAGCTAGGGTATAAAAAGTAGAAATAAGAAATAGAAGGAGGGAAATAGAGGAAAGAAGGGTAAACATATTGGAAGTAGGTGAGGGTACTAATAGGACTGTGTGAACAGGGTCTGTAGCCAGGGAGTTATTACATGAAGCTTAACAGAAGAATAGTGGTACAAAAAGAAGCAGTTGCAACTGGTTTGAGAAAGCCTATAAGATTAGAGAGCACAAATGTTGAGCCAATACGCCAATGGGGAGCTAGGAGTGGCCTAGGTGCATTTAATAGAGGCAGGGTTGGGGTGGGTGGGCACGACAAAATAGAGAGCTGCTGGAAGTTGGTTAGAGAAAGTTAGCAGCGCTCAGGATGAGACGAAAGCAGAGGACTGCTTCAGGAATGCAATGTCCAATCAGAGGCAAAGCCGTAAAGAGCATCAGCCAATAGCGGGCCAGAACTGGAAGGCAGAGCCAATCGGAGACCCAGCTTGAAGTCCTGGCGATGGCAAGGAAAGTACCTGTTTCTGGTGGATGATCTGCGGGCAGGAGAGGTGGCGCAGTCGGGCTGGCTTTCCTGCCGCAGCCCCGGAGTTCAACTTGTTAACCATGCCCTGCACTGCTGGAAACTTCTTTCCTTGGGCCTGTCCTCTAATGTTGTGTCCTGGTTCACAAACTACCTGGAAGGCAGAACCCAAGCAGTGAAATGTCATACAGCACTTTCCAACACTCTACCAGTAACTGCTGGAGTCACTCAAACATCCATCTTTGGTCCATTTTTATTCTTTTTATTAATAAATTGCCCACTGTCCGCAAGTCCACTAATGTTCTTTGTGCAGATGATGCGGTCATCTTTACCACCGATATGAACCTGGGAACCTGGCAGCAGAAACTCCAGTCTGACTGAAGTGCCATACAGGGCTTGTCCTCCTCCAAGCGCCTTGTGTTGAATGCTAAGAAAACTAAATGTATGGTCTTCACCACCTGCAATAATCCCCTTACTCCCTACACTTTCAATAACCACCTCGTCAGGCACTCCCCTAGAGCAAGTGGCCACTTTCAGGTATCTTGGTGTCACCCTAGACTCAACCCTCTCCTTCATTGCCCACAATGACACCCTAGTCAAAACTGTCAACTCTAGGCTCGGCCTTCTCTTCCGCCACAGAAACAGTTTGCTCCCTGAAATCAAAAAGCTACTTGTTAGGTCTTACATCACTAGTCTTATAGACTACGGGATCACTGTCTATAGCTTGGCAAATGATGGTGATCTATCTAGAGTTTGGTGTACCCTTAACAGAGCCTGCTGTTTTGCCCTTGGCCTAAAATGTGACACATACATCTGTGTACTGTACAGTGGCCTAAACTAGCTTAATCTTGAATCCTGACTGCACATCAATACCCTAGTCACTGGACAAAAAGCACTTTTTAGCTCTCTGTCCCCAGGCCTTCAAGCCATGTTCAACTTCATGGCCCAAACATACTCCACCAGGGGAGTGGTACAACATACCCTGCTCCTCCCATGAAGGAGACCCTCACTAGGCCAAGCTGGCTTTTCCTAAAGATTTGCCAAACTCTGTAAGAGCTGCCACCCCCTTGAAAGCAGACTGCACCCTTTCCCAATTTAAATCTGCTCTCCTCTCCTCCCTCTCCTTATCCAGTCCTGCTGAAGCTATATGAGCTACTCTGAACTGTTATTAAATCTGAACTGTTATCAATTGTATTTAATGATGCCCACAGCTTGAGCGTGGCAGCACCTAAACGTAGAAGGCAATAAGACTGTGAATTATAATGTACAGCACATCTTTGTCCAAAGTGCTGTAAGTACTAAATTGTACTGTATTCCCCTGTTATTTTCCTGTTGATGCTGACTCTAAACCATTTGAAAATAGGCTCTGTCTAAAGGGTTTTATGTGGAATAAATAAATAAATATGAACATGAGAAACTGCCAGCAGAGGAAGGCCATTATGGTCTATCGAGTCTGCCCGATGCGGACCCCCTGTGTAAACTGTTTACAGTGGGATCTGCCCCCTTCTCCTTTAACTGCAACCCTTCCCATATACCTCAGATATAAAAAGTACTAATTGACTACTTTTAAAATGAATATTCATTTCAGGCAGTGTACTAGCTGTTTAACCTAAATAATAACATTGAATGGCAATATTCTACAGAGAACACAAAATGCAACTCCCAAAGAACAAAAGGAGAACTGTAGCAAGCAAAACAAATGGATGGTCCTATGGGTCTTTTTCCACTGACACATTCTACATTTTTATGAAATGTTATTATGCACACACAGATGATGACACTACACCTCATGCCATGCTGGTGACCTGGGTTCGGGAATGGACTCAGGTCACTTGGGGGTCGTCCGGGGCGAGCACTGCTGACAGCTCTCCTTCCTCGGGGAAGGGGGGACAGTGCAGTGTGCTACAGGCCGACACCCAGCGGTGGCTGGGTGATGGCACAGGGGCACTGCTCAGAATGGGAAGGGCCCACATACAGGGCATTAGACTGCTTCCACGGAGGCCGAGACAGTCACCCCACCCACTGCACGTTCATGGGCCCTGGGGTGTAAAACTGGAGAAAAAAACGGAGCTTGCAGGCTCCATGATATCCGGCTGCGCCAGTGCCGACCCCCAACAATCTGGATGTTGGCTTCTGGGGATGAGGGGAGGCCAGCACCCCTCGCCACTGGCCATGTGATGGGGGGGACCCGTGGGGGATGGCCAAGGTGGGATGGGTGCAGGGAATCCTGGCTGGAGAGACGAGTCCCCTGCGGGGAAGGGGCCAGAGCCACTTGCCTGCTCTGAGGAGGAGCATAAAAAAGTGTATATGGAAAAAATAAAATTAAGATCCGAAAGTCTATCACCCCTCTCGTCCCCAATTGTCTCTAAAAGGAACGCTGTCAACCCTTTTTTGCATCACATTATTTCTAGTTGAAAACACATTTTATGACTACCTTCCTTCTTTAAAATTCATCAGTTTTGCTGTTTGTCTGCTTCTTTTCTTAGCAGAACTGAAATCTGCCCTGAAATCATATTTATTTAATGCTGATGACTGTTTTATCATTTTTTAAATTATATATATATTTATTTGTTTTAATGATGTTTTATTTATATTGTACAACGCTATGATCATTTCGGAATTTTTTATAAATAAAATTTTGGTTACTTGCATGCTAATGGTTAAATTATACCTAACCATGTTTGGTTCAAATCTATTATCTACTCTTATTGTAAACTTTCTGAATATTTAGAACACCCCCAAACAGTGTAGCCACTCTTGATGCAATAGTCTCCTCTCCTCCCACTACATTGTGAGTGACTAGGCTGTGCTGGGGGTATTCCCGAGTCCGGGAAGATGAAAAAGTTGTAGATCAAAGACTGTAAGCATGCGTGTTATTGTGCGGTAACACTAGTGTAGCGGGCCATTTGTTTTTCACTTTTTAAAACCAAAAAGTAGTACGAATCAAACTACCAGTTACATCAGCAATTTCCACAGACCATGACCAATCATAAACATAGGTTACTCACTTGTAGCCATAGTTCTACTAGTGGCATACAGTTTATTTATTTATTTAAGAGATTTACCAGGCAGGCATACTGAGAGGGGGGACCACTCGTTTCCAGATGTGACCTGGGGAGTTACAGGGGTACATTCAGGACAGGTATTTACAAGATAGTTTACATAGGTACAGAGTATGCACAAGCAGAGAACATTTGGTACACAGGAATTTACAAGTTTTAACTGGTATGTAGTAAGCAAGCAGAGAGCATGTAGTTACACAGGCAGTGTGCGAAACACATGACTAGGCACAAGGAATCGAAAACAAAATCAACAAAATGCATTAGACAATTTCCACCCTGTGGAGCTGCTGGAGGGGGTAACGATGCAGCACTAGCAGGGGCATATGGTTTATAGAAATTCAGGGTTGGTAGTAGCAGTTGTATGTGTCTGAGAAGTGTGCTTGGAGAAGCGGGTTAAGGAGTCTTAGGTTAGAGGTGATCCTGATGTCCACAGGTAGATCGTTCCAAAGTTTGGGCAAGCGATATTTGAAGGCTGATTGACCCTTGGATGTATGCATGAATGGGACTTGGAGAAGCCTAGAGTCGGAGCTTCTGAGTGAGTAGGCCAGGGAGGGTTTGGCCGATAAGGTGGTGCTGAGGTAAGGGGGAAGGGAATTGGACCAGAATTTAGCTATGACACTGGGGCAGTGGATCAGTCTGCGGGACACGAGCGAGTGAAGTGCTAGGGAGCTGTATAGGTCACAGTGATGGGTCATACGGGGGCAATCCAGGATGAAGCGATAGAAGGAGTGAAAGAGGGAGTCCAGGCTAGCCAGGGTGGATGAAGGTGCAGTGCCATAAACCACATCGCCGTAGTCAAAAATTGGGAGAATCATTTTGTGCACTATTTCCCTTCAGACCGTGGTGGGCAAGCACCCTTTGTTGTGGTATAGTGCACCCAGTTTGGGGTGCAGTTTTTTGTGTAGCGAGTCGATGTGAACAGAGAAGTCAAGGTGTTGGTCAAGCCAAACCCCAAGGTATTTAAAAGAGGTGCAAGACTCCAGGGGGGACCCATCCAGGGTATGGAAAGCGGGGGCAACAGCAAGGCGGGAGAGTCGAGGTTGCATGCCGAAGGTAAGGGAGACGGTTTTCTTTGCATTTAGGAATAGTTAGTTTGACCTGAACTATAGCTGTACAGCATCGAAGTCCTGTTGGAGAGCAGCGGAAACGACACCAGGGGAGGGGCCAGAGGCATACAGTACAGTGTAGTCCATCGGGAGGTTGTTTAGAAATACAGAAAATAGCAGCAGGCCCAGGACAGAGCCTTGGGGGACCCCCATGGTGATGGGGGGGGAGAGATAATTGGGAGCCAATTTTCACCGATTGGTGTCTGCCAGACAAGTAGGCCTTAAACCAACCAGTAGCAGGGCTGGAGAGGTCTGCATCATTTTTGTTTTGTTAGTAGCATGGGGTGGGAGACGGAGTTAAAAGCCTTGGCCAGGTCTATGAAAATAGCCACGTTCACATCCACACTCTGGCATTTCTGCTGGAGACAGTGAAGTCTTCAAGCTAAGCTCCTCCCACCAGCCAGGTGGTATATCCTCTGGCTCTGCTCCATGACATCAGATCTTTCGCACACTGGAAGAAGGGATTCGGGTGCCGTTTGCCAATTAGAGGTCAGGAAGGTTGTGTGGCTGTCAACTGTATACCACTAGCAGAACTACAGTTACAGATGAGTAACCTACACTTCTAGCAACGTGGACGCAGTTCACTGTCCACACACTAGTAGACTCCTAGCAGCCCTCCAGGAGGAGGGGCAAGGTGTGCACCCCTATTTAGCGCACAGAGACTGGAGGACAGAGGACTGAAAAGTAGCATCCCAATGACACAGTATGTCATTGCTGTAATGGAAGATGAAGGTGTGCTCTTTATTCCAGGTTGTAGCCCTGCAAATCTAGGCAAGGGAGCTATCCTTGGAAGCAGCCATCAAGGTAGGGGTATGGCTGGTGGAATGAGCCTTAAGGCCCTTTGGTAACTCCCTGACAGCCAACGTATAGCAGAGGTCCATGCAGGATGTAATCCACCAAGCAATCATCCACTTAGCTGCTGGTCTGCCAGGCGTGGCTTCAGTATATGTCACAGATAACTGGCAAGCCTCATCCCGAACTCCAGCTGTGCCCTCTTTATAGTACCAGAGCACCCTCTACAGGTCCAAAGTATGAAGCCTACAATCGGCCTCTGAAGTCAGATTGGTAAAGTATACTGGTAAGTTATTCACCTGGTTAGTTGAACCCAATATGAACTTCATGAGTAACCTTGGTGGGGGTGGGGGTCAAAGGATGACCTTGTCCTTGTGGAAGACCTGATAAGGAGACTCCACCGAGAGCACCTGAAGCTCATTGATCCTTCTGGCTAATGTGATGGCCATCAAGAAGGCAGCTTGCTTAACTGCCAGTAGCAGCAGCAGGTCCCGTGGAGCTGGAGGTTTGCACACCAGAGAGGACAAGTGATCCAGGCCTTTGAAAATGCACTTGACCACCTTCTCCTGGGCCACCATCAACATGCAGAGATGACTGGAGCCAGGAGCATCTTAAGGGGTCATCACTCCCAGTCCCGACAGAGAGGGAGCAGAGGTAGTTTCAGAGTGCTCACCATGGACAGGTAAGGGGATCAAGCCCCTTACCTTGGCAGCAGATCAAGAATCTCTTCTACTTAAAATGCATAGCATTTATGAGTTGACTCCTTTCAAGATGCTTCCACAGCATAAGGATGTCTTCTGAAGGTCCAGAGCCTGGAACTCTGGTGGCTTATGAACTAGACTGAGAGGTGCAGGGTTTGAAGGACTGGGTGCAGGACCGTCCCTATTGTTTGGTCAGCAGATCTGGGCCGAGAGGCAGCCCCCATGGAGGTCTGCTGCTGAGGCTGAGGAGATTCAGATACCAGAACTGCCTGGGCCAGTTGGGGGTTATCAGAATCATCTGCACCTTGTCTTTCTGGGCCTTGATCACAACTTTATGGATCAGAGGGAACCAAGGAAAGGCGTACAGGAGGCCTGGGATCCAGGGCCTTGCAATGGCATCTCGTAACACTGTCCCAGACTGTTGGGTGGGGGCAGGCACAGAACTGCTTCAATTTTCTGTTCTCCCACAAGGCAAAGTCCCTCTGGAAGAACAGGTGGTCTACCACGTCCTGATTCAGGGACCACTCATGCAACATCTCTCTGACCCAGCTGAGAGTGTCCGCCAGCTGTTCTCTCCCATGACATTGATTGCCAGGAAATCTGTTCCCAGGCTGTGCATAAATGTCCAGTTGCAGAGAGCTTCCCAACACAGTGGAAGGGAGTGCATTCCACCTTGCCAGTTCAGGAAGAAGATGGTGGTTGTGTTGTTTGTCTGGACCTGATCAACCTGATCCCAGATCAATGGAGTGAATTCCATCAGAGCCATATGCACTGCACAGAGCTTCCACAGGATGATGTGAAGATGGGACTCTGAGAGTGACCAGAAACCGTGGGGTCTGTGGGCTCTCAGGTGTCCCTCCCCATAAGAGATGCATCCATTATTGGCATGATGGATGACTCCAGACGGGCAAATGGGATTCCCTCCTCCAGGTGTTACTGGTGCAGCCACCCCTGGATGGCATCCCACACTAGCAGGGTCCCTACGACTGGCTTGTACAAGCGATTTGCACTGGGACCACTACCAGCCCAACTCCCACTGCAGGTGGCACATCCACTAGCAAGCTCAACAGACCATGCTGGTGGAGAATGCCATGTATCCTAGTAGCTGCAGGACGCAAGAGCCCAGCCTGAAATGATCAGGCAAAAGAGGAGACTCTGCACTACTGCCACTAGACCAGCAGGTAACTTAGTGAACTTACACAAAACAAATGTGGCCCTCCAGGCAAGACCTGCTGATCATTTCTGGGTATGCAAGGCTTCCACTGACAGGGCTGCTCCTTCAGCAGCCCATGATCAAGAATCAGTGCTAAACTTTTTAAAGGGTGAATGTATCAATGTTGTCTCCCTAATTAGCTGTTAATCTGCAATTGTACCTGACTGCTAATCATCTGCTTATTACTGCATCAGCTACATTTACACTGTCCTGCTGGGTTTCCACTGAATACTAGAGCTGGTTTTGCTATTATACATATATGCTCTTGTAGTTTTGATTAATATAATGGGGGGGGGAGGTATAACTAACAACCGATTCCCCAATGGGAGCTGGAACAGGGACTGGATCTAACCCATCACTGTGTAACCTTGGAGGAGACTCCAGCCACTGGGGCCACGGAGGAACCCCCGCTTGTGCGCCCCCTCTTTTTTAACCCTTGCCAATGAACTTGGGTTTTGGACGCCAGCACTGAAATGGCCCCTGATGGGGTTGCTGCGGAGGCTGTTGTAGCTGAAAGGACCATAACTGAAATGCCTTCTTTTTAGGCTTTTGGGCCTTTTGGTCCTAATGGGATGAAACTACAGAACCAAGGCTGACACTGAACTTCTCAATTCCCATGAGATGTCCTTCAACCCCATGGTCAAAGAGGTCGATGCCCAAGAAAGGGACACAGAAACATAGACTTTGATGGCAGATAAGGACCACTTGTCCCACCCAGTCTGCCCATTTCTCTACCTATTGGATAAGCTGCAGATTCTAATTAAACAGCCTATTTCCTCCTACCCCACTCCCGAATTGCCTTATATAGGTCCCATGCATTCTTGAATTCCCTCAATGTTTTTGACCCCACAACCTCCTCAGAAAGGCTGCTCCATGCGTCCACCACCCTCTCCATGAAAAAATAGTTCCTCATGTTGCCCCCAAGCCGTCCCCTCTCTATCTTCAAATCGTACCCCCCATGTTCTTGCACATCTCTTTTTCTGAAATATGCTACCCTCTTGGACTTTGCTGTTTCCCTTGAGGTACTTGAAAGTTTCCATCATGTTCCCCCTCTTCCTCCTTTCCTCAGGGGTATACATATTCAGCTCCTTTCATCTCTCTTCGTATGGCTTCTGGTGCAGACTCTGCACCATTTTAGTTGCCCTCCTCTGGACTGCCTCCATCCTGTCTATGCCCTTGCAGAGATGGGGTCTCCGGAACTGCATGCGGTACTCCAGATGAGGTCTTACTAACTGTCTGTACAGAGGAATAACAGCTTTATATTTTCTACTGGTGATGCCTACGCATCCCAGTATCCCCTCGGCACTCCTTACTGCCGTCTCACATTGCTTTCCTACATTTAGGTCATCTGATATGACTACCACCAGGTCTCTTTCCATTTTTGCTGTTGTTAGCTCCTCCCCACCCCACCCCCCACTGTGTATTCTTCCCTGGGTTTTGTTTCTCAGGTACATTACTTTGCATGAATCTAAGCTGCCATACATTTGACCATTCCTCCAGCCTTGCTAAATTTCTCCTCATCCTTTCCATCCCCCGCCCCGGTGCATCAACCCTGTTGCAGATCTTGTGTAAATCTTCAAGAAATTTTCCTTCAGTCCCTCAGCAATGTCACTTACAAAGACATTAAAGAGGACCGGTCCCAGTACTGAACCCTGCGGTACCCGACTAGTAAACCCCCTTTCTTTGGTGTGGACTCCATTTACCATTACCCTGTGTGTCCTGTTGTCCAGCCAATTTTTCACCCAGGCTACCACCCTGGGACCACTCCCAGGCTGGCTAACTTGTTTATTAATCTTTTGTGTGGGACTGTGTCAAATGCCTTGCTAAAGTCTAGGTAGGCCATGACCACAGCCCCTCCCTGGTCTACTACTTTGGTCACCCAGTCAAAAAAATCTATGAGATTTGTTTGACATGACCTTCCCACTGTGAATCCATGCTACCTCGGGTCCTGTGCCCTGCTGGCCTCTAGGTACTCAACAGTTCTTTCTTTCAGAAGTGATTCCATCATTTTACCAACCACTGAGGTCAAACTAACAGGTCTGTAGTTTTCTGCCTCTGCCTTGTTCCCACTTTTGTGAAGGGGAATCACATCCGCCCTCTTCCAGTCCTCAGGTGCCCTACCATCCTTCCATGATTTGTTACAAAGGGTAGTCAGTGGTGTCACTAGTTCTCCCCTTAGTTCTTTTGGAATTCTGGGGTGAATCCCATCAGGCCCCATTGCCTTGTCCACTTTCAGTTTTAGGAGTAATTCTGGGACTCTTTCTTCTGTGAATGGGCTGGTATTGACCCCCCTATCCAGAGTGCTTCTATTGATTGATTTAGGTACCTTCCCCTCCTCTTCTTTTGTGAATACTGAGCAGAAGTATTCGTTCAGTATCCCTGCTTTTTCACTGTCACCCTCTGCCCACCTCCCTCCCCCAGTGTTGGGTAAGTTATTTTTTCTATTACTTTCTATTACGTTTGGAAACATGTTCCAGAAAGCTCTGTGCAGTCACTAGCAAGGATGGATAAGTACTAGAAAAAGTAATACACCTTACAATTATAGTTACTTATTTCTTTTTATGCAAAAACAATACAAAAAGAATAAATAACTATACAAGATTAAATTTTTTGAAAGTAATAGGTTAGTTACTTTCAAATAAATGTAATCAGTTACAGTTACATATTTCTTTTGTATAAAAAGACATAAGTAATTGTAACTGCAAGGTGTATTACATTTTCCAGTACTTCTCCATCCTTGCTAGTGACTACACAGAGCTTTCTGGAACAAGTTTCCAAAAGTAATAGAAAGTAACAGAAAAAGTAACTTACCAAACACTGCCTTCCCCTTTATTAAGCCTCACTATCCCTTCCTTGGTCTTTCTTTGCTCCCTAATGTACCTAGAAAAGGTTCTATCCCCCCTTCTTAACTGAATTGGCTATCTTTTCCTCGGTTTGGGCCTTTGCTAGTCTGACATAGAAACACAGAAGCCGATGGCAGATAAGGACCGCAAGGCTCATCCAGTCTACCCATTTTCTTTTTTACCTTATGAATGTGCCATAGGCCTTTACTCTGTCAATGGCCTATCTATTCATACTCATCTGTATTGCTCCCTTATGCCTATCCCATGCCTGTCTGAAGCCCTGCACTGTAGTCATATCCACCACTTCTTGTGGTAGGCCGTTCTATGCATCCACCTGCCTTTCTGTGAAAGAGAACTTCCTCACATTACCCCTTAGTTGGCCTCCCTCTAATCTCATGCTGTGTCCTCTTGTCCTGCTATTTTTCTTATACTGAAACATGTTAGACTCGTTCACCTTGTTAATGCCCTTAAGGCATTCGAATGTTTCAATCATATCACCTCTCTCCCTCCTTTGCTCTAGAGTATACATATTGAGCTCTGTTAATCTGTCCTCATGTTATCTAATGCAGTCCCTGCACTATTTTGGTTGATGTTCTCTGGACTGCCTCCATTTTGTTAATGTCATTGGGCAGGTGCAGTCTCCAGTACTGTACACAGTACTTCAGATGGGGCCTAACCAGTGTCTTGTAAAGAGGGATTATTACTTCCCTCTTACGACTTGTGATACCCTACTAATACACCCCAACATTCTTCTAGCCTTACCGACTGCTTTAGTGATCTGCTTGGATGATTTCAGGTCATCGGTGATGATGATGCCCAAGTCTCTTTCTTCCTTTGTGATTGCCAGCAACTCCCTTCCCAACCTATATGTGGCTTCAGGGTTTCTCCTCCCTATGTGCATGATCTTGCACTTCTTTACATTAAACCCCAGTAGCCACTCTTCCGACCATTTCGCCAGTTTATCCAGATCTCTTCTCATTCTGCCCACCCTATTTCGATCATCTACTCTGTTGCAGATCTTGGTGTCATCTGCAAACAGACAAACCTTACCCTCCAGTCCATCTGCAATGGTACTGGTGAAGATATTGAAGAGGACTGGCCCTACGACTGATCCCTGAGGCACCCCCACTTATGACTTGCATCTCTTCTGACTATATACCATTTTCCTAATGGGATGAAGCTACAGAGCCAAGGCTGACTGCCTTCCCCGCTTCCTTCTGCTTTATGTGGTACAGTTCTCTGTCCTGCTTCTTCTGTGTTTCCTTGTACTTCCTGAATGCTATCTTTTTCTTCCTAACCTTCCCCACCACCTCTCTTGAGAATCATAGTGTTTTGTTCCTTCATTTTGATTTGTTTATTTGCTTCACACAAAAGTTTGTTGCCTCTGTGATGGCAGTTTTGATTTTTCCCCAGTGTTCTTTTGCCCCTCCTTTTTGCATGTTTGCTACTGCTTTTCTGATGCACTCTCCCATTTTGCCAAAGTCAGCCCTCCTAAAGTCTAGTACCCTTGCTTTTGTATGGCTTGACTCTACAGCTTTGTTTACTGTGAGCCACACTGTTTGGTGGTCGCTTGTTCTCAGATGGCTACCCACTTACAAATCTGAGATCCTCTCTCCATCCCCATTTGAAAGTACCAGGTCAAAGATTGCTCCCTCCCGAGTGGGTTCCAACACGAACTGTCTGAGGCATGCCCCCTGTAGAACATCGAGAATGACCCTGCTCTTGGATGTGGCTGCAGCAAAGGTGCTCCAGTTAACATCTGGCATATTCAGGTCCCCCATCAACAATATCTCCCCTTTTTCTGCCATTCTAAGGATGTCTTCTATCATTTCCCTGTCCATTTCCTCCCTCTAAGTCAGGGTCTGTGTACGACCCCTGTGCGGACTGTGGTGCCATTTCCTGTCTCCAGGGTGACCCGTGGTGCTTCTTCTCCTCCCTGTTTACTCTTTAGTTCCGTTGCTTTGATCCCTTCCCTTATGTAGAGGGCTGCTCCTCCTCCTCTTTTACCTTCCCTGCTGCTCCTGTAGATTACGTACCCTATCATGTTAACATCCCAGTCATGGTTCTCTGTGTACCATGTTTCTACGACTGCCACAATATCCAGGCATCCCTCTTTCATCAAGGCCACTAGTTCAGGGAGCTTGTTACCTAAATTACGGGCATTGGTACTCATCGCCCTCCATTTTCTGATGGCCTTAACCCTTTTATCCCCTGTCCTTACTGCCTTTTTCTCCATTTACCCCTGTCCTTCTCCCTATCGACTTCTCTACCTTGATGTTTACCTCGCTAACTACCATGTTTTGTGTAGGGCAGCTGGAATTTCCCTGCCCCTTTTCAGTGACTCTCCCCCTTGGCTAGTTTAACTGCTTGCCAATGAAGCATTTAAACCTATTACCTAGGATCCTGGTTCCCTGCCCGCATAGATGCAGACCATCGTGACAGTATAGATCTGCATCCTTCCAGGTGGACTCCCAGTCCCCAATGAAGCCAAAACCCTGAGCTCCATACCAGTTTTTCAACCATTCATTGAATCCCGTGATGTGGAGTACCCTAGCCCCACCCATGCCACAGACAGGCAGCACCTCCGAAAAGGTCACCATGTGTGCTACTTGTCTAACGCCTCTCCCCAATGCCACAAACCTCTCCTGCACTGCTCTGATCCCATTCCCAGCCAGATCACTTGTGCCGAGATGGACAATGACGTCCAGCTCCTTCTCCCATGCAGCTGCTCCCACGATCCTGAGGATTCACTTCCTGTCCCTCCCAGCCATGGCACCGGGCAGGCACCTTACCTCCCTCTCCCCTCCCACCCCCAGTTCTACCCTCCTAACGACTGAGTTCCCCACCAGAAGTTGTTTCCTTCCCTTGGGGGGCCTCGTGCCACCTCCTCTGGATCTCCTTTGTGGAGGTTTCCAGCATTCTCCTTGTTCTCCACTGTGGGTGCCTTAACTTCTATGCAGAAAAATATATTCAGGACTGGATACACCTAGAGGCAGAAGCAAGCTGGGTAGATCTAGAAGGGGAAGGCACAAATATTCACTTAACAGCATATTTGGACCCAGGAGGGAAAAGAGCATGCCACAGGCTGATGAAATCCCCTAGTGCAGTGGACACTTGAAGCATGGGAGCAGGCCCAGAAAAGAAGGAAAAGGGAGAGTGTGGTCACAGGTTTGGTGCCGGTGGTGGGAAACCCAGACTTTTTACCAGAATTAAAGGAGGATGGATTTGAGGCATGGGAGCAGCGAGGGGTAAGATGCCTTAGAGAGCTGCGTACGGGAGGGAATCTACGCACCTTTGAGGATCTGAGTGAGAGATATGGTATACCAACCACACATAGGTACAAATGCTTTCAAATAAGGACTTTTAACACAGCAGGAAGTGGAATAAGAAATGGAACTTCCATGCTGGAGCCCCTGGAAGATCTAATACTGATAGCACAAACTAATCCTAAGGGTTTAATTGCACGAGCAGTAAGACAAGATACGGACCTGTTCCCAGACAGATCCCTAAAGGTCAAATAACTATGGGAGAGGGACTGGGGAATACGGATTAAGGAAGAGAATTGGACACTGGTCTTACAATCACATATGGGATTGCTGATGTGCAATAAGTTTAAAGAGTCACAGTACAGATTCTTGCATAGACTATACTGCCCCCTGGTGGTAGTCAGCAAATTCCACCATAGGATATCACCAATGTGTGGCAGATGCAATGTGGCAAGGGGAACTTACATTTACTGTTTTTGGGAATGCAGACAGTTAAGACCTTTCTGGACTGAGATAGCCCAAACAGTGACAGACGCCATGCGTATACAAGTGGCAGACGCTGCAGTTTCCTTACTGTTTGGGACTGAGGATATGGGAGAAGAAAGGGAGGCATACCCCAGACATATTATTTCTGTTGAATATGGAGAGGCAATCTATCCAGTACACATGGGTTTCACATGTTCGGCCATCTAAGGAGCAATGGAAAACACAGGTCATTAATAATCTGACCCTGGAAAGACTTACTTACCAAAGATATGGCAAGGAAGAGCTCTTTGTGTCTAAATAGGGGGACATATATCAGTTCATTGTCAGTAGGGGAAGCAATGATGCCATGGCAGGGAACAGCCTGAACATCTGAAGGTTATGGTCTTGACTCGTAACAAGACATGAGAGGATTGATAAATATTCCAGACACACAATAATGAGAGAGCATGGAAGAGGTTTAAGACTGTTGACTGCATATATCCACAAATGTGATGAAATAGGGTTTGTATATAGTTGAGGGGGATTGAAAAGAAAGTAAGGTTGTTGTATAAGTGGAATAAGAATAGGCAATGATATAGTTATGCTTAGGATGTATTAAGAGAAACACTGAGAACAGCACCCTCATATGCTGGAAGAGGGACTGTTTATTGCCTGTCATGCTATAACATGTATGGTAATTACCTGAATAATAAAATATTTTAAACAAAAAAAATATATATATATATTGAATTCTGGTGCATTCAGATGATAACGAGGATGAATATCCATGGAGCTCTATTTATTTGGTTAAATACTGAAAAAAAATATTAAATAAAGTATTTTTTTATTAAATGTATACAGCGTCCTTAGAAAAAGTTTCAATAGGCAGAACACTGGGGTTGGTTTAAATAAACTGCGTAGTACTTGAAGCTTTTGTGTTGTGACTTTTTTTGGCTCAGTGCAGCCCACTTAAATCCCACCTGTGAAGACCTTTCACTTTTTTTCATATACTGTAGCTCTTTGGCCTTCCCAGTCACCACCTACGCCTTTCTTCGGGTCTCCCAAGTGTTCCCAACCCTAACCACCAACCCCCACTGCTATCACACAAGCGGGGATCTACATGGGGAAAGGTCAGAGGGCTCTGGGTCACCATCATGTACGGTGACTGGGGTATATTTCATTTTCCTAATTTTTCTTTCCCCCATTCCCAGGCTAGCAAACATGCCACAATGAGGTATGTAAAATTAAAATGCCACACACACACTCAGCATCTGCCCTCAGCCAATCAGGAGGCTATCCCTGCCACTACACCCAGCCTCCACTAGGTGGCAGTCAAGTAGTGACTTGCTCTATCCCCCTCCCCAAAGGAGGAGAGATGTTAATGAGATGTTAATAGGCACTCAATCCTTCTTCTTCCAAATAGTCCCGGGCAACCCTGGCCTGTTCCTGAACCCGTGTTACTAGCCACTCCACACACTGGGCCTCAAGGCCTTTCACTTTCTCCTTGTTCACTTTCAAACCCCACATATAAAGACATTTCATTTTTCCAGACCCCACATATAAAGATATTTCATTTTTTTCAAACCCCACAAGTGAGCACCTTTTACTGTTTCAAACCCTGTGTGTGAGGACCTCTAAAAATGTAAGACATCACGTGAATGGCAGCCTGCAGGCCAATCAGCCCTAACTGGCTGAAAGCAGCAATAGATAATGTTGAGAATGTCATATGGGTCACAGATCCCAGCACCGAATGCCTGTCTGGTCCTGCTCATTACACTGAAGCGGCATAGGCAAGTTTAACCCTTCACTAACTGAAATACAGTCTGTCCATGATACATTTCACAATGCCGTTCCTGATAAGTCTCAGTACCTGCGGAAGCTCCCACTGGGACTTGGATCCAACCAATGAGTAGAAGTACGGCATTCCATTTTCATCCTCTGACTTGACCCACTGAAAAGAAGAAAGCCACAGGTCAGCCCCCATTAACAAAGGGGTGTACAAGAAAAGTACGAGTCTGCTGCCTTTCTCTTTAAGGACTTAATATACACATACAAAAAAGTCCAGGCTGCAAATGAGCAAGGCTGAAGATTACATCACAGTAAATTACACTGCATTATAAAAACCAAAAACATTCGACTGAACCGTGTCTCCTGGCCCACTGTGCAGTGGCAGGGGAGGGGTGAAAAGAACTTACACCTTACACCTATGTGGCCTTCCGGGTGACTCATCAGTGCAGAACATGTGCTGGGGATCCTGGCAGAATGCGATCCCACTGCCTGCATAGTTCTTTTTTTTTTTCCTATACAGTTTTCGGTGGTATTTTGTAGGTTTTTCTCCTGCTCCTGACCTGAGGCCTTGGCACACAGCTATGCATGCATGTGGAGGCAGACACATACACAGTGGTGCCAGCATAGCCCCTTCCACCCACCTGTAATGATGCCACCCCCTCCCGCCAATGCTACCCACCAGACCTCCACCTGGTGGGAGCAGAACTACAGGGGGACAGCAACCCACCCCCACCACGCCCAGGAGAGGAGAGCTGCCTACTGGCTTGCTCAATCCTGCTACTCTCCCCCCCTCCATGTGCCAGCACCCCGATAAACCGAGGTAGTTCCCAAACCCGGGTCACTGGTGTAGCACAAGGTAAGGCATCCAACACCTCAACCCTCAGCGCCACCAGGCCAGCTGCCCGCATAGTTCTGCAGATCAGATCAAACATCCCTCAGTATGTGAATAGTGATTACTGTAGGTGCGCAGAGGCCTCTGCACCTGTAGAGAAGTGTCTCTGTATGTCAGGATCCAACTGCCTATGCACCCGCACAGGGGTATGTAGGGCTTGTGGATCATGCCACAGCAGGATCAAAGAAATACACATATCTCCCTACTATGATGAATCGTGTAAGATACACAAATTACCAAGATGGCACTTAGGTTGGTTTAGCTTTAGGTAGGAGTGTAAGGCGTTGGCATATCTCACAAATACTCTGCAAATTTGGTTTGCATTTTCGCAGTCTGTCAGTTAGGCCTCCTGTCTAACTCTCACTGTGTTGATTTCCACATATTATCCACAATGCACTGCATCAAGGGTGATGCAGAGTGCGAGGGAGGGTCACGAGGATGGTCCCTCATAGCAGAGTGAATATACAGATTACGAGGACTACGGTTCCCCGAGGTTTCTACCATTTCTTCTCCATAGTACCAAACTGCATACATTTAGTGGCAACAATGCCCTTTTAACTATGGCTACAGGTATTTCACAAGTTATAACATGGGCCATGAAAAGCCTGTCATCTGAATGGTTTAAACATATCACATGACCAGTCATCACTTTCTGACAACTGCACAACTCATCTGAACTACATATTTTTTGATTAACAAATAACAGTCCATTCTATACCTTGAATAACACACTCCAGAGTATGCAGTCAGAAGAAAATAATGCACATCTTGGGTGGATTGAGCACTCAGCTATGCCTTGTGAGCTGTGCCTAACAACCACCCAAGGCAGGCATTATTCCCTTATAACAGCACACCATGTGATGTCTTATCCTTTACATACTGAATGCTGCAGCCTGCAGTGTCCGGGGGGGGGTTGACCACCTCAAAAGCTCTGCTGTGGGTAGCAAGCCACAGTAGTCCTCAAGGAAGGAGATAACACCTGGGAGAAGGGACAGTGTTGGGGGTTGGGGGACCAAGGACCAGAACAGTGGGTCCCCAAGGCCGGGTGGAAGAAGGAGGAAAAACACAAATATGAGAAGGAAAAAAAAAAAAAGGCTCAAGTAGTATATAGCATAACTGCTGCACCCATGTGCCGCAATCTAATCCCCATGCTGGTTTAACAATTAATCTGCACCCCAGGGCTGCCAGATGGTCCCATGGAAGAACTCTGCTTCTGTGCCAGCAATCTGGGTTCAGGAGCAAGCCCGGAATGTTTGGTTGGGCTTCCGGGGGACTGGGGTAGTGCTGTCATGTGGCAGTACTCTGAGCCAGGGAGAAGGGGTCCTAAATCCAGCACCATCGCAACCCCTGCAGCAGGCTGTGGGAGCTCGTCTCCCCCCATAGGATACACTGCGTACATCCAAGTCGCTGTGTGTGTGGGTATGCACATCCAGTGCCAGGACATCAGGGGAGGGAGGGGAGGCCCATTAGAAAACCCAGAAAAATACGTGCACTGACCACAATTAATGATGGCTCTGGTGCCACTGAGTTTCACCCCGTAAGGATCCCCTTCCAGGAGGAGTAGCAGACAGCAGATCTGAAGAGTCATTACTCGAGGAGCACATAGAAGACCATGACTAATTACTCTGAAAAAATATTTATATATATATTTTTTTACTTACTGTTTACGTCCCTTCCCTCCACTCCTGCTCCCTTCCCTTACGGTCTCCCTAGGCATCCATCCGGCTGTGCCAGAGATCAGTGGGCTTTCCACTCCCTTTATGTGTCCTCCTTTCTTCAGCCCTCAGACTGCCCCCTGAGTGGGGTGAAGGGGGAGACACAGACCCCTCCATCCTACGTCCAATGGTGGCAGACACACTGCAGACCTTCTCCACTGATTCCCAGTCACTGGTGCTGGGGCCCATCTCCAGGGAGCCAAAGTGGGGGTTTCCATTTTCCCTGGATGCGACATGCACCTCAACATTAGGGCGTAACTGCCGATGTCCATCATGTCCCCCTCTACAACGCAGCTAGGTGCTTGCGGAGGCCTGGGGTCAGTCAAGTGCAGAGCCTCTGCCCCTCCTCCCCCGGAGAAGACAAGCAGTCCCTGGGATGATCAGCCTTCTCCTTCCCCCAAACTGGCCCTCCAACCCCCAGAGCTCTTCGGCGTCGCAGGCGGTAGTGCTACCGCTGCACCAGTGGGCCAGCAAAAAAACAAAAAACTTTTAGTTGCTACAAATCAACTTTATTGATACAAACTGAGCACCGTTTTAGACGACTCAGCAAATGCAGAGCTGATGAGCCCCATATGAGAGTGGCAGGTGGGGCTGGGGGTGCCGAGCGAGTGCCTGAAGCAGGTGCACGGTTGCTGCCAGAGTGCAAAAACCTGAATGAAAAAAACAGAAGAAACTGCAGCCTCTGTCACTTCTAGTTAAGGTAGTCTCAACTGGGCATCACACTAGGCATGTAAAACCACACAAACTTTATTTATTTCAATAAAATAAAACCGCACGATAGGCCTCACTCCTGCTGCCTTACCTGTTCCTGTGTATAATTACTTGTGTACAACAGCTGCCCAACCTCATCAACATCACAGGTCCAGCCAGAGGGTGTATCTGGATCACCAAGGCTCTTTGGGGACCATTCTGGGATCTGAGAGTATGTGTAGCTGTCATGGGACCAGGTTGGAGAGTAGTCCTCCTCTGGGTAAGGAACGTTCTCATCTACAGAAACTTCTGGATAATCCTTCTCTGGAGTAGGAGGCTAAATAAATCAGCAGAAAAGATGACACATTCAGAGTGCTGTCTGCAAAAGTTACGTTTTGAAGAATAGTAAGTTATTGTTAGAAATTACTGCCAGATATCTGTAATACACACAAACAAACAATGTCAGCAGAAAAGACCAATGGTCCATCCAGTTAGCCCAGTTTTACCCTACTGTACCCCCTGACCCATCATTTATGAGGTTTTTGCCCTACTCTATCCCGCCTTGCTCGTTGCCTTACTGCAACTAAGCCCTTTATTCTGTTCCAGCTGTGCTTGAACCCATGCATGGTGACTGTGCCATGGCTTGACTACTTTCTCTGTAAAGTAAAACTTTCCCGCAACCTTCCTGACTCTTCCTCGCACCAGCTCACATTCATGTTCCCTTGTATTTGACCCACCATTCCTGCTAAATAATTCCTCACAATTTACCTTGCTTATTCGTTTCAGGTACATGAGGTTCAGGTTACATTAATTATTTAGAGAATAATACATGGGTTGGGTGTGCATAACCAGAATTATTTTACACACCCAAGGTATGTAATGCTGCATAAACCCCAAGAGTGAACCTCGAAGGGTTTATCAAAGCATCACACAGCAAAGATGTTCAAACAAACTGAGCTCTACACCAACACCCATGTGTTACTTTTTATAATTGCTCTTGCAGGGCTGTAATGAAAAATGTCAATAATTTCCTTCCCAATTTAAAAATGCCTGCATTTGCTCTCCCCTTCCCAAATCACCCCAACACACACCATATCCACGACTCCTGAACTGCTTTTTGTTTAATTAAAAAACATATTGGTTTTCCATCTGGAGAATGAACCCTGGTGAGACCACTTCTGAAGTACTGTGTCCAGTTCTGGAGGCCCCATCTGAAAAAGGACATAGACAGGGTGATGGCAGTGCAGAGAAGGGCAACTAAAATGGTGCAAGGCCTGCAGGAGAAGACTTAAGAGAAAAGAATGACAGCAGAAGAGCCGTGTGGTACAGCTTCCCTTTTTAGTTTAAACTGTAAAGAATGAAAACTCAGTAGGATCAACCAGATGCGATTTTTAAAGTAAATTTCTAACATTTGCGTATGGGAAGGATGGTGCTGGAAGAACCAGTGTTTATCCCACTGCACTTTCCAATCCAGGCGATCGGGGAGGGGGCTAAATATGGCTGCTGTTAGGTTGGCAGGGGCAGTAGTTATGGCCATGTTAGTCCTTTTCTGCAAAAATTGTCATTTTTTAGTCAATTTAGGAAGAGAAGGGATCATAAATCTCATCGAACCAATGGTCAGTTGTTCCCTTCCACTTCCCTGTCTGACAGTCCTGCCCCTACACTCGAACGTTTTATGACATCTGACCAGGGAGAGAGCAGGAACGTGCCCGTCGTAGTCTATATGGGCATTTTCAAAATTTTTTTTTTTTTTTTTTTTTAACAGGTTAAAGCAACATTTTATATAAAGGAAAACCACAGCTCAGTTACATGGGGTTCCGTTTGTTGAGACTGGCATTAAAATGTTTTCAAGATGCCTCCCATAGACTACAGCAGGTCATGTCCCTATGCTTGTCCTCATTAGACATCATAAAAAGTCCGAGCGCAGGGTCGGGGCTGGTGGACAGGGAAGTGGAAGGGATTGGGCCACCATCAGTTCGATGAGATTTATGATCCCTTCCCTCCTTAAATGGACTAAGTAAAAAATTTAAATTTTTGCAGAAAAGGACCAGCATAGCCATGGGGTAAGAGGTTATAAAACCCGAAAGCAGAAAAAAAAAGTTGAAAATTTCCTGTAATGAAACAAGTGGTTTGGGGGGGTTTGGATAACTGAAGGGATGTAATTTTTGAGGGGGGGAGCAAAAAAAATGAGCATTTCTGGGAGTTTGACTTCAACTAACAGGTCACTGTTACACGTGACTGTGTAACTGAAAATTACAGCATGGTTATCCACATGTACAAAAAGGTCAACAGGAAATAACTACAGCTACTTAGTAGTTTTGTATAAAAGTAATAATTGTAACATATTGGTTTTTATATTACTTTATATGACTTGTGATTAGCTGGGTCTCATGTTTTTAGCCCCTGCCAACCTAATAGCAGCAATATTTTAGCCCCCCCTTCCCCCCGATCGCCTGGATTGGAAAGTGCAGTGGGATAAACACTGGTTCTTCCAGCGCCACCCCCACTCCCCGTGAAGCATCATCTCCCCTCTCTCATGTGGACTGGGGTTAATACAGTGAACTCTCCCATTCCCTTTAAGCCCCATTTCCCTCCTTACTCAGACAAAATACCCCTTTAATTATTCATATCAACAGTCCAATGCAGAGCGAGGACCCTCATCCTCTCTGTCTCACTGTCAGACCCAAATGCAAATAATCTTGCCCAACCACACAAGCACCACTGTGGTGAGATTACCGCCACTCGGGCCTCACAGTCAGACAAAGAGGTAGAGGTGGACAAGCCGGAAATTTGTGATCTAGAGCCAAGCCAGAGCTGAGGCAAGGATCTGGCTCGACTCGATGAGCCAATGCACGAGCCAAGTCCCGGCTGCCTCAGGCTGTCCCCTGCGATACTGACAATGCCTCTCATGAGATGCATGAGAGAGTTGATAGTTCCTGCAACTACAGTAACTTCTTTGGCTGACAAAAAATACTTGCCAAGTTGCTTTGGTCATAACTGGCTTGGCTTGACCTTGGCTCTCCATTGCTTATAGACGTTGAGCTGAGCCAAGCCAGGCAGTAGGCTTCAGCCTGCCTTAGCATGCCACCAACATCATACCTCTCAAGTGCCCCGCATTGTGCAGGACATCCTGCATTTGGCTCAATTTTCTAATCTTGTCCCGCCAGTGCCTGTCATTGTCCCACATTTGACAGTGACAGTCAGTGGGCCCTTTAAATATGTGCAAGTCCTGTGTGACCTAACCTCTTGCTACTGAAATTCTCTTGGGACCTACAGGACTTGGAATGGGAGCGAGCACGCTGGCTGTGCACGGGTTATGGCAGTGCCCATCCATTGCCCAACCCAAGAGAAGACAAGTTTAAAGTTAGTCGGGTCTTGGCTTGGATTGGTTGCCCAGCGAGTCCACGCTCCTCCTCATTCTCTATTCAGTCAATCATGGAGGGCACAGCTTCTATGTGGTGTCACTCTGACGGCACGCAATGCTGCAGAGTCTAGGAGTGAGGAGCAGGAGCTAACTCTGCATGGCTATGGCAGTGCTGGCAGAGTAGGAGATTCAATTTGGATTTATTATTTTTTGTTGTGATCAGATTTTGATGCCCCCCTCCGAACTTGGCTTGTGCACAGTGCGCCAATCTATCTATCCAGTGGGACAGGGGTCACGGAGGATCTCTCAATGGGAGTCATTGCCAGTTCACTGTCGATGTTTGTAGCAGTGCTACTGTGCTGCTGACTGTGGTCAGTGGTCATCTGATTGTGATCTATAAGTTGGGCTCACTGATGCCGCTCCCACCTGCCCCCACCTAGGCCAGCCGCTGAATTGGAGATTCAGGAGCAAGGGTCAAGCCAGCCAGTGACTTGAGCGGCCCTCCTGTTGAGGAGGGAGTTGAACTTATTGCTGCCAGAGAGGAGACTGGAGGAATAAGAAGGACTCACTCAACTAACAGCCTGACACAGAGACAGGACTCGGAGTCACAGCCAGGCCCAGGACTCATCATGGAGTGTAACTGCTGCCGATGAGGAGTTAGGTAGGTCGTGAATCAATGAAGTCTGTGTCTACTCTGTATAATTAATAAGCCCCAGTCCAGACTCTAGGATCAGAGCAGAGCATTTCAGCATTTTTTTTGCCTTTGAGAGCTGACTGAGAGCTCTCAGCTTGACTGTCAATCACTGTTGTCTGCTGCACTTTTACATGTTGGGGGATGGGCTGATGAGGATGTGATTAAACTGATGACTGTCCACTCTGATGAGGTGCTGCTGTGCTGCTTGTTGTGCATGTGAGCTAAGAGAACTGGATGGGCCAGCCCGGCTGGCCGGGGGACTGGGAGTGTGGGGGATGGTTCTGGATGGGGAGAAAGGAAAGGGGTATCAGGACAAGAGAGTGCATACAGTGAGTGGATGATGTATATGTCATGGGCAGGACAGGGTCAGCAGAGATTTGTTTGCAAAAATTGTGAGGAAACTGCAGTACTTCTATACTTCTACTGTATACCCAGACCTCTAACAATAACTCTTTTATTGCATTCTGGCATCTGCAGCTCTGTTATGGTCTTAAACAGTGTATTAAATCATTAAAGTGTTGACATTCTGATGTCCCTCATTTCACGGTGCTGTGTTTCTCATTGTCCCTCAATTTAAGGGTTGGTGTCCCTCATTTCAGAGTCTTGAGGTTGAGAGGTATGCCCAGCGTTGTACAGAGGTTAAGGATCTTTGGGCTGTGTTGGACTGTTGAAATGATTATTTTGTTCCCCATAAAAGTTTGTTTTCACCCCATCCTGCCTCACCATATCGCCCTGCTGTTTTCAGCTATTGTCCAGCCTCATCCTGCACTAACCCTGCCACTGCTGCAATCCCCCCATGGTTCTTCTTTCTGTGGCAAGGGTTCAGGGACAGCAACATCATTCCCCTTCATAGATCTAGATCCAGCTACAGGCGATGGGGAGATGTGGAGTGTGGCCTGGACATACTGGCAGCTACCATCCTTGCTGGGGACTTTCTTCCTGAGTGCAGGGTGGCACAAATCTGTTTGTGAGCTGGTGGTCAGTTTGGCCACTAGCTTTCAAAACCTGGTAGCCAAATCAATATTTTTAGTGTCCATTATTTCTAATGGCTTAAAAATCACTTTGTGGGCAGGTAACAAGTTGGCCGGTAACTTTCAAAATCTGGAAGCCAAACCAGTTTTATTTGTGGCCACCGGCTACCTGATTTGTCCCACCCTGCCCAAGGATGCAGCCATCTGTTGACCTTGCTTACGCACAGCGTGCCCCTGTGGGAGGAACAAACTCCCTGACCCAACTTCAGGGGTCGTTGCAATGGCTGAACCTGCTGTCAGCCCTCCCTGGCTGAGGCACACTGCCGATCAGCAGCTGCTCTTAGCTGGCCTGCCTGCCTCCTGATGCTAGCGGCAAAAATCTGCTCCCAAACGCAGATCACCTGAATAGCCCAGATCATCAAGGTGGCCTGAAATAATTCACTTTAAGGTACACCAGGATACAAAAACAGGATGTCTGGACTGGGTAACAAGGGTGACAGAGCTCAGATGAGTGGGGTTTACTATATTTTCTACACGGGTGACTTGAGGTGCTCAGTCGGGTGGACAGGCAGAAGGTAGTTCAGGCCAAACCAGGGTGAAAGTAATAAGGAAAAAAAAAGTTCTAGCAACACAGTGCTTGCCTATCAATGTAATACTATAACTGCCCGTTTAAATTGTTAATACTCTGTAACTGTACTTAGCCTCAGGATGACAGTGGGACCAGAAACAAAAGATCAGAGCATACAAAAACTCTAACATGAAGTGCAGGCTACTGAATCTATCACTGCTGCAGTCCTGCTGTGATCTCAGCTGCAGGGGATTCTGGGATTTGTAGTTACAGAAAATGTCAGCTTGGAAGTCAGCAGAATCAGTCTGAAAATAGTAAGTAAAAAAAAAAAAAAATGTTTTTACACCCAAATTGCAAATGAGGACCAGCCCCACAGTTGGGAGTGAGGCTTTTAGTGCTGACCGATCCCCTTTAAACCTGTCCTCTACCTGCTTGCTCATGTTACCTCTAATGTTTGTGTTTGCACTGAAAGTGAAAAGTGCACTGCTGTTCATGTTGTTTATCCCCTGTAGAAATGTGAATGTTTCTAGCATGTCCCCCTGGCTGGGGATGCATTTCCAGTGATGGTGATCTTAGTTTGCACCCTGAACCTAGGTCACTCCTGCTGGCTGGCAACACATCTGTGCAGATGCCCAAAGCATTCAGGAAGGAAGGAAGGGCTATGCTGCTTGGTCCGTCACTACTCTGCTAGATACAGGGAGTCAGCGTGAGTAAGACACACCAAGAGTACATGCACAGCACAGCTCCCCTGTTGTCACATCTCGGTGTCAGCACATGTGCTTACAAGCCCTGGCTGACACCATCTTGGGGAGGAAGAAGAGTGGCAGACAGGAAGATGGCTCCAGCGTGCCTGGGCCCCACATCTGCTATTGTACCTGTAGGCCTGACTGTACTATGGCTGGGGAGGTGAGGCTGTCTGCCTCTCCACTGGCCCTGCCATGGGGGACAAGCAGTGGAGAACCTCTAAGTCAGTGACAACAGGTAACAGGGATGGCAGGTCACTAGTGACGCAAGGGGAACAGCATCCATCTCAGAAGGAAAACCAAGAAGGAATAAAAGCAGCAGTCCATGTTAAATGGAATATTTGGATGGAGCTTTAAACAGTAGTGGATATGTGCTGTCCCACTAGCGCAGCATGACGCCAGCGATGCTGCTGCCATGGGTGCAGGAAAGCCTGGGTCATCATAGGCTGGCTAGGGGGAGGAGGGCCGAGCATCCCAGATGACGCTATCCCTCAGGGAGAGAGGGAGTTTGATGCTGTCACAGCAGCACCGCCTGGAGTGGAGGAGCTCCGATGTAGCTGTAACGCCACAGTGAAATGTCAGCTTGTGTATGCACATCTGATGCACAAGTCCATGTTACTTCCCCTGGACTACTTCCTTTGTTTAGGATTAAACAATCAATGAAGTACTGGGTGTACAACAGGAGCGCTGGAATCTCTGAACAAGCTACAAGCCAAACGAAATTGATACTGCATGTGGTATATGGCCAGTTTTACTGCCCAAGTAACTGTTTTGTCATTGCTGATTCACATAACCAGTGCTATTTCACTACATGCAAAAACTGCTATAAGTGTCTATATGTTGAGCATCTCTGGTGAGGGAACGTGGTATGCTGTGCCAATCCAGGATGCATAACATCAAAAGTGTTTGCTATTTCCCTGGTACAGGGCACCTGAATTGTAGGTTGTTATTGGTTATGCATAACCAGGGTGCAGTACCCTTCTTGTCTTTGTAGCAGCACTACTGCTGTGTTTCCATTCATATGGAACTATACTGTATGTGAATCTGTTAGGGGAATCAAGACTCATGTACATCTTCATGACCTCTGGGGGTACCGTATAAGTAAAAAACCAAAACAAATGCACCCACAGTCCTACAGTGGAGCAGTTTGTAGGTGGCCATGGTCACGGGGTACCTCCAGAAAGTCTGCATATAGTACAGTCAACCCCAAAACAGGGGGAAGAATGGGAACACTGACACTGTATATGTTTTGTATTAAAAAAAAGAAACAATCTTCTTGCTTAAAAACTTTCTGAAAATGTTTCTGCTCAACACAGAATGTTGCCAGACTGCTGTCTTTACTTTCCTGAACAACAGCACATGCAACCAGCTGTCTGTATATTACTGTATAACTTATATCATATTCCATAATTGTCATTCTTACTGTGCTATTTACCATTGCTATGTAATCCTGAGTCGCCCCTGAAAAAGGGACCTCCAGGGCCCAGTGGGCTTACCCGGTCACCAAAATTTAATAAATAAATAAATAAGGAGCAGGCCCTGATCTAGGACAGCTATGGTGCCATGTCTGAGCTGCTTTCAGTGGGTTCACTACTACAGGCTACACAGATCAGAGAGCAGCATGGAGGGAATGGCAAGTAAAACTGAGCCATAATAATACAATATATGGATGTTTGTGCATTTCTTTGTTAAAAGGCATTACAATCGGGTTGGCCCAATAGCGCAGCGGTGGGGAACCGCTGCTACGCTGGTGACATGGGTTGGTGGACTGAGCCTGGGTGATCACGGCGGGCTGGCACGATGTTGGTATGGCATCCATGTGGCTGGCCTCTAGAGAGGGGAGAGATGTACTGCCTGCTCTGCAGCTGCTCCCTGGTGGCCACAGGGAGTCAGTGCAAGCAGGGCATGCCCACACATCACAATGCCTTCTTGTCCTCTCATCCTTGTATATCTTTCAGGATCTGATGTTTTTATCTAAGGGAACTGGAAGCAGTAAGAGTTGATAAGGCTATGAGGCCAGATGGGGTACACCCCAGGGTCCTAATGGTGCAAAGGGAGGTGCTGGCAGAATCTCTGGCAACCTTTTTCAGCCTGTCATTGGAAATGGGGGAAGTGCCTAATCACTGGAGGAGAGCTAATTTGGTCCCTCTATACAAAAGCAGAAACAGAGAGGAGGCGGGGAACTACAGAAGAGTTAGCCTGACCTCAGTAGTGGGAAACATCATGGAAACACTGCTGTAGGAAAGAATAGTGGAGCTCCTGGCTCCCAGTAGTCTACAGGACCCAAAACATCATGGCTTTACTGGTGGGAGGTCATGCCAGACCAACCTCATTGAGTTCTTCAACTGGGTGACAAAGGGAGGTGGATTGGGGGGGCAGTGGATGTGGTCTACTTGGACTTCAGCAAGGCCTCTGACACTGTGCCACACAGAAGGCTACTAAACAAGCTGGGGAACACAGGAGTGGGTAAGATGGTGGTAAACTGGGTAGGGAATTGTCTGGATAACAGGAGGACACAGATGGGGGTGGTAAATGGCAGTCACTCCACAGAGGAAAAAGTGACCAGTGGGGTACCACAGAGATGAGTGCTGGGTCCAGTCCTCTTCAATATCTTCATCAGTAACATTGCAGAGGGCCTGGAAAGGAAAATTTGCCTGTTCAATGATGACACAAAGCTATGTAACAGGGTGGACAAGTCGGAGGGTGTGGAGAAAGCACCGGGGCCGGATAAATTACATCCCAGAGTGCTGAAGGAACTTGCGGATGTTCTGGCGAAACCCCTGGCGGAGCTTTTCACCATCTCTCTGAGGACAGGGTGGGTGCCCCAGGACTGGAAGGTGGTGCATATAGTGCCTATCCACAAGGGGGGGGATCAAGGGAGGTGGCAGGGAACTACAGGCCTGTCAGCCTGACATCGGTGGTGGGCAAGGTGATGGAGAGCATTGTCAAGGAGAGGCTGGGGGGGACCTGGAAAAGTCAGGGTGCCTGGACGATAGACAGCATGGATTCATCCCGGGAAATCGTGTCAGACAAACCTTGTGGAGTTCTATGACTGGGTGATGAGTGCCTTGGACCTGGGTAGACCAGTGGGCGTCCTCTTTCTAGACTTCAGCAAGGCATTTGACTCTGTTCCTCCGTGGGCCTGTTGGATAAGCTGGGATAAATGGGGTGGGAACCAGATGATCAGATGGATAGGCAATTGGCTCCAGGACCCGGAGGAGTCGTAGTTGGCGGGATAGTCTCATCCCCAAGGAGGGTCATTAGTGGGGTCCCACAGGGATCAGTCCTTGGGCCCCTCCTGTTCAATGCCTACGTCTCTGACATAAGGACAGGTATCAGGAGTGAGAGGAGTCTCTTTGCAGATGGCTGGAAACTGGGTGCGGTGGTGGATGGGGAGGAGGGAAGGGTGGCCCTACAGGGGGACCTGGAGGCTCTGGAAAGATGGTCTAGAAAGTGGAAGCTGAGGTTCAGTGCATGGAAATGCAAGGTACTGCACCTGGGGGCCAGAAACCCGGGCCAAGTGTACACCCTAGGGGGGAAACGCTACAAGTCTCGATGACTGAGAGGGACCTGGTGGGGGTGGTGGTGGATGTCAAGATGAACAACTCGAGACTTGTAGGAGGGCAGCAGCCAAGGCCAACAGTATGCTGGGATGCATCGCTAGGGGGATCACCTCCGAAGGAGGAAGTGATACTCCTCTGTATAACTGCTTGGTGAGGCCGCACCTCGAGTACTGTGTGCAGTTTTGAGGCCACACTTAAAGAGGGACATTAAACTCCTGGAGAGGGTCCAGAGGAGGGCAACCAAATGATTTGGGGCTTGGGGACAGGACCTATGAGGAGAGGTCAAGAGCTAAATATGTACACATTGGAAGAGAGAAGGACGGGGGACATGATAGAGGTCTTCAGGTACACAAGGGGTAAATAGGGGAGGAACAGTCAGGGTGCTTTGAAGGAAGGAGGAGGGGGCCACTAGAGGGCATGGGTGGAAGCTGGAGGGGGGAAGATTCAGGGGAGAAAGGAGGAGGTGCTACTTCACTGAAAGGGTGGTGGAGCCATGGAATGCGCTGCCTAGGGGGCTGGTGGAGGCAGTGACAGTGGAGGGGTTCAAGAGGGGTTGGAGAGGTACAGGGGAAGGGTTCTGGAAGCAAAATCCAATGCAGCGAGAATATCTGGAACTGGGAAGGGAGAAGCCAGAGAAGGCGAGGGGGGCAGCAAGGTCAGCTCCCAGGGTGGGGGCTGACCAAACGAGCAGACGCGAAAGACCATTAGGCCTATTCTGCTGGCATTTTAGTATGTTAGTATGTAAACCCCTGACCACGCAGGATGGTATTCTGATCCGTCATTGGCTCTGTACCACCGACCATGTGCCTCCTCCAGAGCTATCTGGATTGTGCTCCAGAGGAGGCCACCAGGCCATGTGTGTTTGTGTGTGTGTTGAAGGGGTAATCCATTGGGGAACAACCAAAGGAGGGGTAAGTTCTAGGGAAGGTGGGTGATGCAGCTAGGCAAACCAGGGCTGTCGAAACAGAACAACAAAATCTATATGGAAAAAAAATATTCAAAACTTGTCTTCAAACGGACAAGGTCAGCCCCTTAGGCTTGATTTGGTTTCAAATTTTTTTTTTTTTAACAACACATTTTATGGTTGCTACTGTTCTGTAGAATTTGCGGATGTAGCGCATTGTTTGCTTTTTCTCAGCAAAACTGAAAAGAATGCCCACTGGTGTAATCGCTTCAAAACTTGTTCTGTTTCATATCCTGAACTTTAGAATTACCCACGAGCCTAGATTAAGGCACAGGTCAACAGAACCCCTGCCTAGGGCCCTTACCTGCAACGGGGCCCCAGCCCCGAGTGGATTTTCCTTGGACTCTGGCTTGCCTGTATTCAGCGTCCCTGAGCTGATGATCCTTTGTTCCCAGGGTTGGCATTTTTTGCTTTACTTGGACCGCAGCACAAATACTGCATGGAAATACTGTATAGTAGGTTGAAATCGTGCCCGATATATTTCTCGGTGCTGAGCGTATGGTACTTATTCGCACCTGATAAAATTAGTGCTCTGTTCAACCCTGACATTACAGTACAAAGCACAACCATTCTATAGTGTATGGTGGAATGTGGTTGTGTATGGAAATCCATACACCGCAAAACGTTGTTCTGCTGTAGTAGTGACGTCCTCACTAACGCAGAACGACTTTTCGTTCTGCGTTAGTGAGGATGTCATAATACAAGGGGCTACAGCAGATGTCCTGATTGGTCCCTTGCTCTGTGAGAGGGGCACGCGAGTGTGCTGGGCAGCAGCAGCAGTTGTGAATCGACGGCCTGGGCAGAGCCGAGTGAAAATATGGAAAAGTGAGTCTCTTTTTGTCTTTTTTTTGGGCACCATACACTATAAAGAACAGTTTATGGTTACCCAGAACTACAAGGCTATTCGTTCACCTCGTAGATACAATGCCGACTTGGAGACCTCTCAAGCTTCACTCTCGAGGTCATCAGTCGGCATTGTATCCACTCGGTGGAAGAATAACCTTGTAGTGTATGGGTAACCATACACTATCCTATAGATCTGCTACTATGCGCTACTGACTGTTTTAACTGACAGCAGTTTATAGCTTATTAAACAGAGCAAGGCAGCTGTACGCGCTGTTCAGTTCTGCTCAGTTCTGCGGTGGAGTCAGTGAAATAAGATTTAAAAAAACTAAGGTATTCATCCACAGTGTTACCTGTTGTAATGGCACTCATCAAGTGGATTTGTTCCACCCAGGTTAAGTGAAAGTATCCAGTGGAGGTTAGCAATGTATTCAGCGCTGATTTAATAGAAAACACCGGAGTGACATCTCAGTTACAGTCTCTGTTGCTAAGGAGTTTGATGCCATGCCACCTCCATCTAAGAAAAGTCGGCTGGACCTGAGACTGCAATCACTAAAGGAGCACCATGCCCGCTGGCTGGAATCTAGCTACCAGACAGAGAGGATGTCATGCAAGGGTTCCGTCAGACAGGGATTTTGGACGCTCATCTGAACTGCCTTAGTGATGTAGGTGCCCCTTCTTTACTTGACTTTTATGTTAAATGTAAGTGCACTCAGCAGGGTGTCAATGTTTGCTAACAGTTGGCTGGAAACTCCCTTTGCATTTCAGCACCGCTGTTAATGTGCCTCTTTAAAAACAGTTTTACAGTCTAAGTTGCTAATCATTAATGTGTTCATTCTTTGGTGTTAAAAAAAAAAAAGCGTCTTGCTTAGGAGGAGCCTTAATGTTGTACTCTTCCTTACAGATGCAGTAACGAAACACAGACCAGAACAGATGAACACTGCCATACAAAGGAATACACAAAGGAACAAAGTGGGATAGATACAGTACTTTGTTTTATGTTTGAGAAGTTTATTTTTAACTGGATTCGGAGAACACCAAAACATGAATTAATGGTGCTTCCTCATCTTACCATGTCAGCTGTGTGGATACATTATGCTGTACCAAAATAAAAATGCTTTTTGCTAATCTATTCAGTGCCTGTGACCGTTAATTTCAAAGACGCTTGCAGTCCATCGATATTAGCGTTCCGTTTATTTTCACTTGAAGAATGCTGATCGCTAATATCGCGAAAATAAACTGAACACGAATATAACCTTCTATGCAGTAGATTCCCCTCCCTGAAATATGTACAATACCTCCAAGTACGTACTTCCAGGAGGGGAGGAGCTTGGAGCTCAAATGAGTGCCTCGGTCAGGTTAGTGTACATCATCAAAGACCTGACTAGTGCACCAGATGGGAGTGTGGCCAAATGCTTCCAGTGCAATGGCTTTTTGTTAGGGGCATGTCCTGGAGAGGAGTCCAGTGGGATCTGGATTTTACTATTGGCCTACAGCCCCTGGTAACCTTAATCTGGCTCCGATCGCCAGCCCACAATCCTGTCACTCATGATACCGCAGTCTCCTCCAGAACATCATGAGTGGTTAGACTGTGCAGAGGTGGTCCCAAGTTTCAGGAAGAACTCAGTGGGAGTGGATAAAGTACTGTAAACAATTACTTACTCTTTCTGCCCCCCCCCCCGAGTCCCTCACCCTTATAAGCTATGCTCTCCAGCCCCATTCCCTGCCTTCTCCCAGACTTATCTCAACTGCCACCACCCCCTTGGATTTCTCCCCCCATGGTGGGGACATAAAGGGAGGGATCAGACCCCCCTCTGGAGACAAGTACCCAGTGTGCAGTGGAAAAAGCTAGGTCAGCGATGCGAGGCCTGTGGTGAGCCAGCGTCATCCTGTTAGAGGCTGTTTTTCCCTACTGTGTTCTTCCCCACCTGTCTGGACGGTTCCTGTGATGCGTGCTCTCAGTTGGCATGCATGGTACCTCAGCCGGCCATTCAGCCCCTCCCCACTGACATCCCAAACTGCCTGTAACACGTATGGGGATTCCTGGTGTCACTGCTTCAGCAGAGCATGGTCCATCCTCCCTCCTTTCCCAAGGAGGTAGTGTCCTCTGGAATGCTGGATCTTCCTCCCCCTGCTGGCCCTCCAGTGGTCCAGGCTTGTTCCCAGACCTGGACTGATTATTGATTGATTTATGTATTTATTTATTCAGCTGAAGGAAGGAGTTGATTCTGCCCTTGTACAAGTCACCGGTGAGCCCACTTCTCAAGTACTGTGCCCAGTTCTGGAGGCCACACCTGAGAAAGGACAGGCTGGAATTGGTACAGAGAAGGGCCACTCAGATGATCCAGGGGCAGCTGGGAGGAAATATGGCGAATGAATCAAGGATCTTAATATGTACTCACTGGAGGACAGAAGGGGGGGACATGACAGAAACATATCAGTTTCAAAAAACATGTTCACACAGTCGCAACTGCACCACAGCAACCACACTGCTCGGGTTGTTGTGGTGCAAATGCGGCCATGTGAACACTGACGCAATCATGGAAAGCGGTTTCCTGCTCCTCTCATCAAAGCACTGGTGAGTTGGGGATGCATTCCAGAGGGAGCGGTGTAAGCACAGTGTGTACAGACTGCACCGTCCGCTCCAACATACAGTTTATGGTCCCTGCATCTTCCTGCACAGCTCCCACATGCACGGCCCCTCTCCAGTGCAGCTTGCATCAACACTGAGAGGGGCCATGTAAACTTAACGGAGGATGAAGTTGGAGGTTGGGGCAGCACAGGGGCTGCCAAAAGAATTACCATGGAGTAGCCATGTAAACACAACTTAAGAGGGATAAAGTGGATATTGGGGAACTTTTCACTAGGAATCAAAACAATACAACTAGGAGACGGGAGTGGAAATTGGGAAGGGAGACTTATGAAAACTCTCAGTACGTTCTTCTTTACAGATGGTGGTAGAACGATGGAACAGGCTGCCAAAGAAGGTGGTGGAGGCAGAGATGATTAACGGGTTTGGGGGGGTGGGACACAGTGTGATAATAAGGACTAGGATTTAGTACAAAGGGATGAGGGTCACCCCAGAAAGGTGTCAAGCCTACGGGACTTTACCTAACTTGATTGCCATTGCAGGATTAACTAATGAGTCTTTTTCTGCCATCAACTGCTATATGTCTATTATTCATTTATCTTTTATTTTATTCATTTTATGTTATTTATACTTTTCTTGTTAGAAAATGTAGGAAAGAGAGATTGCAACTCTTTTGGCCTTTGAAAAAAGCAAATGCTAGATTTTTTTTTCTATTTCACCTCCCCTAAATTATGTGGATTTCAGTCTACTGCACTCACACCTTCCTGTGTTCCAATCCTGTCACAAAACCTTTCACATTCCGTTTTGTTAACACTTCAGTGCACCTGTCCCGCCTCTCTCATACGACTATCTTAGCACTTCCCTTACTGCTGAAGAGCAGTTTCCTATTATTAACCCTCCCTCCCTAACACTTTTTATTTAACCTCAGTAACATTGTTATAAATTATTTTGAACAAGCTGGCCCAGTGGCGCAGACAGCTGAGGTGCTGGCGCCTTACCTCGCGCTACGCCGGCGACCTGGGTTCAGGAACGACCTCAGGTTGCCAGCTGGGGAGAAGGGACTGAGTGGGATTGAGCCATGGCTCTCCCCTCCATAGGGGGGATGCCCGCCCGTCCGTAATCCTGCTCCCACTGGGTGGAGGGCCGGTGGGCGCATAGGCAGTATGGACTGCGATAAAAGTCAGGGGAGAGGTGGAACAACTCGACCTGCATGATGTGGCTCATGGGGGGAATAATAGAGAAATGACAAAATACAAAAATGTACATGGGAAAAAATGTATTTTGAACAAAACTAAACACAGAATGCAATTACATAGAAACATAAAATTTGACGGCAGATAAGGACCGTTTGGCCCACCCAGTCTGCCCATTTCCCTACCTAATGGATAAGCTGCAGATCCTAGTTAACCAACAGACTACTTCCTACACCCAATCCCTAGAATTGCCTTATGACTGTCCCATGCATTCTTGAATTCCACTACTGTTTTTGACTCCACAACCTCCTCCGGAAGGCCGTTCCATGCATCCACAACCCTCTCTGTGAAAAAATACTTCCTTACATTACCTCTAAGCCACCCCCCCCATCTTCAAATTGTGCCCCCTTGTTCTTGCACACTTTTTCTGAAAGATGCCACCCTCTTGGACTTTGCTGATTCCCTTGAGGTACTTGAAAGTTTCTATCATGTGCCCCTCTCCTCCTTTCCTCGATAGCTATACATAAGGAAGCTCCTTAAGTCTCTCTTCATATGTCTTCCGGTGCAGACCCTGCACCATTTTAGTTGCCCTCCTCTGGACAGCTTCCATCCTGTCTATGTCTTTGCGGAGACTGGGTCTCCAGAACTGCACGCTGTACTCCAGATGGGGTCTCACCAGCTGCCTGTACAGAGGGATAACAACTTCCTGTTTTCTACTGGTGATGCCTCTCCCTATGCATCCCGGTATCCCCCCAGCCCTCCTTACTGCCCTCTCACATTGCTTGCCCACCTTTAGGTCATCTGATATGACTACCCCCAGGTCCCTTTCCATTTTTGTTGTTGTTAGAATCTCACCTCCCATTGTGTATTCTTCCCCTGGGTTTTTGTTTCCCAGGTGCAATACTCTGCACTTCTTAGCACTGAATCTAAGCTGCCATACATTTGACCGTTCCTCCAACTTTGCCAAGTCTCTTCTCATCCTTTCCACCCCACCTTGTGTATCAACTCTGTTGCAGATCTTTGTGTCGTCTGCAAAGAGACATACTTTTCCTTCCAGTCCCTCTGCAGTGTCACTTATAAAGACACTGAAGAGAACCACCTTCAGTTTAAGAGTTCTTTCAGAACCCTTTCTTCTGTAAATGGGCTGGTATCAAGTCCCGTACCTACAGTGTTTCTATTGTTTGGTTTAGGTACCTCCCCCTCTTCATTTATGAATACTGAGCAAAAATATTTGTTTAGTATCTCTGCCTTTTCACAGTCACCCTCTGCCCACCAACATCCCCTTTATTAAGCCTCACTATCCCTTCCTTGGTCTTCCTTCACTCCCTGATGTACCTATAGAAGGTTTTATCCCCCTTTTTAATTGAGTTGGCTATCTTTTCCTCGGTTTGGGCCTTTGCTATTCTGACTGCCTTCCCTGCTTTCTTCTGCTTTAACTGATGCAGTTCTCTGTCCTGCCCCTTCTGTGATTCCTTGTTCTTCCTGAATGCTTTCTTTTTGTTTTGAACCTTCCCTGCCACCTCCTTTGAGAACCATAGTGGTTTCTTACATCGTTTTGTTTTGCTTATTTGCTTCCTTGTCTGTTAGCCGAGATCTCAGTTTCCCAGTTTAGGTAAAACAGTTTTATAACCATATCAAATTTGGGATGTTGATAGCTTTTAGTTTCACTGCTACTTCGCTGATGTAGCATAACATGAATGAATTAAAAATCCAAGACTTGGGGGACTGCCCTGACAATCCAGCAGTAATGTGTTGTGCTCCCATGCCGGCTGACCCAGGTTCGAGAGCTGGCCTGGGTCCTTACAATCATGTGATCTCATTGATCAGGAATGCTGCTGGTGGCCGGCACCTTCCAGCTGGGGAAGGGGCCTATTAAGTACCTGTACTGAGCCTCCTGGTGGGCCACCTCTGCACAGGGGAAGCTGTAAGCTGGTGTATTGGCAAGATGCAATGAGGGAGGTGGGGGAGGAAGAAGGGAGAAAACAAGGGTAAAAAAAACCACAGCTCCTGTCTCCATGATGACTGCTGATACTCACAGATCCCATGTAACAAAGACGAATTGTGGATGTCGGAGCAGAGAGGCTGCTGGGCGGGGTCATATGGAAAGTGATATTAGCAGGCATGATAAAAAGCATGATTTAAAGAAAAATATGACTGGGGCCACCCTGCAGCCTAGAGGATGGCACCTCACACTCCCACAGCAGCGACTTAAGTTCAGGAGCAGACTTGGGAACCAGCAGGTGGCCTGGTGGGGGCTGGGGAGTCACTGCCGTTCGACGGTGGATCATAGAGCTTGCCTCCTCTGCAGAGAGTGCAGCAAGTGTGCAAGGCCTGTCTGAGCATGGCCTGGTGCTGCGAGGTGGTGGTTGGGGAGAAAACCTGGAAAACAACATATTTATTGAGCCATCTGTATGACAGACGTTGGCACTCTCTTTGGAGCTGCCTCTTGTGGACCTTTGCTGACCAAGACAGTGGCGAGAGCAGCAGTTTGGGCTGGGTGGGCGCCAAGAGCTCACAGAAGGAGTCCTCTTACTGGTTCGGGTTGAAAAGTTCTAGGAAGAAAAAAAATTAAAATAGCATCAAGCCAGGACTGTTTACTGTGCTTTTAAAGCTAACGCAAACTGAATGCAAGTACTTTCTCTGTTAGCTAAGGACCCCGTTCCCCATTTTAGTTAAAAAAAAAAAAAAAAAAAAATACTACAGATCATCTTTCCAGGGACTGACTGAGCAGCCCTTTATTACTGCTACTATCTTGCTGAGGCCATGTGACTTTAGCACCAAGTAATTTAAGTCCAAGACGGGACTGCTTCTTGTGGTTTACCTAGCTTGACCTGAACAACATGGGGGGTCTTTAAATTTTATTGGGGGGATCTCTTCTAATTTTATGTAATATGGTATTAGAGATGCTTACAAAGCGGGGGTTCACTTCTAACCACCCCGGGATCTGCTACTGCCTGTCCACTAAAACAGGGCTTTATACATCTGGGTTCAAGTGTGACAAAACCATCACTTGAAACACATCCTTAAAAACAGGAAATGAGGCAATACCATAAAAAGATGTGGAATTGTGGGATCTGCTCTTTCTCATTTAAGAAAAAAAATCGTCTCCAGTCCTACTTTGCAAATGTATGCATAGTTAGTTACCAGACTATCATGTTTTGGGACACCAGGTCTAAGTCTCTGTTGGTCTGTCTAACACATTTAAAACTGAAATGGGGCACCAGCATGTCATCACAGTGGTAGAGCTACCGCCACAATGACAGAGACCCAGCTTCAGAATGAGCCTGCGGCACTGAGGCTGGCCAGGAGGAGAAGACGAGGGATCTCTTCCGATGAGGAAGGCATAGTGCCCTGCAGTAAGAACGCCACTTAGGGATCCACTGGTGGCACTGCAGTATCTGTTTCTGTCTGCAGTTGGGGGGGGGGGGGACTTCATTGGGCATGCACAGCCCGCATGATTCGCAGCATCCCAAGAAAAGACTTGGAGACAAAGGTAGCTTAAAAACACCAGCTACGGCAGGATGAAACTGGCAACCACTGTAGGCCCTGCGCCACTGACTGGGCACCTTCTACCTGTATCCTCCTGTTAGCGGTTTGAAGATCCCTCCCAGCCCCGTCACACAGCTTAACTCATGGGTGATATGGAAAGGTGTGACATATGTTTCCAGAATTTGGGAATTAGGGGGTTTTCAGCAAAGAAATCCTATTGTTTCATTGTACAAAAACATTTTCATGAAAACAAAATGGAAGCAAACAGGAGGGGGTTTCTGGGCACCCAGGAAAACTCCCTAGCTATGCCTATAGGTAAGCCCTGCAGGTGAGGAGGGCTAGAGGGAAGGCTAGCAGAATGGGGCAGAATGCCAGAGGAGAGATAAACATCTATATAAAATAAAATCTGAAAGGGATGTGGCTGGCTTGTCCGCAAAGCAGTTGGGCTACCACTCCCAATCCCGGCAATGCAGGTTTAAGAACAAGCCAGAATCATCTTGGACTGGTGGCAGGGGGGTTGAAGCCCCATTGGGATGACCACAGGTGTAGCCACAGGTAGTGCTACTTAGAGGGGAGATGTGGGCTGATGATGTGCGCTAAGCATACTTGCATGCATGCGCTCACCCTTGCTGCTAACATCCCTGGGGAATGGGAGAACAAGGAAACACCCCAGCTGATGCAGAATGAAGCTGGCCCCTGCAGGTTCCCACCCATGTGAACTAGCCCCCCCCCCCCAATCTACCAGATCTGCTTCTTCAATGGGGCATGGGGAACCCAAATGGATGGGGGATGGGGTAAGCCATGCCGGACAAAGGTGGGATGGCTTAAGTCCTGGAGGAGCCAGCTGATGGGATGGGGGTAGCAGAGGGGGGCAAGTCAGTAATAGGGAGCCTAAATAAAAAAGGGGTGGGGATTTTACGACCTGTGCCCGCTGTTCCAGGAAACGTTTCTGAAAAAATAATGCAAGGATCAAAAATATGTTCCTCTTAGCTTGAAGCTAGGAATGTTTAGACTGCAAAACCTTCTCTGAAAGAGAAAAGCAGTGCTGTTCAAAGTGATGAGGTGGAAATCATCACCCCTGACAATCCCATGGGAGCCAGGCCACTTACCCTTATCTCCAGAGGTTTGAGCGGTTTAAATACAGGCACCATGGTATATGATCCTGAGTCCTCTTCCTGCAGTGGCAGTTCCCACGAAGTCTCACCAGTGTGTGGGTTATAGTAATAGGGCTGACCGCTGATTGCATCAAACACTGTTTCCCATTCTGTCTTGTTGCCCTGTGCTGTGGGAGAGGGGGATGGTGAGTTTGGGCAACTCAAGCTGTCCTCTGTTGTCTCAAACGGAGAGTCCCAGGTTGTCTGGCCAGTTGCCACGTTATAGTAAAACACCTGTCCGCTGTCTTGGTCTACGTGGGTTTCCCACTCCTCTGACTTTGCAGAAGGCTCCTCAGGAGGTGGTGATGAAAGAGCCACTTGTCGTTTGAGTTCCTCTACGTTAGCGTACACTGCTGAGTTTTGTTCCCCTTTGTCAAAGGCCTGAAAAACAATATTGGAAAACTGTTATTCAATTGAGATCAATTCAGGAAAAGGTTTATACAGTTCAAGTACTGTGAAAAGTTTAACTGTTTACAGGTCTGTTAACTCAGCGTCACTCAAAGGATGGGCAACATGTCATCTGCATTGGGTTCCAGCTCTGACCAGTTTAGGAGGAAGGATCCCCTCTTCCACACCTTCTGCCATTTAACCCTCAACTACCCTCCTTGTAGCTACTACTGTTTGCTTTCCCTGAATCTTTCTCTCCTTTTCCTTGAGGCTCAATGCTTCTCCCATTACTCCTGTCTTCTTGCCAAAGACTGGTTTTCCTCCCTTCCCTACTATGCGTCATCTCTCCCCCCCCCACACACACACGTACTCTCTCTCTCATATAAAACATCTACTGGGCAATCTGCTTTCTCCTTCCATCTACCCAGTCTCTGAACAAACCTCACCCTCCCTGCCCACTCTTCTACCTCTCCCCTCTTTGCTAAAGCCATCCTGAGGATCACTTAGCCTCGGCCATTCCTTGCTCTTACCCTCTCTCCTGTTTGCCCTCCCCCACAATCTCTACTCTTCTCCCCTCCCTCCCCTTGACAGCTTGTATCACTTGTTCCCTCTGCCTTCTCTCTTCTACTTATCTGTTCTCCCTTACCCATCGACTGTTCTCTCCGCCAGATGCTAGCTCTTGAATTGCATTAATGTACTTTTATATCATCTGATTTTATTACTGTACAGTGTTTTATTGCACGCTATAAAAGGGGCCATGAAAATCCTGTAACCTCATTGCTTGAAACATGTCATACGGCTGTTGATTATTTTCTGACACCAGCACATTTCACCTGAACTTCATTTTTTTTTTCAACTTTTTCTCCCCGAACACTACACATCATTACCAGGAATACTGCTCAGTCCTAAGGATATACCCTGTTCTGGCCTACATTCTCTGACTGCCCCCCCAAACCCAGGTAACTCACCAGTTACCCCCAGGGCCCCTGGTGTTCTGCGGCAGAATTTTCTGATTTCTGCAGCAGGGCTCCTTGACTTGTGCGGCAGCATTTTCTGATTTCTGCGGCATGATTTATTCATTTCTCTGGCAGAATGCAGTCCTGTCATTGTCTAAATATGATGTGATGCCATCGATGACATCATATGCTGAGCATAGGGGAGGGGCTTCAGGATAAACGAGGTGGGAAAGAAAGCCTGATACTATGGAAAAACAGTATATTTATATGAAAATTCACCAAAAACAATGAATTCTGCGGCACTATATATATTCTGCAGCATGATGCAAATTCTGCGGCAAATTCCGCAACCGCAGAACAGCAGAATTCCAGGGGCCTTGGTTACCCCTATGGCTTGCCCTCTGTGGCACAGGCTCCCGGGGGGGGGGAGGGCTGTCCCTCTTCCCCGAGGCAGTCCACTACAAAGACTAGGATCCAGTGACAGCAGGCATTAGGACCCAGTACAGTCACAGTGGTCAGTCTGTAATTTAGATGAACGTGTGCTTTCTACTCCATTTGCGGTCCCTTCCACCTCCCTCAGTGTCAGCACAGCTATTCAAAGGCCATTCACGGCAGATGCTGTGGAAGGAACAAGCACCCTGGCCCAGCCTTGGAAGTCACTGTTGTGTCAGAGCTTGCCACTAACCCTCCCCAACCAAGGCACACTGCCACATGGCAGCTGCCCCAGTCTGACCCATCTCCCAATGCAATGACCTAAGCGTGCTCCTGAACGCAGATCACCTGCACGTAAGCGCAGTGCCACTGGGCCACTTGTGCAACCCAACTTCATTTTTTTTTAACAAATAAAAGCCCATTGTTTAAGTGAGATGACACATTCCAGGGTGTGGAGCCATAAGGGAATAATGCACTTCTCAGGAGGCTGCACCACTTGGCTATGCCTCATACCTAGCAACCGCCCAAGGTGTGTATTATTCCCCTATAACTGCACACCCTGTCATGTGTTATTCCTTATATGGCAAGCGGCTCATATTTTTCCATCTTGATCTCGCCCTCCAGCCCTTGGCATGGGTGTAGACCTGGTTGGTCTCTAGCAGCACAGCACTCCCCTGCAGTGAAAGCAGGCTCCCTGGGCTAACTGCAGGGATCTTTGCGGTGCTGGAACCCATAGCCATCCCCCCTCCCACTTCTGAGGCTCTCAGTCTAACCTGCATCCCAGCATAGCAATCTGAGTCCACCCCCGAACACTAGTTGCTTGCAAGGCAGTGTGCTGCGCTTCCATTAGTCCATTGGGAAGGTCTTCCACTCAACCTTTTGAAGTTACTCCAACTTGAAAATATCCTGGGCTAACCCACGATGCCCATCTCTGTATTACATACAGAATAATGCATGGGGGATATTGAGTGAGTAATACCCCACCACCACGAGTTGTATGGTGACCTCACAAACCACAGCAGCAAAGCATGAGTGGTGTGTATTGTCATCACAAACTGTGAAGAGGAAGAGTTAGCATTTTATATAGCATTTATATTGTATCCCAAAGTGCTTTACAAGCAATGCTAAGTCTGGTAGGGAAGTGACTCTAAACAGGTACCACCACTGTTCTGCTGTTCATCTGCCACCTGACAGAGGCCTGGAGACAGTGGGACCGCCAGATGCCAGCATGCTACTGCATGCATACGAGTGCATTACTGTGCACTGACACCCTTGGGGAGAACAAGCAGGAGCTGGAGGAAAAAGGCCCTGATCATTGTTGTGGTGGCACCTCTGCTGGCCCATGCATGACCAACATGACAGACCACCCACCACTATCGTAGTCCTGGGTAAGTAGTGGATAACTGGGAGTCTATGAGAAAGTCACTGACAGGGCTTGGGGCGTGCCATTGGGCAAGTTGGTAAGTGAGAAGAAACTTAGTTAAAAAAAAAAAACAGCTCAGTTGATGATTGAGGGAAGGAGGATGAGGCTGGGAAAGATGTGATCAGCAGTCTCAGCCAGAAGGGAGTGGCCTGCTACTAGGAGAAGCAGATGGAATGTAGCAGCCCCCAGTACCCTAAGCTTATGTTGCCTGCCCTTGGGCCCTATCTATATTACTGTGGTGGCTAAGCGGAGGTTCTTATCTACATGATCCTGCTCTCAGCCCAGGACACCAGCTGGATCCTTCCCTGCCTCTCTCCATCTCCACTGCTCACATTCCGCCTACTGGCCAGCATCACAACTCTTGTGTACAATATGGGTCAGAGTCATTTCATAGGGTCCCTTCTCCCATTTTTGTTGTTCCTCTGTCTACAATAGGACTAACTTCTCTGCAGAGGGCTGAAATTCAAATAAGCATGGCAGGCTGCGGCTAAGGCATGTGCGCGAGCAGCTGCTACCAGTAATATATAGGTATGATGTCATACCCATGTATTACAATAACCTACTGCTACTGGCATACAGTCATAATCAAAGCCAGCCAGGTCCTGTAATTCGCTGTGCAAATACAGTCTGATAGTTCCAAGCCTGACTGAAGGGCTTCCTCTAGAAGCACAACTAGAACCACGCAGTCTAAGCAGATAGCACCCCTCATTTAGAATCCCATTTATAGTTTGGAAATGAGCATGGGTGAGCAGCTAACACTGGATAAAATCTAAGCAAATACCAGAGAACCCAGGAAAAACATTATGCCCTCCCCTCGTGCTGTGCCCTTTGCATTTCCAAATCCCAACCCCAGCCTCGACTCTGGGGGGCCCATACATTTTTACGGGCCCCACGCTATGCACAAAGTCAAGTTCCACCCCTGGCACACTCTTAATAATAATAAGAATCAGCATTTATATAGTGTTTTTCACACACACTGTATCCCAAAGTGTTTTACAAGCAATGCTTGACTGGTAGTGAAGTGACTGAATGTGTAGTGGTAGCCATTTCGCACAACAACATCACCACATAGCCCTGGAGAATTGCATGAACTGGTTTAAGAGGAAGGGAAATGTTAGCCAGGACACCAGGGAAAATCCCCTAGTCATCCTTGTTAGTCAAGTGGTGCCTTTCATTAATCTGTTAGTGGCCATTTTTTAGCCTAAAAACGAATGAAAAATCTAGCCCCATTCATTTCAATGAGGTGCACCCCTGCACTCTCCCTGGTCATACATCATTACGTTCTTGAGCGTGGGGGCTGGACCGGGGCTCGAAGAATGCATCAGGCAGCCGATGCTAAAACTAATTTATGAGTGAACTACGGGCTTTACACATTTTTTCGAACCTGACTAGAATGACTGCCATGGAGGGCGGCTACCAGACCATATGAGTAGCTCCATATATTGGAAAATCCCTTTAAGGTATGAGCCTAATCCCAGTGTGGGACTAGAACACATGACCTTCTGGCTCAGAGGCAGATGTGCTATCCACTGAGCCATGCTGAACCTTGGGTTCCTTTACTTCCACCTGGACACCCATTAAGAAAGCACTAGAGACTGGTAGAAGGGACCTTAGTTTAACATCTTATCTGAGGATGGTACACCTCTGCAAACTGTAGCATCATCGCTGTCTTGCTGTGAAAACTAGAAACAGCAACATTTATCACGAGTTGTATTTAGCCACTAGCTTTGGTACATGTGTTACTTTTAAGATCTTTCCTGATCCCCGCTCCGTGCACGCTAAATGGTTTCTTACTATCTGCTGATACTAAATTCTGAAAAGGGAAAAGGAAATGCATATGAAGCAGAACACAGTCAGAGGTGGCACACCATATTTAATTCAGGACAGAGGTCAAACCTGATCACAGCACATAAAACAATTTATTTCTATTAGGGCAGAATCCTACTGCGATTTACGAAGCGCTCCCGTATCATTTCCAGCTGGCCTAATGAAATGGCTAAGCCGCAGTAGGAAAAAAGTGCTAGTGCTGAAATGTTTTTTAGCAGCCTGGAAAGTAAAGTTCTAGTGCAATTAATTAATGGAGCCTCATCTAACATCAGTTTGACTCAGTCCATCTGAAGCAGAAAGCTGTGATGGTTACATATTTATTTAAAGCAGCAGTTCATGTTAAGGTATAAATTTTCACCTAAACTTTTTATACTATTTTAGATTGCCCCTCTCATGTCTTCTAACATGCCTGTTTTTCCCCATTTTAAGTCTGGTTTCACACCTTTTTTTGACATCTGAAATAAGAAAAGGAGCACACCTTTTAATATACCTTGGACCAGATTTTTATTAGTATTTTAAGCTGGTTTAGTATACCTGTTGTCTCTTAAGGTCAGAGAGCATTGTCTGCTGCATGCTAGTTTATTCTCATTACAAGAAAAAATATCAAAGAATTGGTGTTAAAAAAAACAGCTGAGCACAGTGAGGAGGAGGAGGCAGTATAGTGCAGTGGTTTAAGACTCTGAGCTGCAAAGCTGGAGACCTGGGTTTGAATCCCACAGCCCCCACTTGCATACTGTGCGACTTAACTTCCCTGTGCTCCCAGGTCGCACCTGTAAACAAGCTTTCAGATTAGTGTGCCACTCCTGGTTAAACAATTGCAAAAAAAAAAAAAAAAAAAAAATGAAGACCTGGGGAAACCATATTCAACACTTCTAATGTAAAAATAAGGTGCTCCAGCAAACTCAACATGATGGTGATGCTGGGAGAGGGAATCATACAAGACGGGAAATCAAAAATCAAATAAAAACGGTACAGGTCAAAATATTCACTGTAACATGCACTGCTGCTTTAATATTTATTTAAAGGTTTTTCGGGGCAGTCAGCCTGGTGGCACTGAGGGTTGAGGTGCTGGACACCACACCTTGCGCCACGCCACACCAGTGGCCCAGGTTAGGGAAAAGACTCGGGTTGTCCAGGGAATGGCCAGGGTGAGGAAGGATTGAGTGTTCATAGACTGCTCTCCTTCCTTGGGGAGGGGGGATAGTTCAGCGCACTCTAGCCTGTTGCACAGTGATGGCTGGACACCAGCACAGGTACACCGGCCAAAAAGGGTGGTTTCACGTCCGGAGCATTTGGCTACTTCTGCGGAGGTGGGAGTTAGCCACCTCGCTCATTACGGCTCGGGGCCAGGGTGAAAATAGAAAAATAGGAACTGGCAGAGGCCCACGCTGACCGGGGAAACCAGATGGGCTTGGGAGAGTCAACGTTCCTCTCCCTGGTCCCATCACGAGTGAGGGTAAACCTGTGGGGGACTCCCCGGAGGATCGGGTATGGGATGCCGAGCTGGAGGACTGAGCCCCCTCTGAGGGAAGGAGGGTCAAAGTGCCTGCCAGCCCCAAGACAAAGTACTAATAAAAAAAAAATATGTTTTTCTGGCTGGCCCGCCGGCGCAACAGTAGAGCTACTGTTTGTGGCGCCAGCAACCCGGGGTAGGGAGCAACCACTGAAGCTGGAGGGCCAGCCAGGGAGAGGAGCACTGAGCATCCCAAGGACAGGGGTGAGGAAGAAGGACTGCAGCAACACTGGCTCCTGGCGGTGACCGGGGACTGGCACACAAGTGGCCCAGAATGTAAGGGACAGCAGGGCAGACGTCGGCCATGCAGCTCACGGGCTTAGCAGTGTCCTAGACATCATTACATGCCTGAGCCAGAGTCACAGAAGATGGGGGAAAACAATCCTCCAGCACGCATGAGGTCGCTGCCTGCCGGCGCCACATCAGACGCATCCAGGATACTCCCTCCAAGCCAGGCTCAACAGGAACTCCCCAGTGTGTAGGGTAAGTACCCGCTGGGTTAGAGACCTGGGCTGTATGTAGGGGAGGAGGTTGAGTACATGAGCTGCGACTGATGGGGCGCTGCAGAGCAGGAGACTGAAAGGGAACCAAAGGACCACCCCTGCCGAGGAGGTAAGAAAAATAATAAGTATAAGGAAAAAAAAAAAGGGTTTCACCCGGAGAAGCATACTAAGCTGAGAACATCTTGTTTTAGATGCATCCAGGGGGTGGGGATGGGGGGAGAGTACAATAATTACCATGGAAGTAAAGGTATTAGGTATACGAGCATACAAAAATGCCAGCAGATTAGGCCTTGAGGTCTATCGCATCTGCTCGAGATGCAGCTCACATCTTGATAACTGCTGCTGGTCCCCCTTCCCTCTCCCTTCCACCCCTTCCCTGATTTCCATTCAGAGCCCCACTGATCTCTACCCGCCCTACCTGTACCCTGCCCAAGTATCTATCCCATCCCTTCTTAAAATCTCCCACTGATTCCCTTAATACCAATTCCTCAGGTAGCGCATGCCAAGGCTTCACCACCCTTTCCATGAAGTAATGCTTTCTCAAGTCTCTTCTATACTTCCCACCAACCAGTTTCAGGCTATAACCCTTCGTGGTCCCTTCCCCCTTCAGTCTGAATACCCCCTCTGTGTTTACTCTATTAATACCTTTCAAATACTTAAAGGTTCTTGATCATGTTCCCTCTGTCCCTTCTGTCTTCCAGGGAGTACATGTTTAGCTCCCTAAGTCTCTCCACATGGGGCTTATCCCCCATTCCAAGGATCATCTTAGATGCTCTCCTCTGGACCCTCTCCAGGAGCATAATGTCCTTCTTTAAGTAAGGGTGCCACAACTGCACACAGTACTCCAAGTGTGGCCTCACCAAGGATTTGTACAGTGGCAGAATTAACTCCTCCCTTCTCAAAGTGATCCCCTAGCAATGCACCCCAGCATTCAGTTTGCCTTAGCTGCTGCTTTCCTGCATTGTCCCGAGTGGCTGATTTTACCAGTGATCACTACTCCTAGATCTTTTTCTTCCTCCGAGACTGTTAACTGTAACCCCCCAAATTTGTGGCTGCATCCTGGATTCCTAGCTCCCAAATGAAGTACACTACACTTCCTAATGTTAAACCCCAGCTGCCATGTGACTGACCACTGTTCCAGTCTTTCTAGGTCTTCCTGAAGCGTCGTCCTTCCCTCCTCACTGTCCACTTCTGCACCTAGTTTGGAGTCATCAGCAAACTGCCTCATATTACTCCTAACTCCCGCCACCGCAATTGTCTGAAATGAAAGCATTAAATAACAATGGACCCAGAACCAACCCTGAGGGACAGTGTGGAACAGTGCAACGTGTGTGTAAAGAGAGATATTTAATTTATTTATTTAGTTTTTCTTGATCAGGTAGGCACTCAAGAAAGCATGGCTGTCTATTTTCAGGTACGACCCGGAAGGTTACAACAGAGGGCACGTAGACAACAGTAAATACAAAGAAAAAGCAGGTGAACAAGAAATCGGTACAGAAACAGTCTAGAGATCAGTCACAGTACAGCTATACAAAATCTTCAGAAAGGACAGTACATTTACAGGAAACAATATGTAGTAACAGTAACAGGATACAAGTGCAGTTAACTAACATACATTCAATCAACATCTAGTGGGTAAGTACTAGGGAAGGGGGTAGAAGGATTTCCCAGGCAGAATTTAAGAGTAGTAGAGGTAGGTGCAGGTAGGCAACTAGGTAGAACCAGTAAAGGAGCGGGGTTCAGAGCTTGAAAGAGCCTTATGAAGGTCCTGTTTGAAGCAGCGTGGAGAAGGGGAGTTCCTTAGATTCAGTGGTAAGGAATTCCAAAGTTTAGGGGCACAGACTGAGAAGGCATTTTCACCCATTTTGGTTTTACATCTCAGTTGTACAAGTAGGGATTTTTTCGGCCGATCGCAGGGGGTAGGCAGAGGTTGTAGGTTTCAGCAGTAAGGCCACTTTGTCAGGTATCTGGAAGGAGATTTTAGTCTTTATAAAACAGGAGGAAGTAAACTGATGGAAAGCTGAGGGGGTAAGCCATCCCAGACTGCAGTATAGTGAGCATCGGTGAGTATGCTTAGGTAGTGACAGGGCAAAATGGCAAATGTTGTTGTAGCAGACATTCCACTTTCAGAGAAGCCCTCCAGCAGTTGCCAGAAAGGCTATTAACCCATATGCCAGTTTAGGTTTCAGGATCCCTTGTGCAATGGCCAAACTCACTGTGGATGTTAGGATATATCAGGCCTTATAGCCAGTCCCAGTTGAATATTAATGCATTTGATGACTGTAGCTAGGTGCAGGTCAAAGACCAGGGTGGGATGAAGGGTGACACATCTAGGTATTTAAAGGAGGTAGCAGTGTTTAGGGGATAGCCATCTAGTGCCTTGATACATAAAGGTTGGGTGCAGAACCGAAGTTTTGAACCCGAGCCAAAGAGCATAGTCTCCATTTTATTTTTATTGAGGACAAACTTGTTCTGCAATAGCCAGCTCTGAAAGGTACTGAAGTTATGACTGAGATTCTGGTTGATGTCCAATTCTGAAAGGTTTGGAGAGGAAGAGTAAAGAACCAGATCATTAGCATATATACATGTAACCCCCCTGCAAATGGGGGTTCCCAAAAGTCTTCCAGGAGCTTGCCTGTATGCTCCAAGTCTGGGCGGTGTTCGGCGTCTGAGCTGTTTAAATGTGATTCCATGTGGGTGCTTTTAGAGCCTCTGGTACTGTCTCTTTAAGAGCTGCCTGCTTGTGACCATAATTAGTTGAAAAGGGGGGACTGTGTGTTCTAATGCCAGAGTCCTGCCCGGTCTGCTGTCAATTCACTCTGTTTCTGCAGTTGCTAAGAGCGCAGAGGGAGCCCATCGAAAAGATGTAACTGTTTGCCTGTAATCCTTTAGCAGCATTTGTGAAATTGCAGTTTATCTAACCTATTTTATTGCAGCTGGGACTCTGTGTGTGTTACCCCTCCATGTTGGACTTGGAACTGCTGAACTGGACCAATCAGTGTGGGGGACCTTTGAAATGGAGCCTGCTGCTGGCAAATCAGAACTTGGACTCTCAATTTTGAGCCGGCCACCTCTGTACTGTATGGGCAGTGACTCTGGGAAACGTGAGTTTTGACCGTGGTGCCTTTTTCTACCAACAGAGGGAGTCATAGGTGCCGGAACTGGGGCGAAGGGCGGTAGCCTCCACTTTTTATTTCTGTATGGTAAAAACTAGTATAGAACAAGTGCCCTTTGTACCCTCATAAGTGCCCTTTTGATTCTCAGCCCCCTCAGCTTTTACCATCTTCCGGCACCCTTGAAGGGAGTCTTATTGTGTGTGACAGCCGAACCAGCCAACAGAATGGTGTAGAGCTAAAGGAAATGCCCTGCTCTGTGACTGGAAAGATTAGATCAATTGTGGCAGTGAAGAGAGAAGGAGCTTGGAGACAAATAATGTCAGAAATTCACAAAGCTGAGACTTTTAATCTAGAACTTCGGGGTGGCTCCATTCTGCAAGTGCGAAAGTGGAATCAATGGACCCAATATATTACTTCTCAGAATTTAGATTTTGTTCTTTAAACTCACCAGCCCCAAACACGGGTTAGACATCTGTGGAATATCCCCGCTTTATAATACTCCCCTATCCGGCCCTGGACCCACGGCTACACCCATTAGATAACTGAATGTTTAAAAAAAAATAAAAAAATAAAGGGGAAAAAAAAAAAAAAAAAAATGGAAACAGAATGTGTCTTTCGCTATTCTTTCAGTCAAGTTATAACCACCTGTCTGTAATTTTATTACACATCATATGTATCCATCTGTAACTGCATTGTCCATTGTGTAGTAGTGAAAAAACTTCTGAATAAAAAGAAATTAAAAAAAAAAGAGAGAGAAGGGGCTGTGTTCTATAGTTTCGTTTCGCGGGAAGCACGTTGAGGACCCTGAGTTTCGGCCTGCAGCCTTTGTGAGTGCCAGTTTGGACTAAATCCGAAAGGAGGGAGGAGAAAGAAGCACTAGAAGTGTGGAAACCAGGCTCACCCTGTAGAAGACTGGAGAAATTGCTGAATCGCGATCGGTCTGTCAGGAACTGAAGCTGCTGTGTGTGCTACCGGGTATTTTGCAGTAATTGTGATTGGGATCGAGGAGCAGCTTGCCTGGTATAGTACTTTCCTTTTACATATAAATGTGCGTAGTGCTTGTGGGGAATCGCTATTTCAGATCCCTGTACAGTGGATTGTGTGCTGAAGCTAGAAGTAAACCCCCAGCTTAATTCGGACTACATCCATTTGCTATCCACTGCAGTGGGGTCCAGTCACAAGGACCTTGTCCTCATGCCCTGCTCTTCTGGCAATCCAGAGGGACATTCTCCATCCGATCCTCAGCTTGGGTGTTGCGAGTACAAATCAGGGTATTCCCCTGCAACTTGTTTTCAATCACAAGTGTGTCACCTAAGTCTTGTTGTTTCACTGTTTCATGGACTGAGCCCTCCGGCTCCGGATTACAATTGGGTGTTGTGCATATATTTTCTTCTACAGGGCCCTATCCATCTGCACCTGCCCGCCAACCCTGGGCAACGGACCTGGCTAGTTCCCCCAACCTGGGTACCCAGAATGCGACTTTTCAGACTCTGTATGTGTGCACAGTACTGTGATTTAATGCCACTAATTAACCTGACTTCCCCCTCCCATGTCACTGTTCCCTAAATAAATCAGATTTATTGTTGTTGTTAAACTTTAAACTGTCTGAAGTGTCAGTACCTTCATGCCAAGCACTGTATTGGTTTTGTGTGTATACTTAACTTATGACCTTTCAGGGGTCCTCAGAGGCGAACCTGCGAACCAGTCTCGAGGGTAAGTGATACCTTATGAATGAACAGTGCGTACATGTGGGGTATTGGTACTGTAACTCCTGTGCATCATGTTGGCCATTAGAGGGATTAGAAGGGGATCTCAGTGTCCCAGAGGGCTGTGACCAAACTAGACCAACCACTACAAACCCTGACCTCTGGGTGGAGGCACCCGCCACAGAACCTAGGCCCCTCAACCTGTCAGCAGTCAAGCAGGCAGGGGTAGTAGCCCTTGGGATAGCACCACCTAGGGGTTACATACATATTAACCCCTTCTCTCCGAGTGCTCTACTGTCTTGACACCCGACACCCTCTTCTTTCCGTCCACTGCTCCACCATAAACTCAACCTGCTCCCTCCCTTCCCCTCTTTGTGCTACCACCTGCCACCCTCTTTTTCCCAGCCCCAGGTCCACCACAAACCCAACCTGCTCTCTCCTTCTGCCCTGCTCCATCCCACCTCCACGCCAGTAGAAAACTCTACAAACACCCACCCTCTCCTCCAACAACAATGCTGCTGCCAGCAACTTCCCTACTGGCCCAATTTGCCTTTAACATTACTGGAGTCTACAGCTTCTCTAATGGCCCCAGTTGGGCCTCTTACAGTACCTCTGTTGATGGTATGTCTTCAGGGTATGCTTGGGTCTGCCCCCCCCCCCCAAGTATTTATTTATCCATGACAGGAAAGCTCAGATGCCACATCATGTTTTCAATGCACTCCCTCACTACTCATCTCCACAGCTAGGCAGACTGGTGCACTGGGAGGTTAAATGACTGGTTCAAGGTCACACAGCGAGTTTGGCTCTGGTGGGGCTGGAGCACATGATCTCCTGTTTCCCAAGTCAGTGCTCTAACCACTAGATCGCTCTACTGCTTGACTCTGGACAATGCAAGCAGCATTCGAGTTTCCCATTCCAAACTATACCAGTACTGCTTTATTTGGTTATCTCTGGGCTTATTGGGAAGGGCCTTGAGTGGCTGCTTAGCGTTTCCATATCTTAAGCTGTTCAATCAGCACAGCGGTAAGGCCACCCCTCTCATGACGCGAGCGATCTGGTTCAGGAATGAACCTGAACTGTCAGGGGACCAGCCAGGGGAGAAGGAACAAACCTCTCAGGAGATGTTCTCCTTCTCCGGAGAGGGAGGGATTGCGAGAACGCCACAGCACTGCCATCTAGGTGACCAAAGGTGCTGCTGTGGGTCTGCACGTCTTAGGAAGAAGGGAGATGCTGGCTGACACCATGCAGCAGCAAGCTCTGTGTACATGCATGCGTATGTATCACTACAGCAGGTATCTCGAGGGCAGGGTTTGAAAACAGAAAAACAGCCCTGGTCCCCATGGATGACAGACTCTTTATATCTGGGCCACACCCTCCGACCTTACTGCCACCTGACTTTGAACCACTGTCAGAGGTAAATCTCCAAACCGACCCTAGCATAGCGGGGAGACAAACCAAGACTTGGAAGACCAGGGGTCCGGGGTACCTAGGAGTTCTTGACGGAAGTCAGGTGCTGCAGACCGGAAAACAGATTAGAAAGTACAAATAAAAATAATAAAACACTTTCCCATCTTGCTTGCTTGGTATTATAACTATTAAACACTGGTTTCTGTGGAAGGTGGGTGCTTCAAATTATACTAAGACTGTGTTGCTACTTAATACAGCATTTCCTGACAATCTTCAGTGACAGTTTGGGAGTTATTAATATCTCCTACGCGCACATCTTTAACAATCTACACTTTCTGTGGTGTGCCATTTGTGTGTAAAGTTAGACTCAGTCACTCCCTAATCTAAAACACGGTGGCCACCTATCCACAGCGCTCTTTTCCTTTACAAGGAAGCACAGACAGCTATCTGTAGTGCATCAACTTCTCCATTTATGCCTTAGGGTAAATGACCATTTCAATGTATACTGAGGTACTATAAAAGTTTTTACAGCAGGGTGCTTTGACTTTTTACAACAACTTTTACATTCTGTTGATGGGGTTCTCTTTGTATTTTTTATGTTTTACTTCCCCCTTAAGAGTTCCTGTCTTCCATTCCGATGCCCAGGTCCACCATGACAGCAACTGCCCTCTAGCTTCAATAGCAGGGAGGTGGCTTCCATCATAGCCTCCTAAGCTATGTGACTGGCCAGAAGAGGGTGCAAAAACGTTAGGCGATTCCTACCTTCTATCCTGAGATATCAAGCGACTTACCTCTACAGCACCCCCATATCACCCCAGTTTGGATTCTGGGGCCCAAGCACAAACCCTGCTGTTCCAGGTGTCAGTACAATGTGCCCATCCCCCAGCTGGTCCCAGTATGGGGCCGTGGGGCCTAAACACAAATCTTGCTCTCCTAGGTGTCACTGTGATGTGCCCATGTCCCCAGCTGATCCCAGTATGGTGTTCTGGAGCCCAAATACAAACCCTGCTCTCAGAGGTGCCAGCAAGAGCTGCCCATTCCCCCAACTGGTCCCAGTATGGGTTTCCAGGCCCATACACAAACCCTGCTCTCCCAGGTGTCAGTGCAATGTGCCCACCCCCCAAGCTAGTCTTAGTTTGTAGTTCTGGAACCCAAACACAAACCCTGCTCTCCTAGGGGGCAGCATAATGTGTCCTTCCCCCCAGCTGGTCCGAGTATGGGGTTCCAGGGCCTGAACACAAACCCCACTCTCCCAGGTATCACTGTTATGTGCCATACCCGCAGCTGGTACAAGTGCTGGGTTTTGGGGCCCAAACACAAACCCTGCTCTCCCAGGTGGCAGCATAATGTGCCCATCCCCCAACTGGTTCCAGTATGGGGTTCTGGGGACCAAACACAAACCGCACTCTCCTAGGGAGCACTACGATACGCCCATCCCCCCAGCTAGTCTTAGTATGTGGCTCTGGTGCCCAAACACAAACCCTGCTCTCCCTGGTGTCAGTGGGATGTGCCCATTCCCCAACTGGTCCCAATATGGGGTTCCGGGGCCCAACCACAAACCCTGCTCTACTAGGTGGCAGTGCTTATTTATTTTAATTAATTTTTTTTATTTAAAAGTTGAAAATTTACTGGATAAATTCCATGAGATACAAGTCTCATTTACAGAACAACCCAAGACCTAATGCAAAAGCAAATATAAACCGATGTACCACATACAACATTGATCAAGTACAAAACTGGGGGTAAACAGTCCACTTTTTTTGTAAAATATTAGAAACAATAGTAATCCGAGTGGACTGTCCTTCTAACCAGCTCCTTATCCTGACATGTGTTCCTTCCTTCCTTTTGTCAGCTCATGGCCGCACCTGGAAAAGGACCTTTGGCTCAGTGTGCTAACCCAGTTAACAAATAAATAAATAAATAAACATAGCGCAGAGGCACCGGTAAACTCGTACATGCATGAGGACTTCATTTGTTAGTCAAATTCAGATAAAGGTGCACATTGAAAGAATCTTGGTCCCTGAATGTGGGAAAGTTAGTAGAACTGTAAAATTAGCTTTCTTACATGTTAATAATTGGTTTGAAAACTAAAGTCGTAACTCTGGACACGTGCATCAATGTCAATATATGAAAATCGGGGGCACAGTATAACACAAATGAAAAGCAGCAAGGCTACAGGCACCATAAAAAACAAACATCTTAAAAACGACTAAAAAGCTGACAGTGTTCCTTTAAGTGCCTCCAGGGCCTTTGAACATTGCACAGACTATCAAAATGAAGAATTTATTGTATCGTAATATGACTGCTTGTGCAGGGATCTGACTTTTTTCCAACTGGTACGCTTAAAGAGCAACTGACGCCTTGGAAAAACAGTGAAAAACATAATATGCAGTCAAAATCTGGCTATTATTTCATTTATTGTCTATAGATTTCTCCTCTCCTCTCTTTCTTACTGAAGAAATTTGAACAGAGACTGGATCTTTGTGCCTAAGAGTTCGTCTTCGGCAGCTTAGCACCTATGTGAACTCATAATCCTTTGTTGTGGTGATTGCAGTCTGTTGCCATGGAAATAAGTATGATGTCACAGAGTACAATGACATCGGGTGAGGAACGAGCAACAGGAGCCGATAAACTCTCAAGGAACAAAGATCCAGTTTTCATGCATCTGACCTCAGTAATACATAACAGGGAGAAGAAATATAAACCTAACATAAAGTATAAGCTGAACTGCCAGTCCAGTGGTGCTGAGGGTTGAGGCGCTGGAAACCACACTTCGCACCACGCCGGCGACCTGGGTTCAGGAACGAGCCAGGGCCACCGGGAATCGGCAGGGGAGGGCAGAGATTGAGCATCCGGATGGACTGCTCTCTCTTCCTGGGGGAGCTTGGGGGGTGCGCTCGCTCTACAAGCGACCTCTGGCGGCTGGAGGATTGCCAACTGCAGCGGTGTGGTGTATGCCTGGGGGGGGGTAGAGCAACAGCATTCCGTGCCATGCTGCCAGGCTCCGCAGGGATTGGGGGGAACCAACAAAACAACGTAAAAACCCCAGATCGATGAGGAGATGACAAGTGTCCCAGTGATCTCCCTCTCATCCCCAATGCCGGGCCAAGCCACACTGGGGATCCACGGCCGACCTCCCAGAGGGATGGACCCTCTAATTTCAGACAGAGCCACTGAGGAAGGGCGGGTCCTGTTCCAGGGGGGTGATCCGAAGTACTGGGAAGTTCCTCTGGGGGTGGAGGGAGGTGATCCAGTGTAGATGGCCACGGTGGGGAGAAGAAAGGGTAGGATCGAGTGGGCACCTCTGAAGGATGCCTTGGAGAAACCGGTGAATAAATAGAAAAAAAAAGTATAAGCTGAACTATGTGCAGATACTATATTTTTCAAATTTCTTCTGGATGCGTCAGCTGCTGTTTAAAAGCCTGTGCATAACTGCTGCAGCCTGTGTTTTACAGTGGCGCCGACAATGTGGTATATATAACTGCACGAGTACAGAACACTGCTTTGGCTACAGAGGGAAATAAGTGATTACTTGGGAGACAGTGTGGAACTCACTGGTGACGTGGTCCTATTAACGATTATGCCCCATCATTCTCCTCTATGGCATAACACGTTGTTGCCAGTTCTTCTGGTAGCAGCGAAGAAAGCTGTGACAAGAAGATGGATGAAGTCAGTTATCCCCACGGTGTCTGACTGGCAAACAGATTGTATTCTCCATCTACCAGGTTGAGAGGTTATCTGCAGGCCTGTCAGACAGAGTTCCGACCTTCACTACATGATGGCAACAATGGGTATGGTACATGGCTAACATAAATAATTCATTTGTTCCACGAGGGGTGGGAAGGTATCTTTAGGGGAGAGAAGCGCTCCTGTTAGGAAGAGTGGTGCTAATGGGACAGGAAACGATGGAAGTCTGTGCCTATACTGTCTTTTCTATTTACCCTGTTCAGGAATGTATTGATTTTGTGGAAATGTCTATTTACAAAGATTTCTAGGAATGGATCTAAGGAATTACCTTATTTTAATTTTGTGTAATTGATTCTAAAACTAAGATAACACTCCAATTCTCACAAGTGTGAAAATTACCTTTTGAAACAATGTTTGGATGTAACAGTATTGTCTCGCAATAAAAATGAAATAAAAAAAGAGCACTACTTTGGCGTATTTTCTCCATGCGCCGTGTGGGGGTAATGATGTCTTACCCTGCATGGGATTCAACAGTTCGGTGAGACCTGCTGTCTGTTGGGAGAATAATGTTTCTCATCCAAAGTTCCAGTGTGCGTAACCTTTGTGATACCCACGTGCTAGTGAGTACACTTTTGTTCTGAACAGGTAAGCCTGATCCTGGAGGGGGGGAGGGTCATTAGAGGGACCCTAGAACAGTCCATACACTGATCCTGTTTTGTGGTAAAGGCAACCGAGGTGCTGCAACTCAAGAGTTTACTTATTAGGAAACATTCCACAATTCTTAATGCGATTTTGTTTTCTCTCAATATATTTGTTATACCCCCACCTACTGTGCCATAAAACAGCAGGAATGCAAATTACCGTGTGCTAAAATGTTGTGACAAATGTACTGTAAGATGGCAATCTCTCACTTGCTGAGTTATGCCTTTGTATTTTTTTATTGAAAACTCAATAAATTATGAAAAATTAAGTACATAATTCAAGTAAAAAAGACTGATTATATATGCTTTTACATTATTCTTAAAATTTGTTAAACTGGTACAATTCCTAAACTGAGGTTCAAGACTATTCCATGATAAAGGGATTTTAAATGAGACACTAACCTTATCATAACGAGATCAATTCAGAAATCATACTAACATACTAACATACTATTTGCCAGCAGATTAGGCCTTATGGTCTATCAAGTCTGCTCGAACCTTGATCCTTAGTTGGGTGCAGAGACCCTCCCATCCCTTGTGCTCCAGAAACCCCTATCATCCATCCCCACCCCCCCGGGACAGGCCATCATCTGATACATCCACTTTCTGTGTCTGTCCCACCCTCTCTTAAAGCCCTCCACTGTGGATCTCTGAACCAGCTCACCAGGCAGAGCATTCCAAGGGTCCACCACCCTCTCAGTGAAAAACCTCCTCCTTTCCCCTCACCCTTCCACCTTCCAACTTCAAACCATGCCCTCTGGTGATGCCTCCTGCTTTAGTCTAAAGATCCCTCCATGTTTACCCTATTTATTCCTTGAGGTACTTGAAGACCTCAATCATGTCCCCCTGTCTCCTCTCCTCCAATGAAAACAGGCAGAGCTCCTCAAGTCTGTCCTCGTAAGTCAAATCCCTAGCCCTCGTATCATCTTTGTTGCCCTCCTCTGTACCCTCTCCAGGAGCTGTATGTCCCTCTTCAAAGTGTGGTCTCCAGTACTGTACACAGTACTCCAGGTGTGGTCTAACCAGTCCATTGTACAGCGGCAGAATCACTTCCTTGCTCCTTGAGGTGATCCCTCATGCGCATCCCAACATCCTGTTTGCCTTGCTAGCTGCCTCCTGCACTGCTCAGAGTTATTCATACATGTATCCACCATGACCCCTAGGTCTTTTCCCTGTTGAGGCTTCCAGCACCTCCCTCCCAGGGTGTACCTGTGTTTAGGGAGCTTCACCAAGACGATGCAACACCTTGCACTTGGTGATATTGAAATTTAATTTCCATGTGGAGCCCAGCTTCCAGGGTGTCCAGGCCTTGCAGGGCCAACCTCCCTCTCTCCTCAACTACTGCTCCCATCTTGGAGTCATCCTGAAGAGACTCATTTCACACCCTATACCATCCCTGATGTCTGATATGTATGCATTAAACAGGATTGGACCCAGGACCGAGCCCTGTGGTGCCACTACCAACCTCTGTAGGTTCGAGAGGCTCCCCACAGACCACTACTCTCTGAGTGCGTCCAGCTATCCAGTTTTCAATCCATCTGACCATCAAAGGGCCTACTCCTAACCCCATCAGTTTCTCCACCAGACCATTGTGGGGGACAGAGTCAAACGCCTTGCTGAAGTCCAAGAATAATACATCCACAGGCTTACCCCTGTCCAGTTCTGATGTTACCCATTCATAGAACTCCACAAGGTTGGTTTGACATGATCTACCTGGCACAAACCCATGCTGCCGACTATCCAGACCTCCCACCTCCCCCAAGTAAACCCCCAATCGTTCCTTTAGTATACTCTCCATTAATTTTCCCACCACCGAGGTTAAACTGATGGGTCTATAGTTTCCTGGTACTCTTCGACCCCTTTATGGATTGGTACCACATGTGCCTCTCGCCAATCCCTAGGTACCCTCCTGTCTCAAGTGACCTGTTGAAAAGTCTCGCCAGGGATGCAGCCAGTATGTCCGCCAATTCATAGTACTCGGATGAATGCCATCCGCCCAGAGATTTGTCTTTCTTAGGGGCCTTGAGGGCAAACCACACCCTTTTGGTGGGATGGCATCATCTGTCCCTCCACCTTACTGGTCTTTTATCCTTAACCAGATGTGACACCCTGGGGTACCTTTCCTCCCTTTTGCTCAATTTCTGTTGCTCCCCGATCCCACTCCCCTGCCGCTTCTATCCCTTTGTGCCTTGCTTTTGTAGATATCCCATCCCCTCCCTAGTGAACACAGAGGCAAAGTACTCATTAAATACCTCTGCCTGGTCCCTCGCTCTTCCACCCACCCTTCTTCTGATCTCAATCTGCTGAGATGGCTCTTTAGTTTTCTCCGCCTCCCAATGTACCGGAAGAACCCTTTTCCTCCATGTATCCCCTGTGCCAGCCTGCTGTTTTACTGGACTTTGCTCCCCTCACCATACGGGTGACTTTTCTAGATGCAAGCTGGTACATTTCTTATCCCTATCCCTCTTGTTGTTTTATATTTTTGTAAGCCGCCTTCTTTCTCTGACTGCTACCTGGACCTCACTGGACCACCAGCATGGTTTATGTGACCTTGCTCCTCACGCTTCAACTTGCGCAGATCCTGACTGCCCCATGAAGTCCCCTGCTTATGACCTCCCATCTCCTTTCCACACTTGTCGCTGAGGTAATCCCTTCAAGTGGTCCTTGAGAATATTTCCCATGCCCATAAAGTCTGCCCCCTGAAGTCCACTGCCAGTGTCCTAGATCTCACCCCACCCCCAATGCTTATTTGAAACCAGACAGTATTGTGGTCACCCAGTCAGGGGGTCCTGTACAACCATGTCCCTTACCAGATCCCCATCTGCCAGAACCACATCCAGGACATGCCCTCCCTTGTGAGCTCCATCACATGCTGTGTTAAGAACACATCCTGAAGCCATCCAGCAGCCTCTGCTCCTTGGCCACCTTAGAGGACATGGTTCCCTCAGTTTGTACCTGGCATATTAAGGTCCCCATCAACACCACTCCTTCCCTTTGGACCACACTGGGCAATGATGTTGTCCAGCAAACCATCCTCTAGAACATCACTCATCCCGGGGCCTATATGCTACTCCCAGCTTGACCTTATCTCCTGCTGGGGATCGGAGACCCATAAGGCCTCCACGCTTCTCTGCCTCTTCTACCATAGCAATTTCTATGTCATCTCTAATGAACATAGCCACTCCACCCCTCTGCCCTCCTTTCTATCCTTCCTAAGCATAGTGTACCCCGCACATTTAGGTCCCAGTCATGGTTTTGTTGGCCACGTTTCCGTGACTGCCGCCACATCCACCCCCTCGAACAGCATGGCTCTGGAACTCTGGCAACTTGTTTCCAAGCTCCTGGCATTTACTAACACTAACCCCACCCTTATCCTGATCCTTTTGTCGAACCCCACCCAGATTCCTTATACTTCCATCCCCCTGAAACCTCCACCTCCAGTCTGTTTCCCCTCCCCTTTTGGGCTTGCTACCTCATCTGGAGGGAGGGCTTGGTCAGCCCCTCCCTTATCCCTTCCCCCCCTTACAAGTTTAAACCCCACCTTTCTTGTATGCAATCATGGTAGAAAACATCACATAAGCCATACCTATGGACTGGTGTCACCAAGCACTCAGATTAATAAGGAGCAGTTAGATTATTTATAGCTCTGTAAACCAGAGAAAGCCAACTGAAATCTCTTCTAGAGGAAGAGGGTAGCCAGTTTAGATTTGTGATGTGCTCATCCTCCTACAGTAGCAGGTCCCACTGTCGGGTTCTTGGGCCAAAAACAAACCCTGGTGTCACAGGTGTCGGGGCAGTATGCTGTCACCATGCAGTGGGATGGCCTATATCATGTGTTATTAGTACAAATAGTTCCTATTTAATATTTTCTTTTAATTTATTGAAGTCTTGGATACACCTGTGAGCAGATGCTCATTTAGAGGTTCCACATCAAATACATTAAACAACAAGGAAAAAAAAAAGACAGGGCGATTTACAGATAATACAATCAGAGTTCAACAAACAGATAATGAGAGTATTAAACAGAATAGGTACATAAAATCCAGCCAGGAACAGGTAAGCTGCAGCATTGTACAAAGTATACCTGTGTCAGTAGGAGAAGGAAGGTGGGAAGAGGGGTAGGGTAAGCAGGGCAGTGTGGGAAGAGGCAGGGGTTTGACTGGGACAGGATAGGGGTACAAGAGGTTGGGGGGGGTTGCTAAGTGCTGGGGTTTGCCTATCCCAAGGGATAGGGACTGGGAAGTGCTGGTGGTAGTCAGTCGGTGCGTGGGGTGTCTCAGCGGTGGCACCTGCAGAAACTCCTGTCAATAAGGTGTTGGTGCAGTCTGAGTTTGAAGGATCCGAGCAGTAGTGCCAGAGATATCGGGCAGTAGCATGTTTGTCCAGAGCGATGCCCGATAGGAGAACGCACGTTGTGTCATGGATGTGCGATGTGTGGTAATATGGAATAACAGAGAATTGTTTTTTGTTTCTTTTACGTTATAGTTTCTTCATTTGCATAACAAAGGTTATAACATATAACAAACAGTCCAACAGGGCATACACTTCCAGGACTGAAGTCCCTTAATCAAAGGAAATATATGCATTTATTATACTGTAGTATGTCATCAGGGGGATACGTCCGTATTCTATGCATTTGTGAGACCAAGAGCAACATGGCTATTTTGGAAATCGAAGAACTGTCCAGCAATAACAGTCCAAAAAGAACATGTCCCAAAAGGGACTAATGGCGCCATGTTCAATCTCTAAAGTAAATCCTAAACCTAAAACACCTTCAAGCAGTAGAAATGCAGGAAAATAGAATGAGCAGTCCTTGCCTCCATCCTCCCTGTAGTCCCCAGGTGAAGTTAACAATACATCCAGCAGCATAAAACAAGCATCCCCCCCAAGGAAACCCTAAAACTAAGAACTTGAAAAGAGTTGGTAACAACAGGAACAGTATTAAAGTCAGCTATGATGACTGGACCCAAGAAATCCAAACCCAGACTAGCCCACACAGTACGAAATATAACATGTAAGAAGTATCAGCAATAGATACATATTCGTGTCAACAGCAGAGAAACACTGGTGTCCTGATTTATTCTGGAAAAGGCAAAATGACTGATAACGTGAGCAACATCCAAGCCGACTGCTCAAACAATGAATATAAGTGTAGCAGTCTATTGTAAGGTAACCCCCCCTGTCGGGGTCTTACCTGTGAACCCCCATAAAAGGCTCATTCCCCTGAGGTTTTGCTTCCACCCCCATACTTTTTTTCTCCTGTGTCCCAGTTTCCTGGCTATGCCCCTGTATTTTTGTCCTATCCTGCAAGCCCCCATGTGGTATTTCAGAGAGAGCAGGGCTAGAGGAGCAAGTACATGGAGCCGCTGGTTTGAAAAAGGCACTGCAGTGCTGGTGAGCTCCACCCATGCGCAGTAGCGCAACTCTGTTTCAGCCATTCACAGCAATTTTGGTTGTCCTCTCCAGTGGTCCCGGTCTCATGGGCAAGCAAGAGAGGGACCGGGACCAGTGGCAGGACTGGAGAGGTAGCAGGAAAGAAACAGGGTCAGATTTTGTGTGCACCAATTGCGCAGGAGAAATCGGAAGCCGTCTCATGAATATTAATGAGGTGGCATCCCTTTTAAGTACCGAGAGCTTGTCTAGCGCTGGGGAGACGGTGTTTAGCACTAGTGACAGGCAGGGGAAGAAGGAAAATGAAATAAATAAATAAAAGAGAGGTTTGCTAGGAAAAAGGAAAGGCTATAGCTGTGTGGGGAAATGTTTAAATAGAAACAAAAAGGCTTTCACAGACTGCAGCAGAGTGGAAAAGCAGGGGAAATAAAGAAACTGCATTGGGGCTATGTGTGTGAGCTGCCTAGGGGCTACACAGAATGGCAGCAGTGACAGGGAATAGAGCACACAAATATCAATGGCTGCAGTCGCTTAAGTGGGCACAGGGGTGGCTACCAAATGGTGGGGCCAATATAAATTAAAAGTAAAGGATTGGGCTACAGGAACTTTTAAAACCTGGGACACTGTTAAAATGTTGGGGCACTGTTTACATCGGCCAGCATGTTAGGAGCCATATGACACCAGCCAGCCAACCACCAAGCCAGGATTCTTGCCAAGGACTCTGGGACTGTGTGAACAGACCTTTGGGGGAAAATACCAGAGAACATTTAGCTGCCTTTTTCTGCACCAATGAGGCATTGAGGGAGCCTCACACATATTAATTTTTCTAAAGGACTGTGGCTCCAGCCAATAAGGAGCTGCCAGAAAGCTCCCAAGAGGACAGAACTGTTAGAGTTTGAGACAGTTCAGTGGGAGCTCCTCCAGAAGGAGGGGGGCTCTTGCCCCTGGAGAGATTGGGGCTGCGGGATGGGCCTGCCTGGGGGCTGCCAGTAATTTGTCCCCCAGGGTAGGGAGTGCCTGCCCCATCAGGAAAAGGGAAAGCAGAGGCAAGAAAGAAGCAGCTTTGAAGAGAAAAAAGGAAAGCTGCAGGATGCTGAATGTTCTGTGTTATTCTGAAATTGCACTCCAGTGTTGAGATAAAAAGGAAGAAAGAAAAGGTTGTGTCCTGATTGAACCTGGACAAAGGGCAAAGGTTGTGCTTTGATCCTGGAAAAAGACAAAGGTTGCATCCAGAGCCTGGAAAAAGATGGAATGCAGAGGAATGATGAAGAACAAGTGAATAAAAATGTGCTGAGAGAAGAAAAGGAAAAGTGAGCCTCTTCACGAGGGAACTGCTATGTACCTGCACAGTGAGAAAAGGGACTTTGAGTGCAGGTGATATGTGTGAGCCAGAGCGATAATGTGGCTCTTTTAAAGCTTGGAGATGGTGAAAGCAGAAGGATGGACAGGTGCCTTTCTGGGTCGGGTGCCTGTAGTCTGCTCCTGAGATACAGCAAGAAAAAGAAACAAACTGCTGTGGTTACACACCGTGGCAGGAAAGAAGAAGAAAGAAAAGCAGAAGAGAATGTGCTGAATGAATTCTGTTGCCACCCAGGGTCTGGTGGGGAACTCGCTAGCCCACATCAAGTGGAGTCTGCCGCTGCAGGGGATCACAGGTCTTGTACCCGAGTGCAAGGGCACTCTGATTGGAGGGAGCCGGGCTGTGGGGCCACTCCCTGGTCTGGGTCCTCTGTAGCTGGCAAGCCTTGTGCACATGCCCTGCAACAGGCTTGTAATGGGCTGAAGGGGACAAGCTGCAAGATCCGCAAACAAGAAGGAGAGAGAGCAAGTTGCAGCCTCTGTGCCCCCATTTCAAGCATTGTGCCCGGTTCTGCCTGTGATGCCATCAATCCCCAGGACTTCAGCAACTGTGCCATCAAAGGACTGATTCTGAAGAACCATTAATAAACAGCAGGAACTGCCCTGCACCTGGAGACTGTAACTAGTTTAAGCACACATACCGAGGCTAGAGATAGAGCTGAGGTTTAGACAAGGGAAAGGATGTAAAAAGTTAAAATTCTTCAAGCGCGCCAATGCCAGCTACCAGCTGCACCTCAGGCCTGCAGCTTAAATCTGGGTACCCAGTGAAGGGACTCTGGGGTTTGCAATGGACTGGGACCTGTGGGTCTGGGTTGGGCACTTCTGCAGCAGTTAGCTAGATCAGATGGTACTGGCGGCTGCAATGATTACAATATGGGTTTGAATCAAAGGGGAATGTGATATCTGGGAAATGCAAATATTGAAAATGCTTGAACTCTATTCCACTTACCCTATCCTAAGCTCTCCCCCCTGAAAATAAACTGGATGTTATTGTTTTGATGCAGAGATGAATCCAGAGCCTAATTTTTAGTTTCATTTTTTTTTGTTGACCGGGTAAATGCACTAGACAAATCCTACCTATTTTCAGGCACGACCCGGGGTGGGGGATACAGATGAATGCCAACTGACCTTGGAACCAGATTAAGCTGTTTCAGTGAGCATGCTATAGGAAATGGAAAAGGTAAATGTTATACCTGAATGTGGAGAGATTTGAATCTTGGTAAATCCATGTGTGGAGTAATTGTTAGGGAGGTGGATTGGTACCACATCCCAGGGGGTTGTATTGCAGGTACTCAGACCCACTGAATATATACTCATATACTCTGGGTGGAGGTACCGCCATTTTAATAGCATCTTTTGGGAAGGGGCGCCCCCCCCCCCATAGGTCAGCTATGGGAATGCAGGCCCCTTGTCCTTGGTCTGGCCAGCAAGACAGGGGTGGTGGCCCTCTCCAGGATGGCGCCAGAAAGGGACTACAAAAGAAATCCACTTCTTCACATATCCCCTATTGCTTCTGTGTGGTCACCCTCCTTTGAAGAGAAAAAAGGAAAGCTGTAGTAGCCTTGGGTTCGGCCTCCCTTCGCGCTGCCCTCTTATCAGATTCCACTGGGTGCAAGAAAATATATATCTTACCCTGGTATACTATCCAGAGATGGTCCGGATAATCATGGAATGGTGCACTCTGGTCTCTCTCAGTGAATATCAGACTCCGTCAAATTTTTTCCGACGTTGCCACGTGGCATAACTTATGTCAGGAAGACGTGCACTTGTCAGTTATCCTGCATGATAGGTCCTGCTTGACAAACATAATGCAGTATACGGTCTCTAATGCCTACTCCTGCCGACACTACCATCAAAATACTAGGTTCATGAGAGTTCTGTGGTCGGCCTCTAGGGGTAATCTGGTATACTTTCTAGATAGCCATTATACTTTTAATTCCCTCAGGTATTAACTTCTTGGTGAGCCAATCCTGAATGAACATCATTGGGTGATCCTTTTCACAGCCCGGCAAGGCGACAATCCCTATGTAACCCCTAGGTGGCGCTATCCCAAGGGCTACTACCCCTGCCTGTTTGACTATGGACAGGTTGAGGGGCCTAGGTCCTATGGCGGGTGCCTCCACCCAGAGGTCAGGGTTTGTAGTGGTTAGACTAGCTTGGTCACAGCCCTCTGGGACACTGAGACCCCCTTTTATTCCCGCTAGTGACTCACACAGTACACCGGAGTTACAGCCTCAATACCCCACGTATACACACTGTTCACTCATATAGATACCACTTACCCTCGAGACTGATTCTGCAGCACGTCTCTGAGGACCCCCTGTAAAGTAATGTTAAACAACGTACAAAGCAAAACACAATACTGTTTCCATAAGTACCAACACCACAGACAGTATATAGTATAACGACAATAAATCTGATTTATTTAAGGGACAGTAACACGGAAGGGGGAAATCAGGTTAATTAGTGGCATTAAATCACAGTACTGCGCACAAATACAGGGTCTGAAAAGTCACACTCTGGGTACCCAGGTTGGGGGCTAGCCAGGTCCATTGCCTGGGGTTGGCTGGCAGGTGCAGATGGATAGGGCCCTGTAGAAGAAAACATATGTACAACACCCAGATGTAATCCAGAGCTGGATGGCTCAGTCCATGAAGCAGTGAAACAACAAGAATTAGATGACACACTTGTGATTGAAAAACAGGCTGCAGGGGAATACCCCGATTTGTACTCACAACACCCAAGCTGAGGACCGGATGGTGGATGTTCTTCTGGATTGCCAGAACAACAGGGCATGGAAACAACGTCCTTGCGACTGGACCCCACTGCAGTTGATAGCAAACGGATTCAGTCAGAGACAAGCTGGGGTTTGCTTCCAGCTTCAACACACAGCACACAGTACAGGGGATTTGAAATAGCGATTCCCCACAAGCACTACGCACATTCATATGTAAAAGGAAAGTAAAAGGAGGAGAGGAGGGAGAGAGGGGATATGATAGAGACATACAAGTATCTTACAGGGAGGAACAGGGTGCAGGAAAACACTATTTTTAAGCGAAAAAGATGTTCCAGGACTAGAGGGCATGGGATGAAGTTGGAGGGAGGACGAGTCAGAGGAAACATGAGAAAGAATTTCTTCACAGAACGGGTGGTGGACAAGTGGAACACCCTGCCAGAGGAAGTGGTGGGGCTGAAACAATCACGATTTAAGAATGCATGGGATAGACATAAAGGAATTCTGGAGGTCAGGGGTAAGGGGCAACAGACTTCTAGGAAAACAAACTGAACTTACAAGCTCAAATGGGCAGACTGGATGGGCCATAGGCCCTTATCTGCCGACACTGTCTATGTATCTATGTATCTATGTACACCAGGCAGGCTGCTCCTTGATCCCGATCGCACTTACTACAAAATACCCGGGAGCACACACAGCAGCTTCAGTTCCCGACAGACCGAGCGCGATTCAGCAATTTCTCCAGCCTTCTACATGGTAAGCCTGGTTTCCACTCTTCAGATTTCCTTCTTTCTCCTCACAAATCGGATTCAGTCCGAACTGGCACTTACAACGGCTGCAGGCCGAACCTCAGGGCCTCACACGCGCTTCCCGCACGAAACTAAGCACCACAGAAGCACAGAGCTCCTTCTCTCTTCACTGTCACAACTGATCTCATCTTTCCAGTCACAGAGCAGGGCATTTCCTTTAGCTCCACACCATTCTGTTGGCTGGTTCAGCTGTCACTCACAATAAGACTCCCTCTGTTGGTAGAAAAAGACGTCATGGTCAAAACTACATTTCCCAGAGTCACTGCCCGTATAATCCCCTTGTGGCTGGCTCAAAACTGACAGTCCAAGTTCCGATTCATCCACAGGCTCCATTTTAGGGTCTCCCTATTATCCTGATTGGTCCAAGTCAGCAATTCAGGACCAAAATGAAAGAGCTACACTGAAACAGTTTGTGCTGAAATGAAGACAGGTTAGACAAACTACATTTTCTCAGTCACGCTACATGATTTCTGGCAAACAGTTATATCTTTCAACAAGGCTCCCTCTGCACATGTAGCGAATTGACATCAGCTCGGGCGGGATTCGAGCATTAAATACACAGTCCCCCCATACAAACTAATAAAGTCTGCAAGCAGACAGCTCTTAAAGAGACAGTACATGGTGGCTCAAATAGCACTCACTTGGAACCACATTTAAACAGCCCAGACTAGGAGCATTCAGGCAAGCTCCTGGAAGACTTTGGGGAACCCCCATTTGCAGGGGTGTTACACCTATATCTGCAGGTCTGGTTTGGTTCTCCAAGGATTCCATTCGTGCATGCAGGTGCTGGTTTTCCTTAGCACTTAGAGCTGTGGGACTCATAGAGGCACTTGCTTGCTTACGAACCTCAGTCATCTCGCCCTCCAGTCCATCCATGGTGTTCTCAAGAACCAGCCCTCTACTATTATAATCATCCAGCTTCTGGGCTAGATCTGAAACAGAGGAAATGAGTCTTTGGGTCTTCAAACTTACAGAGGTCATTGTTTCGCTAGAACCTTGTTCAGCCCCAGCCTGTGCATTGAAATCAGGCCTTGAGGTTTGAGCTTCGCCAGACTCCTTGCCATTTTCCACTCTACCTGCCATCTTCTCTTTTCCTGGGATTACCCATTTTTAGGTAAACTAATGTTGCTCTTTCCACTAGTGTCAACAAAAATCAGTAAAAGGAGGATATCGATGTTCTATCGTAGGTATTACAGGAGCTGTAAAATCTGCCGCTGCTCAGCTTGGGCTCCACAGTGCCCCCCCCCACCACCACCAAATAACAGAGATTTCTATGCCAGACAGGTGTTCCATCTGTATACAGACCACATCCCCTTTCATGCAGTGTCCTAATCGGTTATCAACCACAAGGAAGGGCTCTGTGAGGCCCCTACTCAAACACCAATTGCTTCTCCTTCTCACCCTCTCAGAAACTCAAATTCTACACATAGCAACATAGAATTTGTCAGCAGAAAAGGACTACTTGGCCCACTCAGTCTGCCCAAGTGTTCCCTGCCTATTCTGCCGCTGCAGACCCTATCTGATCTCTGGTGACCCTCCCATCGCCACGCTTGAAGCCTCCCACTATTCTAGCCTCTACCTCTTTTCCACTGGCAGCCTGTTCCTGGCATCTACCACCCTTTCAGTGAAGAAATATTTCCTCACATCTCGTTCAGCTTTATCTCATGCTCACTGGTCCTGGTGCTTGTTTTCCTTTGAAACAGCCCCCCTCCGCACCTGCACCCTGTTCATCCCTGTGTGTGAGGTACTTGTAGATCTCAATTGTGTCACCCCTCTCTCTCTCTCTCTCTCCTCTCTTAGAAGGTGTACATGCTAAGATCCCTCAATGTCTTCTCTCAGGGCTTCCTGTGCAAACCATGCACCATTTGAGCTGCCCTCCTCTGGACCGCCTCCATCCTGTCTATGTCTTTTTTGAGGTGTGGTCTCCAGAACATAACACAGTACTCCAGGTGGGGTCTCACCAGCAAACAATGCAGCAGTAACATCACCTTCCTTCTCCAGCAGGAGGAGAGAGATGGTGTTTGCACTGCATCGCTTGCTCTCACCAACGAACAATCCAGCAGCAACACCACCTCCTTCTGCACCCCAGCATCTCACTAGCCCTATCCACTGCCTTGTCACATTGCCCTGCCACCTTGAGGCCCTCTGATATGATAACCCCAAGGTCCCTAGCCTGTCTAGTGACTGTCAGTACCTCCCCCCAATCCTATACTCTGCACTGGGGTTCCTATGCTCAAGATGTAGGGAGGCAGTATAGCGTAGTGGTTTAAGGCTCTGAGCTGCAAACCTGGAGACCTGGGTTTGAATCCCACCTCCCCCACCTGCATACTGTGTGACCCTGAGCAAGTCACTTAACTTCTTTGTGCTTCCAGGTCGCACCTGTAAACAAACTTCAGCTTGGTGTGCCACTCCTAGGTAAAAAAAAAAAAGATGCATGATTTTGCACTGTATGGCACTGAACCTCAGCGTTCATGTTTTTGACCACTCCCCGAGTTTTCCAAGATCCCTGCACATTTTATTCACCCCCCAACCCCCGTAAGTGTCCACCCTACTGCAGGTTTTGGTGTCATCGGCAGAAAGGCATACCTTCTCTTCCAGTTCTTCTGCAATGTCCCCTATGAAGACACTGAAGAGGACTGGTCCCAGTACTCAGCCCTGAAGTTGTACACTGGCTACCCAGGGGATAAACTGATGCAAATTCCCCTGGCAAGCAGGATGGTGCTTTGACCCTCAGGCTCCGCACTACCGACCGAGTCACCACCTCTCCATGTGGTCCAGTGTAAAATGTGAAACATCGGCAAAAATGTAGGAAAATATGTTTTTTAAAGTTTCCGCAGAGCTGGCACAAACTCTTTAAGGAAACTGCTAAGCTACAGTTTACAATGTATATTTAACAGTATGTAAGGATACCATAGAGCTGCTAGTTGCAAAATGCTTGAAAGGAGGCTCCCCGGACATCATTCTTTACCTCTTCGTAAAGAGGGGGCAGAGTTACACTGAAGCTCGCCAGGATGAAACCAAACTCTGCAGAATTCTGCAGTAGAGTTACTGCAGGGAACAATGCAGTTTCAATAGGAGTTGATCCCGTCTGTCATGCAGAAAAACTGTGACACTGTGCTTCATCCTGGTAGGTTTCACATGTGCAATCGCTGACATGACTGCTTTCCCACAGAAGTGCTTTGAAGTGTCTATACTAACAGTGTACAGGCACGTCATTTGCATATGCTTCCAGCAGCTTGTTTACATGACGCAAAACATTGCCCGTCTATTGGAGGGCAGACTGGATAATGCACAGTCATCCCCGTCTCCCTATATGTTCAATAGGAAGAAAACATAACTTAGCTCTGCTTTAGCAAAAAAAAAACTATTTTCCTACTTTTGAGTGCAGATGAGTCTTTTCAAGAATCTGGAAAGAGCCAGACCCCAGGATCATTACCCACTGGAGAGGCAGCCGTGCCGCTGATGAGCCCCATGCAGCCAGGATCATTGGCCACCAGAGAAGTGGTCCCACTACTGAAAATCTTGGTACATCTGGAATTGCTGGCTACTGGAGAAACGGCTGTGCCGCTGGAGATCCCAATCCGATATCCCAATGCAGCCGGTATCACTGGCTGCAAGAGAAGCAGTTTTGCCACTAAAGATCCCAGAGAACCTTTGAGTAACCAGAACGTTGCACTATAATGTATCTCGCCATGTGAGCACATTTTAAAAATGCAAGTAAAGAAAAAAGAAATCCAAATTGACAAGAGATCGACCGGTGCAATGGCATGCAGTTCCCAGCCAGTGGATTGAACTTTGAGGCTGACTAGAGACTCCTTTGTGAACATTTTACATAAATTAGTAAACAATAAATAAATCCGAATAACAAAATCTGATTCTGTTCATGAATTAGCAGGGATACCAAATCCAGGCACTGGAGTAAAACAGGAGGCTAACTGCAGAACCTGCAGATACCCGAACTATAGAGTAATGATTTAATATTGCACCAGCTTTTAACTACTTGCCTTGCAGGCTGCTGAATGCTGGACTGCCTGTGGGCTGCCTCTCTCAGTCTCAGACCTTTTTTGTGCACTGTTGACCACATTATCTGATCATCAACAAGGTGAGGAAGTTGGTGGCTTGGTGAAGGGTTGCGCTAGTATTGCTACTCCCAGGACTGGGGCACTCATTCTGAGTTGAGTGCCCTAGACAGCCAGCGACAGTACTGCACAGTGAATTGGAACAATCACCGCTGGAGTCAGTACACCTTCTCGGAAGATGTTTCATTTGGCACTTACTAGATTCAAGGATTTGGGAGGGTGTGGGAGATTTTAGTGAACATGTGCAACATCAGTGCTCTGTCTGTGCCTCACTGCTGTGTTGTACCATCAAAGGTGAACTGCACCCACAGCTAAACTGCCACCAGCTGGGGTATTAACTGAGGTTAGATAAGGCAGTGAGGGGATTGTCAGACACAACAGTGCATGTGTGCCTTCACATACGCAGTGCATACCACCAGTCGGGGGAAGGAACGGGGAAAAAGCAGGGGCAGGTATGAATGAGGTCCCTGGCTGCCAGCCTCCAGCCCACGCCACTGCATGGGGGCTCCTACCTGGACTTCTGGCTGTAGGACTCCAGTGGGAGGATGGAGAAGAGGATTGTGCTCCACCACGGTATCCCATAATATGGGCGACTCAGATTGAACAAGTCAAAAACAGCAACTCAATTTGCGCACCTGCAACAAGAGCGACAGTGTCATAAAAGAGATACTGTGAAAATAGCGGGGGTGACGTGGGAACAGTGAGGCAAGGGCAAAGTGTGCTGGGGTGCTCAGAGTACTATGCAGTCTTGAAGATGGTTATATTGAGTGGGGGGCACAACACCCCCCCCCTGCAGGGGGTTGGGGGCAAAGCCCCCTGCATATCCTTAAGTGTAAAGAGTTCTGCTGCAAGTAGTGTGTCTGGGTTGTTTTTGTTCATGGGGCTCCCTGATGTTACAGTACACGTGGCTGCGGATCACTTGCGGGACAGCTGTGGTCAGCATTTGGTAATGATGCTCCATGCAGGTGTGTGCGATCTTCCTCCTGGTTGCCCGTGGTGATTGCTTTCCATTCTTTATTTTTTTTTTTTGGTGCAGGAGTCTCTATTTTCATGCTCGCTCTTAATGGCATGCGCCATATTTGGTTTTGGCATTTTGGCTTCGCCCAAATGTGCCTTGCTGTTTTGGTTTGACCCTACATAGAACCCGCTGCCACAGGGGACAAACTGGGTGAACCTCCAAGCAGGTGGGTCCTCAGGGGAGGTGGTTACCAATCGTCGGAGGCAGAGCAGGAGGCAAAAGAGTGATTCGGTAGCCAGAGCTGGGGGAAAAAAAATGTTCTATAGAAAAAAAGAAGTCTCAGATGTCACAGATGAAATTTTGCAAAACATAATATTGAGGTACTTCTACAGTATTTCATATACTTCCTGTATGTGCCTTCCCCTTTTTTACAGCTGCATAGTACAGGTATACAAGACATAATGCATAGAGGAAAAATTGGGAAAGCAGAAGCAGAACCAATGCACAATACTTTTGGCATTTGCAATGGTATCAGATCGCCTCATTAGTATGCATCAGATCGTTGTGTCCTTCCTTATCATACAGCAAACCATGCAACCATTAATATCTGTTACCCACTGCTTCCCTCAATTTCACATTTAAAATAGTCCCTTCCCTACCACTAATGCCCCCACCTCCCACTGGTGCCTGGTCTACGTAGCCCTTGAGAGAAAAGTGACCATGCCATAGGAGATTCCAGTACATCTGGGATAGTTAGCCACAAAAAAAGCATCCGTGCCACTGAAGATCCCAGTACACCCAGGATAGCTGGCCACAAAAAAAAATGGATGAGCCACTGGAGACGCTGGTGCATCTGAGATTGCTGTCCACAGGAAAAAGTAACTGAGCTGCTAGAGATACTAGTGCACCTGGGATTGCAGCTCCCCCACCAAAGAAAAAAAACAAAAAGAACGGCCATACTGATGGATTTACTGGTGCACTCGGGATTGCTGGCCACAAGAAAAGGCAGTCGAGCCACTGGAGATTCCAGTGCACCTGGGACTGCAGCCCCCCTTAACAAACAACAAAAATCAGCCATGCTGCTGGCTACAGGGGTGCATGCGGGATCATGGTCCAAAAGAAAAGCGTCCATGTTGCTGATTTTGTGTGCCTTTACAGTTTTCAGTCTCTTCTCATCTCATTCACTGCTGAATTCCTTGCTGTATTCAGACTTACAGCACTTTCATTTGTGCAACATTCCATTGGGAATCTTTTGCAGTACTGAAACACCAGATACAAAGCAAGGTTGCCAGTGAAAAGTGTAGACTTTTGTTTTTTTAAGACGAGTGGTGGCTTTTTGCAAAATCAGCCATCATTCACTCATTCAGCTGCAGAAAAGTGCCCACAGCAGTGATTGACAAGATAAGGCAAATGTCACCTAGCAACGGCAAAATGTCATAAGTGTTGACGTTTACCATAGGGCTGCAATGGAAGGCAGCAATGTCTAGAGCAGTGAGACTGATGGCTCAGTTTTCCAGCAATGCTGTGAGAGTTGAGCAGGAGACAGACGCTGGAGAGCCAGAACCACTGTCTTTTGTGCCTTTCCAGGTGTAGTGGTGTGAAAGTACAGCAGACAGCAGACAATGCAGAAGCTGAATCTGTGCTGAGGTTAAATAAAGCTGCACTCATTCTGGGCTCTGTATTCACTTTGTCTTTGTTAGTGTAGCTTGCAGACTCCTAGGGAGATTATTAAAGCCAGCAGCCTCGGTGATCTTCTGGGTCAGGGGACAGAGAAGAAGTATTCTGATGACTTGCTTCAATGCATGGCTGAAGCAGCGGTGCAGGGAGGAGGTACCTGGGAAAGTGGGGCCACTCTTGGAGGGGTAGAAGGCTATTCAGTTGGTGATGGCCTTCACCCCTCTAAGGTGGTCACCAGGAGGCCAGGGCACAGGTTGAAAGAGCATATTAAGGGCCCTTTACACTAGCAGGTATGGGCAGATCAGAAAATGATAAGTGTACCTACTCAACTGAGTGACATTTAGATGATCCCCCCAGGGCCAGACAACAAGGAAGGAGAAACAGACAACGAAAGGTGGGGAAATAGGGGAAAACTGGAAAAGTTATGGAAGAGAAGCCATGGGAACACCAGACAGGAGGTGGTAGAAGGGAGCAAGTGGAAGAAGCCAACAGCTGGTAGCATTCCTTCTGGACCCATTCCTAGTACAGGCAGTAGCGGAGCCTACTAGGTAGGCAGCCATCCCAGCCTTAGTTGTTACCACTGGGGGCAGTGTGGGTGAGGTGATGGGGCTGAACCCACTGGGAGCCAGTGACCATCCTACAGTTTGGTTCAGCGTCCAACTTGAGGCAGACAGTACCAATCCCAGAGTAAAGTCCTGAACTGCAGGAGGGCTGATTTCAGAAGACTGAGGGAGCTGTTGCAGGGGAAACTAGATTAGGCCGACAAAGAGTATGAGCCAGGAAAAGTGGTCTGGAGCCACAGCACAAACATTCATACTCATAGTTGCTGGCAGCTAGGCTTAAATGGTCCTCTGGTACTCCAAAGAAAAACCACTGCTGGGCCGCAGGATAATATAATAAGTTCATTCAAGACAAACCGAGAACTCCCCCCAGCACACTGATGTTTTGCACATGTTCTATGCGTTTTCACAACGCAGTGCCACTGTGAAACTAGAAGGGGTAAGAGAGACAGTGGGGGTGGAAGCTAAATGGGAACCTATAAAAAATGGGATAACAGAGGTCACAGATCTCTGGGTTAGCGTAATCAGCAACAAGAAGAGGCGTAGAAAACCTTTATGGCTCAAAAGTAGGGAAGGCTAGGAAAGCTAAGAAAAGAGCATTAAAAAAAAAACACAGAACTGCAGGCCCATCGGCGCAGCGGTTGGATTTCCATCTGCAATGCTGGCAACCTGGGTTCAGAAACAGACTGAGGGCCGGCTGGAGGAGAAGGATGGAGCGTCTGGGAACAGCTCTCCTTCTCTGGGGGGAGAGTGGGGATGCGCATCGGTGCCTTCTGGCCCCTGGCAGAGGCTGGGAGCACAGCAGGACGCTGGTGCTCAGTGCTTAAAGGGAGTGGCAGACGTCGGCGTATGCTTTGACGTCCGGATGTCACTCCCCACAGAAAAACAGGAAATGCTCCCTGGCTGGCTGGATGATGGTCTCCAGCCCTCCGCTGCTGCCGAACCCATGACCGGCACACCTCAGCGACATGCAGTGTCAGTGGCTCAGTAGGTAGCACACTCGCCTCTGAGGCCGGGAGATCAGAGGGCTGTGGGTTCAGTTCCCACATCTGGCACTTGGGTTAACATCCCAGTACTGACACTGTAGTGCAGCATGAGAGGGGTGCTGTACTTCTGAGGTGCCCTCTTTCAGATGAGATGTTAAACCGAGGTCCCATCTGCCTGGATTGGTGGTAGTTCAGGTGGATGTTAAAGATCCCATGGCACTTATCGAAAAGAGTAGGGGAATTTCCCCGGTGTCCTGGCCAAATTTCCCTCATTCACTAAAAATACCACCAACAGCTTAATCTAGTTCAAGGTAAGTTGGCATTCATCTGTGTCCCCTTCCCCTGGGTCATGCCTGAAAATAGGCAGGATTTGTCTAGTGCACTTACCTGGTCAACAAAAAACTAGAAAAAAAAAACAAACCCGGGCCAAATTGTGAGTGCACTGGCCACCCCCACTGGTGCCTTCCCCCTTGGAGGAGAGGGACCCGTCCAGCAAAGGGATGCAAAGGGATACACTGGGTTACCCGGAAGGGGCCGCAATGTGAGGTGAGTAGCCGGTGTTGGGGATGGGCGGGTAGACAGTCGGGAAGGGCACAGGAGACCAGAAGGAGTGGACAGCCATGGGGAAGGTGAGGCGCAAAAAAAAATAAAAAATTACAGAACCAGCCAAGCAGAGGGTGACAGGGTGGAGTTTCTCAGTAGGAGTTGCACAGCAGGATGAAGGAGGCTGGCAGCATAGCGAGAAGGGCTAAGGCTGACATGGAAGTAAAAACTACGGAAGGTATGAAGAGAGGAGATAAGACCTACTTTCAGTAGCTAAGGGAGAAGAGGAAGATGAGAAAAGGAACATAGAAACACAGACAATTACGACAAAGAACATCCGATGGCCCATCCAGTCTGCCCATGGTTCCCTATCTAACCCCAGGACCTACTGTCCATACAGGGTTCTAGCCCTCCCTATCCACACCCCCAATCTCCTCCCCGTTACCGTCACCCTGAGTAACCACTTTACCTCTGTCCCAACCATGCTTGAAACCATTAATGGTTTTGGCACACACACCACCTCAGCTGGTAGACTGTTCCATGGTTCCACCACACTTTCTGTAAAACTTCCTCATATCTACAGCCAACGATTTTCTGTTTTCAGAAATGATCAATTCCAGTTTAGAAAACTGCAAATTTCATGTATTTTGTTTGTTTTCATATGAAAATGAAGCCCACAGTTGCTTCTTCCACCTCCCCCCTCCGCCTGCAGGCCCCACAACCGCTCTAGCTGGTGCCATTACCTGCATAACGCTGTTTTCCTCAAGTCTGCAGCCTTTCTTCCATCTCTCTCTGCCTACAACAGAAGTCCACCAACACATGGACACAGTGGGAGGGCAGCATGACAAGAGTCACAGTGTACACTGGCATGGACAGAGGTTTACACGCACACACACAAAATCAGCACAGCACTGGAGGACAAAAACTTGATTGCTTGGCTTGTTTGATTATTTCATTTACCTTGATCTGTGTCTCATTACCTGTCACTGTATCCAAAAAGCTCAAGTCCCTGCTGCAGTCAACCCCCGCTGGATCACAGTCAGTCTGAAGAGGAGGGAAGGGGGCGATATGGCTATGTCCAGGTTCTTATCAGTATTCTCAGCTGTGTTTGAACACTTAATCTGTGATTTATGTGAATTATTATAAATCACTGTCATGATTTCAGCCAATCAGTGCACAGAGCCACTGTGTAGCTTACCCTCAATGCAGTGGGCTCTCACATAGGAGCATTATAAGTGGATTTACTGTCAGGAGGGCAGTGTCTGTTGCGTGCTGTATCATTTTAGCCAAAAGAAAAAGGATGTTAAATGGGTGTTCAAAAACTGCTGAGAATAAGGGATAAGAATCTGGGGATTGCTACATTACAAGGAGGACTGATTTTGTTGTTTCAAATAAAAAAAAATGTTAAAGCAGATTCAAAATAGGGGAGTGGGAGCGTTTCTTAGAAAAGAGTCGATAAAGGGCACTCCGAAATGACATCAGAAAGGCAGCAGCTCAAAATGTTCACTGTAATATGCGTGGCTGCTTTAAAGAGCAGCCAATGTCTTCGGGGGAACTGAAAAAAATGTAATATCTGGACACAGTTCAAATTATATTTCACATGAGCTCTGTATTTCTTTTCCTTTTTTGTTCTTAAGGCCCACCAGGCACAAGTGCCTGTTTTCACCGGCAATCTGAGAGCACTGGGGTGGTTAAGTGACTTACTCAGAGTCACACAGTATGCAAGTGGTGGCTGTGGGAATCAAACCCAAGTCTGCTGGATATACCAAGCTCATTCACAGCTCATTACTCTAACCTCTAGGCTATACTGCCCATTGTTTATTACTAAGGGCAAACACTTGAAAACAAGAGCTTTGTTCCTTCAGAGTTCATCAGCTCCTACTGTGTATTCCCTACCTGGTGTCATAATACTCTTGTAACCCCCTTGTTCCCAGGGGTTACTAGAATCCCAGTTAGAATCAGTGGCAGGCAGTAAAGGCAGCTTCTGAAATGCCAGGTAAATGGGTTTCACACTGTCATGCTCTGTTGTCAGTCTCAGCTGAGCTGGACTGATTATGTAATCTTAGAACTCTCGCAGCGGCATAAGCCACACTCTGGCAAGCAGTTGTCAGCTAGAGTAGAATGCTCAGTAGTCTGTGAGTGAGTCTTCCTGGAGGAGGCTGCAGCTTGCTGTGCAGCTCCTCATTTAGCTCTGACAGAGAGCTACCTCTTTAGTTTTGGGTAGTTTGTTCTCACCCTAGAAGAAAAACACAGAAGACAGTGTCTGAAGTGGTGGAGACCTTGCTAAGTGGGTTTTTCTTTGCCCCATCCCAGGAGGGATGGGGGTGATCTTTAGGATTTAGGGGCAATCCCCTCAATCCATTCTGTCTGGTGAAGCTGCCTTGGACATCTTCATTTGTTGTGAGTACAACTTTTCTTCTGAGTAAACCCAGGAGGGGCACCTGCAATACCTAGGGGTGAATTTATCTAACAAAGGGACTCTGTCACCTAGACTTTCTGTGTTTTAAAAGCATCCACCTACGTTGGAGTCCAGTATGTGACTGTCCAGGTACAGAACTTTTAACTTCTGACACCTCCGAGGTGTGTGTAGTATGTTAACTGTGAAATACATTTCAAGACAGCATCTACAGTTTTCTACAGTTGTGTGGTCTTTTTAACCAGATGAATGGCCGAGTATAAACTTGGAAGCAAAAGGTGGGAGACACCCCCCCCCCCCAATCTGGAGTGACCCTGTTTACCTCTTCGGGTTCAGTTTGGGCATCAGTACTTTTTCATTTAGTGCATCTGGCCAATGCCTAATGGAAGTAGTTACCCCTGGATGTGGGTTGTTTTCTCTCAGTTTACCCCCCGTATAGAGAGTTCTTAAAGTTCCTGAGGCTGGATGTGCTCCTTTGTGGTCGTGTGTACCACCTTCTTTCCTCACGAAATATGGGAAAGTGTCCTAGTGCTGGTCTTGTGTGCCTAGTCGATGGGAAATGCACCAGTTCTGGCCATGTGTGCCAATCTCCATTTCAGAACCAGGGTATTCGCTGTTTTGTGTTACTTCAGCCTATGCTAAATGGGAATGTCAGGAATTTCTGTACCCTGGAGAATCTGCAATACCAGTGTGTGTAGCCCTGTGGGGGTCCATCTTCGCTGTGTGATTATTCCTACTTTGTTATGTGAATAAAAGCCACACTCTAGAATCCCAACCTGGTTTGGACAGTATTGTTATTGCTTCCCTGTGTCTGGATTTACTTGGGTGCCCCTGTCCAGAAGTGCAAACCTAGCATAATTGTGAGCAAGCGTTTTCTCTCAGGGACCTGGGTTGCTGGCCATGGTAACTGGTCCCCCCAGGTGTGTGCCATGTAGCCACACTTGGGTTTGACTGTTCTAGTGTAACAGTCGGGTCAACTAGCCTAATGATGGCCATTTCTCTGTTTTCCAAATCTGTATTCACTTATGTAAACCCCCACCCCCTCTCGTTTGCCCCTAGACGTCTGTGTCGAGAGAAGCAGCCCTGCTAGTTAAACAAGGGGGGGCCAGTGGGGGTTACACTCTGAATGTGGCATCACAGCTATTCCCGGGGCCACAGACTGTGACATCACAACAGAGGACTATGACTTCAAGTTGGAAATAGACAGTGGGGGTAGATAAACTCTGAAGGATAAAAATCCTGTTTTCAAGCAAATTTCCCCAGAAATACATCAACAGTGGAGAAATCTATAAAAGAAACCGGGGAAATGCAAAGGGCTGAATCAAAATATTCAATTTATCTTCACGTGTGAGGGGGCAGGAACATAACTCATGACTGGCGGGGCCACAAGTGAGTAATGAAAGTCCTGCCCACTTATAAGTGATGATAAATTGCCTATTTTGAGTCAGGCTGTTGTATATTCGATATCTACAACAGTAGTTTACAAGTTATAGCTCATTAAATCTGCAGTTTGTCTGAAGAGTTTGACATTTTTCTTTGATTTTATCAGCTATCTTCAGTGATGCACTAGGCATTGTGATGTCATCAGCATTGTGAAAGCTGCTCTCCGATTGGTTCAGTATTCCACTATGATGACAGTAACCTTAAAAAATATCCATTGATACAACAGTAATGTAACCCCTAGGTGGCGCTATCCCAAGGGCTACTACCCCTGCCTGCTTGGCTAGTAGCAGGTTAAGGGGCCTGAGTTCTGAAACGGGTGCCTCCACCCGGAGGTCAGGGTTGGTAGTGGTCAAGCTAACCTGGGCACAGCCCTCCGGGATACTGTAACCCCCTCTTTCCCCTCTAGTGGCCTGACCACTGTACAATAATCACTTTCACAATACCCCTGGTACACCCACACAAGTACCCACACTATTTGCACTTACCACCAGGGCTGGTTCCTCTGGCTCGACCCTCGGGACCCCCTGTAAAACAAGGTTAAGCACAGCAAATAGCAACAGTACAGTACTTTGAGCACAAACTGGAACCACAGTCAGATTACATGCAGAAAAAGTTAGATCTGATTTATTCAGGGGACTTGAACAAGGGAGGGGCAAAATCAGGTTAATTAGCTTAAAGGTTATATCATTCAAGCAGTTATGCATGCGCTTTGAGTCCCCCCACACAGTCCACCTCTGGGTACCCAGGTAGAGAAGAGATGGGCTAGCCAGAACAGTTGCCCGTGGTTGCAGCTGGTTCGGGCCCTGTGATGGAAAACACAACATGCACAGTACACAATATTTATAATCCGGAGCCAGAGGGCTCAGTTCGTAAAGGAAACGAAACAAGAAGACAATCAGATGACACACTCAGATTAAGCTGTTGTTGTAGGGAGCTACCCTGGTATTTACTCACGATACCCGAGACTGGACACAGACTGGACGAAAATCGAGACTGCAGGTGGCTGATCTGGAATGCCAGGAGAAGCAGGGCCCACACAAGTCACAGAGGCGTCGTTCCTGTTCAAGCGTGAAGTAGGGGGCTGATCCCCAGGCAGGTCTCTCGTCGATGGCTTCTCTGTGCAGTGGGTAGTCTGGCTGGGCCAGTCTGGCAAAGCCCAGACCGCATTGAGACAAGTTCGGAAGCAGTCCGTTTTGGGCTGGATACAGCTTCCAGCAAGTAGAACACAGTTTACACAGAGGGGAACTAACTCACAACCCACTAGCAGCTCATAGCACATTTACATGTATGGGAATTCTACTGTACCAGGCAAAGTGCTCCCCGGGCACAATCGCAAAGTCTCTGCACACACCGGGAGCTTAGGGGTAGCTGGAACTCCTGACAGGCCGATCACATTCAGTAAAAATATTCGGTCTTCTTCAGGTTGAGCCTGGCCCACTTCAGTAGCATACTTTAGTCACACAAACTTGGATTTAGTCCAAAATCATTCTCTTCTCTCCCTCTCAGGAGCAGCACACTGGCATGCAGGCCAAAAACTTTGCCTTTTCAGAGTTCTCCCATGCAAATCCACTCAGGATGGCTGCTCAGAAACACTTCAGCTCCTTCTTGCTCAGCTTCCAGCTTAGTTCTAACTGAAAAACTGCAAATAGCCCGGGACTTCCCCAAGATCCAAAAGATTTGGTTGGCTGATTTGGCTGTCAGTCAAAGCGAGAGCTCCCCTTTCAGTTGTAAAAAAGGTTCAAAAAGTTCAAACTGCAGTTCCTATAGATTTTGAATGCAGACAGCTCCTGCAGTCCGGCTACATTTTAGGTCCCACCAGAACTGATTGGTCCAATTTGCAGTCCAGGACCAAGATAGTGGAGACAAAACAGTCCTTGCTACAAACAAAGCAGGTTAGACAAACTACATTATCATTATCATTCTAAATGGTTTTCAGTAAATAGTTACATCTTTCAACAGAGCTCCCTCTCAGATTACTTAAACTGCAATTAGGCAGCTCTTAAAGAGACAGTACACATAGGCTATACAAGCTCTGGTAATCACATTTAAACTGCTAAAACACAGGACACCAGCCTGGCAGTGAGCATGTAGGCAAGCTCAAGGAAGACTTTTTGGGAACCCCCATTTGTAGGGGGGTTACAGTAACAACAGTTTTTTTGACATGTCGCCGCCCACTTCTGTTGTGTATATATAGGGGATAAACAATAGCTTGACTCAAAATATGCAATTTATCTTCAAGTGTGAGGGGGCAAAACCATAACTCACGAGTGGCAGAGCCACAAGTGAGTTATGAAAGTCCTGCCCACTCACAAGTGAAGATAAGTTGCCTATTTTGAGTTAGGCTATTGTATATTTGATATATACAACAGTAGTTTACAAGTTATACCTTTTAAATCTGCAGTTTATTTAAAAATGTTGCCGCTTTTCTTTGATTTTAACTGCTTGCTTCAGTGCTGCACTAGGCATTGTGGTGTCATCAGCATTGTAGAAGCTGCTCTCCGATTAGTTCACTATTCCACTGTAATGACAGTAACTTAAAAGATATCCATTGTGACAACAGTAACAATGATATTTTTTGATATCTTGCTATTACTGATGTCACCAACTAAGATATCTTTTTTATCTTGTCATTTTCACTACCACTCCTGTTGTGTGTCTATATATATATATATATATATATATATATATATATATATATATAAATACAAGCTGAATTGTATACAATGTATCTAAATATTATTTTTGACAACGTTTTCCTAGAGGTGTCATCAGTTGTTTTTTTGTTAATAAAAAAGATGTATATAAGAATGAAAGCAATTTGAAGGGTCTCCTCTAGACTGACTTCCCTTTTGTAAACTAAAAGAAAGGTCATATTTATTTTTATTGAGTGCTCATTTCTTATGTTTCACGCCAAAAACTCACTTCCTCCGTTTGTCTTATGCTTCAGTCTGAGACATTTAGTCTGTCACTGTCTAGTCTATAAAAAGCTACTGCAGAAAAGGGCAGTGAATTCCCCAAAAAATACTTAGAAAACATTTATCAAGTCAGTTCGTCAGATAACAATGATACCCTTTATTTAATGAATGATTAGAAATATAAGATTTTGAGATTTTTTTGGGGGGGGGGTACTATTTATGTTCTCTTCTGCCAGCTCCCCCTTTGCCCCATCACAGGCCTTGTCTGGGTAGCTATACCATCCTACATCATGGCGTGCACCTCAGGGGGTCGGTTGTAAGGGTTCCCCAGATCCCTTCAGTGTCCTAATCTGGTGGAGGTGGAAGCCACCGTTGGCAGTGTGTGGCCTGCAGGGGTGCATGGCGTGTGAATGCTGTGCTCGCCCACTCCTATGTCAAGCGGCACCTCTCTCCAGAGCGGTTCCAGCCTGCACCACCACATGTGGTTACCCAAGTGGCAGTAGAGGGACAGAGTGCACTGCCTTCCCTCCCAAAGGGAGGAGAATGTCCTCCAGGACACTGAATCTTCCTCCCCCCTGGAGGGCCCCTGACACACTACGATCTTTTGTAAACCCATGTTTGGGGGAGGGCTTTTTTTACCCATTTTAAAAAAGCAATAGAGTGGAAATTTGACGGTTATTCATTATTATTCCAAGATGGAACTAATGTGTTATTTATAGGACACTCAGAAGTTCAATACAGTCAGTATCAGTGGCTCAGTAGGTAGCACACCCACCTCTGGGGTTGGAAGATCAGATGGTCATGGGCTCCAGCTCCACACCAGACACTTGGAGTAATATCCACAACTGATAATGTAGTGCAGTGCAAGGAAGGGTGCTGCACTGGTGGGTGCCTTCTTTCAGATGAGACATTAAACCAAGGTCCCTTCTGCCCATCTCTGATCACTGTCCAGGTGGAAGTTAAAGATCCCATGGCAGTTACCAATGAAGAGAAGGGTATTTATTAAAAGAAATCAACTGCAGTTCAAAACATCATCAGAAGAAAATCATAAAGAAAACAGAATTGTATGTCTATATACTGCTACATCAATCATATATCAATTTATAAAATGGGCACAAAATTTCTAGAAACCTGATTGGTTAACAGCCCCTTTTACCTGTGTCTTCATTAAGCCATAACATTATAACTGGCACTAACTGTGCCAGGCAGAGCCACCTAACACAAAGGAATCACTACTTGTGCCACCCTGTCAGCTGACTGCGATCTCCAAAGCTGACTGTGATCTTCACACACACACACACACACACACACACACACACACACACACACACACACACAAAAGCAAGTGGCAGTGCAAAATATTTTAAACTTGAACTCTAATCTCGGTTGCTCCAGTAAATGCAATACTGAAACCTGACTGTGAGAAAATGACCAATTTGTGTGCCACCAGGACCGCGGCTTTCAATTAAAAGCCTGGAGTTGCTCCTGAACGTGGTATTTTTCATGCTGCTTCTCAAAAGTAAACCATTCAGAACACACTGGAACACAGAGCAAGCTGATCCTTTACCAACCGCAATTGTGGAAGCACTATGAGAAAGTCACTATCTACAGCAGCTGGCAAGGGACATGCTCGCTCTCAATAAAACCATCTGCTCCCTCTCAATGAAACGGCTGCTCTCTGCATTCCTCATTAGCAAAGACAATGGGTGTCTCGGGGCATAAATAATACAGTCAGTGTATAGGGTGAAGAACCTAAGCAATATTTATCTTTGTGTTTGTTTGGGGGAGGCGAGGGGGCTCCTGTACTGGCAATGAGACTCTTCATAAATAACCTTAGTATGGGGACTATTTTTTTTTCTGTTTCAGGTATAAAAACCTCAGTTTTTTACTTTTTAATTTATTTTGGCATTTGTTTTTTTCTTCTTTAAAAATTTACTTAAGGGGACCATTTTATAAGAATAGTAAGACACTCCGAGGTATGGGGTTATGGCCCAATAAGAGCACTTTCCAGGTGCTAATGGCACTCGGCGCAAGGCCCTCGTGCCTCATAATGCACCTGGGGTGTGCTCTTATCAGGCCATAACCCACACCTTGTCGTGTCTTACTGTTTGTTTACCCCACACACCCAATGCATACCATCTGGAATACTGTTCTGGTTGTACTACCAACTGCGCCACAAAGGCACCTGGAAACTGGGCTGGTAGCGCAACCGGAACGGTACTCGAGCGGCCTGGGTTCAAGTCCTAGCTAAGGCACTTACTTCTTTCTCTCTTCTGTTTGTATGTATTCCATAAATATGCATACCACACTCTTGTGATTGAAAACTGAATTAATTGTGCCACACCAGGTTGTGCGTTAGAGAAAGAGTAATGTGCTGCGGGACAGCTAAGTTTCCAGTAGCCTTGGTGGCGCAGCTGGTAGTGCAACCAGAACGATATTCTTTTTTTTTTTTTTTTCATCTTTATCCCTCCTTACTGCCTCCGGTGCCCCCTCCTTCCGTCCGCTCATGTCCCCCGGTACCTACCTTAGGGATCTGCCCCTAGAGTGCCCATCCTCCTCTCCTTGCACATTGGGGTCTGTCCTGTAGGTGGTCCGGGTGGACTTAGGGCGGACTTCATCTAGGGCTGCCGGAGGGTATTTCAGTTTTCTCCCTGACGCCCCACTCCCCAGGGACGCCTTGCGCTAGGGCGTACATCCCAGGTGGTAGCGTGCTTCACGCACACAGACCCTCACGCCAGACATCCCCTCCCGGCTCCGACAGGCGAGCCGCCTCCACCCCTTCCCTCTGCCGGTGCTTCCACCGGCTATGGGAGGAATGCAGGCCTGTCGCTCTTGGTAACCCACCTGAGGAGGAGGCATCCGTTGGGACGCTCGATCCTCCCTCCCCGCTAACCCCGGCCACCCGAGTCCGCTCCCGAACCCGGGTCGCCGGGCGCAGCGCGAGGTGTGTGGCCCAGTGCCTCAACCTCAGCGCACCGGGCTGGCTCAGAACATATTCTGAGCGGCCTAGGTTTAAAGGAAAACTACACCCAAAACTTGAAAAAATATATGGTGTGCAGAGTGTTTTAATTTGTATGTGAAGTTCTAGTGTTTCCTTCCCTCTGACTGGTATTAGGAGTTTTTCCCAAATTAGCCTGCTAGCTTTATACTAGTTTTACGACCCCCTGGGGATCTTCATACCTGATAGTGTAATTATATTTCTTGTTCCCACAGTGCATCTTGTCTCAAGTGACTGTGATGTAAGAGAGACCCAACATTCAGCACACACATGCCAAACAAATTAAATATATTGGAAGCTTTACAAGCTGCACAGACATTACCAGCAGCAAAGTTTTTCAGAACAGTAAAACCTTTAGGATGAGGGTGGTCACCAAGCTGAATTCTACCGATTTTAAAATACAGCCATCTCTATTGTTGTGAACTGATTGTAATGCAATGCTTTCTGCTGGATTTATGGGCTCTGCTACATCACCAGCACATGAAACAAGGTGCATCGTAGGACAAAGAAATGCAATAAAGCTATTTGATATGGAGATCTCCAGGGGTCGTAAAACTACCCTAAAGCTAGCAGGCTAATTTAGGAGAAACTCCTAATACCAGTCAGAGGGAAGGAAACACTAGAACTTCACATACAAATTAAAACACTCTGCATAGCATATATTTTTTCAAGTTTTGGGTGTAGTTTTCCTTTAAGTCCCAGCAGAGGCACTTACTTCTTTGTCTCTGCTGTTTGTAGGTGTTCCATAAATATGCACACTGCACTCTTGTGACTGAAAATCCTGATCTAAACCCCATCTCTACCAGGCTCACACTGCATCTCCCTAAGCTCCTAGAACCCTAGTAGCAGCCCTCCTTCCTCAGTGGAGGAAGGGTGTGCAGTGGCGGAGCTAGAGGGGGGCTGGGGAGGCAGTCGCCCCTCCTGGCTACCCCAGTGTGAGTAGTGGTGCCCCACCACCTTCATTATTCAATGTTTAGTGTCCACTGTGGAGCCCATGATTGACTGAATGCCGCCCCCAGCTCCCAAATTCTCCCAAACCTGGCTCCGCTACTGAGGGTGTGTGTTATATATGTCTGTGTGGTTCATTTATAAATCCATTTGTACAAAGGTAGAATAGATCTCATGGCAAATAATTATTATATGAAAACTGCAACGATTTTTTATAACTTTTATCTCTCCTTCACGTGGTACTGTACAGAGACATATTTAGAATTTGGGGGGCGGTTTAAGACTTTTTGTTTGGGAAAGACACAGTGAGCCAAAGCTCACTTCCAGGTGTGGGAGTACAGGGAGATTAAGTTCCTTGCTCGGGGTTACACAGTATGCAAGTGGCAGTTGTGGGATTCAAACCCAGTTCTGCAGAGTCTCAAGGCTCACAGCTTGGTGCTCTAACCTCTTGGCAATACTATCTCCTTGAGTTTGGTGCACATATAAGCAACTGTAAATGAAAGCACTACAAATAAAACTTGCAACATAAACTTCTTTTTTTTTTTAAACTTCTTTAAACACAGGAACACGCCAATGAAAAAGCAACACTAACAAGTTGCGAAACCCTTAGATTTCACGGTGACCTGTATGGAAATGAAACTTGCAACAGAAGAATGTTATATATAACTCCATGACTGAGTGGGCTCCATTTCTCCTTATTCTTCATGTATTCTGCCTGATGAAAAGTTCATGCCTCTACAAGATTGTGTCTCCTTCTTCCCTGTGGGTTGCTTGGATTTCCTGGGGCATCCTGTTTTGAATGGAGACATATCTAATACACTTTTTCGTGACTGTGCGTGGGCTATCACTGGATAAATGGCCACTGGATTGTCGGACTCACACAGTCACTGCATTACTGGTGTCTAACATACTGTTTTTATTTACATACTAACATACTAAAAATGCCAACAGAGGAGGCCTAATGGTCTATCATGTCTGCTCAGTAGTCAGCTCCCATACTGGGCGCCAACCTAGTTGCCCCCCACACCCTTGAGTTTCTCTGTCCCCAGTCCAAGATGTTCCCCTTGTATTTGACTTCGTCAGCTTCACCCACCCCCATACCTGTCCCATCCCCTCTCAAACCCCTCCACAGTCTCTGCCTCCACCAGACCCTTGGGCAGCGCATTCCACGGTTCCACCACCCTCTCAGTGAAGTAACACCTCCTCCTCTCCCCAAGTCTCCCCCTCTCTAACTTCCAACCGTCTCCTCTAGTTGCCTCCCTTTCCTTTGGAGCACCCTGACTGAGCCTCCCTTATTAATCCCCTTTATGTACTTGAAGACCTCTATCATGTCCCCCCTGTCCCTCCTCTCCTCCAGGGTGTACATGTTGAGCTCTTCGAACCTCTCCCCATATGTCCTTCCCCCAGGCTCCAGATCATTTCGGTTGCCCTCATTTGGACCCTCTCCAGGAGTGCAATGTCCCTTTTTAAGTGCGGCCTCCAAAACTGCACACAATACTCGAGGTGTGGCCTAACCAAGCAGTTATACAGAGGAAGGATCACTTCTGCCCTTCTGGAGGTAAACCCCCTAGTGATGCATCCCAGCACCCTATTTGCTTTTGCTGCTGCCCTCCTACAGGTCTCTGAGTTGTTCATTCTGACATCTACCACCACCCCCAAGTCCCTCTCGTCCTGCGAGACTTGCACTGTGTCTCCCCCCAAGGTATACCCTTGGCCTGGATTTCTGGCCTACAGGTGCAGAACCCTGCATTTTCTTGCACTGAACTTCAGTTTCCACTTTCCCAACCACCTTTCCAGAGCCTCCAGATCCTCCTGCTGGGCCACTCTCCTCTCCTCCTCATCCTCCACTGCACCTCGAGTCATCCGCAAAGAGATCCATTTCACTCCTGGTACCCTTCCTTATGTCTGAGACATAGGCATTAAACAGGAGTGGCCCTGGTACTGACTCTTGGGGAACCCCACTAATGACTCTCCTTGGAGATGAGACTAGCCCCCCAACCACCACCTTCTGAGTACGCTCCGAGAGCCAATTTCCTATCCATCTGATCATCTGCATCCCTACCCCCATTTCCTCCAGCTTAGCCAGCAGGCCATCATGGGGTACAGAATCAAACGCCTTGCTGAAGTCTAGAAAGAGGATGTCCACCGGCCTACCCTGGTCCAGGGCACTCGTCACTTAATCATAGAACTCCACAAGGTTTGTCTGACACGATCTTCCCAGGACAACGCCATGCTGTCTATCGTCCAGATACTCCATTTACTCCAGTACCCCCCCCAGCCTTTCTTTGACAATACCCTCCATCACCTTGCCCACCACCGACGTCAGGCTAACTGGCCAGTAGTTCCCTGCCTCCTCTCTTGATCCCCCCTTGTGGATAGGCATGACAAGGACCATCCTCCAGTCTTATTTCCAGTATTTAGTTGTACTTTTTTTCCAACTTTGTTTATTCACTTTATGAGCTGCAGGGATTTACCCCAATTTGTCCTAGTGTCCAACTACAACCCCATCCGATATCCCCCCCCCAGCTGCCTGCACAGGGAGGCTGGTGATGCACCCCTCATGGCAGGGCTTCCTGGAGGGGGGAAATGGAGGAGGGACCGAAATCTACCTGAATCCCCGACCAGCCAGCTAAGCATCATTCAGGGAGGGAGCCGAGGAGGCCCCTGACATCGCTGAACTGCATTCATGGAGGGTTTTTTTGCTTAAAGAGCCCTAATCTGGATGAGCAGAAGGGAGCAGATATCAGCATGTACTGGGAGCACTTCTGCCCCTGCTGTAAAGACCCCCACCATTCCACCAATTCCAGCTGAAATGCAGGTCCAAGGCACACTGAACCCCAGCTATTGCTAGGGGTCGGACTGTTGCTGGGCAAATGATCCCTCCTCCCTCCCTCCCAGAGGAAGAGTGCAATCTCTCAGACACCCATCCTCCCCGACCAGCCCTTCCGATGACCCCCCGAGTTCGCTCCCAAACCAGGCTCATCGGCACTGCCAGCGGTGGCACTAATGCCGCACTGGTGGGCTGGCCCATTTGTACTTTTCTGACCAGGAAACAGACACACACACAGCTGTGACAGCTCATTCCTAGGTGCATCCTGGGGAGTGGGTTACTTGGACCAGTTTTATTGACAGGGGGAATGTAGGCCAGGACTCCATGGAAAATCCCCTACTTGTATGATAAGTGTCATGGGAACTTTAGCTTCTACCTGGACAGCCACGGGCAGAAGGGACCTCAGTTTAAAGTCTCATGCAGAGGAAGGCACCTCAGCAGTACAGCACCCCTAGGACTGCACTACAGAGTCACTACTGAACATTATGTAATGGGTCTTAAGAATCCTCGAACCTGCTGTGCTCTCAACAGTCTTAACCAGTGGTGTTATCGGCCCATAATGCACTGGTAAAAATTAGTCCCTTCACCTAGAGCTTGCTTACATTCATTATCATGGTGCAAATCACTATACCAAGGAATGCCAGCAGCCACTCACAGAGCCTGCCCCCACACATTTGAAATAGAGCTGAGAATCACCACTCTTGTCAACTCCTGACTCTTGTTCCCACCCTTGCTTCAAAGTTAAAAAAAAAAAAAAAAAGGCAGTCTCAACGTGGCACTCCCTACGCCTCCTGCCCCCCCCCCCACACACACACTTTAAAACAAAGGTCCCATGGCTCCTTCACATTCACTAGCTGCCACACTGCACTGCACTCACCCCTGCCACAGAGTTCAAATAAATGTTATGATGCGCACTACCTCTGCCTCCCACTTACCCACAGACTTAAAGACAAAGGCAGTGCTGCTTTTTCGTTCTCATTAACCTTTGACAGAATTCTAAAACAGGTTAATAGGCAGAAACTATCATGAACAACAGAACAATTTCAGTTCTGAAAGCATCCTTTTCTAAAAAAAATTGTTTTAGTAGTTTAGTTTAATAATAACATTAAGGCACTCCAGGGGTTGGGTTACCTCTGTTAAGTAACCCTAGGGCATTAGGTACTCGGCTACGCCTCATGTCTCATGACTCCTCTAAAGGTTAGATTAATGGATGGTAACCCAATCCCTGGTTGTGCCGTAATACAGCTTGAGTTCCTGGTGTGGGACTAGAAACTATGACTGTCCAGTCCTCCAGCTCCAGAGGCAAGCATCGGACATACTGAGTCACTGACAATGATCAGAGTGCTGCATAATACGTAGGCAGTGGAGCGTTCTCAAAGGACTGGGTCACAAGGATGGATTTAGAATGGCACACAAAACCAGTGTGGCAGCATTCAGGACTAGTTGCAGATGTCTAAGTAAAGATCAGGGTGGTACTATGGTGATGAAACTGAGAGAAGTCAGAGGCACATACGAACGAGGTGGTGGAATCCCATTCCAGGGATAGGCGGTAGCTGAAGGGAGTGTGTAACCTTAAACAAGCCACTAGATATCCTTAATCTGGACTCCATAAATCTGTATAATTAAAGAGTAAAGCAGGACCCCACTGAAAATGAGGTGATATACTTCAGTTGGGATAGCAGGAAAATTAATGGGATTAGTAAAAGCATTTCTGATTATGGTAATCTTCATATACAGTGTATCAGCATTTACATTTAACATATATTATTACTGGTTAGCATTTCAATACACACATAACTGCGCTGTTATTATGTGCTACAACCGGCCGTGTGCAATCAGGACCTGCCAATCAAGCACATGGTTCTAAAATGCGGCATAGTCTTACAATTCAATTAAAAATTAAAAATGACACCCGGTAATTATAAAAAAAACTAAAACATGGGCTGGTGCGTGCAATCCAAACTTCTATATACATCCTCTGTGTGGGGTGCTTTTATAACCCCCTCAAATCGCACTCTTGTGGTTTATGTACCATTACACACCTTTGGTGTGTATAAGTGTGGTTACACACACCAACCCATGTATTATTCTCTTTGTGTAAAATGGTTGAGGAAAATCCTCTTTCCTGGTTAGAGGGGAAGGTTCCTAAAAAGTGTGGTTCAGAAATATTAAACTTAATTGTTTTTTTTGTTTGTTTGTTTTTTACTGTAGACCCATTTTAAAAGTGTAATGAGGCACTTCAGGGTGTAGGTTAGTGTTCCTGAGCCACACATCCAGGTGGTTGAAGGCTCTCAGCACAAGTGCCTCGTGCCTCATAGTGCACTTGGGTGTGTGATTCAGGAATAGTAACCCACACTCTATCATCTCCTGCTGCCCAACTAAACCCTGGGTAAGAAGAGTGACTCCTAAACCTCATAATACCATCTATTTGGACTTCTTTTTCATAACACTAATGACTGGGGTTCCTTGTGACTTCAGCAAATTTTATTGGGCGAAAGCAAAAATCAGGTGAATATTTTACAGCGACCATCATTTTGGTGACCGGCAACTACGGTGAGACGCATTACAGTGAAATTACAGCAACTGTGTTTATGCAGGGGGTCTCTGCCCTCTGTGGCCCCTGGACCCCCTCTGTCTCTATTATTCTCACTCCGAGGTGCACATTGACACTGGGGAAAGTTAAATATGTGGGGGTCGCCATAATGTGCCAAGTGCCATAATGTGCCATCCATCCTTAATGTGGTTGCTCATCTATAGTTACTGAAATTCCATCACACAAATAGCATTGCTCATTTCATGTGATACCATCATGGGAAATAACAGTGATACTATTTTGGAAAAGAATGTAACAGTCAGTGAAGCATGAGCATAGTTTCGCGCTGTAACTGCCAACTGCACACACCAAAGCACTTGAGGAACGGTGACCAAAGGGTGGAGTTTTGCAGCAGAAACTTTTAATGCTAGTAGAGTAGTCACTGTGCCAAGAAAGGGACTACCTCATGTATTACAAAACGTAACGAATGGGCAACGATCACGAACAAGGCTGTAATTCCATCTCGGATTCAAGTGACAACAGAACCTCTCAAGCTTTGCTCTCATGGTTGGGCTGTCACTTGAATCCCGAGATGGAACTGTAGCCTTGTTAACGATCGCTGCCCACTATTTTATTTATTTTACTTTCTCTTGATGCCCCTTCCTATCTCTAAAAGCACTCCTCGCCTAGGAGCACCCTAACCAACCCACCCCTCCATTACTCCTACCTGCAAGTGCCATTCAGCACAGAGCAGGAAGTGCACCCCCCCCAGGTGGGGGTGAGGTAGAGGGATTTACCGCCCCATCTATAGTGTTGTCAGAAGGCCTCACAGGTAGTAGTTTGAGGCCTGGCTATAATGGGGTCTCTCATCACTGATGCTGGGGTAAATTTCTGTGTTTCTCCCACCCCATTAAGACATCAGCAAGCTAGGAACCCAGTGTGGGGCATGCATAACTGGGAGCCAGCCACCTGTCTGCTTCTGTGCAACGCTGTGCTACCACCCATGGTCACACAGGTGTCAGCACTGCAGCAGAGGCAGCGACCCTCCCTCCCTTCCCCAGAAAGGAGAGCACCCGCTAGAATGTTCAGTCCTCCTCCCTTAGCCAGCCATCCAATAATCCAAACTCACTCCAAGTCACCAACTGTAGAATTACCGCCATGCCAATGGGCTGGACAGACACTTTTTAATAAGAAACATTTAACATTCACACGGACAGGAAACCTTTTTAGCTTATATTGCATATAGTTTATTTTTATTTATAAAACAGTTAATGAAATTCTAGCAATCTGATTGGTCGAACGTATCAAGCATGCCTGGACAGTTGAGAACTAACTATAATAATACTAATAATAATAATAATTTTATTTGTAGTGTGCTTTTCCAAAACCAAGGCGTATAACAATAGATTAAAACAACACTTAAAGCACTCAATACCAAAACAAATTATAACATAAAAAGATAATAGCGTACAGATTCATATTACATCAAATAGTGTAGGCATAATTCCACAGATAAGTCTTAAAGGCCCGTTTAAATCCTTCCATGGTCATACACTCCCATAGCTGATGGGGTAGAGAATTCCAAAGGGCTGGGGCCGCGTACATAAATGCTCAGGCCTCAGAAGATAGCAACCCCTCTTCAGCCGAGCAGAGCGATCACCCCGGGCAGTAAGGAACCAGACGCTCATTCAGGTAGTCCGGGCCCTGTCCGTGTACGGCCTTATAAGACAGAAGTCTGACTTTAAAGGTGATTCACCACTGTACTGACAGCCAGTGCAGATCACGCAGCACCAGAGAAATATGACATGAACGAGAAGTTCCGGTCAGTAACCGGGGCTGCAGTGTTCTGCACTAGCTGGAGGCAGTGGATATCAACCCCTGGTAGCCCTAGGTACAGGGAATTGCAATAATCCAGGCACGAGGACACAAAGGCGTGGACCTACATAGGAAGATTGCTGGACGGAACATGGCGTTTAACCCTGGAGATGTTCCTCAGATGATAGAAAGAGAATTTGATGACTGCCGACACCTGTGATCGTAGTGTCAGCCCTTCATCAAAAATCACCCCCAGGTTTTGCACCCGTTCAGAGGTAAGGAGTGGCACTTCCCCCCCAAGATAAAGTCCTGAAGGTGAACCTACCCCCAACCTCTATATCTGGCACCCCGGGTCCATGACGAGCACCTCAGTCTTTTCCGAGTTCAACTTCAGCCAGCTCAATTCAATCCTGGATGTCGAGTAGGCAGTTGTTAAATACCGAGAGAGCTCTATCCTGGTCAGTTGAAAAAGAGAGGTAGCACTGGGTATCATCAGCATAGCAGTGAAACCTCAGCCCATACCTTCTTACAATGTCTCCGAGAGGGAGCATGTACACTGCGAACAACATGGGGGACAACACCGAATCCTGAGAAACCCCACATGACAGAGAGACTGAGTCGGAGGAATAAATCCCTGACACCACCCTCTGAGTTCTGCCAGTGAGGAAAGATGTAAACCAACTGAGGACTGTACCTGACAGTCAACACTTCACAAATCAATTTAGGACCTATTTTAAGGGTGAAATAAAACCTTTCAAGGTGTCCAGGCATACTGATAAATGTGTTTCTCTGGTGGTTGTAGGCACTCATCATTCACCTCATGCCTCACAGCACACCTGAACACCTCAGCATGTGTTATTCCTTACAGATTTAGAACCTCTGCACCCCTGGATTGCCTCATTTAGGCGAAACACCTGTTTTTCAAGAGGGTTCTGAGGGTCTGAGACAGCAGTATTGTCATACTTTACATAGTTACAGAGAACACGAATTTCCAGCACTGGGCCAGCCCACAATCACTGCAGTAGCACCACCACCTGCGGCACTGATGACCCACATTTAGAAATGAGCCCTGAGCATCAGAGGGTGAGCTGAGGGGAGTGAAGGACTGCATGCTGATGGACACTTCTCCTCCTCTGGGGAGGGAATTCAAGCAATACAGTCCGAGCCCTAGCATTGGCTGAGGATTGGTGAGTCAGGGACCACTGTGGTGTGCGGACTGGCTGAGCAGCAAAGGCTGGTGTGTTAGGTGTGGAAGCATGCCTGATGTCGTCCAAATGTCACTGCAATGGAGGCTGTTCTAGGGAGCAAGTCAACTGGTGAGAAATGGCACTGACTGGGAGGATGGAGCCCTGCCCACTCCCACGTCCACTTGTGTCATCCACCACAGGTTCCTGGCGATATAGCCAGCCTTCACCTCTGTCATGGGTGGGTGGCTCGATGGAATGGGGAGGAATGCCATGGAGCAGGTAGTGAGCTCTGGCCCAGGGGACATGTTGGGGGAGGGAGCAGCAGAGCAGTGTGTAGCGGGTGAGCTGCAGACTCACAGGAAGTCAGGTGAGTGGAGCCTCAAGGAACAGGTAGCGAGCACTAGCAGTAGTAGAAGGAGGTCCCAACCAGTAGCTCAGAGGCAAAAGCAGAGTTAAAAATGATGGTGAAAGGAGGCGCTGTGGAGCCCGAGCTGAATGGCAGCATCTTTTAACTGCTCTCTGAGAATTAAAATCATCAAAAATCACCCCTTAAAAGCTGCGATCCAATAAAATAAACTACTCCATTTGACAGATGAGCTCTCTAAATATAAAATGGGTAATCCTCGTAAGAATAAAGGCAGCGGCTCAGGCACTAAATCAACTGGAACTTCCCAGCTCCCAAAGTCAGACCATGATGCTCAGGCCGCAACTCAGCACAAGTCCAGAGGAGACCATGTCTTCTATGAGTCTCAAACTACAATATTTGATCACTTCGGTCTCTAAGCTAAGCAACAAGATGGATTCCTTCGGTACAAGGGTGTCGGTGGTTGAAAAAATGGTGGAGGAGATGCAAACGGAGGTTGGAGACATCAGGCGGCAAGCTGAATCAGTCATTGATTTATCCTCGCTCCTAGTTAAGGAAAACACTCATCTAAGGGCCAGACTCGAGACACTGGAAAACCAGGCCCAATCTTCACACATTCAAGTCCTCGGACTGCCTGAGTGGATCAAGGGTGATCACCCTTTCATGTTTCTACAGGACTGGCTCATGGCTAAACTGGTGCCCGAGGGTCAAAATATTTTTTTTTTGGATTACAGAAGGCCTATAGTATTACTCCCAGGGGATACCAAGAGGACTCGGAAACCCCTCGCACTCTGCTCATTGTTAAAGACGGTGTGGGCACTAGAGCTAGGATCCTCCATTTTGCTCGACAAGCGTGACCCATTACACAGGACCAGCGTGCGGTCTACCTGTTACCTGATGACAGCTATACCACTCGCATGCGCCGAAAAAAATTAGACAGAGTGAGGAAACAGCTGAGGCATGCTTCGATTATGCATGCAAAGGTTTTTCCAGCACGATTTAGGATTATTTATAAGGACAAGGTTTGGGTGTTTTCTGACTCGGCAGAGGCAAGTAAATGGGCATCCTGCTTTGCTGAGAATAACCGGAGCCGATATCGCAATCGAGGGGCTGAGGACACTGACTCTGAAGATCATGAGGACGGCTGAGTTGCCTAAAGCGGTGAGAAATAACTTGATGTTCCTTTCCACAGACATTTATTATTGATTTTTTTACTTTAAGCTGTTGGATAATATTTAGCTTTCATGTCTGTAGTTGGCAAGAACTGTCTAATCATACGCGCTTTGCCTGAGGGCCCCTTCTGAATATAAGAACTTAAGTTTAGGATCGGTTCCTTCAAGTTGATATGGGGATTGCTTCTTAGTTAAGCAACTGTAGTTTGTTAGTCACAAAACACGAATTGTAACTTATAATTTAACACTTTTCTAGTCACATGACTTCGGGGATATTTTTGGTGTTCCTACGTTCTGGGATTATGCTGCTTTAACTGTCCCTTTTAGGACTCAGATTTTACTTTCAGGTAAAAAGTGTGACGCCATTAGCCTCAGGTTGGGGCGTGAATTATTGGGACTTTAAAAATTATAACTTTAGTATAACAAATTAGTCACACTGCTCATGGGCTCGTTTACACAGCTATTCATGTTGATGTATTTGTTAGTTTAAAAATGATAGCTTTCCCCTCTGATGTGGGATCGATATATTGGGATGCCCCAATCTTGTGATTAGTGGGAGGGGTTACTCTCTCTCTTTACTATGTACTATATGTCATGGTTTGTCCTAGATATGGTATTGTTATTTGTATAACATATGAAAATAATAAAAATAAAGTACAAAAAATATGATGGTGAAATTATATTTACAAAGATTGGCTCAGATAACACTATACAGCTGTAAAAAAGGGTCCAGTCAGACGGGTAGCAAGAAAGCACATTTGTGGGGGCAGTGTAGCAAAGCAAAGAACAATCTAACAGTCACATGGTCTTTTGAGATGATCAAGTGTGCCCCTTTGAAGGTTCTTAAGTTTTAGGCTTCTCTTATTGTATCAGGTAGCGAATTCCAGGTTGTTGGGGTGGCTATGATGAAGGCCTTTTCACCAAAGGGTGTTTTATGTCCTTGGCATGTGCAAGAGGTCTTTAGTCTGGGAACGCAGTTGATACTTCCATGTCGTTTGAACCAGCAGTCTGCTTAGATAGGCCAGGAGTATGTCATGCATGCACTTGAATACTACAGTCAGCTATTTGCGCTCCCTTCTGTATTCAGAGAAAGACGTCCTCGGCTGCTGTACATGAGGCAGTGGTATGTTCTTTAGTCACAAACTGATGCAAATCTGCCCAGGTATTTATTATTAAGGTGTTTCTTCCCAGGGGCCAGCCCACCGCCTTGCTGAAACCAGCCTTCCCTGACCTTACCGGCAGGACAGTTTCCTGTGGATTACCCCGGCCGCTGGGTCTGGAAGGGGAGGTCCTGCCTCTCCCTACCAGAGACCACATCCTGACGTTGCTGTGCCTGGGTGGCGATGATGGGCCGAGGAGTGAGCCAGGCATCATGAGCCAACTTCTCTTTTGCAGTTTCTCCCTTCAGGCCAGCGGTGTGCACTGACACAGATGCATGTGTGTGCAGAGGCAAGCATGCACCTGACACCGGCGGTGTACACTGACACAGGTGCATGTGTGTGCAGAGGCAAGCATGCACCATGCACCTGACACCGGCAGTGTGCACTGACACAGGTGCACGTGTGTGCAGAGGCAAGCATGCACCATGCACCCGACACCGGCGGTGTGCACTGACACAGGTGCACGTGTGTGCAGAGGCAAGCATGCACCATGCACCTGACACCGGCGGTGTGCACTGACACAGGTGCACGTGTGTGCAGAGGCAAGCATGTACCACTCACCTGACATCGGCGGTGTGCACTGACACAGGTGCGTGTGTGTAGAGGCATACATGCACCATGCATCTGACACCGGCAGTGTACTCTGACACAGGTGCATGTATGTGTAGAGGTATGCATGTATCTGACACCGGTGATGTGCACGTGTGCATGTAGAGGCATGCATGCACCATGCATCTGACACAGACAGTATGCACTGACACAGGTGCATGTGTGTGTAGAGGCACGTACCATGCATCTGACACCAGTGGTGTGCACTGACACAGGTGCATGTGTGTAGAGGTATACATGCACCATGTATCTGACACTGGCAGTGTACTCCGACACAGATGCACCTATGTGTAGAGGCATGCATACATCTGACACCGGCAGTGTGCACGTGTGTGTGTGTGTGTGTGTGTAGAGGCATGCACGCACCATGCATCTGACACCGGCAGTGTGCACTGACACAGGTGCATGTGTGTGTAGAGGCAAGCACCATGCATCTGACACCGGTGGTGTGCACTGACACAGGTGCATGTCTGTAGACGTATTCATGCACCATGCATCTGACACTGGCAGTGTACTCTAACACAGGTGCACGTATGTGTAGATGCATGCATGCATCTGACACTGGCGGTGTGCACGTGTGGGTGTGTAGAGGCACGCACACACCATGCATCTGACACCGGTGGTGTGCACTGACACAGGTGCGTGTGTGTAGAGGCATGCATCTAACACTGGCAGTGTGCACTGACACAGGTGTGGGTGTGTGTAGAGGTACACGCACACCACGTATCTGACACTGGCCACCCCCCAGCTAAGCTGCACTCTTCCTCTGGGGAACACAGAGCTACAAACTGAAAGCCTATCTAGGATCATGCTCAGAAAACCACACGAAGATTACGCACATGCAATCCTGTGTACATCTGCCTCAATCAGACAAAAGACGGATGTCTTAACTGCAGCAAGGAACCAGGGATTATTTGAGGACAAGGACGAGAAAATCATGTTCTTCCCAGACTTCAGCTTTGCAACCCGGCAATGCAGTAAGTGCTATGAGCCTATCCGGAAGAAACTTAAGAAGCGGGACATTCAGTATACCTTTATTCTACCTGCCAAGCTCTGGGCTGTATACCAAGGACATACGTACATTTATACTGACCCCAAAGATGCTGGCCACTTGGTGTTACCATTGAAAAAGAATCTGGAAGCACGAGATGCAGCCTGTGCTGATGAGGGTATCAGTGAGGCTGAAACGTCAGACTGAATCTGGGAAACCGGAGACTTTTTTTTCCCTTTTCCAATGTTCTTATAGTCTCCCCTTGGCAGAAGTGAGACATTAATGAGAAAGTTGGAAAGGCACACTCATAAATTACCAGTTTGGGACTATTAAAAGATGTTGTTTTACACTTTACTCAGCACTCAGCAGATGTCAGACGAAATGTGAAGAAGGTGTTTCTATCCATAAACCACTGTGCAAATGTGTTTTACGTGCTGAGTGCTGGTATATGATGTTACACATTGAAGGATATAATAGTAAATATTTAGGGATGTAATATGTGTGACAAGCAGAAACTGCTAGAGCGTGCAACATAGTGGAGTCTCGTGCATGGCACACTTTAGCATGTTTCCTTAGCTACGCAATAGTAATTCAGCCACATATCAGTTGACCACGTGGGAGCTCCCATACAGGAGTGAATATGGTGGAGATATCTTTAGGTCCAGATCTGATGTCTGGACAGAAAAAATAATAAATAACTGGGGCTGGTAAATCCAGCTGTTTTGGGTTTGCTATTCTCTGTTCATCAGCTGATGAGCATCAAGTTGTTACAACCAGATCTATCTTGCAAGAGCTAAAAGTACAAAGTACTCTGTTCTGCTCAATTTGAGATTGTGTTTCACACACTCTTGACTGTGGAGTGAGGCACCAAGTTTAGCACTTCTTTTTTTAAAATTTCTCTTTTACCTCCCTCTCCAGCAGTTCACACTCTAAAGGGAACCCCAGCCCTGTTCCCCGATGTCTACCTGCTGACGCAGACTGTCTTCCCCCAGGGCTCCCGCCCCCCCGCTGAGGTTGGTGGGGGTACCCAGGCCTCCATTGAAGGCCGCATCCAGTTCTTGTTGGTGCCGTGGCTGGTCAGGGAGCGGGACCTGCGAGCCCCTCCATCCAGCTGCTGGAGATCTTTTTCCATTTTCTTAGAGGTGGGGTGTGCAATGACAACGATGACGCCGTCGCACATGCTCCTTGTGCACGTCCTGTCAGGTGTCTTCCCTGCCTCTGCCCAGCTTGGACAGCATCAGTGTGCCAGCCCCCCGCCTCTGCTAGTGGCCAGGCAAGCACCAGCCACTGATCACCCCCTCCCGAGAGAAGGAGAGCTGTCCCTGGGATGCTTGATCCTCCTCCCCTGCCAACCCCCGGCAACCTGCTGGTCAAGTTTACAGTAATAGAGCTGTGATGTTAAGTAACTCTCCTTGTACAGGGAGCTCTAATGAAGGTTACATTTACAAACGGGAAATGCCTGAGGGATGACAAGTGGGCTATTGTGTAAGGAAACCGCTATAGTCTTCACTAATTATAGCACTTGCAACATCAGATGAGTTGTGTGCTTTTTTAATGGTCATGTGTAGTTTGATAAAACGAAAGGCGTTAAAAACAAAATACTCAGTTATGGTGGCTAGACCTAAACACACACATAGAAAGCAGTAAGTCTGGATTTGACAGAGTTATTTAGTTGAAGCCAAAATGTCAGGCTCCTAACAGTAGCTTGCTGCTGCTGCAGCAGTTATTATTCTTTGAATTAATGGTCCTGGACACATCACTGTTACATGGGACAGGAGGCATTGTGGGAACAAGAAGAGCCATAAAAATGAGAACATGAAGATGCCCAGAGGCCACAAAACCAGGAAGCAAATTTAGAAAAAAAAATATTTCAGCAAATAAATGGAAGTACTTACTAGGAGTACACCTACAAATCAAAACACTCTGCACAACATAATTTTTATAAAGTTTGACTTTAGTTCCCCTTTAAGGCTTTTGGGCCGAGGACCATATGCTGAAAATTTTTACAATACAATTAGGGCGCATGACTGCTGTTGACCTATGTTACTCTTGGGTATAATTTATGTTGTAACATGGCAACTTTTCCTGTGCCTGAATATTGTATCATGATAGGCTGAAATGCAATCCGTGATGCAAAATGACGTGGGCATTAATTCCCTAGTAATGCCCACTTCATTGTGTAGTATTCACACTGTCCAAATTCCAAGCGCTAAGCAAGCACTATTTAAATCTATTCACTTCCCACCCACCTGCTCAGCGGTCACAAATGCATCCCAGCGGAGCGGACCAGGAGGATAGCGGAAACACCAAGGCCTCTGGCAGCAGCACCAAAACTAGTAGTGTGCCCAAAACAATAAGAAGTACCTCAAAATTCAAAGTCCTGATGTGCAAAGTTGTTGTTGTCCGTGATTGGGACAGTATGTTAAATCAGCGCTCCCCTGATGCCTCGCTGCTGAATTCGACAGAAAACGAGCAGTTTTAGAAAATAACAAGAAGGTTTAAAGAGAAATCGAAATTGTACCGTTTATTACCCTGTGTTAATGTTCAGCAATCTGTATATTTTATTAGTACAGTAGTATGTAGCAGCCACAATAGTGAACAATGTTCAAAGTATAAAAACGAATTACATGCAGTGAAAGAAATTGCGATTAACACAAAGTAACCTCTCTATCTGTCTTTCAAAATCGTTATTTGTGTACTCAATTTTAGTAGCACTTGCCATGTTACATGTGCATTAATGCACTCCAGAGTCAGACTCTACTAGGGAATGAATGCCCAGTTGGTGGTTGGAGGCACTCGGCCTTCGGCCCCATCCCCAACCCCCCCCCAGCCGGGCATTAATTCCCTAGTACAGCCCTCCTCTGTCGTGCATTAATACTTACTTAGGTATCCCTTCCCCTGAAAATCTTGTTAAAAATGGGGAGTTAAAATTAGTTCTTGTATAACGTGAATACTAACTGCTGTTGTATTCTATGCAGCCCCTCAGTGAGCTTTGTATTGCGTTTAATTAAAACAATAAAAAGAAAGTTACAAAAAAAATTTAAACTGCCAAATACTGGGCCGCTTTTCCTGTCCCCTTACATCCTGTCTCACATGAATCCCTTCTTCGCTGTCAACCCTCCCACAGAGCTTTGCATCATCTGCAAAGAAACTCAGCTTGCTCAGGACACTGTCTGTCAAAGATCTCCAGATGTTTTCCCACTACAGCTGTATTTATTTAGTTATTTTTTAACCAAGTAAGCACACTAGACACTTAATTGACAATTTTTAGGTATGACCCGGGAGATTACAGCAGAAAAATACAGGAAAAACAAGTTACAGAAAAGATCAGATCACACAAAAGGGGAAACTTAGTCTGCTATACAAGAAATAGTTATACAATAACCAGGAGAGCCAGGAATGTCATCTATTCAGTAGCAATAAAACAATCAGGTATCCCTGTACAGCAGAGTTAAAGTAAACAGACAAGTGACAAGATACACCCAAACGTCATGCTCACTTGCCTGTAGTAGTCCCCTGGATTCTCCTTATCACCACTTCTGTGTAAAGGAACTCCATTTTCCACCTACCAGTCTTCAGGGACTACACCTGTTACTACTGATTCCCCAGAAAGGACTACCAGTGACTCCTCTAGCACCTGCCTAACTCCCCTCCCAATTCTTTTTGGCTACCGGCTGGCTAGCCATCGGATGAATTCCTGTCACCCCATCCCCCCGCCACTTACCTCTCCCCCCAGAGTGTACCCTGGCTCACCCTCCAAGGTGGGGCCACCGGTGAGGATCCTGCTTCTCCCTGATGAAGGACTGAACCTGATTTGGGGGGTGCATTGGAAAGCTGCGTAGGTGTCGTCGGAACAGACATCTTACTGCACGACCTGGTAAGGTTTTTGCAGATGATTTTCCCCCGTAAGCATAGCATGCAATGACGTGGTGACTCACAGGCAAACATATGGCACACCCCTAAGTATGCGAGCTCCACTTCTCAGCCCCCTTAGCCTCCACTAAGGGCCACTTAAGCACCAAGTGCTCCCCACCCCTGAGAAGAATTGTCTGTAGGATTATCAATCCTCGTTCCCTCGGCCAGCCACCCAACTCCCAGGCTCACTTCCGAACCCTGGACATGGGCGTCGCAAGTGATAGTGCTACTGCTGCGCTGGAGGACCAGCTATACATCTGCTTAATTTAATCCTGTGTGGTCCTGGTGATTTATTGTTTTTTTAGATTCTCTAGTCACTTTAGTATCCATTCTCTTTTTATCCCCTCCCCCCATTTCAAATCTGTTCCCCATATGCCCCTTGAATTTTCTGCTGCTATTAGGGAGTGGTCCTGCCTCCTTGACCATGAACACTGAACACAAGCATTCATTCAGTATACCAGCCTTCTCCACATCCTCAACTGTACTTACCCCATCCTTCCTTATCCTTTCTATGTTTTTTAAAAAAAAAATTTATATAGATTTTTGCCCGCCCACCGCCACTTTCCCTTGTCATCTCTCCCGAGGGCTGTCACATGTAGTGGTGGGGGACACAGGCATTTTCCACGATTTTCTCCCCATTCCCCATGCTGGGGTGCGCATATAGACATGCACACGCCCTGAAGTCCCCCAGCCCTCCCTTCTACTGCCCTCCTAGACCCGTACTACCACCTGGCCTCCACTATGTGGCAGTCTTTCAGCGGAACATGCAGGTCCCCCCCCCCCCCAGAAAGGAGAGCAGCTGTCGGATGCTCAATCCTTTCTCCCCGGCTTCACCCTAGCAACCCACACTCATCACCGAACACGGGTTGCTGGTGTGGCAGGAGGTAAGGCGCAAGTGCCTCAGCCCTCCATGCCACTGGGCCGGCTCCTTTTACATTTATTTTTAATGATTTTAAAAACATGACACACGTATCCACCTTTCTGGTTAAGGTCTAGCAAGTGATAAAACCATGGCAATTACAGCAGAATAGGAAACTCTTCTCCCTGTGATTACAAAAATAGTTTGTGAACTATATTAAAGTACTGCCACCTTGGCTATTTTGCAGCAAAGCCATGGATTATATGTGAAAATATTGTTTGAAGATTATAGTGATGGCGCTAGAGCACTGGTTACATCATACCTGATGACTTTAAATTCCACGTCAAACTGTTAATTTATTCATTTTATACCTTCAAATTACGGAAACATATCTGAAGTATGCCCCATCAGTCAGCTGGTTACTCTCTTAAGTGCAGGTCTCAAGCTGTCTATATCAAAGATACAACAGACACTCCACTTCCTATCTGTTCAGGCATGCCCCAAGGTTCTGTCCTTTATCCTGTCCTCTTCTCCATCATCCTGAATGACTGCCTTACTGCCTGTTCTACTGTGTCCATCCACATGTAGACAGATGAAACAGTGCTCTTTGCATTCGGAAGTTCCCCGGTGTCCTGGCCAAATTTCCCCCATTCACTAAAAATACCACCAACAGCTTAATCCGTTCAGTGTCAGTTGGTTTCCTCTGTATGCCCCGAGGATGAGGCCAAAATAAGACAGAATTGCCTAGTCCTCTTTCCGTCAGCAACTAAAATGAAAAAAGCTGAAAGCATGCCTTGACCGTGAGAGTAGAGTGGAGTAGGGACAGATGGCAGACATGCAGTGGACGGGAGCGCACATTACGTTTGTAACCCCTAGATGGCGCTATCCCAGGGGCTACTACCCCTGCCTGATTTGCCACTAACAGGTTGAGGGGCCTGGATCCAATGGCGGGTGCCTCCACCCAGAGGTCAGGGTTTGCAATAGTTAAACTAACTTAGTCACAGCCCTCTGGGACACTGCAACCCCCTTCTTCCCACTAGTGGCCACACAATATATCAGAATTACCTTCACAGTATACACTTACCCCAGGTCTGGTTCCGCACTGGGACCTCCTGTGAAATGAGATACAGTGCAACAATCACAGTACAGTACTTTAACATAGACAAATACCTCAGGCAGTATAACTTTGCTGAAACAAGCAGCTCTGATTTATTTAGGGGATATAACAAGGACAGGGGAAATCAGGTTAATTAGCTTATCACCTAATAATTCATTTATGGCTCTGTGCACAGGCCTATCCCTATCAGTTACTGTCCCTGGGTACCCAAGCCCAGTGGCTAGTCCAAACCGTGGCAGCTGGTAGGGGCCTTTCACACAGACAGAGAAAAGGAGAATTAAACAGTCAGCAGTACAGTAATTCCATTTGGATTTAATGTGGCAGCAATTCAACAGGAGCGACCCTGAATTAGTACTCACGACCTCCAAATAAGATAGGGTCCTTCAATGTCAGCAGGGCTCACTTGAGGTACACAAACCTCTTCACACATCCATATAAAAAAAGCACTATACCAGGAAGGCTGCATCTGTATCCGATCGCAATTACTGCACAATACCGGGAGACACACAGCAGATTCAGTTCCTGACAGACCGAGTGCAATTTTCAGGAATTCCTCCAGTCTTCTACAGGGTGAGCCTGGTTTCTACTCTTCAGAGATCCTTTGATTCTTTCAGGACCAGATTCAGTCCTAACAAGCTGTTACACAAGCTGCAGGCCGGAACTCTGGGCCTTACACCGTTTTTGACTAAAACTGCACACTGAAAAAGCACAGGGCTCCTTCCTTCTTCACTGCCAAAGCTCAACTGAAACTCCAACCGACAAAACCGGGCACTTCCTTTGAGTTCCTCCCAGTTCTTGACTGGATTGGCTGTCACTCACAATAGACTGCTGCTGTTGGTCCAAAAGGCACTGAAGTCTAAACTACATCTCCCAGAGTCACTGCCCATACAATCCTCTTGTGGCTGGCTCCAGATTATGAGTCAAGTTCTGATTCGTCCAAGGCACCATTTTAGAGCTAGCTTACCCCACAATGATTGGTCCAGTTCAGCAGTTCAAAACTAGAATGGGAACTAGCAGACACAGTTCCTGACTGCAAAGAAAGCAGGTTAGACAAACTGTAATTTCATTATTACTCTAAATAATTTCTGGCAAACAGTTACATCTTTCAGATAGGTTCCCTTTGCACTCCTAGTGACTGCAAAAATGGAGTGAATTGGCAGCAGCTTGAGTGGTACTCAATCAAAGAAACACACAGTCCCCCATACAAACTAATTATGTCTGCAAGCAGACAGCTCTAAAGAGACAGTACCAGAGGCTCTAAAACACTCACTGATAAATGGCTTAAATGCCAAACACCATTCAGGCTTGGAGCATTCAAGCAAGCTCCTGGAAGTCTTTTGGAACCCCCATTTGCAGCGGGTTACACCCTTCCTGGCTCTGGGAAAGCTTGACGTCCGCGTCAAGCAAAGTCACCATATGTTTCAACTGCAACCATATACATTTGCATTAGGCTCGCACATGTAATCATCAGTCAATATATCATTTTACCAAGAACACATTTCTGAAACATTGCAGTCGTCCTCTTTCACAGTATTACATACACATTGTACCATAACTCAAGTTATTACCTCTTGTACATGAAACCTGAAGAGAGGCCCTTCCTATCAGTTACCTTGGGGCTGGATGGGGCAAGGGCACCATACTGAAAGGCAACACAAGTAACTTGGAGTTAGCACTGATGCTCAGTTTGGGCAATGAGCTCGGACACATACACTCCTTTATGGACAACATTGAGAGGCAAGTCCACAGGCCTCCCAAGTGAATCATAACTGAGGTGCACCACAGGCTTTACAGCTCGACCAGTCTTTCTAGGGGAACTGTTATAGTCTCTGCACTCTGAGCCTCATTTCAGCATTGTCCTCACTTGTCAGGGGAGTCTCCATGGGGTAGAGGCTGGAACTTGCGGGCACTTTCAGCTCCAGGAGTTACAGTTTCTGAGTCCACAACATTTGGCTCGCATGGAGAGCTTTCTGGACACTGGCAGTGGACTGTCAGGGCACTCAAAATACTCTTCTTGTTCGGGTGTATCACCAGTCTGCCCCAATCTATCATTTCCTCCCTGAAAGCTCAAACAGTTCAACCATGCACAATGATTCCATTTCATCTGATCTGATGCTTGCACTTCACTTTCTGGGAGCATTGGCTCCAGGGATGAAGCTGGGGGCTTAGACAGTCCAGAAGGCCAGCTTTGTCTCCAGTATTGACTAGGGGATTGCCCGAAACAGTTGACTCAGTTCGTAAGAAGGATAGTATTCAAAGTCACTCTCACTTTCTTCCGATATGGACTGACAGTCATGCTCAACTGGGACTTGTGGAGGGAACACTTAACTTTGCTTCTGTAGGTGCAGACTTTCTTGATCTTTTCTTAGCAGCAGCTCTAGTCACTGGTCAGAGGGGCATCTTCTAGGGGCTCAGACTCAATTAAGATTTGTCCAATGGGCAGTAAATGATTTCTATGCATTGTTTTTACATCTTTTGAATTATTCTCAGGCCTTACTTTGTACACTGGCAGATCATCTAGTTTGCCCACTACAATGTGAGGGACATGGTGCCATCTGTCAGCAATCTTGTGCTTGCCATGCAGTCCCAGATTTCTTAGCAATACCCGATCTCCCTCCTGGAGTTCCTGTGCTTTCACCTTTTTATCATACCTTTCTTTGTTGGCCAGATTTCTTTTGGCAGCCATGGTTTGGGCCAGTTAGTGCATGAGTTAGCTGGGCCTTTAACTTTTGCACATACTGTAAATAGTTGTCAGCTTGAACCCCATCAGGAGACCCCAAAACACACATCTACTGGTAGTCGAGCTTCTTCCAAACATCAGGCGGTGGGGAGAATCCAGTGGCATCACTTTGGTGCAGTTATAAGCATGTACCAGGGTGCTAATTTGTTGGCTCCATCTAGGCTTGTCCTTTGGGTGCAGGGTGCCCTAGCATATCTAGCAAAGTCGGTTGAAACGTTCAGGCTGTGGGTCCCCTGGGGGTGGTAAGGAGTGGTTCTGGACTTTCGCACTCCCCACAGAGAAAGCATCTCTTTGATCAGGCGACTCTCAAAGTCTCTCCCTTGATCAGAATGGATTCTTTGTGGAGCCCATAGTGAACAAAAAGTTTTCTACAAGTACTTTGGCCACAGTGGATGCTTTCTGGTCTTTGGTGGGAAAGCTTGGGCATATCTCGTGAAATGGTCAGTGACCACCAGCACATTACTGATATTTCTTTGATCTGACTCCAAACTCAGAAAATCAATACAGACCAGCTCCATGGGTGCACTGGTGGTGATGTTAACAGGGGGCAGCCCTCTGGGGCAGCTTTCCTCTGTAAGCTAGCGACTACAAGTTCGAATGTGTTGCTCCACATCAGCCCCATCTTAGGCCAATAGAATCTGGATCTCACCAAGTCAAGTGTTCTGTCTATACCAAGGTGCCCCATGTGGTTGTGCAAGGACCTCAGTACTGAGTCTCGAAGGCAGTGGGCAGCACTAGTTGTTGTTTGTCTACTTGTCCCCTCTGTCTACTGTTTCTCTGTATAACAGTTTATTGATCAGTTTCAACTTAGGACCTTCTTTGTATAACAGTGCAGTTCTCAAATCAGTGGGCGTAATTTGGACACATCTTTTCCTGCATAGAGGGCTTCTAAAGCTGCTTTGATCATGGGATCGTGGTTGAGCCACTGAATACTGTCATTGTCCAGCTGAGGCAGTGCACCAATGTCTATTGCAGAAAAGTGGCAATAAGCAGCAGGTATGCAATTCTCAGAGGGTCCCAAGCAATCCACCATGCAGTCCACTCGTCCGTGGACATTTGTTCCTCCCTGTCAAACTTCCGGCAGAGTGCCGAATGTCAGGTTCTGCCAATGGACCCAATCATTCTGGGGAACAGGCCTCCGGAGAAACATCAGCATCTATGTGGTTCAGACCTGCTCGGTGTTCGAGAGCATAGTCATATGTAGATAATGCAGAAAGCCACCTATGGCCAGTGGCATCCAACTTAGCTGAGGTCTGCACATAGGTCAAAGGATTATTGTCAGTTTTACTAGTATTTTAGCCCCATACAAGTACTCATGGAATTGGTCAACAATAGCCCACTTTAAAGCTAGGAACTCTAACTTATGTACAGGATAGTTCTTTTCGGATGGGGTCAGGCTTCTACTGGCAAGGCCACTGGTCTCAGGCCATTCTCGTGCTCTTGGTACAACATGGCCCCCAACCCTTGCAAGCTAGCATCAGTGTGCAGGACGTGGGTTTTCTTGGATCGGCATAGGCCAGCACTGGAGCATGGAGTTGATATATGATCTCATGAAAAGCAGTCTCACAATCAGGGGTCCAGCGGGCCCCAAATACTTCACTCGGATGAAAATACACTCTTTCAGTCTTGAGGGCGCTGACTTTTGGTATTTTTGTGGGTTGGGGATACCCTTGAGTAAGGTTAAGTAAAGGCGGATCACTCTTGAATAGTCCTTGATGAGCGCCGATAATAACCACAGAATCCGGGAATCTTTGCAGTTCTTTAAGATTTTTGGGCTGTGGCCAGGTGGTCAAGGCCTCAACTTTACTTGGGTCGGTCTCTATTCCCTCGGTGGATACTATGTGTCCCACATACTTTACTGATGTTTGAAAGAATTGACACTTATCAATGGACAGTTTAAGGCCAAAGTCCTCCAGTCGGTCCAATACCTTAAATAATCTGCTCTCATGTTCCTCCAGTGAGCTGCCAAACACAATAACATCATCTAGGTATACCAGGCACTCTAGTAAGTTCCGTCCCCCACTGCACGCTCCATCAATCGTTGAAAAGTGGCTGGGGCACCTGAAATCCCTTGAGGCATCCTCATGAATTCATAGAAGCCAAGGGGACAGATAAAGGCTGTCTTTTCATGGTCCTCTGGGGCCATCGGGATCTGGTAGTACCCACTGCGGAGATCCAGCACAGAGAACCACTTGCTCCCGTTTAGGCAGTCCAAAGCATCCTGAATGCGGGGCATTGTGTACTGATCAGGGATAGTCCGCCGGTTTAAGGTGCGATAATCCACACACATCCTTACTGTTCCATTCTTTTCCTCACTACCACAATGGGGAAGCATAAGGCTTCTGGATTCTTGTATTACACCAGCAGCTAACATCTCTTGCAGATGCCGTCTCACATCATCTATGTCAGCAGGTGCCAGGCGTCGAGACCTCTCACGAAATGGTCTTCGTCATGCAGCGGATATTGTGCTCAGCTCCTTGCACGCATCCTCACGTCCCATTCCTTTAAAGAAAACACCTGGTCTCTCTGGGCAAGCTTCTCACTGATCCTCACTTTCCATTCAGCTGGCAGCGGAGTCGCTGAAATCAAACAAGTCAGGCGTTACTCTGTCATTCTTCCTTGAACTCTTGCTGCTGGGTAGCACTGCAGTGTCTGCACAATGCACATTAGCCAGGATGCAACCTCTGTTTACTCGAATGTCTCTTTCAGACACATTATGAACTTGGACCATTACCCTTCTGGCATAAGCATGGGCTCTAGGCGGGCAAAATACTAGGCTTGACCAGCAGTCCCTCTGGCAATTTTCCATCGCCTGGTGCATCCAACATTAATATTTTATTCTTAACATCCTTTCTGATCACGGACCTCTCCCTGTAAGGTACACTGGGCATTTGGCGCCAGGATCAGAGACTCAGGATCCTTCTTCCATACAATTCCGACCGGTTCCTCTGGTTCTGTTTTTCAGCATCTCTCTGTGCCTCATAGGCCTTCTTAATTAAAGCCGGAACTCTTAAAGCTCTACTAGTCTTTGACCCTGTTTTTCATAACACAACTGTGCCAGCCTTCCAAACATATGAGCATTTGTTCCAATCAACAAGGGACACCATCATACAGTCCAGTGGGGGACACACTAAGGCTAGGGTCTCTACTTGTTCGCCACTCCAGCCACGGAGGTGGGAAAGACAGCCAAATTCGGATATACCGGAATAGGGGTAGGCCTTCTCATAACCCCCATACATGCAGTCCTTCTAATGGTTGTAAGTACGTCTGACAAATGCTTCTGATACCAATCCTGGAACATAATTGTCACTTGGGAGCCACTGTCTAATACGCTCTTGTAGACACTCCATTCACCTTTACAGTGGTCTCCATGGAGGGACCCACTATTCTGGACCAGTCTGGAGGCGGTAGTGGGGCCTGGGCAACTGACCTTGCCACAAAGGGCGTGAATTAGCATTTTGGTGCCCTCACTGGGATCATGTCGTGCACCTCTTAACCACTGATTTCTTCTCCGAAGCTCTCCTTGTAGCCTATATGCAACTTTGTCAGTGTCTTTTGGGGACTGGCATTCCCTTTTCATGTGCCCATCTTTCCCACAATTATAGCAAAACATACTTTCTGGAGTTTGAGCTGGCCAAGGCGCCACACTGGGAGCCAGGGGGGGGTATTACTAACTGGAAACCTGGGTGCCATCTCTGTCTCGCGCGTGATAAGCATTTGGAGACATCTCGTCAGTTTCTCCACTTCCATGGTCAAGGAATTGAGTTTGGAGCTGTTATCAGCAGGAGATACATGGGTGGGTACCCCCACCCCATAGCAGATGCAGTCGGATATAGGTCAGGGCCCGGTACTTGCAGCGTGGCCTTCATAAAGGGACTGTTTTTGAATTCGGATCTCTCTCAACAGTTCGCCCCATTGTGGCATATCTTTTTCCTTGTCAGAGCACTCATTGACTGTCAACCTCTGCCCCTGAACTTCACTTGATGGGTCACCCTCAGTCACTCGGGTCGTAGCCACAGCTGTTGGTGCACGTACCTCCCGAGGTCGCCTTTTCTCAACTCCTCAATTTCTCTCATTAACTCATCATAGGAGGGTGGGGTTCCAGTCGATTTGCCAGGCGTAACTGAAGCAACAGCAGTTCTGAGAAGGGCAGACTTAGGATTCTGTCCAGTCTGGTTCGGTCCAGTTCAATCGCTGGCAAACTACCCTTTCTGAGGCATTCTTGCAACAATTTTTCCAGCCGAGACATACACAGACAACAACTCCCTTGGTACTGTTGTGCATTTCTTACTCTCCACCATAGGTCCTCATCAGAATCTGGGCTCCCATACACATTCTCCAAGGCCTCAAGATAGGCCTGTGCAGTACCTCAGGGTTACTGGCCGTTTGCTCGGATGGTAGCCAGGGCAGGACCTCGGAGGCTCTCACTAACCCTCTTTCGCTTTTGCCTTCCGAGCATTGCCATTCTAGCACTTGGGGGCAACATAGTCTATCCAGGTCTCCCAGTCATCCTCCCCTTGGGGGTGGGAGGGTGCCAGAGAAGATCCTCAACCTCGTAAGAGTCGTGACTAATGGCAGGTGCAGAAATAGAGTCTGCATTGGTTCAGCCACCATTCACGGGCACTGGAGCAGGAGAGGGTGTTGGGGAGGAACACCCCAGGTGGCAAGAATAGTTTCTTCAAGTCCTCCACAGTTTTCCCCTCTCCCAGCAACCATTCAGCAAATTTCTCCTCAAAAGTTTCAGATAGTGATGGGGGCTGATTCCCCCCCGGGTCTTTACTGTCCTTAGTTATCACTCTCCAAGCAGTGAGGGCTCCCTCTGGGGTAATGGTCTCTGGCACTTTGGAGCTATCTATGGGATCCTTAAACTCTACTAGGGCCAGGAAAGTGTGGGTGAGCAGATTAGCATGCCGACCCACCACCACAGGGTTTTGTAAACCTTCCACCTTGGAAAGTACTCCCTGCACAGTGTCCGTATTGATGCAGGGGATGTCCAGGATAAGCATAGCATTTTGGGGTCGATCTCCTCCCAGTACACCACTCCACCAGCGGTTGACAGCCACTTCTGTCGGGTCCATTTTTCTTAACAGTGGTTACGTAAATATGGCCACTAGAGGACACACAATCCAGCGGTGAGCCTCCAAGATGTAACCCCTAGATGGCGCTATCCCAGGGCTACTACCCCTGCCTGATTTGCCACTAACAGGTTGAGGGGCCTGGATCCAATGGCGGGTGCCTCCACCCAGAGGTCAGGGTTTGCAATAGTTAAACTAACTGGTCACAGCCCTCTGGGACACTGCAACCCCTTTCTTCCCACTAGTGGCCCACACAAATATATCAGAATTACCTTCACAGTATACACTTACCCCCAGGTCTGGTTCCGGCACTGGGACCTCCTGTGAAATGAGATACAGTGCAACAATCACAGTACAGTACTTTAACATAGACAAATACCTCAGGCAGTATAACTTTGCTGAAACAAGCAGCTCTGATTTATTTAGGGGATATAACAAGGACAGGGAAATCAGGTTAATTAGCTTATCACTCTAATAATCTACCTATGGCTCTGTGCACAGGCTTATCCCTATCAGTTACTGTCCCTGGGTACCCAAGCCCTAGTGGCTAGTCCAAACCGTGGCAGCTGGTAGGGCCCTTTCACACAGAAAGGAGAATTAAACAGTCAGCAGTACAGTAATTCCATTTGGATTTAATGTGGCAATTCAACAGGGCGACCCTGAATTAGTACTCACGACCTCCAAATAAGATAGGGTCCTTCAATGTCAGCAGGGCTCACTTGAGGTACACAAACCTCTTCACACATCCATATAAAAAGCACTATACCAGGAAGGCTGCATCTGTATCGATCGCAATTACTGCACAATACCGGGAGAACACACAGCAGATTCAGTTCCTGACAGACCGTGCAATTTTCAGCAATTCCTCCAGTCTTCTACAGGGTGAGCCTGGTTTCTACTCTTCAGAGATCCTTTGATTCTTTTCTAGGACGGTTCAGTCTAACAAGCTATTACACAAGCTGCAGACCAGAACTCTGGGCCTTACACGGTTTTTTGACTAAAACTGCACACTGAAAAAGCACAGGGCTCCTTCCTTCTTCACTGCCAAAGCTCAACTGAAACTCCAACCGACAAAACCGGGCACTTCCTTTGAGTTCCTCCCAGTTCTTGACTGGATTGGCTGTCACTCACAATAGACTGCTGCTGTTGGTCCAAAAGGCACTGAAGTCTAAACTACATCTCCAGAGTCACTGCCCATACAATCCTCTTGTGGCTGGCTCAGATTATGAGTCAAGTTCTGATTCGTCCAAGGCACCATTTAGAGCTAGCTTACCCACACTGATTGGTCCAGTTCAGCAGTTCAAAACTAGAATGGGGAACTAGTAGACACAGTTCTGACTGCAAAGAAAGCAGGTTAGACAAACTGTAATTTCATTATTACTCTAAATAATTTCTGGCAAACAGTTACATCTTTCAGATAGGTTCCCTTTGCACTCCTAGTGACTGTAAAATGGGTGAATTGGCAGCAGCTTAGTGGTACTCAATCAAAGAAACACACAGTCCCCCCATACAAACTAATTATGTCTGCAAGCAGACAGCTCTTAAAGAGACAGTACCAGAGGCTCTAAAAACACTCACTGATAAATGGCTTAAATGCAAACACCATTCAGGCTTGGAGCATTCAAGCAAGCTCCTGGAAGTCTTTTGGGAACCCCCATTTGCAGGGGGGTTACACGTTGACACTGGTGTCACTGCATGCCCTGCACCTGATGACCCATGCCACGCTGCTTGTGCACAACTCTAAGTCCTGTGGAAGTCAAGGTGACAGGGCTGGTGTGGCCGGTATGAAGAGGGCTGCAAGTGCATGGGGAAAAAATACAGGACTAACTAAAAAAAAAAAAAAAAAAGTAAAAACCCTCTCCTGAGCGAGCCTGTTACCAGGGCACCTGCACATGAGACACTTTACAGAATAAGAGTGTCTCACATGGAGGAGGAATGGAGCACTCTGGTCAGAAGTGCTCCTTAATCTAAGATTACAAGAAAAGGTCTGTATGGCATCAGCACTAATTTGTCACCTGGACATGCAGCCAAAAAAAAAAAAAAAACTGGAATCCCTCTGGGCAATGTGACAGGGAGCTCCTGCCACTCTTGAGGACTGACCTTTTCTTAAATCTGTTGCAACAGTTCTTCTATTTCTTAGCCTAATCTATCCTTTACAATTTCTAGTCCATAAGATTGGCCACTTATGGGCACCCCCTCCCCTTTCTTGACTATGCTATAGTGTCCTCTTTAATTTTCCTTTTCCCTCTCAAGTCCTCGTACAGAAAGGTTATTGTGGTGACCTCCGAGCATACGTAAAACAACAGGTTGTGTTTATCATTGTTGGATTTAATAAGTAATAGCACTACTATGCCATAAAATACCTTGATGTAGTATATATAGCTTATGTTTATGAAACCTGTAAATGTTGAAAATGCCAAGGCACGAGGTGTTATTGAGGAAGGTAAAAAGTACTAGTTGACTGTATTATAAAGATTAAGTTAGTTGTGCTACTTAAAATGCATGTAAATTGCTGTAAGTTGAACAAGACTGAAATGTCATGGTGATTTACATATATCCCATGATGTTTTGTATTATGCAAGTATGTGTAATGCTGTGTTTCTTTGAAATTTGGCTTATTGTCAATATCCTTTGAGATAACCCATGTTTTAGTGCTTCTGCACTGAGGTTCTTTGTCTTTAGCTTGTTTTGTTTTTTTTTTGTTTGTTTTTTTATTTGAGCCCCCACCACCCAAGCAAACAAGGCCTGCAAAGGGGTACAGGCTGAATCTCAACTGCTAAGTTAGATCACAGATCGGTGTCAGTAGGTGCTGGTTAAATGCAGAGAAAGCACATACATAGTCTGTTGCTGCAAACTGATGTACTGAAAAAGGAATGTGCCATTGCTTAAGGTTATCTGCTGTATTCTGAATAAACATCACACAAAGATTGTGTGTTGAACTTGAAGTTTGGTGTCTGGTCCATCTGTTATCCCACAACCCCTCCACAGGCAAAATCGGACAACTGGATAAGTAACCTGAAAACCAGACGGTCCAGCCCAAAAACAGACTACAACAGTTAGAGACTGGATTGGTAACTGGATTGGTTTGGAGTTCTGCATAATCTGCTGTGCTGTTTATGTTGTATGACACATTGAACACGAGAAAGGTCTCTTAACAAATGCCTCCGTTTTTTTTGTTAGTGTTACAGTGTATTTACCCAGGACAGCCCAGCTGAGATGCAACATCTCATTTCCACTATGGTCCTGCTTCTATATATTTCCACACCTGGATGAACTGGATGAGGTTAAGTACCTTGCCTAAGGCCACACAGTGAGTATTTGACTTTAGCGGGTTCTGAACCTCTCATTTCCTGGTTCCCAAGTCAGTGTTCTAACATCAGACCACACTGCCTACAAATTAATGTATTAAAACTAACCCAAAGCAGAATGTAGCCATTCACTGCCACAGCTAAGAAATCTGGAAATTTCAGCCTGCAGGTATGCTATAACAATACAAAAACCCTCCAGGCGGCTAAAGTGTGTTTGGTGTTGCTATTTCTACCTTTACTTTCATGTTTCAGAGAGGCTGACTGTCTTGTTCTCTCTCTCTAACCAAGACCAGAGCACTGCCTTCCTGCAGAGGTGCACACACTGACTCAGACAGGAAGTCTAACAAAAGAACACGGATGCAGTAAAGCACACAGCTAAACTAACAAGTGCCCTCTGCACATGGATTAATGGACTTTGAACTTTTAAAGCTGCCACACAGGTCCAAAGGCTGTATAAGCAGACACCGCCTTGTGGGAAACGAGCTTTCATTGTCTTGACTCGGTGGAACATCTGGCCTTTCCTTGGAGACTGTCATATGAGTTAGGTAGTGTAGTGGTTGGATCATAGGTAGGTCTAAGACATGTGTTGGGCAGTGGGAGGAGGGCACCAGCATCACCTACCTTTTGTTTGTAAACAGACGTCACTGTATCACATAAGCTCAGTTCCTAACTTTTTTGCCTGTACTGTACAAATAATATGCAATACCATTGAAGATTTTTATGCTTTCTTTTTCTAGCATTCCATCTCCTCTCTCCCCCCCCACTACCACACCGGAGCAGCCTGGAGGTCTCCTTCTACCTCCCTTAGGTTCCTTTCCCGTCTGAGAACCCCCTGGGGACCAACACTCCCTACGTACCTGTGCTCTCATTCCTGACTCTGGCTCCAACAGTAAACCCATGAATTGTCCCCCACAGGCAGGAATTCAGAGGGGATGCCAGGCCTCCAAGGAGGAAAATTATTCGACCTATGGGAACCAGAAAGAGAAGGCAGCATAGAAGAGGTGCGCCATGCAGCCCAAGAGGGTGTGGTAGGAAAAAGGGATTTCATCTGTCCCAAGTCATCCTAGTTTTTGGTGCCTATTCAGCCTCACCACTTATCCTTTCCACCATAGGGACGTGGCCTGAGAAGGCATGGTGACAAACACCTGATAGGATCATTGAAGGGTCTGGCAATGTCTACTGCCTTCCGATGATCCCCTGGCTATGCTCAGGATGACCGGCACTTCCACATCCGACATCAGCAAGCAAGTATGTGTCGGCGCAACTCTTTCCATGGGACAGCTTTATCCTGTCCTCATGGCTCCTTTCCCACTAGAACCTCTAGAGGGCAACAATGCTGGGAGAGGAGCTACCCTCTCTTGAGGAGTCAGGAAGTATCTGAGACGGACATCCGAGGCCAGATTTTCAAAGGTGGAAAAACTGCACACATGCAGGAAAAAAGGTTACGTGCAGGAGGTTTTCTTTGCATAACTGCAGTTTTTTCCACATGCTCTGTTTTTAAAAAGGTTACCTTTGGAACCTTTTCAACAATTTTCGGCAGCCTGCACATATTTTTTTCATGCAGCTGTGGAAAAATGTTACGCCTGATATTACCAGGTGTAGCTTGTGTGTGTGTGTGTGTGTGTGCAGCTGCAGAAAATAAAGGAAAATGCTGCCTGTGCAAGAAAAATGCTGAAAATAGCATTTTCGCAGGTGCAGGGATTTCACAGGGATGAAGTCCCTTTGAAAAATCTGGCCCCTGAACACGCATCTCCGGTCTGCAACAGCTGTGAACCCAAGTCATGTGCCTGGCAAGCAGCAGCACTGCACTACCGCTGCTCACGCCATCCAAGCTCAGCCACTGGAGGCATTTCTTTGTATTGTATGGGCAATTTATTGGTGTTCCCTATATCATGGTTTTCTCTTTCTGTCACACAAATGATTTGTTTTTTTTTCAGTCTCACCAAGGATTCTCGGATGTTCAGTTCATTCATTTAAAGGGACACTGTCAGGGTTTTGTTAGTTTTTTTATAGTCCCTTCAATGAAAGTATAAGGAGAGCTCTTATATATATATATATATATATATATATATATATATATATATATATGCCCAGAGTCCTAGTTTCATTTCTCAAACAGACAATACACAATGATTCAATGTTCGTTTCATATGCGTACAAATATTTACGAGCTCAGTTCAATAGCCACTATTCAGTGAGCAAATTATTTCATATGCCCCCCAAAACTGCCAAACTCGTTCATGCACGAGTTCGGCAAGAGTCAGCGCTATGAGGCAGTGTCGTGGACATGCAGGCAGCATGCGAGTCAGTCCGCTCGACTGTCATCTTTCTCCAAAATACTCATTTTGGGAAGGAAATGTGACTACATGAATCAAGCCAACTATATTTGCCTGCTACGAGCTCTCCTTGTAGCATCATTGAAGGGACTATAAAAACTCCAATAAAGCCCTGACAGTGCCCCTTCAGTAGTGAGACCATCAGAGCATTCCTATCTTTTCCCTAGCTTTCAGTTATCACCAGGGACACACACACGCCCAACAAGTGCTATAATGTTCACTGACCCTGGCACCTAAGACGCAGTTCCATACATTACCACCGTGCTAACAAGACGGGGGGGGGGGGGCTCCCCAAGAGCACAGTTCAAAAATAAAATAGTGGCTACCTGAGGGTCAAGCCACAAGCAAAGAATCATGCTACATTCTAAAAAAACTTTGAGAATACTGACAGAAAACTACTGTAAGTAGTAGTCATATTAAAAAGGCTTGTTCCTTTACTTTTTCAAATAAAAATACTAAAGCAGCCTCAAACTGGGGGGGGGAGGGTATTTTACAACACAGTAGAAAAAAGGCAATCTCGTATATAATAAAAAGATAAGGTAGAGGCAAATTTTCCCCATAGACTTGTATTGCTTATACAGATAAACCGAGCAATTCAGCTTCCATAGGAAATAATGCAGTCGCAGGAAAACTGCCATGGAGCTACAGGGAAAATGTAGCTCTGGGAACCCTTAACAATAGAATATATATACCATGAGGGCCACTCTAATGTCCCAGAAGCAGTGTGCTGTGCTGCCGTGTGGCAGTCCCAGATTCTGGAATGGACTCAATGCATCGTATCAGGGGTCAGCCCCAGCCGTGACAGAATCTACATAGCAATGTGTCTTGGTCAGGAAGGGCTGGCCATGGGCTCAGCCACCCTGCAGGTGGCTAGGGAGATTGCTCCTGCTGCAGTGGGGATGCTGTGCATGAGCAAGGACAGCATAGGCAATGGCCCTCACCTGGGGGGGGGGGGTGGAAGAAAATGTGGGAGAAAACCCTGCATGATGGCCGGGACCTCCTAAGCCTGACCAAGGGACATCCCTACAGACAGACAGACATCCAGGACATAAAAATCTATATGGGTAAAAAAAAGAATGTGTACCATGAGTTAAATGTTATGCCAGTGTGGCCTCAAAGCAGCCTACAAAGGTTCCAAGGCCAGACACATGGGGTGGAGGATATAGGAGACTAGAGTGCCTGGTACGCCGGTGTCTGCTACGGTGGCTGATGACATGAGCAGCCATGCACAGTCAGCTGGGCACCCTCTATTTTCTGCATTACAGTTTGTTGCCAGGGAAAGGCACACTAAACCAAAGATTATTCGGGGTATTAAATAAGTGAAAAAAAACTGATTAGCAGTTTTGCACGTGAAGTGCTAATCATCTGTGGAAAATGCACAGCACTTGGCATGGAATGGTTAGCAAAATTTAAAATTATATATATAGTTTTATTAATTTTGTCTACTGTGCCATGGACTCACTGAAACATGGCTAGCAATGTGCTGCTACTAATTTCTGGAAATGGCTAGCATTGCCTCCTGTTTTGTGTGCTATACCAGCTATTTAATACACGATTATTCCAAGGGGTGATCTGGGACTCGATCTACAGGAAAGTACTGAGAGGTGACTCTAAATCAGGGGAGGTGACAGACCATAGGCCAGTGCAATGAAAATAAGCCTGTCCTGCCTTGATGGCAGCCCCCCCAATATGGATTTGGTGCTCTTGTGTCCCCCCAAGCTACTGTCATGCTGAAGGAAACCAGTCTGGCTGCCCCTACGAAAAACAAAACAAATGCGGAAGAAATCTGTTCCTAACAAACCATCCAAGCGCAAGCAGACTCCTTCAGCCAGCCAAGTCAAGTATAAGTAGGTCTTTTTATTGAAACTCATTTAGACCATCAACCCCTTGTGGGCCTATCATTACTAAACAAACGTTCTGAGGCTGCGCTTCTTCCTCAAGGCAAAGTAGCAAAATTCATGGGTGGAGGGTCCCTCAGTTAAAGGTCAGATACCCCTGATGGCTGTGGGTCTGGGGTATGTATATGCCTGGTGTATCTGATGAAAGTCCCTTGGATGACAGTGAAGCATCTCGGAGGGAGTCAGTACAAAGATAGGCCTAACGGGCTGAGGCAATAGGCAGCAAAATTAAAAATACCAAGGAGCATCAATTTCGGACTGGGGGTACTCCTAGGCCAGATGGCCATCAATGTTTTAATTATATATTTTTTATTTTAACAGTTTTTGGCCATGAAAAGCACACGGGCCTATGTGATAACGGCGATCGTGGAAAGGCGATCACCATTAGGGCGAATGTACATCGGTGAAAGTCCATTTCGCCGATGTACACTCCCAACGCCGCGACAAAGGTGCTGGGAACGATTTTTGTTTATGTGGGGGCTGCACCCCACTAAAAGATCTCAACTCCAGGGGTGCATGTTGGGGGGATAAAAAATGTTATTTCTCAGACCAGTGCAAAATCCGATGCACTCAGCACGAACCGGCACCCTCCCAGCCATAGCCTGCCACTTGAACCCACCGTGCCCACTCGTGGCTCGGCAACCCACCGTCGCTACATCTCACAAACCCTCCTCCCTTCTGCCGCCCCCTCCGGCGCATATACATTTAGCGAAAGGATGTCGCTACCTGCATTCGCACCCCCCCGTCCACTAGCCCTGAGAACAGGCGCTACTATTGAGTCGCCCTTTTTGTAAGCACTCAATAGCAGTTGCCCTTCTCACAGGATACCAAGGCACACTGAGCTGAAGCTAATTTTCTGCTGCCTTCCGGAAGCACAGGGCAGTTATGTGACTTGCTAAGGTCACACAGTATGCAAGTGGAGGTTGTGGGACTCAAACCCAGGGCTGCTGGATGCATCAAGCTCATTTACAGGTCTTTGCTCTAACTTCTAAGCTGTACTGCAAGCCCCTAGTAATCAATGCCTTCCCCCCAGAGATCAAAGAATAAAATCTCCCCTCCCAACTGCAGCAGCCTAATCTCCCTCCCCATGTACCTTTAAATAATACTCCGTCAGGTGGGGCAGTGTGTTCCCCCCCCCCCAATACATTCTGGGTACTGGCCAGTCCTGTTCCTGGTGGCAAGCATCACAGTGTGAAACCCTCTCATGCGCCATGGCTCTGCAGCTTTGGGGTTTGGTAGGCCTGCTTGGGGCTGCTGCTGCACGAGTGTCCCGTAGAACTCCTGTTGTCTGTTAATTCATCTGAATTAAAGAAAAGATTCTCAGCGGGTGCTGCTGTAGGTTTTATTCTTTTTTTTTTTTTTTTTTTTTACAATTTCTACTCATCTTGCTGCAACCAGTCCCTTTCTGGTGCCCCAAACACATCACCTATGTTCTCTGGGATTACCCCACCACTTGATGGAACCACTGTGTGGTGTGTGGGTGCTGCGGTCGTTAGTGTGGGGCCTGCCAGAGTGCCATCATCATCCTCCTCCTGTCTGATGGCTTTTTCCCCACATGTGCTCCCCGAGGCCTGCTCACGTGCAATGACGTAGACATATGTGTGCAGCGCAATATCAGTGTCCGTTTCAGGGCCCTCCCTCAGTGTGTGTCATCTGCTGCTCCAGAACCCAGCCTCCACAAGGTGACAAGCATGCAGCACTACAAACTATCCACCTCCTCCCCGAAAGCGGAGAGCTGTCCTTGGGACACTCATTCCTCCCCCTCCCAGCCCACCTCCCCAGCGATCTCGAACACAGGTTACCAGTGCCACAAGGCACAGTGCTACTGTTGCGCAGATGAGCTGGCTGTGAGTTTTATTCTTAAGTCCGCTCTTATCCCGTTAGACTAAACGCCACGCAGAAGTCAGGTAGCTGCAGGCTGTAACAGATATTTGTATTGCTTAGGCAAACACACTATAATCATTCTTTCCAGTAGCAGGGGCAAAGGCCATCAATAAAACCACACATCAATGGCAGAGGGAACGTTGTGCTTGACCTAGCCTTATCTGGATGTAACTGCTTTTGTCTGGGGACTTCTTTTCTTTCATACAGCTTGTTGCACTCAATCCAGTGTCTGTCTGCTTGCTGTCTGGTCTTGTGCTGATGATCTCCCAGCCCCATTGCCCTCCCACTGTCAGAACCAGGTCTAATGTACAAGTGACCACCATACTGATTCTTCGCAAGTTTCTTTTGTGTTTTGCCCCCCTTCGCCTGGTCCCGCCCACCTCCAGCTCACTCACTCACTCACGTGGCACTAGACAGTGCCCCAACAGGCCGCGCAGACATGCAGAATCCATCTGTGGAGGAGGCACACTCCCTGGCCCACCACAGGGGTCCCTGTAGCAGTGGAACCAAATGCCCCCCCACCTAGATGGGAGAACAGTTGTGCAGCAGCCACTCCCCAGCCCCCTGACCAGCTCTCATGTCCATTCCCAGACCTGAGGACCTCTTCAGGGTCATAAAACCTGGCCAGTAAAGAATTGCTGGACACTTAGTAACTGTTTGAAAGTCCAGCACCATGAGGACACAACAAGTCATGTTGTAAATTGTTTATTTCTACAGGTTTTTTCAATCTATTGTTTCTTCTTACAGCCAACCTGACCTCGTTTGGACCAGTCCCCCAGCCCCTTCCCCCTCCCCCATCACCAGGCATCTCTGGGACCTCCTATAACATCGCTCGTAGTTTGCCCCGGGGGTGGCCAACTCCCTCCAAAACAGGATTCAGTGTTGGAGGCGCCCAGTCGTTGGTGTGGAGCCCACGAGGGACAGGACCAAGATCCAGCTATGCTCAGTGAGTTTCCTGCCGGATTTGTTTCCTTCCCCATGGGGCCACAGGCATGCCATGATGCATGCTCCGCCTCTATGGAGAAGCCCCTGGAATCTGCTTGGGAACCCCTCCCCCATGGCCCCCGCTGCACTGCCATCCACATTTCTCTAGGTGGTAGGCGACCAGCAGGAGATGCTATGTCCCCCCTCCCCCAGGGAGAGAGGCTGTCCAATGTCCATGGACAGCCCCAGAGTGATCCAAGTACATTCCTGAACCAAGGTCACTGGCATAGCGAGCCGTTGTGATAGCAGTACGCTACCATGCCAGCACCTTTTATTTCTAGAGTTAGAGGAATTACTCCCTGCATGAGTGTATCAAGTTGGAGGGAGCTGGGATACTTTCCATCCTAGTGGCGTTTAATAGCTTGTACTACTTATGATCCCCTCAGTGGAAATGCTTATTGTTTTCTGCAAAAAGCAACAAAATATAACTTTAATTAAGGCAAATCAGGTTCATAAGTGGTATGACTGTCCCCTCCACTTGGGCAGACACAACTCCAGCCCTTGCTGGGGAACAAACTAGGGATCTGGAATCATAAAGGCAGCAGCTCTATCCATACAGTTAAAATGCAATCCCCCTTAGCTGGGAGGTTAGAGCGCTCCATTGACTTTCATACGTGCTATCCCATGGCCCACCCCAGAGGTCTCTAGCCATTGCAAGCACATCTTTCACTTTTATTTAGAGCTTTCCCCCACTTGATGGCACTGCTTTACTCTGTTATTCACATCTTTCACCACTAGGCCACACTGCTTTTGCTTTTTTATTCACTACTTTCACCACTAGATGGCACTGCTTACACTTTTATTCATAGCTTTCCCCACTAGATGGCACTGCTTTGCACAGACTGCCTTCACACACACACACACACAGTTTTTGACTACATTGTGCTTTGAATCAGGTTTAGGACCTCTTTTCTGGTTCTCATGTAAACTTCAAAATGTTTTTCCTCTTCTAGTCAATTTGTTTAACTTCATGTCCATGCATATTAGCTGTATTGTAACTACATGACCATTCGCATCTGGAGCCCCATAACCTTTTTTTGTTAAGAGCTGGTTCTTTTTGATTCTTAAGTTTATAAGACATATAATAATACATCAAAGGGATGGATGCTGGACCCACTATATAGTGGGAGACAAGCTAGATGGGCAGAATGCCCCCTCTTGTCTTATCACTCAGTAGAAGGCTCAGTATAACCAGGCAGGTTCTCTGTGGTTCTTTTTATTCTAGGACCAGTTCAGCCTACCTCTTTACCTCCACTGGTTCTTCTTTAAACAAATTAATCAAGTTAGATCATAAGTGGTAGATGGCTGAGTATTTGGAAGGCAAGCACCTAGGTTTATTTGAGCTTCTTCACTTCAGTTACATTTTAAGCCAAGATTTTAAAGAAGGTGGCTTTGTTTCATTTTCCACAGCAGCTGTGTTTAATTTCTCCTTCAAACGTAAAGCGTATGCAGTCCCTCCCACTTCTTGGGGTGGGGGTGCTTAAGCAACACCTTTCCACCAATAAGCATACTTCTCAACCTTGTATCACTGAATTGAGGGACATGGACAGTTGGACACTCATAATGAGGGACACATCCTCAAACGTGGAGATACAAGCTCAAAATACTGTGGAAACTATTGTGTTTCCTTGTACAAAGTTTATTTTTGATTTAGCATCTTAGAGTATTATGGATTTCTGCTTTTAAATCTGAATTTACAGCACATTCTCCGACTGAGCAGAACCTTTTCTACGAGGGATGGATGAGGTACAGAGCAATTCCGAGGGGTAAACTGAGGGGCGTACCTAACAATCGTGGACAGTCACGATTATGTCAGTAAACTGCACAAAGGAGTAATGACTGCCTATAGAGCTTATACCACTGACAGAGCATGGCTGAGTAATTATTGATGCTTCAGGGTTAGGTAGCCCCTGCCACCACACACCCTCTCCCCCAGCACTGGAACAAAGGTCTTACCTCCCCAGCTTGCATGTTCCCAGTCAGCGGCAGGGCCCGGAGCACACTGTATACCAGATTCACGGATAGACTACCCAAACCTAACTATTAAGAATCTGCCATGATGCAGAGAATTTACAGCTCTCAAAGGTTTTTATACTTAAACCATCCATTCATTCAATAAACTGTCATAAACCTCCTAATTCATAAGGAGACACCTCACTAACTGAGCTGAGTCACGGTGCCATTTGTTAACAATTAGTATACTAGGTGTTAACAAATGACCCCATGACCCAGTTCAGCTAATGAGGGGTCTCCTTGTGAATCAGGACCTTTATGACACTGTACCTATGACCAAACATTTATGCACACCCACATGTGAAATGGAGACAGATAAAATAGTTATCTCAGTATCTCTCAATGTACTGCAGCACTTCAGCCCTGGGTTCTATGGCAGGGGCCCTAATGCACTACAGCACTTCAGCCCTGTGTTCTGTGGCAGGGGCCCCTAATGCACTCCGGCACTTCAGCCCTGTGTTCTGTGTAAGTGTCCCCAATGCACTGCGGCACTTCAGCCCCTGTGTTCTGTGGCAGGGGCCCTAATGCACTGCGGCACTTTAGCCCTGTGTTCTGTGGCAGGGGGCCCTAATGCACTGCAGCACTTCAGTATCATTCACATGGCCAATTCTGCAGTGTTGTTGGAGATGCATAGCGGCGAGATCGTTGCTGCTGTGCTCATCTGAATGCCACAGTTTGGCCGTTTCAGGTTCCATTTCGTTGTGGCCACGGTCCTGCTTTTCTTGGGATCACTTGGTGGTGCGGACTTTTTGCAGTGTTTTACTTTAGGGAAAGGGAACATTGTTTAACCAGGAGTAGCACACTAAGCTGAAGCTTGTTTCCAGATGCGACCTGGGAGCACAAGGAAGTTAAGTGACTTGCTCAGGATCGCGCAATATGCACCTAGTCAGCTGTGGGATTCAAACCCAGGTCTCCAGATCTGCAGTTCAGAGCCTTAACCCACTGTGCTATACTGCCACCACAGTGTGAACCGCCCACACTACCCACAATGTTGTGACAGGCTTTTCCCAGCCTGCAATTGTAGATGGCAACGGCTGCAGTTACATTAACTTTTCCAACCCGAGTGCAGACAAACCTTGTTTCTGGCTCTTTAAACAAAGCTGAACTCGGGGAAGTGGTTTTTATTGTAAACTGAGGGTTAAAACGTGAAGAGAACATGGACTCAGAGTCGAGCTGTGACACTGGGCATGCGTATATGCATAAACAATCATAAGCTAGATCTGCAGCCATAAAATGGCAGCTATCTGGAGGCCTTTGATTGAAAGGAGCCAACAACACTGGCTGTGACTGGTTTCCTGTGTACTGCTCAGTCGTACCCCTCAACCTTTGGTCACTGAAATGTGAGATGCAGCCACTCACGATGTGGGACAGTGCGGGACACTGGCCCTCGTAATGCGGGACACCTTATCAAAGACGGAGCTACAAGCTCACAACACGGTAGAAACCAGTGCCATTATTTGTGGAAAAATTCATTTTTCTGTATCATCTTAGGCTATGATGAATTTAGGCTTTTATGTCTGAGCCTGCAGTGTGTTTTCTATGAGGGCAATACCTTTCTCATGTGGGACAAATGCAGGCAGAGTCATTTTGACGAGTCAGATGAGGGATGTCCCCTGTAATGTGGAACTGTTTCGGTTACAAGATTGCGTGTTTTGATTGATCACGGTTTCATACCTTCATGGTTACTCTGAGCTCGGCTTACTCCTTTTTTACTGCTGCTCTTTCTTTTATGTTTTGATTTTGTTCCTGCCCCCACCTTCTCTTTCCGATTCTCTGTCGTTGTGGGTGGGGTAGCACTTAGAACACACTGTGCTGTACCATGTTTCTGAAGTCTGTTGACAGAACCTACCCACTTCTCATTTTAACACATTCTAGCAGCTGTGAGCTTGTAAAGAGGCGTAATAATATGTGTAGTCAACTCTGTGGAGGCAGTGAAGTCAAAATATTGTGCATAAACAAAAGTGGGTGATTTTCCAGTGTGGTAACAACAGAAGATTCTGACAGGGGAGGCACACAACAGGGTGTCGATATTTTAACAGAAATGATGAACACTACTGTCTGTCTGCCAGTCGGACATGAGCATTAGCTGCTGACTTATGAATCTGTAAAATGTCATTGTCTCTGTCGTTAAATGTATTTAAGTTCAATTTTTTTTAGCTGACAATGACAATGATGGCCTCAAAAACAGGCATTTAAAGGTCAGATAGTGATCTGGGTCCAAAAGCTATCTCTAGCACACCAGAATATTACTGCTGGGTATTACTGCCTAATGGAACTGTTCAGTTGCCCCAAAATAAAATGGGACTTGGCATCAGCAGGACGCAAATCTCATACCATTCTGGCATCAGCAGGACACAAATCTCATACCATTCTCCAAAATGTATTATTTCAGAATATTCCGTTCTTTATTACTAAATACATCTGATCTGCATGACAAGCATTTTGCCCCTTAGACTTCATCTGCCCTGAAGGCCCTGAAGTCATACTTCATCTCTGCTTGAGACATACATGTCACAAAGATTAAGTGCTGGACTCAGGGACTGATCCTTGCGTCCCTGGTTTCAGAGGCAGCAAGCAGCTCTATTCATTCTGATCCCCCTAGTGTAGAAATCCAGCTGTCCTGTTCACTTTTTTAGTTTGCTGTGTATCTCAGCCCAGTCTTCTAGGAAATTTATTGCTAATTACAACCGAGTGTGTGTAATGGAGAATTTTATGTACTGGTCTCAGTTGTTAGCAGCCCTAACCAGTAATTATCATGCAGTTCTCAATAAGTGAGCTTATTCTGGATCTTAGACTTGGTGGAATAAAAATTGGTCTACCTGAATCCAGTCTGTTGTAGTGTTTCTGGGGTGGGAAGATACATCCAGAAATAGAAAACCCAAATCCTGGTGTGACGTATGAACCCTCAACCACCTGACCCAAAGGAAGGAGTTGAACCGACACACACACACACACACACACACACACACACACACGTGTTAATCTGCTAGATTCCTCACTTCTGTATATTTCATAAGTGCACGTAAAAAAAAACAGACAGCAGCAGAAGAATTTTGCATTTATATAGCGCTTTTCATACGCACTGTATCCCAAATCACTTTACAAGCAATGAGAGACTGGTAGTGAAGTGACTGTAAACATCCAGTGGCAGCCATGTCACACGTCAACACCCACCCACAGCCTTGGACAGTTGCATGAACTGGTTTTATGGGAAGGGAAATGCTGGCCAGGACACCGAGGAAAATCCCCATCTTTTACAGATGTGCCTTGGCAGATGGAAACTCAGTTTAACAACTCATATGAAGGGTGGCACACCCCAACAGTCCCACATCCCCTTAGTACTACACTCTGGTGCCAGCGTTTATGGTACAAGTCCTATCCTGGTGTGGGAGTAGAACCAATGACCTTCTGGCCAAGGGCAGATGTGCTACTAACTAAGCTGCGCTGACACAGAAACATTGGAAACGGATTTAAGTTTGCATTCACTATTCAGGTAAGTAATTTAGCTTGTGCTTTAAATGTGCAGCCACTCAATGACCAGTGTTTATTAGTTTGTGTTCTGTGGACGTTGAGCAAGAGTTTCATGAAAGGCCTTGCTCCTTCACTTCCCAGTATCTCGAGTACTGCTGATTGCTCTATAAAAGGTATTTTGGCAAGCGGCACTCCTTACAGTAACTGGGAACGTGAACACTTTTCTGGTGCTGTAGCTGTGTTTCACTTCCTCCTACAGCACAAGCTTCTCATAACAGTCGCTACATGGCACTACACACACACACACACACACACACACACACACACACACACACACACACTCACACAAAACAAAGACTGTTGCTACTGGGCTTCCTGTTTTTATCTTTTCATGTTCAGATCAACAGTATGTGTAAAGGGCAATGAAAAAAAAAAAAAACAACAGTGGTGAGCAGAAAAGTAAACACCAAAGGAACTTTTCTCCTTTTTTAAACATTATGGCCCTATCCACAATAGGGCTTTTAAAAATCGTTATGGTTAAAGCAGTTTAAATGCTTTGCATCCAGACTCTAGCAAGGTAACAACCGTTCTACAAACTGTGTTTGTAAAACAGTGCTCTAACCCTGCTCAGAGGTAGGCTTCGGCATGGTTTTAAAACTAGTACTGTGGATGCGGTCTCTCCCATAACAGGGGTTAAGGCAACCACCAGGATAAAAATCTGTTTTTTTGTTGTTACTGACCCCCCCAAAAAAAAGTACACATATTCCCGAGCTTGCAATGGGATCCTGATTTTTTGTGCTGTCACTCTTCCCACAATCCAAACCCACACCTGATCGTGAGTACCCCGGCATGCACTACAGTACCCACAATGTTTTGTGCTCATGCCACAATCATGCCTAAGAATTCGCTCTGGCTAGCATGGTATTGGAGCAAAATCTGGGCTCTCTGACTACCATGCTTTGACTGGGTCACAGAAACGTTGGACAATGAGGGTGCAGTAGATGTGGTGTACCTAGACTTCAGCAAGGCTTTCAACTCTGTTCCACACAGGAGGCTAATGAACAACCGGGAGTACATGGGCACTGGGGCACAAATTGTAAACTGGATCCAAAACTGACTCAACTGAAGACCCAGAAGGTACTGGTAAATGGCACACTACCACAGGAGGGTAGAATTACAAGTGGTGTTCCACAGGGCTCAGTGCTGGGACAAAACCTTTTTATATATTCATCAGCGACATAGCTGATAACCTAAATGGGAAGGTGTGCATATTTGTGGAAGACACAAAGTTCTGCAACAGAGTGGACTCGGCTGAAGGGACTCAAAAGATGGAGTCAGACTTGCTGAGTCAAAACTCAGCCCTTTCAAACACAAACACTAGCAGCATCTATTAGCAAACAGTATACATGACTGCTGTCCTTAGCAGCCTTCTGCTTATGTTATCATTGTACTTATACCTTTTGGCCCCTTTAACACTTGGTACTTCATTTCAATCCTACCCTCGAGCCTTTTCCCCCTCCACCCCTCAGCCCTGCTTCTTCCCTGCTCGCGCATCTTTGAGCTCTTCCTCAGCTCCTCCTCACCTTCCCTCTTCCACCCCCCCCACCCATTCTCTTATCTCATGCCACCTCTTTTGCAACTTATTCCCCTTCTTTCGCCTACATTTCTCTCTTTTTACCTCTCTCCCACCCATATTACTCTCTCTCTCTGGTTTTTGACAAGGCCTACTAGGCTGCCCTCCCCCGGCTAAACACCACCACCACTACCTCTACTATTATTTTGTCTTCCTCCCCCTCACTTCACCAGCACTCCCCCTTCTCTCTGCAATTGCCCCATTTCCCTTCATCCACCTCCCCCTCCCCTCACCTCTCTATCCCCATTACCTCCTTTGCAACTCCGCTCCACCTCCTGTGCAACTCATCTCCTTCTTCCTCTTGTTTCTCCCATCCCCCACCTTACACCCCATTACTTTCTCTCCTAGATTTTGAACAAGGTCTCCCAAGCTGCCCTGTCTTCTAGCCCACTCTGTTGTATATTGAGTAACATTCAGTGCTATTTTGATTGCTTTCGCTGTATTAATTTTTTTAAAGTATATTCTTGATTCTATTTACTTATCTATTGTTTACCTTGTTTTGTATTTGTACTACTGATGTGGAACTTTTGTAAATGATTTGTATTGCTCAAAGGTGTTGTAATCCAAGACTCAAGAAATAAATAAATAAAAATAAAGAAAGACCTCAAGAAACTGGAAGAATGGTCAGGGAACTGGCAGCTGAAGTTCAATGCCAAAAAATGTAAGGTTATGCACCTAGGAAGAGGCAACCCAGGGAGAAATTACTTTGTAAATGGGGTACAGCTGGCAGTAACAAAACATGAGCATGATGTTGGGGAGATCATTGCAGATGATCTGAAGGTTGGCAGGCAGACTGGTTGGGCCACAAGGCCCTTATTTGCTGACATCTATGTATCTAATGTGAAAAGGCAGCACAAAAGGCCAGTGGCATCTAGGGTTGCATAGGGAGGGGGGAATAGCCAGTAAAAACACGGGAGGTGATTATGTCACTGTGCAGGTCCTTGGTGAGGACTCACCTGGAGTACTGTGTCCAACTGTGGAGGTTTTACCTTAGGGAAGACACAGAAAGACTAGAGACTAGATAAGGAAGGGCAACAAAGATGGTGCGAGGTCTGCATCGTGAGCCATATAATGCAAGGCTAAAACAGCTCAGCATGTGCTCACTAGAACAAAGAAGGGATAGGGGGACATGACAGCGACGTTTCAATACCTCAAGGGTCTCAACAAGGTACAGGCACAGGATTCCCTTCAGGGAAACAACTGTACCCGGACCAGAGGTCATGGCACGTGCCTAAAGGGGGGCAGGTTTAGGAGCAACACAAGGAAGTTCTTCTTTTCAGAAAGGGTGGTGGAGCCTTGGAATGGCCTCCCCCCCACAAGTGGTGGGGTCAAAGAAGGTCAGAAAATTCAAGCTGGTATGGGACAGACAGTGTGGAAAACTTAACACAGCAGCCTGATTTGGGGGGGGGGGGGTAGCATACATGGGCAGACTAGATGGTCCACATGGACCTCATCTGCCGACACATTCTATGTTTCTACGCTCTGACACAGATATAAAAAGATTTTTTTTTTTTAAGGAAAACAAGAGTTATGTTTGAAACTGCAGCAGCTGCTGCAGAAACACCCAATTAGGGCTTTTGACAACAACAAAAAAATGTTTTCGATTCCTGTGACAAGCAGTTTTATTTCTGAAAAGAACTGCATCCGCCTTTTCCAGTTGCCGAACCCAACAGCGGTCATCTTGTGCACATCTGGTGGCTTCTTTCATGCTGGATGTGTTAAGTAGTGCTACCTGCTAATGGCAGAGTTGGTACCACCAATTAGCATATCCGGCGTGAAAGAAGCTGCCAGGTGTGCACTAGATGGCCATATTCAGGTCTGGAAACCAGAAAGTTGGCACAGTTCTTTTCAGAAATAAAACTACTTGTCACAGGTATAACAAAAAAGTGTATTGCCAAAAGCCCTAACCAGGTGTTTCTGCAGCAACTTCTGCAGTTTTAGACGTAACCTTGTTAACCCTCTACTTAGTGTGGCCAGGGTCTCATGCTGCATAGCTTAATGATAATGAAAGGTGCTGGAAATACATCACTGAAGACTGGAAGCCCTTGTTTGTCCACAGGACAGGACTTTCCTAAACTATTGTGTGGGTGTATAGGTTCATAGGTAAATACGAGCTAGGGAGGCAGTTATGCCTTTTATAAGCTCGCCACCAGTTTTCATTGGTGGAAAAGGAATTTTTTTATTATTCATATATGTATCCAGACTGTTTCTGAAAGTGTCAGTTGTTTTGCTCTCAATGACACTTACCTCCCCTACATCACTAATGAACATATTGAAAAGGACAGGGCCCAGAACTGATCCCTGTGGCAACCCACTGTCCCCTGATGTGGTGCCATTTACTATAACCCTCTGTTTCCCCAACCCCCAACCAGTTTCCCACCCACCTGACTACACCCTTCCCGACTCTTGAGTTCTCCAGCTTTTTCAGCAGCCTCCTGTGTGACACCGAATTGAAGGCTTTGCTGAAGTCAAAGTAGAGCAAATCTACTGCCTTCCCTCCACCAGTCACCCTAGTGACCCAGTCAGAAAACAGTATCAGGTTAGACGCATAGAAACATAGACTTTGTCAGCAGAAAAGGACTGCTTGGCCCACCCAGTCTGCACAGATGTTCCCTGCCTAGTCCATCTCCACAAGATCTTAGTCGATCTCTGGCCAGTGCCTATTTACTAATATTCCCTTATGTGTGCCCCACGCATGCTTTAAGCCCCCCCCACACTGTTGTAGCCTCCACCACTTCTGCTGGCAGTCTGTTCCAACAGCTACCACCCTTAGAGTGAAGTAGCACTTCCTCACATCCCTCTTAAAACTCCTCCCCCTGTTTCACTGCACAGCCCCTGGTCCTGGTGCTTTTTCTCACTTGAGAGAGACTCCCCTCTTACACCCTGCTTACCCCTGTGAGGCACCCGAAGGCCTCTATCATGTCCCCTCCCACTCTCCTCTCCTTTGGTGCAACACCTGTACCATTTTAGTTGCCCTTGTCTGAATTGCCTCTACCCCAAGTCCCTTCTGAGGTGCTGCCTCCAGAACTGTACCAAATACTCTAGGTGGGTTCTCACCAGCGAGCGATACAGTCGCAACACCACCTCTCTTCTCCTGCTGGAGATACCCCTTCCTATGCACCGCAGCATCCCACTAGCCCTACCCACTGCTCTGTCACACTGCCCTGCAACTTTGAGGACATCACCAACTACTCTGCAGCAATCAGCATGGTTTCCACAAAAAACACTCTACCATCACCGTACTGGTGGACTACACCACTCAGCTCTACAACGCCTTTGACCTAGGGATGGCGGTGGGGTCAGTCTTCATTGACCTTACAAAAGCATTTGACTCAGTTAATCACCAGCTATTACTAAACACACTGCTCTCCATGGGACTGGCCCCTGATACAGTCACCTGGTTTCATAGCTATCTGACGCAAAGAACTCAGCGTGTTAGAATCAGTGACTCACTCTCTGACCCTAAGGTAGTGGCCCTTGGAGTATCAGAAGGGTCTATCCTTGGACCGCTCCTTTTCAGCCTGTTCATTAACCGCCTCCCTGATGCCTGCTCTGCTAGCATCGTTTAATATGCAGATGATGCCGTTATATCAGTCCCTGGTAGGGACCACGTGACCATCGAGGAATGCCTACTCGATAGTTTCCACAAACTTGAAACCTGGTTCTGTCAACATAAACTGCTACTGAACCATAAAAAAACAAAATCATACTGTTCTCAGTCGCACAAAACAAAAGGAATTTTGGCCCTCTTTGAATTCTGAACCATAAGGGCAACACACTTGAGCAAGTCTCCTCGTTTAAATATCTGGGTGTTTACCTTGATGACACTCGCAGTTTCTCCCACCATATTGATCAAGTTGTCAAAACCACCAACATGAAACCGTGCATCCTCTACAGAAACAAGCACTCGGTAATACCTGTGGCCCTCAGATTAGCCACAGGCAGCACAGTATTATCATCTGTTGATTATGTCTTACCAATATACATCGCAGGATCAGACACTGCCCTAAACAGGATACAAAAACTCGTGAATAGGGCTTGTCATCTGGCACTTGGGCCAGATGGTTGAACTCACACCTGTGCACTCTACTCTGAGACGGGCTGGCTCCCACTGTACCAAACAGCCCAAACAGGCCTCATGCCGGAATCCATAAGCAGTCTGTTCAAGAAGGCAGTGCACACTAAACAAACAAGAAATGCGACAAAAGGAGGACTACAAGTCCCTTTCAAGCGCACAACATTGGCCCAAAAATCCATAACTTTTAAGGGCCGCAAATGATTTAATGAGCTGCCCGAAATGCTGACAGGAAACACAAAGCTGAGTCTGTTCAAAAGGGGGCTACAGTCCCACCTTAAAAATATAACCACTTGTAACCGTGCAAGAAAATAATTTGACATATTCCTCTTGCCTTATCCCCCGCCTCCTCGCCTCTTTCCCTCTCCACTTCCCCCCTCCTTCGACTTACTACCCTCCTACATAACCTTTCCCCTTCACTCCTGTCCCACACCGCATCTAGCTACTTTGACAATGCCAATCTGGCTGCTTAGATTTTCCCCTATCATCCCCAAAGCTTAACACGGACCTATTATTGACATGTCTCACTATTCTCAGCGTACCCCTACTTTGCAACAACTGGATGTAATGTAATTTACTCTACTTTTAAGATGTACCTGAAATTAGCAAGTCTTACGAACATACGAAATTTGCCAGTAGATAAAGGCCTAGAGGTCTATCAAGTCTGCTCAAATGTGCAGCTAGCACCCCTTATTCTGCAGCTGCCCCTCCCTTCCACCCTTCCCCTCCATTGACCCTCCCCCTTGTCCTGTCCCATCCTCGTTTGAAGCAGCCCACTGTTCTACTGCATACCACTTCTGCAGGTAACGCATTCCACCCAGCAACCACCCTCTCTGTAAAAAAGTGTCTCCTCATCTCCCTCCTGAACCTTCCTTGCTCCAGTCTCATATCATGGCCCCTGGTGGCCCTCCCCTCCCTTACTTTGAACAGCCCCTCTGTACCCGTCTTGTTTATTCCTTTCATGTATTTAAAGGTTTCAATCATGTCACCCTTGTCTCTCCTCTCCTCCAGTAAGTACATGTTCAACTCCTTCAACCTCTCGCGTATGATAAGTCCCCAGCCCCTTGATCATCTTTGTAGCCCTCATGCACCCTCCAGTAACTTAATGTCCCTCTTCAGATACGGATGCCAGTACTGCACGCAGTACCCAGGTGTGGTCTAACTAATGACCTATACAGTGGCAGAATCACCTCCTCCTCCTCGAGGATATACCCTTGCAATACAACCCAGCATTTTGTTGGCCTTGCAGCTGCCTTCCTACATTGTGCGAGTTGTTCACTGACCCTGTAATGAGCACACCTAGATCCTTCTCCTCCTCTGTCTGGGCTAGCTGCACTCCCCTAGCTGTAACTCCTCCTTGGGTTCTTCATCCCAAAATGCAGCACCTTGCACTTTTGGCATTAAAGCCCAGTTGCCAGGTGTCTGACCAGGTTTCAAGCTTTGCCAGATCATCCTGCAACCCTGCCATCCCCCTGGGTCATCCACCACCGCACCAACCTTGGTATCATCAGCAAACAGACTGATCTTGCTCTTGGTGTCCCATGATATGTCTGCAATGAATATCCCAAACAACACTGGTCCCAACACGAGCCCTGTGGGACACAGCTTGTCACTGCCCTTGGGTGTGAGAGCTCCCCACCACCACCACCCTCTGTTGCCTTCCTTGCAGCCAGTTTCCTACCCATCTCACCAGCACCCACCCTGTGCCTACTAACTTCCTTCCCAGCCTTTCATGTGGCACCGAGTCAAATGCCTTGCAGAGTCCAGATACAGGACATCACTGCATGGCCCCTGTCCAGTTGCCTAGTTACCCAGTCATAGAACTCGACCAGGTTGGTTTGGCAGGATCTGCCACATGTAAAGCCATGCTGTCTGCTGTCCTGTAGTCCTTTGGCCTCTGGGAGGGCCACCAGCCTCTCCTTCAGGATAGTCTCCATTAGCTTACCCACCGATGGATGTGTGGGCTCACTGGTCTGTAGTTTCCCGGTTCATCCTTGGGGCCACTCTTGTGGAGGGGCACGACATGAACCATCCTCAGTCCTAAAAGTACATCCGAATGTAGTGAGGCATTAATAGTCTGCCAAAGGGTCCTGCAAGGACCTCTGCCACCTTCCTTCAGTACCCTGGGTGGATGCCATCTGGGCCTGGCGCCTTGTCCACCCTCAGTGCCCTCAAACCCTCTCGGACTCTGCCCTCCATGATTCCCATCTGTCACCTCCCCCCGCTTCTGCCATTTCTCCCACCTTGGTGTCACCCCCTCTTCTCTTTAGTAAATACTGAGCAGAAGTACTCATTTAGTGCTTCGCCTTTATCGTGCCTGCTTCCACCCAACCCCTCCTTCCTAATCCTTACTATGTGGTCCTTGCAGCTCCTTTTCTCCTGATGTACTTAAAGAAGGCCTTCTCCCCCTTCTTAATGCCTTGTGCCAGCCTGAGTTCCGTAGATGCTTTGGCTCCCCTTACTGCCCTCGTCACCTCCTTCGATTCTGTCAAGTACTCCTCTCTGTCCTCCCCCTCCCGTTTCTTGTACTTCCTAAAGGCAGCTCTTTTCCTTCTTGTACCTCATGTGCCATTTTAAAGATGTTCATGATGCCTACCATGTTTTCCTTTTTTCACTGTGATCTTAATTTGTATTTATTGTATTGTATTGTATTGAATTGCTCTGATTTGTCCCTCACTTGGAACCTTTGAAAATGAGTCTTTGACTCAAAGGTACTAATCACAATCGAAATAAATAAAAAAATAAATAAATAAATAAACAAAAATCAATTATGATAACCCCAAGGTCCCTTTACTGCCTAGTGACTGACAGTACCTCCCCCTATTCTATACTTCCGGGTTGTGCCTGAAAATAGGCAGGACTTGTCTAGTGCACTTACCCAGTCAACAAAAGCTAAATAAATAAATACTCAGCTCCTAGATTCCCATACCCTAAATGCATGATTTTGCACTTTTAAGCACTGAACTACAACTGCAATGCTCTTGACCAGTCCTCGAGTTTCCCAAGATCCCTGTACATTATCTCCACCCCCTCCTAAATGTTCACCCTATTACAGATTTTGGTATCATCTGCAAAAAGGCATAGCTTCCCTTCCAGTTCTTCTGCAATGTAACTTATGAAGACATTGAAGAGGACGGGTCCCAGTACTGAACCCTGCATTGCCCGACTGGTCACTCTCCCATCATCAGCACGAGTGCTGTTAACTACCACCCTTTGACGCCTATCCGTCGACCAGTATCGAACCCTATTCACCACTTTGAATCCCACCCTAGCTGCTTAATTTGTTTTCCCCATGAACACTTTATTCTCCTTGAGCGAGGCAGGCCTGGCTCCCTTTCAACCCTGTCCCCACCGACCCCCACCATCCAACAGCTCCTCAGGGCTTATCAAAACAGCCCAAATACCCCCACAGATTACCCCCATCGATGGGGTCGGGGGAGGGCCATCCCCTCTCCCCCAAGGTACAATGCAGCCTCAGTCATCCAGGTTCCTGATGGGGAGGCAGGTGGGGGATCGGTACGCAGGGCATCATGAACACCTGCCTCACCACTGTTTCTCCACTGGTTTTTCTCCTGGATTCCTTCTGGGGCACACATGTTGGCATGCATGTGTGGAGGTACATGCATATCACAGAGTCCCACAGCACCCACCCTTCTTCTGCCATTCCTGTCCTGCACTTCCACCAGGCCTCTACCTGGTTGCAGTCATTCAGCAGAGCTGACAGTCCTCCCCAGGAAAGGAATGCAGTCCCTCTGACACTCAGTCTTCTCCCTCCTGGGTGACCCCCAGCAACTCGTGCTCATTTCCAAACATGGGTTAACTGCATGAAGCAAGGTGTTGCACCCAGCACTTCAGCTCTCAGGGTCACAAGGCCTTCTGCTCAATTTCTTAATCAGCGTCCTGTGTGCCACAATGTCAAAAGTTTGCTAAAATCCTGGTAGGCCACATCCACTTTACTTCCATGGTCACCCAGTTGAAGAAATCAATCAGAGTCGTCTGGCATGACTTCTGCCCCATGAGTCAATGCTGCCTGTGGTTTTGCAGCCCATTGGATTCAAGACACTCTACCGGCCTTTCCTTTTACAGGAGAGTCCCCTCTACCTTTTTTCTGTTTGCCTGTGTAGTTTACAGACATGAGCAATGATTCCCTCTCTTGCATCCCCTAATTTTATCCTTTTTTTTTTATTATGCTTTATGGTACATACCACCTAGGAGGCTGAGCCCCCACTCTCTCTGGTCCCCCACCTCGCTCCTGGGACTCACCTCCAGACAATGCCCCTGGCTTGTCCCTCAGGGTGGGGCCACCGTCCTGACGCAAACCCACACGACACCAGTACAAGGTGACTGGCAGGGAGAACCCACCAGCACTACCTCCCTGGCTAGGGTGGGGTGTGGAGTCAGATCGGGCACAGAGGACGCCAGTGCTAGGTCGTCAGTGGAGTGCCACAGCGGATGATCGGGGCCAGAGGAGCAGGGCATCATAAATGGTGGGCGCAATTTTTTAACTAGATCCCTGATGAGAGGCACAGCCTGCAATGATGCAGTGACGCCGAAGCATCAGCATCCGACACACCTCCCCAATAATTTAGCGCTAGCTTGCTGCATCCCCCCCAGCCTCTGCTAGAGGTGAGCTGCACGTCAGACAGTTGCCCACCCTCCCCTGAAGGAGGAGAGCAGACCCTTGTACGCTTAATTCTCCTCTCCCCAGCTGGCCCTCCAACTCCGTGGGTCCACTTCCAAGGTGTCATCGCCGCAAGCAGACACCTTGCACTAGGCAAAGAGCTCCTAACACATAAGAACTGATCAGTTGAACAACAAAACGTCACAAGCCCCAGCATCCTTCCAACTCAGACACACTTTAAACAACAGAAAACATTAGGGAACTTACTTTGAAAAGTTTGATGGCCAGCACAAGACAAGAATACAGAGACTTCGGAAGACATACAACAGAACTAACAGTAGCACTTCTGCTGGCGTGTGCATGCACGCATCATCCAACTCCCAAGATGCCTTGCATGAGTGGGATCATAACTTTTGCAATGGAGTGAAACAGGTTTTCACACCAGAGCAGAACAGAGTAAAGCAACTTCATTTAAATTTAAATTAGGATGAAATTAGGGGGGTATAAGAGAGGGAATCATTGTTCGTGCCTACAAACTACACAAGCACTTAGAAAGTAGGTTTTGGGGCTCTCCCTTTAATGGGATTTCCATTAATTTCCCCACCATTGTAGTGTGACTGATTGGCTTATATTTGTTAGCCTGTTCTCTGCTGCCGCTCTTGAGAACCATGTCTGTTATTCTCCAGTCCTCCGAAACCATACCTGTTTACAGTGAATTGTTGAATAAGGCAATCAGTGGGGCAGCTAGCACTTCCCTGAGTTCTTTCAGTACACTTGTGTGTATTCCATCCAGTCCCATAGCCTTGTCCACCTTCGAAACTTCAAGTGCCTTTAGGACTCTTTCCTCTGAACATGGACTTGTGTCCACCTACCACCTTTATTTCTGCTGCTGCTCTCTGGTGGTTCATCCCCACTTCGTCCACTGTGAAGATTCAGCAGAAGTACCTGTTCAGGATGGCAGACTTTTCTGGCTCCCCCTACTGTCTCCCCCTGCTGCCCTCTTTACCCTCACTATCCCTCCCCTTGTTTTCCTCTTCTAACTTGTACACCTGAAGAAAGTCGTATCCCTTTTATCTACTCCTTTGGCTATCCTTTCCTCTGTCTGCACCTTTGCTATCCTCACTGCTTTTCCTGCTTCCCTCTGTTTTGCTTGGTACACCTCTCTGTCCCCTTCCCTACCTCCTGAATAACACCCTTTTATACTTCAGACACCACCTTGGGCCACTTCCCTAAAGAGCCATAATGGTTTCTTTTTACTCATGTCCTTTATGCACAGGCTGGTTGCCTTAATTATGCCCTCCCTTATTTTCCCCCACTGTACCATTACCCTCCCCAGCAATCCCCCCTACAAGGCAGATTCTGAGGCAGTCTCTCATTTCTTTAAAATCTGCACTCCTAAAGTCCAGGACCTTCATCTTTATGTGGCTAGCCTCTGCTCCCATCTACATGTTAAAGTCACTGATCACTGGTACCTAGGGGACTGCCCGCTGTGGTGTCTGCAATGCTATCCCTGTTTGTAAATACCAGGTCCAGCACTGCCCCGTCCCAAATGGGTTATTTGACCAGCTGCCTGAGAAACGCCCCTTGTAGGTAAACAAGGATGGCCCTGGTCCTTGCCACAGCTGCAGCTGGAAGGCTCCACTCCACATCTGGCAGACAGAAGTCGCCAGTGAGCAGCAACTCACCCTTACAACTCTTCTGCCTGTGTTGCTGGTCTGTATATTCCCTCCCCCATACGGACAGACCAATTTGGTGTACCATGACCTCCCTGACACAAACCCACTGTGCTTGCCATCTTGCAGTTCATTGTCTTCTAAGTAGGTCACCAGGCTTTCCTAACAGTGGTCTCCATCAGCTTATCAACAGTGGAGGTAAGACTGACCAGCCTGTAACTGACCGGGTGCTCCCTGCTTCTCTTATAGAGTATGACTGCACCTGCAGACCTCCAATCCTCTGGCACTTCACCACTCCAGTGAGTCATTAAATAGCTGGATTGTTGTCCCGGGGAAATCGTGTCAGACAAACCTTGTGGAGTTCTATGACTGGATGACGAGTGCCTTGGACTTGGGTAGACCAGTGGATGTCCTCTTTCTTGACTTCAGCAAGACATTTGACTCTGTTCCTCACAGGGGCCTGTTGGATAATCTGGGAGAAATGGGGGTGGGGAATCAGATGATCAGATGGATAGGAAATTGGCTCCAGAACCGGACTCAGGGGGTTGTGGTTGGAGGGATAGTCTCATCCCAAAGGAGGGTCATTAGTGGAGTCCCTCAGGGATCGGTCCTTGGGCCCCTCCTGTTCAACGCCTACGTCTCTGACATAAGGAAGGGTATCAGGAGTGAGATGAGTCTCTCTGCGGATGACTCAAAACTGGGGGCAGTGGTGGATGAGGAGGGGGGAGAGTGGCCCTACAGGGGGACCTGGAGGCTCTGGAAAGGTGGTCTAGAAAGCGGAAGCTGAGGTTCAATGCAGGAAAATGCAAGGTACTGCACCTGGGAGCCAAAAACCTGGGCCAAGTGTACACCCTGCGGGGGAAATGCTACAAGTTTCGATGGCTGACAGGGACCGGGGTGGTGGTGGTGGAGGTCAAGAAACAACTCGGAGACTTGTAGAAGGGCAGCGGCAAAGGCCAACAGGATGCTGGCATGCATCGCTAGGGGGCTCACCTCCAGAAGGAGGGAAGTGATACTCCCACTGTACAACTGCTTGGCGAGGCTGCACCTCGAGTACTGCATGCAGTTTTGGAGGCCACATTTAAAGAGGGACATTGAACTCCTGGAGTGGGTCCAGAGGAGGGCAACCAAAATGATTTGGGGCTTGGGGGATTGGACCTATGGGGAGAGGCTTGAAGAGCTAAATATGTACATACTGGAAGAGAGAAAGGACCGGGGGACATGATAGAGATCTTCAGGTACATGAAGGGGGTAAATAGGGTAGGAGCAGCCGGGTGCTTCAAGGAAGGGGGGCAACTAGAGGGCATGGGTGGAAGCTGGAGGGGGAGATTCAGGGAGAAAGGAGGAGGTGCTACTTCACTGAGAGGGTGGTGGAGCCATGGAATGTGCTGTCCAGGGGCTGGTGGAGGCACAAGCGGTGGAGGGGTTCAAGAGGGGTGGGACAGGTACAGGGGAAGGGTTCTGGAAGCAAAAACCAGTGCAGCGAGAATATCCGGGACTGGGAAGGCAGAAGCCAGAGAGGGAGAGGGGGGCAGCAAGGTCAGCTCCCAGGGTGGGGGCTGACCAAACCAGCAGACACGAAAGACCATTAGGCCTACTCTGCTGGCATTTTAGTATGTTAATATGTAAGGGTTCCACCAGTTCAGAGGCAGATTTCCCTAAGTATTCTCAGGTGCAGACTATTTGGGCCAGGCACTTCATCCACCTTCGGGGCCTCCAGCCCTTTTTTCACCCACTTGGCCATAATCACTACCTACCTACCTACCTCGTTACCTGCCCCCCCCCCCCCATGTGACTGCTTTAACACAACCCTCCAGCAGAGGCCCATCATCCTCAACCATGAATACTGAGCAGAAGTACAGTAACTGTTCAGTACATCATCTTCTGCAACCCTCCCCTCAGATAGCCTGTCAACCCCCAGCTTTCCTTTTCTCCCAAATCTACCCACAAAATTATTTTTCCCCTCCCTTCACACCCTCGGCAATCTGCAGCTCTGTGTCTACCTCTGACATCCTGACTGCCACCCTCGCTTCCTTTAGCCTGGTCTGGCACTCCTCTAATTCTTCATCTACCTTATTCTCCTTGTACCTCATGAAGGTGTTGTTTCACCCTTACAGCCTCCCTTACATCATTTGAGAACCAGACTGGCCCCTTATATTTTATTTTTTTTAAACTTGCTGTTTATGCCACCTGTTCTACAGCCCCCACTTCTTCTCAGGACCTCCAGGCACTTCCCGATCCCTCTGCCTCCCAGCCATGGCCACCTACCTCCAGGGAGCCTTGGTTTATCCCTCAGGCAGGGTTGTGGTAGGGAGGGCACCCCAGATATCTAGTCTTGTCAAGCAGTGCCCTGGTGGGGAGGTGGGGAACTGGATTTACCTGGGCTGTCATCGCAGAGGTGCTGGGGTCATGCCTTTTCCTTATTTCCAGTTCCTGGGACGTCGCATACAATGCCGTCAAGGCATGCCTGCGCATGCTGTGCATATGTCTGTATGCCAACATCGCAGACTGGCCTTTTCAGCTTGTTTCGTTTGGTGGCCTTTCTTGCATAAGAGTCAGTCACCTAGAAGTGCACGTTTGATTCATTCCGAGTTTGTGAATGGGCTTATGTTCCCATTACGAGGGGAGGGTGTAGAGGATCAGTAAAGAGCCACCAGAGCTCTCACATTCCACATCAGACAAGCAGAACTGGGCAGACACAAAGGGCCTTTTTCTGCTGGCAACTTTTGTATTTCTACTAATAACATTACTGTAACTATTTACCACCCAATGCTAGGGGCAATAAAATGCTTTATATAAAGACATTTTCGATAAGCTATTGTTATAACAAGACATTGTTATAAACCCTGGTAAGGAAAACTGAAAACTAAAAGAAGAATGTATTCTCTTGTAAACTGCAATAGCTGAAACATTATATTTATAAAAGTACAAACAAAGGGCAAAGTTTTTTTTTTTTGTTTGTTTTTTTTGTTTTTTAGCTATTCATATTTTTTCCCCTATCCCTGCAGTGGGGACCAGGCTCCTCCTCCTGTGTCTCCAGTGCTTACCTCTGCACCCCTGATCTCACAGTTTACTACCTGGCTCCCTAGGGGAGGGTGATAAGCACCCCGCTCCCTGAGCCCCACCTGCAGGTAGTGGTGGTGGTGGGGGGGGGGGGTTGGATTGCCTTGATGCTGTGTGTGACCACTCAGCTCTCAGCTGTGACTGCTCCCCACCTACAGGTTGGGGCCACAGGCACTCTTTCGCTACACGCTGGGGGAAGTGGAAGGGCCTAACTAGGAAGACTCCTTAGAGTGAGCAGCCTGACACCAAGTGCATCCTTGTCCCATTCTTTGCTGACAGCCACTCCAGCCCTGGATGGTAGGGAACAAGCCAGTGGCAACAGTACAGAACAATAACAAAAGAGCAAAAGTGTAAATACTGTAAAAGTGATAAACTAGCGCTGCAAATCTTGTGAAACAGCAACACAGAGCAGGTACGCAGGTTAACGACGAGGAAAACACAGCCAATATTTGGTGTCTCTGGAATATCAAATTTACAGCAATAACAGTAAAAGGGAACTGGCTCCAAAAATGAAATATGGGGTAGACGGGGAACTAAGCAGTGGGCAGGCTATGTATAATAGTATGCTTAAAATAGAACTAATGCAGATGGTAACCAGAATCGTTTCAACTTCAGAATGCAGATTGTATAAGTAGCTAGCTCAATCAGCAAGTAGATACGGGGGGGCACAGGGGGGCCTCCAGGCAAATAAAATAGGACAGGTGACGAGCAGCGAACAGCATTTAGCTTAGGGTCAGGTACCTGAATCAGCAGATGCCGGGGCAAGTACAAACACAAATGTCACTTGGATAAGTAATACCAGGAGGCTAGCAGCAATTGATCTGTGTAGGTAAGGTATGCATGTGCAGCGAAGCAGCGAGAGACTGTAATAAGCAGTAAACTGAGGTAGCCACTATAGGGAATATAGTACCAAAACAGCAGTAACACAAGAACACATGAGCAGAGGTAGCAGGAATCCAGCAGAGCACCACAGTGGAGGCATAGCTTGAGGCCAGCATTTTCTTTCGACTGCTACTCCCAAGTTGACCCCTCCCCACAAGTGTGAAGCCTAATAATCATGTATGTATGTATGTCTGTATGTATGCATGCTTTTATTTTTATTTATTTATTTGAAATGACTCCAACTGAGATAACCCTATGAGATGCAGCATCTCTTTTTCACAGGGTTCCTAGGGAGGACAGCCACAGTCAAAAGGTTAACATAGTCCAGTCAGAGTAGTCACACACAGGATAAAATCTCAAACTACTCCTGCTACTATTTTAGCCTGTATGTAACTCTTCTGGCTGGACTATGTTAACCTGTTGACTGTAGCCGTCTTCCCTGGGACCCCCATGAAAACGAGACTGCATGTCATTCGTGGGGTTATCGCAGTTGGAGCAATTTCAAATAAATACATAACATTTACAAGGGCAAAAATAAATGTTTAAGCTAAGTGTCCCCAGGCAGTAATCAAAGCAAACTAACAAAGTGGGGCCACAGCAAACAAAGAGCACGAGCATTGTTACGCAACACAGTCATTTATTTTTGTTTTTTATTTCAAACTTAGATAGGTTACAGGATAAGTTCTATGAGAAACAAGTTTCATTTACAGAACGTCCCAAGTCATTAAAACAATAAACACAGAAAAGTTGATATAAAACAACAATGATTATGCCGGTACATATGGAGACTAATACGTATAAAGACTCATTACAAACACACTGTTTGAGTCACAAAGGTGCAATAACGATAAATGGAAGATCGTCTTTGACAACATCAGTTAAAGCAAGCACATGTGAGTTGTTCCTGTAGTAATAGCTTTTTTAAGTTATGTTTAAAAGTGTAGGAAGACTGTGAATTTCTCAACTGAGGGGGGAGATTGTTCCATGAAAGTAAAGCACTGCAAGTAAAACATTCTTTCCCCAAATGGATTTGGAACCTTGGCAGAGAAAGGCCATGATGAGAGACATCCCTGACACTATGGTTGTGGGTGAGGACTATAAGCCTATCAGATAGTTAGGTTGGGGTCTGCTTATTCACCATTTTGTGGACTGGGGAAGAGGGCGATTCTGGACTTTTGCTCAGGTTCTGGCGTATCATACGGACTGGTAAGGCTGCAACACTTCTATACCCCTTTACAGAACACATCCCTAAATTTAGAAACTGTCAATGGTAGAGCCCACTGAGGGCCATGCTGTACCAGTTTCACCCTCTATCCCAAAAAACTGAAACTGATATATATACTGTGTAAATTTCTAAAACAGTTAGGGTTACCATATTTAGAGAATGAAAAAAATTTGGACATACCTGTAAAAACTTCTTTCATAAAGGCTAGAGGTCTGTTGGGGTTTAGATGCTCTGTGGTGCATTTTGGGTCTTTTTAGCCCCTCCCACCCCACCCCACCCGACTGTAGGGACAAATAAAAATGTAGCTAGTCTCAGTCATGTAATGTTGCATGACTCAGGCCAGTCATGCCCATGTACCCCTGAAACAATAATCCCAATAATGAGATGAACAACTAGCACTAGCTGTCCTGGCAACCCCCCTCCCCCTACCTACCAACAGGCGACAGACGGCCACGTCTGGTAATTTCATCAGACAAGGCCATTATTACATTTTTCATCTGCCTGCCAATTACCCTTCCTCAGCCTACCTTAGCACTCACTGCCTGACTTTTTTTTTCTTTCATTTTTAGATGGGACATGTCAGCTTGGTGACAGTAGAGAGGAATGGTGAGTAGATGAAGTCACAGCATGTGCTGAAATCTGAATCGGCATCGTGACCTCACAGTGACATTATAATGGTAGTGAGGTATGACGAGGAACACAACCAGGTATATCGGCCTCCAGGCAGAATGCTGCTCGGCACATCACACTTAGTACTGGCAGGTAGAAAATCTTCTATTTAGCAAATGGAAGATGAAAATGTACCACAGATATGATAGATGTGACTAGTTTTAAATGTTAGCATTTCAGGACGCACACTAGCTCAGTAAGACTTGTTCTGCACTCTGTTTTCTTAGATTCACCAATGCCACAGTGACAATAAAGATGGCGGTGTAAACTGCGGCGTAAGCAATCCACCAACACCAGCCACTGCACTTTGACAATTCACCGTCTGGCAGTAGGAGAGACCTCCATCGTGGGGGCTACACCCCCTGCACCCCCCCAACACGGAGGGCTTCATCCCTGCAACCCCAGCTAATAACATAGCCAACTGCAGGTCGCACCCCACTGTAAAACAGCAGCAACAGTGGTAATGCTCAAAAGGTAGAATGCCAAGAAATCAAAATCACAATAGAAGACTGCTTCAGTCAACGGCAACATCGGGGTGACAATAACCATACTAACATACTAAAAGCCAACAGAATAGGCCTTATGGTCTTTCAGATCTGCCGGTAGCCAGCCCTATTGAGCTGCTAGCTCCTCCTCCTCCTCCTTCTGAGAGGGTCAACTTGGCTTTAGTACACCCATGCATCTGTCCCACCCCCTCTTGAAGCCCTTCACAGTGCCTTGCTCAACTAGACTCCCGGGCAGTGCATTCCATGGCTCCTCTCAGTGAAGTAAGCCTTCTACATTCTCCCCTGTAGGTTCCCCCCTCCAACTTCCATTCATGCCTCCTGGTTGCGCCCCCTTTCTTTAGCCTGAACATTTCTTTGGCTCTGCCCTGTTAATCCCTTTCACATATTCGGTCACCTCAACCATGCCCCCGCCTCTCCTCTCCTACACAGCTTAGTACAGCCCAAGGGCTTCCAGCCTTTCCTCATAGGTCCTATCACTCATGCCCCGGATCATCCTGGTTGCCCTCCTCTGGACCCTCTCCAACAGCGCTATGTCCTTCCTAAGGTGAGGTCTCCAGAACTGCATGCAGCACCAAGATGCGGCCTGTCCAAGGCATTATACAGAGGTAGGATCAACTCGCTCCTCCTGGACATTATTCCCTGGGCTATGCAGCCCAGTATCCTGTTTGCCTTTGCTGCCGATCTTCTGCAGTTTTCAGTGTTGTTCATTCTGGTGTCTACCACCACCCCCAGATCCCTTTCACTCGATGTGGCTTGCAGTGAGACACCTCCTAGGGTGTATACATGACCTGGGTTTCTGACCCCCAGATGCAACACCCTACACTTCCCCGGATTAAACCTCAGCCCCCACCTCCTTGACCAACCCTCCAGGGTATCCAGATCCCTCTGGACTGCCACCCTCGCTTCCTCCCATCAGCTAGTGCTCCCAGTTTTGAGTAATCCGCGAAGAGGCTCATCCTACTGCTAACCTCCGTCCCTATATCAGAGACATAGGCATTGAACAGGAGTGGTCCCAGTACTGAACCTTGGGGCACCCCACTGAAGACCTTCCTGGGGAGGAGACTATCCCACCAACCACTACCCTCTGTGTTCTATCTGTAAGCCAGTTTTCTACCCATCTAAGCAACTGTCTTCCCACCCCCATGCCCCCAACTTTGTCAATAACCCGATGTGGATTACCGAGTCAAATGCCTTACTGAAATCCAGATACAAGACGTCCACCAGTCTTTGTCTGTCCAGGGTCCCTGTCACCCAGTCATAAAAGTCTATGAGGTTGGTCTGGCACAGTCTCCCCGGGATGAAACCATACTGTTTGTCATCCATGTGCCCCAACCTTTCCAGTTGCCTCCCGATCTTCCCTTTGATGAAGCCCTCGATTAGTTTGCCTACCACCGACGTTAGACTGACAGGCCTGTAATTTCCCATCTCCTCCCTAGACCCACCTTTGTGGATAGGCACCACATGAGCCACCAACCAATCCTGGGGCGCCTTTCCTGTCTGGAGAGAGGCATTGAACAGCGCAGCTAGTGGATCTGCTAGTTCGTCCGCCAGTTCCTTCAGCACTCTTGGATGCAGCCCATCCGGTCCTGGTGCCTTGTCAGTTTTCAGCACCCATAAGACCTCCCTCACACTGTCCTCTGTGATTTCTCCCTCCCTAACCCCCCATCAAAAAGGCACCCATCCCCTTCTAGGCCTGGTCCAATCAGTCGCCCTACTGATGGGATATGGTTTTCTTAGCCATCATGGTGGGTGAAATAAAAAGTAGAAATTCACAAATTGAGAAAGGAAATTGAAAATGGCCCTCTAATAAAACAGTAAGTCCTGACAAGGGCACATTGCCCAACTAGGGTAATGTACAAGTGCGAGGTGATAGCCCAGGACCTCTGTAGTGCCAACAGGGCCTTACACAATGATACTACGCACCTCAGAGGGCAGGTCGGCCTGGTGACCCTGGTTCAGGAACAGACCAGAATTGCTAGAGGGAAGGCTTGGGGGGGGGGGAGGTGGATTGAACGGCCCTTGCATGCTTTCCACCTCTTGGGGGAAGGAAGTAATCTGGTTCAAGGTCAGTTGCCATTCATCTGTATCCCCTTCCCCCAGGTCGTGCCTGAAAATAGACAGGATTTGTCTAGTGCACTTACCTGGTCAAAAAAAAAAAAAAAAAAAGTAGCATCTCTGGTGCAGTGCTCCTGGGTAACCACAGAACATCCTGCCATGGGAGGCCAGGTAGTGGATGGAAAGCATGCCAGACACATGGCGTTCTCACGCCAGTGTCACTGCATGCCACACCTCCCACAGTCACTACACAGAAACCCACTGCCAGAGGAGTTGGATGATGGCCGTCTCAAGCCACAGTCACCATGTAGCCAACCTGGTGCTGCTTCCACTGACACCAAACGTGGCATCTGACAGGGTAGAGGGGGAGGCCCCAGAAGCCCTGCCCTAGGGGTAAGCCAGGAAGGAACACCAGCTAAGTCCTGGGGCTAATGTCAGCAGTGGTCGGGTTCAAGGCAAAGCTGATAGGGAGCCACCCAGCGCTACAAAGTACACGAAGAAAAAGAAGAACCTTGGAAGGCCTTTACCCAATGGCTGCCTTGGGGCATTTCTGGAAGCTAGCCACATGTTGCCAAGCTTAAGCTGTACTCCCCATTCTGTCTGTCAAGGCAACTTACAGAGTAGCACTCCCGAGAAGGTGAGTAACAGCCTGTTTCACTAAACACTGTTAATTACATTGTCTGGTAAAAAAACATTTTCATGAGTATTAACACTCATTTATCTCACAGAAATGCTCCAAACCTGGAAACACCTGCTTTTGTAACATAGGGGGATTAGACGAAGTGTAATTCTTTTGAATCTGAAGCATATTTTGTTGACCAGAAATTATATTTTGCTCATCAATTTTTACAAAGGGTTACCCTCCGTGGCAGGGCCGAAGCCGGTGGGGGAGGGAGGGGCTTTTGGGGTACCTGAGGTGCCATCCTGCTGTGGTGGGGGATTTCCCACTGTAATTTTTGTTTTTTTTTGTTTGGTAACTGGGTAAGGCCCATTAGGCACAAGGCCTGTTTTCAGGGGTAACCCGGGGGTGGTAGGGAGGTTGAGTGACTTGCTCAGGGTCATACAGTATGCAAGTGGAGGTTACGGGAATCAAACCCAAAACTGCTGGATGTACCAAGTCTAGTCACAGCTTGTTACTCTAACCTCTAGGCTATACTTCCCCACAAGGGGTACCAACATACAATGATTTACGCGGATGCGCGCAGAGAAATACAGAAACATAAAAGTTGTCAGCAGATAAAGACCCTTTGGCCCTTCCAGTCTGCCCATTTTCCCCTGCCTACTGTCCCACCACAGACCCTTCATGATCTCTGGTCGTCCCCACCCCTTGTGTTACTTCCAAGGTCCCCCTGTATCTGTCCCATACATGCTTGAATCCTGCGACTGTTCTGGCACCTACCACCTCTGCTGGGAGGCTGTTCCAGGTTTCCACCACCCTCTCTGTGAAGAAATATTTCCTCACATCCCCTCTCAGCCTCCTCCCCAGCTTCATAGTTTGACCCCTTGTCCCCGAGACTGTCTTTCTGTGGCAAATGCCACTTTCCTGTACCTTATTAGTACCCTTTATGTACGCAAATGTTTCCATCATATCCTCCCTTTCCCTTCTTTCTCTAGCGAGCACATATTCAGTTCTCTCAGTCTCCCCTCATAGGGCTTTTGCTGCAGTCTCTGCACCATTTTGGTTGCCCGCCTCCACCTTATGTTTGTCCTTCTGGAGGTGGGCCTCCAGAACTGTACACACTACTCGAGGTGTGGTCTTACCAATGATCTGTACAGTGGTAACATTCCCTCCTCCTTTCTCCTGGCGATACCCCTCCCTATGCACCCCAGCGTTCTACCAGCCTTTCCCACAGCCTTTTTACTCTGCTTGCACATGCAAAGGCAGGCCCCCAGGCCCCTCATAAAGCTGTGTGTCCCAACCGTGCTGACATCCAGCCTCCACTGGGGCACCAGACAAACAGCAGGACACTCTGATCCCCTCCCAGTAGGAGCACACAATCCCTCCCTGGCTGGCCCTCGAGTGACCTGAGACAGTTCCCAACTGCGGGTTGCCAGCACTGTGAGCAGTACCACTACTATGTGCTATTGAGACGGCTTACTTGTCTAATTTTACAAAGGGTGAGTAGATTACCCTTGCCACCCCAAATTATATGAAACACCACTAACAGAGCTGCTACTTGTTACTAAGTAATTTATTTACTTTGCCATGTAGGTGGCCAAAGACAAGTCAATTTCTATCCATGCCTGGGTGTGACTTCTACTACTGTTATACTTTATATGATTGCTATTTTCTGCATGTAACTTTATCCCATAAACCACTGTTATATTGTGTTCTGTTTGTTATCTGTATTGCACCTGTATGTTACCACTGTTGTAGCTCACACTGTAACCATGTCTACCCTCCCTGCGACGAGGTGTCTTTGTAAATGAGTCCCTGACTCAAAGGTTGTAAATCTGGCTTTCAAAATAAATAAATAAATAGATAGATGAGATTTTTCAGTACAGACAAGTCGCTACAATGGGCAAAGAAGATACAAGACAAAGAATACACAAGGTTACACTAGTTAAAAATATCGCTTACGGGTCTGCTCACAAAAGACTCTGCAATGTTGTACTGTACCGCTGATCATACTGGTTGCAGTGTGGTGTGGATCTGCCCAGACACCCCCTCTCCCTGTCTACCTTATCCTCGGCTCCCCTCACCAAAATACTCCATCATTACTGCTGCGCACAGTACTACTGTCATAAACACAGCCCAATGAATGGCACCTGGGCTACAGCAACATGAGACTTCTAGTAGGAACAGACAAACTGGTTCAGGAAAAATCCATCCCTTCCCCGCCCGCAAACTGGACATGTTCGAAAGTGTTGAGACAAACCCAGCTTTTTTTTTGTACGTTCTGTTTATTGTTTTTAAGTTCAAAAACAATCCAGCAAAGAAGCACATGTAAGACATACTAAACATTACGGTCAGATATATACTGACCTCTTCCTGTTAAACTGGGATTACACAATTGGTATCTTACAATCTGGTACAATAGGAATAGGGGGTTATGGTTTGTAAACAACCTCTAGTCCCAGAAAAATGTAGTCCTATAGTGCCAGCCACCTCAATGACTTAGGCTAGTTCCATAGGGGGATAGCGAAGGTGGTTAGATGCATTAAACCAGGAGTGCATATGACCCACTGAATTGCAGAAGTTAAATGAAAATGTTGTTCCCTCTAGCCCCAGTACAGCTCTAAATGAAACATAAGTTTAAACACTTAAAGGACAGAAACAATCCACAGTACAGCCTGCACAGAATAATTATTATTACTGCAAACTAAAGGCAGTCCTCAGATATAACTTGATGCACGGGACATTAAAACAGTACGGTGGACAGAGTTAAAGGTATCCATAAGGAAGTATGACAATATCGAAAATGTCCCCCAGAATCAATGTCCCAAGATAATCCCCATATTAAACAAAGATCTAAACACAGTCTCTGAGGAATGTAGCTGTGTCAGAAACTTTACTGTCAACGTTCAGCATGTTCAGCCCTCGTCTGAATCAGACCCCTCGACCATATTCTCCTGAGGTGACTTCGATTTAAATTCAAGTTCTATCTTTTCAGCCCCATGTCCCGCATCCTCAGGATCCGAAAATTGCCAGCTCTTACCTCCGTAAGTCACGTGGAGACGAGCAGGGAGAAGGAAAGAATGCACTATGCCCAGTGATCTTAGCTTCAGGCGCACAGCGTCAAATCAACTATTTTAACAAAAAAAACAAAGGGTTTGTTTGGCTGTCACTGTGGCACTGCAGCAGCAGAAGACTGTTCTTTGTATGTGAGCCCAGGGATTCCAAGCTAAAGAACCCATCAGTTGACCAAGAAGTGGCACTGCTGACTCTGAAGGCTGCCTGCCGCCAACCGCCTTCTCACTTGGAGGTGTGCGCGCAGCTGTGATGATTCGGTGGAGAACGGGGGGCCACCAAGGTAGAAATGAGGAATACCAAAAAAAAGAAAGAAAGAAAAATGACCTATTTGTTGTAGTCTAGTGGTTAGAGCACTGAGCTATGAACCTGGAGACCCAACAGATCCAGGTTTGAATCCCACAACCACCACTTCCATGCTGTGTGACTCTGAGCAAGTCACTTTACCTGCATGCACTTTAATTCTGACCTACGTCACATCTGGAAATGGGGCGAAAGCGTGCCTTTCCCAGCCAAAAAATTCCCACTAAATTTAATTACATAAATTCAGCTTCAAGATTAGGTAACTACTGGCATGTATTTGCATATAAATTATGTGCCTATTAAATTCTACCTAACAGTTCAAAACCATGCCAGCCCATCAGAGCAGCAGTCAAGTTACCACCCAAGATACTAGTAATCTGGTCAGCCAGGGTTGTGGGCTAGCTGGGGGGAAGGAGGGTTGAGTGTCCCACAGAATGCTCTTCTCTGGGGAAGGAAGGTCCCTGTTTCTGCTGCAGTGCTGCCAACTGGGTGACCACAGATGCAAGCACAGTGCAGGCACGCTGGGAAGAGAGATGTGTATCTGGCTTGGGATTAGCAAACTCTGGTGCACACTCCCATACTGAGCCCAGGGCCAGGTGTAATAACAAGGAAAACACCCCAGCCTGGCTTTCACCGCAGACTCCACACCGTCGACTACGGGACCTCTCCTCTCGAGCTGGTTAAAGATAACTTGATGGGCCTCCTGTCAGCCCTGATGAAAGAGCCCCACTGTGGATAGTAAACCAAAGAGGTGACAGAGAAGAGAGGAAAGTCCCAGGGATGATGGGTAATAGAGCTGGGGGGTGGGTGGGCAGGAAAATGGCAGCCAGCTGGAGAGACAGGGAGATAAAAAGAAAGAAAAAGAAAAACTTGCTCAAAAAGAGGAACCTTTTCTTGGTACTAACCAAAATAACTCAAATTTGAACTATTAAAGGCTCCCCATAGCTGCTTGAAAGGCTGAACAGTGATCACAAAGAGTTTTGTGAACTTTCCCAGTTTCACGGACTAATTCTGTTAGCCCCACATTTTTTAATTGTTAATGTTTGGTGTCAAAAAACAGAAGATGCTAAGTTCTGCCATACAAACGTGGGTTCTCATTTCCAAACCAGACGTGGGCCTGGTTCAAGGATAAAAATCAGGCGCGCGCGCACACATACACACACATTTGCCAGCAGAAGAAGGCCTTATGGTCTATTGAGTCTGCTCAACTGAGGTATCCCGATCCACAGATTATAGTGGACCTCACCCCCTCCCCTCCAGCCCTGTCCTTCTACTTCTCACACACACACACACACACACACACACACACACACACACACACACACCTTTCTTACTTGGGCAAAACCATGACACTTACTAGGGATGGAGTACTGCATGTTCTTCACAATGGCTCGACTCGCGCCTCAACAACTATGTTGACAATTCACTGTTAAATATGCTGTGTAGCAATCCATTCCGTTACACCATTGTTGGTGACAGAAACACAGAAAGTGTCATCAGAAAAGGACTGGGAGGCCCATCTAGTCTGCCCTATCTTTCCTGAATAACACTGCACCCTGGGGCCTACCTGATCACAGGTGTCCCTCCCTCCTTCCTTACCTCTGTTTATAACACCCATGTACCTATCCCACACATGCTTGAAGCTCCCCACTGTCTTCATCCCTACCAGCTCTTCTGGCAGGCTGTTCCAGGTGTCTACCACCCTTTCTGTGAAGAAGTATTTCCTCACATCCCTCTTAAACTCCCTCCCCTTTCATAGCATGCTCCCGTGTACTGGTGATTCTCCTCCTTTGGAAGAGCCCCCCCCCACCGCACTTTGTTCACCTTCGTGATGTACTTATAGGTCTCAATCATGTCTCCACTTGTGCTGTCTTCCAGGGAGTGCATGCCCAGCTGCCGCAGTCTGTCCTCATATGGTTTCTCATGCAAACCCACACTATTTTAGTAGCCCTCCTCTGGGCCACATCCACCCTGTCGATGTCTTTGCAGAGGTGCAGCCTCCAGAACTGGAAAAAGTACTCCAGGTGGGGTCTCACCAGTGAACGATGCAAAGGCAACACCTCCTCCCATCTTCTGCTAGAGATCCCCCCCTCCCTATGAATTCCAGCATCTGGCTTGCCTTGCCTACTACCCTGTCGCACTGTCCTGCCACCTTCAGGTCATCAGATATGATCACCCCAAGGCCCCTTTCTTGCTTGGTAACTATAAGTAGTACTCCCCCCTCCCCCTTATACACAGTCCCTACCTGGGTTATGCCACTACAGGTGCATGATTTTGCACTTTTTGGCACTGAAACCCGGCTGGCATTCCCTAGACCACTCCTCTAGTTTTCCTAGATTTCTTTCCATTCTCTCCACCCCCTCCCTGGGTGTCCACCCTGTCGTAGATTTTTGTGTCATCTGCCAAGCAGACACCTTCCCCTCCAGTTCCTCAGCAATGTTATTTATGATGACATTGAAGAAGACAGGGCCCAATACCGATCCCTGTGGTACTCCACTGGCCACTCTCCCATCTTCTGAGTGACTGCCGTTTACCACCACCCCTTGCCTCCTATCTCTTAACCAGTTTGATACCCAGTTTATGACGTCCTCCCCAACTCCCAGACTGCTAAGTTTATTTATCAGCCTCCTGTGTGGTACAGTGTCAAAAGCCTTACAGAAGTCCAGGCAGACCTTATCCACTGCTCTCCCCTCATGTATTTCCCTAGTTATCCGCACAAAGAAATCCATGAGATCTGTTTGACATGACCTCCCCCACTGCCCCATGAAGCTGTGCTGCCAGTGGTCCTGTAGTCCATGTGTCTCCAGGTACTCCATCAGTCTTTCCTTCAGCAGGGACTCCATTACCTTCCCCACTAATAATGTGAGACTGACTGGTCTGTAATGGATGGCCTCCTCCCTGCTGCTGCTCCTCCCACACACAGAGAGACCACATCAGCCTTCCTACACTCTTCTGGAACCACCCCCATCGCCAATGAGGGGCCAGCACCGTGCTCAGCTCCTTAAGTACCCTTCAGTGGATCCTGGTTGGTCCCATTGCCTTCTTTTCCATTAGGGCTTGCAATCCATGGTGGAGTCTCTCTTCTGTAAATGGACTTGTGTCCACCCCCCTCTCACCAGTGTCAATGACTGCATGTTGACCCAATCTCACCTTCCACTGTGAATACCAAGCAGAAGTATTCATTAAAATTGTAGCTTTTTCTTGGGTCTTTCTCTGCACATTCCACCCCCCACCTCCATCTCCTAATCTTCACTATACCACTCTCCTTGTCTTCCTTGTCTCACTCATGTACCTCGGTAGTGGGGAAGATCATGGAAGCACTACTGAAGGAGAGATTGGTGGAACATCTGGTTGTCAATGGACTACAGGACCCAAGGCAGCATGGTTTCACCAGGGGAAGGTCATGTCAGACCAACCTCATTGAATTTTTTGACTGGGTGACTAGGGAGGTGGATCAGGGGAGGGCAGTGACATGGCCTATCTGGACTTCAGCAAGGCCTTTGACACTGTGCCACATAGAAGACTATTGCACAAACTGGGAATTTGGGTGTGGGCAGGACAGTAGTGCGGTGGGTAGGTAACTGGCTGGGTGGCAGGACACAGAGGTGGTGGTAAATGGCTGTCACCCACAGAGGGAAGAGTGACCAGTGGTGTACCACAGGGATCAGGTGCTGGGACCGGTACTATTCAATATCTTCATCAGTGACATTGCGCAGGACCCAGAAGGCAGAATTTCACTGTTCGCTGATGACACAAAGCTCTGTAATAGAGTAGACACACCAGAGGGTGTAGACAGAATGAGAAGGACCTGCAGAAACTTGAAGAATGGTCAGGGTTTGGCAGTTGAAATTTAATGCAAGGAAGTGCAAGATAATGCATATGGGGCACAAAACCCTGGCACAATATATCAGTTTGGGGGTGAGGATATAGCATGCACCAAGCAGGAAAGGGATCTTGGAGTTATCATCTCTGATGACCTCAAGGCAGGGAAACAGTGTGACAAGGCAGCAGGTAAAGCAAATAGGATGCTGGGATGCATAGGCAGGGCATCACCAGCAGGAAAAGGGAGGTCATAATTCCACTATACAAGACACTAGTGAGGCCGCACCTGAGTACACTGTGCAGTTCTGGAGACCTTACCTATGTAAGGACATAGACAGGGTAGAGAAGGTTCAGAGGAGGGCAACAAAGATGGTGCATGGATTGCATCACAAGTCTTATGAGGACAGGTTGAAGGCACTGAACATGTACTCCTGGAGGAGAGGAGGAGAGAGGGATATGATAGAGACATACAAGTATCTTACAGGAGGAACAGGTGCAGGAATGCACTATTTTTAGCTAAAAAGATGTTCCAGGACTAGAGGGCATGGGATGAAGTTGGAGGGAGGACTTATCTAGAGGAAACGGAGGAAGAATTTCTTCACAGAACGGTGGTGGACAAGTGAACACCCTGCCAGACTAAGTGGTGGGGCTGAACAATCACGGGATTTAAGAATGCATGGGATAGACATAAAGGAATTCTGGAGGTCAGGGTTAAGGGGCAACAGACTTCCTGGAAATCATAAACTGAACTTACAAACTTAAATGGGCAGACTGGGTGGGCCATAGGCCCTTATCTGCCAACACTGTCTATGTATCTATGTACCATTCTTGACCTCCTGGGCAATTCTTTCCTCAGTTTGAGCCTTTGCTTTCTTTACCCTCCTTCCTGCCTCCCTTTGTTTTTCTCGATACGCCTGCCTGTCCACCTCTGTTTGGGTCTCTGTACTTTCTGAAAATTTCCTTTTTCTGCATTACTTTGACAACCACAGTGGACTCTTTGTCCTCTTACCTTGTCTTTTACCTTTAAACCTCTTGCCATTACCCAAGTTATTCCCTTCTTTATTCTATTCCATTGTGGTTCCACCCCAACTAGCCCCCCTTCAAGATATTTCCTAAGGTATGACAAGTCAGAGCATCAAGCTATGTTTTGCAGCATTTAGTCGTCAGATCTAGTGACCTGGAAAATGTACTAATGCTACAGTTTCCTCTGGCACATCTAATGCACTTATTGAAAGGTAACCTAAAATACAAGCCACCATGGCTAGTTAAAGAAAGGTTTTGGTGGCCTGATGGTACAGATTTCTTTTTTTTTACTTTATATTTTGTCCCTTCCTCCTCACCTGCTGCCAAATCCACCTTCCACCTGTCAAGCCCTTCTGCCTGCTGTAGGAGTCCCCTGATGATCCAACCCACCACCACCAGCCTCAACTCAACCACAATCACTGACCATAACCCACAGCTTGTCCCATGTGGTTGGAACTAGCTGGTTCCACATGTCAGAAGGAGGATAATGCACTCAATGGTCAAGGCCCGGGAGAAGCAGCCAGTGAGGCATGGGAGGAGTCAGTAGGGCCCCACTATGGTGTGGGGGCAGGGCGGCTTTATCTGCCTGGAGCTGCTAGGGTATTTTCCCTCTACATCTCCCTTTATCCTTCCCCAGGGAATCGTTCTGAGCAGCGGCTTAGCAGAGCACCTATCAAGGCCCAGGACAGTGTAGGTAAGCCCAGCTCTACCTTCAGAACTCCCCTACCGGACACACTATAGGCATGCAACACCTCTGCATTACTCGCCAGGCAAGCGGGTGCATGCTGACATAAAAACCCTTCAAAGGGACCACTTGCTCCTTCCCACATGACATGCCCTCCCTGGACCACCAGAGGGCAGTCATGCAGTAGAAGGATGTACCCCCTGCAAGAGAAATCCAAGACAAATGTCTAATCCCACCGCCAGCCAGCACCAAATGTGCTGGTTCGGTGCATAGTCTACATGACATGCAGCAGCACTACCACTGAATAGCCATGCCCTGTAGGCTGTGGCCAGTATCGAACCATACAAAATTAAGAGAAAAAGGACAGAGAAACCATTCTGTAAAAGCCTAATGCATCAGCTTGCAATATATTTTACCAACAGACTGTGTGAGATATACACTTAACTGGTGCCAGGCATGGAGAATCCAGGGTATGTGTGGGATGTACCCTCAACTGATGCCAGGCATGGAGAATCCTTGGTGCTCGGGAAGTACACCCAAGTGGTGCCAGACATGGAGAATCCTTGGTATGTGTGGGATGTGCCACTAACTGAGACCATGAACAGGGAATCCTTGACGTGTGTGGGTGTGTATGTGTGATGTACACCTAACTCATGATCTTATTGTACCAGGTGAAAATGCTTTAAAAACATGAAGCAAAGGAAGGCTGACACCCCCTACAAACATACATATACATACACACACACACACACACACACACACACACACACACACACACAGGTAGTAGAAATATTGGAAGACAGGTCAGTCAGTTTTTACTCTACAGAGACAACCATCAACACAACAGTAACTCAGTTAAGAGATGTTTACTTTCACCCAAACTGGCCATGCAGTTGGTTGAGGTTGGTACCAATGAGTCTCTTGTTTAGAAACTTGCTGATTAGTTGTGGTATCTATTGGCTAATTATGATATTTACCTTGCATTTTCAATCATTTCCTACTATGTACTTTTCAAAAAGCAAACAAACAAACAAAAAAAACGCGATGAAGAGAAAGTCCTACCTGAGCAGAGGAGGGCAAACGCAAGCCCTTCTTCCGAAAGCTCGAATAAGCCATAGTAATCATATCCACCATGTCGGAAGCTTCAGAGAACAGCAGACATCTTAGAATGGAAACGTTATAATAAACTACACGTTTACATGCTTTATGCAGAGGTGGGGCAATGCACAGCTGATGCTGCTGTCACTGTCTGACCAATCCCAGCACGACAGTGAAGATAAACAATAAAAGGGAACTTAATTATGTGACCATGGGTCATGGCATTTCTAGCACTTCCTGTTGGGGTTTATGAGGGAGGAAGTGTTGGCATGGCAACCATGACTGAAGGTCTTGAAATGAAACCACTTCTAACAGACATGGCATGGTTAATCATTAGCTGTCATTTTTATGAGAAAGCTTCTAATGTGATGGATGCTGCACATGGATAAGATAAGATAATAAGGTGTTACAATTCCTAAAGGAAGATTAAACAATGAAAGATATCAGGCTCAACAGTTACCTGATAGGAACAACGGGGGATTTTGTTTTCTTTGTAGCTCAGGTACTACAGAGCTCTGTGCAAATGAGCTAGAGATTTTATGGTGCTAACTCAGAGTTAGCACCTTTGAAGTGGACTGGATCACAGATCACAAGTCACATGGCATGTCTGGTGTCTTGCTAATGGCCCAGAATTATCAGGCCAGTCACCGCTTGATGAAGAACTGGGCCACCATGCATCATACACACAGTCACAAAAGCCCGCCCAACCTCAGCCTAGTCATAACATACCAACCCCCATCCTGGTCCAGAAGGCCCCATTCCAACAGTACTCCCCACACACTGGATAAGCAATCCTTTCCCAGTCTCTGTTCACAAACCCCTCACATCAGCAACCACCCCTCCATCCAGAATACCCCATAAGCACACATTCCCAAATCAACCTCCTCCTGATCCAATAATCCACCCCTCCCTATCGGCAAGTATCCCTCAGTCCCATACATCCCCAGTCCCTCCATGCACAACCCACCCCATCTCAAGTTTGCATAGCTTGTGAGGGAGGTCACCATCATGATACCTACATGCAAAAAGCCCCCAGCAGCACTGCAACAGACACTCACATGCCATCTACACAGTGAGTATGCCAGGGGGCATCTGAGAGTGTTCACTAATGCCATCCAACAGGACATTAGCAAGCACTACAGGTTTACGCCTGTAAAACGCAGAGCCCCTTTCGGTCAGCACAAGCCTATCAAATATGGTGCCCAAAGCCTGACCTCAATGTGGTTCTCCAGAAGGAGTTTGAAAAGCTACAAGACTCAGGTTTAACCATAATTTATTAGCTGTAAATAATGTTTTCATGTTATATGAAACTAGACCTTGGTTACAATTAGACTCTGAACTGGGCCACTAAGAAATGTAACTGAGATAAAGCCTGTGTACACATATACTGTATGAAACATGCCAATGAAGAACATTAGTGAACAGGCTGCCTGACGGTTCAGCAGAAATGCAATGCACTTCTGTCCCGTGACACGATTCCAGCCGAGGACCTAGGGAGTCGGGATTGGAGCAGCCAGGTCTGGGGGAGTGCTACCGATTGCAGCCAGGCAAGAGTGACATCCAGTGGCACAGTGACCCCACATGGTGAGCCAAGGAGCCCACTCCCTTGTGTGGGTGTCACATGCCTAGAGTGCACTGTGTGTCCAAGACCGCATGAGGCAACACACAATGTAAGGGAAGGTGGTAGGGACCTACTAATGATGAGACAGGAGGAAAGGTAGACACATATGTGCTCTGAGCTGTCAGGATGACAGTCTACAGCCCCTTCAAGCCCTTGGTCATGTGGTTTCCCACCAACTTCGATGGTTGGGGTAGTGGCTGAGGGGTCGCTGAGTGGAGACCTGACAGGAAGCATAGGTGGTGGTGGCTCAAAGGCCAAACAGCAATATGAAAAAAAGCACATTAATGAAACCCTGGTCCCTCTATCCATTTAACGTAATGTACCTTGTGATTCAATGGAACTGAATTCAAATACTTAGGGGTATGGCTGGATGTGAATATACCCTTCAGTAGACTTCTAGAGTTTATGATTTTCAGTCAAACATGAAGGGCCCTTTGCATAACAAATCCCTCTTCGGTTACTTTTCTAGGATAAAAATTACACTCCAGTTGCACCTCATTTCTTAATGTTGTTCATATATTCCCCAAGCTGCACCATTTCTGCCTGGCACCTTACTCTGTCTGTCAGTCTGGCCATTTCTGCATCTTGCGGAGCCATAACTCCCCTTCAGATTTACCACCTCCCAGCCAGCCAGCCACAACACAGGAAGACTGCTTTGGTGGGGCTTCAGCTTGTTGAGGTTTGTTTGTCTGGTGATGGCAGGAGGAGACAAGGACATAAACATGGAGAAGAGTGACGAGGAGGGGGCAGCCTGCATGGGAGTCATACCTCACTGAATTTTTCTCATATACGTCCCCACCCACAGCCCTATGTGATACAGGCGTGTGCGACAGCGCTGGGGTGGAGTGCTAGGGGGTGAGTAAGAGAGACACTCCAAACCACCCACCCTTAAAAGAAGAGTGTCCTCACTGATGTTTGTTGCCCTTCCTCCTGGCCTCCTATCCTGTAGTCTCAGGTTCAAGGCGTGAACCTGACTCACCAGGGTGCCAGGGAGCTGACTCCTACTGCTCCACACCACTGACCTGGTTCTTTAATCGCATTTGAACTAGAGTAACTTAGTTTGCACAGTGTAAATGCACAAGTCAGATTATTAGGTTCTTACTACTGTGCAATTATTCAGTAAATCATTGGGATCCCTATAAACTTATAAACTGGCCTTTTGTGGACACCACAGACATGTCACCCAATGCTTCTGGGACCCTACTGTGACCCCAACTCCTCAATGCCTCTACTCACTCAACAAGGGGTGGGGGGGGCTTGGATGGGATGAGCTAGTGATGTGGGGTTGTATTAGGCAGGCCCTTAGTAAAGGGGGCTGGGGCAGGACAAGTTTATATGTCTGAGCTGACAAGCAAGGTCAAAAGTCCTTGCTTATTCTGTTGGCAGTGTTAGAAATGAAAAAAATTCACTGGGGGAACCCACCACCTTTGATGTATGATCAAACGTACCTAACAGGGATCTGGAGACAGTTCCTCATTATACGTTGCATTTTTACATTTTATTTAGTAAGTGACATCCCTTTAAAGGGGTACATTTTACACAGGAGCAGTCCTTCCCTATTTTGTTCATGGAATGAAGTTCCCCCAGGCCCCCTTTCCATTTTCACCACTGTGTCCTGGACCAGATGGTAGCATCTTCTACCATGGCCCATCGGGTGCTTTTCAATTGGCTGATCTCCTATGTTGAACTAGAGTGGCCTGTCCTTGACTGGTTTCCTTCCTGCATTATGTGTATGGTGAAAATGATCATTCTGGGAGATTTTTATCTGCACCAGAGGCAATCACCTCTGATATTCCTCAGGATTCAATTTTAGCCCTAATGCTTTTCTCACGGTATATGCTGTCTCTTGGGGTAGTCATTCTGATTTTTTTTTTTTAATTCTTTCTTTATCCCCCCTCCCACACACTTTATGCTACTTCTGTACCTCTCCTCAGGGACTCCCAAGGTGTCCTGTGGCTCAGCCGTACCCCTGGGAACACCTAGAGGACCAACCCCCATCCTTGCCGTGGTTTACCCCCCAGGCAGGAAGGTAGAGAAAGCCCAACCTTCTCTTCCCCCAACATACTGAGCTTTGTCAGGTGGTCCAATCTGGGTTCCTCTGGGTCAGTCCAGTGGCTAGGCACTGGAGCCCATTGTCAGGTGCCGAGGTAGGGTTCCATTTTTCTTGTTTCCTCTCTGAGCCCCTAGGACACCAGCATGCTAGGAGTTCCAAGGAGACATGCGCACGCCAAGACATGCTGCTGTTCCACACCTCAGTCAACATCCGTCCCTCCCTTGTGGCTCTCCCAGCTGCACTGCCACCTGTGGTCACCCAGGTAGCAGTACCGCAGTGGGAAAGGCAGCCCTCCTTCCCCAGAGGAGGACAGCCGCTCCTCAGGAGCTCAGTCCTCCTCCCTCTGACCAGCCCTCTAACGATCCAGGCTCGTTCCAGAATCCAGAACGCAGCATTGCAAGCAACAGCCCTACTGCTGCGCCAGTGGGCCGGCATCATTCTGAGTTTTGACTTGAAGTAACAGATTTGTTTTTTTCCCCCAACATTCTATTTAAACCCCTTTAATCCTGCAGCACTGCTCTCCTTCGGCAAACCCCATGGTGCGGGACCCTAGCCACTCTTGATCACAACTACAACCTACATACAGCCATGGCTATAAACCCCAGGCTGAGATAGGAGCGGGAGTCAACCCTGAGTCTATATGTTGTATCAGGCAGCATGGTGGGAGGTGCTACTGGGTCTGGATATACCAGGAACTGGCATCTGCTGCTGCTGGGGCCATTCTCCTTCATTTTCTCCCAGCTCCTGGGATATCCTGTGTGAAGGCTGCACACTTCTGCGAACCCGGCAGGCATCCCAGCCCCCCCCCCCACATGCCTCCGCTGTGCAACTACCAGTGGTCACCATAATTAATGAGGCTCACAGCTTGAGTGTCACATTTACTTCCAGCTTGTCTTTGGACCTCCAGGTACAGTATCCAGATGGGGGTCTAGCAGCAGACCAGATGGCCTTCAAGTCTTTTTCTGTCTTCCTATGTTTCTAGTACTAGCGGTGGAAAGAAGGGGGCTTTACCATCCTAGGAATGTGGCATGGTTGAGTATATTGATTTTACATCAGGACCACTGCACTCTTGCTCATGCATTTGTTGCCGTAACACAAGATACATGGGTTTGCCAAATAGCTCAGTTCACCACCTGCAACTTGTGCAAAATGTCAACGCACATTTAGTGTCGCATACGCTGTGCTCTGATAAAACTACATCTGTTCTATAGGACTTACACCAGTTGTCAGTTTGGTGATGAATCAAGTTTAAGATCTTGAGGCTGGCTGGTCAGTGCAGTAGTAAAGAAATGCTTACGCTGGTGACATAGGATCGGGGAACGGGTGGGACGAGCATCCCAGCAGTGCACGCCTCCGCCTGGGGCAGTTGGGTGTGAACTTCGCTGCAGTACAGACACCTGGGTAACCATGGGTGGTGGTGCAAAAGAGAACCACTCATGGAGGGGGGATGCTACCTGGCACTGAATTGAGCATGTGCAGCATACACACATCACAACAGCTTCAGTTTGCAGTATCCGGGGTGGGGTGGGGTATACGAGAAGAACTGAGACTGCCATGCCTCGTAGTGTGCCCAGTGATGGTACCTGGCTGGTAGGTCCTATCTTGTCTGTCCGTAGGACGATGTCTCTCTGGACTAAGACTGTCTGCAACTGAGTGCTGGTGGTTAGACCTACCGGAACTGGCGTGCCATGCTATGGTATCTGGCAGATCATGCTCTGCTTGCAGATAGCAGGACTTTATGGGAGAGGAAATCCTGCCAGAAGGGCGTTTTCCGCCAGCCAATGTACACAAGATGCAAAGTCTCAGTGAAAAGCAGCGCATAAGGATGAACACAGTCCTAAATACTGCTTAGATAGTACTGAGGGGTACTGTGAGATGTCTTAAAAATGTAATCAGCCCTCACTACTTGAGTCTGAGAAAGGAAAGGCTATGGGTAAACCCAAAGTTTATGTACCATGCGGACAGACTTTGAGAGAGAAGAGCTGTTCTGAGTGGCATACAGTGTCATCCTAGTATGTGGCCCATGGCTTGAGGTCTGAAACTGGAGTACCTTTATGGAAGGGCCAGAGGAAGTATATTCTCCCCGAAGCTTTGTTTCTTTTTGGGGGGTTTTAGGCTGTGAAGCGTGTACACGAGCAGCTGGTTTTGCAAAGTATGGATGAGGTGGTGATCAGAATCAAATCCCCACACTAGCAATATCCAGAACACCAGGTAGGAAGAGGGTGCAGTGCCCCATCAAGCTGGCACGGTAGGTAGCACTTTTTGAGGCTCCACGGTGCATTAAGTCCATGGTATGTGTAGGAATGATGTGGTCATTGATGCATTTATGACACGGTTCATTGAAGCAAATTCCAGTATCAACCCCCCTAATGAAAAGCAAAGTGATGAGACATGCAGAAAACCTATTAACTATAGATACACACAGATGTTTACGGCCAGAGAAAGACCTATGGTCCATCCAGTGTGTCTAGTTTAAACAGAAGCTGATTTAGAGAATACATTTTTCAAAGTTTTCCCAAGCGTAAATAACAGCCTCAGTTTAAGTGCTTTTGGTCCACACCTTCTCCTCTCAGCACAAAGTCCGTCATTTCATAAAGGTTGTTAGAGCCTCAAATCTGCTACCGATACATGAATACTTCTATTTTTAAATGTACAGCACACATGCATGCAAGAGTCTGAACATATCTAAATGGGGGAACTGCAGCAGTTAACAGCTCTCTATTGGTTATTCACCCTAACCACAGCAGCAGAGATGCCACAAGTACAGATATTCAGAAATGTGTAACCCCGCCCCTGTGATGGACCAGAGTTATAAGAGGTGCAGCAGCTCGAAATAGAAGAGAGTTCCAAGCGTTTTAATCATTACGGCAGTTTGCAAGCAGCATTTTATAGTTCAGAAAGTGTACACCCGCCACCCCCTCCCCCGCCAATGTGAATGGGGAGGCACGAGGAGGGACACTGTCTGTAGTGTAAAATACTGCTTTAAAATTGATGCAACCATAAAAACATGGAGAAAACTGAGGAACTGAAGAGCCTCTTTATGACTGTTACAGAGGCTGAAATGTTGTTTTGCAGGCACTAGCAGGCTAGGCTTAATGTCTTCATTACTGACATTGTGGTAGGGCTGGAGGGAATTGGTCTGCCTGTTTGCAGATGACACCAAGATGTGCAACAGGGTGGATACTCCAAATGGGGTGGAGAGAATGAAGAGCAACTTGGAGAAGCTTGAAAAATGGTCTGAGGTGTGGCAACTGAGGTTCAATTCAAAGAAGTGCAAAATAATGCACCTGGGACGGGGAACCCTGGGGAGAGCTACAGGATGGGGGGGGGGGAGTTGCTGATGATTACTAAGGAAGAAAGAGACCTAGGGGTTATCATTTTGGATGACCTAAAGGTGTCTAAGCAGAATACAAAGGCTGTGGGGAGGGTCAGTGGCATGTTGGGGTGCACAGGCAGAGCTATCACTAGCAGAAGGCGGGAGGCAGTGATGCCATTGTAGAAAACGCTGGTGAGGCCTCACCTGGAGTACTGTGTGCAATTGTGGAGGCCACACCTTTTGTAAGGATATTGATAGGGTGGGGGCAGTTCAGAGAAGGGCGACTAAGATGGTACAAGGCTTGCACCAGAAAACATGAGGCGAGGTTAAAGGACCTCAGTATGTAGTCGTTGGAGAAGAGGAGGGATCAGGAGACATGACAGAAACATTCAAGCACCTTATGGGCATAAAAAAGGAGCTGGGGGGGGGAGACATCTTCCAATATAGAAGGAGTACAAGAATGAGGGGGCATGATATGAAATTGGAAGGTGGCAGGGTAAGGGGAAATGTGAGGATGTTTTTCTTCACGGAGAGGGTGGTGGACACATGGAACAGTCTGCCACAGGAGGTGGTGGGAGCGAGGACAGTGTAGGGATTTAAACATGCCTGGTACAGGCATAAGGGTTACCTTGAAGGTGGGAAGGAGAGGTGGAAAGCAATTGACCAGGTAAGGTCAGAGGTCACATACTAGTGTAGGGCTTACAAGCAGACTGGATGGGCCTAGTGGTCCTTATCTGCTGACAATTTCTATGTTTCTAAGACTAGTGACTTGGAAAATCCACTGCCCCCACTCCCTGCTCAAACTGTGTACATACTTATGCTCGGTCTCCTCCAACATAAGCCAGAAGGGTCAGTTAAAAGGAAAATGTTACTGGTCCAATACAAAATCTACTGGCATTTGGCCAATGGACCAATGCTAATTTCACATGCCACTGTTTATTATTTAAGTACTAATACATGACAGGGTATGGTATATCATAGGATATCATCACGCCTCAGGCGTGTGAGTAAACAGGAGGTAAAGCTGAGTATTTTGAACCACCTAAAATGAAAGTATCCTATAAATACCACAGACTGGAGCATCTTATTACGATTATAAAATTGCCCCAAGTGTTTTAATTCTGACCCAATGATGCGCTGAGATGCTGACATACCGTCACAGGCCAGACATCACTCCACACAATCAGAATTCTGGATTTGTCCTATTTTATAATTGTGAATACTAATCAATCAGCACCATGGGTAGGGCTGCACACCAGCAACCAACTGGGGCAAATTTAAATAAATTATTTCTCTTCCTGCACCCTTAACAGATCCTACACACTGCCCTTCTTGCATCCTTCACGAATCATACACACTGCTCTACTTTCATCCTTTACTAATCCTACACAGTGTTTGTCATGTACACTTTACAGATCCCACACACTACTCTTCTTTTATCCTTTCCGGATTCTACACGCTGCTCTCCTTGCATTCTTTACAGATCCTACACACCGCTCTTCTTGCATTTTTTTATGGACCCTATACACCACACTTCTTGCATCATTTACAGATCCTACACACTACTGCTCTTGCATCCTTTACAGATCCTACACATTGTTCTTCTTGCATCCTTTATGGATCCTACACACTGCTCTTCTTGCATCCTTTATGGATCCTACACACTGCTCTTCTTGCATCCTTTATGGATCCCACACACTGCTCTTTTTGCGTCCTTTATGGATCCCACACACTGCTCTTCTTGCATCCTTTATGGATCCTACACACTGCTCTTCTTGCATCCTTTATGGATCCTACACACTGCTCTTTTTGCATCCTTTATGAATCCCAGACACTGCTCTTCTTGCAATCTTTTTTGCATCCTTTATGGATCCCACACACTGCTCTTCTTGCATCCTTTATGGATCCCACACACACTGCTCTCCTTGCATCCTTTATGGATCCCAGACACTGCTCTTCTTGCATCCTTTATGGATCCCACACACTGCTCTCCTTGCATCCTTTATGGATCCCACACACTGCTTTCCTTGCATCCTTTACGGATCCCACACACCACTCTTCTTGCATCCTTTATGGATCCCACACACTGCTCTTCTTGCATCCTTTATGGTTCCCACACACTGCTCTTCTTGCATCCTTTATGGATCCCACACACCGCTCTGCTTGCATCCTTTATGGATCCCACACACTGCTCTCCTTGCATCCTTTATGGATTCCACACACTGCTCTCCTTGTATCCTTTATGGATTCCACACACTGCTCTTCTTGCATCCTTTATGGATCCCACACACTGCTCTTCTTGCATCCTTTATTGATCCCACACACTGCTCTTTTTGCATCCTTTATGAATCCCAGACACTGCTCTTCTTGCAATCTTTTTGCACCCTTTATGCGTCCCACACACTGCTCTTCTTGCATCCTTTATGGATCCTACACACTGCTCTTCTTGCATCCTTTATGGATCCTACACACTGCTCTTCTTGCATCCTTTATGGATCCCACACACTGTTCTTCTTGCATCCTTTATGGATCCTACTCACCGCTCTTCTTGCATCCTTTATGGATCCCACACACTGCTCTTCTTGCATCCTTTATGGATCCTACACACTGCTCTTCTTGCATCCTTTATGGATCCCACACACTGTTCTTCTTGCATCCTTTATGGATCCTACTCACCGCTCTTCTTGCATCCTTTACAGATCCTGCACACCACATTTCTTGCATCCTTTTCAGATCCTACTCACCACTCTGCTTGTATCCTTTGCATATCCTGCACACTGCACTTCTTGCATCCTTTTCAGATCCTACTCACTGCTCTTCTTGCATCCTTCACAGATCCCACAAACTGCTCTTCTTGCATCCATCATGGATCCTACACACCTGTTCCTCTTGCAAGCTGCCATTCTAGTATATAACCCATGAGTGCATTAAATGCTTGTCTTTTTACTCACTGAGTTGATGGAAGCTGTCAGGAAGGCAAGGTACCGTGGCTTAAAGGGTGAAGACACAGCAGGCCTCAGTTACAGCAACATCACTGACACACCAGTCTAGACACGCACACAGAAACTGTGACTCAGCAGTCAGGCTAATATTGGGACCACTATTCTATAGCTGACCCATTTCTCCCCTTGTCCCCCACCCTGACAACTAGGGTCCCACAGCTGCACCCCTTCTTCAGACAAGAGGGCAAGTGCCTGGCTGCCTTTACTGTGGACACCAGGGCTGTTCTATTGTCATTTGGCAGTGGATGAATAAGTCAAATGATCGGCACCCACTCTCCTGGAAAACTGAGCACTTCACTTTTAAAAATGTTTTTTCCCCATCTGTTGTTTCTCTCCTTTTTCCAGTGACCTGCCCCCATCCGGGGCTGATTGCTCCCAACCTTGTCACCTGACATTCTGGATATTACTTTCACTCCTGTGTCCTCACCACAGGACCTTGTCGGAGGCACCCAGACACTGCTGCGGAGCCTGTGGGAGGACTGTGCCACCATCCAGCCATGGTCGGAGGTTTTTCCCTTTATCATCCTCTTGGCACCGCACGTGTGGAAGTGATGTGATGTGCATGCTCTGTCTCTGTGGACGTGCCCCTGGCATCTGCGTATGGGATCCCTTCCCATGCGGTCTCAAGTCTGTGCTACCACCCAGATTCCTCCAGGTGTCAGCCAAACAGGAGAACGTGCCTACCTCCTCCCAAGGGAGGAGAGCTGCCTAATGGACACTCAATCCTCCATATGCAGCCAGCCCCCATGCACCCTGGGCCCGTTCCCAAACCCCGGTCACCAGTGTAGCAGGCAGAATCTCTACCATCATGCTACCAGGCCAGCACACTTTTTTGTTAGACTTTTTTCTGCCTGGACCCTGGTACAATTGACTCCCAAAGAAATACCCTGTTGACAGAGATGGAGTCTACTCAGGCCCAGGCTCTTCATTTATATGGCAGCCAGAGCTGGCCTGGGGGCGCTGAGGGTTGAGGAGCTGGACACCACACCTCGTGCCATGCCGACAACCTGAGTTCGGGAGTCAGCTCAGGAGTCGGGGGGCTCGGCAGGGGAGGGAGACGGATCAAGCACCCGCTGGGCTGCTCTCTTCTCTGGGTGGGAGGGCATGGTTTGTCAGTCGCTCTGGCGACCCCCAGCGGAGACTGGAGGGCATCACAAGCTGCCGGGCTGCACGTAAGAACGAGGCTGACGCAGGCAGGGGTTGCAATGTTTAGCATCAGACGTGCGCCAGACGGGGAGGGTTCTCGGCTACAAGGAACCCCTCCAGCCCTGCCTGAGCCACTGCCACATGCCCAACGCTGGTTCCCTGCCACTGCCCCCTCGGCCTCCCCGGGCTGCAGTTTCCTGACCTGGGGAACCGAAAACAAACTTGAAGATGGCGGGGGAACACAGCAGGCGGTAGAGCACGTCGGTGAGTGCAGTGGCCCAAGAGAGTTCCAGGCTGGAGGGCTACAAACAGAGTTAAAAAAAAAAAAAGATGGCAGCCAGATCCTTTTTCCTCAGTTCCCTCACTGGAGTCGACCTCCTCCCCTTTTGGTGTTAGCAATGCCTGTCAGCTTGAAGGCTATGAAAGGGACCACCTATTGATGTTTCTTCAGGACTGGTTGTTGCACAACTGGGAGAGGAGGGATCCCATAAAGTTCAATGGCTGCAAAAAGCTGACAGGGTCACCCACGAGGTCGCCCAGATAATCAAGATGTGCCGTGTACTACTGCAATAGTAACAGACAGCATGGGTACCTGTGATTTTCTGCTGGCCATGGTGAGACAAAAAGGAACTCTCCTCCAGGATAGGCAACACGTTCAAATGTTCCCTGATATTAGTTTTGCCATGAGGCAAAAGTGCAAGAAGTCTGACGATGTTTGGGCCATGCTCCAGGAGGTTGATCTAGCCCGACTGCGGATTCCCTACCAGGGGGCGATATACTTATTTCTCTCTAGCCCGACTGCAGATTCCCTACCAGGGGACAATATACTTATTTCTTTCTAGCCCGACTGCGGATTCCCTACCAGGAGACAATATACTTATTTCTCTCTAGCCCGATTGCGGATTCCCTACCAGGGGACAATATACTTATTTGCGGATCCCTCTGATGCTCTGAAATGGAGCCAGAAGCATGCAGCTTCAGCGACTCGTACCGATACCTTGGGCGATCACTCCTCTGAGGACAAAGCTCCATGAGTTTGGATTGTGTGATTTTTTTTCCTTCATGGGGGGGGGGGGGTTAGTTCCTTGTCCCCAGGTAGGACTGGCCCTTATTACACCAGTGGACCTGTATATTTCATATTAGTCCTGGGGCCATGTTCCACTCGATCCAGGGGTTTTCGGCCCTCTCTGTCTTTGTGGACTTCTGTGCTTACTAATAATTTGAGGTGATTTTACTGCCTTTTGTTCATGTATTGTAGCAATTTGTACTCCTGTTGGTTCTCATCCAGCTTTAATATTTATTTATTGCATTTTGGTAACTGAGTGAACCCGAGACCAGAGGTCCCTTTTTCAGGGGGGCGACCCAGAGTTAAATACATACATCATTTATACAGCTGTTCACATACATGACACATAGCTCAGCAGTTCACAATATACATTTCACTCAGAAATTACAACAGTAGAATCAATAGACACTGGATTCACGTACAGAGTACTGCAACAGCAACATGTGGTGTTTTTTTTTTTTCTCCTGTGTAACAGGAACAGTTCACTTTTTATCTTGTTTGGCTTTACATGGCAGTCGCCACTTCATTATTTTCAGCACCAGTTCAGTGATGGTTCAGCATTATTTTTCCATTCATACGCTGTCAGCCGCACCATCTCATAACTATTTGCACATTACATGCATAATTGTGGAATCGCATGGTACATTAACTACCTTCTTTTGTAGGTAGAGACTATTTTGACTTTTATCTTAAAACATTGCCACACCACTCATGGGTTCATAATGCAGCTTATTTTATATTTTTATGGATTACTCATTTGTCCCCGCTGACGTATCATGAAATTTAGGATGGCTATCTTGTGTTTATTAAGAGGAGTGGCACCTCTGTGTATTACTTCCTTATTGTAATGTACATGGCTTGCAATTTCTAACTTTATGGTATGTTGCTTAAAACAATAAACGTAAAGTTATAAAAAAATGCATACCATGTATGCACACCACCCCAGCCCCTCCCACTGTAAAATCCTGGATCCCGCCACTGGATCCAGGGTTTGCTGTGACACTATAGCCTATGACACCATAACCCACCGCCAACTCTTCCTAGTTGAAGCACACTGCCTCTTGCAGGCTGTGTCAGCCTGGCTTGCCTCCCAACACTGTAACCTGAGTCTACTTCCAAACCACGGTTGACACATTGCCACCAGGCCATCAGGGTGGCCTACACATCACCTCATTTTTAACTTTATTTCTTGCCATATAGGTTTTTATCTTCTGGGCCATACGTTATCACCTTTGGCAGGCAACCACACAGTCTCATTACCTCCCAATCCCACACCAATGTCCCCCATGGATTACCCCCTGTGGCTGGGTGGGAGGGGAGACAAGTGTCCTTACTTCTCCTGTCAGAGCACAGTCTAGTGCAGGAATTGGGTGGCCAGCACAGACCTGAGTGGGCCACTGCCATCAGACAGATGGCCGCCATTTTCCAGAAACATTTCCCTTCCCTTGCAGCTCTCCCACAGTGTCGATCACTGCACCCACAGGTCACCTGACATGAGCACACATCAGCGTCACGAGGAGAAGCAAGCCACCCGCCCCAGTGCAGGGATCGCTGCAGCTGCAGAATGCGACACCAGTTCCTCCCTGACTGGAAGCGCTGCCAAGTGACAATGCCACCCCAGCCCCCTAAGGCTGCCCAAACACATTTCCAAGTCCGCACCTGAACTCTGGTCATCAGCACTGTATCACAACAACCCCACTTTTAACTTTTTTAACTTAAAGTTTACTGAGTTTTGTGCACATATCACAGCACAGCACTCAACAGAACAAAACAATAGCAGTTAAATGGCAAGAACATTACAGATACGGGGTTAAAAAGCATTGTGTGGCAGAAAAGGGGAGGCTGTCATGTTCATAACACTTGGTATACCCATCAGTAAACCTGACAGTAACACACATGAGAATATTATCCAGTCGGAGTTAGCTGCTTGTTGAGACTTGTTACAGAGCCATGTAACAATACCACTGTGACAGGACAACTCTGTAAACACAGCATCTAGCCCTAACAGTTATACCCTGATTACAAATAAAGGTCTTTACTACTGCTTGTAGCAGCTCACTGTGGGGGCGGTGAAAAAGTCAGGGATTATTAAATGGCCACAGCTGATCTGAATTCATGCCGGGTATTAAGCCACACATACACCCGCTCGTCAGTACCAGCTGTGGCCATGGAGGCACCCGAGGGTAGCAGCCCGCTGGCTCAGTACCCAGATTGGCCATGAGCCAGAAGGTGCAGCAGTGAGACAGGAAACAAGACAGCACAGAGGACAGCTGATATCGGGGACGCACATAGAAACACAGTGAAGCACAGCAGGGGGCGCGAGCAGGCAGTGCTGGAAGCAGTCGGGAAGTAGGTGCAGCACTCGGGAGCAGGAAAAAGTGTATCGGATGGAAAATCGACGTAAGTCCACAGAAAGAAAGTCACAGCGCTAGCACTTTGAGGCATGTATGTAGGACAGTCATTTAAACAGAAGCAGCAGTATGAAAAGCGGTGCAGATCTGGGAAAAAAAACAGTATTGAGAGATGGAATCCAGAACAAATATTCAGCCCCATAATGCAGTACTCCGATCTCTGTCGGCGTGGAGAAAACGACCATCCAACCATGCAAAGTACCGGGTAGAATGTAACCGCAAACGGCAAGCTGATCGTGTGTCACATTCCGAACTTATGTCATCAGCTCACAGAAATCTCCCCCAGTAGGTAAATGTATGTTAGTTCTGCGACATGCATGCACACAGCGCCTCATCGTAAGTAAAACCAAATCAGAAAACGCGGACAGCAGTAATTCTCGACCGATCAGCGATCGCTACAAAGCATAAGTTAATGTGTATCTGATAGCAGTGCTACACTAGTTCCTTGCCAGTTGCCGTGTTACAAGCGCATTGTCGCCGTCAGCCTGGCTTTCGTGGGATTAAGCTCACTGGGCGTTGACTTTCGGCTGCACCGTGGGCACCAACCCCCCCCCCAGCGGGCATTAATCCACTGGCAGAGCCCTCATCTGGCGGTGATTAATGCTTACATGGAGTCCAGTATCCCCACCCCTTCCTGATCTTCCAGAAGTCTAAAAATAGCAACCAGTCATATGTTCATAGTTTTCTGCAACCTACCTGAGTATCACTGTAATTTTCACAAACTGTTATCCATGCCTGTACCTTTATTTTAATTTTATTCTTTGGTAAGCCCCACTGGGCACAAGGTCCGTTTACAGTGATGACAAGGGAGCACTGGGAAGTTAAGTGACTTGTTCAGGGTCGCACAGTATGCAAGCAGAGGTTCTGGGACTCAAACCTAGGTCTACTGGATGTCTAGTAACAAGCTCATTCACAGTTTGTTGCTCTGATCTCTCAACTAACTACAAGGGGCCAGGTACCTAGGGCAGTTCGGGCTTTAGCTGGAGTTCTGTAATAGTTTTGGCAACTGCCAAAGCCAATATTCAGTATAATTTTTCTTAGCCTTACCCGTGAGTCCTCTGGTCTATTTTCCCAATATTAACATTATTTAATATTAAGTGGATCCTTGATCTGAAACATTCCATTAATTAGGGCCGTAATCTCTTTCTGAAATGGGACAGGAGGGTATGTCCAAAACACATTTGATCGGCCACCTGCCCATATCCCCCCAGAAATCTCAGAATTAATTATGTGGTAGCACTTGTTGATCACCGGAGGGCAGAAAAAATGTGAAAGTAGCTTCCATCCATATTCCCACCAGTTAGGATTGTTGAAGACACTGTCTGCAGATTTCCTGCCAAATCATGTCCGACAAGGACTCCCTAAATTCTTCAGTCCACTTGGTCTTAACCCTGCCTATAGGCAGGGCCCCTGGTGTTCTGCGGTAAAATTTTCTGATTTCTGCGGCAGGGCTCCTTGACTTCTGCGGCAGCATTTTCTGATTTCTTCGGCATGATTTATTCATTTCTCTGGCAGAATGCAGTCCTGTCATTGGCTAAATATGATGTGATGCCATCGATGACATCCTATGCTGAGCATAGAGGAGGAGCTTCAGGATAAACGAGGTGGGAAAGAAAGCCTGACACTATGGAAAAACAGTATATTTATATGAAAACTTACCAAAAACAATGAATTCTGTGGCACTATATATATTCTGCGGCATGATGCAAATTCTGCAGCAAATTCCGCAACCGCAGAATTCCAGGGGCCTTGCGTATAGGTTCAGGTTCCAGAACTAGCAACCTGCGAATAAGCCCCCTTTTAACTTTCTAATACATATCGTAGCCCTGCCCCTCTGGTTCTGTATGGATTCATTTTTCTCCACTCCGCTTCCTACAGTACCTCTGTGACAGAGTCAGCTTACCCCAGGCACTGACAGTGTCTCCGGCTAAGTCAGCACTGGAACAAGTCCCAACATGCCGTTACCTGCGACTGGATAATATGCTTCTGGCATCACGATGTCAGGAACACGCTTACACTGCTCAGCCATTTCCAAACCTAACGGGGTGGGTTGGGGGGAGCCAGGGCAGGGATTTCAGGGAAGCAGAATTCTATTCTTCGGTTTCCATTTGCTTACCAAGGCCCCAGCTTCTTGGGGTCTGCCTCTTACAACAGTGTCATCACAGTAAGACAACAACAAGCATTTGTCAAATGCCAAAGTTTACCACATTATTTAAGGAACATCATGAGGAGGCACTCCATAGAGTTTAATAGGGGCAATTTGTAAAAGCTTGTTTTTATACTTTCCAGTGACGATTTTGTCAAAGAAAGGCAGTCGCTTAACTAACAAGGACCTTCTTAGGTAAGCGACTGCATTTCTTTGACAAAATCGTCACCGGAAAGTATAACACATATTTGTCAATGCTGAATGTTTGCTTGCTGGCATTGGCATTGGTAGTGCAGGAGTTCGAGAGAGATGCATAATAGGAATGGCAGTGAAGTATTGAACTGACGCCAACCCTACCCCCACCCTGCAGAGACTGAGAGGCGTTGGGGGTGTGCCTTTGAGTCGTCGGCTATAATGCTTATGTCATTTCACTTCACCCTACTCTGCAGGTGTTGCGGTGTGCCTTGGGGTCTTCGGGCCCTACGCTCACCCCCATTCCATAAGGAAATACACTGAGATGGGTGCAGTATAACAGAATGGGGTGAAGGTTGGGGCAGAAGACCCCAAGGCACACCTCAATGCTTGTCACTGGCTGCAGAGTGGGGACGGAATGGTGTGAGCATTACGGCTGATGATTCCAAGTCACACCCCTGACGCCTAGCAGTCTCTACAGGGTAGGGCGTTACGACTGGAAACCCTAATGCTCTGGGCATTTGTTGGTATTTTTGCTCCAAATTTTCAACATGGGCTTTTTGTGACCCCACTTCATGAACAGTGGTGCCATCATTTCGGTACTCAGTCCCAAAAGGTGATTTTGCACAGCGACTGTGCTATTTGGAGCCACAGGTGTGAAAACACATTTTGCACAGGACGTGAAAAATCACAGCTATACTGTTCATGAGATGGTGTGAAAAAATGGCACTGTTGAAAATATGAAAAACTGGTGAAGTTACGAGCGTGCGTAGAAACTGCGCAACGCAAGCCTGTAACGCAATCATTTTTTGGAATTTTTTCATCAAATTTTCAATATGGCCATTTTTGGACCTCTCCTCGTCAACAGTTGCACTGTGATTTTGTTACTCTGTCCTGAAAGTTGATTTCCAACAGCGACTGCGCCATTCTGCGTCAAGGTGTGAAAACACATTTTGGGCAGGATGTGAAAAATGACAGCTATACTGTTCATAAGGAGGTGTGAAAAAATGGCAATGTTGAAAATCTGGAGTAAAAATATTAAAAAATTGGTGAAGTTACAAGTGCGTGTAGAAACTGTGCAATGCACGCTCGTAACACAGTCATTGTCTGGAATTTTTTCACCAAATTTGCAACATGGGCTTTTTGGGACCTCTCCTCATGAATCGTGGTACTGTCATTTTGTTAATCAGTCCTGAAAGGTGATTCCGCGCAGCGACCACAAAATCACCTTTTGGGACAGAGAAATGACATGACAGTGCCAGCATTCATGAGGTGGGGTCCCAAGAACCCCATGTTGAAAATTTGGGGCCAAAAGTCCTAAAAATGGCTGAGATATCAACCTAAGTTGAACCCGTCCCCCCCATTGACTCCCATTATACAGCGCTTACCTGATTCCTCAGTTCGCAGTTCGGCTCTGAAGAGTGCAGACGCATCCTGATCCACAGAAGATCGCTGCTCCCGACTCGAAGGTAAATATGGGGTGGGGGAGTGATAGGAGGGCTGAGATGGGGAGGCAGATGGGCGTAATGACTAAGGACCGCTTTTTTCAGGTTAAAAAAAAAAAAAAAAAGACTCTAGGGACTGTTTTCTTTTATTTACAGTTTCAAAAAAATACTTTTGCCACACTGGGGTGGGCTCTCAGTGTGCCACATGAGTTTTGGGGGAAACATGATGCCGATGGAGATTTGGGCACCCCAATTGGCAAAGAAATTGAGCTTGGGGTGTGGGATTGGGCATCCAACACCGGAAGTGGGCATTCCAGTGTCAGGAAAATAAATTACGAAGATTGTCTTGGCACACTGGGGTGGGCTCCCCAGTGTGCCACAACGTGGAGGGGGATAAATGCCGACATGGGGATTGGGCACCCCAATGTCGGCTTTTCCAGGGAGTGTGTGGTGGGCAGAAAGCCACGCCAACTGGCGTATTTATTTATTGAAATGTTTCACCAGGAAAGGCACACCGAGCAAACAAGTTGCTCGTGGAGCAAGGGCTGGGGACAGAGTGCTCGGCAGGAGCCGATAAGATTGTGAGGGAGGGGGTAGGTGTCGCTGCAATGACGAACCTGTTTGTGACTTCAGTGGCAGATCTGTTTTAACTGTTTGGCTCTCTTTGAAGCTGCTGTCATCGGCAGCTTCCCCGTTGATTGGTGGCTGCCGGATGCTCACTGCATTGGCCACAACACTGACTCACCTCTGAAATGTCTTACTACCACTAAATGTTTCTTGCGCTGTGCGCAAGCAAACATAAAAACAACCTTTTAAAAACTGCCTCCATTAAAATCCATGGAGTGCATCCCCACGTTGTTCATTTCCGCACATGTGCAGAAGCAGTAGCACTACTGCGCATGTGAAGAACTGACTGCATTCTACACATATTTGTTCCGTGACCGAACACTGATCAGCTGTTCGGCAGTTCATTCTTTTAAAGTTTTTGCACACACTACTCATAGCAATAAGTCTGCAGCGTGCAGGTGCGGCGAACGTAAAAAGCACCCTGTGAGACAAGCAGCTCCCTGTAGGAGAAGCAGAGCCGAGCAGCAGAAGCAGCACCATACAGGAGAAGCAGTGGCCTGCAGAAGAAGCCACACCCTGCGGGAGACGCAGCACTCTGCAGGAGACGCACCCTCCAGGAGAAGCAGAACCCTGCAGAAGAATCAGCACTATGCAGGAGTAGCAGCACCATGCAGGAGAAGCAGCACTCTGCAGGTGAAGCAGCACCCTGTAGGTGAAGCAGCACTCTGCAGGAGAATAAGTACAATATGGGAGAAGCAGCACCCTGTAAGACAAATCTACACTCCCAAATTCTGGAACTCCCTTCCATTTTCTCTTAGAAGCTCCAGTTCTCACCCTGCCTTCAAGCATGCACTCTTTAATTACCTCACCTCTCTAGACACATGTAAATGTCTTTAGTTCATGCATTACACCTCTTTATTTGCTCTAGTTCATGGAACATACCTCTTTACTTGCCGTTGCACTCCTATTGCCTTCCCTGTCCCATACCCTCGTCCTATGCCACCAGCACTGCTGTTATGCACTTATGTTACTGATCTCTGAAAGCTGTTATCTCTTTTGTACTGTAATGCTTATGCTATGCATGCCATCACTTTCGTGCTAAATAATTCTACTGTCACATAAGGTTGTTGATCTCTTTATGTACTGCATTGTATCAGTTCCCCCCCCTTACTATTGTTTGTAACTTGTTTGAACTGTAATCTCCTGGGTCATCCCTGAAAATAGGCAATCCTGTCTAGTGCACTTACCCGGTTACCAAAAGCAAATAAATAAGCAGCTCCCTGTAGGAGAAGCAGGGCCGAGCAGTAGAAGCAGCACCATACAGAAGAAGCAGTGCCCTGCAGGAGAAGCCACACCCTGAGCGAGATGCAGCACTCTACAGGAGAAGAACACCTGAACAACATGCAATATCTTGTTAACTGTGGGGTCTCACACCCTTATGAAGCCCACAGGGGTGGAGGCTCTGTGATTTAGTGGTTAGTGCATTATGGGGAGGATGTATGCAAAAAGGCTGCCCAGCCTGAACATGTACTCCTTTCTGGCCAGAAGAAAGAGAGGGGACACGATCGAAACCTTCACATTTATAAATGGCATCAACAAAGTTAGCAGCCAGAATTTGTTTAAGCACTGTGGGGGATCCCACTATGGGGCATGGCTACAAACTCATGGAGGGTGAGATTCAGGAAATGAGGAAGCATTTCCTCACTGAGAGGGTGGCGGATGGGTGGAACTGTTTGCTTGGGGAGGGAATGGGGTTGAAAACTCTAGAGAGCTGCAAGAGGGGATGGGACAGATATAAGGGACTGATTAAAGTAGAATGTGTTCGGGGTGGGGGTCAGCACTGCAAGTAGAGGGTGTCACGACGCACACACAGCAGTAGGCTGACGTGCTGGGTTAGGTAGGAACAGAGCAGACTGAATGGATCTTGTAGATCTGCCTGAAATATTTCTCTGTTCTATGGTTCTATGACACAAGTGAGCACAGGTTTGAATCCCACCACAGCCACTTGACCCCCAAGCAAGTCAATCCTCCCAACTCTAAAACTGCTTGGAAAAAGGACCACACCAAAAATGAACTGCATTTTAATTGGTAAGTTACCAATAAATAAACTGTCAAATAAACTACAAGCAAGCTGCACGACGTAACACTAAACCATTTTTATTTATTCATACTATAAATCAATTCCATGGTTTCGTGCCAGACCAACCTCTTAGATTTTTACGACTGGGTGACAGGGACCCTGAACAGACAAAGACTGGTAGACGTCTTATATCTGTATTCCAGTAAGGCATTTGGCTCGGTACTCCACATTGGGTTATTGACAAAGTTGGGGGATGGGGGTGGGAAGGCAGTTGCTTAGATGGGTAGAAAACTGGCTTACAGATAGAACACAGAGGGTAGTGGTTGGTGGGATAGTCTCCTCCCCTAGGAAGGTCTTCAGTGGGGTGCCCCAAGGTTCAGTACTGGGGCCACTCCTGTTCAATGCCTATGTCTCTGATATAGGGACGGAGGTTAGGAGTAGGATGAGCCTCTTCGTGGATTACTCAAAATTGGGAGCACTGGCTGACGGGGAGGAAGCGAAGGTGACAATCCAGAGGGATCTGGATACCCTGGAGGATTGGTCAAGGAGGTGGGGGCTGAGGTTTAATCCGGGGACGTATAGGGTGTTGCAACTGGGGGTCAGAAACCCAGGTCATGTATACACCCTGGGAGGTGTCTCACTGCAAGCCACATTGAGTGAAAGGGACCTGGGGGTGGTGGTAGACACCAGAATGAACAACACTGAAAACTGCAGAAGATCAGTGGCCGAGGCAAACAGGATACTGGGCTGCATAGCCCGGGGAATAACGTCCAGGAGGAGGGAGGTGATACTCCCTCTGTATAATGCCTTGGTCAGGCTGCATCTTGAGTACTGCGTGCAGTTCTGGAGACCTCACCTTAGGAAGGACATAGCACTGTTGGAGAGGGTCCAGAGGAGGGCAGCCAGGATGATCCGGGGCATGAGTGATAGGACCTATGAGGAAAGGCTGGAAGTCCTTGGGCTGTGCTCGCTGGAGGAGAGGTGAGACAGGGGGGATATGATTGAGGTATTTAAATATGTGAAAGGGATTAACAGGGGCAGAGCCAAAGAAATGTTCAGGCTAAAGAAAGGGGGCACAACCAGGGGGCATGAAAGGAAGTTGGAGGGAGGAACCTACAGGGGGGGAACGTAGAAGGTATTACTTCACTGAGAGGGTGGTGGAGTCATGGAATGCATTGCCCAGGAGTCTAGTCGAGCAGGGCACTGTGGAGGGCTTCAAGAGGGGGTGGGACAGATGCATGGGTATACTGAACCCAAAGTTGACCCTCTTGGGGGCCGGGGGGGGGGAGAGGAGCTAGCGCCCAACAGGGGCTGGCTACCGGGCAGACACAAAAGACCATAAGGCCTATTCTGCTGGCTTTTAGTATGTTAGTATGTTTTCAGCCAATCAGCGCACAGAGCCACGCGTACAGCAGTCTCCTGTGTAGGAACATTAGGAGTGGACTGTTCCACAGCCATGGGGGAGAGCAGCTTCATTTAACTTTTGAAATTTAAAAATAATATACTTCAGACTTATTATAACTCACTCTATCTAACCCAAATGACAGAGTTACTGGTGCCTTACTAGGCTTCACAGTCCTTTCAGTCAAACCTCATGTTTAGAGACCCCCCGCCATGTAGGCCTATTAAAGGAGTACTACAGTCAATATTTGCAAAAAACATAAGTTCTGCTGAGTGTTTTGATCTGTGTGTAGTCTTATTGTAATCTTCCCTTTGTTGCTATTAGGAGTTTTTTTTTATAAATTTGGCTACTAGTTTTATAATACCTTGTTAAAAACCTATTTAGCCAAGCCAGTCCCCGGTGTGCTGAAGGCTGAGGCGCTGGATGTTTCACCAAGGCCACGCTGGCAAACTCCTGTGTTTGAGAATTCAGGCAGCCACTTGGGGGTGGCAGGGGAGGAGAAGGATTGAGTATCCAAGGACTGCTCTCCTTCTTGGGGGAGGGGGGGACACCAGCTCTCAGTGCATGACTGGCCCCTAGCGGAAGCTAGGCACTGGTGCGCAGAAGTTCAGAAGGGGGTAGAGATAAGGCAGATGCTCGGAGGAGCATGTGCAGTAGAGTGCGCACTCTCTCCTTGTGGCGTCATTGCACGCCGCATCTCGGGGCAAGTAAAAATGGAGGAGAAAAATGGGTACTGGCAACGCAGAATGACTCAAACCCCGCAGATGCCGCCTCCACGATGGGCAGAAACCCTCGGCACCGGATCCGTGTGTTATAGCAGGTCGGGGGATCCTGCCGCCCTGCCAAGGGGTGTACAGCCGTGGGGCAGCCGAGAGGTAAGCTGCAAGCGGAGGACAGGGCTGGGGGATTGAGAGAGATCAGCCGCCAGCTCTAGGAGAAGATAAAAACTGATTAACTGTAAAAACCTATTTAGCTAAGTCTTGGAAACACCCTAGCTGAGTGAGCACTACAGATCAATTTAGCAACCTGTTTATGTTGAAGTGTTGCTTAATAGTACAGTACTACTGCGGACAGTTCAGTTTGACAATCTCTGTGCTAAAGCTGACGCTTACCAGCTTCACCCCAGCCCGAGGGGAGCACTGATATTTAAATTAGTAGTCTGTTGTGGCACTTACTGCCATTACTGATACTTTCAGTTTATTTTAGAAGTCTGTGTTGGGTTCCCACCTTTTAAAAAGCCCAAAGTGGGACATTTCTTACTAAAACATGATTTTTCACAGGACAATGTGTATCCTCGAACAAGTCAACAGATTTGTTTTCTCTAAATAATCATAATTGTCTGAATGTTGTCGTTTTTTTAATTACCTCTATTGTTTCTTATTTTAGTTAAGGTATTATAGTTTCTGCAACATTCAGAGGAAAGTTAGAATATATATATATATATATATATATATATATATATATATATATATACACACACACATATACATACATATATATATATGTTTACTATAAGGTTAGGACATATAGTATTTTTCACGTTTTCTTCCAGGACACAGCTGCCCAAATCAGAACTGTCCTGTGACTATCAGGACAGGTGGTAACCCTACAGTCTATGCTAAAGGTGTAGTTTATTGCTACACTCTAATATCTGGGTGAGCACTACAAGTTGCATACTAACATACATACATACTAAAATGCCAGCAGAATAAGCCTAATGGTCTTTCGAGTCTGCTCGATTTTCAGCACCCACTCTGAGGGACGATTTTGGTGTCCCCCCCCCCCCCGGGTTATATTGTTCCTGTCCCCGATGTTCCACCTGTATTGGGCCTGGTCAGATTTGCCCTCCCCCTGTACCTGTCCTATCCCCTCATAAACCCGTCCACAGTCTCAACCTCTACCAGCTCCATGGGCAGTGCATTCCATGGCTCCACCACCCTTTCAGTGAAATAACACTCCTCCTCTCCCCTCTGAGCCTGCCCCTTTCCAGCTTACACCCGTGACCTCTCATTGCCCCAGCCTCCTTCCTTTGGAGCACCCTGACTGGGCCTCCCTTAGTGATTCCTTTCATGTACTTAAAGATCTCTATCATGTCCCCTCCGCCCCTCCTCTCCTCAAGGGTGTGTACATGTGGAGCTCCTTGAGCCTCTCCTCATAGGTCCTCTCCCCCAGGGCCCAGATCATTTTGGTTGCCCTCCTTTAGACCCTCTCTAGGAGTGTAATTTCCCTCTCTAAATGTGGTCTCCAAAACTGCACACAATACTCGAGATATGGCCTAACCAAGCAGTTGTACAGTGGAAGGATCACTTCCGCCTTTCTGGAGGTAATCCCCCTGGCGATGCATCCCAGCATCCTATTTGCTCTTGCTGCTGCCCTCCTACAGGCCTCTGAGTTGTTCATTTTGACATCTACCACTACCCCCAGGTCCCTCTCACCCTCCGTGACTTGAATCATGTCTCCTCCCAGGGTATACCCCTGGCCTGGATTTCTGACTCCCAGGTGCAGAACCTTGCACTTCCCCACACTGAATTTTAGTTTCCATTTTCCCCGACCACCTTTCCAGAGCCTCCAGGTCCTCCTGCAAGGCCACCCTCTCCTCCTCATCCATCACTGCACCCAGCTTTGACTCGTCTGCAAAGAGACTCATTTCACTCCTGACGCCTTCCTTATGTCTGAGACATAGGCATTGAACAGGAGTGGCCCCAGCACCGACTCCATGGGCACCCCACTAGTAACCGACCTTGGAGATGAAGCTAACCCTCTAACTACCACCTTCTGAGTATGCTCAGAGAGCCAATTTCCTATCCATCTTAACAATCAGGCATATGCTTCAGTATTAAAGTTTCAGTACTACAGTCTGTTCAGTACTTGAGTTGTGTGCCTTAGATATTGGTATGGGGTGCAGAGGGCTGACAGTTTGTTGTGGGGGCCGTGGGGCACCCTTCTCTAGGGATATGCTCTGGAGGAGAGGGTACTGCTCCATGTGCAGAACCACGGCGGAGCTCCATGCTCAGCTGGTGGTAGCAAAAGTAGAAATATCTCAGCTGTGTCACCCGCTCAGCTGGGGACCATCCCCACCCCCTCCACTTCTACAGAGGCCCAATGGCCCGGGGGGGTTGGAGTGGTGGAGGGGTGGGGAAGGGAGGCAGGGTTAGCAACAAAGAAGTCATCCAGCCTAGCACCAACCATATGTCAAATCCTTTCGCACCCCTGGAGGAGGCTCTGGTACCTGACTCTGCTGGGGGGGGGGGGGCTCTGGGTCAGTCGGTGGTGAAGGGCAGGTCAGATCAGCACCACCCAAGAAGACGAGCAGAAGAAAGTTAACTGGGAGAGTCATGGTGGTTGGAGAGTCTATCACTGGGGTATAGAGAGGGTGGTTGGAAGGGAGGGGGATGGTCCAGTGCCTTCCTGGTGCATCAGCCTTCTGGGATTTAGACATGATAGGGAAGAAAACAAACAGGGAATTGTTGGGGGGGGGGAGCTGAGGTGCTGTTACACCTAAGTACCAATGATCTGGCGAACTAGTCTGTGGAGATGGTCAAGCGGGACTTTTGTACATTGGGTGACAGGCTGGCAGCACACTCGGCCTCCCTGGCCTTTTCTGACATCCTCCTTGTGTGGGGCAGGGAGGTGAAGAAGGTCAGAATTAGGAGGGTTGAGACAGAGGAGTTTAATGGGTGACTTAAAGGATGGTGTCAGGAAAAGGGTTACCAATTTGTGGGGGAATGGGGGGACTTCTGGGACAGCAGGCTCTTCAAGGGTGACTGACTCCACCCGACAAGAGAAGGGGCCTGCATGCAGGGGCAGAAGATCAACGTCTATCTCACACGTTTAAACTGACTGCGGGGGAGACTGGGGCTATGAGAACCATGGTGACAGGAGAAAAATGGAGGATCCCAGCTAGTACTCACCCACATCTGGGGGCTAGTAGCAGTTTAGCGGGTATAAAGTGGGATGAGGTACAATCTGGGTCAGGTGAGGGGACATTAGGGTGAGGAAACAAAAAGTGCACAAACACCCCAAACAACAAGGGGATAAGAGAACATGGGAAACAGAAGGGTTATAGACAGTAGAACAGAGAAGTGGGTTCAGGGTCAGATGGAAGGGGACATGTCTAAATGCCAGTAGCCTGGGTAATAAAATCAGTGAGCTTCAGGCGTGGATGGCAGACACGAAGGTAGACTTAGTGGTCATCATGGAAACATGGACTGCAGAAAATAATGACAGGGACATGACAGTTTCGGGGTCCTCACGGTTCAGAAGGGATAGAGGAAAAGGTGGGGGGGGGTAGCCCTCTGTGTCAGAGACGTATTGAGGTGGTAGAGGATGATGCATCGGGGTAATAATGGTGAGTAACAGTCACTGTGGGTGCAACTCATTGCAGCCTCGGGCAAGCAACTATGTTTTGGGTTGGTGTATAGATTTCTGGGGCAAGGGACAGAGAGGTGCTGAGAGCTCGCAGGAGAACCTGAAAGGGGGGTAGCAAAGTGGGTAGTAGTAGTGGGAGAGCTGAATCTGCTGGACATTGGTTGGGATGTTCCATTGCCCAGGAGCACAAGAAGTCAGGCCTTAATGGGTGCACTCCAGGATGGTCTCCTGGTGCTGCTCATTAAGGAACCCACCAGGCAGCCTGCCATCCTCAGTGTTGTGCTTACCAGCTCAGAGGTGGTAGGAGTGATGAGAGTAGGGGAGTCACTAGGGAACAGTTGCCATAACTCCATTTGGTTTGAAGTGGCCATATTGACTGGAAGGCCCCAGTCGAGAAACAAAGTCCTGATTTTTGGAGGGTGGACTTCAGCAAACTGAGGGAAACTGTCAAGGAAAGTTAGTCGGAGTAAACATTTTAGGTGGGGTGGAAGTGAGATGGGGGCAATAAAGGGGGCAGTGGTGCCGGAATGGTTTGAAAAGTGGTAGGGCCAAGGACGTAAGGGGTATAAATTTTCCCCTATTAAATATATTACCATGATAGGAAAAAGTGATAGGGCCACTTAAAAAGTGGTAGGGCCATGGCCCTAGTGGCCCGCCCTGTTCCGGCACCTATGAAAGGGGGACCATTCTTGAGGCACCTAAATTATGCATGAGAACGGTAACCAAAAGGAACAAGTATAAGAGATCATTGCGGTTCTCAGCAAGAGTCAGGGAAGCAGTGGGGACTAAGGAAAAAGCCATCTACAAGTACAAAGAAAAGTAGGGGGAGGATGAATAGGGAAAATATTTGCTGAGAAATAAGGAGGCAAACAGGGCAGTTAGGGAGGTAAAAGTAGACATGGAGATGGAGCTGTGTATTGCGGAAGGGGTCAAGGGCACTGAAGAACATGTCTTCTGATATTTAGGAAAAAAGAAAGGAGGGGAATCATTAGGCAGGGGAAGGGGAGACGGGGGGTGATAGAAGAGGATAGGCAAAAGGCTGCTATCTGTAATGATTATACAGGGAGGGAGGCGGGCCCCTTGCCTGAGAGTGGCATCATAGTGGTCGATTAGGGCATCTTGGAGATGAGGCAGCTAATATTTACAAGTGACATGGTCCAGAAAAGGCTGATGGCTCTAAAGATAGACAAGGCCCCGGGACCAGATGGACTGCATCTGAGGATACTCATGGAACTGGTGGCAGGACTGACTGAACCTCTGGTGGGACTATTCAACAGCTCACTATGGACAGGGGTAGTTCTGAAGGACTAGAGGGTGGCGGACATCATTCTGCCCCATGGGGGGGGGAGGGGGGAGAGACAAGGAACAAGCAGGGAACTATAGCCTTTCAGTCTGACCTCCATCATAGGGAAACTGATGGAGTCACTGGTCAAAGAAGACCTTGTGGACTACCTGGACAGCAATGATCTCCAGCATAGTAAACAGCATGGTTTTGTGGGAGGGAGGTCTTGTCAGATGAACCTGATAGTTTTCTTTGATTGGGTGACAAAGGAACTGGATAGAGGCCACACCGTAGATTTACTCTATTTCGACTTCAGCAAGGTTTTCGTCTCAGTGCCCCACAGACACTTACTGAAGAAGACAGAGGATCTGGATGCGGCTAAGGACATAGTTAACTGGGTAGGAAACTGGCAAACAGGCAGCAAAGGGTTGTGGTCAATGGGGTCATTTCAAAAGAGTGCGAGGTCATGAGCAGGGTGCCACAGGGATCAGTCCTGGGCTTGGTCCTCTTCAATATGTTCATTAGTGACATTGGAGAAGGTATTCAGGGCAGGTTGCATCTCTTCGCAGATGACACTAAGCTCTGTGGGAGGGTGGCTAGCAATGAGGGAATAAGGGAAATGCAGAGGGACTTACAAAAGCTAGAGCAGTGGTCTAAGGTTTGGCAATCGAAACTCAATGCAAAAGTTCATCTACCTTCAAGCAATCATGCCAGCAAAAAAACAAAACAAAACAAAGCCTATGGCAAGGCAAGTAGGATGCTTGATACGGAGTGGTACCAACAGTAGGAGGAAGGAGGTAATACTACCCCTTTATAGAGCTTTAGTGAGGCCACACCTGGAGTACTGTGCCCAGCTCTGAAGCCCTCACCTCAGGAAGGATAGGAACAGGCTGGAGGCAGTGCACAGCAGGGTAACAAAATGATTCAGGGACAACAGAGCCGATCTTAATGAGGGGCACCTCAAGGGACTAAACATGTACTCGCTTGAGACCACAATGGAGAAGGAAGATATGATAGAGACTTTCAAGTTCCTAAAAGTAATAAAACGTAGTGGACGGTGAGGAACTATTTAGCTCGACTGCTGTTTTGAGGTCACAAGGGCATCAGTGAAATTGACAGGAGGGAAGTTCAAGTGGGACATGAGGAAGTATTATTTTACAGAAAGGGTGGTGAAGCCATGGAACAGTTTATTAGCTGAAGTGGTAGGCACTAAAACAGTTGATGGTTTCAAGCACGGTTAGAACAAAGTGAAGGGTATAACAGTACCTTGAACTAACAGAACTGGGAGGGAAAATTGGGGGGGAGGGGAGGGCTAGGACCCTGAACAGACATTTTTATTTATTATTTATTTTAAATTTGGGTAACCAGGAAAGGCACACCAAGCCGGAGCGTGTTTCTGGGTACGACCCAGGGAGGGGGAAGTGGAGAAACTGCAACATGAATGCAGAGATTACAGCATAGCAATAAGCATAAATAAAACATAGGAGGTTTTTCTAAATATATACAATAAAGTGCAGCAATAATTGCAACGTATACCATATATACAATAGTTACAAATGAGAACGTACAATTTGTTACGCTCAGCAATAATATAAAGAGCAAAGTGCAAGGAGCCGCAATGAATGACTAGAAAGTAAAGGGTAGGGGAAAGAAGTCATGCAGGGAGAGGGGGGAGGTGAGGAGGGTGTCAGGGGAGATGATGAGGGAAGCAGAAGCAGGGGGTAGGGAGGAGTTTTAGGTGCTTTTTGAGGGATGCAGCAGTAGGCAGGTTGCGGACTGGGGGGGGAGATGGTTCCAGAGGGCAGGGAGCCTGAAAGCGAAGGATAACTTGCTCGATTGCGAATGTAGTAGAGGGAGGGTGAAAGAGTGAGGGTCTCGGGTATGAAGACAGTAACCAGGTTGGTGGAGGAGGACAGGAGATTGGTGAGGTAGGATATGAGAGCACCAAACCAACACTTTGCGATGAAGGTAGCACGGTGGGCAAGGCGACGACTAGCAAATGAGGTGAGGGTGAGGGAGAGAGACGAGTACAGGGAACAGTGGTGTGTTTGATAGGGAAGGTTTGTAGTGAGGTGCAAGAAGGCATTGTACAGTGGGTCCAGTTTGGAAAGAGATGATCAAGGCGCAGAGCTGTACACAACCTCGATGTAATCTATGGAAGGCAGAATTTAGTTTGGTGACCAGCTCTTTCCGGGTAGGGCACAAGAGACAGTCCTTGGGTCTATACAAGGCACCAAGTTTGGGTTAGAGCTTAGCATGAACAGTGTCAATATGTCGGCAGAAATCCAGCTTCGGATCAAGCCAGATTCCCAGGTATTTGAAAGATTCCACAGTTTCTAATTTTGAGCCACCTAAGGAGTGTGGGGGAGCTTGGCCAGCTTTGTGCAGTCACAAAAACCATAGTGACAGTTTTCTTTGTATTGCATTTGAGTAAATTTATTTCAAACCAGTTTAGCGCATTCTCAAAGTCGGCCTGCAGGGAAGCCTGCACACGTGAGAGGGAAGGGCCAGATGCATAGATAACCGTGTCATCGGCATACATGTGTATGTGTGAGGTGGAACAGGAGGACGGGAGTTTGTTTATGAAAACTGAGAATAGTATTGGTCCGAGGATTAATCCTTGTGGGACACCGGTGTGGATGAGGGTGGATTTGGTGTCACCCAGTTGCACATATTGAAATCTGTCAGATAGGTATGCCCTGAACCATTCGGTAGATGAGGAAGAGAAGCCGATCGAAGCAAGTTTTTCCTGGAGGAGTTAATGGGAGACCAAGTCAAAGGCCTTGGTTAGGTCTATGAAGATGGCCAGCGTCAGTTGATCATTGTCCACGGCAGAGTGAACGTGATTTGTTAGGCGGAGTAGAAAGGATGAAGTGGAGTGAGGACGCAGAAAGTCAGACTGATAAGGGCTAAGGATGGCATTGGTGTCCAGGAAGGAGAGTAGCCTGTTGGAAAGGAGAGTCTCCTGCAATTTAGCAAGAGAGAGGAGTAGAGAAATGGGTCTGAATTTGCCCAGTGGAGAGGGATCACCACCTTTATGAAGGGGAGGACTTTGACTAATTTGCATGCCTTGGGGACAGTACCTTGGGAGAGTGAGAGATTGAAAATGTGCGTAAGCTGTGGGGCAACTGCCATGGCAGAGATCTTGAGTACTAACGTACTAACATACTAAAATGCCAGCAGAATAGGCCTAATGGTCTTTCGTGTCTGCTCGTTTGGTCAGTCCCCACCCTGGGAGCTGACCTTGCTGCCCCCATCTCCCTCTCTGGCTTCTCCCTTCCCAGTCCCGGATATTCTAGCTGCACTGGATTTTGCTTCCAGAACCCTTCCCCTGTACCTAACCCACCCCCTCTTAAACCCCTCCACCATTTCTGCCTCCACCAGCCCCCTGGGCAGTGCATTCCATGGCTCCACCACCCTCTCAGTGAAGTAGCACCTCCTCCTTTCTCCCCTGGATCTCCTCCCTCCCAGCTTCCACCCATGCCCTCTAGTTGCTCCCCCTCCTTCCTTCAGAGCACCCTGACTGCTCCTCCCCTGTTTAACTCCTGCATGTACCTCATGAGTAGACTGGGGTTGATCCCGTCAGGACTTTGCTTGGACTGGTTCAAGGTCTTGAGAGCAAGAAGAACCTCTGAAAGGGTGACAGAGGGAAAGGAGTACCCAGTCAGGGAGGTGGCAGTTCATTTCATTTATTTTTTCATTTTTAACCAGGAGATGGTCTGGGCGCAGCTCTTTTTCAGCCATGCCTGACACTGAACATTACAAAACGAATTCACTGTGTGGTGTGATGACGGGTGGGGGAAGGGGGTAGGATGGAGGGTGACCAGTTGGGAGGGCGCAGGTGGTATAAAAGAGGTCTATGGAGGATGCTGCTGAGCTGGGGTCAGGGTTGTTAGAGCCTGAGACTATAGGGGGAGAGGTGGTTGGTTGGGGGGGGGGGGAGAGCCTAGCAGGGAGTGGAGTGTCTTCCAGAATTCTGTATGGGTTGAACAACTTTCATCAATTTGATTTTTGAAAAATTTGGCCTTGGCCACGCGCACAGCCTTGGTGCACCCATTTCTCAGGGCTCTGTATCTTTGCAGATCAGCAGTGCTGGAGAATGATTTGTATGTGCTCCAAGCATGATCACTGGTCATGAAGAGGTTGATCAAGTTGGGGTAACCCAGGGGAGGTGCCTATGATGGAGATGTAGCCTTTTGTGGGGGGTGCCTGAGATTCCCAGGTGTTTAGGCTAGCGAAAGCTGCTAAGGCAGAGTCAACATGTGGTGCAGTGAAACCCAGACTAGTCTGCCAGGACTAGATCTGACAGAAGTGCTTGGGTGACAGACCCGCCCGGCGCAAGTGGGATTTCGACTTACGACGCCCGGCTGACCGGGTTGAAGCGGACTCAGGCTGCTGGAGGGCTGGGCGGGGAGAAGGATAGGCCTTATGGACTGCTCTCCTTCCGGGAGGGATGGGAGTGTTTCGTCTGGTTACTCCTAGTGAGACCAGGTGCAGCGCGACTACCGACCTTAACAGTGTGCGCCAGAGCGGGGCAGGATGCTCAGCGTCATTGCATGTCCTCCTCCCGGGAAAAGAGAAGGGAGAATGCGCCGGGGCCCTAGATGAAAGCCGGTCACAGCTGAATTAGCCCCCTCAGGCCAGCCTCCGACCTAGTCACGCCTGCGGCATGTGTCCCCAGTGCCGCAGCCCACCGGGGGGGGTAAGCCAGGGCATCGAAGGTGCGAGGCTGATGTGGGGGGGTGGAAGCGTGACCGGCAGATGGTTCCGGGCTACCGGCGGCAGGGGCAGAAAGAATAAATAGGAAAAAAAAAAAAGAAGTGCTTGGGTGACAAGGGACCTTAGCGGGCAGAACAACATATATTTAGGGAGGAAGCATGGTGGGCATGGATTTCTGCAGCAGTAGGCGAGGCAGTGATCATTAAAAACATCGGGTAGGATTCCTGCAGAGGGATACTTGAGAGGATGGGATGTTAGAACCCAGTCTATGAGAAGGTGGCTGATGGAGTAGGGTTTAACCTGGGTGAATCCATTATGAGCTAGCTAAGATTTAGGGCCTCTATCTCCTGAGTAACAGTTCTAGATTGGGGGGGGGGTGGGCAAGCCAATTTAGGTTAAAGTCACCCATGAGAAGAAGCTCACTAGATTGGGCAGTAGAGGTGTAGGTGGCCAGACTGATAATACTGGAGGAGGGATTGGCTTTGGGGGAGAAATAGCAGCCCCTGATGAAAAAGGGAGATGTGGACAGGAAGGACAGTGCGATGAGTAGCAACTCATGGGATGACGGGGAGGCCTCCTGGAGGACGACTGCGTAAGAGAGGGATTCACGTATGTAAATGGCGACACTACCTCCACGTTTACCCCTGTCCTGATGATTTAGCAGAAAACCTGGGATCTCTAATAAGGAGTTGTGGGTCCTGGAGGACAGCCAGGTCTCTGATATGCATAGGATGTCGGGGGACTTTAGTGATACCCATGCCTTTATATGAGCTAGTTTGGCACCTTAGGTCACATTGTCGAATAGGGAACTTGGGCAGACTGGATGGACCATTGGTCTTTTTCTGCTGTCATCGTCTATATTTCTGTGTTTCTATAGCCCCTGGGGATCATGTTTGCCCTTTTTTAATTGCTCGTTGTTTCCCTATAATGCCTCTTGTTCCACTGATTCAGTGAGTGAAAGCTGCTGCAGCAGTAATCTGCTGTTAGGAGCCCGATTGTTCTGGCTTCAACGAAATAACTCTAATTAAATATTTTTTTTTCTAGTAGTATGTGTCTAGGTCTAACTAGCAGAACTAAATGATTTGCTTTTTCAGCTTTTCTTTTCATCAAACTCAAGCTCAAAGGACAGTAGATACTGTAGCTTTAAGTGGGGTTGGGAAGGGCAGGGTTAGTACAGACAAGAGCACAAAGGGGGGAAGGACCAGGAAAGAGGAGGAAGGGAGGGGTTTGGGCGGGGATGGGGCAGCTGTAGTGATATGAAACTAACAGCTGCACAATTGGGCAGATTTGATAGACCTGTGGGCCTTTTTCTGCCAACAATTTCATATATTACTTTCTCTTAACCTTGGTTAGTCAGAGATCCTAGTCAGGAATGGTAGTCACCACTTGTCAATGTGTAGCTAGCTCTAGCTATATGCTGCAAATCTGGCCATCTCACTCCACCTGGTTAATCCTAATCTGCCTATGTGTAGGTAATGGTATAGTTTCATTTCCTGGTTATCTCTGTACCTTAACTTTTGCTGTTGTATTTACATAACTACTGTTATATTTTCTGTGCCTCGCCTAAATATATATGCTGTCTGTATCAAATCCCACCAGTATTTCTGTACAAAATATGTCTTGTACTTATGCATTGCTGATTGTAACTATGTATTGTTGTGGTATTTAAATTCTGTGTTGACTCCTTGCTCCCCATCCCAGTCGGCGTCTGGAATCAGGCGGTAGTCCACCTCACCTGGTAAAACTTTTAAATAAATAAATGGTTGTACGTTTAAACTAACACACCCATAAAAAGCACACAAGGGGGCTCTGTTGAGCACCAAACATGGTGGATGCTTAATTTTCGGCTCCTGACTCGTTGGTAATTAAAAGCCTAATTTCTACATACCACGAGCAGATCAGTAGCCCAACATATCGGAGTCCTGTCTCAGAAGTGCTGTGGACTATAATATGGGTCCTAAAAGGGATCACAGACATGCAGCACAAAATCTGGAAGCCTTCCTTTCCTCACTGCAAACATCGAGGCGTGTAGGATCGGGGCCATCTTCCCCTGCTGAATCAAAGACGAGTGAAGCCCCGAATCCTCAAATTATTTTATGGCTCTCCTTCAAAAAATACAGGCGACCGGAGAAGAAACAAACCACAGATTAGCCACAGTGGAGGCCTGTTTTACAGAAACTGATGACCAGGTGTGACCTAATGAGGTGGATATTTTGGAGCTCAAGTCGGAGAGAGAAACTCACTGCACTAGGAATGCCACGTTTGTGCAAGATCTCACCTTTTTGAGGGCCAAAACTGAAGTGTTCGAAAATGCCCAAAGGCAGTCGAATGTTCGCATTGTGGGTTTCCCTCCAAGATTTGCATCCACCACGGAAATCTTGCCAGCTGTCAATAGACTGATCTTTTCTGATCTAGCGCTACTACCTGCCAATTCCGGGACCACAGTAATTAAAGCCTTTGCCATTCCTATACAATCAAGAAGAGGCCTGGGGAATGTGTGCCCTTTAACAGACATTATCACCCTGTCCAATCCGGAGAGTCGCATACCTTTACTGCGTGCTGCAAGACAAAGGGGAGATACGATTTGGGAAGGCAGCAGGATAGCCTTTTTTCCTCCGATATTTCGTCACAGTCCCAAACAAGGAACAAGGCACTACAGGTCACAAAGAAATTGCTCCAGGAGAATGGCATTGAGGCTCAGTTGCTGTTTTCTGCGAAGCTTCAAGTTAAGCATGCTAGTAAGAACCATCTATTAACGGACCCTGAAGCAGCTGCTGCTCTAGCAAACAATCTGACAGAGGCCCAAAAAACAATATCCAAGCAGGCGATCGCTTCAGATTCAGGTTCTGAATCGGACACAAATGACTGACTGTGGTGTATCTAATTGGGATTTCCCTCTCTCAGCCAAACTTATAGAGGAAAAATAACCTTTTCTTTAAAAGGGTGTTTCTGATTGAGACTTACTGTCGAGATTGTTTATTCAAGTTGTGCAAGCCATGTTGGTGACTTTAAAGTTTAAGCCTGTTATTGAATTACCTGCCTATTGAGGGATACCTCATCTTCTGGGGATTTTTCACCCCACCTAATTTGTGAACTAACTGAACTCTCCTTTCAATAGCCTGTCTCCCTGTCAGTTAGCAGGTCTGACAATAATGCTAGGGGTGCAATGCAACTTAATTGAGTCAAGGCAATCTTTTTTTTAAATCCTTGTTTAGTCTCCACTCATTAGGATGTTCAGCTCTCCACCATCACTGTGGTCTTCTACGAGGGGCAGAAATAATGGCAAATTGTTTGTTATATATAGGTGAGAGTGTTATACCCTACATTATTATCTAGCCAGAGAGTTATTTCCTATGATAACTAATTGTTGTGGGTCACGCTGTACGGCCGAATATATAGCATCGTATCCTTCTGTGAATTATATCCTGTACCTGGATGTGATGTACAACATGTTTCCTAAAGAGTTGTATGCTATATGGTATATGCTGTATTACATATAATCCATAAATAAAAAGTACCAAAAAAAAAAATACAAAAGTCACCCCAGGTCACCAATGCTATAATTAGTGAGGACTCTAGCAGTTTCCTTACAGAATATCTCACTCAATTATCCCTCAGGTGTTTGCTAAACTGTAAATGTAGCCTTTAGTGCTCACTGGATAAGGAAAGTTACTTAAAATGACAGCTCTACTGCTATAAAATTGACTCTAAACCAGTCCTTGCTGAATCAATGGTCCCGGATGCATCACGGTCACATGGGACAGGAGGCACTGTAGGAAAAAGAAGAGCAGTAAAAAATTTGAACATGAAGATCACCAGGGGCCATAAAACGAAAACTCCTTATAGCAAACAAAGGGAAGGACACACTAGGACTTACACACATAAATCAAAACACTGCACAACATATGTTTTTGCAAATTTTGACTGTAGTACTCCTTTAACTTATAAAACTTGTCCAGGAAAGAAACTGTAAGCTGGGAAACTGCTTGTTTCCAGGTGTGCCCTATGGGAGTGGGGGGAGGAAAAGCGGCCAATAGCTGAGAGTCAATAGCAGACACTGGATCTGATCTAGGATCTCCTGGATTACTACTATTAGCATTATCCAACAGACATCACTTTCTCTAAAGTTAAGGCAGAAATGACTGAACCGGGGCCAGTGGTAATAAAATGCACTATTGTGTTGGTGAGCCCAGATTCAGGAATGGACTCGGGAGCTGTCAGGGGAGCCCCGGGGATGTTATGTGCCCAGCTGCCATTAATGATGACAAACCAGAGCCTGTGGAACCTTTCTCATGTGGATTCTTGCTGGCAAGATAGTGTGTGGGGGGGGGGGCAGACTGGCGGTTGGGGTTTAGAACACTGAAGTAGGAGACAGGCGGTGACCAGGAGCCCAAAAGCATCTATAAAAACACATCCAACCTTTGATCTGGAATCTGTCCTCTGATCTGAAATCCAAACTTGGTCAAAAGTTTATCAGCTCCGGAGACATATTAAAGCACTATCCGTTGCAAGACAGTCTGATCCTCAATCCTCAGATGCACTATCCGAGAGCAATTCCTGCATCTTGTTCCTCAAGGGCCTGTTCTATCACCCATGTTATTTGCGGGGTATATGCTATAATTGGGACAGGTTGACAGATCCTACAGTGTGAGTTTTCACTGCTATGCTGATAACACTCCGCTGTACCTGTTGTTAACACATTTCAGGCTGGTGGCTGTCTCAGTGTTGGAGTACTGCCTTCATGGGATTGTGGACCTAATGGCCTCTAGCTGGCTGAGTTTAAAGCTGACCAAGATGGGCTTATTATTACTGGTGGAACCAGGTTCCCAAGGGTCAGTGACAGGATGGAATGCCATCTTTAAATGGCATGATTCTGGTGGCTGCAGACAGGGTAAGAAATCTGGGAGTTGTGGATTCTGGGCTGCTCCTCGACCATTATGTGTCAGCAGTGGTCCATAGTGGATTCATCCAATTTAGGAATCTCTGCCAGATTAAGACCTGAGGTACAAGAGGATCTGGTAACTGTGGTTCACGTGTCTTGTGACCATGACATTGAATGACTGCAATGCTCTCTACCTTGACTATCAGGAAGGCTGGTGCGCTGCCTGCAACTGGTGCAGAATGCCGTAGCCAAGCTGGTTACTGGAGCATTGTATAGGGATCATATCACGCCTGCGCTACAACAGCTGTACTAGTTTTCTAGCAGATGCCGCGCTACGTTCAACATCAGTGTTATGAACTTACAAAGCCCTGCACCGACTGGGCCAGGCTACTTTACAGGCCTCTTAGCCTGGTCTGTTCCCGATTGACTGCTCAGCTCCACAAAGGGTCTTTTTTTTTTCCTGGACATCCCGATTGCACGTCTTAAACTTTCAGGTGAAGGGGCATTCTCGTTGGCAGCCCCGCTTAGTTAGAACTCCTTCCCCCTTCCATCTCAGGCATTCCCTCTCAGTGGAGATGTTTAAAAAGGGGAAGAAAAGTTATTTATGCACTCTAGCCTACAACATATCAGATACAGCACATCTCAGCATTTTATTTTTTCTTAGTTGGCATAACTTATGTATTGTTTTATGCATTTTGATGATATCTGTATTTGCTTTGTTTAATTTTATAATAAAGTGCTCCAAGCCCTAGTTTTATGGGGTACTATATAAATAAAAATGCCTTGCCATTCCAGGGACATAACTTGTGCAGGTGATTTACCCCTTCATTCCCATGGCAGGGCATTTTACTTCCCCCATCTTCTCCCTCGATCCACCCTCCTCTCCTTGGCATGGGCAGTGCCTGACAACTACGGTGTCACAGCATACCCTCTGCAGACGGAGCAAGCTCCCTGGCCCACCCCCGGGGTGGTTGCATGCCAGAACCTGCCACCAACCCCCCCCCCGAGCTACCTACAGCCTGGCCTGCCTCTTGACGCAGCAACCTGAGTCCACTGTTAAACCTGGGTCACCCACACAGCAGCGTGATGCACTGCTGCTGAGCCATCATGGCGACGTAATACATTTTTAAAATATACAGGGAAGTGTTTTAAAATATAATAATATTCAGACACAGTCCATTTTATACAACATTCACGTTTTGTATTCAGTTCCCCTCAGTCTTTATAACTGGGGACATTTGCATGAAAACATGATCTGTGTCCCCCAGATTTCAGTCCATCCTCCTTCTCCTCCAGCTGATGCCATCACAACCATTTTTCCCATAAAACATGTAACTGTGTACGCACAAATAAATGTACACTACCCAATGTATCCTTCCACTTTAATGTACTGTCCAGATCTTGCTTAGACTTATGTAAATTCTAACTCTGTACCTTTTATAAGATTTATGCAATAATACCACTTTAATGGGACAGCTTTGTAAACAGGGCTTCTAGCCCTAACATTTGATCCTGTATAAAAATAAAGGTCTCTACTACTGGTACTATATCACTCTGTGTTGTGACATCACAATCTGTCGCTATGGAGGCGAATGATCTCACAAACAGTAATAGGACATCAGCAGTGGTTGATGCAGGAAGATGAAATGAAGTTCCGAGGCATAAAGATCTATTTTTCATACAGATGTCCTCAGTAGTAAAGAATAAGGGGGCATAGAGAAAATTATTAAATAGAAGCAGAATTGCCTCTAAATGTAATATTTCAAAATAGTTTCCTTTTCACTATACTGATAAAACACATTAAATAACAGCAGGCCTCAAGTCTCAATGGCTGAGAGGGACCTGGGGGTGGTGGTGGATGTCAAGATGAACAACTCTGAGACTTGTAGGAGGGCAGCAGCCAAGGCCAACAGGATGCTGGGATGCATCGCTAGGGGGATCACCTCCAGAAGGAGGGAAGTGATACTCCCCCTGTATAACTGCTTGGTGAGGCTGCACCTGGAGTACTGCGTGCAGTTTTGGAGGTCTCATTTAAAGAGGGACATTAACCTCCTGGAGAGGGTCCAGAGGAGGGCAACCAAAATGATTTGGGGCTTGGGGGACAGGACCTATGAGGAGAGGCTCGAAGAGCTAAATATGTACACTTTGGAAGAGAGAAAGGACCGGGGGGACATGATAGAGGTCTTCAGGTACATGAAGAGGGTATATAGGGGAGGAACAGTGAGGGTGCTTCGAAGGAAGGAGGAAGGGGCCACTAGGGGCATGGGTGGAAGCTGGAGGAAGATTCAGGAGAAAGGAGGAGGTGCTATTTCACTGAGAGGGTGGTAAAGCCATGGAATGCACTACCTAGGGGCTGGTGGAGGCAGAGACAGTGGAGGGTTCAGAGGGGTGGGACAGGTACAGGGAAGGGTTCAGAAGCAAAATCCAATGCAGCAAGAATATCCGGAACTGGGAAGGGAGAAGCCAGAAAAGGCGAGGGGGACAGCAAGGTCAGCACCCAGGGTGGGGGCTGACCAAACGAGCAGACACGAAAGACCATTAGGCCTATTCTGCTGGCATTTTAGTATGTTAGTATGTTAGTAGGCCACCACCACCTGACGTCTGGACGCTGTCGGGATACATCCTCTTACCCCAACCCTGCCTTGGGGTTATTCCAAGGCTACACAGAGGCCAGGTGAGTGCGGGTCAGTGAAATGGGAGGAGGGTATGCCATGGGGCCGAAAGGAAAAGAACCCATGGCACTCAAACCAGGGTTTCAGTGCTGCACCGATTCAAACAAACTGTAGCGGAGCAAAAGGTGCGCAAAGACAACCCAAAAAGGCAGTGACTGGGGCCCCTAGAAGTCAGGAGTTGGGTGGTGTGGGGAGTACAGAAAAAGGTCTGTAGTAGAAAATGAAGGTTAAAAAAAGAATTGGCAGAAGGTGGGCCCAGCAGTCCTTATCTGCCATCATATTCTATTTGCTATGTTTCTGTTGAGGCTTAAAATAAAAGTAATTAATTTCTGTATTCAAACAATGCTTTAATTAAAAAAAAAAAAAGAAGTATTAGAAAATAAATAAATAAATAACCACAGGCAGCTCAAGTGAATGTTTGTAGTACTACAATCCAGTATTGTGCGCAGAAAGCTCTGGAAACCCTATATATCTTTACTGCTACAGTCTCTCACCAGTTCCCAGTCTTCTAAACTTCCTCCTAATCCTGGTGTTCTCTCTCACTAAACGGGAGGAATTTGAAGGCATTTCATAATGTCAAACATTAATCCGATTGTTAAACATTTCTACTGAAATGACTTGTTTTAAAAACCTCCAAGTCACCTCGTGTTACAGTTTCAGGATCTCTGCTGCTTAACGGCTCTTAATTCATTCCCTTGCCGGTTTGTTTTTGAAATGCTCCCCTGTTTGCTGCCAGATCACGGTCAAAACTGCTATGCTTGATACTAATCTGAAATTGTCCCAAAGTAGATTATGTGGCCTGTAATATTTACAACAAAGGCTATCTATTACATGTTGTTGTTATTTACAACAATGGCTATCTGTTACATGTTGTTGTTATTTACAACAAAGGCTGTCTGTTACATGTTGTTGTTATTTACAACAAAGGCTGTCTGTTACATGTTGTTGTTATTTACAACAAAGGCTGTCTGTTACATGTTGTTGTTATTTACAACAAAGGCTGTCTGTTACATGTTGTTGTTATTTACAACAAAGGCTGTCTGTTACATGTTGTTGTTATTTACAACAATGGCTGTCTGTTACATGTTGTTATTTACAACAAAGGCTATCTGTTACATGTTGTTGTTATTTACAACAATGGCTGTCTGTTACATGTTGTTGTTCTGTTTTTTTCACTGATGTTCTTTACTGCTTGAACTCATCAGAAACAAAATGCATGTATGTTAGTTTTTAATCAGGTTACACGTCTTCATTTTTTTTAACCTGGTTAACTTCCAGCCCTCACACATTAATCTGCCAGCTGGAGTCCCCATGATTTAGATCTCTCCTCATGCATCTGGTGGGCCGGAGGCTGCCTGGCATGGGGCCAGCAAAAGTGACGACTCATCATGCTGTCAATGGCAGGAGCCTAGCCCCCACCCCCAAAAAATTGTTCCACTCGGTAGTTATGCTAATATAAGGCCAATAAAGAAACTGCAAGCCGGCGACCGACCGATCAGTGAAGCTACACGCATACTCAAATCAATAAAAAAAGAGAAGGAGCTCAGTGGAACTCGGAAACGTTTGGCTGTTGGTAGCGGTGTTATGGCTCCTGTTTTTGTGCAATAAATGACTTCGAATCAGACATCCAAGAGTTTGGGATGATCATTTTACTCACACTGATGCTAACATAAGGGCCTACCCCTCACAAGGGAGCTGACTCAGTAGCCACATCGCAAGGGGTCACTGTGACAGCAGTCGTCAATGCCCCTTCTTCCCTAGATCGGTATGTATGTACTGCATTTGGCAGTGCTCGTCCCAGCCCTGGCTACCCACGTATGATAGTGCAAAGCACTTCCCCTTGGCTTCTACCAGATGCCGTCACTACAGCGACATTTCGAAAGCAAAGTATATTACAGCGCCAATTCGATGTTGCCGCTGTAATGTACCAGTGGGACTCTGGCACTGCTTCTCTGGGTCTTGCACCCCTCCCCGAATCAAATCCAACTCAGAGGTGATTATATTAAGTTATGGGGGGTGCGCCCACATGGGGCGTTCGGGGGACAAAGCCCCCTGAAAAAAAAAAAAACAGTTCACTGAACGGCTTTATGCTGACTGCAATTTGCAGTCAGCATAAAACCGTCACTGTAACATCAGCTGACAAAATTTTTGTTGAACCGGCATCGTAGATCCTTGGCTACCAAGTGGCCCTGATTGGTGTACATTTATTATATGGACATTCCTGTTAAGGATGGGAGAACTGGCTTAGATTAGTTCAGAACCACCCAGTCCCATGCATGCTTAAATCCAACCACAATGCTCACTCCCACCACCTCCTGTGGAAGACTATTCCATGCATCCACCACCCTCTCCATGAAGAAAAACTTCCTCACATTCCCTTTTAACCTGCCACCTTCCAATTTCATGTCATGCCCCCTAGTTCTTGTACTCCTCCTGTATTGGAAGAGTCCACCCCCTGCACCCTGTTTGTGCCCCTGAGGTACTTGAATGTTCCTATCATGTCCCTTCTCTCCCTCCTCTCCTCCAGCGAGTACATGTTGAGGTCCCTTAATCTCTCCTCGTAAGTCTTGTGCTGCAAGCCCTGTACCATCTTAGTTGCCCTTCTCTGGATCGACTCCAGCCTGTTAATGTCTTTCAAAGGTGTGGCCTCCACCTGTCTGGCTCTAAGAGAAGAAGTGCATCCTAACGTTACCCCTAAATGTACTACTTTTTTTTTTTTTTTTAGCTAGTTGACCCCCCATCGCCACCTCCCACCTCCTTTGGCGACGGGGGTATATAGTGAAGCTGGCAGGCGACTCGGCCCCTCCAGAGAGGCTCAGTCTCTGGACCTCTGCTTTCTCTGCACCTGACCCTCCAGGCAATCCCCCACATGTTGCCGCCCCCAGTAGGACCAAGGGTGAAGGGCGTCGACCCCCCCTGAGACCAACATCTAGACTACAGGAAGCCGGCGCTGTGGGGCCGTTATGGAGCCTAGCAGCTCCATATGAGTACACAGTGCTTCCCTGCCCCTTGCCGTGGTTGTGCGCACACATGTGGAGGCACACGCACACAGCGACCCGCTGCACCCTCCCTACTCTTAGTCACTCCTGACTACACTACCTCAAGCAGGTGTAACTGGATCCCCATCTGGGAAGGGAGAGCTACCCTACGGTCCTTGTTAGTCAAGCTGTGTCCTCCTTTACTGTCCAAGTGGCCATCCTGAAGCATAGAAACGTTAGGAAAAAGAAGCCCCATTCACTTCAATATGGCACGCCCCTGCGCTCTCCCTGGTCACACGCCATTACGTGCTTGAATACAGGGGCATGGTGGTGGGACTGCACCTCACAGAAATCATCGGACAGCCCAGCTAAAATAAAGTTATGAGCGACAGTGCAAAGGTATGAGCTACAATTATAAATTAAAACCTGGCTACAATAACTGTCGCTGAGGGCAGCTACCACAATATGGGAGTGGTAGCTGCTATCAGCTAGATCATAAAATCACTTTAAAACAAAAATCCAAGACACCATTGTAAGGCACCCCAGAGTGTGCATAACTCTGGGATAACAACACTTCTCGGATGTGTAAGGCACTTGGCATTGCCTCATGCCTAACTTCCCAAGGCATGCAGTTATCCCAAAATAACTCACACCCCTTCATGCCTCACTGCTTATACAATAATGGTGATCAGGTGCTTATAGTTTTTTAATAGCTCTAACCTACTTCTAGCTGGTGAAAACAATGATATGGTGAAACAATGTGTTTATTTTTCATTGGTGATGAGGACAGGGTTTAAAGCCCATGGCTTTTCCTGGTTTCAGAAGGCCATTTCATTCATGACGGTATTATTATAATGCTCTCAGCAGGTTACCTGATTCAGAGATCACCTGCTACCATCCACCACACCTGCTGCCGTTAGTAACTTAGTAACTCCATTTATGTCTCTACCACAGGGCAAATACAGAGGGCGGATAAATTACATTATCCTAAGCAACCAACCAGTAGTCTTTCAGTAACAGCATCTGAAGAAGTGGACTTTGACCTGGTACGAGTCACAGCAGAAGCATATAATTTCTTGAGAGAAAACAATGTTAGCAAAGTAATTGCCGATATGGGAGTGCTGATCTTGGATAGCTGTCTGAGACAATTTGCTTTGCCTGCTCTCCAATCACAGAATTCTGCTTCCAGTCAGTGACCCGACCCCTGGATAGGGCCAGTGATTTTCCATGAAAATTGAGAAATGTGATTGGCCATTGTAGGGGAATAAAAAAAAGGAAATAAGCATTTTGTAACTTTTTTAGATAAATTTTGTGTCAATTTGTACCCTACCCACTTTAGGACACTTTTTTGTTGGGTGTGGTGAGGAAAAGGGACTTCCATTGGTCCCCAGCCTATCATGATTTTCTGTACCCCGTAGCCCTTCCAGTAATCTTTCCACTGTAGGAGTGAATCAGGAGGCAGTGAGTGGGCAATGTGTGCCAGTGTTATGGGTGGGCTCACAATAAACCCCTGTCACGGACAGGAGATGCCGCCACATCTAATGTCAAAGACAGCAGGCATAGGCCTAAATCATACCTCCTTTTTACAGTAGAATTCCTAAACAAAACGGTTTCCCCATTTCCAAAGCTGTAAATGCACCTGTTCTGTTATCTCCATCTCTGTTCTTACTCGGTGGCACTGCTCCACTGCAAGGTTTGGGTAAGCCTCAGCAACTGTGGAGTCAAGCAGCCGCACCAAGGCTGATAAGATTCATTTTAGCTATTTGGAAATCCACTAAGATACCAGCTTTAGAAAAACAGCTCAAATATATGAGTGCAACAGTAAACAATGACAGAATCAGCTATGCACTTTTGAACAAGACAGAGCTTTCTTTAAAGTATAGGGGGCCCCCTTTCCGAACGTACATCAAGTTGCCGGCAACCCTAGTTCGGGACTGGACTCAGGAAGTCACATCGGGGTGACGTCATGGGCTGGAGCAGCTGCTGAGAGGCAGTGCGCTCTGCCTGGAGGTGGTCGACTGCAGGTTCTGGCACAAGAACAGCAGCACCTACGAGAAGGCCAGGGAGCTTGCTTCCATCGCAGTACAGTACGGCTGCACGGTGTCAGATGGCAGCTGCCCAACATCAAAGAAGAAAAACAGAGAAGTAAAAATACCCAGCTGCCATCTACATGATGGTTAGTGAGACTGGATGCCCATCACAATACCAGCCTCCTATTTGGAACTGGACTGCCCGTGGGAGGGGGTAGCCCTTCCCTGAAACTCTGCCACAAAGGGTTCTGGATGCATCAGATGGGTCGTGCTTGGGGCTGTGTGGCAGACTAATATCTGAACAGGGCAAATCCCTGAAGATCAAGGGTGGTGAGGTCAGGACAATAACCTATATGGCAAAAGAGAAAAATTCTGCCAGGGACTAACTAACCATAGTTTCAATTTTCAGTAATATGAAAAACTACAGTTTGCTGCATCGTGTTGAAATTGTTCCACTTTCATGATACTGAAACCACCTCTAAAGGCCAGAATACTGCTTTGTCATTTTCTTCCTCTTCTTACATGTAAAAAGAAATGAAATAGTGCTTACCGTTGAAATGAAACTGCACCAGCTCTGCAACTGGGAGTCCCATGCTGACTTATGGCCATGAGTGTGCCAGAAGTTGTAAGCACAACAGGAACACAGCTGAGCCAGGTGCACACTGCACTGCCTTAATGATTTTCAAACAGAAAATCAGTTATCCCGTGCCAAGATGGCCCCCTGTGCAGGTGGTCTGGTTTTGGGAGCAAACTCGAGTTACCGTTCTGGGATGCAGGTCAGGGACAGCTGCTGCGTGGCAGTGTGCCTCGATCAGGGTGTGTTCGATGGTGACCCCTGTAGCTGGGCCAGGGAGTTTGCTCCTGTTGCAGGAACATGCTGTGCTCATGCAAGGCCACCCAGAACAAAGCAGTCATTCTGGGGTAGGGGTGAGGGATGGGTGGGAGGGGCCTAAAAGGGAATAAAAGCAATTTTTGTGGTTCAGTCGGTTGCACACTCGCCGCTGAGGCTGGAAGAGCGGAAGGTTGGAGTTTCAAGCCCCACACCAGGCACTTGAGGTAAAATCCCAGCACCAACATCGTGCATCGTGAGGGGGATGCTGCACTCCTGAGGTGCCATCTTTCAGATGAGATGTTAAACTGAGGTCCTGTCTGGCTGTTCTGGTGGTTGTTCAGGTGGACATTAAAGATCCCATGGCACTTCTCAAAAAAATAGTGGAATTTTCCCGGTGTCCTATCAACATTTCCCCCATTCACTGAAAATACCACACAGTGAAAAAAGTAAGCATCCAAACCAAGGACTTCAATGTTAAAACATATTTTATTTAGAAAAAGTGCTAGTGCTCACTTCTGGCTCAAAACCATTCTGGTATTAGCGGGTGAAAAAAACTCATGTTTCGTTCAGCAATCTGCTTAACTTCATCAGAGTTGGTTTGGGTGCTTACTTTTCTCGATGTTTTGTTATTTAATGTTACAGCAACAAACCTCTCTCAGTGTGGTAATTTTGCCTTTTACTAAGAATACCACCAACAGCTTAATCTGGTTCAGTTTCAGTTGATTACTATTTGTATCTCCCCCTCCCTGGGACGAGGCTGAAAATAGGCAAAATTGTCTCGCCCTCCTTTCCCGGTCAACAAAAAACAAAATAAATAAATAAATAAAAGCCATGTCCGTCAGTATGACAGTCTGGGGTTCTGGATTCCCCTGGGTCCTACTGCCTACCAAGATTAAATCCTAATCTACACAGTAGAATGCTTCAGGGAGAGGGGTAGCCCCTGCCATGGAGTGGAAAGCCATGGGTTACAGGGACCTGGGGAGACAAGGGATACATCCCTGAACAGGGCATATCCTTGGAACAACAAGCGTGGCTGGGAGAAAAAGCTCTGTGGAAAACAGAAAATGATTTATCCGCTTGAAGCTGGGGTGGGGGTGGGAGGTTGCACATTTTGCAATATGCTCATTTTCTGGGACATCAGTGCAATTTAATCCATTCTGAATTTTCCCATCCCAAAAAATGAGATGTGCAAGACCAAGGGGGCACAATTTAAAGATAGAGGGGGAACAGCTCAGGGGCAACGTGAGGAAATATTTTTTCACTGTGAGAGTGATGGAAGCATGGCACTGCCTTCCTGAGAATGTTGTGGGGTCAACAACAATGGGGGAATTCAAGAATGCATGGAACAGACATAAGGCAATTATAGTGGGGGGCAGGAGGAAGTAGGCAGTATGTTAACTAGAATCTGCAGCTTATCCAATAGGTAGGGAAAAGGGCAGACTGGGTGGGCCAAGAGGTCCTTATCTGCTGTCAAAGTCTATGTTTCTATGTTTCAAATAGGACACAGATGCAGTTGATGGGGGCAACTCAACACAGGACCACCAAAATAATCAGGGGTGTGGAGGACAAAAGCTATGAGGAGACATCAGAGGCCCTCCTTAGCATGTTCACCCAGGAGAGTGCGTGTGTGTGTGTGTATGTTGAGGGGGGGGCATGACTTTGGTATTCCACATACTGAAGTGTAACAACAAGATCAGTCACTCCAAGATGCCTGATCTGGTGTCTTCCAATAGGACACGGGGGCATGCTCTGACACTCAGAGGTGGGAAATTCAGGGGTAACATTATGAAGTACTTCTTCTCCTAGAGGGCGATGAAACTGCAGAACAAATAACAAGCAGAGACTGTGGATATGATGATAGCACAGACCTTCAAGGTAAATCTGTTCAAATTTCAGCTTACCAAGGGAATCACTGGATACCCCGGGTAGTAGAGTAGGGAACCCATTTAGCACATCTTTTAATAGCGTACTTATTCATACCTGCTTAGGAAGCAGGGGGCAGACATGCTGGACCCAGAGTCCTTTCTGACCCTTAATTGTTATGTTTTACTTAGAACGTGGGGCTGTCTCAACAGTTTGCAGGGGAGATTGGGATTGCTGTAGTGGAAACCAACATGAGCAGAAAAGCATGTCGTCTGTTACAGAGGGCAGCCGCAGGCACCACTAAATACTGAGAGGCAATGATGTCAGGCAAATATACCTTATATGGATAACGGGGGGATGAGAAATACAGAAAACACTGGAACTGTTAAATAAAATTGTGCCAAATGCATGGGGCACGACCAAAAAGTCCACCTTCATCTTTAGTGATCCAGTGAGGCCCAGAGGCTTGGTGGCAGCTTGTTGCTCCATCACACAGGACATAAAGGCTCAGGGATCATTTCTGGTCACATGCTCACTGGGTTGTCGTGTTAAAGAAGTGGTGCATTGCAGCACCCCCCCAGCAGTCAAATTTATGAGTTCCCTGATATGGTAGTGTTTCTCCCGAGTACGTTAAAGTCGCCCATCATGTACTGAATACATTTGGATGGTGACAGAATGCTTTGACTGCTACTCGTACGTTTGTGGCGGCTATGTTATTTGTGCATTCACAATCATGAGTAATGTTGTGCGTGATCATGCTGCCACATTCAAGAGTGCAGAGCTGTGCTTGAGCACATGGTCCTGATTGCAAGCGCATAATGTTGTTCGCGCATCCAGGCGGGATCATCAAGGATGTTGGGATTGTCCTTATCGATTGGACTGTACAAGGAAGTGGAGCAGCTACGTGGTTTCTTTTCCTTTTCTGGGTGATGGAGTGTGGAGCAAGGCCACAATGTGGAGTTCAGTGTTTGGTTTTAGAAGCATGGAGGATCGTCGAGGGACACGAGTGCTTGATGTGTGATGAAGGGAACTGCGTGGGGAGAGGTGTTTGTTAAGTCACAAGCTTTTTAGAGCTATTGTAGTGCTATGTTTTGTAGGAGCTGTAGTTTTAGGGTATCCAACTGAATTTGTAACATGGCAAGAAATGTTCGTGTCAAAGCAAGTATTTACATTGGTTAAAAGACAACACATGACTCGATAGCAAGCTGGTATTAATTCCCTAGTAATGCCAACTTGCCATCACGAGCGCGCTTACTGAATCCTCAGCTCCTCCCCATAGGTGGCGCTTCAAACTCATGTGCTGTGTGGTATCATCTTTTTCCTGGTATGTAGCAAGTTCCTTCCGAGTCACCCGCCCCGCGGAACTCTGGTACAGGAGCGATCACTCTGGGTGTTCAGAGAAACAGACAGAGACAGAAATGTGTTTGATTATGTCCTTCACACCCACCACCGAGGTAATTAAAACTACTGTCAATATTATCCATGCTTTTTAGTACTGTGCACCGTTGTTTACCACCCACCCACCCAATGGACCTCAGGGACTGAAGCAGTCGCTGTAAGTTACTTTTCACAAAGAAAATACGTAGAGTGCAAAAATCAGCACACTGTCGCCGTATTTTGTTGAGGGAGAGTTAGACATGCAAATGTACATTTCCCCTACAGTGCAGTAGTCTGATACATGAGTGCGATGTACAAGCGGAGGCATTCTGTGGCCAGCCAGCCAGGCGCAGCGGTTGAATTTCCGCATGGCGCCAGTGACCTGGGCTCGGAAGTGAGCCCGGAGTGGGAGGGCCAGTTGGGAGAAGGCTTGAGCGTCCCAGGGACAGCTCGTCTTCTCCAGGGAGGGAGGGGGTAGTGACTTGGTGCTTAACTGGCCCCAGATGGAAGTCAGGGGCATAGCAAGCACCGAACAGACACAGAGGGGAGGACGTCACAACGTCGGCGCTAGGCACCTTGATGTCAGGGCAAAGTGATGTCCATAGAAAAAGGAAAAATACCCTCCAGCTCCAGAAAGATGGAGTGCCGAGTATAGCCCCAATGTGCTCCCGCCTGCCTGGCTGCCTCGAGCTTGACGAGACAAGTGAATTGTTTGATGTGTTCCTGCCCCACCTCATCCCTGCCCAGGGAGTAAACCACAGCAGGATGGGAGAACGAGCCAGTACAGGTAAGGTGGGTAGCAGGGGTGGACTCCATTGGCACCTCCTGATGATGCAGGGCTGGTAGGGATGGCGGGGAGACAAACAGAAATTACAAAAAAAAAAAACCATAACCGTGGATTCCAAGCGCACATCTTGATGTTTTTGTCACTTGTACAACTTAATGTAAAGTTGGCACCTTTTATAAAATATCAGACACTACATTAATGTATGTCCAGTTTGCAACGTGCCAGATCCACACAGCATTTCAAACGGACAAAACTGAAGCATGATTTATGAAGTAAAATTACCGCCGTCCCTCATGTTTCTTTCATTCTAAGTTGAACAGTATTTTAACAATATTTACCTTGCACTTGTCACGTTACAAGCACATTAATCCACTCCAAAGTCAGACTCTACTAGGGAATTAATGCCTGGTTGGAGGCATGAGGCCAACCCCCAAACCAGACATTAATTCCCCTAGTAGAGCCCTCCTTTGTTGTGGATTAATGCCTACATGTCTTGAGTTTGAAGCATTTGTGTAATGTGACTAGGGTTCTAATTGTGATGGGGGGGTGTTACTGTTTTGGACTTTTGTAAATTTATTCTTTAGCACTTCAAGTCAATATATCCACTTTTCTGGGACTGCTTTAATTTATTACGCAGTTATCCACCTGTTCCTGAAATTTTACCATTGCCTCTGGGCTCGCAGCCGAAGGAGGCAGGAGTAGCTTGTACCGCAACTGGCAGCCTGACTTCATCCCCACACATGGACACACTTCCCTCCCACAACAAACGTGTTTTTATTCACTATAGCAGGCGACTCTGACACGAATCACTGCACACAGCAAAACAGATAAGGATCAAGGTCACTCTGTGCATTTAAACAGAGAGGTTATGCAAATTGCATGCAAAATGATGTGGCTAACTGGTTAAGTTACAAATATTTATTTACTGTGTTCAGAAGATCTTTGAGCTCAGGAGCCCTTTCTCAAAGGTATCTAAGTCAGGTAAGTTATGTACAGCAGGTCAATACAGTAAACAGATACAGCAGCGCAAGACAAATACATTGAGAACAGAAGCTTAGTGGTAAAATCTTGCTCACTTTCTTTCTGTATGTTAACATTTTCTGTAAAAACAATTTCAGTTTTATTGTATTTTTTAAACTTTATGTTTAATTATTTCCTTAACACAGAGAATTTACACAGTTGTATACTGTACTGTCTGCAATCAGGAAATAAAAACAACTTACATTCTTCTTGTCCCATTAGTATCGAACATTATATAACAAAGAGGTGATTTCCTTGCACAGTTTTTTCTTTCGAATGACAGTCTGAAAATTGTTCCGGCCATGGGCCTGGGTCACACTGCATCCTTGTTGTCGCAGAATAGACAAACACTGGCTGCGATTCATTATGTGGTGGTTCCTACACTGGGGAACTGCATAGAGTGCCCACAGCACTCTGCATCTGCAGACAGGTATGCACCGACAGTATTCACAACCGTAGGCTGCCTGTCTGAGGTCCTGCCCCCCCTCCCGGTGCACAGGTCCGCGGAGGGTGGACATTGTTGGCGCACTGGACCCCAGGCAGGCATTTTAATGTAAAGCGCTTCGATATCTCGAATTGTGCTATATAAATAAAAATTATTATTATTATATTATTATAAATTGGATGCCCATCCTGGGTCCCACAGTGGATCCCCTGCACCGTGGTGTGGGTCCAGGGAGGTGAATGCAACACATGGTATCCGCTGCACCTGCGGGAGGACATCAAACTATGGATCACATTATATACTATATACTGGGAAAGGTAAAGAAAATAGTGTGGGAAAAAAGTCTAGAGAAGAAAACAACAGAGAGCTTAATAGAAAGACACAAAGGACCAGAAAAGTCAGAGGGTTGTTTAACAGAGTTTTTGTGTGTGTGTGTGTGGGGGTTGCATGTGGAATAAAATCTATGTAGTGGTCCATTTGGTAAAATACCCACTTCTGCCATCTGATCTCAGATTGGGGGAGTTTATCTGAATACCTATAGGTCAAGCGTTTCGTATTGTAAATATCTACCATTACGGAGCGCCATCCTTCAGGTGTATGGGTGTTAGGCATGTGCCAGAGCTGTGTAATACAATTTCAGTTTTAGCTATTACCCTGTATAGTCCAGCGGCGATGTAACAGCTCACTACCTGTTAATACAACTAACTTGGCTGGCCAAGTCCCACGTGACCGCCCACAGGGACCACCACAGGTATGCACTTCTCCGTAAGTGCATCCACTCCCCAGTTCCCACATACCTTCCCTTTTCACCCGCCCATAACCACTATTCTCTTAGAACAACCAAAGCAGCTACCTCTATAGTACTCAAATTCTGAAACGACTTCAGCAGTGGGGACGATCTGATTCAAGATCAAGGAATCGGATTTGTTACATTCCGACCTAATTTTCAGAATTAGGATTTTTGCAACTGAAGTCTGGAAATCCTAACTCCAAACGTATAGGCTAAAACTTGTTTTTCTACAGGAGATTCAGATTTCAGAATTAGGATTCCAAATCGGACTCTGTGGTTCTTTTCAGAATCAGAATGGGATTGGAAAACAATGGGATCGGTAATCAGACATTCCTAATAAATCCTATGGGATCGGAATCAGCCAGTTCCAGTCATCTCTATTCAGCAGACAGATCTTCTTTTTCTCAGGCCACAGCAGAACAGCCTACTAGCCCCTTCAATAAACCCCCTGTCACATATTCTGAAGGGGGGAGTCTGCTTGAGCAGCTCGGAGATCCATGTAGCTACCCCTCCCACCTGAAACCCCTCTCTCAGCCCCCAGTATTGATCAATTAGTGGCAAAGAATACTAGCACCCATCTCCATTTCATTTTTTTAATTTTCTTTTTATTAGTTTGTAAGATCATCTTGTGTATGTATCGTAAAGCATACAGAAGATCATAACCAATGTCATACACCAAACTTAATGTAGGGTACCAAGTTGTTATTCCCAGTTTTGTACCTCATGAAGGGTTATTGCGATATTCAGTATTATCACTCCACTGCCTATCAAGCAATAAGCTCATACCAGTATTTGCTCTAAATGTGGACGACCCATAGGAAGAAAGCATGTAAGCAGCATTCATTACACTAGGATTTCCTTATACCTGAATGGTCTCAATGACTGAAATGGATATAAACAAATTAAAATTTGTATTCAATACAAACCTCCCACCACAGGAACCACTATAACTTGAGGGGCTACTAGTTGACAAAAGGTCATTTTTAGATAGTCCACTAACTGTATACAGAACTGCCAGCACTTTCTAGAACATTAGAGAGTGGCACAGAGTGGCTTACTCTTCTGAAAAAGGAAATAAACTATGAGTGTGCTACACACAGTACAAGGGAAAACAGTTGCATTTAATTGTAACACAATGGCAATGACGTGTCCTAACTACTGCAATTTAGACAATGCCCAGGGAACAAGCAGTGGCACAACTCACAATTCAGTTTACTATCTAACTCTGCACCAACTGAAGGCTTCAGCAGTGAATGATCATCATCAAACAGTAGGCCAAGGGAAGGAACTGCGTAGCACGAACTGGCGCCATACGGCAGGTGCCATTTTGTTAAACTCAAAGTCTTGTGCTTCCAGGCTCCAGCAAATATTTTTGTCAAAGAGATCTCACATACTAAAAAGTCAAGCAAATCAAGGCACACCCGCCCAGAGGCTTATGCGTAGAATCTTGAACCCGAGTTCAGCTAATGACATCTTAAGTTACTGAAAGAGCAACTGGCTTGGGAAGCTAGTTTCATTTTCAATGTGAGGGGCCTAAAAGTACTTACAAAGTGCTCCGAAGTGGAGTTGTGATACTGAGCACGTCTTATGCATATTCATAGCCCAAGGGCTAAGAATAGTTATCAACACATACCCAGTATCGCAGCTCCATGTTTAGAGCGCTTTGTCAGTACCTTTTAGCCCTCGTTACTGAAAATGAACTGGCTTCCCATGATCAGTGTTCCTTCTAGTATCTCAAGATATCGTTAGCTGAACTTGGGTTGAAAATGTAAATTTCAGAAATCTTGGTGCTCTCTTGGCTAGCCAGAAATATGGCTAATACGGAGGAAGGGCCAAGACAGCGATGCAGGCGTTGGCATATAAAGCTGGTAACAGAGCGCAGCATGTGGAGCGGCATGAAATGCTAACTGATTGTAGCATTTCAGGTAGGTGCCATGTAAAAGCGGCTAGAGAGAGAGAGATGGACTGTGACCTTTAGCAGGAGCTCAAGCAGTCTCCCTGTGCTGCAGACAACAGGATGATAACGGGGGTGTTTAGATGATTAGTACCTTAAGCAAACAGCAATCACAGGACAAAAGAACAGGCTACACAGGGACAAAAATGTCCACTGTAGACAGAGACCATAGTTTGTTATAACCATCATATTTAAATAGGGCTTCTATGAAAACAACTTCTGACTTACAAGTTTTGTTCAACCTAACAACTGTCCAACATAAGCATGTCTTTCTTAGGTGGTGAATACCGTACTCACAAAGCAACAAGAACCATCTTTCAGTCCAGTTCTTTGCCTTCAGCAGCCAGGTTCTGAGCACCAAAGTCCATCTTTATCTTCTGAAGTAGAACACTTGCGTCCTTAGGATCACTAAACATATACTGCTTCCCCACGTACACCACCTTTAATTTAGTTTGTTATTGTAAATTATGTGAAACCAAAGGATCTGAGCAGGGTCCTAGTACAGTCAAAGGCTTCACGCCTCTCCCACATTAAAAAGCTGAGATCAGGATATATTGACAAGTTCTCATCACTGTCTGTGCTGAGCAGTCCCAAGCGATGAGCTGCATCCAGAACTCGATCCTACTCCTGCAGCCCTTGTAATGTAACCAAAAATGTCCTCAGAGAATTTTCATTATCTCTCTTTTTGCATGGTGTAACATAAAATGCTCTGTATGGTGTCTTGGCTGGCTCCAGGTGATGCAACTCACCCAGCCAAGACCCTGCAAAAGCTGCAGATCATTCCCTTTGGCCACCTCGGGTAGTCCCAGTATTCTCAAATTCACTGCTCTTGCTAGAGTTTCAATAGCCTCTAGTCTGTCCTCAATTTTTTTTTTATTTATTTTTTATTTATTTATTTATTTATTTTTTTAATCGGGTTTGTTGTGGTGGTAACAGTCTAGAGGTTAGAGGAACGAGGTGTGAACGAGCTTGATACATCCAGCAGACCAGACCCGAGTTTGATTCTCACAACCTCCACTTGCATACTGTGTGACTCTGAGCAAGTCACTTAACCGCCCAGTGCTCCCAGGTCGCCCCTGAAAACAGGCACTTATGCCTAGTGGGCCTTACCCGGTTACCAAAGACTAAAATAAAATAAAAAATAAAAAAATGGTGCTGAAGCAGCAGTGTCTGTTGCCTCCATCAGAGCTGTGGAGGCATATGTTTCACAAAGAATCCGTCAGGAATCAAACTCATCAACTTTGTGATTCGGCATTAGCAATCTTTTATCTAACGCTTGAACTGCTTGCAGCAAGTCTATTTATGGGTTCTTCTACCTCAACCTCCGGATGCACAGTCACCTTACTACTGCCACTAGGCCCCTCTTTCAGGTCTCACCAACCTCCGTCATCTGTGACTTTTTTCAGATTTCCCAGTGTTCCAATATTTAGTCAGATGAGTAAGTCTGTTAATATTTATTGGTTGTAATGTTTGTAAGTAAATAAAGTTTGTAAACTGTCATTAGATGTAGTAAGATTAAAGATTCCCTGGAGACGGCTCTAGCTGAACACCTCCTCTCACTAATGTCTGCTGATCACGTGGCCCCACTGCCACCACCTGTCTCCCTTTCAACTCTCAGTAGTTCCTGTGTGTATACAGGAGCAACCCTCCGCCTCAGTGGCTACTATTCACCACCAAACTGTTCCACATTAGTGCCATAAACTTTCATGACCAGAAAGCAGTGCTTCAGATAATGTTGGCAGGTAAGGGTTATTTACCCACCAGTTATGAAACGTGGTGAGTAAAACAAAATTTGGATAGGTTCAAGTGTTTTAAATCTGGGAAAAAAAACAGCTCCTTTTGAATCATGAATGGTGCATGAAGCATTTTCAAATGTTAGGATGAGTATTGGTACTCATAAAAAAAATTCTGAAGATTATTTTTAAAATAGGTGGCGTAAAATAGGCAGTTACCCAGCTTGGAACCCTGAATGTAAGTCATTTGTATTTGTGTGTTGTGTTGTGTTGTTAAGGAACAAGCACTTGTGTATCCTACTGTACTATTAACTAAGCACATTCTGCACTCTGCTCTGCCAAGGGACCCCCACAAAAACGAGATACTGTATTTCAAGGTGCCATCCTGCCATCTGTCGACATAAATTCCAAATAAATAAAAAACTAAATTTTAGTGGGGTCCTGCTCGTTTTTGTATTACAATTTCAATGAGTTTTCAATAAAGACACAGACAGAGCAGCACAGAAATTACAGAGTAATCAACCATGTGCAAACACAGTACTGAAGCATAACATAGACCCAGTTTGGTCACAGTTATACATCAGTTTCAATCAGTGCCAGTACACCTCCACAGTCCCCTTATAGAGAAAGTTAACACTTTCTCTCTCGTACAGCAGTGAGAGGTATAAAGTGTCCTTGGGACATACTGGCACCATTTCTGGTCTCCCTAGTTAGATCACCCCACCAACCATGATCCCCACTGCTCCTTCCAACCCCCCCCCCCCACCTGTAGAACAAATTACATGTTCTGTTCCATAATGTTTATCACCCACCTATGCCACTTCTCCTCAAACTAGTGGGGTCCTGCTTCTATTCAATTTTAGGATCTGGAAGGATGGAAGGTCAGAAGAGTCGTTCAAGGTCACGCAATGAGCCAGTGACTCGGTTCTAGGATCACCTGGTTCACAGATCAGTGCTCCAGTCACTGGACCCCTTCACTACTTGTCATATTAAAATAGGACCAACACAGAGCAACATGCTGAGTGACATAAAAGAAAGATGCGTTCCACTCGTTAAAGGGAAACAGCCAAGTATGAATGCCCACACCTCAGTGTAGGGTAGCCCTCCCAATTAGCATTTTCGCAACAGGATAACATTTTTTATTTGTAGGCTTTTAAGACAGGTATATTTTATCTGGTTGATCCTGCTGTACCTCTCGCTAGTATCTGAAGCAAGCACCTCTAGTGGCGCATCCCACAAGCTCCAACGGTTGCCCCCACAGCTGACATCAGAGCGGGAAGCAGCCACAGGAGAGAGCGAGCGAGTATATTAAGTCCTTATTAATGGTTTGTCAACTGCTAGTCTATCCTTAGTTTCAGTGTAGCACCAGAACTGGCAGATTGCAAACAAGTGTTAGTAATAGCTCCAGCTATTAGGACTTACTATACATGCTCCTGCAGTTGCTCCCCAGTTGGAACATCAGCTGTGGGAGCTTGTGGAATGTGCACTAGCAGCTCTTGCTTCAAAATGCATAAAGGAAGGACAGCAAGAGCAAGCAGATAAAACAGAACTATTGTAAAAGCTTGCAGGTAAAAAAATTTTATCTTGGTTGCGAAAATGTTAATTGAGGCTTGTCTCATACTGAGGTGTGGGGTATTTATACCTGGACGCTTCCCTTTAAGCGTGCGTGTGTGTGTGTATATACGCATGTTCAGTTTTGTGGTGTGTTGTGTGTGAGTGTTATGTATGTATTGTGTGAGTGTATAGTGTGAGTGTGTGCATGTGAGAGAGAGAGAGAGGGAGGGAACGAAAGACTGTGTGTGTGTGTGTGTGTATGCGCACATGTACAGTTTTGTGGTGTGTTGTGTGTGAGTGTTATGTATGTATTGTGTGAGTGTACAGTGTGAGTGTGTGCATGTGAGAGGGAACGAAAGACTGTGTGTATGTGCACATGTTCAGTTTTGTGGTGTGTTGTGTGTGAGTGTTATGTATGTATTGTGTGTGTGTGCACGTGAGAGAGACAGAGAGAGGGAACGAAAGACTGTGTGTGTGTGTGTGTGTGTGTGTGTGTGTGTATACGCACATGTACAGTTTTGTGGTGTGTTGTGTGTGAGTGTTATGTATGTATTGTGTGAGTGTACAGTGTGAGTGTGTGCATGTGAGAGGGAACGAAAGACTGTGTGTATGTGCACATGTTCAGTTTTGTGGTGTGTTGTGTGTGAGTGTTATGTATATATTGTGTGAGTGCATGCATGTGAGAGAGACAGAGAACGAAAGACTGTGTGTGTGTGTGTGTGTGTATGCGCACATGTTCAGTTTTGTGTTATGTATGTATTGTGTGAGTGTATAGTGTGAGTGTGTGCATGTGAGAGTGACAGAGAGAGGGAACGAAAGACTGTGTGTGTGTGTGTGTGTGTGTGAGTGTGAGTGTGTGTCTGGAAAGCCAGAGTGCCCACCCTAAATGGGATAGCTAGTGGGCAGGGACATGTCACTCACTAAATATTTAAGCAACTTTTGACATTTTGTTTTTCATAAAGTGTAAGGTTTACTACCTCCTGCACTATGTGGTGTGCAATAAGGTTTCTTTCACTGGCTGTGAATCCTACATTGTACCACTGTCAGCTGGTTTCCATCTGTATCCATCCCTCCACTGCCTAGTCCTCCTTTCCCGGTCAACAAAAACTAACAAAATAAAATAAAGTTGCTATTGTAAGGCAAAGCAAGGCAGTCTTATTTCAGTGGCACCCCTTCCCCGAGTCTCAGGGCACCTTACAGATCAAACCATAAACTACTGCAAATAACACAGAAAAGAAACGACCGTCCCCCAGAAATGACAACTCTTCCTGATACTGGGGAACTGTTCAGATGCAGTGCAGACACAGACAGCAGGCACCACGAAGTTGGCAGCAGGTACATTTAGGAAAGACAATAGAAGCTAGTTTTTCATGGAGAAGGAGGTGAGGGGATGAATGGGTTGCTGCAGGAGGTGGTTTGTATGAAATTGGTGAGGGGAATTAAATAGGGTGGAACTGATAGATGGACTTGGTAAAGACATCAGAAAGGGGTGAGGGAGGTGAGAGTCAAGAGCCAGTAGGGATGTCTTATTCAACATTAACAGAGTTGATGATTTGATACCTTTTTATTGGACCAACAAGAGTCAGAGATTTACAAAACACAAGCTTTCACACTATACAGAGCCCTTCATCAGGCAATGGCAGAATCTTCAAAAATGAAACAAACATAACTAAATTGGGTAGAACTATAAATAAACTTTCATACATGGGTGACAGTTCTGTTGATAAGGAAGTAAAGAACTGGATGTGTGCAGAGGCAAAAAACAAACAAACAAAAAAACCTGTCTTCGAAATCCTATGATCTAATCAAATTAGAAAAGTAGACTTCTCTCCATGGATGGAATGTGACAGCAGGAAGCATATGTAAGCAATAACCTACGACAGGGTGTGTGGCTACTGAGGATTAATTAACACCTTGGGTGTGTTGAGGCATAAGGCGAAGCCAAGTGTCCTCACAGCACCCAGGACGTTGATTAATCCCCAGTAACCATACACCCTGGAGTGGGTTAATACGCTTATAACATGGGATACAAGGAATATTTAAAAATATTAATGTATCTATTACAAAACGTAAATGCTGTTCAGGATTTCTGTATCCTGCAATGTAATAAAGTAGTCCCTTTGTAAAAATATTGTTTCTTGTCTTTTTTAAAGATTTTTCTACTTGTATGTACAATAATGACTCATGAAACTGTATGACAGTTCAACATTTTTATATTTTTACCTCGTACCTTGCTTTACATGTGAATAGCCAGTGTGTAACACAGTGAAGTCAGAAGAAACTTTAACTCAGCAGATCATGGAAATTACCATCTTTACATGTGCAAATATTTAATCCACAATCAACTGTCAAAATGTACGTTTGGAGATATTAACTTTTTCTTGTGCAGGTATTAATGATCATATTTGCAAATAACGGAACGAGGGATTACACTGTGCATATTCTGTTGTACCACAATGCGTAATTTGGAACTGCACAAACAGATTTTAACATGCAGCAATGTTCCACCAAGATATGGGAACTCCGGAAACTGTTATCTAATGGACAGTTCCATATTAAATCAACAGTGTAGCATTAATCAACGGCAGTGGGACAGTTCCATGGATTAATCAACTGCACTTCGAGATTCATTAATGGAAAGCTGTCCTGATCGTGCCCTCCCGCCCCAGCCAAGCTTACCCTCCGGTTAAGCTTTTAATGTATGTTGCGGTGTTTTTCTCGCACGGCAACATACATTATTTTAACTTTAAAAAGTCGGAACCTGGAAGTATGGGACGTGTAGGGGAGGCTCCATTATCTGTAAAGGTGCGGCGACGCACTGCTCGCTTCAATATTTTTGTATTACCAATAGCAACTTTATTTTATTTTGTCGCTGCTCTGAGAACCAGGCCTCGGCTTCAGAAAAGGAGCTCTGCAGGGAGGACAGAAGGGAGTGGCGGTCCGCGTGGCTGTCAAATATAACCCCGTCATCGACGTACAGAAGCATTTGTCCTGAGCAGGCCTTTGGGAGAGTATTCAAGTACATGCTAAACAGGAGGAGGTCCGGTATTATGCCTCTCTGTAGAGCATATGTTAGGCCATTGTTGAACTACGACAGCCCGGTGTGGAGCCCTATATCCAGAAGTGGAATTGGGAGTCTTGAGAGGGTGCAGAGATGGGCTACAAAAATAATTTATGATCTTAAAAATAAACCGTATGAGGAGCACCTTAAGTTTAATGACCCTGGAGACTAGAAGGATTCAGGAGGGCCTTTTGATGTGTTATGACAATGCAGGATCCCCATTTACTATACGAACTAAATCTTGAATTTAAAAGTAATAATATAGAAACCAGAGGCCACCCACTGCAACTCCAAACTAAAATGTTTACAGGAAATAAAAGGAAGGCTTCCTTCACACAAAGAGTACTTGCTCCCTGGAATAAACTGCCCTTAGAGGTTATCATCAGTAGTAATAAGACTCAGTTTGAAAACGGTAGGATGACCATTCTTGAAGGAAATAGTTTAGCGTATTACAGATGATGGATAGGAACTTCTCATGGGCCCACCTCAGTATGAACCTTAGTATAAAATAAGCCTGAGCTCATAAGCCCGCCTTTCTTGTGTATTTCTGAAGTTGAACAGGAATGGCAGACACGATAGGTCAACAGGCCTTTTTTCTGCCAACAGACCCTGTATTATGCCAGTGAGAGGTTCTGTGTTTCATTTTTTTCTTGGCCAAAACAGCAGCCTCCAAACTGTCCTTTTATGGCGTCGCCGCCCTTTGAGAATGTACTATAGAATGCTGCAATGTAGAAAGGGAAGACAGGTGCAAGCAGTGTGGCCCACTGACACTGTCACCTACTGCCTGGTAGCTTAAACTTGTGAAGGGGGGAGGGGAGGGATGGCAGAGAGAGAGAGAGCTGTCGGGGGTCCGATAAAGGAGGGGCTCGGTCTCCACCCCTCTGGGGAGCTGGAGGAATGCAGGAAAAGGCCGACTGGTAAGGTGCTGACCGGGGGAAGACTGAATCCCCATGGGAACACGAGCAGGGGAAATGAAAGTATACATAAAGGGTGGAAGGTAGTCCTGCTAAATGCCAGGAGCTTGGGCACTAAAACGCCTGAGCTCCAGGCGATGCTAACTGAAGGAGAGGTGGATGTGGCAGTGGTCACTGAGACCTGGGCCACTGCAGGGCACGACTGGGACCTGAACCTGGAGGGTTACACTATGTTCAGGAAGGACAGGGGGGAGGGAAGGGGAGGAGGGGTAGCAATAATAGTCAAAAACTGCATTGGCATAGGAGGAGTGGAGGAGGTGGAGGGAACTGTGGAGGTGATTTGGGTCACCTTGATAACAAATGGGGGCAAGAGAGTAAAAATAGGAGTGGTGTATAGACCCCCTGCACTGGCGGAGGCGGAGGAGAGTCTGGTGGCAGATGTTGGGAGACACTGCAAATTGGGCAGGGGAAGGGTGGTGGTGTTGGGGGACTTAAACATGCCAGGAACAGACTGGGAGACTAGGACATCCTCGGTGGCCAGGGAACAGAGGTTGTTGGATGTCTTTCAGGATGGCGTTCCTAACTCTGCAGGTGGGGGAATCGACCAGGGAGGTGCAAATACTGGATGTGGTCCTGGCAGACAGTGACCAGATTGGGGGCCTGGAGGTAAGGGACCCGTTGGTGGGGAGCGACCATGCCATGGTCTGGTTCTGCCTGGACCTAGAAGGAGTAGAAGGCTGCACAAAGACGGAGGTAACCGACTTCAGGGGGGCGGATTTCAAGGAAATGGGAAGGATCCTTAAGAAGCATTTGGATGGGATTGGGCCAGACATGGACGCTGACAGTAGGTGGGAAATCATCAGGAGAGGGGGTGCAGGATGCTACCAGCACCTGTGCAAGAGTAAGACAAAAATGTGGTAGGGCACGTAAACCCTGCTGGTGGACCGGGAGGTTCAGGAGGTGATCAGGGGCATTTCAAGTGCTCAAGGAGTGAAAGGGACTGAGGGGAGTACGAGCTGATGACCAGAAGGGCCACTAGGGTGGTGAGGGTGGCTAAGGCAAGGAAGGAGCAGAACCTGGCCAGGGAAATTAGAAGAAGGAATAAGGGATTCTTTAGATACATTGGGGAAAAACTAAGGGTGAAGGGGCAGATTAGCAGGATTAAAACAGGGGAGGGATGGGCACAAGATCTGGGGGAGCAGGCTGAGGTACTAAATGAGTACCTTGCCTCAGTTTTAACTAAGGAAAATGGGGGGGCTGCATCATACATGGGAGGAGATGGTGAAACTAAGAGGAGGGGGACCCTTGTCGATCGTCGGGTCTGTGGAGAGGATGGGCCTTCATTGGCAGGAGGGGAGAAGACAAGGCAGGGGGACGAGGTAACGGAGGTGGAAATCATGGCAGAGAGAGTGAGGGAAGCCCTCCAGTCCCTAAAGATGGAGAAAGCACCAGGGCCAGATAAACTACATCCCAGAGTACTGAAGGAACTGGCAGATGTCCTGGCGAAATCCCTGGTGGAGCTTTTCAGCATCTCTCTGAGGACAGGGTGGGTGCCCCAGGACTGGAAGGTGGTGCATCTAGTGCCTATCCCTAAGGGGGGGATCAAGGGAGGTGGCAGGGAACTACAGATCCATCAGCCTGACATCGGTGGTGGGCAAGGTGATGGAAGGCATTGTCAAGGAGTGGCTGGGGGGAGGACCTGGAAAAGTCGGGGTGCCTGGACGATAGACAGCATGGATTCATCCAAGGGAAATCATGTCAGACAAACCTTGTGCAGTTCTATGACTGGGTGACGAGAGCCTTAGACCTGGGTAGACCGGTGGATGTCCTCTATCTTGACTTCAGCAAGGCGTTTGACTCTGTTCCTCATGGGGGCCTGTTGAATAAGCTAGGACAATAGTTCTCAGACTGTCACAGTGAGCCTCCCCAAATCCATGGAAAAGATTTTGAGCCTCCCCAAAAATAGAAATAATTTTGGGCCTCCTCAAATAAAAATAACATACTGAACTTTGTGCAGTACACCATGAATAAATTGAAACCCCTTTGAGTACCTGGCTCAAATTCAGTTCTTTGTCTTATACTGAGTTGGAACTTTTGAAAAAGAGCTCCTGTGCTAAATAAACAAATATTATTATTCAGCCTATTGTAACGCACCCCCCCACACAGGCCAACCTACTTGCTCCGCTATTTTCATTCTTGAACCATTGCTACCCCTTCTTGCAGTACCTTCATGGGTCAGACTACTTCTTCTGTTTCTTCTCTATATGAAATAACCTTCCTACATACTTTGCCTCCCCCCCCCCCGCCTTCTCTGCTCCTAAGCAACATCTTGAGGATTACTTTGCTCCTTCCTGCTATTGCTCTTAGCACTTCTACACTCAACCCTTGTATTTGGGCTGTTCTGCCATCAGTCTACAAATTGATCAATTACCACCACTCATTATTATTTATTGTTCATATATATTTATTTGCACTATTGCTCATTGTATATTTCTTGATTGTTTCGTAGTTACCTTTTGACATTTTTTCACTCCCTAACCTTCCCCGTGTACACCTGAAATGTGCCTTGGCTCATTCACCTTCCCTCATCACCTATTAGTAAATAAATACATAAAATTCACCTACTATTATCCTCTTTCAGTTTGTTTCATCTCTTCACACAAAATATATGAAACTCAAAATTTAAATACTGTACTTTTTCAAACTTGCTTGAGCCTCCCCTGAAACAGGTTGGGGCCTCCCAAGGGAGGCTGGCTACACCATTTGAGAACCACTGAGCTAGGAGAAATGGGGGTGAGGAACCAGATGATCAGATGGATAGACAATTGGCTCCAGGACCGGACCCAGAGGGTCATGGTTGGCGGGATAGTCTCATCCCCAAGGAGGGTCATCAGTGGGGTCCCTCAGGGATCAGTCATTGGGCCCCTCCTGTTCAATGCTTATGTCTCCGACATGAGGAAGGGTATCAGGAGTGAGCTGAGTCTCTTTGCGGATGACTCAGAACTAGGGGAGGAGGTGGATGGGGAGGAGGGAAGGGGAGGGTGGCCCTACAGGGGGGACCTGGAGGCTCTGGAAAGGTGGTCTAGAAAGTGGAAGCTGATGTTTAATGCAGGGAAATGCAAAGTACTGCATCTGGGACCCAGAGACCTGGGCCAAGAGTACACCCTGGGGGGGAATGCTACAAGTCTCAATGGCTGAGAGGGACCTGGGGTGGTGGAGGATGTCAAGATAAACAACTCTGAGACTTGTAGGGGGGCAGCGGCCAAGACCAACAAGATGCTGGGATGCATCGCCAGGGGGATCACCTCCAGAAGGAGGGAAGTGATACTCCCCCTGTATAACTGCTTGGTGAGACCGCACCTCGAGTACTGCATGCAGTTTTGGAGCCACACTTAAAGAGGAACATTGAACTCCTGGAGAGGGTCCAGAGGAGAACCTGAAAATGATCTGGGGCTTGGGGACAGGACCTATGCGAGAGGCTCGAAGAGCTATATATACACATTGGAGAGAGAAGGACCGGGAGACATAATAGAGGTCTTCAAGTACATGAAGGGGTTAAATAGGGAGAAGCAGTCAAGGTGCTCCGAAGGAAGGGGGGGGGGCAACTAGAGGGCATGGGTGGAAGCTGGAGGGGGGGAGATTCAGAAGAAAAAGGAGGCAGCGCTACTTCACTGAGAGGGTGGTGGAGCCATGGAATGCGCTGGCCAGGGGGCTGGTGGAGGCAGAGACGGTGGAGGAGTTCAAGAGGGGGTGGGACAGGTAGAGGGGAAGGGTTCTGGATGCAAAGTCCTGTGCAGTGGGAATATGATCAGCTCCCAGGGTGGGGGCTGACCAAACGAGCAGACACAAAGACCATTTGGCCTATTCTGCTGGCATTTTAATATGTTAGTATGTTAGCTTGCCACTGCAAAAGCCCCACCTCATGTAGCTCTCTGATTTTGCCTTAAAGGGGAACAGTCAGCACTAAGAGCCTCACACCCAAGTGTGGGACTGGGCCCTATTTGCACTTTGTCTGTAACAGCTTTTTTATTTCTTAGCTTACTATTTACTGCAGTATAGCAGATTGTATCAGACTGATTCTTGTATTTTCTATAACTACATATCCCAGAATCCCCTGCAGCTGACAACAGAGGAGGGCTGCAACAGTGGGCGATTCAATAGGCTACAGTGCATTTTAGAGGTTTTATAAGTTCTAGGGCCCCATATTCTAGGGCTCTAATTGTTTCTTTTTTTTTTCTCTCTTTCACATCTCTACTCCTGTTTTCCCACCCCCTGCACAGTTCCATGCCCTCATGTTCATCCTTTGCTGTCCCTCTCAACTACAATCTTCCACCTGAGCACCTTATTATAGTAATACTACAGTTAAACTTAAATTATTTCCTATTGTTGTCACCGATTTCAAATATATATATATACACATATATATATATATATATACATATATACATATATATATATACACACATATATAAATGTGGTAGGGCCCGAAAACCCTGCTGGTGGACCAGGGAGGTCCAGGAGGTGGTGCAGGGAAAGAAGGCAGCCTATAGGCAATTCAAGTGCTCAAGGAGTGAAAGGGATCGAGGGGAGTATGAGCTGATGGCTAGAAGGGCCACTAGGGTGGAGAGGGCAGCTAAGGCAAGGAAGGAACAGAACCTGGCCAGGGAAATCAGGAGAGGGAACAAGGGTTCTTTAGATACATTGGGGAAAAAGCGAAGGGTGAAGGGCAGATTAGCAGGATTAAATCAGGGAGAGATGGGCACAAGACCGGGGAGCAGGCTGAGGTACTAAATGAGGTGCTTCACCTCAGTTTTCACCAAGGAAAATGGAGGTGCTGCATCATACATGGGAGGAGACAGAGATACTGAGGAGGGACCCTTACCGATCGGCGTGTCTGGGGAGGGGGGGGGAGGCATCACTGGCAGGAGGGGGGAGGGCTAAGCAGGGAGAAGAGGTACTGGAAGTGGAAATCACAGCAGAGAGAGGGAAGCCCTCAGCTCCCTTAAAACGGAGAAGGCACCGGGGCCAGATAAATTACATCCCAGAGTGCTGAAGGAACTTGCGGATGTCCTGGCGAAACCCTTGGCGGAGCTTTTCACCATCTTTCTGAGGACAGGGTGGGTGCCCCAGGACTGGAAGGTGGCGCATATAGTGCCTATCCACAAGGGGGGGATCAAGGGAGGTGGCAGAGAACTACAGGCCTGTCAGCCTGACATTGGTGGTGGGCAAGGTGATGGAGGGCATTGTCAAGGAGAGGCTAGGGGGGGCACCTGGAAAAGTCAGGGTGCCTGGACGATAGACAGCATGGATTCATCTCGGGGAAATCGTGTCAGACAAATCTTGTGGAGTTCTATGACTGGGTGATGAGTGCCTTGGACCTTGGTAGACCAGTGGACGTCCTCTTTCTAGACTTCAGCAAGGCATTTGACTCTGTTCCTCACATGGCCCTGTTGAATAAGCTGGGAGAAATGGGGGTGGGGAACCAGATGATCAGATGGATAGGCAATTGGCTCCAGGACCGGAGGGTCGTAGTTGGTGGGATAGTCTCATCCCCAAAGAGGGTCATTAGTGGGGTCCCACAGGGATCAGTCCTTGGGCCCCTCCTGTTCAACACCTACGTCTCTGACATAAGGACAGGAATCAGTAGTGAGATGAGTCTCTTTGCGGATGACTCAAAACTGGGGGCGGTGGTGGATGGGGAGGAGGGAGGGTGGCCCTACAGGGGGACCTGGAGGCTCTGGAAAGATGGTCTAGAAAGTGGAAGCTGAGGTTCAATGCAGGAAATGAAAGGTACTCCACCTGGGGCCAGAATCCGGGCCAAGTGTCACCCTGGGGAAATGCTACAAGTCTCGATGGCTGAGAGGACCTGGGGTGGTGGTGGTGGATGTCAAAATGAACAACTCGGAGACTTGTGGGAGGGCAGCAGCCAAGGCCAACAGGATGCTGGGATGCATCGCTAGGATCACCTCAGAAGGAGGAGTGATGCTCCCTCTGTATAACTGCTTGGTGAGGCCACACCTTGAGTACTGCGTGCAGTTTGGAGGCCACACTAAAGAGGGACATTAAACTCCTGGAGAGGGTCCAGAGGAGGCAACCAAAATCATTTGGGGCTTGGGGACAGGACCTATGAGGAGAGGCTCAAGAGCTAAATATGTACACATTGGAAGAGAGAAGGGACCAGGGAACATGACAGAGGTCTTCAAGTACATGAAGAGGGTAAATAGGAGGAACAGTCAGAGTGCTTGAAGGAAGGAAGAGGGGGCCACTAGAGGGCATGGGTGGAAGCTGGAGGAAGATTCAGGGAGAAAGGAGGGTGCTACTTCACTGAGAGGGTGGTGGAGCCATGGAATGCACTGCCTAGGGGCTGGTGGAGGCAGAGATGGTGGAGGGTTCAAGAGGGCTGGGACAGGTATGGGAAGGGTTCTGGAAGCAAAATCAATGCAGCAAGAATATCGGAACTGGGAAGGGAGAAGCCAGAGAAGGCGAGGGGGCAGCAGGTCAGCACCCAGGGTGGGGCTGACCAATCGAGCAGAACTCGAAAGACCGTTAGGCCTATTCTGCTGGCATTTCAGTATGTTAGTGTATATATATATATATATATATATATATATATATATATATATATATACTATATATGTATATATATATGATAACACACACACACACACACACATACACACATATATATATACATATATATATATATATATATATACATACACACACACACATACAAACATATTTACTTGCATTGTATATTGCCTTATTTTGTATTCTGTATGCATCATCCCTTTGTTGTATTTGTACCCTTTGTCCCCAGGTCGCACCTAGAAACAAGCTCTGCTCTGTGTGCCTTTCCCGGTCACCAAAATTTTAAATAAATAAATATTAAAGATTGCACAAAGCAAAGCACAAAAACATTCGGTCCACCCTGCGATTGCCCGGTTGCCCAAAGATGCTACATTCCATGGAATAGGGCCACGTTGGCCCAATGCTAAGCCACTTAGCATTGCCCTGACATGGCTCCCGAAGTACAGCACCACAACGGACAGCACCAGAGTGCAATTTGCCATATTCAGAGGGACCCATGCAAATGAGCCCACTGGGCATGCAAGGTGCTATGGGGCCATTTGCATGCTCCTTATGGGCTGATCTGCATGGGTAGGCAGGCATGTTTGTGTGGTGCCACCCCCCCAACTGCCCGTTCCCAGATGTGAAGTAATCCCTAGTGCTAATGGTCCTCCCCGGCTGATCGCCAGCCCGGTAATGATAGAGTAATGTCCTAGTGCTAGTGGCACCCACCTTCCCTCGAATCCCAGCTCCGCAATGATAGAGTAATACCCTAGTGCTAGTGGCACCCACTCTCCTTCCAATCCCAGCTCCAAAGTAACAGTACCCATCCTTGGTGGTACTGGTCCCCCCTCCTCCCACGATCGCCAGCCCGGATTTACAACCAACCCCTCCCTGGTGTCCAGTGGTCCTCTCTGCGGCACTGGGACACCCCCCCCACTCACCTCAGCAGTAGCCACCATGGTGCCACAGGAGCATACAGTGCCTGGAACAGCCCTCCACAAACCTCCTTCCCCAGGCCACCATATATGCAGGCAGGGAGTGCACCTCTTATTTATAGGATAGGGTGATGTGCCCTGCCTGTAAATAAGAGATGCACTCCCTGCATGTACATAAGGCAGCCTGGCCAAGGAGGTGTGTGGAGGGCTGTGCCGGGCACTGTATGTTTCTGTGATACTGTGGTGGTTACTGCAGAGGTGAGTGTGGTGGGGGGGAACCACTGAATGCCACGGAGGGGTTAGTTGTAAATCTGGGCTGGAGATGGGAGGGCACTACCACCAGGGATGGGTACTCTTACGTCAGGGCTGGGATCAGAGGGAGCGTGGGCACCATGAACACCAGAGCATTACTCTATCATTACGGAGCTGGGATTGGAGGGAGGGTGGGTGCCACTAGCACCAGAGCATTACTCTATCATTATGGAGCTGGGATCGGAGGGAGGGTGGGTGCCACTAGCACCAGAGCATTACTCTATCATCACGGAGCTGGGATCGGAGGGAAGGTGGGTGCCACTAGCACCAGAGCATTACTCTATCATTACGGAGCTGGGATCGGAGGGAGGGTGGGTGCCACTAGCACCAGGGCATTACTCTATCATTACGGAGCTGGGATCGGAGGGAGTGTGGATGCCACTTTCACCAGGGCATTACTCTATCATCACGGAGCTGGGATCGGAGGGAGGGTGGGTACCAGTAACACCAGAGCATTACTGTATCATTACATAGCTGGGATCGGAGGGAGGGTTGGCACCACTAGCATCAAGGCATGCTTCTCACAGTACGGGGATGTTGATTGGCCGGGGGGGGGCACATTTCCTCCGCCAACCTCTAGGGTTGCACAGCAGTAAAATGTGGCCTTCATCAGCAGTATCTGTGCTGCACAAGGGGACAACATGAAAGGTTTTACTATCGCACTGTGACATCTCGGAAGCTGACATCCCTGACAGTGACAGACACAATGCCGAGTGTCAGCACTGTACTGTCAGGGACGTTGGCATGTTTTCTTTGGGGGGCTGCATCCCCAAAATCCCCCATGTGGGGGGCTATGCCCCCTACACACCCCGGTCTCTAAACATACAACTCCGAGTCAGAGTTGTCTCAGAGAGGGGGCGCAACACTGGGAGATGCACCGCTGGTGTCTGCAGGGAACAGCACAGCGGCCTGACGATTTTGGGTAAAATCTGTCACTGTGCTGGTCTTCTCGGTCGCGGTGTCGACCTACGGTTGGCATACCCACACAAAACGCTCTTGCGTGATGCAAATACTTTCAATACTGCATTGTTCCAATATTGAGGTCCCCACCCCTCCATTTGTATTGCGCCTCCCTCCAGAGTTTGTCTGGGCGCAAACTGGACTTATGAATATAGAAAATCTGCACAAAGCCCAGTTTGCGCGCGCAAATCAGGATTTGCTCCTGGGCAACCTTTTAAATATCAAGTCCCTGATCTTTTGTTTGCACAAGAACAGCAGTACTGGCAAACATCTGATTGGAGCTTATAAAAGCTGTAACGTGCACTAGCAGGCTACTGAATCTCCCACTGCTGCAGCTCTGAATTGATGTCGGCTGCAGGGGATTCTGGGATTAGTAGTTACAGAAAATGTCAGCTGGCAACTCAGCAGAATCAGTCTGATATAATATATTACTCTGCCCTAAACAGTAAGTGGAGGGAAAAAAAAGGTTTTTGCACACAGAGTGCCAACTGGACCCAGCCCCACATTTGAGTGTGGGAATGCTTAGTGCTGACTGTTCCCTTTAAAGGAGATGAGAGTACCCAAAGCATCAGTACATACAAGCGACAATTTTGACCTGTACATTTTTGCTGTATTTTACAATGTCCCTGTTCTCAACAATCTTGTAAGATGCCCATGTTTTGAGTCTGCTGCAGTTGTTTTTTTTTTTTACATTTGCAATAATAAAAGGAGTGCTTCTTTTGATACAATATAGCTATCCCCAGGTTTTCACAATTCTTCTCCGCTGTGTTTGCACACTCGTCTTACAAGGCTGTGGCATCCTAGCTCAACTTCATCATTAGAAAAGTGACGTTAAGACAACAGGAGTTCAGAAACAGCTCAGAATACTGATGAAAACCTGGGGGCAGCCATATTAAAAGGTACGCTCCTGTTAATGACTTCAACTGCAAATAAACTGCTAAATCAAACTCAGAATGGAGGGGACACATGGCATCTTACACAACAGAAGAACAAGAGCACTGTAAAAAAGAATAAAACAGTATAGGTCAAAATGTTTCACCACAACATGTACTGCTGCTGTAAGTACAGTTCCAGGCACACACCACTGTTTGTGTGAAGAAGTGCCTTCTTGCGTCCCTCCTACATTTGTGCTTTTTGCATAATAATAGACTGTACTGCCACAAAAGCAGAAATTCTGAGGTCAGTTATTGACAGGCAGATACTTTTTCAGAACCACCCACCAGGCAGCACTCCAAACTGCCAGATAACTGTCACCACCTACCAGGTCAATATCGCACATGTAAGACAGCGCGGTATTAACCGCATTGTATAGTGAGCACCTGGGATTACAGCGACAGGGGTAGAATATCAGTAGGGGAATACTGCTACCCCTGTTGCTGCATACAGATTGGGAGGCTGAACAAGTTGCCGTGTGCTGGGTGCCTGATCGAGCTGCTCCCGTGGGGGAGTAGCTAGGGTGCAGTTGGGAGACCTGGGACTGTGGTTTGGTTCCCTCCCAAGTCTCCCCTGCTACAACTTTTTGCCACTTTTTTGTTTAAAAAAATAAATAAATAAAGTCCCCTCCTCCCGAGTTTCTCCCCATTCCCCAAGGTTACCCGGCCCCCCCGGAGTTAGTTATTTAAGTTCCGGGGGTGCGGGAAACTTCTTCACAAAGACCCATTGTGATCAAAGGGCGCTGTGCGCAGAACAGGCTGGTGTTTTTGCCCGATGGTTATGACCCTGTGTCCTGTCACCAACAGAGGTTTGAGAGCAATGACGCACAACCAAAGATGAGTGCAACTGTGACGCTATAGATCGCAATGTATGCCACACTGCTGCTAGGAAAAGATAGAAAAAGATAAAATCTTGACAAAACATTGCTTTGAAACTAACAATTTAAACCAGCAGTGCATATTCACAGTAAATGCATATTTTTATTATCGCTATTTGGTCCCTGTCGCCTCCTCCTGCCAACTGGTGACATGGACATATAGGTATTTTGGCAGGTTTTATCCACTGACCACCCCCCCCCCGAGGCCCCAGCATATGACCATGCAAGCGTGTGGAGGCACGTTATGCACCCCGTGGCACCAGCTCAGCCCCTTCCACCTACCATAATTGTTTGCCGCCCCCTTTCTGCCCACGCTACCCACCGAATCTCAACCTGGTGGGAGTGGAACTATGGGGGGGGTGAGTGCCAACCCCCCCTCGGGAGGAGAGGAGAGCTGCCAATCGGCATGCTCAATCCTGCTCTGCCCCCCACACCAGCACCCCGACGACCCAAGGTAGTTCCTGAACCCAGGTCGGCATAGCACAAAGTATGGCGTCTAGCGCCTCAACCCTCAGCGCCACCAGGCCGGCTCGCAGTAAATATATTTTGACATCTACTTTTTGTTCTGTTATAATAGACGAATGGGACCATTTCCTTGTAGAAGTGGTTAGCAACTGTTTCCCTGTATACCCTTTCCCTGTATAAGCAACTGCAATCAAAATTAACGGTAATCATATAAATGTACGATATAAAGTAAACAACAGTCAGCGGTAGTATACTCATGAAATATACCATCAAGCAAAGTTCACAAGGTTGTGCTTGTGGCTACTTACCTCATGAGCTTTCCCCTTGATGGTATATTTCCTTCTATACACCACAGACGGCAATCATTTATTCTATATTTAGATAGTCTCTTATCTCCTAACTTACAAGATACCGGTTTTTGCCTGTTTTGAGTCTGCTGTAACACTTTTTTTACATTTAAGATCACAAAAGGAGTACTCCGTTTTATCTTGCTATCGCCAAGTTTTTATCAGTACGCCCAGCTGTACTGCAATACCCACAGGTTAACATAATTTTTCTTGTAACTAAACATGAGCCAGGATGCAACAGACACTGTACCCTGACCTTACGGGATAATAAATGGAGGGAGTGGGGAGCTCAGAAGCTTGGAAGAAGTGGCGTAAACTAGTCAGGACAGATAGAAGGAGAAAGTCAGGCTAAGTGGGTCAATTAATATGTATATGTGTCATACCAAAGCCAGTTATTGTTTGGAACATTTCAAGCTGTACGGAAAACTGAAACTGTATTTTTATCTTCATTATTTAAGTCCTGTTTAATGTATACTATTCAACGGTGTTATGTTTTGATTAAATTAAAATGAAATAAAAGTTTTTACTAAAAAAATAAGAAAACTGAAGTTGTACGTATTAGGGAATATGTATTTATATCACTGTGTACTGAATGCCATTTCAATAAAAATTAGAAACAAAACAAAAACAGCAGCGAATAATGGTGTAAACATGGGGGTGCATTATTAAAAGGTATGCTCCTTTTGTTATTTCAAAAATAAAAAAGTGGTAAAGCAGACTCGAAATGTGAAGAAAGGGTATCTTACAAGCTGGCCCGGTGGTGCAGAGGGCTGAGGTGCTATGCCTCACCTCGCGTCACACTGGCGACCTGGGTTCAGGAACAAGCTGGGGTTACCAGGCAGCTGGCATAGGAGGAGGAAGGACCAGGATTGAGCAGCCTAACAGCAGCTCTCCTCTCTTGGGGAGGCCGTCGCCCCCCCCCCCCCGTAGTTCCACTGTCACCGGGTGGAGGTCTGATGGCAGCGTAGGCAGGAACGGGCAGCAAGTGGTGGGAGGGTACCCCGGAATGCGGCGTGCATGTGCCTCTACACGTGCGCATCAGAGGAGCAGTGGGGAGAAAAGCGGAAAAAATTCCCGAGGCCCTAAAAACCAAAAAATAATAGACAAAAAGGTATCTTACAAGAAAGAGATATAGGGTGATCTAAAATAGAATAAAAAAAAATGTAGGTCAGGCTGCCACTCGTGAGGCTGGTGACGTGTGTTCCGGAATGGGCGCAGGACACTGGGGACCGGCTGGGTGGGAGAGAAGCGTGTGTTCCAGAGGATACACTCCCCGTCTGGAGAGGGAGGCAGGGCAGCAGGCTCCACTACAGTACTGCCACCTGGGGGGCCACGGGTGGCACTGCAGTTGGAACAGCTTGGGATGGGAGGACGGTGGCTGGTTTGGTGCGCAGCCACGCAACTGCATGCACATGCGCACTCAGTGCATGTGCCACTGGTGTCCTCAGGGTGGGATGAAACTGCAGGAAAACCTCAGGAAGCAAGCAGGATGATGCCTGATGCTTTCCAGCCCTGCCCTCCAACTGGTCACTCTGCCTCTACGCTGCACTAGAAGGTTCAGGGGGTGGCTGAACGAAGACACCCCTGTTAGGAACCACCACGGCACAGAACCAGCACCTGTGGCAATGGAAGTTGGCGTTAAGTGCCATAAAAGGGATGGGACAGGGCTGGAAGGCAGGGCTGAAGGGGCAGCACTGGTCACAGGGGGCACAAAAGGTATAACAAAAAAGTGTCAGCACTGTCACCCCTACATGCACTGCTGCTTTAAATAGTTGAACTGAAGTTTTTTTCTTTCTTTGTACGAAGCAAAAAAAAAAGGTAGGTGTTCCAGCCTGAAGATGTTTCTTGGGCCCCAGTATAAGTAGACTACTGTCCTACCTGATTTGCTACTCCTGCTCTCTTTGTGCAATATTAGAAAAAGGATCTGCAAACCAGAGCTTTCTAATTGGCTGTAGACATTCTATCAGCATTATGTTAATCTGTTATTAATATAATGAGGAGAGGCTGGGGGGGGACCTGGAAAAGTCAGGGTGCCTGGACGATAGACAGCATGGATTCGTCTTGGGGAAATCGTGTCAGACAAACCTTGTGGAGTTCTATGACGGGGTGACGAGTGCCTTGGACCTGGGTAGACCAGTGGACGTCCTCTTTCTAGACTTCAGCAAGGCATTTGACTCGGTTCCTCACGTGGGCCTGTTGGATAAGCTGGGAGAAATGGGGGTGGGGAACCAGATGATCAGATGGATAGGCAATTGGCTCCAGGACCGGATCCAGAGGGTCGTAGTTGGCGGGACAGTCCCATCCCCAAAGAGGGTCATTAGTGGGGTCCCACAGGGATCAGTCCTTGGGCCCCTCCTGTTCAACGCCTACGTCTCTGACATAAGGACAGGAATCAGGAGTGAGATAAGTCTCTTTGCGGATGACTCAAAACTGGGGGCAGTGGTGGATGGGAAGGAGGGGAGGGTGGCCCTACAGGGGGACCTGGAGGCTCTGGAAAGATGGTCTAGAAAGTGGAAGCTGAGGTTCAATGCAGGGAAATGCAAGGTACTCCACCTGGGGGCCAGAAACCCGGGCCAAGTGTACACCCTGGGGAATGCTACAAGTCTCGATAGCTGAGAGGGACCTGGGGGTGGTGGTGGATGTCAAAATGAACAACTCGGAGACTTGTAGGAGGGCAGCAGCCAAGGCCAACAGGATGCTGGGATGCATCGCTAGGGGGATCACCTCCAGAAGGAGGGAAGTGATGCTCCCTCTGCATAACTGTTTGGTGAGGCCACACCTTGAGTACTGCGTGCAGTTTTGGAGGCCACACTTAAAGAGGGACATTAAACTCCTGGAGAGGTCAGAGGAGGCAACCAAAATCATTTGGGGCTTGGGGGACAGGACCTATGAGAAGAGGCTCAAGAGCTAAATATGTACACATTGGAAGAGAGGGACGGGGGACATGATAGAGGTCTTCAAGTACATGAAGAGGGTAAATAGGGAGGAACAGTCAGGGTGCTTGAAGGAAGGAGGAGGGGCCACTAGAGGGCATGGGTGGAAACTGGAGGAGGAAGATTCAGGGGAGAAAGAGGAGGTGCTACTTCACTGAGAGGGTGGTGGAGCCATGGAATGCACTGCCTGGGGGCTGGTGGAGGCAGAGACAGTAGAGGGGTTCAAGAGGGGCTGGGACAGGTACAGGGGAAGGGTTCTGGAAGCAAAATCCAATGCAGCAAGAATATCCGGAACTGGGAAGGGAGAAGCCAGAGAAGGCGAGGTGGCGGCAAGGTCGGCACCGAGGGTGGGGGCTGACCAATCGAGCAGACTCGAAAGACCGTTAGGCCTTTTCTGCTGGCATTTTAGTATGTTAGTATATAAGTACTGTACAGCCTAATGAAATGCTGAACAAGGGTTAACACCATTTAAAAAGAACATTTTTATTATAACAGCAATATGACGCTCCCAGGGGTTATGTTAATGTCAGTTAATCACCCTCTACTGGCATGTGGCACTCGTCTGGGCCTCGTGCCACAATACACCCCCTAGAGGGTGATTAACAGGCAATCACCATAACCCCTGGTCATGCCTTATTGATTAATTCAGTTCATCTGTTGAAGAACCTGAAGCTGAAGCTCTGTCAGTACTGATACTGTAAATAATGCCTGTCTATGTTCGTCTTTTACTGTATTTGTCTACCCTCCACCCATTTGTAACCGACGTGGAGCCTTTGCAAAAGAGTCTGTGACTCATAGGATTGTATTCAATAAATAAATAAACCCTTGCCTTTCAAGTGTGGTTTGAATGATTTCAATACGCAACAGTGGGCCAGACAGCCAGCTCTAAATTATTGCAGCCCCCACCCCCCACCCCTGATAAAATCAGGTCTGAGCAATTCAAAACAAAGAAATACAGAGAAATGTTTGAAACCTCTCTATATCAAGTTTCCATTTTTGTAGCCGATTTTAATTCTCTTAAAAGGTGACTTGGGCAAGTATAACTGGACAGTGGCATTGTTTGTTTAAAGGATATGTAAGGAATCGGACATGACAGCAGATGGCGGGCCAACAGCACAGCTGTAGTGCAGCCGCTCACTACGCCAGGGACCTAGGTTTGGGAATGGACTTGAGTTGTTCAGGGGCCTGGATGGGGAAGGGAGCATAGAGCAGACCAAAGACAGCTCTCTTCCCTCGGGGACGGGGAATCCTGTAGCCAGCCTGTAGACTACCACCTGGCAGAGGTCAGATGACAGCACAGCGGGGGCATGTCACCAGGGAAGGGTTTTTGCTGGACGGATACCATGCATACATGCGCAAATAAGCCAGCTTCCCTGAGGGGAAAAGCCCTGGTCTGCCCAAGGGTGGCTGCTGATACCTTCTGCAGGTCCGTACATGACTGACATGGCAGCCCACCCACCAAGGTTCTGTGCAAATATTGGATAACTGGTGAGTCCCTGAGAAGGCCAGTGATGGGGCGGGGGGATGCTGGGGTAAGGCAGACTAGGGCCAAAGAAGCAGAAAATACTAGTTTAAAAAATGCACTCGAGAGGGTAGGCTATACCCAGTTAACATTTAGAGTGGTTGGTTGCTGAGGCCAAAGAACAAGGGACTTTAACCGCCACAAGAGATTTTTGGGTATAACCTAGCCTCTCAAGTGCCTTATTCCACTTATAGAATAATTTTTAGTGAGTTCCAAGTTTGTTTTGTTAGTCACGTTCATGGGATGTGGACAGAACTGGCACAGCGCCTTTAAAATGAATAAACATTAGGGAGGGCAAGTTATAAGCATAAATGAATAATGAGTAGGAAAATGAAGAATAATTAAGCAAAGTTTAGTTTTTAATTTTTCTAACCAAGAAAGTACACTGAGCAATTCTGACCGTTTTCAGGAATGACTCGGAACAAGTCGGTACAATGCATATAATAACTATATAACTGACAAGCATATGTATACCTTGGAAGCGCAAATACATTCTGCAAATAAAAATGGCTATCTTGACACAGCACAACAAAATAAATGCAGCTGGTCACTGAGCATGCTCAGCAGTTTATCTCATTAGCCGGCCTGGTGGCGTGGAGGGCTGAGACACTGTGTGCCTTACCTCCTGCCAGGCCAGGGACCCGAGTTCGGGAATGAGCTCGAGTCGCTGGGGGTCGGCTGGGGCTGGGGTGGTGGGGGAGATTAAGTGTCTGGAGGACTGCTCTCCTGTCCTGAGGTGGGAAGGCATGCTGTCTCAGCCCTAGACTGCCCCAGGTGGAGGACTGGAGGTAGCGCCAGTGCTTGAGCAACAAGTAGGGCAAGGCCGCGGTTCCATGGAATCCACTGCCTCCATGCACGCATGCGCATGTGGAGCCGCAGCAGGAGACCCAGGACGAAAAGCGGAAATAGGCAGACACAGGCTCCATGAAAGTTCTGCCCGCCCTGACCCGCACCGCTGCCCATATCACCAGATCTACAGTGGATACATCTGTCCAGGTGGGGAGAAGATGGGCCTCCTTCCAAGCCAGGCCACGGGGGGCAAGCTGTGGGGTCACTGGATCAGGGAGTGCTGGGGAGGCGGTGGCCAGTTGTGGGTGAGGTGGGGACAGAACTGAGTAGCCCTACCTGAGTCAGCAGAAGGCAGAAAAGCTACACGTAAAAAAAAATTTATCTCACTCATTTTGGCCACACTGAGCATGCTCAGAAATGTATTTTCACATGTCAGATGCAGGAACTTCACTGAACTGTAAGAACTACTAACTGACATATACACACTAACAAGGACTCCTACAAAAAAAAAAAAAAGATACAATTAACATTGAACTCCAATAGTATACGTAGGATATCTCCTGATGTAGCTCACATATGATCATTTAGTATGGAATGTTGGTGTCATCATACTCATGCAAGGTAACAATACCACCAATATTCCACACCAAATAACAATCATATCTGGAGCTACCTCGTGGGATATTCCCTATATACAACATGCAACAGTACAATTTGTGCGTTGCATAGAGATTATTGTGTAAACAGTGTGAAAACAGTTCTAGGTTTAAACAATGTGGCTTCTGTCCAAGGTACATTAACCACTTGCTATGGAACATTGTGAGCCTGTCGCTGAAACAGGTTAACAGGCGAACTATTCCAAAGGGTGGGCACAGGGTAGGAAAAGGCCTTTTGACCCCTGACAGTTCAGTTTGGCTACTAAGATGAGAAATGTTACGGTCTGCCAGGTGGCTTTTGGCCTGATTCTCTTTTGAGTTTCACTTTCACCATGTTGGAAGGAACAGAAGAGAGCAGCTGCGGCTAATATGCTTACTGTTTATTTAAGTAATGAAAGGCTTCTGTGTCATTGTTTTTCTGTTTTGCGTGGGAGAGAGACGAGTACTGGTTTGATGAAGCTGTATTTGTTGGGGACTGGAAGTTTTTAAAAATATAGCTAGGTTTTTTTTCAGGGCTGGAGGACTGTTTTTGCTACTTAAGGAATGTTTTGCTGGTGGCAATTGGCAAAGCTTTTTCTTTCTGACAGATGTAGGCTTTCTGTGCTGTATGTAGTTTTATTTTTTTTTACATTTTGGTGAAGATGTAAGGAAAATTGTTTTCTTTGCAGGGTGACTGGGGCAGCTGGGGGGGGGGGTTTCACGTGGTTGTGTTTTATTAGCACATTCAAGTATGGGGGGGTTGTTTATCAATAACATATGCCCCACCCATGTGTTATTTGGCATTGGCAATGTGGCATTACCAGGAGATGTGTTAATTTATTTACTGAATTTTGTTGACCGAGTAAGTCCACTGAGACTAGAAGTCCCTTTTTTCAGGGGCAGCCCCAGATTCATTACACATAACACACAAGCAGAAAGTCAATGAGTGTTACATATCAAAACAAGCGCAGGAAGTCAATGAACGATACAAACTCTGGCAACAACAGGACAATAAACACATGGTCACAAAGGTTAAACAAATATGTTTCATAAGTATCACAGAATCACAACTAGGAATTAAGGTAAAAGATCATGACATAGGACATACATGCTACAGCTGGTTCAAATGGATTCAGAGAAGCAAGACAGAAAAATACAAACACTGACCTTAAAGAGCAGGTGTGCAGTTCTGATTATCCAGCCCCCCCCCAAATATATATGATAGCTCACCTGCTCCAGAAGCAATGTGTAACGATAATTCCATTTTATTCCGAGTTGTAAAAAAGTAATTTAGCCCTCTGTAAAAACAGAGCCACTTCCCGAACCCACTGACATCCCCCTACACACAGGTACACACAGACCTGTTTTGTGATGTTAGAAAACGAAGGCTGCATGCGCCCGTCCCATTGACTTGAATGGGGGTGATATTTCTATAGATTTTATTAATCAAGCGGTTGCTTTGATTTATTAAAATCACAACTCTAAATAGTAGTAAAATCTATAGAAAAAATCACCCCCATTCAAGTCAATGGATGCCTATGTCAGCCTTTGTTCTGACATTACAAAAGCAGGGCTGTATGAGTACTCTTGCGTGAGGCATGTCAATGAGTTGGTAACTCTGTTTGACAGACTAACTATATGTGATATCACTTTTTACAACACGGAATAAAATGGAATTATTGCTACATTATCGCTACACATTGCTTATGGAGCAGGGAAGCTATCACCCCACCCACCCATTATGAGTGATATCACTTTTTTACAACACGGAATAAAATGGAATTATCGCTACACATTGCTTCTGGAGCAGGGGAGCTCACCCCACCCACCCCTGGAAATAGTTCCTTTATACCTGGGGTTCTGACATCATTTCCTCAAGAGTGCAAGGTACATATCACTGTCATGTCCTCTCAGCACACTGCACTGACAATATAAGCATACATATGTATAATATATATATATATATATATTTCTATATTACAAACCAATCACACACACACACAAAATAAAAAAATGTGGGAGTAGTGCAATGTAATGGCTGTGGGGCAGCAGTCTTCCGGGAGTCTTTCTGGAGGCTGAGATGCTGCCCTATTTGCAGACAACTCTCTGCCCTGAGGGAGGAAGTTGCCCGTCTTCAGGCCACACTGGACAGTAGTAAGGGAACCTTCCCCCAGGCCACACTGGACAGTAGGAAGGGAACCTCCCCCATCCAGGGAGCACCAGAGCCACCACCACTACCTCAGAGGTTGCGAAGAAAGCACAGCAGTTGGACCACAGTGGGCTCAGGGAGGGTGAGGATGGTGGAACAGAGGCACGCCCAGTCAGTTGTTCCACACCACAATCCATACACCATTCTGGGGGAGCACAGCTCCCCTATGGATGCACCCGCAGAGGAGACTAAGGAGGCTGAGGACTACTGTCATAAGGGAGGCCCACAAGAAGGAGACAGAGGACAACACAAGGAAAGGAAGCAGCTCCTGGTGGGGGATTCAATTATTACGGGGAAAGAACTGCGGGGAGCAGGGAAAACTGAAGTAAGGTGCCTGCCTGGTGCCATGACTTGGAGAGACAGGAAGCGCATCCTCAGGATCACGAGAACAGCTGAACGGGAGTCTGAGCTGGACATCATTGCCCACCTAGGGACAAATGACTTGGCTAATCATGAGATTAGAGCAGTGCAGAAGGACTTTGTAGAACTGGGGAGGGGCCTAAGACAAGTAGCACACACAATATCCTTCTCTGAGGTGTTGTCTGTCAATGGCATAAGTGAGGCGAGGGTACTTTACACCATGCAGTTTAATGAATGGTTGAAAAAAAATGGTGTGGAGCACAGGGGTTTGGCTTCATTGGGGACTGGGGTTCCACCTGGAGGGACACCAGCCTATACTGGCAGGATGGTCTGCATCTGTCCAGGAAGGGAACAAGTCTTTTGAGCAATCGGTTTAAATGCTTCATTGGCAAGCTTTTAAACTAGTCAAGGGGGGAGGCACTGATAAGCAGCAGGAAAATCCCAGCCTCTCCCTACAAAACAGGGTACTAAATGAGAAAAAGACCGAGGTAGACAGGTCAGTGGGGGATGCTGCAAAAGAAGGTAAAGCCATCAAAAAATGGAGAGCAATGAGTACCAATGCCCATACTCTGAGTAACAAGCTTCCTGAATTAGTGGCCTTGATGGAGGAGGAACATCTCGATATCGTGGCAGTCACAGAAACATGGTATACACAAAACCATGACTGGGACATAAACATACCAGGATACACTATCTACAGGAGGGACAGGGAGGGTAAAAGAGGAGGAGGAGTAGCTCTTTACATAAGGGAAGGAATCAAAGCAACAGAACAAAAGGGAAAACAGGGAGGAGAAGAAGCACTGTGGGTAAATTTGGAGACCGGCAATGGCACCACAATCCGCACAGGGGTTGTATACAGACCCCCTTCTCAGGGGGAGGAAATGATAGAAAGAATACTTAGAATGGCAGAAAAAGGGGAGATATTGCTGATGGGTGATCTGAATATGCCAGATGTTAACTGGAGTGCAGTTGCAGCAGCCACTTCAAAGAGTGGGGTTATTCTAGATGCCCTACAGGGGGCATGCCTTAGACAACTAGTATTGGAGCCCACCCGAGAGGGAGCAATCTTAGACCTGGGTCTCTCAAATGGAGATGAAGAGAGGATCACAGATGTAGAAGTGGGTAGCCATCTGGGAACTAGCGACCATCGAACAGTATGGTTCACAATAAACACAGCAATAGAGTCAAGCCATACAAAGGCAAAAGTACTGGACTTTAGGAGGGCTGACTTTGCCAGAATGGGTGAGTGCCTAATGAATGCACTAGCAAATGGGCAGGAATGAGGGGTGGAATAACAATGGGGAATAATAAAAACTGCCATCACAGAGGTAACAAGCCTTTGTGTGAAGCAAATAAATAAAACAAAATGATGTAAGAAACCACTATGGTTCTCAAAGGAAGTGGCAATGAAGGTTCAAGAGAAAAAGAAAGCATTCAGGAAGTACAAGGAATCACAGAAGGAGCAGGACAGAGAACTGTATCAGTTAAAGCAAAAGGAAGCTGGGAAGGCAGTCAGAACAGCAAAGGCCCAAACCGAGGAAAAGATAGCCAACTCAGTTAAGAAGGGGATAAAACCTTTATAGGTACATCAGGGAGCGAAGGAAGACCAAGGGAGGGTTAGTGAGAGCTAATAAAGAGGAGGAGGGTGGGCAGAGGGTGACTGTGAAAAGGCAGAGATACTAAACAAATATTTTGCTCAGTATTTACAAAGGAAATGGGGAGGTACCTAAAACAAACAGTAGAAACACTCTGGATACAGAAGTTGATACCAGCCATTTACAGAAGAAGGGTTCTGAAAGAACTCTTAAAACTGAAGGTGGACAAAGCAATGGGGCCTGATGAGATTCACCCAGAATTCTAAAAGAACTAAGGGGAGAACTAGTGACACCACTGACTACCCTCTTTAACAAATCATGGGAGGATGGGGTGGTACCCGAGGACTGGAGAAGGGCAGATGTGATTCCCCTTCACAAAAGTGGGAGCAAGGCAGAAGCAGAAAAGTACAGACCTGTTAGTTTAACCTCAGTGGTAGGGAAAATGATGGAATCACTTCTGAAGGAAAGAATTGTTGAGTATCTAGAGGCCAGAGGGGCTCAGGACACAAGGCAGCATGGATTCACAGCGGGAAGGTTATGCCAGACAAAACTGATAGATTTCTTTGACTGGGTGACCAAAGTAGTAGATCAGGGAGGGGCTGTGGACATGGCCTACCTAGACTTTAGCAAGGCATTTGACACAGTCCCACACAAAAGATTAATATACAAGTTACCCAGCCTGGGAGTGGGTCCCAAGATGACAGCCTGGGTAAAGATTTGGCTGGAGAATAGGACACAGAGAGTAATAGTAAACGAAGTCCACTCTGAAGAAAGGGGGGTTACTAGTGGGGTACCGCAGGGCTCAGTATTAGGACCAGTCCTCTTCAATGTCTTTATAAGCGACACTGCAGAGGGACTGGAAGGAAAAGTATGTCTCTTTGCAGATGACACAAAGATCTGCAACAGAATTGATGCACAAGGTGGGGTGGAAAGGATGAGAAGGGACTTGGCAAGGTTAGAGGAATGGTCAAATGTATGGCAGCTTAGATTCAATGCTAAGAAGTGCAAGGTAATGCACCTGGGAAACAAAAACCCAGGGGAAGAGTACACAATGGGGGTGAGATACTAACAACAACAAAAATGTAAAGGGACCTGGGGGTAGTCATATCAGATGACCTAAAGGTGGGCAAGCAATGTGAGAGGGCAGCAAGGAGGGCTGGGGGGATACTGGGATGCATAGGGAGAGGCATCACCAGTAGAAAACAGGAAGTTATTATCCCTCTGTACAGACAGTTGGTGAGACCCCATCTGGAGTACTGCGTGCAGTTCTGGAGACCCAATCTCGCAAAGACATAGACAGGATGGAGGCTGTCCAGAGGAGGGCAACTAAAATGGTGCAGGGTCTGCACGGAAGACATATGAAGAGAGACTTAAGGAGCTGAATATGTAGCCTCGAGGAAAGGAGGAGAGGGGACATGATAGAAACTTTCAAGTACCTCAAGGGAATCAACAAAGTCCAAGAGGGTAGCATCTTTCAAAAAAAAGAGGTGTGCAAGAAAAAGGGGGCACAATTTGAAGACAGAAGGGGAGCAGCTCAGAGGTAATTTAAGCAAGTATTTTTTCACAGAGAGGGTTGTGGATGCATGGAATGGCCTTCCAGAGGAGGCTGTGGAGTCAAAAACAGTGATGGAATTCAAGCATGCATGGGACAGTCATAAGGCAATTCTAGGGGTTGGGGGTAGGAAGAAGTAGGCTGCTGGTTAACTAGGATCTGCAGCTTATCCATTAGGTAGGGAAATGGGCAGACTGGGTGGGCCAAGCGGTCCTTATCTGCCGTCAAAATCTATGTTTCTATGTTATATATATTTGGGGGGACTGGATAATTGGAACTGCACACCTGCTCTTTAAAGTAACTATTCAGCGAATACAAGCACATAGACTACAATCAAGGAGAAGCCACCAAGGGAGGAACAATCTTGGAGCACTGCTGAGTGGGCATTCCATTTTAAGGGGGCAGAGAAGGAAAAGGATCTTTACCTGCTCAAGATCTTGTTCACAGTATCTCAAGAAGTTTACTGCTGGATGATCTAAGTGTTCTTATAACATGGGCAGGTGGTGCTGTGTGATCTGACTGGCAGAGATCACCTGACCATTCATTAATCTCTGTTACCCACACAGTTTGTGGTAAAGCAGTCTCAGAGAGTGAAATCAAACCGCAGTCCAAACTTGTTATCACAGCCTGAGAACCACAGTGGAAAGCAGACATTAATTTTGCTGGCAAGCCAGACATAAGCATAGGAGGTTGTTGTCAGTCTACAGAAAGCAGTATTCCCACTAAATATGTCGTTTTGCACAATAATGTTTCTTGCCACCCACTGCCCAGCTTACTTTGATGCTTTTGGCCGATCTGTCTTCCCGCACACTGATGTGTGTCACCAGCCAGCTGCCCAGATTACCTCCATACTCATCCTCGAGATGTACTGTTGCAGTAACGTCTTCCCCCCCACCCAGCTGATTCCCATGCTCCTCACTGATCTCTGGCCAGCCCCACACAGTGATGTCTCTCCCCACCGACCCCTTGAACTGACGTCCATGCCCTCGCGTATGTGTGATGTCTCCTCCTGCACACCATGCAGTCCCCGATAGCTAGTGCTGCAGTAGTGTCTTTCCCAACCCACCACCCAGCTGAGCTCATACTCCTTGATGATATGTGCCCCACACAGTGATGTCTACCCACCGACCCCCACCGAACCGGCGTCTATGCCCTCGCATATGTGTGATGTGTCCTCCTGCACAGTGATGATTTCCCGCTCAAGTGACCAACTGCCCACAAGTCCGCATCCTAAGTTGCTCTCCACCCGCTGGCTACATCAGCAGCACCATGGACTCCTACAAACTGTTCCCCGATGCCATGGACCGAAGACAGAGTGACTCCATAATTGGCAAGATGGAGAGTTGGGCGACACAGAGCAGCATAGTGTCCTCCACAACTGCGGAGAGTGCAGATCAGTGTCCGAGTGTTTTCAGTCAGCGTCGACAGTGTTTGAGAGCGACCATGGCAATTGTGTAGTTCCGTTAACAGTTCATCTTGGTTGCCGGGACAATTAATGGCTGCCTTCCACTGTGCTTCTCAGGGTGGATTAACAAGTTCGGCATGCTGCTTGATTTCATCCTCTGAAACCCCTTCACCACACACTGTTTGGGTAACAGAGATAAATGAATGGTCTTCAAACTGAAAGTGAATAATGGCATGTGAATTTATGTACAAAATGGTTACCAGGAAAACACACTCAACAAACATTTGTTTCCTGGTATGACATGGGGGAAAGCTGAATGGAGGAAATACAATTCTTGCAAACTGTGCAAAAAAAAATGCAAAATAATGCAAATGAATAGGAACAAGATAACAACGGACCCATTATTCTGGCTGTAGAAAAGCACAAATACAAAGGCTAAGCAGAGAGATAATAGGAGCAAGGCCAGCAGGGAGCAAAATGGTCCCCGAGAAGATGTTTAAGAGCAGGGTAAAACTGACAAAGAAAACAGTCTGACTCATGGAGGTATTGCAATGAGGGGTAAATAAGGCCAGAACTCAGAACTGTGGGGCGAGTAGGCTGACCTGAGAAGGGGGGTTATAGAGAGGGAGAATAACAGCGTCAATGAAATTAGAATAAACAACTCCTCAAATGCACTTCATTGTATTCTTCCTGTATGTGCAAATTATGATAGTTGTTCTAACTATGGAGAGGCCCAAAATTATTTCTATATTAGGGGGAGGCTCGAGATCTTTTCCAAGGCTTCGGGGAGGCTCACTATGACAAAGAGTGAGAACTCCCATCTGCAGCACTTGTGTCTGTAGAACTATTTCTTGTGTGGCAGGACACAGAACACAATGTGGCACTGCAACCATAAGTAGTGGAAGGACACACAATAAAGTTCCCACTTTTCACAGCTGTTGTACCACTTTCCTCCTTTGTCCATTTGTGCCCACATGTAGCCCATGTTATAAGCGTAATAAACCACTCCAGGGTGTGTGGTTACTGGGGATTAATGAACACCCCAGGTGCTGTGAGGACACTTGGCCTGTGGCCTCATGCATCACAAAGCACCCAGGGTGTTGATTAATCCCCAATAACCGCACACCCTGTTGTAGGTTATTGCTTACTTCTTTTTTTTTTTGTTACATCTTTATCCTCCTCGTCGGCACAGTCAGTCAGCTACACATCTGGCTGACATCCTGCGCTCCTAGCTCCACATGCAGACCCTCACTCCCCAGCTACTTCCACAGCTTACCCCCCATGGCGGGGCAGGGGGGAGTCCCCCTAGCTCACCCACCTCAAATCAGATCCGGTGCTGGGAGTGATGCCTCTGGAGCCACAGCACTGGGATGGCCATCCGCCACCACGACCGACCGATTTCCCTCTGATTTCTCCCTTGAGGGAGCACGGAGTACAATGACGCCTGCGGCGGGGTCACACATGCTCCCGCGTATGCTCCCAAGCACATACTGTGCTCCTGCCCCACATAACTGCGGCACCATGCCACGATCCCCAGCCCCGGTAGGGGTCAGGCGTGCACTGACCACTGATTACCCCCCTTCCCGGAGATGGAGAGCCTTCCTTCAGATGATCGATCCATCTCTTCCCTGACAACCCACGCTCATTCCTGAACGTGGATCACCGGCGTGGTGCGAGATGTGGCGTCCAGTGCCTCAGCCCTCAGTGCCACCAGTCCATCTGTTATTGCTTACTTCTAAGAGTTTTTTTAGCTAAAAGATCCCTAAGGCTTGGGGGAAGCACCACGGACAAGTTTGTGAGCTAGACAAAGGAGGGGGTAGTTGAATCTCCCTTCAAAGGAGGGCCAGTTTAGGGAGCAGAAGACATCTCAACAGTGTGCCCTTGGTGGGGGCACTGGCAGCAAACTGACCTATTTTATTGTGCAAGACAACTAGCTTATTAACTTCTGAGGACCTTAGGGACTACGGGATCGTTGCTCTACATATTACGGCTGGTAGCAGTGTACAGTTAGCAGTGACGTGATGCGAATCATTAGAGAACTACTCAGACAATAAAGCATCCCAATTTTCTGATGCAGGGACTTTGAAGTCTGATCAACATGGCACTTAAAGGAAAAGTACACCCAAAACTTGAAAAATATATATTGTGCAGAGTGTTTTAATTTGTATGTGAAGTTCTATTGTTTCCTTCCCTCTGACTGGTATTAGTTTTTCCCAAATTAGCCTGCTAGCTTTATGCTAGTTTTACGACTCCTGGGGATCTTCATAGCTGATAGCTTAATTGTATTTCTGGTTCCCACAGTGCATCTTGTCTCATGTGACTGTGATGTAAGAGAGACCCAACATTCAGCACACACATGCAAAACAAACTAAATATCTTGGAAGCTTTACAAGCTGCACAAAATTACCAGCAACAAAGTTTTCAGGACAGTGAAACCTTTAGGATGAGGGTGGTCACCAAGCTGAACTCTACAGATTTTAAAATATAGCCATCTCTACTGTTGTGAACTGATTGTAATGCAATGCTTTCTGCTGGATTTATGGGCTCTGCTACATCACCATCACATGAAACAAGGTGCATTGTAGGACAAAGAAATACAGTAAAGCTATTTGATATGGAGATCTCCAGGGGTCGTAAAACTACCCTAAAGCTAGCAGGCTAATTTAGGAAAAACTCCTAATACCAGTCAGAGGGAAGGAAACACTAGAACTTCACATACAAATTAAAACACTCTGCACAACATATAGTTTTTCAAGTTTTGGGTTTAGTTTTCCTTTAAAGGAGAATTCTTGATCTATGTGCACTCCAAGATATTGTTAATGGCCTGTTAACCACCCTCTAGGAGTGTAATGTGGCACGAGGTGCAGCTCAGTACCACATACCCCTACTAGGGTGATTAACTGGCCATTAACATAACCTCTGGGATACCTTACTGCTATTAGAGTAAAAAAAAAAGTTTTAAAACTTGTTTAGTATGTGATTTGGCTCTACATGTGTGTTAATCATAGATTAACATAAGACTAATAGAAGGCCAATCAGAAAGCTTTATTTCTCTGACCCTGTTTATAATCAAGCAGGGATACATGACAGGTGGTATATCATGAGATACTGTTGCACCTTAGGTGCACTGCGAGGCACGAGGCAATGATGAGTGCCTTAAACCATCCAATAAGTGACAATATCCTGTGATATACCACACCCTGCAGTTTATTACTGAGATTATAAAATGGAAAGTATTAGGAAATGGCAGATCTTGGTAATCAGTTTTGGAGCATGATGATATACTGAGATATCACCATAGGTCAAAGTCTGCATCAGCCAATCAGCTTCCAGAATGTCTCCTATCCATTTTATTGCTAAATCTATATGTAACCCCCCTGCAAATGGAGGTTCCCAAAAGACTTCCAGGAGCTTGCTTGAATGCTCCAAGCCTGAATGGTGTTTGGCGTTTAAGCCATTTATCAGTGAGTGTTTTTAGAACCTCTGGTACTGTCTCTTTAAGAGCTGTCTGCTTGCAGACATAATTAGTTTGTATGGGGGACTGTGTGTTTCTTTGATTGAGTACCACTCAAGCTGCTGCCAATTCACTCTATTTTTGCAGTCACTAGGAGTGCAAAGGGAACCTATCTGAAAGATGTAACTGTTTGCCAGAAATCATTTTACAGTAATAATGAAATTACAGTTTGTCTAACCTGCTTTCTTTGCAGTCAGAACTGTGTCTGCTAGTTCCCCATTCTAGTTTTTGAACTGCTGAACTGGACCAATCAGTGTGGGGTAAGCTAGCTCTAAAATGGTGCCTTGGACGAATCAGAACTTGGACTCATAATCTGAGCCAGCCACAAGAGGATTGTATGAGCAGTGACTCTGGGAGATGTAGTTTAGACTTCAGCATCTTTTGGACCAACAGCAGCAGTCTATTGTGGTGACAGCCAATCCAGTCAAGAACTGGGAGGAACTCAAAGGAAGTGCCCGGTTTTGTCGGTTGGAGTTTCAGTTGAGCTTTGGCAGTGAAGAAGGAAGGAGCCCTGTGCTTTTTCAGTGTGCAGTTTAGTCAAAAAGCGTGTGTAAGGCCCAGAGTTCCGGTCTGCAGCTTGTATAACAGCTTGTTAGGACTGAATCTGTCCTGTGAAAAGAATCAGAGATCTCTGAAGAGTAGAAACCAGGCTCACCCTGTAGAAGACTGGAGGAATTGCGTAAAATTGCACTCGGTCTGTCAGGAACTGAATCTGCTGTGTGTTCTCCGGTATTGTGCAGTAATGCGATCGGGATACAGATGCAGCCTGCCTGGTATAGTGCTTTCTTTATATGGATGTGTGAAGAGGTTTGTGTACCTCAAGTGAGCCCTGCTGACATTGAAGGACCCTATCTTATTTGGAGGTCGTGAGTACTAATTCAGGGTCGCTCCCTGTTGAATTGCCACATTAAATCCAAATGGAATTACTGTACTGCTGACTGTTTAATTCTCTTTTCTCTCTGTGAAAGGGCCCTACCAGCTGCCACGGTTGGACTAGCCACTAGGGCTTGGGTACCCAGGACAGTAACTGATAGGGATAGGCCTGTGCACAGAGCCATAATGAATTATTAGAGTGATAAGCTAATTAACCTGATTTCCCCTGTCCTTGTTATATCCCCTAAATAAATCAGAGCTGCTTGTTTCAGCAAAGTTATACTGCCTGAGGTATTTGTCTATGTTAAAGTACTGTAATGTGATTGTTGCACTGTATCTCATTTCACAGGAGGTCCCAGTGCGGAACCAGACCTGGGGTAAGTGTATACTGTGAAGGTAATTCTGATATATTGTGTGGGCCACTAGTGGGAAGAAAGGGGGGTTGCAGTGTCCCAGAGGGCTGTGACCAAGTTAGTTTAACTATTGCAAACCCTGACCTCTGGGTGGAGGCACCCGCCATTGGATCCAGGCCCCTCAACCTGTTAGTGGCAAATCAGGCAGGGGTAGTAGCCCCTGGGATAGCGCCATCTAGGGGTTACATATAAACCCTCTACCCTGAGAAGTTTCCTTTTCTACTTCCCACAGCCCTTCTATTATGTAAGGCAACGGGTTCAGCTAACCTCAAGGTACAGGATCAAAATTCAGTGTGTGGGCTTGCACCCATATAAGTCTGTGGGGCTATTTTCAAAAGCTAATTTCCTATATGGTATCAAAACGAGAAATATGACAGAAAACAAAATCACACATTGTTTATTGAACACAGCACATTTGCCTAATTTCACTGAATACAGCAATATGATTGCAGTGGGGGGGCTTGCCCCCCCCCCAGTTAAAAAAAAAAAAAAAAGCTTTAATGATACAGCTTAAATGTAATGGAAATTACAATGAACACCTGGCATTGCTGTAATTATTACCTATTTCTGGACATTATTGAGTTTAACAACACAGCTTAACACTTCCTAATGGGTGTACAGCCCATGGGGAGTGTGGGAGCATATTGCTGTATTCAGTTGAATTTGTTTTTTCGGGGGCCACACAGCCCCCCAGCGAAATCATAGCATGTACCGGCTCATACCTAGTTGTACTTGGAGCTCTGCTGTTTCTGTGGTATGTATGCCACATTTACCCGGGGAAACATGTAATGAGGAAAATGTGTCCTGGTATTTGTTGATTTTGTTTTGTATCAGGGGTTGTGGGGGGCACAGCCCCCCAACTGAAAGCATGGCATGTACTGGCTCATACCTAGCTGTACTCAGAGGGCAGAGGACTGCAGTTTTTGACGTTAATGTCAACGTACTATAAGTATGCTAGCACAAAAATTAACACGCGACCTGTCCAGAGAGCTTCACAATCGCCTTCTTGTCCTAGCTCAAATGCAATGTGAGCTTCAGCCACTCAAAAAATACCTTATTGATAGCAGATAAGGACCACTTGGCCCACTCAGTCTTCCCATTTCCTTACCTACTGGATAAGTTGCAGATCCTAGTTAACCAACTGCCTATTTCTTCTGACCCCCCCACTAGAATTGCTTTATGTCTGTCCCATGCATTCTTGAATTCCCTCACTGTTTTTCACCGCACTACCTCCTCACGAAGGTTGTTCCATGTATCCACCACCCTCTCCATGAAAAAAATACTTCCTCACATTGCCCCTGAGCCGTTCACCCTCTGTCTTCAAACTGTGCCCCCTTGTTCTTGCACATCTCTTTTTCTGAAAGATGCTACCCTCTTGGACTTTGCTGATTCCCTTGAGGTACTTAAATGTTTCTATCATGTCCCCCCTCTCCCTCCTTTCCTCGAGGGTATGCATATTAAGCTCCTTTAGTCTCTCTTCATATGGCTTCTGAAGCAGACCTTGCACCATTTTAGTTGCCCTGCTCTGGACTGCCTCCATCCTGTCTATATCCTTGTGGAGATGGGGTCTCCAGAACTGCATGCAGTACTCCAGATGGGGTCTGGATCTTAGATTAGAGAATCTTAGATTACTGTCATACCCGAAGGATAGGACCCAAGGGGTGCTACCAATTTCTACTGACGAGAAACATTGGCCAACACACCTGAAGAAATCCCCTACTCATGATAAGTGCCATGGGATCCTTAACTTCCACCTGAACAGCTACCAGAGATAGGTAGAAGAAGAAACCTTGTGTAACCCCCCTGCAAATGGGGGTTCCCAAAAGACTTCCAGGAGCTTGCTTGAATGCTCCAAGCCTGAATGGTGTTTGGCGTTTAAGCCATTTATCAGTGAGTGTTTTTAGAACCTCTGGTACTGTCTCTTTAGGAGCTGTCTGCTTGCAGACATAATTAGTTTATATGGGGGGACTGTGTGTTTCTCTGTTTGAGTACCACTCAAGCTGCTGCCAATTCACTCCATTTTGCAGTCACTAGGAGTGCAAGGAACCTATCTGAAAGATGTAACTGTTTGCCAGAAATCATTTACAGTAATAATGAAATTACAGTTTGTCTAACCTGCTTTCTTTGCAGTCAGAACTGTGTCTGTCTAGTTCCCATTCTGGTTTTGAACTGCTGAACTGGACCAATCAGTGTGGGGTAAGCTAGCTCTAAAATGGTGCCTTGGACGAATCAGAACTTGGACTCATAATCTGAGTCAGCCACAAGAGGATTGTATGGGCAGTGACTCTGGGAGATGTAGTTTAGACTTCAGCACCTTTTGGACCAACAGCAGCAGTCTATTGTAGTGACAGCCAATCCAGTCAAGAACTGGGAGGAACTCAAAGGAAGTGCCGGTTTTGTCAGTTGGAGTTTCAGTTGAGCTTTGGCAGTGAAGAAGGAAGGAGCCCTGTGCTTTTCAGTGTGCAGTTTTAGTCAAAAAGCGTGTGTAAGGCCCAGAGTTCGGTCTGCAGCTTGTGTAACAGCTTGTTAGGACTGAATCAGTCCTGTGAAAAGAATCAAAGGATCTCTGAAGAGTAGAAACCAGGCTCACCCTGTAGAAGACTGGAGGAATTGCTGAAAATTGCACTCGGTCTGTCAGGAACTGAATCTGCTGTGTGTTCTCCGGGTATTGTGCAGTAATTGCGATCGGGATACAGATGCAGCCTGCCTGGTATAGTGCTTTCTTTTATATGGATGTGTGAAGAGGTTTGTGTACCTCAAGTGAGCCCTGCTGACATTGAAGGACCCTATCTTGTTTTGAGTGGTGAGTACTAATTCAGGGTAAGCTCCCTGTTGGATTGCCACATTAAATCCAAATGGAATTACTGTACTGCTGACTGTTTAATTCTCCTTTTCTCTGTGTGAAAGGGCCCCTACCAGCTGCCACGGTTTGGACTAGCCACTAGGGCTTGGGTACCCAGGGACAGTAACTGATGAGGATAGGCCTGTGCACAGAGCCATAAGTGATTATTAGAGTGATAAGCTAATTAACCTGATTTCCCCTGTCCTTGTTATATCCCCTAAATAAATCAGAGCTGCTTGTTTCAGCAAAGTTATACTGCCTGAGGTATTTGTCTATGTTAAAGTACTGTACTGTGATTGTTGCACTGTATCTCATTTCACAGGAGGTCCCAGTGCCGGAACCAGACCTGGGGTAAGTGTATACTGTAAGGTAATTCTGATATATTGTGTGGGCCACTAGTGGGAAGAAAGGGGGGTTGCAGTGTCCCAGAGGGCTGTGACCAAGTTAGTTTAACTATTGCAAACCCTGACCTCTGGGTGGAGGCACCCGCCATTGGATCCAGGCCCCTCAACCTGTTAGTGGCAAATCAGGCGGGGTAGTAGCCCTTGGGATAGCGCCATCTACGGGTTACACTTGGTTTAATGTCTCATCTGAAGGATGGCACCACAACAATGAAGTGCCCCCTTGTACTGAACTACAGTGTCAGTTTTGGGAAGTACACCAAGTTCCTGGTGTAAGGCTTGAGCCCATGATCTCTAATCTTCCATCCACAGAGACAATGTGCTTGCTACTGAGCAACTGACATATTAAGGATATACCAACACTCCGCAGAGTATTACTATGAACATGAAATAGATACCTAATGTTACTTTTAAGTGGAAAAGCTGTCTAGCAGGCTTCACTTAGGTTTTGCACTCCACAGATGTAGTTCCTGGAGGATGGGCTGCGGGGAGAACCAATTTACTTCTTGTTCAGGTTTTGCCCAAAAGGAGGAAGCAGGTGGGGAGGTAGGAAGTTGTGATGCCGAAAAAGCAGATGTTTGAGGTTCTACTGCGGATAATGCAAACAGTGGCAGTTTAGATGCCACTAGAGTAAAACTGTGCTAAGTGTTAATAAAATGGGGGGGGGGGGGGGCTGGAAAAGCAGAAGTTCCTGCTGCCCAATTCATTTACTAATTTATTGAGTATCGGGAGGGTAGATAGAGATTACAGTCCTGTGTACAATTATAACCTGGGGTAACAATGACAAGGCCACACAGGGATGTGACTGCATCAGATAACAGATAAACATTAAAAGAAAAACATTATTAAGTAAGCAATAAACCATGACAGGATGTGCATTAAAGGATTTCATAAAATGGCAAGAAAACATCTAGAAATTTCACTGACCGAGAGACAGCACCTGACTAGGCATTAAGTTTCATATAATATATATATATATATATATATATATATATATATATATATATATATTTTTTTTTTATTGTAGGATTTTCCTATATTTTGGTCCCATCCCATGCCTGGCCGCACGACATTGTGGAGACATGCGCACAGCAGGTACTGAGGTGCCCTCACTCTACTTGCTGCCCACCTGCACTGCCCTCGAACCTCCACCTGGGGGCAGTGGAACTACAGTGGGTGATGGGTGTCCTCCCCAGGAGAGGAGAGCTGCCTTCCGGCTGCTCGATCTTGCTCCATCCCTCCTTCCCTCCCTCTGGCTGCCACCTGATGACCCTGACTCGTTCCCAAACATGGGTTGCCTGCGTGACATGAAGTAAGGCATCTAGCACCTCAGCATCACCAGGCCAGCCTGAGCATTAAGCTTCTTTAAATGCATGGTCAGGAGACAAATCTGTTTTCCTACTCCCAAAAAATACTTGCTTCAAAATATCACTGTGCTCCAAAATGAAAGTAAAAAAAAAAATGCATTTGCCACCATCTTGGAAATCGTTCACTTTACTACACTGATACTTAAAAATCATTTTAAACTGTTCATAAGTTGCACTGCAGGAGTCACAACATATTTTTAAACACTTCCTTCAACCTAAAAAAAAACCAAAAAAAAAAAAACACATTTCATGTCTCAACAGCTTAAAATTAACTTTGTGGCCTCTGCCAAAATAGACTCTGTTTCACCTCAATCTCCCACTAACCAACACTACAGCATCCAGCCGTCCAGTACTGCATAATCAGTTTCTTGCATTACAGTATCACCTAAATGAAATTAATAAGATAAGGGCAAAGTTCACTTCCATGTACAGGAGACAAATGGTGTAACATCTTCAGAAAACATCAGCTGTCCGTGACCAACTATGCAGCTTGTCTTCCTCTACTGGTGGCCTGCTATCTCTACCAGATTGGCAGGGCGGGGGAGAAGTGTCTTTACTATGAGAATAGGAAGCCTGGCATTAATCAGCTCTACAGCCTCATCTGCAGAGACTGTGAAAGTTGAGAGACTGAATAATTTTCTGTTCACATTACTTTGTCTGCGAGGTAGCTGTTTATCTCTCCCATCCAATCCATGGGGACGTGGGGGCGGGGGGCATGGTGAAACAGACTGCCTCCATGATCTGATCCTGTTGTTGGAGAGGGGTTTGCGCACCTGGCAAACAAAATCCAGGGAAGAGTACACAATGGAGGTACTAACAACAACAAAAATGGAAAGGGGCATTAAAATTTCGTATCAGATGACCTTAAGGTAGGCAAGCAATGTGAGAAGGCAGTAAGGAGGGCTGGGGGATTCTGGGATGCATAGAGAGAGGCATCACCAGTAGAAAGCAGGAAGTACAGACAGTTGGTGAGACCCCATCTGGAGTACTGCATGCAGTTCTGGAGACCCCCATCTCTACAAGGACATACACAAGCAGTCCAGAGGAGGGCAACAAAAATGGTGCAGGGTCTACATCAGAAGTCATATGAAGCAAGACTTATAGTGCTTAATATGTATACCCCGATGAAATGAGGGCCGGGGGGGGGGAGGATATGATGGAAACTTTTAAGTACCTCAAGGGAATCAACAAAGTCCAAGAGGATGGCATATTTCACAAAAAGAGATGCACAAGAACAAGGGGGCACAATTTGAGGATGGGGTGACAGCTCAGGGGCAACGTGAGGAAGTATTTTTTCAGGGAGACGGTGGTGGATGCATGAAACAGCCTTCCTGGGGAGGTCATGGGGTCAAAAACAGTGGGGGAATTCAAGAATGCATAGGACAGACATAAGGCAATTCTAGTGGGGGGTAAAAGAGGGGTAGGAGGAAGTAGGCTGCTGGTTAACTAGGATCTGCAGCTTATCCAATAGGTAGGGAAATGGGCAGACTAGGTGGGCCAAGCGGTTCTTATCTGCCATCAAAATCTATGTTTCAATGTTTGGTACTGTACAGCAACTCATCCAGAATGGTGTCTGAGACTGGGGCACCAATTTAAAAATAAAAACTAATTACTCACTGTACTAAATGGCTCACTCTCAAGCGGAATGGGCTGCTCATGGCTGAGTGCAGAAGGCTTGGGGGAGGGGCTGCAGCTGAAACTACAAACAAGCTACCTGCAGTTTAAGGTCAATAGTGCAGCACCGCCTGCTGGCAACATCCTGCAACGAGCACTATTTTACACCTTCTACAGCTTTGAAATCCTTTTAAAGTTAAATTTAGAACAACTACTGTATTATTTAAAACCAAAAAAACACACACTTTAAAAATAATTTTATTATCACATTGTAATTGAGCCATTTAATAAGTGTGATAAGGCACTCCAGGGTGTTCATTAAGAAATTATGATACACTTCTTGGGGGTAGTAAGGACACTCGGCCTGCAGCCTCATGAATGCACACCTTGTCATGGCTTATTACTTACTTACTGCACACCATGGGAGAGTCAAGGCCAAGTGTCCTTATGCCTTGGGAAGTGCATTCAAATCCTTCAATGCACATCTTGGAGTGACTTGTTGTGCTTATAAAATACATAAATGAAACAGTCCTTGATTTCATAGGTAATGAGTTTTTGGTTTTTTTTCCATTGGCAATGAGAACCAGGTCCTGACGGTGCATCACTAGCTTTTTAATGCAGTCAGGCGATGACTCTCAGCCAATGAGATTTCAGGATTTTTCCTTGCCACCTCATAATACAGTAGTTAACACTGAGGGTAGGCCAGTCAGGCACTACAGGGTTAGTGCTACTGCTCACTACGCTGGCAAAATGGGTTCGGAAACAGTCAGGCTGCTCAGGGGCTGGGAAGGGGAGGGAGGACTGAGCATCCCATGGACAGCTCTCCTCCCTCACACCGCATCCCACTGCTTGCCCACCGCCTAGTGGAGGGCAGGTGACAGTACAGTGAGAGAGTACACTCCCTACTATGGTCTCCTTTACTTTTTATGTTTATATTCATACAGGATTTTACGTGAAATCACTTTTAATTATTTTTTGGTACTTTTTCTTCACTTTATTAAAAAAAAAACCCACTAATTTCAGTTGTCAGTGAATGTCAGCAACACATGCACAGGTGCTTGTCAGTGGTTTACATGCTGTTCATATTTAGTGCTAACTGAGATTAATATTTTTGGAAAGAACAGAGATAAACCTGTATCAATATAAACACGTGAAAGTGAGAAATGAAATCAGTTTTAAAGTTTTTTCTAAAATGCCTGGTTGTAATTTCATGACACATATTAGTGGCTTATATACTCTGTTGTGTGGCGGTCATCTGCTGAAACAGTGACCCCTGATGGTGGGCTGGGGTGCTTGCTCTTTAATGGGGGGGCTGCATGTGTGCAGACCTCCTGGGATTGCCCCCCACCACAGGGTAGTGGGAAGGTCCAAACAGGAACAAACCTTGCAAACGTTTTCCTCACCGCTAGCCCACTAATTCCGCTACTCCCCCTTTCCATCCTGACGCTCACCATGTTTCTACCCTTGGTTCTCACTCTTTCCCTATTAACTCTTCCTGCTGCACCCACCCTTCCCTGTCCACTCCAGCCTGGCTAAAGTCCCACCCCATCCATGATAGTGTCCCAATTATCTACCCCTCCTTCTTCATCATCATAATAAACAAGTACATGACAGCCATCGTCACTTTCTGTGGTTTGAGCCCAATTTTTCCCCCAGTCGTCGGTAATATATCCCTCCTCTTTTTTACTTCTCTAACCTGCCACCCCATACACGGCCTCCTTCCCCTATATGTGTAGTTGCCGGCTGCCTCACTCAAAAGATCTCTGCTTATAACCCCTGTATGCCTATGGTTGATTGTATATCTGCTGACTTCTTCAATTGTAAAATAATGCTGTTTTTTTTTTTTTATTTATTTCAACCTTGTACTGTACTGTATATACTTTTTCTTCCTTGTATAGTATTGCTTTTTGTATACCTGCTTGGGCACTGTACTTGGATGTATTCATGACCAGGCCCACCTTGCAAATGAGCCTTGCTCAATGGTGCCCACCTGGGTAAATAAAGATTTTGATTGATTGATTGAAAACCATGTGTGCCAAGTAAATGCTGATTTCTGTCACTCTCATGCTTAGAGTGCTGTGGACACCCCCGTCAGCACCAGTGACAGGGATAGCGCCTGATGAGGCTGGGAGGTCAAATGAAAAGCCAAGCAGAAGGCCCTAAGCAGTACTAGATGACAAACACAAGATGAAAAACAAATCAATACCATCTTTCATTATTTTTTTTTTTAGATCCACAATTTTTTACCCCACTTCTTCCCCAGTGCTCGCCCCCCCCCCTTAGGAGCTCCCATGGGACACCCCATTCCCTGCACCTCGGCACTCACTTGTCCCCCACATAGTCTTGGTGTGCCCTGCAGGTGTGGTTGGGGTGGTGGATGTACCCCCAACAGTCGCTGTTCATCAAGCGGTGGAGCAGAGGAGGTGTGGAGCCTGGGTATACCAGGGTCTGACACTGCGAGTGTCAGGGCCATTTTTACTGTTTTCAAGTTCCTCCCATGAAATGCCAGTGGTTAAGATGCCAAACCTAAGCAAGCATGCAAAGTGTGCTGCCACACAGCGTCCGTCACCCAGCATCTCCCCGCCCCAAAAAACGCTGACCAGCAGCACTACCTGCTGCAACCCAAGTGGCACTGCTACTGCCTCTTTGCTCTGCCCCCCCTCCCTCCGCAAAGAAGGAGAGCATACCCTGGGAAGTTTAATCCTCTTCTGTCACTGACTCATGATGACTCCAAGGCTTGTTCTCAAACCTGGGTAGCTGGTATCATGAGCGGTACCTCTACAGCTGTGCCAGTGGGTTGGCACAATTCATCAGTCTTTCAATTTATTGTACCCCCCAAAAAAAACAACACACACAACTACAGACTTCTAAGCACAGTTGGGAGTATGTTATTCCTTATGTGGTCAGTTTTCCCATTTTCCTTTTTTTTCTGTGATGTTGCATCCTGGTCACCTTATGCTCACAACCACTCAGCTCCATTGACCGTTATCCTTGCTGTCAAATCAGCCTAGGTAACCATGACAATCACGTCCTGAGTGTGAGTGACCGTCATGTGGACAGCTCCTCCTGTCTCCCATGTCTGCAACATGCAATCCCTCAGAGAGGCTCACATGCAGTATCCTCCATGATTAAGGTGCCGGCTTTCTGGCCCACCACAAAAAGTTGCTGCAGGAGTGGAATGAAGCTCTTCCCAGCCAACCGTCTCACTGCCACTACCCAGGTCCGCTCCTGAATGCACTGTCGCTGGATCACTGAGTGGCCCCGATATACATTATCTTTTTCTAATTACTGGTCACTGTATTTAATACCCCAGTTTTGAAGGCTTTCAAACCCGTAATATATGAGTAATAATACACATGTGTATTTTGACACAAGTGATAATGCGTAAGTGATATACATGCATACTTTATTTTTTGGTGCTTCAAGGGACAAACGTGTCATCATATCTCATGAAATACATTACCCAAGGTTGCCACTCAGAGTGGAGTTGTGTTAGGCAGTTATGGAGATAAGCCGTAATTCCATCACATATATGCCCTGCATGATTGCTCTCCACATCTCTACCACTGAAAGCTTGACCTGCATCCATAATCTGGCGACTGCTTTGTCTTTTTTTTTTTTTCTGCCAACACATAAAAAGACAGTCCACTGACCTAAAACCCAGCTCGGCCCCCCTGGAGAATGCATGGAGAGCAGTACCATGGTGGGTGTAATTAATGAGACAGGCTGGGATAACTGTTCCATCTGGCTAGCCAGGGATTGCCAGAAGGACTGCAGCAACAGGCAACTCCAAAACACGTGTGTGTGTGTGTGTGTGTGTGTGTGTGTGTGTGTGTAGCAACAGGTTCTCCACAACATCTCCAACATTTACCATAACTGGTTGGTACATTTTTTGTTGAGAGGGCCGGAGTCCTCAAAAAAAAATGATAATGGCATTTCCAGGCAAGCTCCCTCCATGATACGGAGGAGGTTACCTTCAATGCCGGCTGTGCCTGTTCATATGGAATTGGAATTTGTGACTCCTGGGGCCATTTCTCAAAGATGGGTTGTGTAATGTCTCAACAGTTTTTGCGAGCCACAGCTGAAATTGCCAATTAACTGCCCCCTGGAAATGTCTTTGATAGAATCTTATTTCTGTTTGTTTGCTCTTAACTGAGAATGACAAATCAGGCTGAATAATGAGTGATATATATGCATACTGTCACTTGTGTATTATGACATTTTTGCACTTAAAACACTGTTTTGAAAATACAAGCTTGCAAAACATATGATAATCCTCAAACTAGCTAATGTTTTACAGTTTAAAAGCCTTTTTTTTTTTTTTAATAGCCATCATTTTCTTAGTTCCTTATTATTTTCCAGCGAAATCTGCTCTTTTTTTTTCTGCTATTATTTTTTCCCTGCAGTGTGGTCCCCCATCTGGAGTCCCCCCAGCCCTGTCCCCTGGTGTCCACCAGCCGGTGCTTGCCCTCTCCCAGTGGGACCAGCGAGTTCCCGAACCCCTGCTGGAGACCAGATCCAGTATGGCTGGCACCGTGGTGGCTAGCCAGGAGCGGGGCCTGCGAGGTGTCCTCCTTCATCTGCCACACTGCTCCTTTTTCCTGCCCCTTTGCGGGCATGCGGCATGCAATGATAGGTGCAACGGGGTCGCGCACGCTCCCGTGTGTGCCCACGTCAAGTGTCTGTTGCACTCCCACCCCACGTTGTTACAGCCCCATGTCGCTGAGCCCCAGCCTCCACTAGGGGTCAGGTGTGCACTTGCCGATGATTCCCTCCCTCCCTGGAGATGGAAGCAGTCTGTCAGATGCTCAATCCATCTCCTCCCGTGCTGACCCACGGTGGCTCGTGCTCGTTCCTGAACAAGGGTTGCTGGTGCAGCACGTGGTGTGGCGTCCAGAGCATCAACCCTCAGCGCCACCAGCCAGGCTTGCTAAATCTACTCTTAACAGTATCAAGTCAATTAATTCAGTGAAAGTGAAAATGTTTAGCATTTTTTGCTTATGCTGTCTCATAGACAAGCAATTATTAAAAAATAAACTGCACTCGAGCTTCACTATTAGAGTTTATGGACATCGACAAACCTTGGGTGTGATTAAAAAAAAAAAAAAAATCATAGTGCCAGCCCATCGGTGCAGTGGTTGGATTTCCGCTTGTGACACCGGTGACCCAGGTTTGGGAACGGACTTAGGTCGCTGGAGGGCCAGTCGGGGGAGAAGGCTTGAGCGTCCGATGACCACTCGCCTTCTCCAGGAGATAGGATGAGGATGTGGTCTGGCACCTGCTGGCTCCCGGTGGAGATCGGGGGGGGGTTACAGCAAGCGCACTGACCGACTGACTAGGGGGTGCGGCAGTCGGCAGACGGCATGCGCCTAGACGTTATGGCACGCCACGCCCTCAGGAGAAAAGGAGAAACAATTCTTCTCCACTTAACCAGATGACAGCCATCTGGTCCCGCCGCTGCCACAAAATGCCCTGATCGGGCCCCAGAAACCACCTCAGCAGCATCCAAGGGGACAAGTAGTTGTGCTGGCCAGCTCCCACCAGCACATTTCTCTGTAGAGGCCCCATCCGGTGAAGGGTTACACCGGGTTTCCAGAGGGTGGCTGCCATCTGAGGTGGTGGACAGTGGCAATGGGCAGAGGCATGAGGGAGTGGGGGGAGCGATCATAGATGGCCTGAAGGAGAGGCCGACGGGGAGAGCCAGGAGGCAAAAAAAAACAAAAAACTCATAATACACCCCTTCCCATACATTATACTCCATTTAAAGTATAATGCCTCACTTTAGTCCAGCTGAGATATGACACCTCATTTACAGTAGGATCCTAATTTTACCCCTTTTTTGTTTTTTTTCATTACAGATTGAATTGTAAGAATAAGTGATTTTCCTTCTGCCTGTACTGAGGTGATGGATATTTTGGGTCAGAGTCACCACTGTACATCTCATAAACTCTATGCTATAATCAACAGAAAGTACTGCTTCCTCCTACATATTTAAATATATACATACACTTGTGCAGTGAAGTTTTAAATTTAATACAGCGCACGAAAATGCAGGTTCCTCAAACAGATCACCCTTTTTAGAGCAAACTGTAATAACCTTCTCTGTGTTGCTGTTCTTTTAGGACAGCTGTTTCTGGCAGCTTAATGACGCAGAGTGGATTGGCATCAACCAGCATGTTGGTGACCTGGGTTGGGGCCATGATTCTGAGATGGCGGGAGTGGAGGCTGGGAGGGAGGATGACAAGAGCGTCTATGGGGACACTCTCCTCCTGGGGAGAGGGAGGATGGTGTGCCAGTCTGACTACTGCTCCTGGTGGTGGCATGATGGTGGTGTGTACTATGGAGTACTGCGTGCAGTTCTGGAGACCCAATCTCCGCAAGGACATAGACAGGATGGAAGCTGTCCAGAGGAGGGCAACTAAAATGGTGCAGGGTCTGCACCGGAAGACATATGAAGAGAGACGAAAGGAGCTTAATATGTATAGCCTCGAGGAAAGGAGGGAGAGGGGGGACATGATAGAAACGTTCAAGTACCTCAAGGGAATCAACAAAGTCCAAGAGGGTAGCATCTTTCAAAAAAAGAGGTGTGCAAGAACAAGAGGGCACAATTTGAAGATGGGAGGGCAGCTCAGAGGTAATTTAAGGAAGTATTTTTTCACAGAGAGGGTTGTGGATGCATGGAACGGCCTTCGGAGGAGGTTGTGGAGTCAAAATCAGTGGTGGAATTCAAGCATGCATGGGACAGTCATAAGGCAATTCTGGGGGTTGGGGGTAGGAAGAAGTAGGCTGCTGGTTAACTAGGATCTGCAGCTTATCCAGTAGGTAGGGAAATGGGCAGACTGGGTGGGCCAAGCGGTCCTTACCTGCCATCAAATTCTATGTTTCTATGTTTTACTAAGTGGCGTGGGTCACCACATTGTGCCCATGCACCCTCCAGGAGGCCATGGGATGTGTATCCACGAGGACAAGGGAGGGAGAACACAGGAAATACTGCCTGGACTGGACTCTGGGTGACAGTTCCCTTGCTGTACTAACATTTCCCCCTCCTCCCCGCTGATGTCTCAGCCTCATCAAGTGTATCCTCCCATGGTGGCAGCAAGCTGTTCAGCCTGTTCCTCAACTCCCTCCCCGACTCCACCTCTCAGCAAGTCATACTCTATGCAGATGATGCGGTGATTCTTGCCTCTCATCATGACCCAAGCCACCTGCAACAAACCCTCCAACACGGCTTCACCTCTGTTGGAAGCTGGTTCAAAGAACATAAGTTAATCCGTAACCATGGGACAGGTACATCAGCGAGCGTAGAAAAACAAAGGGAGGGATAGTGAGGCTGAATAGAATGAACAGTGGGTGGGCAGAGGGGGACAGTGAAAAAGCAGGGATACTGAACGAATATTTCTGCTCAGTATTCACAAAAGAGGAGGGGGAAGTGCCTAATCCAATTAACAGAAGCACTCTTGATAGGGGGGTCGATCCCAGTCCTTTCACAGAAGAAAGGGTTCTGCAAGAACTCCTAAAACTGAAGGTGGACAAAGCAATGGGGCCTGATGGAATTCACCCCAGAATTCTAAAAGAATTAAGGGGGGAACTAGTGAAACCACTGGCTACTCTTTTTAATAAATCATGGGAGGATGGTGTGGTACCCGAGGACTGGAGGAAGGCGGATGTGATTCCCCTTCACAAAAGTGGGACCAAGACAGAGGCAGGAAACTACAGACCTGTCAGTCTGACCTCTGTGGTAGGGAAAGTAATGGAGTCACTTCTGAAGGAAAGAATAGTTGAGTACCTAGAGGCCAGTGGAGCACAGGACCCAAGGCAGCATGGGTTCACAGCGGGAAGGTCATGTCAAACAAATCTAATAGATTTCTTTGACTGGGTGACCAAAGTAGTAGACCAGGGAGGGGCTGTGGACATGGCCTATCTAGACTTTAGCAAGGCATTTGACACAGTCCCACACAAAAGATTAATAGTCAAATTAACCAGCCTGGGAGTGGGTCCCAGGGTGGTAGCCTGGGTAAAACATTGGCTGCACAACAGGACACAGAAGGTAATTGTAAATGGAGTCCACGCTGAAGAAAGAGGGTTACTAGTGGCGACCGTGGTTCAGTATTGGGTCCAGTCCTTTAATGTCTTCATCAGTGACATTGCAGAGGGACTGGAAGGAAAAGTATGCCTTTTTGCAGATGACACAAAGATCTGCAACAGGGTTGATACACAAGGAGGTGGAAAGGATGAAAAGGGACTTGGCAAGGTTGGAGGAATGGTCAGAAGTATGGCAGCTAGGATTCAATGCAAAGAAGTGCAAAATAATGCACCTGGGAAAACAAGAACCCAGGGGAAGAATACACAATGGGTGGGGAGGTAGTAACAACAACAAAAAGGAAAGGGACCTGGGGTAATCATATCAGATGACCTTAAGGTTAGCAATCAATGTGAGAAGGCAGTAGGGAGGGCTGGGGTATACTGGGATGTAGGGAGAGGCATCAGCAGCAGAAAACAGGAAGTTGTTATCCATCTGTACAGACAGTTGGTGAGACCCCATCTGGAGTACTGTGTCCAGTTCTGGAGACCTCATCTCCGCAAGGACATAGACAGGATAGAGGTAGTCCAGAGCAGGGGTGTAGTCAGGGATTTCAGATCTGCACACCAAGTGGACTCACTGCTGCTACCCCCCACCCCTTGTTAGGGTGTGCTACCCTTCCCCCCCCCGGGGTGTAGCCAGACAATACACAAATGTACACCAGGACCCTGTTTGTTGCCTCATTTGGCACAATAAATACAACTTTTGTATCTCATGACAATGGTTGTTGCCATGCATGGGTAAATACAAATGCCATGCATTGCTCCCTAAGACACCCACATACCAGCCCAGAGCCTATAAAGTTGTATGGTCCATGGGATGCAAAGAGTATTAGTCACCAGTCCTTCTAGTTTTGTCTCCTATGAATAAAATTACAGAAAGGTTCAGCATTTTTTTTGTTAGTTTTCATGGGAAAAGGAAGCAGTTCAGAGCCTATTTGCTACCCCCCCCCCCCCAAATAAAATTGCACACCATGGAGTACGCCTGGCTACACCCATGGTCCAGAGGAGGGCAACTAAAATGGTGCAGGGTCTGCAAGAGAAGCCGTATGAGGAGAGACTAAAGGAGCTTAATATGTATACCCTTGAGGAAAGAAGGGAGAGGAGGGACATGATAGAAACTTTTAAGTACCTCAGTGGAATCAACAAAGTCCAAGAGGGTAGCATCTTTCAGAAAAAGAGACTTACAAGAACAAGGGGACACAATTTAAAGATAGAAGGAGGGCGGTTCAGGGGCAATGTGAGGAAGTATTATTTCACAGAGAAGGTAGTGGATGCATGGAACAGCCTTCCTGAGGAGGCTGTGGGGTCTAAAACTGTGGGAGATTTCAAGAATACATGGGACAGACATAAGGCAATTCTTGTGGTGGGTAGGAAGAAATAGTCTGTTGGCTAACTAGGATCTGCGGCCTATCCTGTAGGTAGGGAAATGGGCAGACTAGATGGGCCTAGCGGTCCTTATCTGCCGTCAAAGTCAAAGTCTATGTAACCAGAAAAAAAACGAAGACCAGTTTTTCACCAGCCACCAAAACAAGCACAAACACCACCAACTCTCCTTAAACACCTGCCTCGGGGAATCCCTGGAGCAGGTTGACTCCTTCAGATACCTAGGAATCACCCTAGACCCACACCTGTCCTTTGGAACCCATATAACCAATGTCACTAAAACTGTGAATACTAGACTGGACTTACTCTACCGGCTTTATCGGCACCTGACTAAAGAGGCCCTCTTTGCCGCAGTTCAAAGCTCCATCATCTCCCAGACTGACTATGGTCTTGTCATCTATGGCACTGTCACTACCACTGCACTCAGAAGGATTACTGCCACCCTAAACAAGGCCTGTCGACTCATCACTGGGGCTGAACGGCTCACACACACCTGTGACCTCTACTCACAAGCTGCTGGCTTCAACTTGATATTAGAATCCAGTACCAAACCTGCATGGTTGCTAAGAAAATACAGTTGGGAACTGTCCCTCCCAGGGTCTGTTCAATGCTTCAAACGAAAACCAGTTCCAGAATTACCAGGGGATCAAAGCCACAACTTTTCCATATCCCTCGCTGTTGCACAGCCATTGGCCAGCGTTCATTTGCCCACAGTGCACCCACTTGGTTTAATGGTCTTGCCAATGATACTATCAATACCACTGGGTTAGGGGCCTTCAAATCCAGGCTCCGTAATTCCCTGGTCGCTTCCAGCATCTGCAACTGTTATGGATAATGTCAAGGCAAATCCACTCTGCTACCGCTCCTTCCTATATCTAGCTCCTTACATAACGCACTTGCCCTAGTTTGGCCTCTGCCCCACATGCTCTACAGCACCTGACAATGCCACCTTCCTGGCAGCTCCACCCACCCCCCTCCTTATCCTTACCTACCCCCCCACCTCTCCTCTCTTATAATTTTTTCTTACCTCCATCTTGCCCCTCTCATTTCTTTCTACCACCCCCCCATTGTCCTCTTCCTTTCCACTTTACCCTCTCCCTGTCTGTTCGAAATTAATTTGGTATTGTTTACCCTTATTTGTGTAACAATTTTGTATATTGTCATGTGATAACTATGTCTTGACATGGAACTTTTGTAAAAGAGCCCTGGGCTCAAAGGTAATTGTAATCCTAGAATTGAAATAAATAAAATAAAAATAAATAAAGCCCCCCCCCAAAATCAGGGATATGAAGGCAGCTGGATGACCAAGGATCTGGGGAGACTAAGCGTGGTGAATGAGCACTAGGAAGCCTGAAGACATTGGGTACAATGGAGTAAGAGTAAGGAACAAAACAGAAACATTTGTTTTTCTTTAACATGATGGCCCAGTAATGGCATCTTTGGTGGGGGGGCTGCTTCCAACTAATTCAACAGCTGTGAGCACTGAAGCATTATACAGAATAGTCATGTAACTTATTTGACAGTACCATAGAGGGATTTGAACCCAGCATTTCCTAGGGCTGGACATTATGGGTTTGAGTACCCCCTGTCATCCCCCTCCCCCATGGTCTGTATACTTCAAGGGGATAAGACCTTTTCTGTGGTCATCTCATGCATGTGGAACTCCCTTAATTTCCTCAGCTCTCCCCATGTGGGGAGAGCTGAGCGCAAGCTGTAATAAACCAACATGCTCCCCTAACAAAAAGAAGGTCCAAAGGTTTTAAAGCACTTTGGCTAAGCAAGGATCTGAGGAATCTCATGCTTCGTCGTGACTCGGCCTAGGAAAAAGTTTAAGAAAAGTGGCACCTCCTCTGATTGGCAGACTTTCAGACAATTTTGTAACTCATGTACTAGAAAACTCTGCAGCGCCAAGCACAAGTATTATAGTTCTCTGCAAACCAAACCGAACATCTCAGTAACCCTAAAGCATTCTGGAAGAAAGTTAGTTAGTACGTTAATTAAAGGTAACTCCCCGATCTCTCCCAGCACCATACTAGCTGGTGGTACTACACTGTCTGACCCCCTATCTATTGCAAGGGGTTTAAACCACTTCTTCACTGATCTAGCTAGTTATATCTCGCACTTTGTCCTCGCTCCTAATTTCGATCCCTCCTCTCTCCCGCTCAGGCAGCTTTCTTCTCACACTGAATTCCGCCTCATATTAGCCACATGCAAAGAAGTATTGCAGCTATTATTAAAGTTAAAGGAAGACAGTTCCCCAGGTTTCGACTCCCTAGAACCTCGTTTTCTAAAATTAGGCACTCCAGCCCTCGCAGTTCCCACTCGTGACCTGATAAATCTTTTACTACTGGAAGGATGCCAGTTAAATGGAAGGTAGGAATTGTCATTCTGCTGCACAAGGGTGGTGCGCACACAGTTGAAAACTACAGAGCCATTTCAATCCTCTGCCCTCTAGCGAAGATACAGGAACAACTTCACGTAGAAGGTGGTGGAACCATGGAATGCACTGTCCAAGGGACTGGTGGAGGTGGAGACTATGGGTGGGTTTATGAGGGGCTGGGACAGGTATAAGGGGAGGCTGAAGCTGACCAAGTCCAATACAAGGGAAACATCTTGGACTGGGGACAGAGAAACCCAGGGGGTGGGGACCCAGTATGGGTGCTGACTATTGAGCAGACACGAAAGACCAATAGGCCTCCTCTGCTAGAATTTTAGTATGTTATGTTAACAGATCCAGAAACAAATGATTTGATACCTTTTATTGGACCAACATGGATGTTATAGAAAAGAACAAAGTGCTTTAGCTTTCGAACCAATCAGGTCCTTCTTCAGAAGCTTTGTGGCAGTTTTTTCAAATATCCCATACTATTAACACCAGATTATATAGAAAAAGCAGAAATAATTCTCATTGGTTTAACATATACATTTAAAACATAATAGAAGATTACGTCAGAGAAGCTAATTAACACCAGTATGCCTTAAACTGAGGAGCCTCAGAAGGGCAAAGGTTATCAAGAATTCTCTACAGCCAGAGAGTTCTTGTCACATAAATTTTAAAATGTCTCAGTATGCCAAGAAAGCATTCTAGGCTCGGCAGTGGTGATATTGAATCGGGAAGATTACATTACAGAAGCCAACCGGCAGCTAAGTGACCTTACTTACTACAAAGTACTGGGAAGTGACCCAACTACAGAATATAAAACAGAACTACAGAAGTTAATTAAAACATTTCCAGAGCATGTCCAAGACAAACTAAAGGACCTCGTCCCCAGTGAACCTAAGCCAGGGACATTCTATATGCTTCCTAAAATACATAAGCCTGGTAATCCTGGTAGATCCATAGTCTCTGGTACTGGCACCCTGACAGAGGGGATATCAGGGTTTGTAGAAGCTATTTTCAAACCACTGGTTATACAAAGGGATAGTTACATCAAGGACACTACTCACTTCCTACATAAACTTTCTGGTTTTAAGGACTTACCACCTGATACCCTTTTAGCCACGATGGATGTAACCTCCCTCTACACTAATATTCCACACACAGATGGCATTTCAGCCTGCCTCAAATACCTGCATGACAAAGAATTGGACCCCAACATTGACCCTGGAGTTGTGGGTAAACTCACTGAATTCATTTTGACACATAACTTCAGCTTTAATGGTAAACATTATGTTCAAACTATGGGAACCTGAGGGAACCAGGATGGCTCCTCAGTATGCTAATCTTTTATGGCTAATTTGGAGGAGGATTTTCTAGGCACTGTACATAAACCACTCGCTTATTTCGCTTACATTGATGATTTGTTTATAATTTGGACAGAGGGCACTGACACACTTAAAGATTTTCACCAAGAACTTAATAACCTCCACCCAACTATAAAGCTTTCCCTAGAATATTCTGCCACAAGTGTACATTTTCTGGATACCACTGTCACTATTAAGGATGGTACCCTACATACCTGTCTTTACAGGAAACCAACAGACACACAGAGATACTTACACAAGAAAAGTAATCACCGAGCCACACAAAGAAATCTATATATAGTCAAGCACTTCGTATCACCACCTCTGTTCAAATGAGGAAGACAGAGACACACATTCTGGCATGTTGAAAACACCTTTATTGAGCAGGGACACTCATCCAGGGAAATTGACAGAGCAGTGGAACGTGCAACACAGGTCCCAAGAGAACAGCTACTGCAATATAAGGAATGGATGACTACCAACAGAATACCCTTAGTAGTCACATACCATCCTGACCTTGAACTCCTACGTAAGATTACTAAGGATCTCCATCCAATAATTAGTGAGGATGAAACCCTTAACTGTATTTTTCAAGAACTACCACTACTATCTTTTAAACAACCACCTAATCTAGCCAACCTGATTATTAGGAGTCAACTTGAACCGGAACAGAATACCATGACATCATATGGTACACGACCCTGTCATCAACGCACATGTAAGACATGTAACCTCATTTCCACTTCAGACTGTGTGGTTACATCACAAAACAGACTATTCAGGATACAGGGGAATTATACATGTATATCAAGTAATGTGGTCTATTTTATCCAATGCAAGAAATGTCCTCGCACAGGTTATGTGGGGGAGACAAGCCAACAACTCCGCACTAGAATGAATTCACACAGACATTCTATTAATCACAAGATGATTGAGAAACCAGTAGCCCGCACTTCTCCCAGGATGACCACTCAATCTCAGATATGTCTGTGATGGTCTTAAAAGGACATTTCAACAGCACGCAACAGAGACGGGCTTCTGAAATTAGACTTATTTTACTTCTCAATATGGTGGCGGATGGATTGAACATTGATGTTGGGTACATGACACATTATTCCACTTAAACTTACACAGACCTTTACTTTAAAAGATGGACATAAACAGTTTAGTTCTTCAGCGGCCTTTGATTTTGTAAGTTTATGGTTATCTACATTGTTGACTTTTCACCTTAACACTGTGGTGTGCATTTAGTGTGTGTGTGTGTGTGTGTGTATACTGATGTATGTATGTGTGTGTTTGGTGTGTGTTGTGTTTTTATGTGTTGTGGGTATGGTGTGTATGTGTGTTTTGTTTGTTGTGCGTGGTGTGGTGTGGTGTGTGCAGAATGTGTTTGCTGTATTTGTTGTGTGTTGTGGTTGTGTGCAGGTGTGTGTGTGTGTATGGGGGTGTGGTATGGTGTATGTACACACATGTGTGGGTGGAGCGTGGCATGGGGCAGTTGTTATGTGGCTAGAACACTTAGTTTCTGCATATAGTGTGCATTTATTTCCTTCTATTAGTTGTCAGTGGGTGGATTTCACACTGTCACATTTTCAACTGCTCATATTAAGATGCATATCTCATTTACTTGGGGGTCATTAAAGGTGTAATTCCTTGGGTTTTCATTTAGATTGCTTAGACTGATTCTGTGCATTTTGTTATACACGGACTCTGTGTTGAAATCTGCATTTATCAGGCTCATGGTCTCGCTTTCTTGGGGGTCCTTGACAAGGATTTTTTTTTTTTGCACTTACACTTACAAGTGATACTTTCATGCATCATGTTTATATGTGTAGGTTAATTTGAGGCTTGATTTCAACTTGCAGTTATACCTAATTTCAGGATTTTGTCTCTCATTATCTGTCCTTTAATATACAGGACAATTGGAATGTAAGTTGTAAGCTCATCTTACATGTATTAGGAGAATGCCACTCCAAGGCTTTTTTATCACTAGAATGCTTTCTTGGCATACTGAGACATTTTAAAATTTATGTGACAAGAACTCTCTGGTGTAGAGAATTCTTGATAACCTTTGCCCTTCTGAGGCTCCTCAGTTTAAGGCATACTGGTGTTAATTAGCTTCTCTGACGTAATCTTCTATTATGTTTTAAATGTATATGTTAAACCAATGAGAATTATTTCTGCTTTTTCTATATAATCTGATGTTAATAGTATGGGATATTTGAAAAAACTGCCACAAAGCTTCTGAAGAAGGACCTGGTTGGTTCGAAAGCTAAAGCACTTTGTTCTTTTCTGTAACATCCATGTTGGTCCAATAAAAGGTATCAAATCATTTGTTTCTGGATCTGTTTTTTAAAAGGACCAATACGGCACCTACAACATTTTTTTGCAGTATGTTATGTTAGTAACTTATTTCAGTCAACTCCAGTCCTACTTGGAATGTCATCAACTCCAATCCAACTGTCAGCACAGCTTCAGAAAGAACTATAGCACCCCCAAGGTAACCTCAGATATCCTTGGATCACTCCATAAAGAGCTTTATCCCAGGGCCATATTTGTAGATCTAACTAAAACCTTTGATTTGGTAAACCATAACCTTCTGTTACACGAGCTACACTCTTTGGGCATGGACTGTCTATCCCTTTCCTGGTTCGAAAATTACCTGTTCAGCCGCTCCCAAGGAGTAAAATGGTCTGGGTCTCTCTCTCTTCATTTAGTACTATAACTCACGGGGTAACAAAAGAATCAATCTTGGGGCCACTTCTGTTTTCTATATATATATATATATATATATATATATAAACAGCTAACCCCTGAATTGTGGCGGGGTGCAACTTCATGCGGACAATGCTGTTTTACATTGGTTGTCGTGCGATACCCTATGGCTTAATCACAACTTGGAATATGACTTCCATACACTTGAGAATTAATTCCTTAAGAATCACTTAGTCCTTAACACAAAAAAAATAAATAAAATCAATGCTATTTTAACTCCTCCTGTAGAGTGCTACCACATGGCTCACTCCACAATCTGACTACTACAGAGGATAGCCTCGAATCAGTATAGCCATTCAAATACTTGGGTATCCTATTAGACCCCCTCACTCTCCTTCGAACAGCATGAGACACAGACATAGAAACATAGAATCTGATGGCAGATAAGGACCGCTTGGCCCACCCAGTCTGCCCATTTCCCTACCTAATGGATAAGCTGCAGATCCTAGTTAACCAGCAGCCTACTTCTTCCTACCCCCACCACTAAAAAAATTAATCAGAAGCTAGGACTGCTCTACCGCCTTCGTCCTCTCCTCTCTCCTCTCATGCCTCCTATCAAAAGACTGCCACCTCCTCGCTATACTTCTCTATAGCACCCCCTCCCTATACTTCTCTATAGCACCCCTATACTGCTCTCTGCTAAGTCTTCCATACTCTCCCAGTTGAGACTGCTTTGCAACAGAGTGGGACGATTTGCTTTTAGACCCAACTCGCGCTGTCACCACTGTGAGGTTCTTGAGTCACTAGGCTGGCCTATCTATAATCAAAGACTGCAGTTCTCCTTCCTCTGCTTCATCTACAAACTTACCTTCCTCTTCTCTCCCCCTGCCTGAGTGACCTACTGACACATAAATCCTCTCCACATTGGCCTGGTGGCACTGGAAGTTGAGGCGCTGGTCGCTACATCTCAGCCACACCGGCGACCTGGGTTTGGGAACAAGCCTGGGCCATGGGGGTTGGCAGGGGCAAAAGAGGATCAAGAGTTTGGAGGACTGCTCTCCTCTTTTGGGGGAAGCCTGTCGTTCCACTCATTGACTGCCCTCTGGCAGTAGCTGGAGGACAGTATGGGTCAGAAGGCACGCACAGACATCCCTACATCAGTAGGGGTGGAGGGACGGGAGAAAAAAAGAGAAAAAGGGAGCTGGCAGGTTCCATGATGGCCCTGCATTCCTGTGCCAGCCCCAGCTTCGGGATTTGTGTTCTGGGAGGAGGAGAAAAGCCGGCACTCTCCTCCCTGGCCCCGCTTCGGAGGGGAGGTAAGCCGCAGGGGAACTACCGGGGGTTGGCTCAGCAGGGACGTGTGGGGCTGGAGGATGAGTCTCTCCGAGGGAGGGCCACAGCCACCTGCCAGATTCCAGCAAAAATAGATAATAAGAAAAATTTTTGCCATGTTTACTCAGGTCGTCCTCAGTTCCTTTGCTTAACATTTCTTATCCCTGCCTACTAATCGGCAAACAATCCTTTGCCTACTCTGCTCTCACCACTTGGAATGCACTCTCCTTATCCTCACTCTCCCGCTCCTCTCTTGCTATGTTTAAGCGCTCCCTCTCTACGCACCTATTGCAGCCTAAGCCCTGCTCCTGCTTTGGCTAATTCCTCAAATCACCTGGCTAGATTCAAGGGGATCTGCCTTATTGTCTTTTCTCTCTTTGCTACTTGCTCATTATCTTCTGAATTAATGAATACTTGGTTAGGAACCACACTCCTGTCACAGGTCAAGTGATTTTGGGTTTGGATGTGTTCTTATCTTGGCTCTCGTGTTACTGAGCTACAATGATTGCATCCTGTTGTGCTCCGAGATACTCTGTATTGATATATGTTTTGCACTATTCACTGTGCCACGACACACTAATGTTCTTAAAACTGTGTATACTGTGCTTTTTTGCTTTGTACTCATTTGTACTTGTTATAGGCTGTACATTTTATTTTTGTTTCTCGATCACTTTTGTTTACTATTGTCGCTTTTTATTGAGTTGTACCCTTGTCCTTGGTGGCCCCTGAAAAAGGAACAGTACTATCTAAGTGGGCTTACCCGATTACCAAAATTCAATAAATAAATTTACAATGGCCCTACAGACCTATCTGTTCTCCTTGGCTTCTGAGGGCTCATTTTAATGTTTAAGTTATGGGAGGAGGACTCTAATGTGTTATAATTGTATCTTTGTAAATATTTAGTTTACTGGAATGGTCTGTACAGTGTTTCAAGCCTCCGGGATGACATGTTATGTAAGACAAAGTCAACTGATTGACTGAAGCTTGTGACACTCCCAATTTTACATCAAAGGGCTGCAACAATGACATTTTTTTTGCAGCGGCAGTGGTGGTGGTGTGCTCCACTCTTTTGCTGGTAAACATCAATAGATGGACTCTGTCAGACAGAAAGGGTGCTTGCCATAAACATCTCCAACAAGTAGCAGCTAAGTTTAAAGTCTTGCCTGCACTGGAACAGAATTGTATAAGGGCTCACATTTGGGCCCACTGTCTGGCTCTAATGGAGCCACAGCATGCATCACAATACACAACCCTTGTGTAGCAAAAATTCAGGCCCTCCAGATCCCAGTTTCATACCCTGACCGCTGAACCACATGCTCTCCAACTATCCTTCCTGCCATAGTCAATGTAAGGTGACTATGTGACCTGTCCCTCAGTGGGAAACATTAAAGATCAAGTGCAAAGCCTTTTTCAGCCATGTCATGAAAATACCTAATAAAGTTAAATTCCTGACCACAGAGTGCTGTGTTCTTATTTTCTTCATTTGTTTGTTGCCTGCATCACTCCACTTTTTATTTTTCTATTATTTTTGCAAGGCTTGTCCCGCCCCCTACGTTCTTGCTATCCTCAGCCGAGTAGGCAGTGCCACTCCCCCTACCACGTCACGCTGAGTTACAGGCACTGAAAGGTACTAAACCTGCTGGAGCTGTGCCTAGTTTACCTGATACCCCAATAAAGGTGCAGAATCTGTGTGCAGTTGTCTGAAGTGAAGTCCACCTTGGTGCAATGTTTGCCATCGTGCACAATGTCTTCCGATGAAGAGGGTGAGATAGAATGTATACGGTGCTCTGCAATAATTCAGCCCTAGTCTTATGAGCCTCTTGCTGGCCAGCCTCAGACCACTTTTCAAGCCGAGCATTCTGACAGCAGTCCGAGTTCAGATGATGAGTCTGATCTGGAGATGAATCTGGATGAATGGTAATTGTAGTTTTTTCATTGTCTAATAATTTAATCTTTCTGTTTGCAGGACTGAAGTGTACACCCAACAAGAGCAGGCGAACAGTAATAGCGCATGCAACATTCACAGTGCACATCACATCCCGTATCTGTTTAGTTTGTCAAGTGTCATCCAGGTGCTGTTTGGCCAGTCTAACTGAGGAGACCACCAGGCATGAACCAAATAGATTAGTTTGTTCCCAATTATAAGTGAATGTGTATCTTTTTATGTTTAATAAAAGATTTAAACTAAACTAAGTTACCCTTCAAAATAGAGATGGAGAGGGGGGGCGCTGTTGAGCAACTATCTGGCAAGACGTGCCTGAAAATAGCTCCTCACATCAACAGAAGTAAAACCTTAAAAAATTAATCAACAAGTCAAAAGAAACAACTTTCAAACACAGATTTGTATAGATAACACTTCCCAGACTCTAACGATACCAAACTTGAAATATGGGGAGGACGCAAAAAACGACCAGCAGCGGATCGAAAACGCAACCTACAGCACCAGACCAGGCCGCAACTGCATCGCTCTCTAGTGGGTCAGAACCTCCTTGAAAAGCATTGCAATCAGCCATACAGGCCATTGACATAAAAGTGAGTCAATACTCCATGAGATTCGTGGCAAGACGCCAAAATTGACTCGCAATTAACACTGCTACATCGGCTGAGAAGGCAGCTACCCAGGCGTTAGCAACTACCTCTAAACTAGTCCAGGAGAATGCCCAGCTACGCTACAGGCTTGAAGCACTGGAGAACTCTAACTGTGCCTCCCATATCCGTATTGTGGGCCTTCCCGAGGGAGCCGAAGGGGCAGAGCTCATCACTTTTTTGAAAACGTGGCTTCCTGAGGTGTTAAACCTTTCACCAGAAGTGCTAGCTGACAATTTGTGGAAAACCTTCAGAATAACACCCCGGGCAGCAGGTCCACGTGGAGACTTACTGAGAGTGGTCCTGCTGGTTACCGCTAGCTCTACAGTTCGGGATATGATGCTGCAGGCCGCAAGATCCGCAGATGGACCGTCTTTGGAGGGGAAAGTGGTGCACTTATTCCCGGACCTCTCCTTTGCTACAAGGGCAAGATGGAAGAAGTTTGATTCAGTCCGGGCCAGACTTAGAGCCTTGGGGGTTTCCCACTCGCTGTTGATGCCTGCTAGGCTTAGGATTCATTATGGTGGACGCCTGTTTCAGTTCAACGACCCAGTGGGAGGGGGGAAAAAAGTGGAGGCCATTAGTCGGGAGTTTCAGGCATCGGAAGGCCACCAATCGGAGGATTCAGATGATGAAGAAACCTGACATTTTTTGTACACGATCGTGCTTGAACTTAAGTACAATGCCTAATCTGCTTTGCTTTTCTCCCCGTGGTGACTTTTATGGATAATTCCAACGGGCTTCTTTATTCAAAGTTGAGATTTGTTTTCTTTTATGACAGTCTGGTCTGAGTAATTATTAAGGAGTACTTCTATTGATGATTTGTTTATATAGATTTAAAGATGTGGGGGTTGCTTGTATGGGCACTTAATTTGTTAAGGTAACTTACTATGGTCTTAGGGACATATCAACACTGGTTGTTGAAGTTAAAACCATACTAAAATGACACATTTTGGTTTTGTACCCCAAAAGCCTTAGATAGCTGCAGCTATTCAGGTATATTGCGGTGTAATAAATTAATTTTAATTTTCCCCCATTTCCTAGACAATTCTGTATAGGTTCTTGTTTAAACCTGATGTACATTGGATGTATCTGTGCAACAATTGATGCCTTACAGACGACTGTGCTCTATTTTGTTGTTTTATTAAAACAATAAACATAAAGTTAAAAAAAAAAAAAATAGAGATGGACATGCTGACCATGTGTACTACTTGATGGATGACAACACTTATACCATGACCTTACTATCAAATAAAGAATAAAGAATGATGTGTTAAAAACACTTAGGGTTTCATCTTGAAAAGCACTCTTCCCCCAGCTGTCAGACACGGAGCTGTAACAACACACTCCAACATGTACATCTAAAGTGTCCATGCAATAAACGTTACAAGAAACATATTCAATGTATGAACTATCAATTTACTCTGCAGAAAGAAACTAATTCTAATTGGATACAAATTTCCAAAAATGAACTCATATTACATTTGCCTGTTTTTTCTCATTATAAAAAGGGTCCTTTCTTTGTGCAAAAATTGAGACAGGATCACTTGATTAAGAATAATAAAAAAACTGGACTATGCTGGACAGGTGGAATGCAGCAGTGCAAATGTCAGCAGCTTCTTTGCAGTACTCCCCCCCCCCCCCGTGTCTGGCGTTTGCATGGAGGCTATGCCACTGTTCACATAAACATCTCAATGCCCCTAGAACAAATGTTTTTTTGTAACATCACCATGTAGTCTAAATGAAAACCCTTGCCAGCTTTTGAGGTCATGTGTCCCTAATGGCAATGGACAAATCTAAGAAAGGACTGCAACCAGGTGCAAGGCTAAATTATGTGATCAGATAATAAAATCTATCAAATTCTCTATAAATGGGTTGTCAACAGTCACAATCTGACTCCTCTGTACTCCCAATGCATCCTAAAACAAAATAATTGAGCACATGCACTGCAAAGATGTATCCAAATTGATTAATCCATGCATAATTCTATACAAATCCTGACGATATAAAAATGGCAGAAGAACAGTGACTCAGTGACTATAAAGTTGGCAAAACAAGTAGGCACACATAGACATGATACACTTTGCAAGAATCTTGGAGAAGTATCAGTGTATCGTTTGTGCCATTATTAGAGGACAACACTCCAGAAGTATGAATAACAAGTGTACTGTATCTGCAAAATCTAACCAGCACTGTGAGAACAATGTTCTCATGAAAGGAAAAAAATGCATGTCAGGTGCGAGTGCATGCTACATATGGGGAAAGAGTAGTGACTTGTGGAGCACACACAATATGGCATGCTCGGAATGCAGAAGGTTCCCGATGCCAATAAAAAATGCATAGTATCAAATCACTTGCAGCATACATACCATAAAATGTACACAGTACAGTGTCAAAGTGAATAGTACCAATGCAAGTAGCTAAAAATAATAATACATAAACTGCAATTGCCAATCTCAGTGTCCAATGCGTTGTAAGAACAGGCTGAACAGCTAGATGTGACGAATGGATGCCAGGGTAGACATGATAGCTATGTCCTCCGATGCGATGCCCGGGTGAAATGTAGGTAGCCTCAATGAAGTAAATTGGGAGCACAGCACACCATATACCAAATGTCACACCTTTATTTATGTCACCATGGTCCAAAGGAGCGCCACTGGCCCTGCCATTCATAGCAATGAAGCTGTTGATAGGTGGATCAGACTTCGGGGGGGGGCTTGGGCATGTGCACTCCAAGTGCTGGACTTAATCATGTATGACAGGCTATTGGTATGAATGCAGCTGGCAAACATGAATTTTATTGATGTACCGTAACAGTGAGAAACCACTGCTGCCCCCGCATGTAAAAGAACTGAATTGTAGTTTCCAATCATGGAGTAAAGCACAACATGATGTGTAGCACTGATTAGGCAGTGTAAATGTGAAGTGGGCTTTCTGATTAAGCAGCTGGAGACAATGTCGGAATAAACACTTTGGGATGGACTGTCCAGACTTTGCTGCTGTTAGTTCAGATTGCGTGAAGGAATATAAAAAGAAAGAAGTAAAGTTTTAGTATGCCCCCGCCGGATCGCAGTAATGCGGCAATCTATATTACACTCTCTAATGCTTTGCTGCACAAGCCTGGGAAGGAATGAAAGAATAACTGCATTCATTGCCAAGGTTGGGAAATATGCTGCTGCATTCAGTATTGCACTTTTTGATGCATTTGACATACAAGCCAGGGAACACTGACATTTCTGTTTGCCAATAGTTTTGCTTGCGGGTGGGCATCAGTAATGTTGACAATTCTGCTTGCGGGTAGGCGTCGGTAGGTGCCTTGTGTGGGCGAGGTGGCAGAAGAACAGACTCACTAGCATGGCTTAGACACGCCACGGGTAATAGGGAATACACAGCACAAGGGGCGCGTTGTATGCAGCATAATTTACTGTGCTCATCTGCCTCCTGCTTGGTATTGATCTAATTATTGTAGCACAACAATAATGCAACAAAACATACACCAGACACCACAACCACCAAACTGCACACCCAGCATCCTGCATCTCCAACAGTGGCAACCGTGGCAAATACACTGAACAGAGGCCACAAATCCACAGGATCTGAAAATGGAACAGAGATAGCAATGGAGCTATTCATTGCGATGTGCATTTCATATGTTTATTGACTTGCATGGCTACAAACAATTCTGCTTGGCGCTGGGGGTGGGCTGTAAAGTAGTGGGTGACGTAGGACATCACAAGGGCACTCACAGACATCTATATTAGGGTCTGTCTAACAACAGTACTGAGTAGCCGGGGCCATTGGTGGTGAATTGCCAGTTTGGGGGGTGAGACTGTGAAAAGAGTGCACTGCAAAAGGCATGAACAAAGGTTGGAGGTAAAACATCATCTGATGACATTATGTGCTGGCGCACTACATAGACTCCCATGCTAGTGATGAAGGATCAGCTCCAGTGCCACAGACAGCAAAATACAAAATACTAATACGTGTTACCATAGGCGTACAAAGAAGCAGTAAAGTCAGTGCAGAAATAAGATATCAGATTATGAGAAACGATGCAGTTTGTACTGAACACCAGAAAGCAATGAAACTTGAAGGGGAACTGTAGAGATAGTACTTGACTTCCTGTATTCATATAACTGGGATATCCTATTATATCCTTTGCAGATGCAGACAATATTACATTGAATGTCAGGGGTGGATGTGCTGTCTAGCAACATGTTTTGCGACCTGCCAATCGTCAGTAGACCAGAACCAACAAATTACATACAGCAGTGCAAGTTAGTCGAACGTGTTACAATATAAATTCCTTTTAGCTGCCATTGCTTAATATGTATACCCTTGAGGAAAGAAGGAAGAGGGGGGACATGATAGAAACTTTTAAGTACCTCAGTGGAATCAACAAAGTCCAAGAGGGTAGCATCTTTCTGAAAAAGAGATGTGCAAGAACAAGGGGACACAATCTAAAGATAGAGGGGGGATGGCTCAGGGGCAATGTGAGGAAGTATTTTTTCACAGAGAGGGTGATGGATGCATGGAACAGCCTTCCTGAGGAGGTTGTGAGGTCTAAAACAGTGGGAGAATTCAAGAATGCATGGGACAGACATAAGGCAATTCTTGTGGGGGGTAGGAAGAAATAAGCTGTTGGTTAACTAGGATCTGCGGCCTATCCTGTAGGTAGGGAAATGGGCAGACTAGATGGGCCAAGCGGTCCTTATCTGCCGACAAAGTCTATGCTTCTATGTTTCAGTAGTTAGGCAAACGGGTTATAATATATATTATGTTATTATGTCATCACAATAATAAATGATCAGGGAATTACGATGTCCACCGCAAGTGATTCTCACATTGCAACAATAGGCTGCATAACTTTATTTACAGATACAGTGTGCCCGATAGTTATTCCATGCAATGGGGTACTGGGTTGAACAACTAAACATGGCCAGAAAGCACTGTGCAAAAAAACACACACAATACTACGGCACAGACTGTGACATATATGCCAAAATGCTGAACACAATCAGGAGATGACAACAAAAGTCATAGATGTCTATGTTTTACAGCAAAAATAGCTCAGTTGAACACAGCCCATTCAATTTACATTCTGCTCTTGCACCGAGCAGTACCTCCATGGCACGGTACTCGGCGATGACGTGACCGCGGAACACGCCCACACGGGAAGCTCTGTCTAAGCATGCTGAAAATGGAGATAGAAACAGCTGAAGAACAAAACAACATTTCTTCAAAAATACCGGACCAAACGTAAGTAGAAATGCAGAAATGCCCTTTCACAGCCATTACGAGATATTCAGTGGTTCGTGTGGAGCAGTATGGGACCACTGTACATGATCTTTAAACAGCAGTGTCTCTATTGCGGAACCCTGTCTGGCTCCTCAGTTGATGCGGCTGCCTTTCACACAACGAAGAACACCCACTGCTTGGAATTAACATCACATTAGGCTGTGCAGCAGCTCACCATTCACATCCCTATACAAACAGATCATGTCATTAGCAAAAAACAAACAAACAGATTACCCTTCCCCCCACCACCTCTTTCCCTGACTGTCTACAATGGCTGATGAAAGTGGTTTCTGATGTGTTATGGCTTGAAACATAGAAACACAGAATTTGACGGCAGATAAGGACTGCTTGGCCCACCCAGTCTGCCCATTTCCCTACCTAATGAATAAGCTGCAGATCCTAGTTAACCAGCAGCCTACTTCTTTCTACCCCAACCCCCTAGAACTGCCTTATGACTGTCCCATGCATGCTTGAATTCACCACTGTTTTTGACTCCACAACCTCCTCCGGAAGGCCGTTCCATTCATCCACAACCCTCTCTGTGAAAAAATACTTCTTACATACCTCTGAGCGCCTCTCTATCTTCAAATTCAGCCCCTTGTTCTGCACACCTCTTTTTGAAATATGCTACCTCTTGGACTTTGTTGATTTCCTTGATGTACTTGAAAGTTTCTATCATGTCCCCTCTCCTCCTTTCCTCGAGGCTATACATATTAAGCCTTAAGTCTCTCTTCATATGTCTTCTGGTGCAGACCCTGCACCATTTTAGTTGCCCTCCTCTGGACAGCTTCCATCCTGTCTATGTCTTTGCGAAGATTGGGTCTCCACAACTGCATGCAGTACTCCAGATGGGGTCTCACCAGCTGTCTGTACAGAGGGGTAACAACTTCCTGTTTTCTACTGGTGATGCCTCTCCCTATGCATCCAAGTATCCCCCCAGCCCTTCTTACTGCCCTCTCACATTGCTTGCCCACCTTTAAGTCATGGCTTGGATTAAAACTCAGGACTGATTAACTTCCTTCTACGAGAGGAACTTGTGTTTTCTCCCCCTTATTTATTTATTTAAAATGTGCTGAGCAGGGGATCACACTGAGATGGCATTTGTTTACAGGTACAACCTGAGGGATGGGGGGTTACAAGGTGGTAACAAGAACAATAAGCAAAAAGTAACAAGTGTAAAGTTCAATACTGAATAAAGTGACAGGTGCAACGTACATTACAGAAACTCAGATAGCACGAGGTACAGCATTTACGATAACAGCTTCAGAAGGACTTGGTTGGCAAGCTCTGCGGTACTGGGTCAGTGCAGAGTGAAGGGAAGCGAGCCTTAATGTAACTAACAAGCCTGGGAGGGAGTCCTGCAGCCGTAACAAGAAGGTACACACTGAAGCAAAATTAGCTCAGTTTAAATCCGTTTATTACACCTGAAATGGAGTGCGCTCCCTGACGAAAAGTCCACTGACTCGAAGTGTCAGGGCAAGTTGTGGGTGAATGAAGCTACCTGTTAATATGCTGACAGCACTTAATTTCTGCTGTAATAAATGGATTTAAACCAAGCTAATTTTGCTTCAGTGTACCTTCTTGTTACAGCTATTTGGGGGTTCCTTCCCAGTCTTGTTACAACACTGACAAACTTGCACAAAGCTGCAATGGCACAAGGTGGCAAGTGCGGCGTATTAATTCAGAATATCAGACAGTGCAAGGTGCAAACATATTGAAAAAAAAGAAACATTTACTGTGCAAATGGTAGTAAATCACTGACTCATTTATGTAGTGGTACAAATTTGCAAAACTTTCCAGCGTGACTGCCTGACTGGTAATACATTATTAAAGTAGTGGAACAGTGTGGGGTGTGCAGTGACAGCCGGGGGAAGGTAACACACCAGCCAACACCAGTGTGAGGTGCTAGCTGGAGAATTAGGGATGGATTGGGGGTATGGAGGCCAACTAGTAGGTGGATACAGGGGTTCACCAGGAAAATCAATGGGGAGGGCCGAGGGTGACACACTCATACAGATTCTACTTAAATTGAAAACACCAGCTCTGTGCTTGCATGTTATATTTACTTGTGATGCCCAAAATATCTCATTTAATTAGAAAGAGAGAATAAATGCAAAGATTTTCAGAGCTTAGAAAGTGACCAGGTACCCAACAGAGGGGGACCCACATGGAAATTTCCAGTTGTATTGGTGGGCCACACTGCCTCTGCGCAGGATGTGTAGAGAGAGAGAGAAGCCAATAAGATAGATAGCTAGATAGATAGATAGGGGAATTAACTTTTAGGACTCAGAGAGCCCTGTTTCACAAAGTTGCCCTGTGAGAGTTACAGAAATGTTAATCATATAAATAAAATGTAAGGTAACACACATTCCTAGAATGGATAAACAGTCAGAGGATTCATACAAACAGGAAAAGCAACAGTTCTCATACACAAATTACATTTAGGGGTTGGCCCGCCAGTGCAGCAGTAGGGCTTCCACTACAATTCTGACATCCTGGGTTTGGGAACAGTCCCGAGAGTTGGAGGGCCAGCTGGGGGGAGGAAGATTGAGTGTCCTAGAGACTGCTCTCCTCCTCCGGGGGGGGGGGCACCTAGTGCTTTGACTGTCCTCTGACGGAGGCCAGGGGAGCAGCTGCCAGAGCCTACACTGTTGGCGCTTCAGTGCCGTCACATCATTGCACGCCATACCTCCCATTGGGGCTACTAGCATTGCAAAAATGACAGCCCCCTGACACCCTACTCCTCCAGTTCCACTCCTGCCTGTCATGGCTCTTGACTGGTGACCGAGTGTTGTGTTCCATCTGGGTGGCACGGCCCCGCCTTGGGGGAAGCAAGCCAGGGAGGCATGTCGGTAATGAGGGTAACACCGGGGGTGTGCCTGCTCTGCAGCCCCACTCTGAGGGGCAAGCCCGGGAGGATCACCACCTGAGGTAAGTCCTAGGGCTGAGTGGAGCTGGGCTGTGGGGGGCCAGCATAAAAAAAAACAAAAACAAATTAAATTTATAACTAGGAGTGGTGTAAGTAAGTAAGTAAGTAATGGTGTTGGAGGGCCGCCTGGGGAAGAGGACTTAGCATCCATGGACTGCTCTCCTCCTCCGGGAGGGGTAGTAGAGCTTGGGGCGTGACTGGAAGCCAAAGGAAAGGCAACCAGAATTCAGACTGGGGGGGAGGTGTGGTGGATGTCGGCACGTGAACCTTGACGTCAAGCGCACATCATGTCTCCGGGGAGAAAACCGGGAAAAAATGGCCCTGAGTTATGGGATGACAGAGCGCCCACATCGTACTCAATCTCTCCTGCCTGACCTGTGGCCTCCACTTCCCAACAAAGCATCAGAAGTTCAAGGGAGGGGGGCTCCCTCATCCCCTCCTGTTGGGTAAACCACAGATCCATGGGGGAGGGTCGGCAGCACCGGTGCATGGGTACAGCGGCACACTAGCGGCAGGGATGCTTTGGTGACACCCAAAGGAGTTGGAACACAGGTGTCTGGGGTGGGGGGGACAAAGCATTAAACGAAACAAAAAAAGTAAGCAAGTAAAGTCTTCACCCAGGAACAGACTGTTTGGAACTAGCCCTAGTTCACAGTCCGTCCCCTTCTTCCTAAAAAGCAGATTGATTTTACCAGATGATGCTGAAACGAATCATCCGCCCAAGATGTTGTAGAGAAGCGAGACAGAAACAGGATTCTGCCTCTGAGTCAGGCTACAGCATCAGTCAAAACAAACAAGAAAATCAGCTGTATTGCTTCGACAACACAGAAACTAAAACTTGGAACAATACAGAGAGGATTGACCTGGCCCTCACACAAGAATAGCATGAAAATTCATAAAGTGGTTCAGATTTTTCTGGAGGCAGTGGGGTCTACTGGTTAGGGTGCTGGCTTGAGAACTGGGTTCAATCTCATTACAACTGGGATGCTCATTGAGCCAGTGGGTAGTGGGCTATGCTCCCACTCTGGTGAGCTGAATTTGGGCGAGGACTCAGGAGCAGGGACAGGCAGCCAAGTGGACTAGGGTGGCACTGCCACATGGCGGTGCTCCCAGACAGGGCGAGTCTGGAGCTGCGTTCCACCTCCGCAGCAACCCATGTGGTGGACTGGGGAGCTTCCACCTCTACAGCAGTCCTGCTGGTGTCTTGCTTGGTGCCATGATGTGGGAGAAAAAGCTGGGGTGGAAAAGATAGCAGTGGTGCCCAGGTCCCCGGGCCGGATGCCACCACACCCAATCTGGATTGTGTTTCTGGGAGTGGAGGATGGGGCACCTGGCTTCTTCCTAAACCCTGCCATGGGAGGGAGGGGAACCATGGGGGACTTGGAGCGAGGGGTGGTCCAGTTATGGGGCTGGGTGGTCGCTGATCTGACATGCAGAAAATGGACAAGACATACAAACTAGGAGGAAAGAAATCCCACACTGGAAACAAAAAAACCTCACCAGAGCCAAATGTTCCTTAAGTACCTTTATATGGCTCTAAGTATTTCAAATACTGGAGTATTGAGAGTACTGGGTATATGTAATACATATTTTATATAAATTAGAACAGGTATTCCAGAGGTACTGTACAAACTGTAGTTCATAGAACACTTAGTTTTCAGAATACCTATTCCCAGACACATAAATATAGGTACTCAGAATAATGTGAGTCTGTTCTACTTGTACTCTCAATACAGCATTTACACAGCACATTATTCCACTTGTATTTGGAATACAAATGAACTACCCACACTGTAGTATTATGAATCCTGTTTTTTGGAACAGAGTCACAGTATTCTGAATACACACGTGTTTATATGACTGGATTAGGTAGTCTGAATGTTAAGGATTTAGAATACAAATGGAATGCAGATGCCATGTAACCATAGTGAATAAGTGACCTTGGACAAGTCATTTAACCTCCTAGTGCTGTGGTCTACCCCAGCTGCAGAAATGGGTAGAAGCAGGACCCCACAGAAAATAAAATACAGCATCTTTTTCATGTTTTAATTTGTCCCTAGTTTTGTTAATTACTCCTCTGAAAGTCTTCAAGGCTCGAGGTGGTGCTTGGGGATTAGTCCCCTTTCCCCCTCCCCCAGAGACATGTGTATCGCCCTCGCCTTAAGAAAAGATCAGAGTAACCTTACATTGCTGTTATCTGGCTGGGACCTTAAATTTCCTTCTATATCAAGTGTTCCCATTTATCTGAAATGCTGGTCTGTGTTATTATGAGCTGGGCTTCAACAGACGCCAACACAAGAAAGGCACTCACCAAAGTACATTTGGAGCACTCGGAGTGAGCATACTGGCAATGAGGCATAAATGAGTAGTACAGTCAGAATGTGCAGAAACATATGTTCTGCAGAGTGTTTTAATTTGTGTGTGTAGTCCTGGTGTGTCCTTTCCTTTGTTTACTATTAAGAGTTCTTTCTAAATTAGCCTGCTAGCTATATGGTAGTTTTATGGCCCCTGGGGATCTCCATCTTAGCAAAGTTTATTGCTCTTCTTGTTCCTACAATGCCTCCTGTCCTATGTGACAGTGATATACAGTATCTGGGACCATAGATTCAGCAACTACTGGTACAGAGGCAATTTTACACCTGTAGATCAGTGACTTTCAGTACTTTTCCTTATCCAGTGAGCACTAAAGGCTGCATTTACAGTTTAGCAAATACTTGAGGGCTAACTGAGTGGGTTATTCTGTAAAAACACAGCTAGAGTCTTTCCTAATGACAACACTGATGATCTGGAGTAATCTGTGTGCTTTTTATGTCTGCATGAAGTTTAATTAGGGCTAGCTCTGCCACTCGCCATTGGAGTCAAATAGCGTGTTTTTTAAACTGCTTAGCACCATCAAATATTGATTAAAATTAGTCCTGCTTACCATATGGCTCAAAAGAAAAAAACGCTGATGAAGATAATAGTGCAGGAAAATAAAAACCCAGAGCTAGTCCTGTTAATGAAATTAAAAGTTTTAAAAGCAAAACATTTACTCCTGTTGGCCAGACTTGACACACCCATGGAAAACAAACATATTGAATTAGAGTTATTTTAGCGGAGGCCAGAACATCAGGCTCCTATCTCCAGTACTTGCTGAATCAGTGGTCCTGGACACATCACTGTCACATGGGACAGGAGGCATTGTAGGAAAAAGAAGTGCAGTAAACTTCTAAGACGGAGATTCCTAGGGGCCATAAAACTACCATATAACTAGCAGGCTAATTTAGAAAGAACTGTTAATAGCAAACAAAAGGGAAGGACACACTGGGAATACACACACAAATTAAAATATTCTGCACAACGTATGTTTTTGCAGATTTTGACTGTAGTACTCCTGTACCGGTATGTGTAGGTTTTCTTTTACTTTTCATATATTAGCTTTATGCCGTTACAATGCATACATACAGCCTGAGCAACTGAATACATCATACAAAGCAGAACTTGTTGATATTAGGGAAGTTAAGTCACTGCTCATTTGATACAAGATAAGGGGGATATCTGTATAAGTAAACAATGATAAAAAAGTAATCTCTTTAGCTGTTGCTGCTAATGCCTTAAACTGGTGTTATTTAATATATTATAGTCCAATAATGTTGAAACCGGCTAAAAAGCCTTTGTTTTAATTAAACTTAATTCAATATTTCCTCTCAGTGTACCCCCTCCTACATTTAATTATAACCCATAGTTTTATTTATTTCAGAAGAATCAGAAATACCTTTGAGTCACAGACTCCTTTACAAAGGTTCCACATCACATATAACAAATCAGTTACACAAATACAGTTAGTACAGATACAAATACAATGATTATTACAGAGTAAGGTTAAGTTACAACAGGAATGCTAGGCCAACATTCAGGATCTAGTGCAGTTTGAGACAGTTAAAGAGAGACTGGAAACTTAACATCCCTGAGTTAGTGGAGCTGAGAGCAGTATGCAGAGCAAGTGAGAGGCCAGTGTCAGTAATAGAGGGACAGGGGCACCAGTTCATATGTAGTCTCAGTCACTTGAGGAGCGAAGATGGGCCCTAAGGTGCGTTTTGAAGTGACCAACTCTTTGATCTAGACGCAAGGAGGGGGGTACTGTAGGTTATTCATCCACAAGTGTGCCCTGTAGCAAAAGGATCTTTGGAATTGAGTTGTGTGACAGGGAGGGATGGAGAAGCAAAGGGTATCTGAGCTAGGGGTATGCTTAACTTTAGGGTCCAAGGTGATTAAGGAGGGGAGTGATGCGGGGGAGAGTCTAAGGGTGATTTTTTACCTAAGACACAAGTGTGGAATTTGATTCTGTTATCAACATTAAGCCAATTTGTGTCTTTATATAGCACACAAGTATGGGTGAGTCTGTTACACCCTAATATAAGACGACAGGCCTTGTTTAGCACAAGTCTAAGACTATCAAGGGGTGAGGGGATTGCCCCTCCACAAGTCAGAAGGCCATAGTCAAGCAGGGAGAGAACCAGGAGGAGATCACAAGTTTAAGGGCCTCTGGGGTAAGGCAATGTTTATAACGGTGCAAGAGCCCTAGCCTAATGTTTAGGGCCTTGGATAATTGATGTATATGCTCATGATAGGTGAGGCCAGTGTCCAAAGTGATGCCCAGATATTTAAATGAGTGCACAAATTCCAGGGGGGTCAAGGACGCTGATAGTATTTGAGGAAAAAACCCTTTCCTGGAGTTCTGCGGATGTGCGAAGAGCATACCTTGGTTTTTTATAGTTAATTACGCGTTGTGAGGTGAACCAGCTTTCGACAGCGTTGAAGGAGGGCTGGAGGGAGTGGTGGAGTTGAGAGAGGTCTGGGCTGGAGGAGGAGAAGATGACAGCATCATCTGCATAGAGTAATATGTTGGAGGTGCAGGATGCGGGGAGGGAGTTTAGGAAAAGGCTGAAAGGGAGGGAACCCAAAATGGACCCTTGTGGGACCCCTGAGAGGACAGGAGATTTGCAGGATAGTGTATTGCCAATTTTAACTTGAAGGGTCCGGTTGGTAAGACAGTCTGTGAACCATCCCACTGCTTCCTGTGAGAGACCCAGGTTGAGCTAGGAGGTTTGGAGTAGTGAATGGTGGATGGTATCAAAGGCCTTAGTGAGGTCAATGAAGACCGCACCTGTGATGTAGCCTTTATCCAATGCAGAATGGATGTGTGATGTTAGCTCAAGCAAGGCCGTAGTCGTGCTGTGACCTTTACGGAAACTATGTTGTTGTTTGCAGAGTAGGTCATATTTATTGAGGTGGCTGTGAGCTGATCCAAACTATCCTCTCTAAGGCCTTGGGGGGAGTATGGAGATAGGGCAGTAATTGTTAGCAGAGGAGCAGTCACCCCCTTTAAATATGGGCGTGATAGAGGCGGATTTCCAAATGGTAGGGAATTTGCCTAGTGATAGGGAGAGGTTTAGAATGTGGGTGAGAGGAGCAAGGACTTCCTTAAGGGAGAGCTGAAGAATTCTGAGATCAAGGGAGTTGGCATTGGAGGAGGCATGACTAAGGGCAGCGGTAAGGTATGGTTCAGCTGACTTAGGAGAGATGCGGCAGAAGTAAAAGGGGGGGCACTCAGGTGAGGTGCGGGTGTGCTAGGAGCTGGTGGATCATAGAAGTTAGGGGGGAGAACATGGCTAAGGTTGGAGAAGGCATCACTGAAGACTGCAGCAATGTGTGTAGGGTCAGAGGTCAAGGACCCATTTAACATGACTTGGGAGGGCACCAGGTTGGGGACCTTACCACACATTTCCTTAATGTTGTTCTAAAACTTGCTGCCGGAGCCCCAGGACGAGGTTAGGGCGGGTTTATAGTAATCCGCTTTTGCCCTACAGATGGCCCAAGTGCACTTGTTCCGTGCCACTCTATAATTCTGTCTATCAAGGGGGAGGCCGGATTCAATGGAAAGCTGCCATAGTGAGTCTCTGGTTCGCATTAAAGTCTTGAGCCGCTCGGTGAACCAGGGTATGTGATTGCCTTTAACCATTCTTTTCGTGAAAGGTGCACAGAGGTCACATATATTATTGAAGGACCGGGTAAATAGTTTTATTCAATCCTTAGTGTAAATTATCTACTTTAAACTGAGGTAAAAACATGAAGAGCTAATCACTGTAAAACAAAAAATACAAGGAGAGCTCAGGGCATCTATTGGAGGGCACACTCAGTTCCGTTTTCAGTCTTTTTCTCTGGGGAAAGTAACAGTCCAAGTTGGTTCTCTTTACTCTGGCCAACTAGTAGAAAAATGAATGTGTGGGGTTTGGAGAGATGCACAAAGCCTCAACAAGAAAAGCACTCACCAGTGAGCGTAAGGACAATTTAACAAGTTTATTGTTTAAAGTAGCAGTGCAGCACCCCTACGTGCTGCACTGCTATTTTAAATAATAAACTATTTTAAACAATAATTAAATTATCCTTACACTCAGTGGCAAGTGCTTTTCTTGTGTCGGTATCTGCTGAAGCCCAGCTTGTGGGCAAAACTGTGAATATTTCATTGCTGTGGTGCCAGAGACTTTCTTGCTTAGCCTATTTGTGAATCTGTGAAACAAACACGATGACCGTGCTGCAGTAGATACAGGGAACGGGGCAGAATCGGTGGTGGCTAACCCCCACACTCTGAACAAAATAACAAAATGAAACTGCACTCTGAGGGCTAGAACTTGTATAGAATCATAGAAATCTGACGGCAGAAAAGGACCCCTCTGGTCCATCGAGTCTGCGCCTTATCCCCCCATGCACTTGTCACGTTTGTCAAGGGACCTCCCCTTCTCCCAACTGGTCAACCCCTTATGTCTGTTCCATGCCCTCTTGAATCCCTCTACCATTTCAGCCCCCATGCCCTCCTCAGTTTGCTCCAGGCCTCCACCACCCCTTCGGTGAAGTAACGCCCCCTCACATAAGAGACAACATAAGAAACACTAGAGGTCCAAAGTCGACTGCATCATAGTTTTATTAACAAGTGTCAAGTGTTGCTCCAAGAGGGCCAGTAGCCTGGGAGAAGCTGCCCCAGTGCTTCATCGAAACCTTGACTGGCGAAACCCTGGGGCAGCTTCTCCCAGGTGACTGGTCCACGTGGAGCAACACTTTTTGACACTTGTTAATAAAATGATGCAGCAGCCAACTCTGGAGCGTTAGTGTTGTTTCTTATGCAAGTTTTAGCCCTCAGCGTGCAGTCTGGTTTTGCTATTTATGGATTTAAACCCCGATATTATGACTCAATCTAATTATGAGAATATTAGGGTTTCATTTTATAGATTCAAAGTATGTTGGGCCAGCAGCACAACAGCAGGGCTATAGTTCACAACACTGGCAAACAGGGTTTAGAAACAAGTATTGGTTGCTGGGGGCCAGTGGAGGGTATAGAGATCGAGTGTCCCAGCGGACACTCTCCCTCTCCAGGGAGGAATGAAGTGCAACAGTTCACTAGTGCCAACTGGATGAGCACAGGCAGTGGTACAGGTCAGCCACTGCCCCCAATCTGAATTATCCTCAGATGCCTGGTTTCAGTCTGGGCTATTCTCTGTGACCCCTGTCCTTAGTTTGGGTTAATCTCTATGGCCCCTGTCTTCAGTCTGGATTATTCTCTGTGGCTTCTGTCCTCAGTCTGGATTATTCTCCATGGCCCCCACTCCCAGTCCCCAGTCTGGGTTATTCTTCATGGCTCCATCCCCAGATCTGTATTATTTTCTATGGCAACTCGCCCCAGTCTGGATTATATTCTGTAGCCCCTGTTCCCAGTCAGAATCTTTTTCTGACCCCCATCCTCCGTCTATGTTATTCTCCATGATTTATATCCACATTATGGGTTCTTCCTCATTGTGCCTTTCCCCCAATCTGGATTATTTTCTGTGGCAATTAACCTTGTCCTTAACCCAAGTTATTATCGATGGCCCCTGCTCTCAGTCTAGATTACTATTTTCTGTAGCCCCTGCCCCAAGTCTGGGTCATCTGTGGCCCCTGTCCCCAGTCTGGGTCATCTGTGGTCCCTGTCCCCAGCCTGGGTCATCTATGGCCCCTGTCCCCAGTCTGGGTCATCTGTGGTCCCTGTCCCCAGTCTGGGTCATCTATGGCCCCTGTCCCCAGTCTGGGTCATCTGTGGTCCTTGTCCCCAGTCTGGGTCATCTGTGGCCCCTGTCCCCAGTCTGGGTCATCTATGGCCCCTGTCCCCAGTCTGGGTCATCTATGGCCCCTGTCCCCAGTCTGGATTATTTTTCATAAATCCATGAGGTTATCAAAAAGGGCTAGTCAAACTGGGTACCAGCTAGGAAGCTAGATACATTACATTGGCAGTGATGGGTAGGGGGCATGTGGAGGGACAGACAGGCACCCAACTCCACCAGAGAGACTGCGGAGAAAACAGAAAACAAGACAAAAACAGAAAAAAACTAACACAGATTTTCTACAAATGTCAAATATGACCATTTGTTGTAAATCATGGCCATACTGCCCATAAATCTGTTGACTTCTGTTTCCTCCCGTGCCTGCTCTCACAGGGCTCCAGGTTAAGGAGCAGCTGACAATATCGAAGCAAGCAAGTCCCACAAGGGTGCCAACCATCCCATGGTCTAAATGAGCCATTCCAAAACAATGTTTATACGGTAGTTCGATAAAAACCTCTGTAGGGATCCCTTGTATTCTTGAAGTTCTATGCTGCTCCAGTTGGAAGCTGGTGCCCCATGCTCAAGACAGCTTTTTTTTTTTGTCTTACAGCTTTTTGTCCCCAGGCCATCACCTTCTCATGACATTCAGGTCATGCTGTTGACATCCCAGTCCATCAGCCACTCCTCCCACTGTTCAACCAGTGGTGATTCACATGGAGTACGGCCAGAGAGTACTGTCCCATAGTGGAGCTAAGGGACATGGATGTAGCACCATAGCAGAGCCCAGGGACATGGATGTAGCACCAGAGCAGAGCCCAGGGACATGGATGTAGCACCAGAGCAGAGCCCAGGGACATGGATGTAGCACCAGAGCAGAGCCCAGGGACATGGATGTAGCACCAGAGCAGAGCCCAGGGACATGGATGTAGCACCAGAGCAGAGCCCAGGGACATGGAAGTAGCACCAGAACAGAGCCCAGGGACATGGATGTAGCACCACAGCAGAGCCCAGGGACATAGATGTAGCACCAGAGCAGAGCCCAGGGACATGGATGTAGCACCAGAGCAGAGCCCAGGGACATGGAAGTAGCACCAGAGCAGAGCTCAGGGACATGGATGTAGCACCATAGCAGAACCAAGGGACATGGATGTAGCACCACAGCAGAGCCCAGGGACATGGCAGTAGCACCAGAGCAGAGCCAAGGGACATGGCAGTAGCACCAGAGCAGAGCCCAGGGACATGGCAGTAGCGCCAGAGCAGAGCCAAGGGACATGGATGTAGCGCCAGAGCAGAGCCAAGGGACATGGATGTAGCACCACAGCAGAGCCAAGGGACATGGATGTAGCACCAGAGCAGAGCCAAGGGACATGGATGTAGCACCAGAGCAGAGCCAAGGGACATGGATGTAGCACCACAGCAGTGCCCAAGGGACATGGATGTAGCACCGTAGCAGAGCCAAGGGTCATGGATGTAGCACCATGGCAGAGCCAAGGGACATGGATGTAGCACCACTGCAGAGCCAATGGACATGGATGTAGCACCACTGCAGAGCCAATGGACATGGATATAGCACCAGAGCAGAGCCAAGGGACATGGAAGTAGCACCATAGCAAAGCCAAGGGACATGGATGTAGCACCAGAGCACAGCCAAGGGACATGGATGTAGCACCATGGCAGAGCCAAGGGACATGGATGTAGCACCACTGCAGAGCCAATGGACATGGATGTAGCACCACTGCAGAGCCAATGGACATGGATGTAGCACCACTGCAGAGCCAATGGACATGGATGTAGCACCAGAGCAGAGCCAAGGGACATGGAAGTAGCACCACAGCAAAGCCAAGGGACATGGATGTAGCACCAGAGCAGAGCCAAGAGACATGGATGTAGCACCAGAGCACAGCCAAGGGACATGGATGTAGCACCATAGCAGAGCCCAGGGACATGGATGTAGCACCAGAGCAGAGCCATGGACATGGATGTAGCACCATAGCAGAGCCCAGTGACATGGATGTAGCACCACAGCAGAGCCCAGGGACATGGATGTAGCACTAGAGCAGAACCAAGGGACATGGATGTAGCACCAGAGCGGAGCTAAGGGACATGGATTTGGACCTGAACATGGACATCTCAGGGCCGAGATAACAGCACGCACCTCTCAAGCTTCATTCTCAAGGCCCATAAGCTGTTATTTGAACCCCTCAATGGAAACACAGGCTCACTGTGTATGGTAGACCATACATTATTCCTTACATTATAAACAGGCAACATGATGGAGTACGGCCAGAGAGTACTGTCCCATAGTGGAGCTAAGGGACATGGATGTAGCACCATAGCCCCGTCCCAATGGGAGTCTGGTCTGACCCGCCCTCCATTTTACCTAAGGGCGGTATCGGTGAGCGAGGTGCGTTCTCTCCTTCTTGATCTCTCCCAGAATGCTAGCCCTGGTCCTGATGATCTGGAGCCAAAGCTTCTCAAACTAGGTGCTCCCCTTATAGCCTCCCCGGTGGCCCACATTTTCAACCTATTCCTTACCCAGGGACTGATCCTGGATATCTGGAACCAAGGTCGTCCCTGTCCCTAAGCAGGGCGACCCTCTAAAATCCTGGACAACTACCGTCCCATAGCTATCCTCTCTGCTGTCAGCAAGCTCCTGGAAAAGGTGGTCGCCAACAAATCTCGGAGTATATCCACTCCCATGGTCTGCTGACCCCGCCCAACACGGTTTGAAAGGGCACAGCACTTCCACGGCTCTCATCTCAGTCTCTTCCAGCATCAGAGCTGCTATGGATCAGGAAAACTCTCAGGTGTGTTATCTATTGACTTATCCAAGGCGTTTCACTTGCGATCACACTTCCTGCTTGCCCTGCAGATGAGGTCCCTTGGTTTGTCCCCCACCGCCTCTAAACTGGGTCTCTGACTACCTATATGGCAGAAAACAACTAACTAAATTCAATAAAGTCCTCTGCCCCTGCCTGTCACCTCTGGTGTCCCTCAGGGCTCCGTGCTGGGTCCCCTACTCTTTTCCCTGTTCATTAACAATCTCCTGATGTGGTCTCCAGCTGCCGTGTCATCATGTATGCGGATGACCTGGTTCTCCTGGCCACCCTGTGATACAGCCACACTAAACCGTCACTTATCTGAAGACCTCTGGAACATCCAGGCATGGTTCTCCAACCATAAATTGGTCCTAAATCAAAACAAAACCCAGGCTATGCTCTTCGTTTCCTCTGCCAAAATACGAGCCTCTTCAACTCCCCTACATATCAACTACGAAGATGGCTCCCCTCTCCCTACCGTGACCTCCCTCAAATATCTTGGAGTGACGCTTGATCCCCAATTGGACCTTGGTAGTCATATCCATAATGCCTGCAGTGGGGTAGACCGCAAACTGGGGATGGCCTACAGGGCTCAGTACAACCTCACTCCAGCGGCTCGCTTAGCTCTTGCCAGGGGAGTACTACTTCCCTCCCTCAGCTACGGCTCCCTCATATTTGCTCATACTTCTAAGACCCTCCTAAGCAAGTGGAGCTAGCATACAACAGCATCTGTCGTTTTGCCCTGGCCGCCCCGCCTCACCCATCACTCACGAGCTCTACGAGAAGCTTGGTTGGCTATCCTCGCTAATCACCTTAATCTTTAGCACTGGGTGCCTCGTGAGTAAAGTACTTAGCCCGCACTCCTCCGGAACTGGCCCGGTTTCTTGCTCCTGCTGACCCTCTCCCTACCTGCTTAGATCCCAAGGCCCCGCCTACTAAGTGTACCTACTTCCCGACCAACATGGGGACCGGAGTTTGCTGTCCATGGCTCCAGGCTCTGGAACTCCTTTCCTGAAAGAGTCCGTACTACCTCCTCTCACAAGAGTTTCCGGACCTCCCTGTGGGATCATCTTAAGGTGGCTTCTCGCTGTGAATGTCCTAAGCCTCCTTAGCCTCCCGGTGTCCACTGGTGCCGGCTTCTTCTCTCCTGCTTTGGCGTCACCACTCTTGCGCTATGTCCTCGTCCAAATCCCCCCTCCCTTGCTTGACCGACGCTATGATGTTACTATGCTCATAATCCTCACCAGCCCTGTTGGTCATTGAATTTATCTCTAACTTATACCTTGCCCCAGCACTGTATCTGGGTGTACCTTCCACGTAAATGTAAAAACTGTAAAAATTGTCTTTTCTCCTGTTTTTGTACCTGAATGTATTCGTCTGAACCAATTACTGTATCAATGTACCTGTTGTACCTGTTGTACCCTTTTGTACTCTCCCGGGTCGTTCCTGAAAATAGGCATAAAACTTGTCTAGTGTACTTACCTGGTAAACAAAAACGAATAAATAAATGATGTAGTGTATATTTCATTTGCTACTCTTTCTGGGTTCCACTGAAGTGCATAGCATTTGGGGATGTTTGTGGATTTGGGGCTTACATCCCACTCTGTACCGCAACTCCTCTCCTCATTGGCACGCTGGAATGTGGTGTCTCCTTACACTGAACATGATGCAGCCCCACAGTGGAGCTACAACCCGAGACCCCCAGAGTCTACTGAATCTGTGCCCTCTGGTGTGATCTGCCTGTCCCAGGTTAAACAAGGTGTCTGAAGCTGTTTAACTGGTAGTGTGTGTGTGGGGGGGGAGGAGGTTTCCTGGCACACCTCCATGTTACTGAACAGTGGGGACAAGCGATGGAAGGAAGGAAGGAAGGAAGGAAGGAAGGAAATAAATTACATTTTGGGATACCCGTCTGGTGAGCCATCCAGGATGCCTTAGTGATGCATGAAGTAAACACTGCTGATCGCCAGCTCCTTGAGAACTCTCCTCCCTAAGATGTATTTATTTTATTTATTTAGCTTTTGTTAACCAGGTAAGCACACTAGACAGTCAAGTGCCTATTTTCAGGTGCGATCCAAGAGATTACAAGGTACGGGCAAAAAACAGGCATAACAGGATATCAAGAAAGGAAATAGTCAGACATAGCTTGACTTGATAGCAAAGTATTACATGACAAGGTACCAATTGACAGTTCAGTATTGCACATAACAAGATAACATTTAACATAACATGAACTATAATCTCATAGACACAACAGTCACAGTGACCAGACCATAAAGTGCAGCACTGTCCAGAAAAGGGGGATGGTACCTTAGGTACAAAGACAAGATGAGGCGAATTTCAAGAAGCCCTAGAGGGAGTTTCTGAAGCAGGAATGGGAGGGTGAGGAACGTACATGGGCAGGGAGGGACTTCCACAGTCTGGGTGCATAGACGGTGAAAGTCCGATCACCCTTTAGGGAATGGGTTTTGGAAACTAGGAATACTTGCGAGCCGCTAGATCTTATTAAGTAGGGGAGGTTTGTAGGCATGAATAGCTCAGCTAGTGCAGGGGGAGTGGCAGTTCTGACGATATTGTCAATGAAGCTGCCCATAACAAAGGTGCGATGGTTGTCAGGGGAGAGCCACTCCAGCTTGTTGAGAAGCTCACTGTGAAGCGTGAGACGGGGCAGAGAGAGCAAAGCGACATATATTGTTGCATGTAATATCCCATTTTGATAGACAGGATTTTGGGGCATGTGCAAAGGAGACCAGACCGTAACAAAGTGTAGGAGGTAGAACCCCCTTAGCTAGGGCGAGACGTGCTGCTGGGGTGAGACAACATTTAGTTCTGTATGCCAAGCCCAACTTGCAGTTAGCAGCCTTGCATATATTGAGTATATGCAGTGAGAAGTCGAGCTGAGGATCGGGGGTAACCCCCCAAGTATTTAAAAGAGTCAGCAACTCGTAAAAGGGAACCATCAGCTCCAGTGACTCTTAAATGCCTCCCAGAAAAGGAAGGTCTTCAGTCTAGTGTTAGAAGTACCAGCAGTAAGGGCTAGTCTAATGTGTGGAGGGGGCTTGTTCCAGCACTCAAAGGTCATAATAGTAAAGGGCCTTCACCGCTTTAACAGTGAAACAAGCTCATAAAATGTCAGACCGGGCAAATTCTTAGCTGCATACTATACAAGCACAACAAACTAAGCAACACTTTAGGAAATCAACCCTGGCAAGAGATCATAAAAAAACCAAAAAATACACAAGTTCAACTGGCAATCCCAGGACTGAAAATTCAGTTTTGCCAGGACTAGCCAGAGGGGCTAGAAGCTAGTGAAATCCAGGGTACCCACAGACATTCCACTGGCCCAAGAGTTGTACTTACTGCCTCCACCACTAATAGCCAGCAGGGCAATTTTTACTAGCTGGATACAATATCTACCAGCCCATTTGACCAGTGGCTCAGTTCCAAAGGAACAACAGCTGTTGTGACATGTTGCAACCTCTGAAAAGGCACAGACAACCTCTGTTTCCACAACACTTCAGCGGCACAGACACATTTTATGAAAATGTATTTCTATGTGCTTATATGATCTGTAAAATAAAAACAAAAAGCAGATTCAATATAATAATGTTTACCTTTGTTTTTTTAACAGAATGATTGCCTTTGCGAGGGTATAAAATCAAATTATTTCAACTGCTAAGGGTTGTTGCAATTTATTTATTTGAAACGTTTAACCAGGAAAAGCATACTGAGCTAAGAGGGGGAAAGGGAGTACAGTGTATTTTACACAACAAGGATTGAAAATAATACACACACATTCACTGTTTACTACAAGCGAGGGAAAGGGAACATTGTTTAACCAAGAGTAGCACACTAAACCGAAGTTTGTTTCCAGATGCAACCTGGGAGCACAAGGAAGTTAAGTAACTTGCTCAGAATCACACAGTATGCACCTAGGCGACTGCGGGATTCAAACCCAAGTCTCCAGATCTGCAGCTCAGAGCCTTAACCACTACAACCAGGTAATACAATTACAGTTACTTTATCCCTATATTTTCTGTGTATTATGTTGCTGTAATCAACAATCTTGGTTTACTGCATAGTGATTTAAATAATGTATACTGCTGATAAGATTTTGTATTACCTGCCCGGTATATGTTTATAAATATACACCAGTAGAAATAGCAATGGCAAGATAACTGGTGATATCTTTATAGCTAACCTCAAGATATCATGATACCTAGTGTTTAGTGTTGTCATAACAGATATCTGGAAGGTTAGTTTCATCACAATGGAATACAGAACCAATCAGGGAGCAGCATTTACAATGCTGATGACATCACAACTGCCCAGTGCAGCTGTAAAGTCAGCCAGCTGTTGAAATCAAAGAGAAACAGTTCAATCTTCCAACAAACAGCAGGTCTAAAAGTTACAGCTAGTAAACTGATGGTGCATAAATCCAGTAAACAGTGGTCTGACTTAAAATACCTTCCCTGTTTGTCCCCCACTCCGATCGTTTCTGAAAATGTTGATACTGTCTATCTCCATATGTTACCTATTTGAATATATTTCGATCAATAAATAAATAAACAGATAAATAAAGGTGAACTCCTGTTATAGAGAAACACCTGACATAGTGTAGCTTATTAAGGATAAGCCAGCATCTACTACAGCAACAGGGTTCTACTGTACAAGGTAAAATGACAGCTGTGGCCAAGGTACGTATCCTGTAAGCTTGGTTTCCATTCTTTGCATTCCATAAACCCAAGGCCAAGCCACAGCAAGCTCAGTGTTAACCCCTACAAGAAGCCAGCCTTTGCTAAGGGCCTTAGGCAGAAAATCACAATCAGTCTGATGTAAAGCAACGAAACCAAGCAGGAGAGAGAGACTGCGCGGTTCAAACCAGCACGACCAGCTCTGTACTCCACCCTCTGTCACCACACAGCACAGCACAACCTTACCTCTCATAGCCCCGGGGAGCTGCTGGCATTCCGAGTAAAAATCCTATGAACAGCTTCAATCCATAATCACAGCAAAAGAATGAAAAGGGGGGGGGAGAGGGAGACTTGTCAGACCCTGCTCTCACTCACCTTTGCTGTGTGCCCAGATAGTTCCTCAGAGTATTCCCTGTCCCTGATTGCAGTTCTGTGTTCAGCAGAGGACAAGAACTTTAGCATTCTGGATCTGTGACTGTACACCAATCAGTTTTCCCCACACCCAACCAGGATCGCATAGCACTGCAGGAACTAATCTGCATAAGGAGTGGCTGACACAGTACCCTCTCACCTGCATTAACCCTAAGAGAGCTGAAGGCTTTTCCGAGTCTACAGACTGCAAGACTCATTCTCCAACAGTGCTTCTCCCAGGAAGGGAACATTTTAACCCTTTCACTTTAAAGTTCACGCAGTAGTCCCCATTGTCCAGTACATGTATTACACTGATTACTAAAATCATAAGTGCCGGTCAGTTCTGAAACCTATCCCTTAAGGCTCTTCTAACTGCTCTGATTTTTTTTTATTTCTTTGTTTTATCAGGATAAACTCATTTCAGCAAGGCTAATTTTCAAGATGGTCTGGGGGTGGAACAGCACACAAGTAAGGCACCATGTAAAAAGTTACACTATTTACAATAAATCAAGTTGAAAACAATACCCAAATTTGCAACCATACAACAAACCAATATTATTTACAATTATAGGTGTCAACAGAGTTAAGGACAAGCTGGAGTTAGTGCAATGTAGGGTGACCAACATGCTTCAGGGTCAGCAGGGCAGATCTTACAAGGATCAGCTCAAGGCGCTGAACGTGTGCTCGCTGGAGGCCAGACGAGAGAGAGGAGATGCGACTGAGACCTGCAAGTTCCTGAAAGGACTGAACAAGGTAAATTATGAGGAACTATTTAGCATAAGTAGTGGATCAAGAACACAGGGGCATGAGTGGAAACGGACGGGGGGGGGGGGGGGGGGAGGAGATTCAAGAAGGAAATTAGAAAGTGTTATTTTACAGAAAGGGTGGTAGAGCCGTGGAACACTGCCAGCTGATGTGGTGGGTGCTAAAGTGATCCATGGTTTCAAACATGGCTGGGACAGAGTGAAGGACTTGAGTGACTGCTCATAGTGACAGCGGTAGGGCAAGGAGCATGGGGGTAGACAGTGCAGGGTTTTAGAACCATATACAGACAGTAGGTACCAGGTTTGTTAGGGTCTACGGGAAGACTTGATGGACCAGTGGTCTCTTTCTGCTGTCACTTTCTATGTTTCTCTGTAATACTAAGTTTATCAATGAATGCATTTCAATCTTTATTATTTGACAACCTAGCCGCGGAAGAAACACGTCCGCAATGAGAATCTCACTAGGTATTACAGGCTGGTAGCCACTGTAAAATACTTGGTATGATAATATTACAAAACCTGCAAATTGTGTGATTTAAATATACCTAATACCCTAATCTGAGTTTACCTAATACACATGCTGGAAGAAAGGAGGGACAAGATCGAGATGTTCTAAGTACCACCGCAGGATAAGAAAGGTGGCCAGCAGTGAGTTGTTCACAGTTAGCCTTAAGGTGTGCACCAGGGAAAACTCCATGAAACTGGAGGGGACGGAGGCTCAAAAAGCATGCCAGGAAGCACCTTCTTGTGGAAAGAGTGGTGGTAGACTGGAACAAACTTCTAGAAAAGGTCAAGTTCATTTATCTGTAGCTGCATATTGGATTAACATCTGCCAGGGACTGAGCATTTTCTGCAGCTGCACAGAGTCTCTGGAATATTGTCCTGAAATCCATCCATTCTTCCTTTTCAGTGGAAAGCTTTAAATCAAAAGTAAAGACCTGGCTGTTTAGACAGGCCTTCCATTCTTAGGAGATGGACAGCTCATTCAATTTTATGGAATTATGCACAAGCTCAATTTATACTCCTATACTAAGATTTATTGTTTTTTGTTATCTACTATTTGTAATTCATATTTGTACTGTAAAGTGCTTTGAGCTCTGGAAAGGCGCTGTAAAAATAAAGTTCCTACCCTGTCCTGTCCTATCCTATCCTATTCTATCCTGTCCTGTCCTGTCCTGACTGTACTTAGACAATGGAGGGAGTAGGTCAACATGAGTGGGACAGGCACATGGGAAATGTGCATATGGGGCATCTGGGGAAGGGAAAGAAATGAGGACCGACAGGTGCACAGTGCCATAACTAGGCAGTGCAGGCTTGGGCAGACTAGATGGACCAACAGACCAGTATCTGCTTACATTTTCTATGTTTATTTATTTATTTATTTGGTGAAGGGGTAGATGCACTGGCCCAAATGTTTGCCCGTTTTCAGGCATGGCTCATGCTATAAGGCAGGTCATTGTCACAGACAATGCGCAGGCATGAAATACAGGAAAACTACTGCAAAAGTGGCAGGTAGAGATTCCGTTCAAGAATGGACTATGAGCCGGCGCAGTGGTATCAGTGACACTCGCAATGCCGATGACCCAAGTTCTGGAATGAGCCAGGGCTGTTGGATGGCTGGCTGGGGGAAGAAGTAATGAGCTTCCCAGCGGATGCTCTCCTCCTCCAGGGAGGGGGAACTCACAGGTGAACTGTTCTACCGCCACCTTGGTGATCACATGTGGCGGCACAGTGGAAAGCATTCAAAGAGGAAGCTGGATCAAGCGCTGGCATCAGTTGGGTGTGTTGGTGCGCTGGCACCCAATGACATGGCATGCTCCTGGGGGAGGGCGGGACTTGAGGTGAAAACTGGGGCCGGACTGAGTAGATGAAACCTCTGCCCACCCTCCATGCCAACTGTCAGACTAGCACCACCAGCCAGGGATCACGTCAGGCCTTCACCTCTGCTGTGGGTGGCCAGACAGACAGTGGGGAAGACGTGCCGAAGTGGCTGAAGGCATACCTGGCCCTGGGGAGTAAGCCAGGATTGTGTTGTGGGTGGGCCTTGGGGTCCTGGACTAGTCGGTGAGTGGTGTCTTGATGAGGGGGAACAGGGGTTTGACACTGGTGAAAGGAGGTCTCAGCCTGCACTGGGGGGGGGGGAGAGATATGTTTAAAAAAAAAAAAAGGAATGGAATACCATGTGTAACCCCCCTGCAAATGGGGGTTCTCAAAAGTCTTCCAGGAGCTTGCCTGAATGCTCTAAGTCTGGGTGGTGTTCGGTGTCTGAGCTGTTTAAATGTGGTTCCAAGTGAGTGCTATTTGAGCCTCCATGTACTGTCTCTTTAAGAGCTGTCTGCTTGCAGACTTAATTAGTTTGTATGGGGGGGGGGGACTGTGTATTTAATGCTCGAATCCCGCCCGAGCTGCTGCCAATTTGCTCCATTTCTGCCGTCGCTACATGTGCAGAGGGAGCCTTGTTGAAAGATATAACTGTTTGCCAGAAATCATATAGAGTGACTGAGAAAATGTAGTTTGTCTAACCTGTCTTTATTTTAGCATGAACTGTTTCAGTGTAACTCTTTCATTTTGGTCCTGAACTGCTATGCTGGGCCAGTTGGGTTAAGGGAGCCTTAAAATGGAACTTGTGAACGAATCAGAACTTGGACTCTTAATTTTGAGCCAGCCACAAGGGGATTGTACGGGCAGTGACTCTGGGAAATGTAGTTTTAACCTTGGCGCCTTTTTCCACCAACAGAGGGAGTCTTATTGTGAGTGACAGCCAAACCAACCAACAGAATGGTGTGGAGCTAAAGGAAATGCCCTGCTCTGTGTCTGGAAAGCTCAGATCAGTTGTGACAGTGAAGAGAGAAGGAGCTGTGTGCTTCTGCGGTGTATAGTTTCGCATGAAAAACGTGTGTGAGGCCCTGAGGTTCGGCCTGCAACCGTTGCAAGTGCCAGTTCGGACTGAATCTGATTGTGAGGAGAAAGAAGGAAGTCTGAAGAGTGGAAACCAGGCTCACCCTGTAGAAGACTGGAGAAATTGCTGAATCACGCTCGGTCTGTCAGGAACTGAAGCTGCTGCGTGTGCTCCCAGGTATTTTGTAGTAATTGCGATCGGCATCGAGGAGCAGCCTGCCTGGTATAGTACTTTCCTTTTACATATGAATGTGTATAGTGCTTGTGGGGAATCACTATTTCCAATCCCCCATGCTGTCTGCTGTGTGTGCTGAAGCTGGAAGCAAACCCCTGCTTAGCTTGGACTAACTACGTTTGCTATCAACTGCAGTGGGGTCCAGTCACAAGGACCTTGTCTCCATACCCTGTTGTTCAGGCAATCCAGAAGAACATCCACCATCCGGTTCTCAGCTTGGATATTGTGAGTACAAATCGGGGTATTCCCCTGCAGTCTGTTTTCAATCACAAGTGTGTCATCTAATTCTTGTTGTTTCCCTGCTTCATGGACTAAGCCATCCAGCTCCGGATTACAATTGGGTGTTGTGCATATATTTTCTTCTACAGGGCCCCATCCATCTGCACCTGCTGGCCAACCCCGGGCAACGGACCTGGGTAGCCCCCCCCCAACCTGGGTACCCAGAGTGTGACTTTTCAGACCCTGTATGTGGGCACAGTACTGTGATTTAATGCCACCAATTAACCTGACTTCCCACTCCCGTGTTACTGCCCCCTAAATAAATCAGATTTGTTGTTGTTATACTATATACTGTCTGTGGTGTTGGTACTTATGGAAACAGTATTGTGTTTTGCTGTGTATGTTGTTTAACCTTATTTTACAGGGGGTCCTCAGAGACGTGCTGCAGAATCAGTCTCGAGGGTAAGTGGTATCTATATGAGTGAACAGTGTGTATACGTGGGGTATTGGGGCTGTAACTCTGGTGTACTGTGTGAGCCACTAGAGGGAATAAAAGGGGTCTCAGTGTCCCAGAGGGCTGTGACCAAGCTAGTCTAACCACTACAAACCGTGATCTCTTGGTGGAGGCACCCGCCATAGGACCTAGGCCCTTCAACCTGTCCGTAGTCAAACAGGCAGGGGTAGTAGCCCTTGAGATAGCGCCACCTAGGGATTACACATGCAAGATCAAAGTGGCATATGAGCCAAGACCCCATATAAGCAACAGTCAGAGTTGCCTTCATTAACTTGAGATAACAGCATGGTACACGGGGGTATATTTATGTTGGGAATGTTCTACACTGTCCTTAAGTTTCACGGTGATGAACTGCTGATAAACAAGGAGACCACCGTATCAGTTTGTAATTGTTTTTATTAACGTTGTCCTGTTATGCCCGTTCTTTGATTTCCTTTTGAGCATGTTGGTATTCTGTCTGGGCTGTATATTTGAATTTTAAATTTTTAAATAAACTTCATTTGACAGAAAAACAATTAATCACATGAGAAATGGTTCAACTCAGTGCCACATCCAAGGCAACCCCATCAGCTCATCGGTGTAAGGAAATGTTTGTAGTCAGGTTGTTTTTTGTACAAGCAGATGAACAAAAAAACAAGTGATCTTTAAGTAATGGCAGTGTCTACCATGGTAGAAAAACTGACGATGGTAGAAACTGCCAGCCCCTGAAGAAGGGCTCAGAGTAGCCCTAAAGCCTGTGGACCAAACATTTCTTGTTGTACCAATTATCAAATCACCTACTTTGTTCAGGCATTCATGCAACCCACCCTTCACATTTAAAGTTTATCATTTACTGGGGCTTTTTCTTTCTTTTCCACTTCCCCTTTGAAATGCCTACTTCCTGTCATTACCCACTCCAGTGTTCCTGTCACTACACCTCTCCTCTCTCTCGCTCTCTCTGACATTAGCACATCAATACATTAGGAAATCTCACCTAGCCTGGGCACCTAGCCTGCCTTTCTCATGCGAATAGCTTGCCACTTACTGTACCTGGGGAGGCTTCCTGTTTCTTCAGCTGATGACCTGTTTCCTCTCAGTTGTTTATCCACCCTCCCCAACTAACACTTCTGACATTATGCACCTTATCCAAGCACACGTGTCATGAATTACGTTGAAACAACGTAACTTCAGGTATGAAGTTCGCTTTTTCTGTCCAGAGTGCTGTAACACCTGACTGAGGGACCCGAGAGGCCCCTAAAGCTTGTGTACGGTAACATCTATACAACCCCTGGAGTACTACATGCAGTTCTGGGCTCCTCAACAGAAAAGAAGGACATTAAGGTAGTTGAGGGGGTGCAACACAGGGCCTCAAAAATGACCAGGGGTGTGGGAAACAACAGCGATGAGAAGAGGCTGGAGGCACTTAACATTCACCTTGTAGAAAAGGAGGTCAAGAGGGGACATGATCTCAGTCTTCCACATAGGGGTATCAACAAGACAGAGCAGACAGATGTCTGAGCTGTTGTCCTGAACATGTCAAGTCAAGGGTAATGCTAGGTGGCACTTCTTCTCATACAGGGTGGTAAACCTATGGAACAACCTAGGCTGCCAGTGGAGACAGTACAGGCCTTCAGGGTAAGCCTGGACATATTTCTGCTTCCCAAAGGAATCTCAGGGTCCCCTGGGTAGTAGAGTGGGTAGGGAACCTGATTAAATTAGTAAAGATATACATAGCATACCTATTCATACCTGCTTATGAAGTGGGGAAGGGGTAGACATTATGGACTTGCCAGTCCTTTCTGACCTTAAATTACTATATTACTATCTAACATATAGGAAGGGGAATATAGCCTAAAGAATAGAGCACTGCCCTGGGAAGCCAACAGACCTGGGTTTGAATCCCACACCTGCCACTTGCACACTGTGTGACCCTCAGCAAATCCCTTAACCTCCCCATGCTCTCAGGTCACAGCTGGAGATGCGCTTTGGCTCAGTATGCCTCTCCCACCCAAATAAATAAATATGTTAATCCAATCTTTTATTTCGTTGTTGTTGTTCACAGATGTTTCTGTAAGCCACCTGATGGCCCTGTGGCAGTGTGCTGTGCTGCCAGGCAGACGACCTCGGTTCGGGAACAGACTCGGTGTCTCACACCAGAGGCCAGGCCAGGTCGAGACTACTGTTGCATGGCAGGCAGTACATCTTGGCTGGGGCAGTGTTGGCAGTGGGTTCTACCACCCCCATGACTCCTGCAGTTGGCCCAGGGAGCCTGCTGCCATCACAGCTGGGACACCGTACATGAGTGAGACTGACACAGGCACTGGCCCACACCCAGGGAGGTGAGGCACAGAGAGAAAACTGTAAAAAAAAAAATAATGCACCCCTGCCATCTACATGACTGCTGGGATTTCCTCAACCAGACCAGGGTATATCACTGCAGACAGGCAGACGGCCAGGACATAAAAATCTATACAGGGGAAAAAATATTTTTGTAGCTGTAATTGTCCTTGTACAAACAAATTGACAAAGTAGGTACATTATATTTATTTATTTGAAATTTTGCAGCCAGGATAGACTTTTTGGGTGCAGCACCTATTTTCCAAGAGGGACTGGGGGAACATTAGAGTAGCAGAGTACCACACATTAGGATAAGGTTATATTGCATCTAATCAAAGTAAGCACAGGATAAAGTGCTGATACAGATTATACGTTTGTCACTACGTATGTTGCTAAAAGCAAAAACTCTCACACAGTCGCAGAACATGATAGGCCCCCTTACCAGTATAATAGGTGACCCAGACATCACTGTACCATGCACTGATCCGGTATTCCAGAGGTGGAACAGGCTAGGGATGACAAGACACTGGCATCTTGTTAAAGGGAATTCCTGCACCTTCTTTGGAGCGTTGCAACAAAGGTTTGGCTTGCCAGCACAAGATCACTATAGGCACAGATCTGTTACTACTTGATGTCCCACACCCTGGTATCATGGGTTGGGAGAGACATATCCTCACTTGAGGACTTCCTATATTAGGAAGCAATTCTCACAGGCAGGAGAGGCAGGGCCTATCAAACTCTACTGGGCACAGAGCACCCAGAGTTTGTCCAACATTAGACTCAACTGGAACAGGAGGCACAAATTCAGCACATTGAAGACTCCTAGAAATTGGCATGAGACAGAGGCTAGAAGCTAACAGCATCATCTGGGTGGCAGGAGTTCAGGTGGAAGTGCGTAACTAATTTCTTCCACACCCCCACAATCACCACCCACTGCCTGGCTGGCAGCTCCAACTTACTGTGGAGGAACTGTGGTCATGTAGGAACGTATTTCCACATATTTGGGGACTGCCCAGTGCTGAGGTCCTACTGGAACCAAGTTCATGCTGCACTGACAACCCTCTGGGATAAGGACATCCCTAACACCTTTGAGAACCTGGTCCTGGGCCTGCAGGTGCCGAGGCTGGATGACAAGTCCCACCAAAGCTTACTTCTGGCACTCTGCCTGACAACACTTATTTTGCAGGCTGAAGGGGGACCTCCCTACCCTTCAAATGTAGACAAGAGTCACAGAGATGAGCTAGATAGAATGGATCTCAGCAACTCTATGGCTCTCATTGGAGAAATAAAATACAATCTGGGGTTGGTGGGAGAACAGAGGGCCCCCCCCCCCGAGGGGTGACAAGAGGGGACACTGACCTAGGGGAGGTGGAAAGCTGAAGTACTGAGGTGAAGAAGGATGCACAGAAACTTACATAGCACTGACAGCTCACACCCACCCTAATGTAGGACTTGGAACTAAATATCTCCACTTCAGAGAACCCAGCACCAGTTGCAGCTGCACTTCCTGGTTTCTCTGTTGTACGTTTACAGATTCATAATTTGCCATAGGTCACAAGAAGTGCAGCCGAAAAATGTCATGCAACTGGACTGCTGGCAGCAGATAGCTCAACACAGTATGGACTGGAAGTTCAATTGCAGGAAGCAGACATTGTCTGGACTTGCATACCAGTTACTTCCTCATGTCTATTATTGTACTGTGAAGATCAGTGAATTCTCAGGCACTCGTATGTATGTAGTGTTCTCTTTTCGCTTCAATAATGCTGAGATTAACAAAAAAAATGTTCATTGCACAATCAAAGGACAGAACATAATACAGCTACATACAGTCCACTGTCAATATTCTTTGTAGAGGCACCAGGACAGATTACAGTTATGCTGTATTAGCACCAGTAGTGCATTCTTACAAAAGTAATTGTTAAAGGAGAACTACGGAGTAACTGGAAGCCCCGACCGATGCACAGATCGGGACTTCAGTACCCCGTTTCTCTCTGCTGTCACCAGATAAGTAAGTCATTAGCTTACCCCATCCTCGTAAAATCTGAAGTTCCCTGGGCTGTAGCCGGCATACTGTAAGTGCCGCGGTGCCGGCTGGGTGCCAGCCCCTGAAATCTTGCTAACTGAATTGCAAGATGATGACGCAGTGTCGTCACAGCCTATAATGTGCCCCTGTGTAAGGAGTTTAAAAAAAACTCTGTTTCAGCTGTGCCCGGCGTTATTTTTACATAATATGATTATATGCCAAAGTACACATTTCGGGGCGGGCACCCAACCGGCACCGCAGATCTGTGCATTGGTCGGGGATTCCATTTACCCCATAGTTCTCCTTTAACTTGTGTGTTTTTGTGGCAATTTATTGAAACTGTTTCCAAATTGTTTACTTTGTTTTTATCTGTACTTTGTCACTCTTATAAAGATGTTGCCCAGCTTGTTTATATCCATGTTTCTCTTATCGCCACCCTTTTATTTGCCTACTTAGGTACGGGTCATTCTTGAAAAAGGTCCCTTGGACCAGTGTACTTAGCCAGTCAACAAATAAATAAACAAACACATGTATAAAAACAGTGGTGAGTAAGAAAGAATACGCAAGTAGTGGAGGGAGCAATTCATTTGTTTAGTTTTTGTTAACTAGGACAGGAGGGCTAGGCAATTCTGCCTATGTTCAGCCTCATCCCGGGGAAAGGTACAGACAGAAACCAACTGAAATTGAACCAGATTAAGCTGTTGGTGACATTTTTACTGAATGGGGGAATTTGGCCAGGACACTGGAGAAATAAAAGGGCCACGGAATCTTTAACGCCTATCTGAACCACCACCAGAACAGGCAGATGGGACCTCAGTTCAATGTCTCTTCCGAGAGCTGGCATCTCAGGGGTGCAGCACCCACCTGATGCTCAACTACGGTGTTAGTACTGGGATTTTTACTCCAAGTTCCTGGTGTGGGGCTGGACTCCACAACCTTGTTCTCTTCTGGCTTCAGAGGTGAGTGTGCAACCAGTTGAACCACTGACACTAACAACAATACATGATGGGCGCGCACAATTCGGATGTGACCTCATAGATGATGGTTACTGGAAGAAAGCAGGAATAATGTATTTGGGCCTCAAAATCCCTCCCAATATCAATACTCTAGTAAACTGTAATCTTGACCCCTTACTAAAAGAAATAAATGCCGATCCCACACTCCAGTCATCTGCATGATGCAGTGCCACTGTGGTAGCCTATGCAAGTGTGTTTTAATGCACAACCACGGGATAAGGCAAACGTATTCTGAAAACGTGACCTGGAGCTGATGTACCCCAAATAAAAATGATCACATGACCAAGGTATCTACAGAGCAGTTAAGTCAGTATTGGACATAGTTTTCACATAAATAACTGTAATTCAAGAGTAAATGTATTGTTTTTCATGTTATTCACTTATTTATTTATATTTTTTCCATTAGATAATTTTTATTCAACTTTAAATTCAAAATACACAAGTAGAGTCTAATTTCTGACCAGGAAAAGCATACTAAGCTATTTCCAGAATCCTCCTGGAGGGTGGGTTGGGTTAAATGGCCTGTTTTATTGACTGGAGAATGCGAACCATGTCGCCAGGATTTATTTCCCTCCTTCCATCCATCCATCCTTAGAACTAGTGGCATCTAGGAACAGCACAACCAGCTCAAAGTATTCTTATAGCCAAATGATCCCACAATTTTGGAATTAACTGCCACCAGGGTTAAGGGTCATCTCAAGTAAAAAGCCCCAACTGAATAGGGTGAAGTTGTGGTTTTTAAAGTCAGTTCCAGAGTTAAATGTTTCTTGTCCAGGATTCTGGGAAACTTAATGATTCAGAGTGCTGATGTGCAATAACTGTATTATGTTAATTGTGCATAATGAAAGATATGTAATATTGTTACTACCGGTATGTGTTATATATAGAATAAACTATGGGCAACTGTGAGTTACAAGGTGAGAAATCAATTGAAGGGTTTATGGAACATGATAATACACAAGGCTGAATGCTGAGTGGATTGTTAAATTCCATAAACTCTGAGATTGGATTGTCACCTTGTAACTCAGACTTGCACACTGTTTTATTGTTTCTTCATAGGGATAATTCCAGTCTTTACTGCAAGCGTGTTTACTGTACCTAATCACAACGGCGGCTCCACCTCCTATCAGACAGAATCTACTATCCAAACAGATGCACTAAATGTTTTTGCAACATTTCAGCTTTTTAACTCTGCTGAACTAACACTGAAGTTGAATGCTTTTGCCAGTTGAATGCATTTAATGCTTTTAGTGGCTCCCTAGCCAATCTCCATTGTGACACCTGATTTCCTCCAGCTGTGTCGGCATGATGGTATTTTGTTATTGGGGACTGTGTGCGGGGAGTTAGTGACTCACAAGTCACGTGACTTACACATTTAATCAACTGTAATTAAAACTCTTAAAAAAAACAGATACACTTGTTTAGTTTTCTTTACTTGCCGTGCTTACTTCCCGATTCACCCATTCTTATGTCAGCATTACTGATGATGCAGGTGCATTATCTTTGTGCTGGCTACTATACGAACATTCAGCGCTATGCTAAAACTATACTTTGGCACTTTACCTTTATTTTATTTAACACGTACTGCAGAATTTCACAAAATAACACTGCTCCTGATCCAGATAGGCTATGGATATGATAGACAATACAAACACTGCCCTCAGCGTCCATCAAGCTATTGAGTAGAGTTATAGTGGAGGTTAGACCAGGGCAGAGATTAAAAAACATTAGCGGCAGTGTGAAAACCTGTGCTGTATCAACTTTCAGTGACAGGAGTGCATTTTCTGTCAGTCTGCAATAATCCACTGTTGGTGACTGACATGTAGTGATAATCCACGCTTAGAAAGGGATTATTGATACCTGTCATTCAAAAACCGCAGATTATCACATTTGGAAAAGTGTTCCTGTCCCTGTATTATTGGCCTTTGCCATATACTATATCTTGATATTTCGTTTTTAAATTGTTATGTAATTTACTACTATACCTCATGTGTGACTGCTGGGAAGCATTTCCAAATGAGCTGTGCTCAATTGTTTTATCCTATAATAATAACAAAGGGTTAATCCAAAGGACAGCACCTGAAAGTACTCAATCCATGGTTTACTTCATTTCTGATTATGTATTACTCTGTATTTTTGCATCTTACGCTTATGTTGGCATTCCTGTTCCTTGCTCCATGTACTACTATATCTTCCTTATTGTATTATTTATTTATTTATGTATTGGAAAAGTCAGATTTACAACCTTTGAGTCATGGACTGATTTACCAAGGCACCTCATCGCCGGTGGTGGGGTAGACAGAGTTACACAGTGTGGTTACAACAGTGAGAACAGTACAGGTGCAGAATATTAAACATAGAGTACACATAGGTTACATAATAATGTTACTTATAATAGGTTACAGTCATATACAAGGTACCCAAGGGTTACACTGGGGTACAGCCCTGGACATACCTAGATAACACCCGGAGAGGGTGGATGTAGGGATGGGGAGTGGGATGGGAGGGAGGGGGAGAGGACAGACTGTCTGGAGGACGTTGGCAAGTCCGGGAGGCCTGACAGGAGGATCCCACAGTGGGATTAATGAAGTGCATCTACAGCAACAAGCATCAAAGAGATAGTTCCGGAGGGCGATTTTGAAGGGACCAATTTTGGCAATGTCTGTGATGCGGGGGGGGAGGGAGTTGAACCAAGCAGGGGCTCGGTAATGGAGGGCCCTCTGGGCTAGCGAGGTCTTGGTTATGGGCACCAGAAAGGTGGCCTTGACAGAGCTATGGGAGGTAACAGATGAGGATGCACGCCATAGGGGAGCAGAGACCACCGGGGAGGAGAGCCCTAGAAGAGATTTTTTGGCCAATAGGCAGGTCTGGTAACGCAGACGCTCCTCGAAGGTGAGCAGGTTGGTGGTGGAGTACAGCAGGCAAGTGTGAGTGCAGCTAGGAGCTCTGGTCAGGAGCCTGCAGGCCTTATTGATTGACAGCTGGATTTTAGTCAAGGTGTTATCGTGTGCCGCAGCATAAATGGACAAGTCATAGTCCACTAGCGACAGGACAGAAGAGGGAATGGCCAGCCGGAGGGCAACTTGGGGGAGGCAGTCTCCGTGACCGTATAGTAGGCCTATCCGAGAATTTATGGTGGAGGATAGGGCATTGATGTGGGTGTGGAAGGTGACAGCTGAGTCGAAAGTGATGCCCAGATATTTGTAAGAGGTCACTTGCTCCAGCGGGTGCAAAGTGCTGGGGAGAATGAAGAGGGGGGCATTCTTGGCCTTGCTTTGGTGATGGGAGAAGAGCATTGACTTAGCCTTCCTTAGGTTAATGACAAGTCGGTGGTCAAGGAACCACTTTTCAGCTTGGTTGTAGGTGTGCTGGAGGGATACCTGGAGAGAAGAGGGATCGGGGTGGAAGGCAAAGAGAACTGTATTGTTGGCACAGAGGAGCATTTTTCCTGTGCAGGAACCGGGGAGAGTGTCGAGGTAAAGGCTGAAAATTACAGGGCCCAGAATGGAGCCCTGGGGTACCCCAGAATAAACGGGCTGGGTATTGGACAGGGAGCCGTTTATCTTCACATGCTGGGATCTAGCAGACAAGTAGTCAGAGAACCAGGCAAGGGGACCAGTGGAAAAGCTGAGTTGGTGGAGAGAGTCAAGCAGGAGGGACAGTGTCAAAAGCTTTGGAGAGGTCTATGAACACTGCGCCAGCAAGGTTGCCGGAGTCAAGAGCAGAGTGCAGGTATTGAGAGAACACCAGGAGAGCAGCAGTGGTACTGTTATACTGCTTGTCTTTGTAACCTTCCGATATTGTATTGTATTGCTTGTCTTGTAACCTCCTGGGACATACCTGAAAATAGGTGCAATTTGTCTCTAGTGTATTGACCTGGTCAGTAAAGCTAATGATAATAAGCATAACACTTTTTTTTCCCAGTTGTTTAACCAGGTGAGACACACTAAGCTGAAAGCTTGTTTACAGGTGCAAAATGGGAGCATGGGGAAGTTAAGTGACTTGCTCAGGGTCACACAGTATACAAGTGGGGGCTGTGGGATTCAAACCCAGGTCTCTAGATTTGCAGCTCAGAGCCTTAAACCACTGCGCTATACTGTCTCCCGCCACTGCAGCACCCCCCCACCACCACCGTTACTGCACAACAGTGTGAGTTATGGGTATGGCCCCAAGTAGCTGGTGTGGTACCGGGTGAGAATAGCATGGACAATACTGTGCACAGTAAGACCAGAAAGCAGTCAGCGAGTGGGATGACAAACTTCCCTTCCCTGAGAGAGGAGAGCAGTCCTCTGGACACTCGATCCTGTCTTGCCTCTGCTGATTCCCGGTGGCCCGGGCTTGTTCCCAAACCCGGGTCGCTGGTGTGTCGCGAGGTGTAGCAACCAGCTCCTCAACCTTCAGCGCCACCGGCCCGGCCAGTAGATTGGTATCTTTAAGTGACACAGATCTAGTCTACTGCAAATAGATCTCTACCATCCCATGTCATGGCACTTTTTTTTGCTACTGAATGTCTATTAAAAAATCTAATTTGTAATTTGCATGACACTGCACCTCATCTAAAGATGCAATTATGTAATGTGATAAGACTGTATTGTATTGCTCTGTTCCTTTCATAACTGTTATTTTGTATTTTTCTGGCTTCTCTGCTGATACTGTTTTTGCACCAATCTGTATTAACACACATTATTGTTTCCCCTGATGCTAAATCCTTTGAAAATACACACTGCCTAAAGGATTTTATGTGTAATAAAAACTAAACTAAAAGCTAAATGGGGAACAAGAAACACATCAGAGCATCTGACAGACATTTAAATGGCTGCTAAGCTGTGCGGTTGCATAATTAATGAGGCTGTTTGTCAGACAGTCATTTGAAAATGTGAATTCAGATGTCTAGCAGTAGAAATGGATCCATGGTATAGCCGAATGCAGCCCTTTGTGTGTTCACCAAAGTATCACTGCTCTCACTATCAATGCGAGCACCTTGATGAATTTCACTGAATGCTGAAAACTGATGTCATTAATACTGTACAGTGAGAGCAGTGTCCGATGGGTGAGACCAAGCAGGCCTCCTCTCAAATTCTGCTTTTTCACTAAACTATCTGATTCCAGTGGGCTGCCTGATGGCCCAACAGAAACATATCAATGCTTCCATATTGACAACCTGAGTTTGGCAAGCAGATGGCCAGGCTGGAGGAAGCACACTGCCAGTGTCGGCATGTCCCAGCCAGGGGCAGGGAGTTTGTTCTCCTGGGAACAGTACACCGTGTGCATCTGAGGAGCCCCACCCTCCACCACACACACATACACAATGCACATGCTGCCTGAGGGACAGATATGTGGTGGAAAAGCCCCAAAAATGACACAGTGAAGGTGTGCACTCACAGACTCCACTCTACCCACCAAGGCACTCACCTTCACCTGATCCAGAGCTTCAAGGGGTGAGCCACAGAAGGTTTAGGGGAACCCAGAAGGCTCAGCCATGGGGGGTGCCTTGGGGGATGGAAGATAAGTTGCGTTCCTAGAAAAGTTGGGGTGACAGGGCTAGGGGACAGTGGGAGAAGGAGCATACACTCTTAAAAGAATTATCTCATTCTGCCCCCGGTTTTTTAGTTCCAGAGCCTCCCTTAAACATACTAGATCACAGAGAGAGTAGTTGAGCTGGGGAGCAGCCTGCCAGCTGGAGTGGGGGCCATCAAAACCATCAACGGCTTCAAACATGATTAGGAGAGAGTTAAGGGCTTAATAGTGATGGGGGGATAACTGGGGCAGGAATCATGGGGGGGGGTGAGCAGGGACAAATACCCCAAAAAGACTCTTGATCTCTGAGTTGGTTTGAATATTATAGGCAGACTAGACGGACCAATGGTCTTTTTCTCCCATCATTTTCTATGTCTCTACTTACAGATTACTACTGCTCAATTCTTTATTTTCTACTGATTTCTTACTAAAGTAGGACTACTGCCTGTGACATCAGTGACCTGGGTAAGGGAACAAGCAATGCAAGCATGGATGGTTCAGTGATTGGTGGGAAGGGAGTAGGACTCAGCATTCCAGAGGATGCTCCCTTTCTCTGGTTTGGAAGGCTTGTCGTTGCCTTCACTGTAGGGCTTTCTCCTAGCTAACCACGGGTGGCAATGAAGTGATGGGCTGGCTGATAGGGTGGCCACTGTCTGGGGCATGCAGATGACGCACTGACATGCACATGCACATCCTGCAGCTATAACATGCCGATGAGAGATGATGAGGAAATGGCCTTGGCTGCCCCCAACCCCCCCAAAGCTTAGGATCCAGGTACATCCAAGCTCTATGTGTCTGATGCTCCACCACTTAATGAAACACTGGAGATTCAGATTCAGGTTGTGTGCCTGGGGCTCTGGAAGGAGGGAGGTTTGAAGCCTAAAGTACAAGCTAAAAACAAAAACCAAAAAAAAGTTCACTCAACTGGATGCGGCTTATAAGATATAGCATATTATAAAATGGCAACAACGGGGGTGCTAGAGAGCCAACTTCCAGGCCGGTCGAACTTCTTTGCATCCCCTCACAGCGTGGCAATAAAAACAGCTAAAACTGTAGTAAAAGTTGTTCAGCTCTACAAAATAACTCCAGAAATTGTCGTAGAACATCACCAGGAGCAGACTGATCTAATTTTCAAAGATGGGAATGCAGAAGACGCAACCACCGGGCCATCCAAAAGATCCACAGCAGTCACAAACAAGTAGGGCCATCAAACCAGCAGGCCTGAGTAGTGGTGGAGCCAAAGATCTACCCGAACCACCATGGAGTGCCATGACTGAGTCTTTGCAGGCCATGGACTCTAAAATAGGGAAAACTCTCCAAAACTTGGAAACACATGACGCAGTGATCCAGAAGTTAATGGGGGCAGTATCAGAGGTGGAGAAGCAGTCAGTATCTACCCTGATGATGGCTGCCACTCTGACCAAAGAAATCAGGCAGGCAGCTCCATAGCCGTATGGAGCCGACTGAGTACAAACTGTGATCGGGGAACATAAGACTAACTGGAGTTCCCGAAGGAGTGAAGGCGACCGGTCTTTTAAAATTTCTGGTGTCTTGGCTACAAGAAATCCTCAACCTACCTGAGAACTTTCAGTGTTCCTCGCTGTTAAAGGCCTATCGAGTTAACCCTCATATTTGCCCTGCTACAACAAAACAGCCACGCACCATAATTTTAAAATCAGCCAACTCCAGAACAAGGGATGAGGTGATCCAAGCTGCTCATGCCGCCTTCCAGATTGATATTAATGGCTGGAATGTGAAGTTGTTCCCTAATCTTTCTTATCTGACGAGGGCTAGAAGAAAGTTTCAACACAGTGAGACAACGTCTGAGGACTCAGTAGTTCACTTCTTCCTTTTACCATTCCAACTGCAGGTAGTGAACGGTGGGGGGGGGATCATGGCAATTTAGCAACCTCCAGGACACTGGATGATGGCTTGAGAAGGTGGAAGGAGAATTTCAGCCCCAGAAAGGTCAACCTGAATTAGTCCACTCTGACTCAGACACAAAGGACTGACTTCTGAGTAGTGGGCTGTTGCATGAAGCAAAACAGCTGTGCCTTGTTTTTCTTGGCAGTTCGCCACATCGTCATTCAAATTTCAGTGAGACAGACTCAGAAACAAATGATTTGATACCTTTTATTGGACCAACCTGGATGTTACAGAAAAGAACAAAGTGCTCTAGCTTTCAAACCTATCCGGTCCTTCTTCAGAAGCTTTATGGCAGTTATTTTGAAAATCCCATACTATTAACACCAGATTATGTTGAAAAAACAGAAATAATTATCATTGGTTTAACATATACATTTAAAACATAACAGAAGATTACATCAGAGAAGCTAATTAACACCAGTCTGCTTTTAACTGAGGAGCCTCAGAAGGGCAAATGTTATCAAGAATTCTCAACAACCAGAGAGTTCTTATCACATAAATTTTAAAATGTCTCAGTATGCTAAGAAAGCATTCTAGTGATAAAAAAACAACATTGGGCTAGCATTCTCTCTAATACATGTAAGATGAGGTTACAACTTACATTCCAAGTGTCCTGGTGTATTAAAGAACAGATAGTGAAAGACAAAATCCTGAAATTAGGTATAACTGCAAGTTGAAAAAGAGCCCCAAAGTAAACATACATATAAATATATATATATATATATATACACATACACACATGATGCATGATAGTATCACATGTAAATGTAAGTGTAAGTGCCAATTAAAAATACTTGTCAAGGACCCCCAAGAAAATGAGACCATGGGCCTGATAAGTGCAGATTTCAACACAGAGTCAGTGTATAACAAAAATGCACAGAATCAGTCTAAGGAATCTTAATGAAAACTTCCAAGGATGAAATCCTCCTCCAGGTCCCCTCCTTTTTTTTTCTTTTTCTCTCTCTCTCTCTCCCTCCCTCTCTTTCTCTCCTTTGGAAATATACTGTAACTAGTAGGAATGAGATATACTGTATGTGCAAGAGTCATAATACAGCATCATTCACACCAATATTAACTGTTGCCCAAAGGAATTATACATTTTATGAACCCCCAAGTAAATGAGATACGCATCTTGATACGAGCAGATTTAAAAATGTGACAGTGTATAATCCAACCACTGACAACTAGTAGAAGGAAGTAAATGTACACTATATGTGAAAACTCAGTGTCCTAGCCACATAACAATTGTCCCATGCCACGCTGCCCCCACAGACGTGTGTACATACACCACACCACACACACCCCTGCACACCCCACACAACAAATATAACAAACACATACCACACCGCACACACACAAACAAAACACATACACACCATACACTCAACACACAAAAACACAACACATGCAAAACACACACAAACACACACATACAAACATACATCAATACACACACATACACACACTCACACAGACTCACCACAGTGTTAAGGTGAGAAGTCAACACGTAGATAACCATAAACTTACAAAATCAAAGGCCAGCTGAAGAACGAAAGTATTTATGTCCATTTTTTAAAGCAAAGGTCTGTGTAAATTTAAGTGGAATAATGTGTCATATAATCAACATCAGTGTTCAATCCATCTGCCAAAATATTGAGAAGTAAAATAAGTCTAATTTCAGAAGCCCGTCTCTATTGTGTACTGTTGAAATGTCCTTTTAAGACCATCACAGACATATCTCAGATCGAGTGGCCATCCTAGGAGCAGAAGTGCTGGGCTACTGGTTTCTCAATCTTCTTGTGATTAATAGAATGTCTGTATGAATTCATTCTAGTGCAGAGTTGTTGGCTTGTCTCCCCCACATAACCTGTGACAGGGCATTTCTTGCATTGGATAAAATAGACCACATTACTTGATGTGCATGTATAATTCCCCTGTATCCTGAATAGTCTGTTTTGTGACTGGTGTTAATTAGCTTCTCTGATGTAATCTTGTTATGTTGTAAATGTATATGTTAAACCAGTGAGAATTATTTCTGTTTTTTCAACATAACAGAGAGGGGCTGTGGACATGGCCTACCTAGACTTTAGCAAGGCATTTGACACAGTCCCACACAAAAGATTAATATACAAGTTAGCCAGCCTGGGAGTGGGTCCCAAGATGACAGCCTGGGTAAAGAATTGGCTGGAGAATAGGACACAGAGAGTAATAGTAAATGGAGTCCACTCTGAAGAAATGGGGGTTACTAGTGGGGTACCGCAGGGTTCAGTAGTAGGACCGGTCCTCTTCAACATCTTTATAAGTGACATTGCAGAGGGACTGGAAGGAAACGTATGTCTCTTTGCAGATGACACAAAGATCTGCAACAGAGTTGATGCACAAGGTGGGGTGGAAAGGATGAGAAGGGACTTGGCAAGGTTAGAGGAATGGTCAAATGTAAGGCAGCTTAGATTCAATGCTAAGAAGTGCAAGGTAATGCACCTGGGAAACAAAACCCAGGGAAGTACAAGTGGGGTGAGATACTAACAACAGCAAAATGGAAAGGGACCTGGGGTAGTCATATCAGATGACCTAAAGGTGGGCAAGCAATGTGAGAGGGCAGCAAGGAGGGCTGGGGGATATTGGGATGCATAGGAGAGGCATCACCAGTAGAAAACAGTAAGTTATTATCCTCTGAACAGACAGTTGGTGAGACCCCATCTGGAGTACTGCATGCAGTTCTGGAGACCCAATCTCCGCAAAGACACAGACAGGATGGAAGCTGTCCAGAAGAGGGCAACTAAAATGGTGCAGGGTCTGCACCGGAAGACATATGAAGAGAGACTTAAAGGAAAACTACATCCAAAACTTGAAAAAAAATATATGTTGTGCAGAGTGTTTTAATTTGTATGTGAAGTTCTAGTGTTTCTTTCCCTCTGACTGGTATTAGGAGTTTTTCCCAAATTAGCCCGCTAGCTTTATGCTAGTTTTAACGACTCCTGGGGATCTTCATACCTGATAGTGTAATTGTATTTCTTGTTCCCACAGTGCATCTTGTCTCATGTGACTGTGATGTAAGAGAGACCCAACATTCAGCACACACATGCCAAACAAACTAAATATCTTGGAAGCTTTACAAGCTGCACAAAAATTACCAACAGCAACGTTTTTCAGGACAGTAAAACCTTTAGGATGAGGGTGGTCGCCAAGCTGAATTCTACAGATTTTAAAATATAGTCATCTCTATTGTTGTGAACTGATTGTAAAGCAATGCTTTCTGATGGATTTATGGGCTCGGCTACATCACCTTTACATTAAACAAGGTGCATTGTAGGACAAAAAAATGCAATAAAACTATTTGATATGGAGATCTCCAGGGGTCGTAAAACTACCCTAAAGCTAGCAGGCTAATGTAGGAAAAACTCCTAATACAAGTCAGAGTGAAGGAAACACTAGAACTTCACATACAAATTAAAACACTCTGCACAGTATATATTTTTTTAAGTTTTGGGTGTAGTTTTCCTTTAAGGAGCTAAATATGTACAGCCTCAAGGAAAGAAGGGAGAGGGGGGACATGATAGAAACTTTCAAGTACCTCAAGGGAATCAACACAGTCCAAGAGGGTAGCATCTTTCAAAAAAAGAGGTGTGCAAGAACAAGGGGGCACAATTTGAAGATAGAAGGGGGCGGCTCAGAGGTAACAAAGAAGTATTTTTCACAGAGAGGGTTGTGGATGCATGGAATGGTCTTCTGGAGGAGGTTGAGGAGTCAAAAACAGTGGTGGAATTCAAGCATGCATGGGACAGTCATAAGGCAATTCTAGGGGTTGGGGGTAGGAAGAAGTAGGCTGATGGTTAATTAGGATCTGCAGCTTATCCATTAGGTAGGGAAATGGGCAGACTGGGTGGGCCAAGCGGTCCTCATCTGCCGTCAAAATCTATGTTTCTATCTACAGTATAATCTGGTGTTAATAGTATGGGATTTTCAAAATAACTGCCATAAAGCTTCTGAAGAAGGACTGGGTAGGTTTGAAAGCTAGAGCTCTTTGTTCTTTTCTGTAACATCCATGTTGGTCCAATAAAAGGTATCAAATCATTTGTTTCTGGATCTGTTCTTAAAAGGACCAATACAGCACCTACAACATTTTTTTGCAGTGAGACAGACTAAATTTTTTGTCTAAGGATATTTATGGACTTTGGGAGGGAAGCTTAGAGGGTACATGAGGAACTTTTCTTGATTTATTATGTAATTGTTGCTCACAATATAGTGAGAGTGGGGAATGCACCATTTTGTGATGTCACCCTGTGTTATTTTCCCTACCCTAAGGGCATGTGTCTCATATATCTTCAGCTTTGGTTAGAACTGGAGTCAGAGTTAAAGTTAACGAGTTATAATGCTTTAATAATTAGACTTACAGTGCTGCTATTTACAGCTATAGACTGAGAAAACTGTTTGTTATTTAGTCCACGAGGGGTGTTGCAATGGGGCCCAATATTTTTGTATGAACAATCCCTAATTGATGTACAGGTTAAATAGTAATCTAATGATAGTATTACTACTGCCTTTGATAGTCTCCCTAATGGACGTACCTCTGCCTTTGAAGACGCCGGCATTTACTGAAAGTCTTGGACTTGAACGTTTTATTTGATACCCCCAACTCCTACTGTAACAGATTACAGGATGTTATGGTCTATGTTCTCCATATGACCTGTTATAGAGGCCAACAGGCTTTCTACAAATGTATGTTTTATTATCCTGTATGAGATATGTACTAGTGTGTATGTTTATACAGAACGCTAATAAATCCAAAGTTAAAAAAATAAAATGGCAGTAAAAAAATCTAGTCATTTCATTGGCAGAGAGATGTTTTATATTATTTATTTAGTTTTTGTTGACTGGGTAAGTGCACTAGACAAATCCTGCCTATTTTCAGGCATGACCTGGAGGAGGGGGATACAGATGAATGCTAACCGACCTTTGAACCAGATTAAGCTGTTGTCACCTGACTGTGAATAAAATCTCTATCAATGTATGGCCAGGTGTAATTCTAATTTTCCTCCCTCCAAAATTATGCATAATAAGCCCCTCCAGGGTATGCACCATAGGATTTAATGCACTTCCCAGGGGTGTAAGGACACTTGCACTTCAGCCTCATGTCCTACTACACCCAGCGGGCGTCTAAATATACACATTAATGGATGGAAGTGTAATGAGAATAATGGTTGCTCAAGTGTGGGATGCTACATAAACGCCTGAGGGGTTTATTAAAGCATCCCACACTGAGGGCAACCATTAATTTCTTATTTAAACACACTTTCCCATCTTTTATTATTTATAATTGCTGGTCAGCAATTTTTTCCACTTTGGTTTTTCTTCTGCTGTCTCACTGATGCAGGCAGACACACATACACACACACACAGTTTCACTTGGAAGAAATGCTGTTGTGCAAATTGCAGAGGTGCGTCGGTCATTTAGAAAAAGCCCTGAATGTGAGATGGTTACTCTGAGCCCATGGACTCGACAGTTAACGCAGCCGGTGCTCCCCGGTCTTTTAATTTCTGAAACACCGTATTTGGTCGCTGTGGTAATGAGGATCGCAAATCGCGCCTACCTTTGCGAGTTCCGCTCTGCAGCTTCAGAATGGTAGCTTCAACCAGATATGTATTAAGCTACCAAAAGTGCTGTTTCTTTTTAACAGTTAAAACAAAAATGAATAGAATCCTCGCTCCGCGGGATAAGGAGCCGCCATGTTTGTTCAGTGGTTTAGCCCGCCAAGGAGGAGTGCAGAGCCAATAAGCATGTACCTCTCAGTTGATTGAGGTGGTGCATGTTTGCTGTTATAACCCACGGGTTATAATGGCAAATTATAACTGGCTCAGCCCATTGAAAAAATTGCTGACCAGTTATTATAATCCTATAATACACACCCAGTTGTGGCTTATCACTTACTAATCTTGGTTCAAACAGCAGCCACCTTTTCTCTCCACTACAGTGAACACTACAGTACATTTCTTTATGACAAGTATATCAAGAGACAACAGAGTCATTCATTAACACTCAAATCACACAGACAAAGAAAAACAGTAGTTCTAGGAGTGGTAAATGATGTACATCCACACTTTTGATAGTGTCCTTTCTCCTTTAAGTCTTGCCATAAAGTATTCATACTGGCTCCTCCTCCCATCGAGGGGTTAACTCTCTCAGCACCGCCCCATGACGTCAGATCCTACCCGCTGCAAGCAAGACCCACGTGCCACAAGCCAAGGGAGGTCGGATGGGTCAATATGGATGTACACCATACAACACACCTAGAACTACTGTTACAGGTGAGTAAACTGTTTTTCTAGGAATGTAGATATAGTGTACTTATCCACACTTCTAGCAGACTCCTAGCAGTTCTCTAGGAGGAGGGGCAACGTGCACACCCCCTATTTAGGGAACAAAGATTGTAAGGCCCCCAAACGAGCATCCCAGTGTAAGTCAAGGTTGATGTGGTAGTGGGAAATGAAGGTGTGTGCTTACTTCCACGTAGCAGCCCGGCAGATTTCCTGGATAGGGACATCCATTGAAGCCGCCTCCAAGGCAGCAGTATGATGGGTGGCATGAGCCCTTAGCCCTACAGGGGGCTCCCTACCCACCAACCTATAGCAGAGGTCGATGCAGGATATAATCCACCTGGCAATCATCCACTTAGCAGCCGGTCTGCCAGGTGTGACTTCAGTGTAGGTGACAAATAGCTGACGAACCTCTCCCCAAACTCCAGCCATGCGCTCCATATCATACACTAGCACTCGCCGCAGGTCCAACGTATGGAGTCTGTGCTCGGCCTCCGAGGTGTGGGTGGTGAAGTACACCGGGAAATTAATCACCTGGTTAAAGTGGATATCAGACAAAACCTTTGGGAGGAACTTTGGGTTGGGACGAAGGACAACCTTGTGCCTGTGGAAGACCAGGTAAGGAGAGCACCTGGAGTTCACTAATCCTTTTCGCTGACATGATACCCACCAGGAAGGCAGTCTTCCATGACAGGCAAGACAACTCACACCTGTACATTGGTTTGAATGGCTTGCCCATGAGCTTTACCTATACCAGCAACAAGTCCCAAGGTGGTAGTGGTGATGGTGGTTCATGCATCAGAGGGGAAATGTGGACAAGGCCTTGGAAAAAGCACCAGACCACCTTCTCCTGTGCCACCAACTGCATACCAACCCATGCCCGGTACGCAAGCAAGCAAGCAAACTTTATTTATATAGTGCCTTTTAAAATCAAAGCGCTGTACATGATATAAAAAATAACTAACATAATAAATTAGTTAAAATCATTCACTCAGGGAAGGCTAGAGAGAATAAATATGTTTTCAACGTAGATTTAAAACTATCGATGATCAGGCACGCTCTTAACTGACAAAGTAGAGAATTCCACAGGGTTGGTGCTGCGAATGAAAAAGCACGAGCTCCAGATGTTTTAAGATGAACCCTGGGAATCTCTAACAATCCCTCATCAGCAGAACGGAGAATGCGACTGGGGGAGTAGGGAGTCAGCAGATCTTTCAGGTAGTTTGGTCCCTGTTCCTGTAGGGCTTTGAAGGTAAGCAAGCCTGCCTGACAAGTGATCTGCCACTGAACTGGCAGCCAGTGCAGTTTGCAGAGCACAGGCATAATGTCACTGGTCCTAGAAGTGCCAGTCAACAGCCTGGCCACTGCATTCTGCACTAGTTGCAAGCGGTGGGTATCAACCCCAGACAGTCTTAGATAGAGGGCATTGCAGTAGTCAAGACGGGTGGTAACGAAGGCATGGACCAACGCTGTAAGATCACCCAATGGAATCATATGCTTCACCCAGGCGATATTCCTCAGATAGTAAAACGAGGATTTAATCACAGTTGATACCTGAGATTTCAGGGTCAAACCACCATCAAAAATAACACTCGGGTTACACACCTGATCTGAGTTAATGAGCTGTACACCATCAAGCTATAGGTCTGACACATGCGCAGTCCCGGAACCCAGCCCTGGGAGACCTGGATCCACAACCAACACCTCTGTCTTATCCGGATTCGATCTCAACCAACTCGAGCTCATCCAATCTTTGATCTCAGAGAGGCAGCTGTTTAGCACAGAGATTGCATCAACCTGTTCGGGCACAAAGGACATATACAGCTGAGTATCATCTGCATGAGCAGTGAAAACTCAAGCCGTATCATCTAATGATATATCCCAATAACAGCATATACACTGTGAACAACATGGGTACCAATATGGAGCACTGCGGCACCCCGCAGGACAGGGGAAGGGTGTCAGAAGAATAAATTCCAGTGACCACCCTCTTAGACCTGCCAACGAGGAATGATCTAAACCATTCGAGGACTGTTCCTGACAGTCCACAAAGGAACTGCAGGATCTCCAAAAGCAGGTCATGGTCCGCAGTGTCAAAGGCTGCTGAGAGATCAAGAAGGACCAAGATGGTATGAGCCTTTCGATCTCTCACCATTAGGAGATCATTTAGTACCCAGACAAGGGCAGTCTCCGTGCTATGACTTTTTCTGAAACCATATTGGTGAGCTTCATAGACATTATGAGTTACAAGGTGATCATCCAGTTGCAACGCAACCACCTTCTCTATAACCTTCCCCACAAAGGGTAGGTTAGAGACAGGTCAGTAGTTAGCTGGATCAATGGGATCCAAGGAGGTTTTTTTTAAGGAGTGGTCAAATGACTGCCTCCTTCAGGGGGTCTGGAAAGATTCCCCTTTCCAAGGATCTCCATACAATTTCAGCTAGGATCAGGCAGATAACATCTACACATCCCACTAAAAGGGAGGTATGGCCCAGATACAAACTACAACAGGTAAGGCACAAAGTCTGGACAATCTTCACAATGTCCATGAATTCCAGTTGGCTGAAATCCGTCCAGACAGACTGGGTGCTCGCTACCTCCCATCAACCCTCTGCAACCCCTCATGGACAGAGCCAGGCCGATTTCAAACCTAATGTTATCAGTCTTATCTGCAAAAAAACGAGCTAGTTCATCACACTCAATTTGTGAAAAGACTTTTCCAGACTGGAGACAGAATGGATTGCACAATCTGTCAACAGTTCAAAAAAGTAGAGCCTGTCAGTTCTGCGCAGCAGAGCTCTCCCTGGACAGGAACTCTGCCTTCTTACGAGAGATTTCTGATTGATAGCCCTTATAATGTTCCATCAATCTAAGCCTGTCAGCATCCAGGCCAGACTTCCGCCATGCTCTCTCCAGCCTTCAACCAACCCCCCCTCAACTCCTTCAAGGACCCATCATACCAAGGGGACCTTGGGCAAAGAGTGAGTGGTCGAACATGAACAGGAGCAATCAAGTCCAAGGCATCTCCCACTGCCTTATTATAGGCTAGTATAAGCAAGGGTGCCGGAAGATGGTAAAAGCTGAGGGGGCTGAGAATCAAAAGGGCACTTATAAGGGAACAAAGGGCACTTTTTCTATATTAGTTTTTGCCATACAGAAATAAAAAGTGGAGGGGCTACCGCCCCTTCCGCCCCCCCAGTTCCGGCACCTATGAGTATAAGGTCCTCTGGACTTGCGCTTTCACCCAGCAATCCCGACAGGTACAGCACTGCCAATAGACCATCTCGGGTAACTCCCCTTAAAGGGCAGTACAGGACCATCTCCGAAGGGGTAGATCTATTTGGGGGGGGGGCCCCAAAACTGAACCCTATGGTGTGATGGTCAGACCAACTGACTGGCTCCACCCCCAAGTCAGTGATCTCTATCCCCAGGAGGAACAGCAGATCCAATGAGTGACCCCCTACACGGGTAGAGGAGGTAACCACCTGTGTGAGGCCCAGCAATGTCATTAGCTGGAGGAGATTTTGACCAAACTGTGAGAGTTCATTATCGACCCAGGCATTGAAATCCCCCAGAATTATCCATCTGGGTGAGTTCAACACCATGTTGATGATGAAGTTCGCAATCTCCTGCAGGAATAAGCCCCCATCTCCTGGCGGATGGTAAATGGGGAGTATCCTGCAGCCTACACTCTCACCCATGATACACTCAAAGGATCTGGTTGTCCCCATTGAAACTTCCACAAGGCCCAGTTTGGTCTTAAAAAAGATGGCTACAGTCCGGATCCACGACAGGAGTCCAACAGAATTTCTGTCAAAGGTCCTGTCAGCGACACCAGCACGTCGACCGCATTCTGCAGTCGGCTGCTGGTTCGCTATTAATTTCTTTGTTTTCTATGGGGGGCTTCACCTCCGAACCCCCCCCACACAGTGGGCTGTGACCCCTGCCCCTCACCCCCACTTAAAGATTCTCAACTCCAGTCAGAGCTGATCGGGGTGCAGGACCCTGACAGGCAGCGCTGGTTCCAGCGGTCTCCCACCGCTGGCTAGGGTGCTGTAGTCACTGTGGGGGACCTCGTTGGTGAAATGTAGCTGCGAGGGGGGTAAATGCCTACACTCTCACCCCTACAGTCCAACCTCGGGTGATGAATCACAGAGAATCCAGCTGGGACTGCAGAAGCCGATACTGGGTCTGCACTTTCGTCCAGCCAGGTTTCGGTGATACATGCCAGATCCACCATTTCAGCAAGATCAGCTATAATCGCTGTCTTGTTTTTAATGGACCTAGCATTACATAACATCGCCTGGCTTGGATGAGATGCTCGGGAAGACCTCGACTCCTGTCCAACATCAGTTGCTGGGCCCCTTGGGTATGGGAACAAGACAGGGATTGCCCCTGTCCTGGCACCATTTCGCCCCAGGGCGTTGCCTGGTCCCTACCACCCCAATACATCCCACCCTTTCCATTCCCCCACCAGGCCCAGTTCTACCCCTTTTCTTGTGCCTTCTGACAATCCAGAGGGATTGGCAGCGTTTATAAGTTTCTGTTAGGGGCAAAAGGCAGTCAAACGGATAAAATTCCCTGAACCTGGTGGGGGAACACTGCCTGACCATCTTTGGACCTTCCCAACACATACTAACAATGGCAACGCACAAATAATCACAAAGCTCACAATAAAATTCAATGAAAATCTGTCGATTAATTAAAATTATTAAATTACAGCTAAATAACAATAACCCTACCCCAAAACAAAAAACCCAAAACAGAGATGGCAGACAGCTGCACCTTGAGGGTGTCGACCAGAGGCCCGACTGAGAGAAGGACCAGAGGTAGTCGAGAATGTTAGCCACTGGATAAGATAAGGGGTCAAGGCCCCTGCCTTGGCACCAAATGGAGAACCTCTTCCATTTGAAGGCATAGCATTTTTGGGTCGACTCCTTCCAAGAAGCCTTGACTGCAGTGAGGACATCACCGGAGAGACCCAAAGCCTGGAACTCTAGCCACTCAGAAACCAGGCTGTCAGGTGCAGGGACTGAAGGTTGGGATGAAATACTTTCCCCTGCTACAAGAGAGCAGGTCCAGGCATAGAGGGAGATGTCTCAGGATCCTGCTCCTGAGGCTGAGGAAATCGGGGTATCAAAACTGGAGGGGCCAGTCTGGAGCCATCAGGATCATCTATGTCTTGTCCCTCCTGGCCTTGAGCAACACCTTGTGGATCAAGGGAAATTGAGGAAAGGCATAGAGAAGATCCCCCTGCAGCATTCCCTGCTGAGGGGGGTTAGCACAATACAGCCTCAGCTTTTTGTTCTCCTTAGAAGTGAACAGGTCCACGAGAAGAGTGCCCCTCTGGGAGAACAGGCTGTGTACTACCTCTGGATGGTGGGACCACTCATGAGACATCTCGCCTACATGGCTAAGAGTGTCCACCAGCTGGTTGGAGGTACTGGCCACGTGAATGGCCAGGAGATTAGAATCCAGGCTACGCACAAAGGTTCAGATGTGGAGAGCTTCCCTACACAGAGGAAGGGAGTGTGTCCCACCTGGTTTGTTACATGGTCATGGTGTTGTCCATCTGGACCTGAACAACCTGGCCCAGACTGTGCAGAACAAAGGCTGTCAATGCTGGACAAACTGCCCAAAGGTCCAGCAGGTTGGTATGGCATTGGGACTCATTGGGGTCCAGAGTCCATGGACTCTGTGGTCCCCCAGATGGGCACCCAAGCCCATCAGGGAGGCATTGATCGTCAGGATGACCATCAGCTCTGGGCAGACAAAGGGGATCCCTTCTTGCAGATGTTCCGGGACTAACCACCACTGGCAGGCATCCCACATCAGCTGGGTCACAGTGACCGACTGGTCGAAGTGGCCTTTGCACAGAGACCATTGACAATTGTGCTCCCATTTTAGAGAGCGCATTCTCAACTGAGCCCAATGCAGCATGCTGGTGCATGCCACCATATATCATAGGAGGTACAAGAAATCCCAAGCAGGGTGCAATTGCCCAATCTGAAATGATCGGGCAAAGGAGGAGAGAGAGAGCATCCACCTGGTCCGCCGGTAGTCGAGCCCTGGCTCTCCAAGAGTCGAGCTCTGCCCCGATGAAATGTATCACCTGCAGAGTATGAGCTCATACTTGGCCTCGTTCATCAAGAAGCTGAGGGACAAGCAGGTCTGGAGGGCCAGGTCCCTGGACTGCTCCACCTCTGCCCTGGAGGGACCCCCCTATAAGCCAGTCGTCCAGGTAGGGATACACTCAGACACCTTGGTGCCTTAGGTAGACTGCCACCACTGCGATGCACTTGGTGAAGACCCTAGGAGCTGAGGAGAGGCCGAAGGGTGTGGCCTGGAACTCATAGAGAATCCCCTCTGCACAGAACCGCAGGAATTGGTGAACAGATGGACAGACAGAAACGTGGAAGAATGTGTCCCAAAGATCCAGGAAGCAGAACCACATGTTCTGCTCCAGAGATAGAAGGATCTGAGACAGAATGACCATCCAGAAAGTGCGCAACCAAAGAAATTTGTTCAGGTCACGCAGATATAAGATGGGGCACCAGCCCCCCGCCTGTTGTGGGACCAAAAAGTACCTAGAGACAAACTCTGGGCTTACTGGAGGGTCTGGGACTTAAGTCACCACTTCATTTCCAGAGGAGCTGGGCAATGTCTTCCCAAAGAGCTGACAGTATGTCAGTGCACACCATGTCCTCCCATGGGGCATGGGCTTAGCAAGGCGGGTAAGCCTCGAGCTCTAGAGGCAGGCCCTGACCAACCACCTCAAGGACCCACCAGTAAGTGGTGACAGCAGACTAGGCAAAAAGGACATGGTGGAGCCGGCCCCTCATGGGAGGACCCAGGGGAATCAGGACAGGCATGGGGAAGGCACCCTCCAATCTCTTACTGGGTAAGCTTGGAGGCAGAGGAGAGACCAGCTGAGGATGCAGCCAGACCTTGATCACCTGGTTTTTGGATGACTGAAGCAACCGACTTCAGTTGAGGATGCCAAGTCAGGGCCTACTGCCCAGATGGGGCTGGGATGGCTTGGCAGCAGGGGCAGAGAGGGGCCAAGAGGGCTTCTTCCTTTGAAACTTGGAGCCCTTGGGATCCCTTTGGGTGGAGTGACAGAGTTCAGGGTAGCACTGGACTTCTCAATGCGAGTAAGGGATCCTTCTACCCCCTGGCCCGAACAGGTCAGTGCCCAAGAAGGGGACATCCATCAGCTCATGCTAGTTATCTGCCATAAAGGTAGAGATCCGCAAGCAGTCACAGACTGGGCACAGGAGTCGCCGATGTCCATGGCTGTCTGGAGCTGCTGTTTAGCCATTGCTCAACTCTGGTCCAAGGCTTGCTCGACCGTGGTCTGTAAGTCAGTCGGGAGCTGGGGAAGCACCTCATTAAGAGTGCCAAGCAGGGCATGAGTAAACTGGGCAAAAGGGCGAAACTCACCTGCTGAAGGCCAAGTGAAGAGGCCGCACAGACCTTCCTGGCCATCTGATCCAACTTTTTTGGACTTCCTGTAGGGAGGCTTGTCCACATTCCTGACACTGCCAGTATGTCGAAAGACTTAGTTGGCCACCAGACCCTCGGCTGAGGGATGTTCATGAAACCCAACAGGGAACCCAAAGGGACCACATACTTGAGGGCCATATGGGTCAATGGCGCAGGGCAAGAGGAAGAATGCTGCTAAAGCCCCAGAGCGGGATCAAGAATGTTATCGGTGACCGGGAAGGCTACCCCCAGTCGGGAATTTTGGTCAAGGGATATTTGGTCCATTTCTAGACAGACTCCATCTGGATCCTGGTGGATTTCAGAATCAAGCGAAGCAGTCCCCCAAAAGAGGTGGGACCATAATCCATAGATAAATCCTCCCCCCGACTCGGTGTCCAACCGATGGGAATGTAGGAAGGAGTCCTTAGACTCCAAGAATTCATCAAAAAGTGGTTGACTGCCAGAGTCTCCTGCTGACCCTACAGGGTCTGTCAGGAGTCACGGGACCGACAGCCGATAAGGAAGCCCAGGAGCGGTACAGGCATCCTTAGGAGGGGGACCATCCTTCAGCTGCTTAGTTGACAGCTCCAACTGGATGGGCGGAGAGGCCAGAATAGGCCGAGTCAGAACTAGCTGAGCTGCAGTAGGCTGAGGCCTTGGTGGTGAAAGCCACAGAAGAGCTGGGGTTGGGGGCAGAATCAGCTTAATCCCAGAAAAACATGAGCTGATGCCACATGAGTGCTTCATAGTGCCGGCACATCTTGTGTTGGAACCTCTCCTCATCTGAGGAGGAAGAAAAAGAAGAAGAATAGTGGTGGTGCCACTTGCCAAGAGCGGGAATGCCGATGTTGGCGTGGGTTGCTCAACTCTGGACTTTGGGATCGTGATCTTAATATCAGGGAAGCTGATGGCAAGAGTAAGAAGGAACATGCAAAACCCAAGGATCCTCTGAGGTAATGGGATCCTGATGGTTAGTGACCAGAACAGTGTGCTGGTCTGACCTATCCTGAGATGTGATAAGTAGGACTGGAGTCCTAGAAAGTGAGGTATTCACCTCATTCTGCAACAGCATGTCAACCAGCTCGAGAAAAATCTCAACAGGCTTGTCGATGGGCATCTTGACTGACTGACATGATGGGGAGATCATGGAGCCAGTGGCCTGGACCAAAGGATAGACCATAGTCAAAACCTCCAGAGAAGTGAAGGAATCGGAGGCCCGAGAGTTCTTGCGAGCCCATGATCGATGACATGACTTCTTGTTAGTCTCCTTTTTCGAAGATTTAGAGGATTTCATGCCTTTAGAGTGGCCCTGACTAAGGGTGGGAAGGGACTGGCACAAACCCCCTAAGCACCCCCATGAAGGTGGCGCCAAAGGAAAGCAGCACAAACGACAAAGTTGAACAGGCATGCTCTGTGGCCTGAGCCACCGCCTCTTCAAAAGCTGCAAGTTGTACTGTGGACCCCGCAGCTGCAGAGACTGCCCAACAGGTGTCTTTCAACCTCACAAGAGGGTCCCATTCATCTGGGCACCCTAAAAGTATCTGAGCATGCCGGTCTTCCAGAATACTGGGATGCAAGGTGTGACACAGGCCACACACCTGGGGATTGTGATCATGGCCTAGGCAGTAGATGCATGAGGTGTGCTGGTCCATCCAGGACATCTTCTGCCCACCGTCAAATTTTTTTAAAGTGGGTGCCAACTTCAAGTTGGCCTTGACAAGGAGTTCAAACAGGTTGCGAAAGCAAACAACCTACTCAGTGTGGAAAGTGGTAAGGTGGGAACCACCTTCTTCCAGTGGGAAGGAAGAACTGGTGTCACAGGGCGATGCCAAATAAGTTACAACTGGGGTGGGTGGGAGGAACCAGCTTGAAGATGTTGCAGCAGGAATTAATGGGGAAAGGAAACAATGCCAGAGGTGTGGATCATGCATCATATCCATGTCCCTAGAAACTGTGATATCATCACAGACCAAAGATTGCTTCAATCCATCATCTTCTGGGATTTAACATACAGTATATGCCACTTATATCGGCTCCTGATGTAACGGACTTCCGCTTCTAACGGACATTTAGCCCCTGCCAAAAGCCATTCGCTATTCCCGCTATGTTAAAAACGACTGTTAAAGCGGACCTGTAATTCCTGCAGTACCGTCCAATTAACGTGCAATACAACAATGCAATTAAGGACGTTCAGCTGAGTGACTGCCTTCTAATGCTCGTTTCAAAACCCCCCATGATGTTCCTTTAAATCAGAGAATCCCTTAGGTTTGAAAAAAGCTAAAGAACGCATCACGGTACTCCTTACCTGTAACATGTCTGGAACGGAGGAGCAAACACCAATAGTGATTGGTAAAAGTGCTCAGCCAAGGTGTTTCAGAGGTGTGCAGCATTTACCTGTCATTTATAAAAATAACAAAACAGCGTGGATGACTTCCGAGATCTTTTCAAATTGGCTGAGGAATTGGGACCCATCACTGAGATCTCGAAATCGCTTTGCTGTTAGACAACTGTACCTCCCACCCACCAATAGCTGGGTTAAAACATTAAACTTGTGTTCCTACCACCCAACACCACATGTTTAATGCAACCCTTAGATCAAGGGATTATTTACAGCTTCAAGCGCCACTATGTCAGACTGATGAGGGGAAGACTGCTGGGTATCCTGGATGTTGAGGAAGAAATCACTGCTTCTGTCTGCGTACGACGAATTAACTTGCTTGATTCGGTATGCCTTATACAGCAAGCATGGCACATTGTCTCTCAGGAGACAATACAGAGGTGCTTCCGAAAGGGAGGATTCACTAATGACCCCCTAATTGGTGTTGTACCTGAGGAGGATGAGGAGCCAGCTGAAACTGATTTGCCCACTGAGATCATGAATGAGCTGTGTTTGCTAGGTAATGACACACCTCACTCTGATATTGATGACGTCGCAGAGGCAATCAGTGCATCGCAGGGAGCATGAACAGACGAGGATGATGAGGAGATTTTATCTCAGGAAGAGACCGAGGATGATGAGATGCCTGTAGTAAGGAAGTAAGGAAGGCAATTCTGACTCTCCGTCGTGCCGTTGAGCAGCGAGATGATATTACCCCCCAGTGGGATCTGGTTGCAAATGTAGAGATTGCCTGGCAATGCTACACTATAGGGAAAAAACGCCAAACTACAATGGAGGATTACATCAAGAAGTAGATGTTGCAGTAGATAAGTACAGCACAGCACAACTGAGAAGAGCACTTTTGTTTGTTTTTTATTTTAAAGCACTTTAAATAAAGTTAGAGTTTTTTTACAGATCACAGTTATGTCTGAAAGGGACTGTAAATCACTACCTTTCTTGCTTTACTTCTCTTTACACTCTGCGCTCGCTCCACGCTCTGGCTTTTTAGGTGTTGAGTAGCGATGTTGATGTAACGGATGCCGCATTTAATGGACAGATTGATGGTTGTCAAATCAGTCCGTTACAAGCGGCATATACTGTACTAACATATTAAAATACCAGCAGAATAGGCCTAACAGACTCTCGAGTCTGCTCAATTTTCAGCACCCTCACTGAGGGCCAATTTTGGTGTCCCCCCCTCTCCCCTTGGGTTATACTGTCCCCAGTCCTAGATGTTCCATCTGTATTGGGTCTGGTCAGATTTACCCTCCCCTTGTACCTGTCCCATCCCCTCTTAAACCAGTCCACAGTTTCCATCTCTATCAGCTCCTTGGGCAGTGCATTCCATGGCTCCACCACCCTTTCAGTGAAATAACATCTCCTCCTCTCCCTTCTGAGCCTGCCCCCTTCCAGCTTACACCTGTGACCTCTTGTTGCCCTGCCCTCCTCCTTTTGGAGCACCCTGACTTGGCCTCCTTTATTGATCCATTTCATGTACTTAAAGACCTCTATCATGTCCCCTCTGTCCCTCCTCTCCTCCAGGGTGTACGTGTCAAGCTCCTAGAGCCTCTCCTCATAGGTCCTCTCCTCCAGGCCCCAGATCATTTTGGTCGCCTCCTTGGACCCTCTCTAGGAATGTAAATGTCCCTCTTTAAATGTGGTCTCCAAAACTGCACACAATACTCAAGATGTGGCCTAACCAAGCAGTTGTACAGTGGAAGGATCACTTCCGCCTTTCTGGAGGTAATCCCCCTGGCAATGCATCCCAGCATCTTATTTGCCCTTGCCACTGCCCTTCTACAGGTCTCCGAGTTGTTCATTTTAACATCTACCACTACCCCCAGGCCCTTATCACCCTCCGTGACTTGAATCATGTCTCCTCCTACACTAACTTTGTTTTTTTTTTCTCTTTTAGCTATTTCCTGAAGAAGACCTAAGGTTGAAACATAGATTTTTAACTCTATTTTCTATTTTCAGCATGCATTTAATATGACCATTTTGTTTTGCTTTTAGACTGCATGCTGACGCAGCGCCTTGTGTTTGTTTCTCCCAGGGTATACCCCTGGCTTGGATTCCTGACTCCCAGGTGCAGAACCTTGCACTTTCCCACACTGAATTTTAGTTTCCATTTTTCAGACCACCTTTCCAGAGCCTTCAGTTCCTCCAGCAAGGCCAACCTCCCTCCTCCCCATCCACCACTGCACCTAGCTTTGAGTCATCTGCAAAGAGATTCATCTCACTCCTGATCCACCTTCTGATGTCTGAGATATAGGCGTTGAACAGGAGTGGCCCCGGCACTGACCCCTGGGGAACCCCACTGGTAACCTACCTTGGGGATGAGGCTAACCCTCCAACCTCCACCTTCTGAGTATGCTCAGAGAGCCAATTTCCTATCCATCTTAGCAACTGTCTCCCTATCCCCATTTCCTTCAGCTTAGCCAGCAGGCCACTGTGAGCTACCGAATCAAATGTCTTACTAAAATCCAGAAAGAGGATGTCCACTGGCCTACCCTGGTCCAGGGCCCTCATCACCCAGTCATAGAAATCAACAAGATTTATCTAGCACAATCTTCCAGTGACAAAGCCATGCTGCCTATCGTCCAAGTATCCAGTTTCCTCCAGTAACTCCCCTAGCCTTTCCTTGACAATACCCTCCATCACCTTGTCGACTACAGATGTCAGGCTAACGGGCCTGTAATTTCCTGCCTCCTCTCTTGATCCCACCTTGTGGATCGGCATGACATGGGCCACCCTCCAGTCTTGGGGCACCCAGTCCTCAGAGAGATTTTAAAAAGCTCTGTTAGAGGGACTGCCAGGACATCCGCCAGTTCCCTCAGCAACCTGGGATGTATCTCATCTGGCCCAGGTGTTTTCTCCATCCAAAGGGACCTGAGGACTTCCCTTACTCTCTCTACAGGGATTTCAGCCTCGTCCTCCCCCTTTTCACCATGCACTGCTGGGCCCACACCTGTCTGTGGTGGCCACTCCCTTTCCCCAGACCCATCAGGGTCCTTGGTCTCTACCAGTTTCACCCCTCGCTCTAGTTTGCCGCTGCTCCACTTGCAAGACATAGCCCCTCCATCCCCACTGGTATAAACTGAGACAAAGTACTCATTTAGGACTTCTGCCTGTTCCCCCACCTCCTGTGCCCAACCATTCCCTCATGAGTCCGGGGTTCATTCCTTGGAACCATGATCACTGCATAACACAGCCTGATTTTTTTCCAGTAATCTGCTATGGTGTGGGAGGAATGAGATTGGTCAATACTTTCCGGGGGAGAGGGAATTACCTGCCTTGAAGACAGGTACCAAGTGTACAACTTTCCATGCATCAGGCATGATGGATGATGAGAGGGCCAGGTTAAATATGAAGGTAAGTGGTTTAACAATGGCTGGGGAGATAATCTTGAGAAAATTGGGGTAGAGTCCATCACTGCCAGCGCTGCCTCTGGCTGGTAAACTCTTTAGGAGCTTAGTAGTGACTCTCTGCCCAATGGCCCTGAAATAGAAAGAGGGTGGCAAGGTGTCATTTAAAGCACTGGGGACTCGGTCTGGTTGCTTCTTTAGGTCAGAGGAAAGCTGAGGGGGGATCTTACTGAGGTAAGAGGAGAGGTCAGTGAACATTTAATTAAAGATATCTACAATCATAACCGGGTCAGAGACAAGGCCCGGGTGGGGGGGATGAGAGTTGAGAAGTTTGGTTGTTTTCCTTGGGGTTTAGGAGCGACCCTAAGGAGGCCCAGAAAGTACAAGGATTACTAAGGGAAGCTTGTTGCTGACCACGGAAAAAAATCTGCGTTTTAGGGAATTTGCCACCTGTTTGCAGGAATTGCGAAATTTTTTATACACATTCCAGAGTTGTGGGAAGGGGGATGATTTAAAGGTTCTCCATTTATTATCCCTGTCCTTCATTTGTGCCAGGATTTCCTTTGATAGCCAATGGTTTCTGCACCCCCAATCCTCCTGGTTGTGAGGGGGAAATGTTTGCCCTGCAGTTTTCGGAGGGTAGCAGAGAGAGACAACTGCAGCTGAGACATCCTTGTACAGATAGAGATCATACCAGTTAATAGCCCATGCATCCCTGAGGACAGGTGCATGATTAGGGCAGTTGAAATTTCTAAATGACAGATATTTAGGCGGGGAACGATTTGCTTTGCCCAAAACAATGTACGTTGGGGTACGGTCACTGATAGAGTCGGACACAGTGCCCGCCTGGAGGATCATGTCTACCTGGTTAGTGGCAATCCAGTCAATTGTGGTGTGGGGGTTAAGGAGTGGGAGTTGTGCCTTGTTGGGGAGGAAATGACTTGCTCCAAGAGATGCGTTTTTAGTAAGCTCACATATTCGGGCTGAGAAGCACCTAACCAGTTAAAGTTAAAATCACCGAGAATGATGGTTTCTCTGGAACGAGAGAGAGAGAGAGAGAGAGAGAGACCACCTAAGCCATCAATGAAGCTAGTTAGGCCTGGGATGCCTCCTGAGGGGGGTTATAACAGCACCCAAGATGCATTTTTTTGGATGCACCCAGGATAATCTCAGCCAGGAGTCATTCACCTGGGGAGGAGGGAGTAGAGCAACCAATGGAGGTGGCAGAGATAGGGTCTTGAACATGCAGTGCAGCTCCTCCACCCAGCTGTCTTCCTGGTCTGTCCAGTCGAAGGAGAGAGTAACCAGGGAGTTTACAGGAAGCATCAGTGTGGTAAGGTTTTAACCAGGTCTTGGAGAAGGCCTAGCACAAGAGGCTGATACAGGGACACCCAAGCCTCAAGCTCTGGGAGCTTAGATGGGAGGCTATAGATGTTTAGGTGGGCGACCCTGAGTCCAGTTTGTTTTACCTAGATGTTGTCAGAGCGGTCAATATGTATATCTGTGGGGCACGGGTTTGTTTCTACGTCACTGGCAAGGAGCAAGAGGGAAAAGAGGCAGAGGGGAGGGGAGGAGGGGTGGGGCCAGGAAGGGAACTGGATAGAGATGGAGTGAACAAGTAGGCCAAGCAAACAACACTCATAGTTAGACAACAGAACGAGCAGTGATAATGTAGGTACGTGGCTGATCACTGTATGTGGGGTGTCTGAGGGATATAGGGTGGGAGTAATACAGGCTTTGCTGATCGATAGCAAGTATAGAGGCAGAGAAATGAGTTACCTATAGCAGGCCAACCATGGAGGTTATTAAGAGAGTAATCAGGAGTATATTCATTTTCGTACTATCCTAGCAAGAGGTGATAGAGGAGGAAGTGTTTCCTGGTCTAGCAGCTTGGTTGAAAGTGCCAGGCAAGCAGGGCAGATGATGGAGTACTGTTTACAGTCGCCTTGTCCTGGGTTAACAAAGTACCCTAGGTGGTGTAAGATATTTAAGAAGTAAGGCGATTGCAGGCACAGGCAAGCCCCAGGAGAAAAAATATTATGGCAGCTGGGAAGCAGGGACTTACATAACTGTAGTGATATCAGGGGAAATATTTAGACAGCAAGGTTAAGAAGCTTAAAATTACAGTACTTAGTGCAGGGAAGGAGTTAAGGGAAGGGAAGAAGGGAAAATGGCACAGTTGCACAAACATATTTAAAATGGATTATATCACTTTAAGAGGTGTGGACAAATTGGGAGAGGCTCAGATAGAGGCAGGGGCAGGCTAAGCAAGAGCATTTAAAAGGTGTTGAGGTAGGGGTGCAAAAATTGGAGCAGGAAGTCAGTAGGCAGCTATGAAGAACTCAGAGAAATCAGCACTCCTAAGCTCAGTGTGCCTGACAGGGAAGCGATTGTCCACAAGCACCCAGTCCACTGAAGGGTGGCCAATCAGGAGACAAGTGCAGTCAAGTGCCAAAATTTCCAGTTTAAATAAACAAAAAAACAGCAGAAGATTTGGTGATTACCTTCTCCCCAGACAGGAGCTTCAGGGCTGGAAGGGAGGGGGGTAGCCGTGGCCACAGCACAGGATAGCAAGCTGCGCCGCCCACAACAGGCAGGGCACCCAATCAGGGGTGAGTTGGAGATCTGGGGAAAGAGGGGAAAAAATGCAAGCTTTGATAGGCAGAAAGTTAAGCAGGGGGGCTGGGGGGAGAGGAAGACGCACAGAGGTCAGACAGCAGAGCAGCAGAGAGTAAGTCAGTAAGGCACGCAAAGTCCCAAACTGAGGAAACACTAGCAGGAACAGTAAAAGAAGGTGACAAGACTTTCTATAGATACAGTAGTGAAAGAAGAAAGCCAGAGGGGGTATTGCTAAGCTCAAAGGAGACAAGGGAGCATGTGAGGAGGAGGACCCTGTAAAACCATCTATCCTAAATAGATACTTTTGCTCAGTATTTACTGAAGAGAAGGTAGGGCAGGGCCCACAGCTCAGCACCATGGACACAGGGGGGAGGGAGGTAAGCACTACTCCCTTCACAAAATAAAGGGTCCTACAAGAGCTCGCTAAGCTCAGGGTGGACAAGGCAATGGGACCTGATGGCATACATCGCAGGGTACTTAAGGAGCTAAAGGTGGAACTAGCAGAGCCATTATCAGAACTGTTTAGTGAGTCTCTGAGCACAGGACAGGTCCCAGAAGACTGGAGAAGGGCTCATGTGATCCCGCTTCACAAGAGTGGTAGCAGGAAGGAGGCAGTAAACTACAGACCAGTCAGTCTTACCTCAGTAGTAGGCAAGATTATGGAGGCACTCCTTAAGGAAAGGATAGTGCAACACCTGGAATCCATAAGGGCACAGGATCTGAGACAGCGTGGATTTACAAAAGAAAGGTCCTGTCAAACTAATCTCATAGATTTCTTTGACTGGGTAACCAGAGAGGTGGACCTAGGGGGAGCAGTTGATGTCGCCTACCTTGATTTCAGCAAAGCTTTCGACACTGTTCCACATAGAAGGTTGATAAATAAGCTGGGTAGGCTCGGGGTGGGTCAGAAGTTGGTCAACTGGGTGGCAAACTGGTTGACGGGCAGAAAACAGAGAGTGGTGGTAAATAGTATACAGTCAGAAGAGATGCAAGTTACAAGTGGGATACCTCAGGGATCAGTCCTGGGGCCAGTACTCTTCACTATCTTCATCAGTGACATTGCAGATGGACTAGAGGGTAAGGCTTGTCTGTTTGCAGATGACACCAAGATCTGCAACAGAGTAGATGATTCAGATGGGGTGGGCAGAATGAGAAGAGATCTGGATAAACTAGCAAAATGGTCAGAAGAGAGGCAACTGGGATTTATTTATTTAGCTTTTGTTGACCGGGTAAGTGCACTAGGCAAATCCTGCCTATTTTCAGGCACGACCCGGGGGAGGGGGATACGGATGAATGCCAACTGACCTTGAACCAGATTAAGCTGTTGGTGGTGTTTTTAGTGAATGAGGGAAATTTGGCCAGGACACCGGGGAAATTCCCCTACTGGCTGCTGGTCGGTGGCTGGTGGGGGCCCTTGCTGACGTCAGAGGCCGTTATGGCAGCCGTTCCCGAGGTCGGGATGGTGGAGGAGGTGGAGGAGCCTACACAGCAAACCGGGTATAGGAGATTCATTGTTGGAACTGAATCGATGTTGCCTACCTCAGGAGTTGTTTTGCACCAGTCGCCTGCAGCAGTAAACAGCGAGTGTTGTGCGCCTTCAGCGGTGCCTTTATTACCGGAATCCAGTAGTGGTATTAGCCCTTTTAGCGACGGAGATTCTCAGGGTGCAGATCTTCATGAGTCGCGCCTAGTGAAGGAACTAGTGTCTCGGGAGACGGTTTCCGGGAGGACCACACAAAGTGACGGACTGCGCACAACGCTCCTGGTGCGACAGCAATTGGCTCCAGGAAGGAGGAAGTCAGGAGCCGAAAACAGCCTGGTCGGAGGAGATGGCACTTTAGATGCCGGTGGAGAAGAACTGAGTCGGGAGCTTGGGTGCCTGACCTGGAATGGACTCCCTCTCAGGTAAGAAGACTACTGCCCCTGGGTTACAGTGTTCCCCTCAGCCATCTACGTCGAGGGAAGATGGGGATAGGCCTGAGACTGACTTTGCTACTGGGGCTGTTCCCTCTATTACTATCGAAGCTTCAAGTGATCCTGTTAAACCAACTATGGCAGATTTATTTAAAGCAAAGTTAGAACAGGCCCCACATCGTAATGCTGTACGTTTGAGATATAGAGGGGGCCTGCAAGAACATCCCTATAGATACTATACTTTTAACCATCTTTTGAAGTCCAAAATGGGATTTTGTGCCAAGGACATCTATGCCCTCATTCATGTTTCTGGAGAGGACTCTTATGATATCAGCTTCCAATCCGTTGCCCTTATGGACAGATTTTGGGACAAATATGCTCACCAGAAAAATCATCCTATATGGTTACCTTTTTTTGTTATTCCATTATCTAAGCCGTTAATTAGATATGTTACCATTATGTTCAGAAACGAGGGAGTGAATGTCAGTGATATTTATAGATGGCTGCAGGCCAAGTGTGAAGTGTTGGGGCCCCCTGAGGCTCTCTTGGATATTGAGGGCATCTGGACAGGGGGGTGGAAATTTAAAGTAAAATTATTGCAAGCTAATTCGGAAGTGGTTCATTTACCGAATAGCTTTTTTCTGGGAAAAGATAGGAAGTATGTTTTATGCAGGACAACCTAAGGCCTGTTATAAATGTGGGGATAGAAACGCATATAAGTAGCGATGTGATATGCTGAAATGTCCTCTTTGTGGGGGTTTTGGGCATTCTGTGGACAGATGCACAAATATCTTTAAATGCAACTTGTGCGAGAGACGGGTCATGCCTTCCATCAGTGTCCGTGGGCGAGACATAACTGTTCTGATGGTTTAGACCAAGATAGCCTGCTTCAGGCTCAGGCTAAACTGCATACCCGGGTGAAAGGGTTAACCTCCTCCCCCACGGCAAGGCCCTCCACTTCCCCCATTACCAAGTACTGATCAACCAGTACAAAAGTTGGTTTCTGAGCCTCAGAAAGTAGTAACTCCAGGTCTCCCTCTGCTAGGAGATAGTCAGAGTCTGGTCTCCAACATGCCCCCTCCTTTCGACACTGTTAAAAGCAGGAGGTTCACCAGAGCCACCTCAAAACAGGCCCAGAACAGTCCAGTAGTGACTGAGAATTTCTTTTCCCCCCTCCAGGAGGAAGTAAGGGACTCAGATATGGAATCTGAGGCCTCTCACCTCTCGGAGCTTGTAACAGATGACGATGATAGCAAATCAACTGAATTAGCCAAAGATAGGAAAGGAAAAAGGAAGAAAAGAAAAGTAAGTCAGAAGCATAGTTCATAAGTATTATCATGGCTGCTATAAAATTTGCTTTTTGAATGTCTGCATTTTAAAACATTCCATAGGCAGATATCTGTGTTTGCATATCTTACTACTTTAAATTTAGATATTATTCTTTTGCAAGAAACAAGGGTATCTTCCATTTCGGAGGAAAAAAGATTGAAAAGATTGTGGACTTGTGGCCCTTTCTTTTGGTCTTATAGTACTGAACTAGCAGATGGAGTAGCCATACTGTTTGGTAACACTTCCTTTAAAATCCGGAAGGTAACTGATTTGTTACCAGGTAGATTGCTCATATTGGATTGTTTTTGGGGTGATTATTCTTTCCGAATTATTAATGTATACGGTCCACAAACTAAAATAGGTCGTATCTCCTTATTTTCAGACCTAAAGCCATTCTTATTTACAAGGAAACATTTGGTTTGGGGACTTAACTGCTCCCTTGATATTCAATTTCTTAGATTGCAAGGGAAAAAGGTGTATTGTGATTCTCATGCACTATTAGAGGTTGTCTCAGATGCTGGGCTTTGGATGTCTTTCGTAGTTTATATGCTACAGGTGGTAATACTTATCAAGACTTACTCTTGCTACCCGGATTGATATGTTTTTTATTTCACGGTTTTTTCAGGTTCTATCTTGTGTTGCTGTTCCGGTAGAATTTTCTGACCATCATATTTTATTTTGTTCTTTATCCTTAAGGCTTTTTCCCCCCAGATTTAGTTCAGGTATTTCTCGTTGGAGATTAAATACTTCCTTCCTTTCGGATCCGGTTCATTTCTCTAAACTCGAATTATTTTTAGCCGCAAAATCCTCCACTTTTGATCTCTTTCCCTCCCCATATGATTGGTGGAGGCAATTTAAAACAGAACTTCAACATTTATTTCAGTCTTGGGGTAAGGCTAAGGTGCAGGATGATTATAGGAAATATCTAGTTCTGAGGAATCAACTGTATAGACTTATGTCACTTCCCTCGAAAGAGCATATTCTTTTCTTTCTCAAATTAAAAATATTAAACAACAAATGAAAACTTATCAGTATAATAGGGCCAAATCTCTTGATTTAGAATTCCATTTTATCTACAAGGATTCTCCCATGGCAGACCCATTCCATGCATGTAAAACATATTTGAAAGATACTGTTATGACCGGCTTATAATGATAATAAAACCTAATTACCACTGATATAGGTATGTTACAGGTGGTAGAACACTACATCCAGGATTATTTTTCACCCCCAAGGTGTTCTCTATAGACCTCGTCACCAAACAATTTTTTTTTCTCTTCCTCAACTACCTCGTAACTTGATTCAGTCCAAGATCACCAATTACTTCTTCTGAAGTAATTGAGGTAATTAAAATCTAAAGCTCGGGTCCTCTCCAGGTATAGATGGAATACCTAATGAGTTTTATAAAAGTGTATAAATATATGGGTCACTTTCTCCCTGTGTGTTTAATTCTTATTTATCTTCTGAATTCCTTATCCGGACTTTACAATGTCCCTAATGACTTTTATTTTTAAAAAAGGAGATAAAACATCATTTTCAAATTGGAGACCAATTTGCCTACTTAATAGTGATTATAAGATTCTATCTAAAATATTGAATACTAGACTAGAAAAAGTAGCCCGATTCTTGATTCACCCGGCTCAAACCTGTGCAATACAAAATAGAAAAATTCAGCACAATCTCTTTCTTCTTAGAGATCTATTGGCCTGTCAAACAAAATTTTCTTCTACGGAACTAATAGCTGCGTTAGATCAATCTAAAGCTTTCGATGCGATCAGTCATTCCTTCTTGTTTTTTGTATTGTCCGCTTATGGTGTTCCTGAGACTTTTATTCAGTGGGTTTCAAAACTTTACTCATATGGAGTCTCTATTCCTATAGTGAATGGCCTATTAGGTAAGAAAATACCACTGGGTGTCCGACAGGGATGTCCCTGAGTCCATTATTATATACTTTTGTTTTAGACCCAATTATTAGAAGCATTATTTATGATCCATCCATTTCAGGACTTGCTCCTCTATAGGTCTAGAAAAGGTTAAGGTCACTGCCTTTGCAGATGACGCTACCCTCCTTTTAGCGGATCTCTCTCTTTAAGAAGGGCTTTAGAGACTTTTCTTTTTAGTGCATATTCTGGTGCTCTCTAAATATTTCCAAAAGTTTTGTACTACAACTAGGGTCAGATAGCCCCAAATTTGACATACTGTTATGATATTCCTCTTGTGTCTGGTCCTCAAAAATTCTAGGCGCCTGGTTTGGAATACAAAATATGGAAACTTATAATTGGGAAAAACAGCTTGTGTAGGAGAAGCTAAAGTAAATCAGTGGAAACATTGAAATTTGGGAAGAAGAAAAGGTTGTGATAATAAAAAAATTTATTTTACCCATATTTCTTTACATCAGTCATCTTTTTCCACCTCCCCTTTCATTAGAAACAAGACTTTATAGCATTTTCTTTCAAATGTTGTGGGGTAATAGATTGAACCCGGTGAAAAGGGAATATACCTACCTTAAATTCCGAGAAGGAGGGTTAAATATGATTAATCCTGTTATTTTTTTTCATTCCATTTTTCTTTTTTCCTCATTTTCTTTTATTTGGCATGCTCCATCTCTCACTTGGCAATTTTGGAACAAATCCATTTGGCACAAATATTTTTTTAAATGGTATCTTCTTCCCCCAAGAGTCCTATCATCAGATGATATACCAAATTATGGGATTTTCGCCTTAAAAAAATTACATCAATGGCAGATTCCTTTGCAGAAAATACAATCATTACACAGAAAATCCTTTTATGCATATATTGTGTATGATGTGCAGAAAATTATTTTACTCTTTCCTTCTTGTTCCCCATCCAATATGACAAATGTTTTCAGTAAATTGACAGATGGTAGGATTTTATTTAAAGTTTGGGATATAGTATGGATATCTGCTCATGGAAGACTTGGAGTACGAGGCAATTTAAAGTATAAACCTGTTTCTGAAAGATACTGTTCAAGATCAGATTGTACCAATATTGAAGAAACTCAGGTGCACTTTTTTCTGGAATGCCCTTTTACTCAGAAGTTTTGGGACTTTACAGCCCAACGATGGAATATGCCTCACTTACAGTCTCTTTCTTATTGTACATTAGTATTAGGTGAATATTTAGGTGACTGGAATAAATATCACAGGAGTACTCTGAATATTTTATTTGCACTTTTTCAATATTACCTGTGGCAGGCTCGTTGTTCTTTTGTGTTACAACAATTTAATACAGATTTTGAAGCTATTCTTTCTGCTGTTATCTCTGATTTACAAATGATACGCTGTTTAGATGAGAAAAAATATTCTAGATCTTATGTTACTTATTTATGGAAAAACATTTCTTTTTTGTTAATGGAAGTTCTTTTCCTTTATCTGTTTTAGATTGTCGACACTTTTCTTTATTTTTGTTTTTTTTCTTCTGTGATGTTGTGTATTCTAATCAATAAAGTACCCCTACTCTTTTCGATAAGTGCCATAGGATCTTTAACATCCACCTGAACAACCACCAATCCAGGCAGATGGGACCTCGGTTTAATGTCTCATCCGAAAAGACGGCACCTCAGAAGTGCAGCATCCCTCTCATGCTGCACTACAGTGTCAGTACTGGGATATTAACCCAAGTGCCAGATGTGGGAACTGAACCCACAGCCCTCTGATCTCCCGGCCTTAGAGGCGAGTGTGCTACCTACTGAGCCACTGACACTGCATTTAATGCAAAGAAGTGCAAGATCATGCACATAGGGAAGAGAAACCCTGAAGCCACCTATAGAAAACATAGAAACATAGAATTTGATGGCAGATAAGGACCACTTGGCCCACCCAGTCTGCCCATTTCCCTACCTACTGGATAAGCTGCAAATCCTAGTTAATCAGCAGCCTACTTCTTCCTACCCCCACCCCCTAGAATTGCCTTATGACTGTCCCATGCATGCTTGAATTCCACCACTGATTTTGACTCCACAACCTCCTCCGGAGGCCATTCCATGCATCCACAACCTTCTCTGTGAAAAATACTTCCTTAAATTACCTTCTGGAGCCGCCTCCATCTTCAAATTTGTGCCTCTTGTTCTTGCACACCTCTTTTTTGAAAGATGCTACCTCTTTGACTTTATGTTGATTCTCTTGAGGTACTTGAACGTTTCTATCATGTCCCCCCTCTCCCTCCTTTCCTCGAGGCTATACATATTAAGCTCCTTTCGTCTCCCTTCATATGTCTTCCGGTGCAGACCCTGCACCATTTTAGTTGCCCTCCTCTGGACAGCTTCCATCCTGTCTTTGTCTTTGCGGAGATTGGGTCTCCAGAACTGCACACAGTACTCCAGATGGGGTCTCACCATATAGGCTGGGAGGGGAGTTGCTGGCAGTCACAAAGGAAGAAAGAGACTTGGGCATCATCATCCCTGATGACCTGAAATCATCCAAGCAGACCTGTAAAGCAGTAGGTAAGGCTAGGGGGACATTAGGGTGTATTAGTAGGGGTATCACAAGTCGTGAGAGGTAGGTAATAATCCCTCTTTACAAGATACTGGTCAGGCCCCATCTGGAGTACTGCATGCAGTACTGGAGGCCACACCTTCACAAGGACATTAACCAAATTGAGGCAGTCCGGAGAAGGACAACCAAAATGGTGCAGGGACTGCATCAGAAGACATATGAGGACAGATTAACGGAGCTCAATATGTATACCCTTGAGCAAAGGAGGGAGGGAGGGAGAGAGAGAGAGGTGATATGATCGAAACATTCAAGCACCTTAAGGGCATTAACAAAGTGAAAGAGTCTAACATGTTTAAATATAAGAACAATAGAAGGACAAGAGGACACAGCATGAGATTAGAGGGAGGCCGATTAAGGGGGAATGTGAGGAAATTCTATTTCACAGAAAGAGTGGTGGATGCATGGAATGGCCTACTTCAGGAAGTGGTGGCAATGAATACAGTGCAGGGCTTCAAACAAGCATGGGACAGGCATAAGAGAGCAATACAGATGCATATGAATAGATAGGCCACTGACAGAGCAAAGGCAGATGGCACATTTATAAGGCAGAAATAGAAATGGGCAGACTGGATGGGCCTTGTGGTCCTTATCTGCCGTCAACTTCTATGTTTCTATGAGTAGAAGACAGAGGGAAAATAAGCAGAACAAAAGGACAATAGAGAGAGGGGTCCTAGAGAGTTACAAGTGAAAAGGTGCAGAGCAGGGAAAAGGTTACAGCTGCTAAAGACTGGCTATTAGGCAGAGAGAGCAAATACAAATATCTCATCTGGAATACTGTGTACAGGTCTGAAGACCACATCTACAAAAGGACATGAGACAAAGTTGAGGCAGTCCAGAGGAGGGCAACTAAAATGCTGCAGGGTCCCCACCAGAACACCTATGAGAAGAGACTGAAGGAACTCAATATGCACACCTTGGAAGAGAGGAGGGGGGAGGGGGATATGAGAGAGACCTATCAATACCTAAATGGGGTGAATAAAGTACTGGAGGGGAGTATTTTTTAGACAAAAAGGTGCTCAAGAACCAAGGAACATGATATGAAGCTGGAGAGGGATAAATTCAGGAGAGATGTGATAACGGAAAGGGTGGTGGATTCCTGGAACAGATTACCAGCTGAGGTAGTTGGGGGTGAAAACAGTGGAAGGGTTTAAGAAAGCTTGGGTTAGGAATAAGAAATTATTAGGGGAAGGAATGAGGAAGGGGAGAAAGAGCCGGAGATCAAGTAGAGTCTGCAGTGACACAGTAGATAGAGAAAATTGGGCAGACTGGGTGGGCCAAGTAGCCCATATCTGCTGACAAATTCTAACATAGAAACATAGACTTTGTCAGTAGATAAGGACTGCTTGGCCCACCTAGTCTGCCTAGTTCCCTACCTACTGGATAAGAAGCAGATTCTAGTCAACCAACAGCCTACTTCCTGCCACCCCCCCCCCCCACTACAATTGCTTTATGTCTGTCTCATTCATGTTTGAATTCCCCCACTGTTTTAGACCCAACAACCTCCCCAGGAAGGCGGTTCCATGTGTCCACCACTCTCTCTGTGAAAAAAAATGTCCTCACATTACCTCTGAGCCGTCCCCCCTCTATCTTCTATGTTTCTATGAGCAACTTCACTCACCCCCGACTGTCACTGCAAACATGGCTGCCTCCTTTATGCACTGAAAACCTTCAACAAGGCCTTACAAAGCAAAACACTTACATTTTCAAAAATAAACATTCTTTCTCTCATGATACCCTTCTCACTTACATAAATGTAAAAAATGAAGTACAGTTTTAATTTCTGGTGTTTCTTTTGTGACCATGAGAAATTCTCTTCCTGTCCTTACCAAATTGCCATAGCAATCTCTGCTGCTTACTTTGCCACAGATGAAATTGAGACCTTGGCTGCATATAATCAAAGGCTTTCTGTTGTATGTGAGGAGGTGAACATTCTACTAGAGGAATTCTGCAGAAGTTTGAATTCCTGTATTCCGCAACAAAAAACAACAAACATTCCTCCATCGAATGAGTGGAAAAGACAGATGATTGACAAGTGGAGGGGGACTACATTTTACTAGTTGTTTTTAACAAAAGAAAATACCTGGTTAAAAAAAATTATTTTATTGTTTGTTTCTTAAATTGCTTCTCCATTTACTCATTTTATATGTACACTAAAACTCTCCAGGTCCCTGGTTGTCTGGAGTTAATGCACTTCCAGATGCTAAAAGCACTCAGAGCCACTGCCTCACGTCTCGTTACGCACCTGAATGTGCAGTAGCCCCAGACAACCAATGTCCCACTGCATCTTATTGCTTACATAATATTTGTTTGTGATTACATTTTGGAGTCAGACTGTTTTACCTACTGGCTACTTTGGAGTTAATCTGGAGCTTTGGAACTTACTTGCTTGCTTGCTGTGCACTACCTCTCTGCTACCTCTCTGCTGTGCCTTGCAGCTCATTGTCCTCTTGTAAATGTCTTTAAATAAATACATATGGAACTATGTATTATTATGTTGACCTTTATATGTATGTATACCCCCATTCCTTCGACGTGGAACCTTTGTAAACGAGCAGTTCCTGCTCAAAGGTATTTGTAATCTTAAATTTCAATAAATTAAAAAATAAATAAAAATAAAAATAAAGAAATAAATGGTGCTGCCCAATGGTTCAATTTTGCGTTGCCATGCTGGCAAACAGGGTTCAGTACTGGACTCAGTAGCTGGCTGAGCTGCCCAGGGAGGCCTGGGGCATTACCATGCAGCAATGCTACTAGCCAGGTTTTAACCCCACAGTGACCCCTGCAGTGAACCAGGGACCCCCCCCCCACAGAAGTAATCTGTTCTTGTGTGGGGTTCACATAACTGCTACCAGGTGGCACAGGAGGAAGGAGGAAAGAAACAGGAAAGAGAAAAACAGACAGACTCCATCTAAATCCAGGGCTGGCAATGTAGCTCAGAGGTTAGAGCAACAAGCTGTGAATGAGGTTGGTACATCCAGCAGACCCGAGTTTGATTCCTACAATCTCCACTTGCATAGTGTGTGACCCTGAGCAAGTCACTTAACCTCTCTGTGCTCCCATGACACATCTATTAATGAGCTTTGGCTCAGTGTGCCTTTCTTGGCCCAAAACTGTAAAATTAAATAAAAAGACAATGGCCACAGCTGACTCACTCAGACTTCATTCCATTAATCCCACCCCCAGCCCAGTACCCTAATTAAGTCACTGAGGGGTGAACTGTCCCACCCACATGACATGAAGACTGCTGCCACATAAGGAAAGACCCATGGGAGTAGGCAGCAGCAGTGAGGTTAATGGCAGGATAGGTCTGGGCCAGCGGAAGGCAACGTGGGCCTCTGGGGGATAGGGGGTCAAAAGAGGAAATTACCTGTTCACTGGCCCTTTTGCAATGGCTACAAAGCTGATAACTCAGAGGTAGTTTCAGGGTTCACCTCCAAACTGTAGATACATGGCTAGCAAACTGTAAGGCTAATTCAATGGATGGATCAGCTAACGGCTCAGCTGTAGCTTTGTACGGACAGGAATCTGTTGAACTGGCTAACATTTTGAGAATATTTAGCAACAAAGGGTACTTCTACCATGGACCAACTATTTATTTATTTATTAAATTTTGGTAAGCCCACTGAGCCCTGGAGATCCCTTTTTCAGGGGCAACCCGGGATTACATTGCATAAATGGATACACAGAGAAAACACAGTCAGCAGTTACAGGTTATTCAAACATCATACAGCCATTAATGCACTAAGAACTGTGACAGTAAATTGGCAACTGGACTAACTGGACAAACCTAGCCAGTCCACCCATTGGTCACTTTTTCCCACTTGGATACCACAGAGATAAGGACTGAAGTTAAGAATTTTTGCTGCCCATGGTTTGACACTGGGATTCTTTATAGGCTCTGTTCTGGCTGTATTGTAAAAACAAAGTCTGTATTGTTACCCCTTTTTTAATTTAATTATTTAACCAGGTGAGACACACTAAGCTGGAAGCTTTTTACAGGTGCAACCAGGAAGCACAGGGAAGTTAAGTGACTTGCTCAGGGTCACACAGTATGCCGATGGAAGCTGTGGGATTCAAACCCAGGGCTGGTCTGCTGGATGTGACCACATTTGCAGCTCAGAGTCTTAAACCACTGCACTATACTGCCTCCAAAACAAAACCCTATTTGTGACTGATTCTTTTCTGTGTGTTTTTTTTTCCAAGCAAATAAAAGTTTTACTTTAAAAAATTGTGGGAGGAAGAGTAGGATAAGTGAAGATGGAAGTGTACGAGTGAATCGGTGTAAAAGGCAAGTGTTTGACTGCCACCTGCAAGTTTTGTTATGTAAGTGATTTCCTGGAGGAAGGCGTCAGTAGCCAGCAAAGCATGACAAAACCTCTATGGCCTGAGAAGGTGTCAAAGTCAAAAGAGCACAGGAAATGATAAGGAACACATCATAGCTCCCGAAACTTAGCAATGTAACACCCGAGTGTGGACTGAGTGGATAATGTGCTTTAGCTTCTCACATTTTAGAGGGGAGGGAGCGGGGTTACATGATACAGTTTTAGAACTGATGACTATTAGATGTTTTTTGCTGTAGTATTAGCCACTGCTAAGCAATTAAAATCACAAACTGTAGTAAGGAAGAAACAATGTGACCTGCTGGGAATTGAATCATGCCCCCAGAATAAAGTCCTGGTGCTCTCAAGACAGCTAGAGGCTTACATGGTTAAATCTGAGGTTCCTGGGCACACTCCCTTTGTCTGGTATTATGTATTCTGCAACTAGGGACAATCAAGATGACAATTTAGTGCAGTATTAGCCACTGCTAAGCAGTTTAAATCACAAATTGTAGTGAGAAAGAAATAATGTGACCTACCTGGGAACTAAACCCAGGTCCCCGGTATACAAACTGGTGCTCTAACCACAAGGCTACAGGCACATATAGTTGAATCTAAGATTCCTGGACACACTCCCTTTCTCTGGTATTACATATCCTGCAACTAGAAATACTCAAGATGACAAGTGTTTTTTGGCTCAATATTAGCCACTGCTAAGCAACTTAAATCAGAAATTATAGTAAGAACGAAATAATGTCACCTACTGACATGTGAACCCTCGTCCCCAGAATACCATCCTAGTGCTTTGACCACTGAGTTACAGACACACATGGTTGGGCCTGGGGTTTCCAGACACACTTCCTTTCTCTGGTATTGCATATCCTGCAACTAGGACTACTTAAGATGACTACTGGATGTTTTCGGTGCAGTATTTTCATGCCTAAATATAGCCAAAGCTTTTGTCTAGCGCACTTACCTGGTAAACAAAAAATAAATAAATAAATAGGACTACTCAAGATGACCATTGGATGTTATGAGTGCAGTATCCTCTTATCACTACAGTTTGTAAGTTTAGAACTGTAATGACAAAATGTAATGAGAAAGAAACCGTTCCGAGTCAGGTCATATTGTTTCTTTCTACATTACAGTTTGTGTTTCTAAAGCCTAGCAGTGGCTAATGCTTCACCAATAATTAATTACGATCTAATCTGTTCCTGTCTGCAGCAACTACCAGATCTAGGATTTTACAAATGGGGGCTGTGGGATCCTGCAGGGTTAAATCTTAGGCGTCAATTTAATATGCATATTTTTGAATGGGTTTTAAATACTTTATATAATCTGCTGTTATTTTTATTTCATTTTTAAAAAAAAAACTACATGCACTTTTGGTATGGATTGGGAATAAGTCACTGTGGAAGAAAAGGATGTCAGCAATTAAAGGAGTGTTATAAACAAAATTCGCAAAAATATATGTAAAGCAGAGCATTTTGATTGGTGTGTGTGTAGTCCTGGCATGTCCTTCCCTTTGTTTGCTATTAGTTTTTTCTAAATTTGCCTACTAATTTCATTGTCCCTGAAGAGCTCTATGTTAGCATGGTTTATGACTCTTCTTTTTCATACAATGCCTCTTGTCCCGTGTGACAGACATGTCCGGGACCACATATTTAGCAAGTACTGGTTTAAATAGATAAATAAATAGACTAGAGTCAATTTTACAGTAGTAGAGCTGTGATTTTAAGTAACTTCCTCATCCAGTGGACACTGAAGGTTACATTTATAGTTTAGCAAACATTTGAGGGTGGAGTGGGTAGTCTGTAAGAAAACAACTAGAGTCTTTATTAATTATAGCAGTAATGATCTAGGGGGATTTGCGTGCTTTTTATGCCTGGGTGTAGTTTGATGAAATAAAACATTTTACAAGCAAAACATTTACTACTGCTGGCTAGACCTGACACACATAGAAAACAAAAGTATTAGAGCTGTTTAGTTGAGGCCAGAACATCAGGCTCCTATCTGCAGATTATTGCTGCAGTTCTTCCCCTCGCTGAGTCAGTGGTCCATGACACATCACTGTAACATAAGACAGGAGGCACTGTAGGAAAAATGAAGAGCAATACACCATGCTGACACAGAGATTCCCAAGGGGCCATGAACAAGGACACGGATTTTTAGTTTTTACTGGAAAATCCAGTAAAATTCTGGAATTTGGTCTTTCTATACACTGGTAAAAGCCCTGTTTACACCACTTACTTTACAGCGCATCAACCCTTGCACACTGGTTGATGCACTGCAAAATGGTGTGTGTGGACACATTCCAGAGTGCCACAAGTGCAGCTCCGATCAATTTTCTATACCAACTCAGTTGTCGGTACTCCTATCGGAGCGAGCACAGCAACCAGCAGTGTAAATACTTTACTGTGCTCACTCTACATCTTTCCCCATGTCTCCATGCATCCCCTGTAGCATTCGTAGCCCCTCCTTGGAGCAACCTGCAGTGCTGTGAGGGCGGGCATTGTAAATAGGGGATTGCATATGGAGCAGCCACTGCAGCGGGAAGGGAGCAATGCTAATGCCAGAGCACTGCCGCCATGTAAACATGGCTAAAATCAAAGCATTTCATAGAATTTTACTTTTTTTTTTTTTAATCAGACCAGTGAATCTTTGGAAATTATATTTTCTATAAAATCTTTCCTGTACTATTTTCACTTTGCTTTACTTAATTTGGTGTACACCTAGCCTTCTTTTATTCTGAATATTTATACATATACTAAAAGGGTACAAGGATACAACGCTGGTAAAACTGATTTTGGCATTGCAGACACTGGTGACAATGCCATTTTTTCCGATCTGCAAAATGGAATTTGACCTTTATCAAGCATGGTAAACCAGTGTCCCTGGCCATGAAACTAGCAGGCAAATTAAGAAAAAAATGCTAATTGTAAACAAAGGGAAGGACATCCCAGGACAACACACAAAAAAACTCACTCTGCATAACATACTGTATATTTTTACAAATGTTGAATGCAATACTTCTTAAAGTGTCCAATACATAGGAGGAGCAGCTGTTCCCTTTGCCCTTCTCTTCCAACACCATCTATTAGTTGCTCCTTTTCCACACACACACACCCATCCACCCTGATGGAAATTTCAGCAGCAGCTTTCTTTTTATTAGTTTATAAGATAATCTTACACATGTAATGCGCAGCAATATACAAGAATGCAGCACATATTAATCAGCAAACTTGTCATAGGCTACGTAGCAGTAATGCCCAGTTTTGTACCTCTCGTAGGGGTACTGCAATATTCAATATTATAAATGCCATTGCCAATCATGCACTAAAATATATGCCATCATTCTCCCATAAAAGGATAAATATATAATAAAGAATTCAAAAAGTGGATGACCAATAATGAAAATTGTAAACATTTGATTTACCAGGTTTTTTTTGTGTATTGTGCTTGTAGCCATGCCCCCTGATGAAGAGGTTTGCTTGACCTCGAAGTGCTGGGGCACAGCAGGCTTGAAACACTGGTCTTCTGCTGGTCACACTTAGTGTTTGAAATACATCATTTGGCACAGAGTGCAAAATAAATTCAAGATTTCTGAAGGTTATTTCACCTGTGTAGCGGAGTACTTGCTTCTGTGATTCTTTTTTTTTTTTTAAATGCCTGCATGGTCTCAATGATAAAATGGATATAAATGAGTTGATACATGTATTCAATAACAGCCCCGCCCCAAGAATCATGGTAACTAGTTAACAGTTTTAACAAAGTGATGCTAATAAAATTGTCTAGGACTTTGAAATGAAGCCCAACCTTGTAAAATCCCCTAAACCCAAACAGCACTTCAGAACTTCATGTCTTAGAACAGCTGACTCCTTTGAAAATGAAGACAGAATCAAGTGTGTAACTTGCAATAGGAAATTCCTTTTGAAAACACGTTAGCGTAACAGACATAAAAGCAGTGTTTCTCTGGAGCAACAAATATAATGTTTGGTATCACATTTCCAGTTTCAATCCAAGTTTGCACCGACTGATGATTTTGGTGGAGGTCGAACATCTTGAACATGTGGGCCCAGGGAGGAAACTGAGCTGCCCAAACAGGTGCGATCAGCCATTTTATTAATGGTAAAGTCTCATGTTACAAGACTCAATTTAGAATTATTTCAGAAAGAACTCACTTAAATCAAGTCCAGTATAATTACAAGTATGAGCCTGTAGATCCAGTTCAATCTATAGACTGCTGCCACTCCAAGTTCTCAGCCATGCAGCCCCTCGGCCACCGCAACAAATACTTACAATTAACCAGGAACCACATTTCAGTCTGATTCCCTGTCTTCTGCAACTGGGCTTTAAGCATCAAAGTCCTTTTTTATCTTTTGGATTAAAACCCTGGTACCCTTAGGATCTCTAAAGACATTCTGTTTGCCGGTGTATACCACTTTTAGTTTTTGTTGGGTACTGTAGATTGTGCAACACACAAAAGGATCTAAACAGGGTCCTAGTACCTTCAAAAACATGGTGCCTCTCCCACATCAAAAAGATGAAACACTGAAACATAGAATTTGACGACAGATAAGGACCGCTTGGCCCACCTAGTCTTCCCAAAAAGACGAGATCGGGGAATAATGATAGCTTCTCTCTGGTGTCTATAGTGAGTGGTCCCAAGCAGCAAGCAACATCCAGAATGTGGTCACATCATGTGGCCCCTGTAAGGTAATCATGTAGGTTCTTGGAGAATTTTCATTTTCTCTTTTCTTTCGTGGCATGATCCTAAATGCTTGGTAAGCTATGGAGGCTGGTTCCAGGTGAAGAACCTTACCAAAACAAGACCCTGCAAAGGCTGTGGGATTGCCTCCTTCAGCTTTCTTGGATCGTCCCGTGATTCTCAAATTGGACACTCTTGCTAAATTTTCAATTGCCTCCAGCCTGTATCTCACAGTTTTGTCTCCCTTTATCAGGCATGTTATGGCAGTAGCAGTTTCCAGCACTGAAGTAGCAGTGTCCTTTGCCTCTGTTAGCACAGCAGAGGCATGGGTTTCACTAAAGCCCTGTTCACATGGTCACATTTGCACTGGAGTAACCCGATCGCTTGGGTTGCTCCAGTGCAAATGCGACCATGCAGACATGTACCCGATTGCGGTAAGCTGCCCATTAAGCCAGTCCCACGTTCTCTTTTAAGCTGTGGACACTGACCAGAGTGATCAACTTGCAGCAGATTAAATCACTGTGTGGACTGTCTGCACCATCGCAACACGTCCCCTCTCTCCTTGCGGTGGTGATCGACAGACCGGCCCCCTGACGCATGGCCCCTTACCAGCTCAGACTGTAATGGAGCAGAGAGGAGCCATGTGGACAGGCAGTTTGCCACTTGCTGGTGCTGGGGACCACACTGCTGTGGACAGAAAAGAGTAGCACTGCTGCCGTGAAAACATGGCTAAAGAGTCTGCCCGGAACTGAACTCCTCAACTTTGTGATCCAACGTTAACACATGTCCAGTGCTTGGACTGACTGCATCAAATCTTTGTTTATGGGTTCTTCTGACTCAGCCTTTGGCTGTGCAGCAACTTTGCTACTGCTGCTAGGCCCAGCTTGCTGGCCTCGCCAACCTCTGCCTTCTCTTGCTTTTTTTTTTGATTTCCCATAGCTCCAATGTTCACATTATTGAACCAGATGAGTAAGTTAGTCAGCCTTTATCAAGTATAATGTTTCTGAGCAAAACAAGTCCTGAAAATGCAGGTAGATGAGGTGAGATTTAAGATTCCAGGAAGAGTGCCCTGGTTGAACATGACTACTCACTAAGGTTGCCGCCATGGCCTCTCTACCAGATCACTTTGGTAAGTAGTGCACCGATTGCCTCGCTTGGCTGGGAGATGGAGTACACTGAAACCTTGCCACAGTTTACCTGAATTGAGGGTCTTTATCAGTTTGTTTCCCTGCTGGGTCATAGTTTTCCCTGTTTCCACTAGACTGTGTTAACTGTTGAATGCTTAGGGCCTGTTCATTTGCTTCTTTGCTTCTGACCTGCTTGCTTGGGAATGCGTGCCTTGGCAGCATTTTGTACTTCCTTTCCCTCCATGGCTTCAGCTTGGGGCAAGATACAGGGTATGGTGAATGACCACGCTGTGCATGGGACAGTTGTATTTTTACTAGCCCACCTGCCTTAGTACTGGCTTGCATCATTGGAGTTCTGGCTCGGCCCCCTTCCAGTGGCTTCTGGAGACAAGATCTGTATGGTACACAGCAACTGGGTACCTCTGGTTCTCAGGGAGGCGTGCTGGCAGACTCGGGACTTGTTCTTTTAATTTTTAGATTATACTATATATTGGGCATGTAACCGGATCACCATGGATGTTGCAGTTATTATCCCTGCATTGTGGGCTCAAACAAGGTTGAGGGGCCTGGGTTCTGATTTTCCAGAATGGGGGATTCGTATCTAGATATGTTAAGTTTTGCATGGTGCTTCCTCCCAAAGAATATTTAAGTGGGCCTGGTGTCAGAGCGGTGCGACCCTCTGGGATCCAGTACCTCCCCATAATGCTACGGGGCAGACACTCTCAGCACAACACTGGGCTCCTTGTCACTTTTCCCTCTGCACTGGCCTTCTTGAACCATCTGGCAGCCACAGGTACAATACCACATTACCCCATATTTGCATATTACTCTGGTCACCCATGAAAACTGGTCTTTGGCCTACGGCTTTTTTTTTTTGTGTGTGTTATTTGTTTATTCCCCTCACTCATCGCTCAGGTACCCTCCTTTCCTTCAGGCTCCCTATGGTCTTTCTGCCATAACTCCCTACTGCCTCATTTGAGTCCTGCCTTCCCAAGCCTCATATCACAGCCCTCATGCAGTATACTGGCGTTTCGCTTCACCAGGGGGATGCACCAGTTGAGTGGCGGCACTAGCGCCTACCTTACAGGCCACAGGATGCTGCTGAGACTTCTGGGAAGCAGCTCCTTGGAGGGTTCAGAGGCACAGAGGACCCAGAGACCATCATCCAGAGAGCACCCAGCCATTTTTTCCTCTGTTCTGTCGGGGTGGCGTAGTGACGTAATGGCTGATGCTGACATCCGCCTCTCCATGGTAACGTGCGTGGCCCTGGTGTCCTGCGATGCTCCCAGCCTCCGCGAGTATCTAGCTGAATATGATGATTATATGATATGTTATAAGTTTTATTTTTGTATTTAAATGTATTATGTATCTTTTGTTATTTTGAAGTTGTATTTATTCATTTTGTACAGTGCCCAGAGCCTCCGGGATTGGGCGTTTTTAAATAAATTTTGCCTTGCCATTGGAGCGTTCCCCAAACCTCCCCCCAGAGAAGGAGAGCTATCCATTGGATGCTCTATCCTTCTCCCCCTGGCTGGCCCTCCAGCGACCCAGGTTCGTTCCTGAACCCGGGTCGCCGGCATCACAAGCAGAAATCCAACCGCTGCACTGATGGGCCAGCTGGCCTATGGATTTACCAGATTTTAAATAAATGAAACAAACAAAAGCCTCTCACACTGCCTGTACATCTTAGGCCAGTTCCGACTTTTGAGGACAGAAAGGTGAAACAGACTTGCATAGACACAGTGGGGCAGTGCCCGACTGAAGTAGTGTCCACTGCCATGTCCACACACCATACCCTCTTTGCCACCCATCCACCCACAGAAATGCTAGACTGTCACGACAAACAGGCTATCACTCCTGCTCCCCACCACCGCACCAATGGCGGAGCACCCCACTTTCCCACCAGAGCTCCAATTTATGGCTCCCATGCACCTTTGATGACTTCTGGCCTGTGGAGTCCTCGCCAGTTAGCTGAGGCCAGAGTGGTTAGTTAATTAATTAAGGACTTTAATGCCCTCAACAGTGTACTGTATGTACACACACCCTGCGGCAGGGGGTTACACTTATAGAACCAGGCAAGAAGGGGTGCCCATTTTTTGAGCTAAGGATCCCCAGGTCTCTAACTTCTGGTGCGTGGAATCTTTCGGGATAAGAACAATTAGGTGATTTTGGTGGTGGGTACGTAACAAGGGGAGACTAGTACTTTAGGAGTTTGGAAATTTTGTATACACCTAGTGAGCCAGTCTGAGGAGTTGTGGGGTAATTTCTTCCATATTCTTCTGGAGGGGTGGGGGAAGTAAACCAGGCACTGGATGCCACTCTGGAAGAATGTGTCCAGGATCACAGTTAGAGTGTTGGGTGGCCGCTCGTATTGTGTTTACATAACAGCAGTCAGAGCCAATGCACCACTTTAAATTAAACATTTTTTAATTATTGTAAACCAGCAATGGATGGCATCACAGGGCTCTATGGAGCCTTCTAAAGTAGTTTCATAATGTCATGAAATTAATCAACAAGGTACCCCCCCAAAAAAAACCCACAAATGTGCAATGGGTTGTATTGAAAATAAAATGGCGTGTAGATGGGACAGAGTTAAAGACGCGGTCAGGGCGGGTTGGATAAGAACCCTATGACTTATCTTGCTGGGGCCCTCTAAAACTCTAAAGATGACCTTGTAAATGGGAATATAAGATTACTGTGAATTTGGGGAGAGTGGGTGGGGGGTCTAGTGACTGTAGGCAGGAATTCAGGGTAGATTAGATGGATGGCAGTCTTTACGTGTCCTAGACTATCAATGCGTCTTTGTAAAACTTTTAAATTTAGTCTGGAGAGAATTCTCAGAAATAAAACCTCATCTGAGGTTTGGAACTTCGTTAACCGCCCTGTACTGACTTGAGAAGACAGCAGGCTGATTTAGTGGTTAGAGCACAGAGCTGTGTACCAAGCAAACCCAACAGCCACTGGCTCACTGTAGAGGCTGAAGCCTCAGCATGCTTTGGTCCTCGCGGTTGTGAAAAGAATCAAAACAGGATCCCTCTGTAAATAAGATGCTGCCTCTCAGTTCAGCAATCCTGAGTAAATAAACTGCAAAAGAACTAAAAGTTCTGTGTAGTTATTTATTGATGGATAGCTACATGGCAATCTTGTCACTCGCGGATCAAATTTAAAGAGCAGCTTGCGACACACTGGAATAGGTTTCATCGTGGTCATTGCTTTCAAAAATACTAAACCCATAATTTATGGTAAAGAATTAGAGATGGAGGGAGTGCTCCTGACCAATCGGAGCACTCCTTTCCTCTGCATGTGAGTCATACTTATTCTGAGAAGAGAGTCTCATGTGTAGCTGTCCTGGAAACAAGCACATACGGCAACGTTTTTTTTTTTTTTTAAAGGTTGATATACTATTGAGCAATCCCAATCAACGATATATTAAAATCGGCCCTGAGACCACTCTTATGGTTGTAAGAGTGGTCTCACTTATATCCTCATGGTATTAAAACTGCTCACCTTTGGTTTACATATCACACTTCTACTGTAGGTACCGGAAAGCCTTTTCCTCAGCTGACTGGTACCGGCAATATAAAAGCGTTACATTAACTATGAGCTTACAGGCATATAGGCCTCCCGCCGCAGCTTAGCCCACCACGCAAGTCATCAGAGGGCTGGCAGTGGAGAGTGGGAAAGGTAGAAGTCGGTAATGGCAGGCAGGGGATCACATAATCAACCAGATAAAACAATGTATTATGGCCAAGCAAGTTGCTTAAAATACTTTCATTGTGATTTTCTAAATCGAGACCTATAGGGCCCACAGCTTTTCTCCTAGGCAGCTGAGAGTTCCTCTTGAATGTTGTCACACTCAGACAATATCATTTTTTCCACTAAAGATGTCATAATCACACAGACTCATTAAACGACTGCACTGAATATTTTCAGTGTCATTTTCTTTGACAAAATGCTGAAATGCCAAACATGTTGAAATACTGCTTAGGCTTTGACTGTACTTGAAATACAACACAGAGTTTAAAATATCCAATATGCGCTGGCTTAAAAACCTATTGTGTGCTGCCTGGAATTAATAATAATTTTCAGATGCAGTCAGCTACCACCTCCTATATCTGAAGTATTTTTTTAAAGATTTTTCATCTGGCAGTACTGGTCTGATGTGTGGAGCAGCACTCTGTTTGGCGGCTAAAAAAAGGCAATTTTCTAAATTCCTCTAAATAGCCGAACTGGAACGGGCCAGTTCTGAGCATCCCTACTCACTACTGTACTTTGGTTTTTAAAATAAAAGCAAGATGAATCATTTTAAAATGACAATTCGGCACCCCAGGGTGTGTATAAATGTGGGATAATGGCACTTCTTGGGTGCATAGGGCACTTGGCCCTGCCTCATGCCTTACTTCCTGAGCCATGCCACTAACCCACGAAAAGGCATACCCTGTTATGCCTTACTATTTAAAGCAATTCAAAAGTTTTCTGCTTATAGTAAATCCTTCCTGTGTGAGTAAACTTACAAGTGCAAAAACCAACCTACTGTAGATAGGTTTGATAATTGTTTTCTACCACCTCTGTGGGAAGGGATCATATTCTAGCCCCAAGGAGCAAGGGAACTTGTCCGCGGAAGAGATCTCTTTCCTTCCTGGTGTTTGCCCTGCCCTTGCACTGGCATGCACTCTGACGTTTGCTCAGGGAGGTGCAGAACCACATACCAATGCACATAGTAAATGGAGTGAGTTTTCGATGCAAACTTCCATGTGTTCATTAGCAGCTGGAGGGTAATGGCCTTGCTAATCATGTGCTGCCCTTAATTACCATCCAATTGCTAATTAAGATGAGGAAATCTGTTCAGAAAACATACTTCATTGACTATAATGGGGCACACAGTCCAGCAACTCCCTGTGCATACATCACAGCATATGCCAGCGCGAGGCCGGGGTGAGAACCAGGAAGGGAAAGGACTGGCTGGATGGCACCTCAGGGCAAAAATACGATCCCTTCCCACAGGAATCAGGCAGAAACAAATGATCAACCCTAACTAAGTAGGTTTCTGCTGTTGTAAGCTTTCTCTGTAAGGAAGCTTTAGTGAAACTTCTTAAAAAGCTTTAATTAATTATTCTACTACTATACTACTTATGCTGCTCCTACTGTTACTAATGTACTATTACTTCTGTTCTACTGCTACTGTACTCCTGTTACTACTCTACTACTACTGTACTAATGCTACTACTGCTATTGTACTACTACTGCTGCTACAATTGTACTACTGGTACTGTAACTGTACCACTAAGCCTACTGTACTACCACTGCACAATTGTACTACTGGTACTGTAACTGTACCACTACTCCTACTGTACTACCACTGCACAATTGTACTACTGGTACTGTAACTGTAACACTACTCCTACTGTACTACCACTGCACAATTGTACTACTGGTACTGTAACTGATCCACTACTCCTACTGTACTACCACTGCACAATTGTACTACTGGTACTGTAACTGTACCACTACTCCTACTGTACTACCATTGCACAATTGTACTAATGTTACTTCTACTGTACTACTGCTACTGTACTATTACAGCTGCTGCTACTACTGTACTACTGCTTCTATATAACTACTACTACTACTACATGTCTGCAACAAATTAAAAGAAAAAGAAATACATGTCAAATATAAAGAGAACTGTGAGTAAGTACTCTAACTTTTCAAAATTCTTCTGAAGACATCCGCTGCCATTTCATGACATATAATATTCTACCATCAAAATTCAGAAGAAAGGTGATTTTAAAGAAGGGGAAGGTCACCCAATGGGTCAGTGCATAGTGCGTTGGTCTCCCGTGCCAGCAACCTACGTTTGGAAGCAGATATAGGAGCTGGATCTGGTGGCTGAGGAGGCTGGGGTGGTGCTGCTGGACGGCAACGTTCCCAGATGGGGAGGAGTGAGTCCGTGGTTCCACAGATGCAGCAACCCCTAGGGTGGTCAGGGAAGCTTGCCTCTAACAGGGTGACAATGAGAGGTCGTGTGGACTGCAGGGACATTGCTTGGTGCTTAGTGGGAGGGGAACAGGGCTGTTGGAGACAACTGGGGGAAGTGCACATGCGTTGAGCTGTCTAAATGATAACTACCAGCACCCTTGGATCCTGCTCCATGTGGAAGCCCAGCAGCAATGATGGTGGCGAGAAGAGAAGCAGGCCGGACTGAGGGGTTGCCAGCCGGGTGACCTGGCAGTGAGGCGCAAGTGGTGCCTTGAGAGTCAGACAGTTATATAGAAACAAGAAAGAAGATGGCTGGTCCAGTGGGGCAGCGGGTGGAGATGCCAGCCGTCACACCACTACCACACTGGTAAGCCTGGTTCAGAATTGGACTAGAGTCAGGGGGGTCACGTGATGGGCTGAGTCGAACTAGACGTCTTCTGTACTGCTCCAAGGCCCGATCCAAGAGTTTGGTGATAAAAAGCTCAGGGGTCTGCTAGATTTGCTTGATAATATATTACTAAAGCGAGTTAGACTCAGCAGTTTTGAGTTTGGGCTGCAAGTTCGCCAAAAAGAGAGTCGGGAGTGGTAAGAGCACTAGCCTGAGGTGTTGCAGTCGGAAGGAGTAGGCCGTTGCCGAAAAGCAAGATGGAGGTTGAAGCCGCGGAGCCCCTTGCAGCGAGATCCCCAGCGACTAAAAGGCCGAAGCCCCAATCCCCTACCCCTACGGAACCAGAGGAGGACCTAGGAAAAGAAAGGGGAAAGGGTCAATCTAACGAGGATATCCAGGAGATCAAAAAGTTGTTGCAAGGGTTGGTGGTGGACTTTGCAACTGTGAGACCGGCACTACACTCTCTTGCGCAGCATATGGGGGACACAGAAGCTGGGATAGCCTCACAGGAAAGAAAATCAACTATGTTGGAACAGGAGCTAATAACGGCCAGAAAACAAATCAGGAAACTTGAGGAGAGAATGGATGATCAGGAGTCGAAAAGTCGGAGGAATAACCTGATACTGGCAGGGCTTCCGAAAAGGGCTGAAGGATCGGATTGTGTCACATTTATTCAGGACATGCTTTTGAAATTGTTGGGCCAGATGCCATTCAGGGAAGCCTACAACCTTGAGAGGGCCCATAGAGCACTAAGGGAAACACCCCCACCGGGAGTGAGACCCAGGGTGATTATTATGAGATTTCTCAATTATAAAGAAAAGACACATGTGCTGCTGAAGGCTAGACAAAATAAATCACTTCAGTGGAATGGCGCGACACTCTGGCTGTTTCAGGATCAAACGCCAATGGTCAGGGAGAAACAGAGGGAATACTTGGAGATCAAGAAAAAGCTGTATTTAGCAGGTATTAAATTTCGTTTGCAATACCCGGCAACACTGATGGTGAGATTACGATCGGGGGAGAAGCGATAGCTATCTGCGAGGGATGCGCTAGAAGGCTTGCGTGTTGAACTTCCTGATCTGTTTGAGTCGCCGACCTGATTTGGACTTTCTGGAAAGGGATGCAGCGAATGGATTTAAGTAATTATGGACAAGGGGAACACAGGGAGTTTTGTAGGATGCAAAGTTATGACAAATTAATCATAGTTATGGTTGTATGTTTATTTTGTTTACATTGGTAGAATCTTTGGGGGTCATATTAAGCTTGTTTGACTAGGGTGGGTCAAGCCTCGTGGCCTGAAATAGGGATTTAAGGGTGAGCCCCCTGGATTTAGTGGAAAGAACTCGGGGGTCATTGAAGATTTGGTTCCATTAGGGGGCGGGTGATATTTCGGGGAATTTACAAGGGTGGCATTATTGCAAGCTCCCTAAACTCAGTGGAAACAGTTTAAACAAAAGCATGACAAGTTGTTAGTGGGGACTGACCTACCTCTGACCTGCAGTATGCTGGAGAATACCTGAATGATGGGGGGGGGGTTCTGGGTTCAGAGGAAGGAGGGGAAGATTGAGGGATGAGGGTGGAGTGGAGCGAGGGGCAGAAAGTCAGAGAGATTAGATGATGGGCAGGCTCTTGTAGTGATAGGGTTATGGAAAGAGGGCAGGAGGAACACAGAGTAGGGGTTCATCCATGACTCGATATATGTTAGGAGGACGATCGAAGGATCGGGGGCTGGGGGGGGGGAGGGTATGGGGGATCTGGAAAGAGAGAGAGAGAGTCCAAGAAAGGGAAGCAAGGGAAGGCAGAACAGAAAGGACATGGAGAAATGGATCACTTGTTACAATTTTTATGATGGATAATGACCTGTTTTAGAATAATTTCATGGAATGTCAAAGGTCTCGGGGTAGACGTAAAAGAATGGTTATTTTGAGGCATATTAACCACTTGGGAGCTCACAAAGCTGCTTTACAGGAGACCCACTTACTAACAGAGGAACTAAGCTGCCTTAACAGGCTATGGGTGGGCCAGGTTTATGGGGAGGGTAAAGAAAAGGTGTCGGGGTGTGTGGTGATCCTAATAAGAAGTAACTGTGCATTTAAGGTGGAGCAGGTGTTGGTAAGGGAAGATGGTAGGGGGATATACTGTACCTCTCGGGGATTTTGTCTGGTAAGGCAATTTCAGTGGCCTCTGTTTATGGTCCCACTCCCTCTAATGCGGACTTTTTTGCTTCTATTGAAAGGGATATAGCAGCTATCCTACAGATTTGCTTATTTTGGCTGGGGACTGGAATGCTTGTGCTAATAATCTGGAGGATAGGATACCTCCATCTAGTAGTCCCCTGAGCAGGGCACAGATTGCCTTGAACAGGATGCTGGAGGTGACAGCGTTGGTGGATCCGAGTAGGACCCACTCCAAGGGAGGCAATACTACGACTTTTTATTCCACGGCCCACAAGACCCAATTGCGTATCAATTTTTTTTTTGGTTAATAGGGAGGTACTTAGGGAAGTGAAGGATATGACGACAGGGGCTAGAGTACTTTCGAATCACTCCCCTATTTCCTTGATGTGGGAACCAAGTCCTGTCCCCCCTAGACCAGCCTGGTGGAGACTGAATGATTTGTTGCTCTCGGAGACTGCAGTGCGGGAGAAACTAGAGGAAGCCTTTCGAGGAATCGTACAGTATCAAGTACCCTCTCTACAAAACCAAAAATTGGCGTGGCCGACCTGTAAAGTGCTGTATGTGGGGGTAGTACAGGGTCTGGCAGCCCAAAGAAATAGACTGAGGAAGGCAAGGGAGGAATTTATTCTAGGGGCAATTGACTCGTTATCTCCTTTGGAGGGGTCCTCAGGGGAAATTGACTTGGAACTCAAAACCTTGAGAGGGGAATGGGCTGACATTATGTACGGTAAGGTGGAATATTGGTTGGAAAGGATTCAGGCTAAATACTTATTGCAGGGGGATGTCCCAGGGTGATTGCTGGCAGCTAGGGTCAGGGAATGGGAAGCAAGTAGAACAATTACCTCTATTTGGAACGGGGGGAAGCTGTTGACGGATTCTCAGCAAATGGCAGATGCATTTGCGTTTTATTTTAATGATCTATACAGGGTGGGAAACCCAGCTGGAGAGGAGGAAATGAATGCCTTTCTTGAGGGAATACCTCTTCTGGTGTTGGATGAAGTACAGGCTAGGGAGTTAGCGGCTCCTATAAGGGAATCGGAGATACTGGGGGTGGTGCAATCCTTACCGGCTGGTAGAACTCCGGGACCAGATGGTCTTACAGCTAAGTTTTATCAGGCACATATACAGATTATACTTCCAATTTTGCTAGATCTCTTTAATACTATCATGCAGGAGGGGATGCCCAACCCGCCACTGTATCAGGCATATATATCACTGATCCCTAAACCAGACAAACCTAAGGATCGAGTGGACAGTTACAGGCCTATAGCTTTAATGAACCAGGATGTTAAAATATTAACAAGAGTATTAGCTAATAGAATATTGAGCATTGCTCCAAGTTTAATTAGTGAGGAGCAGGTGGGATTTATGCCAGGAAGGGGGGCACATGATGCCCATAGGAAGTCACATCATATTCTTAGCTACGCACCGGACTCCCAATTACCTTTAGCTTTGATATCATTAGATACCGAAAAGGCGTTCGATAGGGTCTCCCATTTTTTTTTTGTTCACCACAATGAGGAAGATGGGCTTCCCAGAGGGCCTGTTTAGAGGTATTAAAAACCGGTATGCGGCCCCAACGGCTAGAGTACTGTGCAATGGCTATATCTCACAAGAAATACAGTTGAAAAATGGGACTAGACAGGGATGCCCTCTATCACCGATACATCTATTTGGATCCCTTGCTGAGGGCCTTAAAGGAGGATAAACATATAAAAGGGGTAAGGTTAGGGGGAGAGCTCAAATCCTCAGTTTTTGCTGATGACATTCTTTTGCATCTAGAGGACCCGGCTTTAAGTTTTGAGAGAGTAAGGGTTTTAATTGGGCGATACTCAGCGGTGTCAAATTATAAACTGAATTTGACCAAGACTCAGATTCTCCCCTTGACCCCGCATGTATATATGGCAGATTTCGCTCCATTACGATTGCAGTGGAAGCGATGGGATTAAATATTTGGGCATATGGATTACAGCAAACAGAGAAAAGGGGGCTGAGGTGAATATGGAGGGGGTTTTATCTGCAATAAGAGGGGACATACAAAGATGGAATAATCTTCCTTTGAACTTTATGGCCAGGCTGGGCCTTATTAAGATGAATTTACTGCCTAGGTTAATATACCCATTGTATATGGCCCCTTATGATATTCATACAACATGGTTTAGAATTATTAGGAAGCTTCTCTCCGATTTTCTATGGAACACTAAACCGCGCAGGAGAAAGCATGAAGTACTACATTTATCTCAGGCAAAGGGTGGGATCAAAATGCCTGTTCTCCACGTATACTACGTGGCGGGACAAATGGGTCTTATGCTTCATTGGGTAGGAATATGGAAGGGGAAATGTATGCCCCAATATGGCTACAAATGGAGAGGCAAATACTGAAAGAGCGGGGTCTCTCGCCGGAAGCAATGTTGTATGCTAATTTTGAAAAAGAGTTTATTAAAGGAAGCGGTGGGAATCCGATTGCAAAATCAGCAAGAGCTTGGTGGTCCTTCCTTACCTCTGCACAGAGAGAAGTGCAGATGAAAGCCTGGGACCAACCGCTTCTGGGTAACCCCACTTTTGAAATTGGGGGGCAGGTACTAAATGCACGGTGGACTAACCAGATGAGGGGTCTAAAGGTAAGGGATCTTATCCAAGGCGAAACGGTCAGTCTACCGGCTTCACTGGAAGGGCTGCCTTTCTTTGGAAGATTGCAGTTGACACGACTGTTGGAGAGAGTGATGAAAAGGAATGGAGGGTTTTTAGATAGCTCCTTCACTTGGGATCAGTTAAAGGGAGTGGATCTGAAGTCAAGTGCTCTCTCGCAGGTTTGTAGTGTGTTGGTGGAGTTTTTTAGTCCGGCCTCACCCACACAAGTGTCGTATTGGGATAAAGCAACGGCTCCTAGGAATCTCGCTTGGGACTCTATTTGGAAAAACTATAGGTATATAACTATACCTAAGTTCAGGAGTATGCAGTTATTTATTGTTTCTAACATATATTTTACCCCTGTAAAACTATATGACAGAAAGCTTAGACAGACGGACTTGTTTTTCAGATGTGAGACGGGAATAGGAGACCTCCTGCATGTGCTATGGGAATGTTGCAAAATCTCGCCTCTGTGGGGTGAAATTAGGCAGCGTATGGACCCATTTTTGAACTATACAGAATATATAACCCCAGAGGTTTGTGTCCTGGGTGATTTTCCAACGGCATCTGGAGCCTTACTCAAATTCCATCTGTCTCTGATGACTGCGTTAGTCAAATCCTTTCTGGTCCAACATTGGAAGGATGATCAAGTTTATAAGTATGAGCAGTGGGTGCGGGATTTGGTGGGGGCTCTGGGTAGAATAAAGAGACAACTCTGTGCGGAGGGGAAAATAGGGTTATATGCTAAGAGATGGTCAACTTTAGAAGCAATCTATGCTCTGCAGAGACCAGGTACCCAAATGCAGGTCCATCTGTCATGCTGTGATTAGCGGGAGTTTGGTATGTGGGAATGAGAATTGGTTAAAAATGTACTATGTTGACTCTATTGACTATTTATGTAAGGGTACGGACAAAATGTGATTCAAGCAAGAGTCACAGGAGTTTAGGATTCTGGCCTGCCAGGCGTCAGGTGGGGATGGGGACTCTCTCTCTTTCCAGGGGGCACTGCAGGATTCCACCTCCAACTGGGATTATTAGAGGTGAAGAGGTTCATGGCAGGAAAATAATTGTAAGACACCATGCATGCTGGCATTGTGGATTCTGTTTCTGTTCTTTTTCTTCTCCTTAGAGAGCTGCATTGCTCTATCATTTATTTTTTTGGGGTCGTACTTATTTGTAGCAGCTGACTAAGATGGGCTGCGGGCTATATTTTTACATATTAGGAATGCTAATTGAATTCCTGTACTGTTCGGAGATAGATCCCTGTTGTGCATGTAAACATGTGGCTGTACATATTTCATGCAGTCAGTTTCGGACTGTATACCCTGGCTCGTCCAGGTTTCTACTTGTTGTTTTGGTAGATTGTAAACTTAAAAAGTTAATAAAGATTTGCTGAGCAAAAAAAAAAAAAAAAGAACTGGACTAGAGTCACGGGAGAGGGGGAATCGAGTGCCTGATGAATGGTCTCCTCTCCTGGGCAGAAGGAATTAGCTGCACTGCCCTAGTACTGCCACTATGTGGTGGCATGGTTGCAGGGCAGTTGGTGCCCCAAGAAATTGAGGATGGCTGGTGATGGGATGCATGGCACCTGTCTCCACACACATGTACAGTTACAACACTGCATGCTGCTGGCTGTGAGGGACAGAAAATGGAAATGAAGCCGGCAGATGATGCTTGACTAACTCCCTGATCCATACTGCTGTTTGGGATTCCCCAGTGTATCTAGATGTGGAGACAGTGGGGGAGGACTGCCCTTCCTCTCCTGATCCCACCATGGGGGTAATCTGTGAGGGGTTGCTGATGGGGTAAGTCCTATGGGAGGCTGGCTGTCAGTCGGAGTTGGGTTGGGATGGAAAGAGAGTTGATGCTAGGAAAGAAAATGCTTGGTTAAAGGGGAACAGTATCAGCACTAAGAGCTCCACACCCAACTTTGGGGCTGGTCCCAATTTGCAATTTGTGTGCAAAAACATTTTGTTTTACTTGCTGTTTACTGTACTATAGTAGGCTGCATCAGATTAATTGTTCTTACTTCCAGGCTACATTTTCTGTAACTACAAATTCTAGAATCCCCTGCAAATGACATCATAGCTGGGATGCAGCAGTGGGAGATTCAATAGCCTGTAGTGCATGTTACAGCTTGTATAAGCTCTAATCAAAAGTTTGCTAACTGGATCTTAACTCACAAGTGGTGGAGTCACGAGCGAGTTACAGAAGTCCTGCTACCTCACAAAGGGATGATAAACTACATGTTTTGAGTCAAGCCACTGCATATTTGACTTATACATCACCAGTTTACTAGTTATAGCTATGGATTGGAGAACCAGTTTGGGTAAGTTCAGAACCTTCGAAAACAAGTGTCATTTCCAGTAAAAGAACCTTATCAGAACTTTTTTCAGGTTCTGGTAAGATTCTGATAAATTTTAAAACATATTTTGGAGCTAAATATATTCCTCCTGTAAGTCTTCATCTAGAAAGAAGGCTGTCAGTGATGTAAAGGCATAGAAAGAAGGCTGGCAGGCAGGGGAGAAAGGACCCAGCGAGCCAGAACTGCACTAAGTAGTCATGCTCGCAGTGGCACAAAAAAAAAAAAAAAAAAAATGGAATACTAACTAGCTATATTACACTAATCAGATTTACTGGAGCTCCCCTCCAAGCTGTTTTTTAGATTTCATTCCCTTTTTACCCGCAATAGCTTACGGGTGGAAAATGATAATTAAAACAGTTTTGTACTTTATTTTAATTTTTCATTTATTAGAGTCCAGGATTACAATTACCTTTGAGCCAAGGTTCTTTTACAAAGGTTCCACATCAGGATGAGAACAAACAGGCGGACATTAATTATTACAAGATAACAGGTTACAGTGGTTTATCATCACATGAGTACATACAGATTAGGCGGTACTAGAGGCATGCACAGGACAGGGATAACACTGATAACGAGAACTTGGTGAGACATGAGAAGAAGATGCTGCCAGAGGCAATTGTCAAAACACACAGGAAGTGCAAGTAGGAGGGGAATGAGGGGGAAGGTACAGTGGGAGAGTAGGGGGATGGATGAGAAGTGACAAGTACCAAAAAGGAAACAGCAGGTTAGAGAAGACAGTCGCATGTGGTGGAGGCAGAGGGGAATAGGCAGAGGTTAGATTTGAACGGCCTAGCTTAGGTAGGGAGGAGATGTCCCTGGTGAGACCATTTAGCCAACTGGGAGCTCTGTAGGCAAAGGATCTTTGTCCCTGTGAGGTCCAGCATGTTGGAATATGCAGAAATTGAGATAAAGAGCCCTAGTGAGGTGGGATTCTGTGCAGGTTGTAGAGCTTGAGCTCCGGGGGCAAGCCCATCAATGTTTTTAGCCATTATGCATGTTAAATACTTGATGCACTTGAGAGTTGAAGCCAACCAGTTTGGGCGTATAGGTCACACGTATGGGTGAGACGATAGGATTCAGCAATGAGTTGGCAAGCTTTGTTCAAAGCCATAGATATACACCTGAGGGCAGTGTTGGAAGTGTAACTGTAGATGATGAGGTCCATAGTCGATAGTTGAGATCCCCGAGCTCTGAACTGTGATCCTTAAGGCTTCCAGAGTTAGGCATTGCCAGGGGGCGTTGTGGAGCCCGAGCTGTGTGTAGCAGATGTCAGCTCCTCACAGCCTGGAAAGAAAAAAACCTCATTTTACATTTTGCACTCATAAAAGTGAAATTTGGACTGCAGCACTGAATCGAGCGACCCAGAAAACATCAGGATGGGTAACCCCAAGAAGGAAAAGTATTCGGGAGGAGCGGGGAAAAGTAAACTAACAGGAGGAGCAGGGAGAGTGGAAGACGCCATGGTCGAGCAGGACAGGCCTAATATAGGAGAAACGATTTCCACTCTGGGCCATAAACTTCAGACCCTTATAGCATCTGTCTCAGCCCTCAATCAGAAAGTAGATGATTTTAACGGGAGAGTGGTGCTCCTGGAGATATTCGGGAGGTTCACAAGCAGGCAGGTGCTTTGACCACAGCAACTACGCTCCTTATTAAGGAGAACCAACATTTGAAGGCCAGACTGGAGGCCCTTGAGAATCAAGCTCGGGCTGCGAATATCCGGATATTGGGTCTCCCAGAGGGACTGGAGGGTGATCATCCAACCCTTAGTATTCACAAGTGGCTCACCGAAAAATTAGCCCTTGAGAATTTGGACACTGACTGGGAGGTCAGAAAAGTGTACCGAGTGAGCCTGAGAGGCAGATCACAGAACACTGGGGCACCTCGAACTCTTATGCTGGTGACTTCGGGAGTGGCAACGTGGGACAGAATACTCAAACAGGCCAGAAGAGCAGCACCATTATTGCAAGACGACCACCAGGTGCATTTTTTCCCGGACATTAGCTACTCTACAAGGCAGCACCGTAAAAAATTTGATGGAGTGAGGTGAGTTCTGCGTGAAATAGGAATCCCACATACAGTGATTTTTCCAGCAAGACTTAGAATAGTATACCAAAGTAAGGTGTACTTGTTTACAGACCCCGTTGAAGCTGGTAAATGGGCGGACCGGAAAGAGGCTGAATTCCGTAAGAGAACTGTCGGATCGGACTATGAAGATGACGAAGGGGACATCTTGAGATTTTTCCCTAGTCCTCTGGGACTTTTAAGTTACTGTGTAAACACTTAAGATAGTATTTGAACCTTGCAATGCTATTAGAATAGTAACCAATGCACAGTTGTTCCCTGGGATCCTTTTCTATTATAGTAACTCGGGAACTGGTTCAAGATAATGAACAAATATTATTTGATCACTGCCGCGTATTATGCTGTAGACAAAATATTCTAGCTATTTAGCTGCGAGAGACTTATATGAGAAGGCATAGTTTTGTATGTTGAGATATTACTTTGCCTAAATTTAGGCTTAATGACTCACTTTAGTCTGTTAAGGGATATACTCAGGCTGCGGGTTACTGCTAATCTACTTTTTCTTTTTTCCTTTTCTCTGTTTTTTACATTTAGGTAATTGCATGGCACCATTAGCTCCTCTTGTAGGAGCGTAGCTAAGTACTGGTCTTAAAATATATGTATTTTACTAATCTTGCTTTATGCCATGTAGCTCTTGGGCTCTGTTTACAGCAAAAATGTAGTATCTATTAAATTTATGGGAATAATAGTATGTTAGGTACCCCCACATGCTGTAGAAATATACAGTGGATGCACAGAACTCCTGCGATCAAGGGATCCATTGTGGCTCCCAGTGGTGATGTAAAGCTAAAGATGGTTTGTCTACTATATGAGATGTATACCTGTTATGCTTACAACAAAAGGAAAAAATAAAGTATAACAAAAAAAAAAAAAAGTTAGGCATTGCCTATGCCTGCAAAGCAGGCCAATATGTGTGTTAGCCGCTTTGGCAACATTGTCAATGTGAGCCCCATAGGATAGACAACTGTCAAGAGTGATTCCAAGGTATTTGGAGGTTTGCACTTGTTCTAGGATTGCACCTAGGCAGTTTGCAATAGTGAGGGGGTGGTCCCAGCGCCTGTTTTGCGAGCTGCAGAAGAGCATGGACTGTTATTTTATTGTTGAGGACAAGTTCATGTTTATCGAACCAGTTTTCAACTGAGGAGAAGTCATGCTGTAGTTTGTTTTGCAGAAGGTGGAGGTTCTTGTGGGGGGAGGGGATGACAGCATCATCAGCGTATAGGAGGAGCTGCTCTGGACAGGATTGTGGAAGACTATTTCGGAAGACACTAAAGAGAACAGGCCCAAGGATTAACCCTTGAGGAACTCCAGAGCGCAGTGGTCTGGCATCAGAGAGAAAGTCAGCTATTTTCACTCTTTGTGAGCGGTTTTCCAGGTAGCTCTTAAACCAGGATGTAGATTCAGGGGACACTGGTATTTAGCAGCTGAGAGAGTAGTAGATGATGATGGACGGTATCAAATGCCTTCATCAGATCAATGAAGATCGCCCCTGAAAGAAGGCTATTGTCCAAAGAACTATGGATTGCACCAGTGAATTCAAGGAGGGTTGAGGTGGTACTGTGACCTTTTCTAAAGCTGTGCTGTTGAGCACACAGGACATTGTATTTATCAAGGTATTCTGTAAGCTGGTCCGATATTATACGCTCTATGGCCTTGGAGATCGGGGGTTGTATGGAGATGGGCAGATAGTTCACCAGGAGGGCCCTGTCCCCGCTCTTGTGGACTGGTGTGACAGAAGTGGATTTCCATTTGTCAGGGAACTGGCTGAGAGAGAGGGACAGCTTGAAGATTTTTGTTAATGGTAGGAGCATCTCGTCAAGGGTGAGGGCAAGCAGCTTGAGGTCAAGGGAGTCCCCACTTGACCTGGACCTAGCAACGGCTTTACTGATGTAATTGCGAGTGTCACACGGTTTGACTGATTTGAACTAGAATGGAGGCCGGTTTGGAGAGAGGGTGGGACTTGAGGGGAGAGTTTGGAGGTCAGATTCATTGAAATAGTCAGGTGCAAGAACAGAGCTGAGGTCAGTGACAGCTGAGCTGAATGAATTTGCTATGGTAGTCGGGTCCAGCGTTGTGATACCATCTACGACCAGCATAGTGGGTGAGTTTTTCATCTGCTTTCCGGTAATTTCTTTAATATTGTTCCAAAATGAATTCCCCTTGCCCCACGTGTTTGTCAGGGCATGCTTATAGTAGGTACTTTTCTGCTGGCAGACTAATTTTGTGCAGTTATTACGAGCTTGTTCATAATTCTGTAGGTCAATTTGCTTTCCAGTTTCCCCGAGTCCATGCCCAGAGATGGTCCCTGGATTTTAGTTGTGCTAGTAGTTCAGAGGAGATCCAGGGGTTGCACAGGCTTTTGACTTTCCGCTTTTTGAAAGGGGCATGAGAGTCACTTTAGGCTAAAAGGTTCTGAAAATGTTGATCAGGCTTTGAGAACTGTCACAACTTTTCATGGCTTATCAGAACCTTGCAGAATCTTAGAACCTTTCTGGTTCTCCTATACCTAGTTAGAATTTTTTCTGCTATTTTTGGGCCTAGCACCCATGATCCTCCTTTGGAAGTCAGCCCCTCCACCCCACCTGCTATCCTCCCATGCCCAGGCTTACCCCCCTGGGCAGGGCCACTGGGGGGCCCACGGACATTGTAGGCAATCCCTGGCTAACCCCCTGGGTAGGGGTCATGGGAGTGGGACCCTTCCAATGGTGGATGTCGGAGGCAGTGGAGACAGTGGCAGGGTGCGAGCGTCATGCCCAGGGGCCAGCTTTTCTGAAGGCAGAATCCCTAGAGGGCAGGGATGTGCAATGATGTCCAGCTTCCGCCCCCTCCCCAGAGAATGGCGCCAGCTGCAGCAGTACCCCCTGCCTCTGCTAGGGGTCCATAAAGCACTAGACACTCTTTCCCCCTTCCTCTGGAGTAGGAAAGCAGTCCCTAGGATGCTCGATCCTTCTTCCCCGGATGACCCTCTGACTCCCAGGTCCATTCCCCAGGTCATCAACATCACAAGCGGAAATCCAACCACCGTTCCGGTGAGCTGACAGAATTTTTAAATCTATTTGTTTGCAGACTTAACTGTTTCTTTTATCTATTTATTTATTGAATTGATTCACCAGGAAAGGCACACTGAGCAAAACAATGTTTCATCTCTCGTGCACTGGGGCAGGGTACATAGGAGAGGATAACATGCAGGTTATCACTGAGTAAAACATTTAACATTACAGTTTGTGCACTGGAGAGGAATACTCGCTGGTTTTCCAGTACAATACATATAACATTACATTAATGTGTACACTTAAAAGGAAGGAGTTACAGCTTAGTGACGGGTTACATGCAGGAACAGTTAGGCACAGAAACATAGAAACACAGAATTTGACGGCAGATAAGGACCGCTTGGCCCACCCAGTCTGCCCATTTCCCTACCTGATGGATAAGCTGCAGATCCTAGTTAACCAGCGGCCTACTTCTTCCTACCCCCCCCCAGAATTGCCTTATGACTGTCCCATGCATGCTTGAATTCCACCACTGTTTGTGACTCCACAACCTCCTCTGGAAGGCCGTTCCATACATCCACCACCCTCTCTGTGAAAAAATACTTCCTTAAATTACCTCTGAGCCGCCCCCCTTCTATCTTCAAATTGTGCCCTCTTGTTCTTGCACACCTCTTTTTGTGAAAGATGCTACCCTCTTGGACTTTGTTGATTTCCTTGAGGTACTTGATAGTTTCTATCATGTCCCCCCTCTCAATCCTTTCCTCGAGGCTATACATATTAAGCTCCTTAAGTCTCTCATCATGTGTCTTCCGGTGCAGACCCTGCACCATTTTAGTGGCCCTCCTCTGGACAGCTTCCATCCTGTCTATGTCTTTGCGAAGATTGGGTCTCCAGGACTGCACACACTACTCCAAATGGGGTCTCACTAGCTGTCTGTACAGAGGGATAATAACTTCCTGTTTTCTACTGGTGATGCCTCTCCCTGTGCATCCCAGAATCCCCCCAGCCCTCCTTGCTGCCCTCTCACATTGCTTGCCCATCTTTAGGTCATCTGATATGACTACCCCCTGGTCCCTTTCCATTTTTGTTGTTGTTAGTATCTCACCCCCCATTGTGTACTCTTCCCCTGGGTTTTTATTTCCCAGGTGCATTACCTTGCACTTCTTAGCACTGAATCTAAGCTGCCATACATTTGACCATTCCTCTAACCTTGCCAAGTCCCTTCTCATCCTTTCCACTCCAACTTGTGCATCAACTCTGTTGCAGATCTTTGTGTCATCTGCAAAGAGACATACTTTTCCTTCCAGTCCCTCTGCAATGTCACTTATAAAGATATTGAAGAGGACTGGTCCTAATACTGAACCCTGTGGTACCCACTACTAAACCCCTTTATTCAGAGTGGACTCATTTACTATTACTCTCTGTCCTATTCTCCAGCCAATTCTTTACCCAGGCTGTCATCTTGGGACCCACTCCCAGGCTGGCTAACTTGTATTGATCTTTGTGTGGGACTGTGTCAAATGCCCTGCTAAAGTCTAGGTAGGCCATGTCCACAGCCCTTCCCTGATCAACTACTTTGGTCACCCAGTCAAAGAAATCTATCAGATTTGTCTGGCATGATCTTCCCGCTGTGAATCCATGCTGCCCTGTGTCCTGTGCCCCTCTGGCCTCTAGATATTTAACAATTCTTTCCTTCAGAAGAGATTCCATCATTTTCCCTACCACTGAGGTTAAACTAACAGGTCTGTAGTTTCCTGCTTCTGCCTTGCTCCCACTTTTGTGAAGGGGAATCAATCTGCCCTCCTCCAGTCCTTGGGTACCACCTCATCCTCCATGATTTCTTAAAGGCGGTAGTCAGTGGTGTCACTAGTTCTACCCTTAGTTCTTTTAGAATTCTGGGATGAATCCATCAGGCCCCATTGCTTTGTACACCTTCAGTTTTAAGAGTTCTTTCAGAACCCTTTTTCTGTAAATGGGCTGGTATCAACTTCTGTATCCAGAGTGTTTCTACTGTTTGTTTTAGGTACCTCCCCTCTTCCTTTGTAAATACTGAGCAAAATATTTGTTTAGTATCTCTGCCTTTTCACAGTCACCTCTGCCCACCCTCCTCCCTTTATTAAGCCTCACTATCCTCCCTTGGACTTCCTTGCTCCCTGATGTACCTATAAAAGGTTTTATCCCTTCTTAACTGAGTTGGCTATCTTTTCCTCAGTTTGGGCCTTTGCTGTTCTGACTGCCTTCCAGCTTCCTTTGCTTTAACTGATACAGTTCTCTTTCCTGTTCCGTCTGTGATTCCTTGTACTTCCTGAATGCTTTCTTCTTCTCTTGAACCTTCACTGCCACTTCCTTTGAGAACCATAGTGATTTCTTACCTTGTTTCGTTTTGTTAATTTGCTTTACACAAAGGCTTGATACCTCTGTGATGGCAGTCACAGGACACGATGATCCAGTCATGGTGCAGAGTACATAAACTGGAAGTGCAGTAAGACAGCAAGAATGCAGAAGTGTAATAAGTGAAATAGTTGGTTTAAAAGCCCAGCTTAGCAGCGTCTGATTTCACCTACTGACTTCAGTGCTATACTAGGCAGTTTGTGATGTTATCGGCATTGTGAAAGCTGCTCTCGATTGGTGCAGTGTTCAACTGTGATAACATTAACCTTCTAGATGTCAATTATGACAATTTTTACAGTGACAGATTTTACTGTCTTGCTGTTAGTGTTGTCATCAGCCAAGATATCATTTTGTACTGTCATTTTCATCCCCACTTCTTGTTGTATAAACAGGGAAAGTGCACACATAAACACTGCTCTGAGGAAGAGGGCTTTTCAGTCTAGCATCAATTTGCCCAGATCAGTCCATAAACCTCCTACTTTGACAGGTTCCCTACAGTGCCACAGACCAAAAGTCAGGGTCAACAGAAAATCAGGGAGTGACCTCCACCCCGTTGCAGAAGATACTAATATATGGTAAGGCAAGGCAAATTTATTTATATTGTGCTCAATCCAGTGAGGGCTCGGAGTGTTTTACAAAGTTAAGTACCAGTCATAACACAAATATACTACCGTATTAAACAATGAGTAAAACAGATTTGGAATATGTCATATTAAAAGCTTCATCAAACAAGAAAGTTTTCAATGAGGCTTTAAAGGCCTCCACCTTGTTGGCAGAATGAATGGAAATAGGGCACAAAATTCCATCAAATAGGGGCGGCCACTCTGAAGGTTCTGTCACCAGATGATTTGAGCCTAGACAGAGGGACAGGCAACAGACCAGCATCGGTGGAGTGGAGAGGGCAGACTGGACGGTATGGATTCAGGAGCTCTTTTAAGTAATCTGGTCCCAAATTATTGTACTATTTTTACTAAAACCATATGCTATGCACAGGCCTCTTCAGCTTCACTATCAAGGTCTATACGCTGTTATCTCAACCCCTTGATGGAAACACAGGCTTGTTGTGTAGGGTCACCCATACATTATTCCTGAATGTGAAGGCTGAGAGACCTGAATGCCAAGTCGTGGTCACGTGGACACGAATGGAAATTAACAGGAGGTAGGGTCAGGAGGGATGTGAGGAAGTACTACTTTACAGAAAGGGTGGTGGAACCTTGGCACAGTCTGTCAGGTGAGGTGGTGGGTGCGAAAACAGTCAGGGGATTCAAGCATGGCTGGATATAATGAAAGGAATAGTGGTTACTGGGGGCAACAGGACCAAGGAAGAGAACAGAGAGAGAGAGAGAGAGAGGATGGGGAAGGTTAGTACCCTGGAGGAACAGTAGGTTCCAGGGATTATAGGGAACTTGGGCAGACTGGATGGACCTCTGATCTTGTTCTGCTGTCATTGTCTATATTTCTATTATTCCTTATATTTTGTTAATTTGTTCAGTACAGAAGCAGCAGCAGGAGAGGAAGTGCTCTGGAGACTGACAACACAGAAATAACCTGTGCACACTGAGGGAAAAAAAACACCACATGAAGCTCTAACCCCTGTATTGGGGTTGGGGGGCAGAGATGAAGAGGGTGAACAAGAAGCACATTTCCCCTTGTTAAGAAAGTTTTTTATGCAATACTGTCCCACAGAAGCAGAGACAATGATGGCAGAATGAGACTGATGATCCAATCTGCCCATATTACCCTATCATACCCCAGGATCTACGGTCTCTGTGGGGTCTTTGCTTACAACATCCCCGCCTTTTGTTATCTGTGTTTCTGTCCCCACTTCCTGCTGGGTAGTTAATATCCACTTGACTCTCTCCCAATTGTGTCTGAGCCATTTATGGTTTTGGCACCCACCACACCTGCCAGCACAGCATTCCATGGCTCAACCACTCTTTCTGCAAAATAATGCTTCCTCACATCCTTATTTTTTTATACGTATTTTATTGAAAATTCAGAAAATTACAGAAACCCAATAATGCATTTCAATATTACTTATATAAAAGATTCAGAACATAGTTCCAACTATATAAATCACTTTCGGTAATCAAGTCTCTTGGCATCATATCAGTAGACAAAAAATACATGTTGAACCATGCAACATCCTTAATGTCAATTACAAAATGGCAAGAACATTTCCTGGACTCTGATTGGTCAGGGTGTCCCTGGCACAGTGAAGTTATCCCAGCACAACCTCACTGTATGGATTTCTTGAATGATTTTTTTTTTATTTTCTCTTAAGAAACAGAGATACTGTATATTGCCACTCTAAAACTCTACTAAAAACATTTGTATTGTTTATTTATTTTGTATAACGGTGAGCCATTGTATATTATAATGCATTCTTTGTAGTGGGTTGTGTGGATAACTTCACTTGGGACGCTTGACACATCGGGCTTGCAGCCTTGTGTCCAACCACCCAGGCATGAGGTTATCCCACCATAACCCACACCCTGCCCTGCATTATTCCTTAATTTAACACAAACATAAGTTAATAGGCTGTCATCATCTACCCCCCACAAGTCCCAGTTATACAGGCTCCTCATATATCCTTTTTAAACCTTCCCACATTAACGTCCACTCGTGACCCCGTCCTATCTTCTCTGTTCCTGGTAAACAGCTCCTCACAGCCCACCCTGTTAATTTCTTTCAGAAATTTGAAGGCCTCTAGCATATCCTCCCTTTCTCTTCTGGTTTCCAGTGAATACATGTTCTGTGCCTTTAAATGATCCTCATGGAATCTGCTTCCTGGCCCTGATTCTTCCTGGTCAACCTACACTGTACCTTCTCTAGTCTGTCCCTGTCTTTTTCAGCTGGAGATTCCAGAACTGGGCACAGTGTTCCAGGTGTGGCCTCATTTGTGATCTATACAGTGGTAACAGTACCTCCTGCCTTCTATTGTCGAACCCTCTCCCGATGCACCCAGCATTCTGTTAGCCTTGCTGAAAGACTTGTTATATTGGCTGGTTTGTTTAAGGGAGTCACTTATGATGACTCCTTGGTCCCTCGCCTCTGATGTTGAGTCCAGGTTAACAACACCCCCCCCCCATCCAGTACTCTGTTCCGGGGGTTTTGTTCCCTAAGAGCATAACTTTGCACTTGTTGGCACAGAATGTTAGCTGCCAGACTTTGGACCTGTTTTCCAGATTTTCCAGGTGTCCCTGCTACTCCCTTAACCCCTCCACAGAGTTTAGTGTTGTCTTCAAATAGGCACAACCTGCCCTGCACGCCATTTCCCGTGTTACTGATGAACATATGGTATTTATTTATTGAAATTTTTCACCAGGAAGGCACACCGAGCAACAAATTGCTCATCTCCCGGTGCTACCTGGGGGGAAGGAGTACAAATGGAATGAGGCATTAAACATTCACCACAAGTCTGAAATTGCACTTTATGAATCTGTCTCGGTGTGGATGTCCTTTAGATTGAGAGTTCTGTATTAGAGTTTTTTAATCAAGATTAATATGTGGACATGGAATTTATACTTCCTATTTAAATATGTTTTTGTACTATGTTATATTTTGTCTCATAATGTCTTTGTATGTATTTTTGATTGACCACAGGTCATACCTGTAAAAGGGATTGTATCCCAGTGTGCTTACCCATGTACAAATACAAATCAAATCAAATCAAGTTACAAGATCAACATTAACAAACAGCTGAAAGGCAGGTGTTACAAACAGTGTTACAACAGTGTTGTGCATAACATGTAGACAGAGTGGACAATAATAAGTGCCAGGTTGATAAGTAAACAAGTGCTTACACGAGGAGGCGTTGGCTTGACGCTGACAATGGCGGACGCAGCCTAGCTGAGCTCCTTACTGCACTCAGTCTTTTTCTATTAAAATTGGCAGCATTAGTGTTGGATTGAAGTTTGTTGGCGGCGGCATTAGTTCGGGAGATTGATGGCGACTAGCAGGAGCAAAAACAGACAATCAAAGCTCTTATTTGGCGCATCAGATCACACCAGATCACAACCCCAAGGTCTACCAGCAATGGACAGCCCTGCAAACTCACTAATGGCGCAGGAGGGAATGTCTGAACAGGAAAGATCATTATCAGCAGTACCTGCTACATTGGCACTTGTGCAACATGACATGAAGTCAGGTTTCGACAATATCACCTCCCAGATCTCGCACTTACAATCTGTGGTAACAGATCTATCTGAAACTTCAGCTAATCATACTACCCACCTGGAAGAACTGGAAATGCAGGTCGGTAGCCTGGAGGACTCACTGACAGTAGCTATGGGGGACAAACAGAATCTCAGCAAACTCGTGGAAGAACTCACTGATAGAATTGAAGATCAGGAAAATCATTCCCGTAGGTCGAATCTCCGGATTATTGGACTTCCTGAGGGGACGGGCGGGGAAGGGGATGATCCTGAAAGGATGCTGCATGCTTGGCTATTCGAACATTTAGAACTCCCAACTACACTACAGAATTGTGAAGTGGAACGAGCACATCGTGTAGGCCCTAAGCTTTGAGATACACGGGCGAGACATTGCTTAATAAAATATCTACGCTACACAGATAAGGAGGCCACTCTGCAGAAAGCTTAAGAGAAGAGGACGATTACACTGGGTAATCATAAAGTTCACATTTTTCAGGACTTTAGTAAGCAATTACAGCTGAGAAGGCAAAAGTTTAATGAGATCAAGGGTCGTCTCTACAAAATGGGCTGGTCATTTGCGCTTATCTATCAGGCCAAGTTGAAGATTGATCGACCAGGAGGTACACTGCAGTTCTTCTCTTACCCAAGGGTGACAATAAGGTGGCTTGATTCCATACTCAAGAAAGGAAAGAGCGGCCGCTCACCATAAAGGCAGGAGGTCGAGGATTGCTGAAAAAGCTGTGGCCATGTGGTATGGCTACAGATTTTGGTTTTGGGTATGGCTGGTTCGTTTGGAGTGCTGGGAGCACAGGTCCTCTTGATTTCTTAATTTTGTGAATTCCTGTGTCTGTGCGAACTTCCGAACAATCGTGAGGGTCCTGGCACCTACGCAGCAAAAAGGAGAGGAGACCGTCATCTCGTTTATCAAGTCTGACCTCAACAGGTCTTTTACATTTGTATTAGTTAATTTGTTTTAACAGATTTGTGGAGCTAAAAACGTTGCAGAGGAGACTTAGTAGTGGCTACACTCTGGATAAAGAGTTGGACTTTTCTTTTTTTTTTTGAACTCGTTTACTTTACAAAATGACTGCTCCGCTATGAGGACTCATGGAATGTATTATGGACTTCAAAATCCTATACTTCGCTAATTTTATGCAATGTTCCATTTGGATATCCATTTATGCAGTTTCTTAATAGCTCTGATGCCCATTTGCTTATGGCATTGTTTAATGAGTGAAGGTTAAATCCTAAACTTGAACATCAATGTTCACCAAATGTTTGCAGGGGTTACTACTGTGGGCTGTTTTGTGCCCACGGGGTGGAGGGTTTAACTTTTATACTTTTGGGATTGTTTCTTGGATTAAACAAGGGGGGGGGGGGTACTTAGGTGTGGCATGAAGGGGGGTTTCACATGGCGACCGGCTACCTTTGCTGAACAGGTTGGTTGCTTTCTGGGATTCTTTTGCTGTCACCCCGAGCGGGTAAAATTGGGTTGGAGGGTACTTCATTTTGAAAAGAGATGGGGGAAGATCTATGTCAGTGGTGTTTTATGTGTACAAGAGGTGGGTAGAAATGCTCTTACATTAGAGGATCATGGCTGATCATGTTTCTATAGCATCCTGGAACACTGATGGACTGAAGTCGCTTCCCAAGAGGAGAAGGGTCATGACTGAGGCCAGACATGCTAAATGGCAGGTTGTATTACTGCAAGAGACGCACATGTCCAGATTGGAGACATCTAAAACTGAGGCCTTTATGGAGGGATTGTGGATCTTGGCTAATTTTTCTTCCAAGGCCTGAGGCGCATCCATATGGCTACCTAAGGGCTCTCACTTTAAGATACTGGAAACTAAATTAGATCCTCATGATAGATATGCCCTTGCTAGAGTTTTGTTACTTGGGGGTTATGTATAATTTGGGATCAGTTTATGCCCCCAGTATAGAAGACCCTGAATTTTTTCAGAGACTTTCCTTGGATCTGGTTAGCTGGCAGAGCCCTTGGGTTTTGGGAGGCGACTTCAACCGCTTGTTGGATACTGTGTTGGACAGGTCCAATCCTGCACCTTTATCTTTGTCAAAAAATGCTCAGGTGTTAGCAATCTTGATGAGGGAGGTGGCCTAACTGATGCCTGGAGGCATTTGTTCCCTTCTGGCAGAATAGCTTCTTTTCTAATGCCCACCAGTCCTATGCCCGTCTAGACAAGATGTTGGTCAGCTCTGACCTCTTGTCAGTAGTGATGGGAGCCGATTACTCTGCAATACTGATATCAGATCATGTGCGGTGGTGTCCGTGGTATTTAAGCTGGGGAGCCTTAATTTCGGGTTGCAAAGCCTGGAGGCTGGATCCACTTTTATTGAAGGATAAGGCTTACATAAAATATATTAAGGCACATATTGCTGAGTTCCTCCCCTTTAACAGGAAGGGGATACTCCAACTCAACTAGATGGGAAGCTTTGAAGGCCTTTATTAGAGGGCATACTATCTCCTATACAAAGCATGAGGCTCAAGCTAGATCTAAGGTCCTTGAAGAACTGAGATCCCAGATTGAACAAGTGGAGCGAGCCCATAGATTAAAACCTGATCAAATTACTCTTAAGTATTTACTTTTTTTTAAATCAAGGATGGAAATGAGAAAAGAAAAGTGTGGTCAACTGAAATCTGAACCTCAGATCTCTGGTATGCCGTTCCAGCGCTCTATCCATTAAGCTACAGGCTCACTGGTCAAAGCATCTGAGGAATTTCCTTACAGCCACACACACTCTCCTTTCCTCTAGCGTTGTGCAATTTTGCAAGTATTTACAGAAGTTGAAATGGCGATACAACTCGATGTGTGGGGCTAGAATGGAGAGGGCTATTCTACTATCCCATTCTGGCCAATATTTTGATGGGGATCGAGCGGGGAAACTGCTCTCCTGGCAGCTGTGTAGGAAGGAGGGGGAGAGGGCAGTGAATCAAATACATTCCTCCAGGGGTGACTTGGTGGATAGTCCACGGGAGGTAACTCAAGCCTTTGAAGATTTTTATAAACAATTATACACATCTGAGATTTCACCATCTCCTGCACAGAGAAACACCTTTCTGAACAAAGGGGCCCTGGGAACCATCTTGGAGACCCAGTCCGAGTCACTTGAGGTCCCAATTTCGGGGGAGGAGATCAGGGTAGCTATTAGAAAGCTCAAAGTTGGTAAGGCTCCAGGGTCTAATGGCCTTCCTATCGACTTCTATAAGTGCTGCCAACATACACTTTTGGAACTTCTGGTGGATATGCTGGAGGAAAGTTGTGCAGTGGAGATGTTGCCCCCCCTCCACTCGGTCGATGGTCATTACGGTGCTCCCAAAGCCCAGGAAGGACCTCAGTTGGTGTTCTTCCTATAGGCCTATCTTGCTCCTAAATGCTGATTATAAAATTCTGGCGAAGGTTCTGGCCTCCACGTTGGAGCCTGTATTGCTGGGTTTGGTGCACCCTGAACAAGCTGGTTTTGTGAGGGGCAGGTATGGGAAATGTAATGTTAGGAAATCCTGAACATTGCCCACCAATGGGAGAAAACTAAACTTAAACACGGGACAGCCATTTTGGCATTGGATGCAGAGAAGGCCTTCGACCGAGTGGAGTGGGGGTATCTATTTGCCACTTTAACTAAACTGGGATTCGGGCAATATTTCTTGTCCTGGCTTAAGACTCTGTATAAGAACCCAATGGCCCAAGCATTAGTGAATGGGAGCCTGACTGCAAGTTTTCTTCTGGGCAGAGGAACCAGACAGGAGTGCCCCCTCTCCTCTTTATTGTATGTTTTAACTCTGGAACCTTTAGCGGGGTGCATTCGATCTGATCAGAAGATTCGGGGATTTAGACATAAGGACACTGAATATAAACTGGACATGTATGCTGATGATCTCCTTTTGTACTTACAGTCCCCCTCCCGAAGATCTCAATAGGGTACACCAGGTCCTAACAGAATACGGCCTAATATCTGGTCATAAAATTAAATTAACCAAGAGTGAGGTCCTCCCCATTGGTAAATTGCATAGGAACACTTTATTTCAACACCTGAATGGCCTGCAGATGGTTCCCCACCTTAAGTACATAGGGATTCTAATTTCTGGAAAGGCAAGTACTTTACATGGGTTAAATTACAGGCCCTTTATGAAAATACTCACTTCGGACTGTGAGAGATGGACGGCACTTTTAATCTCCCTTATGGGTAGAGTCTGAGTGATCACCATGATGATCCTGCCCAGGTTGCTATACTTATATCAGTCTCTCCCTATCAGACTTCTGAAATGCCACCTTCAGAGATCAGATGCAATTGTACATAGGTTTCTTTGGAGGGGCAAAACACCCAGAGTAAAGAGATAAATTCTTCACCTGCCTCCACGTTTGGGAGGACTTGGCCTGCCTAATTTTAGAATTTACCATCAGGCCGCTCAGCTTGCTGCTATCCCAGTGGGATGGGAGGACTCGAATAATAGCTGGTAAGAGCTTGAGAGGCTGGGCTTAGAGACACACCTCGGGGGGGGGGGTTCTTGGCAGAGGTGTTGTGGTCCGGAGTGATACCTGAACTCTCCGATCCTTTTACTTCAGCAACCATTGAGGCTTGGGCAGGGGCCCACCACCAGATAGGCAAGGCAATAGCTCCCACTAAAATGACTTATTGCAGAAGCGGTCCGACTCAAACTTGCATCCACTGAGGCAATGACTGATAGATTGAGTGATGGGGTGGTTAGGGGATTGAGATGGGTCCATCAGCTCTATGAGGGGGACTGTATGGTTCCCTTCACCTATTTGAGGGACCAGTGGAATATACAGGGAAGGGATTTCTTTATCTGCTTTCAACTCCGGCATATCTTGGGTACTGAATTGATCCCAGGTGCTGGTTGGGCCCCTCTTTCCCCTTTGGAGGAGGAATTGTACTGTCCTCAGTCAGGGGCTGGTTTAGTAGCCACCTACTATCGTTGTATTAATGGAGGTGACCTCTAGGAGGTAGACCATATAATCAGGAAGTGGGAGGCTGACCTGGGGATCCTGTTCAGTGAGCAGCTATGGAAAAGGGCATCCAAACACATGGTAACTTGTTCAAGGAGTAATAAACTTCGGCAGGTGCAATATTACTTTCTCCATCAGGCCTACTATTCTCCTGTGACACTTAAGCTGTTTGACCAAAATAAATCGGATGTATGTCCCAAATGTCAGTCAGGTGCAGCAGATTTCCTGCATATGGCTTTAGTCTGCCCAAAAATCATGCCCTTTTGGGTGGGTATGCAGGCTAAGGTGATAGGTTTTTCCCCGCCGAACACCCCTGTTTAGTTCATGCTGGGTGCTGAACCCGAGCGCTTGGGTATGTCTGATCATAAAGCCTTATGGTCATTGGCCCTAGTGAATGCTTGTAAGACAATTGCACACAACTGGCTGGCCCCTAACCCTTCTAGTGTTCAGCAATGGGCTAATAACTTGAAGCAGTGTATGTCCATAGAAAGGGCTCAATTAACTGCATTGGGTCAAGTGGAAGTGTTTCGTCAGCTTTGGGGTACTCTGCTCGTGGCAGCTGAGGCTGTTATTTTTCCTATGTGAGATGTAAAGCACTTTATATATCAGGAGTAGTTCTAAAAAGTAATTCTGCTTGGCTGCTGTATAAGCGATACAATCAGTATGTACACCTCTTGTGCTGTATATGTAGGCAACAATGATGTAACTTTCCCTACTGTCTCAATAAAAAATATGTTGACAAAAAAAAAAGTGCTTACATGAAAGAAAAGGGGGAAAGGGGAGGTAGGGGTAAGGTGGGGGAGGGGAAGAGTCATGCCCCTGGAGACCCCTTCAAGATGTGAGGAACCCTGCAAGGGGACTGACGGGACCTGAGAGAAGGGGATAAGGCAGTGTCCCAGAGAGGCCCCTTTAAGATGGTGGGGGAAGGGAGTAGATGAGAGACACAAGCCCCTTGGGGGCAGCAGAGGGACCCATGGAGAGTATTCAAGGTCCTTTACATTCTGTGAAGGATCAAGGGAGGCTAGTAAGGGGGCGCAATTAGGGGGAAAGGGGGAAGGGCAAGAGATTTGGGGGGGTAAGTGTGCAAAGAGTAAAATGAAGGTGAGGGAAGGGGGGTAGGGTTTGTCCTGGGCTTAAAGGAGGGAATTAGGGAGGGATATTGAAGAGGACTGGGCCCAGAACAGATCCCTATGATTCTCCACTAGTGACCTCTCTTTGCTCTGATCTGACCCCATTCACCAGAACTCTCTGCAGCCTCCCCTCCAACCAACTCCCCACCTACCTTACTATTTCCTTAGCAGTTCCCAGATCCCCCATCTTTTTCAGCAGCCTTCGATGTGGCACCAAGTTGAATGCCTTGCTGAAGTCGAAGTAGAGTTAATCTACAGCACAGCCCTTATCAACTACCTTGGTTACTACATCAAAGAATACTATTAGGTTGGTTTAACAAGACCTCCCTGTCATAAATGCATGCTGAGCACTATCCTGAAGCCTGTTTTTCTCCAGCTATTCCACTAGCTCTTCGTTGACTGATGGAGACACTAGTTTCCCTAACACAGAGGTAAGGCTAACAAGTCTATAGTTACCAGGCAGCTCCTTGTTCCCTCCCTTGTGTAGTGGCACTATGTCTGCTGTCCTCCAGTCCTTGGGAACCACCGCTTGCTGCACAGAACTACTGAACAGCCTCATCAGTGGTTCAGCTAACAATGATGCCAGTTCCCTTAGCACCTTCAGATGTATCCCACCTGGCCCTAGGGCCCTGTTAACCTTCAGGGCTGCTAGCCTCTTTTTGACTCTTTCACCCATAAATGCATGCAGTTTTATTTTCAGGACCCCTGCATCAGCTGACTATTGCCACTCTTCAGCAAGGGTACTCTACTCTCCCTAGTGCTACTGAGCAGAAGTAGTCATTAAGCACAGTTCCTTTCTGCCCATCCTCCACTAGTACCATGCCCCTCCATTAGCCTAACAATGTCCCCATCTTTCTTTTTTCACTTATATATCCAAATAACTGTTTTTCCCCTCCCTTGAACCCCCTCAGCAATACGTAGCCCTGTGTCTGCCTTTGCAAACTCGACTGCCTTCTTGGTATCTCTGATTTTCTCCTAGTAATCATCCCATTCTTCACCCCACTGCTTTTCTCTGTACCTTATAAAGGCACCCTGTTTAACCCTCAATGCCCTCCAGATCATTTCAAAGAACAAAACTGAATTCATATCCTTGTTTTTCTTGACAGCTGTTGTTATGTTTTTGTTGCATTGAAATTGGCCCCTTTTAAATACCCCATCTTTCCTCCACTCCCCTGATGCTGTCTACCCCAGTTAACTTGTCCAGCGCAGTTTCCTTCATATGGTTGAAATCCACCCTCCTTAAGTCTAACATGTCAGCCTTAGAAAAAGGCTTAGAGGTACCCAAGGCCACATCATACTCCATGTACTCTTTCCCAGTTGGTGAGCACCACATCTGGAAAAGCTGACTGTCTAGTGGTATCCCTGACCTGTTGCATCAACATGCAGTCCTACAAGATATTAAGCAGGGCCTGGCTTCTGGTTGTCCTGGCCACTGGGATGTCCTAGTCAATGTTTGACAGGTTGCGCTCTTCCACTGTTACAACCACCCCCTTGCAGCCCCCTGCCTATTTCAGCACCTAGTTCTTTCTCTCTCTCTTCTCCCTGCCCCAGTGGCCTGTAAACTACCCCTATGCAAGTCTTCATATCTGACAGCTCTGTGAGCTGAACCCGCAATGATTCCACCTCCTCAGTCCCTCCCCAATGGCAGCATCCTCTACTGCCTCGATCCCTTCTCTGATGCAAATGGCCACCCTTCACCATTACCACTCCATCTACCACACCTATATAAGGTGTAGCCTGGGTCGCTATGTCCCAATCATTGCTCACACTGTCCCAAGTTTCTGTAATGGCCACTAGACCCAGCCAAGAGTCCGCCATCAAAGCCTGGAGTGCACAAATCTTATTACCCAGACTCCTGTTGTAGATAAACTGGGATGGACCCAGGAGAGGTTCTGATGGCCTGTGGCCATGGGTTCCAATATGACTCCTGCAATCAATATCTCTTTTTAAATGTTAATTATTTTATTACTATGAAAAAAGCTCCCTAATACAAGTAATCTAAACAGCTGGCAGCCCACTACTGCCAGAGCTACAAGCATACAGAGAAAATAAAGGCAGATATTACTTCTGTCCCTCCGGGTGTCCTAGTGTCGATGGATGGTGGTCTTCTGCTCTTTCTTCTCAAATACACTGGGTTAACAATCTAAGACCTATGTATATATACACAGCAGTTGTTGGCAAGAAATGCAAAAAGGAAGTTCCATAGCATAGAGGGCATTTTGACCATAATAGGCAGATGAGGGAATACTATGAGATAAAGGTACATGGAACATAATCAAGCTATCTGTTATCAACATCTGGCCCTTCTGCACGTACTACTTGTCTTTGCTTATCAAGTCTAGCGTAGCATCCACATTAACACTAACACAGTATCCACCTCAACACTAACACAGTATCCACCTCAACACTAACACACTATCCACGTCACCACTAACACAGTATCCACATCAACACTAACACAGTATCCATATCAACACTAACATAGTATCCACATCAACACTAACATAGGATCCACATCAACACTAACATAGGATCCATGTTAACACTAACACAGTATCCACATCAACACTAACATAGTATCCATGTCAACACTAACATAGTATCCACGTCAACACTAACATAGTATCCACGTCAACACTAACATAGGGTCCACATTAAGCCAGTCCCACTTTCTCTTTTAAGCTGTGGACACTGACCGGAGTGAGCAACGTGCAGCGGATTAAATCACTGTGTGGACTGTCTGCACCATCGCAACACGTCCCCTCTCTCCTTGCGGTGGCGATCGACAGTCCGGCCCCCTGATGCATAACCCCTCACCAGCTCAGACCGTAGTGGTGCAGAGAGGAGCCATGTGGACAGGCAGTTTGCCACTTGCTGGTGCTGGGGACCACACTGCTGTGGACAGAAAAGAGTAGCGCTGCTACCATGAAAACATGGCTAAAGAGTCTGCCCGGAACTGAACTCCTCAACTTTGTGATCCAACGTTAACGCATGTCCAGTGCTTTGATTGCCCGCATCAAATCTTTGTTTATGGGTTCTTCTGACTCAGCCTTTGGCTGTGCAGCAGCTTTGCCACTGCTGCTAGGCCCAGCTTGCTGACCTCGCCAACCTCTGCCTTCTTTGGTTTTTTTTTGATTTCCCATAGCTCCAATGTTCACATTATTGAACCAGATGAGTAAGTTAGTCAGCCTTTATCAAGTATAATGTTTCTGAGCAAAACAAGTCCTGAAAATGCAGGTAGATGAGGTGAGATTTAAGATTCCAGGAAGAGTGCCCTGGCTGAACACGACTATTCACTAAGGTTGCCGGCCATGGCCCCCTCTACCAGATCACTTTTGGTAAGTAGTGCACCTCCTGCTCTCGCTCTGGCTGGGAGATGGAGTACACTGAAACCTTGCCACAGCTTACCTGAATTGAGGGTCTTTATCAGTTTCTTTCCCTACTGGGTCATAGTTTTCCCTTTTTCAACTGGTCTGTGCTAGCTGTTGAATGCTTAGGGCCTGTTCATTTGCTTCTTTGCTCCTGACCTGCTTGCTTGGGAATGCTTGCATTGGCAGCATTTTGGACTTCCTTTCCCTCCATGGCTTCAGCCTGGGGCAAGATACAGGGTATGGTGACTGACCACGCTGTGCATGGGACAGTTGTATTTTTACTAGCCCTCCTGCCTTAGTACTGGCTTGCATCATTGGTGTTCTGGCTCGATCCCCTTCCAGTGGCTTCTGGAGACAATATCTGTATGGTACACAGGAACTGGGTACCTCTGGTCCTCAGGTAGGCCTGCTGGCAGACTTGGGACTTGTTCTTTTTATTTTTAGATTATACTATATATTGTGCATGTAACCAGATCACCATGGATGTTGCAGTTACTATCCCTGCATTGTGGGCTCAAACAAGATTGAGGGGCCTGGGTTCTGATTTTCCAGAATGGGGGGTTCGTATCTAGATATGTTATGTTTTGCATGGTGCTTGCACCCAAAGAAATATATAAGTGGGCCTGGTGTCAGAACGGTACGATCCTCTGGGATGCAGTACCTCCCCATAATGCTCCGGGGCAGACACTCTCAGCACAACACTGGGCTCCTTGAACCATCTGGCAGCCACAGGTACAATACCACTTTACCCCATATTTGTATATTACTCTGGTCACCCATGAAAACTGGTCTTTGGCCTACGGCCTTTTTCTTTTGTGTGTGTTATTTGTTTATTCCCCTCACTCCTTGCTCAAGTACCCTCCTTTCATTCAGGCTCCCTATGGTCTTTCTGCCATACCTCCCTACTGCCTCGTTTGAGTCCTGAGACCCCAAGCCCATTATCACAGCCCTCCTGCAGTATCCTGGCATTTTATTTCACCAGGGGGGGATGCACCAGTGGAGGGGCGGCACTAGCGCCTACCTTACAGGCCGCAGGATGCTGCTGAGACTTGTGGGGAGCAGCTCCTTGGAGGGTTCAGAGGCACAGAGGACCCAGAGACCATCATGCAGAGAGCACCCAGCCATTTTTTCCTCTGTTCTGTAGGGGTGGCGTAGTGACATAATGGCTGATGCTGACGTCCGCCTCTCCATGGTAACGTGCGTGGCCCTGGTGTCCTGCGATGCTCCCAGCCTCCGTGAGTATCTAGCTGAATATGATGATTATATGATATGTTATAAGTTTTATTTTTGTATTTAAATGTATTATGTATCTTGTTATTTTGAAGTTGTATTTATTCATTTTGTACAGCGCCCAGAGCCTCCAGGATTGGGCGTTTTTAAATAAATTTTGTCTTGCCTTGCCATTGAGCGTTCCCCAACCTCCCCAGAGAAGGAGAGCTACCCATTGGATGCTCTATCCTTCTTCCCCTGGCTGGCCCTCCAGCGACCCTGGCTCGTTCCTGAACCCAAGTCGCTGGCATCGCAAGCAGAAATCCAACCGCTGCACTGACGGGCCAGCTGGCCTATGGATTTACCAGATTTTAAATAAATGAAACAAACAAAAACCTCTCACACTGCCTGTACATCTTAGGTCAGTTCCGGCTTTTGAGCACAGGAAGGTGAAACAGACTTGCATAGACACTGTGGAGCACTCCCCGACTGAAGTAGTGTCTACTGTCATGTCCACTCACCATACTCTCTTTGCCACGCATCCACCCATGGAAATGCTAGACTGTCACGACAAACAGGCTATCACTCCTGCTCCCCACCACCGCACCAATGGGGGAGCACCCCACTTTCCCACCAGAACTCCAATTTATGGCTCCCACGCACCTTTGATGACCTCTGGCCTGTGGAGTCCTCGCCAGTTAGCTGAGGCCAGAGTGGTTAGTTAATTAATTAAGGACTTTAAAGCCCTCAACAGTGTACCGTGTGTACACACACCCTGCGGCAGGGGGTTACACTTATAGAACCGGGCAAGAAGGGGTGCCCATTTTTTGAGCTAAGGATCCCCAGGTCTCCAACTTCTGGTGCGTGGAATCTTTCGGGATAAGAACAATTAGGTGATTTTGGTGGTGGGTACTGTAACAAGGGGAGACTAGTACTTTAGGGAGTTTGGAAATTTTGTATACACCTAGTGAGCCCGTCTGAGGAGTTGTGGGGTAATTTCTCCCACATTCTTCTGGAGGGGTGGGGGAAGTAAACCAGGCACTGGATGCCACTCTGGAAGAATGTGTCCAGGATCACAGTTAGAGTGTTGGGTGGCCGCTCGTATTGTGTTTACATAACAGCAGTCAGAGCCAAAGCACCACTTTAAAATAAACATTTCTTTAATTATTGTAAACCAGCAATGGAGGGCATCACAGGGCTCTATGGAGCCTTCTAAAGTGGCTTCATAATGTCATGAAATTAATCACCAAGGTACCCCCCCAAAAAAACCCACCATAAATGTGCAATGGGTTGTATTGAAAATAAAATGCCGTGTAGATGGGACAGAGTTAAAGACGCGGTCAGGGTGAGTTGGATAAGAACCCCATGACTTATCTTACTGGGGCCCTCTAAAACTCTAAAGATGACCTTGTAAATGGGAATATAAGACTACTGTGAATTTGGGGAGAGTGGGGTGGGGGGTCTAGTGACTGTAGGCAGGAATTCAGGGTAGATTAGATGGATGGCAGTCTTTACATGTCCTAAACTATCAATGCATCTCTGTAAAAGTTTTAAATTCAGTCTGGAGAGAATTCTCAGAAATAAAACCTCATCTGAGGTTTGGAACTTCGTTTAACCACCCTGTACTGACTTGAGAAGACAGCAGGCTGATTCAGTGGTTAGAGCACAGAGCTGTGTACCAAGCAAACCCAACAGCCACTGGCTCACTGTAGAGGCTGAAGCCTCAGCATGCTTTGGTCCTCGCGGTTGTGAAAAGAATCTTAACAGGACCCCTCTGTAAACAAGATGCTGCTTCTCAGTTCAGCGATCCTGAGTAAATAAACTGCAAAAGAACTAAAAGTCCTGTGTAGTTATTTATTGATGGATAGCTACATGGCAATCTTGTCACTCACGGATCAAATTTAAAGAGCAGCTTGCGACACACTGGAATAGGTTTCATCGTGGTCATTGCTTTCAAAAATACTAAACCCATAATTTATGGTAAAGAATTATAGATGGAGGGAGTGCTCCTGACCAATCGGAGCACTCCTTTCCTCTGCATGTGAGACATACTTATTCTGAGAAGAAAGTCTCATGTGTGCTGTTCTGGAAACAAGCACGCAGGAAAGTTTTTTAAAAGGTTGATATACTATTGAGCAATCCCAATCAACTATATATTAAAACTGGTCCTGAGTGGTCTCACTTATATCCTCATGGTATTAAAACTGCTCACCTTGGTTCACATTATCACAGTTATACTGCAGGTACCAGAAAGCCTTTTCCTCAGCTGACTGGTACCGCAATATAAAAGCGTTACATTAACTATGAGCTTACAGGCATAGGGCTCCCCGTCAAGAGCTTAGCCCACCACGCAAGTCATCAGAGGGCTGGCAGTGGAGTGGGAAAGGTAGAAGTCGGTAATGGCAGGCAGGGGATCACATAATCAACCAGATAAAACAATGTATTATAGCTGAGCAAGTTGCTTAAAATACTTTCATTGTGATTTTGTTAATCGAGACCTATAGGGCCCACAGCTTTTCTCCTAGGCAGCTGAGAGTTCCTCTTGAATGTTGTCACACTCAGACAATATCATTTTTTCCACTAAAGACGTCATAATCACACAGACTCATTAAACGACTGCACTGAATATTTTCAATGTCATTTTCTTTGACAAAATGCTGAAATGCCAAACATGCTGAAATACTGCTTAGGCTTTGACTGTACTTAAATACAACACAGAGTTTAAAATATCCAATATGCGCTGGCTTAAAAAGCTATAGTGTGCTGCCTGGAATTAATAATTTTCAGATGCAGTCAGCTACCACCTCCTATATCTGAAGTATTTTTTTAAAGATTTTTCATCTGGCAGTACTGGTCTGATGTGTGGAGCAGCACTCTGTTTGGCGGCTAAAAAAAAGGCAATTTCCTAAATTCCTCTAAATAGCTGAACTGGAACAGGCCAGTTCTGAGCATCCCTACTCACTACTGTACTTTGGTTTTTAAAATAAAAGCAAGAAGAATCATTTTAAAATCACACTACGGCACCCCAGGGTGTGCATAAATGTGGGATAATGGCACTTCTTGGGTGCATAGGGCACTCGGCCCTGCCTCATGCCTTACTTCCTGAGCCGTGCCACTAACCTACGAAAAGGCATACCCTGTCATGCCTTACTACTTAAAGCGATTCAAAAGTTTTCTGCTTATAGTAAATGCTTCTTGTGAGAGGAAACTTACAACTGCAAAAACCTACCTACTGTAGATAGGTTTGATAATTGTTTTCTGCCACCTCTGTAGGAAGGGATCATATTCTTGCCCCAAGGAGTGAGGGAACTTGTCCGCGGAAGAGATCCCTTTCCTTCCTGGTGTTTGCCCTGCCCTTGCACTGGCATGCACTCTGACGTTTGCTCAGGGAGGTGCAGAACCACATACCAATGCACATAGTCAATGGAGTGAGTTTTCGATGCAAACTTCCTTGTGTTAATTAGCAGCTGGAGGGTAATGGCCTTGCTAATCAAGTGCTGCCCTTAATTACCATCCAATTGCTAATTAACATGAGGAAATCTGTTCAGAAAACATACTTCATTGACTATAATGGGGTACACAGTCCAGCAACTCCCTGTGCATACATCACGGTGTAACCTCCCTGCAAATGGGGGTTCCCAAAAGACTTCCAGGAGCTTGCTTGAATGCTCCAAGCCTGAATGGTGTTTGGCGTTTAAGCCATTTATCAGTGAGTGTTTTTAGAGCCTCTGGTACTGTCTCTTAAGAGCTGTCTGCTTGCAGACATAATTAGTTTGTATGGGGGACTGTGTTTCTGTTTGAGTACCACTGAGCTGCTGCCAATTCACTCCATTTTTGCAGTCACTAGGAGTGCAAGGGAACCTATCTGAAAGATGTAACTGTTTGCCAGAAATCATTTAGAGTAATAATGAAATGACAGTTTGTCTAACCTGCTTTCTTTGCAGTCAGAACTGTGTCTGCCTAGTTCCCCATTCTGGTTTTGAACTGCTGAACTGGACCAATCAGTGGGGTAAGCTAGCTCTAAATGGTGCCTTGGACGAATCAGAACTTGGACTCATAATCTGAGCCAGCCACAAGAGGATTGTATGGGCAGTGACTTGGGAGATGTAGTTTAGACTTCGCGCCTTTTGGACCAACAGCAGCAGTCTATTGTGAGTGACAGCCAATCCAGTCAAGAACTGGGAGGAACTCAAAGGAAGTGCCCGCTTTGTCTGTTGGAGTTTCAGTTGAGCTCTGGCAGTGAAGAGGGAAGGAGCCCTGTGCTTTTTCGGTGTGCAGTTTTAGTCGGGAATGTGTAAGGCCCTGAGTTCCGTCTGCAGCTTGTGTAACTGCTTGTTAGGACTGAATCATTCTGTGAAGAGAATCAAAGGATATCTGAAGAGTAGAAACCAGGCTCACCCTGTAGAAGACTGGAGGAATTGCTGAATTGCACTCGGTCTGTCAGGAACTGAATCTGCTGTATGTTCTCCGGTATTGTGCAGTAATTGCGATCGGATACAGATGCAGCCTGCCTGGTATAGTGCTTTCTTTTACCATATAAATGTGTGAAGAGGTTTGTGTACCTCAAGTGAATCCTGCTGCCATTAAGTGACTTTTGCCTGTGACTGTTTACCATATAAATGTGTGAGGAGTCTCTTGAGCTCAAGAGTAGCCCTGCTGACGTTGAAGGACCCTATCTTGTTTGGAGGTCGTGAGTACTAATTCAGGGTCGCCTCTCGTTGAATTGCCACATTAAATCCAATTGGAATCACTGTACTGCTGACTGTTTAAACTAATTTTTCTTTTCTCTGTGTGAAAGGGCCCTACCAGCTGCCACTGCTTGGACTAGCCACTAGGGTTTGGGTACCCAGGGACAGTAACTGATAGGGATAGGACTGTGCACAGAGCCATAGGTAGATGAGTAGAGTGATAAGCCAATTAACCTGATTTCCCCTTGTTGTTATATCCCTAAATAAATCAGAGCTGCTTGTTTCAGCAAAGTTATACTGCCTGAGGTATTTGTTCATGTTAAAGTACTGTACTGTGATTGTTGCACTGTATCTTATTTCACAGGAGGTCCCAGTGCCGGAACCAGTCCTGGGGTAAGTGTATACTGTGGAGGTAATTCTGATATAATGTGTGGGCCACTAGTGGGAAGAAAGGGGGTTGCAGTGTCCCAGAGGGCTGTGACCGTTAGTTTAACTATTGCAAACCCTGACCTCTGGGTGGAGGCACCACCATTGGATCCAGGCCCTCAACCTGTTAGTGGCAAATCAGGCAGGGGTAGTAGCCCCTGGGATAGCGCCATCTAGGGTTACATCTTGAGGCTCACCGCTGGGATTGTGTGTCCTCTAGTGGCCATATTTACGTAACCACTGTTAAGAAAAAAAGGGTACCTCGACAGAAGTGGCTGTGCACCGCTGGTGGAGTGGTGTACTGGGGAGGAGATTGACCCCAAATGCTATGCTTATCCTGGAAATTCCCTGCATCAATACGGACACTGTACAGGGAGTACTTTCCAAGGTGGAAGGTTTACAAAACCCTGTGGTGGTGGGCGGCATGCTAATCTGCTCACCCACACTTTCCTGGCCCTAGTAGAGTTTAAGGATCCCATAGATAGCTCCAAAGTGCCACAGACCATTACCCCAGAGGGAGCCCTCACTGCCTGGAGAGTGATAACTAAGGACAGTAAGACCTGGGGAAATGAGCCCCACCACTGTCTGAAACTTTTGAGGAGAAATTTGCTAAATGGTTGCTGGGGAAGGGAAACTGTGGAGGACTTGAAGAAACTATTCTTCCACCTGGGGTGTTCCTCCAACACCCTCTCCCGCCTCCAGTACCGTAATGGTAGCTGAACCAATGCAGACTCCTATTTTGCACCTGCCATTAGTCACGACTCCACCAGGTTGAGGATCTCTCTGGCACTCCTCCCACTTCAAGGGGAGGATGACTGGGAGACCTGGATAGACCATGTTGCCTCCCAAGTGCTTGAATGGCAATGCTCAGAAGCTGAAAAGCTTAAAGAGGGTTAGTGAGAGCCTCCGAGGTCTTGCCCTGGCTACCATCCGTGCTAAACGGGCCAGTAACCCTGAAGTGACTGCACAGGCCTATCTTGAGGCCCTGGAGAATGTGTATGGGAGCCCAGATTCTGATGAGGACCTATGGTGGAGAGTAAGAGATGCACAACAGTACCAAGGGGAGTTGTTGTCTGTGTATGTATCTCGGCTGGAAAATTGTTGCAAGAATGCCTCAGAAAGGGTAGTTTGCCAGCGATTGAACTGACCGAACCAGGCTGGACAGGATCCTAAGTCTGCCCTCTCAGAACTGCTGTTGCTTCAGTTACGCCTGGCAAATCGACTGGAATCCCCACCCTCCTATGATGAGTTAATGAGAGAAATTGAGGAGTTGAGAAAAGGTGACTCCGGAGGACATGCACCAATAGCTGCGGCCACGACCGAAAGTGACTGAGGGTGACCCATCAAGGAAGTTCAGGGCAGAGGTTGGCAGTCAATGAGTGCTCTGACAAGGAAAAGGTATGCCACAATGAAGGAACTGTTGAGAGAATCGGAATTCAAAAACAGTCCTTTATGAAGGCCACGCCTGCAAGTACGGGCCTTGACCTATAGCCGACTGCATCTGCTATGGGTGAGGGTACCCACCCATGTATCTCCTGCTGATAACAGCTCCGAACTCGATTCCTTGACCATGGAAGTGGAGAAACTGACAGATGTCTCCAAATGCTTATCACGCCAGAGACAGAGATGGCACCAAGGTTTCCAGTTAGTAATACCCCGCCCTGGCTCCCAGTGTGGCGCCCGCCAGCTCAAACTCCAGAAAGTATGTTTTGCTATAATTGTGGAAGGATGGGCACATGAAAAGGGAATGCCGGTCCCCAAAAGACACTGACAAAGTTTCATATAGGCTACAAGGAGAGCTTCGAGAACAAATCAGTGGTTAAGAGGTGTACGAATGATCCCAGTGAGGGCACCAAAATGCTAACTCACGTCCTTTGTGGCAAGGTCAGCTGCCCAGGCCCCCACTCACCGCCTCCAGACTGGTCCAGAATAGTGGGTCCCTTCATGGAGACCACTGTAAAGGTGAATGGAGTGTCTACCAGAGCTGTATTAGACAGTGGCTCCCAAGTGACAATTATGTTCCAGGATTGGTAACAGAAGCATTTGTCAGACGTACTTTTACAACCATTAGAAGGACTGCATGTATGGGGTTAAGTGAGAAGGCCTACCCCTTTGGTCTGGTATATCCGACTTGGCTGTCTTTCCCCACCTCCGTGGCTGGAGTGGCTGAACAAGTAGAGACCCTAGCCTTAGTGTGTCCCCCACTGACTGTACGATGGTGTCCCTTTGTTGATTGGAACAAATGCTCATATGTTCGGAAGGCTGGCACAGTTGTGTTATGAAAAACAGGGTCAAAGACTAGTAGAGCTTTAAGAGTTCCGGCTTTAATTAAGAAGGCCTATGAGGCACAGAGAGATACTGAAAAACAGAACCAGAGGAACCGGTCGGAATTGTATGGAAGAAGGATCCTGAGTCTCTGATCCTGCGCCAAATGCCCAGTGTACCTTACAGGAGAGGTCCGTGATCAGAAAGGATGTTAAGAATAAAATATTAATGTTGGATGCACCAGGCGATGGAAAATTGCCAGAGGGACTGCTGGTCAAGCCTAGTATTTTGCTCGCTAGAGCCCATGCTTATGCCAGAAGGGTAATGGTCCAAGTTCATAATGTGTCTGAAAGAGACATTCGAGAAATAGAGGTTGCATCCTGGCTAATGTGCATTGTGCAGACACTGCAATGCTACCCAGCAGCAAGAGTTCAAGGAAGAATGACAGAGTAACGCCTGACTTGTTTGATTTCGGCGACTCCGCTGCCAGCTGAATGGAAAGTGAGATCAGTGAGAAGCTTGCCTGTCAGAGACCAGGTGTTTTCTTTAAAGGAATGGGATGTAGGATGCGCAAGGGAGCTGAGCACAATATCCGCTGCATGATGAAAGACCATTTCGTGAGAGGTCTCGACGCCTGGCACCTGCTGACACAGATGATGTGAGACGGCATCTGCAAGAGATGTTAGCTGCTGGTGTAATACAAGAATCCAGAAGCCCTTATGCTTCCCCCATTGTGGTAGTCAGGAAAAGAATGGACAGTAAGGATGTGTGTGGATTATCGACCTAAACCGGCGGACTATCCCTGATCAGTACACAATGCCCCGATTCAGGGATGCTTTTGACTGCCTAAACGGAAGCAAGTGGTTTCTGTGTTGATCTCCGCAGTGGTACTACCAGATCCCGATGGCCCCAGAGGACCGTGAGAAGACAGCCTTTATCTGTCCGCTTGGCTTTATGAATTCATGAGGATACCTCAAGGGATTTCAGGTGCCCCAGCCACTTTTCAACGATTGATGGAGCGGCAGTGGGGACATGAACTTACTAGAGTGCCTGGTATACCTAGATGATGTTATTGTGTTTGGCAGCTCACTGGAGGAACATAGAGCAGATTATTTAAGGTATTGGACCGACTGGAGGACTTTGGCCTTAAACTGTCCATTGATAAGTGTCAATTCTTTCAAACATCAGTAAAGTATGTGGGACATAGTATCCACCGAGGGAATAGAGACCCACCCAAGTAAAGTTGAGGCCTGGCCACCTGAGCCACACAGCCCAAAATCTAAAAGAACTGCAAAGATTCCTGGGATTCTGTGGTTATTATCAGCGCTTCATCAAGGACTATTCAAGAGTGATCCGCCCTTTACTTAACCTTACTCAAGGGTATCCCCCAACCCACAAAAAATACCAAAAATCAGCATCCCTCAAGACTGAAAGAATGTATTTTCATCCGAGTGAAGTATTTGGGGCCCGCTGGACTCCTGATTGTGAGACTGCTTTTCATGAGATCATATATCAACTTACCCATGCTCCAGTGCTGGCCTATGCCGATCCAAGAAAACCTTACGTCCTGCACACTGATGCTAGCTTGCAAGGGGTTGAAATGTTGTACCAAGAGCACGAATGGCCTGAGACCAGTGGCCTTTGCCTAATAGAAGCCTGACCCCATCCGAAAAGAACTATCCTGTACATAAGTTAGAGTTCCTAGCTTTGAAGTGGGCCATTGTTGACCAATTCCATGAGTACTTGTATGGGGCTAAAATACTAGTAAAACTGACAATAATCCTTTGACCTATGTGCAGACCTCAGCTAAGTTGGATGCCACTGGCCATAGGTGGCTTTCTGCATTATCTACATATGACTATGCTCGAATACCGAGCAGGTCTGAACCACATAGATGCTGATGCTCTCTCCGGAGGCCTGTTCCCCAGAATGATTGGGTCCGATTGGCAGAACCTGACATTCAGGCACTCTGCCGGAAGTTTGACAGGGAGGAACAATGTCCACGGACGAGTGGACTGCATGGTGGATTGCTTGGGACCCTCTGAGAATTGCATACCTGCTGCTTATTGCCACTTTTCTGCAATAGACATTGGTGCACTGCCTCAGCTGGACAATGACAGTATTCAGCAGGCTCAATCCCGCTGATCCCATGATCAAAGCAGCTTTAGAAGCCCTCTATGCAGGAAAGGATGTGTCCAAATTACGCCCACTGATTTGAGAACTGCACTGTTATACAAAGAAGGTCCTAAGTTGAAACTGATCAATAAACTGTTATACAGAGAAACAGTAGACAGAGGGGACAAGTAGACAAACAACAACTAGTGCTGCCCACTGCCCTTCGAGACTCAGTACTGAGGTCCTTGCACAACCACATGGGGCACCTTGGTATAGACAGAACACTTGACTTGGTGAGATCCAGATTCTATTGGCCTAAGATGGGGGCTGATGTGGAGCAACACATTTGAACTTGTAGTCGCTGCCTACAGAGGAAAGCTTTGCCCCAGAGGGCTGCCCCCCTTGTTAACATCACCACCAGTGCACCCATGGAGCTGGTCTGTATTGATTTTCTGAGTTTGGAGTCAGATCAAAGAAATATCAGTAATGTGCTGGTGGTCACTGACCATTTCACGAGATATGCCAAGCTTTCCCACCAAAGACCAGAAAGCATCCACTGTGGCCAAAGTACTTGTAGAAAACTTTTTTGTTCACTATGGGGCTCCACAAAGAATCCATTCTGATCAAGGGAGAGACTTTGAGAGTCGTCTCATCAAAGAGATGCTTTCTCTGTGGGGAGTGCGAAAGTCCAGAACCACTCTTACCACCCCAGGGGACCCACAGCCTGAACGCTTCAACCGCACTTTGCTAGATATGCTAGGCACCCTGCACCCAAAGGACAAGCCTAGATGGAGCCAACAAATTAGCACCCTGGTACATGCTTATAACTGCACCAAAAGTGATGCCACTGGTTCTCCCCTACCGCCTGATGTTTGGAAGAGAAGCTCGACTACCGTAGATGTGTGTTTTGGGGTTCTCCTGATGGGGTTCAAGCTGACAACTATTTACAGTATGTGCAGAAGTTAAAGGCCCAGCTAACCTCATGCGTACTAACTGGCTCAAACCATGGCTGCCAAAAGAAATCTGGGCCAACAAAGAAAAGGTATGATAAAAGGTGAAAGCACAGGAACTCCAGGAGGGAGATCGGTATTGCTAAGAAATCTGGACTGCATGGCAACACAAGATTGCTGACAGATGGCACCATCTCCTCACATTGTAGTGGGCAAACTAGATGATCTGCCAGTGTACAAAGTAAGGCCTGAGAATAATTCAAAGATGTAAAACAATGCATAGAAATCATTTACTGCCCATTGGACAAATCTTGATTGAGTCTGAGCCCCAGAAGATGCTCCTCTGGACTAGTGACTAGAGCTGCTAAGAAAAGATCAAGAAAGTCTGCAGCTACAGAAGCAAAGTTAAGGTGTTCCTCCACAAGTCCCAGTTGAGCATGACTGTCAGTCCATATCAGAAGAAAGTGAGAGTGACTTTGAATACTATCCTTCTTCGAACTGAGTCAATTGTTTGGGGCAATCCCTAGTCAATACTGGAGATGAAGTTGGGCCTTCTGGACTGTCTAAGCCCCAGCTTGTCCCTGGAGCCAATGCTCCCAGAAAGTGAGGTGCAAAGCATCAGATCAGATGAAATGGAATCATTGTGCATGGTTGAACTGTTTGAGCTTCAGGGAGGAAAATGATGGATTGGGGCAGGCTGGTGATACACCAGAACCAGAAGAGTATTTTGAGGCCCTGACAGTCCACTGCCAGTGTCCGAAAGCTCTCCATGCGAGCCAAATGTTGTGGACTCAGAAACTGTAACTCCTGAGCTGAAAGTGCCCCAAGTTCTAGCCTCTACCCCATGGAGACTCCTGACAAGTGAGGACAATGTTGAAAATGAGGCTCAGAGTGCAGAGACTGTAACAGTTCCCCTAGAAAGACTGGTCGAGCTGTAAAGCCTGTGGTGCACCTCAGTTATGATTTTCTTGGGAGGCCTGAGGACTTGCCTCTCAATGTTGTCCATAAAGGAGTGTATGTGTCCCCGAGCTCATTGCCCAAACTGAGCGTCAGTGCTAACTCCAAGTTACTTGTGTTGCCCTTCTAACTATGGTGCCTTGCCCCGTCCGCCCCAAGGTAACTGATAGGAAGGGCCTCTCTCTTCAGGTTTCATGTACAAGAGGTAATAACTTGAGTTATGGTACAATGTGTGTAATACTGTGTAAAGAGGACTGACTGCAATGTTTCAGAAATGTGTTCTTGAAAAATGATATATTGACTGATGATTACATGTGTGAGCCTAATGCAAATGTATATGGTTGCAGTTAAAACTTATGGGGTACTTGCTTGACGCGACGACAAGCTTCCCAGGCTAGGAAGGGGTAACCCTCTGCAAATGGGGGTTCCCAAAAGACTTCCAGGAGCTTGCTTGAATGCTCCAAGCCTGAATGGTGTTTAGCGTTAAGCCATTTATCAGTGAGTGTTTTAGAGCCTCTGGTACTGTCTCTTTAAGAGCTGTCTGCTTGCAGACATAATTAGTTTGTATGGGGGACTGTGTGCTTCTCTGTTTGAGTACCACTGAGCTGCTGCCAATTCACTCCATTTTTGCAGTCACTAGGAGTGCAAGGAACCTATCTGAAAGATGTAACTGTTTGCCAGAAATCATTTAGAGTAATAATGAAATGACAGTTTGTCTAACCTGCTTTCTTTGCAGTCAGAACTGTGTCTGCCTAGTTCCCATTCTGGTTTTGAACTGCTGAACTGGACCAATCAGTGTGGGGTAAGCTAGCTCTAAAATGGTGCCTTGGACGAATCAGAACTTGACTCATAATCTGAGCCAGCCACAAGAGGATTGTATGGGCAGTGACTCTGGAGATGTAGTTTAGACTTCAGCGCCTTTTGGACCAACAGCAGCAGTCTATTGTGAGTGACAGCCAATCCAGTCAAGAACTGGGAGGAACTCAAAGGAAGTGCCCGTTTTGTCTGTTGGAGTTTCAGTTGAGCTCTGGCAGTGAAGAGGAAGGAGCCCTGTGCTTTTTTTGTGCAGTTTTAGTCGGGAAATGTGTAAGGCCCTGAGTTCCGGTCTGCAGCTTGTGTAACTGCTTGTTGGGACTGAATCTGCCCTGTGAAGAAAATCAAAGGATATCTGAAGAGTAGAAACCAGGCTCACCCTATGAAGACTGGAGGAATTGCTGAATTGCACTCGGTCTGTCAGGAACTGAATCTGCTGTGTGTTCTCCGGTATTGTGCAGTAATTACTATCGGATACAAGATGCAGCCGCCTGGTATAGTGCTTTCTTTTACCATATAAAATGTGTGAAGAGGTTGTGTACCTCAAGTGAATCCTGTTGCCATTAAGTGACTTTTGCCTGTGACTGTTTGCCATATAAATGTGTGAGGAGTCTCTTGGAGCTCAAGAGTAGTCCTGCTGACGTTGAAGGACCCTATCTTGTTTGGAGGTCGTGAGTACTAATTCAGGGTCGCTCCCTGTTGAATTGCCACATTAAATCCAATTGGAATCACTGTACTGCTGACTGTTTAAACTAATTTTTCTTTCTCTGTGTGAAAGGGCCTCACCAGCTGCCACGGTTTGGACTAGCCACTAGGGCTTGGGTACCCAGGGACAGTAACTGATAGGGATAGGCCTGTGCACAGAGCCATAGTAGATGAGTAGAGTGATAAGCTAATTAACCTGATTTCCTGTCCTTGTTATATCCCCCTAAATAAATCAGAGCTGCTTGTTTCAGCAAAGTTATACTGCCTGAGGTATTTGTCTATGTTAAAGTACTGTACTGTGATTGTTGCACTGTATCTTATTTCACAGGAGGTCCCAGTGCCAGAACCAGTCCTGGGGTAAGTGTATACCGTGGAGGTAATTCTGATATATTGTGTGGGCCACTAGTGGGAAGAAAGGGAGGTTGCAGTGTCCCAGAGGGCTGTGACCAAGTTAGTTTAACTATTGCAAACCCTGACCTCTGGGTGGAGGCACCTGCCATTGGATCCAGGCCCCTCAACCTGTTAGTGGCAAATCAGGCAGGGGTAGTAGCCCCTGGGATAGCGCCATCTAGGGGTTACAACAGCATATGCCAGCGCGAGGGCGGGATGAGAACCAGGAAGGGAAAGGACTGGCTGGATGGCACCTCAGGGCAAAAATACAATCCCTTCCCACAGGAATGGGGCAGAAAAAAATGATCAACCCTAACTAAGTAGGTTTCAGCTGTTGTAAGCTTTCTCTGTGAGGAAACTTTAGTGAAACTTCTTAAAAAGCTTTAATTACTTCTTATAACACTATACTACTTATGCTGCTCCTACTGTTACTACTGTACTATTACTTCTGTTCTACTGCTACTGTACTCCTGTTACTACTCTACTACTACTGTACTAATGCTACTACTGCTATTGTACTACTACTGCTGCTACAATTGTACTACTGGTACTGTAACTGTACCACTACTCCTACTGTACTACCACTGCACAATTGTACTACTGGTACTGTGACTGTACCACTACTCCTACTGTACTACCACTGAACAACTGTACTACTGGTACTGTGACTGTACCACTACTCCTACTGTACTACCACTGCACAACTGTACTACTGGTACTGTGACTGTACCACTACTCCTACTGTACTACCACTGCACAACTGTACTACTGGTACTGTGACTGTACAACTACTCCTACTGTACTACCACTGCACAACTGTACTACTGGTACTGTGACTGTACCACTACTCCTACTGTACTACCACTGCACAACTGTACTACCGGTACTGTAACTGTACCACTACTCCTACTGTACTACCACTGCACAACTGTACTACTGGTACTGTAACTGTACCACTACTCCTACTGTACTACCATTGCACAATTGTACTACTGTTGCTGTTACTTCTACTGTACTACTGCTACTGTACTATTATAGCTGTTGCTACTACTGTACTACTGCTTCTATATAACTACTACTACTAGTCTGCAATAAATTAAAAGAAAAAGAAATACATGTCAGATATAAAGAGAACTGTGAGTAAGTACTCTATCTTTTCAAAATTCTTCTGAAGACATCAGCTGCCATTTCATGACATATAATATTCTACCATCAAAATTCAGAAGAAAGGTGATTTTAAAGAGGGGAAGGTCACCCAATGGGTCAGTGCGTAGTGCGTCGGTCTCCCGTGCCAGCAACCTACGTTTGGAAGCAGATACAGGAGCTGGATCTGGTGGCTGGGGTGGTGCTGCCGGACGGCAACGTTCCCAGATGGGGAGGAGTGAGTCCGTGGTTCCACAGATGCAGCAACCCCTAGGGTGGTCAGGGAAGCTTGCCTCCTTAACAGGGTGACAATGAGTGGTCGTGTAGACTCCAGGGACACTGCTTGGTGCTTAGTGGGAGTGGAACAGGGCTGTTGGAGACAACTGGGGGGAAGTGCACATGCGTTGAGCTGTCTGAATGATAACTGTCAGCACCCTTGGATCCTGCTCCATGTGGAAGCCAGCAGCAATGATGGTGGCAATGAGAGAAGCAGGCCAGACTGAGGGGTCGCCAGCTGCGTGACGTGGCAGTGAGGTGCAAGTGGTGCCTTGAGAGACAGACAGTTATATAGAAACAAGAAAGAAGATGGCTGGCCCAGTGGGGCAGCGGGTGGAGATGCCAGCCGTCACACCACCACCACACTGGTAAGCCTGGTTCAGAATTGGACTAGAGTCACGGGGGGTGGAGGATCGAGTGCCTGATGAATGGTCTCCTCTCCTGGGCAGAAGGAATTAGCTGCACTGCCCAAGTACTGCCACTATGTGGTGGCATGGTTGCAGGGCAGTTGGTGCCCCAAGAACTTGAGGATGGCTGGTGACGGGATGCATGGCACCTGTCTCCACACACATGCACAGTTACAACACTGCATGCTGCTGGCTGTGAGGGGCAGAAAATGGAAATGAAGCCGGCAGATGATGCTTGACTAACTCCCTCACCCATACTGCTGATTGGGATTCTCCAGTGTATCTAGATGTGGAGACGGTGGGGGAGGACTGCCCTTCCTCTCCTGGTCCCACCATGGGGGTAATCTTTGAGGGATTGCTGATGGGGTAAGTCCTATGGGAGGCTGGCTGTCAGTCGGAGTTGGGTTGGGATGGGATGGAAAGAGAGATGATGCTAGGAAAGAAAAACACTTGGTTAAAGGGGAACAGTATCAGCCCTAAGAGCTCCACACCCAAGTTTGGGGCTGGTCCCAATTTGCAATTTGTGTGCAAAAACATTTTGTTTTACTTGCTGTTTACTGTACTATAGTAGGCTGCATCAGATTAATTGTTCTTACTTCCAGGCTACATTTTCTGTAACTACAAATTCTAGAATCCCCTGCAAATGACATCATAGCTGGGATGCAGCAGTGGGAGATTCAATAGCCTGTAGTGCATGTTACAGCTTGTATAAGCTCTGATCAAAAGTTTGCTAACTGGATCTTAACTCACAAGTGGTGGAGTCATGAGCGAGTTACAGAAGTCCTGCTACCTCACAAGGGATGATAAACTACATGTTTTGAGTCAAGCCACTGCATATTCAACTTATACATCACCAGTTTCCTAGTTATTGCTATGGATTGGAGAACCAGTTTGGATAAGTTCAGAACCTTTGAAAACAAGTGTCATTTCCAGTAAATGAACCTTATCAGAACTTTTTTCAGGTTCTGGTAAGGTTCTGATCAATTTTAAAACATATTTTGGAGCTTAATATATTCCTCCAGCAAGTCTTCATCTAGAAAGAAGGCTGTCAGTGATGTAAAGGCATAGAAAGAAGGCTGGCAGGCAGGGGAGAAAGGACCCAGCGAGCCAGAACTGCACTAAGTAGTCATGCTCGCAGTGGCACAAAAAAAAAAAATGAAATACTAACTAGGTATATTACACTAATCAGATTTACTGGAGCTCCCCCTCCCCTCTAAGTTGTTTTCAGATTTCATTCCCTTTTTACCTGCAATAGCTTACGGGTAGAAAATGATAATTAAAACAGTTTTGTACTTTATTTTTAATTTTTTATTTATTAGAGTCCAGGATTACAATTACCTTTGAGCCAAGGTTCTTTTACAAAGGTTCCACATCAGGATGAGAACAAACAGGCAGGACATTAATTAAACGCTCCTGCTCGGGGAACATTCTATTGTACGCTGATGATGCAGTCATCTTTGCCTCAAGTCGTAACCCTATTGCCCTCCAGGACTCGCTGCAGAAGTCCTTCGCTGAAGCCGAGGGCTGGTTCAAGGAACATAGATTGGTGATAAATCTTAAAAAAACAAAAACCATGTTCTTCACTCATCCTCAAAACAAGTCCTGCAACTTCAAACTCCTCATTCACTCTGGGTCCTCTTTCCACTCAAACAAGTCTGCTCCTATAAATACCTAGGGATCCATTTTGACCCCTCCCTCTCCTTCCATGGACACATAGCTGCCCTAGCCACTGCCACTAATATCCGATTGGGCATCTAGCATGGTATAAACACTGCCTCCCAGAGGCTCTTCACTCAGTCACCTCCTCTATCCTGTCCCTAGTGGACTATGGACTGCCGGTATGGTGCTGCTGATCAGACTGCACTCCATAAAATTCGCACTACTTTGAATAAGGCCTGCAGGTTAATTACTGGGGCACCTAGTCTAACACACACCTGTCTACTGTACGCTAAAGCGCTGGTACTTGATCTTGACGAGTGCCTCAAATATCTGACCTGTACCCTTACAAAAAGGACCCTCCTTGGGCTATCCCTGCCAGGATTGACCACCACCATACGCCGCTCTGTCCCACTAGTTCATACTCGGACCTCTGGGAAAACCTCTCTTGTTATCCCTAGAGCTAGGACCTCTCTTGGCCAAAGAGGCTTCAGCTTTAGGGCCCCCTCCTGGTTCAACACACTGCCCCCCTCCATCTCCGAAGTTCCAACTATATCGTGCTTCAAAACTTCCTTACGTAACCACCTTATTAACACCCGAAGCTGTAATTGCCACTAGTCAAAGCCGTACTCAATACTTATGACAAAGCTTACTACTAAGCTGCTAAGGACAACATAACTCTGGTATTGTTTGCATCAATCCTACCTGTACCAGCTTCTTTGTATCTATGTCTTAAGTTACTGTTATACTGTGTATTTTCGTTTGTCTTACTGTGACAAGGTACCTTTGTAAATGAGCCTATGGCTCAAAGGTTTTCCAAACTGCTGTTTAAATAAATAAAAAAATATATATATATTACAAGATAACAGGTTACAGTGGTTTATCATCACATGAGTACATACAGATTAGGCAGCACTAGGGGCATGCACAGGACAGGGATAACACTGATAACGAGAACTTGGTGAGACATGAGAAGAAGATGCTGCCAGAGGCAATTGTCAAAACACACAGGAAGTGCAAGTAGGAGGGGGATGAGGGGGAAAGGTACAGTGGGAGAGTAGGGGGGATGGATGAGAAGTGACAAGTACCAAAAAGGAAACAGCAGGTTAGAGAAGTCAGTCGCATGTGGTGGAGGCAGAGAGGAATAGGCAGAGGTTAGATTTGAATGGCCTAGCTTAGGTAGGGAGGAGATGACCCTGGTGAGACCATTTAGCCAGATGGGAGCTCTGTAGGCAAAAGATCTTTGTCCCTGTGAGGTCCAGCATCTTGAAATATGCAGAAATTGAGATAAAGAGCCCTGGTGAGGTGGGGATTCTGTGCAGGTTGTAGCAGAGCTTGAGCTCCGGGAGGGCAAGCCCATCAATGTTTTAGCCATTATGCATATTAAATACTTGATGCACTTGAGAGTTGAAGCCAACCAGTTTGGGCGTATAGGTCACACATATGGGTGAGACGATGGGATTCAGAGATGAGTCGGCAAGCTTTGTTCAAAGCCATAGATATACACCTGAGGGCAGTGTTGGAAGTGGAACTGTAGATGATGAGGTCCATAGTCGATAGTTGAGATCACCGAGCTCTGAACTGTGATCCTTAAGGCTTCCAGAGTTAGGCATTGCCGGGGGCGCTGTGGAGCCTGAGCTGTGTGTAGCAGATTTTGTCAGCTCCTCACAGCCTGGAAAGAAAAATACCTTATTTTACATTTTGCGCTCATAAAAGTGAAATTTGGACTGCAGCATTGAATCGAGCGACCCAGAAAACATCAAGATGGGTAACCCCAAGAAGGAAAAGTATTCAGGAGGAGCGGGGAAAAGTAAACTAACAGGAGGAGCTGGGAGAGTGGAAGACACTATGGTCGAGGAGGACAGGCCTAATACAGGAGAAACGATTTCCACTCTGGGCCATAAACTTCAGACCCTTATAGCATCTGTCTCAGTCCTCAATCAGAAAGTAGATGATTTTAACGGAAGAGTACTGCTCCTGGAAGCGACAGTCGAGGGCATTAAAGGAGATATTCGGGAGGTTCACAAGCAGGCAGATGCTTCGACCGCAGCGACTATGCTCCTTATTAAGGAGAACCAACATTTGAAGGCCAGACTGGAGGCCCTTGAGGATCAAGCTCGGGCTGCGAATATCCGGATACTGGGTCTCCCGGAGGGACTGGAGGATGATCATCTAACCCTTGGTATTCACAAGTGGCTCACCGAAAAATTAGCCCTTGAGAATTTGGACATTGACTGGGAGGTCAGAAAAGTGTACCGAGTGAGCCTGAGAGGCAGATCACAGAACACTGGGGCACCTCGAACTCCTATGCTAGTGACTTTGGGAGTGGCAACGCGGGACAGAATACTCAAACAGGCCAGAAGACCAGCACCATTACTGCAAGACGACCAACAGGTGCATTTTTTCCCGGACATTAGCTGCTCTACAAGGCAGTGCCGTAAAAAATTTGATGGGAGTGAGGCGAGTTCTGTGTGATATAGGAATCCCACATACAGTGATTTTTCCAGCAAGACTTAGAATAGTATACCAAAGTAAGGTGTACTTGTTTACAGACCCCGTTGAAGCTGGTAAATGGGCAGACTGGAAAGCGGCTGAATTCCGTAAGAGAACTGTCGGATCGGACGATGAAGACGACGAGGGGACATCGTGAGGTTTTTCCCAAGCCCTCCGGGACTTTTAAGTTACTGTGTAAACACTTAAGATAGTATTTGAACCTTGCAGTGCTATTAGAATAGTAACCAATGCGCAGTTGTTCCCTGGGATCCTTTTCTTTTATAATAACTCGGGAACTGGTTCAAGATAATGAACAAATATTATTTGATCACTGCCGCATATTATTCTGTAGGACAAAATATTCTAGCTATTTAGCTCCGAGAGACTTATATGAGAAGGCATAGTTTTGTATGTTGAGATATTACTTTGCCTAAATTTAGGCTTAATGACTCTTCACTTTAGTCTATTAAGGGATATACTCAGGCTGCGGGTTACTGCTAATCTACTTTTCCTTTTTTCCTTTTCTATGTTTTTTACATTTAGGTAATTGCATGGCACCATTAGCTCCTCTTGTAGGAGCGTGGCTAAGTACTGGTCTTAAAATATATGTATTTTACTAATCTTGGTTTATGCCATGTAGCTCTTGGGCTCTGTTTACAGCAAAAATGTAGTATCTATTAAATTTATGGGAATAATAGTATGTTAGGTACCCCCACATGCTGTAGAAATATATAGTGGATGCGTAGAACTCCTGCGATTAAGGGATCCATTGTGGCTCCCAGTGGTGATGTAAAACTAAAGATGGTTTGTCTACTATATGAGATGTATACCTGTTATACTTATAACAAAAGGAAAAAATAAAGTATAAAAAAAAAAAAAAAGTTAGGCATTGCCTATGCTTGCAAAGCAGGCCAATATGTGTGTTAGCCGCTTTGGCAACATTGTCAATGTGAGTCCCATAGGATAGACAACTGTCAAGAGTGATTCCAAGGTATCTGGAGGTTTGCACTTGTTCTAGGATTGCACCTAGGCAGTTTGCAATAGTGAGGGGGTGGTCCCAGCGCCTGTTTTGTGAGCTGCAGAACAGCATGGACTTTGTTTTTTTATAGTTGAGGACAAGTTCATGTTTACTGAACCAGTTTTCAACTGAGGAGAAGCTATGCTGTAGTTTGTTTTGCAGAAGGTGGGGGTTCTTGTGGGTGGAGGGGATGACAGCATTATCAGCGTATAGGAGGAGCTGCTCTGGACAGGATTGTGGAAGACTATTTAGGAAGACACTAAAGAGAAGAGGCCCAAGGATTAACCCTTGTGGCACTCCAGAGCGCAGTGGTCTGGCATCAGAGAGAAAGTCAGCTATTTTCACTCTTTGTGAGCGGTTTTCCTGGTAGCTCTTAAACCAGGATGTAGATTCAGGGGACAGTCTGGTATTTAGCAGCTGAGAGAGTAGTAGATGATGGACGGTATAGAATGCCTTTGTCAGATCAATGAAGACCGCCCCTATAAGAAGGCTATTGTCCAAAGAACTATGGATTCCACCAGTGAATTCAAGGAGGGCTGAGGTGGTACTGTGACCTTTTCTAAAGCTGTGCTGTTGAGCACACAGGACATTGTATTTATCAAGGTATTCTGTAAGCTGGTCCGATATTATACGCTCTATGGCCTTGGAGATCGGGGGTTGTATGGAGATGGGCAGATAGTTCACCAGGAGGGCCCTGTCCCCGCTCTTGTGGACTGGTGTGACAGAGGTGGATTTCCATTTGTCAGGGAACTGGCTGAGAGAGAGGGACAGCTTGAAGATTTTTGTTAACAGCAGGAGCATCTCGTCGAGGGTGAGGGCAAGCAGCTTGAGGTCAAGGGAGTCCCCACTTGACCTGGACCTAGCAACGGCTTTACTGATGTAATTGCGAGCGTCACACGGTTTGACTGATTTGAAGTAGAATGGAGGCCGGTTTGGAGAGAGGGTGGGACTTGAGGGGAGAGTTTGGAGGTCAGATTCATTGAAATAGTCAGGTGCAAGAACAGAGCTGAGGTCAATGACAGCTGAGCTGAATGAATTTGCTATGGTAGTTGGGTCCAGCGTTGTGATACCATCTACGACCAGCATAGTGGGTGAGTTTTTCATCTGCTTTCCGGTAATTTCTTTAATATTGTTCCAAAATGAATTCCCCTTGCCCCAAGTGTTTGTCGGGCATGCTTATAGTAGGTACTTTTCTGCTGGCAGACTAATTTTGTGCAGTTATTATGAGCTTGTTCATAATTCTGTAGGTCTATTTGCTTTCCAGTTTCCCAGAGTCCATGCCCAGAGATGGTCCCTGGATTTTAGTTGTGCTAGTAGTTCAGAGGAAAGCCAGGGGTTGCACAGGCCTTTGACTTTCCGCTTTTTGAAAGGGGCATGAGAGTCACTTTAGGCTAAAAGGTTCTGAAAATGTTGATCAGGCTTTGAGAACTCTCTCAACTTTTCATGGCTTATCAGAACCTTGCAGAATCTTAGAACCTTTCTGGTTCTCCCATCCCTAGTTAGAATTTTTTTTGCTATTTTTGGGCCTAGCCCCCATGATCCTCCTTTGGAAGTCAGCCCCTCCACCCCGCCTGCTAGCCCCCCATGCCCAGGCTTACCCCCCTGGGCAGGGCCACTGAGGGGGGCCCCATGGACATTGTAGGCAATCCCTGGCTTACCCCCTGGGTAGGGGTCATGGGAGTGGGACCTCTCCCTCGGTGGATGTCGGAGGCAGTGGAGACAGTGGCAGGGTGGGAGCGTCATGCCCAGTGGCCAGCTTTTCTGAAGGCTGAATCCCTAGAGGGCAGGGATGTGCAATGACGTCCAGCATCCGCCTGTTCCCCAGAGAATGGCGCCAGCTGCAGCAGTACCCCCTGCCTCTGCTAGGGGTCCATAAAGCACTGGACACTCTTTCCCCCTTCCTCTGGAGTAGGAGAGCAGTCCCTAGGATGCTTGATCCTTCTCCCCCTGGACGGCCCTCTGACTCCCAGGTCCATTCCCCAGGTCGTCAACATCACAAGCGGAAATCCAACCACTATGCCAGTGGGCTGACAGAATTTTTAAATCTATTTGTTTGCAGACTTAACTGTTTCTGTCATCTATTTATTTATTGAATTGATTCACCAGGAAAGGCACACTGAGCAAAACAATGCTCATCTCCTTTTGTGACCGGGGGAGCGGGGTACATAGGAGAGGATAACACGCAGGTTATCACTGAGTAAAACATTTAACATTACAGTTTGTGCACTGGAGAGGAATACTCGCTGGTTTTCCAGTACAATACATATAACATTACATTCATGTGCACACTTAATAGGAAGGAGTTACAGCTTAGTGACAGGTTACATGCAGGAACAGTTAGGCACAGGACAAGATGATCCAGTCATAGTGTAGAGTACATAAACTGGAAGTGGAGTAAGACAGCAAGACAGCAGAAGTGTAATAAGTGAAACAGTTGGTTTAAAAGCCCAGCTTAGCAGCGTCTGATTTCACCTACTGACTTCAGTGCTATACTAGGCAGTTTGTGATGTTATCGGCATTGTGAAAGCTGCTCTCGATTGGTGCAGTGTTCAACTGCGATAACACTAACCTTCTAGATGTCAATTATGACAATGCTTACAGTGACAGATTTTACTGTCTTGCCGTTAGTGTTGTCATCAGCCAAGATATCACTTTTGTATTGTCATTTTCATCCCCACTTCTTGTATAAACAGGGAATGTGCACACATAAACACTGCCCTGAGGAAGAGGGCTTTTCAGTCTAGCATCAATTTGCCCATAAACCTCCAGCTTTGACAGGGTCCCTTCAGTGCCACAGACTAAAAGTTAGGGTCAACAGAAAATCAGGGAGTGACCTCCACCCCTGTTGCTGAAGATACTAATATATGGTAAGGCAAGGCAAATTTATTTATATTGTGCTCAATCCAGCGAGGGCTCGGAGTGCTTTACAAAGTTAAGTACCAGTCACAACACAAATATACTACCGTATTAAACAATGAGTAAAACAGAATTGGATTATGTCATATTAAAAGCTTGAACAAGAAAGTTTTCAATGAGGCTTTAAAGGCCTCCACCTTGTTGGCAGAATGAATGGAAATAGGGCACAGAATTCCATCAAATAGGGGCGGTCACTCTGAAGGCTCTGTCACCAGATGATTTGAGCCTAGACAGAGGGACAGGCAACAGACCAGCATCGGTGGAGTGGAGAGGGCAGACTGGACGGTATGGATTCAGGAGCTCTTTTAAGTAATCTGGTCCCAAATTATTGTACTATTTTTACTAAAACCATATGCTATAAAATATAAACTATAGGCGACCATACACAACTCACTTTGTGTTTCCACCTTGGGGTTGAAATAACAGCACAGGCCTCTTCAGCTTCACTATCAAGGTCTATACGCTGTTATCTCAACCCCTTGATGGAAACACAGGCTTGTTGTGTAAGGTCACCCATATATTATTCCTGAATGTGAAGGCTGAGAGACCTGAATGCCAAGTCGTGGTCACGTGGACACGAATGGAAATTAACAGGAGGTAGGTTCAGGAGGGATGTGAGGAAGTACTACTTTACAGAAAGGGTGGTGGAACCTTGGCACAGTCTGTCAGCTGAGGTGGTGGGTGCGAAAACAGGGGATTCAAGCAGGGCTGGGCATAATGAAAGGAATAGTGGTTACTGGGGGCAACAGGACCAAGGAAGAGAACAGAGAGAGAGAGAGGATGGGAAAGGTTAGTACCCTGGAGGAACAGTAGGTTCCAGGGATTATAGGGAACTTGGGCATTATAGGTAACTTGGGCAGACTGGATGGACCTCTGATCTTGTTCTGCTGTCATTGTCTATATTTCTATATTTCTAGTATTCCTTATATTTTGTTAATTTGTTCAGTGCAGAAGCAGCAGCAGGAGAGGAAGTGCTCTGGAGACTGACAACACAGAAATAACCTGTGCACACTGAGGAAAAAAACACCACATGAAGCTCTAACCCCGTATTGGGGATGGGGGCAGAGATGAAGAGGGTGAACGACAAGCACATTTCCCCTTGTTAAGAAAGTTTTTTATGCAATACTGTCTCACAGAAACATATACAATGATGGCAGAATGAGACTGATGACCCAATCTGCCCATATTACCCTATCATACCCCAAGATCTACGGTCTCTGTGGAGTCTTTGCTTACAACATTCCCGCCTTTTGTTATCTGTGTTTCTGTCCCCACTTCCTGCTGAGTAGTTAATATCCACTTGACTCTGTCCCAATCGTGTCTGAGCCATTTATGGTTTTGGCACCCCACCATACCTGCCAGCATAGCATTCCATGGCTCAACCACTCTTTCTGCAAAATAATGCTTGCTCACATCCTTTTTATTTATTTTATACAGTATGTGTTTTATTGAAAATTCAGAAAATTACAGAAACCCAATAATGCATTTCAACATTTCTTATATAAAAGATTCAGAACGTAGTTCCAACCATATAAATCACTTTCGGTAATCAAGTCTCTTGGCGTCACTATAACCTATACTATGTGCTGGCATTATATCAGTAGACAAAAAATACATGTTCAACCATGCAACATGCAACATCCTTAATGTCAGTTATACAATGGCAAGAACATTTCCTGGACTCTGATTGGTCAGGGTGTCCCTGGCACAGTGAGGTTATCCCAGCACAACCTCACTGTATGGATTTCTTGAATGATTTTTTTTATTTTCTCTTGAGAAACAGATATACTGTATATTGCCACACTAAAACTCTACTAAAAACATTTGTATTTTTTATTTATTTTGTATAATGGCGGGCCATTGTATAATAGCAATAATGCACTCCAGGGTGTGGGTTGTGGTGGCATAACTTCACTTCTGGGACGCTGGACACACTCGGCTTGCGGCCTTGTGTCCAACCACCCAGGCATGAGGTTATCCCAGCATAACCCACACCCTGCCCTGCATTATTGCTTAATTTAACACAAACATAAGTTAATAGGCTGTCATCATCTACCCCCCACAAGTCCCAGTTATACAGGTTCCTCATATATCCTTTTTAAACCTTCCCACATTAATGTCCACTCGTGACTCCCATCCTGTCTTCTCTGTTCCTGGTAAATAACTCCTCACAGCCCACCCTGTTAATTTCTTTCAGAAATTTGAAGGCCTCTAGCATATCCTCCCTTTCTCTTCTGGTTTACAGTGAATACATGTTCTGTGCCTTTAAATGATCCTCATGGGATCTGCTTCCTGGCCCTGATTCTTCCTGGTCAACCTACACTGCACCTTCTCTAGTCTGTTCCTGTCTTTTTCAGCTGGAGATTCCAGAACTGGGCACAGTATTCCAGGTGTAGCCTCATTTGTGATCTATACAGTGGTAACAGTACCTCCTGCCTTCTATTGTCGAACCCTCTTCCGATGCACCCAGCATTCTGTTAGCCTTGCTGAAGGACTTGTTACATTGGCTGGTTTGTTTAAGGGAGTCGCTTATGATAACTCCTTGGTCCCTCGCCTCTGATGTTGTGTCCAGGTTAACAACACCCCCCCCCCCATCCAGTACTCTGTTCCGGGGGTTTTGTTCCCTAGGAGCATAACTTTGCACTTGTTGGCACAGAATCTTAGCTGCCAGACTTTGGACCTGTTTTCCAGATTTTCCAGGTGTCCCTGCTACTCCCTTAACCCCTCCACAGAGTTCAGTGTTGTCTACAAATAGGCACAACCTGCCCTGCACGTCATCTCCCGTGTTACTGATGAACATATGGTATTTATTTATTGAAATGTTTCACCAGGAAGGCACGCTGAGCAACAAATTGCTCATCTCCCGGTGTGACCTGGAGGGGAAGGGGTACAACTGGAATGAGACATTAAACTTTCACCACAAGTCTGAAATTGCACTTTATGAATCTGTCTTGGTGTGGATGTCCTTTAGATTGAGAGTTCTGTATTAGAGTTTTTTAATAAAGATTAATATGTGGACATGGAATTATACTTCCTATTTAAATATGTTTTTGTACTATGTTATATTTTGTCTCATAATGTCTTTGTATGTATTTCTGATTGACCGTGGGTCGTACCTGTAAAAGGGATTGTATCCCAGTGTACTTACCCATATACAAATAAAAGTCAAATCAAATCAAGTTACAAGATCAACATTAACAAACAGTTGAAAGTCAGGTGTTACAAACAGTGTTACAACAGTGTTGCGCATAACATGTAGACAGAGTGGACAATAATAAGTGCCAGGTTGATAAGTAAACAAGTGCTTACACAAGGGGGCGTGGCTTGACGCTGACAATGGCGGACGCAGCCTAGCTGAGCTCCTTACTGCACTCAGTCTTTTTCTATTAAAATTGGCAGCATCAGTGTTGGATTGAAGTTTGTTGGCGGCGGCATTAGTTCGGGAGATTGATGGCGACTAGCAGGAGCAAAAACAGACAATCAAAGCTCTTATTTGGCGCATCAGATCACACCAGATTACATCCCTGAGGCCTACCAGCAATGGACGGCCCTGCAAACTCACTAATGGTGCAGGAGGGAATGTCTGAACAAGAAAGATCATTATCAGCAGTACCTGCTATATTGGCGCTTGTGCAACATGACATGAAGGCAGGTTTTGACAATATCACCTCCCAGATCTCGCACTTACAATCTGTGGTAACAGGTCTATCTGAAACTTCAGCTAATCATACTACCCGCCTGGAAGAACTGGAAATGCAGGTCGGTAGCCTGGAGGACTCACTGATGGTAGCTATGGGGGACAAACAGAATCTCAGCAAACTCGTGGAAGAACTCACTGATAGAATTGAAGATCAGGAAAATCATTCCCGTAGGTCGAATCTCCGAATTATTGGACTTCCTGAGGGGACGGGAGGTGGAGAATGATCCCGAAAGGATGCTGCATGCTGGGCTATTCGAACATTTGGAACTCCCAACTACACTACAGAATTGTGAAGTGGAACGAGCACATCGTGTAGGCCCTAAGCTTTGAGATACACGGCCGAGACATTGCTTAATAAAATATCTACGCTACACAGATAAGGAGGCCACTCTGCAGGAAGCTAAAGAGAAGGGGACGATTACACTGGGTAATCATAAAGTTCACATTTTTCAGGACTTTAGTAAGCAATTACAGCTGAGAAGGCAAAAGTTTAATGAGATCAAGGGTCATCTCTACAAAATGGGCTGGTCATTTGTGCTCATCTATCAGGCCAAGTTGAAGATTGATCGACCAGGAGGTACACTGTAGTTCTTCTCTTGCCCTAGGGTGACAATGAGGTGGCTTGATTCCATACTCAAGAAAGGAGAGAGCGGCCGCTCACCATAAAGGCAGGAGGTCGAGGATCGCTGAAAAAGCTGTAGCAGTGTGGTATGGCTAGAGATTTTGTTTTTGGGTATGGCTGGTTCGTTTGGAGTGCTGGGAGCACAGGTCCTCTTGATTTCTTAATTTTGTGCATTTCTGTGTCTATGCGAACTTTCGAACATTCATGAGGGTCCTGGCACCTACGCAGCAAGAAGGAGAGGAGACCGCCATCTTGTTTATCAAGTCTGACTGGAACAAGTCTTTTACACTGCACCCTTTGGTCTACTGAATGCTGCCTGAGTGATATTTGTCAGATCTTTGCGGATTTATGAGAGAGACTGCCGTTGAAAGGAGAGACTGCTGTTAAATGTGACTTTCAAAGCATCTAAAACATGCTTTTGAAGTGTGAACAGGGTGAGAGACTGTTGCTACAAATTATTTGGAAGCATTTGGAACGGCTGTCTTCACGGAGGAAGAACCGGGGAGTGTGCTGTGAGGTCACTGGAGGAGGAGGGGTTATAGCACTTTAAAAAGATGCGCTGCTCGCAAGAGGTATACTGCACCCTTTGGTCTACTGACTGCTGCCTGAGTGATATTTGTCAGATCATTTGGGATTTATGAGAGACTGCCGTTGAAAGGAGAGACTGCTGTTAAATGTGACTTCAAAGCATCTAAAACATCCTTTTGAAGTGTGCACAGGGTGAGAGATTGTTGCTACAAATTATTTGGAAGCATTTGGAACGGCTGTCTTCACGGAGGAAGAACCGGGGAGTGTGCTGTGAGGTCACTGGAGGAGGAGGGGTTATAGCACTTTAAAAAGATGCGCTGCTCGCAAGAGGTATACTGCACCCTTTGGTCTACTGACTGCTGCCTGAGTGATATTTGTCAGATCATTTGCGGATTTATGAGAGAGACTGCCGTTGAAAGGAGAGACTGCTGTTAAATGTGACTTTCAAAGCATCTAAAACATCCTTTTGAAGTGTGCACAGGGTGAGAGATTGTTGCTACAAATTATTTGGAAGCATTTGGAACGGCTGTCTTCACGGAGGAAGAACCGGGGAGTGTGCTGTGAGGTCACTGGAGGAGGAGGGTTATAGCACTTTAAAAGACGCGCTGCTTGCAAGCGCGAGCGTTGTGAGTGGCGCGAGCGCCACTCAGTGTAAAAAAAACGGTAAATTTAAAATATAGAAGTAAGTGTTTTACTGTATGCTTTCCCGGTAACTGCATTATCATAAGGTTTAGCTGTTCAGTGGGAAATTGTAGAAAAGGTGTTTAGTAATTAGAGGGATACTATTTTAGTAGATATGGGGTCAATGTTCTTATTGATTTTTGTTTGTAATTTCCAACTATTGTTAGTAGCTGAACTAAGCTGTATAGTTAATAATGAGGGCATCTTAATGTCTTGGACTTCAGTTGTACATGGTGGTACCACAAATGGGCAATTGTGTTCAGAACATAATCTGCTTCCTATATATAATGGTAAAGTGTTTTATGAAATAGGAAGTTACTGTATGGCTACAAAGTTGAAGAAAATGTGTTGGTTACAGTCCTGTCATAATGTGGGGAAGAAATGTATTGTTAACAGTGGTGGTAAACAGAATTTCCTTCTTGGAAAATATGGAAATAAAGGTTTTGGGGTCAAATGGTTATTATTGATGTTATTAATGTTATCAGGAACAGTTCACCCCAATCCCGGGCCCATTAAGCACATAAACAAGGGTGTGAATTCAGTTTTGAAAATAGGACATTTAAATATTCAGAGTTTATTACCCAAAAAAGATCTGTTAGAAGGATGGTTGGTTGAAAATTCTTTTGATGTTTTGGCGTTGACAGAGACATGGCTATCTGATAAGGTAACTGATGATGAAGTTAGGATTGAGGGTTATTCTGTTTGTAGAAAGGACAGAAAAGGGAAGAGGGGGGTGGCTATTTATTTTATGTTAGGAGTAATTTATCAGCCAATATAAATCTTGATGGTCAGAACAGTTGTTATTATGAGTCCCTGGTAGTTGATCTGGTTTTAGGTGGAAACAAATTGCTTACCTTAATTGATGTGTATGTACCTCCTTTGAATGTTAGTATGGGAATTGAAGCCTTTTGTCATGATTTATCTTTCCCTTCTTCGAAGGAATTGTTAATTTTGGGTGACTTTAATTTAGATTGGTCATCTAATCAAGCAATTGATGTTAGGAATTTAGTCTCAGGACTGGGAATGATTCAATTAGTGACTGATACTACAAGATACAATTATCGAACTGGATATGAGTCACTAATAGATTGGATTATTACTAATTGTCCGGGTCACGTGATAAAGTCGGGAGTTTGTTCCGATTGTCTTAGTGACCATTGTACAATTTATTGTGGATGGTCAGTGAAATATTTTAAGGAACTGCATAGAACTTTTTCAGTATCGGAAAGTCTCTGACTTTAATCTGCAGTCTTTTGTAGAAGAGGTTCAGTTAATTGACTGGTCTTTTTTTAGATGTTATTGACGATATTGATGATGCTTTTCATAAGTTCTGCAGTTATTTTATTGGTATTTGTGATAAGTTACTACTGTTTAAAACTGTTAAAATAAAAGCAGAGAAGAAAATATGGTTTAATCATGACCTGAGGAATAATATAAGGGATAGAAATAAGGCTTGGAATAAGTTTAGGAAATACAAGACAATTGGTTTACAGCATGAATACAAGAGATTGTGCAACTTATGTAAAGCAAAGGTAAGGAAAGCAAAAAGAGATTACCTGGAAAACAAACTGGGTAAGGGGTTGTGTGATACTAAGGCCCTTTGGAAAGTTTTGAATGAGTTAATGGGTAAAAGTAAGGGTTTGGACAAAATTTCACTGCAATTAGATGGACAATTGGTTAGTGATCCAATTAAAGTAGTAAATGGGTTTAATTCTCATTTTACTAATTTAGAGAGGTTTAACATTCAAGGACGTATGTCAAGTTTAGAATTAAAGGAGTTATTAGAAGAAAATAGTGGGGACAAGGAAGGTGTGTCAAAATTTCATTTTCGGGTACTTACTGAGAATGATGTTTTGACGTATATCTCAAAGACAGATCCTAGGCCAATTTTGGGGGCTGATGGAATAGATTATAGAATTCTTAAAAAAGCTGGGTTAATAATTGCTCCAATGCTGACAAAAGTTTTTAATTTTTCCCTCACTAATAATGTGCATCCGTTAAAGTGGAAATGTGGTGTTGTAAGGCCAATCTATAAAACGGGAAGTAAAATTAATGTTAATAATTATAGACCCATAACACTATTGGCTCCCTTATCTAAATTATTAGAGAGTATTGTTTCTGATCAGATCAAAGGTCATTTGGACCAAAATTGCCTCTGGTTTCCTTCCCAGCATGGATTTCGGCAGGGATTTAGTACTGAAACTGCCTTGGTGAGGTTCACGGGCCAGGTGTATAAAGCCCTAGATGAGGGAAAAATAGTAGCTGCTGGCTTTGTGGACCTCACCAAGGCATTTGATTTGGTAGATCATGGGAAGTTGTTATTGAGTTTGTTAGAGGTTAATTTTTCTAAGGAAGTGATACTATGGATTAATGACTATTTAACTGGTAGGGTGCAGAAAACTATTATGAATGGTGCAATGTCAGATGAGGGTGTTTTGATGTGTGGTGTTCCTCAAGGGTCAGTATTAGGTCCTTTGCTGTTTTCCTTATTTTTAAATTCATTGCCCAAAATATGTAAAAATACAGAGCTTATTTTATTTGCAGATGATGCAGTATTATTATGTATTGGCAATACTGTTCAAATTGTACAGCAACAGTTACAGGATGATTTTAGTTTAATGCATGGTTGGTTCATAGAGCAAAACTTGGTGTTGAATCATGTTAAAACAAAATGTATGGTATTCAAAAATGTAAGATCTAATGTGAATTTTGAGTTGACTTTAAAAGATAACTATGGAAATGACATAGAAAGGGTTTCTGAAATTAGTTACCTGGGCCTGGTCATTGATTGTAATTTATCATTTGAAATATATATTCAGAAATTAATAGGTAAGTTGCATCAAAGATTAGGAATGCTATATCGATTAGAAAAGTATTTAACAAAAGATGTTAGAGTAATTTTGGTTAATAGTTTATTGTTTTCAGTTATTGATTATGGTTTAATTATTTACTTTTTTACATCAGATAGAATGCGTATTAAGTTGACATCCACTTATAATATTATTCGATTTGCTACAGGGCAGAAGAAAAGAACTCATCATTGTTTACTTTACAGTTCTATGGGTTGTTTGTCATTAGTTGATAGGTTTAGATTACGTGTTTTAGTATTTCTTCAAAAAATTAGATTGGGAATTTTTTCCAGTGTTATTTGTGAAATGTTTCCCAAACTGATGAATGGTGTAAGGACCAGGTCGCAGGCTAACTTTAATTTTCGGATTTCCTATTTTAAAAGTGCATTTGCTCAGAATTCCATACAATTTTATGCAGTGAAATTATATAATGAACTACCTGGTTATATTTTGCAATGTGTTACAATTCTGTTATTTAAGAGGGTTTTAAAAAAATGTACGTTTGTTGATTCAAAGTGTTGTTGTTTCAAATGATGTTTTATTATTTGTATATTGTGTATATATGTTTTTATGTTGTGACTGGGCACCAGTGAAAATGGGCATTTGTACTCACTGGTTATACAGAATAAAAATAAACAAACAAACATTTGTATTAGTTAATTTGTTTTAACAGATTTGTGGAGCTAAAAACATTGCAGAGGAGACTTAGTAGTGGCTACACTCTGGATAAAGAGTCAGACTTTTTTTTTTTAACTCGTTTACTTTACAAAATGACTGCTCCGCTATGAGGACTCATGGAATGTATTCTGGACTTTAAAATCCTATACTTTCCTATTTTTATGCAATGTTCCGTTTGGATATCCATTTATGCAGTTTCTTAATAGCTCTGATGCCCATTTGCTTATGGCATTGTTTAATGAGTGAAGGTTAAATCCTAAACTTGAACATCAATGTTCACCAAATGTTTGCAGGGGTTACTACTGTGGGCTGTTTTGTGCCCACGGGGTGGGGGGTTTAACTTTTATACTTTTGGGATTGTTTCTTGGATTAAACAAGGGGGGGTACTTAGGTGTGGCATGAAGGGGGGTTTCACATGGCGACTGGCTACCTTTGCTGAACAGGTTGGTTGCTTTCTGGGATTCTTTTGCTGTCACCCCGAGCGGGTAGAATTGGGTTGGAGGGTACTTCATTTTGAAAAGAGATGGGGGAAGATATATGTCAGTGGTGTTTTATGTGTACAAGAGGTGGGTAGAAATGCTCTTACATTAGAGGATCATGGCTGATCATGTTTCTATAGCATCCTGAAACAATGATGGACTGAAGTCGCTTCCCAAGAGGAGAAGGGTCATGACTGAGGCTAGGCATGCTAAATGGCAGGTTGTATTACTGCAAGAGATGCATATGTCCAGATTGGAGACATCTAAAACTGAGGCCTTTATGGGGGGATTATGGATATCAGCTATTTTTTCTTCTAAGGCCCGAGGCGCATCCATATGGCTACCTAAGGGCTCTCACTTTAAGATACTGGATACTAAATTAGATTCTCATGATAGATATATGCTCTTGCTAGAGTTTTGTTACGGGGGGTGGTATGTATTATTTGGGATCAGTTAATGCCCCCAATATAGATGTCCCTGAATTTTTTCAGAGACTTTCCTTGGATCTGGTTAGCTGGCAGAGCCCTTGGGTTTTGGGAGGCGACTTCAACTACGTGTTGGATACTGTGTTGGACAGGTCCAACCCTACACCTATGTCATTGTCAAAAAATGCTCAGGTGTTAGCAGTCTTGACGAGGGAGGTTGGCCTAACTGATGCCTGGGGGCATTTGTTCCCTTCCGGCAGAGACTATAGCTTTTATTGTAATGCACATCAGTCCTATGTCCATCAAGACAAGATGTTGGTCAGCTCTGACCTCTTGTCAGTAGTGTTGGGAGCTGATTACTCCCCAGTACTGATATCAGATCATGTGCGGTGGTGTCCGTGGTATTTAAGCTGGGGAGCCTAATTTCGGGGTGCAAAGCCTGGAGGCTGGATCCACTTTTATTGAAAGATAAGGCTTACATAGAATATATTAAGGCACATATTGCTGAGTTCCTCTCCTTTAACAGGAAGGGGGATACCTCCAACTCAACTAGATGGGAAGCTTTGAAGGCCTTTATTAGAGGGCATACTATCTCCTATGCAAAGCATGAGGCTCAAGCTAGATCTAAGGTCCCTGAAGAACTGAGATCCCAGATTGAACAAGTGGAGCGAGCCCATAGATTAAAACCTGATCAAATTACTCTTAAGTATTTACTTTTTTTTAAATCAAGGATGGAAATGAGAAAGGAAAAGTGTGGTCAACTGGGATCTGAACCTCAGATCTCTGGTATGCCGTTCCAGTGCTCTAACCATTAAGCTACAGGCTCACTGGTCAAAGCACCTGAGGAATTTCCTTACAGCCACACACACTCCTTTCTCTAGTGTTGTGCAATTATGCAAGTATTTACAGAAGTTGAAATGGCGATACAACTCGATGTGTCGGGCTATAATGGAGAGGGCTATTCTACTATCCCGGGCTCGCCAATATTTTGATGGGGATCGAGCGGGGAAACTGCTCTCCTGGCAGCTGCATAGGAAGGAGGGGGAGAGGGCAGTGAATCAAATACATTCCTCCAGGGGCGACTTGGTGGATAGTCCATGGGAGGTAACTCAAGCCTTTGAAGATTTTTATAAACAATTATACACATCTGAGATTTCACCATCTCCTGCACAGATAGACACCCTTCTGAACAAAAGGGCCCTGAGAACCATCTCGGAGACCCAGTCCGAGTCACTTGAGGTCCCAATTTCGGGGGAGGAGATCAGGGTAGCTATTAGAAAGCTGAAAGTTGGTAAGGCTCCAGTGCCTGATGGCCTTCCTATCTACTTCTATAAGTGCTGCCAAGATATACTTTTGGAACCTCTGGTGGATGTGCTGGAGGAAAGTTGTGCAGTGGGGATGCTGCCCCCCTCCACTCGGTGGACGGTCATTACAGTGCTCTCAAAGCCCGGGAAGGACCTCAGTTGGTGTTCTTCCTATAAGCCTATCTCGCTCCTAAATGCTGATTATAAAATTCTGGCAAAGGTTCTGGCCTCCAGGTTGGAGCCTGTATTGCTGGGTTTGGTGCACCGTGACCAAGCCAGTTTTGTGAGTGACAGGTATGGGAAATACAATGTTAGGAAATCTTGAACATTGCCCAACAATGGGAGAAAACTAAACTTAAACACGGGACAGCCATTTTGGCATTGGATGCAGAGAAGGCCTTCGACCGAGTGGAGTGGGGTTATCTATTTGCCACTTTAACTAAACTGGTGTTAGGGCAATATTTCATGTCCTGGCTTAAGACTCTGTAGAAGGACACAATGGCCCAAGCATTAATGAATGGGAGCCTGACTGCAAGTTTTCTTCTGGACAGAGGAACCAGACAGGGGTGCCCCCTCTCCCCTTTATTGTATGTTTTAACTCTGGAACCTTTAGCGGGGTGCATTCGGTCTGATCAGAAGATTCGGGGATTTAGACATAAGGACACTGAATATAAACTGCCCATGTATGCTGATGATCTCCTTTTGTACTTACAGTCCCCCTCATGAAGATCTCAATAGGGTACATCAGGTCCTAACAGAATACGGCCGAATATCTGGTCATAAAATTAAATGGACCAAGAGTGAGGTCCTCCCCATTGGTAAATTGCATAGGAACACTTTATTTCAACACCCGAATGGCCTGCAGATGGTTCCCCACCTTAAGTACCTAGGGATTCTAATTTCTGGAAAGGCACGTACTTTATATGGGTTAAATTACAGGCCCTTTATGAAAACACTCACTTCGGATTGTGAGAGATGAATGGCACTTCCAATCTTCCTTATGGGTAGAGTCGGAGTGATCACCATGATGATCCTGCCCAGGTTGCTATACTTATATCAGTCTCTCCCTATCAGACTTCCGAAATACCACTTTCAGAGATTGTATGCAGTTATACATAGGTTTCTTTGGAGGGGCAAAACACCCAGAGTAAAGAGATCAATTCTTCACCTGCCTCCACCTTTGGGAGGACTTGGCTTGCCTAATTTGAGAATTTACCATCAGGCCACTCAGCTTGCTGCTATCCCGGTGGGATGGGAAGACTCAAATAATAGCTGGTTAGAGCTTGAGAGACTGGGCTCAGAGAGACACCTCGGGGGGTTCTTGGCAGAGGTGTTGTGGTCCAGAGTGATACCTGAACACCCCAATCCTTTTGCTTCAGCAACCATTGAGGCTTGGGCAGGAGCCCACCACCAGATAGGTAAGGCAATAGCTCCCACTAAAATGACTTATTGCAGAAGCGGTCCGACTCAAACTTGCATCCACTGAGGCAATGACTGATAGATTGAGTGATTGGGTGGTTAGGGGATTAAGATGGGTCCATCAGCTCTATGTGGGGGGACAGTATGGTTCCCTTCACCTATTTGAGGGACCAGTGGAATATACAGGGAAGGGATTTCTTTATCTGTTTTCAACTCCGGCATATCTTGGGTACTGAATTAATCCCAGGTGCTGGTTGGGCCCCTCTTTCCTCTTCAGAGGAGGAATTGTACTGTCCTCAGCCAGGGGCTGGTTTATTAGCCACCTACTATCGTTGTATTAATGGAGGTGACCTCTAGGAGGTAGACCATATAATCAGGAAGTGGGAGGCTGACCTGGGGGATCCTGTTCAGCGAGCAGCTATGGAAAAGGGCATCGAAACACATGGTAACTTGTTCAAGGAGTAATAAATTTCGGCAGGTGCAATATTACTTTCTCCATCAGGCCTACTATTCTCCTGTGAAACTTAAGCTGTTTGACCAAAATAAATCGGATGTATGTCCCAAATGTCAGTCAGCTGCAGCAGATTTCCTGCATATGGCTTTAGACTGCCCAAAAATCATGCCCTTTTGGGTGGGTATGCATAATATCTTGGCTAAGGTGATAGGTTTTTCCCCGCTGAACACCCCGTTGAGTTCATGCTGGGTGCTGAACCCGAGCGCTTGGGTATGTCTGGTCATGAAGCCTTATGGTCACTGGCCCTAGTGAATGCTCATAAGACAATTGCACAAAATTGGCTGGCCCCTGACCCTTCTAGTGTTCAGCAATGGGCTAATAACTTGAAGCAGTGTATGTCCATAGAAAGGGCTCAATTAACTGCATTGGGTCCAGTGGAAGTGTTTCGTCTGCTTTGGGGTCTTCTGCTCGTGGCAGCCGAGGCTGTTATTTTTCCTATATGAGATGTAAAGCACTTTATAGCGCTTTATATATCAGGGGTAGTTCTAAAAAGTAATTCTGCTTGGCTGCTGTATAAGTGATACAATCAGTATGTACACCTCTTGTGCTGTATATGTAGGCAACATTGATGTAACTTTCCCTACTGTCTCAATAACAAATATGTTGACAAAAAAAAAGTGCTTACATGAAAGAAAAGGGGGAAAGGAGAGGGAGGGGTAAGGTGGGGAAGGGGAAGAGTCATGCCCCTGGAGACCCCTTCAAGATGTGAGGAACCCTGCAAGGGGACTGATGGGACCAGAGTGAAGGGGATAAGGCAGTGTCCCAGAGAGGCCCCTTTAAGATGGTGAGGGAAGGGAGTAGATGAGAGACACAAACCCCTTGGGGGCAGCAGAGGGACCCATGGAGAGTATTCAAGGTCCTTTACATTCTGTGAGAGATCAAGGGAGGCCAGTAAGGGGGCGCAATTAAGGGGAAGGGGAGAAGGGCTATTGATCTGGAGGGTGGGTGTGTGCACAGGGTAAAATGAAGGTGAGGGTAGGGGGGTAGGGTTTGTCCTGGGCTTAAAGGAGGGAATTAGGGAGGGATATTGAAGAGGACTGGGCCCAGAACAGATCCCTATGATTCTCCACTAGTGATCTCTCTTTGCTCTGATCTGACCCCATTCACCACAACTCTCTGCAGCCTCCCCTCCAACCAACTCCCCACCTACCTTACTATTTCCTTAGCAGTTCCCAGATCCCCCATCTTTTTGAGCAGCCTTCGATGCGGCACCAAGTTGAATGCCTTGTTGAAGTCGAAGTAGAGTTAATCTACAGCACAGCCCTTATCAACTACCTTGGTTACTACATCAAAGAATACTATTAGGTTGGTTTAACAAGACCTCCCTGTCATGAATGCATGCTGTGTACTATCCTGAAGCCTGTTTTTCTCCAGGTATTCCACTAGCTCTTCGTTGACTGATGGAGACACTAGTTTCCCTAACACGGAGGTAAGGCTAACAAGTCTATAGTTACCAGGCAGCTCCTTGTTCCCTCCCTTGTGTAGTGGCACTATGTCTGCTGTCCTCCAGTCCTTGGGAACCACCGCTTGCTGCACAGGACTACTGAACAGCCTCATCGGTGGTTCAGCTAACAATGATGCCAGTTCCCTTAGCACCTTCAGATGTATCCCATCTGGCCCTAGGGCCCTGTTAACCTTCAGGGCTGCTAGCCCCTTTTTGACTCTTTCACCCATAAATGTATGCAGTTTTATTTTCAGGACCCCTGTATCAGCTGACTATATGCCACTCTCCAGCAAGGGTACTCTACTCTCCCTAGTGTTACTGAGCAGAAGTAGTCATTTAGCACAGTTCCTTTCTGCCCATCCTCCACTAGTACCATGCCCCCTCCATTAGCCTAACAATGCCCCTTCCATCTTTCTTTTTTCACTTATATATCCAAAGAACTGTTTTTCCCCTCCCTTGAACCCCCTCGGCAATACGTAGCCCTGTGTCTGCCTTTGCAAACTTGACTGCCTTCTTGGTCTCTCTGGTTTTCTCCTGGTAATCATCCCATTCTTCACCCCACTGCTTTTCTCTGTACCTTATAAAGGCCCCCTGTTTAGCCCTCACTGCCTTCCTGACCATTTCAAAGAACAAAACTGAATTCATATCCTTGTTTCTCTTGACAGCTGTTATGTTTTTGTTGCATTGAAATTGGCCCCTTTTAAATACCCATCTTTCCTCCACTCCCCTGATGCTGTCTACCCCAGCTAACTTGTCCAGCGCAGTTTAATTCATATGGTTGAAATCCACCCTCCTTAAGTCTAACATGTCAGCCTTAGATGAAGGCTTAGAGGTACCCAAGGCCACATCATACTCCATCTACTCTTTCCAAGTTGGTGAGCACCACATCTGGAAAAGCTGACTGTCTAGTGGTATCCCTGACCTGTTGCATCAACATGCAGTCCTACAAGATATTAAGCAGGGCCTGGCTTCTGGCTGTCCTGGCCACTGGGATGTCTTAGTCAATGTTTGACAGGTTATGCTCTTCCACTGTTACAACCTCCCCCTTGCAGCCCCCTGCCTATTTCAGCACCTAGTTCTTTCTCTCTCTCTTCTCCCTGCCCCAGTGGCCTGTAAACTACCCCTATGCAAGTCTTCATATCTGACAGCTCTGTGAGCTGAACCCGCAGTGATTCCACCTCCTCTGTCCCTCCCCAATGGCAGCATCCTCTACTGCCTTGATCCCTTCTCTCATGCAAATGGCCACCCTTTACCATTACCACTCCATCTACCACACCTATATAAAGTGTAGCCTGGGTCGCTATGTCCCAATCATTGCTCACACTGTCCCAAGTTTCTGTAATGGCCACTAGACCCAGCCAAGAGTCTGCCATCAAAGCCCAGAGTGCACAAATCTTATTACCCAGACTCATGTTGTAGATAAACTGGGGTGGACCCAGGAGAGGTTCTGATAGCCTGTGGCCATGGGTTCCAATTAGACTCCTGCAATCTATATCTCTTTTTAAATGTTAATTATTTTATTACCATGAAAAAAAGCTCCCTAATACAAGCAATCTAAACAGCTGTCAGCCCACTACTGCCAGAGCTACAAGCATACAGAGAAAATAAAGGCAGATATTACTTCTGTCCCTCTGGGTGTCCTAGTGTCAATGGATGGTGGTCTTCTGCTCTTTCCTCTCAAATACACTGGGCTCACAATCTAAGACCTATGTATATATACACAGCAGTTGTTGGCAAGAAATGCAAAAAGGAAGTCCCGTAGCATAGAGGGCATTTTGACCATAATAGGCAGATGAGGGAATACTATGAGATAAAGGTACATGGAACATAATCAAGCTATCTGTTATCAACATCTGGCCCTTCTGCACGTACTACTTGTCTTTGCTTATCAAGTCTAGCATAGCATCCACATTAACACTTACACAGTATCCACCTCAACACTAACACAGTATCCACGTCAACACTAACATAGTATCCACATCAACACTAACATAGGATCCATGTTAACACTAACACAGGATCCATGTCAACACTAACACAGGATCCACGTCAACACTAACACAGGATCCACGTCAACACTAACACAGGATCCACGTCAACACTAACACAGTATCCACATCAACACTAACACAGTATCCACATCAACACTAACATAATATCCATGTCAACACTAACATAGGATCCACATTAAGACTGGTGTGGCATTCTGTTTTTTGTACAAAAGACCTTGCTATGTAGGGCAAGTTTGCAATAAACACAACAGGTGCCTTATAACCTATTCTTTTCTGGTACTTTCTTTTAGCAAATATTTTGTTCTATCCTTTTACAGTCTTGTCTTGTTTCAACACTTTATGCTTGTTTAACACTTTGTCAAACACTTTACATTTATCCAGCATTTTGCCATAATACCACATTGCCATTGAGGCATACCACCTCTGACATGCGCCCGCACCCCTACTGGTTCTCACCCTCTGCATCACCCTTCTCTAATAACCTTGTTGTCTTGTGTTTCTCCTTCTTTTCATGTCTATTGTGCCTACACTGCCCTGTCCCCTGGACTCTTTCTTCCCACCTATTATTCCTTGAACACGGACATTTAAAAATTTATCCAGGCTTGGTTGATAGAATGTGTGCCTGACTAAGGTAAAACTCAGAGACTACCTTTGGCAGAAATATCTCACTGTAGCATAGGACAACCTTGTCCTTGTGGAAAACTAGATGGGTATACTCCACAGAAAGTGCCTGGAGCTCACTCACCTGTCTGGCCAAGGAGACTACAACCAATTACGTGGTCTTCCACATCAGATGTGAGATTTGTCCTATAGGGTCGAATGGTTTATCTATTAGCTGTCACACCATCAGCTGTAAGCCCCACAGTGTGGGGTGGTTCCTGCACCAGAGGAGACAAGTGGACCAACCCTTTAAAGAAACAGCCACCCACAGTGAGTGTTATGACCTGGCTTTAGTTACCTAAACCCAAACTTAGTGGCCGAATGTGGAGGCAATCTGATTTACTTTATACTGTCTCAAGAAATCTTAATCCCAGTGTTTGGACCTCACATAAACACCACAGTATCATAAGTTTCACAGAACAAGCAGATAACAAGAAAACCCTTACTATACTATTTGACAGGGTTTATTGTAAGGAACAGACTTGAAAAGAAAAAGATGACATATAAGCAATTAGTAAGTAATTAAACTGATTTTGCAAGATTCAGATATGGCCTACATTTTTAGGGTAGTTTATGTTTGCGAATGTCCTTCTCTGTAAATGTTATAATATTCTGTGTAGTTATTCTGGAAGTGGAAGGGATTGTATTTTGATTCCGCTGAGGTAGCCAGCTGATCCCTTCCACGAGCCGGTAGAATGATCTGACCCCATGCCCAGGCATGTAATGATGTGTGCTCAGGGAAACCGCTCCATGATAGCCTATGGGGGCAGTTTTAAGAGCATATTTATACATAATATAGTTTTTTACTGATTAATCAAGGACACTGGTCGACTAACAAGGCCCACACATCAGCCACTCAATGAACCCACAGCCCCCCAGGTAAAATCTCATTCCCAACCCTTTTAGTCCTTTGCCAAAGATGAGGCATTAGCTAGGAAATTTATTTTGCAAGGGCTTACAGTCATTGACAAATACCTGGTTCATGGGGGTGGGGTGGGGGGAGTAGTGATATTTGTCGGCATTCTGTCCCTCAACAGTCTGATCCAGTGTAGATGCTTGGAGCTGGTGGGAGTCTTGTTCCTGAATGATTTGTCACATCCTTATATTGAGGCATGGTAGATGACACAGTATTGTCACATTCCTGATTTTGAGGCATGGTAGGTGGCAGAGTATTCTACATGTTCCTGTCTTTCTCCTGAAGTCCAGTCAATTGTGGTGTGGCGGTTAAGGAGTGGGAGTTGTGCCTTGTTGGGGGAAAAAATGACTTGCTCCAAGAGATGCATTTTTAGTAAGTTCACATACTCGGGCTGAGAAGCACCTAACCAGTTAAAGTTAAATTCACAGAGAATGGCGGTTTCTCTGGAACGAGAGAGCGAGACCACTTAAGCTATCAAGGAAGTTAGGCAGGCCTGGGATGCCTCCTGGTGGGGGGGGTTGTAACAGCGCCTAAGATGCATTTTTTGGGATGCACCCAGGATAATCTCAGCCAGGAGCCATTCACTTCGGGAGGAGGGAGTAGAGCAACCGATGGAGGTGGCAGAGATACGGTCTTGAACGTGCAGTGCAGCTCCTCTACCCAGCTGTCTTCCTGGCCTGTCCAGTCGAAGGAGAGAGTAACCAGGGAGTTTACAGGAAGCATCAGTGTGGTAAGGTTTTAACCAGGTCTTGGAGAGGCCTAGCACATGAGACTGATACAGGGACACCCAAGCCTCAAGCTCTGGGCGCTTAGATGGGAGGCTATAGATGTTTTGGTGGGCGACCCTGAGTGCAGCTTGTTGTACCTAGATGTTGTCAGAGAGGGAAAAGAGGCAGAGGGGAGGGAGGGGAGGAGGGGTGGGGCCAGGAAGGGAATTGGATAGAGATGGAGTGAACAAGTAGGCCAAGCAAACTACACTCATAGTTAGACAATAGAAAGAGCATGACTGAGGGTGAAAACATAGGTACGTGGCTAATCACTGTATGTGGGGTGTTGGAGGGATTTAGGGTGGGAGTAATACAGGCTTAGCTGATCGATAGCAAGTATAGAGGCAGAGAAATCAGTTACCTATAGCTGGCCAACCATGGAGGTTATTAAGAGAGTAATCAGGAGTATATTCATTTTCGTACTATCCTAGCAAGAGGTGACAGAGGAGGAAGTGTTTCCTGGTCTAGCAGCTTGGTTGAAAGTGCCAGGCAAGCAGGGCAGACGATGGAGTACTGTTTACAGTCGCCTTGTCCTGGGTAAACAAAGCACCCTAGGTGGTATAAGATATTTAAGAAGTAAGGCAATTGCAGGCACAGGCAAGCCCCAGGAGAAAAAATATTATGGCAGCTGGGAAGCAGGGACTTAAATCACTGTAGTGATATCGGGAAATATTTAGACAGCAAGGTTAAGGAGCTTAAAATTACAGTACTTAGTGCAGGGAAGGAGTTAAGGGGAGGGAAGAAAGGAAAATGGCACAGTTGCAGAAACATGTTTAAAATGGATTATATCATTTTAAGAGTTGTGGACAAATTGAGAGAGGCTCAGATAGAGGCGGGGGCAGGCTAAGCAAGAACATTTAAATGGTGTTGAGGTGGGGGAGCGTGGGTGGGTGCAAAAATTGGAGCAGGAAGTCAGTAGGCAGCTATGAAGAGCTCAGTGTGCCTGACAGGGAAGCGATTGGCCACAAGCACCCAGTCCACTGAAGGGTGGCCAATCAGGAGACGAGTGTAGTGAAGTGCCAAAAGTTCCAGTTTAAATAAACAAAAAAACAGCAGAGGATTTGGTGATTACCTTCTCCCCAGACAGGAGCTTCAGGGCTGGGAGGAAGGGGGGTAGCGGTGGCCACAGCACAGGGCAGCTAACTGCACCTCCCACAACAGGCAGGGCACCCAATCAGGGGTGAGTTGGAGATCTGGGGAAAAGAGGGGAAAACATGCAAGCTTTGATAGGCAGAAAGTTAAGCAGGGGGGCGGGGGGATGCACAGAGGTCAGATGGCAGAGCAGCAGGGGGTAAGGCAGTAAGGCAGGCAAAGTCCCAAACTGAGGAAACACTAGCACGAACAGTAAAAGAAGGTGACAAGACTTTCTATAGATACAGTAGTGAAAGAAGAAAGTCCAGAGGGAGTATTGCTAAGCTCAAAGGAGAAAAGGGGGCATGTGAGGAGAAGGACCCTGTAAAAGCATCTATCCTAAATAGATACTTTTGCTCAGTATTTACTGAAGAGAAGGTAAGGCAGGGCCCACAGCTCAGCACCATGGACAAAGGGGGGAGGGAGGTGAGCACTACTCCCTTCACAAAATAAAGGGTCCTACAAGAGCTCGCTAAGCTCAGGGTGGACAAGGCAATGGGACCTGATGGCATACATCCCAGGGTACTTAAGGAGCTAAGGGTGGAACTAGCAGAGCCATTAGCAGAACTGTTTAGTGAGTCTCTGAGCACAGGACAGGTCCCAGAAGACTGGAGAAGGGCTCATATGATCCCGCCTACAAGAGTGGTAGCAGGAAGGAGGCAGAATACAGACCAGTCAGTCTTACCTCAGTAGTAGGCAAGATTATGGAGGTATCCTTAAGGAAAGGATAGTGCAACACCTGGAATCCATAAGGGCACAGGATCCGAGGCAAGATGGGTTTACAAAAGGAAGGCACTGCCAAACTAATCTCATAGATTTCTTTGATTGGGTAACCAGAGTGGTGGACCAAGAGGGAGCAGTTGATGTCGCCTACCTTGACTTCAGCAAAACTTTCGACACTGTTCCACATAGAAGATTGATAAATAAGCTGGGTAGGCTCAGGGTGGGTCAGAAGTTGGTCAACTGGGTATCAAACTGGTTGTCGGGCAGAAAACAGAGAGTGGTGGTAAATGGTATACAGTCAGAAGAGATGCAAGTCACAAGTGGGATACCTCAGGGATCAACACTCTTCAATATCTCCATCAGTGACATTGCAGATGGACTAGAGGGTAAGGCGTGTCTGTTTGCAGATGACACCAAGATCTGCAACAGAGTAGATGATCCAGATGGGGTGGGCAGAATGAGAAGAGATCTGGATAAACTAGCAAAATGGTCAGAAGAGTGGCAACTGGGATTTAATGCAAAGAAGTGCAAGATCATGCACATAGGGATGAGAAACCCTGAAGCCACCTATAGGCTGGGAGGGGAGTTGCTGGCAGTCACAAAGGAAGGAAGAGACTTGGGCATCAGCATCCCTGATGACCTGAAATCATCCAAGCAGACCTGTAAAGCAGTAGGTAAGGTTAGGGGGACGTTAGGGTGTATTAGTAGGGTATCACAAGTCGTAAGAGGGAGGTAATAATCCCTCTTTACAAGACACTGGTTAGGCCCCATCTGGAGTACTGCATGCAGTACTGGAGGCCACACCTTCACAAGGACATTAACCAAATTAAGGCAGTCCAGAGAAGGACAACCAAAATGGTGCAGGGACTGCATCAGAAGACATATGAGGACAGATTACCGGAGCTCAATATGTATACCCTTGAGCAAAGGAGGGAGGGAGAGAGGTGATATGATTGAAACATTCAAATACCTTAAGGGCATTAAGAAGGTGAAAGAGTCTAACATGTTTAAATATAAGAAAACTAGCAGGACAAGAGGACACAGCATGAGATTAGAGGTAGGCCGATTAAGGGGGAATGTTAGGAAATTCTATTTCACAGAAAGAGTGGTGGATGCATGAAACGGCCTACCTCAGGTAGTGGTGGCTATGAATACAGTGCAGGGCTTCAAACAGGCATGGGATAGGCATAAGGGAGCAATACAGATGAGTATGACTAGATAGGCCACTGACAGATCAAAGGCAGATGGCACATTTATAAGGCAGAAAAAGAAATGGGCAGACTAGATGGGCCTTGCGGTCCTTATCTGCCGTCAACTTCTATGTTTCTATGAGCAGAAGACAGAGGGAAAATAAGCAGAACAAAAGGACAATAGAGAGAGGGATCCTAGAGAGTTACAAGTGAAAAGGTGCAGAGCAGGGAAAAGGTTACAGCTGCTAAAGACTGGCTATTAGGCAGAGAAAGCAAAGAATACAAATATCCCATCTGGAATACTGTGTACAGGTCTGAAGACCACATCTACAAAAGGACATGAGACAAAGTTCAGGCGGTCCAGAGGAGGGCAACTAAAATGCTGCAGGGTCTCCACCAGAACATCTATGAGAAGAGACTGAAGGAACTCAATATGCACACCTTGGAAGAGAGGAGGGGAAGGGGGATATGAGAGAGACCTATCGATATCTAAATGGGGTGAATAAAGTACTGGAGGGGAGTATTTTTTAGAAAAAAGGTGCTCAAGAACCAAGGAACATGATATAAGCTGGAGAGGGATAAATTCAGGAGAGATGTGCTCACGGAAAGGGTGGTGGATTCCTGGAACAGCTTACCAGCTGAGGTAGTTGGGGGTGAAAAGAGTGGAAGGGTTTAAGAAAGCTTGGGTTAGGAATAAGAAATTATTAGGGGAAGGAATGAGGGAGGGGAGAAAGAGCCGGAGATCAAGTAGGGTCTGCAGTGACACAGTAGATAGAGCAAATTGGGCAGACTGGGTGGGCCAAGAAGCCAATATCTGCTGACAAATTCTAACATAGAAACATAGAATTTGATGGCAGATAAGGACCACTTGGCCCACCCAGTCTGCCCATTTCCCTACCTACTGGATAAGCAGCAGATCCTAGTTAACCAGCATCCTACTTCCTGCCACCCCCCCACTACAATTGCTTTATGTCTGTCCCATTCATGTTTGAATTCCCCCACTGTTTTAGACCCAGCAACCTCCACAGGAAGGTGGTTCCATGCGTCCACCACTCTCTCCGTGAAAAAAAATGTCCTCACTTTACCTCTGAGCCATCCCCCCTCTATCTTCTATATTTCTATGAGCTACTTCACTCACCCCCCGACTGTCATTGCAAACATGGCTGACTCCTTTATGCACTGAAAACCTTCAACAAGGCCTGACAAAGCAAAACACTTACATTTTCAAAAATAAACATTCTTTCCTCTCTTGATACCCTTCTCGCTTACATAAATGTAAAAAATGAAGTAGTATTTACAGTTTTAATTTCTGGTGTTTCTTTTGTGACCATGAGAAATTCTCCGCCTGTCCTTACCAACTTGCCATAGCAATCTCTGCTGCTTACTTAGCCACAGATAAAACTGAGACCTTGGCTGCATATAATCAAAGGCTTTCTGCTGTGTGTGAGGAGGTGAACATTCTACTAGAGGAATTCTGCAGAAGTTTGAATTCCTGGATTCCGCAACAAAAAACAAACATTCCTCCATCAAATGAGTGAAAAAGACAGATGATTGACAAGTGGAGGGGGACTACATTTTACTAGTTATTTTTAACAAAAGAAAATACCTGGTTAAAAAAAAAAATTATTTTATTGTTTGTTTCTTCAATTGCTTCTCCATTTACCCATTTTATGTGTGCACTAAAACTCTCCAGGCCCCTGGTTGTCTGGAGTTAATGCACTTCCAGATGCTAAAAGCACTCAGAGCAACCGCCTCATGTCTCGTTACGCACCTGAGTGTGCAGTAGCCCCAGACAACCAATGTCCCACCGCATCTTATTGCTTACATAATATTTGTTTATGATTACATTTTGGAGTCAGACTGTTTTACCTACTGGCTACTTTGGAGTTAATCTGGAGCTTTGGAACTTGCTTGCTTGCTGTGCGCTACCTCTCTGCTACCTCTCTGCTGTGCCTTGCAGCTCATTATCCTCTTGTAAATGTCTTTAAATAAATAAATATGGAACTATGTATTATTATGTTGACCTTTGTATGTAAGTATACCCCCCATTTCTTCGACGTGGAACATTTGTAAACGAGCAGTTCCTGCTCAAAGGTATTTGTAATCTTAGATTTCAATAAAATAAAAAATAAAAATAAAAATAAATAAACAAAGAAATAAATGGTGCTGCCCAATGGTTCAATTTTGCATTGCCATGGTGGCAAACAGGGTTCAGCACTGGACTCAGTAGCTGGCTGAGCTGCCCAGGGAGGCCTGGGGCATTACCATGCAGCAACAGGAAAGAGAAAAACAAACAGACTCCATCTAAATCCAGGGCTGGCAATGTAGCTCAGAGGTTAGAGCAACAAGCTGTGAATGAGGTTGGTACATCCAGCAGACCCGAGTTTTATTCCTACAACCTCCACTTCCATAGTGTGTGACCCCGAGCAAGTCACTTAATCTCTCTGTGCTCCCACGACACATCTATTAATGAGCTTTGGTTCAGTGTGCCTTTCTTGGCCCAAAACTGTAAAATGAAATAAAAAGACGATGGCCACAGCTGACTCACTCAGACTTCATTCCATTAATCCCACTCCCAGCCCAGTACCCTAATTAAGTCACTGAGGGGTGAACCGTCCCACCCACATGAGGACTGCTGCCACATAAGGAAAGACCCATGGGAGTAGGACATGTACCCGATTGCGGTAAGCTGCCCATTAAGCCAGTCCCACGTTCTCTTTTAAGCTGTGGACACTGACCGGAGTGAGCAACTTGCAGCAGATTAAATCACTGTGTGGACTGTCTGTACCGTCGCAACACGTCCCCTCTCTCCTTGCAGTGGCGATCAACAGTCTGGCCCCCTGACGCATGGCCCCTCACCAGCTCAGACTGTAGTGGTGCAGAGAGGAGCCATGTGGACCGGCAGTTTGCCACTTGCTGGTGCTGGTGACCACACTGCTGTGGACAGAAAAGAGTAGCGCTGCTGCCATGAAAACATGGCTAAAGAGTTTGCCCGGAACTGAACTCCTCAACTTTGTGATCCAGCGTTAACATGTGTCCAATGCTTGGATTGACTGCATCAAATCTTTGTTTATGGATTCTTCTGACTCAGCCTTTGGCTGTGCAGCATCTTTGCCACTGCTGCTAGGCCCAGCTTGCTGGCCTCGCCAACCTCTGCCTTCTCTTGTTTTTTTTTTTTGATTTCCCATAGCTCCAATGTTCACATTATTGAACCAGATGAGTAAGTTAGTCAGCCTTTATCAAGTATAATGTTTCCAAGCAAAACAAGTCCTGAAAATGCAGGTAGATGAGGTGAGATTTAAGATTCCAGGAAGAGTGCCATGGTCGAACATTTCTACTCACTAAGGTTGCCAGCCATGGCCCCCTCTACTAGATCACTTTTGGTAAGTAGTGCACCTCCTGCTCTCGCTCTGGCTGGGAGATGGAGTACACTGAACCCTTGCCACAGTTTACCTGAATTGAGAGTCTTTATCAGTTTGTTTCCCTGCTGGGTCATAGTTTTCCCTTTTTCCACTAGACTGTGTTAGCTATTGAATGCTTGGGGTCTGTTAATTTGCTTCTTTGCTCCTGACCTGCTTGCTTGGGAATGCTTGCCTTGGCAGCATTTTGGACTTCCTTTCCCTCCATGGCTTCAGCCTGGGGCAAGATACAGGGTATGGTGACTGACCACGCTGTGCATGGGACAGTTGTATTTTTACTAGCCCTCCTGCCTTAGTACTGGCCTGCATCATTGGAGTTCTGGCTCGGTCCCCTTCCAGTGGCTTCTGGAGACAAGATCTGTATGGTACACAGTAACTGGGTACCTCTGGTCCTCAGGGAGGCCTGCTGGCAGACTTGGGACTTGTTCTTTTTATTTTTAGATTATACTATATGTTGCGCATGTAACCGGATCACCATGGATGTTGCAGGGAACAAGGTTGAGGGGCCTGGGTTCTGATTTTCCAGAATGGGGGATTCGTATCTACATAGAAACATAGAATTTGATGTCAGATAAGGACCGCTTGGCCCACCCAGTCTGCCCATTTCCCTACCTACTGGATAAGCTGCAGATCCTAGTTAACCAGCAGCCTACTTCTTCTAACCCCCCCCCCCCCGAATTGCCTTATGACTGTCCCATGCATGCTTGAATTCCACCACTGATTTTGACTCCACAACCTCCTCCGGAAGGCCGTTCCATGCATCCACAACCCTCTCTGTGAAAAATACTTCCTTAAATTACCTCTGAGCCACCCCCTCTATCTTCAAATTGTGCCCTCTTGTTCTTGCACACCTCTTTTTTTGAAAGATGCTACCCTCTTGGACTTTGTTGATTCCCTTGAGGTACTTGAAAGTTTCTATCATGTCCCCCCTCTCCCTCCTTTCCTCGAGGCTATACATATTAAGCTCCTTAAGTCTCTCTTCATATGTCTTCCTGTGCAGACCCTGCACCATTTTAGTTGCCCTCCTCTGGACAGCTTCCATCCTGTCTATGTCTTTGCGGAGATTGGGTCTCCAGAACTGCACACAGTACCACCAGCTGTCTGTACAGAGGGATAATAACTTCCTGTTTTCTACTGGTGATGCCTCTCCCTATGCATCCCAGTAACTCCCAGCCCTCCTTGCTGCCCTCTCACATTGCTTGCCCACCTTTAGGTCATCTGATATGACTACCCCCAGGTCCCTTTCCATTTTTGTTGTTGTTAGTATCTCACCCCCCATTGTGTACTCTTCTCCTGGGTTTTTGTTTCCCAGGTGCATTACCATGCACTTCTTAGCATTGAATCTAAGTTGCCATACATTTGACCATTCCTCTAACCTTGCCAAGTCCCTTCTCATCCTTTCCACCCCACCCTGTGCATCAACTCTGTTGCAGATCTTAGTGTCATCTGCAAAGAGACATACTTTTCCTTCCAGTCCTTCCGCAATGTCGCTTATAAAGACATTGAAGAGGACCGGTCCTAATACTGAACCCTGCGGTACCACACTAGTAACCCCTCCTTTCTTCTGAGTGGACTCCATTTACTATTACTCTCTGTGTCCTATTCTCCAGCCAATTTTTACCCAGGCTGTCATCTTGGGACCCACTCCCAGGCTGGCTAACTTGTATATTAATCTTTTGTGTGGGACTGTGTCAAATGCCTTGCTAAAGTCTAGGTAGGCCATGTCCACAGCCCCTCCCTGATCTACTACTTTGGTCACCCAGTCAAAGAAATCTATCAGATTTATCTGGCATGACTTTCCCGCTGTGAATCCATGCTGCCTAAGGTCCTGTGCCCCTCTGACCTCTAGATACTCGACAATTCTTTCCTTCATAAGTGATTCCATCATTTTCCCTATCACTGAGGTTAAACTAACAGGTCTGTAGTTTCCTGCTTCTGCCCTGCTCCCACTTTTGTGAAGGGGAATCACATCTGCCCTCCTCCAAGATATGGGAACTCCGGAAACTTATCTAATGGACAGTTCCATATTAAATCAATAGAGTAATATTAATCAGTTCCATGGATTAATCAACTGCACTGGGAGATTCATTAAAGGAAAGCTGTCCTGATTGTGCCCTCCGGCCCCAGCCAAGCTTACCCTCTGGTTAAGCTTTTAATGCATGTTGTGGTGTTTTTCTCGCACAGCAACATACATTATTTTAACTTTTAAAAAGTCGGAACCTGGCAGTATGGCGCGTATAGGGGAGGCTCCATTATCTATAAAGGTGCGGCAACGCACTGCACGCTTCAATACTTTTGTATTACCAGTAGTAACTTTATTTTATTTTGTCACTGCTCTGAGAACCAGGCCTCGGCTTCAGAAAAGGAGCTCTGCAGGGAGGACAGAAGGGAGTGGCGGTCCGAGTGGCTGTCAAATATAACCCCATCATCGACGTACAGAAGCATTTGTCCCGAGCAGGCCTTTGGGAGAGTATTCAAGTACATGCTAAACAGGAGGGGGCCCGGTATTATGCCTCTCTGTAGAGCATATGTTAGACCATTGTTGGACTATGGCAGCCTGATGTGGAGCCCTATATCCAGATGTGGAATTGGGAGTCTTGAGAGGGTGCAGAGATGGGCTACGAAAATAATTTATGATCTTAAAAATAAACCGTATGAGGAGCACCTTGAGAGTTAAAATTTAAGGACCCTGGAGACTAGAAGGATTCGGGAGGGCCTTTTGATGTGTTATGACATAATGCAGGATCCCCATTTACTATACGAACTAAATCTTGAATTTAAAAGTAATAATATGGAAACCAGAGGCCACCCACTGCAACTCCAAACTAAAATGTTTAGAACAAATAAAAGGAAGGCTTCCTTTGCACAAAGAGTACTTGCTCCCTGGAATAAACTGCCCTTAGAGGTTATCATCAGTAGTAATAAGACTCAATTTTAAAAACGGTTGGATAACTATTCTTGAAGGAAATAGTGTAGTGTATTACAGATGATGGATAGGAACTTCTCATGGGCCCACGGCCCCCTCTGCTCCTTAAACCTCAGTATGAACCTTAGTATAAAATAAGCCTGAGCTCATAAGCCCGCCTTTTGTGTGTATTTCTGAAGTTAAACAGGAATGGCAGACACGATAGGTCAACAGGCCTTTTTTCTGCCAACAGATCCTGTATTATGCCAGTGAGAGGTTCTGTGTTTCATTTTTTTCTTGGCCAAAACAGCAGCCTCCAAACTGTCCTTTTATGGCGTCACCGCCCTTTGAGAATGTACTATAGAATGCTGTAATGTAGAAAGGGAAGACAGGTGCAAGCAGTGTGGCTCACTGACACTGTCACCTACTGCCCGCTAACTTAAACTTGTGAAGGGGAAGGGGAGGGATGGGAGAGAAGGCTGTCGAGGGGGGTCCGATAAAGGAGGGGTTCGGTCTCCACTCCCTTGGGGAGCTGGAGGAATGCGGGAAAAGGCCGACTGGTAAGGTGTTGACCGGGGGAAGACTGAATCCCCATGGGAACGCGAGCAGGGGAGATGGAAGTATAGGGAAAGAGTGGAAGGTAGTCCTACTAAATGCCAGGAGCTTGAGCAATAAAATGCCTGAGCTCCAGGCGATGCTAACTGAGGGAGCAGTGGATGTGGCAGCGGTCACTGAGACCTGGGCCACTGCAGGACACGACTGGGATCTGAACCTGGAGGGTTACACCATGCTCAGGAAGGACAGGGGGGAGGGAGGGAAGGGGAGGAGGGGTAGCAATAATAGTCCAAAACTACATTGGTACAGGGAGGAGTGGAGGGAACTGTGGAGGTGATTTGGGTCACCTTGATAACAAATGGGGGCAAGAGAGTAAAAAATAGGAGTGGTGTATAGACCCCCTGCACTGGCGGAGGAGCCGGAGGAGAGTCTGGTGGCAGATGTTGGGAGACACTGCAAATTGGGCAGGGGGAAGGGTGGTGGTGTTGGGGGACTTAAACATGCCAGGAACAGACTGGGAGACTAGGACATCCTCGCTGGCCAGGGAACAGAGGTTGTAGGATGTCTTTCAGGATGCGTTCCAAACTCTGAAGGTGGGGGAATCGACCAGGGAGGTGCAGATACTGGATGTGGTCCTGGCAGACAGTGACCAGATTGGGGGCCTGGAGGTAAGGGACCCGTTGGCGGGGAGTGACCATGCCACAGCCTGGTTCTGCCTGGACCTAGGAGGAGTAGAAGGCTGCACAAAGATGGAGGTAACCGACTTCAGGGGGGCAGATTTCAAGGAAATGGGAAGGATCCTTAAGAAGCATTTGGATGGGATTGGGCCAGACATTGACGCTGACAGTAGGTGGGAAATCATCAGGAGGAGGGTGCAGGATGCTACCAGCACCTGTGCAAGAATAAGACAAAAATGTGGTAGGGCCCGTAAACCCTGCTGGTGGACCAGGGAGGTTCAGGAGGTGATGAGGTGAAAGAAGGCGGCTTAAGGGCATTTCAAGTGCTCAAGGAGTGAAAGGGATAGAGGGGAGTATGAGCTGATGGCCAGAAGAGCCACTAGGGTGGTGAGGGCGGCTAAGGCAAGGAAGAAGCAGAACCTGGGCAGGGAAATTAGGAGAGGGAATAAGGGATTCTTTAGATACATTGGGGAAAAATGAAGGATGAAGGGGCAGATTAGCAGGATTAAAACAGGGGAGGGATGGGCACAAGATCTGGGGGAGCAAGCCGAGGTACTAAATTAGTACCTCTCCTCAGTTTTAACCAAGGAAAATGGGGGGGGGGCTGCATCATACATGGGAGGAGATGGTGAAACTGAAGTGGGGGGCCCTTGTCAATCGTCAGGTCTGGGGAGAGGATGGGCCATCACTGGCAGGAGGGGAGAAGGCAAGGCAGGGGGACGAGGTAACAGAGGTGGAAATCACGGCAGAGAGAGTGAGGGAAGCCTTCCGGTCCCTAAAGATGGAGAAAGCACCGGGGCCAGATAAACTAAATCCCAGAGTGCTGAAGGAACTGGCAGATGTTCTGGCGAAATCCCTAGTGGAGCTTTTCAGCATCTCTCTCTGAGGACAGGGTGGGTGCCCCAGGACTGGAAGGTGGTGCATATAGTGCCTATCCCTAAGGGGGGGGATCAAGGGAGGTGGCAGGGAACTACGGGCCCATCAGCCTGACATCGGTGGTGGGCAACGTGATGGAGGGCATTGTCAAGGAGTGGCTGGGGAGGGGAACCTGGAAAAGTCGGGGTGCCTGGACAATGGAAAGCATGGATTCATCCCAGGGAAACTGTGTCGGACAAACCTTGTGCAGTTCTATGACTGGGTGACGAGAGCCTTAGACCTGGGTAGACCAGTGGATGTCCTCTATCTTGACTTCAGCAAGGCGTTTGACTCTGTTCCTCATGGGGGCCTGTTGAATAAGCTAGGAGAAATGGGGTGGGGACCCAGATGATCAGATGGATAGACTACAGTTGGCTCCAGGACCAGACCCAGAGGGTCATGGTTGGCGGGATAGTCTTCTCCCCAAGCAGGGTCATTAGTGGGGTCCCTCAGGGATCAGTCATTGGGCCCCTCCTGTTCAATGCTTATGTCTCTGACATAAGGAAGGGTATCAGGAGTGAGATAAGTCTCTTTGCGGATGACTCAAAACTGGGGGTGGAGGTGGATGGGGAGGAGGGGAGGGTGGCTCTACAGGGGGACCTGGAGGCTCTGGAAAGGTGGTCTAGAAAGTGGAAGCTGAGGTTTAATGCAAGGTACTGCATCTGGGACCCAGAAACCCGGGCCAAGAGTACACCCTGGCAGGGGGGAAATGCTACAAGTCTCAATGGCTGATAGGGACCTGGGGTGGTGGTGGATGTCAAGATGAACAACTCTGAGACTTGTAGGGGGGCAGCGGCCAAGACCAACAAGATGCTGGGATGCATCACTAGGGGGATCACCTCCAGAAGGAGGGAAGTGATACTCCCTCTGTATAACTGCTTGGTGAGACCGCACCTCGAGTACTGCGTGCAGTTTTGGAGGCCACACTTAAAGAGCGACATTGAACTACTGGAGAGGGTCCAGAGGAGGGAACGAAAATGATCTGGGGCTTGGGGGACAGGACCTATGGGGAGAGGCTCGAAGAGCTAAATATACACACTGGAAGAGAGGAGGGACCGGGAGACATAATAGAGGTCTTCAAGTACATGAAGGGGTTAAATAGGGGAGAAGCAGTCAAGGTGCTCGAAGGAAGGGAGGGCAACCAGAAAGCGTGGGTGGAAGCTGGGGGGGGGGGGATTCAAAAGAGAAAGGAGGAGTCTCTACTTCACTGAGAGGGTGGTGGAGCCATGGAATGCGCTGGCCAGGGGGCTGGTGGAGGGTTTCAAGAGGGGGTGGGACAGGTAGAGGGGAAAGGTTCTAGATGCAAAGTCCTGTGCAGTGGGAATATGATCAGCTCACAGGGTAGGGGCTGACCAAACGAGCAGACACAAAGACCATTTGGCCTATTCTGCTGGCATTTTCGTATGTTAGTATGTTAGCTTGCCACTGCAAAAGCCCCACCTCATGTAGCTGTCTGAAATGTTAAGTTTTGCATGGTGTTTCCACCCAAAGAAATATATAAATGGGCCTGGTGTCAGAGCGGTACGACCCTCTGGGATGCAGTACCTCCCCATAATGTCCCCCTATATATGAAAAAATCACAGTGCAACCTTAAAATCAGCAAAAGTGCAATTAATTAATTACTACTACTAATAATATGCTCATGAGACAAAATGTGAAATACTAATAAAATATTTACCAAGGGATATTCACGAGGGAGGGGGAAATGCAAGCAACTCTCGTTTTGGAAAACTCGAACTGTATGTTGCTAAGGCTGAAGGTAGATGCCCAACTAGGCTAGGCTAGTAAAACACTAAGAAGCATAACTTTAACACAGCAGTAGTGCGCACCGCCCATCAGGCAGCACAATACAGTGACTATGGGAGTACTGTGACCTTTAATCAGCCTACCACCCATACTGGGGACACTAGCTACTTCTATCTGGTACCAGTTTCAAACCTTAAGGAGCTCCCTGTGCTTCACTGGGTACCCAGCCAGAAAAACTGTGCAGATCTGATGCCGTTGCAGCTGGTTTTCTGGTGGTGGTGCACTTTAAAACAGAGAACACTCTTTGTTAACCCAGGCCCCACAGGCTATGCAATTGCTGAAATAGCAAACCATAACTGACGGATTTATAGATCTTGGCCTGATGGCTAAAGCTGTGGCTTTGGTGGCAAACTTTGTAAAAAATCTGAAATGCAGGGCAAGCCCTAGGAGCACTCATGGTTCTGGTGTTACCAGGTTCTTTCCTGACAAGTAGGATTCCTCCCCCTCTGCAGGTGCAGGTTCTCTCAGAGAGTAGATCAGCTATGCAGTTTTTATTTTTGGGGGGGGGGGGGGTGCAGCTCAAAGATGCAGCACTCAGTTGTCTCAGGATGTGGATCAGGCTTTCTGCTTTCACAGTCATTTGGACCTCTCCAGCTTCTGTCTTCCTCCTCTGCAGGACAGACCAGTTTAAGGAGCAGGGGCCACACACCTTGCTCCCACATCTAGGCTTCAGAACCCTTGTGCGGTGCATTAGCTAGTATCTGGCAGTACCACTAATCAGCCTTCTCCCAGACAGTCTGCGGGCTCAAGGCAGGCACTCTCACACAGATGTACTCAGTCTCTGGTGCCCACAGGCCAGCAGCTGTGGCACACAGGAAAAGTGTCAATCTTACAGACACACAGTTCAGTCTTTGCATCACAGCAGTTGTGAAAACCTTCAAATCATCTCCTGGCTACTCGGCTGTGGAAGCCCAGACAGGTTTCCCTGAGTTGGCTCTGGCCAGCAGCACAAGCCCACCTTACTCTGTGAGAGCTCACTGCCAACTTCCTTGTTCTGGATCTGCCCTCATTATTTCCCTGGGCAAAGGCAGCTTCAGATTGGCATAAGTTCTCAATCTCTCAAATTAATATGCCGAAATGTTCACTCAGTGCCCTATTGGCTGGTGGAAAGGGCACCAAGCAAGCAGCGCTGGCACTCTCCCAGAATTCCTCTGTGATCATGTGCCAAGATCCCTGACTTCTGATTGGCTGGCTGCAAAATCTGAGGTCACCAAAATGGTGGTGTTCATACTTGAAGAAACCATTGTTTCAGCTTTAAGTTTCTCTTTTAGAGCTCCTGCCCCACTTTTATTTTACTGCCCCCTTCCAGCTTGATGGCATACACTGTGATCTCCTTTCCAGTGGTGGTTTTATGTTTATTGGAGTTTTCACTGCCCTGTTGGGAGCTCTGTGACACACTCTCCCTAGGCAAAGTAATCTCTTGTAACTGCTGCTGTCAGTCAAGGGTGTAGACAGGAACACTCACTGTACACATCTGAGTACAGTTTTGTTGAGTGCCTGCCACAAAACATATGCCTTTCTGTTAGCATTTTCATTCTAATCTGTAGTATTTGGGTTAGAGTAGGCCACTGAGAAGTGTCTCTGTTCAAACTTCTGTTGTTTAGGAGACAGATACATGTATAACTTGTTTAGAGATTAGAGGAATCATCTGACAGCAATCTGACTTATTTGGAAGGGGGTACCATTTGGAGAGGATGTGTACTTTTTTCATTTGGGTTGCAACTGTTGGAGACTGTGTGTACAATATGGAAATTTCTGGCTACAGCCCTGCTGTCAGTCACACTGTGTTGTGGTGCCCAAACTCATGTCATCCTCTGTCTCCCTCTCCCAGTGTGTCTCTGCCCCTGATGCCTTATCTGGTGTCCCTGGGTCCAGTGCACAATAACGGGAGTCCTGCTCAATGGCCACAGGTTGTGGCAGTGAGAATTGCTGGTGGGTGCTCTAAGTGCCAAGAAAAACAGTTTGCACTGCTGTCAGCTTGCACATTTGAGCAGGGCGCTGTTTGAACGGGTGCACATGCTGCGCATGTGCTGTACCAATGTTCCAGAAACTGTTGAGCAAGTGGCAGCTAATCGATCTTTACTCCTTCAGTCCTCCTCACAGGCTGCAGTCCCAGGGGCCAGAGTGAGCATGACAGATGATGGCAGGCAACTGTCCAGGGGCAGTACAGAAGGTTAGATAAGCCCCCAACATTTGAAAAGGGGGGGGGGTTACATGCAGTTTTGCATTCCGGTAGTTCAGGTCCTGCTGGGGCTCTCCTGGCTACCATTCTATGCAGGGTCCTAAAATATGTCTGCTGCTGTCTACTGACCTGGGGCTCCACAGTCCCTGTATTGTGGCTTCCCTGCACATTCCTCATGGCTGTGGGGGCAGAGGGTGGCCACGGCACTCATCTAGGCTTAATCAGGTTCTGTGTTTAGTAGTATCTCTGGATGTGACCTGTTGAAAGGGATGACAGCCAGAGGGCCTTTTATGGTTTATTCTCATCTGGTATACTCACTTTAAAAGTTCTATTCTTCTGTAACCCCTAGATGGCGCTATCCCAGGGGCTACTACCCCTGCCTGATTTGCCACTAACAGGTTGAGGGGCCTGGATCCAATGGCGGGTGCCTCCACCCAGAGGTCAGGGTTTGCAATAGTTAAACTTACTTGGTCACAGCCCTCTGGGACACTGCAACCCCCCTTTCTTCCCACTAGTGGCCCACACAATATAGCAGAATTACCTTCACAGTATACACTTACCCCAAGGCTGGTTCAGGCACGGGACATCCTGTAAAATAAGATACAGTGCAACAATCACAGTACAGTACTTTAACATAGACAAATACCTCAGGCAGTATAACTTTGTTGAAACAAACAGCTCTGATTTATTTAGGGGATATAACAAGGACAGGGAAATCAGGTTAATTAGCTTATCACTTTACTATCTACCTATGGCTCTGTGCACAGGCCTATCCCTACCAGTTACTGTCCCTGGGTACCCAAGCCCTAGTGGCTAGTCAAACCGTGGCAGCTGGTAGGGGCCCTTTCACACAGTGAAAAGGAGAATTAAACAGTCAGCAGTACAGTAATTCCATTTGGATTTAATGTGGCAATTCAACAGGGGCGACCCAATTAGTACTCACGACCTCCAAAGAAGATATGGTCCTTCAATGTCAGCAGGGCTACTTTTGATCTCCAAGAGACTCCTCACACATTTATATGGTAAAAAAAAAGCACTATACCAGGCAGGCTGCATCTGTATCCCAATCTAATTACTGCACAATAACCAGGAGAACACACAGCAGATTCAGTTCCTGACAGACCGAGTGTAATTCAACAATTTCTTCAGTCTTCTACAGGGTGAGCCTGGTTTCTACTCTTCAGAGATCCTTTGATTCTTTTCACAGGACGGATTCAGTCCTAACAAGCAGTTACAAAGTTGTAGACCGGAACTCTGGGCCTTGCACACGTTTTTGACTGAAACTGTGCACTGAAGGAGCACAGGGTTTCTTTCCCTTCACTTTCAGATCTCAAACTGAAACTCCCAACAGACAAAAACCGGGCACTTCCTTTGAGTTCCTCCCAGTTCTTGACTGGATTGGCTGTCACTCACAATAGACTGCTGCTGTTGGTCCAAAAGGCACGAAGTCTAAACTACATCTCCCAGAGTCACTGCCCATACAATCCTCTTGTGGCTGGCTCAGATTATGAGTCCCAAGTTCTGATTCGTCAAGGCATCATTTTAGAGCTAGTTTACCCCACACTGATTGGTCCAGTTCAGCAGTTCAAAACCAGAATGGGGAACTAGGCAGACAGTTCTGACTGCAAAGAAAGCAGGTTAGACAAACTGTAATTTTATTATTACTGTAAATGATTTCTGGCAATCAGTTACATCTTTCAGACAGGTTCCTTTGCACTCCTAGTGACTGCAAAATGGGGTGAATTGGCAGCAGCTTGACTGGTACTCAATCAAAGAAACACACAGTCCCCCATACAAACTAATTATGTCTGCAAGCAGACAGCTCTTAAAGACAGTACCAGAGGTTCTAAAACACTCACTGATAAATGGCTTAAACGCAAACACCATTCAGGCTTGGAGCATTCAAGCAAGCTCCTGGAAGTCTTTTGAGGAACCCCCATTTGCAGGGGTTACACCCTTCTGGCCTGGGAAAAGCTTGGCGTCCAGCGTCAAGCAAGTACCCATAAGTTTCAACTGCAACCATATACATTTGCATTAGGCTCACACATGTAATCATCAGTCAATACATCATTTTACCAAGAACCATTTCTGAAACATTGCAGTACGTCCTCTTTACAGTATAACACACATTGTACCATAACTCAAGTTATTACCTCTTGTACATGAAACCTGAAGAGAGGACCCTTCCTATCAGTTACCTTGGGGCTGGACGGGCAGGGCACCATACTTAGAGGGCAACACAAGTAACTGGATAGTACACAACGCTCAGTTTGGGCAATGAGCTCGGGGACACATACACTTTATGGACAACATTGAGAGAGGCAGGTCCACTGGCCGGCCCAGGGAATCATAACTGAGGTGCACCACAGGCTTTACAGCTCGACCAGTCTTTCTAGGGGAGCTGTTACAGTCTCTGCACTCTGAGCCTCATTTTCAGCATTGTTCTCACTTGTCAGGGAGTCTCCATGGGGGTAGAGAGCTAGAACTTGGGGCACTTTCAGCTCCAGGAGTTACAGTTTCTGAGTCCACAACATTTGGCTCGCATGGAGAGCTTTCAGACACTGGCAGTGGACTGTCAGGGCACTCAAAATACTCTTCTTGTTCGGGTGTATCACCAGTCTGCCCCAATCTATCATTTTCCTCCTGAAAGCTCAAACAGTTCAACCATGCACAATGATTCCATTTCATCTGATCTGATGCTTTGCACTTCACTTTCTGGGAGCATTGGCTCCAGGGATGAAGCTGGGGCATAGACAGTCCAGAAGGCCCAGCTTTGTCTCCAGTATTGACTAGGGATTGCCCGAAACAATTGACTCAGTTCGTGAAGGATAGTATTCAAAGTCACTCTCACTTTCTTCTGATATGGACTGACAGTCATGCTCAACTGGGACTTGTGCAGGGGAACACTTTAACTCTGCTTCTGTAGGTGCAGACTTCCTTGATCTTTCTTAGCAGCAGCTCTAGTCACTGGTCCAGAGGGGCATCTTCTGGGGGCTCAGACTCAATCAGGATTTGTCCAATGGGTAGTAAATGATTTCTATGCATTGTTTTACATCTTTTGAATTGTTCTCAGGCCTTACTTTGTACACTGGCAGATCATCTAGTTTGCCCACTACAATATGAGGGAGATGGTGCCATCTGTCAGCAATCTTGTGTTTGCCATCAGTCCCAGATTTCTTAGCAATACCGATCTCCCTCCTGGAGTTCCTGTGCTTTCACCTTTTATCATACCTTTCTTTGTTGGCCAGATTTCTTTTGGCAGCCATGGTTTGAGCCAGTTAGTGCGCATGAGTTAGCTGGGCCTTTAACTTTGCACATACTGTAAATAGTTGTCAGCTTGAACCCCATCAGGAGAGACCCCAAAACACACATCTACCGGTGATCGAGCTTCTCTTCCAAACATCAGGCGGTGAGAGAACCCAGTGGCATCACTTTTGGTGCAGTTATAGCATGTACCAGGGTGCTAATTTGTTGGCTCCATCTAGGCTTGTCCTTTGGGTGCAGGGTGCCTAGCATATCTAGCAAAGTGCGGTTGAAACGTTCAGGCTGTGGGTCCCCTGGGGGTGGTGAGTGGTTCTGGACTTTCTCACCCCCACAGAGAAAGCATCTCTTTGATCAGACGACTCTCAAAGTCTCTCCCTTGATCAGAATGGATTCTTTGTGGAGCCCCATAGTGAACAAAAAGTTTTCTCTGAGTACTTTGGCTACAGTGGATGCTTTCTGGTCTTTGGTGGGGAAAGCTTGGGCATATCTCGTGAAATGGTCAGTGACCACCAGCACATTACTGATATTTCTTTGATCTGACTCCAAACTCAGAAAATCAATACAGACCAGCTCCATGGGTGCACTGGTGGTTATGTTAACAAGGGGCAGCCCTCTGAAATAAGCTTTCCTCTGTAAGCTTAGCGACTACAAGTTCGTATGTGTTGCTCAACATCAGCCCCCATCTTAGGCCAATAGAATCTGGATCTCACCAAGTCAAGTGTTCTGTCTATACCAAGGTGCCCCATGTGGTTGTGCAGGACCTCAATACTGAGTCTCGAAAGGCAGTGGGCAGCACCAGTTGTTGTTTGTCTACTTGTCCCCTCTGTCTACTGTTTCTCTATATAACAGTTTACTGATCAGTTTCAACTTAGGACCTTCTTTGTATAACAGTGCAGTTCTCAAATCAGTGGAGCGTAATTTGGACACATCTTTTCCTGCATAGAGGGCTTCTAAAGCTGATTTGATCATAGGATCGTGAGATTGAGCCCTCGAATACTGTCATTGTCCAGCTGAGGCAGTGCCCAATGTCTATTGCAGAAAAGTGGCAATAAGCAGCAGGTATGCAATTCTCAGAGGTCCCAAGCAATCCACCATGCAGTCCACTGCGTCCGTGGACATTTGTTCCTCCCTGTCAAACTTCCGGCAGAGTGCCGAATGTCAGGTTCTGCCAATCGGACCCAATCATTCTGGGAACAGGCCTCCGGGAGAGAGCATCAGCATCTATGTGGTTCAGACCTGCTCGGTATTCGAGAGCATAGTCATATGTAGATAATGCAGAAAGCCACCTGTGGCCAGTGGCATCCAACTAGCTGAGGTCTGCACATAGGTCAAAGGATTATTGTCAGTTTTACTAGTATTTTAGCCCCATACAAGTACTCATGGAATTGGTCAACAATAGCCCACTTCAAAGCTAGGAACTCTAACTTATGTACAGGATAGTTCTTTTCGGATGGGGTCAGGCTTCTACTGGCAAAGGCCACTGGTCTCAGGCCATTCTCGTGCTCTTGGTACAACACAGCCCCAACCCTTGCAAGCTAGCATCAGTGTGCAGGACGTGAGGTTTTCTTGGATCGGCATAGGCCAGCACTGGAGCATGGGTAAGTTGATATATGATCTCATGAAAAGCAGTCTCACAATCAGGAGTCCAGCGGGCCCCAAATACTTCACTCGGATGAAAATACACTCTTTCAGTCTTGAGGGGCTTGACTTTTGGTATTTTTGTGGGTTGGGGATACCCTTGAGTAAGGTTAAGTAAAGGCGGATCACTCTTGAATAGTCCTTGATGAAACGCCGATAATAACCACAGAATCCCAGGAATCTTTGCAGTTCTTTTAGATTTTGGGCTGTAGGCCAGGTGGTCAAGCCTCAACTTTACTTGGTGGTCTCTATTCCTCGGTGGATACTATGTGTCCCACATACTTTACTGATGTTTGAAAAAATTGACACTTATCAATGGACAGTTTAAGGCCAAAGTCCTCCAGTCGATCCAATACCTTAAATAATCTGCTCTCATGTTCCTCCAGTGAGCTGCCAAACACAATAACATCATCTAGGTATACCAGGCACTCTAGTAAGTTCATGTCCCCCACTGCACGCTCCATCAATCGTTGAAAAGTGGCTGGGGCACCTGAAATCCCTTGAGGCATCCTCATGAATTCATAGAAGCCAAGCGGACAGATAAAGGCTGTCTTCTCACGGTCCTCTGGGGCCATCGGGATCTGGTAGTACCCACTGCGGAGATCCAGCACAGAGAACCACTTACTCCCGTTTAGGCAGTCCAAAGCATCCTGAATGCGGGGCATTGTGTACTGATCAGGGATAGTCCGCCAGGTTTAAGGTGCGATAATCCACGCACATCCTTACTGTCCCATTCTTTTTCCTCACTACCACAATGGGGGAAGCATAAGGGCTTCTGGATTCTTGTATTACACCAGCCGCTAACATCTCTTGCAGATGCCGTCTCACATCATCTATATCAGCAGGTGCCAGGCGTCGAGACCTCTCACGAAATGGTCTTTCGTCATGCAGCCGGATATTGTGCTCAGCTCCTTGCACGCATCCTACGTCCCATTCCTTTAAAGAAAACACCTGGTCTCTCTGGGCAAGCTTCTCACTGATCCTCACTTTCCATTCAGCTGGCAGGGAGTTGCGAAATCAAACAAGTCAGGCGTTACTCTGTCATTCTTCCTTGAACTCTTGCTGCTGGGTAGCACTGCAGTGTCTGCACAATGCACATTAGCCAGGATGCAACCTCTATTTACTCGAATGTCTCTTCAGACACATTATGAACTTGGACCATTACCCTTCTGGCATAAGCATGGGCTCTAGCGGGCAAAATACTAGGCTTGACCAGCAGTCCCTCTGGCAATTTTCCATCGCCTGGTGCATCCAACATTAATATTTTATTCTTAACATCCTTTCTGATACGGACCTCTCCTGTAAGGTACACTGGGCATTTGGTGCCAGGATCAGAGACTCAGGATCCTTCTTCCATACAATTCCGACCGGTTCCTCTGGTTCTATATTTTCAGCATCTCTCTGTGCCTCATAGGCCTTCTTAATTAAAGCCGGAACTCTTAAAGCTCTACTAGTCTTTGACCCCTGTTTTCATAACACAAATGTGCCAGCCTTCTGAACATATGAGCATTTGTTCCAATCAACAAAGGGACACCATCATACAGTCCAGTGGGGGGACACACTAAGGCTAGGGTCTCTACTTGTTCGGCCACTCCAGCCACGGAGGTGGGAAAGACAGCCAAATTCGGATATACCCAGAATAGGGTAGGCCTTCTCCTTAACCCCATACATGCAGTCCTTCTAATGGTTGTAAGTACGTCTGACAAATGCTTCTGATACCAATCTTGAAACATAATTGTCACTTGGGAGCCACTGTCTAATACAGCTCTTGTAGACACTCCATTTACCTTTACAGTGGTCTCCATGGAGGGACCCACTATTCTGGACCAGTCTGGAGAGGCGGTAGTGGGGCCTGGGCAACTGACCTTGCCACAAAAGGACGTGAATTAGCATTTTGGTGCCCTCACTGGGATCATTTCGTGCACCTCTTAACCACTGATTTGTTCTCCAAGCTCTCCTTGTAGCCTATATGCAACTTGTTCAGTGTCTTTTGGGGATTGGCATTCCCTTTTCATGTGCCCATCCTTCCCACAATTATAGCAAAACATACTTTTTGGAGTTTGAGCTGGCGAGGTGCCACACTGGGAGCCAGAGGCGGGGTATTACTAACTGGAAACCTTGGTGCCATCTCTGTCTCGCGCGTGATAAGCATTTGGAGACATCTCGTCAGTTTCTCCACTTCCATGGTCAAGGAATCGAGTTGAGCTGTTATCAGCAGGAGATACATGGGTGGTATCCCCACCCCATAGCAGATGCAAGTCGGATATAGGTCGGGGCCCGTACTTGCAGGCGTGGCCTTCATAAAGGGACTGTTTTTGAATTCCCGGATCTCTCTCAACAGTTCCCCATTGTGGCATATCTTTTCCTTATCAGAGCACTCATTGACTGCCAACCTCTGCCCTGAACTTCACTTGATGGGCCACCTCAGTCACTCGGTCCATAGCCACAGCTATTGGTGCAGGTCCTCCCGAGTGTCGCCTTTTCTCAACTCCTCGAATTTCTCTCATTAACTCATCATAGGAGGTGGGGATTCCAGTCGATTTGCCAGGTAACTGAAGCAACAGCAGTTCTGAGAAGGGGCAGACTTAAGATTCTGTCCAGTCTGGTTCGGTCCAGTTCAATCGCTGGCAAACTACCCTTTCGAGGCATTCTTGCAACAATTTTTCCAGCCGAGAGACATACACAGACAACAACTCCTTGGTACTGTTGTGCATTTCTTACTCTCCACCATAGGTCCTCATCAGAATCTGGGCTCCCATACACATTCTCCAAGGCCTCAAGATAGGCTTGTGCAGTCGCTTCAGGGTTACTGGCCCGTTTAGCACCGGATGGTAGCCAGGGCAGGACCTCGGAGGCTCTCACTAACCCTCTTTCGCTTCACGCCGAGCATTGCCATTCTAGCACTTGGGGGCAACATAGTCTATCCAGGTCTCCCAGTCATCCTCCCCTTGGGGGTGGGGAGGTGCCAGAAGATCCTCAACCTTCGGTAAGAGTCGTGGACTAATGGCAGGTGCAGAAATAGAGTCTGCATTGGTTCAGCCACCATTACGGGTACTGGAGCAGGAGAGGGTGTTGGGGGAGGAACACCCCCAGGTGGCAAGAATAGTTTCTTCAAGTCCTCCACAGTTTTCCCTTCTCCCAGCAACCATTTAGCAAATTTCTCCTCAAAAGTTTCAGATAGTGGTGGGGGCTCATTCCCCCCCGGGTCTTTACTGTCCTTAGTTATCACTCTCCAAGCAGTGAGGGCTCCCTCTGGGGTAATGGTCTGTGGTACTTTGGAGCTATCTATGGGATCCTTAAACTCTACTAGGGCCAGGAAAGTGTGGGTGAGCAGATTAGCGTGCGACCCACCACCACAGGATTTTGTAAACCTTCCACCTTGGAAAGTACTCCCTGCACAGTGTCCGTATTGATACCAGGGGATGTCCAGGATAAGCATAGCATTTGGGGTCGATCTCCTCCCCAGTACACCACTCCACCAGCCGTGCACAGCCACTTCTGTCGGGTACCCATTTATTTATTTATTTATTTTTTTCCCTTAACAGTGGTTTGTAAATATGGCCACTAGAGACACACAATCCCAGCGGTGAGCCTCCAAAATGTAACCCCTAGATGGCGCTATCCCAGGGGCTACTACCCTGCCTGATTTGCCACTAACAGGTTGAGGGCCTGGATCCAATGGGGTGCCTCCACCCAGAGGTCAGGGTTTGCAATAGTTAAACTTACTTGGTCACAGCCCTCTGGGACACTGCAACCCCTTTCTTCCCACTAGTGGCCCCACAATATAGCAGAATTACCTTCACAGTATACACTTACCCCCAAGGCTGGTTCAGGCACGGGACATCCTGTAAAATAAGATACAGTGCAACAATCACAGTACAGTACTTTAACATAGACAAATACCTCAGGCAGTATAACTTTGTTGAAACAAACAGCTCTGATTTATTTAGGGGATATAACAAGGACAGGGGAAATCAGGTTAATTAGCTTATCACTTTACTATCTACCTATGGCTCTGTGCTATAGGCCTATCCCTACCAGTTACTGTCCCTGGGTACCCAAGCCCTAGTGGCTAGTCCAAACCGTGGCAGCTGGTAGGGGCCCTTTCACACAGTGAAAAGGAGAATTAAACAGTCAGCAGTACAGTAATTCCATTTGGATTTAATGTGGCAATTCAACAGGGAGCGACCCCGAATTAGTACTCACGACCTCCAAAGAAGATATGGTCCTTCAATGTCAGCAGGGCTACTTTTGATCTCCAAGAGACTCCTCACACATTTATATGGTAAAAAAAAAGAAAGCACTATACCAGGCAGGCTGCATCTGTATCCCAATCGCAATTACTGCACAATAACCAGGAGAACACACAGCAGATTCAGTTCCTGACAGACCGAGTGTAATTCAACAATTTCTTCAGTCTTCTACAGGGTGAGCCTGGTTTCTACTCTTCAGAGATCCTTTGATTCTTTTCACAGGACGGATTCAGTCCTAACAAGCAGTTACACAAGTTGTAGCCGGAACTCTGGGCCTTGCACACGTTTTTGACTGAAACTGTGCACTGAAGGAGCACAGGGTTTCTTTCCCTTCACTTTCAGATCTCAAACTGAAACTCCCAACAGACAAAACCGGCACTTCCTTTGAGTTCCTCCCAGTTCTTGACTGGATTGGCTGTCACTCACAATAGACTGCTGCTGTTGGTCCAAAAGGCACCGAAGTCTAAACTACATCTCCCAGAGTCACTGCCCATACAATCCTCTTGTGGCTGGCTCAGATTATGAGTCCCAAGTTCTGATTCGTCAAGGCATCATTTAGAGCTAGTTTACCCCACACTGATTGGTCCAGTTCAGCAGTTCAAAACCAGAATGGGGAACTAGGCAGACAGTTCTGACTGCAAAGAAAGCAGGTTAGACAAACTGTAATTTTATTATTACTGTAAATGATTTCTGGCAATCAGTTACATCTTTCAGACAGGTTCCCTTTGCACTCCTAGTGACTGCAAAAATGGGGTGAATTGGCAGCAGCTTGACTGGTACTCAATCAAAGAAACACACAGTCCCCCATACAAACTAATTATGTCTGCAAGCAGACAGCTCTTAAAGAGACAGTACCAGAGGTTCTAAAAACACTCACTGATAAATGGCTTAAACGCCAAACACCATTCAGGCTTGGAGCATTCAAGCAAGCTCCTGGAAGTCTTTTGGGAACCCCCATTTGCAGGGGGGTTACACTTCTGTTTGGCATAGTCCCCATCTGCTTTGCCTCCTAGTTCCCTAATATTGTCCGAGTCACAGATAGGCACATGTCACTGCACTCACCCAAAAGCAAAACATATAACGCAGAGACCAAAAGTTGCAAAATCAGTTCTCTGTTTATTTACTTGTAATGCAGATGAACATACAAAAAGAATCTCTCTCTCAGGACCCAGGAGGGTCTGTTGTATGTTCGTCTGCATTGCAAGTAATAAACGAACTGAACCTGCAACTTTCTCATCTCCATTATTTTGCTGTTAGTGCCATGACCTTGTCTGCATCTCTTTACTGGTCACTGAGCACCCCCGTTTCTCCTTGGTGTGGCTCTGTGGTGTCCTGCATTGTCCGAGTCATTCTACTGCACTGCATGTCTATCTTTTTCTGGTTGCTAGTTAGGGTTGGAAGGGGGTGAGCACCAGTATCTAGTTTCTCAGCACCCATGGTGGCTGATAGTTAGTTGAAACGTTAATGGACTTAACTCTCCTCTTAAATGAAAAAGGTACTGGTTAAATTGAAATCCCTGGCTGTGATGTGGCATTGATACAGGAGACCCACCTCTCTTCCTGGGAGGCTGAGCAACTCCAGACCACGTGGGTGGGGAACATTTTTCATAATGCTTATGTAAGCCTTCCCATCCCCATTGTCTAGGAGTATGCCTGATGTTACAAGAAGGAAGGGGTGTCCATGACAGCAGAAACACCGTTACAGTTAATTTAAACAGTTCTTATCAGGATAGGCAGAGATGGCAGGTCCATAGCTAAAGGGGGTGCCATTCTTCAGTGCTAGGCTGCAACAAAGCTTATGGGTTAAAAGCCGGCCAACCGGCACGGCATTAGTGCTACCGCTTGTGACACCGGTGATCCAAGTTTGAGAACCGGCTTGGGTTGTTGAAGGGCCAGCTGGGGGGAGGAGGCTTGAGGTCTGCAGGATCACTCATCTCCTCCGGGGGAAGGGGGGGGACCTTGGCGTGGTGCGTGACCGACCTCTAGCAGAAGCTGGAGGTTCGGCATATCTGAGCTGTCAGAGCTGGGTGGAACATGACGGATACTGGCGTAAGCCATGACGTCATGTACACTTCACGTTCTATGGGGGGGTGTACATCGCAAAACCACCCTGGGCCGGTTCTATGTGATAACAGCGACTGCCTAAAGCCGATCACCATTATCGGGATGTCAGAGTGGTAAAAACATTTTCAGCACTCTGACCCCCTCAGCGTATGGAACAACGGTGCTGGGGACTGAGATTTTAATGCTTTCTGTGGGGGGGGGACTGCATCTCCCCATGTGGGGGCTTTCCCCCCCACACCTCCCTACTAAAGGATTCTCAATTCCAGGGGGTGCATGTCGGGGGGTGAAAGCATTAAAAATAAAGATTCAGGCCGGGCACAATAAAATTGCACCAGCGCCCGGACCCAAACCTCACCCACCCCAGCCACAGGTCAACCCCTGACACCACGGCACAGCTCAGCAGCCCACCACAGCACCACCCCTATATCCCTCTGCCCCTCAGCCCAAGCTCACCGTACTTGCGCCCGCTGCGTGGGTGTACATATAGTGACATCCTGTCCTCTAATAGCATCCCTGACACATCTGGTCTCCCTCCACTCCCCTCCCGTTGAATTTTTCATCCTAAAGGCGTCGCCATTACGGATGGTGCCCTTCTACATGCACCCACATCACAGGCTACCCCCTTGGCTAGGGGTGCAACAGTGGCAGGAGGACTAGATAGGCCCTCACCACTGGTGCCAGCAGCTCGAGAGTGGACCCCAACAAAATCAAGAAGGTATGGAACCGGGGTGGTGATTGTTTAACAGGTCTGGCTACCCACCCCTCTCTGTCCCCACCTGGGGGGTAAACCACGACTCTATGGGGGTCCCCTGTGAGCTTGCAATGCACTGGTGGAGGCTCGGGTGACAGTGCTAGGCCGAGGAAGGGAAAAACAGAAATATTGGGGTAAAAAAACTTGAGGATTAAGCAAAGGACATTCCAAAAGATCAAATAACTGCAGGTTCACAACAGCTTCAGCTTCAAAATGGGGGATGATTCCATTGTAATTAATAAAAGAGAACTCCATGGCACCATATCAATTATTTACAGTTCCAGACCAGGGGGTCTATATGAGGTAGACGGTGGTTAACGTGGCTGAGCTGGTCCTCCACCAGATATCACAGTCAGTGGTCCTCTGGGCTGAAATGGCCACTTGCAGTGCTGGGCAGGATTCATTCCGGGCTGGGTGAGCCGCAGTACAGGCAGCATTCATTCCAGGCTGGGTGACCCTCAGTACAAGCAGCATTCATTCCGGGCTGGGTGACCCGCAGTACAGGCAGCATTTATTCCGGACTGGGTGACCCGCAGTACAGGCAGCATTCATTCCAGGCTGGGTGACCCACAGTACAGGCAGCATTCATTCTGGGCTGGGCAACCCGCAGTACAAGCAGCATTCATTCTGGCCTGGGTGACCCGCAGTACAGGCAGCATTCATTCCAGGCTGGGTGACCCGCAGTACAGGCAGCAGCTAAGATCTGACATTTCCCCTTTCTCTGACTCCAAGTGCATTCACAGTAGATGGAACAGCTTTAGGGAAGTAGCCATCATAAATCAGGGCTACCTCTGCACCTCCCTTGTTTAGAGACAGCACAACACAGGACTTGGGCAGGTAACTCTCCCCTCTACAACTCGGGAGGACATCCCCCCCACAGCCACAACTGGGTTGGCCCTCCCTGTTATAGATATGCTCCCTCTCACTGGACTCAGACTGCTTCCCTCTGGACCCCTGAAGCTGCCACAACTGGGTTGGCGACAATGCTCCGGGGCAGACACTCTCAGCACAACACTGGACTCCTTGTAACTTTTCCCTCTGCACTGGCCTTCTTGAACCATCTGGCAGCCACAGGTACAATACCACTTTACCCCATATTTGTATATTACTCTGGTCACCCATGAAAACTGGTCTTTGGCCTACGGCTTTTTTTTTGTGTGTGTGTTATTTGTTTATTCCCCTCACTCCTCGCTCAGGTACCCTCCTCTCCTTCAGGCTCCCTATGGTCTTTCTGCCATAGCTCCCTACTGCCTCGCTTGAGTCCTGACCCCCACCAAGCCCCATATCACAGCCCTTCTGCAGTATCCTGGCGTTTCGCTTCACCGTGGGGGATGCACCAGTGGAGGGGCGGCACTGGCGCCTACCTTACAGGCCGCTGCTGAGACTTGTGGGGAGCAGCTCCCTGGAAGGTTCAGAGGCACAGAGGACCCAGAGACCATCATCCAGAGAGCACCCAGCCATTTTTTCCTCTGTTCTGTCGGGGTGGCGTAGTGACGTAATGGCTGTTGCCGATGTCTGCCTCTCCAGGGTAACGTGCGTGGCCCTGGTGTCCTGCAATGCTCCCAGCCTCCGTGAGTATCTAGCTGAATATGATGATTATATGATATGTTATAAGTTTTATTTTTGTATTTAAATGTATTATGTATCTTTTGTTATTTTGAAGTTGTATTTATTTATTTTGTACAGCGCCCAGAGCCTCCGAGTTAGGCGTTTTAAATAAATTCGCGTTGCCACTGGGCGTTCCCAAACCTCCCCAGAGAAGGAGATATCAGATTGGATGCTCTATCCTTCTCCCGGCTAGCCCTCAGCGACCCAGGCTCATTCCTGAACCTGGGTCGCTGGCATCATAACAGAAATCCAACCGCTGCACTGACGGGCCAGCTGGCCTATGGATTTACCAGATTTTAAATAAATAAAACAAACAAAAGCCTCTCACACTGCCTGTACATCTTAGGTCAGTTCTGGCTTTTGCGCACAGGAAGGTGAAACAGACTTGCATAGACACCGTCGGGCAGTCTCCAACTGAAGTAGTGTCCACTGCCATGTCCACTCACCATACTCTCTTTGCCACCCATCCACCCACGGAAATGATAGACTGTCACGACAAACAGGCTATCACTCCTGCTCCCCACCACCGCACCAATCCGGAGCACCCCACTTTCCAACCAGAACTTCAATTTATGGCTCCCACGCACCTTTGATGACCTCTGGCCTGTGGAGTCCTCACCAGTAAGCTGAGGCCAGAGTGGTTAGTTAATTAATTAAGGACTTAAAGCCCTCAACAGTGTACTGTATGTACACACACTCTTGTGAGGGTTACACTTATAGAACCGGGCAAGAAGGGTGCCCATTTTTGAGCTAAGGATCCCAGGTCTCCAACTTCTGGTCGTGGAATCTTCGGGATAAGAACAATTAGGTGATTTTGGTGGTGGGTACGTAACAAGGGGAGACTAGTACTTTAGGGAGTTTGGAAATTTTGTATACACCTAGTGAGCCCGTCTGAGGAGTTGTGGCGTAATTTCTCCCACATTCTTCTGGAGGGGTGGGGGAAGTAAACCAGGCACTGGATGCCACTCTGGAAGAATGTGTCCAGGATCACAGTTAGAGTGTTGGGTGGCCGCTCGTATTGTGTTTACATAACAGCAGTCAGAGCCAAAGCACCACTTTAAATTAAACATTTTTTAATTATTGTAAACCAGCAATGGAGGGCATCACGGGGCTCTATGGAGCCTTCTAAAGTGGTTTCATAATGTCATGAAATTAATCACCAAGGTTACCCCCCCAAAAAAAAACCCCACAAATGTGCAATGGGTTGTATTGAAAATAAAGTGGCGTGTAGATGGGACAGAGTTAAAGACGCGGTCAGGGTGGGTTGGATAAGAACCCCATGACTTATCTTGCAGGGGCCTATAAAACTCTAAAGATGACCTTGTAAATGGGAATATAAGATTACTGTGAATTTGGGGAGAGTGGGGTGGGGGGTCTAGTGACTGTAGGCAGGAATTCAGGGTAGATTAGATGGATGGCAGTCTTTACGTGTCCTAAACTATCAATGCATCTTTGTAAGAGTTTTAAATTTAGTCTGGAGAGAATTCTCAGAAATAAAACCTCATCTGAGGTTTAGAACTTCGTTAACCACTCTGTACTGACTTGAGAAGACAGCAGGCTGATTTAGTGGTTAGAGCACATAGCTGTGTACCAAGTAAACCCAATAGCCACTGGCTCACTGTAGAGGCTGAAGCCTCAGCATGCTTTGGTCCTTGTGGTTGTGAAAAGAATCGAAACAGGACCCCTCTGCAAACAAGATGCTGCCTCTCAGTTCAGCGATCCTGAGTAAACAAACCGCAAAAGAACTAAAAGTCCTGTGTAGTTATTTACTGATGGATATCTACATGGCAATCTTGTCACTCACGGATCAAATTTAAAGAGCAGCTTGCGACACACTGGAATAGGTTTCATCCTGGTCATTGCTTTCAAAAATACTAAACCCATAATTTATGGTAAAGAATTATAGATGGAGGGAGTGCTCCTGACCAATCCGAGCACTCCTTTCCTCTGCATGTGAGACATACTTATTCTGAGAAGAGAGTCTCATGTGTAGCTGTCCTGGAAACAAGCACGTATGGGAAAGTTTTTTTTAAAAGGTTGATATGCTATTGAGCAATCCCAATCAATGATACATTAAAACCGGCCCTGAGACCACTCTTATGGGTGTAAGAGTGGTCTCACTTATATCCTTTTGGTATTAAAACTGCTCAACTTTGGTTCACATATCACACTTCTACTGTAGGTACCGGAAAGCCTCTACCTCAGCTGACTTGTACTGGCAATATAAAAGTGTTACATTAACTATGAGCTTACAGGCATATAGACCTCCCCCCGCAGCTTAGCCCGCCATGCAAGTCATCAGAGGGCTGGCAGTGGAGAGTGGGAAAGGTAGAAGTCGGTAATGGCAGGCAGGGGATCACATTATCAACCAGATAAAACAATGTATTATAGCCAAGCAAGTTGCTTAAAATACTTTCATTGTGATTTTCTTAATCGGGACCTATAGGGCCCACAGCTTTTCTCCTAGGCAGCTGAGAGTTCCTCTTGAATGTTGTCACACTCAGACAATATCATTTTTTCCACTAAAGACGTCATAATCACACAGACTCATTAAACGACTGCACTGAATATTTTCAATGTCATTTTCTTTGACAAAATGCTGAAATGCCAAACATGTTGAAATACTGCTTAGCCTTTGACTGTACTTGAAATACAACGCAGAGTTTAAAATATCCAATATGCGCTGGCTTAAAAACCTATTGTGTGCTACCTGGAATTAATAATAATTTTCAGATGCAGTCAGCTACCACCTCCTATATCTGAAGTATTTTTTTAAAGATTTTTCATCTGGCAGTACTGGTCTGATGTGTGGAGCAGCACTCTGTTTGGCGGCTAAAAAAAAAAAAGGCAGTTTCCTAAATTCCTCTAAATAGCCGAACTGGAACGGGCCAGTTCTGAGCATCCCTACTCACTACTGTACTTTGGTTTTTAAAATAAAAGCAAGATGAATCATTTTAGAATCACTATACGGCACCCCAGGGTGTGCATAAATGTGGGATAATGGCACTTCTTGGGTGCATAGGGCTCTTGGCCCTGCCTCATGCCTTACTTCCTGAGCCATGCCACTAACCCACGAAAAGGCATACCCTGTCATGGCTTACTACTTAAAGCGATTCAAAAGTTTTCTGCTTATAGTAAATGCTTCCTGTGTGAGGAAGCTTACAACTGCAAAAACCTACCTACTGTAGATAGGTTTGATAATTGTTTTCTGCCACCTCTGTGGGAAGGGATCATATTCTTGCCCCAAGGAGCGAGGGAACTTGTCCTCGGAAGAGATCCCTTTCCTTCCTGGTGTTTGCCCTGCCCTTGCACTGGCATGCACTCTGACGTTTGCTCAGGGAGGTGCAGAACCACATACCAATGCACAGTCAATGGAGTGAGTTTTCGATGCAAACTTCCTTGTGTTAATTAGCAGCTGGAGGGTAATGGCCTTGCTAATCAAGTGCTGCCCTTAATTACCATCCAATTGCTAATTAACATGAGGAAATCTATTCAGAAAACATACTTCATTGACTATAATGGGGCACACAGTCCAGCAACTCCCTGTGCATACATCACAGCATATGCCAGCGCGAGGGCGGGATGAGAACCAGGAAGGGAAAGGACTGGCTGGATGGCACCTCAGGGCAAAAATACGATCCCTTCCCACAGGAATGGGGCAGAAAAAAATGATCAACCCTAACTAAGTAGGTTTCTGCTGTTGTAAGCGTTCTCTGTGAGGAAGCTTTAGTGAAACTTCTTAAAAAGCTTTAATTACTTCTTCTACTATTATACTACTTATGCTGCTCCTACTGTTACTACTGTAATATTACTTCTGTTCTACTGCTACTGTACTCCTGTTACTACTCTACTACTACTGTACTAATGCTACTACTGCTATTGTACTACTACTGCTGCTACAATTGTACTACTGGTACTGTAACTGTACCACTACTCCTACTGTACTACCACTGCACAATTGTACTACTGGTACTGTGACTGTACCACTACTCCTACTGTACTACCACTGCACAACTGTACTACTGGTACTGTGACTGTACCACTACTCCTACTGTACTACCACTGCACAATTGTACTACTGGTACTGTGACTATACCACTACTCCTACTGTACTACCACTGCAAAACTGTACTACTGGTACTGTAACTGTACCACTACTCCTATTGTACTACCATTGCACAATTGTACTACTGTTGCTAATGTTACTTCTACTGTACTACTGCTACTGTACTATTACAGCTGCTGCTACTACTGTACTACTGCTTCTATTTAACTACTACTACTAGTCTGCAATAAATTAAAAGAAAAAGAAATACATGTCAAATATAAAGAGAACTGAGAGTAAGTACTCCATCTTTTCAAAATTCTTCTGAAGACATCAGCTGTCATTTCATGACATATAATATTCCACCACCAAAATTCAGAAGAAAGGTGATTTTAAAGAAGGGGATGGTCACCCAATGGGTCAGTGCGTAGTGCGTCAGTCTCCCGTGCCAGCAACCTACGTTTGGAAGCAGATGCAGGAGCTGGATCTGGTGGCTGAGGAGACTAGGGTGGTGCTGCCGGACAGCAACGTTCCCAGATGGGGAGGAGTGATTCCGTGGTTCCACAGATGCAGCAACCCCTAGGGTGGTCAGGGAAGCTTGCCTCAACAGAGTGACAATGAGAGGTCGTGTGGACTGCAGGGACACTGCTTGGTGTTTAGTGGGAGGGGAACAGGGCTGTTGGAGACAACTGGGGGAAGTGCACATGCGTTGAGCTGTCTGAATGATAACTATCAGCACTCTTGGATCCTGCTCCATGTGGAAGCCCAGCAGCAATGATGGTGGCAATGAGAGAAGCAGGCCGGACTGAGGGGTCGCCAGCTGGGTGACCTGGCAGTGAGGCGCAAGTGGTGCCTTGAGAGTCAGACAGTTATATAGAAACAAGAAAGAAGATGGCTGGCCCAGTGGGGCAGCGGGTGGAGATGCCAGCCGTCACACCACCAGCACACTGGTAAGCCTGGTTCAGAATTGGACTAGAGTCATGGGGGGTGGAGGATCGAGTGCCTGATGAATGGTCTCCTCTCCTGGGCATAAGGAATTAGCTGCACTGCCCTAGTACTGCCACTATGTGGTGGCATGGTTGCAGGGCAGTTGGTGCCCCAAGAACTTGAGGATGGCTGGTGACGGGATGCATGGCAGCTGTCTCCACACACATGCACAGTTACGACACTGCATGCTGCTGGCTGTGAGGGGCAGAAAATGGAAATGAAGCCGGCAGATGATGCTTGACTAACTCCCTCACCCATACTGCTGATTGGGATTCTCCAGTGAATCTAGATGTGGAGACAGTGGGGGAGGACTGCCCTTCCTCTCCTGGTCCCACCATGGGGGGTAATCTGTGAGGGGTTGCTGATGGGGTAAGTCCTATGGGAGGCTGGCTGTCAGTCGGAGTTGGGTTGGGATGGAAAGAGAGCTGATGCTAGGAAAGAAAAACACTTGGTTAAAGGGGAACAGTATCAGCACTAAGAGCTCCACACCCAACTTTGGGGCTGGTCCCAATTTGCAATTTGTGCGCAAAAACATTTTGTTTTACTTGCTGTTTACTGTACTATAGTAGGCTGCATCAGATTCATTGTTCTTACTTCCAGGCTACATTTTCTGTAACTACAAATTCTAGAATCCCCTGCAAATGACATCATAGCTGGGCAGCAGCAGTGGGAGATTCAATAGCCTGTAGTGTATGTTACAGCTTGTATAAGCTCTGATCAAAAGTTTGCTTACTGGATCTTAACTCACAATGGTGGAGTCACGAGCGAGTTACAGAAGTCCTGCTACCTCACAAGGGATGATAAACTACATATTTTGAGTCAAGTCACTGCATATTCGACTTATACATCACCAGTTTACTAGTTATAGCTATGGATTGGAGAACCAGTTTGGATAAGTTCAGAATCTTCGAAAACAAGTGTCATTTCCAGTAAAAAGAACCTTATCAGAACTTTTTTCAGGTTCTGGTAAGGTTTAGATAAATTTTAAAACATATTTTGGAGCTTAATATATTCCTCCAGCAAGTCTTCATCTAGAAAGAAGGCTGTCAGTGATGTAAAGGCATAGAAAGAAGGCTGGCAGGCAGGGGAGAAAGGACCCAGCGAGCCAGAACTGCACTAAGTAGTCATGCTCGCAGTGGCACAAAAAAATAAATAAATGGAATACTAACTAGCTATATTACACTAATCAGATTTACTGGAGCTCCCCTCCAAGTTGTTTTTAGATTTCATTCCCTTTTTACCCACAATAACTTACGGGTGGAAAATGATAATTAAAACAGTTTTGTACTTTATTTTTAATTTTTTATTTATTAGAGTCCAGGATTACAATTACCTTTGAGCCAAGGTTCTTTTACAAAGGTTCCACATCAGGATGAGAACAAACAGGCAGGACATTAATTATTACAAGATAACAGGTTACAGTGGTTTATCATAACATGAGTACATACAGATTAGGCGGTACTAGAGCCATGCACAGGACAGGGATAACACTGATAACGAGAACTTGGTGAGACATGAGAAGAAGATGCTGCCAGAGGCAATTGTTAAAACACACAGGAAGTGCAAGTAGGAGGGGGATGAGGGGGAAAGTAGGGGGATGGATGAGAAGTGACAAGTACCAAAAAGGAAACAGCAGGTTAGAGAAGTCAGTCGCATGTGGTGGAGGCAAAGGGGAATAGGCAGAGGTTAGATTTGAAAGGCCTAGCTTAGGTAGGGAGGAGATGTCCCTGGTGAGACCATTTAGCCAGCTGGGAGCTCTGTAGGCAAAGGATCTTTGTCCCTGTGAGGTCCAGCATCTTGGAATATGCAGAAATTGAGATAAAGAGCCCTAGTGAGGGTGGGATTCTGTGCAGGTTGTAGCAGAGCTTGAGCTCGGGGGCAAGCCCATCAATGTTTTAGCCATTATGCATATTAAATACTTGATGCACTTGAGAGTTGCAGCCAACCAGTTTGGGATATAGGTCACACATATGGGTGAGACGATGGGATTCAGAGATGAGTCGGCAAGCTTTGTTCAAAGCCATAGATATACACCTGAGGGCAGTGTTGGAAGTGGAACTGTAGATGATGAGGTCCATAGTCGATAGTTGAGATCACGAGCTCTGAACTGTGATCATAAGGCTTCAGAGTTAGGCATTGCCGGGGGGTGGGGGGTGTGGAGCCGAGCTGTGTGTAGCAGATTTTGTCAGCTCCTGCAGCCTGGAAAGAAAAATACCTCGTTTTACATTTTACACTCATAAAAGTGAAATTTGGACTGCAGCATTGAATCGAGCAACCCAGAAAACAACAAGATGAGTAACCCCAAGAAGAAAAAGTATTCAGGAGGAGCGGGGAAAAGTAAAGTAACCGGAGGAGCTGGGAGAGTGGAAGACGCCATAGCTTTGGAACTTGCTTGCTTGCTGTGCGCTACCTCTCTGCTACCTCTCTGCTGTGCCTTGCAGCTCATTGTCCTCTTGTAAATGTCTTTAAATAAATAAATATGGAACTATGTATTATTATGTTGACCTTTGTATGTATGTATACCCCCCATTCCTTCGACGTGGAACCTTTGTAAATGAGCAGTTCCTGCTCAAAGGTATTTGTAATCTTAGATTTCAATAAAATAAAAAATAAATAAAAATAAAAATAAACAATGAAATAAATGGTGCTGCCCAATGGTTCAATTTTGCGTTGCCATGCTGGCAAACAGGGTTCAGTACTGGACTCAGTAGCTGGCTGAGCTGCCCAGGGAGGCCTGGGGCATTACCATGCAGCAATGCTACTAGCCAGGTTTTAACCCCACAGTGACCCCTGCAGTGAGCCAGGGACCCCCCACAGAAGTCATCTGTTCTTGTGTGGGGTTCACATAACTGCTACCAGGTGGCACTGGAGGAAGGAGGAAAGAAACAGGAAAGAGAAAAACAGACTCCATCTAAATCCAGGGCTGGCAATGTAGCTCACAGGTTAGAGCAACAAGCTGTGAATGAGGCTGGTACATCTAGCAGACCAGAGTTTGATTCCTACAACCTCCACTTGCATAGTGTGTGACCCTGAGCAAGTCACTTAACCTCTCTGTGCTCCCATGACACATCTATTAATGAGCTTTGGCTCAGTGTGCCTTTCTTGGCCCAAAACTGTAAAATAAAATAAAAAGACGATGGCCGCAGCGGACTCACTCAGACTTCACTCCATTAATCCCACCCCCAGCCCAGTACCCTAATTAAGTCACTGAGGGGTGAACCGTCCCACCCACATGAAGTCCGCTGCCACATAAGGAAGTCCCCATGGGAGTAGGCAGCAGCAGTGAGGTTAATGGCAGGATAGGTCTGGGCCAGCGGAAGGCAACATGGATCTCAAGGGGATAGGGGATCAAAAGAGGAAATTACCTGTTCACTGGCCCTATTGCAATGACTACAAAGGTGATAACTCAAAGGTGGTTTCAGGGTTCACCTACAAACTGCAGATACATGGCTAGCAAACTGTAAGGCTAATTCAATGGATGGAGCAGCTAACGGCTCAGCTGCGGCTTTGTATGGACAGGAATCTGTTGAACTGGCTAACATTTTGAGAATATTTAGCAGCAAAGGGTACTTCTACCATGGAGCAACTATTTTTTATTTATTATTTATTAAATTTTGGTAAGCCCACTGAGTCCCGGAGATCCCTTTTTCAGGGGCAACCCGGGATTACATTGCATAAATGGATACACAGAGAAAACACAGTCAGCAGTTACAGGTTATTCAAACTTCATACAGCCATTAATGCACTAAGAATTGTGACAGTAAATTGGCAACTGGACAAACCTAGCCAGTCCACCCATTGGTCACTTTTTCCCACTTGGATACCACAGAGATAAGGACTGAAGTTAAGAATTTGTTGTTGCCCATGGTTTGACACTGGGATTCTTCATAGGCTCTGTTCTGGCTGTATTGTAAAAACAAAGTCTGTATTGTTACCCCCCTTTTTTTTTTTTATTTAGTTATTTAACCAGGTGAGACACACTAAGCTGGGAGCTTTTTTACAGGTGCAACCGGGGAGCACAGGGAAGTTAAGTGACCTGCTCAGGGTCACACAGTATGCAGGTGGAAGCTGTGGGATTCAAACCCAGGTCTGGTCTGCTGGATGTGACCAAATTTACAGCTCAGAGCCTTAAACCACTGCACTATACTGCCTCCAAAACAAAACCCTATTTGTGACTGATTCTTTTTTTTTTTTTTTTTAATTTATTATTTATTATTTTTATAAATTATGTCACAATAATATGCACAATATAGTACTATCAAAAAAAAATCAAATATACTCATAAAACATACAAAGTGCATACTCTTAAACATAAGAATAGGTCTAGACCAGTTTTGAAAAAGGGGAGAGGCAAAGATAATAAAAATTAACTATTAAATTAATAAACAAATAAGCAGGCGGTATAGCAATTACATATTTAAACTTTCCTTATTACATTCCTTGAAATATTAAGTGCATCCCCAACTAACCCTCTCCACATTAATCCACCATATAAAATATCTTAAATAAAAAGACCATGGATACAACCATTAGATATAAATAATCAAAACAAATTTTTTCCCCCAATCAAAATATATAAAAACAAACAGAGCAAAAATTCAGGACTTTTAAACATTTACACATTCATATTTTCCAAATTAACCAACATCTCATGTTCTGAAGTAGTGTGAGATTCAACAGTCTCCTCAGATGAATATTGTGAGCGAAGGTAGTTTGTTAATTGATCTAATTCAAAGAAAATATATTTTTTCCCATCTTTTACTATCTTCACCTTTGCAGGGGGTAGCAAAGAAAACTGTGCACCAGTCTCTAATATCTCCTTACGAAATGCCAAAAACCTCCTCCTGCGTTGTGTAGCATAGCAGTAATCTGGAGATACATATAATACCTCAATCCATTATATTCTAAGATCCCTCTAAATCTGGCAAGCTTAAAAATATAGTCCCGATCAGAATCAAACCCAAAAGTAGCAAAAATCGTAGATTTTGACATTTGTGTCGAGGGGGGTACACTCGCTGTAACAGAAGTACCAGAAATATTCCTGTTTCGCTTAATTACTCGGAACACCTTTGAAATCAAGGGAGGGTTTCAGCTGGTAAATCAAATGTTTTAATCAAAATATCTTTACTAAATCTCTTGTAGTTTCAAAATTTGCATCAAACTGATCAGGTATCCTAATATCGTACATTTCTATAGCATAAATGATTTTCTGCATTCTCAACTTTCTATTGATATTGTAATTTTCTTTAATTAAACTTGCACAGTTTGCTTCCACTGAGACCAACTTATTTGCTTGCTTATCAATTTGAGCTGAATTCTGAGCTACACCTTTTTTCATCTCCTCCGTCATAATTTTCATACCATTCACTTCTTTTTGTAAGCATTCAGTTTTTTTAAACATAGCTACGTACCTCCGGTCGCTTTTTTCAGTCCATGCCAGGATTTTCTCTAAGGTTGTCCCCAATCTCTCCAAAGTGTAACCTCCCCCCTCAGAAGGTGATGAATGTGCAGGAATCTCACTCCATTCCTGAAAATAAATTGAATAATCCAACTAAGGACTATGTGCTGTCTGCATCTTGGCTTGCTCCAGCGGCTCTTTCAACGGGGTAGTAGGTAGCGCTATTTCCATAGCCTGCGGAACATTGATTTTGAAAGCAGCACATGGGAAATCATCACAGAGTTTGGAACTGTCTGATTTTGTAAGCAGCACAAGGGAAGTCACAGAGTTTGGAACTGTTTGATTTGAAAGCAGCACATGGAAATCATCACAGAGTTTGGAACTGTCTGATTTTGTAAGCAGCACAAAGGAAGTCACAGAGTTTGGAACTGTTTGATTTTGAAAGCAGCACAAGGAAGTCACAGCGTTTAATTTAAACCTTATACCTCAGCAGGAGTCAGTGTCTGTTAAGATTAAGTAGACAAATAACTTTATTAGAAGTAGAAGGGTCTTATTTAGGGTTGAAAAGAAGAAAGAAAGAAAAAAGTCAGTGTGTGTTCTGTGCAGGGAAGGTACTGTATCAGCTGACTTTGCTAAACCAGTGGAGGAAGAGAGCTTACCTGAGGGTGTGGTTTAGACACTATAAAAGCAGGAGAGTCAAATTACAACTTCCTGTTGCTATCCTTTTTTCTTACTAATTGCCGTCCAACCCACCCAAAGCCAGTTCTACTTTTATAGCCACTAGATTTGACTGTCAACAGGAACTTCCTGTTTCGCAATAGGAAGGAAAGGATCATAGAGAGACATTGGTTTTGTCAACCCTAAAGGAAAAAAGTAGCTCACTCTCCCCCCCTAGCTGCTGGTGCTCTAATATTAAGCAAGGAAGAAGGAGGCTACTGAAGAAGATAGGAAGTTGCTGTCCCAGAACAGGAAGGGTCAGAGTTGTAAGGAGAGGAGAGAATAAGCATCCAGAGAAACAGTAGAGGGGACACAAAATAAGACATGATAGGAGTGGTGCAGTGCAATGGCTGTGGGGGCAGTGTTCGGGAGACATTCTGGAGGCTGCAATGCTGCCCTATTTGCAGGAACCTCTCTGGTCTGAGAGAGAGGTTGCCGTCTCAGGCTGACCTGGCTAGGATTCGTGAAACCTCCTCCCCACCCAGGGACCATCAGGGCCAATGCCACTACCTCAGAGGTTGCCAAGAAAGGAGAGGCTGGACCAGGGTGGGCTCAAGGAGGAGAGGTGGTGGAACAGAGTTGCATCCTCAGCTGTACCTCTCCACAATTCATTCAGCTCTTCTGGTGGATGAGTAGTTTACTCTATGGAGCACCTGCAGTGGAGACCAAGGAGAATGCTGGGAACCTTCACAAAGAAGATCCACAGGAGGGTGGCATGGGACCCCACAGGGAAGGAAACAACTCCTGGTGGGACTCAATCATTAGGGGGTAGAAATGGGGAGGAAGGGAGAGGGAGGTAAGGTGCCTTCCTGGCGCCACAGCTTGAGGGGACAGGCGAATCCTCAGGATCATGGGAGGAGCTGCACGAGGGAGGAGCTGGATGTCATTGTCCACCTAGGGACAAATGACCTGGCTAGGAATGGGATCAGAGCAGTGCAAGAGGAGTTTGTAGAGTTGGGAAGGGCCTTAGACAAGTGGCGCATCACGGTAACCTTCTGGAGGTGCTGCCTGTCTATGGCAAAGGAGATGCTAGGGCACTTCTCAACAGGAATTCAATGAGTGGTTGAAAAACTGGTGTGAGTTCAGGTTTTGGCTTCATTGGGGACTGGGGGCCACTGGGAGGATGCAGACCTATACTGGTGTGATGGTCTGCATCTGTCCGGGGGAACCAGGATCCTAGGTGAAAGGTTTAAATGCTTCATTGGCAAGCATTTAAACTAGCCAAGGGGAAGCACTAAAAGGAGCAGGGAAATCCGAGCCTCCCCACAAAACATGGTGATTAGTGAAGTAAACACCAAGGTACAGAAGTTATTAGGAAGTAGAACAGATTTAAATGTAAAAAAAGGCAAAGGCATTAAGGACAGAAATGGGGCTAAAAGGGGTAAGGCTATCAAAAAGTGGAGAGTGATGAGTACCAATGCCCATAGTCTGTGTAATAAGCTCCCTGAACTAGTGGCCTTGATGGAAGAGGGTTGCGTGGATATTGTGGCAGTTACACAAACATGGTACACAGAGAACCATGACTGGGATGTCAACATACCAGGGTACACAATCTACAGGAGGGACAGGGAGGGTAAAGAGGAGGAGGTAGCTCTCTATGTAAAGGAAGGGATCAAAGCAACAGAACTAAAGAGTAAACAGGGAGCAGATGAGGCACTTTGGGTCACCCTGGAGACAGGAAATGGCACCACAATCCGCATGGGGGTTGTATACAGACCCCCATCTCAGGGGAGGGAATGGACAAGGAAATGATAGAAGGCTTTCTTAGAATGGCAGAAAAAGGGGAGATATTGTTGATGGGGGACCTGAATATGCCAGATGTTAACTGGATCACCTTTGCTGCAGGCACATCCAAAACAGGGTCATTCTTGATGCCCTACAGGGCATGCCTCAGACAGCTAGTATTGGAACCCACTCGGGAGGAGCAATCTTAGACCTGGTACTCTCAAATGGGGATGGAGAAAAGAATCTCAGATTTAGAGTGGGTAGCCATCTGGGAACAAGCACCACCAAACAGTGTGGTTCTACGATAAACACAGCCATACAATCAGCTCATACAAAAGCAAGAGTACTGACTTTAGGAGGGCTGACTTTTGAAAATGAGAGAGTGCCTCAGAAAAGCACTAGCAAACAGGCAAGAAGGAGGGTGGAGGAACAATGGGGAGTGATCAAAACAGCCATCACAGAAGCAACAAACCTTTGTGTAAAACAAATCAATAAAACACAACTGAAGGAAAAAACGTTATGGTTCTCAAAAGAGGTGGCAGGAAGGTTAAGGAGAAAAGGACAGCATTCAGGAAATATAAGGAAACACAGAAGGAGCAGGACAGAGAACTTTATCAGTTAAAGCAGAAGAGGCTGGGAAGGCAGTCAGAATAGCAAAGGCCCAAACCGAGGAAAGGATAGCCAATTCTGTTAAGAGGATAAGACCTTTATAGGTACATTAGGGAGCGAAGAAAGACCAAAGGAGGATACTGAAGCTTAATAAAGGGAGGAATGTGGGTAGAGGTGACAGTGAAAAAGCAGGGATACTGAGCGAATATTTCTGCTCAGTATTCACAAAGGAAGAGGAGGGGGAGTTACCTAAACCAAACAAGAGAAACACTCTGAAGACGGGGCTCGATAACAGTCCATTTACAGAAGAAAGGGTTCTGAAAGAACTAATAAAATTGAAGGTGGATAAAGCAATGGGGCCTGATGGGGTTCACTCAAGAATTCTAAAAGAACTAAGGGTAGAACTAGTGACACCACTGACTACTCTCTTTAACAAATCATGGGAGGATGGGGTGGTACCCGAGGACTGGAGGAGGGCAGATGTGATTCCTCTTCACAAAAGTGGGAGCAAGACAGAGGCAGGAAACTACAGACCAGTTAGTTTGACCTCAGTGGTAGGGAAAATGATGGAATCACTTCTGAAGGAAAGAATTGTTGAGTACCTAGAGGCCAGTGGGGCACAGGACCCAAGGCAGCATGGATTCACGATGGGAAGGTTGTGTCAGGCAGAATCTAATAGATTTCTTTGACTGGGTTACCAAAGTAGTAGACCAGGGAGGGCTGTGGACATGGCCTACCTAGATTTTAGCAAGGCATTTGATACAGTCCCACACAAGATTAATACAAGATAGCCAGCCTTGGAGTGGGTCCCAAGGTAGCCTGGATAAAAAATTGGCTAGACAACAGGACTCAAAGGGTAGTAGTAAATGGAGTACACAGCGACGAAAGGAGGGTTACTAGCAGGGTACCGCAGGGTTCAGTACTGGGACCGGTCCTTTTTAATGTCTTTATAAGTGACATTGCAGAGGAACTGGAAGGAAAAGTATGTCTCTTTGCAGATGACACAAAGATCTGCAACAGGGTTGATACACAAGATGGAGTGGAAAGGATGAGACGGGACTTGGCAAGGTTGGAGGAATGGTCAAATGTATGGCAGCTCAGATTCAATGCAAAGAAGTGCAAGGTAATGCATAGAACAAAACCCTGGGGAAGCATACACAATGGGGGGTGAGATACTGACAACAGTAAAAATAGAAAGGGAACTGGGGGTAATTATATCAGATGACCTAAAGGTGAGCAAGCAATGTGAGAAGGCAGTAAGGAAGGCTGGGGGGATACTGGGATGTATAGGAAGAGGCATCAATAGTAGAAAACAGGAAGTTGTTATCCCTCTGTACAGACAGTTGGTGAGACCCCATCTGGAGTACTGTGTGCAGTTCTGGAGACCCCATCTCCACAAAGACATAGAGTGGAGGCTGTCCAGAGGAGGGAGTCAAAATGGTGCAGGGTCTGCACCAGAAGACATATGAAGAAAGACTAAAGGAGCTTAATATGTATACCCTTGAGGAAAGAAGGGAGAGAGGGACATGATAGAAACTTTCAAGTACCTCAAGGGAATTAACAAAGTCCAAGAGGGTAGCATCTTCCAGAAAAAGAGATGTGCAAGAACAAGGGGACACAATTTGAAGATAGAAGGGGGATGGCTCAGAGGTAATGTGAGGAAGTATTTTTCACTGAGGGGGTTGTGGATGCATGGAACAGCCTCCCTGAAGAGGTCGTGGGGTCAAGAACAGTGGGGGACTTCAAGAATGCATGGGACAGGCATAGGGCAGTCCTAGTGGGGGGTAGGAGGAATTAAGCTGTTGGTTAACTAGTATCTGCAGCTTATCTGTTAGGTAGGAAAATGGGCAGACTAGGTGGGCCAAGCGGTCCTTATCTGCCGTCAAATTCTATGTTTCTATGTTTCTATATGGCGAGCTAAGCAATGCTCCACCACCGCTCTCCGGGCTGGGCTTGACAGGAGGATGCCGCTGCTCAAGCGGACTAGACCTCGGGGAGACGAACTCTACTCTCGAACTGCCCTTGCTCCTCCGTGACTCCATTTAAACCAAATTTGTCACACCTCAGGTACTGAGCTAGGCGAACTAAGAAAACTTTCATTCAATGCTGCAGACAATGCCGACAAGTCTGTCTCCACAACGGCCTACACAGAGAGGTCACAACAAAACGCTACTACCACCGGCCATCTTGCCTCCAACCCCCCAGTGCAGTCTGATTCTTTTCTGTGTGTTTTTTTTTCCAAGCCAATAAAAGTTTTACTTTAAATAATTGTGGGAGGAAGAGTAGGATAAGTGAAGATGGGAGTGTACGAGTGAATCAGTGTAAAAGGCAAGTGTTTGACTGCGACCTGCATGTTTTGTTATGTAAGTGATTTCCTGGAGGAAGGAGTCAGTAGCCAGCAAAGCATGACAAAACCTGTATGGCCTGAGAAGGTGTCAAAGAGCACAGGAAATGATGAGGAACACATCACAGCTCCCGAAACTTAGCAATGTAACACCCGAGTGTGGACTGAGTGGATAATGTGCTTTAGCTTCTCACATTTTAGAGGGGAGGGAGCTGGGTTACATGATACAGTTTTAGAACTGATGACTATTAGTTGTTTTCTGCTGCAGTGTTTACCACTGCTAAGCAATTAAAATCTCAAACTGTAGTAAGGAAGAAACAATGTGACCTGCTGGGAATTGAATCATGCCCCCAGAATAAAGTCCTGGTGCTCTCAAGACAGCTAGAGGCTTACATGGTTAAATCCGAGATTCCTGGGCACTCTCCCTTTCTCTGGTATTATGTATCCTGCAACTAGGGACAATCAAGATGACAATTTAGTGCAGTATTAGCCACTGCTAAGCAGTTTAAATCACAAATTGTAGTGAGAAAGAAATAATGTGACCTACCTGGGAACTAAACCCAGGTCCCCGGTATACAAACTGGTGCTCTAACCACGAGGCTATAGGCACATATAGTTGAAACTAAGATTCCTGGACACACTCCCTTTCTCTGGTATTACATATCCTGCAACTAGAAATACTCAAGATGCCAAATGTTTTTTGGCTCGATATTAGCCACTGCTAAGCAACTTAAATCAGAAATTATAGTAAGAACGAAATAATGTCACCTACTGACATTTGAACCCTTGTCCCCAGAATACCATCCTAGTGCTTTGACCACCGAGTTACAGGCACACATGGTTGGGTCTGGGGTTTCCAGACACACTTCCTTTCTCTGGTATTGTATATCCTGCAACTAGGACTACTCAAGATGACTACTGGATGTTTTCGGTGCAGTAATTTCATGCCTGAATATAGGCAAAGCTTTTGTCTAGTGCACTTACCTGGTAAACAAAAAATAAATAAATAGGACTACTCAAGATGACCATTGGATGTTTTGAGTGCAGTATCCTCTTATCACTACAGTTTGCAAGTTTAGAACTGTAAAGACAAAATGTAATGAGAAAGAAACCGTACCGAGTCAGGTTATATTGTTTCTTTCTACATTACAATTTGTGTTTCTAAAGCCTAGCAGTGGCTAATGCTTCACCAATAATTAATTATGATCTAATCTGTTCCTGTCTGCAGCAACTACCAGATCTAGGATTTTACAAATGGGGGTTGGATGCTGCAAGGGTTAAATCTTAGGGGTGGGACTTTTTTTTTTTTTCAGATTGTTTAACCAGGTGAGACACACTAAGCTGAAAGCTTGTTTACAGGTGCAACCTGGGAGCACAGGGAAGTTAAGTGACTTGCTCATGGTCACACAGCATGCAAGTGGGGGTGATGGGATTCAAACCTAGGTCTCCAGATTTGCAGCTCAGAGCCTTAAACCAGTGCGCTATACTGCCTCCCAGACTTAATATGCACACTTTTTGAATGGGTTTTTAAATACTTTATATAATCTGCTATTATTTTTATTTCATTTTTAATAAAAAAAATACTAATCATGAACTTTTGGTATGGCTTGGGAATCAGTCACTGTGGAAGAAAAGGATGTCAGCAATTAAAGAAGTACTATAAACAAAATTTTCAAAAATATATGTAAAGTGGAGCACTTTGATTGATGTGTGTAGTCCTGGCGTGTCCTTCCCTTTGTTTGCTATTAGTTTTTTCTAAATTTGCCTACTAGTTTCATTGTCCCTGAAGAGCTCTATGTTAGCATGGTTTATTACTCTTTTTTTTTTTTCCTACAATGCGTCTTGTCCCATGTGACAGAGACATGTCCAGGACCATATATTTAGCAAGTACTGGTTTAGACTAGAGCCAATTTTACAGCAGTAGAGCTGTGATTTTAAGTAACTTCCTCATCCAGTGGGCACTGAAGGTTACATTTATAGTTTAGCAGACATTTGAGGGCGGAGTGGGTAGTCTGTAAGAAAACAACTAGAGTCTTTATTAATTATGCAGTAATGACCTAAGGGAACTTTGTGTGCTTTTTATGCCTGGGTGTAGTTTGAGGAAATAAAACGTTTTACAAGCAAAACATTTACTACTGCTGGCTAGACCTGACATACATAGAAAACAAAAGTATTAGAGTTGTTTAGTTGAGGCCAGAACATCAGGCTCCTATCTGCAGATTCTTTACCCAGACAGCATGGGTAAAGAATTGGCTGGGGAATAGGACACAGAGAGTAATAGTAAATGGAGTCCACTCAGAAGAAAGGAGGGTTAGTAGTGGGGTACCGCAGGGCTCAGTATTAGGACCGGTCCTCTTAAATGTCTTTATAAGTGACATTGCAGAAGGACTGGAAGGAAAAGTATGTCTCTTTGCAGATGACACAAAGATCTGCAACAGAGTTGATGCACAGGGTGGGGTGGAAAGGATGAGAAGGGACTTGGCAAGGTTAGAGGAATGGTCAAATGTATGGCAGCTTAGGTTCAATGCTAAGAAGTGCAAGGTAATGCACCTGGGAAACAAAAACCCAGGGGAAGAGTATACAATGGGGGGTGAGATACTAACAACAACAGAAATAGAAAGGGACCTGGGGGTAGTCATATCAGATGACCTAAAGGTGGGCAAGCAATGTGAGAGGGCAGCAAGGAGGGCTGGGGGGATACTGGGATGCATAGGGAGAGGCATCACCAGTAGAAAACAGAAGTTATTATCCTCTGTACAGACAGCTGGTGTGACCCGTCTGGAGTACTGTGTGCAGTTCTGGAGACCCAATCTCCATAAAGACACAGACAGGATGGAAGCTGTCAGAGAAGGCAACTAAAATGGTGCAGGGTCTGCACGGAAGACATATGAAGAGAGACGAAGGAGCTGAATATGTATAGCCTCGAGGAAAGGAGGAGAGGGGACATGATAGAAACGTTCAAGTACCTCAAGGCAATCAACAAAGTCCAAGAGGATAGCATCTTTCAAAAAGAGGTGTGCAAGAACAAGGGGCACAATTTGAAGATGGGGGCAGCTCAGAGTAATTTGGGAGAGTATTTTTTCACAGAGAGGGTTGTGGATGCATGGAGCACTTCGGAGGAGGTTGTGGAGTCAAAATCAGTGGTGGAATTCAAGCATGCATGGGACAGTCATAAGGCAATTCTAGGGGGTGGGGGTAGGAAGAAGTAGGCTGCTGGTTAGCTAGGATCTGCAGCTTATCCAGTAGGTAGGGAAATGGGCAGACTGGGTGGGCCAAGCGGTCCTTATCAGCTGTCAAATTCTATGTTTCTATGTATGTTTCTATTGCTGCAGTTCTTCCCCTCGCTGAGTCAGTGGTCCATGACACATCACTGTCACATAAGACAGGAGGCACTGTAGGAAAAACGAAGAGCAATACACCATGCTGACACAGAGATTCCCCAGGGGCCATGAACAAGGACACAGATTTTTAGTTTTTACTGGAAAATCCAGTAAAATTCTGGAATTTGGTCTTTCTATACACTGGCAAAAGCCCTGTTTATACCACTTACTTTACAGCGCATCAATCCTTGCACACTGGTTGATGCACTGCAAAATGGGGTGTGTGGACACATTCCAGAGTGCCACAAGTGCAGCTCCGATCAATTTTCTACACCAGCTCAGTTGTCGGTACTCCTATCGGAGCAAGCACAGCAACCGGCAATGTAAATACTTTACTGTGCTCACTCTACATCTTTCCCCATGTCTCCATGCATGCCCTGTAGCATTCATAGTTCCTCCTCGGAGTGACCTGCAGCGCTGTGAGGGCGGGCTGTGTAAATGGGGGACTGCATATGGAGCAGTCGCTGCAGCGGGAAGGGAGCAGTGCAAATGCCAGTGCACTGCCGCCATGTAAACATGGCTAAAATCAAAGCATTTCATAGAATTTGATTTTTTTTTTTTTTTTTAATCAGATCAGTGAATCTTAGGAAATTATATTTTCTATAAAATCTTTCCTGTACTATTTTCACTTTGCTTTATTTAATTTGGTGTGCACCTAGCCTTCTTTTATTCTGACTATTTATACATATACTAAAAGGGTACAAGGATACAGCGCTGGTAAAAACTGATTTTGGTATTGCAGACACTGGTGACAAAGCCATTTCTTCCGATCTGCAAAATGGAATTTGACCTTTATCAAGCATGGCAAACCAGTGTCCCTGGCCATGAAACTAGTAGGCAAATTTAGAAAAAAATGCTAATAGCAAACAAAGGGACGGACATCCCAGGACAACACACAAAAAAAACTCACTCTGCATAACATAAACTTTTACAAACTTTGAATGCAATACTTCTTAAAGTGTCCAATACATAGGAGGGGCAGCTGCCCCCTTTGCCATCCTCTTCAAATACCATCTATTAGTTGCCTCCTTTCCACACACACACACCCATCCACCCTGATGGAAATTTCAGCAGCTTTCTTTTATTAGTTTATAAGATAATCTTACATGTAATGCGCAGCAATATACAAGAATGCAGCACGTATTAATCAGCAAACTTGTCATAGGCTACGTAGCTGTAATGCTCAGTTTTGTACCTCTCATAGGGGTACTGTAACATTCAATATTATAAATGCCATTGCCAATCATGCACTAAAACATATGCCATCATTCTCCCATAAAAGGATAAATATATAAAAATTAAAAAAGTGGATGACCAATAATGAAAATTGTAAACATTTGATTTACCAGGCTTTTTGTGTGTATTGTGCTTGTAGCCATGCCCCCTGATGAAGAGGTTTGCTTGACCTCGAAGTGCTGGGGCACAGCAGGCTTGAAACACTGGTCTTCTGCTGGCCACATTTAGTGTTTGAAATGCATCGTTTGGCACAGAGTGCGAAATAAATTCAAGATATCTCAAGATTATTTCACCGGTGTAGCGGAGTGCTTGCTTCTATGATTCTTTTTTTTTTCTTTTTTTTAATGCCTGCATCGTCTCAATGGTAAAATGGATATAAATGAGTTGATACATGCATTCAATAACAACCCCTCCCCAGGAATCATGGTAATTAGTGAACAGTTTTAACAAAGTGATGCTAATAAAATTGTCTAGGACTTTGAAATGAAGCCCAACCTTGTAAAATCCCCTAAACCCAAACAGCACTTCAGAACTTTATGTCTTAGAACAACTGACTCCCTTGAAAATGAAGACAGAACTAAGTGTGTAACTTGCAACTGGAAATTCCTTTTGAAAACACGTTAGAGTAACAGAGGTAAAAGCAGTGTTTCTCTGGAGCAACAAATATAATGTTTGGTATCACAGTTCCAGTTTCAATCCAAGTTTGCACCGACTAATGATTTTGGTGGAGGTTGAACATCTTGAACATGTGGGCCCAGGGAGGAAACTGAGCTGCCCAAACAGGTGCGATCAGCCATTTTATTAATGGTAAAGTCTCATGTTACAAGGCTCAATTTAGAATTATTTCAGAAAGAACTCACTTAAATCATGTCCAGTATAATTACAAGTATGAGCCTGTAGATCCAGTTCAATCTATAGGCTGCTGCCACTCCAAGTTCTCATCCATGCAGCCCCTCGGCCCCTGCAACAAATACTTACAATTAACCAGGAACCACATTTCAGTCCGATTCCTCATCTTCTGCAACTGGGTTTTGAGCATCAAAGTCCTTTTTTATCTTTTGGACTAAAACCCTGGCACCCTTAGGATCTCTAAAGACATTCTGTTTGCTGATGTATACCACTTTTAGTTTTGTTGGGTACTGTAGATTGTGCAACACACTGAAGGATCTAAACAGGGTCCTAGTACCTTCAAAAGCATGGTGCTTCTCTCACATCAAAAAGATGAGATCGGAGAATAATGATAGCTTCTCTCTGGTGTCTATAGTGAGTGGTCCCAAGCAGGAAGCCACATCCAGAATGTGGTCACGCTCATGTGGCCCCTGTAAGGGAACCATGTAGGTTCTTGGAGAATTTTCATTTTCTCTTTTCTTTCATGGCATGATCCTAAATGCTTGGTAAGCTATGGAGGCCAGTTCCAGGTGAAGAACCTTACCAAAAAAAGACCCTGCAAAGGTTGTGGGATTGTCCCCTTCAGCTTCCTTGGATCGTCCCGTGATTCTCAAATTTGACACTCTTGCTAAATTTTCAATTGCCTCCAGCCTGTATCTCATAGTTTTGTTTCCCTTTATCAGGCATGTTATGGCAGTAGCAGTTTCCAGCACTGATGTAGCAGTGTCCTTTGCCTCTGCTAACACAGCAGAGGCATGGGTTTCACTAAAGCCCTGTTCACACGATCACATTTGCACTGGAGTAACCCGATCGCTCGGGTTGCTCCAGTGCAAATGCAACCATGCGGACATGTACCCGATTGCGGTAAATTGCCCATTAAGCCGGTCCCACGTTCCCTCTCAAGCTGTGGACACTGACCGGAGTGAGCAACTTGCAGCGGACTAAATCACTGGGTGGACTGTTTGCACAGTCGCAACACGTCCCCTCGCTCCACGCGGTGGCGATCGACAATCCGGCCCCCTGACGCATGGTCCCTCACCAGCTCAGACTGTAGTGGTGCAGAGAGGAGCCATGTGGACAGGCAGTTTGCCACTTGCTGGTGCTGAGGACCACACTGCTGTGGACAGAAAAGTGTAGCACTGCTGCCGTGAAAACATGGCTAAAGAGTCTGCCCGGAACTGAACTCAACTTTGTGATCCAACGTTAACACATGTCCAGTGCTTGGATTGACTGCATCAAATCTTTGTTTATGGGTTCTTCTGACTCAGCCTTTGGCTGTGCAGCAGCTTTGCCACTGCTGCTAGGCCCAGCTTGCTGGCCTCGCCAACCTCTGCCTTCTCTTGTTTTTTTTTGATTTCCCACAGCTCCAATGTTCACATTATTGAACCAGATGAGTAAGTTAGTCAGCCTTTATCAAGTATAATGTTTCTGAGCAAAACAAGTCCTGAAAATGCAGGTAGATGAAGTGAGATTTAAGATTCCAGGAAGAGTGCCCTGGTTGAACATGTCTACTCACTAAGGTTGCCGGCCATGGCCCCCTCTACCAGATCACTTTTGGTAAGTAGTGCACCTCCTGCTCTCGCTCTGGCTGGGAGATGGAGTACACTGAAACCTTGCCACAGTTTACCTGAATTGAGGGTCTTTATCAGTTTGTTTCCCTGCTGGGTCATAGTTTTCCCTTTTTCCACTAGACTGTGTTAGCTGTTGAATGCTCAGGGCCTGTTCATTTGCTTCTTTACTTCTGACCTGCTTGGTTGGGAATGCGTGCCCTGGCAGCATTTTGGACTTCCTTTCCCTCCATGGCTTCAGCCTGGGGCAAGATACAGGGTATGGTGACTGACCACGCTGTGCACGGGACAGTTGTATTTTTACTAGCCTTCCTGCCTTAGTACTGGCTTGCATCATTGGAGTTCTGGCTCGGTCCCCTTCCAGTGGCTTCTGGAGACAAGATCTGTATGGTACACAGCAACTGGGTACCTCTGGTCCTCAGGGAGGCCAGCTGGCAGACTTGGGACTTGTTCTTTTTATTTTTAGATTATACTATATATTGCGCATGTAACCAGATCACCATGGATGTTGCAGTTACTATCCCTGCCTTGTGGCCTCAAACAAGGTTGAGGGGCCTGGGTTCTGATTTTCCAGAATGGGGGATTCGCATCTAGATATGTTAAGTTTTGCATGGTGCTTCCACCCAAAGAAATATATAAGTAGGCCTGGTGTCAGAGTGGTACGACCCTCTGGGATGCAGTACCTCCCCATAATGTCCCCCATACATGAACAAATCACAGTGCAACCTTAAAATCAACAAAAGTGCAATTAATTAATTACTACTAATAATAATATGCTCATGAGACAAAATGTGAAATACTAATAAAATATTTGCCAAGGGATATTCACGAGGGAAGGGGAAATGCAAAGCAACTCTCGTTTTGGAAAACTCGAACTGTATGTTGCTAAGGCTGAAGGTAGATGCCCAACTAGGCTAGGCCAGTAAAACACTAAGAAGCACACTTTAACACAGCAGTAGTGCGCACCGCCCATCAGGCAGCGCAATACAGTGACTATGGGAGTACTGTGACCTTTGATCAGCCTACCGCCCATACTGGGGACACTAGCCACTTCTATCTGGTACCAGTTTCAAACCTTAAGGAGCTCCCTGTGCTTCACTGGGTACCCAGCCAGAAAAAACTGTGCAGATATGATGCCGTTGCAGCTGGTTTTCTGGCGGTGGTGCATTGTAAAATAGAGAACACTCTTTGTTAACCCAGGCCCCACAGGCTATGCAATTGCTGAAACAGCAAACCTTAACTGACGGATTCATAGATCTTGGCCTGATGGCTGAAGCTGTGGCTTTGGTGGCAAACTTTGTAAAAAATCTGAAATGCAGGGCAAGCCCTAGGAGCACTCATGGTTCTGGTGTTACCAGCTTCCTTCCCTGACAAGTAGGATTCCTTCCCCCCCTCTCTTCAGGCGCAGGTTCTCTCAGGCAGTAGATCAGCTATGCAGTTTTTTTTGGGGGGGGTGCAGCTCAAAGATGCAGCACTCAGTTGTCTCAAGATGTGGATCAGGCTTTCTGCTTTCACAGTCATTTGGACCTCTCCAGCTTCTGTCTTCCTCCTCTGCAGGACAGACCAGTTTAAGGAGCACGGGCCACACACCTTGCTCCCACGTCTAGGCTTCAGAACCCTTGTGCGGTGCATTAGCTAGTACCTGGCAGTAGCAGTACCTGGCAGTAGCACTAACCAGACGTCTCCCAGACAGTCTGCAGGCTCAATGCAGGCATTCTCACACAGATGTACTCAGTCTCTGGTGCCCACAGGCCAGCAGCCGTGGCACACAGGAAATGTGTCGATCTTACAGACACACAGTTCAGTCTTTGCATCACAGCAGTTGTGAAAACCTTCAAGCCATCTCCTGGCTACTCAGCTGTGGAAGCCCAGACAGGTTTCCCTGAGTTGGCTCTGGCCAGCAGCACAAGCCCACCTTACTCTGTGAGAGCTCACTGCCAACTTCCTTGTTCTGGATCTGCCCTCAGCATTTCCGTGGGCAAAGGCAGCTTCAGAATGGCACAAGTTCTCAATCTCTCAAATTAATATGCCGAAATGTTCACTCAGTGCCTTATTGGCTGGTGGAAAGGGCACCAAGCAAGCAGCGCCGGCACTCTCCCAGAATTCCTCTGTGATCATGTGCCAAGATCCCTGACTTCTGATTGGCCGACTGCAAAATCTGAGGTCACCAAAATGGTGGTGTTCATACTTGAAGAAACCATTGTTTCAGCTTTAAGTTTCTCTTTTAGAGCTCCTGCCCCACTTTTATTTTACTGTCCCCCCCCCCCCAGCTTGATGGCATACACTGTGATCTCCTTTCCAGTGGTGGTTTTATGTTTATTGGAGTTTTCACTGCCCTTTTGGAAGCTCTGTGACACACTCTCCCTAGGCAAAGCAATCACTTGTAACTGCTGTTGTCAGCCAAGGGTGTAGACAGGAACACTCACTGTACACATTTGAGTACAGTTTTGTTGAGTGCCTGCCACAAAACATACAGGTTACTCACCTGTAACAGGAGTTCTAGGAATGGTATATGTTGTTCATCCACACTCATTGGCAGTATCCTTGCCGCTTTAAATCTTGCCGGAAGGTCTTCAAGCTTGCTCCTCCCACCCACCCGGGTGGTATAACTCTCGGCTCCGCCCCATGACGCCAGATCTGGCCCGCTGGAAGCTCAGGTTGTGCGTCGAAGCCGGGGAGGTCGGGTGGGTCGTGTGGATGAACAACATATACCATTCCTAGAACTCCTGTTACAGGTGAGTAACCTGTATTTCTAGGGACATGGATATGTTGTTCATCCACACTCATTGGCAGACTCTAGCAGTTCTCCGGGAGGAGGGAGGCAAGACGCACACCCCATATACTTACTTGGGAAGAGAGACTGGAAGCCGAGGCCCCAAAACCAGCATCCGGCGTGACTCAAGGTCGATGTGGTAGTGGGTAATGAAGGTGTTTGCTGACTTCAGGTAGCAGCCCTGCAGATTTCCTGGATAGGGGCGTCCCTGGAAGCAGCCACCGTTGCAGCAGTATGGCGGGTAGAATGAGCTCTTATCCTCTGGGAGGCTCCATGCCGCTAACCTAGCAGAGATCTATGGAAGGTTGCCACCTGCTTATCGTCGCTTGGCTGCAGGTCTGCCAGATGCGGCTTCAGCGTAGGTGACAAACAGCTGGCGAACCTCTCCCCGAATTTCAGCCGTGCGCTCCTTATAATAAGGGCCCTTCTAGGGTCCAGAGTATGGAGCCTATATTCGGCCTCCGAGGTGTGATTGGGGTAGAACACCGGCAGAGTCAACACCTGGTTAAGGTGAAACTCCGACACCACCTTCGGAAGGAATTTCGGTTGGGGGCGCAGGACAACCTTGTCCCTGTGGAAGACCAGGTAAGGAGACTCGATGGAAAGCGCCTGGAGCTCTCCCATCCTTCTGGCTGACGTGGATAGCCACCAAGAAGGCGGTCTTCCAACACAGGGTGAGAGAGAGCACACCTGTGCATAGGTTCGAATGGCTTGCCCATGAGCTTTGCCAGTACCAGCAGTAGATCCCACGGAGGTGGGTTCCCGCACTGGAGGGAATGTGATCAAGGCCTTTGAAAAGCGCCAGACCACCTTCTCCTGCGCCACCGACTGCTTCCGGCCGCGCCCGGTAAGCAGAGATGGCTGCCAGGTGCACCCTTAAGTCGTCGACCTAAGCCCTTGACTAGAAAGGGACCATAAATAGTCCAAGATGCTTGCCAAGGAACAGGAGGAAGGGTCAAGCCCTTGCCCTGACACCAAATAGAAGAAACCTTTTCCATTTGAGAGGCATAACATTGCACTAGTGGGACTATACAGGGACGCCTCAACTACATTGAGGACCTCGTCCGGAAAGACCCAAAGCCTGGAACTCTGGCAGCTCAGGAACCAGGCCGTCAGGTGCAGGGATTGAAGGTCCGGATGGAACACCTTCCCTGATTGACTGAGAGCAGGTCGAGGCGAGCTGGAAGCTGCCGTGAGTCCTGGAGCTGAGACTGAGGAGATCTGGGTACCAGAACTGGCGAGGCCAGTCTGGGGCTATCAGAATCACCTGCGCCTTGTCCCTCCTCGCCTTGAGAAGCACCTTGTGGATCAAGGGAAATGGGGAAAGGCGTAAAAGAACCGGGGTCCATTGCCTCGAGAAGGCATCCCCTGCCAGCGAGCCCTGCTGAGGCGGGCATGGAACAGACTCAACCGGCGTTCTCCGTGGAGGCAAACAGGTCCACCTGAGGTGTGCCCCAAAGGGAGAACAGATGCTCTACTACCTCCGGCAGGAGAGACCACTCGTGGGATGCAGCCCCTATCCGGCTCAGGGCATCGGCCAGGGTGTTGGAGGCTCCTGCCACGTGAATGGCTAGGAGATCCGCCTCCAGGCTGCTGAGTGACCAAATCGCGGAGAGCTTCCTTGCATAGAAGCATGGAGCGCGGCCCGCCCTGGCGGTTTAGATAGTACATGGTCGTGGTATTGTCCGCCTGGACTCGGACCACTTGACCCCGGAGGAGCGGGCAAAGCGGTGAGAGCTAGGCGGACGCTCGGAGCTCAACAGGTTGATGTGGCATCGGGACTCCGTGAGGACCAGAGGCCATGAGCCCGATGTTCCCCAGATGGGCACCCCAACCCATCAGAGAGGCATCGGTCGACAGAGAGACCGTCGGCTCGGGCGGACGAACGGATGCCCTCCTGCAATTGATCTGGAACGGTCCACCACTGGAGAGCATTCCACATCCCTGTGTCACCGACTAAGCTGGTCAAGGGATGCATGGCGTTGTGACCACTGGCTGGCCAGTCCCACTGAAGGGGCGTATGTTCCAGCGGGCCCAACGGACCACGCTGGTACAGGCCGCCATGAGACCCAGGAGGCAGGAAGTCCCGGCAGGGCGCAATTGCCCAACCAGAAATGATCGGGCAAGGAGGAAAGAACCTCGGCCCTGTCCGCGGAGCAGCTCTGGCTCAAGAGAGTCGAGCTGCGCCCGATGAATAAAATCACCTGCTTCGGCTCGAGTTCCGACTTGGCCTCGTTGACAAGGAGGCCCAGTTGAAGCAGACCTGGAGGCCAGATCTCTGGACCACTCCGCCTCCTTCCTGGAGGAGCTGCTATCAGCCAGTCGTCCAGGTAAGGGTACACCCGACCCTCGCGCCCGCAGGAATGCTGTCACCACTGCCATGCATTTGGTGAAGACCCTGGGAGCTGGAGACAAGCCGAAGGGCATGGCTTGGAACTCGAGAGATCCTTCCGCTCGAAGCGAAGGAATCTCTGGTGAGACAGACGGATAGGGACGTGGAAAAGCGGTCCTGCAAGTCCAGAGAGCAGAACCACGCCCGCGTTCAAGGATGGTATTATCTGAGCCAGAGTGACCATCCTGAAGGTTCGAGACCTTAGGAACTTGTTTAGCGTGTGGGTAGGAATGAGGCGCCAGCCCCGTCGTTCGGAACCAGGAAGTACCTGGACACAAACCCTGGGTCTGAAGGAGGGTCCACCACCTCTTACCACCTCCTTCTGGAGGAGGAGAGTGATGTCGGCTCGACAGGCATCGCAGTGAGCTGGGGATCCCGAAGCCCCGAGGCGTCAGCTCTGAAGAGTGGTGCCTGCTCAATTCCAGGCAGGCCTCTTCCCCACCTCAAGACCCACCTGTCCGTGGTAACAGCGGACCAGGCGGAGCGGAAGTGCGGGCCGTCCCCCCAGGGGACCCAAGGAGTAGGTAGCGGGGATGGGCGACACCCTCAGCCCGTCACTGGGCAGGCTTGGAGGAGGGACCGGCCGAGGACCTCCTGGGCCCTTCCTCCCTGCCTCCTGTTAGAGGAAGCGGCGGCTTGGGTTTGGGATGCCAAGGCCGAGCCTGCTGGCCCTGACGTTGCTGGGCCGGGCGCGCCGGGGGCACAGAAGGACGAAAGGGCTTAGGCTGTGGTTTGCGGCCTTTGTCCTTCTGAGCGGAAGAGACCGAGTCCAAAGTGGCATTGGACTTCTCGATCCTCTGCAGGTGACCTTCCACCCCAGGGCCGAAGAGGTCAGTCCCCAAAAAGGGAACATCCGCCAACTTGTGCTGGGTATCCGAAGTAAAGGTGGATATCCTCAGCCAAGCCCGCGGACGATAGCCACTGCGACGCCACCGATCTGGCACATGAGTCCCCTACATCCAAAGCAGTCTGGAGCTGCTGTTTGGCCACTGCTCTGCCTGGTCCCGCCTGCTTAACCGTAGTCTGCAGATCGGCGGGAAGATGAGGATGACCTCATCCAGGGAGCCCAACAGGGCATGAGAAAATGTGCCATGAGGGCGGCCCGAACTGGCCTGACGAAGGCCGAGAGGGCGAGGCGTAGACTTTCGCCCGACATAGTCAATTTCTTGGACTCCTTGTCAGGAGGTTTGTCCACTCCTGGCGTTGCGTGGCGCGACGAAACGCTGTCGGTAACCAACCCCTCAGCAGAGGGTGTTCAAAAACCGGACAAGGAACCGGTGGGGACCGCATACTTCCTGGCCATCCTGGCAAGGCGCAGGGCAGGAAGCAGGCGCTGCCAAAGTTCCAGTGCTGGACCCACTATGGCCTCGCCACCGGAAAGGCCTCCGTCGGAGAATCCTCGGTCCAGAATCTCCGTGAGGATACCTGGCCCGTTTGGAAGCGGGTTCGAGCTCCATCCCGGTAGACTCGAGATGAGCGAAGCAGTCCTAGGAAGGACGACGGGCTATCGTCCATTGGCTGACCTCCTGAAGACTCCAAGTCAGTCGCTTGGAGAAGAAGGAGGAATCATCTTGATTCGGAGGAAGAGTCCTCGAAAGAGCTGCCTCTGGCCTGAGCCACCTTCACCTGCCGGTGGTCGGGAGTGAGGGTAACTGACAGCCGATGGGGTAAACCCTTAGCCGACCGAGAATCCTTGGTCGGAGCCCCAATTGGTGGCTGTGGAGGCGGAGGTTCCACCGCAATCGGTGGAGCAGCTGGTTTTGGCCGAACAACCGGCCTGGGTATAGGCTCCTCGGGCAAGTCGAGGGGTTGTGTCGGCCGTTCCGGTGACAGCCACTTAATGGCCGGGGAAGGCGCCGGAGTCGAGCTTATTCCCGGCCAGGAGGAGCTGTTGCAACATAAGGTCCTCGTACGTCGGCCGTAATTCTTGAAGCCTCCCCTCATCCGAGGAGGAGGACGAGGACGAGCGGCGACGCCGCTTACCGCGGTGCCGAGACCGAGACCGCCTATGACGGTGGGAACGGCTGGACCGCGAAGAGGTCCGAGACCGAGACCGAGAGTCCCGGAATTTCCGGGTTCGGTGGGGGTGTCGGCCGGAACCGACGCCCCCGGCTCGGAAGGTCCATCCGAGGGCTCCGGAACCGGAGGCACAGGCGAGCCCACGGATCCTCAACTCCTCCCGGGACGGGAGAGAGAATCTCGGCTGCTAAAGGCGACAGCCCGTCCAATGGGTCGAGAAAAATCTAGAAGCTTCATCAATCAGGAGTCTCGGTCAACTGACTGACGGGGACACCCGTGAGGCCAGTGGCCAGAGCCAGCGATCGGCAAGCCGACGGGTCGACGGCCGCGGGAGAGGACCTTTCCCGCTCCCAGAGCGTCGCGGAAGGGACTTACCCTTGTCCCTCTTTTTGGACCGAGAAAAGGTCCAGCAGGACGAGCCCTTCTCCTTTAGTGGAGGGACAGACAAAGCTCCTTAAAGGAAGCCGTGTAGGAAGAACCCAGAGGCGGGATAAATGCGCGGCCGAGAAGACTCTGCCCGCGCCGCCTCCTCTTCGAGGCGACCATCGCTCGAGCTGATCCTGACTCCGCCGCCGCGGACACGCCAACCGGGCCTCCTTGGACTTCACGGGGAACGCTTCGGGACGCCCAGTTGCAATCGGGCAGCACGGTCTTCGAGGACGAGGGCCGAGAAAGATGAGCACAAGGTCGCAAGCCTGCGGGTCGTGCTCAAGGCCTAAGCAGTAGACACCACGTGGAGTGTGGATCCGTCCGAGACATCTTCATGCCCGCATGGGCATCTCAAACCGGAGTCGATTTATCCATCGCAGTCATGAGGGATCAAGACTGAAGTCTTTTGCAAAATATTATTTTTAAATCCGCAAACGGAGAAATAGGAACCAGTCACAAGCAGAGCGTTAAGGAGGGAACCTGAGCTTCCAAGCGGTAAGGAAGATCTGGCGTCATGGGGCGGAGCCGAGAGTTATACCACCCGGGTGGGTGGGAGGAGCAAGCTTGAAGACCTTCCGGCAAGATTTAAAGCGGCAAGGATACTGCCAATGAGTGTGGATGAACAACATATCCATGTCCCTAGAAATATGCCTTTCTGTTAGCATTTTCATTCTAATCTGTAGTATTTGGGTTAGAGTAGGCCACTGAGGAGTGTCTCTGTTCAAACTTCTGTTGTTTAGGAGACAGATACATGTATAACTTATTTAGAGATTAGATGAATCATCTGACAACAATCTGACTTATTTGGAAGGGGGTACCATTTGGAGAGGATGTGTACTTTTTTTCATTGGGGTTGCAACTGTTGGAGACTGTGTGTACAATATGGGAATTTCTGGCTACAGCCCTGGTGTCAGCCACACTGTGTTGTGGTGCCCAAACTCATGTCATCCTCTGTCTCCCTCTCCCAGTGTGTCTCTGCTCCTGATGCCTTATCTGGTGTCCCTGGGGCCAGTGCACACTACAGGGAGTACTGCTCCATGGCCACGGGTTGTTTGTGGCAGTGAGAATTGCTGGTGGGTGCTCTAAGTGCCAAGAGAAACAGTTTGCACTGCGGTCAGCTTGCACATTTGAGCAGGGCGCAGTTTGAATGGGTGCACATGCTGCGCACGTGCTGTACAAATGTTCCAGAAACTGTTGAGCAGGTGGCAGCTAATCGATCTTTACTCCTTCAGTCCTCCTCGCAAGCTGCAGTCCCAGGGGCCAGAGTGAGCATGACAGATGATGGCAGGCAACTGTCCAGGGGTAGTACAGAAGGTTAGATAAGCCCCCAACATTTGAAAGGGGGGGTTACATGCAGTTTTGCATTCCGGTAGTTCAGGTCCTGCTGTGGCTCTCCTGGCTACCATTCTATGCAGGGTCCTAAAATATGTCTATTGCTGTCTACTGAGCAGGGGCTCCACAGTCCCTGTATTGTGGCTTCCCAGCACATTTCTCATGCCTTTGGTGGCAGGGGGTGGCCATGGCACTCATCTTGGTTTAATCAGGTTCTGTATTTAGTAGTATCTTTGGATGTGACCTGTTGAAATATCAAACAGATAAGGATGACAGCCAGAGGGCCTTTTATAATTTATTCTCATCTGGTATACTCACTTTAAAAGTTCTATTCTGTTTGGCATAGTCCCCATCTGCTTTGCCTCCTACTTCCCTAATATTGTCCGAGTCACAGACAGGCACATGTCACTGCACTCACCCAAAAGCAAAACATATAATGCAGAGACCAAAAGTTGCAAAATCAATTCTCTGTTTATTTACTTGTAATGCAGATGAACATACAATAAGAAGCTCTCTCTCTCTCTCTCAGGACCCAGGAGGGTCTGTTGTATATTCGTCTGCGTTGCAAGTAATAAACGAACTGAACCTGCAACTTTCTCATCTCCATTATTTTGCTTTTGGCTGAGTGCCATGACTTGTGCTTGTCTGCATCTCTTACTGGTCACTGAGCGCCCCCGTTTCTCCTTGGTGTGGCTCTGTGGTGTCCTGCATTGTCAGAGTCATTCTACTGCACTGCATGTCTATCTTTTTCTGGTTGCTAGTTAGGGTTGGAAGGGGGTGAGCACCAGTATCTAGTTTCTCAGCCCCCATGGTGGCTGATAGTTAGCTGAAACGTTAATGGACTTAACTCTCCTCTTAAATGAAAAAGGTACTGGCCAAATTGAAATCCCTGGCTGTGATGTGGCATTGATACAGGAGACCCACCTCTCTTCCTGGGAGGCTGAGCAACTCCCAGACCACGTGGGTGAGGAACATTTTTCATAATGCTTATGTAAGCCTTCCCATCCCCATTGTCTAGGAGTATGCCTGATGTTACAAGAAGGGAGGGGTGTCCACAACAGCAGAAACACCGTTACAGTTAATTTAAACAGTTCTTATCAGGATAGGCAGAGATGGCAGGTCCATAGCTAAAGGGGGTGCCATTCTTCAGTGCTAGGCTGCAACAAAGCTTATGGGTTAAAAGCCGGCCAACCGGCACGGCATTAGTGCTACCGCTTGTGACACCGGTGATCCAAGTTTGAGAACCGGCTTGGGTTGTTGAAGGGCCAGCTGGGGGAAGGAGGTTTGAACGTCTGCAGGATCACTCGTCTCCTCTGGGGGAAGGGGGGAACCTTGGCTTGGTGCGTGACCAACCTCTAGCAGAAGCTGGAAGTTTGGCATATCCGAGCTGTCAGAGCTGGGTGGAACATGACGGATGCTAACATAAGCCATGACATCATGTACACTTCATGTTCTATGGGGGGTGAACATCACAAAACCACCCTGGGCTGGTTCTATGTAATAACAGTGACTGCCTAAAGCCGATCACCATTATCGGGATGTCAGAGTGGTGAAAACATTTTCGGCACTCTGACCCCCTCAGCGTATGGAACAACGGTGCTGGGGACTTAGATTTTAATGCTTGTTGTAAGGCGGACTGTGTCTCCCCATGTGGGGGGCTTTGCCCCCCCACACCTCCCTACTAAAGGATTCTCAATTCCAGGGGGTGCATGTCAGGGGGTGAAAGCATTAAAAATAAAGATTCAGGCCAGGCACAATAAAATTGCACCAGCGCCCGGACCCGAACCTCACCCACCCCAGCCACAGGCCAACCCCTGACACCACGGCACAGCTCAGCAACCCACCACAGTACCACCCCCTACATCCCCTCTGCCCCCTCCCAGCCCACGCTCACCATACTTGCTCCCCCCGCACATGTGGGTGTACATATAGTGACATCCTGTCACTCTATGCGCCCACAACCACATCTGGTCTCCCTCCACTCCCCATCGCGATTCGGATTTTCACCCTAAAGGAATCGCCATTACGGACGGTGCCCTTCTACATGCACCCACATCACAGGCTACCCCCTTGGCCAGGGGTGCAACAGTGGCAGGAGGACTAGATAGGCCCTCACCACTGGCACCAGCAGCTCGAGAGTGGTCCCCAACAAAATCAAGAAGGTATGGAACCGGGGGGTGGTGATTGTTTAACAGGTCTGGCTACCCACCCCTCTCTGTCCCCACCTGGGGGGTAAACCACAGCTTATGGGGGTCCCCTGTGAGCTTGCAATGCACTGGTGGAGGATCGGGTGACAGTGCTAGGCCAAGGAAGGCAAAAACAGAAATATTGGGGTAAAAAAAACTTGAGAATTAAGCAAAGGACATTCCAAAAGATCAAATAACTGCAGGTTCACAACAGCTTCAGCTTCAAAATGGGGGATGATTCCATTGTAATTAATAAAAGAGAACTCCATGGCACCATATCAATTATTTACAGTTCCAGACCAGGGGGTCTATATGAGGTAGATGGTGGTTACTGTGGCTGAGCTGGTCCTCCACCAAATATCACAGTCAGTGGTCCTCTGGGCCGAAATGGCTACTTGAAGTGCTGGGCAGGATTCATTCCGGGCTGGGTGACCCGCAGTACAGGCAGCATTCATTCCGGGCTGGGTGACCCATAGTACAGGCAGCATTCATTCCGGGCTGGGTGAACCACAGTACAGGCAGCATTCATTCCGGGCTGGGTGACCCACAGTACAGGCAGCATTCATTCCAGGCTGGGTGACCCGCAGTACAGGCAGCATTTATTCTGGGCTGGGTGACCCGCAGTACAGGCAGCATTTATTCTGGGCTGGGTGACCCGCAGTACAAGCAGCATTCATTCTTGGCTGGGTGACCCGCAGTACAGGCAGCATTCATTCCAGGCTAGGTGACCCGCAGTACAGGTAGCATTCATTCTGGGCTGGGTGACCCTCAATACAGGCAGCATTCATTCAGGGCTGGGTGACCCGCAGTACAGGCAGCATTCATTCCTGGTTGGGTGACCCACAGTACAGGCAGCATACATTCCGGGCTGGGTGACCCACAGTACAGGCAGCATTTATTCCGGACCGGGTGACCCGCAGTACAGGCAGCATTTATTCTGGGCTGGGTGACCCGCAGTATAAGCAGCATTCATTCTGGGCTGGGTGACCCGCAGGACAGGCAGCATTCATTCCGGACTGGGTGACCGCAGTACAGTCGGCATTCATTCCAGGCTGGGTGACCCACAGTACAGGCAGCATTCATTCCGGGCTGGGTGACCCGCAGTACAAGCAGCATTCATTCTGGGCTGGGTGACCCGCAGTACAGGCAGCATTCATTCCAGGCTGGGTGACCCGCAGTACAAGCAGCATTCATTCTGGGCTGGGTGACCCGCAGTACAGACAGCATTCATTCTAGGCTTGATGACCTGCAGTACAGGCAGCATTCATTCCGGGCTGGGTGACCCACAGTACAGGCAGCATTCATTCCAGGCTGGGCGACCCACAGTACAGGCAGCATTCATTCCAGGCTGGGCAACCCACAGTACAGGCAGCAGCAAATATCTGACATTTCCCCTTTCTCTGACTCCAAGTGCACTCACAGTAGACGGAACAGCTTTAGGGAAGTAGCCATCATAAATCAGGGCTACCTCTGCACCTCCCTCCTTTAGCGAGAGCACAACACAGGACTTGGGCAGGTGACTCTCCCCTCTATAACTCGGGAGGACATCCCCCCCCCACAGCCACAACTGGGTTGGCCCTCCCTGTTATAGATATATGCTCCCTCTCACTGGACTCAGACTGCTTCCCTCTGGACCCCTGAAGCTCCCACAACTGGGTTGGCGATAACGCTCCGGGGCAGACACTCTCAGCACAACACTGGGCTCCTTGTAACTTTTCCTTCTGCACTGGCCTTCTTGAACCATCTGGCAGCCACAGGTACAATACCACTTTACCCCATATTTGTATATTACTCTGGTCACCCATGAAAACTGGTCTTTGGCCTACGGCTTTTTTTTTGTGTGTGTTATTTGTTTATTCCCCTGACTCCTCGCTCAGGTACCCTCCTCTCCTTCAGGCTCCCTATGGTCTTTCTGCCATACCTCCCTACTACCTCGCTTGAGTCCTGACCCCCCCAAGCCCCATATCACAGCCCTCCTGCAGTATCCTGCATTTCACTTCACCGGGGGGGATGCACCATTGGCGGGGCGGCACTAGCGCCTACCTTACAGGCCGCTGCTGAGACTTGGGGGGAGCAGCTCCCTGGAGGGTTCAGAGGCACAGAGGACCCGGAGACCATCATCCAGAGAGCACCCAGCCATTTTTTCCTCTGTTCTGTCGGGGTGGAGTAGTGACGTAATGGCTGATGCCGACGTCCACCTCTCCATGGTAACGTGCGTGGCCCTGGTGTCCTGCAATGCTCACAGCCTCCGTGAGTATCTAGCTGAATATGATGATTATATGATATGTTATAAGTTTTATTTTTGTATTTAAACGTATTATGTATCTTTTGTTATTTTGAAGTTGTATTTATTCATTTTGTACAGCGCCCAGAGCCTCCGGGATTGGGGGTTTTTAAATAAATTTTGCCTTGCCTTGTCATTGGAGCGTTCCCCAAACCTCCCCCCAGAGAAGGAGAGCTATCCGTTGGATGCTGTATCCTTCTGCCCCTGGCTGGCCCTCCAGCGACCCGGGCTCATTTCTGAACCCGGGTCGCTGGCATCGCAAGCAGAAATCCAACCGCTGCACTGATGGGCCAGCTGGCCTATGGATTTACCAGATTTTAAATAAATGAAACAAACAAAAGCCTCTCACACTGCCTGTACATCTTAGGCCAGTTCCGGCTTTTGAGCACAGGAAGGTGAAACAGACTTGCATAGACACCGTGGGGCAGTCCCCGACTGAAGTAGTGTCCACTGCCATGTCCACTCACCATACTCTCTTTGCCACCCATCCACCCATGGAAATGATAGACTGTCACGACAAACAGGCTATCACCCCTGCTCCCCACCACCGCACCAATGGCGGAGCACCCTTGCCCCAGAACTCCAATTTATGGCTCCGCGCTTGATGACCTCTGGCCTGTGGAGTCCTCATCAGTTAGCTGAGGCCAGAGTGGTTAGTTAATTAATTAAGGACTTTAAAGCCCTCAACAGTGTACTGTATGTACACACACCCTGCGGCAGGGGGTTACACTTATAGAACCGGGCAAGAAGGGGTGCCCATTTTTTGAGCTAAGGATCCCCAGGTCTCCAACTTCTGGTGCGTGGAATCTTTCGGGATAAGAACAATTAGGTGATTTTGGTGGTGGGTATGTAAAAAGGGGAGACTAGTACTTTAGGGAGTTTGGAAATTTAGTATACACCTAGTGAGCCCGTCTGAGGAGTTGTGGCGTAATTTCTCCCACATTCTTCTGGAGGGTTGGGGGAAGTAAACCAGGCACTGGATGCCACTCTGGAAGAATGTGTCCAGGATCACAGTTAGAGTGTTGGGTGGCCGCTCGTATTGTGTTTACATAACAGCAGTCAGAGCCAAAGCACCACTTTAAATTAAACATTTCTTAATTATTGTAAACCAGCAATGGAGGGCATCACAGGGCTCTATGGAGCCTTCTAAAGTGGCTTCATAATGTCATGAAATTAATCACCAAGGTACCCACCCAAAAAAAAAACCCACAAATGTGCAATGGGTTGTATTGAAAATAAAATGGCGTATAGATGGGACAGAGTTAAAGACGCGGTCAGGGTGGGTTGGATAAGAACCCCATGACTTATCTTGCTGGGGCCCTCTAAAACTCTAAAGACGACCTTGTAAATGGGAATATAAGATTACTGTGAATTTGGGGAGAGTGGGGTGGGGGGTCTAGTGACTGTAGGCAGGAATTCAGGGTAGATTAGATGGATGGCAGTCTTTACATGTCCTAAACTATCAATGCATCTTTGTAAAAGTTTTAAATTTAGTCTGGAGAGAATTCTCAGAAATAAAACCTCATCTGAGGTTTGGAACTTCATTAACCACCCTGTACTGACTTGAGAAGACAGCAGGCTGATTTAGTGGTTGGAGCACAGAGCTGTGTACCAAGCAAACCCAACAGCCACTGGCTCACTGTAGAGGCTGAAGCCTCAGCATGCTTTGGTCCTCGCGGTTGTGAAAAGAATCGAAACAGGACCCCTCTGTAAACAAGATGCTGCCTCTCAGTTCAGCGATCCTGAGTAAATAAACTGCAAAAGAACTAAAAGTCCTGTGTAGTTATTTATTGATGGATAGCTACAAGGCAATCTTGTCACTCACAGATCAAATTTAAAGAGCAGCTTGCGACACACTGGAATAGGTTTCATCCTGGTCATTGCTTTCAAAAATACTAAACCCATAATTTATGGTAAAGAATTATAGATTGAGGGAGTGCTCCTGACCAGTTGGAGCACTCCTTTCCTCTGCATGTGAGACATACTTATTCTGAGAAGAGAGTCTCATGTGTAGCTGTCCTGGAAACAAGCACGTACGGGAAAGTTTTTTTTAAAAGGTTGATATACTATTGAGCAATCCCAATCAACAATATATTAAAACTGGTCCTGAGTGGTCTCACTTATATCCTCATGGTATTAAAACTGCTCACCTTTGGTTCACATTATCACAGTTATACTGCAGGTATCAGAAAGCCTTTTCCTCAGCTGACTGGTACCGGCAATATAAAAGCGTTACATTAACTATGAGCTTACAGGCATGCAGGCCTCCCGCCGCAGCTTAGCCCGCTATGCAAGTCATCAGAGGGCTGGCAGTGCTGGAGAGTGGGAAAGGTAGAAGTCGGTAATGGCAGGCAGGGGATCACATAATCAACCAGATAAAACAATGTATTATAGCCAAGCAAGTTGCTTAAAATACTTTCATTGTGATTTTGTTAATCGAGACCTATAGGGCCCACAGCTTTTCTCCTAGGCAGCTGAGAGTTCCTCTTGAATGTTGTCACACTCAGACAATATCATTTTCCACTAAAGACGTCATAATCACACAGACTCATTAAACGACTGCACTGAATATTTTCAATGTCATTTTCTTTGACAAAATGCTGAAATGCCAAACATGCTGAAATACTGCTTAGGCTTTGACTGTACTTAAATACAACACAGAGTTTAAAATATCCAATAAGCGCTGGCTTAAAAAGCTATAGTGTGCCGCCTGGAATTAATAATAATTTTCAGATGCAGTCAGCTACCACCTCCTATATCTGAAGTATTTATTTAAAGATTTTTCATCTGGCAGTACTGGTCTGATGTGTGGAGCAGCACTCTGTTTGGCGGCTAAAAAAAAGGCAATTTCCTAAATTCCTCTACGTAGCTGAACTGGAACGGGCCAGTTCTGAGCATCCCTACTCACTACTGTACTTTGGTTTTTAAAATAAAAGCAAGATGAATCATTTGAGAATCACAATACGGCACCCCAGGGTGTGCATAAATGTGGGATAATGGCACTTCTTGGGTGCATAGGGCACTCGGCCCTGCCTCATGCCTTACTTCCTGAGCCATGCCACTAATCTATGAAAAGGCATACCCTGTCATGCCTTACTACTTAAAGCGATTCAAAAGTTTTCTGCTTATAGTAAATGCTTCCTGTGTGAGGAAACTTACAACTGCAAAAACCTACCTACTGTAGATAGGTTTGATAATTGTTTTCTGCCACCTCTGTAGGAAGGGATCATATTCTTGCCCCAAGGAGCGAGGGAACTTGTCCGCGGAAGAGATCCCTTTCCTTCCTGGTGTTTGCCCTGCCCTTGCACTGGCATGCACTCTGACGTTTGCTCAGGGAGGTGCAGAACCAGATACCAATGCACATAGTCAATGGAGTGAGTTTTCGATGCAAACTTCCTTGTGTTAATTAGCAGCTGGAGGGTAATGGCCTTGCTAATCAAATGCTGCCCTTAATTACCATCCAATTGCTAATTAACATGAGGAAATCTATTCAGAAAACATACTTCATTGACTATAATGGGGCACACAGTCCAGCAACTCCCTGTGCATACATCACAGCATATGCCAGCGCGAGGGCGGGATGAGAACCAGGAAGGGAAAGGACTGGCTGGATGGCACCTCAGGGCAAAAATACGATCCCTTCCCACAGGAATGGGGCAGAAAAAAATGATCAACCCTAACTAAGTAGGTTTCTGCTGTTGTAAGCGTTCTCTGTGAGGAAGCTTTAGTGAAACTTCTTAAAAAGCTTTAATTAATTATTCTACTACTATACTACTTATGCTGCTCCTACTGTTACTACTGTACTATTACTTCTGTTCTACTGCTACTGTACTCCTGTTACTACTCTACTACTACTGTACTAATGCTACTACTGCTATTGTACTACTACTGCTGCTACAATTGTACTACTGGTACTGTAACTGTACCACTACTCCTACTGTACTACCACTGCACAATTGTACTACTGTGACTGTACCACTACTCCTACTGTACTACCACTGCACAACTGTACTACTGGTACTGTGACTGTACCACTACTCCTACTGTACTACCACTGCACAACTGTACTACTGGTACTGTGACTGTACCACTACTCCTACTGTACTACCACTGCACAACTGTACTACTGGTACTGTGACTGTACCACTACTCCTACTGTACTACCACTGCACAATTGTACTACTGGTACTGTAACTGTACCACTACTCCTACTGTATACCACTGCACAACTGTACTACTGGTACTGTAACTGTACCACTACTCCTACTGTACTACCATTGCACAATTGTACTACTGTTGCTGTTACTCTACTGTACTACTGCTACTGTACTATTATAGCTGTTGCTACTACTGTACTACTGCTTCTATATAACTACTACTACTAGTCTGCAATAAATTAAAAGAAAAGAAATACATGTCAGATATAAAGAGAACTGTGAGTAAGTACTCTATCTTTTCAAAATTCTTCTGAAGACATCAGCTGCCATTTCATGACATATAATATTCTACCATCAAAATTCAGAAGAAAGGTGATTTTAAAGAAGGGGAAGGTCACCCAATGGGTCAGTGCGTAGTGCGTCGGTCTCCCGTGCCAGCAACCTACGTTTGGAAGCAGATACAGGAGCTGGATCTGGTGGCTGAGGAGGCTGGGGTGGTGCTGCCGGACGGCAACATTCCTAGATGGGGAGGAGTGAGTCCGTGGTTCCACAGATACAGCAACCCCTAGGGTGGTCAGGGACGCTTGCCTCCTTAACAGGGTGACAATGAGTGGTCGTGTGGACTGCAGGGACACTGCTTGGTGCTTAGCGGGAGGGGAACAGGGCTGTTGGAGACAACTGGGGGAAGTGCACATGCGTTGAGCTGTCTGAATGATAACTATCAGCACCCTTGGATCCTGCTCCATGTGGACGCCCAGCAGCAATGATGGCAGCAATGAGAGAAGCAGGCCGGACTGAGGCGTCGCCAGCTGGGTGATCTGTCAGTGAGGTGCAAGTGGTGCCTTGAGAGATAGACAGTTATATAGAAACAAGAAAGAAGATGGCTGGCCCAGTGGGGCAGCGGGTGGAGATGCCAGCCGTCACACCACCACCACACTGGTAAGCCTGGTTCAGAATTGGACTAGAGTCACGGGGGGTGGAGGATCGAGTGCCTGATGAATGGTCTCCTCTCCTGGGCATTAGGAATTAGCTGCACTGCCCTAGTACTGCCACTATGTGGTGGCATGGTTGCAGGGCAGTTGGTGCCCCAAGAACTTGAGGATGGCTGGTGACGGGATGCATGGCACCTGTCTCCACACACATGCACAGTTACAACACTGCATGCTGCTGGCTGTGAGGCACAGAAAATGGAAATGAAGCCGGCAGATGATGCTTGACTAACTCCCTCACCCATACTGCTGTTTGGGATTCCCCAGTGTATCTAGATGTGGAGACGGTGGGGGAGGACTGCCCTTCCTCTCCTGATCCCACCATGGGGGTAATCTGTGAGGGGTTGCTGATGGGGTAAGTCCTATGGGAGGCTGGCTGTCAGTCGGAGTTGGGTTGGGATGGGATGGAAAGAGAGATGATGCTAGGAAAGAAAAACACTTGGTTAAAGGGGAACAGTATCAGTACTAAGAGCTCCACACCCAACTTTGGGGCTGGTCCCAATTTGCAATTTGTGTGTAGAAACATTTTGTTTTACTTGCTGTTTACTGTACTATAGTAGGCTGCATCAGATTCATTGTTCTTACTTCCAGGCTACATTTTCTGTAACTACAAATTCTAGAATCCCCTGCAAATGACAGCATAGCTGGGCAGCAGCAGTGGGAGATTCCACAGCCTGTAGTGCATGTTACAGCTTGTATAAGCTCTGATCAAAAGTTTGCTAACTGGATCTTAACTCACAATGGTGGAGTCAAGAGCGAGTTACAGAAGTCCTGCTACCTCACAAGGGATGATAAACTACATGTTTTGAGTCAAGCCACTGCATATTCGACTTATACATCACCAGTTTACTAGTTATAGCTATGGATTGGAGAACCAGTTTGGATAAGTTCAGAACCTTCGAAAACAAGTGTCATTTCCAGTAAATGAACCTTATCAGAACTTTTTTCAGGTTCTGGTAAGGTTCTGATCAATTTTAAAACATATTTTACAGCTTAATATATTCCTCCAGCAAGTCTTCATCTAGAAAGAAGGCTGTCAGTGATGTAAAGGCATAGAAAGAAGGCTGGCAGGCAGGGGAGAAAGGACCCAGTGAGCCAGAACTGCACTAAGTAGTCATGCTCGCAGTGGCACAAAAAAAAAAATGGAATACTAACTAGCTATATTACACTAATCAGATTTACTGGAGCTCCCCTCCAAGTTGTTTTCAGATTTCATTCCCTTTTTACCCGCAATAGCTTACGGGTAGAAAATGATAATTAAAACAGTTTTGTACTTTATTTTAAATTTTTTATTTATTAGAGTCCAGAATTACAATTACCTTTGAGCCAAGGTTCTTTTACAAGGTTCCACATCAGGATGAGAACAAACAGGCAGGACATTAATTAAGCGCTCTTGCTGGGGAACATTCTATTATGCGCTGATGATGCAGTCATCTTTGCCTCAAGTCGTAACCTATTGCCCTCAGGACTCGCTGCAGAAGTCCTTCGCTGAAGCCGAGGGCTGGTTCAAGGAACATAGATTGGTGATAAATCTTAAAAACAAAAACCATGTTCTTCACTCATCCTCAAAACAAGTCCTGCAACTTCAAACTCCTCATTCACTCTGGGTCCTCTTTCCCCTCAAACAAGTCTGCTCCTATAAATACCTAGGGATCCATTTTGACCCTCCCTCTCCTTCCATGGACACATGCTGCCCTAGCCACTGCCACTAATATCCGATTGGGCATCTTACATCGGTATAAACACTGCCTCCCAGAGGCTCTTGACTATGATCACCTCCTCTATCCTGTCCCTAGTGGACTATGGACTGCCGGTGTATGGTGCTGCTGATCAGACTGCACTCCATAAAATTTTTACTACTTTGAATAAGGCCTGCAGGTTAATTACTGGGGCACCTAGTCTAACACACACCTGTCTACTGTCGCTAAAGCGCTGGTACTTGATCTTGTGGTGCCTCAAATATCTGACCTGTACCCTTACAAAAAGGACCCTCCTTGGGCTATCCCTGCCAGGATTGACCACCACCATACGCCGCTCTTTCCCACTAGTTCATACTCGGACCTCTGGGAAAACCTCTCTTGTTATCCCTAGAGCTAGGACCTCTCTTGGCCAAAGAGGCTTCAGCTTTAGGCCCCCCCAGTTCAACACACTGCCCCCTCCATCTCCGAAGTTCCAACTATATCGTGCTTCAAAACTTCCTTACGTAACCACCTTAACAACACCCAAAGCTGTAATTGCCACTAGTCAAAGCCGTACTCAATACTTATGACAAAGCTTACTACTAAGTTGCTAAGGACAACATAACTCTGGTATTGTTTGCATCAATCCGACCTGTACCAGCTTGTTTGTATCTATGTCTTAAGTTACTGTTATACTGTGGTGTACTGTTATACTGTGTATTTTTGTTTGTCTTACTGTGACAAGGTACCTTTGTAAATGAGCCTATGGCTCAAAGGTTTTCCAAACTGCTGTTTAAATAAATAAAAAAAATATATATATATATTACAAGATAACAGGTTACAGTGGTTCATCATCAAATGAGTACATACAGATTAGGCGGCACTAGGGGCATGCACAGGACAGGGATAACACTGATATCGAGAACTTGGTGAGACATGAGAAGAAGATGCTGCCAGAGGCAATTGTTAAAACACACAGGAAGTGCAAGTAGGAGGGGGATGAGGGGGAAAGTAGGGGGATGGATGAGAAGTGACAAGTACCAAAAAGGAAACAGCAGGTTAGAGAAGTCAGTCGCATGTGGTGGAGGCAGAGAGGAACAGGCAGAGGTTAGATTTGAACGGCCTAGCTTAGGTGGGAGGGAGATGTCCCTGGTGAGACCATTTAGCCAGCAGGGAGATCTGTAGGCAAAAGATCTTTGTCCCTGTGAGGTCCAGCATCTTGGAATATGCAGAAATTGAGATAAAGAGCCCTGGTGAGGTGGGGATTCTGTGCAGGTTGTAGCAGAGCTTGAGCTCGAGGCAAGCCCATCAATGTTTTAGCCATTATGCATATTAAATACTTGATGCACTTGAGAGTTGAAGCCAACCAGTTTGGGCGTATAGGTCACACATACGGGTGAGACGATGGGATTCGTCGATGAGTCTGCAAGCTTTGTTCAAAGCCATAGATATACACCTGAGGGCAGTGTTGGAAGTGGAACTGTAGATGATGAGGTCCATAGTCGATAGTTGAGATCACCGAGCTCTGAACTGTGATCCTTAAGGCTTCCAGAGTTAGGCACTGCCGGGGGGGCGCCGTGGAGCCTGAGCTGTGTGTAGAAGATTTTGTTAGCTCCTCACAGCCTGGAAAGAAAAATACCTTATTTTACATTTTGCGCTCATAAAAGTGAAATTTGGACTGCAGCATTGAATCGAGCGACCCAGAAAACATCAAGATGGGTAACCCCAAGAAGGAAAAGTATTCAGGAGGAGCGGGGAAAAGTAAACTAACAGGAGGAGCTGGGAGAGTGGAAGACACTATGGTCGAGGAGGACAGGCCTAATACAGAAGAAACGATTTCCACTCTGGGCCATAAACTTCAGACCCTTATAGCATCTGTCTCAGTCCTCAATCAGAAAGTAGATGATTTTAATGGAAGAGTGGTGCTCCTGGAAGCGACAGTCGAGGGCATTAAAGGAGATATTCGGGAGGTTCACAAGCAGGCAGATGCTTCGACCGCAGCGACTACGCTCCTTATTAATGAGAACCAACATTTGAAGGCCAGACTGGAGGCCCTTGAGAATCAAGCTCGGGCTGCAAATATCCGGATATTGGGTCTCCCGGAGGGACTGGAGGGTGATCATCTAACCCTTGGTATTCACAAGTGACTCACCGAAAAATTAGCCCCTGAGAACTTGGACATTGACTGGGAGGTCAGAAAAGTGTACCGAGTGAGCCTGAGAGGCAGATCACAGAACACTGGGGCACCTCGAACTCCTATGCTAGTGACTTCGGGAGTGGAAACGCGGGACAGAATACTCAAACAGGCCAGAAGAGCAGCACCATTATTGCAAGACGACCAACAGGTGCATTTTTTCCCGGACATTAGCTACTCTACAAGGCAGCGCCGTAAAAAATTTGATGGAGTGAGGCGAGTTCTGTGTGATATAGGAATCCCACCTACAGTGATTTTTCCACCAAGACTTAGAATAGTATACCAAAGTAAGGTGTACTTGTTTACAGACCCCGTTGAAGCTGGTAAGTGGGCAGACTGGAAAGCGGCTGATTTCCGTAAGAGAACTGTCGGATCGGACGATGAAGACGACGAGGGGACATCGTGAGGTTTTTCCCAAGCCCTCCGGGACTTTTAAGTTACTGTGTAAACACTTAAGATAGTATTTGAACCTTGCAGTGCTATTAGAATAGCAACCAATGCGCAGTTGTTTCCTGGGATCCTTTTCTTTTATAATAACTCGGGAACTGGTTTAAGATAATGAACAAATATTATTTGATCACTGCCGCATATTATTCTGTAGGACAAAATATTCTAGCTATTTAGCTCCGAGAGACTTATATGAGAAGGCATAGTTTTGTATGTTGAGATATTACTTTGCTTAAATTTAGGCTTAATGGCTCTTCACTTTAGTCTGTTAAGGGATATACTCAGGCTGCGGGTTACTGCTAATCTACTTTTTCTTTTTTCCTTTTCTATGTTTTTTACATTTAGGTAATTGCATGGCACCATTAGCTCCTCTTGTAGGAGCGTGGCTAAGTACTGGTCTTAAAATATATGTATTTTACTAATCTTGGTTTAGGTCATGTAGCTCTTGGGCTCTGTTTACAGCAAAAATGTAGTATCTATTAAATTCATGGGAAGAATAGTATGTTAGGTACCCCCACATGCTGTAGAAATATATAGTGGATGCGTAGAACTCCTGCGATTAAGGGATCCATTGTGGCTCCCGGTGGTGATGTAAAACTAAAGATGGTTTGTCTACTATATGAGATGTATACCTGTTATGCTTATAACAAAAGGAAAAAATAAAGTATAAAAAAAAAAAAAGTTAGGCATTGCCTATGCCTGCAAAGCAGGCCAATATATGTGTTAGCCGCTTTGGCAACATTGTCAATGTGAGTCCCATGGGATTGACAACTGTCAAGAGTGATTCCAAGGTATTTGGAGGTTTGCACTTGTTCTAGGATTGCACCTAGGCAGTTTGCAATAGTGAGGGGGTGGTCCCAGCGCCTGTTTTGCGAGCTGCAGAAGAGCATGGACTTTGTTTTTTTTAGTTGAGGACAAGTTCATGTTTACTGAACCAGTTTTCAACTGAGGAGAAGCCATGCTGTAGTTTGTTTTGCAGAAGGTGGGGGGTTCTTGTGGGTAGAGGGGATGACAGCATCATCAGCATATAGGAGGAGCTGCTCTGGACAGGATTGTGGAAGACTATTTAGGAAGACACTAAAGAGAAGAGGCCCAAGGATTAACCCTTGTGGCACTCCAGAGCGCAGTGGTCTGGCATCAGAGAGAAAGTCAGCTATATTCACTCTTTGTGAGCGGTTTTCCTCGTAGCTCTTAAACCAGGATGTAGATTCAGGGGACAGTCTGGTATTTAGCAGCTGAGAGAGTAGTAGATGATGATGAACGGTATCGAATGCCTTCGTCAGATCAATGAAGACCGCCCCTATAAGAAGGCTATTGTCCAAAGAACTATGGATTCCACCAGTGAATTCAAGGAGGGCTGAGGTGGTACTGTGACCTTTTCTAAAGCTGTGCTGTTGAGCACACAGGACATTGTACTTATCAAGGTATTCTGTAAGCTGGTCCGATATTATACGCTCTATGGCCTTGGAGATCGGGGGTTGTATGGAGATGGGCAGATAGTTCACCAGGAGGCCCTGTCCCGCTCCTGTGGACTGGTGTGACAGAGGTGGATTTCCATTTGTCAGGGAACTGGCTGAGAGAGAGGACAGCTTGAAGATTTTGTTAACAGCAGGAGCATCTCGTGAGGGTGAGGGCAAGCAGCTTGAGGTCAAGATCCCACTTGACCTGGACCTACAGCAGCTTTACTGATGTAATTGCGGCGTCACACGGTTTGACTGATTTGAAGTAGAATGGAGGCGGTTTGGAGAGGGTGGGACTTGAGGGAGAGTTTGGAGGTCAGATTCATTGAAATAGTGAGGTGCAAGAACAGAGCTGAGGTCAGTGACAGCTGAGTTGAATGAATTTGCTATGGTAGTCGGGTCCAGCGTTGTGATACCATCTACGACCAGCATAGTGGGTGAGTTTTTCATCTGCTTTCCGGTAATTTCTTTAATATTGTTCCAAAATGAATTCCCCTTGCCCCAAGTGTTTGTCAGGGCATGCTTATAGTAGTACTTTTCTGCTGGCAGACTAATTTTGTGCAGTTATTATGAGCTTGTTCATAATTCTGTAGGTCAATTTGTTTCCAGTTTCCCAGAGTCCATGCCCAGAGATGGTCCCTGGATTTTAGTTGTGCTAGTAATTCAGAGGAAAGCCAGGGGTTGCACAGGCCTTTGACTTTCCGCTTTTTGAAAGGGGCATGAGAGTCACTTTAGGCTAAAAGGTTCTGAAAATGTTGATCAGGCTTTGAGAACTGTCACAACTTTTCATGGCTTATCAGAACCTTGCAGAATCTTAGAACCTTTCTGGTTCTCCTATCCCTAGTTAGAATTTTTTTTGCTATTTTTGGGCCTAGCCCCCATGATCCTCCTTTGGAAGTCAGCCCCTCCACCCCACCTGCTATCCTCCCATGCCCAGGCTTACCCCCCCTGGGTAGGGCCACTGGGGGGGCCCACGGACATTGTAGGCAATCCCTGGCTTACCCCTTGGGTAGGGGTCATGGGAGTGGGACCCTTCCCCTGGTGGATGTCGGAGGCAGTGGAGACAGTGGCAGGGTGGGAGCGTCATGCCAGGGGACAGCTTTTCTGAAGGCAGAATCCCTAGAGGGCAGGGATGTGCAATGATGTCCAGCATCCGCCCCTTCCCCAGAGAATGGCCCCAGCTGCAGCAGTACCCCCTGCCTCTGCTACGGGGCCATAAAGCACTGGACACTCTTTCCCCCTTCCTCTGGAGTAGGAATGCAGTCCCTAGGATGCTCGATCCTTCTCCCCCGGAGGGCCCTCTGACTCCCAGGTCCATTCCCCAGGTCGTCAGCATCACAAGCGGAAATCCAACCACTGTGCCGGTGGGCTGACAGAATTTTTAAATCTATTTGTTTGCAGACGTAACTGTTTCTTTTATCTATTTATTGAATTGATTCACCAGGAAAGGCACACTGAGCAAAATGATGCTCGTCTCCCGGTGTGACCTGAGGGGGGCTACATAGGAGAGGATAACACGCAGGTTATCACGAGTGAAACATTTAACATTATAGTTTGTGCACTGGAGAGGAATACTTGCTTGTTTTCCAGTAGAATACATATAACATTACATTAATATGTACACTTAATAGGAAGGAGTTACAGCTTAGTGACGGGTTACAGGCAGGAACAGTTAGGCACAGGACATGATGATCCAATCATGGTGCAGATTACATAAACTGGAAGTGCAGTAAGACAGCAAGACAGCAAGACAGCAGATGTGTAATAAGTGCAATAGTTGGTTTAAAAGCCCAGCTTAGCAGCGTCTGATTTCACCTGCTGACTTCAGTGCTATACTAGGCAGTTTGTGATGTTATCAGCATTGTGAAAGCTGCTCTCGATTGGTGCAGTGTTCAACTGTAATAACACTAACCTTCTAGATGTCAATTATGACAATGCTTACAGTGACAGATTTTACTGTCTTGCTGTTAGTGTTGTCATCAGCCAAGATATCACTTTTGTATTGTCATTTTCATCCCCACTTCTTGTTGTATAAACAGGGAACGTGCACACATAAACACTGCCCTGAGGAAGAGGGCTTTTCAGTCTAGCATCAAGTTGCCCAGATCAGTCCATAAACCTCCAGCCTTGACAGGTTCCCTACAGTGCCACAGACTAGAAGTCAGGGTCGACAGAAAATCAGGGAGTGACCTCCACCCCTGTTGCAGAAGATACTAATATATGGTAAGGCAAGGCAAATTTATTTATATAGTGATCAATCCAGCAAGGGCTCGGAGTGCTTTACAAAGTTAAGTACCAATTACAACACAAATATGCTACCGTATTAAACAATGAGTAAAACAGAATTGGATTATGTCATATTAAAAGCTTGATCAAACAAGAACGTTTTCAATGAGGCTTTAAAGGCCTCCACCTTGTTGGCAGAATGAATGGAAATAGGGCACAGAATTCCATCAAATAGGGGCGGCCACTCTGAAGGCTCTGTCACCAGATGATCTGAGCCTAGACAGAGCGACAGGCAACAGACCAGCATCGGTGGAGTGGAGAGGGCAGACATGGTGGTATGGATTCAGGAGCTCTTTTAAGTAATCTGGTCCCAAACTACTGTACTAGTTTTACAAAACCATATACTATAAAATACAAAATATAGGCAACCATACACAACTCACTTTGTGTTTCCACCTTGGGGTTGAAATAACAGCACAGGCCTCTTCAGCTTCACTATCAAGGTCTATACGCTGTTATCTCAACCCCTGGATGGAAACACAGGCTTGTTGTGTAGGGTCACCCATACATTATTCCTGAATGTGAAGGCTGAGAGACCTGAATATCAAGTTGTGGTCACATGGACACGAATGGAAATTAACAGGAGGTAGGTTCAGGAGGGATGTGATGAAGTACTACTTTACAGAAAAGGGTGGTGGAACCTTAGCACAGTCTGTCAGCTGAGGTGGTGGGTGCGAAAACAGTCAGGGCATTCAAGCAGGGCTGGGCATAATGAAGGGAATAGTGGTTACTGGGGGCAACAGGACCAAGGAAGAGAACAGAGAGAGAGGTTGGGGAAGGTTAGTACCCTGGAGGAACAGTAGGTTCAAGGGATTATAGGGAACTTGGGCAGACTGGACGGACCTCTGATCTTGTTCTGCTGTCATTGTCTATATTTCTATTATTCCTTATATTTTGTTAATTTGTTCAGTACAGAAGCAGCAGCAGGAGAAGTGCTCTGGACACTGACAACACAGAAATAACCGGTGCACACTGAGGAAAAAAACAACACATGAAGCTCTAACCCCTGTATTGGGGGTTGGGGGGCAGAGATGAATAGGGTGAACAAGAAGGAGCACATTTCCCCTTGTTAAGAAAGTTTTTTTATGCAATACTCTCCCACAGAAACATAGACAATGATGGCAGAATGGGACCGATGATCCAATCTGCCCATATTACCCTATCATACCCCAGGATCTACAGTCTCTGTGGGGTCTTTGCTTACAACATTCCTGCCTTTTGTTATCTGTGTTTCCGTCCCTAATTCCTGCTGAGTAGTTAATATCCACTTGACTCTGTCCCAGTCGTGTCTGAGCCATTTATGGTTTTGGCACCCACCACACCTGCCAGCATAGCATTCCATGGCTCAACCACTCTTTCTGCAAAATAATGCTTCCTCACATCCTTTTTACTTTTTTTATACATGTTTTACTGAAAATTCAGAAAATTACACAAACCCAATAATGCATTTCAACATTACTTATATAAAAGATTCAGAACGTAGTTCCAACTGTATAAATCACTTTCAGTAATCAAGTCTCCTGTCATCACTATAACCTGTATTATGTGCTGGCATTATATCAGTAGGCAAAAAATACATGTTCAACCATGCAGCATGTAACATCCTTAATGTCAATTATACAATGGCAAGAACATTTCCTGGACTCTGATTGGTCAGGGTGTCCCTGGCACAGTGAGGTTATCCCAGCACAACCTCACTGTATGGATTTCTCGGATGATTTTTTTATTTTCTCTTAAGAAACAGAGATATATTGCCACACTAAAACTCTACTAAAAACATTTGTATTTTTTATTTATTTTGTATAATGGTGGGCCATTGTATAATAGCAATAAAGCACTCCAGGGTGTGGGTTGTGCTGGGATAACTTCACTTCTGGGACGCTGGACACACGCACAATTATGGGACTAGGAACCAATGTTAGAAATACCACTTCTCTCCAGTGCAGTTTAACCCCTGCAAGGGATACATATTTTTTTTTAAATCAAGGATGGAAATGAGAAAGGAAAAGTGTGGCCTACTGGGATTTGAATCTCAGATCTCTGGTATGCTGTTCCAGCGCTCTAACCATTAAGCTACAGGCTCACTGGTCAAAGTGTCTGAGGAATTTCCTTACACCCACACACACTCCTTTCTCTAATGTTGCGCAATTATGCAAGTATTTACAGAAGTTGAAATGGCGATACAACTCGATGTGTGGGGCTAGAATGGAAAGGGCTATTCTACTATCCTGGGCTGGCCAATATTTTGATGGGGATCGAGCGGGGAAACTGCTCTCCTGGCAGCTGCGTAGGAAGGAGGGGGAGAGGGCAGTGAATCAAATACATTCCTCCAGGGGTGACTTGGTGGATAGTCCACGGGAGGCAACTCAAGCCTTTGAAGATTTTTATAAACAATTATACACATCTGAGATTTCACCATCTCCTGCACAGAGAGACACCTTTCTGAACAAAGGGGCCCTGGGAACCATCTCGGAGACCCAGTCCGAGTCACTTGAGGTCCCAATTTTGGGGGAGGAGATCAGGGTAGCTATTAGAAAGCTCAAAGTTGGTAAGGCTCCAGTGCCTGATGGCCTTCCTATCGACTTCTATAAGTGCTGCCAACATATACTTTTGGAACCTCTGGTGGATATGCTGGAGGAAAGTTGTGCAGTGGGGATGTTGCCCCCTCCACTCGGTTGATGGTCATTACGGTGCTCCCAAAGCCCAGGAAGGACCTCAGCTGGTGTTCTTCCTATAGGCCTATCTCACTCCTAAATGCTGATTACAAAATTCTGGCGAAGGTTCTGGCCTCCAGGTTGGAGCCTGTATTGCCGGGTTTGGTGCACCCTGACCAAGCTGGTTTTGTGAGAGACAGGTATGGGAAATATAATATTAGGAAATCTTTGAACATTGCCCACCAATGGGAGAAAACTAAACTTAAACACAGGGCAGCCATTTTGGCATTGGATGCAGAGAAGGCCTTCGACTGAGTGGAGTGGGGGTGTCTATTTGCCACTTTAAACTGGGGTTCGGGCAATATTTCATGTCCTGGCTTAAGACTCTGTATAAGGACCCAATGGCCCAAGCATTAGTGAATGGGAGCCTGACTGCAAGTTTTCTTCTGGGCAGAGGAACCAGACAGGGGTGCCCCCTCTCCCCTTTATTGTATGTTTTAACTCTGGAACCTTTAGCGGGGTGCATTCGGTCTGATCAGAAGATTCGGGGATTTAGACATAAGGACACTGAATATAAACTGGCCATGTATGCTGATGATCTCCTTTTGTACTTACAGTCCCCCTCATGAAGATCTCAATAGGGTACACCAGGTCCTAACAGAATACGGCCTAATATCTGGTCATAAAATTAAATGGACCAAGAGTGAGGTCCTCCCCGTTGGTAAATTGCATAGGAACACTTTATTTCAACACCTGAATGGCCTGCAGATGGTTCCTCACCTTAAGTACCTAGGGATTCTAATTTCTGGAAAGGCACATACTTTATATGGGTTAAATTACAGGCCCTTTATGAAAATACTCACTTCGGATTGTGAGATATGGACGGCACTTCCAATCTCCCTTATTGGTAGAGTCGGAGTGATCACCATGATGATCCTGCCCAGGTTGCTATACTTATATCAGTCTCTCCCTATCAGACTTCCGAAATGCCACTTTCAGAGATCAGATGCAATTGTACATAGGTTTCTTTGGAGGGACAAAACACCCAGAGTAAAGAGATCAATTCTTCACCTGCCTCCACGTTTGAGAGGACTTGGCCTGCCTAATTTCAGAATTTACCATCAGGCCACTCAGCTTGCTGCTATCCCGGTGGGATGGGAGGACTTGAATAATAGCTGGTTAGAGCTTGAGAGGCTGGGCTCAGAGACACACCTCGGGGGGTTCTTGGCAGAGGTGTTGTGGTCAGGTGATACCTGAACACTCCCGATCCTTTACTCCAGCAACCATTGAGGCTTGGGCAGGGGCCCACCCCCAGATAGGTAAGGCAATAGCTCCCACTAAAATGACTTATTGCAAGCGGTCTGACTCAAACTTGCATCCACTGAGGCAATGACTGATAGATTGAGTGATTGGGTGGTTAGGGGATTAAGATGGGTCCATCAGCTCTATGTGGGGGACAGTATGGTTCCCTTCACCTATTTGAGGGACCAGTGGAATATACAGGAAGGGGATTTCTTTATCTGTTTTCGACTCCGGCATATCTTGGGTACTCAATTGATCCCAGGTGCTGGTTGGGCCCCTCTTTCCCCTTTGGAGGAGGAATTGTACTGTCCTCAGCCAGGGGCTGGTTTATTAGCCACCTACTATCGTTGTATTAATGGAGGTGACCTCAGAGAGGTAGACAATATAATCAGGAAGTGGGAGGCTGACCTGGGGATCCTGTTCAGTGAGCAGCTATGGAAAAGGGCATCCAAACACATGGTAACTTGTTCAAGGAGCAATAAACTTCGGCAGGTGCAATATTACTTTCTCCATCAGGCCTACTATTCTCCTGTGAAACTTAAGCTGTTTGACCAAAATAAATCGGATGTATGTCCCAAATGTCAGTCAGCTGCAGCAGATTTCCTGCATATGGCTTTAGTCTGCCCAAAAATCATGCCCTTTTGGGTGGGTATGCATAATATCATGGCTAACGTGATAGGTTTTTCCCCGCCGAACACCCCCGTTGAGTTCATGCTGGGTGCTGAACCCGAGCGCTTGGGTATGTCTGGTCATGAAGCCTTATGGTCACTGGCCCTAGTGAATGCTCGTAAGACAATTGCACAAATTTGGCTGGCCCCTAACCCTTCTAGTGTTCAGCAATGGGCTAATAACTTGAAGCAGTGTATGTCCATAGAAAGGGCTCAATTAACTGCACTGGGTCAAGTGGAAGTGTTACGTCAGCTTTGGGGTCCTCTGCTCGTGGCAGCCGAGGCTGTTATTTTTCCTATATGAGATGTAAAGCACTTTATAGCGCTTTATATATCAGGGGTAGTTCTAAAAAGTAATTCTGCTTGGCCGCTGTATAAGTGATACAATCATTATGTACACCTCTTGTGCTGTATATGTAGGCAACATTGATGTAACTTTCCCTACTGTCTCAATAAAAATATGTTGACAAAAAAAGTGCTTACATGAAAAAAGGGGAAAGGGAGGGAGGGTAAGGTGGGGAGGAAGAGTCATGCCCCTGGAGACCCCTTCAAGATGTGAGGAACCCTGCAAGGGGACTGGCGGGACCAGAGAGAAGGGGATAAGGCAGTGTCCCAGAGGCCCCTTTAAGATGGTGGGGAAGGGATAGATGAGACACTAAGCCCCTTGGGGCAGCAGAGGACCCATGGAGAGTATTCAAGGTCCTTTACATTCTGTGAGAGATCAAGGGAGGCCAGTAAGGGGTGCAATTAGGGGGAAGGGGAGAAGGGCTAGAGATTTGGGGGTTGGGTGTGCACAGGGTAAAATGAAGGTGAGGGTAGGGGGGAAGGGTTTGTCCTGGGCTTAAAGGAGGGAATTAGGGAGGGATATTGAAGAGGACTGGGCCCAGAACAGATCCCTATGATTCTCCACTAGTGATCTCTCTTTGCTCTGATCTGACCCCATTCACCACAACGCTCTGCAGCCTCCCCTCCAACCAACTTCCCACCTACCTTACTATTTCCTTAGCAGTTCCCAGATCCCCCATCTTTTGCAGCAGGCTTCGATGCGGCACCAAGTTGAATGCCTTGCTGAAGTGGAAGTAGAGTTAATCTACAGCACAGCCCTTATCAACTACCTTGGTTACTACATCAAAGAATACTATTAGGTTGGTTTAACAAGACCTCCTCGTCATGAATGCATGCTGTGTACTATCCTGAAGCCTGTTTTCTCCAGGTATTCCACTAGCTCTTAGTTGACTGATGGAGACACTAGTTTCCCTAACACGGAGGTAAGGCTAACAAGTCTATAGTTACCAGGCAGCTCCTTGTTCCCTCCCTTGTGTAGTGGCACTATGTCTGCTGTCCTCCAGTCCTTGGGAACCACCGCTTGCTGCACAGGACTACTGAACAGCCCCACGGTGGTTCAGCTAACAATGATACCAGTTCCCTTAGCACCTTCAGATGTATCCCATCTGGCCCTAGGACCCTGTTAACCTTCAGGGCTGCTAGCCCCTTTTGACTCTTTCACCCATAAATGTATGCAGTTTTATTTTCAGGACCCTGTATCAGCTGACTATATGCCACTCTCCAGCAAGGGTACTCTACTCTCCCTAGTGTTACTGAGCAGAAGTAGTCATTTAGCGGTTCCTTTCTGCCCATCCTCCACTAGTACCATGCCCCTCCATTAGCCTAACAATGCCTTCCATCTTTCTTTTCACTTATATATCAAAGAACTGTTTTTCCTCCTTGAACCCCTCGTCACGTAGCCCTGTGTCTGCCTTTGCAAACTTCGACTGCCTTCTTGGTCTCTCTGATTTTCTCCTGGTAATCATCCCATTCTTCACCTCACTGCTTTTCTCTGTACCTTATAAAGGCCCTCTGTTTAGCCCTCACTGCCCTCCTGACCATTTCAAAGAACAAAGCTGAATTCATATCCTTGTTTCTCTTGACTGCTGTTGTTATGTTTTTGTTGCATTGAAATTGGCCCCTTTTAAATACCCCATCTTTCCTCCACTCCCCTGATGCTGTCTACCCCAGCTAACTTGTCCAGCGCAGTTTCCTTCATATGGTTGAAATCCACCCTCCTTAAGTCTAACATGTCAGCCTTAGATGAAGGCTTAGAGGTACCCAAGGCCACATCATACTCCATCTACTCTTTCCAAGTTGGTGAGCACCACATCTGGAAAAGCTGACTGTCTAGTGGTATCCCTGACCTGTTGCATCAACATGCAGTCCTACAAGATATTAAGCAGGGCCTGGCTTCTGGCTGTCCTGGCCACTGGGATGTCCTAGTCAATGTTTGACAGGTTATGCTCTTCCACTGTTACAACCTCCCCCTTGCAGCCCCCTGCCTATTTCAGCACCTAGTTCTTTCTCTCTCTCTTCTCCCTGCCCCAGTGGCCTGTAAACTACCCCTATGCAAGTCTTCATATCTGACAGCTCTGTGAGCTGAACCCGCAGTGATTCCACCTCCTCTGTCCCTCCCCAATGGCAGCATCCTCTACTGTCTCATCCCTTCTCTGATGCAAATGGCCACCCTTCACCATTACCACTCCATCTACCACACCTGTATAAGGTGTAGCCTGGGTCGCTATGTCTCAATCATTGCTCACACTGACCCAAGTTTCTGTAATGGCCACTAGACCCAGCCAAGAGTCTGCCAACAAAGCCCAGAGTGCACAAATCTTATTACCCAGACTCCTGTTGTAGATAAACTGGGGTGGACCCAGGAGAGGTTCTGATGGCCTGTGGCCATGGGTTCCAATAAGACACCTGCAATCAATATCTCTTTTTAAATGTTAATTATGTTATTACCATGAAAAAAGCTCCCTAATACAAGCAATCTAAACAGCTGGCAGCCCACTACTGCCAGAGCTACAAGCATACAGAGAAAATAAAGGCAGATATTACTTCTGTCCCTCTGGGTGTCCTAGTGTCGATGGATGGTGGTCTTCTGCTCTTTCCTCTCAAATACACTGGGCTCACAATCTAAGACCTATGTATTTATACACAGCAGTTGTTGGCAAGAAATGCAAAAAGGAAGTTCCATAGCATAGAGGGCATTTTGACCATAATAGGCAGATGAGGGAATACTATGAGATAAAGGTACATGGAACATAATCAAGCTATCTGTTATCAACATCTGGCCCTTCTGCACGTACTACTTGTCTTTGCTTATCAAGTCTAGCATAGCATCCACATTAACACTAACATAGTATCCACCTCAACACTAACACAGTATCCACCTTAACACTAACACAGTATCCACGTCAACACTAACATAGTATCCACATCAACACTAACATAGGATCCACGTTAACACTAACATAGGATCCACGTCAACACTAACACAGTATCCGCATCAACACTAACGCAGTATCCACATCAACACTAACATAGTATCCACGTCAATACTAACATAGGATCCACATTAAGACTGGTGTGGCATTCTGTTTTTTGTACAAAAGACCTTGCTATGTAGGGCAAGTTTGCAATAAACACAACAGGTGCCGTTTTAACCTATTCTTTTCTGGTACTTTCTTTTAGCAAGCATTTTGTTCTATCCTTTTACAGTCTTGTCTTGTTTCAACACTTTATGCTTGTTTAACACTTTGTCAAACACTTTACATTTATCCAGCATTTTGCCATAATACCACACTGGCATTGAGGCATACCACCCTCTAACATGCGCCCGCATCCCTACTGGTTCTCACCCTCTGCATCACCCTTCTCTAATAACCTTGTTGTCATGTGTTTCTCCTTCTTTTCATGTCTATTGTGCCTACCCTGCCCTGTCCCCTGGACTCTTTCTTCCCATCTATTATTCCTTGAACATGGACATTTAAAAATTTATCCAGGCTTGGTTGATAGAATGTGTGCCTGACTAAGGTAAAACTCAGAGACTACCTTTGGCAGAAATATCTCACTGTAGCATAGGACAACCTTGTCCTTGTGGAAAACTAGATAGGTATACTCCACAGAAAGTGCCTGGAGCTCACTCACCTGTCTGGCCAAGGAGACTGCAACCAATTACGTGGTCTTCCACATCAGATGTGAGATTTGTCCTGTAGGGTTGAATGGTTTATCTATTAGCTGTCACACCATCAGCTGTAAGTCCCACAGTGGGGGTGGTTCCTGCACCAGAGGAGACATGTGGACCAACCCTTTAAAGAAACAGCCACCCACAGTGAGTGTTATGACCTGGTTTTAGTTACCTAAACCCAAACTTAGTAGCTGAATGTGGAGGCAATCTGATTTACTTTATACTATCTCAAGAAATCTTAATCCCAATGTTTGGACCTCACATAAACACCACAGTATCATAAGTTTCACAGGACAAGCAGATAACAAGAAAACCCTTACTATACCATTTGACAGGGTTTATTGTAAGGAACAGACTTGAAAAGAAAAAGATGACATATAAGCAATTAGTAAGTAATTAAAGTGATTTTGCAAGATTCAGATATGGCCTACATTTTTAGGGTAGTTAATGTCTGCGAAAGTCCTTCTCTGTAAATGTTATAATATTCTGTGTAGTTATTCTGGAAGTGGAAGGGATTGTATTTTGATTCCGCTGAGGTAGCCAGCTGATCCCTTCCACGAGCCGGTAGACTGATCTGACCCCATACTCAGGCACGTAATGATGTGTGCTCAGGGAAACCACTCCATGATAGCCTATGGGGGCAGTTTTAAGAGCATATTTATATATAATAATTTTTTTACTGATTAATCAAGGACACTGGTTGACTAACAAGGCCCACACATCAGCCACTCAATTATCCCGCAGCCCCCCAGGTAAAATCTCATTCCCAACCCTTTTAGTCCTTTGCCAAAGATGAGGCATTAGCTAGGAAATTTATTTTGCAAGGGCTTACAGTCATTGACAAATACCTGGTTTTACCTGGTTCATGGGGGGGGGGGAGTAGTGATGTTTGTCGGCATTTTGTCCCTCAACAGTCTGATCCGGTGTAGATGCTTGGAGCTGGTGGGAGTCTTGTTCCTGAATGATTTGTCACATCCTTATATTGAGGCATGGTAGATGGCACAGTATTGTCACATTCCTGATTTTGAGGCATGGTAGGTGGCAGAGTATTCTACATGTTCCTGTCTTTCTTCTGAAGTACCGTAACTTTGAGTTGCTGTAGAAAAACTTGCTTACAGGTGACATGATGATGGCATTAGATGTTGAGAAATACCGCATCTCTTGACGGTACTAAATGCTGAAATACCATCTTGATGGTATCGTTACTCAGACATACCACATCTCTTGATGGCATGAGATATTTAGAATACCACTGTTGATGAAATTGTTGGATGTTAAACAATGCCATAACTCTTTCTCTCAAGAGGTGGTCATATTTTTATACAGTACATTTTACAGAGCAAACCATTTTTCATCTCATGTCATCACATACAAAGATGGCTAAGCTGAATTTTGTTTACACTTCAGCCAGAAACATTTGACAAGCATGTTACACATATTCAGCACCACTTATCTGATCTGTTCCTAAACTATGCTCAAGGTGGCACAGAATATTATGCAAGCACATAGAAAAACTACACAGCCATTTCAACCCATAGAAATGACAGGCTGGCTTTATAGCAGAAATAGCAAACCAGGCCCATAAATCAAGTTCAAACTGTACCTGAAAATATGTGACCCTGTATTGCCCACATCACTTTGTCCTGTGCCACCATCGGCAACCCTGCCTCAGCACAGCATGCCAAAACAGTGGACAGCTGCACCTTGAGGAATTTGGTAGACAACCCTGCCTGAGACAGGAACCAATGGTAATCGAGTATGTGTGACATAGAGCAGAAGACGGGCAACAATGCTTGCTCCTCGCACCAACACGAAATCCTTATACACTTCAAGTGTATGTCTTGCGATTCGACTCATTACAAGATGCCTTCAACACCTGAAGAACATCTATGGAAAGCCAAAAGTCTTGGAAATCTAATCGCACAGGAACCAGGCAGTCAGGTGCAGGGGTCAGCAGGTTCAGATGCCTGATCGTCCCCTCAGACCTCGGCAGTAGGTCTGGCAAGTGCAGAAGCAGCCACATAGATCTACTGCAGAGACTGAGTAAATCCTGATACCAGAACTGGCAAGGCCAGCCTAGCACAATCAGAATCGGAGACCTGTCACTTAGTGCCTTGAGGAGCACCTTGTGGACCAATGGAAATTGAGGTAAGGCATACAGGAGAACCTGACCACAGGACCTGCAGAGTGCATCCCCAGCAGTGTCTTACTAAGGTGGACGGGCACTGAACAGTCTCAGCTTCCCATTTTCCCAAGAAGCAAACAGATCCACTGATGGTGTCGTGTCCCCCACATTAATTTAAATTCAATTCAATTCAATTTTTTATTTAACCAGGCTTAGTTTACACCTTTGAGCAAGCTCATCTGCAAGATGGCCCTGGGAGTGCAACTTTACATATACAATGAACACTGAAAAGTAAGGCTCACAGACATACAATTATACACACAGGAGAATACATAGGAAGTTAACTTAAAGAGCAGGTACCTACTGTCAGACACCCAGCTCCACTCAAACATATATAACAGCAGATCTGCTCTACTGTTCAGGGGCATTAAAAATTCTATGTGCTTCCCTCTGGTTAAAAAGTTATAGCACCCCAAATTTGCACCCCCCATAAAAATAAAGCCTTGTCTGACACGCCTCCTTTTGTGATGTCAGAAAATGAATACTGAGGGTGTATGTCATTAACCTGTATGTATGCGATATGTCTATGGAGTTTTAGTACTGTTTAGAGGTGCCATGTAGAAAAATCAAAGCAGCTGCTGGAGTAATAGTCCCTGTTTACTGGAGCGGTCACTTTCATTGTTCCAAGTGGCAACTCTAAATAGTACTAAACGTCATTGATAAATGGCACCAATATAGATCTATGGAGCCCACAGAAGTAGCCTTCATTTTCTGACATCACAAAAGGAGGCGTGTCAGACAAGACTTTGTTTTTATGGGTGTGCACATTTGGGGTGCTATTACTTTTTAACCAGAGGATGCATATAATTTTTAACGCCCCTCAACAGAAGAGCAGATCTACTATTATATATGTTTGAGGGGAGCTGGGTGTCTGACAGTAGATACCTGCTCTTTAAGTTGTAGCACAGTATGACTACATAGTTAAACAATTTTACAAAACCAGAGGCACAATATGTCTACACAGTGAAACATTTTACAGAAGGTTAAGGTAATGCCCCTAGAAAACTCAAAAATGATCAATTTATACTTTTTACACAAATGAAATTCATGCCAGGGCAACAGAGGTGGTGTCTCATACAGATACACAGAAGAACATTGTACAAAATGCTACAGATATGACCTGGCTACAGCTGCATAAGCTAACATGTGAAAAATACAGTACTTTTCTGAGAAGGTGAGAAAATATGTGCCCACTGTCTAGAGGTTACCCACATCCTATAGAAAGTTTACCTTGATTGGGGGGGTTCTAACAGTTGGGGTAACAAGCCAAGTGCATATGGTTTGCCATCTGTGATTTTCAAACAGTTATTGGTGACAGATGCAAGATTCCTTCAAGGCATATTTGAGCAAGGATTTAAATGTTGATAGTCCTGGAACAACAGTGAGCTTAAAAGACCTCTGCAGGGTGTTCCATAGAGATAGGAGAGCAAAACTAACAACTGTAACACTATAGCGTGAACACCTAAGAACACCTGGGACACAATTCTAGATACAGCAACCACGATGTATTCTGCTTGATACCTTATTCTGTTTCCTTGGCTTATGTACAGCACCCTGAGCCCCAGTGATTGGGTACTAAAGAAATAGCATTTTTACCTAATTACTTCTTCCAAATGACTGAGCGCATCCGTCAACTGGTTGTTTGCTCCCACGACACGGACTGCCAACAAGCCCACATACCAAGTGCGGGTGAGACCATGTCCAATGCACTACCTTTTCACTGCTATCACTTAGCACCTGACAATGCCTGCTGGGCTGAACCTCCACCTCACCCCCCAACCCCCCTGGCATCCTGCCCCTCTGTCAGTTCCTGCATGTGCTAATTGTTGTCACCTTGAAATGTTTCAATGTATTCATTGTACGAAAACAACTGTGTTACTCTGTGTCATTCATTGTACTGAACACTGTAAATATGCTTCACTGTATGTCTTCTCTGTGACGAGGTACCCTTGCAAATGAGCCTCTGGCTCAAAGGTTGTAAATCCGATTATTCAAATAAATAAGCTACCTGACACAGCAAAAAGGAGTGCATGTCCCCTATTTGTTCAGGTAGAACATGGTGGCTGTGTCGTTCATGTTGATCCGGACCACTTAACCTTGAACCATTGGTGCAAACTCTGGTAAAGCCTGGCAAACTGGTGTATACAGTTTCAGCTAGTTGATGTAGAGTCTGTCGGGGATCAGAACCTGTGCACTCTATAGTCCAGCAGATGCACACCCCAGTCCACCACTGACCTATCTGTCATCAATGTGACTAAGGGCTCTGGCTGGACAAAATGGGATTTCCTTTTGAGAGGCTTGAGGGGGCACTCACTGATGGATGGTGTCCATCATCATCATCTGGATCACCTGGACTGGATGGTCCAGGGCTGCATGCGACGGAGACCACTGGCTCCCCAATTCCACTGAATAGGCTGCATGCACCAGTGGGTCCAATGTATCACAGCCATGGTAAAGGCCATGATGCTGGAAGAATTCCCTGGCTGGGTGCAGCTTACCAACTCAAAATGGTAAGGAACAGGAGGACAGGTCTTCCAGGGACAGACAAGTTATGGCTTGGAAAGAATTTAGCTCTGCCCCAATATAGAGAATCACCTGCTTTGGGGAGAGCTCAGATTTGGCCAGACTGACCATCAGGCCAAGATCCCGGAACATTTGAATGGCCAGATCCCTGGATCACTCCATGTCCTGCAATGAGCTCTCTGTGATGAGACAGTCATCGAGGTAACGAAGTACCTAGATGCCTTTGTGCCTTTAAAAGGCTGTCATGACTGACAGACACTTGGTGAACACTCGGGATGCTGACGACAAGTCAAACAGCATGGCTCTGAATTAATACTGTAAAGAGTTCACTTCACTTCACCTGAAAGAGGAGGAACTGTCTGTGTGAAAGATGAACAGAGAATGTGGAAGTATGCATCCTGGAGGCACAGAAAAAATTAAGCCCCTGGCTCCGGAGACAAAATAATCTGGTGCAGAGTCACCATGCAAAACTTTTGACAGCAAATGAATTTGTTCAACACTGGCAGAGCGAGAATGAGGCACCAGCCACCCCCCCCCCCCCAATCCATTTAGGCACCAGATAGTACTGTTACATATATCCCTGCTATGCCTGGTTTTCTATGACAGGCTCTAAAGTGTGCCACTCGAGGGGCTGAAGAACTTCGTTCCACAGTGTGGAGACAGACTCTAGCGAAAGTGTGCCCTCCAATAGAGCTCAGGACTGGAAAGGAGGTGAGGTCTGGAATTCCAGAGACAACCTTGATCCCACAACTTCTGGGACTCACCTGTCCAAAGTAACAGCAGCCCACTGTGGCAGGAAATGGGAGAGGCAGCCACTAACCAGGAGCTTCAGCAGGGTTCAAGATGGAGAGGGAATGGGGCCCCAACCCATCATTTTTTGCTTTTGGTGGTGCCCCCCCCCCGAGTGGCCTCTGAAAGAACTACACCACCACTGTTGTGCTGACCATAACCTCCTGAGTTATTGGACGGCTTGAGTGGGCGGTGCATCTGATACTGCTGCCTCCACTGCTGCTGGCCAAGTAAGGCCCATGAAAGAAGACTGGACATCACTGAGCAGCGCAGCAGTTATCTACAAACAGAATTAAAAAGCTGCATATCTGAAACATTGACAGTGTTGTGTGTACAAATAAAAACAAACTTTGTTGTAAACAAATGTCATGAATAAATGAGCACAGCCAGTTAAAAAGCTCTGTGTGAATTATAAGGTGTTGGAAACGAGGGTGAATGGGGGGGGGGTGAAATGAATAGAACAGAGTGAACCCTTTAAGAAAATTAATTAGTAAGCACCATATACTACATAAAATAGTGTATGGGAAACCATACACAATCTATGACTGTGTTTCCATCTCAGGGTTATGACATCATGTTGTCTTCACAAGCTTTGCTCTCAAGCTCCTATGATTGGCTAATAACCTCCCAATGAAAGCAGAACCACTGCATTGTGCATTGTCTCCTATACACTATTTTATATGTAATATCTTACCTGCTACTGTCCTCAACAGTGCAACAGCAGAGGGAGAGGAAGTGGTCTGGGGGAAGTTTATACATAGGCAGCACCCACATGTGAGACCGATGCAAAGGCTGCCAGCATGCTGGCGCTCAGGGCATCAGGGAGGGCTGCTCTAGTATCGTACTACTCTGGCTCTAAATAGAACAGAAATAGCACAAGAGGAAGTGCTCTGGAGGAAGTCTGTGAACCAGCGTGACTCATGAGGACCGTGAGAGGACAGCAATGTGTGCAGACAAGACTTCTGAAACAGTATTGTAGAATGGGGTCCCAGAGGAAAACCCAACAGTGTGCATAGTTTGATTTTATTTAGTTTTTTTTTTTTCCATACTGGTGCAGTTCCCCCTACAAACAGCACAGCATCAGATCTGTATTTCTGCGCTGGATGAAGGGCAGGCATGGCCCAGGGAATGTCCGTGTCTAGGGGTATATGGTATTACTGCTCATTGGGAGCCCTTTGCACTCAACAGTATGAATTGCTTGACTGCCTGCTGGAGTTGCTGGATGTGGGCGCTTCAGAGGGTGAAACAAAACATGCTGGAACACAGGGCTTCAAGCACTTGACATTACCGGTGGGCTTCACAACAAAGTTAATTTATACAGTTAGGAATCACAGGCCCAAAAACCCAAGTTCTTCAGGTCACACACAGTTCATTCCACTATTTATTTATTTAGTTTTTGTTAACCGGGTAGGTGCACGAGCCATAAAATGACTATTTTCAGGCACGACCCGGGAGAGTACAACAAAAGAAGAACAGTTGAACAACAGCAACATGGGTACAATAATACAAATAGAGGAACAGTACAGCAGTGCTACAAAAATACAATGGGTAGAAACAACAAAAAATAATGGCAAGCATTATACAGATAATGGCAGTAAGATATAAGTGCAGAAACCATGGACCCGACCTGTGGAGTGAAAGGGTTAATAAGATAGTAAGGTTATATAGAGAGAAATGTGAGGAATGTTCAAACATAACAAGAACGACTGACAGAAGGAAGGTCAGGGGTGGTAATTGGCAAAACAACAGTGGATGGTCAGCAACAAGGTTCGAGAAGGGAGAGAGCTAGTAGTCAAGAAGTTATTTACAAAGAGAAGGAAAAATATGGGGAGGGAAAGGAGACAGTCTTGGAGCTGGATTAGAGCAGGGGTGACATTACTGGTAAGTCTCAGGAGCTTCATGTTGGGTCAAAGCATGTACAAGCATCAGCTAAGGATAGATAACGTCGATATTCACTTTTAAATCCAAAGTGAGACTGAGACAGCCGGAGGTTGAGTGGAAGAGCAGTTTACATGGACAGTCATTCCAACCCTTGTCGCAGATAGTCACGAAGCAGCCACCTGCACTGATGCATGCCATACCCCCTTGCTCCCAGCAGTTTACCCTCGGTGCATGGTCTCTGTCACTCTATCCTTTTCTGTTTACTTTTACCGAGCACCTACGAAGAGCCTATCCATACCTCTCAGCAACCTGGGAATTCCCAATCCTTTTCCTGCACTCAGTCCTGGCTTCCCTGCCCTTTTGTCTATTTCCGCTACCTGCACACATGGCCCATTACTTATTACAGAACATGGCTCACCAGCAAGGAGCCTAATATTATCAGGCTGACCTCTCGTTCTTAGAAATCTGACAGGCTGGCATTTCCCTCGTCAGACCTCCAGTGCTTCATCACATCTTTCAGCCAGCACAGCTCGTTGGGCATTGAATGCACTGCTCTCTCAGTGCACATCCAGGTGTGCCCTATGACCCAACCTACCAGTATGGCATTCTGGTGGCACAGGCTATGGGTGCCCCTCACGCAGTTCGGGGATGCCCCCTCCCAATACATACACACACATACATACATATACATAGATATGTTTTATAATGTTTTTTGTTTTAATTGGGTTCACCACAACATAACCCAGATAGACCATCTTAGGGTAGCTGGCTCATTCTACTGGGGTGTCAAACAGACGAGGCATACTGCTGAGTCCTGGTAGGATGAAACACACGTCTATGTCTTCTGTTGGCACCCTTTGCAAACTGTGTGAGAGGCCTTTCGGCACCATGCATTTCTGCTTAAAGTTGAACCAGCATAATATTCTGTGGTGATTTGCATATGCAGCCCATGATGCTTTGCATTGTGGTGGTATGTGTGATTTTGTATTTCATATATATATATATATATATATATATATATATATAGATATATATATATATTGCTCTTTATTCTCTAGTCGGTCACTGTAAAATGGAGGCTGACATGCTTGCTCCACACCCTCTCCCCCCCTGCATATTGTATAACATGTCGGGAGAACCAGGAAGTCCACAGTAGTCCACAAGGGCAAGTTAAAATAGAGAGTCTAACTTAATTTGCAGTGCATAGTGGCAAGCAGACCTCCTCACATGGCTCCTACACTGAGCTTTGAGACAATCAGCTTACTGAGAAAACCAACAAACCACATTCTGCTGATAAGCACAGCCCTCTGAACATAAGACAATCAATCCATTATCCAAATAAAGAGTTTAATTACCTTTCCTGTCACAGTGGAGACTTCCATTTAACTGGTGGGTCCCTAACGGAAAGGACAACTTCCTGTAGTAACCAGACCTTACTGAGGCTTTACACTTCAATGACAGGTTGTTTACACATGCCTTTACAGTCTAGCTTACATAAACAGTCTTTTTGAAGGATAAAGTCAGAAGCCTTGTGAGAGGATGCTGAGGAAGTCTTTTCCCAAATGCACAGACGTCTGGGCACTTCTTGTCCAGATTTAGAGATATGAAGTTTTTACTGGGTCAGTCTTGGAATTCACTTTTTTTATTTAATTCACTGTTTATCCCTACTCACTGGATGCACCCAACTCTTGCACTTCATCCTGTCAAGATCTACCCAGCTGAAGTCAAGATGGTAGTAACTAGATCACAGACCACAGCTGACCACTCCTCCACAAGCTGTGCTAAAAAAAAAAACTAAAAAAAAAAAAAATTTCATAGTGGACCCCGGAAATGAAGTCCATGACTAACGAACAGTTCAATGTAGACGCTGGGAGGGGCTGGTGCAGACTTCAAATTGGGAGGTGTGGGGAGACCAGCCACATACGCACCAACCTGGATCCATTTCTCCCCAATTTTTTATTTCCCAGTTTTCTTCCCCACCTACCTGCACAGCTCTTGCTGCTTCCCATCCCTGCTCTACCACCTCCACCACTGATGAAAGCCCTGGAACCATTTCCCTCCAGAGGGGCTCAGGCTGGGCTGGAATGATCAGAGGAAATGCATCTACCGTGCTGGCATTGAGGGGTGTCAAGCAAGATGAGGTCAGATCCATTGGCTTGGGTGGGGAAATAGCCATCATTGGTGTCCTTAGGTAGGCTATTAGTTCCTGTTTCCTTTTTGTCGATCCTATTTCGTCATGCTGACAGACATCAACAGCCACACTTGCGTCAGCCTGTAGGAGGAGCCAACATCGTCTGACCACCATGACACCAAGGCATCCTCACGATCCACAGGGAGGCACTGCCGAGCAAGTGGTCTCAACTCACCCTCTTGGGGTTCATGCTCGCTGCCACTGCAGTGCACTCAAAGCCCTGATGGCTCGGAGCATGGAAGTCAGGATCAAGATTTGATCCCAGGTATCTTCGCATATTTCTAGCTTGCACCTCCAGCCCCCCTAATCCCTCCCTTCACCCTCTCTAGCAAACTGACTGGTGGAGGATGTTGTGCTGTCACCCCCACTATGGGAGCCATGCTAACAGAACTGCTCTTCACTCGACTCCCAATGCACAGATGAATGTCATCACTGTTGGTTCCATGCAAAATCAGCGTAAAACAAAACAGCGAGGTTAATAACATCACAAGCATTCTGACGCAAGTCTAATATGCGCTGTGTAATTACACCGCAATGCACCTGTGTGCAAGATGTTGCCAAATGCCTACCAGTCACAAGTGATGCCATTTAGGACTTCAGATTTCTTGGCAGCATTTGATAGCAGTTTAACGGAGGAGTCAGGATGCCACTGGAATATGTTAGCAGCCAGCGTGGGCAGCAGCTTTTGTCTCATGAAGGTTTCTTGTACCATAAGGAATGTACATAAGGCAGTACAACATACTGGAAGTGCTGCAAGTATGATAGTGCACAATGTCCAGCTCGAGCGCACACAGAGAATGATACACTAACATACTAATTGCCAGCAGATTAGGCCTTATGGTCTATCAAGTCTGCTCGAACCCCAGATCCCATGTTGGGAACTGGGGTCCTCCCCCCCACCTTGTGTACCAGAAACCCCTGTCATCCCTCACCACCTCTCTGGGCCAGGCCTTCATCTGATATATCCCTTTTCTGTATCTGTCCCACCCTCTTTTGAAGCCCTCCATCATAGAAATCTGAACCAGCTCTTCAGGCAGCGCGGTCCAAGGATCCACCACCCTCTCAGTGAACCCCCCCCCATCCTTCCACCTTCCACCTTCCAACCTCAAACCATATCCTCTGGTGAAACCTCCCTCCTTTAGTTTAAAGATTCCCTCCGTGTTTACCTGATTTATTCCCTTGAGGTACTTGAAGACCTCAGTCATGTCCTACCTGTCTTTCCACTCATCCAATGAAAGCAGGCCAAGCTCCTCAAGTCTGTCCTCATACATCAAATCCCCCAGTCATCGTATCATCTTGGTAGCCCTCCTCTGTACCCTCTCCAGCAGCTGTATGTCCCTCTTCAAGTATGGTCTCCAGTACTGTACACAGTACTCAAGGTGTGGTCTAACCAATCCATTGTACAGCGGCAGTATCACTTCCCTGCTCATATAGATTTCTAAGTTTCTTTATGAGCACAGTCACGTACCTGATGCTGGTGCAATTACTGTGCATAAGGTGGTATATGACATTGAAACAAAGGCACAGTCCTCTTAGGAGGCCACACAACAAATTGTGGCAGGGGCAACTAGCCAACTGGACCCAGCGACTGCTGGAAAACTTCCTTCTTTTCCTTGTTTAAAACGCACTACACAGCATGCAAGGAAAATAGCATCTGTCTCACCAGTACAGCCAACTTCTGTTGCACAGCTAAAAATCCCCCTCGAATACTGTATTACCGATCGTGGGGAGGACTTTATACTATTTGATAGTGGTGAAGAGGACACTGAACATTTCCTGATTTTTGGTACAAGAAAAAACCTTCAATATATGAAGGAAAGCAAACATTGGTCTGCTGATGGGACATTTGAATCAACTCCCCCACTGTTCTCCCAACTCTACACAATTCACAGTGTGCAGTACACTGCAGTACTGCCAAGTGTGTTATCCTAATGTTCAGCGGATCAAATGCAAGTTATGTCAGAGTTTTGTCAGCTTTAAAAGAATTGTGCAGCAACCTTGGTCCACAGGGCCAAGGGGTTAAAAATGGTATATGCCAGCTTCCAGGTAGGAGCCCTACGGATATTGTGGATGGGGTATCCTCGGAAGCAGCCACCGGTGCAGCGGAAGGGTGGGTAAAATGAGCACTTATCAATCTGGGAGGCTCCATGCCCACCCACCTATAGCGGAGTTCTATGCAGGAGGTGACCCACCCGCTCGTCATCCGCTTGGCTGCAGGTCTGCCAGGTGCGGCTTCAGCATAGATGACAAACAGCTGGTGAACCTCTCCTGAACTTCAGCCCTACGCTCCCTGGGAAGGCAAGCACTAAATTAGGGTCCCAATGGATCCTATATGCGGCCTCCGGAGTGTGAATGGGGTTGAACCCCAGCAGAGACAATACCCGGTTAGGGAAAAACTCCGCCACCGCCTACAGAAGGAACTTCGGGTGGGGCGTAGGACAACCTTGTCCCTGTGGAAGACCAGATAGGGAGACTCAAAGGAGCGCCTGGAGCTCTCTCAGCCTTCTGGTTGGCGTGGTAGCCCCCAAGAAGGTGTTCTTCCACAACAGGTGGGGAAATGCACCTGTGCAAAGTTCAAACTGCTTACCCGTGAAGCTAAGCCCATACCAGCGTAAGATCCCTGCAAGAGATGGGATACTCTCCCTGGAGAGGGGAAGTGTGATCAATGCCTTGCAAAGCGCAAGGCCACCTTTCTCCTGCCATCGATTACCTCGGACTGTGCCCTGAAGACAGGAGTGCATCAGGAGCACCTTAAGGGTCACAATCAAGCCTTGCTCAAGAAGAAGAACGGACTACAGGTAGTCCGAATGCTTGCCGAGGAACAGGAGAGGGGACCAGGCCCTATCCTAACACCAAATGGAGAACTCTTCCATTTGAAGGCGTAGCATATCTGGTCGACTCCTGGCAGGACGCCTCAACAACGTCGAGGACCTTGCCAGAAGACCCAAGGCCTGGCCACTAGCCGCACAGGGACCAGGCTACCAGGTGCAGGGACTGAAGGTCTGGATGGAATACCTTCCCCTAATAACAGAGATCAGGACCGGGCAGGCTGGAAGCCGCCTCGGAGCCTGGGGCTGAGACTGAGAGGAGCTGGATACCAGAGCTGGCAAAACCAGTCTGGGGCTACCAGAATCACCTGCCTAGTCCTCCTCACCTTGCCTGTGGGTCAAGGAAAATGGGAGATGCGGAAGAGGCCCGGGGTCCGTGGCTCAAAGCATCCCCTACAGCGAACCTTGCTGAGGGGGCGGGCATGAGACAGTCTCGGCTTTGTATTCTCCCTGGAGGGAAAAAACAAAGGTCCGCCCGAGGCATGACCTAGAGGGAGAAAGATCTTGTGCTACCTCTGGCAGGGAGACCACTCATGAGGCGCAGCCCTTATCCAACTTAGGGCATCAGCCAGGGTGCTGGAGGCTCCTGCCATCGAAATGACTAGGAAACCGCCTCCCGGCTGCACATAAGACCCAATGCAGAGAACCTACTTACGCAATGGCAAGGGGCTCATCCGACCCTGGCGGGCTAGGTAGCACATAGATACATACATAGATACATAGACAGTTTCGGCAGATAAGGGCCTATGGCCCACCCAGTCTGCCCATTTAAGTTTGTAAGTTCAGTTTATGTTTTCCAGGAAGTCTGTTACCCCTTACCCCTGACCTCCAGAATTCCTTTATGTCTATCCCATGCATTCTTAAATCACATGGTCGTGGTATTGTCCGCCTGGACCTAAACCACTAGACCCCGCACAGATGGAGCGAACGGTGCAAGCTAAGTGGATCGCCTGGAGCTCCAGCAGGTTGGAATGGCATCGGGACTCCCGAGAGGACCAGAGGCGGTGCACTCTGTATTCCCCTTGCTGGGCACCCCCACCCATCAGAGATGCATTGGTCGGAGAAGATCGTCGACTCGGGGCGGACGAACGGGATGTTCTCCTGCAGATGAGCTGGAACGGTCCAAAGGCGAGCGCTCCCCAACCCCTGGGCTGTTGTCATGGACTGGTCCAAAGGATCGCAGCGTTGTGACCGCTGGCTGGCCAGCCCTCATTAAGGGGACGCATGGACCGGCGGGTCCAAACAGACCATGCTGGTGCAGGCCGCCGCAAGGCCCAGGAGGTGCAGGAAGTCCCAGGCAGGGCGCAATTGTCCAGTCAGACATGACTAGGTAAGGGAGGAAGAATCTCGGCCCTGTCCGCCGGGAGCCGAGCTCAGACTCAAGAGTCAAGCTTCGTCCCGAAGAAAGGATCACCCACTTAGACACGAGTTCCAACATGGCTCCATTAGAGAGGAGACCAGTCTGAGAGCAACCTAGAGGGTCAGAACTTTGGACCATCCCCCTCCGCCCTGGAGGGGTTGCAGTCAGGCCACCATCCGGTTGGGGTTATGCCCGAACCCTTCAGTGCCGCAGGAATGCTGCTGAGAAGAGACTGAAGGGCATGGCCTGGAACTCGTAAAGAGAACCCCCGCTTTAGAAATGGCGGAGTCTCCCAAGAAACAGACGTATCGAAGTGTAAAGTACATCCTGGAGGTCCAGGAAATAGAGCCACACGCCTCATTCCGAGGATAGGACATCTGAGTCAGAGTGACCATCCCATTGTGTGGGTCAAGGATGGGGTGCAAGCCTCCCCGTCCGTTTGGGGACCAGGAATACCTGGACATGAACCCAGGGTCTGGAGAAGGATCCACCACCTTCCTGATCACCTCTATCTCGAGGGGCAGGCCAAGTTGGCTCGGGGGGCCGACAGCGAGGCTGTGGACCCCATGGCCCCCCGAGGAGCAACGGCTCGAAAGGGTGGGGCCTGCTCGCAATTCAGAGGCAGGACCTTCCCCTAGCACCTCCAACACCCAGCGGTCCATGAAAGCGGACCAGGCGGAGGCGGGGCCGGGCCGTCTCCCCACGGGGGGACCCGGGTAGGGGTGACGAGGCCGGGGTCGGCGCCCCTCAGCCCGTCACTGAGCAGGCTTGGAGGAGGGACTAGCCGAGGGAGCTCCTGGGTCTTTACCTCCCTGCTTCCCTTTGGAGGAAGCCGCTGGCTTGTGGTCAGGATGCCCAGCACAAGCCTGTTGGCCCTCATGCTGGTGTTGATGGGCCGGTCTAACCGCAGGGGCCGAGGGACAAAGGGGCTTATACAAAGGCTGCCGGCAGCCCTTGTCCCTCTGGGTGGGGATGACAGTGTTCAGAGTGGCAATGGACTTCTCGGTCCCCTGGAGGTGTCCCTCCACTCCAGGGCTGAAGAGGTCAGTCCCCAAGAAGGGGATGTCCGCCAACTTGTGCTGGGTACTGGGTATCCATTGAGAAAGAGGATAACCTCAGCCACGCCCTGCGGTGCATGGCCACCGTGGCCACTACCGACCTGGCACAGGAATCACCTAAGTCCAGAGCAGTCTGAAGCTGCTGCTTCACCACCGCCCTACCCTGGTCCCGCACCTGCCGGACCGTGGTCCGCAGTTCAGCCGGGAGATGAGGGAGCACCTCATCCAGGGAGCCCAAAAGGGCATGGGAAAAATGTGCCACCAGTGCAGCCGAGCTGGCCTGTCGGAGGCCTAGAGAGGATGCGGCGTAAACCTTGTGCCCGACATAGTCCATCCTTTTGGACTCTTTGTCGGGGGGCCTATCCACATCCTGAGCGTTCGCAGAACGCTGGAAGACATTATCGGTAACTAACCCCTCAGCGGAGGGGTGTCTGAAAACGGGCAAAGAACTGACAGGGACAGAGTATTTCCTGGCCATCCTGCCGAGGGCACAGGACAGGATTAGCCACTGCCAGAGCTCCAAGGCTGGGCCGGCGATGGCCTCAGCCACTGGGAAGGCCTCGAGGGTGAACCCCTCGGTCTAGAATCTCGCGGGGATAAGAGACCTTTGGACACGGGTTCAAGCTGCATCCCGTGAACTCTGAGATGAGCTGAAGCAGACCCAGAAAGGACGATGGGCTGTCATCCACAGAGCGGTCCGGAGAGGACCCCGGGCCCTCCTGACTGGGGAACATGGAGGAGTCGTCGTCGGACTCTGAAGGGTCTGCAAAGAGCTGCCTCAGGCCTGAGCTATCTTCACCTGCCGAGGGCAGGAGGAGTGAGGGTGACAGACAACCTGGGACAGATTGTGACCTGACCGAGGTTCCACCAAGTCGGTGGGGCAGCAAGGTTCGGATGAACAACTGGCCCTGAAGTGGCACCTGACTGCAGCGAAGCGGTTAAGCGCTGGTTGCTCGGGCGGCAGCGCTGCTTGCTGGACGGGAATGAATCAGAGTCGATTAATTCCTGGACAATAGCAACTGCTGCCACATGAACTCCTCGTAACGTCAACACCATCTGCATCGAAGCCACCCTCATCCGAGGAGGGAGACGAGGAGGAACGGTAATGCCACTTAACTCAGTGCCCCGACCGAGACCGCCGAAGTCGGCGGGAGCGGCTTGACCGAGAAGACGACCGAGACTGAGACCCAGATCCTCGGGGAAACTGAGGGTGGGTCCGGGAAGGAGCGGGGGACACCCGCTCTTCCCTCGGCTCAGACAAAAAGACCGAGGCCTGTCACCCGAAGGTGCAGGCAGAACCCGCCTCCACCGGGAAACCAGCTAAGGTTGACGGCCCGGCGTAGACCGCCTGTGACGAGTCGAGAGAAGACTCGACAACGGTGACGGGAGTCATGGCCGGCTGACCTGACGGGGACACCGTGAAGCCAGTGGCCTGAGCCGCAACCTCGACCGAAGTTGAAAGTCGGCGGACAGGGGAAGGGGACCTCTCCTGCTCCCGCCAACACCAACAATGGGACTTACTCTTCGACTTCTTTGACCTGGGCCTAAAGGCAGGTCCTGAAGGTCCCTCTCCCTTCGAGGTAAGGGACTGATGAAGCTCCTTGAACGAAGCTGAATGAGAGGAACTCAAAGAGAGTGGGATAAACTCCGCGGCCATGCAGGAGGGTGGACAGCCTTGGTCGCCGACTCCTCCATGGAGGAAGAGAGATCGAGCTGCTCAGCCGAGACAGCCGACGCGACACCACCGACGGCTTCTAAAGATTTTTCCGCGCGGAAAAATCAGGTTGCCCAGCTCCCCAAACGGCCGCATGATCCTCCATAACGCTGGTCGGCGGGCACAGCAAAATTCGCAAACTTGCGGATCATGGTCCAAGTCGATGCAGTAAACGCACGTGGAGTGCGGGTCCTTCCTGGAGGTATTCCCCAGGCGCTTCTGAGAGCCAGGAAACGAAATATCCATCGCAGCAGCGAGGGAGAAGACCAAAGTTTTAGAAACTTCCAAACTAAATTCGGAGAAACCGAAAAATCAGGAACCAATCGAAAACGCAGAGTGCTAAGGAGGGAACCTGAGCTTCTAAGCGGTAAGGAAGATCTGGTGTCATGAGGCGGAGCAGAGAGTTTTACCACCCGGGTGGGTGGGAGGAGCCAGCTTGAAGACTTCCGGCAAGATTTAAAGTGGCAAGGAACCTGCCAGATAGTGTGGATGAACAACATATCCATGTCCCTAGAATACAGAGATACATCGAAGAGAATCACCGCTGTAGTTCACGGATATGGCAATTGTGACAACAATAGCTACCTACGTGGAATTGCACACTGCTTTCAGCTTCAAGTTTAAAAGTTTTATAAAGTATTAAATAAAGATATAACTTTTTAACAGACACAGAAACATTGAGGGCAACATCTACATTTGTTAATGATGTGCCCACTTGCCAGTGGATGTCACAAAACCTTGAGCCACACTACATGCTACGATCCCATTTACAAAACGCTGTGACGTTAATACGTCATTCAACACTTGGAGTTGGTCATCTGAGCAGCAGGTAAGGAAGTGTAATCTAATCTGATTTCCTATGTTTGAAAGTGCCTAAGAAATTAAATGTCACTCTTCAGTTCGCAACTGTAATTGTCGCTCTGCTTGTACGGTGAAATTGTTCTAGCACTGAGATGTTATATGCGCGTTATTGGTTATGCACTGTATTGCTTGCACTCTGTTGCTCGCGCTGAATTGCTTGCGTTTCATTGATGTGATACCATCACTCTCTGATACATCAAACGCAGCTGGCAAACACTTGATGTCTGCTGTGGAAAATTACTGGCTGTGTCCAGTGTTAAGGATCAGGGGGCAACAACATTTTATTCATCATCATTTTCAATTTAGTAGTGTTTTAGGCATCTTCATTTATCTAACATAACATGTTTCTTTTTCTCTATACTAATTTTTGAGGTGAGTGCTGCTGAACAGAACCCTTAAGAATGGCTGCTGCTAAAAAAACTGGTTTGACTACTAGATTTTGAAAGCTAGTATCTGTCTGACCACAGCTCCCAAAGTGATCTGCCCTACCACATCCACAGAGAATTCATCGCTGCCCCCCTCCCATGACAAATCTTGCTGCCTGAAATGGCCAGTTACTTATTTTATCTCCAATAGGAGTTCGGGTCCTTTGGCACTCGTATCAGGGCCCTGCTGTGAAGTCGCTCAGTTTGCCATGGGGGGTGGGGGGTGGTGTTCACGGAAACCTCTGTTTTTACTGATGTATGCCATAAGCAATAGCACCCCTAAAGATAATGCCATTTAAAGGGACACTGTCAGCTTTCCCTCCAAGTTTTCAAGCCCATCTCAGCAGTGTGCCTCTTGGCACACTCTTGTCCAACAATTACTCTAGAATATTCCTGTACATTTGAAAAATAATAATTTTTACCAGTTTTACTAATTTTTGCAGAAGTAGCAACTTGAGCGGTCCACGTTTAAATCACCCGCCCACTGGAAGCATAACCACGCTGAGAACATGCGTCTGCCAGGGAGCGCTGTCCCGAAGTGCAACTTTTCACATGCACAGGTTACGTCTTACATCCTTCTTTAGGTGTCTGGACTGATGTTGCTGGATCGCGATTTGGGATAAGCCAAATGGACAGTATGGCTGTTAACTTATCTGGTGCTTTATACCGTCTGAAGGACTGCTTTCTGATGTTATTGTTGGTCTCTACACAGTTATTAGTCCTCACGACATACTGTTTCATAGGCATGGAGGAATTTATTGCCTCTTACCTTGCTGTATGCTGGACTGACATTGGTTCTCAATGCATTTATTAACCTCCGTTTTAATTACCAGACATTCTGTTGGGAGAGGGGAAACGTTAGATCTTAAATATGCTTTGTTCGTATGTTTGGAAGGTTACTGGACCTCAAGGCTGGATGAAGAAGGCTGCCGAGGGATGCTGAATGAATATTTCTAATTCGTCCACCCTATTGTGGCACTCAGTCAGGCCATGTGTACTCTCTAGATGTATGACCTTAGGGTTCAATGACTTTTATCCCTGCCACCCATTATGATGTGCTAATAACCTGGGTTGATAAACTGTAAGAGTTTAAAGCAGCTATGGACGAAATGTGTCGGCTGTGTAGTTAGGTTCATAAGATTTACTTATGAAACCAATAAAAAATTATTTACAAAAAATAAAATAACCAATAACTGACACTGGAGTGCTGCAGTGTTAAGGTGCTGTCCTTCAGATAAGAAGTTTAACCAAGGCCCCTTCTGCCCATCTCTAGTCACTGCTGAGGTGGAAGTTAAATATCCCATGGCATAAAAACACAGAAAGCTGTTGGCAGAAGGGAGTCTTATTTATTATTTATTTGTTTATTTGAATTTTGGTAACCGGGTACGTCCACTGAGACAGAATGTCCCTTTTTCAGGGGCAACACGGGGGAAGGTAAAAGGGGAGGTACAGAGATACAGTGAATAACAGCAATAGGTAAGTGCATAAAGACACTTTTACAATAGTACGTAGAACACAGCATATATATATATATATATATATATATATATACACACACACACACACACACATATATATATATATATATATATGCACGCAAAATGCATGTACATTATTCACAAATATTACAGTGAATACAGGCACAGAAATAGCAAATTTATAGATATATTCAAGTTGCATGGGCAAGGTTTTACAGTTACACAGTAAATACTACAACTAATACAGATTCAGGAAAAGGGGCGGCCCTTCAATTGATTGGATCACAGTGAATCAAGAGTAGCCCAGAAGCAAATCACAGTAGAGCAGGTGTGGCACTTCTGGGCTGAGCAAAGAAGAGGAACAGCAAGGGACAAGGGAGGGGGGTAGGAGTCAGCTAGATGCGATGAGTGGGAGACCTTAGGTACACGTGCAGAGCTGAGAAGAGGCAAGGTGGGATTTGAGAGAACTCTTGAAGGAGTAGATAGAAGGGCAGGTCAAAACAATAGCTGCTAGTGCATTCCAGAGGGAGGGCCCAGAAAAGGCAAAGGCACATCGGCCCATTGCAAGGCGGGGTTTTGGGATAATGAGAAGAGGTAGGTCGGTTGACCTTAAGGACCTCATTATGGTTTTTCATTGGAGAATGGGCATTAGGCATGGAGGAGTGAATGTATGAACTAAACTGTAATTCAGGCAAAAGGTGAGGTAGTGTAGTCTAGCTTCTAAGGAAGGCCAGCCAAGGGAGTCAAGGACTGAGCAGTGGTGCATCCTAGCATTAGTGCCAAGGGCAAAGCGAGCGATCCTGTGGTAGTTTGGCAAGATGGTAGACCTGAGCGGAGTGGAGTATGGGGCTCCATAGGAGATAAGCAGGAGCAATGAGGAGAAAGCTATGGCTAGGTGGGAGGGGAAGTTAGGTAGGGCAAGAGGCAGTACAGCAGTCCTAGCTTTTGGTGAATGACCTTAACCACAGCCGAAACATGAACGTCAAAGGTGAGGTGGGAGTCCAGTGTGACACCAAGGTATTTAAAAGATTGTACCTGATCTAAGGGGTCAACACGGGAGGAATTTATCACCAAGGGGGGCAGGGAGGTAGACTTAGGGGTCCAGTGGTAGAAGAGCATCAATTTAGTTTTCTTGGTGTTGAGCACTAGGAGATTACTGAGGAACCAAATCTCGAGATTAATGCCGCAACCGGGGTTCGGGAATAAGCTTGGGCCATCAGGGGTCAGCGGGGGGGGGGGGAGGACTGAGCATCCAGAGGACAGCTCTCCTCTCCCAGGAGGGAGGGGGCACAGGTTTGGCATTTGACTGGCCTCTGACAGTGGCCAGAGGCACAGCTAGTGCAGAGCATGTAGAGAGAGGGTTGGGGAGTGGCGGACGTCAGCGGTGATGCCTTGACATCAGGGCACATGCCACTCCCCCAGAACAGGGAAAATCAGAGCCAGGGCGCCGAGAAGATGGAGCGCTGAAGTGGAGATCCTAATGGCGCATGCCTACCTGATCCTCCGGGGCTACGACGAAACAGTGAAGTGTCTCAAGGCGTTGGGCCCCACCTCTTACCCACCTGGGGTGTATAGCCATGGCTCCATGGGGGCCCGCCAGAAGGTCAGGTAGGTGGCGTAGTGGGGTGCCACATGTGTGTGTCTCATGATGGTGTGGGGCTCTGGTGCAGGGGAGAATAAATAGAAATTAAAAAAAAAAAAAATCTCGAGATTAAGGAACTCCTGTTGCAAGTGGTGATTCAGCAGGGTTGGGTCAGAAGAGGACCTGTACAGAATGGCATCATCCGCATACATCTGGAGAGATGCACCTCCACAGTGCAGTGGGAGCTCATTAATAAATAATGAGAATAGGAGCAGGCCAAAGATGGACCCTTGGGGGACACCATCCTTTATGGCTCTAAAAGGGGAGGTGTGACCGGACCATTTCACACATTGTGTTCAGCCAGTGAGATAGGTCAAGGATCAGTTTAATGATGGAACATCGAAACCAATGGAAAGGAGCGTGTGGAGAAGGAGTTTATGGTTGACAAGGTCAAATGCCTTGGTAAGGTCAACAAATATAGCACCAGTTACCAGGCCCTTGTCCATGGAGAGGATGTCCGATGTTACCTTAATGAGGGCAGTGTGGGATTTACAGAATCCATGGTCATGGAGAGTGAACTGCTAAGCTCCAGATGTTGTTGAAATAGCGCATGAATAATCGTTTCCTGTATTTTAGCAAAGGGGCAAACTATGGAGATAGGAAGATAATTCTCAAAGGCCGAACTTGGGCCACTCTTGTGGATAGGGACAACTATCGCGGCCTTCCACTTGCAAGGCACAGTGCTGGAACAGAAAGATTTGTTAATTAGGTCATGTACAGGAGAGGCAATGTCAATAGCACCCAGTTTAAGGAAGTGGAATTCAAAGGTGTCAAACCCAAGCAAGGAAGTTTCCTTGATGTTCCTAAGGTGACGCAGTACCTCATTCTGGGCGGCCAGTTTAAGGTGGAAGGCAGAGCAAGTAAAAATGGGAGGGGGGGCAGGAAAAAGAACGTGGGACAGGAGGAAGGTCTTATGTTTAGAGAGAGGTCAGTGAAGGCCTGGTTAAACTCAGAGGCAATAGCTGTGGGGTCAGTGACCTCAGAGCCTTTAAGGTGCATAGTGCTGCATAACGAAGAGGATTTACCCTTCAGGAGGGAATTTATTTGTACCCAGAATTCTTTAGGGTTGGAGAGATTACTAGGTTGGAGGGATTGGAGGAAAGAGTGTTTGGCTGAATGCAACTTGCTCTTACATTGATTACACAGGAGCCTGTAAGCCTGCCAGACAGCAAGTAGGCCACAGCTCTTATAAAGGTTCCAGGCAGTGTCCTGAGATGCCATGAGGCCTCTGAGGTCCTTAGAGAGCCAAGGGGCATGAGCCTATGTAGCCACATAGGTGGAATTAAGCAGCAGGGTTAGGACAGAGGGGACTGGTCAAGCACTAATTCTATTTAATGTTGAGGAGAATGGGTTGCAAAAGCTACAGCAGTGCCAGCTAGTGGTAAGAAAGTGCAGGGATCAGTGCAGAGAGATAGTATGGAGGTAAGAGGAGCAAGGAATGAGTTGCAGAGGGGTACAGCAGCACCAACTAGTGGCTGAGAAGTATGAGGAGTGAAAGGGAGATTAGGGAGTTAGGAAAACAGGAAGTTATGTGACCCACTACCTATAAAGGAAGTGACAAGCCGGGGTGGGTAGGGCAGCTGCTACGTTAGCGGCAGCGGGCTAACTAGGATCCTCTGATCAAGAACCTCACTGGAAGTCTACCTTGGATGTGGAAGGAGGGCTGAAAGTCAGCAGCTGCTGCAGGGGAGAGAGCCTGATGGAAGTGGCTCTGCGGGAAGATGTCTTGCAATCTATCCAGCCTGCCCTATGAGACTGCACATGACCCCCCCCCAAGGGAACATGACCAACCTCTCCCCCTCTCTTGCCCCCCTGGTCTGTGCAGTGCAATTTGGCAGAAGAGAAAAGCAAACATAGACAAGACCTGACCTGAGCTACGAGTACCACTTCTGCGTGCTTCACATCTTTAATCCTCGCTGCAAGCAACGCAAAGCTGCGCTGTGGGTTTTTTGACTGTTCACTGCTGGTGGAAATAAGAGGAGAGGAAAAAGCTGCCATAGCTGGCCTGAAAAATTGGAGTCCTCTGACTGCGCTGCCTCCTTCGGACACTAGTCCAGTCGACTTGGAGGGAGTGACTGGAAAACAGGATCAGGCTTTTCAGCAGAAGAGAACTGAAGTGGTGGGGATGATCGTGATTGAGTTGACTCAGCAGGCACCTTTTTTGGGGGGGCGGAGGGTGTTCCTTTCTCCATTCACACTGCAGTCTTGAAAAGCCCCCTCTGAGTCCACACACTTCATAAGCAGCACAGCTGGGGATGTTAGGACTGCAGTCTGAGGATGAGAGGTGGGCCCACAGCAGGGGCCTGGCTCACTGGCTAACTTTGGCATGGGCAGCTCAGTTGGAGGACTCAGATGGAGTTGGAGGAGGAGTCTGGTCCGGAGGACTTGGAGGCTGAGCAGCAGTGCGGAGCATAGGTGAGGGTGATGGAGGGCAGGGCAGGTCAGCTGGTGGCCGGGCCGGGTGCTGCAGGGTAGGGTTTTCCAGCCTACTACTCAGTTTCATTTCTATGATGTAGTAGGATGGCTGAGGTCTCTCTGTCTCGGGTGTCTGTTCACCAGTCCAACCAGAGCTCATGCAAAATTGCTTACTGATGTCTGATGACCACACAGACAGGATACTGTACACTCAAAAATTAAAAGCAGAAATAAAACGATACTAAAAAAAAAATGAAACTTAACACAAATAAAGGCATTAGTTTCCGCAGTGTTTTGAGCTTGTATCTCCAAGTTTGATGATGTGTCCCACTCCCACAGCTGTTTAAGAGGAGTGGGATGGATATGATATGATATGCACAGCACAATGCACTGCATGAAAGAGAATTCAGCAAGAGCTCCGTGCAACAAAGTGCAGTAAGTGATTATATTTGATATAATAAACGTGGAAACATTTTAGTGGCACTGGCAGGGTGCTGAGGTTGTTTTTTGTTTTTATAATTAAATTTGCTTTATTGAATTTAAGATACATACAACAAAAGCTCTGTCATTGTACAGGTGAACGTGGAAACAGGATAAACAAGTGCTGAGGTTGTTTTGATTGGTGTGGCTGGCTCGGTCTCATGCTGAACAAAGCGCCTCAGCGAGTGAACAAACCAGCAACCGCTGGGGCAGCGGGGTGGGTTTATTTTTTTACTTCACAATTAATTTTACAGACAAAATAAGGGAATGGAAGTTGTGGATTGACACCATGCCACAATTTTAAAAAGTTTTGATATACCTCAAATCACATATGTTGTAAAAGTTACTACAAAAATAGATTATTATTCAAGATTTGGTCATACCCGAATCAATTAATTTCCACGATGTCGCCTCGGAAACGGTTGGGGTGGGCAAGAGGCAGGAAGGGGCCTGTTCCTTATTTTTTTTCAATCTATTGTTGGCAACCACCACTGAATACGAAGGGGGGAGCTCAGTTTAAAGACAGCACCCTTATAGGCCCCACTAGCCCCCAAAGCGTTATTCTAACACTGCTCAGAAGCATTGTTTCTTTGCTGCAGCCAAGGCCCTCCCCCTACACACACACACACACACACACATTTGTCTTCCGTTTCCCCTTTGAGCTTTCAGACTTTCTGTTTGCTTTGTGCCTCCAGGAGCTTTCTAGGTCAGTATGTTTTTTCCTACCTCAGTGGCTCCAGTTTGTGTTTCTGTCAGCCAACTACTCCTGGCTACACTTCTCTTCTCACATACCTTGTGTTTCTTTCTGCTTTGGTGTTTATGGGCGCTTCTAGTTTTCACAGTGTCATGCCTTTGTCTTTTTCTTTTGACTTGTGCTATTTTAGGCTCCCATTTTGCTATTTCTTCCATGCCATTTGCAGTTTCCCAGTTCAACTACAATCCTTAAATGTTTCACCTGGCCCCTAGCAAGGCAACCACTCTCTTTTGTGTTCTGGCGGTTTAATCAGTAGTTCAGTTCAGCAGCATGCTGCTTCCTAGTTTATCACATGTTTTTCTCTAGCAGTTCCATTTGTTGTTCTCCACTGCCTCAGTGTTCCTGGCCTGCGGTGCATCACCAATGGACACGGACCTCCCTTATAGAGATGGTTGGCATGCTTTTATCATTCAGTCTCGTACAATTTCCTAGTCGTCATTTGGGGCCAGATATTCAAAACTCTGCTTGGTGGGCCAAGTGATTGCACCCTGTTTGCCCAGGGTTTGCACCCAAGCGCAATATTCAAAGGGGGCTGTGGCAAGCGCTAAAAGGGTTGGCATGTATGCAAAAAAATAATGTGTGCTATGGGCAAAGGGAGGGCAGGGACATGAATGCCAGTGCAGCACAATATTTTGTGCAGTAGCGCTGCATAAAGGGAAGAGTACAGGCCACCTTGTGCTGCACAGCTACCGCCGAGAAGCCTGACTGACTCTGGGCAATGCTAGTGGTTGGCAGAACTGCTGCAGCCAACAACCACATTGGTAGTTGGTGAAGCATCCCTGGTGGCTAGTGGCACCCCCACCCTCTGAATTCCGTCCCTGTCAGAATCATATTCTGCCCTGGTGGCCAGTCCTCCAAGCCTCATCCTCGATGATATAAAACTAGTCCCTAGTGGCCAGCGGTCCGCCCCCCCACCCTCTGATCCTTGGCCCCATTAAAATAAACATTATGCCCTGGTGTCCAGTGGGCCCCCCCCCCCTCCAAATGCTACCTCCAGTAGAATAAAATAATTCTCTGGTGTCCGGTGGTCCCCGGCCCGCTGATCGCTGGCCCTGTATTACATCAAGTGTTTCCTGGCATCTAGTGGCACCCCTCTACCCACCGATCCCTGTCCCCATACTGAAGTCTTCTCTGGCATCTAGCTCCCCCTGCACTGCGGGCACTAACCAACCCACCCTGCCACCCTATTACCTAATTCACCAGTGCCACAGGTGCCCATATGGTGATCAGCACAGCCCTCCTCTTACCACTTCAGCTGGCTGCCATATGAGATGAAGGAGCACATCCCCTCTACTGTAAAGGGAGTATGCATACTGTCTCCTGTAGCGGCTGTGCCAGTCCCCATATGAACACCCATAGTGCCAGTGATTAAGGTAAGGAGGGGGTGGCAGAGTGGGTTAGTCAGTGCCCACAGTGTGTGGGGGGCAACTGATGCCAGAGAAGGCTTCTGCTGGTAAGAGGATGGGGACTGATGGGTGGGGTGGGAGCTGGTGGGGTGGGGAGCTGCCTAGTGGGAATTTGTGATGCAGTACAGGGCAGGTGATCAGAGGGCGAGGCGACCACTTGACACCAGTGCATTCTTTTATTCTACAAGGGTCAATGATCGGATGGTAGGGTGACCACTAGGCAGCAGGGACATTATTTATTTTACCGGGGACGAGGACTGGAGAACAGGGGGACCACTACACACCAGGGAAATTATTACTTTGACCGGGGATGGGGATCCTAGGATGGGAGGACCACTAGGCACCAGGGACACTGTTACTTTTACCAGGGATGGGGATCGGAGGGTGAGGGGACCACTAGGCACCAGGGGCATTGTTACATTTACTGGAGACAGTGGTCAGAGGGTCGGAGGACCACTAGACACCAGCGACACTGTTACTTTTACCAGGGATGGGGATCGGAGGATGGGGGGGGGACCACTAGGCAGCAGGGAACTTTTTACTTTTACCAGGGATTGGGGATGAGGGAGGACCACTGGACACCAAAACAACTGTACTTTCCACAGGGAGGGGGGGAATCAGACAGGTGGGGCCAGCCACAGGACAGGCACAAATCTGCCACCACTTCTCATCCAAATGAGCCCATATTGGGCATGCCCGATGGGCTCATTTGTACGGTGCCAACTGAATATCGTGCTGGGGGCTCCTGACGCTATCAGGTCTGGGGGTGCTGTTCCTTGAACTTACCAGATCCACGTCAGAGCAGTGCTACTCAACTCGGCCCTGTGCCAACATGCCCCTATATTCAGTCAGACAGCATCGGTGCACTATCTGACTGAAATTAGCATCCTTGGGATCGTGTGCAATGGGCAAGCACAGCGCAAACATTTGCTTTCCGCTTTGCCCATTTTTCAGTTATGTGGCCCATGATGTCTCAATCCATTGTTCAGCCTTGCCCACTTTTTTTGTTTCTACCTCGTGCTCATGGCCGTCAGGCTTTGCCATCGGCCTCCCACTACTTCAGCACTCGGATACATGCCAGCCACAACAATAACATGGCTTTGAGGACTCCCTGCCTTTTATGTCGATAGTCTCACTCTGATCCTTTGAAGTTCATATCTTGGGGGTGGGTCCCTTGACTCGGGCAGGGCCCTTCTCTTTCTGCCCTTCAGGTGAGAATGTCCTATGATCCAGGGGAAGCTCTGGTCATGCAGATCAACTCTGCGGCACCTCTTGATGTAGCATTTAAGACTTCGGCTGCCAGAAGGCTGGGCCTCGAAGTCCGTGGGGGCTACTTTAGCTGTGCATACCATGTTGGCAGCACCTTCAAAAGCCTCCCTCTACCACTGCCTAAGGTTCACCTGCTCTCCACCTATTTCCTTTCCTCTGCCCCTCAAAGTTGAAGATCATACAATTATACAAGCCCCAGTCCCTCAGGGTTGTTGCTCTCTTCTTCCTGTCTTGGGGTGGGCCTCCTTTGCTGGGAACCTCCTTTAGCTGCAGAGATAGGCCTGTGGCACCCCCATGGTGTTCCTGTTGAAGGGATAGCATGAGAGCCCTTCTTCTAAAAATTTCCCTTTGAATATGGTCTTTAAATTGCTCTAGTTGAGTAATCACTAATTTTCCCCTAGCCTGGAGTGAAGGTAACCAAGACCTTGAATCCCCAGAGGTTTACTCCTCATAGGGTTTTTTTTCCTCTTCTCCATGCAAAAGGTCATACAAGTTAGGTCGTCTCTGCAGGAAGTGGTCCAGAAAACGTAGTACAGTATATCAATATTAGTATAGAATTTGCCCTAGTATGTTTCCGCTGTGAGTTGGCATTGGATGGCAGCCCTCTTTTCCATCCTGCAGTTCCCACTCTCCTTACGGAAGTCATGCCTCTGTCTGTTATCAGTTACGAATTACTGTCAGTCATTGCTCACTTCAGTCTCCATCAGTCATCACTAGTTGCTGTCACTGTGTCCTCACTCTGGCTTTGTTTTCACCACCTGCTGTGTGGTACTTTTGGGCTCCTTCCTAAGGTACCTTCAACCTAAAGAAATTATGTTCCTTCAGCACCTCTAGGGGTGGAACCCTCCTCAAGAGGGTTCCTTTGCCTTCACAGCACATCAACAGGGTGATAGTTCCCCATGGGACAGAGATCGCTAGCGGCCAAAGTATCCACGTACGTCAATGAACACGTTCATTCAGATACCTTCAGACTATCAACAGCGTTGCACAAGCATAACTCCTACGTTGTGTACACTCATTGAACCCACTGGTAGACCCAGGGACACCAAAGTTTCTTGGAACAGTTTATAGAGCTAGTAGAACCAAAAATAGCAGACAGGAAAATGTTACAAATTTTAAGACGTAGTCAGTTGTATCTTTTCATTTCTTAAGCATGTTTCTTTTTCCTTTTGCTCATTAGAATGTCTTCTATGGGATAGTTATTATGCAGGATGTGTGGAGCAGCACTCGGCCTGGCAGTTGACATATCTAGTTCTATTTCTTCTGCTACATCATCAGCACTGTGACATTGCAAGTAGGAGGGGGGGAGCAGCTTCAGTATAACAGACTGCTAGCTGCACATTCGAGCAGACTACATAGACCATCAGGCCTGTATCTGGGGAGGGAATCAGGGGTGGAGGAACAGTGGGCAATATTTAAAACAGGGATTACAAGAGTAACAGAATTATACATTAAGCAGATTAGCAAGTGGAAAAGGAAGAGGAGGCCGTTATGGTTTTCCAAGGAGGTAGAGGAGAAAGTGAAAGCCAAAAAGATCTCATTCAGGCAATATGAACATACAAAGAAGCCAGCAGGAGAAGACCATTTGGTCTATCAAGTCTGCTCATATTGCAGGGTCCACAGCTTGAGCCAATGTCCCTGCCCTCCCTCCCCACTCCTCCCATCCTCCCTACCCATGATTCTTACCTTCCCCTATGCCTATCCCAGCCTCTCTTAAAGCTGCCCACTGTCTTCAATGAGATGACCTCTTCCGGCAGCACATTCCAAGTGTCCACCACCCTCTCTGTGAAGAAGTGCTTCCTGACCTCCCTCCTAAACCTCCCACCCTCCAGCTTAAGACTGTGCCCCCTCGTGTCATGGTTGCCACTCAGCTTAAAGAGACTCTCTTATCAACCTTATTTATCCCTTTCAGGTACTTGAAGGTCCCAATCATGTCCTCTCTCTCTCTCTCTCTCCTGTCTTCCAGGGAGTACATGTTCAGTGCCCTCAACCTCTCCTCGTATGCCTTACCCTGCTGACTGGCTATCATCTTTATAGCCCTCCTCTGGATCTTCTCCAGCAGGTCAATGTCCTTTTTGAGATGTGGGCACCGGTACTGAACTCCATACTCTAGATGTGGCCTTACGTGTGACCTGTACAAGGGCAGTATAATCTCCTCTCTCCTACTACTGCGCCCCCAGATATGCATCCCAGCATCTTGTTTGCCGTTGCTGCTGCTTTCTTGCACTGCATGGAGTGCTTCAGGGCACCAGTGATCATCACGCCCAGGTCCTTTTCCTCCTCTGATGCAGATACTCAGACTCCACACAGGTAGTACTCTGTCCTGGGATTCTTGGCTCCAATATGCAAAACTTTGCATTTCTTGGCAAGCCAAGCTGCCAGATCCTGGAATACCTCCCCAGCTTTTCCAGACCTTCCTGTAGGTCCTGTATCCCTTCAACTGTGTCCACTCTCTAACAGAGCTTGGTGTCATCTGCGCATAGGCACATTTTGCACTTAATGCCATCCCCAATGTCATTGATGAAGACATTGAACAACACTGGCCCCAGCACCGAGCCCTGTGGGACCCCACTAGTTACCTCTCTGGTAATACAAACTACAAAAACAGGATACAAAAATTGAATACAAAAAGATGCAGGCAGAAGGGGATAGGGAGAAGTACCAGGAGAAGCAAAGGGAGGCAGGTAGGTCAGTAAGGGAAGCCAAAGCTCAGACAGAAGAGCGCATCGCAAAATCAGTGGGTAGAGGAGACAAAACCTTTTACAGGTACATAAGTGAAACAAGAAGGACAAAGGGAGGAATAGTGAAACTGAAGGGGGAGGATGGGGGCCACGTGGAGGACGACAACAGTAAAACTGACATACTGAACAGATATTTCTGCTCAGCCCTTCCTGAGGAAGAGGAGAGTAATGGGCCTGAAGGGAGTACAAGGGGTGGGAACAGCGCAGAAATGGACACAAGTCCCTTTACACGAGAAAGGGTCCTAAAGGAACTGGAAGGAATAAGAGTTGATAAAGCAATGGGGCCAGATGGGGTGCACCCCAAGGTTCTAAAGGAACTAAGAGAGGTGGTGGCTGAACCTCTGGCAATCCTGTTTAGCCGATCACTGGAAACAGGGGAGGTACCCAAAGACTGGAAGACAGTAGATGTAGTCCCCTTATTCAAAAGCGGGAACAAAGAGGAAGCAGGGAACTACAGACCAGTCAGCCTGACGTCGGTAGTGGGGAAAATCATGGGAGCACTACTGAAGGAGAGAGGTTGGTGGAACATCTGGTTGTCAATGGACTACAGGACCCAAGGCAGCATGGTTTCACCAGGGGGAGGTCATGTCAGACCAACCTCGTTGAATTTTTTGACTGGGTGACTAGGGAGGTGGATCAGGGGAGGGCAGTGGACATGGCCTATCTGGACTTCAGCAAAGCCTCTGACACTGTGCCACACAGAAGGTTATTAAACAAATTGGGGAATATGGGAGTGGGCAGGACAGTACAGGGGTCAACCATAACTTTTTTTTGCACTAGCCAGCCGGACAAGTTGATTAAGAATTGCACTAGCTCGCAGATTGTTGCACTAGCCCATAATAATAATGATCAGTTTTGATCGGTTATACAGGAAAAATGCAAGCCGAGAAATACTCCGATTATTGCATATTTACCCTGTTCCCACATTGCTTCCTGCCCAGCAAAAAAAGACTGCAATACAATCACATGCAGTGTGTACTCCCACTGTTTTTTACCATGCACCTCTTGTTTCCTCTTTCTTCACCCACTCCCTGACAGACTAAAGAAAACCATAATAGCAAATGTTTAATCAAGCAGTTCTAGCTCTGCACACACAATAGCCAACATCATCATGCACCTCACCACAGTCCTACCCTGACCTGCAGGGCAATGTACAGAATTAGGCAGAGAACGACACTCTCATCCCCCACCCTATGATTAACCAGACCTGCACTTCTGGAAGTTTTCTTACACTGCGAAGTGAGCCAGGGGAAGTTTTAGGATTTCTTTTGAGAGTTAAACAAACACAGGGGGATTGGGATGTAAGAAACTTTGACATATCTGTTTATAGATATACCAGGCACAAAAGTATTGATATAACATGCTCTGCCCTAACAAAAAATGATTTTTCATAACGGTGTCCTTTCATCAGTCAAAGGGAAGCAGTATAGAGGCATTATGCTGTACTACATCGCTGAGAGAAGTTTTCCTTACTTTTACATTGGTATTGCTTTGTGTTTAATTATTTTAGTTTTTAATTCAGGAAGGGGGTTTTCAAAACTGCTTATCTTGTCACCATCTTCAGAAGGCTGCAATAACTGCATATTTGATTTTCCTTTGTGGCTAACAAACCACCAGGCTGTTTTGGGGCTGGAGAGGTTTACCTGTGTCTGACTTGGATGTCTGGATTTTTCTCTGTTTGATTAGCAGGGTATTTTCTCTGTCAAATTGTGGTGTAGGGTATCTTGCTGACAGGAAGGCACTCATCGCAGCGGTGGGTGAGAGCTTTTAGCTGATTGTTTTGTGAGGGCACAGTTTAGGCCCAACCCCTTCCCACCCCTCACCCCACCCACCCCTGGAAATAGTTCCTTTATACCTGAGGTTCTGACATCATTTCCTCAAGAGTGCAAGATGCATATCACTGTCATATCCTCTCTAGCACACTGCACTGACAATACAAGCATACACATTGTATAATATATATTTCTATATAACAAACCAATCACACACACACACACACACACACACACACAAACAAACAAAAAAAAAGTAGATAAACATGTGGGGAGTAGTGCAATGTAATGGCTGTGGGGCAGCAGTCTTCTGAGAGTCTTTCTGAGGCTGAGATGCTGCCTATTTGCAGACAACTCTCTGCCCTGAGGAGGAAGGTCTCGCTTCAGGCGCACTGGACAGTAGTAAGAAACCTTCCCCAGGCCACACTGGACAGTAGGAAGGGAACCTCCCCCATCCAGGGAGCACTAGCGCCAACACCACTACCTCAGAGGTTGCGACGAAAGCACAGCAGTTGGACCACAGTGGGCTCAGGGAGGGTGAGGATGGTGGAACAGAGGCACACCCAGTCAATTGTTCCACTCCACAATCCATACACCATTCTGGGGGAGCATAGCTCCCCTATGGATGCACCCGCAGAGAAGACTGTGACAACTGTCACAAGGGAGGCCCACAGGAAGGAGGCAGAGGACACCACAGGGAAAGGAAGCAGCTCCTGGCGGGGGACTCAATTATTAGGGGTATAGAACTGGGGGGAGCTGGGAAAACTGAAGTAAGGCGCCTGCGTGGTGCCATGGCTTGGAGGGACAGGAAGCGCATCCTCAGGATCACGAGAACAGCTGCACGGGAGTCTGAGCTGGACGTCATTGTCCACCTAGGGGCAAATGACTTGGCTCATCATGAGATTAGAGCAGTGCAGGAGGACACTGCAGCGTTGGGGAGGGGCCTAAGACAAGTAGCACACACAGTATCCTTCTCAGAGGTGCTGCCTGTCAATGGCATGGGGAGGCGAGGTAATTAGCACCATGCAGTTTAATGAATGGTTGAAAAAATGGTGTGGAGCACAGGGGTTTGGCTTCATTGGGGACTGGGGTTCCACCTGAAGGGACACCAGCCTATACTGGCAGGATGGTCTGCATCTGTCCAGGAAGGGAACAAGTCTTTTGAGCAATCGGTTTAAATGCTTCATTGGCAAGCTTTTAAACTAGTCAAAGGGGGAGGCACTGATAAGCAGCAGGAAAATCCCAGCCTCTCCCTACAAAACAGGGTACTAAATGAGAAAAAGACTGAGGTAGAAAGGTCAGTGGGGGATGCTGCAACAGAAGGTAAAGCCATCAAAAAATGGAGAGCAATGAGTACCAATGCCCGTAGTCTGGGTAACAAGCTTCCTGAATTAGTGGCCTTGATGGAGGAGGAACATCTGGATATCATGGCAGTCACAGAAACATGGTACACAAAACCATGACTGGGACGTAAACATACCAAGATACACTATCTACAGGGGACAGGAGGTAAAGAGGAGGAGGAGAAGTAGCTCTTTACATAAGGGAAGGAATAAAAGCAACAGAACAAAAGGGTAAACAGGGAGGAGAAGAAGCACTGTGGGTAAATTTGGAGACAGGCAATGGCACCACAATCCGCACAGGGTTTGTATACAGACCCCCTTCTCAGGGGGAGGAAATGGACAAGGAAATGATAGAAAGTATACTTAGAATGGCAGAAAAAGGGGAGATATTGCTGATGGGTGATCTGAATATGCCAGATGTTAACTGGAGTGCAGTTGCAGCAGCCACTTCGAAGAGTGGAGTTATTCTAGATGCCCTACAGGGGGCATGCCTTAGACAACTAGTATTGGAGCCCACTCGAGAGGGAGCAATATTAGACCTGATTCTCTCAAATGGAGATGGAGAGAGGATCACAGATGTAGAAGTGGGTAGCCATCTGGGAACTAGCGACCATCGAACAGTATGGTTCTCAATAAACACAGCAATAGAGTCAGTTTACAAAGGCAAAAGTACTGGACTTTAGGAGGCTGACTTTGCAAAATGGGTGAGTGCCTAAGGAATGCACTAGCAAATGGGCAGGAAGGAGGGTGGAAGAACAATGGGGAATAATAAAAACTGCCATCACAGAGGTAACAAGCCTTGTGTGAAGCAAATAAACAAAACAAAACAAAACGATGAAGAAACCACTACAGTTCTCAAAGGAAGTGGTGAAGGTTCAAGAGAAAGAAAGATCTCAGGAAGTACAAGGAATCGCAGAAGGAGCAGGATAGAGAACTGTATCAGTTAAAGCAAAAGGAGGCTGGGAAGGCAGTCAGAACAGCAAAGGCTCAAACCGAGGAAAAGATAGCCAACCTAGTTAAGAAGGGGATAAAACCTTTATAGGTACATCAGGAGCGAAGGAAGACCAAGGGAGGGATAGTGAGGCTTAATAAAGGGAGGGAGGGTGGGCAGAAGGAGACTGTGAAAAGGCAGAGATACTAAACAGATATATTTTGCTCAGTATTTACAAATGAAGAGGGGAGTTACATAAAACAAACAGTAGAAACACTCTGGATACAGAAGTTGATACCAGCCCATTTACAGAAGAAAGGGTTCTGAAAGAACTCTAAAACTGAAGGTGGACAAAGCAATGGGGCCTGATGGGATTCATCCCGAATTCTAAAAGAACTAAGGGTAGAACTAGTGACACAACTGACTACCCTTTTAACAAATCATGGAGGATGGGGTGGTACCGAGGACTGGAGGAGGGCAGATGTAATTCCCTTCACAAAAGTGGGAGCAAGGCAGAAGCAGGAAACTACAGACCTGTTAGTTTAACCTCAGTGATAGGGAAAATGATGGAATCACTTCTAAAGGAAAGAATTGTCGAGTATCTAGAGGCCAGAGGGGCACAGGACCCTAGGCAGCATGGATTCACAGCGGGAAGGTCATGCCAGACGAATCTGATAGATTTCTTTGACTGGGTGACCAAAGTAGTAGATCAGGGAGGGCTATGGACATGGCCTACCTAGACTTTAGCAAGGTATTGACACAGTCCCACACAAAAGATTAATATACAAGTTAGCCAGCCTGGGAGTGGGTCCCAAGATGACAGCCTGGGTAAAGAATTGGCTGGAAAATAGGACACAGAGAGTAATAGTAAATGGAGTCCACTCAGAAGAAAGGAGGGTTACTAGTGGGGCTACCGCAGGGTTCAGATTAGATTCAGCCCTCTTCAATGTCTTTATGTTTACATTGCAGAGGGACTGGAAGGAAAGTATGTCTCTTTGCAGATGACACAAAGATCTGCAACAGAGTTGATGCACAGGGTGGGATGGAAAGGATGAGAAGGGACTTGGCAAGGTTAGAGGAATGGTCAAATGTATGGCAGCTTAGATTCAATGCTAAGAAGTGCAAGGTAATGCACCTGGGAAACAAAACCCTGGGGAAGAGTACACAGTGGGGGTGAGATACCAACAACAACAAAATGGAAAGGTACCTGGAGGTAGTCATATCAGATGACCTAAAAGAATGTGAAGTGAGAGGCAGCAAGGAGGGTTGGGGGATACTGGATGCATAGGGACAGGCATCACCAGTAGAAAACAGGAAGTTATTATTCCTCTGTACAGACAGCTGGTGAGACCCCATCTGAGTACTGTGTGCAGTTCTGGAGACCCAATCTCGCAAAGACATAAACAGGATGGAAGCTGTCCAGAGGAGGGCAATTAAAATGGTGCAGGGTCTGCACCGGAAGACATATGAAGAGAGACGAAAGGAGCTTAATATGTATAGCCTTGAGGAAAGGAGGAGAGGGGACATGATAAAACATTCAAGTACCCTCAAGGAATCAACAAAGTCCAAGAGGGTAGCATCTTTCAAACAAAGAGGTGTGAAGAACAAGAGGGCACAATTTGAAGATAGAGGGGGCGCTCAGAGGTAATTTAAGGAAGTATTTTTCACAGAGAGGGTTGTGGATGCATGGAACGCTCTCCGAGGAGGTTGTGGAGTCAAAATCAGTGGTGGAATTCAAGCATGCATGGGACAGTCATAAGGCCATTCTAGGGGTGGAGGTAGGAAGAAGTAGGCTGCTGGTTAACTAGGATCTGCAGCTTATCTAGTAGGTAGGGAAATGGGCAGACTGGGTGGGCCAAGCGGTCCTTATCTGCCATCAAATTCTATGTTTCTATGTTCTATGTTTCTTTCTATGTAGGATGATCTGTGCACAACAGGAATATCTATTTTAACCTTTCAAATTATGTATTTTATTAAGGTTTTGCTTTGTACCCTACATCCACCAAAGCATTGTTTTTAGGATGAAATGACATGCTGGGTGGTACTGCATGGATGGCATTGACTGGTGTGATCCATTAAGAGGAGCTGTGAACCTACACCAGTCAATAATGGCAGCTATGGGTCTATGGATGGCCACTTCAGAGTCTAGTCTGCAGTGGTGTCCAGAGAAAGTACAGAATGGACAGACCACCTGGCTGGGCAGACTGTGTATACATCATAGCATTCTGCCACTGCTGTGTTGGATACAGACACTCAAAAGGTTTGGAAATGAGGCACACTGGTCTTAATATTGTGGGACAAATCAAAGACAAGTTCAGCAAACTGGAAGCTACTGACTTAACCACTCTACCCTTGATCACAGCATGCACACTAGCTGAATGTCCTAACAACTGAGTGATAATGACTCACATCAAGTCTTTTGTTGGATCCCCCTCTTGAACTGGCAGATAATTGCAACTCTTAATGAGCTGTTAATCTCACCAGGCCACCTGGAACACTGAGGGAGATTAGCAAAAGGACTACAGTCTGCTAAAGCAGGGACTTTTTCAACTTCATTAACTAACAGCCATGAAAAACCTGCACTAGTCAAGACGGACAAATAGAGGGTTAGTTGCATGAGTCCTAGCCAATCTGCACTAGGTTCAGGGCTAATAAAACAATGTTACGGTCGAACCCTGCAGTAGTGCGGTGGGTGGGTAACTGGCTGGGCGGCAGGACACATAGGGTGGTGGACAAGTAGAACACCCTGCCAGAGGAAGTGGTGGGGGCTGAAACAATCACAGGATTTAAGAATGCATGGGCTAGACATATCTATTTAGTATGTCTGCTTTGCTGTTGTCATCCTCCACTCTATTCCCGTCCTCCCTTTTCAGCCACACTATCCCTCCCTTTGCCTTCCTTTTTTCACTTACGTACCTGTAGAATGTTTTGTCCACTATCTATTATCCCCTGTTTATTATCTACAATAAACTGTCCCCATTCAGCAGCTCTTACCTGAGTGGTGGTTCATGTGTAAATCAAGAAAATAGGTAACAAAATCATAATTTGGTTCAATCTGTTATCAAAGATACACAAGTCTCAGTTGCTAGACACTGTATCATTTACAGAGTAGCTTGTTCTGTATGTACATTACCTATCACCAGCAAATGAAAGGGAGTTTGTTACTGCTTGATGAACATTCTTCAATGAAGTATGCATGAAAACATGAAGTTGCTGCTGTCACTTTTAAATTACTGAGTGTAAAGTTACTATGCTTCAAATTTTCTGTTATCAACAAAGTCAAGGTACTGCAGCTGCAGCACATGGAATTGGTACATATGTTATTTTCATAAGTGCAATCAGTCATTAGACATTTAAAAGAAAGCTGTCAAAATCCCCATTTTCCTCACAGTGTCTACTCACCCGCCAACTTGCAGTGAGAGACTGGCATTTCTGTTGTAGGTCGTGTCTTTCATTAGGAATTAATATTTTATGTTCCAGAGTGAGTGGCGCATTTCATAGAGGGTAGTAGCCAGAGCTGCAACTTATATGCAAATGAACTCCCTGCTCTTCCTGCTGTATGCCAGAACACTTGTTCATGACAAGCGGGGCACATTTTCACCGACTGAAAAGAAATAATGTGTCATGTAGAACTCCTTGAGCTGCACCTCTAGAAACAACCTGACTAAAGAGGGAGTCAGTGCATTGGGGCAGAAGTTTGACGTCTTTGCAGAATATTTAAACTAGCAAATGGGGAGAGGGGTGCAGCACCTCATACGTTGAATGGGAAGAACACCCTTCCCCCCTCAGCTAGTGGTCAAACTGGAATTCAGTGTGTTTGCCGTTCATTTGCACCACCAGGTAAGAAAAAAGGTTTGTCTCCCCATACGATGCACAGGGTAATGCCAAACCTCACCCAACAACTAACACACCAAAATCTGGCCAATGGAAAATCATGTACACAAAATGCTCACAGCCTGGGAAATAAGATCCCAGACCTGCAGGCACAATGTCAGAGGCTAAACTGGACATAGTAGCAATTAGTGAGACGTGGTTTACCAGTAACCACACTTGGGAGACTTCAGTACCTGGCTATGTATTGTCTAGAAGAGACCGAGGTGCAAAAGGGGGAGGAGGCCCTGTATGTTAATGAAAATATCAAAGCTACAGAAATTCAGAATACACATAAGGAGCCAGAAGAACTGTGGGTCACCCTGGAAACAGGAAATGGACAGCCATAAGAACTGGGGTTGTCTACAGGCCCCAGACCAGAGGGAGGACATAGACACATTACTGTTAGAAGATATACAAAACATGACAGCTAAAGGGAGGTTCTGATAATGGGAGACTTCAACATGCCAGATACAGATTGGTCAATACCAGCAGGAACATCTGCCAGAACTAGACTCATAGTAGATTCCCTGCAGGGAGGGCCTCAAACAACTGGTACAGCAACCCACAAGAGACAGGGCTATCCTAGATCTAGTACTGACTAACAAAGAAGGGATCACAGATCTCCAGGTAGAAGGTCACCTGGGGCCAGTGACCATCACATGGTATGGTTCAATTTGGCTACTACATCTAAATCATCCCATTCCAAGGCAAAAATATGGGACTTCAGAGGAGCTGACTTTGATAAGATGGCCAACAGAGTTAAGCTAGCCCTGGCAAAAGAAACACAGGTGAGGAGGTACAGGCAAAGTGGGCAAGCATTAAGGATACAATACTTGAAGCAACATCCCATTGTGTTAGACAGAAAAGGAAGTGCAAAAAAGAAGGAAACCACTTTGGTTCTCAAATACAGTAGCAGAAAAGGTCAGAGCCAAAAGGCTGGCCTTCAGAAAATACAAGGGAACACAGCGGGATGAAGATAGGGGGCATACAAACTGCCCTAAGGGAAGCAGGTAAGGCAGTAAGGCAGGCAAAGTCCCAAACTGAGGAAACACTAGCACAAACAGTAAAAGAAGGTGACAAGACTTTCTATAGATACATTAGTGAAAGGAGAAAGTCCAGAGGGGTATGCTAAGCTTAATGGAGAAAAGGGAGCATGGAGGAGGAGGACCTGTAAAAGCATCTATCCCAAATAGATACTTTGCTCAGCATTCACTGAAGAGAAGGTAGGGCAGGGCCCACAGCTCAGCATCATGGACACAGAGGGAGGGAGGTGAGCACTACTCCTTCACAAAAGAAAGGGTCCTACAAGAGCTTAAGTGATTCAGGTGGATAAGGCAATGGGACCTGATGGCATACATCCCAGGGTACTTAAGGAGCTAAAGGAGGAACTAGCAGAGCCATTAGCAGAATTGTTTAGTGAGTCTCTGAGCACAGGAGAGGTCCCAGAAGACTGGAGAAGGGCTCATGTGATCCCACCCACAAGAGTGGTAGCAGGGAGGAGGCGGGAACTACAGACCGGTCAGTCTTACCTCAGTAGTGGGCAAGATTATGGAAGCACCTTAAGGAAAGGATAGTGCAACACCTGGAACCATAGGGGCACAGGATCCAAGACAGCATGGGTTTACAAAAGGAAGGTCCTGTCAAACTAATCTCATAGATTTCTTTGACTGGGTAACCAGAGTGGTGGACCAAGGGGAGCAGTTGATGTCGCCTACCTTGACTTCAGCAAAGCTTTGACACTGTTCCACATAGAAGATTGATAAATAAGCTAGGTAGGCTCGGGTGGATCAGAAGTTGGTCAACTGGGTGGCAAACTGGTTGACTGGCAGAAAACAGAGAGTGGTGGTAAATGGTATACAGTCAGAAGAGATGCAAGTCACAAGTGGGTACTCAGGGATCAGTCCTGGGGCCAGTCCTATTCAACATCTTCATTAGTGACCTAGCAGATGGACTAGAGGGTAAGGCTTGTCTGTTTGCAGATGACACCAAGATCTGCAACAGAGTAGATGATCCAGATGGGGTGGGCAGAATGAGAAGAGATCTGATAAACTAGCAGAATGGTCAGAAGAGTGGCAACTGGGATTTAATGCAAAGAAGTGCAAAATCATGCACATAGGGAAGAGAAACCCTGAAGCCACCTATAGGCTGGGAGGGGAGTTGCTAGCAGTCACAAAGGAAGAAGGAGACTTGGGCATCATCATCACTGATGACCTGAAATCATCCAAGCAGACCTCTAAAGCAGTAGGTAAGGCTAGGGGGTGTTAGGGTATTAGTAGGGGTATCACAAGTCGTGAGAGGGAGGAATCAATCCCTCTGTACAAGACATTGGTTAGGCCCCATCTGGAGTACTGCAGTATTGGAGGCCACACCTTCACAAGGACATTAACCAAATTGAGGCAGTCCAGAGAAGGGCAACCAAAATGGCAGGGACTGCATCAGAAGACATATGAGGACAGATTAACGGAGCTCAATATGTATACCCTTGAGCAAAGGAGGGAGAGAGGTGATATGATTGAGACATTTAAACACCTTAAGGGCATAAACAAGGTGAAAGAGTCTAACATGTTTAAATATAAGAAAAATAGCAGGACAAGAGGACACAGCATGAGATTAGAGGGAGGCCGATTAAGGGGGAATGTGAGGAAATTCTTTTTCACAGAAAGGGTGGTAAATGCATGGAATGGCTTACCACAAGAAGTAGTGGCTATGAATACAGTGCAGGGCTTCAAACAGGCATGGGATAGGCATAAGGGAGCAATACAAATGACTATGAATAGATAGGTCACTGACATAGCAAAGGCCGATGGCACATTTATAAGGTAGAAAAAGAAATGGGCAGACTGGATGGGCCTTGCGGTCCTTATCTGCCGTCAACTTCTATGTTTCTATGTTTCTATGTTCTATGTTTCTATGTAACCTCCACTAAAAACGGAGCAGTGTAAGGTAGTTAATTTTTTTTCCCCTCGCCTTACTTCCCCTGCCCAGTCACTTATTCAGGCCCCCATTCCGTCCCTGGATTCACCCCGCCTTCACCACCCCACATGGCAGCCTACCCTGAGGTATCCTCAACATATCCCTGAGTCGGGTGGGTCCCTTACCTTTGTGAGGGAACGGCCTTATGGCCATGAGGCATGACCCTGGGTGCTGCTGAGGTGGTGGATGCAGGTCGAGGCATCCAGGAGGCGAGGGGATGGAGGAGGCGTCACCTGATCGTCTGAGGCAGTGTTTTTTCTGTTTTTTCTCCCCAGAGGAGTGGCGTGCCTGTGACGTCAAGGTGCACGCCGACATCCACCGCTCCCCAAGTGTCTGTGGGCCAGTCATGCTGCTGCTCCTAGCCTCTGCCAGGGGCCGCCAGACGACGAGCTGCATCCCCACCCTCTCCCCGGAGAAGGCGAGCTGTCGTCAGATGCTCCAACCTTGCTCCCCCTGCCGGCCCTCCAGCGACCAGAGTCCATTAGTTAATTTTTTTAATGAAAGTTGTTGTCTCAGCGTTCGGGCATGCGCAGTAGTGCCCAGACTTGGAGCTTGGGCACTACTGCGCATGCGCGAAATCAGAGTCACAACTTTCATTATAAAATTAACTACCTTACACTGCTCTGTTTTTAATGGGAGTTGTTTCTAGAGGTACAGCTCAAGGAGTTCTACATGGCACACTATTTTTTAGCCCATGAAAATGTGCCCCACTCATCACGAACGAGCATTCCAATATACAGCAGGAAGATCATCAAGTCACTAAGGTCACGCTCTGTCTTCCGGTGCGGCAGCAATTTCCAAATGGCATACCAAGGACAGTTCAAGAAACCAACATACAGGCAAGAAACAGAAGAAATTACGAGGCAAAGGTTAGCTATAATGTTAAAATATATAGGTTGTGCTAATTGGGTGTTTTTGCAGCCCTGGTAATTGCTGGCACTGTTCTGGACAGTTTTCCTTTAAATAAAAAAAAACACACCTGTCATTCTTTTGAGGCGGTTGTATATTTAACACTACATCTCATACTTTAAAAGGAACTGTATTTTACTTGTTAATATTTATTCTGCAGGTAAACTGTTTTTCCAACTTTATATAAAATGGAAGTTGCCATAGCGAAAATGGGCTTATTCTTCTTTCCTTTTCATTTTAAATTATCTTTTTTCCTTGATATTGCTAGTTTGCGTTTGAACACTCACAAGATAATACTCTATTCAACACCTTATTTGTTGTAGACACTGAGTAATGCTTCATTGTTAACTATTACAGACTGTCGTTTTATCATTTTTCATTTTATATCTGTACCTATGTTATTTTGCTATTTTTTTTCCTTTTTTTCCCTAAATTTGTGGTCATATATGTATAAACTAAAAAATCAATAAACTTTGAATTATACGAAAATCTCAATATATAATTAAACCAGCCAACAGCATTACTACATACAGCTTTCTGTTAAATACCGCATCAGCTGCTAGATAAGCGATATGTAGTTCATGCAAACAAAAATGTGGTTTCCTCACCACGTAATCGCTTAGGTAACGTTTTGTGTAGCTGCAGCAGTTGGCATGTGATTTTTATAATGCCACTGCCCTGCTCTCACTGATGTGAACGTTGCCTGTAAAATTGCTGTCTTTGGGCCTTGTCTACAAAACAGTTTGCCTTAGACACAAATGGTGAAAGTGTCTTGTGGATACAGTTCATAGTAGAACTACACAAAGGACAGACACCACAGTTCAAATTCTGTTCTTTAAAGTTTCTTACAAAGGTTCCAAGTCAATCAGATGTAAGACAACACAAAGGGTACAGTCAGGTTCATACAGACAGCAACAGTACTACAAACAAAGTGCAAAACACGTGGTTCATAAGTACTATTTAGTTACAGCAGCATATCAACAAGTGCGATACAATGTTTTTCGAGGAGACCTAGACAGATAACGTAGATAAAGTGTTATGGTAAGCGAGACAGCTGGCCAGGTCGTCCGTGATCACAGGTGGCAGATGTGTGGAGAGGCAGTAGCAGCTGAAGACGGCCTTGTCAGTGTGTGTGTAGTGGGTAGAGAGTGTTGGTCAATGCTCGGATGCTGCAGGGCTCTAAGTGAAAAGACTTCTTGGATTGAGTAGCTGGGCAAGAAGGAGGGGGGTACAGGTGGCAGGCTAGGTCGAGATCCTCTGCGGGATTAACAGGTGACAGTGGCAGCTGAGGGTGACCGTGTGCAGTGCTAAGCTGGAGGGAAGTGTTGGACTAGGCACGGGTTCAGAAAGTAGGCTAGTTGTGAAAGCCACAACTGTCTTCTAAGGAGAGGAATTGTTGGAGCTCTCTTTTGAAAAGGCTTAGCTTATCAGTGTCAATGAGGGAGCCAGGGAGATCATTTAGCCACAGAGGTTCTCCGAAGGATAAAGATGCAATCTGTAACTACCTGTCTGTGTCAAAGGACCTCCTTGTGAATGAGCTTGCTCAACGGAGTTTTCCTACAATAAACTTGAACTTGATCTCTGGGCAAGGGAGGTATGCCTGAAAGGGACCTGGAGTGCATGCTTGGCTTTGCATCTTGTGGTTTGTGAGGATAGGGTGTGTTGGAAGATTCTCGCTGTAGAGTCAGGGGTGAGTCCAAGCAGGGTCTTTTTACCTAGCAGGCAAGCCTGATATTTAGCCCTAAGGTGAAGTGGGAGCCACCCCGTTTGGGTGAAGAGGCTGCATGTGTGGGTCAGGCGGTCGGCCCCTAGAACCACTCTGCGGGGCTTGTTTAACAGTACTTTAACCCTCATAAGGGCAGTGTCTGTAGCTGTGCTGTAAATTACCAGCCTGTAATCTATTGTGGACAGAACAGAGCTGCTAGCTACAAGCTGCAGTGCATTGGGGGTCAGTGCATGCCTGTGTCTATATAGTAGTCCAAGCTTTACATTTGCGGTTTTAACAACGTAGTCTACGTACAATGTGAAGGACAAGGTGTCATCCAAGACTACTCCTAAGTATTTAAAGGTGCTGATTTGCTCCAGTTTTACCCCTTCCTGGCTGAAGATGGTCAGGAGACTGACTTTTTTCTTTATTTGGGGCACAGAGAGCAGCATGTCCTTTGGAAGCCTTTCATTTAAAATTGAGAAAATGGGTGTGGTATCTTGCCCAGACTGATTCAGACTTCATCGCCTGAGTGGTTTCTAGTGGTTCATAGGGTGGTGCTGCCCCCACTGGGGGGACTGGGGGGATTGCAATAGCCATACAGGATAAATGTCAATGTCTGTACATTTTCTTTTTTGAATCTTTATTTTTATTCATTATGACAAAAATCTATGCTGAAGTTTGCCTGTTGGTGCAGTGGTGGTACTACTGGTTGCAACGCCAGTGATCCAGTTTTTGAAGGGCGCCCAGGTCATCAGGGCCCGGATTGGGGGAGGATCAAGCATCCCAAAGGACTCTCTCCTCCTTTGGGGAGTGAGGGCCGTGAGCTGTACTATGCTACCACGACCCTGGTGATCACAGGTAGCAGTGCATGCAGAGTCATGATGGGGGGTGTCTCCTGACAGATATCTGCAAGCTTGCTTGTCCATGCAATCCTTGGAGCTGGGGGGGGGGGGGCAGAAAACCACCCTCAACCAAGCAGACTGAAGTTGCTCCCTCCCTCTCCGTAGACCCTGCACCAGTCACTGGGTAGCCGATCTCACATCCGAGCTAAACTCCTCCCAGGCTTGGGAACCTGGGAGGCTCCGTCATGGGGGCAAAACTGGAGGGCACTGAGAGGTACGATTATGAGTCCGAGGGTCAGCGGGTGACAGGACTGGGGGAGAAGGCAAACTGAAAGGGCAGGTCAAGGGCAGTGGGAGCATAAAATACTATATATAAAAACATTAAAACATTTATGGTTATTTTTGTTATGAAGTGCTTTACTACCTACATGGGATAGTGAGGGCTGCTTTTGCTGGCTGTTGTTGGTTAGGTATTTAATTGGGAATCTAATTGGGGTAAATCTGTGCGCTCCTCGGGCACAAAAGCAATCTTGTCCTGTACTTCGCTCTGTTTCCCTCCTGGTGATCTTTGCCTGGTGACTGTCCCCCTGCGGAAACTGCATAAGATCTGACTGTTCTATTGCCAGGTTAAGGCATGAAGCCACAGCGTCTGTACCCTGATGCAACAATGCCTAGCCAGCTGTCAACGTGAATTAGCAAGCAGTGCTTCAGCAAACCAAACAGAGGTTTCCTCCTCGCTACCACCTACATTCCTGCTGTACTTTGGGTGGGCTGGTTTGCTAGCCTACATGACCCAACCACCTATGGCCCACAGGGACCTGCTACCTATCCCACCAGCCACTACTACTCCTCCCCCCCCTCCCCTGCGAGCACTATCTCCCTCCTAGTCACCTACAAATTCACAAGACACAGGATTTGCTACAGGTCATGTCTCCAGACCAGGAGACTACCCAGCAAAGTGAGGCTCCCCTCTCTTACCCTAACCCTATGTCTCCTGCTAACAGCTATACTGCTTCTTGCGGGCGATATCCAACTGAACCCAGGTTGATAATCACAAACCTCAATATCATCCCCAGGACCAGCCTGGCTGTCCCTTAAGGGGCTGAGGATCTGTCATATGAATATATGTAGCCTTCGGCTGAAGATACACAAAGTCCAAGCGTGGCTTGCCCTCTATAAACCAGATGTCCTAGCAGTCTCGGAGACCTGGCTAAAACCCCACGTCCCCGAGCATGAGGTAGCTACCTCAGGGTACGTCCACTATAGGAAAGACAGAATAACCAGAAGGGGAGGCGGGGTGCTCATCTATGTGAAGGACAGCCTAATCTCCTCCCAGATCAGTATGCAGCTCAGCAAGTGCCCTGAGAATGAACTGATCTTTATACGGTTCACTCTAGGGGGTACTAAGCACCTTACAATAGAGTGTGTATACAGCCCCCCTAAGAATGCGCTCCAATCCCTGGAGACACCCACTAAAACCCTAGCCAATGAGGTCTCGTCTGAACTCATCATACTGGGGGACTTTAACCTGAACTGGCCCCAGGAGTCAAAGTCATCTATCAAAGGTCTACTACAGGAGGTAAACCTTGCCCAGAAAATCACTGAACCCACCAGAATGAATCACAGAATGGGGAGGCACTCAGCCATCGACTGGGCTCTGGTGTCAAACTCAAAGAATATTCAGTCAGCAGGCACTACAGCCGATGCCCTGAGTGACCACTCACCCATCTTCTGTGTCTGGAAGAACCAGGTAGACAGGATTCAACCTAGAATCCTCACAACGTGGGACTACTCTAGATTCTCAACCGAGCAATATAATACCTTTCTTAGTAACACTGACTGGAGCCTGCTACGACGCCTCCCTACCCTGGATGGGGCAGTCGCCTTCTTCCAGAAATCTCTCAAGAGGGCCACTGACCTCTTTGCTCCATTGAAGACCCATCGAGTTAAAGGCAGTTGCTATAAGTGGATCACTCCCCCCCAAAGGCCCTGCTGGAAAAAGTTCAAGTGCTCTGCACTCCTAGCTGACCTTGTGACCTACAAGCTCTTAGAAACCAAAGTAAGCATGCAGTCAAACTGGCAAAAAGGGCATACGTCAATCACCTCCAGAAAACCAACCTAGGCAACCCGAGGTTATTCTGGTCCCATATCAATGAGCTGATAAAAGGAAAAAGCAAGGCCACCCCAGGCACTATCGTGGCCAATGGGCAGTCACTGAATGATGGGACCCTCACTGCTGAGGCCCTCAATCGCCACTTCACAAACCTCGATGATTACAAGGCTGGGCTCCCAATGACTAACAATAAGTCCCACACACTGGAACCTCCTAACCTTGACCACCCATCCTTTCATCTGAGGTTAGTTAAGGTTAAAGAAGTCCTCACCCTCCTAAAGTCCCTGAAAATCAGAGGATCAGGAGGGCCTGATGGAATCCAAGCCAGACTACTTAAGGACGGTGCTCCAGCACTCGAAAAGCCTCTCACCTGGCTCATAAACCAGTCCCTTCTAGAAGGGACTGTCCCAGAGCTGTGGAAACACGCTCATGTGGTTCCCATTCACAAGGGCGGGCCAACGGAACCCACTGGCAACTACAGGCCCATCTCCCTGCTCTGCACCTTAGCAAAAATCCAGGAAAAACTGGTGTACATTCAACTCCGTGAATACCTAGAGGCACACTGGCTCCTTTCCCCAGCCCAGCATGGGTTCAGAGCTAAACATGGGATGGACACCGTAATAACTAAGTTCTCTGCTGATGTGCTTAGGGAACTGGACGCAGGGTCCAACACAGGAGCGGCTTTCATCGACCTCTCCAAGGCCTTAGACTTGGTCGACCACCGACTCCTACTTCACAAGTTGTGTAACTTAGGCCTGGACACTCATGCCCTCAGGTGGTTTGAAAGCTACCTCACTGATCGTTCTCAGAGGGTCAAGTGGAAGGATAAGATCTCTGAGCCACTGCCACTGAAGGAGGGGGTACCACAAGGGTCCATACTTGGTCCCCTCCTGTTCTCCCTGTTTATAAACAATCTGCACAACCACTGTGGGAGCAGTGCTGTCATTCAGTACGCTGATGATGCCATGATATACAGATCCTCTGACAACCTGGGGGACCTAGGTCCATCCCTACAAGAGGACCCTCTCACTATGGAGGACTGGCTTATTAATAATAAAATAGTCCTTAATACCACTAAAATCAAGGCCATGTTGTTTGGACCTAGATCCCTTGGTCTAAACAGAACACAACACTTGCAACTCACTTCCGGAGTGGGTAACAAACTAACAGTGGATGACAAAATACCTTGGCCTTACTTTGGACCAAGGATTCACTCTAAAACAACATGTTGACCAAGTCACCAAAGTCATTCATGGCAAACTTGGTACCCTGTATCGCCTCAGGGATTAGCTAATCCCAGAGGCTAGGACTGCCATTGCCTCGTGTGTCCTCTTCCCAACACTTACCTACGCTGCCCCGATACTTCAGGGTATGGCTAAACTTGAGTTCTATAAGTTACAGGTCTTGTACAACAAGGTGGTCCACTTCGCCATTCAGTCCCACTCTAGGAGCCACCACTGTGACGCTCCAGCTCTTATCAGCTGGCCTTTATTCAAAGCCCGTCTCATGTACCCAGTGCTCTGCCTAGCTCATAAGTTAATTAGCTCAGAACCTCCCCCAAGCCTCTCTGGGCTCATAACTGCCAAGCGCAATCCTCGCAAATTACGGACCTCTGGCCAAACTCTTCTCGAAGTCCCTAGGGTAAAGACCAAGGCAGGAGGCATGTCCTTTTCCCACACTGCCCCTTCCTTATGGAACAACCTTCCTCCTGAGGTACGGGAAGCTTCAGCACCTGCGAGCTTCCAATCAAGACTCAAGGCACACATGCTCACCACGAGTCAATGCCAATGCTATGTTACCTGACACTTACACTCTACCTTCCTACCCGAACACCTACCCTCAACCTCCTAAAGCCGGGAGCCCTAATCCTTCTCTGCTGGCTCTCCTCCTAACTTACTCTACTCGGGCAACTGCAACCCGGGTGTTACTCTGGCTCTCCTCCATTGTTCCACTTTTGCTAATCACTGTAATCTGCTACGTAACAAGTCATCGCTATAAGTCACCTGTATATTTATAACCTACACCTGTACTATTTGTGTGTCCTGTAACTCCCGGGTCGCCCCTGAAAAAGGGACCTCCTACCCAGTCGTCAAAATTCAATAAATAAATAAATAATGTGCTTGGAAATGCCACTACAGATATTTCAGATCTCCAGTTGTCCTCATTAAATATAACCCACAGTCTCTTGGAGTGTGTTGGAGGGGATGTAAATGCCAAGTAACAGATTTGGGACATGTATTCTGGTTATGCCCCCTCTTGACTCCGTTCTGGTGTACTTTGCAGGAGAATTATGGGAATGCCTGGGGGAGAAAGTCGAATTAATGGCAGAGCTGGTATTGTTATCTATTATGCCTCAGCACAGCCCTTCGTGGCATCGAACTCTGCTGCCGGTGTATTTGGTGGCAGCCAAAAAAGCTATTCCCCAGCGGTGAATGACCTCAGTCGTTCCTTCAGTGGTGGATTGGAGGGCCACTGTCATGGTTATTTACCAGTTAGAGAAGTTAACAGCTGGCCTCCTCGAAAAAATTGGAAGCCTTTAATTTAAAATGGAGAAAATGGGTGTGGTATCTTGCCCAGATTGATTCAGACTTCGTCCCCTGAGTGGCTTCCGGTGGTTCATAGGGTGGTGCTGCCCCTATTGGGGGGGGGGAACTGGGTGGATTGCAATAGCTGTACAGGGATGAATGTCCAGAACGATACTAATTTCTGCAAGAGTGTCTATAATATGCACAACATTGTTTATGAATGGAGAAATTGAACAACGATTATTAATGTTCTTGTAACTCCCGTATGTTTCACCAGTACAAATGTACTGCAGATGTTAATTTGGTATTTGTATGCAGTGATGTGTCTCACATGAAAAAGTTAATAAAAATGATATTTAAAAAAAAAACATTTATAGTGAATATACATTCTCATGGAATGTCTGTACATTTTCTGGCAGCGATCTATTTCTGGTGTCAGTCACAGTATTGCCGGCTTTACTAAACATGCATTCTGAAAAGAAACTTGTTGAAGGACAGCCAATACAGTAAAAAAAACAGCTTCATTGTACAGCTTGGGCTATATTACCTTTTTCAATCTCCAGTATTCAAATGGACATGCATCAGTAGGCATAAGTGCCTCTCGCGGGTAAGTGCCTTCATGGGAAGAGAATGCGCAGAAGAATCCATGTAACTTGGCGTGGCAGTGGTTGCTAAATGTTTTCCTACAGATTTAGCTTGCTACTAGGAGTGGAATTGGGAGTTGTGGAAGAAGTACTGCTCACAATTGGTGACTTTTGCTACCCTGTAACTGTTCCTGAAGATGGACCTGCACGTTGGGGAGATGAGAAGCTACTGTGTGTGTCACTGTTTGACTCCTGTGACTGCTGCAACTCATCTAACAAAATAAATTTGTAAGGTTCTGCATTATCTCTTTTTGGAAACTGTATAGCTGTGAACCTCGGATCTAAGACAGTTGCAAGTATGTAGTGTTTTGGTTTAGTCGTACTGGTCCTTGGAAAAGAGGATTCTCTGGATATCTTTTATTGGACCAACATACATCTTGAACAATGATGGTATAGTGCACAAGGCAGTTTTTGGGTCCCACAGGTCCCTTCTTCAGGTGAATAGCAAACTAAGTTAGCTTGCTATTCACCTGGACTTGTGGGGCCCTGAATGCATTAGGTACTATACCATCTTTGTTCAAGACATATGTTGGTCCAATAAAAGATACCAAACTATCTTGTGACTCCAAATAAATAAAAAAAAGCAGATCTGTGTACCCCCCACCTCCGCCCATGGAGGGCCAGGGAATTTGCTTCCCAGCAGACGGAGCAGTTAAAAACATGCAAGCTGGTTAGAGGTGCATGCATGGAGCTGCAGGATGCAAGTGGTTGTAGGGTGCAAAGGGCAGGATACAGTAGAAAACTGTAGCTGGTTGGACTGGCACACCCAAGCAGTGCAACTCCTACCTACTTCCTAAGCTGAATCCTTTTTTAATTAGTTTTTAGGTTTTTGTGCCCCAGTTTTCTCCCATCTCCGTCTCAGCATGAATGCGCACGTGAAGGCACACGCATGTCGCGCATGAGACACTCTCCCGTCATGCTGCTCCCTCCTGCCTGTGCCATCACCGGACCTCCACCTGGTGGCAACGGAACTACAAGGGGGGGGGGTGCGATAACCATCCTGGGAGAGGAGAGCTGCTGTTAGGTAGCTTGATCCAGCTCCCCAGCGACCTGAGGTAATTCCTGAACCCAGGTCGCTGGCATGGTGCAAGGTAAGGGGTTCAGCGCCTCAACCCTCATTGCCACCAGGCTGGCTCCCATGCTGAATCCTACTGTTGCAGGGAGGAGTACCTCCTTATGTGCCCTGCTAAGGAGGGCAAACCATGGGGGAGCTCGGCAGCACAGTAAGGAGTCATGGGGACTGAGCTGGGTGGTGACTGGTGCTGGAGTGGAGCCTTTTGGCCAGAGCAAAAACACTTGACTAAAGAAAAGCACGTGTAAAGATGTAGTCATTTCTGAATGGAAGCACATGTTAAACTATTGTTTTCCTGGAAGGAAGACTCCAATCTCTGGCAAAGAATCAACTTCCCTCCTCACTCATCACCTCCTGTCAGATGGTCCCCTTTGGGTTTAAAGCATTCTTTCAAGTATAAAGGAAAACAATTTCAAATAAGGAAAATTTTTTGTAGATTTCATTTGTCTGTATTTACCTTCCTTCATTCCTTTTTTTTCTTTTTTTGTGTGCAATTTACATTTTGCCCCTCTCGACACAGAGCCACCATCTCTCTAGTGGTCCAGTGCTTACCTACATACTCCCTGATCCCATGGCTTACCCTGCTCCACATTGTAGGGCTGGAACACAGTCACGCAAAATTCCCCACCACTGTTGCAAAAGTGGTGAGAGACACAGTGGGATTGAAGTGGCGGCAGTGGAGAGTGGAGACCAGATGCGCTGGGTTTGAGGATGTTTCTAGTTAGGCCCTCCCACCTCCCCATAGGCACTGAGCGCCCATGGTACCAACCTTTAGGCAGTGAACTGCTGAAGCTGCCTGGTGACCCACAATACCAAAGCAGTCCCCCTTTCCCACCAGCAGGTGGTGCTCGGAGATTGGGATGCTCAACACCCCCCCCCCTCCCCGGAGGGCGTCTTTGAGATCTCTCCAGCCCACTGGGCTCCAAGAGTTGGTGCCACTGGGTCAAGCACCTCCCCTCATTTTTTTTCCAGCCTCCAGGTAAGCCTGTTCCCCCATCAGTGGCACTGGAGACTTTCTAAAAGTGGGAGGGGCTATGGTCTGAGGGGTAGGGGATAGCCATGGAGGGATGTGTGTGTAAAAAGCTGGGGGTCTCGGGGCTGCCAGGTCCCCAGAAGCTCTGGTGTTTTCGGAGCACTGTGGTGTATTTTAAGGCTTACATTGAAGATAAAACAAAGTTATGTTAGGTCTCCCCTCACCCTTGACTTCAAGGGGAAAACAAATTCTAGAGTTGTCTCTGAGTGAGAAAAATAACACATCCAACCAATCATAGTTAACTGTAACATTATGCTCTTATTATGTAACTGCTTTTATGTCGTGGGCAACTTCATTGACAATATTGTCAGAACTGCCACCCCTCAAAACCTTGCTGAGACCCTTGTTCTTGCTACACCCTCCTACAACCTGCGATCCAGTGGCTCTCATGCCCTCCTGGTACCTAAAACCCGCACACAAATGGGTGACCGAGCCTTCGCTGCGTATGCACCCAGGGTTTGGAACTCTCTTCCAACTAGCACTCGCTCCTCTCCCTCACACCGGAGTTTTAAAGCCTCCCTCTGGGGTTTTCTCAAAACGGCTGCCACCTATCTCTGCACTAGACAAACCCTCTCAACCTGAGATGCCCCAACTAACTGAGATGCTACCTAAACATTACAACTTGGGCAGAGCACAACTGTGCTCATACTCTTCCTGTTCTCACAGCATATATAAAAATGGACCATTTAGGCCCACCGGCAAAACAGGGTGAGCACTATAACTGTGCACTCCTTTCTCTCGCACTGGGCCCACTCTATCCCAACTGTGACTCCTTCTTATTCTAACTGCTAGCCTTACAACTTGCTGCCTGGAGCGATGAATTCACACTGCACTTCTTCCTACTGACTGCAATGTTTAATACTGTATTATAATACCTGTTTTTGGTATCGTTGTCTTACAATGTCCCTGTGTTCCGGTCACTTTATATTAACTCTTCACTACTATTCGCCTGATGAAATCTGATGCTTGTAAAGTCCCTGTTGTGCTAATTCTATGTAATGTAATCCTTCACTTGTATTTGCCTGATGTTCATGTATGTACCTTGTAATCTCCCGGGTCGCACCTGAAAATAGGCACTTGGCTGTCTAGTGTGCTTACCCGGTTAACAAAAGCAAATCAAATAAAATAAAACATCATAATGAACAATAAAAGCTCTTAAAAACCATAAAAGCATAGTTAAATACCAGCTAACAACCCCTACTCAGAACTGACCCCCAGTGGAACCAGAGTCGTAACCCCCATCTTCTGATTTGAACCAGTGTTTACCATTACACTTTGCTTTCTTCCCCAATCAGATTCCAATTGTGTGGTGCTAGAAATCATACAGGACCACTGTAACGAGTCAGGCACTCAAAATCCAGGTCACCAGGATACCAGTTATTAATTTTATTTATGACTTTGTTGACTGGGTAGAGTGCACTGATCCAAAGGACCGTTTTTAGGCAGGACCCGGGGCCTACAAGGCATGAACAGAAAACAGAATACAAAATGACAATGTAAGATGCTACAATTGGTAACAGCAATGTACAGTTCAAATAGGCATAGGCACGTCACCGGAGTGACCAACAAGTAAATAGCAATATAAAAATGGTAAACAAGTACAAGCAAGGCAAATTATATAAAAATGGCACAATTTGCAGAACAAGAAGGATTCCGGCAGGGGTAACAGTAAATCAGTTTCAAACAAATGGGAGAAAACACGTACAAGTATAGAAACACAATGGGTCGAAGACGTTTCTACGTAAACCACCCTTCTCAAGGCATGTTGTGGTTACCTAAAGACCAGAACAGGATGAGGGAAAGGCGGATAGTGGGGGCAGGTCAGGGAGGGCTAGGAGGATGGGCATTACCTGTGCAGACAGGTGCAGGTGTCGCTAGCGAGGAGCCAGGTTTTGTAGTCACATTTAAAGGCATGCTTGTTAGTCGATTGGAGGAGAGCAGGTTGTCCATTCCATAGAAGGGGGACCACAGCCAAGAGGGCTTTACGACCCATGGTAGTGGCGGTTCTTGGAGTCTCCAGGGGAGGGACAGAGGAAGAACAGAGATGCCTTGGCATGGTGTGTGGCCTGAAGGAGACAGATGGGGGAGGCAGGACCACTTCAGATGCAGGTATCGGTGAGGCAGCCGAAAGTAAAGTCAAAGTGACCTTGTAAGGAGAGCCAGTTTAGGGAGTGATAAAGGTTGTACTGGTGGGTGGAGTGAGGGGCAGACAGGGCAAAATGGCAGATATGGTTGTAAACGGCCATGAGGAGTCTAGTCTGAAGAGTGGTGGAGATATGTGTGTAGACAGGGGAACAGTAGTCCAGGATGGGAAGGAGGTTTCCTCTAGCAATGGCCAGGCTAGCATCCGCGGTCAGGTAAGGCTTGATACGGTATGCTGCACATAGTTTTTGATTTATTCTGCGAGCTACCAAATTAACATGGTCAGTGATGGAGAAGGTGGGGTCCAGCGTGACCCCCAGATACTTGAGAGCGTGGATGATGTCAAGGGCAGGGCCGCTGGGAGGGTGGACCAGGAGAGAGGAATTGACTTTGTGTGATTGTGCAAGGTAAGGTTTCAATCCAAATAGCATCGCCTTGGTTTTTTTTGGCATTAACCAGCATCATGTTGTCAGTGAACCAATTCTGGGCAGTGCTGTAGTTCTGGGTGAGCACAGATGATAGGTGGGTAAGGGATTTGTCACTATGGTAGATGACCAGATCATCGGTGTAGAGGAGGGATTCACAGGAGAACCAATCCAAGGTGAGGGTGTTTACAAAACTGGTGAAGAGTATGGGACCCAGTGTAGAGCCCTGGGGAACTCCGGTGGTGACAAGTAGGGCGGGTGAGGTGGCTGGGCCAATACAGACAAATTGGGACCGGTTGGAAAGGTAACTCTGAAACTAGTGTGTGGTTTCTGCAGAGGAGCCGATCTGGTTCAGTTTGGAAAGGAGGAAGGAGTGGTTCACCAGGTCGAACGTCTTTGACAGGTTCACGAATACGGCGCCGGTGTCACGCCCATGAGCCATATTGGTAAATATGGTTGGTAAATATGGCTGGGAGCAGTAGTTAACGCTATGGTGCCTGCGGAGCCATGTTGTGACTTAAGCAATGAAACGCGACAAGGTGTGTTATCATGTAATAATGTAACTCTGGGGTGGGTTGAAGTACGAGGCGAAGCCAAGTGCTTCCACCACCCCAGGAGTGACGTTATTACACGATAACACACACCTTGGAGTGCCTTATTGCAATTATACAATGGCTCGCTGTTATACAAAACAAAAATTAAAATAAAAATGTTTTTAGTAGATTTTTAGTGAGGCAATATATCTTTGTTTCTGAAAAAAAAAAAAAGGCTCAGGCTCCATAAACTCAGCACAGTACTGTTATTGTGTAATATCATCACTGTCTCAGACACACACTGACCAATCAGAGTCCAGGAAATGTTCTTGCCATTGTATAATACATAATATATCTTGTTTGGTGAGGTACTCAGATAACTGCTGATGAACTACTTTCTCAAGCAGTTTACTTAGGTGGGGGAGGATGGATATTGACCGATAGTAGTCCAAAGGAAGGGGGGCCACCGGTTTTGAAGATGGGGATTACCTTGGCAGTTTTCCATGGGAGAGGCATGGATGAGGTTGTTAGGGCAAGATTCAAAATAAAGGTGAGGGGGTTGGCAATTGCAGTAGACACAATTTTGACGAATGCAGGGGAGAGGCCACCGGATCTAGGGTTACCCAGGTTTGGCACGCTCCGGAGCAGCTTGAGGAGATCCTTAGGGGAGATTACCTTAAAGTAGAAAAGGGGGTGGGAGGGTAGCAGCCAGTGAGGAGGCAGGTACTGTGGAGGAAGGGGAAGGCTCTTGGTTAGAGGCCAGACTGGTAGCAGGGCGGACTGGGTGTCCGGCGGGGAGGTAGGCAGAGGCGCCAGACCACGTGTTGGCGGGATTGCTGTTCAGGAGTTTGTTAAGAAGGGCAGACAGGCCAGTGAATTTAAAGTTAAAGGCGTTGGCTACCTCGGTGAGGTCAGTCAGGAGGCTAGATGGGGAGCTTAAAGGGGCACTGTCAGCTTTGCAAGTCACTTGGCAAGTAACTCTAATCATTGCGTCTCTAGGCACATAAATGTGCAACAGTTATCATAGAATGCCCCTGTGTAGCCCCCCAAAAAGTTTTGTACATGATTCTGTGAATTTAAGCTTTATTTTCTTTACATTCGTCCTGGATTAAAGTCTGCCATCACCGGAAGCATAGCCACTGGAGGAACGCGTGTATGCTTGACATACGGGAGAAAACCATCCTGTATAAAGTGAGGGGTCATGGCCCCCTCCTTATAAAAGGGGGACCATTTCCCCCCCTGGCACCAGCACCAACAGGGCCCCCCATCCAGATTGACACCCCCCAACCCATCACCTGGCATCTTGCGGACTTACCGGCTTCCTCCCCTGGCTTCCCTAAGGCTTGCCCTCATAGCAGGTGTGGCAGGGCACCAACTGCTTTTCGTCAGGATCCGTTCGAAAGGGCTGCCACATCACTGGTGTGAAGTTTTCGGGGGTCCTGGGCTACTGCTTTTGCTATGTTTTTCTCTGTCCCCTGAGATGCTGACCTGGGGTGATGCAAGCATGCTTGCAAGAGTGCTTGGGCATCATGTGTCTGCATCTCACCACTGTCTGGGCTGCTCCAGAATTCACTGCCACCTGTGGTCACCCAGGCAGCAGTCATGCACCGGGCAGGCTGCCCTCCCTCCCTCCCCTTCCTTGGAGAAGGAAAGCACCCTCCGGGATGTGTGATCCTCCTCCCTGGCTGGCCCGCAATGATTCAGGCTCTCGTACAAACTCGGGTTGCTGGTGCTGCAGGCAGCAGCAGTACCGCTCTGCCAATGGGCCAGACGACCTTCCTTCATTCTTGGTAACTGAGGACATTTCAGGATCCTGCCAGCCAATTTGTACAGCATGATGGCTATCGCTCATGATGTTGGTTTCCTGGGTTTGGGAATGAGTCGGGGAGAGCAAGGGGCCAGCCTGGGGGGGTCCCACAGGATGTGCGACTGATGACTGGGGTTTCAAGTTCAAGTTTATTGCAGGAAAGACTCCGTTGAGCAAGCTCATTCACAAGGAGGTCCTGAGGCACATACACATACAGTTCGCAATTACATAGACAGGAGATATAAGGAAAAATATATATATATAATACAAGAGGTATACACAATAGAAGTCCTTATGCTATATATGCAGAACATTCCAGTTTTAACCTTGCCCTACATTATGCAACACATTTCAGCTTAATAAGTAGAGGGGCCTGTTGGTACCTAGGAAGTTGACTTGGCGTTGGGGGCCTAGTAGCACCTACATATGTCTTTTAATTTACAGATAGCTAGTGTTTTGTAGGAGTTAATTGATACGATGCTGGTTAGCTTCAGCATGGCTTGTAGTTGGTTCCAAATGTTTGGGAGGGCGTATGAGACAGCTCTTTGGCCAGCTGTGGTACGTGTCCTGGGAACATCTAGTAGGATAAGGTCAGATTTCCTTAGGAGTAGGCGCTATGCAAGATGTGTATGAGAGACGTTAAATAGACAGGCAGTTTGTGGAGTAGTAATTTGAGGGTCCAAATGCCAGGATGCAGGAGGCGTCTGGTGGCAAGAGAGGTCCACCCAACTGCTGCATAAAGATCACAGTGGTGGGTCCTGTACGCAGAGTTAGTAATGAAACGAAGAGCATGGTGATAGGGTACGTTCAGTTTAGATAGGCTCAAGGTTGGGGAGGAGATAATGATTGTTTGGGAACAAGCCTGGGACACTGGAGGGCTGGGGGTGGGGGCAGTGGCAGAGCAAGAGCAAGAGCATCCCATAGGGTGCTCCCCTCCTCAAGTGGGAGGATGACCCTTTCGTGTTGCACGAGTACCCCCCTGGAGGTGCCTGGAAGGCACATGCCTGACCGAGTGGACAGTGGGAGTGGAGACGCAGTGGCTTCACAATGCATACACCTGTTGCTTAAGCACACTGCATGTTGGCAACTAGACATCTCAGGGGAGAGGAGAAAACGAAAAAAAAAAAATCACTGGCACTATGAGGGTCTGTGTTGCCCATATACCCAGCATGAAAGCGTTCACAATCAGTGAATTCAGAAAACACTGGAGGGGACACAAGCCCACCCCACAAATGCCGTACTGTGGGAGGTTTGCCCAGGGCACAGGTAAGGGGATCTCCCTGCGGTTTGCTGGAGTTTACGTTGGTTTGGGGAAAAGCATAAAATAAGGAAAACAAAAGGCTAAGTGATCATTTTTAGTCTTGCTGGCACTTTATATGAGGAGGATATTTACTAGATAGGGCTACAGATAGTGTTTTAGCAGGGCAGGAAAAATAAGCAAAAATCTGACAGTGCCCCTTTAGTATTTGAGCTACACTTGTTTCATCCACTGCACTGTGAACAACCTGGTGGCAACACTGTGATCTGCAGTTCAAGGGTTTGAGGCTGCCTAACCATTGCCATGGAAACCATACAACACAAATACAGGTGCGGAGCCCTAGCTGCCTCCCCTGGCAGTTTATTTAGAAATACAAACCAGTTCAGAACAATCACTAGGCTGCAGTCTATTTATAGTTCATTGTTAAGGCGTCATCCTCATCACAGCAGATGTGTGGTTCCTGGGAAAACCTTCTACACAAACAGAAACACAACAGACACACACACACACACCATACCTCTCAACTGTCCCCGATTTTCAGGTACATCCCTGATTTTTACTCAAAGTTTTACTCTGTCCCTCATAAAAATTGTGTTTTTGTGACCAAATAGTGGGGACTGTAATCACAAAATAATGTCAAACATTAAAGTTACCGACTTGTTCTCCCTTAGAAAATGTATTTTACACTAAGCCCCTTATTCTACTAGTTTCCTGAGTGTATATCACCAATTTTGAAGATGTGTCCCTGATTTTGGTCTTTTGTCCCTGATTTTTTTAAGCCTTGTCCCTAGTTTATGAGGCAGGAGGTTGAGAGGTATGACACACACACACACACACACACACACACACACACAGATGACAATGTTGGTGTGACTGCTAGTTGTAAGAACATGCAAGCTGTTGTACAGAAATGTTTTCATTACCTTCCTCCCCATGCCTGTAGCTATGACCTAATCTCTTCTCACTCCTACAGTTCAAATTTATTTGGTGTAGTGCTAAACAGCACCCTCTGTACAGAGCCAAAAGGCTGGCCTTTAGGAAACATAAGGGAACACAGCGGGATGTAGATAGGGAGGCATACCAAACTGCCCTAAGGGAAGCAGGGAAGGCAGTAAGGCAGGCAAAGCCCCAAACTGAGGAAACACTAGCACGAACAGTAAAAGAAGGTGACAAGACTTTCTATGGATACATTAGTGAAAGGAGAAAGTCCAGAGGGGGCATTGCTAAGCTCAAAGGTGAAAAGGGGACATGTGAGGAGGAGGACCCTGTAAAAGCATCTATCCTAAATAGATACTTTTGCTCAGTATTTACTAAAGAGAAGGTAGGGCAGGGCCCACAGCTCAGCACCATGGAAACAGCGGGGAGGGAGGGAGGTGAGCACTACTCCCTTCACAAAAGAAAGGGTCCTACAAGAGCTCGCTAAGCTCAGGGTGGACAAGGCAATGGGACTTGATGACATACATCCCAGGGTACCTAAGGAGCTAAGGATGGAACTAGCAGAGCCATGAGCAGAACTGTTTAGTGAGTCTCTGAGCACAGGAGAGGTCCCAGAAGACTGGAGAAGGGCTTATGTGACCCTGCCGCTCCACAAGAGTGGTAGCAGGGAGGAGGCAGGGAACTACAGACCACTCAGTCTTACCTCAGTAGTGGGCAAGATTATGGAGGCACTCCTTAAGGAAAGGATAGTGCAACACCTGGAAGCCATAGGGGCAAAGGATCCAAGACAGCATGGGTTTACAAAAGGAAGGTCCTGTCAAACTAATTTCATAGATTTCTTTGACTGGGTAACCAGAGTGGTGGACCAAGGGGGAGCAGTTGATGTCACCTACCTTGACTTCAGCAAAGCTTTCGATATTGTTCCACATAGAAGATGGATAAATAGGCTCGGGGTGGGTCAGAAGTTGGTCAACTGGGTGGCAAACTGGTTGACGGGCAGAAAACAGAGAGTGGTGGTAAATGGTATACAGTCAGAAGAGATGCAAGTCACAAGTGGGGTACCTCAGGGATCAATCCTGGGGCCAGTCCTCTTCAATATCTTCATTAGTGACATTGCAGATGGACTAGAGGGTAAGGCTTCTCTGTTTGCAGATGACACCAAGATCTGCAACAGAGGACCCATTCCCCATTATTATTCAAAGCACTCTGATTCGTTTAAGTCTAGCCTAAAGGCTCACCTTATTGGTGACAGGCATAGTAAGTGTGGACCAATGTGTTTGCAGCAGATACTGTAAGCTGTCAGTCAGCGGGCAGCCGCAAAGGTATGAGGTACTGATGACTGGGGAGGGGGGCAGGGACAGGATTTCTAAATTTTATGGTGAACAGGGTTACGGGCGGAAGGGGAGGTACCACTAGACTACCAGGGAATGGAATTTATCATTCCCTACGGTGATCGGGGTTACAGGTGGGGGTACCACTGGACTACCAGACAATGGAATTTATAATTTCTACAGTGATCGGGGTTATGGGCGGGGGAGGGTACCACTAGACTACTAGGAAAGGTATTAAACATTTTACGGCGGTCAGGGATATGGGGGGAGAGCTGGGTGGGCTGGGGGCCTGTATATATGGAGGGTGGGGGACCACTAGACTACCAGGGACAGGATTTCTACATTTTACGGCAATCGAAGTTACGGGCAGGAAGGGAGGTACCACTAGACTACCAGGGAAATAAACATTTCTACAGTGATCAGGGTTACAGGCGGGGGGTAACCACTGGACCTCCTCTGATGGCACCACATGCTGTGCTGGGCGCCAGGCAAATTTCGCTGGCCAGCCCTGCACAACTCATGCAAATGGGGCCATAATGACATGCAAATGGCCCCATTTGTGCCTTGCATGCATTATGGCCTATTTGCATATTTGTGTCTGAATATCAGGAATCTGCGCACAGCGTATCTCGGATGTGCTGGCGAATTTCCCATTCCTGGTATTCAGACCTGTCTGGGGGATGCACCAGCGCACTGTATTTGCGCCACAGGCATTTTTTTGGTATATTTAGACGAGGTGCGCCATGGCACATCTCCTTTGAATATATCCCTTTGTTGCTCCAGTGCAACCCAGTTGCATGGAGCAACCACTTGCACTATTGCCAGGCGCACTTTGGAATATCTAGCCCATAGTGTCTAGTGAGGGGTTGTTCTACATGGATTTCCATGCCAGCTGAAACCTTGTTGTACCACAGTTCAAAGGTCATGGAACACAGCTGTACCCTTCTGTGGTACAACTAGGTTCCACCTGATCGGAAATCCTCGAGGCAGCTGGTGTTTTTCTGAACTGAAACTGCCTGCTTGTTGCAGGAGCACTGTAAGAATACTTTTGTTTTTTTTAAAAACAAAAAAGACTATACACTATAAAAAATACTGGTTGGACAACCCCATGACTAACCAGCCTGAGGCGCCACCTCAGGCTTCTGATTACATCGGACCTCTCAAGCTTGTACTTCAAGCTTTGCTCTTGAAGTCTGATTTAATCATAACCACTCTGTAGTGGCACAGGCTGGTTGTGTATTGTTGCGCTACCAGTATTTATGTATTTTTTTTGGTAAATGCATTTTCATCAGAGAGGTACTGACACCTCAAAGAAAACTTTAAAAAACATGATAATTGTGTCCAATTCTGCCTACATTCCATTTATATTTTATATATTTCTCTTCCACATTATTTATTACTAAGGAAATCTGCATGAATATATTATATTTATCCCTTAAAGTTCCTTTAGAGTCCATCTGCCTCTATAGCTTAATCCCCACTTCAAGTCATAGTCCTCTGTTGTGACATCACAGTCTGTTGCCATAGGAGTAACTGTGATGTCACAAGCAGTGCTCTGTCACTTCAGGTAGGAAGAAAGCAGCAGAAATAGACAAATTCTTCAGGAGCAATGATCCTGTTTTCATACAAATGACCTCAGTAATAAATAATGGGAAGAAGGAATATAGTGCTAATGGGGAATACAAGCAGGACTGTATCTAAATATTAGGTTTTGTTAAAGTTCTCCTGAATGTGTCACCAGCTCTTTAACCTTTCTATGCAAACTGTCAACATACAATAGAAACAGCAGCATGATGTAATCACGGAGCTGGGTATTCGTTTACTGACACATAATCACAGCACAGAACAGTGGTTAACTATTTGCCCCAGGTCAGGAACTGCCTCAAGGCTCAGCATGTAAGGAGGTGGGTCGGCCTATGGGTAGCTAGAACCCTTTAATTTGATTATCCTATACAGTACTATATAGCTGCAGTGCACCTTAAAACAGGGGAGGGAGGTCCCACAAAAAGAGTGAGAGGAGGCTAGAACCAGCACTGTCAAACACTGCCAAACTTCTGCTTTAAAACTGATTCAGAGACTATTACAATTCTTAACAGATACAACAAACGTACTCCTGGTGTGGGTGGCTGAATAAGAGATATCAAATCCTATACTCTGTGAGTGTGTATACCCAGACATATGTCACAGAATGAAATCTGGGTCTCTGGCCATGATGTATAATACCCAAATATTCCATCAGGAAGTGAATAATTCTTCCTTATCATTAAAGTGATTTTCTGAGGTTTGCCATAACAAACGAGAGTAGTAACCTATAGGAGTTGTGAATCAATCGCCTACCATTCAAACTGCCAAAAAAGTGCTGTTTTCCATGAAAAAATGTTTTTTATTTCTGTGCTCTGCTTCATTTGCATAACCCTGCACTTTTTTCTCAGTGCTGCAAACCCCAACCGTGACATCATGCAAGGGAAATAAAGTTTTATTTATTTATTTTTACTTATTGAACTCTTGGATTACAACCTTTGTGCTAAAACCTCATTTACAGAGGTTCCACGTCATTAACAGAATAATTTGAAAACAATAACATGTGATAACATACAGAGATCATAGGATGTCCCCAGGCAAACACATTATTGTAAATACAGCATAGAAGTTTGGTACAGAGAGGAACGCATAAATCAATATACAAATACGGATAGTAAAAGCAAGAGCTTTCTAGTGGACTGACTAAACTGGAGTGGGGGCTTGAGCGACCGCATCGGCAGTCAGCTTCAGGGAGTCAACGAGTGCCTGCATTTTCAGCTGCATCAGCGGTGGGACAGTGCTGTGAGGGGGAGAGTTTCTCACCTGCATCAGTAGCGAGGAAATTGGTTGCATTGGCGACCAACAAAGGAGGAGGAGCGCTACGGTGCCTGGGCCTATCGGGAGGCCAGGCGCCAAACTTAGAGACTTGAGATAGTAACTATACGGGATATATTTCTCCCTGCCACCCACCAACCCTGGCCCTGACCTTTATTAAATGGGCAGAGGAGGTGTGTCCTGGGGGAGGTACGGCACTGATTGGCTGGGGTAATTTAAAGGGGGGGCAGTAAACTTGGGAGTAAATTTACTGTGAGCTCGAGCTGTTAGAGCAGAGAGCACCGCAATTTAATTACCTTGAATAGGAGCTGGTCAGGGGGCATTGTGTAAAACTGTTTTTGTACTGTCCTTGTACTATTAGAACTGTTAGCCCTGTTACATTATTTTAACTAGTGCAGGAGTATGCTCTGGGGAGGTGCTGATACTGTTTGAACTGTTGGCTGCTAAATTGTTTTTCTTGCACAGATTAGAAACTGGATCTAGGGAGATGCTTAAACTGTTTGAACTGTTAGATGTTTAAATAGATTGCCTCGTTAAACTGTTAGAACTACTAGCTGTTAAATTGTTTATCTAGATTAGCAGCTGGTTTCTAGGGCTGTGGGTTATCTGTTAGAACTGCAAGAGGCTGTAGGTCTTGATCTCATTCCACCCCAGTATGGCCACTTGGAGAGGGGTGTGGGTTAGTATTCCAGGGGATGGGGACTGGGCAAAGGAGGAATGTCCCAATATGTTTAGAGAAGGACAATTGGGGTGGTCTTCAACCACTACGACAGACATCTTTGGAAGGACTGTAGGCTGCACAGGCTGTGGGGCAGCAAAAATACTAAATTGGGCCTGGAGGGAGGGAGGGAGGTTGCTCACTCTGCAGGCAGTTGTTGCAGATCAGGGGTGAGGTAAACTGGAGGAGTTGGGGGGGCGATGAAAGATAATGGGAGGGGCAATGGGTGGCAGGTGAGAAGAGTTGAGGTTGGGCCAGGACACGTCTCATCAAATGGGGGGAGAATGTTTGCAGCAAGGATTTTTAGCCAGGGAGGCAGATGCCAGGGGGGTAAACGGTCCAAATCGTACGAGGGGGGAGGTGGTCAGGTCAGGATTGGCTGGAAAAGGGCAGCTTGGAGGGGCAGATGGTGGGAAATTAGGGCAAACTGCGGACAGTGCAAAAGGGGGGTGATAAGGGGCAGCCCAGAGGGGCAGGCAGTGGGAAACTGGATCAAAAGGAGGAGAAGGCTGGAATAGAGTGTTACAACAAATATGAGCTATTACGCAACTTGGTAGGAGAGGAAGGGGCGTGTGGAGATGAAGGGATTGAAAAGGAGATCAAAAAGAGTGAGTTCGGAAAACAGAAGGAGTTAGGGACCAGGAAAGGAAATGCAAGCAATAGTACAAGCTGGGGAAGAGGGAAATTGATTGTAAAGCAAAGGGGGGAGGGATATCGGATAGCAGGCATGGGGGTAGAGGGCACGATTGGGGAGAAATGAGAAGAAACAGAGTTGAGGGGGGGACCTCCCCAAAAAGGAAGGATAATACCAGCGGAGGGTCTCTACATGACAGGAGCCCGAAGGGGGGCACGGGAGGTGGATATATTAATGTGACTGAAGAGGAGGAGGGAGAGAGGGATGGGGATATGGTCAGGATCAGGATGTTAGGCGAGGATGATAGAGGAAAAAGGGAGATGACAAATTGGGGGGGGATCTGAGGAAAGTGGGCATAAAAAGGGCCTCAGGAAGGGGAGGGTGATAAGGGGTTCTCTCATAGGAGGCAGGAAGACACCCAGGGGAAGGAGAAAATGGGTATAGGGGAGGGGGTTGGGTTGGGAACACAAAATGGAGGTAAACAAAAGACCGATGGGAACACTAAGGTATTCCTGCTGGGGGACTCCATGACTAGGGGTATACACTGAGAGGGGCAGGGGGTGGGAAAACCCAGCCAAGTTAAGGTAGTGGGAATCTCTGGTCTGTCGGTGCACAGGGCGAAGTTCATGGTGTATGAGCTGGCAAAGGAATGTGGGGGGTCACCGGACTTCCTGGTGCATTTGAGGACTAATGATATAGAGGGAAATAGTGTACTGGAAATCCAGGCAAGGTTTCGAGAACTGGCCAGAGTTTGCCAGGATAATGGATGCATAGTTTCCTTCCCAGAAATATTGCCCATACCAAAGGCCTCGGTGGAGAACAAAATGAAGATCACAGAGGTAAATGTTTGGCTCAGGAAGTGGTGGTAAGAAAGGGGGTTGGTGGAGTTTGGGAAGATAAGGGACTATATGCCAGGATAGTCTTCACCTAAACCCGATAGGAAGGAAGGAAGTCGTAAAGCAGGGGATGGCAGACTACATTCAAGCTAGGTGGGGTTTAAACTTGTGAGGGGAGGTTAACAGGGGGCTGACGGATGGCCTTACCTCTCGAGGAGAGACCTAGCCTTCAGCCCTAAAACTGGGCAAAAGCCTAGGGGTGAGGGTATCGAGGTGGGAGAGAGGAAGGGGGATGTATATGAGATCTGGGGGGGCATTGTAAGGAAGGGTAGGGACAAGGGGTGGGGGTGGTATTACTAAATGCCAGGAGCCTAGGTAACAAGAGGCTGGAGTTCCAGGCCATGGTATTTGTTGGAGGGGTAGATGTTGTGGCAGTCACGGAAACTTGGGCTAACCCTAGCCATGGTTGGGATCTAAATGTGAGTGGATACACAGTGCTCAGGAAGGATAGAAAGGAGGGTAGAGGGGGAGGAGTGGCTATGTTCATTAGAGACAACATAGAGATTAGTCGGGTAGAAGATGCAGAGGGAAATGTGGAGGCCTTATGGGTCCTCGTGTGAACCCCTGCAGGAGGAAAGATCAAGATGGCAGTGGTTTACAGGCCCCCAGGGATAGGTGAGGTTCTGGAGGAGTGTCTGCTGGATAACACTAAGGGCCAGTGTGGACTAAAAGGGGAGGGAATTGTGTTGATGGGGGGATCTAAATATGCCAGCTACTGACTGGGGCACCATGACTTCCTTGATGGCCAGGGAACAGAGGCTGATGGATGGCTTCCAGGATATGTTCCTCACTCAGCAGGTGATGGAGCCTACGAGGGATGGTCATGTCCTGGATGTGGTTCTTGCGGACCGGGATCTAAGTAAGTAAGTAAATCATTTTTATTCAGAGAATACTGGAGAAATTCTGTATCTGGTACGGGATCTGGAGGTGGAGGATCCCCTGGCAGGAAGCGATCATGATACGGTCTGGTTTTGGCTAAATTTTTTGGGGGGATAGGTCCAGAACAATGGCTGTTGACTTTAGGGGTGGACTTTAGGGGCATGGGGGGAGATTCTCAAGGAGCATTTGAAGGGGATTACACAAAGGACGGATGTAGAAGGGAGATGGGAGGTCATAAAACAGGGACTTCAGGAGGCCGTCATGACCTGTGCAAAAGTGAAGCGCAAGGGGGAGAGGTCACGTAAACTGTGCTGGTGATCCAAAGAGGTTCAGGAGGCTGTAAGGGAGAAGAGGGCTGCCTACAGAGAATACAAAAGAATGGGGGGAGATAAGGACAAGTACAGTCATGCATCCAAACACGCCACCTGGTTGGTGAGGGAGCAAAGTCCAGAAAAGAGCAGTGGCTTGCACAGGGATAAGGGGTGGGGAAAAGGGGTTCTTTAGGTATATTAGGGAGCGGAGAAAAAACAAGGGCCAGATCGGCAGACTGAGAACAAAAGGGGGGGGGGTGGAGGAGGTGAGGGAACAGGCGGAGGTATTAAATGAGTATTTTGCCTCCGTGTTCACTAGTGAGGGGGATGGGAAACTTACAAAGTGGGAGCTGTTGGATTTGGAAGGGGCAGGGGGTACGACTGCTGGATTGCCAGATATAGCAAAGGTGGGTGGGAGGGTTACCTCAGGGGTATCACACCAGGAAGGATCTGCTAAAAGGAGGGGAGGGACCGACGATGCTATAACCATAGAAAGGGCGTGGAAAGCCCTTAAAGCTCTTAAAAAGGATAAATCTCCAGGCCCAGATAGCATACATCCCACAGTGCTATGGGAGATGGCAGATATACTGGCTGCACCACTGGTGGAACTCTTCAATTTGTCACCTGAGACAGGGTGGGTACCTAGGGATTGGAGGGTGGCACATGTGATGCCTATCCATAAAGGGGGAACTAGGGAGGTGCTGGGTAACTATAGACCCATCAGTTTACATCGGTGTTGGGTAAGCTGCTGGAGAGTATACTTAAGGAACATTTGGGGGGTTCTTGAAGGGTATGGGATTTCAGGATAGTCATCAACATGGGTCTGTGCCTGGTAGATCGTGTCAAACTAACCTTGTGGAGTTCTATGAATGGGTGACATCGGAACTAGACAAGGAAAGACCTGTGGATGTACTGTTCTTGGACTTCAGCAAGGTGCTTGACACGGTCCCTCACATTGGACTACTGGATAAATTGAGGGGGATGGGGGTAGGCCCATTGATGGTCAGATGGATTGGAAACTGGCGGGCTGGGCACAACCAGAGAGTTGTGGTTGGAAGGGAGGTCTCGACTCCTAGGGAGGTCATTAGTGGGGTACCTCAGGGCTCGGTCCTGGATCCGATCCTATTTAGTGCCTACATCTCTGATATCAGGGAGGGTATCGGGTGTGAAATTAGTTTCTTTGTGGATGACTCCAAGCTGGGTGCAGTGGTGGAGGAGAAGGAGGGGAGGTTGGCCCTGCAAAGGGAACTGGAGACCCTGGATAGGTGGGCCCGCACCTGGAAATTAAAATTTAACTCCTCTAAGTGCTAGGTGTTACATCAAAGGAGAGGGAACCCCAAACATGAATGCACCCTGGGAGGGGATGAGTTGAAGGCCACAGCAGGGAAAAAAGACCTGGGGGTCCTGGTGGATGTCAACATGAACAACTCTGAGCAGTGCAGAGGGGTGGCATGAAAAGGCAAATAGGATGTTGTGCTGCATCACACGGGGGGATTACCTGGAGGAGCAGGGATGTGATTCTGCTGCTGTACAATGGCTTGGTCAGATCACACCTTGAGTACTGTGTGCAGTACTGGAGGCCGCACTTGAGGAAGGACATCCAGCTCCTGGAAAGGGTCCAGAGGAGAGCAACCAAAATGATCCGGGGTCTAGGGGAGATGACGTATGAGGGGAGACTACAGGAGTTAGGCCTGTTCTCGTTAGAAGACAGGAGGGATCGGGGGGACATGATTAAGGTCTTCAAGTACCTTAAAGGAATAGAAAGGGTAAATCGGGAGGGAGTCTTTAGGCTGGAGGAGGGTGCAGTCACCAGAGGGCATAGTTTGAAGCTCGAAGGAGGAAGGATGAGGGGGAAAGGAGGAGGAGGAGGTATTTCACTGAGAGAGTGGTGGAACCATGGAATGTGCTGCCTGAAGAGCTGGTTCAGGCTTCTATGGTGAAGGGGTTCAAGAGAGGGTAGGACAGGTACAGGAAAGGGATGAAGCAGAGGTTGGCTTTCCCTGGGGGACTGAGATGGAGGACAGGGGACACAGGGGTACAACAAGGGGGGATGGCTTCGGTACCCACCCTGGGGTCTGAGGCTTGAGCAGACTCGATAGACCGTAAGGCCTAATCTGCTGATGACTAGTATGTTAGTATGTAAGTTAACTCAGAGAAAGGAGGGAGGGATTAGGCTATTCATTGCAGGAAACCGGCTGGGCCAATTTACTTTGTCAAGGGGAGTGGGTGGAAGGAAAAAGGACATAGCTAGTAGGAAAGCGTAGAGTAGTGGGGGAGATAGCATGAGTGAAGAGCGGGATGGGAATAATACAAAAAGTGGGATGGGGTAAAGGGAAAAAATGGTTAAGTACCTATTCTGGGGGTTTAAAACAGAGACCTCTATTGGTCAGTCTAGATATTGCAGGCATCCTTTTCTTACACAATTTTGGACTCTTAGCATAAGCTTGACACCAAAGAAAAATAAAAGTATTCTTACCCATAATTACACACTTGAACTGCTTACAGTCCTTCAGGCCCTATATCATAAACACAGAAAAGTATCATCACGCTCCCGCATTCTGACAGGAGCTGTCACTTCAGACCTGTCACTTCACCAGCGGGAAGTAAAAGTGAAACATCTATAGAGAATGACAAATGATCTTTTTGGGCTACTTGCATCACAAAAACATTTTTTCAGAAACTTTTCTACATCTTTACTGCTGTAAACACTACTGAAATAGGAGACTGCACTTTGATTAGGGAGACAGAAAAATCAGCTGCTTCTGTGGTCACTACAAAAATAGGAGACTACATCTCTCAATAAAGAAATCTTGTCAGCTAGATACTATATGCACAATGCCTTGTTTTGAAAATAAACATATGAGAGCTTTTATTGTTGAAACCACTACAGAAATATGAGACTGCACCTCACAGTAAGGAAAATGGAAAACAATGTCTTACTGTGCCTACAATGTCTTGCTACATATGTACCTACTGTGTACCTCTTTCCCTTTCCCCCAGGATGCATCTGGAAACGAGCTTGTCTGTGCAGTATGTCCTTCCTGGTGAAACCTTTAAATAAATATATATGTAACCCCCCTGCACATGGGGGTTCCCAAAAGACTTCCAGGAGCTTGCTTGAATGCTCCAAGCCTGAATGGTGTTTGGCATTTAAGCCATTTATCAGTGAGTGTTTTTAGAGCCTTCTGGTACTGTCTCTTTAAGAGCTGTCTGCTTGCAGACATAATTAGTTTGTATGGGGGGACTGTGTGCTTCTCTGAGTACCACTCAAGCTGCTGCCAATTCACTTCATTTTGCAGTCACTAGGAGTGCAAAGGGAACCTATCTGAAAGATGTAACTGCTTGCCAGAAATTATTTAGAGTAATAATGAAATTACAGTTTGTCTAACCTGCTTTCTTTGCAGTCAGAACTGTGTCTGCTAGTTCCCCATTCTAGTTTTGAACTGCTGAACTGGACCAATCAGTGTGGGGTAAGCTAGCTCTAAAATGATGCCTTGGACGAATCAGAACTTGGACTCATAATCTGAGCCAGCCACAAGAGGATTGTATGGGCAGTGACTCTGGGAGATGTAGTTTAGACTTCAGTGCCTTTTGGACCAACAGCAGCAGTCTATGTGAGTGACAGCCAATCCAGTCAAGAACTGGAGGAACTCAAAGGAAGTGCCGGTTTAGTCAGTTGGAGTTCAGTTGAGCTTTGGCAGTGAAGAAGGAAGGAGCCCTGTGCTTTTTCAGTGTGCAGTTTTAGTCAAAAACGTGTGTAAGGCCCAGAGTTCGGTCTGCAGCTTGTTAGGACTGAATCTGTCCTGTGAAAAGAATCAAAGGATCTCTGAAGAGTAGAAACCAGGCTCACCCTGTAGAAGACTGGAAGAATTGCTGAAAATTGCACTCGGTCTGTCAGGAACTGAATCTGCTGTGTGTTCTCCCGGTATTGTGCAGTAATTGCGATCGGGATACAGATGCAGCCTGCCTGGTATAGTACTTTCTTTTATATGGATGTGTGAAGAGGTTTGTGTACCTCAAGTGAGCCCTGCTGACATTGAAGGACCCTATCTTATTTGAGGTCGTGAGTACTAATTCAGGGTTGCTCCTGTTGAATTGCCACATTAAATCCAAATGGAATTACTGTACTGCTGACTGTTTAATTCTCCTTTTCTCTGTGTGAAAGGCCCCTACCAGCTGCCACGGTTTGGACTAGCCACTAGGGCTTGGGTACCCAGGGACAGTAACTGATAGGGATAGGCCTGTGCACAGAGCCATAGTGTAGATTATTAGAGTGATAAGCTAATTAACCTGATTTCCCTGTCCTTGTTATATCCCCTAAATAAATCAGAGCTGCTTGTTTCAGCAAAGTTATACTGCCTGAGGTATTTGTCTATGTTAAAGTACTGTACTGTGATTGTTGCACTGTATCTCATTTCACAGGAGGTCCCAGTGCCGGAACCAGACCTGGGGGTAAGTGTATACTGTGAAGGTAATTCTGATATATTGTGTGGGCCACTAGTGGGAAGAAAGGGGGTTGCAGTGTCCCAGAGGGCTGTGACCAAGTTAGTTTAACTATTGCAAACCCTGACCTCTGGGTGGAGGCACCGCCATTGGATCCAGGCCCCTCAACCTGTTAGTGGCAAATCAGGCAGGGGTAGTAGCCCTGGGATAGCGCCATCTGGGGTTACATCTTGGAGGCTCACCGCTGGGATTGTGTGTGTCCTCTAGTGGCCATATCTACGAACCACTGTTAAGAAAAAATGGGTACCCCGACAGAAGTGGCTGTACCGGCTGGTGGAGTGGTGTACTGGGAGAGAGATCGACCCCAAAATGCTATGCTTATCCTGGACATCCCCTGGGTATCAATACGGACACTGTGCAGGGAGTACTTTCCAAGGTGGAAGGTTTACAAAACCCTGTGGTGGTGGGTCGGGCATGCTAATCTGCTCACCCACACTTTCCTGGCCCTAGTAGAGTTTAAGGATCCCATAGATAGCTCCAAAGTGCCACAGACCATTACCCCAGAGGGAGCCCTCACTGCTTGGAGAGTGATAACTAAGGACAGTAAAGACCCGGGGGGGAATCAGCCCCCACCACTATCTGAAACTTTTGAGGAGAAATTTGCTGAATGGTTGCTGGGAGAGGGGAAAACTGTGGAGGACTTGAAGAAACTATTCTTGCCACCTGAGGTGTTCCTCCCCAACACCCTCCTGCTCCAGTGCCCGTAATGGTGGCTGAACCAATGCAGACTCCTATTTCTGCACCTGCCATTAGTCACGACTCTTACCGAAGGTTGAGGATCTTCTCTGGCACCTTCCCCACCCCCCAAGGGGAGGATGACTGGGAGACCTGGATAGACTATGTTGCCTCCCAAGTGCTAGAATGGCAATGCTCGGAAGGTGAAAAGCGAAAGAGGGTTAGTGAGAGCCTCCGAGGTCCTGCCCTGGCTACCATCCGTGCTAAACGGGCCAGTAACCCTGAAGCGACTGCACAGGCCTATCTTTGAGGCCTTGGAGAATGTGTATGGAGCCCAGATTCTGATGAGGACCTATGGTGGAAGAGTAGAGATGCACAACAGTACCAAGGAGTTGTTGTCTGTGTATGTATCTCGGCTGGAAAAATTGTTGCAAGAATGCCTCAGAAAGGTAGTTTGCCAGCTGATTGAACTGGACCGAACCAGGCTGGACAGGATCCTTAAGTCTGCCCCTTCTCAGAACTGCTGTTGCTTCAGTTACACCTGGCAGATCGACTGGAATCCCCACCTCCTATGATGAGTTAATGAGAGAAATTCGAGGAGTTGAGAAAAAGACGACCTCGGGAGGGACCTGCACCAATAGCTGCGGCTACGACCGAGTGACTGAGGTGACCCATCAAGTGAAGTTCAGGGGCAGAGGTTGGCAGTCAATGAAGTGCTCTGACAAGGAAAAAGATATGTCACAATGGGGCGAACTGTTGAGAGAGATCCGAATTCAAAAACAGTCCTTTATGAAGGCCACGCCTGCAAGTACCGGGCCCTGACCTATATCCGCTTCATCTGCTATGGGGGTGGGGTACCCACCCATGTATCTCCTGCTGATAACAGCTCCAACTCGATTCCTTGACCATGGAAGTGGAGAAACTGACGAGATGTCTCCAAATGCTTATCACGCCGCAGACAGAGATGGCACCAAGGTTTCCAGTTAGTATACCCCATCCCTGGCTCCCAGTGTGGCGCCTCGACCAGCTCAAACTCCAGAAAGTATGTTTTGCTATAATTTGGAAGATGGGCACATGAAAGGGAATGCCAGTCCCCAAAGACACTGACAAAGTTGCATATAGGCTACAAGGAGAGCTTGGAGAAGAAATCAGTGGTTAAGAGGTGCACGACATGATCCCAGTGAGGGCACCAAAATGCTAATTCACGTCCTTTGTGGCAAGGTCAGTTGCCCAGGCCCCACTACCGCCTCTCCAGACTGGTCCAGAATAGTGGGTCCCTCCATGGAGACCACTGTAAAGGTGAGCAGTGTCTACAAGAGCTATATTAGACAGTGGCTCCCAAGTGACAATTATGTTCCAAGATTGGTATCAGAAGCATTTGTCAGACGTACCCTTACAACCATTAGAAGGACTGCATGTATGGGGGTTAAGTGAGAAGGCCTACCCTATTCCGGGTATATCCGAATTTGGCTGTCTTTCCCACCTCCGTGGCTGGAGTGGCCGAACAAGTAGAGACCCTAGCCTTAGTGTGTCCCCCACTGGACTGTATGATGGTGTCCCTTTGTTGATTGGAACAAATGCTCATATGTTCGGAAGGCTGGCACAGTTGTGTTATGAAAACAGGGGTCAAAGACTAGTAGAGCTTTAAGAGTTCGGCTTTAATTAAGAAGGCCTATGAGGCACAGAGAGATGCTGAAAAACAGAACCAGAGGAACCGGTCGGAATTGTATGGAAGAAGGATCCTGAGTCTCTGATCCTGGCGTCAAATGCCCAGTGTACCTTACAGGAGAGGTCCGTATCAGAAAGGATGTTAAGAATAAAATATTAATGTTGGATGCACCAGGCGATGGAAAATTGCCAGAGGGACTGCTGGTCAAGCCTAGTATTTTGCCGCTAGAGCCCATGCTTATGCCAGAAGGGTAATGGTCCAAGTTCATAATGTGTCTGAAAGAGACATTCGAGTAAACAGAGGTTGCATCTAGCTAATGTGCATTGTGCAGACACTGCAGTGCTACCCAGCAGCAAGAGTTCAAGGAAGAATGACAGAGTAACGCCTGACTTGTTTGATTTCGCGACTCCCGCTGCCAGCTGAATGGAAAGTGAAGATCAGTGAGAAGCTTGCCCAGAGAGACCAGGTGTTTTCTTTAAAGGAATGGGATGTAGGATGCGTGCAAGGAGCTGAGCACAATATCCGACTGCATGACGAAAGACCATTTCGTGAGAGGTCTCGACGCCTGGCACCTGCTGACATAGATGATGTGAGGCGGCATCTGCAAGAGATGTTAGCTGCTGGTGTAATACAAGAATCCAGAAGCCCTTATGCTTCCCCATTGTGGTAGTGAGGAAAAGAATGGAACAGTAAGGATGTGTGTGGATTATCGCACCTTAAACCGCGGACTATCCCTGATCAGTACACAATGCCCGCATTCAGGATGCTTTGGACTGCCTAAGCGGAGCAAGTGGTTCTCTGTGCTGGATCTCCGCAGTGGGTACTAGCAGATCCCATGGCCCCAGAGGACCGTGAAAAGGACAGCCTTTATCTGTCCGCTGCTTCTATGAATTCATGAGGATGCCTCAAGGATTTCAGTGCCCCAGCCACTTTTCAACGATTGATGGAGGCGTGCAGTGGGGACATGAACTTACTAGAGTGCCTGGTATACCTAGATGATGTTATTGTGTTTGGCAGCTCACTGGAGGAACATGAGAGCAGATTATTTAAGGTATTGGACCGACTGGAGGACTTTGGCCTTAAACTGTCCATTGATAAGTGTCAATTTTTCAAACATCAGTAAAGTATGTGGACACATAGTATCCACCGAGGAATAGAGACCGACCCAAGTAAAGTTGAGGCCTTGACCACCTGGCCACAGCCCAAAAATCTAAAAGAACTGCAAAGATTCCTGGGATTCTGTGGTTATTATCGACGCTTCATCAAGGACTATTCAAGAGTGATCCGCCCTTTACTTAACCTTACTCAAGGGTATCCCCCAACCCACAAAAAATACCAAAAGTCAGCATCCCTCAAGACTGAAAGAGTGTATTTTCATCCGAGTGAAGTATTTGGGGCCCGCTGGACTCCTGATTGTGAGACTGCTTTTCATGAGATCATATATCAACTTACCCATGCTCCAGTGCTGGCCTATGCCGATCCAAGAAAACCTTACATCCTGCACACTGATGCTAGCTTGCAAGGGTTGGGGGCTGTGTTGTACCAAGAGACACAGAATGGCCTGAGACCAGTGGCCTTTGCCAGTAGAAGCCTGACCCCATCCGAAAAGAACTATCCTGTACATAAGTTAGAGTTCCTAGCTTTGAAGTGGGCTATTGTTGACCAATTCCATGAGTACTTGTATGGGGCTAAAATACTAGTAAAACTGACAATAATCCTTTAACCCATGTGCAGACCTCAGCTAAGTTGGATGCCACTGGCCATAGGTGGCTTTCTGCATTATCTACATATGACTATGCTCTCGAATACCGAGCAGGTCTGAACCACATAGATGCTGATGCTCTCTCCGGAGGCCTGTTCCCCAGAATGATTGGGTCCGATTGGCAGAACCTGACACTCGGGCACTCCTGCAGTTTGACAGGGAGGAACAATGTCCACGGACGCAGTGGACTGCATGGTGGATTGTTTCGGAGCCTCTGAGAATTGCATACCTGCTGCTTATTGCCACTTTTCTGCAATAGACATTGGTGCACTGCCTCAGCTGGACAATGACAGTATTCGGCGGGCTCAATCCGATCCCATGATCAAAGCAGCTTTAGAAGCCCTCTATGCAGGAAAAGATGTGTCCAAATTACGCCCACTGATTTGAGAACTGCACTGTTATACAAAGAAGGTCCTAAGTTGAAACTGATCAATAAACTGTTATACAGAGAAACAGTAGACAGAGGACAAGTAGACAAACAACAACTAGTGCTGCCCACTGCCTTTCGAGACTCAGTACTGAGGTCCTTGCACAACCACATGGGGCACCTTGTATAGACAGAACACTTGACTTGGTGAGATCCAGATTCTATTGGCCTAAGATGGGGGCTGATGTGGAGCAACACATTCGAACTTGTAGTCGCTGCTTACAGAGGAAAGCTTTGCCCCAGAGGGCTGCTCCCCTTAACATCACCACCAGTGCACCCATGGAGCTGGTCTGTATTGATTTTCTAAGTTTGGAGTCAGATCAAAGAAATATCAGTAATGTGCTGGTGGTCACTGACCATTTCACGAGATATGCCCAAGCTTTCCCACCAAAGACCAGAAAGCATCCACTGTGGCCAAAGTACTTGTAGAAAACTTTTTGTTCACTATGGGGCTCCACAAAGAATCCATTCTGATCAAGGGAGAGACTTTGAGAGTCGTCTGATCAAAGAGATGCTTTCTCTGTGGGGAGTGCGAAAGTCCAGAACCACTCCTTACCACCCCAGGGGACCCACAGCCTGAACGCTTCAACAGCACTTTGCTAGATATGCTAGGCACCTGCACCCAAAGGACAAGCCTAGATGGAGCCAACAAATTAGCACCCTGGTACATGCTTATAACTGCACCAAAAGTGATGCCACTGGATTCTCCCCTACCGCCTGATGTTTGGAAGAGAAGCTCGACTACCAGTAGATGTGTGTTTTGGGGTCTCTCCTGATGGGGTTCAGGCTGACAACTATTTACAGTATGTGCAAAGATAAGGCCCAGCTAACTCATGCGTACCAACTGGCTCAAACCATGGCTGCCAAAAGAAATCTGGCCAACAAAGAAAGGTATGATAAAAGGTGAAAGCAGAGGAACCCAGGAGGGAGATCGGTATTGCTAAGAAATCTGGGATTGCATGGCAAGCACAAGATTGCTGACAGATGGCACCATCTCCCTCACATTGTAGTGGGCAAACTAGATGATCTGCCAGTGTACAAAGTAAGGCCTGAGAATAATTCAAAAGATGTAAAAACAATGCATAGAAATCATTTACTGCCCATTGGACAAATCTTAATTGAGTCTGAGCCCCTAGAAGATGCCCCCTCTGGACCAGTGACTAGAGCTGCTGCTAAGAAAAGATCAAGAAAGTCTGCACCTACAGAAGCAAAGTTAAAGTGTCCCCTCCACAAGTCCCAGTTGAGCATGACTGTCAGTCCATATCGGAAGAAAGTGAGAGTGACTTTGAATACTATCCTTCTTACGAACTGAGTCAATTGTTTCGAGGCAATCCCTAGTCAATACTGGAGACAAAGCTGGGCCTTCTGGACTGTCTAAGCCCCCAGCTTCGTCCCTGGAGCCAATGCTCCCAGAAAGTGAAGTGCAAAGCATCAGATCAGATGAAATGGAATCATTGTGCATGGTTGAACTGTTTGAGCTTTCAGGAGGAAAATGATAGATTGGGGCAGACTGGTGATACACCTGAACAAGAAGAGTATTTGAGTGCCCTGACAGTCCACTGCCAGTGTCCAAAGCTCTCCATGCGAGCCAAATGTTGTGGACTCAGAAACTGTAACTCCTGGAGCTGAAAGTGCCCCAAGTTCTAGCCTCTCTACCCCCATGGAGACTCCCCTGACAAGTGTGGACAATGCTGAAAATGAGGCTCAGAGTGCAGAGACTGTAACAGTTCCCCCTAGAAAGACTGGTCGAGCTGTAAAGCCTGTGGTGCACCTCAGTTATGATTCCCTTGGGAGGCCTGTGGATTTGCCTCTCAATGTTGTCCATAAAGGAGTGTATGTGTCCCCGAGCTCATTGCCCAAACTGAGCGTCAGTGCTAACTCAAGTTACTTGTGTTGCCCTCTAAGTATGGTGCCCTTGCCCCATCCAGCCCCAAGGTAACTGATAGAGGAAGGGCCCCTCTCTTCAGGTTTCATGTACAAGAGGTAATAACTTGAGTTATGGTACAATGTGTATGTAATACTGTGTAAAGAGTGACGACTGCAATGTTTCAGAAATGTGTTCTTGGTAAAATGATATATTGACTGATGATTACATATGCGAGCCTAATGCAAATGTATATGGTTGCAGTTGAAACTTAGGGGTACTTGCTTGGCGGATCAAGCTTTCCCAGGCCAGGAAGGGTGTAACCCCCTGCACATGGGGTGTCCCAAAAGACTTCCAGGAGCTTGCTTGAATGCTCCAAGCCTGAATGGTGTTTGGCATTTAAGCCATTTATCAGTGAGTGTTTTAGAGCCTTCTGGTACTGTCTCTTTAAGAGCTGTCTGCTTGCAGACATAATTAGTTGTATGGGGGGACTGTGTGCTTCTCTGAGTACCACTCAAGCTGCTGCCAATTCACTTCATTTTGCAGTCACTAGGAGTGCAAAGGGAACCTATCTGAAAGATGTAACTGCTGCCAGAAATTATTTAGAGTAATAATGAAATTACAGTTTGTCTAACCTGCTTTCTTTGCAGTCAGAACTGTGTCTGCTAGTTCCCATTCTAGTTTTGAACTGCTGAACTGGACCAATCAGTGTGGGGTAAGCTAGCTCTAAAATGATGCCTTGGACGAATCAGAACTTGGACTCATAATCTGAGCCAGCCACAAGAGGATTGTATGGGCAGTGACTCTGGGAGATGTAGTTTAGACTTCAGTGCCTTTTGGACCAACAGCAGTCTATTGTGAGTGACAGCCAATCCAGTCAAGAACTGGGAGGAACTCAAAGGAAGTGCCGGTTTCGTCAGTTGGAGTTCAGTTGAGCTTTGGCAGTGAAGAAGGAAGGAGCCCTGTGCTTTTCAGTGTGCAGTTTTAGTCAAAAAGCGTGTGAAGGCCCAGAGTTCGGTCTGCAGCTTGTTAGGACTGAATCAGTCCTGTGAAAAGAATCAAAGGATCTCTGAAGAGTAGAAACCAGGCTCACCCTTAGAAGATGGAAGAATTGCTGAAAATTGCACTCGGTCTGTCAGGAACTGAATCTGCTGTGTGTTCTCCGGTATTGTGCAGTAATTGCGATCGGGATACAGATGCAGCCTGCCTGGTATAGTACTTTCTTTATATGGATGTGTGAAGAGGTTTGTGTACCTCAAGTGAGCCCTGCTGACATTGAAGGACCCTATCTTATTTGGAGGTCGTGAGTACTAATTCAGGGTTGCTCCTGTTGAATTGCCACATTAAATCCAAATGGAATTACTGTACTGCTGACTGTTTAATTCTCCTTTTCTTGTGTGAAAGGGCCCCCACCAGCTGCCACGGTTTGACTAGCCACTAGGGCTTGGGTACCCAGGGACAGTAACTGATAGGGATAGGCCTGTGCACAGAGCCATAGGTAGATTATTAGAGTGATAAGCTAATTAACCTGATTTCCCTGTCCTTGTTATATCCCCTAAATAAATCAGAGCTGCTTGTTTCAGCAAAGTTATACTGCCTGAGGTATTTGTCTATGTTAAAGTACTGTACTGTGATTGTTGCACTGTATCTCATTTCACAGGAGGTCCCAGTGCCGGAACCAGACCTGGGGGTAAGTGTATACTGTGAAGGTAATTCTGATATATTGTGTGGGCCACTAGTGGGAAGAAAGGGGGGGTTGCAGTGTCCCAGAGGGCTGTGACCAAGTTAGTTTAACTATTGCAAACCCTGACCTCTGGGTGGAGGCACCCGCCATTGGATCCAGGCCCCTCAACCTGTTAGTGGCAAATCAGGCAGGGGTAGTAGCCCCTGGGATAGCGCCATCTAGGGGTTACATATAAATATGTCTACATATTAAGTGCTATACCGCAGTCACCATTACCAAATAAGGGACTGCACTTCTGAGTAACGAACATTTAAGTCAACATTATAATTTACCCAGAATTCCTTGCAGCTGTATGTAAAACATTGACCGTTCCCTTGCATGACATAATTCTGGGGGTGTGGCCACACACAGAAAACTGGAGGGCGGGCAGAAACCAAGTGCTGATAAAACGTTAAAAAAATGACTATGACAGATTTTTTTTACAAAACAAATTGCAGCTTCAACATCTGAAGCATGGGTGGCAATGGCATACTATGGGAAAAAGTCATCTGCGAAACCTTAGAAAATCACTTCATGGGAATGGGTAATTTTTTTCCATATGGTATATTTGATTAATCATGTTCTGCTGTGTGTTGAGTAAGGGGAGCTCCGGGGTGAGCCAAAGTTTGATGATCTTCTTATAGCGGCCATGACCCAGATTCCCAAAGGGTAACATGCAAGGGGGTCACTCAGACCCCTAGGGTAGTCTAATAGCAAGAAGTTCTCTACAGTAAGGACACATGGAGCCCCCATGAGTCCCTGAAGCTCTTTCTCCAGCCCCTCTAAAGAAGGGGGCCAAGGCAGGGCAGGACCACATAATGTGGGAGAGGTATGCCCTGAGTTCTTCACATCCTCTCCAGCAGGAAGAGTCATATGTCACGGAGTAGTGTGCAGTTATTACCTGCATTCTAAAATACTGCTATAAGTGCTTCCATGCATATTTTCTCTGCTGGTGTGAACTTGTAAACTTAGAAGCATGGAGACAGGCTCTATGCCAGGTCTGAACCGGTATGGCTATGTCGAACTCCTTCTCCTAGTTCATAAGTGTATCTAAGGGAGAGGGGACAGAGATGTCCAGTAGGGATCTGTAGTGGCAGGAGATCATATGGGCAACCCATATGTGGCTGGCAGTATAGCCTAGAGGTTAGAGTAATGAGCTGTGAACGAGCTTGGTACATCCAGCAGACCAGACCTGGGTTTGATTATCACAACCTCCAGTTGCATACTGTGTGACACTGAGCAAGTCACTTAACCGCCCAGTGCTCCCAGGTGACCCCTGAAAACAGGCACTTGAGCCTAGTGGGCCTTACCCGGTTGCCAAACACAAAAATAAAAAAATAAATAAAACCATTCCTGTTTGGACAAAAGTAATGAAAAATTGAATTATGGTGGGTAGGCATCCAGTGACCAGAAATGTAAGGGTAATTTACCTATATAATGTCATAATTGGAGACACTGATTTCTCTGACCCCTGTCACTCATGGTCCGGTTAATTAAGTGACTTTGGGACTAACGTATGTGGGATTTGTTTTCCTTTCTTGTAGGTTCCAAGAAGACAGAGTTGGGAAGCCGTAATACAGAAGCTTTTAAGATCAATTAGTTTTACTAATACTTATAAGTCAGGTTTTAGTTGTACAACTCACTTAATGAGTTCCAAATTAACTCAGCAAAGTTACTGTGTTTGCACCTATATTTTGTATAAGAAGTGCCATTAATTGGTTATATAGGAACTGTATAAAGTTGTGGTACATACTACCTGTGTAACAATTTTCTTAGCCACCAAAGTCATTGTCACGGCTGGCAACGTGGTACACCATTACTTAAAATCTTAGAGGTACACCCCCCACTCCTTGGATTAAAGAACGCGAGACAACATTTACTGTGGTAGTGTATTTCTGTAGCACTTTTCTGGGCTTATATAACTCTGTATGTGTGTTTCTGCTGGTTCAGTTGGAAGACAATGAACATAAATAAAAAAATTAAATAAAATACAATAATAAATAATTGCAGAGATTGGTAAAAATTGGCCCAAAAGCAGTTTGTAGCTCTAAAAAGGACTTTGTTCTGGCCCCGTCCATGAGTTGGTAAAGGTACTGGAGGGAGATACAGCACCATTCCCAGTGTTGAAACCTCAGATCAATACAGTTAGGGTGGAAGGATTCCAGGAGCAAGATAGGGCAAAAAAGGGGGGAGGGTCTAGCCCTCCTTCCTCTTTTAAGTATAAATCTACTCTTTAATACCCTATTGTTTCTTTACTAGTAAAGTCACATAGAGCAATATCTAGCACATTATCAGTAAGGAAATGAACCCATATAAGCCAGAATTGCATAAGAACTTGTATTTCTCCTCATGGGATGAAAGCTGGACACTGGAAACTGCGAGCATAACATCATTTACCAGATATACTCTGGGAAGCCAGTTAGAGTACTGATGGACATCAATGTGCTCCTCTGTCCAGGGCCTATTGTTGGCAGACTTTGTGACTATATTACAAAGAGGAGAACAGTAATAATGTCAGTACAGTCTGTTAAGGCTGGAAATATACATATAATGGCACAAGCATATATTTGAATGACTGTGTACTCAATGTGTCTTATATTGTAACTTTCATTTGTGTTTTCTAATAAAGATTGAAATTTGCCAGCCCGGTGGCGCCGAGGGCTGAGGCGCTGGATGCAACACCTCGCGCTACGCCGGAGACCCAGGTTCGGGAGCGGACCCGGGCCATCGGGGGTCGGATGGGGGGAGGTGGACTGAGCATCCCAATGGATGCTCTCCTCCTCCAGGGGTGGGTTACTGGGTTACTTCAAGTACCCGTAGCTCCTCTGCCTGTGAAAGCATGGGCGGTAGGGGCACACGGCTCTCCGGAGTCAGGGAAGGGAGGACGCTGTCGGGTACTTGACGATGGCATGCGTCAACATGTCATTCATCTGGATGAATGTCCTCTGTGCCAGCATCCTCAGGGGATAGGGAGAAAATGAGGGAAAAATGAATGCACCCCCAGGCCGAACAAGCAATATGAAACCAGGCGGGATCCTGGTGGCAGGACCTAGTGGATGGAGTAGGAGGGGGTACAAGGCCCCCTCTGAAGCCGAGGAGCCGGGCAAGTATGAAAAAAAATTTGAAATTTAAGAAAAAAACCGGCGAGGAAAGTCAACAGGAGAAGAAGTTTTTTCACAATTATATGCCACACCTTAATTTGATGTCATAACCATAAATTTTCAGGGGGTGTTTCAACAACTGCGACATCCCGATGATACGTTGCTCCAATAAATAAATGATTAGGGAGGATGTCACGCTCCATCCTGAGCCAGACCACTGGGGTGCCTCCTAGACGGTGAGAAAAAGAAAAACACAGGTGAGAGGCCCAATAATATATCTGCAGGTGAGGTAATGCCATGCCTCCCCCATCCCTGGGGAGAAATAAGACCTGCATTTTAATACATGGCCTCTGATCAGCCCAAGTAAAACATGAACTCTCCCTCTTCCACTGGCAGAAGAGGGCCTGTTCAAGAAAAAGTGGAATATTTTGAAACAGGTATGACGCCATCTGCAGGGTTATCATGCATAAAACCTCAGTGCGTCTCAAGAGGCTAAGGGAAAGTGTGTTCCAGCTTGTAAGGTCCTGGGTCAGTTGAGTGGTAAAAGGGAGATCATTTTCAGTAAAGTAACCTTCTGGGCATCGAGTAATATATTTATTTTTATGTATTTATAATTTGGAAAACACCTTTGAGCACAAGTGCTCTTTTGCAAAGGTTCCACGTCTGACAAGTACAATGAATGAAAAATACATCATACAATCACCAGATCAAGAACAGCCTGCTCAGGTACAAGCAACAGTAAATTATCAGTCAGGGAAATACACACACTCTAGCATAACAGTCCCAAGGGGACAAAGTTTACAAGTGCCAGTAAAGTACAAGCACAAGATAAAACATAGTATACTGGTCAGCAATCAATTAAAAGCAGCAGCAGGCTGATTTCAAGGCGAGTTCTTCTTTTAGGAATTTTTTTAAATTGTGCCATTTTGGAAAGTCCCACTAGGGATCCAGGGAGTTAGTTAAGCCACTGGTGAGCATGAACCACAAAAGAGCGCCTACTCAGGCTTGTTTTTCGGAAGGGGACTTCAATAGCTTGTCTAGCCATACTTTTTGTGGAATATTGGTTTGTGACCAGGCAGACGGAATCTTTGATTGCAGCTGGGGGTGGTGGTGTGAGGCCCAAAAGAGCTTTTTAGCCATCAGATAGGTCTGAGCTATTTTAAGCTGTCCTGAAGTAGTAACCATTTGTTGAGAGCATACAATGTGCAGCTATCTGTGAGCCTGCTCACACGGCTGGCAAAGCGACAGGCTTTAATACCTTCCTTACTCTAGAGAGGGTAGTTTCACCACTTGGCGGATGTCCCTTTATATACCAGCAGATACTTGAGTTTAGGCATGTCCCATCCAAATGGATAGGTTTCCCTGATGGTAAGTGATGAGGTATAAACCAAACAGAGGGACTCTGTCTTAGCGGTGTTAATTTTATCTCCGGAGACCCTGCCATACTCATGGATAATGTTGAAAGCAGCGAAATGAATACTTCCGATTGGGAGAGATAACGGAGGATATAATCCGTATACAGAGCTATGCAGTGCCCCCCTTCCCCCCACAGGAACATCTTGTATCAGCAGATCTACTCTGATGGCCTAAGCCAGAGGTTCAATATAAAGGGCAAATCGCAGAGAGGATAAGAGACATCCCTGTTGCACGCTGCATCTCAAGGGGACACCCGTCAAGTGGTAACCATTGATCTTGACACATGACTGAGGGGAAAAATAGATACTCTGAATGAAAGTGATAAAGGAGACTGGGAATCCTAGCTGTCCCAGCATGGCCTACAGGCATGGCCAGGAGACCCGGTCAAATGTCTTCTCTGCATCAAGGTTCAACAGAAGAGATGGATTAGGAGCCCCCTGCATCTTGTGGACTACATGCAGCGTGCATCTCATGTTGTCAGTTGCAGTACCTGCTTTCTCACGGACTCCTGTAGTGCAACAGAGATTTGGCAGTTTTTTTATTTTTTTTTTCATCTTTACAGTATAATATCAATAATATCAACAGTGGTCTGGGTAAGGGTTTTCTCAGTAATCACCGGACGGGGTGGGGGGTTTGGGTGGTTAATAAACAGTTTATTACACCTGGTTTGGTTATTACCTCATAAACCCAGACAACTATAATACTGTCAGTATAAATAAATAAACTATATATATATATATATATATATATATATATATATATATATATACACACACATACACACACACACACACAATAGGGGTGAGTGGTAAATGAGTGAGATAAAACAGTGTATCATCCACTGCAGTGTGATATTTTACCCTCTGCTCTACTGTGATGATATGAGACATTTACACACACAGGTCACAAAAGGTCACTGATATCATCACTCTAGGCAGCTTTCCCTCAGCATGAAAGAAACACCTGTGCTGTTACCAGAGACACAAGTGCAGAACTACCTGAGAGGTCTCACTGCTGCTCACAGCTAACTCAGTGAGCATTACAAAACACACCTATCCCCCAACTTCCAGCTCATTACTGTGATGCTTTCAACTTGATGCAGCCAGAATTCCAAACAGCACAGCTTCACAGAACAGTCTACAACTACTGCCTGCAGCTAACTCAACTACCACTGAAACACACTCACTTGTTCCTCAAACGCTGATTCTTACCCATTACAATTACTGTGACAATTTCAACTTCACTGCAGCCAGAATCCTAAAGAGCACAATTTCACAGAACACTCTGCACTCTGCCTGCAGCTAACTTAATTACCACTGAAAACAGTATCAGCAGTTCATTACAATTACTCTGATGCTTTTAACTTCACTGCAGCCAGACTGCTAAACAATACAGCTTCACAAAAGTATGTTTCTCATTCCTATCTAAAACTAACTCATTTAGCATTGCAAAACACACTCATGTGTCTCTCAGAGTTTATAACACTGCCAGCCCATTCAGAAAAGCTCACACACAGAATAAGCAAACACAGTAACAGGAACAGAACACAAGACAGCATAACAAAACTTCTGAAACTCTTGGCCCTGTTGTATATATCGAATACATGATGGGCAGATCGTGTGCTATGGCAAATATTGTCACTCCTGCATCGTGAGCTTGGATATCTCACTCTGCAGGAGTGACAATATTTGCCATATCACACTCATGCCCATCATGTATCTCCTATATATATATATACATATATATATATATATATATATATATATACACACATACATATATACACGCACACAGCTCTTAGACCGCTACAGAGTAATAACTTGAGGCCACTCTGGTCTAATACCAAAGTTCCTACACTCTTCATATGTCTTGCACCATACTGGCCTCAATGATCTCGCATGCAATTCCATTTCACGCCTCTCTCACCCTCTCTCTTGCACACAGCACAACTTCCCCACTACTCAGATTCATTTTCACATTCACTTTCACCCTAGCAACATCTGCCAAACCTGCTCTAGCCATGCTGCATTGATCTGGTGAATTGGCAAATCTGAGGGTCAGAGAGCTCGTATAATTTTTAAAGGACTATTTTGGTTTCTTTAATTTAACAAAAATGTCCTTTATGGGACGTTTAGATAATCACATTAATGTTAAAACCCTGGGTGAGCACTAAGGATAACCGCAGTACCCAATGGCTTAGGAAAATCAAATCTAACTTATAAGAAATTTGATGTGGCTAATGGAAAATATTACAATTCTGTTGTTTTTTTTTTTTTTATCGCAAATACTGAAATTTGCAGTATGTGGTGAAACATTACTCCCCTCGTGCATCACCACAGCATTTACAACTAAAGAGATGACCGTAGCATGGTGTACAGGACTTTCTTTATTTGCTGTTAATTAATGGGGTATTTTTTCAAGTAAAATGTAGCAGTTTTTACTATTTTACAAAGAAAAGGTTGAGAAACTTTGAGACACTTTTTGCTGCTTTGCCGAGAGAGAGAGAGTGTGCAGGAGAGGAGCAGTATTTTCTTCGTTTTCCATACCACAGTTGGACGTCCATCAGCGGTATAGGAAACTATGAAAGTCCCGCTGCTGTCATGCTCAGTAGCGGTGTTGGAGATACTGCTGTCTGTCAGTAAACAGAGTGTGTCCTTTGGGAACTGGAATGCTTTATAACCTATCCACTGCCATTTACTTTCATTACATTTCATTTTTGTGGTTGCCTTGGGTGCGAGGAGGAGAGCGGCTCAGTTGCCATTTTTGTAGCTGACTTGGCGAGCGTAGAGAAATGGTGGCTGGAGAGTGTGAACATTCAGGGTGCCCAAGGATTCACTGAGAAATGGAGCACCCCAAGGAGGCTCTCATTTTACAGCTGGCTCTATTGTGAGATAGACCACGGCGTTGAGTAGGGAACTGGCCAATCACAATGGAGGATTTTACATGCCCATTTTCTAATGCAGATTAGCAAGACAGGGGAGGTGGGAGATAGGGCAGAAGTTGCCAGGGGAGAAGGGGTCACCCCCTCTATGAAAAGGGAGAACTTTGTCAATCTCCCATGACTGAGGAGCAGCACAAACAGTGAAAGAGATGTTGAAGAGGTGAGTAAGGGGAGATGTGATGCCAGAAGCTGAAAGGTGGAAAAGTTTAGTATCCAGCCCAGCAGGGCTAGATTTAGACAGGTTGACACAGAAAAGGGCTAGCAAGGTTTCCTGGGTAGTAAGAGGAGGAAATGAAAACCCAAAGGGGATTAGGTGGTGAGGAGGGTGGAATAGGGAAGAAAGAAGTGAAGCAAGGAGGCGGTGGAGAAGAGAAAGCACAAGTAGTGAAACATTCATTGAAACGAGCAGCTAGAGAGGGAAGGTCAGGGACTGGTGAACTATTTACCATGAGGATTGGGAAGCGTACTGGGCAGGGGGTCAAAAGAGGAGAGAATCGCCTTCCAGAATTTAGCTAGGGAGTTATGGTTGTTCTGGAGGTTGGCCGTAACTCATTACTTCCAATAGCTTCATATGAAGTCCAAACTATCCATTGTTTACCTGACACAAAATGGCCATCCAGGTAATAATGAGTTGGATTCTGCAGCACAGACAGCCTTCATATATGAATTTTTAAGTGCTCTGTAGGAGAAGTGGTCAGACACCATATCCTCACTCCTCAGATAACTGACTCCATCCTCTCAGGAATGAAAAATGGTCAGATCACAGATGCTATTTTATAGACCTGGCCACAGCCTTCAATTCCGTTTCCCACCAGCTCCTCCTAAATAAAGTGACCTTAGCAATTCTTTCAACCCATACTATTAACTGGCTCCGCTCCTACCTGACTGGCCTTCAACAATCAGTTCAAGTGGGCAATATACCGTCACCTCCACTCCCCATCCTGACCGGTGTTCCCCAAGATTCCATCCTTGGACCAATCTTATTCTCCATCTTCCTTAACGACCTTCCCTCAGCCTGTGTCTCCTCTGACATACACATGTATGCAGATAACACGACTTTCTGAACATGCTCCTCTGGTTCAAGGCTAACCAGCTCACAATGAATACAAAAAAAAAACAGTATCGATCACCTTTGGTACAAGGCAAAAGCCAGCAACAGTCCAATCCCTCCCTACCTTCTGTACCCTAGATGGCACCCAGCTTGAGACAGTCTCTGCTTTCAAACACCTGGGTGTATGGCTTGACAGCATCTAGACTTCTCCGCTCATTTCGCCACAATCCATAACAACTTCTGTCCAAAACTCAGAGCCTTATAAAATCATAAGGACTGCCTCCCACTCCCCACATGCTGAGAACTTGTCACCAAATTAATACTCTCTATCACTGACTATGCTGATTTGGTCTCACAGTTCTGCCCCTCACTCATCCCTTGTCAGACTAGACACTCTTTACAACTCATTTTGTCGATTCACCTCCAACATGCCCCCCCCCCCCCCGCATCCACCACTGCACATGATAAACCACATTTTCCCTATGACCCCTATCACATTGCCACACTACCCACTGCTATGTCCTCATTGCCAAGTACTGGTTTGACTCCTTACCCTCATACCTATCTTCACTCCTGTCACCCAGGGCTATTTCTGACTATGCTCTATGTACCAGGGACCTTCTCATTTTCCCATTCACAGTCCTACACAGGACAAGCCTTCTTGTACCAGTTCCCCATTCTTTGGAACCAGCTTCCCTCCTCTCTCCAGTTCTCCCTTCTCTCTCTCCTCTTTAAAGCACCTGCTAAGGTTCTCCGCCAACCCACATGCTCCTGCCACCACCTCCTCTGACACCAAGTGCTACTACTATAAGGTGTATCTGCTGATTCTCTCCACAGCTGAACTGGTTTCCTAGCCCTCTTGTACTATATTTGTAGAACTACTATGCATGTTGTTGTTTTGCCTAAATGTACTACACCTGGATGTACTACTATATGTAAAGTTCCCACTCGATTGTAATTTCTTCTGTACTATGCTGTCAAATGGCGTTTTACTTACCCTTTTCACGACAGCCCTTTTTGTTCCTTGTCCACGGGTCACACCTGGAAATGAGCCTCAGCTTAGTGTGCCTTTCCCGGTTACCAAATTTTAAATAAACAAATCAGTAAGATAATTGTAACAGGCCCTCCCTTGATCCCAGGACTTGCACTGAACAATGAGTTCAGGAGTAATCCAGAGGTGGTGGGAAGATTTACCCTGGATTTTCTGAGGGGGGGCATGCTTGTCCCAGATGAAGGAAAATGTGGAATGTAACAGAGAGAGAGCTACGTCAATGTAAGTGATGGAGAGGATGGATGTCCAAACACTTGCAGCAGGGTACCTCAGGAGAGCACTGATATTACGCGACCGGAGGGACCTAGACAAGATGTACCTGGGGGAGAAGGGAAGGCACCAGACTTTCCTGACGCAGAATTTCATACAGTAGCCACTGAAGCCATCTGGAAGAATATCTCCTGCAACAATAGAGTGTGGGTGAGAGGAGAGAACCCAGTCCAAGAGGGTGTGGTTAGGGGAGTGAGGACTGAGTAATGTGGAGTCAGTAATGAGCTGGGGATGACTATGGGACTCAGTCCTGAGGAAGGCTGACTTAGAGCACTGGTAGAGTCAGATAATGTTGAAGTCCTCAAGGAGGATGAGTTGATCTGAGGAGCAGTTTGAGGTGATGGCAGAGAGAGAGTCAGCCTAAGAGGAAAATGGAATTTTAGCTGCAGCATAAAAATCCCCAATGAAAATAGGTACAGTAGAGGGGAAGAAAAGCCTGACAAGGAAAAATTTATGGGAAGAAGCTGCAGACTCCCTAGGAGCAATGGTATAAGACAGAGACTAGTGGATATAGAGGGCCACACTGTCACTGCCACCACATTTGCCTCGGTCCTGCCTGAAAAGGTGAAAATCAGGAATGGGCAGGCTACAGTAAGGAGTCCTAGATGACAGCCAAGATTTGGAAATGCAGAGTATGTCAGAAGACTGTTGTGAAACTTAGACCAGAGGTCAAGTTTGGGGAGAAGGCTCCTAGCACTGAGATGGAAAATGCTTAGGCCTTTGGGGCTTGAGGGTGGAGAAAGATGGGGGGGGGGGGGCAGGATTACATTTAGTGTCACCAGAAAGGAGGAAGAGCAGAATAAGGAGCAGGAAGATAGAGTGTGAATTGCATCCCTTGGACCAGGGAGGAAAGTGTAGTAAAAATGTTTATTTTTATACAGGAAAAAGGTCTTAAGTTTCACATCATTGGGGCAAAGACCCTTTTTCAAGATGGTCCTGTTGGGTAGGGAAGGGACAGGAGGTCTCGTTGAAGAAACTCCAGGTTCAGGAAGAGGAAGGAAAGGAGATCCGGGTGACTAGAAAGGGGGAAGAGCAAAGGAGGAAAGAGGGGGACAGACAGCTAGAAAAGGGAATGCGAGGCTGGGTACAGGTGAGGGAGGCATGAGTAGAAGAGGGTGAAGGAGAAGGCAGAGGAAGGCAAGGTGCATAGAGGCAAGCAGCTAAAATGCGATATCGAGGGGGGCGCTGTGGAGCCCAAGCACAGCAGCAGCAGTTAACATCGGCTCCTATAATTTCAATACTAACAGAGCATTATAAACTTACTTTGTGATATTGCTAATCAGAATAAACTACATTACTGGAAAGAGCTTAACAAGGAGCCTAAGCTGGGAAACCCACGAAAAGAAAAAAGTAGCAAAGAACAACAGGAAAAAGGGAAGAATGTGGCAGCCAAACAGTTATCTTCTGCGATGGTCGCTCCTGACAGCATAAAGCCACAGAGTTCTGGAGGAATGGAGACCCTACACACTTTGGGGCACAAATTAAGGTTCCTAATCTTGTCTGTTACGGACTTGAGTCACCAGGTGGATACGATCAATTCTCCTGTCACTGTGGTGGACTGTCTAAAAATAGATATGTTGGAGGCTAAAAAACAGACCTTTGCGTCCATGAGTGCCACCGCCATGTTGGTTAAAGAAACCCAGCATTTTTGAGCCTGTCTTGAGACGATGGAGAATCAGATTCTGGCTTCTAATATTCGCAGTTTGGGTCTGCCTGAACAAATAGAAGGCGATCACCCGATAATGTTTATCCGTGATTAGCTGGCAGAGCATCTGTTGCCGGAGGGGGACTCAACTATTTTTAACATTCAGAAGGCCTACCGTATCACACCATGTGGGCGGCCCGACTCTTCCAATGAGCCACGGACTATGCTAGTGGTAACAGCGGTCATAGGAGAACGGGACCGGATCCTGAATTTTGCACTTAAGAATGCCCCCACTGCCCCAGGATGGCCAACACGGGTGCATGTCCCTTCCCGATCTTAGTTACGCACCAGACAGCTTCACAAAAAATCTGATGGTGTAAAAGAAGAACTGAGACTGGCCAACATAGCTCACTTGATCGTGTTTCCAGGCCACCTCCGTATAGTCCATGAGGGGAAGGTATGGGTATTTACCGACCCTATTGAGGCAGCTAATTGGGCGGCTCGAATATCGGCAGAACGCCAGGGACAGGGAGGATTGAGCTCTGAGGCAACAGAAGATACAGACACTTGAATCTTTCCTCACAGAAGGGTTTCACTTGAGATCTAAATTGCAACCGTGAATCTGTGTTGACCAGCTATACCACGACTTTTGCAGACATTAACATTGTCCGTTTTAAATCTAGTCTTTGCTAGAAGTTTGATCTGTTTTTTATTAACATTATATTTTGTATGTTTGGCTGGTCATTCAGATTGAGGGCCATGTCATCAAGTTAGCTTAAATACTGCCTTGCTAGTTGTGACTGCAGAATCATTTTAGTAAGGTGGTATCTATGGATCCCTGCATTAAGATGTATGTATGACATGTTTATTCATGGGGAAAGGGGATCCAAAACTAAAAGAAGGCTCTGTAGTACAGTAAAAAAAATGTTTTTTTTATATAATGCAGCTGTTTATTTTTATATATTATATACAGCAGTGTCAGTGGCTCAGCAGGTAGCACACTCACCTTTGAGGCCGGGAGATCAGAAGGCTTTGGGTTCTATCCCCACACCAGGCACTTGGGTTAATATCCCAATACTGACACTGTAGTGCAGCATGAGGGGGGTGCTGCACTCCTGAGGTGCCATCTTTCAGATGAGACATTAAACCGAGGTCCCATCTGCCTGTTCTGGTGGTAGTTCCGGTGGATGTTAAAGATCCCATGGCACTTCTCAAAAAGAGTAGGGGAAGTTTTTATTAGAACAAAAATAAAGTGCAAACCAAACAGTATTGTATTACACAAAGTCAGAAGAGCTAAAAAAAAAAAAGTGTTACATCAAACAGAAATATAAGGTATAAGCAAAAACAAAAGTTCCCTACCTAAAAAAAAAAAAAAATACAAGTAACAAACCTAACAATGATTCATCACACAAAATGAACAGAACATAAACAGGTAATACAACATACATAAAAACACTGTATACTCAAACACAGAATTTCCCCACCTGAAATCAGAACAACACCTGGCTGTTGTAACAAAAATTCTATCTTTCAAAGTATACAAAAAGAAGAACAGAAAGTAAAAAGAAGCACTTTCTAAATGCGAAACAAGTAGAATTATACACAAAAGTATGCTTAATCCTGCTTTCAAAGTTCTCCCATATCTCTGAGTCAAACTCCATCATCCGATTAAGTAATAGGAGAATCATTATCCGTGATCTATGGGAATCCAATCCATAATTCAAGCAAATATCCTTCAGACATCACATTCTTTTCTTTCACATAAACATGTCTCATAATCTGTGTCACTATATTAAGCAGTTCTAACAAATTACCCTCCTTCTGTTGCAGTGTATAATTACACCGTATAGACCAAATATGGCACTTAAAAAATGTCATTAACACTTGCAAGGTACTAAAATGCCATTTGTTTGTCCAAGTAGTGTTAAAAATACCATACATTAAATTCTCATAAGAGATGACATTAAAAATGGGTCCCCACCCTCCATTGCTGTGCTACTAAAGCCCAAAACCCAGAAATGAAGGTACAGTGAAACAGAAGATGTTTTATTGTTTCCTCTTTTTGTATACACTGTAACCGAGCACAAAATCTTTCCTGTTGGGCCTTATGCTTTTGGTTAGATTTAACATTTATTTTTCCATGGCATGCCAACCAGTGACAGTCCCAAAGATTTTCCGGGTATACACTTATTATCTAGGAAGCCTAATAAAGTATCCCTAGAACCCCGTGGACAGTTTTCAAATAAATTTCTACTTTACATATTTTATCTAATAACAAAAAATAAAGTTGTTTCCTAGACAAATTTAGAATACGTAATTTTGTGAGAGCCCATTGTTTAATCCGTAAAAAAGTACATCTAATGTACTCAGGAATCATAGTGATCTTTTCAAACATTTTAAAGACTGAGGGGCAGGATATTCAGACTGTGCCAGGCTGTGGGGCAAGCCTCGGTGCAGTGCAACTTGGATACGCAGGGGCGTTGACAGGGTGATATTCAACGGAGCTGCGCCATGCACAGCAGCATTGAATATCGCTCCTTGGCCACCCGCAGTGCGCATGGCGCAGTGGCACAGTGCCAGTGCAAATGGCCAGAGTGGAGCAGGGGGGATGCGCCAGCGCAAGTCTTCCGGGAGACGTTCTGGAGGATGCGGTGTCATCCCATCTGCAGGCACCTCTCTGGGCTGAGGGAGGAGGTTTATTTATTTATTTATTTATTTACGGTTTTACCAGGAAAACATACTGAGCAACATGTTCGATTCCAGATGCGACCTGGGGGCCGAGACCTACTTACATAAATGGATATACACTAGACAGTACAGAAAAGGGAAAGCTTATACAATGGCAATTTAGAAGTGTTTGGGAGAAATATAGCAGGCAGGGTAGGATACATACATTCAGTGGAAGGAGTTTCTTTAGTTGAAACAGGAGTAGCTGGAGGTGAAATGTGCTCTGAGTAGTTTGTTACGTAGAGAGGGGTTTGTTGCATGTCGGATGGGGGCAGGTAGGGCATTCCAGGTCTGGGGTATGCGGTAATTAAAAGTGGCCTGGCCTTTGGTTGTGCACATAAACGGGATGTGGAGCAGTCTTGGGTCCGTGCTTCTAAGGGAGTACGCAGGTGAAGGCTGTTGGGAGAGGGCAGTGGTCAGGTAAGGGGGAAGGGAGTGGGACCAATACTTGGCTACAAGCCTCGCGCTGTTCATTTGGCTGCGTTCATGGAGGGACTGTAGGGTTAACAAGCTGTAGAGGTCGCAGTGGTGTGTTGATTATTGACAGTAGAGGATGAAGCGGCACAAGCAGTGGAACAGGGTGTCTAGGCTGGCCAGGACGGACCCGGGGGCGATGGAGTAGACTATATCCCCGTAGTCGAGAACGGGAAGGATCGTTTTTGAACAATTACGTGCCTAGTCTGAGTGGGGAGACAGCTTTTATTACGGTGTAGTGCACTAAGTTTGGGGAGCAGCCGCTTATGTATAGAGGTGATGTGAGCTGAGAAGTCTAGATGTTGATCAAGCCAGATGCCTAGATATCTGAAGCTTGTACAGTTTTCCAGGGGAGTTCCATCCAAGGTTGTGAAAAGTGGGCTTGGGGAGAGAGTCTTTGTGGGGAGCCAAACGTTAGTGATACTGTTTTTTTTAGAGTTAAGACATAACTGGTTTGACCTGAACCAGTGTTGGATGGCATCAAAATCTTCCTGTAGGAGGGTTGCTACGCTATGTGTAGTGGGACCAGAGGCGTATAGGACAGTGTCATCTGCGTACATCTGGATGGAGGAGCGGGAGCACACTGCTGGAAGGTCATTCGGAAAGATGGAGAAAGGAGGGACCCAGGACTCAGCCTTGGGGACGCCTGCAGGGACAGGCAGGGATGGAGGTGAGAGGCTATTTTGACTACTTGTTTCCTACCTACTAGATAGTCTTGGAACCATTCAATGGCCGGTGTAGAGAGCCCTGCGGTGGTGAGTTTGGTGAGGAGTAGGGAGTGGAAGACGGTGTCAAAAGCCTTGGCTAGGTCAATGAAGATGGCAGAGGTGATATATCCTTTGTCCATACCCATGAGGATGTCACCTGTGACTCGAAGCAGGGAGGTGATGGTCGAGTGGGATTTCTGGAAGCCCAATTGGAAAGGTGAAAAGAAGGAGGAGGCGTCTAGGTACGGAGTGAGTTGGGATAGGACGTTCCTGTAATTTGGCCAGGACAGAAAGTAGGGAGATGGGTCAGTAATTTCCCGGGGAGGAGAGGTCACCTACTTTTGGCAGAGGGATAACAGTGGCCAGTTTCCAGGCTGTGGGTAGCTTACCCTGAAGAAAGGATAGATTGAAAAGGTCGGCTAGAGGTGCGGCTATTGCTGGGGTGGAGAGGTAAAGCATCTTTGCGTCCATGGACGTAGGGCATTTGTCTTTGTTTGAGTTTAAAGCCCGAAGGGAGCGAAAAACCTCTGCTTGAGATACTGGACGGAAGGAGAACAGTAGGGTAGTGGTTGTGGGGGCATGCTGATGGGCACCTGTGCTGGGGGAGGGAGGAGATGGGGGGTGAGAAAGTGGGAGGGAGGAAAGGAGCTTTTCAGCACAGCTGGAGAAATGGGTGTTAAAAGCTTCGCCTACGTGTCTAGGGTCAGAGAGGAGGGAGCCCTGTGCTTGCAGTGTCGGAGGTGCAGGTGTGGGGGGAGGGTTTTGAGCGATTTCCAAAAGTCAATTGGGTGGTTTAAATTTTTGCTGAAAGCCGATAGGAAGTATGTTTTTTTCGCTTGGTGAATGCTGATTGTACACACGTTACGGAGGGATCTGTATGTGGTGAGGGAGGCCTGTGAACCCAACTTCTTATAAGCTTTCCAGGCATGGTCCCTGGTATGGCATTTTCTGATAATTTAAGCCGAGATCCAGGGGAGATGTGCTCCTCTGACTCTTTTCCTTTGTAATGGAGCATGTTTGTCCCAGATTTTAAGGATGTTTGTTTTGAATGCCTCAAAAGCTGTATCTAAGGAGGGTGCCTCTGGGATGACAGACCAGTTTATCTGCCCTAAGTCCGAAAGGAGGGAGACTAAGTTGAGGAAGTGATAGGACCTGGTGATTAAAGTCTTTGGTGGTGGGGCAGGGGGGAGTATACCTTCCTGACCATGTAAATCATATGATGATCGCTTATGGAGTCAGGTAGGAGAACTGCACTTAGAATTCTCTGTAGGTGGGAGGTGAGAGCCCAGTCCAGTAAGGTATGGTTTTGAGTTTTGTGATTTAGCCTGGTGGGGTCAGAGTTGAGTTGAGATAGATTCTGGGCCTTAATTTTGGTCTTTAGGTGGGCTTTATCTGGACCAAGCCAGTTTATATTGAAATCGCCGGTGACATGGAGCTCGCCCCCAACCGCTAGGGATTGTAAGTTGCCCAAGTGGGAAAGGATGTCCTTGGGGGGAGTGCAGGGGGGGCAGTATGAGCCAGCCACATAGATGGGATGGAGCTAGGGAGAGAGATTTTGATGAGTATTGCATCTATGTTTCAAGGGGATATGGGGATGTCCACTACAGTGAACTGACGGCTATTTGCGATGTATATAGCCGTGCCACCGCCTCGCTTTTAACCTTGGCAGTCACGCCTGATTATAGCATACCCTGGTAGGGATACTTCCGAATCCGTATGATGCTGTTTTAACCAGGTTTCAATGATGATTAGGATATCAGGGCGCAGGGTTAGAGCAAGAGGTTGCAGTAGAGAAAATTTAGACAGGAGGCTGCAGGTGTTTAAATGGATGATACGGAGGACCTTGGGGAAAGAGAAAGGGGAGAGGGTGTCTGCAATTGGGGAGTTTGGGCTGGGGTTTACCTCTATGACCCCGGACAGGAGTAGGAGAAGGGTGATGAGGTGTTTCAATTTAACCCAGGGAGGTTTGGGGCAAGTTGTAGCGGGTCGAGGGGTAGAGGTAATTGGGGGGGGGGGGATAGTAGGTTGAAATGTGTAGGACTGAGTGGCCCATGTGAAAGGTTGGTGGTAAAATGGTAGCACTAATGAGACTGTAGTGCTCATTTGTTTTGGCTTGGGCAGTCTTGTGAACGTGGTCAGTGTAGCAAAGCTGCGGAGTTAGGTTTTGGGGGATTGACTCCGGATGCCCATTGCATGTCAGGATAGTTGTTGGCAAGGAGGATTTGCTTGCCAGTTGTAGAAAAATGAATAGTGTAGGCAACAGCAGCATCCTTGCTAGAGAATAAAGTTGGGTGGGTGAGGATTTTAGTTCGGAGCCCTCTAGTGGCAGCAGCTGATAAGCTGCAAATGGAGAAGTGAGCTGATAGGTTTTCGGCAGTCACGTGACAAGCACTATGTAAGGAGGAGCTCACCAAGGGCGGTGGTGGGGAGCCGGGCAGCGCACGCCGGCAGGGCAGAACCTCACAGACACAGGAGTACAGAGCTTTGTAATAATAAGCACTGTCTGGATTTGAAAATGGCGCCTGTGGCATCCGTGAGGAGATTCCAACCAAATCTTTGTTGTACCTGTGCTGCGGGGGTCCGTTGACGTAAGCTGCAGGGGAGGGCAGAATCAGACGTCCACAGCCCTCGTGACCCGAATCCCGCTGTCTGTGGAGAGAGATGAGGAATTTAAAGGCACTGTAGGAGCAACTACAGGTATGGCAATCCACTATAAGCCACTATAATTGGTTCTTAGGTTTCTTTTGTTCCACGTTTGCACGCTTGATTCAGATATGGCTAGGGGATTGGGGCCCTGAGTAGCCGCGTGGTAAAAATGCAGGGCTATGTATGGTAAGACGCTGCTGAGTCAATCTGTGCTAGGGTTTTACTTAAATTAACTTTTCAAGGTACAGGAAGTAAAAGCAGGTTTCAGATTGATGGAGCACATTTAGAGCACTTACATAATTAACACTGCCTGCAGATTGCTCATCGCCAGGCTAAGTTGGCCAGGATTTGTGGGACCTCCTCTTCCATCCAGGGACCACCAGTGCCACTGCCGTTGCCTCAGAGGTTGCCAAGAAAGAGGAGCGGTTGGACCACAGTGGGCTCAGGGAGGGTGAGTGGTGGAACAGGAGGCTGCACCCTCCAGTTCCTCCACAATTCCTCTCCACATGCCATTCTGGCAAAAGTGTGGTCTCCTCCATAGAGGCACCTGCAGTGGAGACCAAGGAGGATGCTGGGAACCTCCACAAAGGAGACCCACAGGAGGGTGGCAGGAGACCCCGCAGGGGAAGGAAACAACTCCTGGTGGAGTCTCCATTGTTAGGAAGGTAGAACTGGGGGAGGAAGGGGCGAGGGAGGTAAGGTGCCTGCCTGGCACCATGGCTTGCAGGGACAGGGAGCAAATCCTCAGGATTGCCGGAGCAGCTGCACAGGGGAGGGAGCTGGATGTCATTGTCCACCTAGGGACAAATGACCTGGCTAAGAAAGGGATTAGAGAAGTGCAGGAAGAGTTTGAGGAATTGGGAGGGCCTTAGACAAGTAGCACACATGGTAACCTTCTCGGAGGTGCTGCCCATCTATGGCTTAGAGAGGCTAGTGTTCCGCACCATGGGATTCAATCAGTGGTTGGAAAAACTGGTGTGGAGCTCAGGGTTTGGCTTCATTGGGGACTGGGGTCCACCTGGAGTGATGCAAGCTATACTGGCATGATGGGCTGCATCTGTCCAGGAGGGAACCAGGATCCTAGTGATAGGTTTAAATGCTTCATTGGCAAGCATTTAAACTAGCCAAAGGGGAGGCCCTGAAAAGAGCAGGGAATCCTAGCCCCCAAAAAATCACGGTAGTAAGTGCGGTAAACACCAACATAGAGGTGTCGATAGGGAGAAGGGCAGGGGTAAATGGGAGAAAGTGACTAAGGCAAGAAGGACAGGGATGGGGCAAAAAGGAGTAAGGCCATCAGGAAATGGAAGGTAATGAGTACCAATGCCCGTAGTCTGGGCAACAAGCTCCCTGAGCTGGTGGCCTTGGTGGAAGAGGGATGCCTGGATATCGTAGCAGTCACAGAAACATGGTACACAGAGAACCATGACTGGGATGTTAACATACCAGGGTACATAATCTACAGGAGAGACAGGCAGATGGGAGACCGGAATATGCCAGATGTTAACTGGAGCACATTTGCTGCAGCCACATCCAAGAGCAGGGCCATTCTCGATGCCCTACAGGTGGCAGGCCTCAGACAGATAGTTTCGGAACCTACTCGTGAGGGAACAATCTTAGACCTCATACTCTCAAATGGTGACAGTGAGAGGATCTCAGATCTAGAAGTGGGTTGCCATCTGGGAACAAGTGACCATCAAACAGTGTGGTTCACGTTAAACTCAGCTACAGAGTCAAGCCATACAATAGTGAGGGTACTGAATTTCAGGAGGGTTGACTTTGGCAAGATGGGAGAGTGCCTCAGAAAAGCACTAGCAAACAGGGTGGAAGGAAGTGTGGAGCAACAATGGGGAATCATCAAAACTGCCATCACAGAGGCAACAAGTCTCTGTGTGAAGCAAATAAACAAATCAAAACAAAAGAAAAAGTCACTATGGTTCTCAAAAGAGGTGGCTGTGAAAGTCAGGAAGAAAAGATAGCATTCGGAAGTATAAGGAAACACAGAAGGAGCAGGACAGAGAGCTGTACCAGTTAAGGCAGAAGGAAGCAGGAGGAAGTCAGAATAGCAAAGGCCCAAACTGAGGAAAGATAGCTCAACTCGGTTAAGAAGGGGATAAAACCTTTTATAGGTACATCAGCAAGCTGAGAAAGACAAAGGGAGGGATAGTGAGGCTGAATAGAATGAACGGTGGGTGGGCAGAGGGGACAGTGAAAAGCAGGGATATTGAATGAATATTTCTGCTCAGTATTCCAAAAGAGGAGGGGGATGCCTAATCCAATTAACAGAAGCACTCTTGATAGGGGGTCGATCCCAGTCCTTTCACAGAAGAAAGGGTTCTGAAAGAACTCCTAAAACTGAAGGTGGACAAAGCAATGGGGCCTGATGGAATTCACCCCAGAATTCTAAAAGAATTAAGGGGGGAACTAGTGAAACCACTGGCTACTCTTTTTAATAAATCATGGGAGGATGGTGTGGTACCCGAGGACTGGAGGAAGGCGGATGTGATTCCCTTCACAAAAGTGGGACCAAGACAGAGGCAGGAAACTACAGACCTGTCAGTTTGACCTCTGTGGTAGGGAAAGTGATGGAGTCACTTCTGAAGGAAAGAATTGTTGAGTACCTAGAGGCCAGTGGGGCACAGGACCCAAGGCAGCATGGGTTCACAGCGGAAGGTCATGTCAGACTAATCTAATAGATTTCTTTGACTGGGTGACCAAAGTAGTAGACATGGGAGGGGCTGTGGACATGGCCTACTAGACTTTAGCAAGGCATTTGACACAGTCCCACACAAAAGATTAATAGTCAAATTAACCAGCCTGGGAGTGGGTCCCAGGGTGGTAGTCTGGGTAAAACATTGGCTGGACAACAGGACACAGAAGGTAATTGTAAATGGAGTCCACTCTGAAGAAAGAGGGGTTACTAGAAGGGTACCGCAGGGTTCAGTATTGGATCCAGTCCTTTTTAATGTCTTCATAAGTGACATTGCAGAGGAACTGGAAGGAAAAGTATGCCTCTTTGCAGATGACACAAAGATCTGCAACAGGGTTGATACACAAGGAGGCGTGGAAAGGATGAGAAGGGACTTGGCAAGGTTGGAGGAATGGTCAGAAGTATGGCAGTTAAGGGGGCGCTGTTGAGCACTTCTACTGAGAAGACGTGGTCTCCAAGAGCTCTGCATTTGTAATTAAAACTCTCGATATTATTGTTTTCTACGTGGAAGTACAGTCTGATAACAAAGACTGTTGGAATCTTGAAGCTGAGCTGAGCAGTTTGATACCAATATTGAGCATGGGACGAACAAATAAAAGCGGTACAGGCGGAATGAAAACTCAGCCCTCAACAGAGCAGCAGGCCGTTCCAACCTCGACTGCTACTACCTCAAGTGAACCACCATGGAAGGCTCTGCAGGCGGCTATGCAGGCCATTGATGGCAAAATCCAGAAGAAGCTAGAAGGAGAAGGAAGGAAACATATTCAATTCAGTGCTTTAGAGTAACTGGTAATTGGTATTTTTCTTTTAAACTTAGATTGTGGGCTTGTAGTGACACTATACTTTCTTTCTTGTTGTCTTTACTTATAATTGTTTTTGGCTGTTGAAAATTTAAAACATAGTGGTGGTGTAATTCTGTGCTGTTTTAATTGCTGCAATTTTCGCCCCTCCCTTCCCCCAACTCTTAATTATATGCCCTGATAAATCTGATTGACAGGAGCTAAAACACAGGGTATAGTAAGAGGTGTGAAGTAGGAGGGCCTAAGGGGAAGAAGCCCACCCTCAGCACGACAAGTGTTTCGACTCATTTATTTATTTATTGGTTTCTTCCTTAAAAAAATATCTGAGGATCAGTTACAGGATTTTAGTACTGTAAATTAATAAAAGAGAACTAAGAGAGTTTCAGTAGCAGACAAATTGTGGAATTGCAGTAATATGTGGGAGGGTACAATGCAGTGGCTGTGGTGCAGCCATATTCAGGCAGACCTTCTGGACACTGAGGTGCTGCCCTATCTGCATGCATCTCTCTGGACTGGATGAGGTAACCAGACTCAGAGCGGAAGTAAACTGGGTCAGGAGTACCATCACCCCTATCCAGGGACCACCCAGTCCAATGCAGCTGCCTCAAAGGATGCCGAGAACGAGGAGCACTTGGATGACAGTGGGCTCAGGGAGGTTAGAGCAGTCAGGCAGAGGCACATCCCAGATCCTATTCCTCTCAAGAACTCATATGCCACACTGGCAAATGAGGACAACCAAATAGAGGTACCCAGAGAAGTGGAAGGAAAGGATGTGGAGGTTAGCCAAGGAGGCGACTCTCAGTGGGGAAAGCAGTGGACCCCAGAGGAGGAGGAAGCGAATCCTGGTGGGGACTCCATCAAGAGGGATCCAGCTAGGAACACAGGAGGGAGAGGACAGGAGGTGAGGTGCTCACCAGGTGCCACGGCATGGAGGGATGGAAGAAGATACTGGGGATCACTGGGAAGGCAAGACGGAGGGTGAGCTGATGTCATTATCCACCTAGGTACTAATGACTTGGCAAATGGGGAGCCAAAGGAAGTTCAGGAAGAGTTTAGGAAACTGGGAGGGGGTCTCTACAAGTAGCTACTTCTGTCACTTTCTCAGAAGTACTACCTGTGAGAGGCAAGGAGAGATAGAGTGCATGCACCAGGAACTTTAACTCATGGTTGAAGAACTGGTGCTGTGAGGAAGGGTTTGGATTCATTGGTGACTGGGGACCCACCTGGAGGGATGGAGGTTTGTTCAAGCCTGACGGCCTGCATCCATCCTGGAGGGAATCTAAGCAATTAATGATAAGTTTAAATGCTACATTGACAAGCATTTAAACTAGCAAAGGGGTGGCAGGCCAGCAAGGAGGGTACCTACTTGCTCACTCCCACAGCTAGCAGTGGAACCAGTGAACCAGAGGAGGGCTATCTCTGCAAAGCGTGTGCAAAAGATGGAGATTAGTGTCCAAAAGGTGGATAAGCAGAAAGGGCAAAATTCAGCAGAAGGGCAGACAGCAAGGAGAACCAGGGATAAATGACAACCAAGGAAGGGGCTGAGTAGAACAGTGAAGCAGACTAGGAGGTCAAATCATGGAAAGCCATGTGTGCAAATGCCAGGAGCCCTTAGCAACAAGATGGAAGATCTGGAGGCTGTCATGGTACAGTCAGACCTGGACATTGTAGCCATCACTGAAACCTGGTGTAATGATAACCATGACTGGGAGTTGGCCATACCTGGCTGCAACATATTCAGAAGAGACAGAGCAGGCAGGAAGGGAGGGAGGAGGAGTGGCACTGTATGTGAAAAATGACATAAGGGCCACAGAGATCCAGGAGGAACAAAATGGGGAGATACTGGGTTAAGCTAGAAAGGAAAATGGGCCAGCCATCCAAGACAGGTGTGGGTCTATAGACCACCAGCCCAGGAGGAAGAAACAGATAGGAGCTGATGCTAGCCATCCAAAGGATGGCAGACAAGGGTGAAGTAGTACTGGTTGGAGACTTCAATATTCCAGACGTGGACTGCAGCATCCCAGCAACAGCATCAACTAGGAGCAGATTTATCCTGGACTCCCTTCAGGGTGCCTTCCTCAAGCAACTGGTCATGGAACCAACTCGGCAGAAGGCAATACTGGACCTTGTGCTCACAAACAGGGACAGTGTGATGGGGGTAACAGTGGGGGAGCACCTGGGTAACAGTGACCACCAGTCATTGTGGTTTGAAATCACAGAAAGAGCAGAACCAAACCACACAAAAACACGTATCCTAGATTTTAGGGGGGCAGACTTTGGGAAAATGGGGAAATACTTGAAAGAGGCATTAAGGGGAATGGGACAGGAATCAGGGGTTGAGGAACAGTGGGCAGTATTTAAAATGGGGATTATAAGAACAACAGAATTATGCATTAAGCAGGTTAGCAAGAGGAAAAGGAAGAGGAGACCATTATGGTTTTCCAAAGAGGTAGCAAAGAAAGTGAAAGCCAAAAAGATAGCATTCAGGCAATACAAAAGACACAGGCAGAAGGGATAGGGAGAAGTACCAGGAGAAACAAAGGAGGCAGGAAGTCAGTAAGGAGCCAAAGCTCAGACAGAAGAACACATTGCAAAATCAGTGGTTAAAGGGACAAAACCTTTACAGGTACATAAGGAAAAGAAAGACAAAGGGAGGGATAGTGAGACTGAAGGGGGAGGATGGGAGTCGCGTGGAGGATGACAACAGTAAAGCTGACATACTGAACAGGTATTTCTGCTCAGTCTTTACTGAGGAAGCAGGAGGTAATGGGTCTGAAGGGAGTACAAGGGGTGAGAATGGTGCAGAAATGGACACAAGTCCCTTTACACGAGAAAGGGTCCTGAAGGAACTGGAAGTAATAAGAGTTGACAAAGCAATGGGGCCAGATGGGGTTCACCCCAGGGTCCTTAAAGAACTAAGAGAGGTGGTGGCTGAACCTCTGGCTATCCTGTTTAGCCAATCACTGGAAACAGGGGAGGTACCCAAAGACTGGAGGACAGCAGATGTAGTCCCCTTATACAAAAGCGGGAACAAAGAGGAAGCAGGGAACTACAGACCAGTCAGCCTCACCTCAGTAGTGGGAAAGATCATGGAAGCACTTCTGAAGGAGAGATTGGTGGAACATCTGGTTGTCAATGGACTACAGGACCCAAGGCAGCATGGTTTCACCAGGGGAGGTCATGTCAGACCAATCTTATTGAACTTTTGACTGGGTGACTAGGGAGGTGGATCAGGAGGGCGAGTGGACATGGCCTATCTGAACTTCAGCAAGGCCTTTGACACTGTGCCACATAGAAGACTATTACACAAACTGGGGAATATGGGTGTGGGCAGGACAGTAGTGTGGTGGGTAGGTAACTGGCTGGGTGGCAGGACACAGAGGGTGGTGGTAAATGGCTGTCACTCCACAGAGGGAAGAGTGACCAGTGGGGTACCACAGGGATCAGTGCTGGGACCGGTCCTATTCAACATCTTCATCAGTGACACTGCGCAGGATCTAGAAGGCAGAATTTAACTGTTCGCTGATGACACAAAGCTCTGTAACAGAGTAGACACACCAGAGGGTGTAGACAGAATGAGAAGGGACCTGCAGAAACTTGAAGAATGGTCAAGGGTTTGGCAGTTGAAATTCAATGCAAAGAAGTGCAAGATAATGCATATGGGGCACAAAACCCTGGCACAATATATCAGTTGGGGGTGAGGATAGCATGCACCAAGCAGGAAAGGGATCTTGGGGTTGTCATCTCTGATGACCTCAAGGTAGGGAAACAGTGTGACAAGGCATCAGGTAAAGCAAATAGGATGCTGGGATGTGTCAGGCAGGGCATCACCAGCAGGAAAAGGGAGGTCATAATTCCGCTATACAAGACACTAGTGAGCCCCACCTGGAGTACAGTGTACAGTTCTGAGACCATACCCACGTAGGACATAGACAGGGTGAGAAGGTTCAGAGGAGGGCAACAAAGATGGTGCATGGATTGCATCACAAGTCCTATGAAGACAGGTTGAAGGAACTGAACATGTACTCCTGGAGGAGAGGAGGGAGAGAGGGATATGATGAGAGACATACAAGTATCTTACAGGGAGAAACAGAGTGCAGGAAAACACTATTTTTTAAAAAGATGTTCCAGGACTAGAGGGCATGGGATGAAGTTGGAGGAGGATGATTCAGAGGAAACATGAGAAAGAATTTCTTCACAGAACGGGTGGTGGACAAGTGGAACACCCTGCCAGAGGAAGTGGTGGGGGCTGAAACAATCACGGATTTAAGAATGCATGGGATAGACATAAAGGAATTCTAGAGGTCAGGGGTAAGGGGAAACAGACTTCTAGGAAAACAAACTGAACTTATAAGCTCAAATGGGCAGACTGGGTGGGCCATAGGCCCTTATCTGCCGACACTGCCTATGTATGTATCTATGTATCTATGTAAAATTGAATCGGTTCTTCAGTGACTGGGTGAGCAAGACTGTAAAATAGAGGCTGCTACTAAAACTGCTTCGTCTGCTGAAAATCAAGCAGTTAAAGCCTTAGCGACCGCAGCTAAGCTCACGCAAGAGAATGGGCAATTGAGATATCACCTGGAGGCGTTGGAAAACGCGAGCAGAGCATCTAATGTGCGTCTCATCGGGCTACCAGAAGGCTCCGAAATTCCTGACTTACTAACTTTCTTAAAATCCTGGCTGCCTAAGGCTTTACAGCTGGACCGGTCCATTGAGAGAAATTGCTAAAGCTTTCGACTATACAGCGCTCTGCTGGGGCACAGAAAGAACTCCACCGTACGGTATTATTAGTGACGCTGAGTGCAGGCATAAAGGAACAGATTCTGCAGGTGGCCCGCAACACAGAGAGTTTGAATTATGAGGGGTTTACCCTACATTGTTTCCCAGATCTCTCTTATGCTACAAGAGCTCGTAGAAAGAAGTTTAATGGGGTTCGTGCATCCTTGAGAAGTCTTGGGGTCGCCCACACTTTGACGATGCCGGCAAAACTGAGGATTTACTACGGGGGACATACGTTCCAATTTACGGATTCAGAAGAAGCAGGCAAGAGAGTTCAGCAGATTCAGAGGGAGTTCGAGGTTTCGAATGGGAAAGCCAGAATGGAATCGGAACAGGAATCGGAGGAAGAAGACATCTGAATAGGCCATAGTAAGCAGTCTGGACTTTATTAATAATTGTCTTAATTAAGACTCCAGGCAACATTAGCCTTGTCCAGGAGGGGTTTTTCTCTGGCAAATTACCGATGATTAAGCCTGAATGAGTGACTTTGGTTGGAACCTGGACATTATATACAAGTTTACAGACTGTATGATTTGATTTTCTTCCTGTTGAAAGCTGTATTTATGGTTCTTTTTAAAGCTTTAAACCATACAGGAAACCTTATAGGCTCAGAATAGCTCATTTAATTTTTAATACTGTACATTTTACTGAAGTAACTATTTTCAACAGTTGTAGAGCTGAGCAGAGAGATCACTAAGATTTTTGTTTTGCCATGCTCGGAAAGAGGGAACTAATCAACCTAAGATGTTGAATTTTCCCGGACGTATTTTAGTTTTAGTATTAGGATTGTCCCCATCTCTTGTAGAAGTGCAGCTATTGAGACTTATTATTTTGATGGATCTAATAGGTAAAGTGGTTATACCCCCAAATCCGTAAACGAACATTTAGACTGCATTATACTATCTTAACTTGATTTGGTCTTTGTATTAAATCCGATATGTCTGATGTATGTAATGTAACACTATATGTTTATGTGAAATTACAATAAACATAAAGTATAAAAAAAAAAAGAAGTATGGCAGCTAAGATTCAATGCAAAGAAGTGCAAAATAATGCACCTGGGAAACAAGAACCCAGGAGAAGAATACACAATGGGGGGGGAGGTAGTAACAACAACAAAAAAGGAAAAGGACCTTGGGGTAATCATATCAGATGACCTTAAAGTTAGCAAGCAATGTGAGAAGGCAGTAAGGAGGGCTGGGGGTATACTGGGATGCACAGGGAGAGACATCACCAGCAGAAAACAGGAAGTTGTTATCCCTCTTTACAGACAGTTGGTGAGACCCCATCTGGAGTACTGCGTCCAGTTCTGAAGACCCCATTTCCGCAAGGACATAGACAGGATAGAGACAATCCAGAGGAGGGCAACTAAAATGGTGCAGGGTCTGCAAGAGAAGCCGTATGAGGAGAGACTAAAGGAGCTTAATATGTATACAATTGAGGAAAGAAGGGGGGCATGATAGAAACTTTTAAGTACCTCAGTGGACTCAACAAAGTCCAAGAGGGTAGCATCTTTCAGAAAAAGAGACGTGCAAGAACAAGGGGAGTGGCAGACCATTAAAACAACACATCGATTGACGGACTTCTTACCACTCATATGCCCAATTACAAGTCTGAGCAGCTTCCCCCCAAATAGCTTAGATAACAGCTTTCGGCAATGGGAGGGGCACGGCCTGAGGTACCTAGGACAGATAATGTCACGGGGAGTGCTGTGGTCTTATGCAGAGATCCAAAGGAAGTACAATCTGCCACATCGGGATTTCTTCCGTTATCTGCAGCTCCGGCACTATGTGGATAGCTTCCCACGGACGATCTGGGAACATGAACACCTCCCTCCCATAATTCAAAATCAAGTCACTCTTAATAAAACTCTGAAACAGAGCCACCTAATATCGTCGTGTCGTACTACCAAGCGTTAAACGTACAGAGTCAGCCACACATTGACGATATCCACACACAGTGGATCCAGGAATTGGGCTATCAGATAATGCCTGAAGACTGGTGTCGAGCTTGGAGATACACTGCCAGAGTGACGAGCTCACACCAATGGCGCGAGTTTGCGTGGAAAAATCTGGTTCGGTATTTTAGAACCCCTGCAATTACCCGCCACTTCTCCCCAACCCATTCAGCTGCTTGCTGGCACCTATGTGGGGAGCCTAAGGCAAACCACTCCCACATCTTGTGGAGCTGCCCACACCTGAGGCCATTTTTCGTGCTTCTGCAGACCCAACTGCAAGAAATTCTAGACCCGCAACTACAACTGACAGTTGAGATGTTCTTGTTCTCCATTTTCCTTAAAAACCTCCGGGGTCCAAACACTAGATATTTACTCCTCCTACTCTTATCCGCAGCTAAGAAAGCAATTACTAAAGCGTGGATGACCCCCAAAGTCCCCACGACTCAGAATTGGTGGAATATCACAAGACAAATATATACAATGGAAAAAGTCACGCATAGCCTGAATGGCCAAGAGGAAAAGTTTGCCATCAGATGGGCCAGATGGCAAATATACTATATGCTAAAAGATCATATTTTTACCCCTTAGGGGAGCTATATAAAAAAGCCTACTCGCGGAGTATAGCACTCAGATTAGCTTAGGGTTTTTCCTTAAGATTGTGACCTGTATTGGATGTCTGAAGAACTGAATGTTCTTACAATGAATTGTTGTAATAGTACTGTATATGACACCTGTGGATTATGCTTGAATTTTCCCTCCTGGGGGTATCCTAGGAGGACTTTAGACCAATGAACTAGCTTCTCCCTTCATATCCTGCGGCCAGGCTGGATAATATTGTCGGTGATTTAACCCCTGTAATGGTACAAATGATATTAAAAAATCATATGTTCTTCCCCTTCATGTAGAGCAATAGCATAATGTACTTAGGCTGGAATTATTGTATTGTATTAATGAAATGCAAAGCCCAGATCTGGATGACATGTATGTATGTATATATGTTTTAAAACCTAAATAAAGAGGATATTTAAAAAAAAAAAAAAAAGAACAAGGGGACACAATTTAAAGATGGGGGGGCAGTTCAGGGGCAATGTGAGGAAGTATTATTTCACAGAGAGGGTAGTGGATGCATGGAACAGCCTTCCTGAGGAGGTTGTGGGGTCTAAAACTGTGGGAGAATTCAAGAATGCATGGGACAGACATAAGGCAATTCTTGTGGAGGGTAGGAAGAAATAGGCTGTTGGTTAACTAGGATCTGCGGCCTATCCTGTAGGTAGGAACATGGGCAGACTAGATGGGCCAAGCGGTCCTTATCTGCCGTCAAAGTCTATGTTTCTAAGTGCCGTTGCGATAGGTGCAACTACAGCGATATTCAAATGTGCACATGCAAATAGAGCCATAATGTATGCAAGGCACAAATGGAGCCATTTGCATGTCATTATGGCCCCATTTGCATGCAGAAGCACCGATCCCGGGCGACTTGCACCTGGCACCCTGCCAGGCTGCAGCCATGGGGGACAGACGCCCCCTGCACAAGCGTCAACATGCTCTGATGCCCGATCGCAGGCATATGAATAGAATGTAAACATCATATCCTGGTGGTCCAATGGATTACTTTCGTAATGGCGGGCGTATATTTGCAAATAATGATCCCTATATCCCTAGTGGTGCAGTGGATCTCACAGCCCGATCGCTGGCATATGTTACAAATAATAGTTCTATATCACTGGTGGTTCAGTGGACGCTCGCAGCCAATCTCGAGCGTCAGTAATAAATCATGACAAACCAATCGCCCTGGTGGTCCAGCGGTACACCCTCCCCACCACCCACTGAGCCCCACCACCCCCTCCCCGGTCCAGCGGCGGGCGCAGCTCGCCACCAGCTTGTCACCCGCTGCCCGCCAACTGACTCCATTCAGTAGGGCTGTATGCCCATTGATCCACTGGCGTGAGCCAATAGGCATGCAGCCCCTACATTACACAGTCCAGATATGTGAATAGATCCATTCACATTTCTGGACTGTGTAGTATCTGTCGGACTGCACGCCCATTGGCTCACGCTTGTGGGACCAATGGGCGCACAGCCCTACCATATGGAGTCAGTCAGCGAGCGGTGAGGTAGCAAGTGGTGGGGAGCTGCCGCCGCTGCCTGTGACGGGGAGTGAGGTGGTGGGGCTCAGTGGGCGGGTACCGCTGGACTGCCAGGGTTGGATTGGTTTGTCATGATTTATTACTGATGCCCACGATCGGGCTGCGAGCGGTCCACTGGACCACCAGGGATATAGGACTATGATTTGTAACATATGCCTGCGATCGGGCTGTGAACGGTCCATTGGACCACCAGGGATATAGGACTATGGTTTGTAACATATGCCAGTGATCGGGCATGGGGGGGTGCCACCACGAAGGTGCCGCCGGAGCTCGGGTGGCCACCCACAGGTGGCAGCTGCTATGCTGTGCCCTGCACACGGGCAGATCACCTGTGGGTGGCCAGCTGTTGTCCTTTTTTTGGTCATTTGTACAGCGCAAGTAGGAGTTGTGCATGATGGGCTCAGCACATCCCGGGCTGAATATCGTGGATGTGTGGAGTATGCATGGCACGTCCCCCTACTTGCGCTGCATACATTACTGATGTGTTACGGCACATCGGAATTTGTGCCAGGCACATTCCCCTTTTTAATATCGCTGGCCAAGGATCAGTGGGTTGCACATGGTGCAACTGTGTTGTGCCATGCGCAACCCTTCTGAATATCCCGCCCTGAGCGTCCCATAATGTGAGCCACTGTACACATTTTGGTAATAAAAACACTTCCCAGCCATGATTTTCACCAACTATCAGTGGTCGTACATTACTATGCAAAAAAAAGCTCTTAAAGAATAAAATAGGATTAGGCAGATTCAATCCACCTTTTTTCATGGGAATATAGAGAATATTTCTCTTTAAAGGATTCAGTAGACTTCCCCAACAAGACTGAAAAAAACACTCAAGAGCCCAGTTTCTGCAGATTTTGGAGGTGGAAAAATATAACTAATGTACATAAAAATAGGAATAAGACAAGTTTTAATTAGATATACCCTCTTTTTTTTTTAACTGAATTTCCACCTATTCCACATAAGGATTTTCTGGTTCCCCAAAGCAACCTTCCTCTCCCAGTTAAACACATCTAATTCAACATTTCCCCAATAAATACCTAAAATTTTAATTGGTTCCTCCGTAATCAAGATTCCCTCAATGTTACCTGTTGCATGTAATGAATATTGTAATCGTTGTCCAATACATTTTTCTACATTAAGAGCAGCTCCTGTGAACCCTCCAAATTCAGTACAAATATCTAAACTTGAATGAATCGAGGCTTCATTATGCACCAAAAGCGTCATATCATCTGCATACGCCATCAGTTTATAAGGAACAACTTGCCTATCTAACAGGATATGTTTTATTTCCTCAGAACCATTAATTTTCCTCAATAAAGGATCAATAAAAAAAGTCATACAACACCAGACTTAACAGACATCCTTGTCGTGCTCCTCTTTCCAATTGTATTAAAGGACCCTTCCAACCTTGGACAACAGGGCTTACAGTAACCGTACGATATATACTTTCGAACCAATTTACCATACATGAAGGAATTTTATAATAAGTTAATATTGTCCATACACAGTCATGATTAACCCTATCAAAAGCTTTAGGTTGATCCAGAGAGATCAGGAACCCATCCAAGGTGCCTAACTTCCCTTGCTCAACCAACTCACGTAAGAGAAAAAGTTGAGTTTGAATTTTCCTACCAGGAATTGCATATGCTTGTGCCGGTGATATTAATTTTGCAGCTGCTACTGAGAGCCGTTTTGCTAATATTTTCATTAGTAGTTTAAAATCTGAACTAAGCAGTGTAATAGGATGCCAACTGCTCAGATCCAGTTTCTCTCCAGTTTTATATATATAGGTCAAACTCCCCATATTCATATAAAGAGGAACATTCTCAGTATTCAATATTTCTTTAAATACTAATGGTAATTCTTCCAAACAAATGTACCCAATAATTTTCATCAATTCATTAGGCAGGCCATCTGGACCAGGGGATTTCTTTCCTGCCAAAAAGGAAAGTGCAGTTTGTACTTCCAGGACTGATATAGGTACAATTAAATGCTGTGCAGTATATCAACATCATCCAATTTTGGTATGTCCAGATCATTTTGAAAAAGCTCTAGTCCTACACTGCGTACCTCTAATTTGCTATACAGGTGTCTAGTATAATCTGTAACTACTCGAAGAACATCCCTCTGATCAATATATACAATTCCCGCAGTGTCCCTAACTTCAGAGATATTTTTTTGCGCATCAGAGCCTGACAGTGTTCATACAGTATGGGCAAGTAGTTGCCATACTACCTTGTATGCCAAATTGTTTTTGAAATATAACAATTTTGCCTTTCTGTTATGAAAGTCCATCATATCTTGTTTAATTTTGGCAATTGGTGAATTCAAGTTCTGCCTCGTCTCATAAGAGACAGAATAAAGTTGTTGCAGAAACTTTCTGTTCTGTAAATAACTTAGGTATGCATTCCTAGCCATACTACTACTGAGGTGTCTACACAATTTCTGCAACTCCATTTTAGTATCTTCCCACCATAAAATGGGACTGTCAAAAAAAATAAATACAGACTTCCTTGCATGAATTAAATTTTGAATAATCAAACTAACAGTCGGGTCAGAGAGTAATAAGGTATTCAATTTCCAGAATCAGAAACCTCTATGTTGTCTAGCAGCGGCCCCCATAGTTACAGAAACAATATTGTGATCTGAAAATTCTGTGAATAATACATTAGCTTTATGCAAAACTAAAGCATTGGAAGTAAAAATATAGTAAATTCTAGATATTAAGGTTCCTTTGTGGACAGTTGGAAGTTCCAAATTTGTGAGTTGAAAAACCGTATCCTTCAAGTCAGCTTTGTGAATCATTTGAGACAGTAAATTTGAATCACAATATTGTTTACCTTGTTTTGCCCTTAAAGGACAGTTAAAATCCTCTGCAAAAAACAATCTTATAAGAAGTCTGTAAATAGGGTTTGATTAATTTCAACAAGTCATATCTCTGAGCTTTATATTGAGGCGCATAGACATTGATTAAATGATAAGGCAAATCCTGGATGAGAATATTCAAAATCAAAGCCCTACCAGAGATTAAATCAAAAAGTTTTAACACTTTAGAATCAGGATACTTAAAGTAAAGTTTCAAGATTACATTGTGGGCTTCACCTTATTAGTCAGTAGTAAAAGTTTATTTTTATACAGGTAAAGGTGTTTTTTACATCATTGGGTCATAGACCCTTTTTCAAGAAGTACCTTTTTTCTTCTGTTTTTTAAATTTTTAAAGTCAAGCGGTGGCTTTCATTTTTCCTAATATGCAGTCTAAAGTGTGCAAAATCATTCAGAAAATTAGCCTCATATACTTGTATGGCATGTGTCCCCGTGCTCTCCCTGGCTAAATGTCATGATATGGAGGAGCGCGGGAGTGGAGCGGGCAGACTAGAAAGTGGGAAGGGATCGGCTGGCTGGCAGCTCAGCCAGAGTTACGATCCCTTTCAAAACCTTACAGAGCATAGTAACATTTTTGCTGTTGGCACAGAAGAGCTATCACTGCCCCAGGGTACCAGGCTGTGAAGCCCAAAGTCTTAATTAAGGTGAACTTACACCTTTACTTTAAAGAGAATACCCAAACCAGAACAAGTCTCAGTTCCCAAAGACCAAAATGAAGGACCTAAATACCATGCATTAGAGGCTTGTTGTATCTCATGAAGTATATGTAACCGGGTATCCTGTAAAAAGAAGAAACCTAAATGTAGAGGAGTCGGAACAGAAAAGATCATCCATTATTTTGCCACCCTTTTAATGCTATTCACATTAATAGTGTGAAAAGAAAAAGGTTCAGTCATCGAAGTTATTTGTAACTACCCTTCCTGGTTAGTTTGTCCGTATTTTTTAATTTCACCCTTGCCTTTCTTTTTTGCTGATCCCTGGGCTTGGCCTGTCCCTCAATACCTGTAGTGCCATCTGGCAAAGAAGAGACCACTGAAGATAAATCAGAATCCTCATCTGAGTGCTCAGACTGTAAGACATCAAACTTATTAGAAATGGGAATTGCCAGTGGCTTCTTTGTCATCTGTTCTACATTCTCCCTCATCGTCTGTCTAGTCACCCTGCCACCAGCTTTTCTTCCTGGAGTGGGGGGGGCGCATAACTGGCCCTGCTGGTAATGCTGCCTGTGATGCAGACTCTTGTGTTAAAGGCTCCTGTATTCCCTCCGCCACAGAAGGTGTTGAAGCACAAACAACCCTATCGGCTTGGGGGGGGGGGTGATGGATCAGACTTGCTACAAGGGAAGGGGAAGGGGAGGAGGGGGGACACCATGCCCTTCCTGAGTCCCACCTGTAGAGGTCCCTGGGCATCCTGCCTTTTTTTGAGCTAAGGCAATCAACAGCCGTTGTTCTGTCCCATCAGCTTGATCTGGAGTGTTATGTGCCGCATTTTTACAATTTTGAAATATGTGACCCAACTCCCCACAAAGATTACATTTGCTTTCGTGAAGACAGTCAGTTTCCAAATGTCCCAAATCACCACATACTACACACCTCGCCTTATCACAGACACTGCTCAAATGCTCCAGAGACCCACATTTATAGCACATTTTGGGCTGCCCAGCATAGAAAAAGGTGCCTCTATCCCTTCCTAAAAAAAAAAAAAAAAAAAAAAAGAATTAGGCAGGTGAACAGTACCAGTGTCAGAGGTTTTTAGAATGACTTTCACCTTTCAACCCCCAGTCCAAATGTTTTCTGAGTCTGGTATAGCCTCTGGGTCATCTATGATGGTACACCAATGTTTTAACCATAATATCAAGTCTTAGCCGGCCCGGTGGCGCTGAGGGTTGAGGCGCTGGACGCCACACCTCGCGCTACGCTGGCGACCCGGGTTCGGAGACGGACTCGGGTGGCTGGGGGTCAGCAGGGGAGAGGGAGGATTGAGCGTCCCAATGGATGCTCTCTTCCCTCAGGGGTGGAACCAAGAACGCTCTCGCAGTTCTGCATTCTTCTGCAAGCCGGGTGGGAGCACCGCAACAGAAGGATGGAGGCGGCCCGACCATCGGTGCCGGGAGGGGGACGCTCAGCGGCGCATGAGAGGCTGACGTGCGTCAGCACGCCACCACTCAGGATGTACGTCCTAGCGCACGACGTCTCAGAGGGCAGGGGAAACTAGGGGAGAAAAGCGGAAAATACCTCTCGGCAGCCCTAGATGATAGCCTCTCGGATACCATCCGGACCACCAAGGAGAAGGACAGACCCCGCTGTGCAGGAGGAGAGAGGGAGGCACTCTAGGGGCAGATCCCTCAGAGGTGGAATGAATGGGATGAGAGGAAGGAAGGAAGGAAGGAAGGAGGGGGCCCCGAGAGAGAACAAGGAGGATAAAAAGGAAAGATAAAAAAAAATAAATAAATAATATCAAGTCTTGCACACTCACCCCCTCATTTCTAAAAAGTACTGTAATAACTTTATGTGTAGGCTTAGACAGAGAGGTTACTAAAAACAGGGACCATAAAGAGGAATTTTTTCAGGTTATTATATTTGAGCCAAAAGCATTCCAAAACCATGTGCAGTTTTAAAACTGACATCAAAGGTAGTTTCCCCTGAAATATGGATCAACGTGTAGATTTCAGTTGCAAAAAACTTCATAGAGTCTTTCAAAAGCGTTTTGGCAACAAAGATCCTATCAGGCAGAGCTTCCATACCCCCCCGTGTAGGTCCGCTGTATGGCATTATGCCACCTTGCAGGATAAATAGGCATTTTAAAGAGAGAGGCAAAAGATTTAGGAGCAGTTTTATTAATTAAATTCAGGGGCCTCTGAGGCACGGAAGATGCATTTGAAGGCCAGTTCCCACTAGACTGAGGCAAAGTCTGCATGTTAGGAAAGCGTAATTTGGGGTTTTGAGTTAACTCAAAGTCAGAAGAAAGTTCTAATGCTAAACCAGCATCAGTAGGCACTGTGGTCACAGAAATATTCAGTAGCATTCGGTATTCGTATTGAAGTGTTGCCTGAGGACCACTGACCTGTTTGTAGATTACGTTGCCACCCAGCTGCTTGCAGCACTGCCTTCACTGACCAGCCCTTCTCCCTGGTAACTTGGGCCTCATTATCCACAGAGCGTCCTAGGCCGAGCTGAACATCGCTCAATATTGCCATTCCCGATGCAATATCTGTGGACCGTGTTATCAACGGAGACTCTCTCAAATTCTCAGCTGTTTCGGCGTCTTCTACGAGTACCGCCCAGCTTTTCAGCTCTCCCTTTGAAGTATGTGTGTCACTAGCACTCAGCTTGTCGGATTTAACAAGCAAAATGCTGCTGTCAGACCTCAACTTCCTAATGGAGGTCTCCAACTGCGCCTTTTTCCGAAAAAACAATCTTTCTTCATGTGCAAATTTTTCTCTCAAAAGCCCTTCTCCTTCCGACATATTAATATCCAAAGTCTGCACCTGGTCAGTTGGGTGGCGTTCCACCGCATCCGAATCACTCTCACTCGGTAAGTCCGCTACAGTCTCTGGTAATCCTGAAGTAACAGTTGCAATAGTGACATCTTTTTTCCCCAGACACTGCAGCTGCAGAACCCTCACCTGAAGACAATATTGGGTCAGTTCTTGTAGGAGTTTCAGCATTCAATACCACGTCAGTTTCCATACCATAGTCCTGCTCTCCTCCTGCATGGCCTTCATCCGCCATCTTGGCAGAATGCCACATGGCCAGAGGGCCCCCCTACAGCACAGTAGGGGAATTTTTATTATAATCAAAGCAGCAAAAAACAAAAGAATTACAAACAGTGTTAAGTCACACAAAAGAATATACAAATCATATCGTAAAAGCAAAGAAGTATTGCAATCAGACATTAGCAGAGCAGCATGAAAAGAATTATGCATAAAATGCCCCCCACCCCACGAAAAAGAGTATGGGAATTTCAACAAAACAAGGAAAACAAAACATATACACAATAGTGTTACTGCACACTAAACCATAATACAGAAACAACAAAAAACAAAACTAAGCATTACGTCATACATTCAACACAAAAAGTCAGTCTTAGAACCCCAAAACAGAATAAGAAATGCTGACCCCCCCTACGAAATGAGCAGGGGAATGTAGTCCCTGTCATTAAAAAACAGACAGAGATGGAAAAAACATAGAAACACAAGAAAAAGTAATACCATATACAGGAAGACCAAAAATAAAAGAAGTAAATCATACATCATAAAAAAATAGCTAAAAAAAGAGAATGAAAAGCAAACAAGCCCATGAGGCCAACACAAAATCAAAAGCTCTGCCAATAACGTTCCCAAATACCCGTTTTTAATGAGTGAAATTCTGAGTCTTTTTTTCAAGATATATATGAGATCACCATATGATATAAGGCAGCAGGAGTCATCTTCTTTGTTGGAAAAGAAAACCACACCGAATCTGCCAAACAAAAAACAAAATCGTTGCTGCAAAGACATGTAAGGTGCTCGTATTATACTTTTGCCAAGATGCAGAGTAAAGACCATGAAACAATTGTGAAGCAGTCCAAACAGAAAAAGCATGCCCCCTCCAACCCTGAGACCGCAAATCCCAAAAACCTTTAACAAAGGGACAGTCAAAACATAAGTGTTCTTGGGTTTCAACCATCTGGTTGCATGACTCACGGAGACAAAATCTATCCGCTAGAGCGTTGTGCTTATGATTACCCCTGGTACCAATCTTGCCATGTACCCCTAACCATACCAAATTCCACATGGAAGGAGGAATATGGTGATCAGTCAATTTAAGACCAACTGCTCGCTGTTCCTGATCGTTGAAAGAGGAAAACGGGTCAGCCGGAAAAAAATTCAAAAGCAAGGAGGCATAGAAAGCCTTCTGGGTTAAAAAACTACATCAGAAATTTGAACATTCCATTTATGGATATAATCAAAAATAATTACCCAATCCGAAGACAGAAAATATCTCCTTTTATTTTTATGAAGAAAGGAAGGAAGACAAGCGCCATTCCAATAAAATCTCTTGTAAGCCCTTCTCAAGCCATGGCACCCAAACTTTATCATGACCTAAGAGAAGAGGCCATAAATTCATAAAAAGAAAAATACTAAAAAAGAACAAAACAGGATTGATCATCCGAAGACCCCCAAACTTAAAATCCAAATATAAAACATTACGTTTTATCGGGTTCAATCTACTGCCCCATATACCAGTAAAAAGGCAAGCCAGCAATGCAATTTCATATTTCTTGGGGAGTGGAAAAATATGACTAAGAAAAAGAAATATAGGCAGCAAAAAGGACTTTACAAGATAGACATGCTTCCTCTTTCCCATCTACCAAGCCACCCACTTAGTAGCACTCCCAGAATTCAAACATACGTCCCAATTATAGTCAGCCATCGCAGCACCACCAAAATAGATACCCAAAATTTTACGCAGAGAATCAGCAATAATAATACCCCTAATGAGATCATCCAGTATTGAAAAACCAGATAAATTTAAACAAAAACTTTCGTCTCGATTTATACTAGAGCCCATAACAGAGAGAAGAGACACCAGTACTTGGAGGAAAGGGGAAATTGTTTAACCAGGAAAGGCACACTAAGCCAGAGCTTGTTTCCAGGTGCGACCTGGGAGCACAAGGAAGTTAAGTGACTTGCTCAGGATCACACAGTATGCAAGTGGAAGCTGTGGGATTCAAACCCAGGTCTGGTCTGCTGGATGTCACCAGATTTGCAGCTCAGAGCCTTAGACCACTGCGCTATATAAAAACCCTACAAGCAGCATAGGAAAGACAAGACATAAATCATCAGCATAACTGTTCGTGCAAACTTCCCCATAATCAGGACAGGAAATACCATATAACAAAGGTGATCTATTCAAAATTCTCAAAACAGGATCCAAGCCAGAACAAACAAAATTGGGCTGAGGGGACACCCCTATCTGACACCTCTCTGAATAAAACACCTCGATCCAACCCTCCCATGCACTGCTTGACGGACGAGTGGAGTCTCAGCTTCCTACTGTTCATTCTCTTAGTCGGTAAAACATAAGCCAGTGAATAACACATTTGAATCCAATTTCTAAATTCGACAGGAAAATCATAAACCAACAAAAGCTTCCAAAGGAAATCTTGGGAAAGCCGATCAAAGGCTTTAGCCTGATCAATATTAAGTAAATATCCACAATGTGAACCCCTAGTTCCAGCTGAAAAAAAGTTCCCTCAGCAAGATCAGTGCATCCTGCATAGAACGATGGGGCACTGAACAATATTGTGAACCATGAAGTAAAATCAGGTAGAACACCCAATAACCTATTACACAAAAGTTTGGCAAACAACTTAAAATCCATATTCAGAAGAGTAATTGGTCTTCAATTATCAAACTCCATTCTATCCCCCTTCTTAAATAAAAAAAATCATCAACCCCTCATACATAACAGTAGCAAGTCTGTCCTCCGAAAGAAAAGCATTGAACACCTTCAAAAGAGTATCAGGAAAAACAGCCCACAAGACCTTATATACCTCAGCAGGAAGACCATCAGACCCCAGGGCAGATCCACCATTCAGGCCACGAATAACTGCATCAAACTCCCCACAGGTAAAATCAGCACTAAGATCAACCTTCTGAGCACAAGACAAGGATGGAGGAGACGCAGCCTGCAAAACAGGTAACAAATGGTCAGGAAAGGGAAAGGGAAAGGGGGTACCAAACTGAGCCTCAAGATGACGGTCCAAAACACCTAAAATACCAGACCTCGTCACCAATGAACCATCCACATCTCGCAAAGCACCCATGTGCTTACGTTGCGTACGAGCTCTACAAGCCTCAAACGGGTTAGTCCCAGCCATTCTACCCTGAGTCCCAAAACATTGTTCTCTTTCCAAAGTAATCTGACGATTATACTGCAGCTATGTCAACCACTGCTTCAAAACATCAATCTCACCATGATCAAAATTACAATCAGACTGTGCCAAGGCAAATAAAGCAAAAAGAGCCTTACAAACAAAGTAAACATTCTTGATATTTAGAAATGGCCAAAGCTCTAGATTGCTATTTAAAAAAAATCACACAAACATCGCTTTGTATCCTCCCACCATTCAATGGGGGAAGCATACAAAAACAATACAGACTCCCGATCTTCCAAAATGTCAAACTACAGAAACAACTGCAGGGCTATCCAATAAACCAACATTTAAACACCAAATCCCAGGCCCAGGCAAAAAAGAAGAGTGGAGAGAAATCCGTATACGTAATAGACAATGGTCAGAAGTCTCAAACGGCAGTACATCAACATTAGAGACAGGCAGAGCTAGGGACACAAAAAAATAATCAATCCTAGAATGGAGAGACCCTTTATAAAAAGTAGACACAGGGTTCCGTGCAAAAGCATCTCGTAAAGCAGATAACTGTAAAACGGTGCTCAAAGCATGCGTATCACAATATATCTTTTTAGTGCCATCCCCATGCAAGGTAGTATTAAAGTCATCCCCCCAAATCAGGGAATGGTTGGTAAGCAAAAAAGGCAGAATTTTATGAAAAAGGGCCACACAAAGTGCCTTTTGTTGGAGAGCATAGATATCAATCAAACAGCAGAAAAAAACATGGAAAACAATATCCAATAAAAAGGCCCTCCCCGGATCAATATCAACCAATTTTTGAATTTGAAAATCAGAACCCAGAAAACAAAAACCCAAACCCGAACAAGCATCTTGCCCAACAGACCAATACGAAGTCCCCAAAAACCATTCTGCTGAAGCTTTGTGCAACTCCGAAGCAGAAGATAGTTTTGTATCTCGTAAAAAATAAATGTCACAAGGAAGGAACTGCAAAGCTGCATAAGTAGTCTTACACCTGAAATCCAATCTGATACTGTTCACATTCAAACAAGCAACAGTAATAGGTAAAAAGGTCATCAAAAATCAAGACGTGAAAGAAATAAACAACTCAAAGGACATCAACTAAGTTTATTCTTAATTGCCCTGGCGGTCCGCTTCTTCACAGTGGAGGGAACCTTGTCAGCAACAGGAGGCAAGTCTTCCAAGGGGGTATCCGATTGAGAAGGGCAAACCGATTTCAGAATCTTCACTATCCATAATGTCACCCCAAGACTGCAGAGGGTCATAATGATTATTTGTGGGCATAGGGCCAGGGGTCTGAGCCTTTAACTGCAAACGCTGCAAGGATCTCTTAATGGGAACAGGCTGAAAAACCTCAGTCTCAGCCAGGGGACAGACCTCCTTCTCAACCCCATCTGTTTCAGGAGGTGCAGGAGGAGGGGGAGGGATAATGTCAGTAACCACAGGAAAAGATGGAGGAGGGCAAGTCACAGGTACAGGCGAAGTTGTCAAGGGTATACTAGACTTAGGCAAGGAATCAATGGACAAATGTACAGCAGCATGTTCTTTAGTGGCCGTATTAACATAGAAATCATACTCCGGAAAATCAGCAGAATTCTGCGCCGCCCAAGGGCAGGAAGGAAGAAACATGATCTTCTATACCACAGAGATTACAAGAGGGAGGAACATCACATGAAGTAACAGAGTGACCAAGAGTACCACAGTTGGAGCACTTCAACTGGTCGCAGTCAGAATTGAGATGGGAGGGGGAGCAACACGATAGCAGGATCAAGGTTGGCCTGGATAAAACAAAATACCTCAATCCCTGCCCAAATAAAAACAACTGGGCAAATGCTGAATCCCATCCTCTGTGAGGGCAAGCTGAACTGTAAATTTCCAGCCTCCAGTCCAGAAGCCATTATTGTCAATTAGGGCTCGTGGTAGACCATTAAAAAGTACAACGCTTTTACAACCAGTACACTATATCCAAAACATTAACCCCCTCATTCCTAAACAGGACAGTAATCACTTTGGCAGTGGGCTTAGTAATAGGAATCGCCGTGAAAGGCTTCCAAATTGAAGTGTTTTTCACTTCATAATAGGCAGCCCCAAATCTGTCCAACAAACTTGCTGATCAAAAACTTATGTCAAAATTATGTTCACCAGATTCATGGATGAAGGCATAAACTTTAGCTGGAGTAAAATGAAGAGAGTCAATAATCAGGTGCTTCCCCACATAATTCTGATCTGGGGGAAGATTCAACTCCCCCCCCCCCATAGTACAGCCGTACTACAAAACGGCAGCTAGCCGACTCCACCGGCTTGCGAAATAAACCAGCAAAACTAGAGAGTTTGGCCTGAGGCCCAGATGTACCAGAAACAGGAGTAGGGACAGGCAGCAAAGTCGGAACTGAAACAGTCACTGTAGGAGCAGACATACCTGGGTGCTGGCAGCGGGAATATGGAGGAGGAGAAGGCAAGGGAGAAATATGATCAGTACGACTAGGAGAATGACCAGTAGGAAGCTGAGACTCCACTCGTCCGTCAAGCACACACACCGCGTCTGACGCAGAAGAAGCCACAGGGCGTGCCTCTCCCCGAAGAACTTCCAGCACAGGCGAAGATCGCAGTCCATCCACACCTGCAGGGGAAACCGCTCGCTGACAATGTGGAGATAAGGACGTATGTGCAGCGCCAGCAGCGCCAGGTAGGAGAACATTTGGGTCAGGAATCCAAATCCCATCATGAAACAACCAACCTGCTTTAGCCAAAGCCTGTTCAAGTCGTTCCCAAAAAAGGTAATAAAACCGAATCTTGAGATAAACCAAAAGAATCTTAATGCCGAAACGGTTAGGTCAGGGTTCTGAAGCAGACTTTTTTTTAACAGCAGAACAGAAGGACTTTGTTCAGACTGTTTACGTTTCTTATCATCATCAACCACCACAGGGTGTACCTGAGCTGAGTCCGAAGCCAATAAATCTTGCAGTTTCAATTCTTGTTGCACCATTCCTTGCTGTAGAAGAGCGGTAGCTGGTAAAGGGACTGACTGAGGAACCACAGACGAACTAGGGTCCAAAACCACAGGGACATTCTTGATAGGAGAGCTCGGAGATACACAACCTTCTTGCAGACCAGCCTCCGGAGGGACTGGAAAGATCCAAGGTAGACATGGACAGAGGTTCCCCCTACTGGAGAGTAGGGGAATTTCCCCGGTGCAATGGCCAAAATTTCCTCCCCATTCACTAAACATACCACCAACAAGCTTAATCTGGTTCAAGGTCAGTTGACATTCATCTGTATCCCCCTCCCCCAGGTTGTGCCTGAAAATAGGTAGGATTTGTCTAGTGCACTTACCCGGTCAACAAAAACTAAATAAATATCTAGGTTTGATAGTTAAATTGAGGCTGTATGCATGGCAAATACAATACCCCGGTTTAGGGCAGTACTTTTTTGGATTATCTATGGATTTTTTATCTAGAGCATAGCTATGCTGCTGATAGACACTACTCTGAGGGTTACGTTGAAATCTAATGTTGCATACCTGTTTTATATTGGGATATTCCTTCCCACATGTTGTATCACAATATGGTTGATGCACCTTTAGATCCTCTGTATTAAGGGACACCTCCCCAGTGACTGCATGCTATCATTGGACTGTACGCCATATGCACTATTTGCATGTGTTGCATTTGAAAAATTGATACAAATAAAGTAAAGCAAAAATGCAATGTCGAGCAATTAACTGGCAACAGCAATGGTAATGACTTTCTAAATAAAGCAGGCTAGCAAGGCTACTAGACTCAGTGCCACAGGCCTAATGCAATACATAAACAAACTGTATATAAACCACTATATAACAGGCTAGACCCAAGTTAAAAATAACCTGATACATCTGAAAGCCTACATTTACATGTCAAATAATACTATCTGATAAGCAAACACTGGTAAACAATGACAACTGAGATACAGAGCATACTACAGTAAACTGAATAAAATTGTAAAAAAAAGGTATATCCAGATAGAATGTAGCTAGAATACCTAGAAATTAAGGCAATTTAACAAAACTAGTAGATTACACAGTCAGACTAGCACAGTAAATCAGTCCAAGTGTCCCAAAAACAGGTGTACGGCTCACAAGAGCAAACTACAGCTCAGTAAGCAAGTGTAATAGAGAGAGGAATATGCTTACAGTTCAGTGTCATCAAGGCACAGGTCAGGAGGCATAGGAAGACCAGGAGCAGCTGTAAAACTCACAAGTAACATTTTTAACAGTAAAATAAAAAATAAAAAGTGTTCAGTATAACTACTTACTAAGGCCGTACAAACAGAGAACAGAGAAAACAAAGTCCTTAGTCTGAGGGTATATCTAATTCCAAGTTTCAGTCTCTCAAGCAAAAATATCGCTGCTCTTTTTCTAACAAGTCTTTGCCTGACAATTAAATTCTTCATTCTGAGCTTGTTAAGGAGACATCTTGTTTCTCTCAAAAAGAGTTCTTGTCAGTTTCTTTGCAGAGCAGGCTTGTAAATAGAACAGTGTCCCAAGCTGGCCTCCTGCTGACAGCTCTGCAAAAGAGTTTGCAAACAACCCTGAGAGGAGCTCAAACTGCACATCAGGTTAACCTCCTAAAATCCAAATAGCTTTTTGCAAAGGATCACAGTTATCAGTTACAGTTTCACACAAAGATCCACATATATTTTTATAACCGCAGATACGCAAGGGGGAAGAAAAGACAGAAACATTACGTGAAGGCAGAGAGATAGCGAGAGGCGGAGAATTGCGGGACCATCAGAGTGATCAGTTCCCAGGTCTCACAAGAGCATTTAGTTGCACAACCAGACAGAAAATGAGAGGATAGAAGAGATCTTTGCATTTAATTCTTTCAGCATAACAAATGGGACAGGGCCTTATTCAACCCAGTCACATTCAGGAATAGACCAGACAAAGGGTGTAGATGGAAGTCCAGGGGAGCAGTGTGGCCGACCAAACAGCAGACTCAAGGTTGACTCCGGGCAGACTCTTCTAAGATGCTCTTAAGCTATGGACCTTTGGCTCAAAGACTGCAGTGGTGGACTGCTAGGATGTAGGCCTTAAATAAGGGACTCAAGCCCCACCCACCACATTCCAGAACCTCCCGACTGGAAGGAGTGGCACTCTCAGAAGGCGCAGCACACATTCCTGGAACTGCACAGACAGCTGATGCTGCCCCAAGTTAAATCCACACTGCCCAAACTGGCTGTTACACACTGCCAGGTCCACCAACCATGATCCCTAATCACAACTGATGTTATTGTAAAGATATTCTAATTGATGCTTAGTAATGGGGGCACTGCTCTGAGGAAACTGATATCTTTATGATATTGCAATATGTATATATATACTAAGTGGCCAGTGAAATTTGAATAAACAAACTATAAAGTGAGCAGTCTATTTGTTTTGCCCTGATGTTATGGTGGGTGGACACCTGGGGTCCAGTGATCATCGCACGGTGTGATTCAATATGAGTACAGTGGCAGAGTCAAGTCACACGAAAGTGAGGATCCTGGACTTCAGGAGAGCAGACTTTGCAAAGTTGGGGGTATGTCTCAGGAAAGCCCTAGCAGGCAGGGAGGGAGGGAGAGCCAGGGGGGAGTTGAGGAACAGTGGGAACATCTAAAAGGAGTCATAGTGGAGGCAACAAATCTTTGTGTTAGGCAAATAAACAAAGGCAAGGGAAAAAGAAAACCACTATGGTTCTCAAAGGAAGTAGCCGGGAAGGCAAGAGTGAAAAATTGTAAGGCTTAAGGGGGAGCAAGGGGAGTGTGTGGAGGGGCGGGGGACTTGGAAAAAGCAACAATTCTGAACAAATATTTTTGTTCAGCATTCACAGAAGAGGAGAAAGGTGAGGGACCACAAGTAGGTGGCAGGAACAGTCCATTTATGGAGGAGAGAGTTCTAAAGGAACTCTCAGAGTTGAACGTGAACAACAATGGGACCAGACGGGACACAGACTAGAATATTAATGGAGCTTAGGGAGGTGCAGGCAGCACCACTGGCAGTCCTGTTCAATTAATCACTGGAAACAGGAGTGGTTTCAGAGGACTGGAGGAGAGCAGATGTAGTCCCTCTACACAAAAGTGGGAGGAGGCTGGAAACTATACACCAGTCAGCCTGACCTTGGTGGTGCGGAAAATAATGGAATCACTGCTAAAAGAAAGGACTGTGGAACATCTTGAATCTAGTGGAGCGCAGGATCCGAGGCAGCATGGATTCACAATGGGAAGGTCATGTTGTCAAACAAATCTGATAGAATTCTTTGACTGGATGACCAGGGAAGTGGATCAGGGGAGACGTAGATGTGGCTACCTGGATTTCAGCAAGGCCTTCAACAACATTCCACATATGAGGCTTGTAAACAAGTTAGGCAGCCAGATAATGGGTCCCAATGTGGCAAACTGGGTTAGGAACTGGCTGAGGGATAGAACACAGATGATGGTGGTGGTAAATGGAGCTCAATCCAAGGAAAGGAGGGTGACCAGTGGGGTACCGCAGGGATCAGTTCTGGGGCCAATCCCATTCAATGTCTTCATTAGTGACATTGCAGAGGGACCGAAAGGAAAGGTATGCCTCTTTGCAGATAACACTAAGATCTGCAACAGGTTAGACACTCTGGGAGAGGTAGGAAAAATTAGGAGGGACCTCGGTAAACTAGAGAAATGACCAAGAGTGTGGCAGCTAAGAATCAGTGCAAAAAAGTGCAAAATCATGCATTTGGGGCATAGTGACCCAGGGGAGGCTTACACAATGGGGGGGGGTGAGATCGACGGCCACCAAACAGGACAGAGATCTGGGGTAATTATACCAGATGACCTAAAGGTGGCCAAACAATGTTCCAAGGCTGTGGGAAGCACCAGTGGGGTACTAGGGTGCATAAGGAGAAGAAGAAGAATCATCATCATTTATATAGCACTTTTCATACACAGTATATCCCAAAGCACTTTACAAGCAATGCTAGACTGGTAGTGAAGTGACTGAATGTGTACTGGCAGCCATATCACACATCAACACTCACACACAGCCTGGACAATTGCATGAACCAGTTTTATGGGAAGGGGAATGCTAGCCAGGACACCGGGAATGTCCCTTACTCTTTGCGAAGAATGCCCTGGGTTCTTTTACTTCCACCTGGACACCCATCAGGACAGCACCAGGATGGGTAGAAGGGACCTCGGTTTAACGTCTCATCCAAAGGACGGCACACCCCAACAGTACAGCACCCCCCCAATACTGCACTCAGGTGCCAGCATTTTAGGTACAAGTCCGATCCCGGTGTGGGACGAGAACCCATGACTTTCTGGTCCAGAGGCGGATGTGCTACCAACTGAGCCACACTGACACCAGCAGAAGGAATGAGGTGGTGATGTCTCCGTACAAATCATTAGTGAGACGTCATCTGGAGCACTGTGTCCAGTTCTGGAGGCTGCATCTTCGTAAGGACATAAACAGGGTAGAGGCAGTTCAGAGAAGGGCAACAAAAATGGTGCAGGACCTGCACCATAAGTCGTATGAGGAGAGACTGGAAGACCTCAATATGTATACCCTGGAGGAGTGGAGGGAAAAGGGGGATATGACAGAGACATTCAAATATCTCAAGAGCATATATAAGGTACAAGAGGATAGCATATTTCAGAAAAAGACATGTTCTAGAACAAGGGATCATGACATGAAGCTGGAGTGGGGTAGACCTCTGCAGCTAAGTAGTACTAGTTTCCCTCAGAGCACTTTATTTACAGTTTGTACAAGTTACCATACACTCGACTGTATCAGTTGTTCTAAATCTGCTGTATCATTAGCATTTACTATTGTATGTACCCTCCCTGTATGATTGACTGTTGTCCTTTGTCTTTGCAATTGTAATGTAATGCTGCTGTTGTGGACTTGTTTAGAAACATAGAATTTGACGTCAGATAAGGACCGCTTGGCCCACCTAGTCTGCCCATTTTCCTACCTAACAGATGAGCTGCAGATCCTAGTTAACCAACAGCTTACTTCCTCCTACCCCTACTAGGACTGCCTTATGTCTGTCCCATGCATTCTTGAATTCCCTCACTGTTCTTGACTCCACGACCTCCTCAGGGAGGCTGTTCCATGCATCCACAACCCTCTCTGTGAAAAAATACTTCATCACATTACCTCTGAGCCATCCCCCCTCTATCTTCAAATTGTGCCCCCTTGTTCTAGCACATCTCTTTTTCTGAAAGATGCTACCCTCTTGGACTTTGTTGATTCCCTTGAGGTACTTGAAAGTTTCTATCATGTCCCTCTCTCCTTCTTTCCTCAAGGGTATACATATTAAGCTCCTTTAGTCTTTCTTCATATGTCTTCTGGTGCAGACCCTGCACCATTTTGGTTGCCCTCCTCTGGACAGCCTCCACTCTGTCTATGTCTTTGCGGAGATGGGGTCTCCAGAACTGCACACAGTACTCCAGATGGGGTCTCACCAACTGTCTGTACAGAGGGATAACAACTTCCTGTTTTCTACTATTGATGCCTCTTCCTATGCATCCCAGTATCCCCCCAGCCTTCCTTACTGCCTTCTCACATTGCTTGCCCACCTTTAGGTCATCTGATATAATTATCCCCAGGTCCCTTTCCATTTTTACTGTTGTCAGTATCTCACCCCCATTGTGTACTCTTCCCCTGGGTTTTTGTTTCCCATGTGCATTACCTTGCACTTCTTTGCATTGAATCTGAGCTGCCATACATTTGACCATTCCTCCAACCTTGCCAAGTCCCTTCTCATCCTTTCCACTCCATCTTGTGTATCAACCCTGTTGCAGATCTTTGTGTCGTCTGCAAAGAGACATACTTTTCCTTCCAGTTCCTCTGCAATGTCACTTATAAAGACATTAAAAAGGACCGGTCCCAGTACTGAACCCTGCGGTATCCCGCTAGTAACCCTCCTTTCTTCATTGTGTACTCCATTTACTACTACCCTTTGCGTCCTGTAGTCTAGTCAATTTTTTATCCAGGCTACCACCTTGGGACCCACTCCAAGGCTGGCTAACTTGTGTATTAATCTTTTGTGTGGGACTGTATCAAATGCCTTGCTAAAATCTAGGTAGGTCATGTCCACAGCCCCTCCCTGGTCTACTACTTTGGTCACCCAGTCAAAGAAATCTATTAGATTCGTCTGACACGACCTTCCCATCGTGAATTCATGCTGCCTTGGGTCCTGTGCCCACTGGCCTCTAGGTACTCAACAATTCTTTCCTTCAGAAGTGATTCCATTATTTTCCCTACCACTGAGGTCAAACTAACTGGTCTGTAGTTTCCTGCCTCTGTCCTGCTCCCACTTTTGTTAAGAGGAATCACATTTGCCCTCCTCCAGTCCTCAGGTACCACCCCATCCTCCCATTTGTTAAAGATAGTAGTCAGTGGTGTCACTAATTCTACCCTTAGTTCTTTTAGAATTCTTGGGTGAATCCCATCAGGCCCCATTGCTTTGTCCACCTGTTTGATTACTCTGATGTGCTGTTCACTGTATATTGCCCCCCCTTCCCCTTTTCCCCAGGATGCACCAGGAGCCGAGCAATTTATTGCTCAGTGTGCCTCTCCTGGTGAAACTTTTCAATTAATAAATAAAAAAAAACTAATGGGTAATGTGAGAAAGTGTTTCTTCACAGAAAAGGTGGTGAATGCAAGAAAAACAGCATCCCAGTAAAGGTGGTGTAGACAAATGCGGTAGGAGGAATTAAAATTGCATGGGATAGGCATAGGGAAACCCTAGTGAATAGAAGGAGAACAAAGCCGGAGATCAAGTAGGGTCTGTGGTTTCTGCAGCAGGTACAAAAAAAAATGGGCAGACTAGGCGGACCTAGCGGTCCTTATCTGCCATCAATTACTATGTTTTTATGATTGCTTTTGTTTGTACAGCTTTTCCAGACATATCTTTTTCATCCAGTGAAGTAAACGGACTGCCTGGAGTATCTTTTGCATTCCAGTTGTGCTCACTCAGAAAACCCTACAGAAATTAGAACATTGTTTAGGCCACTAAAACTGTGTTTAAAAAAATATATTCTGACAGGTCACAGCTCTACTTATATCCCTATTTGGGTGCTTAGCCATATTAGACAGCACATTTCACAATGTTGGATGATATAAAAAAACCACAGAGTACCACTCAGACCTAAGCAATTTAATTCAAAAGGGCTTAAATCTTCATTTGAAGCCAGCCCATCAGCACTGCAACAGGATTGTTGCCTGAAATGCCAGAGATCTGGGTTTGAGAAAGAGCCTGGGACACTGGAGAGCTAGGGGGGGCATGGCTGTCGCTGCCTTTGGCACAGTACTGCCACCTGGGTGATCACAAGTGGCAGTGCAGTGAAGGTAGAGGGAATGGGCTCGGGGACGGTGCACTGTCATGGCACGGTATATCACCAATGAGCTTTAAGCACGCTGATATCCGGGGAGTTGGAGAAAACAAGACAGAAATCCCCACCATTCAGACAGGTTGACAGCCTAGTACATGCAGGCTCTGCGCAACTGCCTGTCAGCTCCCATTCCAGTACCAAAATGTTGGAAGACTGTGTCTAACCTTTGTCCCCTCCACTGGGGTTAAGTTGTGGAGTCCATGGTGGCTGCAGGTCACGGGGATGGGGCTGGGTAGTTTTCTGGGACATATGGGAGTCAGGACAGTGACCATGGGGGTGTAAACACTGCCAGAGTCGCCAGCGACCAAGGGGGTGTAAACACTGCCAGAGCCGCCAGCCACTGAAAAGCTGTAACCATGGTGGCAGCTCCACCAGGGGTCAAAAAGGTTTCACGTCTGTCTAGAGAGCCTCCCCCTGAAACCAACTGCCGCTGACCTGGTGAATTTCCTGGACAGAAGCGTCGGGATTTTCCTGCCTGCCAAGCCATGCCTCCTACACTCGGACGGCACTACAGACATCAGGGGCACTGTTTCTCTACCTCTACATACCCCTGGCCACCCCAGTGGTCTTCGGTGCTGTGGTCTGGAGCAATACAGGCTGCAATGCAAAGGGCATCAAAGAAGAGGAGTATACCTGGAGTGAGCCATGAGGCAGCTGTTGGCCAGGTACGCAGCCCCCTGCTCCTATATCTGCAAATCTGCAACTGGACTGTTACAGACTGCTCTTCCATCTAAAAGACAAAAAATGTCAGTTGCTCCATGCTCTTGCGACTGAGGGACTGGTGGCAATTGGTGTTGCCTGTAGATTCTAATTAGTAAACTGGGTAACAAATCTGCACTCTATCTGGGCACTAATTAAGGAGGTCTATGATCGTCTTAGATCTACTGCAGTTGCAGTGCTGGTGTTGATGGTTTAGAACCTCGGCACCTCAGCAAGGGTGCTGGAAGATAGTAAAAGCTGAAGGAGCGGAGAATCGGAAAGGCACTTATGAGGGTACAAAGGGCAGTTTTTCTAAACTAGCTTTTGCCATACCAAAATAAAAAGTAGGGGGGCTGCCACCCCTTCCACCTGCCCCGGTTCCTATGCTCCTCAGGTTAGCCGCTCCTCTCCTTGCTGCACTGCTGGCCAGAATTTTGAACCTATCGCTCTGTTCCGTTTGCTGGTGTATGTGTAGAATATGATTATTTATTCCCCTTGAAATGCTCATTTGAGCTGGTATTTTTGTACATCTGCTACACTGAACTGACTATAATTCTGTTATAAATTACTGTTGCGCGCTTTTTCCCATAGGGAAACCCAGTTATAATAAACATGCGCTGGGTTTCCCTTGCACCGCGTATGCGTCAGTCGCCGGTCTGTGACGTTCTGTGGAGCAATCCCATACTGCCACACATATCGCCATCCCTCGCATTCAGCAGTAATTTACTTTATTTAAAAAAAAATAAACTAATTTTCTGACCCTGGCAAACAAAAGAAAAATTGAAATCAGCGCTGTGTTTCCCCGTCAGCATGTCTACTCAACCAAGTGTGTGCCACCGACTTCAAGCGGGGAAGGACACCGCAACCACCGCTCAGTGGTAAGTTTATTTTTAAATAAGCACACAAATATAGATCTTTTTGATCAAACTGTCCACTTATTTTTCCCCAACAAGTGTAGCACTGCACTTTGAAACACTGCGGACCGCACAGAATCCAGACTGGTCCATGGTTTCCTGAACACCAATGTTAGTTTCTTTTATTTTGTATAATTGCTGAGGTGATAGAGCGCACGCCAGCAATTATAAAAAATAAAGTATGGGGTGGTGTGTGTAAAACTCAATTTACACACCCTGCGTTATGGATGCATTTTTTTGCCCCGAGGGCGTTTATGTAGCATCCCACAACTCGGGTGTGTGTAAAATCTCGTTACACACACTACCCTATATATTATTCTCTATGTTTTGACTGTACTGTATACTGTCACTTGTTTACCTCTATTGAACTGCTGATTATCATACATGGAACCGCATTTGGTGTCTTTGTACAAAAAACTGAGCACTGATAGGGCTGCAAAATACATTTTAAAACTGGGGCCGAAATTCCGCGCATGCCATGAGAGGCCAGAGCCAAGATCCCATGCATGCACAAGATTTCGGCTCCGGTTTTAAAATGCATTTTGCAGCACTATCAGCGCGCGGTTTTTGTAGAAAGACACCAAGTACGATTCGATATAAGAGAATGTACAGGACAAACAGCTTTTTACAATCAGCATGTAAAAAATTTCACTGTGGGACAGCACTTCGTGGCAGACATGAGTTCTCGGTGGGGATATGGTTCCGGTTTCTCGGCTGAATTAGAGTGGACTGCTTGGGCAGAAAATAATGGAAAAATGAGAAAAACAGGTAAAAAAGATTACTTTTGGGATATACTGGGGCATTCTAGAGTAACTGTTTTACGAGTGTGTGTCCAGAGGTACACTGCTGAGAAGTGGTAAGAAACTGAGGGGCAAAGCTGACAGTGCCCCTTTCAACTGGATGTAAAAATGCCCCAATATAAACATCGCTTCAAAGGTTTATTATTGTTTTAAACCAGCAATGTGTTTTATATGAATAAAACACACAGATGCACCAGCTTCATGTAGAGAGCTCCAGCCGAGTATGTATATAGCACTGCAGCCTCTCGTAACAATGCGGTCATTTTGGACCTCCTGGTCGCCACCATTAAGTCCTCACGGGCTGAGAGAGCAGAATCCAACAATGACATTTTTAAGTATAGGCACTAGCCCCCAACATCTGTGCATCTAGATAGAAATATAGTAAAAGAAAACATTAAGAAAAGAGTTCAGCTAAGAACAGTAAACAGCACTACAGAGGGACTGTGGTATCCAGACATATTTTCGTAGTTCTAATGAGGCACGCTGGACAATAACATACAAGTCTGTTTCAGCTCTCACTAGCTGACTTCAACTAAGCATTTTTTTTGTAATTCTTCTTTTTATTGAGTTTTCAACTTATATACACATAAGTCACCAACATTTTAACTTTTAAGTGTAACCCCTAGATGGCGCTATCCCAGGGGCTACTACCCCTGCCTGATTTGCCACTAACAGGTTGAGGGGCCTGGATCCAATGGCGGGTGCCTCCACCCAGAGGTCAGGGTTTGCAATAGTTAAACTAACTTGGTCACAGCCCTCTGGGACACTGCAACCCCTTTCTTCCCACTAGTGGCCCACAATATATCAGAATTACCTTCACAGTATACACTTCACCCCAGGTCTGGTTCCGCACTGGGACCTCCTGTGAAATGAGATACAGTGCAACAATCACAGTACAGTACTTTAACATAGACAAATACCTCAGGCAGTATAACTTTGCTGAAACAAGCAGCTCTGATTTATTTAGGGGATATAACAAGGACAGGGGAAATCAGGTTAATTAGCTTATCACTCTAATAATCTACCTATGGCTCTGTGCACAGGCCTATCCCTATCAGTTACTGTCCCTGGGTACCCAAGCCCTAGTGGCTAGTCCAAACCGTGGCAGCTGGTAGGGCCCTTTCACACAGAGAAAAGGAGAATTAAACAGTCAGCAGTACAGTAATTCCATTTGGATTTAATGGCAATTCAACAGGGAGCAACCCTGAATTAGTACTCACGACCTCCAAATAAGATAGGGTCCTTCAATGTCAGCAGGGCTCACTTGAGGTACACAAACCTCTTCACACATCCATATAAAAGAAAGTACTATACCAGGCAGGCTGCATCTGTATCCCGATCGCAATTACTGCACAATACCCGGAGAACACACAGCAGATTCAGTCCTGACAGACCGAGTGCAATTTTCAGCAATTCTTCCAGTCTTCTACAGGGTGAGCCTGGTTTCTATCTTCAGAGATCCTTTGATTCTTTTCACAGGACGGATCAGTCCTAACAAGCTGTTACAAGCTGCAGACCGGAACTCTGGGCCTTACACAGTTTTTGACTAAAACTGCACACTGAAAAAGCACAGGGCTCCTTCCTTTCACTGCCAAAGCTCAACTGAAGCTCCAACCGACAAAACTGGGCACTTCCTTTGAGTTCCTCCCAGTTCTTGACTGGATTGGCTGTCACTCACAATAGACTGCTGCTGTTGGTCCAAAAGGCACTGAAGTCTAAACTACATCTCCCAGAGTCACTGCCCATACAATCCTCTTGTGGCTGGCTCAGATTATGAGTCCAAGTTCTGATTCGTCCAAGGCACCATTTTAGAGCTAGCTTACCCCACACTGATTGGTCCAGTTCAGCAGTTCAAAACTAGAATGGGAACTAGCAGACACAGTTCTGACTGCAAAGAAAGCAGGTTAGACAAACTGTAATTTCATTATTACTCTAAATAATTTCTGGCAAACAGTTACATCTTTCAGATAGGTTCCTTTGCACTCCTAGTGACTGCAAAATGAAGTGAATTGGCAGCAGCTCAGTGGTACTCAGAGAAGCACACAGTCCCCATACAACTAATTATGTCTGCAAGCAGACAGCTCTTAAAGAGACAGTACCAGAGGCTCTAAAACACTCACTGATAAATGGCTTAAATGCCAAACACCATTCAGGCTTGGAGCATTCAAGCAAGCTCCTGGAAGTCTTTGGGAACCCCCATTTGCAGGGGTTACACCCTTCCTGGCTTGGGAAAGCTTGATCCGCCCAAGCAAGTACCATAAGTTTCAACTGCAACCATATACATTTGCATTAGGCTCGCACATGTAATCATCAGTCAATTATCATTTTACCAAGAACACATTTCTGAAACATTGCAGTACGTCACTCTTTACACAGTATTACATACATTGTACCATAACTCAAGTTATTACCTCTTGTACATGAAACCTGAAGAGAGGGCCCTTCCCTATCAGTTACCTTGGGGCTGGACGGGCAAGGGCACCATACTTAGAGGGCAAAACAAGTAACTTGAGTTAGCACTGACGCTCAGTTTGGGCAATGAGCTCGGGGACACATACACTCCTTTATGGACAACATTGAGAGGCAAATCCACAGGCCTCCCAAGGAATTAAACTGAGGTGCACCACAGGCTTTACAGCTCGACCAGTCTTTCTAGGGGAACTGTTACAGTCTCTGCACTCTGAGCCTCATTTTCAGCATTGTCCACACTTGTCAGGGGAGTCTCCATGGGGTAGAGAGGCTAGAACTTGGGGCACTTTCAGCTCCAGGAGTTACAGTTTCTGAGTCCACAACACTTGGCTCGCATGGAGAGCTTTGACACTGGCAGTGGACTGTCAGGGCACTCAAAATACTCTTCTTGTTCTGTATCACCAGTCTGCCCCAATCTATCATTTTCCTCCCTGAAAGCTCAAACAGTTCAACCATGCACAATGATTCCATTTCATCTGATCTGATGCTTTGCACTTCACTTTCTGGGAGCATTGGCTCCAGGGATGAAGCTAGGGGCTTAAACAGTCCAGAAGGCCCAGCTTTGTCTCCAGTATTGACTAGGGATTGCCCGAAACAATTGACTCAGTTCGTAAGAAGGATAGTATTCAAAGTCACTCTCACTTTCTTCCGATATGGACTGACAGTCATGCTCAACTGGGACTTGTGGAGGGAACACTTTAACTTTGCTTCTGTAGGTGCAGACTTTCTTGATCTTTTCTTAGCAGCAGCTCTAGTCACTGGTCCAGAGGGGCACTTCTAGGGGCTCAGACCAATTAAGATTTGTCCAATGGGCAGTAAATGATTTCTATGCATTGTTTTACATCTTTTGAATTATTCTCAGGCCTTACTTTGTACACTGGCAGATCATCTAGTTTGCCCACTACAATGTGAGGGAGATGGTGCCATCTGTCAGCAATCTTGTGCTTGCCATGCAATCCCAGATTTCTTAGCAAACCCGATCTCCCTCCTGGAGTTCCTGTGTTCCACCTTTTATCATACCTTTCTTTGTTGGCCAGATTTCTTTTGGCAGCCATGGTTTGAGCCAGTTGAGTACGCATGAGTTAGCTGGGCCTTTAACTTTGCACATACTGTAAATAGTTGTCAGCCTGAACCCCATCAGGAGAGACCCCAAAACACACATCTACTGGTAGTCGAGCTTCTTCCAAACATCAGGCGGTAGGGGAGAATCCAGTGGCATCACTTTTGGTGCAGTTATAAGCATGTACCAGGGTGCTAATTTGTTGGCTCCATCTAGGCTTGTCCTTTGGGTGCAGGGTGCTAGCATATCTAGCAAAGTGCGGTTGAAACGTTCAGGCTGTGGGTCCCCTTGGGGGTGGTAAGGAGTGGTTCTGGACTTTCGTACTCCCCACAGAGAAAGCATCTCTTTGATCAGACGACTCTCAAAGTCTCTCCCTTGATCAGAATGGATTCTTTGTGGAGCCCCATAGTGAACAAAAGAGTTTTCTACAAGTACTTTGGCCACAGTGGATGCTTTCTGGTCTTTGGTGGGAAAGCTTGGGCATATCTCGTGAAATGGTCAGTGACCACCAGCACATTACTGATATTTCTTTGATCTGACTCCAAACTTAGAAAATCAATACAGACCAGCTCCATGGGTGCACTGGTGGTGATGTTAACAAGGGAGCAGCCCTCTGGGGCAAAGCTTTCCTCTGTAAGCAGCGACTACAAGTTCGAATGTGTTGCTCCACATCAGCCCCATCTTAGGCCAATAGAATCTGGATCTCACCAAGTCAAGTGTTCTGTCTATACCAAGGTGCCCCATGTGGTTGTGCAAGGACCTCAGTACTGAGTCTCGAAAGGCAGTGGGCAGCACTAGTTGTTGTTTGTCTACTTGTCCCTCTGTCTACTGTTTCTCTGTATAACAGTTTATTGATCAGTTTCAACTTAGGACCTTCTTTGTATAACAGTGCAGTTCTCAAATCAGTGGAGCGAATTTGACACATCTTTTCCTGCATAGAGGGCTTCTAAAGCTGCTTTGATCATGGGATCGCGGGATTGAGCCTACCAATACTGTCATTGTCCAGCTGAGGCAGTGCACCAATGTCTATTGCAGAAAAGTGGCAATAAGCAGCAGGTATGCAATCCTCAGAGGCTCCCAAGCAATCCACCATGCAGTCCACTGCGTCCGTGGACATTTGTTCCTCCCTGTCAAACTTCCGGCAGAGTGCCGAATGTCAGGTTCTGCCAATCGGACCCAATCATTCTGGGGAACAGGCCTCCGGGAGAGCATCAGCATCTATGTGGTTCAGACCTGCTCGGTATTCGAGAGCATAGTCATATGTAGATAATGCAGAAAGCCACCTATGGCCAGTGGCATCCAACTTAGCTGAGGTCTGCACATAGGTCAAAGGATTATTGTCAGTTTTACTAGTATTTTAGCCCCATACAAGTACTCATGGAATTGGTCAACAATAGCCCACTTCAAAGCTAGGAACTCTAACTTATGTACAGGATAGTTCTTTTCGGATGGGGTCAGGCTTCTACTGGCAAAGGCCACTGGTCTCAGGCCATTCTCGTGCTCTTGGTACAACACAGCCCCAACCCTTGCAAGCTAGCATCAGTGTGCAGGACGTAAGGTTTTCTTGGATCGGCATAGGCCAGCACTGGAGCATGGGTAAGTTGATATATGATCATGAAAAGCAGTCTCACAATCAGGAGTCCAGCGGGCCCCAAATACTTCACTGGATGAAAATACACTCTTTCAGTCTTGAGGGATGCTGACTTTTGGTATTTTTGTGGGTTGGGGATACCCTTGAGTAAGGTTAAGTAAAGGCGGATCACTCTTGAATAGTCCTTGATGAAGCGCCGATAATAACCACAAGAATCCCAGGAATCTTTGCAGTTCTTTTAGATTTTGGGCTGTGGCCAGGTGGTCAAGGCCTCAACTTTACTTGGGTCGGTCTCTATTCCCTCGGTGGATACTATGTGTCCCACATACTTTACTGATGTTTGAAAAAATTGACACTTATCAATGGACAGTTTAAGGCCAAAGTCCTCCAGTCGGTCCAATACCTTAAATAATCTGCTCTCATGTTCCTCCAGTGAGCTGCCAAACACAATAACATCATCTAGGTATACCAGGCACTCTAGTAAGTTCATGTCCCCCACTGCACGCTCCATCAATCGTTGAAAAGTGGCTGGGGCACCTGAAATCCCTTGAGGCATCCTCATGAATTCATAGAAATAGCGGACAGATAAAGGCTGTCTTTTCACGGTCCTCTGGGGCCATCGGGATCTGATAGTACCCACTGCGGAGATCCAGCACAGAGAACCACTTGCTCCCGCTTAGGCAGTCCAAAGCATCCTGAATGCGGGGCATTGTGTACTGATCAGGGATAGTCCGCGGTTTAAGGTGCGATAATCCACACATCCTTACTGTTCCATTCTTTTCCTCACTACCACAATGGGGAAGCATAAGGGCTTCTGGATTCTTGTATTACACCAGCAGCTAACATCTCTTGCAGATGCCGTCTCACATCATCTATGTCAGCAGGTGCCAGGCGTCGAGACCTCTCCACGAAATGGTCTTTCGTCATGCAGCCGGATATTGTGCTCAGCTCCTTGCACGCATCCTACATCCCATTCCTTTAAAGAAAACACCTGGTCTCTCTGGGCAAGCTTCTCACTGATCTTCACTTTCCATTCAGCTGGCAGCGGAGTCGCGAAATCAAACAAGTCAGGCGTTACTCTGTCATTCTTCCTTGAACTCTTGCTGCTGGGTAGCACTGCAGTGTCTGCACAATGCACATTAGCCAGGATGCAACCTCTGTTTACTCGAATGTCTCTTTCAGACACATTATGAACTTGGACCATTACCCTTCTGGCATAAGCATGGGCTCTAGCGGGCAAAATACTAGGCTTGACCAGCAGTCCCTCTGGCAATTTTCCATCGCCTGGTGCATCCAACATTAATATTTTATTCTTAACATCCTTTCTGATACGGACCTCCCTGTAAGGTACACTGGGCATTTGCGCAGGATCAGAGACTCAGGATCCTTCTTCCATACAATTCCACCGGTTCCTCTGGTTCTGTTTTTTCAGCATCTCTCTGTGCCTCATAGGCCTTCTTAATTAAAGCCGGAACTCTTAAAGCTCTACTAGTCTTTGACCCCTGTTTTTCATAACACAACTGTGCCAGCCTTCCGAACATATGAGCATTTGTTCCAATCAACAAAGGGACACCATCATACAGTCCAGTGGGGGGACACACTAAGGCTAGGGTCTCTACTTGTTCGGCCACTCCAGCCACGGAGGTGGGGAAAGACAGCCAAATTGGATATACCCGGAATAGGGTAGGCCTTCTCACTTAACCCCATACATGCAGTCCTTCTAATGGTTGTGGGTACGCCTGACAAATGCTTCTGATACCAATCTTGGAACATAATTGTCACTTGGGAGCCACTGTCTAATATAGCTCTTGTAGACACTCGTTCACCTTTACAGTGGTCTCCATGGAGGGACCCACTATTCTGGACCAGTCTGGAGAGGCGGTAGTGGGGGCCTGGGCAACTGACCTTGCCACAAAAGGACGTGAATTAGCATTTTTGTGCCCTCACTGGGATCATGTCGCACCTCTTAACCACTGATTTTCTCCGAAGCTCTCCTTGTAGCCTATATGCAACTTTGTCAGTGTCTTTTGGGACTGGCATTCCCTTTCATGTGCCCATCTTTCCCACAATTATAGCAAAACATACTTTCTGGAGTTTGAGCTGGCGAGGCGCCACACTGGGAGCCAGGGCGGGGTATTACTAACTGGAAACCTTGGTGCCATCTCTGTCTGCGGCGTGATAAGCATTTGGAGACATCTCCAGTTTCTCCACTTCCATGGTCAAGGAATCGAGTTCGTAGCTGTTATCAGCAGGATACATGGTGGGTACCCCACCCCCATAGCAGATGCAGTCGGATATAGGTCAGGGCCCGTACTTGCAGGCGTGGCCTTCATAAAGGGACTGTTTTTGAATTCCCGGATCTCTCTCAACAGTTCGCCCCATTGTGGCATATCTTTTTCCTTGTCAGAGCACTCATTGACTGCCAACCTCTGCCCCTGAACTTCACTTGATGGGTCACCCTCAGTCACTCGGGTCGTAGCCGCAGCTATTGGTGCAGGTCCCTCCCGAGGTCGCCTTTTCTCAACTCCTCGAATTTCTCTCATTAACTCATCATAGGAGGGTGGGGATTCCAGTCGATCTGCCAGGTGTAACTGAAGCAACAGCAGTTCTGAGAAGGGGGCAGACTTAAGGATCCTGTCCAGCCTGGTTCGGTCCAGTTCAATCGCTGGCAAACTACCTTTTCTGAGGCATTCTTGCAACAATTTTTCCAGCCGAGATACATACACAGACAACAACTCCCCTTGGTACTGTTGTGCATCTCTTACTCTCCACCATAGGTCCTCATCAGAATCTGGGCTCCCATACATATTCTCCAAGGCCTCAAGATAGGCCTGTGCAGTCGCTTCAGGGTTACTGGCCCGTTTAGCACGGATGGTAGCCAGGGCAGGACCTCGGAGGCTCTCACTAACCCTCTTTCGCTTTTCACCTTCCGAGCATTGCCATTCTAGCACTTGGGGGCAACATAGTCTATCCAGGTCTCCCAGTCATCCTCCCTTGGGGGTGGGGAGGTGCCAGAGAAGATCTTCAACCTTGGTGGAAGTCGTGACTAATGGCAGGTGCAGAAATAGGAGTCTGCATTGGTTCAGACACCATTACGGGCACTGGAGCAGGAGAGGGTGTTGGGGAGAACACCCCAGGTGGCAAGAATAGTTTCTTCAAGTCCTCCACAGTTTTCCCCTCTCAGCAACCATTCAGCAAATTTCTCCTCAAAGTTTCAGATAGTGGTGGGCTGATTCCCCGGGTCTTTACTGTCCTTAGTTATCACTCTCCAAGCAGTGAGGGCTCCCTCTGGGGTAATGGTCTGTGGCACTTTGGAGCTATCTATGGGATCCTTAAACTCTACTAGGGCCAGGAAAGTGTGGGTGAGCAGATTAGCATGCCGACCCACCACCACAGGGTTTGTAAACCTTCCACCTTGGAAAGTACTCCCTGCACAGTGTCCGTATTGATACCCAGGGGATGTCCAGGATAAGCATAGCATTTTGGGGGTCGATCCTCCCCAGTACACCACTCCACCAGCGGTGCACAGCCACTTCTGTCGGGTACCCATTTTTTCTTAACAGTGGTTCAGTAATATGGCCACTAGAGGACACACAATCCCAGCGGTGCCTCCAAGATGTAACCCCTAGATGGCGCTATCCCAGGGCTACTACCCTGCCTGATTTGCCACTAACAGGTTGAGGGGCCTGGATCCAATGGCGGGTGCCTCCACCCAGAGGTCAGGGTTTGCAATAGTTAAACTAACTTGGTCACAGCCCTCTGGGACACTGCAACCCCCCTTTCTTCCCACTAGTGGCCCACACAATATATCAGAATTACCTTCACAGTATACACTTACCCCCAGGTCTGGTTCCGGCACTGGGACCTCCTGTGAAATGAGATACAGTGCAACAATCACAGTACAGTACTTTAACATAGACAAATACCTCAGGCAGTATAACTTTGCTGAAACAAGCAGCTCTGATTTATTTAGGGGATATAACAAGGACAGGGGAAATCAGATTAATTAGCTTATCACTCTAATAATCTACCTATGGCTCTGCACAGGCCTATCCCTATCAGTTACTGTCCCTGGGTACCCAAGCCCTAGTGGCTAGTCCAAACCGTGGCAGCTGGTGGGGCCCTTTCACACAGAGAAAAGGAGAATTAAACAGTCAGCAGTACAGTAATTCCATTTGGATTTAATGTGGCAATTCAACAGGAGCAACCCTGAATTAGTACTCACGACCTCCAAATAAGATAGGGTCCTTCAATGTCAGCAGGGCTCACTTGAGGTACACAAACCTCTTCACATCCATATAAAAGAAAGTACTATACCAGGCAGGCTGCATCTGTATCCCGATCAGAATTACTGCACAATACCGGGAGAACACAGCAGATTCAGTTCCTGACAGACCGAGTGCAATTTTCAGCAATTCTTCCAGTCTTCTACAGGGTGAGCCTGGTTTCTACTCTTCAGAGATCCTTTGATTCTTTTCACAGGGCTGATTCAGTCCTAACAAGCTGTTACACAAGCTGCAGACCGGAACTCTGGGCCTTACACACGTTTTTGACTAAACTGCACACTGAAAAAGCACAGGGCTCCTTCCTTCTTCACTGCCAAAGCTCAACTGAAGCTCAACCGACAAAACTGGGCACTTCCTTTGAGTTCCTCCCAGTTCTTGACTGGATTGGCTGTCACTCACAATAGACTGCTGCTGTTGGTCCAAAAGGCACTGAAGTCTAAACTACATCTCCCAGAGTCACTGCCCATACAATCCTCTTGTGGCTGGCTCAGATTATGAGTCAAGTTCTGATTCGTCCAGGCACCATTTTAGAGCTAGCTTACCCACACTGATTGGTCCAGTTCAGCAGTTCAAAACTAGAATGGGAACTAGCAGACACAGTTCTGACTGCAAAGAAAGCAGGTTAGACAAACTGTAATTTCATTATTACTCTAAATAATTTCTGGCAAACAGTTACATCTTTCAGATAGGTTCCCTTTGCACTCCTAGTGACTGCAAAATGAAGTGAATTGGCAGCAGCTCAAGTGGTACTCAGAGAAGCACACAGTCCCCCATACAAACTAATTATGTCTGCAAGCAGACAGCTCTTAAAGAGACAGTACCAGAGGCTCTAAAAACACTCACTGATAAATGGCTTAAATGCCAAACACCATTCAGGCTTGGAGCATTCAAGCAAGCTCCTGGAAGTCTTTTGGGAACCCCCATTTGCAGGGGGGTTACATAAGCATACGTCAGATATTATAAATATTACAGTCAAATATTTCTAGTGTTATGACTTTCATTAGGGTTAACCCCTGCGGGTTTCCAGTTCTAGTTTGCTGCTTCAGCCTTAATTCATAATGACCAATAAACCAAATGCACCTCCCATCTCAAAATCCTGACATCCAGGGCATCTCTTCCATAAGGGGTGTCCCCCCTCCCCAGAGGACCGGGAAGGCCAGGCTGGGTGCCATCCTCACAGCAATCCGCTCTACCCTACCTCCATGTGTCGCCCCCCATCGTCCCACACTATTATCTTAGGGTACAAAGGTGGGGTCCTTCTGCATGTAATATATCTGCCACCGTGTCCATCTGGCCTTAAATTTCTCCCCCTGTTCGTTCAGATTGTGTGTGATTTTTTCCATGTTATATATTTGCAGGACTTCACCTAAGCATAAGACCCCTTTTCCTTTCTACACCCCCTGCCGCCACCTACCCTCTCCTACTCTTCCCACTCTCTTTACTGTCCCCCCTCACCCTGTCTTTAAAATAGTTCTGCATTTCCCCCCCACCCCACTCTACCTCTCACATTCCCGCCCCTTATCTACCTCCTCACTTTCAGTAATGGGATTAAGATAGCAAAGTCAACTTTTGACTACTGTTGCTCAATTTCTCGTACTCTGTTACCCATTTATTGCTACTGTATAGCTGCCCAAGTTATATCCCCTCTCATGCTTGTGCCCTAGTTGCTCTGTTCGCCCACCATGAGTTGCTTTACATATTTCAAAGTTTGTACTGACAATGTCACCGTTCTTAACTCTCCATGATTCCATTGTAACTTTCCATTTACCTGTATGTTTTGCATTTTATGTTTGCTTAAATAACTTTTGTTCTCTTAATTTTCTTGCTGCTGTTTTGTATGTATTTTGTGCGTTCTTTGATGTGAAACATTTGTAAAAAAGCCTCTGGCTCAAAGGTATTGTAATGCCAAGATTTTAATAAATAAATAAATAAATAAAATAAGTTCTGCGTCAGCCCACACTAACTGACTAAACTAAACATCCTTGGCTGCAACAGCCTCTTTCATTTTCAAAAGTTGTTCCCCTGCCTCAGGCGGCTCTATAAATAGGAAGCTTTTACCTGCGTAAGAAATCACAAAAAGCATAGTCAGTAATTTGGCAGGTAACTGCAGGGAGTGGGTGATGCCAAGAGTTTCTAGTTCACTATGAACAGCATCAAATGCTTCTCTACAATGTCACGTAGCGTAAGTTAAGTCAGGAAGTAGAAAAGATGAGTGTCATCCAACAACTGTATCTAGCCACATTTCTTTATTTTTTTCCTTGTATTTTCTGTTTATTGCTTGAATTTAAAAACAATAGTCAATACTCTCATGTAAGAGATACAAAACAGAAACAGTCACTCGGACCAAATACCATTATCTGTGGGGGTATAGCAAATCTCTGTCACATTCTTATACAATAGGAGCTGGGGGATAACTGTAATATACATTGGGGAAAGACGAAGGGTGAAGGGGCAGATTAGCAGGATTAAATCAGGGGAGAGATGGGCACAAGACCCGGGGGAGCAGGCTGAGGTACTAAATGAGTACTTCACCTCAGTTTTCACCAGGGAAAATGGGGGTGCTGCATCATACATAGGAGGAGACAGAGATAATGAGGAGGGGGGGACCCTTACCGATCGGCAGGTCTGGGGAGAGGGGGAGGCATCACTGGCAGGTGGGGGGAGGGCTAAGCAGGGAGAAGAGGTACCAGAAGTGGAAATCACAGCAGAGAGAGTGAGGGAAGCCCTCAGCTCCCTTAAGACGGAGAAAGCACGGGGCGGATAAATTACATCCTAGAGTGCTGAAGGAACCTGCAGATGTCCTGGCGAAACCCCTGGCAGAGCTTTTCACCATCTCTCTGAGGACAGGGTGGGTGCCCCAAGACTGGAAGGTGGCGCACGTAGTGCCTATCCACAAGGGGGGATCAAGGGAGGTGGCAGGGAACTACAGGCCTGTCAGCCTGACATCGGTGGTGGGCAAGGTGATGGAGGGCATTGTCAAGGAGAGGCTGGGGGGGGACCTGGATAAGTCAGGGTGCCTGGACGATAGACAGCATGGATTCATCCTGGGGAAATCGTGTCAGACAAACCTGGTGGAGTTCTATGACTTGGTGACAAGTGCCTTGGACCTGGGTAGACCAGTGGATGTCCTCTTTCTAGACTCCAGCAAGGCATTTGACTCTGTTCCTCATGTGGGCCTGTTGGATAAGCTAGGAGAAATGGGGGTGGGAAACCAGATGATCAGATGGATAGGCAATTGGCTCCAGGACCGGACCCAGAGGGTCGTAGTTGGTGGGATAGTCTCATCCCCAAGGAGGGTCATTAGTGGGGTCCCACAGGGATCAGTCCTTGGGCCCCTTCTGTTCAACGCCTACGTCTCTGACATAAGGACAGGAATCAGGAGTGAGATGAGTCTCTTTGCAGATGACTCTAAACTGGGGGTGGTGGATGGGGAGGAGGGGAGGGTGGCCCTGCAGGGGGACCTGGAGGCTCTGGAAAGATGGTCTAGAAAGTGGAAGCTGAGGTTCAATGCAGGGAAATGCAAGGTACTCCACCTGGGGGCCAGAAACCCAGGCCAAATGTACACCCTGGGAAATACTGAAGTCTCAGTGGCTGAGAGGGACCGGGGGTGGTGGTGGATGTCAAGATTAACAACTCTGAGACTTGTAGGAGGCAGCAGCCAAGGCCAACAGGATGCTGGGATGCATCGCTAGGGGGATCACCTCCAGAAGGAGGGAAGTGATACTCCCTCTGTATAACTGCTTGGTGAGGCCGCACCTGGAGTACTGCGTGCAGTTTTGGAGGCCACACTTAAAGAGGGACATTAACCTCCTGGAGAGGGTCCAGAGGAAGGCAACCAAAATGATTTGGGGCTTGGGGGACAGGACCTATGAGGAGAGGCTCGAAGAGCTAAATATGTACACAATGGAAGAGAGAAGGGACCGGGGGGACATGATAGAGGTCTTCAGGTACATGAAGAGGGTAAATAGGGCAGGAACAGTCAGGGTGCTTCGAAGGAAGGAGGAAGGGGCCACTAGAGGGCATGGGTGGAAGCTGGAGGGGGGAAGATTCAGGGGAGAAAGGAGGTGCTACTTCACTGAGAGGGTGGTGGAGCCATGGAATGCACTACCTAGGGGTTGGTGGAGGCAGAGACAGTGGAGGGGTTCAAGAGGGGGTGGGACAGGTACAAGGGAAGGGTTCTGGAAGCAAAATCCAATGCAGCAAGAATATCCGGAACTGGGAAGGGAGAAGCCAGAGAAGGCGAGGGGGACAGCAAGGTCAGCACCCAGGGTGGGGGATGACCAAACGAGCAGACACGAAAGACCGTTAGGCCTATTCTGCTGGCATTTTAGTATGTTAGTAATATAGAGGTCAATAGCCTTAGAGAGTCCAGTGTATCTTGTCCGGTTTGCCAGCCGCTTCAGTGGCATAGATTTCAGTTCGTAGGTATATATCAGAAAATAGGAACATGCACTAAACCAGTAGTGCTATTTTGCCCAATATAGAATAGGTAGAAAATGAGGTATATATGTTTTCCCCCCACACAGCCCACATCACCTCCCCCAAAACAGGCCTAGTATTTCAAAAAAAAAAGACTTTATACAATGAACAGTATTATTAAAGAAATATATTTAAGGCACATCAGAGCAGTTGTGTTAGGATACTTACATGGTGAGAAAATGGGATATAACATTAAATTTAACAACATAAACTTTCTGAAACATGTCCCATAGATACTTTACCAAAGTCCCTATGTTTAAATGTCCCAACACTGTCTCTGGAAAATGACGTCAATTTTATTTTTTTTATTTAAACATTTGTTGACTGGGATAGGCACACTGAGTCGAGGCTTGTTTCCAGGTGCGACCGGGCATAGGAGTACATACCAAACAGAACAAAAAGGCCATGGTTACATGCAGTGGTACACCCAGATACAGCAGAATTTGAAATTACAGGTCATTGAGACAAAAAGACCTCAGTAACAGCAGCTAGGTCAAAATTAGCAGAGTAAAAAATGGCAAACTTGATAACATTTCCAGGACATGTGACATGAGACACTGACAGAACAGATAATAAAGAAACAATAATAAACTGGTCATTGCAAAAGGCCATATACTCAGCCTTCCTCAGATTCTGAGTCCCCAGATGCAGTCCTTGGATGCACTTTTGCCTGAAATTCCGCCGCCAATTTCTCTATCCATCTGCCAGCATCTTGCGAGTCTGAGAACTGTCAGCTTTCTCCCCCCATAGGTAACACAAAAGCGAGCTGGGAGAAGGAATGAATGCACAATGCCAAGTGCTCTCAGTTTTCGTCTGGTGGTATCAGACTGTTTTCTTCTGGCTCTCGTCTGGAACGAAAGATCTGGAAAGAACTTGACCTCGTGTCCCAAAACCTCCAGAGGATACTCCATACGTGCAGTTGCAATCAAAATATCCCTCACTTCCAACTCCTGCCGTTCTCAGTAGCATAGTCCAGGGCTGGTTAGGGTTTGCAGGCCAAACTCTAGAATTCACCCTGTAGGCCTGGCAGAGTGTGATCCACTCAAAGTCGTCGGGTTCATGTAAAACTTCTTTCATCCAGGTTTTTAAATACTTCTGAAGATTAGCCCCTTACACTCCTTCTGGTAAGCCTACCAGCCTCGTCCTCGTCCGCAGACTATTTTCCAATGCTTCCAACCTGCCTCGCAGTTGTTGATTCTCTTTTGCCAGGAGAGCTGCGGTGTCTTGGGTTGCAATAGACCTTTTATCCACGTCAACCACTGTGCTTCTCAGGAAAATCAGAGCCGCGTCGTGCACCTCCAGCTTCTTGAATGTTTTTTCTATTTTAGCATCTATAGTTTCTACTGAATTTAGGATAGCTTGCCATGGAGGTTCCGATTCAGTACCCTGCTGAGAAGGTCCAGCCTTATCCAAAACTGGGGCAGACTTTTTTTTTGCTGCAGGCCTTACAGTCCCGGTCACTTGAAAATGCATATTTGTAGCGCGACCCATGGCAATCCTGATATCAATTAAAAGCCACACACTTGCATAATTCAAATCTGATTGAAAATCTTCTGCCCAGGGACCACCTTATAATGGAGATTTTATACTTTTTTAGGAGCTGCTATGCAGAGCTGCTAGAAAAGATGTCCTGCCTAGAAGCCGGCTCTCTAGCGCCCCCTTGACCACATTTCTTGGCAGCTTGTAAAATCCGGTCCCCTACATGTGGTCCTGCTATGATGATCAAAATGGTCCAAGAGAGCTCCTGCTCCATTGGTCTCTTCCTTGGGGTAATTCTATATACTTTATGAACAAGTCCAGTCACATCCAGGTCTAATGTTGTTTTTATAGATCCATGATGTGCTGAAAAAAATTGGAGCCCTTAGTAATTCCTAGCAGCTGAATGTGCGCGTGTTTAGCAAACCTCTCTAGTTGTTCAAGCTGCAGGCAGAGGAGCTTGTTTCCAGATAGAGGCTGGGGCCACTGATTTACCTGATGTCTCTTCAGCAAGATGTTCCTCAGTAGAAACCAGCTCTAATTTTGTTTCAACAACTGTTACCTGGTTGCTGAAAGAGTCCATCTTTTTGTCCAGTGCTTTAACGGACTTCTCATTTCTTTTACAGCTTTCAAAATGACGCTGTAGGTGTAGATGTTAGGTGTTCAAGGTCTCTGCTTTCTCCTTCCTCCAGGCCTCCCTGCTCTATGCCCTATGCCATCCTGTGGTTTCCCCTGTCTGCTCTTCCCAGGTTCTTGTGAAGCTATCTGGCATGGCTTCCCCATGGTTAAAACGCTTAAACTCGATGTATACTGTTCCTGATCGCCTCTAGTACCACTTGATGCACTTTGCATAGGAAAAAGTTCACCTAAACAGTGATTTTTATGTCTCAGGGAAATCTCTTTCTGTGCTTTGTTCAGGACTGAATTTTTGTTAATGTAATCTACATATGTTATGCATCAATTGGTCTTACTTTACCTGCCAGCTTAGCTAGTCTATTACAAGCCACTAGTCTAGCCTCTCAGTGCTACTTAGTGTTTGACAAACTGTATTGTATAGTAGCCGATGTTTGACTGCTTGACCTAGCTACTGAGCAAGACTGCTGCAGTTTTCTATTTCTGCCCTACTGACAAACTCAGCCCCTTCCCCACACTGGTCACTCTGCCAGTTATTAATTTCTCTGCCCCACTTGTAATGCTGTCTCTCTAAACACCTTACTTTCTTCTCTGCCTTACCTACAAACCCTTTCCTTACACCCCCCTGCTGCTGCTGTCCTCCTCAGACGTCCCAGTGCCAAAGCACAGATCCCCCCCCCCCCCCATTAACTCCTCTTCTAGCTCCAAATAATTGCCCTGCTTTTACCACCTCTTTACCTCATGCTTTGTCTTTCCCCATTGCCTGCCCCTCACTGAGCTTGCTATTGTACTCTAGCTGTATGTAATCCTCTGTTTCCCTCCTTGTTCCACAGACAGCCCATCTGCGGGCTTCCCAAGCTGCTCCTGTGGCCTTGGCTCTCTCCGCGCAGGCCACAGCTAACAGACCACCCAACTGACCCACAGACAGATTCAGGTACGCACCGGACCTCCGAGACTTGTGGTTTTGAATGCCACTGTTTTGACTGGATGCCCAGTGGAGGAACCAGGCACTGATTGGCAGCTGTACTCCTTGGCTGATTTTCCAATGCCTGGCGCTTCCTGATCTCAGGGAAATCTCTTTCTGTGCTTTGTTCTGGACTGAATTTTTTCGCCCACCCCCCATGCCCCTCATCCTCACAGTATGAAGGCAGTATAGCGCAGTGGGCTAAGGCTCTGAGCTGCAAATCTGGTGACATCCAGCAGACCAGACCTGGGTTTGAATCCCACAGCTTCCACTTGCGTACTGTGTGACCCTGAGCAAGTCACTTAGCCTCCTTGTGCTCCCAGGTCGCTCCTGTAAAAAAGCTTTCAGCTTAGTGTGCTATACCTGGTTAAAAAACAACTAATATAATAAATATAATAATAATAATAAATAAGTATTAAATAGACCCTTACTCCACCCCTTCCTCAGCCTAGCAGCAGATTGGTCACTCCACTGCTGCACATTTTCATGCTATTGGCCTCCCTGTCTTCAATACCTGACTTGGCCCACTTTCTCACCGCCCCTTTTTAAAGCAGTCCCACCCACAGGATCACACATTTGCTCTCAACCTTTTCTCCAGCCACTCCATCTAACTCCTCTCAATTACTGCTCACCTGCCCTATTGTTAGGACCTCACCCCACTCCGACTATATATCCTTCCAACTATAAACTAGCTAGCAGTTAAGCAGGCCAGCAACACCAAACAAACTACCATGGGGTGCAACCACCTACTACTACTCCTCACTACCTCTTTTGGCATTGCTGGTACCATACACGTCCTTTTGTTCTGCAAATTTTGGATTCCCCGCTGTTCTGTCTGACCATTTGTATGAATGCCCTTTATTAATCCTCGCTCTCCTTCTCTCCCTCAGCCGAGGAACTGCCACCCAGGCTCCCAGCTCCTAAGCCACAGGATTCCCGGCTACCGGGAGGTCGGCGCCCCTCTAGCGCCGCTCGAGCCTGCCGACACGGACCTGAAATGCGGCAACGCACGCAACCAACGGATTAACGGTGCCCTCCAGACCACACTCTGATTGGTCTCATGAAGCCGCATCTGCTCTTTGATTTTAAACCCTAAAATGTTTATGTTGGAACAAATGTTAAAAAGCCGAAGTGTTAACCCAGTCTGTAATTGAAAGGACTTGAATTGTGGTTTGGGAAAGAAATCTAGTGTTTACAGCCCTTTCCCTGCATACGTGCACTGGCCCTAGACACTTTTGGGTGCCAAAGTAATACACATCCTTTTGTTCTGCAAATGTTGGACTCCCTGCTGTTCTGTCTAACCCTTTATGTGAATCCCCTTTATTAACCCTCACTCTCCTTCTCTCCCTCAGCCGAGGAACTGTCACCCAGGCTCCCAGCTCCTAAGCCACGGGATTCCCGGCTACTGGGCGGTCGGCGCCCCTCTAGCCGACGCTGAGACCACAGACACGACCGACAAGGTGCTTACAGGTACGGCAACTGCCGCAACTTTTCAACTGCCCCCACCCCCACCTCTGCTGATTATTAAATACAGTAGCTCCTGCCAAAATATTAGTCCACATCCCCTGGTGCAGTGCCCCACCAACAGAGACTTAGCTCATGATCCCCCTCTTCTCTGTCCAGCCTACGGGATCCAACTCTCAGGGCCTCGCCTTACTAAAACGCTTAGGCTCTCCTTGGCTGTGCCTTCACCACTAAATATTGTTAAATGCTATGAAACTCGGGTCGACCTGGATCGGAAAGCTACTGATAAGCTGCATTAATCCAGCAACCCCACTGGCCCCTGGGCTAATTGAGTGGCTCCTTTTTTGAGGTACCATCATGTCGGACCCTATATAGCTCCTTATACTGCCCCTTTTTCTGCTGATACCAGCTGCCCAGCATTGGACACCTGAACTACCATCATGTTTGGTCTACAATGGCACCTTGTGCTGTATACCACATGGCAACTTATCCTTTAATTGCCTCCGTGATTCCAAGTACCAATACCTCGAGCCCTGCTCTTGGAACATTCATACCAGTAGTACCTATAACACTCCCCCACCACAAGGCCCACCTCCCACCACTCAGACTTCTATCTCCCCCCCACCTATTGTGGTAGGGGTACTAGCTCTTGCTACAACAGATCAGCTCTTCTATGGTGGCTACTTTACAGTCCTTAAAAACATCAGATCTACTAGACGGGCGAATGGCAGGAATTACAAGCTTATAATTACCGCTCTTAGAAAAATCCTACTTATCCTTTTGCTATGTTCAGGCAACATAGAACTCAACCCTGGCCCCCCAGAAGCTGTTGCTTTGCCCGCAGAACTAGCAAATTTAAAAGGAATAAGCTTCTTGCATATTAACGTATGTAGCCTCCTTAAAAAGATAACCTTAATACAAACCTGGGTAAATCATACCTCTCCTGACATACTTGTGATTTCCAAAACTTGGCTTAGACCCAGCACCACTGATAGAGAAGTAAACATACCCAACTATGCCTTGTTCAGAGCTGATAGGCATGCCAAAGGAGGAGGGGTAGCTATCTATGTTAAAGACAAATTTTCTGCCTTCTGCTTATCCTCGGCATCTGTTGCCAGTTAATTTGAATGCCTAATTCTTAAAGCGGAAATTACACAGACTACTGCACTCTGCGTAATAGGATGCTACAGACCACCATCTGCTGGCCTACAGCTTGTGTCATATCTAAGTGACAAGTTGGGACAGGGGCTGCCAGAAACTATTATTTTAGGAGACCTCAACTTTGACTGGCTCTCTAACACAGCTGCCCCCCTTGCATCCTTCTGCTGATGAACATGGGCTGTGTAACTTATTACTGAACCAACACGCCCAAACGTTAGAACCCCAGTAAAAGTACACTTTTGGATGTGCTAATGGTGAGCAAACCTCATCTCTTCTCTCACGCTCATGTCTTCTTCTCAGACGCCAGCGACCATTGTTTTATTGCCGGAGTAAGATTCACCAACAACCCAGCACCCATCAGCAAGTTCTCTATGAAGAGATCCAGGCGCAACTTCAATGAACATGACTACCTAAACGAGCTTAAGTACTCCCTTCAGTGGCAAGATTTCTACCTGGCCAAAACGATTACGTCAGCTTACAATATCTTCCACAACATTCTATCAAAGGCCCTTAATAAGTATGCTCCCCTGATTAAAGTTTGAACTAGGACCAAAACCTGTAAATGGTTCACCCCTCAGATCAAGTCCTTGCTTCTAGAAACAGATAGCTCTGGAAAAAAGTGACGACTGAACACTGCAGAGGATTGGAACCAGTTCAGGAGACTACGAAATTTATGTGCGAAACAATCAAAGAATCGAAGGTACACCTTCTTCAAATCCGAACTCAACTCTGCCACAAAGAGCCCAATCAGCTCTGGAACACAATCAATGATCTGCTAGGCCACTCCCAGAAAATTCACTCCCGACCAAGATTACCTCTGACAACTTGACTATAACTGAAAAGATGGATATACTTGACGCATTCAATAACCACTTTGCTACTGCAGGCATGGCATTTGATAACTCCCCTGCAAACATGCTTTGCTCCCAGACTGCCAGCCAACTGCCTGAAACTCCGATAGCTTCGCCACCTTTCTCGCTTAAACCTGCCCCACTGAAAGAGGCAGAGGACCTCTTGCTTCAGTTGGATACTGAAAAAGTGCTGGGGCGACACCCTTGACCCTTACTTCCTAAAATTGCCTACCACGTACTAGCAATACCCGTCACCCACCTTTTAACTTATCCCTGTCTCAGGCACCTTACCACCTATATGGAAGACAGCACATGTCATACCACTGTTCAAATCAGGTGACCCTGACGATCTCAGTAACTACAGGCCAATTTCTCTCCTTCCGGTCCTGTCCAAGCTCCTAGAGAAAATTGTAAATGCACAGCTGAGGACTCACCTTGAGTCTAGGAACTGTAAATCCCTATGCAGTCCAGATTCAAAGCTAAACATAGCACTAGCTCAGCCCTTAGCCAGTACTAATGACTGCGTAATCTTAAGAGCAAAACTTTATTTGTGCTGTTTTCTTGATTCAAGCAAGGTGTTTGACACTGCCGATCATAGTCTGCTCCTCCTCCCTTCAAACCATAGGTGGGCCCTCTCTCTGCGCTGGTTTACCGACTATCTTACAGGGCGCTCAACAAGTTGAAGCCGAAGGAGGCCTGTCCCCCTTAAAAACTCTGCAAAGAGGGGTACCTCAAGGTTCTATATTAGGGCCCTTACTTTTTGCAATCTACATTAATAACATTGACTACAGTATAAAAGAAGCCAACATCCATCTGTTTGCAGATGATACAGTTCTCTATATGAGTCGCCCAACACCTGAAGCTGCCTGCAATGACCTACAGTCAGAATTCAACCTTTTGCAAAGCAACTCCTCCAAAAAAAGATACTCCTTAATGCCAAAAAAACTAAAGCGATGGTCCTCTCCCCTTTTATTCGTACAGCTAACCCTGTGTCCAGTGGGACAGTTCCCCAAATTACCACAGCCCTAGGTGAAAAACTAGAATTTGTTACAAAATTCAAGTATCTGGGAGTTGGATAGACCAAAGACTCTCCTTCATTGAACATATCGAGGACTTGCTAAACGACCTCGGCAAAGGCTTGGACTGTTTTTAGAATCAACCAATTTCTCACCAGAGATGCCAAGAAACAACTGGTCCAATCCATTTCCTATCATTGGTTGATTACGCTGATTTCTACAGCCAATGCCCCAACTTTGCATGGCTAAACTGGACACACTTACCATCAAGCACTGAGGTTTATAACGGACTCCCTTCACATGCATCACTGCAACCTATATGTGGCAGTGGGGTGGACATCACTAAAGTTCAAAGCGCCAGAAACGCCTGGCTCTCTGGACCTATAGAGCCATCTCTAATAAGCTGCCTTACTATATCTCCTGCTGTCTTCCCCAGTATAATTGGAAATCTTACGCTAAGAAGTTACTCAGCTATTACACTTAAAGTACCCAAAGCAAAATCCAGCCTTGGCCAAGGCAGCCATAGCTTGTAGCTACCTACCTTATGGAACAATCTGAAAAAACCTCAAATTAAGCACTCTAATCGGCATAAATGCTTCAAGACGCTTTATTTCCGCACAATCAGAGAAGTATGTAACTGCTTCACCCACTCAGACCCAGTACCTGTGTCTGCACTGGTATAGCCACGCCTAGACCCAATTTTAAGTACTGACCCCCCAGCTTGCTCCTCACCAGCCTAATTGTTCTCTCTCTAATCCCCCTGTCTTATCAACACTAGGCCCGTCCATCCCCTTATTCTTCCTTTCCCAACCTCGGATAGGAGCTCACTATCCTGGGTTGTGACATCCTATCATGCCCAGTACTTTATAGCATTCAATCCCGGGGCTCACACATACTCCTTTTCTCCATCCACCTTCTCTACATCCCATTTTACCAACTCCTCTCTGTACACATTGCCCTCCTAGCCTTTCTCCCTACCTCCCTCCTCCCCCACCTTCACCTCTACCGGGTGTATATTTTTATTTTTTTTCTTCCGTTACTTCCTCCTATAACCTTAAATAACCTGCTTTATCTTCCTATAGACACTTCTATGTATGTAAATACCGTGTAATCTGTACAATATCTGTATAATTCTATGTACATATGAACTTCTTCTTCTTCCTCTCTGTAAAGAGTATTATCTGTACTGCCTTGTAAATACCTGTGTTGACCTGTATTTACAATTGTTCATGCACCACCCAGGTCCATCTTGCACATGAGCTTCTGCTCAATGATGAACGCCTGGTTAAATAAAGACTTGATTGATTATATAAAATTCCAGAAAGAGTTGAGGAGCTCTCTAAATCACGTTCTGTGCTATCGACTGCTAGCCATGCCCCCATGCCATTTTAATGGCAAATCAGTCTTTCTGTTCCCCATTTGTTTTTCAAATTATGTGCCCAGAGTCATTTAGATTCATAGATACAGAGAAGGTCCATCTAGACTGCCTTTACTAAAATTACCTTGCCTCACTGTTCTATTGTCCTAGTGGGGGATTTCCTTTCCTTCTGCCATACAATCACACAATCCGCTGTTACACAGAATCTGACAGCAGATAAGGACCATACAGCCCACCTAGTCTGCCCATTTCCCTACTCAGTGCTGACAGCCCAGATCCTGTTTGATCTGCAACATGCCTTATCTGCCCATCTCCAGGGTACCCTTATATCTATCCCATGTGCTCTTGAACCCCCGTATTGTTTTAACCCCCACTACCTCCACTGGAAGGGTGTTCCACAGATCCACCACCCTTTCTGTGAAAAAGTACTTCCTGATATTCCCAGAGACTTCCTCCCTCCAGCCTCATATCATGCCCCATTGTCCTTGTGCAATGCTTCCTCTGAACTACGCTTCCCTCCTGTACCCTGTTTATACCCCTAAGGTATTTGAATGTCTCCATCATATTCCCCCCCTCTCTCTCCCCCCCTCCAATGAATAGATATTAAGGTCCCTGAGTCTTTCCTCATATGACTTCTGGTGCAGCCCATGTACCATTTTCATCACCATTCTCTGGACTGTCTCCATCCTGTCTATGTCCTTCCTGAGATGCAGTACTCCAGCTGAGGCCTTACCAGTGATCTGCACAGTGGTATCACCACCTCTTTCTTTCTGCTAGTTATGCCCCTACCTATGCATCCCAGCATTCTGTTTACCTTCCCCACCACATTTTCACACTGCTTGGTCGCTTTTAGGTCATCTGATATGATGATCCCCAGGTCTCTCTCTTGCCTTGTGGTGGCCCGACCCCCCCCCCATCCTGTAGTCCTCTCTTGGATTCCTGTGACCCAGGTGCATTATTTTGCACTTTTTAGCACTGAAACTCAACTGCCATACACCTGACTATTCTTCCAATAAGCTTAGATCCTTTCTTATTCTTTCCACCCCTTCTGGTGTGTCAACTCTATTGCAGATCTTGGTGTCATCCGCGAATAGGCATACCTTTCCCTCCGGATGCTCTGCAATGTCACTAATGAAGACACTGTACAGGACTGGTCCCAGCACCGATCCCTGTGGCACCCCACTGGTCACCTCCCTCTCTTCTGATTTCATGCCATTAACTATCATTCTCTGAGTCCAGTCCCTTAGCCAGTTCTCAATCTATTTTACTACCATAGGGTGTCTCCTCCCTACTGCCACTCTTGTGGAGAGGGACCACCTCTGCCCTCCTCCAGTCTTCAGGTACCTCCCGTTTCTAGAGATGAGTTTAAAAGGTCAGTCAGTGGATCTGCTAGTATGTCCATGAGTTCCTTCAGTACTCTTGGGTGAATCTCATCTGGCCCCATTGCTTTGCCTGTTTTTATTTTCCCCAAGTTCCTCTAGGACTCTTTCCACAGTGAATGAGCTGGTGACAACCTCCCTCCCCTGACTACCCCTCCTAATGAGTTTTGGTCCTTCACCTTCCCCTTTCCTGGTGAACACTGAGCAAAAGTATTTGTTCAGTATCTCAGCTTTTTCTAGGTCATCTTCCACCCACCCTCCTCCTTCTTTCTTCAGCCTAACAATACTATTTCTGGTCTTTTTCCTTTCGCTAATGTACATGTATCTGAAGAATGTCTTGTCTCTTTTTTTAATAGTCTGGGCTATACCTTCCTCTGTCTGTGCCTAAGCCCTTCTGACTGCTTTCCCAGATTCCTTCTGTTTCTCCAGATATCTCTCCCCATCCTCATCCTGTTACCTATCTTGCAGCATATTTGCCCCTTTGCCCTGTCCCAACCATGCTTAAACCTGTTAATGGATGCTGCCCCACACCACTTTTGCCAGTAGACTGTTCCAAGGATCCACCACTCTTTTAGGAAAAGAAAACTTCCTCAAATTTTTCTTAAATTGACCTCCTACCACCCTCCAGTCATGACGTCTAGTGACAGCATCCTTATTTCTAATAAATTTATCCCCACCGTTTACCTTAGTTATACCCCTATGAAATTTATATGTTTCAATCATATCCCCACCCCCACCGTCTGGTCTCCAGTGAATACACATACAGGTCCTCCGACCGTTCCTCATAGGATTTACCCTTTTTCCATTGTATCTTCTTGTTGAGTCTATGCTGCACAGATTCAAGTCTCTCAGTATCCTTCCTCAGATGAGGGTTCCGGAACACTGCACAATATTCCAGATAAGGCCTCCCAAGAGATCTGTCAAGCACAATAACCTCACTTCTCCTGCTATCAAAACCCCCTCTCCAGCCCAGCATCCTTGAAGCCTTGCTGTAAGCTTTCTTACAGGGACTAGTTTGTTTAGGGGAGTCACTGATTATGACCCCTAAATCCCTCTCTTTTGATGTACTAGCCAGTTTAACTCCTCCCATCCAATATTCATTGCAAGGATTTTTTTTTAGAATAAAATTCTTATTGAAATGTTCAAATCTCAGAACATGCACGTATAACCAACATTGTTCACATTGCACACATCTGACTGCCAAAAAGTGAAATAGACATGTAATCTCCCCCCCTTCCCACGTCTAGGGGTATGATGGTGAAAGTCCAAGGGAAGGCGGCACGATACAGCAGAAAGAGTCCACATACCCAGTCGTCATGGCTTACCAGACCTGATGAAGCTGGGGTGCCCCATTCTTCTGAGTGCTGAGCCGGACAACTGGAGAGATGAAGACGATGGTCTTCACCTGCTTGACCTTGCCATCTTCATCTCAGAGGCCTTTGTAGACAGACTTTACCAGGAAGGCCTCTCAACATTTTCCTGCTTGGTCCTCTGGTTCTCCCGATGCACATCCTGGAACATACACTAGTGGCTGGGTTGTGGAGGCACATTTCTTGTTAGCAGTGAACAGTCCATCCAAAATGAATGCGGTAACACTCCGAACTGCAGGAACAGGGGATCCCATTTAATGAACAGGTAATGAAGCAGGAACAGTCACTCCATGGAGCAGAAAACATACACCAACAGTTTGCTCTGAACTGAGAGGTCACATCATAGGCTCAAAGGGTTTACTCTGGACCGCGAAGTTCACATTTGAGCATAGCATCCAGGCAACTACCTACAGACTAGGCAACCATAAGTCCAAATGCAGGCAGCTTAAATCTGCGACCGAATCAGGACATTAAATACAAACAGCATCAGTTTTTTTTCCTCTAGACCAAAGCTGGAACAGTGTCTAAGCCTTGGGTCACTGTGGAACTAGGGGAAGTGCCAGCTAATCCCCTGGCTCTCAACAGCCCCCCACTCATAGTCCCTCCATACTTGATGCACACATCTACAGTTTCTGGGACCAGGGGCTTTGCCTGAACCCCTGGATCCCCTCACCTCTCAGGTACCATCTTCTCCATCCCTCATCTCCTTTCTAGGGGGGTCCTACTCCGTAGTAGTCCTCTGGGCTGACATCAACAGCCCATCCCAATACAGGCTCCATATAGGCTCCCCACCTTCTTCTCCCAGCTGTGTTTCTTGCTGATGCCCCAAACAGGGCAGAACAAACAGTGGCCACTGCCACGTCCCTCTACATCCCTGAGACATACTACACAGAAGAAAACACAAACAGTGGTCTTTATGGCTGGGCGGGCAATCACACCCACTCTGAACTCTCTCCACTAGATCTTCTGATCTCCATTGCTTCCTGCCTGCACCTCCTTTTATCTTTCCCCAAAAGGTGCCATAAAAAACATGCCAGAACCAAAGTCTAATCCTGGACCAGCTTCAAGGTGCCAAAACCTCACTGCGCCTAAAGACCTCTGGGGCTTGCAGTCCTATAAATAACAATTTACAAACTGTGCCCCGAATGGCACCAGCTGACAATGAACCACCTCCCCCTAATAGAGCAGCTGCTCTTTTAAATTCTCGCTAGCTGGTGGCCGCACATGTGCAGTAATGAGGTCCACCATTAACTATTTACAATATTTTTTTCTTCCTTTCCCCTGAAACCACAGTCCTGAGCCCAGCCTGCCAGAACACCGGACCCAGGACCACCAATGCCTGGAGGTGCAGAAACAGCAACCCACATCTCAGCCCCCCCTGCCACAGACGGAGACACAGGATTGGGCGGCCGGAGCCACAACAGGGCCACAAGGTGCAAGTTCCCCACCTTGGAACCAAGGTAAGCCCAAGTTTGGGGGATTACAGACAAAATATCACTCACACGTTCTCTACTGTAAAAGCTACAAAGAAAATAAAATTGAGCACTTCTATTAACTTTATATGTTTTAAATCTCATAGATTTCAATCTGAAACCAGAATTATAACTAACTGTGAGAAAACTCATAGTGGTTAGAGACAATAACCTGAAGAAGCCAGAAGGAAAGGAGGGAGAGAACTATAATGTAAGGTGGAGTAACAGAAGATGCCTACCTAAATGCATAACTTTACATTTCTTGGTGTTAAATCTCAGCCGCCATACACCTTAGTCCATTTCTCTAATATTTTCAGGTCCTTCTGAAGCTCCTGCACCCTCTCCTCATGCTCTACCCTTCCACACAGTTTCGTGTCATTCATGAATGGACACAAGTTTCCTTGTATATCCACTCTCATGTCACTAATGTACATATTAAACAGGACCGGCCTGGGGAGCTAGAGAGCCACGCTATAGAGCAGATATGCTTTACATAGTTTCTCCTCTCTTTACAACTCCAGCAATGTCATTTCATATTTAGTTTGATGGACTTTTTTTTTGTATCGTCTCTTTTTGCCCCCAACGTGCTGCCGCCTCAGCCACTCCTTCAGGCTGTGCCAAGGCTGCATCTGATCTGTCCTGTTCCTGGGCCCCTGTCTCTCATATTACAGTCATCCCCAGGGTAACCTGGCATAATCCATCGCCAGGCGGTTCCCCCCCTCCGAGAGGGAAGGCACCAGAGACAGGCCAGCGCAACACTTGGCCCTGGGGTACTGCTGAGAGACAGATGGCTCTGGGACATTGATGGCATCGGACCGCTAGGCGGCCGTCATCCGGCTGAACATGGAGCCATTTTCTGGTGACGTTTCCTTCTTGTGTTGCGTCTGGATTGCCCCTAGTCTCCACTGGAGGTCGCTGCGGAGCAACGCAGTCCCACTGCCCACTCCACGAGAAAGGATGGGTCTACTGTGGAATTAATCCATGTTTGGGGGGGGGGTTGGACCACAAGGCCGAGTGGGTCCAACCAACCAACCATGGATTAATTCCACAATAGACCCATCCTTTAAAGTGGCTTAATCCGCTTGTAACATGGCAAGTGATTTAGGAGGTTATTATTTATTATTATTAGTACAGAACAATATTATGAATAAGAAAGTGCAGTGAAAAGATTACTTTTCTGTGTGTCACTGCTCTCTCTCTCTAGAAGTTTGGGTGGACTTCAAAATATGCGCGTGCACGTTGAACAGGTCAGTTCTATTAATATACTGATGTGGTTTTTTGTACATCTAGAGGAAGTGGTTAAAATATGCAGCAGGCATATACACACTGCTGACTGTATGCAATTTTATTTATTTTTTTCTCCATTTCACATCCATCGTGCAATATATGTGCAGTTCTTTGCTACTGCACTCTGGGTATTTCTGCAGATTTGCATGGTGCTGTAGAGACCGTGGAACAGCTACGGTAAACGGACACTTTTTGGACAGCTCACACTATTTTTCTCCTACAGATACCTCATACTATGACTCTCTACACTGATGCACTGGTTCTCTGTTCTGACGGCTGTTCTCTCAGCGACTCCTCTCTTTCCCGTCGCCTATGGTGAGGTTTCTTTTTTTTTTTCAGGGACACCCGTGTATTACTATTTAAAGATTTTTTTTTCACATTGCTGTTTGGTACATTAACTGTGCGACTCTACGAGGTGCGTGAGGTGGCTTGGTCGTTTGCGAGTAGGAGGCGATGCAAAAAAATGCTTCCATGCAATACTGTGTATAGCGTTACTTGATCTCACTCGTTTCTGACCTTCTCTACTGTGACTACCACACAAACGTTCAGCTCCTCCAGCATTCTAACCGTGGTCTAATTATGTTTGCATGCACCTGCTCCCTACCATGATCTACTATGGTATTAGACCACAGTTTGTGCTGTATCACATGGTGTCTTTGCACCCATCTCAGTGCTTCATTTTATTTCTGTTTTTTATGCCATGTTACAAATAATATTGGATATGGAGTTGTGGGAGGGGGAACTAAGGTTGTGAAGTACACAAATCTATGTTATGTACTAAGCTTTCTTGCAGGTTGTGGACACAGTAACTGTTCTGGTTACATAAAAGCCCTTTTTCGGTCTTCTCTATATTGTTTGATCCACACATCTTGTGAGGCTCAGCTTATGTGAAACACATCCGAGGATTTAATCCTGCTTAGAAAACTTCAGATTCCCCCCTATGTAGTATCACCACTGTATATCAATGGATCCTGATGCTGAAATAATCGGTATATTACTGCTTAATGTAATGTGTAATTTGTTATGTATACAGACGCATTATGCTTTGCAGCATGTTTTATTGAAAAATCAATAAAGATAAAGTACACAAATAAATAAATAAACAGGACCGGCCCAGGACTGATCCCTGTGGTACTCTCCTCTTGTGACCACTATATCCCCCAATGTAACCCCATTTATAACTACTTTTTTCTGCCTTTCCTTTACCCAGTTTCCAACCAACTTAAATAAACCCTGATCAACTCCCAACCCCTCCAGCTCCTTTAGTAGCCTCCTGTGAGGTACTGAATCAAAAGTTTGTTAGAGTCAAAGTAAAGCAGGTCTACTGCCTGTCCCTTGTCCATTGCCCTAGTGACCCAATAAAAAAACAATTATCGGGTTAGTCTGACATGACCTGCCTGACACAAAGCCATGCTGTTTTTTGTCCTGGAGTCTGTATTCCTCCATGTAGTCCACTAAACTTTCCTTTAATATGGTCTCCATCAGCTTACTAACTATGGCGGTAAGACTGAAAAGGCCTGTAGTTGCCCAATTCCTCCCTGTCACTCCTTTTATGAAGTGATACTACGTCGGCAGACCTCCAGTCTGCTGGCACCACTCCTGAATGCAATGGGTCATTAAATTAATTATTACATGCCTAACGATTTTTGTTATTACGGTCAGGTGGGAGTTGCAAATCAAAAATCACCGGCAAAACGATGAACGATCGAGACGCTGCTCTTGCATCTGCTCATACATGCTCTTCAAAGTCAGCAATTATAAAAATTAAAGTATGAGTAGAGGTTGTATAATGAGAATGTACACACACCCTCGCCTTGGGTGTGTGAAAATTTCATTACACACCATTACCCATACATTATTATTATTTTTTTTAACTTTCTGTTTATTGCTTTCAGAAAAGAAAAACAAGTGAACAGTTGAAATATAACATATGCCAGAACAAATAATAAAATAATACAAAGGTAAACATCTTGCAATCTTGCACAGTAGGAGCTGGGGGAAACTAACCCAGTTGCATTACAGTATAATCCCGAGTAATGCCAGCCGCTTCAATGGATATGTTCTTGTCTGGTAGGTAGAATATACAAAAAAAGACATATACACTTATCAAAAAGTGTTATTAACCATAATAAGTGGAAAAAACGGATAGGGAAAATATGCTTCCCCAATACCCCCACAACCCAAACACAACAGTGTTACAGAGCAGGATTAACACTGCAAGAATTTAAACTTTAAACAGGGTACAAGAAACCATGTAAGGGAAAGTCTGTTATAGTGTGCATCTACTAGAGAGGATTAAAGAGATCCACCAAGTTAACCGGAGACAGATATGCAGCACAGATATACATGCCTTACCTCTGCGAAAAGCATGCACTGCATCTCTTCCCCAAAATAGCTCTTTGGTTTTCTTGTAATTACACTCATAAAATTGTCCCCACCGGCTCGTTACAACTTCCCGTTTTTTATTGCTGCCCACGCTCTGCCCCCACGCACAGCCATGTTATGATGTAAGGCCAGGGAGTGCGTGGGGATGCACTCCATTATAGTCTATGAGGGGCTACTTTCCAAGTGTTTCTAGATGGTTATGATGGTCACCCGGGGATTAATCAAGGGCACCGAACGACCAACACGGGCCTGGTGCATGGCTGATTTTGGGGCTCTAGGCTGGGAATTTGTTGTGCGCCCCATGATGGAACTTAGATGTGTTCAACTGCTGAGAATCTAAGGAATCCAAAGATGCTGAAACGAAAGAGCTGCTCTGCTTACCCATACATTATTCACTCTATTATCTATATTACAGAAAGTACATTGTCTTGCAAAGATCAATTGCATTCAGACTGCAAAGCAAGCTAACTTTTGATGGAATGATTTAAGACAGGCCAACAGTATGAAACATATGCAGAATGGAGACATTATGTGGCTCAACATACCATGCTTTTCACCTATACTGTATTATCTGTGTGACTCAACTTTGACAGTTGCAGCTAGCCTTGTGCAATACACTCCCTAAAAAAGTGGCAACATGTGGAACTTAGCTCTTGCATTAGTCTGTGTTAAAGAAAGTCCTCCTCACCAGATAAAGTCATTCCTTTTGACTGCCCTTAGCCTGGACCATCCAGGCCTGTCACCGTACCTGTAGCCCTGAGAGCTCAGCTTACCTGCCCCGTTAGGTAACCCTCCCATGGAAGGGCTGACAGGGAGGTGGGGTTCATAACCCCCCCCCGTACAGAGTCTGAATCCAATGGCAATGGGGCTCTATTATGCTTGGTGGGCATTGCAGAGCCTGAATGTGTCAGTGTCATCGTGCCACACTGGGAGGGCTTTTCTCCTCATCACAGTCCTCCTCGAGATGCAGAACCATGAACACGTGGCTAGGTACGCAACTGGCATATGTGCTGCAAGGACCTCAGCATTTACAGTTTACAATTTGTTTCTGGCCAGGAAAGACACAAGGTGACCCTTGTTCTTTTTTAAGTGAAGGTTCCAGAACTGGGCACAGAACTCCAGGTGTGACCTCACCAAGGACCTATACAGGGGTAGTCATCCCCTCCTTCTGTCTGCTTGAGAAGACCCTACCTGTTCACCCTAACATCCTGCTACCTTTCCCATAACTGTCATGAATTATAAGATCCTTCTCTTCTGAGGTGTGCTCTAGTCATACCCTCAGCAGGCATTATTTGGTCCTCAGATGCGCACTCTCCAAGTGCATAACCTTGCATTTTTTGGCACTGAATTTCAGTTGCCACACTTTGTACCACATTTCCAATTTGTCTAGCTTGAATCCCTTGTTCAGTTTGCTCTCACTTGCTCTCTACCCCATCTAACTGTTTGTACCTCACAAGCTTCTCCCTTAACTTCTCCTCTATCTTTCCAAAGTCAGCCCTCCAAAAATCCTGGACCATTGTCCAGGTCAACCATCTCTGGGATTTCAGGGCAGTGTCGAACCACACTGTGTTATGGTTGCTAAACCTTAATGACTCTTCCTCTGTTAACCCCACTTGCTGTCTCGGTTGGTCAGAACTAGGTTGAGAATGGTCCCATGTCTAGTCTATTCCTCCACTAGTTGAGGCAGGAAGCAGTCTTGCATGGTGTCTACCAATGCCAAATTTCTGATGCTCCATGCCACAGAGATGCTGCAGTCCACCTCTAATGTGCTGACGTCTCCTAACAGGACTACTCCCGTTTCCGCTACTGCCTTTCTGATCTATTCATCTCCCTGTCCACCTTGTCTGTTTAATCAGGGGATTTGTAGATCACTCCTAAGAGGACATCCCTCCCACCATCCACTATAAGCTGCATCCACAGTGATTCTACTATGCCAGCACTCCCTGTCTCTTTATCTTCCATCACTCTGATACCTTCCCTGATGTACAGTGCAACCTCCCTCACTTTACCCTGTCCCTCCTGAATAATGCATAGCCTGGGACAGTAAGGTACAAGTGATGGTCACATTTATGTCATTGCCATTACGTCTGGGTTGCTATCTGCTGCCATTGCCTAAAGCTCACTCATTTTATTTCCAAGGATTCTGCCATTTATGCAAACCATTCTCCAAGGAACCCTGCTGCGATTCTTCCTCTTTCCATTGGACAGTTCCACTTTGCCAGATCAGTGCTAAAATGTTTAACTGAACTTTCACCCTTATCAGTTTAAGTACTCTCTCAAGTGTGTGGCCCTACTCCTTACCCCTACTGTGATACCCCCCCTGCTCCCTATGTACCCCTTCTAGATGGGAGAGTGCTCTGTAGGTCTCCCTTGATTGGAAGTACCTTATGGATGACCCTAGCCCCAGCCTCCCCTTACTAGTTTAACTGCCCAGAGATGAAGGCCTTAAACTTCTGTCCCAGTGCCCAAGCTCATTCTCAACTTTTGTCCCAGTGTCCAAACTCCCTCTCAGCTTCTGTCCCAGTGCCCAAGCTCCTTCTCAACGTTTGTCCTAGTGCCCAGGCTCCCTCTCACATGGCACATTTCAGACTGCTCTAAAAAATGGAAATGGAAGCAGTCAGTCAGCCCAATAGTACAGGGCAATGTTATCATTTGCTACCCTGGCAAACAAAGGCTGGGAATGGGCTAAGGCCACTCAGGGGCCAACCAGGCAGGGAGGATTGAACATCCCAAAGATAACTCTTCTCCTTCAGGAAGGGGGAGTCAGTGTCCCACTGTTTGCCTGACACCCAGTGGAGGCTGGATGTCAGCACAGTTGCGACACACAGCCTTAGGCCCGCCTCTGATGTGGATACATGCATGCGCAACTCTGCATGCAGGCGTGTGCACCAGTGCACACTTGGCAGCTCTCATGAGAGGAAAACTACACTGGAAAATACCCAGCTGCATCCTCGGGGTCCCCCACAGGCCATCAACTACTAACTAGGCCCACCACATCTGGATTATGTTCCACAGCAGATCGGCCACCCCCTCCAGCCCTGCCATGGGAACATTAATCCATGGGAGACTCCGTGGAAGTAAGTCTACAGATAGGTGGGTGATGGGGCTAGGGGACCTGGGCCAGAACAGGCAGATTAGCATCAAGGGAACATAATCAATCAATGATAAAACAGAACTGTCCGCAGTATGTCAGTGTGCCTAGGGCAATTATGTTTTCATCTCACTGATTGCTATTGTCATACTTTTCCAAATTTAGCACATTATATCACCTTTGTTACTATGTCCTCTTCAAATATGATCGAGACCTACTGATAAAGGTGCTTGTATTGAATTTTTTTTTAACTTAGTATTTTATTGAAATATAGGGCACAAGCATTACAGATACGTACCAAATCAATACTTTCTCCAGTAATCTCTACATTCTCTTATTATAGGTCTATCCCATAGAAAGGAAGAAAAATCAAGTCCGTAGGTTGAATAAGCCTCATTCTGGCTGAGGATCTCCGACCATTAGGGAGTTGCCTGAATGTCCACCTTGTCTATCAAAGTCCAATAAAAACCATCCATTCATGGCAAGGCAATAATAAAGAGGCTACTTAAAAGAAACTGTATTTCCATTTTCTCTGTGTCCTTATTGTCAATCTTTTATCATTGGTAATCTAAAGTAACATTCAACCAAATAACACATGATCTATAACCATTATAACATTCAATCATTTAACAAATATACTATTGTGTTGGTTCCAGTTACTTTTTACAATCAAGCTGTCCCTCTGAATGGTTTCTTTTAGAGCAGGAAGTTTATTCTGGGTGGCCATTTTGTATCAGGAAAATCAACGGATAGTTCGGACTTCATAAGGAGCTATTGGGTACAATGAGTAACCCAAAATCTGGTCCCCCAACTGATACGACCCATGGAATAACTAGTTCCCCCATGATATCTACTTAAGAGGGAGCTTCTAGGTTATGCCTGGAGCAACTGTTCCAGAACTGGGGCCCCCTCCTTCTCTTCAATATGGTCAAAAAATGGCAACCACCTCAAACTGAATTTGTCTTCCGATGGCCTCAGCTGAGCTGTAATGGCCTCCATATTTCTAATTTGTCAAATGTTGTTGTACCAGTTTGAAATTAGCAGGGCATTCCTAGACAACCAGTGCTGCGTGATCACCTTTAGGGCTGCCCCAATAAGAATGTAGAAGAGGTATCTTTTATTTTAAGAAAATACCCCCGCAGGAGATAAGCCCCAAACCAAATTCTCAAACCCCAAGGGATGCTTCAGCTCCAGAACAGATCCAATGGCTCTCACCGCATCTCCCCAGAATCCTCTAATCCTATAATCCTCCCAAAAAAATGTGATAGTGGGAGCCCACTCCTCTACACTGCCTCCAGCATTTCTCAGAAGTATGTGTAGCATAATGTTTAGATAGAACTGGAGTTCATAAAAATCTGGTAGAGACCTTCCAGTGGAATTCCTGCCAGGATGGTGAGTTTGTTGTTTTATGTGTACCTCGCCAGATACCCAGCCACAGTTTCTTCGGAATATCCCTTCCCAGCTCTGCCTGCCATCAGTCCTCTACTCCCTCAATAGCTAAGATTCCCAAATCCTCCTGCAGGATCTTACATATTTGAGATATATAACGTTTAGTACCTAGGAGCTGACTCTTCTGCCAGGTTAACCAAATGGGGTGGGCGGTTCCTGGGAAAGTGCCTCAATTCCAGGGACTTTATTTATGTAATGTCGGCACTGACAGTACTAGAAAAAGTCAGTTTTGGGTAAATTAAGTTCTTGTTGAAGGTGCAAAAAACTTTTAATATGTCCCTCCTGTAGAAATTGATGCAAGAACCTCAGTCCTTGTCTTGCTCATCGCTTAAAAAGCGAGTCTGTCCTAGATACAGGAAAATCCGGCAGGTAGGATAGTGGTATGTATTTCCAAACTGACAATGGTGTTTCCCCACCTTTGGTGGGCTGACAACCAGGTGGACATAGTGTGTCTTGTCCACCAGTTCTCCAACCCCTTAAAGAGACAGTGTCAACCTACTTTTCATTATATTATTTTCAGTTAAAAACCTACATTTTATCATTGTTTACCTTCTCTAAAATTCATTGATGTTGCTGTTTGTTTTGTCTGTCTCCTTGTTTAGTAGAACTGAAATGCATGTTAATGCATATTTATAAACAACTTTGTTTTGTTTACAATCCTGGATCTGTTCTTACTGCATACTTCCTGAGCATTAGAAACACACCCAAACAGTGCAGTCACTTATGATGTAATAGCCTCCTAAACACCCACTGCATCATGAGTGGCTAGACTGTGTTGTGGGTGTTCCCAAGTCCAGGAAAGATGCAGTTGGAGCTGATCAAGGAATGTAAACAAACCTGTTTTTGTGTGGTAACACCAGTACGATGGGCTGTCTGCTTTTAACTTTTTTAAAGAAAAAAAAGAATCAGAATCAAACTACCAGCTACATCAGCAGTCTTTGCAGAATGTTGGCAATCATAAAACATGTTTTTTAAACTAGGGACAATTTGAGACCTAAGGGGGTTGACAGTGTCCTTTTAAGCTCTGAGGAATGAATTTTCCATGTGAGGACACTTTTCGGGGCCCTGGAGCAATCCTCTGCTCCATGGTCATCCAGTCCCCGCACCCCCGTGTACACTTATAGAACTCAGGCTGCAAACAGCAGTTTTGAAAACTATGAAGTCCCATGACTCCCTTGCCCTTGGCCTCCAACAGAACCAACAGCGCACCATAGGCCTTCTGCCGCCCATATGAAAATGGAAAGCTTCTTTCTCAGGTCCTTTCAGGCCCATTTTGGAATTGGGAGAGGCAGGGCTGTAAGAAAACAAAAATAGCATGGCAACACAATCATTTTCAGCGCCTAAATTCTGTTAGAGAGGGACAGGGGTGGTATCTTCCAGCGTTGGAGGTCTGCGTAAATGTGTTGCCGTAATGCCTCATAGTTATATTGGTAAAGCTTAGAGAAGTTAGTGGGAATCTGAATTCTGAGGTATCTAATTTTAGTATTTACCTACTTAAAGGGAACTGCTTTCTTAAGATCTGTATTAATAGTGCCTCAAATTCTCAACACTTCTGTTTTGTCTATATTCGAAAGCCTTTTATCTGTCCATATTTATCTAAGAGTTGTATAAAGGATGGAGTGGAGACCAGGGGTCTTCAAGGAAGACCAAGGTGTCGTCTGCATACAGTGAAATTCTTTGGACCATACTATTAACTGATATCCCTTTAATCTCTCCGTTCTCCCCTAGCGACTAAGAGAGAGGATAAAGGGCATCCCTGCCTAGTAAATCTCTGGATCTGCAAATATTCCGAAGTTGTGCCACTGACCCTGACCCATGCCCTAGGCTCCTGATTACAAAAAGAAACCCATTTTAGAATGTTCCATAACTGTAAGCAAATAGGACCAATTAAGGCGACCGAACGCCTTCTCGGTATCAAGAAATATAGCAATTCTAGGGGGATTAGTAGAAGATTTATCAGTCACTCATTATATTAAGTAGTTTTCTAACATTGTCAGGTGGTGGTGAAGTATAAACCCCACTTGATCCGAGTGGATCAATAATTCTGTATGTTTTTGCAAGCGAGTGGACAATATCTTAAGGATTTTTAAAACCTGATTGAGTACGGAAATAGGGTGAAAAGCTTTGCAGGTTGTTTTATCTTTGCCAGGCTTAGGCAGAACTGTGATCAGGGAGTCATTCTACGAGTCTGGGAGTTTTCCTTCTTCTAAACAGTTGTTAAATAAATCAGTTAGCAAGGGGGCGAAAACCGGATTAAGCTTTTTATAAAATTCCACACTTAACCCATTAGGGCCAAGTGTTTTGCCCATAGGTAGTTGTTTAATAACTGACTGCACCTCTGCCTCCGAGGTAGGCCTATTAAGCTGAGCCCTAGCATCTTCCTGTAAAGTGGGGAGTTTAAGAGAGTTTAGAAAAGTATGGGTTTGCAACTAAACCATCACAGAATCCTTATTTTCCATGTAAAGCATCTTGTAGAGGGATTTAAACTGTGCTGCTATATCCCGAGGCCTAGTCCATTTTTCTTTTGGGTTCTTTTTGTTAGTCAAGTAAGGGATAAAGCGGTAAGCTTGAGCCTTCCTAAGGCGTTACGCCAACAATCTAGATGCCCGACCCCCTACTTCATGGTACTTTTGGCTGGCAAATCAGAGGATCTCCTCTGCTTTCTTATCTTCATAGGCTTGTAAGATGGTTTGGGCCTGTTGGAGGGCTTTAAGACTCTGCCTGTTAGTGGGAGATATTTTATGCTGCTGTTCAAATTTCACTAGCTCTGTTTTTAGTTTATTAAAAGTTATCTGAAAAAGTTTTTCCTGGACGACTCAAAACTAATTATCTCCCCCCAAACATGGCTTTTAATGCATCCCACTGTATAAGCTGGGAACAATCCCCTGACCGATTCAGAGCAGAAATTTCCTTAATGCTACTTGTGAGTTTGGCAACAAAAGCATTATCGTTTAACAGGGAGACATTCAGTCTTCACAAAGACTGCCTATCTTGTGGTGGAATTGTCAGTTGAATCGAGACCGGGGAGTGGTTGGAAAGGGTGATATTGTGGATTTGAGATTCGGAAATATAGTGTAATTCTGTTTTATGGGTGTAAAATAGGTCTATGCGTGAATACGACTGTTTGGAATTAGAAAAGAGTGAAAAGTATCTTTCCCCTTGGTGCGGAGCTCTCCAGATGTCACTTAGGCCCATCTCCTCCACCTGGTGATTAAGAAACTTAGTGGCTGCTCTATTAGTGGCCGTATCCCCAGATGATCTGTCCCTCTCTGGGTGTGGCACAGTGTTGAAGTCTCCCCCCAGACCTACCCGCCCCGCAGTCAATGCTGCCAGTTTAGAAAATATAGTGGGAGAGATAGTGTTCTGGGTGCACATTAGGGACATATACATTAATAAAGTGAAATGTCTGATCTTGTACGGTGCCTGTAACTCACACATATCTCCCCTGTAAGACCACTACAGTAGACTCCACAGACAGGGGAATATCTCTCTTAATAATCACCCGGCCTACCCATGATCTGCGAAGTTTAGAATATTCTAACTCTATTAGGTGGGTTTCCTGAAGATAGGCCAAATCACACTTTAGTTTTTTAATTCCACTAACAATTTAGCTTATTTTATAGGGGGAATTAATTTATTTCATATTGTAAGATATAATGTTTAACTGAGTCATATCTCAAGGAGGGGTAAAAGAAAGGTTCAGTTAACTTCATATTTATCGTTCCTGCTAATTTACAATGGTCTACTCTCTTTACTGGACTGGGGACAGCTTGAACTAACATTTTATTAACAGCAGTAAAACAACAGGATGTAAACATCAACCACAACAAAACTTCAACAGATAGCCTACCGATCAGGAACCACACAAACAACAAAGTGGGTCCACTCATGCAGGCTTAAGGTGTAATTTTCGTGAACACTTGATTTCCTAGGTAAAACCCCCTCCGCAGCTTTAAAAATTGCCACAAAGGGTCATAGAACGTGTGAGGCGTTAAAACACGGAATGTCCCAGTAGAATAAGGGACTGTGGGCACGGTTGTCCTATTCTGCCCAACTGCTCGTGTTGCCGAACAAAAATGAAAAACAACCAGAAACGCAAATGCCCTTCTGAACCTTGCCCCATTTAATATTGCTTTGTACTTATTTGTTCCTCCCTCCCCCCTTAGAGGGGAAAATACCAGAAAGTTCCCCTCGCCTCCCCCACCAGAAGGGCTGCCATATATCGGCACAAGAATGTCACACCCTAGTAACTCAGTGTCCACTGAATCTTCAGTAAAACTGCGTTCCCTCATATTCTCGCTATTGCTATAGCAGTTTGGCAAAGGGTTGTTACTTGTAGGGCCTGTAGGCCAGCTTCCAGAATCCTACAACAACGCCCATTACTGATTTAGCTAATAGACTCTTCCCCCGAATATCTCCAATTAGCACAACAGACTGCAGTACAGATATATTGGAGATGGGGCGAGACCTGAACCCACTGCCCTGATGAAATAACCTTAGGGAAACCCCCTACCCAAATAGTTGTTTAACTATGCAGTATTAAGCTACTCCAGAGCCCCCTACTACGTTTACTGTTATACCGAGAATTAAGCCAAATTAGTTAGCATATACTTGTTCACTTATCGCCCCCCTGAGTAAAACAGACTTATAACCTTATTGAGTCAGCTTAAGATATAAGACATTGTGCTCCTAATGTTCAGTACTTTACCACACTATATATAAATTTAGGAGCCTTCAGCAGTTCATGTCACCATAATCCATCCTCCCCCCACACCACCGCCAAATGTGAGGGGGCATTAGCTGGAGCCAATGAGCAAAAAAGGAAGCTGCACAACCCAGATACTGTCAGCGTTTAGCAGGTGATTGCAGCGGCCTATCTGAGTTCTTCCCCTGCTTTCTTTTGTCTGCATGCTGCATGATTTTTATAACATCCGTGGCCATAGTTTTGGGTATGGCCTCTGGGGAACTTCTCTTTGGCCCTTTGGAAATGACATTCCAGGCACTGCTGGAGAGCTTACGCTCCAGTTGCTCAGTTTCCAGATCTGGTAGGTCGATGTCCCATTCTTTTGATTGAAGTAGGCTTCCACCAAAGTATTAAAGGTTTTAGGGCCGGACTCCAGATGTAGCTTTAACCTAGCAGGTAAGAAAAGTTGCGCCTTTAAGTTCTTTTTCTGCCATAACTCTTTAATAATTCCCCGGACTTTTGGGCTTTCCATCTGTAGTGACATTGAAAAGTCCTGTTCAAAGAACATGTGTACATCCTGATATTTTAGGCTGTGATGTCTCCAGGCTTCTCTAAGCAGCCAGTGCTTACTCTGAAACAGCACCATGTGCACTATCCATGAACGGGGCAGGCCGATGGGCTTCTCAGCTTCGGCACCAAGAAGCAATGAGCCTGGTCCATTGTTAAACTGAGGTCTGAGGGGATGAGAGCATGGACCTTAAAGTCAATTGGGGTGGCATACCCTTCCTCTGCTCCCTCCGGGACTCCGTGACTATGGAAATGATTCCTCCTGGCCCTGTTTTTGATGTCCTTCAGTCGGCCTTGCACCTCTCTGTCTCTTTTAAACAGATGTAGAAGTACCCACTCACTGATGTCCTGCACGTTCGAAATGTATGGAATTCTGACTGTGTTTGTTGTGACCTTTGTATCGAGGTTCTGGACCTCTTGCTGCAAATCAGTGAGGGATGATTCGGTTTTCTGCACCGAGGTTAATATTTTGTGCAAAGTTTGCTCTGCCTTGCAGGAAAGCAGCATTTAGTCACCCTCCAGGTCCAATGAAGATGCAGATGGCGAACAATCATGGCGAGAGCAGGCTGCAAAGCCCTCGATCTCCTCTTCCAACATAAGTTGCTTCACTTTTGTTTGCGATGTGGATGATTGCGATTTGCTCCCCCTCAATGTCTTCGTGGCCATCTACAACACATTCTGACCAAGTTGGGGAGCTTGATTTAAGATTTCTGAGGGAGGATTATTAAGGATTGCTTAGGCAGGTCTCTAGGCTGCAAGGTTCGGGCTGCTTCCATAATGATGACATCACCGGAAGTCCCTTGTATTGAATTTGTAAGTGCTATCTTAATATTGTCTATAAATAACTTTTGTTGTCTACTATTGTCAAACTAATTCCATCTATTTTGCTTACTGTCTAAGAAACTGAATCTGGTGTCTTCTATGTCAAGCCTGTGTTTTATTTCTTTGTGTTCAGAAATTGTGTATCGGGATGACTCTGAAAATAGGGCTTTTATGGTCCTAATAGTTGTATCCAGTTAAAAAAAGAATGTTTTGACTTCTACTTACTAATAAAACACTGACTGACTTGACAGCATCTGTTTTAAGAGTAGGTCCCCACTGAAAATCACACAAACACCAGACCACCTCTGAGCAAAACCGGACATGTGACAACTAGGGGTCATCAGATATCCAGTTTTGGATTCAGATACCTTGGATTCTGATCCTGAATTTAGGATTCAAGATTCTCAGATTTTTTTTTTTTTTTGCCAAAAATCCTAAATCCTAATTATTAGGATTCCAATCGGATTCCGACTGGATTTGAATTTTGAAATCCAAAATCCGAGTCCAAAATTAAAATACTTAACTAAATAATTGATTAACTGGATCAGACTTGGATTTCAGATTAGAATAATCTGAATTCTCGGCCAGCCCGGTGGTGCTGAGGGTTGAGGCACTTAGAGTTGCCACTTTTGGATGAGGCAAAAAACAGATCCTAAGCTCCGCCCTTAGCCCCACCCCTTTTCATGACTCATCATGCATTGCTCCTCCTAGAAAGCCAATGGTTATACCAATGAAATACAACACTTAAAGCAGTTCAACAAAATTGTTAAGATACTGTACTGTACTGTACCTGTTCAAGTTACTTTCCTAGGTTCTTCCTAGTTATTTATTTACTTATTGTATGTACTGATTGATTTATTCATATTGGTTTACCAGATAAACATATAGAGATAAAATAAATCCCATTTACAAATATGATCTGGGGGGAGACAAGGGAAATACTGTAAATAGCATACAACAGTACACATGGTACTGAATAATACATAATAAACAAATTATTTCTTATACTGTGTACTATACATATTTTCTGGCTCCATTTCCTTTTCATGTCCACAGTAATCTTTCAAAGTCAAAGAAGTGACCACATTTTTTTCTAGAGGAAAACAATAATTTAAAACATTTAAAATGCCTAAATTCTGTTAGAAATTAAAATGTTTACCAGCAAATGAAAGTGGAAGACAACTGGCTGTGTTGCTGTTACAAAAGGTAGTGACAGCTTTGCTGCTATGCCACTTTAAGATGCAGTGGAAAAGATTAGATTAAGTAAGTGCTAATGGTGTTAATGGCCATACTTTACACCTCCCAGGTTCACTGCTTTCACAAACAAAAGGCTACACTGACAACAGAACTTGTTTGTAACCTGGACATGTAGTTAAAACAATGAATGAGATAAAATCTGTTTCAAAACTATGTGAGCACTCAAAATGGCTCAAAACCCAGCACAGAGCAAAACCGGATTACCTGATAGGGACCCTGAAAACCTCACCAGCAGGTAAACAACCTGACAGGTGGCAACCCTAGTGGCACTGGATGCCACACCTCATGCCACACTGGTGACCCATGTTCAGGAACAAGCATGGGCCACTGGGGGTCGGCAGGAGAGGGAGAGGATTAAGTGTCCAACAACGGCTCTCCTCTCCGGGGGTAGGGTGGGCATGCTGTCCCATTCCTTGGCTGCCCCCCCCGGATGGAGGCTGGGGGTAGTGCCAGAGTTAGGGAAACTTATAATGTTGCATTGTGACGCACGTGCACCTCCATGCACGTGCGTTCACATCCACGGGGGAGAGACCAAGAGAAGCAGAAAAAGCATTGCCTGCCAGCTCCATGGAAGCCCCTTCACTGCTCCAACGCCGCGGCCTCACGGAGCTCCCGGGCCCGCTCCAGATATGTGTTCGGGGGGGGGGCGGCCACCCCCCCTTCCACCCCATGGGGGATACCGGGCCTGGGAGGCACCGGAGAGGTAAAACAGCGGTGGGCGGGGAGTTGGAGGAGAAGCGAGAACCGTTGTCAGGGCTAAGGAGGCTAAACAAATAATGGAAAAATAATCTGAATTCTGAAATCAGACAGACGGATCAGATTTCGCCATACCAGATCCCTTCCTAGGGACAATCCTATTCAGGTTCTGGGCCATAATCTCAGCTGGGTGTGGCAGGAGCTGAAGGAGATGTCCCATGGATGCTCACTCCAATCCAGCGAGGGCTCTATGCACTCCTTGCAGAACAGCTGCCCCCTGAAGGCCCAGCAGGACAGGGAACTGTTCTGTGAGGAACCGTTCTTAGTTCCACCCCTATCCATGATGTGGGGGGCTTCACAGGAGTCCACTGGTGGGAATGCACAGAGGTGCTGACACTCTGCCCCTGACATCCTCAAGGGCACAGCTCCCAGTGGCATATACTGCAGTGACAACAGAGCTACCTCCTCCGACCGCACAAGAGAAGCGCCCCCAATGCAGTCCACCATCACTCACACCGACCCTTGAAATGTACAAAGAGGAGGTATCAGCCCGTTCAAAACAGCAGCGCTACCAGCTGGGCAGCAGGCCATACTGGAAGATCAGGGTGCATGGTCCCCAAAATGGATGGAGAGCCTTCCAGCCTTGACTGGATCCTTTCAGGGCAAGTTAGAGAACAGAAGGGGTAAGTGAGTTACAGGTAGAAAGACAGAAATACACAGACACAGAATGCTAGGTGTGCTCAGTGCTGCCATTATGATACTCCTGGAGTGGCAAACCTCAAATGTCATTACACGCACAGACTGAGGGCACTCAAAGAAAGCAAATAGCTAACTAGTATTGCAAACTAGGTAGACCACCTTAATTTATTTCATAGTAGCCCATTCAAAAAGTTACACATTCAGAAACAGAGCACTCACATACCCACAGGAGGATTCCAATTACCCCCCCCCCCCAGCAGCTTTGAGCCGCTCAGGCTCTTCCTCAGGGGGCAGTAACAAATCAAGGTGATATGCCTATTTTGCAGCCATAGCTACCAAACTGTGTGCTTTGCCCGAGTGCTCAGTCTTTGCTTGTAAGACAAACAGAAACACCTAAAAAAATAGAAGGATTAAAAAAATATATATATTGCCACCCAGGGCAGCAGTTTAATGTACACAATTCTCAGATGCTATTTCTAGGATGCAATCAATCTAATAATAGACTTGCTTTAGAAGATACTGTGGGTGTGTCAAAATAATGATACATTTCTGGGCCCTGCCTTTGTCAACCTATGCTGCATGATGAGAACCTGCTGTGACTCCCCGGAGGAATCTACGTGTCTGACGGCATTTTCTCCTTCTGTCCTCCCTATGACTGCAGCATGAAGAATGAAGTACTGCACACAGCTGAGTCAGGCACCTGCTCCACCCGGTGGCTAACTCCATGAGAGCTCTCTAAACTCATCTGTCACCACTAGGTTTTCTTTCAGTCAATGTTTTATCATTCACCCGAGTCTGCCCAACAGCACCCCCCAGTGCTGTCACTGACATTCTCACGAACGTACTGGTCATCCACCGCTTGCGCAGACCCCACTGAGTGGGTGGTCAGCCATGTCAGTCATGCAAGACCCTTCAGAGCATGCTGGCTAGGAGCAGACTGACACCTTTTTCCTCCGTTTTTGTCCCCCAGACTGGAGCGTCAGGACGTGTATGCCAACATGTCATGCTCCAGCCCTACCCCTTGTTTGTGTGCATTCCCACTGCGCTGCCACCCAGCGTCCACCAGGCGACAGTCCCTGCAGCAGGAGCTGGTATCTCCCAATCCCTGAGGAAGGAGTGCTGCCATCAGATGCTTGATCTTCCCTCACACTGCCGTCCCACTGAGCGACCCTCCTCTGTTCCCAAGCCTGGGTCGCCGGCATGGGTGGGGGGCAGAAGCACAACTGCTCTTTCACTGGGCTGGCTGTTCACTGCTAGTTCAGCAGATTGCATCAATAGTTTAGGAGATCAGTGTTAGTACCATTAGAACCTGTCAGATGAAATAGAGAATAATGCATGAGAAGGGGTGTATTATGAGGGTTTATTTTTGTACACACCCAAGAAGTGTGATGTCCATAAACAATCTTGAGGTTTATGAAGACATCACACACCAAGGGTGTATAAGAAAAACACATTGCATTGTTTATTTTTAATTATATGTCTGTATGTTACTTTGACCCCAATGTTGTGGTACATGTGTGCAAAATCCATAAACTTTAAATAAAAAAAAAAGGAAAAACACATTGTATGAACCTTCCCAATACTGTATTTTTTAAAAGAATTACTGGTCTATGACAACAAATGTAAAAATGCCAAAGATTAAGTCTTAAAATTGTAAAACACGTACTAGTTCGGGAATTATGTTGGTTGGTCAGCTTGACTTTAAAAGATTCTGATATCTTGTACATTGACTCCATCTGTTGGTCAAAGTCACAGCTACACCTTTCTTCTGGCCAAACTGCAATGGGGCCCAGTTTTCAAAAGGCCTGGCATGAGACAGGAAATAAGTCCTTGAGTGCAACACACTGATGTGAGGAATAATTTACACACCAATGAAAATGCTGTTTACAGCATTTTCTGTGCATAGGACTCATTTTCCAGCTTTTGCACAAATGCTATACCTGGCAATACCAAGCATAGTATCTGGGCTGAAACATTTAGGCAAGCTGCTACAAAGAGGTAAAAAAAAAAAAAAAGTCGAGAAAAGGCAATCTTTTCGAAAATCACAAGAATGCGGCAGAGCTCACAGTTCTGTAACAGGACACCCCCATCTTGAGCAGTGCTTTTTGACACACATGCACAGTCCCTTCAGTTCTGAAAAATCCAGCCAGCTGCTTCTCGACCAAAGGAATGGAGGGCATCAGGTGGTCTGTTCCCTCCCCTGTTGGGGCCGAGCAATTTGCAGCTGCTTCCTGCTTAGTCTCTGCCAGTGAAGAACTGGGAAATCTCCAAACTGCATGCAGGGCACTGCTTCTTCACGACAGCAGCTACAGCATTGGGCCATCCAGAAGAATGCATATGATGGCCTTTGGCGACCTGTCCATACAGTCCACATAGAACATAGAAACATAGACTTTGACGGCAGATAAGTACCGCTTGGCCCACCTAGTCTGCCCATTTCCCTACCTACAGGATAGGCCGCAGATCCTAGTTAACCAACAGCCTATTTCTTCCTACCCCCCACAATAATTGCCTTATGTCTGTCCCATGCATTCTTAAATTCTCCCGCAGTTTTAGACCCCACAACCCACTCAGGAAGGCTGTTCCATGCATCCACTACCTCTCTGAGAAAAATACTTCCTCACATTGCCCCTGAACCGCCCCCCATCTTTAAATTGTGTCCCCTTGTTCTTACGTCTCTTTTTCTGAAAGATGCTACTCTCTTGGGCTTTGTTGATTCCACTAAGGTACTTAAAAGTTTCTATCATGTCCCCCCTTCCCTCCTTTCCTCAAGGGTATACATATTAAGCTCCTTTAGTCTCTCCTCCTACGGCTCCTCTTGCAGACCCTGCACCATTTTAGTTGCCCTCCTCTGGACTGCCTCTATCCTGTCTATATCCTTGCAGAGATGGGGTCTCTCACCAACTGTCTGTACAGAGGGATAACAACTTCCTGTTTTTTGCTGGTGATGCTTCTCCCTATGCATCCCAGTATACCCCTAGCCCTCCCTACTGCCTTCTCACATTGCTTGCTAACCTTAAGGTCATCTGATATGATTACCCCGAGGCCCCTTTCCTTTTTTGTTGTTGTTACTACCGCCCCCTTGTGTAATCTTCCCCTGGGTTCTTGTTTTCCAGGTGCATTAGTTTGCACTTCTTTGCATTGAATCCTAGCTGCCATACTTCCGACCATTCCTCCAACCTTGCCAAGCCCCTTCTCATCCTTTCCATGCCTCTCTGTGTATCAACCCAGTTGCAGATCTTTGTGTCATCTGCAAAGAGACATACTTTTCCTTCCAGTCCCTCTGCAATGTCACTTATAAAGACATTAAAAAGGACTGGACCCAGCACTGAACCCTGCGGTACCCCACTAGTAACCCTTCTTTCTTCAGAGTGGTTTCCATTTACAATTACCTTCTGTGTCCTGTTGTCCAGCCAATGTTTCACCCAGGCTACCACCCTGGGACCCACTCCCGGGCTGGTTAATCTGACTGTTAATCTTTTGTGTGGGACTGTGTCAAATGCCTTGCTAAAGTCTAGGTAGGCCATGTCCATAGCCCCTACCTGGTCTACTACTTTGGTCACCCAGTCAAAGAAATCTATTAGATTCATCGGACATGACCTTCCCGCTGTGAACCCATGCTGCCTTGGGTCCTGTGCCCCACTAGCCTCTAGGTACTCAACAATTCTTTCCTTCAGAAGTGACTCCATCACTTTCCCTACCACTGAGGTCAGACTGACAGGTCTGTAGTTTCCTGCCACTGTCTTGCTCTCACTTTTGATAAGGGAATCACATCCGCCTTCCTCCAGTCCCCGGGTACCACACCATCCTCCCATAATTTGTTAAAAAGAATAGTCAGTGGTTTCACTAGTTCTCCCCTTAATTCATTTAGAATTCTGGGGTTAATTCCATCAGTCCCCATTGCTTTGTCCACCTTCAGTTTTAGGAGTTCTTGCAGAACCCTTTCTTCTGTGAAAGGACTAGGATCAACACCCCCAGTGCTTCTGTTAATTGGATTAGGCACTTCCCCTCCTCTTTTGTGAATACTGAGCAGAAATATTAATTCAGTATCCCTGCTTTTTCACTGTCCCCTCTGCCCACCACTGTTCATTCATTCAGCCTCACTATCCCTTCCTTTGTCTTTCTACGGCTCTCTGATGTACCTATAAAGGTTTATCCCCTTCTTAACCGAGTTGGCTATCTTTTCCTCAGTTTGGGCCTTTACTATTCTGACTTCCCTCCCTGCTTCCTTCTGCCTTAACCGGTACAGCTCTCTGTCCTGCTCCTTCTGTGTTTCCTTATACTTCCTGAATGCTATCTTTTTCTCCCTGACTTTCCCAGCCACCTCTTTTGAGAACCATAGTGGCTTTTTCTTTCGTTTTGATTTATTTGCTTCACACAAAGGCTTGTTGCCTCTGTGATGGCAGTTTTGATGATTCCCTATTGTTGCTCCATCCCTCCTTCTAGCCTGTTTGCTAGTGCTTTTCTGAAGCACTCTCCCATCTTGCCAAAGTCAGCCCTCCTGAAGTCCAGTACCCTCACTTTTGTATGGCTTGACTCTGTAGCTGAGTTTAACGTGAACCACACTGTTTGATGGTCACTTGTTCCCAGATGGCAACCCACTTCTAGATCTCAGATCCTCTCATTGTCCCCATTTGAGAGTATGAGGTCTAAGATTGCTCCCCACAAGTGGGTTCGGAAACTAGCTGTCTGAAGCCTGCCACCTGTAGGGCATCGAGAATGGCCCTGCTCTTGGATGTGGCTGCAGCAAATGTGCTCCAGTTAACATCTGGCATATTCAGGTCTCCCATCAACAGTATCTCCCCTTTCTCTGCCATCCTAAGAATGCCTTCTATCATATCCTTGTCCATTCCCTCACCCGACATGGAGGGTCTGTACACAACCCCTGTGCGGATTGTGGTGCCCTTTCCAGTCTCCAAGGTGACCCACAGTGCCTCCTCTCCTCCCTGTTTACTCTTTTGTTCAGTTGCTTTTACCCCTTCCTTTACATAGAGAGCTACTCCTCCCCCTCTTCTCCCCTGTTTGTCTCCCCTGTAGGTTATGTACCCTGGTATGTTAACATCCCAGTCATGGTTCTCTGTGTACCATGTTTCTGTGACTGCTACGATATCCAGGCATCCCTCTTCCATCAAGGCCACCAGTTCAGGGAGGTTGTTGCCCAGACTACAGGCATTGGTACTCATTACCCTCTATTTCCTGATGGCCTTACTCCTTTTTGCCCCATCCCTGTCCTTCCCGCCTTTGTCACTTTCCCCATTTACCCCTGCCCTTCTCCCTATCGACATCTCTATGTTGGTGTTTACCGCACTTACTACCATGATTTTTTTTGGGGGGCTAGGATTTCCCTGCTACTTTCCAGTGCCTCCCCCCCCCCTTGGCTAGTTTAAATGATTGCCAATGAAGCATTTAAACCTATCACCTAGTATCCTGGTTCCCCTCCTGGACAGATGCAGCCCATCCATGCCAGTATAGACTTGCATCACTCCAGGTGGACCCCAGTCCCCAATGAAGCCAAATCCCTGAGCTCTGCACCAGTTTTTCAACCACTGATAGAATCCCATGGTGCGGAACACCCTAGCCTCTCCTACGCCATAGACGGGCAGCACCTCTGAGAAGGTTACCATGCGTGCTACTTGACTAAGGCCCCTCCCCAATTCCACAAACTCTTCCTGCACTGCTTTAATCCCTTTCTTAGTCAGGTCATTTGTCCCTAGGTGGACAATGACATCCAGCTCCCTCCCCTGTGAAGCTGCTCCGGCAGTCCTGAGGATTCGCTCCCTGTCCCTCCAAGCCATGGCACCAGGCAGGCACCTTATCTCCTTCTCCCCTTCCTCCCTCAGTTCTACCTTTCTAACAATGGAGTCCCCCACCAGGAGTTGTTTCCTTCCCCTGTGGGGTCCCATGCCACCCTCCTGTGGGTCTCCTTTATGGAGGTTCCCAGCATCCTCCTTGGTCTCCACTGTGGGTGCCTCCATAGAGGAACCACACTTTGACAGAATGGCATAGGAATTGTGGAGAGGTACAGCTGGAGGGATGCACCTCTGTTCCACCACCCTCACCCTCCCTGAGCCCACTGTGGTCCAACTGCTCCTCTTTCTTAGCAACCTCTGAGGCAACGACAGTGGCACTGTTGGTCTCTGGATGGAAGAGGAGGTCCCTTAAATCCTGGCCAACTCAGCTTGGAGATGAGCAACCTCCTTCCTCAGCACAGAGAGGTGCCTGCAGATGGGACAACACTGCATCCTCCAGAATGTCTCCCAAAAGACTGCTGCTCCACAGCCACTGCACTGCACCATTCCCATCATGTCTTATTTCTGGCCCCTTAACTGTTGTTTGGAATCCTTACTCTTTCCTCTGTTTTTTTTTCCTTCTCTCTCTCTACTTACTTTCTGCCTCTGTGCCCTTTAAGCTCCTGAGTGTCCTGTTCTGAGACAAGAGGATCCTATATTTCTCAGTAGACCCCTTACTTGCTTAGAGGCAGACCTCCATCAGCTAGAGGGGGCCAGAGAGCTACTCTTGCCCTTCTAGGATGGTAGGTCTTTGATGGCAATATAGTCCCAGTAGAGAAGTCCATTCACACAGCACTCCTTCCTCCTGGTGTCTTCTGCCAAGCTTCTAGCAGAATCTTTCTAAGGCAGTGTTTAAATTTAGCTTCCTTCTAGCTAAGCCACTCCCCCTACTTACTAGATCTTTCTACAAGTAATTTAAACTGCACAGCTATCAAGTCCTTTTAGTCACCTGAGAGTTACACCTAGATAACTGTTCAGATAACCATTCAGTTCAGTTAACTCAGACAAACACACCAATTTTTTTTGTTTGTTTTTTTTTTACCCTAAATTAAAGGTCCAAGTACAAGAGTTCTACTTCTTTAGTCCCAGTAGAGAAGTCCAGTCACACAGCCCTCATTCCTCCTGGTGTCTTCTGCCTGTTATTCTTCTGAAACCGAGATAACGATGGGACAAAAAGATCTGTTCTAATGTTGACATTCGATTGTCTTTGCTGGTTAATTTTATACCTGTATCTTTTCATTCTATTTTAGATTGCCCTTTTCTCATGTCTTTTATTTCTTTATTTTTATTTGCACTTTATGTCCTGCAGTTATCCCTGGCACTCAACATCCTCAAGAGCTCTCGGAGTACGCCCAGTCGCCAGCACCTCACACACCAGTACTCACAGGCGTCACCATAACTTTGGTTTGCCCCCTCAGGCAGGGTCTGGGTGGAGGGATGTACCCCCTGTCAGTAGTTGTACATCAGGAAGCAGTGCGTCAGGGCCCCGAATACACCGTGGTCCGCCGCTGTGAGCAACAGGGCCATTTTTACTGTTTTGCTCCCATGTCCCTTCTGTGAGACACCAATGGGTGGGAAACCATTTGCAGGCATGCACACCAAGTGTACTGCTGCATGTCATCAGCCAGTGCAACCCTGCCACCGTGGTGTGCTGACCATGCATATGCACCACCTGTGCTCAACCAGGTGGCACTGCTATGGTGGCACTCAGCCTCCTTCCTGGGAGAAAGAGCACATCCCCCAGGATGCTGAGTCACCTTGTCCCACCTGGCATCAATGACCCAGGCTCGTTCCCAAACCAGGGTCACTAGTGTCATGAGCGGGAACCCTACCATTGTGTTGACAGGCTGGCTACCTTTTCTCCTGTCTTGTAAGATGCAGCTTCCCATGTTTTAGCATATTTTTGTAAATCTGAAATAATTAAATGAAGGCTCTGCCAGCACCATGGCACTGAGCAGTGGCGGCAGCTCTGGCATGCTGATGACCAGGGTTCATGCCCCGGGCCTGGGATGTCAGGAGCAGAAGCCAGAAGGGACAGGCTGAGAGCATCCCTGAGAACACACTCCTCCTGGGGGTAGGGTGAAGCAACATGCGTAGAGCGGCCCCTGGTCATGCACAGTACACTGGCTGACATGGGTGACCATGCATCGGCCAGCACCACCTCCTAGGATGCTACTGTGGTACGCGCTCCAGTAGAAGATGGGTAGAGGGAGGAAATCAGATGAGGGAAAAAGACAACAATAAAGTTCCAAGCAGTAGAACTAGAGGGGAACATATATTATGCTTAATGGAGAAAAATGATAAACCCAACTGCTACCAAACTTACAACAATTTCAGCATGGAATGCAGAAATAAAAGCCTTAGGTCAAGGGATGGGGGAACAGACCGAGAGCGGAGAAGGCAGGCCCAAGCTGCAACATCTTAAAGAGACGAGGGCCTTGTTAGTCAACCGGCGCCCACATTTCATCACCAACTGCCTATTACAATATTGAAAAATGATCCGAAAGGTATCCCCATAGACTATAATGGCACTCGTCCCTGCACTCTTCCTAGCATCACGTCACAAGTTTTCTAAGCGAGGGGGCGGAAAGGGGCAGCCCTGGAAACCGGGAAGTCCTCGGGACCCAGTGGGGCTAAGATTACAAGGGCTACAATTTCTTATCTTTTGCATTACTGCACATCATCTCTGCAGCAATAACAACTGATATGGGTAAGGCACTGATCTAGCAGGTGCAAATCCTATTAAATTTAACTTGCTGGATCTCTTTAAAGGCCCCCAGGGGTGCAGATGCTTCACGGCCTACCGATGCTGCTTTGTTGAAGGCCACGCAGGATCTCAATAGGAAGCTGGAAGAATACACTGCATGAGCCTATACTTTAGATGTTAAATTGGAGCAGGTCACCAAGAAGAAGATTAAGGCAGCCTCACCTACAGCTGACAAAACACTGACAGTGTTAACAGGACTTGTGCAAGAAAACTGCATTTTAAGGCTAAGGCTAGAAAATCTTGAGAACTTGGTAGGAGCTTCTTGTATTCACACTGTAGACTTGCCTGAAGGCACTTACTCAGCATTTGAACACTCACACAGCACAGAGTGGCATTCCCATAACCTTAGCATCCTCCCTCCCTCTCTAGGTATTGGTGTGGGAGTATTTTTCTGTACCAGGAAAGACCGTGGTGGTTAGGGTAACACCAACACTACATCACAGGATCCTAAATCCCTGAGAAAAAACACGCCACAGATTCACCAAGGCTCTGGGGACTTCTTTTTTACCCGAACATGAATTTGACTACATTTAACTCATTAGGCTGCAGAACTACTTTAAACTGCATTATGTATAAAAGGCTCTATCTGCACCAGCTGACTACTGCAGCGCTAGCATGATCACTTGAGATCCTGATAACCCAGGTTCATGCCCAGAGCCTGGGACTTGTGATGCCAACTGGCAAAGCAGGGTTCCGGCATCAATCTTGGATGCCTCCTGCCTTGAGAAGGGAAGGGCACCTCCTTCCACTGCATGCCTGCCCACTGGTGGCCCAGGTAGAAGGGTGTACTACACAGGAAGGAGGGAAGAATGCTTCCTTACTGGGCAGCGTTACATTGGCTTGTCCCGCTTACTTGGTGTATGACACGGAGGCATGGCATGGTTTGCCCAGAGCAGGGTTGGCAGGGGAGTTTTGAAGGAGGTGAAGGGCACACTCTCACTTCCTATGGCCCTGATAGGTGCATGGTTGGGTAGCTCCACATGAGCACGCCCTGCTGGTGGGATAAGGGGAGCCTGGGACAAGGACACTGAGGGTGATGAAGGAGGTCCCCAAGTCAGGTCCAAGGTGCTAAAAAAAAGTATTAAAAAAAAACTCTATCTGAAATTAGACCCCAGTTTGGAACCATGCATCGCTGGCCACATAATTCTGGCCCTCTGGGACCAAGTCACAGTTGTGTAATGGCAAAAGACACTGACACTTCCAAAGGCAGGAGGCTTAGTACTGCCCCCTGGTTCTCAAAGTATGATAACCCTTGCATCAGACTCGAACCAGTGTCCACAACATGATAAGCTGTCCCTCTTACCATTAGGACATCAGGTGGCCTCAGCCTTCTACCTTTGTTTAAATGAAGCGGTATAACTGGCATATGGGCATATGTAACGGGCTGCTTTGCACATCCATATTTATCCCCAGCAGTCAATATAGGATCTTTATAACAAGCCTTATCTTCTGTAATGGACTGCCTTGTGGTCAGATCTGATGTCTTCAGTAAGTTCAGTACTATGTAGCAGTGCGGTATGTGAACGCAAATAAGCTATATGACTACACTCGCTTGACTTGAAATACAATTTATAACTGTGAGGGAGCAAAGCTTTTATAATTCACTAATAGATTATGTACCCCCAACTCATGAAAATATATAGCGCCTGTATATTAGGGTTGAGCAGGCACTTTAATGTTAAACCTCTAAATTGGCACTCAATAATGTGGCTTTCGATCAACTGAGTCACCTGACAATTGGTATGCACATAGTCAGTGCCATGATCTCTGGATCCCACTACTAGACTGCTCCCTGTTTCTATCTGCCCAGGTTCCGCTATATTTCTTTTGTTTTCTGATTCCTTTCAGTCCTTCTCTTGAGCTTGAATTTCGTATATATTTTTTTTGATTATTGTGTAGATTCTTATCATTGTTACCATTTTTTTTTTTACTTTTTAAATATCATTTTGCAAGTAAAACACAGCTGATACAGACGTGGAAGCATACCATAAGCTCACGCACTACATATTAACACTTACTAAGGATCAGTGTGACATCTTCCCTCAAACAAACACATAGGAGGAAGTACAAGAGTTGTAAGTTATCATAACTGAAACTTGAGTGTATGCCTCCCAGAAACTTTACAGGGAATAAAGCTTTAGAATAAGGAAAAAGATTCCCGTTTAGCAACTAGGGCCATAGACCGCCTATTTCCTCAGTGAACATCATGTTCAACCTGTAAACACACCGGTCTTTCCCAAGAGGGAGATTATTGTTATAGGCAAATGTAGAGCAAGTCAAAACATTAACAGTACGTATATCGAAAACAGCCCCACTGAACAAATGATGAGCCTCACGAATGGACTCGTCAAACTTAACTATCTACCCTATGGCTGAGCGACAAACTGGCTACATTTAGACATATCTGATAAGCCTATGTGATTTCTCAGTAAATCGGAGTCTACAATCTGTTCCCTTATGAACCATTAGAAAGCAGCTATTACAGATCCAGTCCTGTCATCTGGTAATATGGAAGCATCTTACTTTTGCGAAAAGAAATAAATACTTTTGCTGACGGGAAAGACGCCATCTTATGCATCAACACATTATTTTGTTCAGGATTAAGCAATTTAATATTGTAATATTTAAAGATTTTGCCTTAAGAGGCTATATCAGTAACTATAATCATTACTACCCTGTATATTTTTAAGCCCTCTGATAAAAGAAATTGCCGAAAAAAGCACATTATACAGACTTAGCCAAATAAAGTGTCAGTCCTCAGAAAGTGTGGCATTAAGGGGATTGCACCATCTAGTAATTCCAACTTGAGTAACCAGTTTGCCAGCTCTACCACAGATAGAATCTACATTCAAGTAGGATCCATGACAGTCGGTCAACAATTTAGTCATCGACCGACGTTACAGCGACTCCCTTATGTCGACTGCATTTGAGGTTGGCAGAAAGGGAGTCAATGGACACATTGTTTTCTTTGGGAGGCTTTGTCCCCCGAACCCTCTGCTACTAAAATAATCAACTCCAAGTCAGAATTGTTTTGGGGAGGGGGTGCAATACGCCCTGAAAGCAGTGCTGGAGTCCCATGCCGACACTACAATAACCTGGCACTTTTGTCGCTGTAGTTATTAGGCACTGTAGAATTGTTGCGGTAGCATCGGTATACCATTCAGGTCTCAACTAAGTCTTCCGAATCTGCGTTCTCTTGAGGTGCTGCCTCTTTTTCAATGCGATGCCCCAGATCACCCCCCCCTCGAGGCAGGTCCCGCCCTCCCATGGCGGCATCTATCCAAAATTAGAGGGTCCAATTCTCTAGTAAGTCAGCCTGGACCCCCAGAGTAGCCTGCCCGGAGCTGGGGATGTGAGGGAGGTCCCTGGGATCCTCGTCGCCTCCTCGGATTGGCCAGGGATTTTCTTGCGGTTTCTCTCCCTCCCCAGCCCCAACCCCCCGAGGTGGAGCTTGGATGTGCAATGACGTCCAGTATCCACCAAGCTCCATCCTTGCCTTATGGCTGTGATGCATTGTGGCACCTCCAGCCGTTGCCAGAGGGTGTGCAATATCGATGCATTGCCCTACAACCCCCCTGGGAAAGGAGAGCTGTCCTCCAGAGGCTTGTTCCCTTCCCGCCCCTGCCGACCCCCAGCGGCCTGGGCTCATTCCCGAACCCGGGTCGCCGGTGTAGCACGAGGTAAGGCGACTAGTGCCTTAACCCTCGGTGCCACCGGGCCGCCCTGACTAATTGCCCTATGAGTGTACAACTAGTGTAACTCTGTACAATACCGGACTGTGTGCCCTACGAGCCTAGAACTAGTGAAACTGTACAATGTAGGAATGTGTGCCCTACTGGTCTACAACGAGTGTAACTCTGTACAATACAAAACTGTGTTCCCTATGAGCCTATAATTAGTATAACTCTAACATACAGGACTGTGTGCCCTTTGGTTCCACATCTTGTGTAACTTTGTACAATACAGGGCTGTGTTCTCTTTGGGTCTACGAATAGCTCAAGTCTGTACAATACCAGACTCTGTGCCCTCCAGGTCTATGACTAGGGTACAATAGAGAGCTATGTGCCATATAGGTCTACAACTAATATAACTCTGTACAATACAGAATGGAGTGTCCTACAAGTCTATGACTCATGTAACTTTGTACAGTACAGGGCTGTGTGTCCTTTAAGTCGACAACTAGTGCAACTCTGTGCACTACCATATTCTGTGTCCTATGGGTCTACAGCTAGTGTAGTGTTGTACAATACAGGACTGTATACCCTACGAGTCTACAACTAGTATAACTCTGTACAATACAGAACTATGTGCCCTATGGGTCTACAGCTAGTATAACCCTGTACCTGTACAAGACAGAACTGTTCAAACTGTGGGTCTACACTAGTGTAACTCTATACAATACAAGGCTGTGTTCCCTATAGGACTATAGTTAGTGTACCTCTGTACAATACAGAACTTTGTGCCAAGTGGTGCTAAAATTAATGTAACTTTGTACAATATAGAACTGTGTGCCCTACAGGTTTTCCACAAATGTATCTTTGTATAATTCTGGATAGTGCATCTTATGGGTCTGTGCGCTCTATGGGTTTATGACTAATGAAACCGAGTACAGTACAGTAATGTGTACCCTATGAGTCTTCTAGTGCAACTCTGTACAATACAAGACTGCGTGTCCTACGGGTCTCAACTAGAGTGACGTTGCACAATACAGGTCCATGTTCCTTACACATTTACAATTAGTGTAACTCTCTACAATACAGTACTGTATGCCCTATGAGTCTACTATTAGTGTAACTCTGTACAATACAGGACTGTGTGCCCCCTACAGGTCTATGACTAGTGTAATTGTGTACTGTGCACCCTACAAGTTTACTACTAGTGTAACTCTGTACAATACAGGACTATGTGCCCTACAGGTCTATGACTAGTGTAACTGTGTACTGTGCGCCCTACGAGTTTACCACTAGTAGAACACTGTACAATACAGGACTGTGTGCTCTACGGGTCTACTACTACTAGTGTAAGTCTGACAGTCTGTACAATACAGGACTGTGTACCCTACAGATCTATGACTACTGTAACTGTATATTGTATGGCTAGTGTAACTGTGTAATTGGCACCCTATAAGTTTACTACTAGTATAACTCTGTACAATACAGGACTGTGTGCCCAATGAGTTCCCTACAAGTCTACAATTACTAGTGTAACTCTGTACAATACAAGACTGCGTGTCTTATGGGTCTCAACTAGAATGGCTTTGCACAATACAGGTCCATGTTCCTTAAAAAATTTACAGTTAGAGTAACTCTCTACAATACAGTACTGTGTGTCCTACGAGTTTACTATTAGTGTAAATCTGTACAATATGGGACTGCGTGCCCTACAGGTCTATGACTAGTGTAACTGCGTACTGTGTACCCTACAAGTTTACTACTAGTATAACTTTGTACAATACAGGACTGTGTGCCAAATAAGTCTACTACTAGTGTAACTTTGGACAGTACAGGACTGTGTCCCCTACTTGTCTACCAGTAGTGTAATTCCATACAATACACAACTGTGTGCTTTATAGGTTTACCACTAATGTAACTCTGCATAGTTCAGGGCCATGTTCCCTACCAGTCTACAATTAGTAGTGTAGCTCTGTACAATACAAGGCTTTGTTACCAAAGATACAATTAGTAGAACTCTGTCCAGTACAGGACTGTGTGCCATATGGGTCTACAACTACAGTAACTCTGTATAATACAGAACTATGTGCCCTACATTTCTGTGACTCATGTAATTCTATGCATCACTATGCAACCTACGAGTTTATGGTCCCATTATACAATACATCACTATGCAACCTGCAAGTTTATGACCCGCGTAATAATGAACAATACTGGACACTGCATTCCACCCTTAGGAGTTTCCTGATTTCTTTGTTATACAAGAAGTGATACTTCTGTGTTTTTCGTTTATATACTGCAGCCAATGGCACTCTCTAAGATTTCTGTGCATACTTAAAAAGCACTTCCCTAATAGCATACAGCACTGCAGCTCTTTATTGAAAGGGATTCAGTAAATGACTTTTAAAATGCTCTAAATAAGAGCCTCACCAAAGTCAGTGCCTGGTTCAGGATTACACATGATGTAGTTATTTTTTATTTATTCATTTATTGTTTTATTTTTATTATATGGTGACTGAGTAAGGTTTGATGGGTGCAAGCCCCGTTTACAGGGGTAACCAGGGAGCACAGGAAGGTTATGTGACTTGCTCTGGATCACACAGTATGCAAGTGGAGTTTGTGGGACTCAAACCCAGTTCTGTCGGATATACCATGCTTGTTCACAGCTCACTACACTAACGTCTAGGATATGTTGCCAGACAAACATGTGCCCTACTGGGACGCAAACCTAGGCCTCCCCCAAATACTGTCTTAGTGTTCTGCCACTGCGCTATCAGTCAATGAAACAAAGCACAGCTGAACTAAATATCTCTTTCCTAAGTAGCCTCTCCAACTATTAAATAATATACACCTGCCGATGTTTTGACAATGTGGATGTGGTTTACGGTGCTGCCCCCAAAATCACCCCGGTCAAACTGCACCACTCTTTTACTCCTTTGCCTCCCCCCCACCGCATTCATCACTGTTCTCTGTACGCCAGTCACTCCCACTAAACTCAAACTCTGAAGGGTAGCTATTGTTCCCATTGGGCCTTCTTTCTATCCAAATTCTGGTTCTGCTCTGTCCCTGTAAAATTCCTCCCTCCTCTCCTCCCCCATCCTCCTGCTCCCTCTGTTACGATGACTCCAATTTCTGCTCAATCTCTTGTTCCAAAACCTCTGCTGTGCAAGCATCCATCATTTCCTCCCCCTCCACTGCAGTAACCTCCAATCTGCTTTCTGTGTCTCCTCCTTCTCATTTAAAACTCTGCTTTGGGGCCCAGTGGCTAGGTGTTAATGTTACCACTCGCCATGCTAACGACCTGGGTTCAAGAGTGGACTTGGGTTGCTGTATGTCATCCAGGGTGGGAGAGGATTAGGCGGACACTTGTCTGCTCTCCTCTCCCGGGGAGGGCAGGCCCATCAGTTTAGCCCTTGACTGCCAACAGGCGGAAGCCATGTGGTAGTGTAAGTGCAAGCAGTACGAAAGGATGGGCCATGGTTTTGACATGGTGTGTGTACACCTCCAGACAGCATGCACCAGCGTCCACATGACAGCAGGGGACCCAGGGGACACAAATGGAAAAATGACAGCTCAGGACCCATGAAGCCCTGCCTGCCAACACCTGACCTGGGCCATCACTGGGACGCCTGGGCCCTGATCTGGATGTCTGTCTTTGTGGAAGTTGGGAGGGAGGACGTCCCTTCCTCTTCTGGCCACACCACTGGGGATGGGGAATTTGCTGGGGAACCTCAGTCAGATCCAGGTAAGTCCCAACGGAGGTGGCCGATGGTTCAGGAAGATGGAACCGGGCTAATAAAGCCCCCTGAGCTGCCAAAGGAGAACCAGATTTATAGAAAAAAAATACTCTCCTTTGGGACTTTCCCTCCAATATATGTTCCTGCAACCAGCTCCTCTTGTAACTAGCTCCTCGTCCTCCACCTATTCCTCCCCAACAAATGACTAGTGTTTTGTCTCTCTGATTCTCAAGCCTTTTTGCCCAAACTGCCCCATCGTAGCTACAAATGAATCATGTGGAATACAAATGCTGTTCTTTAGTTATTATTTTTGTGCTTTTTTTTTTTTTTTAAACTCTCTTTTCACCCCTGTTGTGCTCTACCAGTATCTTCCTCCACCACCACTGGCCACTGCCACCTATTCGAACACTGGAGCTGCACTTCTGCAGGATCCTCTAGGACTCCAAGCTGCCCGTGACACAACAAACTGGGCCTTTGCCAGTTCGCCCCCAACAAGTATGGTGCAGTTTTCTGCTTCCTGACACCAATGCTCCTTTATGTCTGTTGCAGCATAGGCCCTTCCACAGCCTTCCTGGATGCCTGAGAGGATGAGAGCCCAGAGTGGGCATTGGCAGGGCCTTATTTGCCCAGAAAGCACTGATTTTATCCCCTGTATGCTGTCTGGTGCTGGAAAGCCTGACACATAGACATCGCATTCACCCCCGCTTGTATCTGCGGGCGCCTAAGACAGCACTGTCACCTGTGGCAGCCCAGGCGACAGTATTACAGTGGGCTGCACAGCTCTTCCAAACAAACAGACAACTAGAAATGTGCGACTAAAATGTCCTGTTTGAAAGCAGGAGACCATCTGGGATTGGAAAGTATGCTATGCTTACATGGATAAGTCGTGTAAAAATGGTTAGCACGGTGATACACACAAGCCAGTCGGGAACATAACATTGTCTGTTTCTACTGGTGAGTGCCGGATGCATGTGGATACATTGTATTTAACATAAATTGTGGGCAAGACTCTAGATTGGTTTTGTCATTCTATTTATCACTAGTACTACCCCCCAACATGCCTTGGGGAAACCTGCCAGACCAACATAACCCTTCCTAGGAAAGCTGCTCCCATGGCTTGTCCCCTGAGGCAGGTTTGTTTGTTTGTTTGTTTATTTATGTCTTTGGTAACCAGGTAAGTGAGCTGATCCAAAGGACCATTTTCAGTCATGAGCCGGGCCACAAGGTAGCAATGCAATATACATTAACAGCAGTAATCACAATGCAGTACAGAGACACACAAAAGGAAAATACTGCACTTAAGTGCATAATATACAGTTCAAACATATTTACAGGCACAAACTAAAATGAGTGTAAATACAGTCAGTAGTATATGAGATAGACAGTGTCAACAATGCTATACACAGGTGAGGATAAGGCCCTGTCCACACTAAGCAGTAAACTCCCCTCTGTAACGTTACAGAGGGTCCAAACCATTTCCGCAACGTTTGTGTTTACACCTGTAATGTTATAGGAGGAGTTTTCGTAACCATTGTTGAAACCACTTATGAGGTGGTTTAAACAATGGTTATGAAAATGGTTCTGCCTCTGTAACGCTACCAGCTGTAGTGTGGACACGTGAGCGTGTAGCCCCAGCATTGCCTTCAGTGCAGCATGAACTGCATTGTGGGATAGGGTGCCGACCGTAATGGTCACCCGTCACCCACAATGTGGACTGGCTGTAATAGTTCACTGGCAGTGTGGACACACTGTAACGTTTACTGTCTGTAACGGTTTGAAACCATTACAGGGTTTTAGTGGTGTAGTGTGGACGGGGCCTAAGGGTGCTGAACAGGTGAATAAACAGTATCTGCTAACAGATCACAACATGACGGAAGAGCTAAAAGTCTAAAAATGCATTTTTACTAGGTGTATTAGAATGAAAGGGAGTCAGAAATGAGAAGAATTGTGGTAGCAGGTGAAGTCCCTCAGGGTATCCCTAAGACACTGAGACACAATGAACCAGGGGCATCTTGGTTCCTTTGGGATCTTGGCTGTCCCCCCCCAAAACTGGATGCTGGTTACTTGGGCTCCGAGGTGGATGCAGAATCCCACAGAGCCCACCAATGTCCCCTCGCTCATGTACTGTCTCAAGGCTGCTCTGCCACCTGTGGTCAACCAGGTAGTAGTAGTACTGCAGTGTGGCACAGATTCCTCCTTCCACACCAGCTTTCCTGATGCCCCAACCTTGGCATACAAACTTGCGTCACAAGCGGAAACCCTGCCTCTGCACCAGTGGGCTAGCCTCATGAGTCTAATTTTTTTCCGCCACCTCCACCTGACCTTTAGGCTTGCTGACAACCTTCCAGCCCTGTCAGCTGCTCCCCCATGTCAATCCAGTGAGAATCCACATAGAGCAGGACCCAACAGCACTGTCAGCCATCACACAGGCAGCTGGAAGACATGGAGGTTTTTTTTTCTGGGTGTTTGCTCTGTACCCAAATCCCAACCAACTCCCACTGACTCTGGGCAGTGCCCCAGCAGTCTTCCCATGTATACAGCGATGCCACTGTGGAAGAGGCAAGCTCCTTGTCCCACCACAGTGGTCACTACAGCAGTAGAACCCCTGCACTGTCCCTCCTCGGTTGGGAGCACTGCTGCATGGCAGCACTATTCTAGCCCCCTCAGCCACCCCGCCACTCCAGACAGCATCCCCTCTGAGTCCACCACCAAACCCAGATCGTCAGCATGGGAGCGGAGTGCACTACCTGCTAGACCATCAGATGGATAAAAATTCTCATTTCTAAGGAAGGATAAACCTTTGGTTTTATATTGCACCTCTCGTGCACACTACAGCCCAATGCAAAGGGGATAGCAATGGCCGCCATTCTGTGCACATGACTCTGTTGGCCATGGAATGGCCCCACCACCTTTCCTCACATTGTCATGAGTGACCATGTATAGAAAATCTGGCACAATGGGGCACAAGTAGGCATTATGAAATGGATGGTCAAAATCTCACCGGTTGTATCCCAGTAATGGTGATTAATCAAGAGCACTGATCCGACTAACAAGGGCCTTGTTAGTCAATCGGTGCCCTTGATTAATTAAGCAATAAGCCACAAGGTGATGTGGGCCATCAGGGATTTCCCCCAGCTGGAGTGGTTTGCCCACAAGGTGCAGACGAGTGGGTAAGTCCTCGCCAGCCATGGTAAATCACCTGATAACCCACTTCCTCCGAGTGGCTTATTGCGATTATACCAAGGTTCGGGTGTTGGATTGATTTATTTTTAGGTTGGCACATGACTGTGGCAGGCTGGCACCTTTGCCATTGATTATCAGAGGATTTACAATGGTGGTAAGGTGACAGCCTGCTAATCTGATTGGCTGTTGTTGGATGCCCATAGTATAATCACCATTTGACCACTACAGTATATAAAAATGAAGGGAAAGCTGCCCCCCATAGGCTATAATGAAGCGCATCCTCGCACTCTCCCTGGCTTTACATCATAACATGGTTGTGCGTGGGGGTGTAGCGTGGGTGGCAGTACAGACCAGAAAGTAGGTAAGACCCGCTGGGGATGATTTTACGAGCATTTTTACATGAACACTACAGAGATATTTTTGGGACCCTGTGCAGCAAATGTTTTTCACAGGGGTAAGGCATCAATATATGTGGTGGATATCTGAACTGATTTATCTTGGTAGATCTCTTTAAATGGTGGCGTGGTTGGGGCCACATGATGACTGAGCCACAGCACACTGTGCTGCAGCACCTGGAACCTAGATTTCATGGCAGACTTGAGCATTTGCAGCAGGCACTCAGGCTGTGGGCTTGTATTGCCGATAGCACTTCCAAGCCCAGGAAGGGGATGGCACCATGTTCAGCACTGCAGAGAACCCTGTGGCAGGCCAGATAGCTTGCCAGTCCCAGGGACAGTGCTGCAGTAGCCAAGGTCATTACTAGGGGGGTCGCGCGCTAGCACCTGAGAGAGATGGACGTCTGCTAATTTGCGCGGTCAATGTCCATTTACTTTTGATTAATTTAAACAGCTTTCTTGTGGCAGCACTTCCGAAAAATAGAATAAATATGTCCCTTACATATCAGTCAACAAGACAGGGTTAGTTCCGTTGGTTGCCATCACTGGTTTAGCTTAAAATATCTGACTCTAAATCCAAATGGCTCAAAAGACAAATACCGCGACTGGGAGACTCAATGAAACACACAGGACGGCAACGTGTCACCATGGCAATGCTAGCACGACGGCAACATTACCCCAAGTGAAATTGCAATTAAAAATGATATCTCCAAAATTAATGAGTTGTAAGCTGCCTTTAAAGTGGACATAACTGATGTTAATCAAGCAAAGATTAAATTACAAGAAGAAACTGAGTCTATAAAAACTATGTAAAAATTTCTTGTCAACAACTTACTGGACTCAAAGAAACAGTAGCATATCTTAGTTCAGTTACAGAAAAGCAGAACACACAGATTGAACACTTATTCGGGGAAAGTTGATGACTTAGAAAACAGAGGTTGCCGGAATAATATTAGGATAATCGGTGTGCCAGAGAGTTGGAAAGCTAACAATATAATTCAGTTTTTATAGTTTTTTGTTCCTGATCTATTAAATTTTCAATGGACATGGCCACTGGAGATCAAGTGTGCTCACAAGACTTTGGGACCCAAAAATCCACAAAGCAAATGATAACGGCCACGACCTATAGTTGCCTACTTCTTAAGATTTTCTATTAAAGAGGAGATTTTGAGGCTTGCTAGAGAAAGGAAAACACGACAATATCAGGGGTACAAAATTCTGTTATTCCAGGACTTCTCTTCTGATTAAGTTAATAAAAGGAAAGTTTTTTGGAAATAAAACAAGAATGCCAGAGGTTGGGAATACACTACAATTTCAAATACCCTGCAGTGTTTCAAATAAGAGAGCAAGGAGGCGGGGTGGTACATGTGATTCAGTGGAAGATGCCTGGAGCTACATTCAAATGGTCAGTAAAACACTAGATCACTCATTATTTCCAAACTGTCACAATGACTCAAGACACGACGAAGCAGCGCGTGGCCATCCTGTCCCGGCTCGCTCTAATGCTTCATTACGCATGAGTACACCAACTCAATTGAATCTATGGAGGTTTACCCTTCCCCCTCGACTGCTTCACAAGCTCTCAAAGGTAATCCTACAGTATCCACACCTCACCGGTACTCCACTGCTATTGCTAATGAAACTCGGGAGGAAAACACACATAAATCAACTAGCTATGGAAAAGTTAAGTACAGACAAGGTAGACAATGGCAGCAAAATGCGAATCGGAGAAGTAGGAACAGAAGCAGACAGCGAAGTCAGATGCCTTCCAACAACGCTTCCTTTGATAATTCATTTGAGTTAGAGGAAGTGGAGTCTCTGATTATTGGTCCCACAGCAACATGTTCCAAATTTAATTCCCCTATGCCTGTAGAATGAACTTCAGTGCAAAATCAGTTAGATCCTACAGGGACACATTCAGCCTTACGCTCTAGCCCCAAGAGCACATGATGTACTTGCATCAGAGCAGAAGCATCGTGTTACCATCTTTTTTTATCTATCTAGTGAGCTTTAACTGAGAAAGGGTGAGAACCTTGATTGACAATATCTGCATGGCTCATGTAGCTAAAACCGAACACGAACTATGCATTTACAGCTAATAACTAAATCCTTAAGCAGTCAGGATCCAGTAACAGAAAATGCTAATAAATACAGAATTCTAAGGCTAATTTATACTTCTGTCTACAGGATGGATATGCTTGCAGTCTATTCATAATGTTTAAACAGGTATGGCTAAGATTTATAGTTACACTTCTGATGTATGCTAAATTTGGGGCTGCTAAGGAGTTATTGTCAGAAATCTGTCATTTTATGAGAATTAATATACAATAAGTAAATGAATGGAGGCTATTGTAAATATAATTATAATTACAGTAGTTTCCTTAGTTCAAATCAGCACAGTTTACTTGGACTAAATCTAAACAATGTTGAGGTTACTTGGGATATAACTCTGGTGCAGAAAAGTATTTGGAACATATGGCTCCTCATCTATAGGTCCTTCTTTTCTTCTAAAATTCCTAAATCCTCCAGAACGCCCTAGGTAAAACTCTTATCCTTCAGAAGCTGAAATATAGTGATAGACTCTTGGTCACAAGCTATCAATCTTTATTGTGGTGATTCAGTGACAGACCGGGAGGGTTAGATAAATCACACAAGTAATAGTAGCACCTGTTTGCAAATTAAGAACCTTACACATAAAATGATGAAATATGGACTCGCTGGGTAGGCTTACCTATAACCCTAATATCATGTTAGCAGATAAGGGTTGAGCCTACAGATGTGACTAGGTGCAAATTAATTAGGAGCTAGAAATAAGGTTTCAGAAATAATGGTGGCTAGACTTATCTACTCCCTAGTTTTATTCCCAACCGAATAACTGAATGGGTAGCAGTGACTTAAGTAACATGTCACAGGGTGAAGGAAGGAGCTTTTATGATTGATTACCTGGAAGAAGCTAATTCTGTGGATAAATGGAAATAGGAGATAATACAATATGACTGATTATGAATTGAGCTAACTGGACCCTACTGCAAGATGTATATGAGTTATTTAATAATCTCTAAAGTTTTACCCTTATGAGACTTTTATTGGGGATTTTGATTGGTAAATTGTTTTATTCAATTATGGAGATAACTTTAATAAATCTAGCAGTTAACCCCTAATTAGCATACATATGAGATCTAAGACAATATGGATTACATGTGTTATATTTATTTATTTATGTTGTTCATGACATAGCTGAGGCAAATCATTAGGACTTGTTTGAGATGCTTCATTCTTAATTTATTTCCAGTGTTGCCACATTACCATTAACCTTGTAACAGTTTTTTTTTCTCTCCTTGATGTAGTTGTTAATGTATATTTTTACAGTTAGTTAACGGACTAGACAAACCATAAGCAGACAAAGAGCCAGAGTTAAGACTGTTCGTTACATCACCACCTCGGACTAGTAGTTCGGTGGTTTTTGGCTCAGCAGTAGGCAACATTCTACTGCTATTAAAGTACTGATTGTTTGATAAAACCAATAATTTATTCTAACTGATAGACAGTCACCACTCTTAGTGGTTAACCAAGTGCATTGTTGTTAATTCACAGAACATTTAACTCTTCTCCATTTTAGAGTTTTAAAATTCTCTCTCTTTTTCTTAATTCTTATGATAAGCAAAACACTAATAACACTATAAGTAAATTTGTCATAGGTTGCCATTTAGAAAATCATTTTGTAAAGCTTCTATAAGCTACTAAAAGATGGTATAGAGAATGCTAGGCCTGGTTAGGTTGTACAGAACACTGCACACTAATCACTTTCTTCTGTCAAAATTCATATAATTATTATATTGGTTAAGGGTGAATGCTATAAGGATGTCTCAATATAAATTCATTTCCTGGAATATACATGGCTTGGGCTCCCCCTCAAAAGGAAAAAAAAATCTTGTGTTATCTTAATAAAAAAGGCTGACATTGCATTTATTCGAGAAACACATCTGACACATGAAGAATCCTTAAGCTTAAAAGAGTTTGAGTAGGACACTCGGAAAGTGCATGTTTCTCCTCCAAAAAATGTGGTACAACTATACTATTAGAAAAGGGATAAATTTCAACAAACATAGTTACTTTTCAGATCCAGAAGGGGGCTATCAAATTCTAACAGCTTTTGGATGGACAAAAAGTAGCCCTCTGCAATGTGTATGCACCCAACTATGGTATAGATGAAAATTTTAATTCATTAGCAGTGACACTAGCTAATTTCACTGATTATGCAATCATTCTTGGAGGGGATTTCAATGAGGTACTTGACCCTGTTCTTGACTGATTTTCCATTAGAAGAACACAACTTAATATAAAATCAAGGGACTCATTCCAAAAACTCCTAGATCTGGGACTCGCTGATACATGGAAGGTAGTCCAACCAACTGGGAAAAATTATTCTTTCTTCTGAAACAGACATTTAATTTATAGCAGGATTGACTACTTATTAATACCCAATTTCATGATTACAAACATTCTAGATGCCGAAATAGATAATATCTTGATATTTGATCACACGGTAATTAGTTTAGATTTACAGACAGGTGGTAAAGGTGGGAAACTGCATAGATGGAGGTTTACTGTAAGCCTACTTAAAGAAAAGGAATCCCTAACTTGGATTACTAAAAAGACAGAGGACTATTTTAAAATCAATAACAATGGAGAGGTTTCCAGTGTGTATGTTTGGGAAGCATATAACGCCTATGTTAGAGGGGAAAATAATAAGTTACTCAGCTAGTAGGAAACAAATAGGGAAAAATTACTAAAGAGAAAGAACTTACAAAACTATCACTGTTATCAAAAAAGCAATCGCTGGTGCCTGATGGGGATCTCCTACACAAAACTGCACAGTTAAAAGGTAAGATCAATTCAATACTATTTCAAAGAGCAGAATACGCACTTTTCAGAATAAAGCAGAGATATTGGGAAGCAGAGAATAAAGCAGGCAAACTTCTAGCTTTGAGACTGAAGAAAACTCAGCAACAAAATATTATAATGAGTATTATAAATAAAGAAGATTCGCCACTCACAACCAACAAATAAATAAATATGGAATTTCATGAATGTTTTCAAGAACTATACTCAAAACAAGAAATCATAACAAATGGGAAACTTGATTTTTTTCAAAGAACTCAAAATGCCTGCTCTTAAGCGAGATGAATGAGAGCAGCTAGGTAAAAACATAACTCTTGAAGAAACTCAATTAGCCACACTTGATATACCCTCAGGTAAAACACCTGGACCTGATGGTTTTACAAGAAATTAGCACCATCAGTATTGCCCTATCTTCATTATGCGCTGCAAGAATCTTTTGAAAGCAAATCCCTTCCTCCCACAATAGGCACTTTTATACACAGGTTTCTGTAACGGAATGACTGTTACAGAAACAGTATGCCGTTACATCCCTTGTGTGTCAAGTGCATCTATTCCGTTCCCTTGGTGAACGTTCATCCGAACCGCAATCTCTGCTTTTCGTGGTTTGCCCAGATGTGTTCCATTTAATCCGGCTGTGTAAAACAGCCATTCTGGTAGCACTGCAGAAACAGCCATAGAGCAGCAGACTCTGTGGGGGAGCTGAAACAAATGGAGGCAGGGGTTGCCGGAATACTCGCGGAGTGTAAAGGGAGCCAAGAGCGCAACAGAGTACAACAGTGCCACACAGGTAATGCTCATTCTGTTTTTAAAACCTTTGTGTAAAAGCACCTAATGAGGTGAGCATTTATAACCCTGATCCTTAAGAAGAATACAGATAATCTAGATTGTGCCAGTTATAGGCCAATATCACTGTTAAATACAGACTACAAAATTCTAGCAAAAGTACTGGCAAAAAGAATACAGATTTGCAAATTTGGTTGGTCCAGAACAGGTAGGATTTATGAGAAATAAATCAGGTGCAGATGGCATTCATAGGTTACTTAACTTAATATGGTTAGCTAACAAGGGAAATGATCCCTATACTGTTGAGTCACTTGACATAATGAAGGCCTGTGATTCTGTGAATTGGATTTACATATCAAGGACACTGATGGAATTTGATTGTGGAAAGGAATTCTGTGAATAGGTGGCAATGCTTTATGAAAAACCTGAAACACAAATCGTACCGAATGGAATATTATCCCTGCAAATAAAATTGACATGCAGCACAAGGCAAGGATGTCCTTTATCCCCTCTTTATTTTAGCTTTCGAACCACTTATAAGAATACATAACCACCCTGGAGTTAGAGACCTTAAACAAGGAAAGAGTGTGGATAAAACATTTGCATTTGCAGATGACTTACTACTGACTATTAGTAATCCCGCACATTCATACCAACGTTTAAAAGCAATTCTTTCAGACTCTGAAAAGATTTCAGGGCTTAAGATTAACTGGGACAAAAATTCAGGTGTTGCATAATAATTTTAACCAACAAAATATGGCTAACCTTAAAGAAATTATAGACAGAAAATGGTTTAAATCTAATATTACATATCTGGGCCTTCAGATCTCCACTAAATTAAATGACATAATATCACTTAATTATGAACCATTACTAAAATACATCAAACTAGACTTGCTTAGATGGAGTAAGCTTAATTTGTCTTTATGGGGTGAAATAAACACAATTAAAATGAATATTGCACCAAGGATTTTATATTTGTTTCAAAACTTAATTATGCTTGTGGAGAAGAAAATACTGAAAAAAATTGACACGATTATTAGGAATTTTCTATGGCAGGGGAAACCCCCCAGATTAGGAGTAACCAAATTAAGGGCACCATGTATCATTGAAGGCTTTGCTCTCCCATGATGGGAGCGTTACCAACTTGCTTTTATTCTTAAACATGCTCTTAAACATCTGAATAATCATTTTCTTAGTAAGGAGCCGCAACCTCTATGGCTTAAGATGGAAAAAGACATGTTCAGACCCAATGATCTTTCTGACTTCTTATATATCCCTCAATACACTCACTCATTGGATAATCCTTGCTTGCAGGGCTGTATATTAGCCCTGAGAAAAGTTAATGCCATTATAAATCCCAAACAGATTCCCACAGATTGGATGCCCATTTGGAATAATTCTAGGGTAATAGGCACAAAAAAAAGGATTGTTAAATACAGATTGGATCAAACACAGGATCACAAAGCTTAGTCATTTAATAGATGATCAATCTAGAGTTATGTTCTCCTTTCAAGAACTCAGAAATAGATATGGTGTTCACAAACATCATTTTCACTACTACCTGCAATTACGAGAAGCACTTAAAAATTCTAAACTACTATCTTAAGACTTTAAGCTAATAAAAAGTGACGAGTGGGAGCAATTGTTACGATTAACAATGCTTAAGAAAGGTGCACGCCTCTTACATAAACTTTTGACTAACAATATCTCTTCTGTCTAACCATCAAGGCGAAACAGAAATGGGAAGAAGAGCTGTGCTTCAATATAACTGAAGAGGAATGGGAATCTACATGGGGTAAGGTCCTCAAATCTCACAAGGAGATACAAGGTAGGTTAATCCAATTTAAAATTCTACATATATACTATTTCTGTCCGTAAAGGTTACACATGATGGGATCCATATCAAATGCTAACTGCTAGAGATGTAATCAACAAAATGCAAATTTGACACATATATTGTGGGAGTGTCCCAAAATCCAAACATATTGGAAACAAAATTTTGTCCATCTGTAATAAGGTTATAGGTCACTCCATTCCCCCTTCACCTTTGATCTTTCTTTTGGAAATATTTCCAGATTCTTTAATAATAAATACACTTCAGGAAAGCTGGATATCACAGGCCTCTCTTAGCCTTAAGAGACTGATAGTACAAAACTGGAAAACACTAAGGTTCCTTTAGTGAAGGAATGGTATAATCAGATGATATTCTTGTACAATAACGAGGACATTTGCTATTCTCTAACTGACAAAGTAGATATTCTGCAAAAAATTGGCTACCCTTTTGGAATGTGAAATAGATGTTCTTGATGATAATCTCCTGAATAATTTATAGAGCAGACTTATTGTTTCTCCCTATTCACTATTTATTAATTCATTATAATTAGATCAACTACAGGCCTAGCTGCAAAGAAATAGATTTGCATTGTTGTATTAGTATGGTGTTTTATGAAGTTAACCAAATTTATCTTGTTCAGTTTCTGTATTCCAATATGTCCTGTATTGTACCGTATATTTTTCAGTTCAACTTTATACAAATGTGATAAATGTTTCTGTATTTTGCATTTCTAAATAAATAAAATATATTATGGAGAAAAAAAGGTCATTACTAGGCTGCATAGTGCCATCTAGTGGACGAAGAGTGTAAGGGGAAAAATAAGGGAGAAACACCTCAATGGTGTCTAAATAATGGTGAAGGGTATGTGGCCACCAATTAGTGCCCATAAGGGGAGGGAGGATAGCACTCTCCCCAGGGCCCTGCAAGGGGAGAAAGCCACAGAGGGTAACTGGTGTTGGGTTAGTGGTTGACGGGGCAGTGTTGTTGCCCTGGACAGAGGAGGGGATGACGTGAAATAATGGGAGAATAGAAAAGCTACATCACTAAAACAAAGAACATTGGCATAGGCAATGTTCAAGGTTAGGTTTATAAAAACATGTACTAGTAATTCAACATTATGTCTCTCTCTCTCTCTGGTCACCCAGAATCCCCTTAGTATTTTATGTCTTATCAAATAGGTTACCATTATGTAGCATGGTGCTATTTTTGTTCATTTTTTAGTTCTGTTCTGTTTTCACTTGCATTAACTTGTATTTCTTCGCACTGTCTGTATACTACTATTTTGTATCTATCTAAATTACATTTTCTCTCATGTACCCTTCCCTCGAAACCAGCCTTGTCTCACTGTGCCTTTCCAGGTCATGAATTTCTAAATAAATAAGTAGTATTCACCACTACCACACATAAAAAATAGACAATTACACAGAATAAAAATCTTGCAAAAACAGGCTTATATTTAGATTTGATTGAAACATCCTCAAATATACTGCATAAGCTCCACTCTGCAATTATATAACGTTTAGACTAATACAGTTATAAAACAAATATATGCAAACTGAAGTGCTAATTTGAATTCAATAATATCCTGACAAATCGGTTGACAGTATGGCCTAGCCCTTACAAAAATGTTCTTCGGAATACCACTGTAATACCACTCATTTGCCATTGCAATACCACTGTGATTACCACTGTACTACCATTAAGGTTTTCATGGTATCACAGCAGTTTGTTTCAATTCCATTGTGATACCATTGTACCACTGTCCTACCACATCAACAAAGATAATCAAAATTTAAACTACCATAGTACCACTGGGTAGTACCACTGCACATTTTGTAGCTCACCACTGTGTTGCCATTGTGGTGCCATAGTGTTGTCATTGCATCACATTTGGTAAGGGAGAGGTTACTGCAATGAGCTGTGAAGGAGCTTAGTACAGTGTTCCCTCCTTTACCCCTCTTTCATCCGCCCCTCCTTATCCGCCACCCTCGCTTTATGCCAGTGTGAGCTCCTCTCGTTTTCCAGAAATGTTATTTTCCCCCTTTAATTGCCACCCCCTATCATCTGCCACCCTCTTTTATTCACCAAAATTTAGGATGTACAGAGGTTGGCAACCAAAACAGGTGGCACTGTACATCCAGCAGATCTGGGTTTGATTCCCATAACCTCCACTTGCATACTGTGTGACCTTGAGCAAGTCACTTAACCTTCCTAGTGCTCCCGGGTCACCCCTGAAAACAGGCATTCTGCCTAATGGGCCTTACCTGGTTACCAACGAACGAAAGAAAAAAAAAAAAGTCTAACTGACATCCACCCTGTAGTAATACCAAATAAAAAACCAAAAACAAGAACTCTGATAAAGTCAGACTGTCATAAACAGGAACCAAAGTGAAGAACAGGGTTGTACATGTAATACAACACAATTAAAGAGCCCTGAAAGATAATACAAAGTGAAGTTCCTGAGCGTATAGACAATGGGGCAGGCTGCAGATGACCTGTAGTGTGGCAGCAGCACGTGGTACTTTGTGGTAGGAGTGAGTCAGGTAGTGTGGGCAGACCAAGGGAAAAGGTACACAGTACATACAGTGTTGTTTTATTAACAACACAACAATAAAAATAACAAAAATACAAACTGTCAGATGGCACCAGAATGGCAAACAGATTTGGAAACCAGGTTTGGTTTCTGCTTTCCATCAGTTATAAGTAATCAGCTCAGCAAAGTATTTTGCACGCCACATCTGCTCTAAAAGTTCTTGCTTGTATCAAAACTGTAGATCCCCTTTATGAGATGATGTATTATCTTGCAGCTTCAGTCACAAACTGTAGCGAGAAAGAAACAATGTGACCAACTAGGAATTGAACCCAGGTCCCCAGAATACTGTCCCGGTACTCTAACCACTAAGCTGCAAGCTCACATGGTTGAACCTGGGATTCCTGGGCACACTTCCACAACAATTTGTGATTTAAGATGATCAGCAGTGGCTAATACTGCACCAAAAAACATTTAATTGTCATCTTGATTATTCCTAGTTGCAGGATATACAATACCAGAGAAATGAAGTGTGTCTGGAAACCCCAGGTCCAACCATGTGAGCCTGCAGCTCTGCGGTTAGAGCACCAGGATGGGATTCCAGGGGCCTGGGTTCAGTTACTCAGTAGGTCACGTTCTTTCTTTCTCACTACAATTTGTGATTTAATTTGCTTAGCAGTGGCTAATACTGCACCAAAAACATCTAATTGTCATCTTGCAGCTTCAGGTTAACTTGTTTGACTAGGTTAGGTCAGTCTTGCTTTCAGCTTCTTAGGCAGTCTACCCCTTCTTCTCAGAGACTTCAGAGCATGTCAAGTGCCCCTCTTTCCCACAGCCTTGGGATGAGCAGACTGCCAAACTGCAGCCGCTGGCAGCATCTCAACTCCATAAAGGTGCATCTATAATGGTGCCATCTTGATATCTAAACTCATGTGTGGCCATTTTTACAATTTTCAGGGTGTTATTAAAGGGGGACTGTCAGCTTTGCCACTCGTTTTTTATGTTAGTTTTTCTCAGAGGTCTGTAGGCACATACCTGTAACAGGGTGACTGTAGAATGGCTCCTCGTAAAACAAAAAGTGACCCGTTTATCTATTTGTGTGCATTTTCCAAAATTCACATTTCTGGTGGCTCGAAATGAACTCCCCTCACCCCCTCCCTGCCCGTCATACCCCAACACTGCCCAAGTGATGCACCCTGGTGATCTACTGGCCCTCGTCCCTGCCTGTCATACGACAACACTGCCCAAGTGATGCACCCTGGTTATCTACTGGCTCCCCTCCCTGCCTGTCACACCACAACACTGCCCAAGTGATGCCCCTTGGTGATCTAGTGGCCCCCTTCCCTGCCCGTCATACCTCAACACTGCCCAAGTGATGCACCCTGGTGATCTACTGGATCCTTTCCCTGCCTGTCATACCCCAATACTGCCCAAGTGATGCCCCCTGGTGATCTAGTGGCCCCCTTCCCTGCCCGTCATGCCCTAACACTGCCCAGGTGATGTACCCTGGTGATCTACTGGCCCCCTTCCCTGCCTATCGTACCCTGACACTGCCCAAGTGATGCCCCCTGGTGATCTAGTGGCCCAACTGCCTCTATGTAAGCACCCTGGTGGTCTAGTGGTTCAGACTCATCTTCCCATCCACACCCCAGATGTGGTGACTGGCAAAATCTCTTCCTGACACATTAATGGCCGGGCGCCCAATGAACTGTGAAAGCGCATATCGAGGGTACGCGCTTTGACAGGTCATTCAGCAGCCGGCCCTGCTGGTGTGTGGAGGACTGTGCTGGTCGCCCATCTGGGGTGTGGATGGGGTGGGGAGCGGGGTAGTGGGAGCCACTAGATCACCAGAGTCCTGGTGTGTTTGGGTGTGAGGGTACCAGTAGCATGGTGGTGTCGGGGGGGGCTCAAGCCTGTACCGTGCCCCTGTCTGTGGGTGCCGCTGACACTCCACAGCTGTTGCAGCATTCCTGGTGGCTGCGCCATCCATTTGGCACACTGCCACTGTTGCCACAAGCTGCAGAACTTAGGTGCCGGGACCCTGTTGGATGGAAAATTGGGCGTGGGTTCTCATCCCACACCGGGATTGGACTTGCACCTAAAAATCACTGGCATCCAAGTGCAGTATTGGTGGGTGCTGTACTGCTGGGGTGTGCCATCCTTTAGGTGAGACGTTAAACCGAGGTCCCGTCAGCCCATCCTGGTGGTGTCCTGGTGGGTGTCCAGGTGGAAGTAAAAGAACCCAGGGCACACTTTGCAAAGAGTAGGGAACGGTCCCGGTGTCCTAGCCAACATTCCCCTTCCCATAAACCGGTTCATGCAATTATCCAGGCTGTGTATGGTGATGATGTCCGATATGGCCACCACCACACATTCAGTCACTTCACTACCAGTCTAGCATTGCTTATAAATGCTTTGGGATACACTGTGTATGAAAAGCACTATATAAATGCTGATTCTTCTTCTTACTATCTATCAGACACAGCCCGACGCAAGGACTGGGTAGACAATCACAGAGGAAAAAAGCTATAAGAAGCTGGCCTCTTAGTGCAGTGGTAGGGTACTGCTTGCGATGCTGGCGACATGTTCAGGAAATAGCTCTAAACATTGGACACAGGTGTGTGTGTGGGGGGGGTGAGCATTTAAGTGGATGCTCATCTTCTTATAAGAAGGGTTGCAATGCCTTACTCTGTGACCGCAATCTGTAAGAGTACTAGCGGTAGTGCAGTAGCCAGGATGATGGGGAGGATTTGTGAAGTGCATGGCAGGGTGTGCACATGTGGGTGCGGTAGTCTTGACAGAGCGTCCTTGTGACAATGTCCTTGCAGGGAGGACAAATGGGTGGAACTAAGGGGTAAAATCTCCTCTGTCTACAGCACCATAATGGCCAAAATGACCAGAAGGCGGCACACCCACCCACAGGATGGAAGAGAAAAAACAGAGTTTAAAAAAAGCTTTATGAAGAAAAAAAGAAATATGACCAGATGTCTACTTTTGTAGAATGGAGGTTGGGGAACCACAGGCATTAACAGGCAAGGTCACAAATGGAAACAAGCCAGTCTGGACTCTTTTTGTTCACCTGGTAAAATAAGTTAAAAAAAATATATATATATATATATATATATATATATATATTGCATTTGTGGACTTCTCAGTACTGTATTGCTGCCACCTACAGACAAGAGTATTACACTGAAGTTACATAACAAGGAGAAGCAGAACTAAAACATTGGTCCATCAGCTGAAAGAGCAGAACCAGTACCTGAGCTAGTGGGAGGTCCGCATATATGCAACCTAGATCATTACACAATTTTTATTAAAAACAAACAAAAAGTACTATACCTGAGCAGCTGCTGCAGGCTTTCCTAATCTTCTAGGAGCAGCCGTGGGTCTTTTAGGAGGTAGCACCGTTTGCTCGATCAGGTCAGGAATGGATTCATAGATATTCTCAGAATCACTCACCGTGCTGGACCGTGGTAGGCTCCAGGACTCCACCCTGGCACCTAGCTTGCGAAATTGATTTTCATGAGGAAAACTAGCTCTCTTTTCTGAGCTCAGCCTCTGCAAGTCACCTAACGAGTGGCAAGGCCTAATGTTTTCTACTGAGCTGAAGTAGTTTGCTGGACTGAGTCCTGGGGTGTAGCTTGTTCGGTTTCGATTAGACTGCCTTTGTAGACTTTCAAATGATCCCAGCGTGGCTAGGAAGCCTCCAGAAGATCGTTTGTCTCTCCTCAATGGTATCAAACTAACATCTTGAATCACAGAAGGGTTTTCTTCTGTCTTACTGGCCTCCAAGCTCATCTGTTGCAAGTCAGAAGTAGACCCAGAACATTTTGAGCGGTTTGCTGCACAATTTTCAGTCTTGATACCAAAGGTGGACATAGTATGACCAGCACTTTGTAAGTTCTGAGCACTGTCATCTATCTGGCTCAAAAGATCCAAACTACCCTGATAATGAACGGTTCTTTGCTCATCTTGTCCCTGAAGCTCACCAAACCCATTCGAAAGCTGGGGAACAGACAAGAGCTCCCTTACATATTTTGCTGGAATATAAAACGGCCTGCTATTTTCATCCTTTTGCACCTGCCACCAATGATCGTTTGTTCTTGCCAGAAGCCGGTACCTCTCATTGGGCTGGATAGAAATTAACTTCCCATCCTTAGCTGTGTACTCAAAAGCATATTCCACCAGGACATACACATCGCTCAATGCTCCAGACATGTCCATTTCTTAAAGTTTCCAAGTCAAAGTCGTACACTTCTCAACCAGTCCTTCTCAGCAGCTGTAAACCTCATCTGTAAAACAATAATGTTAGACCATTACTGACAGAAATGAAACTACCTCCTGCAAACTACAGATGCACGTTGGACAGCAGAAACAAACCTAAACCACTCTGGTCAACAGAAGTTTCATCAATTCAAACTGATTTTTTTACTCTTAATTCAGTCTGTGTCCACACACCCTCAAGTGCTACGTATTACACAACGCGCCACATATTTCACGCTTAAATGTGCCTATACTCCACAAAGATATATTGATGTTCTAGATAATATTGCTCAAACATTATCTGGAATATTCATGACCTACAAAACAGATGCTGCACACAAGGTAGAAATTAAATATATTGCACTTAGACATATCACCAACTAGTGCACCCGAAACCCAGGTTGCCAACAGTGTCAGAGCGCACTTCACATGGCTATGCACAAAGCTGACATGTCAGAGGGGCCTGTCCCCCATTACTGAATTTCGACCTTGTTGGCAGAATCTGTTTTGCAGCTGTTGAATAAATAAAGTTGTGCCCATGAAGGTGAGCAGCGACTATTTTATAAGTGCGATGCCATCTTCCGACTAGGGACAGATATCGATTCACCACTGCTTGTTCAGCTCCTGAGTGTGTGCTCAGATTGTTTTACTGAAATTGGCAGATGAGCTTGGAGTTAATGAAAAGTGATTTATAGGAAGGAAGTGCATTTGGAGTGCTGCCAGGGCTGCGAGGTACACGCCTCGCTACCTGCAGAGGTCAGACAGGATACATCTGTAGCCACTGTGGGCTGGGTGCTGCTCTGGAGGCATACTGCCAGTCTGGCATTGGCAACTGGCTGCACAGAGGGGTCAGAGGCTAACAAACAGGACACTGGAAGGGAAGCAGATCTGGTACTCTGCCAGGGCTGTGCAATGCCTATGGAGGATATATCTTTAGCCATGGTGGGGCGCTCGATACTCTCAAGAGGTGAACTGCCAGGCTGGAGTGGCCACTGGAGGCGCCACGGGGGGGGAGGGAGCACAGGGAGGTGAGAAGGCAGCTGAAAAGGATAGTGAGAGGAGGCTACAGATATGGGCACCGGTCCTGCTTGGGGTGAGTGGTTGGTAGGGACAGATAGGGTAGGGGAAGGGTGACTGGGACCGATCTCTCTCTATTGGTAGGAGTGGGGGGGGGTGTAGCAGAGCGGAGAAGGGAGGCAGCAGGCATGGCCATAAGAAAGCACCACTGCCAGTGGACATCAGCAGCAGATATCACTTCTGACTGGCCTTGTTGAGGAAAGTCAACAGGTGATTGGGGTGGCTGGGGTGTACTGGGGAAAGACCTGGCACCAGGACAGCCAATCTGGGCTGGCAGTATAGCCTAGAGGTTAGAGGAATGAGGTGTGAACAAGCTTGGTACATCCAGCAGACCAGACCTGAGTCTGATTCTCACAACCTCCACTTGCATACTGTGTGACTCTGAGCAAGTCACTTAACCGCCCAGTGCTCCCAGGTTGCCCCTGAAAACCAGCACTTGTGCCTAGTGGGCCTTACCCGGTTACCAAAGACTAAAAAAAAAATCTGCCAAGGAGGAGGAAGGAAAAGACTGGGAAGAGACACAGGAAGGTAGTAGTCACTGGTGACTATATTAGTAGAACAGTGGGTGAGGAGGAGGTGGCACTGCTGAACCAGAATATTAGCTCGGCTGGAGTTGCCTGCTTGGAGCACCAATTACACAAGTGCAATCCCATAGCTAACTAGCTATTTTTTTTTAGTATTTTTTTAAATGACCTACCTTTGTGTGTTAATTTTTCATGAGTCTTGCTTTATGCAGATGACATTGTTTTATATTCGTGTGGCTCGAATGTACAATTTTCTGAGTTACAGTGTGATTTTGTTGTTAATGAGTTAATGAGGCAAAAGCCAATGACCAAGTAGGGTCAGCGGCCTCTGACACAGGCAGGGAATACGGGCAGGCTGGATGGGCCTAGCGGTCCTTATCTGCCGTCAACTACTATGTTATAATGTTACTATGAGTGGTTGAGGAAGTCAGGTTTATTGTTAAATTCTTCAAAGAAATGTTATGCATTTTGGTTTAAAGCAGAAATGAAGGCAATTCGGTAGTACTCTGGAAATTAAAGCAGCAGCTAGAAATGTTACTGAAAAGGTTGATTATTTTAAACATTTAGGTTTTTATTTGAATTGTAATTTGTTGTAATATTTTCATATTGTTCTTGTTATAAAGACTGTTAATATTTGTTTTGGTTTGCTATATCAGATTCGAGATTGCCTAGCTTTGGTTTCCAAAAAAGTTTTAATTTAGTCCTTAGTTTTGTCTGTTATTGATTATGGTTTACCTGTATATTCTGCATCTTCAGAGATCTCATTTTCTAGAGTTAGGATGTTGTACAATAATACTTGTCGATTTGTATTATCTTGTCCAAAACTGATGAGGCACTGGATACCACACCTTGCGCCACGCCGGCGACCTGGGTTCGAGAGTGGACCTGGGTCAGCGGGGCAGGAGAGGATTGAGCATCTGAGGGACAGCTCTCCTTTCCTGGGAGGGAGGGGGGTAGAAGAACCTGCTGTCTGGTGATCCCGGTGGAGATTGGGGGTGTAGCAACAGTCGGGTTCTCTAGAAAGGGGGACTGGCTGTATTGGTGCTTCTGTGAACGTGCACATCTCATGATGGTGTGCATTGCACTGCTGAGCCTACTGGGGGGGAATAGCGGAAAAGCCCCAGTCACCTGGTAGGTGAAGATGGGTCCAGTGGGATGGCCCCCACACACAGTTCTGGGTCCTGCCGGCTGACGATTGGCTCTCCTTCTACTCCCTGGTCGCTCTACTAGATTATTGATAGACCGCTAGTAGTAGATGGCAGTCCCACCCTGGGGGGCTCAGAGCTGGGGGGCTGGGTGGTCAGAGGAGATGGAGGAAGAAGGGCCCAGGCTAGAAGTCAGTCGAAGGACTTCAGAAGTGTGGAAGAAGGTGACATTCTGAGTGACTACACCGGAGAGAGGCCAGGATGACTGGTGAGTAGTTGGCATAAAAGAAAGTAAAAAAAAAAAAAAAAATCTGACTCATCATTGTCAACTTTATTGGTTTTCATTTGAGGGGTGTTGTGTTTACTTTAGATTAACTTCCATTAGGCATTTCTGGAAGGGCCCAGTACTGTTTGCTTATACATAGAAACACAGATTCTCATAACAGACAAGGACCGTTTGACCCATCCAGTCTGCCCATTTCTCCTTCCCTTCACTATTATGACAGACTGTGCCCAGTTTACAGCTCTTTCTCCCTCCCCCCCTTCCTTTCCACTAAGATTCCCTTGTGCCTATTCCATGTATTCTTGAACCCTACCATGGTTTCCACCCCCCCCACCTCCACTGGAAGGCTATTCCAGGAATCCACCACTCTTTCTCTGAAGAAGTACTTCCTCATATACTAACATACTATTTGCCAGCGATTAGGCCTTACAGTCTATCAAGTCTGCTCGAACCTCAGATCCCTAGTTGAGTGCCGAGGCCTTCCCCCCACCTTGTGTTCCAGAAACCCCTATCATCCATCCCCACCCCCCTGGGACAGGCCATCATCTGATACATCCACTTTCTGTGTCTGTCCCACCCTCTCTTGAAGCCCTCCACTGTGGCTCTCTGAACCAACTCACCAGGCAGTGCATTCCAAGGGTCCACCACCCTCTCAGTGAAAAACCTCCTCCTCTTTCCCCCCTCACCCTTCCACCTTCCAACTTCAAACCATGCCCTCTGGTGATACCTCCTGCTTTAGTCTAAAGATCCCTCCATGTTTACCCTATTTACTCCCTTGAGGTACTTGAAGACCTCAATCATGTCCCCTGTCTCTCTCCCCTCCAGTGAAAACAGGCAGAGCTCCTCAAGTCTGTCCTCATACGTCAAATCCCCTAGCCCTCATATCATCTTAGTTGCTCTCCTCTGTACCCTCTCCAGGAGCTGTATGTCCCTCTTCAAGTGTGGTCTCCAGTACTGTACACAGTACTCAAGGTGTGGTTTAACCAGTCCATTGTACAGCGGCAGAATCACTTCCTTGCTCCTAGAGGTGATCCCCCTTATGATGCATCCCAACATCCTGTTTGCCTTGCTAGCCACTCTCTGCAGTGCTGAGAGTTATTCATACATGCATCCACCACAGACCCTAGGTCTTTTCCCTATTGAGGCCTCCAGCGCCTCCCCCCAGGTGTACCTGTGTTTAGGGTTTCCCACCCAAGATGTAACACCTTGCACTTGGTGATATTGAAATTTAATTTCCATGTGTGAGCCCAGCTTTCCAGGGTGTCCAGATCCTTGCAGGGCCAACCTCCCCTCTTCTCCCTCAACTACTGCTCCCATCTTGGAGTCATCAGCGAAGAGACTCATTTCACACCCTATACCTTCCCTGATGTCCGATATGTATGCATTAAATAGGATCAGACCCAGGACCGAGCCCTGCAGTACCCCACTACCAACCTCTCTAGGGTTCAAGAGCTCCCCACAGACCACTACTCTCTGGGTGCATCCAGCTAGCCAGTTTTCAATCCATCTGACCATCAAAGGGCCTGCTCCCAACCCAATCAGTTTCTCCACCAGACCATTGTGGGGGACAGAGTCAAACGCCTTGCTGAAGTCCAAGAATAATACATCCACACACTTTCCCCTGTCCAGTTCTGATGTTACCCATTCGTAGAACTCCACAAGATTGGTTTGACATGATCTACCTGGCACAAACCCATGTTGCCGACTATCCAGACCTCCCATCCTCCAAGTACACCCCAATTGTTCCTTTAGTATACTCTCCATTAATTTTCCCACCACCGAGGTCAAACTGATGGGTCTATAGTTACCTGGTAGTTCCTCGCCCCCCTTTGTGGATTGGCACCACTGTGCCTCTCGCCAATCCTAGGTACCTCCCTGTCTCAAGTGACCTGTTGAAGAGCTCCGCCAGAGTGCAGCCAGTATGTCCACCAATACCATAGTACTCTCGGATGAATGCCATCCGGCCCAGGAAATTGTCTTTCTTTAGGGCCTTGAGGGCTAACTACACCCTTTTGGCGGAGATAGCATCATCCGTCCCCTCCACCTTACTGGCTTTTTATCCTTATCCTGATGTGCCACCCCTGGGGTACCTCTCCCTCCCTCTTGCTCCATTTCTGTTGCTCCCCTGATCCCACTCACTGCCGCTTCTATCCCCATCATGCCTTGCTTTGTAGATATCCCATCCCCCTCCCTAGTGAACACAGAGGTAAAGTACTCGTTAAATACCTCTGCCTGGTCCCTCGCCTCTTCCACCCACCCTCCATCTGATCTCAATCTGCTGAGATGGCCCTTAGTTTCTCTCCACTCCCCAATGTACCGGAAGAACCCCTTTTCCCCTCCATGTATCCCCTGTGCCAGCCGCTGCTCTTTACTGGACTTTGCCACCCTCACCATCCAGGTGACTTTTCTAGATGCAAGATGGTACATTTCCTTATCCCTATCCCCTCTTGTTGTTTTATATTTTTTGTAGGCCGCCTTCTTTTCTCTGACCACTACCTGAACCTCACTGGACCACCAGCATGGTTTCTGTGACCTTGCTCCCTTACGTTTCACCTTAGCGCAGGTCCTGACTGCCTCATGAAGTCCCGGTTTTATGACCTCCCATCTCCTTTCCACATTTGTCATAGATGTAATCCCCTTCAAGTGATCCTTGAGAATATTTCCCATGCCCACAAAGTCTGCCCCCTGAAGTCCTGCCAATGTCCTAGATCTCATCCCCCTTCCCCCCATGCTTATTTGAAACCAGACAGTATTGTGGTCACTCCCTCCTGAATTTAACCTCTCCTCCAGCTTCATGCCATGTCTCCTTGTTCTTGAGCACCCTTTCTTCGGAAAAATACTCCCCTCCAGTATCTTATTTTCCCCACGTGAGTTGTTTAAAGGTCTCTGTCATATCCCACCCCCACCCCTCCACCCCCATTCCAGAGTGTACATATTGTGGTCCTTTAATCTCTCCTCATAGGGCTTTTGATGCTTTTAAAGAGCAAATTACCCAGTTGAATTATATTCATTTCACTAGATATCACAACGTCACTACTCAAACTCCCACTGTTTAGAACATCTGCTCAAAGGTCATTTATTTACAGTGTGGTCTCTAAATGGAATAACTTGCCTGCTCACTTACATTCTGCAAAGTCTTACTTTTCTTTTCAAAACAAGGTTAAAGAATACTGTTTGATAAAATCATCATGTACCTGTAACTAACGTATGTAACTAACTGCTGTATATTATTAAGGCTGTAACTAACATATGTAACTAACTGCTGTATATTATTAAGGCAGTAGTGCACGACAGCAGCGAACATTTTGACCTATACTGTTTTATTCTATTTTAGATTGCCCTTTCTCTTCTGACTTGTATTACGCCCTTCCTTCCTAATGTTGAGAATGCTTTAGCACTTTTCTTTCACACTTGAATAATAAAAGGAGAGTTCCTTTTACTATACCTTGGATCAGGTTTTCATCAGTACACCCGTTGTCTGATAAGGTCAGGGACCACTGCTTGTTGCATTGTTCAGAACCACGGAGAATACTGATGAAAACCTGGTCTGAGCCATATTAAAAGGTGAGCTCCTTATATTATTTCAACTGTAAACAAACAACAACAACAAATAGGTAAAGCAGACATCAAATAGGGAAAATGGTATCACACAAGTCAGGAGATAAGGGACACTGACGTAGGATCAAAAGTATAGGTCATACTTTTCAACACTATCACGCACTGCTGCTTTAACTGTATTAAAATGTATGGGAAGCCCTTATTATTAACTGAAATCGAGCAGATTACATAGAGGATAATGTATGGTCTTCGGTTAATAACCACTCTGTAAACACTTCGAGAGGTTGCCATGACATCATTGTAAACCTCAAGAGCTCAGATGTCCTGGCAACCTTGAGAAGTGTTTTCAGAGCAGTTGTTAACCAAAGAACACACATTATATTTTATAGTGCATAGGCTACCAAGATTGTGTAATCACAGATTGAATTACTTTATTGAATTACTTTGTGAAACACTGATAGTTGTGAGCATTCTATTTTGTTAGAACATTGATGTGACATACTCAAGAAGGGTTAACAACAGAGTGATGTCATAACAATAGCATAACAAAGTTATAATGTATGGGTTGTCTTTGTTTTATGTCCGGGACATCCATGAAAATGGGCATTTAATAGTCATGGAGTTAACCTGGTTAACAAAATTTAAATTACAACAAATAAAGAAAAACCATAGCTGTGTGGGAGTAGCACACCACCATCATCATCCATGTTGACATTAACATAGGAAGCACAAGTTCCGAGGACATAAGGAGGTCACTCATGGAGACTTCCAGTCCTGCCTTCTCCCGATGAAGTCATGAGTTAGATCGGCTCCAAACCCCCCACAAAATAATCTGTATTAATCTGCCCATTTCTACAATCCAATCATCTGAATTTGCTCTATATCATTACGACCAGGGGATGAAGAATGAAGCAAAACAAAAAGAAACCTTACTAGAGTTCCTCAAACCAACAAACCAGATGGAACTGAGAGACACAAGGGCCACCAGCAGCAACAGGCCTGCCCCGATGGCTTGCGGGGCCCAGAGTGAATGCAGTAATGTGGAAGGTGATGAGGCTTTCACTATTACCTCCAAGTGACTGTTCCAGGAGTTGAATAAAATAAACAGTACAATGACAAGACTAGAGAAAGCAGTCTCCAACAACATGAGGGGTCTACAAGAAATTGCTCAGTGGACCTCTGACATACAGACTGGCCTTACAGAGACATCGGAGATGGCTGAAAAACATGACACTGGTATTAGGGATCTCCTAAAGAGAGAACGGGAGCTAACTGAAAAATTAGATGACCAGGAGCTCTGGTCAAGGAGAGATAACCTGAGACTTTATGGCCTCCCCAAGGACATGGAGACAGGGCAGATGGAATTCTTTCTTGAGTCCTTCCTCAAGGAACTGCAAGCCCTCCTGGAGGGTGATGCACTGAATATCATAAGAGCGCATCGGGCCTTGGCCAAGAAACCGTTAGATCCAAAAGCCAACCCATGCTCTATCATCATGAAATTTCTCAACTACAGAACAAAGTTGAGAGTACTACAAGCTGCCTGGCAGAAAAAGGAAATTGTGTTTGGGGATAAGCGCCTTTATTTCTATCAGGACATTACAACACTAACTCAGCAAAAAAGGCACACACTACTTTCCATAAAGAAGTTCCTAACCACCAAAGGCACCGAAATGCACCTCGTAGCACCTGCACAGATGGAGATCTTTCTACCATCTGGCCCGCTTTTTTTCCGGACACTGAAAGAGGCTAAGCCAATTTTGCAGCAACTAGGTGTTCTACCGGACCTCTACATCCGCCCAGAAGATCACCAGTCAGAAGTACACTCCCATTCCAGTCCCTGGACCAAGGTTAATCGACCAAACAAAAAGAATTGGGCCTCTACACAGCAAAATCCTGAACAGATGCACTCAGCAGAGGAAGCAGAACCTAGCACCTCTAAAACCTGAAGGCTACCTCCTGGGAAGCACTTATCTGTGGCTGCAGGCTAGAAGTAAAACTGTGTAAAACTTTTCTTTTCAGGCCACAGCAGCTCTGTATGGCTAGCTGACTGCCAGAATGCCATCTTGACCTGCAGAGGAAATCTCTGAAGGGCCTTACATATATGTCTATTGTTTCACGTAGTTGGTGGGTGGGAAAAACTTAAGTTTTAATGTTTGACTGGGCGACTGGGCAGAAATCGGGACCCAGAAAGTATGCATTGTAGCTGGGGGAAGGGCGGGTCTGGTTCACTCGTATCAGTATACACTGGGATTGTAATGTTTCTTTCTTCTTTCTCCCTGTATTGCTCCCTTCACAGAGTTGACGCTTCCCTGATCTCCTGCCCCGGTGTCCCAAGTGATGTTTCGGTTGATGACCCAACCGCAGTATTAAAGGGCCATTCCAATGCCATTGGTTTGCATGCTGAAGGAGGAAGGAGGAGTGTGGAGTACCTGTGAACCTGCAACACTTGTTGGACCACTGAGCAATCACTGAGATCACCAGGAATCCAGGTATGTGGTGGTTTCCTTTTTTTTTTTTTTTTTTAAATCTAGATTTTTATACGCATTTTGTAGGCTTTTTTCTCCCAAACCCACCCCCGCGGGGTCCTGGCACATGGCCATATATGCGCATGAAGGCACAAACGCACATCGGAAACCAGCTCAGCCCTTTCTGCCCACCTGTACTGCTGCCCCCCACCCACCTACGTTACCCCGCCAGGCCTCCACTTGGTGGGGACAGGACTACAGGAAGGGTGACAACCTACCCCAACCAGGCCCAGGAGAGGAGAGTGGCCCAAAGACTCGCTCATTCCTGATCTGATCCCCCCCCAGGCCGGCACCCCGAAGACCCAAGGTCGTTCCCACTGGTGTAGCATGAGGTAAAGCATCCAGCACCTCTACCCTCAGTGCCACCATGATGGCCATGTGGTGGTTTCTTGTAGTGGGTGCCCTACAGAGGGAAGGTATATATGACTGTATGGAAGTATCTTTAGGTGGGGGATTGACAACTGCGGGGACTGCCTGGTGGGGTACTGGGTACACCAAATAAGGGGAGTAAGACACAAATTATAATGGGATACAGCTGCTTGCAGTCAAAAGATACCACACCTCCTTCCCCCAAATGCCTCTAAGCATCCACAGAATGTGAGGGGAGGAGAGGAGGCACTGTGGGTCACCTTGGAGACTGGAAAGGGCACCACAATCCGCACAGGGGTTGTGTACAGACCCCCATGTCAGGGGGAAGGAATGGACAAGGATATGATGGAAGGCATTCTTAGAATGGCAGAGAAAGGGGAGATACTGTTGATGGGAGACCTGAATATGCCAGATGTTAACTGGAGCACATTTGCTGCAGCCACATCCAAGACAGGGCCATTCTTGGCGCCCTACAGGTGGCAGGCATTAGACAGCTAGTTCGGAACCACTCGTGAGGGAGCAATCTTAGACCTCGTACTCTCAAACGGGGCAGTGAGAAGATCTCAGATCTAGAAGTGGGTTGCCATCTGGGGACAAGTGACCATCAAACAGTGTGGTTCACGTTAAACTCAGCTACAGAGTCAAGCCATACAAAAGTGAGGGTACTGGACTTTAGGAGGGCTGACTTTGGCAAGATGGGAGAGTGCCTCAGAAAAGCACTAGCAAACAGGCTAGAAGGAGGTGTGGAGCAACAATGGGGAATTATCAAAACTACCATCACAGAGGCAACAAGCCTTTGTGTGAAGCAAATAAACAAATCAAAACGAAAGAAAAAGCCACTATGGTTCTCCAAGAGAGTGGCTGTGAAAGTCAGGAAGAAAAGATAGCATTCGGAAGTATAAGGAAACACAGAAGGAGCAGGACAGAGAGCTGTACCAGTTAAGGCAGAAAGAAGCAGGAGGGAAGTCAGAATAGCAAAGGCCCAAACTGAGGAAAAGATAGCCAACTCAGTTAAGAAGGGGGATAAAACCTTTTATAGGTACATCAGCGAGTGTAGAAAGACAAAGGGAGGGATAGTGAGGCTGAATAGAATGAACGGTGGGTGGGCAGAGGGGGACAGTGAAAAAGCAGGAATACTGAACGAATATTTCTGCTCAGTATTCACGAAAGAGGAGGAGGAAGTGCCTAATCCAATTAACAGAAGCACTCTTGATAGGGGGGTCGATCCCAGTCCTTTCACAGAAGAAAGGGTTCTGCAAGAACTCCTAAAACTGAAGGTGGACAAAGCAATGGGTCCTGATGGAATTCACCCCAGAATTCTAAAAGAATTAAGGAAGGAACTAGTGAAACCACTGGCTACTCTTTTTAATAAATCATGGAGGATGGTGTGGTACCCGAGGACTGGAGGAAGCGGATGTGATTCCCTTCACAAAAAGTGGGACCAAGACAGAGGCAGGAAACTACAGACCTGTCAGTCTGACCTCTGTGGTAGGGAAAGTGATGGCGTCACTTCTGAAGGAAAGAATAGTTGAGTACCTAGAGGTCAGTGGAGCACAGGATCCAAGGACATGGGTTCACAGTGGGAAGGTCATGTCAGAGCGAATCTAATAGATTTCTTTGACTGGGTGACCAAAGTAGTAGACCAGGGAGGGCTGTGGACATGGCTACCTAGACTTTAGCAAGGCATTTGACACAGTCCCACACAAAGATTATTAGTCAGATTAACCAGCCTGGGAGTGGGTCCCAGGGTGGTAGCCTGGGTAAAACATTGGCTGGACAACAGGACACAGAAGGTAATTGTAAATGGAGTCCACTCTGAAGAAAGGGCGGTTACTAGTGGGGTACCGCAGGGTTCAGTATTGGGTCCAGTCCTTTTTAATGTCTTCATCAGTGACATTGCAGAGGGACTGGAAGGAAAAGTATGCCTTTTTGCAGATGACACAAAGATCTGCAACAGGGTTGATACACAAGGAGGCGTGGAAAGGATGAAAAGGGACTTGGCAAGGTTGAAGGAATGGTCAGACGTATGGCAGCTAGGATTCAATGCAAAAAAGTGCAAAATAATGCACCTGGGAAACAAGAACCCAGGGGAAGAATACACAATGGGTGGGGAGGTAGTAACAACAACAAAACAGGAAAGGGACCTGGGGGTAATCATATCAAATGACCTTAAGGTTAGCAAGCAATGTGAGAAGGCAGTAGGGAGGGCCGGGGGTTAGCAGCAGAAAACAGGAAGTTGTTATCCCTCTGTACAGACAGTTGGTGAGACCCCATCTGGAATACTGTGTCCAGTTCTGGAGACCCCATCTCCGCAAGGACATAGACAGGATAGAGGCAGTCCAGAGGAGGGCAACTAAAATGGTGCAGGGTCTGCAAGAGAAGCCGTACGAGGAGAGACTAAAGGAGCTTAATATGTATACCCTTGAGGAAAGAAGGGAGAGGGGGACATGATAGAAACTTCAAGTACCTCAGGGAATCAACAAAGTCAAGAGGGTAGCATCTTTCAGAAAAAGAGACTTGCAAGAACAAGGGACACAATTTAAAGATAGAAGGAGGGCGGTTCAGGGGCAATGTGAGGAAGTATTATTTCACAGAGAGGGTAGTGGATGCATGGAACAGCCTTCCTGAGGAAGTTGTGGGGTCTAAAACTGTGGGAGAATTCAAGAATGCATGGGACAGACATAAGGCAATTCTTGTGGGGGGCAGGAAGATATAGGCTGTTGGTTAACTAGGATCTGCGGCCTATCCTGTAGGTAGGGAAATGGGCAGACTAGATGGGCCTAGCGGTCCTTATCTGCCGTCAAAGTCTATGTTTCTATGTTTCTATCCAAGATAGGGTAGCTGCTATGAAAATCTGACCTGCAGTTTTAAAAAGTGGAAAGGAAAACAAAAAAAAAGAGATGGGATGGGATGGTTAGAAACCAGGGACTAACTTAGTAGTATAGCAGGACCAGACAGTGAGTGTGGAACCCGGTGCATGGGGGCAGTCCCCATGGTCCCTGGGCATTCTGGAAATACTAGTTAAAGTCACTAAACACTACACAGCCCCAACTAAAATTCATGGAGCTGACCCCCCTCGATACAGTGTTCCAGGAATTACAAAGCACGCCAATGACTGCCAGGGCAATGAGGAGGGGAGATGGCATCAGTTTATAGGGGGGGGGGTCTGAAGGTAAAGGCATAAAATGAGTAAAAGCACAGGTTTGCCGGACAAGCCTTTAGGTGTCCCATGGTGATGAAGGTCTTTGGGGGCCATGGCTGGTATGGGGGGGTTTGAATAACTCAGGACATTGTTCAATAACACAGTTCGCTGTCTGGATACAACACAAGGTAAATGCAACGTGGCACCTGGGGACCTCATCTGGCTTGCTGCCCATGGACTGGCTTATGGCTTGGTGGTTGTTTGGGCTGCTACCCTTCCTCACCCCCAGGACCTCCAGAAGCCGATGCAGTACAGTGAAACTCCCCATATTGGTTGGGAGTCCATGCTGATTCAAGGAGAGATGCTTGGGGGGGGGGGGGAGTGAAGGTGTTAACACCAGACATAGCCTGGGTGTTTATCCTCCGCTCCAGGAGGGTTGACAGTAGGACTGGCATAATCTCTGGGAAGGGCCATCAGGGACGGGGGAGGGGTGAGTAACTGAAGAAATAGCTGCAACGTGAAGAAAGTGGGTGCTCAGCCTCCTTAGCTGACTTCTTTGCAATGTAGGCTCCCCAGATGATAAAACAGGGCCTGGAAGGGAGGGGTTAAGGGGAGCTCTGTGATGGGAGGGAGGAGGGGGGAGAGAGAATGAGCCCAGAGGATGGACCGGCCGAGACCCTGCAATGAAAGTACATTTGCCAGTGGGGGTTGGGGGCCCACATGGAAGTGATCTTAATCTTTACTCACAGACATAGAGAAATATGACACTGAGCTATCGTGCTGCAACAGGTGGAGAGGGATAGCTCACAAGAGCATGTTTAGTGCAAGATCCCCCAGGCGGGGCTCTCACCCAGTACTTCTAAAAACATCAGCATGGAGCTCTGGGTGTACTGTTTCTATGGAGGAGGATTTATGTGATATTAATGCACATCGTTTGAGTTACAGGTATGTTCAAAAGTAGTTTCGCTGGTTTACACTGGGAAAAAAGAACTATCTACACGACACTTGTCTGAATTCAGAATGGGTGATGGTACTGTGATAACTTATAATGTGGTCTGGTCCAGTGGCGCTGGAGGTAGAGGCACTGGTCGCTACATCTCACACCACACCACACCACTGACCCGGGTTCGGGAACAAACTCAGGCCACCAGGGGTTGGCAGGGGGAGAGAGGATTAAACATCTGGAGGACTACTCTCCTCTCTCGGGGGGAGGCAGTCATGCATGCTAACTGCCCTCTAGCGGTGGCTGAAGGCAGTACAGGTTGGAGCTGCAAGCCGGCGTCTCTGCTCGGCAGGGAGGGGGACAGAAGAAAGAGAATTGAGCCTGGCAGGCTCGATGATGCCTGCCACTCCCGGGGTGGTCCGGGAGTCTGGATTGCGTTCCTGGGGGGAGGGAGAAGCCGGTAACCTCCTCCCGGCCCCACCACGGAGGAATTTCTAGGGATGCCTAGGATGGAAGAAGCACAGCTGGACAGAGAGTCCCTCCGTTTGGAGGGCCAAAGTCACCTGCCAGGGCTCACGGGAGTATAAAATGTATATAGAACAAAATAAATAAATAATTTATAATGCGAGAGGTTTGAACAGCCCAATAAAGTGCACTAGGGTTCTAAATGAACTCAAGAGACAGAAGGCAGAAGTGGTTTTGATGCAGGAGACCCATCTGACTCAGGCAGAAACTCCGAAATTAAAAAGATCGTGGGTGGGGAGGATATACTACACCCCACACCAGACCCACTCCCATAGGAAAGTGGTAGCAGTCCTTATACATAAGCAATACCCGCTAGAGGTGACAGAGGTACACCATGACCCTATGGGCAGATTTTTGTTTCTAAAGGGAACATATCGGATGGGTCCCTCCTCCCTGCTTAACATATAAGCCCCTAACCAAGAAAAGGAAAACATAAAATTCCTTAAGCAGGTGCTGCTCAGATTCACACCCACACCCAATGAGTTGTTCACAGTGGTAGGGGACGTTAATACGGTCCTTATTCCTAGTTTAGATAGATCAGGGACTAGAGCTCAGCCGAAGGGTCCTGTCGCGAGGTGCCTGGTGAGTCTGACTAAAGAACTGGGACTGGTGGAGGCCTGGAGGTACCGGAATCCAAAAGTTAGGAACTACACATGCTGGTCAGCCCCACACCAGGCATATTCAAGGTTAGATTTGTTATTCGTTTCTGCGGAGTAGATCCATATCCTGGATTCCTCACAGATACCCCTCAGGGCAGTCTCAGATCATGGAGCTGTCAGAATTTCCCTATCTTTATCTCCCACCTCAGAAACTTAGTGTGGAGGCTTACCATCTCCCTTCTCAGCAGAGACAACTATAAAAATAGGGTGAAGGCGTATTTAAGACAGTATGCGGCCATGAATCCCCAGCAAGATACCTCAGATGCGATGTGGTGGGACAGGTTCAAAACAGTGGTGACAGGATGGACTATCAGCATAGCAGCAGGGATTAAAAAAGTGAGACTGAAAGAACAAGTAGCTTTGGAGGAGAAAATCAGGAATCTAGCGACACAGCATAAAATAGTGCTGAATGAGCGGGTGTGAAAGAAGCTAGAGGAGCAAAGGAATAAACTGAATAAACTATTAGAAGAGAAGATCGAGGAAACACTTAGATACTCCAGGCAGAGATTTATTGAGGTGGGAACCAAGCGGGAGAGCTGCTGGTATAACAGCTATGTAAGGAGGCAGTGGGGAGATTAGTCTTGTGGATACGAAAAGATCAGGGTTCTCCACAATATGACTTGGACCCCTTGAAGACTGCGCAGCATTTTCTGTCCTTTTACAAAAATTTGTATGCAAGTGACCAAGCTAGTAACCAAACACAAAAACTAGAGCAGTTCTTCAGCAGAATCTCCCTCGAGACACTACCCCAGGAACAAGTGGAGGGGTTGGATGCCCCCATCATACAGCGGGAAGTCATGAAGGAGATCAAGGATCTCAAAAATGCTACAGCACCAGGTCCCCATGGTCTCCCAGTGGAGTTCTACAAGACGTTCAAGGTGGACTTGATCCTCTATCTGGGTGGGCTCTTTCCGGCAATACAGGAGGGTGACCCTGCCCCCCCCCCGTCATGGCAATACGCCACAACGCCTATCAGCCACAAGATAGGAAAAGATCCCACACTGTGCAGTTCCTACCATCCTGTTTCTTTAGTGAACACTGACCAAAAGATAGTCGCCTCAATTCTGGCCGGTAGGCTCCAGGCCTGTGTCAGATCCCTGGTTCACCCGGATCAAATGGGCTTTATTTCCGGGAGACTATTACATGATAACATACACCGGTTTTTGAACCTGATCACCTGGCAACAGAAAACTAAGGAACCAATGCTGGCAATATTCCTGGATGCAGAGAAGGCGTTCACCTGGGTGAACTGGGAATATCTGAGCAAAACACTGGAGGCAATGGGTCTGGGGCTGAAGTTTCGGGACAGCATAACAGCACTCTATGCTTCTCCACAGGCAATGGTTAGGGTAAATGGGGTGAGCACACCCAGATTTCATTTACAGAGGGGTACTTGGCAGGCTAGCCCCCTGTCCCCACAGCTCTTTGCATTAAGTATCAAGCCATTGGCAGTGGTGATCAGGATCAATGAAGCCATAAGGGACATCGCTGTGGGGGAGGCCACTCATAAGATCTCCTTGTATGCTGACAATACACTCTTTTTCCTCACCTCCCCCCAGACCTCAGTACTGGTGTTGCTGATGGAACTAGAACATTATAAGCAGGTGTCGGGATATAGGGTAAACCTTGACAAATCTGAAGCCCTTAAGATCGGAGGCCCCTTCCCCAGGGAACTGATGACTAACTTTCCCTTTAAATGGGCACCTAATAATGTGGTTAGGTATCTGGGAGTTAGAATTTCACCGCACATCCCCTCACTGTTTATTTTATTTTTTCTCACTGGCTGTGTCTCTTTGCCGGAGGTCTGGCCCCCACTCCCCCCCCCCATCCAGGCATACCCCCTGGACAGAGTCGCTGGGCAGGCGCCCCCTCCCCTAGAAACACGGTCACAAGCCCTGGCTTGCCCCACAGGGTGGGATCACAGGAGCAGGACCCCCCTGAACTTCTGTCAGCAGCAGAAGTGGCAGTGGAAGCGGGGGCCATCATTAGCAGCTCACATTACATTTTACTGAGTTTTTGTCCCTGGGGTGGGGATGTGCAATGACACCAGCATCCGCCCCACCCACTAACGTGTGACAGAGATCGCAGCAGTACCCCCAACCTCCGCCAGGGGTCCCCACAGTGCTGGACACTCTTCCCCCCCCTCCCCCTGGAGAAGGAGAGCAGTCCCTGGGATGCTCAATCCTTCCCCCAGCCGGCCGGCCCTCTGACTTCTGAGTCCATCCCTGAACCCTGGATGTCAGAACCGCAGACAGACACCATGCCACTGTGATGACAGGCCAGCCACATCCCCTCACTGTTTAAATTAAACTATAACAAACTCTGGGGCGAGGTACAATTTGACCTCCTTTGATGGGACGCCCTCCCTTTGTCTCCTCTCATGGTTTCTTTTCCTTTTTCAGGTCTTCCCCATACAAATCCCAGAAGCATTCTGGAAATCAATACTGAAGATTATGGGGAGGTTTCTGTGGAGAAAGAGAAGACACAGAACTTTGGCAAGGATTCTGTCCCTTCCCAGAGACCAGTACAACCTAGCTATGCCGGATTTGAGATCATACTACATGGTAGCTCAGTTAGTACCGGTGGTAACATGGATTAAACAGAGAGGAGACTCAAGATGGAGGGAAAGAGAGGCAGGCCAGCTGACACAGATCCCTCTCTTTGCCCTTCCCCATGCCACCCTTCCCCTCCGACCTCTGGAAAGAGGTGGTAAATCCCTAGACCCACCACACGCTAAGAGTCACTGTCAAGGCCAGTCTACTCACACATACTCCAGATTAGGTGGGATCTCTAACTTCCATCATCGGAGACACTAGCTTTGCACTAGCTAAAGCTGACCCAGGATTCTGCAGATGGAACCAACTTGCCCTGACCAGATACCACTCCTTGGTAAACAAGAGAGTAGTCCCACTCTGTGACATTCAATCAAAATATAACCTCTCTAGGTCTAATTTTCACAGGTACCTCCAGGTCAGGCACTATCTCTACGCAAACCAACTAATTTCAAAGGTGAACAGGGATCTAACCGCCTAAAAAACTTTCTCTATTGGTCAGCCATGCTCAAGGGTACTAGAGGCTTCATCTCAATGGCTTACAAAGCCTTATTGGGGCTAGATAATCAAGTGATAGATAACCATTGGCTCAAATGGGAAACAGAGGCAGGGATCTCTATCCCAGAGGAGAAGTGGTGGAAAACCTAAGAAAGGGTATAGAGGGGCATGGCTTCCCCAGGGTGGCAGGAATTTAAATGGAAGTGCATGACTCGCTTCTTCCATACCCCAACAATCACCAGGCGCTTAGCGATGGGGAACTTGGTGAGCTGCTGAAGGGATGTGGCCATTTGGGATCTCACTACCACATCTTTTGGGACTGCCCAAGGCTGGGGGTGTTCTGGCCTAGGATCCAGACTGAGCTCTCACATGTATGTGGAAATCCCAGTTCCACTGGATTTCAAGCACTGGCCCTAAGCCTAGAGGTCCTGGGGGTAAGGAGATCCCAGCAACAAGGATTGTTTAGGATTATGTGTTGGCAGGACAGAAAGAGATCACTGCTAATTGGCTGGGGGCCTATTAGCCCTCTTATGAGGCTTGGGTTCTCCGAGTAGGTAACATAGAGCGAAGGGAACATTTAATGGCCAAACAGACTAGGAGAGGATAAACACATAGCCCTATGGGCCAGATGGATGACTAGACAAGTCCTTAGGGTGAGAGGGGAGAGGGCGAACCAGGTGACTGTCGAGAGCAGCCTTTAAATGGAATCCCCCAGGCAAGAGGTAGATGAAGTTGAGAGCTCCTGGGCATGTTAGAAATAACACATGAAGATCATCAATGGTAAATATTTTTAATAACCAGTGTTAAGTTCAGTTATGTTAATGTAGCCCCCTGTCGGAGGCTTATCTGTTAGTCCCCAAGGTTGCTCCTGTTTTCCCCATGTTTCCCCAGTTTTCCCTCGATGTCCCTGCAGTGTTCCTGGTCCTTCCTTGGCACCCCCAAAAAAGTTTTTTGTAAATCGGGGCTGGAGGACCTGTAGCACGGAGCCGTCACCCAGTTGTTGCATTCCGGTGCTGGGCGACGCTCTGCGCATGCGCAGAAAGCGTATTTTCATTTTGTGGGCATTTCAGCTGCCTCTCTGGTGGTCCAGGTCCCTCTGGCAAGCAAGATGGGGATTGGAGACCTCCAGGGAACCAGAGAGGCAACAGGAGGAGACACAGAGAGTTCTGTGAGCGGCAGTCGCGCTAGAGATACAAAAGCCACCTCATAAATATGAATGAGGCAGCTCATGAATATTAATAAATCATAATAATAAACTTTATTTGTTAAGCGCAATTCAAACACCAAAGCACTGTATAATAATAAAAGCATCAAAACAACAAAAATAAAAAATCATGAATTCCAATTATAAAAATACAAAAACATTATACTGCATAGTCACTAAATGTCTGCAGAAAAAAGGTATGTTCTAAGGCAGTTTTGAAGCTCTCCATTGTCTTGCACTCTCGAATCTGATGAGGTAGAGAATTCCACAGGGTGGGGGCTCCATACATAAATGCATGGGCCCCAGATGTTTTAAGCCGTACCCTCAGAATCTCTAACAACCCCTCATCAGCTGAGCAGAGGGGATGGCCAGGGCAGTAAGGATTCAGGAGCTCTTGCAGATAGCTCGGACCCTGTCTGTGCAGAGCTTTATAGGTCAGAATTCCAACCTTGAAGGAGATCCGCCACTGAACTGGCAGCCAGGGCAGTTTGCGCAGCATGGGAGTAATATGACTAGAATGAGAAGTTCCTGCCAACAGCTGTGCTTCAGCATTCTCCACTAGCTGCAGGCGGCAGAGATCAACCCCTGGAAGCCCTAGGTACAGGGAGTTGCAGTAGTCAAGGCGTGAGGTCACAAAGGCATAGATCAGAGTCAGAAGATCGCCAGATGGAACAAGGCGCTTAATCCTGACGATGTTCCTCAGATGGTAAAAAGAGGACTTGATGACTGCCGACACCTGTGAACGCAGTGTCAGCTCATCATCAAGAATCACCCCTAGGTTTTGCACCCATTCAGAGGAAGGCAACTGGGTACCTCCGAGCCAAAGTTCAGAAGGCAGCCCTGCTACCGACCTCTCTATCCAGCAACCTGGATCCACCACCAGCCTTCTCGGAATTCAATTTCAACCAGCTGGATTTCATCCAGTCAAGGATTTCCATCAGGCAGCTGTTAAAGACCAAGACTGCACTATCCTGGTTAGGTACAAAAGACAAATAGAGCTGTGTATCATCAGCACAGCAGTGAAACCTTAGTCCATATCGTCTTACAATGTCTCCGAAGGGCAGCATGTACACTGTGAACAACACAGGGGACAACACTGAGCCCTGGGGAACCCCACACAACAGAGGGAATGGGTCAGAAGAAAAAATCTCCATCACCACTCTCTGATATCTCCCAGTGAGGAAAAACTGAAACCAGCTGAGGTGGACTGAACCAGCCAGGCCAAAGATGACCCTCAGACACTCGAGCAGCACCCCATGGTCCACAGTGTCAAATGCTAAGGACAGATCCAGAAGTACCAAGATGGAATGGCGCTTCTGATCTCTCACCATCAGAAGATCATTGAGCACCTGAATCAGTGTGGTCTCGGTACTATGCCTCTTCCGGAACCAGCCTGGAGAGGATCGTAGACATTAGTGGGAGCCTGTCTAGTGCTAGGGGTCACAGATATCGGCATTAATGACAAGGAAATGAATAAACAAAATGTTTAAATGGCTCCAGGGTGTGAAAGATGAAGAGGGTCTAAAAGAGAACTGAGGGGCTCTGTTTCAATGTAAATATGTTTATGCTGGGCTGCAGTAAGAACATGCAATGGGACTGTGTGGGTTGCCTAAGGGGGTCACTGAAACAGCAGCGGTGACAGAGAGAGGGTTAAATGAATGTACTAAAGTGTACAGTCACTCAACAGTGCACAGGTGTAGCTTCAAATGTGTGGGAAAACCACTGTAACAAAGTGAATGGTTTGGCTGCAGGAACAGTTTGAAATGGGGACACTGCATAAACTGTGTTGTGACTGTTTACACTGCAGCCATATTCCTCAGCCTTGTGACTCTAGCCAACCTACCACAAAGCCAGGATTTGCCAGGAGAATTCTGGGGCTTGTGAAAGGACTCTTGGGGAAAAATATCTGGGAATATTCTGGCGCCATTCTGAACAGCCAATGAGGCGTCGAGGGAGCCTCATACATATTAATTTTGTTTGAGGACAGTGGCTCCAGCCAATGGAGAGCTGCCAGAAAGTTCCCAAATGACAATAACTTTTAGTTTTGAGTTCAGATTGGTGAGAGCCCCTCCACAGGGAGGGGGGCTCCAGCCCCTGTGCAGAGAATGGGGCTGCAAGGCTGGGAGAGGGCCTGCCTGGGGGCTGCCAGCAATCTGTCTCCTAGGGCTGGGTGTTTTCCTTCCCCCATCTGAAGAGAGTTGGAGGAGAATGTGCAGGCAATGCTGCGGAGAAGGAGAGCTGCAGGATCCTGATGCTGTGGTAGGAAGCTGCACCACCTGTACTGTTCATGGGGTGGTGTAAAAAATGGCAATGCTGCAAATCTGCAGTAAAAATATTAAAAAAACTGGTGAAGTCACGAGCGTGCATAGAAACTGTGCAACGCACACCCGTAATGTAATTAGTTTGGGGATTTTTTTTTTTACAGCAGATTGTCAACTCAGGCATTTTGGGACCTCCAATCATGAACAGTGTTACTGTGATTTTTTTTTTATCTGTCCCAACAATGATGTCCCACAGCCACCACGCATCTCTGCGCTTGAAAGTGTGAAAACACATTTCGCCATGTTGTGAAAATGACAGCTGTACTGTTCATAAGGAGGTGTGGAAAAATGCCACTGGTGAAAATCTGAACTGAAAATATTACAAAGTCATGAACTTATGAGGGTGCGTGGAAACTGCGCAATGCTCACTCGTAACAGTCATTTTATGGACTTTTGTCACCAAATTTTCAACATAGCCATTGTAACATCTCTGCTCATGAACGGTGTCACTGTGATTTTCTTAATCTGTCCCAAACATTGCTTTCACACACCGACTGTGCCATTGTGCGCTACATGCGCGGAAGCACATTTTGTGCGAGATGTGAAAAATGATAGCTCTACTGCTCATAAGGAGGTGTAGTAAAATGGCAATGTTGAAAATCTGGAGTGAATATAGTGAAAATTCACGAGATTCACAGTGTCGTGGGAACAGCGCCGCGCGTAACAAACAGTAATTTGAGATTTTTTTCAATTTTAACATCCATTTAACACTTCTGCTCATGAACAGTGTCACTGTGGTTTTCTTAATCTGTCCCTAACATTGATTTCGCACACTGACTGCGCCATTGTGCGCTACATGCACGGAAACACATTTTGGGCAAAACGTGAAAAATGACAGCTGTACTGCTCATAATGAGGTGTGGTAAAAGGGCAATGTTGAAAGTCTGGAGTGCAAATATTGAAAATTCGCAAACGTACGAGTGTGCGTAGGAATAGCGCAATGCATGCTCGTAAAACAGTCATTTTGGGGAATTTTTTCACCAAATTTTCAACATAGGGTTTTTGGGGGCCTACCTCATGAACTGTGATGCTGTCATTTTGTAACTTGGTCCCGAAAGGTGGTTCCGCACAGTGACAGCGAAATCACCTTTAGGGCGAGTAACAAAATGACAGTGGCAGAATTCATGAGGTGGGGGTCCCAAAACCCCATGCTGAAAATTTGGTGAAAAATTCTCAAAAATGCCTGAGATATGCATCAAAGTTGAAAAAACCCTATTTATTACATTATACAGCTTACCGGCATTTCCTCAGTTTGCAGTCGGCTTTGAAGAGTGTAGACGTGTTCCCGGTCCACTGAAGATCATCGTGCCGGACTCCGGAGGTAAGTATGGGGTGAGGGGGGTGTGGGAAGGCAGGTGCGCAGAGGTGGGGGAGCGAGGATCAGGACAGTCAGCGAGAAGGTTTTCTTTCAGGTTTCTTTTTTTTTCTTGGATGACGTGGGACTTATGCCACGCTGGGGTGGACCTAGCGTGGCAGCTGAAAGCTGTTTGGGGCAGAGGGCAGTGTGGACTGTTGCCACGCTGGGGTTGGCTCCCAGCTGGCACCGGTTGTCTGTTGGGGGCATTGGAGCCGACGGGGGATTGGGCACCCCTGTTGGCCATACAGTGTGAAGGGGGGAGCACATTAGCACGCAACATGCGTGAGTGTGGGGGAGCGCATGCACAGGCAGTAGCTTCTTGCTGCTCAATGAAGCAGAGCTCTGCCTTTCAACTGTACGACACTGCATTTTCAACTGCTGTCATAGACAGCTGCAGCATTCATTGGCGAACTGTGGCAGCGCCTGCAAACACACTGATTGCATTGGAAGACGGGTGCCATACCTATGAAAACTTGGATGATGGCACTATGTTTCTTGCACATGCGTGCAAGCAAACATAAAAAGCTTCCTGGGAAAGGCCTCAGTATAATTTCAAATTGAAGCCCCCAAAAGAAAAGCCTCTGAGGCCTAGAAGAGGAGCCTGGGACATAGTTTTAAATTTTTAGTGAGAGGAAGAGGCACCCAGCCATCCTAAGGGGTGGTCATGGGTTGGTTTAGATGCGTTCCTTGTCCTTCGCTCTTTGCCTCTGAAGTTTCCTCTTTTGTTATAGTAATTTCCAGTTTTGTATGAATAATTATACTGAGGGCTTGGTTTGTGGTATATATATTGTACTGTTTTTAGTTGTCTGCCTGAGGCTTGTAGGTTATCCAGTATTGTTTGTGCCCCTGGGCCAAAGAAATGGTCCTCAGAAAAAAGTGGTATTAGCCACTTTTTGTTGAATAACAGGTGCTAGCCCTGAGAGTCGGAGCCATGCCCGATGGTGGTGTATAAATATACCGACTGCAGAGCATTTAGCCGAAGCGTCGGCTTCTTTTTCAGGGGATGTAGGAGTAGTAGTAGGCTCTGTTCGTGGGAGGGACATGAGGGTCTGGCGCACAACAGGCCGTAAGGCATCGTGATGAAGTGACCATAATGGCCTGTAACAATGATACCTCTATTAAATATGTATGTGTGAACATGATAAACATGTTACCCTCTGCCTTGAGGTGTGCCTCTATAATATTGGCGAGGTTATCCTCAAGGCATAGGCGATAGCATGATGCATTCTTAGTCAGTTCTGGGTCCTGAGTGGCGGACGTCGAAGAATCTGATATGTTGATTGTAGAAAATATAAGTTGATGTCCCGAAATAAGCCCCTTTGAATAGTAGGGTATGCTATATATATATATATATATATATATATATATATATATACACATACACACACATATATATATATATTTATAAACATTCTCATAGTTGTAAACACTGGCGTCGTGGATTGGAGGTTTTTTACTCCATAAATGAGTGTAAAAAGCCTCGTACCCTAGTTGATAGAGGAGGCAGTCAAGAGACATCTGTCGCAGGGATACACCCTGTTGATGAGAATATGTAACCATGTTAATGTTCTGCTGACGAATAATGTCTCATTAATAATATATCTATATTGTAAGGCATGGTCTGTGGTTGGTGGAATGTTGGCCACCGATGGTGTAGAAGGGAATACCATGCCCTGTAGATGGTGGAATGAAAGCCGTCTATGATGATTAGTAGAAATCATGCTCCGTTGACAGTGGGTCATCTGCCGTCGGCGATGAAAGGAGGGAAGCATGTCCCTTCAATGGTGGAATATGTCTCATCGACAACAGATGAAGATAATGTGCCTCGTAGATGGGGGGTGTTATGCCCGTTGATGAGAGAGGCTTGTTCTTTATATGAAGCCACTGTTGATGACAGTCTTGGAGGAGGCCTCCGTCGATGGGGCATGAGTGGTCCGTCAATGAGAATCATGTAGGAGGCCTCCATCGATGGTGGATGAGTATTCCGTCGATGAGAAATCATGAAGGAGGCCTCCGTCGATGATGGATGAAGTGTCCATCGATGGTAATCATGCAGGAGGCCTCCGTCGATGGGGAATGAACCTCCCATTAATGAAAAGTATGTAGGAGGCTTCCGTCGATGGTGCATGAGTGGTCAGTCGATGGGAATCATGTAGGAGGCCTCTGCTGATGGTGGATGAATATTCTGTCAATTAGAAATCATGAAGGAGGCCTCCGTTGATGAGGAATGAGCCTCCCGTCGACGAGAAGTATGCAGGAGGCTTCCGTCGAGGGGGAATGAACCTTCTGTCGACGAGAAGTATGTAGGAGGCCTCCACTGATGGGGAATGAACCTCCTGTCGACAAGAAGTCTGTAGGAGGCCTCTATTGATGGGGAATGAACCTCTCATTGATGAGAAATGTGTCGGAGGCCTCCATCGACGGGGATTATGCATCCATTGTCGGGAACATAGTGTGAGCCTCTGTGGAGTGTTGTTGGAGGCCTCCATCGACAGGGATTATGCATCCGTCGACAGGAATACAGTGTAAGCCTCTTCTATGATGAAGATGATGTAGAAATGCCTGCTGTTGATGGGGTGTTTGCCCTCCATTGACAAAGAAAGTCTCCTTGATAATATATGTTTAGCATACATGACCATTGAAAGGCGGTCAGGCAGGATTTATGGTGAAGGTACAGTCTGTTTCCTTCCACTCTGATGCTTCTTGAAAAGGACTCAGTGTTGTTGGAGCCTGTTAATAGAGCTCCTTGAGTCATCCAACCTTAAAAAACTCTTGTTTGAGCATAGGAATATGGTGCCGTGTATTAAGCCCAGGCACCCCAAGCTGTGGGTTCAAGCCACGTCGTCGATGACTTAGCAGGAGAGTATTCTAGCTGTTGTGAGAGCTGAAGCCGGCAGGAAAATGAATGGAGACTACCAGGGACCACCCACTTTTATAGGCACAGCCCAGGAAGTGAGGTCATGTGGGTGGTCCCTGGTATAGAGACTGCTGGAGAAAACTACTGTGTGAGAGCGCTACCTAAGGGAAACTCCCAGAAGTAATGACTTACTGCAAGAGACCATTCCGTGGACAATCTACTGTTACAGGGAAGTAACCTGTTTTTCTAGGATCGTGGCTATGTTGTTCTATCCACACTTCTTGGCAGACTCCTAGCAGTTCTCCAGGAGGAGGGAGGGTGGTAAGACGCACACCCCCTACTTAGAAAATAGCGACCGGAGAACTGAGGCTCCAAAACCAGCATCCTGGCATGACTTGAGGTTGATGTGGTAAATGGAAATGAAGGTGTGTGCTGACTTCCAGGTAGCAGTCTTGCAGATTTCCTGGATAGGGATGTTCCTAGAAAAAGCCACAGATGCAGCGGTATGGTGTGTGGAATAAGCCTTAAACCCTATATGAGGCTCCCTACCCACCAACCTATAGCAGAGGTCAATGCAAGATGTAATCCATTGAGCTATTGTCCACTTGGCTGCAGGTCTGCCAGATGTGGCTTCAGCGTAGGTGACAAACAGCTGGTGAACCTCTCCCTGAACTTCCACCACTCGTTCTTTGTAGTAGGCGAGCGTCCATCTCAGGTCCAAAGTATGGAGCCTGTACTCGGCCTCCGAGGCGTGATTGGGGTAGAACACTAGCAGAGTAATCACCTGGTTAAGATGAAACTCCAGCACCACCTTCGGAAGGAATTTCAGGTGGGGGCACAGGACAACCTTGTCCCTGTGGAAGACCAAGTAAGGAGACTCAATAGAGAGTACCTGTAACTCCCCAGTCCTTCTGACTGACATGATAGCCACCATGAAGGCGGTCTTCCACGACAAATGTGAGATGTCACATTTGTGCATCAGTTCGAATGGCTTGCCCATAAGCTTTGCCAAAACCAGCAGTAGATCCCATGGAGGTGGAGGTTCATGCACCAGAGGGGATATGTGATCTAGGCCTTTGAAGAAGTGCCAGACCACCTTCTCCCATGCCACCAACTGCTGACTGGCCCATGCCCGGTAAGCAGAGATGGCTGCCAGGTGCACCTTAAGGGTCAACCGAAGTCCCTGCTGGGAGAGGGACCAAAGATAGTCCAAAATGCTAGCCACTGGACAGGACAATGGGTCCAACCCTTTCCCTGACACCAGATGGAGAATCTCTTCCATTTAAAGGCATAGCATTTTCTGGTCGATTCCTTACAAGAAGTCTCAACAACATTGAGGACCTTGTCAGAGAGACCAAAGGCCTAGAACTCTAGTCGCTCAGGAACCAGGCCATCAGGTGCAGGGACTGAAGGTCCAGATGGAGTACCTTTCCCTTATTGACGGTGAGCAGGTCCAGGCGTGCTGGAAACCGCCTCGAGAGCCTGGAGCTGAGGCTGAGGAGATCTGGATATCAGAACTGGCGTGGCCAGTCTGGGGTACCAGGTCACCTGTGCCCTTTACCTCCTGACCTTGATGAGCACTTTGTGAATCAAGGGAAGGGGAGGGACAGCGTAGAAGAGGCCTGGGATCCATGGACTTGAGAAGGTATTCCCCTGCAGTGAATCCTGCTGAGGGGGCAGGCATGATACAGCCTCAGCTTCACTTTCTCCCTGGAGGTGAACAGGTCACCTGAGGGGTGCCCCAGTGGGAGAACAAATCTTGTACTACCTCCTGGTGGAGAGATCACTCGTGAGATGCCCCGCCCATCTGGCTGAGGGCATCGGCCAGCTGATTCGAGGCTCCTGCCACATGAATGGGTAGAACATCTACCTCCAGGTTGAGCAGGAGGGATCAAATGTGGAGAGCTTTCTTGCAGAGGGGTAAAGAGCGTGTCCCTGCCCTGCCTGTTGAGATAGTATTTGGTTGTGGTATTGTCTGTCTGAACCTGGACCACCTGACCCCAAACAAATGGAGCGAACGTGGTTAGAGCTAGCTGAACCGCTCGAAGCTTCAGCAGGTTGATGTGGTAATGGGACTCCTGGGGGGACCACAGCCCGTGGGTTCTGTGCTCCCCCAGATGGGCATCCCAACCATCAGAGAGGTATGGGTTGTCAGGATGACCATTCGCTCGGGCAGACAAACAGGATCCCTTTCTGCAGGTGGCATGGGACGAGCCACCACTTCCGGCCATCCCACATCCTCTGGGTCACAGAGATCAGCTGGTCAAGATGACCTGAGTGCTGAGACCACTGGCTGGCCAGTTTTCACTGGAGGGAATGCATAAGCCAGTGGGCCCATTGGACCATACTGGTGCAGGCCGCAATGTAGCCCAGAAGATGCAGGAAGTCCCAGACAGGGTGCAATTGCCCAACCAGAAATGATTGAAGGAGGACAGAACCTCCGTCCTGTCCACCAGGAGCCGAGCTCTGCCCCAATTAACTGAATCACCTGTGAAGGCCCAAGTTCCAACGTGGCCCCATTGATCAGGAGGCCACAGTCGAGGCAAGTCTGGAGGGCCAGATCCCTTGACCACTCCACCTCCCACCTGGAGGAAACTGCTATCAGCCAGTCATCCAGGTAAGGGTATACTCAGACCCCTCAGCACCTCAGGTAAGCCGCCACCACTGCCATGCATTTAGTAAAGACCCTGGGGGCTGAAGACAGGCCAAAGGGCATGACTTGGAACTTGTAAAGGGTTTCCTTGGCTCAGAAGTGGAGGAACCATCAATGGGATGGATGGATCGAGATGTGAAAGAACACATCCTGAAGATCTAGGGAGCAGAACCACATGCCTTGCTCCAAGGATGGTATGATCTGAGCCAGAGTTACCATCCAGAAGGTTCAGGACCTGAGGAACTTGTTCAGGTCATGCAGATCTAGAATGAGGTGCCAGGAAGTACCTGGAAACAAACCCTGGGTCTGAAGGCAGGAGCTAAGCTAAGTTATCTTGGACAGCCAACTGAGAGGCTGCGGCACCAGATCCCCCCGTGGGGCGTGAGCTCGATATGGAGGAGCCTGCTTGAATTCCAGAGGCAGACCTCAACCTACCAATTCCAGAACCCAATGGTCTGTGGTGATAGCGGACCAGGTGGAAAGGAAATGGCTGAGCCGGACCCCCACGGGAGGTCCTGGGGAGGTGTGATGGGATTGAGGGAGGTGCCCCCCAACCCATCACTTGACAGGCTTGGAGAAGGGTCTGGCGGAAGAGCGGCCGGGACCTTCCCCCTGGACTTCCTGAATGAGGAGGCCATGGACTTGGCCCGAGGATGCCAAGATTGAGCCTGCTGGCCCTGCTGCTGCTGCTGCTGGGCCAGTCTGGCTGCAGAAGTGGACGAACGAAAGGGCCTCTGGTTCTGATGCTTGGGGCCCTTGTCCTTCTGGACAGATGTGGTGGAGTCCAAGGTGGCACTGGACTTCTCTATATACATTGGAGGTGGCCATCCACAACGGATCCGAACAGGTCAGTGCCCAAGAAGAGGACATCTGTCAGCTTGTGTGGCATATCAGCCCCAAAGGTCGAGATGCACAGCCAAGCCTTGCGGTGCATGGCCACTGCAGTCGCTACTGAATGGGCACAGGAGTCACCAATGTCCAGAGCCATCTGGAGTTGTTGCTTCGCCACTGCCCTACCCTGGTCCTGGACCTGCTTGACCGTGGTCTGGAGGTCCACCAGGAGATGAGGGATCACCTCGTCCAGGGACCCTAAGAGGGCATTGGAGAAATGTGCCATGATAATGTCCGAACTGGCCTGATGAAGGCCAAGGGAGGAGGCTGCATAGACCTTCTTCCTGGAATGGTCCAGTTGTTTGGATTCCTTGTCCGGGGGTCTGTCCACATTCCCTTTGTTGTCTGAGCACTGAAAGATGGAATTTGCCACCAACCCCACTGCAGCGCAGTGCTCCAAAACCCCCCAAATGGACCCCATAGGGACCGCATACTTGCAGGTCAAGCGGGCAGAAGGTGCAGGGCAAGATGCGGATGCTGACACAGCTCCAAAGGATCCCCTGTGTACAGCTAATAGGAACCCAGGTTCCTTAACCGAGCTAGTGGCCACCCAGGCAGGGGTAGTGGCCCTCTCTAAGACAGCGCCAGAGAGGGGCTACATTAAGGTATGTTTTTCTCTTTTTTCTCTCTCTTAATTGACAGTTTATATTTAAAGCCATAGTTGACTGACTAATAAATGCTACTTAGGGGAAGGCAGTTGTAGTGGATTGCAAATTATACTGTCTAGACAGAAAACCAACACTATGACACAACTCAGGCGATGAGAAAGCTGGTATTAGTTATATCTTTATAACACAAATGGTATTGTATTCTCATTCAGTGTCATGTTCTTATCTATGTATACATTTCATATACTGTATAAATGAAGAAACGGCATGTGCTTTGTTGTTATGCACTCTAATAAAGCTGAGTTTAAAAAAAAGGAGGTCACTCATGGAACTAGTGATGTTCCTGAAGCAACAGTATCCAGGGTGATAATTTCTGAGATCCTCCTGGACCTTGGGAACTAGCGAGGAGCAGCAATGGATCATGGGGCAGGGTAAAGCTTAGCTACGTTACGGTGCAAAAGAGTTGTTTTTCTGGCCATCTGGAGGGCCTGCTGTGGCAAGAGACACTTTTATGTCCAGGATGGGCTGCACCTGCCCCCTTTGGGAGTAGAGGGTACTGTCCAGAAGAACAGACAGGGAAATGAGGCATTTACACAAGAGGATAGTGGGAGAGGGTTGGTGCAGGGAACCACCACAGGCAGAAAGTAGCTACAGGGTTTAATCGAGGGAAGAAGAAAACAAGAGGTGCTCATGCCCTGGTGGTGTCTGTGGTGCAGCTATGGGCCTGGAGGCCCACACAGTAACATCCTAAAGCCAGGAAGTGGCTGCACTCGGGACAGGAACAACCGTACCACAAATGAAATTGCATCTGCATTCAAACATGCTGCTGGTATTGTGCAATAACAAAGTGGTGGATTGCTGGAGCTGGCATAGCCCTCTGACGAAGTTCACACAAGCAAAGCACCGGAGCACTTGGTGTACTAGCTCTTTGCTACTCCAGCTCCAGCTATCCGCCACTTTATTTCTGTGCAATATCCGCAATAAATCTGGATGCAGATGCAACAGGATTTGCTGCTGAGTTGTTCCTGTCTTGAATGTAGGCACTTCTTGCTTTGGGATTTCATGAAGGAAAGGACAACAGAGCACCGAGCACAAGGAAAAGACCCCCTCTGTGGGTCAAGGAAGTAGGAGGGTGCAAGTATCTTCACTTGCATGTGGGCCAACATGAGGCGCACACCCAACAAAATGGGTGAGCTTGAGGGCTTAGTACACTTCAAAGGCCAGGACTTAGTTGCCCCCATGGAGATGGGGGGGGGGGAGATATAGTGACTGAAATACCAGGATGTTGAGATACAGACTATTCCAGAGGGACAAACATGACATGAAGGTGGTGGGGAGGCTCTCTCTCCGTAAGGGAAGGCGTCTCCGTGGAGGATAAGAAGAACATCAGGAAGGGGGGTAAACAGTGTCACAGAGTCCATCTGGGTTGATTTAGGGGAAAAGGGGTTGAAAGAGTTATCCTGGAGGTGTGCTACAGACCCCCAAACAATTCAGTGCAGCACGATGCCCACCTGACTGGGGAAATTATGAGAATGGCCAAACCGGATGGAGTGGTGATCCTGGGGATTTTCAGTCTCCTGGGAATAGACTGGCACCTTGAGAGGGCTAAGGGCAGGGCTGAGACCGAATTCCTGTTCACCTTCAAGGACTGCTTCTGGGAGCAGCATGTCCAACTGAGTAATGGATTTAAGGCTACCCTTGACCATGTTCTCAGCAGTGCGGATGGGGTTCACCTCCAGTATAAAAGTCAAAGAACCGGTGGGAGACAGTGACCACACCTTCTCCTGGTGACAGGAAAAACTAGCCAAAGCTCAGCCATGAGGGCCAGAAATTTTAGAAAGGCAGACTTTGGCATGATGAGGAACCTGGTGTCCAAGGTCTGGAGCGACTGCAGGAGGCTGGCAATGCAAAGTACATGGTGGGGGGTCATGAGGAAGGTGCTTGAAGCAGCTGCTGAAGTCTGCAGTCCTGTAAGAAATAAGAGAAAGGGGTCAAAAAGTGCCCAGCGTCTCAAAAGGAACTAAAGTCAACTGATTCAGAATAAAAAAGGCCCTTGATCACTTGAAAGAGAAAGGTTGCTTCAAGGCCAGAGAGAAATACAAAGCAGCACAGAGGAACTGAAAAACGAGAGTAAAACAGCTAAGGAAGGACAGGAAGCCAGGATAGCAGCAGGAGCTGTGGATAACACCAAGGCCTTCTTCCAGTACAAAAATGGAAGGAAGGAAGGAAGGAAGGTGAAAGAGGGGATTGGGATCTAGAAAAGGGAGGGGAAGGGGGTCCTGTGACAGATATATGTGCTGGGCAAAGTCAAGGAGCAAATGACTGAGCACTTGGTTGGGGCTCAGGTTCTTGCCCCCATTCAGCAAGGCTTTTCGAGGGGCAGAGCATGTCAAACAAACCTGATCACCTTCCTTGAGGAGTTGACAAGGAAGGTAAACGCAGGCAGGGTGATGGACGTAGTCTATCTGGACCGCAGCAAGGCCTCTGATACTGTGATGCATGACAAGCTTCTGAGCAAAGTGAACCAATGCAGTATATGGAAGGCACACACAAGGTGGAATGCTAACTGGCTGTGGATGGGCTTTATAGTGCAGAGGAGTACTCCACGGCATCCTTCAGGGACTGATGCTGGGGCCATGGCTCTTTCATCAGCCATCTGGAAGCTGGGGTCTCCAGCAGGCTACTCAAGTTTACTGATGACACTAAGCTGACCAGGGAGGTGGACTTCCTTGAGGATGATGACAGACTTCAGGAGGTCTGGAACAAGCTTGGCAACTGGTCTGAGTCCTGGTGCCTCAGATTCAATGTAGCCAAATATAAGGTGCCTCACTTGGGGAAAAAAAAGAGGTAGGATCGACACTCTTGCACAATTGAGAATGAAACAGACCTGGGAATCATGATGGATAAGGAGCTGAAGCAGGACAAGCAGTGCACGGCCACTGTCAAGAGAGCATGCAGAATGCTGGAGTGTACCAAATGGTGGATGACCAGCAGAGCAGTAGAAATCAAGCTACACACAAGGTCTTGGTCAAGCCCCAGCTGCAGTACTGCATGCAGGTTTGGTCTCCTAATTTTAAAAAATGGACACTGAAGCAGTTGACAGGGTACAACACAGGGGCCACCAAAATGATCAGCAGTACTGGGGACAAAAGCTTTGAGTAGAGGCTGGAGGTCATTAACAGGCTCTCCCTGTAGAAAAGGGGACTGAGAGGGGACATGATCTCAGTCTTCAGCATACGCAAGGGTATCAATGAGATTAAGCAGTCAAGAGATGGTTTGTCTGGTGTCCTGTAGCAGGATGAGAGGACATAACATAAAGCTCAGAGGGGGTAAATATAGGGATAGGAGGCACTTCTTCTGCCAGATGTTGAGGAACCTATGGAACAGCCTAGCAGTGGAGACAGCGGACAGTCTACTAGCTTAGACAGTGGATATGAAGACAGCACAGGCTTTGAAGGTAAGTCAGGACAAATGTCTGTTTACCAAGGGAGTCCTGGGTACACTGGATACTAATGTGGGTAGGGAACCCTTATCAGTTGGTACATGTTTGCACAGCATACGTATTTCATCCCTGCTTATGAAGTGCGTGGTGGATGGACATGATGGAGTTAGAGTTCCGTCTTACCTTAAATTACTGCATTATATTGCAGTGGTTTTCCAGTCAGGACACATTGAAGAGCATGTGACATCTTTGGGAAAACTCTGAAAAACATAATATTTACATACAATTCATTTTTTATATAATTTAAATTTTATGCTCCCTATGACTTGACCCCCTTCCCCAGCAATGAGCACAGCCCACCCCGGCATCCCTGCCACTTACTTCCAAACCTACAGGCTGCACCTCCCTCCCTACCTCCCATACATGGCAGGGTCTGACCAAGCCAGATTCAACCTGCTGCCTCCTCCAGCAAACATCCTGCCTCCCCACTACCATCACTGCATGCCACCTGTGGCTACCCAGGTGACACTGTTGTAACGACAGCTACCCCTGCCACCCCGGGAGGAAGCAAACATCCTCTAGGGTGCTCAGCCGTCCGCCCCCAGGCCAACCCAACAGCCGAAGCTCGTTCCTGAACTTGGCTCAGAAGTGTTATGAGTAGTAGCGCTACTGCTGTGCCAATGGGCTGCACAGGATTCTGCGTTTATTTATTGAGTAAATCGGATTTACAACCTTTGAGTCAAAGACACATTTACACAGGCTCCTCGTCAGAGTACAATACATCAATATGCATCCAGTATACAGCAATACAAAGTGGTCAAATGGAAACACAGGATATAACCAGTGCATACAACAAAGAGGGTGAGGCCTATACAATTGGGTAGCTGAACAAGTCCATCAAAGGAGTTTGTAAATGTCAATATACAGTACAGGTAAATAAGGAGGGCAAGGTTGATACATTTAAGGAGCTATACAGGCCTGGCTAAGGAGCTTGTACATGCCATGATGCAAGCTGTCGAGAAACCGACTTTGTCATTAACACAGTAGATCTTTTTTGTTGAGAATAGACAACAGTAGGATACAGAGCACTATGTCCCAAACTTACTCCATGTGTTAAGGGTGATACTGATGGTTTATGTGCACCTGCTGGCACCTGCATCCCTGCTCTACTACTGTGACAGGACCGGGAAAGGCTAGCCAGTGCCTGTTAGCCAGGTACTGGAGGTGCTGCGCAGCAACCCAAGCTTAGTCTGTGCACTGGCAGTGGCAGGTGGAGAGTATGTGGTCTTTGAGGGTAATTTTGAATGGGCCTAGTCTGGTGACAGAGGTAACGGCCGGGGGGAGTTCACTGTACCATAATGGGGCTCTGTAAGAGAAGGACCTTTGGGCTAGTGAGGTCACAGCCCTGGGAACAGCCCATATCAGTTTATTTGCCGAGCGGGTGTTTGCTGAGGCATGAGCAGAGCAGAGAGAGGCAGAAACTCCAAGGGGGGGGTTAGACCTAGCTGAATTGTTTTGGTGAGTAGACTTGTTTGGTAACGAACTCTTTCGTCTAGAGTGAGGATATTAGTTAGGGAATACAGGATGCAGCTGTGGGTACGCCTGTCTACATCGGCGAGGAGTCTGCAGGCTTTGTTGATGGGTAAGTGGATTTTATTTAGAGCCATGTGGTCAGCGGCCGCATATACGGTTAGTCCATAATTTACTAGAGAGAGAACAGAGGAGGTGACAGCAAGGTTAAGGGCCTCTGGAGATAGGCAGTCTCTATACCGATACAGTAGTCCTGTGCGAATATTTATGGTTGAAGAAAGATTACTGATATGTGGGTGGAAAGAGAGGCTGGGATCAAATGTAAGGCACAAGTATTTATAGGTGTCAACCTGTTCCAGCGGAAGAAGGGCTTTGGAAAAGATTTTTAGTTGGGTATCGCAGTTCTTGCTCTGCTTGTGGGCAAAAAGCATAGACTTAGTCTTTTTTACATTGACTACCAGTCTGTGGTCAGTAAACCAGTTTTCAATGTGGTTGAAGGCAAGTTACAGGGAGGACTGTAGGATTGTGGGATCTGAGAGGGAAGCAAACAGTACCGCGTCATCTGCATGGGGCAGAAGATTGCTTGGGCAGGCTTTTGGCAAGGTGTTCAGGAAGATGCTGAATAATAATGGACCAAGGATGGTGCCCTGGGAGACTCCGGAGCAGACAGGCAGAGTAGACGAGAGAGTGTTGTTTATCGTCACACATTGGGTCCTATCTGAGAGGTAACTTGTAAACCACGAGATGGGTCCAGGGGACAGCCCGGTGAGGTGGAGTGTGTTAAGGTATGACAGACAGTATCGAACGCTTTCAACAGGTCTATAAATACAGCTCCTGCTAGGTGTTTCTTATCTAGGGCATTGTGCAACGAGTTAGAGAACTCTGTGAGGGCGGTTGTTGTGCTATGCCTCGCTCTAAAGCCGTGTTGATCTCTGCATAATATGTTGTGCGCAAGCAGGCAGTCGGTGAGCTGGGTGGCTACGATTTTTTCCAGAGCTTTAGAGAGGGGTGGAAGAATGGAGATGGGCCAGTAATTATTGGGTGAGGTGGGGTCACCACTCTTCAGTACTGGTGGGATGGTAGCCATCTTCCAGTCTGTTGGAAACTGCCCTAGACATAGAGAGTGGTTAGGGAGATCAGTCAGTGGGGGGAGTACAAAGTCTAGCACCAAGTTAAGGATTTTCATATCAAAGGAGTCTTTGCAGTAGTTTGAACTCCCGAGGGCTTTTGCACGGTATGGCCTTGTTTCACTCATTGTAATAACCCCAAGGTGGAAGGGGGGTAGGCATTGTTAGGCTCAGGGGTCATAGGGGTGGGATCGAAGAAGTTGTTTGGAAGGATTGCACTCAGATCTGAGAATGCAGCATTTAGGCAATTGGCGATGGTAAGTGGGTCCGAGGTATTATCATTGTTGATAGTTAGCTGGGAGGGGGGTGGCATCCTGGCTTTTCCGTTCAGATCTTTTAGGTTGTCCCAGAATAACCTTGCATTCCCCCAGGAAGAGGCAAGGGTAGTTTTATAGTAGTCTGATTTGGCCATCCTTATGGCCCAGGTGCACCTATTGCTAACCGCCTTGTAGGCGAGCCTGTCCACTGGTACCCCAGAGGCAACTGCTTTATGCCAGAGATCATCACAGTTCTTTATTTGCTAAAGCAGGGTTGGTGAGACCCAGGGGGCATTACATTTTTTGGATTGGACCTTTGTGAGGGGGGCAAATCTATCACACACATTGTTGAACATGCGTGTGATGTAATCCAGGGCTTCATCTATGGAGGGGGCGTTGCTGATAGGGGACCAGTCACATTGGGCTAGGTGTTTCCTTAGTTTAGTGAGGCCTCCAGGTTGAAAGTGGCGCCGGGTAAAAGTGTTAGGTTGTGGTATTTGCTGCTGACATGACCTGGTGAGGAGGACAGGGGAGTGATCGCTTAATGAGTCTGGAAGGACAACCAGGTTTAAAATTTTGTTTGGACCATTGGTGAGTAGCAGGTCGATCAGCGTGCAAGATCCATTTCTGGGATTCACCCTGGTTGGCTAACTGACCAACTGGGCTAGATCTAGGGCAGCTAGGGTGTCTTTGATAGGGGAGGCTGAGCTCAACAGCCAGTTCAAATTAAAATCCCCTAATATAATGTGCTCGGTTTTGGGAGGGAAGCTGGCGATATAGTTGGCCAGGGATTGAAAGGCTGTGGCTTGGTTTCTTGGTGGGATGCAAACCACGGTAATAGTTACAGGGGCCCTGGAGGGGTCTGGTGTGAGTATTATTGTCAGGCCTTGTGCCCCATGATCCAGGGAGGGAGCTGGCCGGTTTTGGCATAATGGAGTCTCGGATGTAAAATGCACACGCCCCCTCCCCGTTTGTGGATTCTGTCGGCTCTAAAAAAGGTGAAGCCTGGGAGTGCGACAAAGGTGTCAGGTGTCTTCTTTGACAGCCAGGTTTCTGTGAGGGCTAGCACATCTGGCTGATCCTGCAACATCCAGCATTGTAGAGGTGCCAGCTTCTTGCGCAAGCTGCAGATATTCATTGCAGCCATTCATAGACCGTGGTGTGGTGTGAGGTGCTAGAATTGTACAAGAAGAGACCTGGATTGGGATGCACATTGCCTGAAATTAGGAGCAGTAGAGCAAATAAATATTCTGAGGAGGGCCAGCAGTCACTGTTTGCTGGAAATGCCATGAGGATTCTTGACAGATGTGCCGCGTGAACAAGGAATGGACAGTGAGATCAGAGTAGGGAAGGAGAGGAAGGTCATTTGACATGGTGGGTGGTGGTGGAAAGTGACTGCTGGTAGATGAATGGGGGGAGGACAGGTGAGCTATGGTGAATGGGAGAGTAGGTTTCACATATTTCTGCATTCATCTTGCCCCTCTTTCTTTAGTATGAAGGCTTGCTGCTTGAAAATAGGATCTTTGTCCCTCAGACTTGATCTGCTCCTGCTGCTTCTCTATACGTGATATCATAATCCTGTTTTTGAAGAACAGTTAGTTGCCATGAAAATGATTATATGACATCTTTACTGTTCACCAAATTAGTCATTACAAGACCTTTCAATAAATATACAGATAAATATCAGAGGACTGCAAAGGATTAAAATAAGACATTTTGAAGAAAATGCACAGCAATACAGAGACACGTGAGCATCATTATTAATACAATGCAAATTAAAAATAAAAGTGCAAATAGCTAACCTTCTCTTAAGTGGGGGGCTCCCAGTTATTGAAACCTCACAAATACATTATGTACATGTGCTCAGAACGCAACAATAATCAGGTTAATAATGGTAAAATTAACTGAACCAGGAGACCACTGGTAGTCCCAATTTCTAATGACAAAAAGCCAACAAGGACGAAAAATGCTAGATCGCCAACCATGAACCAAAAACCAAAAGTGCCTACTAGAATGCACCATTGGGTCGCAGTTGGCCAAAGGCATTAGCAGATGCTACCGTAGCAGCATGTAATGCAGCAGAAAATGCTGGAAATCCCAAATCCAATTGATTAGTGTCCAATCTTGACTACAAAAAAGTACAAGCCACCTTTAATGTACCTGATCACCTAGGATGCCAATAAACTCAAAAAAGGAAACACAGAGATGGACCCAGGTTCAACAGGAAATGGATAAATAATCCAAACCAAACTGTGGCCAGAGGTTATAGCAGGGCATTCACAGCAGTAAGGCATTTTATTTTGGAGAAATAATTGGCTAGCCAATTTATAATGTACTCAGCACCAGTAGTCACTAAGAAACATACCAGGTAATTGGAAGTGAAAGATAATCCTGCTACAACTGAATTTACCCATGCTGCTCTGGGTTTATCATACCAAGCGCAAACAAGAATACATATTCTAATCTCTCCAAGCCACCTGTATAGCAAGTTCTTACTATGCAGGTTTGGATATTTATTAAACCTAGCGACCAGGATATTACTTGAAAAAGTTTTCAAATTTATAACACATTCAAATATTTCTTTCCTTTGGGTCATGAATATAATAAAGATACTGTCTGTATTCAAACCAAACATCAGGGCCGGCCTGATGGCACAAGTGGTAGCACTACCACTTGCAGCACCAGCGACCCGGGTTCGTAAGCAAGCTCGGGTGGCTAGAGGGTCGGCCGGGGAGGGGGGAGAGAGAGAGAGAGAGATGGATCGAGTGGCAATTGTGCACCCTGTATCTCTGGGGAGGGAGGAGAGGATTGAGCCTCAATGTGCCTCCCAGCAGCGCCCCTGAGTGACCATGGGGGTGGCTTACCAGGAGTAGCAGCTGAGGCTGGAAGGCATGCGGACGCTTGACGTGCATACGTCGTAGCGTCATTGCACATCATGCCTCCCCAACCAGAAAAACAAGAAAACTAAGCTTGGCCCTGCTGCCATTCTCCGTGTGCCACCTCCATTAGCCCACCTGATGACTGGCGCAATGGGGGGTGAAGCCAGTGGCCCCCTACCCCTACCCAGAGGGTAAACTTAGGCTCCATGGGGGCGGGCTGCAGTGGATGAGCCAGGAGCACTAACCCAGAGATGCATAGGCATAAAGTATAAATGGAAAAAAAAATCAATCAATTTAAACATTTTTAGAATGCCAAGGGGAAAATTTTGAATTCATAATTGCATTCAAATCTTTTGTTTGACTGACACCCCTGATCTTGTTCTTAATGTAACGCTTGTACTTGAGACTGAGCATAACATTTTGTTTAAAATAATTCCTCAAGTATTTCAGCTGATATTCATTAAAAAGTAATTAGACAGTATCCAACCAGGCAGAGGGTTTACACCAGAGAGGACCATTTTTTCCTTTTCAGTGAGACAAATATTCACAGTACTATAGGTGCTCTTGTTGCTTTGTTCCAGTAATTCAAAGTAGAAGAAACTACTGAGGTTTAAAGACTATGCAGCCTCGGCTCTGTCCTAATGTAAGGGGTTGGGATAGATTTGTTAAGTCCCAAAGAGGATCTAAGTAGTTCAAGAGGGTATGCCTCCCAAACAGCGACATTTCTATGGCGACATGCGTCGATATCGAAAACAGCACTATGCTGCTGTAGAGGTGCTGCTGGTACTAGGCAATCCCTTCCCCCAACCTGTACGCCCTCCCCGAACTAACTCCGACCTGAAGTTAGACTCTATTAGTAGGGGATGTGCAGGGGGCAGAGTCCCCCATGTGGGGGGGTTCGAGAGCGAAGACCCCAGCTGAACGACTGCAACTCGCGGTCGACATGGAGCCTGGCGCTGTGATGCCAGTTGACGTGTTTCTTGTCAAATCGGCATCGTACAGCCATTGGAGAGCAATTTTTTCAAGATCATCAGCCTTAAAAGGGCCCCAAATTTCACACCCATATACCTGGGCATTAAATTTGGATGCTAGAACATGTAATAATGGTTTGAACCTACTGCCACCAAACTTGAAACTTAATTTCTTTAAACTGACAGCAGTTTGCCTAGCTTTCATCTTAGAAAAAAGAGGAAACCATGAACCATTAGTTGTAAAATCTATGCCTAGATATGCATATTTGGAAACAGTTTGAAGGATCATGTCCAACACTCCAGTCATTGTCACAAGCAAGAGATGATGACATCATGTGAAGACAAGCAACAGGAGGCGATGAAGTCCTTTTATCTTTTTTTTTTTTGTGCCGGTCCCCTGGTAGCTTAGCCCCCGATCCACCTGTCCCCCCCACACAGCCCCCCAAGAACTTACCTTGGGTGGAGATCTCCTGGGCTTGCCCCCCCAGTGTGGGGCCACCAAGGAAGTGTGCCCGACAGAAGTCTGAACCAGGTTCCCGGCAGATGACCATTAGTGTGCCTCCCTGGCTTGCCCCCCGGGGTGGGGCTGTGGGGTTGGGTCAATCCTGACAGAACACTAAACTCGGTCCCCAGCCGAGTGCCACAGGCAGGCAGGAAAGAACCGGTGGAGCACGGTATCACTCATGGGGCCGGCATTTTGAATGCTTTTATCTCCAGATGGGAGGCATGGTGTGCAATGACATAATGGCGCCGCAGTGCCAATGTCTGGCATGCCTCCCTGCACCTCAGGCTCCAGCAGTTGCTCTGTCCGGCCTCCACCAGAGGTCGGTAATGCACTGGACATTCACTCCCCCAACCCCCAGGGTAGGACAGCAGTCCCTAGGACGTTCAATCCTCCTCCCCCTGGTAGGCCCTCCGACTCCTCAGGTCCATGTCCAAACCTGGGACGTTGGCATTGCAAGCGGAAACACTACCACTGCACTGGTGGACCAGCTCAGGAAGCGATGAAGTCCTAAGGACAAGGATCCCACCGCCATGCAAATTTCCTTAGTAAAAGAAAATAGTGGGAAGAGGAAAAACTGGAATTCTAGGAAATACAACTAGAACTGTGTGTAATTCCCAATGTTTTCCCAAAGTTTTCTCGGTTTTCCATGGACCCTTAAGGCAGTGACACTCCATATTTTCATGAAGGCCTAGGTCCGTGAATGATATATGGGCCTCATCAAGCAAAATGTGTTTGGGGTGAAGGTCTTTATTTCTTTTGGATTTTTTTTTTTTATTATGCTTTTTACTCACTGTGAATCACCTAATACTCAGCCCTGCCCTCCCCAGACCCCCTCCTCACCCCCACGGACTTACCTGCAGAACGACACCTCCTGGCTTGCCCCCCAGAATGAGGGCTCCCGCACAGACATGGAAGAATGCAGCGACGGGAGAAGGCTGCCAGTAGGGGCATTGACCGACATTGCCTCCCTGGTTTGCACCCCCCCCCCCAGAGTGGGGTGCAAGGTCAAGCCAATGTCAGCGGAAGACAGGATAGGTCAGCTGGGGGAGTGCCGTGGCTGGCGATTGGGGCCGGGGAGTAGGCATCACTGATGGTGGCCGCAATGTGTTTTTTTCCCCCAAGTTGCTATGAAGGCATGACGTGCAATGATGCCTGCGTCCGCACGCCTCCTAAGAAGTCCAGGTGCTGGCAGTGAAGCCCACAGCCTCTGCTAGGGGATTGATGTTGCACCAGACACACAGCCCCCCCTCCCTTCTGGAGAAGGAATGCCATCCACGGGATGCTCAGTCCTTCTCCCCCCAGCCAGCCCTCCGACTTCCTGGGCCCATTCCTGAACCCAAGACATCGGTGTTCGCCCCGAAGGTCTTTATTTCAATATTTTCTAGGTAGTTTCCATCCTCTGTTTCAGCTCTTTTGTTTTTAATTGTTTTTTTTTCTTTTTTTACCTATTTTTGTTTCCCTCCGGTCGCGGCCTGCGGTGCCTCTCTCAGGCATCCTGCCTGTTTCTGCCCTTCCTGAAGTCTTCCTACCTGAGCCTCCTTTCTCCTCCCTCTCAGCCCACATAGCTGGCATCCTCAGCTTAACACCTCCGGGGTGGGGTCGCCCCTCCACTTGGACACTCTGTACAGTCAGTCTCCGGCTTGTGGGTGAGGGCCCAGGTGGAGGACACTGGAAGGCCAGGCAGGTTAGACCCGGCAGTGGGCATGGGGGTAGGTGCCGTCGCCTACCCCGCAGACCTGTGTTTTCCCTGTTCTGGTGTGCGTTCCCCCCTCCCATGCATGGTGCATGTCCCTGATGCTATGGTGCACGACAACCCTGCCAAGCGTCAGCCACGCTACGTACATGCTGCCTGCGTGCAGCACCCCGGTCTCCACGGGGGCCGTTGGTATGCTGAGCAATGTCCCATCCTCCCCCCCCCCCCGGGAGGAGAGCAGCCCAGTGGGCACTCAATCCTCACCCGCCCCAGCCGACCCCCGAGCTCGCTCCCAAACTAAAGTCGCTGGTGCAGTGCGAGGTGTGGCGTCCAGTGCCTCAACCCTCAGCGCCACTGGGCCAGCCCCATTATTTTTCATATTTGCATGCGCATGTGTGAATGGCAAACATTTTGTTACGATGAACTGCATTTCAGGAGTGTGTCACTGTCAGGTCAAGTGTAGCGCAACACAGACTACAATGGACTTGGCAGTGACAGCCCAGTGATCAGTAAGACTGATCATGACGAGTGTTCCTTTTCACAGGGTGAAAACGTATCGTAGTTGAAAGGAGCCAACTGCTCCATTCACAGAGCAGCTGGCTCCTTTCATTTGCATAAACCTACCTTTCATGCTTCATTCAAGTTTGTCTGTTGAAATAATAACAACTCTTTAGACTCTATTTTTACTGTTATTGTGCTTTCAGTTCCAAAACTCGCTTGTCTACACACTTTAGCTGTGAGTATACAATGCTGTTATATTATCCACTCTAACTTTTCGGTGCTTGTTTTCTTGATATCTTACTTCATCCATTAAATTGTTAGTGTGAAAGTCTTATGGTAAAGACACTCCTCTTACCTGTTCTGTTGAACTGTATTCACTCTACTGGCAACAACAGGTGTTGTTCCGTGACCCCCTTATACATGCAGACCAATGTGTGATAGGAAAGAGAATTGTTTTTCTTATCTGGTTGAGTCTGCTATTTCTAACTTGTGCCTATATTTAAACAAGCATTAAGCCCCAAGTTTGGCCACCCATGTCGCTCCTTAGGACGTCAGCACTGCATCCATGTACCTGGCACTTCTAACTTCTGTCCCAAACATGACACCAACACTGGGGTGCCCAATCCCCAGTGTCAGTAACCAGAAATAAAGAAAACAGTATAGTTACTTAAGAACTTACCATAACAGTAGAGCTTCGAGAGAATCTCTTTCATCATGCCACACCTATGGAAATATAGCCACCAGGCAAAAGGAACAGATGGAAACTTTTTGCTAGCAGTCTACCAGGAGCCGCCCATGGTGATGTCTTCCAGTATATAAGCGTGGGTGGCCCGGTGCCCTCCACAGTTCCCCACTGGAGATTATACTTAGAGGACCGCCTCCTGAGAAACCAAGGGAGAGCTGAAGGCTCCCACTACCAAATGAGGTAGAACAGAAGGTAGACCGTCAAGGAAAGAGACCAGGACTGAGAAGCTCTGAGTCCAAGGGGGGGTGAAGGGTGGGACAGTGTGGCCTGATGAAAGAGATTCTCTTGAAGATCTACTGTTACAGTAAGTTCTTACATAACTGTACTATCTTCTTCGGAGGATATCTCTTTCATCAGGCCACACCTATGGAACGAGTCCCAAGCAGTACTGCCAGAAAGACAGTCAGGAAGCTGGCCCAGTAGCGCAGAAGACTGAGGCACTGGACGCCTTACCTTGTGCTATGCCAGGGACACGGGTTCGGGAATGACCTCAGGTTGTCAGGGTGCTGGCACAGGAGGGGGGAGGAGCAGGATCGAGCAGCCTTAGGGCAACTCTCCTCTCCTGGGGTAGGTGGTCGCCCTCCCATAGTCCCACTGCCACCGGGTGGAGGTCAGGTGTCGGTGCAGGTGGAGGGGTGACATGAAAGGAGGGCATTTCGATGCACGGCGTGCCCGTGCCTCCACACGTGCACGTGCCAGAGATGGGGGTGGGAGAAAATGGGTGTAAAAAGCATACAAACTACCTACAAAAAGAAAAAAGAAAGACAGTCTGGGTGGCTGGAGGCTATAAGCCTAAGAAAGGAAGCCTTGGAGCACAGCCAGACTGAAGCCTGCTGGCCTTCTACAGGCAATATCCAGACTGTAGTGTTTAGTGAAAGTGTGGACAGTACTCCGGGTTGCAGCAGCACAAATTTCTGCAGCAGTCACATTCCTGAAACAGGCAACAGAGGTGGCCATGCCTTTGGCTGAATGGCCATGCACAACCCAGGATGTTCCATACCGTACTTTCCATAACAAAAAAGTAATACAGTTGGTCACCATTTGGACAGCAACTGTTTAGAAACTGGTATGCCCTTTTTCCAAGGAGTGATGGAAATAAACAGGTGCAAGGGCTTCCTGCAGTCCTTCATGCGATGAGCATAGTATCCGAGTATTCCATGTACATCTGAAGTGTGGAGCATCACATCCCCTGGATTGGCATGCCCCACAAAATAAACAGGCAGCTGGATGGTTTGATTCAGAGTAAACTCAGACACCACCCTAGGCAAAAACTTAGCGCTGGTATGCAAAAGACACCCTGTCTTTATGGAAAGCTAAATAAGGAGGCCCACACATCAGAGCCTGAAACTCGGAAATCCTTTGAGCAGAAGTAACAGCAACTAAGAATAATGCTTTCCACAACAGAAAGCGTAGCTTGCAAGTCATGGCCAGCTCAAATTTAACACATTCTGGGACTCTGATCTACAGTAACAATCAGTTTTCTGATCCCCAGTAGCTCACCATGAGTCACTCAGGAACACTTGCTACAGTAAACATTTGCAGCCTCCTGCCCAAACTGGCAACTAACTCATAGATTGGGAGCACGAATCCTGCTTCTGATACTGCTGTTATGCTTACATGGGGTATCTACTTCAGTTCCAAACAACCACCACCATGGAGAGAATACCTCACAACACAATGACTTTACTTTCTCCAACCAAATTGCAGAAACACAACATGTGCGTGCCTACACCACCCTTATCCTTCTGAAGGGTTGTACCAACAACTCGTTTCGTATGCTCAGAAAATATAAAATGACTCAACTGGTTCATCTCCCATTCCACACTATTAAACTGCGGTTTCTCCTACTCCTCATCATCCTATTGTCAGGGGACGTAGAACTTAACCCTGGCCCCTCTGCCACTGACCTATCAGCTGTCTCAGGAAAAGGACTTCTCATTGCCCATATGAATATTAGAAGCATTACCAGGCACTTTGCTGATCTCGAGGCATGGACGAAAGTGTGCAATCCTGACCTACTCTGCCTATCTGAAACATGGTTCAAGCCTCACATTCCGGACTCCTTATGTTCCTTGCCCAATTATTCTTTGATACAGAGAGATAGGTCTTCCCCAAAACATGGAGGAGGGGGTCACTCTCCTTAATAAAAAACATCTTGATGTTATGGTCTTCCCACCCACCAGCTCACCCTCAGTCTGTGAGTCCCTACACACAACCATTGCCCTTGGCGCAAAAAAACTCCACATTATCTGTGCCTACAACCTGCCCACTGGAGGTATCACAGGTCTTCAGGGTTTACTTAATCAAACCGTCACAAACGCCAAGCAAAACGAGGTCATAATCTTAGGTAACTTTAACCTAAACTGGCTGGGACCAACTCACAGCACACTGCTGACACTAACGCAGAGCTATAACCTGCACCAGATCTTAACTGAACCCACTAGAACCACCCCTTCTCTAACTACCTCCACCCTCATAGACTGGGTACTGGTGAATCACCTTAACCATGTGCAAACTACAGGCATCTTGGCAGATGCTATCACAGACTACTCCCCCACTTTCTGTGTATGGAGCCCGGAGACTGCTCCCCTACCTCCTCCACGCTACATCACAATTACCAACGTTGCCAAATTGGACACGGAAGCTTTCCTCCATGATGTATCCTGTATCAACTGGTCTGACATCTATCACTTCCATGATGTTCAAATAGCCCTTGATATCTTCATTGATAATTTCACAGCACTTCAGGATAAACATACCCCGAAGGTCACCAGAAGGGTCAGAGGTAAACAAACAAGATGGCTACACAAGGACCTGCTGGCTAACCTGCACACATGGGACAAACTCTGGAAGAAGTATAAAATGTCCAGACTACCAGAGGATTACAATACCTACAGGGCCTCTCGGAGTGCCTGTAAAAAACAAATCAGAACAGCAAAGAGCACCTACTGCAAGGAACTGCTCACAAACTCTGCTGGTGACCCTAGAAAATTCTGGACACACATCAAGACCTTTCTTGGGGCTACCCAGTCATCGACCGTAGGGGATCTGATCCTAAATGGTGTGCATTGCAATGACTCGAACACTACAGTGAATGCCTTTAACAGATTATTCACAGACCTGTCTCAGTACACCTCGTCCTTCGCTTCACCTCCCACAGCATCTCAGCCTTACTGCACACCCCAGAGATCTGCATCTGGTGCTGACCACTGCCAACTAACTACTACCCCCTTTTCCACTTTAAAGCTATATCTAGATCCGAGGTCCAAAGGCTATTGCAAAACATATCCAACAACACTAGCCCTGGCTCAGATTCACTTGAGCCATGACTCCTGAAGCTACTGGCACCATTGATTGCCTCGCCACTGGCCAAGATTTTCACTCTGTCTCTCTAGGCATTGTCCCAGATCTCTGGAAGATTGCCCGAGTTATGCCTATCCTTAAAAAAAGGAGACCCAAGTATATCAACAACTACAGGCCCATAGCCATCCTCTCTGTGCTAAGCAAGCTACTGGAGAGGCTTGTTGCAACCCAAACCATTGACTATCTCACAAAGAATAACCTTCTGTCAGACACTTAGCATGGTTTCAGAAAAGGGCACAGTACCTCAAACTGCTCTTCTCAAATTCTCCACCGATGTACTCTGCAACATGGACAAAGGCCTACTCACTGGAGCAGTATTTATCGATCTTACCAAAGCTTTCGATCTTGTTGATCATCCCCCTGCTTCTCTCAACACTGCATAGACTTAACTTCTCATCCTCAGTAGTTGACTGGTTTAACAACTACCTATCAAACAGATTACAACTTGTTAAATTCAACTCCGCTGTCTCGGATATGACCAGCACTGACATCGGAGTACCCCAGGGCTCCATCCTGGGACCCCTTCTTTTCTCGTTATACATCAACAACACAGATTATGCCATACTCTCCTGCTCAGCTATCCTATACGCTGATGATCTCATCCTCTATGCCAGTGCTGACAAAGTTAACATCATTAACAAAAACCTCTCCTCGGATTTCAGGAATGTGCAGACATGGCTAAATGCTAATAAGCTCATCCTCAACACAAAAAAGACCCAAGCCATGCTATTTGGCACTGCCCCCAAACTCAGGGCCTGTAAGGAACCCTTCCTAGTCCATGACTCTGGGTGGTCTCTCATCGACTGTGCCACATCCTTCAAATACCTGGGAGTCCTCATGATAAATCCCTTGATTTCAGTCTGCACATCCAGTCAACCTGTAAAGCAACAAATACCAAACTTGGAATCGCCTATAAGACTTGTCACCTGCTAACACCGTCCGCCAAACTGGCAATTGCCAAGGGTATTCTTCTTCCAGCGCTGACATATGGTGTCTCCACTTTTGCTAATGCCCATAAGACTGCTCTCCATAAATGAGATGTCATGTATAACAACATATGTCGGTATGCCTCCTCTTCCCATTGCATCAAGCACCACTGCACACTGTATAGCAACCTAGGCTGGCTCTTCCCAACTGCCTACCGACTATACTCCCTAGGGACCCTCAAAGACTCTGTAATCCGTAAACAAACCCCCTCCTCCCTTGCAGCTCTACTTGTACCACAGACACCTGCCCACAGACTACACTCGGCAAACAAATTTCTACTTACCGTACCCAGGTGTCTTACTTCAAAAGGCTCTGGATCATTTCACTGCACCGCCCCAGCCACCTGGAACTCCCTCCCTCCTGCCCTGAGGCAGGCTAACTCCCACCTAATCTTCAAAAAAGAACTATATTGCCACCTATCCCGGGACCCCTGCACATGCTTTGATCCCACTTAATGCCTCACAGCTAACCACCCTATTTCACCCAAGACACTGCTGCACTTCTAAACAAGCTTCGCTATAAAATGTCCTTATAGCTGCCATTTATCCCAGTTTCAGTTGTTATTTGCATGTACTAATGTCACTTTTGTCATCTCTGCATAGCTATATGTATTATCTCGAGTACTGTCTGACTTGATCTGTATTCTAACCTACCTGTAGTATATACTATGTACCTGTACTATATACTATGTATTGTATAATCTCATCTCATTTTATGTATGTATTCTCTCGGGTTGTGCCTGAAAATAGTCAACTTTGGCTAGCGCACCTAACCCGGTTAACAAAAACTAAATAAATAAATAAAAAGGAGCCAAAGTAAGTTTCTATGAAACAAAATTCAAGTTCCAAGCCAGGACTGGACTGCGCTTGAGAGACTTTAAATGAAGAACTCCTCGCAAGAACGTATGGGACACCTTTAGTTGTGCCACTGTACAGCCATCTACAGACAAACAGAAAGCTGAAATGGCTGCCAGGTGCACCTTAATGGAACAGTATTGCAGTCCAGCATCAGAAAGGGACAGCAAGGATTCTAGAATCTGATTCCATGTACAAGTGAAGGGATCCAAATGGTGGGATGCAGTCCACAGAGCAAAGTGCTTCCACTTCATGGAATAGGTGGTCCTGGTGGTGGGTTTTCTGGCAGCCACCAGGACATCAGCCACCTTTTGAGACACCCCAGATCTAGCCATGGCTGTGTCCTCAGGAGCCATGCATGAAGATGGAGTGACTTGAGGTCCGGATGGACCAGGGTTCCCAGTTACTGGGACAGCAAACCGCTGCACAGGGGCAGGGATACTGGAGGTTCCAGCACAAACTGCTGCCGTGAGGAAAACCAAATCTGACGAGGCCAGTAGGGAGCAACACGTACTGGTGTTGTTCCTTCCATCTAGAGCTTGATCAGCACCCTCTGAATTAGAGGGAAGGGAGGAAAGGCATACAGGAACCTCTCTTTCCAAGAGATGGACAATGCGTCTCACCAGAAAACCGCAGGCCCTGCAGCGAAGAAGCAGAAGAGCAGCAGTTTTGCATTGAGTGGGATGTGGAAAGTTCTAATTCTGCCAGACCGCATCTCTTGAACAGGTCTTCCACTACTGAGGTCAGCAGTTACCACTCATGCATTCTGGACTGTGACCTGCTTACCTTGTCCACAAGAATATTCTGAATTTATATATTTATTTATTGAGAAGTTTCACCAGAAAGGACACACTGAACAACAAGTCGCTTGTCTCACGGTGCATCCGGGGGGAAGGTAATGGGGAAGGGGGGATAGCATTCATATATAGACAATATATACAATCAACTGACATGATACAAATGAAACAATTTAAACAGTTTAACAGTGATGTGGGACAAAATAGCATAGATGCCTGGAACATGGACAGCTGATAAGTCTAGACTTTGTTCTAGAGCCCAGTACCAAACCCTCAGCACTTCTCTGCACAGGTGGTTTGAATGAGTCCCCATATGAAGTACACTACACTGATGTTGTGCGTCTGCACCAGCAGAAGCCCCGGGGACAAGTTGTGAGCTATCAGGCGCTCTGGGGCAGGAAGGCTGAGCATTAAGCAATGTCCAGTATAGCTCCTATGGTACTGGAGACGCTGACAAGGGGGTCAAGAATAATTTGAGCAGGTTGATTATAATCTCTAGGGCTTGGAACAGCTGTCTGGTATGCGCTAGGGTGTAGGACAGGTGTTCCCTCGACTGAGCTTTGAGCAACAAGTCTTCCAGACAGGGGAAGATGTATAGTCCCCACCACCTGAGGGATGCAGCCACCACTGCTAAGCATTTGGTAAATACCCATGGCGCATATGACAAGCCAAAGGACAATACCCTGAAGTAGTAGTGTTCCCCCTGGAACAGGAACCTGAGATACTTCCTATGGGGTTGACACACCATAATATGCAGGTACGCATCCTGCATGTCCAGGGAGCATATGCAGTCCCCTTTTTCCAGAAGGGGCAGCAGGCCTTGCAGAGTGACCATCCTGAACTTCTTCTTGTACTGAATATCGAAACTCAGTTCCCGCACATCCAGAATAGCCTTAAGTCCCCTATAGATATTGGGACTACGAAGAAATGAGAGTAGAACCCCTCCATCCCCCCGTTCCTTTGTTCCCATAGAATTGGTTCCATGGCTCTCTTGCACAGCAGAGCACACACTTCATCCAGTAGCACATTTATGTGATCTGGAGGATAAATTGAGGGAATTGGTGGTAGATCTGGTGGCAATTCCAGAAGTTCTAGAGTGTGACTGTGCTCTATGAGCTGCTGGACCCAAGTATCTGTTGTAGTTTCCCTCCACCTGTCCAGGTGAAGGGAGAAGTGAACTCCCTACCACCGCCTCCTGTAATATTGGGAAGGGGGGGGGTGGTCTGGTAAGGAGTAGGCTAAAGTTGAACCTGTGGCTGCACCTTGACATCTGGGGGCTTTGGCAGTGGTAGAGGTAGGGGCAGGCAAAGCTGATCCTGCTCTGTGCTTGCCCTGTTGTCGGGTCCACATCCTGGGTCTGTGGGTGGCACGACGAAAGGGCACCCTCTGCCCACATCTTGGTTGGGTGTGGTGAAGTGAGTGGACTGACCTAAGCATCCTTCCTGAAGCTTAAAGGTCAGAAAGTATATTTTAGCTGGCCTGGTGGTGCAGATGGCTGAGGAACTGGACACCTTACCTCGCTTCATGCCAGCGACCTAGGTTCGGGACCAGACTCGGGTCGTCGCGGAGCCAGCACGGGGAGGGAGGGCGAAAGCAGGACTGAGCAGCTGACAGGTAGCTCTCCTCTCTCAGGATGGTGGTCATCCCCCCGTAGTTCAGCTGCCACTAGATGGAGGACCAGTGGCTAGCGTAGGCATGAGTGGGTGGCGAGTCGAGGGAGGGCACCCTAAGCCACGGTGTGCGTATGCCTCCCCATGTGCACACGCGGCCGAGGTTTGGGGACGTGCAAAAAACAGGGCACAAAAGATATATAAAGTATATATAGGAAAAAAAAGTATATCCTGCACATCTGCCCCAAAGAACTTGTGATTTCTTAAAGGGGCATTTAAAATGGATTGCTAGATATCACTAGCAACTCCTGACACCCTGAGCCAAGAATGCCTCCTGAGGCAGACACCAGCCATAGCTGCCGTAGCTGAGGCGTTAGAAACATCATAGATAACCTCAAGAGGTGCTTACCTATATCAACCCCAGTCTGGAGGGCTTGAGCATCTCCTGTTTCTGTGGACCCTCTGGAAGGGCCTGGGTTGCCACTTTAGCCTTTTTCCAGAGAGTACTCAGAAATTTGACCATATGGGCCTGACATTTAGCTATTCTAAGGCCCAGTGTGGTAGAGGCAAAAGTTCTCTTTCCCATAAGGTCCAGCTTTCTAGACTCCTTATCTGGTGGGAGAGAGCTGAGGTGTTTAGGCACCTTGGACCGGTTACCACTGAATCTGTCTCAGGTTGCCTTGCAAAAAAGGGCTTCCCTGATGGGGCCTGGTATAGCTTGTCTGCCTTTCTGAGCAAGGCAGGGATCAAGCTGGGCTTGTATCAGGCTGCCAGGGTGGCATCCTCTAATGCAGCCAGCAGAGGAAAGATGACCAGAGATGGAGAGTCTGGCAGTTCTAGAAACTCCACCAAGTTTATCCAAGTGATGTCCCGTTTCTGGGCATCAAACCCCATGGTGGTTTGGAGCGGTCTCATCATACTGATGAAAGTGAGTTCCTCAGGAGGGGACCTAAGGGTAAACAGTGTAGAGTCCTCACTCCTGGTAAAAATGGTGGAGCCAGATCTATCAGTGCTCCCATCTATGTCTTCATTCTCCTCTTCCTCCTGTGGTGGCATGAGGTCAGGTATGTATTTCTGATCATCAACGACAGGCTTGGTAGGCTGCAATGTGTGCAGCAAGGACGTCGATGCCCTGGAGCAAGCAGGGCGCAGTGACAAGGGAGGCATCAACGTGGGAGCTGGGCTGGTAGTTCCCCACATCATTGGGCCTGGAGGAGGCACAAGGCACTGTAAGACTTCCACAAAGGAGGAGAGCACCATCTGAATGTCGACAGTGGCCTGCATTGCAGGAGCATCTTGGGGCATCGATGAGGGAGGCTGGAGTCCGAGCGTAGATGAAATGCCTCGTGGTATCGATGGGTGCAGCCACAGCCCTGACGTTGATGAGCCGTCGACAGCCATGGGAGATCTGGCAGAACCCACTGCCAGCTGACCTGAAGATAACTGAGGTCTGTGTGGTAGGATCTGCAACATCGGCAAGGGCAGCAACAGCCGGGATGTCGATGAGCCTTCGCCAGCCATGGGAGGTCTGGCAGAACTCAGTGACAAAGCTGACCCTATGGAAATGAGGGTTTGGGTTGCAGGAGGCACCACTGCTAAAGTGGACGACGGTGCTGCAACAGTCAGCTGTAGAAACTGCAACGAGAGTGGACTGAGTGGGGGGGGGGGGATTTGTGCTAACCCCTCTCCCACTCTAGGTGTTTGTGCTTGCCTGAAGACTTGTCCCAGGCCTTGGAGGAAAGGAAGCCCAAGGACTGGGCCAGTGATGTGGAACAGCTTCTCGCCTGTAGCTCCCTTTCCATTTTGGCTACCTTCTGCTCTTGGAGGAAAGACTACAGGGCTTTCTGGCAGTGTTGCCCGGAGGCTTGGTTGAATTTCAGGCAGTGCTCACAAGACTTAGTGTCGTGGGCTTCGCCGAGACAGTGGATGTAGACATCATGGTCATAGAAATTTCCACTGCACTCGCAACAACAAAAAAGCTTAGGGGGATCTTTCACTGACATACACGACAACAGCAATCACTTTAGAAATACAATGATAATGCACTAGGGTGAGAAAAACAATAAACAGTAGAAAAATCGAAAAGTGGCAGTTGACTGTAGTGATGGTGCCTCCGTGGAGTCCAGCGAGTATGGCCGACAGCAAGAAAAGAAATGGAGAGGGTCTGGGGCCGCCCACGCTTATATAGTGGAGGACACCGACATCCAGCGTTGACATGGGCAACCCCTAGTAGACTGCTAGCAAAAAAGTTTCCATGTGGTCCTAGCACCTGGTGGCTACAGTTCCATAGGTGTGGTCCTAGCACCTGGTGGCTACAGTTCCATAGGTGTGGCCTGTTGAAAGAGATACCTTCGAAGAAGAATGTCCCTTGTAGTCTTTTTAAAAAAAAATTTTAATCCCTGTAAAAAAGAAAATGGTACATCAATGCCTGTTGTTGCTGCCACCCCTCCACCACCATTAGCCTCCCACCACTCAGCACTGAGCACCCAACACCTAGATACCCCCTACCCCTTATGTACCTACCAGGGGTCCAATGCTGTGATCCTCTCTAGACCAGGGACACATCTTCACTCTGCAATGCTCGACTGGGAACTGAGGAAACCAGGTATGCAGTCAATGTATTACAATGCATTCTGAACTTGTACCCATAACTTGGTTATTTTTTAATATTTTTCCTTCAAATTTTCAACATGGCCTTTTTGGGACCCCTTCCCATGAACAAGGCAGGTGAAACTCTTCAAATCTGGCCCCAAAGGTGATGTCACAGTCACTCAGTGGAATCACCTTTCTGGCAGGATTTGAACAATTTCACCTCCCAGTTCAAGGTGGAGTCTTAAAAAGGCTGTGTTGAAAATTATAAACGTACATTGAAAATTTTTGACGCTGGCTCATAACTTTAGCAATTTATTCTGACCCCAAATTTTCAACATAGTCATTTATTCATACCACTTCATGAACCTAACAGCTGCCATTTTTCAAATCCTGGCCAAAATGTGTTTTTGCGTCTGCGACACGAAATGATGTTTCAGCCAGGATTTGAAATTTTTCACCTATCGGAATTATGAGGTGGGGTCATAAGAAGACTTGAAAATTTGGAGTCCAAATATTAAAAATATAAAGTTATGAAGGTACATTGACATTTTTTAATGCTCGTTCATAACTTTGGTAATTTTCAATATTCTTTATTTCATTTATTTACATTTTGTAGGCTTTTCCCTTTTTCGCCCATCCCCGCCCACGCGTCTGGGGTGCTGACATACGTGTGTAGAGGCACATGTACACCAGGCACTGCGAATCCACCAATCTCTACTAAATACCTCTTGCCTATTCCCACCACACCGGACTTCAATCCGGAGGGATGGGACTACAGGAGGGACAGCATCCACCCCAGGGCAGGAGAGTTGCTGATAGGCAGCTAAATCCTGCTCCTAGCCTCCCCCCTCGGGCAGGCTCCCTGATGACCCAAGGTAGTTCCCGAACTCAAGTCGCCGGCGTGACGCGAGGTAAGGCTAGATGCTTCAACCCTCTGTGTCACCGGGCCAGCTCTAATTTTCAATAGTCTGACCTCAAATTTTCAACATAGCCATTTTTTTCACACCACCTCATGAACCTGACAACTGTCATTTTTCAAATCCCATCCAAAATGTGATTTTGCACTTGTGGTGCCAAATGACATTCCATCCAGTATTTTGTTAAATGACACCTCTCATGCTCAGAGGGGGAGGTCATAAAAAGACTATGTTAAAATTTAGTGGTCAAGACGATTACAAAAAACAAAAATGATAAAGTAACATAATTTACAGGGATGGGTGTTGGCCCACTGGGGACCACATTGCCTTCCTATGTCATAGGCCTGAGTTCAGGTGTGAGCTTAGTGAGCCGACTGAATGGACTGAGGCAGGAAGAAAGGCGCTGCAGCATGCGGAACTGATCCCAGTCTAGGGAGGGACAGAGCATTGTTTTGGCACACAAACACACACACACACATACACGACACCTAGTGGCGGGCCAGGGAGCCTTCCCTCACAAGGGGGTGATGTGCATGTTGAAGCCTGATGGGCCCATGCACTGAGACTGGGCAAGTAGGCTAGCCTGACAGTTTTAAATAACAGCACAGACACAGACCTACAGTTAGTAGGAAGTCAGAAGCCACCATGAATTACTCATCTCACTATGTATGCCTTCCACACACACCAGGCACGTAAGCATTCAGCACTGACACATGCTTGTTTTTAAGTTTTTTATTGGGTCCATCTGCCTTGACACCCTTCTCCCAGGTCAGACCCTGCCCCACCCCTCCACTCCACTGCGTCCCTGCAGCTTATCTCCTCTCTCTCTCCTTTTATCCCCATGAGTTTTCTCCCATGGTGGGGCCTGGCCTTGCCATGAGCTCCCAGAGTAAGAAGAGGAGCACACACTGGCAGGGGCCAGCACCGAAGTGTTCCCAGGATTACCTTACTCAAGACAGGGCTTTTCTTGGTTCTCTGGTCCCCACTCCTGGGATGTCGGGACTGTGAGCTCAAGCATCATGCCTGGAAAGCTTGCAGAGCTTGGCCAGAGTTCTCTATCCCTGGTGCACTGCCACTGTACTGCTACCTGGGGCCACCAGGTGGCAATATTGCAGAAGCCACAGCTACTACTCTCCCTCCCCCACAGGAAAATAACATTCTCTAGGATGCTTGAGCCCCCCGTTTCTAAATAATATCACCAGTGTTGCAGAGAGTAGTTCTACTGCTACAGTGGTAGGCCAGTTAATCCCCCAGTTTTTTTTCCATTTCTCTTTTCGTTCTGTTATCTAACCGGCAATTTAGTGTACAGTACATGGAATGGCTGTGTTTATACAGCATATATTTGGCAGTTTGCAGTCACTGTCCCATGGCTGGGAGTACCACCATCATGAGGTGATGCAGAACTCGAACATGCAGCCGAAGGGACCGCCAATCCTGGTGAGTGTTCCACCCTTTGAGGTACCACAGGGAAATGGGATGTGATCCCCTAACACTAAAGGGAGATGCCCTGTAGGACAGAGCCAAGGGCGTGGCACAGCATGACCAGAACGTGTTACCTGGGAGCGACAGACTAGTCGCCAAGGTAAAGGGAGGATTAGCAATAGCGGTGGTACAGAAGGATATATAAGCAACCATCAAAGGTAAACCCACATGGAATGTATGTTTCTTATGACCTTTGGCACAGAAGAGAGGGAAAAAAAACATTTGGAGGAAACCTCTGAGGAATCAGAGCCTTAAAGTCACCACCCCTCTAGGTTTGATATTTTTTTATTAATGAAGGCCCAATGCAATGGCGCAGCGGAAGCTCGAACAAAAGGCAAACGAGCATTCTACTGAGCAGAACGTATTGTGGGACTTTCAAATAATGGCCAGTAGGCTGGCATCCTACTCCAGACACTCCTATTGAAAGCAGTGACTACAGCATTGCTGTGATGGCTACTGGATACTAAAAATTCAAGGTTTATACAGGTAATCCTCCCACCTTGTGAAAAAATGGGGTTCCGAAATAACACTGTCCATAACCTTTCTGGTACAAAATGTATTTCTTTGTGGAAACTAGCTATACTTTAAAAAATTTTTTTTTTACTGTTTTTAATCTTAAAGCAATAATAAGAAAAAAATGTCTTCAAAAATAAAGTAAGGTTCTGAAATTCAGATTTCGGAGGAATTTTTGTGTACCTGAGTTCTGCTGATGCCAACTGAGAATTTGTTTTACTGGAAACCAGAAAATCTCTTTAGAGGAGGGCTCTACGAATGATGTCAAATCGAAAAATAATCGCTAAAGCAAACTCAAAATTGGTGGGGAAAGGGCATTTTACAAGACAGGAGAAAAAAGGCAATTTAAATCAGTTACAGTGACTTAGTAGGTGGCATGTTCACCTCTGGGGCCAGAAGATCAGAAGTTTGTGGGTTCTAGCCCCACACCAGGTACTTGGACTTTGCACGCTGCAGTGCAGTACAAGGGGATAGTGCACTGTCGAGGTGCTGTCCTTCAGATGAGATGTTAAATCAAGGTCAATTCTGCCTATCTCTGGTCACTGTCCAGGGGGAAGTTAAAGATCCCATGGCACTTATCGAAGAACAAAAGTGGAGTTGCCCTGAGAGTCGTGGTCAACATCTATCTCCCTGTCAATAAAATAGGTTCACGTAACGCAGTCCTCAGGATGCACCTGGAAATGAGCTATCACAGCTCTGTGTGCATTTCCAAGTAAAAAAGAAATACATGCACTATTTTCTATACCAATGACTTCATTCTGGAACTATGGGGAGATGCAAGATGATTCTAGGGGTCTGTTATATACAGTTCCTTTGCAAATCAGACCATCTGTCTGGGTCTGTAATGCTATATTTTTCATTCCTAATGTATGTTTGATACTCTTTTTAATAATGAATTTCTAGCGGAAAGACATACTCAGAAGAGACAGGGCAGGTAGGACGGGAGAAGGGGTGGCACTGTATGTGAAAAATGACATAAGGGCCACAGAGATCCAGGAGGAACAAAATGGGGGAAAGATACTGTGGGTTAAGCTGGAAAGGAAAATGGGGCCAGCCATCCACAAAGGTGTGGTCTATAGACCACCAGCCCAGGAGGAAGAAACAGATAGGGAGCTGATGCTAGCCATCCAAAGGATGGCAGACAAGGGTGAGGTGGTGATGGTTGGAGACTTCAATATTCCAGATGTGGACTGGAGCATCCCAGCAGCAGCATCAACTAGGAGCAGATTTATCCTGGACTCCCTTCAAGGTGCCTTCCTCAAGCAACTGATCATGGAACCAACTCGGCAGAAGGCAATACTGGACCTTGTGCTCACAAACAGGGACAGTGTGATGGGAGTAACAGTGGGGGAGCACCTGGGGAACAGTGACCACCAGTCACTGTGGTTTGAAATCACAGAAAGAGCAGAACTAAGCCACACAAAAACACGTATCCTGGATTTTGGGGGGGAAGACTTTGGAAAATTGGGGAGACACTTGAAAGAGGCATTAAGGGGAATGGGGCAGGAATCAGGGGTTGAGGAACAGTGGGCAGTATTTAAAATGGGGATTACAAGAGCAACAGAATTATGCATTAAGCAGGTTAGCAAGAGGAAAAGGAAGAGGAGACCATTATGGTTTTCCAAAGAGGTAGCAAATAAAGTGAAAGCCAAAAAGATTGCATTCAGGCAATACAAAAAGACACAGACAGAAGGGGATAGGGAGAAGTACCAGGAGAAGCAAAGGGAGGCAGGGAGGTCAGTAAGGGAAGCCAAAGCTCAGACAGAAGAACACATTGCAGAATCAGTGGGTAGAGGGACAAAACCTTTACAGGTACATAAGTGAAAAAGAAAATGCAAGGGGAGGACAGTGAGACTGAAGGGGAGGATGGGGGCCACGTGGAGGATGACAACAGTAAAGCTGACATATTGAACAGGTATTTCTGCTCAGTCTTTACTGAGGAAGAGGAGGGTAATGGGTCTGAAGGGAGTACAAGGGGTAAGAATGGTGCAGAAATGGACAAGTCCCTTTACACAGAAAGGGTCCGAATGAACTGAAAGTATAAGCGGTGATAAAGCTAATGGGGCCAGATGGGGTGCACCCCAGGGTCCTTAAAGAACTAAGAGAGGTGGTGGCTGAACCTCTGGCTATCCTGTTTAGCCGATCACTGGAAACAGGGGAGGTACCCAAAGAATGGAGGACAGCAGATGTAGTCCCCTTATACAAAAGTGGGAACAAAGAGGAAGCGGGGAACTACAGACCAGTCAGTCTCACCTCGGTAGTGGGGAAGATCATGGAAGCACTACTGAAGGAGAGATTGGTGGAACATCTGGTTGTCAATGGACTACAGGACCCAAGGCAGAATGGTTTCACCAGGGGGCAGTTATGTCAGACCAACCTCGTTGAATTTCTTGACTGGGTGACTAGGGAGGTGGATCAGGGGAGGGCAGTGGACATGGCCTATCTGGACTTCAGCAAGGCCTTTGACACTGTGCCACATATTAGACTATTACACAAACTGGGGAATATGGGTGTGGGCAGGACAGTAGTGTGGTGGGTAGCTAACTGGCTGGGCGGCAGGACACAGAGGGTGGTGATAAATGGCTGTCACTCCACAGAGAGAAGAGTGACCAGGGGCTACCACAGGATCAGTGCTGGGACCGGGTCCTATTCAACATCTTCATCAGTGACATTCGCAGGACCTAGAAGGCAGAATTTCACTGTTCGCTGATGACACAAAGCTCTGTAACAGAGAAGACACACCAGAGGGTGTGGACAGAATGAGAAGGGACCTGCAGAAACTTGAAGAATGGTCAGGGGTTTGGCAGTTGAAATTTAGTGCAAAGAAGTGCAAGATAATGCACATGGGGCACAAAAACCCTGGCACAATTTATCACTTGGGGGTGAGGATACAGCATGCACCAAGCAGGAAAGGGATCTTGGGGTTATCATCTCTAATGACCTCAAGGTAGGGAAACAGTGTGACAAAGCAGCAGGTAAAGCAAATAGGATGCTGGGATGCATAGGCAGGGGCATCACCAGCAGGAAAAGGGAGGTCATAATTCCGCTATACAAGACACTAGTGAGGCCCACCTGGAGTACAGTGTACAGTTCTGGAGACCATACCCACGCAAGGACATAGACAGGGTAGAGAAGGTTCAGAGGAGGGCAACAAAGATGGTACATGGATTGCATCACAAGTCCTATGAGAACAGGTTGAAGGAACTGAATATGTACTCTCTGAAGGAGAGGAGGGAGGGAGAGAGGGGATATGATAGAGACATACAAGTATCTTACACGGAGGAAGAGGGTGCAGGAATACGCTATTTTTAAGAGAAAAAGATGTTCCAGGACTAGAGGGCATGTGATGAAGTTGGAGGAGGACGATTCAGAGGAAACGTGAGGAAGAATTTCTTCACAGAATGGGTGGTGGACAAGTGGAACACCCTGCCAGAGGAAGTGGTGGGGGATGAAACAATCACGGGATTTAAGAATGCATGGGATAGACATAAAGGAATTCTGGAGGTCGGGGTAAGGGGCAACAGACTTCTAGGAAAACATAAACCGAACTTTCAAGCTCAAATGGGCAGACTGGGTAGTCCATAGGCCCTTATCTGCTGACACAATGTATCTATGTATCTATGTAAAACAATTTCACACACACTGTATTCCAAAGTGCTTTACAAGCAATGAGAGACGGGTAGTAAAGTGACTGTAAATGTGTTGTGACAGCCATTTTGCACATCAACATCCATACTCGGCCTTGGACAATTACCAACACTGGTCTACAACATGCAGTGAGCTGGGAAATGGTGGGAAAAGAACTGAGGCCGCTAGGGGCCACCCATGTATTTATAGACCTGAACATAGTGACGTCATTGTGGGCGGCCCCCAGTCAACACTGCTGGTGAAAGCTACCATCGATGAGAACGCCTCTGGCAGATATCCAAGAGTATGACCTGCTGCAAGAGGCCCCCTCGAAGAAGATCTGGTTTTATGGGAAGGGGAATGTCGGCCAAGACACAGGGAAAAAAAATCCTCTACTCTTTCTAAAAGTGTCTTGGGTTCCTTTACTTCCACCTGGACACCCTGCAGGACACCAGAGAAGGGCAGAAGGAACCTCCGGTTTAATGTCTCAACCGAATGATGGTACACCCCAGCAGTACAGCATTCCCCTAGTACTGTATTTTGGTGCCAGCGTTTATGAGCTCAGTCCTGATATTGGACTTGAACCCATGACCTTCTGCCCCACAAGGAGATGTGGTAACAACTAAGCCACACTGACTCCTATATGGTAAAAAACTGGGGGTTTGGCCATACCGGTAGGTAGGTAGGTAGATAAGACAGATGGATAGATAGACAGATTGACTGACTGATTGATTGATAGATAGATTGATAAATAGATAAAACTTTATTTTTCTACAGGTAGCATATCATTAGGGAAAAATATCCCTGTGTACAGAAGGTTGTACATGGTACACTATTTGTAACTGTAACGCAGGTTGTTTTTTCCAACGTGGTACCAATTATTTGTAAAATGCTTTGGTTTTCTGGGAGGAGATCTGAGTGTACCTTAGAATGATCACCTCCTCAGGGCAGGAGGCCAACCGTCTCTGGCTGCCATAGTGCCTCCCAGGGGAACTCATGGAAGAGTGGCAGTTCAAGTTGGGTAGACGTGCTGGCCAAAGCTGTGAGCATGCTTGTGGCTCGTACACGCAGCCAGCTGATGCACACATCTCGGGGGGTGGGAGCACAGGGATCATTCGGCCCCTGCAGTGACCATCAGCCCAGCATGAAGACCAGCTCCTTCACCAACTGTGGACTCTGCCCTCACTGTGACAGGTCAATCATGTCAGCAGAGACATAAGCTGATCTCTAGTGCTCCGTTCAGCTGACAGGGCTGAGTGGTGGCAATGGCGGAAGGGCACAGACGGGAACTAGAGCTGGAGGCAGAAAGATAAAAAAAAACAAACATTTTTTTCCCCTTTTAGATATCACATCTTTGTACAGCTGGCCTTTTTTCTAACTTGGCTGTTTTTGTACATTGTCAATGTTTCTTTGATCAGACAAGGAGAAGGCAGATTACTAACCAGCAAAAGGGAAAAGAAACGTTCTTCAGAAATAACAGCTGGCTACTTTTAAAATTAATAAATGCTGTCTCTGCTACTGCTGGCGACACTAGCTTTTCTGACAAAAGAAACTGGAATTTTGAACACTTACTGTTGGGCCTCCTTCTGTAAAAGCCATGACCTATAAACACATCCTGTTTCAGGGCTTTTCATGCTGATATAAGCTGATAATACCATTTACACAGGGAGATTCTCTGCATTGTTCCCCCACTTCAGTTTAAGAAGGAAAAAAATAGCTTAAACAAACAGAAACATCCTCAGGAGTCACTCCAGGCATGTCTCTCTTTACCGGGAAAGGACAGCAGGCACATTTATTATAAAATAACAGCCAAGATGATTTTCTTTCACCGGCTAGGACTACGAGTGAAGACAAAAAAGAAAGTTCTGCAGCTTCCCTGATTTAATGGCTGTTCTTGTTCCCTGTGATCTAAATGTCATTTCTCGGCAGTAATTAACATCAGGATCAGCAACAACAATGCCAATATCGATATTCATTTTAATTTTTGTTACCAGGTAGATGCAGCAGACAAAAACTGCCTATTTTCAGGCACAACCCAGGAGGATACAGCCAAGCAACAGCAGGGCAACATGTGTATACCAGTGGGGCGGAGCCAGCAGCTGAACTGAGAAGTCACAATTTCTCAGAGCTTCTCAGTGATGGAGACTGGAGCCATTAATATTTAACCAAAATCTTAATAAATCATTCCTACTTCTTAACCATTGGACTTAAAGAGCAACTTTCGACCTGGTCCCCTCAAGAATCACAATGAACCCTAACTTGCCCCCAAATCAAATTCCTCTAATGGTTTCTTTACTCAGTGCCCCAATTTAGGAAGGGAAGGGATCATATTTTGGCTCCGTGGAAACCCACCGAACCTATCCCTTCCACTTCCTTGTACCTCACAGACTGGGATCCGCCCCGATCCAACCCTGCGCTACCACGTTTTGTGACATCACTATATGAAGAGCATGAGGGCGAGCGTCCATTGACATGAATGGGGCTGTTTTAAAAAGTTAAATTTTAGTAGTTTAGATGGCCAGTCGGAATAAATCATGGCCACTGCTTAACTAACAAGGTCCTTATTAGTTAAGCAGTGGCCATGATTTATTCCGATGGAAGTGTTTATGTTTAAAGCATGTTTATTTATTTTTGTGACATAGTTTTTTTTTTGCAGGGATAGTAAATGCTAACACTTTTCTTGTATCTCTTTCTGTTTCTCCTTTTCTTCTTCTTCCCATCTGAATGGTCTTTCTTTTTCTACACTATTCTGACAGACTTGGAATTAACAAATTTTAAGATGGTTTACTTGTTGGCCGGCCCACCGAAGTAGAAGCAGTGCATTCGTCTGTGATGCTGATGACCCGGGTTCGGGAACGGACTCGGGACATCAGAGGGCCAGCTGGGGGGGGAGAAGGATTGAGAGCCCTAGGGACTGCTCTCCTTCTCTGGGGAAGGGTGTGTGTGGGGGCATAGTGTGTCTGGCATGCTACAGACCCCTAACAGAGGCTGGGGGGATCTGCTGTACCAGCGCCATACTAACGGTGGGGCAAGGCGGACGCGGGCCAGCATTGCATGTCCCCACCCCTGTACAGCATACAAAAAAAATACCAGCACTGAGCATGAAGCCCCGCTCCGCCACCAACAATGTCCACTGGGTGGTGTCCCGCTCCATGGCACCGCCCTGGGGGATAAGCCAGGGCAAGTTACCGTTGGCCTTGGGTAGGGGGCACCTGCCTGGCAGCTCCACCCAGGGGGTTAAGCCTGGGCATGGGGAGGCAGTGAGCAGGAGCTGAGATCCCCTGCAGGGGATCAAAATGGGAGCCCCCCCTCAAAAAAAGTTGCTTTACTTGTACCATTATATCTACCACAAAAAAATATAATAATTTTATATTTCTGGTAGTATGTCACAGTGTGTGAGAAAAAGCTTCAGACGAGGCAAATTTACAGGTTTAAAACACACCGTGGTGTGATATTTATTTTTCAAAAGTTCGAAAAATAATAAATGAAAAACAAATTGCAAAGAAAATCGCCACTTAATATCAGTAGCTTCTCACATAGTACAGTCCTGGATCTTAGAGCTCCTAAGACTCTTCTCATCTGCATTCAACAGCTTGTCGGCGTAAACAGTAGACTCTCTCCTGTTCTCCCAGGGCTGAGCCCCACTGGACTGAACCGCAGTGAACTTAGCAAAGAGGTTTTAGTTCTTTTTGGTGGGGTCACCCGACTAAGCCTTTTCTATTTTCATGTCTGGAAATGCTGTTTTAAAACCAAAGAGAGGTTTTGTTTCAGGGGACTTCCTGGTTCAGTTAAAGGTACAGTGGTATATCTCCACAGATACTGACTCTATATATCTCTGATTCATAATGGTTAATCATTTTTATAAAGCATATCACAGTTTTTTGTTTAACTTCATACAGTAACAGGTTTATAGTGTGAATTTATGAAAATACCTTAAGGATTTCTTATAACTGTGCTAATGAAATAATTATTGTTTTATATGGCTTCTGAATCCTTTTTATTTAAAAAGCCTTTATTAACTGTATTTATTCCTATTTAAAATAGCCTCCATGCTTTTTGTACACAAAATGCACTTTACACAACACCTCTCCGGGTTGTTGGCATCATTCCAGGCATTGAATGGGTGGAAACAGAAAAAGAATGAAAAGAGATAACTAGTAGGAAGTTTAGCAGGGACAGTAAAGAGCTATGCTAGAAGGCTGACCTAGGGTATGGAGGAAAGAAGAACCACAAAGAGAAAAGCATTAACTGTTGCGCAACAGAAGTTTTGGTAGCTGGGAAATAAGGAGATAGAAAAGTGGTCCATCAGTCACAGCCGAGGGTGTAGCCTAACTCCGCCACATAGTACAAAAATAACATCTTGGAATATTAGAGGCCTTAATGAGAAAATTAAAAGATATAAGGTAATCAGACATCTTAAAAAAATTGAATGGCAATATCGTTTTCCTTCAAGAGACACATTTGAAACAAATAAAATTGAAGCTTATGAGGCGATAATGGGTTGGTCAAGTAACTGGAGCCAGAGACAGTAATAAAAGGGCTGGAGTACTAATACTCATAAATAAAAACACTCCCTTTGTTGTGCAAGTAGTAGTTGCCGATAAAGAGGGGCATTACTTAAAGGGGTAATGTCAGCTACTGAAGCCATTTTTATGACCCCTCTACTATTTGTGCCTGTAAACTGCAATCTGAACGCAGTTTCTAACACGACTGTCCAATTGTTCCTGGAAAGTGTGTGGACATTCTTACAAAACATGCATTTTACGCAGACTGACCTTATACCTTTTGTGCCCTGCTCCTGCATGTCCCTGCTGTTGAATCCTGCCAAACTCGTGTAAGAACAAGTTTGGCAATTTTTGTTTAAATTATTATTATTAAGGACAAGTGGAGGGAGCTAGATGAATGGGCGTGTGCTCATAGCCCATCCCATACAATGGGCCTTAGAATAACCATGGAGTAATACAACAGGGGAAAGACAATTTTCCTTACACATGAGCACTAGTTTCATACAATATAACAGTACTATAAATTGGTCTTGGATATCTTACTTATTCTTGTCTGATCTCATATAAATCTGAGTACTGAGCGGAACGAATTTCTGTGTTGATACTAACACATAAGTTAGTCTTTTTTATATAGGTCAATTTGAATGTTTAGAAATAATAGAAACGGTGGTATTTATTTTGGATCTATTTAATGTATTGTTCATTTTTGTCTTTCTGTTTTCTGTGTGTATGTACTTGTATGGTTTATCTGAAAATTCAAATAAAAATATATCTCCTTCCCCAACAAAGCTGGATATGGAACATTTATAGATATTCTGGATCACCTATATAGGTTTCTAGACTCAAATATTATACTAGCGGAGGATTCCACTTGTGTTCTAGACCCCATATTAGAGCTAAGAACAAATATTAGCTAGGAAAAGCAGACAAGAATCTTAAATTTGTAGTAGAAACCCTTGACCTAACTGATGTCTGGAAGATACTAAATACTAATACAAATTAACACACTTTTTGGTCACCAGTTCATGTAACCCCCTACAAATGAGGGTTCCTGAAAAGTCTTCCTCGAGCTTGCCTAAATGCTCACTGCCAGGCTGGTATCCTGCATTTTAGCAGTTTAAATGTGATTGCCAGAGAGTGCCTGTATAGCCTCTGTGTACTGCCTCTTTAAGAGCTGCCTGGATTGCAGTCATAAGTAATCTAATAGGGAGCTCTGTTGAAAGATATAACAATTTGCTGAAAATCATTTAGAGTGATAATGATAATGTAGTTTGTCTAACCTGCCTTCTTTGCAGCAAAGACTGTTTTGTTTATCTCTACTATCTTGGTCCTGGTCTGCGAATTGGACCAATCAGTTCTGGTGGGACCTAAAATGGAGCCGGACTACAGGAGCTGTCTGGAGTCAAAATCTGTAGGAATTGTAGTTTGGGGCTTTTGGCACCTTTTTGCACCTGAAGGGGGAGCCTTTGTTGTGACTGACAGACAGATCAGCTAATCAAACCTTTTGGATTCTGGGGAAAGTCCCTGGCTTGCTAGCAGTTGAGTCAGATCTCAGTTGGGAGCTGAATGAGCAAGAGCTTGAGACAGTCAAGCAGCCGTCTGAGTAGTTTTGTATGAGAGAACTGTGGAAAGACCCGAGTTGTGGCGTGCATGTCTGCCTGCTGCCCCTGAGAGGGAGAGCAGAGAATTATTTCGGACTAAATTCAAGTTTGTGAGGATGAAGTAAGCCACTGATTTTTTACCAGCCTCATACCTGAAGAAGACTGAAGATTTGCTGAATGCGATTGGCCTGTCAGGATTTCCAGCTGCTTTTGAATCCCCGAGTTGTGCAGAGACTTTGCGATCATGACTGGAGAGCGGTTTGCCTGATACAGTAGAATTTCCTTACATGTAAATGTGCTGTGTATTGAAAGTGGGTCGTGATTTGGTTCCCCACTGTGTGAACTGTGTTCTGCTTGCTGGTACCATAGAATCCTTTACATGTAAATGTGCTGTGTATTGAAAGTGGGTCGTGATTTGGTTCCCCACTGTGTGAACTGTGTTCTGCTTGCTGGAAGCTTTATCCAGCCTACTCGGACTGAATCCGCGTTCATCTCCATTCAGCCTGGGCCATGCTGGCCCTGCCAGACTACCCCACTGCACAGAGAAAGCCACTGACAAGAGACCTGCCTGGGGATCAGCCCCCTGCTCCATGCTTGAACAGGAACGACGCCTCAGTGAATTATGTGGGCTGTGTTTCTCCTGGCACTCCAGATTAACCACCTGCTGTCTCGATTTTCATCCAGTTTATGTCCAGTCTTGGGTATCATGAGTAATCATCCGGGTAGCTCCCTGCAACAACAGCCTAATCTAAAAGTGTGTCATTTGATTGTCTTGTTGTTTTCTTTTCACTAACTGAGCCCTCTGGCTCCTGATTACAAATAGTTTGTGTTGTGCATGTTGTTTTTCTTCCATCACAGGGCTCCAACCAGCTTCAACGTTCCTGGCTAGCCCACCATTCTCCATCTGGGTACCCAGGGTGTGTGACTGTTTATGGACCCTGAAGTGCATGCATAACTGTTTGATTGACAGCCTTTAAGCAAATTAACCTGATTACGCCCCTCCCTTGTTCCAGTCCCTTAAATAAATCAGATCTAACTCTTTTTTGCATTTACCCTGACTGTGGTTCCAATTTGTGAAAGAGTACTGTACTGCTGTTATTTGCTGTGTATAACCTTATTTTGCAGGGGGTCCCCAGGGTCGGGTCAGAGGAAAGCCCTGGTGGTAAGTGCAAACAGTGTGGGTACTTGTGTGGTGTATCAGGGGTATTGTGAAAGTGATTATTGTGTATTGTTCTGGCCACTAGTAAGGAAAGAGGGGGGGTTACAGTATCCCGGAGGGCTGTGCCCAGGTTAGCTTGACCACTACCAACCCAGACCTCCGGGTAGAGGCACCCATTTCAGAACTCAGGCCCCTTAACCTGCTACTAGCCAAGCAGGCAGGGGTAGTAGCCCTTGGGATAGCGCCACCTAGCGATTACATTCATAAAACAGGTTCAAGGATCAATCAAATTTTTAATCTGGTCACTCATCAATATCTGTAAGTACTGTAAGGAGAGCTAAAAACACAGAACGTAACAGATGGCACCGAAATACATCCCTGTTAGAAGATGCTTCAGTTATAGAAAAGGTTACAAAAGAAATAGCCTACTTCTTAGAGATCAATAAACCCTCAGACACATCATGGTCCACCAACTGGGAGACAGCGAAATGCACCGTTAGGGGGCATTTCACAGGAATATCTTCTAAAAGTAAACAAAAAAAAGAAAAAACAGAGACAAATGATAACTGATGAAAAAATGGAAAAGCTCAAGAAAATAGAAACAGGACTGTTGACAGATAATTTAGAGAGAACATGTAAGGAATGGTCAAAACTGTGCAATGAATATAATGACCTCTTGAAAGCTGTATTAGGAAGGCAAAAAGGACACTGAATCTGACCCAAAACCACAGAGATTATTGGCGATTAGGCTCAGAAATGCTAATAATACTACCAACATTTTCAGTATAATAGACGACAGTACAAATAACATAATAAGAGGCCCTACAGGTATTAAGAAAGATTTCAGCACATTTTACTCTGCTCTATACAATAATACTGACTGCTCTTTTTCTGAGTATGCTTTCTCTAACTTCTTTGAAAATTTTACTCTCCCTAAAGTAACAGTAGAACAAGGAATGGAGTTAGAAAAGCCATTTAGTGAACATGAAAGAAAAGAAGCAATTATTTCCCTAAATAAGAATAAATCACCAGGGTTGGATGGTTTTCCTTAAATTTCTATCCCAATTTCACAGAAGAGGTTACTCCTACATGTTTATTGTACAAGATGTTTTCAGCAGCATGGTAGAATAAAAGGTTATCAGACATTAGAGTCAGGGATAATTACTGTGTTACGGAAAACAGACAGGGACTCAGAACAATGCAACAATTATAAACCCATAACATTAATAGACTCTCATACTAAGATCCTTGCTATGGTAATCTCAAATAGGCTAAGTTATTCAGTATTTAATACTGTCACAGCACGCTGGATTCTTATAAGGTTGACATGCAGCAGATAATGTAAGGAAGAGTCTGTGTATTATAAAAACAGCTGACCAAGGTAAGACACCTACTGCCCTAATTTCTTTAGACACTGAAAAGGTGTTTAACTATTTTGAACAGAAGGACATGTTTAAGGTCCTAAATCAATTCAACTTTCTAGATAACTTCATAAGGTAGATAAAATTACTCTATACCACACCTCAGGCAGTGGTTTGATAAATGGGGAAATCTCACTCTATAATGATATTAAAAGGGGGACAAGTCAGTGCAGCGGTTGGATTTCCACTTGTGACACCAGCAACCCGGGTTTGGGAATGGACTCGGGTGCTAGAGGGCCAGCCGGGAAGAGAGGGCTTGAGCATCGGATGACTGCTCACATTCTTTCGGGGGGAGGGCAGGGAAGCGACCCGGCACTTGCTGACCCCTGGTGGAGTCTGGGGGCATGGCAACGCGCGGGGTCCCACTAACTAATGGGGCATGGTGAACATCGCAAATGCCTGACGTTAATGGCACGCCACGCTCCCAGGGAGCAAATGGGAAAATAAGCCCTGTGGCCAACTGGATGACAGTCGCCAGCTCCCACTGCCACATGACCTCGAGCAGTGAACAGACCACCCCAGCAGCACCTGGACCAAGAATTGCACTGGCTGCCCCACCGGTGCCTTCCCTCTTGAAGGAGAGGGACCCACACGGTGAGAGGTTACGTCCGGGTTACCGGGGGTGCTGCAATATGGGGTGATGGGTGGCTGCACTGAGGCAATGCAGCAGCGAGGGGCATAGGAAGGCCTGAAGGAGAGGCCGGGTGGAGCTGGGAGGAGCAAAAAAAAAAGGGGAGGGGGGACAAAGCAAGGTTGTCTGCTTTCTTCTCTCGTTTATCTTGTCTTTAGATCCACTGCTGCAAAAGTTAAAAGAAGAAGAAGAAATAGAAGGAGTTGTTATTAAGGGGTAAGAAATACATCTGAGGCCCAGTATTCAGGTGTTTGCCTGTGCAAAGCGGGTTTTGTGCTACAGCCCAATATTCAAACGGCTCCAGTACATGGGCAAATGGGGTAGTGCCCGCACAAACCAAAAAGGGGAGTATGCAAATGGTGGGGGTGGGGACAGGAATACTGGTGCAAGCCGATATTCTGCAGATTTGTGTGGTGCAAAAGGGGTTTGCGCAGTCGTTTTGCACTGTGTAAATACTGCCCCCTGCAAAATCCTTTAATTTCATGCAACCCTAGTGGCTGATGGAGGTAATACGGCCAACCAGCCAGTTGGCCGCTAGGGAAGCATACCCGCCTCCATGGCATGTGCCCCCCCACCAGCCCCTAATGTAAGATAGAGAAACCTGATGATAATGGTGCCTCTCCTGATCACCAGCCCCCAAGTAGGAAAAAAAATCATCCCTGGTACTAGTGGTCCCGCTCCCACCAATCGCCAGCCCCAAATAGAAAAAAATCATCCCTGGTGGCAGTGGTCCTCCCTCTCCCTCCGATCGCCAACCCCCATGTAGAATTAAGCATCCCTGGTGCTAGTGTTACCCTCCACCCACAAATTGCCAGCCCCCAAGTAGAATTAAACATTCCTGGTGCTAGTGATGCCCCCCTCCCTCCAATTGGCAGCCCCTAAGTAGAATTAAGCATCCCTGTACTAGTGGTGCCCCCCTCTGATCTCCATCCCTCAAGTAGAATTAAGTATCCCTGGTGCTACTGGTGACCCCCCAATCACCAGTCCCCAAGTAGAAAAAAATGTTCCCTGGTGGTAGTGGTCCTCCCCCTCCCTCCAATCATCAGCCTGGATTGAAGCAAACCCCTCCCTGGCATCCAGTGGCCACCCCCCCTCCACAGCAGCACTCTGTCCTATAAATGAGAGGCAAACACTCTGCCTGGACATACAGCGGCTGACTAAGGAGGTGTGAGGAGGGCTGTGTCAGTTGCTGTATGCACCTGCAGCACCACAGATACCGCTATGGTAATTGGGAGGGGGGGGGTTCCAGTGCCATAGGACACCAGGAAGGGGTTTGTTTTAATCCAGGCTGGTGATCGGAGGGAGGGAGGACCACTACCACTATGGAACTTTTTTTTCACTTGGGGGCTGGCGATCAAGGGGCACCACTAGCACCAGGGATGCTTAATTCTACTTAGGGGCTGGCGATTGAAGAGAGGGGGGGCACCACTAGTACCAGGAATGCTTAATTCTGCTTGGGGGCTGGTGAACTGAGGAAGGGGGACCACTAGCACCACGAATAGCAATGAATATCCTGGACTGGGGTGGAGTAGCACTGTGCTACCAGACTCCAATACCCATGCAAATGGACCCATAATGGGCATCGAAATGTCCTCTTAGCACCTTGCATGCCCCATGGGCTCATCTGCATGCGTACCTTTAAAAACTGCAACTAGCACTCCGGCGCTATCAACTCTTGGGGCCAGTTTTGGGAGCCATATCTGGGTAGCGCTGCCTGACTTGGCGCTGTCCTGACATGACCCTACAGTCAGCTGGTTACCACCAGACTTAATATACCACCCTGGGACCCCTGGGCAATTCAAAAGCGCAGCACAAACATTTGCGCTGCACTTTGCACCCCACTGAGTATCGAGCCCCTGCTCTGCTTATGTGGATGATATTCTACTGACTATTTCGAACCCACAGAACACAATACCAAAAATAATAAACATAATGAATGACACTGGGAATCTCTCTGGTTATAAATATTCAGATAAATCCTAGCTATTGTCACTAAGCAGTTCTTATACAAAAATGGTGCTCTAGATAGTGGGCTTGACTAGTCTGAAGGAGAAATGAAATACTTAGGAGGTACACTTCATAGATTGTACAAAAACGTTGCCAAAGAAAATCTCGGACACCTTAAAAATACAGTGGAAGAAGATCTAGAATGTTGGAACCTGCTTCCACTTAATCTGTGGGGGAGAACTGATTCTGTTAAAATGACTACACTACCTAAAATGCTTTATTTTCTCATGTAATGACCAATTTCATTCCAAAATAGTGGATTAAAAGTATTCACATTCCATAAATAAATGTATCTGGAATTATAAACAACTGAGGCACGCTTACTACAAGCTAACAAGGCCGAAAGAAAAGGGAGGGCTGAAATTATCTCATTTCTACATCTACTGTCTATCTTGTAGCGCGCTGCATCTGAGTATTCCAAATGGCTCCATATTAACAATAATGATTTGTACACGCCAGAATGGTTAAACATAGAACTAGACATTCTTAAAGAATGCAACATCTAATAAAAAGAAAATTAATAGCATAATTATAACAGACTCTTTAAGACAATGACATCACACAGCTAGCTGCTTTATTAGATCTAAATTTGGGTAAGTGCCCGCAACAACCTACTTGGGTCCGGCCCAGTGGCGCGCTGAGGGTTGAGGAGCTGGACACCACATCTCATGCCATGCCGGTGACCCGGGTTCAGGAGCGAGCTGAGGTCAAAGGGGGAGGGCAGGATTGAGTGTCTGGAGGATGGCTCTCCTGTCCTGGGAGGGAGGGTGGGACAGATCCCAAGCTAGGGTGGCTCCTGGTGGTGACAGAGGGCACAGCAGCTTGTGGGTCCTACAGCCAGGGGGTTGACTGCAGCGGTGATCCTGTGGATGTGCTCGGGAGTGAGCACGCCCATGCCAGATGCATTGCACGTCCGAGCCATCAGGGACAGGACGCACAAAGGAAAAATGCCCTGGAGCCTTAGTAGGCAAAGGTGGGTCGAGGGACAGACCACCATGGCCAACGCAGGATCCTTCAGGCCTGCCTCCAGATGCTCCCTGCGTAAGAGTCCTGGCCGCCTACTAGATTTCAGAAAGGTTGCCAATGGAGTTGGCAGTCCCACCCTGGGGGGCTTAGATCCAGTGGGTCGGCGGACCAGGATGAGCAGAGCAGAGTCCCCTCTCCCTCTGGTAGGTAGGCTGGGGATTTCAGGCGGGCGGGATCAGGTCTGTCAAGTGCCCCACTGGAGAGAGTCTGGGGGTCCAGTGAGACAGGAGCATAAAGACTCGACAAAAAAAAACACAGAAACATAGAATTTGACGGCAGATAAGGACCGCTTGGCCCACCTAGTCTGCCCATTTTCCTACCTAACAGATAAGCTGCAGATCCTAGTTAACCAACAGCTTACTTCCTCCTACCCCCCCACTAGGACTGCCTTATGTCTGTCCCATGCATTCTTGAATTCCCCCACTGTTCTTGACTCCACAACCTCCTCAGGAAGGCCATTCCATGCATCCACCACCCTCTCCGTGAAAAAATACTTCCTCACGTTGCCCCTGAGCCATCCCCCCTCTGTCTTCAAATTGTGCCCCCTTGTTCTTGCACATCTTTTTTTCTGAAAGACAGAAACACAGGTACGGATCTGTTTTTTCTTTTTTTTCAAACACATTTTATTATATAAGGGTAACACACATAATGAAAAACACAAAAGGAAAAAAGAAAAAATGCAACTGTAACGCAAGATACTCAGCATTCTACATTTACAGTTATGCATGTAGGAAATCTCATAACAACTTATAATCTATGTATTTATACTAACAAATACGTATGCATTTTATCCAAAACACAATCAAATTCACATTATAACTTGTATTACCTTTATCTGCAGGTTCTCTACATACATATATATGCGAATGAAGTTAGTTTGGGTTTTGTTTAGTCTGAAGGACCCCTCATATGGTATCCTTCTACCTAGTTAGGTGATAACCATCTCATAAAGGGATCACAAGTGGCATTATATTTATCTAGCGACCTTGGCAGGGATATTTAGGCTGGGGCGCAAGCCTGGGCGCAGCGCAACTGGGATGCGTCAGGGCGTGATCTGGGCGACATTCAATAGTGCTGCGCCACGGCCTAGCACTGTTGAATATGGCACTGTGGCCGCCCACACTGCGCCAGCGCAAGTGGCAAGTGAGGAGCAGGGGGATGCGCCAGCACAAGTGCAGTTGCGCTAGGCACAGGAACCGCGATATTCAGTGGTCAGTATGCAAATGGGGCCATTATGCATGCAAGGTGAAAATGGGACCATTTGCATGTCATTATGGCCCCATTTGCATGCATATGGGCCGATCCCTGGTGACTTGCACCTGGCACCCCGCCAGGCTGCAGCCGTCGGGGACCGATGCCCCCTGCACCTCAGTGGTAAAGCGCCCCAACATCCGATCATGGGCTTCTTAACAGTAAATTCCTCTCTGGTGGTCCAGTGGACCTGCTCCCCAGCCCGATCGCGGGCACTGTTAAATGTATTTAATCCCTGGTGGTCCAGTGGACCTGACTTCCATTCACATATCGGGACTGTGTTGTACAGTATGGTCTGTACGCCGATAATCATGCTGTGGACCAATGAGTGTACAGCCGTACTGTACAGTGTCAGTCGGTGGGCGGCCAGGCAGCTTGCAGGTGAGCAGCTGCCGCCCGCCGCTGACTGGGGGGGGGGAGAGCAGGGTGGCGGGACTGAGTGGGTGGGTGGGGGGTACCGCTGGACCACCAGGGATTGTTAAATTTACAAAGCCCGCGATCGGGCTTGGGAGTGGGTCCACTGGACCACCAAGGATACTATTATTTTAACTACACCCGTGATCGGGCTGGGGAGCAGGCCCACTGGACCACCAGGGATAGGATTATTTCTACAATGCCTGCGATCGGGCTGGGGGGAAAGTCCACTGGACCACCAGGGAGTTTCTTCCTACTGGAGCCTGCGAGTGGGCAGGGGGGCGCAACGACAATGGACCGTAGCTCTGGAGGTCGGGTGGTCACCCACAGCTGGCAGCTGTCATGCTGTGCCCTGCAATACGGCAGCTCACCTGTGGGTGGCCAGGCCTTGCTCCTCTTTTTTTTCAGCGGATTTTTCTGCCCCCCTGTGTGGCGCAAGGCAGGTGTGTGTGCATGCATTTGCGCCACACATCCCGGGCTGAATATCGGGATGTGCCGAATATGCATGGGTACGGCCCCCGCACTTGCACTGCATACATTACTGGTGCACCCTGGTGCATCAGGATTTGCGCAGCTCAAAATCCCCTTTTGAATATTGCGCCGGGGTGCATCAGCGGGTTGCGCATGGTGCAACCCCTTTGAATATCCCAGCACTTGTGTTTAAATGACCGATCCTCTCATTAAGGGCTATGTTGACTAGATGCTTGGACCAGTCATCAAGACTGAGTGGATTTATTTCTTTCCAATGCCACAGGATTATACGCTTAAATCCTAGGGCTACTAACATGAGCCACTTCTTTTCTGCAGCATTTATATTTAAAAGATTACATGTATCACCCAGTGTGAATACCTCTGGCTCAAAAGGCAGATTTGTCTCTAGAATTTGAATGAATACTTTCCAAATAGTTATCCAAACTGGCCTAATCCTGGGGCATCCCCATAACGTATGGAGTAGCTCCACCTGCGCATGACCACATCTCCAACAATTACTATCAGTAGCAAGGCCTAGCCTGTATAACTCAGCCGGGGTAAAGTACCAACCATGAAGCATTCTGAATTGCAGAAGACGGCCTTGCAAGTCTTTTCTGGCTTTGTAAGCATTATGCCACATGACATTCCATGAAGACTGAGGGATTGTATTTCCTAATATACTTTGCCAAACATCCCTGGTCTTACTATTCAGATCTAGGCCTACATCTATGGACATCTTGTAAAGTTTCACTGCTCCCCCTTTACCCATCACCACTGTAGTCAACCGATCAAATTCTTTAGAAGGGAACACAACAAAATTTGCATCACGTATTGTTCTCAACGCATCTCTAACTTGCAGATATGTGTGAAACTCTGTATAAGGCAATTTATATATTTCTCCGAGTTCAATAAATGATCTGAGGATACTGTCAGCAGGATTTACCAACTCTCCTACTGTCAGTATACTGCTGCTTTCCTGTACTTGGTTATTTAATTAAGCTCCCCTCGATTTAATCATTGGATTCCACCATACTGGAGTGTATCCAAGGGGTAATAGGGGAATTGATAAAGAACTGCTGAACTATTTGATGTAATACGACACCCCTCTCAAATACGGGTGCAAGGCTATGTTGTGTGGGTAAATACCAAGTATATGATATAATGAGTATGGATTGACTATAACCCTCCCCAACCCCCTAGCACTGCAGACAGGTACGGTGAAGGACTGCTACTGTGTTCAGCTCCACGCAGTTAGAACGCCTGGAGCTTGTGAAGGTGCCATTTTTAAATATCAACACCACATACACCTGTCGGCACAGTTGTGGAGATAGTTTATTTTCTGCAGTATTTGCTGAAACAGTGTACTTTTACGTTGACTTTCTGCTTCACCTTAATTTAAATCAGTTTGATAGTTATTCTTGCTAGTAATCGGCGTAGTTGGTGAGCTTACTAGGGGTGCCGAAAGTGAAGCTGCATTTTCCACATGCACCTTAATTGCCTGAACTGTACCAAATTGATAGCAGATTTCTTGCCAGTCACTGCGTAGTGGCAAGCTTCTAAGGCTAGTAAAGTTAAACCGCATTTCATAATTTGAACGGAACACGCCACTCAGTTCCCTGTACCCCCGCCCCCAAAAGTCTTGTTACTATTTAATCCCCTACCTCTCTCCTCAGGCTGCTGCGGTCCTCCTCCGTGGTGAAAAGGGACCCATCTGGCGGTCGCGAGGGTCTCGGGAGAACCCTCCTCCACCCCCCAGCACTGCAGACAGGTACGGTGAAGGACTGCTACTGCGTTGAGCTCCGTGCAGTTAGAACGCCGGGAGCTTGTGAAGGCCCCGCTGACGCAAGCGTCGGCTCCCCACCACCACCCTTGGTGAGCGCGCTCTTTTATAGGACTCTTGGAGCCTTGAGCAACCAATCAGCCCATTTCTCCCTCTGCAGCTTATACTGCTCAGCCACTAGGGTCATATGCTGCATTATCTCAACTTTTGCAGGTTTTCCCTTGGCAATGCCTCACGTTCTAGCTGCTATACTACAACTATTCCTCTTGCTCTACGTGCAGCTACCCAATCAAACAACTCCCCCTGTCACCCTCCAGGGCATCACACCGCTTCTATACCCACTATGGCTGCCTGACTGGCAGTTGCCTCTACCTTTAACCCTCAAGTCCTCCACAATTCAGGAATCCATAGCCACCTACCCCTTTTGTACTGTTCCCACTAATCTTGCTGCCCCCCCAGACCTCTGCTCCAACTCGCAACACCCTACACGTAGCACCCTCTGCCATCCCTACAACCACTACCGACCTTGCCATCCGAGACTCCTACCCCTGCCCCCTGTCCCCTCACCTTGTCTCCTACTACTGGGCACACCCCACTTAACTAGCCTCCCCATCCCCACATTCCCCACCCCTAAAGGGCCCCTGGGTGGTCACGTACGACCTCACAAGGCCTTAAAATGGCACCCAATTCACAGGTTCTTCCTCCTCCTCCTCCTGCTGCTCATGTCAGGTAACGTACACCCTAACCCTGGCCCTGCCGTAACTACCGCGCCTCCACACCCTCCAACTAGCGGACTACGCATTGCCACCCTTAATGTCTGTAGTCTTCTTAAAAAGTGAGACTCCTTCCAGGGCTGGGTCCACCAGCACCTGCCAGATATCACTGCGCTTAGTGAAACCTGGTTCTCTCCATCCACCCCAGACTCGTCGCTAAATCTCATAGGGTACAACCTTTACCGGGCAGACCGAAAGAGTAAACGCGGGGGGTGGCTGTGCCGTTTACACTAAAGACTTCCTACGAGGACAACTTCTTCCCACGCCCCAGCTACAACCTGTCCCACAGGCCCTCACTATAAAAATCACACTGGGAACCTCCAAATCCCCCCCTCCCCCCTCATCACCACCATCTACATCCCTCCCAGAGAGCAGAAGGTGGCCTTCCACTCTGTTCTGTCCTACCTGACCACTCTTCCGCCACAAGCTGAGAAAATCGTACTAGGAGACTTTAATATTAACTGGCTTGACAAAACTGCCGCACCATACGTAGACGCCGCTACTGCCCAAGACCTTACGCAAGTCGTCACATCCCCAACAAGACTTAACCAGCGCACTGGGTCCTCCTCCCTGCTGGACCTGGTATTCATCAACCGCCCCACTAAAATCACCTGTACTACTGTACTCCCAAACGCCCTTAGTGACCACTCCCCTGTACTCTGCTCCTGGACGTGCAAATCACTCAAAGCACCCCCCAGATTAATCTATCAGTGCAAACTTGCGCAACTCAAAAGGTATCTTAGGACTATGGACTGGTCCTTCGTCATGAACGCCCCAGATACCGACCGAGCCCTTGACCTCTTCATCCTTGCCTTCAACACCATCTGTGATATATTTGCCACAATTACCAAAAGGATGGCCAAAGGGAACCCGGCGCCATGGATCTCAGAACATCTCCTGGATCTCATGCGGGCCAGAGACTCACTATGGCACCTCTCCAACGAGACTGGCCTGCCAGCTGACAGGCAGAACTATAGAGAGGCTCGGAACAAATGTACCTGGTCCCTGCGCAAAGCTACAGCAGAGTACTACAAGACCTCCCTCACCAACTCATGAGACTCAGGACGAAAGTTCTGGGACAATATTAAAGACCTGTGTGGAAAAGCTCCCAACACCTCCCTTAGTCAGATTAGGGTTGATGGGTGCCTTACCTCTGAACCAGCACGTACAGCCGATGCCTTCAATGACGCATTCTCTAACCTCAGCTTGGTTCTCCCCCCAAACTTCTTTGACCCTCCTCCGGACACACCTCCCACACCTCCCACCCCCCCAACAACCCCACCCTTTCACCTGTGCAGCATCTCACCTAAGGGCGCCGAGCCTTATCTCAGAAGGGCACCAAGTCATCGTCTCTCTCTCTCTCCCCGAGGTCCTCAAACCCCTCACCCACATACTAAACAGCTCCTTACGCCTAGGGAAGTTCCCCTCCCACTGGAAATCTGCCCATATCACGCCGATATTTAAAAACGGGGACCGTGTCCTCACTAACAACTACCGACCTATCTCCATTCTCCCACCCCTATCCAACGCCCTTGAGAGGATAGTCTCAGACCAGCTAACGGACCACCTAAACAAATACAACCTGATTAGTATGCACCAACACGGCTTCCGGAAGGGGCACAGTACCATCACTGCCCTCCTGGAACTCACCTCTCATATCCACTCTGCTTTAGACCAAGGTCAAATCTCTGGGGCTGTCTTCATCAATCTCACTAAGGCGTTCAACACAGTGAACCATTCCCTCCTGCTATCTGCACTGACCAGGACTGGATTCTCTCAGGATGTCCTTGGCTGGTTCTCCGACTACCTGTCTAACCGTTCCCCGCAGGTCAAAACTGGAGACACCGTATCAAGTAGGCTTCCTGTCCTCTCGGGTGTCCCGCAAGGGTCTGTCCTTGGACCATTACTGTTCAGCCTCTTTCTTAACTCCCTCCCCAGTACCTGCTCTGGGAACCTTCTCCTCTATGCGGACGATGCCTTACTGTACTCCTCCAACACAGACTCACTGCAACTCCACCTCTTCCTCCAGTCCTCCTTTAGATCCACAGAAAAATGGTTCACCTCTCATTGGCTTATCCTGAACTATTGCAAGACTAAGGTTATGTACTTTTCCCACTCGCTCAATACTAGAAAGGAACTATGCCCTCAAGTACTAACTGCCAATCAGACCTCCCTGGAGCAAGTGGACTCCTTCAGATACCTTGGCTTAACACTTGACCCTGCACTCACCTTCCACCAACATATCCACCTCCTATCTACTGCCCTCAATGTGCAGCTAGGGCTCCTGTATCGCCTCAAACATTGCTTTACCCCAAACGCTTTGAGGCTTGCTGTTTCCTCCTCTGTCCTCTCCTGCTAGTTATGGCCTAGTCATCACAGGCGGCAAACTCATTGGCCCTCAGCAGACTACGTATTTCCTAATAAAGCCTGTCTCGCCTCACCTTGGGCTGCATGACCGTCTAACCACACATGCTCTCTATATAACGATACCAACTGCTGAACCTTGACAACAGGATTAAGTTCCACACCTGTCTCATGGCAAAAAAAATAGCTGTAGGCCTCTACCCAATAGGACTCACACCACTAATAAGACCGGCCCTGACACTCTAGCACACTCGTAGCTTTGGTAAGCAACTCCTCTCTGTCCCTCACTGCCGTACTTCCCAATACCAAAGGTCCTTCAGCTTCAGAGCCCCTTCCTGGATGAATGGTCTGCCCACACCACTTACAAAAGAGAGAAGAATCGGCCCATTCAAAACTGCCCTCAGAGACCTCCTACAGTCCTCGAATCACTGTGATTGCCACTGAAATACCTTACACTATTCTGACTGGCATAGGCTGTGGCCGGACTCCTCTCACTCCCTGCCTCAACCTGTGTCCCCTTAGTCTAGTTCTACACATGTTGGCTATCTGCATAGTATGTTTGCACTAACCTTTCCCTAGTTATTATTGCTTACACTGTTAGCCTCACAACTGCTACTGTAACTAACTGACTATGTACTGCTGTACTGCTATGTAACCTGTCTTTCTCTGTTTGTAATACTTGTGACGTGGAACCTTTGTAAAGGAGTCTCTGACTCAAAGGTATTTCCGAATCTCCAATAAATAAATAAATAAATAAAAATATCCTGCTCGTATTTAACCCAGAGGGGTGTACTATTCCCTTTTAAGAGCCAAAAACATGTTTGTCTGTACACAAAGGCCCGATGGTAGTTTTTGAAGTTAGGGAGGCCTATTCCTCCATATTGCCAGGTTTTCCTTAGTTTCACTACACTGAGTTTAGCACGTTTCCCTTCCCATAAAAAATGCTGATAAGGGAATCTAACTTTTTAAACCAAACTGGACTTAATATCCATGGGGATGTTTTGAAATAAGTATAAAATTCTGGGCGCCAACATCATTTTAAGAGCATTAACCTTGCCCCACAGTGACAGGTTTAGTTTGCCCCATTTATTGAGATTAATGCAAATTTCTTCTAACATTGGCTTTATGTTGATTCCTACCAGGTTCTCTATCTGACGCGGAATCTGAATACCAAGATAGTTGATAAGTTCACTCCCCCATTTGAGATTATATTGGGAGCAAAGCAACCTAATGTGTTCTTTATTACCAATCAATGGGAGAATTTCAGATTTAGACCAATTTATGGACAAACCTGAGATTAGCTTGAAACTTTCCAATACATCTATGGTCTGCCTTAGGGATCTATGAGGGTTTGACCATGATAATAACATACCATTTGCATATGTCACCATCTTGTGATCCATACCAGGCCCACCCTGGAAATGAGCTCGCTCAACGGTGTTCCACCTGGTGAAATAAAGATTGACTGATTAATATTCTTGAAGGATATACCTGATATTATGGCATCTTGTCTGATAGGGCACAGCAAGCATTCCAGTGCTAATACAAGTAGAAGTGGGGAAAGCGGGCATCCCTGTCTAGTTCCTCTTTCAAGTGAGAATTTGTCAGATAGTATTTTATTAGTACACAGTGCACAATGTGTATACCTTAGATATAAAGCTGTCTCCTAACCCAAAAGCACGCAGCACCTCATACACGTACCGCCACTGACAACTCATTTAAAACTCACTGCTGTTCTTAATGTCAGCGCATTTGCAGCTCAAATCACAGCTCCTTATCAGTCACATGCAAAATTACTAAATTGTAGTCTGTACATGGCAGGACGAATGCCCCCTCCCTGATGACCCCACCACTAGGGAAAAGCTGTGGTGGCTGTTGTAGGGAGTGACCCGTGTCAGGACTGGTGCTTGCTGGAAGCAGCCTGAGAGCTGAATAGTGGACACAGATATAAACAGCAGATCACAAAACATAAGAAATACTGTGGTAGTAGTGGTGACTGTGGGGAGGGGGGGGCAGTGACATTCATTAACATAAAACAATGCCACTGTGCCCATTCATATAAGTGCACTGACATGCAAACTCTTAATCAACTACGTGCCCCTCTGCAGTGTTGCCGAAGGGAAATCCTGCACACTTCCTGCTCTTTTCCTCCACCAGGCTGTAAAAATAGACTTTTCCAACAACTGCATTCAGGTTCTCAGTCCATGTTCTAACAGAAGGCCTTCTGTTTGTATATCTGAAATTAGTGTTCGTTCTGCGGTTTTGAAAACATTTTGACCTGTCTGTAGTGGGGGTGGGGTGGGGTTGACCCTCACAACCTGGCTGTTAGGGGCCGGCCTGGTGGCATGGAGGGCTAAGGCCTGCCCTGCCAGCGACCCATGTCCGGGAATGAGCACAGGTTGCCGGGGGTCGATGGGGTGGGAGAGGATTGAGCGTCCTAAGGACTGTTCTCCTATCCCAGGGAAGGCTGGCTAACCATCTCGGCCCAGTACTGCCACTGGGTGGAGGCCTGACAGCAGTGCAGATGTGAGCAACATGAAGGGAGTGGTTTGCGGCTGTGCAGGATATGTGCACCTCCAAGCACACGTACTGACGCCACAGCATGGGGAGGGACGCAGAAACCCCAGAATAAAGGTATGGAGGACAGGCTAGGTGACGCCTTGCCCACTGTGCCATGACCTGTCCATCACTCTGGCTCAGGGACAAATGTCTGGAACTGCTCTCTGGAGGAGTGTCTGTGTGTGTGTGTGGGGGGGGGTGGATAGCTCCACAGCATGGCTGTAGGGAAAAACAAGACCCAACCTCTGGGAGTTAAGACATAGCCACAGTACACTGGGACAGGGCTGAAGAGCTGCCTATTCTGCCTAGGACAATAAAGGTGTTATGGCAAAAAATAAAAAAAATAAGAACTGCTTGTCTATAACCAACATCTGCATATTTTACGATGTACGTATTTCATGACTGCTTAATCTGCTTGCCAATAAACAGTGTTTACCAAAAAAAAAAAAAAAAGGCCAGCTGGAGAAAGGTTTCAATGGTCTTCCAACTTTTGTCTTCAGTCCTGTGGCATTTTTGTGCCAGCTTCCAATGTAACTACCAGTCTCTTAGGCTTTGGGCTGCTAAAAGCATCCCTCACCTACTGAACATGGAGAGATGCAGTAGATGAGAGCCACAAAGTATGTATTTCCCCATTTGGACAAACCTCCACAGGTTTCAGACCTGTACAGGCCTGCAATGACTGGACTTGACAGGTTTTGTTTTTGTCAGACTGGGCTGCCTTAACCCAATTTCAAAATCTGTTTCCAATATGTGCTGAAAACACGCATAGCAAAATGTGTTTTTTTTTTGTGTGGGTGGGGGTGCTTAGTTATACTCATGTACTTCTGAAATGAAACAGAAAATGTCCAGGGGTTGGCTACCATCCATCAATCTAGCCCTAGGGGAGTCATGAGGTATGAGATGAAGCCAAGTGCCTTATGCCTCTGGTGTTAAAGCGGCAGTGCAAGTATCTGGTGAAAATTTTGACCTATACATTTTTATGCTATTTTAGATTGCCACTTACCTCCTGACTTGTATGATGCCCTTCTTTCCACAATCTGAGTCTGCTTTAGTACTTTTTTCACGTTTGAAATAATACAAGGAGCACTCCTTTTAATATGGCTCAGACCAGGTTTTTATCAGTATTTACAGTTGTTTTTGAAAACCTATTGTTCCATAAAGTCAGAGAGCAGTGCCTGCTGCTTAATTCTTTTTTTTTATGCTCCCAACTGACACCCTGGCTGATCCTCCTCATGGATCTCCTCACCCAGCAGCCCCTGACCCCACTGCCCCACATCACAGCCAGCCCAGGTAACCCCAATGTATCCCTTCAGCGGGTGGGTCCCTTACCCTCGTAGGGGATGAGCCTTTCGGCCATACCAATGAATTGAGCGCTGCTGAGGCAGCAGACGGAGGCCTGGGAGCTCAGCAGTGAGGGTCCAGGAAGGCCATCACCTGGTCAGCCAGAGCGCCATTTTCCATGTTTTCTCACCAGGGAGTGGCATGCCATGGACGTTAGGGCATACGCCAACATCTGCCATTCCCCTAGTAATCTGGCGCCTGACATCCTGCTGTGCTCCCAGCCTCCACCAGGGGCCAGCAGATGCCAGGCTGCATTCCCACCTCCCCCGGAGAAGGTGAGCTGTTGCCGGATGCTCCATCCTTCTCCCCGGCTGGCCCTCCAGAGACTCGGGTCCATTCCCAAACCCAGGTCGCCAGCGTCACAGACAGAAATCCAACCGCTGCACCAATGGGTTGGCAAAATTATTCATTTTAGTCACAACAGAAGTGATATGTAAACAACTGATGGGCAAAAACAGCTGTAAATACTGATGAAGACCTGGTCCAAGCTGTACTAAACGAAGCACTGCTTTTATTATTTCAAACATGAAAAAAGAACTAAAGCAGACTCAAATTGTGGAAAGAAGGGTATCATACAAGTCAGGAGGTAAGTGGCAATCTAAAATAGCATAACAAAGTATAGGTCAAAATTTTCACCAGATTCTTGCACTGCTGCTTTAAATTAACAAGCCCCTAAATGGTCTCCTGCACCCCTCCCTCCTCCCTGCCTGTTTTCTAATACACCCCATGTCTATCCCATGCATGCTTGACCTTCCTCACTATTTTTGCCTCCACCACTTCCACTGACAGCATGTTCCAGGTGTCCAAACTCCACCCCCCAGCTTTTTTTTTTTATTGTATTTTATTGGTTTTGCAATAAGAAAACTTACAACGTTTTACGCAGGAGGTTAACATTAATATCAATCAAAATCTTTATTTATCCAGGCAAACTTCGTTGAGCAGTGCTCATTTGCAAGATGGTCTAGAAAGTGGAAGCTGAGGTTCAATGCAGGGAAATGCAAGGTACTCCACCTGGGGGCCAGAAACCCAGGCCAAGTGAACACCCTGGGGGGGAAATGCTACAAGTCTCGATGGCTGAGAGGGACCTGGGGGTGGTGGTGGATGTCAAGATGAACAACTCCTGAGACTTGTAGGAGGGCAGCAGCCAAGGCCAACAGGATGCTGGGATGCATCGCTAGGGGATCAACTCCAGAAGGAGGGAAGTGATACTCCTCTGTATAACTGCTTGGTGAGGCCGCCCTGAGTACTGCATGCAGTTTGGAGCCACACTTAAGAGGATATTAACCTCCTGGAGAGGGTCCAGAGGAGGGCAACCAAAATGATTTGGGGCTTGGGGACAGGACCTATGAGGAGAGGCTCGAAGAGCTAAATATGTACACTTTGGAAGAGAGAAGGGACCGGGGGGACATGATAGAGGTCTTCAGGTACATGAAGAGGGTAAATAGGGGAGGAACAGTCAGGGTGCTTGAAGGAAGGAGGAAGGGGCCACTAGAGGGCATGGGTGGAAGCTGGAGGGAAGATTCAGGGAGAAAGGAGGAGGTGCTACTTCACTGAGAGGGTGGTGGAGCCATGGAATGCACTGCCTAGGGGCTGGTGGAGGCAGAGACAGTGGAGGGGTTCAAGAGGGGTGGGACAGGTACAGGGAAGGGTTCTGGAAGCAAAATCCAATGCAGCAAGAATATCCGAACTGGGAAGGGAGAAGCCAGAGAAGGCGAGGGGGACAGCAAGGTCAGCACCCAGGGTGGGGGCTGACCAAACGAGCAGACATGAAAGACCATTAGGCCTATTCTGCTGGCATTTTAGTATGTTAGTATGTAAGATGGACCTGGTTAGATCAGGGACAGTTACATAGAACATAGTGCAAAGTAGAGAACAAATACAATGTACATAATAGATAAGGTTATACAAGTCAATAAAAGATACCAACACTTAAGACACGTGTCAAAGGTCATGATGCATTAACATAATTTCATAATTTCATATATTTACAATTTTTTACATATTTACATTTTTTTACATATATATAAGGTCATAGACAGAATTTTGCAATATGGACATGGAGGGAATGTAGATGGCGACTAACATGCATACTTGTGTAGAGGGATTTGTCAGAAGGGAAGGGAAGTAGTCAACAAATTATCTGGATAGGAGGTGGGTGGTGGGGCTTCAGCAGGGAGAGGGGAGGGATGGGAGGGAGGAAGCAGGAGGCAGGGAGGGAGAGAGGGAGGATGAGAAAGACAGTGATGGAGTGAAGAGATGTAGGAGAAAGATGGACAAAACCAAAGTAATATCGTGGGTAAACTAGGATACTAGGGTATGATTGCAGAGCATGTGGAGTTAGAGGAAGGGACTTGGATATGAAAGAGAGGGGAATGATTCGCCCTAGTGCTGTCAAAAACAGTTGCATTGCTCCTTAATAAACTTTGAGTAAAGTGTTTTGAAAGACGCAGTGGATATAGGCATACTCAGTTTTAGTACGTTCTGCAGTTTGTTCCATAAGGAGGGCAACACGAAACTAATAGCTGTCCTTCCAAAGCGGGAATTGGTTTGGGGCACTTTGAGCAAAATGGAAGAGTAGCTCCTTAGGGCATATTTACTTATAGTGATTGGTGTGAAGCAGTCCGAGACATATTGTGGTAATTGCTTGGATATAGCTCTGAATAGCCATAATGCCGCATTTCTATCCCTTCTGAAGTGAAGTGAAGTCCATCCAACTGCTGCATATAGAGAACAATGATGGGTGTCATATGGTAGTCCTGTGATAAACCTCAGTGCCCTGTGATAGAGCGTATCCAATTTACCCAAGTAGGAAGCAGGGCAACGACTGTATAAGAAGTCAGCATAGTCAATTACAGAAAGAAATGTGGCCTGGACCAGCCTTAACTTACGTTGCTTGTGAGAAAGTGTTTGATTCTAAAGTACAGACCAAGTCTCTGACTGAGTTTTTTTAGTAGTTCTTCCATATGTTCAATGAAGAAAAACCTATTGTCGAGCCAGACTCCCAGGTACTTGAATTTTGATAGAAATTCAAGGTTTTCACCGAGGATAGTGGATATATGTGGGAGAGTGCTTGATCCTGGATATCCCAAATGCGTGTAAGGAGAGAGAAAAACATTGCTTTTGTTTTCTTGCATTGAGCAGGAGTTTTTTGCTCAGGAGTTGATGTTGGAGTAGGTTGAAATCAGCTTGTAAGTTTTTGCAGGCAGCCTCTGGTGAAGGGTGTCTGGCATAGAGCACCGTATCATCAGCAAATAGGTGTACGGTGGCCTTGGTGATGTTATTATCAATGTTGTTGATATAGATGGCGAATAGAATAGGACCGAGGATAGATCCCTGGGGTACGCCTCTTTGCAGTGGTTTGGGGGGGGGGGGGGGGGGAGACAAATCGCTTTCACCCTTAACCTGCTGGAGCCGTCCAGTAAGGTAGTTATTGAACCATCGCAAGGAGAGTGATTCTAGCCCTATAGATTTCAGGGATGTGAGAAGCAGATCATGGTCAACTGTGTCGAATGCCTTACTTAGATCCAGGAACACCGCACAGATACAATTTCTGTTACCCAATTCTGATTGCCAATCACTGGTTATTTTTGCTAGGGCCGTAATGGTGCTATATTTGGCTCTGAATCCAGATTGCACAGGGTTTAGGAGATTAGTTGATTCCAGGTAGGCTTTCAGTTGTGTACCTACAATCTTTTCCAGCAGTTTAGATAGTACAGGGAGGATAGAGATTGGTCTATAGTGTATAGTGGAACGTCGTTGTTCACTGAAATCTAGCACTCTCAAAATGTTGTTCTGCTGCACTAGTGACGTCCGTAGTGCAGCAGAAACAAAAAGTGACATCCGCAGGACAGCAGAGCGACTTTTCATTCTGCTGCAGTGCGGACGTCACACATGTGATCTTCGAGCAACAATCTGACAGTTAGTCTTATTTTAAAAAGAAAGATGTAGTATTTTTTTTTTGAGGCAACGACGTTCCACTATACACTATACAGAACAGTGCATGCGTACCATTTAACAGCAGGGCTGTTCTTTCACCTCGTTGGTACTATGACGACTGATTACTGTACCTCTTGAGCTGCGTTCTCGTGGTAATCTGTCGTCATAGTACCAACGCGGTAAAAGAATAGCCCTGTTGTTAACTGGTACTCATGCACTATCCTATATGTAGTTGTTGAGGTCACAAGGATCTCCTGATTTAAATAGTGGAATGACCTGTGCAGTTTTCCAGATTGAAGGGGTTGTCCCGAGTAGTAATGAAAGGTTAAATAAATGTGTCATCAGTACCGCTAACACATGAATGGCAACCTTCAGAAAGTAGGGGTCGAGGGAGTCCACCCCTGCACTTTTCTTGGTGTCTAGATGGCAAAGCAAGTCTTCCACTTGTTTCAGCGTAGCTGACTGTAATGAGAAAAATAGAGTCTGTCACCAGGGTTTCGGAGAGTTGTATGCCTAACTGGGATCGCATTAAATTTGCAGGAGAGTTGTCAAATGCCAGTCCTGCGGTCGTGAAGTGATTGTTGAATGATTCTAGGATTTCCAGCCTGTCGATGATAATGGTTGTCCTGGACAATATCTTGGCTGGAAGCGAATTACATGGTGTGTGTCCGGATACGTCCTTGATGTATTCCAGAATTTAACGGGGCTATGGAAAGAGGAGTCCAACTCAGTACGACAGTAAGTGGCTTTTGCATCTCTGATCTTTCTGGTACGTAAGTTCCTAGCCTTTTTGAACTGACCCCAATCTGACCGAGTCTTTGTTTTTCGTGCTTTTTTCCATAGTTTGTCTCTCTCTCTCTCTCTAGGAGTGCAGTTTTAAGGTCTGGAGTGAACCAACGGCAATATTTGTTTCTTATTCGCACTTTAGATAAAGGTGCATATTTGTTTAGGGCTCCTATGATTATATCGTTGAGAACATCATAGGCTGTATCCACAGTATTTGCCAGATAGAATTCTTGCCAGCGCGTCAAGTACTTCATATCTTCCAAATATGCATGTGTGTCGAAATTCTGCTTTGATCTTCTAACTGAGAACTTAGAGGGGGAGATGGGTTTATTGGTTATTCTTATGCTGGCAATGAAGCAGAGGTCGCTAATATCATTGAAGAAGACTCCAGTATGGGAGACTAGATGAGGCTTGCTCACCACGATAACGTCCAGGAGTGTACTATTACTTGGGGTCTTATTGTTAATTCTGGTTGGCTCATTGATGAGCTGTGTTAAGCCATGGATGTCACAGAATGATGAGAGTGGAATAGCAACCTTGGAGAGCCAATTTAGATTAATGTCTCCTAAAATAATAGTTTCTAGGGGTCCCTTTTCAATTATATCACCTAGGTGTGATAGCAAATTGAGGCCGGCAGTAAGAGGTCTATAGCAGCCTATTACCTGCAATGATGTGGTATGTGAAATTACCATTTTAAGGGATAGGCATTCAGACTCGTGTGCTAGAGATATTGAAGTAAGGCAGGTTGCTGCTAGGTTGTCCTTCACGTATATAGCTACCCCCCCAGATATATTATCAGATATGACAGTTCTCTTACAAAGGATACATTTTTGGACCCCTCCTCTTTTGTTACAGAATGGGGGGGAGGGGGGTGCAATTGAATCACTGTTACATTCGATAAAGTTACCATTAGCGTGCAGCCAAGGAAATCACTGAGGGATGGGAAAAGGATTATCCCTGCTTACCTGATCACTACTATGACCTACTGGTCTATAAATCCCTCCAAAAGATAAAGAATTAAACAATTACGAGGATCCCCTTAAACTCCCAAGGAGAAAACAGAACATCATTAAAACTGTTGTTTTAAACGTATTAAAACCTATCGGAGCAGAAACAGTTATTCCCCAATGAAGAAACCACTTGCTGACGTTAAACAGAAGGCTTCCTTGCCTTATAGACGAAGGCTTTACACTTTAAATACTTTGGGCAGACTAATAACTTGTGCCCTGAACATAAGACATTCCTAGACTCGGACTGCTGTACTATATCTACCTATATGGTGTGATGTAGCTGGCTATTTATTTAAGAGTTTTACCAGGAAGGCATACTGAGCAGAGTGCCACTCGATTCCAGATGCATTCTGGGGACAATACAATAGAACAGTGAGAGGCATACAATATAACAAGGTGAGATAATAGGTAGAGGCAATATAACAGCAAGGTTACAACACGATACAGTATATAACACGGTACAGGATACAAGTGCATTTACTTTTTTTTTTGTAATTATAGTTTATTGTTATACAAATAAAACAATGGCTTACAATTTTCTCATGCCAGATATCAAATATAGACAATTAGGATACATCCAATGTAAAAGTGTATATAACCTAAGCAGTCTGGTGTTCAAATCTGGGGGTATTCCTTTAATTTTAATTGTCCATCATAAGTCCTTCAAAAGAAAACTGCACCCCACAAGACTTTGAGCGGTTAAATCAAAAATAAAAAGGAAATCCAAACTTTTTTTTTTTTAAACCAACAACCAGTGTTGTTATGACCCTCCACCTACAATACTTGTACAAATAAATTGTAGCCCTCAGCAGTAACTTAACTCCTGGACAAACTGCACCAAAAAAAAACAAAAACCCTAATTATTTTAACTTCTAAGAACAGCATTTAGTATAGAAATAGCAACATTTCTAAGTGTACTTATACCATTAAACACACACTGAAATAAACTTTTTTCCGCCCGGTATAAAATACAGTAAGTACATCTTAGCTTCAACAAGACAGAACTGGGAAACTGAACAACTTAGAGTCCGCTGGATAAGTTCAACTCCATGCCAGTTCAAGTGTCTTCCCCAGAATCAGAGGATTCAGAACGTCTAGTGTGGTCAAACTCCTGGGACAGGGCTTCTGCTTTCTTGCCGGCTTCTTCAGAGTCTGAGAATGGGTAAATATGACCCCTGTATTGAATCTGTAACCTGGCCGGCATAAGGAGAGAATGCGCTATCTCCAGGCTCAGCAGCATCGCTCTCACCCCGTCAAATTTATTTCTACGTGCTCTGGTTGCGTAGGACAAGTCAGGGAACAGATGAATCATTGCCCCCTGAAAATTGAGCCACGTGGCTTTTCTAGAGGCCTGCAGAATACTGTCTCGCACTGTTGGGCTCGATGTCACCATCAAGATGGTCTGAGCGAACTCCTTGGTTGCAGTGACTGATCTTGGCGATACACGGTAGGCCTTGATTAGATTCTCTGGGGTAAGCATAGTGTCCAAATTCAGGGCTTTTAGGATCCATTCCCGCAGAAAGTAGAGCATGTTATCTCCCTTAGGGGCCCTGTGTGCATTCTCGAGGGCCTCCAAGCGGTATCTAAGGTGAGCATTTTCTTGGGTGAGTTTACCAGACGATGCCAGAGCTTTGGTGGCCATTGATTCAGCGGTAGAGGCTGTTGTGGATACCGATGCAATTTTAGCATCCTGCTCTGCGAACTTCGTCAAGAGGGACTCCACTTTAACATTGATCGCCTGCATTGATTTCTGTAGAGCCTGCCAAGGAGTCTCCGTTTCTACTTCCCTCATGTCTGACGATGCTGGAGTTGAGATTGGTAAGGAGGCTTTTGGTCCGACTGCTGGGCCTTTCGTTATTCGCCCCATATTCACAAGTAGGGTATCGTTTTGCTCCTCTTGTCACCAGGTTTCCAAAAATATCTCTATGTTAACTCTGCAGATTAAATTGAATAAGAATTTTTATATTTTTTACTGCAATCCGAAGAGCCACTACTGAGTGCGTCTAGTCAGTGGGTGTGCTCCACAGCGCCCCCCACAAGTGCATTTACAATGAGAGTTACAACACCTGAAGGGCAGAGCCAACTTGTTTTAATGTCCAGGAAGATGTGTGAAACCCACACAATGGCAGTGTAACTGCCCATCAGAAACACATGGCAGCTGGCAGCACTACACAGTTCAAAATTATACAGTAATGGAGTATAGCCACCATTTTAAACCCACGAGGCAGCACAGTCGCAGTGAATGTCACAAAGCACAACATAGCCCCATCAAGTGAATGTCAAGTTCAGGCACTTGAAAAGTCATTTTAAGCATTTACTGTACTGCTAGAGAATGTTCAGAGGTATTAGTCCTCTTCTGAATGATCTTCTCCTTCTTGCCTCATCAAGTCTGCCTCTATGCGCTGCATTAATTTCCCTGCATCTTTAGGATCCGAAAAGAGGTGAACTTAAGTATTCCATTGGACCCTCAGTTTGGCAGGCATTAGGAGTTGGTGTTTTGGTGTTGGATTTTTAACTGATGAAGCCGGCTTCTGACCCCATCAAATGCCTTCCTCCTTAAATCAGGTGCAAGACAAGAGGCCTGGGAATAATGAGATTGAATTTTCCCCATACCAGAGAGCTCTTTTCCTTCTGGCCACAGGTAGGATCCTGTCTCGGATGCCGATGCCTGTGCAGACTATCACGAAGGTCCTGGACATATCAGGCATTGCAGCCACCCACTGTGGGGTTATTCAGAAGGCCTTTTCCAGGGCTGGAGATGGATCCATTTCTGACAGGTCCAGAAGTGAAGAGATAAGTACCTGAGCGAACCCCAAGTAGTCTTCGCCTTCTGCCCCTTCAGAAAGGCCTATCACCCTGATGTTCCATTCCCTGTCCTGGTTTTCTACGTTCTCCTGGTCTTCTACGTTCTCCAACCGCTGGCACAACATGGAGTTTTCTTTCACCAGTTGGGTTGTGGGGTCTGTGGACTTAGCCACCAAGGCTTCGTTCAGTTGGATCCCCTGCTCCACATTGTCCATTCTTTGTTCAAAGGAAGCTACCCTTGGATGCAAGGCATCAACATTGTGGTCTAAATCTTGGACTGTTCTTACTAGCTGGCCCAAAGTGTTATTGATGATGATGGCCAAAGTTACTTCTCTCATTGCCGAATCACCTGAGGTCCCAGACATTTCCTGTTGTGTCAGCCATTCATTTAGTTTCTGACCCTTAGGCTTACAAAATTCTTCGGATGAGGTACCTGAGGTATTCAGTTTATCCATCTTGCAATCTTAGGTGTCAGCTACTAGATATGTCAAAAGTAGCCAAAAGTTAATGTTAAAAAGTTAAATAAATAATAAAATCAAATTGTTCTCCTGGGAGCCCAAGTGAGTTGCTGCATCCTCTTAGGCTGCTCCTAGCCCCAGCTGCTCCCCCCCCAGCCAAGGAGGTACTAAAGAAAATAAGTAAAATAAAAATAAAAAAGAGGCGTGGGATTGGAAACATAAGACATACAAGACCTGTGGGGATACCTTCCACGAGGGCAGTGGAATATCCAGCATCCTATACTGCAGATAGGTGGAGGGAAGATGGGTTGTTATTTTTACACAGTTTGCCTAAATGCCATGTATGTGGCTGGGATACACATGGCATTTAGGCAAACTGCGTAAAAATAACAATTGGCATTTAATATATACTACTGCTAATATTTCCATACATAGGGCTACCCATACAGCAGAGGCAATGACACGTCATCATCTCGCGTCCGCCATAATTGAAAATACCAGCTGCACCGGGGGCTTCCCCAAATTTTATGAGCGGCCAGGTAAATACACTACACAGTTTACAGGGTGACTGCAGAGGAAATTTATACTGTGAAGCGGTCGGGGCTTCACTTGAGCCAGTAGAACTCCTTTAAAGTACTTTTGAATCAAATAACCAGGTTTTCCTCAGAGATACCTGCTAGGACACATCCTTGCAGTTTGCCAAGTACAACTGGGTTCTTGCCCCTTGACCTTTGATACAAACTACAGATAGGACTACTTGCCAAGAAAGTGACTATGAACAAGGTTCCTCCCACTCTAACCGCTTTATTTTGTAGACAGTCTGGTATTGTCTCTAGCTAGGTTATCTGATAAGAAATTTTTTGACATTCAATGGATGAATACTTCAGTGGGTCAAAAGTCTCTTCTGTTTACACTTCCATATTTTTTAATTACTTACAAACTAAATTTGACTGTTTAAATAATTCACTACTGACATTTAGGAAGTCGTTAAAAAGTATTTACTGGATGAAAGTGAGTGTAAATGTTTAAATTGGTTGTACTGTGTATGCCTAGTTTTGTCACCCCATGATATAAGACTGATGTCATTTTTTTACGTACACGTATGTATTGTAATGTTTTGTTTTCATGTACACTGGTTGACCATGAAAACGGGACTTTGTCTCATGGACTTTCCAGTTTAAAAAATTAAAACAAACAAAGCAGCTTGGGGGTGGGATCCAAAGTGGTGAACTGGGTTAAAGTCACCGGCCCAGTGGTGTGGAGGGCTGAGGCATCACTGCCTTACCTCCTGTCACGCCCAGCCGCACCGCGGTTCCGCAGTACAAGCGGTCACCGGGGGTCTATCGGGAGGGAAAGGACTGAGCATCCAAAGGACAGCTCTCCTCTCCTCTCCCAGGGAGGGTGGGGAATACGGACCAGCATTTGCCTGACCCCTAGTGGTGGATGGGGGTAGGCATGCTGTGTCCCTCAAACGTGGGGGTGGAGGTGGAGCAGCCACCTGATGTGCAGCGTGCGGACACGTGCGCTGCGCATCACTGGCGGCACTGCACGCTCCCTTCCGCAAGAAGAAAAGTGGGAAATGGTCCACTGCCATGGAAGAATGGCGATTGTCCCCTGCAGCACCACCCCAAGAGAGCACCTCCTGAGCTGGATCTGCTGTGGTGGGTCGAGGAGCTCCCAACCCCCTGCCATGAAGGGTAAATCATGGGGGTGATAGGGAAGGGGGACTGAGTCTCGGAGGACGGCACAAGGGGATGTCAGAAGTAGCCAGCAAGGGGACCTAGGGAGAAAAAGTCTTATAAAAAAAAAAAAAAAAAAAGAAGAAACTGGTTAAAGTGATTTAGTCAGATTCACACCTGACTTACCTTGTTTTGTACGTTAGATCAGTGAAAGTCATTCCACCCCATTTTCAATATTTTATTCATTGTCTGTATTTAGGTACAAGCAATCATGCTTTGGCCCCAACAAAGTGGGCTAGCCGATTCCTTTACTTCTCTATAGATGAACCACATTTACTATGACGTCAACAAGGGAAACCTGGGCGTGCTTACGATGAAATGAATGGGTCTTGACTTTGCATCCTATTTACTATCTTATAATGGCAAGTTGGAAATTAATGAAGGCCACCATTTGACTAACAAGGGCCTTGTTTGTCTAGCGGTGGCCTTCATTGATTTCCAACTCACCAGTATAAGGTATTAAATAGGATGTAAAACCAAGCCCCATTCATTTCAATGGGGCACGCCCTGCACTGTCCCTTGCTGGACATCATAGCTTGGGGTCATGTTTATCAATAGGGAAGTAAAGGAATCGGCTGGCCCATTTTGTCGGGGCCAAAGTACAGTCACTTGTATCTAAATACAGAGAATGACTAAAATATTGAAAATAGGGCGGAATGACTTTCCCCGACCTAATGTATAAAATAAGGTGAGTCAACTCAAAATAAAATAAATTGACTAAATCACTTTAATGGATTGGAGACTGAGGGTGGTGGTAAACGGCACTCACTCATGTGACGGAGGAGTGACCAGCAAGGTGCCACAGGGCTCAGTCGTGGGACCAGTCCTCTTCAGTGTCTTCATAAGTGACATTGCTGAGGAACTGGAAGGGAAGGTTTGTCTTTCTGGAGATGATACCAAAGTCTGCAATGAGGTGGAAACTCAGGAAGGGATGGAAAAACTGAGCAGATATCTGGGGAAACTCAAGGACTGGTCTAAAGCAAGGCAGTTAGGGTTCAGTGTCAGAAACTGCAAGATCATGCACCTAGGGCATAGGAATCCAGGCACTGAGTATAAGATGTGGGGTACTGATAGTCACTAAGCAGGATAGGGACTGTAGGTTTATCATATCTAATGACCTCAAGGGTGGCAGGGCAGTGAAACAAAGCAAAGAGTAGGGGTAATGGGATGTTGGGGTGCATGTGGAGGGGTATATCTAACAGAAGGGAGGTGGTGTTGCCATTGTATCACTCACTGACGAGACCCTACCTACAGTGTTGTGTCCTGTTTTGGAGGCCACACCTCAGAAAGGACATAGACAGGGTGGTGGTAGTCCAGAGGAGGCAACCATAATGGTGCTGTGGTTGTGAGAGAAGTCCTTCAAGGAGAGACTGAGGGATCTCAACGTGTACACCCTGGAAGAAAGGAGAGTGAGAAGTTACACAATAAAGACCTACAAGTACCTCACAGGGGTGAACAGGGTGCAGGAAGAGGGGAGTCTCTTTCAAATGAGAAGGAGCACCAGGACCAGAGGACGTGCAGTAAAGCTGGGGGAGGGTGTGTGTGCTGCTGAGCAGCCTAAGAGGATGCAGCAACTCACTTGGGCTCCCAGGAGAACAATTTGATTTTATTATTTTATTTAACTTTTAACATTAACTTTTGGCTACTTTTGACACATCTAGTAGCTGACACCTTAGATTGCAAGATGGATAAACTGAATACCTCAGGTACCTCATCCGAAGAATTTTGTAAGCCTAAGGGTCAGAAACAGAATGAACGGCCGACACAGCAGGAAATGTCTGGGACCTCAGTTGATTCTGCAACGGAAGAAGTAACTTTGGCCATCATCATCAATAACACTTTGGGCCAGCTAGTAAGAATGGTTCAAGATTTATTAACTCTTTGCTTTATTATGCCAATATTAACTCTATCAATTTTAAGCCCTCCTCTTGGAATCCTGGAGGTGCATATAAAACAACCAAGGCCAAAATCTTGTGCTCACCTAACATTAGTGACAGAGATAAAGATTCACAGGAGGGTGATTCAGACACAGGGGCATTGGGTATCACCTTAATGTTATTTCTGATATAAAATAAACAGCCCTTCCCCTCCTCTCCTAACCCTTCTAAAGACATTATAGCCTGGTAAATATATTGCTTCATCTGGGACTCTACTCAATAACCAAGTCTCGAATAAAGCTCACTGAATTGAAAGGCTCTGCCTGTTGCTATATGGGGAAGAGCTCCTCCCCCAAATCCTATTTAAGCAGCAGAGCCCTTCTGCTCTGCTTAGAGCGAGACGCACTCACCTGGCTCGGTGCTGCTGGTCCAGTGGCTGTGCTCTCCTTTCCTTCCTCTGGCTGCCCCCGGCTGTGTTTTTGTCCCATTTCTGCCTTCGTTTGTGCTCCAGTTTTCATTTGTCTCTGTTTCCTCGTACCTGGTGTTTCTTCTATTTTTTGGGGGACTCTTCCTGCAGCTTCTCCCTCACAGTCGGGGTGCGCTCTTGCTCCACGGCAGCTTTCTCAGCTGTCCCTGCTTCTCCTGCCTGTCTACCTAGTGCTATGCTTGCTTCCTGTTTCTTCCTCCCACTAGCAGCCTCCGCTCTCCATGCCACTCAGTTCGTCCTCAAGGGACGCCTAGCCCCCTGCAGTCTACCATTTCTACATTGCTGGAGCCCACTCGCTTGATTTATCTGCTGCTAGCTTCAGCTATCCTTCGTCCTCGTTCTACCTTTGCTGTACCAGGCTTCGTTTTCTGGACATCTCATCACACACCAGTGTTTCTGGTGACCTTCAACCACTAACATCCTCCATGACTCGAATGACTCCTGTTTCCAATTATGTCGGCGAACGCCGCTGGTACTGTGCCTCGCTTATTCCACCACTAGATGGCACAGACGTTCTTCCTAACTACGGCTTCTAGGTTTGGTTCCCAAATGGCAGCTTGGCATCAGGAAGCAAGGAACTAAGGTATGCTGGATATTACCTTGAACTGCTCTAATTTACTAGGTGTTCGGAAGTGTAGACTTCATACCACTATCTACAGACTTCTAGTCTCCTTAGTGAATCAAATTCAGCTGTGACTTGTGGTGACATGGGGCAAACACGCTAAGTTCGTCACACTATTAACTAGTATTTGTCTTATGGACACTTCCACTGTTTAGTCACCATCACACAGGAGTTAGGAGCGTCAGACTACCTCCCTGCTACTTACATTCCCTCATCGGTCTCCATATGTACCTAATGCAATTCTTCAGTACTACTCTTTGCTACTGACTACTGCCACTATTATCATCACCGATCTACGTGCGGGCCCCTTACTTACAACTTGTTACCTACTGTCCACACTACGCATCGCATTCCTGCCTTCTGTGCTTCCTGGCTACCTGAATTCTGCCAACTATATATATTCAAACTGCGTGATCCTCACACTCGAACGCACTTTCAGAGCAGCTCTCATCTGGCAACTTCTAAGGTTGCTCTCACTCCACCTGCCTCGTCGCGGCCTGGAGGTTCGACTATTCATTCACCATGCCTGCGTTGCCCAACATCGGGCCTGGAGGTTCATAATTTCTGTCAGCCTGCCACGCCCAGGCTGGGCCTGGAGGTTCGTATGCTTCTACCTCATACCTGCCTCGCCTTCAGAGCCTGAAGATTCGACTGTTCGTACACTATGCCTGCCTGCCCCGCATCGGGCCTGGAGGTTCATACTTCTCTCAGCCTGCCACGCCCAGTCTGGGCCTGGAGGTTCGTATACTTCTACCTCATACCTGACTTTTCTACCCCAACTTGGCATCGACTCCAAGACCATATTCTCCTACCGGATTTCAGTCACTCGTTCAAGCTCCTCTCCTCCTCGGAAAGAAGTCCTCATCTGCTAGAATTACTCAACAAGTACAACTCGACCTAAGTGGATCGTATATGTTCACCTGTGGATCTGATAGTTTCTCATAGTAGTAGCCCTGGATATACTCTTTACCCTCACAATTCATTCATGCTAATTCCAGCTGACTTACATGGGCTCCACTGTGCATGCTAGCCTTTATGGGCTTGATCGCCGTTTTCAGCAACCTATGATTGTTCATCAGCTGACCTACGTGGGGACCTACTGCACACACTAGCCTATGTGGGCTAGCTGCCACACTACTTCCTTACCAGCAGACCTCCGAAGGTCTGGCTGTGCTTACATGTTACCTGCAGCTAGCCACCACTCTACTTACCTCACCAGCAGACCTAAGAGGGTCCAGCTGTGCATCTCAGCCGTGGGACTAGCTGCCACACTCTACTACTTATCAACTGACCAACCTGGTCCACATTACGTGCTGCTTACTACCTCATCTCCTAACCTACGAGGTACAGCCACACATCCTTACCTATTAAGGCTCGCCCTGTATTGCTTCAGTTTACTACCCTCAAATCCTGCCAGGATTTCAGCTCAGCTCTACTATCGTATGCCTTCTCAGTCATGACTTAAGCATAAATTCGACTCTCTTGTGCTATTAACTTAACTGGGTTCATCAATCATCAGCTTTATTTCAAGCCTTCTACCATTCCACGAAATTCATAAGCCTTCTATTAGCAGAAGCCTGGAGGCTGAACTACTCCTATTTCATCCTGCCTTGCCAGCATCAAAGCCTGGACATATAATTACTCCAGATTCACCTACCTATCATTTGCTAGCCTTAGGAGCTCCTCATTTCTAGTCCTATCCTGAACCTATTGGATGTGTTCTAACAATGCTCACCTCAGAGCACATCTACCTGGATGCTTCACGTGTTCATACAGCTACCTGCTTCGCTTACACAAGACTTGGAAGCCTGTTCCTGACCTTTCATCTCTGCTTACAAACTGTTCCACTGGATATGTAATCTGCAACTTGGATTAGCCAATAATTAATTAATGTAGGATTATGCTCCTTTAGTATGCCCAGAAGGACGGGCATGTCGGTAGCCATGGGTCCTCAGAGGTTCCCCCTAAGGGTTTTTCTCCTCTCCTGCGTGCTGCTGGCCAAACTCTCCGGAGTTGGAGGAGATATCGTGGATATCATATTTCTTTGGGGGGTGTCACATCCTAATCAACTAATCATCCTTCCTATGGTGTGATACAGAGTAAAGCCAAACCATCAACTCATAACGACTAACTCATCTGTTCCAGTATCAGCACTACCTTACTGTCAGCTCATCATGTACTATAATCACTGACTTACTCATATCCATGCCTAAAGTACCCAAGCACTATTCATCCGTACAACTATACCTTGGAAGCATCAATTTCCTTACTGGTCTGGTCTCTGTATCCAAACTCAAACCTACATCATGTAGATGCAGTATGTAACACAATCACTGAGCTCTGAACCACGTATCATTGATATTGCACAATGCATGCAGTGAATATATCCCATTTTGCTGGGACACTCTGTATACTGAGGTGCACGCAACTGATTGTATTCTTTGGTAAAAAAACCAAGAAGTTGTCATCATTAAATGGACCTGGATTAGGGTGTTCTGATCCTGGCATTAAATGTAATAATAAAATCATGTTCCTCCTGAGCAAATCAGACCAGTATAGGCACTTAAGATCCATGGTCTTAGAGCCCGTGGACCTAACATAAACATCAGTCCAGTTGTTCAACAGGAACATGTTTATTTTTCAGCCTCCTGTACTGCACAATGTCAAAGGCCTTGCTGACGTCCAGATAGGCCACGTACACTTCCTTCCCCTGATCTATTTCCTTGGTCACCAAGTCAAAGAAATCCATCAGATTTGTTTGGCATGACCTCCACCCCCTCCCATGAATCCATGCCGCCTGTGGTCTTACGGCCCACCAGATTCAAGATATTCACCAGGTCTTTTCTTTGGCAGGGTTTCCATTAATTTCCCTACCACTGATGTAAGACTGACCAGCCTGTCGTTGCTAGCCTCCTCCCTGCTGCCGCTCTTATGTAGAGGGACCACATCTTCTCTTCTCCAGTCCCCCAGAACCACTCCTGTTTCAAGTGAGCTGTTGAATAAGGTTGTCCAGTGAGGCAGCCAGCACCTCTTGGAGTTCCTTTAGAACTCTTGGATGTATCCTGTCTGGTCCCATAGCTTTGTCCACCTTCAGACCTGCATGTCCCTTCTGGACTCTTTCTTCTGAAAATGGACTTGTGTCCCCCCCGTTCCTGCTACTCCCTGGTGGTCCGTCCCCCACTCCCTCCATTGTGGAGACTGAGCAGATGTATCTGTTCAGGAGTTTTGCTTTCCTGCTCCTTCTGAGACAGTCTCTCCCCTCCACCATTCTAATTATCCCTACCCCTTGCTTTTCCCCTTCTCTCACATATAAAATCAACCTCCTCTCCTCCTCTCTGCCCCGTCTCCCCTGAACAGAGAGTAGCCCAATATGGCCCGGTCCCAGTCATGGTGCTTAGTGCAGCATGACTCTGTAATAGTCACTGAATCTGCATCAGCCGCTGCCATCATAACTTCCAGGTCTGGAATATCGTTTCTGGACTCCTTGTACTGGTGCTTGTGGCTCACCCCCCGCCCAGTGCCCTGCTTCCCCTCCCATTCCTGACTGTGTTTTTGCCTGAAGCTCCCCCTGGCTTTCCTTCTACCTTTTTAAATTTCTCCATTCCCCGTCTCCTTCAATCCACTACCCTCCCTTTCCTGAGTTTTATCCCATCTTCTGTCTTGCCACATTTTAGAACTGCTCACCTTTTGCAGACTTTGCTGATGTTGCTGGTTGCTTTGCTTCTGCTTCCTTTTCCTTAATAAAAGAGAAAAGTTGGCAGTTCTCCTTCTTAGTGTTACCTCACAAAGACATGTTTGTTTACAGTTAAGGAACTACTCCCTCGGCATCCTTCCTTAAAATGGGGAACGCCCACCGTACAGTCTAGACACTGATGATGTAGTGGGAGCAGGAGGCTACTGCATTGTCAGTGTCTGGATTGTGTGGGACATTAGTGAAGCCCAAGCTCGATACAAGAAAATGAGAAAAGTAATTGTTTAATTTATGTTTTTATTCAGCTTTGTCCCCTGCCATGGTCATCGAGGATATGGCCTGTTCTGAGGGGAAGTACCTTGGTCAAGCCCTGTTTGACCCAGTCTTCTCCAGGCCCATCCAGCCAATGTCTCCCATGGGGTCTATCCTTCATGCCAGGGCCCCGGGAAGAGGGCCCCCCCCCCCAACACACAGTCCACTATGTGGACTACAATGCAGTGCTGGCTGACTCTAGGACCCTGGGGAGTCACAGAAACATAGAATTTGATGGCAGATAAGGATTGCTTGGCCCACCCAGTCTGCCCTGTTTTCCCAACCTACTGTATCACCACAGACCCTACTTGACCTCCGGCTCTGCCCCCCCTCTTGCCTTAACACTAAGGTTCCCTTATGCATATCCCATGCATTCTTGAAGCCTAATATAGTTTTTGCCCCCACCACCTCCACTGGGAGGCTGTTCCAGGCATCCACCACTCTTTCTGTGAAGAAGTACTTCTTCATATCTCCTCAGAGTCTACCCCACTCCAGCTTCATAGCATGTCCCCTTGTTCTTGAGCATCTTTTTTTTCTGAAAAATGCTTCCCTCTTGTACCCTATTTATACCTGTGAGGTATTTGGAAGTCTCTATCATATTCCTCCCCCCTCTTTCCTCCAGGGTGTACATATTGAGGTCCTTCAGTCTCTCCTCACACGGCTTTTTATGCAAACCCTGCACCACATTAGTTGCCCTCCTCTGGACCACCTCCACTCTGTCTATGTCCTTCCAGAGATGAAGTCTCCAGAACTGGACACAGTACTCTAGGTGAGGTCTCACTGGTGATCTATACAGAGGTAATACCACCTCCCTCTTTCTTCTGGTGATACCTCTCCTTTTGCACCCCAGCATCCCACTAGCTCTCCCCACTGCCTTGTCACACCGATAGGCCTCCTTTAGATAATCAGGTATGATTACCCCCAGGTCTCTTTCCTGTTTGGTGGTTGTCAATACCACTCCTTCATCCTGCACTCTGCCCACAGGTTTCTGTGCCCTAAGTGCATGATTTTGCACTTTCTCGAACTGAAACCTAGCTGCCATACACCAGGCCACTTCTCTAACTTTCTGAGATCACTACTCATTTTTCTACCCCTCCTGGAGTGTCAACCCTATTGCAGATTTTAGTGTCATCCACAAAAAGGAAGACCTTCCCCTCCAGCCCCTGCGCAATGTCGCTAATAAAAATATTAAAGCGGACCAGTCCCAGTACTGATCCCTGTGGCACCCTGCTGGTCATCCTCCCTTCCTCAGAGTGAATGCCTTTTGCCAGCACCCTCTTTCAGCTATCCCCTAACCAATTTCTTACCCAGTTTCCTACCTCTGGACCCACTCCTAGGTGCTTGCCTTGCTTACGAGTCTCCTATGTGGAATGGTGTCAAAGGCCTTACTAAAATCTAGGTAGGCCACACCCACCACTCCCTTGACCCAATACCCTACTCACCGAGTCAAAGAAATCTATCAGATTTGTTTGACATAACCTCCCTTCTGTGAATTCATGCTGCCTCGGATCTTGTAAGTCACTGGATGCAACATATTCCATAATCCTTTCCTCCAGTACTGATTCCATTTATTTCCCCACCTCCAAAGTTAGGCTGACTGACCTGTAGTTGCCAGCCTCCTCTCTGGAGTCCTTGGAGTCCAGGCCATCATATAGACGGTCATGGGTTTTTACAGCCCTTTTTGTTTTACCCTAGTGACTCCCTCCTCTTCTGGCATGGGCTCAGCCTATTGGGTGGCCTCGGCTGCAAGCAGTGACATCCTACGGAGGGGGTTGACTCCCATGACCCACCACAGGGGTCCCTGTGGCAGCAATGCTCAACGCTCACCCTTCCCAACTGCAGGCCACTGCCAAGAGGCAGATGCTGCAGTCTGGCCCATCTCCCCACACAATGACCCAAACTTGGGTCGTCTGTACGGCAGTGCCTTGCGTTGCCACTGGGCCATCAGAGAAAGAATTTGAAATGAAACATGTTTTGATATAATTACACCAATAGTCCGCGTTTTGCTTTTACTAAGAAAAAAAGGAGCAAAAAGAAAGAATAACCTTCTGCATCATCAGATTCTACATGTGGTAAGCAATCATAAAATCTTTTGTTTAGGGGCGGATCCCAGTTTACATTTCGTTCACAGAAAGTTTTTTTTTTTTACTCACTGCTTGCCATAGTATAGCAGATTGTATCGGTCTATTTTGCTGGCTTCCAGGCTGTCGTTTTATGTAATAAAAAATCTCAGACTCCCCTGCAGCTGACATCAGATGAGGGCTGCAGCAGTGGGGGATGCAATAGCCTGCAGTGCATGTTAGAGGTTTTACAAGCTCTGTCCTTTTGTTTGCTGGTCGTGCTGTCCTCCCAGGTCTTAGTACAGTCACAGAGGACACTCAGCAGGTGACAATCTTACTCTGCAGCAATGGTAGATGATCACCCAGGCATGACAGCTCCAAGGTCAGGCTGGGGGGATGGGGGATCTGGGGGGGAAACCGACAAAAAAAAGAATAATAAAAAAAGGCGATCAGAAGTTAACATTAGATTGGTCCAGCTAGCCTGGTGGCATGGAGGGCTGAGACACTAGGCATCTTACCTCTGCCTGTGCTGGTGACCCCGGTTCTGAACTGGACCAAGGTCACTTGGGGGTTGGCCGGGGGAAGGAGGAGTGAGCATCCCAAGAACTGCTCTCCTCCCTTAGGAAGAAGGGACTCCAAGTCCCACCACTTGCCTGCCACACAGTGGAGGCTTGGCGGCAGCACTCACAGGACCAGCAGATGTGGGTTGGGAGGTGTGATGATGCAACCCACATCTGCATTATAAGGCATATGTGTGGTCACATCACACAACAACAATCCCAGTGGGGACAAAAATGTGGGAAAATTCCCTGCCTCACTCAGCACCCCCGAAGGCTCCACACAACCCTACATGGCAGGCCACCATCCAATACATGGCTCTATGAAAGTGGTGGTTAACCAGTACGTTCATGCGATGGGTTGGTCATGGGGCTGGGAGGATACCACCTAGACCAGGGATGACCAGAGAGAAATAGGAATAATGAGAAATATATTTAGATTGGTCTGGCTTCCGTTAGTTTGAGATATTTTCCTGTATAAATAAAATTTGTGATTGACTGATGGAGAATTGCTGAGTTCAAAATATATATCATAAGGCCGGCTAGGTAGCGCAGCAGCAATGCATCTGCTTGCTATTCTGATGACCCAGGAATGCGCTTGGATTATAGGGGACCAGATGGGGAAACAAGCAATTTGCATCCCGCTGGACAGCTCTTCCCTTTTGAGAGGGGGGACTACATCCTCCACTGCCTGACTTCCACCAAGCAGAGTCTAGGCCACAGCACACGCAGAGGCCACAGAAAGGGTTGGGGATTGCTACAGACGCTAATGCATACGGTGTACACCTGCGCATGCATGCCACGTCACTGCATGCTGGCAGTCCCCTGAGAGAAAATGGGTGGAAAAAACACCGCAGAGCAGAATGGCGACCGTCCCCTCGCAGGTCCAGTATCATTGACCAGGCACCCACCTCAAGACTGGATCCTACTCTCACTGGGGAAAGTGTGCTCCCTGGAGGGCCCCACCTTGAGGGGCATGTTGCGGGGGAACCGGGAGGTTGGGGTAAGTACCTGGAAATGGTGGGGGTAACTGGGCTGGGGGGGTGCGGGTCAGATGTGGGCTGCCCGGCAGCTCAGAAGCTGAAATAACAGTTTGAAAAAATACATATAATATACATAAAATCACAAGAAAATCCTACTCCGGGGGTGTGGTGCTTGGGATAAAACAAGTAAACTGTCAGAAAGAAGATGGCAGAGTGTGAGTAGCTCCTGAAAAGGGATTCTCAATCCATAGCAATCTGAAGGCATCTGTACCTTTATCATAACCAAACCCATCTAAATAGGTTCTAGTGAACATCCTGCACGTGCAGACATTTTTATCTTTCAATATTTCAGTAATTTTGATTGTTTTATTTGATTTAGAACAAGGGTGTGGTCTGAAAGTAACAGACGCGGCCATCTCTCCCATCACGGCAAAGAAGCCTAAAAGGCAAAAAATGGAGTTGGACTTCAAATCTATACTCGGCTCCAAAAAACAAGATCTAGCTGGGCTTAAATTGATTAAAACAACATTACAGAGTTAAGGCAGGCCTTCAGTCACCTGTCCTGTAGTATCAAGGAGAGTACTGATAGGATAGAGGCAGCATAAACTAGAATTTCTTCTACAGATGATATAGTGTACAGGTTAGAACAGAAAGTATTATAAAAAGGGTCTGAGAAATAGTTTTCTTTTTGTCTGTAAGCATTCTATCAGCCTTACATTAATCTTTTATTAGGATACATGTAGAGCTTAATTATATGCTGAACAAAGTTTAACACTGGTTTAAAAAAAAAAATATTATAAGACACTCCCAGGGGTTATTTTAATGGTCAGTTACTCACCCTCTAGGGGCATGTGGCACTTGGCTACACCTTGGGCAACACGACACCCCTAGAAAGTGAGTAACAAACCATTAACATAACCCCTGGTCATGCCTTATTGCTTAAAAAAAAGTAAGACAAGCACATCATTGAATTACTGAACAAAACTGATGATTTGGAAAATCAGGGGTGTAGGAATAATACACGCATAGTGGGAGTGCCGGGGGTGGGGAGTAGAGATTTTTATGCTTTCCTACAACCAATACCTGCAGTGCTTCAGCATAATTTCAATGCCCCCTTGAAATTCAGACAGCCCATAGGACACTTGCCCCCGAGCAAACAGCATGACTATCGTAGAGCCAGCCTTGCAAACGTTTTGAGATTTTTTACAGAAGGAATTGGTGCTCAGACTAGCAAGAGAGGGAAACAACTTTTAAAATGGCAGGGAGATAGAATCTACTTACTGTATTTCAAGATTTTTCCCCTGATCTGGCCAATTAGCACATGCAATTTACCCTTGCTAAACAAATACAGCGGTTACTCACCATGACATTAGATCTTCTAGAGAATCTCCTCCATTGGGCCACACATTTGGAACTGTAAGCCATTGGCATCAAGTGCACCACTGTTCTTTTTTTTCCCATCACAAAAGGAGAGGCATTCAGCCCGGTGATGTAGAGGGCAGAGGCACTGGCGCCTTACTTCTTACTATGCCAATGACCCGGGGTTGGGAGTGACCTCGGGTGTCAGAGGGTCAGCCACGGTGGGTGGGGGGAGGACTGAGCTTCCATGGACTGCTCTCCTCTGGGAGGTGGGAGGATGACTATTGAGGTACTGGCTCCTGGCGGCAGCTGGGGGCTGGTGCATGCTCGGGTGTCATAGTGTGTGGGTCGGCACAGGCAGACATGCACCCCCCCCCGGCACACAGAAGCATGTGTGGCAGCATGCCTGATGTCACTGCATGCCTGTGTCGTGGGGGCAGTCACGGGGTCAAAACTAATTCTCTGGTGCGAGTGAATACCAGCCCGAATGACATCACAGCAGATGCACTCAAGTTAGCTCCCCCCAAGCCCGGCCTCCAGGTCTTCCACAGTGTGCGGGGTAAGTACCCGCTGTGAAGCGGCCTAGGGAGAGTAGGGCAAGGAAGTAGAGCTCTGTCTGCAGCTGGTACAGGAGCCAAGAGGGCCAAGCTGGATAGGGGGAAACCACTGGACCCACCCCCCCAGCCAAGGAGGTACTAAAGAAAATAAGTAAAATAAAAATAAAAAGGAGAGCCATGGGATTGGAAACTTAAGACATACAAGACCTGTAGGGATACCTTCCACGAGAGCAGTGGAACATCCAACATCCTATACCGCAGATAGGTGGAGGGAAGGTGGGTGCACCATGGCCCAATGGAGGTGATTCTCTTGAAGATCTGCTGTTATGGTAACTGTTCTATCTTCATTGTGGATATCTCCGCCATTAGACCGCACCTTTGGAACAATTTCCAAGCAGCACACAAGGTACCCAGGGAAGACGGCAAAGTCCAATCTGAATTCAGGACAGAGAAGGCCTTACGGAACAGCAAGACCAAAGCTAGTATGTCTGCGTCGGATGACGTCTAGACTGTAGTGCTTACAGAAAGTGTGTACAGTGCTCCATGTGGCAGTAGCGCAAATGTCAGCAGCAGAGACATCCTGAAAACAGGCGACACAGGTGGCCATGTACAGTATCAAGAAGTTTCATACCGAACTTCCTATAACAAAAAGCAAGACTGTTGGCCAGCCAAATGCACAGGAACTGCTTAGTCACAGGTACACACTCTCTCTCTCCCAGGGGTGCATGAAACTAAAAGCTGAGAGGACTTTCTACAGTCTTTAGTACAATCAAGACAGAAATGTAGCGTTCTATGTACGTCAAGCGTATGGAGCAATATCTTAGATTTGTTAGCATGCTCAGGGTAATACACTGGTAGGTTTGTGGTCTGATTCAGTGAGAAATCAGAAACCGCTTTTGGCAAAAAACGAGGATTGGTACACAAGGCGGTATCCAGTGAGGATTGCAACTGAATATGAGCAACCATCAAAACAGATACTCATATTCAGTGCTTTCCTCCTGGGTTACCCTGCAAGGGTAGCAACCCTACATGAATGCGAGGGTAGTAAAGGGCGACAGGAAAGGGGGGGGATTGTGAGGGGAGGGACAGGGAAGGGTTTGGGGGGACTGGTGTGGCTGCTGTCACTGAGCTAGCCGTGTGATGTGGTGGTGTGGGTGGCTAGCTCTGGTGCAGCAGGTACAGGGTTCAGGACCAGGTGTGTGAACATTTTGCCTCTGCCTGCAGCTGCGGTACTTAATTTCTTTCCGATCTAGGGATTTTGCCCCCTTCCCGACATGCACCCCCCTGGAGTTGAGAATCTATATTCAGGGGAGTGCTGGAGGCAAAGTGCCCCTGCAAAAATACTTTTTTATTTTCCGGATGTTGGGCTGCCTGGGAGTGTATATCGCCAATTTGCTTTTCATCGATACACACTCACTATAATAACGACTGCTATTTTGCGGTCACTGTTATGACATGGAACCACATGGCCATCCTGCCCTTGTGAAAGATCAGGTGAGGGAGCTCATGCATGAGTGCCTGGAGTTCAGAATATCTTTGGGCAGAGGTGACAGCAAACAGAAATAGTGTTTTCAATGAAAGGGAGTGTAGTTCACAAGTTGCTGTGGGCTTGAAGGGAGCAAAAGTAAATTTTTCAAGAATAAAATTAAAGGAAAGCTGTCCAAAACGTGGGCTCCCGCCCCCAGACATCTTACCCTCCGGTTTAGATTTTAACAGCAAGAGCGGCATTTTTCTGCACCTCAACTTGCTTTATTTTAATTTTTAAAACTCTGGAACCCAAAAGTATGGAGGAGGCAGGGATGCTCCATTTGCTGAAAAGGTGTGGCAGTGCATCGTCACAATTTTGCAGCAAATGGAGCGCTACCTCCTCCATACTTGATTCTGGAGTTTAGAATTAAAATACAGCAGAAGTTGTGGCACAGAAAAATGCCGCTCTTGCTATTAAAATCTAAACTGGAGGTTAAGCTGTCCGGGGCCGGGAGCCCATGTTTTGGACAGCTTTCCTTTAAAGGTCCCAGGGTGGAACTGGTTTATGAGTCGGGGATGCATGTACAAAGTACCCTTAAATCATTCCTTCCAGTAGTGTCATATGGCATTGGATCCATCCATTGTGTAACCCAACCCAACAGGGCCACCAAGGACAGAATGAATTTTTAAGGAAGGTACGTGACACTTCCAACTGTGCATCCATCAACAGGGGCATGGAAGGCTGAAATGACTGTCAAGTGCACCTTAATGGATGAGTACTGCAGACCGGAGCCTGGAAAAGACATGTGGTAGGCTAGTACAGTGCTAACAGGACATGCAGATGGGTCCTCAGAGTGAGAAGCACACCAGATGGAGAAAAGTTTGCATTTCAGTGAATCGGAGTGACTTGTGGAAGGTTTTCTAGATGCCAGCAGGACATTACCTACCTGGGGAGACACCCCAAACCATGCAATGGATATGTCTCAGGAGCCATGCATGCAGGTAGTGGGATCTCGGGTTCAGATGGAACAGTGACCCCTTGTCTTGTGACAGCAGACCTCGACACAGGGGTGACTACACAGTAAGTTCCACTGCCAGATGCTGCAGGAGTGGGAGCCAAATCTAGCAAGGCCAAAGAGAGGCCACTAGTATCAAGGAGGTGTACTCTGTTTGCAGCTTGAGTAGAAACCCACTTGAATGAGAGGGATCACAGGAAATGTATAAAAACCTCCCCCTTCAGGAGAGGGACAATGCTTCTCTCCAAAAAACTCTAGGCCCTGGAGTGAGCAAGTGGAAAAACAGTGGCTTTATGGGGATGCCAAAAAAAGGGTCCAGTTCTGTATGACCCCATCTTGTGAACAGGTAGTTTACGACAGAGGTCAGTAGTTCCAGTTCTTGTACTTGAAACTGACTGCTCCTGTCAGTCAAGATGTTTTGGACTCCTGGGAGAAAAACAACAGTCAACTACGGGCCATGAGAAAGTATGCATTCCATACTCCCAGTGCTTCCCTGCACTGGGGGTACAAGTGAGTCCCCCCTTGCTTATTGATATAGTGCACTATACTAACGTTTGTTCATATCAACAGGGGTCCTGCAATGAGGTGTTTTGTGACAGCCCGAGACCAAGAAGAACAGCCTGTATCTCCAGGACATTTATGTGGAGATCCAAATCTCAGTCTGTCCACAGCACTGGGTCTCGTACAGTCCCAGTTGGGTACCCCAACCTGACCTGGAGGCATCTGTTGTGGGGATTTGCACTGGTGCTCTGGAAATGATGGAATGCCCTGTAATGAGTGCAGGGGTTCCATCCACCACAGTAGAGATCTTCTCAGGGAGGACATGATGAGAACCATTTGTTCCAACTCATCTATCAATTGGTCCCATTCCACTCAAAGAATCCATTGCAGAATTCTCATATGGAGGCCAGCTGATGGGACAGTTACAATGGTCACTGTCATACGCCCCAAGACATGAAGCATAGTCCTGGTGGACACACAGTGGCTCTTATAGGAAGAGAGCAGAGGGGTGGAAAGTGGGGGAGTTGGAGGAGGGGAGGCAAGGGGTGGAGGAGAAGGGTCTGCCAGGGCCTGACCCCTCCAGAATGCTGGGGACCCTGCCTGCACCAGGTGGAGGTCAAGCACGAACAGGAGGGAAGCAGGTTGTAGGCAGTGGGATACATAGATAGATACATAGACAGTGTCGGCAGATAAGGGCCTATGGCCCACCTAGTCTGCCCATTTGAGCTTGTAAGTTCAGTTTGTTTTCCTAGAAGTCTATTTCCCCTTACTCCTGACCTCTAGAATTCCTTTATGTCTATCCCATGCATTCTTAAATCCCGTGATTGTTTCAGCCCCCACCACTTCCTCTGGCAGGGTGTTCCACTTGTCCACCACCCGTTCTGTGAAGAAATTCTTTCTCATGTTTCCTCTGAATCGTCCTCCTCCAACTTCATCCCATGCCCTCTAGTCCCGAAACATCTTTTTCGCTTAAAATAGTGTTTTCCTGCACCTATTCCTCCTGTAAGATACTTGTATGTCTCTATCATATCCCCTCTCTCCCTCCTCTCCTCCAGGGAGTACATGTTCAGTTCCTTCAACCTGTCTTCATAGGACTTGTGATGCAACCCATGCACCATCTTTGTTGCCCTCCTCTGAACCTTCTCTACCCTGTCTATGTCCTTACGTAGGTATGGTCTCCAGAACTGTACACTGTATTCCAGGTGGGGCCTCACTAGTGTCTTGTATAGCGAGGGAGTTTGAGCATGTCAGAAAGGAAGAGAAGGGTCTGCCGTGGCCTGGCCCCTCCAGTATGCTGTGGACTCTGCCTGCACAAGGTGGAGGTAGAGCACAACAGGAGGGAAGCAGGTTGTAGGCAGCAGAGGTAGAGCATAACAGGAGAGAAGTAGGCAGCGATGGGGAGTAGGCTTCAGAAGGACCAAGAGAGAGGGAGGTGGGAGAGAAGAGGTGCTGAGACCCATCCCTTTCAGATTCTGGACCCCTCCAGGATGCAGAGAATCCTGCCAGGAGCATAGGCCAAGCAACGGCGAGTGAGTAGTGAGAGTAAGTTGGTGTACAGAGGAGGGAATCTTTTCAGGGCTCTGAGATTCAGAATTGGATGTAGGTCTCCTGTGGATTTGGGGACCAGAAAGTATCTAGAGTAAAATCCACGTTTTTTTTCTGGAGGGCAAATGCTTAAGCCTGAATGGCTTAACTATGTTATTAGAGTTTGCTGAGTGAGGTATTAGCATGAATCCATTTAGCCACTATATCCTCTACCTCAGGGTCCAGTTCCTCCACCCCTGGGGGCAACAGGACAGGTAGAGCCTGTGGAGAATGTAATCCAAACCGTGGAGTAGGGGGAGCCCATAAAGGGGCAGGCAGCTCCTGCCGAGGGGCATAAAAGTTAAAAGGCATGGGTAGATTTGGTGGAACAGGTAACTGAGATGAGTCAGGCAATGGCCATCTTGGTAACAGGGCAGAGGGAGCCAAGCTCAGAAATGGACAGGTTTGGGGTGTTGGCCACAGGACAAAAGATGCTGGTAACTGAGCAAACCCAGTTTGGCCTGAAAATGGGTGAGCCTGGGGTGGCTGGTCCAGTGATAAAATAGAGCTGGTTGAAGGGTTGGTCCAATCTAATCTGGCAGATGGACCTGGAGACTAAAAGGGCAGATCTTGTGGTGAAACAGACCTGCTTGGTGGATTTGGTAATAGAGGCAGGCCTGGTGAGGCCTGTGGAATAAGATTACATGCAGAGCACGGAGTGACCTGCGGTGACATCATTGCACGTCCATGTCTTTAGGGGCAACTTAAGTTGAAAACCCCTGAGGCAGCTGTACAGTAATGCCAAGCTCCTCGCAAGCGCCACCTCTAGCCAACACTGGGGATGCCAGGAGGGGACCAGATTAGCATCTCGATTCTCCCCCTTGGGGTCAGGTGGAGCCCTACTGTGGGGGACGAGCCACGGTCTCCCAGTTTCCCTCAGTAGGTCCCCAGAATGGCACAGCACAGAGATGAACCCGGAAAGGGGCACACTGGCAGATATGGGGTATATCCCCAGGCTCCCCCAGGACAATAAATAAAGTCGATTAACAACAACAAAAGTATAAAAGAGAATTCCTTTTCAGGTACCACCTTCACTTACACCAGAACAATGAACTACTGCACTCCTGTGTGCACGTCTTATGCTTCAGGTGATAGTGCAACTGATTTCAAATTCAAATTTGAATATGTTTCTAATGTTATTGCTCTGTAAACCTTTCTCTTTCAGAATCTGGATGTACAGATTTTTTGTGTGTTTTTTATTTTAATTGGGAAGGCTATGCCTGGAGTTCGATGGTCAAGTAGCCAGCCACTCCCACTTCCTGAGCTATATATATATATATATATATATATATATATATATATATATATATATAGCAGTTCCTCTCAGTCTCATTGTGAAGCACTTTTCTTTTGCAGTCAGAGGCTCTGTCCTCTGAGTTGGTTGAGGCCTGCAGGGCTGGCTGAGCACCCCGCTCCTGCTCGTCTTTGCTGGATTTCTGTGTTTATTTTCCTGCTTCTGGTTTGTATTTCGCCTTCGGCTGTGTGAGTGCTTCTTTTTTCTTTGTTTTCTGTGTTTGTGTCTCTTTGTTTTTTTTTGTTTTTTTTGGGGGCTTTGTTTCTAATCTCCTGGCAGATTGTTCCAGAGCTCCTACTACTTGCTGTCAGTTACTCACAACTCACAAACTACTGCAATGCAACTGCAATCATTATTTGTGCATTTCAGCTCAACTATAGCTGCTCCATGTTGCATACTCAATTGATTTCACCTGACTCAGGCTATCATTGAACCTAACTATGCAGCTCAATCATGCTCTCATTCTACTTGCCTCATTATAGCAGCTACATTGCACTGCCTGGCTACACCTGCTTTCAGAGCATTGTGTCTCCTTATTTATGTTTATTGCAGTTGCAACTCAGTGTACTCCACATGGATGTTGCTTTTATGTTTATTCACCCTGTTCTACTCTGAGGTCGTCAAAAAGCTCCTGCTGAGGCTGTTAACCTAGCTTAAATATCTGCATGTGATTCTTGGCCCTTCCATCACTTTCTTGTGTAACCCCCCTGCAAATGGGGGTTCCCAAAAGACTTCCAGGAGCTTGCTTGAATGCTCCAAGCCTGAATGGTGTTTGGCATTTAAGCCATTTATCAGTGAGTGTTTTTAGAGCCTCTGGTACTGTCTCTTTAAGAGCTGTCTGCTTGCAGACATAATTAGTTTGTATGGGGGGACTGTGTGCTTCTCTGAGTACCACTCGAGCTGCTGCCAATTCACTTCATTTTGCAGTCACTAGGAGTGCAAAGGGAACCTATCTGAAAGATGTAACTGTTTGCCAGAAATTATTTAGAGTAATAATGAAATTACAGTTTGTCTAACCTGCTTTCTTTGCAGTCAGAACTGTGTCTGCTAGTTCCCCATTCTAGTTTTGAACTGCTGAACTGGACCAATCAGTGTGGGTAAGCTAGCTCTAAAATGATGCCTTGGACGAATCAGAACTTGGACTCATAATCTGAGCCAGCCACAAGAGGATTGTATGGGCAGTGACTCTGGGAGATGTAGTTTAGACTTCAGTGCCTTTTGGACCAACAGCAGCAGTCTATTGTGAGTGACAGCCAATCCAGTCAAGAACTGGGAGGAACTCAAAGGAAGTGCCGGTTTCGTCAGTTGGAGTTCAGTTGAGCTTTGGCAGTGAAGAAGGAAGGAGCCCTGTGCTTTTCAGTGTGCAGTTTTAGTCAAAAGCGTGTGTAAGGCCCAGAGTTCCGGTCTGCAGCTTGTGTAACAGCTTGTTAGGACTGAATCCGTCCTGTGAAAAGAATCAAAGGATCTCTGAAGAGTAGAAACCAGGCTCACCCTGTAGAAGACTGGAAGAATTGCTGAAAATTGCACTCGGTCTGTCAGGAACTGAATCTGCTGTGTGTTCTCCCGGGTATTGTGCAGTAATTGCGATCGGGATACAGATGCAGCCTGCCTGGTATAGTACTTTCTTTTATATGGATGTGTGAAGAGGTTTGTGTACCTCAAGTGAGCCCTGCTGACATTGAAGGACCCTATCTTATTTGGAGGTCGTGAGTACTAATTCAGGGTTGCTCCTGTTGAATTGCCACATTAAATCCAAATGGAATTACTGTACTGCTGACTGTTTAATTCTCCTTTCTCTGTGTGAAAGGGCCCTACCAGCTGCCACGGTTTGGACTAGCCACTAGGGCTTGGGTACCCAGGGACAGTAACTGATAGGGATAGGCCTGTGCACAGAGCCATAAATAGATTATTAGAGTGATAAGCTAATTAACCTGATTTCCCCTGTCCTTGTTATATCCCTAAATAAATCAGAGCTGCTTGTTTCAGCAAAGTTATACTGCCTGAGGTATTTGTCTATGTTAAAGTACTGTACTGTGATTGTTGCACTGTATCTCATTTCACAGGAGGTCCCAGTGCCGGAACCAGACCTGGGGTAAGTGTATACTGTGAAGGTAATTCTGATATATTGTGTGGGCCACTAGTGGGAAGAAAGGGGTTGCAGTGTCCCAGAGGGCTGTGACCAAGTTAGTTTAACTATTGCAAACCCTGACCTCTGGGTGGAGGCACCCGCCATTGGATCCAGGCCCCTCAACCTGTTAGTGGCAAATCAGGCAGGGGTAGTAGCCCCTGGGATAAGCGCCATCTAGGGGTTACATCTTGGAGGCTCACCGCTGGGATTGTGTGTCCTCTAGTGGCCATATTACTGAACCACTGTTAAGAAAAAATGGGTACCCGACAGAAGTGGCTGTGCACCGGCTGGTGGAGTGGTGTACTGGGGAGGAGATCGACCCCCAAAATGCTATGCTTATCCTGGACATCCCCTGGGTATCAATACGGACACTGTGCAGGAGTACTTTCCAAGGTGGAAGGTTTACAAAACCCTGTGGTGGTGGGTCGGCATGCTAATCTGCTACCCACACTTTCCTGGCCCTAGTAGAGTTTAAGGATCCCATAGATAGCTCAAAGTGCCACAGACCATTACCCCAGAGGGAGCCCTCACTGCTTGAGAGTGATAACTAAGGACAGTAAAGACCGAGAGATCAGCCCCCACCACTATCTGAAACTTTTGAGGAGAATTTGCTGAATGGTTTGCTGGGAGGGAAAACTGTGGAGGACTTGAAGAAACTATTCTTGCCACCTGGGGTGTTCCTCCCCAACACCCTCTCCTGCTCCAGTGCCCGTAATGGTGGCTGAACCAATGCAGACTCCTATTTCTGCACCTGCCATTAGTCACGACTCTTACCGAAGGTTGAGGATCTTCTCTGGCACCCTCCCAACCCCCCAAGGGGAGGATGACTGGGAGACCTGGATAGACTATGTTGCCCCCCAAGTGCTAGAATGGCAATGCTCGGAAGGTGAAAAGCGAAAGAGGGTTAGTGAGAGCCTCCGAGGTCCTGCCCTGGCTACCATCCGTGCTAAACGGGCCAGTAACCCTGAAGCGACTGCACAGGCCTATCTTGAGGCCTTGGAGAATGTGTATGGGAGCCCAGATTCTGATGAGGACCTATGGTGGAGTAAGAGATGCACAACAGTACCAAGGGAGTTGTTGTCTGTGTATGTATCTCGGCTGGAAAATTGTTGCAAGAATGCCTCAGAAAAGGTAGTTTGCCAGCGATTGAACTGGACCGAACCAGGCTGGACAGGATCCTTAAGTCTGCCCCTTCTCAGAACTGCTGTTGCTTCAGTTACACCTGGCAGATCGACTGGAATCCCACCCTCCTATGATGAGTTAATGAGAGAAATTCGAGGAGCTGAGAAAAGACGACCTCGGGAGGGACCTGCACCAATAGCTGCGGCTACGACCCGAGTGACTGAGGGTGACCCATCAAGTGAAGTTCAGGGGCAGAGGCTGGCAGTCAATGAGTGCTCTGACAAGGAAAAAGATATGTCACAATGGGGCGAACTGTTGAGAGATCCGAGAATTCAAAAACAGTCCCTTTATGAAAGCCACGCCTGCAATACAGGCCCTGACCTATATCCGACTGCATCTGCTATGGGGTGGGGTACCCACCATGTATCTCCTGCTGATAACAGCTCCGAACTCGATTCCTTGACCATGGAAGTGGAGAAACTGACGAGATGTCTCCAAATGCTTATCACGCCGCAGACAGAGATGGCACCAAGGTTTCCAGTTAGTAATACCCCCGCCCTGGCTCCCAGTGTGGCGCCTCGGCCAGCTCAAACTCCAGGAAGTATGTTTTGCTATAATTGTGGGAAAGATGGGCACATGAAAGGGAATGCCAGTCCCAAAAGACACTGACAAAGTTGCATATAGGCTACAAGGAGAGCTTAGGAGAAGAAATCAGTGGTTAAGAGGTGCACGCATGATCCCAGTGAGGGCACCAAATACTAATTCACGTCCCTTTTGTGGCAAGGTCAGTTGCCCAGGCCTACACACCGCCTCTCCAGACTGGTCCAGAATAGTGGGTCCCTCCATGGAGACCACTGTAAAGGTGAAGCAGAGTGTCTACAAAAGCTATATTAGACAGTGGCTCCCAAGTGACAATTATGTTCCAAGATTGGTATCAGAAGCATTTGTCAGGCGTGCCCTTACAACCATTAGAAGGACTGCATGTATGGGGTTAAGTGAGAGGCCTACCCTATTCGGGTATATCCGAATTTGGCTGTCTTTCCCCACCTCCGTGGCTGGAGTGGCCGAACAAGTAGAGACCCTAGCCTTAGTGTGTCCCCCACTGGACTGTATGATGGTGTCCTTTGTTGATTGGAACAAATGCTCATATGTTGGAAGGCTGGCACAGTTGTGTTATGAAAAACAGGGGTCAAAAGACTAGTAGAGCTTTAAGAGTTCGGCTTTAATTAAGAAGGCCTATGAGGCACAGAGAGATGCTGAAAAAACAGAACCAGAGGAACGGTCGGAATGTATGGAAGAAGGATCCTGAGTCTCTGATCCTGGCCAAATGCCCAGTGTACCTTACAGGGAGAGTCCGTATCAGAAAGGATGTTAAGAATAAAATATTAATGTTGGATGCACCAGGCGATGGAAAATTGCCAGAGGGACTGCTGGTCAAGCCTAGTATTTTGCCGCTAGAGCCCATGCTATGCCAGAAGGTAATGGTCCAAGTTCATAATGTGTCTGAAGAGACATTCGAGTAAACAGAGGTTGCATCCTGGCTAATGTGCATTGTGCAGACACTGCAGTGCTACCCAGCAGCAAGAGTTCAAGGAAGAATGACAGAGTACGCTGACTTGTTTGATTCTGGCGACTCCGCTGCCAGCTGAATGGAAAGTGAAGATCAGTGAGAAGCTTGCCCAGAGAGACCAGTGTTTTCTTTAAGGAATGGGATGTAGGATGCGTGCAAGGAGCTGAGCACAATATCCGGCTGCATGACGAAGACCATTTCGTGAGAGGTCTCGGCGCCTGGCACCTGCTGACATAGATGATGTGAGGCGGCATCTGCAAGAGATGTTAGCTGCTGGTGTAATACAAGAATCCAGAACCCTTATGCTTCCCCATTGTGGTAGTGAGGAAAAAGATGGAACAGTAAGGATGTGTGTGGATTATCGCACCTTAAACGGCGGACTATCCCTGATCAGTACACAATGCCCGCATTCAGGATGCTTTGGACTGCCTAAGCGGGAGCAAGTGGTTCTCTGTGCTGGATCTCCTGCAGTGGGTACTATCAGATCCCGATGGCCCCAGAGGACCGTGAAAGACAGCCTTTATCTGTCCGCTTGGCTTCTATGAATTCATGAGGATGCCTCAAGGGATTTCAGGTGCCCCAAGCCACTTTTCAACGATTGATGGGCGTGCAGTGGGGGACATGAACTTACTAGAGTGCCTGGTATACCTAGATGATGTTATTGTGTTTGGCAGCTCACTGGAGGAACATGAGAGCAGATTATTTAAGGTATTGGACCGACTGGAGGACTTTGGCCTTAAACTGTCCATTGATAAGTGTCAATTTTTCAAACATCAGTAAAGTATGTGGGACATAGTATCCACCGAGGAATAGAGACCGACCAAGTAAAGTTGAGGCCTTGACCACCTGGCCACAGCCCAAAATCTAAAAGAACTGCAAAGATTCCTGGAATTCTGTGGTTATTATATAGCTTCATCAAGGACTATTCAAGAGTGATCCGCCCTTTACTTAACCTTACTCAAGGTATCCCCAACCCACAAAAAATACCAAAAGTCAGCATCCCTCAAGACTGAAAGAGTGTATTTTCATCAGTGAAGTATGTTGGGGCCGCTGGACTCCTGATTGTGAGACTGCTTTCATGAGATCATATATCAACTTACCCATGCTCCAGTGCTGGCCTATGCCGATCAAGAAAACCTTCGTCCTGCACACTGATGCTAGCTTGCAAGGGTTGGGGGCTGTGTTGTACCAAGAGACACGAGAATGGCCTGAGACCAGTGGCCTTTGCCAGTAGAAGCCTGACCCCATCCGAAAAGAACTATCCTGTACATAAGTTAGAGTTCCTAGCTTTGAAGTGGGCTATTGTTGACCAATTCCATGAGTACTTGTATGGGGCTAAAATACTAGTAAAACTGACAATAATCCTTTGACCTATGTGCAGACCTCAGCTAAGTTGGATGCCACTGGCCATAGGTGGCTTTCTGCATTATCTACATATGACTATGCTCTCGAATACCGAGCAGGTCTGAACCACATAGATGCTGATGCTCTCTCGGAGGCCTGTTCCCCAGAATGATTGGGTCCGACTGGCAGAACCTGACATTCGGGCACTCTGCGAGAAGTTTGACAGGGAGGAACAAATGTCCACGGACGCAGTGGACTGCATGGTGGATTGCTTGGGAGCCTCTGAGAATTGCATACCTGCTGCTGCTTGTGCCACTTTTCTGCAATAGACATTGGTGCACTGCCTCAGCTGGACAATGACAGTATGGCGGGCTCAATCCCGCGATCCCATGATCAAAGCAGCTTTAGAAGCCCTCTATGCAGGAAAGATGTGTCAAATTACGCTCCACTGATTTGAGAACTGCACTGTTATACAAAGAAGGTCCTAAGTTGAAACTGATCAATAAACTGTTATACAGAAACAGTGACAGAGGGGACAAGTAGACAAACAACAACTAGTGCTGCCCACTGCCTTCGAGACTCAGTATTGAGGTCCTTGCACAACCACATGGGGCACCTTGGTATAGACAGAACACTTGACTTGGTGAGATCCAGATTCTATTGGCCTAAGATGGGGGCTGATGTGGAGCAACACATTCGAACTTGTAGTCGCTGCTTACAGAGGAAAGCTTTGCCCCAGAGGGCTGCCCCTTGTTAACACAACCACCAGTGCACCCATGGAGCTGGTCTGTATTGATTTTCTAAGTTTGGAGTCAGATCAAAGAAATATCAGTAATGTGCTGGTGGTCACTGACCATTTCACAAGATATGCCCAAGCTTTCCCCACCAAAGACCAGAAAGCATCCACTGTAGCCAAAGTACTTGTAGAAAACTTTTTGTTCACTATGGGGCTCCACAAAGAATCCATTCTGATCAAGGGAGACTTTGAGAGTCGTCTGATCAAAGAGATGCTTTCTCTGTGGGAGGCGAAAGTCCAGAACCACTCCTTACCACCCCAGGGGACCCACAGCCTGAGCGTTTCAACCGCTTTGCTAGATATGCTGGGCACCCTGCACCCAAAGGACAAGCCTAGATGGAGCATACAAATTAGCACCCTGGTACATGCTTATAACTGCACCAAAGTGATGCCACTGGATTCTCCCCACCGCCTGATGTTTGGAAGAGCTCGACTACCAGTAGATGTGTGTTTGGGGTCTCTCCTGATGGGGTTCAAGCTGACAACTATTTACAGTATGTGCAAAGTTAAAGGCCCAGCTAACTCATGCGTACCAACTGGCTCAAACCATGGCTGCCAAAAGAAATCTGGCCAACAAAGAAAGGTATGATAAAAGGTGAAAGCACAGGAACTCCAGGAGGAGATCGGGTATTGCTAAGAAATCTGGGACTGCATGGCAAGCACAAGATTGCTGACAGATGGCACCATCTCCCTCACATTGTAGTGGGCAAACTAGATGATCTGCCAGTGTACAAAGTAAGGCCTGAGAATAATTCAAAAGATGTAAAAACAATGCATAGAAATCATTTACTGCCCATTGGACAAATCTTAATTGAGTCTGAGCCCTAGAAGATGCCCCTCTGGACCAGTGACTAGAGCTGCTGCTAAGAAAGATCAAGAAAGTCTGCACTACAGAAGCAAAGTTAAGTGTTCCCTCCACAAGTCCCAGTTGAGCATGACTGTCAGTCCATATCGGAAGAAAGTGAGAGTGACTTTGAATACTATCCTTCTTATGAACTGAGTCAATTGTTTGGGGCAATCCCTAGTCAATACTGGAGACAAAGCTGGGCCTTCTGGACTGTCTAAGCCCCCAGCTTCATCCCTGGACCAATGCTCCCAGAAAGTGAAGTGCAAGCATCAGATCAGATGAAATGGAATCATTGTGCATGGTTGAACTGTTTGAGGCTTTCAGGAGGAAAATGATAGATTGGGGCAGACTGGTGATACACCGAACAAGAAGAGTATTTTGAGTGCCCTGACAGTCCACTGCCAGTGTCCAAGCTCTCCATCGAGCCAAATGTTGTGGACTCAGAAACTGTAACTCCTGGAGCTGAAAGTGCCCCAAGTTCTAGCCTCTCTACCCCATGGAGACTCCCCTGACAAGTGAGGACAATGCTGAAATGAGGCTCAGAGTGCAGAGACTATAACAGTTCCCCTAGAAAGACTGGTCGAGCTGTAAAGCCTGTGGTGCACCTCAGTTATGATTCACTTGGGAGGCCTGTGGACTTGCCTCTCAATGTTGTCCACAAAAGGAGTGTATGTGTCCCGAGGCTCATTGCCCAAACTGAGCATCAGTGCTAACTCAAGTTACTTGTGTTGCCCTCTAAGTAGTGCCTTGCCCCATCCAGCCCCAAGGTAACTGATAGGAAGGCCCCTCTCTTCAGGTTTCATGTACAAGAGGTAATAACTTGAGTTATGGTACAATGTGTGTAATACTGTGTAAAGAGTGACGATACTGCAATGTTTCAGAAATGTGTTCTTGGTAAAATGATATATTGACTGATGATTACATATGCGAGCCTAATGCAAATGTATATGGTTGCAGTTGAAACTTATGGGGACTTGCTTGACGCGGACGTCCAAGCTTTCCCAAGCCAGGAAGGTGTAACCCCTGCAAATGGGGGTTCCCAAAGACTTCCAGGAGCTTGCTTGAATGCTCCAAGCCTGAATGGTGTTTGGCATTTAAGCCATTTATCAGTGAGTGTTTTAGAGCCTCTGGTACTGTCTCTTAAGAGCTGTCTGCTTGCAGACATAATTAGTTGTATGGGGGACTGTGTGCTTCTCTGAGTACCACTCGAGCTGCTGCCAATTCACTTCATTTTGCAGTCACTAGGAGTGCAAAGGGAACCTATCTGAAAGATGTAACTGTTTGCCAGAAATTATTTAGAGTAATAATGAAATTACAGTTTGTCTAACCTGCTTTCTTTGCAGTCAGAACTGTGTCTGCTAGTTCCCCATTCTAGTTTTGAACTGCTGAACTGGACCAATCAGTGTGGGGTAAGCTAGCTCTAAAATGATGCCTTGGGCGAATCAGAACTTGGACTCATAATCTGAGCCAGCCACAGAGGATTGTATGGGCAGTGACTCTGGGAGATGTAGTTTAGACTTCAGTGCCTTTTTGGACCAACAGCAGCAGTCTATTGTGACAGCCAATCCAGTCAAGAACTGGGAGGAACTCAAAGGAAGTGCCGGTTTCGTCAGTTGGAGTTCAGTTGAGCTTTGGCAGTGAAGAAGGAAGGAGCCCTGTGCTTTTCAGTGTGCAGTTTTAGTCAAAAACGTGTAAGGCCCAGAGTTCCGGTCTGCAGCTTGTGTAACAGCTTGTTAGGACTGAATCCGTCCTGTGAAAAGAATCAAAGGATCTCTGAAGAGTAGAAACCAGGCTCACCCTGTAGAAGACTGGAAGAATTGCTGAAAATTGCACTCGGTCTGTCAGGAACTGAATCTGCTGTGTGTTCTCCCGGGTATTGTGCAGTAATTGCGATCGGGATACAGATGCAGCCTGCCTGGTATAGTACTTCTTTTATATGGATGTGTGAAGAGGTTTGTGTACCTCAAGTGAGCCCTGCTGACATTGAAGGACCCTATCTTATTTGGAAGTCGTGAGTACTAATTCAGGTTGCTCCCTGTTGAATTGCCACATTAAATCAAATGGAATTACTGTACTGCTGACTGTTTAATTCTCCTTTTCTCTGTGTGAAAGGGCCCCTACCAGCTGCCACGCGTTTGGACTAGCCACTAGGGCTTGGGTACCCAGGGACAGTAACTGATAGGGATAGGCCTGTGCACAGAGCCATAGATAGATTATTAGAGTGATAAGCTAATTAACCTGATTTCCCCTGTCCTTGTTATATCCCCTAAATAAATCAGAGCTGCTTGTTTCAGCAAAGTTATACTGCCTGGGTATTTGTCTATGTTAAAGTACTGTACTGTGATTGTTGCACTGTATCTCATTTCACAGGAGGTCCCAGTGCGGAACCAGACCTGGGGTAAGTGTATACTGTGAAGGTAATTCTGATATATTGTGTGGGCCACTAGTGGGAAGAAGGGGGTTGCAGTGTCCCAGAGGGCTGTGACCAAGTTAGTTTAACTATTGCAAACCCTGACCTCTGGGTGGAGGCACCCGCCATTGGATCCAGGCCCCTCAACCTGTTAGTGGCAAATCAGGCAGGGGTAGTAGCCCCTGGGATAGCGCCATCTAGGGGTTACACTTGTTTGTCCTACGGCAGGGACTAGGAAGTGTTTGGGGAGTCGTGGCCCCACGTGGCTAATTATTTCTGTTCTAAATCCTGCCTTCGCTGCCGAAAATCCTCAGAGTATTTGTCACCTTGATTTGGCTTTTAAATGTCTGTCTGTCTTGCCCCACTATTCAGTGCTGTTTCATTGCTACTGCGTTATGCAGACCTACGTGCAGGTCCACATATTACTACTTTGTTTACTGACCTACGTACAGGTCCATGCTTGCTTATGCAATCGATTGCTCATACCTACTGCATCCTCTCTACTTCAGCCTCTGGGATGTCTGCTGCACTCAATCTGCTTTCGACCTTGCAAGGTCTCAGCACTCACTGCTCATCACGATCAGCACACCAGTGCCCAATCAGCTCGCCAGCTTCTCAGCTCTCAGTCTAATTCTGGGGCATGTCAGCCATTCTATTCTGGCGCAGGTTCCTGCAGCCGATGGGCTCGCTTTGATCCTTCTCACCTGGCCCATAGCTGGGAATGTCCTCGCCCCAGGCTTGGCTTTAACTGCCTACTATGCAACAGCAGCTCTTTGTGTAGAATTTAAGAGTAGCGGTGAAGGGTGGTTACGACAATCTCCTTTGGCTCTAGTGTTTCACTATAACGGTTGTCCATTGGCTTTAGTGGTTTCCCTAGCAAGGCACCTTCACCACATACTCTCTGCGACTGCCTCTGGTTCACCTGGTTTGATTTTAGGGTGGGTAGGCCAGGTGAGTGCCTCAGCAGTCGTTGCTCTCCTCCTCCATCTTGGTTGCACATATTGTTGCAGAGTTTTCTTGCAGCCTTCCATGGCATTCCTGTTAGAGGGTTTGAGTGAGAGCCTTCCTCCAAATTGGAATATTTTCCACCTCCCTTTAATTGGGGTTTTCAAACTGCAGCTGCTGAGCAGTCACTAAATAAACTATCCTAAGCCTGGAAGGAAGGCGACCTAGGCCTTGGATCCCCAGAGATTTCCTCCTTATAGGGTTTTTTCCTCTCCTCTGTTGCCTCAGGTCATAACTGTTAGTTAGCATAGTAGTATCCCCTAGTTTCTTTAGGTAGGTTCCGCTGTTGGATGGAGGTGGAGGATGTCCTGTCGTTCCCTCTCTCCTTAGAGGATCCCCTCATTCTCAACACAAACCATCAGTATTCTGCTACGCAAACCTCGGCATTTCATTACGTTATCAAACTGAGCATCTCATTATGTTATCAAACTATCTGTGCTTCTCTACTACTACGTTACAATTACTGCTCCTACGTCACAGTTACTGCTTGCTCATAAGCTTTGTGTCACCTCATTCTTTGGGATATGATTGTACTACATTTCTCTTGGGGATTCCTAAGGTACCTTTAGCCACGGGAATCGTCCCATGACACCTCTAGGGGTGGAACCCTCTCAGAGGGTTCCTTGCCTTTCGTACCCCTTCAGGGTGGTAATTCCTCTGGAATAGAGAGTGCGAAGGGTTAAAACCAAACTAACACAGTTGCACAAGCATAACACTATACTGGCTGCACAGGACATTGAATTATAATTTACCTGCTTGTAGAAAGTTTAGCAATGCTTATCAGATTAACAGTAATGCTTACAGAGTCAAACGTAAGGACATCGCTTGTAGTGAAAGTTATATTTAAACAATAACGATGGAGCAGCCAGTCATTTCTGAGAGATTAATGACCAGTTGGGGATACGGGGTCCCAAGGCGCAGCCTCAGGCCACCTATTTCCAGCTGGTTACTAATCCAAGGAACTGGCCAGCTTTGAGGTAGTTATTACGTATACAAGTCCAATCACAAAAACATTTTTCTTTTTTACTGTTTATTTTAAGTCTCTTCAGGTTTTAAGCAGAATGGCATGAGGCGTGCGTACCGCACAGCGTCAGTTGGCAGCTGGATCGGTCATTTCTAAGATGCTAATGACCGATCCAATGGCCAATCAGGAGCTTCGCTAAGTCCATGAATAATTAATTAGACTTATCATTTAGGATATTTGAGAATTACAGGCTTTTGCAGATTGATCTAAAGTGAGGAAAAGGGTATTCAGGAGGAATAAGACAACACAAAGGGGAGGAGGATAGGGAGGCATATATAGAGAGAAGAGGAGGGAGGAGGCAGGGCAGAAGATAAGGAGGGATAAAGGAGGTCACTGAGGAGAAAATAGCAAAGCAGGCCAAGAAGGGAGATAAAACCTTCTTAGGTACATGGGAGAAAGAAGGAAGGCACAGCAGGGATTAGTAAGACTGAGGGGGGAGGCAGAAATAAAGCTGAAGGGGGACTTCGAAAAAGCAGAGGTATTAAATAGTTACTTCTGTTCGGTCTTCATGACAGAGGGTGAGGGTAGAGAGCCAGAGAGAGAGGGGAATGCAGGGGAATGGATTCTAGAATGTTCACAATCAATAGAGTAAGGGAGGAACTGCGCAGGTTAAAGGTGGATAAACCAATGGGGCCGGATGGCTTGCATCCAAGGGTACTCCACGAGCTGAGGGAGGAGATGGCAGCACCTTTGACAAGACTGTTTAACTTGTCCATGGATACAGGGTGAGTGCCTGGGGACTGGAACAGGGTAGAGGTGGCTGCATTACACAAGGGGGGAAGCAAGGAATTGGCGGAAAACTACTGTCCTGTCAGTCTCACCTCGGTGGAGGGAAAGGTAATGGAGACATTAATAAAATAAAGGGTTGTAGACTACCTGGTGACCAGTGGTATGCAGGACAAAAGGCAGCATGGCTTCGTGAATGGGAAGTCATGCCAGACCAACTGGATAGAGTTTTTAGATTGGGTGACGCAGGTAGTGAACCAGGGAGGGGCGGTGGACGTGGCCAATCTGGACTTCAGTAAGGTCTTTGACACCATCCCGCACAGAAGGCTTGTAAATAAGCTGGAGAGCTTAGGGATGGGCTAGAAGGTAACTAGGTGGGTGGAAAACTGGTTGATGGGAAGGAGCCAAACAGTGGTAAATGGGGTACATTCCAGGGTAAAGGGGGTAATGAGAGGGGTGCCTCAGGGGTCAGTGCAGGGACCCCTACTTTTTAACATTTATATCAGTGATCCAGCAGAAGAACTAGAGGGTAGAGGTGCCTATTCACAGACGATACGAAGGTCAGCAATAGGGTGGACACCCAAGGTGGAGTGGAGACCATGAGGCAAGACCTGGAGAAGCTGGAGAGGTGGCTGGAAACCTGGCAACTAAAATTCAATTTTTAAAAAAGTGTGCAGTGATGCACCTGGGGCAGAAAAACATTCGAACAGCTTATACCCTTGGGGGGGGATCAAGGAAACAGAGCAGGAGAGGGATCTGGGGATTATTATATCGAGCAATCTTAAGGTGGGGAACCAGTGCAGCAAGGTGGTGGGAAAGGGAAATGGTATGTTGGTCTGCATTGGAAGGGACATAACTAGCAGAAGGAGGGAGGTGTTTATGCTGCTGTACAAAACAATGGTGAGGCCACACCTGGAGTACAGGGTACAGTTCTGGAGACCACACCTCTGTAGGGACATTGAGGGGATGGAGAGGGTTCAGAGAAGAGCAACCAAGATGGTGTATGGAATGCGGGGAAAAACATATGAACAGAGGTGGAGGGAGATGAATCTATACCCACTACAGACTAGGAGAGCGAGGGGGGACATGATTGAAACTTTTAAGTATTTGAAGGGGATCAATAAGGTGAAGGAGGGGAGCTTGTTCAAAAGGAAGGAGGAGCCAGAACATGGGGGCATAGCCTCAGAATGGAAGGAGGGTAATACAGAGGCAATGTGAGGGGGGATGTTCTTCACAAAGAGGGTAGTGGAGGCCTGGAACAGGCTACCAGAGGAGGTGGTGGGATCCGAAACGGTGGTGGGATACAAGAGGGCATGGGACAGAGATATGGGGTTGGGGGGGGGGAGTTCTAAGCCAGTAAAAGGAGGAGGAGGGGGAAAGGGTGGATATAAGGGCAGACTAGATGGGCAAGTGTGGTCCTTTTCTGCCATCAAATTTCTGTGAATCTGTGATGTTAAGCTAATTTATTTATTTTATTTTTTGTAAACTCTTTTTATTCATTGCTACTTTGGGGAAGTCTCTCAGGCATCTGTCTTATCCCCAGCTCTACCTCCTAGCCTGAAACTCCTCCTTATGTCCCGGCACCAACCTGACCAACCCCCCCCCCGGCTCTCAGCCCCTCCGAGGTAGGGCCGCCCTATCTGCCCAGGCTGCTCTATCTACAATTGTTGTGGCCAGGCTGGGCTCAGCACCAGGATAGGAGGAAGTCCAACTTGGTGGAGTGTGGCTGGTGGGAGGCAGTGCCGTTGCCTATCCCCGCGAGCAGGGTATTTCCGTTGTTTTCTCCCCGAAGCTCAGATGTGCAATGATGTCCAGCTCGGCTGATGCACGCTCCCGTGCACCCCCGAAAGATGTCCGCCGCAGCTTCCAACCCTGCATTCTGCTCACCAGCCTCCACTAGCAGTCACTAGTGCATCGGTGAGTGGAATCCCCCCCCCGGGAGGGACAGCAGTCCTGAGGATGCTCAATCCTTCCCCATCCCTGCCGACCCCCGATAACCCAGGCTCGTTCCTGAACCCAGGTCACCAGCGTGGCACAATGTGTGGCATCCAGCGCCTCAACCCTCAGCACCACCGGGCCGGCAGCTAATTTATTTTTAATGTAAATAAGTTAGCATGAGTATATTTAAAGTTAGTAGTTGGAATATTAAAGGGCTAGGATCTCCAATTAAAAGAAAAAGGATGGCCAGCCCATCGGCGCAGTGGTAGCGCTACTGTTCTGAATGCCAGTGACCCGGGTTCAAGAATGAGTCCAGGTCATTGGAGGCTGGCGGGGGGTGAGTGTCCCAGAGGACACTCTTTTTGTCCCGTCTGCCATACCACCCTCAGATGCAGGAGAAGGTAGGGCCCGGCCAGATAAGAGGTGGGAGGAGGTGCGCTGGCTGCAAGTGATGTCACGTTAGCACGCATGCACTCCTGCAACCCAAGTATGAGAGGCTTCTGTGGGCTGAAGAGAAAATTGGAAAAAAGCCCTGGATTTGATTATGACAGCCCTGCAGCATACTGCACAATCTCCCTGCCTGGGCCTCCAAGACTGCTGCTCTGTTGAAACTGGAAATGTTCCAAGGGTGTAGCCCTCCACCTTGTCCCCACCTGGGGAGATGGCACCTTGAGAAGGCCAGGTCATGGGGACAGAAGGTTTGCTTGAGGAGCCCGAAGGAGGTCAGGCACAGAGTACAAGGGGCATAAACAGAAAGTGCACACACAAAAAAGGATGCTCGGGAGTTCAAATGCACAAAATGTAGACTGTGGCAATGTTCCAAGAAACCGATCTTACAAAAGAGGAAGCACTTAAACTGGGAAAATCTTTGATGGGTCAGGTCTATGAAAGTAGTTTTTCAAAAAAAAAAAAAAAGGAGCGGGGATTGCAATCCTAATTTGTAAAAGTGTGAGTCTCTCTATGTCAAAAGTGATATCAGATAATGAAGGGAGATGGGTAATAGTACTGGGCGCTCCAGGAGAGAAAAGGGTTTTTCTCTTAGCAGTATTTATGCCCTGACTGAAAACTATCCCAAGTTACATACTAACATATTAAAATGCCAGCAGAATAGGCCTAACGGTCTTTCGTGTCTGCTCGTTTGGTCAGCCCCCACCCTGGGAGCTGACCTTGCTACCCCCCTTGCCCTCTCTGGCTTCTCCCTTCCCAGTCCCGGATATTCTCGCTGCACAGGACTTTGTTTCCAGAACCCTTCCCCTGTATCTGTCCCACCCCCTCTTGAACCCCTCCACCATCTCTGCCTCCACCAGCCCCCTGGGCAGCACATTCCATGGCTCCACCACCCTCTCAGTGAGTAGCACCTCCTCCTTTCTCTCCTGAATCTCCCCCCTTCCAGCTTCTATCCATGCCCTCTAGTTGCCGCCCCTCTCCTTCCTTCGGAGCACCCTGACTGCTCCTCCTCTATTTACCCCCTTCATGTACCTGAAGACCTCTATCATGTACCCCCGGTCCCTTCTCTCTTCCAGTGTGTACATATTTAGCTCTTCGAGCCTCTCCCCATAGGTCCTGGCCCCCATGCCCCAGATCATTTTGGCTGCCTTCCTCTGGACCCTCTCCAGGAGCTCAATGTTCCTCTTTAAGTGTGGCCTCCAAAACTGCATGCAGTACTCTAGGTGCGGCCTCATCAAGCAGTTATACAGAGGGAGTATCACTTCCCTCCTTCTGGAGGTGATCCCCCAGTGATGCATCCCAGCATCCTGTTGGCCTTGGCCGCTGCCTTCCTACAAGTCTCAGAGTTGTTCATCTTGACATCCACCACCACCCCCAGGTCCCTCTCAGCCGTTGAGACTTGTAGCATTCCCCCCCCCCCCAGGGTGTACACCTGGCCTGGGTTTCTGGCTCCCAGGTACAGTACCTTGCATTTCCCTGCATTAAACCTCAGCTTCCACTTTCTAGACCACCTTTCAGAACCTCCAGGTCCTCCTGTAGGGCCACCCTTCCCTCCTCCCCATCCACCACCATCCCCAGTTTTGAGTCATCTGCAAAGAGACTCATCTCACTCCTGATACCCTTCCTTATATCAGAGACATAGGCGTTGAACCGGAGGGGCCCAAGGACTGATCTCTGAGGGACCCCACTAATGACCCTCCTTGGGGATAAGACTATCCCACCAACCACGACCCTCTGGGTCCGGTCCTGGACCCAATTGCCTATCCATCTGATCATCTGGTTCTCTACCCCCATTTCTCCCAGCTTATCCAGTAGGCCCCCATGAGGAACAGAGTCAAACGCCTTGCTGAAGTCAAGAAAGAGGACGTCCACTGGGCTACCCAGGTCCAAGGCATGCATCACCCAGTCATAGAACTCCACAAGGTTTGTCTGACACAATTTCCCCGGGAAGAATCTATGCTGTCTATCGTCCAGGCACCCCGACTTTTCCAGGTCCCCCCCAGCCTCTCCTTTACAATACCCTCCATCACCTTGCTCACCAACGATGTCAGGCTGATGGGCCTCTAGTTCTCTGCCACCTCCCTTGACCCCCCCGTGAGGATAGGCACTATATGCACCACCTTCCAGTCCTAGGGCACCCACCCACCCTCTTCTCAGGGAGATGCTGAAAAGCTCTGCCAGGGGTTTCGCCAGGACATCCGCCAGTTCCTTCAGCACTCTGGGATGTAATTTATCTGGCCTGGTGCTTTCTCCATCTTAAGGGACCTGAGGACTTCCCTCACTCTCTCTGCTGTGATTTCCACCTCTGCTACCTCGTCCCCCTGCTTTGCCTTCCCCCCTCCTGCCAGTGATGCCCCCCCCCTCCCCAGGCCTGCCGATCGGTAAGGGTCCACCCCCTCAGTTTCACCGTCTCCTCCCATGTATGCTGCAGCCCCCCCCCATTTTCCTTGGTAGAAAACTGGGCGAAGTACTCATTTAGTACCTCAGCCTGCTCCCCCGGGTCTTGTGCCCATCCCTCCCCTGTTTTAATCCTGCTAATCTGCCCCTTCATGCTTTGTTTTTCCCCAATGTATCTAAAGAACCCCTATTTCCTCTCCTAATTTCCCTGGCCAGGTTCTGCTCCTTCCTTGCCTTAGCCGCCCTCACCACCCTAGTGGCCCTTCTGGCCATCAGCTCGTACGTTCCTCAATCCCTTTCACTCCTTGAGCACTTGAAATGCCTATAAGCCACATTCTTTCCCCTCACCACCTCCTGAACCTCCCTGGTCCACCAGCAGGGTTTACAGGCCCTACCGCATTTTCGTCTTACTCTTACACAGGTGCTGGTAGCATTCTGCAGCCACTCCTGATGATTTCCCACCTACTGTCAGCGTCCATGTCTGGCCCAATCCCATCCAAATGCTTCTTAAGGATCCTTCCTATTTCCTTGAAATCGGCCCCCTCTGAGGTCAGTTACCTCCGTCTTTGTGCAGCCTTCTACCCCTCCTAGGTACAGGCAGAACCAGACCATGGCATGGTCGCTCCCCGCCAACGGGTCCCTTACCTCCAGTTCTTTGAACACCTTTCTACAGAACAAGGTTTTTTTTCCAAACATGGAACTAATTATAGCCAGAGATTTTATTGTTGTTACCGATCCCTATGTTGACAGGAATAGGATTAGAAATCTGTTTTACAAACACAGAAGAAGAGAAGGCTTAGCCAAAGAAGGTGGCCTCTGTCTCTGTAGAATGGTTAATCCCCAAGTAAAGGGCTACACAGTCAGTTGGAATGGCCACAATATTTATTCTCATGTTGATTATGTAACCCCTAGGCGGCGCTATCCCAAGGGATACTACCCCTGCCTGCATGACTAGGCACAGGTTGAGGGGCCCGAGTTCTATGAAGGGGGCCTCCACCCGGAGGGTTGGTTTAAGGGTAGCGTAGCTGCTCTGGGTACAGCTCTCTGGGACACTGATACCCCCCCTCTAACCCCTCTAGTGGCCTGCACTGGTCAGCAAACAGATAATCACAGTTAACATCAGAATGCAATACTGGACCCACACTTGGCACACTTACCACCAGGGCAGGATCAGCAACACTGGCCCTGGAGACCCCCTGTTAAACAAGGCCAGCAATACAGCAATGCAATGGCAATACAGTATTCCCTCCATAAAGGTACGCAATGGGCAGGTTAAATGCAGAAAGAACAGAATCTGATTTATTCAGGGGACGTGAACAAGGGTGGGGCAGCAATCCAGTATTTGATTTCAGATCTGATTTAGTCAGGTTAAACATGCATGCACTAAGAGTCCCTCTAGCACAGTCACACACACTCTGGGTACCCAGTTGTTATGCAGGCTAGCCTGACGCATTGCAGCTGTTGTTGGGGTCCTCAGGAAAGAAACAAGAAACATACACTTTAACCCACAATTTGTATTCCAGAGCCGGATGGCTCAGTTCGTTATTATAATAATAATAATAATAATAATAATAATCTTTATTTTTATTGCGCCTTTCAAAAAAATCAAGGCACAGAACAGGCTTTTAAAATACATCCAAATAACATATCATAAAATTCAATAAAATAAGTAATGACATCCACATAATAAATAATAAAATCAGATGGACTCAATATCCTCCCAAATGCTTTTCTCCATAAAAAAGATTTCAAAGCTTTTTAAAGCCCCCACTATATGTGCTCTCTCTAATCCAGTAAGTGAGAATTCCAAAGGGTCGATTGCTGGAATAAAGCCGAGCACTGGATGATTTCAAAACTACCCTTGGAATCTCTAGCAACCCCTCCTTGGCTGAGCGGAGCTGTCGCTCCGGGATGTAAGGCACCAGAAGCTCTTTCAGGTAGTCAGAGCCCAGACCGTGCAGGGCTTTATAAGTCAGCAAGCCGACTTTGAAAGAGATCCGCCACTGAACCGGCAGCCAGTGCAGACCCCGCAACACCGGGGTAATATTGGAAGAACGAGGCATCCCAGTTAACAACCGGGCTGAGGAGTTCTGCACCAGCTGCATGTGGTGCATATCAACCACTGGAAGCCCAAAGTAAAGGGAATTGCAGTAGTCCAGGTGCGAGGTCACAAAGGCGTGGATCAATGTAGGTAGGTCTCCGGACGGAACAAGGTGCTTGATCCTAGCGATATTCCTGAGATGGTAAAAGGATAGCTTAACGACCGCCGACACTTACGCACGCAGTGTCAGTCGATTGTCAAGAACTACCCCAGGTCGCGTACCTGTTCAGAGATAGGAAGCTCAACCGCCCCCAGGAATAAACCTGAGGGATGGTCTGTCCCCAACCCCCCTATCCAGCGACCAATGATCAACCAAAACAATTAAATCAAATGACACACATTGATTTGAGCTTTGTTGCAGGGAGCTACCCTGATGTTTACGCATGCTACCCAAACCAGGAGGCAGGACTGATGAGATGAAGACCTCAGGATGGTTTGCTGGTTTGCCAGGGGAAGCAGGGCCCACACGATGCACTGTGGTGGTTGAATCCTGTTCGATAGTGTTGAGCAGGGAGCTGAATCTTCGAGCGGGTCTTTCGTCAGATGAATCTGTGCGGCGTGACCGGCAAGCTAGGCTGAGATGGTGAGGCCCAGACCAGGTGAACAATTCGGATGGCAGTCTGTTTAGGTGCTGGATGCAGCTTCCAGCTAGTGCGACACATTCAGGAGTGTGGGGAACCAGATTACAACCCACACTACACATTCAGCACAATTACAGTAAGAAATGCCAAATACCACAGTTTGGATGACAGTCCGGCTGCAATTAGGCAGTGTCTCTGCGCAAACCGTATGCTCTGAGGTTCTCTCAAGTCCTGACAGGCCGATTGCTCCAGAAGCAAATCTTCGGTCCACACCAGGTGAAATTCACTCTTTCACACTTCAGAATTCCAGTACAAGTAACAGCAATTTCGGATACAGTCAGAGATTAGATTGCAGACTTCTTCACTCGAGAAGATGGTAGCAGGCAGGCTAGACACAGCCTTCCCGATTCCCTGTGCTACCACGCAGGAGCAGCTGCTCAAATTTACTTGAGCTGTTCAATCTCCCAACTCCAACTACACACTGACTTACTGCTGCAGACAGCTCTGGGGTTTCCCAGTGATCCAAAAGGTTCGGTTGGTTGATCCATCTGCCTGTCACAGCAAGAGCTCTCCCTCCAGGTCCATTTAGGCGCCAAACAGTAAAAACTACAATTCCTACAGAAATTCACTCCCACAAGACCCCTGGGGACAGTCTCCATTTTAAGCTCCCCAAAGGTACCGATTGCTCCAAACTGGGAATCCAGTACTAAAATAGTGGCTATAAGCAAAACAGTCCATGCTGCAAAGGAAAGCAGGCCAGACAAACTTCTATATTATTATTATTAAAGCAGATAATCAGTAAACAATCACAGATCCTAGTATGGCTTCCTCTGCGCAACTAGCGATGGCGATGGCAGAATGAAGCGGCTGTATTGCAGCCCAGGTGGGACTCGAACCTGAAGCCACTCAGCCCCCACCCAGATTAATTATAATCTACGAAATAGATACCTCTTAAAGAGACAGGCACGGAGGCTAACAGGGCACTCGCATGCAAGCACATTTAAACTTTTTAGACATAGAACACCAGTCTGGCAGTGGGCAGTAGGCAAGCCCAGGAAGACATTTTAGGAACCCCCATTTGTAGGGGGTTACAATTATATTTTAATTTCCCACTCCCTTGCTCTAGACGCATTGACTGCTCATATAACAGCTGAACAGAGCACGGTAATAGTCACTACTAAACCTTAGGCTGCCAACAGAATGGAACGCATAATAATTCTGGATTTACATACTGTATCAGTCTGTGGCACAGCAAGGATTAATTTGAGCAACTGAAGGATTGGGTCGCCCAGCTGGAAGATGAATTCATCTCTCTCCTTACAGAACAACCATTCTGTGATTGGATGGAAGAGGAAATAAACTGGTTTTACAAAAGTAATGATACTACTCAGGGTATTAGCAACATGCTTTAAGTGTGTTATGAGAGGGAAAATTATTCAGTATTCCTCTAAGAAAAAAAAAAAAAGAGTCCACTAAAGAAGTCAAGGGCAAAGAAATTTTATAACAGGATCTCTCACCCAAACATAAAAGCTCTTTGGCTAACAAAAAAGAACTGCTTTATAAGATAATGGCCCTGAAATTTCGAACAAATGTGGGAGGCTGCAGAAAGCCCGTCTAAGTTATTAGCATACAGACTAAATATGTAGCAAAATAAAAATAAGACTTTGGGCTGTAAAATCTCTAAAGGGAAAACAGAAACGTCATTAAAAGAAATTAAACAAGTGTTTCCAGGAATTCTATACATCCATATATAAAAGCTCTGGATCTGCAGACATGCAAAAATGAATACATTTCTAGAGAATCTTAAATTACCAAACGCAGACCCAGCTAAACTCAATGATTTGGAAAAAAATAATGGACCTGATTCTCAAAACTTGGTGCAAGACGCATCAAAGGTGGCTTTCGCTGATCGCCGGTGTGCCACGGGCCTGCACTTGATTCTCTATCAGGCAGGGTCTTGGTGGAAAAGTTTTATGGCTTGCAGCAACTGTAGTGATGTGCCAAACAGAGGGCACACATAGGCAGGTTGCTGCATACTCTGATCTCCCGTTATAAGTATAAAAATATTCCTGGTAGTCCAGTGGTTCCCCTCCAAAGCCCCGATCTCCCATTATAAATATAAAAATATCCCTGGTAGTGTAGTGCGCCCCCCACCCCCACCACCACCACCACCACCACCAGCCCTGATCTCCCATTATAATATATGGTACTATTTATTAATATAATATTTCTATGGCCTGGTGGTCTAGCAGACACCCCAGTCCCGATCTACTGCTGAAAGAAATCTAGAACTTCTGGTTGGTCTAGTCAGTGGACCCACCACACCACAGTACCCTACCACCCAGATCCCCCCAACCCACAACTGAGCATAGCTAGCAGCCGACTGAGCTCTTAATAAGCACATACTTTATACAGTACACGCTCAGTGACTGACTTGCGGGTCACAAGTGGGCTTTATTTGTATCCTCAGCAAGTCTGTAATCTTAGTTGTTTTCTTCTTGCCAGAATAGGTGTATTACAGGGCACCCTCCAAAAATATGACAGGCAATCTCCACCTGACCACACTGTCTCCATCAGAGGTCCAAACTACTCTGAGTGTAATGTTTCCTCCTGGTAGGAGTCATGAAATATGGGCAACCACCTTCCAATGATACTCCCTCCAGTTATTAGAGACAGAGGTGTGAAAAAAATCCCTCCCATATGGTCTACTAGACTCCCAGAGCTTCCAGGTGTAACCCCGCTACAAATGGGGGTTCCCAAAAAGTCTTCCTTGAGCTTGCCTACATGCTCACTGCCAGGCTGGTGTCCTGCGTTTTAGCAGTTTAAATGTGATTACCAGAGCCTGTATAGCCTCAGTGTACTGTCTCTTTAAGAGCTGCCTAATTGCAGTTTAAGTAATCTGAAAGGGAGCTCTGGTGAAAGATGTAACTATTTACTGAAAATCATTTAGAGTGATAATGATAATGTAGTTTGTCTAACCTGCTTTCTTTGTAGCAAGGACTGTTTTGTTTGTCTCCACTGTCTTGGTCCTGGACTGCAAATTGGACCAAACAGTACTGGTGGGACCTAAAATGTAGCGAGACTACAGGAGCTGTCTGAATTCAAAATCTGTAGGAACTTTAGTTTGGAGCTTTTTTGCACATTTTTTGCAACTGAAGGGGGAGCTCTTGCTTTGACTGACAGCCAAATCAGCCAACCAAATCTTTTGGATCTTGGGGAAGTCCCGGGGTGCTTGAAGTTTCAGTTAGATCTAAGCTGGAAGCTGAACAAGAAGAAGTTGAAGGATTCTGAGCAGCAATCCTGAGTGGTTTCGCATGGGAGAACTCTCAAAAGGCTAAGTTTTAGGCCTGCATGTCAGTGTGCTGCTCCTGAGAGGGAGAGAAGAGAATTATTTTGGACTAAATCCAAGTTTGTGTGACTAAAGTAAGCTACTGAAGTGGACCAGGCTCAACCTGAAGAAGATGGAAGATTTTGCTGAATGCGATTGGCCTGTCAGGAGTTCCAGCTACCCCTAAGCTCCCGGTGTATGCAGAGACTTTGCGATTGTGACCGGGGAGCGCTCTGCCTGGTACAGTAGAATTCCCTTACATGTAAATGTGCTATGAGCTGCTAGTGGGTCGTGAGCTAGTCCCCCACTGTGTGAACTGTGTTCTGCTTGCTGGAAGCTGTATCCAGCCCAAAACGGACTGCATCCGAATTTGTCTCCATGTGGTCTGGGCTTTGCCAGACTGGCCCAGCCAGATTACCCACTGCACAGAGAAGCCATTGACGAGAGACCTGCCTGAGGATCAGCCCCCTGCTCCACTCTTAAACAGGAACGACGCCTCTACGACTCGTGTGATCCCTGCTTCTCCTGGTATTCCAGATCAACCACCTGCAGTCTCGATTTTCGTCCAGCCTGTGTCCAGTCTTGGGTATCGTAAGTAAATACCAGGGTAGCTCCCTGCAACAACAGCTTAATCTGAGTGTGTCATCTGATTGTCTTGTTTCCTTTACGAACTGAGCCCTCTGGCTCTTACAAATATTGTGTACTGTGCATGTTGTGTTTTCCATCACATGGCCCCAACCAGCTGCGACGCCGGCCAACCCCAGGCAACAGTCCTGGCTAGCCCATCTCTTCTCCACCTGGGTACCCTAAGGTGTGACTGTGTGGGGGGACTCAAAGTGCATGCATAACTACTTGATTGATATAACCTTTAAGCTAATTAACCTGATTTTGCCCCTCCCTTGTTCAAGTCCCCTGAATAAATCAGACCTAAATTTTTCTGCATGTAATCTGACTGTGGTTCCAGTTTGTACTCAAAGTACTGTACTGTTGCTATTTGCTGTGCATAACCTAGTTTTACAGGGGGTCCCCAGGGTCGAGCCAGAGGAACCAGCCCTGGTGGTAAGTGCAAACAGTGTGGGTACTTGTATGAGACCAGGGGTATTGTGAAAGTGATTATTGTACAGTCTTCAGGCCACTAGAGGGGAAAGAGGGGTTACAGTGTCCCAGAGGGCTGTGCCCAGGTTAGCTTGACCACTACCAACCCTGATCTCCGGGTGGAGGCACCATTTCAGAACTCAGGCCCCTTAACCTGCTACTAGCCAAGCAGGCAGGGGTAGTAGCCCTTGGGATAGCACCACCTAGGGGTTACATCTTGGAGGCTCACCACTGGGATTTTGTGTCTTCTAGTGGCCAAATTTGCGAATTGCTGTTAAAAATAAATGGCTACCCCAACAGAAGTGACTGTACACCAGTTGGTGGGGGTGGTGTATTGGGCTGGAGATCGACCCCCAAAATGCTATACTTATCCTGGATATTCCCCTGGGTACCAATAAGGACACTGTAGAGGGAGTACTTTCCAAGGTTGAATGTTTACAAAACCCTGTGGTGGTGGGTTGACAGGCTTATCTGCTCGCCCAAAGTTTCATGGCGTTAGTAGAGTGTAAGGACCCAGAAGACAGTTCCAAAGTGCCACGGACTATCACCCCCGAAGGAGCCCTCACTGCCTGGAGAGTGATAACTAAAGACAGTAAAGACCCTGGGAAGAATGACACCCCCACTATCTGAGACCTTTGAGGAGAAATTTGCTAAGTTGTTGCTGGAGGAAGGAAAACTGTGGAGGACTTAAAGAAACTATTCCTGCCACCTGGGGGTGTTCCTCCCCCAACACCCCCTCCTGCTCCAGCACCCGTTATTGCCACTCCTTCTGTGCCCATGCCAATGCTGGCTCCTATGTCTGTACCTGCCATTAGTCACGACTCTTACCGAAGGTTGAGAATCTTCTCCGGCACCCTCCCCACCCCCCCAAGGGGAGGATGATTGGGAGACCCGGATAGATTGTGTTGCCCCTTTGGTACCTGAATGGCAGTGTGCGGAGGCTGAGAAATGGAAAAGGATCATACAAAGTTTGAGGGGTCCCACCCTAGAGGCCATTACATTTCTGAGGTCCACAAACCCTGATGCATCTGCCCAGAAGTACCTATCTGCACTCGAAGGCAATTTTGGGAGCACTGAGTCAAGGGAGAACTTGATGTGGAAATTTCAAGGTACAAAACAATGGCCAGGGGAAAGTTTGTCTGCATATGTTACTCGTCTGGAAAGAGCGCTGCAGAAGGCTTACCAAAAAGGTTGGGTAGCCGCCAGTGACTTAAACCATGTGAGGTTGGGGCACATATTGCAACATGCAAAGCATTCTAAATTGCAGCTCCTTCAATTAAGGCTCCCAGATAGAAGGGGTAACCCACCAAACTATTGTGACGTGATAAAAGAACTCTGGGAGGTTGAAGATGAAGAGGGGGATTGTAATTCTAGGGTGCACGCAGCCCAAGTGATCACGGCTTCGGAAGGCCCTTCCAAAGTGGGGACCAATGAGGGTGTGCCGCCATGGGATGAACTGCTGAGGGAGTTCAGGGAAACAAAAAACAGTCTCTTTATGAAGGCTGCTCATGCAAGTACAGGCACCGAGCCTTATCCAACTGCATCTGCTATGGGGGTGTCCACCCAGGCATCTCCTGCTGACAGCAGATCGAAACTCGATGTCTTGACTTTGAAAGTAAGAGAATTTACGAGATGTCTCCAAATGCTCACCACACAGCAGACAGAGATGGCACCAAGGTTTTCAGTTGGTAGTACCACTGCCCCAGCTCCCAGTGTGATGCCTCGGCCACCCCAAATCCCAGAAAACATATTTTGCCATAATTATGGGAAGGATGGGCACATGAAGAGAGAATACCAGTCCACAAAAGACCTAGATAAAGTTGTATACAGGCTTCAAGGAGAGCTTCGGAGAATGAATCAGCGGTTGAGGAGTGCCCCAAATGACCGCAGTGAGGGTTCAAGAAGTAGTAACTCAAATCCCTATGTGGCTAAATCATCTGTCCAGGCCCCTGCTGCTGTCCCTCCACACTGGTCCAAAATAGTGGGCCCTTCAATGAAGACTACCATTGCTGTGAATGGTATTCCTACTCGGGCTGTGCTGGACAGTGGTTCGCAAGTGACCACTGTATTTAAGGACAGGTATGACAAACACTTATCTGCTATGCCCTTACAATCCCTGGAAGGCCTACATGTATGGGGGCTGAGCAACAAGTCTTATCCCTACCTAGGATATGTCTGCCTCTGGTTGTCATTTCCTGCAGCTGTAACTGGTGTAGAGAAGCAAGTCGAGACACTGGCCTTAGTGTGTCCCCCTACTGGACTGTATGATGGGGTTCCCCTGTTAATTGGGACCAATGCCAATATGTTTGCGAGACTGAAACAACTCTGTCGTGAGAAACAAGGGCGATGAACTGGGAGGACCCTAAGAATTCCTGCTGTGATCAAGAGGGCCTATGATTTGCAACAGAACCCCAAGGGAGTGGACCAGGATGAACCGGTAGGGGTTGTGTGGAAGAAGGATCCAGATTCAATGGTATTGACCCCTAATGCCCAGTGTACCGTTCAAGGGGAGGTCCGCCTCCGCAAAGATATCAAGAACCAAATACTGATGTTGAACATGCCAGGCGATGGAAAATGGCCGGAAGGATTATTGGTTAAGCCCAGCATCTTGCCAGCTCGCGCTCATGCCTATGCACGATGAGTGATGGTCCAGATTCATAATGTGTCAGATTGGGAGATCCGGGTGAACAGAGGATGCACCCTAGCTATGATACACTGCGCAGAGACTGCAGTGTTGCCCAGCAACAAGCCCCCTGGCAAGACAGATAGAGTGACTCCCGACTTGTTTGATTTTGGTGACTCCCATTGCCAGCTGAATGGAAAACTAGAATTAGCCAGAAACTTGCCCAGCGAGAGCAAGTGTTTTCGTTGAAGGAATGGGATGTGGGATGTGTCCAGGGTGCGAAGCATCACATATGCCTGCACGATGAACTGCCATTTCGAGAGAGGTCTCGACGCCTAGTCCCTGCAGACCTAGACGATGTGAGAAGACACTTGCAGGAAATGCTCACGGCTGGTGTGATACAAGAATCCAAGAGCCCATATGCTTCTCCCATTGTGGTTATGCAAAGAAGAATGGAACAGTACAAATGGTGTGGATTATCGGACCCACAACAGGCGGACCATCCCTGATCAATACACCATGCTCCATATACAAGATGCTCTGGATTGTTTGAATGGGAGCAAATGGTTCTCGGTGTTTGATCTTCGCAGTGGATATTGCCAGATTCCGATGGCTCCGGAGGACCATGAGAAGACAGCCTTCATCTGTCCTTTGGGGTTCTATGAATTCCTGAGAATGCCACAGGGGATATCGGGCACCCCAGCCACTTTCCAACGACTGATGGAATGAGCGGTGGGAGACATGAATTTGCTGGAATGCCTGGTGTACTTGGATGATGTCATTGTGTTTGGGAGCTCCCTACAGGAACATGAGAGTCGACTGTTCAAAGTACTAGACCGACTGGAAGATTTCGGCCTCAAGCTGTCCATTGACAAGTGCCAGTTTTTCCAAACCTCTGTGAAGTATGTGGGGCACACAGTGTCTACAGAATGGATAGAGACTGATCCTAGTAAAGTTGAAGCCTTGACTACTTCGCCCCAGCCCCACAATTTGAAAGAACTACAACATTTCCTGGGACTCTGTGGCTACTACCGCTGGTTCATAAAGTCATATACCAGCTCACCCATGCCCTCATCCTCGCTTAGGCTGATCCCACCAAACCCTATGTGCTGCATACTGACGCCAGTCTGCAGGGTCTAGGAGCTGTACTGCATCAAGACCACGAGGATGGTTTGAGACCAGTGGCATTCGCCAGTAGGAGCTTGATCCCGTCAGAGTGAAACTACCCTGTGCACAAGTTGGAGTTCCTTGCATTAAAATGGGCCATTGTCGACCAGTTTCATGATTACCTCTATGGGGCGAAAATATTGGTGAGGACTGACAATAACTTGTTGGCCTATGTACAGACTTCAGCTATGTTAGATGCCACGGGGCACCAGTGGCTTTCTGCATTGTCAACATATGATTATGCTGTCGCATATAGACCAGGCCTGAATCATATTGCTGCTGACACCCTATCCCGGAGGCCCATTTCCAAGAGCGACTGGGTCAGGCTGTCTGGACATCTGAGCATTGTGCCAAAAGTTTGATAAAAATGAACAGATGTCTACGGACATAGCGGACTGCTTAGTAGATTGCTTGGGCCCCTCTGACACCTGCATATCAGCTGCGTATTGCCACTTCTCTGTTCTAGATATTAGTGCACTACCTCAGTTTGACAATGACAGCATTCAGGGGGCTCAGTCCCGAGATCCTATGATTCAGACAGCACTTGACGCCCTTCATGCAGGAAAAGATGTGTCCAAGTTGCGTTCCTCTGATCTGTGAACCACTTTATTGTTTAAAGAAGGCCCCAGGTTGAAGCTGCTTAATCAGTTGTTGTATAGAGACACTGTAGATCAGGGTGGCCAAATAGACAAGCAACAATTGGTCCTGCCCACAGCCTTCAAAGATTTGGTACTGAGGTCCCCTCCACAATCATATGGGCCACCTCGGTATCGACCGGACCCTTGACCTAGTACGATCTCGATTCTACTGGCCCAAGATGGGGGCCGATGTTGAGCACCATGTAAGGACTTGTAGTCGCTGCCTGCAGAGAAAAGCCCTGCCTCAGAGGGCTGCCCCTCTTGTCAACATTACTACCAGCACCCTAATGAAACTAGTCTGCATAGACTTCTTGAGTTTAGAGCCTGATCAGCAAAATATTGGCAATGTGTTAGTGGTTATGGACCATTTCACATGGTATGCACAAACTATTCCCACCAAAGATCAAAAAGCATCTACTGTGGCCAAGGTGCTAGTGGAAAATTTCTTTCAAACAACATGAAGTCTTGCTATATTATGACAGTAGCAGTTTGTCCCACCACTAGAACTGCTCCGGAGGTGAAATGGTTAATACCATTCCAAAATAGAACTTTGAGCACGAGCTCTAAGAAGCAGCTCTATCTGTGTAATTTCAAACCTGAACTGTCAGATTCTTTACTCCGCCTCAGTGAACAGTCGCTCCGAGATTTCTCCTACTACTCGGTTCATTTCTCGGTTTAAACAGTGTTTTCTCGGTTCGATTCAACCGAGAATAGTTTTATTTTAACCGCAAAACCGTTCGGTTCAAGCTCTGTCTGTGGTAATCGTAAGTAAATTACAGGTTTTGTCTGTGTGGAACTTGTAAGTTTATCGGTTCGGTTTTGAACCGATCAGCTGGGTTTAAAACTTATTAACTTTAAAGTTTAACATTTTAGAGTGCGGTTCCCGGTTCTTATCGGTTCTAATTACGGTTTTTTCCAATACCCGTGACACGGTTAGGAACCGATAAGGGTGTCTTGCCTGGCACTGCCGTTTAAAGGGCAAGTTTTTCTGGTTAGGCTGGCATTATGTCTGAGAAACCCAAAAGAAAACCGGGCCCATGGGTTTCAACACTGTGATGTCTGTGGAAGTCTTTGCCAAGGCTGACCCACACACCACATGTGTCTATTGTCTGGGGTTTGACCACCTCAGTCAGACTGCCAGATATGTAAAATTTCCTGCAGCCACCCTGGAAAGAGATTGGGCAGGCTCCAGGGCAAGAGCCAAAAAGTCCGCTGACCCGGATGGCCAGCCGGTTGAGTGCCAACCGAAACCGGAGGGAGTGCCCTCTGACCAGGGCGAGACTTCCTCGGCAAAGAAAAGCTGGTTCTGAGGAACCAATTCCAGTAAAGAAAACAAGAAAGTCAGCAGGTTTGGAGTCCAAAACCCCTTCTCCAACTGCTGCAGAGATAGCAAAAGCCATACAAATTGTCCAGTCACTGTCTCAGGTTCCGTCCGAACCGCCACTATCTGGCAAAAGGTCGGTTCGTCCGGTTCCAGTGGTTCAGGAATATGATGTTGAGAATTTTATGAACCAGAGGAGGGAGGATGATTATGAACAGTATGAATGTGGCTGGGAAGGTCTGGGTGTCCCACTGAACCGGACATTTCCCCAGACAGACCTCTAGAATCTCCCCTATGCTATCTGAGTCCCATCTCATTTTATGTTTTACAAAAGTTGCTGAAACCCTCCAGCTTCCCTTGAAGAAGCTGTGGATGAGCAAGAGGAGCCTGATTTTGTAGAAATGATGGATATTCCAGAGTCTAGAGATTGTCTATTCCTTTGCATAAGTCTTTTAGGAAGCAAACAATAAAAATTTTAAAAGCTCCTAATTCTGTGCCTCCTGTAGATAAAAAGATGGACAGTAGGTACACATTGTCAGGTCCTGATAGCAATTCCTTTCTCAGCAATGCAGTCATGTTAGGGTAGTTCAGGCTGCAGCCTGTGATAAAGCTAATATCCCCTGGCTTCACATCCTCCTGACAAGGATTCCAGGAAGATTGATGCCATGGTGAAAAACAGTATATAGCAGCTCTCTGGGACTCAGGCAAGCAAATTATATGGCTTATGTAGCTAGGTATCAGAAATCTAGATGGGATACTGTTATGGAATTAGCTAAGCAAGCCCATGGCCAGCTGGCTAGCTTAACTAGAACAGGTGGCTGCTGATGGCATTGAGGCTTCTAAGGTACAGTTTCATGCTGCTGTGGATGTTCATGATGTTTCCTCTGGGGTCATGGCCACATCTGTAGCTTTTCGTGAAGCTGGCCTGGCTCAGGTGTACTAGTCTGTCACAGGATACCCAGACTAAGGCTATGGATTTTCCTGTGGTGGGAAATTCTCTGTTTGGGGAGCAGACAGAGAATTACATGAAAAGATGGATGAATATAGGACTACTTACAAAAGTGCCCAAGCTAAGAAGCGGCAAGCCACTCCTCAGAGGCATACCCCAGGGGTAGGGTAGGCCTTTCACAGGCCTTTACAGGACTCAGGCCTCCTCTGCCTATGCTCAGAGGGGCTTCTTCAGAGCAGAGGCAGGCGGTGGGCAGGCCTGCTCCCACCCCTCAGCCTAAGCTCCTGCTAAGCAGGCACCCTGATGGGGTGCCAGGGCCGATTCTCCTTTACCGGTAGGGGGCAGGCTGGCTTACTTCAGTCAGAACTGGGCTTCTTTAACCTCAGACAAGTGGGTTCTGGAAGTAGTAAGCCAGGGTCTGGTTCTCAGCTTCAAAAGTTTCCCCAAGTTGAGAGCCAGACTTTTCTACAAGTGCTTCAGAGACCCTTGCTCTGGAAGCAGAGGTCTCAACCCTGTTGGCTCTCAGAGCAGTGGAAGGGTTCCTCCCTGCACCAGGGCAGGGGTCTGTATTCAGATACTTCCTTACCCAAAAAGACAGGAGAATGGCGTACATATTAGACCTCAGATATCTGAACAAGCATCTTTTGAAACCAAAGTTCAAAATGGTAACTCTGGCAATGATTTTACCCTCCCTAAGGCCAGGGACTGGTTAGCCTCCCTGGACCTCAAGGATGCCTATTTCCACGTCCTAATCAAACTCCCATCGAAAGTACTCAGATTCGAACCACCCTCAGGTCATTACAGTTCAGAGCAATGCCCTTCGGCCTACCTCTGCCCCAAGGGTATTCACAGTGTCTAGCAGTGGCAGTGGCTCACTTAAGGAGGCAAAGGGTTGCTGTTTTTCCCTATCTAGACGATTGGCTCATTGTAGGTCAGTCCCCAGAACAGGTAAAATCTCACCTGCAAGTTACCCAGCAGCTTCTCACCTCCGTGGGCTTTCTGCTAAATCTACCAAAGTCAGTTCTGGAACCAGTCCAGGTACTCACCTTTATAGGGGCAGAGTTGGACACAAAGCTAGCCAGAGCTTTTCTTCCCTTAGAAAGGGTGACGAATTTAGTGACCCTGGCCTCCTCCTTCACCCTGCAGGTCTCTCGACCAGCAAGACACTTTCTGCAGCTCCTGGGACACATGGCTGCATCCACAGCTGTTGTGCAGGGAGCAAGATTTCAGATGAGAGACATTCAGTTTCACTTGAGAACCTATTGGTCTCAGAAGAGACCCCCTTTCCAAGTTGGTCCCAGTGACCGAACCTTGATCCAGGCCCTCCAGTGGTGGCAGGATCAGAGCAATTTAAGATTGGGGTCCCTTGTTCCCCTGCTCACAATTTGACTCTCACTACAGATGCTTCCCTTCTGGGTTGGGGAGCCCCCATGAGCACCTTTCCACTCAGGGAGTGGTCCCCCGGAATCTCTGCTCCACATCAATTTGCTGGAACTCAGAGCTGTCTTTTAGCTCTTCAAGCATTTTCTGCATCTGTCCACAACAAGGTGATACAAGTCAGAACAGACAACACCACAACAATGTGGTACATCAACAAACAGGAGGCACTGGTCTTGGCCCTTGCACCGAGGCAATGAAGTTGTGGTCTCTGGCCTATTCCTGAACACTTCCCTCATAGCAGTTCATCTTCCAGGAAGGACAATGTCCTAACGGATGCTCTCAGCAGGATTTCCCAGGGCCATCACGAATGGTCCCTGGATCCTCAAGTGCTGGGGATAGTCTTTGCCAGATGGGGCACCCCTCAGATAGATCTTTTTGCAGCCCCAGACAATCACAAACTTCCTCTGTTCTGTTGCAGGCCTCCAGTGTTGGGCTCAGTCCCCCTGGATGCCCTTCTCCTGGATTGGGAGGGAAAGTTTCTTTATGCTTTCCCCCCCCTTCCCTCCTATTCAAAGTATTAGTCAAAATCAGATCTCAGCCTTGCAGGGTGATTCTGATTGCCCCGGATTGGGCCAGGCAGCCCTGGTACCCACTCCTTCTGTCACTGACAATCCATCTTCCCCTTTGCCTCCCCAGGATTCACAACCTGTTAACTTGTGCCCAGGGAAGGGTTTGGTATCCGGACCTCAAATCCCTCAACCTCAAGGCCTGGCTCTTGAGGAGTTAGAGTTTGCTGATTTACACCTCTCAAGGTGTTCTTGAAATCCTAAAGGCTTCCAGAAAGCCTTCCACTAGGGCTACTTATAGTTCTAAATGGAAAAGGTTTTCCATTTGGTGTGCTGGGAAAAATATTTCCCCAGAATCTGCTGATTTGCCCATTGTATTAGATTACATGGTCCATCTTAATTCCTTGGGTCTCAGACCAGCTACCCTGAGAGTCCATTTGGCAGCTGTATCTGCTTTTGTGTCAGCAGGAAAGTCATCCCCTCTTTCCACTCACCCTGTGTTTTCCAAGTTTTTTAAGGGATTACTCCATACTAATCCACCCTTTCGGGAACCGGCCCCTGCCTGGGACCTTAATGTTTGTATTGCCCAGTTAATGCAACCCCCTTTTGAACCTCTGTTTTCTGCAGAGCTTAAATATCTAACTTGGAAAACTGTTTTTCTGGTGGCTATCACTTCTGCTAGACGTATAAGTGAGTTGCAAGCCTTGTCAGTGGAAACTGACTATTTCTTTCCACATGGATAAGGTAGTCCTTAGGACTAATAGGAAGTTTTTACCTAAGGTGGTTTCAGATTCCATCTTAACCAATCTATCTCCCTTCCAGTATTTTTCACTGATTACTCCTCTTCTGGTGAGAGGAGGTTGCACAGCCTGGATGTTAAGAGAGCTCTTAGTTACTATATAGAGCGTACCAAAGGTCACAGGTTCGAATCCCTCCAACTTTTCCTTACCTATGGTGAAGTTGGGAAAGGCAAACCTGCCACTAAGAGACCAATTGCCAGGTGGATTGTCTCTTGTTCCAATTTTGTTATCAGAAACTGGGCAGAGATCCCCCCTCTGGCTTGAGGGCTCATTCTACCAGGGGTACAGCTGCGTCTCTAGCTGCTGCCAGAGACATCCCTATATTAGAGATATGCCAGGCTGCTACTTGGAAAACAGTACACACTTTTACCAAGCATTACTCCCTGGATGTCCAGGCCAGGAGAGATGCTCGGTTTAGCACAGCTGTTCTTCAAAGCCTATTCCTAAGTAGGTTCTGCCCTCCTCCATGGAGGTACTGCTGTGTAGTCTGCTACTGTCATAATATAGCAAGACTTCATGTTGTTTGAAGAAAAATTACTCACCTTAGTAATGTTGTTTCTTCTAATGGAGTCTTGCTATATTATGACCTCCCCCCAGCCTGCCCCTCTCAGAACTTCTACTTGGGTGGGGTATGGGCAACTTAGTGTGGGCACTATTTTATGCCCTTTTAAGCTTTCTCCCTTTTGAGAGTTTGGGGTGTGTGTGTTTTATTATACTGTTGTTTTATTCTCATGTTGTTAGAATTGTGTTAGTAGTTCTGGTCCCTGACTTGGTCTTGGGTGTTGGGACCAGCAATGGTTGTTAATATTTAGGTAGCCATTTGGCTAGTGTAGGTTACAGCTTCCACACAGACCTTAGTGAGTTTTTGCTGTAAAGATCTGACAGTTCAGGTTTGAAATTACACAGATAGAGCTGCTTCTTAGAGCTTGTGCTCAAAGTTCTATTTTGGAATGGTATTAACCATTTCACCTCCGGAGCAGTTCTAGTGGTGGGACAAACTGCTGCTGTCATAATATAGCAAGACTCCATTAGAAAAAACAACATTACTAAGGTGAGTAATTTTTTCTTGTCCACTATGGTGCCCCCAGCGAATTCACTCTGATCAGGGCCGGGACTTTGAGAGTTGGCTAATCAAAGAAATGCTCTCTCTATGGGGGTGCAAAAGTCAAGAACCGCCCCTTATCACCCGCAGGGGGATCCTCAACCAGAATGCTTTAACCGCACCCTGCTAGACATGCTAGGCACCCTCCACCCAAAAGATAAGCATAAATGGAGCCAGCAGATTAGCACCTTGGTACACGCATACAATTGCATGAAGAATGATGCTACCGGGTTCTCTCCCTACCGCCTCATGTTCGGGAGAGAGGCCCGGTTGCCTGTTGATGTCTGTTTTGGGGTTTCTCCGATGGGGTCCGAGCTGAAGATTACCTGCAATATGTACAGTCAAAAACTGAAAGCTCAATTGAACCATGCCTATCAACTGGCCCAGACAATGGCCGCCAAAAGAAATCTAGCTAACAAAGAGAGACATGATAGAAAAGTAAAGGCTCAAGAGCTTAGGCCTGGAGACAGTGTGTTGTTGCGAAATTTAGGATTGCATGGTAAACACAAAATTGCTGATCGATGGCACCATCTTCCCCTTGTCATAGTTGGAAAGTTGGATGATTTGCCAGTGTACAAAGTGCGCCCAGAGAATAACTCCAAAGCTGTCAAGACCATGCATCGTAACCACTTGCTACCTATTGGTCAAGTTATAATTGAGGCTGAACCCATTGAGATTGATTCCCCTGGACCAGTGACTCGTGCTGCTGCAAGAAAGAAACAGAGTCAGCCTGCCCCTGTGGTTGCCGATTTAAGACTTCCCCCGCAGCAGGCCCAGAATGATAGTGACTGCCAGTCTAACTTGGATGACACTGAGTGTGATAATGCCTAGTACTCCTCACATGAACTGAGTCAGTTGTTTCGTGGAAATCCTACATTGAATTATGGGGATGAAGCTGGGCCTTCTGGACTGCCTAACACCCCGTCATCATCCTTGGAGCCAATGCTCCCTGAAGGTGAAGTGCAAAGTATCACGTCTGAGGATGCTGAGTCTTTGTGTATCGTGGAACTGTACGATTTGCCTGAAGGAGAGGCTGATGGTATGAGTCTTTCTGGTGACTTGCCAGAACTTGAGGAACACTATGAGAGCACTGACAACCCCTCTTCAGTGCCAGAGTGTCTTCAAAATGAGCCAAGTGTTGTAGAAACAGAGACGACAGAGCAAGGGGCTGACAGTGCTCCCAGCTTGGACATTCCCCTTCATGCAGAGGCACCCCTCACAAGTAATGAAAGCTCCAAGACCATTGCTGAAAGTACAGAGACTGTGGTTGTTCACCCCAAAAAGACTGACCGAGCTGTGAAGCCAGTGGTGCGCTTCAGTTACAATTCCCCCGGGAGGCCAGTGGATTTGCCTCTCAATGTAGTCCACAAAGGTGTTTATGTCTCTCAGAGCTCACTGCCCAAATTGAGCTTGACGGCCATTCCAGGTTACTTGTTTTGCCCTCTCACCATGGTGCCCCTGCCCCATCCAGCCCCAAGTTAGCTGATAGGGAAGAGCCCCCTCTTGCATTGTTTAGAGTATAAGAAGTTATTACATGATTCTGTATAGTAATGTTCAATTTACCTGTGTGAAATATGCATAATGTATTGTCAGAATGGAAATGATATAGTGAAGTACATTGAAATGTACAGTAAAGTGACACGTTATGCCAATTGATGAATCAGATAGTACTTTATAGCATGCAAATGGTATAAATGTCTAGTATATGTTACATTTTCAATGTTATGATGGTACAGACTTGATGCAAACGCCAAGTTTTCCCAGGCAAGGAAGGGTGTAACCCCCCTACAAATGGGGGTTCCCAAAAAGTCTTCCTTGAGCTTGCCTAAATGCTCACTGCCAGGCTGGTGTCCTGCATTTTAGCAGTTTAAATGTGATTACCAGAGCCTGTAATAGCCTCTGTGTACTGTCTCTTTAAGAGCTGCCTAATTGCAGTTTAAGTAATCTAAGAGGGAGCTCTGGTGAAAGATGTAACTATTTACTGAAAATCATTTAGAGTGATAATGACAATGTAGTTTGTCTAACCTGCTTTCTTTGTAGCAAGGACGGTTTTGTTTGCCTCCACTATCTTGGTCCTGGACTGCAAGTTGGACCAAACAGTACTGGTGGGACCTAAAATGTAGCCGGACTACAGGAGCTGTTTGAATTCAAAATCTGTAGGAACATTAGTTTGGAGCTTTTTTGCCCCTTTTTTGCAACTGAAGGGGGAGCTCTTGTTTTGACTGACAACAGAATCAGCCAACCAAATCTTTTGGCTCTTGGGAAAGTCCCGGGCTGCTTGCAGTTTCCAGTTTCCAGTTAGATCTAAGCTGGAAGCTGAACAAGAAGGAGCTGAAGGATTCTGAGCAGCAATCCTGAGTGGATTCGCATGGAAAAATTCTCAAAAGGCTAAGTTTTTGGCCTGCACGTCGGTGTGCTGCTCCTGAGAGGGAAAGAAGAGAATTATTTTGGACTAAATCCAAGTTTGTGTGACTAAAGTAAGCTACTGAAGTTGGCCAGGCTCAACCTGAAGAAGACCGAAGATTTTGCTGAATGTGATCAGCCTGTCAGGAGTTCCAGCTACCCCTAAGCTCCCGATGTGTGCAGAGACTTTGCGATTGTGACCGGGGAGCGCTCTGCCTGGTACAGTAGAATTCCCTTACATGTAAATGTGCTATGAGCTGCTAGTGGGTCGTGAGTTAGTCCCCCACTGTGTGAACTGTGTTCTGCTTGCTGGAAGCTGTATCCAGCCCAAAATGGACTACATCCAAATTTGTCTCCATGCGGTCTGGGCCTTGCCAGACTGGCCCAGCCAGACTACCCAATGCACAGAAAAGCCATCGACGAGAGACCTGCCTGGGGATCAGCCCCCTGCTCCATGCTTGAACAGGAACGATGACTCTGCGACTCATGTGGGCCCTGCTTCTCCTGACATTCCAGATCAACCACCTGCAGTCTCGATTTTTGTCCAGCCTGTGTCCAGTCTTGGGTATCGTGAGTAAATACCAGGGTAGCTCCCTGCAACAACAGCTTAATCTGAGTGTGTCATCTGATTGTCTTGTTGTTTTGTTTCATTTATGAACTGTGCCCTCTGGCTCCGGATTACAAATATTGTGTACTGTGCATGTTGTGTTTTCCATCACAGGGCCCCAACCAGCTGCGACGCCGGCCAACCCAAGGCAACAGTCCTGGCTAGCCCATCTCTTCTCCACCTGGGCACCCAAAGGTGTGACTGTGTGGGGGTACTCAAAGCGCATGCATAACTGCTTGATTGATATAACCTTTAAGCTAATTAACCTGATTTTGCCCCTCCCTTGTTCAAGTCCCCTGAATAAATCAGATCTAACGTTTTCTGCATGTAATCTGACTGTGGTTCCAGTTTGTGCTCAAAGTACTGTGCTATTTGCTGTGCATAACCTTGTTTTACAGGAGTCCCAGGGTCGAGCCAGAGGAACCAGCCCTGGTGGTAAGTGCAAACAGTGTGGGTACTTGTGTGGTGTACCAGGGGTATTGTGAAAGTGATTATTGTACAGTCTTCAGGCCACTAGAGGGGAAAGGGGGGGGGTTACAGTGTCCCAGAGGGCTATGCCAAGGTTAGCTTGACCACTACCAACCCTGATGTCCGGGTGGAGGCACCCATTTCAGAACTCAGGCCCCTTAACCTGATACTAGCCAAGCAGGCAGGGGTAGTAGCCCTTGGGATAGCACCACCTAGGGGTTACTCAAGTTAACACCCTCAAATGAGGGCGCGTTCCTGATTTTGACTATCAGAATCATGGAGATTTTCACAGAACCTTAATTTTAGTTAATAACTGAATATATAAGGCTAGAAATGCAATGCTAGGCCCTTTGTGGGATGCAAGGAAAGAAGAGTCACTCACCGTAGCAGTAGATCTTCAAGAGAATCTCCTATATTGGGTCACACCTTTGTAACTGTAAGCTGCCAGAGTCAGAACTACTCAGAAACTTTTGCTAGCCGGGGAGCACCCATGCTGATCAAATGGGGACTATATAATCATGGGCGGCCCCACTGGTCCTCGGTCCCTCCCTCCCACCCCCAGAGATAAGCCTGAAGGGCCTCTTACTATGAGGAACCAAGAGACCAGACCAGTACCAGGCACACAAGAAGCAGCATGGGACAAGGAAGTAACAAACATAAGGCACTTTCAGACCTCCAAACAAGAGAAGTCTACAAAACATGCATGCTGTTCTCACAATAAGGGGGAAGGAGGGTGGTTGCGCTGTGGCCCAATGGATTTAGCCAGACAGTGCACAGAGTCACTGTACTTTTTTCCCCCATAAGTACTTTTTGGCTTTTTTCCTTTTTAGTCACTCCACCGTCTAGACGTGACGACAGGTGTGGAGGCATACAGACGCATGCCTTGCAGGATGCCCCCACCACCAGTCGCATCGCTGCCACCTGTGCCTATCACTGGACCTCCATCCGTGATGGCGGCTACAGGCAGGCAACCCCCTCCGGAGAAGAAGCCATCACTTGAACCTGCTCCCACCCTCCCCCATGCTGGCACATGAGCAATCGAGAGTAGTTCCTGAACCTGGGTCACGTGCAGCGTGAGGTGTCCACTGCCTCAGCCCTCAGTGCCACTGGGCCAGCCCAGTGGCCCTGTCACTGTACTTCTTATAGTTATTCCAGGGAGTCTCCTGCAGGTATGTTAGGAGTGTCCCATTCCACTTCAGAGCTGGGGGAAGGATGGGCTTTATTTAATTTTTGAAATAAAGACATGAAACTTACTAGAAATTCCTCTAGCTTACTCAAATTTCCACCTCCCTTCCCCTTGGAATCTATATATTTCCCATGGTCACCGCAACCTGCTGTTACTATCTAGGAGTTGGAAAATGGCCGAAATGTATTTGTTTGAAACTGCTTTGCAATTCTGACAGCATTAAGTACTCATGAAACTAACGTTTTTGTCCTTCGCACTTTGTTCCTCGAAATCAAGATACAATAATCTCATTGGTCCCATTGTAAAGACATTGAGGTCTTGATCCCCGTCACCGTGCGAAAAGTGTGGAAACTGGGAAAATCATAAGTTAATGTAGCCAACCTTAAACGTGAACCCATGCCTGAGTTATAAAGAATAATTATAGGTTTTGAACGTAAACTAGAACGTGATTAAATGTTTATCAAAATCATAAACTGCAGGTTCCTATGAGGAACTATGTATTACAGGTTGATTATGGGCAGACTAGATGGGCCAAGCGGTCCTTATCTGCCGTCAAAGTCTATGTTTCTGTACATTACTAAATACAAAGATGGTTAAAAATATTAACTTAATGTATTACTGAAGTTGAAATGTTGAATGGACAGTAGGTGGTTTTGAATCCCACCACAGCCACTTGTAGTATTAAACCAGGGTTTAGAATTCAGAAGCTGTGTATTAGCCATAGTGCTGGATTAAGTTTGATTAGGGTCTGGGGCTGTTATAGTTTGGGGCCCCTCTTTGCATATTCAGATCTTTCCCTTTACTGTTTTACCACCCAGCAGCCAGCGTTGCGAAACAGTCTAAATCTAATAGGTATCAAAAACATTTATCCTGAGTACTGAAGGGCATGTCCACAGTCACAGAACTAATTACTTACACAGAGGCAAAGTCGTGCTGCTGTGGTGTAACAGCATCCAAAGGAAATATGGGATCAAACCAGAGGGGCCTCTAAAATCTGTTTGAGGGGCTGGTACTGGCTGATGGAGAATGGTTCAGGGGGCCAGTCAACATGATGACAGAAGTCTTCCCTAATTGCTTACCTTTCTGTTGCTAACTAGCTGTTGCTGTAGACCCGGGTTGGGGGACAATGAAAAATGACAACACTGCACCACATTCTGTGTATACTCAACTTGTGGATGAACAGAAACTTCAGGTCCATGTTGTTAATGACATAACTAAAGTAGCTTAATCCACGCCTGGGTGGTTGAAGTCACTCGGCTTTGCCTCATGACTCCAACACCCCCAGGTGTGGATTAATGCTCAGTAAATTCATAACCCTGTCATGAGTTAATCCCTTCCTACATCATACCTAAAAATTAATAGTGTGCTTTTTTGATACCGTCTTTGAAGTCTTCTACTTAAAATGGAAACTGCTTTTTTATCCAAGCATGCTTCACATGTTCTTCTCCCATTGCTTCAGCCAGGAATGTACCACAGTAAGTACGATTATACTGCCAGCCTATAATGGGGAGGGGGGAACAACACCCCCACCCACACCAGAGCACACTGTGCCCAACAGTGTGGATAAGTCACTGCTACCCTCCTCCGCTGCAACTGCTGCCACACTAAAGAGTGCCACATGCTTGGGATTTTTTTGTTTCACACATACGATGGTGTGCCACCCCTGCCCCACACACAAGAACACTAGTTTGCCACCATCCTTGTTGTTTCTCAACCCCCCTGATCAGTCATCCTCGGTGCACTGTCATTTCCATTACATAGATTTGTTTGCCTTCCTTTTACCATTATAAGTTACCTTTTTCACTGTGTGGGGAGCCTCGGAAACCATGTCATCGGGGCTGACGATGCCATCTCTGCCGGTGTGCCACTGCATCAGGTCAGAACATTTCCTGGCAGATAACTGCAGCAGTTTGATGTTGCTGGGCACTGGGGCTAGAACTGGCTGGCCAGTGGTGACTACCGCATCGCCTCGCTCTGCTGACATTACAGTCATTGCCAGTGTTACTGCAGGTGCTGCTGGTGCTTGGGGGGATGGAACTGCCTCTGTCGCCGCCACAGCAGCTTCTTCTCATCTGTGGCAGTCACAATGATTGGGGGAACATGCCCTGGGCCATAATGGCATGAAGAAACTGACTTCTGAGGGCCCATATTCATCACAACACTGGCAGCAGCATCTAATTTTGCTAAGTACTGGTATCAAAGTTGATATTATAAAAGGTTAGCTTTAATCACAGCAATACTGACTGAATCAAAATGCAAAATTAATGACATACTGTATGTTGTGACTACTATTAGTAACGCACTGCTAAAAGATACTAAAAGTAGTGTAACAAAACAAAAAAAAAAAAAGAAAATCTTTGGAAACGACCATAAATTGGCTGCATGCTGCAAGAGGATTAAGGAATGAGCATAAAATACAGAGAGCTGAATGTCTATGTATTCTTACATATTTTTAATATAGTAGTACTTTTTAATACATGGATCTTCAGTTTAATAGGTCTGTAAAACATACAAAAAAAATCTGGCAATACCCTCAAAGGTTAAGTGATAATAGTACTGTCAATCACTTTTCATAGTACTGTCAATCACTTTTAATACTATAGTTTTTATGGTGACAATAGTATCGTTGCAAGCACCCAAAAAGATACCTTCTGCCCTCCACGTCCTAAACGTGCCTCCTCATTGGCCGCTTTCCCTGTGTGGGCGGGCAGAACAGTTTAAAAAACATGGCTGCCAGTCTCTCGCTTAGCGAGGGTAGTTACCTCAAAAAACATTCCCCGTTTTATTTTTTTTTTAAATGGAGATATCTGGTTGATCCTGCGTTCCCCGTTCCCCCAAAACAAGAAAAGGTAGTACTGCTTGTGCTGCATGTGAAGTGAGTGACTGAGCGAGCGAGCGGCTGGGCGGCCCGGAGAAAATGAATTGGAGCGCTATACAGTGCAGTGCTCGGCCAGGACTGACACAGTCCTTAAGCGACAAAAAAATACAAAATTGTATCCATATATTAAAAAATAAATAACGGATAAGCCACTGGGCATTACCAGTGACCTACCATCTCGAGGTTCTGGACACAAGAACCTCTCGAGCTTCGCTCTCTAGGTTCCCATGCATCCAGAACCTCTCAATGGTATTACTCACCAGTAACGCCCAGTGACCTATCTGTTATTCTCTTTATAATCACTAATAGGGGTTCACGAATTAACTTATAACTTAGCCAGAGTGATGTTGTAACCTATGTTTAACTGAAATAAGATGATTGACTGAGCTGCTGTATTTAAAGATGAGTGAGAAACTGTAACTCCACCGCCACTGCCGAGAAAGTCTTGGTGAGCAAAGTGGCAGGGAGTTTAGGTATGTGGAGGAGCTCTTGTTGCCCCTGACGTTACTTTGACCTGACAACTGGTAAAACATAAAATGGTATCGTGTGTGAACCAGTTTTGTGCATCTTTTAGGACATTACTGAATAGAAGTGCTTGGCTTGTCTAGACACAGTAGCATAAGTCGAGGTTGGCAGCCCTCGCTGAGCACCCATACTTGCTTCCCACTGAGGGTGCATGTCTTTTGGATCACAGCTATTGAATCTCCCATAACTGCAGCCCTGCTCTGATGTCAGCTGCAGGGGATTCTGGAATTTCTGTTTACGGGAACTATCAGCTTACAACTCAACAGAATTAGCCAGATACAATCTACTATTCTGTAGTACACAACAAGTAAAAAAACAATGTTTTCGCACACAAAGTGCAGATTGGGCCAGTGCCACACTTGGGTGTGGGGTTGATAGTGCTGACTGTTCCCCTTTAACTACCAATGTTTTGAAAAAATAAGCCTTCATGATACAGCAGTAGCTGGTGAGCCACTCTCCATGCCAGCAAAACGAGTTTGTGTGTGAAGCCCAGGATGCTGCTGTGGGCCATTTTATTTATTTATTGAAATGTTTCACCAGGAAGGCACACTGAGCGACAAGTCGCTCATCTTCCGATGCGACCTGGGGGGGGGGAGGGGTACATTAGGAATGAGACCATTGAAAGGAGCTAGTGTCCCAGGGGATGATATCCTTCTCTGGGGGAAGGATGCCTCTGCAGTGCACTGGCATCTGGTGCCCACAGGAGAACAGTTCAGCTGCTGTGTGCCTTGCAGGAGTGCGGAGACACTGGTGGGTGGGTTCGTGCTAGCACACTTATGTGTGTGTGTGCACTTGGGCTCGTTAGAGCACTATGACTCCAAGCACAGGGAGAAAACTGAGAAAGCCCTTGGCTTGAGCACGGCACACTCAGTACAGTGGGACTCCATGACATTGCCTAAAGTGGACTGGACTTTATATCTGGAGGCAGTGCCTCCCAGAAAGCCCAATCATGATGGGGGTAAGTCATGGAGGACAATGCAGGATGGGTAAAATGTTGGTTGGGGCAGGGCATTGGGTAAAGGCAGAGAAAAAAGGGCTCGCCTGGTAGCAAGAGCATAACACTAAATTGAAATATACATATATATTTTTCTAAAAGAACAAACGTTATAACTCCAAATGTTCGCTTTGATTTGAGATGTACATTTCTAGAAAGGCACACAAGTAATTTCTACAATGGAACACAGCCTACAAGGCCCTGGTGCAATTTACAATGTTAGCATTTTAAGTGCATGCTTGCAACAGGAAGTCTCCCAGCCCACAGCAACGCACCGACCTCATCCTACACGGACGGCACGCACACACATACACAAACATGGCTCTCCAAGCTTTGCTCAGCACTGCAGAGCACACACACAAGAGGAAGGAAGGTATGAGGTGATTAGCCAGTATCTGATGACAATCTATACTACAGATATAAGTGTGAACTATGTTCCAGCCTGGGTCAGGACAAATATGGCTAAACACCTGCAAGTATCTGATTCACTTGTATCTACCATCAACCACGATTCCTAATTAGATTATACAATATACAAAACTGGTTTTCGGCTAATCACCTTGTTTTATTCACTGGTATTTACTATTTTAATTACTGCTTTTCTGTGACCCCCGCTCCAGCGTGGCAGATAATATACTGCCTTCTTGCCTGGCATACCAGCCTTCAAGAAGCTACCGGCGGAGGGGGATTTACATTTTGGTTTTAGTTTCCCCCTTTCATCTGTTCGTCCCCTTGCATCTGGGACTAGGTCCCCGGTGGAAGCATGTGTCAGCATGCTCTCATAATACACAACATGGTATCCCTCCCCATGTCCCAAGTGCTCTGCCACCCATACGTCTACAGGTGGCAGTAGTGCCACAGGACATGGCTTCCTTCCCCTCCCCGGATGAGAGCATCCACTGGGATGCTCAATCCTCCTCCTCCCCACCCCCCTACCCCCAGCAGGCCGACCCTCGACAACCCAGGCTTGTTCCTGAACTCGGATCGCTGCATCGTGATTAGTAACGTTACTGCTGCACTAACGGTCTGGCTAATTACCTTATTTTAAACCAGAAGAAGACTGTAAGTACGTCCTTTGTAGGGGTGGGTGGGCCCAAAAAGGTCTTGACCCTCATAATCAGGACCAGGATCCACATCAGAGTCCTGGTAACTTCTAATATGTTCTGATTCAAATAAGAACCCTAAGAAAATTAATGGGAATACCTGAAAACAATTACAAAGGCACTATAAATAGAAAATAAAGTATTATTTCTTACCTGAGTGTGTTGCCCTGAGTTTCTGACTTCGCCCTTTGTGCTCATCTGCTGGCTACACATAATCCACTTGTGTTCCTTTCCATTAGCCTTTGTGCGGGCTAGGAAATGGGATCACTCCCCCATTCAGCCCCAGTAATTAAGTATATCCCCAGACTGTCCCATCTGATGCCAACTTCCACCCCAACATGCAGCACACCCCTGATTCCCCCTCCTATCTGCTGACACCCACACTGCCCAAGTATTTACACCTCGATCCTTCTGACACCAACCACTCTGCCCCAGTATTTACACCCCTGATCCTTCTGACACCAACCACTCTGCCCCAGTATTTACACCCCTGATCCTTCTGACACCAACCACTCTGCCCCAGTATTTACACCCCTGATCCTTCTGACACCAACCACTCTGCCCCAGTATTTACACCCCTGATCCTTCTGACACCAACCACTCTGCCCCAGTATGCACACCCCTGATCCTTCTGACACCAACCACTCTGCCCCAGTATGCACACCCCTGATCCTTTCTTCTGCTGCTACTCACTGTGTCCCAATGAATATTCCTACCCCATCCTCCCATCTGTGGATACCCATGTCCCAGAATGAATATTCTACCACCCTGTCCCAGAATGAACACCCCTGCGCCTCCCCCATCCCAGTATTCAATACCCCTTCACCCTACATCTGGTAATATCCACCCATCCCAGTATAAATACCACTTCCCCTTTCTCCTCTCTGTGATAACAATCCTTTTCTAGAATTAATACCCTTACCCCAACCTTCCATCTGGTGAAGCCCATCTTGTCCCAGAATTAATGAACACACTGCCTAGTCCCTCCCCCCATTTGCAGATATCCACTCACTCTATCCCAGAATAAAATGAATACCCCTCCCCCTCCCATTTGCAGATATCCACTCACTCTATCCCAGAATAAAATGAATACCCCCTCCCCCTCCCATTTGCAGATATCCGCTCACTCTATCCCAGAATAAAATGAATACCTCCTCCCCCTCCCATTTGCAGATATCCGCTCACTCTATCCCAGAATAAAATGAATACCTCCTCCCCCTCCCATTTGCAGATATCCACTCACTCTATCCCAGAATAAAATGAATACCCCTTCCCCGACCCATTTGCAGATATCCACTCACTCTATCCCAGAATAAAATGAATACCCCCTCCCATTTGCAGATATCCACTCACTCTATCCCAGAATAAAATGAATACCCCCTCCCCCTCCCATTTGCTGCTCTTGCTTTCTCACTGCATATTTAGAGTGTCTATAGAGCTGTTACCATTAAAATAGGCCTGGCTACAGAGCTAGGTATGGCCCAACTCCCTCTGCTGGGACCACCATTGCTCAGGTATTCTTCTTCCCAGCTTTCCCAATGGACTTGTCACCTCCTCCACCTCCTCCAAAGAAAAGCTCTGCAACTGGAATGTTTCTTATAATAACGTTTGCTGTTTTGCCTTGGCCTCCAACCAGCCAACCATCACTACCAGCTCCACAATGGGTTAAACTCATTATCCCCACTGCTCATCACTTTTTTGTTACTGGTACCCTTGTAGACAGAATTCTCAGAGCTGCCATGCCTTTCTTGCCAGCAGCACAGCTTCAACCCTGGACCTAGTTTACCCCCTCTGGTCTGGTAACCTCTCTGTACTAGCTGTCCCAAGGTGTACTACCAATAGGGGGTAACAGGCCTTCTCCCACTCTGCCCTAAAATAAGGGAACTCCCTCCCAGTTGGCCTCTAGCACTCCCTATTCCATGCCCAATTTGAAAGGGAGTTATACCTACTGTATATCTAAGGGCTTCTGACACCTCTACCTGTACATGACTCACTATTGTGACTACTATGCCTGTGACTGCATTCTTTTATTTTTATTAATGCTCCCCCTTCCCAGCCCATCCTCCTTCATGCTGATCCTTCCAGCCCCATCACCCAGGTTTCTCCCAGGGCTTACCTCTCCTGTAGTCTCTCACAGATTGCCCTCTGCAGCAGGGTGGCAGGGAGTTCCTCGACCCCTAGGACCAGATTCAGACTTCCAGGATGAGCCTGAGTCACCAAGTGTGAGGCCTGTGGAGGGCAATGATCATCCTTGGGGCAGCCGTGGTGTTTTTCCAGTTTTGGTCACAAGTGAGATGTAGCATGCAGTGACGTCATGGTGCTCGCGCTGACATCTGCCACGCTTCCCCAACCTTCTAATTCAGGCTGCCTGTACTTCACCTTCTTCTAGGAGCAGCTGAGTGCCAGGCTCTTCCCCCCACTCGAAGAGCAGTCCTACAGATGGCTCAACCCCCCAGCTAGCCCCTCTGACAACCCGGGCTCACTTCCGAACCCAGGTCATCAACGTTGCAAGCAGTAGCACTACTGCCACACCAGTGGGCCGGCTGCTGTGACTGCATTCTTTATATAAAGTATTTATTTCTGTCCTCATTTATTAATTATTTGGTTACCTGCCTTCTCCACCCCTCAGAGTTGTTTAACTACTTGTGTAGAGTTCTCAGTTTGTGCCAAATTGTCTGCCAGATTGTTTGTTGCTTACTTAACTGTTGCAATTTTATGCTTCCACCATACCTAAATGTAATGTATTGCACCTCCCTGGTACCATGCCTTGTGCACTGTACTGCGATACTACTCATCCTGTTACCATATTCACTGTATCCATACTCCACTGTGTCTGAGGCTCTGCTCTCCCGGGTCACGACTGCAAGCAAGCATTTCTTCATCTAGTACACTAACCCAGTTATCAAAAACAGAATAAACAAGCATAAGGCACTCTGAGATTAGGAGGGTGACCAATGGGGTGCCCCCAGGGTCGGTCGTGGGCTTTATGCTCTTTAATATGTTTATATGTGTCACTGGAGTAGGAGTCCATAGAAACATAGAATTTGACGGCAGATAAGACCCGCTTGGCCCACCCAGTCTGCCCATTTCCCTACCTAATGGATAAGCTGCAGATCCTAGTTAACCAGCAGCCCACTTCTTTCTACCCCCACTCCCTAGAATTGCCTTATGACTGTCCCATGCATGCTTGAATTCCACCACTGTTTTTGACTCCACAACCTCCTCCGGAAGGCCGTTCCATGCATCCACAACCATCTCTGTAAAAAAATACTTCCTTAAATTACCTCTGAGCCACCCCCCCCCTATCTTCAAATTGTGCCCTCTTGTTCTTGCACACCTCTTTATTTGAAAGATGCTACCATCTTGGACTTTGTTGATTCCGTTGAGGTACTTGAAAGTTTCTATCATGTCCCCTCTCCTCCTTTCCTCGAGGCTATACATATTAAGCTCCCTAAGTCTCTCTCTCATATGTCTTCCGTGCAGACCCTGCACCATTTTAGTGCCCTCCTCTGGACAGCTTCCATCCTGTCTATGTCTTTATGGAGATTGGGTCTCCAGAACTACACGCAGTACTCCAGATGGGGTCTGACCAGCTGTCTGTACAGAGGGATGATAACTTCCTGTTTTCTACTGGTGATGCCTCTCCCATGCATCCCAGTATCCCCCAGTCCTCCTTGCTGCCTCTCACATTGTTTGCCACCTCTAGGTCATCTGATATGACCACCCCCAGGTCCCTTTCCATTTTTGTTGTTGTTAGTATCTCACCCCCCACTGTGTACTCTTCCCCAGGGTTTTTGTTTCCCAGGTGCATCACCTTGCACTTCTTAGCACTGAATATAAGCTGCCATACATTTGACCATTCCTCTAACCTTGCCAAGTCCCTTCTCATCCTTTCCACCCCACCTTGTGCATCAGCTCTGTTGCAGATCTTTGTGTCATCTGCAAAGAGACATACTTTTCCTTCCAGTCCCTCTGCAATGTCACTTATAAAGACATTAAAGAGGACCGGTCCTAATACTGAACCCTCCGGTACCCCACTGCTAACTCCCCTTTCTTCAGAGTGGACTCCATTTACTATTACTCTCTGTGTCCTATTCTCCAGCCAATTCTTTACCCAGGCTGTCATCTTGGGACCCACTCCCAGGCTGGCTAACTTGTATATTAATCTTTTGTGGGACTGTGTCAAATGCCTTGCTAAAGTCTAGGTAGGCCATGTCCATAGCCCCTCCCTAATCTACTACTTTGGTCACCCAGTCAAAGAAATCTATCAGATTTGTCTGGCATGACCTTCCCGCTGTGAATCCATGTTGCCTTGGGTCCTGTGCCCCTCTAGCCTAGATACTCGACCATTCTTTCCTTCAGAAGTGATTCCATCATTTTCCCTACTACTGAGGTTAAAATAACAGGTCTGTAGTTTCCTGCTTCTGCCTTGCTCCCACTTTTGTGAAGGGGAATCACATTTGCCCTTCTCCAGTCCTTGGGTACCACCCCATCCTCCCATGATTTGTTAAAGAGGGTAGTCAGTGGTCACTAGTTCTACCCTTAGTTCTTTTAGAATTCTGGGATGAATCCCATCAGGCCCCATTGCTTTGTCCACCTTTCAGTTTTAAGAGTTCTTTCAGAACCCTTTCTTCTGTAAATGGGCTGGTATCAACTTCTGTATCCAGAGTGTCTCTGCTGTTTGTTTTAGGCACCTCCCTCTTCCTTTGTAAATACTGAGCAAAAATATTTGTTTAGTATCTCTGCCTTTCACAGTCACCCTCCTACCCTCCTCCCTTTATTAAGCCTCACTATCCCTCCCTTGGTCTTCCTTCGCTCCCTAATGTACCTATAAAGGTTTTAGCCCCTTCTTAACTGAGTTGGCTATCTTTTCCTCAGTTTGGGCCTTTGCTGTTCTGACTGCCTTCCCAGCTTCCTTTTGCTTTAACTGATACAGTTCTCTGTCCTGCTCCTTCTGTGAATCCTTGTACTTCCTGAATGCTTTCTTTTTCTCTTGAACCTTCACTGCTACTTCCTTTGAGAACCACAGTGGTTTCTTGCATCGTTTCATTTTGTTTATTTGCTTCACACAAAGGTTTGTTACCTCTGTGATGGCAGTTTTTATTATTCCCCATTGTTCTTCCACCCCTTCTTCCTGCCCATTTGTTAGTGCATTCCTTAGGCACTCACCCATTTTGGCAAAGTCAGCCTTCCTAAAGTCCAGTACTTTTGCCTTTGCATGGATTGACTCCATTGCTGTGTTTATTGTGAACCATACTGTTTGATGGTCGCTAGTTCCCAGATGGCTACCCACTTCTACATCTCTGATCCTCTCATCTCCATTTGAGAGAACCAGATCTAAGATTGCTTCCTCTCGAGTGGGCTCCAATACTAACTGTCTAAGGCATGCCCCCTGTAGGGCATCTAGAATAGCCCCACTCTTCGAAGTGGCTGCTGCAACTGCACTCCAGTTAACATCTGGCATATTCAGATCACCCATCAGCAATATCTCCCCTTTTTCTGCCATTCTAAATATACTCTCTATCATTTCCTTGTCCATTCCTCCCCCCTGAGAGGGTCTGTCTACAACCCCTGTCGCGGATTGTGGTGCCATTGCGGTCTCCAAATTTACCCACAGTGCTTCTTCTCCTCCCTGTTTTCCCTTTTGCTCTGTTGCTTTGATTCCTTCCCTTATGTAAAGAGCTACTCCTCCTCCTCTTTTACCCTCCCTGTCCTTCCTGTAGGTAGTGTATCCTGGTATGTTTACGTCCCAGTCATGGTTTTGTGTGTATCATGTTTCTGTGACTGCCATGATATCCAGATGTTCCTCCTCCATCAAGGCCACTAATTCAGGAAGCTTGTTACTCAGACTACGGGCATTGGTACTCATTGCTCTCCATTTCTTGATGGCTTTACCTTCTGTTGCAGCATCCCCCCACTGACCTTTCTACTTCTGTCTTTTTCTCATTTAGTACCCTGGTTTGTAGGGAGAGGCTGGGATTTTCCTGCTGCTTATCAGTGCCTCCCCCTTGACTAGTTTAAAAGCTTGCCAATGAAGCATTTAAACCGATTGCTCAAAAGACTTGTTCCCTTCGGGACAGATGCAGACCATCCTGCCAGTATAGGCTGGTGTCCAGGACAAAAGGTGTCTCTTTGTTGACGGCACAAAGATATGTGGCTGTATGGACAGTGAGGACGCGGTTAAGGACCTGAAAGAGGATTTAAGAGAAATTGGAAAAACTGGTCCAAGATCTGGCAACTCAAATTTAATTATTTTTTTATTTTTTTGATGAGCTAGAAAGGAGGTACAGGCAAGTCTGCCTGTTTTCAGCCTTGTCCCAGGAGATGGAGAGAAGATACAGAAGGAAATCAACTGAAATTGAACCAGATTAAGCTGCTGGTTATATTTTTAGTGAATGGGGGAAATTTGGCCAGGGTACTGGGGAAATTCTACTACTCTTTTCGAGAAGTCCCATGGGATCGTAATGTCTACCCAAACAACCACCAGAACAGGCAAATGGGATGTCAGTTTAACACCTCTGTCACTGGGCATGGGTTTAGAATAACACAATTTCAGACAGACCACAAGTCAGGTGCATAAAAAATGTATGGTTGTGTTTATCATTTTGTTTTTATCAAGTAAAATATACAGACAGCAAAATCACACAACTGCTTAGCTTCAACAGTTTCTAAGACTTTTCTTCAGCTTAGCATGAACCAAACAGTGTGAAAGCACACACTACAAGGAGGTATTCCACCTTCCTCAATCAGTATTCAACTGATCATCCTATCTTTCCTCTCTCAGCACTGAGGTAGCACTTTTTATAAGCTCACTAGAAGCTGGAAAAATTTTCCACTGCCTTTTGATTAACAGCAGACATAACATAAAACTAGCCACTAGGGGCCACTGTTGCTCCATAGAGAACAGTTATTTGGCAGCCACCTGGAGCACAGAAGTACTTGTTTACAACATTGGAAATGTCAGAACATTCTGTGCTCTCTTAAACTCTCCTACAGGGTCAAATTACCTCATGCTGTCTGCTGCAAAATATATCTTAGAAGGGGGCTGCTAACATCTAGAAAAAACAGACAGAAACTTTTGTTATTCTTCTATTAAAACTACCCTCTTAGTTTTGTAACTGTACTCTTAGTTTTGTTATAGCCAGCCAAGCAGCATGTTGGACCTTATAGAAAACATATAAACTGCTTGGGGAAGGGGTTTCAAGTTATCTCAGGGGTGTTCACTATGACAGGGGTCACCCTGTCACACATCCCCCCACATAAGAGGGCAACTGTCCTATGGTTGTTCAAATCTCAACTAACACCCTAAAGAGTGTGGACCTCCAGCCTTCCCTCACTGGAAACTCCGTTTCAGGGTCCCTTTAAAAAAAAAAAATTGTAAAGTATCCAATTCATAACAATACAAATACCCTGAGACATCTTAAATTACTGTATTCTGAAAATCAGCCTTTCCATTAGTAGACTACAACATCCTCGCATACATTTAGGAGACGGAACCACTAATGGCATTTTTATGCTATCTACTGACTTTCCCTAACCAGATACACTCAAACAGCTGGATAATCCAACACCCAGTAGAACTGTCTTGGGGGGGAGAAACTACCCTGCTCCCTCCCCACATAGACATTTAAAGGTAGGCTAGTAACATACCATGCTGTATGACTAACAGCCTGTCTCTGACCTCTGGGTTTATGTATCAAATCTTATACACTACTAGTGGTGTTAGCTACCACCTAGTCTCTTCTGTTTTATGTGGAAGTCTTGCCCTCCAAGGGTGCCATCTCTTATTTTTCACCCTCTGGGTTACTCCTCCCACATAACTATCAGTGGTTGCTATCTGTCTGCCCCTATAACAGGTGTTATAGTATGCTGCCACCTGCCTGTACATGCTGGGCCAATAGAAATAAGGGGTGAGTCTAGCCGATACCTTCCCATGGCTCAGTCCTGAGTGACTGGAGTGCACATCCTCCATCATCTTTTTCCTATATGCCATGGGCACCACTACCTGGGCATCCACTTGCTTCGTCCGGGGGCTGGGCCTCATATGATAGAGAACTTCCTTCCTAAGTTCATACCACCATAACCTGTCCCCACGCCACCCTTAATCTGTCTCCCATCCTTGATTTTTACATACTCCCATAACTGGGTTACTTCAGGATCCCCCACCTGCAACTTTCCCCAGTCAACATCAGGAGAACAATCATGTTTCATAGGTGGAGGTTTAAAACATGCAGACGTCCTTTCAGCCTTCTTTGCTCAGGGCTACAGCCCAAATGATTTGTCCACCTGGTCTGAAATCTTCAGAGAAGATGCAGTCTGGGTCACTGATGTGCCTTTTGAAGATCTGGTGAAGAAATATTAATCTGTTCAAAAGTTATTAAAATGTTAATTTTCCCATTATAGTCAATGCAAAAAAAATATATGTGCCACACAAAAGCTGCCGCCAGTACATTTTACTGTTGCAAATGGCCCTTTTACTGTCGTGCTGATGCCATCTTGTTTCAGTTAGCGGTAAAGAAAAACATCTGTAATTCAAATTCTACTGCCCCAGGTAAACACTGACAGTTGTGTTTACCTAAACGGGGCCTGAGGAACACAATAGTGCCATGAGTTTTCTTCTAGGATCACTAGAAATAACTTTTTTTAAAATAGGGTCCGTCGTAGTGTTGCAAATCACGACAGTACATTTGCAACACTTTCGCAAATCACGACACTGTCACATCTGTACTGTCACAATTTGCAACACTGCTGCACCAAAAAAATACAATTTCTTTGCCACACCACTGCACCCAAATGGTTAGGGCTTTTTGGCTGAAATTTGCAGGGTGGCAAGACCTGACCCCACAGACGTGCCTTTTGGTGCTTTGGTAATTTTTTTTTAAATGGTTACAAAGTAACAACGCTCTGAAGTTGACAAGTTTGCCATAGGCCAACACTGCGGCACCTGCGATGGGTGTATTTTGAGAACAATTCGAGATATAGATTTTTTGCTACCCGCAGCTTAGTTTAAGTGGACTAAGCATGCATGGAGATTTCTAAGTCATGCTTACAATTGCAGTGGAATTTTTTTCATAGCTGCTACAGTTACTGAGATATTGCCAATTAAGTGTTCTGAGGGTTCCTTTTCAGTACTTACTAAGGGGCTGATGAATGCACCGTACTTATGTTCAAGTGGGAGTTGCGCTCCCACATATACATACCACTACGCAAAAAATAGGCAATGTGAAGAAAGTGCAGGGCCTGTGCTCCCACAAACACATACCAATTATCAGTTACATTAAACTTTCTCAAAAAGAAGGGACATTCATTGCAAAAAAAGTTTGTTAATGCATCAGTTAGGGTTGATAGCACAGTAACAAAAGTATGGAAATGTGATGTTAGGGTTACCCCCCTCCACACACCAACAGACATTAGGTTGTGCCATGGGGTCGTCAGGCCTAACTCTCATCCCATTCTCCTATACTATAGCATGTCAGCTTGTTTACACATGGAATGGGGTGAGAGTTGAGCCTGACAACCCCATGGCACACCCCAATATCTGTTGGTGTGTGGGGGGGTGGAGGGGGTGGGTGTTAGGTGGTAGGGGATAACCCTGACATTACATTTCCATACTTTTGTCACTGTGCTATCATGCCTAAATGATGCACTAACAAAGTTTTTTGCAATGAATATACATCTTCTTTGCAAAAAACTCCATTAGTGTACCATTTATGATTAAGACTACAGTGACAAAAGTAGGGAAATGTGATTTTAGGGTTTCCAACCCTAAAATCCCACTCCCACCCCTGAGGCAAATAAGGGATGGAGTCTTCCTTGGCGTTGTCAATCCTAAAGCTCACCCCATTGCAGAAGCAAGAAAGCTGAGATGCGATGGACACAGGTGAATATGTTTAATGAGTGTACAGAATGGAGTGAGCTTTAGGGTTGACATCGCCAAGGAAGACTCCACCCCTGATTCATCTCAGGGGTGGGACAGGGTTTTAGGGGTTGGAAACCCTAAAATCACATTTCCATATTTTTGTTGCTGTACTCTTAACCCTAAATGGTGCATTAATGGAGTTTTTTGGAAAGCATTTCCTTACATTTTGAGACAGTATAATCGTGTCCTCATTTGCCTGCAGAGGGTCCTTCGCTCCCATCCCTCCGTGGATGTGTACAGGTATGTTGCTGTGGAAGTGGGGCCCAGTGCTTGTATTTTTAACAAAACAGCAATCACATTGTGAAACACAGCCTTCTTATTACTCCACCTCATGAAACCCATACTAAGAATTTTCAAATCTCTGCTGAAACGTCATTCCACACCACAGGTGCGAAAACACATTTTGGCCAGGATCTGAAAAATGACAGCTGTTACACTCATGAAGTGGTGTAAAAAAATGGCTATGTTGAAAATTTTGGATCAAAATATTTAAAATTAGCAAAGTTATGTACGAGCATAGAAAAATGTCAATGTATTTGCATAACTTTGCCATTTTTACATATTTTTACCCTACATTTCTTTTTTTTTTTTTATACTTCCTTTATTGTTGTAGGCCCCTCGGGGCTGAATACATCATGTTCACACATATAGATCATACATCTGTTACATAGGTATATAAGATACATCTTGTGGACATCACAGTGTGTACCTACACGGTAGCTTTTTATTGAATAAAAGCATAGGATGATCTAGTTAAAAGTAAACTACAAGATCTCAGAGAGCTACCAAATAATACTGCAGATGTTCTTATCTATTAGAACTCGATGGAGATATTAGCAGACTGTTTGAAGCACTAAATTAAAATAATACAAAAATATGTTTCTTTTCTTATTTTTATGAATTCTTGATGGGGGAGAGAGAGAGAGAGAGAAGGGAAAGGGGGCCCAATAGTGCCTGGCTAAACATCCAAATGCAAGTTAGGCTCATATAAGAGTCATCTGGTCCACCTGTTTTGGTATATGTGGGTTTGTTGACGAAAGGCCGAAAGTAATCTTCTCCATTAAGTGAATATTATCTATTATACCATGTACCTCGGACACCGACCAATCAGATAGGCAGGCTGGCACCTTACCTGCATTGATTATCTACCGATAATCACCGTAAAAGGTGCCAGCCAGCCGCATGTTCAAAAAAAAGCAATCCGACTGCAAAAATCATGGAACTCCGTCCACCATCTTGTTTCCCCACTAAGCTGAGACTGTAAAACAGCAGCTCCATACATCGGGGAAAGTAAACAAAAACACTGACTCCTCTACAACTGAGTTGCTTATTTAAGCATTATAGCAAGTACTGTTTTTTTTAAATAATAAAAAAAAACAGTACTTGGTATAACCGTAATAAGCCACTCGGGGGATCTGCATTGCCGTGGTAAATCCCCCAATAACCCACACCCCCTCATGGCTTATTGCTTAACTATATCCCCTCCAGTCTGCTACAAGGAAGGGGGAGCTCTTGTGCCCATTTCTTAGTAATGGCCTTTAAAGCAGCTATCGTAAGAATCGACCACAGGTATGTTGCCTCTCTTCCCCGTATCTCCTTTGGTCTAAGACCTAGAACGAAATGTTCAGGGGCCAAGGGAGACTGTGACTGGAAAATTTCCTTAAGATGGTATTCTATATCTGTCCAGTACTCCCACATCCCCTCCAGCAGTTCGAGCCAGCTGTTGGTGCATAATGCACCAACTGTGCAGGAACACGAAAGTACCTAGATCTCACCTTCCAGCCATATTCCCTCCGGAGAGGGGCCCCTGTTGTCCGCCATGTAGTGTGCCATACCCCAGCCCATTGCTTCTCTGGAAGAGTGATCCCTAGGTCTGTTTCCCACTTAAGTTTGAGTCTTTCAATGGGTAGAGTCAGATCTAGTACATACCTTTGATACAATAAAGATATGGCTCCCCTCCCACCCCCTGACGACCAAATGCCACGAAAAGGGGGATCCACCACATCCCCTTGCAGCTGAGCATATGTTTTCTGAAGGGCGAGGACATAATCTCTGATCTGGTAGAATCTCAGATTATCTCGTGGGAGAAGCCCAAATGTCTGCCTGGCTGCCTCAAAAGAAATAGAATCATCTGCAGATAAAACCTGATAAGGGGAGTGAAATCCTTTCCTGGCCCGTTGCTTAAACAACAAATCCAAGGTGGCAGCCTGGAAGAGAGAGTCGTAAGCCCACCATCAAAATTTCCACAGTTGATGTCTTATGGGACCTCGGTTTATGCCTCTCCTCCATCCCTCCAAGACAGTCCTCGTCCCTGTATAACAAGTCTCCAGTAGCCCGGCATCATCTTGAAATGGGATGGCAGGAAGAGAAGGCTCAGTCTCAACTGCTAGATCCACTCTCTTCCAATGGGAATCAAAGCCAGGGCTGCCCCATAGGAGTACCACCCACATTTGGGCCGCAGCCCAGTAGCCCTGTAAGTTGGGGAAAGCTAGACCACCTTAGGCCCGAGGGGCATACAAACGGCCTCTACAAATCCTAGGATGGTCTTTAGCCCAGAGGAATCTAAGAAACATGCCCTGCCATATATGTTTAACTCTTTCTGAGGTGCTAGACAGGGTACACATTGAAACAGATAAAGTAACCTTGGTAGGGCATTCATCTTCAATGCCTGTGTCTTAGAGTATATAAATAAGGGCAGACAGGTCCACCTCTGGACATCCTTCCTTAGTTGGGCGATCAAAGAGGGATAATTGAGTTCCCAGAGCCGGTGGTTGCTAGTCCCAGTCTTGATCCCAAGGTAACTCATCTGGTCTAGATCCTACCTCATGGGGTATCTATTCCTTAGACCCAGGGAAGGGGTATAGTTGCAACTGAGTATCTCTGTTTCAGAACAGTTCAGTTTGTATCTGGAGAGGGAGGAAAATTCCTCCAACTGCTTAAACAAGGCAGGGATAGAAGAATCAGGTTCTGTAAGGTACATAAGTACATCATCAGCATATAAAGCCAGTTTGTGCTCAAAGCCATTCAGTCTTATTCCCTTTATGTTCCCATTCTCTCTACTAGATTGAGCAAGAGGTTCTATGTATAATGCAAAAAGCAACGGTGATAAAGGGCACTCTTGTCTTGCACCTCTACAGAGTTTCAAAGGTCTAGAAATGTGACCATTTGTTCGGACAAAGGCTGTTGGGGAGTGATATAATTTGTTGACCCTACATTTTCACCGCAGCATTCTCATGAACCCACCTCATGAACAAGGGTAGTGAACATTTTTAAATCCCTCCTGAAAGGTGATTACACCAAGCAGCTGCAAAATTGCCTTTCCAGGCAGATTTGTTTTAATTCCACCTTCATTGTTCATGAGGTGGGGTGTCAAAAAGCCCATATTGAAAATTTGGTGTCAAAATCTGCAAAAATGGCAGAATTATGCCACAAAGTTGAAAACCTCATTAAAATACATTGAACAGTACTTACCTTACTTTCTCATATAGCAGTCGTGTTTCCAGCAGCAAGACATGTCTTTGATCAGAGAGTGGATCTTCACTCTGGGACCTGTTCAGGTGAGTGAGGGTGCAGGGACCTACCTGGAGCAATGTGGGCCTGTACAAGGGCGATGGCCTACATCCACTCGGGAAGGGGACAGCGGTCCTCAATGAATGGTTTAACCCTTAGGCTGCTGACAGAATTAGAACGTATAGGAATTCTGGACTGATTTATTTTATTTTATTTATTTTTATTTAATTGTTTAACCAGGAGTAGCACACTAAGCTGAAAGCTTTTTTATGGGAGTGACCTGGGAACACAGGGAAGTTAAGTGACTTGCTCAGGGTCACACAGTATGCAAGTGGAAGCTGTGGGATTCAAACCCAGGTCTGGTCTGCTGGATGTCACCAGATTTGCAGCTCAGATCCTTAAACCACTGCGCTATACTGCCTCCCATAATCTGATAGATCAGTCCACGGCCCTGCAAGGGTTAAATGCTTCCTGGGCAAGTATTTAAACTAATCAGGCTGGCCCGTTGGTGCAGCAGTTGGATTTCCACTTGCAACGCTGGTGACCCAGGTTCGGGAACAGACTTGGGTCGCTGGAGGGCCGGTCAGAGGAAGAAGGCTTGAGCATCCAACGACTGCTCATCTTCACATGAACATTAGCAGCCTAAGGCATAAAGTCCATGACCATGACCGATGTACTTGCGGTGACTGAGACCTGGCTCAAACCTCAAATCCTTCCCCATGAAGTCGACCTGGTCGGCTATAATGCTTTTAGAAAGGATCGAATAGGGAAGAAAGGTGGGGGTTCTCATCTACACCAGTACTAATCTAAATGCTACGCAGCTTGACCATTCTCCCCTCTGTGACTCTGTGAATGAGATAATATTCACAAACGTGCTCCTTGGAGACACTAAACCCTTGTACATAGGGTGTGTCTACCTCCTGCCCCAAATGGCATTCTCTTCCCTTGAATCTCTAACCCATGTATTGGCAGAACACTCCTTGGGGGAAGATGATTCTTCTTGGGGATTTTAACCTGAATTGGAATACACTGGGGGCCTCCATCAGTAAGAACCTTGTTCTTGATACCAAACTGACCCAAGTCATTGACCTGCCCACAAGGCACAACACCAAGACTGGCAACCACTCCTTACTTGACTGGGCCGTAGTCTCTAGCCCGGACCATATATCGGTGGCAGGGATCATGGCAGATTCATTGAGTGATCACTCACCAATCTTTTGCACCTGGTCTAACAAGCTCCCTAAATTGCCTGCCAGGGTAATAGAAGCCAGAAACTACAGTAGACTTGTACCAGAAGCCTTCTGCTCTAACCTACAAGCTGTAAACTGGGATCTCATAATCTTCCTTCCCACCCTGGATGAGGTGCTGCATTACTTTATGAACTCATTCATGGCCATGGCCAACGAACATGCCCTGTGAAAGAAACTAAGGATACAGGGAAAATGACATAAATGGCTTAAACCTAGCCTTAAACGAAACTATGCTGCTCCGTGACAGGGTCTGAGGACACTACAAATCCTCTGGCCTCAAATCTGACTGGGAGAAGTACAGGGAGCTGAGGAATCAATGGAAGAAAGGTTCCAAACAGGCAAAGTCCAAATACCTGTGTGATCTCCAGTCTAGACACCTATGGGATTCTAAGAAATTCTGGGGCCAAATAAATCTGCTTCTAAAGGGTGCCTCCAATGCCCAGGATGAAGCGCTCCTGGTTAGGGATACCCTAAGCAATGACCCCTCATTAGCTGCTGAGGCGTTCAATGCCTCTTTTTCCAACCTACGTGGACTCAAACCCCCCTATGCCTTCTGGTGCCCTCACAGCAGTGGTACTGCTTGGGATCACACTAGGCCTCAGTTTCACCTGAAACTGGTTAAACCTTCTGATGTACTTCCCCTTCTGCTTAAAATACACCCCGACTCCTCTCCAGGACACAACCTGCTTGAACCTAGGCTACTGAGGGCCGCTGCCCCAGCTATCACCTGCCCTGTCACTATGCTCATCAACAGGTCCCTCCTTGATGAAACAGTCCCAAGTAAATGGAAGGTTGCAACCATAGTCCCCGTTCATAAAAAAGGGCACAGGGACAAAATGGGGAACTACAGGCCCATCTCCATTCTCTGCCCTCTTGGGAAGGTGCAGGAGAGACTGGTCTACAACCAAATACAGGATTACCTCAAGAGGCACCTACTCCTAGCCGACATATCACATGGCTTTAGGAAAGGCCATGGTACTGACACTGCCTTTATCTTTAGACCGACTAGAGGGGGAGGGGTTGCAATATATGTCAAAAGCAAATTCACAGTCACAGTCTTTGACTGTACCTCAAAGGCTAAGGAATTTGAATGCCTTGCTCTAAAATTATCACTTTTCAGTGAGAAATCACTCCTTATGGCAGCATGCTACCGACCACTGTCTGGTGGCTGGGCACTTCTGCCACACCTTCAAAACCTTCTTGACTCTGCTAATACTGAGTGTATTCTAATGGGGGATTTCAATCTAAATTGGAATGATGACAGCTCTAAGAAATTGAAGGATCTATGCGATGTTAACGGTCTGCTTCAAATGGTGACTGCTATAACCAGACCTAACAGAAAAAACCCTGAGCGCAGCACCCTCCTGGATCTTATGCTAGTAAACAAACCTCACACTATCTCGCATACTGGAGTATTCTTCAACTATATAAGCGACCATTGTGCTACTGCCTGCATCAGACATCCTTCCCAAATAAAAACGGCCTCCAAATTCAAACTGAAAAGTTGCCTGAAAAAGTTCTGCCAGTACACTTTCCTGAAAGATCTAAGCAACATTCGTTGGCAGGATTTCTACCTAGCCCCCACCTTTAACGAGGCATTTAACATCTTTCACAGCCTCTTACTGGGGCTAATAGACAAACACGCCCCACTAAGACTGATCAAATCAAAAATAAACTCCTGGCTGGTTCTCTCCCATCCTGAAGAAAGCACTAGGGATAGGGACTACTGGTGGAAAAAAAGCGAGGAAATCCCACCTGTAGGCTGATTGGTTACCATTCTGTACCACTACGAATGCTTGTACCAAGCTAATTACGTCAGAAAAAGCTAGGTACTTCCAAAAAGAATTAGAAGACAACAAAAACAACTCTGCCAAATTTTGGAACATCCTCAAAGAAGTCGAAGGTCAGTCCACTGCGTCTGATGGTACCACCTATATGAACAAAGCTGATATACTAGAAAGACTTAATGATCACTTTGCCACTGCAGGGCTTGCCTTTGACACCTCACCTATCAGCAAACTTAGCCCGGCAAGAGACTACACTGTTGGCTTCACTGATGATCACAACCATAACCAACCGCATCCCACCCCCTTCAGCTTCCTCACAATTACGTTCAAGCATGTGGAGGACCTCCTCCTTTCTCTGGATACAAAAAGAGTGCGGGTGCAGATAATATTGATCCTTACTTCCTAAAACTTGGCCATACCTATCTGACGCCCCATTACACACTTATTCAACACCTCTGGATTCAAGGTGAGCTACCTGTCTTGTGGAAAACTGCCCACATCCTACCATTATTCAAGACTGGGGATCCAAGGATCTGAACAATTACCAGCCTATTTCTATACTATCCGCCCTCTAAATTACTTGAAAAAATTGTCAACATCCAACTTAGAGAACATTTGGATTCACAAAAGTTGCTAAACCCGGCTCAGTCTGGCTTCAGAGCCAAACACAGTACAGTATCGGCTCTTGCCAAAGTAACTACAGACTGGCAAATGGCCTTGGACTCTAAGAAGCATGTATTTGCCCTCTTCCTTGATCTAAGTAAGGCCTTTGATACTGTGAATCATACCATTATGCTTACTGCACTGAGTAACATCGGACTTGATAGTTCTGCCATTAAATGGTTCACCAGCAACCTAACCAATAGGTTACAACAAGTCAAAGCCATGGGAGATCTATCCCCACAAAAATCCTTGTTACGAGGAGTCCCACAAGGCTCCATCCTAGCCCTATCCTCTTTGCAATATACATCAATAATCTGGACTTGCAGCTGGCCACAGCAAATGTGCAGTTACTCGCAGATGATACTGTACTCTATACCACAAATTCATCCTTGGATCTGGCCCATGAGTACTTACAGAAAGACTTTGTCACCCTCCAATACAACCTTCTCACTCTTAAGCTCCTCCTCAACGCCAAAAAGACTAAAGCAATGATTCTCTCACCAAAGTCTACTTCCGGATGTCCACATATCACACAGATCTGAACACTCTTAGATGAACCCCTTGAAGTAGTTGATACCTTTAAATACCTAGGGTTCTGGCTGGATAACAAGCTCAACTTTCTGTGCCACTTAAATGAAACCTTGAAAAACTAAGACAGCGTATTAGGTTTATTCTATCGCATTAAACACCTACTCTCATTAGAAGCCAGAATGAGACTAGTACAAACTACATTCCTACCGATACTGGACTACGCTGACTTCCTTTACAGTCATTGCCCATCAATGATGCTAAACAAACTGGACACTCTTTACCACCAGGCTTTAAGATTTATCTTAAATCTACCCTGCAGTACATCACTGTCGTTTATACCAGGTTTTGGGATAGACCTCACTCTCAACTAGAAGAAAAAGGAATGCTCTCCTCTGCTTTTTTAGAGCATTATCTGATAACCTCCCTGCATACATCTCGAACATCTTCAAACGGGCTAAAGGTTCCTATGGCCTGAGACGCTTCTCCTTAATCTGCTTCCAGATTCCTAGAGTGAAAACTACCCTTGGCTCAGCAGCAATCAACTTCCCACTTACATCGTTCTGGAACACTATGCAAGACTCATTAAAATTGTCCTCACTTCCAAGCATTTTCACATTCAAAGCTCTATTAACGGATTATCTGAAGGAATCATGCAACTGTTTCAGATGCCGATGACCTCTAAGCCCCGGGTGCCACTCTCAAATCCTACGCCTAAGTATCTCATCCACCCCACATTCCTAACAACAGAAACCTAGGATTTACAAGCCTAGTTCCCTTAATCCAAGCTGGCCCTGCCTATTCTCCACCTTTTACCTATTCTGGCCTCCCTTTTGGCTGCCTACTCTTTCACCCCAGTTTCTACCCTATTCCTTAATACCTCCTTATTTTTTATCATTTAGGTCTGAGCTCTTACATAGCGGAGACTATATGGGATTGTTGTCTCTTCTCATTTCAGTAAAGCTTATCATTATGTACTTTTGCATGTTAATTATGTTGACCGGTATGTATAGGCCCATATTGACCGTCACCGTCACAATGTTTTTTCTTTTTTGCACCGTTGTCCACCGTAATTGTAATTTTATGAAGTGTACTGCATTGTATTAATGCCCAGGACCACCTTGAAAATGAGCTTGCTCAATGGTGTTTATGCCTGGTTAAATAAAGTGATTGATTGATTGGCTCACGTCGGACATCCTTGATGCCATGAATCAGTGCTCCCTGACGAGGGCTCTATTCATTGACATGTCCAAGGCATTCGGCTAGGTCAGCCATGAACTTCTCCTCCCCAAACTGCACCTACTAGGACTGGATGGGTTCTCAGTTTCCTGGTTTAAGAGCTACTTGCTCAAATGATCCCAAAAAGTCCTATGGAGAGGAAGCCAGTGTAGTGCTAGACCTGTGATCTCCGGGATACCCCAGGGCTCGATCCTGGGCCCCCTGCTATTCACCCTCTTTGTCAATGACATTGAGGGGGTTTGTGGGCAGAACAACCTCATCCTTTATGCAGATGACACTCATCTATTGCAGTGATCCGCTACCAAGCGTAACCACTGCCAAACTTCAGACCAGTCTCACTGCACTTGAGGCCTGCTTCTCCACCAACTCACTTGTGCTGAATGAAGAGAAAACAAAGGCTGTCATGTTTGGGACCAGGCACCTTGGTGCCGACAGGCATGACCTGCTCCAGCTTCACACAGTCCCAGGGAAAAGAGCTGAGGTCATTGACAGAATTAAGTACCTCGGGATCCTTCTTGACCAGGCGATGTTCTACAAGCCTCACATTGACTCTTTAGCAAAGTACACCCACCAGAAGGTTGGGATCCTCTACAGGCTGGGTAACTCTCTCTTTCTGATGAGGCTCGGCAAGCCATAGCAAACTGCACCCTACTCCCTACCCTTCTCTATGGGGGCCCCCCTGCTACAGCTCCTTGGGGGGAGAACTAAGAAAACTTACTGTGCTCTATCACAGGGTGGCACATTTTGCTACTAACTCCCCCTCCTAGGAGGCACCACTGTGAGGTCCTTGCGGACTTCCATTGGCCCACTATACAGCACAGACTGGCCTACTCCTCTCTATGTCTGACCTTCAAATACACCACTGCCGGCCCTCCTCCCTATCTGCATGGTCTGCTCAATCCCAAAGTCCAGGGTCATGACCCGAGATCCTCAACAGGCCGTCCCCTTGACATCCCTCGAGTATGTACTAACCAAGGTAAGCGATCCTTCCGGTACGCTGCTCCTCACTTATGGAACACTCTCCCAGAGAACCTGGCCAACAGTCCCACTCTCCATGGATTTAAGTCTGGTTTAAAAGTGTGCTTGCTGGTACTTCGTCTCTGTGGCTGCAGTTGCTAGCTCCCAGCCTGTGAACAACAGTTGTGCTTATAATACCCTGCAACTTTACTGCTGTTACTATTTTGCCCTCAAAACTCTTGTGTAATGTTGTCCCATGTACTGTGTACCTCTCTAAGATATTGTGTGTGTGCTGTCACACTCTGTAAGTACACTATGCCTAAGCCAACTTATGAAACCTCTGTATATTACTGCCAATGTATGTAACTTCTGTTTGTAACTAATCCCGGGTCACTCCTGAAAAAGGGACCTCTGGTCTCAGTGGGCTTATTCGGTTACTAAAATCTAAATAAATAAATAAATAATTTTCCAGGGGAAGGTGAGGATGTGGTCCAGCGCCTGCTTACCCCGTGGAAACTGGAGGTATAGCAGTGTGCCGACCAATAAAAACTGGTGGGGTGGGGGGGGGGTGTGGCGGATGTCGGCGTATGCCTAGACATCATGGCATGCTGCACTCCTGGGTAGAAAATGGTACAAATTTCTCCTCCACTCAACCAGATGATGGCCATCCGGTCCCTCCACTGCCATGAGTGCCCTGGTTGGGCCCCCAGAAAGACCACCTCAGCAGCACCCGAGGGGCCAAGTAGTTGCGTGGCCAACCCCTACTGGCACCTTTCTCCTTGGAGGAGGAGGAGAACCCATCTGATGAAGGGTTACACCGGGTTACCCCAAGGGTGGCTGCTGTCACAAACCCACTCAGCAGGTCAGGCCCTCTACTCCCAAAGTGCCAACCTCCGAGCGCAGTCTTGTGAACAGTTTAACAGAACAAGGTAACCCTCTTGTCTGTTTTGTGAGTTCGGATAAACTTTTGGTCTCAAGTCTTGCAGGGATTCAAACTGTTAACCTCTTGCTAGCATACCCAATGTACAGGCTCAGATATTTCTGTCTTCGGGGGGGCCAGGTATCTTTGCCTATGGGGACCTAACCAGGTATACAGAGATGAACCCTTAAAAACTTTAATAAAGACCTCAGATTTAAAATGCTTCTCTTTCCAGTTTGGTATCACCATTCAAGCTTATGTCTATTGTCTGCTTTAACCACATATACTTTTCTTATAACTAAAAGAAATTCAAAGACAGACCAAATATGTTCTAAAAAGAATTTTACTAGAATAGATAGGCATATGTAAAACATACAATACAGAACTCATATCACAAGACATACAAATCATTTAAAAGAGCAAGGTTTAAACAGTGCAAATTCCTACTTACAGTACTTAGATTTGACTCTGTCTCTCTCTAAATACTTGTTTAAAAGTGCTCACGATCTTTCCTTGTCAGTGTCTAGGTAAAAGTGTCTAAGTAAAACAGAATTATTCCTTAAAGTAAACTGTATTTTCCAACCCCTTTTGTGTGAGGTCATCTAGCTCCTCCTCTGTCAGATTATATACAAAAATACATCTAGTAAAAAAAAAACAGGATGTCTTTTCAAGGTATTACATTTTGCAACCACAGCATAACTCATATGTTTCAGATGACATCTCTTTGATCCATGCTGCATCCTCCCTCACACAGGCTTCACATGAGCATTTGCAACCTTGCACCAGTTTGCTAAACCTGGTTTCCCCTTTGGAACGTCATAAAAATGGATATGCTCAACTCAAGCTTCTACCACCCTGTAATTAACTCGGAAAAAACAGGTCTTTGATTAAGGCCTTCCATGTAACACATTGTCTCTAAAACCTGGTGTGTGTGATCTCACATGCTGTCTTCAACATTTTTTCTCATGGCTTTCATCTTTCAGCTGAAACCGGGGGGGGGGGGAGAATGAGGGAGATCATTCTAAGAGCACCAGATTTTTCAGCAGAGACAGTAATACATTTTATATAAAAAAAATGATACAGCACTCAGAACTGGCTATCCATGTCACAGCTGACATCTGAGGTAAGGATGGATGGTGGCAATAAGCAGGGGTGCAAGCGAGCAGTGGGAGGAAACAAGACTATTGATAGCCTGAAGCAGAGGCCAACGAAGGAGATATGGGGAAGGAAGAAAAATAGATAATACAAAAAAAACTAATGGGGGGATGGGAGCAGGGAGACTCAAACAGCCCCCCAGGTTACAGCAGCCAGAATGGAGGATCTGGAGGAAAATGTATTAGCAGGTACACTTAAACTAGTCAAAGAGGGTGTAGCAGGGGAAGGGAGGCAGGGGCTGAAGGGGGAAAACAAGAGGGCCAAAGAGGGAATACAAAGAGGGCAGACAGTAAAATGTGGAAGACCATGATTACAACTGCCTACAGCCTGGGAAGTAAAATCCCAGACCTGATGGCCTTGATGGTAGAAGCTGACCTGGGCATAGTGGCACTAATTGAGATGTGGTACACCACAAATCATGACTGGGAGGTGCGGGTACCAGGTTATGCTCTATTCAGGAGGGATAAGGAGAGTAAAAGGTTGGGTTGGGGGCCTGTACATTAGAGAAATAATAAAAGCAACCGTGGTACAAGGTAGCCAGTGGGGGGGAGGCACTGTGGGTCAACCTTGAGCCAGGTAATGGCACTGTCATTCATATAGGGGTGATCTACAGGCCTCCAGCTCAGGAGGAAGAGGTGGACAGAGGGCTAGTAGATGAAATACATGAAATGGCAACAAGATGGGGGGTACTACTGTTGGGTGATTATACTATGCCATATGTGGATTGGATCATCCCGGCAGCTGCCTCACTCAGGGGCCGCGGCATCTTTGACTCCCCGTAATGAGCAGACCTCAGGCAGCTAGTACTAGAGCCCGCCAGAGAGAGGGTGAGTCTGGATCTGGTACTGACCAGTGGAGGCAGAATCACAGAAGTCCAGATGGAAGGTGACCTGGGGTCCAGTGACCATCAAACAGTGTGGTATGACACAGCTACAGGGACGCAGCCAAGCCACACAAAGGCGAGGGTCTGAAGGCGGACTTTGCAACGATGGGGATATGTATTAAAGAAGCCCTGGTGAAGAGGGAGACAAAGGGGGTTGTGGAGCAGTGGGCACACCTAAAAGGAACCACAGTGGAGGTAACAAACCAGTGCATTACACTGAAAAACAAAGGCAAGCGAAGGAGGAAACCACTGTGGTTTTCTAAGGAGCTTGCTGGGAAAGTAAAGGCTGAGTTTCACAAAGTATAAGGAGACACAAAAAGAAGAGGATAGGGTGGCATACCCGGATTGCCTAAAGGAAGCAGGGAAAGCAGCTAGGAGCACAAAGGCACAAACAGAAGAAAGATTAGCCCAGACAGTGAAGAAAGGGGACAAGACATTCTATAGGTACATCAGTGAAAAAAGGAAGTCCACAGGTGGGACTGTAAGGCTCAGAGGGGATGAAGGGGAGGGTGTGAAGGGAGACTTGGAAAAGGCAGAAATGCTGAATAAATCCTTCTATTCGGTATTTACTGAAGAAGGGGTGGGTCAGGGACCATAGCTGGGCACAAGATACAATGGGGGAGGGAAGTGAACACCAATCCATTTGCAAAAAACAGAGTCCTGGAGGAGCTCACAAAACTGAAGGTGGACAAAGCCATGGGACCAGATGGTATACATCCCAGGATTTTAAAGGAACCACGGAGGGAGCTAGCTGCACCACTGGCAGCCATGCTCGGTGAGTCCCTCAACACAGGAGTGGTTCCAGAGGAGTGGAGGAGGGCACATGTAGTCTCTCTTCACAGAAATGGTAGCAGGGAGGAGGCAGGTTTAAGCATAGGCCAGTCACCCTCACCTCAGTAGTGTGTAAAATCATGCAGGCATTGCTGAAGGAAAGGATTGTGGAACACCTGGAATCCAACAGAGCCCAGGATCCAAGGCAGTATGGGTTCACAGTAGGAAGGTCATGTCAAATGAATCGGATAGATATTTTTGACTGGGTGACGAAGGAGGTGGATCAGGGAGAAGCGGTAGAGGTCATCTAATTTGATTTCAGTAAGGCCTTGGACACCGTCCCATATAAAAGACTGGTTAACAAGTTAAGAAGAATGAGCATAGGGCACAAGGTGGTTAACTGGGTTAGAAACTAACTAGGGGGCAGGAAGCAGAGGGTAGTGGTAAATGGGATCTAATCTGAGGAAAGAGGGGTGATCAGCGGGGTACCTCAAGGATCAGTCCTGGGGCCAGTCCTTTTTAATGTCTTCATTAGTGACATAGCAGAAGGGCTGGAGGGGAAGGTGTGCCTGTCTGCAGATGACACAAAGATCTGCAACAGGGTGGACACTCCAGATGGGGTGGAGAAAATGAAGAGGGACCCAGAAAAGCTGGAAAAATGGTCCGAAGTGTGACAACTACAGTTCAGTGCAAAGAAGTGCAAAGCCATGCACCTGGGATGCAGAGACCTGAAGAGAGCTGCAGGATTGGGGGCTATGACAGTCAACAGGGAAGAAAGGGATCTGGGGGTTATCATCTCAGATGACCTAAAGGTGGCCAAGCAGAGTACAAAGGCGGTTGGGAGGACCAGTGGCATGTTGGGTTGCATAGGAAGGGGTATCACTAGCAGAAGAAGAGAAGTAACAATACCACTTTACAAAACACTGTTGAGGCCTCATCTGGAATACTGTGTACAGTTCTGGAGGCCGGACCTTCATAAGGACATAGACAGGGTAGAGGCAGTTCAGAGAAGGGCAACTAAGATGGTACGGGGCTTGCACCAGAAGACATATGAGGAGAGATTTTATTTATTTATTTGGAAACAACCATCGAGCAAGAGCTCTTTTACGAAGGTTCCACTTCATGAAGCACAGCACAATGTACAAACATATAATAACACAATATACATCAGACTTAATTAATTACAGCAAACAGTTGTCGAAGGAACATTATAACAGCTGTACTCCAAGAGAGTAATCCTGGCTAGGAGGGGGAGGAGAAAAAGGGTAAGTAGCAGGGAGCAGCCTCATACCTAAGGCCTTGTCTTTAGAGAGGAAGGTGGGGGTGAGAGGCAGGGAAGGCAGTGAGTGAGTGGGTGGGATTGGGGCAGGTGGGCCTCAGAACAAGAGGGTAGGGGAGACAGGGAGAGAAGGGATTAGAAGGGGCACCAAGGGGAAGTGGCATGGAACATGGAAAGGTAAGGGTTGAGGGAGGAGACCTGGTAGAGATCAGAGATATATAACACAGTGGGGGGTCAGAGGGGTCGGGGGAGACACAAAGACTGGGTGACATCCACAAAAAGAAAGGCATCCTGTAGCGGAGGTCAAGAAGCAACTAGGGGAGAATGTCAGGTGCTCAGCAGACAATCACATGCACTCCTGGAGATGAGGTAATGCTCGAGTTCTGTCTTGAAAATGCAAAGACTTGAAGTATTGTGCAAGACCTCCGGGATCTCATTGAGCCAGAGGGGGGCTCTGTAGGAGAATGATCGTTGCCCAAGTCTCTGGTTTCATACTTAGTGCCAGCCAGGGAGAAAATTTCAGAGATGCAAGGGGGAGCCTTGCCTAGAACAGCCTTCTTGCCAAGGAGACACATTTGGAACTTAATTCTGTTCCCAAGGGATAGCCAGTTTGTCTGTACGTACAGTGAGCAGGTGTGAGTAAAGCGATTGGCAGCTAGGGTTGAGTTACATGCCTTATTAAGGGCAATTACCACCCGCTTTAGCACAGTGTCCGTGGCTGCTCCATACACCACCAGATTAAGGGACCTCAATATGGTATACACTGGAAGAGAGGAGGGAATGGGGAGACATGATAGAAACCTTCAAGTATTTTAAAGGCATAAACAAGGTGCAAGTGAGTGACATCTTCCAGTGTAGGAGAAGTACTAGAACAAGGGAGCATTATATAAGATTGGGGGTGGTGGGAGCAAGTACAGTAACAGGATTTAAACATGCATGGGATAGGCATAAGGGGACCCCAGAGGTGGGAAGGAGAGGCTGAAGTCAATTACCAAATAGAGTCAGCGGTCGCTAATAAAGACAGGGACCATGGGCAGACTAGATGGGCCTAGAGGTGGGATTTGAACCTGGGTCTTCTGCATCTCCTAGTTCCCAAGGCTATGCTCTGGCCACTGGACCACATTGCTTCTCAGCACCTGTAGCTCTCTTTCAGGGTGTCAGCGCTTGAACTTTCAACTGTTCCTGGCTGGGCAACTAAGACTGAACTGTTACTAGTCTGTCAGGCCTGTGAAAACTGGAGAACCATCAGAACTTGCATCTGAGAGGCACCTGATGGCCCAACAGAGACACATTATGTTTCCATGCCAGCAACCCAGGAAACGAACTTGGGAGCTGTAGCTCATTAGGCCAGGATGGGGGGGGGATGCAGCCAATGGAAGCATGCCGCAGCTGGGGGATTGGTGATGGCAAATTCCAGTGCCACAGTGGCTCCTGCTGATGGAAAGGGGGCTTGTACTCCAAGTAGGAGCATGATGCATGTGTCTGAGGCACTACACCCACAGCTGCTATGTGTGCCACTTGGAGAAAGGACAACAAACATGATGGGGAAAAAAAAAAACACATCAACACTAGATGAAGGTTTCCCCTTGCAGTTTCCATGCCACAAACCACAGCACCTGCCTCCATGGTATCCTGGTCACCAAAGTAACTTCCAGAGGGGATTGGGAGGACCCCAAATGCCCTGCAATGGTGGGGGGAGTCATGGTGGACAGTGAACAGGGTAAGTACTTGGAGAAAGTGTGTGATAGGGTTCAGGGGGCAGACTAGATGATGACTGGTTGGAGAAGGATCAAAAAGTCTTGTGGGGGGGGGGTAGCATCTGACAATTTCATCCAGGAGAAATACATTTCTGTTTATATCAAGACTGAGAGATTGCCATTATGTATGCCGTAAATTACATGTAACCCCCCTGCAAATGGGGGTTCTCAAAAGACTTCCAGGAGCTTGCTTGAATGCTCCAAGCCTGAATGGTGTTTGGCATTTAAGCCATTTATCAGTGAGTGTTTTTAGAGCCTCTGGTACTGTCTCTTTAAGAGCTGTCGCTTGCAGACATAATTAGTTTGTATGGGGGACTGTGTGCATCTCTGAGTACCACTGAGCTGCTGCCAATTCACTTCATTTTGCAGTCACTCAGGAGTGCAAGGGAACCTATCTGAAAGATGTAACTGTTTGCCAGAAATTATTTAGAGTAATAATGAAATTACAGTTTGTCTAACCTGCTTTCTTTGCAGTCAGAACTGTGTCTGCTAGTTCCCCATTCTGGTTTTGAACTGCTGAACTGGACCAATCAGTGTGGGGTAAGCTAGCCTAAAATGGTGCCTTGACGAATCAGAACTTGACTCATAATCTGAGCCAGCCACAAGAGGATTGTATGGCAGACTCTGGGAGATGTAGTTTAGACTTCAGTGCCTTTTGGACCAACAGCAGCAGTCTATTATGAGTGACAGCCAATCCAGTCAAGAACTGGGAGGAACTCAAAGGAAGTGCCCGTTTTGTCGGTTGGAGTTTCAGTTGAGCTTTGGCAGTGAAGAAGGAAGGAGCCCTGTGCTTTTCAGTGTGCAGTTTTAGTCAAAAACGTGTGTAAGGCCCAGAGTTCCGGTCTGCAGCTTGTGTAACAGCTTGTTAGGACTGAATCCGGTCCTGTGAAAAGAATCAAAGGATCTCTGAAGAGTAGAAACCAGGCTCACCCTGTAGAAGACTGGAAGAATTGTTGAAAATTGCACTCGGTCTGTCAGAACTGAATCTGCTGTGTGTTCTCCGGGTATTGTGCAGTAGTGCGATCGGGATACAGATGCAGCCTGCCTGGTATAGTGCTTTCTTTATATGGATGTGTGAAGAGGCTTGTGTGTCCTCAAGTGAGCTCTGCTGACATTGAAGGACCCTATCTTATTTGGAGGTCGAGTACTAATTCAGGGTCGCCCCTGTTGAATTGCCACATTAAATCCAAATGGAATTACTGTACTGTTGACTGTTTAATTCTCCTTTTCTGTGTGAAAGGGCCCCTACCAGCTGCCACGGTTTGACTAGCCACTAGGCTTGGGTACCCAGGAACAGTAACTGATAGGGATAGGCCTGTGCACAGAGCCATAGGTAGATTATTAGAGTGGATAAGCTAATTAACCTGATTTCCCTGTCCTTGTTATATCCCCCAAATAAATCAGAGCTGCTTGTTTCAGCAAAGTTATACTGCCTGAGGTATTTGTCTATGTTAAAGTACTGTACTGTGATTGTTGCACTGTATCTCATTTCACAGGAGGTCCCAGTGCCGGAACCAGACCTGGGGGTAAGTGTATACTGTGAAGGTAATTCTGATATATTGTGTGGGCCACTAGTGGAAGAAAGGGGGTTGCAGTGTCCCAGAGGGCTGTGACCAAGTTAGTTTAACTATTGCAAACCCTGACCTCTGGATGGAGGCACTGCCATTGATCCAGGCCCCTCAACCTGTTAGTGGCAAATCAGGCAGGGGTAGTAGCCCCTGGGATAGCGCCATCTAGGAGTTACATCTTGGGCTCACCGCTGGGATTGTGTGTCCTCTAGTGGCCATGTTATGAACCACTGTTAAGAACAAAATGGGTACCCGACAGAAGTGGCTGTGCACTCGCTGGTGGAGTGGTGTACTGGGGAGGAGATCGACCTCCAAAATGCTATGCTTATCCTGGACATCCCCCTGGTATCAATACTGGACACTGTGCAGGAGTACTTTCCAAGGTGGAAGGTTTACAAAACCCTGTGGTGGTGGGTCGGCATGCTAATCTGCTCACCCACACTTTCCTGGCCCTAGTAGAGTTTAAGGATCCCATAGATAGCTCCAAAGTGCCACAGACCATTACCCCAGAGGGAGCCCTCACTGCTTGGAGAGTGATAATTAGGACAGTAAAGACCGGGGGAATCAGCCCCCACCACTATCTGAAACTTTGAGGAGAAATTTGCTGAATGGTTGCTGGGAGAGGGAAAACTGTGGAGGACTTGAAGAAACTATTCTTGCCACCTGGGGTGTTCCTCCCCAACACCCTCTCCTGCTCCAGTGCCCGTAATGGTGGCTGAACCAATGCAGACTCCTATTTCTGCACCTGCCATTAGTCACGACTCTTACCGAAGGTTGAGGATCTTCTCTGGCACCTCCCACCCCAAGGGAGGATGACTGGGAGACCTGGATAGACTATGTTGCCCCCAAGTGCTAGAATGGCAATGCCCTGAAGGCGGGGTGCTTAAAGAGGGTTGTGAGAGCTCGAGGTCCTGCCCTGGCTACCATCCGTACCAACGGGCCAGTAACCCTGAAGCGACTGCACAGGCCTATCTTGAGGCCTTGGAGAATGTGTATGGGAGCCCAGATTCTGATGAGGACCTATGGTGGAGAGTAAGAGATGCACAACAGTACCAAGGGAGTTGTTGTCTGTGTATGTATCTCGGCTGGAAAATTGTTGCAAGAATGCCTCAGAAAGGTAGTTTGCCAGCGATTGAACTGGACCGAACCAGGCTGGACAGGATCCTTAAGTCTGCCCCTCTCAGAACTGCTGTTGCTTCAGTTACGCCTGGCAGATCGACTGGAATCCCCACCCTCCTATGATGAGTTAATGAGAGAAATTCGAGGAGTTGAGAAAAGAGCGACTCGGAGGGACCTGCACCAATAATCATGCGACGACCCGAGTGACTGAGGGTGACCCATCAATGAAGTTCAGGGCAGAGGTTGGCAGTCAATGAGTGCTCTGACAAGGAAAAGATATGTCACAATGGGAATAACTGTTGAGAGATCCGGAATTCAAAAACAGTCCTTTATGAAGGCCACGCCTGCAAGCACGGGCCCTGACCTATATCCGACTGTATCTGCTATGTGGGGGTACCCACCCATGTATCTCCTGCTGATAACAGCTCCGAACTCGATTCCTTGACCATGGAAGTGGAGAAACTGACGAGATGTCTCCAAATGCTTATCACGTCGCAGACAGAAGACGGCACCAGGTTTCCTGTTAGTAATACCCCCGCTCTGGCTCCCAGTGTGGCTCGGCCAGCTCAAACTCCAGAAAGTATGTTTTGCTATAATTGTGGAAATATGGGCACATGAAAAGGGAATGCGGTCCCCAAAAGACACTGACAAAGTTGCATATAGGCTACAAGGAGAGCTTCGAGAACAAATCAGTGGTTAAGAGGTGCACGAAATGATCCCAGTGAGGGCTCCAAAATGCTAACTCACGCCCTTTGTGGCAAGGTCAGTTGCCCAGGCCCCCACTATCGCCTCTCCAGACTGGTCCAGAATAGTGGGTCCCTCCATGGAGACCACTGTAAAGGTGAATGGAGTGTCTACAAGAGCTGTATTAGACAGTGGCTCCCAAGTGACAATTATGTTCCAGGATTGGTATCAGAAGCATTTGTCAGACGTACCCTTACAACCATTAGAAGGACTGCATGTATGGGGGTTAAGTGAGAAGGCCTACCCCTATTCCGGGTATATCCGAATTTGGCTGTCTTTCCCACCTCCGTGGCTGGAGTGGCCGAACAAGTAGAGACCCTAGCCTAGTGTGTCCCCCACTGGACTGTATGATGGTGTCCCTTTGTTGATTGGAACAAATGCTCATATGTTCGGAAGGCTGGCACAGTTGTGTTATGAAAAACAGGGGTCAAAGACTAGTAGAGCTTTAAGAGTTCCGCTTTAATTAAGAAGGCCTATGAGGCACAGAGAGATGCTGAAAAACAGAACCAGAGGAACCGGTCGGAATTGTATGGAAGAAGGATCCTGAGTCTCTGATCCTGGCGCCAAATGCCCAGTGTACCTTACAGGAGAGGTCCGATTGTCAGAAAGGATGTTAAGAATAAAATATTATGTTGGATGCACCAGGCGATGGAAAATTGCCAGAGGGACTGCTGGTCAAGCCTAGTATTTTGCCCGCTAGAGCCCATGCTTATGCCAGAAGGGTAATGGTCCAAGTTCATAATGTGTCTGAAAGAGACATTGAGTAAACAGAGGTTGCATCCTGGCTAATGTGCATTGTGCAGACACTGCAGTGCTACCCAGCAGCAAGAGTTCAAGGAAGAATGACAGAGTAACGCCTGACTTGTTTGATTTGCGACTCGCTGCCAGCTGAATGGAAAGTGAGGATCAGTGAGAAGCTTGCCCAGAGAGACCAGGTGTTTTCTTTAAAGGAATGGGATGTAGGATGCGTGCAAGGGCTGAGCACAATATCCGCTGCATGACGAAGACCATTTCGTGAGAGGTCTCGACGCCTGGCACCTGCTGACATAGATGATGTGAGACAGCATCTACAAGAGATGTTAGCTGCTGGTGTAATACAAGAATCCAGAAGCCCTTATGCTTCCCCATTGTGGTAGTGAGGAAAAAGAATGGAACAGTAAGGATGTGTGTGGATTATCGCACCTTAAACCAGCGGACTATCCTGATCAGTACACAATGCCCGCATTCAGGATGCTTTGGACTGCCTAAACGGGAGCAAGTGGTTCTCTGTGCTGGATCTCCGCAGTGGGTACTACCAGATCCGATGGCCCCAGAGGACCGTGAGAAGACGGCCTTTATCTGTCCGCTTGGCTTCTATGAATTCATGAGGATGCCTCAAGGGTTTCAGGTGCCCCAGCCACTTTTCAACGATTGATGGGCGTGCAGTGGGGCATGAACTTACTAGAGTGCCTGGTATACCTAGATGATGTTATTGTGTTTGGCAGCTCACTGGAGGAACTCAGAGCAGATTATTTAAGGTATTGGACCGACTGGAGGACTTTGGCCTTAAACTGTCCATTGATAAGTGTCAATTCTTTCAAACATCAGTAAAGTATGTGGGACACATAGTATCCACCGAGGAATAGAGCCGACCCAAGTAAAGTTGAGGCCTTGACCACCTGGCCTGGCCAAAATCTAAAAGAACTGCAAAGATTCCTGGGATTCTGTGGTTATTATCGCGCCATCAAGGACTATTCAAGAGTGATCCGCCTTTACTTAACCTTACTCAAGGGTATCCCCAACCCACAAAATACCTAAAAGTCAGCGCCCCTCAAGACTGAAAGAGTGTATTTTCATCCGAGTGAAGTATTTGGGGCCGCTGGACTCCTGATTGTGAGACTGCTTTTCATGAGATCATATATCAACTTACCCATGCTCCAGTGCTGGCCTATGCCGATCCAAGAAAACCTTCGTCCTGCACACTGATGCTAGCTTGCAAGGGTTGGGGGCTGTGTTGTACCAAGAGCACGAAGAATGGCCTGGGACCAGTGGCCTTTGCCAGTAGAAGCCTGACCCCATCGAAAAGAACTATCCTGTACATAAGTTAGAGTTCCTAGCTTTGAAGTGGGCTATTGTTGACCAATTCCATGAGTACTTGTATGGGGCTAAAATACTAGTAAAACTGACAATAATCTTTGACCTATGTGCAGACCTCAGCTAAGTTGGATGCCACTGGCCATAGGTGGCTTTCTGCATTATCTACATATGACTATGCTCTCGAATGCGAGCAGGTCTGAACCACATAGATGCTGATGCTCTCTCCCGGAGGCCTGTTCCCCAGAATGATTGGGTCCGATTGGCAGAACCTGACATTCGGGCACTCTGCCGAAGTTTGACAGGGAGGAACAATGTCCACGGACGCAGTGGACTGCATGGTGGATTGCTTGGGAGCCTCTGAGAATTGCATACCTGCTGCTTATTGCCACTTTTCTGCAATAGACATTGGTGCACTGCCTCAGCTGGACAATGACAGTATTCGGCGGGCTCAATCCTGCGATCCCATGAGCAAAGCAGCTTTAGAAGCCCTCTATGCAGGAAAAGATGTGTCCAAATTACGCTCCACTGATTTGAGAACTGCACTGTTATACAAAGAAGGTCCTAAGTTGAAACTGATCAATAAACTGTTATACAGAGAAACAGTAGACAGAGGGGGACAAGTAGACAAACAACAACTAGTGCTGCCCACTGCCTTTCGAGACTCAGTACTGAGGTCCTTGCACAACCACATGGGGCACCTTGGTATAGACAGAACACTTGACTTGGTGAGATCCAGATTCTATTGGCCTAAGATGGGGGCTGATGTGGAGCAACACATTCGAACTCAGTCGCTGCTTACAGAGGAAAGCTTTGCCCAGAGGGCTGCCCTCCTTGTTAACATCACCACCAGTGCACCCATGGAGCTGGTCTGTATTGATTTCTAAGTTTGGAGTCAGATCAAAGAAATATCAGTAATGTGCTGGTGGTCACTGACCATTTCACGAGATATGCCCAAGCTTTCCCACCAAAGACCAGAAAGCATCCACTGTAGCCAAAGTACTTGTAGAAAACTTTTTGTTCACTATGGGGCTCCACAAAGATCCATTCTGATCAAGGGAGAGACTTTGAGAGTCGTCTGATCAAAGAGATGCTTTCTCTGTGGGGAGTGCGAAAGTCCAGAACCACTCCTTACCACCCCCAGGGGACCCACAGCCTGAACGTTTCAACCGCACTTTGCTAGATATGCTAGGCACCCTGCACCAAAGGACAAGCCTAGATGGAGCCAACAAATTAGCACCCTGGTACATGCTTATAACTGCAAAAAGTGATGCCACTGGATTCTCCCCTACGCCTGATGTTTGGAAGAGAGCTCGACTACCAGTAGATGTGTGTTTGGGGTCTCTCCTGATGGGGTTCAAGCTGACAACTATTTACAGTATGTGCAAAGTTAAAGGCCCAGCTAACTCATGCGTACTAACTGGCTCAAACCATGGCTGCCAAAAGAAATCTGGCCAACAAAGAAAGGTATGATAAAAGGTGAAAGCACAGGAACTCCAGGAGGGAGATCGGTATTGCTAAGAAATCTGGGACTGCATGGCAAGCACAAGATTGCTGACAGATGGCACCATCTCCCTCACATTGTAGTGGGCAAACTAGATGATCTGCCAGTGTACAAAGTAAGGCCTGAGAATAATTCAAAGATGTAAAACAATGCATAGAAATCATTTACTGCCCATTGGACAAATCTTAATTGAGTCTGAGCCCTAGAATATGCCCTCTGGACCAGTGACTAGAGCTGCTGCTAAGAAAAGACCAAGGAAGTCTGCATCTACAGAAGCAGAGTTAAAGTGTTCCCTGCACAAGTCCCAGTTGAGCATGACTGTCAGTCCATATCAGAAGAAAGTGAGAGTGACTTTGAATACTATCCTTCTACGAACTGAGTCAATTGTTTCGGGCAATCCCTAGTCAATACTGGAGATGAAGCTGGGCCTTCTGGACTGTCTAAGCCCCAAGCTTCATCCCTGAAGCAATGCTCCCAGAAAGTGAAGTGCAAAGCATCAGATCAAATGAAATGGAATCATTGTGCATGGTTGAACTGTTTGAGCTTTCAGGGAGGAAATGATAGATTGGGGCAGACTGGTGATACACCGAACAAGAAGAGTATTTTGAGTGCCCTGACAGTCCACTGCCAGTGTCCGAAAGCTCTCCATGCGAGCCAAATGTTGTGGACTCAGAAACTGTAACTCCTGGAGCTGAAAGTGCCCCAAGTTCTAGCCTCTCTACCCCCATGGAGACTCCCCTGACAAGTGAGGACAATGCTGAAAATGAGGCTCAGAGTGCAGAGACTATAACAGTTCCCCCTAGAAAGACTGGTCGAGCTGTAAAGCCTGTGGTGCACCTCAGTTATGATTCACTTGGGAGGCCTGTGGACTTGCCTCTCAATGTTGTCCATAAAGGAGTGTATGTGTCCCCGAGCTCATTGCCCAAACTGAGCATCAGTGCTAACTCCAAGTTACTTGTGTTGCCTTCTATATGGTGCCCTTGCCCCATCCAGCCCCAAGGTAACTGATAGGAAGGCCCTCTCTTCAGGTTTCATGTACAAGAGGTAATAACTTGAGTTATGGTACAATGTGTATGTAATACTGTGTAAAAAGGACGTACTGCAATGTTTCAGAAATGTGTTCTTGGTAAAATGATATATTGACTGATGATTACATGTGCGAGCCTAATGCAAATGTATATGGTTGCAGTTGAAACTATGGGGTACTTGCTTGACGCGATCGCCAAGCTTTCCCAGGCCAGGAAGGGTGTAACCCCCTGCAAATGGGGGTTCCCAAAGACTTCAGGAGCTTGCTTGAATGCTCCAAGCCTGAATGGTGTTTGGCATTTAAGCCATTTATCAGTGAGTGTTTTTAGAGCCTCTGGTACTGTCTCTTTAAGAGCTGTCTGCTTGCAGACATAATTAGTTTGTATGGGGGACTGTGTGCTTCTCTGAGTACCACTCGAGCTGCTGCCAATTCACTTCATTTTGCAGTCACTAGGAGTGCAAAGGAACCTATCTGAAAGATGTAACTGTTTGCCAGAAATTATTTAGAGTAATAATGAAATTACAGTTTGTCTAACCTGCTTTCTTTGCAGTCAGAACTGTGTCTGCTAGTTCCCATTCTGGTTTTGAACTGCTGAACTGGACCAATCAGTGTGGGGTAAGCTAGCTCTAAAATGGTGCCTTGGACGAATCAGAACTTGGACTCATAATCTGAGCCAGCCACAAGAGGATTGTATGGGCAGTGACTCTGGGAGATGTAGTTTAGACTTCAGTGCCTTTTTGGACCAACAGCAGCAGTCTATTATGAGTGACAGCCAATCCAGTCAAGAACTGGGAGGAACTCAAAGGAAGTGCCCGGTTTTGTCGGTTGGAGTTTCAGTTGAGCTTTGGCAGTGAAGAAGGAAGGAGCCCTGTGCTTTTTCAGTGTGCAGTTTTAGTCAAAAATGTGTGTAAGGCCCAGAGTTCCGGTCTGCAGCTTGTGTAACAGCTTGTTAGGACTGAATCCGTCCTGTGAAAAGAATCAAAGGATCTCTGAAGAGTAGAAACCAGGCTCACCCTGTAGAAGACTGGAAGAATTGTTGAAAATTGCACTCGGTCTGTCAGGAACTGAATCTGCTGTGTTCTCCCGGTATTGTGCAGTAATTGCGATCGGATACAGATGCAGCCTGCCTGGTATAGTGCTTTCTTTATATGGATGTGAAGAGGCTTGTGTACCTCAAGTGAGCTCTGCTGACATTGAAGGACCCTATCTTATTTGGAGGTCGTGAGTACTAATTCAGGGTCGCTCCCTGTTGAATTGCCACATTAAATCCAAATGGAATTACTGTACTGTTGACTGTTTAATTCTCCTTTTCTCTGTGTGAAAGGGCCCTACCAGCTGCCACGGTTTGGACTAGCCACTAGGGCTTGGGTACCCAGGAACAGTAACTGATAGGGATAGGCCTGTGCACAGAGCCATAGGTAGATTATTAGAGTGATAAGCTAATTAACCTGATTTCCCCTGTCCTTGTTATATCCCCTAAATAAATCAGAGCTGCTTGTTTCAGCAAAGTTATACTGCCTGAGGTATTTGTCTATGTTAAAGTACTGTACTGTGATTGTTGCACTGTATCTCATTTCACAGGAGGTCCCAGTGCGGAACCAGACCTGGGGGTAAGTGTATACTGTGAAGGTAATTCTGATATATTGTGTGGGCCACTAGTGGGAAGAAAGGGGTTGCAGTGTCCCAGAGGGCTGTGACCAAGTTAGTTTAACTATTGCAAACCCTGACCTCTGGGTGGAGGCACCCGCCATTGGATCCAGGCCCCTCAACCTGTTAGTGGCAAATCAGGCAGGGGTAGTAGCCCCTGGGATAGCGCCATCTAGGAGTTACATACAAGCTGTGTGTAAATATCGATCCCGCATCCCACCCCTGAGATGGGCTCCCCTGGATTGGTTACATCATCTGAAATGAATTCTCAGAGATCCAGGCCAGAATCAGAGCCAAGCCACTGAGAGAGTGCCTGTATCCTAAGATATGACACTGCTCAAATTCAGATCCTAACCAGGAATCTACCCCCTACTCAAATCAAGAGAGACTTGCCCTAATCCAACTGGTAGAATTCACCATGGTCAAATTCCTGAGAGATTTAGGGTCTGGAATCCAAACTGTATCACGGCTGCCTCCCCCATCGTTCATGTGTATTATAGAAGAAAAATTCCCAGGAGGACTTCCGGTGATGTCACTGCTCTGATGGCTGCTTGAATCTGGAGCTCCTCAGCTCTTCCAGACTAAATACCCTCAACACAGCTGTAATATCTTAAAAGACTTCTACAAAAAGCACTACAAATGCCTGGGGGTCCCAGGTCTAGCAGATTCCGTATAACGCGTAATCTAAAATAACCAGATAATGAGGGATTACAGGAGCAAGGGAGCATCAGCAGGAGCTCATCTCCGGCAAGCAGCATGGCCTATGAAATGGACAAAGACCAGGAAACCGAACACTTGTCCCAAGCTCGGTTTGAGACCTTGCTAATGGAACTAAAAGCTTTCAGAGCTGAAAACAAACAGGAATTCAGGTCACTGCAGGAGAGAATAGAAACATAGAAGTTGACGGCAGATAAGGACCACAAGGCCCATCCAGTCTGCCCATACAGAATAAGAATACAAGAAATAGAAAAGCGCACAGAGCAAGTTGAACAGAGAGTGGGAGAAACGGAAGAAAACATACGGGTGGTTCACAAGGTGGTAGATTTCCTAGTAGATTTACAAGAGACAGTACAAGATAAGTTATTAGATCTGGAGGCTAGATCTCGAAGACAAAACATACGCATGTATGGCCTCCCAGAGGAAGCAGAAACCGGCCGCATGGAGGACTTTATCACAGACTTGCTAAGAGATGTACTGGACCTGGCACCGACCTTCCCATTCAAAACTGAACGAGCCAGCCGAGCGCTAACCAAAAAGCCAATTGACCCCTCTGCAAGGCCTCGTTCAGAGGTGTTCAAAGTATCCAGCTATAGAGACAAAGAGTATTTGCTATGGATGGCTAGGCAGAAAAATGTAGTAAAATATAACTCTGCTTGCTTCATTTCTGATCACGATTACCCAGCACAGACAGGCCAAAGAAGAGTAGCTTACTCACTCATTTTCTGGATTTTAAGAGAGCACAAGATCAGATTCCAGACACCATACCCCTCGCGACTGTGGATATTCTGGGAAACAGGACTGGAGACATATGAAACACCACAGGCAGTGATGCAGGAACTCAAGAAGAGAGGCTGGGGCATACAGTCAGACCAGACTGCAGAGCGCTGCCCCTTCCCCCCACGGGCCCAGTGGCAGAAGACAACACTCACCAAGAATAAAATTCTGGCTGAACAAATGGCGTTAAAAACTCTACAAGATGTAAACGTATGTTAGGAAACAAGATACACAGAGCAACAAGAAAACCAGAACAAAGATGCTACCTGAAGGTACAAGGGAAGGGAGTTGGAAAAAACATGCTTATATTATAATCTTTGCAGCTGTATAGCTGTGGAGATTATTTCCCCACTGATAAATTGGGTCTTTAAAAGATTTCAAATGACTATTATTTCAGTACTTAGAGCTGAGACCCGAGGACCTAGAAAGGGCCTGTAAGAAAGACAGAAGGTTACTTTATCTTGCTTTGACCATTATGAAAAATGGAGCTGGGACAATTAAACAATGTTGAATCTTTTCTTTTCTTTCTTAATTTTTTTCCAGAACAGAGGACATGATTTATGGACAAGGCCTGCTCTATCAATATTTAAACAGACGCATTCAAGAATGATTTCCTCGATGGTCCTTATGTCTTATAATCTCTGCCAATAACCAAATGGGGTACACAGAACTTGTAGAGCCTTACTTTACCTTTGAAATCTTTAATATGAACAGACGAATTCTTGTATTTAATGGATGCTAGGGAAGCTTGGGGGGGGACAAAATCGGGGTATCAGAATCGGAGACACAGTTTTAAAAATATATATCATAGATCCAGACTCTTGATCCCTTGATTGATAATTAGGCCCGTAAGCAAATTGATATAGATGTACTTAGCTCAGTTGTGGCTGGGAAGGGAAATGGGGAGCGATAACGACAGGATCACATAAGATGTCAGAGATGGTGAACGTTATGCTTTATTCCATCATTTCGGTTCTGGCATTTACAGAACCCAGGGAGTTAGAGTACTTTGGCATATCTGATTACTTCTTGCCCATGGGGCAGATTCTGGGCCTCTTCCAAATTGGTGTAGAGAGGGTAATGATACACTCTTCAACTGTGGAAGCATCACTGTAAATAGTTGTAGAATTGTGTTACATTGTTATGCAAGCTTGTTTTTTGAACTTGATATGAGAAACATTAATGATGAGAAATGTGGAAGGGAAGAGAGGGAGGCTAAGCCTAAACATAAGAGGAGAGAAGTGGGACCATCAAAGGGAAAATAGGAAATATAGCAAGGAAAATGGTTAAACACACAAGACCAGTAATTTGTTCCCACAATGTCAATGGGTTAAACAACCCCATTAAGAGGTATAAAGTAGCCGGCCCGGTGGCGCTAAGGGTTGAGGCACTGGACGCCACACCTCGCGCTGCGCTGTTCAGGAACAGACTCAGGTGCCGGGGGTCTGCAGGGGAAGGGTTGAGGACCGAGCGCCCAAATGGTACTCTCCTCCCCGGACTCAGGAGTAGGGTCGGCCCAGCGAGCCAGGGAACCCCGGTAGAGACCGGGGGAACTGCAGCAAGCTGGGCAGCACATACTAGCGTAGCCGACGCAGGCAGGCTTGCTGTGCGCCAAAAGCATCGGGGCATGCCATGCAGAGAGGTGTAACCGCCAAAAAATGGAAAACCCGATCCTGGGGTGGCGGCGGCACCAACCCACATGCCCACGGATCGACCTGTGACCTTCAGGGTTTCCTCCATCAGGCCCCACTCCCTAGCATCTGGGGTCTATGTATAAGTGTGCCCAACATAGGAGGGCCCCACCCTGGAGGTCAGGCTGTGGGTGCCAGCTGCAGGCAGGGTGGGGGAGAGAGGAAGATTCGGTCGGGGGGACCTCGGGCGCGGCAGTACTTGGTTGGATGCCTGAGAGAGGCTCCCAGGGCCGTGACCAGGAGGGAAAAAGAATTGGAAGAAAAAAAAAAGAGGTATAAAGTAGTCACCTCCTTAAAGAAACAGAAGCCAAATATTATACTACTGCAAGAAATGCATCTGAGTAGTATAGCGCATACCAAGTTATCTAAACTTGGCTTCTCCACAGTTATAGCTTCCTGTTATGAAGAGGGGAAGTGCGGAGGAGCAGCAATATTAATAACCCATAACACAATGTTTCAACTAAATGATAAATATATAGACCACGAGGGACACCTAGCGGTGGTCTGGGGATATCTCAAAGGGCAGCTAATCAAGGTGGCCTCCCCCTATATACCACCAGGAACTAAAGCAGGGGCAATAACTCCTGGACTGGATCCTCACAAACCACCTGGCGCACATCTCCAATCTTACCATTCTCCCTGATGCCACGAGTGACCACTCCCCTGTCAAATGCCTATAGAACAATAACTACTGCAAGCCCCCAACCAGAACCATAAAAAAACAGGATGCTCTTAAAGGGCCACCTGCCTTTACTAAAGGCTGACCTTAAACTCATCAACTGGTCAGACCTTGGAGAATCCAAAGATGTGGACATGGCGCTCGACCTCTTTATATCAAAATTTAACACGGTCTGCGACAAACATTCCCCTGTCAAAACAAGGAAAGCTAAAGGACCCATTAACCCATAGATTACCCCCGAACTCCTGGCGCTTCTTGACCTAAGAGACTAATACTGGCTAAAAGCATGATCACAAGGCTCTGCAGCTAACGTTCAGTGATATAAAAAGGCCCGTAATGACTGTACAAAAGCGATCAGACAGGCGAAGAGTAAATACTACAAAGAAGCCCTCACCGACTCATGGGACAGCTGCAAATCCTTCTGGGCAAACCTACAGGATATTACAGGGAAGGATCCAAAAACACCCCCTGCTATGCTCACTGTTGAGGGTGTCCCTACCGTAAACCTCCTACTCATAGCCAACTCACTGAATCAGGCTTTTACTGATCTCAGTTGTGTTCTTCCAGCTGACTTATTCAATGCCCCTAACCCAAGAGTCACTACAAGGCTCCTACACCACTTCCCAACCATCCGCCTTTCCGCTTCAAAATAGTTTCTGAAGCTGACGCATGCAAATATGTAGTGAAGGTCCTAGGAAAGTTAAGGCATAGTGGGGACACACTGAACCTTAAATTTCGTACATCTGGCACCAGACGAAATAGTTGGACCACTAACAAAAATCATTAACCTCTCCCTCTGCCACTCCCAATTCCCGCTAAGATGGAAATCCACCACAGTAACCCCTGTCCATAAAAGTGGGGGCTGAACAGCAAACAATTATAGGCCAATCTCCATACTCCTGCCACTCTCCAAGGTTCTGGAGCCCATAATGGCTGATCAGATGGTGGAGTATCTTAATCAACACACAATCCCCTCCACAGTGTTGGAAGATGTCTAGAGGGAGGAGGAGGAGGAGGTGGAAGGGGCAAATACACAGTTAGCAAAGGGTGGGGGATGAGGAACACATAACAAGGGTATGTGGAGAGATGCACACAGAGGGGATAAATGTGATTAGAAGAAAAGAGGGAAGAGAAGGAAGGTCAGACTCTAGGTGGAGGGTGGTGTCTCTGAATGCATGGAGTCTTGGAAACAAGATAGATGACCAGCAGGCACTATTAGACAGGAGGGTGGACATAGCTGCAGTACCCGAGACTTGGGCAACATCACACCATAACTGGGACCTTGCTATCCCTGGATATAAACTATATAGGAGGGACAGAGTAGTCGGGAAGGGGGGAGGGGTAGCAGTTTATATCAGGGAGAGAATAACTTGCATGAGGGAGGAGTCGGAGGAAGGGGAGGTGGAGGCATTATGGGTTCGGTTAAGGTCCAACAGAGGGAGAAAGGTGAGGTTGGGGGTGGTTTACAGACCACCCAGTCAAGATGAGAAGAGAGACAGGGAACTGATCTCACAAATATTGGAAGCTGCGCGGAAAGGAGAGGTGGTAATGGTGGGGGACTTCAACCTGCCCAAGGTGGACTGGAGTATACCATCTACAACATGTGCTAAGAGTCAGGTGATCCTGGAAGGACTGCAGAGTGGGTTCCTGACTCAGGGCAGGGGTCGACTTTAAGGGAAAAAAAAACTACTGGCCATCGGGCCAGAGACTTCCAATAATTTGGTGGCCCGCAGAACCTAATGATGGCCCGCAACTTATATTGAAATTTAAAGCGGGACACAAGAAGTCGGCGTCACGCGAGTGGTGAATTTTAATATTGCTCATTTATTCAAAATGAACCTATCTACATAACAACAAAGACACTGTTAGATGTGCGAGAAACTGGTTGGAGGGACACTGCAGGTTGTGGTTAAGTATAAAATCAAATAAGAGCAGAGTGGCTCAGGGTGACATTTCTGGTCAGTCATTATCAGAATCAGTGTCTTGGCACACTTCAACATCCCCAAGGGCTGTCACACTAGTACTGTCATCGGAGTCCATGCTGGAATCAGAGCCGTCTACAGTTTCAGTAGCAGCTGCATCTGTTCTCCTCCTGTGAGATCCACTGCATGGTCTTCTAACTCGTTGCCCAGAGGCTAACCACAAATTGACAACACCTGTTGCATCAAAATCCTCAATGGCCGGTGAGTGAAGTTTAATTCGTAACGGATCAGTGAATGTATCACTTCTCAGTTTACTCTTCCAATCTGACTTCACAGATTTCATATGTGAAAATCCACGTTCACACTCCACTGAAGTGCTTGGCAAGGATAAGAGGAAGTCGACAAGGGACAGAATATTCTGGTGTCCATCTGAAAACCTTTTATTTATCTCTTCCCATGTAGTGACACTAGAGGTACAAGAACTCAGGGAATTTTTTAAGGAGGCCCATTCAATCTCCACTTCTTCCACTTTTACACCATTTTTCTGAAGTATATCTCGATATTCAGTAGTAAGTTCTTCAATTTCACTATCACCAAAATCAATGCTGTTTGTCAAATTGGGCCACATTTGGGGGTTTAAAAGTGTTACACCAGCTTTTCTTACAACAGACAGGTCATTGTCTGGAAACCTGCTGTTAACCTCTGTTAAAAGAGTTTCTATAAATCTTGTAAAGGAGTTGGTATCCTTTTTTTTCTCTTATTTCTTTTAAGGGAATACCCTTAAATGTCTCCTTTGTGAACATTCAGGCCATTGGTCCTGATTTAGTTTTCAACTTTTCAAGAGCATTACGAACAACTGTCAATCCCTCCATCGCTTTGCTAATATTGACCTGTTCTTCCTGCAACAACAGGGAAGGTCTTGCTATTACAATAATAACATCATTTAGCTCCAAGGCACTCTGCACAAAGTATTCTGATGTGAGCTTTTCCAAAAATCCCTGAGCTCTAGCACTGGCCACTGAGTTTCGTGATGCAACAGTATTTTCAAGATGTGAAATAATTGCAGGATAAATCTCCCAAAAATTTTCAAAGGCACGTTTTAGATGCGGGACCCATCTGGTGCCTCCTACCCTAGTTGGGACTAAACATCGGACCCCTGTTGCCGGGCAAGAATGCCTCAGTTCTGTTCTGTTCAAAGGGCTGTTGTGGTAGAATAAGTAAATCTGCAGCATCTCGTCCTTTACCTTACCGTAACAGGGCACTGATTTTACAGCTTTTTTAAAGGCCAGTTCCAGCCGATGAAGCATACAGTGAGTAACAACTATCATAGGCTGTACTTCACGAAGACGTGCTGAGACTCCTGTTCTGCTGCCCTGCAGAACCGCTGCCCCATCTGCTGTAAAGCCAACTAGTTTTGTTAGAAACTCTTCACAAGTTATTTCAAGTACTGCAGAGCACTCACTTACAAGACTTTCATATATATTTTCAGCATTTGGCTTCTCAAGTCGAACCATATTTAGAAATGCTGTTTTTATAACACCTTTGTAGGCATGAAGGATATAAATAATTTGTTCTGCAATGGAGGTATCAGTTGCTTCATCACATAGAACAGAACAGAATGAGGAGTTCTTGGCTTCATTCATAATTTTAAGTTGTTCATATTCTGCAATGGCAGCACAAAATCTCCTGCAGTACTTACTGACATAGGTGCTTCCTGTCTCCAGACCCTTCATTTGGTCCAGTTTACTCATCCAAACAAAATCTGTGAATGGATGAGACTGCCTGGCAATTGCCTGACTGTTCCTCATTAGAATAGTAAGCCTGTTAATCTGAGCATTATTTAAACTCTGAACAGCTCTACCAGCCTCACTACAGGAGGTATCACCAGTTGCAGCTTTAAATTTGCTTGCAGCTCTCTCACGCCCCCTGCTTGTATGGTGCGATTTTAAAGAGTACACTTTAAATGTTCCACAACCGTGTACAAAAGGGGAATCTTTATCTGCAGCATCACACCCTTGACACATTGTATAGAACATAAGGTTTTTGTCTGGATCATACCTAACCCATGGAAAGTTAGTTTGCCAAGCCATCTTAAATGTCCTGCACCTGACATTTTTTTCATAAGCTCGATCACTTTCCAACTTTTCTTCATTTGTTTTATTTTTTTTTGCAGGAGGGGGCTCAACATTTGAAAGAAAACACCACATGATGTATTCCGTGTGCAACAAAACCTTTTTCAAAGCAAACTGGCTCTGTGTTTTTTATTGGTCGATTGTTTTTATTTTTTTTCCACAAAGGTTCGATAGATTAACAGAGAGTAGGACAGTAGAAATTAGGATTTTTTTTTTTTTTTTTTTACAGACTGGATAGCTGCAAGGCCCCTAAATATGTGTGCCAGCCCCTGACTTTGACCACAGACTGCTACACTGGTGACCAGACAGTATGACAGTAGAAATTAGGAAATAGATTTTTTTTTCACAAACTGGATAGCTGCAAGGCCCCTAAGTGTGTGCCAGCCCCCGACTATGACCACAGACTGCTACACTGGTGACCGGACAGTAGAAATCTGAGAAATAAGGACTTAGTTTTATTTTTTCAAAGGTTAGACTGCCCCCAACTTTCCACACAGACTGCTGACACTGTCAAGGCAGTATGGCAGTAGAAATTGGAAAGGACTTTAAAAAATGGGAAGGGTCTTGTTAATAAATTGCTTTTATTTCACCAGGTCCAACAATAGCTGCAAAAGTTATTAGATCCCGTTCCCACAAGCACCACAGAATGAGACTGTAAGCTACTATTGACAGAAACACACTGCATCGCGGAAAGAGCACAGATTGGTCTTGAAATTATATAGAAGAGTAAAGGTGTTTCTTTTAAACAGCAAAGCAGTTATGTGCCCTGCCACATTCACAGACTTTCTTACTTTAAAGACTTGTACAAGTTCTGATTTTATAACACCCTTGATGCTTCTCTAGACTCAATTATTTTCTAGCAAGTCTGTAAAAGCTGCAGCAAAATGCAAGCCCCTGACTCAGAATTGCAAGAAAGAATTATAGGCTGCAGCAGCAATTCAGTAAGGGTTTTATTTATTTTAAGCAGTAATCAGAGCTTCAGCTCCCCCCCCCCCAATGAGGTCTGCCCAAGCTGCTAATACTTAAACAGAATGGGAATGCAGACCAAAACTTTAAGTCATTCACATATGTCCAACATGCTGTGACTTTCCGATGATACCCTCCTCACAAGTGCTATGCCACAAATGAAGGAGATGGCAAAGGGGGACTGTATTTACAGTTCTCTGATGGTTCCGATTTGCTGTCCCAGGATGCCCATCCAAAATGTGCCCGCCGACTGGATTTTGCCGTTTGCGCCGCGACTGTTGCCACCTTTCCAGACTGACACCATGTGATCATGCAAGTGGGAGCCCTTGAGCAATCACATGGTACAGTAAGTCCTGCAGAGCTCCCACTTGCAGCTGCTACCGTGCCGCCGCCGTGCTCTCTTCCCCCAGGCGGTGTGCACGAGCAGAAGCGCGCGCGCACGTCACTCTTAAAGGCACACACCGTTAAATGGGGAAACAGTCTGCTGGCCAATCGGGCCAGCAGCTACTGGTAAGACAATGGCCCGAGGCGAGTTTTGGTGGCTTTGGGCCACCGGGCCACCACTAAAGTAGACCCCTGCTCAGGGCATCACTGAACCAACAAGAGCTGAGGCAATTCTTGATCTGGTGCTCACAAATGGGGAGCATGTACAGGAAGTAATGGTCAGGGAACCACGGGGGGAAGTGACCATTGCACAGTGTGGTTCCAGTTGGATATGAGCAGGGAAAGCATCCCGACTAAGACCAAAATCTTGGATTTCAGGAGGGCAGACTTCAGGAAAATGGGTGAAGTTCAAAGGAGCCATCTGGTGGGCATCAGAGCAGATATGGGGGTGGACCAAAAGTGGTCCATCATTAAGAAAGGAATACTGGTTGCCACAGATGAGTGTGTTAGGCTCAGGGGGAAGAACACAAGGGCCAAAGCACCCAGCTGGTTCAGTTCTGGGGTTGCCAAGGCAGTAAGGGAAAAGAGGTTGGCCTATAGAAAATTCAGGAAGACCAAGAGAGAGGTGGATAGGGAAAATTACCTAAGGTTGGCTAGTAAGGCAAGTAAGGAAGTGCAAATAGCTGAAGGAATTAAGAAGGCTTTCTTTCACTATATAAGTGAGAAAATGGACAAGAAGGAAGGGATTGTTAGGCTTAAGAAAGGGGTGGAGTGGGTGGAGGATAATGGAGGAAAAGCAGAGATACTAAATGAATACTTCTGTTTTGTCTTCACCAGGAAGGACGGACCAGTGCCTTCAAGAGGGAAAAGAGGAGCAGGGGGGAGGGGAACACAGACATAGTGATAGAGGAGGATAGAGTGAGGGAGGGTCTGCTGGCATTGAAAGCGGACAAATCACCAGGCCCGGACAGAGTACATCCAAGGGTACTAAAGGAACTGGCTGAGAAGCTGGCAGGGCAGCTGGCAGACCTATTTAATAGTTCACTAGAGTCAGGCGTGGTACCACAGGACTGGAGAACAGCACATGTAGTGCCCTCCACAAAAGCGGTCCCAAGGATGATCCAGGGAATTACATACCAGTCAGTCTGACCTCCACTGTGGGCAAGCTCATGGAGACCATACTCAAGGAAAGGTTAGTGGCATATCTAGAGGAGCATGGTGGCCGGATGAGAGCAGTATGGGTTCATGGGGGAGATCGTGTCAAACAAATCTGACTGACTTCTTTGACTGTGTCACTAAGACAGTAGACAGGGGCCAAGCAGTAGACATCCTGTATCTTGATTTCAGCAAGGCCTTTTGACTCTGTGCCCCACAAAAGGTTGATCAGGAAGTTGGTGGATCTTGGAGTTGGGGAGAAGATGGCCAGATTGGTGGAAAACTGGCTGAGGGACAGAACCCAGAGGGTGGGGGTGGTGGTGGTAGGGAATTATCTGGCACCAGAGAGGTAACCAGTGGGGTCCCACAGGGCTCTGTGCTGGGGACGGTGTTGTTCAATGTCTTCATCAATGAGTTGGGGATGGCATTAAAGGCAAAATGTGCCTATTCGCAGATCACACCAAGCTATGTGGGAGAATGGACACAGCTGAAGGGATACGGGACCTACACGAAGATCTGGAAATGCTGGGGAGGTGGTCCAGGATCTGGCAGCTTGGCTTCAATGCCAACAAATGCAAAGTCATGCATATTGGAGCCAAGACTCCCAGGGCAGAGTATTACCTGGGTGAAGTCCGAGTAGCTGCATCAGAGGAGGAGAAGGACCTGGGAGTGATGATCACTAGTGACCTGAAGCACTCCACGCAGTGCAAGAAAGCAGCAGCAAAGGCAAACAAGATGCTGGGATGCATAGCTGGGGGGATCAGTAGTAGGAGAGAGGAGGTTATACTGCCCTTGTACAGGTCATTGGTAAGGCCGCATCTAGAGCATGGAGTTCAGTACTGGTGCCCATATCTCAAAAAGGACATTAACCTGTTGGAGAAGGTACAGAGGAGGGCTACAAAGATGATAGCTGGTCAACAGGGCAAGGCATACAAGGGGAGGTTGAGGGCACTGAACATGTACTCCCTGGAAGACAGGAGAGAGAAAGAGAGAGAGAGGGGACATGATTGGGACATTCAAGTACTTGAAAGTGCTAAATAAGGTTGATAAGTAGAGTCTCTTTAAGCTGAGTGGCAACCATATCACGAGAGGGCACAGCCTTAAGCTGGAGGGTGGGAGGTTTAAGAGGGAGGTCAGGAAGCACTTCTTCACAGAGAGGGTGGTGGGCACTTGGAATGTGCTGCCGGAAGAGGTCATCTCATTGAAGACAGTGGGCAGCTTTAAGAGAGTCTGGGATAGGCATAGGAGGAAGGTACGAATCATGGGTAGGGAGGATGGGAGGAGTGGGGAGGGATGGCAGGGACATCAGCTCAAGCTGTGGACCCTGCAATACGAGCAGACTTGATAGACCAAATGGCCTTCTTCTGCTGGCTTCTTCGTATGTTCATATAAGCTCCTCTATCCAGAACAACATGGATTCCGTGGCAGCCACAGTACCATCAAGGCCCTTCTAGAATTCACCGGGTTCATCGATAATGCCCTGGACCAAGGCCACCTAGTAGGGGCCTATCAAAGGCATTTGATACGGTTCATTACACCCTCCTCCTACAGCAGCCTTCTGAAATTGGACTCGCAACAGAAACCGTGGACTGGTTTAGCAGTTACCTGAGCATCCGCTCCCAACAAGTCAGGATTGGGGGGAGTCCTATCTGACAGGCGACCTGTCAGATCCGGAGTACCGCAAGGGTCTACACTGGGGCCGCTGCTATTCAGTGTCTTCCTAAACAACCTCCTGGCAGCTTGCCAATGCCGCATGCTCTTATATGCAGATGATGCGGTAATCTTCCCCAGCAACCAGCGCCCGGAAACTCCTCGAAAAGGACCTCCAAAGTAGCTTCGCAACAGCCGAAAAATGGTTTAAAGAACAAAAACTGGTCTTGAATTATAAAAGAACCAAAACAAGGCTCTACACATCAACCCACAACAAACATAAAAGCTACCCCTTGGCCACACGGAATAACAGCGGCAGCACCCTGGAACTTGTCCCACACTCAAATACCTGGGAGTAACTAACCTTGTCCTTCACACAGCACATCGACAACACTGCCAAAGCCATCAACACCAGAATCGGCATCCTCTACCGACACAGACATTGTCTCACCCACAAAGCACTGAACCTGGCAATTAACAGCTCGATTGTATCCCTTATAGATTATGGACTGGTAATATACGGCTCTGCAACTGACTCGGCACTCCAATACATCACTGTTGCACTAAATAAAGCCTGCTGCCTGCTCACTAATGCACCTAAACTAAGCCATACCTGCGAACTCTATACCCACACTGGCTGGCTCCAGCTGAACGACAGAATAAGATATCAAGCCAGCCTTCTCACCAAAAAGGTTGCGTTAAACCAGCTTCCTCTTGGAGTACAGAACCTGCTGTTCCTTCAGCTAAATACCAGGCAAACCAAGAGCTCCTCCACACAAATATTCTACATACCCAGAAGCCACACATCCATGGCACAACGTGCCTTTGCATACCGGGCACCGCTCTGGACAAACACACTACCACCAGATATCTCTGGCACTGCTATGCTTGGACCCTTCAAACTTAAACTGCAACAACACCTTATTTATATAAGTACCTGCAGGTGCTACCGCTGAGTCATCCTACACACCCACTGACTGACCCCAGCACTTCCCAGCCCCTATCCCCAAGACAGGCAAACCGTGGCACTTAGCCCCATCTCCAACCCCTTTATCCCAGCCTAGCCCCCTCTGTCTGCACTGTCCTGTCTACCCCACTCCTTCTTCCCCTTTTCCCCTACTTCTCCTTCTGATGCAGGTTTACTTTTCACATCGCCGCAGTTACTAGTTTGGCTTGGATTTATGTACCCTTATGTTAATATTGTCATTATCTGTTTACTGTACTCTCAATGTTTTATCTGTATATTGTCCTGAATTCCTTGCATTGTTGTTTATGTACATGATGTGGAACCTCTCAACGAGCATCCGCTCAGAGGTGTATCCAATATTTCAATAAATAAATAAAATACAATAAAGTCACCCTGTCAAAAAATAATGGAACACCAATGAGGGTGCTGATTTTAGGGGGAGACCACAACATGATTTATGGGCACTTAGATACCTCTAAATCACAGATACCCAAATGGAATGCTGCACAGAAGATGGCACTGCTATATTTTAGGGAAGTCCAGTGAACAGATGTATGGCATACTTTACACACAAATGGGAGGGCATACTCACATTACTCAGCTCCGCATAAGGTATATTCCAGCATTGACTACTTTCACATTTCTAAAGAGCATCGCTACAAAGTAAGGGATTGCTTTATGTCTCCATCGCCATTGTCGGACCATTCAATATTAATTTTAACTATTTACTAGACACAGGAGAAACATAAGACATTATGGAGATTTAATAACCTTCTCCTAGATTTAAGAGACTTTAAGGACATGATAGAAGACAGAATACCTCAAATAATACGGGAGAACTCGGACTTGGATATTCAAAGTACTACATTGTGGGACACGATTAAAGTAGTGCTATGAGGGGATACAATAAAATATGCGGCCCATTATAAGAAACAACAGGAATTAAAAAGGGAACAACTTACAAGACAATTAAAAGAATTACAGGAGAAACATGCAGGGGGCAACACAGGTAATCTGCCACTTTTGCAGGCAACTAAAGAGCAACTGCAAAAATTAATAGACAACCAGACAGAGCATGCCCTACAAACCCTAAGACAAAAATATTATGAGGGTGTGCCTAGGGCCCTTCAGTCTACCATAACGCAAATTAGAGACCCAGATACAGGTAAACTAGTAACAGTACCCTCCCAGATAGTACAAGTTTTCCAAAAGTTTTAACAAAAGTTATATACCCCGATCATCAGCTGGACTTAAAATACAGTTAAGAACTTTCTAGATGGACTGAGATTGTCGTCAGTAAACTCAGTACAACAGTCAGCCCTAACGATACCAGTTACAGAAAGGGAACTGGCACAAGCTATATCCAACCTAAAAACATATAAAAGCCCAGGTGGCTATACAGGAGAGTTTTACAAAATATTTCAGGTAAAACTAACTCCGATCTTATTGGAGGCCTGTAGAGATACACAAGAGGGAAAAGGAAATCCAGATTCGTGGAGATATGTCACCATCACTAGTGTACTGAAACCTGGGAAAGATGGCACAGATTGTGCATCATATCATCCTATTTTGGTATTAAATATAAATTATTAAATATTTACATCAGTCATAGCTAAATGCCTAGAGAATTTACTACCTGGTCTGACTGACCAAGACCAAACTGGATTTATATTAGGCAGACAAACCCAGGATAATATAAAGAAAACTTTATATCCGTTGCATTATGCCGCGCAGACGGAGGCCCCATTCCTGCTTTTAAGCCTGGATGCGAGGAAGGCCTTCGACAAGGTGGCATGGCCATTCCTGGGGGTTGTAATGGAGAAAATGGGATTTTTTTTCCAATTGTTTAAACCTACACCCGGTATCAGTAACTGAGACCCAGAGGCTCCTTGCTTGCCTCTCCCCTCATAGTGGGGCAGGGCATGATAGCCTACAACCGAAGCTGCTTAGGCTTGAGGCCCACCTCCTAGCCAGGCCAATAACGCATATCTTCAATTCCTCCCTTGCCACCGGAGTTATCCCAGAACTTTGGAAAGTGGCCAAGGTCACCCCTGTTCTTAAGCAAGGTAACCCCAAAGATCCACTGAACTATCGACCCATTGCCATCCTGTCTGCCACCTCCAAGATTCTGGAGAAAGTTGTGGCCTCTCAGCTAACCGAGTATATACAGGAACACAACCTCCTCTCTCCAGCTCAGCATGGGTTTAGGAAGGGGCACAGCACGGCTACCGCCCTCGCTATAGTCACGTCGCTGATCAGAACCGTAACCGACCAGGGCAACCTCACCGGTGCTATCTTCGTGGATCTCTCCAAAGCCTTTGACAGGGTAGACCACTCTCTCCTCAGCGCCACTCTTCTTTCCCTTGGTCTCTCCCCCCCGCCCACGCCTGGTTCCTCAACTACCTCTCGGGCAGGAAGCAGTACACCAACTTTAACTGGGCCCTCTCCCACCCTACAGCTGTTCAGTGCGGGGTCCCCCAGGGGTCGCTCCTCGGCCCAACTCTCTTTTCCCTTTTTATCAATGAACTGCCATCCATCCCAACCCATAGGCATACCACCCTTTATGCGGATGACCTGGTCATCTTGGCTAGCGCCCGAGATATTGCCACCATTAATTCCCAACTTAATTCAGACTTCCAGCGGATCCAATCCTGGCTGGTGGAACACAGGCTCACCACCAACCTCAAGAAAACCCAAGCCATGCTCTTTGGCTCCCTGAGCAAAACAAAATCCTGCCTTACTCCACTACAAATCTATAGGGCCGATGGCACACCCCTGCAGATGGTGGATGCTGTCAAATACCTGGGCGTCACTCTGGACCCGCAGCTGGATCTCTCCCTACATATCCGAAATGTCTGCAAGGCCACGAACGACAAGCTTGGTCTCGCCTACAGAGCCAAAAACTGCCTAACCCCAGCCGCCTGTGTGGCCCTAGCCAGGGGGGTCCTCCTTCCTTCCCTATGCTACGGGTTAGTAACCTTTGCCCCTATGCCTAAATCCAGCCTTTCAAAATGGGACACGGCCTACAATAACATCTGCCGCTTTGTCCTTTCGCCCCCCCAACCCACAGCTGCGACCTCTACACGCGCCTAGAATGGCTCCCTCCCGAGAAGCACCACTCCTTTGTAGTTGGAAACTTCATTGACAATATCGTTAGATCGGCTACACCTGCTGCCCTCGCCCTACCCCCCACCCCCGACAACAACTCCTCCTACAACCTTAGTTCGAGAGCAACACTTGACCGCTCAGTTCCTAGAACCCGCACCCTAACGGGGGACCGAGCTTTCGCCACCTATGCCCAAAAAACTTGGAATTCGCTCCCTGCCCTCATTCGGTCCTCACCCTCTCATCTGGGCTTTAAAACCTCCCTTTGGAACTACTTGAAGGAATTCTCCACTTGTCCATGTACCTCGTAGTACACTAACCCAGCAATGCTGGGGTGGCCTCTCTGCCCACAGGGGCATCTGCACTTATCCTCCTGGCAAATGGTCAAGCAACTGTTATATGTCACCCCTACACCAATCCTACCACCCCCCCCTCCCTGATTTGGTCACCCTACCTGCTTGCACTTACTTCTGTTTACATTGACTGAACCTGTAATATAATTTCTGTGCACTGTACCTATATTATGCTTAATCGTTTCTATTTCTGTTATGCACCTACTCCAGCCCTGTTAAGCTTGTCATTTTTCTGGCTGTCAATCTCTGTTATTGCCTGATATCACATTGTATGTATGTAAACTCGACTTCCTCATGTTCCTCTGTGATCTAACTTGTAACCCTCCTGGGTCTCACCTGAAAATAGGCACTTGGCTGTCTAGTGTGACTTACCCGGTTAACAAAAGCAAATAAATAATAAATAGTTGAGACACACTAAGCTGAAAACTTGTTTACAGGTGCAACCTGGGAGCACAGGGAAGTTAAGCGACTTGCTCAGGGTCACACAATATGCAGGTGGGGGCTGCGGGATTCAAACCCAGATCTCCAGATTTGCAGCTCAGAGCCTTAAACCACTGCGCTATACTGCCTCCCTTCCCAGGGGATTCCCAGGGGAGTTCAGACAGGTTATAACTGGGCTATACACCCGACCGACAGCATACATAAATATAAATGGGTCAGTATCTACACCAATTAACCTCTTAAGAGGTACTAGACAGGGATGCCTTTTGTCACCCCTACTATTCGCCCTGTATTCAGAGCCTTTAGCTCAAGCCATTAGACAGCATAAGCACATTCAAGGAATACAGGCGGGAAATATGCAGCACAACGTGTCCTTATATGCAGATGATCTTCTAATATATATGACAGACCCAGAGCACTCTCTGAGACCACTCTGGACAACACTGGAGAACTTTGGAGACATAGCAGGATATAGAATCAGTACAACAAAAACTGAAATAGTAAGCATTAACTACACTCCCATGGATCATACAAAATACAATTTCCTATTCAAATGGTCCCTGACAACCTTAAGATACTTAGGAGTACAACATAGCCCAAACCACGACTGGTTATTTGGCCTCAATTATGTTCCACTAACGGAGAAAATAACAAAAGACCTTGAAAGGTGGTGGACTCTCCCTATTCTGCTGATGCAGAGAATAGCAGCAGTCCGCATGGTGGTGCTCCCATGATTTTTATTCCTGGCACAAATGCTTCCGATATCAATACCAGACAGTTTCTATAAGAAATTGAATTAAAAAGTCACCCAATATATATGGGAATCACAGAAACCTAGAATTTATCGAGTTTATAGCCCCCCACTACCCCCACCAAAAAAGGAGAGCTTTCTCTTCCAAATTTTAAACATTACCGCACTGGTGCACGGATTAGGAGCACATTATACTGGCTTCACCCCTCATACTCTGCAAAGTAGAAATCCCTAGAAAAATAGAGGAGGAGGAGAATCCACTAAAACCATACAGAGTGTTGCTATCACCTTTAAAGGAGGGAGCTGTGAGAGAAATGAGTAATCCATACACAGAGGCTACCCTAGAGAGCTGGCACTCTGTCTTAACATCTAAGAAACTTAGGTAATTGAGGCCATTTTACTAATTACCATACTTAGCAGATTTCTTGCCTGCTAAGCTAGATGGGGGCTACCAGAGATGGGAGAGGCAGGGACTACATATGATATACCAGTTTCTAGAGGGAGGCATTTTTTTTTTTTGACATTTACAGACTTAGAATGGTATCTCCCCACAAGACAGGTTCCGGTACTTTCAAGTTCGAAATCTGGGAATACTACAGCCACACAGGTTCACATATTTTGGAAATGCCCAGTGATTCAGACCTTCATAGCAGCGTTACAGGATGCCATTGGGAACGTATTCTCGCCAACTCTGAGACTGACTCCCTTCTTAATTTTTTTGCTTGAGATATCTAAAGAATACAGAGATGAATCAACCATAAAACTATTGTTAATAGTGCTGTTGTCGGCCAAGAAGGCCATAACCAGAAAGTGGATGAGCTGAGAGCCACCCTGCCTTCTTCAATGGCAGGACATTATGACTGAAATATATAAGATGAAAAGATTAACAGCACTGATCAACAAAAGAGGGGCTCAGTTTGAGGAGTTGTGGAGGCGCTGTTTTTTTTACATCACCCCACTTAGACAAGATTTAGTACCATGAATGTTAAGACACTACGGCATCAGTACTGAAAGATGAAGGGATCCCTAAGAAATATCTAACTAAAGTACAAGGCAAAAAACTCTTCTGTATAAGTAATACAATGAATACTATCTTACACAGATTAATTAACTCAAGGTCCACTTCTATGATTAACGATATTAAGTCTCTTCTCTGTACATTTGCTAAGTAATTATGTATAAAATAATACATAATCTATCCTGATTAACTTAAACGGGTCAGCTCAATCTCAAGCTCTATTTAATATATTATATGTCTGTGTCTGTAAATGGTTAATTTGAAAACTGAATTATAAATAAATAAAGTTTAAAAAAAAAAAAGAACAATTCCCAGAAGATGAAGTGGGGCTTAGAACATCCGCCGGATCTCATGCTCACACAGCCTTCATGTTATTTAATGTTTAGAGTTCTGACAGCTTTATGATGTTCTGCGTGGGTGAACAATACAGAAAATTTCAATAAGCAACTTAGCTAAACAGTCTGCTTGAGTTCCTGTCTGAGGCTTCTGTGACCTTAGTTCTTCTGTTGGGCCAAGCAGTAATTCTGCTTGTCTCATTTTGCCCACTTTGCTATTTAAATTTGTTATTTTTATTTAATTTATTAGACATGTGCATCATACATACAGATGGTGCCATGGCAGGGTGGCCTCATGAGAGGCAGTATCTTATTTTCACAGGGGTCCCTTGGTACAGGTAGGCTGTGGGTGGATCCAACTTTTTTTTTTTTTGAAAGGGCAGCACTCTAGCCAACGCGTTGGTGCAGTGGTAGTGCTACTGCTTACGACGTCGGCCACAAGGGTTCGAGAATGAGCCCATTTCATCAGAGGGGCAATCGGGGGAGGAGGACTGAGCACTGATGAGGATTCTCCTCACCTTGGGGTGGATAGTTGAGATACAGTCTCTGCTGCAATACAGAGACCTGGGTAACCACTGGTGCAAACAGAGTGCCACCAGCGGGCTAGCTCCAGGACATGGCCATGGTGCTAATAATTATGAAAGACCAACAGGAAACAATTTTATAAGCACCCATTGCAAAAACTATCCACCACACGTTATAAGATGGGTAGTAAAAATGGAGAACTGTGATTGGTTCAGAGACTTTGTCAGGTATGCCTTTTATGTTAGATATACCATGGCAAATGAAAAGACCCAGTACGAGTGACTGCTAGTGCATATATATCCTTGTGCCACATACCACCCAGTTCAAAATTTTCCGATCGGATCACAACAAATCCTCGAGCAGAACAAAGGAAAAATGCTGCAGTCACGGATAAGGTTGCATAGCTCTGGAAACCCCTCGACAGTCCTCAAGAAAGCATGATATCCCTTGTTCTGTTTTTTTCCCCTCCCATTCGTTAAAAAAAAAAAAAAAAAAAGATTTTCAGCGTCAGCCTCCACAGTAAAATCTTGCAGCCCCTAAATAGTGTATTCACCAGGATACAGTAACATTTCTAAAACACACTTCTACTTCCCGGTAAACCTCCACAAGTCCCGCTGCAGAAAAAGGATGCCATACTTCATGATTTTATTTTATTGCCTACCAAAAAATAAAAAGAGCATCTATCCCCAGCGCTGTCCTCGGGGTACTTCCCAATCCCAAAGCATGCTCTGAAAAAAGCTGTCAGCACATTCGAAGTTTTATGCCAATTACAAAAGCCACTGTACTTCCCAGTGTTACACAATACTGCAGAAAATAAAATAATAAAAAAGCAGTCTTACAACATAAAAACTCAAAAAAACAAGAAATGCAGCCCGCAAAGAAATGTCAGGCAAATCTGTCACTGTACAGCACGAGATGAGACAGACGAGTGTGTTTCACCCTGGCACAAGGATAGCAGCACAGCCGCCATTTACCTCAGGCTGGGGAACACACACGGAAGCAGTATGTTGGGTGCCGCCACTTAGCTACATTAACTTCAGACCCCCAAAAACCAAAAAGAAGTAAACCAGCTGCTGTAAATCTGTAAAACACAGTGTAATGCTCGATTTAAATGTCTTTTTTATTTTGCCCAACCCAAAAGTAATCCAAGTTAGGAACTATTATTTCTTGCAGAGGGATCGCTCCGATCAATTTCTACTTTTTCCTTCAAATTTAATTATATTTGCTGGCCTGGTGGCGCTGAGGGTTGAGGTGCTGGACGCCTTACCTCACGCTACGCTGGTGACCAGGAATGCCAACGTTTAGGAATCTTTGTGGGTGCTCATTGCCAGTAGGTAGTATTTTTCCTGTGACCAGTTCCCCTAGTAATCCTTTGTTGCAGGCTGCCCTCAAAAAATTTGAGGGTGCTTATGTCAACTTTGTGGGTGCTTCAGCACTCAAGCACCACGGAGTCGGCTCCTATGCTGGTGACCCATGTTCGGGAATGAGCACAGGCCACCGGGGGTCAGCAGGGGAGGAGAAGGATCGAGCGCCCAATGGCTGCTCTTCTTCTCGGTTCCAGGTGGTCAGGGTGCTGGCATCAGGGTGCCAGCAATCAAAGCACCAGCGGCAGGTCACCGGCAGACACAGCGCTGGATCACACAGCCGCAGGGGACTGGGAGCGCCAACCAACGCAGTGCAGCCAGGCAGGGTCACACACCGCACACCCACCCACCAAAAGCCTACGGGGCTATGGGAGGTGTATGCTGATGAACTTTACAGGCTTGAACTGCAAATGCTTTGGAAAATAATAAACAAATAGGTTATTTATTTATTAAATTCTGATAACCGGGTAAGCCCGCTGGGCCCCGAAGGTCCCTTTTTCAGGTTATAAGTCTTGAAGATAACAAGCTTCTGCACAAGTCTGATTCATATACTACCGACTGATACTGCTGACGACTGTAAAACATATAAAAGAAAGTGATCTCAAATTGAAAAGAACAATCTCCAGCTCCTTTTCCCTACTGTGCTGTTCATCTCTCAAAATGAATAATGTAGAGCTATATAATCTGTATCTGAGCCACTGGACATAAACTGGATGGTCTGAGAGCAGCTAGCAGACTATTCATTTTTGTCTTTGTCGAAAACTTCCTATTTTACCGGTATTTAGTTACTATCTGTTCATAGCAGGTCTGGATTCTACTCTGTTTCTCTGTCAGAAGGACTAAAGCCCGGGGGCTTTCATTTCAGAGGCTCAAGATGTTGCTGGAAAACAGTGTAGTGCAATTGTCAGAGTGGAGAGTTATGAGTGTTAAGGCATAGGTTTGATATTCTACCGCCACTTGTTCCTGTGTGAACATGCAAATCATTGTAACCTCCTTGCTGTCCAGCCTTAACTATCTTTCTCAGTCTCTGTATTTCAGTTGCTTAGTTTATTAACTGATTGCTGTGTTGACTGGTACAGTCCCACTGAGTATATGCCTGTTTACGAGGTGACCCGTATTACAATATGTAACATACAGCAGTACAATACATATAATACATTAGAGCACAGTTACAAGGTTGCAATGCAATGGATACATTTGTGACAGCTGCAGGCAAGGCCAGCCTTAACCATTCTGGGCCCCTGTGCAGCCCCCTGCCGGGCTCCACCACTCCATTCCCTGTGGGCCCCCCACATCCAACATTTACACCTAACTGCCCCTCCTGTCCTGAATTAATAAAGCTGTACCAGGTCTACTAGTTTAATCAGCATCTTTTAATTAGTGCCACTGACTGCACTGAACCATTTGACTTCACTGTTGGAAATAAATCTGGCTGAGCCTGCAGCAAAGAACTTAAGTACGGTACTACTACTACCATATTCATTTCTGTAAGGACAGAGACATCATCACTGGATACTCACACCTCCGATACTCTGATTTGCAAACAAGTTAAACAACTTACCTTTTCTGGAGGTGTGAGTGAGACAGAATAGAGAGGATTATCGTAGGATACCAGTAATTGCCACCTATCAATTTTTTTTTACCTGGTGATCAGGTTTTCAGGGTCCCTATCGGGAAATCTGGTTTTGCTCTGTGCTGGTCCAGTTTTTGAGCCATTTTGAGTGCTCACATACTTCTGAATCAGATTTTGTCATATCATTAACTGTTTCAGCTACATGTTCAGGTTACAGACAAGTTCTCTTGTCAGTATAGCCCTTTGTTTGTGAAAGTAATCAACCTGGGAGGTGTAAAGTATGGCCAGTAACACCACTAGCACTTACTTAACCTAATCTTTCCCACTGCAGCACAGCTGCCCCCACCTTTTGTAAAAGTAACAGAGCCAGTTGTCTTCCACTTTTATTTGCTGGTGAACAGTTCCATCTCTAACAAAATTTAGGTATTTCTATTTTTCCTCAAGAAAAAAAAGTATGGGCCCCCAAGGTGCCGGGACACAGCTTGCACCTAGCTAAGGCTGGTAACCTGTTCAAACAGGTGGTCTACAAACCTCTTTCTAAAGGCCCAACGCTTCCTGGTTTATCTTAAAGGGAAACAGTGGAAAAAGCACAGCTTTACCCAGGCACTACAAAAATGCCTGATGATCAGTGCTTTCAGACTGTAACATTTTTTTAACAAATAACTAAAATGATTTTGTAGTGATTTAAACAGTGGCCTTCAACTTTCACTTTCTATTGCTAGCAGACACCATTTCACGAGTAGCAGTGTGCTTCTTCCGGAGCTCACTTTATGCTAATATGTCCTGTCAACCAATAGCTAAGGTCCAATAGGCATATTAGCATACAGTGACCTCAGGAAGCTCACTGCTGCTCATGAAATGGCTGCTGCCAGAAACAGGAAATGGAAGATGTTGGTAGCTGTTCTAAATCATTAAATAATGTTGTTACTGTCTGAAAGCACTAACTGACCATTTCTGCAACGTCTGAGGAAAGCTTTGTCTTTTCCATTGTTTCCCTTTAAGTGCAATGGGTTCCATACCTTACATGCTCTGTATCTGAGCCAACATTGTCCGGCATTTATTTACTTTAAGGAACCGCTGTGCTGATTCAAGTGTGCCCAAGAGAAATACAACCGCATGCGCATTCCTGTGACTGGTTCGTCACTGCATTGTCAATTTCATATAACATTTCACGTTACAATGCACACAACAATTTTTAATTCACCACCGAGGACACGGGGGATGTGGGGGGCGGAGTGCCCCCACAGAAGAAAGATGTCAGTTTCACATAACATTGTGAAATATCACTCAATTACTCTGTCACTTAACTGTTTTGTTATCACTCACTTAGGCTGCACAGATGTTGTCAGTTAATTATTTATTGTTTTCCATCGGTGTATGCGGAACACATATTATCACTTACTTACTGTGCCATTTGCAGCCCCTTGTCACTCAGAAATGCCTTTACAGATTTGCTTTTTTTTTTGAGCAATATGTTAATGGTGGCAACTTAATCCTCTATAAAAACAGCAAATCTGCAAGGGCATCTTTTTAATCCTGCCTCCGCTACTATTTCTGTATATTACAGTACTCATTTATTTTTTCAATGCTTCAAGGTGGTGGTGATGACGTCGGTGGTGAGTCACTGTATCGTAATCCTCTGATTTAGGAAACCTTAGCGATTCAGGTTCCCTAAGCTAATAAAATGCCCATTGTCCCATGCTGGAGTTACAGAACATGTCCACTGGGGTGTCAAACAGACAAGGCATACTGATGAGTCCTGGTAGGACGAAACACGTGTCTGTGTCTTCTGTTGGCACCCTTTGCAAACTGTGTGAGAGGCCTTTCGGCACCATGCATTTCTGCTTAAAGTTGAACCAGCATAATATTCTGTGGTGATTTGCATATGCAGCCCATGATGCTTTGCATTATGGGGCATGTGTGATTTTGTATTTCATTGAAACTTGGCTTCCCGGCCAATGCCCTTTGGGGTAACCATTGCCTCAGTGCTTGCACAGAGGTTCTTTGTCTTTAAACTGTTTTTGTTTTAATTGGGCTACCACAACATAACCTAGATCGACCATCTTAGGGTAGCTGGTTCATTCCACTGGGGTGTCAAACAGACAAGGCATACTGATGAGTCCTGGTAGGATGAAACACATATCTATGTTTTCTGTTGGCACCCTTTGCAAACTGTGTGAGAGGCCTTTCGGCACCTTGCATTTTGGCTTAAAGTTGAACCAGCATAATATTCTGTGGTGATTTGCATATACAGCCCATGATGCTTTGCATTGTGGGGGTATGTGTGATTTTGTATTTCTATGATACACAGTAAATCATTACCTGTGGAGCTCAAGTCCCTCAGGCTCCCTTGCTGTTTCAGTAGTTTGTTTAGACATTCATTCATGCCACATATCCTGCTTTTAAAGAGAAACATGCACATTTAAAATTGTATCCTCCCCTCCACGATAGTAAGTTTAGGTCATTGTAGACAGAGCTGTAATATAACCTTATTAGCACCACGGGCAAAGCAACCAGTTCAGTAGTACAGCATCCTTAATCTGGACAACTCCTTTTCAGCATAGCCAAGGAGCACCACTGCGATTAGTGTGCCAGAGACAACACCCCCACAGACCCAATGCACATGGGACCACGGCGCCATGCACAAGACCACAGGCATAGCCACCATCCCAAATGCCCAGTACCACAGTAATGCTGCACTCAACATTGATGACAGTGGAGTCGACCACACCGCGGCCGGGAGACACAAATGGATGATGAGCCATCATGTGAGGTGTCCCTCCCCCAGGAACGTGCAGCCACCCATGGTGATGGTGGGCAGGGGCAGCAGTGTGGGCCCCGCATCATGGCACACTACTCATTTGCAACGCATTGTACTCCAGAGCGCTGGGTGCCCTGTTACATGGTGCTCTGATTCCAGGGGGCACCTTTGCTGTTTTCACCCTCTCACCGGTAGTCTGATTGCTGGTGCCCTGACCACTCAGAACCCTCCTTCTCTGGGGTGGGGAGAATGGCAGACCTCGCTGCAACACTGCCACCTGGGGGAACTCGGGTGGACGGTGCAGTAGACAGCAACCAGATGTGTTGGGCAGATGTCATCCGAGGGCCAGAGCAAAGGCATGTCTCACCGTGCTTTTGGCACATTGGCCCTCCCAGTGAACCGACACCCACAGGGGGAGGGAGAAAAAAAAACAGGAAAAACACCCATGGTGGTGCTGGTTGACGGATCCCATCATCGGTGGCCAGGGAATCTGAGGTGGTCAAACACAAGGTGCACGCTCCAGCTTAAGGTAAGGGGGAGTTAAAGGGGGAGTAAAGCTCCTCCACCCCAGTCAGGGGGGTTATCCGGACTCTCACGGTTCAAAGAGTGGGGTACCTATATGGGCAGATGTACCTCGGGGGAGCTCTGGAGCAGGGTGCATTGGGTCCCTGAAAAGTGGGGCTATTACGGGGAGTAGGAGCATAAAGACATGGCGAAAAAAAAAAATAATTATATTTGTCCTGTGTCTTCATTTTTTTCAACAGATACCCATCTTATAAGAGCAATAACACACTCAAAGGTGTGGTTTATTCTGGATAAACGCACGCCTAGGGGCAGTGAGGCTCTCAGCCTGTGGCCTCATGCCTCACTACATTCCTAGGCATTGTTTTATCCAGAATAAACCACACCCCATCATGTGTTATTGCTTAAGTAAAACACATGTGGAAGTCACTGTTTCTCCATATGGTGTACAAAACAGAGACACAGTCACGGCCATCTGGCGCTCAGATCATGCCAACACTGACTGATGATGTCATGACAATTTTGAAATGTCTAACATTTCACTTGGGAACTCCCAAGCTTCATCAGAGATAGTGTAAGAGAATACATGAGTGTTCAAATAGGGTACCATAACCATAGCAACCAAAATAGCCGCTACACATATATATGTACATTTTTACAAAAATTAAAAAAAAAAAGAACAGTAAAGCAAATGCCCATGATTTTGCTATAAGTTTGTGCCTCCTCTTACTGATTCTAAGTGTGATGTTTCCAAATTTGAGATACTAAGTTTTTTTATATAAAATATTTGTATATGTGTAGTGGCCATTTTGGTTGCTATGGTGATGGTACACCATTTAAGAAGGATCGGAGTGCTAGACGGCTGTGACCATGTCTCCGTTTTGCACACAATATGAATAAATGGTGAGTTCTAAATACATAGCTGCATAGACACTGTTGGCAGATAAGGACCTATAGCCCACCCAGTCTGCCCACTTAAGCCTGTAAGTTCACTTTATGCTTTTCTAGAAGTCTGTTGCCCCTTATCTCTGACCTCCAGAATTCCCTTATGTCTATCCCATGCATTCTTAAATCCTGTGATTGTTTCAGCCCCCACCACTTCTCTAGCAGGGTGTTCCACTTGTCCACCAACCTTTCTGTGAAGAAATTCCTCCTCACGTTTCCTCTGAATCACCCTCCCTCCAAATGAATCCCATGCCCTCTAGTCCTGGAACATCTTTTTCACTGGAAAATAGCATATTCCTGCACTTTGTTCCTCCCTGTAAGGTACTTGTATGTCTCCATCATAGCCCCTCTCTCTCTCCTCTCCTCTAGGGAGTTGAACGTGGGAAAGACTGAGGTGATTGTTGTGGAACTGGGTCACCAGATAGAGTGGTTGAGGACTGGTCAGCCCTCTGAAATTTATCTAGGGGCACCCAGATCCTTACCTCTGAATGGGTGTGGGTCCTGGGGGTGGTGCTTGATGATGGGCTGACCTTACAGTCTCAAGTATCGGCGGTCGTCAAGTCTTCCTTTTACCATCTTAGGAACATCGCCAGGATCAAGCACCTTGTTCCGTCCAGAGAGCTTCCCACACTGGTCCATGCCTTTGTGACCTCGCGCCTTGATTACTGCAACTCCCTGTACTTAGGGCTTCCTGGTGTTGATATTCGCTGCCTGCAGCTAGTGCAGAATGCTGCAGCATGATTGTTGACTGGGACCTCTTGAACATCTCATATTACCCCTGTGCTGCGCAACCTGCACTGGCTGCCGATTCAGTGGCGGATCACCTTTAAAGTTGGTTTACTGACTTATAAAGCCCTACATGGACTTGGCCCTGACTACTTGAAAGAACTTCTTGTTCCCTATTGCCCCGAGCAACAGCTCTGTTCAACCGACGAGGGGTTGCTGGAGATCCCGAGGGAGTCTTTGAAATCTTCTGGGGCCCATGCATTCATGTACGTGGCCCCTACCCTCTGGAATTCTCTACCCCATCGGCTGCGGGAGTGCACGACTGTGGGAGGCTTTAAACAGGCGCTAAAAACTTTTCTATGGTGCCAGGCCTTTAATGGAACTGAATGAATGAACCTGTCAGATTATTGCCACTGTTCATACCGCAATTATTGATTTTATCATTCCCATTTTAATCTTTTGTAAAGTGCCTTAATATTTTGAAAGGCGCTTGTGTGAAATAAAGTTTATTATTATTATTACTACTACATATTCAGGTCCTTCAGCCTGTCCTCATAGGACTTGTGATGTAATCCCTGTACTATCTTTGCAGCCCTCCTCTGAACCTTCTCTACCCTGTCTATGTCCTTACGTAATTAAGGTCTCCAGAACTGTACACTATACTCCAGGTGGGGCCTCACTAGTGTCTTGTACAGTAGAATTATGACCTCCTTTTTCCTGCTGGTGATGCCCCTACCTATGCATCCCAGCATCCTATTTGCTTTACCTGCTGCTTTGTCGTACTGTTTCCCTACCTTGAGGTAATCGGAGATGATAACCCCAAGGTCCTTTTCCTGCTTGGTGCATGCTATATCCTCACCCCCAACTGATATATTGTGCCAGGGTTTTTGTGTCCAATATGCATTATCTTGCATGTCTCTGCATTGAATTTCAACTGCCAACCCTTGACAATTCTTCAAGCTTCTGCAGGTCCCTCCTCATTCTGTCTACACCCTCTGGCATGTCCACTCTGTTACAAAGCTTCGTGTCACCAGCGAACAGGGAAATTCTGCCTTCTAGGTCCTGTGCAATGTCACTGATGAAGATGCTGAATAAGACCGGTCCCAGCACTGATCTCTGTGGTACCCCACTGGTCACTCTTTCCTCTGTAGAGTGACAGCCATTTACCACCACCCTCTGTGTCCAGCCACCGAGCCAATTACCTACCCACTGCACTACTGTCCTTCCCATTCCCATATTCCTCAGTTTGTTTAATAGCCTTCTATGTGGCAGTGTGTCAAAGGCCTTGCTGAAGTCCAGATAGGCCACGTCCACTGCCCTCCCCGATCCACCTCCCTTGTCACCCAGTTGAAAAATTCAATGAGATCGGTCTGGCATGAGCTCCCCCCCAGTGAAACCATGCAGCCTTGGGTCCTGTTGTCCACTGGCAACTAGATGTTCAACCAATCTCTCCTTCAGTAGTGCTTCCATGATATATTTTACCATGTGGTGGACAGTTTTTGCTATGGGTGTTTATAAAATTGGTGAGCTGTCAACTCGCTCTTGACAAGTGCAGCCATGCTTCAGGGTGCACACTTCACCAAGCCCTTGTACTCAGTGTCCCTAAGGGCTGGGAAGCACAGGGAAATACCCTGGTTTTATCCTGAATGTTTTGTGCAGGGCACTGTTTCTTCCAATCAGGTGGCAGGTCAAAGAGGAAAAGTTGTTGTGGTACTGTTGTGATGGCAAAATTATACTACATCAACTTTCCGTTACCTTTGAAATGTCCTACAACAAGTTTTTGAGAGTCACTGATTTCTTTTTTTTCTCCCGATCCCAGTCTTTGCTTCGGACTCGTGTGTGCCTGTGGAGACATGCGCACGCCGCATCTCAAAGTGCCCTCCCTACAGGTCACCCCCTCTGCCTACGATAACCACCAGACCTCCACCTAGTGGTAGTGGGACTATGAGGAGGGGGCAGCGTCCATCCCAGGACAGGAGAGCTGTTTTCTGGCAACTCAATCCTGCTCCTACCCCCACCTCCCGGCACCATGACAACCAGAGTCCATTTGTGAACCCAGATCGCCAGCATACTGCAAGGTACGGCATCCAGCACCTCAGCCCTCAGTGCCACTGGGCTGGCAGTGAGAGCCACTGATTTGTATGCACAATAAGCCCCAACCATATACTATATGCAGTATACAGAAACTTTGCTGAGCGTAACCTATCTGAAGGATAGAAAGCAACTATTTTATTTAGCTTTTGTTGACCGGGTAAGTGCACTAGACAAATCCTGCCTATTTTCAGGCACGACCCGGGGGAGGGGGATACAGATGAATGCCAACTGACTTTGAAACCAGATTAAGCTGTTGGTGGTATTTATAGTGAATGAGGGAAATTTGGCCAGGACACCGGGGAAATTCCCCTACTCTTTTTCGATAAGTGCCATGGGATCTTTAACATCCACCTGAACTACCACCAATCCGGGCAGATGGGACCTCGGTTTAACGTCTACTATGAAAGACAGAGCTAAAAATAAGCCTCTTCAGTTGACTCTGTAGTTTAGCACAAACTACGTGTGCACCTCTTCATGTAGATAAAGGGGAACACGATCGGCCATGGAGGGCAACAACATAATTTTGTGACATAAATCATGTGCTCCCCTTTTCTAAAATTTCTTCTTTTTTAGCTCTTTCTTTTTCTCTTGAACTTTTTCTTTCTTGCTCTATTCTTCAAATACTGAAATTATTCTTTTTTTACAGCATATACAAGAAGATCGGAAGGGGAAATGGGGCATAAAGAATAAAAGATGGTAAAGAAAAAGTAGTATAGTCAATGTAAGGACAGGGAAGCTTAATCGCGGACAACAGATGTCCAATAAATGGGTTTTATTTACTGTTATATTGACTGCTTTCCTTATTCTGTTTCTCCTTTTATTTTTCTCTTACAGGTATAAGTATAGAACAGAATAGAGCAGACACAAAATAGAATAACATCTTTCCTGTTTTCACAAATTCTTTCACTGGGTGCGATCACTGTGTTAAGAAATAAGTGAACTATAGGATTGATGGGTGAAGGGGTAAGACACATGACTTATAGAGGTATACCTAATTCTAACAGGCTGATAATGCTAAGCAACAAGAATATATAAGACTGAAAGATGGAAGAATAAAATGTGATAAGTAAGTGAAAGGCTGTCTCATGAATAATTCTTTAATTAAACTTAATGTAAATGTAAATGACACGTGTCTGGCCAGAACAACCAGCAGACCACGTGATGACACATTGGTCCTCTTTGTTGTTATGGGGGGGAGGTGGAAGCATAGTGCTAACTATGCTTCTAAAAGGAAAATAGTAGGGGGAAGTGAGGGGGAGGGAGAAGGGGGAAAGTTTTTAATTTAGACCAGACCGATGAAATATACACTAGGGTGCTGAAAGAGTTAGCAGAGGATCTGGCGGGGCCACTGGCTGTTCTCTTCAATTGATCTCTGGAGTCGGGAGTGGTGCCACTGGAGTGGAGAACAGCACATGTGGTGCCAATCCACAAGAGCGCGGAACCAAGGATGACCCGGGTAGCTCTAGGCCAGTCAGCCTGACCTTGGTAGTATGTAAACTCATGCAGACCATACTAAAGGAAAGGCTGGTGAGATACATTGAGGAGAATGGTCCATAGGACAAACTACAGTGCTGCTTTGTGGCTGGCAGATCATGTCAAGTGAACCTGATCGAGTTCTTTGCTTCGGTCACGAAGGCAGTGGACAGAGGCCAGGCAATGGACATCATATACCTGAACTTTAGCAAGGCCTTCAATTCTGTACCACAGAGGTAGATAATGAAACTGAGGGATGGAGGAGAACATGGTAAGATAGGTTGAAAACTGGGTGAGTGACAAAACTGAGAGAGTAGTGGTTGGTGGAGAGTTCTCTAGCACCAAGGAGGTCACCAACAGGGTCCCTCAGGGATCAGTGCTGGGGCCATTGTTGTTCAATATCTTCATAAGTGACATCAGGAAAAGTATTAATGGCAAAATGTGCCTGTTTGTGGATGACCCCAAACTCTGTGGGAGGGTGGACACCAAGGAGGGGATACAGGGTCTGAGGGTGGACCTCGGTAGACTAGAGAGAGAGATGGTCAGGAATCTAGCAACTTGGCTTCAATGCCAAAAAGTGCAAAGTATTGCACATAGGGCCATGAACCCTAGGGCAGAGTATTACATGGGGGGGCTCAGGTGACTGCTTCCAAAGAGGAAAAGGATCTAGGGGTGGTGATTACCAGAGATCTAAAATACACCTCTCAGTGTAGGAAAGCAGCAGCGAAGGCTAACAGGATGCTGGGGTGTATTGCAAAGGGATTCAGTAGTAGGCAGAGTGAGGTCATTTTACCATTGGTCTTACCAATGACCCGTACACATTTTGAATATGGGTGAGGTGCTGGTATCCATACCTTAAGAAGGATATCGTTATGCTGGAAGGGGTTCAGAGGACAGCAACCAAGATGATCGAGGGGGCAACAGGATAGGTCCTATGAGGAGGAGGTGGGAGCCGTAAGGATGTATTCCCTGGAAGAGAGGAGGAATAGGGGAGATATGATACTGACCTTCAAGTACATGAAGGGAATTAACAGAGTGAAAAGGGAGGGTCTCTTTAAAATGAGTAATGACAGCACCATGAGGGGGCATAGCCAAAAATTGATGGGAGGGGGATTCAGAAGGGATGTAAGGAAGCATTTCTATATGGAGAGGGTGGTGACCACCCGGAATGAGCTGCCTAAGGAGGTGGTATCAGCAAAGATGGTGGGAAAATTCACAAGGGCCTGGGACAAACACACGGGGAACCCTAGGGATCAAGGAAGGGGAGAAGGGGGAGAGGGAAGGATGGTTGGGGGGGGCTGGGTCATTGGTGTGAGTTGTAAGGCCAGGACCCTGCATCATTTACTGAGCAGGCACGACAAACAAGTGGTCTCCTTCTGACGGCCCGGTGGCACTGAGGGTTGAGGTGCTGGACGCCACGCCGGTGACCCGGTTTCGGGAATGAGCTGGGAGTTGCCAGGGGGCGGTGGGGAGAGATTGAGCGTCCAGAGGACTACTCTCTCTTCGGGGGTGAAATGCTCGCTCATGGAGCGACCTCTGGCGGTTGCTGTGGGTTCGCCGACTGAGCAGCACGGCGCATGCCAGGTGGGAGGGTGGAGCTATGGTGCTATGTTGCCGTGCTAAGCTGAGCTCCACGGGGGTGGAGAAAAAGCAAGAAAAAGCCTCCTACTCGCCGGTGAGATGACGGTGGCCCCTGTGGACCCTCCCACATCCCAAATATCGGCCCAGACATGCCCAAGAACCCCTCCGGAGAACCCGACGAACTCACGGGTAAGACCCTTCACACTTAGGAGTAGCTGCTGAGGGGAAGGCAGAATCAGCCCTGGAAATGGTACTAGGGGTCAGGTCTGCCGATGGTCGCTCGGGGAAGGGAGTTAGGGAGCTGTGAGGGGTTCAGGTTGGGAGTAGGGTGGAGATCCGAGTGGGCACTCCTGAAGGATGCTCGGGGTGTAGGTTGAATAAAAAAAAAAAAAAAGTGGTCTCCTTCTACTGGCTTTCATATGTTTGTATTATGGGAATATATGCATAGATATTGAGTAAAGGGGATTGGGGAATGCTACTTATAAGAAAGAGGGTTAATAGTTAACATAAAAACAGTAAAGAAAAGAACATATAAAAGGAACAAGAATGGGTAATAATATTTTAACTAAAATGAATCATGAGTTATGAACTTAAAGAAGCTGCATGGAATGTTAAAGGGCTTAGAAGGTTGCCCCGTGAGGTGAAAGACAGGAAAAGTCAGGTGGGAAGATGGGGGTCGGGGTCACAGAGGGAAACTTAAGGCCAGAAACGATCCTCATTATATTGAGCAGACCTGATAGACTGAGAGGTCTCCTTCTGCTGGTGATTTTCTTATCTTCTTAAATAGAACTAAAATTAATAAAGTAATTGTCTTAATAGAAAACAAATTAATTGTATAATGATGCAAGAAACACACATCAAGCAACAGGAGTTTGATTGGTTCCAGAACAGATTTGGGGGTAGGAATACATTCATCTCATACATCAAATGCAATTTTTTTTTCAAAGGGGTAATTAATCCCAAAATAGGGAAAAGTACAATAGATACTCTAGGAAGATGCATCATTGCAGAATGATAGCTACCAGGTCAAAATGTAACCCTGTCAACTTGCATGCCCACACCATCCAGTAGAGTAACAGGAGTCAGGACAGTAAAAATAAAAAGCCATTACATGTTCTGTTTTTTGTACTCTGTTATGGTGTGGTATGGTGTTACTTGTGAACATTTAATAAAACGTCTTTAATTAAAAAAAAGACTTGTTTTACTTTTGTGTTTTGTGATAGCTTTGACGCGTATATGGTGGTCCCTATGTGATGCAGCGAAAGCAGTAAGGTACAAAATACGAGCCGGAAATAACCTGTATTCGGATTTTGTCTCAGCAACATATTCGACTTCATGTGTGCTGATCAGTATTCATTTTGCACAGCCCTAATAAAGATACAGTTACAAAAAAAAAAAAGTTTCATCATGACTTCAACAACTTCCCCATCTATAAACCTTACCACTGAATACTCTACAACCCTAATGGACTTCCTGAACAGCACTGTGCATAGCAGAGATGAAGGGACTATAGAAACTGCAATCTTAAAACAAAAAACAACCCCCCCTCATAAAAAAACCACACACGCAGACTCATGCAGATTTCTGCACAACACCAGCTTCCATCGTAGCCACACAAAAAATCTATAACTTACAGCCTGCAATTCGACATCACTGCACGTGCTTGAAAAACAAGACAAGAGACCGACACCTAGCTGCTCACCTCAATTTCTTTATTTAACAAGGTCACACACCTAGACAAACAGTCAGGGAGACAGAACATGCAGTCTAAATACCACGGAAAATGTACTATGATTCCTGGAAAGAAACACACCTGACCACGTGTCTCTGACTGTGACCTACAGCCCCATGGCGTCACCACTCCAAACCATTCGAAATTATCATCCATGCTCAGTAAAGATGGCAAACTGAAAAACACGTTCCCTGGACCACCAGTTACAGCCTACAAACTTCTGAGTCCCAGCCTCTCCAACATACCCATCCAAAGCAAGCTCCTATCAAACCAGGACAGTAAACCAGAAGGAACAATGCCCTACAACAGCACAAGATGAAATTATACATTGAGGAACCCCTCTTGACCAATCAAGGCACCCCAATTCCCCTTACTTGAGACATTCATTCTGTAAAGAGCGTCTCAGACGCAGCTGCCCCAGATATGGCACATTCTAGGGAAGTGTTTAAAACGTTTATTTTATAAGTGATCAGCCTCACCGTCAGTTTGTGGTTCTTGCATGACACCACTCTTACAATCGTGCAGCTGTATTAACATATAAACTTGTCCCTAAGTATGCATACAAACTATCATCTAATCAGCACAGAACATACAGAATAATGTACGGCACCCATACACAACAAGGCTGTGCTTCCAGTGAGAGGGAGGTGACATCACAGACCTCAAGAGCAAAGCTCGAACAATCTACTGTACAGAATAATGATGGGGCAACCATACATAAGACTGTATTTATACCAAGGGGTGTGATGACATCACAGACCTTGAAAACAACATTTGAGTCATGTGCTGAATTAAGTATGGGCAGCCACACGTATAATAAGGCTGTCTTTACATTGAAGAGTGAGATGACATCACAGACCTCAAGGGGTGAAGCTTGAGTAATGTACAGAATAATGCATAGGTGACCATACACAACAAGGCTAACCTGCCGTCAAGGGGTGAGACAACGTCATGGAGACTGAAAGTAAAGCTCAGGAGGTCTCTATATGTCATCTCACCCCAAGATGGAAACATCACCCTTGTGTATGACTTCCCATATATTATTTTGTATAGTCAGGGCTCTCGGTAGGATGTTTTGATTGGGGGTCTTGGACTAGCAATTAAAAAAAAGGGGGGTCCACAGCCTAAAAATGGGAGTCCCTGGAAAATGTCCAGGGGTCCCCATTCAAATACATGGGAGCTGCGCCCCCCTGTGCCAGCACTGCTTTTACTGTAGTATTCTGCAGAGTGCTCCATTAGTTTCTGTTAGGGCATTTTAGATTTTTTTATGTTTCAGAGGGTGAATTCAAACAAAGTATGGCCACTGCTCAACTAACAAGGGCTTTGTTAGTTGAGCAGTCACTGTAATTTGTTATAAATCACCATCTGTAACATAAAAAAAATGCCCTAAAGTGACTCCCGGGGCATGGTGGCTGAGCATCTTGGGGACTTTCACGAAAAAATTCCGAGCAACCTGACACGCAAAATGTGCATAAAGGACGCAGGTACCCGCGTCCCTAAGAGCCCTGATAGTATATGTTTTAATTCATTTGCCATCTTTCGAGCTATCTTGAAATGTGGTCAGATAAACAGAAACCCAAGAACAACAAGATATGATTAAAAACATTTGATGTGCTAGCCAGTCCAGTGCCTTGGCAGTCATGACAGTGACCCGGGCTCAAGAGTGGACTCAGATTGCCTTTCAGGGACAGGATCAAGCATCCAGAGGACTGTTCTCCTTTCTCGGGGGGGGGGGGGCCTCATCACCCCAATGTTGGCCACCACCAGGTGGAGGCTTGCTGGCAGTGTGCAAGCGTAAGCGACACAGAAGGGAGGGCGGGAGGTTTGATGCAGAACATGTGTGCCTCCACATGGCATGCCACAGTCCTCCACACCATAGCAGGGGTACTGGGGACAACAGGGAAAAGTGGCACAGGCTTCACCAAGCCCTGCCCCTGGTCCACACCACCACGAGGGATACTGACCACCACTCCTTTTTTTTTGTATTTGTTTTATCCCCCTCCTTGCTCAGATGCCGCCACTCCTTGGGGCACTCCAAGGATCCCTTCCACCTCTGCATCCTCTCAAGTCCTGAACCCCCCATGGGTCCACATAGCAGCCTTCCCACAGGTATCCTGGCATTTCCCTTGGCCGGACAGGTCCCCCTCCTCGAGGGGGACTGCACCAGTGGAGGTAGCGACACTAGCACCTACCTTCTAGGCCATGGGGTGCTGCTGAAATCTGTGGAAGAATGACTCCCTGGAGGATGCAAATGTGCAGAGGGTCTGGAGGCCATCATCCGCCAAGCATCCAGCCATTTTCCTCCTTGTGTTGTGGAGGGCACCGTAGTGACGTCAAGGCATATGCCGATGTCCGCTCCTCCCCCCTGTTGCCAGTCTGTCCATGCGTCATGTGCTGCTCCCAGCCTCTGCTAGGAGCCAACAGGTGCCAGAACTGCCCTGCACCCTCTCCCCAGAGAAGGACAGCTGTTCCTGGGATGCTCAATCCTCCTCCCCCTGGCCAGCCCTCTAGCGACCCTGGCTCATTCCCGAACCCGGGTCACTGGCATCACAAAAGGAAATCCAACCGCTGCGCCGACAGGCTGCAGCGACCACCACTTCTGGATGTGGTCTTGGAGGGGGAGGACAGCTTCCCCTCCTGATCCCACTAAAGAGGAAAATCCATGGGGGAAACTCCTGGGGAAGGTAAGTATCAGGGGAAGTGGTTGCCAGCCGGGGGAAGGGGAGGGGGCGCAGGGACAGTGCTGATAGCCCACCTGTAGCTACAACAGGAAAAAAAAAGACATCTGATGTGATTTAAGCAACAGCTACATGAGCTGGCAAAATTTCTAGTAGTTCATCTTTTAACAAAGTGTTCCACTTGGGGTGTTTTCAGTCTTGCGGATTCTTTCGTAATGAGAAATCTGCAGTGTAGGCAAGCATGAGGAATCGTACTAGATGTACCGAGGTAGTACTATCACTCCCATGATGCAGCATTCTGACATCACTACTGTGGTACTACAACAACAGCATTCTGACGTCACTACTGTAGTGCAACAGCATTCTGACATCGCTACTATAGTACACGCTGACATCATTAACGTAGCACAACAGCATTCTTACATCACTTCTGTGGTACAACTGCATTCCAATATCACTACTATAGTATACGGTTAGCCCCTGTTGTGTATGTATTTCTATATACACAATTTTGTTGTTGTAGGATAGTTCAGATGTCACCAAACGTAGCTGTAGTACAATTCGAAGGTCACGAAAAGTTGTTCCACTACAGTAGTGACGTCACTACTACAACTGCAACAACTTTTCATTTTGAAGTTTATCCCGACAGTCTCTTCTTGCAACGCTTCCCTGCCCCTACCCCCACCCCAAACCCATATCTGGCATTCATATCTTACATGTTAGATTTTCAAAATAATTCTTTTACACAGAAACATAGAAATTGTCGGCAGATAAGGACTGCTAGGCCCATCCAGTTTGCCCGTAAGCCCTATACTAGTTTGTGGCCTCTGACCCTATCTGGTCTTTCTTTTTGCTAAAAAAAGAAGTACTACAGTCTGCGCCATTTTACTTACTCATACACTAGAAAACTCATGTACTATAAAAAAATAATACATGGGTAACCAAAACACCACTTGCCATGTGTTTCCATCTGGGGGTTGAGATAACAGCAGGGACCTCTTAAATTTTGCTCTCAACGTCCCTATGATGTCATCTCAACCCCTCCGTGGAAACACAGCCTTGTTGCATATGGTTGCCCATACATTAATGCGTCCTGAGGGAAAGGGAAAGAATTAGGAACAGAGAAATACAAAGTACTCTAAATAAAAATGCAGTAATATGAAAAATAAGAACAACAAAATAAGCAAATTGCAGGAAAATACTTCTAAGAATAAAACTTACGTGGAAATGAGCCTTGGCTCAGTGAGCCTTTCCCAGTCACCAAATGTTTAAATAAAAAAATTTAATTACCTGTTTGCCCCCTTGTGGGCTGCCCCGGTCTCCCATTTCCCCGGTTTGTGCCCCTACTCCTGGCCTGAGTCTTGCTGTATCCCTGGGGTCTCTCTCTGGCCCCTCCATTGTTTCTGGCCCAGATCAGGGCCAGAGAAGCTGAAGAGCGGAGTCGTCATTTTTTTCTGCACTTCTGTGCAAATACGGCATCTCGCACATGCGTGGGAGCACATTGGTGTTGTGGCCTTTCTTATGGCTGAACAAGTGCTTCTCTGGTGGTCCCGGTCCCTGCATTAAGCTAACTAGGGACCGGAGACCTGGAGGAGGTGTTAGAGAAACCTCAAGTTTTTTTTAATTTAGGAGCGCAAATAGCGCTCGTGAACGGGATCAGTCTCATGAATATTAATGAGGTGGTGTTCATATTAATGAGGAGCCTTCTAGCACCTGGGGCAGTAATTATCAGCTCTAACGCCGGGCAGGGAGATGAGTAAAAATTAAAACTTATGGCAAGGTGTGTCAGGGCAAAGAGGGGCTACAAAATGGTGGGGCAATAAATAAGTACAAATTTTTATTGTGGCTGCACCCAATCTGGAAAGTGGGACATATACGGACTGCAGTGGGACTATGTGTGGGCTGCCTGGGGCACTCTGAAACCGCAGCAGTGATAGGCTGAGGATAAAATGTCAGTTTTAAACTCTGTAGCTTTTTGAAAGGGCAAAGCAGCTGCTACAGAATGGTGGGAGAACTGTGGAATAAATATGTTTATTCTGGCTGCTGGAGGATTGTAAAGTTGGGACAGTAGTGAGAATGCATGCAAATTGTTTTACTAGCAGCCCTATTTGCAGCCATGTGACCTCTGCACAGCCAATAGGAGAGCCAGGATTGCTGCCAAGGATTGTGGGACTGTTTACCGGACTTATGGGGGAAAAGCTGGGGAAAATCTTGGCACCCTTTCTCACAACCAATCAGGTATCGAGGGGGCCTCATACATATTAATTTTTGGCAAGCAAAGTGATTTCAACCAATGGGAAGCGCACAGAGCTCCCAAAACCCAGAGACAGTTGGTTCTGGAGTCAGTTTGGGGAAAGCCCCTTCAGACAGAAGGAGGGCTCCTGCCCCTCAGAGGAAACATGGGGCTGCAAGGTTTGGGAAAGGCCTGCCTGGGGGTTGCCAGCTACTGTCCGCCAGAGCCTGTGGGTCTGCCTTTCCCCATGTCTGGAAGAAGTCTGGATCATGGAGTTCGGGTGTGCAGTTCAGCAGAGAGTGCTGCAAGGTTCTGCAAAAGGCTGCTGTGGGAAGAAGCTACGCCACAGCAGTGAAAGTTTGCTCAGAGGCTCTGGAGAGAAAAGGTTGTCTGGAATTGCAAGGAGATGGAGATCTTCTTGGAGGGCTATAGAGCCCTTAGTACAAGTAAGGTTTGAATTCGGTCTACACCACAGTGGTGAGACAAGGATAAAGGTTTCTGCAAGGAAAAAAGGTTTCTGTCTGTACCCTGGTATGACACAGCATCTTAAGGAAAAGGGAAAGACAAAAGGTTCAAGGAATGGTTCTGGTTTTGGAAAATGGATTATGGAAAACAGACTGGTTTTGGTATGGGAGTCTCCTAGACACATGGAGGCTTGGCCAGTAAAATCAGGTAGCTCGAAAAGGTTGAAGAACGAGCCTCTTCTGCATCTATCAGCACCTGCATGGTGAGGAAAAGGTTTTGCCTACATCAAGGGAAGTAAAAGGTTTCAGTCAAGGACAAGTTATGGGTCCTCAGACAGAGAAGCCCAAGTCCCACTGAGACTGTGTGCTTAGTGGGAAGCCAGAGACTGTGACCTGTGAGAAAAGGGCCATGGCTGCCCTGATGTCAGTGTGGCTGAAGGATGTTTTCTTAAACCTCTACAGCTAAAACTGCCAAGCCAAGCTCAAGAGGCTGAAATCTGCAAGCTCCAATTCTGAAGCCAGGTAGGGAACCAGCCAACCCCTACCAAGTGGGGCCGACTGGGCCACAGGGAGCCACGGGTACGTGTCTGAGTGCTAGGGCACTCTGATCCAGTGGGGAGCTGGACCATGGGGCCACTCCTGGGTCTGGTTCCTTGTGGCCTGGAGAGCTTTGCTTTAGTGCTCTGCATCTGGTCTGCACTCAGGCTGCAGAGGACAAGCTGCCAGACCTCCAAGCAAGCAGGAAGATCCAAGCTGCAGAGTGCCTGCTCCTCTCAGGTCTATTCAAATCCAAATCTCCGAGTTCTGCAGTTCCATTTTCCCCAGAGGCAGTCACCATGACACCAGAGACCATCTACAGAACCGTAACAGCAGGAATTGTCCTGCACCTGAGGGATGTATATATATAGTGGCTCTCAAATTATCCCCACTGGTGTGGAAAGGTTTATACAGTAACCTGGGAGAAAGATAAAAGTTAAATTTGATTTAAAGTAAGCGCACCAATGCTAGCCGACCAGCTGCACCACAGGCCTGCAACAAATATTTGGGTACCCGATCAGAGGACAAAGAGGGTAAACCGGTAAAGTTGAGGGGTTTATTAATGTAACAATCTGCAGCAGTTAGCTAGATAGAGGGTCGCTGGCTACAAGTATTAATGGGGGGGGGGTTGAATTCAAAGGGAATGTGATTACATATGAACATACGAAGAAGCCTGCTCATATTGCAGGGTACACAGCTTGAGCTACTGTCCCTGCCCTCCCTCCCCACACCTCCCATCCTCCCTACCCATGATCTAAATGATCTATGATGCTGTAAACATAAACACAATGCTAATTCCCAAATGACAATTGAAAATGTCAATATTGTTTAACCGCTAATCCAATTCACCCCTTCCTAATCCTCCCCATGTAAATAAAATATGATGCTAATGTTTCGGAAAAATCTTTGTCTCAAGAGCATTTTTAGTGAGCATATTATTAGCAGAAATCATTAATTGCAAAAATGTTTTTTTTTTTTTTTTTTAATATACGATATTCCATGTCTTGGGGTGACTATATAGGGAGGTGGGTTGGTACAGCATCCCAGGGGGTTGTACCACTAATATCAGACCCACTTAAAAATGTACTCTGGGTGGAGGCACAACGCTGTTTATTTGGTTCCTCTTGGGAAAGAACCCCTGACAACAGCAAAATGGGGACCCAAGTTCCTTAACCTTGTTCAGGCCTCCAAGGCAGGGGTAGTAGCTCTCTTGGAGGACGGCGTCAGGGCTAGGGGAAGAATCAGAAACAGAGAAATAAAAAGTACTCTGAATAAAAATGCAGTAATATGAAAAATAAGAACAACAAAATAAGCAAATTGCAGGAAAATACTTCTAAGAATTAAACTTCAAAACAGTAAAAAGTAAGAAAACCAAAAACAATGCAGAACTATGCTGGGTTGGGGGGTAGTGACTGATTACGGAGACAGAATAAATGAACAAGTACTGTATCTGTGTAGGGTAGAGTGCAGCAGACAGTAGTCCACCCCCCCTAGCAACTTCAAGAGCGAGCAGAGAAATCTCAGACAAGTCTGAAGGTGTGAGGAGAAGGAGCAGAGCATATTGGGGGCCGGGGGGGAAGAGACCCATAGATTACAAAAGAGAAACGAGAAGGCAGCTTGATCAGCAGTGGATTGCACTGGGGGGGCAGTGAGTTGAGTGAGAGCAAGCATTACAAAGGGAGTAAGCGGTAGATGGGTGAGAAGAGAGTACAAATGCAAAACAATAAGGGAGGGCATCAAACCAAAAACTGGAAATAAAGGCGATGCAGTGGGTAAGGCACCTGGCATCAAGAGAGGGGAGGGATTGAGGTGTGTACAAAGAACAGTGGTGAGTATGCAGGGGTTTGTTGAGGGCAAATTGACAGAAGTGAAAGAGAGGGTCCAATCTGGCAAAAGTGGACTTGGAAGCAGCACTATAATGCTGTCCCTATAGTCAAAAATGGGGAGAATCATCTTAGTGAGTATCTAAGGGCAGGAAGTGGGATGTACCCCTTATTCCCATAAAACACACCAACTTTGGGGTGTAGCTTCTTGTGGATAGCATGTACCTGGATCTATGATGCTGGTTCGACAAAAATTTTTTTTTTATTTTTTTTTTATTTTTTATTCTTTTTATCCCCTCCTGGACACCCCCTGCACTCCCCTCCTTCGGGCTGTCTCAATGCCCTCCAGACTCCCCCACTGAGTCTGCCCCTAGAGTGTCTCTTTTCTCAGGTGCTGCTACCTGCCTCCTTAGCACCTTACACAGCGGGTCTGCCCGTGTTGTGTGTCGTCTGGGTGGCGGAGCTGCCGTCATCAGTGCGAGGGTTGTTTTCGGTTTTCTGTCCCTCCTCTCACCCCAGGGCGCCCGGCTCGGGCGGGCGATCTTATGCCGCCTGCCAGATGCCGGCGTCCTCCCCTTCCTAAGAAGCGCCATTGCCCGAGTCAGTGCTTCCACCGGCTCTCTTGAGCCGGTGGGTGTATTAAACACCCCTGGTCCCTCCCCGAAAGAGGAGAGCATCCGCTGGACGCCGATCTCCTTCCCCGCCGACCTGAGTCCGTTCCCGAACCCGGGTCGCCAGCGTGACGCGAGGTGTTGCGTCCAGCGCCTCAACCCTCAGCGCCACCGGGCCAGCAGTTCGACAAAAATTTTGCTGACTGGCATTACAGTGCCGACTTTATGTCGACTGCAAATTGCAGTCGGCATAAAGCTGTCAGGTAAACTGTTTGTGCTCTGCCCCCGTATCTCCCATATTTCAATATAGTCAACTCCGAGTCTGAGTTGACTTGGGGAGTTGGTGCAAGACTCTGAGAAGCAGTACCGGGGTCCTGCGGGTACATTACAGCAGCAACATCAAATTGGCGTTGTAATGTACTTCGCTTTTGAAATGTCGCTGTTCAACCGGCATACCCATGTACATAAACAGAGAAATCAAGGCGATGGTGCAGCCAGACTCCGAGGTACTTGAAGAAGGAGACCTCTTCAATTACTGCACTATCAAGGGTATGGAAAAAGGGAAGAGGGGTAACTTTAGCAAGCCTCTGCCAGGTACCAAAAAACATAAGAGACCATTTTCTTGGCATTGAGGGAAATGTGGTTTTCACAGAGCCAGTGCTGGACATTGTTAAAGTCCAGCTGTAGCTGTGCTGTGAGGTCAGTGGCAGAGGAGCCAGAGGTATAAAGTACCACATTATCTGCATACATATGAATGGACACAGATGAGCGGGCTGTGGTGAGGTCATTTAATAAAATGGAGAAAAGAAATGGCTATAAGCTGCACACATGCAGGGAGATCATTCTGTAGCTCAGTAAATGTTAACACAGCAAGAGGTTCAGAAGATCCTGACAGACAAAATGGAACCAGCTTTGCTCTGGCTGCGCCAGAGATATGAGGGTGGGGAGAGAGCCTTGAAGGTCTTGGCATACCGCCTTCGAAAACAAATTTAGATGTCATCAAGTCTGAAAAATAAGGTCCCACATACAGGGTGATTGGTAACAACTACCTCCCAAATTCAAAGGGTATTTAGGCAATACTACCTAGATCTGTACTTGGAGACTAAACCCCCTCCTTTCAGAGCATAGAGGGTTTCCTTCCCTGGCCCCACAACATCAGGCAGCCCTGCTTAAGCCTATAACCGAACATTCTTTGAGGGCAATAGGTTTGGACTACCAGGTGAGACCCCGGTTGACCCATGTATACATCTATCTATCAAGGCTATCGGTCTAGTACATATTATAGTTGGGCCCCCCCAAACCTATAGGGTTCCCCCAAGGTGATACTGATCTCCTCTCCTGTTTGTTCCCCTTACCCCCACTAAGGTATGGATGTTGCTGATACTATAATATCATTTACTGGTTTTTGTAGAGCTATATAATGACTGTTCTATTATGTCTGCATATACTGCCCTGGTATTTTGCTGAATGTACCATGAAACTCTTGATAAAATATAAGTTTAAAATAAAAGAGAAAAGAAATGAGTCAAGGATAGGCCCTTGAGGGATGCCTGAGCAGATTGGGAGTGAGGGGGAGAGGAAGTCTCCAATACGGACAGCTTATAACGTGGCCTCAAGGTAGGAGGAATAGCTCAACTGAGGAGGTAGAGTCCAGCTGTCTGAATCTTGTCCAGGAGAATGGGGTGGTCAACAGGGTCAAAAGCCTTGACTAAATCAGCAAAGATGGCAGCGGTGGTTAGGCCCTGATCCATGCCAGTGAGGATAGTATCAGTGAGTCAAAGGGGGGAAGGTAGAGGTGCAAAAGGATTTCCTGAAGCCAGACTGAAAGGGAATGAAGGAAGAGGTAGAAGCAAGAACAGAGGAGAGTTGGGAGAAAACAAGGTTGTCCTGGAGTTCAGCTAAAGTGGGAAGCAGAGAGATAGGATGGTAGTTACCAGGGGAAGAAAAGGTCACCATCTTTAGGAAGTGGAATGACTGTTGCCAATTTCCAGGAGCTAGGGACTGAGGATAAACAGAAGCAGAGGCTGAGGAGGTAGGCAGTAGGTAGGACAATAGCATGCGTAGAGAGACACAGAAGTTTGGGATCAAGACCATCAGGGCTCCCACACTTGTAGGGGTTTAAAAGGCAAGAAGGTCTTAAAAGCAGTAGCAGAAGTGGTGGGTGAGAAAGAAAAAAGGGAGAAGGGGCAGTAGAGAGGGTATGGTAGGAGAATACATGGCAATAGAAGAAAAGTGAGTGGAAGAGGGGAGGAGGAGAAAGAGAGAAAGGAGCAAGCACAGGAGGTGAAAAAATAAAAGAACTGAAAGAGAAGGTGACTGCAGCAGGGTCAGAGATAGCTGTATCGACCACCTTGAGAACATGGAGAGGTGACTGGGTTGGAGGGGAGACTACCTTCCAGAACTTGGAGGCATGATTAAAGTTGTTCTAGAGAGTAGATGTGAAGTGTGTGGACTTCATAAGCCTTGCAGCTCTTGCACAAGCATTACAAATGGTCTGGTAATTAGTAAGGTCAGAAGGGGAGCCAGAGGACTTGTAGGTCCTTCAGGAAAGGTTACGCGCATGGTGACAAGCCAGCAACTCATCTGAGATCCAAGAGAGGTGAGATCCTCTGACCCTAGTTTTTCTAAGGGGGCCAAGATGATTCCAGACAGAAATAAATTTGGAGTAGAAGAATTTGCAGGCATTGTCAACCCTGCCAGCAGTAGAAATAGAGGACCAGTCGATGGCTACCAGACCAGCATGGAAGCGAAACAAATCCAGTGACCAGAAGGACCAGATCTGAATGAATTTGGGGGGAGCTTTGGGATGATGAATCTTACATACACAGTAGACCACATGGTAGTCACTGAGGGAACTGGGGAGCATGCCAGCATTGATAATATGATGGGGCTGGGAAGAGTGAACCCAATCCAAGAGATAATGTTAAGAGATCTTAAATTATAATGAGTGGGGTCAGAGAAAACTGGGTTAGTAGGAGGGGCTTAATGTTAAGGCAAAATATTTGTAGAGGGGGGAGAGCCAATTTAGGCTGAAATCACCTAGTATAAGCAACTCATCAGAGGAGGCAAGGGAGCAGACAGTGGTAAATAGCTCAGTTACAGAAGGTTGGGACATACCAGGACATCAGTATATACTGGCAATAATCAGTCAGTCGTTCAAACTTTATTTAACCAGGCAAGTTACATTGTTGAACAAGCTCATTTTCAAGATGGTCCTAGACACATAGGACAAATTCATTCACAATGACATAACAGTTCATGGTACACTAGACAGTAATACAGGAAATTATAACAATACAAGTTCAGTAAGCATGAGCACAAGGCTTGGTATGTAACAAGTAAACAGACAACAATTCAACGTATACTAATTGAGTTCATTAGAGTATTGAGGGAGGAGGGATGGGAGACAGTGGAGGGCAGAGGAAAAGGTAATAAACAGGACACAAGAATGAGAGGGAGAAGGGCAGCCTAATAAAGTGGAGGCCCCAAGTGAGATCGCTCAGGGAGGAAGGGAGGAAGTAATGGGGGTAATACTTAGCGGGATGCTGGCCGATGGGGGAATAAGATGGTCAGTGAGTCCGGAGCTAGTGTCTTGTTCAGAATGAGTAAGTGCTGCTTACCTGAAGCAATCACACGCCTTTTTCAGGCATCTATAGAGCAGCTGTCTGAACATGTGGGGGCTAGGCAGCAGGGAGAGTTTAAGTGTTTTTTGCGTGTTATTCCACAGCGTCGGTAGAAAGGACCTAATGGCAGTGGAGCCAAGGCGAGTCCTGTTCCATGGTGGTTTGAGTAAGATAAGCGAGGAGTTTCTTAGGCTATAGGCACCACTGGAGAACAAAAATAGGTAACAGATATAGGATGGTAGCTTATTTGACATAGCCCGGAAGAGCCACATAAGGGCATTTATTTGCCTCCTCATGGAAAGGAGTGGCCAGTCTAGTGTTTGGTACAACAGGCAGTGGTGAGTCTGCAAGGGCAGGCTGAGAACAAATCTCAATGCGGGATGATAGAGTGTATCAAGCTTTTGGAGTGCATTTTGGGGGCAGTGTCTATAGAGGAAGTCAGCATAGTCAAGCAGGGGAAGAAAGGTTGTTTGCACCTGTCTCTTTCTAGCTTCCAGGGTGAGAAGTTGTTTAATATGGTAGAATACACCAAGTCACTGTCTTGGCTTTTTTGACAGCTCAGTTAGGTGTACATTGAAGTTAGGTTTGTCGTACAGCCATACACCCAGATACTTAAACTTGTCCACTATCTCTAATGGTTCGCCAAGGACGGTGATAATCTGGGGAGTAATAGGTGTCCCCATACTAAGGGTGGCAGATGGGGAGTTAATCATTGCTTATGTTTTTTTGGCATTTAACAGGAGCTTCAAGTTCAGCTGATTATGTTGTAGGATGTTAAAGTCTTGCTGTAAGTCCTTGTAGGCAAGGTCCAAAGAGGGGCTGGTTGTGTAGAGGACTGTGTCGTCTGCAAAGAGGTTAACGTTTCCTGCAAGAAGGCCAGAGTCAATGCAATTGATGTAAAGGGTGAAGAGGACAGGCCCCAGGATAAAACCTTGTGGTACGTCACGGGGCAGAATTTTTAAAGGGGAGAGTTTGCCTTGGGCTTTAATTTGCTGACTCCGATTTTTTGAGGTAGCAGTGGAACCACTTTATTGCAGTGGTACTTAGACCAATGCAACCCAGTGAATTAAGTAGTAAGGAATGATCAACTGTGTCACATGCTTTGCTGAGGTCGAGGAAGAGTGCATAGATGTGCTGTTTATTGGCCAGAGCTTTTAGCCAATCATTCGACACTTTGGCTAGGGCTGATACGGTGCTATGCTTGGATCTAAAACCTAACTGAACAGGGTTAAGGGTGTTTTCATTCTCCAAGAACTCCCTTAATTGAGAGTTGACAACTTTTTCAAGTAATCTGAATAAAACTGGCAGTAGTGAAATTGGCCTGTAATTATTTAAGTCTGTGGGGTCTCCTGATTTGAACAAGGGAATAATATGCGCAATTTTCCAGCTAGTTGGCAATTCCCCTTGGATTAGTGAGCTATTAAAAAGATGGGCGATTGGTGCTGTCAGATAATGATAACCTGTTTTTAGGAAGAAGGGTTCTAGCAAGTCAGCACCAGCGCTCTTTTTGATGTCCAGTGAAAGGAGAAGATCCTCCACCTCTTTATAGGATACTGGCTGGAACATGAATCGAGGGTTGTCGGTACCGGGGGTGGGAGTCAGGCATGAAATATTACTGGCGGTACACGTGGTGCTCAGTTTACTAACAGGCAATGCATCAAAGGTGAGGCCCGCAGTGGCAAAATGGTAATTGAGTAGATCCAGGATCTCAGCCCTGTCTGTGTAGGAGGTGTTGTTTGCCACAATTTTGGCCAGGAATGGGGTGGCAGAAGAATGTCCTTCGACCTCTCTCAGGATCTGCCAGAATTTGGCTGAGCAATTTTTGTTTACCTCAAGGACGGACTGGAAGTAACAAGATTTTTTCCAACCTGACCAGTTTGGTACAGAGGAGGGAGAGTTTGAGAAGAAACAACTCATAGGCAGAGGAGGTAGAGACAGAGAGCACAGGCTTAAACTGAAAGTTTGAGGAGAGGTAGACGGTTATTACACATTCCATCTTTGCTTGATCCTGGCAAACGATGATAAAACCAGGGATGGCGATAGAGGAATCAGGGATCCTGGGGGACAACCAAGATTATGAGATCACCAACACATCAGGTTTGTGGTTAACAATGAGTGGCTGCAACAGTTCAATCTTAAGGAGAAGACTACGGATGCTAACACGGGCCACTCTCAAAGCTTCAGGGAGAGGGGAAGACAGGGCAAGGTCGGGGCTGAGCTCAATATCACCTGCAGCTGTTAGTAGCAACGAGATAAGGAACTTAAGTGATCCCATGATTTGGACATCACTACTGTGGTTTAACAGCATTCTGACATCTTTACTGTGGTACAACAGCATTCCAACACCACTACTGTGGTGCAGCAGCATTAAAACATCACTACTGTAGTGCAACAGCATTACAAAATCACAACTGTGGTACAACAGCATTCTTACACCAGTACTGTGATACAATGGCATTCTGACATCACTACTGTGGTGCAAACAACATTCTGATATCACTACTGTGGTGCAAACAGCATTTGGACACCACAACTGTGATAGAAGGGCATTCTGACATCACTACTGTAGTCCAGCAGCATTCTGACATCACTATTGTGGTACAACATCATTTAGACATCACTACTGTGGTTTAGCAGCAATCTGACATCATTACTGTAGTACAACAGCATTCCAACATTCTAACATCACAACTGTAGTGCAACAGCATTACAAAATCACAACTGTGGTACAACAGCATTCTTACACAAGTATTGTTATACAATGGCATTCTGACATCACTACTGTGATACAACAACATTTTGACATCACTACTGTTATAATTAAAACAGTATTCTGACATCACTGCTGTGGTATAACAGTATTCTGACGTAACTAATGTGGTTCTGCAACATTCGGACATCATTATTGTGGTACTAAAGCATTCCAGCACCACTCCTGTGGTGCAACAGCATTCTGATATCACTATTGTAGTGCAACTGCATTCTGACATCACTACTGTGGTACAATAGTATTTTTTTTTGCAATATGGGTTTTTATTTGATTTTCAGAAACAAAAATAAAACAGAATTTAGTACATTACAGATACAATAAAACCAAAAACTGATAGAGTTTCAACAGTTGTAGGTGACAGTACTATTAACCTATAGCAGAAAAAAGTAAGTGTTCATAAAATAAAAGCGGTTAGGAATAAAACTGACAGTGTAGACTTATTTCTTATACAAAAAAGGGTTCCCAAATATCTGTAAATCTAAAAGCATAAACCGTATTTGTTCATTGTTAGCAATTCATCCATATGAACATACAAAATTTCCGGCAGAAAAAGTCCCACAGGCCTATCAAGTCTGCCCGATTGTGCAGCTCTTAGTTTCATATTACTACAACTGCCCCAGCTCCACCCAAAGCCCTCCCTTCCCACCCAATCAAGCCATTCTCTACAGGATGGAGATTTTGTGCTTTTCCCTTTTAGGTATAAGCCTCTTGAAAGACAAGAGCTGCTGCAAGAAGTCAACTCTGATGTATCTTTCCCAAATTCAATAAATAGAAAGAGTCCCGAAATATGAAGTGGGAGGGAGAGAGGGGTAATTTCTGTTTTAACGTCAATTGACAATTAGCATGAATTTCTTGGCGTACAGATAGAATATTCCAACAGAACCACAACACACAAGCCAGACTGGTTAAAGGAGTCATGCACTTAGGACAAAAGGGTGGGTTGGGATGTCCCATTTTCAAAATCTTATCAAGAGATAGATAAAAAGCATTTGTCAATGCCAAATGTTGTCTCACTGGCATTGGTAGTGCCGGAGTTAGAGCCGTATAATAGGAATGTCAGTGAAGTATTGAAGTGATGCCAACCCCACCCCCACCCTATAGAGACGGACAGGCATTGGGGTGTGCCTTTGGGTTGTCAGCTATAATGCTCATGCCATTGTACCTCACCCTACCCTGTAGACACCGACAAATGTTGTGGTGTGCTTTGGGGTCTTTTGGCGTTATATTTACCCCATTCCATAAGGAAATATGCTGAGGTGGGTGCAGCGTAGGAGAATGGGGTGAACTTTGTGGCCGATCACTGCAAGACACACCATGATGCCTGTCACTGGTTGCAGGGTGGGGGTGGAATAGCGTGCGCATTACAGCTGATGATCCCAAGTCACACCCCTGATGCCTGTAAGTCTCTACAGGGTGGGGTGCTGCAGTTGGAAATCCTAACACCATATGCGTGTGTTGGTATTTTCACTCCAAATTTTCAACATGGGCTGTTTGTAAGCCCACCTCATGAAAAGTGGCACTATCAGTTTGTTAGCTGAAAGGTGGTTTTGCACAGCGGCTATGCCATTTGGCGACACAGGGACAAAAACACATTTTGGGCAGGATGTGGAAAATGACAACTGTATTGATCATGAGAAGGCGTAAAAAAATGGCAACATTGAAAATCTGGAGTGAAAATATGAAAAACTGGTGAACTCATGAGCATGCATAGAAACTGCGCAACACACGTCCATAACCCAATTATTTTTGGGAGTTTGTTAGCCACATTTGTAACATAGGCATTTTGCGACCTCCTCTCATGAACAGTGGTGCTGTGATTTTGTTAATCTGTCCCAAAAGTTGATTTCCCACAGCGACCACGCTATTGTGCGCCACAGGTGCGGAAACACATTTAGGGCAGGATGTGAAAAATGACAGTTGTGCTGTTCATAAGGAGGTGTAAAAAAATGCCAGTGTTGGAAGTCTGGCATGAAAATATTGCAAATTTGTGAAGTTACAAGGGTGCGTGGAAACTGCGCAATGCACACTTCTAACACAGTCATTTTATGGAATTTCGTCACCAAATGTGAAGTGGAATCACATCTGCCCTCCTCCAGTCCTCAGGTACCACCCCATCCTCCCATGATTTGTTCAAGAGGGTAGTCAGTGGTGTCACTAGTTCTACTCTTAGTTCTTTTAGAATTCTGGGATGAATCCCATCAGGCCCCATTGCTTTGTCCACCTTCAGTTTTAAGAGTTCTTTCAGAACCCTTTCTTCTGTAAATGGGCTGGGGATCGACTTCTGTATCCAGAGTGTTTTTACTGTTTGTTTTAGGTACCTCCCCCTCTTCATTTGTGAATACTGAGCAAAAATATTTGTTTTGTATCTCTGCCTTTTCACAGTCACCCTCTGCCCACCCCTCCCTTTATTAAGCCTCACTATCCCTCCCTTGGTCTTCATTCGCTCCCTGATGTACCTATAACAGGTTTTATCCCCCTTCTTAACTGTGTTGGCTATCTTTTCCTCAGTTTGGGCCTTTGCTGTTCTGACTGCCTTCCCAGTTTCCTTTTGCTTTAACTGATACAATTCTCTGTCCTGCTCCTTCTGTGATTCCTTGTACTTCCTGAATGCTTTATTTTTCTCCCTAACCTTCCCTGCCACCTCCTTTGAGAGCCATAGTGGTTTCTTACATAGTTTTGTTTTGTTTATTTGCTTCACACAAAGGCTTGTTGCCTCTGTGATGGCAATTTTGATTATTCTCCATTGTTCTTCCACCCCTCTTTCCTGCCCATTTGCTAGTGCATTCCTTAGGCACTCACCCATTTTGGCAAAGTCAGCCCTCCTGAAGTCCAGTACCTTTGCCTTTGTATGGCTTGACTCTACTGCTGTGTTTATTGTGAACCATACTGTTCGATGGTCACCAGTTCCCAGATGGCTACCCACTTCTAAATCTGTGATCCACTTACCATCTCCATTTGAGAGTACCAGGTCTAAGATTGCTCCCTCTTGAGTGGGTTCCAATACTAGTTGTCTAACTCATGACCCCAGTAGGGCATCTAGAATGACCTCACTCTTACAAGTGGCCGCTGCAAATGTACTCCAATTAACATCTGGCATATTCAGATCACCCATCAGCAATATCTCCCCTTTCTCTGGCATTCTAAGGATACTTGCTATAATTTCCTTGTCCATGTCCTCCCCCTGAGATGGGGGTCTGTATACAACCCCTGTGCGGATTGTGGTGCCCTGGCCTGTCTCCAAATTGACCCACAGTGCTACCTCTCCTCCCTGTTTACCCTTTTGTTCTGTAGCTTTGATTCCTTTCCTTATGTAGAGAGCTACTCCTCTTCCTCTTTTACCCTCCCTGTCCCTCCTGTAGATAGTGTATCCTGGTATGTTTACGTCTCAGTCATGGTTCTGTGTGTACCATGCTTCTGTGACTGCCACAATATCCAGATGTTCCTCCTCCATCAAGGCCACTAATTCAGGAAGCTTGTTACCCAGACTACGGGCATTAGTACTCACTGCTCTCCATTTTTTGATGGCTTTACCTCTTGTAGCACTATCCCTGTCCTCATTGACTTTGCTTTCTCCATTCGCCCCTGTCCTGCTCCCTGAACCAGAACCCAGGCCCCTCACCCTTGCTGAGCCCACAAGGCAGGGGTAGTAACCGAAAGTTACACAGCAACCCAGTTACTCTAGGTGCTTTCCTAAGTTTACCCAGGAAGGAGAATTGGCATTATTAAATGGTTGAAACCAAAAGGAAGTTTGCCTCATTAGGAAAGACAGGTGGTAACCCTGCCACCAGGGTAGAGCAAACCCGCCATACCTAATGAGTACCTCTCCCCTTAGTTTTTCAGTTACAAAATGATTAAACCAGGAGCTCCCGTACCTCTTCTGGAGTTCCTCCATTCTGTGTTTTCTTTTTTAATACTGGCTCCAAAGGAAGGGAAAGGATCATAATTTGCCCTCGAGGGGCTGCCTACATGATCCCTCTCTACTTCCTGATTCTCCTATGCGTCCCCACGCTCCAACTTCTGTGACATCTTTATAGGTCAGAGCTCGGGAACACACTCCATTCACTTCGATGGAGCATCTTCTTCAAATGTTGGCCAGGCTGGATGGGATGTATAACAGGCTTACCTGCTTCATCCTCAGCGCCCCCAGGAACACCCATCATTGCGATTTGTATTGCACTCTAAACTGGTGGAGTTTGGAGGACAGGAGAAATTTACATTTAGCAGTTTTTATGGGCAAAATAAGAAGGAAACAAATACCAAGTTATATTTTGAATATGTTTGTACCTAGGGAACAAAGAAAGGGTATAAGATCTTCTTGGATTATACAGTATATCAACCCAAAATGCAATTTAGTTGTGGGTAGAACATTTCCTCTATGTAGGGGTCCCAGAATTTGGAACACACTGCCCCTGGAAATGAGAGATGAGGATGCCCCCCATTAATCCTAGGTTGATAAAAAATTGGTTTATCGAGTCCATACGTAGATTAAATTTTTTTTGTAAATAATAGTCAAGGGGGAGTTTCTCCCTTTTTAAAGGAGCAAACTGTATGCTGTAAATTGTGAATCTAGCTCAGGCACTTTAAAGTAAATATATGTGGGAACTACAATGAGAATGGACATTTTGATGTAGTGTTTTTTATTTTTGGGGAGGATTATGTATTATTATTACAGGATGAACAAATATTGTCAGTATTTTGGATGAACAAAAATTGTCATTGTTGTGTGTTTTATGCATAGTAATGTGTAACTAAGTTATTTGTGTGTATAGCGTTTACCTGGCAAATGACCCATTTGTTAATGTTGGATTTTATACATGATATCCAATTGTAAAACGTTGTTTATTTATAATTGTATTAGATTTTAGGTCCAACCTCCTAGAAAATGAGTTTACACTCAATGGAGCTTATCCTGTTCCTGTTCACATTGTTATGAATAAGAATGAAATTTTACCACACCATACCATACCAAATGTAATTTACTGATTGTAAGTCGGGTTTTGGTACCTACTGATGGCAGAATTCAACTAACAGAGCTCTTGCTAGTTGAAGTCTGCCATCAATAGGTACCAAAACCCGATATACAATCGGGAAATTTACATTTGAAAAAGATGCTCCGTGGAAATGAATGGAGTTCATCCCTGTGCTCCGCTATAAAAACATCATAGTAGGTTGGCGTGCAGGAATGCATAGGAGAATCAGGAAGTGGAGAGAGAGATCATGTGGGCAACCCCTCCAGGGCAAATTATGATCCCTTCCCTTCCTTTGGGGCCAGTATTACAAAAAGAAATCACAGCATGGAGGAGCTCCCCAAGAGGTAAGGAAGCGCCCCGTTTAATCTTTTCATGGGTGAAAAAGGTGCTCTTTAAGGGGAGTTCTAAGTTTAAAAAGCAGCTTCTTAGTTTATTAGTAGCCGCTCCCCCAAACATATATCAAGACTGACCTGGCCAGGAGTTGCTGGATACAAATCTTTCCAAACTACTTCCATTTTAAAAAGTAATTTTACTTGTAATTTTATTCCCAGATTTCACTGACAAAATGGAGCCACTTCCCTATACTGGAATCCTTACTTACATTCGGGTCCAGGCGGCCCGTTTTATGATGTCAGTAAAAGCGAAGGCTACGTATGTGCACCCCATTGATCTGAATGAGCTTTATTTTCTGATACATATTAGTACTATTCAGCATTGGAAATTGTTTTTTTTTTTTTTTTTTTTACTACTACTTTTTCTCCTTTTTCCTGGCCGCCTTCAGTCTGCTCCCCTTGTCCCTGCATCTGATCGGGGATTCTGGCCACCGTCCACCTCTACCCGGTTGGTCCCAGGCACCCATATGCCCCTGCAGTTGTACACTCCACAGCAGGGCTGCAGGGAGCAGCCCCCCCCCGATGGAACACAGATCCAGCCTAGGTGCCCGGCCACGTGGACAGCCATCAAGCCGCTCAACTGGGCGCCTGTTTTTTCGCCCCCTCGGAACCGAGGACGTGCAATGACGTCACCAGAGGGGGGCATGCAGCATCCGCATGCACTCCCTTCCAGACATCTGCCCTCAGCTCCACCCCTGAGTGCAACAAGTGTGCAGCCTCCCAGCCTCCTCCAGGAGGCAACCACGCACCAACTTCCGTGGACCCCTTCCCCGGAGAAGGAGAGCAGTCCTTCGGACGCTCGATCCTTCTCCTCCCCAGCTGATCCCCGGCAACCGTTGGAAATTTTTAATAAATCAAAGTGACCATTTGACTAACGGAAGATAAATTATTAATAAGTGCAGCTGGCAAAAAATATGTAATCCAGTCAACTGAGTGAATTATATTGGGCAGAAAGGAAAAAGAAGTACCTGCCCTGTGGATAGGCCATTCTCCAAGCATCTAATACTCCCAATTCAGATGTGAACTCGTGCAAGGGCTTCCTAGATTTATAAGTAGGAGGTAGATTTTCTGTTGAAGATCTGTCTAGTAAGGGGTCATAGACTTTATTAAAATCTCCACTGAGAATTAGAGTCTAAAAAAATTCACCAATTCAAATAGAAGTTTCTGAAGAAATCTGCTTGTCCTGTGGTGGGGTGTAAATGTTGCAAAAGGTAATTTTCCCCATTAAGAAGATCAAAGCAGAATGTGAAATTGCCCATCTGGATCAGACGTGAATTTTTTGCGCGCGAGTGACACCCTTGCTTATCAAGGTGGCAACTCCCCTTTTCTACTGGAGAAACAGCTGTGTTCAACTAATGCTACCTAATTTCTAAGTAACTTGTCAGCTTCTACTGGAATAAGATGGGTTTCTCGTACGAAGGCCTTATCTATTTTATATTTACTGAGATAAGACAGAACTTACTTGTGTTTTATGGGGGAACCTAAACCTTGAAGGTTCAACGTAGCTATATTTAAAGAACAGATAATGAACTAGAACCCCACAAACTATACAATATTAAAAAAGATTAACTAACTGAATAACACAATGCACAAAACAAACAAAAAACACTTAATAATCAAAATGAATTCAAATGAGCCGGCCCGCCGGCGCAACGGTTGGATTTCCGCTTGCGACGCCAGCGACCCGGGTTTGGGAACGAGCCCGGGAGCTGGAGGGCCGGCTGGGAGGAGAGGACTCGAGCGTCCCAGGGACTGCTCGTCCTCTCCGGGGGGAAGGGGGCTACTTGAGCCCGGTGCTTGTCTGCCCCCAGGTGGAGGCCTGAGGTACAGCAAGCCCAATGCTCCAAAAATAGAGGGGACGGCGTGCCAAGACGTCGGCGCTCCGGTGCCTTGACGTCACAGACATGGCATGTCGCAGAACACCAGGGAAAAATCCCCTGCGGCCACCTAGTAGACGGAGCACCAGGGCCCCGACCTTCAATGCCCCTACCTGTCCAGGGACAGCATGCCGACGAAGACTAAGAGGATGTCGGGGTGGTTAGTGGGGAACCACCTTGTACCCGCCTGGGGGGGGGTATAGCCACGGCTCCATGGGGCATGGACTGCACTGGCTCCAGGTAGGTGAGCGAAGGCTGATAAGGCCATAAATGGTGTCTCCCGAAGAAGAGGTGGTTGCAGGGAGGGAGGAGGATAAAAAAGAGAAAATAAAAAAAAAAAAAATGAATTCAAATGAGCAGTACAATCAATATAGTTACAGTATTGATAACTAATTAGTATGCATTTAGAAACAGAGGAGATTGCTGGCCCACTGGTGCAGTGGTCACACTACCGCTTGGGGCGCAGATGACTGGAGGTCAGGAGTGACCTCAGGAGTCAGGATTGGCTGGGGAGGAGGAGGAGGAGGATCGCATATCCCCAGGGCCGCTCTCCTCCTCCTTGGGGATGGTCAGAGCCCATAGCTTGCCTGGCAACTGGCAGAAGCTGGGGGAAAAGGCAGCTCGGTGCCACAGCAGATTGAGGACGTAGCAGACATCGGTGCAGGTCACATGGGAGTGCGTGGCATGCACCATGACATCACTGCATGTCACGTTCTTGAGAGTCGAAAACCAGAAGGAAAAACACCAGTGGCAGGATGATGAGGAGTGCCTGAAGGCCCCGCACCCAGCAGGTTGGGCATGCTGCCAGAACCGGATCCATTGTGCGGTGAGGCTTGGAAGATCACGCCGACCCCATGGGGGGGGGGGGCAAGCTCTGGGGGAAGATGGCGACAGGTAAGTCCCAGTGGATGTCGGGCTGACAGGGCTGGGGCGTGCCTCCAAACAAGGGCCATCCGGGCAAGACAAACTAAAAAAAACAGGAAATTAACTAGAACAATAGTTGAACATGCTACTATTTAAAGAGTATATAAATGGCTTCTCAACCAGACTTAAGTCAGACGTAGCATTGCTAATTTTAGAGACAGTATCAGATCATGTGATATGCACAGTATAGGTTTACAATAGTCTATGGCTAGACATTACAGAAACATCAGAGGGCCATTTCAGCTTAAACTATATTACTAGTGTAGGCTGCAAGGAGAGTACATGAGCGTACACAAATGACTTAGAGTTCAGGTTTGACAAGGCAAACATAGAAAAATCTACGTCAATGGCTGCGTGAGGCAGAGATAAAGTAGATGTATTTAACTAAACCTGTTCACTGAAGGAGGAGGAGTATAAATCTTACTATGGAAATAATTAAAACGCTCAATGTATACACAATATTCATGGCTGCTATCCATCACAAGTACACATAGCTAGAAAAGGAAAAATGTATTATTTCGTTAACCGCAATGAAAAGTACAGCAGCAGACTTGTAGATGTTTAAAAGAAAAACCTCTGTAAACTTGAGGGATGAACACAACAACCCACTGAAGGCTGGTAGAGTTACCAAGTAGATACAGTGCACTGATGTTCTGCAGAAAATAAGCTGTATACCACAATTAAATAAACAGAACATATCTATAGATGCACATTTAAATGGGACCAAGGTACAATACTGTAAGGTGGGTGTGAAGTAAGTTCCAGTAGGGAAATGAGTCACAAATCTGAAGTCCAGAGTGATTGGGTAAGCCGGACTCCCTGTAAAACAAGATGCATGAATATGAAATAAGAACTGTTCCGGCTTGCCAAATGATGCATCTAAGAGTGTGTAGCAATGGAGGGAACCACCCACAAATACCCAGTTCCACAGCGAGATTACAGAATCAGGATAAATCTGTAAATACCGATAAAATCCACATGTGGGTTAACTCACAGTGCTGCACAAAAGGCAGACTGCGAGCTGAAAGTGACCTTTAAACCAGAAGTGGAGGCAAGCTAACAGAAAGCAGTCAGAAATGAAGCAATGCTCTTATTTTAAAAACTTACAAGCTGTTTTCAAGTGATCATTTCTTGGACTTAATCTGTAGCATGAGATGGTTCTGGTAAGGATTGTGATGCTGAGCTGGAGGTATCTCTACTGCCTCTACTACCACTCCTTCCTCGATTTTCAGGAGTTTTCTATGGAACAGATTTATTAAAGCTGGAAAATGCTTTCGTGAGAGGTTTACTTTTCTTAGTAATATAGGTGCCATTACTTTTATTTGGGGGTTGGTGTTTGTCAGTTACGGCCTCATCTGCATAAGTCAGTGTTCCTGGAGGTACAGTACAGCTGTCTCTCTTTGAACTGGCTGCGGATAACACTCTTCACTCGGAGCATTGGAGGGGCTAAGATTCTGAGCAGAAGTTTGTTGTGACAGTGAGTGTGAGGCAGATTCCCCATTGTAGTTTTTAAGTCATCAATGTCTATTTTAATTTCGGAGAGCGCGCCTTTAATATGTGCTACGTCCAACTTCCTCTGCTTTGTTGTGGAGCTGGCGTTAACGCTCCCATTCAGTGGGGCCTTCCCGCTCTTGCTCTGCTTGCTGTTAGGAGGTGCCATTAGTGATAAGCCGTTAGAAAAGAAAATAGCTGGAAAATAGTGAAAAGTTGCATTTTGACTGGATTTTTTTGTTGTTGGATTCATTAGCCAGAAGATTAATCTAATGGAAGTGACACTTGTCTTGAATAAATTTCTTTTTTGTGCTATTTTGAATTAGTTTAAAATGGGTCCAACAGCAACTCTGATTTAGGCTAACTCCATTGGTGCTGAGCGTGCTCCCCGGTACAATGGCTACCATGATACAGCAGCATTCTGACATCCCTACTGTGGTACAACAGCATGCTGACATCACTACTGTAGTGCAACAGCATTCTGACATCCCTACTGTGGTAGGACGAAACATGTGTCTGTCTTCTGTTAGCACCCTTTGCAAACTGTGTGAGAGGCCTTTTGGCACCATGCAATTCTGCTTAAAGTTGGACCAGCATAACATTCTGTGGTGATTTGCATATGCAGCCCATGATGCTTTGCATTGTGGGGGCATGTGTGATTTTGTATTTACTGTGGTACAACAGCATGCTGACATCACTACTGTAGGGCAACAGCATTCTGACATCCCTACTGTGGTACAACAGCACGCTGACATCACTACTGTAGTGCAACAGCATTCTGACATCCCTACTGTGGTACAACAGCATGCTGACATCACTACTGTAGTGCAACAGCATTCTGACATCCCTACTGTGGTACAACAGCATGCTGACATCACTACTGTAGTGCAACAGCATTCTGACATCCCCACTGTAGTACAAGAGCATGCTGTCATCACTATTGTAGTGCAACAGAATTTTGACATCACTACTGTGGTGGAAGTGTATGGATTTCCATACGTAACAACACTGCACCATATACTATAAATCTGTACAAATACATGGAGCATACACCTGCAACTCAGATGACATGGTTTAACTCATACAGTGCAAAAAACACCCACAATTAAGCTAAAGTATGTCGTGGAAACCAAACAACCCTTTCAAACTGGGATGGATCTCCACTGGCACACCATATCAAATAAAATAACTAGCACAGTGCTGCTTCCCCCAGCCTAACCGTTCACTTCTGGACTTAACAGTACTGGTACTAAAATGCAACCTCAGCACTCAACTACACTGGAAAGAAGAGCACGTTTAAAGAGCAGCTCTGCACTTCAGCATGCAATGTCGACAACATAAAGTTTCAGCTCTTACTGTTCAGCAGAGAATACGCTTTTTAGTTCTTAGTTTTCCTTTTAAGGATTCATACCATATCTTGGTAGCCTGTCTAAAAACTATCTGACTATTTTGACTTCCCCCTACTGATCTCATGGTGCCTTTGTTGATGACATCATAATGCTCACCATGACAACAGACTGCAATGTCACAAACTGCAACTGTGAGGCCAGTAAGGGAAGAGTCAGTCTTTTTGAAAAGCTTGGAGGAATGAGCACTGCATTACCAGTAATATGTAATATACCTGTAACAGGAAAAAGTAAATAAATACCAGAAAACAGTAACACTACAATTTATGGGTTTTATGTGATAAAGGCGAGTCTGAAAGACCACCTATCACATAAAGTGAACAAATATGAGCCCATAGTCAAAAGGGCAATGGATATTGTACCGACCAATGCAAATAGCGACAGTCGCTACAATACTTTACAACAACAGCACACAAAAAACGTATTTTTTTTTTATTTTATGCGGGGGCCTGTGCCCCACCCAAACTTAAATAACCAACTTCGTCAAAAATAAAATTATTCTGCCCATAGCAGGATCTGAACCCAGGTCTGCTCATATTGCAAGCGGTGGTGTACACCACTACACTATGCAAACAGCTCAGCAGAAATTGGCCACAAAGGATCCTATATCCTGTAGTAGTGAGTACAGCTCCTTGCTATACTCGCTATACAGGATATAGCAAAGTATTACACCACTCACTCCCTTGTAGAGCGCTATTATTGAGTCGCTCAAAAGAGCGCAGCACTCAATAATCGGCGCTGTACATGGGTACACCCAATTTATGATGACTGTTGTAAATATAAAAATTTTAATTATGTTATTTACATATGTTATAATACACACTTGCTCTTTAAGTTTATATAAGCAACCTGATTCAAAACTACACAGTCTGAATAGAGACACAGGTTTCAGGACACCATGTGGAGACCTCGGACCTATTTAATTACATCATAACTTATGTACGGGGGTGGCTATTTATTTTGTCTCTAAGCAAAACCTCGAATCTCTCTCTCTCACTCTAAGCTGTTAACTTTTTTTTCTGTCTGTTTATGCCCAGCACCTGCATCCCTCTGGAACCCCCAGACCCTGACACTCCTATGTGCCAACGCTGTCCACCATTGAGCCTTGGCTTCAACCCCAAGGCAGAGACAGGAAGTAGGGGCATTTACCCCTCCGAGCCTCTTAAGCAGTGTCACTAGGCATTGGTAACTGTTAGGTGTGGCCCAGATGAACCAGGGTCCACTGTCACCATGCTGGGGTCTTTGTCCAAGTTTCTCCCCATCCCTTGGACATCAGCAAGCATGGGGGTCAGTGCGGGGATGCACAAAGGCATGCTGGTCATGAGACAAATGACATCCATCCTCCTACTCTGCCTTTCACTGTGCTATCACCTGTGGACACCCAGGTGGCAACACTGTATCAGAGGCAGCGAGCCTCCCTCCACGATGGAGGAGAAAATTCTCTGAAATGCTCAGTTCTCCTCCCCAGCTGGTCCCTCACCAACCTGGCCCCCCCCCCAATGGTCAGGGCCCATTCTCAAACCCAAGTCACCGGTACTGCAAGTGGTAGCCATATCTCTGCATTAACAAGCTGGCCCCAAACGGTTAACATTTGTTCTCTTGAATTATTTCCTTGTTTTTGATTTCTCTCATACCTTTATAATTAAGCAATAAGGCATGACCAGGGGTTATGTTAATGATCTGTTAATCACCCTCTAGGGATGTAATTTGGCACGAGGCGTAGCCAAGTGCTACATGCCCCTAGAGGGTGATTGACTGACCATTAACATAACCCCTGGGAGTGCCTTACTACTATTATAATAAATATGTTTTTTTAAATAGTGTTAAACCTTGTTCAGCATATGATTAGGCTGTACATGTATGTTAATCAAAGATTAACATAGGGCTAATAGAATGTTTACAACCAATCAGAAAGCTCTGTTTCTCAGACCCTTTTTATAATTAACAGTGAGATGTATACAATTCTAAGGTATCAAATCAACGCCTGCCCTCTCCTCTACCAATTCTTTAACATTAAATCTTGGTATAATACCTGCGTCCTCTGCTCAGACTGCTACTGTACCGGACGAAGAGCCCTGTAAGTACGTGTACTGTAACACATATGTACAATTTCTTTGTTTGCCTAATTAAAAGGTATAGGTATCCCAAGCTGCAATGAATCCAGTATTATTTATCTGAAATTTGTGACCTGGTGTGGCTACATGGTGCTACAAGCACCTCATGTGCAGATGTCTCTAGGGGGATGGTACAAAGGAGGGAACAGAATAAAATACAAAAACAATTGTATAATAAAGTTTAACTTTGAAAGCAGTGGTGGGGGGGCAAATGTATTGGGGAGGCAGTATAGTGCAGTGGTTTAAGGCTCTGAGCTACAAATCTGGTGACAACCAGCAGACCAGACCTGGGTTTGAATCCCACAGCTTCCACTTGCATACTGTGTGACCCTGAGCAAGTCACTTAACTTCCCTGTGCTCCCAGGTCACACCTGTTTCCCTCCTAAGCTTGACATTTTTGTCACAGAAGAAGTAGGATTCAAACCATAAAATTATGTCAGACATACCAATTTAGTTCTCCTTCACAAACTGTTTTTAGCACTAAGTCAAATACTGTAAGAACTTCTTACACTGGTATAGTCATCTTTTAAAAATATGTCCCTGATTTTTGTCTCTTGTCCCTGATTTGTGGGGTACATGATTCAGTGGTACAAGTATAAGTAAATATAAAATACTCTCTTTACCTTGATTTAAACTAAGAATTACTTCTACTGCATTGGAGTGTCAGATGTCATTTCTGAGGGCTCCAGTCTCTGCTGGTCCACTGAACTAGGAGAAATTCATGTTTTTTTAACCCTCTAATCTTCCAACTTCTGAGTGCCCTCCCCCAAATCCCCAGCCTTCCCCAAGTACTTACTCCAGCCTCCTTTTCGGATGTCAGTGTGGCTCAGTTGGTAGCATATCCGCCTCTGGACCAGAAGGTTGTTGGGGTTCTTGTCCCACACCGGGACTGGACTCGTACCTAAAAATGCTGGCATCCAAGTGCAGTATTGGGGGGGGTGCTGTACTGCTGGGGTGTGCCGTCCTGCAGATGAGACATTAAACCGAGGTCAGTTCTACCCATCTTGGTGCTGTCCTGGTGGAAGTAAAAGAACCCGAGGCACTCTTTGCAAAAGAATAGGGGACATTCCTGGTGTCCTGGCCAACATTCCCCCTTCCATAAACCGGATCATGCAATTGTCCAGGCTGTGTGTGGGTGTTGATGTGCGATATGGCCACCACTACCCATTCACTCACTTCACTACCAGTCTAGCATTGCTTGTAAAGCGCTTTGGGATACACTGTGTATGAAAAGCACTATATAAATGCTGAATCATCTTATTTTTCTTCTTCTTCCTTTGTTCCCTCACAGCATATCCTCCTTGTCCAAGTTCCTGGGGGAGTGCAATTTTCTCCACAGGGTCATGATCCACTCGGGATGGGGGTTACATAGGCAGCAGTGCACGGCCTACAGAAGTGACCGAAGTCACATTTTGTAGCCACTAGCCAGCAGAGGTAGTGACTCTAAAAATCCACTCGCCCCACAGACCTTTCTACTGGCCCAACTGGGGTACTTATTGAAATATCACCTTTTCTAATACAAACCCACAGAGCTACTTAAAAAATCATTTTACTAGCCTGATACAAAATCTAAAATCATTTGGCTAGTGGGCCAGTGCCAGTTTTGACCTCTGCTACAGGGGATTAGACATCATCCTGCAGTCTGGGTTTTTCCCTACCATTTTTCTCCCCTTTGGCTTGCCAGCATGCAGTGATGTATATGCATACATGCACAGGTGCGTAGGCATGTATCAGGGTCCAGTAGCACTCTGTCCCCTTTGTTAACCTCCACTGGCACTGCACTACCATGCAGCCTTCGCTGGGCAGCAGGCGAAAAGCAGAGAATGGAATCCCCCCTCCCCAAAGAAGAAGCTCTGTCCTGTAGGACACTCACTGCTCCTTCCTTGACCAGCCCCCAGCAATAAGATGTTGTTCCTGAACCCGGGCCACCAGAATAGCAAGCGGAAATGTTTACCACTGCTATGCCTGGCCAGTTCCGAGGTGTTCATTTTTAATGGTCCAGGACAAAAAAGTCCTTGGATTCAGGACCCATGGAGTATTCAACCCTTGCTGTTAGTCTTTTGCTGCCAAGAGTTTCTGCAGAAACAAACAAAATGTGTTCCCAACTGTATTTACACGTGAAAGGATGGTTCCTTTCAAGTAGACTAGTCCAGCATACTTGTTAACCTTTGTGGCACTCTGCTTTAACACCACCAACCACAATCAGCACCACCACAGACAACCAACAAGAGGGCACAACCCACCTCCGTATCACTATTCTCACCACTTCCGGAGTCCAAGAAGTAGCCAGCAGCCTCACATTCTGACAATCTCATCTGCACGTTTCAGAAGAGAGCTTTAATCACTCCTCAGCACTTCCATAAAAAACACTGATTCATCCGTGTGGGCAGGCGGGAGAAGTGAGAGCCTTATCCACCTCCAATTACAGCTCACCATACAAGACAAAAAGTACCGACCTCTTCCCCTCGAGGGATTTGTTCAGATTTCATCACTTTATGTTTTGTTTGGGAATCTGAATTAGAAACCTGGTGTTGTTAAAAATGCCAACGGCTACACTGTGCATGCCTCTCAGAAGATACAGGCGCCAGAATTCAAGCTATTTTCTGTTTTCACAGCAGAACAGCTAAACGCAGCATGGCAACAAAGCAATCTCGCAGTGCACAGCCTGTACTGCTTTTAAGGTAGCAGTGCCTGCTGTGATGAAAATTTGGAACCTAAAATGGGGAAGCGCCTTCTTCTAAGACAGGAGAAAAGGACAATCAGAAATGGTACATGTGAAACTTTAGCAGTACTGTGCTCCGTGGCTTCAAGCTCTGACCAGGTGACCCGAAACAGAAATGGGCACTATATAAAGTAAGGATGTGAGAACCACAAAAGGTTCTGATAAATAGTTCTGATTGTTATCCAAGCCTTAGGACTTTCAGGTTATACAAGCCATAGATTCAGTCACAGGACAACATCGACATTACTGTGCAGGACTTTAAAGTGTAATGACAAAGCAGAATTTATTTTATTTTATTTTTTTTCACACCACAATTGCAACTCATCTGAGGACCTGATGGGTTCAAGTTCATTACAAAAATTGGGAACACTAATAAAAACATCTACAAATAATCCCAAAAGACTATACACTTCAAATGCCGCTCAATACATACAGTCATATCATATCAAGTTTTTTCCTTTAAAAGGGACATTGTCAACCATTTTTGCACCATATTATTTCTAGATGAAAACCCACACTATGCGATGGTACATGCTCTCCAAAATCCATTGATGTTTGTTTGGTGGTTTTATTTGCTTCCTTTCTTAGTAGAACTGAAATGCATGCTAATGGTGTCATTATACCCAACCTTGTTTAGCTTCAATCCTTCATCCACTCCCCCTGCATACTTTCTGAACACACCTTTGCAGAGATATTAACATTTTGCATAAATTACATGTGCTACTCATTGCAATGTAATATCTTGTCATACTGACAAGTTCATTTTATACAAATAAAAAACGTATTTTTCCAGCTTTTGTTTTATATTGTTTTGATCTGACATTTTTTCTGCTTTTGCTTTACATGTTGTTATTTGACTTTTTTTTGTTTTACTTTTGCTTTATACATTTGTTATCTGACACACACACACACAAAAAACAAACCAGAATAATGTTATGGCAGTATAACCTAGAGCTTAGAGGACCAAGCTGTGAATGAACTTGGTACATCTAGCAGACCTGGGTTTGATTCCCATAACCTTCACTTGCTTACTGTGCGACTCTGAACAAGTCACTTAACCTCCCCAGTGCTCCCGGGCTACCCCTGAAAACGGGCACCTGTGCTGAGCGGGCCTTATTACGTGGTTACCAAATTAAAAAAAACAAATAAGAAACTATATACTAACCAGCTTTTTGCCCCAAGTATCTGCTAGCCAACGGCCATTTACTATTAAAACGATGTCCCTGCTGATTAAGGGAACTGTGTCCGCCCCAGTGTTAGTTTAACTTGCATGTGCCCCACTCTGCCCTCTTCAGAGCTTTAATTACTTTCTTCTACTGTTTCCACTGATCCAGTTTCTGAATCACTTTGTGGGTCTTCTTGGAGACCCCACCCCCAGTCACTGCACATACATGATCCGGGGCTGCCAATGTAAATCCACTGTTATGCTTTCTATATGAAAAGTGGATGCAATTCTGGTTAAGCAGCCTTCAACAGTTGGGAGGTGCTGAGACAACCAATTGCTAGCAACACCTTTAACTGCCGGCAGCAGCTGTATGATGTTCGCAGTATGAAGTGGCAGAAGGACTCCCCTACACAAGCCCAGTAACATAGTTTTATTAAATGAAAAAGGAATTGTCAAGTGCCACATTCTTTCTGCTGCCTGATGTTCTTCCTGCCGATGCAAAACAAGAATAGGACAATCCCAGAACATGTGCAAAAGAGTTCCCCTCGCCCCACACTCCTTCCAGCAAAGGTCAGACCCCCAAAGTACCCAAATGTTTAGTTCTCTCTGGAGTGAGGAAGAATCTGTGTGTAATCTTCCACCTCTATTCCCACCAGGGGAGGAGGATATGAGGTTCACCATCATTATGATGTTTTCCCAGTCAGGATCTGATTTATAAATAGTTTCCTGGGGCTCTGCTTCCCATTTTTCTTTAACAAATTTAATGTCCACCCTTTGAGCTTGTAGTAGGATCCTACAGTATACAGCACTGAGATGGATCTCTGCTTAGCTCCCAGTTTAACTGACCAGTACCAAAATTCTTCCAGAAATGTCAGGTCACTTGAAATCTGGCTTGTCCTGCCCCTGAGCTTAAGAAGTGTCTCAATTTGAAGGAATCTATAAAAGTCCTTGTTAGTTAAGCCACAGTACTCTTTTCTATGATCAAAAGACACTACAGTCCCCTGTGATTCCAGCTGTGCAAATCTGGCGATTGCCTTCTGATTCCACTGACAGAAACCTGCATCAGGTTCAGAACCTTTTACAGAACAAAACTTCCTTAGCTATCAGTTTCCAACTGTAAAGAGTTATCAGAGAAGGAAAAGGAATCTTAAAAACAGCTGGGAGGGGTACTACAGTAAATGCAAGTAGTGTCATACAGCTAGTCAGTACCACTTGTCTAACACCTCTATGAGTATGACCACCCAATACAGCTCAGGCTCACTGGTTTCTTTCTGTAACTCCAACCCATAGACAGGGTTGGCAGATAGGATTGCCAGTGGACCTTTCTCTCCCTCAGTGCTGGTCACAAGGCTCGGTAACCACTGGGATCTTCCCGCCAAGGCTTCCACAGAGGTTGGACATAGACTTGTAACTCAGGGGCACAGGCCACTCCCTCTGTGGATCATGCCATTCTTCTTCCTGCCCCCATGAAAGCAGGTAGTGTGCTACACAGGTGTGTCGCTATGTGACAGTGGCACAAGCTTTTCTTCATTCAGCTTTGTTGTTCTCATGGCTTCCTCCTCCTCTCTGCAGTCTGCAGTTAGGTTCTCTCAGCTTGTGGTGCTATGCAGCTTCACCTTAATTGGCTCTGTCCTGCGTTGGGGCTGGCTATCTCTCCTCCTGGCTGAAGGCCTCCCAGATAGAACTCAGTTGACAGTTCTGGACACTCCCCCCACCACAGGGTTCCTTCCCTTTCCCAGTGGGACCACCCAGGAAGTCAGAAACCCATCACAACAGCCTCAGCTGACTGCAATCCAGAGCCGCCTCCGGCATCAAAAAAGGACTACCCAAGGAGAACGACGTGGCAATGGTAGCATTGGCCATGCCCAAGTGCAACCTTGGCTGAACCCAGCTTCAATGCACACTATGCCAGTTCGCCTGATTCTCCTGGACAACCTGTGAGTAGTGGGCTTGAGAGAGGCCAGAGAGCCCACATATTCCATGCCTTCAACCACCCAGCAGTGGTGCACATGCAGGGGTGGGTCTTAGGGTGTTCTTCACCATGGAACTTTCTAGCAGGTGTCATTTTGTTAGCATGCCATAAAACCGCCACCTTCAGCTCTAACCAGATGGGTTAATTAGCAGTTGGTTGCTCTTTGCTTCATATCAGTGAGGAACCCTGCCACAATCCTCCTGGCCTCTAGAGAACTGTTTTTTTACCAGTCAGTCAGCTCGGGATTGCTACCCTACCCTCATCATCTAACCTGCTGGCAGCTGGGGCAACACTCAGCCGAGGAGGAGGAGCCCTGCAGCCTTGACTCCCTTACCTGTGTCTGCAATCACTGCTCAGAGTGCACAATTCCCTTGGGTTAGAAGAGTGTGCAGGAGCTGCTGTCTGGAGCATCTTGTTTTCCTCCGTCTCAAGGCTGCAGACTACCTCCCTGATACACAGTGTCTCTGGTTACTTGGGTCCTGAGTTGACTACTTACCATTGAGCCGTGCTGTCTATGGACAAGTCAGGGAACAAGTTACACGAGGCCAAATCTTTCAAGGGTAGCAAATGTCTGAAGTGTAATTTCTCCCTCTTAGCCCCTTGCAGGATCACTGTGCCTCAAATATGACACTGCAGCAGAATCAACATTTTCCAGTTAATCTACAGAAGGGGACCCCACCACAGCCAGTCACAGGCACAAACTGGACGAGCAGTCACAGCTTCAGCTAGCCCCAGAAATCATCCCCAAACTGAGCAGGGTCTTTGCTCTAGACCAAGCATGTGCTGATCTACAACCCCCTTAGAAACATAGAAACATAGAATTTGACGGCAGATAAGGACCGCTTGGCCCACCCAGTCTGCCCACTTCCCTACCTAATGGATAAGCTGCAGATCCTAGTTAACCAGCAGCCTACTTCTTTCTACCCCCACCCCCTAGAATTGCCTTATGGCTGTCCCATGCATGCTTGAATTCAACCACTGTTTTTGACTCCACAACCTCCTCCGGAAGGCTGTTCCATGCATCCACAACCCTCTCTATGAAAAAAATACTCCCTTCATCTCCACAGCAAAAGGCACACTGAAGTATGTTCACAGGTGTGTTCCGGGAGCACAGGTGAGCTACATATCTTGCTCAGGGTGCCACAGTTTGCAAGTGGAGGTTGTGGGAATCAAACCCAGGTCTGCTGGCTGTACCAGGCTCATTCATAGCTCGCTGCTCTAGCCTCTAGGAAAATACTTCCAGCAACATTCTTTATTAAAGGAGAACTATGCTGAACATATATGTCATTTCCCCCTGTAAAAGCCACATTTTAAATACTAGTTTCATTTCTGCTACTGTTCCATTTTTAGTAGCATTTTAGTTATCCTAGTGGGGTTTTCTCATTTACACACAAGTAGCAAGTGCCATTTTAGAACTGTATGATGTAGTTTATGTCCTTTGCTCAGCACTTCCATTGTTGACACAATGCATCCATGTTCTAATGTAGAACTCTGTGGCTGGGAGGGACATAAACTACATCATACAGTTCTAAAATGGGAGTGTAGATAAGACACAATGTGTTTCCTAAAAGGCCCATATAGAAGGAACAATAGCAGAACTGGAACCAACAGCTGCTACGGGGAAAGATGGCTTACAGGTTCAGCACAACTCTCCTTTAGCAACAAGATTCGGCAGCAAATACACTCCTCATTCGTGCACTTCATCTACTGCTGCCGTCTGTTTACACATGACAGCATAATCCTCTGCTTGCTATGCTAGAATTATTTCCACAGCAACTTACTGTGATGTCATAAAGAAGGGATATTTATTTTAATTTATTTTTTTCATTTATTGAATTCTTGGATAACACCTGTGAGCGGATGCACTTTTGTAGGTTCCACGTCAGTTGAACAGAAAATAGCAGAGAACAACAATTTATACATTTACAGAGATGGTACAGTAAGTTACAGAAAGGTTCACACAAGTAGACATTGCTGAGAATATGATGTTACATGCGGCCAGGCAACAAAGAAGGGCAGACAAGATGGACCGATTGTCTTTTTCTGCCGACAGTGTCCATTTTCTATGTAACAGGAACAAATAAAGTCCAAACAGCAAAGATATTGTTTTACGAGCATTTACCCTAGAAAAAAATTATAAATGAAAGGAGAAATACTGAAAATATATGGAATATAAGTGGAATTGTTTCTAAATGTTGCATTGGATACTTGCACCTGTACAGAATGCATAGCTACAATGTCTCTATTGGACTATAGTATCTATAGATATTTACGGCTATGTTATTTTACCTTAAAGAGCAGGGAAAACATATTCAGAGCAGGCCCGTTGCACGTGCGTGCAAAGATGCATCTCACAGAATAGAAGTGCCAGCTGGATCTGAGGGGATATTCAAACAATATGTGCGATCAGGACTGATTGCACATACTGTATGAATATCCAACACTGGTTGCGCTGCCCAGAGTGATCGGGCGCCATGTCCTGGGCAGCGCATCCAGGGCGGGTCTGACCACCACCATTGGGAACTGTGTGGCGCATACCTGGATGCACCATGACCCCAAGGGCAATATTCATCCTGAATATGTTAATGAGCTCATTGGGCATGCATGGCGCAATGGGGCTTCATGCATGCCCATCATGGGCTCATTAGCATGGCTGCATCTGGCTGAATGTGCCAGGCCATCCCCAACCCACGGCACGGAAGCACTATGTGGCACCCACACCATCCCATTCCAGGTGTATCGCATCACCCCATCCCCATACACCTAGTGAGGGACATAGCCCTCCCAAACCCTGTTCCATAGCGTAGGGTTCCCCTCTCATCCCCAATCGAAACATACATCATGCCTGACCCCATATTCCATAGTGTAGTGTGCCTCCAACCTGGCCACGCTCTCCGATCAAACTGGAAGCAGCCCCCTGCCCGGCCCCAATCCCCAACTGGAATAAAAAAAAAAACCCACCCGGCCTGAACCCTGGTGTCTGCAATTGATGACAATCCTCCCTGTAGTTTCATAGTGCCGTGGCCCCCTGACCCTCCCACCCTATCAAGTCTGTGGGCCCCACCCCAGCCCCCCATCCCAGCCAGAGACGGCAACTGGCTTAGCTCTCACACATCTCCACAGCCAGTTGCCGACTGAACTGTCATTGACTGAGTACTGTGCAGAGTACGCAGTCAATCAATGAGTGCATACTCTGTACAGTACATGGTCAATGACAGTTCAGTCGGCTGACCAGCCCCGCGGAGTTGTGCAGAGGGCTGGGCCAGTCACCAGCTCTAGCTGGAAATGGGGAGTGGGGTCAGGCCAGACCTGATGGGGTGGGAGGGACAGGGCCACTGCACTATGGAAATATGGGGCAAGGGGATTGTCACCTATTGCAGACATCAGGGTTCAGGGGCCAGGCGGGGGATGTGTCTCTTCTGATCAGGGATCGGGGCCGGGTGGGGGGCACACTACACTATGGAATATGGGGGTTGGGCATTCGGTTTGATTCACTTGGGGATAGGGGATAGGAGGGGGTGCCACTATCCCGCTGGGGCTGGCAGGCTGCTGTGCACAAGTCTGCACTTCCACAGCCTGCCTGTGGGTGGCTGGCCAATTTAGGCCTGCTTTTTGCAGCCTATCTCTGCGTGGCACACATCCGGCCCTTGCGGGGCATATTCCCAATGAATACGCCAATGCATGGCATATTCATAGGAATGCCCCCTCTACACGGGCTGAATACATTAAGTTTGGGCCATGGCCCATGTGCTTTAGGGCGGCCCATCTCCCTTCTCTGAATATCGCACTGCGGCGCATTTTTGGAGTTGTGCGGCGCAGCTCTCTTTTCTGCCGGGATGCTACGTTTATCATCTCCTTTGAATATGGGGGCCCAACTCTGCACTTCAGAATCTGCTTTCCCAAATAAGATGTTTCAGTTGTTAAAGTTTACTGGAGAATACATTTTTTCATTATCAATGTCCCTTTCCAAGATTTACAGCTCATCTAGATAGTCCATCTAAAACTTGTGCATAGAAAACATTTGCCTCACCTCTGTTTTATTTATTTATTTATTTGTTTTTGTTGACTGGGTAAGCGCACTAGACAAATCCTGCCTATTTTCAGGCACTAGACCCGTGGGAGGGGGACACAGATGAATGCCAACTGACCTTGAACCAGATTAAGCTGCTGGTGGTATTTTTAGTGAATTTAGTGTTAAAGAGATGTTTCAATATGAAAACCCATTACTTTATGCAGATGATAGTCTTTTTAAGCAAAAACGGAATGTTTTGTAGATGTTCACTACAGGAGGGAAGGGATAGAAAATCATGCTGACAGGTGGCCAGTCGATCCTTCCCACTTCCCCCCGCTCAGATGTTTTGTGACATCTAACCAAGAAGAGCATGGGGGCATTCCACATACAAGTCAATGGGGACATTTTTCAGAGCTGTTTTATATTAATTAAAGCAATCTTTGATATAAATGAAAGCCATCTCTCAACTAATAAAACCCCTATTAGTTGAAGACTGTCTTTCATTTATATCAAAGATTGATTTAATTAATATAAAACAGCTCTGAAGAATTCCCCCATTGACTTATGAGAACTCCACTCTTTCCTGGTTAGAAATCAGAAAACATCTGAGCGGGGTTGTGGCAGATCGATTAGTGGAAGGGATCGGTTGGCCGTCTGTTCTGCACAATTTTTGGTCCATTCTGTCCTGTAGTGGAAATTTTCAAAACATTCTGATTTTATTTAAAAAGACTATCGCCAGCATAAGGTAATGGGTTTTTGTATTGAAAAAACATTTTTTTAAATATTGGAACTTCCCCTTAACCTCACAGTGCCTTTGTTAATGACATCACAGTGCTCCCCACAACAGATTGTGACATCACAAACAGTGATTGTGTGGTTAGCAGGGGAGATTCAGATATATTTTGAAAGACTCAGTGAAATAACTGCTACAGTAGCTACAATATTTAGGAGACCAACAGCAGGGGAAACTAAAAAAATAACACAGAACCAGAGAACAATGAAGTTACAACATAATTGGTGTACAGCTAGTGCGTTTACACTTTTTATTACAATAGAGAGTTGCTCTTTAAGCGCTACTATATTCATTTATTCTTTGCTACTATGTTACTCTGTTCATGTACTACTGTATTTCTTTGTTCTGTACCCATTTGTTACATCGCCCTCATGCCCCACCCCCACCCTTCCAGGTATGGATTAATTCTCCAGTAGAACCATGCTGTGTCGTGGCTTAATGCTTACCTAATGCATGAACTGCTGTTGTACAAAGTTGTGTTTTTACTACTGCTACTTATGTATCTCTGCTTGCACCCTCCCTGGTCATGCCTGACAACAGACATTTTATATCCAATGTTCTTACCTGCTAAACAAAAATAAATACATACTTTTCCTAATGTTTTCCCAGAGCTGTCCCTGCAGCCCACCAGCTGTTCTTGGTCCAGGACTCGCCCCTGCCTCCTTCTTTCGTGGGTTGCCTTCCATGGCAGGGCCAATGGGGGCAAGCCTGACCCCATCCCCTGCACAGACTGACATCAAGTGGAGAGGGAAACTGAAGTTGACGGTGTGGGGCCTTCGAGAGACCAGCGCCATCCTGTTGCAGTCAAGGCTTTTCTCACTTTCTTCCCCATCCCCTGGGATGCCAGGGGTGAGGGTGGGTAAGCATGCAATGCACAGTACCAGCAGGTGGTCCTCTCGCAGCACCACTGTGCATCTACACCTGTGATCACCCAGGTGGTGTTAGTGTACAGTAACAGCTTGTGACACCCACCCTCCATGGAGGATGGCGTCCGCTGGGATGCTCGATCCTTATCTCCCTAGCTGGTCCCCCCAACAACCCTGGCTCATCCCTGAACCCATGTCATTGGCAAAACAAGCAGTAGCCCTACTGCTGCGCCAACAGGCCACCATGCCAGTAGTTGTTTAAGCAGGCAGCCATGGAACAGTCACTGGTTGCATACATACAGCTTTCAGAAGTGCCAAAGCTTCTACTTGCTTGATGGACCAAGAGGGTCCTGATGGGTGCCATGGACCCATACCACCTGCAAGAGCACCCTCCCTTTGCAGGTGCAAAAATAGGGGATGGAATTAGCTTTGGGAGCCCCCCTGCAAGACAGGTCATGGGGGTTGTATACAACCCACCTTCGTCTTTTACTCGATACCATATGAACATTTTATTTTCAATATAACCCCTTGTGTTTTTTTTGTTATTGTTTGTCTGATTGACAGAGATAGCAATGTTAGTCCTTGGGGTGCTTTTGCCCATCCAGCCCATGTCTATCAGCCTCTGGTTAGCCAGACCACACCTTGGAAAATAATGTTACGACAATATGATGCCAAATCTGAAACTCCGAAGAGCCTAGTACGGGTATGGATAAAAACCAGACTGCTGGCCCTGGACAATATCAGTAAAGGCAGGACTGCCGCATCCAACCAGACTGGCCAGACCTGCAAAATTCAAACAACTTACACCCAGCTCGGCTCATCTGGCTGAACTGACCAGTCTGGCTTTTAATGATCTGGTCCAGTCTAGGTGGTCTAGTTTTAACCAAGTCCCCTGTCGTCAGGAGTTAAACTGGGCAGGAGCCCACAGGAACTCAGTTCAACCACACCCGTACAAAAACTGCATGACAGTTCATGCACCTCTGTCATCTTTCTCAGCTGAATACTGTAGGAGAGACCTGCCACCTGGAAATGACAGCTCCACTCACCTAAAAATCTACGTGACAGTTCCTCAACGTCAACATTTCCAACCTAAACCACTACACCCATGTAGACCTTCATTGCTTTTTGGCTTCAAACATGACAATAATTTAAAAACTCAGTTTAAAAGTAAAGTGGTACCATAGCTGGAAACCCCCACCTAACCCAATCAGAAGGCTCCACAGTGCATACTGTTTACGTTTATTGCTGTTTGACTTTTAAACATGACAGCTATTTAAAAAAAATTAAAGCGGTACTCTAGCTGGGAGACCCCACTCAATTATCAATCAATCAAAATCTTTATTTATCCAGGCGGGCACCATTGAGCAAGGCTCATTTGCAGGGTGGACCTGGTCATGAATACATCAAAGTACAGTACAGAAGCAGGTGTACAAAAAGCAATAATATACAAGGAAGAAAAAGTATATACAGTGTATACAGTACAGTACAAGGTTGAAATAAATTAAAAAAAACAGCATTATTTTATGATTGAAGAAGTCAGCAGATGTACAATCAACCATAGGCATACAGGGGTTATAAGCAGAGATCTTTTGAGTGAGGCAGCCGGCAACTACACCTATAGGGCAAAGAGGTATGGGGTGGCAGGTTAGAGAGGTAAAGAAGAGGAGGGATACATTACCGACGACTGGGGAGAACATTGGGCTAAAACCACAGAAAGTGACGATGGCTGTCGTGTACTTGTTTATTATGATGATGAAGAAGGAGGAGTAGATAATTGGGACACTATCATGGATGGGGTAGGACTTTAGCCAGGCTGGAGCAGACAGGGAAGGGTGGGTGCAGCAAGAAGAGTTAATAGGGAAAGAGTGAGAGCCAGGGGTAGAAACATGGCAAGCGTCAGGCTGGAAAGGGGGAGTTCCGAAATTAGTGGGCTAGCGGTGAGGAAAACATTTGCAAGGTGCTTTCATGTAGCGATCATAGCGCGCCTTGAATATATTCAGACTAACAGGGCAGCTCAGCTTCAAATTCCTTTGTAAACCATTCCACAATGTGGGTAAAGAGAAGCTTAGAGCAGCTTTGCCGAAAGGAGTTTTGACCCTTGGAACTTAGAAGGCAACTGGGGAATAGCTCCTTAGAGTGTAGGTGCTTAACACACTCCGGGGGAATACAATCTGAGACATATGAGGGGAGCTTGTGGTCACCACTCTGAAGGCCCATAGGGCGGCGTTTCTATTCCTCCTATAGTGAAGGGAAGTCCAGCCTAACGAAGAGTACAGGGAGCAGTGGTGTGTGGAAAGTGGAAGGCCAGTAATGAACCTGATAGCTCTGTGGTAGAGGGTGTCCAACTTAGCCAGTGCAGTGGCTGTAGAGCAGGTCCGCGTAATCTATTAGCGGCGGGTGGGGGCAGCAAGCAATGGCAAAGTTCGCTGATGCCTTCCTGAAACCATTTATGGCAGAAATCGCTCCCTAAGCAAGGCTGTGACAGGGAGGGACCCTGCAGACTCTGAATGCAAAGCCTAAACTCCGTCACACCGCAGCACTGCGCACACACAAAACCCCATGATTTATGATGAACAGTTACAATGGGCCGAGCAAGCATCCTCCTTATCAGGGGAGGAGGAGGGGGGCTGCCTGCCAAACTTTGCATTGATTTAACAGCTCAGCTCTGCTCCCTCTCTTTAGATAAGCTCCCCAGCTCCGATGCTGCGTTACCATTTGCAGAGAGAGGCTGAAGTAAAATGAAAAACAGATGGTTTTACCTGCAAAACGAGTTTCCATTTCATCTCCCACTGACTTTTTTTTTAATCAGCTGCAGTTCTCTGAATGTACTTGCACAGTAAAACGTTGCTGCTACACTAGTCCACAGATCGCGCTCCTGGGCACGCAACCTGCGCTAGGGTACTCCTTGTATTATCCATGCCAGAGTTAAAAAGAGAAATCTCGTTGCTATGGTCAAAAGAAAAAAAAAAACACTCCTTATTTCTGTTGCTCGCTTCCTTCCCAGCCAGCTGGGTCTGTGCACCGTGCAAGCTGCAAGGTCGCTTGCTGCCCGAGCGTCTGTTATTTTTTGGTGTGTGACTCTTAGCTGGTAAGCACTTGCCCTTCGGTCGCTCCCTCATTTCCTGTTGAACAATATTGAGAGTGAAATTCACAGAACTGAGATTCGAGACTTCCTTGCAGCTGAAGGGTATTTACACTGAAGAAGGGGAAAAAAAAAACAAAACACGGAACAGAGCTAAACAATGAGAGCGACGTATGGCTCCCACTTAACTGTGTAGGTAGGTACACATAACGGTTGTGTATGGAGAATCACAGCAAACCCCTCTTGCGACTCTTCCAGTGGGGACCCTATACTCCATTTTTGGGGGAATTAGTCTTAGGGTGAGGGTCACAGCAAACCTTCCTTGTGACTTCTTCAATAAGAACCATACATTTGTGGGGGGTAAGAGGTGGGAGAGGCAAAATTGGTCCCAAGGGCACCCTACCTATTCTGCCACCCACTCTGCCACTGATTGGTTGGGCTGTACCATGACAGGTGCCTTGGGAGTTTCTGACCAATCCATTGATGCCTCATTGTTTCTACAAGGAACTGGAATTAATGAATGAGTCAAACAATAATGTATTTATTTAACTGCAGGCGATGTGGTTTGCTAGTTAGAGAATTGGCTTGGGACCCAGGTGATCACAGGTTCAGTCCTACCATATCCAAATACTCACTGTGTGTGACCTTCAACAAGTCACTTAATCTCCTAGTGCCTCCAGTCCACCTACAGCTATGAAAATGGGTAGAAACAGGATCCCACAGAAAACAAGATGCTGCATCTCAGTTATCCTGCATAAATAAATTGAAACAAAAAAATAGTCTTAAGTGCTTTGCACACATGCATCACCCCCTCCCCCACGGAGGTTAACTGACTAGCTCAAAGTCACACAGTGAGTAGTAGGTTCTGGTGGGGTATGGAACTGGGATCTCCTGGTTCCCAAGCTAGCACTGTTGCAGTGGTGAGAGGGTGGGTGAGGGGGTCAGTGAGAGAAAAATGGCAGCCACACTCTCAAACCCCACACAACAAGCCAGCTCTGCACACCAGAATCCTTCAGGGGCACCTTCTCAAGGACTCCACCACAGGGGGAAAGCTGTAGGGGACTTCAGCAGCAGTTAGAGTGTTGGGGTGAGAAGTCACTGGGAAACGGCTTAGATGGGGGCATCTAGCCAAAAGTAGTGAAAAGAGCAGGTCAAAAAATGCATTCTGTGCTCTCTTCATGGCTCTCTGGTTTGCTGTTAAACTCCACATTGGTGCCACTGCTTGTCTATTCTGCACGTGGGCGGGGCTTGGTAACATGATTGTCAACAGCGCTCAGTAAACTTTCTCATATTGCAAATGTGTTGGTAATGTGCAGTTCTATGACCTCTTAGGTAGTAACAACAGGAAAATTACACTGTCATTGTAATGTGTGGTTTATATAGAGGATAATGTATGGTCATCGATGGTTAACCGGTTTGTTAACCATCGAGAGGTTGCCAGGGCGACTATGTAAACCTCGAGAGCGAAGCTCAAGAGGTTTAAGTCGCCATGGCAACCTCGAGATTGGTTAAAAAACGGTTAATCATCGATGTACCATACATTATATGTTATAGTATATGGTACTATTTAGGTTTTTAAGAAAAAAAAGCAGTTCCTTACTGCAGTTTTGTTTCAGTCACCACCGCTCTGCCCTCACCACCGCGGCTGTTTCAAAGCCATCTGATCCAGTTGCGCGCATGCCAAGACTGTTCCCGGTTGTTAACCCATCGATGTGATGTACCATCGATGGGTTAACAAGATCGCGATGTCACATCGATGGTAAAACGTTGTTATAAAAAGATAGATTTCTACCTATAACAACGTTCTACCATACATTATATAGATATTACACTGTCATTGTAACGTGTGGTTTATATAGATATTACACTGTCATTGTAACGTGTGGTTTATGTAGATATTACACTGGCATTGTAACGTGTGGTTTATATAGATATTACACTGGCATTGTGACGTGTGGTTTATATAGATATTACACTATCATTGTAACGTGTGGTTTATATAGATATTACTCTGGCATTGTAACGTGTGGTTTAAATAGATATTACACTGGCATTGTAACGTGTGGTTTATATAGATATTACACTGTCATTGTAACGTGTGGTTTATGTAGATATTACACTGGCATTGTAACGTGTGGTTTATATAGATATTACACTTGTAAAGCTGCTGAGTTATACTGCCAGGCACTCACTGTAACAGCTGGATGTATAGATAAGTACGTGCTTGAAGAATTGCCTGGGGGGGAAACCCGGAGGTAAATCATATCTGATGACCTAAAAGCAGCAAGGCAGTGTGACAAGGTAGTCAGGAGGGCTAGTGGGATGCTGGGGGGTATAGGGAGGGGCATCACCAGCAGAAAGAAGGAAGCAGTGTTGCCTCTGTATAGATCGCTGGAAAGATCCACCCCACCTAGAGTACTGTGTCCAGTTCTGGAGATCACATCTCCAGAAGGACATAGAGTGGATGTGGTCCAGAGGAGGTAACGAAAATGGTGCAGGGTCTATATCAAAAGCCCTACAAGGAGAGACTAAAGGACCTCGATATGTACACCCTGGAAGACAGAATGGAAGGGGGGGTATGATAGAGACATTTAAATACCTCACAGGTTTAAATAAGGTACAGGAGGGAAGTATTTTTCAGATGAAAAGGTGCTCAAGAACAAGGGGACATGCTATGAAGCTGGAGGGGATTGATTCAGAAGAGATGTAAGGAAGTACTTCTTCACTGAAAGAGTGGTGGATTCCTGGAACAGCCTACCAGCAATGGTCCCGGGGGGCGAAAACAGTGGTGGGGTTCAAGAATGCATCAGATAGGCACACAGGAATCATAGTGGAAAGGAAGTGGGAAGGGAGAAAGAGCTACAGATCAAGTATGATCTGCAGCAGTAGCCTATGTAGAGAAAAAAGGGCAAACTGAGTGAGCCAAGTTGTCCTTATCTGCCCTCAGATTCTACATCTCTATGCCACCAGAGAAGAAAATCAATGACAATAAAAAAAACGTTTTGCGATTCTGTTGATTTGATTTATGTAGACTCTGTCAACGCTTTTGCATTCAAAGCCTGTGATATCAAGTTAGAGCACAGATAGTGACGAGAAGCAGTCAAATGTGGGTGATGCCATAAAACATGTAGGATGCGATTAAAAGTATTCAAAACATGGAGGGTGGGAGCCCAGTGGCACTGAGGGTTGAGTGAGGTGCTGGATGCCACACCTTGCTCCATGCCGGCAACCCGGGTTAGGGAGCGGACTCGGGTCACTGGTGGGTCGGCCGGTGGGAGTAAGGCATGAGCGTCCCATGACGACTCACCTACTCCGGGGAGGGCTGAGGCCATAGCCTGAACACTTGTCCGACTCCGAGCGGAGGCTCGGAGTACTGCAAGCCCCTAACATCAGGGGCATGGTCGGCCGATATACAGCGTGACATCGGCGCTTGTTGTCGGGGTCCTACGCTGTAAGGGGTTGGGGAGAAAAATGGAGAAAATGCCTGCCATCGTGGGGAAGATGGAGCCCCTGGACATGTGCCCTCGATGTGCCTTCACCTGCCCGACGGCCCCTGGACTGATGAAAGTTGACTGATGGGGTAAGGGCTCCTGCCTCATCCTCGGGGGTAGCGAGCTCCACATTACAGGATCCATCGAGTCATTCGGCAGGGTGGAAGGTAGAGGGATGTCTACCTTGGGGCTCCTGAAGGGTCGGGGATGGCAGGCTGGGAAAGGCGGATAAATAGCGATTTAAAAAAAACAAACAAAAAAAACATGGAGGGTGTCATTAAATAGGCTGTAATAACAGAACTCAAAATCAGAAAATGTGAAATATTTTTAAATCACTGTAACATGTATATCAATATTGTATAACCTCGCACCGAGTTTTAAATTGTATCAATACAGTAACAAGCTGCATTGCTACAATATGAACATGTACGATACAATACCTATTTATAGTAACACTGTGCCAGATTATATCAATATATTGCTCTCTCCGTCTCTCTTTCTGCTGCCATTTTTTGTTTATTTATGTGGAATTTTTAACCAGGAAAGGCATATTGAGCTGTGACAGCTCATCTCTGTGTGTATCCTGGTGAGTGGGGTGGGTTACATGGACCTGTTTTATTGACAAAGAGGATGTTGCCCATGCCACTGGTGAAACTCCCCTTCTTTCTTTGATAAGTGCCATGGGATCTTTAACTTCATCCTGGACAGTGACCTTGGGCCGAAGAGACCTCCCTCTGTTCAATGACTCATCTGAAGGACAACACCTTAACAGTGCATCACTACCTAGCTGTGCAGGCTGCAATAACAGAGCCCCTATAGTGCTGAGGTATGGTAACAGCAGCATCCTCTAGCTGTGATGTGAGATGTTGCAACTGAAGAACCCTGTAGTGTTGATGAATGGTAACAACAATGCCCTCTAGCTGCGATGCGAGATGTTGCAATAATGTAACCTTATAGTGCTGAGGAATGGTAACAGCAGCATCCTCTAGTGGTGATATGAGATGTAACAATAATAGTCCCATAGTAACAGCAATGCCCTCAAGTTGTGATGTGAGATGCTGCAATAACAGAACCCTATAGTGTTGATGAAGGGTAACAACAATGCCCTCTAGCTGTAATGTGACATGTTGCAATAATATAATCCCATAGTGTTGAGGAATGGTAACAGCAGTACCCTCTAGTGATGTGAGATGTAACAATAACAGTCCCATAGCACTAAGAAATATTAACAGCAGCACCCTCAAGTTGTGATGTGGACGCTGCAATAATAGAACTGTATAGTTTTGAGGAATAGTACCAGCAGCCCCCTTTAGTTGTGATGTGAGACAATGCAATAACGGAGCCATATAGTGTTGAGTAATAGTAACAGCAGTGCACTGTTGCTGTGATATGAGATACTGCAATAACAAGGCCCTATCATGTTGAAGTATTTTAACAACAATATCCTCTAGCTGTATTGTGAAATGGTAAAATACCAGAGCTCTGTAGTGTTGAGGAATGGTAACAACAGCGCCCTCTAACAGTGATGTGAAATGTTACAATTACAGAGCCCTATAGTGGCAGCGCCCTGTAGCTGTGATGACAGATGCTGCAATAACAGAGCCCTATAGTGTTGAGGAATGGTAACATCAGCGCCCTCTAGTTGTGATGCGAGATGCTGCAATAATAGAACTCTATAGTTTTGAGGAATAGTACCAGCAGCCTCCTTTAGTTGTGATATGAGACACTGCAATAACAGAGCCCTATAATGTTGAGGAATGGTAACATCAGCGCCCTCTAGTTGTGATGCGAGATGCTGCAATAATAGAGCCTTATAGTGTTGAGGAATGGTAACATCAGCGCCCTCTAGTTGTGATGCGGGATGCTGCAATAATAGAACCCTATAGTTTTGAGGAATAGTACCAGCAACCTCCTTTAGTTGTGATATGACACACTGCAATAACAGAGCCCTATAATGTTGAGGAACAGTAACAGCAGCCCTGTAGCTGTGACGTGAGATGCTGCAATAACAGAGCTCTATAATGTTGAGGGATGATGACAACAGCAGCACCCTCTTGTTATTATGTGAGATGTTACAGTAACAGATCCCTACAGTGCTGAAGAATGGTAACAGAAGCACCCTCTAGCTTTGATATGAGATGCTGCAGTAACTGAGCTGTATGATGCGGAAGGATTTTAACAACAATTTGCCTGAGCTGCGCTGTAAAATGGTATCATACCAAAGCTCTGTAGTGTTGAGGAATGGTAACAGCAGCGCCATCTAGCTGTGATATGAAATGCTGCATAAACAGAACCCTATAATGGCAGCGCTTTCTAGCTGTGATGTGAGCTACTGCAATAACAGAATCCTATACTGCTGAGGAATGGTAACATCAAAGCCCTCTAGCTGTGATGTGAGATACTGCAATAACATAACTCTACAGTGTTGAGGAATGGTAACATCAGAACCCCCTAGCTGTGATGTGAAATGCTGCATTAACAGAACCCTATAATGGCAGCACGTTCTAGCTGTGATGTTAGATACTGCAATGACAGAACCCTACAGTGTTGAGGAATGGTAACAGCAGTGCCCTCTAGCTGTGATGTGAGATGCTGCAATAACATAACCCTACAGTGTTGAGGAATGGTAACAGCAGTGCCCTCTATCTGTGATGTGAGATACTGCAGTAACAGAGCCCTATAGTGTTGAGGGATGGTAACAGCAGTGCCCTCTAGCTGTGATGTGAGATGCTGCAGTAACAGAGCCCCATAGTGCTGATAAATGGTAACAACAGTGTCCTCCAGCTGTGATATGAGATGCTGCAATAACAAAAGCCTATTACATTGAGGAATAGCAACAGCAACAGCCTCTAGGTGTGATGTGAGATATGCAGTATCAGAGCCCTACAGTACTGAGGAATAGTAACAGCAATGTCCTCTAGCTGTGTTGAGAGATGCTGCAATAACAGAGCTCTATTGTGCTGAAGGAATAGTAACAGCAGTGCCCTCTAGTTGTGATGTGAGATACTGCAACACCAGTGCAATTTATTGTTAAGGAATAGTAACAGCAGTGCCCTCTAGCTGTGATGTGAGATGCTGCAATAACACTGCCTTATAGTACTGAGGAATGGTGACAGCAGTGCCACGCCCAGTGGTGAAAAGCTGATACTGTAAGTAATGGAAAATCATGGGCACAGTCTACCCTCTCAGCTTGAATTTCCATGTAGTGAAATCAATAGAGCTGCTATCTTTGAGACTGTTTGATTCCCAGCAAGGGCATTTGGTGAATTTGTGCACATGACGGGATAAACACAATTGAAATGAGTCAGAAAGACAATGTAGGTGAGTCAGGCTATGAAGAGATCAAAAAAAGATACTATGGGGCAAAGAATGGACCATGTAAACAGAGCAGCTAAAAAAAGACTCCAATAAAAGGGCAGGGGTAGGGCAAAAGGGCTGTGAGAAAAGGGTTTAAATGAAACATAAACAATTTTATTTAAATGTTTTAATGTAATTTTACATTTGAGCATGTGCGAAGTCTGTTTAAAGACTCCAAGGTATTGCTTTATGTGTCTGTTTTCAAATAGTCCTATTTGTCCTCTTTTATGGTATCTTGTTAATGTTGCCTTCTTCCCCATCCAATATTCATTTTTTAATAACATAGGAGTTCCGGAACCCAGTGACATAAGTCAAGCTGAAGCCTACAGTACAGCTTTCTATGCAAGGCTTCCGCTCAGCTGGGGGTTCAAAAGCCTCTAAGTAATTATAACATGAATCTTCGGCAGGAAAAAAGCCACATTGGGAAGGGACCCTGAATAAAAATAGGACTATTTCAAACACAGAAAACAATACACTGGAGATATTAAACAGACTTCATTCATGCCCTAATTTACAATTATACTAAAACATGTCGACAACAGGGTTTCTGTTTCTTTTGGCTCGTATAAGAGGCAGGGAGGAAATACAATCCTGAGAGAAGAGTTGAACACCAGGAAGAATGAAGTCTTAAGCAGGGCAGGGGGAAGTGAACATCCTGAAAGATAATGACAGCAGTTGATCAAGGTCGGACCTTGGCCCGGAGTGCAGCTGACTGCAGCTGGGCTGGGAGGATCATTTACAGCAACACACATTCCTGCTTTTGGGGCACCGCAGCTAGATAGATGCCAGATAGCCAGCCCTAGTAGACCTGCTGAGAGATGAGAGTCTGGGAAGGTGCCAGGATATTCAGTAGGTACTAACTCTGATTAACATTATTTTGTGGTCTTCTCTAAGAAGTTAGAGCACTGGGCGATGTACAGTCTTCTTGGGGTTTTCTGGTGAGGATTTCCGACTCACCCAGAGTCAACGCTTACTAAAAGGGTTTCTCCCACCCTATGGACTGGTTACCATAATGGCTGTCTGAAATGTTTAATTTCTGATTTTGCCAGAATTCAGCGGAATTTCAGAAATTCCACCTAATGCTGTGGAGTTTATTTTCCACAAACTGCAGCTTATGTAATCTTTTTGTTGTTGGTAAAACTGCACATTAGTAAAACAGTTTACATAGACCATGCAATATGTGTAAAGGTTGTTACCTCCTATTTTGTACTATCACCTATTATACCCTCCCCCCTCACACACACACAGGATAGTACCTGAAGATGGTTAGCACCTGGCAATGGGCTTATCTATTACATTGAGAGTTATTCAACATCTGGCTTGTGTCACTCGCTGTACTGTCACTATATTCATTATTTATCATGTGTAATAGGATGTTATTTGACAGTTTTTGCTTTATCCATTGCTGTACCCTTCCCCTATGTTGCACCTGGAAATGAGCACTGGCTCAGTGTGCCTTTCCCAGTAACCTAAATTTTAAATAAACAAACAAATAAAATTGTATTTAGCAGTTGACTCAAACTGGTTTATTTTCCACAAGCTGCAGATTATGTAATCCTACAGAGAAATGCCATTCAGAATTCTGAAAAATTAAGCTGACCCAGTGACACTGAGGGTTGAGGTGCTGGATGACACACCTCGTGCCACGCCGGCGACTCATGTTTGGGAACAAGCGCAGGTTGCTGGGGGTTGGCAGGGAAGGGAGAGAATCGAGCACCCAACGAATGGCTTTTCTCTGCCAGGGAGGGGAGATTGGCTTTCTCACTCCTTGACTGCTATCTGGTGGAGACTGGGTGGCAGCACTGGAATCTGAGCAGCAAGTAAGGGCTGCGGCTACATAGCACACGTGCGCCTCCACATGCATTCACTTACAGTTTCCATGGCATGAGGAGAAAAGTGGAGGGAAAATTATGATTGTGGGCTACACGAAGCCCTGCCTGCCAGCCCTCGTCCCACTCCATCGCCAGCTGACCGATACCGATACCCCAATCTGGATTGTGATTCCTGGATGGGGGGAGGATGGCCCTTCCTGTCCCTGCTACAGGGGGAAGTCTATGCAGGAATGGGGCTCGGAGAAGTTGGAGAGACAGTAGATGGATGGATGTGGGAGGCAGGGACAGGGCTGATCTCAGTTGCCCACGGTGTGCCCAGAAGGAAATAACCTATATGGAAAAATAAAAGACAATTCTGCAAAATTAAAAAAGAAATTTGGAAAAGTATTTTGGAAGCAGAATTGCCATTCCGCATGACCTCGCCAGTGGAATTTCATATTCCGCACAGCTCAAGTATCCAGTCCTGCTTATCATAGAGGACTCATTTGAGATGCACATCCACGAGTCTGATCATAACCCCTGAGAAGTCTGAGGTTTAGTCCAGTTGTGTGTCCCATGGGGAAGACGCCAAGGTAAACCACTCCACTTAGCTAATGAATCTGACTAGTGAGAACGTCTCGAGGTGGCAGTGGGATGTGGGGCCCTGCGTACTTGATGCTCCAACAGCCTATAGGGATATGCGGCCATCAGTGTGGATGGTTCCCAGGATGCACAGCTAGCTTCTCAGGGTGCACAAGTTGTTGCCTGATGCCTACCCATACTGTGGCTAGATGTGCCAAAATGGCTCCAGAGAGGAACCCTGCTGGACTTCCAGAATTTGGTCTAGCCTTCCCCCCCCATTTTTTATTTATTTTGGGAACCCTGGACTCACAAGAGGCAAAAGCTTCAGAGAGCCCTGACAATGGGCAGTTAAGCTGGTGGATTAGTTGAAGACTGGAGTTGAAAGGCAGTTTCTAATTTGTTCAGAAAATAGTGATGGGACATAGGACATGCTGACCTTAGTACAACCAAACCACTGTTCCTGGATAGCCAGGTCTTAGTTATGGAATGGGAAAACTGGTTCAGATAACTTCAGAACCACCCAGAGCCTATGCCATTTTCTGTAAAAGAACCTATCAGAACCTTTTTTAATTCTAAAGAGATTCTGATACCTTTGAAAACAGTGACTTTGGAGCTTAATAAACTCCTTTAGCGGGTGTTTATCTACTGAGAAGGCTCCTGGTGGTAGAAGACTCAAAAGGAGGCTGGAGGTAGTGCAGTGCCTCTCCAAGTTGTTTTTAGATTCTTTTCACTTTACTGAGAATAACTTATGGGTGGACAGTGATTGTTAAAACACTTTTTGTAATTTAACTTTAAACAAAAAGGTTCTGAAAGTTCTGATAAAGCTCAGGTAATCCCTTTGATGACTTAGCAGAACCTCACAGAATCTCAGAACTCTCCATGGTTCTCCCATTACCTAGTTTCAATTGGGTGGAGGCTGTAGGCAGTACTGGCTATTCGCAGAAGGTAAGTCTCAGCTCTTATCACATTCTCCTCGGTGTGGGCCTTCCTTTTGGTTTACTGTGGACAGCAATGAAGGTGGTCAGTATTAAAGAGCAGCCGATACCTCAAGATCCATGAAGAACAAAACCTTTATAATCAATCCAACTTATACTTCTGTTTTTTACAATTCTTTCTTTATGTCCCCTCGACCAGACCAGCCCTGTTTGGTGGGGCTACCTCCCAGTCCCATCCTACTGATTCTGTAGCACTTACCCCTGCATGCCCCCCCACCCGATTTGTCCCCCAAAGGAGGATCTTTCAGGCTGGCCAGGCCTGTCAGGAGATGTCTGCCTAACAAGAGACCCCTTGGTGGCTGTTTGCAGCAGAGAGGCCAGAGAGTGACCACATGTCATCTGGCCATCTTGGGTGTTCCCATCTTTATCGGTGCTTTTCCTGCCATCAGCATGTCAGCACGCAAGGAGCCCACAGCGCATGCTGCAATATTGCCTGCTAGGGGTAGGTGTTCAGGAGGTGATCTCATGAGTGAACATGCAGTGTTAACCCTGCCACAGAACTAGGCACAGAGTGGGTGGCCTAAGCATGGGAGGTAATTACTGCAGCAAGTCAAGGGTGGATGAGGTCTGTGTGTCCTCCATGTCTCAGTAGTCCTATGTGACTCTAAATTGTCCTGCAAACCTCAATCCTGTGTTGGATCCTGGAGAGATTAGGCCTGCTGTGGGGGTGAAACAGCAGGGATGGTTGGTGAGGGTGAGCTCGTGCAGTGGCTGGGACATGTGCAGAGCTGGGACAAAAAAAGGAATACCTGGATGAAAGGTATGCCAGGGACTGATCCTGTGCATAAAAACTACAGTATATATGTTTAAAAACCCATACACTTTTGAAAATCAAAATTTATCACGGCATATCAGAGTTTGCCACAGCAAAAGGACAGAGGTCGGGGTCAGGGCAGAGTGTTCTTGGCATCATCCCATGCAAGGCATATACTCTTCACAAATTTTACTGGGTTCCTGTCCCCTGGGACATTGGGATGCTATGGGTTCCAGGCTTGTGCATGCAATAAATGCTCAAGCGGAGCCTGCCTGATGTCCCCACTCCACACTGTGCTGCTACTACACTACCGCCTGTGGTCACCTCGGTGGCAGTGTGATAGCTAAAGCTTCAGTCCTCCCTCCCTCCCTCCCTCCCCAGGGGAAGAGACCATCCTGCGGGAGGCTTTATCTTCCTACCCCTGGCCAACCCCCAACGGTCCAAGTTTGTTCCAGAACTCACGTCACCAGCGTCATGAGCAGTAGTCCTACCACTGCGCTGATGGGCCGACTTTTAACTTGCTCATTTTCAGTGGTGTCCATCATATTCTGTTGGCGGGGTTTGCCAAGATAAAGGACCTGTAACTGCTGCATGAGGCTGGTAACACGGAGCACATGTGGAGTTTGTTAAAGTACTTGAAGTAGCTGCAGAGCCCTGTACCCCTCTAAGCAATATGGTAAGTCAACTGATTCTGAACAAAAAAGAAGGTCTAGAGCTGCTGGACAGAGAAGGGTTGTTTGCAGGCTGGAGAGGAGTAAACAGCAGCAGTAACAGGACCACACAATTAGAATTAAGACAGCCAAGGAGGGATTGGAAGCCAGGGGAGCAGTAAGTTCTGCAGCCAACACAAAGCATTCTTCCAGTACATACATAGAAGGAGGAAGGTGAAGGAAAAGATTGGTCCTCTGACAACAGGGAATGGGGAGGGAATGACCGGTGAAAGAGCCTGGGAGAATGACTGAGAAGCTGAATGAATACTTTGCTTCAGTATTTATCACAGAGCCTCTGGGGGTGCTCTATGGAAGGGCCTAGGGCATCAGGAGTAGCCATGCTGCAGCCTGTGGACATCACACTCATGCTGGTAGTGAACTACCTGGCAAAGGTCAAGCTAGATAAATCCCAAGCGGTAGACTGGATCCACCCTCTGAATCATAGTGAAGCTGAGGGAACAACTGGCAGAACCGCTTGGAGTAATCTTTAAGTAGTCTGTTCAGACAGTTGTGGGGCTGGAGGACTGGAAAGTAGTCAGTGTGGTTCCCCTCTTCAAGAACAGGGCAAGATCTGACCCTGGAAACTACAATCCAGTTAGCCTGATGTCAGTGCCGGGCAAGGTCCTGAAAGCTATTATCCGGTGCAGAATAATGGAGCACTTGGTTGTGGCTGAGATTCTTGCCTCCTTTCAGCATGGCTTTATGAGGGGCAGATCATGTCAAACCAATCTGATCACCTTCCTCGAGGGGGTGACTGGGAAGTTGGACAGAGGCAGGGCTGTACACATAATCTATCTGGATTTCAGCATGACCTTTAACACTAGTGCATGATTAGCTTCTTGTCAAGGTACACCAGAGTGGTATACATGATGCAGACACAAGGTGGAGTTATAACTTGCTTGAGGTCAGAAAGCAAATGGTTGTGGTTGGCCAGCAGAATGAGTGGAAAGGCACTCAGTTCCATAGGGAATCTGTGCAGGGACACTGCTGTTTAACATTTTTATCAGCAATCCAAGATGGATGCTTATGACAGTCAGCCTTGCAGAGTACCTACTGATTCATCATTCCTTCGTAGAACAAGAGACAATCTCCCTGGTTAGAAATATCCTTTTAGCATAAAACACAATAGAACATAGCAGCAGCAGTAGTAGTCATAACCACCATCTCACCAGAGTTTCACCCCAAGAAGCACTTTGTCAAGGTAAAGTCATGCACCGCAACTTCTCTTGAGACCCGACTTAAGAAACAAGGTGTCGGGCTTGCCGGCTGGTGCAATGGCAGTAGTTCCGCTTGCAAGGCCAATGACCCAAGTTTTTGAGAATGAGCCTGAGTTGTTGGAGGGGACTTGGGGGGAGGAGGAGGAGGATGGAACGACTCAGAGGAAGCTCTCCTCCTTGGGGAAAGGCTGCAGACTTTGCTCTAAAACTGCCAGCTGAGTGACGACAAGTGGCAGAGCAAACTGAAGCTGGGGATTGACAAGGGGAGGATGTTGATGGGCTGTGATGCGGGCTGCCATGCATCTGCATGCATGCATGGGCATCTGTGAGCCCACTGTCACCATCCTGGGAGGGGCAGAAAAAGTGAGGAAAAAACAGTCATAGCAGCTTGAAGCCACCTCTGTACCACAGGCCCTACACCCCCAACTGAGACATCGACCACTGACTGTGCTTCAACTCCTTCAGGGGAACCTGCCCCCCTTCCAGCAGCATTACCTGGGAGGGGGACAAGCCCAGGAGGACCAGGTGGTTTAAAGTAAATCTCACAGAAGGTGTGTGATGGGAGTGGGTAAGAGGGATTAGGCTGAGATGGGTCAACTGTGACGAAAAGGGGCTAAAATGAAGTAAATAAAAAAGAAATCATTGTTTGCATTACACCTAAGTCAGCAAGCACTTCTTAAAAACAACAGAAGTGCAAGAACACCTCTTCCTCCTCCTCAATTGCCAAATTTACTCCTTTTAAAAAGGGCCAACTGAGTAATTTCTGACCTCACCAGCACTTCGCCCAAGGAAATCCACAGCTCACTGAGCAGTGGTGACTGGAGAGGTAAGTGAGCTGCCTATAGCCTCGGGAGCTCCTGCGACCCCTGATCTGATGGTGATTTTGATCGCTTGATACAACTTGGAGGACATAGAGTGCACCTAACCTTCTGTGGTGCTATATGATTCTCCTGCAGCTCTAACACTGAATGCAGATCTTAAGAAAAAACAGTTTAAATGTCTAGTCAGTGAGAAGTCTCCTGAACGTTTCAAGGTCTGTTTGCTTTTCTCACCCAGTTTTGATCAAAAACTTAATGTATTTATTTCAAAAGCACAGCCAGTTGATACAGAAGTAATGAAACTTTAAATATAAGAACTTTTTTCCAGTAAAAAGTTTAGTCCTTTTATAACAGCTTCATACAACAGTACAGAGAGTACAGAATTGTTAAGTATTGGAATACTACAGCAATAGTACTATAGTCATGAAATAATGCTATAGGTGGTCCTTCTAATAATATATAGAGAATACTGGATGAGCAACTATGCAGAACCAGTGTGTTCTGCCACAGAGGGATTCTGATTCCCTCTGACCTCAAGAGTGAAGCCCGAGAAGTCCATGGGAATCAGAACCCCGAGGTGACAGAACACACTGGTTATGCACAAAGTTGCTCATCCTGTTTTTTTCATAGTGTATAGTATTATGTGAAATGTGGGCATTGTGTTTTTTTTCCCCCTCTTTCATAGTGAAACTGACTTGTGAAGTCTCTAGAGGTTCTAGATAGAGGATTGTCTATGGGGAATCATTCACAACAAGGATATTCTCGATCGAGAGATACCCTTGGCAACGTTAGACCTCGAGAGCAAAGCTCGAGAGGTCGTCCGTTGCCAAGGATACCTCGAAATCCGAGAAGATCCTTGTTTGTGAATGACTCCCCGTAGACAATCTTTTATAGTGTATGGGGAGTCTATTCATGTCAAAACAGCAAATGGAAGCATCATTTTTTTAAAATCAAGCCTTACTTGGTTTCCATGTTGTGGCTTGCTCCAGTGCTACTAGCTCCCTCGCCGATGTGGCTTCCTAAGTAGCCCAGCGTGCGCATAGATGGAGCTGATCTTGTTGTGCTGCACCGAAAGACATACCCAGTGCAGCACAACAAGACCGTGATGTACCAGCAAGCACAACAACGCTGTTGGGAGCATGGATTTCCATGCTCAACAGTGTTCTACCGTACACTATAATGCTGTTCTACCACAAAATTGGATAGAGGAAAGCAACTATGTTGCAGCATTCCAAGTTGTTCTGCTGCAGACAACATAATGATGTCACTACTACAGTAGAACAAGCATATTCCAGGCATGGAATTCCATGCATAACAGCATTCCACTATACGGTATAAATAGAATAATATATAGATATGTGTGTATTACAAGGCAGTAATACCATCGTGAGGTTTTGGGGACATGGAACTCCGAGAGTGAAGCTCGAGAGGTCCTAAAGTCCCCAAAACCTGAGATGGTACTACTGCCTTGTAAAACCCTTATCTTTCTGTTACGTTTTGTAATATATGGATCCATTGATAATACTACAGTTGGAGATGACCTTTGAACTGTAGTATTATCAGTAAAAATGATAGTGTTATCACTTTTCAGGATAGTATTATTGAGAGTAGTGATGCATTACTGGGAAATTTTTGTTTAACTTAGTATAGTATTATTGAGGCTTATCCATGTATTACTAATAAATTATTCTCACATAGATATATTTTTACAGAGTTATTGTCCTTTTCTTCATACATAAATAATATTAACATTTTTGTAACACATGCTAGACACTTAGTTACTTATTAAATTGCAGGAAAGGGCCACATATTTTTTCACAGTTTTCTCTTTTGTTCTTGAGCTTAAAACTCATCATAGAATCAAAGAAAGTTGATGGCAGAAAAGGACCCTTCCGGACCATCTAGTCTGCCCAGTCTTCAGCTTGTTGTTGGCTATAGAACCCATATATTTTGACCATTCATCAATGAAGGGAATTTGGTTGGTTTTCCATTTTGTCAATTGTGGTAGCGAGGATTCTTTATAACAGACTTAGACAGACAACTGTAATACAGTGCATAAAAAATGCATATTCTGTGTTTGTCAATTTATTGTCCAAAAAGCAAAATAAAGAAAATAAAGGATATTTACAAAAAGGAAAATAAGAGGGTGTTAATTCTTCACATCAATGTAAATCATCAGGCCATCATTCTTCTTCCATTAAGCATCAAAATCAAAAGAATTCCTGAGATCTTCCTTCTTGACAGTGTGTAAACCTCCACACTCAGCTCTTCTCAGCTCTTGCTCAGTCTCTGATCAGAAAGCAAGTGACCATCTTCCATACTCTCTCTCCTATCTATCTTTCTAGCCCTCTGCTGGACATCCTTTTATGGCAGACTGACATGACATCAGAGGTCAGATGACAACATCAATTAGCAGGGACACTTTATTTTAAACCTCTACATTTCATAAAACAATGTCCTAGCCTGCCTAGCTTAATGCTATTCTCTATGTCCACCATACAGGTTCTTAAGGAGTCTCTATTCTGAAGAAAAAGGCTAAATAAAACCTTAATTACAGGGGCATGACATCACACTTGGAAGCTGACTCCTCCCCTACTGTGACATCACTGACTGCTTCTCCCATAAATACAGTCAGTTCAGGGGCTGCCAGCCCTATAGCAGGACCTCTGGAAACATCACTAGGTAATGACCCTTTTATCTTTTATTTCTGGCTCATTGTAATATATTAAACCAGAAGAAAAATATTCAGTAGGTATCACTAGGCTTGAAAACTGTAACCAGAAAAGGGCGCGCTCCTTATCTGTTTACTCTTGCAAGCACTAGGAACCTACTGCTTTTTTAAGAGAAATAAACCTTTTTTAAAGAAAACATACAAAACAGAAGACAATTTCCAGGGCATACATTTCTTCATAGCTAGAAACAATAACTGCTTGTAATTTATACAAATACTTTATTTTTTTATTTGAGAAACAACTTTTTCTGTACCACACTTAGCTTTGCAAAACAACTGTTGGCTGAAAGCTTTCAGCCGTCGGCTCCTATTTCATTTTCAGCCCTGTTTTGTTTGACAGCAAAGCTAGCTTCTTTGCTACACTTGATACATGCAGCATTTCTTTATATGGGCATCACAGGGCTTTATATGCTTAAACTCCCTTCATTTTTTTCTAAGGGAGTGTTTTTCTGTGTTTCCCCTACTGAATTAGCTCAGTCTACATACTCACTGCAAAACACAGGAGCATGAAATAACAGGGGCAAATTTTGTACATTCTTTGGAACTCCACATCAATTTTTCCACTTCAGAGCTATGTCCGCTTTATAAGAAACCACTGCTGGTGGTTAAACAATCATTTCTTTATTCTCCCTGTTTTCCTTCATGATCGTACGCACGATCACCAGCATGAATGTGCATCGTATGAATGTGCGCATTATGCATCGCATAGCTGGGACCAAATTCAACATACTGCTCGAAGCAGCAGGGAACCACTGCTCTTTCTTTAAGGCACCAATTATATTTTTCAGGAGCTGCTTTTAAATGGGAACACAGGCATTTTAACAAATAGGGGATAGAAAAGAAAAGAAAATAGATATCAGGTTGGCCACCCTGATAGGGAAAAGAAAGGATAGTCAGAAAAAAAGAGGAGAAAAGAGAGCGTGAAATAGAACACCTAAGGGAATTGCCAGTTTTAAATCCTCATTCTGGCACATCAATACTAATCTTTTGGCTCCAAGGAGTGCAGCTAGGACCCAGAGTTCTGTTCTGTGCTTGTTTTGATTTCAGTGGCAAGATGCCCAGAATAAACAAAGAGGGGATGAGCAGCATAATTTCTTAAACTACCTGTGAACAGATATTCTGGATTTTAGTCCAAAATTTCTTAATGTTTGGACATGTCCAAAATATGTGGGAGAGGTCAGTGTGATGCTCTGAACATTTCCTGCAGAGGCCGTCAGGCAGTAGTCCCATAGTTTCTAATTTCAAAAGTGGAATAGTAAAAATAGTACAACATTTAGTATTGTGTATGTCTCCTTTGTGTTCCTCTGCTGGATACATTTACATTGTCCATGCTTGGCTCCATTCTTCCATGGATAATGTTAAGCCCTTTTCCCCATCTCTCATTAGAGTTATTTGTTAAATTGGTATCAGGCTTACAAAGTACTTTATCAGTTATACTTGCTCCTTTTCTGAAGGTGGATCATTTGATCCCAATCTACAAAATCTCAAAGAATTAGTTCCCCACCAAGTAGCTGACTTGCGGTTTCTCTGAGTTGGAAATAGATACAGAAGTGAAACCTGTGTGTTCTAAATTTTAAGTTCTTCAAAAGATAGCACTTTGGTGGAGTTGTCTATTACATCTTTTAGCCTTTAGATTCCTAATTTGCCCAACCCTGGATCCTGCAGAAGGCCATTTTTATATTTAACAAGAGGATTATTCCATAGGGGGAATTCTTTATGGGCCATATAAGAATAATAATAATACAAGAACTTGAGAGCAGTTGGTTCTTCTAATACTCTAAACTGTCATTCAGCTTACGATCAATCAAATGCTTTATTGTTCGACTAGGTAAGAGTCATTACAGCCATTATTATATTATTTAACTGAGTTGGTTGGGGGGAGGAAAAATAATTTAATTGCATAGTGCTTGATGGAGTTTACAGGTACAGGGAGGCTGAGTGTGGGGGACTGCAGCATTCATTTTTGTAATAGTCTTTTAATGTTGTTTTGAATTTAGTCATGTTTAGCTAGATACCTTGTTCCTGGAATATATACTACTTCAGTTCACCCCTCTTCGTATACCCACGGTGACAAAACGAGAAAAAGACCATTATGGCGACATTGTTCCAACGTGGTTCTTTTCCGTCTTTCGCCTTCCCCAGTGTTCTGCCTCCTCCTGGACCAACTGCAACCTGGAGTTGGAATCCTAGAGTCCGGTGGGTGTGGGGGCAGAGCCCCCCACAGAAAACACCCGTTTAAAAGGCGGCACAATACCTGCGTCAGTATTGTGCCGTCACTGTGGGGGAGGTCGGTATTCTCGCTGATGAGAAAACTTGGTGCTTCCATATTACTTGCTACAGGTTGTACATCCATAGATTATATATGTTTTACTATCAAATCCATAGTAATATGGAAGAAGCTGTGTATGGAATTAAGATCATTTTAAGATGCTTGTATGATTTAATGTTCTCTGCCTGATATTGCAATAAGACAAAGTTTAAAAAAAGTCATTACAGTCATGTACAAAAGTAGACAGGTTAAAAACATACATATATCATTCATTCATGTTTACAATATTTTACAAAAAATAAATTATAAAGTGCTAGAAAACAGGTGAATCATGTCAGCAGAGAGTAAACAGTTTTGATAGCAATCACATTTTGAGCTTTATCAAAGAAACATGTAAAGGAGGTTTAAAGGAGTACTACAGTCAAAATTTACGAAAACATATGTTGTGCATAGTGTTTCATTTGTGTGTGTAGTCCTGGTGTGTTCTTCCCTTTGTTCTTTCTAAATTAGTCTTTATGCCCCTGGGGATCTCCATTTTAGCAAGCTTTATTACTCTTCTTTTTCCTACAATGCCTCCTGTCCCATGTGACAGTGATGTGTCCAGGACCACTGATTCTGTAAGTACTAGAGATAGGAGCCTCATGTTTTGGCCTCCACTAAACAGCTCTTATTCAGTATTTTTGTTTTCTATGTGTGTGTCAGGTCTAGCCAGCAGGAGTAAATGTTTTACTTTTAAAACGTTTCATGTGATCAAACTTCACACAGCCATAAAAAGCATAGAAATCACCCCATATCATTATGCTATAATTAGTAAACTCTCCAGTTGTTTTCTTACAGAATAACCTACTCAGCCCCTCACATATTTGCTAAACTATAAATGTAACCACTGGTGCTCACTGGATAAGGAAAGTTACTTAATATCACAGCTCTGCTGTCATAAAACTGACTCTAAACCAGTACTTGCTGAAACCATGGCCCGAACTGAGGAAAAGTTAGCCAACTCAGTTAAGAAGGGGGATAAAACCTTTTTTAGGTACATCAGGGAGCGAAGGAAGACCAAGGGAGGGATAGTGAGGCTTAATAAAGGGGAGGGGGTGGGCAGAGGGTGATGGTGAAAAGGCAGAGATACTAAACAAATATTTTTTGCTCAGTATTTACAAATGAAGAGGAGGAGGTACCTAAAACAAACAATAGAAACACTTTGGATGCAGAAGTTGATACCAGCCCATTTACAGAAGAAAGGGTTCTGAAAGAACTCTTAAAACTGAAGGTGGACAAAGCAATGGGGCCTGATGGGATTCATCCCAGAATTCTAAAAGAACTAAGGGTAGAACTAGTGACACCACTGACTACCCTCTTTAACAAATCATGGGAGGATGGGGTGGGTACCTGAGGACTGGAGGAGGGCAGATGTGAGTCCCCTTTACAAAAGTGGGAGCAGGGCAGAAGCAGGAAACTACAGACCTGTTAGCTTAAACTCAGTGATACGGAAAATGATGGAATCACTTCTGAAGGAAAGAACTGTCGAGTACCTAGAGGACAGAGGGGCACAGGACCCAAGACAGCATGGATTCACAGCGGGAAGGTCATGCCAGACGAATCTAATAGATTTCTTTGACTGGGTGACCAAAGTAGTAGATCAGGGAGGGGCTGTGGACATGGCCTACCTAGACTTTAGCAAGGCATTTGACTCAGTCCCATACAAAAGATTAATATACAAGTTAGCCAGCCTGGGAGTGGGTCCCAAGATGATAGCCTGGGTAAAGAATTGGCTGGAGAATAGGATACAGAGGGTAATAGTAAATGGAGTCCACTCTGAAGAAAGGGGGGTTACTAGTTGGGTGCTGCAGGGTTCAGTATTAGGACTGGTCCTCTTCAGTGTCTTTATAAGCGACATTGCAGAGGGACTAGAAGGAAAAGTATGTCTCTTTGCAGATGACACAAAGATCTAGAGCAGAGTTGATGCACAAGGTGGTGTGGAAAGGATGAGAAGGGACTTGGCAAGGTTAGAGGAATGGTCAAATGTATGGCAGCTTAGATTTAATGCTAAGAAGTGCAAGGTAATGCCCCTGGGAAACAAAAACCCAGGGGAAGAGTACACAATGGGGGGTGAGATACTAACAACAACAAAAATGGAAAGGGGGTAGTCATATCAGATGACTTAAAGGTGGGCAAGCAATGTGAGAGGGCAGTAAGGAGGGGCTGGGGGATACTGGGATGCATAGGAAGAGGCATCACCAGTAAAAACAGGAAGTTGTTATCCTCTGTACAGACAGCTGGTGAGACCCCATCTGAGTACTGTGTGCAGTTCTGGAGCCCCAATCTCCGCAAGGACATAGACAAGATGGAAGTTGTCCAGAGGAGGGCAACTAAAATGGTGCAGGGTCTGCACAGGAAGACATATGAAGAGAGACTAAAGGAGCTTAATATGTATAGCCTTGAGGAAAGGAGGGAGGGGGGACATGATAGAAACTTTCAAGTACCTCAAGGGAATCAACAAAGTCCAAGAGGGTAGCATCTTTCAAAAAATGAGGTGTGCAAGAACAGGGGGGCACAATTTGAAGATGAGGGGGCAGCTCAGAGGTAATGTAAGGAAGTATTTTTTCACAGAGAGGGTTGTGGATACATGGAACGGCCTTCCAGAGGAGGTTGTGGAGTCAAAAACAGTAGTTGAATTCAAGAATGCATGGAACAGTTTATAAGGCAATTCTAGGGGTTGGGGGTAGAAAGAAGTAGGCTGCTGGTTAACTAGGATCTGCAGCTTATCCATTAGGTAGGAAAATGGGCAGACTGGGTGGGCCAAGCGGTCCTTATCTGCCGTCAGATTCTATGTTTCTATGTTTCATGGTCCCGGATGCATCACTGTCACTTGGGACAGGAGGTATTGTAGGAACAAGAAGGGTAATAAACCATTCTAACATATAGCTCTCCAGGGACCATACACTACTTTAAAACTAGCAGGCTAATTTAGAAAACAATTCTTAATAGCAGACAAAGGGAAGGACACACTAGGACTACACACACAAATACACAAAACTATGTGCAACGCATGTTTTTGCAAATTCTGACTAGGACTATTTCAATGATTGAGAGCAGCAGTCAGGTACCAGTTCCGTAGGATGCACAATGTGTTATACAATGAAAAGATTTATAAAAAGGGGGACAAGTCGGATCCGTCAATGTACCATTCCATATCCCTGCTAGATAATCTAGGCAAAATCTTTGCTAAGTTAGTACTAAAAAGACTGATGGAACCACTACAAACACTTGTTAAAACTGCAGGCAGGGTTTAGGCCCAAGTTTTGCACAGTTGACATTTGTTTTACTATCAAGCACCTTTATGAAAAATATATTCATATCAGGAAACAAAAATTATTTGCAGCTTTCATAGATTTTAGCTCAGCATTTGATACAATAGATATATATTAATTATGGCTCTGTTTGAAAGAAAAAGGTTTTTCTCATGAATTAATTGCTATAATTAGGGAATTATATAGTCAAACATAGGCCCAAGTAAGGCTTGGTAGATGTGGTCAACTTTCCTCTAATTTTGAAACAAATACTGGGGTCAGGCAGGTCTGTGTACTTGTGCCTATTCTATTCTGTCTATCTATAGATAGAATATTAAGACAGTTACAGTCCTCAAGAACTAACTCCCCAAAACTTTTCAGTAAGCATATTGCTGTACTCGCATATGCTGACGACTTAAGTCTTATTTTCTCTTACTTAGCCTGGGTTGCTTCAAAAGCTTAATATTGTGGTTAATTATGCTAACAACTACAATCTGAAGATAAATGAAGGTAAAAGTCAGGTATTGGTCTTTGGCTCAAATCGTATACATAAAACATTGAAAGTTGGCCTAAAGTCTCTTGATGCTGTCAAATATTACACCTATTTAGGTTTAGTGCTTTCTTGGAATGGTAAATAGACTAAACACATTAATGATCTAAAGATTAGGCTTAAGCAAACAGTTGCTTCACTTAACTCCTTTAATAGAAAATTTGGGAGTAACTCTATAAGACCGTTGGTAACAGCCGCTAAAGCCAAATACAATGCTCAGGGAGCATTCAATAGTGAAATCTGGTCTGTGCTAAATGGTAACTCATTAGAAATTCCTTTAATCAAACTACTGAGGCCCAGTATGGGCCTTGGCAACTCAGTTCCTTCAGCTATTATTAGAGCAGAACTAGGTTTAAGAAATCTTCAGGCTATTTAGGCTGCTAGAAAAATAAATTATTGGATCAAGCTGCTACAATATGATCAGAAGCAAATTTCTTACCTTGCATTAATGCAAAAATATTCTTGGCTTAATTTAGGTCACCTACAATCAACCTGGCTCTTGTACATTTTTCATATCCTTCATGATAGTGATCTAGAATATTTAAAAACCTATTGATCTATGGGAACAAAAATTAGTCTCAAATATCAGAAATATGTGTTGAATAGAATTGCTGCTAAATACAAAAATCAAGATCTTTATCTTATTTCGACTTTTCATGTTTCACCATGGCTAAGAGTAAATGATAGTTTACATAATTATTTACCTTATCTTGATATAATTACGGATACTAAGCTGAGAGTATTGTATACTAAGTACAGGTTAGAAGTTTTCCCAAGTAGTGTTCTCTCTGCAAGATATCAAAAGAGTACTAACATACACAATAGTTACTGCCAATGTTCCTTCCAATTTTTAGAGAATTTATTTCATGTGCTTTTTGTTGGCACTTGGTACAATCAGCTTAGGGAAAAATGGCTAAAACCTATCTATGATTCAGTACTAACAGATGACCAATCCTTATTGCTGAAAATATTTTTTTCATCAAGAGACGAAGCAATTGTTCATGTGGTTGCTAGGTACATTAATGCAATCTATAGACTACAGACTAAGGTTTATAAACATGGATGATGTTCTGTAGGTTTTATGGTTTCAGTTATGATGAAACATTTATATTACTTCCATATGACCATTCTGGAGATGGTAGTGATGAATTGTATATCTCTAAAGAAAATAAAATAATTTTATTCTTAAACCGTTGATTCAGACTGCATAGATGCTTTTCTGGCTTTATGTATATTTATGCCAATACATTATTGTGTTTTTTTTAACTTATTGTTTGTTTTATTTATAGAACTGTTAAGTATTTATATCACTTTATACTTTTTAAAATTATGTACTGTGTGTTCGTGTAAATTTGTAATGGTCCTTAGACCAATCAATAAAAGACTACTACTGTACTATGATTGAATTTGTAATTGATGATCTGTATGATATTGAGAAAGTAGCATTCTCTACAGGGGAACGAACACTTTGTATAAGAAATTTTACCAAATACATGGCCCAAATACTGAAAATTTGGTACAATATAAAACAAAAAAAAGAATTGGACACAGTGTTCTTCCATACTCTCCTATCTGAAGATGATCATTTCTACCCAGCAAAATTTGATGTAACATTTCAGTTGTGGAGGTGACTAAGACTTAATTATATCCACCAGTTCTTAACAAAAGAAGGTATAACTCCATTTTCTGCTCTTCAGGAGACGTATGACATCCCAGACAGAGACCTATTTCATTATGCCCAACTGAAAAACTATGTATTAAGACAACAAGAAATAGAGCCCAAGATACCTACACCTCCCCCCTCACTCTGGACTTTACTAACAGACACATTTCAGGACCACTCCTGGGGCCACCTTATAGACCAGCTATAAAAAATCTTAAGACAGTCCCTTGATGATTCATCACTATCAATTCTGGAGAGCTGGAATAAAGACCTAGAGGGAGTTAGCCTGGAAGTGCCATTCCACATTCTTTCATGCACCAGCGGTTCTTACTAAATACCTACCAACCTCATATGGATATTAATGGAAAGAATGTAACTGTAACCTGGTGGAGCTAGAGCATGTATTTTGGTTCTGTCCTAAATTGATGCCTTTTTGGGTATCTTTATAGGAGGAGCTAAGAGACTGTCTGGGTGAATCAGTTGAGCTTACTGCTAAAATGGTGATTCTATTTTTCCATAACATCTCCCCCTGTGGCACCGTACCTTACTACCCTTACATCTCTTAGCAGCAAAAAAACCAATAAGCAACAAATGGTTAACACCCAGCATACCATTAGTCTCAGAATGGCACCAGATAATTCAAGAGATTTATAAATTGGAAGCCTTAACAGCAGCCATCCATAATAAACAAAAACCCTTTAGGGAGAAATGGCAACACTGGATTCACTATGTGGTTATGACCGATCCAGAATTTGTGCCATAAAAACAACAAGACATACTACTGGAGTTATAATACGCTGGGGGAGGAGGAGATGACATTGAGAATATCAGAGCTTGAAAGGCTGATCTTCCATCTCATTACAGAAAATACGCTCCGGGGACATATTGCCCCACCTACAGTGACCATGAGGGTGATCATTGGCCTTCTGTGAAATTTTCATAATAACCTTACATAGCTAGGTGACAGAAATTGTTATATATATCTTTTCTAGAAGAAGGGACTTATGCTAATGACTAATTAATCTTCTCATTACTCTTCCATTCTGTGTGTATTTCAAGATAATATTAATGTTATCAGGATTGATAAGTGTAATGGGATACAATGCATGTAATGTGCTTCTCTCAATAAACAATACATTAAAAAATAAATGACTATTACTACTAAAGTGAAAATAAATGTAATTTCGATGTAATTAACTACATAGTAAATCTGATTAATATTTTGGCCTATCCTTCTTGAAAATGGTAAGGTAAAAATTCTGTTATAGTGAAACTTCAGAAAATGCTATACCCATTCTGAAAGAACCCAGTAGCATGTAAACAAGACACTCTGTAACTGGGAATAATTTGAGTGTAAATTAATTTGTATTCTTCATACATCCAAATTTTCTGGGCGAAGATGGCTTATACCAAAAATTAGCCATAAAACGTTACCATACCAAGGGAAGATTTACATACCTTGCATTATCTACCTTTATATAACAAAGGGAAGTTGGGTTATGATAATGTGCTAGTCATCAGGGCATAAATCCATTTGGTATATTTTGCCATATCCTGTGCAATGGTTTCTAAAGGGGGGATTTCAGCTTACAAGAGAAATGTTCTAAGAAATTTTTATCAAAACATTTAGTCATCGGGCGGCCCGGTGGCGCTGAGGGTTGAGGCATTGGACGCCTTACCTTGCACTACGCCGGTGACCCGTGTTCGGGAATGAGCACGAGCTGCAGGGGGTTGGCAGGGGAGGAGAAGGATTGAGCATCTGTTGGACTGCTCTCCTTCTCCAGTGAGGGGGGGTCCACAACAGTCAGCACCTGCTTGCCCCCTGGCGGAGGCTGGGGGACAAGGTGCTGTGCTGTACCTTGGGGAGGAGTTTGGAGCAGGCACGTGTGGACCCCTCTGCTGGCATCTCTGCATGCCCCCAGCTCCGGGGAGAAAACTAGAAAAAAAGAAATGTGCATCCTGGGCAAAACGGCTTGATGGCCATCCACGAACACCGGCTCTGGGGGGGGTGCCTGATCTGGATCCATTAGGGCGGGTGAGTTGGAGGCTCCATGCCACCCCACTGCGGGGGTAACCCACAGGGGACTAAGGCATGACCTCGATGGAGTGCAGATGCTCGAACGGCGGCTGGAATCCTGAGGAGGCTGCCAGAATACGGGACCAGACCAGGTATACCAGAAGGCAAAAAGTATAAAAAAAAAACAACAAAAAAACACTTAGTCATCTGGAGGAAATGTTACCATTTATTACTAAAATATTTTGTTTACCAATTCGAACTGACGAAGAAATAACAAAGTTAAAATGGTATCTGTGACCACAAATGAAGACACAGGATGGAATAATTTAAAGAGTTTGGTTCAACCTGTTAAAAAATCAGAGTTCTACAGTATTACTTGCTTTATATGGGTTTTAATACAGACAAATATTTGATTATACAGTCTGCTAGTAAAAAAGATTTCAGAAAATGCGCCAGCCACCATTATCACCTGAGGGCTCTTCAGTGTCCTAAGTGAAATGTGTTCTGGTGAGTTGCATAGCCAGGGGATTCACCTCTAGGAGGAAGGAGGTTATTCTGCCACTGTACATGCCACTGGTGAGACAACTTCTGGAGTATTGTATCCAGTTCTGGTGCTCCTACCTTAAGAAATATATCAAACTACTGGAGGTGGTACAGCAGAGAGCAACCAAATTGGTCCAGGGCATGGGGACAGAACATACGAGGAGAGACTGAGGGTACTGAACATGTACTCCCTGGATGACAAGAAAGAGACAGGGGATATGACTGAGACCTTCAAGTACCTAAAGGGCATAAATAAAACCAACACAGAGGGCATCTTTCATCTAAGGAAGGAGAATACAACAAGGGGTCATGGCCTGAAATTGGTGTAGAGCAGATTCAAAAGGGAAATGACAAGGCACTTCTTCACAAAAGGGGTTGTGAAAGGGTGGAACGAGTTGCCAGCGGAGGTGGTGGCAGAAAGGGCAGTGACCTGTTTTAAGAGGGGTTGGAACAGGGTGAAGAAGATTATGTCAACAGGGAACACAAGGGGATTGGGCACAGTGAGGGGGGGATAGGGGGTGGGTGAACAACTCCAGGAGGAGTTGGGGTGGCAGCTACCTGGTATAGCTAGTTGCACACTAAAGCAGACTCAATGGACCATTGTGGTCTGTATCTGCTGGCAATTTCTTATGTTCGTATGTTCGTTTCAGCCCACTTCCCAGTGGGCAGGCATCTGCATCACAAAACCACCAACACAGCTGGCATTAATTGGTGCCCTTGCTGGCAGTCTCCCATGAGAGGTCAAGGAATGAACAGGCATGGAGTATGAACCACCCTCTCACCTACATGGTGGCCACTCCATGGCAGGGTTAAGACACACTGGTGGGGCAGTGTGAGGAAGTTTGTATTGTGATTGCCTGTGCTGTACCTGTCATGTGGATAAGCAGAGAACTTCAGGTTCCAGTGCTGTCAATTCAGCACCTTTCACAAGCACTACAAATTCACACTCCGGGACAAAAAATGCACCAGCCACCCAACTAGCACAATGCTAGAGCAACCACTTGTCATCTGAATGACCCATGTAGGGAAACTGATGGAGATATTAGCCAAGAAAGATCTAGTGGAATACCTGGAGAAAAACAGACTTCAGGATAAGAAGCAGCATGGATTCATGACTGGGAGGTATTATCAGACCAGCCTGATCATGTTCTTTCACTGTGTAACCAAGGTTATTGATCAAGGCCATGATGTAGATTTACTTTACTCCGACTTCAGCAAGGCATTCTACTCCGTGCTACATAGAAGGCTGCTGAATAAGATAGTGAATCTGGGAATAGCTAAGGAAATAGTAAGGTGGGTAGGGAGTTGGTTGGAGGGGAAGCAGCAGAGAGTTGTGGTGAATGGGGTCAGATCAGAGGAAAGAGAGGTCACTAGTGGAGAACCACAGGGATCTGTTCTGGGCCTATTTTTCTTCAATATCTTCATCGGTAACATGGGAGAGGGAATCCAGGGCAGGTTGTGCCTATTCACAGATGGCACTAAACTCTGTGGAAGGTTAACAACACAGAAGGGATATGGGAGCTACGGAGAAACTTGCAAAGACTGGAAAATTGGTTCAAAGTCTGGCATCTGAAATGTAATGCCAAAAAGTACAAAGTTATGCACTTAGGAACAAAAACCCCAGAACAGAGCATGGGGGGGCGTTAACCTGGACACAACATCAGAGGAAAGGAACCAAGGAGTTATCATCAGTAACTCCCTTAAACCAGCCAGTTAGTGTAACAAGGCCTTTAGCAAGGCTAACAGGATGTGTGCATCAGAAGCGGATTCAACAATAGCAGGCAGAAGGTACTGTTACCACTGTATAAGTCGCTGGAGAGGTCACACCTGGAGTACTGTGCCCATTTCTGGAGTCCTCACCTGTAAAAGGATAGGGACAGGCTAGAGAAGTTACAGCATAGGATAACCAAGATGATTCAAGGCCAGGAGGGCAGATCTCATGAGGATCAGCTAAACACAGAAACATAAAACTTGTCGGCAGATGAGGACTGCTTGGCCCACCCAGTCTACCCATTTTTCCCAGCCTATACTTTATCCACAGACCCTGTTTGATCTCTGGCTACCCAGTGGTTAAATTGGAAATGTTTAGGTGGTGGAACTCATATATCTAGATTTCTAGGTGGTGGAACTGTCATTTCTAAGTGGTGGAACTCTCCTATGGTAGTCAGTGGAGAAAGATGATAGAGGTGGTGGAACTGTCATTCAGTTTTTTTAAAGGTAGGGGAACTGAGTTCCTGTGGCTCCTGCCCAATTTAACTCCTGCGGCTACCTCCCTCCTCCCTTCTTCCCAACTAAGATTCCCTTGTGCCTATACCATGGAAGCTTGAAATCCACCACTACCTCTGCTGGAAGACCATTCCTGGCATCCACCACTCTTTCAGTGAAGAAGTATTTCCTCATATCCGTTTCAAATTTCCTTCTTTCAACTTTGTTGCATGTTCCCTTGTTCTCATGCACTTTCTCTTCTGAAAAACACTCCCTCCTGTACCCTGTTCAACCCTATGAGGTATTTATAGGTATCTATCACATGAATCCTCTCCCTCCTACAGTCTACATATTGAGATCCCTTAGTCTCTCCTCATAGGGTTTCTGATATAGCCCCTGCACTGTTTTACTTCTCCTCTGTACAGCCTCCGGCCTGTCAATGTCCTTCTTGTGATATGGTCTCCAGAACTAGACTGTGGCAGGGTGACCCCTGTCATAGTGGACACCCCCGGGATAAGTTGAAACCCCTTCCCCAATCAGTTTATGTTTTAAGAAGTTTCCCTGCTACCCCATAGTAGTATGTATAAAACTGCTAAGATATCTTTTACAGCAGACAGAATGTCCCTGCAAGAGAATTGGGGAGTACAGAATAGTCTGACCTTTTCCAATGCTGTAAACAAGCCTGCAGCTGCCATTTGAACTGCTCTCTGTGGAGCAATAGTGCCCCTAGTGGCTAATTTTATGTTATCTGATGAATGGAATTGTCCTAATTCCCAGAGGGAGACTGTAAAGAGCTGAAAGGGGTTAGTTTTTGTTTTAGACTGAGACTGAGGAAGGTGAAAGACCTCCTGGTAGTGTGTGCTATCACACTGTTAGGCTGAAGAAAGAGCCTTGGACACTGCTGAAGCAAAGCAGTGGTCATCTGATTTATTTTGTCTAACTCATTTTTCCTTATTTTCTGTATATTTTACTTGATGAAAATAAAATTATAAATGCAACCATGTGTTTTTTTATGCATCTGACTTGTGGTCTGCCTGAAATTGTGTATCCTAAATGTGCATCTGGTGACATAAACACAGTACTCTAGGGGAGGGTCCCACTAATGATCTATACAGTGGCAACACTACTTCCCTCCTTCTGTTGGTGATACCCCTCCCTATGCACCCCAGCATCCCACTGGTCCTACCTACCTACTGCCTTGTCAACTGCTTCACCACTTTGTGGTTATTAGATAGGATTACTCCCAGGTCCCTTTCCTGTTTGGTGACCGTCAATATCTCTCCCCCCAAATTGTACTCTGCCTCTGGGTTTCTGTGCCCCAGGTGCATGATTTTGCACTTTTTTCACATTGAAACCCAGATGTCATATCCTTGACCACTCCTCAAGTTTTCTCAGGTCTCTGCACATTTTCTCCACTCCCTCTGGGGTGTCTACCCCATTGCAGATTTTGGTGTCATCTGCATAGAGGCATACCATCCCCTCCAGCTCTTCTTTAATGTCACTTATGAATACATTAATGAGGGCTGAGCCCTGAGGTATCCCACTGACACTCCCTTCCCCCTGAATAAAGGCACTGAACATTTATTCACTCAATATCAGAAGAGGAAAGAAGGATGTGATAAAGATCTTCAAGTTCTGTAAGGAATGAAAAGGTGTATTTACTGGGAACAGCAAAGATAGGACAAAGGGTCACAAATTGAGGTTAACAGGGGTGAGGGCTTAAAAAAGGAATTATTAAAGATTTAAAGAGCTAAGAAGGCAGATTGCCAATAAATAGCTTCTGAGAATTATAGATAATCGTTCAATCGGCCTCCACTTGTGATACATTTATCCTGTTTATTCTTGTTCAACTTAGATTATATTTTCCGGCAGGTTATTCTATGAATTAATCACCTGTCGTGTGAAGAAACATTTCTTTTTGCCAATGTTAAATTTGCTTGTTTTAAGTTGACGTGGATGACCCCAGTGATTCAATTAGAATCCTTGTATATTCAATATTAAGTTTGTTTCATAAATGCAGGTCACGAATATATCATACTGTGGAAGGGGCATGTAGCCCCCTCCTTCTCTATGTTTTGTCGCTGTCCCGTGGAATGAATGCTGTCTGTGTGCATGTCTGTCTATGTTTGTCTGTTGGTAAATAGTGAGTAATAGACTGGCCATCTATTACACACTATTTAGAGTACCCCCCCTTCCCGCATATATTATTATTTGTAGAAATTATGTTTATGGCACTCGTTTATGCAACCTGTGCATTTCAAACAAGTATCCCGGAAAAATAGAAAGCCGCTACACTTTTCAAAGCATTTTTTTTTTGCAACATTATTGTGAGAGCCAGGAGAGACCTAAGTAGAATTAAATTCCCAGAAAGCGAGTAAAGCTCCACGAGCAGGCGAAACAGTATCCTGATGTAGGGGGAACTTGGCAGATGTACACCGTAACCTGTCCGCATGTTAGCTCCATTCCCTTTTTCAAAAAGATGCTCCTGCAGCTCTCTGTAATGCTGTGTTGTGTTTTGTTTTAAAAAGTCCAGAATTCAGCGTGGCAGTGCAAATGGCCACATTGTCCCTGTATCCTGTAATGTTCTTCAAGAAAGAAGTTCACCTACCTAGGGCCTAAGCTTGATGTTTTAGGTAGGCGAATCTCGAGTGCTGGTCTCCCGGTTCCCTCGCGAAAATGCGCACATTCACACAGCTGATTTTGCCATATCGGGAAAAAATGCTAAAAGTCACAGAAAGGAAATAGGCAGGCTAGGCATTGACTGTCCTATGTCTAGAGGACGTATATCTTTATATTTTCTGAAGGAATCAACAGGATTTTAACATTGGTTACGTTAAATTAAAATAATGCTTGGCTCTACAAAACGCCACAGATCCGCTCAGCTCTTCTGCTTCTTGAGAGCCAGCTGGCCCCTTTCATCCACATTATATGCAGGAAAGCGGGAGGCGGTGCACGTCGGCATTTCAAAACTGGAATCCAAGGACTAAAATAATCTTAGGGAAAGGAGTTAAGATTGAAGATATGTATACTAAACGTTTAGGTAGTTTTTGCATTAGATATTACACAAAATAACTTATTTTGTTTAAATCTTTAAAGGAGGTATATGATTGATGTCTGAGTGAGCCAATCCTGTTTCTTTGCAGCCTTTATGTGCCAGGCTATTGTATGAAATAATTTAGATCTAACTTGGGTGTTGTATTGTGAACACCTTGGAACTGTAGAACGTGCTAGTCCTGTATATGTTAATGATGGAATGAAGCCTGCTGTTTGGTCCTGCGTTTATTTTATGTTATTTTATTTTGTGGACATACAGTTCGTTTTTGTTTTCTGTATTGGTTTCTGCAAATAAAAGTCTTGCACGATTCCTGCACTACATCAGAGCTTGTGTCAAGCGTCCATCTGTTAACCCTTAGCCTTCCACACATACAACAGTAAAATATCACCACACTTTCTACAATCTTCCAATGTGGATAGCTTTAAGTATTGTAATATTTCAATGTATGCCATTTTCTTTACTTATTAATTAATTAATTAATTAATTAATTTATGTATGTCTTTGGTAACCGGGTAGGTGCACTGATCCAGAGCACCGTTTTCAGTTATGACCTGAGCCACAAACATGGCACATTAAGGAAATACAGGTAAACACACAATAGTACAGGCTTCAAACATCAGTGTAGGAATTACAGTACATGGGGTCTTTACGTAAAGAAGTTACATAAAATACATGGTGCCATTTAAGGCCAGCAGACAGGTAAAATACATAGTCACAAAAACACAGAGATCATACATATGGTGTTAAATTATCAGATAAAATAAAAATAAAGTGTAATTGCATTCAGGTAAACAGTCAGCATTCAGGTAAACAGTAGTAAACAGGTCATCAGGCAGATAAGTACTCATAATACAGTGCAACAATCCGCCTTAAAGTAAGTGCAGTGGCAAAGAACAGTGGGGAGGCAATATCCTTAGCCATGCTGGGGGAGGGTGGAGGGCAGGAGATGGAGGAGAGTCTCAGGAGAAGGTGTGACCCAGCCATAGGTGGGGGGGGGAGAAAGGCTGAGGATGCCCAGGATTACCCGGGTGCACAGTGGCATTTGACTTCAGACTGTAGCCAGGCTTTGAAATTGTTTTTGAAAGAGAAATGGAAGGTGGATGAATGGAGTGATGTAGGGAGACTGTTCCAGAGGGAGAGGGCAAAGACAGAGAAAGCTTTTCTGCCCATGATAGAGATTCTAGGGACTACTGGGAGGGGGGGACTGATGACTCACGGAGGCTCCTAGATGCCACTCTGGCCACGAGGAGGGATGAGTACAGGGACATGTGGCCGATTCTCAGGGTATTGTCAACCAAGCAGCCAGGGTCTTAATCAAACCGGCCTTGCAGTGGGAGCCAACCAAGTGAATGGTACAACACACAATGATGGGTTGAATAGGGAGCATTGAGGACGAAGCAACAGATACTATTGTAGACTGAGTTCAGTCTTGAGCGCAGGGCTAACAATATAGGGGAATAGATGGGAGTGCAGTAATCAATAAAGGGGAAAAGGTTGCCTTGCGCTATTACTAGGCATATCTCAGTAGACAGGAATTGTTTTTGATGGTAGGCAGCCTCTAGCTTCTGGTTAACTCTGCGTATGGAGTTGGTAATGTATTCAGCAAAAGTAAAGGAGTGGTCCAGGGTAATGCCTAAGTATTTGAAACTGGGGGCATTTTCAAGGTGGGGGGGGCCCTACAAGTGTGAGTACAAGGAGAGAGGAGTTGGCCTTGGTGACCTTGGTAAGGAACGGTTTGGAGCCAAGTAGCATGGATTTAGTTTTCTTTTCATTTACCAGGAGCCTGTTGGAGAGAAACCAATTGTAGGCAACACCATAGTTAAGTGTAAGAGTAGAGGAGATGTTTGCAAGTGACTTGTTGCTGTGGTAAAGAACAAAGTCATCTGCATAGAGGAGTGTCTCACAGGATAGACTCTCATCCGGGAGAGCATTTATAAAAATGGAAAATAGTAGGGGGCCAAGGATGGAGCTTTGGTATTTTTATATTTTTTAGTATTGATTCTGTTTTTGGGGTGGACTTTTCCTAGTTTTAACTTTAATTTGCCTGGGAGAAACTGTAGCTGGGAGATATTTGCAGTCAGTTGTGACTAGATCTGTTACTTAGCCTTTGTGAAATAGGTGTCTGAAAGGAAGGAAGACACTCCCTGGGGTGGAGGGTAAGAGTTGTAGGTGATTGTTTCTGGACAGCATAGGTTTACTCCCACCCACCCTTCCCCTCACCCCACCCACCCCAAGCACATAACTTCCTTTATAGCAGGGTCTCTGACATCACTTCCTCAAAACTGCTAACAACATACACCTGTTCATATCCTTAACGGCACAGCACACTGAATAGGGGGTAGAGACACTCACAAGCTTGCACACACTAAAACAAGAACAAAAAACAAAAAAGCATCTGTAACAGGAAGGGACACAAACATGTGGGGAGTGGTGCAATGCACTGGCTGTGGAGCAGCAGTCTTCCAGGAGACATTCTGGAAACTGCATTGCTACCCTATTTGCAGGCACCTCTCTGGTCTGAGGGAGGAGGCTGTTCGTCTCCATGCTGACCTGGCAAGGATTCAGGAAACCTGCTCCCCCACCCAGGGACCACACAGGCCACCGCCATTACCTCAGAGGTTGCCAAGAAAGAGGAGTGGTTGGACCACGGTGGGCTCAGGGAGGGTGAGGGTGGTGGAACAGAGGCGTATCCCTTCAGTTGTGCCTCTCCATAATTCATTCACCACTCTGTTGAAGCATGGTTCCTCTGTGGAGGCACCTGCAGTGGAGACCAAGGAGGATGCTGGGAACCTCCACAATGAAGACCCACTGAAGGGTGGCCCAGGACCCTATGGGGAAGGAAACAACTCCTGGTGGGGGACTCAATTGTTAGGGGGGTAGAACTGGGGAAGGGAGGGAAAGGAGGTAAGGTGCCTGCCCAGTGCCAAGGCTTGAAGAGACAGGAAATTAATCCTCAGGATCATGGGAGCAGCGGCAAGTGGGAGGGAACTGGATGTCATTATCCACCTAAGGATGAATGACCTGGCTGAGAATGGGATCAGAGCAGTGCAACAGGAGTTTGTGGAGTTGGGGAGGGGCCTTAGACAAGTAGTACACATGGTAACTTTCTCAGAAGTGCTACCTGTCTATGGCATGGATGAGGCTAGGGCATTCCGCACCATGAGATTCAATGACTGGTTGAAAAGCTGGTGCAGAGCTCAGGGATTTGGCTTCATTGGGGACTGGGGCTCCACCTGGAGGGATACAGGCCTATACAGACACGATGGTCTGCCTCTATCCAGGAGGGGAACCAGGATCCTAGGTGATAGGTTTAAATGCTTCAGTGGCAAGCATTTAAACTAGCCAAGGGGGGAGGCACTGAAGAGGAGAAGGGAAATCCTAGGCCCCCCCAAAAAATCAGGGTAATTAGTGAGGTAAACACCAAAATAAAGCAGTCGATAGGGAGAAGGGCAGGGGTAAATGGAGAAAAAGACAAAGGCAGTAGGGTCAGGGATGGGGCAAAAAGAAATAAAGTCATACAAAAATGGAGGGTAATGAGTACCAATGCCCATAGTCTAGGTAAAAAGCTCCCTGAAATGGTGGCCTTGATGGAAGAGGGATGCCTGGATATTGTGGCAGTCACAGAAACCTGGTACACAGAGAACCATGACTGGGATGTTAACATACCAGGGTACACAATCTATAGGAGGGACAGGGAGGGAAGAAGAGGAAGAGTAGTAGCTCTCTATGTAAGGGAAGGGATAAAAGCAACAGAACTAAAGGGCAAACAGGGAGGAGAGGAGGCACTGTGGGTCACCCTGGAGACTGGAAATGGCTCCACAATCCGCACAGGGGTTGTATACAGACTCTCGTCTCGGGGGAGGAAATGAACAAGGAAATGATAGAAGGCATCCTTGGGATGGCAGAGAAAGGGGAGATATTGCTGATGGGGGACCTGAATATGCCAGATGTTGACTGGAGCACCTTTGCTGCATCCACATCCAAGAGCAGGGCCATTCTTGATGCCCTACAGGGGGCATGCCTCAGACAGCTAGTTTTGGAACCCACTCGGGAGAGAGCAGTCTTAGACCTGGTACTCTCAAATGGGGATGGAGAGAGGATCTCTGATCTTGAAGTGGGTAGCCATCTGGGAACAAGCAACCACCAAACAGTGTGGTTCACGATAAACTTACCTGTAGAGTCAAGCCACACAAAAGTGAAGGTACTGGACTTCAGGAGGGCTGATTTTGTCAAAATGGGAGAGTGCCACAGAAAAGCACTAGCAAACAGGCAAGAAGGTGGGGTGGAGCAGCAATGGGGAAACATCAAAACTGCCATCACAGAGGCAAGTCTTTGTGTGAAGCAAATAAACAAATCAAAACTAAAGAAAAAAACACTATAGTTCTCAAAAGAAGTGGCGGGGAAGGTAAGGGAAAAAAAGATAGCATTCAGGAAGTATAAGGAAACACAGAAGGAGCAGAACAGAGAACTGTACCAGTTAAAGCAGGTAAGGCCATCAGAATAGCAAAGGCCCAAACAGAGGAAAAGATAGCCAACTCGGTTAAGAAGGGGGATAAAACCTTTTATAGGTACATTAGGGAGCAAAGAAAGACTAAGGCAGGGATACTGAGGCTGAACAAAGAGGAAGGTGGTTGGGCAGAGAGCGACAGTGAAAAAGCAGGGATGCTGAACGAATACTTCTGCTCAGTCTTCACAATGGAAAAGCAGGGGGAAATACTTAATCTGGTCAATAGAAGCAGTCTGGATAGGGGGGTTGATAGTAGTCCTTTCACAGAAGAAAGGGTTCTGAAAAACTCTTAAAACTGAAGGTGGATAAAGCAATGGGGCCTGATGGGATTCACCCCAGAATTTTAAAAGAACTAAGGGAAGAACTAGTAACACCACTGACTACCCTTTTTAATAAATCATGGGAGGATGGGGTGGTACCTGAGGACTGGAGAAGGGCGGATGTGATTCCCCTTCACAAAAGTGGGAGCAAGACAGAGGCAGGAAACTACAGACCTGTCAGTTTGACCTCAGTGATAGGGAAAATGATGGAATCATTTCTGAAGAAAAGAATTGTTGAGTACCTAGAGGCCAGTGGGGCACAGAACCCAAGGCAGCATGGATTCACAGCAGGAAGGTCGTGTCAGACAAATCTAATTGATTTCTTTGACTGGGTGGCCAAAGCAGTAGACCAGGGAGGGGCTGTGGACATGGCCTACCTAGACTTTAGCAAGGCATTTGACACAGTCCCACACAAAAGATTAATAAACAAATTAGCCAGCCTGGGAGTGGATCCTAGGGTAGTAGCCTGGGTAAAACACTGGTTGGACAACAGGACACAGCGGGCAATAGTAAATGGAGTCCACAGTGAAGAAAGGAGGGTTACTAGTGGGGTACCGCAGGGTTCAGTACTGGGGACGGTCCTTTTTAATGTCTTTATAAGTGACATTGCAGAGGGACTGGAAGGGAAAGTATGTCTCTTTGCAGATGACACAAAGATCTGCAACAGGGTTGATGCACAAGGTGGGGTGGAACGGATGAAAAGGGACTTGGCAAGGTTGGATGAATGGTCAAATGTATGGCAGCTTAGATTCAATGCAAAAGTGCAAAGTAATGCACCTGGGAAACAAAGACCCAGGGAAGAGTACACAGTGGGGTGAGATATTGACAACAACAAAAATGGAAAGGGACATGGGGGTAGTCATATCAGATGACCTAAAGGTGGGCAAGCAGTGTGAGAAGGCAGTAAGGAGTGATGGGAGGATACTGGGATGCATAGGGAGAGGCATCCCCAGTAGAAAACAGGAAGTTGTTGGCCCTCTGTACAGACAGTTGGTAAGACCACATCTGGAGTACTGTGCACAGTTCTGGAGACCCCATCTCCGCAAAGACATAGACAGGGTGGAGGCTGTCCAGAGGAGGGCAACCAAAATGATACAAGGTCTGCATCAGAAGACATATGAAGAAAGACTAAAGGAACTAAAGATGTATATCCTTGAGGAAAGGAGGGAGAGGAGGGACATGAAAGAAACTTTCAAGTACCTCAAGAGAATCAACAAAGTCCAAGAGGGTAGCATCTTTCAGAAAAAGAGATGTGCAAAAACAAGGGGGCACAATTTGAAGATAGAAGTGGGATGGCTCAGAGGTAATGTGAGGAAGTATTTCTTCACAGAGAGGGTTGTGGATACATGGAACAGCCTTCCTGAGGAGGTCATAGAGTCAAAAACAGTGGGGGAATTCAAGAATGCATGGGACAGACATAAGGCAATTCTAGTGGGCTTTAGGAGGAAGTAGGCTGTTGGTTAATTAGGATCTGCAGCTTATCTGTTTGGTAGGGAAATGGGCAGACTAGGTGGGCCAAGCGGTCCTTATCTGCCGTCAAATTCTATGTTTCTGTTTCTATAGGGGACTAGTAGGCTTACATTGCACCCTTTTCACCCTTGATGTATCTTTTTTCTGTATGGACACCATATTTGACTGCCGTAATCCAACAATGGTCTCACATAGAATCTATATAAGGGCATAATTACATTTCTTTTCTGGCTTGTAATATTCCATTTTATTGTTCCCATTACTTTGTTGGACTTAGCTACTGCAGCAGTGAGGTGATCCTTTGGGTCTAGTTTGTTATTTATGGCAACTCCCAAATCCCTTTCCTTATCATTTGGTGCTTTTACCTTCAACATACCTGGGGCGGAGCTATCTGAATCGGCCTCCTCCACTCCAGTTGCACTGCTGGCCTCAACTGTTTACATGATGTGGCTGTGCAATGTTCTCAGTGCCCTTCTCATGTTTTGGGGGCATTTCAGGTGGAAGGGTTAGCGAATGGGAGTGGCACTGGTGCAGGTGAAGCAGCGTTTTTACACACTTGCAAAAAATGCCTGCACCAGTGCACCATGCTCATATTCCCGACAAACCAGGAAATGCTCTGCACCACAACAGAGCACAGCAGAGCAGCCAGCAATGCTCCACAAGCTCTTTATAGTGCCAGATCTGCACTGGAGCAACTCATCTGCACCACTGGCGCTGGTGCAGATCCGGTAGTGTAAAAGCCCCTATTTACTTTCAGCACTGTGTTGCATAAGTGGTACCAATGCTTGATATGGTTCTCCCCAAGATGTAATGGCACTTTTCCAAGTTAAATCGCATACCCTACCTGTAGGCCCATCTGGTTATAATGTCTAGATCTGATTGTATACTGTTCCTACCCAGCTTGTTAATTAATCTTCTGTGTGGAACAGTGTAGAAAGCTTTGCTGAAGTCAAGGTAGGTGACATCAACTGCTCCCCCTTGGTCCACCACTTTGGTTATCCAGTCAAAGAAATCTATGAGATTAGTTTGACAGGACCCTCCTGTTGTAAACCCATGCTGTCTTGGAGCCTGTGCTCCTATGGATTCCAGGTGTTGCACTATTCTTTCCTTAAGAAGTGCCTCCATAATCTTGCCCACTACTGAAGTAAGACTGACTGGTCTGTAGTTCCCTGCCTGCTCCTTGCTACCACTCTTGTGGAGTGGGATCACATGAGCCCTTCTCCAGTCTTCTGGGACCTCTCCTGTGCTCAGAGACTCACTAAACAGTTCTGATAATGGCTCTACTAGTTCCACCCTTAGCTCCTTTAGTACCCTGGGATGTATGCCATCAGGTCCCATTGCCTTGTCCACCCTGAGCTTATTGAGCTCTTGTAGGACCCTTTCTTTTGTGAAGGAACTAGTGCACACCTCCCTCCCCCCTGTGTCCATGGTGCTGAGCTGTGGGCCCTGCCCCACCTTCTCCTCAGTAAATACTGAGCAGAAGTATCTATTTAGGATAGATGCCTTTCCATTGTCCTCCTCCTCACACTCCCCCTTATCCCCTTTGATCTTAGCAATACCCCCTCTGGACTTTCTCCCTTCTCTAATGTATCTATAGAAAGTCTTGTCCCCTTCTTTTACTGTTTGTGCTAGTGTTTCCTCAGTTTGGCCTTTGCCTGCCTTCCCTGCTTCCCTTAGGGAAGTTTGGTATGCCTCCCTATCTTCGTCCTGCTGCGTTCCCTTATATTTCCTGAAGGCCAGTCTTTTGGCTCTGACCTTTTCTGCTACTGTTTTTGAGAACCAAAGTGGTTTCCTTCTCTTTTGTACTTCCTTTTCTCTCTAACACAATGGGATGTTGCTTCAAGTATTGCATCCTTAATGCTTGCCCACTTTGCCTGTACCTCCTCACCTGTATTTCTTCTTGCCAGGGCTAGCTTAACTCTGTTGGCCATCTTATCAAAGTCAACTCCACCTTGTATCCAAGACCTCCTGTGCCTTAACACCAACTCCGGTTTTACCAGAAGGTCGGGACGTCGGCTACTAGATTCCCCGATGCCGCACCACTCAGGGCCAAAGATCCTTTGCCCACCGTACATCCAGCTGGTTTAATGCCCTCAGCACTTACAGTACATCACCACCTCCACCTCTCTGGGATTATTCAAATCAAGACTCAATCTTCATCTCACAGCCTCCAGCTCGTGTGACTGCTTCGACTAATTCCCCCTTCCACATTTCTGCTCAGCCTCCCCTCCCTGATCACCTGACAAAGTCGTGAGCTGCACTAGTCTCCTTTCGTCTGCCACTCCTTTCTCCTCTCTCCCTCCACCCTTGTTTCCCTCTAAAATTCTTGCAATGACCCTAAATGTGTTACTCAAGTTTATCAATACTACGATGCCGTACCTGAACTGCTGAATACTGTTTAATGCCTGTCTTCATAAATGTTGCTTGTTTTGTTTAACATTGTTTGTACTCTACTGATGTTGAACCTTTGTAAAAGAACCATGGCTCAAAGGTACTGTAATTCCTAGATTTTAATAAACAATAAAGCTCCCCCGAAGTCCCATATTTTTGCCTTGGAATGGGATTATTTAGTTCTAGTGGCCAAATTGAACGTTACCATGTGATGGTCACTGGCCCCCCGGTGACCTTCTACCTGGAGATCTGTGATCCTTTTCCTGTTAGTCAGTACTAGATCTAGGATAGCTCTGTCTCTTGTGGGTTGTTGTTCCAGTTGTTTGAGCCCCCCCCATGCAGAGAAGTCACTATGTGTCTAGTTCTGGCAGATGTTTCTGCTGGTATTGACCAATCTGTATCTGGCATGTTGAAGTCTCCCATTATCAGAACCTCCCCTTTAGCGGTCATGTTTTGTATATCTTCTAACATTAATGTGTCTGTGTCCTCCCCCTGGTCTGGAGGCCTGCAGACAACCCTAGTTCATATGGCTGTCCCATTTCCTGTTTCCAGGGTGACCCACAGTTCTTCTGGCTCCTTATGTGTATTCTGAATTTCTGTAGCTTTGATATTTTCATTGACATAATGGGCCACCCCCCACCCCCGCTGTGCACCTCTGTCTCTTCTGAACAGTACATAACCGGGTACTGAAGTCTCCCAAGTGTGGTTACTGGTGAACCATGTCTCGCTAATGGCTACTATGTCCAGTTTAGCCTCTGTCATTGTTGCCTTCAGGTCTGGGATCTTGTTTCCCAGACTTTGAGCATTTGTGTACATGATTTTCCATTGGCCAGATTTCAGTGTGTTAGTTATTGGGCGAGGTCTGGCATTTCCCCTATGTGTCATATGGGGAACCGGACCTTTTTCCTTACCTGATGATGCAAATGAACTACAAACATACTGAACTCCTGTTTGATCACTGGCTGAGGGGGGAGGGTGTTCTTTCCATTCGACATATCGGGTGCTGCACCCATCTCCCCATTTGCTAGTTTAAATATTCTGCAAAGATGTCAAACTTCTGCCCCAATGCACAGACTCCCTCCTTAGTCAGATGCAGTCCAGCTTATTGGTCTATGGTTTCCAGCTAGCTGTCTGCTCCCTTTTTTATGACTCGGTACGATCTTTGCAGTTATCCATTCTTTTGGTACAACACTTTCTTATGGGTTTTTCATATAGAATTTTCAGGGGACCACCAATGCTATTTTTCAAAATTTTGAGCATCTGAGATGAAATACCATCTGGCCCTAGAGCACTGTGTTGTTTAAGTCTATCAATTTCTTCTGATACGTCTGTTTCAGTTAATGCTAATAGATTTCCCATGACTCGGGGTAATTTCACTGATAGGATGCATGCTGTCAGAAAAGACCGAATAAAAGTATTTGTTGCAAGTATTTACTGTTTCGTGTGGTTTGGTAATAGTGATTGTGTTTTCTACAATAGCAGTCAGTTTGGTTTCTGTTTTCTTTAGTGAATTAATGTAGCTGTAGAATAGTTTGCTGTTTAGCTTATTGGTGCTGCTTGCAATTTTGATTTCCATGTTTGTCTTTGCATGTTTTATGTTGTTTTTACACAATCTTTGTACATTTTATAACTGGTCCCAGGATTCTGTTTGTGCATACAATTTATTCTTTTTCTTTATTCATTTCATTATTTTCTTGTTTAACCATTTTGGTTTGATACCTTTATTCATGTATTTCTTGTTTTTTTTTTCACTTTCTATTTTTGGCCCCTCTCTCCACATCTGGTCCCCCTCTTAGGGCTCCCAAATGCACCACTCAGGCTACGTTGCTGCGAGGACTGGGGATCGCTCTGATCATTCCCTGCTCCATTCTTACCTCTAGAGGCCTGGATGACCCCCTGGGTGGGGTGGAGTAGGCCCACTTACCTCCTCCGAACATCAGGGAAGCGTGAAACTGGAGTCCACCCCAGTTCCTCCGCGGTCATTCGGTGCGGGAGTCCATTGCCTAGACCAGACGTGGGGCTGTTTTCTTTGTTCTGGTACCCACCCCTCTGCTGATGATAGCATTAGAGGAGGACCAATGAGATGGAGGTGCGTAGAGACGCACCTCTGCTCCGGTCCTCGGCCAATGCCTGCCCCTCCCCATTAGTCTTGCCTCCTCAGCTGCACCAGCACCACCCATGGTCACCCAGGTAGTGGTGGTATAGTAGCAAGGAGAGCAATCCACCTTTCCCAGAGAAGGATAGCGGCCCATCGGGTGCTCAATCCTTCTTCCCCTGGCCGGCCCTCCGATGTCCCAGGCTCGCTACCAAACCCAGGTCACTGGCATCGCAAGTGGTAGTGCTACCGCTGTGCCAGCGGGCCAGCATTCTTGTATTTCTTCACTTGCTTCATATACTGAGGTCCCGTCTGGCTGTTCTGGTGGTTGGTTGCTCAAATGAATGTTAAAGATCCCATGGTCCTTCCTGAAAAGAGTAAGGAACTTTCCCTGGTGTCCTGGCCGAATTTCCCCCATTCACTAAAAATACCACCAACAGCTTAATCTGATTCAATTTCAGTTGGTTTTCATCTGTATCTCTTCAACCCCTCCTCTGGATGAGCCTGAAAATAGGCAGCACTGCTTAGCCTTTCTTTCCCAGTTAACAAAAACAAAATCAAATATTTATTACATGGACTTATTATTATTTATTTGTTTGTTCAACTGTCTTCCACTGATTTGCTCCCTAATAATACCTGCCAGTCCTTACTGTTGTAATTTATTGCTCTGTTTGCTATTTTATTTTATTTTCAATTATGTTTCTTCTCCCCCAGCTCTGGAACTCTCTCGGGCCACTCCGCTCGCCAGGTTCACTCTACCACCCACTGTGGACCCTGCCTTCTTCAAAGTCATTACTTTCTCTCTGAGCCTCGGGAGGGACACGGGCCCAAGGAGACCAAAGGGCCAGAGGCAGGGAACCAGCATTGGATGTGTGGCAGTGGCATTGGGAGGGCCATCGCCTGTCTGGGCTGTAGTTTTTTTTTTTTTTTTTACGTATTAGTCCCTGAGATCCCGCCTCCCCCCCCCAAAGTGTGGCATGCACTGACGCCATGGCTCACAGCAACCCTACCAGCATTTGCCACACTCACACATACGTGAGGTCCACATCGTGCAGCGCCCCACTTTGCACTGGGGGTCGCTGGGATGCCGGACAACCCATCGCCCTCCCCCCAGGAGAGGAGAGGAGAGCGGCCCATCCTCTCCCTCTCCTGATGACTCCTGACACCCGAGCTCGCTCCTGAACTCGGGTCGCCGGCATGGCGCAAGGTGTGTCATCCAGCGCCTCAACCCTCAGCGCCACCAGGCTGGGCTTCATTTGCTATTTTATATCAGTATATTTCAGTACTTCCCTTTGTTAAAACATAATCTCCAGTGATATTAAAATAAAGTAAAGTCACAGAAACAAAGTACTGTGACTCAGGAAGTTCTGCAGGTGCTTCAAAAAGGGTTTCTAATCCCAAAGTTGAACCAAAATTAGAAGATTCAGTACTCCAAGTCACAAAGAAAATCAGGACTCCAATGCAGCCAATATCAAATCTTTATTTATTTTTTATTTAGCTTTTTGGTCCCGTCCTCCTCTGGCCAACTGGTGACACGGACACATGCTCATTTTACAATTTTCTCCTGGCCCCCGAGGCCCCAGCACCGCGGCCGTGCCAGGCGTCGCGGAGGCACGCTTTGCACCCCGTGATGCCAGCTCAGCCCCATCCACCACCCAATATTTTGCTGCCCCCTCTCCACCTATACTACCCACCGGCCCTCCACCCAGTGGGAGCGGAACTCCGGGTGGGGCACCAACCCACTCTTACCACACTCAGAAGAGGAGGGCTGCCTGCTGGCATGCTCAGTCCTGCTCCGTCCTCCCCCATGCCGGCACCCCAATGACCCGAGGTCATTCCCGAACCCTGGTCGCTGGCGTAGTGCAAGGCAAATATCAAATCTTGATTGAAGAGAGCATACATCAGAAGGCCAGCTGATCCCCAGTGCTTCAGCCACACAATCTGGCCCTTGTCAGGGGAGCATGCCCATTTTTTACAACCCAATCCCATTATAAACTACTTTGTTAAAGTGATACAACATTTTAAATAGTACAGACATTCATTCATCAATATTGTGTTAAAAAAATCTCAGAATCAGAGACTTTCAATGTCACCAATATTAATAACACCAAAAATAAAAATGCCCCATGTTAGATCAGGATGATCGAAAAATGTGGGAAGGAGTCAAAAGCATTGGTACTGAAGTTTATAAATGGAAGGGAGGGGAAATGGAAACTGCTACATTGACTCATAACAGACCCAGTCCGATAGAGAATAAGCAGTAATGCTATTTTGACATGTTCTGTAACTGTAGAAGTGTCCCTGTATCTCTTTTTACACTTAAACAGAGGTGGGATTTGAACTAAGGACTAGGTCTAAAATTGCTCATAAGTACAGAAAAGCAGTCACAGAAACGTCAGTCATAGATAACAGATCATTGAGCCCCATCCTGTAGAGGAAACAGCGCAGTAATTTTCATTAATTTTTTTATTCCACGTTCATTCACTGTAAGAGTGTCCCTGTATCTCTTTCCACATTAAGACAGTGGTGGGATTCAAACTAGGAACCAGGTCAAACAATGATCTGGAAGACAGAACACAAAAGCAGTAAGCACATTAAGACTACAACATAGAACAAAGACAAAAGACCAGGACAAAGATGAACCATAAGGGTCACTGAGCAGTATTAACATTTAAGGCTTGGGTAGTGTAGGCTTGTGGGAGGATTACAGTCATATATTAGAGTCACCATGCATTTCCTGCAGAAATGTGAGAATGTGGTTTTGCAGAAAAACTATGTACAGGTCACCATTGAAGTAATGAACCTCTATACCATTATATCTCTATACCGAGGTATATTAGCAGGGTACCACAGGGATCGGTACTTGGTCTAGTGTTATTCAACATCTTTACTGGCAACCTAGTGGTAGGGGTCAAAAGTAAGGTCTGCCTTTTTGCAGATGATACTAAGCTCTGTGGGAGGGTGGACACAGAGGAAGGGAGCCAGGAACTCAGGGAGGATCTGGCCAGACTAGAGAAATGGTCTGGAATCTAGAAGTTGGGGTGAAGTGCCAAAAAAGTGCAAGGTCATGCACCTGGGAGCTAGGAACCCAGTGGTCAGCTACTGGCTGGGGGCATACAGGCATCCAAGTCAATGGAAGAAAAGGATCTAGGGATGCTAGCCAGGGGTGACATGAAACACTCTGCGCAGTATTGTAAAATGGCAGCCAAAGCAAATGAAATGCTGGGCTGCATCACCAGAGAAATCACCTGCAGGAGGGTGGAAGTCATTCTGCCCTTGTACAGGTCATTGGTTAGATCACACTTGGAGTGCTGTGTGCGGTTCTGGTGCCCATATTCAAAGAAGGACATCAAACTACTTGAGGGGATCCAGCGTAGGGTGACCAAGATGATCCAGGGCATGGGAGACAAACCATATGATGTGAGGTTAAGGGAGCTCAATATGTATTCCTTGGAAGACAGAAAGGAAAGGGGGGGTTATGATAGAAACCTTCAAGTATCTAAAGGGTATAAACAGGGTTGACGTGGAGGATATTTTCAATTTAAAAAGGGAGGGGACCACAGTCTGAAACTTTTTTGGGGGTAGATTTAAAAAGGAAATGAGAAGGCACTTTTTCACGGAAAGGGTAGTGTCAAAGTGGAATGAAGTGCCTGAAGAGGTGATATCACTGAAAACAGTGGGAAGTTTAAAAGTTGCGTGGGACAGGGCGAAAATGAGAGTGGCAACGGGAGGGAGGAAGGGGATAGGGGAAGGGGGTTCACTCTGGGGGGTACAAGAGGAGGGTGGGGCAACTCCAGTTAAATAGACTGAGCTGCACACTCGAGCAGACTCAATAGACCACTAAGGCCTTTTTCTGCTGGCAATTTTCGTATGTTGGTATACCTCGATACAGCATTTAGAGGGCTTGAACTCTGCCCGACATTTCTTTGCTAAACCTTCCATGGGAGAGACATTACCTAAGATCTTTTTGTTAGAGGCCCTCAAATTCATCCTTGAACACAATTAATTTGTGTTCAATAAAACATTCTACGGGCAGAAATGTGACATGGCTATGGGTGCCTCAGTGGCATCCTCATATGCCAACCTGTTCATGGGCAAATGGGAAGAAGGCTTTGTTTTTCACCTAACAGTAACCCTTTCTTCAATAAAGTGGCTATGTTGGTACCGCTTTATTTATGTCATTATATGTGTTTGAAAGGGCACCACAGAAGAAATAAACCAATTCATGAAATTTGAAAATAGTACTAACCAAAGCCTGAAATTTACTTATCACTGCAGCAAAGAGTCAGTCACATTTCTGGATGTGGAACTGAAATCAAGTGTGGGACAAGTAGTCCACAGTGCAGGGTATTCAAAGCCAATTGCTGTAAATACCATTTAGTGTGCAAAAAGTGCATATCCGCCTAAACTAAAAGACTCAATACCTCTGAGCAAATACATGAGAATAAAAAGATATTGTTCATAAGAATTTGACTTTATGTCAGCCCACTGGTGCAATGGTTGGATTTCCACTTGTGACACCGATGACCCGGGTTCGGGAATGGACATAGGTGTTGGAAGTCCAGCCACGGGAAGATGGCTCGAGTGTCCCACGATGGCTCGCCATCTCCCGGGAGGAGGGAGGTCTATGGCCTGATGTTTGCTGACCTCTGGCAGAGGCCAGAGGCATGGCAGCACATTGGGTCAGGCTGCATAGGGAGCTCGACAGATGTCAGCTCTTGCGTTGACATCCTGAATATCACGCTGTCCCAAAAGGAAAATCGGAAAATGGCTCCCTGGCCATCTGGATGATGGTTGCTGGCCCCCCACTGCCACAAAGCCCCAGATGGCCCAGACCACCCCAGCAACACTCAGGCCAAGTAAGTAGTGCTGGTCGACCCCACCAGCACCTTCCCCCTCAGAGGGAGGACCCGTCCGATGAAGGGATATGTCGGGTTGGTTGGTGGCAGGGGTGGAGTGCCGGTGGGGGTTCTAGGTGACCTAAAGGAGAAGCTGGTTGGGGAGTGTGGGAGGCAAAAAAAAAAAGAATCTGACTTTATTTTGCAGGCACAGGAAATGACAGATAGATTTAAGGACAGGGGTTACAATGACAATAGACTCTCCATTGCTCTTAATAAAACAAAACGTATGGACTATTGGACACTTTTGACTCCTAAAATAAGAAATACTGGTAATCAAAGGTTTATTACATTTTCTTCCAAATTTAACAATATTGCAGGTAGAATAAGTAATATTATCCACTGATGTGGGCATACTCTAAATACACACCAACTACTAGAAAATGAAGTGGGAGAAAAACACAGAGTTTTCTTCAGAAAAGCTCAACATCTGGGTGACCTATTGACTGGAAGCCATTTTAAACCCACCAGAAATCAGAATCCACAAAATTGGTTACCACTGAAACCACAAATGTGAAAACTGTAATATATGTAAATATGCAGAAGAAAGGAACATGTATGACCACCCTCATAGCAACAGAAAAGTGGTAATAAAAAAATTATCTCCTGTATTATCACATAACCTGGTGTCCATGCCTCAAGCGATTCATAGATTCTTTCATCAGAGAAGGATCGTTTGGCCCACCCCAGTCTGCCCATAAAATCCCCCCTAATAGTGCTACCCAAGGCACTACTGGGGGGCCACTGCTAGCTCTATGATGCCGATTCGACAACCCTTTTGTCAACCAGCATCTCACCGACAGGAATCATGTCAACCGCAGGTTGCAGTTGACATGATTCCTGTGCGTCTCCTGGTCCCCGAACCCCCATGCGGGGAGCTCTGCCCCCACTCCCCCGTCTTTAGGATTATCAACTCCAGTCAGAGTTGATTGGGGGTCAGGGTGTAGGACCGGTAGACAGTGTGCCCCTGTCTCGGGCACACCAGCACAGCGACCTGTCGGCAAAGTGTTGATTTTACCAACAGGGTTGTAGTTTGCTGTGTTGGTGTCACTGTACATGGGGCATACCGCCGTTGCCCACCCCAGTCCGTTATCCAAGATATCCATATGCTTATCCCATGCACACTTAAAACCTGTGACTGTATTTGCCTCCACCACCTCTGCTGGGAAGCTGTCTTAGGCATCCACCACCCTTTCCGTGAAGAAGAACGTCCTCATGTTACTCTGATCCTACCCTCCTCCAACTTCATATTGTGAATCCTAGTCTTAGAACATCCTTTTCTCTGGAAAATGCTCTCCTCCTGTACCTTGTTTGTTCACTTGAGATTTCTGAATACCTCTATCATATCCCCCAACCTCCTCCTGTCCTCCAGAGAGTACAAGTTTAGTTCCTTAAGCCTCTCTTCATAGGTCTTCCGAAGCAGGCCCTGTACCATGTTGTTTGCTCTCCTCTGAACCGTCACCAACCTGTTCCTGTCTTTATGAAGTTGGGGTCTTCAGAACTGCACACAGTACCCGAGGTGTGGCCTCTCAAGTGAAGTATACAGGGGGAGTATTACCTCCCTCCTTCTGCTGGTGACACCCCTCCCGATGCATCCAAGCATTTGGTATGCTTTCCCACTGCTTTCCCACACTGCTTCGCCACCCTCAGGTCATCAGTAATGATAACCCCCAGGTCTCTCTCTTGTCTTGCGACCTCAAGTACCTCTCCCCCAAGAGTGTACTCTGCCCCTGGGTTCTTGTGCCCCAAGTGCATAACCTTGCACTTCTTTGAGTTGAATTGTAGCTGCCACCTTATTTTTTATTCCTCTTTATTGACAAAATAGGGTACAGAACCTTAGATCAGAAGGGAGTCTTTTTACAGAGATTTCTTATCAATACATTTACTTAAGACAGTGTGATAGACCAGAAATTCGACAATTAATCACCATGAAAATCAAATAATTGATAGTATATGAGGTAAACCAATCTCTGTGAGGTCCCCAACCCCCTCGGTCAAATCATCATACAGGTTGCATCAGTGGACCGGGGTCAGGATGCAAAATAGTTTTCAGGCCAGGGTATGCATTGAACCATATCCGCCACCTGGTCCACCTGCGAATAGACACATGGGTTTTTTGGTTCACCCTGTATGTTATCTCCTCCAAGTCTGAGATCCCTTGGACTATTTGCACCCATTGTTGTACTGTTGGGGGTTCAATTTTCAGCCAATTACGGGTTATGGTTTTGTGTGAGGCTGCAATCAATATGCCCCATATATATAAGGAGTCTGCACCTCTCAGTCCCCATGGGGGGAGTCCTAAGATGTTCTTTGACATTTCTAGTGGGGAATCTAGAGTGAGAAGGTCTGTTAAGGAAGTGTTTATCCCCTGCCATAAAGGCTGAATGGTGGGACAACTCCAGAAAATATGTGAGTGGTGTGCTGTCTGTTCCCCGCACCATCTCCAGCATACCGGCAGGAGGGAAGGATCCCTCCTGTTCTGTAGGGTTGGAGTGAGGAAGAAACAGACCTTTACCTTCCACTCGAACTCTTGCCAAAGAGGCGACAGAGTGGTTTTGGTGGTGACGAGGAATATTTTATCCCAATCAGCCTCAGTCAGGTTCAAGTCCCCTTCTTGGTGCCATTTCGACTTAATGTTCATTAGAATGTTGTCCTCCAGCTCCCTTAGTGTCTTGTAAATTACAGAGATTAGTCCCCTCTATGTCTGACCATTAAGTATTTAGCTGCCACCTTCTTGACAACTCATCTAATTTTTCTAGGTCCTCTGTCATCCTCCCCCCCGTGTGTCTACCCTGTTGCAGATCTTTGCGTTATCTGCAAACAGGCATACCCTTCCTCCCAGCCCCTCTGCCATGTCACTAACATAGATATTGAAGAGTACAGGGCCCAACACTGATCCCTGTGGTACCCCACTAGTCGCCCTTCCCTCCATGGAGTGTACCCCATGTACCACCACTCTTTGGCTCTTATCCCTAAGCCAGTTTTCCACCCATTTTATGATTTTATGCCCCACCCCCAGGCTGCTCAGTTTCATTGGCGCCTCAGCCCACTTGACTAGCGCGGCTCCATACCTGTAACTACTGTTTGCTAATTGCCTTTCAATTTAAATTTCTGCTACCTACTTGTAACGCTGCTTTTAGTGCTACATACTGCCATTAACCATTTTTGCTGATACCTACTTGTAACTCGTTTTTTGGCCCTCCCACTCTCCCATGCCCTGGGTGACTTATTAAATACTCTCTTGGCTCCTCCCCCCCTCATCCTGCCCTGCCGCTATTGGCTGATTGCCACTCTGCACACCACTATCACCAAACCACTATCTCTCCTGTCTTCCATTGGTCTGTTTTAGTGCTGCTGCTGCTTCTGATTTGTGCTACAGCCACACTTCACCTAGAATGAAGTCTGCAACTACTATGAGGATCCTTACCCTTCTAACCACCTACCTGGCGGTACAGGTAGGGAGGTATTACAGTGTCCCCTTGGACTACCCACCCACAGTACTCACCAACCTAACAAAATCAGGCAGTATTTGCCATGAGGCATACCTAAAGCTAGCTGTCAGAATCCAACTGAAAGTATATTCACCCCCAGCACTGCCCAAAACTCCCATAGCTGCATTATTTTGCTGCCGTACCTCTACAGCTGCTACTAATGCCCTTAAGCCACGCAGAGCAGAGGAATCTGTGTTGGGCTGGACATACTGGGCATGCATACTAAGAAGGCTGATTCTAATGTTGCTGCTAATCTCTGGTAATGTTCAGCCTAACACAGGACCCCCAACACAAAGTGACACGCTAGACTGGGGCATCTTAAAATTGTCTCTCTTAATATTTATAGTCTCCTGAAAAGGCTGCCACAATTCCAAGCCTGGGTAGACATGATTAATTCTGATGTGATAGCACTCACTGAAACCTGGCTATCACCCAAGGACAGTGCAGAAACCATAGCCCTTGACGGCTGTACAGCTTTACACCAAGACAGACCCACCAAGCATGGTGGTGGTATTTTGGTCTATTTAAAAACTGAGATCAGGGGCCAAATACTATCCTGTTGTAGTCTCATAAAGAAGGCTCAAATGCTAACCATAAAACTCACTGTCGGACAGCAAAACAAAATATTACTACTTACCACAGTTTACATACTCCTTGGTTCGCTCTCCACTGGCATCCTGCAGGTGCTAAGTAACCTTGAGCAAAATAAGCATAACTGGGAGCACATAATAGTCGGTAACTTTAATACCAGCTGGCTATTCCAGGATGTGACAGCGGTACGAGACCAGGTATCCGGCCTATCTCACACTCAGATGGTATCTCAAAGGCTTCCTTCAAGCAATATCTGAAGTGGGTGGATTGGTCGCCTCTTGTGGGAGCCAAGGATGGCAACCAAGCCCTAAACTTTTTCCTCACAACCTTTATTAGGGCCTGTGATATCTTTGCCCCCTTCAAATCTAAAAAAGCAAGAAGGACTTCCAACCCATGGTTCACAGGTTCCCTCCTCGAGCTCATGCAAGAAAGAGATAACCTGTGGCACAAGGCCAAAGCTTCGGGTAAACAGGCTGACTTTATAGCATATAAAGCCGGCAGAAATAACTGCACTAAGCTGATACATAAGGCGAAGGCCTCCTATTACAACAATCTCCTAAGAAAGAGCTGGGGCTGTGGTAGGAATTTCTGGGACTCTGTCAAGTCCCTCATGGGCAAAGCCTCTAGAGCCCCATCTGAACTGATAGCCACTACTGCTACACTACAGGAGCCATGTACTGTCACCAGTGCATTTAACCTGGCTTTCACTGATCTCAGCACAGTATTATTTACTAACTATCTCACTCCCTCAACCTACAACCTGGACACCAACTGGTCCCCGCCTTTGTTGCCCAACAGTCACATCCCCCCATTCTACTTTAAGCAGCTACACAGGCACAAAACTCCAAGGTATGAAAAACAAGTGCTCAGAAGGACACGAGTGGGGAGTGACCTCGTGGATATGAAGTTGATTGCCCTAATGTTAGATGAGATGGTGGAACCTCTTACAATGCTCTTCAATGCCTTACTGAGATCTGGGATGTTTCCTGACAAATGGATGGAGGCACTCATCATCCCCGTCTTCAAAACCGGCAATGCTACCAATCTATCCAACTACAGGCCCATATCCATCCTCCCCCATTGTCTACAGCTCTTGAATGAGTGGTCTCCAACCAGATCATGGAGTGCTTAATGAAGTACAACCTACTATGTGTGCAGCAACACAGGTTTCATAAGGGCCACTCCACCATCACCACCTTTGGTCAATTACATCACCAAAATCTAGGATTCTCTTGAGGATGGTCTGGCTGTGGGGTCTGTTTTTATAGACCTCAGAAAGGCATTTGACACTGTCAACCATCAACTCCTCCTGCAATATCTACCAACGATAGGTCTATCTCCAGCACAGCTAGCTTGGTTCAGCAGCTACCTATCCTGCAGGAGCCAAAGAGTCAAAATCAATGGCACTCTTTCAGAGCCTAGAGAGGTGAATCTTGGAGTCCCCCAAGGGTCAATATTGGAGCCTCTCCTCTTCAGCTTTTTCATCAACCCCATACCCTCTGCTTGCCCAGCTCACATCATTCTCTATGCAGATGATGCAGTAATTTCCATCTGTAGCAAAGATCTTACCTCCACCTCCAACGAACTAGAAGCCAACTTTCACAGACTTGAAACATGGTTCTCTAGTAACAAGTTACTGCTCAATTGTAAAAAGACTAAGAGCATGCTTTTCTCTGTCCCCAGATGAGGAAGAAAATTGGGCTGCTGTAGGTCCAGAGTCTCAAACATGACATCTTGGAACAGATTAGCACCTTTAAATATCTTGTGATTCATCTGGACAGTACCCTCACATTTGCCAATCACACTGAACCGGTCATCAAAACTGCTAATGCAAAGCTTGGTGTCCTTTATAGACATCGCCATTCAATGACAGCTGAGGCATTAAAGCTTGTCACGAGTTGCTCCATATGATCCTCAGTAGACTATGGCCTTGCAGTCTATGGAGCTGGGACTGATACAGCACTGAAAAGAGTAAAGACCCTTCTCAATAAAGCCTGTCGTTTGGTCCTAGGGGCTGACCACTGGGCACACACGTGACCTCTATAAAGTGACAGGTTGACTCCCCTTCACCTCAGGGTCCAATATCAGTTCTGCCTACTGGCTAAGAAAGCCCTGCTAGGGATTACTCCTGGCTCCACTTCATGCCTTTTCATCGTGACCCAACCAACCATCTCCACTAGAAGTGCCTCGAAGGGTAGACTGCTGGTGCCATTCAAGCATACCTCCCTAGCCCAGCGAGTTCTTCAGAGGTACCAAGTGAATAAATGACCTCTCCTCAGAACTCCTAGAATGTAGCAGGATCAGTTTTTTTTAAAACTGGTGTCTGCTCCCATCTAGCCCTCTCAAACATCTGTTAATGCCCTACCAAAACCTAACATGGTGAAATCCCTCAAGAGTCGATTGCTTGCCCCACCCAACCTCACTCATTATGAAGGAGCAGGGGCTCCCCCTCCCTCCCCTACCACACCCTGGCCCCACTCCACCTCTCCCAGTTCCCCCACCCCCACACCCTGCCCACCCTTTCATGCCACTCCTTCCCTATATCCACTCCTCTGCCTCTACTGTCTTACTCATTTTTACCATCCCATATGTAACTGACTTCTGCTACATCCTCTATCCAACTCAGACAAAGCCCACATTTGGGCTGCCTTGAACATCTCAAGCCTGGAACCTGACACCCATCGCTGAGTTTTTCTGCACTTACCTCTGTTAGTGGAATCTTTAAGGCTTATGCTCTTAACCAATGCTTCCAAGTTGCTGGTGTACTAATGGTCCATTTGCTAGTTAAGCTGCTATCCTTTGTTGATGTACCTAGCCATCTTGTATATTACTCTACATTGAAACCTATGTAACCCACTGTAACCTATGTAATCATTGGTACCTTTAATATTGTACTATGTAACTATTTATTGTTTTCATGTTCTGTACTGGTCTTGATTTGGAATCTTTGTAAACGAGTCCATGACTCAAAGGTATTAATTCCAATCTGAAATAAATAAATAACAAAATAAAATAAAATAAATTACCAACCCTTTATGTGGGATGGTGTTGAAGGCCTTGCTGAAATCTAGATAGGCCACATCCACTGTCCCTCCCTGGTCCACTACCCTGGTTACCCCATTGAAGAACTCTATCAGGCTGGTCTGACAGGACCTCCCCCCCGTGAACCTATACTGTCTCTGGTCCTGCAGTCCACTGATCTCAAGGTATTCTACAATTCTTTCCTTTAGGAATGATTCCATTACCTTGCCAACTACTGAAGTCAAGCTGACCGACCTATAATTTCCTGGTTTCTCCCTACTACCCCCTTTGTGGAGTAGGACGTCAGCCCTCCTCCAGTCCCCCAGCAGCTCTCCAGTTTCCAGAGACCAGTTGAACAGGGTGGCCAGGTCAAACAATGATCTGAAAGACAGAACACAAAAACACCAAACAGTAAGCACAGACTACAACATGGAACAAAGACAAAAGACCAGGATACAGGTGACCAATAAGGGTCATTCAGCAGTATTAATAGTTAAGGCTTGGGTAGGGTTTAGTTCAAGCACTATGTTGGAAAAACTGTTAGGCACTTGAAGAAAAGGATTCAAGAACATGTAAGGGCTATTATCAATAAAAGCAAAAGAAGTGCGTGAAGTGCTGGCGCCCGTATCTGAACAGAGACATTAAGTTACTGGAGGGGGTGCAGCGTAGGGTGACAAAGATGATCAAGGGGCTGGGGTACTTATCATACGAGAGGAGGCTGAGGGAGCTGAACATGTACTCACTGGAGGAGAGGAGGAATGGGGGGACATGATTGAAACCTTTAAGTACATGAAAGGAATGAACAAGACAGGTACAGAGGGGCTATTCAAAGTAATGGAAGGGAAGGGACACCAGGGTCAATGATATGAGACTGGAGGGAGGAAAGTTCAGGAGGGAGATGAGGAGACACTTTTTACAGAGAGGGTGGCAGCTGGGTGGAATGCATTACCTGCAGAAGTGGTATCCAATAGAACAGTGAACTGCTTCAAAAGGGGATGGGACAGGACAAGAGGGAGGATCAATGGAGGGGAAGGGTGGAAGGGAGGGGCAGCTGCAGAATAAGGGGTGCTAGCTGCACATTCGAGCAGACTTGATAGACCTCTAGACCTTTATCTGCTGCCAAATGTTTTATGTTCATAAGTGCCATAGGCACCCGTGTTGCCCTATCTCACAACTCAGACCCATCATTCTTAAACTTTACTGCATTGGAATCTGTGAGCACTTTAGAAAGAGGTGGGGAAAGAGTAAACAGAATGTTGCAAAAGGAAATGTGATGGTTAGTGTCTCTCAACACTGTCACATGGACTCAATGAGGATGTAGAGTACCTTTATTGAAGAGATATATCCTCCTATATAAAGAATTAAACACTACCCAAGCCTTAACTATTAATACTGCTCGGTGACCCTTATGGGTCACCTGTGCTCTGGTCTTTTGTCTTTGTTCTATGTTGTAGTCTTACTGTGCTTACTGATTTTGTATTCTGTCTTTCAGATCACAGTTTGATCTGGTCCCTAGTTCGAATCCCACCCCTGTCTCAATGTGGAAAGAGATACCAGGACAGTAGTATAGAGTTCATATATCTCGTCAAATGTTAAATTTCAGCCAATCAGTGTGTGCCACGTCATTTGACAGGTGGGTGTGGCATAAAATGGACCAATCAGAATCATCCCCGTATGGCGCAGGAATTCCTGCCCTCTGTGCAGTACATCCTGCCTTAAACGCAGGGTCTCCCATGTCAAACACAGGAAGTGACATACAAAATGCAGGAAATGACATATTCTCGAACCCAAAAATGACACATCATTCCCGGTCTACATCCCTATGTCCTTCCTCCTCCATCCCCAGTCCCCTTGAACCTCCATGACACCATTCAAGCTCAAACCCAAGTCCATCCTCCATCCCCTTGAACCACAACCACCCCATCCTAGCTCGAACCTGAATCCATCCTCCATCCCTCGACCCCCTGCCACAATATCTTGGCACAAACTCTCCCATCCTCCCACCTTGTCCGGCCACCACCCTTGCACCCATCACCTACCTCCAACCTGAGTCTGTCCCCTCCTCTCTCCATGCCCCACCACCACTTACATTGCACCGCATCACCTACCTGGAACCTGAGTCTCTCCCCTCCTCTCACCTTGCCCAATCATCACCTACCTGGCAATCCCTCAATGTCCCCCTGTCGATCTGTGGTATAACTGTAGGGTGCATTTTTACTCGGGAGATTTTTTTTTGTGTGAAATGTGCTTTGAAGCTTGGAGGACTGTAAGAATATTTATCTCTTCAGTGTAAGGAAGTTCTTTTAACACAATGCATTTTAAATATTTATGAAAAACCAGTGATTTCTCTTTTAATGTGAAAAAGAAAATGAGTTCTAACTTTAAAAGCAGAGACAGTGTGTGTGTGGCTGAAGCTGATGTTTCAAGGGTTTGAAGTCTAAGTAGACTGCTTCAAATGCTAAAGTCTGATTTAAAAACATACATACATAGTCTCCACATTCCATTTTTCAAGAGGGGGTTTATCCTCTGCATTTCCTGTAAGAACATTTTATCTTTGCTATACAAAAAATTTCTGTTAAAAGAATGCATTTTAAGTATTTATGAAAACACAGTGATTTATTTTTTTATGTGAAAAAGAAAATGAGTTCTAACTTTAAAAGCAGAGAATATGTGAGTGTGTGTGTGTGTTGAAGCTGATGTTTCAAGGATTTGTAGTCTAAGTAGACCGCTTCAAATCCTAAAGTCTGTTTAAAAACAATCATACTCTACATACATTTTCTTTTAAATGAATACATCAGAAATCTGGTATTTTTATGTCAGAAACTAAACATATTTTTCTATTTCCTTTGAAAAAGATAATTTACAAACATCACTGCTTGTCAAAAGCATATATTTCTATTAAATATATATTAAAGTACTGGTGAAAGTATTTAAGAGTGTTTTAACCTCCAGAAAGCAACAAAAAGTGCTCTGCATTACCTATGTAAAACTGAAAAACCAGTAGACTGCTTCATGGAGACTTTTATACTCTGAGATGCTTAAGAAAATGTTAATTAAAAGTTCATATTAAACATGCCCTGCTAAACATTACAGTATAAAAATCACATACTAGTCATTCTATGTATCACAAGAGATGACATAACTATATTTATCAATGGAGGTCTTTCTTCTAGAAACCTTTTGCTAGTCTTGTGACGGTCACATAGATGATAGTTGATATTAATAAACCCCAACTAAACATGCTGAATCGTGGTGCTAGTCATAAGAGATGACATAACTATATTTATCAATGGAGGACTGTCTTCCAGAAACCCCATGCCCATCCATGTGACAGTCACATAGATGATAATCGATATTAATAAGCCCCCTACTATACATGCTGATGCATCGTGCTAGTCATAAGAGATGACATAACTATATTTATCAATGGAGGTCTGTCTTCTAGAAACCTTTTGCCAGCCTTGTGATGGCCACATAGATGCTAGTTGATATTAATAAACTCCCTACTGTACATGCTGATGTGTGCTGCTTGTCATAAGAGATGACATCACCATACAGGATCAATGGGATCTGTCTTCTAGAAACCTTGTGATGGGCACATAGCATGACTTCATCTGGCTAAGTCTTGTATATAGTTAGGGTCCCAAACACCAGAAATTCATAGTTTTGAAAACTTAATGATCATGAACAGCTGGTCTGATTCAGAAGATCTGACGGATAGTGAGATAATGGAAGCTGCTGTTGTCTCAATATCAGAACCACAAGGTATGTATTGTTTCTGAAAATGTTTAAAATGTACCTACTTGTATGCTTTGTTATTACAACTAAAAGCAAGTCTGCTTTTTTTTTGTTGTTGTCTGACTGGTAGGGGATTTGACAGATAAATACAATGTTATATATCTTTTAGGGGTCATCTGTCTTACTAAATATGTTTTGCAAAATGGTACTAACATACCAAAATGCCAGCAAAATAGGCCTAACAGCCTTTTGTGTCTGCTCATTTGGTCAGCCCCCACCCTGACAGCTGACCTTGCTGCCCCCCTCTTCCTATCTGGCTTCTCCCTTCCCAGTCCCAGATATTCTTGCTGCATTGGATTTTGCTTCCAGAACCCTTCCCCCGTGCCTATCCCACCCACTCTTGAACCCCTCCACTGTCTCTGCCTCCACCAACCCCCTAGGCAGCACATTCCATGGCTCCACCACCCTCTCAGTGAAGTAGCACCTCCTCCTTTCTCCCTGAATCTCCCCCCTCCAGCTTCCACCCATGCCCTCTAGTTTTCCCCCCTCCTTCCTTTGGAGCACCCTGACTGCTCCTCCCCTATTTACCCCCTTCTTGTACCTGAGGACCTCTATCATGTCCATCGGTCCCTTCTCTCTTCCAATGTATACATATTTAGCTCTTCGAGCCTCTCCCAATAGGTCCTGTCCCCCAAGCCCCAAATCATTTTGGTTGCCCTCCTCTGGACCACCTCCAGAAGTTCAATGTCCCTCTTTAAATGTGGCCTCCAAAACTGCACGCAGTACTTGAGGTGTGGGGTACTCTTTGTACATTGTGGTTGGAGGGGGGTTGGTTCATATTGGTTTAATGTAAATGTTTGCAGATAATAAACAAATGTATTTATATTGCCTTAAATGCTCCTTAGTACTAGTTTGAGAAAATAGCATGCATTTACATTGTTTTACATAAGTAGTCTCTGTCTGACTGGTGTGTGTGTGTGTGTGTGTGTGTGTGTGTGTGTGTGTGTGATAAAATACAATGCTATACATTTATTAGGGGACATCTGTCTTACTAAATATGTTTTGTAAAATGGTGGGGGTAATCTTTGTACATTGTGGTTGGGGGGGTTGGTTCGTATTGGTTTAATGTAAATGTTTGCAGATGATAAACACATGTATTTATATTGCCTTAAATGCTCCTTAGTGCCAGTTTGAGAAAATAGCATGCATTTACATTGTTTTACATAAGTAGCCTCTGTCTGACTGGTGTGTGTGTGTGTGTCAGATAAAATACAATGCTATATATTTATTAGGGGACATCTGTCTTACTACATATGTTTGAGTAAAATGGGATTAGCTTGTGTTGCTGTTAATTTAAATGTTTGCTGACAATAAACAAATGTATTCATATTGGCTTAAATGCTTCATAGTGCAAATTTGAGAAAATAGCATGCATTTACATTGTTTTACATAAGTAGCCTCTGTCTGACTGGTGTGTGTGTGTGTGTGTGATAGAATACAATGCTATATATCTATTAGGGGACATCTGTCATACTGCATACAGTATGTTTGAATAAAATGGGATTAGCTTGTGTTGGGGTTAACTGCTTTTTAGTGTGAGAAAATGTTTGACATACATTTATATCATCTTAATTTTTTTTAGTGTAAATGTGTATGTGAATGATCTTTGGAAGATGTCTTCATAATGATGTAAATGAAAGCTAGCCAGCCTTTGATTGGTAGTTCTTCTTTGGGGGCAGACATGTAGGACCTAGAGACCCGTTAGACCTTACAATTACTCTATTGATACTCCTGTAATGTTTAAAATGCTTAAGTGATAGGTTGATGCTCTGCTTTTTTTTGTCAACAGTTCAAATGTGTGCTTCAGGGAAAACACAACATAAAATGAGACAGTCAGAAGTTTGTGAAAACAAACAGAGGCCTACTGAAATTGCCACTGCCAGCACTGAAAGTTTAAATGCAATAAATGACATTTGTTTAAATTTTAACTAGAGGGTACAACCTTCCACCAGCTCAGGGGTTTCAGACAGAGCTGTGCCTCACCCCAGGAATGAGGAAAGGGACATTGTTGCACTGAAGTCATTGCTGACATTTTTTCCATTAATAGCCGGTGCTTTGTTTAAAGGACTTGTGGATTGTGGCAGTTTACAGGTCACATCATTGTTTAAAAATGACATTTTAAATGGTACTCTGATAAAACATGTATTTTCTTTGATATGTGTAGCTAAGGAATTTAACTCCGAGCTGAAACATGCTCTGCAGGTAACAGAAATGTATCAAACAGTCAAAGCACTGGAACTGAAACTGTCTCAGAAACAGTGATGAGACAGAAAATCTCACAGGCTGAATAAAAAGGGGGTCAACATTAAAAGAATGAAAAAAATAGTAGACGAGTGAAAAGAATTACATGGGATAAAAATAAAAGAACCCTAGAACATCTGCGAAAGAAAATAAGGCGTGCCAAAATCATATTACACCGTAGGGCATCACAGCAGCTTGTTGGAAATCAGCCAGATACTGAGTTAGAAAACCAGCAGCCCCCTCCTGTTTTTTTTAGAAAGAATTCAGCATTATGAACATGTGCTACGAAACTTTAGAGGAACAGAATTTTATCAGACGTTTAGGTTTGTAAATCTTGATAGACTAGCCTCATTCAGCCAGACCATTCAAGCTGTACAATCAGCAGCAATTCAAGAACATTTAGATCACATTATCCCTCAGTTAGGGGTACATGACTTTCTACAATTGTGTTTGAGTGCTGGCTCTTTAAATCACCCCTTGTTCGCAAGGAGAACACGCCCTGAAGAGTTAAATGCTGGTATATTCTTAGATCACATAGCTGACATGTTACAAAGCAATGCTGAAGTCATTGCTGATGATTCTTTACAGTTGGTGGTAACAGCCATCAGAAACCGGGAGGGTGGTGGGGTGGGGTGTAGACGTACACTGAGTTCTATCTTCTATAGCAAAATAATTGAGAAAAAGAGACATTACTTGATTGATTTAAACAATAGAGATATTTTTTTTTTGTTTTGGTGGAAGTGTACTTGTGCTCCTAAACAGACACCTGACCAACAATCAGTTGATCAGTAAGGCTAAAATATTGCATGCTGAGATAGGTTTGTCAGAACACACACCTGTCAGTTTCAGTGATGTGCCACAATTTGAACAGTTTTTAGGAATAACTATTAAGGTTCTATATCATAATGAAGGAAATTGGCAAACATTTCCAATGGGGTCTGGGAGCTATCCTAAAACAGTGTTTGTACTACCTCATAACAATCACTTTTACGGTGTCACAAATGTCAAGAAATTTATAGGGGCCAGATACCTCTGTGAATACTGTCAATCAGCCTGCAGTCACAAAAATCATCACTCATGCACTCTTTTGTGTAAGGTGTGCTGTGATCCAGTCTGTGCAGAACAGATTGCCAGTATAATGAAATGTCCAAAATGTAACAAAATTTGTAAATTCTTAGATTGTCTGGAAAGGCACACGACCAAAGCTGATTTAGGCATGCTCCCCTGTGAATCAAGCAAGCTATGTGAAGAATGTTTTGCCGTATACAAAGGAAATCATAAATGTAAAATGGGCAGATGTCCTAGATGTGGTTCTCTTATGACTGCTGACGAACATTGGTGTTACATGTCTCCATTGAAACAAGTGAAGACCTCTGAGAAATATATAGTGTTTGATTCTGAGGCCAGACAAGAAACAGGAACACACACATCAAATTATGTCGATGCCAAGCAACTGGATGGTAGCAGACGTTGGGCATTTGAAGGAGATGATTGTGTAAAAGATTTTGTCAGGCACTTTACAGATACACCATTCAAACACTACACATTTATAGCTCACAATGCCAAAGGCTATGACTGCTATTTTATTGTTAATCAGCTAGTCAAGGAAAAAATTGGTATCAAATTGCCCACACAAGGAGGGAAATTGCTCTCCGTGACGGTATCTGCACTACACATTAGATTTATAGATTCACTGTGTTTCCTGCCAATGCGTTTGTCTAAAATTCCAGGCGCATTTGGCTTTGAAAATGAGATCGCTAAAGGGTACTTTCCACATTTTTTTTAACACCACGGCCAATGAAAATTATTTAGGTCCCTTGCCTGATGCCAAATTTTATGGGGTAGTTTATATGATGCCTAGAGAAAAGGTAGAGTTCATGCGGTGGGTACCTAGTCAACCAACATACAGAATTTGATCTGAAAAAAGAGCTTCGCTACTATTGTCAGTTAGACGTTGACATTCTTTGAAAGCCTGTGACAAATTTAGACAAGAAGTGATGAACATGGCAGCCATGTAGGTTTTAAAACAGTCAGATGGTGACATTTTAGAGCATGAAGAGGTTTATTTAGATCCCTTTCCGTATACGACCATAGCATCTGTCTGCATGGCCACATACAGATTCATGTTTTTGAAAGAACACACACTGGCAGTTCTCCCCCCAGATAATTACCACAGCCTGCAAAAGAGGTTCTCCACACCTGTGATACAGTGGTTAATGTACATAGCAGAGAAAGAAAACATTGCTATTCAGCACACACTACGGGGTGGGGAATTTAAAGTAGGGCCATATTTTCTCGATGGTTACTCGATAATTAATGGGGTTCCCACTGCCTTTGAATTCAACTGGTGTTTTTTTCATGGTTGCAACATCTGTTACTGTGAAAAAGATTGAAATCATATGACAGGTATGACTTTTGGGCAGTTATTCAATCGGACCATGCACAAGGTTCATTTTTTAAAAAGTCAGGGGTATGCCATTAGAGTCCTTTGGAAATACGAGTGGAGGGAAATGTTGGCCACAGATCGGGGGATGACTTATTTTTTGAGGGACAGGGAACTACCCCAACCTCTCGAACCTAGAGAGTCACTGTTTGGGGGATGAACAAATGCCATTTCTCTATACTATAAGATACAGCCCAATGAGACAATCTGCTATTATGATTTTACCAGCCTGTACCCTTTTGTCAACAAAACTAAACAGGACCCAGTGGGTCACCTTTCCATCATTTATGAGAACATTGCTGACATGAATCAGTACTTTGGTTTGGCAAAAATAAAAGTTTTACCCCCTAGAGGTCTCTTTTTTCCAGTGCTGCCATCCAGGATTGGAAAAAAAACTTGTATTCCCATTATGTTGTGCATGCGTGGAAGACAAGGTTCAGACACTGTGCACACACAATGATGAACAAAGGGCACTGACTGGTACCTACTGTACCATGGAACTAAACCTGGCACTGGAAAAAGGATACAAGATCTTAAAAATTTATGAAGTGTGGCATTTTAGAGTCATCAAGAGAACTGTTTGCAGATTACATCATACTGCATCTGAAAGGCAAGCAAGAGACATCTGGTTTTCCTTCATGGGTAAAAAATGAAGCAGATAATGTCAGGTACATACAGCAGTATTTTGAAAGAGAAAATGTGCATTTGAACCCCGCTGACATTGCTGTTAACCCCACAAAGAGACAGATATCTAAACTGTTCTTAAATTCTCTTTGGGGGAAATTTGGACAGAGAGTTAATTTGCCCACCACCAGTTTAGTTTCAGACCCCGACAAGCTTTTCCAGTATGTGTTTTCCCCGTTATGATGTGGCTTCATGCTGGTTCATTGATGATGAAACAGTGTGTTTATACTGGAAATATACCAAACACCACTACCCAAATTCTAACAATGTCAACATATTCATAGCTAGTTTCACCACTGCATATGTCAGACTAGAACTCTACAAACTGCTAAATAAGTTACAGGACAGGTGCCTTTATCACGACACAGACTCCGCCATTTTTATATCTAGACCGGGTGACTGGAAGCCCCCTCTAGGTGACTATTTAGGGGAATTGACTAGTGAGCTTCCTCCAGATGAGCACATTACTGAGTTTGTGTCTGCAGGTCCCAAGACGTATGGCTACTGGCAGTCTGGAGGACAAATTGTTGTTAAAGTGAAAGGCTTCACCCTTAATGTAGGTAACTGTGAACACATTAATTTTGACAGCTTAAAATATCTGGTTTTTGATTATTCAGGGTCACAGACATCTAAAGAAATCACAGTGAGGCAACCCAGCATAGTTAGAAACAAAAAGCAGTGGTCCCTTGAAACAAGAACGCTGTCCAAGACCCAAAGAGTAGTTTATGATAAGCAAGTTTTACAATCAGATTTCAGAACACTTCCTTATGGATACTGAAGACTGAAAATGGATATCAGGTTGCAGCATCCCTTTACTTGTCTGTTGGCCAGCCCATCTAACAGTGGGAAAAGCTTCTTCATAAAGCAGTTGTTGGAAAATTATGATACCACTTTATCACATAAACCTGAAAATATTGTCTGGTTTTACAGCTATTCAAAATCAAAAAAATCAAAAATCAAATCAAATCAAAATTTATTTATAAAGCGCTTTTCAATAAATCAAAGCGCTGATACAAAACAAGAAATAAAACATCAACAATAATAAATAAAGACATAAAACAATAAAATAACCATAAAATAAACTAACCAAATGCCAGTTGGCAACCTTTGTACAATGAACTGCTGTTAAAGTTTCCGCAGATTAAATATGTGGATAGGGATACCAGCATCATTCGTTGATGATGATCTCTTACCCCTGGGGAAGGTGAATTTTGTTGTTATAGATGATTTAATGGACTCTGCCTGTCAAAATAGTGAAGTCGAGTATGGGTTTACCAAGTACAGCCATCATAAACAGTTAACGAAATTTCTAATTGTACAGAATGTATTTTGTCAAGGCAAGAAAAGACGGACCATCATGCTTAATACCTAATATATGGTCCTGTTTAAAAACCCATGGGACACGCTGCAGATACAAATACTGGCCAGATAGATGTACCTCAGTCAGACCAAATATTTTTTAGAAGCTTTTCAAGATGCCATAAAAACACCTTACAGCTATTTATTGGTTGATTTAAGCAGTGGTGTAGCCAGGGATTTCAGATCTGCACACCAAGTGGACTCACTGCTACCCCTCCCCCCTTATTAGGGTGAACTACCCCCCCCCGGTGTAGCCAGACAATATACAAATGTACACCAGGAACACGTTTGTTGCCTTTTTGGCACAATAAATACAACTTTTGTATCTCATGACAATGGTTGTTGTCATGCAAGGTTAAATACAAATGCCATGAAATGCTCCCTAAGACACCCACATACCAACCCAGAGCCTGTAAAATTGTATTGTCCTTGGGATGCAAAGACAGTATTAGTGACCAGTCATTCTGGTTACTACTCATATGAATAAAATTACAGAAAGGTTCAGCATTTTCTTTGTTAGTTTTCATGGAAAAAGGAAAGCAGTTCAGAGCCTATTTGTTACCCCCCTTAAATAAAATTGCACACCATGGAGTGCTTGGAGTCTGCCTGCCTACACCCATGGATTTAAGAGCTGGTACCCCAGATGAATACAGGCTGTGCAGTGGGTTGTTTCCATCTGACTGGCCTGTGGCGTACGTCTTGAAAAAAACACATTCTGGTTTTAGAAGTACATGATGCTGTATTGTCATTATGTCTAAAATACTGCAGAGAAACCTCTGTATTTTAAAGTTACTTTTCAGAGGACCTCCCCATTTAAGAAAAGCTGTTTTGTGCTCAGCCTCTGATGACTTGACATCTGTCATCGCGGACGCTGCTTTAAACACCCTGAAAGGAAATATACCATTGTTGGCTAAACAGCTAGCTTTTCTGAGAAAAAGGGGTAGAGTCATAAAAAATTTAAGCAACAGGAAAGTGCCTTTAAAAGGAAAAAAACAGATTGTAAACCAGACAGGCGGATTCATAGGGACGTTGTTGGTATTGCTATTCCTTTGATTACTGGACTGCTGGCAAACAGATAATGGCTTTTACTCAGAAAATGTATTTGGTACCTTAACAGCAATTGGACCGTATGAAAACAAACTATCCCAATGAGGATATGAGAAAAGTCGCAACTTACAGCTTGGATACAGAAATGAGATCTGTACTATCACGGACTGATTTATCAGATCATGACAAAGCCAAGCTGTACTCTGCAGTGTTGCAACATTACCTCTCTCTAGTACGTCAAGGAGAACAGGTTAAAACCAGTTTGACCTTACACGTCTGAGAATGAGGCAGTTTCCGAGCAACCCCCTACGGACTCTTTCTGTCACGAGTTCCTTGGAAAAAGACATTTTAAACAGTGTTTCTCAAAGGTCTAAAAAAAATACTGAGATATTACTAAAGCAAATGGCAAAGAACAAGAATATTCTTTTTTGGAATAATATGGGGGAATTGATGTATAAAGGTAATGTTTCTGGGTCTCATATGGTCGATTGGGTAAGGACTGCTACAGCCACTCATGCTATCTCTGACCACAAAAAGCCAAAGGGGTGGGATGTATTTGTCAAAGCGGTGGCAAAGGCTAACATACCCACATCTGTCTTTGGTCATTCAGCAAACAACAGCTAAGTTGAAAGTCGAAAAACAGCAAATGTAAAAGCCCCTGAACCCTCTCCACTTAGCAAATGGTCAGTGACACCCAAAAGACAAAAGACGGTTAAGAAACCTGCCTGGCTCCCTGCATAAATGTAATATTATATACCTTAGTGACCGATGTGTACTGACTATTTTGGCATTTTTTTTTTTATAAAAAGGTATTAACAGTGATGTATGTTATAATCCTACTCCATATTGAATACATTAGCAATTTTTTTGAAAGGTACTTATATTTATGTATGTTATCATCATACCTCATATTGAATATGGTAGTACTTTTTCCAAAAGGTGTGTATACTGATACATGTTAGCCTACCTCATCTTTAGTATGTAATCATGTTTTTTTCTTTTTAAAAAGGGGCATATCATAATCCTAACCCAGTGGTATGTCACATGTAATGTGCCTTTTGAGAGGCTTTTGGTTTTCTGTATCTTATCTATGATTTTATCTGTCATTGTTTTACAATAAATACCTTTTAGCATTTTATATATCATGTCATTATTGAAGACATTACATATCTGAAAATTTCAAACACGTCCCCTGGAAAAACTGACAAAGACACAGAGATCATGAGGGTATATATGATTTTATAAAATTATGTTTGTAAGTTACAAGTGATTGCATATTTTAAATTCATTACAAGACAAACAAGTGTGAACATGTTGCCATCCCACTGATACAGGCCCTGACATCTTTCGATGTCTGAAAGGGTGACGTACAAAACTAGTTATGGCATCATTTTTGAGCAAATCATTAGAGTACATATTTAGAATTTGATCATAAGAAAGTCCTTTACATCTGTGGTGTAAGAAAAAGATGCAGTGAAATTCACAGGTGGTAGAGAAGGTATCTTGCAACTGTGTTTTGGTATAGAATGGTCTTTGCATTTCTGTTTAAAAAGACCCAGATCTTTTGTACATAATTGTCAGGATGAAAACTGTAGCTATCAAAGAACTCCCCAACCCCATTTTCTGAAATGTATACGGCTAACCAGTGCCATCCAGGGAGGTCATGGGGGGTCAGTATTGATGACTAGTGCTGCCGGAATGTTTCTCAGTCTCTCCTTGGGTAGCAGAAACGCACCCAGAAAACAGTCACGGACGTGTGAGTCATTTGTTACAATTTTTTCCAGCTGCTTTGTGTTCATTTTTATGGTTTATCACATATAATCAAAAATAACATTTCTTCTCTGGTTTATTTCAATGACGTTATCAAACACAGCATAGACAATGAGATTAACTGTTTGTGGAAGGGCTTCTGCAAATCTGATTTCTGCTCTGAGGTGTCCAGTTTTAGTTAAAGAGTAATGATCAGCGCATTCTTGGTCCGGTGTGAGATCAAAGGCAAACAATGTGTACCTTGGGTAAATTCCTGATGGTTGACAACTAATGGTCAATCTTTCATGTTTTTTCCCCGCTTTCTGTACTAGATTAAAATATTCTCTCACAGCATTTCTATTTCTAAAATCAGGCTGCAGAGGTTCAGAGGGGATTTGTTCACCGTCCAGATACAGAGCCACAAAATTAATGTTATAATGTTTAAAGTTAAAGGGGTTTTGAGTGTAGGAACCACTAAAAGCATCATCGTCAACAAATCCCATGACCATCATTTTTGGTAACCGTCCAAAAAACAAATTATCTTGGTTACAGACCCTGCTGCCTGCTGGGAGGCTGAACACTTTCATCCCCACTCTGTTTATAAAGTATTTAGCGTTGGAGGTCAGCAGGGCTTCCAAGTGTCCCAGACGAACACCGGGGGTCACTTGAACCCTTTTGACAAACAGAAAGGCAGCCATGATTTTTAGCTTATAAGGCTCAGCATCTCCACTCATCAGGCAAAAGCTGTCCCTGTCACGTGTCGGTTTAATTTTAATATCCACACCATTCAGTATCAGTTTCTCTTGAAAAAACAAGTCCGTGTGCAAGTGTCCCAGCAGCTCTATCCCTCTACTGAGATGTGTGAAGGAGCTTCTTTTATTAAACCCTACACTGTCACCAGCTCTGTCTGTGATTTCGTGTTTCCACGGGATATCTTTGTAAAATAATCCTGCCGTGAATTGTGTAGAAAGGGTCTCTTCACTGAAGTTCAGCACAGATTCTATGATAGCCCTGTAAGGTTAACAGTTATTTCTCTTACTGATGAGCTGATCACTGACGGTCACATCCAGCTGGCTGAAAATGATGGCCACTGGGTAATTTATAAGACTCACTTTGGCCACTGCAGTTATATCACCACCATCCGCTTCAGTGATTTTGCAAATCAGGTAAAGCATGTTGTTTGGATCCAAATAGTCTTCACCATTTCCTGCTATATAAAATTCAATTGGTGAGTTTTCTGAAAGGACAGCCAGAGGGGGGATCTCTACATAAATGCTTTTTTCAATGTTTGTCTGTGTGGGAGCAATGGCAAACAAGTCCAGTTCTGATTTTGTGCATTCTTCAGAACCACAGTGCACAAAAGCCATGTTTTCTAGAATAAATCTCTATGTTTTTTATGTCCCCTTGAAGGTCCTTTAGACTTTGACCTCTTTCTTTTATGTGACGTTTTGAGACACGCCTTTTAAAGTAGTGGGGAGGTCCAATGAGAAGCGAAGGGTGTACTCTGCACTTTCTCTTTCTACCTCTCTTGAGCACAATCAGCCCTGAACCACCCTGAGTGGTCTTATCACCTCCTGACATCCTTTGAGTGACAGCGCTGTTCACATGCCCCACAACATCCTTTATGACATTTTTAGCAGCTGTTTGTAGATGTGGTTTGGCAATTTCAAACCCCCTTCTTAAAAATGGAACTGCTTTTCTAAACAGACTACAAAATATCCCTCCTATACCAGAACCCTACATAGTAGGAAATCCATGAAAGCCCGAAAGGCTGTATCCTGCCTGTGCCTTGTAATAGCTTCTGTACAAGGCAGGGTCTCCATAATGTCAAACAATCACCATCCTTGTTTAAATTTTAAAGTATTCTCTGGGGGCGAAAATGCAACTTCATGATCACCTTTCCAAATTGAAATGGCACAGGTTAATTTTGATCATTCTTTATTTCAATAGAGACTGCATCAATCTGATGTTTATTGACTGTTTGATAATGGGGTTTATCATAGGTCACGGTCACTATCTCACTGTTTTGGCCCCTGATGGGTACGCATCTCAGCAGAGGCACTAGACTGTCACCCACTATTTCATGCGTGATAATGTCAGTGTAGATATATAATGTGTAAAACCCCCCATTAATATCTATAGGGTTCTTTGTTAGAGTCTTTCCTACACCTACCTCGAGTCTACTAAAACCCAAAAGGTACTGTAACTGCCTGTGCATAAACAGAATGCATTTGATGTTGTTGTCAATGCTTATTTCTCTCCCGATGGCTTGTGGTTCCAAAACCACTGGCACAGTTCATTTGCTTCAAATATGCTTTTATTAATTTGATTAATAATACTCGCCATGTTAGGATCATAGCCTGATGGAATTTTCAATGCTTCGGGCCTACAGGAAGATCTGGAAAAGCTGGGGAGGTGGTCCAGGATCTGGCAGCTTGGCTTTAATGCCAAGAAATGCAAAGTTATGCATATTGGAGCCAAGAATCCCAGGACAGAGTATTACTTGGGTGGAGTCCAAGTAGCTGCATCAGAGGAGGAGAAGAACCTGGGAGTGATGATCACTAGTGACCTGAAGCACTCCATGCAGTGCAAGAAAGCAGCAGCAAAGGCAAACAAGATGCTGGGATGCATAGCTAGGGGGATCAGTAGTAGGAGAGAGGAGGTTATACTGCCCTTGTACAGGTTACTGGTAAGGCCGCATCTAGAGTATGGAGTTCAGTACTGGTGCCCACACCTCAAAAAGGACATTAACCTGCTGGAGAAGGTACAGAGGAGGGCTACAAAGATGATAGCCAGTCAGCAGGGCAAGGCATATGAAGAGAGGTTGAGGGTACTGAACATGTACTCCCTGGAAGACAGAAGAGAGAGAGGGGACATGATTGGGACATTCAAGTGTTTGAAAGGGATAACTAATGTTAATAAGGAAAGTCTCTTTAAGCTGAGTGGCAACCATATCACGAGGGGGCACAGTCTTAAGCTGGAGGGTGGGAGGTTTAGGAGGGATGTCAGGAAGCACTTCTTCTCAGAAAGGGTGGTGGACACTTGGAATGTGCTGCCGGGAGAGGTCATCTCATTAAAGATAGTGAGCAGCTTTAAGAGAGGCTGGGATAGGCATAGGAGGAAGATAAGAATCATGGGTAGGGAGGATGGGAGGAGAGGAGAGAGAGGGAAGGGACATTAGCTTAAGCTGTGGACCCTGCAATATGAGCAGACTTGATAGAACAAATGGCCTTCTTCTGCTGGCTTGTTCGTATGTATGTAACAAAGGGGCTGGTTGGTGGCGTTTTACTATGGGCTATGCTTAGAGGCTGATAGAGCATACTGAACCTGTTTTTCTGTGCAGGCACATTGTCCCAGGTATGAGGGTACTGGATTTCTGCTAATCTCACTTCCCTTTCACCAGGCAGTTCCAGCATTTGTGGTAAATTTACTATAAAAGTGGATATAGTATTGTTGGGGAAAATGTTGTGCGAGGCATTGCTAGGTGATATAAAAAACATTTTTGAGCATTTTTAAAGTGATTTACCAACTTCCCCCGATGTCATGTTTGCAGATCACCTTCCCTTCATTGAGTGATGCAAAGCTCAGCTGCCCTGAAGTTAAGTATTAAATATATTCAGATGCTTAGTTTTTTAACATTTTTGTGCCTCAGTTGTCTCTGCATGTTTTTTTCTTTGTTTGAAGTTCGCACATGAGCAGTGCATCCACATGCATGAGTGACATCAGCACAGGGAAGGTGTTCCCATTGCACCTTTCTCACTGCTCGTTCATTCTTCTTTCCTGGACCCAGCCTCAGTGAGTGCAGATCCAAAACTGAACCGCCAAAAATTACAGCACTGATGACTGAAACGGTTTGTTATATTGGCAGCTGTTATACTTGCTTTTGGGATTGCAGAAGTGGTGATTTCTCCTGATTTTCAATTTTACTCATCTGACTAAGCTCTGTGTCCTAGGTCCATTGGTTCTAAGAACATCACAAGCTACATTGCTTGAGTACAGTGTTACAGTTTTAATAAGTGCTGCAAGTACATAATTAAAACAACAAGTCTGTATAAAAAATAAATTTTTTTAGCTGAGTGGAGCTGTACTCTGTAGCGTATTGGGACACAAAAGGATGACTTTTGAACTGGGCAGATCTATAAATTGAAGTAAGCTTTTCAGTATTGGTACATAAAGGTCTGTGTTAAATGGATGACTTTTTTAACAGTTCAGAATTGTAATGTGTAGCAAGAGTATAAGCACTGAGCTGCACAGTCCAATCCCAGGAGAACAGTGCAATAAACTGTGTATTTTTGGCAAGTGCTGCTTCCAGTGTGATTGCTTCAGTAAACTGTCTTTGCTATTGCATTTCTGATTGTCACCATCATTATAGACAGTTTATATTTTTTCTTGTGCTCCTGTGTTTTCTTGGGCTCATTTGGTGTTCTCATGCAAGCACTATAACACACTGATAACCAAAGTATGCTTAGATGTGCATGAAGAAAGGGACATGGTGCACTGAATTGTTTCTCCAGCTTGCCATCTCCTCGCTAAGTTTATAAATGAATGCAATAAAATCAGTTATATACTGTACATAGTTATACTGTACATAGTTTACAGTGTATCTCAAAATTAAAAACATAGTTTTTTAACATTTTAACATACAGTCTTTATTTATAATTAGGATTATAGCATCATTGTATGTGCTCCGGAGCATCAGCAAAAGAACAGACTGCAGTTGCCATCCTCTCCCGACACTATGATACCAATGTATGGCTTCTATGGTGTTATATTGCAAAGTGTGCTAGTCAGTTCGGCATACTTAGGGAATAATGTCTGAACCAAAATATGGGCTACACAGCAATGAATGGAGGGAGTCTACACAATGCACCATGACATCGGTAAGGCATGGGAGACAGTATAGTGCAGCATCTGTTGTATTTGCTGTACACTTTACGCATGTGCATCAGAGATCCACTGTAATGGAAAAAATGGGAAAACACAAACGGCTTGACACAGACCGAAGTGGTAATGAAGTATGGTGACATAAGTGAGGAAGGGTGGTTCAAATACAGTCTAACACTTGAGTACCTATCGCAAGGATATGTCCCTTTTTGTAGTGGACCAATCAAACTGTACTTAGGCTATCTAAACATAAATGCAGTCTCTTTCTCCATGAAAAGGGTATTGGTAGTGTCATTTTTAACCTTGGGGGTTGGGGGACGATCACCGACTGTACTGTGTATTGTTTGCTCAATTCATAATGCACCTGGAGGCACACATGTAGCGGCAAAAAGCCAATGCCAGGATGGTATTACAGATGCTTATGCAGACACTAATGACAGCTGCAGTCTGTATAGTTCCTGAGCGCTTAGAGGTAACACTAAGCTGGTGCAATAATTTGTAGTTTTAAATTTATAACATGCCATAAACAGGGGAACCGGTGACTTCAACACGTTACTCAATCACTGATACCTCTAAAGGGGAAAGTACAAGCAAGCCCCCCACCCCCAAACACACACATACACAGAGAAGAAAGCTATAGCATAGGCCAGTTGGCACTAGGGCAAAGACAGACCCAAACAGTATAAATAATTTACAGATAATAAAAGTTCTATGCTGCAGCATTTTTCTAAGTGTGTGTGTGCAGCTGGGATGTTTGGAGTGGTTGGGGTACAAGGTGCCTGCTTGCAATTTCCGCCCTGTGCTCCATCAGAGTGAGTGACTGATAAATCAATTGGCGGGAGGTCACTACTAACTAGTACTAGGTGAGGAATTTGGACAAATTGGATTTGGACAAATTGTGAGCCATTTATCCTGCTCAAACAATGCCACCAGATCGAGCCGTGCTCTCAGTGTCAAGCTGGAGTGGCCAACAACTCGTTACCAAAGGGAAAGCAATCCCCGCCCCAAAGAAATAAATATAAAAACCCAGGGTACTATCACTAGCATTTGTGTGGGCATATTGATGCTGGGAGTAACAGAACACACACCATACCTCGATTTTGCACAGTAAAATGACAGCAATTACGGGAACCAAACCGTAGCACTAAGTAGCAAAATATAATATTAACAGTCCGTGTTGCTAAGTCTGCTCTCACTGCTGTACTGGAATGGATTGGGACTACTGCTGTGACTGCCTGAGCTACTGCCCATATCATTCTCGCTGCTGTCATAGGGTCATCCCTATTGGGATCCACTATGCAGTGGCTGTCAAATTGTGGCACTATGTCAGTGTCCGAAAGATCACTGTTAGTGCAGGACAACATAATGCTTTCATTATCGGACCCTGAAAATGAACAGTTTGACATTGCTATTGTCATGCTGCATGCTGCGACCAAGAGCTCTGTTATCAAGACAGAATTGCTGTGACCAAGAACTAATTTTAATTACAGAGCACAGATCTCCCTGTGGTGACATTGCAAAGGTAATGAGTGTCAAAGGTCACCAATACAGGCTCCAATACACAAAATAACACTCCCTGGTTTGTGAGGGTGAAAACCTGATTTAATTTGCCAAAATAGGCTATGCATCTATCAAAATACATTGCAAATCAGTTCTATATGCAGTCACTTTGCAGTATATGCATTCATATATCAAAACTTGGTAAATCGCTTTAAATCTTATCCGCTTCTAATGTCCCGAACCTGTGTTGCCTCGATCCAGCTATTGAATTTATCAGGCCACCCTAGCCACTTTACTAGATACCAAGTTTTTCTGCCACGCTTTTTCTCTGCCAGGATTTTCTGCACCCTATACACTCGGTCCTCATCCGGTTCAATTTTCTGCAACTCTTCTGCATAGAAAGTACCTTTGATGTCTTCCCCTGATAGTGTTTTAGCTTATAGGTGGGTCTCAGTGTTTTTAAGACCTCCATCACAACAAATATCTCATCTGTGTATGTCTGTTCATATCCCTTTTCAAACACCCCTTTCAGCTTTGATATTCTCACATGATCACTTTTCTGAAGGGCACCCTTTTGTGTTTTGCCAAGAACTGTTTTGCCATAGATGGTCTTCCATACATCCAGGGCATTGGAAGGGTTAACATCCACTGGTCTGCATGTAATGCTTCTGTGATAAGTATGATTATAGCTGTGCACCAGGTAAGGCAACACTTCCAATATATTTCCATGTGTTTTGGGCTGTAAAGTAATACCACATGCGTATCTTTAAAGTTCTATTGAACTGTTCTACAATGCTAGCCTTAATTTCATTATTTGTTACAAAATGGTGTATTTTATTTTGTTTTAATAATGCCCTTAAGGAGGCATTTAGAAATTCTTTACCCTGATCAGTCTGCAACTTCTCAGGTATGTGTCCGCTTTTAAAAATTGTTTTCAAGGCCTGTATCACTGCCTTGCCTGATTTATCTTTTAAAGCTGCTACCCAGGCATGCTTGGACAGCACATTGATGCACATCAGTATGTATTTAAACCCATTATTGTACTTTGCATATTGACTCATATCCACTAAATCGGATTGCCATTGTCTGTCTATGTCAGAAACAATGACAGGACTTCTCTTACATCGAATTCTTGCTGGTCTGTGTAACGTATGGGGTCCTGCTTGGCAAGCCATTCTGCAACACCTTTCCTGGTCACACCTTTATCAATTTCTTTTGCAGCTTTATATAACTGAGTCACACCACTAAAACTGCCCACTTTTCTTGCATTCAAATACATATTCTGAAGCAGTTGATCAGTCATCTTCTTTCATCAGTACCAAAATACATCTGTTACTAACCAACCTCTTGTCACCCGTAAAATGATGTACATGTATATGTGTGCTCTTTTTTCTTAAAAATTCAATGACAACCATAAACTGCAATATTTGATTATAGTTTATTCATATATACAAAACATAAACTGATACATATATTAATTACATACAAAAGCCATAACAGTGTTTTAAAGAGCATATATATACCTGTAACACACAGTATGCATGCAATGATTACATAATATCCTGTTTCTACACTACCAGATTCTTTCACATTCTATCATATCCAGAGACAGTAACCTTTGAGCTGTATGTTTCACACAAGCAAGGGTTTCTTCCACTTTCCCCCTGGTGACAAGGTAGGCACAAAGCATACACACATGTGCCACGCACCCCTCAAAATAATCAGGGTGATCTTTGAGGGGTACTGTTGCAGAATCAAAAATGGTATTCACTTTACATATGTCTGTGTGTTTTTTTTATGTTCATTGCATCCATATACATATGCCACAAAATTGGGGGCATACTTTTAATCTCAGTCATTGTCCTTTCTGCTAGTGAAGGTACAGCACTTCCACAGCATACATTTAATGCATGGCACTTTCCAAAGTATACAGGGGTCTTTAAAATGTCCTTTATCACATGGCACATTGTAGCCATCAAGAGTCATTGGAATATCAGGAGCATGCCATTATGTTCCATCTAAAAGCACATAATACATGTTATACAGATTAGTGTGTCACTTTTTTATTCAGAAAAAATGACTGCTACATCACATTTATTAAATACAACGTAAATGATACATTCTGCAAAAATGTGATGAATACACATAATACGTAGTGCTCTTTAATTTCATGGAGCATCATAACAATTGAAGAAGCCACTTTCACAGTATGAGAAATGTCACATTCTTTTCTTTGCTTTAAAGCAGACACACACATTGCTGCAACTACCAATATATACAGGTTACAAAGACATTCAGGATCTTCTATGAATCTAGGAACAATCACTGTAATGTTTTCTAAAAGTGTCAACTCAGATTCTTTCATATAGTTATCTATATTCTCCCACATGTCTGAGGGGGCACACAACATCAGTTCCATGGAAGAAGATAAGTCAGAAAGGGATGCTTCAAAGTCAGGCAGCCTGAACACGGAAGGATCGCAGTAATGGCTTATGATCAGATACATAAGTCTTTGGACACTCTCTTTGCTTGCATCCCGCATGGTTCTCTGTAAAACAAAATATGAAGCTTTGGGTTCTACATTTACACAAAACCTGTAGCAGATCAGCAGTGAAATGAATTTTCACAACAAAAACAGAGTCCCTTAATTTCTTTTTACAACTGTAACAAAGTCCCCGAAGTTCTTGTTAGAAATTTTTTAAAGGAGCATTTACTGACTAGATGTCCGGCCTCTTTTCTAATCTCACCGTCTGTCTGTTGTAACATATGTGTAAGTAAGCCCATGTGGTCATCAGCTCTTTTCATATAATTTAAAACATGGCTTACAGATTCTATAGTTTCATTGCTCATGCTTAAGCCCTGTTGTTTCATAGCTATTGCTAAGATCACAGGCATGAGATGCCCTATATGTATGGCTTCACAAACATTTTTGTATGCTTCTCTAGCCATCAAGTCATCAAAGATACATGTATGGTTTATCTGACTAGGGTCATCTGTCTCACACCCAGGACAGGCCTCAACCATTTCACAATGTATCACTCTCTCTATCACTGTGGCAATTACACCACGAATGGTATGGTATATAACATACTTACAATACACATCATGGTCAGTTTTGGGGGGCTTAATACTTAGGTCTGGTTTTTCACCTGAGGAAACCTGTCTAATCTCAGTAGACAAAGATGGTTGTGGCTGTGTAGTGATTACAGTGTTTTCTGTTTTTTCAAGCATTCTATTGCTCTCTAACTTTCTAAAATATTGACCATCACACATCTCATTAATAACCACATCTGTATCTTTCACACAGCAAACACAGTCAAGCAGTAGATTTGTGGAGACTCGAGTATCCACACTGTCCAGATAAGACTGTTGCTCCATTCCATATCCATCACTCTGATAAAGCAAAAATAAAACAACATTGGTCCTTTTACTCAGTAAGCTCCAGTTCATCTGCTAACTCATCTGTTCAGTTACACTCTGCACGCATGTCTCCACTCATTTTTTTAGTGTTCAAAAACAAAATTGGAAAGGCTTTGCCTGGAGTTCAGTGACCAAGCAGCCAGCCACTCCCACTTCCTGAACTTTATAAGCAGTTCCTCCCAGCCTCATTGTGAAACATTTTTTCTTTGCAGTCGAAGGCTCTATTGGTTTGTCCTCTGAGCTGGTTGGGCCTCCCTGGCTGGCTGGGGCCTGCCCCCCCACCCTCTGCTCCTGCTTGTCTCTGCTGGGCTTCTATGCTTATTTTCCTGCTACTGGTTTGTATTTTGCCTTCGGCTGTGTGTGCTTTCTTCCTTTTTTTTGGGGGGGGGCTTTTCTAAGCTCCTAGCATACTGCTACTTCTGTGCTCATACTGCTTGCTTTCAGTTACTCACAACTCTCAAATTACTTGCACTGCAACTGCAAACCTGATCTATGTGTTTCAGCTCAACTATAGCTGTTCCATGTGGAATACTCTATTACTTTCACCTGATTCAGATTTACTTGAACCTAGCTCTACAGCTCACTCATGCTTGTTCTAATTACCTCATTGCAGCAGTCTCATGCACTGCCTGGTGACAGTGCTTTAAGAGCATTATGCCTCCTTTTATTTATTGCAGTTACAACTCAGTGTACTCATTTGTTTTTACTACTGCTGCACAGGCCTCATTGCTTCCTGCTACTGCTTTGTTTACTCCCATTGCTATTGTACATTGTTTTACTCTGAGGTTAGCTAAAGCTCCTTCTGAGGCTATTAAATTAGCTTTTATATCTGCATGTGGTTCTCGGCCCTTCCATCACTTCCTTGTCTGTCCTACAGCGGGGACTGGGAGGTGTTTGGGGAGTCGTGGCCTATGTGACTAATTAATTCTGTTCTAAATCCTGTCTTCGCTGCCGAAAATCCTCAGAGTTTGTCACTTTGATTTGGCTTTGAACTACCTAGCTTGCTTGCCCCACTATTCAGTGCTGTTTGCCCTACGTTATACAGACCTCTGTGCAGGTCCAATTACTGCTCTGTTTACTGACCTACGTGCATTCCACACTTGCTTACGCAACTGTTGCTCCTTGTCACGCAAACCATTGCTTCTTGCCTACTACCATCCTCTCAGCTTCAGCCTGGGATTCTGCTGCACTCAATCTGCATTCGATCTTGCAAGGTCTCAGCACTCAATGCTCATTATGATCTCAGCATGCCGTTCTCATTCAGCTCACCAGCTTTTCAGCTCTCAATCAATTTCTGGGGCATGCCAGCCATTCTATTCTGGTGCAGGGTTCCTGCAGCCAACAGTCTCGCTCTGCATTTAGTCTGCATCTCGAGCTTGTCCAACTTGGGGTGGGATCCTTCTCACCTGGCCCATAGCTGGGAATGTCTTCACATTAGGCTTGACTTTAGCTGCCTGCTGTGCGACAGCAGCTCCTGGTGTAGAATTTAAGACTAGCGGTGAAGGGTGGTTACGACGAACTCCTTTGGCTCTAGTGTTCCACTATAACAGTTAGCCATTGATTTTAGTGGTTTCCCTAGCAAGGCACCTTCACTGCATTCTCCCTATGGCTGCCTCTGGTTCACCTAGTTCGATTTAGGGTGGGTAGGCCAGGTGAGTGCCTCAGCTGTTGTTGCTCTCCTCCTGCACCTTGGATGCATGTATTGTTGCAGAGTTTTCTCGCAACCTTCCATGGCGCTCCTGCTAGAGGGTTTCAGTGAGAGCCTTTCTCCAAATTTGAATATTTTCCACCTCCCTTTAATTGGGTTTTCCAAATTGCAGCTGCAGAGCTGTCACTAATTAAGCTATCCCAAACCTGGAGGGAAGGCAACCTAGGCCTGGGATCCCCAGAGATTTCCTCCGTATAGGGTTTTTTTCTCTCCTCCATTGTCTCAGGTCATAACACTTAGCATAGTTGTTTCTCCTAGTTTCTTTAGGTAGGTTCTGTTGTTGGATGGAGGTGGAGGATGTCCTGCCATTTCCTCTCTCCTTAGGGAATTCTCTAATCTCAATGCAATCCATCAGTATCATGCTAAGCAAGCCTGGGTATTCATTACGTTATCCAACTGAGCATCTCATTGCATTATCAAACTGCCTATGCTTCTCCACTGCTACATTATAGTTACTGCTCCTATGTCACAGTTACTGCTTGCTCTTATGCTTCATGTTGCCTCCTTTTTGGGATGATTCTACATTTCTTTTGGGGATTCCTAAAGTACCTTTAGCCATGGGAATCATCCCGTGGCACCTCTAGGGGTGGAACCCTCTCTGAGAGTTCCTTGCCTTCGTACCCCTACAGGGTGGTAATTCTTCTGTAATAGAGAGTGCGAATGGCCAAAACCAAACTAACACAGTTGCACAAGCATAACACTATACTGACTGCCTAGGTCAGTGAATTGAAAAGGCTTTGCCTGGAGTTCAGTGGCCAAGCAGCCAGCCACTCCCACTTCCTGAGCTATATAAGCCGTTCCTCCAAGCCTCAATGTGAAGCATTTTTTCTTTGCTCCACCATCCTCCCCTCCTCTTCCAGTGGCAGCACTCTCTCCTTAGGGGGATTCCTAAGGTACCTTTAGCTACAGGAATTGTCCCGTGGCACCTCTAGGGGTGGAACCCTCTCTGAGAGTTCCTTGCCTTCATACCCCTACAGAGTGGTAATTCCTCTGGAATAGAGAGTGCGAACAGCCAAAACCAAACTAACACAGTTGCACAAGCATAACACTATACTGGCTGTGTAGGTCAGTGAACATAAATTTACCTCCACAGTGCAAGATGCTTTGCCATCTTTTTCTTCTTCTTCTTTAGCCTGTTGCTTTTTCTTATCTTTTCTTTTCTTAGCCTGCAGCTTGCTGGTCATGGCAGTGTCACCATCTGCCTCTTGGCTGGTTGCTGCTTCTGCCTGTGTCTTGGCATCCTTATCTGACTCTCCCTCCATGTCACTCTCTGTTCTGGGCTTCATTTTCACATCTTTCTCCGCAACAGACTCACATGCTAGCTCTTCTTCAAGGTCTTGCAGTTGTGCCTGTTTGATAGGCGTATCAGGATCAATTTTTGCTTTTTCCAATTCACCAAACTGTGCAGTGAGATTTCTTTTTATGTCACAAATTCTTCCACTGGCCAAAATTTGAATTGGACATTCTTTTTCACACTTTATGTAGCACACGTACATGGGTTTGGGCCTGAAAGGCAACTTCTCTTCTGGCTTTTCATCTCCTGGCTGTTCATTTGGTGGCGTAACTGTCTGTTCCATGACCAGAATGTTAGTTTGAGATGCTGTGTTCTGGGCTATCTTCTTGAATCTCTTGGATAATCAGCTCAGATCCTATAAAGTAGATTTGATGAGGCTCTGAAAGCTATTCTGGCACATCTCCAACCTGGGGTTTATATAAGACCCCTGCCAGATGAACTCATGCTATGTGACTGTCACATGGATGGGCATGGGGTTTCTGGAAGACAGTCCTCCACTGATAAAGTTATGTCATCTCTTATGACTAGCACCATGAATTAGCATGTTTAGTTGGGGTTTATTAATATCAACTACCATCTATGTGACCGTCACAAGACTGGCAAAAGGTTTCTAGAAGACAGACCTCCATTGATAAATAGTTATGTCATCTCTTGTGATACACAGAATGACTAGTATGTGATTGTTATACTGTAATGTTGGACAGGGCATGTTTAATATGAACTTTTAATAGGAATTTTCCCAAGTATCTCAGAGTATAAAAGTCTCCATGAAGCAGTCTACTGATTTTTCAGTTTTACATAGGTAATGCAGAGCACTTTTTGTTGCTTACTGAAGGTTAAAACACTCTTAAATACTTTCACCATAGAAACACAGACTTTGACGGCAGATAAAGACCGCTTGGCCCATCTAGTCTGCCCATTTCCCTACCTACAGGATAGGCAGCAGATCCTAGTTAACCAACCGCCTATTTCTTCCTACCCCCACAAGAATTGCCTTATGTCTGTCCCATGCTTTCTTGAATTCTCCCACAGTTTTAGACCCCACAACCTCCTCAGGAAGGCTGTTCCATGCATCCACTACCCTCTCTGTGAAATAATACTTCCTCACATTGCCCCTGAACTGCCCCCTCTATCTTTAAATTGTGTCCCCTTGTTCTTACATGTCTCTTTTTCTGAAAGATGCTACCCTCTTGGACTTTGTTGATTCCACTGAGGTACTTAAAAGTACACCAGTACATTAATATATATTTAATAGAAATATATACTTTTGATAAGCAGTGATGTTTGTAAATTATCTTTTTCAAAGGAAATAGAAAAATATTTTTAGTTTCTGACATCAAAATATCAGATTTCTGATGTATTCATTTAAAATAAAATGTATGTAGAGAGTATGACTGTTTTTAAACAGACTTTAGGATTTGAAGCAGTCTACTTAGACTACAAACCCTTGAAACATCAGCTTCAACACACACACACACACACACACTGTCTCTGCTTTTAAAGTTAGAATTCATTTTCTTTTTCACATTAAAAAATAAATCACTGTTTTTTTCATAAATACTTAAAATGAATTCTTTTAACAGAAATTTTTGTATAGCAAAGATAAAATGTTCTTATAGGAAATGCAGAGAGGATGAAACCCTCTTGAGAAATGGAATGCAGAGAGTATGTATGTATGTATGTATGTTTTTAAATCAGACTTTAGCATTTGAAACAGTCTACTTACACTACAAACCCTTGAAACATCAGCTTCAACACACACACACACTGTCTCTGCTTTTAAAGTTAGAACTCATTTTGTTTTCACATTAAAAAAGAAATCACTGTTTTTTCATAAATATTTAAAATGCATTCTTTTAACAGAATTTTTGTATAGCAAAGATAAAATGTTCTTTCAGGAAATGCAGAGAGTATAAAACCCTCTTGATAAATGGAATGCAGAGAGTATATATGTATGTTTTTAAATCAGTCTTTAGCATTTGAAGCAGTCTGCTTAGACTACAAACCCTTGAAACATCAGCTTCAACACACACACACATGCTGTCTCTGCTTTTAAAATTAGAACTCATTTCTTTTCACATTAAAAGAGAAATCACTTTTTTTTCATAAATACTTATAATGCATTGTGCGAAAAGAACTTCCTTACACTGAAGAGATAAATGTTCTTACAGTCCCCTGAGCTTCAAAGCACATTTCACACACACACACAAAAAAAAAACCCGAGTAAAAAGGCACCCTGCAGTCATACCACAGATTGACATGGGGAGGTTGAGGGATTGCCAGGTAGGTGACGGTGGGGCAAGGTAAGAGGAGGGGAGAGACTTGGGTTCCAGGTAGGTGATGGGGTGCAATGTAGGTGGTGGTGGGGCATGGAGAGAGGAGAGGAGAGAATCAGGTTCGAGGTAGGTGATGGGTGCAAGGGTGGTGGTGGGACAAGGTGAGAGGATGGGAGAGTTTGTGGCAAGATTTTGTGGCAGGGGGTCGAGGGACAGAGGATGGATTCAGGTTCGAGCTAGGATGGGGTGGTTGCGGTTCGAGGGGATGGAGGATGGATTTGGGTTTGAGCTTGGATGGTGTTGTGGAGGTTCGAGGGGACTGGGGATGGAGGAGGAGGAAGGATGTAGGGACGTAGAACAGGAATGATGTGCAATTTCCGGGTTTGAGAATGTAATTTCCTGCATTTCGTATGTCGCTTCCTGTGTTTGACATGGGACATCCTGCGTTTAAGGTGGGACATCCTGCGCAGAGGGCGGGACTTCCTGCGCCATTCGGGATGATTCTGATTGGTCCATTTTAGGCCATGCCAACCTGTCAAATGACGTGGTGCATGCTGATTGGCTGAAATCTAACATTTGATGAGATATATAAACCCTATACTACTCAGGACACTTATACAGTGAATGAACTTGAAGTAAAAAAATGAATGAAAATTACTGTGCTGTTTCCTCTACAGGAATGGGCCCAATGATCTGTTATCTGTGACTAATTGATGTTTCTGTGACTTGCTTTTCTGAACTTATGAACAATTTTAGACCTAGTCCTTAATTCGAATCCCACCTCTGTTTAAGTATAAAAAGAGATACAGGGACACTTATACAGTTAATGATTGTTCACATTCTGTAAGCATTTCTGGTGTAGCAGGTTGTTGGTTTCTGCTTCCTTTTTTCTTTCAAAAATTGAGAAGCAGACTGCCCACCATACTGGTGTTACCACACAAAGACATTTGTTTACATTTCTAGATCAACTCCCATTGCATCTTTCCTGGGCTTCTGAACACCCCCAACACAATTTAGACACTCAAGATGTGAGGAGAGGAGAGGGGATTACTGCATCATGAGTGACTGCACTGCTTGGAGGTGTTTTTATTTATTTAGCTTTTGTTAACCAGGTAAGTGCACTAGACAAACACAGATGCCTATTTTCAGGTGCAACCCAGGAGGTTACAAAGAAATAAGGAAACAAACTACAAAACAGGTTGTGCAGAGTTCACATGGACAAATATACAGGCATTTCAAAATGGGGCAGAAGAGGCAATTCAAAAATACCATAGAGTACATACACAGAGGAACAGGTAAATAATATACAGTTCATCTTGTTATGGAAGTATGCTGTAAGAGTAAATCAAGTATTTGAGAACAAAACAAAGTTGGGTAGAATTACATTGTTTGCCTGCATTCCAGTTCTACTAAGAAAGGAAGCAGATTAAATAACCAGTGATATAAATTCATTTTAGAAAAGGTAAGCAATTATAAAAAATGTGGTGTTTCAACTGAAAATAATATGGTGCAAAAATGGTTGACAGTATCCCTTTAACAAAGTGCTTTATTATGAGATTGGGGTGTAAAGAATGGACTCCCCCAAGTGAAGGCCAGATCATATGGCGGAAGCACTGGGGAAGAGCTTGCCTCCTAATATGTGCTCTCTTCAGTAAAGATTTGATATTGGCTGCAGTGGAGTCCTGATTTTCTTTGTGACCTGGAGTGCTTAATCTTCTCATATTAAAATAAGTGCAGGAGTGATCACTGCTCCCCAAAGGATGAGTGGCTTCACAGTTTGTTATACTAATATTCTCGGAACTGAAAGCTAAACTAAGTACGTTACTTCCCCTTGTGGCATGTGCAGCATGTTGTTTTAAATTAATTTCATTACAGGCCATCGGGATCTCCCACTAGGCCCTGTATCTGCATTCATGTCATGTCTCCATAATTAAAATCTCCTGCTAGAACAATATCCCCCATGTCACATGCACTTTCCCTCTCATTATTTATTGCCTGCTTGTTTTCATTGCTGGAGTTAGGTGATCTGTAGCATAATCCACCAACTTTGCATACCTTTTGTTTTGCCCTAACTTTCAACCAAATAGTCTCTTTCATGGTTTCTTTATTTTTTATTTTCTCCGAGATGTCTGATACAATCATGTTGCTGGAAACATATATTGCAATGCCACACCCTTTTTTGCTCCTCTTTGTCTAACCTTTATATTATTTTATTTAGTTTTTGTTTACCGTGTAGGTGCACTAGCCAAAAAATTATTATTTTCAGACGAGACAAACTTCACAAGAACATTATGGAACAAAATACAGGTTACATATAGATGTTTGAAGCATTAACAGCAGGAAATGACAAAAATTGAAGTTAGTAAGAACAATACAGCAGTAGAATTTAACCTGTGACAATTACAGTCAGGTCAAATAAAGTGACTAAGCAATTGTTCAACCAAGTTACATGTAGATGTATGAGGCACTAACAGCAGAACATGACTAAGACTGAGGTAGTAAGAAAAATGCAGCATTAAAATTTACAAGTGACAGTACATTCAGGTCAAATAGAGTGACTAAGCAATGTTCAATCAGCGAGGGATAAAGTGCTGTGAGAGCAGTAGCAGCCAGGCAGTAATAGGTGAAGGGGGAACTAGAGGGAAAGTGTAGGGAGTGAGAAGGCAATAGGTGGGGGGGGGTAGATTAAGTATAGAATAAGTATAGGTTACCCAGTAGGGTGCAGCAGGTGATGGAAGAATGAAGCTGTGTAAATTAAGAAGAGAAAGCAAACAAGTTTTCCAGAAAGGTGCAGTAGGAAATGGTAGATGAATGCTAGAAGTTTAGTAAGTGAAAGAGAGAGGAAGTGCTTCATGTTGGAGTGGACCCCAGGTGCCCAGGAGACCACAGAGGGAAGAGAGGAGTTAGAGAGTAAAGAGCTAGGGTGGTTTGAAACAGGAGCATTTGTAGAAGGAGAAGAGATAGTGACGTAGCTCTCTCTTAAAAGAGATGTGGGATACAGTTTGGCATAGAGTTAGAGGAAGTGAGTTCCAGAAATTGGGCGCATGACAGGCAAAGGCACTACCACCTGTTGCGGTGCAGTGTCTCGGGATGTGAACTGAGACATTTTCGGCAGAGCGAAGGCCATGGTTGGTTTTCTGGTATTGAAAGAGACAGACCAGAGGTTTAGGTATTTGGGATCTGATAATGTTATCAGTAATGGACCCGAGTGCGTTAAGACCTTAGTTCTTGGGGTGGAAGCCATTCTAGATCTGCGTAGAGAAGACAGTGAGGTTTCAGCCAGGGGAACAGGATGCAAAGCGGTAGATGTTATTATAGGGGACATCCCACTTTCGAAGTCTCCAATTGCAAGCAGAAACATATGTAGCAACCCCATAGGTGAGAGAGGGAAGTAATATCCCATGTGCAATGGCAAGCCTAGCAGAGGGGGTGAGTGCATAACTAGTACGGCAGGTACTAAAGTGTTAGTATCCCAGTATGCCTTTTCCCCATACAATGTCTCCTTTCCACCATGTCTCGGTGATGGAGGTTACATTTATCCCCCCCACCCCAAAGCTAAGATTGTTTCAAGTTTGCTCTTTTTGTTGTTTAAGCTTCTAGTGTTGCATAACAAGCCTGTTGTTTGTGTAACTTCATTCTCTGTCATAGTTATTTTTTGTTATATTTTGACCCCTCCCCTTCATTATCATTTAAAGGAACTGTTTCTATATGCTCTGTCATTAAGTTCTCAAGCACTTGTGCCCCTGACTTGTTAAGATGTAACCCATCTTTACCATACAAATGTATTTTGTTGCAGAAATAATCCCATGATTTAATAAATGTGATTCCTTAATTCCAGCACCAGTTCTATAATCGTGCACTTATTCTGAGCAGTGTTTTATTTTTTTATTAGAGTCACATGGAATTGGTAGAAGACCCAATATTAATGCTGTTCCTGCCACGTTTTTAATTTCTTTTCTCAAATCCAACAACCCATGGCATATGTCTTTCTCATGGTCGACTCCAATATTATTTATTCCTACATGTAGTATAACAGTAGGTCTTTCTCCACTGTCTTTCAAGATTCCTGGGGTCCTGTTTTTAATGACATAAATTTTTAGCCCTGGGGAAACAGGATAACATTTTGTTTTGTTTATCTGGATTATAAACAGTGGAATCACAATGCCTAATAATGGAGGATGTGAGGAAGTATTATTTTACAGAAAGTGTGGTTAGTCTGCTGGCAGAGGTGGTGGATGCCAAAACCATACATGGCTTCAAACACAGCTGGGATAGAGTCAAGGGGACATTAACCAATCAGTGGGAGCTAGGGGGTGGACACACAGATAACAAAAGGGGAATATTGTTTATGTGAAGACTCCACAAAGACAAGCTATCCTGGGGCATGATATGGTAATATGGGCAGACTGGATGGACCATTGGTCTCTTTCTGCCATCATTGTCTATCTTCTATGTTTTTACATAAGTTAGATGTCATAGTAAACAAGGGCCTGAAGCATTACAAGCAGTGTGTGGCGCCTATCAGGAGGGCTGACAGAATGCTGGGGTGCTGCAAAGGGGGTTACTGGCAGGGGAAGCTATCTTGACTGTTTATAAGCCTTTGGTCAGGCCCCACAAGGAGTAATTTGGGCAGTTCTGGGCTCCCAAGTACAAAAAGGACTTTGAGTCAATGAAGAGGGTGCAGTGCTGGTCTACCCAACTGAACAGGTGTATGTATGCAAGACAAAGGCTACGAGGAGAGCCTTGTGGCCCTAAGCATGTCCACATAAAAGGGAGGATGAGAGGGGACATGATCAGTTTTCTGCATCCAACAAGATCAAATGGACAGAGATGTCTGATCTGGTATGCTCCAGCTGGACACAGAGATATGCCTTGAAGCTCAGAGATGGTAAATTCAGGGGTAATGTTATAAAGCACCTCTTCCCCCACAGTGTGGTGAAGCTGCAGAAAAGCCCACCAGTGGAGACAGAAGACATGAAGACAGTACAGGCCTTCAAGGTAAGCCTGGACAAAGTTCTGCCTACCAAAGAAATCACTGCATAACATGGTTAGTTGAGTGGGTAGGGAACCCCTTAAAGTTACTACCACTCTGCACAGCATACATACTCATACCTGCTTATGAAGCATGGGGTGGACATGATGGACATGTAGTCCCTTACAACCTCAAACTACTATGTTACTAATCTTATGTGAGACAGTGTAGGGCACCTTTTGTTGCACTGGAGGAAGAAAAGGACCAAGGAGTTAAAATAGACAAGGGGCTAAAGCATGAGGAGCAGTGCACGGCTGCTGTCAAGGAGGCTGAAAGAATACTGGGGCCATCAGAAGGGCAGTGTCCAGAAGAAAAGAGGACACAGTCCTGACACTTTACTAGCAGGGGTGATTCCGAGGGGGGGGGGGCTAAAGCCCCCCATAAATTCTATTTTTTCATTAAATGACATTGTTGTGAACCAGTAAGGACTTTTTTTATAAACTGAGGCTCCCTTTGCTCATTAGATCGATAGTTTCCCCAGGGTCCAGGTGAGACCACACCTGGAGCACTACAGGCAGTTCAGGGCTCCCACTACAAAAGGGACATTAAGGCAGTCGAGAGGTGGGCAATGCAGGACCACCAAAATGATCAGGGGTATGGATGGCAACATCGATAAGGAGAGGCTAGAGGACTTTTAACTTGTTTGCCCTGGAGACTGAGGGGGGACACAAGCTCAGTGTTCTGCATACTAAAGGGTGTTGATGGGTCAAACAGATGGAGATGTTTGATGTGGTGTGTTCCAGCAGGACATGGAGGAAATGAAGCTCAAAGGTGGTACATTTAGGGGTAAGGTTAGGAAGCACTTCTCCCAGAGGGTGGTGGACCTAAGGAACAGCCTTACAGTACTGACAGTGGACATGATGACAGTACAGGTCTCCAAGGTAAGTCTGGACACATTTCTGCTTACCAAAGGAATCGGCATACTTCTCAACTGTACCACATTACGAGGACTGTTCCTCATTTTACTTCACAAAAGCTCCCTGTTTCACATTGTGAGGACTTGTCCTACATTCAGTGTTAACATTTTAAAGCAAAATCTATAGTAAATGATGCAAAAAATATATTATTCAATTAATAACAGCCTTTCTGAACATAAATGTAAACATTTTAACAGTGTTCTGAGCTTCTGAGGTAAAGATTTGATTAAGTGTTCCACATTTTGCTCATTTGTTCCACATTTAGGGGACAAAAGGTTGAGAGGTATGGGAATCGGAGGGTTCCTGGGGCAGTAGGGTGGATAGGGAATCCTTATGAATGCCCTGCGAATACATGCTTCTAAGTGTGTTACTGTGATGATGTCGAATTGCTGGTTTTTAGAAACAAAAGGCATTTGAGAAAACAAAGATGCCACCACCCCAGTGGCCCAGCGGCAGCTGCTGTGCTGAGGACCCGGATATGAAGTGAGCCTGCGTTGGGAGGCAGGCCAAGGCTGATGCAGCTGTCACTCAGCAGTGTATCTCAGCCAGTGAGAACTGGCGGTATGCTCCTGCTGCAGGGTGGGCAGTGACTGTAAAAGTCTGATAAAGTCACAACCCCTGCCAGGGGATGGGGAAGGGGTAAAACTAAAGAAAAACATCCCACTAGCTGCCTAAATGATGGCTGGATTCAGCCTGATCAGCATATATCCCTGTGAGTAGGGTATTTCTCAGAGATGCGCTACCAGTAAGGGAAAGAAAAAGCACTATATATGAGAACAAACACACCGAAATATGTGTTGTACAAAACTGAATGCTGCTTCACTGTGAACCGAACTGGGCATTCTGGCATTAATAGAGGCAATTGGCATAGTAGGGTCCTGTTCTCAAAGCCCTTAGATTGATGCAATGTGCCTACATCAAACATAAATGACGCAAGTGGCACCTTGCATCAAAAAATATGCTCTCCTAGCGGTGGGCAGGGTTGGTCTCCAATTTGTGGAGTAGCTAGCTCCAAGGGTGGGGTATCAAAACTTTACAGGTTAGTACGTAGTAGCACTGACAGTTCTGTTCACAATGAAAAAATCTAATGGAAAATATCAATGGGAATCCACTCTTGGCTTGAATATCTCCTCAGAAGATTGGGATTCTGCCTGGAGAAATGCTCATCAAGCTTTCAAAGAGGTTCAGGGGAGAACTATACAATACAAAATTTTACATCAATACTATTATTCCCCAAGCAGGCTGGAAAAAATGGGTTTCTGCCCTGGGGGTAAATGCTGGAAGTGCAATAAGCCTCACGCTTATCTCTGACACATGTTGCGGAGCTGTCTTCAGGTGTATCAGCTTTGGGAACAAATTCATAAGATCTGCGAGTTAGTTACAGGGTCTAAGATCTTGTTGTCTCCTCTGATTTTTGTACTGGTGCTTTCCTCACAACTAGTTCCACTTCGGAAAAAATAGATTAACTGGATTCTGTTAGCAGCCTTGGCCCATAAGAGGGTTTTACTTTCTAAGTGGAAAGAACAGGCGGTACCCTCCTGTCCGTCTGAATGGTATAATAATTTGTCAATTCTAGCACAAAATGAGAGAATATGTCACCTTTTGCTCTATCAGTCATCTGAGTTTCTAGATACATGGGGGCCCCTTTTCAGAACTGGTAGTGTGACATCCTGTGTGTTTCCTTCATTTGCTTTGCAGGGCTGTAGCTATCATTTTACTGCATGCTATGGCTTTGTCACTTGATCTCAGTCCTTAAACTGCTGTCCTATTAGTCTGATTGAGTAAGCTATGGTTTATGTAACCTTCTGGTAACTTGTTAATGTTTCTTTGTTTTTATTGATGACTTTGTATCCAATGATCTAATGATCATTGTATTGTATTTTTGTTGTTTGAATCTAATAAAATATTAATACAAAACAAAAATGTGCTCTGAGCTATTCTCAAAAGCAGACGCATGCACCAAAGGGGGCTTGCACTACCAAAATGGGCTGTGGCATGGTGCAAGGGGTCTTGCAGCAGACACAGGCTGCCATATCCCCTCATTTGGTATTCTAAAAACCCTCCCAGAGGGCAATGGTCTAAGTTACTTAGAAATCCTATGGGAGGATGGGCCTATGTGCTGGCCCCCCCAAAGCCCTGATCTCCCATTACAATAATTATAGTATCCCTGATAGTCTAGCACCCCCCCGCCCTGATCTCCCATTATAATAATTATAATATGCCTGGTAGTCTAACAGATCACCCCAGCCCCGATCCGCTGTTAAAAAGAAATCATGAAATTCCTGGTGGTCTAGTGGACCCTCCACTCCCCATCCCACAGTGCCCTACCACCCTGCTCTCCCCAATCCATATCCAAGCCAGCAACTGGCACAGGCCACCTCTCGCCACCATGGCCAGTCGTTGATTGAGCTCTGAATGAGCACATACTGTAGATAGTACACGCTCAGTGATTGACAGCAGCTGTCAGTCACTGAGCGCATATTGTATACAGTATGCGCTCGTTCAGTGCTCAGTTGGTGGCTGGCCATGGTGGTGAGCAGTGGGCTGTGCCGGTTGCTGGCTGTGTTACAGATTGGGGGGGAAGTGGGGTGGTAGGGCACTGTGGGATGGGGGGTTCACTAGACCACCAGGAATTTCATAATTTCTTTTAAAGGGGAATCAGGGCTGGGGCGGTCCACTAGACCACCAGGGATATTTTAATTATAATAATGGGTGAGCGGGGCTGGGGCAGTCCACTACACTACCAGAGATATTAACATTTATTATAATGGGGATCAGGGCTGGGGCAGTCCGTTAGACCACCAGGAACTGCTTGATGACATTGCCGCATGGCCGCCCATGGCTTGCAGCAACCTGTCTAGGTGTGCCCTCTGTTTGGTGCACCACTACAGTTGTGGGGACCCAGGCCAATAGAGAATTGGGCACAGGGTCTGTGGTGCACCAGCGATCGGCGCAAGCTGCATTTGGCATGGTTTGCGCTGAGTTTTGAGAATCAGGCCCATAATGACAAATACATTCACCAGCATTCCAAGAGCTGTGCTCTCCCTTGACATTTTTGTGAGGATTACCATTCATGGCAATGGGAGTGAACCACCTGCTCCTGTGCCTCCCTCCCCCACCCTAGTTGGATGACAGATGCTGACCTGCCCACTAAATCCTCATAGCTGGTAGAGAAATGGTGATCAGATATTGAGATTGTTCTAGCTGTCTCCTCATTGTCTGACTTTATATACTGTATGACTCTGCAATACAGCCAGGCACTGAACAAACTGAGAAAGAGCAGTGAAAGTGTTCCTGCACTGGTTATACAACATTTTGCATAACATACTGTAACACTATAGAATCTTAACAGGCACGACATGCTGGGTGGGGAGGGGTGTATAAATGGCTAACACATCTCCCACAACACATAACCACCTCAACCTTCCTTTTTAACAGTTTACCCAACTGAAATCTAACATCTTGTTCACAGTGGACTCCCGGTAGCGAAGTAACACTAACTACCCCCTTAGGCCTGAAAACAGCAGCTGTTTTAACCTAAACTGAGCTTTAAAGGGGGAACAGTTTACATTTCTCTGTGAAAGTGCTACCCCCTCAACAAGTTGCAATTATGAATGAAGAGGATTACGGGAGAAAAACCCTAGAACTTCTTAAAGTCAAAGAGAATCAGACTCCTCTGAAAAAAGATCCAACCCAAATGTTCCAGCTGGAACTGTTTGATTTAGTGGACATTGCCACTTACATGGGATGGGTCACACAGGAGGAAGCAGCTTTCCTAAAGCCATGATATCTGATTACACCTGCATTATACACGATTCCAAAGGGGCATAAAACCTTAAGGGATCCACATCCAGGTATCTCGAGTGTGGGATCTCTGGACCAGAACGTGTCCATTTTTGTGGACTCTTATTTATAGACAATAGTTCTGGGTCAGAGATCTCACATCCGGGATACTATGGACTTACTACAGAAATTGGAAAAAAAATTTTTTATAATTAAAACTTTTATTGAGAGTTCAAGAGTATAAAATCAACGATACATACAAAGATAATAGCATTTAGCAATTAAATTGGAAACTTGAATGGCAGTCAGATTACAGGTGGTTAACTATAGATGTTACCACTCTATACACATGTATACCTTAGGGGCAAATACCAGAGGGCATAGCCTAAGACTGGAAGGTGGAAGATATAGCGGCAATGTGAAGGGGCTTTTCTTCACGGAGAGAGTGGTGGAGGCCTGGAATAAACTACCAGAAGAGGTGGTGGAGGCCAAAATGGTGGAGGGATTTAAGAGGGCATGGGACAGACTTATGGGATTGGGAAGTGAGGGGAAGGGGTGGGCCCGTAAGAGTGGAGATGTGTAGGGGAGGGGGAAAGGGCAGACTTGATGGGCGGAAAAGGTCCTTTTTTTGCCATCAGATTTCTGTGATTCATTTGAAAGGACTGGGGACAGTTGAACACTTCCTGTCATTGAACCGTACCACGGATGACATCCCTGAGTTTTTCCTCCTTCAGGCTCTATATTTTGTACAGGAATGGTCTTGTTTTTGATGGAGTACGTCTGCTTCAAAAAATGTGGCAAGGCGATAGGGGTGGATGTTGCCCCCTCGTATGCCAACCTATACATGGGCCTGTGGGGGGAAAAACCAACATACGATGTAAATAACAACCCATATTTTGGGGATGTCATTCTGTGGTACAGGTTCATTGACATTATATGTGTTTGGTATGGAAGGGAATAAAGTATTGGCCCATTTTTGGAATACTTGGACACTAAGGATAAGAGTTTACAATTGATTCATACAGTGGGTGAAAAAGAAATTGACTTCCTAGATGTCACCCTTAGTGGTGACCCAGGCTGTACCATAAATTTGCAGAGGTACCGAAAAAAAATACAGCTGTAAACTGCATACTAGCAGCTCTTGCCCCTGCAGACTGATTCATTCTATCCCTTACAGACAGCTAATGAGGCTCAGGAGAAATTGTTCTGTAAAGAAAATATATTTTGGAAGTACATAGCAGAACAGATAATACAAAGGTCCAGCATACATATGTACACTCAGGGATCCTTCAAGGAAACACTAGGTAAAGTGAGAGCTTTAGACAGGTCCCCGCTGTTGACTCCTAAACAAAAAGAGAAACTGAGTATAATTATTATCTGGATGTGTAGGCAAGGTGGTACACAAATGATACATCTTTAAAAGATATACTTCCAGATAAACTCAGAGTATCACTGGACCAATAATAAAAGCTATGCTCGCAGCCAGCGACTTTATCTCCACTAAATCACAATCCAGTTACTTGAACTGGTTACAAGTACACCATAGCTCTCAACTACTATACATTTCTGGTGTGCTTTTGGATTGCCTGCGGTTTATCTGTGGACTGTCGGGGGCTGTCCTCAGATGGTTTCAATCTTACCTCACGGGTAGGACTCAGAGAGTGGTGTCCGGGGTTTGTACCTCAGCTCCATTCTCCCTGCCCTGTAGGGTTCTGCAGGGATCCATTTTAGCACCCATGTTGTTTGCAGTGTATATGCTGCTGTTAGGAGCGATTATTGGACGGTATGGCTTGAGTTTTCACTGCTATGCAGATGATACTCAGCTATACATGTCTTTTGTCCCTGAACAAGACGATGCTGTCTCGGTGCTCAACAGCTGTCTGGCTGAAATTCAGGCCTGGATGAATATGAGCTGGCTGAGGTTGAACCCTGATAAAACTGAGGTGTTGCTTGTGAACCCAGGTCATCGTGAGGCGGGTGTGCTGGCAGGTTCACCTTCGGGCTTGTGGCTTGGAGGTGTCCAGCTAGCCACCTCAGACCGGGTACGGAACCTGGGAGTTATGTTTGATGACTGTCTGACCTTGAAATTACAGGTGTCAGCAATTGTTAAAACTTCTTTTTACCATCTGAGAAATGTTGCCCGGGTGAAACATCTTGTTCCTCCTGATGATCTTCCAACGTTGGTTCACGCCTTCGTTACCTCTCGCCTTGACTATTGCAATGCCCTTTACCTAGGGCTGTCGGGGGTTGATATCCGCCGCTTGCAGCTGGTGCAGAACGCGGCTGCCAGGCTATTGACTGGTGTTTCAAGAGCCAGTCATATAACGCCTGTGCTTCGTGGTCTGCACTGGCTGCCAATTAAGTGGCGGATCACCTTTAAGGTTGCTTTGTTAACTAATAAGGCCCTGCCGGCCCGTCGGCGCAGCAGTGGGATTTCCGCTTGCAACGCTGGCGACCCGGGTTCGGGAATGGATCCGGGTCGTCGGAGGCGACGGGGAGGATCGGCGTCCGATGGGCAGCTCTCCTACTCTGGGGGCGCGGGCAGCATTCGGTGCGCTGGGGACCCCTGGTGGAGACCGAGTTCCACACAACCGACGCTCGACATGGGGGGGGGAGGCGGGGCGGACGCTGCCGTCATTGCACGTCCCCGCCTCCTCAGGGGAGAAAATCCGGTGGAAAAAGATGGCGGGCAGGACCACTGATTAATGAAGCCCTCCCTGGAGAGCCTTACATTGCCGCCGCCGCTGCGGGACCCCGACCAGTCACAGTTCCGGGGTCACGAAGGTGGCCCATGGCCCCACCCTCCGGGGGGCAAGCCAGGGGTGACCGAGGGTCCTCAGCAGCAATTGATGGCGGTAGAGGTCTCCGGGGGCCGTGACCAGGGCGGATGCAGTCAGTGGTCCTGCCAGAAAAAGGGCAAATAAAAAAAAAAACTAATAAAGCCCTACATGACCAGGGGCCCAGTTACCTGAAAGATCTCTTTTGTCTCTACTGTCCCTCCCATCCTCTCCGATCCACTGATGAGGGATTTCTAGAGGTTCCCAGGGTACGTTTGCAGACATCGGAAGCAAGGGCATTTAGCTTTGTTGCTCCTTCCTTGTGGAACTCTCTACCTCATCGGGTATGAGATTGCCTAACCATTCAGAGTTTTAAAATTGCTTTAAAAACTTATCTTTTTAACCTGGCTTTTATTGATTGATGTGGTTATTCGTTATGTGGTTTTATACTGTTTGTTGTTGGAATTTATATGTTGTTTATAATAATTTATTTTATTTTTTGTATTTTATGTATTTTATTGTACAGGTGCCTTGGTTTTAGAAAGGCGCCTTTTTATAAATAAAAAATTGATTGATTGATTGATTTCGCATAGGGCTATGAATTTTACATCCTTATTTACCTTACTTGTAATGAATCCTTGACAGTAAACAAGTGGCACCCACTGTTCTTTTTAAACCAAAATTGTGCTATATGTTCTGGCTATCTGCTTTTCATTTTAAAGGTCAGTGATGTACCTTTTAATGCAAAGGTGCTGAGATGGGTGCAGTACGCCCCAAGGGGTTCCATCGCTGAGGAACGTGCAACATATGCACACATACACATGAAGGAAAGTTCTCTGAAAGCCTGCACAGAAAAGCAGAAAATAAAGAGTTAATTTTGTGTGTCGCTGCCTTTGGGGTTTACGTTATATGGTGCCCTTGTGGCATCCAGTGTGTGGGGCATGCAATAAGGTGCTGAAATCAAAGCATTCAGGATCCTGCTAGAGATATACGCTGAATAAAAACAAGGAAGTGCACTGGTGGAGCACTCTGAGAAGGAACACAGAGCTGACCTTAGTACATGTAAAGGTATGGGTCTGGAGCAGGTGGGCCTTATGAAATGAGGGGAAAATAGGCTCAGTGAACTCCTACAGCAAGAGACTAAGTGGGTTGTGTTTCTAAAAACAGGCTATGGGGTTTTAGAGAGTAGGACTATATGCCCTTTTTGAGTATTATGACATCTTAATATGAAAAACGAATTACTTTGATGTATTTCAACGAGATTGCTTTGTTTGGTATAACTTTTTTATCAATGGTGATATAAATGTACAATCAAGTTAGCATATACTCTTTGAAAGGAGTTTATATTGTTACCAAATAATGGTTTATTGCAAGTGATGAAAGAAATCCTTTGACATGTTATGCTCACTTGCCTCATTTAGCTCACTATAAGTTGTTAATATTTCTGTCCATGAACATTCTTCTGGTGCCTTCACGACCCTGACCCTAGATTCTTCCATGGCCCTGTTCTTTTTTATAATAATTTCTCTTGCTAGCCCTTCCCTTCTTTTTCTTTGGTTTTCCCTTTTCTTGTCCTTGTCTTTCTCCTACCTGCCCTTTCCTCTCTTCAGTATCCTTCCCTCACTTAAGATCCCCTATCCGACACCCCCGTCCCCAACCTCCTCAATCCTAGTCTTCCATTTCAACACTATTTATGAGTGAGTTATATCTATTTAAGGAAAAAATGCCTTTAGTCTAAATGTACTATAGGTGCTATTTGGAAAGACTGCCTGGTCTTTCAATATGGTTTGGTACCTCTAATAATTATAGATAAAGAAAAGACCTGATCTAAGATTGTTATGAACATGTGTCGGGAATTCCAGTCCATCTGCTATTGTAAATCAAAAGGGTTCTTTGATTACTTTGTTATCCTGAGGTCCCTTGCCTACCCAGTTCCTAATTTTATTATATTTTCTAAGTTCCCTTTTCCTTTTTTTTTTTCATCCTCTAAATCTGTTTAAGCACTCCTTTCTGTTTCTTTTTTCATAATAAGTTATGAGTTTTTTATAATAGCAAGGTTATTTATTGCTTATGTTTGCATAAAGATTAAGGCATCTGCAGATGAATTAAGCACGTTAAATGAAGATATAAGCACTGACACATTGAGGGGGTTATAAAAGATGTTGTGGACGATTGAATTGCACACGCGCCTGGTGGCACTGAGTGCTGAGACGCTGGACACCTTATCTTGCATCACGTTAGCTACCTGGGTTCGAGAATGAGCCTGGGTCATTGGAGAGCTGGCATGTGGGGGGGAAGCAGGAAAGAGCAGCCGAAAGGCAGCTCTCCTGTCCTGGGGAGGACTCTGTCGCCTGCCGTAGTTCCACTGCCCCTGGATGGAGGTCCACCAGCAGTGTAGGTGAGCAGGGGTAAAGCAGTGGGAGGGCGTCCTGGTATGGCGGCATGTGCGTGCCTCCACACGCATGTGCATGGCCAGGACAGGGCAAAGAACGGGGGAAAAACAGGATATAAAATATAAATAAAAAAAAGTATTGCAGACACTCCCCTGACGTAGATCTTGCAGTCAAAATGCCGGTATTTTGTGTCGTTGATCCTCAAGCTGTAAATTAATGTTTGTTCTGCCTCACCATTAAAGAGTATAAACTAGAAGGACCTTTGTCTAAGTGAAATTCTGTTGAGTGCTACATTGTTGCTCTGTCTACCCCATTGACAGAACTGCTACCACCTTGAAAAAATTGTAACTTCATCCTTGCCCAGGAGCACTGTATAAAAGAAAGAATCCCTCTTTAAAGAGTGAGTCATCTGCCGGCCCAGTGGCTCTAGAGGTTGAGGTGCTGGTTGCTACACCTCGTGCCACACTGGCAACCCAGGCTTGGGAATGAGCCCGGGCTGCCAGGGGTTAGCGGGGGAGAGAGGATTGAGAGTCCGGAGGACAGCTCTACTCTCTCGGGGGGAGGGAGACCAGTCATCCTGCTTGCTGACTGCCCTCTGGCGGTGGCCAGGAGAGGCAATGTAAACTGGGAGGGTCAACCCAATGTCCTTACATCGGGGGGTGGGCAATAATGGAGGAAAATGAGCCTGGCAGGCTCGATGATGGTCTGCTGCTCCCAGGAGTGGTCCACGGATTCTGGATTGGGTCTCTAGGAGGAGGGAGAAGCCGGCCACCCCCTCCTGGCCCTGCCGTGGGGAGGGGCAGTCCATGGGTGAACTACTGGGGCTGACTAGAACAGGAGCGGTGGGACCAGAGAGAGTGTCCCTCCATTCAGAGGGCTGTAGTCACCTGCCAGGGCTCTGGCAGAGAAAAACAGAATAATTAAAAAAAATAAAAAAAAGAGTGAGTCGCTAGGCAGGGAGTAACTTCTCACTCTGTATACGTCAGAGTACACCATGGCAAGTACTTCCTGGGATGATAGGACAGAGTTCTTATATGGTGATATTTTTCTTTTAATGTTACCATTTTTTTTTCTTTCCCCGGGGTTTCACACATTTCCTATTCTCAGGGTAGCCTGTAGTCTAACCTTATGACAGATACAGGTACAGATCCGTAGGGGTACCTTGTCCTGTTGCATGCTTAACAGTAGGGTACAGACCCAGACCTGTCTGAATCTCTTGTCTCAGGATTTCTTTCCTTCTGGAAACCCTATTGCTGAGGGAGACGGCTGCTGGAGAGATAGGAAGGGCATAAAACTGATAAAAGCTAGCCCAGTGGCGCAGAGGGGCTGAGGCATCACGTCTTACCTTGCGCTTCAGCCGGCGACCTGGGTTGGGGACATTCTCTGGTTGTCGGGTGCCGGCTGGGGGAGGTCAGGCAGGTTGAGCGCTGCCCTGGCTCTCTTCTCCAGTGTGGACACTGCCTCTCCGTGGTCCTGACACCATCGGGTGGAGGTCCAGTGGTGGCGTAGGCGGCGAGAGGTATGGTTAGTAGGGTGGGGCATCCCAGGTGTGAGGATGTGCGCATGCCTCTATACGTGCTTGTCCCCATCAAGGACTTGTGGGTGGGCAGGGATTAAAGGGGGAAAGCCACATAAATGGATCATTTAAAAAAAAAACTGACAAAGACAAGAAAATAGAGCAGAGTAACAATTGGGGTGAAAATGACATTTTAGTGGCAGCAGTCCTGGATCTGAAATGGAACCAGTGATGGAGTGTGGCTGAGTAACAACAAAAAAATGAGAAATGTGTAATGGATCTGGGTGCCACTGATCTCTTTGGCAGAACAGAAGGATCTGATGCTTGTAGGGAACTGTGGGTAAAGTGGGGGTGGAGCCAAGTGGTTACAGTTTGAAGTCGATAGTTTCTGGATGCTGGCTTCTGTAGTAGGAAAGTTGCTAAATGTTTTATTTTTTTCAACAGGAATTACACCATTATTATAAACCCTATTTATAAGGTGGTACTGCATGATTATATCATCCTCCTCCTCCTCTCACTCTCTATCCTCCCTTCTGTTTCACTTCCCCTCGACCTCCTGTAACTGCCACTGACCCCCCTTTCTTCCCCTCTGTATTCCCTTACCATTTCTCTCAACTCTCGAACTCACTCCCCTTCCCATCCGTTCTTCCTCCTCCTCCTCCTCCTCACTTCTCTATCCTCCCTGCTGCTTAACTTCACCCCCCTCCTGTAACTGCCACTGAGCTCCACCTCTTCCCTCTGCCCCCTTTACCCCCTTCCCCCACCTAAGCCTGTCTCTCCCACCCCCTCTGCTTTCTGCCACTCCTAATCTCATCTTTTTCCTTGCAGGCCAGGAAACCAGTACACGGACTGGGTGTGCACTGAGTCATGTCTGGCCCTTGTGGGGTTTGCACCCCAGAGGGACAAATGGTCTGCCTCTCACTCTGTACCCTAACTTTTCTTTTTGCACTCCAGGAAACCAAGACGTGGACCGGATGTGCATCCAGCCACATCTGGCCCTTGTGGGCTTTGCATCCTAGAGGGACAAAGGTGTGCCTCACCATCTCTACCTCCCTCAACCCCCTTATTTCCCCCCTCCCTCCACTCTGTCCTCAGCCTTCCCCTATTTCATATCATTATCACTCTCTTCCCACCTATCCACTCGCTCCCATCTTCATACACACTCTCTCTCTACTCTACGTCCAGGTTGCACTTTATGCTTCCCGCAGCTCCATTCCTCCAGGCTAACAGACTCTCCTCTGTACATTTTGTATTACCCGTTTGAAGCAAACAGTGTATATATGAAGGGGATGTATTTATATTAGTTTGAACCTTTGTTGTGTAAAATAAACTGTATTTCCCTTCCACCTGTCCCCCAAGATGCATCTGGATGCATCTGTTCAAATAGGCTACCTCTGGAAGGAAGGCTTCAACTTAAAACACTTCTTTTTCTACATGAGGTTAATCTTTCTTTTTTTAACTGCTATTTTTACTCTCCCTGCTGAGCGGGCCCAATGACCTCCAGCCGCCGGCACCCACACCCCCAGACCAGGTCTGGCATGCAGATAATCGCCCCATGCACACAGGGTCGGCCACACCCCGGTGAAGGTGCCTCTCCTGTCTGGGGGCGTGGGGCACGGCCATCAGCCACAGAGATTGCCCCACCATTTTTCACCATTTCTTTCTCCGGGGAGCCAGACATGCAATGGCATCAGAGCACGTCTGTGCTGACACCCACGGCACTCCCCCCCTTGCTATGCAGTCAGCTGTAGTGTGGCTAGCCTCTGCCAGTCACCGCTGCAGCACAATAAGTTGTCCCCACCCTCCCCAGAAGAAGGACAGCAGTCGTGAGATGCTCAATCCTTCTTCTTCCCTGCCAGCCCCTGGCAGCACGAGTCCATTCCTGAGCCCTGGTTGCCAGTGTGGTGTGAGGCGTGGCATCCAGCACTTCAACCCTCAGTGCCACTGGGCTGGCTACACAAGGTTAATCTTAACTTATTGCCACCAAGTGTTCTGGACCTGTTCCCCAAATCTGCCCCCAAGCGTGGCAACAGAGGGAATACCAGCCAAATTTTTGAGGTTCCTTTCCTTCATAGCACACACGTGCAAAACACCATCTGCTATCAGGGTATGAAACTTTACAACAACCTACCTCCTGGCACCCAGTCCTGTGGCTCCATCCTCTTATTTATTGCCGTCACAAAAATTTGCACCTGGAGTTACTCTTGTAAGTGCCCCCATGTAAGTTTCATATAGCAGTTGTGAGGTTCCGCTCCTCTCCTTAAGGGCATCCCTCACGCCGCCTCCTTTTTCTCCATCCACCCCCCGGCTTCTCCCAGCTCTATGTTTACTGTCTCATCTTACCTCCTCCCACTGTCTACCTCTCTCATCCTCACCGATATTTATGACTGTCCTAATTTCTATTTAAATTTGTTGTAATTATGGTTATTTTTGCTCTTGTATTTTTTTTCTGCTGCATATGTTGTGATACTCTGTAACCTGGAGGACTGTGAAAGTGGGCATGTTTGCTCACACTCTTTCCAGTATAAAATAAAGTTGATTGATTGATATTTCAGCTCAGTATGCCTTTCCTGGTGAAACTTTTCAAATAAATAAAATGTAAGTTACACGTTACATTAAAATTTGGTATTTGATATTACATGTATATAAAATACACAAGTGAGTAGATACTAAACATAAGACACTAATTACATTAGTACATCAGATACATACTTAACATTTAGCATTCACTCAGGACAAGCTAGTCACAGGATAAAGCATTCATATAAAGCAATTGCCATCTATGTGCCAATCCCTGCTTCCCTGCAGCGCTAAAGGTACTGGGAGACATACAAGGCATAGCTGGCAGTTTTAAGATTTTGGCTACATAATTCCAAATGTTTGATACATTATAAGCAATTGTCATTTCATCATACACTTTCTTTGTCTTCAGGATTTGAAAATCTCTCACCCCATTTTCTGAAGTGTATATTGATGGTCATTTCTTCTTTTTTTTTTTAATGTATACATTATGCTCCTACTTGTTCCCAGCGGCTGTTCTCTAACTGACCCCCCCCCAGCCCCGTCACCCTGGCTCCCCTGGGACTCACCCTCACCCTCACCCTCACCAGTGCCCCCTCTCACAGGGCTGTGGGTGTCTCAGGCCACCAGGTGTTGGGCCTGCAAGGGGTTGGTTGTTATGTTGCCGCTGCGGGGGGGGGGATTGTCGAGTTTCTCCATGGCTCCACAGACATGCAGTAGTCAGAGTGGTTGAGCTCCACTTTCATAGAGATGACCTGATGCCTCTGAATGTGGGATCCCTTCCCCGATGTGGTGGTGTACATGTGCTGGCACCCAGCTACCACTGGGTGTCAGCCAAGCAACTCGTCACGCAATCCCCACCTCCTGAGGAAGGAGGGCTGTCTGTGGATGCTTAATCCTTCTTCCCCCACTGACCTCTGAGCAGCCCGAGTCCATTTCTGACCCTGGGCCACTGGAGTGGCAGCAGGGAGGCACAGATGCCGCAACCTGTCGCGCCACTGGGCTGGCATTATGGTAATTTCTAATCAGTTTATTTACAAGATGTTATGGACTATTTTGTGTCGATAACCTATGAACCAGAATTGCCCATAGTGGTGTTCACCTTTTTTTCCAGAGGAAGCCAATCCATATCATTACACAGACTACATCGATATGTTTTATAATCACATAACACAGCAAATCATGCTATCCTGTTATAATAACTGGTCAGCAATTTTCCCTATGGGCTGAACCAGTTTGATATTTGCCGTAACAACTGGCTAGTTGTTATGGCATTCGCGCGCCGTGCCACTCAAGTGGAGCCACTCCTGCATTGGCTTACACAATATATGTGGGCCGGCTGAACACTCTCTAACATGGCAGCTCCGTCTTCCGTGTCCCGAGAAGCCACTCCGTGACTTCTGTCCCGAGCAGCCGCCACAGCAAGAAGACATGACCATTCTTTTTTTAATTTTAAAAAGTATCTGGTTGATCCAGTCTTTGTACCCACTAAATATCTGGTTGATCCTGCCATCTGACTGTTTCGGCACCGGAGCATGCCTGGGGAGCATCCTAGACTTTGTCTGGACAGAGGAAAGCTGTAAGTAAACATTAAACAGAAACCAAACGACAGGCCCCAAAATAAAACAAAAAGAAAAGAATGTAAAAAGCATCAGTGAGAAGAAAGCAGAGAGAGGGAGTCAGAGCCAGTGTGTGTGTGTGTGTGTGTGTGTTTACACACTACAAACAAGCAAGAGAAAAATTCCTGCTCAGTATATTATAAAAAATAAAAGATGGTGAAGTGTGTGACATACTTGAATTTAATGCACACCCTCGGTGTGTGATGCTTTAATAAACCCCTCGGGCTTTGCCCTCTGGGTTTATGTAGCATCCCACACCTCGGGTGTGCATTAAATTCTTGTAACACACACTTCCCCATCATTTATTCTCTATATAAACAATGTCTACTCGGTTTTGTTCAGTTTTGTGTGCATGACCATAAATATGACAACCGTAGCCAATGACTGATAACAGCAGTTGGTTTGCTGTTCTTTTATGCATTTCTTTAGGAATGCAAAACGCAATGTGCCATAATGCTCCTTATTTAGCTTTTTTGTCATATTCTTATGTGGAAATTGACTTTCAAATGTTGGTCAATCCAAACCCCTACATACTTGTATTTGATTACTGGAGTTAAATGTTCCCAAATACTAGTTTTGATCTTTAGTTTCGTCCCTTCATTTCTTTTATTCAACAAGGGGGAAGCCACTGTTTGAGATTTTTTTGTGGTTCATTACCAATCTGGATTACAGAACCATTGTTCCATGGGTGTGAAGTCTGCTTTCATAACAAGGCTCAACCTTCCCAATATTTATTGATGTCTTTATTGATTTTTATACTTGTTAGCTGATGAGCAAAGTGCCCATTTTCACAAGTGACAAGTACAAATAGTAAGAAACAATAAATACAATACACAATCATTACATATAGTATACATTATACACAATAAAACGTTAAGTGAAAGTGCATTCATTCTTCAAAATGAGCCATTGTTTTAACCCAGTTTTAAAGGATCTGATAGTTGTATAATTAACCATTTCATCAGGTAGAGAACTTTAGAAAGCCGAAGCCCTATATAACACAGATTTTTGTCCTATAGATTTTTTGAATAATGGTATTCTAAAGATATACTTGCTTTGTGACCTGGTTCCCTGGGTATTAATAGCTCTAGGGAATAGTGTCATGACTGTGGAAGCAAACCAGTAATTCCCTTATGGAGCATAGTACCCAATTTTAGATTGTATCTGTTTTCAAATGATAGGCAACCTACTATTTTATGCAACGTACGATGATGAGAAAGATTAGTCAAAAATCAGAGAACATTGTTATGTATTTCTTTCAGTTTAGTCAAAACTCTCTCATTGGTTGCAGAATAAACAGTAATCCCATAATCCAATACACTGAACAATAAACTGTGGCCCCCATATTCAAAAGAGATGCGTGACACAAAATGTAGATGCGCCGCTCACGTTGGGAAATGCACGGAAGCATGCTATTCAAAAGGCAGAGATGCATCGTGCATGTCAGAATGTGTGATCGCACATAGATAATGTATGTAGTGCAGAAACGGGGTAGAACATGAATGTGCCGCGCATGGGACTATTCAGCCAAAATGTGCGGCGCATGTGCGGCGCATCCCAGAGATGTGCCACACAAAGATGGAATGACAAAAAGATGGCCTAAATCAGTCAGCTACTCACAGGCAGGCCACGGAACTGCAGACAAGTGCTCCTGAGGCAGCCCTTGGAGGTGCACCAGGATGTGCTCCAGGCACCCACACACAGCAGTCTTACCTGGACGGCAGTACCCAAAGCCATAGGTGCTGTGATGCCCCTGGCACCACCCAGATGGCCACCTCCCAACATAGTGCCAGGGACGTAGACACCCAGCTGCCACATGCAGGTGCCATTAGGTGTATCCCTGGTAAACTGGCAGTGCAGACAGCCACAATACAACACATGTACCAGGGGCCATGGACTTCACCCATGTGACCATTAGGGCACCATGACATGTGTCCATGGTGACATCTGGGACAGAGGTGCCCAGGTGGCCTGGTGGTACTGGTGGCAACATGGCATGGTCCAGGGTCTGACCAGTGGCACCCACCCACAGTGGTACACCATGGGTGCACACTGCGTGCCTGTGCCAGGCCCACACTGCCCTGAGCCACAGACATACAAACCAATGCCACCCATGCTGTGTGATATTGCCACAGGGGCACTGTGGTTGGTTGATGAGGTGTGCCAGTGGTGGACATTGCACAACTGTGAGCAGCGCAGGGCAGGGGTGGCACCACCTGCAGCCTGGAGGTGGTATGGGCATGCCTTACAGATATGGGACCCTTCCGGTGTTGGGCGTGCGGCCACCATGAGCATATATTTGGCCAGTGTTGGGGTGGCCACCCAGGTTACCAGGACAGTTCCAGGTGGGCCCCACTCACTCAGGTACTTGGTCATTGTCTAAACCCTGACTTCCCTTGCCTTTATCATCCTTTATCCATTATACTGGGGTATCTGAGGCACTGTAGGTAAATGTAAGATGCATGCAGTGCTAGTGTAACACATCCATGTGGCATTCTACTCAGAATGTGTCACCTTGGCCCTCCCCTAATGCTTGTCCAGGTGGGCTCCTGTGGCCACTGTCCAGGTGGGCCCCCTGTACCTCAGCTGGACCCTGTACATGGACATGGGTGACAGCACTGTACGCAGGCCACTGCAGTCCACCCACACACATATACCTTCACACCAGCCTGCTGGGCTGCAGTACCTCCTGTTCACCTTTGTGGAGTGATGGGGCTGCTCTGCAAAGCTGAATCTGCACATGCCACATGTATGCAAATACCCTGAATGCATTTCAGTAATGAGATGCAAATGAGAGGATTGGGCTTGGACTGTGCAATGAGGCTATCTGCATATCATGTCTGAATATTGCAATTCTGCGCGTTGCGTAAGTGTCTGCCCATTGTGCATTTCCCTATGTCCCACACAGATCTTAGGACACCTGCCATGCCACGCATCTCCCACTGTGTGATCACGCATGTTCGAGATATTCAGCTGGACTTGAGCAATCACATTCTATGGTGCATCATCTGAATACACCAGTGTTTTGCACTGGTACATCTGAGATACGTGGAACATGGACTTGCGTGATGCGGCCAGCCACTTCTGAATATGAGGCCCTATGTGTTAACAGTCTTCGAGATTCAGGCATTAAAAAAGTACGAATTCTAAATAAGAGCCACATCTCAGATGAACCAAATCTGCAACGTATTTAATGTGGGATTCACATGTAAGATTACTGTTTAGTGTAATCCCTAAATATTTAAAACTATCAGCAATTTAAAGGGTTCACTTTTAAGATTGACTATGGTATTATTGTATTCCCTATTCTTTTTTGGGCATGTAAAAATCATAGCTTTAGTTTTTTTTTTGTGTGTGTTCAGTAGCATGCTGATAGCCACTCATAAAAAGAATCAAAATCTCTCTGCACATTACCCGGAACATCCCCAAGCACTGCTCCAGTACTCAAAATGACTGCATCATCTGCATATAGAATAATCTCTTGAGTATTTACGTGATCTAGGAGCAGAATTCATAAACAAAGAGGATAAAAGAGGACCTAATAATGAGCCCTACGGTACCCCACGTGCCCCATGACTAATCAGGTGACCCGCTGAGATACTTCCAGCAAGTTTTGTTTTATGCACCCTATCACTAAGGTAGTTAAAAAACACTTCATTTCATCACTGAAAAAGTATAAATCTGTAAGAGTGTCTAACATCAGACCATGATCAATTAGACCAAAGGCCTTGGTGAGGTCCACAATTACTGCTGCGGCGGAGTGCCCTTTATCTAAGGCACTCTGCAAGCAGCTTATGAACCCCGCCAAAGCTGACTCAGTAGTATGTTTGAATCTAAATCCATGTTGTGAATAAGTGAGTAAGTTATATTGTTTCAAAAAAATTCATAATCTGATCAAAAATGATTCTTTTCAAAATCTTTGAAAGTAGGCCCAAAAGTGATATTGGTCAATAGTTAGAAACGGATTCCTTGCTGCCTGATTTGTGTATCAGTTTAATATTTGCCAATTTCCAAAGTTTTGGGAACACTCCATAACACAACGAATAGTTAAAGATGAAAGCAAGAGGGGAGAATTATTCTGAAATACCCAATGTAATAAGTCCAAAATCAATGTTATCTGAGCCTATATTAGGATGGATCCATGACCCCATAGCGACAATTTCTTGTCGACGCGATGTTTCCACCACACCACTATGTTGATGGCAATTGTACTGTATACATCCAGCCCTTCACCTACTGATGTGGCAACCAGACTTCAGCAGGTCTTCAATGATGTTCAGCTCTGGTTCTGCTCAAATCAGCTTTTTCTTAATGCCAAGAAAACTGTCTCAATGACCTTCAGCACAAGGCAGAGGCTTTCTTGGCTTCCCTCCACCCCCACCTTCCACACCCTGGACAGGACTCCACTGGAGGCCTGCACCTCCTTTAGATACCTCTGGGTCTGGCTTGACCAGCACCTTGACTTTTCTGTACATAACGATGCCATTCACCGAATGCTTCACCCCAAGCTGGGTGCCCTATACCGAAACTGTGGATGCATCCCACTGCTGGCTTGTCGTGCAATTGTGCAGAAAATGATTCTCCCTATTTTTGACTACGGTGATGTAGTCTACAGCACTGCACCCAAGTCCACCCTAGCCAGACTGGACCCTCTCTTCCACTCCTTCTGCCGTTTTGCCCTTGACTGCGTCCTCTACCAGACCCTAAGCCTCACCTCACTTCAGGATCAGAGACATGCGCACTGTGCTAGGCTAACAGCTAAGTTCTGGACCCAGTTCTAGGGCCCCCCCACCTTTCCTCAGTCCTAACAGCTGCTCCCCCCACCCCCTGTGTACCCACTCAGAAAGTTCGACTCCCATCTCTTAGCTGTCCCACACATGTCCTCTGTGGCAGGCCAGGCAGCCTTTAATTATATCGCATGCCTAAACTGTGGAACTCCCTCCCCACAGACCTTCGGCTTGCCCTTCCCACTCAGCACCTCAGCTCCCTCCTCTTAACACACTTCACCTCTGCCTAAACTTGTGCACTAAGACCTTCTTTACGCACCGAAGCCTAGCTTCTCCTTGTGTTAGTAATATTTGTGTAATAATTGAAACTGTAAATATTTTTTGAGCCTAGCACAACTACCTACCACTGTAATTGTAGGCTACTACCTCAGTCAATTACTGGAGTGTCCATTTTGCCTTGTAGTTATATGTATTAATTACCTACTACTGTATTGTTATGTTCTTGTCCTAATTAGCTACGTGTTAGCTCTTTTTCTGTAATTCTGTATTGATGTATTTCTCCATTGCCCTTCACCCCCAAGACACATCTGGAATCGAGTAGTACTCTGCTCAGTATGCCTTCCTGGTAAAACTTTTAAATAAGTAAATAAACTGTGGTCGGCATTGTGCCATGGGAGGACAAAGGTGTTTTTTGCAGGAGGCTGTCCCCCCTAACCTAAGATAATCAACTCCGAGTTGGGGCTGATTCGAGGAGGGAATGCAGGACCTCAGGAAGGAGTGCTGGGGTCCTGAGCAGACTTTGTAGCGATGTGTTGATGCTGTCGGTATCGACGACATCATTGTAAAGTTGTCGCTGTAGAGACAGCATACCTATTAGGATGTGAGTTGTATTTCAGTACATAATTCCATACCAATTCTGGTGTAATGCGCTGAAAATAAAATTTTGGATGGTTTGTACTGATATAATTTTCGGGATTAAAATCTGATCCCTTAGTAGTAGACTGGACCCTAAACCTATCCAGATCTCCAAAACAGTTGTTAAACATATTGGTTACATCATTCAGTAAGTTAACGGTGTCTTTCTCCCTGCCTAAAAAGGCCATTTTTTTTTCTTTCTTTCTTTCTTTCTCCTTGGCTGCGGGGGGTTGTACCTATGCCCCCCCCCCATCCAGCTATCTCTTCGGCTCTAACCCTATGTCCTACCCCTCTTAGCCACATCACAGTGGGTACTTAACCCACACACCACGGAAGGCCAGGGGCGGACACCAGGGGAGCTAACTTGGGTGCATCTGATGCGACACCGATGGACCACCTTCACTGTGCATGCGAAGGCTTTCTGTGCTTAGTCCCCCCCATGGTGCAGGTATGCATGATGCCAAGGATGCTTCTGTGCATGCATCTGCGCATGGCATGTCCGGCATGAGCCCACGCCGATCCACACCTGACCATGGCGTGCACCGACCCCCAGCCACAGCCAGGAGCCAGTGTGTCCATGGTAATCCCTTCCCACCTTCCCAAGAGGAGGAGAGCAGTCCCTGGGATGCTTGATCCTCCTCCTTCCCAGCCGACACTCCAGCACCTGAGGTCGCTTCCGACCCCAGGTCGCTGGCGTGGCACGAGGTGTGATGTCTGGCGCCTCAACCCTCAGCACCACCGGGATGGCATCTAAAAGGCAATTTAATATTTGCCAAGTTTTCCTGATACCCCTCATTGAGCTGAACTGGTTAGTTCTAAAGAACTGCATCTTGGCCTTCTAACTTCAGATTTACACTTATTTCGTAGTGTCTTATAATTCTGTAAGGTCACTAGATCTCTTCTTGCTTTATACTTTTTCCACTACCTATCTCATTTTTTTTGTACTTTATGTTTATTGCATTACACAAGTAAACAATAAGATTCAGTTTCCATATGCTAGACATCACAGTACGTACAGGAGCCATCCAGTGGTACAGGGTATCAAAATCTCAGCAGACAAAGTTACAGATGCGGGTGAAAAAAAAAACATATAAGGGAAAGGGAACATTGTTTAACCAGGAAAGGCACACTAAGCCGAAGCTCGTTTCCAGATGTGACCTGGGAGCACACGGAAGTTAAGTGACTTGCTCAGGATCACACAGTATGCACTCAGGTGGCTGTGGGATTCAAACTCAGGTCTCCAGATCTGCAGCTCAGGGCCTTAACCCACTGCAATATACTGCCTCCTATATATCATAGTACATCCAGCATGCAATTACGAATGGCTGCACCCAACAAGAAAAGATGGTCAATCCAGGTCATTCTAAACGAACAAATGCAGAACTCAACAACAGGTGCTGATATGACCCCAGTCCAAACATGTTCAAATTAACAAAAAGTGTAGTGTCCTCCAACTAACTACTGCATCTCTAAATGACCTGTTATGGAGCCATAAAGCAATATAGATACACGGGTCAGTTAAAAAGCATAACAAGTGAAATATAGTAAGGTGGCTGTTCATTGAAATTTAAAAGAAAGTCCCATCCAGAGACGTTATGTAGAGAGGTCCAGGGCCCGAGTTAAACCCATGTTATTGGGTGTAACATTCAGTCAAAACAGTTCAGATTCATATTTAGTATACTCACTAGAAGTGGGTCACCCACCCCCTTCACCCAAAAGACATTTCAAAAATGCAGTCATCAAATAGCGAGCAAGAACAGTGGTGTTATTTAAAGTTCAAATACAGTCGTCGAAAACACTGCCCAGGCAAGAGATCCAATTCAAAGTCCATCAGGCCCCATACCTTACTGCGCTCAAGTGTCCACCTCGTCGGAACTCTGGTCCACCATAATACCATCCCTGGATGCCTTGAATTCCTTCTGTATCTTCTCCACTCGCTTGCCTGCTTCCACTGGGTCTGTAAGCTGGAATGTATGCCCTCCATAGTATATTTGCAGGTGGGTCGGCATCAGTAAGGAATGCACCACCCCTAGGCTTCACAACTTGGCCTGGACCCCATCAAACTTCTTACGCCAAGTCCTGGTTGCATAAGAAAGATCGGGGAAAAGGTGCAGGATCTGTCCCTCATAATTCAATTGATCTGTGTTGCGGGATACCTGTAAAAAGTGTTCTTTAGCCGCCGAGCCATCCATAAGGAGCAGCACCGTGTGAGGGAGATCCCGCTGTGCCACCACCATCCGTGGTGAAATACAGTAAGCCCTGAGAAATTGAGTTGCAAACCCAGGCTCGAGATGTAGAGCTTCAGGTAACCATTTTTTCAGGAAGGATAAAAGATCAGGATCCCCTGAACCTTCCAGCAATCCAACCAGCTGGATATTTGGGGCTCGACCGGCATTCTTGACAGCCTCCAATTAATATCATAGTTGCCCATTCTCCTGCGCTAGCTTCGCCGTGGCAGACAAGGCTTTGGTGGCTTGATTTTCGGCAGAGTTGACGGTGTTTCTGGCAAGTTAAATTTTAATCTCTTTCTCGCCCAGCCTTTGTAAGATTTTCTCCACCTTTGTGTCAATGGCTTGCATGGAGAGCTGCAAGGCCTTCCATGGTGGCTCCACACTGTTCACATCGGTTGTAGAGGTAGAGGCCTGCTGCTTGGTCGACAGCTGTGACTTTGTCCCACACGGACCTCCCTTTTTCGAGCGCCCCATAGCAAAATTTACCCCCAAACTGCTCTGTTCAAGATAAGGAATCAGATGCGGACAAAAATCTGGCTCCAAATCACACTTTATTCAATTAAAATGACTAAAATATCCTATAAGATGCAGAGCTGTGAAAGAGCACGTCTACTCAGTAGGTGTGCTCAACAGCACCCTTGACCTATCTCTCTTTTTTTAGCTTTACTTTGAAAGCTTTACTTTAAACAGTACAGCTTAATGTCCAGTAGGCAGGCATTACTACAATTGATTATACTCAGGAGTACTTCTGAGAATACAGCATTTTTACAGTAAGTAAACTATCATGCCCCAAACATTGGTACCACACCTGGAGGTTATCCTTTATAATACACTATGGGTGGGACATTAAGACTGCGCCAGGCTGTGGCGCAATCCTGGGCGCAGTGCAACTGGGATGTGCCGGGGCACTGACAGGGTGATATTCAACGGTGCTGTGCCATGGCTCAGCACCGTTGAACATTACTCCATGGCCACCCGCAATGTGAATGGCGCAGTGGCACTGCACCAGCGCAAGTGGCCAGAGAGGGGCAGGGGATGCGCTAGCGCAAGTGCCATTGCACTAGGCGCATCACCCACAATATTCAAAGGCGTACATGCAAATGGGGCCATAATGCATGCAAGGTGCAAATGGGGCCATGTGCATGTCATAATGGGCCATTTGCATGCAGGTGCGCCCATCCCCGGCGACTTGTGCCTGGCACCCTGCCAGGCTGCAGCAAATCGGGACAACGCCCTGCACAAGCGGCAAAGTGATCCCCACTGCCCGATCATGGGCATATGTACTAGATGTAAAATGTCCTCATCCCGGTGGTCCAGTGGTGGCTTCGCAGCCGATCGCGGTGTCGGTTATAAAATATTAAAACCAATCCATCCTTGGTGGTCCAGCGGTACCCCCTCCCACCCATCCACGAGCCCCACCATCCACTCCCCTCCCGGTCAGCGGCGGGTGGCAGCTCCCCACCGCATGCCGCCCGCCGCCCACCGACTGACTCCGTACAGTGGGCTGTGCGCTCATTGGTCCACAACATGGGCCAATGGGTGTGCAACCCTACCATACTACACAGTCCAGGGTTGTGAATGGATCCATTCACATTTCTAGAACTGTGTCACATTACTAACTACCGCCCATTATTGCGCTTTGGACCAATGGGTGTACAGCCTATCTGAGTCAGTCGAGTCGATGGCTGCTGCAGAGTGAGGGCTGCTGCCCGCCACTGACCAGGGGAGCGGGGTGGTGGGGCTCAGTGGCGGTGGGAAGGGGGGTACCGCTGGACCACAAGGACGGATTGTTTTTAATATTTTATAACTGACACCCATGATTGGGCTGCGCGTGGTCCACTGGACCACCAGGGATATAGGAGGCATATTTAATTATACTTCTGCCCGTGATTGGGCTGTGAGCGGTCCACTGGACCACCAGGGTTATTGGACCATTAATACATTACTAATGCCGCGATCGGGCATGGGGAAGCGTTAAAGACGAAGGTGCCGCCGGAGCTCGGGGGCCACCCACAGCTGGCAGCTGCCGTGTTGCGCCCTGCAATATGGCAGCTCACTTGTGGGTGGCCAACTGTTGCTCCTTTCATTTTTCACTCAACTGTGTGCAGCGCAGGTACGGGTTGCGCCTGCACCTGCTCAGCACATCCCGGGCTGAATATCGGGATGTGCGGTGTATGCATGGGCACACCCCCCCTACTTGCGCCACATACATTACTGATGCACTCCGGCACATCATGATTTGTGCCACGCACATTCCCATTTTGAATATCATGCCGGGGTGCATCAGTGGGTTGCGCATGGCGCAACTGTGTTGCGCCATGCGCAACCCCTCTGAATATCCCTCCCTATGTGTACAACCACGATTCTGCAAGGTAACAGCCACATGTTAGCATGAGCGGGGCCACTTACATGTATAAATTCCATAACATTGTGCACCCTTTAAAAAGCACAGTAGGGCTTAGTTTCCCCAAAGCCAGTATGGTATATAAAACATAGTAGGCATCGCAAAAAGTAGCTCACTGCCATGAGAGCACATACATACTGCAACCTTATTTTATAACATTATGTGTAACCATTAGAGAGAAAGTAGTTGAACAGGAACTGATAGTAGAAAGGAGAAAAAAACATTTCCCTATAGGAAAAAGCTCATAACCATTATTTGCCATATATGCTGCTATTGACAAAAGGTATCTCCCCCCCCCCATAGAGCCCATTATATACTTCATGTAGGAATTACATTTATTCTCCATTAGCAAACTGTTGGTGCTAGACCTTGTCACAAATAAGCATTCTCTTTATTTTGAGATAGCAACTGTTGGAAAAACAAATACTTAGAATATTTGTTAAATAAACAAGAAAGTTGTAAAGTTCATTATGCCTCACAAAGTCTCCATAGGGTCTGCACGTCAAAAGAAGTAAAGAGAGGGCTCAGTCAAGGGTCTAGCGGTGGTTGGCTTAAAATGTAAAGTCAGTCCCCTCACGCACTAGCGCCATGCTTCAGGAAAGTGTCCAAAAGCGCATGAAAATGAACGCTGTGAAGGAGAGGGAAAGGCAGAACAGTCACCATATCTGGTTGACGCCACGTGGTGCCACCATCTTACTCGAAAGTTCTTTTGGGCTCAGAAAGTATGCAGTTCAAGATAGTTATAGCAATATGTTCAAATATCTGAGAGCCCTGTGAGCCTAAAACCAACATGAGGGGAGTGTCAATAGTCAATCCACTGCCCCTACCTTCACGTCTCATGTAAATTGACATGTGACAAAATCCAACCTTCAGTTTACTTTCTCTTCTCCCTCTGACTCCGTTTCTCTTTGCCAAAACTCCTTTTCAATCTTGTCCACTAGTGTGGTCATGTCTTTGATGTTAGAAAATTGGTAGGACCTGTACCCATAGGATACCTTCAAGCTAGCTGGCATCAGCGATATGTGATGAGCTCCAAGTTGCCTCTGTTTAGTATGGATTCCGTCGAACCCCTTCTTCCGTTGCTGTGTCTCAAAACTGAGATCGGGGAAAAGATGTATTTTGCTATCCCGCTATTCGGAGGGGCCCTTCTGTTTTGTTCTGCACAGTGGGTCATCTCATTTCAAAACAGAACCCAGGATGGTCAGCACTGTCCGAAGTAACGGAGCATTATTCTGTAAATGGGAGTGATGTCCCCGGGGAGTAATTCTGTAACATTTCATGACTGAAGGTGCAGAATCGAGCTGATAATTTTCACAAAGCCAGGTTTTTAGAAATGCAGAAAGATTTTTGTCCTCCACACCTTCCTACAGCCCCAGAATGCATACATGAGTCTCTCTCTCTCTCTCAAAATTTTCCAAGTTCGCAAGCCTTTTTTTTAGGAGTGTATTTTCTTTTGTTAGCCCGGTTGAAATGTTTAGGGCTCTGTCTGCTGTTTGGTCAGCCTGCTGAGTTTCGGTTGTTAAAAGACCAATTTTAGTGTCCATGGATGTCATCTGCTGCTGAAATTCCTCCGTCCTTTTATCTATGGACTGTACAGCTTTGAGCAGGGCTGCATTAGGTAGCCTTTGTCTGGGCTTACCCTCGCTCCCGTGGCCGCTGCTCCTCAGCCTGCCCAGCTGCCCCGACTCCTCCATCTGCTGCCCGAAGCAACTCTACAGGTAGCCTTTGGCTGGTCTTACCCTCGCTTCTGTGGCCATGGCTCCTCAGCCTGCCTGGCCACCCCGACTCCTCCATCCACTACTCAAAGCAACTCTAGAGGTAGCCTTGGTCTGGGCTTACCCTTGCTCCTGTGGCTACGGTTCCTCAGCCTGCCCCGACTCCTCCATCCACTGCCTGAAGCAACTCTACAGGTAGCCTTTGACTGGGCTTATCCTTGCTCCCGTGGCTGTGGTTCCTCAGCCTGCCAGGCCACCCCGACTCCTCCGTCCGCTGCCCGAAGCAACTCTACAGGTAGCCTTTGGCTGGGCTTACCCTCGCTCCTGTGGCCGCAGCTCCTCAGCCTGCCCGGCCGCCCCGACTCCTCCGTCCGCTGTCCGAAGCAACTCTACAGGTAGTCTTTGGCTGGGCTTACCCTCGCTCCTGTGGCCATGGCTCCTCAGCTTGCCCAGCCGCCCAACTCCTCCGTCTGCTGGTCAAAGCAACTCTATAGGTGAGTAACCCAGCCGAGTCCAGGGAAGAACTTTGGAGCTCCGATTGGCTGATGCCGCTTAACTCAGCACGCTATTGGCTGCTGCAGTTATGGCTCTGCCTCTCATTGGCTGTGCTCAGTAGCTGACTCCTAGCAGCATAACTCTGCCTAAGGAGACCCTGAAGAGACTTTCTGTTTATCCTCTGGCTGAAATTTTCTCCCTCCAGCCCTCCCCAACCCCGGTACTAATTAAATATATTTGATACCCTCCCCTCTGGTAAAAGCTGTTTATTCATTAGTCACACTGATGCCAAATCCTCCTGTAGTGTATCTGCCCTGTCTAGAACAGCTGTAGGCTGTCCTGAGTAGTGGGACAACACTTCTGGCAGCTTTCGTGCTTGTGGCAATGTTCCCTGGTAAACAGCTACTCTAGTATTTGGGTTCTCAGATCTCTCTCCGAAATGCTGTCATTACTTCTGCTGGGTTGCATTGCAGACCTGCTGCCATGTGCCCTTGACAAGCTCTCGGTACCTCCCGCGTCATTATCTACTCATTGTTTATGGATTCACTGATACTGTTCATTACACTATAGTACCTTATTATTGCCCCAGCTAGACATGGTTTCCCTAACTCTGGTGCCTGCTCACTTCAGGTTCACTACTGACTTCAGAAATCATAACCATCCCTTGCCCAGTCACCCACCTTCATAGTCACTTCTCCTGTCTGTTAGGACCCTCTTGTATGCTTCCATAGGCCCTCTAGTCACACTTGGAACTACGTCACCTTACACATCTTACTGCCATAAAAGGGGTAGAACCTGCCTATTTCGCCTATTGTTAAGTGCCTTAAAAAAGCTTCTCCTGCTGTTACTCATCTGTGCAGGTAATGTTGAACTTAATCCAGGCCCATCTCTCCCCATCTCTGCACCATTCGAGCTATTCCAACTAAAGGGGCTATCTCTAATGCACATAACTGAATGCAGTTTATTAAGGAAGATGGATGCTATACACACTTGGGCCAATCATGCTATGCCGGACATACCAGTAGTTACAGAAACATGGTTGAGACCCTCCACCCCAGACTACGAGATTAATATTCCTCTATATAGAATTTTTAGAACAGACAGGTTAACGAGAGGTGGGGGGTAGCCATCAATATATGAGATAAGTTCTCCACTACCGCAGCTGATTCAACATCATCCCACAAGGAATTCGAGTGCTTAACATTAAAAGTTCAACTGTCTCAGGCAGTCCCAATTTATATTACTGGGTGCTATAGGCCCCCTTCTGCAGAGCTCTCAGTCTTGAGCCATTTACAAGATATCTTGGACTCGGTATCCTCCAAGGTAATCATCTTAGAGGACCTCAACTTGGACTGGCTAACTGCAGCATCCAAACCCCTGAAAGACTTGTGCGACAATTTCGGTCTTACTCAAATCATTAATGAAAACACTCATCCTAACACAAGGAACCCTGAACGTAGCACTCTGTTGGACATTATCTTATTTATTTATTTTATTTATTTAAAATTTTGGTGACCAGGTAGGCCCACTGAGACCATAATGGTCCCTTTTTCAGGGGCGACCCGGGGTTAATTACAGTCAACAGTACAATAAAAAGTAGGAACAATTCAAGGGAAAGTGTGCAAAATACAGACATTACAATCAAGACATATTGTACAATCACAGGCAGGTTAGGTAACGTTGAGAATAACATGAGGGGTAAACACTAGTTTCACAAGAATGACAGTTACATAAAGTTTGTTTATCGGGTCAGTTTTACAAGTTACAATTTCAAGTGTTTCAAAAGTGATAAAGTTCAACTGAATAGGATACCAGCATGTTAGGCGGCAGGCTTTAGTATCAGAGGTGGAGAGCTAATAACGGTCCTCAGCGGTGGCATGCACAGAGGCTTAGCTCTAGTAGGTGCGTCTTTAGGCCTTTTTTAAAGCCCCCAAGGGAGCTGCAGCCTTGAAGATTGCTAGGCAGGCCATTCCATAGGGACGGGATGTAAGTTGCGAATGACCGAAGACCTTGGCATGTTCGGACTTTTTGGGACATGGAGTCGACGACCACGAGGATCTTAGTGTTCTTTTAGGCTGCTTGAGTAATAAGGTATGACTCAGACTGGGGAACATTCGTTTGTAGAAGCTTGAAGGCTAAGCATAGGGAAGCGTAAGCCAGTCTGCCCTCCAGGAAGGGCCAATTCAGTGAGTGGAGTATTATACAATGGTGTTCTAGGGGCTGGGCACCCAGGGCAAAGCGTCCGACTCTGTGGTACAATTTTCCTAGCTTTCGCATCTCCGCATTTGTATCTTAGTGGGTAAACCGCACCTATTCACTCACTCTGGTATATTCTTCAATGATCTTAGTGACCACTGTGTGATTACTTGCGTAAGATCAGTACACAAAGTGGCCTCTTCCTCGATATATATATTCAAGAGAAGGAGGTGGAATTTTGACCCCAATGTGTTCCTCCATGACCTGCAATATGCAAACTGGCAGGAGTTCTATCTAGCACCCTCGGTGGCTGAAGAATACGAGGCTGTTCAAGCTATATTAGTCAGGGCTATTAATAAAGATGCTCCTCTTGTTAAAATGCAAACTGTCAAGAGATCTTGCCCATGGTTTACGACTAGTCTAAAAGGTGCACTGTTGTGAAGGGACACACACTGGAAGAAGGCAAGAAAAACCAAGCTGCATGCGGACTGGGAAGCCTTTAGAACCACTAGAAATCAATGCACCAAACTAGTCAGATCCAAAAAAGTAATCACACCTGTTCCCATCCTGGAATCAGATATCATTAAGTCTAGTCCTAACTATCTTGATGCTCTATGTCAATTTTTACTTGTTTTTAATATCCATACAGGCAACTTAAGTTTGCCTCTTCAATTTCTTCCAAATAGGACAGATACATACTTTATTTATTTTATTTATTTATTTAGCTTTTGTTGACCGGGTAAGTGCACTAGACAAATCCTGTCTATTTTCAGGCACGACCCGGGGGAGGGGGATACAGATGAATGCCAACTGACCTTGAACCGGATTAAGCTGTTGGTGGTATTTTAGTGAATGAGGGAAATTTGGCCAGGACACCGGGGAAATTCCCCTACTCTGTGTAGGTGGAGCCTTTGCGCTGGCTGCAAGATGGCCAGTTCGCATGATCCCCTGGAGGAGATGGGCGCTGCTAGCTCAGGGGTGGCCTCCTCCTCTGTGCTACCTTCCTTGAGGCCCTAGAGGAATGTCTTGATGTAGCTGCTACTAGCAGCACGACTGTACTGAAATTGACTCCGTTTTCTCTGGCATGCCTGGTGAAGTTCGTTCTGCTGTACCTGTTTTGAGCGGAGTTCCTCTCGCTTCCAGCCTTCAGGAACAACGTAGGCGCTAGTCCTGCGATTGCAGATTCTGGATTGGCACTGCTGGCTTCTGCGCAGGCAGCCTCGGACGCCTATTCCTTGCTCTCCTTCTCAGCGTTGACACTGAAGCCCCCAGTCGAGCGTCCACCGTGAGTCGGCTTCTGTCTCTTCCGTGTTGGTACCTCCTCAGCTCACTGCTGCCGACACCTTCGGACTGCTTCTACTGCTATATTCAGCAATCGATTTCACTGAACTGCACGAAACTGCCTTGAATGACGCTGCTCCTCTTTCAGTAAGTGACTCTAGCACTACCATCGACTCCGTTTCTGTTCTTGGGCAACCTTCTTTTTTTCTCTGCCACACAAAGAGCCTGGTTGGTCCCAAGCGTGGGGTTCATTCTTCCATAAAAGCCAAACCCAACCAGGATACCCACTCAGACTGGTCGCCAGAGAAAGCTTTAACAAATGCTGGTTGGGAAAGGGGTGTTGGAGGACTTGGACCCTGATTCCCAGGACCCTGTGTACCTCAATATGCTTCCAGAAATCCTCTGAGAAAAAAATGTATGAGCTCCAACAGACCCCGGGTGTGTCTTCTCCTTTAACTGTTGCTAGTTCTACTATTGCTAGTACTACATCCACTATCCTAAGACTACTTCTGCTTTGCAAGGGACTAAAACTGTTTTTCAGGACCTACTTTGTTAGCTACTGCCACTGCATCTCAAGGTTCTAAATTTAAACTTGCTGATTTATTTTCCTCAAAGAGCCTGCACCAAGGAGGAACGCTGTTAGATACTTTATAAGGGTGGTTTAGAACTTCCCCGATCGTTTATATATAGCTAAAACTCTTCTTAAAGGATCAATGAAGTTTTTTCCTCTGAGGTTTTTGCACTGATTAATATAGGTAACTCCAACTTTGATATCAGCTTTAAACAAATGTCTGGGCTTGATAGGTTCTGGGCTCAATATGACAAACTTCAGTCCACACCAGATTGGTCCCCTTTCGAAGCCATTCCTCTCACTAAACCTACAATTCGTAACATTACTGTTGTTTTTAAGAATGAGGGAGTTCACATTGAGGATATTTTATTCTGGTTAAATAAACGGTGTGATGTTTTGAACAGGCCTACCCCTAATCTAGACTCTGAACAAATTTGGGATGGTAGTTGGAAGGTGCGTGTTAAGCTTTTTTCAACTAACACTGGCCCAAAACATCTGCCTAATTTTTTCTTTTTGGGCAAAGACAAGGGCTTCATTTTTTATGCTGGGCAACCAAAGTCTTGTTTTAAGTGTAGACGCGTACTCATTTAAGCTCTGCTTGTGACACTCTTAAATGTAGCCATTGTTTTGAATATGGTCATATTGCAGCCAAATGTGCTAACTCATTTAAATGCAACTTATGTGAGGGAACTGGCCACGCTTATGGCAGGTGCCCTGGGCCTCTCATAACAGAGATGATTGCCCTTCCCATGATGGCATCATCACTGTTGCTCAACAGTTGCCTCACAATTTAGCCTCCTCTACCTCAGAGGTTACCCCCTTCGGTAGCTGGAGATGATCCCTCTGCAGCCCCTGTTCCAGATCCTCAGACCCCCCTTCCTGCTGTACCCCTTCCTGTTTCTGCGGTGGATTCTCCTGTTATTACTCCCATTGTTCTTGATACAGTCATGCCTCCCCCTCATCCCACGTGTCTGGAGGGAGACATCCCTAGTTTCACCACTGTTACCCACAAACGAACCAGGAAGGGCCTTGCTGTTGCTAGTCGCAGCAAGGATACCCTTCACGTAGCGGGCAAACCCCAACAAATTTGCGGTTCTAGCCACGGATCTTTCAGATAAGGACTCTGGGGGTGAGGATACTGATACCTCCTCCCTTCTTTCCTTCCCTGATGGGGTCGATGGGGCTGATACGGACCCAATAGCCAAACGCACTAGGCAAAGACGGAGGGGCAAGTCCCCACCCAATTCTTAAATTATGTCTTCTCTAAATATATGTTCTCTAAATGCGAATAGTATTAAAGGGAAGAAGAAGCTGGGTGGAATTTTTTTAACCCTTTCTGACCTGCACTGTGACATTTTCTGCCTAGTCGATACCAGGTTGAAGACCCATGGGGAACTATTCCAGGCCTCCAAGGCATGGACAGCAGGACCTTCCTTTTGGTCTATTGGACCAGACACTTGTGATGGTGTTGGGATATTATTCTCCAGCTCTGATTTTAGAGTATCCAGATTGGTAGATATTTTCCCTGGTAGGGCCTTGTTGTTGGATTTTTCATATAAATCCGAAAGGTTTCGGATGATTGAGTTCGCCCTCAAACCAAGGCACAGAGGGTTCCCTTTTCATCTAATTAAGCCCTATCTTTTACTTCTAGATTACTTTTATGGGTCGGAGATTTTAATTGCGGCTACATCAAGCGGATCGAGGCCTACAAACTTCTAAGATGTTTTGTGACTCTATAGCTTTAAATACTATAGTTTCCATGGCTAAGCTTGTGGATGCATATAGATATTTCACAAATCAAGTGGGTCTACTTTTTTAAGGGGTCCTTACACACCAGGATAGATTTTCTTTTTTTATCTAAGGTTTTGATTTTACTTTCTTGTAAGCGGTGGCTACTGAATTCTCGGATCATGTTGCTTTATGTGCCTCCTTTCCTGGGCCTCAGCCCGAGATGTAAAGCCAGTTGGCTCTCAATGATTCCTTACTTAGTGACTCTTTTTTTCTCAAACTCTGGCACAAAGAGTTTTTAGCTCGTTTGTCTGTAGTTGACTTCTATGACACTGGGATAGACTGGTGGGAGGCCTCCAAGCTGAGTTGGAAACAGTTTTTTCAGAAAACTGCTGCGAATAAACAAAATACTAAATATTTGTCCTATTTAACCTTAAGGCATCAGTTACAGCATTTATTTTCTTTAGCCAGCTCCACTAATCATGATTTTAGTTCTCAAATTAGCGAAATCAGTGCTCAAATGAGGATATCTCAGTATAATCGAGCTGACTCATTAGGTCAGGAGGCGGTTTGGCACCCATATTACTAAAGGTTGTTTAGATCCTTCAAGGCCTGTAAAGATAGAATTGACACTAAATTAATCACCTCTCTATTATCTCAGTCCGGGGAATTACTCAAGAAACCCGAAGATTTGCTTCACTGTGTTGAAAATCACGTTTTCAGTATGTTCGGTACTAAAACTGACCTTGTTAATGCAGATCACTTTCTTCAATCATTGTCCTTACCTCAACTTTCTGATTCTGATCAAGTCAAGCTTTCTTCTGATATTACTGAACATGAAGTATTAGCTGCTATTACTAGTCTGAATCCACATTCTGCCCCAGGGTCAGATGGACTGACCCCGCATTTTTATAAGACTTTCTCTACTGATCTTGTTCCGTGTTAACTGTCCTTTATAACGAGATGTTACATTGTGATGCTTTAACTGCTTCCATGAAAGAAGCATTGTTGATTTTACTGTTTAAAAGAAAGGGATCCTTTTGATCTAAATAATTGGAGACCAATTAGTTTGTTAACGTTGACTACAAGATCCTTGCCAAAATTCTCTTGTCCAGAATGATTACTTTTGCATCACATATGATTAGTCCGACACAAACTTGGTATCCCAGGCAGACATCTTTCTGATAATCTTATTTTATTGAGAGAAATATTGCTTAGGAGAACATAATGCTGTCACTGGGTGGATTATAAGTCTGGACCAAGAAAAGGCTTTTGATAAAGTTTCCCATGAGTTCTTATTCCTAGTTCTGCGGCTTTTGGGTTTCCAGTCGTTTTCTTTCCTAGGCCGTTTGTTATATAGAGATGTAGTGATCGTCCTAATGTTAATGGCTGGATTGGCGTCCTATTTCTCTAGCCTGTGGGTTCGTCCAGGGTTGCCGCTTAGTCCCCTATTGTATAATTTTATATAGATACCCTTTTAAGAGCTATTTTCTTTGCCCACAGATTATTGGATTGTTTTGTACTCCTTCCTCTTTACCCCTTAAAACATTAGCTTATGCTGATGATTTAGTTTTGGCTGTGGATTCTTCCACAAAGCAAGAGGCTATTGTTCAGGTTCTTCAGACCTTTTCTTCAGTCTCAGGCTCTAAAATAAATTTAAAAAAAAGTATCTGTGTACCACTAGGGCATACCTCCCTTCCCAGTGCAGGCCTCTATGCCGGAGTTTCTGTTTCTACTGCAGCTTTTTCATATTTAGGCATTTTTTTTGGCCGTGAAAACATGCAAATATATAATTGGAATCTTGCTCTACAAAAGCAGATAATGTGATTAATGGGTGGAAATGGCATTTAATCGGGAAGAAGAAAGCAGGTTGTGCTTCTTAAAACTCTGGTCACACCGATCTTTTACATCTCAGTTATGTGTTCCCACCACCTATTTCTTTGTTTACCAGACTAACTGGACTTTTTTCAAGGGTTGTGGGGATCTAGGTTAAACCCATTTAAAGGAATTTCACACAGGCCGCTCAAGAAGGTGGAATCAGTATGGTCCACCCTGTTGTTTTCTTTTATAGCCTTTTTTTAATTATAATTATGGGAAGGCTCTGAAACCTGGGGATGCTTTTGAAACCCTATTTTTAGCATGGTTCTCCTTTGCCTTGATAATTGGCATGCTCGTTATAAGGGTGTTATTTCTAAATCCCGACTGATCCCTATTTATGGGAAGAGAGTTTTAAGATGGCCTTAACCTGGTGTCTTCATCCTCAGGACTTCTGTATATTATCTAGATCCATGTTATATGAAAGACTTTGGAGGTTGGAGGCTCAGGAGGATTGTTTTCCATCTTGTCCCCTGGGCGTCTCCCTGGGTACTCCATCAACTTCAAAATCATCAGGTTACCACCATATTTATGGGATATGATTTGGCTGAGTAACTATGATAGATTGGGGTCAATAACAATCATAAGCACAAAGCCCTGTCTTTGAGGTACTGCCCTAGAACTTCTTGCCTCCATATTTTTAAACTCAGCAACATTTATTTTGTGAATGTCCCTTTCTTTGGAAGTTTGGTCTACTTTAGCTACTAATTGGTCAGAGCCTCTGTTGTCTTCACTTTCTTATGAACATGTTATGTTTTGCACTAATGACCTGCTCAATAGAAAATATCATGTCGATAATTTGTATATAACCTTTGCTGTTGTTCGTTATTATTTATGGCAAGCAAGATGTCTGTTAGTGTTACACCAAAAAACTATTTCGATCAGTGAAGTTCTTTGTAATATTCGTGCAGCTTTGTGTTCTGTTAAAAAAAATGATTTTTTACTTCCTTCTACTTCTCAAGCTGTATTGTTGTGGCAAAATTGTGATAATTTTTTCTGTTGATCTGGATTTGATCTGTTTTTTTTGATTATTAACATATGTTGTGTTATTTTTCTGTAATGAAGCCCACTTTATTACCAATAAAATTCCCCTACTCTTTTCGATAAGTGCCATGGGATCTTTAACATCCACCTGAACTACCACCAATCCAGGCAGATGGGACCTCGGTTTAACGTCTCATCCGAAAGACGGATACTTGATATATAACAGTATTTACTGATGGTTTTGATATTGGAAAACCCCATTGTGAAGTTTTATTCCAAATGTTTATGGTAATACAAGGTTTACTAACATTTTCCCTTATAATTACATTTTGTTGTTTAAGGAAATCCGTGAAACACTACCGTGACCAGTTAAATTTCCTCTGTCAGGCTCGTGCCTTGGGTCTGTAGATGAATGGTGCCTGACCACCATCTTTTTGTCGTGTTGCCACTTTTGCAATTAGGGCAACAAAGAGGGGATTGTTACGCATGGGTTATGCCCCTATCATCCCACATACACCTCACATACCCCCTCACATTGTATTCCTGGTCTATTGTACTGTGATACTGCTATTTTGCACTAACATTGTAGATATGGGCACCCTTCGTATACGCATGAGTGCTAGGAATGTACTTTGCTGCTAAGATATGCTAATATTGTCATGCATGATTCATTATACCTCACTATAATACATTTATCTAGATTATGTTTGTCTTTTACATATATTCCATATATAATCTACCTAATCACTGATATGATGACTCTGAGGGATCATCAGTGATTATTGAATACTTATATTCTCATATAATTATATGTAGTGTGTATTTTACACTCAGACAGATATGTAATAGGGATCTGTCAGCAGTTCTCTTTGTCTAAGCAAGCTGACACAAAGAGAAAGCCTTTGTTATGTCTATGTTTTATACTGTATGTAAGCAAGAAATGCCTCAAGTAGTTTGAACCTGTCAGCATTTCTTCTGTCTAAGCTATAATGCTAATGGAAGCATATTCTGTCTCATATGATACTCATTAGTAATTCTGTCTCCTAAGTCATTCTCCAGTGGAGAATGACTTAGGACCAATACATCCTGTTCCTCATATCTGTAACTATGAGGTAATCTCCGTTGCTATGCTGTTATCGGTAGTATATAGTTGTCTGCAAACCTATTGTAGGTTTCTCTTGACACTACTAGTTTGGCTCTAGAAGAATTAGTACTCTCTGGCAGAGAGCTGGAGAGTGGGAAGAGAGACAAGACCTTAGAGAACCTAAGATCTACAATCCTGGAGATTATGTACACTTTTCAGACTAGTGGTGAGAAACCCATCTCCCTTGTGATTTTCTTTGTCATATGCTTGGCGTAAGTAGTATAATAAACTTTATTAGTATTTCTTGCTTGTTTACAAATGTTTCTTGGCAGACTTCGAGACACAAGAATCTGTATTATTATTATTTACCCTATACACCAAGAGTGTTTAGATTACACTACTTCCGCTCAGAACTTGAATCATCCAGCATCTCTACAAATAAGTTCTGGAAAACTTTAAAGGACATAGAAGGCTACAACTCGGCTAGCTCGATGCCACAAAAAATCCCAGTTGGCAGCACTACTACCACTGACAAACACACAATACTCAATCACTTTAATACTCACTTTGTCACTGCAGGGCTGGTTTTGACACCTCTCCTGCAAATACTCTTAGGGCTAAGTTGCGCAATTCTTGTTCTGATAATCCACACTTGCCAATGTCCACCCTGGCACTGCTTTCTCATTCTGTCCTGTCACCATTAAACAAGTTGATGACTTACTCTTGCATTTAGACCCTACGAAAAGTGCTGGTGCTGATCTAATAGAACCTTATTTCCTTAAACTAGGTTACTTTATCTTGGCCCTTCCAATCACCCATATCTTCAACTTGTCTCTATCCCAGGGCACTCTCCCCAACATGTGGAAGATAGTGCATGTTATCCCGCTTTTTAAATCTGAAGATACTTGTGATCTAAACAACTATCGCCCAATATCCTTGCTCCCCATTTTTGTCCAAATTATTGGACAAGGTAGTTAATGTCCAGTTGAGAACTTACCTGGAGAGTTATAACATACTAAATCCAGTCCAGTCTGGATTTTGGCTCCCCATAGGACTGTCACAGCTCTTGCTAAGGTCATGAATGACTGGCTGAATGCCTTGGACACCAAAAAGCATGTATGTGCACTGTTTCTCAACCTTAACAAGGTGTTCCGATACAGTGGACCATGACCTAATGCTGGACACACTAAGGAACACAGGGGTTGACAACCTGGCACTAATATGGTTCTCAAATTATCTAACCGATAGGCAACAACAGGCTAAGGCAGATGGTGCCCTCTGTCCGATGAAAACCCTGCTAAGAGGCATGCCCCAAGGTTCCATTCTTGGACCGTTATTATTTGTTATCTATATAAATAATATTAACGCTGGGATCAAATCAGTAAATATACTCCTTTTTGCAGATGATATGGTGCTTAATATAGATAGGCCTAACCTTGAGTCTGCCTATAAGGACCTTCAAAGTGATTTTGTTCTTCTACAGGAAAACTTACTGCACCTAAAACTGCTCTTAAACATGAAAAAAAACAAAAGTTATGATTTTTGCTTGTCAGTCACCACGCCCAAACATGACACTACTGGGAAGGTCCCTCAGATAATCACACTTTTGGGAGAATCCCTGGATTACATGGCTAAATTTAAATACCTGGGTGTTTGAATAGACTCCAAGCTACAGTCCTGTCAGTTGGACCTCTGTGGTAGGGAAAGTGATGGAATCACCTCTGAAGGAAAGAACTGTTGAGTACCTAGAGGCCAATGGGGCAGAGGACCAAAGGCAGCATGGGTTCACAGCGGGAAAGTCATGTCAGACTAATCTAATTGATTTCTTTGACTGGGTGACCAAAGTAGTAGACCAGAGAGGGGCTGTGGACATGGCCTACCTAGACTTTAGCAAGGCATTTGACACAGTCCCACACAAAAGCTTAATAGTCAAATTAACCAGCCTGGGAGTGGGTCCCAGGGTGGTAGCCTGGGTAAAACATTGGCTGGACAACAGGACACAGAAGGTAATTGTAAATGGAGTCCACTCTGAAATAAGAGGGGTTAACAGTGGGGTACCACAGGGTTCAGTACTGGGTCCAGTCCTTTTTAATGTCTTTATAAGTGACGTTGCAGAGGGACTGGAAGGAAAAGTATGCCTCTTTGCAGATGACCAAAGATCTGCAACAGGGTTGATACACAAGGAGGCATGGAAAGGATGAGAAGGGACTTGGCAAGGTTGGAGGAATGGTCAGAAGTATGGCAGCTTGGATTCAATGCAAAGAAGTGCAAAATAATGCACCTGGGAAACAAAAACCCACGGGAAGATTACACAATGGGGGGAGGTAGTAACAACAACAAAAATGGAAAGGGACTTGGGGGTAATCATATCAGATGACCTTAAGGTTAGCAAGTAATGTGAGAGGCAATAGGAAGGGATGGGGGTATACTGGGATGTATAGGGAGAGGCATCACCAGCAGAAAACAGGAAGTTGTTATCCCTCTGTACAGACAGTTGGTGAGACCCCATCTGAGTACTGCGTCCAGTTCTGGAGACCCCATCTCCGCAAGGACATAGACAGGATAGAGGCAGTCCAGAGGAGGGCAACTAAAATGGTACAGGGTCTGCAAGAGAAGCCATACGAGGAGAGACTAAAGGAGCTTACTATGTATACCTTTGAGGAAAGGAGGGAGAGGAGGGACATGATAGAAACTTGTAAGTACCTCAGTTGAATCAACAAAGTCCAAGAGGGTAGCATCTTTCAGAAAAAGAGATGTGCAAGAACAAGGGGACACAATTTGAAGATAGAGGGGGAACCGCTCAGGGGCAATGTGAGGAAGTATTTTTTCACAGAGAGGGTGGTGGATGCATCAAACAGCCCTCCTGAGGAGGTTGTGGGGTCTGAAACTGTGGGGGAATTCAAGAATGTATGGGACAGACATAAGGCAATTCTTGTGGGGGGTAGGAAGAAATAGGTTGTTGGTTAACTAGGATCTGAAGCTTATCCTGTAGGTAGGGAAATGGGCAGACTAGGTGGGCCAAGTGGTCCTTATCTGCTGTCAAAGTTTATGTTTCTGTGTTTCTAAGATGTTCTTCCTAGACCACATTGAGGAGCTATCAAAAAAATTGAAACAAACACTCGGCCTCTTCTTCCATATCAGGCACCTTCTTACCTTAGAGACTAGGAAATGGTTGGTCCAATCCACCTTCATGCCGCTTTTGGACTACACCGATTTCCTGTATGAGCAAAGCACTGGTGTGGCCCTTTCCAAGCTTGATACCCTTTATCATCGGGCACTCAGATTCATATCTGGTGCCCCCTACTCTACACACCATTGTACTCTATGTTCTACTGTAGGTTGGAACTCACTCAGGAGGCAGAAAAACGTAGTACTATGGCCCTATAGAGACATCATCCGTAAGCTCCCACAGTACATCTCTGACTGTCTGCCACTCTGACCCCTGGTAATTACCCACTAAGAAGTCTTACCTACGTAGCCCTTGCAATCCCTAAGATCAGAACACGCTTTGGAAGGGTGGCAATAAGTTATGCCCCTCTGGTTATTTGGAACAATATTCAGAAATATTTAAGGCTTGTTGCCCCGGTGAAACTCTCCTTCTTGAAAACCATGCTCCAGTGGTCCTTTTCAGAGTCCTGTAATTGCTTTAGCTAAGGGTTCATACTTCTACTTACTATCATAATTGTTATCATTGCTGCCGTTGCTTTCCCCTTCTGCCACCTATATAAACCCATTTTTGGCAGCCTTACCCAGCCTTAGCATTGATAGCCCCCTGGTCGCTTGCTCCTTTTAGGGCCAGGGCTCACCTCTGGCTGTCACCATCCTAACCTTAGCACTAATAAGCTTTGCTGCTCCTTCCTATTCCCTGAAACCGTCCTCTAGCTACTCTACCCCTACTTCTTGGGGCATTCCCGCTCCCTTTTTTTACCCCGCTTACCTACCACTGGTTTACCCTCTCTCTTTCCCCCTCCATATTTTTGTGATTCACAACCGTTCAGGCAATCTGAATACCCTGCTCCATCACTCTTCCCTTGATTTCTTTAGCTAAATATCATATATACTTTGCCCACGGTTTATGGATCATCACTATGTGTACTACTGCATTATTCTTGTATACCTTGTCTGTGATCCCAATAATATTTGTATTTAAGCTGTTGTGTATCCTCCTGGTTAAGTTACAGTGCATTCATATGCATGTATTATGGCACTATGCTGTTAACTTTAGCTGTGTTTATATGATCTTATGACTATGAGTGGTTGCGACTTTACGATGGCACTGTTCTTACTTGGACATCTGGTAGAATGTGCTGCTATGTATTATGTACCATCTGTTAATTATGCTGCTGTATATTATGAACTATGTGTTGTGTGTCTGATCCCAGGTCCACCTTGTAAATGAGTTTTCCTCAATGGTGTTCCGCCTGGCAAAATAAAGAATTGATTGATTTGCTTGATTAGTTGGCTGTAGGGGGTCTCCCACATTTCCAGTTAGCAGAACGTCCATGCTGCTGCCTGGCCACTATTTTTCCGGCCAGGCTTCTTCAACCTCTGCTGCAGCTTTCTTGTTTGTTTACCCCATGTGGGTTACCAGTTTTGGAAGAGTAGGCAAAGTTAGTATCTTCTGACTCTACTCAACGTCCTCTCTTTCGGTAGTATTTTTGCTTTAGTAAGGTCACTGAATAAAACCTTTTTAATAGTTATAACTTTGACGGCTGCAGAGCTCTAAAGAGTTGCTGTTTTCTGCTCGGTAGCTGGCCATGCCCCCCCCAACTACCTATCTCTTTGCTTCAATAACGCAAGACACTCAGAGGTTACCCATTTGTTTTTATTGGCCCTGATCTTCATTCATCTGATTGGGGAAATTCTATTGATTACTTGCATGAATAACTGACTGAATTTGTCCAAAAGGCCATCGATATCCGTAATGGTCTCCAAACAGTTCCAGTCTACCTTGATAAGGGCAGCATTCATAGTCTCAACATTAATATGTTTTAAATTCCCAGAATTTATACAGTATATAATTATTATTATTATTAAGCTGGGGATTACCAGCTGATCTAGCAGTCCACTCACAATAGACTGGGCAGTGGTCACTAATAGAATCAGTCAATACCTCATACTTAATAACCTCATTTGGTTGAGTGACCACTATCCAGTCCAGCATACTGCCCCTACCAGTTTTATAATTATATCTGGTGGTATCAGTAATTAACTGCTGAACACCTATCCTTGACATCACATGAATGCTCCTGTCCTCAGTTAAGATTAACATCACCTAATCATATCTACTCCCTGTTAAGGGGCAATCTACTTTTAACTTCAGTAACCAACTGCAGTCCCTGCTCTATAAATCCAGTGGGAATATAAACTGAGCTAATGGGAATATGTTTTTCAGAACCCCAAGGTAAGTCTACATTTGTCAAATCACATCCAGAAGAACCTACTAAAAGAAGTAATTCTTGTACTTTAAATTTTGATTTAACATTATTAAATTTGATTTACATATGAACATGTGAAGAAGCCAGCAGAAGAAGGCCATTTGGTCTATCTAGTCCACTCAGGTACTGGGTCATAATGTCACACACTTAATAGCGTACGACATTATGGCAAAACCTCAACATCACTGTAGGTTACAGCGAGTGGTGCAATACCATGAATACTGCTGTAAGCAGTATTGCACCACTCAAAACATCCCAGGCATAGGATGAGACCTCTGCTGGGATGGGGTTCTGCTGAGCAGCTGCTGTGGCTCAATGGACTGAGCCACTGCAGCAAGGAACCTAGGTGCTGCGTCTGGGACTGGGTTTGATTCCCGGTCCCAGGAATTTAATTTCTTTTACTATTTGTGCAATTTCTGAGGTAACCCCGGGTTGGAGAATCTTTACTGGGGAGGTTCAGGGCACAGGCACCTGTAATGGGGTGGGGGCAGAGCCCCTGCAACAAGAATTATGTCACATGCAAATCGCGCGATTATTGCATGTGACATAATGTCTTGTGACATTATGACCCCGTGCCATCTGCTCATATTGCAGGGTCCACAGCTTGAGCTACTGTCCCTGCCCCTACTCCCCACTCCTCCCATCCTCCCTACCCATGATCCTTACCTTCCCCCAATGCCTATTGGAGCCTCTCTTGAAACTGTCCACTGTCTTCAGCGGGACCACCTCTTCTGGCAGTACATTCCAAGTGTCCACCACCCTTTCTGTGAAGAAGTGCTTCCTGACCTCCCTCCTAAAACTCCCCCCTCCAGCGAAAGACTGTGCCCCCTTGTGTTATGGTTGCCACTCAGCTTAAAGAGACCCTCCTTATTCACCTTATTTATCTTTTTAAGTACTTGAAGGTCCCAATCATGTCCCCTCTCTCTCTCTCTCTCTCTCTCTCTCTCGTCCTCCAGGGAGTACATGTTCAGTGCCCTCAACGTCTCCTTGTATGCCTTACCTTTCTGACTCACTATCATCCTTGTAGCCCTCCTCTGGGCCTTCTCCAGCAGATTAATGTCCTTTTTGAGGTGTGGGCACCATTACCAAACTCCATACTCTAGATGTGGCCTCACCAGTGACCTGTACAAGGGCAGTATAACCTCCTCTCTCCTGCTACTGATCCCCCTAGTTATGTATCCCAGCATTTTGTTTGCCCTTGCTGCTGCTTTCATGCACTGCGTGGAGTGCTTAAGGTCACTAGTGATCATCACTCTCATGCCCTTCTTCTCCTCTGATGCAGATAACTGGACTCCATCCAGGTAGTACTCCATCCTGGGATTCTTGGCTCCAATGTTCATAACTTTGCATTTCTTGGCATTGAAACCAAGCTGCCAGATCCTGGACCCTCTCCCCAGCTTTCCAGATCATCCTGTATGTCCTGTATCCCTTCAGCTGTGTCCACTCTCCCACAAAGCTTGGTGTCATCCGTAGATATACACATTTTGCCCTTAATGCCATCCCCAATGCAACTGATGAAGACATTGAACAACACTGGCCCCAGCACCAAGCCCTACGGGACCCCACTGGTGACCTCCCTGGTGCCAGATAACTCTCCCTCACCAACCACCCTCTGGGTTAAAAGCCCTAACACAGGTATCCGTGAGACAGTGGACTAGAAGTGTATAGACCAGCTCTCACCCACCGCTCTATACTTTTATTTTACATGTAACAGCGTGTTCATCACAGGCAGAAAAAGAAACATTCTGACTTATAACAAAAGCATGGATGAATTTTTGGTGACAGGGAAACCCAAACCCTTGAGGGGAGGCAAAGCAACCCATAAGAAGCAGACAGTAGGGCCAAGTGGCATGGCCCCACCTGAAGTAGTGGTATCAGAGGTCACTGTACTATTGGGATGATTAGTGTTAGATCGAGTCCTAGAGGTACTCACTCCCAAACTGGATGCAGTTACTACTAATCTATATAAACTTGCCACGAATTTGGAAAAACGAGGAACCTGTATCATGGAACTGGAAACGCAGGTCTCCACTGTCAAAGATACAGCAAGCAAACTCCCATGCAAAACTGCAGCTTTGGAAAAAGAGCTTGTGAAGCTCAAGGAGACAGTGGACATACAGGAACATTTCCAAAGAAGGAACAACTTGAGGATCGGGAGGATCCCGGAAGAGGCTGAGGGAACTGATCCGGTACAATTCATGAAACTTGGATCCCGCAGGTTCTTAAAATTACATTGCCAAAGAATCGATTGAAAGTTGACAGAGCCCACGGAGACCTGTGTCCTCACTTTCCAGATGATGCACCCCCGAAGCAACTGTTTCTAAAACTGCATAACTATCCAGACAAACAGAAGATATCGAGTGCCTACAGGAAGATGTCCAATTTATGCTATGAAGAACACAAAGTTTTTATCTTTCAAGATTTCTCCAGAAGGGTTCAGGATAAGAGAAGAGTGTTTGGCCCACTGATGGATGATCTGCAACAGAACAAGGTGGAGAGGTTCCACTACCCAGTGGTCCTCTGGATTAGGCAGGAGGGTGCTACCTACTTCTTTACTGAGGTACAGAAAGCAAAGGAAGTTTGTGTTCGAATGGGTCTACTGCCAAAATGAGCTGCCAGCTATTGATCCAGATTACTGGAAGGCATTTGCACTGTGTGACTTTTTTATACCCCTGACTTTCTGCACTATGGAGATCCCCTGGAGGTATTTTTTTTGTTTTAGGGGTTTCGATTTTCTGTGCTACATGGCACCCTTGGATGTAAATTTTGCCTGCCACCCCTGGCCGCTCGGTCTCTCCAGATGTACACACATGGCCAGCTCTCCATTTTGGTACTCGGTGCAGGTCGGCCATGCGAGGGAAGAGCCTCAAAATGGCAATGGGGTTCCTTTTTCACCCCCTTTCCCTCGCGCAGCATGACTGGATTTCTGGAATGTGGACTGCTTAATTTCACTGGAACAGAAGACCTGATTGATAGGAGTCCTTTATAGTACTTGGGGGACGATGGCCTGTCACTCCTGTGGAGGTGGGGGGGGTCTCCATAAGTAGTCGACTCTTAATTGTGGTTTGTATTCCGGGACTGGAATTTAATGCAAGCCAAAATAGCTGTGTTGTGTGATTTGTGGAGGAGGTGGCTAATGGTATTTGAGGGGTTTGTGTATTGATCTTGTGGGGTGGGTGTGGATTGGGTCGGGGGGAACCTAGGGTAGACTTCTGAAGCAGCATAAGACCAGCCGCTGACATCTGCCTCCTACAAAAAAAAATAAAAAAGGGTCAGGGCTGCATAAGGAGTTTAAGATTAAAATGTGTGTTGTGGCTGAAGGGTTCAGGTCAGGGGAATGAACTATGGTCTAGGGCGAAATGAGGAACAAGCAGTAGGTGTAATATGGCTGGCTGCAGGAACTTTAGGTCTGAGATGACATTTACATGAGGGGCCCTGTGAGGTTGGGAAACAGCCAGGTATTGCTTATCACCACCACTGAGAGCAGGGCTCTGGATTTGGGGAAGGCACCTCTGTGCTTAGTTCATCTGATCTTCATGCCTGGCACACTAGAGATCCCTTAAAATTGGGGAGGTTGAAAGTTGTACACTTTTGAGCTGTGAGGGGGGGACATGAGGGAACGGGGGAGGAATATGAGATGCCAACAGGGCTGAGAGAAGCCTGATTTATGAGGGCTGTCAACATGACGTGAAAGATGACTTGTGTGCACAAAGTACATAATACTATTGAGAGTGGGGGGGGGTGAAGGTGGGACTGTACTTAGTCTATCAAATTGCCACCTTTGTTTGGTCTCCCTGGTGAGACTAATCTATTCACTGGGCCGAGGTGTTGGAAGGGGCTTCGTGTATCCTGGTGCTGCCTCACATTACTCAGACATACCCAGGGAAAGAGAGAGAGAGAGGCGTAAATGGTTACTTTCACAAGTTTGGTAATGTATATGTTACATATTGTGTTGCTGTGCTGTTTTCTGTTACTGTTTGCTTTTTACTGTATAGATATAGAAACACAGAAACATAGACAATGACAGCAGAAAAAGACCAGAGGTCCATCTAGTCTGCCCTTCCCCATACTGTCTCTGTTCTCCTCCTTGGTCCAGTCACCCCAGTCACCCCAGTAACCAGTATTCCCTTCATTATGTCCCAGCCCTGCTTGAATCCTCTGACTGTTTTCGCACCCACCACTTCAGCTGGCAGACTATCTGTGGTTCAGAGCTCAGTGCTTATATTACATACTGTAGCTGGATGATGTAGGTAGTACTTGGATACTGAGGACAGGCCAGTAAGTAGAACAATGCTTGCAAGGTACTAGTAGTAGTAGTATGTAATGATTAGTGTTTAGGTACTTCAGCGTAGGCATGAGCAGTCAATGATTATGGTATATGTAAGCTGGATAGTATGCAAGGGCTTAAATGCCTGAACTGTTGAATAGTTTATTGTGACTTGATGTTTTGGCCTTTCTCTGTATCCCACCTGTAAGGAGGAAGCTTAGTCCAGTATTATGAGACCCCCCAAAAAGAATTATGATATCAACGATTATTCTGTATCCGACCGATGAAGGAGTTGAGGAAGACACCCCCAAGAATATGAGTAGCAGTATGATCACCTCCTCCAACTCCAGAGAGTGTGACCAGTAGCACGCAGGACAGGAAAACCCCCCTTGGGGGGAAACCTCTGAGGACCCATGGCTACTGACCTGCCCGTCCTTCTGGGCATACTAAAGGACAGTAATCCTAAATATTTTAATTGGCTAATCCGAACCCCAAGTTGCAGAACCCAATCCAGAGAAACAGAGAACAGAAGACGTATTGAATCATAACATGTCAGGTGAAAAGATCAAGCATCCATTCTAGTAAACTCCAAGGTCAAGAATCCATGAGCAGTCCATAATGAAGTAGAGGAATCCAAGTTTGATATGAATTTAAAGCGACAAGATGCAGGCGGTGAAGCACTCCAGCAGATGAGAATGACTTCGTAGAGGAGATCCAGAAATCAAGGTTCAGCATCCATGTCTAGAAGGAGGACCGTTAGGTCAAGTTCTGCATGGCAAGATTAGAAAATGAAGGTGTAGCGATGAAGCACGAGAACTGGCATATGCTGCTTGATCGGCAGGACAGAGCAGTAGGAACCTCCAATCTGGAGAGGGGAGGCAAGCATGTGATGCAGATAGAAATTGCAGTGAATAGGCATATATAGGTCAGGTGTATTTCCAGACCATGAGAAGCGCAGCTGATTGTAAATGGCGAGTAAGTCGTGATGACCTCTAGGCCCTGTAAGGGCGAAGCAGGTAGTATGAGCAAGTAATGTAAATAAGTGAACCTGTACATAGGTCAGTCGTAGCAGTAAGCAAAGCTGCAGGATGCAGATATAGTAGCTGGAAGTAGTAATTCAAAAGTACATACAGCATAAGCCAGGGGTACGTAATTGATACTAGCAAAAGAATCGGAGAGCTTCGCGTGGATCCGGATGGTTGCATAACGATGTAGACATCTATGTTTCAAGCCAGAATGAAACCATAGCTAGAAGTGACCTATGAAGAATAGTCTAACGAATCTTGAATAGTTGAGCTGAGGAGTCCTGGATGGCGGTAACTGAAGAGGCTGAATCAAATGCAATAGTGTTGTCATAGGGTCCGAGAAGCCGTAGAGCACAAATCAGGATAGTGAAGGTCTTCAGGATAAGCTCAACGAAGAGTCCTGGTAAGAGTGTAGCAACAGTAATTTCATGTGAATGAAATGGCAGGGCAAAGCATCCAAAGCGTAGATGATGAATGACTAAATAGCCAGATGCGAGTCCAAAGTAAAGAAGCTGCTGGAGCTAGGCTGATATGGCAGCAGGCGGTGTATGAAGTATGCGAATCTCCAGGCACTGAGCTGGTGAGGTAGGTATGGAGGAGAAGTAGGTGAACCCCGGCCTGAGGGGTGAAAGCAAATCGTAGTGTAAGACCCTCCGAAATAAAGATATCATACGATTGTTCAACAGCCGACCACTGGAGTATAATGAGTGAAACGGTAGCACTAGTAGAGCAATCCAAAGGCAAGGGAGTCATCTCCGAACACTTATCCAATTGAGTGGGACTCAAACACAAATATGGAAGGAGTAAGTATATATCCAAGCTCAATGCCAACGAGGCAGGTGGGAAGTAGATGTAGTCGAATCTCCAGGCTTGAGGTAAAGGGAGGCCTATAGTCCACGAATGGCAGAAGGATTGAGACGAAGGCTGAGGAACTGAGGAATCATAGTTAAGTCATACGGTTTCTAAATGGAATGCTTAAGCCACGATGAGGAAGGCATACTGTAGGAGAGTCAGGTTGGGAATCCAGGCAGGAGATTCAGATCAACAATGCATCCTGGTAGGAATCATCCAAGGAAATATATGGGGGTGGGTCCAAATGAGGTGAGGAGGTGTGGCTGAACCATGTAGGTTAGCTGATGAGGTAGGAAGTGGAACAAGTGCAGACGACCGCATGCAGGTTAGTCGGTAAGTGAATAGTAAATAGGAGCTAAGCCCCACAAAGGCTAGCATGCAGCTGTACCCCACAAAGGTCAGCTGGAAAGGTAAGTAGAGTAGCAGCTAGCCTCACGTGAGCTAGCATGTGCAGCGGACCCTCGAAGGTCAGTCGGAAAGGTAAATTGAGAGTGTAGAGAAGCAGCAAACAAGGGTGCCTCCTGCACCCCTGAGCAACATTGCCCGTAGCATAGAGAAAGCTCTATAAAGGTAGAGACAAAATGTCGTAACCATTGGAATATAAGGTCCATGATCAGAATGAGGCTTGCAGCATCTAAGACATCAATGTCGCAGTTCAGTTCTCCTTGAAAATATGCTTTGCACAGAGCCACATACTAGAACAAGCGTGGTGAAGAGAAATGTACTTGTTTGTTTCCGTTTCCTGACATCTTTCTTTTGCCTGATTAGAGTTGGCAGGAGGAAGAAAAGGCAATATGTGTAGTAGCACTATGCCTAGTCAAAGGGTAAGCAGACTGCAGAGAAAGGAACACTGCAGAACCTATACTAATTCCCCAGTATGCCAGTACCGGCACAGCAAATGTCATGAAAGATCGTCTTTTTACATGCTGGTAATTTGAAAGCAGAGTAAAAAGAGACTGAGCAGGCAAGTACATGAGTGCAGCGCAGCAGCCGTCAGTACATGAGGAAGTAACTGTGAGGTTTAGAAGCTGTCAGCCGTAGATCTCTCGCTGCATATCAATGAGTTCTGCAGAAGTTTGCTCTACCGATCAGAAAGCCCAGAAAGAAATATCATGCAGCAGTATGGCAGCCTGAATTGTATAGCAGGTGAGAAAACAAATGGCAGTCAGGAAGGGCGTTGAAGCCCAGTTTGTGCTGCAAATATACAGTAACTGAGTGTCCATCCCAAAACACTGCATCCATATATAACTGTCGAGGTGCATGCAACAACTGTATGGGATGCGCAATAACGAAGGTGAACTAAGAAACTTGCGAAGCATGCTGCGGTGAGCAGGATCCCAGGTGAGTCCATAGAGGCGAGAATCAGTCACGAATGGAGCGCTAGCCGCCGCTAAGCTGAAAGTAGATTGGTCACTTACGAATGGAGGAGTTAATGCAGGACGTAAAACACCGGGCAGTAGAATGTGACAGGCAGCAGATCAAAAGGCAGATTAATTGGCTAGATGTCAGGAATCCGGCCATGCAGGCAGATAGCGCCTGTCTCCATGCTGGGAGGTGGAAGTCATATAGGACAAGTAACTCGGATTCCCCGGTCGATTCCAAGTGAAGCTGCACAGTCGCTCATCAGAGGAGTGAAGTGTAGAGCAAGGGAGATACTGAGGCATGCGGCCAGGAACAGCAAGCAGACAACTGAAGCCGAATGGACTAATTGGTCGCAGCAGCACGGGGCGGCGGTAGAAAGGATGCAGAGGGAGTGGCACAAACTGCGGTGTGGTTGAGCTGGAGGCAAGGCAGAAATCCCCCCCCAAAAGCAAGAACGAGCAAGGCAAGGAGGTACAAAAGACGAGAAGCAGAGGCAGTAGAAGAAGGCATGGGCTGGGGGGGTGATGGAAAGAGAGCCAGCCCCAGCCCCAGCACGCAGCACGGAGCGAGCGCAGTGAGTGCAACTCACTCTAAGCAGAGCAGTAGTCTGACTGCTTGCTTAAGTAGGATGTGGGGGAGGAGCTCTTCCCCCACATAGCTATGGGCAAAGCCCTTCAAGTCCAAGGTTCCACCACCCTTTCCGTAAAGTAGTACTTCCTCACAATGCTATGATATCGAGGAGGTACCCGGGGATGATGTGTTCTATGTAAAAAAAGGGGTGCCACTGGAGAGGAAGATTACAAAAAGGGAGCCAGAATCTGTGTTTGGAAGGGTGTATCCCTCCTCCTGACCCTCCCTAGATTTGATAATGTCTGACAAAATCACAGTCTGCTCCTGGAATGTTCAGTGAGAATCCTCTCCTGTGAAGCACAAGAAAATTCTGTCTGCATTAAAGAAGGGCAAGGTGCATATTGCAGTGTTACAGGAAACACACCTCACCACCCCCAAACGGTAGTCTGTGACCATAGCGGCCGAGACTCAGCACCTAGAAAAACGGTGACTCAGTCTCGGTGACTGTGATCACAGCTACCTAGGGAGGAGGGCGACTGGATACTGCGGTCGTCGAAAACCATGACAGGAACTCGCGTGTATATGTGCGCGTGCCCATGGGGAGGAGAGATACGGGGGAGGGATGGCATGTGGGAGGGGTTGTTGCGAGCAGCTGCCAAGCTGGATTGCTGGTGTCATGGGGAGGGTGGTCGGCTGGGAGGCATGGGGTACCGGGTTCTGGTCCGGTGTCGTGCCTTTTTTTTTTTTGCTGCCTGGCAGCATGTGTTGCCTCATGTCCCCCACCTGACCCCCAGGGTTGAGAATCCATAAGTAGGGGAGTGCGGGGGGAGGGCACAGCAGCTTGCATTAAAAAGAGACCTGTAGGTCTCGGGTGCCATTTTTCAGTGCACTGCCAGTGTGCATCGCCAAAATTATTTTTCAGCATTTTACACTCGCCATAATAGTGATCGCTGTTGCTTGCTCTCTGTTATGATATGGGCCACCCCCCCCCCCGAACATGACAAATTGGTAAGAGACTGAGTAGCCTGCTACTATGTGTCATTTAAGGGGCATAAATGAGGTACAGTGATCCTTATCCATAAGTCTCTCAACTTTGGTGGAAGAGGGAGTTCTGAGAGACCTGACCAGGGGGAGGTATATCTTTGTTTGAGGGGTATGTTTCTTTTTTTTTTTACGTTCTGTTTATTGTTTTTATACAAGCCATACAGTAAGTACCCTCATGCAAGAGGTTCCGTATCATACACAGATATAAATGGAATAACATCTATACGCGCTCCCATTCTTATACAGAAGAAAGTGGGGGTGAAAACAAAATAATTGGGTATTGTACATCCATAGTCCCAAATGTTCCAAGTATGTGCCAGCCACTTCAATGACCAAGGTAGTGTCCATAGGGATATGTCAGTAGGTAAATTTCTGCCCTAGACCAGTCGTGCTATACACCTCATTTCTTCACTTTCTATAATAAGGGAAATTAAAGCCCCTACATTTCCACACGTTGCCCCCCACATTAATGTTACAATAAAGTAACCCACTAGGCATGTAAATAAGTTTATCTTTATACACTCTTGAGGATATATTTATGAGAAAAAAATTATCAGGAGCAGGGTACTAGTCTCCAGGCTACAGAGACTAAAAACAGTAGTCTTACTTTCCCCAAATACTATCCAAATATCAGTCCAACTAGACCTAGAATTCTTCCCCTGCCCATAACAACGCCCCCAGCATTTCAAAACCTTCAAACTGGGACATTATTTTGATATAAAAGTTCAAATACTCATCCCTTGTTAGAGTCCTTCAGCTACTGTCTCTCGAGGTGTTTGTTTGTTAAATTCAGCTTCTGTTTTTTCTACCCACCGACCAGCATCTTTTGGGTCAGTAAATTGCCAGCTCTATCCTCCATACATGATACATAGGTGAACATGTAACAGAAAGGAGTGGATAATCCCTAATGTGTGCAATTTCAGCCTGATAGCATCAAATTGTTTTCATTATGCACAGGTTTGGTATGATAAGTCAGGAAAATTTTTTACATTGTGTCCATGGTAGTCAATCGGGTACACAGCGCAGGCTGCATTAATTATGATGTCTCTAACCTCCAATCCGGTTGTCTTGAGTAGAATCGTACATGGCTGGTTAACCTCAGACAGCCATGATCTGGAGTTGATGCGATAAGTCAGCCGAAGATCCATCCAGTCCAGCTCCTCTGATATGGTGAGTCTCACAAACACACTCCGCAGATCAGGCCCTCTGCTTCCACAGTGCCAACCTCAGAGCACAATAGTGTGAACAGGTAACAGACAGGGTAACCCTCCTGTCTGCTTTGGGGTCCGAATCACCTTTGGTCTCAAGTTCTGGGGGGATTCAAACTGTGAACCTTATGCTAGCATACCCAAATGTACAGGCTCAGATAAGTGGCTTGGGTTTAGCTGGAACTACAGGACATGCGTTACAAATTAAATTCCAAATTGATAGCTGAATTTAGAGAGGAAGAGGATATGGATGCCTTTTTAAATTCCTTTGAGAAAGCTTGTATTCAGGCAAAAATTCCTAGAGGGTCCTGGAGCTTCCAGCTATCCCTACTTCTACTAACCGGGAAAACGCGGGATGCATTTGGTCAAAAGTTACTTCCCAGGGAGCAGGCTTACTTTACTGTGGAAAGAGAGTGTCTTGCCATAGTGTGGGCCCTGAAGAAGTTAGAGCCATACTTATATGGGCAGCATTTTGAGGTACAAACTGATCACAACCCCCTGGTTTGGCTGACACAAATGGGAAAAACTAATGGTAGACTATTAAGATGGAATCTTGCCTTGCAAGAGTATGACTTGATGATCTTACACAGAGCTGGAGCGACCAGTCAGAACACAGATGGCCTGTTGCATCTATATGAGGAATGAACTGACTTGTGAAGCTCATCCCATGCAGGGGATAGAGTCCCCAAATTCAGTCTAGATGGGGAGGACAGTGACGCTTGGCCAACTTACCTGCTCTGGTGCTGGTGGTTGGAGACATAGCCTCTCCAGTTCATGTCGCCACTGGTGCTCACGCTCTTCACGGTCCACCTCTCACTGTTCACGTTCAGCTTCTTGCTATTCTCGCTCCCTCATCTCGTCTGTGGCTCATTTCTCTTACTCAGCTTCTCAATGTTCTCGCTCTGCCTCTCGCCGTTCTTGTTCAGCCTCCCTCTGGAACTCCAGCTCCATTCTGCACATCTCAATCTGCAGCCTGATTGCTTCTGGCTCCAGATTGCTGGTGACCTTCCCCTGCTGCTGTGGCCCATGGCTTTCACTGGCCCTGCTATCCTCCTTATGGGATCTAGACACTGCACTGGCTGCTGGCCCATCCATGCCCAAGGTTTGGTCCTTTAGAGTCACGGTCTGTGACTCAATGCTCTAGACATCTGCTGCCATCACGGCATCCATGAGATTCTGCTTGGTGGCTCTCCCCTCGTGCAGGACTCCTCTGTCCTGGCACAACTGCCTCAAGTAGTCTGCAGTGTACCTGCTGTAGTTGGAAGCCATCTTCTTCTGTAACTATGGCTACTCTAACTTGCACTTTAGAAAAAAAAATAAAACAGGTAGGAACTTGACTGTAAGCAAAATGATATAGTTCTGTTTTCTCTTTTAAAAATAAATCACTGTCTTATTTTGTAAGTGAACTGTACAGTATTAAGTTGATACACTGAACAGTTAAAGCTTGTGTTACCAAATGTTTCACACCGCTGCCAACCAAATCTGTCACAAATGCATTCTGAAGGTCAGGCCCTCTGCTCCCACAGTGCCAACCTCAGAGCACAATAGTGTGAACAGGTAACAGACAAGGTAACCCTCCTGTCTGCTTTTGGGTCCGAATCACCTTTGGTCTCAAGTTCTGGGGGGATTCAAACTGTGAACCTTATGCTAGCATACCCTATGAACAGGCTCAGATACGGACCCTCTTCAGGGATTGCGGTACAATCTTTCGCCAGGGGCACCCAGCCAGGCTTCCAAAATGAACCCTTTTGACTCTATAAGATACCTTTGGTATATTCTTACCTTTTTCCAGTTTAGTAACACCATCAAGCCCTTCAAACAGCTGTCAGACTTAACCACGTATACATTACATGCAAAAAGAACTTGGAAGACACATCCAGGCAGTATCTTAAGAAAATGTACTTTACTAAAAGATGATAAAAATATGAAAAATGTAAACACAGAAAAATATATCAAAGAGCTCACAATCACGTAAAAGAACAAGGGAAAATTACAAAGCAAAATTCTTACCGCAATACATTTAGATGTTTGTTATCTAAGGTATTACCTCTGGAAGTGTGTTTTAAAGTTAGATCAGAGAGCTGTGTCTCTCTAGAGTCCCAAGAAGATATGACATTAATTTCAGACACAAGTATCAGTTTAAACTCTGTGTCTCCACACTCCTTCTGTGAGACATCTAGCTCCTTCTTTTAGAATATAAAATTACAAAAACTTATTTCCTACCAGGAGACATGTTAATAATGTGACCATCAGCAAAAACCCATTTCCCAAATTATAAGTCTTTGATCAACCAGTTCCTTTGTGGTTTACAACGCTGTAGTCCATCACCTAGGTGTGAGATAGCCAACAGGAATCAGCTTAATAATGTCTTGTTTCTGAAGTCATAAAGTCACATTTGATTTCCACTTCAAAAACATGAGGTCATGAGAAGGCCATAAAATGCAATTTCTCAAGGAAGTTAATTACATTACAGAGATCTCCTGGTTAGGTTACATACCCTGTAGCTTCACTGAAATCTGTGTGTGTGTGTGGGGGGGGCATCCATGGAAGCACAGGCTGTCTTGTGTGAGACAATCACATACTATATTTTTATATTACAAATATCATACAATAATCATAACCAGCTGGCCAAGTGTCACAGTGAGGGTGTCTGACATCCAGGTAGCAGAAAATGTAGAAGATGAGTTCCTTCTGCTCCCTCTGGTAAGCCGATGATGTGAACATTCCCTGCTGGCTGTTCTCTACCACCTCGAGTCTCCCTCTGAGTTGCTGGTTCTCCTTCGTTAATAAGGCAGTTCTGGCCTGGGTTGCTATTAATCTTTTGTCGGCCTCTGTAGCCAAATCTTTCACTGCAATTAGAGCGGTTTCCTGTGCCTCCAGTTTTGTTAAGGTTTTTTTCAATTTTAGCATCCATAGCTTTAACTGAATCCAAGATTGCTTGTTATGGTGGTCCTCGAGTTGGGGTAGCTGATGTAGGCCAAGATTCTGCCTCACCTGACTGAGATCTAGATGTGGTAGGCATCAGAGTTCCGATGTCTGCTGTTGAGTATTTTTCTGACCCATCATAAGTTTGGTATGATTCTGAAGCTGTTAACTCATAGAATTCAAAAAACTCTTCAAAACTCGAGAAAAATGCCTTTTTTCCAGTAGATTTTTAATTAATTCAAGCCACACGTGTGGAGTTGCAAGGGAATGCTTCCTGCCTGGAAGCTGGCTCTCTGGTGCCCCCAAGGGGTATGGTTCAACTCCTGGATACCCTGACCAGACTAAATCATAAATCAGACAATCACACATTGCTCGGCTGGATACTGGTCAACAAGCCAGAAAGAATCCCGACATCTGGTGTACTAACTGACTCAGTCAGCGACCATCTAGCTATCTGTTGCTAATGGCACAATAGTGCCCTGAACCCCACCCCCAACTCATCTCCTTCTGGAACTGTTCCAACCTCGACCCTACCCCCTTCCTACATGACTTGTCTCAGAGCAAATGGTGTTTCCTAGATGTGGTCACCGACGTTAATATTGCTCTGGATCTCTTCATCAAGACCTTCACATCTATCCTTCATAAACATGCCCCCCCGGCACTCGCAGGGTTAAACCAAAAAAGTAAAACTGGCTCATAACAGCATATTTGCCCTTATGCGCAGAAGAGATGCAGCCTGGGGAAAGCTCAAGCAATCTCACCTTGTCTCTTACTGGAATATGTACAGGTCCCTGAGAAATGACTGCAAGAAAAAAATTCTAAGGGCCAAACCCTTATCATTCAAAAACCAACAGCTATCAAATTTAGACAACATGAAAAGTTCTTGCAGGCAGTTAACTCTCTCATAAACTACCATTCCCAGTCCCCCACTTATCATTGACCTCAGTGGCACCACTCACACTGACCCAGCCAAAATCCCCAAAACATGGAAAGGCAGATGCCTACTGTGGAGGACAATTTCTGGCAACCCCCAGGCCAGCGACTTCCATCTCAGGAAGCCACTTTCTCTTTAGGAGACAGAGCCCCCTTCCCCTGTGAAGGGGCTCCCACTGAATCACTAGGCCCATTTTCTCTAGCTGAGGGCCAGAGCCCCCCCCCGTGGAGGGGCTCGCGTCGAACTGACCTCAGTCTGCAGAGTCCCTGGGTTTTAATGAGCTCTCTGAGGCTCCTGATTGGCTGAATCCACTTGTTGGTTCCAAAACGACTGGCTGAAGTCTCTTGTCAGTCCCAAAAATGAGTATTCATTAGCCTCCTTCGACGCTGGATAGGCTGCCAGTTTAGGCACCTAGATTAGGTCCCTGCTTTCCCCCACAAGTCCTTTGCACTGTTCCATAATGCTCTGGCAAAGTCCCAAGAGTCTTGGCTGTAAATCTTGGCTTTCTGATTGGCTACTGGCTGCCCCAAAATGGCTTCAACTGTTACAGTCCCCATGTGGTCCATCAATGCCCCCAAAATAAATGTTCCGCTACAGCCAGTGTATCTACTTTATTTACTTCTTTGCCCCACAGTTCCATAGCCCTTTTGGTGCCCTCTAAAACGCTGCCCTTATTTTACATTTATCTGCAGTCTTTCAGTTGTCACTTGCTGCCGAAATTAACAGTCCCCAGGCAGTAGACAGGCAGTTCATTAATATTCATATGGCCGCTATAAATATTCATGAGCCCTTCATTTTTAATGCTCATAGCACTCTTTATTTAAAATGAAAGGAGGTCTCTCTTGGCCCTTGCACAGGTCACCAGTTCCCACCTTGCCTGACCATGGGGCTGGTACCATCAGCAGACCATTTGTTGGACCGTGATTGCAGTCAGGAGTTGGGGCACGCTTTTGCACATGCATGAGCTGCTGGCCAGCCGTGAAGTAAAAGGGAAGAAGCTGGCAGCTCCGCGATTACTCCCCAAGCACACCGCGGGCAAGAACATACACTGGGCCTATCCAGGAGCCCCCAGGGCACACTGGGACCCGGGCTAGATGGTGCACATTCAAGGAAGAAATTCGGGAGATACACAGGCACTCCAGAAGGCAGCAGGAGACACAGGCAAAAGGCTAGCCCCCATTTGGGGGGGGACATTACATTAAGACAACCTTGCAATCTGGGGCCCCCACTTATCTGAAAACACAAATCTTGCATGTGGACATCATGTCATCCCGCTCTGCCTCTTATAATAATCTCGCAGTTCCTATTTTCCACACCAATATAGGACAGTGCTGTTTTAGCTACTGTGCTGCCTCTACCTGGAACCCCCTTGCCTCTGCCTGTCAAAAATTCCCAACTCTCTCAGCTTTATTAAGCTCTTAAAATCACACTATGCCTTGTCTCATGCCTCTAACTGCTTCCACTAATCCCATTCTACCTCATGCTAACATGATTAACACTTACCCCCACCTTTCCACCTCCCCCGTTCCATCCTGCCCCTCTTTTGCCTGTGACCATTTCCTTGCCTCCTCTTCCCCCTCAACCACTCCTACTACTCTCTCACTCACCGTAGCAGCTGCAACTCCAAAAGTAACAGCTATTTTTTTTTTTTGTGACCAGGAGAGACACACTAAGCTGAAAACTTGTTTACAGGTACGACCTGGGAGCACAAGGAAGTTAAGTGACTTTATATCTTCCCTGCCTATTTCTCTTTTCCTTCACCTTATTTAAAGTCCCTCTTCATCTGCTCCTAATTTGTCCATCCAGATTACCAAACTTCTCTGTGCCTACACTGAATTCCATGTATACGGTTTCACATTTCTTTTTTGTTTCTCTTCTCTTCTCTTACGTACCCCTCTATCCTTGTGCTGCTGCACCCAGGTCGCGTCTGAAAAAGGCATATGTTGCCAGTGCACTCACCCGGTCAACAAAGTTAAATAAATAAGAGGGTAAATAGGGGAGGAACAGTCAGGGTGCTTCGAAGGAAGGAGGAGGGGGCCACTAGAGGGCATGGGTGGAAGCTGGAGGGGGGAAGATTCAGGGGAGAAAGGAGGAGGTGCTACTTCAATGAGAGGGTGGTGGAGCCATGGAATGCACTGCCTAGGGGACTGGTGGAGGCAGAGACAGTGGAGGGGTTCAAGAGGGGGTGGGACAGGTACAGGGGAAGGGTTCTGGAAGCAAAATCCAATGCAGCAAGAATATCCAGAACTGGGAAGGGAGAAGCCAGAGAAGGCGAGGGGGACAGCAAGGTCAGCACCCAGGGTGGGGGCTGACCAAACGAGCAGACACGAAAGACCGTTAGGCCTATTCTGCTGGCATTTTAGTATGTTAGTATGTTAGTAAATACATAGGAGGCGAGAAAATTATCCTTGGTAATGTATAACTGCTTCCACTAATCCCTTTCTACCTCACGCTAACATGATTAGTGCAGAAGGAGCAGGACAGAGAACTGTACCAGTTAAAGCAGAAGGAAGCAGGGAAGGCAGTCAGAATAGCAAAGGCCAAACCAAGGAAAAGATAGACAACTCAGTTAAAAAGGGGGATAAAACCTTTTATATTTAGGGAGCGAAGACAGACCAAGGGAGGGATAGTGAGGCTTAATAAAGGGGAAGGGGGTGGGCAGGGGGTGACAGTGAAAAAGCAGGGATACTAAACGAATATTTATTCATTTATTTATTTATTGAAATGTTTCACCAGGAGGGCACACTGAACAACAAGTTGCTCATCTCACGGTGCGACCTGGGCAGAGTGGTTACAAAGGGTTACATAGTTTTGTGAATACTTCTGCTCAGTAGTCACAAAAGAAGAGGAGGGGGAGGTACCTAAACCAAAAAATAGAAACACTCTGGATAGGGGGTCAGTACCAGTCCATTCACAGAAGAAAGGGTCCTGAAAGAACTCCTGAAACTGAGGGTGGACAAAGCAATGAGGCCTGATGGGATTCACCCCAGAATTCCTTTTTTTTTTACTTGCAGTTTATGCCCCCTTCTTCTGTGTGCTTACACCCTTCCTTGGGGTCCCCAAGGTAATCTGTAGTAATATTGGTATGGGCTCACTCTAGCCTCAGATAACCCCCTGGGTGGTGTAGGACTCCCAACTTATCCTCCCCCAGCCAACGTCCAACTAATCGGGTGACCCAGGCATCCTCACCCCAGTATTCTAAAAGAACTAAGGGGAGCACTAGTGACACCACTGACTACTCTTTTTAACAAATTTTGGGAGGATGGTGTAGTACCTGAGGACTGGAGGAGGGCAGATGTGATTCCCCTTCAGAAAAGTGTGAGCAAGGCACAGGCAGGAAACTACAGACCTCTTAGTTTGACCTCAGTGGTAGGGAAAATGATGGAATCACTTCTGAAAGAAAGAATTGTTGAGTACCTAGTGGCCAGCGGGCTACAGGACCCAAGGCAGCATGGATTCACAGCAGGAAGGCTATGTCAGACAAATCTAATAGATTTCTTTGACTGGGTGACCAAAGTAGAAGACCAGGAAGGGGCTGTAGACATGGTCTACCTAGACTTCAGCAAGGCATTTGACTCAGTCACACACAAAAGATTGGTAAACAAGTTAGTCAGCCTAGAAGTGGGTCCCAGGGGTGGTAGCCTGGGTAAAAAATTGGCTGGACAACAGGACGTAGAAGGTAATAGTAAATGGAGTCCACTCCGAAGAAAGGGAGGTTACTAGCGGGATACTGCAGAGTTCAGTACTGGGACCCGTCCTCTTTAATGTCTTTATACATGACATTGCAGGGGAACTGGAAGGAAAAGTATGGCTCTTCGCAGACAACACAAAGATCTGCAACAGGGTTGATACACAAGGGACAGGGGTTGGAAAGGATGAGGAGGGACTTGGCAAGTTTAGAAGAATGGTCAAAAGTATGGCAGCTTAGATTCAATGCAAAGAAGTGCAAAGTAACGCACCTGGGAAACAAAAACCCAGGGGAAGAGTACACAATTGGGGGAGAGGTACTAACAACAAAAAAAATGGAAAGGGACCTGGGAGTAGTCATATCAGATGACCTAAAGGTAGGCAAGCAATGTGAGAAGACAGTAAGGAGGGCTGGCAGGATACTGGGATGCATAGCATAGGGAGAGGCATCACCAGTAGAAAACAGGAAGCTGTAATCCCTTTGTACAGTCAGTTGGTGAGACCCCATCTGGAGTTCTGCATGCAGTTCTGGAGACCCCATCTCCACAAGGACATAGACAGGATGGAGGCAGTGCAGAGGAGGGCAACTAAAATGGTGCAGGGTCTGCACCAGAAGCCATACGAAGAGAGACTAAAGGAGCTTAATATGTATACCCTCGCGGAAAGGAGTGTGGGGGGGGACATGATAGAAACTTTCAAGTACCTCAAGGGAACCAACAAAGTCCAAGAGAGTAGCATCTTTCAGAAAAAGAGATGTGCAAGAACAAGGGGGCACAATCTGAAGATGGGGGGACAGCTCAGGGGCAATGTGAGGAAATATATTTTCATGGAGAGGGTGGTGGACACATGGAATGGCCTTCCCGAGGAAGTTGTGGGGTCAAAAACAGTGGAGGAATTCAAGAATGTATGGGACAGACATAAGGCAATTCTAGTGGGTGGGGGGGGTTAGGAGGAAGTAGGCTGTTGGTTAACTAGGATCTGCAGCTTTTCCAATAGGTAGGGAAATGGGCAGACTGGGTGGGCCAAGCAGTCCTTATCTGCCGTCAAAGTCTATGTTTCTATTTATGCACCTGCGGTGCATGATCCAACCTTCGTTGATCATGTTCTGCCCATCCTTCAGACTCAAAACTTTCCAAATCTGATTCTAGCAGGGGACTTTAACTATACCCTCAATCCATGACAGGACGGGTTGGGAGAGGAGACATGACTGGAACCAGTGGTGGCTTGCTGGGGGGGGGGGGTGCGGGATTGAGTTGAATGGACCTCCTAGATGCATGGAGAGGAAACAATCCAGGCACCAGAGAATGTACGTTCTTTTTAAATCCACACAGGACATACTGATCCCGAGAGTATGGTACACTCAGATTCAGGAAGCACAGATCAGTCCCATCCTGGTCTCTTGACAATGCCAGGGTACTGTTGACGTTGTGTACAGTCACGCCTAGAGGGAGTCCTAGGCCCTGGAGGTTCCCTGCCTACCTGCTCAAAAACAACAAGTTTAGAAATTTCCTGGGAGAACAGTGGTCACTCTAAAGTGAGACCTGGGTACTGCCCCCAGCAAGGCAGGGAAGGCCTTCACAAGGGGGCTATAATAGCCTTTATGGCAGCACAGCACAGGCACAGGAGAGATAAGTTCCAACAAATGGAGTGGAAGATTAAAGACTTAGAGGTCCAAACCTTCCAGAATCCCTTGGAAACTGCAGTGCGAGCCCTCAATGAAGCAAGAGAGACACAGTGAACAGGGAGCTTGGGGGGGGGGCAGATATCTCTCTTCTGTTCTCCCAGCAAAGGTTCAATGAGAGGGGTAATAAGCCAAGCCCGTTGTTTGCTCGCCTAGCACAAGGCCATAAAACATCTAATGTAATAGCATCTATAAAGAGGAGAACTGGGAAGCCAGAGGTAAGGGGGAGGAAATTTGGGAAGAATTTGTACAGTTCTATCAAAGATTGTACACAAATGAAACCCCTGACCGGAGGGTAAGACTGGCTGATTTCCTGAGTTTTCTGAATCTAGCTTCCTCCACTAGGGAACAGGTTGCTCGCCTGAACAAGGCACTAACCTTAGGTGAGCTGTGTAGTCCAACCACTGGGCTGGCTGCTGGGAAGGTGGCGGGACCGAACAGCCTGCCTGTGGAGTATTAAAGAACTCTAGGGAATCAATTTGGCAAGACATGCTAAATGTCTTCCAAGAGGCCACAGAGGAGGGAACTCCACCTCCCTCATGTGGACTTGCAACTATTACCATTCTACCCAAGGCTAGGAAAGACCCGAATGACTGTGTGGCCCACGGACCTATCTCACGTTTAAATTGTGACATCAAAATATTCACTAATGCCCTGGCACATAGGCTAGATGTGATCCCACTCGACTTAGTAAAGGCTGATCAGGTGGGTTTTAAGGGGCGCCACTCTCATCATAACATGTGGTGACTTCTGGGGGTCCTCCAATAGGTTAAACTGTATTTTTTTTGCGCTGCCTGGCTCCATAATGGCTGGGGGCCTCGTACCCCCTCCTACTCCGTCTGCCTGGGCTATTCAAGGCCACCCCACCCCAGCTTCATTGTGCTTGGGATGCTGGGGTTGTATGAGTTTTTCCCCATTGTCACCCCTTGTACCCCCGAGGACACTGGCGCAAAGGATGGAAGTCCAGGCAGATGACATGCTGACGCACACCATTGCCAAGTGCCCAGAACGTCCTCCCCTCCCTGGCTCTCGGAGAGAGCCGCTGTTGCCCTTGTGAGCCGGTGCTTCCACCGGCCCCCTGGAACATCGGGTGCACAGGACTCGGCCGGTTACCCACCCCTGGTGGAGGACAGCATCCACTGGGATGCTCGATCCTCCACCTCCCTGCCGGTCCCTGACAACCCTGAGTCCGTTTCCAAACCCCTGTTGCCGGCACAGCGTGAGGTGTGGTGTCCAGCACCTCAACCCTCAGTGCCACCAGGCCGGCTTTAAAACTGTATTTTTATTGTATTTTGATGATACAAGGAATATCTTTCCAGTTCTCCAGTGGTGTAATGCTAAACTAAGAAGTGTGGGGTCTCTACAACCCATGTTCTCCCCAAATCCCCATGGGTCTGGGAGCCACCTAGGCCCCAAGAATCTATGAGGTTTAAGATGCATTCTGGTGCATTTTGAGGATTATTTTGATGCTATTTGGCTGCTTTTAAAGCATTCTCTGACTTATTACAGACAACCAATATCACTATCAAAATAACTGGCTTTCTATTTATTTTTTTTAAATTGTCAAAATTGAAGCTGAAAATCCCACTCCAGTCATCTTTCAAATACCCAGCTATATACAGTACTACTTCCCAAGTACAGTCAGCTATCACTGCGGTGGGCATTGCACTTGTTACCTTGGCAGCTATACCGAAGACTCGCCTACTCCCCCTCCAACCCACTACAGATCAGCTAATCCTCAGCCAGCCTGTTTGAAATGGATGCAGTGTTTAATTACAATTTCAGACAAGCATTACTTCACTGATATTTGATTCCTCTCAGTACTGACAGTACACATTTGTTCTCTCAATGTTACACCTCAATCTTTCTTGCACTTTGTCTCTCCATGATGGCACACCTTCCCTAATTTCTTGTTTTCTTCTATGCCTGCTCTAGACCACAACTGGATACTTTAGCCGTATCATACACAGCGAATCCTGTGAAGCCAGTAACCAGGCCTGGAATATGCTGAATAAAATTAATTAATGCTTACACAGTTTACTCAGACTATAGCACAGATTATACTGTACATTGCACAGCATATCACCGAAACAGTCTAGCTACATAAGCACTGAATTACTTCAAGGTGAAGCCAGTACAGCCATACAACTGCTGGGCAAGTATGTTTGTTGTAGCCAACTCTAGAGTAAACATTGCCACTCTGTGGAAAGAACACGAACACTGAGCTGATGCAGCTGATAGACAGGCTCTTGTGCTTTGTATGCCATCCCTCCCCTCACCTTGTGCCTGCCAACTTTGGAGTTCTATCTCATCAACGCTGTAAGAAGAAGTAAGTGCAACTTGATCTGGGACATGAGGAGCTGCTCATTCAGAGCAATGTGCTCTTGGCAGTTCTGGCAGGCTCTCTTCTACATATGAGGGCGCAGGACTAGTGACACTGGCAGCAGCACTAGCACTGACATTCCAAAATGCAAAAGAATGCAGGTATCGCATTTGATTAAATTTTAAGTGCACGCTGAATTGTCTACACACTTTACCATAGAAGGCTTAGCTTCCCAGGCTGTATGGGGGGGGGGCTGTGAAAACAGCTAAGTCAAATACAGCAACTGAAAATTGCCCCCCTCCCTGAGGTGCTTCCCCCCTGGAGTTGGTATATATATATAAAGGGGGAAGCCCCCACAAAAACAAAACTTACTGTATTTGACCGAGCTGTTTTGTATTAGCTGTTTTTGGTGGTCTCTATTTTTGCTTAGCTGTTTTCACATGGTACCTAGTGGGGGTGAGGAAAAAGGCATAGCTTCCAAGCTTGTAAGGCTTCACTGGGGATCGGGTTGGGGGAGTGGCTTAACAAGACAAGACTTAAGGATATGTGTTTTGGGGACTGGGACTGGGATACAGGTAGAATTATTTTTGTGTTCATGAGGATACAGCAGTTCTTAGTATCACTGGATAGGAATCGAAAGAAAAAATAACTGCAGCAATCCTCTTTCTTCCAAGGGGTCTTTTACCGTAGCATCAATAACTTTTTCGCACTTAGCTGGCTAGGTGCAACTGCCCCGGAGGTGTCCCTTTAAGAAATATTTAAATGAGCTTAGGGCCAAGCCAATCAGGAGACAGGAAGGGGGGTGAACTGAGTGAGAGCTGTTGCAGGCTTCAGAAGTTTTTTGAGAAAAAATGAGGACAATTGCCCCCCCCCAAAAAAATCAACAGGATTCAAAAAACATGCAAATGTCCACAAAAAGTGGAAATAGAAACAACAGCAACACGAGCTAAAAACTCATCAATAAGAAACTCCAAATTTGGTAAAAGGTGACATAAAGAGCCCTTCTCCGACAAGTGAACCAGTGAGGAAGGATGGGAGCTTACTGATGCTAAAGGACCCCTTGGAAGAAAGAAGATTACTGCGGTAATTTTTTTCTTCTTACCCCAGGAGTCCTTTAGCATCAGTAACTTTTTTGCAGACTAACAAGCAGTACCAAGTAGGAAGGGGGCAGAGAACCTACTTAGGAAAAAGGCTCTGCAGAACCGCCCTGCCAAATTTGGCATCAGATCTGGTCTGCACATCCAAATTGTAGTGTTTCACAAAGGTGTGCACAGATTTCCAGGTAGCTGCTTTGCAGACATCCAGTAGGGGAATGTCCCTTGCTGTTGCAAGCAAGGCTGCAGTGCCCCTGGTGGAATGGGCCCTGAGCCCCACTGGAGGTTGGTGACCAGCTTTCTCATAGCAGAATCTAAAACAAGAGACCAACCAATGAGAAATAGTTGTCTTGGTAGCTGGTCTTCCTCTGCCTACATCCCTGTAGGTGAGGAATAACTGAGTGAAAGACCCTCTGGACTGTCTAGTATGCTCTAGGTAGTGAAAGATGGCTCTTTTGACATCCAAGCTGTGGCGCTTTGGACTGGTTCAAGTAAAACTCTGAAATCACCTTTGGCAGAAATTTCCTATTTGTCCTGAGCTCAACTTTATCGTTGTGAGGGATGATGTAATTCGGCTCAGTGCACAGGGCCTGTAGCTCTGAAATCCTCCTGGCAGACGTAATGGCTACCAGGAAGACTGTCTTCCAAGTTACAAACTGGATGTGAGCCGTGGACATAGGCTTGAAGGGTGGATTCATGAGCCTGTCTATGCAAAGGTTCAGGCTCTAAGGAGGCTGGAAGTGCAAGAGGCCTTTGAAAAACTGTTTAAAAATGGCATGGGGAAAAAAACAGATTTTTTCTTTCCCATTGAACGGTAGGCCTGAATTGCCTCCAGGTGTAGTTTGAGGGAAGATGGTTTCAAGCCTGACGCCTGTAAGTGTACCAGATAGTCTAGCAGCTGAGGGTGTGAAGCTGATAGGGGTTCGACCTTTTCGCTCTTGCACCAGAGGGAAAACCTTTTCCATTTGGCTGCATAAGTCTTCTTAGTGCTCCATTTTTTAGCCATGCTCCGTATCTTAAGGACCTATTCAGAGCACTGTGAGGATGGAAACTCTAACTCCTCAAGAAACAGGCCTTGAGGTGAAAAAACAGTATGTCTGGGTACTGCACTCCCGTCTGAGGAAGGGTCAGCAGGGAGTGAGTTGGAGGCTGGTGAATGGGCCTGCTGCAGGACACTTAGAGAAGTAGAGGGTACCAGGCTTGCCTGGGCCAGTCCGGAGCCACTAGGATCATCGATGCAGGCTGCTGTCTGAGTTTCATCAAAAACCTGAATATCAGGAAAAGGAGGAAATGCATATAGGAACCTCCTTGACCAGTCCAGAATCAGAGCATCCAGAGGAAGTGTCCTTGGAACTGGGGGCCTGCAACAGTACTGAGGAAGCTGAAAATTGAGGGGAGAGGCAAACAGATCCACATCTGGTGTGCCCCACTGTCTGAACACTGTGGCTAGTACTTGCTTGTTCAGTGTCCATTCGCTCTGGCCTTGACTGATGCGACTTAAGAGCATCTGCCATAGCATTGAGTTTGCCTGGGAGGTGAATAGCTGAGAGACTGACTCCCAGGGAGAATGCTAGAGACCAGAGCTTACAAACAGAGTATTCTTGATCTGGTACCATCCTGCTTGTTTATGTAGAACATTGCAGTGGTGTTGTCTGTTCGAATTTGAACCGCCTGCCCTTCTATGCTGGGAGTGAAAGCTTTGAGAGTTAGGAAGACTGCTCTGAGTTCCAAAAGATTTACGTGCAACTGTGACTCTTTGGGAGTCCAGTTGCTGCTTAATGAGGCACTGTCCAAATGAGTTCACCAGCCCAAAAGGGAGGCATCTGTGGTGATCACCTTTGTGGGAAGAGGGGCTTGAAAGGGAACCCTTGCCTGCAAATTTGCAGGGTTCTTCCACCATAGCAGGTTTTGGAGGAACTGCTCTGACAAAAGTATCAACTTTGAAAATGTGTTGCTTCTCTGAGACCAGCGAGCTCTGAGGTAGGCTTGCAGGTGTCGCATCCTGTACCTGACTCCTGGGACTACTGCAGTCATAGAGGCCATATGTCCCAGAAGTTTGAGGAAATGTCTGTCTGGTCTTGGCTGTCCCTGGGCAAAAGAATCTGCCACTGAAAGGAAACTGAATTCTTTCCTGTGGGAGGAAAGCATATCCCTTCAGAGTGTCCAGCTGGGCCCCTATGCAGGTGAGCAGCTGGGTGGGTTCCGGGTGAGATTTCTTTAGATTTACCAGGAAACCCAGAGACTCCAGTGTGTGTTCTGTGAGGGAAAGAGATTCCTTGATTTGGCAAGGAGACTTTGCTACTATGAACCAGTCATCCAGATAGTGGTAGAGAGTGACACCCCATCTCCTGAGATGTACTGCTACCACTGCGAGACATTTGGTAAAGACTCTTAGGGCCGAGGACAGACCGAAGGGCATTGTGGTGAATTGATAGTGACCGAAGGAAGTTTGAACCTGAGAAACTTCCTGTGAGATCTCCTTATGGGTATGTGGAAGTAGGCATCCTTTAAGTCTAGGGAAACTAGTCAGTCTCCCTGCTGTAAGGACTGTATGACCAGTGACAGAGTGACCATTCCGAATTTGGGTTTTTTCAGATCTTTGTTTAAATATTTGAGATCTAAGATAGGTCTCCAGTACCCAGTTTTCTTTTGTCAGAAAATACCTGGAGTAGAGGCCCTTGCCCTTCTTGTGGGCGGGGACCCTCTCCACTGCTCGTAAAGCCAGAAGGTTTTGTACCTCCAATTCCAACAGCGGTATCTGTGTTGAGGAAAGAGGTCTTGACACCTGGGTATGCTTGAGGTCTGGCATCTGCTTGAGCTGTTGTGGCAGACCCTTCTTCACTATCTCCAGCACCCACTTGTCCGACGTGATGAGGGACCATAGTGGGAGAGTCTCCCTCCCACCAGAAGCGGGGAGGCGACCTGGACACTCACATCAAGACTTAGACTGAGAGGCAGATGGCTGGCTAGAGGTGGCTCTTCTTTGGCCCCTTCTGCCCCTGCCTCTGAAAGACCCCCTGTACTGGCCGAAGTCAGATTGGGGATAGGGACTGTAAGGCCTGGAAACAAAGTTTCTGCCCCTACTGCCCCTAATACGGGATCTCTGAGGGGTGGTGGGCTTAGGTTTGGACGCCTCTGCCAGGAGGCCTTGTACTCATTGACTTTTTTCATGTAGTCAGTGGTTCTGTAATCAAACAACAGATTTTGATCACAGGGAAAATCTATGGCCTTATTCTGAGTGTCTGTGGTCAGGCTGGTTGTTCTAAGCCAGGCGAAGCATCTGAGAGATGGCATGGGCCATCGCCCTAGAGGCTGCATCATTGTTATTGTCTGCCATGTGAAATTGGTACATAGTAACTTCCAGGGCAGTTTCTGACGTATCCACCAGCTTCTGCGCCATAGCATCTGATCCGTTGCGGGCAATAGCCTGGACAGGTTTCCAATGGGCTTGCTGATATTTGGCTGTGAACGCCATGTAAGAAGAAAGTCTGAGAAGCAGGGAAGCTGTGGCATACATTTTCTTTGCTATAAAGTCAATTCTGTTGGAATCCTTGTCAGGGGGAGAGGGGAACAAGGAGACTCCAGCTCTCTCACAAGCTGCCTACTGCACTACACTCTTATGGCTAGGGTGTGCAGACAGGAATTTGGTACCATTTGTAGACAATTTATATTTTCTCTCAAGCCACTTATCGACCCTTGATACTGAAGTGGGGGTGTTGAAGCACCTTCATGGTATTTTTTCCTAAATGCAATATAGATAGGGATGACCAGGGTCTTTGGGGATGAAAGACCTCTCATCTCCCTATAATCTTTGTCTTAATCGACATCCTGGTTGGGCTCCTGAGTAGGAAGCTCCTTCCTCTATATTTACAGTCATACAAAATATGCTGGACACCCTGGTCCAGCATATTTTGTATAACTGTAAACATAGAGGAAGGATCCTCATGGGCACCAAGGGGATCCCCAAGATGAGGGTTGTAGAAAGACTCCTGGGGCTCAAGGCCCTCAAAATCCATGTCAGGGGCATCATATAATGGATCATCATCTGCATCACCCTCAGTCTACAGAAGAGAGAACTGTGGAAGAGTGCTTGCCAGCCCCAGTAAATAGAGAGCTCATCTTTTGAAGGGTTTGAAACAATTGTCAAGCTTTTTCCATATCTTGCACTGATAGAAGAACCTGAGCAGACTTGGTTTGCAAGTGTTTCATTTTTTCTATATGCTTTAAGCTTCCTGTTGTCTCATTATCGGCTTTCTCAGAAGCAACGGGAGCATTTTTGTCTTGACAGAGTTTCTTTTTGGCCACTTCATCAGAGGCTTGATCAAGCTTCCTTTTTTTGTCACTTTTATTATTTTTTAATTTGTAAGGAACTTCATCTTTGGAAGCTTTATTTTTTGGCTGGGATCTGGAGGGTTCCTCAGCAGCTCTGCTTTTAGTATTAGTACTTTTGGTTGGCCCCTCATTGGAAGCCTTTGATTTGATTTATCCTCAGCCATAATAATCAAAGGTTTGTCTGCTATGTTTGCCAGTTTAAGCAAAGCAAACCAGTCCTGGACCTATGAACTGAGTGCAGGTTTCTGTGAAAATGCCACCAGCCAGTCCTGCCCCAGTTAATAAACTCTGTCTCTTACTAATGCCTTTTTTGGGGGGGATTGCAGAACTGGGATCTATACCAGTGCCAGTCTTAACAGAAACCCAGTAATACAGGTCAACTGCATACAGGTGGCTGCTGGACCCTTACGGACAGTCCTGACACAGACGATACCAAGGTCCAGTAATATAACAATAAGGTTTTCTCGTAATTGCCAATCTAGAGAGAAACCCCCCAGGCACTGTTTAAATTTGAAATCCACTGCAGGTGTCTCGCAGTAAACCCCACGAGGTATGAGGTTAAAAACAAGGCAACTGTCCCATATTCGACGGTTCCCACAAGAATTTGCCCCAAAATGAAGGGAACTGTCTAAAATAAGCACCCGCGATAAAATTAGGGTTTTAAATGACTAGTTGGGGTAAAAATAGTCAAAATAGCATGATTGTGCAAAAAAAAAAAATTAGCACAGTGCTAATGAAAAAGTAAAACTTTCACTCAGCACACTATTGGGAATAAAATATGAAGAAAACTTTACCCAGATAAGCACTACAAGGTTGTCAACAAGGAACGTTGAGAGACACCTGAGGGGCAATGTTGCTCAGTCCAGCAGAGAAAAAATTCTGAAGCCTTCAACAGCTCTTACTCAGCTCACCCCCCCTTCCTGTCTTCTGATTGGCTTGGCCCTAAGCTCATCTAAATATCTCTTAAAGGCACACCTCCGTGGCAGTTGCACCTAGCCAGCTAAGTGCAAAAAAGTTACTGATGCTAAAGGACTCCTGGGGTAAGAATGTTTAATTAGCACCCCCTCCTCTTGACATTTTGGTTTAAGCCAAAATTGCCAAGGGAGGCACATGGGCCACCAGTGTCGATCGCAATATACGGTAGTCAACAAGCCATGTACATGTGGTTGCTGGCAGCCCAGCCAGTAACCCATACTGACAAACTCAGTCAGTCATGCCACCACCACCACACTCAACTAAAAAAAAAATCTCACCAGCTCCATGACCCAGGAGTTGACAACAAGAGGAACTTCAGTCCATGCACCCTAACTCCCCCAAGACAAAAATGGTGGCCCCTTTACTCCAGGTCCCTGACTGAGAGGCAGTGTCCATATTATTTCAACTAATTCTGATGTCCCCCCCCATGTGCCCTCTCCATTTAAGAGGTTGTAAACAGCAGCAAGGGAGTGACTGACCAGGAGGGAGGGGGCAGAGCAGCTGCATCTTTAATGATGCTAGGCAAACTGACCAGACTATCTAGTGTCCTCAAAGATATAGCTACTCTGCCCCTTCCCTTCAGGCGATGACCAATAATCTGCCTGCTGTCCCGAAAGGTCCCGCTGTCCACTGTACTCCCGTTTTTTTTGAGGCTGTTGTGAATTTTACAGTAAGAAAATTCCTCACAGACATACATGGGCTCAAATCCCTTTCAGCCGCACTGCACACCACAAAGCAAATGGGCCACCAATCCAAAATAAAGGCCCCCTTCTGACCTTAAGCCCAGAACAGAGCCCCTCAGCCCAATCACCATCGTCTTGCACTACACAAAGCAAATAAAATAAATTCCTCCTAAAAAATTACCTCTGCTCCAGCTCCACATCCAACATTTCTCATCACAGGCAATGAATCCAGATAAGAGAAAGCAGCTTCTGAAACAAATTCAACGCCAGCCGATTGCCACTCATGAAGAAACCTCGATGCCTTACAGACCATGGTGAATGGAAGGCACGCACACTGTGTGTGACATGCCACCATGCATGTGCACAACGCATGATGTACAGTAAAAAAAAAAAAAAAAAGCCCTCGAGATCAACCTTGTATAGCCTGGATGATTCGGAGTTGGCGTTAGTGTGCATGCACTGACTCCGAGGAAATGTATTCAACTACCCCAAAACAAACAGACTGAACTTTAAAAAAGTGTGGGAGCAAAGCTTCCACTCATTAAAAAGTAAGGGGTTGGTGCTCCCATGTGACCCCCCCACACTACACCCCAGCAGTTTTCTATATATTCTCCTCAGAGAAGATAAGGTGGGACTCAAGGAAAAAATGGTAGGAAATCCACTATTGGGGTGTTCGACAGTCTAAGGGCCTATAGTTGCACTATATTACACACTGGGATGTCTAAACTAGTAAAATAAATAAAACAAAATGAAATGCACTAACTGGACAATTGGGGATTCAACATCTTCTGCAGTGAGCTATGGTACTAGAGCTGGTCTACAGGGGCCATATATGTAAACCACGTGGTCCATCTAGTCATAAGGATAGGGGTTCCGTCATGCTCTACATTCTGTATATATCATATATGGTGTCTTCCCAACTCTTAATTGTCAGAGGGGTTGTTTGAAGCCATAAGAGTAATAACCTTCTCAGCTGCTGCAAGGAGAATACTAATTAAACATACCTGGTGTCTCTGATCTGTTTAGGTAAATGTAATAGTATAGCTGTCTCTGGTGTGAGGCGACCCAGGACAAGGAAAATCTCTTCCAGAGTCTTCCCCACCTCCTCCCAAAAACTGGCAAGCACAGAGCAGGACCAGAAAACATGAACATGTGTAAAGGCCTTCCATCCACAATGTCTCCAACAGGAGGAGTCCAAAGTTGTCATGTATTTGGCTGTAATTTGTGGGGTACAAAAAAATTGCATGACCACTTTCCAGCCAAACTTAATCCACATGTACGAACTTGTTGTCTGGTGTTGTCTTTGCCTTATCTTAAGCCAGTCCCCCCGGTGTGAGCTTCAACATCAATTCTGCCTTCCAATTTGCATGTATATCATCTTATAGGCTCGTTGGAAGGTTTGTCATGGCCTTATAAAAAGGAGATATCAGGTGTCATGGCGATAATTCCCCTTGTATCTGGGTGAGCAGTGTAAATAACAGAGGAATTGTCTTGGAGATTATGTCTAGGTCTAAGACAGTACTGAGATTGGGGGTCCTCCAAAATGGGGTGCGGCGTCCGGGGAGAGGCTGTGTACTCTCCATGGGTTGCGAAAAAGCCTTTGACACAATAGAGTGGGGATACACGTTTAGGACACTAGAAGTCTTTGGGCTGGGGGAGCAATTCATTCGTATGATCAGGCTGCTGTATCAAATACCACGGGCAAGTGTCCTGGTTAACAATAAGCTCTCTAGGGTTTTCTAATTGGGTAGGGGAACCAGACAGGGGTGCCTCTTGTCTCTGTTCCCACTTGCACTGGCCACAGAACCCTTGGCTGAGGTGATCCGCAGCAGTGCAGCAGTAAAGGGTATAGAGGGGGCCCTGGGGAACCCAGCATAAGGTGACCTTGTATGCTGATGATGTACTGTTATTTCTCACAGAACCTGAATCCTTGGGGACGTCTGGTGGTACTATGGAGACATGAACAGCATTGACTAGACTAGAGAGCTCCTTCTCTAAATGTGATAAAAAAAAACTTACTTTGCTATTAAATAGAATAATTTAAATTTTTCTTACTTCTCTTCAATTGGGGTTTTACTGAACTATAATTGCAATCGCCAAACGCACCCATAATAGGTTTTTGCCTTTATTAGATGACGGTGATGATGCTGACAGCAGCCTGTCGGAAGCAGAAATGCTTACAATAATGGACAAAGCTCAGGGACCTCGCAAGGAAAAAAGTAAAGCCAACAAAGCAGGTTCAAAATAAAGGACAACTGGATAAAATGCTTACTGCCATACAGGAGTTCAGGTCTGAAATGCAGGATTCCATTCGAGGGCTCCATTCCGATATTAATGGCTGCAACTGATGATGGACAATGCAGATGGGCAAATATCGAATAATAGCACCCAATTAGAATTTTCTTTGACACGACTACGCTCCCACAACCCAACGACAGATAAGGGAGTACATCCTGCTTTTCCCTTATCTCAGATCACATAACCTGCAGTTTAAAACTCCCCACCCTGCAAAACTATTGGTACAGTTTCCAATGAGCCAACAACTGTACGCTTCCACAGATGAAGCCATAAGGGACCTCCAAAACAGAGGAATCCATGCCTGATCTCAGCAACCAGGAGAAACCTGTGACAGAAAAGCCCCGACCTCCACGCCAGGGATGAGCAGCAAACCAGAGAAAGAACAGAGACGCTAAGTTGTTGAACATTTTGCTTCAACTCCAACAATTCTGGAACCCAGCGCTCCTGACTTGAAAATGGAGCCTTCCTTTCCTACCACCAGTAAACTGATCCGCAGGTGGGTGATCTGGGGAGGTGAGGGGGGTGGAATTTGAGGTAGCATGGGGGATAGCACTGACTAGAGTGGCTGGGGGCCTTAGATGACAGCATATAGTCTGGAGGGTTGATTAAAATAGCTAAATTGAGCCCCCCTAAATATGAAACAAGTTCTGCATATATTTAGTGCCCTGGAGTTTGTGAAGCAGGTGTCGGCTGCTGGTTAGGCCAGTTCGGTATGTTCCCTTCACTCTGGACCCATTTCCCCCCTTGAGAAACCCAACGGTTTCCATAGAGCCTCAATGCACTTTTGTATGGACTTGTTATTACAGGTCAGCTCTCTTTCTTTTTTTTTTTAAGTCTATGTTTACTGAGATTACAATAAAACATACAGAATTATCTCTGGATGAGGTACATAAGGATAATATTTGCACCATTGAGGGTGCCACCCCTCTCAATACATGTGAGTAAAACTATTCGTACTTTATCAATACGATACATCATTGGAGGGTATCTCCATGGCAGCGGTTCTCAGTCATGTCTGGCTTGGGAGCCACATTAGTTTTAACACTTTACCCAGGGAGCCACAACAGGAATACACGTCATATATGTCATTTGAAATGACAGTCAGACATCAAAATTATTGTTGAAAACACATTTTATTTTGATGCATAACAATTATTTAAGAGTTAGGTACATTTTAAAACCTTAAATAAGACTTTTTCAATATACTGAATGAATACAATGGCAGTCAGTTTGGTACATGGCACTTCTTCTGTGAAACTAGTGTTGTGAAGTCTGGCTCGATGGTGGTCACCGCAATTCAAATGCATTCCTTTGTATGCTGGATACTGAGTCTATTTTGCTTGGCGTTTTTAATCTGAGACATCGCAGAGAAGGATGCTTCACAACGGTACGTTGATGGGAACATTGAAATAATCCACCTGGCCAACTTTGATATATGAGGAAGATGGCTCACTAATTTCCAAAAGTTAATATCATTATTTTGCCAAAATGTTCTGTGGAGCTCATCAAAGCTCTTAAGCTCCACAAATTCCATAAGTAGGTAATTGAAATCAGACATTGCTGCAAAAAACGCCTTCCATTTCAGCGACCTCCATAAGTAATGGACTGTGCACAAGATGCAATCATTTATCACCCTTTTTAAAATCTGGAAAGCTAGCAGCATAATTTTCTGACAGCTTAGTGGGCACATTAGCAAACAACCGCTGATTGGCAGCAGCCTCCGGATGTTTTCTGGGAGTCTCTGCACATAATGAAACAAGTGGTATTTACCATTTATTACACTGCTGTGCAATACCTGCAGCTTGCAAGAAAATGATGTTGCAACTTACAGCTGAATATAAATCATGCACTGTTTTATTGTTGCCTTGCAACCTCAGATTTAAGTCATTCAGGTACTGAGTTATGTCACAAAGGAAGGCAACAGCCAGCAACCAGTCCATATCTTCAAGGAACTGAAAGTGTGCAGTTTCGCCACTTCCAATAATAAAGTGTTTCAGTGGTTGAAACAGCCAGCTGGGAGAGGGAGACAGAAGAGGGAGCCTGGAAGGGCACAATCAAACTAGTGATGCCCAGGCTGTGGGAGGGGAAAGGTGCAAGCAGGGGGCCATAGTCAGGATAAAGAGTCTGGAAGGGCACGTACAGACCTGTGACCCCCAAGTTGCAGGGGGTGAGAGGAGAAAACTGGGAACATAGGCAAAAGAGGGAGCCTAGAAGGGCACGCACAAAATAGAGACACCCAGGCAGTGGGGGGTGCAAGGAGCAAGCTGGAGGACGAAGACAGAAGGAGTATGGAAGGGCACAAATAGGCTAGTAACTTGGGGGGAGAGGTGAAGGTGCTCCTGCTGGGTGACTCCATGATTAGAGGTATCCAGTGGGAGGGGGTTGGGGAGGGAAAAGGCAGCCCAGTCAAGGTTAAATGTATCCCAGGCCTATCAGTACATAAGGCCAAATTCCAGCTATACTCAATGGCAAGGGAATGCGGAGGATCCCCAGACTTTCTAGTTCACCTGGGAACAAAGCGATTTAGAAGGAACAGTGAACTGGAGATACAGGCAAGATTCAGGGAATTGGCCGGGGTTTGCCACTCTATAGGATGCTCAATCTCCTTTTCCGAGATACTGCCAGTACCAAGGGCAAGTGAGGAAAATAAGCATAAACCTAGGGGGGTGAACCAGTGGCTCTGGGAGTGGTGCAAGTCAGAAGGGTATGGATTGATGGGGGACTGGGGTAATACATGGGAAGACAAGGAGCTATATGCCAGGGATGGGCTGCATCTCAACCTGGAGGGGAGGGGGATCCTTGAACTAAAACTTTTTGGATTCATTGGTGATAGGTGGGGTTTAAACTTGTAAAGGGGGAGGGATAAAAAGACTGAAAGCCCCAGCGAGGAAGCTTGAGGGATCCAGACTAGATCACGCAACGCGGGCTGCGGGTAGCATTAAAAGACCAGGGGGAACTGAGGGGGGAAGAGAAATGGGGGATTGCGCTGGGCTGAGAAGACTGGGCGGGGGAGGGTGGAGGATGGTCCTGATCAATGCCAGGAGCATGGGCAATAAAATGTCAGAGCTCCAGACAATGCTAGTTGAGGGTGCAGCAGACTTGGTGGCAATTACTGAGACATGGGCCACCCAGAGGCATGATTGGGACCTAAATTTAGAGGGATACACAATGTTTAGGAAGGCTAGGGGTGTGGGAAGGGGTGTGTGTGGCATTGATAGTCAAAAATGACATAGTAGTTGGGGGAATCAAGGAGGCAGAAGGAAATGTGGAGGCAATTTGGGTAACCCTACAAACGAGGGGAGGTAAAAGATTAAAAATAGGGGTGGTGTACAGACCCCCTGCAATGGAAGCAGAACTGGAGGATGATCTGGCTGAGAACATCAGGGGTCACCATGGCCTTGGAAAGGGCAGGGTGGTGACATGGATGACCTGAACATGCTGGTGGCAGACTGGGGCACTATGACATCCTCGGTGGCCAGGGAGCAGAGGTTGATGGATGTCTTCCGGAATGCCTTCCTAGTCCAGCATGTGGGGGAGCCTACTAGGCAGGATCAGTTCCTGGACATTGTCCTAGCAGATAGTGACCAGATAAGGAGCCTGGAGGTGAGCAGCCCATTGGCAGGCAGTGACCATGTCACGGTCTGGTTTCTTATGTTCCTAGGGGGAGAGAAAATTTGCACTAACACAGAAGTAATAGATTTCAGGGGGGTGGACTTTGAGAGCATGGGAAGGATTCTTAAAAGGTGCTTGGATGAGATAAGGCCAGACATTGATGCTGGTAGCTTGTGGGAGAACATTAAGAAGGGGGTGCAGGAGGCTTTGAGGGCCTGCACAAAGGTAAGGCGCAAGCAATGTAGGGCCAGTAAGCCATGTTGGTGGACCCAGGAGGTGCAGGAGGTGGTGAGGGAGAAAAAGGCTGCCTATGTGCGCTTAAAGCACTCAAGGGGGGCTAAGAAGAGGGGAGAGTATGATTTTCTGTCTAAGAGGGTCACCAGGGTGGCAAGGGGGGCCAAGGCAAAGAAGGAGCTTAACTTGGCCAGGGATATCCACAGGGGATAAGGGGTTCTATTAGACACATAGGGGAGAAAAGAAAAGTGAGGGCACAGATCACCAGGATTAGAACTGGGGGGACGGGCGCAGGAAGCTGGGAAACAAGCAGAGGTGGTAAATGAGAACTTTGCCTCTGTCTTTATCGGGGGAGGTGGAGGATCTTTCCAACCCAATGGGAGGGTAGAGGAGCCCACTGAACCAGGAGGTCAGTTGAGACTGAAGGACTGGATGAGACTAGGGCAGGGGATGGATCGTGATCTAGAAGGGAGGAGAGGATGCATGAGGAGGGGGGATGGAGGTGAAATCACAGCAGATAGAGTGAGAGAGACCTCGGTCACTAAAGACTGAGAAGGCACTGGGGCCAGATGGGCTGCATCCAAGGGTGCTGAAGGAACTGGCAGATGTGCTGGCAGCTCCACTGGCCTCACTCTTCAACATCTCCTGATGACAGGGTGGGTGCCTCAAGACTGGAAGGTGGCTCATGTGGTGCCTATCCCCAAGAGGGGGTCCAGAGAGGAGATGAGGTAGGCCCGTAGCCTAACGCCTGTGTGAGCAAGGTTATGGAGGGCATTATCAAGGAGAGGCTGGGGGGCAGCTGGAAAGGTTGAGGCACCTGGATGACAGGCAGTATGGTTTTGTTCCAGGGAGGTCGTGCCAGACTAACCTGGTGGAGTTTTATGACTGGGTGACGGGAGCCCTGGACTGACATAAGCCGGTGGACGTCCTCTATCTGGATTTCAGTGAGGCATTTGATTTGGTACCCCACAATGGCCTACTAACAAAGCTGGGGGGTATGGGGTTGGGGGGGCAGTTGCTCAGGTGGGTAGAAAACTGGCTTACGGGGTGAATACAGCGAGTGGTGGTTGGAGCGATAGTCTCCTCCCCCAGGAGGGTCATCAGTGGGGTCCCCAGAGTTTGATCCTGGGGCCACTCCTGTTCAATTCCTATGTCTCGGACATAGGGTGAGGTGCTAGGAGTAGGTTGAGTCTCTTTGCAGATGACTCAAAACTGGGAGCACTGGCAGATGGGCAGGAGGGGAGAGAGGCCCTGCAGGGAGATCTGGATACCCTGGGGGGTGAGCAAGGAAGTGGAGGTTGAAGTTCAATGCAGGGAAATGTAGGGTGCTGCATCTGGGGGTCAGAAACCTGGGACGTGCATACACCCTCAGGGGGACCACACTGCAAGTCACATCGGGCGAAAGGGACTTAGGAACAGTGGTGGACAGCAAAATGAACAACACAGAGAATTGTTGAAGAGCTGCAGTAAAAGCAAACAGGATACTGGGCTGCATATTCAGGGGGATTACCTCCAGGAGGAGGGAGGTGATCCTCCCTCTGTATAATGCCCTGGTTAGGCCGCATCTTGAGTACTGTGTGCAGTTCTGGAGACCCCATCTTAAGAGGGACATAGCGCTGCTGGAGAGGGTCCAGAGGAGGGCGACCAGGATGACTCAGGGCATGGAGGGTAGGACCTATGAGGAGAGACTGGATGAACTCAGTCTGTACACATTGGAGGAGAGGAGGGACAGAGGGGACATGATAGAGACTTTCAAGTATGTAAAGGGAATAAATAAGGGCGGAGCCAGGGAAGTGTTCAGGCTTAAGAAGGGGGGCACTACCAGGGGGCATGAGTGGAAGATGGAAGGAAGGGAAGTACAGGGGGGCGCAGGAGACACTTTCACAGAGAGGGTGGTGGAACCATGGAACGCACTGCCAGGATTCTGGTGGAAGAGACCACAGTGGAAGGATTCAAGAAGGGTTGGGACAGGTACAGGGGGAAGCTGAGGCCAGGGAGGGCCACCTCTGGGGCTGGGGGGGTGGAGGAGCAAGCTCCCAGTAGGGGGTAGCTTCCGAGCAGACACAATCGACCAATGGGGCCTATTTTGCTGGCTTTTACTCTGATATTATGATGCATGTGCTAGCATGTGGCCACGAGACAGCCATCTCACTTCATTGTAGACCATGAAGTCATCATACTGACTTTCAAGCTCTTCACACATAATCTTGAACTGCTGGTGGTTCCTGGCTCTTGCCCTTATAAAATTTATAACTTCTATGACATCTCGTATTACATCACAAAGTGCACTGAATCTGCCAAACAATGCCTGTTGGTGTATAATGCAATGATAAGACACAATATCAGGCATAGACTTATCAAAATTAGACATCGGCTCTTGTTCAAGTAATGTGACAGCACCACTTTTCTTATCAACCATGGCAGGTGCCCCATCTTGTTATGGCTGTAATTTTATATGGTGGCACATCAAACGTTTTCAATACATTCATGGCTGCAATTTTTATGTCCTCACCTTTAGTACCTGACTGATGTGACACCATATCTAACAGGTCCCCAGTTACAGCTATGTTTGAGTAATTACTCTTACAAAAATTAATAACAGAGGGATAGCATTAATGACCAGACTTTCATCCATTGCTGTGCTAATAAATTATGAAGCTAACAACTTCTCTTTCAGCTTTTCTTCAATATTATCTGAAATAGCAGAAGCCCTCCTAGCTACAGTTGAATCAGACAGTTGTATTTTACCGAGTTCTTTTTGTAACTCTGCCTTGTCATGAAATAGGGTGGAACAAGCTATTAAAATGCAGTTTTCTTCATCTCACCATCCAAGTAGGGCTTCATCTTTTTTAACATTTCATGGGTTATTTTGTAAGAAGCAAGTGCTGCTTGCTGGCTTGTATTACACACCTTTCAGAACGTGATTTTTTTGGTTCATTCTTTGTTATTTGAGTCTGTGAAGTTTACCCTCTCTACATTCACCTCCAGGTGGGAAGTCACAATCAAAGGTACTGTGAGTTGTGAGGTAATGCGTCTCAAGATTTGATCTCTTGAAATGAGCACAGGTAGCATCACATAATAGGCAGAGACTCCTACCACATCCACTCTCCACAAAAACAAATGATGTCTCCCATTCCTTCCTGAAGCTTCAATACTCGTACTTTCTTTTCTTGCTGGTCTCCATTTCACAGCACAGCCTACACAACACACACATTTATAAATTAATACAGAGCTATTGATGGCCCATAGAGTCTATGGGCTAATAATAGCCAACAATTTAAGATTCAACGTTTAATTAGCTGTGATATTGAGCCCATGAGCTGCATGAATACAAAGAAATATAAAAAAACAACCCATATTGGGTAATGTATACATAGTCTCATCTTCCTACCTGAGGAAGGGAGGAATCATGCATTTCCCTATTTTTAAGTACCCAGAAAGTATCTTTCAAAATGGACTCCTATCTCTGCATTACAGAGTATTTTGAAAAGTACAACTTGTTGTAACTGTAAGTAAAAAGATTATCCGTCAACAAAAGTACTTTGCTCAATAAATAGAAAACGGAACAGCATTATACTTTAGAACATAGTACCAAACGGTAGTCTTTATAAGGCAGAAGGTTCAAAGAGTGAAGTACGAAGTCTTAGCAAACCTGGACAACCATCCCTCGGAGGGAGCTCAAGTATTCCCCTCGTTGTCTCCCTCATCCTGAGATTGGGATTGTTGATCACCATGATGCAGTGTTGGAACATGGAGCTGACACTATTTTAGTGCTTCCTGAAAATCGGAGAAGATATACTGTACACCTTTCCTTAGTGCACTATATGCAGGGCCCCTACTTTTCTGCGGCACAGTGGGACCAAGTTCTGTGGCAAGACTACTATTTGCCACAGAACTTCTGCGGTGGTGGTTTGTAATTTCTGCGGAAGTTCTGCGGCACTAACAAACTACCACATCACAGTGTCAGCTTGTCATCCTGACTTCACTTTCATAGCAATGATTATAGCAATCAGGATGGCGGAAAGCACAGTAACACTAGTTCAAAAAAATAACAGACTTATAAAAATAATTTTATGCCTAAAAAGGCCAAATAAATGTCTCTCCCTTAAGGTCCTAGCCTGTTGCATAAATAACATATGCAGAGGGGATCTTATGTGATAAATAAGGTGTAACCCCTAGATGGCGCTATCCCAGGGGCTACTACCCCTGCCTGATTTGCCACTAACAGGTTGAGGGGCCTGGATCCAATGGCGGGTGCCTCCACCCAGAGGTCAGGGTTTGCAATAGTTAAACTAACTTGGTCACAGCCCTCTGGGACACTGCAACCCCCCTTTCTTCCCACTAGTGGCCCACACAATATATCGGAATTACCTTCACAGTATACACTTACCCCAGGACTGGTTCCGGCACTGGGACCTCCTGTGAAATGAGATACAGTGCAACAATCACAGTACAGTACTTTAACACTCAGGCAGTATAACTTTGCTGAAACAAGCAGCTCTGATTTATTTAGGGGGATATAACAAGGACAGGGGGAAATCAGGTTAATTAGCTTATCACTCTAATAATCTATTTGCTCTGTGCACAGGCCTATCCTATCAGTTACTGTCCCTGGGTACCCAAGCCCTAGTGACTAGTCCAAACCGTGGCAGCTGGTAGGGGCCCTTTCAACAGAGAAAAGGAAAATTAAACAGTCAGCAGTACAGTAATTCCATTTGATTTAATGTGGCAATTCAACAGGGAGCGACCCTGAATTAGTACTCACGACCTCCAAATAAGATAGGGTCCTTCAATATCAGCAGGGCTACCTTGAGCTCCAAGAGACTCTTCACACATTTATATGGTAAAAAGAGAGTACTATACCAGGCAGGTGCTCTCTATCCCGATCGCAATTACTGCACAATACCCGGAGAACACACAGCAGATTCAGTTCCTGACAGACAGTGCAATTCAATATTTCTCCAGTCTTCTAAGGGTGAGCCTGGTTTCTACTCTTCAGAGATCCTTGATTCTTTCACAGAGGACGGATTCGTCCTAACAAGCAGTTACAAGCTGCAGACCGAACTCTGGGCCTTACACGTTTTTGACTAAACTGCACACTGAAAAGCACAGGGCCCTTCCTTCTTCACTGCCAAAGCTCAACTGAAACTCCAACCGACAAAACTGGCACTTCCTTTGAGTTCCTCCCAGTCCTTGACTGGATTGGCTGTCACCACAATAGACTGCTGCTGTTGGTCCAAAAAGGCACTGAAGTCTAAACTACATCTCCCAGAGTCACTGCCCATACAATCCTCTTGTGGCTGGCTCAGATTATGAGTCCAAGTTCTGATTCGTCCAAGGCACCATTTTAGAGCTAGCTTACCCCACACTGATTGGTCCAGTTCAGCAGTTCAAAACTAGAATGGGGAACTAGCAGACACAGTTCTGACTGCAAAGAAAGCAGGTTAGACAAACTGTAATTTCATTATTACTCTAAATAATTTCTGGCAAACAGTTACATCTTTCAGATAGGTTCCTTTCACTCCTAGTGACTGCAAAATGAAGTGAATTGGCAGCAGCTCGAGTGGTACTCAGAGAAGCACACAGTCCCCCATACAACTAATTATGTCTGCAAGCAGACAGCTCTTAAAGAGACAGTACCAGAGGCTCTAAAACACTCACTGATAAATGGCTTAAATGCCAAACACCATTCAGGCTTGGAGCATTCAAGCAAGCTCCTGGAAGTCTTTTGGGAACCCCCATTTGCAGGGGGGTTACAAAGGTATTTCTATATGCATGCTATCTATCCCACTAATGAGGTTTCCACTGTCTATCACTTATATATTTGTATGTGCTTTCTACACCACTCATGAGGTTCCCACTGTGCATCACTTACATATTTATATGCAATCTGTAACATACATACAAATGTGTGTGTGTGTGGTGAGAGAGACAGACATACTGTGTGTGTGTGTGTGTGTATATGTATGTATATACAGTATGTGTGTGTGTGTATATATATATATATATTTTTTTTTTAATTTCCATGAACTTGCATCCTCATTCACAAAGGTCCCATTGGAAATAGAATAGGGGAGTTATTGCAAAACTAATTTTTCATGTCAACCTGCTTACCCTGACACACTGCATAACACCATCAGGCCATGACATGCATGTGAACCAATTGTGAGATAGAGCTTTCCAGCCCATCACAGTGTATCTACCATGTGACAGAATACTGCACCGTACCTTCTCAGGCTCGTGCTGCCCAGCCAGCTCCCAGAGCTAATCTCTGAACCTGAGTTGCCGGCACAGAAACACAGCATGCTACCCTCTGGCCCAACAGCTGTCCCTACACACAACATTTCTCCATAACTTTTAGGTGATTCTATCAACCAATGACAATATGTAATCAATAACCCTGGCAAAAATGCTTACAGTGCAATTATTTATTTAACAGGTCTATTCTTTCAACAGGTCTAGAGATTATTATATTCCACTTTTCTGGGCATAATTACTTTATTTTTCTTAAAACTGACAGTTAAATTCATTTTACCAGTTATTCATTTCAGATGGCATCTCTATACCTTAAAGGCACAAATAGGTTTGTACAACGTGAGGTACCGACTTAACAAGTCTGTGCTATCGACAAGGTTTTGTTTAAGTTGTTCCTAGCGCAATAATGTAAGACTGAAAACTGTATTAGGCCATAGTACAGGTTGAGCAAATACCACCATGCCTGATGTTCTGTGCCACTGTCTCTGGCAGTGGGAGCTGTGGTAGATAAGTGACTGTTCACTTCTGTTGCAGAATGCAGCCATTTCGTTAGCTAATGTATGATGTTATAGCAATGATAACATCACATTCTGAGCATACAGGGGGGTTTTGGATATCAAAAAAGGGGAAGGGAACCAGATTCTATGGATAAACAGAAATATTAATAAAAAATCACCAAGAAGAGTGAATTCTGCGGTAGATTGCAAGTTCTGCGCAAAATTCTGCGGCCGCAGAATTCTAGGGGCCTTGACTATATGTATACGAGCTGGAAATAGGATGCCATGTGCTGCCTCGGCCTCCTGTAGTAAAGCACATACCCCATCAAATTTTTTCTTCCTCTGCCGAGTAACGTTAGCTCAGATCTGGGTATAATCTAACCTCCTGTCCATCCTGCAGTAACTTTTTCTTCTGCCAAGCCAGCGCTAGAACAAAGTCCCTCATCCCTACACCATCTAGGACTGCAACAATGGCCCTGTGAGCCTTGGGGCTCACTTGCCTCCCCCTCATAGCCACTCGATATGCTTTCTGAACAGTTATGTGGCGATCTACGTGGGGTTGCCCCAGTTGTTGTTCCAACCACTCCAGGACAAAAAGTCCAAGATGATCCTCCTTGCACCATTCAGGCAGCCCCACTATCTGAAGGTAGGCAGCTTGCGCTTGATTTTCCAGCAATTCTATGCATGACTGTAGGTGGGTGTTTTCTTTTATCAGATTAGTGGTGACACCCAATGCTGCTTCAGCTCGCTTGTGGGATTCAATGGATTCCGTCTTGACGAAGGTGATATCAGCTTTGAGGGTTACAACTCTGTTTGTCAGCGAGTTGAATCTATTAAGCCCTCAACTGATGTGATCAGCCAGTTGATTTTTTTGCCCAGGCTCTGCAAGGTTTCTTCCCCCACGTTTGCAGTTTCAAGTGTATCGAGGCCTTGTGTAGACCAAGTGGCTAGTGGTCCTGGAGCGTTCTTGGTTCTAGCTCCCTCCTGAGAAGCTTTATTCTTCTTTGGATTGCTCATTTTTACCGAGTAGACCTTCTGACATCTAGAAACACCGTTTATAGGTATTGGGTCATTCAATTAAGATGTTAGCTTATTTATTCAGTAGTGATAGGTAGCGCATAGTCCATTGCGGCCATTTTGCTCGGACACTACAGTGCCCCCCCCAAGCAGGCTCTCCTTCTGAATTACGATGACCTTCAATTACTCTGTAAGGAAGATACGTGGTCTCTTTAGATTTACTATGCTGGCTGCCAACAGGGATGTCATTTCAGCAAAATCATATGGGGTAGCAAGGTGGGGGGCACGAAGTGGGTGAGGCCACGTTGTGGGCAGGGCCAGAGAGGGTGGCATTTGTCAATGTGACATAGCGTTAGTTACCAACTAATTTAAAAATGGTTATAAGTTGAATAGTAAAGTTTGAATATAAATCTGAAATGGGTCATTACAGTTGTTGATTCAAATTAAATAGCTAGTTTATCAAATTATGGAATCATCAGTATAGTGAAAGTCCCATTCCTCAACTGTATAAATATTAAACAAAAACGAACTGATGAAAAAAAATCACACCAAAAACCTGTAAAGAAAAAAAATAATAAAAGGAAAAAGAACCTATGTATGTGCAGTTTGATTGTGTCAGTAGATTTTAAAATGCATTTTGTGGCATTCTACAATTTCTACAGCTATCAATATAATTTACAATACTTGGTGATACCTCTGTAGTCTCTCGACCTATTTTTCTGACAGTTGCACTGAATCTGCCAAAGCAACCAAACTGCACATGCAAGTGCTTTATCCTGCCCTGGGCCTGCATCCGAAACGTCACAAGACACTCCATGTTTCCCCTTGAGTGTCAAAGAATTACTAAAGAAAATTAAGGAAATCTCAGTTTGAACTCTAACCTTTTGCACCCCGGGCTACATGAGTGGAGACTAATTTTAGCACATATTAACTGGCATGCAGTATACACGTGCTGTGTTGCAACTGCGTTTGAAAGGAATCCAACCAATGGCAACCAAGATATGTAGAACTTTAACCAACATTAAAGGCTGGCACTATATATGCAAGCCACATTACGTAAACATAAAACTCCACCTCCACGGGCATAAAAACTTTCGAGACATTGTGTGTTTAATTTAGTGTCACTGTAATGCCACATACACATATACCATGTGGGTTTTCTCAGGCAGTTCCCCCAACCCCCCGGTAACACCTGCTTTTTTCCCAGTAACAAAGGAGTGTGGGTTTATTGTAGGTGGTGACTCCTTGGCACATACTGAAACTATGATGTGGGTCATATACTGGCACCACTGCTAGAGAAGTCCTGCCAACGTGATACTACCAGCCTTTCCTAATCCTACAGTCAGGGATTACATGGGCAAGCCATATTTCCACATGCAAAACTGCTGGACTAACACTGCTGACACTATGTAAGCCCTAGAAATGAATCCAGAGGTAACATCACAGACACTCATTTTCTAGTAGCTTTGCAGATGGCTGCTGGGCTAATATCACTGACACTGTAGCAGACCTGGGTAAGGCAGCTGGGCTACCACCACAAAAACTGTGGTAGCCTTGGGGAAAGCTACTGATCTAATATCACTGAAATTCTAGCAGCCTTGGGGAAGTACTGCTGACATCCTGGTAGCCCTGGAATGGTTGCTAGGCTAGTACTGCTGGCACTCAGCCTTGGTGAAGGCCGCTAGGCTAAAATCCTGACACTGATAGCTCTGAGGAATGCTACTGGGCTTACACCACTGACATGCTAGCCTCAGAGAAGGCTTTGGGGCTAATACATGGGCACAACCACTGGGGGGCCAGTCCCCCCCCCCAACTTTTTAAGCCATACCAACTGCCCAATGATATTAGCATCAGCATGAAAGTCTAGGTATGGATGTGTGCCCTCCCAACTTTTCAGCTGTGGTTGCTCCCATAAACACCACAGACACTAGTATCCTTACAAACATCACTGACAGTAGCAACCCTGGGCAAGGATGCTGGGCTAACATTCTTGCATTCTGTTAGTGCTGATGAACACTGCTAACACCACCACTGACAATCTTGCAGCCCTGGGGAAGGCTGCTAGGCTAACACTGCTGACACTCTGATAGCCCTGAGAAAGACTGATGGGCCTGTACCTCTGACACGCGTGTAGCCCTGATGAGGATTTCCAGACTAGCACTGCTGACATTTCAGTAGCCTTGAGTAATGTTATCTTTGCTTTGATCCCATGCTATTAGCCCTCTTTTAGGAACCCCTGTTTCCACAAAGTGTAACAATGAGCCAGTACCTAATTTGTATTCAGTGAATTTGCTGAAATTTGGCTCCTTTACCTTCAGTTCAGTCCAGCTGAACTTTTGGGCCACTTTGGATCACTTCAGCCTTTGGCAAAAAAAAAATGTCTAGCCCTTCATAATAAGTGGCCAAAACTAGTCCTATAGCCACTTCTTCATTACCACCCAATCACTCTCCACCCTCCCCCAGACTTTTATTTATTAAGAAAACAAAATCCAGCTCCTGGCACAGCACCAGGTATTGAGTTTTGTTTCAAAAACAACTGGAGAAATAGGAGAGGGTAGATGAGGTTAGAACTGACAGGAGTGACCCTAGTATCACTTGATCCTCCGGCATCCCCTCAGCTGCTACTGACCACCCCAGTCTTGACCCCCAAATCAGGTCATCAACCAATGTCTTCATGTCTTGCTAACTGTTATACATTTGGTGCTTTTTAAAAAGTAAGGATACTGATTACTGGAAATGTAAGCCTCCTTTAAAAAAAAAAATCATGAAAACTTGCAGTTAGTTCACATTATGGAAAGACTGGAAGGCTGAATTAATCTTAGTGGGTTTGAATCTGATGATTCAAATGACTAAACTGACACATCCTTCACTTATCATTTAAACCACCATTAGAAGGAAAGGAGGATATTTATCATTTAAACAATAAACATTATAGGCCACTTGAGGACAGGAAGTGCTACAGTTAGATTTATTGCTTTAAAACCTGGCAAGCTATCTGTGGTTTGCCCACATGGTCCTTGAGACAATATATTTCTTTAGTGTTTTTAGTATACCTGTGGTGCTTGGGGAGTCGGACTGCATCCTTACCTTATGGCTTCTGGTCCAGACTGCCCTGCCCTTCTCTGTGACATAAACAATCAGTGCTTCGCAATCGCTCCTCGCTTCTTTCCTCACTCTGCTCGCTCGCCTCGCTTCGGTTGCCCGCCACCCGGTTTAAGACAAGTAACTCCCGGCTGAAAAGCTGAATTTCAAAAATCACTCGAGTCTGTCTCACGCTCTAGCCTCTCGTTGCTCGCACCTCAGTCGCACTCTCTTCAACTTGCCAGGAAGTTGTTTCGTGTGGTGGTAGTTGGGTAGGTTCCCAGGTTTTTTCACTGCTGCTCTCGCTCAATCCACCAATTTGTCAGGTGACCCTCTCTCACGCCATGGCAGCAATAGGATGGATGTCGGGGTCGTGAGTGGGTGGATGGTGGGGCTGAGAGTCGAGAACGCATGCAGCGCGCGCCAGGCACCACGCCAGACAGACAGTCAGACTCCTTGCTGAAACGGCTCCTTCACACAGCAGCACAAAGCCGCAAAAAGTTACTTGCACAAGCCACAGGTGCGTGCACGGACAGGCACGTAATGCCAGGGAGGCAAAAAAAATACGTTTTAATATTTTTAAGCGTCCATTAAGCCATGGCAAGGGCAGAGGTCACAAGCCCTGTCATAGGGGTCGCAAAATGTTCATAGGGCTCGCGAATGTGACCCCTGGCAACCCCTAAATGACGCCCCTGGCTGCCAAAGGCAAAGAAAGGGGAACATTTTTTTTTGTTTTGTTTTGTTTGTACTGATGCAGTCATAAAATGGGGGTGTTTTAAACTTGACCCCTCATCCTTTTATTAAGCAGCAGTGCCACCTGGAAAGAGGACTTGGAGAGCAATTACAAGTTTTTGAACCCTACTTTTAAAGGGACACTGTCAACCCCCTTAGGTCTCAAAGTGTCCCTAATTTTAAAAACACATTTTATGATTGCCAACATTCTGAAAAGATTGCTAATGTAGCCAGTACTTTGATTCTGACTCTTGTTTTCTTTAAAAAAGTGAAAAACAGATTGACCACCAAACTGGTGTTACCACACAAACACAGGTTTGTTTACATTCCTTGATCAGCTCCAACTGCATCTTTCCTGGACTTGGGAACACCCACAACACAGTCTAGCCCTTCATGATGCAGTGGGAGTTTAGGAGGCTACTGCCTCATGAGTGACTGCACTGTTTGGGTGTGTTTGTAATGCTCAGGAAGTATGCAGCAACAACAGATCCAGGATTATAAACAAAACAAGATAGTTTATAAATGCACATTAGCATGCATTTCAGTTTTACTAAACAAGGAAACAGACAAAACAAACAGCAACATTACTGAATTTTAAAGAAGGTAAGCAATCATAAAATGTAGGTTTTTAACTAGAAATATGATAGAAAACAGGTTGACAGTGTCCCTTTAAGTTGTATATGCTCTCCTCCCCCATGATGCGCTAATGGAGGATGGGGAGTATATTGATTTTGCTCCTGTTGCGGATTAGTTCGTGGTGACGATTGGACATTACATGATTTCTTTCACCTTATCTGGGTCATGGAGATATTTGTCTTGCGGAGAAACTCTATGGTTTGAACTGATTTTTATTGTCCACCTTCAATACTTGTCATAGTAACCGCAGCCAGCCTTCTCCTTATTTTACTTTTTCTAAAATTGCTAACAGTTGGGTTGTTCACTACTGCTATGCTGGCCGAATTTAGAATGTTATGTCCCTGATTTTTATTTTCTCCCTGCAACCATAATATTGCAGTGTCCTTGATTTAACCCCCCCCCTTAAAATGTTATGGTCCCTCTCATAAGGGTTGCGAGGAGAGATTGGAGGGCAACTGACATCTTTGCCTTTTGCTTTGATCAGTGCTTTCCCTTACCCCCTCTCTTCATGATGGTTTCATGGAGAGAGGGAAGTCAATTGAGTTGACTTAATTGTGCTTCCCTCGAGGCGGTGCATGACCACAGTACAGTCCTCCCTAAAAAAACGGCGGTTTGCATTGAATAGTAGAGGCAGCCACCCAAATGACCTATAGGAACTCTGCTCAGCTGCCTCTTTATATTATTTGACCTTTTATTGCCATCCCATCTAGATATGCTGTATCTTGGGTTTTGTACTTCAGGCAAGTCACCTGAACTAATTAGCCTACTGATTCTTGTGTTAACTTATCAGGCACAATCTTGCTGCACCTTGGTTTTTGAACTCTCTGTAATTAATATTGTAACAATCCCCTCCCAGACAATATGAGAGAAAGGCCCAGGAGGCTATCTATATGTTATATTTTACCTTAAATGGTTATTTTGATTTCCCCCTTGACTGTTTATGGAAAGCAGGGAAAGGAATTGTTCAAACTGTACAGTTGATTGCAATGACATGTCAGATGCCATATATTACTTATTATTCAAAGGGAAAGAAATAATTTTTTTCTCTTTCTTCTTCTTTCTGAGCCCCAGTTAAATTTTGCAATGCATATAATAGCTCCACCTCCCTGGTTAAGCGTCCAATCCGGGATAGGGGTCCCTCTACTCCAGTGTATTTCCCCTTATCTGCTACAGTGGGAGGACTGGATGCATTGCCATCCTTCAGATCCAAATGATACATAAAGAGCTAGGATAACTCTTCTCTTGCACGGGGGGGGGGGCATGCACATCACTCTTGATGCGATTAGGGGAGGTGTGGTAGGGATCTATTCCCCTTACAAGTTGGGGGATTCCTTCTTTTCTTTACACTGTTCCCACCTCCCATGAGGGTGGCCCCTGCTTTTCTGCTACAATTGTCCAGAAGTTATTTGAGGGATAGTACGGCTTGGTCTCCCCTCCATTGAAAAGGGAGACAGACTTAAGTGAGAGGTGTTTCAAGATGGGGGAGAGGGATGGGTCTGGAAACCATCAGACTCCATGGAATGAAATACCACATTGGTCACTAGATGGGCCTTCTACAGCCTTAAAGTGAGAGGGGAGCTCTCAGACTCAGTTGCTGCCTGACACATGGCGCCACCACTTTCCATTTTGGTTTAACCCTATGGGTATTTTCCCTTTTTTGTTGGGACTTTGCTGTCCCTCAGGAGGCCCTTTCCCCTAGAAAAGGGGACAGCTCCTCCTACCTGAGGAGATGTCCCAGAGTGGACTGCTCACTTGGGAAACATATAGGTGGAGCTTTTGACTCACCTGTCTAAGGGAAGTCACCTTGTACATAGTTAGAGTTCCTTTTGGGCTGATGTTTTGGCTTTAGTTTGAATCCTTTTATATTAAGACCCTTATGGCCTGTACTAGTTACTTCTTTTCTAGATTATTTTATTATCTGTTTTATTTCTATAAAAAAATGAAGCACACATCACCAATGTCTGTAGGAAAAACAATTTTTATTCTTAGGCAGGAAACAGGGGCTGTCCTAAGGGTCTGCTGGGGTCCTCTGTAGGGGTGTTTCATCACATGGTGACTGCTTTGAGCCCTACAGGACAGCTGGATGGCGATGCAGGTTCTTCTCCTGGGGCGACCTCATCTTGATGTTGCTTCTCACCCATCAGGTAATACCATGGCAATGATGAACCCTGTAAAGATATTTTCACAGAATATTATCGTATTAAAAAAAAAAAAAACAATTAAAAGAACTAGATTTATGCTATCTCTACAGAATAACAAAGCAGACATATACTTTATCCAAGAAACTCACATGTCACATCAGGAACAAGTTAAGTTCAAATGGGGAAGCCATTATGAGGTCTTTTCTTCCTCTCATCAGAATAGCAAAAATATGGGGGTGGGTGGGTGGTGGCAATTCTAGCCCCTATGGCAACACAGCTTGAAGTGCAGACATGTTATCAAGATCTTCAGTGGAGATACATTATCTTACAGGGCAATCTGTTTGCTCAACCAGTCACTTTGGTAAATGTATATCTTCCCTATCTACGGTACCGGTGGTCCGTACTTTTTTAAGTAAAGTAATGGAATTGTTACAAGGTAGGCTTATCATAGGTGGAGACTTCAACATGACTTTTTCCATGGACCTTGACTCCTCCCACCCCTTTCCTCATTGAACGTCTAATGCCATGCGGTACCTCCACAGACATTTTGAACAATTGAGGATAGTGGATGCTTGGAGGAGGATGTTTCTGAGACAGAGGGCATATAGATATTATTCAGGGAGACATAATACTTATTCCCACTTGGGCTATTTTTTGTTACATGTGAGCAGTTCGTCTCTGTTTGTGATAAAATAATTGGCCCCCGTCTTTTATCGGACCACCACCCGGTAATACTAAGTATGGATTTGGGTAGATCTGGACATAAATCTCTGTGGATATTTAATACTTCTTTGTTAAGAGATTCCCAATTCTGTGCACCCCTTTGGGAATGCATTCCGCTAATCATACAGAAGAATGCTTCAACTCAGGTGTCGGCAGCTACCCTTTGGGACACATTAAAAGTGGTTCTAAGAGGAGATACCATTGCATATATGGCCAGGAAAAAGAGACAACAAGAAGCCAAATACAATGCCCTGAAACAACAACTACAGAATTATCAACTTTTATATAGGGAAGGAGATCGGGAACTGAAGCTTCGAATTAGGGAGACTCAAAAAGAAATTCAGATAATAATGGATGAAAAGGTAAATCAAGCCCTATACTACTTCAAGCAAGCTAATTATGAGGGGGAGGGCGAGGGGCACGTGCTTGTTAACATGGCAAATTAGGATGCGTAAAAAATCTGCTATGGTCCTCAAACTTAAACACGCAGTAACGAAACACCTCCACCACCATGAGGACGAAATCAGTATGAATTTTGAAATCTATTGCAGGGAATTATACGCAGTGTCCCCTCACCACGGTAGAAGACAGACAAAACTACTTATCCCAGCTTAACATGCTGAGCCTCACAGGGGTCTAACGTGAGGTCTTGTAAGCCCCCATTGGAACAGAGGATGTTCTTAAACAGCTCAGCGAGGCAAAGACACTGAATTGGCCTGGCCCTGATGGCTACCTTGTAGAGTGGTACAAGAAATTTTCTGATTTACTTCTCCCATCTATGCTACAGGCCTTTAGAACTGGCAGAAGGAGACCCTCTGCCACCCTCTTTGGACTAAGCCACCATAGCTCTAATACCTACACAGGGTAAAGATCCGACAGAACCATCCTCTTATTGATCTATATCCATTTTGAACATGGACTACAAATTATTTATGGCTGTTTAGGCTTCCAGATTGGAGCAACATCTCCCATTTGGAACAAATGGGATTTATTAAAAGTCATAATGCTATGGATAACATCCATCGTACCCTCCTTATTGCAGAATATCTCCAAACCAGGCAGATCCCAGCAGCTTTTCTTAGTCTCGATGTCAAAAGACATTTGATAGGGTTTCATGGCCCTTCCTGTTAGATACTCTGAAAAGCTTCTTGTTCCCTGATTCCTTTTTAACTTGGTTGCAAAATATATATTCAAACCCCCAAGCATTTATCTGGGTCAGTGGGGCCTTATCCAAAACAATTGATCTTTCTTGGGGCACTCGTCAAGGCTGCCCCCTTTCCCTGCTTTTATTTGCCCTGTACATGGAAACCTTAGCAGCAGCCTTAAGGCAAAATCCACTAATTGAGGGGGTTACTAAGGGGCAACAGGATTACATGTATCCCTCCTCACAGATGATGTGCTGCTTACAATAGTGTTCAAGAGACCTTGGTTCCAGCCGTACGGGACAGATTAAAGAAGTTTGAAGAGCTGGCAGATTTCAAATTAAACATTGCTAAAACTGAAGTTCTTGCTCTTAATTTTTGACCGTTGGCAGAACTCAAACAATACTATCCTTTAAGGTGGTCCCTGACTCTTATAAAATATTTAGGCATTTTTTCTTCCCAAATACATTAAATATGTAGTTTTAATTAACTATGAACCCATAACTATAGCGCTACAGGAAGATCCGGTAAGGTAGAGTAGGCTTCCCTTTTCACTTCAACAAAGGATAGAAGCCATACAAGTAATCTTTCTACCTTGGCTACTTTACCTTTTTCAAAATGTCCTGGTGTTCCCGACCAAATCCTATTTGACCTCATGGTCAAGGATGATATCTTATTTCATCTGGCCAGGTCCACGACCTCGAGTTCACTTGTCATTGCTTTAACTCGCGGCAGCGGGAGGAATGGTTAATTTACTGAATATAGAAATGTATGCTAGGACAATCATGCTTTGTACTGTGTTTTATGGCTGCTGCCTTCCTATAATCTGCCATGGAAAATTTTCGAATTTACATTCAATGATTTGCATGACATTGACCCTATCCTCTTTGCCCCTCGGGAAAGGGAACCAGCGTTGGTGAATTTCTCTACATTTACGGGCAACACCTTGAGAATCTGGTATAATTTAAAGAATCATAAAAAATTTGAAAATATTTTTGACTATTTCAAATTACTAGATATAGAGGAAGACTTCCTGCTGGCCCAGATGGACCTCACTTTTTCCCGCTGGAGACATCAGGGCCTGCGATTCCACTTTCAATTTTTTGATAAAATTGGCATAATCTCCTCTGAATCCCTCCAATAGATTTTTGATTTAACAGATAGAGAACATTATAGATATTTACAGGTTAGGACTTATTTATATCACAAACAGAAACATCACACTAAGCTCCCTGACACAACACCCCTTTTACTAAATAATTTAATGGATATACTGGGAGACAAACCCTGGAGCCATCTAATAGGGCATATTTATAGTATACTTCGAAATACCTTGACGAATTCAACACTAACCATATTAGAAAGCTGGAATTGAGAGCTGGGCCTGGAAGTTCCATATAAGTCTTGGATGAAGTTTTCACTCCCCATGGTCAAAATCATCCTGTCCAACACCTGGCGGGAGTTTGCATGGAAATGTTGCTATCGTTTTTTTCGAACTGTGGCACTCCTAGCTAAATTCCTCCCACCTTCTTAAGGTGCATGTTGGAGGGATTGCGGAACAAACCCAGCAAATCATAGTCATGTGTTTTGGCTTTGTCCACAGTTATCAGAGTCCTGGCAGTTGCTTCAAGGGGAAAAAGAAGAATGCCTGGGAGAATGTATTGTGTTAAGTGCTGACTTGGTTCTCCTATCTATTCTTCTACACCATCATCTGCCTTGACACAGGTCTTTGCTCTTAGCATAGCTATTGGTACCTAAAAAGGCCATCACCCACCGATGGTTGTCGCCTGTTCCTCCAACTGTTCCAGAATGGCGATAGATAGTTTTAGATATCTGTTATATGGAGCACCTCATGTCAACAACTCATGATAGACTGCTCCAATTTACCCACAGATGGCAAAAATGGGTCTGGTATCTGGCCCAGGTTAACATGGACTTTGTCCCATAAGGTGGATGGGGTTGGGAGGATTCTGGGTGTCTACTGCCATGGAGGGGACCTTGAAGGGGGGGGATGCACTGCCTTCTTCGATAACATTAGAGCTACCTATTTACCATTTCTTGATTCTCAGACTTATTCTGTGGAAGTGTATAAAATTTATATTCTTAATGGTTGAGAATTGTTGCTTTTAACAGATGAGAATATCCCTAACATTTATGCCTGTTCAGTTGGGATTTGTCTTTGAAGATTTAAAGCAGACTACATTTTTTATGATGTACATTCTGTATTGACTATACGTGATGCTTCTTTCATTTAAAAAAGAAAAAAAAAGAACCTGAATCCTCTATTCCAGTGGTGACATGCATCGCAGAGAGATTTCCTAGCCTTTACAGATACAAGGTTAACTTTGAAAAATCAAAACTGATGGGAATAGGAGCAGTAAGGATGAGTGAACTGAAGGGACATAAATACAACATGGTGACCTCCCACCTAAAATACCTGGGTATGAGAGTGGGTCAGTCCCTGTTGTTGTTGTATGAACTGACCTGCAAACCAATCTTGGGGACCATAAAAAATAATTTGAGTAGGTGGCAGGGGTTGCCAGTCTCATGGATGGGGCGTATTAACCTCATCAAGATTAACATTCTCCCCAGAATTCTTTACCCACTTCAGATGCTACCTTTTGGTTTGAATAAGGAAGATTTGAAGAGCCTAGACAAATGGTGTTCTAATTTTATTTGGAAAAGTGAAAGACCACGGGCTAGATTAGCTCGCTTAAGGTGGCCCATTGGAAAGGGGGGGTCTGGGATTTCTTGATTTTGCATGATACTCATGGGCTGTGCAGCTTAGATTGCTATCGGAGTGGGTTGAGGATAAAAAAGGAGCTGCTTGAGTGACACTGGACCATATGGTATCCCACTCCCCAACTACTTCATATTTGAATCAAGACAATGTGAGGGTAACTAAGCATCTAACTGAAGACACACCACTGGTGGGACATATGTTCTCCACTTGGAAGAAAGTGAATTATGTGAAAGCAAGTGAGACAAAGTCAGTTCTCACCCTGATAGTGCAGAACCCATTCCTACAGTACCTGTTTTTGAGGACCCTGGTTTCTTGAAATGGGAAGCAGAAGGAGTGGCCTGTTTGGGGGATCTCTATCAGCAGGGAGGATTTAAAGAACTCGGAATCAGCTGGGTGTCCCCCCCCCCAATCATCAGTTTAGATATCTACAGGTGTGGGGCTGGGTGCAGAGAATGGACAGAATTTCACCTGAATCATCACCACTGTTTGGGGTCGAAGTATGCATGCTACAGAATAGACCAAATCCAAAACGAGCACTGGCAAGAGCTTACAAGAGACTGTGTAATCACACTCTAGATTAATCTGAAGGGGTCAAACGACAGTGGGAGGGAGATCTAGGCTGCCATATTCCAGAAAAGGCCTGGTCCACCATATGCAAACCGCATATTGTTTTTTTTCCAATTGTTTAACCAGGAGTGGCACACTAAGCTGAAAGCTTGTTTACAGGTGTGATCTGGGAGCACAGGGAAGGTAAGTGACTTACTCAGGGTTACATAGTATGCAAGTGGGGGCTGTGGGATTCAAACCCAGGTCTGCAGATTTGCAGCTCACAGCCTTAAACCACTGCACTATACTGCCTCCCTAATGGGCCTCTTGGTCTGTAATAAATTCAAAAAGGCCTAATATAAGTTCTTGCAGAGGATTTATATGCCACCGCATGTGGTAAATAAATTTCATACTTGGGTTTCCCTGATGTGTGGTAGGTACGAGAGGGCCCCGAGGCACTTACTTCCACTATTTTTGGACATGCCCAAAACTTCAGATCTTTTAGATGGACACTGCACATGAAATCAGTATTATGCAGGGGTTCTAGGTCAAAGAAGACCCTCTGTCAGTGTTGTTTTGTGTAGAATCACCAGACAGGGAAGACCGGGATCTCTACCCTAGGGTGGTGTGCATTATGCTCCTTATATCACATAAATGTATTCTGCACACCTCATGACCATCCCACTAAGGGCATGTGGCATGATTTGCTGAAGAAGATCTTATCTTTCGAGCACCTCACATACAGCCTGAGAGGATAGGTGGACAGATGTGAAGGGCAATGGGGCCCCTACCTGAATGCGCTCTCCCCTCTGGATGACGCCCTTATAACTCTTTCAGGATAGGAAAACTACTCACTGCACAGGGAGGTTGAGGTGGGTTGTGAAGGCCACAAAGGACAGAGACAGTGATAGGCTGAAGGCTCTTCCTACAACTGGTAACCGACACTTTAATGGATAGGTTATCCCAACGTACAAGTACAGTGTTGTGATAGTTATGGTTATAAAGATGTGTCTTGCATACATTTCATGATTTGAATGCTTATATGTTGAAATGTTCTTCTTTGTCTTATTAGATAGTTACTGTATAATAAGAAATTAAAATCTCTGACTTATATAGCCCACTGCGCAAGTAGCTTGGGGGAGATATGTGCCCCTTTTGGGGCAGTACACTTGTAATTACTACAGTTGGTAACTGAGTGCTGCGGGGTATACATGATTAACTTATAATGTATGGGGGCCCTTATTACTAACTGAAATTAAGCAGATTACAGCCTTGGCATGCCATCATTATGATACTGCTCTGTTGTTAACCCTTCTTGAGTATTTATTTATTTTTTGTTGACCGGGTAAGTGCACTAGACAAATCCTGCCTATTTTCAGGCACGACCTGGGGAAGGGGGATACAGATGAATGCCAACTGACCTTGAATCAGATTAAGCTGTTGGTGGTATTTTTAGTGAAAGAGGGAAATTTGGCCAGGACACTGGGGAAATTCCCCTACTCTTTTCGATAAGTGCCATGGGATCTTTAACATCCACCTGAACTACCACCAGTCCAGGCAGATGGGACCTCGGTTTAATGTCTCATCTGAAAGACAGCACCTCAGAAATGCAGCACCCCTCTCATGCTGCACTACAGTGTCAGTACTGGGATATTAACCCAAGTGCCAGATGTGGGAACTGAACCCACAACCCTCTGATCTCCTGGCCTCAGAAGCGAGTGTGCAACCTACTGAGCCACTGACACTGTCATGTATGTCATATCAATGGTATAAAAAATGGAATGCTGACAACATTCAATGTTCCACTTTGAGAAAAATGTTTAAAATGTTGGTATCAAATTAAATGATTTGCACCAGGCTATACTGATGAATAGTGTTGCGAAGAACACACAATAAACATTGTTGAGGAATCTTCCTGCATGATTTACGACTGCTTGAGGTAAGAATTCAGAAAAGTAATTCAATACGCGATTACACAATCCTGGCAACCCATACACTATAAAATATAATGTATGGTCTTTGGATAATAACCATGCTGAAAACACTTCTTGAGGTTGCCATGATATTTGGAAACCTCTCGAGCTATGCTCTCGAGGTTTACAATGATGTCATGCCAACCTCTTGAAGTGTTTACACCGTGGTTATTAACCAAAGACCATACATTATGCTCCATGTATTGGTTGATTTGGCAGCGAAAAGTCAAGATAAGATGTTCAGGAAATGACATGCTAGGGGCCAATTGTGTTTTGTAGACATACATTAGACAATACATGTCAAATGGTTAGCTATGAGACAATAACAAATGTTTGTGCATACAACTGTTCTGAAAATTTAAAAAACAAAATAAAAAAAAAGCCCTACCAGAGGTGAGAACATAATTGACCTCGTTTTGGCCTCTGATTCAGTCAACATATCAAGATGTTATACTTCCCTCCCCCTAAAAGACAGTGACTACTCCACCATTTTCTTTAATATTTGTTCCATGTAAATGTGATGTACCTCTGTGTCATTGTATATATTGTAATTCAATGTTGACTTCTGTGTAATTAATTCCAGGTCACCCCTGAAAAAGGGACGTTTGTCTCAGTAGGCCTACCCGGTAAACAAAATTCAAATAAATACATAAACATAGTATACAATCATGTACAGACCCAAGGGCGTACCTGGATCTATGCATATAAATCAGCTAACATTAATGGAAGTAACTCAACAATAAGGTCAATTAAATGGTTTGAAATTTTAAAAGTCAAAACAGTTAATGAAACACGACTTTTTATAAGTCACCCCTAAATCCACCTGCGACACCTACATTAAGAGGGTTAAAAAATGCAATCACAAAGGTCTAAAACCAAAATTGCAGAACAGGAAAAAAATGTAATTAATAAAAACGAAGAAAAGAACCTATGCTACATACCTGTCAGTAAAATCAGACTCATTATGGCATAAATTCAAGAGCATACAGAAAACCTGTAAAGAGGAAATCAGTAAAGCCAAAGCCTTAAAAGAATTAGAATTAGCCAACTGTGTAAATAAACAGAATGCAAAATTGTTCTATGGCTGTATTCAACTCATTATCAAAGTCAGCCCCATGACTTTCTAATGGCACTAGGTGAAAACATAGAAAACAAATACAGCATGATCAAAAACTGCGCAGGAAAAATGCTGAAAGCAGTGGTAGAGGGCTACCATAGTGACATAAATAACAAAATCAGCCCCGGATTCCCTCTCCCATGTCACTGATCAACATACTGAAGACAAATAGGCCCAGAACAGATCCCTGTGGTACTCCACTAGTGACCTCTCTTTCCTCTGATCCGATCACAATTCACATAACTCTCTCCTGCCTCCCTCCAACCAACTCCCACCCACCATTCAATTTCCTTAGCTGTTCAGCTGTCAGATGGGAGTATCATAAGGCAGGAAATACGGTTATGATTTTCCACTGCAGTCGGAGGTTTACAAATGTAAATCGGATGTACAGTTTGTGTTTTACTCAAAATTCTAGAGACACAGCAGAGCGGAAAACTGCATGCTTGCTGTCATCTGCCAAAAGGAAAAATTACTTACCATAGCAATGTTGTTTTTTTTACAAGGGATCCCTCGGTATGCTTGACTTATGCAGGTTAGCCAGCTGGGTTAAACTGCCCCAGAGATGGAATGTATGTAAATGATAGAATGGCATTAGCCAATCAGGTTGTAGTTGAAGACTGCTGCCTGTAGGTGTAGCTGTTACCGTAGTTAGTCAGATTCATTTTGGAGCATGTGGAGCAAAAGGCCCCGAAAACCTAACCCTATTCCAGATCTGCGAAAAAAAAGGAAGAGAAAGAAAAGGAAAGACTGAATGTTGGCAAACTATATACACAATGCTGCACTGTGACACATCACACAGGCTGTGGCCCTTCAGCAAGAAATTTGGCCTGTGGCAGGGACTGCAGAACCGTTTACTGCAAGGTTATGTGAGGTCAGGTGGGGGGTCAAGCATACTGAGGGATCCCTTTGAAGAAACATTACTATGGTAAGTAATTTTTTCTTCTCACCCCAGGAATCCCTCGGTATGCTTGACTTATGCAGATTATAAAGCAGTGTTGTTGGGAGGAGGGAACAGAACCTACTTGGGAAAAAGGTCCTGTAGGACTGCAGTGCCAAATCTGGCATCTGATCTGGACTATACATCTAAGCAGTAGTGCTTTGTGAAGGTGTGCACAGTCTTTCAGGTAGCTGCTTTGCAGATTTTGAGCAAGGGAATGTTCCTTGCCGCTGAGGCTGCAGTGCACCTAGTGGAGTCGGCCCTGAGGCCTTGAGGTGACTGTTTACCAGCCCTACTGTAGCAGAATTGGGTGCAAGAGACTATTGAATGAGAGATAGTTCTTTTAGAGGCTGGTCTGCCTTTGCCCACCTCACCATAGCTGAGAAATAGTTGGGTGTGAGAGGACCTGAGCTGCTTGGTGCACTCTAGGTAGTAGGTCAGTGCCCTCTTGACATCAAGGCTGTGAAGCCTGCACTCACCAGGAGTCGATTTGTTGTAAAAAAAGACAGGAAGAGTGATAGATTGGTTGAAGTGGAATTCTGACACCACTTTGGAAAGGAATTTCCTGTTGGTCCTGAGAACTACTTTATCCCTGTGAGATATAAGTAGTTAGGTTCAGCGCAGAGAGCTTGCAGTTCTGATACCCTCCTAGCAGATGTGATAGCCACCAGGAATACTGTTTTCCAGGTGACATACTTCAAGTCTGCTGTATCCATAGGTTCAAATGGGGGCTCAATTAACTTTGCTACACACAGGTTCACGTCCCGGGGGAGGGGGGAGACCTGGCTCCCTATGTGTAAAGCTACCGACTTTCTGAGGCCTAAAACTGGGATGGTCCATCCTGACCATGACCCCATCCCCCCACCGTGTCACTCCCACGGGCACTGCCACAGACAACGCTGCACATGTTCAATTTAATTTTGCTGCTTGCTCTGGCCATGCCGCCCCACCGTAACACCAGTAGCAAACATCCAGATTAAAACAATACATCATTCTGCTGCAGCAAGTTCCAAATCATGATGTACAGAAAGTTCATTACACGCAAACCTAAATTAAATTGTGATCAGACATTTGAGTGGCATGTATTGCTCCTCCTAACAGTACCATCCAACCCATTTACACTCACCTCGTTTGCTGAGCAAACTTCACTTCAGTGAGTCCCACCACCAAAACAGATTGTTTTCATACACTTCTGATCAGGTTCAGATACCTTAGTTCACTGCTGCCGGTCTCTTCTCTGTCAGGAGTCCCTCTCAGCTGCTGGCAGGCAGACGTCCTTATGCGCTTGTTTGCACTACTACCCAGTCTAATCTAACAGGAAGGAACATGCTTTACCGTGCTCCCACTGACATGCTTGTGGTGCAACACAGGCGCAGGGGTTGAAGTTGCAAACTGCTGTCCAGCCCAAGCAGCGCCACAGTGGTGCTGAAATAACTCACTCACGGATTAGCAGTCAGCAAAAAAAAAAAAAGGGACATGAAAGAGAACACAAAAGGCTGATGTATTTGTTTGTCTGTTTTTTTTCTCTTTCATCCACACCTCAGCCCTCAAGGAAAATGAGTATCATAAATTGTCAGTGGTGTGGCTCTTCCTTCCAGAAGGCACGTATAGGGCACTGTCCAACATGCTGGACAATAGAGGAACTAAAAAAACCAGCTCACAGAGGCCTGGAACCACATAACATATCTCCATTACCTCTTAAGGAACAGCCGACCCACTGGCTCCCATTCACCAGACCACCTCCACCAGGGAAGTAGCCCACACAGTCCTCGGGCATCTGGTACTGGAGAATGGCAGGTGGTAAGAAGGAGCAGGGACAGGTTCCACAGGTCTCAGCAGCAGTCCCCAAATCAGGATACATACATCCCAACGTTAAACAAATTTGTACCCTTGGCCAGTGCAATTAACAAGGGGGGCAAGCCTAGTCCAGTTAACCAACGTACAAGTTCGAAACAAAAGGTAAGCACTGGAGGCACCCCAAAGGAGCAAAACATCAGGGAAAATAGGAAAATTGTTATCGTCAGGGATTCCATGATTCAAGAAGTGGAATCCCACCTAACTCAGCACCCTGATACTCAAGTAACTACCAGGTGCCTACCCGGGGCATCTGCAAAGAGAGATACCGATTGTACTGACCATCTCATACACAGAGAAGGAAAGTGCACTGGCGTTGTTGTCCATGTAGGCACAAACGACCTGGCAAATCAGTCAGTTGAGGAGACCAAAAACCATTTATCTCATCTAGGGGAAAAATTATCATCACAATCGCTGCCTTCTCAGAGGTCCTACCAGTATGGGACAGAGGAGGCAGCACGCAGGAAATCCTCAAAGAGGAAATAAGGGACCTGAACATTTGGCTCCAAAACTTGTGCCTGGAAAAAGGATATCTCTTCATTGGGAACTGCAGGGAGTTTGTGGGACAGGAGTCTCTTCCGTTACGATGGCCTGCACCTGACCAAGGAAGGAGTTAGAACTCTAGGGCAGCAATCTGACATCTTCGTGGACCATTTAAACTAGGCACTGGGGAGAGGGTAGAAACACAAACACAATTCACTAACCTACCCCATAAATTCACATTATCAGAGGGGACAAACAAAGAATGGAGCAGGAAACAGGACAGGTTGCGTTCAGGGAACAGTACTGAAAAAAGGCTCAATATTGCAACAGGGCCCCAAAAGGGGGGAAAAGCAGGCCTGGAAAGTCATGTACACAAACACACATAGCCTAGCAAACACAATGGCTGACCTTACAGCAATTGTTGCATAGGCTGATCCGGACTGCGTTGCCATCACTGAGACATGGTTTAAGGACAACCATGACTGGGAGGGAACTATTCCGGGATACTACCTTTTTTGAAGGGACAGACCTGGAAGAAAAGGGGGTGGGGTGGCAATGTATGTTAGGGAGGGAATAAAAACTACCATGGCCCAGGACACTCACACTGAAGCCGAGGCTCTTTGGGTTAGTCTCAAAACCAGAAAAGATGCAGTTACTAGAGTAGAAGTATTTTAAGACCCTCAGCAATCAGCTTGCAGGGTGACAAGGAGATACTAGAATCCATTTCCAATATGAGTATTAAGGGGGATATAGTAATGATGGACGATATCAATTTGTCAGACATAAACTGGGGAAACCATTTCACTGCTACAACAAGAAGCAAAGACTTCCTTGGCACTCTGCACCTTTTGGGCTTAAGACAGTTTGTCAAGGAACCCACAAGGGGGTAATCCATCCTTGACCTGTTACTCACCAACAGAGACATCATAACTGCGACTGTCATGGATAATGTCTATGCAACTCCACTCCGCTACCGCTGTTTCCTATATCTAGCTCCTTACATAACGCACTTGCCCTAGTCTGGCCTCTGCCCCACACTCTCTACAGCACCTGACAATGCCACCTTCCTGGCAGCTCCACCCCACCCCCCCTCCTTATCCTTACCTACTCCCACCTCTTCTCTCTTCTCATTTTCATACCTCCCTTGCCCTCCCATTTCTTTTCTACCTAATTTCTATTGTCCTCTTCTTTTCCACTTTACCCTCTCCCCGCCTGTTAGAAATTAATCTGATATTGTTTACCCTTATTTGTGTAACAATTTTGTATATTGCCATGTGATACCTATGTCTTGACGTGGAACCTTTGTAAAAGAGCCCTGGGCTCAAAGGTAATTGTAATCCTAGAACTGAAATAAATAAAATAAATAAATAAATATCTAGGGTAGAAGTCAAGAGCAACCTAGGATCTAGCGACCACCAGATGGTGTGGTTCCAGGTTAAAACAGAAAAAGAAATCAAGCACACTAAAACTAAAATCTTGGACTTCAGACGCGCAGATTTTGATAAAATGAGGGAAAAGCTCAGACTTAACCTGGCTAAATTAACATGGACAGAAGAAGTAGATAAGTATTGGGCATCTCTAAAGGAAGCTATCATAGGACCATCAAAACAATGTATGAAATGTGTGAGTAAAGCCAAGAAGAGAAGAAAACCCCTATGGTTCTCCAAGGAAGTGTCTGCCAAGGTCAGGGAGAAACAGATGGTCTTCAAAAGATACAAGCAAACAGAATGTGAAAAAGACAAAGACACATGCAAGGAGAAACTGAAGGAAGCAGTAAAGCAAATCAGGGTGGCTAAGGCACAAACAGAAGAAAGGACTGCCTCGGAGGTCAAAAAGGGAAAAAAGACCTTCTTTAGATATATCAAGGAGAAAAGGAAAACCAGTGGTGGTATAGTCAGACTTAAAGGAGAAGATGGGGAATGCACGGAGGATGACAAGGACAAAGCAGAAATTCTTAACAGATACTTCTGCTCAGTATTTACTAAGGAAGAAGAAGGTTGTGGTCCCACCATGACATAAAAAAGTGCAGACAGCAGCAAGATGAATTCGGCAACTTTCACAAGGGGTAGTGTACTGAAGGAGCTATAAAAACTTAGGGTTGACAAGGCCATGGGTCCTGATGAAATACACCCCAGGATACTGAAGGAACTTAGGGAAGACCTGGCGGCACCGCTGACTGAACTTTTTCAACCTCTCGCTTGAAGTCGGGAAAGCTCCTGTGAACTGGAGGAAGGACACAGTTGTCCTTCATAAAAATGGTAGCAGGGAAAGTCTGGCAATTATCACCCAGTAAGCCTATCACAACTGTCAGCAAAACCATGGAAACCCTAATTAAGGAAAGAATTATATCCTTTCTCAAAGAACATGATATAATGGACCCAAAACAGCATGACTTCACCACAGGAAGATCATGCCAGACAAACCTAACAGATTTCTTCAATTGGGTAACAAAGACAGTAGATCAGGGCAGCGCTGTGGATGTAATATACCTAGACTTCAGCAAAGCCTTTGACTCGGTCCCACACAGAAGGCTATTGAACAAACTTGTCAGTACAGGAGTTAGGCATAAAGTGGTAAACTGGGTGTGGAGCTGGTTTAGTGAAAGGACTCAGAGGGTACTGGTAAATGGCTAACTATCAGAGGAGAGAGGTAACTAGTGGTGTGCCACAGGGTGCTGGGGCTTATCCTCTTCAATATTTTTATCAGTAACATATCTGTGGGCCTAGAAGGCAAGGTGTGTCTATTCGCAAATGACACAAAGCTATGTAATAGGGTAGACACTCTGGCAGGAGTGGAAAGGATGTGGACTGATCTTTAAAGATTAGAAAGGTGGACAAAAACTTGGCAATTAAATTTCATCGCCAAAAAGTGCAAGGTCATGCACCTAGGGAGGAAAAATCCTTGTGAGGAATACCTTCTATGTGGAGTGAAATTGGAAGCCACAATGCAGGAAAGGAATCTTGGGGTGATTATAACAGACGACCTGAAAACATCCAAGCAGTGCGAAAAAGCAGCGTTAAAGGCGAACAGTGTGTTAGGCTGCATAAGAAAAGGAATTACAAGTAGAAAGAGGAAGGTGATTATGCCACTGTACAAATCAATGGTAAGGCCTCACCTGGAGTGCAGTGTGGAGACCTCACCTCAGAAAGGACACAGACAAACTGGAGACAGTGCAAAGGAGAGCTACAAAAATGATACTTGAACTCCACAACAAGAGATACGAGGAACATCTGCATGACCTAAACATGTACTCCTTGGAACAATGCAGAGAAAGGGGGGACGTGATCAAAACCTTCAAGTACTTGAAGGGAATAAACAAGGTCCAGGTTCAGAACCTATTTCAGGTCAAGAATCATGCAAGAATGAGGGGGCATGGCATGAAGCTGGAAGGAGGCAAGTTCAAGAATAACACAAGAAAGTTCTTCTTTACCGAGAGGGTGGTGGATACTTGGCATGGCCTTTCACCAGAGGTTGTGGAGACTAGGTCAATCGGATCATTCAAGAAGGCATGGGATAGGCTCAAAGGTATCACAACACTGAATAGCAGTTGGGGGGGGGCTAGGCCTATGGGTAGACTAGATGGACCATGCAGTCCCCTTCTGCCATCACTTTCTATGTTTCTATGTTATGTTTCTATGACTGAGTTCCGCAGAGCCTTTTGGTACTGAGCAGTATATGCCATATATGTAAAGTGGTGTAGCATCAGAGATGCTGTGGTGTAAGACTTGTTACTCATGCTGTCTAGTTTTCTAGATTCCTTATCCGGAGGCTGGGAGGATAGAGGCACTTTAGCCTTCTCGAAGGCTGCAGCTCGTACCACCTCCTCATGGTCAGGATGGGTGCAGAGGTGTCCAAGATTTGTTTCGTCCAGCTGGTACGTTTCTCTGTTTTATTGTCCACATCTGGAATGGTAGTGAGATTCTGAAAGAGTCTGAAGGTGGCCTTGCGGAGGGACTTGTGCACTGGAAGGAGCAACCTCCTGGGGGGAGGGAGACCCATCATGTCAAGGGCATCTGCCTCCTCATCATCCTCAGTAGTCTGTTGTATACAGAGGTCAAGGGTGTCCACCATCTGCTGGACAAATGTATAGTGAGAGGAAAGATCCTTCTGACCATGAGAAGGGGAGCCGAACTCCTGAATTGGGGACACGTCAGGCTCTATGGGTTCACCCTCCTCTTCATCATCACCACCACCCTCTTCATAGAAAAAAAAACTGGCCTTGGTCAGAGTCAGTGGGGACAGGCATGGGAAGGCAAGCTGGGTCCCCTAAGAAGTTGCCCATAGCTTGAAAAGTCTGATACAATTGCCAAGCCTTAGCCATGTCCTCAGGTGAGGGCATCTTTGGTTGTAACACTGGTATCTCCCTTTGCTCTTCAGTGGGAGGGGCAGTGATATGTTTTTCTCTTTGTTTCTTTTTAGCAGGAACCTGCTCTGTATGTCTTTTTTGTTTGGCTTGGTCTGAATTGCTGTTGTCAGAGGCCTTATTCTCTGGGGGGTCCTTGGAGGACCTATCTTTGGACCTGTGATGGGAGGAAGACCCCTCTTCAGAAGATTTATGAGACAGGGAGGCAGACTGAGAGGCCATGAGTTCTAGTTTTTGGCCCTTTTCTAAACTGTTTTAGAGCGAAACTTAGTGCAAAGTTCACAGTTAGGAAAAATATGACTTGGATCCAGACACTTTAAACATGGATTATGGCCGTCCACCTTTGCCATGATTTGAAAGTGATTTATACAGTTTTTGAATCCTGTAGGTCCAGTCCTCTTTTTAGGTCTATCTTACATGCCAGTCTCATCAGAAGACCTTAAATATGGTTCCCTAAAGGGAAAAATACAAACGTTGCGGTCAGTTCCCAAGCATGATTCCTGTCAGAGAAAAAAGAAAAGAAAATTTAGTACTTAATGCGGTTGCCCCCCTTGGTAGTGGAACCAATAAAAAATAAATTTAAACTAACAGAATACAACATAGAAACAGAATTTGATGGCAGATAAGGACCGCTTGGCCCACCTAGTCTGCCCATTTCCCTAATACAGTAACTCCAGATCCTATTTGATCTGCAGCTTACCTTCTCCTTCCTACCACTAGTGTTGCCTACAAGGCAAATTACCTCCGAAAAGCACAGGAACAGGTAGAAAACTCCAGTCCGGGAAGTTGCCTCAGTTCCTGGGAACTGACACGAACTGAGGAAAAACACTAAAAAAACACTAAAACCCCAAAAATAAAGCAAAACTACTCTAAAGGCAGCAGCATTAAGAAAGAAAATAAGAAATTTTAAAGAATGCAACTTCTTCAAGTGATGAGTGTAGGAGAGAACTCTGGGGCAACTTGTTCAGTCAGGTGGAGAAATGAATCTGAATAACAGCTACACTTACAGGCAGCAGTCTTCAACTACAACCTGATTTGTTAATGCCATTCTATCATTTGCATACATTCCATCTCCGGAGCAGCTTAACCCAGTTAGCTAACCGCATAAATCAAGCATACTGAGGGATTCCTGGAGTGAGAATGGGTTTTCCTCACACAGCAGTTCTCAGGCTGTTTGTCAGTGATATCAGCTGACAGTGGATGTCATTCTGTGTTGACTTTCTTTTAACTCTGTGACAGTCGACTGCCTATCACTGACTACTACCAGACATTTTCTCTGACCAGCCTGCCATTTGAGACTGGGCTCTGTCATCTGCACATACTTCGTGTGTGTGGGAGTGTTTGTTTTTTTCCCTGTGATTTTTTTTCTCATAGTAAATGTCATCTGTCTGCCAGAGCGCTATGTCTTTGTATGAAGTCATTATGTGTGGTGTTGCTTATTGGCTGGTTTTGATAAGTAATTGAAATGTTTAAATTAGTTCCACTTTTACTTTATAACCAAAGAATCAATGTTATACTCATGGTCAGGGTTTTGGAGAAGGAAATCAGGATGCTTACTGTCTCATGGGGTTCTGGGACATGACCCATCAAAGCAGAGTTTTATTCAGCATTCCCTGACCACGAGCACAACACTGATTTTGCAGTTATGAAGTAAAAAGTGCCACTAATTTAATTATTTCAATTACTCAACCAAAGGGATTTATGAGATAAGAGTGAATCACTTACTGTGCAGCACACAAACCGCGACTCAACATCGCCTGGCGCAGAAGGGCAACCGCAAAGGACAATGACGGCCACAAACAGCGATGATCCTCAGCTGTTCAATGAACAGCTATACATATATTTATTTTTATGCAGGAACAAGCCCCCGCACCCTCCCGAATTAAAATAATCATCTGGGGGGGGGGAGCAGACTTAAAAAGAAAAAAAAATTCTTCTTTATCCTACTGTGAGACCCAAACCCAGGTTTCTGACTCTGTCAACAGTGGCTTTAGCCACTACGTCAAATGGCCAGCTCGGCAGGGTTTGTCCACACCCCTGCCTATATCCTAATATAGAGAATGTAGTTCACTGCTGCACTTGCTATGCAGGATGTTTCACTGTGCTTCAACAATCGCCCTACACACGAGTGGTATTATTGAGTTGCTTGATATTATTCGCCCATATAGGGTGATACCGACATAAGCACCCAATGAGCAGCACTACACGTGATGATTTCATACAAAGATACAGTGCTCTGACAGACAGATAACATTTACTACAAGAAAAAAAACACACACAGGCAAACATTCCCAGTCACACGGTGGGGGGGGATAAATGCAGATGACAAGGCCCAGTCACAAATGGCAGGTTCGCAGAGAAAATGTCTTGTCTGGCAGTAGTCAGTGATAGGCAGTTGACTGTTACAGGGTCATAAGGAAAGCCTTGCATCAGAATGACATTCACAGTCGACTGCTGTCATTGACAAACAGCCTGAGAGCTGCTGAGTGAAGAAAACCCATTTTGGCAAATGACAGCAGGCATGCCGTTTTCCACTCTGCTGTGTCTCTAGAATTCTGAGTAAAACACAAAGTGTGCATCTGAATTATATCTGGAAATCTTGAACTGCAGTGGAAACTTGTAACAGTGTTTCCTGCCACAGTGTACTCCCATCTGATAGCTGAGCGATTCTGACAATGACATGCATGCTGTCTCGCAGCTGGAAAGTCAAGCAAGGAGCCACTGACAGGGCCGTTCACAGTTGCATTGGTTTTCAATGGGGCCCCAACCTGCTCAAAACCTAAACAAGCACAAAGGTTTACCCTGAATGACCGTGGCAATATGTTTATCTAACACAATGACTAGAACACATTATAAATAAGACACTGTACACAGGCAAGGTTTTCATATCAATTTTATTACATTTCACCTTTAAGTAGCTTCCTTGTCCAGTCAGCGCCAATGGCTAATAGCTTAGCAAATATTTGAGGGCTGAGTGGGTTATTCTATAAGAAAACAGCTATGGCTATGTACAGTTTGATAAAAATGGAAAGTTTTAAAAGTAAAGCATTTGCTCCTGCTGGCTAACCTGACACACACCCATAGAAAACAAAAATACTGAATTAGAGTTATTTTAGTGGAGGCCAGAACATCAGGCTCCTACCTCTAGTACTTGCTGAGTCAGTGGTCTCAGAAACATCTCAGTCACATGGGACAGGAGGCATTGTGGGAACAAGAAGAGTAATAAACCTTGCTAAGATGGAGATCCCCAGGGGCATAAGGCTAATTTAGAAAAAAAAAACAAAAGGAAGGACACCCCAGGACTACACACACAAATTGAAACACTCTGCACAACGTATGTTTTTGTAATTTTTTTTTCAACTCTTTTTCTAGCTCTGACACCTCAAGGAACTCTCTCGGGCATCCATCTGTTCCCCCAGCTCTACCTCTGGGCCTGAAACTCCACCTTACTCCTGGCACCAGCCCGGCTATCCCCCCGGCTCTAAGCCCCCGAGGTGGGGCTGCCCTATCCTCCCAGGACGCTCTATCTACAATTTGGACTGGGCTGGGCTCAGCCCAGGAGAGGAGGGAGTCCAGCCAGTGTAGTGTGACGAGAGGTACATGGTGTCGTCGCCTATCCCCAGGGGCGGGAATTTTCTGCTTAGGTTTTTGGTCTCGCCCCCACCCCTCAGGCGGAGCCACGAGTGTGCAATGATGTCAGGGGACTTCTGTCATGGCTCTGCATCCCTCTTTGCATGCCCTAAGTGGTGCAGTACCTCCGATCTCCACCAGAGGCCACTGCAGTGCAGGGCAGCTCCTGGACCCCCCCCCCCAAGAGAGGAGAGCAGTCCTCTGGATGCTCAGTCCTCTCTCTCCCCCCTGCTGACCCCCGACGGCCCGGGCTTGTTCCCGAACCCAGGTCGCCAGCATGGCGCAAGGAGTGGCATCCAGCGCCTCAACCATCAGTGCCACTGGGCCAGACATTTTTGTAAATTTTGACTGTAGTATTTCTTTAAATTCCTCTTTACATGTTTCTTTGATAAAGCTCAAAATTTGATAGCTATCAAAACTGCTAAATCTCAAAATTTGATAGCTATCAAAACTGCTACTGTCTGCTAACATGACTCACCTCTGTTTTCTAGCACTTTATAATTTATTTTTTTGTGAAGTACTGTAAACATGTATGAATGATGTATTTTTTTAGCCTGTCTACTTTTGTATGTGACTGTAATGACTCATACTGAGTTGATCAATAAAGTATTTGATTGATAGTAAGCTGAAATGTGAGTCTAGAGTGTTAGAAGAACCAGCTGCTCTCAAGTTCTTACATTATTATTCTTATATGCCCCTTATAGAATTTCCTCTATGGAATAATCCATTTATTAGATATAAAAATGGCCCTTTAGAGGACCCAAGTTGAGGCAAATTAGGAATCTGAAGATTAAAAGAATTAATAGACAGATCCAAAAAAGTATTCGCTTTTGAAGAACTGGACATTTGAAATACAGTTTTCACTTCTGTATCTATCTACAATGCAGAGAAGCCTTAAGTTAACTATTTAGTGGGGTACTGACTGTTCAAGATTTTGCACATCAGGATCAACTGATCAAACTATCCACCTTCAGAAAAGGAGCAAGTGTAACTGATAAAATACTTTATCAGCCTAAAACTAATTTAACAAATAACTCTAAGGATCGATGGGGAAAAAAGAGCTTAAGACCTCTGTATCCATGGAAGAATAGAGCCAAGCATGGAAAAATACAAATACAAATACAATAACTGGGGCTCCCCTATAATAAGGATATCCAGTCCTTCTTTTTTCCATAATAGTTTTTATTAAATTTTCCAGGTTATAACAGATTACAGCATATGTTTATAGGTCACTTAAATAAAAGATGAAAGATTGGAACATTCTCATTAAAATGTAATTTATAATAGCACATGCAAATATTGGACAGAAAATAAGTAAATGGATAAAAACAGTTTCTTAACCAGAAAAAATTCTTAACTGATACCATTGTTATTATTCCTAAAAAATTACTCATAGAGTAAAACTTAGGCCAGTATTTTAATACATAACCCCACTCGTTGTTATCTATTTTCTTTCACTCTCTATTTCCTTTCCCCAAAAGGTGCTCAAATTCTATGTAAATGGCCTACCCAGCTTCATCACAAATGAAAACTCTATCGGCCTCTTCAAATCACACCTAAAGACACATCTCCAGTCCTCTAACTACTGCGACTGCTACCGAACCTGTTTCCTGATCCTCCCCCCATCTTACTTTATACTTATCTGTATCACCCAAAGTTTCTCTGGTCCTGATTGTGAGCCTTGCACTGTACTTTGTTCCATGTACCTAGCTTATTTTTGTACTTTTACCATGTATTTAGCTGTTACAGTTTACTGCATTGTATGTCTACCTTGATACTGTACTGTTAATTTTTGTGACATGGAACCTTTGTAAATGAGTTTCTGAATCAAAGGTACTATCCGAATCCTGAATAAATAAATAAATAAATAAATAAAGATGTCCAGCTTGTCAACCAGAGAATAGCAAATTCTCTCATTGTTAAATTAGAAGACCATCTGAGTATACCGCTCATTAATGGTGGGTGTGGAGGTGTCTTTCCAATGTAGTATAAGTCTTTTAATACTGAGGGATGCCTGTGAGACCCAAGTTTGTTGGTATTTGTCCAAATCTGATGATTCTGGGAACACCCGAAGAATGAAAATTAATGAGGACAATGGAATGCTATGCCCTGTAACTTCATTACAAATGGCTAGCATTCCCTTTCAAATTATTTGGATCTTAGGGCAATCTCACAGCATGTGTGTCAAACCCGCACTGGGGTGCCACATCTCCAACAATTAGCATTGCTTGAATTTCCTATTGAGTGTAGTTTCTCTGGACATAGGTAGTATCTATGTAGGATTTGAAACTGAATTAACCTACCTTATAGTTCTTTGTAATTTTTGATGGCAGATTCCCATACCAGCTCCCAGTCTTCCGCTGCTATTCTAAGATTAAGGCCTTCCTCCCACTTTCTTTTGGCCTTAATAGTTAAAGGGGCACTGTCAGCTTTTCCCCTCATTTTTGCTGCACAGTCTAACAGTGCACCTCTGTGCACCTATCACATACGCCCCACATAATGTCCATAAATGTGCCACAAGTGAAAATGCTTACCATTTTCTGTCTTTTTGTAATGTTCTATTTTCCAGGGTCTGACCGAACGTACCCCATCACCTGGAAGCAGAGGTATACTGAGAGTATGCCTCTGACACGGAGTCCCAGCACAAGCTTCAATTTTTTACATGCCCAGACAGAAAAGCTAAATGTGGCATGTATTACACAATGCTGGACTAGATTTGCTATTTTTTCTACAAAACCGAGTGCTGGTAGTGCCAGGAAATACACTGAAACACAGGTGCCGAAATCCCACGCATGCCCAAAAGCGGGCTGCTCCTGTGCATGCCTGGGATCTGTGTTTCTTGCAGCTTTCTGTGCATGCACGAGATTTCAGCACCTGTGTTTCAGTGTATTTTCTGGCACTACCAGCACTCGGTTTTGTAGAAAAAATGGCAAATCTAGTCCAGCATTGTGTAATACATGCCACATTTAGCTTTTCTGTCTGGGCATGTAAAAAATTGAAGTTTGTGCCGGCGCTCCATGTCAGAGGTGCACTCTCGGCATACCTCTGCTTCTGGGTGACGGGGTACTTTCAGTTGGGATGCTGGAAAGTAAAATATTACAAAAAGACAGAAAATGGTAAACATTTTCACTTGTAGCACATTTATGGACATTATGTTGGGCATATGTGATAGATACTGTAGGAGTACAGAGGTGCACTATTAGACTCTGCAACAAAAACGAGGGGAAGGCTGACAGTGCCCCTTGGTATATGTTAAATTACTGGTCAGCATTTTATATATGATCTCTGCACCCTTCTTAAATGAAGTTATACTAATCAGCTGCTCCCAATCTTCACACTCCAGTAGGGCACGGTCATTATTTAGAATGCCAGACCTCTTCAGAGACTCCCTTAATTGTAGATAAAAATGGAACTTGACGCCCATGAATTCTATATCTCTCTTTGAGTTCTTGAAATGAGAGTAGGATTCTAGTCTGTGCATCTATTATATGGGAAATTCTAGTGATACCTGAGCTTAGCCATTCTGTATTAGAAAGGTCCTTATTCCCCACTGCTAGATGGGAGTTCCCACAGATTGGCATTAAGTCTAATGGCACCTTGTTGGGATTAATGATACCGTTGATTTTTTTCAGTGCCTGCACAGAACCTTGTATGCATGGGTTATCCAATATTTTCACCTGCTGGGGAATATATAGATAATCAAAGAGGAAATTGGGTGTGAGTATACCTTTTTCTATATTCAACCATAAGGGTTGCAGTTACTCACTGGAGTTAAGAAATGGATTTTCGAAGTGTTTCAGAGCATATTTCAGTATAAAAGCGAGTTGGTATCGCTCCCACCATGGCAGTGTAAAACCTCCGGAGGCACATGGTGCTCTTCATTTGGAGATCCCTAGTCTGGGCGGCTTTCCTTGCAATAGAAAATTTTTAATTATCCGAGCAATCCTTCTAAGAATCTTTTCCCCCAACAAAATAGGCAAATTTTGAAACAAATAAGAGTCTTGGTGCAATATTCATTTTGATTGTGTTAACCTTACTCCACAAAGATAGGTTAAGTTTCCCCCACCTAGATAAATCTAATTCTATATCTTTTATTAAAGGTTCATAATTAAGGTCTACTGTTTCTTTTAGGTTAGTGGATATTCATAACCCTAAATAAGTAATGTTGGACTTGAAACGGTTTTTGTCTAGAATGCCCTCTAAGAGACTCATGGTTAGCAAGAAGATACTTATATGTAATAGCTGTGTTTTTCCCCAGTTTATTTTGAGTCCTGAAATTCTTTCAAATGCTAACAATATAGCATTCAGACATTGACACAAATGTACTGGATTGTTTATTGCCAATAATAAATCATCCACAAAAGCAAAGGCCTCGTGTTCTGTTTTACCAAATGTTATGCCTTTGACTCCTGGATGATTATTAATTGTTTGTATAAGGGGCTCAAAGGTAAGAATGAAAAGAAAGGGGGAGAGTGAACATCCATGTCTTGTTCCGCAAGCTAGCTCAGTTCTGGGGGACAGCATGCCATTTGTTAAAACCTGAGTTCCTGATCTATCGTATAACATTGCCACTCACTTAGAGAAGTCCTCCCCACAACCAAATTCACACAGAGTTCCTGACATATATGACCAGTTCACAGAGTTGAATGCCTTGAATATGTCAAGTGACAAAGTAACATAGGGCTCTCTTTCTTTATTAGCTGACTAAATCAAACTAAGCAATCTGCAAACACTGTCAGCCCCAGACCTATTCTTAATAAATCCCACCTGCTCTTGACCCACTAATTTAGTTATGACAGTCTACAACCTCCTAGCCAGTACCTTTGCTAATCTTTTATAATCAGTGTTCATAAGCAAAATTGGCCTGTAGTTGGCACAATCCAGATTACCTTTGTCTTTCTTGGGGAGCAATGTGCGGTAGGCCTCTCTCATGGTAGGAGGAAGGGATTTATTGTCCCAAGCTTCTTTCAACGCCACATGCAGCTGTGTGAGCAATAAGGAGTTCAACTGTTTGTAGTATTCCCCTGGGAATCCATCAGGTCCAGGAGTCTTACCTGATGGAAGATCTTGCATAGCTAGCTGTATTTCTTCTAGTGAAATACTTTTGCCAAGCGCTTCCCTATCTTAGTGTTGCAGTGAGGGTAATTTTATATTTTTTAAAAAGTCATCAGATTTATCAGATGATACATTCTCTTTATCCGAGTATATATTTTGGAAGAAGTTATAGAACTCATTATTAATTTCTTTATATTTTGTAATTATCACCCCTAAGTCATTTTGGATACCTGTTATGATGTTCTGCTGCTGTATTTTCTTTAATCTCAAGGCTAACAATCTACCTGCTTTGTCCCCGCCTTCCAGTATTTTTGTTTTGTTCTGAAAAGCACATATTCCACTTTTTGTGACAGTATAGTGTTAATCTCCTCGAGTAGCGATATTTTGTGCAGAAGATCACCCCTTGGTGTCATATGCTTTTTTGAAAGGTTGGATAGTTTTGTCAGTACTTTCTCCTTCTGCTCGAGGATTTTACCCCTTTCTCTCTTTCTGTTGGTTGAATTGCTTATTATTTCCCCTCGGATGAATACCTTATATACTTCCCAGACAGAGACATGAGTCGCTTCTCCTTTGTTATTAATTTCAAAGTATTCAGGTGTTTTAGTTTCTTAACCCACATCAGAAATTCCTTTTCTTTTAATAAGTTTATATTAAATCTCCATCTGTGGGATTTCTCCCTTAAGTCCCCTATTACCAAATCAAGACTTAACAGAGCATGGTCCGAAATAATAATATTGTCTATTTTGGCATCCAGGACATTCATGATCATAGAGTGAGGGGATTAACAGGTAATCAATTCTACTGTACACTGAGTGCTTATTTGAAAAAAATAAGTCTTTACTGGTTGGGTGAACTGTACGCCATGAGTCTGAAAGGCTTGTATCACTCAACATTTTTGGAGTGAATTCTTCGAGTTTGTGTTTATATGTATTTTTTTTTTTGTGGATGCTCTATCTAATATAGGATCCATTAACTCATTAAAGTCCCTTTCCATAATGACTTCATAATCAGTAAAAGAACTTAGAGGTGCCATCAGTGAGTTAAAAAATTCACTCTGCCCTGTATTAGGAGCATACACTTTGCATAATGCTACTCTTTGCCCATTTAATAACCCAGTTAGAATCTGGTATCATCCTTTTACATCAGAGAAACGTGCATTTTTACTCAACTTTATTCCATTTCTGATTAAGATAGCTGTGCCTCGCTTCTTTGAGGAAAAGCATGCACTCTCAGCTTGGCCCACCCAGGCCCTCTGCAGTTTGAGGGTCTCCTCAGGTGTCAAATGCGCTTCCTGAATGAAGGCAATATCCACCTTTCTTTTATTTAAATAATTTACAACTTTTTTCCTTTTTATCGGGAACCCTAGGCCATTGACATTCCAAGATACAATCCTGTAATGTGACATCTTTTCTAGTAATCCAATCCCTTTGTCATTCTTTCCCTACACAATTAACAGATATAATTCTTATAAATTACAGTTAAGTTATATAGCCAAAATTAAAAAGTAAAAATGCTATTATTTAGTGCTAAAAGTAACAAATCAAATTAAACTAGAACTATTTAGTTGTTATGCCCGCAGAATTTAACAATTTTCTTCCAAAGCTTATATTAATTCAAAACTGTTGTGGAAAACACTACAATTGCTATAATCTGTTAGTAGATTTCAGAATAATACACACAAAAAGGGTTGTTTCATGGGTAAACCAGATAGGCTGGGGTTCTACCTCTGTTGCCCAACATGTACCAGACTAAACGTCCAAGGTTCTGGGCATCTAAGGTGATGTCAACTAAGTGAAGACAGGTTTCCCCAGCTTTGACACTTGTAAGCATAATATTATTTCTTTTTTTTAAATATCATTTTTATTAGTTGAAAAAGCAAATACAGTTTATAGGACTTTCTGAAACCGTTTACATTACATTAAATTATATATCGTGTCTTGTCCTTTAAGATTAATATATGGTCACATTATCTGATTCATTAATTGATCTCAGCCCCTTAGACAATTAGATAAATAAATATCAACTGTACTTTCATTCACACATTTTTCCATTGTAGCTTAGCCTTTAAATTGCTGCCCTTTTCTACTTAACTCTTACATGCAGTTCAAGTATGTTACAAGTTTGTTTTCCTTGACTTGATGGATATATTTCCCCATGTTCTCTTTTCTCTCATAATTATGGTACAAAGTCCCCTTCTATCTCTGCCATGTACCATATCCACCTTTGCCATTTGTCTCAAATGGGCTTGATTCTATCATGTATCTCTGCTGTTAAACATTCCAACCTGTAGATTTCCAATACTAAAATTCTCCACTTGGAGATAGTTGGTATTGCTGTGGTCATCCACTTTCGTGTTATTGCCTTTTTGGCTGCTGAAATGTACAAGGGTAACACAATTGTGTACCATGATGGTCTATGTTCTGGGAAAATACACAGCAGGACCATCTCTACAGTAAGCTCCACCGTTTCTCCCATGTACTCCCTTAGTTCTCCTTGTAGGGAGCATCAAAAGGGCATCAACAAGGGACATTGCCAAAATATATGACCCAAATCAACCATTGGACATCTACAGTTATGTCAGCAATTACCATAAGATGCTGGGAGATATTTGACGAGGACTGCTGGAGAGCGAAAAAATCTCTCTCCATATATTAAAGGATGTGATATTTATGGCTGCTGGGGCAGATTTTTCCCACAATTCTCAGGTCACCTGTGTTTCCAAGTCCCTATTCCATGCCTCCAGTACAGACCCTGTAGAGTCTCCCATTTTTTCTCTCATTATTTTGTATAACCACCCTATTAGGCGATTCCATGTGTTCCCTGCTACAGAGTCTCTCAGCAAAGTCAAAAGATTGGGTGGAGGTGTCTGTAAGTTGCGGGAGATCGTTCGCTGCCTTAGCATAATATCATTTCTGAAGTGCCAATCTCTGTAATACCAGAACACTGCTACTCATAGGCATTAATATGATTCCCAGAATTCCAAATGTACAACAACATAGAGTATAGAAGTACACATAAAAGTGTTAAAATGGTGAAATAAGAATGAGGCAGGACAGACAGACAGATAGGAGGCTATCAGTTTGAGTCTGAAGTGGCCAACCAGATCTGAACGTCTTTTCTTTGATGATTTGGTCATAGTATCTATATACAGGCAAGCAAATTTTTTCCCCCTCCTTTCATCATACAGGTTTTAAGCCTATGCCCATATATCCATCCAGCACTACTGCCACCTATGTGACAGAATCTGAGGAGCGTGGGTGAGGCAATTTTATTTAAATAATTTATTAATATTTGCTTGTTGTAATACTTAGACACTAACTCTCCTTCAGTCTCCTTACAGCATAATGTGCCTCATACACAAGAAAAAAACTACTTACCATAGTAATGTTGTTTCTTCTAATGGAGTCTTGCTGTATTCTGACAAGTGTATTCTGACAAGTGCAGTATGACCGACCAGTTCAGCTGCCCCGGAGAAGAAAGAGTTAAACTCTATGCAAATGCACAGAACATTGAGCTCAAGTTCGGTTTTCAAACCACTGTCCTCGGTACATTCTAGTAACTGATCAGATTCTTATGAAGCTAACAAAAGAAAAAAAGTCTAACCAGACCTAAGCACCCACAGGGGCAACACTGCAATCAAAAGGGGGCATGTGAAAGACTCAAATCACTGATGCCCTAGAAAAAACAAGTAGCCTCTGATGGGTAAATGGAACTGTGCTGCAGAGGGCCACCTTTCCCCAGGTTCTGAAGGGGAGGCAGGGTGGGAGATCAGAATACAGCAAGACTCCATTAGAAGAAACAGCATTACTATAGTAAGTAATTTTTTCTTCAAACAACATGAAGTCTTGCTGTATTCTGACAAGTGAAGACTACCAAGCAGTGCCCCTTGGTAGTGGGCACAGAACCTATTTGGGAAATAGGCTCTGCAGCACTGCTGTAACAAACCAGGCATCACTCCTAGCCTGGGTGTCCAGGCAGTAATGTTTAGTGAATGTATGGACAGTCTTCCAGATGGCAGCTTTACAGATCTCAAGCAAGGGATATTCCCTGGCAGCTGCCACTGAGGCAGCAGTTCCCCTGGTGGAATGAGCCCTAAGGCTTGCTGGTGGGTCCTTCCCCAGCTTGTTGTAGCAAAATTGGATACAGGCCGCAACCATCTGGCTATGGTCCTTTTTGCGGCTGGCCTGCCCTTACCTACCACACCACAGGTAAGGAATGACTGGGAACAGTCCTTCCTTAGCTCCTTTGTCCTATCCATGTAATAACTGATGGCTCGTTTTACATTCAGGCTGTGAAGCCTGTGTTTGCCTGAGCTGGAATGCTCTGAGAAGAATACAGGCAGAGTGATGGACTGATTAAAATGGAAATCAGAGACCACCTTAGGTAGAAATTACCTATTTGTTCGAATGACAATTTTATCTCTGTGGGGTGCAATGTAGTTGGGCTCCACTGACAAGGCCTGGAGCTCACTGATCCTCCTGGCAGAAGTGATGGCTACCAGGAATACAGTCTTCCAAGTGAGGAACTTGAGCTCTGAAGAAAACATGGGTTCGAAAGGAGGTTGCATAAGCTGACCTATGCAGATATTCAGATCCCATGCAGGGGTAAGCTCCCTTTGTGGAGTATTAAAGGTGGAGCAAACCCTTGACAAACTTTTTGAAAATTGGGTGTGCAGCCAGGAAGGGGGCCCCTCCCTGCTGAAAGATAGGCAGAGACAGCTGCCAGGTGCGCCTTTAAGGTAGATGGTTGAAGATGCAATGACTGAAGATGCACCAGGTAATCCAGAAGTGCTGGTAGACCAGCCTGTTGTAGATCCAGACCCTGCTGGGAACACCATATGGAAAATCTTCTCCACTTAGAGGAGTAGGTTTTCCTAGTTGCAGGTTTCCTGGACACCCTTAAGATGTCCAGAACAGATTCATAGAGATGCAAGTCTGCATATTCTAGGCCCTCAAGAGCCAGGCCCTGAGATGAAGGGACTGAAGATTGGGGTAGAGGATTCTCCCAGATAGGATGTCAACAGGTTGTACCTCCTCGGGAGGCAAATAGGACTGGTCACCGACAGGGACAGTAGCACTGAGTATCACGGTTGTCTGGACCAGTCTGGGGCTATGAGGATCACAGTGGCAGACTGAGACCTCAGCTTGACTAGGACCCTGGATATCAGAGGGAATGGAGGAAAGGCATAAAGGAACCTGTTTTGACCAATCCAGAAGCAGAGCCTCCAGTGAAACTGAGCCTTGGAGTGGAGGTCTGCAGCAATATAGTGGCAACCGATGATTGTCTAGGGCTGCAAAGAGATCTAGCTCTGGCAACCCCCATCTCCTGAATACTGATAGAAGGACCTGCCTGTTCAGGGTCCATTCATGATGGCCCTGGCTGATCCTGCTGAGTGCATTTGCCAGCACATTGTCCTTCCCTGGCAAGTGTACAGCTGACATGGATATGTCCAGAGAATAGGCCAGAGTCCAAATCTTCATGGACTCTGTGCAAAGTAGTGAGGACCTTGTTCCCCCCTGCTTGTTGATGTAGTACATGGCGGTGGTACTGTCTGTCCTGACCTGCACTACCTTGCTCTGTAAGAGACTGGTAAACTCCTGGATAGCCAGGAACACTGCCCTGAGCTCCAGAAGGTTGATGTGCAAGAGGGACTCCTGAGGAAGCCAATTGCCATGGGCTGTGTGGTCCCGTAGGTGAGCACCCCAGCCCAGTAGGGATGCATCTGTTGTCAACACTAGAGAGGGGGCCTGGGGAAGAAAGGGAACCCCTGCTCTGAGGTTGTCCATATCCTACCATCACTGAAGAGCTAGCAGAAGGGTGGGAGATACTGGAATCAGCTTGGACAGGGGATCCTTCTTCTGAGACCAGAAGGATCTCAGGTGGAACTGAATATCCCTCATCTGGAACCTGGCCCCAGGGACCACAGCTGTGGTGAAGGCCATGTGACCTAGAAGCTGTAGGAAATACCTTGCTGGTCGAAGGACTTGAAGGTGGAAGGATTTTTCCAGATTGATGAGGGTCTATGCCCTTGTAGGGCAGAAAGGCCCTTGCCTGAATAGTGTTCAGCTCTGCCCCTATGAAGTCTAGCACCTGTACTGGGGTCAAGACTGACTTTTTTAGATTCACCAGGAAACCTAGGGACTGAAGAGTGTCCTGAGTGAGGTTTAGTGCTTCTTTCACCTGCTGGGGAGACTGACCACCAGCAGCCAGTCGTCTAGGTAGGGGTAAATTGAAACCCCTTGCCTTCTGAGGTATGCCACTGTAACCCCTAGGTGGCACTATCCCAAGGGCTACTACCCCTGCCTGCTTGGCCAGTAACAGGTTAAGGGGCCTGAGTTCTGAAACGGGTGCCTCCACCCCAAGGTCAGGGTTGGTAGTGGTCAAGCTAACCTGGGCACAGCCCTCCGGGACACTGTAACCCCCCTCTTTCCCCCCTAGTGGCCTGAACACTATACAATAATCACTTTCACAATGCCCCTGATACACCACACAAGTACCCACGCTGTTTGCACTTACCACCAGGGCTGGTTCTTCTGGCTCAACCCTGGGGACCCCCTGTAAAACAAGGTTATCCACAGCAAATAGCAACAATACAGTACTTTGAACACAAACTGGAACCACAGTCAGATTACATGCAGAAAAATTTAGATCTGATTTATTCAGGGGATTTGAACAAGGGAGGGGCGAAATCAGGTTAATTAGATTAAAGGTTATATCAATTAAGCAGTTATGCATGTGCTTTGAGTCCCCCCACACAGACACACCCCTGGGTACCCAGGTGGAGAAGAGATGGGCTAGCCAGGACCATTGCCTGGGGTTGGCCGGCATCGCAGCTGGTTGGGGCCTTGTGATTGAAAACACAACATGCACAGTACACACTATTTGTAATCTGGAGCCAGAGGGTTCAGTTCATAAAGGAAAAGAAACAACAAGACAATCAGATGACACACTCAGATTAAGCTGTTGTTTCAGGGAGCTACCCTGGTATTTACTCACGATAACCAAGACTGGACACAGGCTGGACAAAAATCGAGACTGCAGGTGGTTGATCTGGAATGCCAGGAGAAGCATGGCCCACACGAGTTGCCAAGGCGTCGTTCCTGTTCAAGTGTGGAGCAGGGGGCTGACCCCCAGGCAGGTCCCTCATCGATGGCTTCTGTGCAGCGGGTAGTCTGGCTGGGCCAGTCTGGCAAGGCTCAGACCGCATGGAGACAAATTCGGATGCAGTCCTTTTTGGGCTGGATACAGCTTCCAGCAAGCAGAACACAGTTCACACAGTGGAGAACTAACTCACGACCCACTAGCAGCTCACAGTACATTTACATGTAAGGGAATTCTACTGTAACAGGCAACGCGTTCCCTGGTCACAATCGCAAAGTCTCTGCACACACTGGGAGCTTAGGGGTAGCTGGAACTCCTGACAGGTCAATCGCATTCAGCAAAATCTTCGGTCTTCTTCAGGTTGAGCCTAGCCCACTTCAGTACATAGATACATAGACAGTGTGGGCAGATAAGGGCCTATGGCCCACCCAGTCTGCCCATTTGAGCTTGTAAGTTCAGTTTATGTTTTCCTAGAAGTCTGTTGCCCCTTACCCCTGACCTCCAGAATTCCTTTATGTCTATCCCATGCATTCTTAAATCCTGTGATTGTTTCAGCCCCCACCACTTTCTCTGGCAGGGTGTTCCACTTGTCCACCACCCATTCTGTGAAGAAATTCTTCCTCATGTTTCCTCTGAATCGTCCTCCCTCCAACTTCATCCCATGCCCTCTAGTCCTGGAACATCTTTTTTGCTTAAAAATAGTGTATTCCTGCACCCTGTTCCTCCCTGTAAGATACTTGTATGTCTGTTCAGGGTCCATTTGTGATGGCCCTGGCTGATCCTGCAGAGCTACAGAGGTAGCTTACTTTAGTCACACAACTTGGATTCAGTCCGAAAACAATTCTCTTTTCCCTCTCAGGGCAGCAGGCAGACATGCAGGCCAAAGCTCAGGCCTTTCCACAGAGACTGTCTCAAGCATCTTGCTTCTTCAGCTCCCAACTTAGATCTGCCTTAAACAGTAGGCAGCTTGGGGATTTCCCTCAGATCCAAAAGGTTTGGTTGGCTGACTCGGCTGTCAGTCAAAGCAAGAGCTCCCCCTTCAGTTGCAAAAAGGCACCAAAAGCCCAAAACTACAATTCCTATAGATTTTGACTTCAGACAGCTCCTGCAGTCCGGCTCCATTTTAGGTCCCACCAGAACTGATTGGTCCAATTCACTGTCCCGGGCCAAATGGTGGGAATAAACAAGACAGTACTTGCTGCAAAGAAGGCAGGTTAGACAAACTACATTATCATTAACACTCTAAAATGATTTTCAGCAAATAGTTACATCTTTCAACAGAGCTCCCTCTCAGATTAGCTATAACTGCAATCCAGGCAGCTCTTAAAGAGACAGTGCACAGAGGCACTCTCTAGAAATACATTTAAACTGCTAAAATGCAGGACACCAGCCAAGCAGTGAGCATTTAGGTAAGCTCAAGGAAGACTTTTTGGGAACCCCCATTTGTAGGGGGGTTACACCACTACCACTACCAGACACTTTATAAATACCCTTGGGGCAGAAGTAAGCCCAAAGGGCATGGCCGTGGACTGAAGGTAGTCGAAATCTGAGGTATTTTCTGTGGGACTGCCTGATGGAGATGTGGAAATATGCATCCTTTAAATCCAGGGATGCTAGCCAGTCCTCTTGCCTGAGAGTAGGTAAAATGGTAGCCAGGGTTGTCATTTTAAACTTTGGCTTTGTAAAATGCCTGTTGAGGAATCTGAGATCTAGAATGGGCCGCCACTCCCCATTTTTCTTTAATGCTAGAAAGTACCGGGAGTACAGTCCTTTCCCCTGCGCTGAGGGGGCAGAGGCTCCACTGACCTTGAGATTAGAAGAGTGGAAACCGCTGCCTCCAACAAGGCTGTCTCTGAGGGACTGGCAGGTGTGAATGGTCCTGGAGCCAGTTTTGGAAACAGCTTGAAGCTGAGAGCAAGACCCTGACCTACTATCTCCAGGACCCACTTGTCTGAAGTAATGGATTGCCATGCCTGGAGATAGTAGGTCAGTCTGCCCCCTACAGGAGAAGGGGAGGCAGCCCAGACAGAGCCCTCAGGGTGTCTGTTTAGTTGGGGTAGCAGACTGGGAGGTAGAAGCAACCCTGCCAGCACCCCTTCTGCCTCTCCCTCTAAAGAAGCCCCTGGCTTGCTGGTAAGAGGGAAAAGCTTGGGCCTGGTGGAAAGGTCTGGGGTATGGTCTGCCCCTGCCCCTGGCCTGTTGTTTCTGAGGAGTGGCAGCCTTTTCTTTAGCTGAAGCACTGCTGTAAGCCACTCTGTACTCACTCATCTTTTTCACGTAAGCTTCAGTCTGTTCCCCGAACAGAGAATTCTGGGTGAGGGGAAAGTCCAAAGCGTTATTCTGCGTGTCCTGGAATAAGTTGGTGTATCTTAGCCAGGAAAAATGCCTGAGAGAGATGGCAGATGCCGTGGCTCTCAAGGCTGCATCATTAGAGTCCACAGCCATATGGAACTGGGACTTTGATGCCTGTACCCCCTTAGTGACCAACTCCTGAAGATATGAAGAAAGCTCAGGAGGAACCTTTTGAGCTAACAGCTCCACTGACTCCCAGAGGGATTTCTGATACCTGGAGGCATAAGCCATATAGGAGGCTTGCCTAATGCCCAGAGAGGACGCCATGTATGTCTTTTTGGCAAGGGAAACCACTTTTCTGTAATCCTTGTCAGGGGGATGTGAAGCCAGAGGAATGCCAGCCTTCTCACAGGCTGCAGTCTGCACTATTCCTACATGTCTGCAGTGGCCAGATAAAAATTCAGTGCCACTACCAGCCAGAACTTATTTTCCGTCCATCTCCTTGTCCAAGGGAGGGACAGAGCTAGGAGTCTGGAGGATTTTTAAAGTCTATTTCTTCAGAGACTTGTGGATGGGAATTGAAAGTCATTGGGAGACAGGGAGATCCATCATCTCCCTGTAATCCTCTTCCTGTCTGTCTTTCTGCTCAGAGAGCTGTAAGACCTCAGCCACCTCTCTCATAAAGGCAAAATGAGAAGTGGTCTCTGAGACAGGCCTAGGAGGAGATTCATACTGGGGATGATCAAGGGAAACCTCAGGGTCTATGGGCTACCCTTCATCCTCCTCCTCCTCATCGTATTCACACTCAGACAAATAGTACTTCTCAGGATCAGGAGTTCCTGAAAGTACAAAACCGATATCCTGAACTGTTGGCTGTGCAGATGGTACCTGAGATGGTTCGCCAAACCCAGACTGCAAGGACTGCACTATGCGAATTGCTTTAGCAATTTTCTCTGCGATTGGAACCGCAACCAGTTGTTTGCGCAGTTCTGAACCGTAGACTGAGGGAAGTTTTCACAGATAGTACAGTCTGATCGCAAGTGGTCAAAACCCAAGCAATACGGACAGACCAAGTGCAGATCAGCCTTTGCAAATTGCTCCCCGTACTCGGTACAGTGCTGAAACCCAGTGGGACCGATTTTTCTCTTGGGTTTCTGTGACATATCCTTAAAATTTAAACTGCTTGACCGAAAGGCTTAGTTAGGCCAGTCAAGCAAAAAGCAAGTTTGTATTTTATCCAAAGTCGGCTTAGTTAGGCTCAGATAAAAAAACTAAAGACTTACCCCTGGAGGCTTAGTTAGGCCGGGTAAGAAAAAGAACGAAGTCCTGACTGGCTAACGGTTTAGCGCCAGCCGGTAAAAAAACGAGAAGAAAAACTCGGTTTTTGTAAGGGCTTTGAACTGGATCCTCAAACTACTAAAATGGAAACAGTAGGGAAAAACAAAGTTTGGTCTCCTCACGGTCGGCGAAACTGGTAGGAAACCGAACACTTACCCAACCTAGAAAACCACACGAAACCGAAGACAGAGGTTTGAAGAACTTTTACGAGAAAATAAAATGGTGGTCGAAGACTGACAAAACTCTTAATCTCAACTGAAGGCAATGAGGAGAAATCTCCGAGGCGTCTTCACTGGTAAGCAAAGTAAAGAATCTGATCAGTTACTAGAACGTATCGAGGACAGTGGTTTGAAAACTGAGCTCGAGCTCAACGTTCTATGCATTTACATAGAGTTTAACTCTTTCTTCTCTGGGGAAGCTGAACCAGTTGGTCATACTGCACTTGTCAGAATACAGCAAGTCTTCATGTTGTTTGAAAAATGCCACTTGCCAACTTACCTGTAGAATCCATCTGCTATTTACCACTCAGTAATGTTCGTTAGCCTACCTCATAATAGCGAAAGCAGAGTATCAGTAAGAGAGAAAACAAAAGTAAACAAATAGCTGTTTGTACATTCCCTTATTAAAAATTGCCTACAGGAACAACACACCAGTATGACACCAGGCTTACTTTGGTCCTTTATGTACCTATTTTCATGAAGCTAATGGAAACATTGACAAAGCGCTTTCATGAAACTGGATTTGTTATATGCATATTTCCTCCAGAAAATTCACACCACCCCATCCTCTCACTTGGCCTCAGTAAAGTCCCAGTGCACACTTCCCCTTTCCCTCGTTATTAGCACATAATTCTTATAGCAGAGAACAGTGTATAATCCGTATGATGCACACAGTGGAGCAGCAGGCTTCAAACCCATAGCCTGTTTAAATTTCTTATAATCTTGGACCTCTGGCTCTTAATCCTCCCTTCCCCTCTTCTCCCACCTAATCTCTCTCCTATTCCTCCCCCATCTCCTTTCTGGTCTAGTTTGCCTCCCCCACACGCTTGTCATCCTGCACTAGTATTAAGCAATGACTCTATGACTTCCAGCACATTATCCTCCCTTTTCCTCTACCCCATCCCTCCCCTGACTCTCCCACTTTTCCCTCTGGCCTGGTTTGCTCCCTCCCCTTCAAAATTTGTCATCCTGCACTAGTATTAAGCAAGTGTGCAGCCTCCATCCCCCTTGATATCCACTCCCTTCCCTCTTACCTGCTCTCCTCTCCCCTTCCTGTTATATTTGTTTGTACCCTGTCCATCTTTTCTGCCTTTGACTCTTTGCTATTGCTAAAATTCTTCCTGGCCTTGCATTTTATGCCCTCTTGTACCATTCCTACTTCCCTTTGCACTAATATATATATATATATATATATATATATATCTACACTTTTTTTCCCTTTTTTCTGTTCACCTGTTTATGCACTTGCTCTAGAGTTAGTGGGCCCAATTCTAAAAGCACCCTATGCATGTCTGGGTTGTGACATGCAAGAAGTCAGATGTCTCAAGAGACCCTGTGCCTGATTCTAAAAGGAGCAGGGCCCAGCTAACTAGTCCTGCAACTGCGACAAACCCACAGGTATGCCAAACAAGGCGTACCTTTCGGGTCTGCTGTAGGTCGCAACCCTGGTGTGAATGGAGCAAGTGCCCCCCCCATGCCTGGACCCCCCGTCCAGAAAGCCCCACAGGCTGCTGCATGCCCCGATCAAAGTGCCATATCAGAAGCCCACAACCCATAATCCATGATAATGCCCCATCCCCTACATGTCACCCATATACCGGGCATCCCTGGTAGTCTAGTGGCCTACCCCTCCCACCCGGCAGCAACCGACCAGCCGCTCTCTCTCTCCCCCAAGACCCGTCTGAGGTCGTCGACTGGCACAGCTCACCTCTCACCACTGCGGCCAGCCGCCGACTGAACACTGCAGGAGCGCAGACTGTGCATACAAGATATGTACAGTACATGCTCCTGCAGTGTTCAGTCGGCATCTGGCCACGGTGGAGAGAGGTGGCTGTGCCAGCCGCCGCCCTCAGACGGGTCTTGGGGGCGAGTGGTATGGTGCTGCTGGTGAGGGGTGGCCACTAGACTACCAGGGATGCCTGTATGGTGACATGTAGAGGATTGGGATGTGTATTATCGCAGATTGTGGGTTTCTATATGCTACTTGGTCGTACGAGCAGCTCTGCAGGGCTCTCACCACGATGGGGGTCGGGGTGGGGCTATGTAACCCTACAGTGGTCGGGCATGGGGTATCTCTGCGGGGCACTGTGGTATGGGGGTACAGAGGTCGGACCTGTGGGGTAACTATGTGCTGGGGTCAGGGCAGTGTTGGGGAAGGCGGCATGTCATGGGATGGGTGGGTGGTTGCACATGCAGGCAACCCCCAGGGGCGTAAGTACAGTTATGCCAGCTATGTGCTGGTGTAACTTTCGGTGATGGTTCTCCTCCGGGGGTTGTTGTAGAACAGGGCCCTGGGGGACTTTATTGCTGCCCTTACAGAATAGGGCACAACTGCTGCCGTAAACCCCCTAGCGTCATGTCGCAGGTTGTTTAGGGCATAACTGATGGCGCAGATCCACTTTGGCACAAGCAGCCTGCGACATGTCGCAGGCTGCTTTGCAGAATACCGAATGTCACATCTCCTAATGTAACTTTCTACTTGCACCATTTATTTTGGTGCAAGTCAAGTTATGCGAGGCATATCCCGTTGAGAATTGGTCCCAGTATCTTTATGCTATGCTGTATTGTACCTAGTTAAGTCCTTTTTGTATGTGATATCCTAGCTGTATTCACATTGTATTACTGCAATTGTACTGTATTTGTATGTCCCTCCAGGACTTCCTTGCAAATGAGTTGTCTCAATGGTGTTATTCTGGTTAAATAAACTTTGAATTGAATAATCTAACTGCAACTTTAAGCTTTTTAACTAAAATAATAGCAGTGGTTTCAGACTAAATAGCATTTGTGCACAGAAACATATTAATAACAGCGTTTTTAAATGTTCTAATTTCTCTTTTCAAAATTATCTGAGGAACAATGTGGGCTTACCTTGGCCCTTACTGCACCTATTTTCATGAGGTTAGTATAAGCTTTTACCAACTGCCATTCATAAAACCATATTCACTCTGACTATAGTTCACACTGCAAGAATGCAGTCTGCACAGTAACATAAACAGAGCTGTATTCACTGAGAGCTATGCTCTGTTGCAACAATGAAAGATTTAGTTATAGAATATGTAATAATCCCCTGGAGCAAAAGCAGTTACAGACTGTTTTCTGCCATCAACTGATGTTAAGTTGTTTGATATTTATTGCAAATCAGGTCGCTTAGGGGCTGGATTCTAAATCAATTTCTTCATTGTTGCTCATCTCCTGTGGAGTAGGGGAAAAGAAGAGACCAGCACCTGTTTGTATGTTCATTAAGCCCAAGTTTTTGAGAGACCGGAAGCAAAGTGAGGAGAAGGCTTACTTCACTAACCAATCAGGGCCTTTATTTCAGAAAGAGGTCAATAGTTCACAACAAAGCATTTCCTAGGCTGCAGCCATCGGTGAGTTAGGGCGAGTACTTGGTTGCAGCTCCAAATCCTCTGACAATGGTGTGGTCGGCAGGGATCCATTTAATCTTGTACTGTCACTGCTCCTGGATCTACACCTTATTCTTTGAGCCTTCAAATGCAGGATGAGGAGATGACTCTGCTGATTCGGTGCCCTGGCTTTCCTGGTTATTGCTGAGGTTATGTTTTCGGTCAGGGTTAACATTCCCATTGACAGCCAGGGAGTAAAGACGCAGGGTTGAGGACTTGGGGCTGCTCTCAATTGTTTTTTTTCCCCGCATAATTTTTGCCAAGATCATTGTCTATAGCTGCTCATATGTGCACCGCATCGTTCCGGCTTAACTTGGTTTGACTGCCTCGTGGGTTAGAACGCTCTTGTGTGGCACAAGAAGTAAAGTCCATGTGCTGTTTTTTTGAAATATGAATATCGTCGGGTCTGTTTCTCTGAGAGCGTCTGACTCTTCTCACACTCAGCAGTAAATGACATTGCTTCTTCAGCATTCGTAAAGGTATGAACATTTCCCTCTAAGTCCACAATGTTTAATATGGCAGGATATTTAAAGTAGTACACAAAACCCATTTTAGACAGAATGTGTTTTTTTAATAACTTTTTATTTATTTCAAGTTTGTTTCTCTATTAAAAGGAATTACAACAAACATAATACATTTAATACAACATCGCTTGACATTACATATATTCAGTCATGTACAATCATTCTGCTTTTATACATAAATAATCTGTCCATTGGGTAACTTCATTTTATTTCAACCAGTCTGTTTACTAGGGAAAGGGAATAATTAATTTGTCTCATCTCATAATTTCATACTACCATAGGGACTCCCCTCATCCTTGCCTTATGGCACAAAGGCAGGCCTATGCTATGGGATATACAGGACCCAGCGTCTCCATAGTAGCTCAAACTGTTCCTGTTTCTTGTTTACCAAAGCTGTAAGTCACTCCATCTGATATATATCCCAAGCACAATCTCATTCCACTGATCTAAGGAAGGGGTTTCTGCTGTTAACCATTTCCTGGTGATTGCCTTTTTTGCTGCTAGGAGGCAGATTATGAGTAATTTCTTTGAGTTTGGATCCATGCACCCCTCCGGGATATCTGAGAACAGAAAGAAATCTGATGTGAACTGTGGGAAGGGAACAAAAATCTTCCCCAGTGCCCTCTGTAGATCCTGTATAAAGGGTCGAAGTCTGGGACACAGCTAGAAAATGTGTCCTTGTGTGGCAGGTGAAACTCCACATCCCCTCCAACAGCTCGCCCCCCCCTTTCAGGTACTTTGCCGTCACTACTGGAGTTCTAAAACAGCGGAAGTGACCTTCCATGAGAACTCTTTCCACTGCAGTGACGATGTACTGTACCTTTATATAGGTTCTGAAGGTGTCTGTCCCAGACTTCACTCTATAATGAAGTACCAAGATCCGATTCCCAAGCAGCCCTCACCTTCTGTAAAGAGTCTTGTTTAATCAGCCTCAGGTCATTGTACAAGTGTGAAATCCTGTGTTCCAGTGGTTTTCCCCCTTTTAGTGCCCTGTTGATGTTTTCTATCAATTGGGGTACTGGTGACTCAGTTAGTAGGTTTGAGGATTGGGTGTTAATGAAGTTTCTTACCTGAAAAAATCTAAATTGTTCGTGTGGTCTCACCCCATATTGATTCAACAGGTCTGCGTATGCTACTATGGTACCCCCTGCAATAAAATGACTTAACATATGCAGCCTCAGTCGTTCCCACCTGTGATAGCCATTGTCTATGTGCACCGGTGTGAAGGAGGCTAGGTAGGGTAGAGAATATATTCAGGGCCTGCTATTGGTTAAGGTCTTAGAATTTATTATAGTTCTCCAACAACATAACATGTTGGTGGTATAAGGGTTCATAGTAATATCCCGTATGGGTATGTTATGGTGAACTAATATAATTTTATTTCAGGTTTATTAAATCCTCTCCTCTCCTCTCACCTCCACCTGTTTCCACTTGGCCCTTTATTGTGGTTGCAACCAGTAAAATATGGTTCTGAGCTGTGCTGCCTGATAGTAGGTTTTCATGTCCGGAAGAGAGAGTCCCCCCCTGACTCTTTGGTAAGTGTAATATTGAAAAACGTATTCTGGGTTTCAGGGATGCCCAGATGTATCTTGAAATTTTCTGATTTATGTCTTTAAAAAAGGAATCTGGTATAGTGATTGGCAAGGTCTGGGCCAGGGTATAGAAAGCAGGGCAGCACATTCATCTGGACCGCATCTACCCTTTGTATTAAGGGCAGGGGCAGAGATTTCCATCTTTCAAGGTTTGAGGAGAGCTGCTGCCTTAATGGGGTATAGTTTACTTGGAATAATTTGGCCGACTCCTTTACCAGGTACACCCCAAGGTACCTCAGGGTATCCAGGTCCCACCTGAATGGAAATAGGTCCTTAATTCGGGCTGAGGGTTCATATTGCATTTGTAGAACCTCCGTCTTGGGGGAATTAATCTTGTAGCCCGCCACTCTACCAAATTCAGATAGGTTCTGCCACAGCAGTGGCAGTGAGGTTTCTGGATTAATCATATATACTAATAAATCATCAGCATATAACGCTACTTTATGATGTTCCCCTTCCACCTCTATTCCTGCCACTGCTGTGTCCTGCTGAATGGCCTGAGCTAGCGGTTCTAAATAAATAGCAATGAGAAGGGGTGACAAGGGACACCCCTCCCTAGTACCCCGAGCCAAGGGTATAGGTTCCGTAACTGCCCCGTTCACTTTGACGTGGGCCATCGGTTGTTGATAGAGGACCATAATTAGCTTAACAAAGGCTTCTGAGAGCCCCGCCTTTAACAAGGCAGCCAACAGAAAAGACCATGTCACCCGGTCAAAGGCCTTCTCCGCATCTAGGCTTAACAGCAGGAGGGGTGTCCCCGACGGGCTGCTTGGCATAGGAGGTGTAGTGTCCTCTTAACATTATCTTGTGCCTGCCTGGCTGGAACAAAGCCACACTGGTCCATATTGATCAGTGAGGGAAGAATCAGTTCCAACCTTTTAGCCATTATGGCTGCAAATATTTTATAATCTATATTCGATACTGAAATCGGTGTATAGGAGGCACATAGAGTATGGTCTTTACCCAGTCTGGGAACAATCATAATCATGGCATACTGTACCTCCAAGTTGGAGGAGCCCCCTCCCCATCTAAACCCCCTACACACCTCGTGGAGAACCGGGAGTAGCTTCTCTTTGAACATTTTATAAAATTCCCCAGAGTACCCATCTGGTCCTGGGCATTTGTTTGTTTTCAGATTAAAAACAGTTGTCTCTAGCTCTGCATGGGTGATTGGGGAATCCAGGGCTGCTGCCTGGTCTTATGTTATGGCTGGTAGGTTTACCTTCGACAAAAAGGTCTGTATGTCCAGGGTGTCCATTGGCTTCTCTGGTGTACAGATCTTGGTAGTATGTTTTAAAGACTTGCATTATCTGAGACTGTGATCACTCCATATTCATGACCCCAATCTTCTAATTTGTGTAACTGTTGTTTGTGCAATTTTCTGATGAAGATGTTGTGCCAGAAGCCGTGAAGCTCTTGGGCCATCCTCGAAGTACTTCAGTTTAATGAACTGAAGTGCCTGCTCCATCTCAATGTCTATTAAATGCTTCACTCTTCATTTGGTGGCTTGTAGTAAAGGGTATACCCCCTCATCTCCATCCACATGTTGTTCTTGAAGGGCTATAAGTTGCAATTGTAGTGTTTCTAGCTGAGCTGCCTGCTTTTTTTTTTTGTAATAAGAAGCAGATTTTATAAGCTCTCCCCTAAGAACAACTTTTAGAGTGTCCCATAGTATACCAGCCTGAACTTGGGGTGATATTTCATTTATGCAACAGGTGTCTGGATAAACTGAGTGTGATAAATCCGTTTATTTATCCACATAGTAACTACATCACACTCCGTTTACCCACATAGTAAGTACATCACCCTCACCCCCGGCACTACATCCAGTCACTTTCACTTTCCACTTTCACTTATCACACTGAACTTTACATGACAAGGGAAAAAAACACATAAAGCAAATGTTCAGTCCTTGCTTTCACCTTGAAACAACAGTCGTCCCTCTTCTACAGTTTTTTTTCAAAACACACTTTTTTTATAAAATAGACCCACTCCACGTCTCAGCTCATACACCTCATTACACCCCATACCACCCGCCTGCCCGCTCACTTCCTTCAGCTTACTACCACACCGTTTTTACTCATCATTTGAATAGGGCAAATTTTAAAATTATTATAATTTTTTTAAAGTACCTCCATAAGTTACCATCATCGTCTGGCTCCATACCTCCAGTCCGCTCTGCTCTCACACCTGGACGTCATTTCTTTTTTTTGAACTTGTACGTTTTTTATTCGAGGCATAGATTATACACAGACAGTAGATACATCTTGAAATTTGTTCCAGATCATTGGAACACCTCAATTATGATTATACAATCCACGTACTAATGTCTATGTTGTCCTTGTTACAGGTATTCCACAGATGTGACAGCTTACAATCAATACCATTGTTATACTAACATCGGTCTTCTGGTCAAGTGATCACGCTCCAAAACAACAGCTGATTTCTCCATTCAACTGTACCCAGTACGCCATACTGCCTCCATATATAAATTTATATATTTTTTAATCTAACAAATAAAACTTATTAAAAATATTATAAACACTTTTAAACTTTATGTCTGTCTGTGTTGTCTTATAATGTCATTATATTTACTATTTGTTTACTGCCAAATAAAGGTTCAGTCTTAAAAATAAAATATTCAAACCACCTTAAGGCTTATGACTGTCTGTCTTGTCTTAATGTTTCATTATACTTATCATATGTCTAGAAGTCTCCTTAAAAAATAATTCCCTGTCAGTTTTCTGTCTTAGTTCACTTTTTGTTGTAGCACTGTTGTTCCCTCAGTTTCCTCTATATATGTAAAGAATGGATACTACCGTGTATTATATTTTTCCACTGTTAATCTCAATTTTGCCATAATGACCTCCATATCTCTAATTTGTTTAACATTTCTAAGCCATTGGGCTACAGTTAACACATTCTGGGAGAGCCAGTTCTGTGTAATCACTTTACTGGCTGCTACGACTAGCATTAAAAATAAATATTCTTTTCCCTTAGTTCTAATTTCTAATGGAGTACATGCAAGAAACATGTGATGAAATTCCAAAGTCTGAGCCAAATCCAGTATTTTTTGAATTTCCCTTGCAACTAGAGACCAGAAGGACTGAATTTGAGGACATGCCCACCAGACATGAAAATGGGTACCTTTTTGTACGCACCCTCTCCAACATTCATCTGTTGGGTATTTAGAGTAGTATTTAGAAATGGTAGGGGTAATAAAAAAGTGAGTTGACACCTTCCAATGAAATTCCCTCCACACTACTGAATTTGTTGTTTTTGATTGGTTTACCCAGATCTTTTCCCATTGTTTATCTGTTAGACTTTGTCCCCCCCCTCCTCTGTCCATTTATTCTGTATCCTTTGGATAGCCAGCTCAGATAAGTTATCATCCACCTTGGAGTAAAATAAAGAAACCAGGTGTTTTAAATCTCCCATCTGAGCTTTACTTCTCACTGTGAGTACACCATCCTCCACCTGTGCATGCAAGGAGAGAACCCTTCCTAATTGATTAACATAGTGTCGAAGCTTTAAATATTTATAAAAATCTGTGCATTGGAGGTTGAACTCTCGCTGCAGGGTGCCAAACAACTTGATCTGGCCCTTCTCCAAGAATTGTGTCAGGAAACTTAGGCCTTGTTGTTTCCATTTGATCAAGATTGGATCTTTTGGACTACTGGGCATAAAATTGGGCAGATATTGTAATAGAATATAGGATCATATATAATTAGGTATACCCTGTACTGCCCTAATTTTTAACCAAATTGCAATTGTATGTCGGGTCCATCTATTTTTAATAATATTAAGATGCCTCGGTAGTATTATCCAGGGTAATATGTCTAAGGGATACTCCATCCCCATACTTTCTTTTAATGTGCACCACTGTGTGCGCCTTGGACCCATTATGATTTTAACCAAAGGAACCACCTGTGCGGCCCAACAGTACCTTTGTACATCTGGTAAGCTCTGTCCTCCTCTATCCCTGTTCCTCTGAAGTAGCGATTTACGGATTCTGGGTTTTCGTTTTGCCCAGATGAAATTCGTGATTTTCTGCTGTATTTGGTTTAAGTCCAACTTAGGAATATAAATTGGCAATGAAGCAAAGAGGAAGAGTAACCGGGGTAGCACGTTCATTTTTATAATTGAATCCTATTAAAGAGTGCTAATATTAAATTATCCCATCTACCCAAATCTGTATTTATTTGTTGAAAAAGGGGACCATAATTATATTTGTATAAACTGACTAAATGTTTGGGGATCCATATACCTAGATAACGAACTTTATCCTTGACCCATTCGAAAGGAAAGTTGGTCGTGGTCAATTCATCTATTCTTCCCTTTATTAGTAATGCTTCTGATTTTTCTAGGTTTATTTTAAACCCAGAGATACCCCCATATGTTCTAACCTCCTGGAGTATATTAGGGATGGTTATTAAGGGATTCTCCACAAAACGTAGAGCATCATCTGCATACATCGATGTTTTACAATCCATGTTACCCATCTTTATACCTTTTATATCTTGAGACTCCCTAAGGGCAATTGTCAGGGGTTCCAAACTTAAGGCAAAGAGCACTGGGGATAATGGACATCCCTGCCTTGTTCCACGCTCCAATTTTATTTCCTTGGAAATTGTACCATTAACCCTCACTTTAGCTGTAGGGTCTGTATAGCACAAGGAGATCCATTGTATGAATTTTTCCCCCTAACCCCCTTTTTTCCAGAACTACCCGAAGGTAGTCCCAGTTCAGACGATCAAATGATTTTTCTGCATCTAGAAAGAGGGCAATTTGTGCTGTCTTAGTAGTTTGGACTATATGCCAGGACATAAAGTAATTTGCGAATGTTGTCCGAAAGGTGTCTGTTCAGTATAAATCCCGTTTGGTCCGGGTGTACTAAAAACTCTATACATTTTTGTAATCGGTTTGATCGCATTTATTTGGAGCCTTGCCTGGTTTGGGAATAATGCTAATCAGAACCTTTGTCCATGAGTCTGGTATACGCTTCTCCTGTAGACAGGCATTAAATACAGTGGCAAGGATAGGGGTTACAATGGTAAATTGTTTGTAAAATTCAGGGGGAAAGCCATCGGGTCCCGGGGATTTACCAGTAGGGAGGGAGGCAATTACTTCTAGGATTTCTGTATAAGAGATAGGGGCATTCAGAGTTTCTCTAGAGGATTCCTCTAATTTGGGTATTGTTAACTTTATCAGATATTGTTCCATTTCCCTTCTAACCATTGATGGATTTCTATCTTCCTGATATAAGTGCTAGTAAAATTGTTGAAATTGGTTTGCTATATCAATGGGATTACACCAAGGTTTGTCGGGATATGTTGGATTATGAATCGTTGCTACCATGGGGTCTGCCTGGGCTTTCCGTAGCCTTATAGCCAGCAACTTAGCTGCACATCCCCCGGTATCATGGTATTTTTGGTTTAAAAATCTGAGCTGCCCTTCCACTCTCTCAGTTTCTAATTTTGATAGTTCTTCTCTCTCCTGTCTCAACTGCGTCCAGATTTGTTTATCTGTGGGGTTCTGTTTGTGACGACTCTCTAGGTCGTGTATTGTAGTTAAATGTTTCTCCACTGTTATACGGGCTAATGTTTTATTGAATGAAGCTAACGCTATGAATTCCCCCCTACACACCACCTTCAGGGCCTCCCATGTGGATAGTGGAGAACATTGTTGCCCTATATTTATATCATAAATTTCTTTGATCGATCTTGACATTTTTTCCACAAAGGATTTATTATTTAATTGAGAAACATTCAGCTGCCATAATTTGGTTACATTAGCCATTGGATTAGCCCACTTACTGGATATTGGGGCATGCTCTGAAATAGTGATGTGTTGTGTATTTTGGATGACAGTATCCTGTGCATATGTCCCTTTGTGGTTAAAAAAAGATCAATCCTTGAATAAGATTGTTTAGCAAGGGGAAAAAAAAGTATAGTCTCTCTCTCCTTTGTGTTGTCCAAATCTCAACCAGCCTCATCTCTTGTATTAGTAAGTTGAGCATTTTAGCTGCTGTTTTATCATGTGCCACTGCACTAGATGCTCTATCCAATGATGCTAAAGGTGCCACATTAAAATCTCCTCCAATAATCACCTGACCTGAAGGCAGCATGGCCACCTTATGGAATATTTCTTTCAAAAAATAATGAGGATGAATATTAGGGGCATATGTTAACCAGATGAATTATCTCCCGTATATTGAACCTGTGACCCTCAGAAAGCGCCCCTCCCAACCCTCCTCCACAGAATTTACCTGGAATAGAGATCCCCGCCTGAAAAGAATAGCTACCCCCGCTTTTCTTCCATTCGCCGAGTGAGCTGCCTCGACCCTACCAACCCATGCTCTACATAATTTAGCGTGTTCTTGGGGACCTAAATGTGTCTCGTGTAAAAATGCTATCGAGCATTGCGATCTGTTACGTTCGCTTAGTATTCTAGAATGCTTGATAGGGGAGTGTATCCCCTTAACATTATAAGTAATTATGTTAATGTCCCCCATTATAACCTATAAGAAAAATAAGAAAGGAAAATTCCTAGACCAGGTACCACCCCAGAATAGCCATTCCTCTTTTTAAAGTATATGAATTCAGAGACTTCCTTAGTTAATAATAACCAACAACAGACAGACCAACAGTTTCTCATATTCTGGATTAGAACTTGTCTCCATCTAACTGTTATGGAGATTAAAACCTTAAAACTATAACAAACCACACTATCTAAAAACAGAATTAACTTATCTATAAACTGCTGCTTCTGAAATAAGCAGCCTTTCCACCCAACCGTTGTGCTCCTTATTTGACTTCTACAGTGTATTGTTACCCAATTATGGTACACCAAAGATGTTAATACATGGTGTTGCGTGTGATCCCAGAACCACCACAGTAGCCCAAATATTAGTATCAGCACGCCTTGTGCATAACGCGCAGCATACATGTAATTGAGCTCCATGCTTGGCTTTAGGCACCTCGCTGTCCCAGCCACCACAACAAATATATTCACCCTATCAAACCCTACTTAAAGGGTTATTATTAATTCATTATCCCCCCCATCTTTATGAATTCCCACTACAGAACCATCAGAACCTACAAATTCACCCCCAGACTCCCCATCCCCCTTTCCATTATCAACTCAAAATTACCAGGTGCATCATATATGTTGAAGTCCTTCGGGATTGAAGAGAGTCTCGAATATGGAAAATAAAAAAAGTATGTGGAGTCTCCATCGGTCTTTAGGCTGATTTGAGCCATGAACTGGCCACATCTGTTAATACGCAAGCTTCTTCAGCCCCAATACGTGCATTGGCCCACGCAGGCAAACAAAAGTTAACCATATACAGTCTAAGTCTCAATTAAACCAGCAGCTTTGAGATTTGTAAGTCACCTGGGTTTTGTTGCTTTTACTCCGTTAGCAATGGAAGGAGGAAAAGTTTTTTCCATTTTTCTTTTCAAGATTTTCTGCACCTCAGGGGCTGTTCCCGGTGGCAGCAACCAAGGAAGTGATCTCTTGCACCCTCTATTCAGGGTCCCCCATGGCGATTCCCGCAATTGTTGTTCCAGAATCTCCAGCTCTCTATTCAGGACCGGAATGTTCAGTTCCGACAGGTGTGGGGCCGCTTCTGCCAGTGAATTAAATATTTTATTCCCTGAGTCTGAAAGGATTTTGATCTTTGCAGGGAAATTCAATTGCGCTCTGATGTTGTGCTTTTCTTTGAGCTCCTTCACTATGCCTCTGATCTGTGTTCTCTTGGCTTGTATTTCTGCTGAAAAATCATGGTTGAAGTAGATATTCTGGCACTCAAATTGGAGATCTTTATGTCTCCATGCTTCCGTGAGGATATAGTCCTTTTTCTGGTAGTGTAGCATTCTGATAATCCACGAGCAAGGTCGTGCTTTAGGATCCATCGGCATTGGGCCAAGGGAGCGGTGAGCCCTTTCAATTGTTAAAAGCAGATCCGGTGGTATTTCAAGATTTTTCTTCAAAGGATCAACTATGAAATCAGCCGTGGTTGGGTAGCCTGTCTCTGTGCCCTCTTTTATGCCATGGATACGAAAATGATTTCTCCTGTCCCGATTTTCTGCATCTTCGAGCCAGCTATGAGTTTGTCGATCCCTTTGCAGCAGGTACAGAAATATTGAGCTATGGGTATCTTGGGTGTCCATGAGCTCTGATATTTTGCCCTCATTTTATTGAATTTTTGAATTGACAGATTTAAGATCCATCCTCATATCTGCTATATATGATTCTATCTTGTTGACTGCCTTAAGTATTTTAGATAAGGCTTTATCTGTTTTGGTTAGTCATTCCTCTTCAATGTCGTTGTCTGGTTTCCATGAGGACTCTGAGGCTGTACGGAGCCTAGGTACCGCTGCATGCCCTGCAATCTCCATCTGTTTCATTGTCAATTTTGTAGCTGATTTTTTATTCCCTTTCGGGCGTATTGTTTTCCCCGGCATAGGTCGCGCAATAGGGAAGTATTTAAAGCCTGCGAGTACCCGAGATGAGGGAGGATTAAGTCCAATTGCTGTTTCAGGGCTGGGAGCCTGCCACCATTGCCACTACATCACCGGAAGTCCTGGACATCATTTCTAAGCATCTCCTTCCTCTCACACTCAGACACTGCACTTTAAACCTTCAAACTACCACAGCAGCACCTCTCTTACTCACGCTGCATAAAACCATCAAAAAAAAAACCAAATAAATCCTCCCCATCAATGCCTGAAGTCAACAGCAACACTATTCAAGATCCTAAATTAATTGCTGACACCTTCAACGTCTCATTCATAGACCTTAAGAGCATAGTGTCCCTCTGACTTCCTCACTAGCCCCACCCTCCCTGGCAACACACCCAATTCTCCACCGCCACAAATTGTGTCTCCCTTCTACTTCAAACGAGTCACACTGGCCGAATCTAGAAACTACCTCCGGAAGGTGCTAGGAAAATTGAGAACTAGCAGTGACACCCTGGATCTAAAACTCCTCTCCCTCTCACTAGAAGCCATCCTATCCCCCCATACCAAACTCCTAAACCTCTCGCTCACCCTCAGACAGTTCCTGCAGATCTGGAAATCTGCTGATGTCACACCTGTGCACAAAAGTGGCAACAGGTCCCTCCTTAACAACTACCTCCCCATCTCAATCCTCCCCAACTCTCAAAGGTACTTGAACGCGTTGTGGCAGACCAACTGTCTGATTACATTCTAAAATACAATATCCAGTGCCCTAAGCAGCATGGCTTTAGGAAAGCCCATAGTACTAGCACTGCCTTGCTCGAATTTACAACCCACATTCAAAAGTTCTTTGACTTGGGACAAATGCTTGGTGCAGTGTTTACGGACTTGACCAAGGCGTTTGAGACCATTAATCACCACCTACTGCTGAACTCACTCCCCACTCTTGGTTTCTCCACCAAGGTCTCCCACTGGTTTTTGAGCTACCGGACAGGCAGAAGCCAAAGAGTTAAGATAGGTGTCTCCCTATCTGACAGCCTCTCTGTACATTCAGGGGTACCCCAAGGGTCTATCATTGGGCCTCTGCTCTTCAGTCTGTTCATCAATAACCTCCCGTCAGCTTGTCTCAACAACATGATACTCTATGCTGATGATGCAGTCCTTTTCTCCTCCCACTCTGACCTCCTCTCAAAGGACCTCCAGACCAACTTTAGCCTTGTCAAAACCTGGTTTGAACAACACAAACTGCTGCTGAACCACAAAAAAACTAAAGCCATGTTGTTCCATACCCCCCCACAGCAAGCATAAAGCCTACAACCTCACCATACTCAACAAAGTCCACATCCCACTTGAACTTGTCCCCGAGTTCAAATACCTGGGTATCACAATTGACAGCTCTCTCTCTCTCTCTCCTACAACTCACACATCAATGACATCTCCAAAACCATAAAGACCAGAACTGGGCTCTCTATCGCCATCGGTACTGCCTCACACCTGAAACAATGCGCACTTCCATAACCAGCTCTGTCCTGTCGGTCATTGACTATGGCCTCACCTTTTACGGGTCTGCTACCTCTACCAACTTAAAAATAATTAAAAATTGCTCTGAACAAGTGCTGCCGTCTTGTCACGGGTGCTGATAAAAGAACCCACACCTGTGATCTTTATACATTTTTGAACTGGCTCCACCTCCAAGGGTGAATTGCCTACCAGACTTGCCTCCTAGCTAAAAAAATCTGCCTTGACCTCACACCACCTTAATCAAAGACCCACATTGTGGCCACCACTCATACCTGTAGCACCCGCAGCTCTAACAAAACCTCCTTTATGGTTCCCTTCTGCCGAACCTCTCAAGCCCAGTGGTACTTCTACGCTAGGGCTCCTTCACTACTGAATGGTCTCCCACCAGATGTCTCTGCAGAGAACAAACTTGGCTGTTTCAAGTGCAAGCTTCTGTTCCACCTTACTGCACCAATAGCTGCAGCTGCGATTGTTTCCATTAGGCCATCCTACTCTTCCTTACACCCCTCCTCCCCCAGTTCACTTTGCACTTTTGTTTCCATCTCACCTCTCTTTTCCTGCAACTTTCTTTCTACCTGACTGCCTCTTCTGCCTTTTTCCCCTCAACCCTGTACTCCCTGACCCACTCTACACCACTGTTTTCTCCTTTTCTTTTTTTCTCCCGAGTCATTAGAACATAGTACCCCCTCTCTTCCCCCTCCTACTCTCTCTGCCTTTTTCCTCTCCTCTCTCTGGTCTTTTGCCTCCTTCATGTTTCTGCTTTTCCTTGCCCTGTGTTTCACCCAGACTTGATAGCTACATTTTACTATTGTAATTTTTCCATTCTGCTGACAAAGCCTCATCTGGTTGCACACTGTTATTTTAGTATACTGTTGTCTGTGAACCACACTATTTTTTGTATCTTTTTATTAAGTATTCCCCCAATTGTTTACGGATTCATATTTTTATCTAACCTTTAAATTTTGACGTGGGACCTTTGTAAAAGAACCATTGGTTCAAAGGTGTTAATCTGAATAACAATAAATAAGTGAATAAAAAGGAAAAAAAGAAAAAAGAAACCGGTAAACTGCACTTTTTTCACATTGTCCTCCTCTTCTCTCACAGTACAAAAACCTGCTCACTAACACGCGATGCCATTTTATTTCCTACAAAAATAGAAATCAGAACCTGACCACCAATTAAAAGACACCTCAAGTACGTTCCCTGCGTCAGTGCACTACGGCATTCATAGCAACCACTACACAAAGCGGAGCAATACTGTTCACTAACACTGCAACCAGGTGAAAGGTACTCTTTTGCAAATAAGCCCCTAAACTAAAATAAAAAAATAACAATACAAATAAAACAAACTATCACACCACATCCTCTCCTGTTGCATAAATCAAATATGTGAAGGAGTAGTGTGATAATGGATTATCTAGTACAGTTGCCAGTAACCTCTCATACTCTCACTTGTGCCTTCAGCACTCATGAGGTTACTTGAGGTCACTGGCAACTGTACTGGATAAATCCATTATCACACACTGACCCCCCACATATCTCTTATATATTATCTGAGGGATCCTCTCAATAATCATGTCCCTGAATTCTTTAAGGTTTACTAGGAAGTTATTAAGCTTCCAGAGTGTGGACCGCCTAGTTGAGCCCCACTCCAGCTTTCGCAGCACCATTGAATGGTCCAATAAAGGGAATGGGAGCTGTTCGCAACTGTTGACTCTATGCTGATGTTCCCCTGATATGCAGAAATAGTCTAACTTAGTATAGGATTTGTGGGGGTATGAGTAGTGAGGGTACCCTCTACTGTGTGGGTGCAGGTACATCCATGCATCCATCCAATACATCTCTTTGAAGTGTAGTTGTGCCACCCTTTGTGAGGCTGATTGTCTAGTTATTTGGGGGTTAGAAGTGTCCAGCTGGCCATAAGTAAGGTTTTTGTGGTCCCCTCCTACCATAAGCATCCCCTGGTGGTGCTTAGTGATTTTCTGAAGTAATGTTCTGACCACTCCCCCATCCAATCCTGGGGGAATATATAGCGAAGCCAGAGTGAGCAACTCTCCCTCCAGCTGCCCAGTAATCATGGCTAGTTGTCCCTCTGAGTCCATATATGTAGTGGTCAGCTGGAATGGGGTATATCTTGGGATTAAGATGGCTGCTTCCCTTCGCTTTCCCTCTTTATAGGAGGAGGCCACATCCCGCCCAAAGCCCAGCCTTGCCAACTTCTCATGTTCTATTTTACTTAAGTGGGTTTCTTGTAGTAAAACAAATGTGGGCTTCTGCTTTTTAAGTAGGATCAGCACTTTGTAATGCTTTATTGGATTATCTAAACCGTTCACATTTAGTGAACAGATTGTGATGTTGAGCTTAGCCATCTCTTTCTGCCTTCCCTATCTGGTCTGTCATTCCATGGCCTCCCCAATCCTATCTTCCCAGCCATTCTGCACAGTCATTACTCTCCAATAATGGTACAGCCACCCCATCATATCATTAGCCCTTTTCCAGTACTCACCAATTCCCAAACATTCCCATATCCAATTCTCCCAACTTTCAGACCATAGCTTATGTATTTTGTTTAACCATTTATCAAGCATAACATTAATAACATAACCATTAACTATTTTACAGCAACATATAACATTAATGAACAACATAGTTTTAACCTTTCCAAGGCTGAGGTGGAACCAAAACCACCCTCTAATCAAGAGAACAGTGTCTCCTATGGGGTACACGTCTTCTTAGGGGGAAATTTGGCAATATCAGCTGCCAGGCCTCCTAGGTCTTGGAAAAGTCCAGACCAAATCTGAAGCAAAAAAAAAAAATAAAAAAAGGAGTCACCATGTTAAGGAGCACCTGGAGATTTTCCCTCTCCCAGTGCCCCTGTAGGTATCCCCTGTGGCTGCAAATCTGCACCCAATGTGTAATGAATATGTTTTACCTAAAGACCCTTAATTGTTTTTCTCTTTATATAAATGCAATCCTGTTTCTATGCATACAGGCCCCTCTATTGTTGGCACAAAATCTTAAATAGGCCCAAGTCTCTTCAGCTCTCTTTGTTGTAACTTGTCATAGGTCCTGTAATGAGGCTGGTTTCTATCCATGCCTAGCCTCTGATCCACTTTTAACCCCCCCAAAATGTCAGGGGAGAATTTTTCTAAGGGGTACATGCATAGTTATATCGTGGAGACAAAGCCCCAGAATGGCCCCCTCAGGTCCAGTCGTGCAGCGTGGTATACACATGACTAGTGGGGGGGAAGAGGACCAAGTCCACAGTGACCAATCCGCTTGTAATAATCCACTTGTGCAGGTAGATAAGAGTCCAGTGTCCCCTGATCCATAGATCATAAAATGGCTTAGCAATTCATAAAGAAACAAATTACTCACCATAGTAATCTTCTTTCTTCCAAGGGGTCCTTTAGCATCAGTAACTAGAGCAGTTAGCTGGCTAGGTGCAACTGCCCCGGAGGTATGCCTTTAAGAGAATTACAAAGAACAAACACATCAGCCAATCAGAACACAGGAGGGGAGTGTGCTGAGTGAGAGCAGCCTGAAGGACTTCAGAATTTTTTCAAAGAGAATGGGTACATTCCCCTGTAAAGTGACCCGACAGGATTGAGAAAATATGCAAATGTCCGAAAACAGATAACCACAACCTATTAATAAAAAAGCCAAATTTGGTAAGAAAACTGAGAACAGAGCCCTTCTCCTGACAGAAGGGTGGGAGCTTACTGATGCTAAAGGACCCCTTGGAAGAAAGAAGATTATTACAGTGAGTAATTTTTTCTTCTTACCCCAGGAGTCCTTTAGCATCAGTAGCTATAGCAGACTACTGAGCAGTACCAAGTGGGAGGTGGGCAGAGAACCTACTTAGGAAAGAGGCTCTGCAGAACTGCCCTGCCAAATCTGGCATCAGATCTGGACTGCACATCTAAACCATAGTGCTTCACAAAAGTGTGCACAGATTTCCCGGTAGCTGCTTTGCAGACATCCAGAAGGGGTATGTCCCTTGCTACTGCCACAGAGGCTGCAGTGCCACTGGTGGAGTGGGCCCTGAGCCCTATAGGAGGTTGATGACCAGCCTTTTCATAGCAGAATCTAATACAAGAGACCAACCAGCGGGAAATAGTTCTCTTGGTAGCTGGTCTTCCTCTGCCTGCATACCCGTAGGTGAGGAACAACTGAGTGGAAGAGACCCCGGACTACCTAGTATGCTCTAGGTAGTAAAAGAGAGCTGTTTTGACCTCCAAGCTGTGGAGCTTTTGCTCACTAGGAGTGGATTTCTCAGTAAAGAAGACAGGCAGAGTAATGGTCTGGTTAAGGTGGACATACTTTAGGCAGAAAGTTCCTATTTGACCTAAGCTCAGTTTTATCGTTGTGAGGAATGAGGCAATTAGGCTCAGTGCACAGGGCCTGTAACTCTGAAATCCTCCTCCTGGCTGAGGTAGTGGCCACCTGGAAGACAGATTTCCTGGTTAGGAACTTGAGATGGGCAGTGGCCATAGGCTCAAGGGGTGGTTCCATGAGCCTGGCAATGCAGAGATTCAAGCTCCAAGGAGAAATGGCTCCCTGACTGGAGGCTGGCAGTGCAAGAGACCTTTGAAAAACTGTTTGAATATGGTGTGGGAAAAAAAGGACTTTTTCTTTCCCACTGAAAAATAGTCCGAAATCGCAGCCAGGTGCAGCTGGAGGGAAGAGGGTTTCAAGCCGGACACCTGCAGATGTACTAGGTAATCCAGCAGCTGAGGGTCTGAAGCTGTCAGAGGACTGACCTTTTTGCTCTTGCACCAGAGGGCGACCATTTCCATTTGGCTGCATAAATATTTTTTGTGGTAGTTTTTTTAGCCATTTTCAAGATCTTAAGGACCTGTTCTGACTACTGAGAGGATGGAAACTCTTAACTCCTTAATAACCAGGCTTTGAGGTGAAAAGAGTGAATGTCTGGATAATGCACTCCTGTCTGAGGAAGGGCCAGCAGAGAGTGACTTGGTGGCAGGCGAAAGGGACTGCAGAATAGTGAGAGAGGGAGAGGGTACCAGGCCTGCCTGGGCCAATTCAGAGCTACCAGAATCATTGATGCAGGATGTTGGCTGAGTTTCAGCCATACCCTGAGTATCAGAGGAAAAGGAGGGAATGCATCTAGAAACCTCCCCTGACCAGTCTAGGATCAAGGCAACCCGGGAAGCGTTCCTGGGACTGGGGGCCTGCAACAGTACTGAACAAGCCAGAAGTTGAGGGGAGAGGCAAGCAGGTCCACTTCTGATGTGTCACACCGCCTGAACCCTGTGCTAGTACTTGCTTGTTCAGAGTCCATGCGCTTTGGCATTGACTGATGCGACTCAGAGCATTCACCAGGGTATTGTGTTTGCCTGGGAGGAGATTAGCTAAAAAGGCCGACTCCCAGGGAGAAGGCAAGAGGCCAGATTTTCAGAGCCTCTGAACAAAGCAGTCCTAATCTGGTACCACTCTGCTTGTTTGAATTTGTAGTCTGTCCTTTTAAGACAGGAGCAAATGCTTTGCTAGAAATATTGCTCTGATTTCCAACAGGTTTAAGGGTAACTGTGACTCATGCAGAGTTCGGGTGCCACTTACTGAGGCACTGTCCAGATGTGCTTCCCACCCCAGGAGGGAGACGTCTGCAGTGATCACCTTTGTGGGAAGCAGAGCCTGGAAGGGAATCCCTGCTGCCAGATTTGCAGGGCTCTTCCGCCAAGGCAGAGTCTGAAGGGACTGCTCCATCCCAGGTATCAACTTTGAAAATTTGCTGCTTCTGCGAGACCAGCGATCTCAGAGGTAGGCTCGTAGGTGTCGTGTCCTGTACCTGAATCCTGGGACCACTGCGGGCATTGAAGCCATGCATCCCAATAGCGTGAGGGAATGACTAGCTGGTCTTACTGTCCCTGGATGAGAGAATCTGTCTGAGAGAATGTTTGAATTCTCACCTGTGGAAGGAAGGCATTTGCTTTCTGGGTGTCCAGTGGAGCTCATATGAAGGTGAGCAGCTGGGAGGGTTCCAGGTGAGACTTTATTTAGCAGGGAACCCAGAGACTCCAGAGTGAGCCCTGTAAGGGAAAGAACTGTTTGATCTGACAAGGAGACTTTGGCACTATGAGCCAATTGGCAAAATAGGAATAGATAGATACGCCCAGCTTGCTGCGGTGTACTACCACTACCAGGCACTTTGTAAAGACTCTTGGGACCAAGAATAGGCCGAAGGGCCACAGCGAGCCCGCAGGGACTTTTAAACCTGAGAAAACTGCCCGTGAGACTTCCTTATGGGTATATGGAAAAAGGGGAGTACTTTAGGTCCAGGGAGGCTAACCAGTCTCCCTGCTGTAAGAACTGTATGACTAGAAACAGTGACCATCTTGAATTTTGGATTTTAACAGCAAGGTAGGCCGCCCTTCCCAGTTTTTTTTGTGACAGAAAATACCTGGAGGAGAGGCCCTTGCCCCTTTTCGTAGGCCAGGACCCTCTCCACTACTCACAGAGCTAAAAGGTTTTTACTTCCAACTTCAACAGTAACACCTGTGTTGGGGTAGAGGCTTAGACACCTAGGTACACTTGAGGTCCAACCCTAAGGTCTGGGCTTAGACTGCGAAGCTGCTGGCTGGGTAGAGGTGGCCCTCTTTGGCCCCTTCTGCCACTCCCTCTGAAGGCGCTGTACTAACAGAAGCCAAACTGGGGGTAGGGAATGTAAGGCCTAGGAAAAAAAAAACTCTGTCCCTGCTGCCCTCGGACGGGATTTCCATGAGGCAGGAGCTTAGGTTTAGCCAAGAGGCCCTGCTGCAGTCAGTTGTTCTGGAATCAAACAATATGACTTGGTTGCAGGGAAATTCATGGCCTTAGACCAGGTGTCTGGGGTTAGACTGGTAGTTCTAAGCCAGGCAAGGTGCCTCAGAGTGATGGAGTGAGCCATGGCTCTGGAGGCGACATCCGTATTGTGCTCTGCCATGTGGAACAGGTTCTACATAGCTTCCAGGGTAGTTTTTGCTGTATCCACCAGCCTGATATTTGGCCGTGCCAAGAAGGAAAAAGTCTGACAAACATGGTTTGCTATGAAAACTATTTTCTGGAATCATTGTCTGGGGGGGGTGAGGAGGGCAAGGAGACCCCAGCTTTCTCACAAGCTGCCTGCTGCACTGTATTCTCATGGATGGGATGTACAGACAAGCCCTCAGTATTGTTTGCAGATAATTGTTATATTTATCCATTTAATTATTTATTATTTATTCCAGCCTGCTTGTCAACCTTTGCCCAGAAGTTGGGGTTTGAAGCAGTGTTGTGGTATTTTTTTATTTTATTTTATTTGTATTTTCATTATAGAAAAAAGGCACAAACAATCTTTTATGAGGTGGGAGACCTTTCATCTCCCTAAAATCTTTATCCTCATCCTGGATGGATTCCTGAGTAGGGAGGTCCAGGGTGCCTACCATGTTTTGGATAAACATAAGAACAGAGGGGGGATCCTCCTGGTTAGCAGAGAAAGCTCCAGGAAGAGGGTAGTGGACCCATAAGGTTCTAGGCCCTTCAAATTCACGTCGGGGGCATCATAAAAAATACTCATCATCATCTGCAGCACCCTCACAGTCTCTGGAGCGAGAACTGTGGAAGAGTGCTTAGCAGCCCCTGTAAACACAGACCCATTTTATGTAGGGTCTGAGGACGTGCCATGCTTTTGTGTCCTGCACAGAAGGGAGATCCTGCGCAGTTTTTTTTTTTTTTCTTTGTTTTATGCCACCTGTTACTCACTAATAGGTTTCCCATGAGCAACAGTAGTGTTTTTTTCTGTACAGTCTCTCTTTTTAGCCACTTCATTGCAGCTTGATAATGTGTCATTTTTGGGCACTTCATCGGCGCCCTCATTACTCTTTTTTTAAAAGAAGAACTTCGTCAGCTTCTTTGGAAGCTTTAATTATTTGGCTGGGACCTTGAATTTTTAGTTTTTTTTTTGTTTGTTTTTTTTAGTTGGTACTTTTTTTCCTGGCCACCAGACTGCTTACCACTTCACTCGTCCAGGCATGCTCCTGAGGTATCTGGCCACCATTCCCAGGACTCCCTGGCTCCATATTCGGGCCCGGGGCATACTCCCACGGCTTGCCCCCCATGGTGGGGAGGTGGACAGCCCCCCACGCTCTTCCACCTAGACAGGATCCAATAGAGCCACGCACCCTCAGCGCCAAGCGAGTCCCTCATGGAGACAGCCATCATGCCGCCACGACTGGAGCTCATTGTTTCCTTGTTCTTCCCCCGTGATGTCTGTGGCATGCAATGACGCCAAGGGACAGGAGCACGCATGCTACCACATGCACTCCTTCCCGGCGTTGGCCAAAGCACGTCCCCCCCCATGTCTGCCAGTGATCTGCAGTCACCCCCAGCCACCGCTAGAGGCCACTAGGACACCGAGACATCACACCCCCCACCCCAGAGAAGGAGAGCAGTCCTACGGATGCTCAATCATTCTCCTCCCCTGCCAACCCCCGACGACCCAGGCTTGCTCCCAAACCCGGGTCGCCGGCGTCGTGTGTGGTGTGGCGTCCAGTGCCTCAACCCTCAGTGCCACTGGGCCGGCTTGAATTTTTAGTTTTATTAGCTTTGATTTTTTCCCCCAGCCATATATATTCTTTAAGTCTCTTTGCTCTGTTTCTGACTAAATCTGTGCAAAGAGACCATTAGATCTGGACCAAAAACAACTGAAGCACAGGTTGCTGAAAATGCTGTTAAGCCAGTCCTGTGACAACTGACACATTCTCCAGATTTCTGTTTAAATTCTCCCCAGTAGTCTGTACCAAACACGACAGATGCACAGGTAACTGAAAATGCTGTGAAGCCAGCCCTGTGATCTGTTTAGTTCTGAGAATCTCTGACCAGCCAATCCACAGAGAACCCAGCAACAACTGTCAAAGTTTGAAAAACAAGAGGTTACCTCTCGGTAGAGACCCACGAGGTCTGAGGTAAAAAATAAGGCAAAATGCAAAAACTCGATGGATCCTTCTTGAAGTGCATTAAAAAAGTGAAGAACCGTCGAAATTAAGCATCCACGGTAAAAAATTAGTAAAATATAAGCAGATGTGGTAAAATTAACGTAAAAATAACGCTGTTGCGGTAAAAAAATAACGCAGATGCGCAAGAAAAGAAACTGCTAAAAAAACAGTAAAATTACACTCCGCACACTAAAACTTTAAGTTTGTGAGGAAAACTTTACCAAGATAGGCGAACAAGAGGCTGTCAACAAAGAAAATTGAGAGGCACCTCTGGGGCAGTGTTGCTCAGTCAGCAGAGAAAAAAATTCTGAAGCCCTTTAGGCTGCTCTCACTCAGCACACTCCCCTCCTGTGTTCTGATTGGCTGATGCCCTAGCTCATTATAATTCTCTTAAAGGCATACCTCTGGGGCAGTTGCACCTAGCCAGCTAACTGCTATAGTTACTGATGCTAAAGGACTCCTGGGGTAAGATAGTAAAGTTTCGTCAAGCCTCTGTGGAAACTGATTAACAAAAAAAAAAACATGCAGTATGGCTAGATCTCCTGGAGTCTGTCCCCCAACCCCTAAGACTCAGTCCCCCCGAGGGAAGCTGTCCCCCCAAGGCTCCTGCATCTCCCCACTTGGAGGAAACCTGGGGAGACCAAATAATGAAGCATTAACCTACCCCATTATCTCAGGTGTCCACATCTGACAGAGTAGGCTTGGTGCTGGATCGTTGTCCTTGCATCTCCTGTAGTAGTTGCCAAATTTCTTGGAGTATCCTCGGTGCAGAGCGTTTGACCGAGTTCTTGTGATGGTGCATGGCTCATGGAGTCCAACCAGAGCGAGGTGGTCTGGTGCCTCGTTCTCGACGTAAGGATTCCAGAGCAGTCCGTCCCCTTCCCTACAGAGCTGCCCGGGCCTCCTCTGGAGAGTTGTAGGTCTCTGTGCCCTCTTCCCAATGTATTCTGAGCTTTGTGGGGTATGGGGTTTGAAATTTTACCTTATGGTCTCTAAGCTCCCGAAGGACCCCGGAGTATGCCATCCTCTGCCGCACAATTTCAGTGGATTAGTCTTGATCAAAGATCAGCCTTGCCGCATTGTAGTTCACCACCTTCCTCATCCAGGCCACCTGCAATATCTCCTCTTTATCTGTAAAGCTGGAAAACTTGAGCACCACCGAGCATGGCCTAGCAGATGGATCTTGCAGTTTCGGTGTTAATGCTCGGTGCGCCCTTTCAAGTGCAAAAATGGAAGGTCGAGGGGAGCTCCAAAACATCTCTTAGTAGGTCTTCCATAAATTCTGTCATTTTGCCTGTTTCTGCACCCTCCAGGAGACCACAGACTCTCATGTTGTCTCTCCGGGAATGGGCTTCTAAGTCCAGTAGCTTGTTGAGGAGTGCCTCCTGGTTATCTACCAGGAAATCTATAGCAGAGTGCAGTTGTATGGTGTCAGCTTCTACCGCAGCCTGGACTCTCTTCTACCGCTCGAAGTTGGTGGTGTAAAGATTGAAATTCTTGCTTTGTCTCGGTGTGGAAAGATTTAATTTCTGCCAGTAAAGTTTCAAACTGCGAGCGAGATAATCGCTCATGTTCTGCATCGGTGTCTGTGTCTGTGTCAGGGCCATTCGGGCTTGCTGGTGATTACCTCCTGCTAAGCACAGTTTGCCCAGAGAATCCACCACCATCTCCTTTAGAAACTGGATTTCTGATTCGGGTTCTGCTCGATTTGTTCCCTCCTGTGCCTTCTGCTGCCATTTTTCAACTTTTGGTGAGTAGATCGCTATTTCAGAAGGGATTTGGTAAGTGGGCGCTTCAGAGCTCTAAAGATGAGCAGCCATTGAGGTGGTGATGTCACCGGAAGTCGCTAGACAGAATGTGTTGCTTAACCTCTATGAAGTTCTTTCTTTTTTCCATTATTAGAGATGAAAAGTCTTGGAACATTAATATCTGATTGCCCCTCCAAGCCAGTTGTCTTTTCTGACTAGAAAGCTGCAATATATGTTCTTTCGTTGTGAATCGAAGAAAGTAAGCCAGTATGGGTCTAGGTTTCTGACCTACTTTTGGTCGGGGCCCCAGAGTGTGGTGTATCCTTTCAATTTCTAAAGCCCAAGGACTGTGATAGTCGAGTAAAGAGGGTTGAAATTGCTGAAGGAATTCAATCATGTTGCCACCCTCCATTCCCTCCGGGACCCCCAAAATCCTCAAGTTATTCCTCTACCCTGATTTTCTAGATCATCAATTTTCTCTGTGAGGAAGTGAATTTATTTTGTATAAAAACGTGTTCTTCTAACCCTGTAATCATAGCTTTAAAAACATCTATCTGCTTCTCTGAATAATCCAACCTTTTTGATATCACAGCTGAATCTTGTCCGAGTTCTGATACTGACTGTTGAACTGTTCCAATCTCTAATTTAACGTCATCCAGCATTTCTTTTAATAGTTGTATGTCTGTCTTGTCCACAACAGAGGGGTGCTCCGCTGCCAGGAATATAGACCGTCCCAGACTCACTGACATCCCAGCTATCTCTCCAATTCTGTTTTTTATCATAAAATTTTAAAAAATCACCCGATTTGCCAGAAACTTTCACATCATGCTCTTTGTGTGTTTCGACAATGGTAAAACTAAAAATTACCACGCACTGGTAAACCTTTTCAGTATTTTTATATAAAATAAGATACAAAGCTGAGAAATGGTCTGTTTATGCTACCACCATTCTTAGCACTAGCTCATGCTCCAGGATATCCAGTCCTGATAAAACACCGTAATAACCTGCTGAATTCTGTAATAACTCAGTAGCGGGTTATTATGGCATTTTCTTCCTCACGCTCACTTCACTGAAGCACAAAAGAACTGTATTTTTTTTTTCCCCCCTTGGTCAGTCCTGCTTCTGACGAGTGCCCCAGCTCCATCAACCCGACGTCTACCAGGACTTACTTGTCAGCTGTCTTTCCCCAGGGTCCTCCCCCAGCAGGACCGGTGGGGCTCCGTATGCCCCGTCGCAGAACAGATCCAGTTCTAGTCAGCATGCCCAGCTGGTTGGGTGAGGGGCCTGCAGGTGCTTGTTGACGTCCTGACACTGGATTTTTCCTCCAGTGTTTGCTCCTGGGAGGTGTGACATGGAATGATGTCATGGTGCACATCATGCAGTCCTGCACGACCAGCTCTGACGTCTGGTACATTTCCCATCCTGTTTGGCCCCAGCTGCCTTTTCCCTGGCTTCTGCCACCAGAGGCCAGGCAAGCTTCAGGTTCCCCTGATGAAGCCTTAACTGGCGAAGCGCTGGGGACCTTGCACTCAGTTGTTGTGCCTGCACTCACTTTTTCTTCTATAATCTTTGAATTCAAAAGTAAAGTAAATATTTTGCAGCAAAAACTGTATTCGTGCCAATTATTGCATATCTTCACTGGAGGGTGAGTCACTCTCCTGGCTCTGGAGTTTGTGGTGGTTTTTTTTGTGTGTACTGGATTCATAAGTTCGTAACCCACACTCGCATCCTGCCCCAGCTTGGAAGTGCAGCACTGTAGTAAGTTAAGCTTCAGGTTCTGCCTACCCTCCCCCAGAGGAGGAGAGCAGTCCTTTGGATGCTCAAGTCTCCTCCCCTCAGCTGACCCTCCAACAGTCTGGATTCACTTGTGAACCCGGGTCATTAGCATTGCAAGTGCTAGTGCTACCACTGCGCTGGCAGGCCAGTCTAAGCACACTGTATTTGTGTGACTACGGTGGCTGCTCAGAGACATGTGCACTTACACAAATATAGCTTACAGCTTTTGCCTCTGTCTAAACCTTGCACCAGTTATTATAAAAAATAATGCATGTGTAAGCCTGCACAGGCATTATTCTCTATGTATGTAGCAAATGAACACAAAGGAAACTTACACAATACTAAATGTTGCACTGTTTTTACTATTCCCCTTTGAAATTACAAACTATGGGACTACGGCCTGATGGGCTTTGCAGGAGATATTCACAGCATCACACTGACCTCTCCCACATATTTTGGACATGTCCAAACATTAAGAAATTTTGGATTAAAATCCAGAATATCTGTTCACGGGTAGTTTAAGAAATTATACTGCTCATCCCCTCTTTGTTTATTCTGGGCATCTTGCCACTGAAATCAAAACATACATAGAACAGAAGCCCTGGGTCCTTGTTGCACTTCTCAGAGCCAGACGATTGGTATTTTTTTTCTGTATATTCTTTTTGCTGGCTCCGGTGGACCACGGCATCTCTCAGAAGTGCCCAGTCAGCTGTCACCTCTACTCCCTGCCTGAGACCACTCTTCTCCGGGAGCGAGATTGCTGAGCACCCCCTTCCAAGGACCTTCCAGTCCCCTAGATCACCAACTGGAGAAGGGCCTGCCCCACCTACCTGGCGGCCTTTCTGTAATTAGAAGGTCGATCCTGGTCGAGGGGTTCGGGAAGAGCCAGTGGAGGGATGGTCAGGCATTGGGGATGTGGGCTAGGCTCCTGCAGCTTTTGTCACCTCCCTAGTCTTCCGGGGTATTTTTGCTTATGGTTTCCCCCAGAGTGCGGTCATGCAATGCAATGACATCTAGGCACTGATGTGCCGACGTCCACCACCACTCCCTCCCCAGGTATGACACCGCTTTTTCCTTGCAAGGCCCCCGATCTCCATCAGGAGCTGCTAGGGAGCGTTGCAAGTCCTGGATCCCACCCCAGAAAGGGAGAGCAGTCCTCTGAATGCTCAATTCCTTCCCTGCCTTGCCGACCCCCAACGGTCCGAGTCCGTTCCTGAACCCGGGTCACCGGCGTGGTGCGAGGTGTGGCTTTCGGCGCTTCAACCCTTAGCATCACTGGGCCAGCCAAAAGATTAGTATCAACAAAATGGAAAACCAACCTAATTCCCTCTACTGAAGAATGGTCAAATTATATGGGCTCAACAGTCAACAGCAAACTAGATCATAAACAAAACTGAAAACTTTGAAAAAATAAGGGGCCCTTTCCTGCAACTTAATAAGTAATTGTCTACTACTTTTTACTAAAACTTTGATATTATTTATGTAGCAAGAAAAGAATGATGATAACTTTGTAAAAATGTATCTATGTGAGAATCATTTATTAATATTATTAGAAAAAGAATGCATTTTCTACTGGAGAAAAAGTTCTTATATGTTAAGTTGTTCTCAAGATTTTATATTTTTCTTTGTCTAGCAGTCAGAGAGCAAGTAGTAATTTGTGAAAGAGCTTTAGCTGTCGCTCCTGTGTTCTGAGTCTGCATCACTTCTTTTTCAGGATTATTTTCTTTTCCAGAGTTATTTGTGATTCTTTTGTAAACCCCCCCCCCAACAAATGGGGGTTCCTGAAAAGTCTTCCTTGAGCTTGCCTAAATGCTCACTGCCAGGCTGGTGTCCTGTGTTTTAGCAGTTTAAATGTGATTGCCTCTGTGTACTGTCTCTTTAAGAGCTGCCTGGATTGCAGTCATAAGTAATCTGAGAGAGAGCTCCGTTGAAAGATATAACTATTTGCTGAAAATAATTTAGAGTGATAATGATAATGTAGTTTGTCTAACCTGCCTTCTTTGCAGCAAGGACTGTTTTGTTTATCTCCACTATCTTGGTCCTGGATTGCCGAATTGGACCAATCAGTACTGGTGGGACCTAAAATGAAGCCGGACTACAGGAGCTATCTGGAGTCAAAATCTGTAGGAATTGTAGTTTTGGGCTTTTGGCTCTTTTTGCACCTGAAGGGAGAGCCTTTGTTGTGACTGGCAGACAGATCAGCCAACCGAACCTTTTTGGATTCTGGGGAAAGTCCTAGGCTTGCTGGCAGTTTAGTCAGATCTAAGTTGGGAGCTGAAGAAGCAACATGCTTGAGACAGTCAAGCAGCCGTCTGAGTAGTTTCGCGCGGGAGAACTGTGGAAAGGCCTGAGTTGTGGCCTGCATGTCTGCTTGCTGCCCCTGAGAGGGAGAAAAGAGAATTATTTCAGACTAAATCCGAGTTTGTGAGAACAAAGTAAACCACTGATTTTCTACCAGGCTCATACCCGAAGAAGACCGAAGATTTTGCTGAATGCGATTGGCCTGTCAGGATTTCCAGCTGCTTTTGAATCCCCGGTTTATGCAGGGACTCTGCGATCATGACCAGAGAGCAGTTTGCCTGGTACAGTAGAATTTCCTTACATGTAAATGTGCTGTGAGTTAGTGGGTCGTGATTTGGTTCCCCATTGTGTGAACTGTGTTCTGCTTGCTGGAAGCTGTAGCCAACCCAAAACAGACTGTCTCTGAATTTGTCTCCATTTGGCCGGGGCCTTGCCACACTGGCCCAGCTAGACTACCCGCTGCACAGAGAAAGCCATCGACGAGAGACCTGCCTGGGGATCAGCCCCCTGCTCCACGCTTGAACAGGAATGACGCCTCAGCGATTCATGTGGGCCCTGCTTCTCCTGGCACTCCAGATTAACCACCTGCTGTCTCGATTTTCTTCCAGCCTGTGTCCAGTCTTGGGTATCCTGAATAATCATTAGGGTAGCTCCCTGCAACAACAGCCTAATCTAAAAGTATGCATCTGACTGTCTTGTTTTCTTTTCATGAACTGAGCCCTCCAGCTCCGGATTACAAATAGTGTGTTGTGCATGTTGTTTTTCTTCCATCACAGGGACCCAACCAGCTGCAACGTTCCTGGCTAGCCCACCGTTCTCCATCTGGGTACCCAGAGTGTGTGACTGTTTATGGACTCTGAAGTGTATGCATAACTGCATGATTGATAGAGCCTTTAAGCAAATTAACCTGATTACGCCCCTCCCTTGTTCAAGTCCCGTAAATAAATAAATCAGATCTAACTCTTTTTTGCATTTACCCTGACTGTGGTTCCAGTTTCTGCAAGAGTACTGTACTGCTGTTATTTTCTGTGTATAACCTTGTTTTACAGGGGGTCCCCAGGGCTGAGCCAGAGGAAAGCCCTGGTGGTAAATGCAAACAGTGTGGGTATTTGTGTGGTGTATCAGAGGTATTGTGAAAGTGATTATTGGGTATTGTTCCGGCCACTAGTAAAGAAAGAGGGGGGTTACAGTGTCCCGGAGGGCTGTGTCCAGGTTAGCTTGACCACTACCAACCCTGACCTCTGGTGGAGGCACCCGTTTCAGAACTCAGGCCCCTTAATCTGCTACTAGCCAAGCAGGCAGGGGTAGTAGCCCTTGGGATAGCGCCACCTAGGGGTTACACTTTAATTCCTTCATCATCTTTTTGAAGTTCAGTACTTCTGTATCAACTGGCTGTGCTTTTGAAATAGATGCATGAAGCTTTTTATTAAAACTGGATGAGAAAAGTAAGCAGACCTTGAAATGCTGAGGCGATTTCTCGCTGACTAGACATTTAAACTTTTTGTTTTGCTCAAGATCTGCTATCAGTGTTAGAGCTGTAGGAGAAGCATGTAGCTCCACAGAGGTTAGGTGCACTCTGCGTCTTCCAGGCCATATGAAGCAATCAAAATCACCATCAGGACAGGGGGTCGGAGGAGCTTCTGAGGCTACAGGCAGGTCATTACATAATACTACTATGTGCATTAATTGTTAGTGTCTTAGGTATGTTATTGTGCATTGATTGTTCTTTTTCTTAAAAATTGTTGTTTTGTGTTTGTTGTAAATTATTTGGGGTTTTAGTGACTTGATGTTATGTCCTTTGATGTGGAACTTTATTTTAAATAGTTTGTGATATGGAACTTCATTGAACACGAGCTTTGCTCAATTGAATGTATCCTTTTATTCATCATGAATAAAAAATGATTTACTACTACTACTACTACTACCTACCCCTCCAGTCACCATTGCTCAGTGAGCTATGGATTTCCTTGGGGTGAAGCATTAGTGAGCTTAGAAATCAGTCAGTTGGCCCTTTTTTGAAGGAGTAAATTTGGCGGTTGAGGAGGAAGAGGTGTTCTTGTACTTCTATTGTTTTTAAGAAGTGCTTGCTGACTTAGCCATAATGCAAAGAATTATTTATTTTTTATTTAATGCACTTTAGCCCCTTTTTTCCCAGGCGACCCATCTCGGCCTGACCCCTCACACCCAGCCCCCCACACACCCTCTGTGGGATTTACCTTAAACCACTTGTTCCTCCCTGGCTTGCTCCCCAAAGCAAGGTTGTTGGGGGGGGGGGCAGGTTCCCCTGAAGGAACTGAAGCACAGTCAGTGGCAGGTATCTCAGTTGGGGAGTGCAGGACCTGCAGTACAGAGGAGGCTTTATGCTGCTAGGAATTTTTTTCCCAACTTTTTCTGTCCTTCCCCCCCAGGATGGTGACAGTGGGCTCACAGATGCATGGTAGCCCACATCACAGCCCATCAACATCCTCCCTCTGTCAATCCCCAGCTTCAGCTTGCTCCACCCCCTGTGGTCACCTAGCTAGCGGTAGTGCTGCAAAGTCTGTGGCCCCTCCCTGCTTCTCTGCTTCCTCTAGGATGCTCCATCCTCTTCTTCCACCAGCCCCCCCCCTCCAAGAACTCAGGCCGTTCCTGAAAAACCAGGGTCTTTGGCCTTGCAAATAGTAGCGCTGCTACTGCACACAGTCAGCAAGCCCCAACACATTGTTTTTGAAGTCGGGTCTGGAGAGAAATGCATAACCTTGATGAAGCGCTTCTTGGGGTGAAATTTTGGTGAGGTGGTGGAGGTTGTGACTAATGCTGCAGCTGTGTTCTATTGTGCTTGATAATAAAGGATATTTGTAACCAGAGAGATCGTCTCTTGCTCTGTGGATGAATGATGGATCAGTAGGTACTTCGCTTCTTGAGCAAGACTGACTGTCTCAAGCATCCCTCTTGATTTGCTGATAAAAATGTTGAATGGCAGTGCCCCCACACTGATTCCCTGTGGAACTCCATGGAGTACCCCTCTGCACTTGTACTGCAGGTCAACCACAACCCTTTATTTTCTGCCTTCAAGTAAGTTATGAATCCACCTTGTGTCTGCATCATGTATACCATTCTGGTGTACCTCGACCAGTAAACGTATCATGTGCTAGTATTAAAGGTCATGCTGAAGTCCAAACAGACTATGTGTACAGCCCTGTCCACTTCCCCAGTCACCCCCTCGAGGAAGGTGATCAGATTGGTTTGGCGTGATCTGTCCCTCATAAAGCCATGCAGAGAGGAGGCAAGAACCTCTGCCTCAACCAAGTGCTCCATTATTCCATACCGGATAATAGCTTTCAGGACTTTGCCCGGCACTGAGGTCAGGATAACTGACTTGTAGTTTCCAGGGTCAGAACTTGCCCCCTTTTTAAAGATGGGGACAGCATCAGCCACTTTCCAGTCCTCTGGCTCCACACCTGTTTGAACAGACTGTTGAAAGATTACTGCAGGCAGCTCTGCCAGTTAATCCCTCAGCTTCACTATGATCCAGGGAGTGGATCCAGTCTGACCCTTGGGATTTACCTGGCTTGACCTTTGCCAGGCAGTCCACTACCAGCGAAAGAGTGATGTTCACAAGCTGCAGCATGGCTACTCCTGATGCCCTGGGCCCTTCCATAGAGCACGCCCCAGAGGCCTCATGATAAGCACTGAAGCAAAGTATTCATTCAGCACAGTAAGTAAGAAAGTAATAATTTATTTAGTTAGGCGCCCAATCCCAGGGGCTCTGGGTGCTGTACAGTACAAGTCTGACAAAATAAACAATCAGAATTACAAAACAGTCAGCAACAAATAAAATTGTAAAATTTTGTATAAATTCAAAGATGTTAAAAAGCATTTTCAGGAAAGGCTAGGCTAAAAAGGTGAGTCTTTAGGCCCCTCCTAAATGTCTCCACCATGGGGCCTCCCTCAAGGATCTTGGCAACAAATTGCAGAGGACCAGTCTGGCCACCCCGAATGAATGATCACCTGAGGTTTTCAGCCTTGTCCTCAGAACCACCAGGAAGCCCTGGGTGGAGGAATGAAGGGAGTGAGCTGGAATGGCAGGAGTAAGGAGGTCTGACAGGTAGCCAGGGACTGAGCCATACAGGGCCTTATAGGTGTGCAAGCCCACCTTGAAGAGAACCTGCCACCTGACTGGCAGCCAGTGCAGACCCCGCAGGACGAAGGTCACATGACAGGACCTAGGCAGTCCTGTCAGTGGCCTGGCTGCTGCATTCTGCACCAGCTGTAGCCAGCAGAGGTTCCCTCCACTGAACCCAAGGTACAGAACATTACAGTAGTCGAGCCTGGATGTTACAAAGGCATGTTCCAGTGATAGCAAGTCTCCAGATGGAATTAGGGGTTTAATCCGGGCAATGTCCCTCAAGTGGTAGAAACCACTTATGACGACAGCCGACACCTGTGCTTCAAATGTCAGCTTATCTTCATGGATAACACCCAGATTTCTCACCCTAGACAATGCTATTAACAGGGTCGATCCCAGGATCAAATCTGTTGTCTTCCCGGAGGTATCCCCATCACGCCAGTGACCCAGCTCAATCACCAGTACCTCCGTCTTATCCGGGTTAAGACTCAACCAGTTAGAGTTCATCCAATCCTGGATCTCGGCAAGGAATTTATTCAGCACTTCAACAGCACCATTTGTCCCTGGTGCAAAGGACACGTACAGCTGAGTATCATCTGCAGAACAGTAAAAACCCAGAATGTACTGTCTGATGATTCTCCCCAGGGACTGCATGTGTATTGAGAACAACATTGGTGATAGGATCGAGCCTTGAGGAACTCCTCCATCCTTGTTTCCACAGGCCAGAGGCATCAAGGAGGAGGAGAAATTCCCCATCACCACCCTCTGCCTTCTGCCCGAGAGAAAGAACTCAAACCAGTTGATGACAGTACCAGTGAGTCCACAATACTCTCTAATGTGATCCAACAACACAGTATGGTCCACAGTATCAAATGCTGCTGACAGATCGAGGAGAATGAGAATTTACTATTCTCCTCGATCTCTTGCCATGAAGAGGTCATTATGCACCTAGACAAGTGCCGTCTCTGTGCTGTGCCTCAACCTAAATCCAAACTGGAATGGCTCGTAGATGTCAAAAATCTCCAGGTATTCCTTGAGCTGCAGAGCCACTATCTTCTCAACAACATCACAGTTTGACACTTGTACTGTAACATGTATGTACACCTGTTGTTCTCACTTTATACGTTTAAATTGCTCTATGATATTTGTACTGAAATCTGTATTAGTACTGAATTCTGTATTGACCCATCGGTTGCTATGTTATATGTAATTCTTGTGATGTCTGACATGGAGCCTTTGCAAAGGAGTCTTCTGACACAAAGGTTAGTAATTCCGAGACTTCAATAAATAAAAAATAAATAAACCTTCCCTCAGAATGGGAAGTTGGAGATTGGTCTATAATTCGTCAGGACATCAGGGCTGAAAGATGTTTTTTTCAGAAGGGGCATCATCAGCGCCCCCTTCAAGGCACTGGGAAAGACCCCCTCTGAAAGCGAGCACCCGACTATCCTGGTGAACACTGGATCAATAACCTTGACATAGCCCTCTAGGAGATGCGTCAGGCTAGGATCCAGTTCATAATAAGGGACTGCAGCTTTGAAAACCTTGGAGACTGTGGTCACCCCCACTGGCCAACACTCCACCCAGACAGTAGGAGTGCCCCTGCTCCACCCAGGCCCTGCCCTGCAGGACTAATTCAGACCCACTGGCGAGATTCCAGCCAGAATGGAGGATACCCTATCAGAGAAGAACAGAGTAAACTCTTCGCAAAGTGCTACTGAAAAAGCTCTTTTCAGCTGAAGACAGACGGGATGAAGAAGCTGTCCACAGTCCAAAAGAGCTGAGCAGGTCTGTTCTTCCCTGCAGCAAGCACCCTGGACAGGAACTTTGCCTTCTTATGGTCAATTTCCCTTTGATAATCAGCATAGTGATTTCTCAAAGTCAGTCTAGCCTCCTCTAGCCAAGTCCTATGCCAGCAATGCTCTAACCTCTGACCCTTGGTCTTCATCACTTTGAGAGTCCTATCAAATCATGGGGGTCTCAGGCGAGAGGACCTGGGTTGTAAATGGACAGGTGCGATGGCATCGAACGCCTCAGACACAGCCCTATTATAGGCCACCACCATCTCACCCAAGCCAGCCGCACTAAAAGCACTGACACGGGAAAAATCAACTACCGCCATCAATCCTTCTGGGGACAGGCCCCTTACCGGGCGATAGTTGATCATCTCAACAGGAGAGGGACCATCGAGGGGAGCCCCAAAAGAGAATTTCACCGTACAGTGATCGGATCAAATGACCTGATCAAGCTCAAGGTCAGTAACCTCGAGACCCAGTGAGAATACCAAGTCCAAGGTGTGGCCATGGTGGTGGGTGGCAGAGTTAACTGCCTGTGCATGACCCAGTGATGTCATCAGCTGGAGGAGGAGGAGGTCAAAACCAAGTTGTGGGGATTCATCATCAACTCAGGCATTGAAGTCCCCCAGAATAAGGCATCTGGGCAACTCCAACACCCTGTCGGCAATGAAGTCTGCAGCCTCCTGCAGAAATTCTCCACCCGACCCCAAAGGGTGGTAAACCAGGAGAATTCTGCATCCCACACCTGGACCCCCACACATTCAAATGACGAGGTAGAGCCCACCGGATGTATGGAGAAATTCAGTTTGGATCTAAAACAGATGGCTACACCCCTGCCACTGCAATTCCTTCTCGGGCAATGTACCACAGAGTATCCAGTCAGGACCAATGGCTCCAAAATTGGTCCTGCATCATCTCCCAGCCAGGTCTCCATGATGCAAGCCAGTTCGACTGAAGAAATCAAATCCGACATGATTGCGGTCTTGTTTCTCATTAATCTGACACTGCATAACACTACCTGGAGGGGATCAGTGGAGGCTGTAGGGCCTCTAGCTGTCTGCCCATGCGGTCTGGTGGGAACCCTAGGAACAGAGGTCAGACACATAGGCATCTCTCCAGGCTCTGTTTTCTCCTAGGGCACCTCCTACTCCCTACCAGCCAATCCTCCTCACCTCAGCAGAGCCCACAGCGCCCTGCCACATACCCTCCCACCCCATACCAATACCTACCTCCCTCCCTGCAATGCCTTATAGCGGCAGCAGGGAGGGATAGATCACATAAGAGGTCCCACAGCAGGGCTGTCGGGTATCTGATTCGGAAGGGCACAAGACTCCTACACATGCCTATTGACTAGGATAGCTAGGAACAATAAAACATTCTAAGATAACTAAACCAACTGAACAGAACTCACAATAGAAACAAAACTAGTGATAACATCCTAACTAATCACTCAGACACCATCCATACAATAAATGCAATAAAATACACTACAAAGCACTATTACCAGTCATACTCTATCTAATCCCTATTTCCACCCGCAGCCACCCAAATTTCCAAAACCTATATAATTATTAAATTGCCTAAATACATAAATAAGGAGAATCCTCAAATCTGAAGTTTAGCAACACTACTCCAGGAGAAGTTTCAGTTTGCAAAGTTCAGAAAGGGAAGGGTGTCCTGGGGGAGCCCCTATAACAGTGCTCTCAGAACATCGCAGTCATTGCCCCCTCTCCATTCCCTGTTGTCAGAGGACCAATCTTTTACTTCACCTTCCTCCTTCTATGTACAGTATGTACTAGAAGAATGCTTTGTGTTGTCTGCAGAACCTACTGCTCCCCTGGCTTCCTTGGCTGTCTTAATTCTAGTTTTGTGGTCCTGTACTGTTGCTCTTTACTCCTCTCCAGCCTGCAAACAACCCTTCTCTTTCCAGCAGTCCTAGTCCTCCTTTTTTGTTTGGAATCAGTTGACTTACCTTATTGCTTAGAGGGGTGCAGGGCTCTGCAGCTACTTCAAGTACTTTAACAAATTCCACATGTGCTCCGTGTTACCAGCCTCACGCAGCAGCTTCAGGGTCTTCATCTTGACAAAGTCCACCAACAGAGTATGATGGACACCACTGAAAATGAGTAATTTACACCAGTCTGCCAGTGCAGCCATAGTGCTACTGCAATCCAGGTTCAGGATTGGGCCTGAGTCGTCGAGGGCCGGCCGAGGGGAGGAGGCTCAAGCGTCCAAAGGACTGCTCATCTTCTCCAGGGGTTGGGGGGTTCCACGATTTGGCACGTGCCTGACCTCTGGCGGTGGCCGGAATTACAGCTTGCCTGAGTCAGTTCCAGGGGGGAAGTGTGACAAACATCGGCGTGAGCCTTGGCATCAGCGTATGTCACGCTTCCGGAGGGCATACAAGAAAATACTCGGCACCAGCGTGGCACTGATGAAAGGTCAGATATGGCCCTCACCAAAGCCGCGGATCCAATGCAAGAGACCCAGGTGAGACGGGTGGCAAGGGGCTTCCAGGGCCAGGCCCTGGCCATGTCCCTCAGCCTGGGGTAAGCCAAGGCTCTGTGGGGGTCCTGGTGGGTTGTGGTGTCTGGTGAGGGAGTCAGGTGACAGCACTGATTTATGAGGGGGCTTAAAAAAACTGCAATTACAAAAAAAAAAAAGAAATGAGTAATTTAAGCGCCCTCCCATTGGCGCGGCGGTAGGACTAGTGCTTATGAGGCTGGTGACCTGAGTTCTGGAGCAAACTTGGACTGTTGGGCATTGGCCGGGGGAGGAAGGTAAAGCATCCCGCAGGATGCTCTCTTCCTCTGGGGAGGGAGGATAGAAGCTCCACTGTCACACTGCCACCTCAGTGGCCACAGGTGGCAGTGCAGTGGCAGCACAGCACAGAGTGGGGACATTGGCCAGGCTCCACTTGAGCACACATTGTATGCACAAGCCTGGCACCTGTAGCACCCTGATGTCCCAAGAGGCAGGAACCCAGTAAAACTTGGGAAAAGTGCAAAATCTGCCTGTTCTGGTGGTAGTTCAGGTGGATGTTAAAGGTCCCATGGCACTTCTTGAAAAGAGTAGGGGAAATTTTTATTGTGAAATATAGAACAAAATACAGAAATCTTAAATCCATACAGGGCTACATATGTCCGAAAGTACAATCCTTCATACAGAGTCAACTATACACCTTCTTTACAAGATAACATCATATCTGGGTAGCCAGTGACCCCATATGTACTTATGCCATAAAAGCTATTACATTGTACTGGGAAGGCAGTAGAAAGAAAAAAAAAAAAATAAAATATATAAAATAAAAAATATATCCTATAATCGTATAGTAGCAAATACTAAATTATGTTTCAAGACATGTTCAATTAACCAGGTCTGAATACAAACATTAAAAAACAGGAAAACATTTTAAACAGACTACTGTATAAATTGCCGTTACAGGGCTGTCAGAATCATCTCCATACCGTGTTTCCATCTACGTTTCCAGACTGGATCTGGTAAGGTGGAACGATCATATGTACTTTGTTTTTAAATTTCTTTTTCAATTTGAAAGATTATGGCCAAGGGGGTCATACAGTGTTGTTGGAGCACAAACTTACATGTACCTTACCACAAGTAGAACTTAATATATGTAAATAAAAGACGTAGGGCCAGATATTCAAATAATTGCACCTAGCGCAAAACCATAGTGCTGGAATAGCGCTGGATTTGTGCAAGGCTGCAATATTCAAAAGCCCTATTAGCGCTGGCGCTATGTGGTAGCGCCGATGCTAATAGATAATAGTATGTAAGGGCAGGATGAGGACAGCGCCCATGAATGCCAGCAGCGCGGCATATTCAAAGGTCTAGCGCCGTGTTACAGGCATTAGCGCAACCTGTAGCGTGGCGCTAGATACCACCTAACAAAAGCTGGCAGTAATGCGGTGGTGCCCCCCCCCCATCGTGGACCCCCATGTCCACGGTACTACAGTAAACTCCCTGGTAGTCTAGTGGTCCCCCAAATTCTGACCCAGTTTGATTATCATACTATTAATATCCCTGGTAGTCTAGTAGGCCCCCCACCCCCCATGAATCCCGACCTGGTTTGAATAAGATAATATTACTTTCCCTGGTAGTCTAGTGGTCCCTCACATTTCAAACAAAGGTTGCATTTTATGCGGTCACAAACTGAACTAAGATGGAGCAAAGAGTCACACTTAAAACATGTTCACAGTTGGCTGGGGTAAAGACAGTGTCCTCTGTCCCTACCCAAGAAGAGGGAGCTAGGCAGATGTTGCACTCCTTGAGGGGTCATTTTGAGCTTAATTCTATACTTCCATCCTCCCGTCCAAATGAATTCTTCATCGAGGATTGGGATTGTCCTATAATGTCACATTTGGTGCTGAGCCAATGGGTAATATTATGAACATTTACCCCTTCATTTCAAAACAAGATCGTAATGGCTTTTATGGCAGGCTTTGTGAGTGGAATGGCTTTGAAGGGAAGCCACAGTGCAGAATATTTTTTCTTCTCATAAGAGCTCCAGAACCTATCCAGGCCATTGACGTTTTGAAACTAACATCACAATTACAATCCCCCGCTGCATGGATGATGGTATAGATTTCATACGAAAAGAATCTGAAGGATTCTTTAATTTGCCTTTTCCCTACATAGATCCTATCCATAGGGATTTCTAAGCCTCCATGAGAGTGAAGGCGAACGTTTTTTCTTTGCGCTGGTAAAATTGTAGCATTCGGGCACTCTGCTGAATGAAAAGCTGCCCAGACCTGAGAGGGGCATCTCCTTGAAGTGGCATCTGGGTCCTGCGGGAGATCTACCCTGTCCCCCCAGGTAAGCTGTTCATTAGGGACTTGAGGCTCTTGCCTCTGGGGAAGGGGGGGTCTTGAGGCTCTTGCCTCCAGAGGGGGGTCATGTCTCATATCATCCGCTCTGAGATCTAAATCAATGTCTTTGGGGAGATCTGGAGTTTGGGCAGAATTACTGCTGGGCCCTGGTGGCGTCCCCAGAATGGGAAGAATAGAATCATCAGCTACCCCAAACCCTTCCTTTGATCTTTTCCATCCTGCACTAGTTAGAGCTTTATTGACTGTCCATGGGGTCGCTTGTGGATTAACTTTCAGACAATCTGGAGTGCTATGATGCCCTGAACGCAGTATCCACCGTTCAGGGGTAGCATTATCAGTACTTGAACTATTCACAATCATTTCATCAATTACATTGTTAGCTTCGCCTACCGCATAAAGTAGTTGTTGAGACGCTGCATTGGGGCCATCAGACTCCTCTATTAAGTCCGTACTGTGCTGTGCAGGTAGCGGCAGCATAGTTTCAGTCCTCCTACTATCAATACAAACTGTTGCAGGGTTCGCAGGAATAGACATTCCCAGAGGTGTACCAGGCTTTTCGGTAGATATATCTTGTTGCAAAATTCCTGTGTCTTTTGCACCTTGTTTCTTCAAGGCCTTCCATAATCGATTTCTCTGTGTGATAGAAAGTTGTGATAAAAATGCCTGTTCATCGCATAAATCCTCTGGACCTTGTGCATTTCGCATATCTTCTCCATCTCTTGGTTCCATAACAGCAGTCTGCAATTCAGTGACTTCAGATTGCATGATCTCCAATGCTGGACCTGCAGAGGGGGAGATCAAGATCTCTGCAGGTACACCAGCCTCCTCAATTTCAGTTGCCATTCATCTGTATCCCCCTCCCCAGGGTCGTGCCTGAAAATAGTCAGAATTTGTCTAGTGCACTTACCTGATCAACAAGAACGAAATAAATAAATAAATGTCTTGCATGGGATGATGCTGAGTGCACGTGGCCCCAAACCTGACCACTGTGCTCTTGTTGTGGCAAACTCTTGCCTCTGTTAGCACAAGGAGGTTGGATACAACATGGCTGGACCTCACCATGAGATGGGGGGAACACTGCGGAGTTGGAAGCTCACACTAGATAAGTAGCTCGGTACGGTGGAGCAGACAGGGTCTGTCCTGGAGGAAGGGGGCCGAGGCGTCGGGAGCACAAACTGTAAATGTTCTTTTTATTTTTAAAGCAAACTGCTCAACGATTTTTCAGAAAATAAATTAAATAAATATAACTGCGAGCATATCTTTAACCATGGATTACCCCAGTTGTAGATGTAACCCCTAGGTGGCGCTATCCCAAGGGCTACTACCCCTGCCTGCGTGGCTAGTTGCAGGTTAAGGGGCCTGGGTACTGAAATGGGTGCCTCCACCCGGAGGACAGGGTTGTTAGTAACAAGGCTAACCTGGGTACAGCCCTCCGGGACACTGTAACCCCCCCTCTTTCCCCCCTCTAGTGGCCTAGACAATATGCAACAAACACTTTCACAGTAGCGCCTATTCAGCATACAATTCCCCACACAGTTTGCACTTACCACCAGGGCTGGTTCCACCAGTTTGACCCTGAAGACCCCCTGTAAAGCAAGGTTAGGCACAGTAAATAACAACAGTACAGTGCTTTTGGTACAAACTGGAACCACAGTCAGATTAAATGCAAAAAATGTTAGATATGATTTATTCAGGGGAATTGAACAAGGGAGTGGCATAATCAGGTTGACTGATTCGAAAACTGATCTAGTCAGGCAATTATGCATGCACTTTTAGTCCCTGCACAGTCACACGTTCTGGGTACCCAGTTGGAAGTAAGGTGGGCTAGGCTGGAACGTTGCCCGGGGTAGGCTGGCGTCGCAGCTGGTTGGGGCCCTGTGATGAAAAGAAAAGGCATGCACAACCACACACAATTTGTAATCCAGAGCCTGAAGGCTCAGTTGGTGAAAGAAAAACAACAATGCAATCAGATGACAACACTAGAGATTAAGCTGTTGTTGCAGGGAGCTACCCTGATTGTTACTCATGCTACCCAATACGAGACACAGGCTAGATGAAATGGAGACTGCAGGTTGATGACTGGTTTGCCAGGAGAAGCAGGGCCCACACGAATCACCGAGGTGTCATTTCTGTTTGAGAAGGTTGAGCAGGGGGCTGATCCCCGGGCGAGTCTCTCGTCGATGATGGTTTCTGTGCCTGAAGTAACTGGCTGGGCCAGGTGGTAAGGCCCAGACCGTGTGGAACAGTTCGGATTTTGAGTCCGGTAGTGCTGGATGCAGCTTCCAGCAAGCGTGGCACATTAACACAGTGGGGAACCAAATAGTGACCCACTAACAGCACACAGCGCATTTACAGTAAAGCAATCACCATACCACAATGCGGAAGGCAGTCCGGCTCCCAATATCAGTGTCTCTGAGCAAAACCAGGAATTCTGTGGTAAATGGATGTCCTGACAGGCCGATCGCGTACAGCAAATCTTTGGTCTTCTTCAGGTTCAAATCTGGTCACTCTTCAGTGGCTTTATCACACTCCAATTCGGATACAGTCCGATTGCTAAGCCTTTCAAAGGATTCCCTGTCGAGGGACTGCAGGCAGACAGGCCAAAAAGCAGCTGCTTGAATCACTCAAGCTGTTCACTCTTCAAACTCTAACTCCAGACTGACTGACTGACTGCAGCAGGCAGCTTGGGAATTTCCCTTCGGTCCAAAAGGTTCTGGTTGGTTGATCCATCAGTCTGTCAAAGCAAGGACTCCCCCTCCAGGTCTGTTTTGGCACCAAAATGCAAAACCTACAATTCCTACAGAAATTTGCTCCCACAAGACCCCTGGGGATAGGCTCCATTTTAGAGTCCCCTGATAAACAGAACTGTCCATGCTGCAAGGAAGGCAGGTTAGACAAACTACAATATCATTACTATGCTCGGAGCCCCTGCGCTTACTGGGTGCTCGAGGGCAGGGTCGGCTAAAGTGAAGGAGACAGAGGAGAGGACAGTCAGGAACGCACAATTGCAGTAATCAAGCGATTCTGCAATGAGGTGCTAAACAGTTTTGCACAACAAAAGACTGGGGGGGGGGGTACGTGGCGCCTTAGCATCTGGCCCACCAGAAAACCCACCAAAGGACTGTATCACTTAGACATTTACAAGCAAGCAGCCAGCAAGGTACGGGAAAGCCGCAACCAATCGGAGGGCGAGCGCTACCTCAGCCTTGCTTCTGATTGGTCCTCCTTCTTCACTGACTTTGCTCAAGCTTGCACTTCCAGCCGGCCCGGTGGCGTAGAGGGTTGAGGCGCTGGCGCCTTACCTCGACCCACACCGGCGACCCGGGTTCGGGAACGGACTCGGGTCTCGGGGGGTCGGCAGGGGAAGGGCAGGATCGAGCGTCCGACGGACTGCTCTCCTGTTCTGGGGTGGGTTAGGGAGTATCTTCGCTCGTGCAGAGGCCCCTAGTGGAGACTGGAGGCAATGCATGTAGCGACGTAACTAGATGGGGGACAAGAAAAGCGAGAAAATCCGCACCGGAAGTTAACCGGATGACGGACGTCGGTCCCGGGCTTCCTTGAATACTCCCTGAGAGCCACAATTGCCTCAGCAGCTCCGAGGGTCTGAGACAATAGTAGTGTGCTGGTTCTGCCCCCGCTGGTGCCTTTCCCCTCGGAGGAGGGGGACCCATCCGGTGCAAGGGTTACACCGGACTTGCCGAGGAAGGCTGCAGATATGAGGTAGGTGGCTAAGGGGAGTTAGTAGGGGAACGCCCGGGCCCTAGGCGGCCTGAAGGAGAGGTAACTCTGGGGCACGTAGGAGGGGAAAAGAGAAAATGAAAAATAAAAAAAAAAAAAGCTTGCACTTCCAAATACTGCCCGGGAATAGTGGTTTTTACCTTAATTTTTCTCAAAAAGAGCTGTTTTTACCAAATTGTTTAAAAATTCTAGGTTTTATGTTGCTTTTCTTGTAAATGTCTAAGTGATACAGTCCTTTGGTGGGTTTTCTGGTGGGCCAGACGCTGAGGCGCCGTACCCCACCCCAGTCTTTTGTTGTGCAAAACTGTTTAGCACCTCATTGCAGAATCGCTTGATTACTGCAATTGTGCTTTCCTGACTGTCCTCTCCTCTGTCTCCTTCACTTTAGCTGACCCTGCCCTCGAGCACCCAGTAAGCGCAGGGGCTCCGAGCCGCCAGCGGGCGGGTGGCGACCGCGAGGCCGAAAGGAGAACCAGGAGGCCGGGAGAGACAGCCAGCAAGGTACGGGAAAGCCGCGACCAATCGGAGGGCAAGCGCTACCTCAGCCTTGCTTCCGATTGGTCCTCCTTCTTCACTGACTTTGCTGAAGCTTGCACTTCCAAATACTGCCCGGGAATAGTGGTTTTAACCTTAATTTTTCTCAAAAAGAGCTGTTTTTACCAAATTGTTTAAAAATTCTAGGTTTTATGTTGCTTTTCATGTAAATGTCTAAGTGATACAGTCCTTTGGTGGGTTTTCTGGTGGGCCAGACGCTGTACCCCCCCCCCAGTCTTTTGTTGTGCAAAACTGTTTAGCACCTCATTGCAAAATCGCTTGATTACTGCAATTGTGCTTTCCTGACTGTCCTCTCCTCTGTCTCCTTCACTTTAGCTGACCCTGCCCTCGAGCACCCAGTAAGCGCAGGGGCTCCGAGCCGCCAGCGGGCGGGCGGCGACTCCGGCGAGAAGGAGAACCAGGAGGCCGGAGAGACAGCCACAAGGTACGGAAAGCAAAATTTTGCTCACCCCTCCCTCTCTTGGGTGTTTCTTTTATACACACCTTCCACCCAATTTCCTATCTCCACTATAGCCAAATTCTAGCCAATAATCTGGAAACAGTCCCCCTGCCTTCACTATTATTAACCCTTAGTTACCGTAATCATGCTGATGCTTCTCCTACTGCTTCTTTCTCTCTCACCTATAATATATCTTGAGGATGATACCTTTCCAGTCCATGCCCTCTTGAAAAATGTGGCTTGCCAGGGTGACCTCCCTGTCTCACCCCCAGTGGATGTCTATCAATTCCTCAACTATGCACTACCGTTGCTTCATTGTAATCCATGGGGTAGCCCTCAAAAAGGGTCACAACCATTCATGTATCCCTTACACCCCATGCTCATATCTTGGCTCTATACTGCCCCCTTGTACCTGTCCATCAAGTTGGTACTCTGTGAAAATTCATTAAGCCTCAACCCATCCTGGACCGTCTCTAAAGATTGGACCCCGAGCAGGAAGAGAAAACCCTCTTTTTGGTCCCTCATGCTATCACTTGAAGCCCTTATTAAACTATTACTCTTCTTGTTGATCTGCGCTGGCAATATTGAAATCAATCCAGGACCCCCAGAAGGCTTTACCTCCCCATCAGACCTAGCCTCCATTAAAGGTTTAAGCTTCCTTCACATCAACGCATGCAGCCTCCTTAGAAAGATCTCATTAATCCAGGCCTGGGTCGCCCACACCTTGCCAGACTTTCTGGTAATCTCTGAGACATGGCTTAAACCTGCTACACATGACAGGGAAATAAATCTACCCAACTACCAGCTATTCAGATCGGACGCCTGACAAAAGGCGGTGGATAGCTATCTATATTATCAAACATTTCTGCATCTTGCCTCAGTGTAACATCAGTGGCCAAAGAATTCGAATGTTTATCCCTTAAAATAGCTCTCCCCAATATGACAGCTTTTCAATTGGTTGGCTGTTATAGGCCTCCCTCTGCCGGCCTTCAACTCCTAAACCACTTGGGAAATATAATGAATCTGGGCCCGAGGACACCATCATTTTAGGTGATCTGAACTTTAACTGGCTCTCAATGCATCTGCACCCTAGTATCTTTTGTGACACATATGGATTCACTCAATTAATAAATGAACCGACAAGAATTAACTCAAAACAAACTAACAGCACCCTACTTGACATTATGTTGGTAAACAAACGCACCTGTTTTCCCATGCTGGAGTGCTTTTCAGTGATATAGCGACCACTATCTTATTGCAGGGATAAAATCATTAGTCAAGCCATCCAACCCTGCGAAATTCCTCATAAGAAGGTCTAAAACCTTAACATCGAAGGATATCTCCATGACATATATCATTCCTTACGCTGGCAAGAATTCTATCACACAGCTACTGTGGAAACAGCACTCAAGGTGCTAAATGACATTATCATAGGCGCCCTCAATACTCATGCACCTTTCACTAGCGTTAGAATAAAAAGCAAATCCTGCCACTGGTTTTCTGCCGATCTTAAATTTGCACTGCTTGCTAGAGATAAACTCTGGAAAAGGGCTAGAAAGACCAAGGATCCGTCTGACTGGCTTCAGTTCAGAAAAGCCAGAAACAGCTGCACCAAAAAAGTGAGAGAAGCCAAAGCTGCCTTCTATACAGCTGAGCTTGATGCCTCCTACCTTAACCCAGCCAGATTCTGGGGCACCATCAAGGGGATCCTAGGGCAGGACTCCAGTACTTCCTTGCCATCCCAAGTGCACCTTAACAATGCTGTTATCACTGACAAGCGTGAAATCTTAGATGCATTCAATAACCATTTCACTACGGCTGGCCTAGCTTTTGACTCCTCCCCAGCAAATCTACTACGGTTACAACTTAAATTCCAGTCTATCGATGATCAGAAGGCTGCCTTTTCATTCTCCTTCAAGCCCATTTTATTAAAACAAGTGGAAGACCTACTGCTACATCTAGACACCAAGAAAAGTGCAGGTGCAGACTCTCTGGACCCCTACTTCTTAAAAATTGCTCTACATGCCATTGCAGTTCTCCTAACTCATCTTTTTAATCTGTCCTTATCCACTGGTTCTGTTCCTACATTGTGGAAAACAGCACAAGTCTTCCCTCCTCAAATCAGGGGACCCCATGGATCTCAACAATTATAGACCTATATCCATCCTACTGTGTGTCTAAAATGTTAGAAAAACTGGTGAGTATCCAACTAAGAGACTACCTCGATGCTAATAACCTACTTAACCCTGCTCAATCTGGGTTTAGGACCAGACACAGTACCATTTCTGCATTAGCAAAAGTAACAAATGATTGGCAAACTGAGTTAGACAAAAAAACAGCACCTGTGCTGTATTTCTGAACCTAAAGTAAAGCCTTTGATACAGTGGATCATGAGCTGCTAATTTCCTCACTGCACTCCTTAGGCCTGGATTCAACCTCTCTTGGGTGGTTCAGATGTTACCTCACTGATAGAATACAGCAGGTGAAAAATGAAGGTGTCCTATCCTCCTCAAAACCACTTCAAAGGGGAGTACCGCAAGGATCCATCCTGGGCCCTATCCTCTTTGCTGTCTATATCAATAACATTGATTCCAACCTCACTGTTGCCAATGTCCACCTTTTGCTGATGACACTGTCTTGTATGTCAGTAACCCCTCACCATCAAAGGCCTGTGAGTTATTACAATCAGAATTCTCCTGCTGCAACATCAACTACTTGAAAAGAAACTACTATTAAATGCCAAGAAGACAAAGGCTATGTTCTTTTCCACCAATATATATTCTACCACTCTCTCATCAAACATTCTTCCCCAACTATCCACCATCCTTGGAAAAAACTTGATTATGTGGATAAATTCAAATATCTAGGGGTATGGATTGATAATAGACTTGATTACACTCAACATGTTGAGGAGCTCCTGAAAAAACTCAGACAGAGGCTCGGCCTATTCTTCAGAATCAAACATTATCTAACCAAAGAGTCTAAACAGAGACTAATACAGGCATCATTTCTATCTCTCATCGATTATGCAGATTTCCTTTATGGCCACTGTACTATGTCCTATTTAAGTAAATTGGATACCTTGTACCACAGAGCTCTAAGATTCATCACAGATCTTCCTTTCAACACTCGTCACTGCTCTCTCTATAATGCTGTTGGCTGGACATCCTTACACCTTAGGAGGAATAAAAATGCTGCACTATGGATTTACAAAGCTCTGTCAAACAAACTTCCATCTTATATTTCTGATTGCTTTACCCTGTCTACACCTAGATCATATGCCCTAAGAAGCAATAACCTTATCACCTTGAAGATACCTAAAGTCTGTATCCGGCATGGGAGATCTGCAATCAGCTACTTCTTAGCATCTACCTGGAATTCTCTGCAGAAGACCCTAAAGTTGAACACCTTCATCCCTATAACATCCTTTAAAAAGCTCTTCATAAGTCTCTTTCCTGAGATATGCAACTGCTTTCACTAAGCCTAGTCCCCTCTTACCCTTTACCCCCCTTTTTTTCTTTCTATCACAGTTTATATACTTTTTCTAAACTTAGCTACAATATACCCTAAAATCCATTGCCATTCCCTTTCTTTTTTTATCCCATTTCTACTTGCTTAAGTGTCTACCCAATTACAACACAACCTGACCAATTCCACAATCCCAATACCTTACAGTCATCTGGGTCAAACCTGTCTGAATTATTTTGTTTTGTGGTCCAAAATCATTAGCTACCTTGCTTGTATATACGTTTTTTTATTACTGTAGCTGTTTATTTATATTTAAGACTTTGTCTCTTTCTCTGTATTTGTTTATGTATGCTACTGTACCTTATTTTGATCTTGACCTATCAGGTCCATCTTGTAAATGAGCTTCGCTCAATGATGTCCGCCTGAATAAATAAAGATTTTGATTGATTGATTGATAATCAGCAAATAAGTACAGCTTCTAACAGAGCTCCCTCTGCACAAATAGTGATGGCAGCCTAGGCAGGACTCAAGCATAGAAACACTCAGCCCCCTCCCAGATTAAATAAGCACCACGTTATAGGCAGCTCTTAAAGAGACAGAGCATACAGGCATTAAGGCACTCTCATAAACACTTTTAAAATGCTAAGACACAGGATACCAGCCTGGCAGTGGGCATTTAGGCACACACAAGGAAGACTTTGGGGAACCCCCATTTGTAGGGGGGTTACACCCTTCTCTGCCTGGAAAAACTTGGCGTCCTCGTCAAGTCTACACCATCACAATATTGAAGAAACAATATATGCAAGACATACGTGACAATAGTATACTATGGCAATAATATCTGGTGCATCAGTTAACGTAAATTTATCACATTACTATACATTTCACTATACCATATCTTCATTGACAATACTTATGCATGTTTCATACACTCTATACTGATTCTCTTATGATTAACATACTATGAACAGTTACCTGTTCATAGTATGTAAAGGGAGGTCATAATTCCACTATACAAGACACTAGTGAGGCCCCACCTGGAGTACAGTGTACAGTTCTGGAAACCTTACCTACGCAAGGACATAGACAGGGTAGAGAAGGTTCAGAGGAGGGCAACAAAGATGGTACATGGATTGCATCACAAATCCTATGAGGACAGGTTGAAGGAACTGAACATGTACTCCCTGGAGGAGAGGAGGGAGAGAAGGGATATGATAGAGACATAAGAGTATCTTACAGGGAGGAACAGGGTACAGGAATACACTATTTTTAAGCGAAAAAGCTGTTCCAGGACTAGAGGGCAAGGGATGAAGTTGGAGGGAGGACGATTCAGAGGAAACATGAGGAAGAATTTTTTCACAGAACGGGTGGTGGACAAGTGGAACACCCTGCAAGATGAAGTGGTGGGGGCTGAAACAATCACAGGATTTAAGAATGCATGGGATAGACATAAAGGAATTCTAGAGGTCAGGGGTAAGGGGCAACAGACTTCTAGGAAAACAAACTGAACTTACAAGCTCAAATGGGCAGACTGGGTGGGCCATAGACCCTTATCTGCCGACACTGTCTATGTATCTATGTACCTATGACTTCACTTTATAACTTCTTGTACAGTAAACAATGTAGAAGGGGGCCCTTCCCTATCAGCTAACTTGGGACTAGATGGGACAGGGACACCATGTTCTAAAGGAAGAACAATTAATCGGGAGGTGGCAGTCAAGCTCAGTTTGGGCAGTGAGCTCTTGGAAACGTAAATACCTTTATGGACCACATTGAGAGGCAAGTCCACAGGCCTCCCAGGGGAATCATAACTAAAATGTAGCACTGGCTTAATAGGTCGCCCAGATTGTCTGGGGGGGGACAGACACAGACTCTGGGCAGTCAACACTGGCACTGATTTCTTCTCCTGTAGTGAGGGATGCCTCTGCACTGGTTGAAATGTCCAGATTGGGAACACTATCAGCTCCTGGCTCTGCAGACTCTGCTTCCACAACACTTTGCTCATTATTATCTTCTGACGAGGGCCCAGGTTGGTCATTCTGAGGTGACTCTGGCACAATTAGGCTTTGCGGCACTGAAGGGGTGCTGTCAACACTTTCATATTGTTCTTCGAGTTCTGGTATGTCACCAGGGAGACTCAGACCATCAGCCCCTTCTTCGGGCAAGTCAAACAGTTCTACAAGACACAGAGAGTCTGTAACCTCAGACGTAATACTTTGCACCTCACTTTCAGGGGGCACTGGGTCCAGGGAAGAAGCTGGGGGGTTAGGCAGTTCTGAAGGCCCAGCTTCATCTCCATGATTCTGCAGAGGATTGCCTCAAAACAACTGACTCAGTTCATATGAGGGATAATAGGCATTATCACAGTCACCTTCATCAGAGACAGACGAACAGTCATCACTATCACTCTGGGCCGGCTGAGGGGAAGGCCTTAGTTCTGGAACAACACGGACAGGTTGGCTCTGTTTCCTCTTTGCAGCAGCATGAGTCACTGGCCCAGGAGAAGTGTCAGGTGTTGGTTCAGCATCAATAATAACTTGGCCAATGGGCAGCAAGTGATTACGGTGCATGGTTTTAATAGCTCTGGAATTATTTTCTGGTCGCATCTTGTACACCTGCAGATCATCCAATTTACCAATTACTACGTGGGGAAGATGGTGCCATCTATCAGCAATTTTGTGTTTTCCATGCAGTCCCAAATTGTGTAGTAGCACCCTATCTCTAGGCAACAACTCCTGGGCTTTTACTCATCGATCATGTCTTCCTTTGTTGGCGAAATTTCGCTTAGCAGCCATAGTTTGAGCTAGTTGATAGGCATGATTCAACTGATCTTTCAATTTCTGTACGTACTGCAAGTAGTTTTCGGCTCGGACCCCATCTGGAGAGACCCCAAAGCAGACATCAACTGGCAGCTAGGCCTCCCTCCCGAACATGAGATGGTAGGGGGAGAACCCAATAGCGTCACTTTTGGTGCAATTGTATGCATGTACCAAGGTGCTAATCTGCTGGCTCCACTTATGCTTGTCTTTTGGATGGAGGGTGCCCAGCATGTCTAGAAGGGTGCGGTTAAAGCGTTCTGGTTGAGGGTCCCCATGCGGGTGATAAGGGGTGGTCCTTGACTTCCACACCCCCCACAGAGACAGCATTTCTTTGATTAACCTACTTTCAAAGTCTCTGCCTTGGTCAGAATGGATCCACTGGGGGACACCATAGTGGACAAAGAATTTTTTCACCAGCACCTTGGCCACGGTAGAGGCTTTTTGATCTTTAGTTGGGAAGGCTTGTGCATACCGTGTTAAATGATCAGCCACTACCAACACATTGCCAATGTTCTTTTGGTCGGGTTCTAAGCACAAAAAGTTTATGCAGACCAGTTCCATGGGTGCATTGGTAGTGATATTGACAAGGGGGGGCAGCATTCTGAGGCAGGGCTTTCCTTTGGAGGCAATGACTGCAGGTCTTTACATGGTGCTCGACATCTGCCCCCATCTTTGGCCAGTAGAATCGGGATTGTACCAAGTCGGGAGTTCTGTCAATATCGAGGTGCCCCATGTGATTGTGGAGCGACCTCAGTACCAGCTGTTTAAAGGCAGTGGGCAGGACCAACTGTTGCTTGTCTATTTGACCATGATTATCCACTGTCTCTCTGTATAACAACTGATCATGCAACTTTAACCTGGGGCCTTCCTTGAACAACAGAGCAGTTTGCAAATCAGGGGAACACAACTTGGACACATCTTTCCCTGCACGCAGGACATCAAGTGCTGGCCGAATCATGGGATCTGGAGATTGAGCTCACTGAATACTGTCATTATCGAACTGGGGCAGTGCACTAATATCTAATGCAGAGAAATGGCAGTAGGCAGCCAAAATGCAGGTATCAGAAGGGCCCAAGCAATCTACTAAGCAGTCCACTGTGTCCGCAGACATTTGTTCATCTTTATCAAACTTTTGACATAATGCTTTGATGTCAGGTTCAGACAATCTGACCCAATTGTCCTTGGAGTCTGGCCTTCGTGACAGAGTGTCAGCATCAATGTGGTTTAGTCCTGGCCTGTATTCAACAGCATAATCATAAGTTGATAAGGCAGAAAGCCAACAGTGTCCAGTGGCATCCAATTTAGCTGAAGTCTGCACATAAGTCAGTGGGTTATTGCCGGTCTTCACTAATATCTTTGCCCCATTCAGGTACTCATGAAACTGGTCAACTATGGCCCATTTCAGAGCGAGGAATTCCAACTTGTGGACAGGATAGTTCCACTCTGATGGGGTTAAGCTCCTACTGGCGAAAGCTACAGGTCTCAAGCCATCTTCATAGTCATGATATAGCACAGCCCCAAGGCCCTGCAAACTAGCATCTGTATGCTGAACATAGGGCTCGGTAGGATCAGCATAGGCAAGGACTGGGGCGTGGGTGAGCTGGTATATGACTTGAAAGAAAGCTGCTTCACATTCGGGTGTCCACCGAGTCCCAAAAGGTACACCTGTTCAAAAATACATTTTCTCTTGTTCTTCGATAGCCCCCTTTTTGTATTTGTGGTTGGTAGGGGGGTAGCCTTGGGTAAGGTTAAGGAGCAGTCGAATCACCTTTGAATAGTCTTTGATGAACCTGTGGTAGTAGCCGCAGAACCCCAGGAAATGCTGTAGCTCTTTTAGGTTATTGGGCTGAGGCCAAGTGGTCAAAGCGTCAGCTTTGCTGGGATCTCTCTGTATCCCTTCTGCAGACACTATGTGTCCCACATATTTCACAGATGTTTGAAAAAACTGGCACTTGTCTATGGATAACTTGAGGCAGAATTCTTCCAAACGATCAAGGGCTTTGAACAGTCTGGTCTCATGTTCCTCCAGCATGCGTCCGAAAACAATGACATCATCCAAGTACATTAAACATTCCGGCAAGTTCATGTCTCCCACCGCACGTTCCATCAATCTCTGGAAGGTGGCAGCGGCACTCAAAATCCCCTGTGGCATCCTCAGGAATTCGTAAAACCCCAAAGGACAGATGAAGGCTATTTTTTCATGGTCCTCCGGGGCCATCGGAATTTGATAATATCCACTGCGGAGATCCAGTACTGAGAACCACTGACCCCCATTCAGGCAATCCAGGGCATCCTGTATGCATGGCATGATGTAGTGATCTGGGATAGTCCGTCAGTTGAGGGTCTGATAATCCACACACATCCTCACGGATCCATCCTTTTTATGCACCACTACAATGGGGGATGCATATGGGCTTCTTGATTCCTGAATAATGCCAGCAGTGAGCATTTCCTGTAGGTGCCTCCTCACATCATCTGTGTCCACTGGGGCAAGGCGTTGGGACCTCTCTCGAAATGGTTGGTCATCATGCAGGCGTATATTATGCTCGGCACCATGGACACACCCCATTCTTTTAGTGAGAACACTTGGTCTCTCTGCGCAAGTTTCCTGCTAATTCAGGTCTTCCATTCAGTGGACAAGGGGAAATCACCAAAGTCAAATAAGTCTGGGGTCACTCTCTCCCTTTCGCCAGAGTACTTGTTACTGGGTAATACTGCAGTGTCTGTACAGTGTACTGTAGCCAGCGTACATCCCCGGTTCACACAAACTTCCCTGTCCGACATGTTTCTCACTTGCACCATCACTCGGCAAGCATAGGCATGGGCACATGCAGGTAGTATACTGGGCTTAACCATCAACCCCACTGGCAGCTTCACTTCACCAGGGGCATCTATCATCATTTTGTTCTTTACACCTCTCCTTAGGCGGACTTCTCCATGGATCATACACTCGGCGTTGGGGGCCAACACCAAAGAGTCAGGATCCTTTTTCCACACTATCCCCACTGGCTCATCTCAGTCCACTTCATCGGGTTTTTGTTGCAAGTCATAAGTACTTTTGACTAATGCTGGAATTCTTAGGGGCCCATCCAGTCCATTGCCCTTGTTTCTCATGACAGAGTTGTGCTAGTCTCCCAAACATGTGGGTGTTTGTTTCAATTAACAGGGGAACTCCATCATACAGTCTGGTGGGGGGACACACTAGGGTGAGTGTTTCAACTTGTTCATCTACCCCAGCCACGGTGGTAGGGAATGACAGCCAGATCCGGATATACCCTGAGTACGGATAGGACTTCTCACTCAACCCCCACACACATGCAGACCTTCCAAGGGTTGTAGGGGCATGTCAGGCAGATGCTTCTGGTACCAGTCTTGAAATACTATGGTCACTTGAGATCCACTGTCAAGCATGGCCCGGGTAGACACACCGTTCACTGTCACTGTAGTTTCCATTGAGGGACCCAGAACCTCAGACCACTCAAGTGACTTGGGCTTGGACGTCAGCTTTACAGCTGCCTTGGATGAATAGCTTTTCCGGGCAGCTCCACCTTGCGGCCGTATGTTGCTCTGTTGAATCAATGCCAGCAGTTTAGTGGTAACTTTTCTCAGATTCTCAGGTGAACGGCAGGTGAACCGGGTGTGCCCATCCTCTCCACAGTGGTAACAGAAAACAGGTTCTTTAGAGTCTCTAGGGGAAGAGGAGCTGTTCCCCTGCTTGAACATAGTTGGAGAGTCTCGGGGTCTCTCTCTGGTTGGGGGTTTGCTCTCTTGACTCTCTGAGCTCCCCCAAGGGTCAGTGTTTTGGGTAGTATGGAGCAGGTCTCCCACCAAAGCTCTCAGTTCTTGCACCTCTTGCAGCAGGCTGTCTTCAGGCCGGGTTTCAGAAGAAACAACGTGTACCCCCACCCCTCCCAGCAGGACTTCCCTCTTTGTCTCGGGGGATGGACAGGAATTAGCATCTTTGGCTGCCTTGGCAGCTTGCTGACTGACTCTCAACTCAGTTAACTCCTGATCAATTCCCTCATCTGTTGCAGTTCGGCCTCCTCGCCTCTCTCAGGGGCCTGGCAGGCGTGGGCAGCCCCAGCACAGTGCTCCCATCCCTCTTCGTCATTTTCAGTCTCACGGATCTCTCTCATTAGGTCACAATATTGGGGGGGGGATTGCCCCTTCTGTCTTGCAGTTTAAGCTTCAACATCATCATGCTAGAGTACCTTGCTGACTTTAAGATGTGATCTAGCCTGACCCTGTTCAATTCTCTAGTGGGCATCCCTCCTTTCTGGTGGGCCCGCTACAAAGTTCACTCAATCTGAGTAACAAACACTGACAATTTTTCATTCTTCCACTGTTTTGCAGATTTCAACTTCCACATCAGGTCATCTCCCGACTCGGTGCTACCAAATACCCCCTCCAGGGCAGAGAGGTACTCAGCAGCTGTGGCCTTTGGGCTGGTGGATCGCAGGAAATTAATGGCCTCCAGTGCAGGGCCCCTCATGCTTTCCATGAGTCTCTTCCTCTTTTCTCCCTCAGTACACTGCCACTCCTGGACCAATGGGGTGGCATAGTCCATCCACGTTTCCAGATCGTCCTCCCCCACGGGCACCAGGAACATGCCCGAAAAGAGCCTAAGTCTGTGGTATGAGTTCAAATGTACAGTAGGTATCACTATGGGGGAAGCAACTGTAGAAGTGGCAGGAGAGGCTAGGGGGACTGCACGGGAGTGATCTCCTCAGAAAGCTTTAACATTTGTACTAGCTCTGTAGCACAGCGCCCCTCAAAGGCTAACAGTTTAAACAGCTTATCTTTAAACCCCTCTACAGAGGGGGACCCTCCAGGAGCAGCCAGGTTGCTATGTAAGTGAATGATCCTCCACCCCTTTTGGGACCCGTCAGGCAAAATGACTGGGGGTACCGTGTCTGGTTCAGTGGGCAGGCTGCAGGAGAGTTGGGCCACCATAGTTTGATCAAACAGATTGGAATCCCTTCCCCTTACTTCAACCTTCCCCAAACACTTAATTCGCTCAACCACTTCCACAATAGTGGCATTATCGGTCCCCAAGGGGACGTCCATTAATAACAGAGCTTGCTGGGGGTCCACTCCCTCTACCTCACTCCACTCCATCCTATGGTGCACTAGCAGCTTGTGGGGAGCAAGTTTAAACTTGGGCATAGTGACTGCCTCCATTTTACCATAATTTTTGATTGTGGGGTTGTAGTACCCACTTCTGACTACTAGATGGCACAAATCCCAGTGCTGGTGCCTCCAAGATGTAACCCCTAGGTGGCGTTATCCCAAGGGCTACTACCCCTGCCTGCGTGGCTAGTTGCAGGTTGAGGGCCTGGGTACTGAAATGGGTGCCTCCACCCAGAGGACAGGGTCGTTAGTAACAAGGCTAACCTGGGTACAGCCCTCCGGGACACTGTAACCCCCCCTCTTTCCCCCTCTAGTGGCCTAGACAATATGCAACAAACACTTTCACAGTAGCGCCTATTCAGCATACAATTCCCCACACAGTTTGCACTTACCACCAGGGCTGGTTCCACCAGTTCGACCCTGGAGACCCCCTGTAAAACAAGGTTAGGCACAGCAAATAACAACAGTACAGTGCTTTTGGTACAAACTGGAACCACAGTCAGATTAAATGCAAAAAAAGTTAGATCTGATTTATTCAGGGGAATTGAACAAGGGAGTGGCATAATTAGGTTGACTGATTCGAAAACTGATCTAGTCAGGCAATTATGCATGCACTTTTAGTCCCTACATAGTCACACGCTCTGGTTACCCAGTTGGAAGTAAGGTGGGCTAGCCTGGAACATTGACCGGGGTAGGCTGGTGTCGCAGCTGGTTGGAGCCCTGTGATGAAAAGAAAAGGCATGCACAACCACACACAATTTGTAATCCAGAGCCTGAAGGCTCAGTTCGTGAAAGGAAAAACAACAATGCAATCAGATGACACCACTTGAGATTTAGCTGTTGTTGCAGGAAGCTACCCTGATTGTTACTCATGATACCCACTACGAGACACAAGCTAGACGAAATGGAGACTGCAGGTTGATGACTGGTTTTGCCAGGAGAATCAGGGCCCACATGAATCACCGAGGTGTCGTTCCTGTTCTAGATGGTTGAGCAGGGGGCTGATCCCCGGGTGAGTCTCTCGTCGATGATGGTTTCTGTGCCTGAAGTAGCTGGCTGGGCCAGGTGGCAAGGCCAAGGCCGGGTGGAACAGTTCGGATTTTGAGTCCGTTAGTGCTGGATGCAGCTTCCAGCAAGCGTGGCACATTTACACAGTGAGGAACCAAATCGTGAACCACTAACAGCACACAGCAAATTTATAGTAAAGCAATCACCATACCACAATGTGGAAGGCAGTCCGGCCACATCAGTGTCTCTGAGCAAAACCGGGAATTCTGTGGTGAATGGATGTCCTGACAGGCCGATTGCGTACAGCAAATCTTTGGTCTTCTTCAGGTTCAAATCTGGTCACTCTTCAGTGGCTTTGTCACACTCCAGTTCGGATACAGTCCGATTGCTAAGCCTTTCAAAGGATTCCCTTTTGAGGAACTGCAGGCAGACAGGCCAAAAAGCAGCTGCTTGAATCACTCAAGCTGTTTACTCTTCAAACTATAACTCCAGACTGACTGACTGAGTGCAGCAGGCAGCTTGGGAATTTCCCTTCGGTCCAAAAGGTTCTGGTTGGTTGATCCATCAGTCTGTCAAAGCAAGGGCTCCCCCTCCAGGTCTGTTTTGGTGCCAAAATGCAAAAACTACAATTCCTACAGAAATTTACTCCCACAAGACCCCTGGGGATAGGCTCCATTTTAGAGTCCCCAAAGGTACCAATTGGTGCTGACTGGCAGTCCAAAACCAAAATGGTGGTGATAAACAGAACTGTCCATGCTGCAAAGAAGGCAGATTAGACAAACTACAATATCATTACTATGCTATTAGATAATCAGCAAATAAGTACAGCTTCTAACAGAGCTCCCTCTGCGCAAACAGCGATGGCAGAACAGAGCAATTATCTGGCCGCACTCTGCTCACATGTCCCAGCCGCTGCATTAGTACAGCCCCACCGACCATCCCTGCTGCTTCACCCTGTTGGCAAGCCTAATCCCTCCAGTATCCAACACAGGTTTGTGGTTTGCAGAACAATTTGAATTCAGCTAAGACTACTAAGATATAAGGACACACAGACCTCATTGGACTTTGACGTATCCCAGTATTTAGCCCCACCCACCTCCCACAATGCCTACGTGTGTGAGATTGTTAACCATCGATGTTCACCCACATCACCTACTGAACACCTGCTCAAACAGGCAGTACTGCAACATGCGCCGTGAGCTCCTTGCATGCTGACATGCTGATGGTGAGAAAAGGGCTGATAGAAATGGAAGCACCCCAGATGGCAGGATGACATGTGGTCACTGTCTCGCATGACTGCTGTGAATAGCCACCAACGGGTCTCTGATTAGAGAGACATCTCCTGATGGGCCTAGCTAACTTGAAAGGTTCTGCCTCAGGGGACAAACTGGGAGAGTATGCAGGGGTAAGAGCTACAGAATCAGCAGGATGGGACGGGGAGGCAGCCCCACCAAACGGGGCCAGTCTGGTGACTTGAGGGGACATCAAGAAATAGCTGTAAAAACATTTCCTATTTCCATTGATTGTCCCTTTACATCTGTATTGAAAGATTGCCTATGTGAAATGATGTGTTATATTGAAACTCCCCTACCCTCTCCCTGTGTATATCACCTGTTGTTTATTATCTGTACTGTAAATTGACATGGAACCTTTGTAAATGAGCTCCCAGCTCAAAGGTGTAACTACGAGATCGAAATAAATAAAAATAAACAAACAGAAATATAAGCTGAATTGATTTTAAAGGTTCTGGTTTTCAGGGTTCTGGAGGCATCAGTTGCTCCTTACTACTGACCACATCACTGCTGTCCATGGTAAACCACAAGAAAGGTCCACACTGAGGAGAATGTGATGAGAGATGAGACTTACCTTCTGCAACTAGCCAGTACTGCCTATAGCCTCCACTTGACTGAGACTAGGTAATGGGAGAACCACGTGGAGTTCTGAGGTTCTAAGAGGTTCTACTAAGCCATAACATGTTCTGATAGTTATCTGAGCCTTGTGAGAACTTTCAGAACCTTTTAGTTTAAAGTTTAATGCATAAAAACTGTTTTAACTGTCTGTTCCATCCTTAAGCTATTGTCAGTGAAGGGAAAGGAATCTAAAAACAACTTGGAGTGGTACTACAGCACCTCAGCCTCCTTTTGGGCCTTTCTTCTCCTACCGCCAGCCTTCTTACTAGATAAAGACCTGCTAAGGGAGCACATTAAGCTCCAAAATCAATGTTTTCAAAAGTATCAGAATCGTCGGCCTGGTGGCGCTGGATGCCTTACCTTGGGCCAAGCTGGCGACCTGGGTTCGGGGATGGACTGGGGTCGTCAGAAGTTGACTGGGAAGGGAGCTGATTGAGCGTCCAGAGGACTGCTCTCCTCTCCCGTGGGTGGGATGTGGGCACTGCATGGCTCTTGAGCAGCCCGATGAAAATCGGGGGTCCTGCAGGAGCCGGCACAGAAAGGGGTGGAGCATCAGCAGATGTCGGCAGCATGCCTGCACAGACGTCATTGCACATCCACGCTCCGGGGGAAACCAGAACACAGGGAAATGTCCTGATCCTCTGTAGCCGATGGTGGGGGCCAGGGACCGACCTCCACTCCCAATGCCGGGTCCACAGCTTGCCTTCAGAACTCCTCTTGCTAAATGGCAACCTGTCTAGATTGCAAAAAGGTCGCTGAGAGGAGCTGGCAGTCCCGCCCAAGGGGGCTTAGATCCAGGGGGCAGGGTTGTCCATGGCAGTGAAGAGGAGATACCTGGGTCCAATAGGTAAGGACTGGGGTTTCAGGTGGGAGGGACCAGGTCATGATGTGTGTCCCCTCCAGAGAGAGTCCAAGGATTGGTGAAAGGTGGAGTGAAAAAAAAAAATAGGCAGAATCGCCTTAGAATTAAAAAAAAAAAAAAAAAAAAGGTTCTGATAGGGTTCTTTTAAGGAAAATGTTGTTGGCTCTGGGTGGTTTGGAACGTATCCAAACCAGTTCTCCCATTCCATAACCGAGACCCTGGCTATCTGAAAACAAATTAGAAACTGCCTTTCAACTCCAGTCTTCAGCTACCCCACTAACTGAACCAACCATTGTCAGGGCTCTCAGAAGCTTTTGCCTCTTGTGGATAACAGATTTCCAAAATAAAAATAAAACTGCAGGGGGAAGGATCATAGACCAAACTCTGGAAGTCGGTATGGTTCCTCTCTGGGAGCTGTTTTGGCACATGTAGCCACGGTATGGGTGCTTTCAGGCAGCAACTTGTGCGCCCTGAGTAGCCAGCAGTGCATCCTGGGAACCATCCACCCTGATGGCCATATATCCTAATGGGCTATTGGAGCATCAAGTATGCAGGGCCCCACATCCCCAAGAGCCTTGCATTATTCTCCTACCACCTCGAGACTTTCTTACTAGTCATAGTCATTAACTAAGTGGAGTGGCTCACCTTGGCATCTTTCTCAAGGGACACTAAAGTGGGATAAATCTCAGACTTCTCAGGGGTTATGATCAGCCTCATCGATGTGTGTCTTAAAAGAATCCCCTATGATAGTTCAAGTTCAAGTTTATCGCAGGAAAGACTCCGTTGAGAAAGCTCATTCACAAGGAGGTCCTGAGACACATACAGATACAGTTCGCAATTACATAGACAGGAGATATAAAATTTAGAACAACAAAGAAAAAAATATATAATACAAGAGGTATACACAATAGAAGTCCTTATGCTATATATGCAGTACATTCCAGCTTTAAGCTGGAGTGGTCACTTGCGATGTGCAGAATCTGGAAATCTGCTGGCAGGAGTTATGCAGAATGGCAGTTCTGCTTCTGAAATGCTTTTCCAAATTTCTTTTTTTTGTCAAAGATTTTTATTTTCCAAAGAAGCAAACAAAGAAAAATGGTACATCCGTATACATAAAGCAGTAACAGACTAATACTATTAACCATATTTTACACAATCTGAAACAATAGTCCTACAATTCATACGTATGAAGACATCAAGTCAGCTAGTTAAGTATGTTGGAAACTACAGAGAGCCTTATCACATAACTTGGAATACAGCAGTATACTCAATAAACATGCACTGGATGACATTGGGTAAAAGAACAATTATTTTTTTAATTTTAAAGAATTCCGAATAGCATTTCTCTGTAGGATTACATCATCTGCAGTTTGTGGGAAAACGCCACGGTTTGAATCAGCTGCTGAATACTGTTACATGGTCTATGTAAACTGTGTCTCACTAATCTGCAGTTTTCCAAAACACAAATTCCATGTCTGGAATTTCACTTCTGGCTGAATTCCACTGAATTAAGTGGAATTTCTGAAATTTCACTGAATTCTGGTGAAAAGAGAAATTTAAAATTTCACACACAGTCCTTATGGCAACCACTCCCGAGGGTGGGAGAAACCCTGCTAGTGAGCGCCAGCTCTGGCTGAAAGAGTCAGAAATCCCCATCAGAAAACACCAAGAAGACTTGACATCTCCCAGTGCTTTAACTTTAAAACAGAATGCAAAAAATAGTTAAATCTGAGTTTTTACTACCTATTTAAAATCTTGGCAGCTTTCCAGATTCTTGTCTCTCAGCAGGTCTACTAGGGCTGGTTATCCGGCATCTAGCTTCATACCCCTCTCTGCCCTTGTGCACTATCCCCTACTCCTCTATCCCTGGCTTACCTTCTGTCTTCTAACTGAACCCTTCCTCTGATTACTTCCTCACATGCTACCTCCTGTTATACCCCTCCTCCCACCCCTACCACAACCTACTGTGCCATTTTGACTCTCTACTACCATCCACAACCTACTGTGCTATTTTGACCACTCTATTGCTGTACTCCCCCCCCCCCACTAATGCTCTCCCATTTTCCATTCCTAGTTTACCCCTATTTTCTTCAGCCTCCCTATTCCTTATCCCTGTCCTCCCCTCTGGTCACCCGCCACATTCCATCCTCCTCCCTGCCCCCCTTCTCTCTCCTCCTTTTCTGCCTGGTCCTGTCCCCCTTGCAGGGTTCTCTGTCATCCTGAAGGGGTATAGAGCCTGGCTCCCTCTCTTCTACCCCTCTTCCTTTCCCCCCACTTTCTAATCCTGACCCCTTGCAGGGTTCTCTGCATCCTGAAGGGGTATAGATTGGCTCTCTTTTTCACCTCCCCCTTCCCCCCACTTTCAAATTCATTGTCCACCTACCTCCCTACTTCTGTATCCCTCTCCTCCCCTCCTGTTCCTCTGCCCTCTCTTCTCTACCTCCCCTCCCTTTCTCTCCCTCCCTTTTGCCTGGTTCTGTCCCCCTTGCAGGGTTCTCAGCATCCATAAGGGGTTAGGTCTTGGCTGTCCCTCTCTCTCTCCCTCTTCCATCCCCCACCTTCTACCCCTCGCCTCTCCACTTCCCCACTTATCTTATGATTGCCCTTCCTTGGGTATGCAATAGCACTTTGAATCATTTGCTCTGCCTACTACTTCTAGCACTTCAAATGTGTTATCCATCCTCTAACCTTTACCCTAGTGGATCACCTGCCCTTGGGTTTTTGCAATGTACGTTATATCCAAACATGGTTTTGTTTACCCTGGCCGTTTGGTCTGGGTTATTTCTACTCTGTAATTGTACTACACTGTTTTGTTTTAGTAATTGTACTTGTATTGCTCTAGTATTGTTATGTGTTTGCCTGTTCTCCCAATTCTTGTACCCCCCACCCAGGACGCTTCTGGAAACGAGCTGTTTATGGCTCATGTTGTCTTTCCTGGCGAAACATTTTCCAAACAAATAAATAGCTGTGGTGCCCCAAAAACAGGAATGCATGTTGCTGTAAATGAACTTTCCATCCCAGCTGCAGTCACCTGGACCCCGTGCCAAGGTGTAGCCTTGATCCAATGCTGTCAGTATCTTTCAGGATGTTGCCTTCCCCCAGCCCTGCTTATTAAGACTTCATTCTCCCTGGTTTTCAACTCTTCTTTCAGGATCATACTACCTCCCTGCCTCTTATACAAGTCAAAGGAAACAGAAGCCCTGTTGTTAAAGGGCAGCTGACACCTTCAGGAGAACTTTAACAGAACATAATATTTAGACATAGTTCAGCTTAGATTCATAGATTCATAGAAGTGTGACAGCAGAAAAGGACCGAAACAAGGCCCACCAAGTCTGCCCATTTGTCCAGCAATCTGCTTGGACCTGTGCTCCCCCCCCTTAACACTCCCCTGTGGTTGTCTCATGCCCTTTTGAATCCCTCCACTGCTTCCTCTCCAACGACTGCCTCTGGGAGTTTGTTCCACTTTTCCACCACTCTCTCTCTGTGAAATAGTATTTCCTAATGTTGCCCCTGAACTGCCCACCCTCCACCTGCAGGCCATGCCCCCTCGTCCTCTGATTTCCCTTCATCTTGAAGATGCTCCCCCCTGGCACCCTGTTTATACCCTTAAGGTACTTGAAGGTCTCGATCATGTCCCCCCTCTCCCTCCTCTGTTCCAGGGAGTTCATGTTCAGATCACTCAATCTTTCTTCATAGAATAGGTGACTTAACCCTTTTACCATTTTTGTCGCTCTCCTCTGAACCCGCTCTAGCCTCCCCACATCCTTCCTGAGGTATGGCCTCCAGAACTGGACTCCATACTCCAAGTGCGGTCTAACTAGATGGGTGTACAAGGGTACTATGACCTCCCTATTCTTACTGGTGATCCCCCTTCCGATGCATCCCAGCATTCCTCTCCCCCTGGCCACTGCCCTCCCGCACTGCCTTTCCATCTTCAGGTCCCCGGATATAATGATGCCTAGGTCCCTTTCTTGTTCTGTCTCTTCCAGATCTCTGCCCCCATACAGTGCCCTACCTTCCGATTTCTGTAGCCAAGATGCATGATTTTACATTTTTCTGTATTGAATGCAAGTATGTCACAGCTTGTATGTCACATTTTCTTGTTGCATTTGGTGGCCGAAAATAAGTACCTTAAAACACATCAGGGTCTTGGTAATAAGAAAAACATGCACCACATAAATTTAGACCTTCTCTGTTTACTTCCATTCAGCTCAGATACAAGAGGAACACTTATCTCAACACACACAGAAAGATTCACAGGATCACAGGAAATACATTTTGTTAAGGTTGTACTGTCTAACATTTCTTAAAGCTGCACTACACATAACAATCCCTCCTGACTTAGCTAGAAAGTACGTGAGCGAATAATTCAGAAAATAGTATGAAGCTATTAAAGTTATTACTGCAATGTCCCTTTAGTTAGTCTATGTCATTAGGCTATATCTCTACAAGTCCATTCTCTTTGGTGGACGTCTTATACGTCCTGAATGACGTAGTAGGACTGGAGGCTGTTGCTCTGGAATCTGATTAGCATCAGCCACATCTTGTCTCAAACGCTGTTGTTCCACTATCTGTTCCTGTTCTTGTTCTGGAACAATTAATGCTGGATAACTACCCCAACTCTGGGTATCCCTTTTTTGTTGTTCTGTCTCAGTTCTAGTAATTGGTCCGCATGTTTTTTCACTCTCCTCTGGTTAGTCAGTCGAACACTATAGACAACATTTCTGAACTTTTTTCTACCACGCCTTCTATCCTTCTCTTCAAGCCTGCATACATCCTGACCCACATAAGATCATGGAGTTTGAAGGATCTGGTCTTAGGAAGCATTTCAGTTACTGACTTACAGCCTAGAGGCCGAAGAAGGTCCAACTGAATTTGAATCTGACGTCCAAACAACAATTCTGCAGGGGTTATTCCCATGACACAATGTAGTGTTGTTCGATACATTGCAAGAAAGTCCAAAAGAGCTATTTGTATTGCCGTCAGTTTAGTAGGATTAGCTTTGTACATACTCTTTTTAAAAGTCTGAACCAGGCATTCTGCGTCACCATTTGAACTTGGATGGTAGGGAGGTGAGAAAATATGGTGGATACCACGTTGCTGGCAAAATGCTTGGAATTCAACAGACTTGAACTGTGGTCCGTTATCCAAGACAATCACTCGCTTGCGGAAAACCATGGGCAGCAAAGATAGATTTCAGCACTTTGATGGTACTCTCAGTAGTTGTCGAAGACATTTGATGAATTTCTGACCATTTACTGTAAGCATCAGTTAAGAGTAACCACATGGAATTTAAATAAGGTCCTGCCAAATCAATATGCAACCTTTGCCAGGGTTTGTCAGGTCGTTCCCAATGGTGAACTGGAGCTCTTGCTGGATTCCCCACCGATACAGCACAACCTTTGCATCTCTGCACAACCTGGTATATGTCTCTGTCAATGGAAGGCCACCATACGTGAAATCTGGCTAGGGATTTCATTTTAGCAATGCCTGGATGGCCTGCATGCAAAAGAGTTAGCACATTTGAGTGGTAACATTGGGGTACTATGACACTCAATCCCCATAGAAGACACCCCTCAGCAATGGACAACTGCTGTCTTTTTGTATAGTAGGGTTGTAGTTCAGCCGAACAAGTAGTGCCTTGCAGCCAACCCTCAAGTGTATACTGATACACTTGTTTCAAAATTACATCTTGACTAGTCACTTTTGCAATGTCCTTGGCTAGTACTGGAAGCTGATCTAACTGTTGTAGCTCCATTGCACACACAACAGTAGAATCCTCCATATCTTTGAATTGCTCTGGAAAACTATTTGGCCCCACCTGGCATACTAATGGCTCCTCTTTAAGTCCCACATCGAACTCCATTTCTTTGGATATTTGTAACCTCGACAAGGCATCTGCATTTCCATGCTGGTCCACTGGTTGGTATGTAACTTCGAAATTATAGGCAGTCAAAATTAATGCCCATCATAGAAGTCAGCTAGCAGCTGTCTCATGAATTCCTTTTTCTGGACTGAAAATTTGTCACTAGTGGCTTGTGATCTGTCTTCATGTGAAACTTGTGACCTAGCAAGTATTATCAAAATTTCTGGACTCCGAACACAATTGCTAATGCCTCTCTCTGAATCTGGGCATCATTTCTTTCAGCTGCAGTGAGTTTGTGTGAAGCATGGGCTATCGGCTTCTCCACTCCTTCTGGATCTGAATGGTTAAGGACAGCTCCTATACCCACAAGACTAGCATCACAGGCCAATGTGATAGGTAAGTTAGAGTCATAATGAGTTAAATTATTCACACCAGTTAGAGAGAGAGCTTGATGGCTTGAACTGCCTTACTGTGGCCCTTGGTCCACTTCCACGGAGTACCCTTATGTAACAGTTAATTTACAATAGCACATTTAGTGGCTAAGCCAGGTATGAAATGGTCATAGTAGCGTACCATACCCAAGAATGAGTGCACCTCTGAAACATTCTGTGGTTCAGGCATGTGCACAATGGCTTCCACCTTTTCATCATTTGGATGAATTCTATCTTTGTCAATAGTGTGACCTAAGTATGTGACAAAGTATGTGACACTTGGTTGACAAAATTGGCATTTTTCTCTCCTGAGTCTGAATCCACTTTGTTGCAATCTCGCTAGAGTTGTTTGTAAGTTAAGTAAATTTTCTGCTTCTGTCTTGCCCATGACAATGATGTCATCCAAATAACAAGCAACACCTGGTATATCACCCACCGTTTGCTCAATCACTTTTTGAAAAATAGCCGGTTCGGAACTAAGGCCAAAACATAACCATTTGTACTTGTACAGTGTATTAATCACTACCAGTTTCTGAGAGTCTGTATCCAGTTCCACTTGAAGGTATGCATCAGTGAGGTCCAGTTTAGAAAACCCCACACCACCATTCAATCTGTGAGAAAGTTCCTCTTGTAAGGGTAAAGGAAATACATCTGTTCTAAGTACTGGATTAAGTGTCGCCTTAAAATCTCCACATATTCGAACCTTACCACCTGGTTTAGATACCACAACTGAGTAGCCCAATCTGAACCTGAAACCTTTTCCAGCACACCTGCTTTTTCCAGTTTGTCCAATTCTGTCCCAACCACTGGTTTTTAAGGCAAAAGGAAGTTTCAGTGGTTTATAAAACTTAAGGACTGCATTAGGCTTTGTAACTAGCTTGGCTTTAGCTGTTGTGCAACATCCCATGCCTTTCCACAGCTCTGGATACATGTCTAAAATCTCCCCAAGCTTGGACGGGTTACTGCTTTGTGGTACCTGGACAGCTGCAAGTAGGCCAAAATCTGCTGGATCAATATGAATGTTTAGAAGAACCTTAGCATCTTTGCCCAAAATGTTGATGCCCTTTTTTGAAACCAGAAAAGTTAAAGGTGTACCAGGAGAATCAGTTCTGCATACCAAAGTAGTAAACAAGCCCAGTGGCTGAATTGGTTGCCCTTCAAATGCATGCAGCAACTTATTACAAGGAGATAATGGTGGCTTATCCAGATCAGACCATGTGTGATGGTTAATAAAAGTAACTGGGGAAGCAGAATCCACTATTAAACGCAACTGATGCCTCAGTTGTGACAACTGAAGTAACACATAGAAAGGAGGAACATCTTTAGTCTGCATTTGTGGTGCAATAGGAACCAATGCACTGTCTGTGCTCTCTGAACTGACCACTGCAGTTCTTCTGCTTCTGCAGATCTTAGCAATATGCCTCTAACGTTTACATGCATGACACTGAACTTCTCTGAATTTAAACTGGTCCCTGCTATGCTGAGATGACCCACATGATGCACATTTGTACTGGTCATGCAGTTTGGGTGTAGTGTTTGAATTTTTCTTTGAAAACAGTGGTTTAGACTTAGGTTTGAGCTGTTTCAATTTGGGGTTTACTGGAGTTACTTGTACCTCATTTTTAGTGTTCATCTTAGCATGTGCTTCATTTTCTGCAGCCTCATACATTTGTGCCAGCTGTAAAAGTTCCTCAGCAGACTTCTTGACACTTACAGAAAGTAATTGCTGAATATGATGTTAATTATTCAACCCCATAACAAACTCATCAGCTAAATTAGATTCGCGATGCTCCCTACTCCACTCACATGTGAGAGCTAAGCGTTTGATTGCACCAAAATAAGATTGTAATGACTGACCTGGTTTATGCTGGTAACTGTAGAATTTATAACGTTCAGCCCTTGGGAAAGTTGTTATAAACTGCATTGCACATTCAATTTAGCTTTTAGCTCTTGATATGACAAATCCTCCGGCTGGTCCAGTGCACACAGACTGCACAAAAGTTTGAAGGTTTCACTTCCCAAGAAAGTACAAAAAGCAACTCGAATAAGTATATCCTGTTGCTCAACATTTGCAGATTTTATGGCAGGATTAAGTAATAACCACTGATCAACCTGTCTGGACCATGTATCCCAATCTGTTCCTGTAAAAATCTCAAAGCTGGCGGAAGTTTCCATGGTATAGCACAGTTCCAAATTGCTTACTTGCCTCCAATGCAGAAAGTCACAAAATGGTGTAATTCAGTAAGCTGGAGCTATGAAAATGCTCACCATCCTTGTCGCCAGTTTGTTGTATTTGGTGGCCGAAAATAAGTACCTTAAAACACATCAGGGTCTTGGTAGTAAGAAAAACATGCACCACAGAAATTTAGGCCTTCTCTGTTTACTTCCATTCAGCTCAGATACAAGGGGAACACTTATCTCAACACACACACAGGAAGATTCAGGAGGTACATTTCTTAAAGCTATACTGTCTAACATTTCTTAAAGCTGCACTACACATAACAGTTCTATATACCTCCTCCACATTATTTACTACTGAGGTCATTTGCATGACAACAGGATCTTTGCTCCTGAAGAGTTCATCTACTCCTGTTGCTTTCTCCCTATCTGAGATCATGATGCACTGCTTGTGACATCACAGTTACTCCCATGACAACAAACTGTGATGTCACAACAGGGTATTGTGACTTGAAGTAGGGAGTAAGTTATAGAGACAGAGGAACTCTAAGGGCTAAAGATAATACATTAATGCAAATTTTCTCAGTAATAAATAATGGGGAAGAGAAATATATAGAATATATATAGAATGCAAGCTGGATTGTACCTAATTATTATGTTTTGTCAAGGTTTTCTTTGAATGTCATTAGCTCTTTAACATGTTTTAATATAATTGTAAATTAGGGCATGAATAAAATCTGTGTAATATCTCCAGTGTATTGTTTTCTGCATTTGAAATAGTCCTATTTTTGTCTTTATTTAGGGTCCCTTCCCAATGTGACTTTTTTCCTCCCCAAGATTCAGTTTGTAATTATTTGACAGTTGTTGGACCCTCAGCTGAGGGGAGACCTGTATAGAAAGCTTTACTGTAGGCTTCAGCTCGACTGATGTCACTGGGATCCAAAACTAATATGAAATAAAAAAAATTATATTGGGTGGAGAAGAAAGCACCATTAACAAGGTACCCTATAAAAGGAAAAATAGGACTATTTCAAAACAAACACATAAAATACCTTGGAGTCATTAAACAGACTTCGTACATGCTCAAATGTACAATTACATTAAAAGGTGTAAATAACATTGTTTATGTTTCCTTGAATCCCTTTTCTCACCGCCCTTTTGCCCCACCCTGCCTTTTTATTGGGCTCCTTTTTTAGCTGCACCTTTTGCATGGTCCATTCTCTGCCCCCCCCGCCCCATCATAGTATCTTTTGTTGATCTTTTCTTCATAGCCTGACTCCCCTACATTTTCTTTCTGAGTCTTTTCTGTTATACTTATCCCCTCATGTGGGCAAATTCATCATGTGCCCTTGCTGGGAATCAAACTGGTAATCTTAAGTCTCAAAGGTAGCAGCTCTGGTGATCTTTAATTCCAAAGGTAGCAGCGCTAATGATTCTACTACAGGGGAAATTCTGGCTGTGATGCTAGACTGTGCCCATGATTTTCCATTACTTACAGTATCAGCTTTTCACCACTGGGCATGGCACTGCTGTCACCATTGCTCAATACTATAGGGCTGTGTTATTGCAGTATCTCACATCGCAGCTAGAGGGCACTGCCATTACTATTCCTCAAAACAATAGAGCTCTCTTAATGTAGCATCTCTCAACACAACTAGAGGACATTGCTGTTACTCTTCCTCAATACTATACGGTTCTGTTATTGCAGCATATCGCATCACAGCTAGAGGGCGCAGCTGTAACCATTTCTCAACACCATAGGGCTCTGTAATTGCAGCATCTCATGTCACAGCTAGAGGATGCTGCTGTAACCATTTCTCAACACTGTAGGGTTCTGTTATTGCAGCATCCCACATCACAACTAGAGGGTGCTGCTGTTACTATCCTGCAACACCATCGGCTGTGTTGTTGCAGCATCTCACATCACAGCTAGAGGGCGCTGCTGTTACTATCCCTCAACACTATAGGGCTCTGTTATTGCAGTATCTCACATCACAACTAGAGGGCACTGCTGTTGCTATCCCTCAGTGCTATAGGACTCTGATACTGCAGCATCTCACATCACAGCTGGAAGGGGTTCCTGTTACTATCCCTCAGCAATAAGACTCTGATACTGCAGCATCTCACTGCAAAACTAGAGAGCACTGCTGTTGCTATTCCTTAAAGGAAAGCTATCATAATCTCAGGTTCCCCACCCCCAAAGCCTTATCTCTCAATTAGGAATTTCGTAAAGAAAACACCTTTTTTCCAGTGTTTCAACCTATTTTAAAAAGTCCGGGATTCTGCAAAATGGCGCATGCTGTGCGGTACCATTTAAACGCAAAATGCAGTGCCGCATCGCTCAGCTTCAATACACTTGTATTGGAGTTGAAGGCGCAGCACCGCACTTTGTCTTAAAAAGGAATCGAGCAGCATGCACCATTTTGCAGAATCCTGGACTTTTTAAAAATAAAATAAAATACAGTAGGTTGAAACACTGGAAAAAAGGTATTTTCTTTGCAACCCCCCTAATTGGGGGATAAGGCTTTAGGGGGTGGGGAACCTAAGATTATGATAGCTTTCCTTTAACACTGTAGTACTCTTTTATTGTAGCATCTCACATCACAGCTAGAGGGCATTGTTGTTACCATTCATCAACACTACAAGGTTCTGTTATGGTAGCACCTCATATCGCAGCTAGAGGGTGCTGCTACTACCACTCCTTAACACTGTAGGGCTCTGTTGTTGCAACACCTCACATCACAGCTAGAGGGCATTGTTGTTACCATTTATCAACACTATAGGGTTCTGTTATTGTAGCACCTCATATCGCAGCTAGAGGGTGCTGCTACTACCATTCCTTAACACTGTAGGGCTCTGTTGTTGCAACACCTCACATCACAGCTAGAGGGCATTGTTGTTACCATTTATCAACACTATAGGGTTCTGTTATTGTAGCACCTCATAGCGCAGCTAGAAGGTGCTGCTACTACCATTCCTTAACACTGTAGAACTCTTTATATTGCAGCATCTGACATCACAGCTAGAGGACACTGTCACTATAGGGCTCTGTAATTGCAACATTTCACATCACTATTAGAGGGCGCTGTTGTTACCATTCATCAGCACTACAGAGCTTTGGTTTTGTACCATTTCACAACACAGTTAGAAGGTGTCGTTAAAATCCTTCAGCAATGATAGGGCTCCGTTATTGCAGTATCTCGTATCATAGCTACAGGGCACTGCTGTTACTGTTCCTCAACACTGTAGGGGGATGTTATTATAACATCTCACATACCAAGTAGAGGGTGCTACTGTTACCATTCCTCAATATTATAGAGCTCTGTTGTTGCAGCATCTCATATGATAACTGCAGGGCACTGCTGCTGCCATTCATCAACACTATAGGGCTCTGTTACTGCAGCATCTCACATCACAACTAAAGGGGACTGCTGGTACTATTCCTCAAAACTACACAGTTCTGCTATTGCAGCATTTCACATCACAGCTCGAGGGCACTGTGGTTACTCTTCCTCAATGCTATGGGACTGTTATTTTTGTATCTCACATCACAACCAGAAAGCACTGCTGTTAGCATTCCTCAACACTATAGTATTCTATTATTGCAACATCTCACATCACAGCTAGAGGGCACTGATGGTACCATTCCTCAACACTATAGGGCTCTGTTATTGCAGCCCACACAGCTAGATGGCAATGCATTAAGGTGCTGTCCTTCGGATGAGTCATTGAACAGAGGAAAGTTCCTTCTGCCCAAGGTCACTGTCCAGGAGGATCCCATGGCGCCTATCAAAGAAGAGAAGGGGCATTTCACCGGTGGCATGGCCAACATGCTCTCCGTCAATAAAACGGGTCCATGTAACCCACCCCACTCACCAGGATACACAAAGAGATGAGCTGTCACAGCTCAGTATGCCTTTCCTGGTTAAAAATTCCACATAAATAAACAAATAAAAAGTGGCAGCAGAAAGAGAGAGGGAGAGAGTAATATACTGATATAGTCTGACATAGTGTTACTATAAATAAGTATTGTATCGTACATGTTCATATTGTAGCAACACAGCTTGTTATTGTATTGCTACAATTTAAAACTCAGTTGATGTGAGGTTATACAATTTTGATATACATTTTACAATGATTTAAAAATATTCCACATTTTCTGATTTCGAGTTCTATTATTACAGCCTATTTAATGACACCCTCCATGTTGTGAATACTTTTAATCGCATCCTACATGTTTTATGGCACCACCCACATTTGACTGCTTCTCATCACTATCTGTGCTCTCACTTGATATCGCAGGCTTTGAATGCAAAAGCGTTGACAGAGTCTACATAAATCAAATCAACAGAAGAGCAAAACTTTTTTTTATTGCCACTGATTTTCTTCTCTGGTGACAGAGAGACATAGAATCTGACAGCAGATAAAGACAACTTGACTCACTCAGTCTGCCCATTTTTCCCCACATAGATTACTGCTGCAGATCATACTTGATCTGTAGCTCTTTCTCCCTTCCCCCTTCCTTTCCACTATGATTTCTGTGTGCCTATCTGATGCATTCCTGAACCCCACCACTGCTTGGCCCCCCAGCACCTCTGCTGGAAGGCTGTTCCAGGTATCCACCACTCTTCCTGTGAAGAAGTACCTCCTCACATCTCTCATGAATCTACCCCCCCCATCCCCTTGTTTTTGAGCACCTTTTTTTTTCTGAAAAATACTTCCCTCCGGTAACTTATGTACCCCGTGAGGTATCATCATCATCACTTTATTTTTCTATTGAGCGCCCTTCCAGAGCTCAGGGCGCCCTTACAGTCCAAACATCATTAACAAATAAACATTAACAAATTTCACAACTACATATGACATCAAAAACTTATACAATATAAGCCCAATAAAGAAACAGATTAAAAACAGGGACAATAGCGCTTAATACTGAGCAAAAATTACCCCATTCCTATCAGTAGCTAGCAAAGCTATCCACTTATAAACCAGGGAATGCCTGAATAAAAATGTGGGTTTTTAAAGATGTTTTAAAACCTTCTACAGTCAGGCTAACTCGTATCTGATGGGGTAGAGAATTCCACAGGGTTGGAGCCATAAAAGCAAATGCTCTTACTCTGGATGTCTTCAAACGGACCCTGGGAATCTCTAGCGATCTCCTGTCAGAGGATCAGAGTGAGTGGGAGGGACAGTACAGAATCAGAAGGTCTTTCAGGTACTGCGGCCCCTGATTATGTAGGGCTTTATAGGTCAGCAAAGTGACCTTGAAGGTTATCCACCACTGTACCGGCAGCCAGTGCAGTTCATACAGCACAGGTGTTACATGACTGGATCTAGGGGCTCCAGTCAACAATCTGCCCGTCGTGTTCTACACTAGCTGCAAGCAGCGGACATCAACCCCCGGCAGCCCTAGGTAGAGGGCATTAGAGCATACAGGTATTTAAAGGTTTCTATCCCCCCTCTCTCCTCTCTTCCACAGTGTACATATTGAGGCCCTTTAGTGTCTCCTTGTATGGCTTTTGATACAAACCCTGCACCATTTTATTTGCCCTCTTCTGGACCGCCTCCACTCTGACTATGTCTGTCTGGAGATGTGGTCTCCAGAACTGGACACAGTATTCTAGGTGGGATCTTACCAGGGGTCTATACAGACTCAACACCACCACCCTTTTCTGTTGGTGATACCACTCCCTATGTACCTCAGCATCCCACTAGCCCTCCCAACAGCCTTGTTGCGCTACCTGGCCACCTTTAGGTCATCAAATATGATTACCCCAGGTCCCCCCCAAGTTAACTCTTCAAGCAGGTACTCAGCAATTCATCCAGCTGTTACAGTGAGTGCCTGGCAGTATAACTCAGCAGCTTTGCAAGTGTAATATCTATATAAACCACACGTTACAATCACAGTGTAATAGCTATATAAACCACATGTTACAATGCCAATGTAATATCTGTATGAACCACATGTTACAATGACAGTGTAAGTTTCCTGTTGTTACTACCTAAGAGGTCATAGAACTGCACATTACCAACATATTTGCAATATCAGAACGTTTACTAAGCGCTGCTGACAATCATGTTACTAAGCCCCGCCCACGTGCAGAATAAACAAGCAGTGGCACCAATGTGGGGTTTAACAGGAAACCAGAGAGCCATGAAGAGAGCACAGAATGCATTTTTAGACATGCTGTTTTCACTACTTTTGGCTAGATGCCCCCTTCTAAGCAGTTTCCCAATGACCTCTCACCCCAACACTCATTAACTGCTGCTGAATTCTCCTACAGCTTTCCCCCCGTGGTGGGGTCCTTGAGGAGGTGCCCCTAGAGGATCCTGGTGTGCAGAGCTGGCTTGCTGTGTGGGGTTTGAGAGTGTGGCTGCCATTTTCCTCCCACTTCTTTCTCACTGCTCCTCCTCACTATTTCAACACAACAACAGTGCTAACTTGGGAACCAGGAGATCCCAGTTCCATACCCCACTAGGGCCAACTGCTCAGTGTGTGACCTTGCGCTTGTCAGTTAATCTCCCAGTTAACCTCTGCGGGAGGGGGGTGATGAATGTGTGTAAAGCACTTCAGACTTTTTTTTTTCTGTTTCAATCTATTTACTCAGGATAACCGAGATGCAGCATCTTATTTTCTGTGGGGTCCTGTTTGTACCCATTTTCATAGCTGGGTGGACTGGAGGCATTGGGAGGTTAAATGACTTGCTCAAGGTCACACACAGTGAGTATTTGGATATTGTAGTGCTGAACCTGTGATCACCTAGGTCCCAAGCTGATTCTCTAACTACCAAACCACATTACCTGTAGTTAAAAAAATAAATATTTATGTACTGTATGTATGTACATATGTACATACGTATTCATTTATTCATGTTCCTTATAGAAACAACAAAGGGGCATCACTGGCTTCACCAAAAACTTCTGAGACTAATTTTGCCCAGCACCACAAAAAAAAAAAACACAGACACGTGGCTTTTATTGAAGAAGTCACAGGAGGGCTTGCTGTGACCCTCCCGTAAGACTAGCTTTCCCCCATCCCAATATGGTCATCACTGATGAAGTAACAAGGGGGAGTTGCTGTGATTCTCCAAACACAACCATACGTGTACCTACCTATAAAGTTAGTGGGAGCCATACGTCACTCTCGTTGTTTAACTCTGTTCAGTGTTTTTTTTCCTTCCTTTCTTCAGTCTAAATACCCTTCAGCTGCGAGGAAGTCTTGAATCTCAGTTCTGTGAATTTTGCTCTAAAAATGTTAAACAGGAAATGAGGGAGCGACTGAAGGGCAAGTGCTTACCAGCTAAGAGTCACACACCAAACATATGCTTGCTGGCATTAGCAGTGGAAGTGCAGGAGTTTGACAGATGCAGTATAGGAATAGCAGTGATGTATTGAACTGACGCCAACTCCACCCCCACCCTGCAGAGATGGACAGGCATTGGGGTGTGCCTTTGGGTCGTCGCCCATAATGGTCATGACATTTCACCTCAACCTACACTGCAGACACTGACAAGTGTCGACGTGGGCCTTGGGGTGTTCAGGCTTTAGACTCACCTCATTCCATAAGGAGATATGCTGAAATGGGTGCAGTATAGGAGAATGGTGTGAACTCTGGGGCCAAAGAGTCCAAGGTGCACCTCGATGCCTGTCACTGGCTGCAGGGTGGGAGTGGGGGTGGAATGACATACGAACACATGAACATACGAATGTGCCAGCAGAAACAGACCATCCGGTCTATCTAAGTCTGCTTGAGTGAGCATTACTGTCAACAATCCCAAGTCACACCCCTGACGCCTGTCAGTCTCTACAGGGTAGGGCGTTATGGTCGCAAACCCTAACACCCTGGGCATTTCTTGGTATTTTTACTCCAAGATTTCAACATGGGCTTTTTGTGACCCCACCGCATGAACAGTGACACTATCAGTTCGTTAGCGGAAAGGTGATTTTGCACAGTGAGTGTGCCATTTGGCACCACAGGTGTGAAAACACATTTTGGCCAGGATGTGAAAAATGACAGCTGTACTGTTCATAAGGATGTGTGGAAAAATGCCAATGCTGAAAATCTGGAGTGAAAATATTACAAATTTGTGAAGTTCCGAGGGTGCGTAGAAACTGCGCAATGCACGCTCGTAACACAGTCATTTTATGGACCTTTGTCACCAAATTTTCAACATAGGCATTTCAGGACTTCTGGTCATGAACAGTGTCACTATGATTTTCTTAATCTGTCCCAAACACTGATTTCCCACAGTGACCGTGGTATTCTGTGCCGGACGTGCGAAAACACATTTTGGCCAGGATGTGAAAAATGACAGCTGTACTGTTCATAAGGAGGTATGAAAAAATGCCAATGTTGAAAAGTTGGAGTGAAAATATGACAAATTCGCGAACTTGCGAGTGTGCGTGGAAACTGCGCAGCGCACGCTTATAACACAGTCATTTTGGGGAATTTTTTCACCAAATTTGCAACATAGACTTTTTAAGCGCCCACCTCATGAACTGTGACAATGTTGTTTCGTTAATTGGTCCCAAAAGGTGATTCGGCGCAGTGACCTCGAAATCACCTTTCAGGACTGAATAACCAGATGACAGTCACTGAATTCATGAGATGGGGTCCCCAAGAACCCCATGTTGAAAATTTGGTACAAACATTCGAACAAATGACCGAGATATGCACTAAAGTTGAAAAACAAAAACATTTATGCCATTATACAGCTTACTGGCAATTCTTCATTTCGCGGTCAGCTTTGAAGAGTGCAGACATATTCCTGGTTCACCGAAGATCATCAAGCCTGCCTCCGGAGGTAAGTATGGGTTGAGGGGGTGTGTGGGGAGGTGGGGTACACAGAAGGTGGGCATGAGTTGAGGGAGGGGGGCAAGAGAGTCAGTGAGGCACTGTTTGTTTTTTACAAAGACGATGCGGGACTTTTGCCACATTAGGGTGGCCCCAGCATGGCACCTGGAAGTTTGTTTGGGGAGCAGTGGAGCCAACAGGGGTTGGGCACCCCGTTGGCCATCTGATATCGGAGGAGCACATGATGACAGGAGACTTTGCCAAGCTGGGTGGGCTCCAGTGTGGGCACCTGGAAGTTTGTTTTCTGGGGGCACTGGAGCCGATGGGGATTGGGCACCACCGTCGGACATACAGTGTGCTTGGGGGAGTGCATGAGCCGTGGGGGATTGGGCACTCTCTCTCGACACAACAAATGGGGGAGGGGGAGTGCATCATGCCATCAGGAGATGCAGTGGTGCACAGCTGAAAGAAATGACCGCTACAATCAGCGGTGGTGACATGTAGGCAATTTGCATACTGCTGACGGCACGGCAGTATGCAAATTGCCTACACATTACCACCACTGATTGTAGTAATCGTTGTCTTTCAACTGTACGCCACTGCATCTGAACTGCTGTCATAGACAGCTCAGACGTTCATTGGTGCAATGCAGCCATGCCTCAAAAGGGAAAAGGGAAATTGTTTAACCAGGAAAGGCATACTAAGCCAGAGCTTGTTTCCAGGTGCGACCTGGAAGCACAAGGAAGTTAAGTGACTTGCTCAGGGTCACACAATATATGCAAATGGGGGCTGTGGGGTTCAAACCCAAGTCTCCAGGTTTGCAGCTCAGTGCCTTTAACCACTACGCTATACTGCCTCCTCCAAAAAGGATCAGTACATTGGAAGCGGGGGTGCCACACCTACGAAAACTCATATGGTGGCACTATGTTTCTTGCACATTTTATTTATTTTTTATTTATTTAGCTTTTGTTAACCGGGCAAGTGCACTAGCCATAAAATGACTATTTTCAGGCACGACTCGTGCGTGCAAGCAAACATAAAAATGCAGCCTTTCAGCTTGCATGGTGCACAAACCCAGCTGGCTAGGAGGGAAGCAACAAAAATCGGGAACTTTTTTTTTTTTGAACCATAGCAACAAATTTCTTTTTAACTGTTGCAAGAATAATACAAAAGGTACCTGAGGGCAGGTTGCATGCCAAGGAGTGTGATCTATGGACTAGTCAAGCAGCAGTGTTTTACTGCGCAAGTACACTGACAGAAATGCTTATTATTAAAAAAAACATAAAAAGTGAGTTGGAGATGAAATGGAAACTCGTTCTGCAGGTAAAATAATCAGTTTTTCATTTTACTTATCCTCTCTCTACAAACAGTAATGCAGGACTGGTGCCATGTCAAATCAGATCTTTTCACAAATTGGTTCCTAGTGTGTGCACTAAGCATGTGGAGGATAATGCAGGAACTTAATTTTCATGGGCAACTACAAATCGGTTCCTGTGTTCTACGTCCACGGTAGGGTGCAGTTTGGTGCGACACCACCCTACAAGTGGGATGGGGACGGGGCTGGCAAGAAGCTCTTCCTAGACTAGAGGCTGGGATTGTGACACCACATGGATGGCCTTGGTGTCACCGCTGACGTGAGGTCAGGATTGTGACATCACACTGACGGCCTTGGCATCACAGTGGTTACTCCAAGTTGCAGCCGTGGTAAGGGAGCAATGTTTTTTAAAGAGCTAATATTTAGACACAATCCAGCTTGTATTTCCCATTAGTGCTGAATTCCTCTCCCCCCCCATTAGTTCTTACTGAGGTCATCTGTAGGAAAACAGGATCTTTGCTCCTGAAGAGTTCATCTGTTCTGCTGCTTTCTCCCTACCCAAAGTCATAGAGCACTGCTTGTGACCTCACAGTTACTCTCATGGCAACAGATTTTGATGACACCACAGAAGATTATGACTTGAAGTAGGAGTAAGCTATAGAGGCAGATGGACTCTAAAGGAACTCTAACAGATAAAGATCACATACATGCATGCACATTTCCTTAGTAATAAGTAATGGGGAAAATAAATATGTAAAATATAAATGGAATGCAGGCAGAACTGTACCTAATTATTATGTTTTTTTTTAAAGTTTTCTTTGAGGTGTCTGTAGCTCTTTAAACATCTTGTTGAACAGTGTATGAGCAGCAGGAAGGGCCTTGGGTTCCAGCGTGTTACTTTTACTGGGCTCATGGTTTCATACTTACAAAATGAAAGTGGGTTCAGTAATGTAAATGCAAATTCTGCTTGGTTGCTTTCTTGTTCTTTACTTCGCACCAGTGCCCTCTACTGTTCAAGAAGCAGATTGTCCTGAGCAATGTCTGCCTGCCTCAGGGTTTCCCTGGTACTAAGAAGATGAAACTGGAACAGGTTCCGTTCCAGTAATCAACAAGCATTTGTCAATGATGAATGTTTGCTTGCTGGCATTGGCATTGGTAGTGTAGGAGTTAGAGAGCTGCATAATAGGAATGGCAGTGAAGTATTGAACTGAAGCCAACCCCGCCACCACCCTGCAGAGACTGACAGGCATTGGGGTGTGCCTTTGGGTCGTCAGGTATAACGGCCACGCCATTTCACCACACCCTACCCTGCAGACACAGACAAGTGTCACGGTGTGCCTTGGGGTCTTTGGCCCTTATGCTCACCCCATTCCATCAGGAAATATGGTGAGATGGGTGCTGTATAGGAGAATAGGGTGAACTTTGGGGCCGAAGAGTCCAGGGCACACCTCGATGCCTCTCACTGGCTGCAGGGTGTGAAATGGTATGAGCATTACAGGCGAGAATCCTAAGTCACACCCTTGATGCCTGTCAATCTCTACAGGGTGGGGCATTATTGGAAGCCCTAACATCTCAGGCATTCATTGGCATTTTCACTCCAAATTTTCAACATGGGTTTTTTGTGACCCCCACCTTATGAACAGTGACAATATCAGTTTGTTAGCCGAAAGCTGATTTTGCACAGCGACTACGCCATTTGGCACCACAGGTGCAAAAACACAATTCGAACAGGATATGAAAAATGACAGCTGTACTGTTCATGGGGAGGTGTAAAAAATGGCAATGTTGAAATTCTGCAGTGAAAATATTAAAAAAACTGGTGAAGTCACGAGTGTGCGTAGAAAATGCGCAACGCACACCCATAATGCAATTAGTTTGGGGATTTTTACAGCAGATTGTCAACACAAGGATTTTGGAACCTCCGCTCATGAGCAGTGTCACTGTGATTTTCTTAATCTGTCCCGAACATTGATTTCCCACAACGACCACGCATTTCTGCGCTGGAAGTGCGAAAACACATTTCAGCCATGGTGTGAAAAATGACAGCCATACTTGTCCATAAGGAAGTGTGTAAAAATACCAGTGGTGAAAATCTGGACTGAAAATATTAGAAATCCATGAACTTATGAGGGTGCGTGGAAACTGCGCAACGGTCGCTTGTAACACAGTCATTTTATGGACTTTTTTCACCAAATGTTTAACATAGCCATTGTAACACCACTGCTCATGAACAGAGTCACTGTAATTTTCTTAATCTGTCCCGAACATTGATTTTGCATACCGACTGTGCCATTGTGCGCTACATGCGCGGAAACACGTTTTGGGCAAGATGTGAAAAATGACAGCTGCACTGCTCATAAGGAGGTGTGGTAAAATGGCAATGTTGAAAATCTGGAGTGAAAATAGTGAAAATTCACGAACTTTCGAGCGTGCGTAAGAACAGCGCAACGCATGTTCGTAAAACAGTCATTTTGGGGAATTTTTTCACCAAATTTTTAACATAGCCATTTTAGCACTTCTGCTCATGAACAGTGTCACTGTGATTTTCTTAATTTTTCCCGAACATTGATTTCGCACACAGACTGCTCCATTGTGCGCTACACATGCGGACACACATTTTGGGCAAAATGAAAAATGACAGCTGTACTGCTCATAAGGAGGTGTGGTAAAATAGCAATGTTGAAAATCTGGAGTGTAAATATTGAAAATTTGCAAACATACGGCGTGCGTAGGAACAGCGTAATATGTCTCATCAAACAGTCATTTTGGAGTTATTTCACCAAATTTAACGAAAGTTTTGAGCCCACTCATGAATTGTGACACTGTCATTTCAGAATGGGTCCCGAAGGTGGTTCTGCGCAGTGACCGCAAAATCACCTTTCGTGGCTGATTAACAAAATGACAGTGACAGAATTCATGAGATGGGGTCCCAAAAACCCCATGTTGAAAATTTGGTGAAAAAATTCCCAAAAATGCCTGAGATATGCATCAAAGTTGAAAAAACCCTATTTATTACATTATACAGATTACCGGCATTTCCTCAGCGGTTAGCTTTGAAGAGTGCAGACGTGTTCCTGGTCCACCGAAGATCGTCGCGCCAGACTCCGGAGGTAAGTATGGGGTGAGTGGGGGTGTGGGGAGGCAGGGTGCACAGAGGGTGGAGTGCGGGTGGGAGGCGGAGTCAGGACAGTCAGTGAGAAAGTTTTCTCTTTCAGGTTTCTTGTTTTTTGTTCTTGGGCCGGCGGGACATTTGCCACGCTGGGGTGGGCTCCCAGCGTGGCAGCTAGAAGGCTGTTTGGGGTGGGGGCACTGGAGCTGACGGGGATTGGGCACCTCGGCCATACTGACTGTTGCCACGCTTGGGGTGGGCTCCCAGTGTGGCACCCGGCTGTCTGCTGGGGAAACATTGGAGCCAATGGGGGACTGGCCATACAGTGTATGTGGGCGATTAGTACCAATATGCATGCGGTGTGTGTGTGTGTGTGTGGGGAGCACATCGCTATTTTCTTTCGGGTTGGTGGCAACGTCCGAAACTACTGTCACCAGCTGTGTCCCCCATTATTGGTGGACATCACACACGCCCCAAAATGCCGTGCCGGTATTGGCCACAACAGTGCTGCACCTCCAGGACCTGCTTTGGCACCTAGCTGACGCAATATGTTTCTTGCGCTATGCGCAAGCAAACATAAAAATGAGAATTACAAATTCATTGCGCTGTAAGTGGCTGCTTATTTCCCCTCCACCTTCATAAAGTGTTTTTCTTGTTATTTAACTTGTACCTATGTTTTGAGTTGTTCTGTAAGTTCTGAATCTAATCTGTATCGTTCATCGTGATGTACCTTTGCTTTCTCCTATTGTACTTTGTTTTGCAATCTATAACATGGAACCTTTGTAAAACAGCTTGCATTCAAAGGTCTTTTCCAAATCACTAAATAAATAAATAAAGTAAGTATACCTGACAGGAAGATACTGTTTTACTATTTGTAACTGATTTTCATTTCCAGGTTATGTTTTTTTATGTTTGCTTGCAAATCATGCAAACACATTGATAGCAGTCTAAGCTGTGAGAGGGCTTCTCAGGGCCACCCCTCTTCCACATATCATGACTTCAGAATACTGACTCTTCTTAAGCAATAAACTACAACAGGGTGTGGGTTATGCTGGGATTTGCCCTCGCCTGGTGTGGTTTGATCACAAGGCCGTTGTGTAACTGATTTGTTATATGTGACATGGAACCTTTGTAAAGGAGTCTTGGACTAAAAGGTATTTCTGATTCTTCTGAAATAAAGAAGGAAGTGGGTAAATCCCAGCATAAACCACACCCTGGAGTGGTTTATTGCAATTATACAATGCCCCCTTCACTTTCTGTAACAAAAAATAAAAGAAAAATTTTTTTTTTTGCCATTTTAAATATTTGTTATTGAATTTATTGGTGCACCAGAAAAAATAGTTACCTTAGCTAGGTAGAAGAATCCCCACCTTATGTAACCCCTAGGTGGTGCTATCCCAAGGGCTACTACCCCTGTCTGCTTGGCTAGTAGCAGGTTAAGGGGCCTGAGTTCTGAAACGGGTGCCTCCACCCGGAGGTCAGGGTTGGTAGTGGTCAAGCTAACCTGGGCACAGCCCTCCGGGACACTGTAACCCCCTCTTTCCCATCTAGTGGCCTGAACACTGTACAATAATCACTTTCACAATACGCCTGGTACACCACACAAGTACCCACACTGTTTGCACTTACCACCAGGGCTGGTTCCTCTGGCTCGACCCTGGGGACCCCCTTAAAACAAGGTTATGCATAGCAAATAGCAACAGTACAGTACTTTGAGCACAAACTGGAACCACAGTCAGATTACATGCAGAAAAAGTTAGATCTGATTTATTCAGGGGACTTGAACAAGGAAGGGGCAAAATCAGGTTAATTACCTTAAAGGTTATATCAATCAAGCAGTTATGCATGCGCTTTGAGTCCCCCCACACGGTCACACCTCTGGGTACCCAGGTGGAGAAGAGATGGACTAGCCAGGACAGTTGCCCGGGGTTGCAGCTGGTTGGGGCCCTGTGATGGAAAACACAACATGCACAGTACACAATCTTTGTAATCCGGAGCCAGAGGGCTCAGTTCGTAAAGGAAACGAAACAAAAAGACAATCGGATGACACACTCAGATTAAGCTGTTGTTGTAGGGAGCTACCCTGGTATTTACTCACGATACCCAAGACTGGACACAGGCTGTACGAAAATCGAGACTGTAGGTGGTTAATCTGGAATGCCAGGAGAAGCAGGGCCCACACGAGTTGCAGAGGCATCGTTCCTGTTCAAGCGTGGAGCAGGGGCTGATCCCCAGGCAGGTCTCTCGTCAACGGCTTCTCTGTGCAGCGGGTAGTCTGGCTGTGCCAGTCTGGCAAGGCCCAGACCGCATGAAGACAAATTCAGATGCTGTCCGTTTTGGGCTGGATACAGCTTCCAGCAAGCAGAACACAGTTCACACAGTGGGGAACTAACTCATGACCCACTAGCAGCAAATAACACATTTACATGTAAGGGAATTCTACTGTACCAGGCAAAGTACTCCCCGGTCACAATCGCAAAGTCTCTGCACACACCGGGAGCTTAGGGGTAGCTGGAACTCCTGACAGGCCAATCGCATTCAGCAAAATCTTCGGTCTTCTTCAGGTTGAGCCTAGCCCACTTCAGTAGCTTACTTTAGTCACACAAACTTGGATTTAGTCCAAAATAATTCTCTTCTCTCCCTCTCAGGAGCAGCAGGCAGACATGCAAGCCAAAAACTCAGCCTTTTCACAGTTCTCCCATGCGAATCCACTCAGGATTGGGATTGCTGCTCAGAATCACTTCATCTCCTCTCATTTCACTTCACAGCCCAGAACTAACTGAAAATTGCAAGCAGTGTGGGATTTCCCCAAGATCCAAAAGGTTTAGTTGGCTGATTTGGCTGTCAGTCAAAACAAGAGCTCCCCCTTCAGTTGCAAAAAAGGTGCAAAAAAGCTCCAAACTACAGTTCCTACAGATTTTGAATTCAGACAGCTCCTGTAGTCTGGCTACATTTTAGGTCCCACCAGAACTGATTGATCCAATTTGCAGTCCAGGACCAAGATAGTGGAGACAAACAAAGCAGTCCTTGCTGCAAAGAAAGCATGTTAGACAGACTACATTACCATTATCACTCTAAATGATTTTCAGTAAATAGTTACAACTTTCAACAGAGCTCCCTCTCAGATTACTTATGCTGCAATCAGGCAGGTCTTAAAGAGACAGTACACAAAGGCTATACAGGCTCTGGTAATCATATTTAAACTGCTAAAACGCAGGACACCAGCCTGGCAGTGAGCATTTAGGCAAGCTCAAGGAAGATTTTTTGGGAACCCCCATTTGTAGGGGGTTACACTTATATGTTTACCCAAAGAGACTGCCTGCCAGTCCCCCCCCCCACCAAATCTTATCATTTTGCACAGGAAGCCAAAGCCTGCGAGGCTTTAATTTTTTTTTTTAACTGACGGCCTGACAGTTATTACTTACTCTACATCTTTACACAGTGAGGTTATTGTTGTGTGCTTGTGCTGTGGCTTTCGTGGTTTAATTTTTAATGTTGGTTTTGCGGTGGGGTGGTGAAGAGTTAAAAACTGAGCACATAGGACAGGGCAACAGAGCCAACGAGGTCCGTCTACTCACCAGGAGGAAAGGAAGACAACTGAGAGTTCGGAAGGGATAAAGATGGGACCAAGAGGCAGAACCTGAGAGAAGAGGCAGAAAGCTCTGCCCTGTGACAGTCTGGGACTCAACGAGAGGGACTGAGAGAGTGGCCTGCAGAGAGAGCTGCCACTGTCCAAGACAGTGAGAGGGTGGGTACTATCGGAAACCAGACCGCTGAGGCAGCACTGCGGTAAGTCAATGTGGAGCACATTTACTGAGCTACCATACCCCACATACTATATGCACTGCGTGTATATCAGACAATACAAAATTAAAAAAATAGTTTTGTGGTGTGTGTATAGTAGGTTTGGGGATTGTTGCGGTCTGTCACTGTAAAACTGCAGCCCATTTTAAAGTCCTGCTTTTGTGTCATATTTTAGCAGTGAGGCAACATGGCGTTTTTTGTGGGTTTTTTGCCATTGTATGGGCCTCGGATTAATTTTACAGACTGGGGCTTGCAGATGCGGCTGGCTGGCACTTTTACCCGTTGGTCATGCCAGGATTTACAATGGGTAAATTGTGCCAGCCAGCCTATCAAAAGGCAGTATTTTTAAACATTGTATAATTCGTATTCCACCCACTTTCTGCCTTTCTCTTTGTTTTCCTTTTGAAGTCCTTAATCAGTCACAAGGCTGGTAAATGCGAGGTGGAAGTGGGTTTTCTTATGCAATTCCTAATTCCTGCTTGAAACCATTCTCACTGCTTTTCATTCCACATGCCTTCTGCTATGTTTGCTACTTTCATATGTGCTACTGTTCAGTACTTTTTTATTTATTTATTTAAACATATCGGAATTGCAGACTCCTTTTGCAAAGGCTCCACGTCAGTGAAACAGTGTACAAAACATAAGACAGACGATAATCAAGCATATATAAATGAGTTATAGAACATGGAGGTCACAATAAGACATAGTTACAGTCAGGGATGTAGATCCCAGAATGTGATTAGACAGCGGTTAGAGCCTCGAGGGGTGAGGCATTGGTTGAAGTTAAGCTGGATTAAACAGTAGTAATCAAGCAGGACAGGTGCGCAATGAGACACTAGTCCTTTGTCAGACAGTAGCAGCTCTAGCCACAAATGGTTACCCGGGCACAGCTGGGGCACAACCGATGGCAGCCAGGGCACCGATATATTGTTACTATGGGGGAAACTCTGCACCATATGGGGCACCAACTGGGGCACAGCATTTTTTTACCGGGGCACGTGCCCTGACGGGCCCTGGTGTAGAGCCGCCACTGTTGTCAGAGATAATAATAAGCGATAGGTGAGGTGGGGATATGAGGGTAGTGGGTGGGCTGGAAGTTGACAGGCTAAAAGGAACATAGGGGGTTTATCTAGAAGCAGTCACAAGCCCCTACAGAGTGGAGATGTTCCCTGAAGAGGAGTTTGAAGCGGACAAGTTTATTTTCAGAGGTGATGGCACTGGGAAGTGCGTTCATCCAGAGGGGAGCCCTGTAACAGAAGGTTCTCTGGTCCAAGGCAGTTTTGCAGTGGGGAATCTGGAAGGGGGATTTGGAGGAGCTGCGGGTGGCTTTTAACATGAGCGCAGGTAGCATTAGTGGTGTGAGGCTGGGGGGAGGTGCGAGACCATTGGTGATCTTTTTGGCAAGGAGGCAGGTCTGGTACCTAAACCTCCCGTCAAAATCAAGCCAGTTAGTAAGACTATATAGAGGCAAGTATGTGTCAGTTGATCACAACCGGTAACAAGGCGACATGGTTTATTTAGGGATACCCTGCTTCTATGGATGTCAGTGCTATCAGCTGCCCCATAGACCAGGATCCCATAGTCAATAAGGGACATGACAGAAGAAGAGACAGCAAGCTGCAGGGCTTCCGGTGAGATACAATACTTATAGCGGTGGAGTAGGCCAATTCTGGTATTGACGGCAGAACTAAGGAGGTGGATATGTTCGTGATAGGTTAGAGCAGAGTCTAGGATGACCCCGAGATATTTAAAGGAATTTACCTGCTCCAGGGGTACCAGTTGGGAATTAAGGATTAGCAATGGGAGGCCACTATGTTTGTTCTGGGTGTGTGCAAACATCAGTTTTTTTTTGTTTTTTTTTGTAATTTAGCACCAGCCAGTGCTCAGTGAACCATGATTCTGCCTCTTTGAAAGATTGTTGGAGGGACTGCTGTAGGAGGGTGGGATCTGTGTGGGTGGAGAAGAGTACCGCATCATCAGCGTATAAGAGCAGTTTTCCAGAGCATTTCTTGGGAAGGGAGCTGAGAAATATACTGAAAAGAAGGGGGCCCAGGATGGATCCCGGGGCACACCAGAATTGATGGGGAGGCAGGTGAAGAGTGTGTTATTTATCTTGACCTCCTGAGACCTACCAGATAGGTAGTCAGAGAACCAGATGATGGCTTCTAGGGAGAGACCAGTGAGGGTGAGGGCTGCTAGTAGGAGGGGAGTGGTTAACAGTATCGAAGGCTTTTGACAAGTCCACGAATACCGACCCAGCCAGACACCCACTGTGAAGGGCTGAGTGGATGGCAGTGGTAAATTCCTGCAGTGACGAGGTGGTGCTGTGCCCTTTTCGAAAGCCATGTTGCTCTTGGCAGAGAAGGTCATATTTAATGAGGTGGTCTGTGAGCTGGTCAGAGACGACTTTCTCCAGGGCCTTAGAAAGTGGGGGAAGTATGGAGATGGGGCGGTAGTTCCCCAGAGAGGTCACTGGGAAATTTATTTATTTATTTGTAATATCAGAAGACCTTTGAGCATGAGCTCTTTTGCAAAGGTTCCACGTCAGGGTGGACAAATAATACAAGACACAAATACAGTAGTTACAGGCTTCATTGTTTATTTGTTTTATTTGGTTTTAATTTTATAAGCAGCCTGATGTGCTTGCCGGTTCCACCTGTTGTCCGTTACTCGGCCTCCGCTCTCCGCACCCTCCGTCCCTTCTTCTCCTCCCCTACCAACTCAAGTCTATCATCGGTGCCGGGCTTTGGGGATACAGTGCTAGGGGAGGGGAGGTGAGGGGATGTTCAAGGTCAGGACAGCGGAGTGAGCTGTTTCCCCATTGGGGTGGTTAGGCTCAAGACGCCCTGGGCGAAATGGTTCTGGAGCGTGGTAACCCCATTCTAGTTCCCATACCCAAGGGCACCTCTTCTTAGAGGGCAAGTGGTTGGGACAACTCGTCACCTTCCTACTGGCGCTTGTTGTGCAATGTTAGATCTGTCTGCAATAAGACTGCTCTTATTGCAGACTTTGTTGTTAGGCAGATCTGGCTTGCATTACGAGACCTGGTTGGATGGGAATGCGGCCCCAGTTTTAGAGGCCGCTGTTCCCACCGGGTTCTCGGTTATACATCGCCCGAGATTGGATCAGCGGGGGGGGGCAGTCTGTTTCAAGACCGAATTGGGCCTAACTGAAGTTCCAGTTGTGGAGGCCAGATCATTTGAGTGTACTGTGGTAGCTGGGGTGGGGTGCAGGATTGCTCTCATCTACCGTCCACCCGGGGATGAGAAGTTTTTCCTGCAGGAAATAGCAGATTTCGCCACCGACATGGCCTTGGAATCACCCAGATTGATGGTGCTGGGCGATTTCAATGCTTGGGTCGACGACAAATCTTCGCTTTTTGGTCAACATTTCCTCCAGGCGATGTCATCTCTTGGCTTCACTCAGGTTGTTTCCACAGCTACTCACAAGGGAGGTCACTCTCTTGATCTGGTCTTCCTCCTGGGGATCGAGGCATCCGACTTGGTGGTGGAACCGTCGGTTGGTCTGACCATTACTCAGTTGGATTCAATTTTGTGGCCCTGCAGGTCGGTTCCCGTGGAGTTGGTCAGCCACCGTCCATTGCGGATGTTGTCCCTGCGACCTGATGCAGGCTACTGACCTCTCGTTGTGTGACGAATTATGCTCTGATCCTGAGCGGCTGGTGGTGGCCTATAATGGGGCCATCTCGGCTGCTCTTGACCAGATTGCTCCATCCCGTGTTCGCCCCCTTCCGCGCCGTCCCGTCGCCCCTTGGTTTGATGGTGTATTGAGAGGGTTGCGGAGGTTGGGGCGTAGGTTGGAGTGTCGCTGGAGGAAGACTGCCTTGGATGTCGACCATCTCATTTTGCTAGAGCATTACAAACTCTATCAAACAGAAATTTCCTGTAAGAAGGCAGAATTCCTGTCCAGGGAAATCTCTGTCGCCTGGAATTGACCGGCTCAGCTCTTCAGAACTGTTGACAGACTGTGCAACCCAGCCTGTCGGCATGTCCGTCGAGTTTTTACGCAGATTGACTGCGAGGAGATCGCTCGATTCTTTGTGAATAAGGTGGAAGACATTCGGAGGCAGTGTTCCCAACCTCACTCCAAGGTTGTTGCAGTTGATCAGTGTGCTGTCCCAAAGCCCAGAGTTTCCTGGAGTTCCTTTGATCTTCCTGATCTCGTGGACACTATGAGGATTGTCTCTGAGATGCGCCCAACCTGTTGTAGTTTGGATCCGGGTCCCACTTCCTTGATTATAGGATGTAGTGAACTTATTGGCCAGGTCCTTGCTCGGATCATTTGGTGTTCTTTGGAGATAGGAGTTTTCCCTAGCTCTCTGAAAGAAGGGGTGGTGACTCCCCTTTTGAAGAAAGCTTCCTTAGACCCGAATGACCTTGCCAACTACCATCCGATCTCTAACCTCCCTTTTGTGGGGAAGGTTATTGAAAAGGTTGTGTCGGCTCAACTTGATAACCATTTGACCATCCATAGTTTATACGAGCCTCTCCAGTCAGGTTTTCGTAAGAGGCACAGCACCGAGACTGCTCTGGTTCGGGTGCTCAATGATCTCCTGATGGCGAGAGATCAGAGACACCGCTCTATTCTGGTTCTCCTTGATCTATCATCAGCTTTTGATACTGTGGATCATGGGGTCTTGCTCGAACGTCTGAGGTCCATCTGCGGGCTTTCTGGTGTTGTACTTAGATGGTTTTCATCTTACCTCCGCAGAACACAGAGAGTAGTTTCCGGTTTATACTCCTCCGGGCTTTCTCTTGTGGGTACCTCGGTTCGGTGTTTCATGTTATTCGCAGTATATATGCTACCCCTCGGAGACATTGTAAGACGGTATGAGCTGAGGTTTCATTGCTATGCCAATGATACCCAGCTCTACCTGTCTTTTGCACCTTACCAGGCTAGTGCTATCTCGGTGCTGAATAATTGCCTCGCTGATATCCAAGACTGGATGAATACCAGTGGTTTAAAGTTGAACCCGGGAAAGACTGAGGTTATGGTGGTGGACCCCGGTCGCAGGGTTGAGGGTTTAGGGATAGGGTCCCCCTCCAGATTAGTTCCAGGGGTAGATCAGATCCCTACCTCTGAATGGGTGCGTAACCTGGGTGTGGAGCTTGACACTGGCTTGACCCTTCGTTATCAGGTGTCTGCAGTAGTCAAGACTTCATTTTTCCATCTTAGAAACATCTCCAGGATTAGGCACCTGGTTCCATCAGGCAATTTGCCGGTTTTGGTCCACGCCTTTGTGACATCTCGTCTTGATTATTGTAACTCCATATACCTAGGGCTTGCTGGGGTTGATATCCGCCGCTTGCAGCTTGTGCAGAATGCTGCAGCACGTTTGTTGACTGGGGTGTCTAGGAGATCTCATATTACCCCTGTGCTGCGCACTCTGCACTGGCTGCCTATACAGTGGCGGATCACCTTCAAAATGGGTCTTTTGACCTACAAAGCCCTACATGGGTTGGGTCCTGACTACCTGAAAGAACTTCTGGTGCCTTACATCCCTCGGAGACAGCTTCGCTCAGCTGACGAGGGGTTGCTGGAATTCCGGTGGTGAAGTCTTCCGGAGCCCGTGCTTTCAGCTTTGCGGCTCCCACCCTTTGGAATTCTCTGCCCCGTCAGCTCCGAGAAAGTACAACGGTGGATAGTTTTAAGAAGGCCTTAAAGTCATTTTTATGGAATCAGGCATTCCCTGTTTTATCTTAAACTGTTTTAATATTTTACTGGTTTTGTTTGTTAGTGTATTTACTGTCATGTTGAATGTAATGATGATTTGTACAACGCCTTGAAATATTTGAAAGGCGTTTAATCAAATAAATTTATTATTATTATTCAGCACATTAGGCAATTAAAGAGCAGTACATGAGAATGTTAGACAATCAGTGGAAAACGAAGTGATTGTAAGAGGATGCAGGCTATGTCTAGGATGATACTCTGGGTGGCTCAGCCCTGGAGACCACCAAAATCCATTGATAGACTATGGTTGAGAAAGTGGTTGAGGGGGGTTTGGGGGGGCAGTACCCAGAGCGGTAAAGAGGATTAATAGCTACTAGTGCTCCTGGCTAGGCTGGGATGAGGGCAGGTTTTTCTAGGTATCCGTGCTGGGTATTACCAGTGGTGTAGGTTAGTCTTTCAAGTATGGCCTGAGAAACAGGTGCATTGTGAGCTAGACTTTAGGTGCTGTTTGATGCCTGTTTTGAACTGTGGCAGGCTGTGTGTTTGTAGTTTCAATGGGAGTTCATTTAGCCAGAGGGGGGGCTCGGTAGGAGAAAGTGTGCTGCCCAAGTGAGGTTCGCCGGAATGGGATGGACAGTGCTCCATTCTTCCTCCTTCTGGTGATGTGGGATGAGAGAGCGGCCTCGAGCAGGTTTCCTATGCAGGGTGGGGTTTTTCCGAGGAGTGCCTTCTTACAAAGGAGACAGGTTTGGTATTTGATCCTGTCTTTTAGGTTAAGCCAGTTTGCACGCCTATATAGGGTGCAAGTATGAGTGTGTTGGTCTGCGCATAGGGTCAGGCGGCATGCCTTATTTAGTGCAATTTGGACCCTGTTGGGTTAGTTGAGATAGTTTTGAAATGAAGGGGGGGGAGTGGTGAGTGGAAGGAGAGGGAAAGGTGTGGGAAGCAAAAAAAAGCTAGAGGAGAGCACACTGCTGAGGTCAGAAAAGGAGGAGTTTAGGGTGTCAGCAATGAGTTTGGGGTCAGTCATGACACAGCCATTGACGTTGAATTGGGAGGGGGACAGATACAGACTTTCTGCTGAGGTCCTTCAGGTTGTCCCAAAACTTGTGACCTGAGCCCCAGGAGAAGGTGAGGGATGCCCGGTAGTATTCAGCTTTGGCTGTTTGAATGTCCCAGGTACATTTATTCCTTGCAGCCTGATAGCACTGTCTATCAGACAACTTGCAGGGTTCTCGCTGGGAGACAATGTTTATAGAGCTGTCTCTCATGAAATTGCAGAGATGTTGTACAACATATATTCATTGCAAAAAACTTTGTTAATGCATCAATTAGGGTTCTTACTAAAGTGACAAAAGAAGGGAAATGGGGTGTTAGGGTTTCCAACTCTAACACCCTACCCTGCAGAGACTGACACGTGTCAGGGGGTGCCTCGGAGTCATCAGCCCTAACACTCACCCCATTCTCCTATACTGCGCCCATCTCAACTTATTTACTCATGGTCCATTCCCTGGCACCGCCTGATGACCTTGCCACCCTAATACATGCCTTTGTCACGTCAGGGTTGGTCTACTGTAATGCCTTGTACCTGGGGCTTTCAGGAGGAATCTCCGCTGTCCGCAACTGGTGCAGGATGTGGCGGCCAGGCTACTGATGGGTGTATCTATATTTGAACATATTATGCCGGTTCTCCATGGGCTGCACTGGCTGTCAATAAGATGGAGGATTGCCTTCAAGGTCAGATTACTGACCTTTAAAGCCCTACACGGTCAGGGACCTGACTATCTGCAAGACCTCCTGGTTCCACACTGCCCGGCTCACCCTCTTCATTCCTCCAATGGTGGCCTCTTGGTGGTTCCCAGGGCAAGGCTGCAGCTTTTGGGAGATTGTGCTTTCTCCATGGCTGTGCCTGCCCTGTGGAACTCACTCCCAGGGTATCTCAGAGAGGCCCCCTTGGTGGAAGTCTTTAAGAGTGGGCTCATGTTGTTTCTATTTGAGCAAACGTTTAACTTGTTATAGCATGAAATATTAATGCATTATAGACTGTAATTTTATTTAATATTGTGATTTGTATTATATGCACACTCTGAATTGTGGTGATTTTATGTATGTTAAGATGTTTTTTATTTGTATTAGATTTTATGCATTGTACAGTGCTCCGAGCCTCCGGGAAGGGGCACTTTTTAAATAAAGTTTCTCTCTCTCTCTCTCTCTGTCTCTCTCTCTCTCTCATAGTTTGTAAATTCAAAGGGAGTTACAGACACTTGTTTCCATGGTACCATACTGGTATCAGGAGTTGCTGGTGCACCCAGCAGCAGCTGACTGAAGAAATGAAGAATGCTGGTCTTCACCTGCCAGGCCTTTCTAATCTATGCCCCTGGGGCCTTTGTATGCGGTGTTCACCTGGCAGGGCTCTCGATGTCTTTCTCTTTGGTAGTCTCCTCTTCAGTCCAGAGACAGGGCAAGTGGGTGGTTCCCTAGACTGGTCACTTGGCACACACTTTTCTCTGCTGCAGATAGTAGCTGGGCTTTGACTCAGTCTCTAGTCCTAGCATGAACAGTTACTCTGTTTGCAGGAAAAGCAGTCTCCAACACTCTATCCTCACTGAGGGGAAGCACAGGTTGCCAGTCACTTTATTCTCAGGATTTGTTTTTTCCGAATTCTGTTTCTTTGCCTCCCTCGGAAAACTCTCTCCGGCATCCTCTGCCTCCGGTTTCTACCTCACACCTGAGACATTTCATATTCTCCCTCGCTCCACTCGGCACATCTCCCGGATCTCAGCCCCCCCCCCCAAGGGTGGGGCCGCCCTATCCACCCAGGGTGCTCTATCTATAGTATAGAGTGCCGGGTAAGCAAGAGGGGCCCAGGAGAGGAGAGCGCCCGGCATTGGGAGTGTGGTCTGGGGCAGAGGTGCCTTCGCCTATACCTGAGGGAGGGGATTTTCCACTTTTTTCCCTCCCCCTGAACATGGGACGTGCAATGTCATCCAGCCCACTACAAGAGCACTTCTGCACATGTCCGGAAGACGGCTGCCCAGTGTTCCCCTTTCCAGCATGGTCTTTGCATCTGCAGTGCACCTGGTCTCCACCGGGTGCCGCTATGTGCTCGAGACAGTCCTTCCCCCCCTCCCTCCCAGGAGAGGAGAGCAGTCCTATGGAGGCTTCATCCTTTCCTCCCCAGCCGATTCCTGGCGTCCTGAGCTAGTTCCCGAACCAGGATCGCTGGTGTAGTGCCGAGGTGTGGCATCCAGCGCCTCAACCCACAGCGCCATCAGGCCTGCTTCATTTATTCTCAGTTGTAGACACTGTTTGTTTCAAGGCTACAATCTCACAGTTTCTGCTCCCCAGCTGCAAACTCCAGTTTCACTTTCTAGGCTGCAGGACATCCAAATTATATCCCTAGTGCAGCAGATCTCAAAAGTCTCTCTCACTGGCTGCAGAATCTCCAAGCTTACCCATAGCCACAAGTTCAAATCTTGCTTTGGGCCAGGCTTCTCACAGTTCAAAGGCTCTCCACTCTGCTTATCAAGGGCTCTCTCAGCAGTCCAATCCAGGGGCCAACAATGCCATAGGGCAACCAAACAGGCCCTGGGGCATAAAAGCCCACAGAAGTCTTTTGCTCTGCTCTCATTTGGGCTCCCTTGGGAAATGTTTCCATCTAGCAAATAAGCAATCCTTTTTATAACTTCCCTGCAGCTCCCTTCTCATTGGCTCCATGCTCTCTAAACATTTTCCCATCAGCCCCCTCACTTCTAGAGTCCCATGGGGGCTGCCATTATTATTTATATTTACACCTAACACACAGAGCCCCGACGACTTTCACTTTAAGCTCTTTCAGGGGCTGACAGTAATTTGTCCTGGCTTTGATTGCCCAAGTGGAGCCAGGACACCCTTTATTATTTTGTGTGAGCCCCAGTAAGTCCACATGGGGCTCCCCAAACATACTGGCCCTGTTTTAGCACTTTTTTTAGGCATTCCAGCATTGGAGCTGTAGCTCCTTTAAAATTTGAGGACCGCCAGCAGGGCATGCACAGAATGCAGCCACGCAGCCATGTTTTTTATTTACATTTACCGGTCCATCTCATGGCAGCTCCCTGGACCAGTTGACTGATCCACCAGCATCTGGAGGTGCAGAAACAAAACTGTGGACCTTGGCCCCCTCCCCCCTTCACCATGGCGCCAAAGAGCGGAGGATTCAACCAGCCGCCACGCAGTCCAGCAGGCACGCAGGCCTGAACCCCCCCTCCAGGAACCACTGCTGGAAGCCCTCTGGTCCTGATCCAGCTAAAACAGGGACCAGAGGCAGAACAGGGACTCAGTGGGGCAGCAGCCCCAAAGGTAAGCCCAACAGGGTTGGGGGGGGCTTACACTTACCTGAGCAAACATCCAAAAAGCACTCCTGTTCCATAGCAAACATACATTCCCTGACAGCAGCTCATCCCATATTGTATTTCCTTTTTTCTTGTTGTTAAACCAGGAACCATGCTGCTGAAATTAAAGGTGGACTGCAGTCCTACACTGCCAAAAATCAGTCCGACCTGCGATCGTACTGTCGCCCAATCAAAGTCCCGCACTGATTCAACTGCCTTAAAATATTGACACTGGTAAATAAAAATAGAAAACAAACTGTGTGGAGGGGCAGACATTTAGTGGAAGACATTGTGTCTGTGTCAGAGAACGAGTGAGCGACCAGAGATGTAACACCAAACAAACAGCAGTGCCCTCTACTGGCAAATGTACCAGTGGAGGCACTATTTCACCCCACTTTTTTTTATTCAATTTTTTATTTATAGTTTATCCCCGATTTTTACCCAGTTTCTCCTGACCCTGTCCTGGCCGCATGCACGTGGAGGCACATGCACACCACAGTACCGGAACGCCCTCCCACTGCTTGCCACCCACTCGCCTGCACTGCCCAGACACCTCCATCCGCGGGCAGTGAAACTATGGCAAGCGACATGGTCCTCCCTGGGAGAGGATAGCTGCCTTTTGGCTACTCAGTCTTGCTCCCTCCCTCCTCCCCAGCCCTGTGCCAGCTCTCCAATGACCCGGGTTTCTGGCGTGATGGGAGGTAAGGCGTCCAACGTCTCAGCCCTCATTGCCACCGGGCTGACTTTTTATTTATTTTTAAATGTATATTTTTTATTATTTTAATACTTAAATGTATGCAAAGGACCCATTTTGTAAGTGCAAGAATACCCTCCAGGTGGGAGTGTGGGCTATACCAGAACTTCAAAGAGACTATAAGGCCCAATGCTGCATTATGCCTGTGGGCAGTCTGATATAGCCCAGTACCACCCACCCTGGAGGGCATTATTGTTAGTATGTTTGCTTGCAGTGCATGGGAATATATTGGTTATCAGTCTGAGCTGTGAGAGGACTTTTGTACTTTTTTTTCCACTTGGATCAGTTCATAACAGGTCCTGGTCTGGGTCTGGTTCCTGTTTCAATTTAGAGCAGACTGGGAAAGAAGGAATTCTGGGTATTGCAGTTACTATAAATGGGAAACCCAAAATGAATTATGGAATATGTAGTTTTATTTGCAGGGGGTGCTGCTCCAGATTTCAGCTGCAGACATGAACCATCCCAGAGCAGTTTGGTTTGCTTCTGGATCAGTTCCTATGTAGTGGAAACAGGAACTGGAAGAGCACTGGTGCAGTTCTCAAGGCGAACCACTCCAAACGAAAAACAGGAATGGGGCATCCCCCCGCCCCCTTCTCCACCTATCACAGTTTTAGTATATGGAATCTGTTTCCTAATTAAGCTTGCTCGCTGCCTTTCTTCTTCTTTTCCTTAGGCTTTGAATCGTTACCCAGTCAGAAGGCTGGAAAACGCAAGGTGGAAGTGAGTTTTCTTGTGCACCTTCTAATTCCTGCTTGAAACCTTTTCCCTGCTTTTTGCTCCACATATGGGCTATTGTCTGTGACAATAGCCATCTGCTTGTTATTATTTGTATTATATTTTTGATAACATACATTATTAGACTTCTGCTTAGAAACACAGGCCAAGCAGCAAAGCCACATGGGATTTTTTAACATAGAGAAAAGAGGGGATCTGCACTATCCCTGACCCAGTGGAAAATCTAATTAAGAGCTTCCTTTAGACACCAGGTTGTAACAGATTATAAAATCAGCATTTACTTTGAATCTAGGAAACTGGCCATAACAGACTGTATTTTATGATCTATCAGGAGGAAAGCAGCTTCTGACAGATACCTGTGAAAATTCTCGCACAGATAGGAGAAATAGCTTTCAGGATGTCCTTCTGAAGATCAAAGGGATAATTCTGACCTGCGATAAAACTGTGGCTCACTAATTAAAATGTGTATATATATATTTTTTTTTTTTTAAGTGGGATGCCTGCGGCTAATTCAGTTTGCAGGAATGAGAGTGACCTCACAGCCAGCATCACCACAGAGCTGTGACCTCACAAACTGGGTGGGAACCTTTTCCCTTCATGAAATTCTCAAGCTGCAGAGGGAAAGTACAGTTACGTAAGAACTTACCATAACAGTAGATCTTCGAGAGGAGCTCTTGCAGCAGGCTACACCATAAGGACTATGTTGCCAGGCACTAGGACCCTACAGAAAAATTCTTAGCTAGTAGTACCCAGTGGGGACCACCCCCTGATGTCGGACCACCTCCAACGTCCACCAATGGTATAAAGGGGGCAGTCACCAGCAACTCCCCAGTTCTCCCGCCGGAGACCTGGCTGACAAGTAATAGAGAACCAAGGTTAGTGGAAAACCCTGCAAGGGTAAGGAAAGGAAGGAGAAAAGGACCAGGAGGAAGGAGGGTGGGAAATAATTCCTGCTGAAAGAGCTCCTCTTGAAGATCTGCTGTTACTGTAAGTTCTTATGTAAATGTACTATCTTACTTCGAGTGGGAGCTCTTGCAGCAGGCTACACCATAAGGACTGAGTACTAAGCAGTACTAAAAAATGATCTCGAATGGCTGGGAGGTGCAAAACTGAGAAGCGGGAGAAGTGTCAAGACAATAGGCCTTGAAGCACTGCCAATCCAAATCCAGCTTTCCTATTGGAAGCAATGTCCAGGCTGTAGTTCTTCACAAAGGTGTACACTGAACTCCAAGTAGCTGCTGCGCAGATATCTGCCACAGAAACATTATGAAATGCCACAAAGGAGGCAGAAACACCCCTGGTGGAATGACCCTTAACTGAGCCCGGTAAGGGTTTATTGTACTTGTTGTAACAGAAGGTGATATAATGGACAAGCCATCTGGACAAGGTCTGTTTTGCCACAGGTGCCCCCAGAGTTCTCTGGGCAAAGAAAACAAAAAGTTGGATAGCTTTTCTCAAATTCTGAATACGACTGATGTAACATCTGTGCACTCTATGAGTATCCGGAGTGTGAAGTAGAGCCCTCCTCTACTGGTATGTTCCGGGTAATATACTGGAAGGCTGATGTCCTGATTGAGGGTAAACTGTGACACCACCTTATGTAGGAACGTAGGATTAGTCCTCAAGGACACCCTGTCCTTGTGTAAAATTAAATATGACTCTTTAGCCATCAGAGCCTGAAGCTCGAAAGTCCTCTGAGCCAAAGTAACGGCAACTAAAAACATTTTCCATGACAGAAAATGTAGCTCGCAATCTGCGGCTGGTTCGAAGGGGGGCAACGTAAGTTTTTCTAATAAAAATAAAAGATCCCAAAGAGGGATGGGGTCCCTAATGGGAGGTTTTAGATGAAGTATTCTCTTCAAAAATATTCAGGCCAGATCTGTCTGGGCAACATATTTGCCATCCACCAGTACATGATAGACAGAGATTGCAGAAAGATGTACCTCAATGGAGGAGTATCAGAGGCCCAAGTCTGACAGGTAGAGAAGATACTTAAGGACAGCATTCATAGGGCACAGGAGGGGCTCCAGACCCCGACTGGTGGGCCACAAGCAAAAGTGTTTCCACTTCATGAAGTAGGTAGTCCAAGTGGAAGGTTTTCTAGCTGCAACCAAGATCTTGGCCACTCTAGGAGATACCCCATAATGTGCCGTGGCCATGTCTGCAGGTGTCAGACATGCAGATGTAGGGACCGGAGGTCTGGATGGACCAACCTACCCTGCTCTTGTGACAGCAGTCATGGGAACAAGGGCAGGAGGATTGGAGGTTCCACTGCCAGCTGATGCAGTAGTGGGAACCATATCTGACAAAGCCAAAGTGGAGCAACGAGAATCAGCTCCACCCCTCTGCTTGGAGTTTGAGCAGAACTCTTTGCAGAAGAAGAAGAAATGGAGGGAAGGCATACAGAAACCTGACTGTCCAATAGAGGGACAATGTGTCACACCAGAAAGCACCAGGCCCGTGATCGATCAAGCAGAAACTGGGCACTTTTGTGTTGCACAGGGATGCGAAGAGGTCCAGCTCTGGATGACCCTATCTTTGGAAGAGATCACTGGTTACTGCCTGCAGGAGTTCCCATTCATGAGTCTTTGATTGAGACTGGCTTAGGGCATCAGCCAAGGCATTTTGGACCCCTGGAACATGCACTGCAGTGAGCGATAGGCCATGATCTAGAGCCCAGAACCACACTCTCATAGCCTCCCAACAAAGAGGATAAGAGTGAGTTCCTCCCTGCTTGCTGATGTAGTAAATGACTGAAATGTTGTCTGTTTGCATCAACAGGGGACCTGGAAGAAGATCCAGGAGAAACACTTGTAGAGCATACAGAACCACCCTCATTTCCAAAATATTGATGTGTAGGGTCAATTCTAGAGGAGACCATGCACCTTGAGTCTGATGGCTCTGAAAATGTGCTCCCCAACCCAGGCCCGAGGCATCGGTTGTGTGCACCTGCAATGGAACTTATTTCTGGAAAGAAACCCCGGACTCTAGATTCTGTGTAGATAGCTACCGAGAGAGTCTGTACCACTGCATTGGAGATCAAGACTGGTAGGTCGAGATCATCCTCTCTCTGATCCCACTGCACTCTTAGAGTCCACTAAGGAAAGTGCAGTTACGTAAGAACTTACCGTAACAGTAGATCTTTGAGAGAGGCTCTTGCAGTAGGTATTCACATATAGGACTGACCTGCTGGGCATCAGGACCCCATGGAAAAATTTCTAGCTAGCAGTCTCTGGCGGGGGACTGTCCCCACATTAGGTGACCGGCGTCATATGACGTCGGTATAAGGGGGCGGTCCCCCATGCCCGCCTTCCAGTTCTTTCCCACCAAAGGCCAAAAGAGGCAAGACAAGAGAGAAGAGGATATCCCCCCATGGAAATGGAGCAAAAAGCTTAGGGGACAGAGGGCGGGAAGGCAATACCTACTGCAAGAGCCTCTCTTGAAGATCTACTGTTATGGTAAGTTCTTATGTAACTGTACTATCTTATTTTGAGAGGGATCTTGCAATAGGTATTCACATACAGGACTGAGTCCCAAGCAGTCTGGAACAAGGAAAAGTACTCGGTAGGAAGATTGTCATCCATAGCATGGAACCTCAGGCTGAATGGATCTCATGAAAGGAGAACTTGTAGGACAGCCAACCCGAAGCCTGCTCTACGGCGAGAGGCAATGTCCAAACTGTAGTGTTCTGTAAAGGTATGGACAGAAGTCCAAGTTGCAGCTGCACAGATATCTGCCGCTGACATATTCTTGAAACAAGTCACAGAGGTAGCTACTCCTCTGGTGGAGTGACCTCTGACTTGACCCGGAAGGGTCTTGTTGTACATGTCATAACAGAAATTGATACAATGAGCCAACCATTTTGATAGGCATTGCTTAGAAACCACATTGCCTTCTCTTTTGTAAGCAAAGGAGACAAAAAGCTGATCAGTTTTCCTGAGATCCTTAGTCCGAGTGGTGTAGTATCTCAGTATTCTGTGAACATCCAAAGTATGCAAGAGGTACTCCCCTTGATTGGAGTGTTGCATAAAGAAAGCGGGTAGCTCAGTGGATTGATTCAGTGTAGATTCAGCCACAACCTTAGGGAGAAACTTAGGGTTGGTGCATAGAGCCATATGTTCCTTGTGAAAAATCAAGTATGGTATTTTGCACATCAAGGCCTGAAGCTTGGAAATGCACCGAGCAGGTGTAATGGCCACTAGGAAGAATGTCTTCCAAGAAAGGCACTTTAAATCAGCTATAGCTGCCGGCTCAAAGGGAGGCAGGGTAAGGTACTCCAGAATGAAATTCAAGTCCCAAGGAGGGGCAGGAATGCGGATGGGGGGTCTAAAATGGAGAACCCCTCTTAGGAAGGTCTTGGAGACTTCCAACTGAGCAAAAGTCCTGTCTCCAAAGGGAATATGGTAGACTGAAATAGCAGCCATGTGGACTTTTAACGAGGAGTGGCTGAGACCCAAATCGATGAGGTGATGCATGTAATCCAGGACTTTATTGGCTGGGCATGAGAAAGGTTCAAAGTCCTTCGAATTGGCCCAAATAGAAAATCGTTTCCACTTCATGGTGTATGTGGACTTGGTGGAAGGCTTCCTGGTCTCTACCAAGATGTCCACTACGAGATAAGAAACTCTGAAGTGGGCTTTAGCTACGTCTGCAGAAGCCATGCATGTAAATGAAGGGATCTGAGACCTGGATGAACAAGGGTCCCCTGATACTGGGTCAACAATTGTTGCAACAGAGGAAAAGGAAGTGGAGGTTCCACTGAAAACTGTTGCAGAAGACAGAATCAAACTTGCCTGGGCCAGAAGGGAGTGATGAGAATCATTCGAGCTCCCTCCAATCTGAGTTTGTTCAGGACCCTCGGAATTAAAGGAATGGGAGGGAAGGCATAAACAAATCTGTCCCTCCAAGTGAGAGACAGAGCGTCCCACCAAAAAATGTCTCACCCTGAGTGAGCAAGCAGAAGGTGGGAAGTTTTGTGTTTTGGAGAGAAGCGAAGAGGTCTATCTGAGGTGTCCCCCATCGCTGAAAGATGTTGTTTACGATTTGTTGATCTAACTCCCATTCGTGGGACCTGGCTGAAGACTGACTGAGTTGGTCTGCCGGTGTGTTTTCCACTCCCGGAACGTGAACCATAGTCAAGTGAAGGTGATGTTGGGTTGCCCAATGCCAGACTCTCATTGCTTCCCGGCACATTTTTCCATGGGGTCCTGACGCCTGGCAGGTCAGTCCTATATGTGAATACCTACTGCAAGAGTCCTCTCGAAGAAAGATCTCTCATTATGAGACATGCTGAGGGGATGGTCACTATAGCCGCAGCCATATGGCCAAGGAGCTGGAGCATGGTTCGAGCTGGGACCTGGTGCGCAGCTGAGATTTTGTGGGCCAAACAGCGAAGGCCTGATGCCCTATCTGGTGGGAGGAAAGCCTTCCCCTGCTCCATGTACAGGATTTCCCCTATACATTGAAGCCTTTGACATGGTGTCAGGAGCCACTTGGCTATGTTTAGGGTGATTCTTAGGGAGCTGAACAGGCTGAAGGTATCCTCTGGGGTTGCCAGAAGCCAATCCCTCGTTGCGGCAGTCAGAAGCCAATCACTGAGATAGGGCTAAACGAAGTGTCCCTGTCTCCTTAAGGCTGCTGCTATTACCGCTAAGCACTTTGTAAATATGCGAGGTGCCGAGGAAAGCCCAAAGGGCAAGGCCCGAAACTGGAAGTGCCTTCCCTGAAAAGAGAACCTCCTGTGAGCTAGAAGTACCAGGATGTGGAGGTAGGCATCTTGCATGTCTAGGGAGCAGAGCCAGTACCCTTGATGCAACATGGGAAGAATGACCAGCAAGGTGACCATCCTGAACCTCTTGTACTCTATGTAATTGTTCAAGGGGCTCATGTCCAGAATCGGGTGAAGATCCCCTGTCGTCTTGGGAACCAGGAAGAACCGGGAGTAGAACCCTTTCCCCCACTGTGGGGCAGGATGGGTTCTATCGCCTTCTTGATTAGAAGAGACTGTACCTCCTCCCAGATGAGCTCGGTGTGGGAGGGTGAGTAAGCCATTTGGACTGGGGGATTGTCTGGGGGCATCTGAAGAAATTCTAGCGCATGACCCCACTCTATCAACTGGAGGACCCACGCTTCGTTGCTGATGGAGGTCCACCTGTCGAGGTAAAGTGAGAACTGACCCCCTACTACTTCTGCCCTGGACTCAGCAGGTGGCATGGGGTTGGGCAAGGAGTCAGGCATGGGCAGGGAGACCTGGGAGGGTTTAGTGTTCCTAGGTCCCTGTGCTCCACCTTGTTGAGAGGGAGTTTTATGTCAAAAGTTGCCTCTCTGTTGCTGTTCTTTAGGCTTTTGCCCTCCCTGGCGACGAAAACTGACAATGTTTGCCAGGGGTCTGAACTGGTGTACCGACTGAATGGCCTTACCCGAGTCCTGGAGGTCTGAGATAATTTTTTCAATGTCCTGACCAAAGAGCACAGACCGATGGAAGAGGGCATCAATGATGGCATCCTGGAGGTCCTGCTTAAATCCAGAGACTCGGAGCCAAGATTATCTCTGCATACAAACCCCTGTGGCTGCTGCCCCGGCTGCTGTGTCTGCCGAATCATAAGAAGTCCTGAGGACATGTTTTCCCACATCCAGACCGGACTGGAGTACGTCCAAGAGCTCCGTCTTTAGCTCGGAATCATGCTGCCTTTTGGTGAGCTCAATTGCCTTGTTCCAGAGAGATTTCTGGTACTGCACCATGTACGCAAGAAAACTGAGTGAACGAATGGTGCAGGTAGCTGAGAAGTAAACTTTCCTGCCAAACTGGTCAAGGCATTTGGATTCCTTGTCCAGTGGCTGGGAACTCATGTGCCGGGGCTGTTTGGTCCTGCCATGAGCAGCCATCAGTATGACTGAGTCGGCCTTAGGCTGTTGCCAAGGAACAGTTTGCTCGTTGAGGTGCGGTACAGCCAGTCTGCTTTCTTGGGTATAGCAGGGGCTGTAGACAGGTGCCTCCAGGCCAGCTTGGTAGCGTCCTGAACGGGGCCACCAAGGGTGGGACAACTAAGGGTTTGGGCTCGTTCATACCCAGGAAATGAGTCAGTCTCTTTCTCTCTGGGTCCAGATCCTCAGTTTCCCATTGCTTTAAACATTGGATGTGACGCATCACATCCAAGAAAGTGGGATCATCCGGGGGGAGTGGGGGGATTCCCCTTGGAGGATTGGGGTGGTGGGGAGGAGAGGAAAACTCTTCCAAGGATCTGGAGGAGGCAGAAGACCTTGAATCAGAAGATTCCGATGAAGATCTGGAGCAAGAGTGCCGGTGTCTCCTCCTGCAGTGCCTGGAGGATGACCTGGAATGGCAACTTCTTAGTTCTGGAGACCTGTCATCCGATGGAACAGGTGTTTTGCCCCTAGGGGTGGCGACTGTGGTGGGGGAGGTTGCAGTAGGGGATCCTCAGTTGCTTAGGGAGAATGCCCTTCCTGACAGTGTCCCACCAGGAACTGAAAAGGTCCTTTACTTCAGCAAGGGAGACCATCACAGGAGCAGATGGACCCGGAGTTTCAGGCCTGTCGTCAGGCTCCTTGTGCGGTGGACCCGGTGGCTTGTCTTGAACCAGCATCTGTTTCGGAGGTTTTTGTTTATCCGGCGTCGGGGCTGATGGCAGGTCAACTGGCATCTGCTCATCCGTCGGCAATAGGTCAGACATCGGGGAGGTCTTACGTTGGCCGGCGGCTGCACCCCTTCCAACGGTTGTTCAGGTGGTGCTAACAGCATGGAGGACCCTGAGGAGGTAAAGGACATTGGGGTGGTGCACCAGGAGTCTGACAACCAATGCATAGGAGAGCTGGTGTCAGGGTGGGACACCATATCCAGACGTCATTTCCTGTCGTTCAGTTTAGCCGGACGGTCCGACGAGGTAGAGGAAGCCTTCGCCGGGAGGTGGGCGGCAGACTGGGTGCTGCCCGCCTCTTTAACAGCAGAATTCTTAGCCTTAGACCCAGAGGCAAGGCTGCAGGGTCTAAGACTGAGGGAGGGCCCGAAGGCCCTTGCCCCGAGGAAACATTACCTGATGTCCACACCGACACTGGGGGTTGACAGGGGGAAGAGAGTCCAACCTCAGGCTGGAGCTGGCTGTCTTCCGATGCAGAGATCTGGATCAGGAGTCCGAGCAGTCCTTTTCATGGTGATGGTGCTTTCCACTGGACTTTTTCTCCTTCTTGTGGGAAGTCCCCGACCCTGAAGAAGAAGAGGATCCTAGGCCTGATGGGGTCTTTTGCATGGTGGCCAGCTGCTGTTTGAGAAGGTAAGTTTTCAGCATCTTCAGATGATGGATGCAAGTTCGACGGTTGAACTTCCATGCAGGCAGGAGTCGGTGTCGTGACTGGGCCCAGGCAGATGAGGCAGGCAGAATGACTGTCTCGGGCCAGAATTTGCTTCCCGCACGTGCACTTAGATTTCGGTTTAGATGGCGGCAAAGACATGCACCGAAATTTGCAGTTAACAATTTACTATTAATTATGACTGTATTCTTTTGGAAAAAATGGTGATCACTGTTAGCATGCAGGTGTATGTGGAGCTGATGTGAATGTTTTTTTTTTTAACTCTGTTTTTTTTTCCTTCCCTTCTTGAGCCCCACCGAACTCTCTCCGGCGACTGCCCAGACCTGGACTCTACCTCCCTGTATGACACCAACTTATCTCCTCCCCCCCGGCACCGGGAATCCCTCGGGTCTACCCTCCGGGGAAGGGCCACCCTCGCCCAGGGTGCTCTTTCTTACAGGGTTGAAGTCGGGCTGGGGAGGAGACAGGGCAAGGAGACAGCCATGCCTGACTTCTGGGAGTGAGGTCCTTGGGTGGGACGCGCCTTCACCTATCAGTGGGAGGAAGGAGGTATTTTCTTAGTTTATGCCCCTGTGGAGCCTGGCTGCCAAGGCGATGCACTGCTGTGGCTCCAAACCCTGGTATACGCCATGACGCTGCTTTCGGCACCTCCAACTTCCACCAGAGGTCACTTCTTGAGCTGTCGTCTCCCTAACCCTCCCCAGGGAAGAGAGAGCAGTTCTCCGGATGCTCAATCCCTTCACTCCCACTGACCCCCAGCTGCCTGGGTCTGTTCCCGAACCCGGGTCGCCGGCGCGAGGTGTTGCGTCCAGTCCCTCAACCCTCTGTGCCACCAGGCTGGCCAGATGTGAATGGGTTGATGGTGGGAAAAGAACTGGGGAGTGGCTGGGAACCACCCCTTTATACAATTGGTGGATGTCAGAGGCGGTCCGACATCAGGGGGTGGTCCCCGCTAGGTACTGCTAGCTAAGAATTTTTCTGTGGGGTCCTAGTGCCTGGTGGCATAGTCCTTATGGTGTAGCCTGCTGCAAGAGCTCCCACTTGAAGTAAGATTAAGGCATACTTGTGTTTGGACTTTCACGAGACACGTTTTACTTCTGGACTCTTAAGAAGTACTTCTACCAAAGATAGGTAATTTCAGCACCACTATTTACTAACTGAAACTGGGGTAGGATCAGTTACTCAATAAAAAGGCAATTTGTTTATACTTGTCCTTTTCTTTTTATGACTGTACCATTAACATTATATTTTTTGTGTTTTGTATTTTATTTACTATTTTTAATTCTAGTAAACTCTGTTTTCCTTGAAATCCTGCCTGAGCCTTTTTCTCATTTTGAGTGTGAATGCTGGGACAGTGTTGATAATTCTCACAGAACTGTGAAGCGCTTACAGTGTGTTACCATATGCAGCAAGATAAGAAAAATACCAAGGTCTCAATTGAGTCAGAAGGAAGACTGTGAACCAGTTGCTGTGCCTGCTGGGTTAAGTATTGCACTGCATTCCTGAAGAGAGTGTGATATTTGGACCTATTACCTGATCGTGTTAGCGAAAAAGGTTCCTATTTGACCCCAGGACTCGAGACTGGTGGTGATCAGACCCAAAACAGACAGGAGGATTACCCTGTTTTTCTCCTGTTCACATATTGCACTTTGAAGTTGGGCACTGTGGGAGCAGAGGGCCTGACCCCCGGAGTTCGTTTGTGACAAATCTGGCTGGCAGCGGTGCAATCTAAAAGATTTGGTTTGCAGTTCTGCAATCAAAAAAATTTGTTTGCATACTGTGAAATTATTTGATGACACGAGTATTAACAGTCCACTGTGTTGGACTGATAAACTGTAACAGTTCACACACAAAACAAGGCAGTGATTTAAAAAAAAAAAAAAAAGAAATATATAATTTTGGTTACAGTCTAAGTTCCCAACCTGTTTTATTTTTTTTGGGTGCAAGCTAGTGTAGCCATAGATTAGGGGAGAAGAAGACTTCCACCTACAGCGAGTACACTGCAGAATACCTAAGGCAGTTGTGCCAGGACAGAAGAGTCCATTGCGAGGGTCGAAACAAACAGCACCTCGTGGAAGATCTTGTGGCAGCTGATACCTAAGACTTCAAGTCCCAGTCGGTAACTGAAAGGGACCAGACTTTGGGCATGGAGGGGCCAGGGTCCACCGCAGTGTCCAGACCCAGGGAAGAGGACAACGGGACCAGTGTGAACCAAGAACCACAACCGTAGGGGAAGGTCACCACCATACTGGAGCCAGAAAGGATCAGGCTGCAGACAGAGTTGAGGAGAATGGAGCTGGAATTCGAGTGAGAGGAGTAGTGAGAGCAGCAAGTGGCTGAGAAAAAAGAAAACCAGTGTCGGAGAGAGGCCAAGTAAGAGGAGAGAGAGTGCCAAAGTAAATTTGAACTGGAGAAGCTACAACTCCAAAGACCAGTGCCAGAGCAGGAAAGTGGCATGGGTGAACCTGGACCTCCAGGACTGGGTTACAAATTAAATTCTAAATTGATAGCTGAATTTAAAGAGGGGGAAGATATGGATGCATTTTTAAATTCATTTGAAAAGGTATGCATTCAGGCAAAAATTCCCAGAGAGTCCTGGAGCTTCCAGCTATCCCCGCTGCTTACTGGGAAAGCTTGTGATGCAGTGGGTCAAAATGGACAATCAGAACAGTAATGATTATGGCAAACTTACAGCTGCGTTGTTAAAAAAGTATGACTTGACAGCTGAAGCATACAGAGTTGAGTTCTGTAGGCTCAGGAGAAGCTCTGACATGAGCAACGAGGAGCTAGCTACCAAACAACCTCAGTTTTTGAAACATTGGTGGGAATGGGTTAAAGCAGACACTGTAGAGAAAATTGAGGATGTTGTACTTTTGGAGCAGTTCTTTTGGGCTTGCCCGCTAGAGCTGAAAACCTGGCTAGAGGACCAAGATCCAAAAACAGTTCAGGAGGCTGCTGAGCTCTTGGACCACTATGCTAGGAGCAGGCCTGTTCTGAGAGGGAGTGGGGCAGGAGTGGCAGTGCAGAAAGAGAAAAGCACGCCTTCAGGGCAGCTAAAACCCTCACTGCCTCCCAAGAAAATGGGCAGCTCCAGGTTACAAAGAAAGGATTTGCCTGATAAAAGAAATGATTGTTGGCTTTGCAAACAACCTGGGCATATTGCAAGACAGTGTCCAAAAAAGGCACAGAGCGCACAAAGTGGTGCTGGGAAAAAGGTGTTGTTTTTTTTTGTGTATCCTTGAAAGCATGCTAGTAAACATGAGGAAGCACATACACCCAGTTACTGTGAATGGTGTGCAAACCCATGGTTTAAGGGACATGAGGGCATCCCTTACTTTGGTAAAAGGGGATTTGGTAGAGCCTGAACAGCTTATACCCAATCAGTTTGTTACAGTACAGGGATTCACTGGGGAGGAGACAACTCTGCCACTTGTTAGTGTTCTCCTGGACTGTGGTGAGACAGGAGAGACTGTGCAAAAAGTTGCAGTGGCAGAAAATCTGGCCCTGGATGTGATTATAGGGAACAATCTCCAAAAGGGGGTGGTGTATGCAGTTACTCGCAGTCAGGCGGCAAAGGCAAATTGTAGCTCCCTGGACCCCATGGAAGCCCCTGTGGAAAACACTGGGAGGATGGTTCCATAGCCTGTGTCTCCTGATATTGAGAACAGTGTGAAAGGGGGGTAGAAATTCCCCCAGGTAGCAGGTAACAGAACAGCTACAGAAGGTTACTCTGAGGAGGGAAGGGTAGCCAATTGTCAGAGGGTTAGGGATGGCAGTGACCCTGAATGTCCTGATGCTAGAGCTAGGGACCCTAGTTTAGAAACTGGAGGGGACCTGTCCCATGCCTTGAGAATGTGTAAAGATTTTGCAGCTGCTCAGAAAAATTACCCCTAGTTTAGAGAGGCTGAGGGCATGGGCAGAATCTGATGGAGTTCAGGGAGGTGACTGGAGACATAAGAGTGTACTGGGATAAGGGACTGCTTTATACACAGGATGTAAGGACAGAAGGAGGGGTGATGGGCGGGCAGCTTGTCGTTCCCCAGGGGTACCATATGCGGTTGCTCAAGACTGCTCATGATATCCCCATATCTGGGAATCATGTGCACTACACAGTGATTGGCCTAGAATTTCTATTGGCATGGGGCCGGCCCGGTGGCGCTGAGGGTTGAGGCGCTGGACACCACACTTCGCGCTACGCCGGCGACCCGGGTTCGGGAACGGACTCGGGTGGCCGGGGGTCGGCAGGGGAGAGGGAGGATCGAGCGTCCCAATGGATGCTCTCCTCCCTCAGGGGTGGGAGACCATGAACGCACTTGCGTTCTGCATCCCTTCAGTATCTGGTGGAAGCACCGGCAACAAGAAGGTGAAGGCGGCTCCATCGGTGGAGCCAGGGAGAGGACGTCATGGCGATGAGAGGTTGGCGGCGTTAGCACGCCACTCACTCTGGGACGACGTCCCAAGTGCCAACGCCTCAGAGGGTAGGGGATCTAGGGGAGAAAATGGAAAAACCCTCTCGGCAGCCCTAGATGAAAGCCGCTCCAGGTCCATCCAGACCACCAAGAAGGGACAGACCCCACTGTGCAAGGTGAGGGGGGAGAAGCACTCTAGGGGCAGATCCCACGGAAGGTGGATTGGAGGACATGAGTGGATGGAAAGAGTGGGCTCCGGGGAGTAGATAGGAGGGATAAAGAAATAAAGTAAAAAAAAAAAAAGAATTTCTATTGGCACAACTTCACCCAGCAGGTGAGGGAATATTGCAGGTCTTGTCACCGGTGCCAAGAAATAGGGAAGGTGGTTAGTAAAACCCAACCTGCCCTAATTCCCTTACCCATAGTGGAGGAGCCATTCCAGAGGGTAGGAATGGATATTGTGGGGCCTTTGAATACCCCCAGCTCCTCCTGGAAAAGGTTTATCCTAACAGTGGTGGATTACACCACCTGGTACCCAGAGGCAGTCACCCTATCCTCACTGAGAACAGACAAAGTGGCAGATGCCTTGCTAGGGATTTTCTCCCATGTCGTGTTCCCACAGGAGGTTATCACTGATTGAGGGTTTCCTTCATGTCGGACCTGATGAAGTGTTTGTGGGAGAAGTATAGGGTGGTGCAGAGACGCATGACACCTTATCCACCTGCAAGCTAATGGGCTTGTGAAAAGATTTAATGGTACCCTTAAATTGATGCTCCAAGCATTTGCTGAACAGCATGGGAGGGACTGGGAGAAATACCTTCCCCACTTGTTGTTCGCATACAGGGAGGTGCCCCAAGAGTCAACAGGGTTTTCCCCCTTTGAGCGCTTATATGGACGCAGGGTGCGTGGGCACCTAGACTTGATCCGGGAGGACTGGGAAGGCAAGCATGCCACCCAGGGAACTCCCATAGTGGATTATGTCCTTAAGCTTAGGGAAATCTGAAGGAGCTTATGGGAACAGCTGAGAGCAACCTGGCAGCTGCCCAGAAAAAGAAAAAGGTATGGTATGACTGCAGAGCCAGAGCTCGCTCATACACTGTGAGTCAGGAGGTCGTGGTCCTAATCCCCGTCCACAAAGATAAGCTGCAGGCTGAGTGGGCAGGACCGTACAAAGTAGTCAGACAGGTGAATGATGTAAATTATTTTATTTATTTTTTTTATTTATTGAAGTCTCGGATTACAACCTTTGTTGCTACCAGCTCATTTACAAAGGTTCCACGTCAGGAAGAAAAATACAAATGTACAATCGTAAAACACAGTGTAACAATGAACATAAACAATGTCAATAGTACTATGACTTAACAGCGTACCTGGGATAGTAAGTGTACCTTGACACACAGACAAAGTCAGCACTGTAGCAGAAGTAAGAACGGGGGGGTGGAAGAGGGAGGGAGGTTATAGAGTGGAAGGGGTTGGAATAGAATAGGTGTTCAGCATGTGGGAATCTCTGGCTTGGGCTCACCTTGTCAGGAAGGTGTGGGGGGTGGAAGGACAGGGGGTAAGAAAATGGGTAGGGGCATAGGCCCCTGGGGAAAAGAGGGGGGGAGAGTTGGACTAGGACAGGGGCAGGGGGAAGGGTATGTAGAGGATGGTGGGAGGTTGGGAGTGGCAGGGGGCAGTAGCGGATTGGGTGAAAGCATAAGTGTACAATTGGTGAGATAGTCAAACATTTTGTACCAGGTGGGTTGGTCAGGTAGGGCAGGTGCATTGCCATTGGCTGGACAGGTGGGATCTAAGTGTGGATTTGAACAAGGCAATTTTGCTGATAGTGGTAAGTTCCAGTGGGAGTGAGGTAAGCCATAGCGGGGCCCGGTATTCGAAGGATTGCTGACCTTGGATGGTGCGATGGTAGGGGATTTTGATGGAGATCTTGTTGGATGTCCTCGTGGTCCTTGTTGGTGCGACCTGATGTATGAGGGAGCTGGGCCCTGGTAGCATAAGGCCCAAGGTGGCTTTTTTGGCAAGGAGACAGGTTTGATATCGGGCCCTGTTATTCAGGTTTAGCCATCCGGTTTGCTGGTAGAGGTGGCAGGTATGGGTCAGTCGTGGGGTTCCAAGCGCAAGTCTGCAAGCTTTGTTAAACGTGGTGGCGAGTCTCCTGAGGGCGCTGTCAGGGGCTGCACTGTAGATAGCAAGGCCATAATCAATAGTTTATGTCCTTAAGCTTAGGAAAAGCTGAAGGAGCTTATGGGAACAGTCCAGAGCAACCTGGCAGCTGCCAGTTACAATGTAGAACTGCCTGACAGGAGACATAAGGATGTACCATGTCAACATGATGAAGCCATATGCAAATAGGGCTGACATGGTCTTTGCAGTGTGTAGTCCTGGGGAGGGGACAGACGAGGAAGACCGCCTTCTGGACTTGCTGGAAGAAAGCAAGCAGGGAGTCCTCTGTGGAGGCAATCAAAATGTTGTCTCAGTTGACCCTGGACCAGATCTAGGAAGCAAGGGAGGTTTTAGCAGACTTTGCCCCCATTGTTTAATGCCAAGCCTGGACTAACCCCCTTAGTGGTGCACAATGTAGAGATGGGGACACAAGTGCCCATATGGTAAACAGCATATCAGGTGTCAGAGGCTGTCCAAAAGGACATTAGGAGGGAGGTGGAGGAAATGCTGGATTTAGGGGTAATCTAGAAATCCCACAGCCCCTGGGCCTCACCCATAGTCCTCGTTCCCTAGCCGGATGGCGCTATTCGTTTTTGTGTGGACTATCGTTTACTCAATGCAGTCATGAAGTCGGATACCCACCCAATGCCATGGATGAACAAACTACTGGACAAGTTGGGAGGGGTGACATACCTTACCACTATTGACCTAATGAAAGGGTATTGGCAGGTGGAGTTCACTGCCAGAGCTAGGGAGAGGTCGGCCTTCATCACTCCAATAGGGTGATTTGAGTTTAAAGTAATGCCTTTTAGAATGAAGAACACCCCTGCCACCTTCTAAAGGTTGATGAACCAGGTGTTAAATGGTACTGAACAGTAAGCTGTGGTGTACCAGGACAATTTTGCCATCTTCAGTGCCAGCTGGAAGGAACGCCTGTCCCACCTTAGGGAAGTGTTGGGAAGGATACAGAGGGCCGGGCTCACTGTCAATGCTGAAAAGTGCCATGTGGCCATGGCTGAGGTAGCATACTTAGGGCATGTAGTAGGGTGGGGACAGCACCATCCTAATCAAGCAAAAATTGAGGCAATCAAGGCATGGCCCAGACCTGAAACACAGAAGCAGATTTGGAGTTTTCTAGGGACCACAGGGTACTATAGAAAATTTGTATCAAACTATAGTGCCCTGGCAGCTCCCCTATCTGACCTGCTAAAGAAAAGAATGCCTAAAAACATAAAATGGGAACCAGCCTGTGAATGAGCCTTTACATGGCTAAAGGAGGCACTGTGCAGTGTTCCTGTATTAGACAGTCCAGACTACAGTAAACCATTTGTAGTCCAAACAGATGCCTCAGATGTGGGTATTGGGGGAGTACTTAGCCAGACTTCTAACCAAGGGAAAAGATCACCCAATAGTGTACCTCAGTAAGAAATTACTTCCTAGGGAGCAGGTTTATTCTACAGTGGAGAAAGAATGCCTTTCAATGGTGTGGGCACTAAAGAAATTATAGTCATACCTATACGGGCGGCACTTTGAGGCACAAACCGATCATAACCCCCTGGTTTGGCTGGCACAGATGGGTAAAACAAATGATAGGCTTTTAAGATGAAGCCTTGCCTTGCAGGGTTACGACATGACTGTCATTCATAGGGCAGGGGCAGCAAATGCAAACACAGATGGGCTATCACGTCAGTTAGAGCAGTGAACTGAATCTGGGAAACTCATCCCATGCATAGGAATAGAATCCCCCAAATTCAGTCTAGGAGAGAGGAATGTGACGATAGCCATCTGCTTGTTATTATTTGTATTATATTTTTGATAAAATACATGTTTAGACTTCGTCTTAGAAACACAGGCCAAGCAGCAAAGCCACATAGGATTTTTGAACAGACAGAAAAGAGGGGATCTGCACTGTCCCTGACCCAGTGGAAAATCTAATTAAGAGCTTCCTTTAGACACCAGGTTGTAACAGATTGTAAAACCAGCATTTACTTTGAATCTAGGAAACTGGCCATAACAGACTGCATTTTATGACCTATCAGGAGGAAAGCAACTTCTGACAGATACCTGTGAAAATTCTCACACAGATAGGAGAAATAGCTTCCAGGATGTCCTTCTGAAGATCAAAGGGGTAATTCTGGTCTGCCATAAAACTGTGGCTCACTAATTAAAATATATGTGGGATGCTTAGCAATATGCAGATGCCTGTAACTAATTCAGTATGCAGGAATGAGAGTGACCTCACAGCCAGCATCACCACAGAGCTGTGACCTCACAAACTGGGTGGGACCCTTTTCCCCTCATGAAATTGTCAAGCTGCAGAGGGAACAATGCAGACTTGTGTTTGGACTTTCAAGAGACACTTACTATTTCTGCACTCTTAAGCAGCATTTCTACCAAAATTAGGTAATTTCAGCACCACTATTTACTAACTGAAACTGGGGTAGGATCAGTTACTCAGTAAAAAGGTAGTTTGTTTATACTTGTCCTTTTCTTTTCATGACTGTACCATTAATGTTATATGTTCTGTGTTTTGTATTTTATTTAATATTTTTAATTCTAGTAAATCCTGTTTTCCTTAAAATCATGCCTGAGCCTTTTTCTCATTTTGAGTGTGAATTCTGGGACAGTGTTGATAATGTTGACAGAACTATTAAGCGCTTACAGTGTGTTACCATATGCAGCAAGGTAAGAAAAATACCAAGGTCTCAACTGGGTCAGAAGGGGGATTGTGAACCAGGCGGTGTGCCCGCTGGATTAAGTATTGCACTGCATTCCCGAAGAGGGTGTGATATTTGGACCTGTTACCTGGGCGTGCTAGCGAAAAAGGGTTCCTATTTGACCCCAGAACTTGAGACTGGTAGTGATCAGACCCAAAGCAGACAGGAGGGTTACCCTATTTGTCTCCTGTTCACATATTGCACTTCGAGGTTGGGTGCTGTGGGAGCAGAGGGCCTGACTCCCGGAGTGCGTTTGTGACACTGTCTACTACTTTAATATGTGCTATTGTATGTTATTTTGATTCTTGGAATAGCGGAGATGTTCCATAATGGACAAAGCTTTTTCCTATCTGTGTGTACCATGCCAACATCCAGGGGAAAATAGTTTTTAAACAATTTTGTGGAGTAGTTGCAGCATTACAGAACTTAATATGAGTAGACGTAGGAATAATATGTAGTGTTTGCAGATAACCTTGTGTAAGGCAGCTGTACAGCCACTTTTGAGTGAACTCAGATGTATAGCAAATAACTGCTATACATAGACAGTTTTTTTGCAGCAGTTGATGAAAATTGTTTTTTGCTATGGGATACCAGGTAAAATATTAGCTGTCAACATCCGCCAACTTTTCAACCAATCTGGTGGTGGGTGCACAGTCCCAAAGCTGGTATCTCCTGACTGACCCAGCTACTATACAGTTCTGCCATTCTCACGCCCTCTTGTCTGACCACCTTTTCAGTAAAACTGGTGGCAGGTGCTCAATCCTACTGCTGGTATCCCCCCACTTAACCAGTCTCTTACATCCAACACTGGGGTGCCCAACATCTGGTACTGACTATCCCCCTGGCCACTGTATGTGTTATGGGGGGTACCAACCCTCTGTGCATTTTTATTTACTTATTTTATTTTAGTTTTTGGTAACCGGTTAAGGCCCACTAGGCACAAGTGCCTGTTTTTAGAGGTGACCTGGGAGCACTGGGCAGTTAAGTAACTTGCTCAGAATCACACAGTATGCAAGTGGAGGTTGTGAGAATCAAACCTAGGTCTGGTCTGCTGGATGTACCCAGCTCGTTCATAGCTCGTTACTCTAACCTCTAAGCATAAAAACATCTCCTCAACACTGGGGTGCCCATTACCCAGTGTCGGAACCGAAATAAAAAAATCCTGTCCCTTATTGCTATATTTATTATTTTTTTATATTTAGTTTTTATTAAAACCAAGGAGTACACAGAAAAATGGAAATTATGTACTTACCATATTTCTTGATCTTCTTGTATGGAGTCTCCACCACTCATTCACACTAATGTGAGTATGCCGGAGGTGATAGGACCCCATGGGAGCCAAAAATCTTCAGGAGGGCTGGTGCTGTGATATGGCCATACATGTGCAGCGCCGCGAGGGTAGCTCACACCGTATAGGCTATCTTGGCGTAGACCCTCCAACCACCTCAGTACCTTTTCGACCTAGGAGGTGCAGCATAACTAATGAAAGACAACCTGACCCTAACATCCGGGCATGTGAAGGCCCAGATGACCCATTTAAGAAGGGTCAATTGAACAATGTCTTCGCAGCCTGAACAATGAGGTAGTGAAGCCCAAAAAAACAGAATGAGTGAGCTCAGCTGATGGTGGGTGGGCGTGTGAATGAGTGGTGGAGACTCCATACAAGAAGATCAAGAACTACGGTAAGTACATAATTTCCATATCTCCCTGGATTCAAGTCTCCACCACTCATTCACACTAATGCGACAGTACCGAGCTAAAAATAAACCCACCCCAAGTAGAGTGGTCGGAAACAGAGCTCACTCAGAACGGAAGTCCAAAAGGACTGTCCTGCCAAAGAAAGAGAGCTGTCTGGTAAGGACATCCAGAACATAGTGCTTTACAAGGGTATGCACTGAGCTCCAGCTCACCGCCTTGCAGATGACTGCAATGGGTACATTACGAATCTCCACCAGGAAGCCGCAACTGCTCCGACAGAGTGGTGAGAACCTGGCCTTTCAATTTGGCCTGTGACATGGATTAGTAGTGTCAAAGACATGGTGCTAACCAAGCCGAAAACATCTCATGACAAGAGGTTGACCCAGCCGAGGCATACTGAAAATACAGTAGTTGTTCGGATGTGTATCTCTTCATTCTGTTGATGAAGAATTGCAGAACTGTCCTAACATCCAGAGAGTAAAGGGAGAGCTCCCCTTCCTTCTGGAGTTAACAAAGCAAAACTTGACTAACGGTAACTGAGCCAGTGACAAGATGTCTACTGGCTCAGGATAGACCACAAATGCTTAGAGGTGTACCTTCACTGCTGAGTATGGCTGACCTCCGATCGACAGGTCCAAGAGGCACTCCAACACCTTACTTGGTGAGCATCCGAAGGGTCCAGATGGGACTTGAAGACCAGATGGAGAAGGGTTTCCACTTAGCCACATAAGCCTCCCTGGTGGAAGGCCTATGCATAACTTAGAAGATATCTGCGATGGTCTGGGAAAAACCAGAGCTGACCCACTTCCATTTCCTCCGGGCCCGGCATGGAGATGATGGGAGCACAGGCTAGGATGGACTAAAAGTCCTTGTGTCAGATGGTCCTCTTGTAGAGGTAGCTGCCTCGAGGGAACGTCTGACAGACTGTAGATCAATGCAAATCAATCCGCCGAGGCCAGTCTGGGATGATGAGAATCATCCTGCCCCCCCGTGCAAACAACTTGATCAGCACCCTCTGAATTAAGGGAAGAAGAGGAAAACATATAGGGAGCGTCTTGAATATTGCAGGGAACACATCCTAACAGAAAACACCAGGGCCAGGATTTCTGAAGCAGGATAGAGGTAGTTTTGCATTGAGAAGGGTTGCAAAAGGACCAGGTTCGAACTGCTCCATTCATCCAAAGCGACTGCACAAAATCTGAACTGACACATCATACTCGAGGTACCACTCTCACAACCTCATGGCCCTACTGCAGAAAGGGTAGGGGGACACCCCACCCTGTTTGCTGATGTAATACATCACAGCTTTGTTGTCCTTTCGAAGTAGGAACACTTTGTGGCAGGGGGCATACTCCAGAACTTTGCTTATAAGATAACTCTCATCTCTAAGAAATTTATGACAGATGAGGATCCTTCTGGCTCCACACCTGAGTGTGGAGGCCTAGGCAGTGAGTCCTCCACGGATTTTGTCTGAGGCTCTGACATCTTGTGTGGAGGATACGGATGCGCGGTTGGAGACCACTACTTGCTTGTGGAGGATGACCTGTGTCCCAGCATCCACTCAACCAAAAAGGAGGCTGAATAGAGTGGTTTTCCATATGTAACAAGCCAGCTAAAGATGTCATTTCTCCCATCCTCTGGAACTAAGCTGATGCCTTGGAGGTATCCAGGAGGGCTCCTAAGAAGAGGAGCTGTTGGGAAGATGAACTGGCACCTTACCCAAACCTGAAGAGAACTGAGAAGCTCCGGCGACTGCTTCCTGTGTCTCTTAACTGGAAGGGTTGGCTAGGAACCAAAAGTCCATGAAGTGAAGACTTGGATGCCAAGATTTAGGGAACACAAATGGCATCTGTTAACTTGGAACCAGAAGCAATGGAAATAGGAATCTGTGCTTCATTCCACTGTGGAATGATTTTTACTGCCCAGTACCCGCAGAGGCCCCGTATCTCAGAAGCAGAGAGTGTGTGACTGAGAGGCCGACAGACTGGCTGCTGTCTGGCTGGAAGGTCTGGGGAAAGCTGCGAAATTGGGAGAGTATCCCTCTCTGACATTCCTGATGACCTACAGGTCCTCTGTAATGGACTTGCAATGGTTTTAAAACCGAATTAGAGGCCCCTCCTACTACCGAGGCACCCCCCCAGACAGCTGGGGTGGGGTCTGGGCTGGATCCACAGAGGTTAGTATAGGGCACTTCCATATCCTGTGCCCTCTACTGCGTTCTCTTAGAGGCTGAGGGGTTGGTTCCTGAAAAGGGCACCTAGGCCACTACCTTAACAGGACTGCTTGTCACGAGGATGTCATGTCGTTTTAAATGGCAGTCCTATTGTTCTGAGTGGCCTTTAGCCGAACAGATAAGCACAGTCAAGGAGACGTTAACCACCAGCTGCAAGTGGCAGCTGCCCTAGAGGCAGAGAGGTAGGTGTCCATAAAAGCTTTGCTGATTATTGGGCTATATGCCCCTAGCAATGGAGCGTTAGATTTCAGGAGGCTATTGACAATTGCATTAAGTGTGTTCCACAGGGTGTGCTTGTGCTGAGGAATGTAGGAACTCAAGATATAAGAGTCTGCTTTGGTCCACAGATGAATACTGAAATGTTATGGTGGACCCCATATCCCTGAGGAAAAGGAACTGGAAAGAAGATCTTCCATCACAATGATACAGAGGGTTTGCATTCCAGCCCATAAAATGAGTCATCCACTTGGTCTTCGACAAAGCAGAAGAGGGAGAGACTCATCCAGATCCACTTCTACCCCAAAATAGCCTCCAAGGGCAGGTCAGGACCAGGAAGATGCCACCACTTGGATCGGGGAGGAGTCCAGTGCCATCCATGGTGCCAGCACCACACATGGCACCACACCCAGTGCTGGTGCTGCCGATGCCACTGCACGGTGCCGCTGGTGGAAGCACATGGTGCCGCAGATGGCACAGGTGCCGCAAACTGATGCTGCACCACATGGCGCTGCCTAATGTGGCAGCACCCAAAGCGCTAACACCAGACATGGCACCACACAGAGCAGGCACAACGCACAGCACCAGAATCGCTACTGGACCTAGACCTGAAGTAAGGGAAAGAAGGAAGCAGTACCCATGCTGGCCCCTGCAGAAAGGAGAGGAGGTAGGCACGAGGGGTCAGCGTCAATGGCGTTAGCACCAGAGAGGGCACCACACACATTCTGGCCTAGCAGACCCAGCCGCGGCCCAGTGGTGCCAAGGTCTGAAGGCCCCAGACCCAGGACCACTAGCCAGGACAACTGGGCAGACACTGTACCCCCTGCTCTAAAAGAGCATCCCAGAGGTGAAACTGCTCACCGGAACCCCACCGAGGACAGAGATGGGAACTGGTGTTGAAGATCATGGCCGTTAAGAGCGGAGTCACACGGGAACCCACCAGAGTCAGTTCAGGCTTACTGCTCTCAACCAGTGACAATCAACATGCAGACATACCAGAGGGTGACCTCAAGAGGTACCGATTCTTCTTCCACCGACAGGGGGAGGAAGAGCTCGAGGTCAAGCAGAGCCAGGTCCCGGAACTGCTACATCTGTGCTATGGGTGGACTGCCCCCCCCCCCAAGCACCGGACTGCCCGTGGTCGGACCCCTCCCCGAAAAGGGTGGTGGACCGGACACAGCCCCACTGCCATCACAGCTTTCAAATGAAGTCTCCCTACCATCACCGCTACCATCAAAGGTCGACTCCATTAATCGCAGGCTGAGAATAACTTCTTCATTTTCTTTTTTTTTTTTTTAAAGAAAAGAACACTAAAAATGGTAAGTTAAGTGAATACTGAATGGCTGCATAGCTGCTGTCGTATAGACAAAGACTAGACTCCCAGCGGGTGAGCGACATTGTCATCGAAGTGCACTTGACGGCGGGAGAAAAGGAACTGAGGCGGTTGGAGGGTCGACACCAAGATAGCCTATACAGCGTGAGCTAGCCTCGTGGCACCATGCATGCATGGTCCTATCCCAGCACTGGGCCTCCTGAAGATTTGGGGCTCCGGCAGGGCCCTAATGCCTCTGGCATACTCCCATTAGTGTGAATGAGTGGTGGAGACTTGAGTCCAGGAAGATCAATGCAATAGAACAAAGTATAAAGTTTACAATCAGGACAAATCAATAAGTCATGTCGGCCCACTGATGCAGTGGTAGGGTTACCACTTGCAATGCCAATGACCCAGGTTCAGGAACAAGCACGGAGTTTCAGCGAGCCGGCAGGGGGGGAGGTAAGATGAGCTTTCCACAGACAGCTCTCCTCCTTGGGGGGAGGTTTGTGGTTTCCCGATATGTAAGTGACACCCAGTGGAGACTGGGTGTACACCGACCAGGACCACACACAGGTGGGCAGAGCGACAGCGGACATCTGTGAAACATGTGTGTGGGAGCACACATGACCTGCACTGTTGTCATTGCATGTCCACTCCTCCAGGGGGAAACTAAAGTGAAAATCCATCAGGTTGGCAGTATAGTGATGTTCTGGACCTCCACTGGAATGATGCCTCAGGTGTAAGCCTCTGCAGGGGATCTTGGACTCTTCCCTCCGGGGAGTTCCATGACAGGAGGCAAGCTGCAGGCCTCCCAGCCTGGGCAGCCTGGGGGATGCCGGGTGGTAGGTCCAGATGCAAATAGAGTGGGTACGTCCCCACCCGAGCCCCAGGTGGCGTAAAGAAAGTTGAAAAAAAAAATCAGTGTGACTTCTGGTGATGTCATCACCCGAATGGCTGACACTCCCTCTAGAGCTCCGCCTAAACACACCTACCAATCCTCTTTTTTCAGCCTTATAACGCAGTAAATGTCTGGAAAAATGTCTTCAGGAAAGAAAGGAGGGCACAGACCTAGCAGATCCCGCTTCAAACTGACTCTTAAACAGCACAATGCAGATAGAGTACAACTCCATGAGAGGCCCATCAGGAGCTCTTCCCCTCGAGGAATGAGGCCTCAGATGCTGACATGGCTCAAGAGTCAGAGTGCCTTTCCAGGTCTAGACTTGAAACACTCCTGGGTGCGGTCAGAGCATTCAGAGCAGAAACAAAGCAAGAATTTGTAGCCCTGCATGATCGCATTAAAGAAGTCGAAGCAAAAACTGATTCCGCTGAAAAGATGATAGCAGACATAGAGGATGATGTTGTCTACTTACGGACTGCAGTCAGTTTTCTGGCAACCCTTTAGGAGACCACGCAGAACAAGCTGATCAACATGGAAGCCTGGTTCAGGAGGGATAACATTTGCATTTATGGACTCCCAGAGGGCTCGGAAATGGGTTTTATGGAAGAATTTATTGAAGATCTCTTCAAAGATGTCCTAGACCTCCCACTGGACTTTAAATTCAAAACAGAGCGGGCATACCACGCTCTTGCACCCAGACTGGCAGATCCTACAGCAAGACCTTGGTCAGTGGTTTTCAAATTATCAAGTTACAAGGACAAGGAAAAACTGCTGAGGTTGGCCTGGTCCAAGAAAATTGTTAAATACAATGCAGCACGACTTTATCTTTGATAATGATTACCCGGCAGAGACAGCAAAACAGCAGGCAGCATACTCACCAGTGCTGAAAATCCTACGAGAACATAAAGTCCTATTTCAGACCCATATCTGGCGAGATTAAAGGTTTTTTGGGACTCTGGCCTTGAACTATATGATTTCCCAGCAGCAGTTTACCCAGCACTTCAGAAGAGAGGATGGAGTACAGAGTCGGATTGCTCGAGAGAACACCACCCTTGTCCTATACGCTCGGAGTGGCATATCGCAGAAAAACATCCCCACAAGAACACCGCATGGGCCATGGTTCCCCGAACACTAGAGGATATAAAAGCGATGCTGAGCAAAATATGGGAACACCCACCCAAGGACCCTACTTCTGAGGTCATAGAGAAGACTTGAGCCTGGGGTGAGCATAAATAACTGTATTCTCTTCAGAGGAATGCACTTCCCTGTGTTTCGGCTGTCAACAATCTCCTTGTTTTTTAGTGTACCTCCTCGTGCCTACTGACTGATTGGCGTGCAGGGGTGACCAACTCCCAGAGAATAGCCGATAATGTTTAACATGGCCTTAATCTAACATCTTGTTGCGCTCCAGGCCCAGAATTTAGACACCCGGAGCAACTCGGCCCTCAGCTACTCAATGACTGCATGCCACCGAGCTAAAATTAAGAACTGTTCCATGAGACTGAGCTTTGCACCAACTCAAGCACAAACTTAAAGTTTAGAGCCAGTTCTATAGTTTGCAGTGATAATCCTGTACTTCTTGGAAGAAGCAATGTTTATATGTTAAGTCTTGTTACATTGATTTAAACTAATAAAGCAGACTTTTAAATGCTGGGCTAACAGTATCTGAATGCTGGAGGGGGAGGAGACATGGGAGATTCAGGGGCTGAGGTCCTCTTACAGCCTTTACAACCAGGGGATTGAACCCAACATGCTTGGACCCCCATTCAGGGATACAACTGGAACCTCTGCCGTGGTGGGGGTTTTCTCTCCCCCCTTCCCTCTCCCCCATGTTATTTCTTGATTGATACATCCAGAGGGATCTTCAGGCTACTTGGATCATTATGGTGGGGGCTGAGTGCATTGATTTCAAAATTTAAGCTGACTAGAGACTTGGAGGGAGTTATCAAGGGGTTGACAGTCATTTATTTTGTCATCCGCATGGGCCCCGACATCACTTGGGACTGGGAGGGCCTGGCACATAAAGAGGTCACTCTACCTCCCTCCTGAGTGGGACTCATTTCGGAGTCTTCCACTAAGGGTATAAGGAAGCACAACAATGTGCTCCCCTACCTTGGGAGTCAATTTGTAAATAGGTGCACTCCACAGGATGGGGCGGTTTACAATAGACCTCATTCTGGGGAACTTGTTAGCATAAAAATTGTTTGTTCTGTTTCTTGTTCTTTGTTATACATGACTTTCAAAGGCACCAGTTAAGGGCTTAGAATTACATAGTAATAATTGGAATCTTGCTCATAGGACAAATGTTTCACATGTTAACACTACACTTAGACTACAGGCAAACTGCTTGGTGTGATAAGAATGGTAATCGGCAGTTCAGGAGAGACACCACTAGGGGTCAGGGCAATGGAGGGGGATAAATGGATAATAAATCGCAACTAATATTTATATCCCAAAATGTCAGTGGGCTAAACAAACCCATTAAGAGATACAGAGTGCTCTCTACCATTGAAAAACAGAACCCGGCTTTTGTGCTCCTACAGGAGACCTATTTAAGCAGAGATGAGCACAGAAAATTATCCAAATTTGGTTTTGCACAGATGGTGGGTTCATCACATAACGGAGGGAAGTGGAGGGGAACAGTGGTTCTGATCCCAAAACATACCCATTTCCAAATGACAGCCTCGTACTCTGACCCAGAGGGAAGATTAGCAACAGCGGTGGGAATGATGAAGGGCAGCCCTGTTACTGTAGCCTCCTTATATTAACCTCCGGGCTCGAAAGCAGCCATAGTACAAACGTTATGCCAGAAGATCACGGAATACCATAGAGATGCTTTGATTATAGGTGGGGACCATAACCAAATTTACAATCAGGAGGACACCACAAACCCCAAGCCTGGGAGGAAGACCTTTTTCACAGATGGCATCCTCGAATTACTTTAAAGGAGTACAATGGGTGGATGCCTGGAGGTCTTTGTACCTGGGGAAGCAGGTATATACCCACTTCTCCGCCCCTCACAGTACCTATACTAGAATAGATTATTTTTTAATCGCGGGGGAGCATCAACACTTACTAAAAGACTGTCAGCACACTCCTCCAGTTCTTTCAGACCACTCCCAGCTGACTCTTAAACTGAGCTGGTCTCGTGAGAGAGGACAGATGATATGGAGACATAATTACCGGCTCTGCCTTTTTCCCATAGGGAAACCGTGGCGTAATTTGCCGTTATAAAGGAGCGTTTATAACGGCAAACACGCGCACAATTTCCCTTCCTCTGCACATGCCTCATGAGCAGCACTACCAGCCATGAGCACTCCTCGCTTCTGTGTTACCGAAACCGAACCGCCAGAACAACTCTGCGGTAAGTCCTCTTCTTTTCTCCCCCGTTATACCCTGCACAGAAAGACCTGAAGAAATCAGGAAAAAAAAAAAAAACAATTAAAAATACAAAAATCTCGGCACTGCAGTAAAAGGACCGACCTTGGCATACACTGGCAGGAGACACAGACCTCTTTATTTTATATAATTGCTGAGGCAAAAAAGGCAAACCCGACAATTATAAAATAAAAAAATAAATCGGAGGTGTCAACTAGATTTTTACACACATCTCGCTAGGATGTTATAAACTGGCTTCACCGGGTTTATGTAGCATCCCACAACTCGGGTGTGTGTAAAATCTTGTTACACACCCCGACCCATACTTTATTCTATATTTAATAATTTTCTTTTGAACTTACCAGAATTTAAAGAGATGGTTACGACTAGGGTACCCCAGATAATCCAAGAGAACCTCTCCCCTGAGGTGAGCAAAGCAACCCTATGGGATATACTCAAAGTGGTTCTGAGAGGTGATATTATTAAGTTTGCTGCCAATTACAAAAGACAACAAACACACCATCTGGAGAAATTGCAGCAACAATTAAAAGACCTCCAGGCACAGCACGCCGCAGGGGACACGGCTATATACCCACTACTATAAGCCACCCGGTCACAGATACAATTACTGGATATTCGTACAGAGCAGGCCCTACAATACTTACATCAAAAATACTATGAGAGTGGACCACGAGCCACACGGTTACTAGCCCATAGACTCTGGCAAAAGATCTCCCAAACTACCATTACACAAATTAAAAACCCAGAAACAGGTCAGCTTGTTAGATCTCCATACCAGATTGCCCGAGCTTTTGAGATTTTCTAACAAACGTTATATACCCCAGAACATACTCCAGATGAAGAGCAGACTAAAACCTTTCTAACAAACCTATGATTACCTACCTTCCCCCAGGAGCTTCAGCAGACTCTGGACCAACCTATCACTACAGTGGAGCTAAACCAAATCATCACCAATCTAAAAAACTAATAAAAGTCCTGGACCTGATGGTTTTACGGGAGAGTTTTTTTAAATTATTCAGGCCAATTCTGAGACGAACACTGTTAGATGTATGTAGGAAGGTACAGAAGGGGCGGTTAATCCCAATTAGCTGGAATTATGCTACTATTACAAGTATTCCAAAGCCGGGAAAGGACTCCACGCAGTGTCTGGCATACTGACCCATCTCGGTGGTTAATACTGATTATAAGTTATTTGCAACCATAATAGCTAAGAGGTTGGAGTCCTCTCTACTGGAGTTGGTTAACCAGGACCAAACAGGATTTGTCCCAGGCAGACAAACTCAAGACAACATTAAGAGATTGCTCCACCTCTTCATTATGCTGCCTGGTCAGGGGCCCCCTTTCTGCTTCTAAGCCTGGATGCGGAGAAGGCCTCAGACCAGGTGGGCACGGCCTTTCCTCGGAGTGGTTCTAAGGAGACTAGGCTTCTCCAACCCATTTACTAAAATCATAACTACTATATATACCCACCCGATGGTATACATAAAAGTGAATGGAAGGATCTCTGCTCTGATTTTTTATTTATTTATTTCGTTTTTGTTGACGGGTAAGTGCACTAGACAAATCCTGCCTATTTTCAGGCACGACCCAGGAGAGGGGGATACAGATGGATGCCAACTGACCTTGATTCAGATTAAGCTGTTGGTGGTATTTTTAGTGAATGAGGGAAATTTGGCCAGGACACCGGGGAAATTCCCCTACTCTTTTTGATAAGTGCCATGGAATCTTTAACATCCACCTGAACTACCACTAATCCAGGCAGATGGGACCTCAGCTTAACGTCTCATCCGAAAGACAGCACCTCAGGAGTGCTGCACCCCTCTCATGCTGCACTACAGTGTCAGTACTGGGATATTAACCCAAGTGCCAGATGTGGGAACTGAACCCATAGCCCTCTGATCTCCCAGCCTCAGAGGCGAGTGTGCTACCTACTGAGCCACTGACACTACCACTGGGAAGGGGTACAAGGCAAGGGTGCCTCTGTCACCCTCCTTTTTGCCCTATACTTGGAGCCATTAGCTCAGGCTCTCCAACAAAACAATGAAGTGGAGGGTTTGGAGGTGGGGGGGGAGTGCCATAAATTAGCATTATACGCAGATGACCTGCTTATTTATTTAACAGACCCTGAACAATCTCTAAAACCACTGTGGGAAGTACTAAGGGAATTTGGGACCCTAGCAGGATACAAGATAAACTCTAGCAAGACAGAAGTACTACAGATAAATTATAGCCCATCAATGAAGATTAAAGTGGAATTTTCCTTTAGATGGAACTTGGCAAAACTTTTAAAGTACTAGGAATTCAGCTAAGCCGGAGTAGCTCACAGCTGTTTACAATAAATCACCCCCACCCCCCGCTGTGTAAATTGGGAAGTGACCTAGAAAGCTGGGCAATTGTAACTCTTCCCCTCACACAGAGGATTGAGGCAGTCAGAATGGTACTGTTGCCAAGATTTCTGTACCTTACCCAAACCTTACTCATAACAATACCAGGAAATTTTTTTTGAGATTTAAACCGTAGGATTTCTAGATTCATCTGGGGTTCGCAGAGGCCTAGGATCAGATATACCCTTCTCCAATTACCTAAGAAACTAGGAGGCCTCACACTCCCCAACCTAAAACTATATTACTGTATTACTATGCTGCCCAATTTAGAACAGTTATCTATTGGCTACATCGACAGTATATGGCAAAATGAAAGACTCTATAAACACAGGAAGAGGATATTTTACAATTGATTAAGATTCTACCGACACAAGGGAGCACATATGAGCGAGGGTGAGGGGCCAACTCATACATAATTGCCACACTGAAATGCTGGTATGATGTGCTTACTAGTAAAAAACTGACCAAGTGGAGGCCACTTCTTCTTTCAATCCCATATGCAGAGTCCTTTTTACCAACCACCATGGACTTGGGATTCCGCAAGTGGGAAACGCAGGACTACACTTGGTTTCACACTTTATTAAGGAAGGCCGCTCCCTTACACTAGCAGATTTAACAACCCAATACGGAGTCTTGCCACAGGACAGATTCCGATATTTTCAGGTTCGTGACTTTATCAGGTCTCTCTCCCGAGAATTATGGGGAGGTGACCCACCACCCCAAATTATAACTATTTTGAAAACAGCAGTGGAAGGTACGTCCTCCCCGGACCCCATTATTTCCTATTTATATATAGCACTGCTATCAGTAGAAAGAGACTCCCTGGATACCATTATAGGAGTATGGAGTATAGACTTGGGGACTCAGATTCCTGATGAACTCTGGGAGAGACACCTGAGCCGAATACACTGGGGAAACAGCAGCCATAAGCTAGAAAGAGTTTTCCTGGAAATTGACTGTCGGGTACTTTAGGACCCCCAAAGTCCAGGCAAAATACCAACCCACGAAACACCCCACTTGCTGGAGAGGATGTGGGTATATTCCAGCAGCCTTGGCTCACATTATGTGGGAGTGCCCTAAACTGGGCCCCTTCTTGCAGGATCTACAAGAGGTATTAACTAGAAATATTTTTACACCAAGTTTGCGCCTCACCCCTACTTTATTTTTCTTCTCTGACTTTCCCAGAGAATGCAAGGACCCCAACATGAGTAAACTACTTAGGATATCCATATTTGCAGCGCAGAAGGCCATCATCAAAAAATGGTTAACACAAGATTATATATCTATAATTCGGTGGCAGAACATAATGATGGCAACATACAAAATGGAATCCCTAACGGCACCGTTAAATAAAAAAGTGTAAAATTTTGAAATAACATGGAGGAGATTGGTGTTATATATATCTCCACTGAGACCTGATTTTATAATTTAATACTATGTGAATGGATCAAATGTTTCCTTATATATTTTGCCTCCCTTGATAAATTCTGAGTTTTCGCCAATACCAACCTCTTACATGAACTGAAGTGTATTGAATGATACTCTAAGATTACTATCATATGGCTGCCAATAGAAGAGAAATCCATTTGCTGTCAAGCATTCTTAATATGTTTTGTCCTATATGTCCAGGAGCAGTTATGTTTGTTTACAATATATGTATATATTTGTACTCATTTGCAAAAGAAAATCCTAAAATAAAGAAAGTTTAAAAAAAGAACAAAATCAGTAAGTCACCTCTAAATAAGGATACTATTACGGTTCTATTATAAAACCAGAGGGAGTGGGTGTATACATATATATATATATATATATATATATATATGTATGTATATGTAATAGATAACCCACTTTAAGGTGTGCGGTTATGCCTGATATATCGCACGCTTTATAAAGGCCAACCACCCAAGGTAAAGGATATCAGAGATGACAGCACACCCTAGAGGGTTATCTGTCTTATAAATGGCAACATTGTTTTGGAGGGGGTAAAGTGCAGGTATGCGGTCACGCCTGATATACGCATGGTCACCTGATGATGATTGTCCACTAGAGGAGCTTCTTTTTCCTACCCATTTTATAAATATGTGTATATATATATATATATATATATATATTATTTAAGTTTTTTAAATTTCTGATGCCTGAGTTATTATTTATTTTTTTTTATCTTGCTTTTTTCCCTGTGACTCCCGGTCGGCACCTTAGTCCAGGCATCCTCTTCCTCTGGCTGCCGTCCATCCATGCCCATCTCCCAATCAGGACACCACCCTGCTATCTCCACAGCTTGTCCCCCATGGTGGGGCAGCGGGAGCCCCCAATTCCCCACCAGCACCGGATCCAGCACAGGTGGCACCCTTGGAGATGTGGCATTGGGCAGACAGCCATCAAGCCGCATGACCATGGCTGCCATTTTTCCGATTTTCATGGCGGCGGAGCATGCAATGTTGACAGTGGGTGTGCCACACGTGTGTCCACATGTAGCGCACTCACTGGCTGCTCTGCCTCCATGCCCCACTGTATTGGCTTGGCATACCAACACTTAGCCTCCGCTAGGTGTCAGGCAAATGCCGACCACTGTTCCCCACCCTCCCCACTAGAGGAGAGCAGTCCTCTGAACCCTCTATCCTCCCACCCCGGCCAGCCCCTGATGACACGGGTCGCCGGCGTGACAGGAGGTAAGGTAGAGTTATCTTATTGTTGTCCAGGGTTGCATTAACATTTTATACAAATTCTGGGTTCTCCATCAACTGGAACATCACCCAGCATCTCCAAAATACCTCATTAGTTCCCCCCCCCCCCAAATGGAGCAGTCAGGGTCTCCATCCTGTAAACATTATTCACCATATCCCCCCATTTCTGATATGTTGGAGGTGTGCCTGTGAGGCACAGCTTAGTTATTACCTTCTTGGTGGATAACAGTAAGGCTGGTATCAGTCACAAGGTTGACCCCTTATTCCAGCTGGTGAGATGGACAACAGGATTAATGACGGAGCAAGTATTTCCTGGTTTGTAAATATTTTATTGAGAGAGTCTTGAATATCCTGCCAAAATTGATCACGTATTGGGCACTCCCAAAATAAGTGTGTGTTTGTGCGTGTGTCTTTATCCTCCCTACACCCTCTCCAACAAACTCTCATACGGGATCCCAAATAGCCTGAATTGCTTGTTTCTGTAGCGCTGTGCATTGTCAATGGGTAGTTAGTACATATGAATAATGTGTACCACTACTAGGGGAAATGGCACAGCCCAAGGCTGCAAACCAGCATGGGCTCCTGAGTCCACTTCAGACTCCAATAATGCTAGCTTCTCCGGTAGACTTGCACTATCCCCACATTTCTGCACTTGTTATTCTCCCCATGTGTCTTCTCCTGCCCCTCTTAACATTATTGTAGTTCTTTGTTCTCTGTCCATCCTGTGCTCATCATCCGAACTGTTTTACCGTTTTGCATTGTATTATATCACTACCCGTGTGAATTTATTTCTTGTATCTGCTGTACTCTGTTATTTTTATTTCTACCTTCTTCTTGTTTTCCTACACTGGACGTTTGTGAAAATGGGCGTTTTTGCTCACAGACTCTCCAGTATATAAACAAACATGGATTGACTGATTTTGATTGAAACCTGGGCACATGAACATGCGGATCATCAACTCTCCAGTCTCTGCGGTGCCATCGAAGGGGAGCAGCATAAAAGATTTATCTGACTGAAAATGTTCCTTCTGTATTTATCACTAGGGCTGCAATTCTGCTGAGCAAGTTGAAGCTACCTGGTGACAGGGAGCACCCCTAAATTTAAAAACATGCCTGTTAAGTTGTGGCTTTCAAATTGGCTAACCTGCCTTTTTTCCCCATTTCACTGCCTGTCTGTGCTTGGATTGGGGGCTACGCTCTGCCACACTATTCTAAGAGTGTTTATTTTTCTTTATCAGGTCTCCGATTTCCCCCTTTTTTCCTACCTTTTTTTCTGGTGCCTCAGGTAAATACCCTTTTCTTTTGGGGATGACTGTTAGGGTCTAGTACTTAAAGTGGCCTTATTAATTCTTTTCTGTTTCTTCCTAGTATCTATATTGGCATTGCTCCACAAGGGACTGTTTATAGGGCTGTTATTAGTCGTTATTAATCATGTGTGTCCTGCAAGTGCTGAAGACAGCCTTGTGTGAGGTATTAGTCTTTTCTTATTCTGGGGACTGTGTGATATGCACTTTGGCTGTGACTGATCTTGGGTTAGCAGTCTTTGCTCTACCATTGAGGGATGAACAGCACAGAAGTTTCTCTCTGAAGACAGTACAGTTTGTTAGACAACTCTATATATAAAATAAAATTGTAGCATTTCAATCAGGCACATTAATTTGGGGGGCAGACTTTGCAGAGCTAGTGTACTACCTAAAAGCATTTTTGTTCAGTGCTGGTTGTTTTTCCAATGGCTCTTTTGCGCCACGGGGACTCCTGCCATTATTCAGAGCCTGTCAGTTAGACTTGCACTCCTTTTCTCTTCAGGCGGCCATCCCAAGCCTCAGCACTATCAGTTTTGCACCTCTTACCTTGGGTGCATACTCCCCAAAGTGGTGACATCACGTGTAATGTTATGACGTCACATACTCATGCGAGCACGTGTCTCAGTATTTTCTCAAGCACTAGACGCAGCGGCTGTGTTTTCCCAGCTCTGCTCTTCAGAGTTTTGGCCATGATCATTCCTGCTGCAGCCTGTATTTCTGTAGGTTGGTAGGAACACTAGCGTCTGTCAGTTTTACCTGTTTCTTGTCCTGGTTTGTCATCTAGGTTAAGTTTGCTTGTTTTTTCCCTCCACAGTAAGGGGGAAAAGGATCAGAGCAGCATTTGTTCTAATATAATAGAAAATAAAATAAAAAAAACAGTTCCTTTTGGCATATTCTAGACCATGCTTTTTGAAATAGTGCCATTGGCACCATGGTTTATTGGGGACCTCTAGTTTTTAAAAGATGTAAGACTTGCAGAAGTGTAATACAGTCCTCACTGCTGGGTTCCTATTGCACCTACTGTGTCATTCAAGCTAATACATCTCTTACAGTTCCTCCCCCTAGTCAGAACCCCAAGCTGGGAGTGGGGGGGGATGCACCTGGTGTACTGGCTGGCAGTGGCAAAGCAGAACTGTGTAAATCTTTGTTGTTACTCTTAGGTGACCTTTTCAGCCCTGGTGTTCAGAAGGGCATCCCTTTCAACACACCAGACCCCAAGCAGGGCCCTTCTGGTCAGGGGCCCACACAGGCACATCCAGGTGTGCCAGACCAGGATAAGTCTGCTAACCTGGACTAGCAGGCAGAGCCCGACCTTAACCACGCAGAGGATCAGGAGGAGGAGGAGGATGATACTGGGGATCTTGGGAAAAATCCTGACCCAAAAATGTTACTTGATGAGGAGGATGACCCCTCTGATTAGAAGGAGGAAGAGAAGCGGAGTGGAGTGGATGGAGCCTAAGAGGAGAATTACAATCCCTCCTGTTTGATACAAAATCTCTGTCCTGCCTTATAACTGAGGCTTGTAGGATATTGCTGCTGAAAGAGATGCAATCCATGGAGGCCTTAGATGTGAATCCTGTCCTGTCTGCGTCCTCCTCTGCTCCAAAGTGTTTTCCAAACCTTATTCACTGTGACCAGATTATTGAACAAGAATGGGTAGGCGTGGACCAGAGAAAATATCTGCCAAAACCCAGGGTACAATGCTTTCCTTTTATGAAAGAAAATACCCACAAGTAGAAAACTCCACCCCTGGCTGATAAGGCGGTACATTACTCTGTAAGGCACACATCTATTTAAGTTGAGGGATCTCTGGCCCTAGCAGATATGCACAATGAGCAAGTGGATGCTTCATGCAGAAGAGCCTTTGCCACCAATGGAGCAAACCTCTGCACCTCTTGTTCATTTTTTATTGCTACCAGAGCCCGAAACCTGTGGGTTATGGCTCTGGGTAGTTTTGTTCTCCCCGGACTTGAAGGGGGTAAGAATTTTACAGCTGGTATCCATGGCCTCCACCTTTCTAGGGGACGATGAAGTGGAGAACTTACCGATGTCAGTTCGCTCTGCTTATCACATTGTATCTGCCACGCAAGGGGTATGGCTACATCATTGGGTTGTGGACCAGGCGCCAAAAGCCGTGCTGTTCAATTTAGCTTTTGAGGGAGGCTTGGATCAGGACTGGATGACATTTTGAAAGCTATCCAGAATAAAAAGAGACAACTCCCAGTATCAAAACAAGAGCAAAAGGTCAACTCAACTATGAAAGGCTAAGGAAGCAGCCGACAGAGGCAGTATCGAGGGGGTTTTCATCCCTTTCAGAACTTCAGAATCCAGAGGAGTAAAGGATCCTACTCCGAGTTCAAGGGCAATAGTGACAGAGGAGCCTTTGCCCAAAATCATAATGGAGGTGCAGGGTGAAGAGGTGGCACATCACAATGAGGGTCAGCGGGTCCTGTTCCCTTCCCTTGGTGGAAAACTGCAGAATTTTTACACAAGATGAGCCCACATAACATCAGATGCTTTGGTCCTTTAGATTCTAACATTAGGCTATTCAATAGAGTTTACAACCGTTCCCTCAATGGGAATGTTATTTTGCTTGATTTCTCGAAGGCTTCTGATAGAATACCACATGGTAAATTTATAAATAAATTATTGCAGCTTCAAGTTAATACTGATATCGTTAGCTGGATTCAACATTGGCTCTTAAATAGAACACAACATGTATGAATAAACAATACATTATCAAATGAGGGTTTAGTTGGAAGTGGGGTACCTCAGAGGTCAGTATCGGGGCTTATACTTTTCAACTTATACAGTATGTTCATGACATGGATAAGAACATAATTAATAGTGTCGTCAAATTTGCTGACAATACTAAGTTAGGTGGCAAGGTTAATTCAATAAATAAACATTTAACACTGGTAGCAGACCTAGCTAGCACTGAGTTGTGGACAGTGCAAAATGATATGATACTTAATATTGATAAATGTATGGTACTTCATTTAGATAGAAATAATCCTAACTATTCATATATCTTAGGTCAGACAATAAATACTAAAATCAGTGACTAAAGCACAGGATTTGGGTATCTCAGTCAACAGCTCCCTATCTGCGTCTGATCACTGTAGGACTGTTGCAAGAACAGCTAGGTCAAAGGTAACTAAAATTAAACGATCATTTGTAAGTAAGACTAAACAACTTATTATTCCAATTTATACAACTTATGTTAGGCCAGTACTTGATTTTGGATCTCAGTTCTGGTCCCCCTATTTGATCAAGGATATTATTTTTATTTTTTTTATTTTTATTTTAGTTTTTGTTGACCGGGTAAGTGCACTAGACAAATCCTGCCTATTTTCAGGCACGACCTGGGGAAGGGGGATACAAATGAATACCAACTGACCTCGAAACAAATTAAGCTGTTGGTGGTATTTTTCGTGGATGTAGGAGATTTTCGCCAGGGCACCCGGGAAATTCCCCTGCTGTTTTCGAGAAGTGCCATGGGATCTTAAACATCCACCTGAACTACCACCAGAACAGGCAGATGGGATCTCGGTTTAACATCTCAACTGAAAGTCGGATTCAAATACTGGAAAGTGTTCAGAGAGCTTTAACAAAAAATATCCCTAGGCTCAAAGGCAAAAGTTATTTAACTCAATTGTCTGAAACTGGATTACACTCCCTCAAGGCCAGAAGGCAGATGGGAGACTTAGTTTTATTGTATAAAATAATGCAAAATCATGATTTAATGTTAAGAGTATAATCTCAAATTTAGTAATGCAAGAGCAAATTTAAGATCTCATGACAAGAAAATTAAAATAAGTTCATCTCGAACAGTTAAGAGAGACCACTTCTTCATGATACGAGCACCAATGGCATGGAATAGACTATCTAAAAGAGTAGTTAATTGTACATCATTAGGTACCTTTAAAATACATTGGATAGTCTTTATTATAACCATCAGTTTTTGATTTAACTACCCACATGTGTAGGGGACATTCCCGATGGGCTTTGAGCCCCCTTATGTCCCTTAGCTCCTAGTGATCCTAGTAATGGGATACTTTCTACTGTCTTCTGCACCAAAAGACCCAGTGACAAGACAAGCACTGTCTCAAACGTTCGATCATCTCAAACAGATCAGAGTAATTGCTTCAGTGCTTCCCAATGGACAAGGACAGGGATTCTGCTAGATTTATTTTGCGGTTCCCAAAAAGTCAGGGGGTTTCAGACCTATTCTGGACCAGAAACATCTCAACAAGTTTATTCATCACACGTCATTCAAGATGGAGTCCTTACGGTCAATCATCTGGGCTGTCCAGCCGGGGTTGGGGGGGGGGTGGTATTTAGCATTCATAAATCTGAATGATGCATATCTTCACATTCTCATTTGGCAGTTTCATTAGAGATTCCTCAGGTTCATAGTTCTGGGACAATGCTTCCAGTACAAGGCATTTCCTTTGGATGTCAACAGCCTCCAGGGTGTTCTCAAAGGTTTTCATAGTCCTGGTAGCACAATTTCAGCAGGAGAGTCATCATGGCTACCTTTACCTGGGCGACTGGCTCACTCAAGCATCTTCTGCCACACTGCCAAGGGAATCAGTCATCAGGATCCTGTAGGTTTTGGAGTCCCATGACTGGGCAGTCAATTGGGAGAAAAGCTCTCTCAACCCATCTCAGACCCTAGAGCACCTGGAGGTGGTGCTCAGGATGGATGAGGGAAGATCTTCCTCTCGACAGCCAGGAAGGAGACCTTAATATGAGAGGTTCAGTAGCTGAGGAGCCAATCGTTGGCTTAAGCTCACAGCCTACTGCAGATTTTGGGTCTCATGACAGCAACAATATAACTAATTCTGTGGGTTAGCTTACACATGCGGCCCCATCAGACTGAGTTGCTGGCAGCCTGGGACCTGACCTGGGTTTAGGCCATGATTCCAACTTCCCACAGTAGCTGAATTGGTGGATGTTTAGTGAATCTAAGCAAGGGTTCCCCTTTGGAAGTCCTCCAGAGCTGATCCTGACAACTGATGCCAGCTTAAAGGGCTGGGGTTCAAGTTTTGGACTATCTTCCCCTTCAGGGGTCTTGGTCTGCACAGGAACAGCACCTACACTTCAGCCTCCTGTAGATGAAGGCTGTACACCTTGCTCTCCTTCATTTTCGCAAGCTGGTACAGTCAAAAGCCATGAAAATAAGGTCAGACAATGTTGTCATGGTGGCGGATTCCATGTCATAAAAGTGAAGATAAAATGGCGACTGCAAATACAGCGAGTGCAAATCACCGAAAAACAAAATGGCAATCAGCAGTACACTGAGGAGTAAAAACAGCTATGCTCAATACTCTCTCTATGGGGCAATCTGAAATTAGTTTTATGAGTACATGACCCCACCCCCATATATAAAATAAACTCCAAGAGGGGGCGATAATGGGAACTGGGGCAAACTCAGCAGGAGCTACACCATGGTGGGATACCAGTCTGCAGGGGGATAATGTTGGGGGGGCAACGTCAGGGGAATGGGAGGAAAAAATAAAAATTAAACAAGTAAAGACACCAAAAAAAAAAACCAACAACCCATATCCAGTCCCAAACCAGGTCCTTCAGCTCCAGAGGCAGTGACCGTAACAACCACGCCAGGCGGCCAGCTCAGAATGAGCTTGCTGAATAAAGCACTATAAAACCTGCTGTAGCTGGCTTTATCTTCCTATTTGCTGATTCAACATTTCGTAGACTTGCTATTCAGTACCGCTTGCTGTTTTCTAATGGTCAGTTCTTCCTCAAGTGCACAAACTGAGTCGCTCAATTTGAGTTGCTCAGTTTCATTTGCCCATATCACGGGATACCACAGTGGCTTACAAAAACTATCAAGGAGGTACAAAGAGTAGCATGATGCTAAGAGAAGCAACCAATCTACTGCTGTGGGCAGAGGAGAACCTTCTCTCTCTTTTGGCAGTTCACTTGGCGGGGAAGTTGAACATTCAGGCCGACTGGCTAAGCCACGAGAATGTCCACCCAGCAGAGTGGATGCTGAGCCCGAGGTGTTCGACCTTCTGTGCAGAAGAATCAGTTTTCCACAGATCAAACGGTTCATCTCCTACCAGAATATTCAAGTGCATCAGTTCTTCAGCCAATACCAATGTCCACAAGTGGAGGCAGTGGATACTCTGTCAGACATGGAATTTCTGCAGAGCATATGCCTTTCCTCCTCTGCTGCTTCCCCCCCAAGGTCATCCACAAAATAAGACACTCACAAGGAAGTTTTCTTCCAATAGCTCCAGAATGGCCCAGAAGGCCATGGTTCTCCGACCTAGTGAATGTAGCGCAACTCGCTCCGTTTTGTGTCCCAGTTCAGGGAGGACCTTCTTTCTCAAGGTCATATTCTGCATCCAAACCTGGAGGTGATGCATCTTACGGCCTGGTTCCTGAGAGGAGGAGACTCCTGAAACAGGGTTTTTCCAGAAAGGTAGTAGATACCCTGATGGCTACCAGAATGAATTCCACGTTTGGAGCTTATGCTGGTGTATGGACCACTTTTTCATCTTGGACCACAGAGAAAACTATCTGGCCTTCTAAAGCAACAGGGCTGTAGATTTTGGAGTTTTGTTAGGCGGGAGTGGACAAAGGTTTGGCCTTGAGCACCTTGAGAGGTCAGGTGTTGGCACTTGGAGCCTTCTTGGGCTCATCCTTTGGGACTAACCATGAGGTTATCTGATTATTATGAGCTGTCAGCAGAAGCTGACCCCTTTTTCCGATCCCCTGTCCCTCCATGGGATCCAAATCTGATTTTGAATGCTCTTTGTAAAGAACCCTTCAAACCTCTTTTGTTGGTACCACTAGACATTCTGTCCCACAAAATGTGTTTTTTAGTTAGTTATGTGCTCAGCCAGGAGGATTGGTGAGTTGCAGGCCTTGTCCTACAAAGAACCTTACCTTATCATTCGTAAGGACAAGTTGGTTCTCAGAACAGTTCCTTCTTTCATTCTGAAGGTTCCTACATCCTTTCACGTGAATCACGAAATTTGTCTTCCATCTTTCTGTCCACAGCTGGCTTATCCAAGACAGGAAGAGTTGCAGAACTTAGATTTGTATAGGGCAGTTAGGACATATCTTAGACAAACTGCGGAGTTCAGGGAATCGGATAGGTTGTCATACTTTTCACAGAGACGGGCATCTATACAGGTGGTATGCCAAACCTTCAAGGTGGCTGCTGTATAGATGTCAAAAGAGAAAAGGGTAAATATCCTGCTGGGTGAGTATATAACATTTTGTCTATGTCATAGAGATCATTTAGGGCAAATTTATGTGATTTTCAGTGGGCTTCCCATCCCTTGGTGGTCCAAAGACATATTAAGTGTAGTTGAGGAAGCTGTGCATACATGTTAAGGTTGGGGAGGTTAACCCCTCCTCTATCTTATGGAAAGTGAAACAGAGGGAAGCGAATTTTAGGGTGTGCCCCCCCATGATAAAGTAAAATATCAGTGTACTACATGACTGGAAATAAATGCTATCTGGGCTGACAGAGGGTTTAGAGATGGTACAAAATCCTAGGAAGGATGCTGTGGTGCTCAGCTTTCATCAGTGGCTCACAGTTCAGAAGTTCAAGGCAGCTTAGAATCTTAGAGTTTTTTCTGCATTTCGGGATCCAGGGCAGCTTCTCAGCTCTGTTCCCCACCTCCATGATCTGGCATCTGCCTCTCCCAGGGTGGGTGCGGTCAGGCAATGCCACGGATTCCCTTCCCCCATGGCAGGGTCAGGGGAGGGAGGACTGTTCTTCCCCCACCTCACAAGTATACGATCCAGTGCAGACCACCAGGCCTTAGGCAGCAGCACAGGTTCACGGACGGGCATACAGGGCTTCACAAAACCCCACATCCCTCTTCCACTTTTCTTCCATTCCCCACCCTCCTGCAGCCATCATAAGCGTGTGTGTGTGGAGCTGCACACTGCTCACCAGGTTGCAGACCTCCCTTCAGTGCTTCCCAACCTTGCAGTACCAACAGGCTTCCATCTGGAGGCATTCAACAGCCAGGCTGACAAGCCTTCCTCCCTGGGAGAGTAGTCCTCTGGGTGCTCAATCCTCTCCCTCCCTCCCCCCAGCTGACCCCCGTCTACCAGAGTCTGTTCCCAAACCTGGATCACCAGCCTGGTGTGAGGTCTGACATCCAGCACCTCAACCCTTGGCATCAGCAGGGTGGCTAAGGTGGCGGAGATTCTTTGTAGGTTGGATACCCCAGTACTTGAGGGTCTTAAAGGGATGCCTAAGTCTAAAACAGGCTTTTATAGCACGAAAAGGTGTAAAATTGTATGGCAGAACCTCAGTTTAAGTATTTTCTTTTTTTTTTTAATTTATACTTTATGGCTTCTCCGCTGAGCCGACAGGGTGCTCTGGCCCTCCCATGGAGGGACTTGTACTCCGACCCGAATGTGTAGGGTCATCATGGACCCCATCGGATCCCACCGTTTTTTGCTTTTTTTCTCCCTGGGGACCTGAACCATGCAATGGGTGGGGCAGCTTCCTCTGCCTCTGAGGAAAGCAGCCATATGCCCTGGATGGGTGTCCTCCCCTCATCTGGGCGATGCACCTGCGCCATCACGGTGTCAGTCTACAGCGCACCGCACTGTCCCCCCCCACAAGGAAGGAGAGTTGTCTATGGACACTCAATCCTTCATCCCCCTACCAACCCCTGAGCAAGCCGTGTCAATTCCCAAACCAGGGCCGCCAGCATGGCGTGTGGTGCGGCGTCCAGCGCCTCAACCCTCAGCGCCACTGGACTGGCTTAGAACCTCAGTTTTAGTATGATTCACTTTGCACCCAGCCAGCTTTTTGTATTGAATAAGAAGGTCCCAGACTTCAATTAGGGAGGTATCCATGGATGATATTTTGTTGACACTTACATCTCCTAAGAGGGAAATTTTATCTGCCTTCCCCACACAGGCATACTTTCCATCCCATGGTCAAGCTGAATGGCAGTGTCAGGGGGATAAGGGGCAACCCTGGCATGTCCCTGTTCCTAAGGGGAGAGGAGGGGAGAGGGATCCATAAAAGAGCACCTTTCCTGTTGTTTTTACAATCACTCAACAACAAAAACAGAAAGGACTCTTACCTGCCTCCAATCCCACTGGTGCCACAATTATAATTTATAGATGCCCCAATTTTTGAAGGGAAGGGATTGTATTTTGGCTCCATGGAAGTGATCCATCAATCCCTTCCACTTCCTGCTACTGACAGCCACCCCTGTGATAGGATGTTTTGTGATGTCTTCATATGGAGAGTGCGGGGGCGCGCTCCATATATATTAATGGGGCAAGTTTTGTAAGTTCGTGTGTTGTATTTTAGATGGCCATTCAGAACAAATCGAGGCTACCGCTCAACTAGTGAGGACCTTGTTAGATGAGCAATGACCTTGATTTGTTCTGAATGGCCATCTAAAGTACGATAAATGGATTTTAAAAAAAAGGCGCAATTAATGTCTATGGTTTCGATATAATGAAATCACAACACATCCCACCACATGGCTGGCTGCCAGTATCAGGAAGTGAAAGGAACTGGCAACTTGGTTCCACAGAGCCAAAATATGATCCCTTGTCTTCAGAAATCAGGGCATCTATAAATTATAACTGCAGCACCAATGGGATTGGGGCAGGTAAGGGTCCTTCCTGTTTTTTGTTGTGAAAATCAGAAAAGGTGCTCTTTAACCCTGATGTAGCTGTGTGAGGAAAGAGAGAGACCACAGATCGAGATGAAACTTGAATTGCTGAGAAACATATAAGGCATACCATTTAAAGCAGCAGTGCAATGAAATTGGGCAAAGCACTGTCCTTTACATTTTTTTTACTATAAAAGATTCTGGGCATCTTCCAGTTTTATTTGGTGGTAAACTTTTCCAGTTCCCTCAAAACTCTGAGTTGAGCATTACTAACGGTGTGCAACATGGATGGGACCTAGGAAAGCAGATCTGTCGGGTATGCTAATATTTTTACTAACAGTAGCTGACACTAGCTTTCTTTTTTTTTTACTTTTTATTTATAAAACTGTTATGATCCTATAGCACAAATGTAATACACATAAAAGAAGAGATGAGGTACACAGACCTCCACAGTGAATCTACAGGTATAATGCAATAAAGCTATTGACTTACTTAAACAGATACTGACACCATAAAGAAAACTTTGATAAACATAGTTTAAACAAAAGGTGCATATACAGTATGCTATGCGTGTGCAGCACCCATATGGCATATATGCACCTTTCATAAACATAACACTCAGCATAGCATAAACGGAGATTTTAATATCTCCATACATATGGGCAACGGGGAAGAAGAGGCAACACCGCATCATTATCTTGCAGTGTTTGCCAGCGTGATCTCCCAGGGGGGTTGCACTCTGGTTGCCTATATGCCAGCTGCAGCCCCTGGGAAAAGTATTTTTACGAGTTTTCAGGTATTTTTTTAAATTAATAAATATTGGGACTCGGGGGGTCAGCCACAATCTATGCAATAGTGGCTCGAGCTCCTTCCTAGTAGATCTCCTTTAAGAGTCCATACACTATGAAAGACTACCATATAGCTAGTAAAAGGAGCAAAGTTTGAACCAAGTACCCTGTAGAGCTATAACACTCTCACCCCAAAATACAGCTTACACATCTGTATAGCCAGGATATCAGTTCTCTCGTAGAACTAAAGAATTGTGGAGGGCTGAGTGACATAGACACTGGTAGACAGAGTAGGACTATGATAGCCTGAGCTCAGTTAAGTTGCTTGAGGGACCTATATTCTAGGCAGAGCAAGGCAACCTGCCCTATGGGTGCAGGATAATAATCAGGGACTAGTTAACATTCACAAACTGAGTGGTGAACAAACTCATCATTATAGTAACACCTACTGTGCTAGCCTTAAAAGGTTGTATTAATAGCAGTACATTCAAATTGAGCAATGTTATGGCAGAGCTTACCGAGATCAACACCTGAACAGGTAAAAGGACATGCTGCAAGAAATATCATAAAAGAGCCATTAAACCTACAACCTGAACACAGCTCAAACAGTATACAGCAACCTGAGGATTATTAAAAAAAACCAACAAACAGATAACCATGGAAGTCCAGAGATGTCCAGATATCAGGCCTCAGTTAGACAGGCACAAATTAATCCAGTAGTGAAGTTCAGTACATCACCCATTTTCATCCAAAGTAGAGTCTGGTGGATTTAATTTTTCCATAAGTTTCTCTGCAAACTTAGCTGCTGCAGTGGGATCCAGGAAGACACGAGACTTCTACTTGTGTCTGATGTGGAACCACGCTGGAAAATTAAGCCTGGCACTGATTCCCTGTCTCAGAAGTTCTTTTGTAACAACCTGCAACTCCTTTTTTCTTGCCTGTGTTTGGGCCGCTAAATCAGGAAAAAAGCCCAAGCGACTGCCTTTCCAGACAATCTCTCCTCTCGATCAGGTCGCCTGCAAGAGCGAGATCCGTGCTTCTGGAACCGACAGTGGGGGAATTGCCATAAGCGGTCTCTGTTGCTGATCTCCTTGCAGTCTAGAGCATTTTGGAATCACAAAGACCTTTAGAATTTTAATTTCAGAGTCCTTGGGTAGGAGCTGCAGGTCATCAAAGATTAATCTAGTAACCACTGGTTGGACCTCCATGGTTCCAGCATACCGAGGAGGGAAGCCTACAATCCGGATATTCACTTGTCTATGTGCGTTTTCAAGATTTTCCACCTGTGACTTTAAAAAAGATAAAACCTGGGCATAGGCCACATTACACTCTTCCTGCCTGTTTTGCGAGTCTTGTAGAGTCTTTATAGCATCCACATTTTCCTGTATTAAGCGATCGGTATTCGAGAATTTGGCCTCGACCAACGCCAGTCTCTTATTATTCTACTCACCATTTGTCTGAATTTTAGTCAGCATGGCCATAATTTGCGTAGTCAGGAGATCAGACACCGACAACCCATTCACTACTGCAGGCCTCAATCCCGGATTGGAGCTCGCCGGACACAAGAACAGTTCAAGGCTATGTGTCATTTTCTTAATGTCTTTCTTTGACCCCAGGTTATGCCAGAGGGCTTCTGACCGGTCTCTGATATCTTTTTATGGACTGGCTTGATCAAATTGTCAGGTGTTTAGAGCTTTAATGTGTTAGGATAGCAGAGCTGCTCTAAACTGCTGCCACCATCTTGCTATCCCATAGCGCTCCCCCCCCCCCGAAATTAGCTTTCTGAAAAGACATTTTTAATTGCACTGCTGCTTTTAAGCTTTATTAAACATTTATTTTCTGTATCAGTCCACGCTGTCAAGGGGCAATCTTTACATGTATGTGTGTATATATACTGTGTATATATATATATATACACACACACACTCACTCACTCCAGTTAGGGGTCTCTGGCACATGTATAGATAGATATACTGTATACACATGCCAGCTAGGGGTCTCTGGTACAGGTATAGGTAGATATACTATATGTACACCCCAGCAAAGGGTCTCTGGTACAGGTATAGCTAGACATGCTGTATATACACTTCAGTAAGGGGTCTCTGGTACAGGTATAGATAAATATACTGTATGCACACTCCAGCTAAGGCGTCTCTGGTACAGGTATAGATAGATATACTGTATACACACTGCAGCTAGGGGTCTCTGGTACAGGTATATTTATTTAGTTTTTGTTGACCGGGTAAGTGCACTAGACAAATCCTGCCTATTTTCAGGCATGACCCGGGGGAGGGGGATACAGATGAATGCCCACTGACCTTTAACCAGATGGTGGTTTTTTTATTGAATGAGGGAAATTTGGCCAGGACACCGGGGAAATTCCCCTACTTGTCAGAGGAGGAACCTCTGTCCAAGATGCCAGACGCACCCTTGCCTTCTGAGAAGGGAGCTATGGAGGTGGGAGATTTGGTCTCTGCTCCTACCTCTGAACAAATGGAGACCACGATGCTAACAACTGATGTTTTGCCTGTTGCTGTTCCTACTTCAACTTTAAGTTCTGCTGCTCATACTAAGGCTGCTATACCTAGCCCTCTGCTTACTTCTTATGGCACTGACTTGCTGACCTGCGTGCCTCCGTCGACTTACTGGAGGATTTTACTTCATCTGATTCTGAAAACCACTGTTTGACAGCACAAGAGATCCAGGATGCTTTGCAATGGCGGAGCGCCGTTTTGCTAGTGCAAAACTGAAAATGCACAGAGATATGCAACGCCTGAGAGCCGACAGCACAGATGCATCTTCCACTCGGGTGGAAGTTCTTGAAGATTTATCTGACTTGTCTCCTTTACTGCCTGTTGCTGTGACAGGCTCTGACCTGACTAGTGCGTCGGGAGCTGAAGCCCTACTGCCTGCTCCCCTGCCACCTGCAGTACAAACGGATTTGGTTTCCTTTTCACAACCTGCTTCCATTACATCACAGAGTTCCTCACATGTACAAGACTTGTCTACAGTAAATGTTCCCCTGCCTCCTGCAGTACAAACAGATTCATTTTCCTTTTCACTACCTGCTTCTATTTCATCACAGAGCTCCCTACATGTACAAGAATCATCTACAATAAATATTAATAAAGAACCTACCTGGACTGTTGAATCGGCGCTGAGAGGTGCTGGCTGGGTCCAGGGTACTGTCCCAGGAAGTTGGAAGTCTGGTCCATCTCCAATTCGGTCCCCCCACCCTGAAGATTTTCCAGAGTTACAGAGCAAGATAGGTGCTTCAAAAGTCACTACTGACCCCTTGTGTCTCCCTCATGAACTGGAGCTTACACAGAACCCTGTGTTGGATTATCTGAAGGGTTCTCCACCTCAGATTCCTCTTTCTACTACTTCTGTAGAGGCTCTGGCTCCCACAGCGCCCCCAAAATTTCAGGACCAAGGCGCTCATATTCTTCTTTCTTTAAATTTCCAATCCAGGCTGTTAAGAGACACAACAGCTTGGCATGTCGGAGAGGTTACCTAAACCACCTGATCCAGTCTATGTGGCACATACATTGCTAAAGGATTCTTTAAAAAAATTTTCCCATGAAATATATGCGTTAATTCATATCTCTGGTGAAACCACGTTTGACATTAGTTTCCAAACATCTAGGGGACTGGAGCGTTTTTGGTCAAAGTATAATTCTCTGCGGACTACTGCATTATGGACCCCATTTCAGGCTATTCCTCTTTCTAAACCCACTTTTAAGGCGATCACTATTCTGTTTCGTAATGAAGGAGTTGAGGTGGAAGATGTTGTGTATTGGCTGAAACAGCGTTATGACGTCCAAGGACAGCCTGAAGCCATTTTGGATACCAAGAACATTTGGACTGGGGCTGGAAGTTTAAAGTCTTGTTACGATCTAATGATTCTGGGGTTGTATATCTGCCTAACTCTTTTTTCATAGGCTGAGATAGGGGGGTCTTGTTCTACCCAGGTCAGTCGAAGGCTTGCTATCGGTGTGGTGACCCTGCACATCTTAGTAATGTGTGTGATAAAATGAAATGCAATGTCTGTGGGGAATTGGGCCATGTAGGGGCACACTGTTTGAATGAATGTAGATGTAACCTATGTGACGAACAAGGGCACACCTTTCAGAATTGTAAATGGGCTGCACATAACCAGGAATTTCACGATGGTGGAGTGGACCAGCGCTTTATTATTACACAGGCACAGAAGGGCCGTCTCCGGACCCCCTTGGCTGTACCTCCCCCTAGGGCAGCCCAGCCCTTACTGCAGGCTTCAGTGCTGTTGTATCCTCTGAGGTCGTACCTCAGATGGTTGCCTTCACGGATGACCCCTTGCCTGAGATTTCTCCTGTCCCTGATCCTGCCCAGTCTAATTTTCTGTTCTGGACCCGTCCCAGGTCCAAGTACTATCCCCAGTGCTTACAAATGTCATAATAGAAGGTCACTGAGAAATAACCCTCGGGTTGCACCATCTCCTGTGAGTGGTCCGAACCCCCAGTGCCCTTATCTAATTCTTTTGAACTTCTCCAACCCCTTTCTGTTGACGCTGGAGGTGAGTCGGACTCTTCCTCCATAGCTTCTTCTCCCTGACGGTACCACTGACACTGAGTTGCATCTTGGCACTGGCCTTTCTCAGAAGTGAAAGGCCAGAGTAAAACTTAAAGGGAAGAAGGTGGTTGGGAAAAGGAAATTGTAAAATGTATTTTTTGTCTGTTTTCCTTTTTTTTTTTGCTATGTTTCACTTTGTTTGCCATACTATTAATGTCAATAGTATGAAGCGTATGCCTAAAAGGAGATTGATTTTTTCCTTTCTACGGCTTTTGCCTTTGGGTTTAATTTTATTACAGGATACAAGACTTCATACTACACATGAGATTCGACAAGCACAACAGGACTGGTTACTGGGTCCTTCTTTTTGGTCGATTGGTCAGGATTCTTGTTCGGGACTGGGAATATTAATTAATATCCCAGACTTCCGTTTGCTAAAATTGTTTGATGTAGCCCCTGGTAGGGCGCTTATTATAGATTTTGTTATTGGGTCCTGTCCTTACCAGGTGATAAACATTTATGTCCCTCAAATCAAAACTGAACTCATAGCTTTATTTGCTTTACTTCGTCCTTATTTGCATACTTCCTTTCAGGTATTGTTTGCTGGTGACTTTAATTGTGGCCTGAGTCTTCAGGATAAGAGCTCCTTTGCTGCTACAAAGAAACTGTTTTGTGATTCCCACGAATTGGGTAAATTGGTTCAAGTCACCCACTTAACGGACTCTTATCTCTCCTTTACTACACAACACACCCCTACCTTCCAAAAGGGTAAACTAGCCACACGTATTGATTATGCGTTTTCCTCTCCTACAGTACCAGTTATTTCTGCCGAAGTTCAAGCGGTTGAGTTTTCTGATCATAAGCTGCTTTCTGTTGGTTTTGGTTCTGTTGTCTCTTCCTGTAAAGGTCTAGGTATTTGGAAATTCAACACATATTTGTTGCAGATTCCGATGTCTATGCAGTCCCTCCTGTCCTTCATACAAGCCCGTAAATCGGTTTTTATTTGTTATGAAGATCCTGTTCAGTGGTGGTTAGACACGAAACATGATCTGGTCACTTTTTCAAAAACTTACAGTCGTTTAAAATGTAGGAAGGAAAACCTAGACTATTTGCAGAAGAGGGTACATTTTCAGTCATTATTAACCATAGCATACACGAAAGGGCAAGACCTTACTCAACAAATAAAAGTCCTACAGAATGATATGTTGACTTTCCAATTACGGCAATCACAACAACTTTTTTACCAACATAAATTCTGTACTGTTGGAACACATGATGTTATTTGTCCTTTTGAATTTAATTCCCGTCAGACCGCCGGAAAAAATATGACGTGTCTTCTACATTCAGAAGTGACTTTATGTTCCTCACAAACTGAGATTGTCATATTGTAACAAAGTATACTATAGCCCTTTTTTCTCCCTTCCCTGCTGTGGCTGGTAACAGTGCGACTTTGTATAGTGGCCTTGATATCCCAGCTCCCTCACAGCTATGTCAGGACCAGGCTTGTTCTCCTATCACGGAGCAGGATTTGACACTGGCTATTTCTTCATTACCTGTACAGAGAACTCCTGGTCCGGATGGTCTCCCTGCTGGCTTATATAAGGTGCTGGGTGACCATTTAGCCTCAGAACTTACATCTGTGTTTAATTCTCTGTTAACATGTGAATATCTCCCTTTGGAATTTACTAAGGGTACTTTGATTTACATTTATAAACAGACCCTTTGGAATTTACTAAGGGTACTTTGATTTACATTTATAAACGAAAGGTGATATCCATTCTCTAGAGAATCGGCGACCTTTATGTATGTTGAACACCGACTTTAAGCTCTTAACGAAAATTACTGTGAAGCGTTTGGTGAGGATAGTGGAGGTGGTTTTGCATCCCGCCCAATCCTGTTCTGTGCCTCAAAGGAGAATTTCTGATCATTTGATCCTCTTACGAGAATTATTTTCTCATGGCTATGCAGGTCTGGCTTTGGGACTTGTTGTTTCCGTAGATCAGAAGTCTGCTTTTGATTCGGTTAGGCATGATTTTTTATGGGAAGCACTTTGTTTTCTGCATGTACCTGATGTTATGGTATGCTGGATTTGTGCTTTCTATAGAACGGCGACTGTTGTGCCTGTAGTGAATGGTTGAATAGGACCCATGATCTCCATAAAACGGGGGGTTCGTCAGGGCTGTCCTTTAAGCCCGTTGTTATTTGTATTTTTTCTTGATGTTTTGCTTCGTCGGCTGAATACTAATTCTCAGATTCAGTCTATTTCTAGTTGTGCCTCATGCTTGCCTTATAAGGCGAACGCATATGCAGATGATGTTTGTTTTCTTGTAGCTGATGCAGCCTCAGTGGTTCATTCTCTCCGTGAGTGCTCTATTTTTGGAAACTTCTCTGGTGCCGTTTTAAATTACACTAAAAGTTTGGTTATTCGGGTCGGTTCAGCAACCTCCCCCTCGGACCGTATTGGCCCGTTACGTTTAGTTGAGGGCCCTATTCGCATTTTGGGAATTTTTTTTGGGACACAGGACTCAGATTTGTTTAACTGGAATGTTAAACTGCAACAAGGTAAACTTCAGGTGGCCTCCTGGAACAGGGGGCAGATAGGAAAAAAAAAAGTGTTTTCTTAATTAAAAACTATTTGATCTCTACTTTCCTTTTTCTGAGTTATGTATTCCCTATTCCACGACAGCTAGAAACTGCTGTCTTTAGCCTGTTTTTTCAGGCTCTTTGGGGTAGTAGGTTAAATCCAATAAAGCGGAATATCACTTATTTACCTATCCCTGAGGGTGTCGTTTGTATGGTTAACCCTTTGGTATTTTCTTCTTGTATTTTTTTCACTGCAACCCTTAGGCCATTATTGATTCATGCCCAAAGGGGGTGGGAACCTTGGTTTTATGACTCTTGCAGGATGTGGTTTCATCAATGGGAAACTAATTCCTTAACTGTGTTAAGACAAACTGTTGGTATACCAGCTTACGTAAAACATATGTTTTTACGTCTCAAACAATGGAAGGTGTCTGTTCTGAAGTTATTAAATCATTCACATAAAGTTTTATATAAGAAATTACTCCTGATGGTTTGTGCTGTATCAGTACCCTTCGATAAGTGTCCTGGTCAACACCTCCCTTCCCTTTTGTTATTGTGGAAATGTAAGAGGGTTCCAGCCAAAATGTGGGATTTTCATTGGCTTTCATGCCATGAAAAGATTAATGTAAAATCAAATTGTAAACATAAGCAATCCCAAGATAGAATGTGTTCTCGCTTATTATGTATTACAGAACTTGAAACTATCCCTCATTTATTTTTTGACTGTTCCTTTATCAAAAATTGGTGGTCCTTTTTGGCACAGGCATGGGATACCCCCTTGCTTCAGTCGGTTACTTATTTGAATCTTGTATACAGGTTTTTTCTCCCCAGTGGTCAAAATGGCACTAGGACACTTTAAACCTTGTTTTTGTCTGCATTAAATGGAATATTTGGATGGTGCGTTGCATGTTTTCTTTACAGCAAAAGGACTGCTCCTATTTGGAGCTCGAAAAAAGATTGTACAAGATCTAAAAGAAATTTATGAGCATGAATGTACTCTATACTCAGATATGACACTTTTGGAACTTTGGAAAGCTCTTCCTTGGATCACTGACTCTGATTTTGCAGTTACCTGAATGATTGTATAATACTTATCCTGTGTTTCCTCTGTTTTGTATTATGCTTTGTGTACTATTGTACGATTTTTGTCTCAATAAAACTTTCCCCTACTATTTTCGATAAGTGCCATGGGATCTTTAACATCCACCTGAACTACCACCAGAACAGGCAGATGGGACCTCGGTTCGGATGAGACGTTAATATAGATATAGATAGATATACTGTATACACACTGCAGCTAGGGGTCTCTGGTACAGGTATAGACAGATATACTGTATGCACACTCCAGCTATAGGTCACTGGTATAGATAGATATACTGAATACAGACTGCAGCTAGGGGTCTCTGGCACAGGAATACATAGATATACTGTATACACACTGCAGCTAGGGGTCTCTGGCACAGGTATAGATAGATATACTGTATACACACTGCAGCTAGGGGTCTCTGGTACAGGTATAGATAGATATACTATATACTTTTTTAATTAATTAATTAATTTATTTATTTATTGAAATGTTTCACCAGGAAAGCACACTGAACAACAAGTTGCTCGTCTCCCGGTGCAACCTGGGGGGTAGGGAAACATGAGGATTGAATACAGAGGTTTGGTACAATAACAAAGATATACAAACATGCAATTAGATAGCGAGTAGGGTGTACAATAAGCAATGAGAGAGTGGCAACTGACATTATTGAGCTAGGGATAGGAAGTTAAGCAACTGAGAATGATCCAAAAATACAAAAACAGAGACATTTTTAAGATTTGCAGCAAGCACTAAATAGTTCATGGCTGAGAAGGTGGAAATGACCAAGTGGTGTATTCATAGATTTGGTTTAGGTATGCTAGTAAGGAGTAGTTCAGCTAGTGCAAAATTAACTAAGGTATACAGAAGTGCTAATGGTCTGCAAGTGGTTATAGAGAAAATTTAGGGCTAGCCACATTAGAGGCTAGGTTATGGAGGGGGGAGAAGGAGAGAGGAAGAAATAAGGGGAGGTGGGGAGGAGAGGGAGGGAGGGAAGTGAGAGGCAGTCCAATTTGCAGCACATACAAGGGCTGGGGACCCCGCTAGGGGTCGGTTTGATGCGAAGGAGGTGATAAGTGCAAGGTAGGGGAAGAGGGAGGCAGGAAGGTGGTGGATGAAATGGTGTGTGGGGAGGCAAGTAGTTTCAGAGGAACAGGCCCCTTCAGGTTGCAGAGAACCCTGCTGGGGAAGGAGCAAGCCAGGGATAAGGTGGCTTTAGACCAAGTAGTGAAGGTGGTAGGAAAGAGGTGGGGGGGGGAAGAGAAGGGTGAGGGAGGTAATGGCTTTCAAAAGCTAAAACACTCCAGCTAGGGGTCTCTGGTAGAGGCAATGATAGATATACTGTTTCCACACTCCAGCTGTGGGTCACTGGTACAGGTAGAGCTAGATTTACTGTAGACACTCTCCAGCTAGGGGTCTCTGGTACAGGTAAAGATAGCTATACTGTATACACACTCCAATGAGGGGTCACTAGTACAGGTATAGATAGATATACTGTATATACTCTCCAGCTAGGGGTCTCTGGCACAGATATAGATAGATATACTGTATACACACTCCTATGAGGGGTCTCTGGTACAGGTATAGATAGATATAATGTATACACACTCCAGCAAGGGGTCACTGGCACAGGTATAGATAGATATACTGTATACACACTCCAACGAGGGGTCGCTGGTATAGTTATAGATAGAAATACTGTATATGCACTCCAATGAGGGGTCACTACTACAGGTATAGATAGATATACTGTAAACACTCTCCAACTAGGGGTCTCTGGCACAGTTATAGATAGCTATACTGTATACACACTCCAGCGTGGAGTCTCTGGCACAGGTATATATAGCTATACTGTATACACACTCCATCTAGGGGTCTCTGGCACAGGTATAGATAGATATACTGTATACACACCCCAAGTAGGGATCTCTGGCACAGGTAAAGATAGATATAATGTATACACACTCTAGCAAGGGGTCACTGGCACAGGTATGGATAGAGATACTGTATAAACTCTCCAACTAGGGGTCTCTGGCACAGGTATGGATAGATATACTGTATACACACTCCAGCGAGGAGTCTCTGATACAGGTATAGATAGATATACTATATACTTTTTTAATTTATTTATTGAAATATTTTACCAGGAAGGCACACTGAACAACAAGTTGCTCATCTCCCGATGCGACCTGGGGGGTAGGGAAACATGAGGATTGAATACAGAGGTTTGGTACAATAACAAAGATATACAAACATGCAATTAGATAGCGAGTAGGGTGTACAGTAAGCAATGAGAGAGTGGCAACTGACATTATTGAGCTAGGGATAGGAAGTTAAGCAACTGAGAATGATCCAAAAATACAAAAAGAGAGAAATTTTTTAAGATTTGCAGCAAGCACTAAATGGTTCATGGCTGAGAAGGTGGAAATGACCAAGTGGTGTATTCATAGATTTGGTTTAGGTATGCTAGTAAGGAGTAGTTCAGCTAGTGCAAAATTAACTAAGGTATACAGAATTACTAATAGTCTGCAAGTGGTTATAGAGAACATTTAGGGCTAGCCACGTTAGAGGCTAGGTTATGGGGGGAGGAGAGATGAAGAAATAAGGGGAGGTGGGGAGGAGAGGGAGGAGGAGGGAGGTGAGAGGCAGTCCAATTTGCAGTACATACAAGGGCTGAGGACCCCACTAGGGAGTCGGTCGGATGTGAAGGAGGTGATGAGTGCAAGGTAGGGGGGGAGGAGGAAGGCAGGGAGATGGTGGATGAAATGGTGAGTGGGGAGGCGAATGGTTTAGGAGGAACAGGCCCCTTTAGGTTGCAGAGAACCCTGCTAGGGAAGGAGCAAGCCAGGGATAAGGTGGCTTTAGACCAAACAGTGAGGGGGGTAGGAAAGAGGTAGGGAGGGAGAAGAGAAGGGGGAGGGAGGTAAAGGCTTTCAAGAGCTAAAACACTCCAGCTAGGGGTCTTTGGTAGAGGCATAGATACTGTTTCCACACTCCAACTGTGGGTCACTGGTACAGGTATAGATAGATATACGTTATACACACTCCAGCTAGGGGTCTCTGGCACAGGTATAGATAGATATACGTTATACACACTCCAGCTAGGGGTCTCTGGCACAAGTATAGATAGATATACTGTATACACACCCCAACTAGGGATCTCTGGCACAGGTAAAGATAGATATACTGTATACACACTCCAGCAAGGGGTCACTGGCACAGGTATAGATAGATATACTTTATACACACCCCAACGAGGGGTCACTGGTATAGGTGTGGATAGAAATACTGTATATGCACTCCAACGAGGGGTCACTAGTACAGGTACAGATAGATATACTGTATACACTCTCCAACTAGGTCTCTCTGGCACAGTTATAGATAGCTATACTGTATACACACTCCAGCTAGGAGTCTCTGGTACAGGTATAGATAGATATACTGTATATACACTCTCCAGCTAGGGGTCTCTAGTACAGGTATAGATAGATGTGCTTTATATATGCTCTCCAGCTAGGGGTCTCTGGTACAGGTATAGATAGATAAACTGTATATACACTCCAATGAGAGGTCACTGGTACAGATATAGCTAGATATACTGTATACACACTCCAATGAGGGGTCACTAGTATAGGTGCAGATAGATATACTGTATATACACTTTCCAGCTAGGGGTCTCTGGTACAGGTATAGATAGATATACTGTATATACACTCTCCAGCTAGGGGTCTCTGGTACAGGTACAGATAGATATACTGTATACACTCTCCAACTAAGGGTCGCTGGTACAGGCATAGCTAGATATATTGTATATGCACTCCAGCGAGGGGTCACTACTAGGTTTACTAGGTGTTTTGAGTTATAAGTAGGTGCCAGCTCATCAGGAATGTCCCCCACAATTTTGTGGAATGTTAAATACTTAGATGATGTTTAGCAATAAATTCAGTCCTTTTTTTTAAATTTCAAAATTTTTACTGTGTACTAGTTCCTGTAGAAGTTTGCTCCATAGTCTTGGTGCCCTTATTTAGAAGTAATTCCGTCTATTGTTTGTTTTAGCTTTACCATTCTCTAATTGTTTTTGAATGCAGCCTTGGTACTATTTTTCTTTGTGAATAGAAAAGACCACATCGCTGCATTAAAGATGGTGTGTGACGTATTTTGAAAAGAAATAAAAGGTCTCCTCTGCAACGTTTTAGTGCAAGGGAATGTGGCCCAGTTTGTAAAGTATATCTGAGTAGCTTAAGTGGGCTAGGCAGGGTACCATTTTGGTTGCTCTTCTCTATATATGTTCAACCCTGTCTATGTCCTTCCTTAAATAGGGACTCCAAAAAGGTGACCCATAGTCGGAGTATGGCCAGATGTATGTTCTATAGAGATAAATTATGCACTCTTCTGTTTTTGTGACAAATGCTCAATCAGTTCTTCTGAGTAGTGCATTCAAATTTTTAGCTAATTTGTTACAGTGGTATGTTGAGGAAAGTTTATTGTTAACTATAATACCAAGCTCTTTTTCACTCTTTGCTACCCTTAATGTGATATTGTTCAGTTCGTATGCCTGCATTGAGTTATTTTTCCCAAGACGTAGTACAGAGCACTTCTTGATATTAAAGATGGGAGGCAGTATAGCACAGTGGTTTAAGGCTCAGAGCTGCAAATCTGGAGACCTGGGTTTGAATCCCACAGCCCCCACTTGCATACTGTGTGACACTGAGCAGGTCACTTAACTTCCCTGTGCTCCCAGGTTGCACCTGTAAACAAGCTTTCAGCTTCTTGTGTCTCACCTGGTTAAACAACTGGAAAAAAAAGAATCCATCCCATTTGTGTATGCCCAGGTCTCAATGTCTAGTAGATCTTTGCTTAGTTGATTTGTACTGGTGGATGATTTTGCCCTCCCCCTTAATTTGGTGTCATCTGCAAATTTGGACAATATGTTCTTGGAGCTAATCTGTATATCAGATTATAAATAAATTAAATAGTGTAGGTCCAAGGACAGAACCCTGAGGGACTCCACTAGTCACAGCCCCCTCGTCTGATAGAACTCCATTAATTTTGACCCGCTGAGTTCTACCTGTCAGCCAATGATTCAACCAGGTAACTAGGTTGGTAGGAAGTCCTAGGTGTAAACATTTGCAAATTAGCTTCCCATGTGCCGCTCGGTCAAAGGTCTTACTGTATTCTAGAAGGATAACATCCAGCGGGGTGTTAGAATCTACCCCTAAATTTATGTAATTATAAAAAGCTAGAAGATTGGAGGTACATGAATGGCCCTGTTTGAAGCCATGCTGTGTGGGGTCACTGATATTTAATGATTGGAGTTCTGTTTCTAATATAGATTTAATGATTTTTTCCGTTAATTTACAAGGGACTGATGTCAGGCTAATGGGACAGTAGTTTTCTGGATTAGAATGACTCCCCTTTTTAAAGATGGGTGGTACAGTGGCGGTCAGCCAGTCAGAGGGGACAGAGGAATCTTCAAGAGATTTGTTAAATATAATGGTTGGGGAAGATTGATGGCATCGGCTGTTTCTACTAGAAATCTGGGACTTATTCTGTTTGGTCCTGGGCTACACGATTTATTGAGTGTTTTTAATACATCCCTTGTGTGACTGCTAGTTATTAAAAAAATGCTTGGATTTCTTTGATATTGTTACTGGGGGAGAATTTGTGCCTTTATTTGAGAAGACTGAGTAGAAATAGTTATTAAGTTTGTCAGCAGAGTCTTTGTCGGATGTGATTAATAATTAACATTTAATAGACCAACTTGACTGGTACTCCCTTTCTTGTTATTTAGGTATGCGAACAATGACAGTCTTTTGTATGGGCGATTTTAAATTCACAATTACATTTAGATAGGTGGATTGCTCTTTTTAATTGTTTTACTGATGTCCTGTAAAGTAATAATGTTTCTTCTTTTTTGGTGTGTGGGCATTTTTTTAGTTGTGAAAAAAGTAGTTTTTTGTGATTAATTTCTTAATATTGTTGTTTAGCCCTAGTAAAGGTATAGATAGATATACTGTATACACTCTCAAACTAGGGGTCTCTGGCACAGTTATATATAGATATACTGTATACACACTCTAACTAGGGGTCACTAGTACAGGTATAGATAGATATATTGTATACACACTCCAACAAGGGGTCTCCAGTACAGGTATAGATAGATAGATATACTGTATACACACTCAAATGATGGGTCTCTGGTACAGGTATAGATAGATATACTGTATACACTCTCCAACGAGGGGTCACTAGTACAGGTATAGATAGATATACTGTATACAATCTCCAATGAGGGGTCACTAGTACAGGTATAGATAGATATACTGTATACACACTCCAATGAGGGGTCACTAGTACAGGTATAGATAGATATATTGTATACACTCTCCAACTAGGGGTCACTAGTACAGGTATAGATAGATATACTGTATACACACTCCAATGATGGGTCTCTGGTACAGGTATAGATAGATAGATATACTGTATACACACTCCAATGATGGGTCTCTGGTACAGGTATAGATAGATAGATATACTGTATACACACTCCAATGATGGGTCTCTGGTACAGGTATAGGTGCAATAATACCGGACAGGAGACAGTTATAATGACGCCCAGGGGCGTAATGAGGTCCGGACGCCGCATGAGGGCCTTATAGCCCTGAAGGTCCGGTATAGCACAATACCGCCATCCTGGAGGGTATTATTGCACTTAGAAAATGGCACTGTAAAAAATAAGTTTAATAAAAAATGTTAATGAAAAATTAGGATAAAGTTAGTTTTGTAACAAAATAGTTCCTCCGCCTGCATTAGAATGATGCTTAGAAGGCAGTACTGTGTTTGAGTTTTTTTGTCACACACACACACACACACACACCTTAAGTCAAAATGTTGTACTTCTTTTTTTTTTTCTATCTGTCCTATCACTTGTTGATCGCACCCCCCCCCTTCCCAAAACACACTTGCTGGAGTTCCGTGTTGCTGACGGTTTCCATTTGACAGCATGGCAGGGGATGTCTTCTATGCAGCGCTATTCCAGTCGCTTTTGATCGTGACCCTCAAAAAAGACACCTGCCACGTGTGCTTAGCTCTATATGAAGACAGTTTTATTTTTTCAGGTTTCAAGTGTGGTGCTAAACTTCAGTGCTAATTTGAAATCATGCAGACAGTTCAGAGCACGATCTGGGATGGCTACAGTTCAGGAAAGATTGCAGTATTTAAAAAAGTTTGCTGTTGTTTCTTCATTTTTCTCTAATTGTTTTAACGGAAAACTGTACGACCCGGACGGGAGTAGCCAAGCTCTGCATGCTTAGCGCTGTAAGAAACCGTCGCTTCAGTGTGGCCAGGTTTTTTTTTTAATTTAAGGAGTGAGATTCTTTTTGAAAAGAAAGTACACTAAATTTTGGAGATGGGGGTTCGTTTTTTAAAACAAGGAATTGCAGTGCTGCTGTGGCCAGGGTTTGTGTGTTGTGGGATGAGACTGTATTTTGTATTGCTTAGCGAGGAGGTCCAGGAGTCCGGGGCAGTCTTAATGACAGTGGCAAAGAAAAAGAGTGGCTGCAAAAAATATATATATATAACAAGCAAACAAAAGGTACAGTTCTCTGCTCGCGTGGCTTTTTTTCCAACAATTTTAACATTGGGAGGGTGATGCTGAGGTGGTGGTGCTGGACATGTGGCGAGGATGAGAGAGGCCCCTCGTCTGGTACCGCTACTATGTGTGGACAAGCGCTTGTGTCTCCCTTCATTTTCCCTTTTCTGCCTGCAATGTTTTTTATACTTCTTTACAGGAGAACTGATACTATGAGAGTCAGTGTGAGGAGGTGGTGCTGGTGGGCAGGTGGCCAAGGAGAGACTGTTATATCTACAATGGTGCTGATCCCTTGTGGAGAACCAAGAAGAGCGTTCCTTTCTGCTTTCGTACCAAGATAGACATTCAGCTGGCTGATGGAAAATGAAGAAAGTACCAGTAGCTCTCATAGATACTAGCACTACTGCACATACTCTCTCTTTCGGCTGATTTAGTGTTTCACAGTAAGGACGGGCGAACTGAGTACTTTCTTCTTTATTTTAATGTGTGCCTATGATTTTTAAATTATTTTTCCTATAAATAAGACAGACTTTGGGGGGCTCCAACTTGCCCGCTAAGGAATAGGGAAAAAAAATGGCAGCATTTTAAACTGAATATTCTAATTGCTGCTTGATATTTGTGATGAGGTTGGTAGGGACTGGCACTTTTAATACCCAGGCTCTATTGTCTGATAGACGCCCACCTTGCCAGGTCTATCAGCCAATCAAAGCCTGGGATTTTCTTAGCCCATTTTCTAAATAGATATACTGTATACACTCTCCAACGAGGGGTCACAAGTACAGGTATAGATAGATATATATACTGTATACACACTCCAATGATGGGTCTCTGGTACAGGTATAGATATACTGTATACACACTCCAACGAGGGGTCACTAGTACAGGTATAGATAGATATATTGTATACAATCTCCAATGAGGAGTCACTAGTACAGGTATAGATAGATATACTGTATACACACTCCAATGATGGGTCTCTGGTGCAGGTATAGATAGATATATTGTATACACTCTCCAATGAGGGGTCACTAGTACAGGTATAGATAGATATACTGTATACAATCTCCAACAAGGGGTCACTAGTACAGGTATAGACAGATATACTGTATACACACTCCAACGAGGGGTCTCTGGTACAGGTATAGATAGATATACTGTATACACTCTCCAACTAGGGGTCACTAGTACAGGTATAGATAGATATACTGTATACACACTCCAACAAGGCGTCTCCGGTACAGTTATAGATAGATATACTGTATACACACTCCAACGAGGGGTCTCTGGTACAGGTATAGATTTACTGTATACACACTCCAATGAGGGGTCACTAGTATAGATGTAGATAGATAGATATATTGTATATACACTCCAGCTAGAGCTCTCTGATACAGGTATAGACAGATATACTTGTAACCCCTGGGTGGCGCTATCCCCAGTGTTACACCCCTGCCTACTACCCTGGGAGCTAGGCTAAGGGGTTTGGGTTCACTAACTAGATAACCATTTTTAAAAACATTTACACTGTGCCTCCACTCAGGGTGCTTTACGTGGGTGAGATGGTGATGGGAGCAGCCCCCCAAGCTACTACACCACCCACAATGACCATTAACCTTCCCCAGACATGTCCCAATAAACATTTCACCACACTTTAACATTTTGCATTTAAAGGTTCTCTCCAATAATATGCTCATGCCAAATATTTCAACAACAATAACAAAAGATTTATTTAGGGGGTAAGGAGTTAGGAACGGGGATGTGGAGTAGAGGTTATTGGGTTACTATTTACATAAGTACACAGATTGTTTGGCTTTTGCTGGTGAACCCTCCAGCTGGGTGACTGCATACTAATAGGCAGAAAGCAATTACAATTTGCCCTTCGACTTATGATACCCAGAGCCCTGGCTATCTAGCTGCTGACAAATCAGATGGCACATAATCAATTACAATTTTCCCCACATTGGTACCAGTCCCAGAACAATATGAAACCCCACAATCCCATACCATACTGGATAAAGAGACACCACAGTCCTAGATGTTGCAGGCCTGGAGGATGGCCCCAAAGACTGGAGGACAGCAGATGTCCCAAAGACTGGAGGACAGCAGATGTCCCAAAGACTGGAGGACAGCAGATGTAGTCCCCTTATACAAAAGTGGGAACAAAGAGGAAGCAGGGAACTACAGACCAGTCAGCCTCACCTCGGTAGTGGGAAAGATCATGGAAGCACTACTGAAGGAGAGATTGGTGGAACATCTGGTTGTCAATGGACTACAGGACCCAAGGCAGCATGGTTTCACCAGGGGGAGGTCATGTCAGACCAACCTCATTGAATTTTTGACTGGGTGACTAGGGAGGTGGATCGAGGAGGGCAGTGGACATGGCCTATCTGGACTTCAGCAAGGCCTTTGACACTGTGCCACATAGAAGACTATTACACAAACTGGGGAATATCGGTGTGGGCAGGACAGTAGTGTGGTGGGTAGGTAACTGGCTGGGTGGCAGGACACAGAGGGTGGTGGTAAATGGCTGTCACTCCACAGAGGGAAGAGTGACCAGTGGGGTACCACAGGGATCAGTGCTGGGACCGGTCCTATTCAACATCTTCATCAGTGACATTGCACAGGATCTAGAAGGCAGAATTTCACTGTTCGCTGATGACACAAAGCTCTGTAACAGAGTAGACACACCAGAGGGTGTAGACAGAATGAGAAGGGACCTGCAGAAACTTGAAGAATGGTCAGGGGTTTGGCAGTTGAAATTCAATGCAAAGAAGTGCAAGATGATGCATATGGGGCACAAAAACCCTGGCACAATATATCAGTTGGGGGGTGAGGATATAGCATGCACCAAGCAGGAAAGGGATCTTGGGGTTGTCATCTCTGATGACCTCAAGGTAGGGAAACAGTGTGACAAGGCATCAGGTAAAGCAAATAGGATGCTGGGATGTATAGGCAGGGGCATCACCAGCAGGAAAAGGGAGGTCATAATTCCGCTATACAAGACACTAGTGAGGCCCCACCTGGAGTACAGTGTACAGTTCTGGAGACCATACCTACTTAAGGACATAGACAGGGTAGAGAAGGTTCAGAGGAGAGCAACAAAGATGGTGCATGGATTGCATCACAAGTCCTATGAAGACAGGTTGAAGGAACTGAACATGTACCCTGGAGGAGAGGAGGAGAGAGGGATATGATAGAGACATACAAGTATCTTACAGGGAGGAACAGGGTGCAGGAAAACACTATTTTTAAGCGAAAAAGATGTTCCAGGACTAGAGGGCATGGGATGAAGTTGGAGGGAGGACAATTCAGAGGAAACATGAGAAAGAATTTCTTCACAGAACGGGTGGTGGATAAGTGGAACACCCTGCCAGAGGAAGTGGTGGGGGCTGAAATAATCACGGGATTTAAGAATGCATGGGATAGACATAAAGGAATTCTAAAGGTCAGGGGTAAGGGGAAACAGACTTCTAGGAAAACAAACTGAACTTACAAGCTCAAATGGGCAGACTGGGTGGGCCATAGGCCCTTATCTGCCGACACTGTCTATGTATCTATGTATCTATGTTGCAGCTGGTCGAGGTGGTCAGCTAGTAGTTTGAGGGATGGGGCAATTTGGGAACAGATTCTTGCAAAGCTGCACATTACTATTTACAACAAAGGCAGGGATTGCCCTGCAATTAGGAGATGAGCAGGAATTGATCCTGCTGGACACAACGAGCCAGGGATTGCCCTGCACATTACTGAATGACAGGGATTGCCCTGCATTTACAGAATTCCAAACATTCCAGGACAAGCCACTTGGATTTAACATCCTGAGCATTCAGCCCAATATTTGAAAGCCCCATGCAATACAGATAGGAACCGATACTTTTGCCAAGCATCCAAATTCCCTTGAATCAAAGTCACATCTAATACATTTTCATACCAACATAAGCATTAATCCAGTTTAAGCAGACAGCGACACTTTTAGCAAGCGTCCCTAAACTCAGTTACTTGAAGGTACATCCAGTACATTTATGTAACAGCAACAGCACTCATTGGCAAAGTCACATCCAGTACGTCTAGACATTTTACACTTATGGCAGGTGCTCTCAGATGACATCTGGGTGAGACAACAGTAATATTCTCTTCAGAGTAACAGACACAGTATGCTCTAGGGTCTCCTGTCCCATGAAGTGGCAAACATGGCTTGGCAGTTAGCTGCACAGAGGCAGGACTCTAACCCATAGCTACACAACTCGCAGCACATTTATATGATTCACTAGCCAGGCATCTTGCTGCACCTGCGATTTAGCCATTTGGGCTACAGACAAGATGCAGCCATATTAACTTTCACTAGACAGTCTCTGATGGGGTTAGTAGCCCAGACTGATAGCTTCAATATTTCAGAATCGATAGAACACATCTGTTAGCGAGGCTTGGGGCACCCAAGATTACTTGTACAGCTTCTCCCTTGCACCGGGGGGTACAAGGGTACTCGCTCAGGTCCTCCATGGGTCTCATCTGCAATCGAAGGCTTCCCGAAGACTCTTTAGCTCTCTCACTGCTGAGGCATGGTAGATGGCTTCTTGTTCCACATCTTTTCCCGGCGTAGGAGGGAGGGCTAGCCTCTGGAGGACATTCCTGGCAACCTCCAGACTAGCAGTTACAGAACTAAAATTGACTTTAACTTTTAAACTGGATATAGAACAAAACAAACACCCCCTGATGACTGGAGGGGCATAGCTAGGTGGCCCAGGCCTGGTGGCATGGCTGGGGCCTGAGCCCCCACTCCTGTAGGGGGCGCCCAGCAGGCTGGAGCCTGCTCTCCTCTTCTCACCCTGGCAGAATCTGGAGAAAAACTGGCAGACACTGTCTCTTATAGGGCTCCTAGTTCGACTCCTGATTGGCAGCGGAGTTGGGGTGACAGGTCTCTAAATGGCTGAGGGACCTATCAATCAGAACACTCGAGGCACAATTGGATTGTAGAATTGGTGCCCAAAATGATGTCCCTGTAAGTCCCCATGAGCACTTGGGTGGTTACTCATGAGGTGCAGTGAATGTCCCACGAGTTCTGGCTTTCTATTGCTAGCTCCCAGTTTGGCAATGGCTGCTTATCCCACTGTCCCTTATAACAGATTAGATACAGTCCTGAATACTGTCCTGGTACAGCCCGAAATAAATAATTATTTTCCCAAAATGCCCCACAGTTCTGCAGCTCAGAGGTTGTACTTGCAGTTGCTGCACAGCTGAAGAATGTGGCTCTGATCATTTTCCTGTTGCTACTGCACTTAATAAAGCTCTCCTTGTAGCAGCTGATAGGCTGAGACACAATAGGAGGCAGGAGGGATACTGTCACACAAGAACAACGGCGAATTCCACTAGTTCTTCCTTTCCATCAGAGCACACCTTCTCTTCACAGGATCATCACTAGTAACTTTCCCATTTTGCAAACTGACCCTAACATTGGTGCTTCCTTTACAGAATCACCTATTGCCTCCTACCACCGGCCACCTAACCCAGCAATCTCCTGGTAAAAGCAGCCTACCCACTCCTAACAGTTCCTCCCCAGGTACCAAACCTTGCAACAGGGCTCGCTGCTACACCTGCAAATTTATTTCCAGTGTAACTGCAATTCGGGGGCCTACAGGTGTTTTTCACATCACCACGGAGTTCTCATGCACCTCCACTAATGTAGTGTACTGTATTCTTTGCAGGAGGTGTTCAGCTATTTACATTGGAGAAACTGGTAGGCGTCTTGCTGACCATTTCAGGGAACATTACAGAGCGGACAGGAATGGTGAAACTGCTAAACCCATTGTATCCCACTTTATCTCCAGGGACCACAATGTCAATGACCTTTCTGTTTGTGTCCTTCAGCAGGGCTTCCGGATCCTAACCATAGAAAAACATGGAAGCCAAGCTGATCATCCACTTTGGCTCCCAGCAGCCCTCTGGTTTAAATGATAGACTTATTTTCCACTCAACATCTTTCAGCCTCCTTTTTTCCCTAAAGTCAATTTGTTTTTGTACTGATTTATTTTTCATTTTCACCATATGTCTCCATTTCTGTCTCCTTCTCACACATTTGTCACCTTTCAGCCTTCTTACAAGGCCCTGTTAATCAGTCTCTACCTGGGAACTTCCCCAGCTCTTTCTCTCCCATTATGTTTTATCTTTCCCATCATCACCTTTTTGTTTCACAGATTCTCTCTTAATCTTACCATTTATCACTTCTTCTCCCTTAGCCTCCCCCTTCTTCTTTCTCCACATATATATCTCTCTCATTTTACCTCTCCTCTACACTAACTTGTTTTTTTTCTCTTTTAGATATTTCCAGAAGAAGGCCTAAGGTCGAAACGTAGATTTATAACTCTATTTTCTATTTTCAGCGTTCATTTAATATAACCATTTTGTTTTGCTTTTAGACCACATGCTGACACAGCGCCTTGTCTTTGAGACACAATAGTCCCAAAATACTGGAATTGCCAGGGTAAAGCATCTATTTTTAGTTTAAAACACTTTCCCCCACATGTACAGTATGTCCCCAATATGTAGCAACAAGTTACCATTCAAAAACATTTAATTTCCTTTACTTTTCGACAAAAGCTGAACATAGCTACTCTGGGGTAGCCAGGCACACAATTATACATTATTCAGATGACCGGGGCCTGGCTCAGGCATATTTGCCCTGAACCCCAGTCTAGCTCTTCAGATTTCCATCTGAGTGGCCCCCAGCAGGCTATCCGTGGTCACCGGGTCCCAGTTAGGTGAAAGGGATCCTGGGACCCATGGCACAGTCCCCGAGGTGGCTGCAAAACTAGCGGATCAACTGAGGGCAAAAATCGCACCATCACGAGTCCCGCTGCCCTGGAGACAACACTTTTAACATGGGGCACTCGCAATGCTATTTCTGCTGCCCTAGAAGCAACATTTTTAACATGGCCACTCATGAGTGGTGTTTTTTAAGCCCCGAGGGGCTGGATTTTCATATAGGTTGCATAGCAGGGCACTTGAAGGGCAAAGTAGACCTGGGGGGACCAGCAAAAAAATTGGTGGCCAAATCAGGAGAAGCCCGGGAGACAGCAGGAGGAGATCAGAAGGACAGGGCTAAGGTAAGCCCAGGCTGGCATTTTTAGGAACCCCCATTTGCAAGGGGGTTACATACTGTATACACACTCCAGCTAGGGGTCACTTGTTCAGGTATAGATAGATATTTTATTTATTTGTTTATTTGAATTTTGATGACTGGGTGGACCCTCTGGGACAAACTGTCCCTTTTTCAGGGGTGACCTGGGGAATGATACATTCCAAGAACAGAGCAATATGATCCTACACAACAGTCAGCTAGCTACAAAACATACGATAACAACGGTAATACAATAGGGCATCCGGGTGAGGACAATGATTAACAATTCAGTGCATAAACAGTTCCCTTGTATTCCAGTTAGGGTACTAGTGCATAGCAATTCAATCATGTATCAGTTACAGATATTATAATCAAAAGTACGATATAATACATTTGTACAAGAGTAGGAGGAGGGTGAGGACCAGAGGAGGAGATGTGATGAGAATAGATATAGAGTATGAATCAGAGGGAGAGAAGGAGGAGGAAGAGTAGCAGTAGATAGATAGGAGATGTAGGTTACCAGGAATGGGTCATACTATACGCAGTTACTATTACAAATTTGAGGTGGGAACAAGATTTCTTATAAGTGTCTTTTGAACTGAGGATGAGACAAGCAAGAAAGTAAGCTATGCGGGAAAGTTGTTCCACTTTTGAGGTGCTGCAGAAGAGAAGGATCATTTACCTATGGCCAGCCGGGTTTTAGGTATGCTTGGTAAAGGGAGGTGGGAGGATCTGAAAGTCCTGGGGAAGGATTTTTCTGAGTAAGCAGGGTGGAGAAGGTCAAGTAGCAACCCAGAGCACAGTGCCCCCCAAGGGAATTTTAGCTCCCCAGTTCATGAAGGCTCACTAGATCAGCAAACAAGCAAAAGGGAGGTACAAACCCCATCCCATTACAGAACCCTTTTCAAGTTCTGCAGGATGAAGAGGGTGGGGAGTCTGAACCCGAGTCAGAAATTCCTTCAAGGTCAGAGGCTGTCTCTGAGGGTGATTTAGAAGAAGAGCCAGTTTCCAGTATTTTGGAAACAAAGAAAAAGAAACCTAAAGGGGAAAATAAATGCCTAAATCATAAGTTAATGGCATATCTACAGATAAGCCTCCTTAAACGTCTGTAGCATGAAAAAGTTTAAAAAAAGGTTGGTTCTTCTATCCTTTTTCAACATCTTTTAGTGGATATAATATTCCTGTAAGAAACCAGACTTAATTCCCTTTTTGACATTTTTCAGACAAACAGGGCTGGATGTGAGGACCCTCATGTTGGTTCTTCGGCCTGGATATGGCCGATGGACTAGGGATTTTATTTAAAAATCCACATGTACAGTTACAGAGGATTGTAGACATTCTACCAGGAAGAACATTAATGTTGGACTGTGTGTATAAAGGGTTTTTATTAAGATTAATAAATACATATGCAACACAGAGTAAAACCGTAAGAATAGATCTTTTCAACAAAATAAGACCCTTTTTATACACAGCCAAACACATTATTTGGAGGGGAGGGGGGATATGAATTGCAGCCTTGATACGAAAATAAAAGACAATGTCCCAAAAAAAGTTTATTGCGATTCACATGCCCTTAATAACATAGTTTCTTCAGCAAGCCTTAAAGATGCACACAGGATAATTACACTGAGACACAGAGTTTACTGATCAAAGAAAAACCTTTGCTACTCAGATTGATTTCTTATTTATTTCAAAATTCCTGATACCTAACAAATTTAGTCGATCTCATTATGAGTTTTTTGACCACCTATTACTGAGATGCAGTATCAGTTTAAAAAGTGTTCCTCCAAAGTTTCCATCAATGAATGAGAAATGGAAATTAAATGCGGCCTTGTTGGACTCTGAAGGGGTTAAACAGGACTTGGTAGGTTTGTTTTAGGCCAGGAAATCAGTCTTTTGTATGCATGATAACCGGTGGTCATGGTGGTCTGATACAAAAAAAAAAACTAAAGTCTTTTTTTGTTTGTTTTGGAAAAAACAAGGTCAATATTGATTACTTACAATATTTAGAGTACAGGAACCAATATAATAATAATAATAACTTTATATGAAGCACAATTAAAAAAATATCTAAGCGCCTTTACAAAACAACTAAAACCATTAACATTTTTAAACCACTTAAAACAACAGATCTATAACTTAATAATTAGGATAGGCAAAAGAGAATAAACACGTTTTCAGAGCAGATTTAGAGCTCTCCACAGTCAGGCACCCCCTTATCCCATGAGGTAGAGAATTCCACCGGGTAGAAGCCACAAAAGCGAATGAATGGGCTCCAGAGTTCTTCAAACACACCCTGGGAATCTCTAGCAACCCCTCCTCAGTGGAGCAGAGCAGTCGGAGGGCGAGGTAGAGACAGACGAACTCTTGCAGATAACTCGGTTGCTGTCCATGTAGGGTCTTGTAGGTTAGTAAACCAAACTTGAAGGTGATCCGCCACTGAACCGGCAGCCAGTGCAGGTCGCGCAGCACAGGTGTGATATGGCTAGATCTAGGTAGCCCAGTCAACAACCTGGCTGCAGCATTCTGCACCAGCTACAAGCAGTGGATATCAACCCCTGGAAGTCCTAGGTACAGGGCGTTGCAGTAATCATGCAGGAGGTCACAAAAGTGTGGACCAGAGTCAGAAGATCACCAGGTGGAACCATATCCTTAATCTGGGCAATATTTCTCAGGTGATAAAATGAGGTATTGATGATGGATGACACCTGAAACTTCAGGGTCAACCCCTCATCAAAAATAACACCCAGACTCTGTACCCGTTCAGAGGACATCAGCTGGCAACCCCCAAGCACAAGCCCAGAGGTCTGCTGTGCTGAGGACCCCTCTACCCGGTGATCTGGGTCCACCACCAAAACCTCAGTCTTGTCAGGGTTCAGCCTCAGCCAGTTGGCACTCATCCAGCCCTGAATCTTGGTGAGGCAGTTCTTAAACACCAAGATTGCAACATCCTGGTCAGGTGCAAAGGACATGTATAGCGGAGTATCATCTGCATAGCAGTAAAAACTCAAGACATGCCACCTTACAATGTCTCCTAATGGCAGCATGTATACCACGAATAACACAGGCAAAAGCACAGAGCCCTAGAGTAGCCCACATGGTAGAGAGAATGCGTCAGAGGAATAAATTCCTGACGCAACTCTCTGAGATCTACCAGTGAAGAATGAGTGGAACCATCTATGGACTGTACCTGACAGTCCACAGATCACTCGCAGGTGCTCTAGCAAGATGCCATGCTCCATGGTGTTGAATACTGCAGAGAGATCAAGGAGGGCTAAGATGGAATGAGTCCTCCGATCTCTTGCTATCAGGAGATCATTGAGCACCCGAACCAGGGCAGTCTCGGTGCTCTGTATCTTCCTAAATCCTAACTGGACAGGATCATAGATGCCATGGATGGTAAGATGAATGCTCAGCTGCAGCACGACCACCTTCTCAATAACCTTGCCCACAAAGGAAAGGTTAGAGACAGGTCTGTAGTTGGCGAGACAGTCTGGATCAAGTGAAGAATTTTTAAGTAGGGGTGTAACCACTGCCTTCTTCAGGGAGTAAAGAAACTCACCTGTCTCAAGTGACCTCTGAACTATCCAGCCAAGACCAGGCCAATGATCTCAATGCACCTCAAAAGAAGGTGAGTTGGACCCGGGTCCAAGCTACAGTAAGTCGGCTGCATCCTCTGGACAATCCCTATGACATCCACGATTGCCAGCTGGATGAGAGCTGACCAACAAAACCTTGGTTCTGCAGTCTCCAACCAATCACCACCCTGCCCATTGGAACTAGCTGAGCCAATCTCTGATCTGATGTTGGCAACCTTATCCGCAAAGAAGCGAGCAAACTCATCACACTTATCCTGCGGCAATGCTCTCCGAACTTGTAGACAGGCTGGATTGCACAGTCAATCTACCATTTGGAAGAGCTGAGCAGGTTGGTTCCTTGCAGCAGTTATCTCACTGGACAGGAATGCTGCCTTCTTACGGGAGATCGCCGATTGATAGTCCAAATAATGGACCATCAATCTATGCCTGTTGGCATCAAGACCAGATTTCTGCCAGTGAGGCTCCATCCTTTGACCCTCTCTCCTCATCTCCCTCAAAGTCCCATCAAACCAAGGGGACCGAGGGTGAAGGGTGAGGGGGCAAACGCGAACAGGAGCAATGGAGTCCAGAGCCGCCACCATAGCCATATTATAAGCCTGCAGCAGGTTGTCTGGACCCAAACAGGGCAGATGCAAGGATTAAAGAGCAGATTGACATCATAAAATCTAATATATTCAAATGTCAGTATAACTGGGCAGAAACCTTAAATAATGAAATGAAGTTTGGCACAGTAAATCAAATTCATGCAGACTCTTATGTGGCATGCAAGTAAAAAGTCAATCAGAAATTAATGGAAGGGCTCTATGATGTATCCAGACCACTGAAAATTTCAGATGCAGGAATGCTAGAGGTTGTGCATGAAAATCTCACAGAAATATTTGGTTATGAATTTTATCCTCAAGCAAACTGGAATGAATTGATTCCTTTTCCAGTTCCAAAACCTTCAGCAGACTCTATTTTAAGAATGGAAGCTCCCATTTCATTAGAAGAAGTAAGTGAGGTAATTTCAAGGCTAAAAATGGGGTATCACCTGGTGAAGATGGTCTCACTAATGAGTTTTATAAAGTTTTTAATATAGAATTAAGTGAAGTTCTTAGGAATTCGTACAATGAAATGCTTCTTATAGATTCATCAGAGTTTTGCTGAAGCTATAGCTATTTTACTATATAAAACAGGAAAAAGATTTGATTTAAATAATTAGAGAACTATTAGTCCCTTAAACTCTGATTATAAAATGTTATTCACCATATTGTGTAAAAGATTGCAGAAAGCAGCTGAGGAATTAATTCATCCCATACAAACATGTTCCATCCCAAACAGAAATATTAAACAAAATGTATTACTACAAAGGAATATTTGTGAGTTTAGCAGTCAAAGTAAAATACGGGGAGCACTGTTGGCTTTGGATCAGACTAAAGCATTTGATAACGTTTCTCACAAATTTCTATTTCAAGTCCTTGAAAAATATGGTTTACCGGTTAAGTTCATATCATGGGTTAAACTACTATATAAAATGCCCTGATCACCCCCTCGTTTAATGGGATACTAGGTGATGCCATTCCTTTAAAATGTGGTGTAAGGCAGGGTGGCTCCATCAGGCCCTTGTTGTATACTTTTGTCCTTGACCCAATTGTTAGATATATTGTATGGTAAAAAAACATAGTAGGGATCTCCCCTTCTGAGTACATTGTACCCCAGAAAATAACAGCATATGCAGATGATGTGTGTATCTTTGTGCATAACCAGGAATCTGGGGTTAAAGTCTTACAGGCATTGAAGAATTTTTCAAAAATTTCTGGGGCAGAATTAAACTGCAATAAACATAGAATTTGACAGCAGATAAGGACTACTTGACCCACCAAGTCTGCCCATTTCCCTACCTAATGCATAAGCTGCAGATCCTAGTTAACCAACAGCCTACTTCCTCCAACTCCCCACTAGAATTGCCTTATGTCTGTCCCATACATTCTTGAATTCCCCCCACTGTTTTTGATTCCACTACCACCTCAGGAAGGCTGTTCCATGTATTCACAAACCTCTCCATGAAAAAATACTTCCTCACTTTACCTCTGAGCCATCCCCCCTCTGTCTTCAAATTGTGCTCCCTTGTTCTTGTACATCTCTTTTTCTGAAAGATGCTACCCTCTTGGACTTTTATTGATTCCCTTGAGGTACTTGAAAGTTTCTGTCATGTTCCTCCTCTCTCTTATCTCTTTGAGGGTATACATATTAAGCTCCTTTAATCTCTCTTCATATGTCTTCTGGCGCAGACCCTGAACCATTTTAGTTGCCCTCCTCTGGACAGCCTCCATTCTATCCATGTCCGTGTGGAGATGGGGTCTCCAGAACTGTGCGCAGTACTCCAGATGGGGTCTCACCAAATGTCTGTACAGAGGGATAACAACTTCCAGTTTTCTACTGGTGATGCCTCTCCCTATGCATCCCAGTATCCCACCAGCCCTCCTTACTGCCTTCACACATTGCTTGCCCACGTTTAGGTCATCTGATATGACTACCCCAAGGTCCCTTTCCATTTTTGTAGTTATTAGTATCTCACCCCCATTGCATACTCTTCCCCATGGTTTTTGTTTCCCAGGTGCATTACTTTGCACTTCTTTGCATTGAATCTAAGCTGTCATACATTTGAACATTCCTCCAACCTTGCCAAGTTCCTTTGCATCCTTTCCATCCCACCTTCTGTATCGACCCTGTTGCAGATCTTTGTGTCGTGTGTGAAGAGACATACTTTTCCTTCCAGTCCCTCTGCAATGTCACTTATAAAGACATTAAAGAGGACCAGTCCCAGTACTAAACCCTGCGGTATCCCGCTAGTAACCCCGCTTTCTTCAGAGTGAACTCCATTTGCTATTACCCTCTGTGTCCTGTTGTCCAGCCAATATTTTACCCAGGCTACCACTTTGGGACCCAGTCCAAGGCTAGCTAACTTGTATATTAATCTTTTGTGTGGGACTGTGTCAAATGTCTTGCTAAAGTCTAGGTAGGCCATGTCCACAGCCCCTCCCTGGTCTACTACTTTGGTCACCCAGTCAAAGAAATCTATTAGATTCGTCTGACACAACCTTCCTGCTGTGAATCCATGCTGTCTTGGGTCCTGGACCCCTCTGGCCTTTAAATACTCGACAATTCTTTCTTTCAGAAGTGATTCCATCATTTTCCCTACCACTGAGGTCAAACTAATAGGTCTACAGTTTCCTGCCTGTCTTACTCCCACTTTTGTGAAGGGGAATCACATCCACCCTCCTCCAGTACTCGGGTACCACATCATCCTCCCATGATTTGTTAAAAAGGGTAACCCGTAGTGTCACTAGTTCTATCCTTAGTTCTTTTATAATTATTGGGTAAATCCCGTCAGGCCCCATTGCTTTGTCCACCTTCAGGTTTGAGAGTTCTTTCAGAACCCTTTCTTCTGTGAATGGACTCGTATCAACCTCCCTATCCAGAGTGCTTCTATTCTTTGATTTAGGTACCTCTTTCTCCTCTTCTTTTGTGAATACTGAGCAGAAGTTTTCATTCAGTATCCCTGCTTTTTCACTGTTCTCCTCTGCCCACCCTCCCTTATCTTTATTAAGCCTCACTATCCCTCCCTTGGTCTTTCTTCACTCCCTAATGTACCTATAAAAGGTGTTATCCCCCTTCTTAACTGAGTTGGCTATCTTTTCCTCAGTTTGGGCCTTTGCTATTCTGACTGCCTTCCACACTTCCTTCTGCTTTAACTGGTATAGTTCTCTTTCCTGCTCCTTCTTTGTTTCCTTATACTTCCAGAATGCTACTTTTTTTCTCCTTACCTTTCCCCACCACCTCTTTTGAGAACCATAGTGTTTTTTTTCTTCATTTTTCTTTGTTGATTTGCTTCACACAAAGGCTTGTTGCCTCTGTGATGGCTGTTTTAATTTTTCCCCATTGTTCCTCCACCCCTCGTTCTTGCCCATTTGCTATTGCTTTTCTGAGGCACTCTCCCATTTTCCCCAAATCATCCCTCCTAAAGTCCAGTACTCTTGCTTTTGTATGGCTTGACTCTATGGCTGTGTTTATGGTGAACCACACTGTTTGGTGGTCACTTGTTCCCAGATGGCTATCCACTTCTAAATCCGAGATCCTTTCTTCATCCCTATTTGACAGTACCAGGTCTAAGACTGCTCCCTCCCAAGTGGGTTCCACCACTAACTGTCTGAGGCATGCCCCTTGTAGGGCATCGGGAATAGCCCTGCTCTTGAATGTGGCTGCAGCAAAGGCGTTTCAGTTAACAGCTGGCATATTCAGGTCCCCCATCAACAGTATCTCCCCTTTTTCTGCCATTCTATGGATGCCTGCTATCATTTCGTTGTCCATTACCTCCCCCTGAGATGGGGTCTGTATACAACCCCCGTGCAGACTGTGGTGCCATATCCTGTCTCCAGGGTGACCCCCAGTGACTCCTCTACTCCCTGTTTATCCTTTAGTTCCATTGCTTTGATCCCTTCCCTTACATAGAGAGCTAATCCTCTTCCTCTTTTACCCTCCCTGTCCCTCCTGTAGCTTGTGTACCCTGGTCTGTTGACATCCCAGTCATGGTTCTCAGTATACAATGTTTCTCTGACTGCCACGATATCCAGGTGTCCCTCTTCCATCAAGGCCACTAGTTCAGGGAGCTTGTTACATGGACTATGCGCATTGGTACTCATCACCCTCCATTTTTTGATGGCCTTACCCCCTTTTAGCCCTATCTCTCTCCTTATTGCTTTTTCTGTATTTACCCCATCCTGCTCCCTGTTGACTTCTCTACCTTGGTGTTTACCCATCTAACTACTGTGTTTTGTGGGGGTAGGCTGGGTTTTCCCTGCTCCTTTTCAGTGCCTCCCCCCCTTGGCTAGTTTAAATACTTAATGAAGCATTTAAACCTATCACCTAGGATCCTGGTTCCCTTCTGGACAGATACAGACCATCACACCAGTATAGGCCTGCATCCCTCCAGTGGATCCCCAGTCCCAAATGAAGCCAAAACCCTGAGTTCTGCACCAGTTTTTCAACCATTCATTGAATCCTATGGTGTGGAGAACCCTAGCATCATACTTGCCATAGACAAGCAGCATCTCTGAGAAGGTCACTGTATATGCTACTTGTTTAAGGCCCCTCCCCAACTCTTCAAACTGCTCTTGCACTGCTCTGACCCCATTCTCAGCCAGGTAATTTGTCCCTAGGTGGACAGTGACATCCAGTTCCCTCCCTCATGCAGCTGTTCCCGCAATCCTGAGGATTCGCTCCCTGTCCCTCCAAGCCATGGCACCAGGTAGGCACCTTACCTCCTTCTCCCTTCCTCCCCCAGTCCTACCCCCTAACAATTGAGTCCCCCAGGAGTTGTTTCCTTCCCCTGTGGGGTCCCATGCCACCCTTCTCTGGGTCTCCTTTGTGGAGGTTCCCAGCATCCTCATTGGTCTTTACTGTAGGTGCCTCAATAGAGGAACCACTCTCCGCCAGAACAGCGTATGAATTGTGGAGAGGTACAGCTGGAGGAATGCACCTCTGTTCCACCACCCTCTCCTGCCCTGAGCCCAACTTTGTCCAACTGCTCCTCTTTCTTGGCAACCTCTGAGGTAGCAGTGGTGGCCCTAGTAGTCCCTGGGTGAGGGAGGAGGTTTCACAAATCCTAGCCAAGTCAGCCTGGAAATAAGCAACCTCCTCCCTCAGACCAGAGAGGTGCCTACAAATAGGGCAACACTGCAGCCTCCAGAATGTCCCCGGAAGACTGCTGCCCCACAGCCATTGCACTGCACCACTCCCATCATGTCTTAATTTGTGGTCCCTGTCCTGTTGCTTTGTATGCTTACTCTCTCCTCCCTGCATTTTTGATTTTTTCCCCTACTGCCTATGTGCCCTTACAGCTCTCACCCTTCCTGTTCTGGGACAGAAACTTCCTATATTCTTCTGTAGTCTCTTTCTTCCTTGCTCAGAGTCAGACCTCCAGCAGCTAGGGGGAGAGGGAGAGCTACTCGTTTCCTTCAAGGATGATGAAACCTATGGGTCTCAGTGATCCTTCCCCTTCCTACTGCCAAACAGGAAGTTCCTGTTGTTAGTCAAATATGGTATTCAGTTGGGAGATGGTACCCCTAGGATACAAAATGTAGGAGAAATAATTTCTGAAAAGTCCATTAAAATTCTAGGTCTCAGTTTTGGTACTGGAACTCTTGCCCAGTTAAACCGAGAAGAGAAATTCATGATAGGTGAAAGAAAAGTCTAGTTGTGGAAATCTTGGTCATATGCAAAGAAAAAATGGGTATCAATAATAAAGAAATTTCTTTTACCTATTTTTTGTATGTAAGTCATATTTTCCCTCCAAATGTACATATAGAGACAAGAATTTTTAGTTGTTTCTTCCAGATGGTGTAGGAGAGTAGACTGAATCCCGTAAAGAGAGACTTTACATATACATGAAAGGAATAAACAAGATGGGTACAGAGGGGCTGTTCAAAGTAAGGGAGGGGAGGGCCTCCAGGGGCCATGATATGAGACTGGGGTGAGGAAGGTTCAGGAGGGAGATGAGGAGACACTTTTTTACAGAGAGGGTGGTGGCTGGGTGGAATGCGTTACCTGCTGAAGTGGTATGCAGTAGAACAGTGGACTGCTTCAAAAGGGGATGGGACAGGACAGGAGAAGGGGAAGGGTTAATGAAGAGGAAGGGTGGAAGGGAGGGGCAGCTGCAAAATAAGGGGTGCTAGATGCACATTCGAGCAGACTTGATAGACCTCTAGGTCTTTATCTGCTGGCAAATTTCGTATGTTCGTATGTTTACATATCTGCCCATCAAGCAAGGTGGTCTAGGGATGTTAAATCCACTGTTTTGTTTTTTTTTACCATTCTTTCTTTATTCAATCTTCTTTTCAGGCAGGTAGGGGTGGGACATCATATCCCTGGGACCTTTGCACGCAGGCTTTAGTTAGGCCTCTGATGTTAAAATGGGTATCAGAACCTCCTAAAATTACTGCTGCCTTACAAATCCCTGAATTCGCTATAACTTCTATAAAGAAACTCAGGGCATGGAAAATAGAGAAAAATACAGTGATCAGCCTGCACAGAAAAGAGATACAGTACATGGTCAAATAACGAATACGAATGCAGCCATGCAGTCTGATTTCCCTACATGTTCCCCATCAAAGAGGAACCTTACCTTAAAACTCCTTAAGGACAACAGAACTGCTGCAAAGACATGGGATGTTGTGTGGCTGAGCTGCTATGGTAAACCTGGGGTAAAAGGGAATTTGAAACATAAACCCTTGGCAGAAAGGCAATGTATAAGATCAGAGTGTAGTGGAACAGACGAAACTTTAGAACATTTCTATATGCCGACCTGGTGGCACTGAGGGTTGAGGCACTGGACGCCACACCTTGCACTATGCCAGAAACTCAGGTTCGTGAATGACCTCAGGTCACTGGGGTGCCAGCGCTTGGGGGGAGCAGGATAGAGCAAGCTGGCAGGCTGCTCTCCTCTCCTGGGGGTATTGGGGGTGGGTTGTCGCTCCCCTATAGTTCTGCTCCCACCGGATGGCGGTCCAGTGGGTAGTGTAGGCAGGAGGGAGCGGCACTGCAAGAGGGTAGCATCTTTCAGAAAAAGAGATGTGCAAGAACAAGGGGACACAATTTGAAGATAGAGAGGGGATGGTTCAGGGGCAATGTGAGGAAGCATTTTTTCACAGAGAGGGTGGTGGATGCATGGAACAGCCTTCCTGAGGAGGTTGTGGGGTCTAAAACTGTGGGAGAATTCAAGAATGCATGGGACAGACATAAGGCAATTCTTGTGGGGGGGGGGTAGGAGGAAATAGGCTTTTGGTTAACTAGAATCTGCAGCTTATCCTGTAGGTAGGGAAATGGGCAGACTAGATGGGCCAAGCGGTCCTTATCTGCCATCAAAGTCTGTGTTTTTATTGCTATGGGTGGGCGGAAGGGGCTGAGCTGGCGCCACAGTGTGCAGCCATGTGCTGGGGCCTTGAGAAGGGAAGCAGGAGAATATACCTAAAAATGCCATAAAAACCTATAAAAAATATAAAAAAAAACATTTCTATATTAACTGCATCTTTGCAGTACAGTTCTGGATCTTTTTAGCCTCTAGGTGGCAAAGGTCACCTGCTAAATGTATGAAGTATGAATGCTTAATACTTGGAGATTATACTGGGACCCTAAGCAGATATCATCCAGGTACACTGAATGTGTTGTTTGTCAGTATAAAATACTTTATGTGGCAGACCAGATGTCACCATTCGTTCCAACATGTAAACACTTCTAATTTGGTTATTGTAAAACAAATGGAAACCACGTTGCAGCAGGTTAAAGCAGAAGATTACAAGGTCCTAGACAGCAGGAAGGTAAACAACCTGTGGAGAAACATAACGTGGATCACTTAAGATTTATTTGTCCTATAACTTTTGTCTTTTTTCTTTACTATTTGAACAGTGCATTGGTGAGATCCAATTTCTTATAAGTAATTGTATAAATATTCACGTGTATTATATTTTTATCAAAAGACTGTACTATGAAATGATTTTGTTCATGATCTTAAGTGATTGTTTTGTGCTTTACAAATAAAAGATTCCACTACTCTGTGGGGGAAGGGGGCGAGTATAGTATACGGTAGTATCTTATTTATGTTTGGGATTACTCATTTAAGACAGAATCTATAATAGGTTTTTGTATAATTTCCAAATAGGGGACAGCAAGAAAAACAGCTATCTACTTTTGGTTTTTAACATTCGTATAATAAATAATAAAATGTACTATGTAACGATTGTTTAAAGATTGAATAAAAATTCCCCTACTAGTTATAATAAACATTTTCCCTTAGTAGTGGGAGGGTGTGAAGGGGTAGGTTGTACTTAGGCGACTTATTAATATTTTGATTGACATAACTGAGATGTTCCCAGTGAGTTATTTTTGAAGTTTCCGTATGTGGGGAAGGGGGATGATATAGCTATTTCCTGTGTCAGTATGAAATATTTTGCATATCATTTACACATGATGTTTAATGTGATATCCTTATGTTTTATATCTAAAGTTAAAATAAAAAAAAATGTTTCCACTATTGGAGTGGGGGAGGATATAATGTTAATACTTACTTTGCTTTAGTTTTTTCTGCTTGATGTTAGAATCTCATAATGAATTTCATAATTAATTTTACAGTAGGGAACAGCATACAATAATACTTACTTGCTATATGATTTTTTATGGCTCCTTTCAAAATAACAAAATCTATTGTATTATGATTTTTCAAGTCTGAATAAAAAACTCCCCTACTCTGTGTAGGGGGTGCTGTTGCTGGTGAAGTGATGGTCAGTCCTGAGCAGATTCTGACCCACGCAGACGTGTGTGAGACTGGGGAGCGGGTCTCCTCCCTGGTGTCTGACATTTTAGAGACTGACATGAATGCTGGAGAAGAGGAAGAGCTTTTTGAGCTTGCCATGGAGGAAATTATGAAGATACAACCAAGCTTACTGCAGGCTTCTGGAGAAGTGCTGTGGATGGACGGGGTATCAGTGACCGGGGAAGAGTGCACCACCGAAAACACAACAGAAAATTATGCAGCTTCTGAGGGACGAGGAGCAGACGTTTGCAGAGAGACATGCACTTTTGAAGCAGGAAATCCAGCGGGAATGGAGTGGAGGTGCTGCCGAGAGGAAGATCGTTGGCAACTGTACCAACGGATTCATCTGTATTGATGAAGGAGGAAGAGGAGCAGGTTTCACTGCTACTAGTGGAACAGGCAAAGAAGGAATGGATTATCATGCAAAATCAAAGTACTGTAGTAAATGTTACTGGTCGGAGTGACCTGTTAACAGAAGGAGTGAAACAGATGATTGGAACACCACAGGTGCCGTGCAGAGGCCCTGGAAGTAGTACGGGTTATGACCCACAGCCTCCTGTGGAGGCAACTGTTCAGACTAGTAAAGGATTACCGGTACAATTAACAGCAACAAAGTTTACTTTTGAAGCTCTCCCTAGGAGTTCTGGTAAAAGGGGGAATCACAAACAAGGTTTGGGGAAAGGGGGAAAATGAGGGAGTAGAAGCTTGTCTGGCCCTGGTACAAGTACTGAGACTATATCAACTGTTACCCCTTATGTACCAAAAGTGGGGTCAAGGCCAGAGACGCCTGAGTGGATGCAAACTGCACTAACAGGTGCGGACTGGGTAAAAATGCTGGATGGAATGGACTGGGATGCAAATGTGCCTAAAACAAATTTGACAGGGATGGGACACCCCCTGGCTGAACTAATTACTGATCCCAGTGCTGCAGCAGTCGAAGAATCACCCTCGCACGTTACCTGGACAACCCATGGGTTCTAGTGTGTCTCTGGAGACTAGTACAGACCTGGGTGGAAAATCAGATATGTTGCAGATCATAAGGGGATTGGAAGGTGAGAAAGGTGAAAATCAGATGCCTTCCAGCACTCCAGAGGGGCCAGTAACTCAAAACTCTATTCATGCACAGACTTCTTCAACTGAGGTGACAAACCCCTCAGAGGAGGTGCAGACTGGGCCTAACCCAGTACTTGGTGAGCGGCCGACAAATATCTGGAATGCAAATGTAAGGCAATGTTTGTTTCCAGAAAATGTGGGACATGCTTTGGAACCTGCTAAATGGTGGAATGTCGTTAGACTGAAGTTCTGAGGGGGTCTTTTGGAAGTGCCAGATAGGCTTTTTGTGGGCTGAACATTACTTGAAAGTAATATGAAGTACTATGCGTACAAAATCTACACGTTAATTCACATGCCTGGAGACACCTTATATGACATTAGCTTCAAGCATCTGACAGGGTTGGATTGCTTTTGGAAGCAGTATCAGCTGTTAAAGTCTACCCTTTATGGAAGTCATTTGCAGCAATATCTCTCACTAAGCCTTCATTTAAAAGAATTACCATTTTATTCTGGAATGAAGGAGTAACTGTGTCTGACATTACCTTCTGGCTAAAGCAACACTGCATTATTAATGGGTTTCCTGAACCCATACTTTTTTTTTTAAACTCTTTTTATTCTCCCCCTACCCATTAGCCTCTCTCCAGCATGGTCTCTCGGTGTGCTGGCTCTGCCCATCTGACCTGAAGCCCAGATGTAAGACTCCAGTTTGAAGAACCCCCCACTTCATGTGCAGCCTTGCCTGAATTCCTCAGATCTGAGTTCCCCGTGGAAGGACCACCATACTCCTTTTACCAGTGCTCTATCTATAGTACTGATAGGGCAGCTGCTACTGGAGGAGGGACCTGAGCAGATGTCCTGGTGCCCGGCATTGAACATGGGGCTGCATCCACTGGACCCACCTTCGCCTACCAATGGGAGAGATTTTTTTCTCCTTTTTCTGGTGATGCAGACATGCACAGACTTCCAGCGCAGCATGGGCACACTCCCGCATCCCATCTGCAGGACATCTGCTGCGCCACCAATTCCACTCTGGAAAGTGCACTGCATCAGCCAAGCCCCATACAGCTAGGGGCCACCAAAGCTGTGCAGTGCAATCCTCCCTCCCCCAGGAAAGGAGAGCTCCCTGCTAGGAGCTCAGTTCAAGTCAGCGCCCTCCTCCTCTGACTCCCAATGGCCTGAGTCCGTTCTTGAACCTGGGTCGCTGGCATGATGCAAGGTGTGGCGTCCAGTGCCTCAACCCTCAGCACCACTGGGCCGGTCTTCTGAACCCATACTTGATGAAGAACATTTGTGGACAGGGGGCTGGATATATAAACGGCTTCCGGAAGGGGCACAGTGCCACCACTGCCCTCCTGGAGCTCACCTCTCATATTCACTCTGCTTTAGACCGAGGTCAAATCTCTGGGGCTGTCTTCATCAATCTCACTAAGGTGTTCGACACAGTGAACCATCCGCTCCTGCTATCCGCACTGACCAGGACTGGATTCTCTCAGGATGCCCTTGACTGGTTCTCCGACTACCTGTCTAACTGTTCCCAGCAGGTCAAAATTGAAGACACCGTATCAAACAGGCTTCCTGTCCTCTCAGGTGTCCCGCAAGGGTCTGTCCTTGGACCATTACTGTTCAGCCTCTTTCTCAACTCCCTCCCCAGTACCTGCTCTGGGAACCTTCCCCTCTATGCGGACGATGCCGTACTCTACTCCTCCAACACAGACCCACTGCAACTTCACCTCTCCCTCTAGTCCTCCTTTAGATCCGCAGAAAAATAGTTCACCTCACATCGGCTTATCCTGAACTTTTGCAAGACTAAGGTTATGTACTTTTCCCACCCGCTCAATACTAAAAAGGAACTATGCCCTCAAGAACTAACTGCCAATCAGACCCCCCTGGAGCAAGTGGACTCCTTCAGATACCTAGGCTTAACACTCGACCCTGCACTCACCTTCCACCAACATATCCACCGCCTATCTACTGACCTCAATGTGCAGCTAGGGCTCCTGTATCGCTTCAAACACTGCTTTACCCTAAATGCATTGAGGCTTGCTGTCTCCTCCTCTGTCCTCTCCCTGCTAGAACAGCTAGATTATGGCCTAGTCATCTACGGGGCGGTGAACTCATTGGCCCTCAGCAGACTACGTATTTCCCTAAATAAAGCCTGTTGCCTCACCTTGGGCTGTGACCATCTAACTCACACATGCTCTCTATATAACGATACCAACTGGCTGAACCTTGACAACAGGATTAAGTTCCACACCTGTCTCATGGCAAAAAAAATAGCTCTAGGCCTCTGCCCTATAGGACTCACACCACTAATAAGGCCGGCCCTGACACTCAAGCACACTCATAGCTTTGGTAAGCAACTCCTCTCTGTCCCCCACTGCCGTACTTCCCAATACCAAAGGTCCTTCAGCTACAGAGCCCCTTCCTGGATGAACAGTCTGCCCACTCCACTTACAAAAGAGAGCAGACTCCTACCATTCAAGACCGCCCTCAGAGACCTCCTACAGTCCTCGAATCACTGTGATTGCCACTGAAATACCTTACACTATTCTGACCGGCGTAGGCTATGGCCGGATTCCCATTCACTCCCTGCCACAACCTGTGTCCCCTTAGTCTGGTTCTACACATGTTGGCTATCTGCTTAGTATGTTTGGACTAACTTTTCCCTAATTATTATTGCTTACACTGTTAGCCTCACAACTGCTACTGTAACTAGCTGACTATGTACTGCTGTACTGCTATGTAACCTGTCTTTCTCTGTTTGTAATACTTGTGACGTGGAACCTTTGTAAAGGAGTCTCTGACTCAAAGGTATTTCGAATCTCCAATAAATAAATAAAATAATAAAGTCACTTTAAAGGAAAACGGTCATTTGGGAGGTTCCATCCCTGCAAACCTTACCTCTCGGTTTATTTAAGTGCCTCTTTTTACCGAAAGTATTTAATTTATTCATGAAAGTCTACGAGAGCGATGCGCTGGGGTGGCTCCACATGCAAAGGTGCGGCATCAGATCGCGCGCTCAACTACAAATGCATTGAAGCACACGGCAGTGCCGCACCTTTACAAATAATGGAGCTACCCCAGCCGCCCTATACTCCAGGTAGTAGACGTGCTTCGCATTAAATTAAATACTTTTAAAAGTAAGAAAGGCACTTTTCTCCCAAAGAAAACCGAAGGGTAAGGTTTGCAGGGGCCGTTTTCCTTTAAAGCAGGACAATGGTGTAGTACAACATCTCCTGAGTTGCTTTTTCTTGGGCTGGGAGTAGCATTTATGCAGGTCAACCTTGGGCTTGCTACAGGTGCAGAGACACTGGGCACCTAAAGCAATGCCTGTGATAAAATGAAATATGGCTTATGTGGGGTACTGGGCCACTACAGTGCACAATCTGTGAGTACAATGCATTGTAATTGTTCTGGAAGAACAAGGCCGTACTTTCAACAGCTGTTCCTACAAACAATAGTTTGGATCAGGTTACAAGAGCAGAGCAAGATGTCTTTGTGGCTCTGGCTCAAAAGCAGTAAATACGCCTGGATACAGACCCTGAGGCATTGCAAAGGGAAGCTCCCCCACAGCAAAACAAACTCCCAAATCATTCCCCCTCCCCCCTCCCAGCATCAAACCCCACCACAATTCTCACCAAATAATTCATGCATACTTTTGAAAACATCAAATCCTTTCCACCACATAGTGACTTTATGACTGGGATGTAATTTAGCTTCCTTCTTAAATACCCCTTGAAGGTCTGAAACACAGACACTACGAAAAGCCACGTAAGATATTTCCTGCTGTTTCAATAAATATTGATAATGAGCTTGCCATAAATAGTATTTTAAACAAGCAAAGAAAATCTGAATAGTACTAACATGATATAAACGTAATAGCCCAGGAAAATACCCCCAAACCAACATGTGATATATAATATTGGCTAGCCATGGCAAATACTATTCCCTCACTAAAAAACCCACAATCCCTTAGCATAAGTACACTGAAACAAAAAGTGTTGCTGAGTTTCTACAAGAGACCACATTCCTGATACTGGCAGTTTCTTTCATCAACAGCCTTATGCTTGTGATTTCCGCACTTCGCCCACGTGTCATCAGCCATTGTACATCCCACATTTTACTGGGCACTCTCTTATTGACTAACATCCTACAGACATAGATCGCCTTACTTGGAGTACACAGTTTAGACTCCGGACCTGTGGGCCCCGTGTCTTCTAGCACCCATCTATAAATACACTTCCTATTATTCTCCATAATCTTCTGCTTCGTTACCTGCCACTTAAGCAGTTTCTGAAAAGTCCCTTTGTACACTACGGGCAATCCCAAACCAGATGTTACTTTAGGAAACACAGTCAGCCATTTCCCCAAAGGTGCTTCCAGTATATTCCAGCCCCATTTTGAAGCTGAAGTCTGAGGAGCCACAAATAAAGAACTAATATTCTTCTGCCAAAACATCGTATGAAAAATACCACAGGATTAAGCATATTTAACCCCCTTTTCCAATCTCTAAATAAGTGACCTTCCTCTTTATCATATTTAAATGGCTCCCCCATAATACCTGGAAAAAGAGGCAAAATACCCTAGTTTCTAAATACATGGGTAGAGAAAAAATCATACTTAAATACAGAAAACAAGGTAGCAAAAATTGCTCAATCACAAACACCCTTTTCTGTTTAGATATTTCTACCCCTTCCATTGGGCAACTTTACCCTTGCCCTCCTGTATTGACTTCTTCCAGTTGTATGTCCCCATATCCCCAGGACCATAATAAATTCCTAACATTTTCATAGGCTCAGTTTGGAACTGAATACCTTGTAAAATCTCTACCCCAATCCCCCAACTCCTGAATTGCAACCCCACACTTTTGCCAAATTAAGGACTGCCCCCGAAACATGAGAGTAAGTCCGAATTTCCCCCATAGCTACCCCAAAATCCTTCCTAGTTTCTAGAAAAACATACAAATCATCTGCATATGCAGTAACTTTAACTGTATCCCCACCCTGAATACCCACCACGTTAGTATTCCCCACTATCCACTGAATCAGGGGATCAATAGCAAACACATATAAGATAGGGCTCAAGGGACACCCTTGCCTAACTCCCCCCCACTCTAATCGGCACCCTCCCTTCCTGCAATTTCTGGCATAACAACAGCATTTCCATACAACAACTGCACCCAATTAATAAAAAACTCAGGAATACTATACCTTTGCAATGTTTTGAAAATATTTTTGTGATTTACCTGATAAAAAGCCTTAATTTGATCCAAGGACAAAATACACCCTCCCAAATTCAAATCCTTACTAAATTCATATACATCCCTTATTATAGACAGATGTTCCTGAATATTCCTTCTAGGTATTGCACATGTTTGCACCAGATGAATTGCCTCTGAGGCAACTCTACGAAGTCTTTCCTGCAAAACTAAAGCCAGAATTTTAAACTCAGCATTTAATATACTCAGTGGCCGACAATTTCCCAAGACTGTTCTATCCCCAGCCTTGGGTATGAACATTATTAACCCTAAGTTAAATTGAGCCACAATGGAATTAGAGACAAAAAAATAATTGTATACCTGAGCTAAACATTCCGCTGACATGTGAGCAAAGGTCTAATACAATTCATATGGAATCCCATCCTTCCCCGGAATCACCCCATCCTTAAGTGTCAGAATAACTTCCAAAACCTCCTGCATTACAATCTTACCCACTTACCTACATCCAAGTCTCTACCTAACCCCATCTGACCAGGCACCCCCGCTAGGAAGGCATCCATATCTGCCTCTAAAACGTATTCCCCACCCATATTTTTTTGGGGGGAGGATATAGCATGCACCAAGCAGGAAAGGGATCTTGGGGTTATCATCTCTGATGACCTCAAGGTAGGGAAACAGTGTGACAAGGCAGCAGGTAAAAGCAAATAGGATGCTGGGATGTATAGGCAGGGGCATTACCAGCAGGAAAAGGGAGGTCATAATTCCGCTATACAAGACACTAGTGAGGCCCCACCTGGAGTACAGTGTACAGTTCTGGAGACCATACCTACGTAAGGACATAGACAGGGTAGAGAAGGCTCAGAGGAGGGCAACAAAGATGGTGCATGGATTGCATCACAAGTCCTATGAAGACAGGTTGATGGAACTGAACATGTACTCCCTGGAGGAGAGGAGGGAGAGAGGGGATATGATAGAGACACAAGTATCTTACAGGGAGGAACAGGGTGCAGGAAAACACTATTTTTAAGCGAAAAAGATGTTCCAGGACTAGAGGGCATGGGATGAAGTTGGAGGGAGGACGATTCAGAGGAAACATGAGAAAGAATTTCTTCACAGAACGGGTGGTGGACAAGTGGAACACCCTGCCAGAGGAAGTGGTGGGGGCTGAAACAATCATGGGATTTAAGAATGCATGGGATAGACATAAAGGAATTCTGGAGGTCAGGGGTAAGGTGCAACAGACTTCTAGGAAAACAAACTGAACTTACAAGCTCAAATGGGCAGACTGGGTGGGCCATAGGCCCTTATCTGCCGACACTGTCTATGTATCTATGTATGTATGTATCTATGTATAAAATCACATAGACAGGTCTCCACGATATCCCGTATCCCCTCACTATAAGTCACCAACTCCCCCTGCTCATTCTGCATAACCAAAAAATGAGATTTATTCTTTCTTTCCTTACAAGCTGAGCAAGGATCAGAAAACGGAGTTTTCTGTGTACCCAAATATAACTCAGATTGCAAGGAAGCTGATCCATCATATTGTACCTCCTGCATCTGTGTTTTAATAGTCAATATTTGGGCCATTAAATCCTCGTTTCCAAGGTAAGATGCCTCCAACAATCTATAAAGCTGTCCCCGCAATTTTAAATACCTGATGAATTTCTTTTGTGCACAGGATTTACTATAATCCTGTGCCCATTTAACTAAAGCACTCTTAGTATCAGCCCACCATAAAAACAGATTCTCATACAGACCCTTCAAGGAGACACACGCCACAAAGACTGAGGCCAAACCTATCCTAGCTGCTACATCCTGTAGACATGAAACATTCAGTTTGCAATGACTGGACGGTTGAACAACCCCTGTCTCCGTGCAAACAACAGTTTTTTTTTTTTTTGCTTTATGTGCTTATACCACCTCCCGTGCTTCACTGCCCCCCACTCCTTCAGGCTCCGCAAGTCCCCTTCGTGCCCTCTGACCTTAAGCAGCCCTCCTCAGGTCCTCAGATCACAGCCGATCCTCAGGATATCCCGGTGTATCCCTATCACCAGGTGGGTCCCCCTCCTCCAAGGGGGAAGGGCACCAAGAGAGGGGGAAGATCCCAGCACACACTCCATTAGGGCCCGGGGATGCTGCTGAGGAACAGGAGGCCCTGGCCAGGTACTGGGGGTGCTCCGGGAACGAAGAGCCGTCATCTTGGCGGGCAGCAAGTAGATTTTCCTGTTTTTCCCTGTGGGGAGCAGCATGGTGACGTCATGGCTAACGCCGACGTCCGCCCCTCCCCTAACCCACTTGGGCCTTACGTCCTGTGATGCTCCCAGCCTCCGCTAGGGCCAGCAGCGCCCGGACTCATCCCCACCCGGAGAAGGAGAGCTGTCATAAGGCGCTCGATCTTTCTCCCAGGCTAGCCCTCCAGTGTTCTGGGCTTGTTCCCGAACCCGGAACGCTGGCGTCGCAAGCGGAAATCCAACTGCTGCGCCGGCGGGCCGGCAGCAAACAACAGTTTTAACAACCAGATGATCCGAAAAATCAGGGGGTATTGTCTGAGTTTTAACTACTTGCATTCTTGCAGATACAAAAACATAATCTATTTTACTATGTAACAGACTCTTAATGAAAGTAAACTTAACCGGAGGTTGCGCCACCCTATAACAATCAGTCAATTACGCCGTCGAAATGTATTGTGATAGAGCAGCTGAATCACAATACACTTTTTTCCCTATTAACCTCCGATCTAATATATCTAAAGGACAGTTAAAATTCCCCCCCCCAAAAAAAAACATTTCTAGCGGTAGCCAAAAATGGCTGAATATCTTTCCAAAGCTGAAGCCTTTCTGCCTTGATCTGAGGCCCAAACACAACTATAAATCGGCTAGGCTGATGATGCCATAACCCATCCAAAATCAAGACCCTACCTGGATGTAAATCCACCAGTTTCTGAAACTGAAAATAAAACCCAGAAAACAAAATCCCAACCCCATCTGCCCTGTCCATCCCAAAGGACCAGTAAGAAGGTCCCCAAACCCATTCTCTTTGGGCCTTAGAAACCAGATCCCCAGAATTAAACCACGTTTCCTGTACAAAAATAACTTCACATGCTAGATCTCTAAATTGGTTAAAGACAGCAGCACGTTTTACCCCTTGGAGAATACTGTTAATATTAACTGAAGTTAGGGATAAAAGTACCATAAGAAAGAGCTGGAAAAGGAAACACAAAATATCCTAAACATTTTATTTTCCTTTTTTTCTTTTTCACCCCCACCCTGACTGTCTCCATGTCAACATCCCCAGAGACACTTTGTGACATAATTTCAGCCCCTGTAGGGACCCCACTGCCCTCCCCAACTTGTTCATCATCAAAATGTGAACCCAACACTTTGAAAGGATTAGTACTTTCTGTTTCAAAATCCATGCATTTCTGACTTCTTAAGCTCCGTCGCCGATCTGAGATCACCGGACGTTCAGGAGTACTGGAAGGGGGGTCAACGGGAAGTTAGATATCTGCTCCACACTCTTCGCAATGGAAATATCCACAGGCCTTACTTCACACAAATCCTGAGCACCCAAAATAGCAGTCAAGTCACCACCTGTAGCACCAACCTCCAAATGGGATACATCAACAGTAGATGTTTGTGGACTTGGGGGGGTCATGCACCTGGGAATCATACCTTGGGGAAACCACAGGATTAACCCGAGTAGCCAAGGGGGGAGAAACAGAGGCTATGTCAGATTGCTGAGCTTTTCTAATCAAATCCCCTGGATTCATACTCCTGCTATTATTGCTGGCTGCCCAAGGGCAATTTTGAAACATATGCCCATAGTCTTCACCTCACATGATTAGCACATTGAGAGTGACTGTGACCACACTCTCCACACAAACTACATCGGATTGTATCACAAACGTTAGAAAGGTGGGTTCGAGACCCACACTGATAGCAGGCCTTAGGCTGCCCAGGGTAGAAGCAAACCCCACGGTCCCTCCCAAAAAAGAAACTGTTAGGGATATGTAAGAGACCTTCTTCTGAGTGCCTGAGCTTTACCTTGAACCTCCAGCCCCAGTCCATAGAAACTCAGAATCAAGAATTGCCTCCAGAGCCCCCAACACATCGCACATTCTTCTAAAACCACTTCCACCTGCGCCAAAGCCCTTCCAATGTCCAAAGGAGATGTTACAGTCTTCGGGATCCCAACTTCCAGATCCGATTCTACAGAGACATCACAGCTTCCAGTTAGTGCCTCCAAGGAACTATCGCAAACAACAGAATTGGAGACATGAACAAATTCTCCTCCTCTGAATCGTCCTCACGATAAGTAGGCTTCATCATAGCAGATGCTTACTGCTGAAGCTCAGTTACCTCCTCAGACTCCATAGCTCCATTGACCCCCTCAGGATGCGAAGGCACACGCTCTGCTGGGGCCTGTAGGACGATATGCTGGCCACCACTCTGGTGCATCCCAGCCATCCCCACCTCCACAAGATCCTCATGCACATCAGACACTTCACCTCTACCACCATCCACTGCACCCAGCCGACTGTTGGATTCCTTCATCCTAGAACGAGAAACAGTGCCCCCTACCAAAAGAGTAGGGGAATTTCCCTGGTGTCCTGGCCAAATTTCCCCCCATTCACTCAAAATACCACAAACAGCTTAATCTGGTTCAAGGTCAGTTGACATTCATCTGTATCCCCTTCCCCCGGGTTGTGCCTGAAAATAGGCAAGAATTTGTCTAGTGTACGTACCCGGTCAACAAAAACTAAATAAATAAAAAGAAAGATTAGAGATGGGGTTCCTCCCTGTGGGTGAAGAAATATGAACTGGTTTAGGGATCTTATTTTGTGACCAGTCTTGTAAGGTGCAAAAAGATACTGATCTCTGCCCTGGGAGATTTCTTATCTTACTGTGGATATTCTTTATGATGCTACACCTATAAGGCTCATAAATATTTATGCCCCAGAGGTTAAATCAGAGAGGACCCGACTTTTACATTTGATGGAGCCTTATGTACACACCTCACAGTTGGTACCGGGGTTAATTGTGGGTTGTCACAGAGTGATTGGGGGGGTAAACAGAGGAAGTTTTTTTTTTCTTTAAATACAATTTTTATTAAAGAAAAGTGAGGCATCATAGCTGTCATTTCAATTGTGTTGCTATCTAGCTATACTTATAAGGGTTACAGTCAGCTCCAATGTGTGTGTGTGTGTATATATATATATATATATATATATATATCACACTGATGATGTAAACACAGCACTTGAATACCTGATGTCTCAGCTTCTGGCCTTCAGGATCTGCACATCCCTCTGAAAAAAGGCGTCTTAGGGCTCCCCTAATAAGCGGCTTAAAAAGACCTCCTTGAACCATGATAAAAGAGACAAGGCCTGGACCTTGGCAAAGAATCCCAACAAGCAGAAGACTGGGTTAACTATAAACAACTGAGAAATGCCTGCAAAAGATATTCGGAAGGCTAAAAGGAGCTACTGCCTTAAGCTTCTCCAGTCTTCAGCGGGTGATACAGGGTTTGGAACCACATCAAAAATTTAATTGGGCAAAGGCCCAAGAGCAGCCATTACCGACGACGGCTGAATAGTGCAAACTGTAACAAGTTAGCTACTATTGCTACTGCTTCGATACACAATTTCAGATTCTCCAAATACACTGAGAAATTCAACTAACCTCTTTCACCTCCTCCTGAGGTGCAACTTTCGCATGAAACCCCTTTTCGTCTCACATTAGTCTCCTCCACCGAAGTGCTGCATCTCCTCAAATCAGTATCCACCTATGGATCTGCTGGCCCGGATGGGCTACTGCCAAGCTTCTTGAAGCAGGCAGCCCCTGCCTTTGCTGTTCCTATTGCAAGAATCTTTAATCTTTCCATAATAACCCAAACGGTACCAACATTGTGGAAAACCGCTCGTGTTGTCCCTGTTCACAAAAAAGGGGATACCAAAAATATGTCAAACTATAGACCAATTGCCATTCTCTCTACCCTAAATAAACTTCTCGAAAAGGCCATCACTACTCGGGTCACAAATTACCTGCACCTTAACAACCTTATATTCCCTACCCAGCACGGATTCCGAACAGGACACAGTACCACAACTGCTCTACTTCAGCTGACAAATGCAGTCCTTACAGCGATGGATAAGAGCCTGCTCACTGGGGCTATATTTATCGATCTCACAAAGGCATTTGACCTTGTGAATCACTCTCTGCTACTTTCCAAACTGTCCCGCCTTGGCTTTGACCTGTCATCCATCTCCTGGTTTGATAGCTACCTCTCAGGGAGGTTGCAATTTGTCCAGATTGAATCCGCTGTCTCAAATCTTTCCCCTACCTCTGTTGGAGTCCCCCAAGGATCTATTCTTGGCCCACTACTTTTCTCCCTTTTCATTAACAACTTGCCCTCCTTCCCTGCTCCTCCTCTAATCCTTTATGCCGATGACATGGTGCTTCTCTCAGTGGTAAAGATCCCTTATCAGTAAGAGCACATCTTCAAGCAGACTTCAACTGCTTGCAGGCGTGGTTCTACAGAACAGGCTCCTAATGAATGCTAAGAAAACTGTAACTATGCTTTTGGCCCCCACAAGAATCAGATCGCTTATCCAGACTTATTGATACATTCTCTAGATGACTCCTCTTGAATTCGTATCTCCTTCAGGTATCTAGGAGTCACTCTCGACCCATCTCTTGACTTTAACCTCCACATTGCGGCTACATGTAAGACCGTTTACTCAAAACTTGGTCTTGCCTTTAAAATTAGGTCCTCCCTCAATGATGCTGCCCGGCTTGCTATTACACAAGGATTTCTCCTCCCTGCTCTGACATATTGCTCTCAGGTTTACCTTAAAGCTAGCAAAGGAGCACTCCAGAAATGGAGCACCTGCTAAAACAGTATATGCAGATTTGCTCTCTCCGCTCACAGACTTACCCATCATTGCCTGCTCTACTCAAAACTAAATTGGCTCTCCCTAGACTCGCTCAGACACTATTCTGCAGGCTGTACAATTGATAATATGATCAGAACGGGTCCCCAAATACCTTGCCGAACTATTAACTCAGCCCTCCCAAGCATACCTCCTCAGGGCATCTGCTCAAACCAACTTGAAATTCCCAGATATCTCACACAAAAGGAGAACAATCCTTTGCCATATCTGCCCCCGCTTGAACTCCATTGCCTCCTACATCAAACTCTCCAAATCCCACAAGGCCTTTAAACTGAGTCTTGGGCACACCTATTAGAACTGACTGCTGCTCTTGTGCTGTAACTTGAGCTTTTCTCCTAGCATTTTCTCCTCCCTATGGCACTTACTGATTTCCTAGTGGTCTCCAAAATCTGAAAGTTTCCCACATCCAGCAGAAATCCTATTGTTATAATGCTACTTCATTTAAGTTTTGTTTGCTGTTTGTCGTTTCAATTTAGTCATTGATGTATCATCAGATGAAAATAATTAATGTAATGTTATCTGTTTCTCTTTGTCATTACTGATAATGACTGTACCTGGCTGTATACTGCTCAAATGTTTGTTCTCACCTCATGCTCGTCATGAAATACTCTTTAATGTTGACTCTGGTCTCCCCTGTCTGTACTCTCCGGTCATGCCTGAATATAGGCAACATTGTTGTCTAGTGTACTTACCGTAAACAAAAACCAAATAAATAAATAAATAAATATATATTATGGTAGCACGTAGTGCTACCATAGTTAAGGGTTGAGAGCCATTTACATGTTAAACCCAAAACTTTGCACTTAATAACTCTGCAACCGCTTTGACGGACTTGCCTGAAATTTGGAATACACGATTAAGACCCATACGCCTTGGGATCCGCCAAGTTTCATACTGGTCAGATATACAGCTGTGGAGTTATTAAAGCGTGATCTCTTGGCGTCGTTCACGCTTTCTGGAATTCTATGGTGGCCTATAGGTGCGCGGTTTCTGCTGACCGGTTCAAAATCTTCAGGAGACATGCGGCCAGGGTCCCAGATGTGCCTTTTGAAGATTTTGTGAAAAAATATTAAACAGTTCAAAAGTTATTCAAAAAACAAGTTCCCATTATATGTCAATGGGAAAAGTTAACAAAAAGTTCGACAGTGTCACAAATGCACTTTTTAGTGTCGCAAATGGCCCTTTTACTGTCACAAATCCACCATTTTGTTTTCAGTTAGTGACCAGAAAAATGCTTGCCATTTAAAATTGGGACCCTCTAGCAACCTAATTCTTTTTGTATTCACCTAGTCGGGCCCTGAGGATGCTAGCCATGTCTTTATTTTGGGGTAAAACATCCCAGAAATATGTTTTTCAAATTTCTGGAAAAAGTACTTTCACAAAGTACTGTCGCACTTGCGACACTGTCGAATGCATTTGCGAAAGCTGTCACAAATTGCAACAGTACTTTTCTAGGCTGTGGGAAAATGCCAGCAATTCTTTGGCACCCTGCTGCAAAAGAACAGTTTGGTGCTTTGGCCTGAAATTTGGAGGGAACGCAGCTGACATCTCACAGATTTACCTTTCAGTATTGTTTTGAAAAAATATTACACGGTGGCAAAGTTACAGTACTCTAAAGTTGACACTTTTTCCCATAGGATAACATTACGGCGTCCGACGCATTGCAGCAATCCTTTGGCGGCCTGCTGCAAAATAACGGCTTGGTCTTTTGGGCTGAACTTTGGAGGGAAGACAGCCAACAACCCACAGATGTGCCTTTTAGTGGTCTGGTGAAAAAATATTACAGGGAGCCAAAGTTGTGGCACTCCGAACTTCTCTTTTTTCCCCATAAGATAACATTACGGCGTTCACCGCACCTTTCAGGGCCCGTATCTCGGAAACGGTACGAGATATGGACTTTTTGTCAGAAAAAATGCTTATGGGGGCTAAGTACAAAACTAGCCAGGAAAGTCATAAATCATATGACTTTTAAATTTTTTTTTCTACGTCGTACAGTTCCTGAGATATAAGCAATTTAGTATTCCAACTCCTCATTTTCTGCTCCGAGACCCATTATTATGCATACATTCTTTGTACTCACTGTCTTTCTCTATGCAGCTTTTGGGGAAAACCAGCCTGTGTGCTTACATTACTGTTACCGTTGACCTTTCTGCTTGCAGTTCTGTACCCGTTTCACTTACCGTTCACGTCTACGCCACCATGTATGTAATCCTTTGCGCTTTCATTTGTGCTTGCGTTTCCGTTATTTTTTGCCATTTGTGTCTACAGTAATGTTTCTCTTTCTGCTTCGCTTTGCGTCACCATGCCCATTGCCATTTGCATTTACGGGCACCATGTTACTATGTGACAAGACATCACATGGCGGACCGTTCCCGTCTACGCCACCGTGTGCGTTACCCTTTCTGTTCTCATTCACGCTTGCATTACCATGTGCGCTACTGTTAGTGCTTCCGTTTGTGTTGCTGTTCCTGTTACCATGTCACAAGACATCACGTGGTGGGAGGGCCCCGCGCTCCTGCCGCTGCATTACATTCACTATTTCTTGTTATCATTCTCAAAAAGAAGGGAAATTAAAGGCAAAAAACTCAGTTTAATGCATCAGTTAGGGTTGTTCCACAGCGACAAAAGTGAGAAAATTAGGTGTTAGGGTTGAAAACCCCCCTTGGACCCCCAACCAGCATTGGGGTGCGATTGGGATGTTTGGTCCTAACTCTCACCCCATTCTCCTATACCTCTGCTTCTTTACACATGTGATGGGGTGAGAGTTAAGTGATGACTCCCAATGCGCACTCCCAGTGCTGGTTGGGGGTGGGCTGGGGGTCCAAGGGGTTTTCAAACCTAACACCAAATTTCCTCACTTTTGTCACTGTGGAACAACCCTAACTGATGCATTAAACTGAGTTTTTTGCCTCCAATATATATATATATATATATTTAGTCCCTGTCACCTCCTCCCGCCAACTGGCGACGGGGACACATAGGTGTATTTTTACAGATCTTTTCCTCTTGCACCCCCCCAGGCCCCAGCACACGGCTATCTGAGCATGTGGAGGTACGCATGCACCTTGTGGTGCCAGTTCAGCCCCTTCCACCTCCTGTAACTGTTTGCCACCCCCTCTCCACCTACACTACCCACTGGACCTCCACCTGGTGGGAGCGGAACTATGGGGGGGCACCAACCCACCCTCAGAAGAGGAGAGCTGCCCATTGGCATACTCGATCCTGCTCTGCCCTGCCCCCCACACAGGCACCCCGACGACTCACGGTCATTCTCGAACCTGGGTGCCGGCGTAGCGGGAGGTAATGTGTCCAGCGCCTCAACCCTCTGTGCCACCAGGCCGGCAGCTCCAATATATCTTATAAATATAAAACTAGGCAAAATCATGTAATTGTTACAGAGGTGAAAAAAAAAATAGCGCCTTAAGAAAACATCCTCGCAGACTCTATTTTCCCACATAATCCAGATCATATATATATATATACACACACACACACACACACACACACACACTTATCTCCCCTAGGAGGACCATAAAGAGATCACTTCCTCATCAAGGGACAAAGTCTGGGTCTACCTCTACCAAATAATGAATCCACCTTTACCACTTGGTTCAGCAAGCTGGTAATTCATCATGTATGACAGCTGTTAGGCTCTCCATTTGATATATCCCTAGAACTATTGCCTTCCAGTCAGCCATAGTTGGAATAACTTTGGTTATCCATTTTCAGGTGCTAGCTTTTTTGACTGCCAGTAAATATATTGGTAATAAGATCTTGTGCCAAGAGGTGGAGTGATCTGGATAGAATGAATATAGGGTTATTTCTGCAGTGAGTTCTGTTAGTCTTTCTTGTTATGTTTGAACATTCCTCACATTTCTCTCTATATAACCTTATCTTATTAACCCTTTCACTTCACAGGTTGGGTCCATGGTTTCTGCACTTATTATATATCTTACTGCCATTATCTGTATAATGCTTGCCATTATTTTTTGTTGTTTCTATCCATTGTATTTTTGTAGCACTGCTGTACTGTTCCTCTATTTGTATTATTGTACCCATGTTGCTGTTGTTCAACTGTTCTCTTTTTGTTGTACTCTCCCGGGTCGTGTCTGAAAATAGTCATTTTATGGCTAATGCACCTACCCGGTTAACAAAAACTAAATAAAAAATAAAATAAATATTTGTTCCCCTAAGCATTCCCCTAACTCAGACTGGGGGGGAACACCAGAATGGCATTAATAGCGGGCAATTCCAAAAAATATGGCCTAGATCTGCAACAGAGAAAGTCTTTTGTGACCCAAATTTATTATATACTATTTTAGGAAGAACTGGACTGAAGGATGTTTATGACGACATCACAGGGACTACACCACAACATACTTTTTACAAAGGGACACAATCCACTAGGATAGATATTTTGATTAGTGCCGGAGAGAACGAGGGTGTTGGAAGTCCATATAGCCCCTTTAGAGACGTCCGCTCATGTAGCAGTGAAGGCTTCTAGAGGGTTAGGACAACACATGCAAATGGGTAGAGGGTACTGGAGAATAAACACTTCTTCACTGCAGGAGGAGCCAGTACAGCAGGAGATGTTGGATCTACTAGAAGATAGAAGATTTGATTTCTATATGATGACCCTTTAGAAGGGTGGGAGGACACAAAAAAGGATATTAAGGTACTGATATCCCAGGTTTCCCATAAGATAATACTGACCCAATATCACCAATATTTAAGTCTTAGAGCATGCTGTTTGCGCCTTTTGTTGCAAATGAGGGAGACTGGACTCGATATGATGGAATAGCTGACTGAGGAAAAAAGGCCAAGTTTAGTTACCAGTGTGATAGAGAGCACTTCCTATTAATGGAAGAGAAATTTGGAACCCAAGGGAATAAGACACATTGTCTTTTGGATGAGATGTTAAACTGAGGTTCCATCTGCCTGGATTGGTGGTAGCTCAGGTGGATGTTAAAGATTCCATGGCACTTATCGAAAAGAGTAGGGGAATTTTTTATTTAAAACCAAAAAACAACTTGTGTAATTACATACAAACAAAAAATCAGTTTTGAAATAAAAATGAATCATAAACATACAAAAAACAAACCATAAAGAAATCCTTCACCCAATTCCCTCAGTGTTTTTCCATATTTCATTTGCCCTTTTTTTCTCCCAATCACATTCCCTTTTATATATACAATCTATTTCAGCTTGAAATTTAAACAACATATCCTGCAAAGTTATTATTTTATTTTGCAATATTCTTTGACATCTTGCCAAATTGTCCATTCTAAAACTGCACAAATTACATAAAGTGTACTTGTATTCCACTTTTTCCACGTTTCTGTTAGTTGTCCATATACCAGTACACTATAGCTCATGCTTCTTAGGATATCCATCCCCCAAAAATCTGCAATCTTATCCCAGAAAGTTTCAATGTGTCTACACTTTAAAAAGAGGTGTTCCATATCTTCTCCCACTAGACCATGTTCTGTTACAGGACATATTCTTTCCTCTTTTCTTTTATGTTTCTGATTGCCCTGTACATTTAACTACCCATGGCTACATAACCACACAAAATCTCTCATCTTCTTTGGAATTCTCTCTTTTAATGTACATTCTAATATCTGTTTTTCCTCTGTGATATTCTTTGTGCTAAATATTGGATTTTTGAAAATATTCCTTTCCATAATATCTTTGTAATTCTGCTTTCTGCTTTTAATTAATAACTTGTCTAGGGTTAAACCCCATTGCACCTTATATTTCCTGGCTATTTCCATATATCTGGTATCTCCTTTTTCCCTTCATAATTTCCTTTTTTTTTCTCCAGTGTTTTCCATTAAAATCTTAAACCACCCTTCCGTTAACCTTCCCCATATTTTACCTTTATTCTGTACCATTTATACAATATTAGCAATATAAAAGGATGCTCAAGAAAAAAACTATTGGCTGGACCATGTTTAAACCTTCTTTTATAGGCCTGTATGTGTGACATCTCTTTACTGGGTTCAGTCTTGTACCCCACAAAAGTTGAAAAAAATTCCTAAAATTCTTGTTTGCATAGAAAAGGGTATTGGAAATACATATGCTATATGCAAAAAGATTGGTACAATAACACATTTCAAAAGATGCATCCTCTTTCCTTTGTCATAGACCAGTTTTTCCACTTTTTAACTTTCTGTTCTGCTATTTTATATTTTCCTTCCCAGTTACTTATGTCTGCTCTGCCACTCCCAAATTTTAAACCTAAGAAGGAGAACTCGCCTTCTATTATGTCTAATGTTCCCCACTTTTTACATCCTACGCATCCTAAGGGGTAGATTTTACTTTTGTCTTTATTAATCTTAATCCCCGAATATGATTGATACCGTGTAAAAATTTCCAACACTTTTTCCCCTGATTCTTAATTTTTGACTAAGATCATACTATCATCCACATAAGCACGTTTTATTTATGTCTTTTCCTTCCCACTCAATCCCTTTTATTTCTTTATCTTGCTCAATTTTCCTTAAAATTGGGTCTAGGCTTAACACATATAAAAGAAGTCCCGCTTCCTTATGTATATATAAAGGGATCCCCATGTGTCCATTTATCAAAGGTTTTATCTGGGCCTCATTATATAAAGCTTTTATTAATCGCCTGATACCTTCAGGAAACTTATATTCCTCCAGTACCTTCCACATATATCCATGCCATATAGAGTTGAAAGCAATCTACTTCATATAAATATCCTTCTAATTTTCCCTTATGTGCTGCATTTACTACTTCTCTAATAAAAATTAAGTCATCTATTATATCCCTGACTGGTATGGCACAAGTTTATGATATCTGCACTAATATGTCCGCATATGTTATTATCCTGTTATTTATCAACTTTGCTAGTATCTTATAATATGAGGTTAACAGGCTTATTGGTCTCCAATTATTAAGACAGGTTTTGTCCCCTTTTTTATGTAAAACAATCATTATGCTTATTTTCATCCTTTCTGTCAGTTTCCCTTCCTCCATTATTTGATTAAACACATGCGTTAGCATTGGTGCTATCTGTTCTGCATTTTGTTTAGAAAAATCATTTGGTATTGCATCAATACCAGGAGCTGTGTTTATGGTTGTTTAATTGCTGTTGTAATTTCACCTTCTTTTATTTTTCTGTTCAAAGATTCTGCTTTTTGCTTATTTAAGTTTGGCAACTCATCAATTTGAATATTTTCATTTCCCCTTTCCTTGAATTTTTCCTTAAGGAACTCCTGCACCTGATGCATAACAATTTCCAAACATGTGTGTCCTTTACTACATACATCGTTCTTTTCTCTACCCTCTCTCTGTTGCTATCTAATGGATTTATTTGCATTTTTGTTCCCTGTGTTCCATATTTTTGTTCCATTGCCAAAGATTTTGATCTATTATATTGATAGTTCCTCATTAACCCTTTAATCTCCTCTATTTTCTTTGAATTTTACTGTGTATTTAACCTGATGAGAAAGTAGTTTATGCAGCTGTGCCCTTAAGCTTAAATATTTCACGTAATTTGCTATCTCAGTTTTTTGTGACACCCCTATCATTAGTTGTTTTATGTCATTTTTTGTATCCTCCCACCATTCAATGTTTGAATCATAATTCTCTCACAGAGTTTCTTGCCAAAAATAAATCTAAGATGTTATTATGACAGTTTTTGTCTTGTAGTCTCTCAGTGTTCATATGCCAACACCCTCTCCCAAAGTACATTTTATTCCCTAAATCTAAAACTATTTTAATCCCCATAGGATCTGTAGTTTCCATTGGAACCACTGTCACCTCTTTTATTTTTGACTCTTTTGGAATAAACCAAAAAACTATTCTTGTGGACAGGGTGCCTTTGAAAAACGTGTGTTCTATTCTCTTATTTCTTACTTTATATGCATCCATAAGGCCTCCTGCATTTAAAACGTCTTTTAATTTATGAGTGTCACAAAACTCCTTCTTTGTTTTCCTCCCCAATCTTCTTTACTTAAACCACAATTGAAATCCCCTCCCCATATTATCAATTTTGAGGTGTGTATATATGGTTCTATTTGCTTCATAATTATTCTTCTTTCAGCTTTCTTTTGTGGATTACAAATGTTAATACTTCTTATAGCCATTCCATTTAATACCACATCTATAATTAACACTCCTCCTGGAGATAGATCCATTATTTTTAAGAGTTTAACATCATGCTGAACAAATACAATTCCCACCCCAGAACATCTCTCTTCACCTATTAACCACCAAGATGGCCACCACCCCCAGTTCTTTTGCACTGGATTTATTTCTTCCACAGCATTTAGTCTAGTATCTTGCAGTATTGCTATATCTCCCTTAATTCCTTTTATGATTTGAAAAGAAATCTCCCTTTTTTTGCACTAAATACTGTTAACGATTAAGGTTAAGCAAGATAATTGTTGCATATTTTTAATTACAGAAGGACTGTTTTAAAACCAAACCCCAAACACTCTTCATTGTTATTCACAAATCCTGTCCTTTTTTTTGACACTTGTGTGTCTGTTGTGTCCCCATCTTCAGATGCTTCTGCTTCAGATTGATCTGCACCAACCAATGACTGCTACCGGGATGACTGCAGGGGCTGGTGTCAGGTCTGAAGGACTGGGCATTGATTCCTTAGGAGCGGGCGTCTGGAGCAGTAGGCCCACAACTGGTATTGCTCTTGTCTGGAGGGGCATCTGGTGTGGCCTTATCAGGTATCTGGTCCCTCAGAGGAGGGGCGGATGGCTGGTCCTCATCCAGCGACTGCCCTGTATCTGGCATCAGAGAGCAGGTCAACAGGGTAGGTGACTGGCTAGGCTGGCGCTGGTCTGGAGGAGGGTGCACCTTAGCCTGAGGGGGAGGCGTCCGAGCCTGGGTGACCTCCTGCCTACTGGAGGGTTCTTCTGCCCTTTTGTATTTTTCCAAAGAACTGGGCTTGTCCACAGCCCTGGGCAGGCTTTCCTGGGTCGACCCTGAGGTTTTAAGAGGTCGATGAGCCAGGGAAGAATGGTGGTGTCCCGATGAGGCTGACTCCCAGTGTTTGTCCTGGGAAGAGGCAGGAGTGGACTTAATCATGTGGGAGGGTTCAGACGGCTGGGCTGGAACTGAACTGGATCTCTTACCAGAGGACGATGAAGATGGTGCCTGCTTTGCTGGTGACCTGGGGCAGGATTCAGACCTGGCCCAATCCTTTTCCTTGTGGTGATGCTTCCCCCCTGAAGACCTGGCCTTGGGTGGGGATTCCCTGGCATCAGAGGATGAGCTGGCCCTGATCCTTGCTGCACGGCTGCAAGTTATAGCATTATTTTCAGAGGCAGTCACAGTGCTGCTCTGAGAAAAGCTATTCTGTGTAACAACTGAGCACTGAAAACAATTTATTTTGCATGAATGAATGCGTTCTCCTGAGCCCTGTACCACACTGTGAAACAGGAAGAGGAGCTGTAGTTCCAAGATAGCACTAGGAACTACAACTCGTTTGGGGGACTTTTAAACCTAATTTTTATGCACTGTATGTTTTCCCACTATTGTTTAGCCACATGAGTGGCAATACACTTCTTTAGAGCTTTATTCAGTGAAATCAGTGTTGGGCTATTGCGTGACCCAGAAAAGCACATCCGGGTCACTGCTGTGTATATTTACAGCCCTGCGGCGAGCAATGTGAGCCAAGCAGGGTGAACGCACATTGCCGCACGCAAATACACGCACGTCTAGCACATGTTTTGTGTGTTTGGCATTGAGGCACTGTAAGCAAACCTGACATGAATACCGTGAAACATCAGGTACGGACTACTACTATTACTATACCTAACCTAGTCTGCAATATGGAGCAAACCATTATATCACAACCTGAGGTCTTAGAATTCGCTTGTGTACCCGTTTCACGCCCTATTATGACATTAGATGGTGATATAGGCATGAAGTGTTCAGACTGCTCTATGTACTTATTAGTTCCAGCAGTGACAAACTATGACCCCATATTTGTGTGCGTGAAATGTACATCAAATAAGCAAATGCAAAATAGCATCCTTTGTAGCAAGGCTATTGTGTATTGATGTGCATCGACGCTTTAGTGCGTTACACAGTTCTGCTCTAGAAACAGAAACTATTCTTAAAACAGTCCCCCTCTCTAGAACTACGCATTTCGCATCTATTGAGGGACCTGAAATAAACATTGAACATACATCACGCTCTGACCCCACTGAACCAATTAGTAAATTTACAAATAACATAATTGGATCTGACACTAGAAAGAGGAGTAGAGATGATGATGATGTGGATGACAGTCATGACTGGGCTCTAGTAGAAGGCTCAAGGGCTCATAAAAAAGGTCGAAGAGCAGACCAATTTTGTATTACGACCCAAAATTCATTTTCAGCACTCTCCCGTCTTATGGATCATGATTTAAATAGTGATGACGCTGATGCACATTACGCATCAATTCCAAACTATTCTGAGACCCCGACCCCTATACATGACTTAATCGATTTAAATCAGACTCCCTCCACTCAAATTACCCTAAATCAACCCAAGGTTTCTTCTACTCAGTGTACAACACTAAACAGAGAGGAAGAGTCCTGTTCTGTTTCTTTTAAAACAGCCCCCACCCAAAAAAAAAAATCCCCAAGACTCTTCTATGGATACTTCTGCTACTTTAAACCCCATAGTTTCACCACGACAAGTATTCGTACTAGGGGACTCTATCATAAAACACCTCGACAGGGCTATTTGTAACCCTGATAAAGTAAATTGAACCTGCTCTAGCTTCAGGGGTGCCAAGGTCTCAAATATTACAGAAATGGCTTCTAGTATTCTTGACGGTGCTGGACAAAATCCTTTGGTAATTGTCCATGCAGGGACTAATGACATAAGTTGCACCAGCCCTTTACAGTTAAAAAAGACTTTATAGCCTTAAATAATTTATTGGTAGAAAAAGGTTGTACCATGTGCTTTTCGGAGATTCTTCCATTACCAAGAGCATCGGAAGAGATTACTCACAAAATTAAAAAGACAAATGAATGGTTGAGGAAGTGGTGTCTTAAACAAGAGATCCTATGTATTCCTCATTGGGAAAAATTCTGCGATAGAGACTCACTATTCTGCTGGGATGGCTTGCGCCTGAGCAGAAAAGGGAGTGCGCTGTTGGGAAAAACTCTAGCCTCAACAATAAATAACTGTTTAAACTAAGTCACTTGGGTGAGATTGGACATGTTTCTAAATCTCTTAATAAAGACATAAAGTATGAAACTAGAAGGACTTGTAATATAATTTTGTTCAATGCTAGATCATTAAATACCTTGAACATGCTAGAATTAGAGGCTCAATGTTCCCTTTTAAACCTGAGTATTATTGCTGTCACTGAAACATGGTGGGGCTCGTCTTCAGTATGGAGCAGAGAAATTCCCAAACTTTAAACTTTATTATAAGAATAGGAAAGATAGGGGAGGTGGAGAAGTATGTCTACATATTAGAAATTATTTATTTATTTATTGAATTTTGATGACTGGGTTGGTAGCGAGGGGGGCTCCCTGTACTAGAGGTGGGAGAGTGTTCCACAGTTTAGGGGCTGTAAGAGCGAAGGAATTGCCTCCCTTGTGAGTCTTGATTCTGGGCATTGCCAGTAGGGACCGACCCGAGGTCCTGAGCATTCAAGGGTTAGGCTTAGCCATAATCATTCCTGTTAGGCTTGGTGGGGCCGCCGGGCTCTGCAATTTGTATGTATGGCAGAGCAGGGGATACTGTAGACAAGCCTCAAAAGAAGGCCAATGCAGCTGGGCTACTGAGATGCAGGGGTGGCTTCTTGGTTGACTCATTGGCCCAGATATTCAAAAGAGTTGAGCCATGCGCAATAGGGTTGCGCATGCGCAAGTCCGAAAATGCACCATTCTGCGATATTCAGCTGGAGGCAGTTGCACCCCCCCAAATCACGCTGAGTAACTGTGCAATGATAATGAATGCATGCGCAACTGAAGGGGGAGGAACCACGCATAAATGGTGCAGTGCGATATTTAACAACATGCGCCATGCGCAATAGGGGAGCAAGTGGAAGTTGTGCCATAGCAGAAATGAGCCAAAATAAAAGGGAGCAAAGGAGAGGTGCAAGAACGCTATAGGGAAGCCACATGAGGGCAAAGTCTAGCAGGGAAAACTGGGCAGCAGGGACACACAGGACAGGCCAGGAAAGGGCACCTGGAATCAACAGGCACAGGGGAGCCACAGTGCAGAAGGGGGAAGTACACCACACAGCAGTGAGGCCAGCACAGACAGGTGTTCCCGGTGCAGGGGAAGTAGCAGCCAATACAGCGGTGGGAATACAGAAACAGCTGCCAGGGGGGTGAACACAAGCCAGGGACATGGCCAGAGCTACCATCCAGATGGAGGCCGTAATGAGGGGGGTAATAAGGCGGGCAGCAGGAGGGGCATGGCCGTGCAAGGGCCCATCTGCGGTATACCCTCAACAGGCAGTACCGAGCCCACACCAGCTTTGAGCTGTACAGTGATACTGAGATTGTGGGCCAGTACTGCCTGAATTGGGCAATTCTGAGGTGGCTCTGTGAGCTGTGCAGTGATGTGATGCAGGCACCCACACGACGGAGCCATGCCCTGTCAGTGGAGACGAAAGTGACAGCTTGCATGTGCTTGCTCACCACGGGTACCTTCCAGAGACCAACTGGGGACACCACAGGCATAATCCAGTCAGCCACATCACGCCACCTCACCCAGTTCCTCAGTGCACTGCTGCCATGTGCTGTGGAGTACATCCATTTCCCCAGCACACCAGCAGAGCGCACAGCAAACATACAGGAGTTCCACAGGGTAGCACGTATGCCTGGCATGCTAGGGGCAATAGACTGCACCCATGTGGCCATCCACACACCACCTGGCCCCGAGGGGGCTGCATATATAAATTGCAAGGGCAATGCTAGCATCAACTGCCAGGTGGTGTGCGATGCCAGGGGGCACATAATCAATGTCTGTGCCATGCACCCTGGGGGAGCACACGGTGCCTTCATCTGGCACCAGTCAGCACTGTGCCATAGATTCGAGAGTGAGGATATCCCCACTGGCCACCTAGTGGGTGAGTATGCAAACCACATGGACAATCATAGGGCCTGGAGGGGGCATGGTCAGAGGTGACATCGGTAGTGGCCTACATGGCCTGGGGCAGGGCGATGCTGATCACCAAACTAACCTCCACCCTCTACACACAGGTGACAGTGGATACCCACTCCGTCCCTGGCTGATAACACCCTACCAGCGGCCCGCTACCCCATCGCAGCAACGCTACAATAAGGCACACGCCACCACACGTAATGTCATCGAGCGGGTGTTCGGGATGCTGAAGGCATGTTTTCATTGCCTGGACACCTCCGGCGGTGCCCTACAGTATGGCCTTTCAAAGGCCTGCGGGCTATTCCTGACCTTTTGCATCCTGCACAACATGGCCAACAAACATGGGATAGCCGTACAGGTTGAAGAGGGGGACAGCAATGGGGACAATGAGTACACCAGTGATAATGGTGATGGGCAGCCCCCCCCTTGGGCGATGGGACCCCTGACTGCTCCGGCTGGCACACCTGCACTGGGACACCATCATGGAGGAGCACTTCAGCCAACCTAGGTAAGTCATGGGGCCATGTGCAACCACCAGTAGCTAAGGCACAACCCACAAACATGCATGGACACACACCAGGGGTGCATGCCGTCAATGGAAGTGGCTGGGCATGGAACCACACACACCACCAGGGATGGGTGAGGTCTAACATGCCACATGGACACACACACACACACAATGCACCAGACATGCACAAAGGGTAGGAGGCACACCGACCCAGAACGCCACTCCTAGCCACACACATGTCCACAGACCACAATGCCCACTGCCTGTCCTTGTGCGTGTGTCAGATGCTGAGCATCATTGCACACTGGTGTACAGCGCAATGCAGGCATCATCATGCACACGCAACTGTGGACGGCAGCCGGAAGGGTGTGCAGATGGACTGTGTGTCCGCATGCAGGGCCGAGTACCCACCCATGCAATGCCCACTGAATGACACAAAGCACACAGGGCAGCACCAGACAGTAGTTGCATTGGGAGACAGGTCAGTCACGCGTCACAGTGCCCCGGCCACCACGGATGCATGGGTGGCCCCGCCGAGACCCGCTAGCACTGACAGGCTGACCACTGGCCTCATGGGGTGGCACCGATGGTCCCCCAGGGGTTCCACTGTGTGAACACAACCGTGCTCGCGCAGGGGTCTGCAGCACACCAAACATGCCTGCGCCAGGCGTGCTCGGGATGCCCACAGCTGAACCCAGTGTCAACAAAGAGGGTGTCGACGCATGCGGGAACGGGTGGACAGTGCACTGTATGGTGTCTCATGCGTGGTACGCATGAATGTGTGCCCATTGTGGCCATGACAGCAATGAATGCCTGTATCTGCCTGTCAATGGCAGTAGTCACATCCTCCCGCAACCAGTCCATCCCTGCCAGGATCAGAGCGGTGTCTCTGTTGCGACGTTCCTCTGCCCGCTCCAGAGCCCCAAGCAGTGCATCCACCGATGTTGCAAGCCACATCTGCTGGTTGACTGATGCTTGCAGTAAGTGGGTGTGCTCATCCAAGAGGTCATCTGCCTCCTCAGCATCCTGTCCCTCAGGGTGTGCGCGTCCCTGATGCCCAGCACCCCTTGAGGGTGGGCACTGCACACCAGGACCAGGTCTGGGCATGTCCACAGACAGTGCACTGATGCCGCCCCCTGACTCTGGACCCCCAAGCCCATTTGTCGACTGCTGATGCTGCCCCTCCAGCTGCCACTCACCAGGGCTCACTGGTGCAGCCGCAGTGGCTGCAACAGTCCCACTGTCCTGTACACACACACCAGTGCTGCCCTACTGGTGCTGACAGGCACAGGCTGGGACTGTGATGACACGCAGACCTCCATGGCAGCACCACCTACAGCCATGGCCACGATGTTACCTGCTGTGTGGCCATCCCCTGGACGCCAATCCTTGAATCAACTGATATTAATACCGCACTAGAATACTTCATTAAATCTTTCAACTCTGCATGCGACTTGTATGCCCCAGTAAAAAAATGTAAAATCAAAGCGCTATCAAATCCATGGATTACTGCCAAACTACTTGCCGAGCTCAAGGTTCGGGACCACCTCTGGGCAGTTGCCAGAGACACAGGCTCACCTCATGATACCCTAAAATACAAGCAGGCACGAAATAGATGTACCTCACAAATTAGGCAAATGAAGTGCCTATTTCAAAAATGCCCTTGAATCCACCTGGGTGATGGAAGAGCTTTTGGGACAACATCGAAACATAATGGGTAAACAATCAAAATCATCACCTACCATTATGAAAGTTGATGGATCCACCACTCTTGACCCAAAGTCTATTGCAGATGCGCTTAATAAGACATTCACAGACCTTAGTGCGGTCCTCCCCCCAGATTTCTTCTCGGACTTACCTGTGCCTAGCCTAGTATCACAAAACACCCCTCGTGACAAACCACAATTTTACTTCAAGAAAATCAAAGTGCACGAAGCACACAAGTACATAAGAAAGGCCTGCTCCAAATCCAGAACAAGTAGTGACACGCTAGATCTAAAAATCCTGTCTCTCACCCTGGAAGAAGTAATTCACCCCTTGCAAAATTCTTAATCTGTCACTTTGCAAAGTCAATTTCCCAACAAATGGAAATCTGCCATAGTTACGCCAGTGCACAAAGGGGACAAAACCTCAACAGGAAACTATCGACCAATATCAATACTCCCTCCCTCTCCAAAGCACTTGAGCGAATAGTGGCAGACCAACTCTCTGATTACCTGGACAAATACAATCTACTCTGTAATCAACAGCACGGTTTTAGGAAAGGACGTAGTACAACAACAGCCTTACTTGATTTCTCTGGAGAAGTCCACTCAGCCCCTGGACAAAGGGTGCCAAACAGGTGCAGTCTTTATCGATCTTACAAAAGCTTTGACACAGTCCATCATGGCCTACTTACCTCCCTACTTTCTAGCCTAGGCCTGGCCAAGGTCCTGTGCTTGGGTAAAAGTTACCTGTCCAATCGGTCACAGGCTGTAAAATCTCTAATGAACTCTCCGACTTCAAACCAGTTCTCTCGGGTGTACCACAGGGATCAATTCTTGGACCGCTCCTCTTTAGCCTGTTCCTTAACTCCCTCCCAGATATCTGCCAGGAGAAAATAATCTTATACGCTGATGATGCTGTAATTCTCTCTTCCCACAAGGATCCAAACTCCCTACGAAAAAGCCTGCAACTTGCTTTCTCTAGTGTTGAAAGGTGGTTCCTGGATAGTAAACTTGTGCTAAACCACAATAAAACAAAAGCCCATGCTCTTCTCCAATCACCGAAACACAAATAGGCATACTCCACTCACCATACAAACCTCTGCGGGAATTACACTGGACCAAGTAAATACTTTCAAATACCTTGGCATCACTTTTGACCAAGGGCTCACCTTTGCAACCCACATTGACAACACTACGAAAACAGTGAACCAAGCCTTGGAATACTATTCCGTAACGTCAATTTCTAAATCAAGCGGCATTGAGAATAGCTATACAGAGTTCCATAATCTCAATCATTGACTATGGCCTTATTATTTATGGCTCAGCTACCTCCACTGCTCTAAGCGTATCTCAATCACTCTAAATAAGGCCTGCCAGCTCCTCACGGGGCTCAAAGACTGACTCACACATGTGATCTGTACTATGAATCAGGCTGGTTGAACCTATCAAATCGTCTTATTTATCTCACCTGCACAATGGCAAAAAATCTATCTTGGGACTGACTCCATTATGTATTCAAAACCTACCCGACTGAATCCTGGCTCACGACCCTCCACCAGATCTGAGCGCCAACCTTTCCTGGTTCCGAGATGCCAGACTGCACAGGGACAAAGATCTTTCGCATACAGGGCCCCGACATGGTTCAATGCGCTTAGTCCACCTACTCTATCCTCAACCTCGCTTGAAGCTTTCAAATCCATGCTCTATGCCCACCTCACCACCACTAGCAACTGTGATTGCGCTAGATAAAGACTACTACTCCTCATGTCCATCCTCACATCTGAGGCCTCTTCCTCCCTGACTAATGAACCCTCTGGTACCTCTACTACTCCTGTCTCCCACCCAAACTCACTCCCCCTTTTCCTGTCCCTCTCACTTACTCTCCTGCTCACCACCTTTCCCTCCTCTAGCCTCTTTTGGCGCCTAATGATCACCCTCTCCTGGAAGTTTCCTTAACCTCGAAATTGTCTACTCGCTTGAACCTGTTATAGCTTGTTTTCTATGAAACTTAAAAACGTTACTGCCTTAAACTGTTAATTAGCAAATTTATGATGTAACTTTCCTGTCTGGTTTTACCTGTAATGTGTATCGTGCTTTGTTAAATGTTCTTTGTGACGTGGAACCTTTGTAAAAGAGCCCTGGCTCAAAGGTATTAATTCCTAGACTAATAAACTAAACTAAACTAAACACATGTGTCACTGCCCATGCCATTAGCGATATCATCACCAGTGATGGACCCAGCACCAGCCCAAGTCACAGCATGCTGGCATCCATGGACGCTGGCATGCCGGGACACAGGCAGGGCCTCCTCTGTACCTGTTCCAACAACATCAGTCTGGACAGCCAGGCGGGCCCACTGTCGCACTGAGCCATGTATACCTGTGGAGGTGGAAGGGCCCTCCTCCATCTCCATCTGACTGTCCTCAATGGACAGGCCCAGCACCGCTGACCCATCCAGATGCTCAGGATCTGTAAGGGAAAACAAAGTCGCGTTACTGCATGTTACCTACCCTGCCCCCCCCAATAGACAGATCATGACCTACCATGCAGTGACGGGCTACCACCTGTCTGGAAGCCGCCACCCGGAACACCCTCAATGACACTACGCTGCATACTTCCAGCAATCCTCTCCTTCTGTGGGGTCAGGTGTACCACCTCCAGCTGTCCCCCACCTGTTGCAGCTTGTGCTGCCCTGATGGCAGCCACCTTCTCCTTTATCCTCCTCCTGTCAGTGCCCATCTTCTTCTTGCACTCCTGCATGGAGTGCTGGTGGCTGCCATGCAGGTTCACTGCACGTGCCACCTCTTCCCATGCAGCAGCACGGGCCTGTGGTGTTCCCTGCCATCCACTGAGAAGCGGCTCCTGATCCAGTTAGGCCTCAAACAGGGCAATGGTCTCGGCCTTGGTGAAATTAGGCCTCCCCCTCCTTCCACCACTGTGTTCCTCCTCTCCCACAACTCACTCGGTCATTATTTAGCCTGTAAGAATGACAGTTGTTACCTGTGACTGTGCAGTCCCATGCATGTCCCAAAATCCACAGTCCACACTCCCAAATAGCAAGCAACTCACCAATAGACTGCAGTAACTGACTATGGCCAGTGCAGCCCAATGTCGCACTTTTATAGTGCAACCCATGCAAATGAGGTTAGGCGCAACTTTAAGTGGATGCAAATTGCAGTGCTGCACCATTGAATGGCTGATTAGCTGTTTTGCATGTGATGACTGAACATCACGCTGTTATGCTTTGTGCAATTGTGTTGAACGTGCTGAGCCAAGGGCACAGTTCTGTGACATGAGCAGTACACACCTCACTGTGCATGCCCGGGTTGCTGACGCAGGCGTCTACCGCACTGCTGACGTGCTGTGCATGGGAAGCAATGCAGGGAATGGCCACCATTGTGCCAGTGGTGCTACAGCGATGTGCACCTGTATGGCGCTGTGGCACTGGGCCATCATAGGCGTACTGGGGAAACAGAGCGGTAGGCCGCTACTGGAGGTAGCACACAGGCATCCAATTACGCTACATGCATTGGGTTCCAATGGTGCTGTGCCTGTCCGTGCGCCACAGACCCTTGACCCTGTGCCCAACCTTTACGCCTTAGGTGCCATGCGTCAGGCATGGGTGCACCACTATCATGCTGTTCGGTGACAGCGCAATAGGGAATGGCAGCGCTATACCGCACAGCATCTGCACATGGTGGAGCCGCGCTGAAGAGCGCCATTTTGAGCCGACTGAGCAAGTGGAATGGCATGGAGGAGGGCTACACAGTGAACCCAAGTTGAACTGGCCAACCTGGTGGCCATTGTAGAGCCACTTTATGGCCCACTGTTTGGGGAGGCACCCCTGGACAGGTCCAGGAGCCAGGTGTGAGAAGAGGTGGCCAATGCCCTGGAAGAGGCCACAGGAAGGGGGCGGATGGTGAAGCAGTGCCGCCACAGGTATGGCGACCTGCGGAGGAGGGAACCGGACCTGCTTGCCCACCTGCGGGGATGTGCCAGGAGGGGCACGGTGCCACGGCCAGGTAGGTGTTACGTCCACACACCTTTATCTTCCACATGGGTATCATGGTTGTATGTGTCCGGAACATGGGGGAGGGACCGTCCGGTGTTGGCTGTGGTGGTGGTGGTGTTATCAAGGTGTGGGGTGGGTGGGTCTGGCTGGGTGCGAGTGCACACACATGGGGGCAGGGGGACTTTGCTACAGGATTGTACTGATGTTCCTCTCTCCATGTTTGCACCACAGGGCCAGAGGAGAGGCATCTGGCCAGGGAGCTGCAGTGCCAGGAGGAAGACAGGGCCACTATGAGGGGCGACAGTCAACAGTACCTGAGGGACCGGCCTGATGATGGTGAGTGCCATACCTCCATGATTACTATTGCATGCTGTGTAACAGGGTGGGCAGCGGGGCATGGCCACCACCCATTGACACCACTGCCATGCACGCAACTTGTTACAGTCAGCACTGTCCAGTGGCACTGCATGTCTGGGAGTGCGTCGATGGTGGTCCATGCGTGCACCAGGTACATGGCGTGCCACTGCCTTTGCACCACATAGCCATGTCACTAAACAGCCACGGTGGTGCTGTGCATGACTTGGCCGATGGTTGTGTGCAGCGGTCCGCATGGCTGTATGCACCTGGGTGGGCAGTTCTTGTGGACGTGATCACTGTGGTTGGTCACACTCCATCACAGAGGCATGTCCCACGGCCATATGCCATGCACAGTTGGTGGGCTGTATGGGGATGTGCATTCACACCTATTGACTGTGCTCCCTTGTCCTAGGTGTCTGCCAGCTGCAGGATTTAAGGGAGGCATTGCGGGAGATCCTCAATGTGGCCCAGGCTTCCTTGGAGATCCTGCAACGGATTGACCAGCTTGGGATCCGGAGAAGGCACCGGATGCAGAGCAGCCAGAGAGGGGAGCAGGGCTCTCGTTGATCATCCCTCTGCCCCGATATCCCCTACCCCCTCTGGACCCACCCTCACACCCCTCCTTTCCTGTCCCATTTGTTCACCCCTGCCCCTTACCCACCCCCACCTTGTTTATGGCCCCCCCCCCAACTTTGTACATAGTTTTGTAAATAGTTCCTTTTGATACGTTTTTTGAGTACAAATCTTTTGATATGAATACTGTGGTGGTCTCTGATTTGCAGCGGGCTATAGGTGCTCAGCTGCAGTGGTGTGCATGGCATCAGGGGTGGTGCAGTCATGGGTATGTGTCTGTGGGGAAGTGACTCTGGTGTAGGGGTAGCTATCAGTCAGTGTCTGTGGTGTGTGTGTTGTGCCCTGTGCACTGGATGACTGTGTGCAGTGGTCCATGGTGCATGTTCTGTGTCCATGGTGCCCCTGTCAGCCCGTCCATGGCCTGTGCAGCTGACACCCTTGCATGTCTGTGACCTGCACGGTCTGCTGGCATGTCAGTGGTGGCTGTCCACGCAGGGCAGCCACTGTACCCATCACAATGCTGGGTTGCCTCCTGTCACTGGTGTGGAGCATGTCTGCCTCGGGTGATACTGTGGCCTCCGCAGTTGTTGTCCCACCTCCATGCTGTGGCTTGTGCATTTGCAGGGGATGTGCACCACTGTCTGTGACTTGTGCTCCGGACAAATGATGGTGGCGTACATGTCCACAGTGCCTGCGCAGGGTGGCTGGCACTCCTGTGCCATGGAGGACTGCAGACTGTGTGTACATTGTTTCCATAGGCCCACACTGGGGGCTTGGTTGCCCCGCTACTGCGTCCCTGTGTTGTTGTGCCCTCGGGTATGCATGGGTGTTTGTCCATGCACTGTGTGGCATCCGGTGTGGTGCATGCTTCCACGCGCACCACTGTGGGTGTCTGCGTTGGCTGATGTGGCCAGTGCTGGGTCAGGGCGTGTCCTTGGGAGGGTGTGCAGGGTGCTGTACCACTGGTGGTGGTGTCCAGGGCATGCCCTGTCCCATGTGGGGTACCTCGTGTGCCAACGCATGGTTGGTCTCTCAGCTGTACCTCGGGGGGGGGCTGTGCGTGGTGGCACTGTGTATGCCGTCGTTGCATCACTGTGTGCTGCCACCCACTGATGGGTGCTCGTGGTGGGTCTACCTTGCATGGTTCTGTGCTGCACAGGGTTGCATTGCCACAGTGGGGGTGGTGGCATGCATGGGGTTTCCTGCAATGGTGGACGCTGCTCCAGGGCAGGGTGTCTGGGGGTCACAGTGCAGGGTTTGCTCTGCATTGGGGGGATGGTGTGGCACGGGGTGATCAGCCCTCCTTGTGTGCCAGTCACAGCTTGCCAGGGGGTATGATGAGGGACCATGGCCCGGCTGTGGGTTGGTTGCTTGTCTCCATGGGCCAGTGGTTATTCCAGCCCTCCCCCAGTTGTGCAGTGCATGGGGGGTGTGGGGGGACGATGTCTGTTCTGCTGTGTGTTCCTCTTCCCATCTGTGGCATGGGTGGTGGGCTCCTACATCCCTGGTTGTGCAGTTGCATTGCTGCCCTGCTGCTGGGGGGCATCCCTGGTTGCGCTATGGCACATCAGATCTGCTCAGCTTCACCTCCCTAGTTGTGCTATGGTGCAGGTGGTGCGATATTCAGTCATCGGCTGTAGGCACAGGTTGGCTGGTTCAGTTTTTGAATATCGTGCCTCTTGCGCATGGGCGCAATGGACTTGCACTTGCTCCTGCTATTGAGCACTTTTTGGGCACAGTTTGAATATCTGGGCCATTGTTACAAACCTCATGACCTTGTTGTACAGGACCTGAAGCCTGCTAACCTCGCCCTTTGCCATGCCCTGGATTATCAGGGCAGCATAGGTTAATGTGGGTAGGAGGACACTGGAGGAGATTGCTTATCTAGCCTCTGGGATAAGTTGTTTTTCAGCCTGTACATGGTGCCAAGTCTGACGTGGATAGATCTTGTTACCTGGTCAACGTGGGGCTTAAAGGTGAGACCCTAGTCAATAGTTAGCCTTGTTGAGGGGGACAATCATGATGGGCCTTGTGCCTTCTTTTATCCAGTACAAATCCAGTAAGTTTCTTTTCTAGGAGGAAGGTCTTGAGAGCATGGGCCCTTCTGGCGTGAGTCTTCTGGCTGAATTTTTGACAATGCGTGCAGGTGTCAGGCTGGTGTTCTGGACCTAGGCAGAGGATGTGGCCGTCTTTGGCCGAGATCTGCTTCCCACATGCACACTTTGACTTTTGCCATGGTGATGAGGGTGATGACATAAACAAGACAATGATAATTAGGATTTCTGAAGAATAACGACTGATCTAACGTTCGATGGCTGTCGACTGCTAAGAGAGGCATCCGTGGATCCAAACTACATGGGTCGATGATGGGAAAAGAACTAAGGTGGTGCCAGGAGACTGCCCCCTTTATACCATGTCTGACGTCAGGCGGAGCCAACATTGGGGGCGGTCCCCTGCCTCAGACTGCTAGCTACAAGTTTTCCGTAGGGTCCTGATGTTTGACAGCTTCAGCCCTAATGGTATTGCCTGCTCCAAGAGCTCCACCCTCGAAGACAGATTGTGGAGACACCGCAGGTGTTAGAGGTAGACGGGAAACTTTTGAGTGACCCTTTTTCTATGCATGAGATAGAGGACACTGTAAAGTCATTATCAAAGAGTATGGCTCAAGGTTTGGATGGTATTCCAACTGATTTTTGCAAAATGTTTTCAGAACAACCGATTCCTATGCTGTATGAATTGTATTTTGCTATTCCTCATTTGGGCAAACTGGGACACAGCATGTTTGAAGGTATTATGATTTTTTTTGTTTAAATCAAGGGACCTAGAAGAAATACAAATTTGGAGGCCATTGAGTATTTTGACAACGATTATAAAATACTTGCCAAAATGATGTCAGGTTGGCACGTGTCTCACAGAACTTGCTCCTTGAAGCTCAGATGTGTGCAGTGCCAGGGAGGACTATTAATCAGAATTTAATTTGTATTTGTGATATTGTTGAACATGGGCTTCAGTTGAATCTAGAAGGGTATGTATTGTCAGTGGACCAGGAAGCTACATTTGATGCTATAAAGCATGAATATATATGGCAGGTGCTATATCATTTCGGGGTTCCACGGAGTTTTGTTTCTCCGATTCAAGTTCGTATTTTGCCAGTGACACATCAGAGTGGTATCACCTGTAGTAAAACTACTGCATATGCAGATGATTGCATATTGGTGGTAGCAACTCTGGATTCAGGAGAAAAGACTATTGATGTTTTTTTTTTTTTTTATAGTTACTTATTTTCTCCTCCTCAGAGTCCTCTGCTGCCCCTCTGACATCCCCCTCCCGCACGGATATCAGGTATGAGGCCCCCTCCCCTGAACCCAATGACTTACCCTTTATGGCAGGGGGTGGGGAGTGACTCGACCCACCAGACCCGGATGAGTATTCGGAGAGGTACCTTCCTGGACCGTGGCAGTGGGGGACCATTGTCATCCTGCAGAGGACTCCCATTTTCACTTTTTTTGGCTTCCCACAAGGACTGTGGTGTGCAGTGGTGCCAGCAGCGTCAACACGCACCCTCCCGTGCACACCCATGCCAAGTGCCTGCCACAGTCACTCGTCCTCAGTCTCTAGCACTGACGTGCCACCTCCCAGCCTCTGCTAGGGGGCAGGCAATCCTCGAGCACTGCTAATCCCCCCCTCCCCAGAGAAGGAGAGCAGTCCTGAGGATGCTCAATCTTTCTCCCCCCTGCCAACCCCCGGTGGCCTATGCTTGTTCCCGAACACGGGTCGCCGGCGTGATGCAAGGTAAGGTGCCCAGGGCTATTGATGTTTTTAATAATCATACTGAATGCACAGGGAGTGCCATAAACACAAGGAAAAGTGTGGCTTTAGCATTAGGTAATCCTCCTCTGGTTGATGAGTTTGTTATTCCAGTAGTTAAGGGACAAGAGAAGATTTTAGGGATGCAGTTTGGAAGTTCTGATGATGCACAGAGAAACTGGATGGAAAAATGTAATGAAGCATATATCAAAATTCAGAGGTGGAAATCATGGGCCATGACCAAAACGAAAAGGGTGTTCTTGTTAAAAAACTTTTATTGTTCCAATGTTTGTATATGTATCGCATATTCTTCCTTTACCTTTAAGTATGCAGGTGAATATTTTGGGATTGTTTTTCCAACTCCTGTGGGGCAGTAGGCTGAATCCAGTCAAACGCTGTCGTATGTATAGGGCAAGAAAAGAAGGTGGTCTTAAGATTCAGCCGGTAGTTTCCTTTTTTTATACCAGCATTCGACCTCTGTTGATGGGTGGGGAAGGAATAGGGATAGGAATTATGGGGTTATGGAAACCTGATTTTCTCACAGCATGGGGTAAGGGGAAATGGAGTAGGATGAAGAAGACCTTGCCTAGACATGTGCAAGTATGTTTAAAATATGTTAAACTATGGAAGGTGGAATTGAGATGATTTCAGGGCACTGCAAAGAAACAAGTTTTATGCTAGCACTATGGAATATTGTTATTTTGAAAGCCCGGTATTTTTAGGAGGATCTACTGTGCATTGTAATCTTTCAGTGGAATCTATGCTAGCGGCCAGAATCCCCGGGAAAATGTAGGATACCATGTGGGCTTTGTGGCCATGAAAAACTTAACGTTAGGGCAACTCATAAACATGAGGCTTTAGGAGAACATGATTGTTTGGATGCAGGATGCATACGGAAGCATCATCTAATTTTTAAATGACTTTTATTCATCATTTAGGGGGCAGCCTGATGCGTTTTGGAATACAACTTAGTTTGCTCAAATGAATTGTGACATCTTATTGTATGGACAGATACCTGTGGAATGGAAAACGTGGAATAAAAGTACCATTTATGTACTGTTAGCCTGTTTTAAATAGACAATTTGGCATGTAAGATGCCGAAAATTTTCGAAAGGGGACTCAGTTCCTATTAATGATCTCTTGTTTAAATTACAGGCTGAATTGGATGTGATTTATCAAAATGAATTGTGACATTTTGGGGAGGTGATGTGTGCTCATTTCTGGAATGGTACGGATTGGGTGGGGTTAAGTGATGTGTGGGATTCCGTGTGATTTTTTTGTTGTTACTGTGTAGTTTTTACTGAAGTCACTATCCTTTATAGTTTAATAGTTTTTGGGTGTTGGCGGTGGTACTGATATTTTGGAATGGCTGTATTTGTTTTTTGAATAAAAAATGCCCCTACTCTTTTTGAGAAGTACCATGGGATCTTTAACATCTGTCTGAACTACCACCAGAATAGGCAGATGGGACCTCGGTTTAAAGACTCATCCAAAAGATGGCACCTCGGGAGTACAGCACGCCCCCCCATGTTGCACTACAGTGTCAGTATTGGGATTTAACCCAAGTGCCAGGTGTGGGGATAGAACTGCAGCCTCCTGATCTTCCAGCCTAAGAGGCATGTGCAACCTGCTGAGCCACTGACACTGACAATTATTGATTGAGCTCAATCAGTAATATATCAAATTCTTATAAAACCGTACCTGAACATGCCCATTACCAGGGCAGCAATGCGTGGGACACTCATTGCAGAATAACACTGTCTCACACGCATAGCTCAAGAGCACTCTGATTGGTTGGAACTGCCCCCTTGATCTATAATATGAGCCAAAGAAGCCAGCCCAGTAACGCTGAGGTGCTGGTAGCCTTACCTCATTCTGCACCAAACAACCCAGGTTCGGGAATGATCTCGGTCGCGGGTGCCAGAGGAACGGGGCGCAGCAGGATCGAGTAATTGTTCTCCCTCTCCCTGGTGGGAGAAGGGTTGCCTGCCCGTAGTCCCGCCGTCACTAAATGGAGGTTCAGTGATGAGCACAGGTTGTATTGGGTGACCAGTAGGGTGGGGCATCCCGCTAGATGTGTGTGCCTCCACGTGCATATGTTACATTGGGGACATGCGGGAGTGGGATAGGAGAAAACCTGGAAAATCCCATAAAATACTATTTAAAAAAAATATATATATGTATGAGCCAGAGAATAAAGTTGTGCAGAGGTCAATAGCAATGTCCCCTATCTACTGGCTAGGGGAAAGCACCATGTCTGAGCTCTGTGTTCAGTTATGACTTCCCTGATGCAAATATGTGCACCAACACAATTACTGTACTTGCATATTAAGATTTGTGATGGGCTATGTAACATTCTGCTCCCTTACATTTAGCTTGGGAGAATGCCCCTGTTCAGTAAACTTAGTCGCATAAAATGTGACAATAATATTAAATCATCCTCACTGTTTTGTGTCCTCGGAGTCAGAAGCTGTCTGGTGCCCCATCATACGAGTACTGGATTGCAGATTGCTCTCACTCAGTAACTTGCTCAAGTGTTACACATGGAGCAAAAAGATGCTGTGATCTACTCTTTTCATAGCTAGGAGCTGTAATTGGTTATTGATAAAATTCTTGTAGTTGCTGTGGCAGGAAGCGTGAGCGACTGCACTACAAATTAAAGTGACAGGCTGCACTTTCTACTCACGGGATGTACAGAGCTCAGACTGCGGCCTGCTCCATGTGGCCAGGAGATGGGGGGGGCAGAAGCTCATTGGCAAGAGGAGCGCCGCTCTGGTGGCAGACGTAATTGCCCCGAGGGGCTTGGGAACAGGAGGCGCAGTGGCTGGGACACTGTCATATAGTGAGCCGCATTTGAGGCAGTTAAACAGCGCACGATCAGAAGTGGAGGGCAGTGAGAACCCTCCAACAGCTGAGCCACACCATGGTTTCTACTCCTGTGGGGTCTTGTGATGCAGATCCAGGTGTGGGTGCAGTCATTTGAAGTGCCCAACTGGGTCATATGTCACCTAAATAATGCCGGCAGGAGACATAGGCAAGAACAGGGTGGGTGCTCACTATGGGGGACACAAGAAGTCTCTCCGTGGCTGCTGCTCCCAGCCCACAGTGGCTTGATATGAGCTGCGGGCAGAGGCTGACTCTGTGTGTGTATGTATGTGTATGCACGTGGGTGTGTCTGTGTGTGTGTGTGTGTGTGTGTATGTATGTGTATGCACGCGGGTGTGTCTGTGTGTGTGGGGGTACTGAGCATAGAAGGTGGGACTGTGTATCATATATTATATCATATCATACTTTATTTGTAAAAAGCGCCTTTCTATCGATCAAGGCACTTGTACATAATTAAAAATACAAACACAGCAGTAATTTAAAACAGATCACAGCAATTCAATGCAACAGCAATTTTCATAAAATCTGTCTCAATAAATATTAGATTCAAAAACACTAGGCAGAATCTGGAAACGCCAGGCTAAATAAATACGTTTTAAGTGCTGTTTTGAAGCTCTGGACGGTCAGGCACTCTCGTACCCAACGAGGTAGAGAATTCCACAGGGTAGGAGTCGCAATCGAACCCTGGGAATCTCCAGCAATCCCTTGTCAGGGGAGTGGAGTGGGCGGAGGAGGCAGTAGGGACAGAGGAGATCTTGCAAGTAGGGGGACCCAGTATGGGGGTATAAGAGTATGTGGGTACCTGAGCATGAAGGGCGGTCTGGGGGGCGGGGAGTGCACAGAAGCTGGTTGGGCCACTATAAAAGCTGCACTGAGAGCAGCTGCATTTGGACAACATCGTTGAGGGGATCCTTGGACATCCTCACAAACATCAGCAAAAAAGGACAGGAAACAAATGATATGAATTCAAAGATCAAAATGGGCAGTAAATTACAAAAACTATCACCACTAATGCACTGCACAATACCAGTATCTTTAAACTGTGTCAACATACCTCTTTTCTTGTACTTGGCAGCCATCTTTCTTTTCTTCAGCAAACATCAGGCTAATGCCTGTCTTATGTAAGTCAAGAGTGTTTCTGATCCTGCAACACTCTTACCTGCGAGACTTCGACAAGGCCAAGTTTAAGTCCAATGCATTTAATACATATTTTGACACAAATAATTATCATGAAAGATTCAAGCATTTCCACACCTTTTCCACTTCAAATCTCACTTTCTAAGTATCTATGAAGTATATTTTCATAGAAATTAACGTTATAAAATTGATCGATAGTTTTCTGTGTCCTGATTGACTGAGAGGTGCCTCTGGCCGTGTCTTTATCAGGGCACATTGTGCCAGCCGGCACCTCTTCAGCCAGCCAGGACTCACCACAAGACAGATATCGCTGTGCAAACATCGTGCAAGTGCCAACCTTTGTACCGCAGTGAGCGACCGAGTGAGTGAACTGCAACTATCCCTCCCAACTGTAAAGCTATACCAGAGTGCAGTAAATTACCAGACCCAATGAAGTAAAGTAACATTTTTATAATTAAACTCTGACCACTGTTTCCTGCAGCTGAGAAAGAGCTGCCAAACACGTGATTTTCTTTTTCCTCTTTTGCTACTGCTTCTCCGTTACAAGAACTGTCCTCGCGACCATTCTTTCATCTCGGCTCTCACATCCGTTTGTGGCAGTTGCGGTCAGCGATTTCCACCCCCCCAAAATCCATAAACCTACACAGACATAAAAGAAATTGAATAATAAAAAATAATCTGCCACTGTACCACAGAACACAAGTTACATTTGAAAACTGGAACGAAACGGCTCTGTACGGCAGCCACAAAGGGACATACATGATCGCTCCGACTTCAGCGGAATGCTCAGTGTAAATCAAATACAGACAAAGATTCAGAAAAAAAAAAAAGGACAAAATGATTTCAGTATCTTGGGGGGGCACACACAAGAAGCATCACAGAGCAGCAGATCTCAGACACTCTCTCTCCTACTTAGAGTTAGCAGTCAGTGACTCAAGACATAGACAAAACTAAGAAATGTGATGGAGGAAAAAACCCTAAAATAAGCATACTGTATGAGATTTTGAGAGTTGCTGTGTGTGGGTGGGTGGATGGCTGGGGACTGGAGGGATATACAGACACCAACCTCTGTAGTGGCTATTAAATAGCTTCCTTCCAAGCCAATGACAAGGACTACTTTTGGTTTTTTTTTCTCCTGATATGACCATTTTTTAACTGTCTTTATGTGCACTTATGTAAATTTTTTAACTAACTTCTATACAAGGGGACCTATTTTATAAGCGCAATAAGGCACTACGAGGTGCGGGTTATGGCCTGATAAGAGCACGCTCAGGTGCTAAATGCACTCAGTGCAAGCACCTCATGCCTCATTAAGCACCTGGGGCATGCTCTTATCAGACCATAACCCACATCTTGTCCCGTCTTATTATTGGCAGAACCAAGGATTGCTAAGGGTTAAAAAAGCTCCCTACTGTGAAATAAAACAAACAGCTATCTTGTGTCCTTTTACACCAAATCACTGCAAAACTAGCCATTTCCCCCTTTAAATAGCGGCATCACTACTCCTGCCTGGAGGTAGGTAATTTAAATATTCATTTTTCCAGCATTTTACTACTCCCAAAGGGCTGTCCCATGGGCGTCTATAATGACATTTATTTCATTTTTATTGACCAGGTAGGAACACTAGGTAGAGACTGACTGTTTTCAGATATGATGGGGAGAATTTAGCTCCTCTGGTAGCCTTGCATCTGCTCCTGTCTCAAGTTACCTCCCACTGTTAGCTACATTCCTTTGTAAATTAACCCATTCACCACTAACTTTAGTATACTTTCTTGTGGGAACTGATAGAAAACTTTCCAGCAGCACAGAAGGGAGTGTGTACCACACAGGAAGCCTAGCCAGTTGTAAACAAAGCAAAATGTAATTGTGTGTGTGCAGTAGGCAGCACATGTCAGGTGAGGGGGACAACATGGCAGGCATACAAACATAAACAAAAACAAAGAAGAAACTGCGCTCTTTTTAACCAAATGCTGTACTGTAAAACAGAATTTTAAACAGCTACATGCTCAACAGATCAGACAGAAGACATCTCCGTGGTACTGCCATTTTTTTATGTAGTACTGCTGCTTTCAGCAGGAGGCAGAGATATGTGCCACAGCACCAGTTAGCTTAAAACATAAAAGACTAAGGCCCTGTCCACACTACACCCCGAAAACCCCTCTGTAACATTACAGAGGGTCCAAACCATTACTGCAATGGTTTGCGTTTACACCTGTAACACTACAGAAGGCATTTTTGTAACCGTTGTTGAAACCACATATGAGGTAGTTTCAACAACGGTTACGAAACTGGTTCTGCCTCTGTAACGTTACCAGTTGTAGTGTGGACTCTCAAAGAGGAATAGTTCCATGCTTCAAGACAGAACCTTAGTAAACTCAAAAGAAAACGCATAACTACAGGGCTAGACATAATAACCAAAGTGGTACATTTCCTTCGGAAATGGGAGTCTCACAGTTTACATTTCCTGGGCCACTATTACATTTCCACAATGGGATCTGTTAAAAAAAAGCAGCAAAGCAATTCTGAAGGAGACCAATAAGATGTGGCCGATTGTGTTTTTTTTTTACTTTTTATTTATTGATTTTATGAGTTTACAATAGATGCTATAAAACCATAATGGAAAAAAATGAGTGGTATGCAGACCTCCAGACCTTGTGTACAAGTCTGTTACAGATGATTGCAAACTTCAAACATGCAGTAAATATTCTCATAAGGAATAAAAAGCCTGCCAGACAGTTCACGTAGGAGTAAAGTTTGACCAGATTAAACTGTAGGTCACTGACACTCTCACCAATATCAAAAGGTATGTATTAAGACACCAGTTTATCCAATCCCTAGTTGGATTATAAACTATTGGAGGAGCTGATAAGTCACGAAAACATGGGTGGAAATGATATATAGATGTCCTGGGCTCAATTAAGCTATGCTATAAAACCCACAGACCTAGGTATGGCTGAAACCACCCCTGTAGGTGATCAGGATTTCTGAAAGAACTGCATTTAAAGTTCACAGAACTGAGCAGTATGTAAGTACACAATTTTTACCATGTCCCCTAAGCCATATAAACCGTCTTTAAACAGAGCTGTTAAATAAAGCAGCACATGGCTAACCTAGGGTACAGAGCATAGCAAAAATATAAGTATTCAATCAAACACACGTGGTGCAGGTAAGGGGATACATGTAACACCTGGCCGGCGCCACCCCCCAGTGTTACACCCCTGCCTACTACCCTGAACATAGGCTAAGGGGGTTGGGTTCGCTAACTTATAACATTTTTAAAACCTTTGCTCAGTGCCTCCACTCAGGGTGCTTTATGTGGGTGAGATGGTACTGGGTGTAGCCCCCTGAGCTGCTACACCACCCACGGTGACCAGTTACCTTCCCTAGACATGCCCCAATACACAGTTCCCCACATTTCCACCTTTTGAATTAAAGGCTCTCTCTAATAATATGCTCACATGAGATTTTAAACAACAACAACAACAAGATATTTATTTTGGGGGGAATAAAGGAGCTAGAAAAGGGAAACAGGAGGAGTAGAGGTTATCTTACCGTATTTACACTCATACAGAGATCATTTTTGATTTTGCTGGTGAACCCTCCAGCTGAGTGGCTACATATTAACAGGCAGACATAAATCACATTTTACCATTCGACTTAAGACATCCAGAGCCCTGGCTATCTAGCTGCTGATAAATCAGATGTTAAACACAATTATTAATAATACTCACACTGGTACCAGTCCCAGATACAGCAGAAACCCCACAATCTCATACCATACTGGTTAAACAGATACCACAGTCCAAGATGTTGCAGGCCTGATGGAGTAGCAGCTGGTCGAGGTGGCTGGCTATTAATTTGAGGGTGGGGGGCAACTTGGAAACAGATGTGTGTAAAGCAGCAAATTACTATTTACAACTACAGCAGGGATTGCCCTGCACTAGCAGACAAAGCAGGGATTGCCCTGCACTCACAGACTTCCGAACATTCCTGAACAAACTATGTGGATCTTGCATCCAGAAGATTCAGCACAATACTTGAAAGTCCCATCCAAAGCAATACTGGTGATACTTTCGTCAAGCATCCTATATGCAATTCAAATACGGTCACATCCAGTACTTTATATACCAAAAGACATCCATCCAGAGTACATTGGCAATGACACTTTCATCAAGCATCCCATATACTTTAGTCACAGGCAGATGCAGTCCAAGAGATACTGGCTGCAACTTCCAGCTCGCTGCACAATTTATATGTACACAAAACACTACCAAGCAAGCAGATGGTCACCTCAGGAGACTGAGCCTGGCTACCAAGGCATTCTTCTCTAACTCAAACACGGATTCAGATCGAACCCTGCTAGGAAATCACACTCCCAGCACAGCACACAGTTCACAACATGGGGAATTTCTCAGCGCTCAGTCCCCACAAGCACTCACACATTTATATGTAAAGGTCACTTACTGTACCAGACCACAGAGTTCTGAGAGGCCGATCGCAATTCTTCCCACTTTCGGTCTTCTTCAGGTTAAGTCGGGTCCCAAAATGACTTCTGCTTCTTCTCTCCTCTGAAAGCTCGGAATTGCTGTCTGAATAATTGCTCACTGATGAATGCAGGCCAACTTTATGGCCTCACACGCGCTTTCCGCGTGAATCTACTGCGCACAACAGCTGCACAAACACTCGGGGCAGTTCCCCCCTCAGCTTCCAACTTCAAACACAGTTCTCTTCTGCCCCAAACCTTAGGGCACTTCAGTATCAAGGTTCCTCTTCAGAATCTCTGTCTGAAAAGCAAGATTTCCACTTCAGAATCTCTGTCTGAACACTTGGTTGCCCAATATCTAGGCCACAATGACTGCTTTCCTTTTTCACCCATGTTCAGATACTTGATCCGAGAAAACACAGTCCTTTTATCTCCCCTCAGGAGAGCAGATGAAGGACAGGCCTTTTTCAGGCCTCCCGCACGGTTCCCACGCTGCCCCCAGGGGCAGCAGCCCCATGAGCTGCTCACTCTTCCAGCTCCATGCTCAGACTGACTCTCCCAGCAGACAGTCCGGGCCTTTCCTCCAAATCCAAACGGTTGCAGTTGGCTGATTCTTCTTGTCAGTCACAACAGGCTCCCTCTATTGGCAAAAGAAGGCGCCATGGTCCAAACTACATTTCCCAGAGGCTCTCTCCATACAAGCCCCTTGTGGCTGGCTCCATTTGAGAGTCCAAGTGCTGATTTGCCAGCAGGCTCCATTTTAAGGAGCCCTTCCCCATTAATTGGACCTATTCAGCAGTTCGTATCCGAAATGGAGGGGCTAAACACACAGAGTCCCAGCTGCAAGAAAGGCAGACAAACTGTACTGTCATTGTCACTCTAATAAATTCCCAGCAGATAATTACATCTTTTGAAAGTGCTCCATCTGCGCATATAGTGACTGCAGAACAGAGTGATCTGCTCAGTGACCCAGGTGGGACTCGAGCAAGGAAACACACAGTCCCCTAGTTCAAATTAATTATACTGCAGATTGGCAGCTCTTAAAGCGACAGTACATGGAGGCATTAGGCATTCTCACTAAATTATTTTAAATCGGAAGGCTTTTCAGTGACCCCCATTTGTAGGGGGTTACATACAGGCAAAGTGGGCAACATTGAGGATGCAATACTTGAAGCAACATCCCATTGTGTTAGAGAGAAAAGGAAGTGCAAAAGAAGAAGGAAACCACTTTGGTTCTCAAATACAGTAGCAGAAAAGGTCAGAGCCAAAAGGCTGGCCTTCAGGAAATATAAGGGAACACAGCGGGATGAAGATAGGGGAGGCATACCAAACTTCCTAAGGAAGCAGGGAAGGCAGTAAGGCAGGCAAAGACCCAAACTGAGGAAACACTAGTACCTAACAGTAAAGAAGGTGACAAGACTTTCTATAGATACATTAGTGAAAGGAGAAAGTCCAGAGAGGGTATTGATAAGATCAAAGGAGATAAGGGGGCATGTGAGGAGGAGGACCATGTAAAAGCATCTATCCTAAATAGATACTTCTGCTCAGTATTTACTGAAGAAAATGTAGGGCAGGGCCCACAGCTCAGCACCATGGACACAGGGGGGAGGGAGGTGTGCACTAGTCTCTTCAAAAAAGAAAGGGTCCTACAAGACCTCGCTAAGCTCAGGGTGGACAAGGCAATAGGACCTGATGGTATACATCCCAGGGTACTAAAGGAGCTAAGGCTGGAACTAGCAGTGCCATTATCAGAACTGTTTAATGAGTCTCTGTGCACAGGAAAGGTCCCAGAAGACTGGAGAAGGGCTCATGTGATCCCACTCCACAAGAGTGGTAGCAGGGAGGAGGCAGGGAACTACAGACCAGTCAGTCTTACCTCAGTAGTGGGCAAGATTATGGAGGCACTCCATAAGGAAAGGACAGTGCAATACCTGGAATCCATAGGAGCACAGGATCCAAGACAGCATGGGTTTAAAAAAGAAAGGTCCTGTCAAACTAATCTCATAGATTTCTTTGACTGGGTAACCAGAGTGGTGGACCAAGGGGGAGCAGTTGATGTCGCCTACCTTGACTTCAGCAAAGCTTTCGATACTGTTCCACATAGAAGATTGATTAATAAGCTGGGTAGGCTCGGGGTGGGTCAGAAATTGGTCAACTGGGTGGCAAACTGGTTGACGGGCAGAAAACAGAGAGTGGTGGTAAATGGTATACAGTCAGAAGAAATGCAAGTAACAAGTGGGGTACCTCAGGGATCAGTCCTGGGGCCAGTCCTCTTCAATATCTTCATCAGTGACATTGCAGATGGACGAGAGAAAGGTTTGTCTGTTTGCAGATGACACCAAGATCTGCAACATAGTAGATGATCAAGATGGGGTGGACAGAATGAGAAGAGATCTGAAAAACTGGCAAAATGGTCTGAAGAGTGGCAACTGGGGTTTAATGCAAAGAAGTGCAAGATCATGCACATAGGGAAGAGAAACCCTGAAGCTACCTATAGGTTGGGAGGGGAGTTGCTGACAATCACAAGGGAAGAAAGAGGCTTGGGCATCGTCATCACAGATGACCTGAAATCATCCAAGCAGACCACTAAAGCAGTAGGTAAGGCTAGAGGGATGTTGGGGTGTATTGGTAGGGGTATCACAAGTTGTAAGAGGGAGGTAATAATCCCTCTTTACAAGACACTGGTTAGGCCCCATCTGGAGTACTGTGTGCAGTACTGGAGGCTGCACCTGCACAAGAACATTAACAAAATGGATGCAATCCAGAGAAGGGCAACCAAAATGGTGCAGGGACTGCATCAGCAAACATATAAGAACAGATTAATGGAGCTTAATATGTATACCCTAGAGCAAAGGAGGGAGAGAGGTGATATGATTGAAACATTCAAACATCTTAAGGGCATTAACAAGGTGAAAGAGTCTAAGATGTTTCAATATAAGAAATATAGCAGGACAACAGGACATAGCATGAGATTAGAGGGAGGCCGATTAAGGGGTAATGTGAGGAAGTTCTTTTTCACTGAAAATGTGGTGGATGCATGAAACGGTCTACCTCAGGAAGTGGTGGATATGAATACAGTGCAGGGCTTCAAACAGGCATGGGATAGGCACAAGTGGGCAATACAGAGGGTATTAATAAATAGGCCATTGACAGAGTAAAGGCCTATCGCACATTCATAAGGTAGAAAAAATGGGCAGACTGGATGGGCCTTGCGGTCCTTATCTGCCGTCAACTTCTATGTTTCTATTTTTCCGTCTTGTCTGGGTTGAGTCATAGCCAGCTGTGACTTATCCAGTTCTGGATCTCCACCAGGCAGGTGCTAAACAGCGAGGCTGCCATCTGGTTTCCAGGTGCACAGGACAAGTATAGCTGGGTATCATCAGTGTAAAGAAAACCCAGCCCATAGCAGCATATGCACCGTGAACAAGGGCAACAGGACCGACCCATGCAGAACTCCACAGCATACAGGCATCAGGCTTGATGAGGCTAACCCCATCGTCACCCTTTGCATTCTATCCGTAAGGAAGGACCTAAACTAGGAGATGACAGTTCCGGTTAGTCCACACCAGTTTTGCAGTTGGTCCAGCAACACCTCATGGCCCATTGTGCCAGATGCTGCCAAGAGATCAAGGAGGACTAAGATGGTATGCTCTCCCATATCTCTTGCCATTAGGAGATCATTTAGCACCTTCACCAGTGCAGTCTCTGTGCTATGACCGGATCTAAACCCAGACTGGAAATACTCAGAAGTGGCGAAGAGGAAAGCCAGCCCGGTGGCGCTGAGGGTTGAGGTGCTGGACGCCACACCTCACGCCACTAAGGCGACCCAGATTCGGGAACGAGCCCGGGCTGCTGGGGGTCAGCAGGAGAAGAACAGGATTGAGTGTCCGGAGGACCGCTGTCTTCTCTCCCTCTCTGGGGGTGGGGACCCTGGCCCCTTAGCTAACAACATCCAGTGGAGACGGGTGTACTACAGACATTGGGACCATGAAGAGCAGGGGAAGACGTTGGGCGACTGCCTTCTGGACGTGAGCGGAAGTGCTCACATAGCGGGCTGGGTGGCACTGCATGACCCACGTCTGGGGAAGAAAGCAGAAAATCCCTGTAGGACTGAGGAGGTGACGAGGGCCTCAAAAGCCACCCTCCACACATCCCTGACACTGCATGCCGCACCGGATGATCCCCAGGTGCCGCCCATGGAAGACGGACTCTGTAATCTTCAGAAAGACGCCACTAAGGTAAGAGTGGTGGGCCCCACCCGGGGGTGATCTGGGGGGCTGGGAAGTCTCTGTGGTAGGGGAATCACTGGTGGGAGTCTCGGTGGGGAGTAGCAGGGGGATGTGCTGAGAAGGTACCTCTGAGAGATGCCTCAGGACGTCGGTGAATAAAAAGTGTTTGAAAAAAAAAAAAGAATTGGTAAGGAGGCCAGACATGTCTTGAGCTTGATGGCCACCACTTTCTCTATAACCTTCCCTAAAAATTGGAGGTTAGAGACTGGTCTGTAGTTGCTGAGACACTCTGGGTTCAATGAGGATTTCTTCAGTAGGGGTCTAACCAAGGCCTCCTTCAGTGCCATAGGAAAGACCCCACTCTCGAGGGAACTCCGGGCAAACCCAGCAACCACAGATCCTATCAGGTTTACACATCCAAACAAAAGTCAGGTTGGGCCTGGGTCAAGATCACAATATGTTTGTTGCAGCCTTGAGACTGTATCAGCCACCTCCTCCACTCCAACTGAATCGAACTCAGACCATAAAAAAGGGATGCCCCAACAAGCCTCAGGTCGAACCCCACAAGCCCTTTGAGCAACAGTGGAAGAGATCTTGGCCCTGATAGAGGAAATTTTGTTGGCAAAGAAGAGAGCAAACTCTTCGCACCTTGTGCTAGAACCTGCTCCTCCCACACGGAGACAGGCTGCATGTAATACCCATCCACCATGCAGAAGAGCTGAGCTGGACTGTTCCTTGCCGCGGCAATCTTCCTTGACAAAAAATCTGCCTTCTTTCCGGAGATTGCCCGATAGTCACAATAACGCAACCTCAGGGCACACTCGTGCATGTAACTAGATCCTGCTGCCACTACTGCTTCATGCAGCCAAGCACAGAAATGCATTTCCTGATGGAACTGCTGGACTTGAAATTACATTTCATGCAAAGAAACTGCCTTTCCTTGGAAATACGTAAAGGCAATATTTCTAGTGCTCAACCCCCTTTTCTCCTATAACACGAGTAAAATAGGGATGAAGAGCATAGGAATTGCAGGACTAACAGTCCTGGGAAGACAAGATGTGATTATCTCCTCTGGTATACTCCATGTTGAGTGGACAAAGCACAGACAGAAGTACAAGGGATTCCAATCAAAAATTCCAACATGAGAGGAAAAACATGCCCTTCTTCTTCCTGTAACCACAGGGAATCCTTTGTCAGTCCGACTAGTACACTGATCCAAAGCAAAGTGCACAGCTCTTTTCCACAGACAGCATCTGCTCAGTGACATTTGATTAAAGAGTGCCCAGGGCACATGTTGTGTACAGCACCTAACAGGGACATATCCCAGACAGGGAAAAGGAGGATAGGAAAAAATAGAGGGAATGGAGCCATCTCGGCAGTATAGTGTAGTGGTTAAGGGCACTAAGCTGCAAACCTGGAGATCTAGGTTTGAATCCCATGAGCCCCCACTTGCACACTGTACGACCCTGAGCAAGTCACTTAACTTCCTTGTGCTTCCAGGTCGCACCTGGAAACAAGCTCTAGCTTAGTGCACTTTTCCTGGTTAAACAATTTCCCCTTCTCACCTTCCCACACTACAGGAAAGAAAACAAGTGTTTTTTTTGGGGGGGGGTCTCAAGTAACCCCCCACTACCCTTTTTTTGTTGGTGAGGATGGCACCTTAGTGACCAGTCCATATTTTTAAGCAATACTAAACTGCCACCAAGAACCATGGCAGAGGGACAATACTGATGGATTTGCTGCCAGAGGCCCTGGCTCTCAGCTGAACGAGGGATGGTGGATGGGTGCCTGAATCAATGATGAAGATATTCTGGAAGATCAACAATTATGGAAAGTACATCATTTTCATATCTTCCAATAATCAGTCTTCACCACTGAGTCATACCTATGGGTCTGAGTACCAAGCCTCCCCCCCCCCAAAAGGGAGGGGCTAGCTTACCCTGAGGGTAACAAATACCCTCAGCCCTCTGCGTGGAGGAGAATGTCTGAGGGTAGGGGCTCCTCAAGGGACTGGCAAGACCAAGAATGGTCTAGGTGAGACAGAAGAGCAGGAGGGTGCTCTGATAGCTTCCACCTGACCACACCGAAGAACAAGTCAGCCCCTTGGAAATGGGAGTTAAGCACCTTTCGCCAGGCCATAGATGACAGTTGTGACAGGCAAAGTCATGCCTTCTGCCAAAAAGCAGACTTCGATTGCACCAGCTTGAAGGCCACTTCATTGGCATCCTACAGTGCCACTGACTGGTGTCTCGCCAACTTCAGGCCCTTCTCAGAAAGACAGATTGCTTGTCCAGCTAACTCTATATATGGCATGGCAGCTAGGAGCCGACTTAACTGTGCCTACAGGTGTTTGTTGTAAGCTGCTGTAAATACCTTTCTTCCTGAAGCATGTGCCTGAACAGAGTCAGTTTCACAAGGTCAGTCAAACAATGGGCGACAAAGCCTGTCAGGGTTTGCATAACCACAATTTCTGAGGTGGGCTGAGGCACTGTTATCTGCAGAGCCGAGGTTACTCAATACCATTATTGGACATCCCTTGCGGCTGGAGAAAGTGCAAAGGGATGTCTCCAAACTGTCCTTGAACATTCCTCAAAGGCACTAGGCCAGGGAGGGATGACACAGTTGGCATCCCTGAAAGCCCCTAGGAGTCCCAGCTGTGAGGACAGGGTATTGCGGGTGGCAATCGAGCTAATGTCCAGCGCCTGCAAGATTTCAGCCAGGAATCTCTGGTACATGGTGTACTCGGGCTGAGGACGTGTGAAGGGAGAATTACGTGCTCTCAGAGGAGGATGTTTACAGAGAGGAGGTGCTGAACATAGAAGGGGGTAGAGCCAGAGGGCTGAGTTGGAACTGAACCCACTTGGCATGTCAATGGTACTAGTACAAGGTACCAGCCAAACATCCACGATGACTCCACGTGACTGGCTCCAGAGGGCCTGTGACCCCTGGAAGTTCAGGCAGAGGCAGTATAGTCCCAAGAGGCAAGCAGGGGCCGGAGGCGCCAGTACCCGAACCTGGACTGTGGAAATGCTCAGAGGACCTCACCAAGGGAAGGTCTGGCAAGACTGTCCAAACAAGATTGACAGAAGAGAACCGACCAGGTTGGTGCACATGGGGGGGGGGTGGGGAGACCCCCAGGTGAGGAGAGTGGAGCCATACAGTTCCCTCAGGGCAGCTCCAGTCTTCATCAGTGGCAGGCTCAGTATGTGGGTCCAGACAGAAATCCATGCCCTGGCTATCTTCTGGCCTGGAGCCAGTGCAGACTCTAGCACCAGTCCCAGGGTCAAGCACTGGCCCAGACACAGGTTCTCCTCTGGTGCCGTGGCTGGCACTGGGTTTAATGCTGTTCCCCAGGTCTGTCCCCACTTCCAACACTGTGAGCAGTGTCTGGAACTGGCCTTGTGCCACAAATAGCATCAGAATGGGGGAGGGACCTAGGCTGGACACCATCGTCTGCACCATGCCTGGTGTGGGACCAAGAACAGACGGCTGGACTGGTGCTACGTCTGTCACCAGGGGCAGTGTCACCCTTCTCCCTGGAGCCATAAAAGCTGCTGGGGCAGAGATCAGCACCTCCACATCAGCGACTGGATGCCACAAGGCCCTGGTACCAGTTCTTTTCCCAACCCCGCGGTGTCAGGAGGTGGGCGGACATCATGCCCGGCACCATTCTGCTGACCAACACCATGGACAGTGTCAACAGCCAGGGCAGCACCAGGTAGTGACACTGAGGTGTCCACCAGTCTGAGCATATAACTTCAGCCTCACCACCAGGAGCATGTGCTGCCCATGGCACACAAACAGGAAGGGTGCTCAGCTGGCCACCCAGAAGGAGCCAGGTGTCCAAAAGACCCACCCTCACAAGCCACTAAAGCCTCGGTGAGGTCGAGGAGGACCCCCTTCTTCCTCAGTAACTTGAAGTACTAGGAAGGGACCCAGAGAACGTGACATGTCTACACACATGTGATGCATGCCTCGAAAGGTGGGGATCGAGTGACCACACTTCAACACGTGGATCCCTAATGTACAGCCATCTATAGGGAAGCAGGCATGCATCCATATTGTGAGCTGAGCCAAGGGAGGTCCAGCACCATTGTTGATTTGTTGCTATGATAGGTTTCCCACAGGGGCAGCGATGCATGATGCAGGGCTGTTATTTTAGCGGTATTCTCCAGTTCCCTGGAAAAGGAGAATAGTAAATTTTGCAGTTCCCACTTAAATGCGGCAACTGTTTTTTGGTTAAAAAATATTAAAACCATTTATTTTAAAAGTTTTCTTTAGCAGTTTATGTATTTTATTGTCTAAGGAAAGTAGAGATCTTACTTTGAGAGGGCTCTTGCAGTAGGTAATCACCTTGAGGACTGCACCCCCTGACATCAGGACCACACAGAAACTTTAACCAGCAGTGTCTGATGGAGGACTGCCCATCCATCACGTGGCCGATGTCAGTGTGACCCTATATAGTGGGCGGTCCCCATGCCCTTCTTCCAGTTCTTTCCGGCCATCAACCTGATCACGTCAGACCCCGGGGAGATCATACGCTGCATTTCGACCACTGTTGAGATGGGTATCTGTTTATTTCTTTATATTTTCAGAAAAGTTTTGTATTTTTGTGTATGCTGTCATCATCCAACATTGAGCACGAGAACAAGTGTGCTTTGTGTGGCACGCAACTCCTGTACAAGGATTCACATTTTCTCTGCCTCTTCTGCCTAGGCCTGGCGCACAAGGTCGAGGACTGCGAGGCCATGTATCAGTTTCAACCCAGCCACACAGAAGCGTCACCAGCAGGCCCTCGAAGCTCACCTCCTGAAGCAACAAATGGCTACCATGGAGAAAGAGCTCCAAAAAATTTGCTGCACTTCATCCGGACCCACTGAATCCAGGCACAAAAAGAGTAAGGAGAAGGAGAAGCACCAGAACCAGGACAGGTTCCCTTCCCGCCCGAGAACGCCTGCGGGCCCCTTAGATGAGTGGTGGTCCTCTTCCTCCATGAAGTCAGCCGCCGTGGCCCAGCCTGCCCTGCCTAAGGAGCAGTCCTTGTTCCTCCCGCCACCACTAGTTCTAGTGACCGCAAGCACCTTGGCTTCAGCCCAGGTTTCGGCTGTGCTTAGACCCATCTCTTCTGCTGAGTCTATCACGCTGAGTGGGGCTAAGTCGCTCATCAGGCACCCCATCAACCTCCCAGCCCAGGCTGTTTTGTCTGGCTCTGGAAATTCTAGAGCCCGCCCGTTTTCAACTGATAAGTCGGGTGTCAGCTTGCCCGATGTCTGCACAGTTGTTTTATCCGATAAGTTGGATGTCAGCTTGACTTAACTGGCGCCGTGGTCCGGCAAGGGCCTCAACAAATCCCAGGTGCTGGATTTTTCTCAGCCTCCCCAGAGGGTTCTCCCCACCGAGCCCCCCCTCACCACTGGAAGTGGTCCCTCTTCCCTCCCTAATTCCAAGAGGGACGGGGGATGAGGGGCTTCTGGTCGGGGGCCACTCCCTGAGCTCATCTCCAGACCTGGAGTCAGGTGCTTCTGGCAACTCAAGCGGATCCCAGCCACCTGCTCCCTTGTTGGGGACTCCCCTGACTCCACCATGTCTGCTGCCTGCCGGCCTGACATTGGACCCGGTTCTTCCAGGCCCTACAGGCTCAAGCTTCAGAGCTATGCAGGGTCCCCTGTCAGGGTCCCTGGCACCACTGTCAGGCCTTACGCTAGGCCACCTTCCATCAGTCCCTTTGTCAGGGTTCATGATGCCCCATTTTCAGGCGTATAACCCTTCAGGCTATCCCCCGTCTGAGTTTCATACCCCAGGGTACGTGCATGCTTACCCTCCGCTGGGGTACCTGACGTCTCACTACTAGACTCCAGGTTTGCCTAAGGCTATACGCCGGCCTACCAGCCACCGCTGCCTCCTCCTCCTCAGGCACCAATGGACTTCAGAGCCATTCTCCAGTCCTGGTGCACCGAGAGCAAGGCGCAGCTTGTTTCGGCACTGGACAGCCATCTGCCTCCCAGAGAGGCTCCCAGGAGCGCAGGGGCCCAACTAGTTAGGCCGGCACCGGCATCACAGCATCCCCCAATGCCAGCTCCTTTGAAGCATCCGACATCAGGCCGGCCACTAGAGAAGCTGCCTCTGAAACATTGTGATCCGTTTCATCCCACTGTCCAGTCCTTGGATTTTGACCAGGATTGTGACACTGACTCTGCCTCATTATACATAGACACAAAGATACATAGACAGTGTCGGCAGATAAGGGCCTATGGCCCACCCAGTCTGCCCATTTGAGCTTGTAAGTTCAGTTTATGTTTTCCTAGAAGTCTGTTGCCCCTTACCCCTGACCTCCAGAATTCCTTTATGTCTATCCCATGCATTCTTAAATCCCATGATTGTTTCAGCCCCTACCACTTCCTCTGGCAGGGTGTTCCACTTGTCCACCACCCGCTCTGTGAAGAAATTCTTCCTCTGAATCGTCCTCCCCTCCAACTTTCATCCCATGTCCCTAGTCCTGGAACATCTTTTTTCGCTAAAAATAGTGTATTCCTGCACCCTGTTCCTCCCTGTAAGATACTTGTATGTCTCTATCATATCCCTCTCCCTCCTCTCCTCCAGGGAGTACATGTTCAGTTCCTTCAACCTGTCTTCATAGGACTTGTGATGCAATCCATGCACCATCTTTGTTGCCCTCCTCTGAACCTTCTCTACCCTGTCTATGTCCTTACGTAGGTATGGTCTCCAGAACTGTACACTGTACTCCAGGTGGGGCCTCACTAGTGTCTTGTATAGCAGAATTATGACCTCCTTTTCCTGCTGGTGATGCCCTGCCTACATCCCAGCATCCTATTTGCTTTACCTGCTGCCTTGTCACACTGCTTTCCTCTACCTTGAGGTCATCAGAGATGATAACCCCAAGATCCCTTTCTCCCTGCTTGGTGCATGCTATATCCTCACCCCCCAACTGATATATTATGCCAGGGTTTTGCGCCCTATATGCATTATCTTTGCACTTCTTTGCATTGAATTTCAACTGCCAAACCCCAGACCATTCTTCAAGTTTCTGCAGGTCCTTCTCATTCTGTCACACCTCTGGTGTGTCTACTCTATCACCGAGCTTTGTGTCATCAGCGAACAGTGAAATTCTGCCTTCTAGGTCCTGTGCAATGTCACTGATGAAGATGTTGAATAGGACCCGGTCCAGCACTGATCCCTGTGGTACCCACTGGTCACTCTTCCTCTTCCCTCTGTGGAGTGACAGCCATTTACCACCACCCTCAGTGTCCTGCCACCCAGCCAGTTACCTACCCACCACACTACTGTCCTGCCCACACCCATATTCCCAGTTTGTGTAATAGTCTTCTATGTGGCACAGTGTCAAAGGCCTTGCTGAAGTCCAGATAGGCCATGTCCACTGCCCTCCCTGATCCACCTCCTAGTCACCCAGTCAAAAAATCAACGAGGTTGGTCTGACATGACCTCCCCTGGTGAAACCATGCTGCCTTGGGTCCTGTAGTCCATTGACAAGCACATGTTCCACCAATCTCTCCTTCTGTAGTGCTTCCATGATCTTCCCCACTACCCGGTGAGGCTGGCTGGTCTATAGTTCCCTGCTTCCTCTTTGTTCGCTTTTGTATAAGGGACTACATCTGCTGTCCTCCAGTCTTGGTGCCTCCCATTTCCAGTGATCAGCTAAACAGGATAACCAGAGGGTTCAGCCACCACCTCTCTTAGTTCTTTAAGGACCCTAGGGTGCACCCCATCTGGCCCCATTAGCTTTATCAACTCTTATTATTTCCAGTTCCTTGGGACCCTTTTCTCGTGTAAAGGGACTTGTGTCCATTTCTGCACCATTCTCACCCTTGTACTCCCTTCAGACCCATTACCCTCCTCTTCCTCAGTAAAGACTGAGCAGAAATACCTGTTCAATATGTCAGCTTTACTGTTGTCATCCTCCACGCGGCCCCCATCATCCCCCTTCAGTCTCACTATCCCTCCCTTTGTCTTTCTTTTTTCACTTATGTACCTGTGAAAGGTTTTGTCCCCTCTACCCACTGATTTTGCAATGTGTTCTTCTATCTGAGCTTTGGCTTTCCTTACTGACCTCCCTGCCTCCCTTTGCTTCTCCTGGTACTTCTCCCTATCCCCTTCTGCCTGTGTCTTTTTGTATTGCCTGAATGCAATATTTTTGGCTTTCACTTTCTTTGCTACCTCTTTGGAAAACCATAATGGTCTCCTCTTCCTTTTCCTTTTGCTAACCTGCTTAATGCATAATTCTGTTGCTCTTGTAATCCCCGTTTTAAATACTGCCCACTGTTCCTCAACCCCTGATTCCTGCCCCATTCCCTCAATGCCTCTTTCAAGTATCTCCCCATTTTCCCAAAGTCTTCCCCCCTAAAATCCAGGATACGTGTTTTTGTGTGGTTTGGTTCTGCTCTTTCTGTGATTTCAAACCACAATGACTGGTGGTGGTCAGTGTTCCCCAGGTGCTCCCCCACTGTTACCCCCCATCACAGTCCCTGTTTGTGAGCACAAGGTCCAGTATTACCTTCTGCCGAGTTGGTTCCATGACCAGTTGCTTGAGGAATCTGCTCCTAGTTGATGCTGCTGCTGCTGCTGGGATGCTCCAGTCCACGTCTGGAATATTGAAGTCTCCAACCAGTACTACCTCACTCTTGTCTGCCGTCCTTTGGATGGCTAGCATCAGCTCCCTGTTTCTTCCTCCTGGGCTGGTGGTCTATAGACCACACCTGTGCGGATGGCTGTCCCCATTTTCCTTTCCAGCTTAACCCACAGTATCTCTCCCCCATTTTGTTCCTCCTGGATCGCTGTGGCCCTTATGTCATTTTTCACATACAGTGCCACTCCTCCTCCCTTCCTGCCTGCTCTGTCTCTTCTGAATATGTTGTAGCCAGGTATGGCCATCTCCCAGTCGTGGTTATCATTACACAAGGTTTCAGTGATGGCCACAATGTCCAGGTCTGACTGCACCATGACAGCCTTCAGATCTTCCATCTTGTTGCTAAGGCTCCTGGCATTTGCTCACATGGCTTTCCATGATTTGACCTCCCTAGACTATTTCGCTGTTCTACTCCAGCCCCTTCCTTGGTTGTCCTTTATCCCTGGTTCTCCTTGCTGTCTGCCCTTCTGCTGAATTTTGCCACTTTTCTGCCTATCCACCTCTTGGGCACTAATCTCCATCTTTTGCACACTGCTTTGCAGAGATAGCCACTCCTCTGGTTCACTGGTTCCACTGCTAGCTGTGGGGGGTGAGCAAGTAGGTACCCTCCTTGCCGGCCTGCCACCCCCCTTTGCTAGTTTAAATGCTTGTCAATGTAGCATTTAAACTCATCATTGAGTGATTGGATTCCCCTCCAGGATGGATGCAGGCCATCAGGCTTGAACAAACCTCCATCCCTCCAGGTGGGTCCCCAGTCACCAATGAATCCAAACCCTTCCTCACAGCACCAGTTCTTCAACCATGAGTTAAAGTTCCTGGTGCATGCACTCCTATGCTCTCCCTTGCCTCTCGCAGGTAGTACTTCTGAGAAAGTGACAGAAGCAGCTACTTGCTTGAAACCCCTCCCCAATTTCCTAAACTCTTCCTGAACTTCCTTTGGCTCCCCATTTGCCAGGTCATTAGTACCTAGGTGGATAATGACATCCAGCTCACCCTCCCGTCTTGCCTTCCCAGTGATCCCCAGGATCTTCCTTCCATCCCTCCATGCTGTGGCACCTGGTAGGCACCTCACCTCCCTGTCCTCCCCCTCCTGTGTTCCTAGCTGGATCCCTCTTATGATGGAGTCCCCCACCAGGATTCGCTTCCTCCTGCTCTGGGGTCCACTGCTTTCCCCGCTGAGGTCACCTCCTTGGCTAACCTTCACATCCTTTCCTTCCACTTCTCTGGGTCCCTCTATTTGGTTGTCCTCATTTGCCAGTGTGGCATATGAGTGGCTTCAGGCTTTGAAATCCCGCCCATTGGGGAGCCTCAGCCAAAGGAATCCCCCAAGTCCCCCCGGAGGATCCTTCCTTCGCAGATCTGCTCCGCAAAATAGCGAAGTCTACAATTGGAAGACAGGCGCCCAGGATCTGAAATACCAAAGACTGGCGGAATACCTGGATATGCAGGAGGCAGCTCTTGTTCTTAACCCCCCCCCCCAAGCTGGAACCATATGATGACCTGGCATCCACTATATGGATGATGCCCTTATCAATTCTGGTGGTGGCCAAGAAGGTGGACCATACTTACCGGGTGCCTGAGGGGAAAGACCACCCAAGTACCCACCCCAAGGTGAACTGAGTGATTATTGCAGCAGCCCATGACCATTCTTCTAAGCCATGACACATGAGCACCTCTCCTCCTGACAAGGAGTCGAGGCAGTTAGACCAGTTCGGAAGAAAATCTTATTCTTCTTCCACGTTGGCCATGAGGGCACTAAATTATGTGGGCCACATGCTGGTCTATCAAACGTTGCTATTCGCCCAGCTGGAACCCACCATACAGGCTCTACCAGACTCGGAATCAAAGTCCATCATAGCAGACTCCATCCGATCCACCAAAGTGGCTTGCAGGCACTCCCTCTGGGCTACATACGACACAGTGGACTCCTTGGCAAGATGGGGCTGCCACAGTGGTTAGCCTCTGATGCTTCTCATGGTTGAGGGTGTTGGGTCTGGCTCAAGATGTCCAAACGGCCATTCAGGACGTCCCCTTTAGAGGCTTGGTCCTGTTTGGAGGAGATGCGCAGGACATCATCTTTAGCCTGCAAGACAAGGGCCAGGCTCCTAGGTCAGTGCATACCATGTATCGAGCCAAGTTCCAGGAGAAGAAGCCCTTTTGTCGTCAAGGAAAAAGGCAGACGAAACAGCAGCAGACGGCCAGACGTCACACCAAGTGTCGGGCTCCGTTAGCTGTAGCCATCCCTCCAGCAAAAACCCAGAGAGCTTCGGGTGCAGCTCTCCCCAACCCTCCCTCCCTCGCCTGACTCGTGGTCTGCCTTCCCTCCTCAGGTTCCATTGGAGGAGCCGGTGGGCGGAAGGTTCGCCTGTCACCTGCTAGGGTGGAGAGCAGTGACAACAGATCTATGGGTCCTTCAGCTCACAGAGCAAGGCCACACTCTGGAGTTCCTGGGAAAACCCCCAGACAGGCCTCCAGTGCAATCATACTACCCAAAGGAGCACATCCCTCCTCTCAGAGAGGAAATCCAGGCTCTGTTACAAAAAGAAGCAGTAGAGCCTGTTCTGTACCACCAGGAAGGAAAGGGTATTACTCCCACTTTTTCTTGGTCCTGAAAAAAACAGAGATTTGCATCAAATCCTGAACCTCAGGGCTCTAAACCTGTACATAGAGTACAAAAGGTTTTGAATGCTGATCCTCCCAGGTCTGCTGCCCCTCCTGCACAAGGGACAGTGGATCTGCGCTCTGAATATGCAGGATGCCTACCTGCATATTCCGATTTTCCAGGGCCATCGTCGCTACCTCCAATTCACCTTTCAGAGGGAACATTATCAATTCAAGGCCCTTCCCTTTGGCCTGTCTTCAGCACCTCAGGTTTTCACCAAGTGCCTGGCGGTAGAGTAGCAGTGGCCCTGAGGTGTTGGGGCCACTGTGTGTTCTCCTACCTCGATGACTGGCTTCTGTTAGCCCCGTCGAGGGAGCAGCTGGAACTCTCCCTCTTAGTTACCCTGGACCTCTTTTCACAAGTTGGGAGGTCACTATGAATGTCCCAAAATCCCAACTTGCCCCTTCACAATGCCTCCAATTTATTGAAGCAGTGATGGATACAGTACAGGGTATGGCTTTACTTCCTCTAGACAGGGTAGACACCTTGCAGAGGCAGGCCTGTCTGGCAGCCTCCAGTAGGAAGGTCTTGGCCAGGTCAATCCTTCGACTGTTGGGCCTTTTGGCAGTGGCCATCCCCACTGTGCCTTTAGCCAGGCTCCACATGCGAATTTCGCAGTGGACACTCAGGGCACAGTGGGATCAGAGGATGGACGACTTGGACCATATGGTCATGGTCTCCAATTCGATGTAGAGGGATCTATTGTAGTGGCAAGATCTTTCCAATCTCACCAAAGGGGTCCCCCTTTCAGTCCCCTCCTCCCTCCCAGATTCTGACAACAGATGCGTCAGGGATGGGCTGGGGCGCTCACCTGGAGAACCACAAAACTCAGGTACATGGTCCCAAGCAGAGCTTTCTCTTCACATAAATGTGTTGGAGAGGAGAGTGGTGCTGTATGCCCTTCATGCCTTCCAGCACCTGCTTCACCAGGGCACACTGTTAGCCCAGTCCGACAACATGTGCATAGTCTGGTACCTCAACAAGCAAGGAGGCACCTGCTCGTATCTCCTATGCAGGGAGGCAATCCGGGTGTGAAACTAGGCTGTTCTGCACCAAATTCACCTCACAGCTGTTCACGTGCCGGGCATGCAAAATGACCTAGCGGACAGTCTCATCTGCACCAGAGTAAGAACCCATAAGTGGGAGCTCAAGCAAGAGGTGGTCGACCACATTTTCAACTTGTGGGGTCGGCCAGAACTGGATCTGTTCGCCTACCCATATAATGCAGGACTACTCAGGTTTTGCTCGCTCGCTCCAGGGCACGGTGTTTTTCGGCGAGACGCGCTATCTCTTTGCTGGACAGACCTCAGCAAGACCAAGTCGCTCGCCCTCGGTATGCACAGTACCAGTAAAGGGCCCAGGGACCTGGATTTGTGTGTGCAACAGTGTCATCTAAAAGTTGGAGAGGGGGTCCCTCCCCAACTTCATTGCACGGATCTCGAGCATGCGGTAATCCACAGAGAAACATGCGTCACATGTATCCATATTATGGTACCAACCCAAGCAGCTAAAACATCAGTTGTGGCAATCAGCAGATGCCATACTCTTCCCGCAGGGGCACTGACACATATTGGGGGGGCACCTTACGTAGTGATTTTTTAGGCCCCTGACCGTGCATGACCAATGACGGAAAATAAGAAATGAAAATGATAGAAAAGCCTTGGCATTGCACTAGAAAAGTAAAATAACAAAACGAATAATGACAGCAGACACTGAGCGACATTGAGTGAGTGACACAAAACCGAGTAGACTTCTGTGGCGTAGCTCTGAAGACTCCCACGGAGCAGCAGGATGCAGCCTTGATGGCAGGAAAAACAGAATTGAAGAGGTGGTGGAGTTGATGTCAGTTACTGGCCACTCCACAAGCGCCATGTCATACGTCGGCCTTGTGGGCGGTGCAGTCTCAGACGTCAGCTCTCCTCCTGAAGATTCTCAAAGATATACGCTCCGGCAGGGTTAAGTACCTCTGGCTTGAACCCACCCATGATAAACGGCCAAGACTGATCTTTGAAAGATCACCTCATTGCCATGGAGTGTCTATCTTGGTGCAAAAGTCCTGCCCATTGGAGGTCACTCAGATCAAGGAATCAAGCTGATCTTTCAATGTGGATCCTCTGGGGTTATCTCAGGAAGGGAGCCAGAGGTCGTTGTCTCATTGTTCTCCTGCCGACGGCTCGAAGCAGGACTGGTCAGACTGGGTGGGCCAAGAGGTTCTTATTTGCCATCGGCTTCTAAGTATCTATGGTCTGGGCAGGTCTCTGATGACTGCACTTTCAAGCAAAGTTCACTGTGGTCCATGAAGTGGATTCTTGCAGGCCCTTCTGTACAGGATCCGGTGCCATGAACAATTCGGAAGTTACCCCTAACTTACTGAGCAGTGGGCATCTGCTGTGATATGGAAAAAGACTGGCTCCTCACTGGTGTAGATCTTGAATTGGGCTGACACAATGATCTGGAGTTTGACATTTTTATTCATGAATCTTTGCAAACTGCCAGAAGTGTATATCTCGTCAGTAGTGTGAGAGGAGTAAAGTCATGTTCAAAGCAGAGACGTGCGTTTCCAAATATGAGTTACATTTTGGCCAAAGCTGCCTGGAGCACCTTTGTTTTTACCCTGTGGTCCATAAACTTCACAGAAACATAGACTTTGATGGCAGATGAGGACTGCTTGGCCCACCTAGTCTGCCCATTTCCCTACCTACTGGATAAGCTGCAGATCCTAGTTAACCAACAGCCTACTTCTTCCTACCCCCAAGAATTGCCTTATGTCTGTCCATGCATTTTTGAATTCCCCATTTTGACCCACCCACCTCCTCAGGAAGGCCGCTCCAAGGCCCACCACTCTCTCTAGAAAAATACTTCCACATATTGCCCCTGAGCTGTCCCCCCATCTTCAAATTGTGTCCCCTTGTTCTTGCACATCTGTTTTTCTGAAAGATGCTACCCTCTTGGACTTTGTTGATTCCCTTGAGGTACTTAAAAGTTTCTATTATGTCCTCCCTCTCCCTCCTCAAGGGTACACATATTAAAGCTCCTTTAGTCTTTGTTTGTATGGCTTCTGTTGCAGACCATGCACCATTTTAGTTGCCCTCCTCTGAACTGCCTCCATCCTATGTCCTTGTGGAGATGGGGTCTTCAGAACTGCATACAGTACTCCAGATGGGGTCTCACCAACTGTCTGTACAGAGGGATAACTTCTTGTTTTCTACTTGTGATGCTTCTCCCTATGCATCCCAGTATCCCCCAGCCATCCTTACTGCCTTCTCACATTGCTTGTTTACCTTTAGGTGATCTGATATGACTACCCCCAGGTCCCTTTCCATTTTTGTTGTTGTTACTACCCCCATTGTGTACTCCTCCCCTGGGTTTTTGTTTCCCATGTGCATTACTTTGCACTTCTTTGCACTGAATCTATGATGCTTTATTATTATGAAGGGAGGTCTTGCATTTGGTGCCTCAGGTTTGGGGCCCTGTTGGCTTGAACAATGTTTAAGGGGTCCTCCTTTGGCCAGCCCAGGAGCTCCTGAATAAGAGCCTTCAGAAAGGGTTCCATGGGCCGTTGCTCCATATTCTCTGGCAGTCCATATATATGAATATTATAAAAGAGGTCTCAGAAATGCTGCAATCTGATTGGCTGTTAACCCCCACACACACATATACACACACAACCTGCTCCAGTCTTTCCATATTGGAGTGGAGTTTTCTCAGTTCTTAGAAAAGTTGTTTTGGAAGTAATAGTGAACTTATCTTCTGTGTTCTTGCCCCTGTGGTGGCTAACTGGCTCCAAGGTAATGGAAGTGGAGTGTCTCTGACTGTGGGCCCAGAGTGTCGTGGCCCTCTAGGATTTGAAAAAGCATCTTTCCTTCAATTGATGCTGGGTCTTTTACTCTCAGCTTGTTCGGCATTGTAAAGGCTGTTGCTGGTGTTAGATTTCCTGTTTATTTTTAACCCTCTGGAGACTGAAATCGTTCTTTTCCAGACTGGCAGTTTGATACGCAGTGATCCTGCAGTCTGGAAAAAAAAAAAAGACAGGATTCTTGGGTTGATGCTGTCACTCTAAGGGGTATATAATCACATGGTGTTCTGTTCTGCACTTCCCCTGATGAAAATGAGGTTTGTTAGTACTTATGATAATATGGTATGATGGATGTGGAACTGCCGGAAGGTGGAATGCACTGCTAGCTCAGTGCCATTCTCAAAAGTGCTTAGGCAAATATGTACTTTGAATGAGGAAATGGATTGGTTCCATAGGGTTAATAATTGTAGGAAGAGGATGGGAACAGATTAAATCCTCGGAGAGCTCAAGCCATTCACAGCCTCATGGAGAGGAGGTGGAACCAGAAGTCACATTTTCTATATTTTTGAATAAAAATCAGCAGCTATTTAGCCAATTCTCAACTCAACTGAAATTGTATTTATAAAAAGTGCAAATCAAACCAATATCTAAGTGCTTGTACAACACTAGGAAAAAATTCAGCAGTTAAAATCATAAACAGCAGTTAAAAACATCAATATCACAATATTCAGTAATCCCCAATTCATGCACACCCCAAGAAGGCAAGCTTAAATGAATGTGTTTTTAATGCAGATTTAAAGCTGTCCACAGTCAGGCATGCCCTTATCTGATGAGGTAGAGAATTCCACAGGATTGGGGTGCAAATGCCCTAGCACTAGAGGTCTTTAGGCGGACCCTGGGAACCTCTAGCAATCCCTCGTCAGCGGAGCGGAGTGAGCACTGGGCGGTTAGGGCACAGAAGTTCTTGCAGGTAGCGTGGTCCCTGTCCATGTAGGGTTTTATAGGTCAGCAAACCGACCTTGATGGTGACCCGCCACTGAACTGGCAGCCAGTGCAGTCCACGGAGCACAGGCGTGACACGGCAAGATCGAGATAAGCCAGTCAGCAGCCTGGCTGCCGCATTCCGCACCAGCTGCAAGCGGCAGATATCAACCCCCAGAAGCCCTAAGTGTAAAGAGTTGCAATAGTCAAGGCGGGACGTCACAAAGGCATGGACCAGTGTTAGAAGGTCACCAGGCAGGACCAGGTGTTTAATCTGAGCGACATTCCTCAGAATGGTAAAATGAAGATTTGACGGCAGCCAACACCTGAGATTTAAGGGTCAGTCCGTCATCACAAATAATGCCCAGACTACGCACCCGGTCAGAGGTTGATAGCGGACTGCCCCTGAGGCAATGCCCCGAAGGCTGCCCAGCCAATGATCCCTCAGCCTGATGACGCGGGTCCACAACCAACATCTCAGTCTTGTCAGGGTGCAACATCAGCCAGCTGGCACTCGTCCAGTCCTGATCTCAGCAAGGCTCTTGTTAAATACCGACACAGTGTCATTCTGGCCGGGCACAAAGGACCTGTAGAGCCGAGTCTCATCTGCATAGCAGCGAACACTCAGCCCATACCGCCTCACAAAGTCTCCCAATGGCAGCATATACACTGCGAACAACATGGGTGACAACACCAAGCTCTGCAGGACCCCACATGGCAGGGAAACCGGGTCTGAGGAAAAACTCCCAACCACCACTGTCTGCGAGGAAAGAACGGAACCATCTGAGGACCGTGCCCGACAGTCCACAGATGAACTGCAGGCACTCTAGTAACACACCAATGAACCCTCTGGTACCTCTACTACTTCCTGTCTCCCACCCAAACTCACTCCCCCCCTTTTTTCCTGTCCCCTCTCACTTACTCTCCCGCTCACCACCTTTCCCTCCTCTCTAGCCTCCTTTTGGCGCCTAATGATCACCCTCTCCCTGGAAGTTTCCTTAACCTCAAAATTGTCTACTCGCTTGAACCTGTTATAGCTTGTTTTTCTATGAAACTTAAAAACGTTACTGCCTTAAACTGTTAATAGCAAATTTATGATGCAACTTTCCTGTCTGGTTTTACCTGTAATGTATATCGTGCTTTGTTAAATGTTCTTTGTGACGTGGAACCTTTGTAAAAGAGCCCTGGCTCAAAGGTATTAATTCCTAGACTAATAAACTAAACTAAACACCATGGGGTCCACAGTATCAAACGCTGCAGAGAGATCAAGGAGAACCAAGATGGAATGAGTCCACCGATCTTTCACTATCAGGATGAACTGGAAGTAATATTTTTTTATATCTTTAAATTTAAAAAAGTAGCCATTTAGCCAAGTAAATAGAAAGCAAGTTTTTTTTTTTTATTACACACAGAAATTAAGTGACACATTATTGTAGAAAATAATTCAAAATAATTAGATTGCAAGGTACTGTAGCATTACTGTATCACAGTGTAGCTATGTTGTGAAGTACTGAAATAGTTAAAAAAAACTGCATAGATTTTATTCACTGATTTATACCCATTAGAAAATAACTGTACTAAATTATTAATCTGCTGCCACCTAGTGTAGGTTAGTCGTAAGTGCATTCTATTGTCACCACTGTCATGGTCGACAGCTTTGCTACAACTGTAATTCTGAAGTTAAGTTCAGTTTCTAAAAAAATAATCTGGAAAAGCTTCTGGACAAGAAAAAGGGCTAATAAAAAGACAGGGTTAAGATAATTATTGATAGCTATCCTGTTCAATATGTACATCAGCAAAAATTTCAACAAATGCACTGCAAAGATAAACCATCCATAAAGTATTACTGCACAAAAAACATGAGCAAGAAACTAAACTTCAAGCTCTTGCCTCAAACAGATAAAAATATGTATTCCTTTTCCCCTGACCCTTTTTTTTAGTGATGATAAAACTTTGTAAAACATAATATTCAGACACAAGTGTGCTTATATTTTATAGATTTGGGGTATTTCTTTTATTCTTCTTTACTGGGTTCAATGTCGTGGAAATGGGCTCTTTGTCCAGACCGCTGATCTTCTCTTGCTGTTTTGTCCTTTTCGGAAGCCATGATCCTCAGTTTGCGACACTGATCGTTTCCACGGTAACAAACTGGGATGTCACAAACAGGTTTATGACTTCAGCAAATGATTAAGTAGCAGGAGTAGTGAAGGACAAGGAGAATGCAGACACTATTATCCGTCTGTCTATCCATCTACCTATATATAGAGAGATAATATATAAGCTGAAATGTGTCAAAATATTATGCTGTTCGGAATGTTCCCAGAAGTGACGCTCATTTTAATAATAAACTATGCTGAAATGGGGAGCCACACCTCCATTTTAATTTATTCCAAACTAAAGTGAAGGCAACAGAAAAAGTACAGCATTAAGGAACCTGAAGAGATTACACTGTGTTACTGAGACAGCAGATTTACAGCAAAACAGCAAAAAATAATCACACCATAAAAAAAAAATACAGCCAACTGCTCCTCTCCTTTCTTGCTCTTTACTTAGGAATAGTCTGTCTTCAAAGAGATTTTAGTTTCCTGCAAAAAATTTTCAGTTGGCATTAGCAAAACGTTAATCACATAACATTCCAAAAAAAAAAAAAAAAAACAGTAAATTTCAGGATATTCCAGTCCTTTTTACTAAAGCCACTTGAATTAAAACAGGTGCTTTGCATTTAGTATTGATCTGTTCTTGCTGCTTTTCCTCTCCTGAAGTCATCATCTTTTGCTCATGACAGCAGACTAATTTTGGTAGCATCCCGGTTGCACCGTGGGTCACCTGGGGGCCGGCCACGAGAGGGAGGTTCAAGCATCCTAAGGGTAACTCTCCACCTTTGAGGAGGGGAGATGCACTGTTCCGCTACTTGAGTGCTACCTGGTGGAAGCCAGAGTGGGCTGAGTGGGCCGCACGGCCCATGAGAAGGGCAGCCAGGCACCAAGCACGCCCGACATCTTCAGGGAGGGTGGAGGAGAAAATCCCTGGTCTGCCAGGATGATGCCAGCAACTCTCCAGGCCAACGCACGACTGACAGGGCAGGCCACTCAACACACCTGTGACTCTGAATATGTGGTGGATAAGCTGTAAGTCCCTGAAAAGTTTGGAGGCAATGCTGGGTGCCATCAGGAGTGGGGAGTAGACTAGTAGTCGGAGACAAAGCTCTGTGATTGGGGGATTCCAAGGCAACATGTTGCGATGCCAGACGTAAAGGATTCTGACTTCACAGCAGATGTAAGAAACTGTAACAGACAAAGTCTAATAAAAAAAAAAGAACCTGTATTTAATGAAACTGTCTTTAGTATTTAAAAAACACTGTAAGGTCCTGAAATTCAAATTTTTGGGGAATTTTGTATAACAGAGTTCTTCTTCTGAAGCCAACTGTGGATTTTTTGCTGGAAACCACAACAATCTCTAAACAGCTGAAGCTGACAGGTTTTAAGGAAAAACTAAATCCAGCCTGTCAACATTTAATTAGATGAATCAGGTGCAGTTTATATAAATCTTCCAAAATATTTTATGTTTAAATTCCAACTGAATTTTTTAAACACCATTCCCCAAAATAGTTTTGGCAAAATTCTCTCCCTTCTGTCTGGTATTTTTAAATAAAATCTATTACAGATTGCAAGCCTCTGCAGTTTTTAAATATCTTTTAATTACACCTTCTGCCGACCCTCATACTTTTGCTTACTTCTGAAACAGACACACCTAACTGGCATGATACACACCCGGTGTCTGAAATCTGGTATATTAGTTATTAAACATTTTCATTCTGGTGACAAGTCTGCACATATCTGCTTTAAGCGTTCAAAACTAAACAAAACCAAACGTCAAAACAAAAACACACCCAGTAATTTTTGTACAGAGGCCTCATGCTTAAATTTTTTGCTTCAATATTTACAGTAACAAAGCAATCACATTCAAATTTCATTTGGCACACAGAACACAAGTGTTTACAAATTTATTACACCGACATAAGCATAATTCTTCTTGTGATAAAGTGCATCCCAAGGCACATGTACTTCTTAGACATTTTGTAAACATTCTTGATTATTTATCTACTGGTAAACAATGCTGTATACTCAGCTAAATGTACAGTATACAAAATGTTAAAGGAGAACGGTGTTGAATCTCCCAGTCTTTTTCCCCATAGAAACGGTTATTTAAATACTGGTTCACATTCTGTTACTGTTCCATCTTTACTGACCTTCAGTAAATTCAATGACTGCTTCAGGTTTACACGCTGCGGGTTAGGACCATTTTAGACCTCTGTGATGTAGTTTATGTCAGGGGTTCTCAAATGGTGAGGCCATCCTCCTTGGGGAGGCCCCAACCTGTTCAAGGGGAGGCTCAAGCAATTCTGAAAAAGTACTGTATTTAAATTTTGAGTTTTATATATTTTGTGTGAAGAGATGAAGCAAACTGAAAGAGGATAGTAGTAGGTGAATTTTATGTATTTATTTACTGATAGGTGGCAAGGGAAAGTGAATGATCCAAGGCTTATTTCAGGTGTACCTGGGGAAGGGTAGGTAGTGAATACATTTCAAAAGATAACTGCAAAACAATCAAGAAATACACAGTGAACAATAGTCAAACAAATATGAACAATAAACTAATAATGAGTGGTGGTTATTGATCAATTTGTAGACTGATGGTAGAGCACTTACCCGGTCAACAAAAGCTAAATAAATAAAAAAAATAAATAAAATAAGGGTTGAGCATAGAAATGCTAAGAGCAACAGCAGGAAGGAGCAAAGTAATCCCCAAGAAGTTGCTTAGGAGCAGGGAAGGAGGGGGAGAGGTAAAGAATGCAGGAAGATTATTTCATATAGAGAGGAAATAGAGAAAGTAGTCTGACCCATGAAGGTACTGCAACAAGGGGTAACAGTGGTTCAAGAATGAAAATAGCAGAGCAAGTAGGCCGGCCTATTGAAGGGAGGGGTTACAATAAGCTGAATAATAATATTTATTGTATTTATTTGTTATTCAGATAATACATTTGAGCACATGAGCTCTTTTTCAAAGATTCCATGTCAGTATAAGACAAAGAACTGAATGTGAGAAAAGTACTCAAAGGGGTTTCAGTTTATTCACGGTGTACTGCGCAAAGTACAGTATGTTATTTTACTTTGGGGAGGCCCAAGATTATTTAAGTTTTTGGGGGAGGCTCAAAATCTTTTCCATGGATTTGGGGAGGCTCACTGTGCCACAGTCTGAGAACTATTGGTTTATGTCCCTTGATAAGCTCTTCCATTGTTGTCACACCATTTGTATTCTACTATAAAGCTCTGTGGTTGGAGGGGACAAATTACAGTGACACCCCCTGGCGAAGAGTGTTTACTTGAAGTGCTGGGGCTAGTAGAGGTCAGCAACCACTCTGCTCCCTCACTTTGTGTTTTATTTGGCAATAAAGCTGTTGATTTTGTATCACATGAAGTGTTTGGGGCTTTTTTCCCTTGAGTGCAGGTATCTTCCAGCTGGACGAATTACATCATATGGTTTTGAAATGGTTCTCGCACCCAGTGTGTAAATGTTGGGAACACCACTGAGTTCAATTAAAAGGCAATGATGGAGAAATACCCGTGTTGGAACCAATGTTTAAAACAGCTGCAGGGAGGCCCGATGGGCTAGTGGGCAGCAAATCATTGTCCCACACTGACAACCCAAATCTGGGGGCAGACTTGGGGAGCTGGCTGGGCAGCCCAATATGGAGAGGTGGGTCATGTGGCAGCTCTCCCAGCCAAGGGAGGGAGTGTGCCAGGTTCTGCTGCACTAGTGACCCCTACTGTCAGCCAGGGGTATGCCTTCTCTGCAAGGGAACATTACTTGCGAGTGTAGCCTGATGAAGGAATGCCTGACGCTATGCGGTCTGTGGGCAAGGTCCAGGGACAACGTGCAAGGAAAAACCTTAGGGGCAGCAGTCGCCTGTACAACAGTACTGACATGCTCAGGTCTCACCCCATAGGGATCACTGGATGGTGGGGGATCTGGGTGATGGGAATGGGAGCGCAGGGAAATAAACCAACATAAGGAGCACATGGCAGACCCGGGGCACAAAGAGACTGACAAAGAGGCTGACTAGAGCCTCTGCGGTGTGTCTTATGGTACAAGAGACTACGAATGTGAGGCTGGGGGAGTAGTGCGCAAAGCTGACTGTTTTTGGCTACCCAAACCTCATGACAGACATCCCACAGAGGCCTTATTAACTTCTAAATCACTTGCATTAGCTAGCTTTATAATATGTTTTAAGCAGTTTCTTTTTAAATTAAAATGTTAATCGAAGCTGCCCTCCCCCTGGCTGTGACGTGAAATGCTCCACTCATAATGCTCCTGTACGAGAGACCACTATATGTAGGATAAAAGCTACAGTGGCTCTGTGTGCCAATTGGCTGAAATCACAAAGCGAGTTATAATAAAATGAAAAAAAAAAAAAAACACCTACAGGGAAAAATGACATACAGAGTCAATGCAGTTATCCGATTAAGAGTTTAGCTCTAACATAGTATTTTTTAGTTTCTGCACCCGTTGCCTCAAGGGGAACCTTAAAAAATGCTATATATAATTCAGCTTATGTTCATACATTCTCTGTATTTGGTGTCCCTTTCTCATTGTAACTGTACAGGCCAACATGAAAACAGGATCACTGCCCATCATGCTGCATCTGGTCCTGGCTACTTAACACCAGACAACACAATTTACTGCTTGTGGCATCATAATGTTTTCCTCAGCAGCAGACTGTGATGCCAGAGGTAGACAAGCAAATGAAGGGGAGGGCAGGATGACCAGCTTTCTATAGGAATAATTATTATTAATGCAGAGTTTTCCATAAGCATGAGTCCTCAGAACGAGAAAAAACTCATCGGTGTGTTCACAAAACCTCTTTATTAGATAAACTGATTCATCTTTAAATAGCCAACATTTCGTGAATATTCACTCCAGTTCATCAAGACTTTCTTTTGAGGGGTAGCGAAGCAGACAGAGCAGATGAAGTCTCAGGATCAATGACCCTGTTTTCATTTTAAAGTGTATAGTTATGAACACAAAGAAAAAGCTAAATAAAGACATTTACGAAATATAAGCTGAAATGTGTCTACTAATGATGTCTTTTCAAAGCGTCCTCGGAGAAAGCAGCAGTATTTGTTAGTGGAAAAAAAGTCACCATACAATTTAGCAATATTATTTCTGGAAAAAAACATTAATATATGCATTTTTTCTTTTTAGTATATTTCACTTCTAAACTGAAATAAGGGGTTTTGATGTTTTTGAAAAGTCCCTGCTCTCAGGCCACGCCCACTATGAATAAACAAACATGCTGGTGGTACTGTGCTGTTTGCCACTGGAAATCAGTGCTAGTACCCTCCTAATACAGCCACAGTATGAATGCAGCATGTAAAATAAAAACGTAACTTCGAGAAAAGGGATTTTTTTTTGGACATTCTGTTTGTACTCTGGGGACCAGGGCATCTCTCAGGAGTGCCTTGACAGCCACTACCTCTGCTTCCAGCCTGAAACCTCCATTCCACCGGGAGACATGTTGCTGAGCCCTCCCCCCCCCTTTACTGGACTCGCGGACCTATCCAGCCCCCCGGGGGAGGGCCTGCCTCACCTACCTGGCAGCCTGTCTGTAATTAGAGGGATGGTCTGGGTTGAAGGGCTCGGCAGAGCCGGGGGACGGCAGGTCTGGCACTGGGATGTGGGCCTGGGCTCCCGGGGCATCCATCACCTCGCTGAGTCTGCCAGGGAGTTTTTTCTTATGTGTTTCCCCCTCGGGACGCAACGTCCAAGGACTCCTGCGCGGTGCGGCTTTCCACCATGCCTCTTGTCACTGGAGTCTGCCATCGTCCTGCCCCCACAATGTCCTGCACACTTGTGCTGCCTCTAGTCTCCACCAGGGGCCGCTACAGCGCTGGGAACAACCTGCAACCACACCAGGAGAGCAGTCCTCCGGACGCTCAATCCTCTCCCTCCCCTGCCGAACCCCGATGGCCCAGGTCCGTTCCCAAACCCGAGCTGCCGGCATGGTGCGAGGTGTTGCGTCCACGCCTCAACCCTCAACGCTACCGGGCTGGCTGAGGGAAGGAATTTTTAAACATTGCTAGTGGTGGTCATCTTAAATGACTTAAGTCATTAATTTCAAAATTAGTAATAAAAGCTATTTTAGAAAAAGGGAAATAAAAGTGCACCGATGATTAATTATATCAGACATATTAATGCTGAAAAAAAAAACCAACTAAACCCTTAACACTCTTTTGCCAAGTAACAAATATGCTGATTTAAAAGGAACAACCCCCAAGGCCTTATTTGGTGGCTTTAAAATGACTATTTGAAAACCGTTTATAAACTGGTTTAAGTGACATTATTTTGAAAACCCTGCATTCCAACACTGAGAATTTCATTAGGAAAATGATATTTTGTGTACCAGTGTGATCACGCTGAAATGCTGTTATTTTCAGAGTCCCCCACTGTGGGGCACTGTGTGCATGTGGTCATAGTATTTGAGGAACGCTGGATCTCATACTTGCTCTTTATTCTCCGCGTATGTAGTCAGTGCAGCACTGTTATTAACAATTTTATTACACTGGACCCTCTCCAATCAGAAACCAGAGTTACACACCCTTTTAGTAGACACACCAGTCATTTTATTATCACTAAAATGAATGCTCAGTGTTCAGAACAGTCATTTTATTGTCAATAAAATTACAGAGGTAATAGTGACATCATCCTCTTTCTTGCATTTGATTGGTCTGTACTCACAGCAGCAAACACATGAAGCATAATACTGATAATGTGCTAGTTGGGTCACTATGCTTGAAAATATTGTGACTGTCCCGTGAAGATAAAGCACTCGGTGTTTGGCCTCATACCTTATTCACTTGACAATCACATTACTGTCTCGTATAGTGACCCAAGCAACATTATCACCTGAACAACCATCTCGCTCTTTTCCAGGACCTCCCCAGAAGCACAAAAATCCCTTAACGGGCTCCGCGTCCACTGGTGATAGAATTTCATGCCCACATTTAGGAAGGGAAGGGATCGTAATTTTGCTCCGTGAAGCCGAGCCACACTGATCCCTGCCACCTCCTAGTACCACTGTAGTCTGCGGTCTGCCCCTACGCTACACCGTTTGGTGACATCACTATTTGTAGAGCGTATGGGGCGCGCTCCACACACTTTAATGGGGCCTTTTTTTTATTATTAAATTTTGGTACTTTAGATTGCAAGTAGGAACTAATCATGGCCACCACTTAACTAACAAGTCTTTATTAGTTAGCGGTGGCCATGATAATTCAACTAATGTCTAAATTACTAATAAATACCCCATTTAAGTGTAGTGCCAACTTCCACGCACTCTAGAAATAGTGATGTTACAAACGACATAGCACGGGTGGACCGGGCGGATCGCAGACTACAGTGGCACTAAGAAGTGGAAGGGATCGGTGCAGCATGGCTCCACGGAGCAAAATTACGATCCCTTCCCTTCCTAAATGGGGGCACAGAAAAATCGAAATTCTATCACCAGTGGACTCAGAGCCAGGGTAAGGGCTTTTTATACTTCTGGGGAAAGGTAATGAAAAAGTTGCTCTTTAAATAACAGCATTTCCTTTGCTTTTTTTATTTTTAAACATATTGCAAGTGTCACCAACACTGGGTTAGCTCTGCAATTCAGTGAGCGGTAGCCCTCCAAACATGGGCAAGTAAATGCCCACTTCCCCCACACTTGCTGAATGGAGATAGGCAGTGTGGGGTAGAGAAAGATGGCATAAGAGAAGAAGAATGATAACACAATCTCCTGTACCAGTTCTACAGCACTCTTTCCCAGTGCAGATAGCTCACTGTCTGATCCAGAAAAGAAGTCTCCACGTACACAAAAGAAATGTAAGACCAGGACAAGGTTGGTGGTCAGCAGTGTTCCTTTAACAGTCAATGCATTCAGAAAGTCTAAATTTGTCAGAGATCATGTCCTGCAATAATGTGCGAGAGAGTGTGTGTGTGTCTATCTCTATCTTTTAAACACACACAAAAACACATTAGTGGTGTTAACTTTGTACTGAAAAACAGGGGATATGCAATGCCATGACTCTAAAATATGTAACTTATCTCCAACTGTAAGGGGCAGGTCCATACCTCAGGAGTGGGTAAGCCCCAAGGGAGTTATAAAAGGCCTGTCAGATCACAAGTCTTGATAAACTGAATTATTTTGAGACAAGCCATTGTGTATTTGATTTATAAAACAACAGTTTAAAAGTAATAGCTTTTAAGTCAACTTTTAGTGGGCAGATTCTTCAGATTATTTTTTCCATTCAGTAGCTTGCTTTAGGGCAGAACATGACTATTGTGATGTCATCGGCATTGTGAAAGCTTACTCTCTGGCCGATTCTTAGGTTGAGGATAGTCACTGTGGTATACCTAACCTTTAGAAAAATGTTTATCTGGAGGTTAGACAGTGTGATAAACACATTTATCAGGACAATTCTATTACCACTGGGATGTAAAAATGTGTTTATCTTCACATAAACAACTGATTTAAAAATGTTACCTTCTAAACTGACATATAAATCGAATGCACAATAGCTGGACTCAAAATACACATTTTATTTTCAGAGGGGGCAGGGATCTCATTACTCACAAGTAATGGTCCTGCCCCTCAGATTTGGAGATAAATTGCAAAATCTGAGACAGGCCATTATGTATCCCCTATATAAACTGTGTGTCCTAGAGCGTTAATGATTCCAACGATCTGACAGACCAATAAGACTTGAACAGCCATGGTATAATTAATCACTTCACTAAAAAACTCTTATTTCACTATTTTGTTTAATATTTTATTTAAATAATATTTTTGTATTTATTTTGATATTTATGTATAATTTGTGCTATTTTAAAAGTGGGATACCACATTCTGAGGGTGTGCGGTCATACGCTGATATACGCACTTCTCAGGTGGCTGAAGGCTCTCTGCCACGCCATCAGCCTCACAACCCCCAGACATACGTATACTGCAGTGTGACCACGCACTGCGTTGTGTTTTACACCTTAGATATACATACGTACATACACAGTATATACAACAGTGATTGCACTTTTTATTTAGTTACATGTTTGCCACTTAGAGTGACATCCTTTTTTCTTTTTAACAAAATACAATACAGCCTTATTTGGCCAAACGGAAGACAGAACTCTGTTCTCACTGGCTGCAAACAAGTAACAAGACAGTAGCATTAGCACCAATTCCTGTGTGTGTGTGTGTTCGTAAGAGGTAAGTTATGTCCTTCATCTCTAGTGGCATATGAAAGAACACAGACGTGACTGAAATTAAAGACAGAATGACAGAAAATGGCGAAATCTATGAATGCAGGATCTGGAATAACAGGTTTTCTAAAGGAGTGCGGCGTTCTTCACAAGCCTTAATTCCAAATCGCAGTGGAAGCACATCTCCAGGCCTTTCTCCTTGGATACATGTCACTTAAGAGCATCCATGACACATTTGGTACTTCCATGTGACATCTGTGATAGGAGTTTTGCAAACTATTCAGCACCCTATGTGCACAGAGAATAGAATCGCTTTAAACACATTCCCTCCACAAGCATAAACACGAGTCGAAATGCTCTATGCTCAACCTGATCCAAAATGGCCACCACAGACTGAATGTGTAGTACCCAATAACTGTACTTACAACACAAGTGAAGATAATGGAATGGGAGACCACCATAGTAGCCAATGCTGCTGCACCTACAACACTGAGCCCTCTCTGTACCCAGAGGTCATTAACTGCAATCCCAGTACAGATGGATCCCGGAATGCAGCAGTTAGCAGATCTCTAGGGAGAGAAGCCTTGCTTTCCTTTGAGATGAACAGGAGCCGGCTGGGCATGTGTCACCTCACCTGGACACATGCTGTTGGCCCACAAGTCAGTATACTTTGGCAGTGATTGCAGCGGTGTTTGCAGCTGATTCTACCTTTCTCATTTCTTCTCCTGTGCAGGACAGCCATTGGAAGAGCCCTACGCTGGAAGTGGCAAGCACAAAGGTTGGGGTTGGGGGAGAAGATACCCTCATTTTCCATTTTTGAGGCAGCTGTGGTTTCTGTGGAAAGGTTAAGTGGATGCAAAGCCCCTGTTTCTTCTGGTATTTTCAGCAGTGAAAGGTGGCTTCTAATTTAGCAGCTGTCTTCCCAGATGGTGCTTCTGTCGATACAGGCACAGAGGGCAAGGCCGATCTCCTTGCTTGCAGGAAATGTGGAAGACTGTCTTGCACTCCTTGCACCTAAATGAAAACATCAAGGTTAAATCAGGATACATTTCTCATGTAAAAACACTAATGTGACTGTTTGAGAAACAAAAAAACCATAGAATATGTCGGCAGATAAGGACCATATGGCCCACCTAGTCTGCCCATTTCCCTACTCACTGCTGTAGCCCCAGATCCTATTTGATCTGCGGCTGTCCTGCTCTGCACATCTCTAGGATACCCTTATGTCTATTCCATGCACTCTTGAACCCCCGTATTGTTTTCGCACCCACCACTTCTGCTGGAAGGCTGTTCCACCGCCCTTTCAGTGAAAAAGTACTTCTTAACATTACCCCGAGCCTTCCACTCTTCAGCCTCATATCATGCCCCTTTGTTCTTTGTTCAGAGTTTTCTCTGAAATATGCTTTCCACCTGTGGCCTGTTTATTCCCCTAGGGTACTTGAAAGTCTCCATCGTATCTCCCCTCTCCAAAAAAACAGGTTCTTTCATCTTAGAATGGTTAAAGCAGCAGTGCACGATAGTGGTGAAATGTACCTATACTTTTTATTTATTTATTTAAAAGTTTAACCAGCAAAGACATACTGAGTTGCTCACTTCTAGATGCATCCTGGGAGAAAGGGAAGGGGGAGATAGCTAATCGATAAAACTAATAAAAATTACATTTACAATAACTGCACTTTTATATGTAAAGAATAGAAAAGAAAACAGCGGAGAAGCATAATCACGGCAAACTAGTTAAGGAAAGAAAGAGGAGGAAAGGTTCATAGACAGTTGCAGGTAGGAGAACAAAAGTCATAAAGAAGAGTCATTAGGGAGGAAAGAGAAGAGACAGATTGAATTGAAAGGGGAAGGGAGGACCAACGTTTAGGAAACGGTAAGAAAAAGCAGACTGACCAACAGTAGATTGTCTAGAAGGAATGGAGAGAGAATGGGGAAGATCATTGCAGAGAGGGCAGGAGGAAGGAGAGGATAGAAGGGATTAGAGACAAGAGGGAAGGGTACCAAACCAGAATTTGGATACAAAGCAGACGCAATGGGAAAGGCGCCTAGCATCAAGAGAGGGAAGAGAGTGGGCTGAACAGAGAGAGCAAGTGGTGAATACGAGGTGGAGAGTCTAGAGCAAAGTGACAAAAAGAATGAAAAAAGGGATCCTGTCTGGCAAGGAAGGATTTAGGGGCTCCACTGTAGACTGAATCACCATAGTCAAAAATAGGGAGAATCATTTTTAATGCAATTTCTCAGCGGGCAGGAAGTGGAATACTCGCTTTAGTCCTGTACACTGCTCCAAGCTTAGGGTGCAGCTCATGGTGGATTGCATCAATATGTACCGAGAAATCAAGATGTCGCTCAAGGTAAACCCTGAAGTACTTCAAGGAGGGCATATCTATGATGTTAGTACCATCAAGGGTATTAAATAGTGGGAAAGAGGTAAGTCTGGCAAGCCTCTGACGGGTGCCAAAAGTCATGGAGACATTTTTTTGGGCACTGAGGGACAGGTGGTTAGATTTGAACCAGCGTTGAAGCTTGCCAAAATCCAACTACAACAGCTGGCCCAGTGGCGCTGAGGACTGAGGAACTGGATGCCTTACCTCATGCTACGCCGGCAACCTGGGTTCGGGAATGACCTCGGGTCGTCGGGGAGCTGGCGTGGAAGGGGGGAGGAAGCAGGATTGAGCAGCTGCTAGGCAGCTCTCCCCTACCGGGGTGGTTACCTCCCCCTCAGAAGTCCCACTCCCACCGGGTGGAGGTCTGGTGGGAAGCATAGGCAGGAAGGGGTGGTGACAGCCAGGGGCAGGCAGAAAGGGCTGAGCATACGTGCCAGGGTCTGGGGGAAAAAATGGGAACAAAAACTGAAAAACTACTACTACGAAAAAAAAAAAATGTGGCGCTGAGAGTTGAGGCACTGGATGCCTCACCTCGCACCACGCCCGGCTATCCGGGCTCGGGAGCGGACTCCGGTCATCGGTCGGGGTGGGGAGATAGGCTGGAGTGTCCAACGACAGCTCGCCTTCTCCAGGGAGGGATCCAGCCGATGCCCGACACTTGCAAGACCCCGAGCGGAGGCTCGGAGAACTGCAAGCTCCATTTTGGGGATGGGATGCGGCCATTGAGCAGCATGAACATTGGCGCTCGCGTCATAACGTCGCTGGAAGTCACTTGCTGCTCGGGAAGGGAGAAAACGTGGAAAACAAGCCTGACTCAGCCGGGAAGATGGGAGGACCGAGGCCGTGTCCACGATCTGCCTGTGCCCACCCAGCAGACCTCAGACTGACGAAATGTAAGTTACCGGGTCTCAGTCCCTGCCTCATCCCCACCCAGGGGGTAATCTGCGGCTCCATGGGGCTTAGGGGTCTGCTTGGGTAGGGTTCCAGGCAGTGGGATGTCCACCTGTCTCCCTGAAGGGTTGGAGGTGGCAGGCTGGGGAGGAGATAAAAAAAAAAAATCCAACTGCAGCCGGGAGGTGAGGTCATGGGAGGAGGAGCCAGAAGCAAAAAAGAACTGCATCATCAGCATACATATGAATGGATGCAGAGGAAAGTACAGTTACACAAGAACTTATCGTAACAGTAGATCTTCGAGAACAGCTTTTGCAGCAGGTTACACCATTAGGACTGAAGCCGGCAGGCGCTAGGACCCCATGGAAATTTTCTAGCTAGCAGTATCCAGTGGGGACCGTCCCCGACGTCGGCCCCGCCCCTGACGTCAGGCATCATACAAAAGGGGGTGGTCCCCCAGAATCTCCAGTTCTCCCACCGGAGACTCCCGGCCGCTAGATGACATCAGAAGTGGAGACTGAGGATCCGCCTTCAAAGAAGGTATTCAGAGAGGTGTTACAAACACCGAATCCTAGGTAGTGATTAAAGGAACAACTCTAATCCTAGGTAGTGATTAAAGGAACACTCTACCTCCAGAGGGGATGGTGGGAGGGAAACTACCTGCTGCAAGAACTCTTCTCAAAGATCTACAGTTACGGTAAGTTCTTACGTAACTGTACTATCTTACTTCGAGAAACAGCTCTTGCAGCAGGTTACACCATTAGGACTGATTCCCAAGCAATTTTGGAAATCCCACTCAAACAGGAGGAGGCCAGAGAGTGATCAAGAGTTGAACCGAAACCTAGGACAGTAGTCCCTGAAGGACTGCTAGACCAAAACCAGCTCTTTGCCGTGATGCAATGTCCAGGCTATAATGCCTGATAAAGGTGTGCACGGTGCTCCAAGTAGCTGCTGCGCAGATGGCTGAAGCGGACATGTTCTTCAAAGCAGCAAAGGAGGTAGCCACCCCAAAGCGATTGTTTAGAAACTGGAGCACCCAGCATCCTGTGGGCAAAGGAAACAAAAATCTGATCTGATTTATGGTGTCGCCTGGTTCTGGTCAGGTAGTATCTAAGACACCTATGCACATCAAGAGTGTGCAGCAGGGCCTCTCCTCTATTGGAGTATTTAGGAAAGTACACTGGCAGGTCGATATCCTGATTAAGGGTGAGGGCTGAGACCACCTTAGGTGGGAATTTTGGATTGGTCCTTAGGAACACCCTATCCTGGTGAAAAAACAAATAAGGTTCTTTGCACATAAGTGCGTGTAGCTCAGAAATCCTTCTGGCGGAAGTAACAGCAACTGAAAATATCATCTTCCATGCCAGAAGACGTAGCTCTCAATCCGCAGCTGGTTCAAAAGGGGGCAGTGTAAGCTGCTCCAGGACGAAGGGTAAGTCCCACGGAGGAATGGGATCCTTAATCAGAGGCCTAAGGTGGAGGACACCTCTCAAAAATGCTCATGCGGTTTCCAGCTGAGCTATGGACCGTAGGCCTATATGAATGTGATAGGCCGAGATGGCACAAAAGTGTACTTTTGTTAAGGAGTAGGCCAAGCCTGCCTGAAATAGGGACAGGAGATAGTCTAGAACCGAACCCTCGGAACAATCTGAGGGGGGGGGGGGTGTCCCCGTGCTTGAGCCCAGAGACAAAATCTGCATCATTTCATGGCATACGTGGCATGAGTGGCCGGGTTTCTAGCAGCTGCTAGAACATTTGCTACCTCTTGTGAGACCCTGTAACGCATGACAGCTATGTCTCTGGGAGCCAGGCGTGCAGGTTCAGAGAGCGAAGGTCTGGGTGGACCAAGGATCCTGCCTCCTGGGACAATAAGTGAGAGCTGATTGGCAGAGGCACCGGAGGTTCCTGAGACAGTTGGTACAGCAGAGGAAACCAGATCTGCCTGGGCCAAAAGGGTGCGATTAATATCAGCGTCGCCTGCTCTCTGCAGAGTTTCAGAAGAACCCTCTGATCAACGGGAAGGGAAGAAATGCGTAGAGGAATCTGCCCGTCCAGAAGAGGGACAACGCCTCTCGCCAGAAAACACCAGGCCCTGGATCTAGCGAGCAGAAATTGGGCAGTTTTGTGTTGGATGGGGACGCGAAAAGGTCTACCTCTGGTGTCCCCCATCTGAGAAACAGATCCTCTACGACCTCCTGGAGTAGTTCCCATTCATGGACTCTGGCCTGAGAACATCTCAGACCGTCTGCGATAACGTTGTCCACTCCTGGGACACGTACAGCAATAAGGTTTGCGCCGTGTTGCAGTACCCAATCCCACACCCTCATGGTGGCCTCCCTGCAAAGAGGGTAGGAATGAGTGCCTCCTTGTTTGTTGAGGTAATACATCACCCCGGTATTGTCTGTTTGCAGCAGCAGAGTACCTGGTGGAATCTCAGATTAGAAGGCCTGCAAGGCATAAAGGACCGCTCTCATCTCCAAAATATTTATGTGAAGATCGGCTTCCTGGGAAGTCCACGAGCCCTCAGAACTGACCCCGTCGAGGCGTGCTCCCCAATCGGACCCTGTAGCATCCGTGGAGAGTGTCGCAATTGGAGACGGTGCAACAAAGGGGATTCCCAACAACAGGTGCTCTGGTTCGAGCCAGCATTGCCAATCCCAGATGATGGCATTCATGATTCGAACTGGAAGCTGCAGATGGTCTTGCCTTTGATCCCATTGTACCCGTAACATCTACTGGGTCACCCGCATGTGGAGATGGGCTAAAGGGACTGTTGCAATGGCCGCAGCCATGTGTCCGAGCAGGCAAAGGACCAGTCTTGCTGGGACGGTCTTCTTTGCCAAGATATCCCGTATGAGAGCTCTGATGTGCTCTGCTCTGTCCTGGGGCAAAAAGGCTTTCCCCGGATGGTGTCCAGGACTGCACCTATGAACTGCAGTCTCTGAGACAGAACCAGGTGCGACTTCTCCTGACTGATAATGATGCCCAAAGATCCGAAGAGGGAACAAGTACAGTGGATCGTGGACATCAAAGTCTCCCGAGAGGGGGTCATGAGAAGCCAGTCGTCCAGGTAGGGGAACACGTAGTGGTCTTGCCTCCTGATAGCCGCCGGTACGACTGCCATGCACTTTGTGAATACTCGAGGTGAAAAGGACAGTCCGAAAGGGGGGCTCGGAACTGATAATGGCGACCTAGAAATTCCAAGCGCAAAAATTTTCTGTGCGCCCGAACTATCGGTACGTGCAGGTAGGCATCCTACATGTCCAGTGACGCTAAGAAGGCACCCTGCTTGAGCATGGGGATTAAACCCGGAAGAGTAACCATGCAGAACCGTTTGTAAAGCACCAAAGAGTTGAGGTCTCGGAGGTCCAGAATCGGACGGAAGTCCCCTGTCTTTCTAGGAACCAGAAAGAAGTGGTAATAGTATCCTGTGCCTCTCTGGTTCCGCGGTACGTGCGCTATAGCCTCCTTTTCCAGAAGCGCTAGCACTTCCTGCTGGATGAGCAGTGTATGCTGACCTGCATAACAGGAAAGCAGGGGAGGCCTTGACAGTGGGTGGTCGAGAAATTCTATAAAATGTCCTCTCTCGACCAATTGGAGGATCCACCAGTCGGCGGTTATCATCTGCCACCCTGAAAGGTGGCGAGAGATGCGACTCCTGACCTTTTCTTCCTGTTGATCCAGAGGAGGGACGGGGGCCGGGAAGGAGTCATGCTGTGGCGGAGTTGCCTCCCGCAGGCTGGGTCGGCTTTGTATATCTCTGACCTTGGCCTGGGGAAGACTTAGGTTGGGCCTTGCGGTTAAAGTTGCCCCTTTGCTGCTGGCTAGGACGTGGCTGCTGCCTTTGTTGCCGGCCGAGAAAACAATTCTGGTTCCTACGAAAGGAACCAGTCTTATGTCTGTACATGGCCTGCACAGTCCTCACCGCCATCCCGGCGTCCTGTAACTTGGTGATGACTTTTTCAGAATCCTCACCAAACAGGACTTCTCCGTTGTAGGGGACGTCCAGGATATTTTTCTGGACGTCCACGGTAAATTGGGAGACGTGCAGCCATGAGTGTCTCTGGAGACAGATGCCAGAGGCTGCTCCCCTCGCCGCAGAGTCCACCGAATCATAGGCGGCTCTCAAGACTTGGGTCCCCATGTCTGACCCTGTGTGAAGAAGGTTCAGAAGTTCCTCCTTCTGTTCGCCACCCGGAAGGACTTTAACCGGGTCCTGGCCCAGTTCCCATAGAGTGTTCTGAAACTGAACCATATGTGTCAAATAGTTCAGTGACCTAATGGAGCATGTAGCAGCCGCATACATGCTCCTACCCAGTGAATCCAATTGCTTGGATTCCTGGTCCGGAGGCTGGGTGCTCAAATGCTGCGGTCGTTGAGACCGGTCATGAGAGGCCGTGATGACCAGTGAATCAGCCAGGGATTGTTGCGCCAGATACAGGTCCTCTGCAGGGGCCCTATGCAGGCGGTCAGCCTTCTTCGGCATAGCAGGAGCGGAATGCGGATATTTCCACGCGGCCTTGGTGACGTCTGCGAAGGTGTCCACCAAGGTGGCACCACCACAAGCTTAGGATCTTTCTGCCGAAGGTATCGAGCAAGGTGCTGTCATTCGGGGTCGAGATCTTCCGTTTCACATCCCATATTTTCCTGGATGTGCCTCATGATCTCAGAAAAGAAGGGATCATCTGGAGGTGACCTGGGGAGGTCTCGTAGGTCTGGTGATGGGATACTTATTGGAGAAGGAGACCTGGAGGTGTCCGAAGAGTCCGGTCTAGAGTCGTCCCCCTGCGGAGTGGACCTTCTTCCTCTGGGTCGCTTGGGACTGGGAGACCCTGAGGGAGACCGTGAAGTAGGTCTTCTCTGGTCTCTGGATCTGCCCTTAGGAGGTGGTGTAGGCTCCTTGGGGGTCGGGGGTTTTCCTGCTGGACCCTGAGGAGGAGGAGGAGGAGGCTTCACTGGAACCACATCCTTTTTAATCGTGTCCCACCAAAAGATGAACAGATCTTTGACCTCCTGGATGTTCATACTGGACGACGGTCCTGGTGTCGGGTCTGAGGGCGTCACCGGTTTGGGCGACGGCTCCCACAGGAGCCCGGCGTCCTCAGCGTCACCTGCCTGGTTGTCGGGCAACATCAGATCCTCCTCAGAAGCGCCCCCGCGACCAGTATCAACCGGTGTAGGGAGGGCAGTCGATGGCTCCTTGGGTTGTTTGACCGATGTCGGGTGCTGAATGGACGTCTGTTCCGACGGGTGTTTGGCCGGAGATGGGTCGGCAGCCCGCTTATGGTCAGTCGTCCGTTTAAGGGACGTCAGGTCCTTGGTCTTCCTGGGAGGGGGATCTGGTCCCCTGGGAGGCTGATCTGGCGTCGGGTTCCCCTCGTCTGTCCAAGGAAGCAGAAGACTTGGAAGAGAACTTGGACCGATGACTGTCAGAAGACTGCGCTGAGGCCCGGGAGGGTGCTGGGAAAGGGTCCGAAGTCCTGGGAGTCTTGAGCGGGTGAAGAGAAGATGAAGAGCCGCCTGAAGTCCTAACTTTAATGGGAAGGGGCTGCAAGCGAGCCCTGGAGGGAGAGCGGTCGGAGGGCGTGGAGTTTGAGCTAGTGCGCGAGTCTGAAGAACGGTTTGGGGATCTGGACCTGGCCTTCTCCCGGTGTTTCTCCCGGTGTTTTGGGGACTTAGAGGTAGACTCACCTCTGCACGCAGGGTCTTTGTCCATAATTTTAAATTTTTCTTCTAACAGGAACCCCTGAAGTGCTTTCTGACGGCGGATCCTGGTGCAGCTGTTGAACTGCTGACAAAAGGAGCAGGCCTTGGTGTCGTGCTCCGGGCCTAGGCACCGCAAACAGGCCAAATGGAGATCCTTAAAAGGGACCTATTTGCCGCAGGCACACTTGGAGGGGTGTCCTTCTGTGGAAGGAGTAGGAGATGCCAACATTTAGTAAAATAAATGCTGGAAGTTCAAGTCGTCGTTCGCTGAGACGGTCGTCCGTGAGGCCGATGCTGGCGAGTTGATGGCGGGAAAAGAACTGGGGATTCTGGGGGACCACCTCCTTTTGTATGATGCTTGACTTCGGGGGCAGGGCCGACATCGGGGGCATTCCCCGCTGGATACTGCTAGCTAGAAAATTTCCGTGGGGTCCTGGCGCCTGCCAGCTTCAGTCCTAATGGTGTAACCTGCTGCAAGAGCTGTTTCTCGAAGTAAGATCAGACAGCAAGAAGGTTGTTTAAGAAAATGGAAAAAAGAATAGGACCCAGGACAGACCCTTAGGGGACACCTGAGCTAATGGGAAGTGGAGATGAAATGGATTTTCCTATCCAGATAGCTTGAGACCTTCCTTCAATGTAAGGACACAACCAACTGACTGAAGAGTTAGAGAGGCCTGCTGCTTTAAGTTAATCCACAAAGAGAGGATGAGCCACAGTGTCAAAAGCTTTCACAAGATCAACAAAAATGGCAAAAGTAATCAGTTCTTGATCCATATGGAGTATGGAGTCAGTGAGCAGGAGGAGGGAGGTGGAGTGGGATTTCCTAAAACCAGACTGGAAAGGTGTGTGAAAAAGAAGGAGTCATCAAGAAAGGACTAGAGCTGAGATTCAACAACATGTCCTTTAACTTAGCCAAGGTGGGAAGGAGAGATGCAGGATGAAAGTTACCAGGAGAAGTGGGTTCACCACCATTAGGAACAGGAATGACAGGGCCAGTTTCCAAATATCGGAAACAGCAGCAGAGGAAAAGGAAAGATTAAGGAGAAGAGTAATGGGCAAAGCAATGGCAGGAGCTGAGAGAAGGAGATGTTTAGGGTCAAGGCCATCTGGGCTACCTCCCTTTAAAATATTATGGCAAGTGGAACTTTAAGGGAAACAAAGGGAGTGATAGAGAGGAGGAAAAAGAAATGAGAGAGGATGGCAGAGAGAGGGAAGGAGGGGAAAGGGATGAGGGATAAGAGAAAGGGCACAGGTAGAAAAATAGGTGTTAAAAGACATAGCAACAGAAGATGGGTCAGAGATAAGGGAGTCACCAACCTTGAGAATAGGAGAGGGAAACCAGGTCGGGGTGAAAAGAGAATGGATAACCTTCCAGAACTTGGATGAGTTATTAATGCTGTTTTGGAGTGTGGAAGAAAAATACTTGGACTTCGTCAGTCTGGCAGCCTTGGTACAGGCATTGTGAAGGCGTCTATAGTTGGCCAATGAAGAATGGGAGCAAGTGATTTTAAAAGTACACCAGGCAAGGTCTCTGTTGCATAGACAAGGAAGTACCTCAGTCGATATCCATGGAAGATGTGAATCCCGCTCTCTGGTTTTCCACTGGGGTGGACGACAATCCTGCATAGCCAAAAATTTAAACTGAAAATGCTGTAGGGCAGAATTTGTACTGCTGGCTGCAAAGCTGGGGGGCCAATCAACTGACCAAAGATCAGTTAGGAGAGAGGCCAAGTCAAGTGACTTAAAAGACCTAAGATATATGAATTTAGGGGGGGCTTTAGGATGATGCAACTCACACACACAGTAAACCATATGATGATCACTGAGATACCTGCATCCACTACATGGTGTGGATGAGAAGCGAGGACCCAGTATAACAAAGTGTGGTTTAAGGATTTCAAATGTAATTGAGTGGGTTCAGAAATTAATTGGGTGAGTTGCACTGACTTTAATATTTTGTGAAAATGTATGTGAATTAGCAGAGCGCCAATTTAAATTAAAGTCACAGAGTACAAATCATTTACCACTTGAGGGCTTAGTAAAGATAGAAGAAAGAAGTTCAGTAACTAAAGCAGAGGATGTAACAGGGCAGCAGTAAACCCCAGCAATAAAAATGGGAACAGAGAACGGAAGGGCAAGTTTAAGAAGAAGCATCTCATGGAATGAGGGAAATGAGACAGCATGAACAGTCGAAGAATGGATCCTGGTGGATATACAGAATGCAACACTGCTGCCGCTTTTAGAGCAATCTTGCCTGGCTAAGGTGTAGCCAGGTACAGTTACATTGGAATTCTGGACCTTAGAGGAGAGCCAGGTTTCAGCTAAAACTAACACATCCAACCGAAGGTTAAATATAATAGGAATTAACTGGTCAATTTTGGGAAGAAGGCTACGGATGTTTAAATCAGCAACCCTTAAACCTTTAAGAAGTTGTAAAGGTGAAGGTGTAGTGGGGGCCAGGATTAATTTCAGTGTCACCCGTTAACAAAAGCAGTACACTGACAATGAGTTTTAAAGCACAATTTTGATTGCTGGAAAAGGTGGGGAGGGAGGGAGGAAGGAAGGAAGGAAACGAGGATGAAAAGGAGGAGACAAGCGAGAGAAGGTGCCAAAGAGTTTTCAGGTGGCACCAAGGAGCAGGAAGAAACTGACACAGAGGACGCCAAGGGGAGTGAAAGAAAACAGGAGTTGAGGAGGGGAGAGGGAAACAGTGAGTAGTTAAGAGAGAGAAACAGCTGGCTATGAAAGGTGAAGAGGGGGAAAATAGGGAAACAAAAACAAGAAGAGTTAGAAGAGTTAACAGCATTGTGAGGATCAAAAAGTGGCAATAAAATAAGGGTCTAGAAAAGTAAGGTCTGTAACTGGAATAGAGGGTAATATCTGAGGTTAGAAGCAGTCCAGATAGGAAGGCAATAGGTATGCAGCAAGACAGGTAGGCGGGGCAGAGTACTTGTACACTTCTAAATTCAAGCAGAAACGAAACACACAAAATACCGTCACACCAAATGGAGTACACTTAAGGGATAACACTGCAGTTACTAATCAGAAACGGACCCATACACTGCAGCAGACCATGTACAAATAACTGAGCAGTTGGTCGAAACATGAAGCACAGTAGCTTGAATATCCAGCAAGTACTCAGTTAAACTACATATACAATAAAATGCAGCAATGAACTGACGAGTAGAGCAATACAACATTAGCTAAGTGCAGGGAACAGTGCAACCTATATGACATTGTGAAAATCAAACCCGAAGAGCATATGTTTGTGGTTGGTAACTAATCGTCTTACTGTGGGTGCAGAGTCATTTTCTGCAAAGAAATTTTATTTTATTTTAGATTGCCCCTTTGTGATAGGGTCGGATAAGGCTGTGATGTGGACCCTGACATACGAGCAGACTAGACAGATCAAATGGCCTTCTTCTACTGGCTTCTTCATATGTTCGTAAGGCTTTGTCCAATTTGTTATGCAGAGAGAGTCAAAAGCAAGGATCTAGTCTGTCCTCTCCTATTCTGTCACTTGCCTGTCTGATTAAGCAATCAAATTTTTCTTGTGGAGCCTCTGATCTGGCCACTCCAATGGTCCCACAATTCCCCCTTGTCATCTCCCTTCTTTCACTTCCTATTTCTGGTTTTTCTCTCCCCCTCCCCCCACTTCTCTGTGGTTGAGAGATATATGAGAGTCTTTATGGGGGACTGTGATCTCTTGGTTTGCAAATTAATATTGTTATAGTGTTGAAATGATTTCAAAAAGCTATTTGGATCTCAGGGGGTTAATGCTGAGATGCAGTTGGACCTCCACATGCTCATCTGCAGAGTTGCCAACAGGAGATCAGGTCTGGGACACACTGTTGTATTTTGCTGCACCTGCAGGCAATAAATTGACCAAATTTATTTTATGAGAAAAAGGAGATGTATCTTAATGAGCTCAGGATGCACAAGTTAATTGCCAGAAAAATATGTTATATATCAAGAAAGCAATCTTTTGTTAGAGAGACTGAGATTTAGAGATACCCTTAAAGGAAGGACTTTGTTTTGAACTGACTATATAAGAGCAATCCTGCCGAGTTTTATTTATTTTTTTAATTATATAGTTACTGAAAATAATAAAATTCTACTTGCAAATTTTATGACTTCTGGTTTGTGTATGCTTCCTGACCTATGCCTCAACGACACGCTTCTCTCTTATCTTGTACGATATCGTTTTTCCCTTATTTTGAGTCTGCTTTACCACTGTTTTTTTAACTGTTGAAATAATAAAAGGAGGACTCCTTTTAATATGGATCGGACCAGGTTTTCAGCAGTATTCTCTGTTCGTTCTGAACGCCCATTGTTTATGATCACTTCTCATGTAACTACAATGAACTAGCATGCAGCAGACACTGCTCCCAGACCTTATGGGACAACAGGTGTACAAGAACAGCGGAGAATACTAATGAAAACCTGGTCCGAGCCATATTAAAAGAAGCACTCCTTTTATTATTTCAAATGTGAAAGAAGTGCTAAAGCAGGCTCGAAATTGGGAAAGAACGGTATCATGCAAGTTAGCAGAGTAACAAAATATAGGTCATAATTTTCACCGCTACTATGCACTGCTGCTTTAAAAAAGGTATTCCATCTAATTTAAAGACCACTAAATTTGTTTGTCCATCTAATGCCGTTTAAGTTTGGGCCTTCTGGCTGGCCCGTCAGTGCATTGGCAGGGCTACTACTTACAATGTCAGAGACCCACATTCGAGTCCAGGTCATAAAGGGTCGTTGGGGGGGGGATTTGAGCATTCCAGAGGACAATCTCCTCTGGGGAGGGAGGATCGCTGCCTCCATTGCAATACTGCCCCCTGGGTGACCACTGGTGGTGCTGCAGCAGAGGTAATGCAGAGGGAGGAGAAGAAGACAGCTGGAGCCTGTGCCTCCACGCTCTGCATATGCATGCACTTGAACTCCCTAGAGTGCCAGTATACTTTGTGGGGGGCCAAGAAGGAACCATCATGGATACGTCCTGGCACAAAGCAGGATAACTGGGCACACTTGGGCCCCGGCCTGACTGACCAGCCACCCTACCCTGGAGATCCTCACATAGGTGGGCCAAAATCTTGGCTGGTGTACCCAGTGGCCTTTGGGTATATGCTGGGGTTGGGGGGCTAAAAGACAGGATGGTTGGGTATGTAGCTAGGTGGTAGCCACTGGGATGAGGCAATGACACAGAAAAGGGGACATACACAAATTAAAAAATATCAATTTAGGCCTTTTTAACTTTATTTATAAAATAGAGTCCAAACAATTGTCACCCCTCATTGGTCAAAACCTTCAGAACACATTCTGACAAGGTCAAAGGTCAATATGCAAATCAAATAACTTATAATGGTCAAGAGATCAATATGTAAATAAAACAACATGATGTAAATTACTAAACATGCACCCCCCCAACATACAAAATAACTCCTAAATCACATGTCACAAACCGACACATCAAGAAACAGAACTACTGTAAAACCACAGCCACAAACTAAAGAAATGTAACCCCCCAACATGAATAAAGGCAACTACCAACTAGGTTAAGCAAATCCCCCTTATATCTGAGTGACAATGAATGGCCTGTCTGCACAGCCGCAGGGTTGCTGTTCACAGTGCCAGTAACCTGAGTTCAGGCATGAGACAGAGTTGGCTGGGGCAGCTAGCTTGACCATCCCAGAGGAAGCATACTGCCTGCGCCAATAGCGCTACCTGTGGTCGCACGGCTGGCGCAGCAAAAGCAGACTTGGCAGTGGGTAAGAGGATATGCAGCACACTCCCGCGCATGTCCACTGCATGTGCCAATGGGGCACATTGTAATGCCGCCCTAAATGGGAGGGGAGAATAAGGCCACACACTGCTGACCAAGGCTCTCTCATCCGCTGTTGCATTTGGCCTCCAGAGGAACATGGTCCACCCCTATGGCCCAGGCATGATGGGTAAGCCATGGAGACATATGGAGATAAGGGGCAAGTCAAGTAGAAAGCGGGTGACAGGGCTCAAGAGTGGGTGATGGGGTGGAAGGGGGCAACACTCTGGAGTCAGAAGTATAAATAATTAAAACAAAAACACACTATATATCAGTGATACTTTCCAATCAAACCCAGAAAGAAAAAGTAATGCATAATCCTCAATTAATTAAGACATAGCAAACCTTCAAAAATACAATTTCACAAAAAAACAAAACACATACACCGAGCAACCAGTGCACATATTGCTAATACTTCTACATACTGTGCTCTAAATACAGAAAAAACAAATCAATCAACCAGTCAATCAAAGTCTTTATTTATTTAACCAGGCGATCACCGCTGAGCAAGCTCATTTTCGAGGTGGACCTGGGTTTGTTAACAAGGGACAATACACATGAGATGCAACACACAAGAAAATAGTAATAATACAAATAAAGTGAGATACAATAATATAATATATACAAAGTATCAGCAGGTAGCATTGACAGTAGTATATGTTTGGAACAGAAGATACAGCTAGTTTTGGGTAGGACACAATATTTCATAAAAGTACAGAAATATACATATCAGGTGCACTGAACACAAATAAAATCTAATATAAAAAGATATATACTGATACGGTATGGAGAATTTAGAGCTGGAATCAGGGGCAAAGGAACGTGGAAGGGACAGATATGGGGGTAGCAAAAGGGGAGAGGGAAGAGTCGATTATAGATGGGATCAGTCTTTTAACAGTAGTAATTAGAGTGTGCTTGGGCTTATAGGAGTCACTATTTAGGGTAGACAGGCACAGGACTCCTTATTATGATGTAGATATAGAGATTTAAAAGCTGCTAGGCTGATGGGGTGAGTTAATTTCAGTTTTTTGCAGCTTGTTCCACAGTTGAGGGAGCACAAAGCTGCTGGTTGCTCTGCCAATGCGAGATTTTGCTTTGTAAACATAAAGGTAGATATGTGAGGTGCTTCTCAGGGCATACTTCCCCAGAGTGCACAAAGGTAAACAGAGAGAGATATACTGGGGCAGTTTATCTGAGATAGCTTTGTATGTCCAAACCGCAGCATTTTTTTGCCGTCTGTAAGCAAGGGATGACCATTCCACTGCCGTGTACAATGCACAGCGGTGGGTTGAGTATGGAAGACCTGTGATAAATCTTATGGCTCTGTGATAAAGCGTATCAAGTTTGGCTAGGGTACCTGCAGGTCCCTGACTATACATAAAGTCTGTGTAATCCAATAGGGAAAGAAAGGTAGTTTGAACCAGTTTCAGTTTAGCGTCTCTTGTGAGGAGATTATTAATCCTAAAGAACAGACCAAGTCTTTGTCTAAGTTTATTTGCCAGTTCTTCTAAGTGATCTGTGAAAGTAGGTCTATGGTCTAACCAGACACCCAGGTACTTGAACTTTGGTACGTAGTCCAACTGCTCACCTAGAATGGTAGTGATCTGAGGGAGTGTCCCAGCAATTGCAGGATTTATTGCATTTTGAAGGGGCAAGAGGAACATTGCTTTGTTTTTTTTTTGCATTTAAGAGCAGTTAGTTTCTGGTTTATAAGCTGATGTTGCAGCAGATTAAATTCATTTTGAAGGGCTTTACAGGCCGCTTCAGGTGTGGGCTACTAGCATAGAGTACCGTATCATCCGCGAATAGGTATATTTGTGCTTCTTTGATGGGGCATCTACGTTGTTAATATAAATGGTGAAGAGCAGGGACCAAGAATGGAACCTTGCGGTACACCCCTCAATAGGGGTTTTGGTGGAGAAACTTCCCCTTCTGCCTTTACTTGTTGAAGTCGTCCTGAGAGGTAGTTGGAGAACCATTTAAGGGATAGTGAATCCAAACCAGTGTTATGGAGGGAAGACAGAAGCAGTCTGTGATCAAAGGTATCAAACGCCTTGCTTAGGTCCAAGAAAACTGCGCAAAAAGTTTTTTTTGTCTAATTCAAGCTGCCAGTCGTTTGTCACCTTGGCTAGAGCAGAGATTGTACTGTGCTTTGCTCTAAAACCGGATTGTAACGGGTTGAGCAATTTTTCTGATTCCAGGTACTTCTGAAGCTGGTAGTTCACTATTTTCTCCAGCATCTTTGACAGGACTGGAAGTAGGGAGATTGGCCTGTAGTTATTGAGGTCAGTAGGATCTCCTGACTTAAACAAAGGGACCACAAGTGCATTTTTCCAAATGGGCGGTAGGTCACCCTGGGACAAGGATAAGTTGAAGAGATGAGTAATTGGGACTGCGAGGACACGGTAGCTGACCTTTAAGAAGTACAGGTCAATGAGGTCAGCCCCAGCACTTTTCCTAGTGTCCAGCTGAAGGAGAAGATCTCGACTTCTTTCAGGAGGTAGGCTGCAGAGAGAAGGATGGACTGGGGATGGGTTTTTCTTGTGTATCCAATCTAAGTTGTTGGCGGAGGATATTCACGGGAGAGGAGTCAAAGGCTAGCCCTGCAGTGGCAAAATGATTATTGAGAGCATCGAGGATAGACAGTCTGCCGGAGATGACAGTATTGTCGATCAATAATTTAGTAGGTAGGGAATTTACAGTGGTGTGACCTTCAATGTCTTTGATAGTCTGCCAGAATTTGGAAGCACTTCTTGAGGAGCTCTCCAGCTGACAGGGGTAGAAATTAGCTTTGGCTTCTCTGACCATTTTGGTGCAGAGGTTCCTCACCCTCTGGAAAGAATTCCAGTCATTTATTAAATTAGTTTTCCTAGCAGTTCTCCAGAGTACATCCCTACTCCGCAAAGCATCTTTCAGGTCTTCTGTAAACCACCGACAGGATTTGTTTCTGGCACGAACTTTTACTATGGGAGCATACTTGTTGAGAGCCCCTAGCACAATTTCTGAGAAAATATCATAAGCCGTAGTCAGGGACTTGGCTAGATAAAAGTCCTGCCATCGCATGGAGTCTCTTAGGTCTGATATATACCCATGGGAGATCAAAGTTGCGTATGCACCTTTTAAAAGAGAATTTGGTACAGTTGTGGATTTAAGAGTGGATCTTACACATGCGATGAAGCAATGGTCGCTAATATCACAGAAAAAAAGACGCCAGCATGGGAGAATAAATGGGGTTTGTTAACTAAAATGATATCCAAGAGAGTACTGTTATTAGGGTTGAGCTTGTTAGGACGAGTAGATTAGTTTATTAGCTATGACAACCCAAGGGAATCACAGAACATTTTAAGTGGGGTGGATGCACTGGAGAGCCAGTCTAAGTTGAAGTCCCCTAGTATGATACACTCTGAAGATGCCAAACCCAGGATGTTTTCATAGAAACATAGAAGTTGACGGCAGATAAGGACCGCAAGGCCCATCCAGTCTGCCCATTTCTTTTTCTACCTTATAAATGTGCCATCGGCCTTTGCTCTGTCAGTGACCTATCTATTCATAGTCATTTGTATTGCTCCCTTATGCCTATCCCATGCCTGTTTGAAGCCCTGCACTGCACTTTTCGAGATGTTTTAACAACTGTAGTCCAGCTGATGTGGGTCTGTAGCATCCTATTATACATAATGAGACACCGGTGGCAATTTCAATCTTTAATGACAAGCTTTCAAATTCTTTTGGGACAGAGGTTGAGTCAATTATGGAGGCAGGGAATTTATCCTTGATGTAAATAGCTACCCCACCACCTCTGGTTTGCCTGTCGGCTCTGAACAAAGAGTAGAAGGGGATGTTAACTTTGTTGTTACTGGTCGCCGGTCGGTGCCAGGACTCCGTAATCACCAGAACATCTGGAACGGTATGACATACCCAGGCCTGAACAGAAGTGATTTTTTTTTTAATAGGCTACATACATTAACATGCAAGAATGTAAGCCCCTTGAGGTTTTGTAGCTCTGCTGGGGATTCCATGGGTGCCAGAGGGCCTGGATTAAGCTCAACATTTCCTGAGCATAGTAAAAGCAGGAACAAAGAGTTTCCTGCAGAGTCCCAGGAGAAGAGTGGGTGGCTGGGTCTTCTTCAGTTACGGATTTGTTCAGGCAGTATAGGAGTTCTGAGGCTAGTTCCCAGTTTTCCTGATGCTGCATACAATAATACCCTGACCGAGAGAGTCAATGGGAGTAGGGGGGAGTATGCAGAAGATGGTGTAGCCCTGTGGGCAGGCTCTAGGAGAGTTCCTGTATGCCGGTGCAGGTGAAGGACCAGTAGCGGGCTAGGGGAAGTTAGAGCACATACAAGTTCTTCTACTTGATAGGAAAAGTCCCGGTCGGATAATGTAAAAAGAGAGCCATTCTCCACTCTAGGAGTTAAACAGTTCAATCTGAAAAGCACTGCCTTCCTGGGAAATGATATGAAACTGAATACAGTACTCCAGTAACAAACCATCCTCACATGGACACAGCAACAGTAATTTTTTTTCTGTATTAGCAGTTTAACTTCTTTCACTGCCGACCTGGCCCCCCTCCACACCAGTGCCCCCAGCCCCATCACCCAGCTTCCCTGGGGCTTACCTTGCTGCTGTTACCCCAGTGTCCTCGCCAGATGATGTTGGGAGAACCCAGTTGCCAGTGTGGGGCCTGCGAGAGACCGCTCTGCCAACCTGCCAGGATCGGCGATTCTCCTCTTTGGTTTTCTCCCCTGGGCCCGTGTCAAGTGCAATGACGCACTGTCCACACTCCACCTCTACGGATGCGGCTCCCAGCATCGATGGGCAGGTGACCCTCCCTGACAGTGCACTGCCACCCAGAATCACTAGGTGACAGCTTCCCAGCGCGGCATCTTGACCCCCCAACCCCGAGATAGGACAGCTGTCCTTGAGATGCTCAACGCTCCCTCCCCAGCTGGCCCCCAAGTGACCCATGTCCATTTCCAAAGCCGGGTCACTGGTGTGGCTGGGGTGAGGTGCCCAGCGCCTCAGCCCTCCATGCTCCTGGGCTGTCTAGCAACAGTAATTTAAAGGAGAACCATGCAAAACCTGCAATTAATTTTTTCCTGTTGAACCTATTTTTTTAAATACTTTTTCCCATACTGTTGTTCTTCAGTCTTTACTGGTCTTTTAGTAAACAGAGTAGATGTTTCTGATTTATACATTGGTATTATGTTAAGTTTTAAAAGGAGTCAGTTGTTACTTTTTTTCCTACGAACAAACGAATGTGCCAGCAGTAACAGACCACCTGGTCTATCCAAGTCTGCTCGAGTGTGCAGCTAGCACCCTAGTTTGCAGCTGCCCCCTTGTCACCCCACTGCCACCCCCACCTCCCCACCCTCACTTTCCCTGTTCCTGTCCCATGCCCTTTGAGCTGTTCACAGATTTACATGCTACCACCATTCTGGTAGCGTTCCATTTGCTACCACCCTCTCTGCGAAAAATAGTGTCTCCTCATTTCCTTCCTAAATCTTCCCCTATTCTTAGCCACCATGCCCCTCAGGCCCTCCCCCTCCTTAACTTAAAGACCCTATCTGCCCCATCCTTATTGATTCCCCTCAGATACTTTAATGTTTCTATCATGTCCTCCCTGTTCCTTTTAGCCTCCAGGGTGTACATATTCAGGTCTCCCAGCCTGCTGTCATAGTCTCTCCCCTCCATTCCACATATAATCTTTGTTGCCCTCCTCTGCACCCCCTCCAGTAGCCTGATATCACGCTTTAGGTATGGCCTCCAAAACTGCACACAATACTCTAAGTGCAGCCTTACCAGTGACCTGTGGAGGGTCAAGATCACCTCTCTTCGCCTGGACGAAACCCCCCTCGCTATGCAGCCCAGCATTTTTCTGAAGTATTTGTGTTTCCATTTATTCAGGAGAAGGTTTGTCTCCCTGATAGCATCAGGTGTGATGTGAAGAGCAGTACTTTACCTGTAGACTGACGTATTGAGTTCTAGTCCTCTTCATACCTCATCAGCCTTGTAACCTCACTCACTGTGGCATCACGAGTGACCAATCTGGCAGCAGGGGGTTGGCTCTTCTTGGTCAGCTATGATGTCACAGACCGTGGGGTCATGTGGCTGATGATGTAGGAGGAGGAGGAAGTGAAGTAACTATTTAGCCTCCGAGGCTGAGCAGAGTCCTGTTCCATGCATTACACCAAGTATTATCAGACAGAATACCTAACTATGGTAAGCTACCTTGTTAAGGTATGAGTAGTTGCTTATAAGAGGTAGTTAAAATATTCCCCACTTACCTGGTGGTCTTGCCGAACTCAAAAGGGAAAATAATGTCATTGTGCTTGCAAAACTGGCAGATGAAGCCTCTCTGAGTGCAGAGGTCACAGTGGTAGACATGGCTGGAAGCAAACTGGATCGCAGACTGAAGAAATGCTTCATAGGTCCCATCTGCTATCTACATTTCATAGAGAACAGAGGAAAACACATTCCATTAGGGCCGATGTAAACATGTCCCACTTACCACAGTTATAACAAGTCTTGAAACCACAGTCTGCTCTGTCATCAGCAGACGGCTGTCTATGATTTCGCTGGTACCATACAGATCTAGTTGTGGTGGAAGTGATGTCAAGAGCTGCCCTCTACTGGTAACATATCAGAATACAGTTTCACAGATTTTTATGTTGCTTGCACGCATGTGCAAGAAACACAGTGCCATCATCCGAGTTTTCGGAGGTGTGGCAGCCCTCTTCCAATTCAGTCAGTGTGTTTGCAGGCGCGGCCCCAGTTCTCCAATGCATGCTGGAGCTGTCTATGACAGCTCCAAAATGCAGTGGAGTACAGTTGAAAGGGGGAGCTACGCTACAGTGAGCAGCGATAAGATATCGCCTGCTCATGCGCACTTCCCCTACACACACACACACACACACACTGCTGTGCTCGCCCCCCCCACACTGTATAGCCGATGCGTTTCCCCCCCCCCCCAAAACACAGTTGCACATGCCATGCTGGGTGCCCACCCCAGCGTAGCAACTCATTGTATAGCCGACGGGGTGCCTAATCCCCGTCGGCTCCTGTCCCAGTACACGGTGCCACGCTGGGAGCCCACCCAGCGTGGAAAGCTATTATGGCCGGCGAGGGTGCCCATTCCCGTCGGCTCCAGCCCCAAACAGTTTTTCCAGCTGCCACGCTTGGGAGCCACCCAGCGTGGCAAACATCCACGCCGTCTTTTAAAACAAAAAAAAACTGTAAATAAAAACGGGTCCTCGCAGTCTCCCCTGCCCCCCACAACCCCGCACTCACCCACTGCGCACCCTGCCTCCCCACACCCTCCCACCCCATACTTACTCTGGAGTCATGCGACAATCATCGGTGGACTGGAAGACGCCTCTGCACTCTTCAAAGCCGACCGCAAACTGAGGAAATGCCGGTAAGCTGTATAATGGGATAGATAGGGTTTTTTCAACTTTGTCGCATATCTCAGGCATTTTTTGGAATTTTTGCACCAAATTTTCCACATGGGGTTTTTGGGACCCCTCCTCATGAGTTCTTGCACTGTCATGGCATTAACTGGGCCCGAAGGGTGGTTTCGCAGTCACTGCGCGAAATCACCTTTCCACACAGATTAACGAAATGACACTGCCGGTCTTCATAAGGTGGGCTTTTTTTGTTCATAAGGTGGGCTCTCAAAAAGCCTATGTTGAAAATTTGGTGGAAAAATTCCTAAAAATGACTGTTTTACGAGCGTGTGTTGCGCAGTTCCTACGCACGCTCGTAAGTTTTCGAATTTTCAATATTTTCACTCCAGATTTTCAACACTGTCATTTTACCACACCTCCTTATGAGCAGTACAGCTGTCATTTTTCACATCTCGCCCAAAACGTGTTTCCGCCCATCTAGCGCACAATGGCGCAGTCGGTGTGCAACATCACTGTATGGGACACATTAAGAAAATCACAGTGACACTGTTCATGAGCAGAGGTCTTAAAATGGCTATGTTGAAAATTTGGTGGAAAAATTCCTAAAAATGACTGTTTTACGAGCCTGCGTTGTGCACTTCCTACGCACGCTCATAAGTTCGTGAATTTTCAATATTTTCACTCCACATTTCCAACATTGCCATTTTTCCACACCTCCTTCGAGCAGTACAGCTGTCATTTTTCACATCTCGCCCACAAGCGTTGCTCGTCCATCTAGCGCACAATGGCTACATCGGTCGTACAAAATCAATGTATGGGACACATTAAGAAAATCACAGTGACACTGTTCATGAGCAAAGGTCTTAAAATGACTATGTTGAAAATCTGGTCACAAACTTCCTAAAAATGACTGTTTCTCGAGCGTGCGTTGCGCAGTTCCTACGCACGCTCGTAAGTTTGCAAATGTTCAATATTTGCACTCCACTGACTTCCAAATACCTACAAGCACATACTAGCAAGCAACATTCGGCATTGACAAATGCTTGTTACACCTACACTTTGTGAGGAATGTCAAGTACAGTATAGACAAGGATATCTTACATTTAGAAAACAGAAAGAAAAGTAATGAAAGGAATGGATTTTGGAATAAAAGAATTTTCAATTTTCCTTGATGGTAGAATTTAAGGCAAAATATAATTTTTGTTTTCTTGTATCCTGCTTGTTCTACTGACAAGAAATCTGAGTGCCACAGTCAGTAGTTCCGATGCCATAATTAGCTGGTTCCTGCATGCTGATGACTAGCTGGAGGTAGTGACAGTGGTGTGAAACTCATTAAGTACGTGATGTTTGCAGGGAACATGTTGTGATTCCGTTCAGGCAAAACTGGTTCTGAAGGTAACGCATTTTTTCCCCCCCAATCTATTTTTTATCTCCTCGCCTCTGCTGTCCTAGCAGATATATACCTTGTTAGAAGGGATATATCCTGTTTAGCCCAGCCTGCTCCGATGCAGCAAGCGACGTCCACTCCTGAACACTGATTTACTGCATGTCTGTGCAACACGCAGCCACAAAGCCATCAAGGTTTCCTTGCAGGGTATTTTTGTCCCTGCAGCTGGACTGAAAGAGGGCTAACACAGGGAGGAATGATACCCTGACCCAGTGCCACAGTGGTCCCTCAGAGATTGCTAGGAACTAGCTCTCTTGTGAGGGGTAGGCTCCACCTGCCATCACTGTGTGCATGCTAATCCCTGGTGTTGCGATGCATAGCAGTGCTGGGAGGTGGGATGGTCAAAGGACACTTGGAAAGGCAGAAAAAATTACTCACCGTAGTAATCCTGTTTCTTCCAAGGTATTGTTCAATATGATTTAACTATTGCAGTCAGCCTCCTGTGTTGAACTGCCCCGGAGAAATGGAACACATGCCCCGATTGGTCTAATGACTCTCTGGGAGTTCCGCTGATTGGTTGCTGCTGTACGGTTCGTCCTGTGATTGGCCACCTGGAGGATTCAGCTCTCCGCAGCTTTTTTCACCTTCTCCTACTCTGGGTGCCTCCGCTCGCACTATACCTGCCTCTCACACCACCCGCCCCAACCCCGACCTCTATTAAATGCTCTTCCCCTGAGAGCTAGGCCAACCCCTCATACACCTATTGAACCAAATAACGTTAGCCATGCCCATCTCCTAGCCCCCATCACCAGCTGGCTCTGCCTCTTACAGCAGTCATCAACAGCCTGGTCCTACCTATCTTGGACAATGCTACCTCTACTAGGTGTTAACTCCCTAATAATAATGCCACATATGGGTACTCTCTTGCTGAGCTGCCTCTTCCTTCTAACCTACGCACCCAGTCAGAATCCCAGTCGCCAATCTGCACCCAGGCCAATGTTTCTCCCTTGATGACCACCAAGCTCTGCCCTCTCCTAACAGACAATGGCAACACACAGAGGGGAAGAATTCCTTATGGCCCTGCCTATCTTCACATCAGGCTTTGACCAGAGAATATGTAAGACTGCCTTTGAACCTGTCGACTAGAATGGTCATCTACACCGTATTCCTAACTAATTACGTTGGTGGCCCTAACTCACCCATCACTAAACACATCCAGACCAGACGAAGCAACAAGCAGCTACTCAGCAGGTTAAGACACTATCTCAAGAAGCTATTACTGCTTCTCTTACTCTGCTCTGGAAATGCCGCACTTAATCCAGGCCTGCCTGCTTCTCTGAGCACCCCTGCGGACCTCCCACAATACAAAGGTATCAGCTTCCTCCATGTGAATGTCTGTAGTCTACTCAAGAAGCTTGACCCGATTCTGATCTGGGTTCTACATGCATCTCCTGATTTCTTTATGATATGGGATCCTTGCTTACGCCATCAACCCCAGACAAAGCTATCAACTTACTGGGTTAGAGCATCTACCGATGTGATAGATCAACGGGGAGGGGGTCAGTAATATATGTTAAGAGTAAATTCTTTGTCACAATTGTTGACTGCATCTCTAAGGCTAAAGAATTTGAATGCCTGGCACTAAAATTAGCCCTCTCCAATGAAAAGGCACTCCTTATTGCTGCATGCTACCACCTGCCTTCTGGTGGCCTGGCCCTCCTACTGCATCTCCAAAGCCTAATCAACTCAGCTAACACTGAGTGTATCTTAATGGGGGATCTCAACCAAAACTGGAACGATGAGAGCTCCAAGAAGCTCAAGGATTTCTGTGATGCGAGTGGGCTGGCACAAATAACAGCTGCAGTCACCAGACCCAATAGAAAAAACCCTGAGCGAAGCTCCCTACTAGATCTCATGTTAGTCAACAAACCCCATAACTTTTCGCATACTGGAGTCTTCTTTAACGACCTAAGTGATCACTGTGCCACTGCCAGCATCAGACATTCTCCCCAAATAAAGTCTGCCTCCAAATTCAAACTGAAAAGATGTCTGAAAAAGTTGTGACAGAATGCCTTCCTGAAAGACCTAGGTAACATCAGGTGGCAGGACTTCTACCTAGCCCCTTCCCTCACTGAGGCATTTAATATCTTTCATATCCTTTTAAAAGATCTAACAGACAAACATGCCCCCCCCAAGGCTGATCAAGACTTAAAAAAGACCTCCTGGCTGGTTCTCTCCTATCCTGAAGAAAGCTCTCATGGATAGAGACTATTGGTGGAAAAAAGCGAGGAAATCTCAATTGGAGACCGATTGGCTACCATTTCGTGCCTCTAGAAACACCTGCACCAAATTAATTAGATCTGAAAAAACTAAATACTTCCAAGCTGCACTGGAAGACAACAAAAACGATGCTGTCAAATTCTGGAGCATCCTTAAAGAGGCTGAAGGACATACTACTGACACCTCCCTTCCACCCAAAATAGTGTCCATGGATCTACCTTCACAGACAGACCTGCCATATTAGACCGACTCAACAAAACACTTTGCTACAGCTGGTTTGGCCTTTGATGCCTCGCCTATCAACAAGATCAGCCCGTTAGGGGACCCCACTGCTGACTCTAATGCTAACTTTAACCTCAACCAACCTCAACCCTCCTCCTTCAGCTTCCGTACAGTCACGTTTAAACAAGTAGAGGACCTCCTATTGTCACTGAATACAAAAAAAGAGTGCTGGCCCCTACTTAAACCCTTGAACCCTACTTCCTAAAATTAGGCCATTACTACTTAACAGCACCATCACCCACTTATTGAACATCTCCCTGAAGCAGGGCGAGCTACCTGTGCTGTGGAAAACTGCACACATCACACCTTTGTTCAAATCTGGGGAGCAGAGCGACCTGAGCAATTACAGGCCTATTTCTATATTATCTACCCTATCAAAACTATTGGAACAAATCATCAACACCCAAGTTAGAGAGTATCTGGATTCACAGAAGCTGCTAAATCCTGCACAGTCCGGCTTTAGAGCCAAACATAGCACAGTATCTGCCCTTGCAAAATTAACCACCGACTGGCAAATTGCCCTGGATTCTAAGAAGCATGTGTTTGCCTTCTTCCTTGATCTTAGTAAGGCTTTCGATACTGTGGACCACAATATTATGCTTAATGCATTGTGCAATATTGGCCTCGATAAGAATGCCATTAAATGCCAGCTACCTTACCAACAGGTTACAAGTTAAAGCTTCACGTGAATTGTGTCCATTAAAAATACTTCCACGAGGTGTCCCCCAAGGCTTCATCCTGGGTCCTATCCTATTTGCAATTTATATCAACAATCTTGACGCACAACTGTGCACAGCTAATGTGCACCTATTTGCAGATGATACTGTCCTCTACACCTCAAATTCATCCTTGGATTCGGCCCATGAGGACCTACAGCAAGATTTCATCTCTCTCCAATATCATCTTATCAAATATAAGCTCCTACTCAACGCCCAAAAAACCCAAAGCCATGATCCTTTCACCTAAGGCAGCCTCTGGACCCCCCTGAAATAGCAGATACCTTCAAATATCTAGAGTTCTGGCTGGACAACAAGCTTAACTTCCTGTGCCATCTAAATGAGGTCTCGAAAAAATTAAGGCAGCGGTTAGGCATGTTCTACAGCATTAAGCACCTACTCACCAAAGAAGCTAGAAAGAGACTAGTGCAATCCACATTCCAACTCTTACTGGACTGTGCTGACTTTCTCTACAACCATTGCCCCTCAACTGTGCTCAACAAACTTGACATTTTCTACCACTGAGCCTTAAGGTTCATCATTAATCCCTCTCGAACCCACCACTGCCTACTGTACCAAGAGATAGGATGGTCATCTCTCTCAACGAGGAGGGAAAGGAATGCTCTTCTCTGGTTCTTTAGAGCCTTGTCTGATAAACTCCCTGCTTACATTTCAAGCTTCTTCGAACGTGTCAAGGGATCTTATGGATTGAGATGCTTCTCCATACTCTGCTTCCAGACACCCAGGGTAAAAACAACCCATGGTGTGGCTGCAATCAACTTCTCATTCCTGTCCCTATGGAACACCATGCAAAGCTCACTTAAACTCTCATCCCTTCCCGGTCCGTTCACCTTCAAAGCACTAATAGCGGAGTACCTTAAGGAAACCTGTAGCTGTTTTAGGTGACTATGTACCAGTAGCCCCTAGTATCTTCCACAAATCCTATATCATGGAAACCCGCCGCTCAACTCACATCCCCATTAGGGGCACCTAGCACTTGTTAGTCCCTCTTCTCTTCCCCCGTCCCATATATACTCTTCTCATTTTCCCTCCCCACTTATTCTTTCTTATAATGTAATAGCTGCCATATATTGATGACTATCTAGGAATTAAACTTTTACCTCTCGTGTTTACTTGTTATGAATCTGTAACTGTGTTACCTATGTTAGCTACGTATGTACAGGCCTGAATCATCCTCCACATGTACAATGCTTCGTCCTCGTCAACCCTAGTTTTGTCTGTGATTTGTATTAATGTCCATGACCACCTTGAAAATGAGCTTGCTCAATGGTGTTTATGCCTGGTTAAATAAAGTTTGATTGATTGATTGATATGCAAATGATGGAACATCCATTGGCTTGTGCCACCATTCAAACTGCTGCATTCTATATCACTCAGATTCATGACAGCCTCCAGGGTAAGACCCCCTAACTAAGCTATTCTAATAATAATAAAGTAGATATCAAATCCTCTATAACATGTCCCTTCTATTAAAGTCAGATAGGACCAAAGAGAGGGAACAACATCCATTTGGTTTCAAAAAGGGTTTGTTAACACAACTAGGGTATAAACCCACATCAACATAGTAAATCCAGCTGTTATAAAGAGGCCAGCTGGTTCTGGACGGGGAGGCAGGGTGGGTGACTTAATCATATTGAAGAATGCCTTGGAAGAAACAAGACTACTACGGTGAGTAATTTTTTCTTCTAATCCCAAGAATTCTTCAATATGATTAACTACTGCAGACTACGAAGCAGTACCTTTGGAGGTGGGTACAGAACCTATTTGGGTAACAAGATCTGCAGCACTGCGGTACCAAACCTGGCATCACTTCTGGATTGAATGTCCAAACAGTAGTGCTTTGTAAAAGTGTGTACTGTTCTCCATGTAGCTGCCTTACAGATTTCCAGCAGGGGAATATCTTTGACTGCTGCTACTGTAGTAGCTGTACCCTTTGTGGAGTGGGCCCTTAGGCCTACTGGGGGCTCCTAGCCAGCTTTACTGTAGCAGAACTGGATACATGCCACTATCCGATCTGAAATGGTCCTTTTAGAGGCTGGTTTTCCTCTTCCCACTTCCCCATAGGTCAGGAACAGTTGCGGTCTGCCCTGCCTGTGGGCCTTGGTATGGTGAAGGTATTATCTCCGAGCTCTCGACATCCAGGCTGTGAATCCAGCGTCCACCTGAGCTAGAGTGCTCGGCGAGGAAGACTGGCAAGGAGGTTGCTGCAAATGGAGGTCAGAGACCACTTTCGGAAGGAATCCCTACTAGTCCTGAGGACCACTTTGTCTGTATGGAAGGAGATACAGTTTAGCTCTACGCACAGGGCTTGCAGCTCACTAATCCACCTGGCTGAGGTAACAGTTTTCCAAGTCACAAATCTGAGACGTGCTGTAGCCATGGACTTGAATGGAGGCTTCATGAGCTTGGCAATACAGATACTGAGGTCCCATGATGGCACCGGTTCCCTGTGAGGAGGGTGCAAGTGGGCCAACCCCTTGAAAAACTTTCTGAAAATGGGGTTAGAAGTCATAGAAACACCCTTACCGGCCGAAGTATAGGCTGAGATTGATGCCAGGTGGACATTAAGGGTAGTGGGCTATAAGCCCAGTGAATGCAGGTGAGTGAGATAGGCCAGTAAGACTGATAACCCTGCCTGAGAAGGCACTACACTGTTACTGTCACACATATGGAAAACATCTTCCATTTGGAAGCATAGGTTTTCCTAGTGGAGGGTTTCCTTGAGCCAGAGAACCTTAAGAACACCATCAGCAAGGTGCAGAGAGGTTGAGGGCACTGAACATGTACTCCCTGTAAGACAGGAGAGGGGACATGATTGGAACATTCAAGTACTTGAAAGGGATAAAAAAGGTTGAGAAGGACAGTCTCTTGAAGCCAAGTGGCAACCATATCACAAGGGGCACTGTTTTAAGCTGGAGGATGGGAGGTTTAATAGGGCGGACAGGAAGCACTTCTTCACAGAGAGGGTGGTGGACACTTGGAATGCGCTGCCAGAAGAGGTCATCTCGTTGAAGACAGTGGTTAACTTTAAGAGAGGCTGGGATAGGCATAGGGGGAAGACAAGAATCATGGGTAGGGAGGATGGGAGGAGTGGGAAGGGAGGCAGGGAGATTAGCTCAAGCTGTGGACCCTGCAATACGAGCAGACTTGATAGACCAAATGGCCTTCTTCAGCTGGCTTCTTTGCATGTTCGTATTTTCTAGGTCCTCAAAAGCCATGCTCTGAGTTTGAGGGACCCGAGGTTTGGGTACGAGATCCTCCATTGTGAGGAGGTTAGGAGGTTGTGCCTCTGAGAAAGGTGTATGGACTGGGCCACTGACAGGAGGGAGTGGTAGGGAGTACCATGGCTGCCTGGCCCAATCTGGAACTATCAGAATCATTGTACCTGGCTGAGACCTGAGCTTGATCAGGACCCTGAGCTGCAAGAGAAAGGGAGGAAACACATACAGGGTCCTCACTGATCAACCCAGCATCAAGGCATCTACAGGCACTGTGCCCTTTGCTGGTGGGCCTGCAACAGAATTGGGGTAACTGGTGGTTTTCCTGTGAGGTGAAGAGATCTATCTCCAGGGTGTCCCACTTCTGAAATACCACCTCCAGCACCTGTCTGTTGAGACACCACTCATGGCGGTTTTGTGGATTCTGCTGAGTATATCCGCCAGGGTGTTGTCTTTTCCCGGGCAGATGAATGGCCAGCAAGGACACCTGTAGGGAGTAAGCAAGACTCCATACTTTCAGTGCCTCTGTACACAACAAGTTGGACCTTGTCTCGCCTTGCTTGTTGATGTAGTACATTGTGGTGTTGTCTGTCCCTTTTTTAGATTCAATTTTTATTAGTACAAGGAAACATGAGGAGCTAATGACATATATAAAGGAATTGTTCATACATAGTTGGTGTACAGATGTTGCCATGCTTAGAGCTACACATTGGTTTGCATGAATTTCAGGACTTAAGATTTTGAGTCCAGACACTGCATATATTTACAATCCACATAAATAGTCTCAGTCCCAAACGATCTTAGGAAGACAGTATCAGTCCAGGTTTTAAGTTGTATATGACAATTTCTACTGAAAAGCTTCATGTGTCAATGAGGGACCATTAATTGTATTAGCTGGCCTGTACCTCTGGGATTGGTTGGGGTTATCCACAGAATCTGCCTAATAAAGGGAAAGCCATTCCAAGTCCGTGCGGACAAACCCACTTCTCTACTCAGCTATCTTACATATTATTATAAGAAAAAGGTTATACAGAATGCAAAGTATTTCTAACATATAGTAAGAAGACAATCCTCTAAAAGGGTAGAGAGAGAGAGAGAGAGAGAGAGGCCGATGTTGTGTGTTTGTTGAAAAAAAAAGGTTTAAAGAGGGTAAAGTTGTTTTTGAAGGATACAGACATAAAAACACTGACTCTGATGGCAGATAAGAACCGTTGGCCCACCTAGCCTGCCCATTTCCCTACCTATTGGATAAGCTGCAGATTCTAGTTAACCAACAGCCTACTTCCTCCTACCCACCACTATAATTGCCCTTATGTCTGTCCCATGCATTCTTGAATTCCTCTCACTGTTTTTGAACCCACAACCTCCTCAGAAAGGTGGTTCCATGCATCCGCCACCCTCTCTGTGAAAAACTACTTCCTCACGTTGCCCCGAGCCTCCCCCCTTCTATCTTCAAATTGTGCCCCCTTGTTCTTGCACATCTCTTTTTCTGAAAGATGCTCCCCTCATGGACTTTCTCTCTTCATATGGCTTCTGTTGCAGACCCTGCACCATTTTAATTGCCCTCCTCTGGACTGCCTCCATTCTATGTGCTTGTGGAGATAGGGTCTCCAGAACTGCATGCAGTACTCCAGATGGGGTCTCACCAACTGTCTGTATAGAGTATAACAACTTCCTGTTTTCTACTGATGATGCCTCTCCCTATGCATCCCAGTATCCCCCCAGCCCTCCTTACTGCCTTCTCACATTGCTTGTCTACCTTAAGGTCATCTGATATGATTACTCCCAGGTCCCTTTCCATTTTTGTTGTTGTTAGTACCTCTCCCCTCATTGTGTACTCTTCCCCAGGGTTTTTGTTTCCCAGGTGCATTACTTTGCACTTCTTTGCACTGAATCTAAGCTGCCATACTTTTGCCCATTCCTCCAACCTTGCCAAGTCCCTTCTCATCCTTTCCAACCCCCATGTATCAACCCAGTTGCAGATCTTTGTGTCATCAGCAAAGAAGTATACCTTTCCTTCCAGCCCCTCTGCAATGTCTCCTATAGACATTAAAGAGGACTAGTCCCAGCACTGAACCCTGGGTACCCCACTAGTAACTCCCTTTCTACAGAATGTACTCCATGTACAATTACCCTCTGCATCCTGTTGTCCAGCCAATTTGTTACCCAGACTACCACCCTGGGACCCACTCCCAGGCTAACTAACTTGTTTACTAATCTTTTGTGTGGGACTGTGTCACATGCCTTGCTAAAGTCTAGGTAGGCCATATCCACAGCCCCTCCCTGGTCTACTACTTTGGTCACCTAGTCAAAGAAACCTATTAGATTTGTCTGACATGACCTTCCTGCTGTGAATCCATGCTGCCTTGGGTCCTGTGCCCCCTGGCCTCTAGGTACTCAACAATTTTTTCTTTCAGAAGTGATTTCATCATTTTCCCTACCACTGAGGTCAAACTAACAGGTCTGTACTTTCCTGACTCTGCCTTGCTTCCACTTTTGTGAAGGGGAATCACATCCGCATTCCTCCAGTCCTCAGGTAATGCACCATCCTCCCATGATTTGTTAAAAATAGTAGTCAAAGGGGCCGGCCCAGAGGTGCTGAGGGCTGAGGCGTTGGATGCCTTACCTTGTGCTATGCCGGGGACCCGCGTTCAGGAACGAGCATGGGCCACCGGGGGTCGGCAGAGGAGGAGAAGGATCGATCGTCCAAGGGACTGCTCTCCTTCTCCGAGGGGGGGGTGTTAGTGGTTGGCGTATGACTGGCCCCTAGCGGAGGCTGGGAGGCAGCACGCTGACGCTGTGGAGATGGGGCAGATGCCTGGAGGAGTGCGTGTGGGTGTGTGAGCACTCCCTCTGCTGGCGTCACTGCATGGCTCATCACTGCAAAAAAGGGCGAAGAAACTGAGGAGGGAAATCAGGAAAAATGGCCCTGGTTGCGAGGCTTGATGGTTGTCCATTGGGAACGCGCCACCTCCAAAGGGCATCACCGCCAATGCTGGATCCAGTCCTGGTGGGGAAGATGAGGGTCTCCCCGCCAGGAGAGTAAGTCGTGGGGGTAAAAGCGGTGATGGCCTGAAGTACAGAGGTATGGGAGGGACGGCAGCCTGGGAACAGGTTGCCAGGGGCTGCGGGGGACAAAAAAGAGTAGTCAGTGGTGTCACTAGCTCTCCCCTTAGTTCTTTCAGAATTCTGGGGTGAATCCTGCCAGATCCCATTGCTTTGTCCACCTTGAGTTTTAGGAGTTCTTTCAGGACCCTTTCTTCCGTGAACGGACTGGTATTGACCCTCCTGTCCAGAGTGCTTCTATTGTTTGGTTTAGGTACCTCCCTTTCGCCTTCTTTTGTGAATACTGAGCAAAAGTATTTGTTCAGTATCTCTGCCTTTTCCCTGTCACCCTCTGCCCACCTCCCCTCCCCTTTATTAAGCCTCACTATCCCTTCGTTGGTCTTCCTTCGCTCCCCAATGTACCAATAAAACATTTTATCCCCTTTCTTAACTGAATTGGCTATCTTTTCCTCAGTTTGGGCTATTCTGACTGCCTACCCCGCTTCCTTCTGCTTTAACCAATACAGTTTACTGTCCCGCGCCTTCTGTGATTCCTTATACTTCCTGAATGCTATCTTTTTCTCCCTAACCTTCCCTGCCACCTCTTTTGAGAACCATAATATATTTTTTTTTTACTTCGTTTTGTTTTATTTGCTTTAGAGACTGCATCAGAAAACATATGAGGACAGATCAACGGAGCTCCATATGTATACCCTAGAGCAAAGGAGGGAGAAAGGTGATATGATCGAAACATTCAAACATCTTAAGGGCATTAACAAGATGAAAGAGCCTAACATGTTTCAATATAAGAAAAATAGCAGGACAAGAGGACACAGCACGAGATTAGAGAGAGGCCGATTAAGAGGTAATGTGAGGAGTTCTTTTTCACAGAAAGGGTAGTGGATGCATCGAATGGCCTACCTCAGAAGTGGTGGATATGAATACAGAGCAGGGTTTCAGGCATGGGATAGGCATAAGGGAGCAATACAGATGACTATGATTAAATAGGCCACTGGCAGAGTAAAGGCCTATGGCACATTCATAAGGTAGAAAAAATGGACAGACTGAATGGGCCTTGCAGTCCTTATCTGCCGTCAACGTCTATGTTTCACACAAAGGCTTGTTGCCTCTGTGATAGCAGATTTGATTTTTCCCCGATTGTTCTTCCACCCCTCCTTCCTGCCCATTTGCTAGTGCATTCCTTAGCACTCACCCATTTTGCCAAAGTCAGCCCTCCTAAAGTCCAGTGCCTTCGCTTTTGTATGGCTTGACTCTACAGCTGTGTTTATCATGAACCACACTGTTTGGTGGTTGCTTGTTCCCAGATGGCTACCAACTTCTAAATCTGTGATCCTCTCTACATCCCCGTTTGAGTGTACCAGGTCTAAGATTACTCACGAGTGGGTTCCAACACTAGCTGTCTGAGGCATGCCCCCTGTAGGGCATCGAGAATGACCCCGCTCTTGGATGTAGCTGCAGCAAAGGTGTTCCAGTTAATATCTGGCATATTCAGGTCCCCCATCAGCAATATCTTCCTTTTTCTGCCATTCTAAGGATGCCTTCTATTATTTCCTTGACCATTTCCTCCCCCGAGACAGTGGTCTGTATACAACCCTCATGCGGATTGTGGTGCCATTTCCTGTCTCCAAAGTCACCCACACTGCCTCCTCTCCTCCCTGTTTGTCCTTTAGTGCTGTTGCTTTGATCCCTTCCCTTATGTAAAGAGCTCCTCCTCCTCTTTTACCCTCCCTGTCCCTCCTGTAGATTGTGTACCCTGGTAGGTTAACATCCCAGTCATGGTTCTCTGTGTGCCATGTTTCTGTGACTGCCATGATATCCAGGTGTCCCCTCTTCCATCAGGGACACAAGAGTTTAGGAAGCTTGTTACTCAGACTGCAAACACTGGTACTCATCGCCCTCCATTTTTTGATGGCCTTACCCCTTTTAGCCCCATCCCTGCCCTTACTGCCTTTGCATTTTTTCGCCACTGACCCCTGTCCTGTTCCCTATCGACCTCCCTACCTTGGTGTTTACCTCGCTAACTACCCTGTTTTGTGGGGGGAGGCTGGGAATTCCTTGCTTCTTATCAGTGAGGAATGCAGGGCTTGGCCACCCAAAATTTCCCCTCCCCCCCAATCCACCACTAGGCCAGGTTGAAATTTATCCAATAAGAGTTGTAAATCCTTATACTGTTTAAGGGACAATATCTACATAGTGCTCCAGTTGATAAGTCACCCACTTTCACCACCGGAGGTCAAAAGCTTCCACCCAGTCCAAAGGGCGAGCTGTAATTCATTCTAATGCATAAACTTCCCTGGCAAGGGCAGACCAGGCCACCCCAGTAGGAATTGTTTTCCTATACCATAATCAAATAACAGCTTTTTTGGCAGCTAACACCAGAAGGGTAACCTGCTGGTGTGTAACTGTACCTACCGTAGTCCCTTCTGGTGGCATGGCCGTTAGGATGTAAGCAGGGGTAAGCAATTCAAGGCATTCATAAATGGCTATCAATTCACCAATAACCTCCTGCCAGTAGAGGGTAAGAGGCTCACATGCCCATAAAATATGTTCCTGATCTGCCTGTGTGCACCCATACCCTCTCCAGAACCTTCCCAAAGGAGTATACGAATATTTAGCCATGATGGCTGGGGTGCACAAAACTCTGGTCTTCCAGGCAACATTCCTTCCAGTACAGGGAAGTAGACACTTTATATACTGGAAGAGCAGAGTTGTTCCAGTTGCGGGTAGAAATTTCCATCTGCAATTCCCACTACCACTTTGCCCGGATTGTTTCAGTCGAATCCTGGGGTTTCTCCCACAGCACCTTATAAATAAGGCTCATTAGGTGGGCCCTCGTAATTCCCCCACTGTGGGACTGAATCAGGGAAACCATGAGGGAGGGTTTCTTGGTTATGATTGCCAGGGTATCCTCTCAAGGTTGCAAACAGGATTTTAACTGTACTATGTATGTAAGTCTGTCACAGGGAGCTGATAATTGGTTCTGAACAATATAAAAGGTAGAATACACAGGGACCAATCACCTGAGAAATACACTTCGTACGCAGATAGTACCACTGGGAAAAAGCCATCAAATTTGTTAGGGGGAAATGTGGTATCATGTGCAACTGCTCTGATAAAGAGCACTTCTGCTGGGGTTAAGCATTTACATGTGATGAAAAGCCACTGTCTAAAGGGTTCAGCAGTATATGGAGAAAACTTGGTAAGTGGAAGACACTGAGGGGGAGAACCAAACAAATAGCCTGTAAGGTCAAAAAGGTTATTCAGGGTTGGTTCTATTCATTTCCAGTATGCTTCATATTCCGGGTTTGCCCAGCACATGAGGGGTACCATGTGATGACAGCACCAGCACTGCAGTGCTTACAACAACTACTGCACACTGCTGAAATGCAAACTAGCAATGTGCACCATAGCACCCATCACAAACAGCGAGGCTACCACTCACTCGCTAAAAACAATAATACTTCTCTACATTTAATGTGGGAGCTATGCCCCCTGCACTCCATTGTGGGGCTTTTGCCCCCCCACCCTCCCACATACACTAATCTTAAAATAATCAACTCCAGGGGGCATGTCAATGGGAAGCGTGGCAAACTTGGACGAGCCTCATCAGCCAGGGGACAGATGGTGGAAGGGGGAGACCATTGTGGGGGCAACCTACTGACAGGGGAAGGGGGACAAAGTCAGAACGGTGGGGTACGGAACTACAAATAAAAATAAAACACAACTACCAAGTAACAAACAAAATATTTTCTGCAGCTCAGCCAATCCCGAACCAGGGTTGCCTGCCTCAAAGGCGGTGACATTAGCCAGCACACCAGATGGCCAGCTCGAAACCAGCCTGAAAACCCAACCTACTCTAACCCTCCAAAACAACCACAGAATGTAGCAGCTCAAATTATGTTGTGCTCTTAACAGCTATAGCTATTAAGCACACATCACCCAACTCACATTAGCTATTCTGACTTCGCCCATATTTAATCTCTAATATTGAGTTGCTTTACTGACGGGTTACCCACATGAAGGTAGATCATTGAGAAGCTACTGCATATCGTTTCAAATTAGAGAGATTTAATCCTCCCTTATCTCTAGGCAGCTGAAGAATTGAGAATCACACTTTTGGTGGTTTTCCTTTCCAAATAAACTGGGAAATTAGTCTATCTCAGGCTCAAAAATAGAATTTACTGGGTACAATTGGGAGGGTTTGCAAGAAAAACAAAATATGTGGGAATACATTCTGCTAAATGGCTTCCACCCTACCCAGAATGCCCAAAGAAAGCTGGGGACACCTAGACAGATCTTCTGTGAGTTGTTGCATTAACGGTTCATAGCCGAGTAGTTCTATATGTATGGGGTTTTTCGTTAATTTAATATCTAAGTAACTAATTACTATTTTATGCTGTTTAGAAGGGAATGCCCATTTCAAGGGTGTGGGGGAGTGTAATTATAAAGGAGGACCTCAGTTTTTTGTTCGTTTACTTTTGTAGCTCATCAGGGATTCAAAAAAGTACAGTTACGCAAGAACTTACTGTAAAGTACAGTTACATAAGAACTTACCGTAACAGTAGATCTTCGAGAGAGGTTCTTGCAGTAGGTAATTACATATAGGACTGAAGCTGGCAGGTGTCAGGACCCAATGGAAACATTTCTAGCTAGCAGTCTCTGGCGAGGGACCGCCCCCACATCAGGTGACCGGTGTCAAGGCAGCGTTGGTATCAAGAGGGTCCCTCACTCCCGCCTTCCAGTTCTTTCCGCCAAAGGCCAAAAAGGCAAGAGGCGAGAGAGAAGCGGATATTTCCCTCACTGGAAAAGGAGCTAAAAAAGCTTAGGGGGATGGAGGGCGGGAAGGTATTACCTACTGCAAGAGCCTCTCTCGAAGATCTACCATTATGGTAAGTTCTTACATAACTGCACTATCTTACTTTAAAAGGGCTCTTGCAGTAGGTAATTACATACAGGACTGAGTCCTGTATGTAGTCAAATTGAGTGTCCTGAGTGTTGTCAAATTGAATAATGTATCTCTTGTTGTTTTACCAATGTTAGTACCTACACAAGTTTAATCCAGTACAGCCTCGCTGTCTGCTCTCCCCAAGTGTATACTTTTATGTATCTAACCTGTTCATCATTCCCTATCCTAACTTCACTCTATTATTGTCTCCCCCCCCCTTTTTTGATGAGGTACCTTTGTAAACGAGTCTCTGACTCAAAGGTTGTAAAACTGATCTCTACAATAAAATAAAAAAAATAAAATAAGTCCCAAGCAGTCTGGAACAAAGAGAAGCACAAAGGAGGAGGAAACTACCCATAGGATATCCTCTGGCTGAGAAAGACTTAAGAAAGAAGTCCTTGCAGAGCAGCCAACCTGAAGCCAGCTCTCCGGCGAGAGGCAATGTCCAAACTGTAGTGTTTTGTAAAGGTATGGACAGAAGTACAAGTTACGGCGGCGCAAATATCAGCCAATGACACATTCTTGAAACAGGCAGCAGAGGCCGCAACACCCTTGGTGGAGAGACCCTTGACCTGGCCTGGCAAGGTCTTGTGATACTTGTCGTAGCAGAAAGTGATACAGTGAGCCAACCATTTGGACAAACATTGTTTGGAAACAGCGTTGCCTTCTCTTTTGCTGGCAAAAGAAACAGTTTGTCAGTCTTTCTGAGATCCTTTGTCCGGTTGGTGTAGTATCTCAGAATCCGATGAATGTCCAGGGTATATAAAAGATACTCCCCGTGATTGGAGTGCTGCGTGAAAAAGGCAGGCAGTTCAATGGGCTGGTTCAATGTAGAAAGAAACTGAGGATTGGTGCGCAGAGCCACACATTCCTTATGGAAAATCAGATACGGAATTTTGCACATCAAGGCCTGAAGCTCAGAAATTCTTCGAGCGGAAGTAATGGCCACTAGGAAGAGAGCCTTCCACGAAAGGAACTTCAATTCTGCTGAGGCTGCCAGCTCAAAAGGAGGCAGTGTAAGCTTCTCAATAATGAAATTCAAATCCCAAGGAGGGGCAGAAACCCGAATGGGGGGTCTCAAATGAAGAACCCCTCGTAGAAAGGTCTTTGTGACCTCCAGCTGAGCGAAAGTTCTGTCCCCGAAGGGAACATGATAAGCAGCCAGAGCCGTCATGTGAGCCTTCAAAGAGGAATGACTGAGACCCAGGTCAAAGAGATACCGCATGTAGTCCATTAGCCGCCTGACGGGGCAGGAGAAAGGCTCCAAGTCTTTGGATGAAACCCAAATGGAAAACCGTTTCCATTTCATGGCATAGGTGGAGCGAGTGGAGGGCTTCCTGGCCTCCACCAAGATCTCTGCCACTTGAGGGGAAGCCCCAAAACGGGCTTGTGCTACATCTGTAGGAGCCAAGCATGCAGCTGAAGGGACCTGAGGCCCGGATGGACCAGGGATCCCCGATCCTGAGTCAACAGAAGCCACGAAAAAGGAAGAGGACTCAGAGGTTTCTCTGAGTACTGTTGCAGAAGACAGAAACAAACTTGCCTGGGCCAGAAGGGAGCGATGAGAATCATACGGGTCCCTTCTGAGCTGAGCTTGTGCAGTATCCTCAGAATCAATAGAACTGGGGGAAAAGCATAATCGAATCTGCCCTTCCAATCGAGAAACAGAGCATCTCTCCAGAGCCACCCGCGCCCTGGAGCGAGCGAGCAAAAGGTTGGCAGTTTTGCATTTAGTGGGGACGTGAACAGGTCGACCTGAGGGGTTCACCAACATAAGAAGATGCCGTCTGCTATTTCCTGGTCCAATTCTCACTCATGAGGTTGTGCCAAGGATCAGCTCAAGTGATCTGCCAACGAATTCTCTACCCCCGGGATGTGGACTGCCGTGAGATGAAGGTTGTGAAGGGTCGCCCATTCCCAGACCCGCATCGCTTCCCGACAAAGAGGGTAGGACAGAGTCCCCCCCGTTTGTTGAGGTACCAGACTACACTCATATTGTCAGTCTGGACCGCCAGGTGACCGGGAAGCAGAAAGGGGTGTAACGCTTGAAGAGCATACAGCACCGCTCTGAGCTCAAGCACGTTGATGTGAAGCATCTGCTCGTGAATGGACCACGAGCCCTGGGTGTGATGAGATCCTAGATGAGCTCCCCAACCTTTGCCGGAGGCGTCCGTTGTCAGTGTTTGGGAGGGGGGAGGAAGGCAGAAGGGAACTCCTCTTTCTTCTTCTTCTAAAGGCCTTCGGGAGAGGTGGAAGCCTGTTGGAGCTTTTTCAGCTCCTTTTCCATGGAGGACATCATCTTCTTTAGTGGGGGCATGTGTGATTTTGTATCTTCTTAAGTATATGAGCCTCCAGGGACTGCTGCCTTCTTTTGCGGGTGGCTGCGCTGAACTTCAGGCAGTGCTGACAGGAATCCACAGGGTGGTCAGGGCCTAGGCAGATGAGGCACCAAGAATGGCTGTCCTTGTGCGGGAGTTGGGCGCCGCACGACCCGCACTTGTTCTTGCGCGCGGACGTGGTAGAGGACGACATACATGGCAGGTAAGAAAATCCTGATGAAAATAATCGAAATTGGAGAAAAAAACAACGGTAAAACTACCAGCGATGATAGACTGACGAGCACTGGAACTTAACCGAGTGGCGCTGTCGAAAGCAAATGGCGGGAAAGAACTCCCTCGCCAGAGACTGCTAGCTAGAAATTTTTCTGTGGGGTCCTGATGCCTGCCGGCTTCAGTCCTATATGTAATTACCTACTGCAAGAGCCCTCTCGAAGTAAGATCAGTAGATCTTCGAGAAGAAAAAATTACTCACCTTAGTAATGTTGTTTCTTCTAGTGGAGTCTTGCTATATTATAGACATTAGCAGTTTGATCCAGCTCTAGAACTGCTCCGGTGAAATAGTTAAAACCATTCCAAAATAGAGAATTTGCACGAGAGCAGCTCTATCTGTGTCATTTCAAACTTGAACTGTCAGATCTTTCTGAGCCAAACTCACTAAGGTCTGTGTGGAAGCTGTAACCTACACTAGCCAAATGGCTACCTAAATAATAACAACCATTGATGGTCCAACACCAAGACTCAAGTCAGGGGACCAGAAATACTAACACCATTCTAATAATATGAAAATGGAACAAAAGTATAATAAAACACACACATGCGTTACATACACACCTCCAAAGTCCCAAAGGGACAAAATGCTAACAGGACATAAGTAGTGCCCACACTAAGTTGCCACCCCACAAGTAGAGGTTCTGAGAGGGGCAGGTTGGGGGAGTCTATAATATAGCAAGACTCCATTAGAAGAAACAACATTACTAAGGTGAGTAATTTTTTCTTCCAAACAACATGAAGTCTTGCTATATTATAGACATTAGCAGAATACACAGCAGTACCTCCATGGAGGAGGGGCAGAACCTACTTAGGAATAGGCTCTGAAGAACAGCTGTGCCAAACCGAGCATCTTTCCTGGCCTGGACATCCAGGAGTAATGCTTGGTAAAAGTGTGTACCGTTTTCCAAGTAGCAGCCTGGCAAATCTCTAATAAAGGGATATCTCTGGCGGCAGCTAGAGGCGCGGCTATACCCTGGTAGAATGAGCCCTCAAACCGGGGGCTCTAACCACTTTCTGATAAAATTGGATACAAGAGACAATCCACCTGGCTATTGATCTCTTAGTGGCAGGTTTGCCTTTCCCAACTTCACCATAGGTAAGGAAAGTTGGAGGATTCGAACCTGTGACCTTTAGTGCAGCTCCTATATAATAACTAAGAGCTCTCTTAACATCCAGGCTGTGCAACCTCCTCTCACCCGAAGAGGTGATCAGTGAAAAATACTGGAGAGAGATAGATTAATTAAGATGGAAATCTGAAACCACCTTAGGCAAAACTTCCTATTAGTCCTAAGGACTACCTTATCCCTGTGGAAAGAAATAGTCAGTCTCCATTGACAAGGCTTGCAATTCACTTATCGTCTGGCAGAAGTGATAGCCACTAGAAAACAGTTTTCCAAGTTAGGTACTTAAGCTCTGCAGAAGATAGAGGTTCAAAAGGGGTTGCATTAACTGGGCAATGCAAACATTAAGGTCCCAAGCAGGGGCGGTTCCGAAAGGAGGATTAGTATGGAGTAATCCTTAAAAACTTGGAAAACACAGGATGAGAGGAAAGAGGGATGACTTTCCTGCTGACACAAAAGCGAGACACAGCTGCCAAATGAACTCTCAGGGTAGCTGGTCTGAGACCAGGAATTAAGATGTACCATGTAATCTAACAAAATGGGCAATTCAGCAGATTCTGGAAATATTTTCCCAGCACACCAAATGGAAAACCTTTTCCATTTAGAACCTAAAGTAGCCTAGTGGAAGGCATTCTGGAAGCCTTTAGGATCTCAAGAACACCCTGAGAGAAGTGTAAATCAGCAAACTCTAACTCCTCAAGAGCCAGGCCTTGAGGTTGAGGATTGAGGTCCGGATACCAAACCCTTCCTGGGCACAAGTCAACAGATTGTGATTCCTGGGAGGCACAGGGAAGATGGACTGTCAGAGACAGAAGGAGTGGGTACCAGGGCTGCCTGGCCAATCCGGGGCAATCAGAATCACCCTGCAAGGCTGAGATCTGATTTTGACTAGTACTTTGAATAGGAGAGGAAGGGAAAGCATGAAGAACTTCCTCCCAATCCAGAAGAAGGGCATCCAGGGAACTGAGCCCAGCACTGGAGGCCTGCAACAGAACAGAGGAAGTTTGTGATTGTCTGGGGCTGCAAAAGATCTATCTGAGGATGCCCACCTGGCAAAACTATCCCCAGCACTTGAGGATCCAGGGACCATTCGTGATGGCCCTGGGAAGTCCTGCTGAGGGCATCCGCTGGGACATTGTCCTTCCTGGAAGATGAACTGCTACAGGGAAGTGTTCGGGAATAGGCCAGAGACCACAACTTCATTGCCTCGGTGCACAAGGCCGAAGACCAAGTGCCCCTGTTTGTTGATGTACCACATTGTTGTGGTGTTGTCTGTTCTGACTTGTATCACCTTGTCGTGGACAGATGCAGAAAAAGCTTGAAGAGCTAAAAAGACAGCTCTGAGTTCCAGCAAATTGATGTGGAGCAGAGATTCCTGGGGGACCAAACTCCTGAGTGGAAAGGTCGCCCATGTGGGCTCCCAACCCAGAAGGGAAGCATCTGTAGTGAGAGTCAAGTCGTGAGAAGGGGAAATGAAGGGACCCCGCTCTTAAATCTCTGATCCTGCCACCACTGGAGAGCTAGGATCAAAGTTGATCACTGGGACCAACTTGGAAGGGGTCTCTTCTCTGAGACCAAAAGGTTCTCAAGTGAGACTGAATGTCTCTCATCTGAAATCTGGCTCCCTGCACAACAGCTGTGGATGCAGCCATGTGCCCCAGGAGCTGCAGAGAAGTGTCTTGCTGGTCGAGAGACCTGCAGAGTGAAGGAAAAGAGCCAGAGCCACTAAATTCCTTACCTTTCTGGGGAAGAAAGGCTCTGGCTAAGCTTTGTGTCCAATTCTGCCCTAAAAGGTGAGTACCTGGACTGGTTCCAGAACCGACTTTGGTAGGTTTAGCAGAAAACCCAGGGAGGTGAGAAGCTGCTAGGTGACCTGCAGGTGAGATTTTACCTGTTCTGGGGACTGGCCTTCAATGAGCCAGTCGTCTAGATAGGGAAAAACAGCAATCCTCTGCCTCCTTAAGTGGGCCACTGCCACTGCTAGACACTTTGTGAATACCCTTGGAGCAGAGGTAGGCCGAGGGCATTGCTCTGAACTGGTAATGCCCTGAGGGCAGTTCAATCTGAAGTACTTTCGATGGGATCTTCTGATTAGGACATGAAATAGGTATCCTTGAGGTCCAGGAAGCTAGTCAGTCCCTGGCCTTAGGAAAGGTAAAATCATTGCCAAAGTTACCATTTTGAACTTTGGTTTCAAAAGATGCTTGTTCAGATATCTGAGATCTAAAATGAGCGCCATTCTCCTGTCTTTTGGGGTAAGGAAGTATCTGGAATACAGACCCCTGCCCTGATGCAGGGAGGAACCCTTTCTACTGCTCTGAGAGCTAACAGGGATGAGACCTCTGTTTCCAGAGCGAGGTCTCTGAAGCACTTGCAGGTAGAAAAGTCTGCTTCTCAACTTGGGAAACTTTTGAAGCTGAGAACCAGACCCTGGCACTACTTCCAGAACCCACTTGTCTGAGGTTAAAGAGCCCAATTCTGACTGAGTAAGCCAGCCTGCCCCCCACTGGTACAGGAGAATCGGCCCTGGGCACCCCATCAGGGTACCTGTTTTGCAGAGCTTTAGGCTGGGGGTGGGAGCAGGTCTGCCCACCTCGTCTGCCCCTGCCTCTGAAGAAGCCCCTCTGAGCATGAGGCAGAGGAGGCCTGAGTCTGGTGAAGGCCTGTGAAAGGACCACCCCTACCCCTGGGGGCATGCCTTTGAGGAGTGGCTTGCCGCTCCTTAGCCTGGGCACTCTTGTAAGTAGTCCTATATTCATCCATCTTCTTCATGTAATTCTCTGTCTGCTCTCCAAACAGAGAATTTCCCACCACAGGAAAATCCATAGCCTTAGTCTGGGTATCCTGTGACAAACTAGTACACCTGAGCCAGGCCAACCTACGAAAAGCTACAGATGTGGCCATGACCCTAGAGGAAACATCATTAACATCCACAGCAGCATGAAACTGAACCTGAAGAGCTTCAATGCCATCAGCAGCCACCTGTTCTAGTTCACTAGCCAGCTGGCCATGGGCCTGCTTGGCAAGTGCATAATAGTATCCCATCTAGATTTCTGATACCTAGCTACATAAGCCATATAATTTGCTTGCCTGAGTCCCAGAGAGCTGCCATATACTGTTTTTGCCATGGCATCAATCTTCCTGGAATCCTTGTCAGGAGGATGTGAAGCCAAGGAATATTAGCTTTATCACAGGCAGCAGCCTGAACTACTAACATGACTGCATTGCTGAGAAAGGAATTCTGTATCAGGGCCTGACAATGTATACCTTCTGTCCATCTTTTATCTACAGGAGGCACAGAATTAGGAGCTTTTAAAATTTTAATTGTTTGTTTCCTAAAAGACTTATGTAAAGGAATAGACAATCTCTAGACTCTGGAATATCCATCATTTCTACAAAATCAGGCTCCTCTTGCTCATCCACAGCCTCTTCTAAAGGAAGCTGGAGGGTTTCAACAACTTTTATAAAACATAAAATGAGATGGGGACTCAGACAGCATGAGAGCTTCTAAAGGTCTGTCTGGGGAGATGTCCGGTTCAATGGGCACAAGACCTTCCCAGCCACATTCATACTGTTCATTATCTTCCTCTCCTCCTCTGGTTCATAAAATTCCTCAATATCATAATCCTGAACCACTGGGACGGACGAACCGACCTTTTACCAGATAGTGGTGGTTCGGACGGACCCTAAGCAATGACTGGACAATTTGTATGGCTTTTGCTATCTCTGCAGCAGTTGGAGAAGAATTTTGGACTCCAGACCTGCTGATTTTCTTGTTTTCTTTACTGGAATTGGTTCCTCAGAACCAGCTTTTTTGCCGAGGAAGTCTGGCCCTGGTCAGAGGGCACTCTCTCTGGTTCGGCTGGCACCGAACCGGGCTGTCCAACCGGGTCAGCTGACTTTTACCTCTCGTTCCCTGAGCCTGCCCAATTTTTTTCCAGGGTGGCTGCAGGAAATTCTTCATACCTGGCAGTCTGACTGGAGGTGGTCAAACCCCAGGCAATAAACACATGTGGTGTGTGGGTCAGCCTTGGCAAAGACTTCCCCACAAACATCACAGTGTTGAAACCCAGTGGGCCGGTTTTCTTTTGGGTTTCTCAGACATAATGCCAGCTAACCAAAAACTGCCCTTTAGCAGCAGTGCCAGGCAGACACACTATCGGTTCTTGCATCGTGTCAGAGTATTGGAAAAAGCAGTAATAAATCCGTTTTTAGAACCGATAAGAACCAGAACCGCACTCTAAAATAGTAACTTTTAGTTTTAAATGAGTTTTAAACCCACTGATCGGTTCAAAACCGAACCGATAACTACAAGTTCCACACAGACAAAACCTTCATTTACTTACGGTTTACCACAGATGAGCTTGAACTGAATGGTTTTGCGGTTAAAATAAAACTATTCTCGGTTAAATCAACCAGAAAACACTTTTAAACAGAGAAATGAACCGAGCAGAGGAGAAATCTCCGGAGCGACTGTTCACTGAGGCGAAGTAAAGAATCTGACAGTTCAAGTTTGAAATGACACAGATAGAGCTGCTCTCATGCCAAAATTCTATTTTGGAATGGTTTTAACCATTTCACTCCGGAGCAGTTCTAGAGCTGGATCAAACTGCTAATGTCTATAATATAGCAAGACTTCATGTTGTTTGAACAGCTCTTGCAGCAGGTTACACCATTAGGACTGAAGCTAGCAGGAGCCAGGACCCCACAGAAAAATTCTAGCTAGCAGTATCCAGCGGGGGACCGCCCCCGATGTCGGCCCCTCCCCGACGTCAGGCATCACATAAAAGGGGGCGGGCCCCCGAGCATCCCCAGTTCTCCCGCCGAAGACTCCTGGCCCAAAGGTGACATCTGAAAAGGGAGACAGAGGATCCGCTTCCAAAGGAAGGTTTGTAGTAGGATGACGTCAAAGACGCTGTAGCCTAGAAACTAGGTCAGAAGACTCAACCTCCAGAGGGGAAGGTGGGAGGGAAACTACCTGCTGCAAGAGCTGTTCTTGAAGATCTACTGTTACGTTAAGTTCTTACGTAACTGTACTATCTTACTTCAAGAAACAGCTCTTGCGGCACGTTACACCATTAAGACTGATTCCCAAGCAGTTAGGGAACTACTTCATTATTGGGAGGAGGACGATAGGAGAGATGTTGGTCAGATTTCAGGACAAAAGTCCCTGAAGGACCACCAAGCTGAAACCTGCTCTGCGCCTAGAGGCAATATCCAGACTATAACGCCTGATGAAGGTGTGTACAGTGCTCCAGGTTGCTGCTGCACAGATGGCTGACATGACGATGTTCTTGAGTGCAGCAAAGGAGGTAGCCACCCCCTCATAGAATGACCTTTTAAAGGTAAAGGTTTGTTGCACTTCTGGTAACAGAACGAGATACATCTCACTAGCCGTCTGGAAAGCGACTGCTTAGATACAGGTGCACCTTGCATCCTGTGTGCGAAGGAAACAAAGAGCTGGTCTGACTTGTGATGGGCTCTGGTTCTGGCCAGATAGTATCTGAGGCTCCTATGCACATCCAGGGTGTGTAACAGGGTTTCTCCCCTGTTAAGAGTGATTGCGGTAATATACCGGAAGGTCAATGTCCTGGTTGAGTGTGACAGCCAAGACCACTTTGGGAAGGAACTTAGGATTTTGTTCTTAAGGACACCCTGTCCTTGTGCAAAACCAAATAAGGATCCTTGCACATCAGTACATGAAGCTCAGAAATTCTTCTGGCAGAAGTAACGCCAACTAAAAACAGCGTCTTCCAGGCGAGGAGACACAGCTCGCAATCTGCGGCAGGTTCAAAAGGAGGCAGAGTAAGATGCTCTAGAACAAAGGGAAGATCCCAAGGTGGAATCAGGTCTTTGTTGGGAGGTCTCAAATGCAAGATGCTTCGCAATAAGGCGCGGGAAGCCTCTAGTTGAGCTACAGACCCGTGACCTATAGGTGAATGGTATGCCGAAATGGCGCATAGGTGTACCTTAATGGAAGAGTAGGCAAGTCCTGCTTCATAAAGGGATAGGAAGTAATCCAAAACTGACCTCTCCGAACAATCTAATGGGGTCAATCCATGAGCTTGAGCCCAGATGCAAAATCTATGCCACTTCATGGCGTAGGTGGCATGAGTGGAGGGTTTTCTGGCTGCCACCAAAACGTCTGAAATCCTGAGAGACCCTGTATCTTATGACTGCTATGTCCTTAGGAGCCAGGCATGCAGGTTCAGCGACTGAAGATCCTGATGGACCAAGGAGCTTGCCTCCTGGGGCAGAAGGTGAGAGCTGAATGGCAGAGGCACTGGAGGTTCCTGGGCCAGTTGATGCAAGAGAGGGAACCAAATTTGCCTGGGCCAAAAGGGCGCTATCATAATGAGAGATGCCCGCTCTTGCTGGAGCTTCAACAGAACCCTCTGGATCAGAGGGAAGGAAGGAAGGGAAAGTGTAGAGGAACCTGCCCGTCCAAGAGAGGGACAACACGTCTCGCCAGAAAACACCAGGCCCTGGATCTAGCGAACAGAAATTGGGCAGTTTTGCATTGGATGGGGATGCAAAGAGATCCAATTCTGGTGTCCCCAAATGCGAGACAGGTCCTCTGCGACTTCCTGAAGCAGTTCCCATTCGTGGACTCTGGCCTATGACCGGCTTAGACTGTCAGCGATAGTGTTGTCCACTCTGGGAACATGTACTGCAATGATTTCTGCGCCGTATTGTAGTACCCAATTCCAAACCCTCTTTCTGGGCCTCCCTGCAAAGGGGGTAGGAATGAGTGCCTCCTTGCTTGTTGAGATAGTACATCACTGCGGTATTGTCTGTTTGTACCAGGAGAGTACCCAGTGGAATCTCCGACTGGAAGGCCTGTAGGGCGTGCAGGACGGCTCTCATCTATAGAATGTTTATGTGAAGGTGAGACTCTAGAGACGACCAGGAGCCTTGAGTCCTGAACCCATTGAGGTGAGCTCCCCATCCGGACCCCGAGGCGTCCGTGGAAAGAGTTACTGAAGGAGATGGCGCAATGAAGGGGACTTCTGTCGATAGATGCTCTGGGACGAGCCACCAGTGCCAGTCTCGGATAACGGCATTCGTGATCCGGACTGGATGCTGCAGGTGATCTTGCTTCTGGTCCCACTGGGCCCGTAACATCCACTGGGCGACCCGCATATGGAGTCGAGCTACGGGAACCGTTGCAATGGCAGCTGCCATGTGTTTGAGCAGACAAAGAACGGTCCTGGCCGGTACCGCTTTCTTTTCCATTATATCCCTTATGAGGGATCTGATGCATTCCGCCCTGTCCTGAGGAGGAATGCCCTCCATCAGTGATGTCCAGAATTGTCCCTATAAACTGCAAATTCTGAGACGGAACAAGGTGCGACTTCTCCTGGTTGATGGTGATTCCCAACGATTGGAAGAGGGAACAGGTATCCTGGATCGCGGACATCAGGGCGTCCCATGAGGAGCCAGTCATCTAGGTACGGAAACATGCAGTGGCCCAGTCTCCTGAGAGCTGCTGCCACGATTGTCATACACTTCGTAAACACCTGAGGTGCCGAAGACAGTCTGAGGGGGAGAGCTTGGAACTGGTAGTGGCGTCCCAGAAACTTCAGCATAGGAACTTTGATGCGCTCGGCGATCGAAGATGTAGATAAGCGTCCTGCATGTCTAGTAGCCAGCCGTGCTTCTCTTTGAGCATGGGAATGAGACCTGGAAGGGTCACCATGCGAAAGCGCTTGTACAACACAAAGGTGTTGAGGTTGCTGAGATCTAAAGTCGGGCGCTAGTCCCCTGTTTTCTTTGGAACCAGGAAGAAGTGAGAATAATAACCTTTTCCTCTCTGGCTTGGTGGAACATATTCTGCGGCCTCCTTATTCAGGAGAGCCAAGATCTCCTGCTGGATGAGCAGGGCGTGCTGACCCGAATAGCGGGACAGCAGGGGAGGTCTGGATGGTGGGTGGTCAAGGAAGTTGATAGAGTGTCCTCGACTTACCAACTGTAACACCCACCGGTCGGAGGTTATCTTCTGCCATCCCGCAAGGTGATGAGAGATGCGACCCCTGACCTTCTCGACCCTTTGATCCAGAGGAGGGGTCGGGAAGAAGTCATGCTGTGGTGGTATTGGACCCTGTGGGCTAGGCGGCCTTAGGGTGTTTTGGGCCCTGGCCCGTGGGGAACCTGGCTTGACCTTTATGACTGAAGTTGCCTCTGAGTTGCTGGCCAGAACGTGGCTGTTGCCGTTGCTGCCAGCTGTGAAAATGGTTCTGGTTTCTATGAAAGGAACCAGATTTGGGCCTGTACAGTCCAGACTGCCTTTCCGGCGTCCTGTAGCCTGGTGATGACCCTTTCAATTCCTCACTGAACAGGACAGCTCCATTGTAAGGGACGTCCAGGATGTTCTTCTGGACATCCGGGGTAAAGTCAGAGACTCTCAGCCAAGAGTGTCTCCGGAGACAAATGCCTGTGGCTGCTTCCCTGGCTGCAGAGTCCACTGAATCGTAAGTGGCTCAGAGAACCTGGGTCCCCATGTCTGACCCAGTGCGAGGGAGGTTGAGCAATTAATCCTTCTTGTCGCCATCCGGGAAATCCTTCAAAAGGTCTTGGCCTTGTTCCAAAATGGTGTTTTGATATTGCACCATGTGCGTGAGGTAGTTCAAAGATCTTATAGAGCATGTAGCAGCCGCGTACATGCATCTCCCCATTGACTCTAACTGCTTAGATTCCTGATCCGGAGGCTGGGTACTCAGGTGTTAAGGCCGCTGAGACTGATCATGAGATGCTGTAATGACCAGGGAATCAGCATGGGGTTGTTGTGCCAAATATGGGTACTCCAACGGAGCCCTGTAGAGGTGGTCAGCCTTTTTTGGAACAGCCAGAGTAGAATGTGAATGCTTCCAAGCAGCCTTGATGACATCTGTAAAGGTGTCCACCAAAGGTGGGACCACCACAGGCTACGGGTCCTTTTGCCTGAGATAACGGGCAAGGCCTTGTCCCTTGGGGTCTAAGTCCTCCGTCTCCCACCCCATGTTCTCCTGGATGTGCCTCATGATTTCTGAGAATGAGGGATCATCTGGTGACCCGGGAAGGTCTCGTGGGTCTGGTGATGGGGACTAAAGGGGGATGGAGACCTAGAAGTATCGGACATATCCAGCCTGGAGCCACCCCCGCCCCCCCGAGAGGGTCATCTGCCTCTGGGTCATTTAGGGCTAAAAGACCCTGGGGGAGACCGTGATGGATGTCTCTTTTGCGCTCTGGACCTGCCCCAGGAAGGCACACTTGGCTCCTTAGGGGTCAGGGGTCTTGAACCTTCAGTGCCTCAAGGAGGTGGAGGTAGAAGTGGAAGAGGCTTGGTAGGAACCCCATTCTTTTTAATGGTCTCCCACCAAAAGGTGAACAGGTCTTTTACCTCCTGCAGAGTCATGCCAGATGACGGGCCTGGCGTTGGTGTGGGCCTGTTGCCGGGGTCAGGCGTCGGGTCCTGGGGAACCACCAGATCTGGCGACGGTTCCCTGGGCATGCCGGCATCCTCTGTGTCACCTGTCTGGTTGTCAGGTGGCCCGGTGACCTCGTCTCATGAAGACCCCTGATGTCCGGTGTCAACCAGTGTCAGTGATGTGGGCGTCGGTTCTGTAGTCCATTTGGCAGGTACAGGGTCGGATGCCTTCTTTGACTCCGATGTCCGCTTAAGGGACGTCAGCTCGGTGGTCTGCCTTTCCGGGGCCCTTAGAGGTTGGGAGACGGACCTGAGGTCAGTGTCCTGGAGTTGGTCTGATGCCCCACTAGATCTGGAGGAAGACTTAGTCTTATACCAGTCTGAGGATTCCGGCCAGGAGCAGCGGAGTCGGGTGTCCTAGAAGTCTTGAGTGGGTGTAGAGAGGCTGAGGGGCCCCCTGAAGACCTTACCTTAATAGGGAGTGGCTGGGAGTGAGCCTGGGAAGGCAACTGATCGGACCACGTGGAGCTGGAGCTGGCCCTAGACTCTGAGGCCCGGCTCGGGGATCTCGACCTACATGAGTCCCGATGCTTGTCCCGTGTTTCCCAGATTTATGGAAGGATACCCCTTTGGAGGAAAGTCTCTTTCCTTTTTTTTTTTGTGTTATGTTTTTTCCCTCCGATCTCGCCTCCGGATTTGCCACTCCTTCCGGCTGCGCATGCTACTCGCGACCCCCTCGTCCTGTCCCTCTTCCCCTCACCTCAAATCACAGCCGACCAAGGGGTGGCCCGGCATATCCCTTTGCCGGGTGGGTCCCCCTCCTCCGAGGGGAAAGACACCAGGAGGGAGGGGTCCCCAGCGTACTAGGAGTCAGTTCCTGGGCGCTGCTGAGGTGGGATCGGAGGGCACAGGACTTCTCGGGCCAGCGAGAGCGGGCAGCCATCATCCGGTGAACCCGGAGGCTGGTATTTCCGCTTTTCTCTGGGGCGTGGTGTGCCCGCGAGCGTCAAGGCGTGCCGGCGTTCCTACGCCCCAGCGTCCAGGCTCGCTCACTGATCTCCCCGGCCTCCGCCCGAAGGTACCACGCCAGCGACCCTGTCTCCCCTCCCACCCCTGGAGCAGGTGAGCAGTCGTGGGATGCTCGAACCTACTCCATCCCGGCTGGCTCTCTAGCAACCCGAGTCCGTTCCCAAACCCGGGTCGCCGGCGTCGCAAGCGGAAATCCAACCGCTGCGCCGACGAGCCGGCTGGAAAGTCTCTTTTCAATCTTTTTATTTTTCTCCTCAAGAAGAAACCCCTGAAGTGCCATTTGGTGGCGGATCCGGGTCCTGCTATTAAATAGCTGGCAGATTGAACAGACTGGGTATCGTGCTCCGGGACCAAACATCTCACGCACGCTGAGTGGTAATCGGCAAAACGGATCTGCTTGCCGCAGACACATTTGGAGGGGTGTCCTTCGAGAGGAGTAAGAGAAGTAGACATGGAGTAATTGTAAAGAAAAGATTTTTAAAGATTTCACGCATCGTTCATCTGTTCAGGCGTCTGTGAGGCAGATGCTGGCGAACTGATGGTGGGAAAAGAACTGGGGATGCTGGGGGACTGCCACCTTTTATGTGATGCCTGACGTCGGGGGCAATCCCCCACTGGATACTGCTAGCTAGAATTTTTCCGTGGGGTCCTGGCGCCTGCCAGCTTCAGTTCTAATGGTGTAACCTGCTGCAAGAGCTGTTTCTCGAAGTAAGATGGTTGAGTTGCTCCCAGACTGCAGGGATGGACCTATCAGACGTGGTCAAAATTAGCAGAATGTCATCCGTGAAGAGGGATACTTTATGCGAGTGTCCTTCAATGGGGATGCCTTCTATGTCAGGGTGAGATCTGATGGCTTCCACCAAGGGTTCTAAATACAGGGCAAAGAGCGGGGGGGGGACAAAGGGCAACCCTGCTTAGTCCCGTGGGTGAACATGAAAGGGTCATAGAGGGATCCATCTCATTTTAAGTAAGCTTGGGATGAAATATATGTTTGAAAGTTGTGTGATGAATTCATCCAGAAAACCAAAATGTAACAGGGTCACCCACAGAAAAGGCTAGGCGATCCTGTCAAAGGCCTTTTCTGCATCAAGTCCCAGGAGGACCAGTGGGATTTTCCTGGTTAGGGCATAATCTACTAATAAAAAAGTATGGCAGACTGCATCATGAGCCTGTCGTCCTTTAATAAAACCTACCTGGTCATTGGTCTATAAGAACTGGGAGTAGGTTTTCTATCCTATGGGCAAAAATAGCCATAAAGACTTTATAATCGAAATTCCACATCAGTGTCAGCCGGTAGGATGCAGGATACCTGATGTCTTTCTGGGGCTTGGAAATGGCCGGTATTACTGCGTATTTCAATGTGTGTGGGGGGTCCCCTTCCTGTACCGCATGGCAGACCTGTAGCAAGAGAGGGATGAGTAGGTCTTTAAATTGCTTGTAAAATTCAAAGGGGTGCCCATCAGAGCCCAGAACCTTGAGTGTGTTTGCTGTTTTAAACACTCTAGCAATTTCTGCTTGGGTTATCGGGACCAACAGGGATTGTACCTGCTCGAGCCGTAGTTTAGGTAATGACAAATTCTGTGTATGATACTACCTGATGCAGAGGGGACTGAGGGTCAGCTGTGTACAGGGTGTAGCAAAATCTAGCTAAAATAATCCTAATTTCTTGAGGTCACTTATGATGGCGACCAGTGAGGGGATCAAACATGCTGGTCACACAGGTTTTTGCCTTCTGAATTCAGAGCCTGTGAGCCAGGTTCCTTGTCTCTCTTGGTTCTCCCTCATGATAGGAATGTTTTAAGTATAGTAACTGTTCATCTATTTTCTGGTCCACTAGTTTTTGCAATTTATGTTTTGCTGTTTATATCTGGGTCTTTACTGTCTTATCGCCCTGGGCAAGGGAAGACTGTAAAGTACGGAGCTCTTTCTGCAGTTCCCTGAAGCACCCCTCCCTTTCCCCATTCTTCCTAGCTGAGTATGTTATGATTTCACCTCCAACCATGGTCTTTAAGGTATCCCACAATATAGTTGGGGAGACCTCAGATTGAGAATTCTCAGTGAGAATCCGGGGAATGCATTCTTAGATTAATTGCCAGAATTCAGGATCTTTAAGGTGGGAGAGATTCAGGTGCTAGTGTGACACCCGTCTACTACCCCCTAGAACAAATTTGGCATACACTGGAGCATGATCGGAAAGAAATGTCACACCATGCCACATGTCCTGGAGTGTATCTAAGTGTTCAGCTGTTGTAAAAAGGTAGTCAACGTAAGAGGCTGCTCAAGTACGGGCTGCCAGATAAGTGTACCCCATGATGGTGGGGAAGCAATGCCTCCAGGTATCTATGATACCCAGAGAGGAGGTAGTTTTGCTTTAAATACTTTTGGCAGGATCAACCCTGTGGGCGACGGTTTGAAACATCTACTTGGTGGGGGTGGGGGGTGGGGTGAAATGGCATTGAAGTCTCCTCCCATCTGGCTGCTCCTGCAGTACAGTAGGTAACTGCGAAATACATTTTTGTGCTAAGGCCCTTGTGGACCCAGGGGGAGGCAGATCGATGCCTGTGTGACTGTTGTGCATATAGTCTTCCTATAGCAATGGCTTAGCGGCCTTCCGAGTACATAACCTGGTCCTGTAGCTTGAAAGAGATTCCAGTTGGGACAAGAATGGCCACTCCCTGTTTCCTACCAGAGTTGTGGGATGAGGCCACCACTTCCTGAAAACCCAATGACTTCAATTTCATGTTCTTCATTGGACAAGTGGGTCTCTTGTAGGAAAGTACAGTTACGCAAGAACTTACCGTAACAGTAGATCTTTGAGAGAGGCTCTTGCAGTAGGTAATACATATAGGACTGAAGCCAGCAGGCGTCCGGACCCCACGGAAAAATTTCTAGCTAGCAGTGTCTGGCGAGGGACCTCCCCCACGTCAGGTGACCAGCGTCAGGAGACATCGGTATAAAGAGGTGGTCCCTCACGCCTGCCTTCCAGTTCTTTCCTGCCGTTAGCTCATGCCAGCGCCTCGCGGTAAAGTTCCTCACTCGTCAGCCTCTATCGTCGGTAGTTTTGACTATTTTTTGATTTTTTGATCCTTGAACTGCACAAACCTAGAATGATTTATGGGATTATGTATCCCATTAATGTTCAGGGACATAAAGATGGCTTAGCCACTGGGGATGACATGGATAGTGCGGGATATGTCAGTGGCCCCTCTCCGTCTCACACACTTGTCTGCCATGTATAAAGTGTAGGATGCTCCACTCAGTTCCTGTGGAGCGCCCTGCTGAACACCCGTTTCCTCATGAATATGTCCATAAATATGTCCATATACCATAGCTCTTTTAACAAGCAAGCTGAAACGTAGCAAAAAAGTATAAGAAAAAATACAAAACCTGTTGAACGAAGGTAAAACACCAAGCAAACATTATGTTGTGCAGTATTCAAGCAGCAATGCTCTTCATTTAGAGCGATATTTCAAAACACCACTTAGTGTGAGTAAAAAGTTAATAGAGTTTAATCTGCCAAAAGGGCAGAAAAATCTAATTAACAAATAACCATTGGCAGCGATTCCCTGAGCTAATCGAGAGTCTACTCTGCCAACAGGGCAGGAATACGTAAGTAACAAATAACCCTTAGAAGCTCTACCCTAAGGTGGCAAAAGGAAAAAAAAGGGTAGGCTGCCTTATGAAAAAATGCCTTCCATCAAAAGTGGAGAGAGAGAGAGAGAAAAGTGTTCTCTCCTAAAGGGGAGGATGTCCAGTCTCCCAGCAGGAGTAGCTCACAGGAAACTGTGGGCTCCTGCAACCACCACAGCAGAGTGCTGCAGTAGTGAAAATGACTAAGCTGGGTGTCTAGTATGGAGCACCTTACAGCTAGTCAAGGGGTGATTTAAGCTCCACAAATCACAGCAATAGGGAAAGTGGTGAAAAAATTAAGGGGAATTATATTCAGACCAACAGTCTGTGTATTTTGGTGTCCAATCTAAAATCTGACCAACTGGTACCAGGGTGGTCGAACCTTTGCAGACAACTTACATTTTGTGAAACTTGCACTTTGTCCCATCAGGGTCAAGGTGGGGGTGGGAGTGTGAAGTTGGCTCAGCAGGTTAATCTGGTGGTAGGTTTGTCTGTGCAAAACCCCCAAATTAAAGAGGGGCACAGGTCTCTAAAGTATAAACAGACTTTTACCATTCTGTAAATCCACCAGTACAGAAAGTGTGGACTCCTCTTTCCAAAGGATCTGGTGTTGGGCCAGTAACAGTGAAAGTACAATGTGCACAAATTTATACTTGGGCAACAACTATCTGCCATGCAGTGCCGCTCGGCACAGGAGGGAAGTAGGTCTCATCTCCCAGGTCCACTGGCTGTTACCTGCTGGACCACTCAGTTGTGTTCTAGCCGGGGGCAGCATGAAACAGTGGACCAAACACCAGCAAGTTCACACATGGCGTGACACCATATGGGCACTGAGTTATGGCCCTCAACACCCAGCTACAGGATTCCTTAAAGCAGAATCACCTAAAAACTATTACATTTATGTCAGGTGTGTGGAGAGAGTCTAAGCGGGGCCTCAACACACTAGAGATTATGCATAGCTGTATAAAGTATTAACTGACAGAATGTTGTGCCCACCTCTCCTCCCGCCTGTTTGTATGGTAATCAGATAAGGAGGTAAAAAATCATCCAGATCCACTGCCGTGTTGTAGCCTACCTGCCCGATGGGTTGTTTTCAGTTGCCATATTAAAAGCTAGTGCAGATCATCCCATCAGCAACTTATCACTATACCCCTCCCAGCCTACCTCAGCATCAAGGAAAAGAAAAGACAAGGTCCCCTGCAATTAGGTTATGAGAGCGTCCTAGAGTCTGGGAGCAAAGTTTTTACTTGCCCTCCTAGACCACAAAAAATGTAGTCAATCTGGGGTTGTACGCTGAAATTTTTCAGCAGTTCTTTGACATCCTGTAGGGCTGCAATTACTTGTTGCCGGTGGGTTCGGGTTTCCTCCACTCTCGACCAAATGGACTTCTTGGTCAGCTGGTCCTCTGATCGGGCTGTGGATCTTGATGGAAGCGGGATAGCCAAACCCTTGGTGCTCAGCACAGTAGCCGCCTCCTCCAGGAATATGATTATGAGGTGCGCTGGGTAAGGGGTCTGGAATTTAAGTTTCTGTTGCCATAGCACTTTTAGAATAGGAGCGTAGGCTCTTCTGCGGGTCGCTACAGAGGGGGAGTAGTTGTCGTCAAAATAAATCTTTCTCTTTTTATATTTTAGCTCTTTCATCCTCCATGCCTTGAGGAGGGCCTGTTGCTTACTGGAGTAGTTGAGGAATTTAACTACAATTGAGCGTGGCTGCTGGTCCAGGAGTTGAGGTTTTGGCGGTGTTGTCTGTCCTGACCTGTACCACCTTGTTTGTTACTAGAGATGTGAAGGACTGCAGGGCCAGAAACACTGCCCTGAGCTGTAACAGATTTATGTGCAAGAGTGACTCTGCCGGGGACAATGTAGGCATGTAACGTGCATTCTGTGCTCTTCCAGATGTGCCCCCCACCCTAAGAGGGAAGCATCTGTTGTGAGGACCAATGTGGGGGACACCTTCTGGAATGGAACTCCTCTGAGGTTGTCCCTGTCCTGCCACCTCTGCAGAGCCTGCAACAGAGTCCTCGTCACTGGCACCAGCTTCGAGAGTGAATCCGTCCTTTGCCACCAATGTGTCCTGAGGTGAAACTGAATGTCTCTCACATGGAATCTGCAGCCTAGCACAGTTCCTGTGGCTGTAGCCACGTGGCTCAGTAATTTTAAGAAGTGCCTTGCTGGCCTTGGCGTATTGAGACAGAATGACCCTGCAATCTGCAAAATACTGTCTACCCTGTACTGGGGGAGGAAAGCCCTCCCTCACAGAGTATCCAGCTCTGCTCCTATGAAGGTCAATACTTGAACAGGTTGAAGTACTGACTTTTAGGTGTTGATCAGGAACCCCTGGGACTCTAGGGTGTTCTACGCACACAGGGTCAATATCAGCTATGCAGGTAGGGAAAATGGGCAGACTGGATGGGCCTAACAGTCCTTATCTACCGGCAATCTTCTGTTTCTATGTTCTGGGTTAATGAGAGAGCATCCTTTACCTGTTGTGGTGAATGACCTACGACTAGCCAGTCGTCTGGGTAGGGATACACTGTGATGCCTTGCTGTCTCAGGTATACCACCACCACTGCCAAGCACTTTGTGAATGCCCTGGGAGCGAAGGTTGAACTGCGAATTGATAGTGACCCGAAGGTACTCTGAATCTGAGGTACTTTTTGTGAGATTCCCTGATGAGAATGTGGAAACAGGCATCCTTCAGATCCAATGATGCCAGTCAGTCTCCTTGCTGAAGAGTGGGAAGAATCATTGCCAAAATTGCCATCCTGAAGCTTGGCTTTGTGAAGTGCTTGTTCAGGGCTTTTAGGTCTAAAATGGGTCACTATTCCTCATTTTTCTTTAGGGTTAGGAAGTACCTGGAGTAGAACACTTTCCCCCTTTGAAGGAGAATAACAGGTTCCACTGCCTTTGACTACAAAAGGTTGGACACTTCTGCTTCCCCAGAACAGCCCTCTCTGTTAGGGAAGCTGGTCTGAAAAGTCTTGCCTTTAGCTTGGGAAATAACTTGAAGCGGAGAGTAAGGCCCACTACTTCCAGAACCCACTCATCTGTTGTAATGTTTCCCCAAGCCTGGAAGCAGTGAGCCAGCCTGCCCCCTACAGGTAGTGGGACGGCGACCCTGGCAAGCACGTCAGGGGTTCTGCTTGGGCTGGGCTTTAGCCTGGGAGGCTTGATCTCCAAACCTAGAGCCCTTTCTGCCCCTACCCCTGAAGTACCCTCTCTGCTGTTGGTAGTCTGGGGTAGCCTGAGCCTGGAAAAATGATCTGCTGAAGGCCGACCTACCCCACCCCCCCCCTTCCTTGTGGCCTATATGAGTTGGAGGGTTTCTCCTTCGCAGCATTACTTTTCTAGGTAGTTTTGTACTCTTCCATCTTTTTCATGTAAAAATCAAAATGGCTTACTTTCATACGGAAAATAAATCAAAGGTCCGTCAAGCAGAGGAGTGATCTCCGAGGCGTCTTACTTAGGCAGGCGCAGAACTGAATCTGAGCTTTACAGAATGCAGCATTTAGTAAGGGCAGAAGTCTGAATGGTGCCTGAATGGTGGCACAAGCCAATGGATGACTGAGTGGTACTTCCGGGACCAGAACCTTTGCCTATAGGTCACTTCTGAGAGGTCATATCTTTTTTAGGATTTCTCTTTTCACAATGCCATAATTTTCTGACTGTGCAGTGTCCATATTGCTGTAGGCTAGCTGGGCTTTACCTGTCAGGTAAGATGCCAGCCTGATTACCCATTGCTGCTTTGGCCACTGGCAGGCTGCAGCAACCCTTTCAAAAGCTATCAGGTATACTTCGATCTCATCCAAGGGACACAACTTTGTAAGTTTAATGTCTGTTAAGTTGTTTGTATTGTTTTGCTCTGCTGGACCTGTGCCAGATCTACCAGCTTTGATAACTTGCAAGGCATCTAGCTATTGCTGCATCTCTTCTCTGCTGTCCCTGTCGCTGCATCTCTTCTCTTCTGCTCGTTACTGCATCTCTTTTTCTCTGCTGCTCCTGTCACTGCAACTCTTTTCTCTGCCTCTCTTGCTCTCTTTGTTGTATGGCCCATCATTTGAAGAAGGCAGACAGTCTTTCAGGTTCTGTCCCAGCCTCTTCTTCTTCTTCCTCCATCACTGGTGCTGGCTGTACAGTCTCAGTCTGGACTTCTGTCTCTGCTAGTTTGACTGCCATTCTTGTAGTAATCACTCCTAGGCTTCTTGTTGCAAGACCCATACCTTTCTTCTATGCTTCCCTGGTACCAGGTCTAGTACCCATGCACAAAACTCCTGGCTTGGAGTGTGCAGGGTGTAAATCCCACTTCTAAAACCACCTGTCGTCGAGGCAAAGGTCAGGAACCATAGAAAAACCAGGAGCAGTTTTTCACAAGTAGTGTTTTTCTATTATCATAACAGTAAAATAAAAAAAATAAATTGTTCAGGATAACCATTTACAAATGCAGTACAAAGAAAAACAAAGTCCTTCATCGGAGGGTATCGCTAATTCTAAATTTCAATCTCTCCCCCCTAACAAAAGACTGCTCTTTTTATAAGAAGTCTTCGCCTGGCAATTAACTTCTGCATCCTGAGCTCATTAAGAGATACTGTTTCTCATAAAATGTATCAGAATTTTGTCAGTTTCTTTCTTTACAGGTGCAACAAATAGAACATGGGGCCCCAAAACTAATCTCCTGTTAACAACTCTGCAAAAGAGTTTGTGGAGGTCAAACTGCATCTCACTGTTAACCCCTTGAGTTCCAAATAGCTTTTTGCAACCGTTTCAACAATGCTATACATACTTTCAAACCAAATAACCCAGTTTCACAAAAAGATTCACATATATTTTTATAACCACAGACAAGCAAGGGGAAGAAAAGACAGAAACAGCAAGTGAAGACAGGAAGAAAGCGAGGGTGGACTCGTGAGACTCACAGTGATCAGTTCCTAGGTCTCACAAGAATATTTGATTGTGCAATCAAACAGATAAGAGACAGGAGAAGAGAGGATAGAACAAATCCTTGTGTTTAACTCTTTCTGAATAACAAATGGGGCAGGATCTTTTTAAATCCTGTCACAGCCATGCTGCCACGCACCGGGGTTTCTTTGCTTAGTGAATCGGAGTTCTTGAGGACACAGTTGGTGCAGGCTCCACGCTGCGCATGTAAACACATTTGCATGACTGTGCTCCAGAGTCAAGCTGCATTCTCCCACTCTCAAGATCCTCCATCTGCACCACCACCTGTGGTCACCCAAGTGGGAATTACTGCAGTGAATACCGCTCACCCTCCTCGGAAGACAGCATTCTGTGGGACGTCCAATCATCCTCCCCGTCAGCCCTGACGTCCTGGGCTTGTGAATGGTAAATCTACCTGTGCCCCAATGGACCAGCTGGCTTTTAAAGAGCCAGTAGCCCTAGTGGTTCATCATCACCCTATTCGCCAAGCTTTTCTCCTCTACAGTCAATACACATTTTTCTACATATCAAGGCATTCACAGCCCAGGTAGAGTCCCCAACCCAACTTGACAAAGTGGTTTACATCATGAAATGCTGACGGAAATTTTGGAGGACAGTGAAGGCTTTGCCCAAAAAAAAAAAAAAAAAAAGAGTTTTAGATCCATTTTTGGTGAGTTGCCTCCCTAATATGCCATTTGATTGTGCCCTGGGACAGAGCTGACTCCTCCTTGTATTTTCTGTTGCTAAGGCCCTAAGGTCACATTAGTTCAGGTTGTGGGTTGCAAAGGTACTTCTCAACCACATCAGAGGACTGGGGGGTGTGAAAGAATAAGCAGGAGAATACCACAGCTCAGCAACTAGAGTACTGGTGAAAACTCTTGCTAGCTTAAGAACAGACTTCTGAATTACAAAGCTTTAAAATTCTACCTGCTGGAGATCAGCTACACTGTAACGATGGGGGGATTCCAGGAGATAATGTCTCTGCTCCAGCCTGAAATACAGAACAGTAAAAACAAATAAGAATTTTAAAAAAGCAATAGAATGTTTTTCTCTCCCCCAGTGTTGCATATGAATTTCAGACATTGCCTGTGACATACAATAATAAATAACAACAACTTTATTTCTCGAAGCACCTTTCAAATTATCAAGGCGCTTTACAAAAAGATTGAAGAAATAAAAACAATAAATACAGTATAAAACAGAGCAATAATCCACAGGGTTCAATTCACTAAATACCATTAAAAGGCTGGGACCACAGAAAAGTTTTTAATGGTTGTTTAAAGCCTCCCACTGTCACGCACTCCCAAAGCTGACGGGGTAGAGAATTCCAGAGGGTAGGGGTGACATACATAAAAGCACGGGCCCTGGAAGATTTCAAAAAGACCCCTGGATCTCCAGCAACCCCTCGTTGGCTGAATGGAGCTGTCACTCAGGGCGATAGGGAACCAGAAGCTCTTTCAAGCAGTCAGGGCCAAGTCCATGAAGGGCTTTATAAGTCAGTAAACCAACTTTAATGGTGATCCACCACTGAATCGGCAGCCAGTGCAGAATGGGGGTAATACGAGATGTTCGAGAAACCCCCGTCAGCAGTCATGCTGCAGCATTCTGCACTAGCTGCAAGCGGTGGATATCAACCACAGGAAGCCCCAAGTACAGGGACTTGCAGTAATCAAAGGAAGAGACATGGAAACTAGTTTTTAATTTTATATTTTCCCATGCATCAGTAAAGGTCCGTTTCAGTTAAGCACTCTCACCCTCTTTAACCCAGTCCACTATCCAGGTTTGCAGCATGAGCCTGGAAAGAGAGGAACAGGGCCAGCAGGGAGAGCGAAAGAGAGTCCGCCTGGATGCTCTCCTTCTGGAGGAGGGTGCTGGGGCACACCGTTTGGAGAGTGACACCTGGTGGCGAACTGAGCCCTTGCTGGACAGGGTGACCATGCGCTGTCTGGCTCCACAGGACATCATTGTGGTGCATGCTACTGGGGTGGAGGAGCCCAGAAAAGTGGAAACAGCCCACTCGGTCAGCTAGATAAGACCTCCTCTAGTCCCCACGCACACCACCAGACTCCTTTCTTTGCCCTGGCTCAACACCCCCACCTCTGCCCTCCATACATTAAAAGGTCCTTTCTACCTCTGTGCAGAGGCCTGGCTTTGGAGGGGGGCCTCAAGCAGGGTTAATCTGGAAACCTAGGGGATGGACAGACATTACCAGGAAATCAGGGAGTCTGAAGGTAGGGCCCATTAGCAGGATGTGAGTGCAGCAGGTAGTTCTTGGCGCCCATCTGCCAATCCAATACATGTCTGTTTATCTGCTGCTGATTGGCTGGCTCAGACCTTGGTAATTTCATGACATTATGAAGTCACATTAGAAGGCTCCACAGAGTCCAGTGATACCCTTTACTGCTGTTGTACTTTAGTAATAGCATTAGTACAGTTTATTTTTTTATGGCACCCTTCCCCTGAGGCCCAGGGCGCCATTACAATAAAATACAACTTAAAGATTACATTCATTTAACAAACAAGAAAGTCACAGAAACATAGACCATGACAGCAGAGAAAAAGACCAGAGTCCACCCAGTCTGCCCATATTCCCTATAATCCCTGGAACCTTCCCTGGAACCTACTGTTCATCTAGGGAACTAACCCTCCCCATCCTATCCCCATTCTCCTCCCTGGTCTTGTCGCCTGGGCAACTACTACATTCCCTTCATTCTATCCCATGCCTGCATGAATCCCCCTGACTGTGTGTGCACCCACCACCACGGCTGGCAGACTGTGCCAAGATTCCACCATCCTTTCCATAAAGAAGTACTTCCTCACATACCTCCTGAACCTCTCTCCTGTTAATTTCCACTTGTGACCACATGATATCGAGTTGCTATTCAGGTTAAATAACTCCCCACAGTTTACACTGTTAATTCCTTTAAGGAACTTGACAGTCTCTATCATATCTCCCTTTTCCCATTTGGTATCCAGTGAGTACATATTTAGCATCTTGAGGTACTCCTCATGGGATCTGCCCTACTGGCCCCAAATCATTTTTGTTACTCTGCACTGCACTGTTTCCAAACTATCCCTGTCATTTCTGAGGTGAGGGCTCCAGAACTGGATGCAGTACTCCAGGTGAGGCCTCACCAGGGATCTGTACAGGGGAAGTATTACCTCTTGTCTTCTGCTATCAGTCCCCCTCCCGATACATCCCAGCATCCTGTTAGCCTTGCTATAGGCCTTGTTGCACTGACTCAATTGTTTAAGGGAGTTACTGATGATAGCACTAGAGAAGAGGAACGGGATCTAGGAGTTAGGTCTCACCCCACCCATCCAGTACTCTTTCTTAGGGTTCCTTTTCCCTAAGTTAATTACCTTACACTTTCTGGCACTGAATTTTAACTGCCAAACCTTTGAACACTCCTCTATTTTTTGTAGGTCCCTCTACATATCCCTTATTCCCTCATCACTGTCCACCCTCCCACACAGTTTTGTATCATCTGCAATAAAAAGCGACACAACCTGCCCTGGATTCCCTCACCAATGTCACTAATGAGCACGTTGAAGAGGACCGGACCCAGGACAGCTCTCTGTGGAACCCAACTTGTACCCTCCCTTTCCTCCGACTTAACCCCATTGACCACCACCCTCTGCTGCTTCTCTTCTTAACTACCCACCCATGTCACTACAGTTTTAGCCGCACCCAGGTCTTCCATCTTTTTGAGCAACCTTTTGTGAGGTACTTAATCAAAACAGCAGACCCACAGCATGGCCTTTGTCTACTCCCTTGGTCACCAGTCAAAGAAACAAAATCAGGTCAGTCTCACAAGACCTTTCTGCCATGAAACCATGTTGTTTACTATCCTGGAGCCCCACTGCTCTCTAGATAGTCCATGAGGTCCTCTTTGTTAGTGATTCCATCTGTTTCCCCACGATGAAGGTCAGACTGACAGGCCTGTAGTTCCCTGGTTGCACCCTATCCCCCACACCCCACCACGATGTGGTACAACGTCTGCCATTCTCCAATCCCTTGGAACTTCTCTAGACCTAAGTGAGCTGTTAAACAGCCCAGCCAGTGGTGCAGCACGTTCTGCTGCTAATTCCCCAAATATCCTTGGATGCCACCCTTCTGGTCCTGAGGCCTTATCTATCTTAAGGGCTGCCAACCCTTTAAGACCCTCTCACTAGTAAACATCGTCACTGATATATATTGCCTCATACAGATAAAAACAATACAACAAATAAAATTATAATGAATCCCATAAAACAACCCCATACCAGATAAATATTAAAACTCATTCAGAAACTAAAACAGATATGCTGCAGAGTGTTACACCACTTCCCCAAAAGTCTGCTGAAATAGGTAAGTTTTGAGGTCTTTTTAAAAAAATGTCTGAGGGGGCCTCCCTCAGGATCCTGGGCTGGCTTTCCTCAGGGTCCTGGGCAAAGAGTTCCACAACAGCAGGCCTGCTATCTCAAAGGCCTGGTCGCCCAAAGATTTCAACCTTGCCCTAGGGACCAAAACACTAAAGCCAGACCTGGAAGTCATCAAGACAGAGAGTGATCTGGATTTAGTGGCCATAACAGAGTTGTGATGCACTGAACACCACGACTGGCATATAGCCATAATGGGCTACTCTCTGTTAAAGAGAGAAAGGGGGAGGGGTGTATTATATGTGAGGGAAGAAATCAAAGCCACAGAGGTACAGGGACACCCAGAGAAAGGAGGGCCCAAAATATTATGGGTCATCCTAGAAACAGGCTTTGGGCTGGTATCTGTACTTGGGTAGCATACAACCTCCAGCACAGGGAAAGAAGTTGGATAGGACGCTTGAGGGAGCCATCTTCAGAGTGTCAAATAAGGGGAGGTGCTGCTAATTGGTGACTTCAATATGCCACATGTGGAGTTCAGCCTTCCAGCTGTGGCTCTGGCAAGGAGCAGGGCCAACAGGAGGAACAGCACTGCAGATGTCACAGCAGGCAGTCCCCTGGGTACCAGTGATCACTGTACACTGTGGTCTAGCATAAAGACATGTACAAAAGCAAACCACACAAGAACAAGGGTCCTGGACTTCAGAAGGGTGGATTTTAATGAAACTGGAGACTGCCTCAGAAACTGCCTTGCAGGGGGGAATTGCCAGGGAGGGGTAGAAGCACAGTGGGGAAAAGTAAGAGACGGCATAATTAAAGCAACCAACCTCTGCATGAAGGAAGTGAGTAAAAGCAGAAGAATTTCTTCAGATACATAACTGAGAAGAGGAAAGCAAGGGAGGGACAGTAAGGATGAGAAGGGTGGAAGGGGGAAGAGTGCGCAGAAGAGGACCAAGAAAAAGCTGCAGTCCTGAAAAGGTATTTTTGCTCAGTCTTCACACTGGAGGGAGAGGGGGGACAGACCCATGAGGGAGTGGTAAGAATGGGAGAGGGGTGGACACAAGTCCATTTTCATTGGAAAGAGTCCTAGAGGAACTTGCAGCTCTGAAGTAGACAAGGATATGGTACTGGACAGGATATACCCAAGAGTACTAAAAGAACTCGGGGAGGTGCTGGCTGCTCTACTAACAGCCTTGTACAACAGTTCACTGGAAACTGGTTTGGTTCTGGAGGACTGGAGATGAGCCGATATGATCCCTCTGCATAAAAGCAGCAGCAGGGAAGAGGATAGCAACTATAGGCCAGTCAGCCTTACTTCAGTAGTGGGGAAATTCATGGAAACCTTGCTAAAAGAAAGCCTGGTAGAGTATCTTGAATCCAATGGGCTGCAAGACCACATGCACCATGGATTCACAGGAGGCGAGGTCATGCCATATAAATCTGACAGATTTCTTTGACTTTGTGATCAAGGAAATGGATCAGGGGAGGGCAGTGGATGTAGCCTATCTGGACTTTGGCAAGGCCTTCAACACTGTGTCACACAGGAGGCTGATAAAGCAAGTGAGCAGCTTAGGGGTGGGATCCAAAGTAGTGAACTAGATTAGAAACTGTTTAACGGATAGGAGACAGAGGGTGCTGGTTAATGGCACTCACTGTAATGATGGGAGAGTGACCAGCAGGGTGCCACAGGGCTCAGTACTGGGACCGGTCCTCTTCAATGTCTTCATAAGTGACACTGCAGAGGAACTGGATGGGAAGATATGCCTTTTTGCAGATGATACCAAAATCTGCAATAGGATGGACACTCAGGAAGGGATGATGAGAAGCACAGGGATCTTGGGAAACTCTAGGAGTGTTCAACAACATGGCTATTTGGATTTAATGCCAAAAAGTGCAAAATCACGTGCCTAGTGCATAGGAACCCAGGAGCTGAGTAAAGGATTTGGGGGTGCTGACATTCACTAAACAGGAAAGGAACCTTGGGGACATCATATCTGACAACTTCAAAGTGGCAGAGCAGTGTGGCAAAGCAGTAGGTTGGGCTAGTGGGATACATAAGGAGGGATACTGCCAGCAGAAGGAGGGAGGTGGTGTTGCTACTCTATCACCTGCTGATGAGGACCCCACACCTATAGTACAGTCTCCAGTTTTTGAAGCCACACCTCAGAAAGTACACAGAGAGTGGAGGCTGTCCAAAGGAGGGCAGCTAAAATGATGCAGGGGTTGCATAAGAAGCCGCAGGAGGGGAAACTGAAGGATTTCAACATGTGCACCCTGGAAGAGAAGAGACAGAGAGGTGACATGATAATGACTTACAAGTACATCACAGGGGTGAACAGAAAGCGGGAGGCAAGTCTCTTCCAAATGAGAAACAGCAACATGACCAGGGGGCTTGCAATGAAGCTGGAGTGGATGGGGGAAGTGTAAGAGACGTGAGGAAATACTTCTTCATAGAAAGGGTGGTAGACACCTGGAACAGACTACTCGTGGAAATGGTGGAGGCACAAACAGTGGGGGACTTCAAGCATGTATAGGACAGACATGGGGTATATTAGAAAATAGGCAGGGAGGAGGGAGGGCGAGTTAGGATCTACAAAGACAGATTAGGCAGGGAACATCTGGGCAGATGGAATGGGCCAAGTAATCCTTTTCTGCTGACAAATTCTATGTTTCTGTACTCTGGCTTGGGGTCCCCATAAGCAGGCCCCCCCCCCCCCCACAACTGCAGGGTTTGCAGGTGCCTAAAACTGGCAATGTCTGTTGAGATGCTACAGTCAAAGGGCTTAACACATCAGCAGTAGAAGTACAGTAGTTTTACTTATCAAATGCCCCTTTCCATTTGTTCGCGGTACATGCACAAATACAAATCAAAAGACAGCAGCAACAGACAATTGAAAAACGTTGTACAACAAGCAATATACCAATATCACACAAACAGTTTCAGAGGCAGAAAATAAAGGACAGCAGTGCACACAATATTAACGATAATAAAAGCTACCAAAGCAACTTAATCAGGAAAAGCCTGCCCAATTTTTTTTTTAATTTTACTCTTATACAGGTTAACAGATGTGGATTTACAGATGTCACTTGGGAGTGAGTTCTACAGAACAAACTGTAAAAGCATGATCACCAGCTAAAGAGGTTTGGGGTCGCCCCCATATTACAGAGGTGGCACCAATGTATGTTAAGATTGGTAGCCCCAGCTAGGCAAACTTTTCCAGGTAGTCCTGATGTTGACTGCTTACAGTTCCAGAGGTCTGGCTCTATGAAGGGAGATGTCCTCAAATCAAATCTCTTGTTTCCTCTCAGTTCTTTTTTACCTCACATAGCCCACCAACCATGAACTCTGTAGCTGTCCGCCCATGACTCCTGCCTGCCACCCAGCACTGGAACTCCTTGACCAGCTCCCCTGGGTCACCTGCAACAAAATGCTGCATTGTCCCAGTCTGGGGCCAGGAGGAAGGACGTGGAAGTGGGCAATTTTTTTTCCTTTATGTTCCTTCCCACCTCTGGAGAAAGACCCAATCATAAGGTGCCGGAATGCCTGATACACAAACAAGCACTCTTCCTTTCAGATGCGTGCTGTAGTTTGCCAGCTGCACTGGAACCTGTGGTCAGCCAGTGGGCTGCACATCTCTCCCCGAGACCTGCGACCCCCCCTCCCCCCGGCCCTTTAATCCAGGCTGTAGACACAAACAGCGCATACAGGCAGGCCCTAACCAAATACTTTTTTTCTCTCAATACTTGTTTCTGACCTTTCTCTCAGATGCTATTTCCATCCAGTGGCCACCAGTCAGCCCCTGATCATATCCATATCCCCTTTCCAACCCCAGCTTATGCCCCCCTCTCCCGAAGCAGGGCTTGATCAGCTGGCAACTTTGGACAATGTGTTGGGGCTGCAGTATCTATCTCCAGGATTGGGCGGGCTTGTTGGTCAGGCCTGGACGAGAATGTGCCCTGTCATCATACTGTGCATCACCCCCACCCCCCTCGGTGCTCTGTTCCTCCCAGCCTCTGAGGATACTGGAACGCTTGGGAGACCAGACACACAAGCATGGCTGTACAGACTCCTCATTACATCATCCCTACTTCAGTCATACCGCTGCTGCACTACCACTGTGGTTACCTGGGGTTAGTGTTACAGCTGAGTGAGCCACCTTCCCACCCTGGAGAAGGGCAGCGGCCCCTGGGACACTCAATCTCCCCAGGCTCATTTCTGAACCTGGGTTGTCAGTGAACAGTAGCCCTACCCGGCCTTAACCAAAAACATTATGAGGGCTATACACATGCTTAATGGAATAACTATAGTGTCACGGTGGTAGGAATTGAGAAAAAAGGTTACTGTTTTTGCTTTGGTCATTTTCGTTTGTTCTTCGGTAAGCGGGTAAGGCCCATTAGGCACAAGTGCCTGTTTTTAGGGACGACCTAGGAGCTTTGGAGTGGTTAAGTGACTTGCTTCAGAGTCGCACAGTATACAAGTGGAGGTTGTGGGAATGAAACCCAGGTCTGCTGGATGTAGCAAGCTCATTCACAGCTCGATACTCTAACCTCTAGGCTATACTGTCTTTTTTGATGGCTGGGCAAGGCAGCAACAGGGCTACCACTTGGGATGCTGGTGACTTGGTTTGGAGACGAACCCTAGATGCTGTAGACCAGCAGGGGAAGTACTGAGCATCTCAAAGTACGCCACCAGTGCTGTGTACAGATATGCAACTGCATGCACTAGCACTCTCGTTGTCGGTGTCTGATGGGGATGGGAAAACAACAGGAAACACTCCAGTGCGAGCAGGATGACAACAACACCTCTTGGTCCCCTGTGAACCTACTGGTTGCTGCCTGCCCCAAACTCTGCAGACCAGAGTGGGGATGCCTCCAACCCCCAATGGAACCCACCACAGCAGCAGAAGCTGCATGCTGTGAACCCCCTGCGTGAGGATGTAAACGCCAGAGATGGCGAGGACGGGGCTGGGATGGCAGGTAGGGGCAGCACAGAATAATAATAAAAAATATTGTTTTCTATGTTCATTTGCTGAAGACTTAACTAACAGGACTAGTTATTACCCTTTATGGGCATAAGAGAAAAAAAACACATACCTCTTGTGCACTTCCTGTATGGCCCCACTGCGACATGTGATTAGATAGACTCCAAGTAATTTCAATTTCTCTCGGGTCAGACAGAGCTGAGCCATCTGTTCTACGTGTTCATAAAGGCTTCTGTTCACCACCTCTAAATTTATCAGTGGCTCATTACCAAACTGGTTCAGCAATTTTAAAGCCTGCTTAGAAACCTGTATAATTGACGGGGGGAAAAAAAAGATTAGTACTTTTTAACAACCATTATAAATTACTCACATGATTTCAAGCAGTTGGGGATGAGAACATGAGGGGCGCATCATTCACTCAGTTGAAGCTGCGTGTGGGAACCTTCCACATTGGGGGTGAGAAGTCACACTCTATTTTAAAATAAAACATTTTTTTAATAAAGCTCACACTAGCAAACTTGAGTGCTTTATATTATGTTTATAGGGCTAGTATGGGGGTGCCTTTTATGATATGAGAACATCAGCGGAAGTGGTTTGGGACAGACAGAACCACCCAGTTTTGTGGTTTTCTCATCCAAACAGCATGACGTACCATTCTTATTCTTGTAATAGGCACTCCATAAACATACTGTACGGCATTAAATAAAATATGAATAATACATTAAAGATGAACTCAGGTCTTCACTACAGAAAGCTGCAGTTGGCATTCACCACCTCCAATATTCCAATATTTCAAACAAAATGGGACTTTCAAGTTATTACTTTATTCACAAGAACACGTATGGACATTATGGTCCTATGTAATCTTGATATGACTTGTATATGTAGCGTAATTATTGTTCTTTTCAATAAAAGATAATACATAAATAATACACACGTGTATTATCACTCATGTATAGTCATGTTTTTACATTTAAACATATTGTTTAGAAAATTCAAGCCAACCAAACAATATAATCCTTAAGCCAGTAGGCGTTTTACAATTTAAAAAAACATTAAACAGCTGTCATTTTCTGAGTCTCTTACTGTTTTCCACCTCAATCTACTCGTATCAACAAAAACGGTTCAGCATTTTTTTTACGTATGTTGTTACAGACCAGTAATCATAAAAAATACAACATGAGAAGGGGCTGTCCAATGAGTTTCTTTTGCACACCCTTTGTATGTGGTGTCTTCATTGACCTCTCAAGCTTTCCTGAAGTGTGTAGGAAGAAAGAAAATTAATATACCTCTTCCCATACATTAGTCTGTATATGTATTTAAACTTTTTGTCCAGGAAGACACGTGGAGCTATGGAGCCGGCAACTTATTTCCAGGTGTGCTGGGGGGTGGGGATGTAGAGCAGATAAAACAGAATTGTGGGTTACAGTTGCAATACACAAAATACTAAGACATCTTTTTCATTTTACATGTGCCAGCATGGTTACAGACCATTTCACAAGTACAGAAAATGTCTACTGGTACCAGGGTATCGCTTATTGTATGTGGCCCTCGATTTCCAAACTGTCCTGCACTGTACGTAGTTCAGGTATCCGATCTCTGTTTCCAGCAAAATATCTGTCCCTCATGGAACAAAATCTGCTGTGGTTTTAATCATATATACAAACCATCCCAGACACCTGTTACCAAATAACTGTCTTGTTTCTTATTCTATGAGTCATTTTTGTCCATCTTGTGTATTTGCCTTACTATAATTCTTCACTGATCTGTCGTAGAGGGCAGAAGTTGTAGCCATTGCTTCATGATGGCTTTTTTGGCTGCCGGTAGGGCTGTATTCAATAATCTTTTATGTTTATTGAACACCTTTGGGGAGAGGTATAAGAGAGCCATTTTGCGGGTTAAAGTAGAAAAGTTGGTACATGTCTGTTGCAATTCCTTTTCTGTGCCTGTAGAATAAATTTTCAGAACTGGACAAATGCAGAAAATGTGGGAATTTATTTATTTACGAGATTTACCAGGAAGGCATACTGAGCAACATGCTCGATTCCAGATGCGACCTGGGGGCCTAAGCCCAATACATGGCAAATTATAGTGCAAGACAAATACACAGCATGAGATTTTGTACAATTATAATACAGGAATTTGGTAAGAGGTACAATAGTGAGTAGGTATGACATAAGACTCCATGCAAAGCAGTACTGGCGAGTGCTACCAGGTATGCGCTTAACACATAACAGGATTTTTACTGTCGGTAATTAGCTTATGAGAGCTAGGGGTTGGAGCACAGCAGGGGCAGATGGAGGAGAAATGTGCTTGGAGTAGCCTGGTACAGAGTCCTGGATTATGTGTGTGTCTGATGGGGGCAGGGAGGGCGTTCCAGATCTGAGGGATGCGGAATTTGAAAGCAGACGGCCTTTAGCAGTGCGCATAAGTGGGACATGGAGAAGTCTGTGGTCTGAGCCTCGTGGGAGTAAACTGGGGGGCAGTTGGGATAAGGCAGACTCAAGATAGGGAGGAGGCTAGGGTCCAGAATTTAGCAGCAAACCTTGCACAGTTTATTAATCTGCGGTTTTGTAGGGATGGGAGGGCTAGGGAGCTGTATAGTGTACAGTGGTGCGTGGATGTGGGGGAGTCGAGGATGAACCGACAGAAAGAGTGGAATAGGGAGTCGAGGCTTGCGAGGGTAGACGCAGTGGCGATTGAGTAAACTACGTCGCCATAATCCAGCACGGGGAGAATCATTTTTTGGACAATGGCGTGCCTCGTTTGCTTAGGGAGACAGGATTTGTTGCGATAGAGTGCCCCCAGTTTAGGGAGTAGCCTCTTGTGCAGGGAGTCTATGTGATAGGCGAAATCAAGGTGTTGGTCGAGCCAGATGCCTAGATATCTAAAGCTAGTACATTGCTCAAGGGGAGTCCCATCCAAGGTTGTGAAAGGGGGACAGGGGGTTTGACGGGAGAGTCTCTGCTGGGAGCCGAACGTAAGTGACACCGTTTTTTTAGGTTAAGAGAAAGCTGGTTTATCGAGAACCAGTGCTGGACAGCTGTGAAATCTACCTGGAGGAGAGAAGCTATACTGCTTGATGAGGGGCCTGATGCATACAGAACTGTATCATCTGCATACATTTGGATGGAAGAATGGGAGCATGCAGAGGGGAGGCCATTAAGAAAAATGGAGAAAAGTACTGGGCCTAGGACTGAACCATGGGGGACACCTGATATGACAGGCAGGAGGGTTGATGTGTGGGAGGCCACCCTGACTGCTTGCGTCCTGCTCGCTAGGTAGTCTTGGAACCAGGCTATAGCTGGGTGTGCTAGACCGGCATCCGCAAGTTTAGAGATCAGTAGTGGATGAGAGACGGTATCGAAGGCTTTTGCAAGATCAATAAAAATGGCCGTGGTGATATGTCCTTTGTCGATTCCTGAGAGGATGTCCCCGGTAACACGTAGTAGGGAGGTGATGGTAGAGTGGGATTTGCGAAAGCCAGATTGGAAAGGAGTAAAAAAGGATGAGGCATCCAGGAATTGGGAGAGTTGGGACAGAACCAGCCGCTCCTGAAGTTTGGCAAGGATCGGGAGATAGGTCTGTAATTGCCAGGAGAGGAGGGGTCGCCGCCTTTTGGGAGGGGTATGACAGTGGCCATTTTCCAGGATGTTGGTACTTTGCCCAGGGAGAGAGAGAGATTGAAAAGTGCAGCCAGGGGGGCGGTTATGGCAGGGGCTGACAGGAAAAGCAGCCTGGCGTCCAGGGTCAAGGGGCATTTGCCTTCGTTAGGATTTAGTGCCCTTAAAATATGGAGGACTTCTACAGGGGATACCGGATGGAAAACAAAAGGTTGGATTTGGGAGTGGGGGGTAAGTGGGGGTAAGTGCGGGGGTGCTGTGTGGGAGGAGAGGGGGGTGCATAAACTGGTGAGAGGACTCAGGGTTGACGGAGCAGCTGGAGAAATGGGAGTTGAAGGCTTCAGCAACACCAATGGCGTCGGAGATAAGGGTGCTGTTAACTGAGATTGTTGGAGGGGGTGGCTGGGTAGGAGGCGTGAGCAGGGATTTCAGGGATTTCCAGAAGTTCGAGGGGTGGTTAGAATTTTTACTGAAGGTTGACAGGAAGTAGGCCTTTTTGGCTTGGCGAATCCGATTTGTGCACTCATTTCGTAGGGCTCTGTAGGAAGCAAGGGAGGCCTGGGTGCCCAATTTCTTATAAGCTTTCCAAGTGTGGTCCCTGTTGCGGCAGGTTTTGATAATGGCAGCCGTGATCCAAGGGAGATGTGCTCCTCTGACCCTCTTTGTGCATAGAGGGGCGTGCTTGTCCCAAACTTTCAGGAAACGGAGTTTAAAAGCATCATCGTATGGAGGATGCCTCGTGATGCAGGACCAGTCAATCTGACCCAAGTCCGCGAGGAGAGCTACTAGGTCTAGGGAGTTGTAAGACCTGGTGATCAGCATCTTGGGGGAGCAGTGAGCCTTCCTAACCAAGTAAACCATGTGATGGTCACTAACGGAGTCGGGAAGAAGGCCTGCTTTAATGATTCTGTGCGGATGCGTGGTGAGGGCCCAGTCCAGTAGGGAGTGCTTTTTTGACTTGTGGTTTAGTCGGGTTGGCTCGCTTATTAGTTGCGTGAGGTTTTGGGCCTTTATTTTTGTCCTCAGAGGGGCATATCCCGACCCTAACCAATTGACATTATAGTCCCCCACAGCATGGAGCTCGCCTCCTTTAGCTAGGGATTGCAGCATGGTTAGATGGGCGAGGATATCATCAGGGTGCGTGCATGGGGGGCAGTATGTGCTGGCCACATATATAGGAGAGGTATGAGGAAGTGATATCTTAATTAGCATAGCGTCTATGTTGCCAGGGAGAGAGGGGATCACCACAGGTGTGGATTAATGATGTTAGAGATGTATGTAGCCATGCCTCCGCCTTTCTTTTTACCTGCCCTGTCGTGCCTAACTATTGTAAATCCTGGGATAGAGACTTCAGCATCCGTATGATGTGGTTTTAGTCAGGTTTCAGAGATGGTCAGTATGTCAGGCTGCAGTGTTAATGCAATAGGTTGAAGTAGTGAGATTTTAGACAGCAGGTTGCAGGTATTTAGGTGGAGTATGCGTAGGCCTTTGGGGAGAGAGGTTGTGGGGGGGAGAGAGTAGGGATCGGGCCTGGGTTTACCTCTATGTCTCCTGACAGGAGCAGGAGAAGGGCATATAGGTACAACATTTTCCTGGAGTGGATTATGCAGGAGAGTGTACGGCAGTGACCAGAGGAGGCCGATGGGTGACGGGGGGTTGAGGAGTTTAAAATATAATGCCCCAGCTGAAAGGAGGGTGGCAGGATTGCGGCCGAGATAATGCCGTAGTGGGCATGAAATAAATCCGGTACAGGTGGGTGAGGGGAAACACCGGGGTATGTCTGCAGGGACCAACGGGGTTGCAGGATCAGTGGAGGTTCCTTCTCAGGAAGGGTTGAGGGTGGTAAGGAGGTTTGCGCAGCCATAGAGAGGCAGAGGAGGCCAGTGAGAATCAGCATCCTGTGCAGCTATCAGCTTAATTAAATACAAAAATTTGGTGGGAGCCCTCTAGTGGAGGCAGCTGATAAGCTGCAAATGGTAAAATGGGCTGATAGGTTTATCCAGTCATGTGACTAGTACCTAAACGCCCTATAAAAGAAAGAGCCCGCCAAGGGTGGTGGTGGGGGTGGTGAGGAGCTGGCGCATAGCGCCGGCAAGTGGACTCACACAAAGTCCAAATGAAGCAAGCTGCAGGGACTGGCGGAGAAAACAGCAGCTGGTAAAAAATTGAAATATGGTGCCTTTAAACATCCTCCTCTCCATGCGCAGTACCTGGTGCTTGAAGGGTCCGAGGATCAGCAGATGAAACAGGGAGGCGGCGACATTCCAGGCGCCTCTCGACCCCACTCTGTGGCTTCTGTGGAGACAAGGAGAAGAGAATATATAAGGCAAGCTGTGGGAGGAGCAAAGATTGAGTTTGGTGAGTAAACAGACGGAGCAAAATAAACCTCTAACAATTTGTACTTTGCAAAGGCGCTCCTATGATTTCTATTGTCTGCTTTCCTGTTTGGGGGCTGCGACCACGAGGCTAATGGCCACTGCAACCCAGGCGTGTGTTGAGAACAAAGAACAGTTGGGGTCAGGCAGGCAGCTAAGGTGAAGCAGCTTGGTGGATTTGATTATTTTTTCTGAAATTAAGGCTCCGGAGCTCTACTGCTGCGATGCCTAGGGAATAACCCCAGCAGTCTGCGATGCACTCGGCCACAACAAAATACCAGGTGAAGCAGGTTCTAAACCAAGTTAAAAGCACCACCCAGCTCAGTGCATAACACAGGGTATGAGCAGTTAAAGTCCTTAAAACAAGCTTATTACCAAAATAGACTTAACGCTCTTCTTAGTTCAGTGCATAAGAGCAGGGTAATATACTGTACAGACTCAAATTAAAGTAACTTAAGAACAGGGTAAAATACTGTGCAGGCTCAATTAAAGCAACTTAAGAACAGGGTAAAATACTGTGCAGGCTCAATTAAAGTAACTTAAGAACAGGGTAAAATACTGTGCAGGCTCAATTTAAAGTAGCTTCAGCAGCAGTGCAAAAGCAGGGTGGACCAGGTTACAACTTGGGGTAAAAAATAATCAGCACTCCTGCGATGACATTTAAACCTTTAACCACACAGAAGTCCAAATGAAGCAAGCTGCAGAGGACTGGCGAGAAAACAGCAGCTGGTAAAAGTGAAATATGGCCTTTATAGCGCTCCTCTCCGTCGCAGTACCTGGTGCTTCGGGGGTGTCCAGGATCAGTAGATGAAACAGGGGAGGCGTGGCGATTCCAAGCGCCTCTGACCCCACTCCGCGGCTTCTGGTGCTTGAAGTGTCAGAGGATCAGCAGATGAAACAGGGGAGGCGGCGGCGGTTCCAGGCGCCCTCCGACCCTACTCCACGGCTTCTGGTGCTTCAGGAGGAGGGTGTCCAGGATCAGCAGATGAAACGGGAGGCGCGGCGATTCCAGGCGCCCTCGGCCCATTCCACGGCTTCTGGTGCTTCAGGAGGAGGTGTCCAGGATCAGCAGATGATAAGAAGCGGGGGCGGCGATTCGCGCCCTCTCGGCCACTCTCTGTGGCTTCTGGTGCTTGAAGGTGTCCGAGTTAGCAGATGAAACAGGGGAGGCGGCGGCGATTCAGGTGCCTCTCGGCCCCCCTCCAGCGGCTTCTGGTGCTTCGGGGTGGGGTGTCCGAGGATCAGCAGATGAAACAGGGAAGGGCGGCGATGATTCCAGGCACCCTCTCGACCCCACTCCGCGGCTTTCCCTTCGTGTCTCCACAACTCCTCCAACATGTTGTTGTACCCCTTCCCCAAAATGCTGTGCCTCCTAAAGTATCTGATGGTAGATTTCTATGCAAATTCTTTCCATTGTAACAAAAGATTTTATGTTGTTGAGGGTAGATGTGGTCCCAATGTTCTAGGGCTCCCTGCTCAACCACTGCATGATCCGTGGCCACTGGGCAGTCGGCGCTCCAGAAGCCGCCGCCCGAGACCAGAAGCTCGGACTCCAGCCCCAGAGAGCCGAGACCCTTCTAGGGCTCCCTGCTCAACTGCCGCATGATCTGCGGCCACTGAGTGGTCGGCGCTCCAGAAACCGCCGCCCGAGACCACAAGCTCGGACTCCAGCTCCAGAGAGCCGAGATCCTTCTAGGGCTCCTGCTCAACCGCCACGATCTCTGGCCACCGAGCGGCCGGCGCTCCAGAAACCGCCACCCGAGACCACAAGCTCGGACTCAAGCCCCAGAGAGCCGAGACCCTCCTAAGGCTCCCTGCTCAACAGAGAGCCGAGACCCTCCTAAGGCTCCCTGCTCAACCGCTGCCGCAAGCCAATTGGAGCCCGAGCGCCTTTTGCCAGGCTCACTCCAATTGGTCCTTTTCTCCTCCATTTCTTTCCCTCACTAGTGGAGCAAAAAAGGCACTATTCTTACTAAATCCTGCCTGAATACTAATGCCTCTACTGTTATAATTGCCTAAACTGCATAGAAGACTGTGTAATTTTGTTAAAAACTGCCTAGAAAAGCTGTTTTTACTTGTTAAAAAAAACTGCCTTAGCCTTAGTAATTAAGTGATTACAGCCCTTTCCTTGACTCTGTAACTGTAGCCCAGGTGCCAAGGAAATCGCCCCTATTCAATTGTAAATTTAGTTTGTCACTGGCTAGTGAGACCCTCTGTCCTCCTTCAGCATTAACTGGCTTCTTCTCTTCTTCCCTCTTCAGCTGAGACCCTTCTAGGGCTCCCTGCTCAATCGCTGCACGATCTGTGGCCACCGGGCGGTCGGCGCTCCAGAAGCCACCGCCCGAGACCACAAGCTCGGACTCGAGCCCCAGAGAGATACGGCAAAGCCGCAGATTTTCGCCCACCAGCCCATCCCCTCCCTGTACATATCTATATAGACCGTCTTGCTCGGCCCCTTGCTGTCATTGGCTCACCACTGTCTATCTTTTTTTTTTCTTCTCTCTTATTCATTCTTACTGGCCTAGTACTTAGACAGTCCTTACTGGGGCGCTGCCCAACACCTTAGTCCTGCTTTCCTAACTTACCTTAAGGAGCCGTGTCTCCCTTACAAGCTTCCCTACCTGACTACTTACACTAAAACCATGTCAGTGGCGTTGTGGCTCCAGCTTTTTATTGCCCTATGTATATTACCCTTATTAGGGGAACCGCTGGGTAGGACCTACCTAACTGGGGAAATTCATCCTTCTTCCCTAGAATGTGCACATATTAGGTCATTACTTAACTCTTGCAACACCTCTGCACCCTTGCACCCTCACCAAGTCGGGTGGCATATTCGGGATGCCTCAAGAAGCCAGATGCTCTTGGGAAGGAATCAGCCACTTCCCCCATCACACCCCATGGTACTTCACAGCAAGGGTTCTATGCTATGTAATGCTAGGACAACATATTACCAACAGTAAGCCCCCGCTAACATACCTGGATGCTTCATCTACCCGGAAAAGGACAAAGATCTCCAAAATATCCCTTGTTGCCTTAAGGAAACTTGTACTCCTATTACTCTGCTCAGGCAATGTCGAGCTCAATCCTGGTCCCACAAAAGACATCACTTCACCCTCAGAGCTCACTAAGTTAAAAGGAATTGGCTTCATGCATGTCAATGCATGTAGCCTTGAAAAAAAAATTTCTCCTCCATCCAGGCTTGGATTTCACACACCGAACCTGACGTGCTTATTATCTCAGAGTTCTGGCTCTGGCCAGCCACCCCTGACAAGGAGATCAGCATCCCCAACTATCTGTTATTGAGTACTGACAGACAAACTAGAGGTGGTGGAGTCGTCATCTACACCAAAGACAAATTCACAGTCTCTATAGTTGACTCCTCTTCGCATGCCAACGCATACCAATGCCTGTCCTTAAAAACTGAAACCACTCCTGCGTCGGCCATCCGAATCATCGGCTGCTACAGACCACCATCTGCTGGACCACAGCTCCTGACTCACCTGTCATCTATGTTGGACACTAGTAACCTAGAAACTATTATACTGGGAGACCTTAACTATGACTGGCTGTCCTCACTACCTCTCAAATCCCTCTGCAATTCCCATGGACTTTCACAACTCATCGATAAACCAACACGCATTAATAAGAAAAAACCATCGAGTAGCACCCTCCTAGATGTCCTACTAGTAACTAAACCGCACTTCTCCCATGTTGACATCTTCCACATTGATGTTAGCGACCACTGTTTTATTGCCGGTGTGAGAACAAACCATATGCCTAAATCCACCACGAAATTCTCTACTAAGAGATCAAAAATACAGATTACTCACCTGTAACAGGAGTTCTAGAAATGGTATATGTTGTTCATCCACACTTTCTGGCAGGTATCCTTGCCACTTTAATTCTTGCCGGAAGGTCTTCAAGCTGGCTCCTCCCACCCACCCGGGTGGTAAAACTCTCGGCTCCACCCCATGACGCCAGATCTGGCCCGCTGGAAGCTCAGGTTGTGCGTTGAAGCCGGGGAGGTCGGGTGGGTCGTGTGGATGAACAACATATACCATTCCTAGAACTCCTGTTACAGGTGAGTAACCTGTATTTCTAGGGACATGGATATGTTTTTCATCCACACTTTCTGGCAGACTCCTAGCAATTCTCCAGGAGGAGGGAGGCAAGGCGAACACCCCTGATACTTACTAAGGAAAGAGAGACTGGAGAACCGAAGCCCCAAAAACAGCATCCTGGCGTGACTCAAGGTCGATGTGGTAGTGGGTAATAAAGGTATGTGCCAACTTCCAGGTAGCAGCCCTGCAGATATCCTGGATAGGGACATCCCTGGAAGCAGCTAACGATGCAGCGGTATGGCGGGTAGAATGAGCTCTGATCCCTCTGGGAGGCTCCGTGCCTGCCAACCTATAGCAGAGCTCTATGCAGGAGGTGACCCACCTGCCTATCGCCTGCTTTGCTGCAGGTCTGCCAGGTGCGGCTTCAGCGAAGGTGACAAACAGCTGGCGAACCTCTCCCCGAACTTCAGCCGTCCGCTCCTTATAATAAGCGAGCGCCTAGGGTCCAAAGTATGGAGCCTATACTCAGCCTCCGAGGTGTGATTGGGGTAGAACACCGGCAGAGTCAACACCTGGTTAAGGTGAAACTCTGACAACACCTTCGGAAGGAATTTCAGGTGGGGGCGCAGGACAACCTTGTCCCTGTGGAAGACCAGGTAAGGAGACTCGATGGAAAGTACCTGGAGCTCTCCCATCCTTCTGGCTGACGTGATAGCCACCAAGAAGGCAGTCTTCCACGACAGGTGTGAAATATCGCACCTGTGCATTAGTTCGAATGGCTTGCCCATAAGCTAGGCCAATACCAGCAGTAGATCCCACGGAGGTGGAGGTTCTTGCACCGGAGGGGAAATGTGGTCAAGGCCTTGAAAAAGCGCCCACCACTTTCTCCCAGACCACCGACTGCTTCCCGGCCTCTGCCCGTAAGCAGAGATGGCTGCCAGGTGCACCTTAAGGGGTCGCCGATCAAGCCCTTACTGAGAAAGGACCACAGGTAGTCAGAATGCTTGCCAGGGGCAGTCTGAAGGTCCAAGCCCTTCCCCTGACACCAAATGGAGAATCTCTTCCATTTGAAGGCATAGCATTTCCTGGTCGACTCCCTTACGGGACGCCTCAACGACGTTGAAGACCTCGTTGGAAAGACCCAAGGCCTGGAACTCTAGCCGCTCAGGAACCAGGCCGTCAGGTGCAAGGATTGAAGGTCCGGATGGAATACCTTCCCCTGGTTGACTGAGATCAGGTCCGGGCGGGCTGGAAGCCGCCTCGGGAGCCTGGAACTGAGGCTGAGGAGATCTGGATACCAGAACTGGCGGGGCCAGTCCGGGGCTGCCAGAATCACCTTCGCCTAGTCCCTCCTTGCCTTGAGAAGCACCTTGTGGATCAAGGGAAATGGGGGAAAGGCGTAGAAGAGGCCAGGGGTCCACGGCCTCGAGAAGGCATCCCCCTGCAACAAGCCCTGCTGAGTGGGGGGCACGCATGGAACAGACTCAGCATCGCATTCTCCCTGGAGGCAAACAGGTCTACCTGAGGCATGCCCCAGTGGGAGAAGAGATCTTGTACTACCTCCGGCAGGAGAGACCACTCGTGAGACGCAGCCCCTATCCGGCTTAGGGCATCAGCCAGGGTGTTGGAGGCTCCTGCCATGTGAATGGCTAGGAGATCAGCCTCCAGGCTGCGCACTAGGGACCAAATGCGGAGAGCTTCCTTGCATAATAGCGAGGAGCACGTCCCGCCCTGGCGGTTCAGATAGTACATGGTCGTGGTGTTGTCCGTCTAGACCTGAACCACTTGACCCCGTAGAAACGGAGCGAAGGCAGTGAGAGCTAGACGGACCGCTCGGAGCTCCAGCAGGTTGATGTGGCATCGGAACTCCCGAGGGGACCAGAGGCCGTGCGCTTGGTGTTCCCCCCAGATGGGTATCCCAACCCATCAGAGATGCGTCAGTCGAGAGAGAGACCGTCGGCTCGGGGCGGACAAACGGGATACCCTCCTGCAGATGTGCTGGAACGATCCACCACTGGAGAGCATTCCACATCTCCTGGGTCACTGTCACGGGCCGGTCCAACGGATCGCGGCGTTGTGACCATTGGCTGGCCAGTCCCCATTGAAGGGGACGCATGTACCAATGGGCCCAATGGACCATGCTAGTGCAGGCTGCCATGAGGCCCAGGAAGTCCCGGGCAGGGTGCAATTGCCCAACCAGAAATGACTGGGCAAAGGAGGAAAGAACCTCGGCCCTGTCCGCCAGGAGCCGTGCTCTGGCTCGCAGAGAGTCAAGCTCTGCCCCAATGAACAGAATCACCTGCTTTGGCACGAGTTCCGACTTGGCCTCGTTGATGAGGAGGCCAACCTGAGATCAAACCTGGAGGGCCAGATCTCTGAACCGCTCCACCTCCAGTCTGGAGGGAGCTGCTATCAGCCAATCATCCAGGTAAGGGTACACCCGGACCCCTCGGCGCCGCAGGAATGCTATCACCACTGCCATGCATTTGGTGAAGACCCTGGGAGCTAGGGAGAGGCCTAAGGCCATGGCCCGGAACTCGTATAGGGATCCCTCCGCTCTGAAACAGAGGAACCTCTGATGGGACGGACAGATTGGGACGTGAAAGAACACGTCCTGGAGGTCCAGGAAGCAGAACCACATGCCTCGTTCCAAGGATGGGATGATCTGAGCCAGAGTGACCATCCTGAAGGTCTGAGATCTTAGGAACTTGTTCAAGTTGTGCAGGTCGAGAATGGGGCGCCAGCCCCCCGTCCGTTTTGGGACCAGGAAGTACCTGGACACAAACCCCGGGTCTGGAGGAGGATCCGCCACCTTCCTGATTACCTCTTTTTCGAGGAGCAGGGCAATATCGGCCCGGCGGGCCGACAGCGAGGCTGCGGATCCCGTGGCAACCTGAGGGGCGACAGCTCGAAAAGGCGGAACCTGCTCGAACTCCAGAGGCAGGCCTTTTCCTACCACCTCCAACACCCAGCAGTCCGTGGTGATAGTGGACAGGAAGTGAGGAACCGCTTCCACGGGAACCTGGGGAGTACGAGGTTGGGAGCGGCACCTCAACCCGTACACTGGGCAGACTTGGAGGAAGAACAGGCCGAGGGACCTCCCGGGCCTTTACCTCCTTGCTTCCTGTTGGAGGAAGCCACCGGCTTAGGCTTGGGACGCCAAGCGCAAGCCTGCTGGCCCTGTTGCTGGTGCTGCTGAGCCAGTCGAGGAGCAGGGACCTAAGGACGAAAGGACTTCTGCTGCTGACGGCGGCCTTTGTCCCTCTGGGCAGAGGTGACAGAGTCCAGAGTGGCATTGGACTTCTAGATCCGCTGGAGGTGTCCCTCCACTCCAGGGCCAAAGAGGTCAGTCCTCAAGAAGGGGACGTCTGTCAACTTGTGCTGGGTATCCGCCGTGAAGGTGGATATCCTCAGCCACGCCCTGCGTCGCATGGCCACCACGGCTGCTACTGACCTGGCACAGGAATCATCTATGTCCAGAGCAGTCTGGAGCTGCTGCTTCACCACTGCCCTACCCTGGTCCTGCACCTGGCGGACCGTGGTCTGCAGGTCAAGCAGGAGATGAGGAACAACCTCATCCAGGGAGCCCATGAGGGTGTGGGAGAAGTGTGCCATAAGCACGGCCGAGCTGGCCTGTCGGCGTCCAAGGGAGGAAGCAGCGTACACCTTTCACCTGGCAAAATCCAGCTTTTTGAACTCTTTGTCGGGGGCTTGTCCACATCCTGAGTGTTACGGGCGGAAAACACTGTTGGTGACTAACCCTCAGCAGAGGGTGTTCCCGGAAACCTAGCAAAGGCCAGTAGGGACCATACTTCCTGGCCATCCTGGCCGGGCGCAGGACAGGAAGCAGGCCGCTGCCAAAGCTCAAGGCTGGGCCGACAATGGTCTCAGCCACGGAAGAGGCCTCGTGGGAATCCCTGGTCCAGAATCTCCGTTAGGGATACTTGGCCTGTTTGGAGCCGCGAAAGGCAGCATCCGGTGGACTCCGAGATGAGTCGAAGCAGACCCAAGAAGGACAATGGGCTATGTCCACTGACTGCCCCGGATGACCCAGATCGCACTGCCTGGAGAACAGGGAGGAATCGCCGTCGATTCGAAGAGTCTGCGAAGAGCTGCCTCGGCCCCGAGCCACCCTCCACCTGCCAAGGACAGTCGGGAGTGAGGGTGACCGACAACCTGTGGGGCAGGCCATGACCCGACTGAGAATTCTTGGTCGATGCCCCCGACTTTGGTTGAGGAGGCGGAGGTTCCACCATAATCGGTGGACCAGCTGGTTTCGGCTTAGCAACCGGCCTTGGGGCAGGCAACTCGACTGGAACGAGTGGTTGCTTCGGCCGTTCAGGCGACAGCCACTTGATGGCCGGGGTCTTGGCCGGGGTTGGCTTAGGACCAGATAACAGCAACTGCTGCCACATAAGATCCTTGTAGCACCGGCGCAACTTGCATCGAAGCCTCTCCTCACTCAAGGAGGAGGACGAGGAAGAACAGCGTCGCCACTTACCTCGGTAACGAGACCAAGACTGCCGATGGCGGGAACGGCTGGACTGAGAAGAGGTCCGAGACCGAGACCCCGGGGACCGAGGGTGGGTCTGGGAAGGGGCGGGGGATACCCGCTCTTCCCTCGGCTCGGGAACTTTAACCGGGGACTGCGGTCCCGAAGGAGCAGGCAGATCCTCGATATCCACCGGGGGAACCAGTGAAGTAGGGTTGTCGGCTTCTCCAGTCGACAGCCCGTCTAATGGATCGAGAAAAAACTTGACTTCATCGACGGGAGTCTCGGCAGGCTGGCCTGATGGGGGCACCGTGAAGCCAGCAACCTCGACCGAAGTAGACGGTCGGCTGCCCGGGGAGGGAGACCTCTCCCGCTCCCACAAACGCCGATGATGGGACTTACCTTTCGATTCTCTTTTCTTGGGCCGAGAAGAATGTCCCGAAGGTCCCCTCTCCTCTCGTGGAAAGGGACTGGCAAAGCTCCTTGAACAAAGCTGTATACGAGGAACTCAGAGAGAGCGGGATAAATGCCGTGGCCGAGGAGGAAGAAGATGCGGCCTGGGCCGCCTCCTCCTCGAGGGCGATCATCTGCTCGAGCTGCTCAGCCGAGCCAGCTGCTGCGGACACCGCCCATCGAGCCTCTTTGGATTTACGTGGAAAAGCGTTTCTCGGCGCCTCAGCTAAGCAGACAGCGCGGTCATCAGAACATTGGCCGACAAAGAACGGCACAACTCGCAAGCCTGTGGGTCGTGATCTAGGCCTAAGCAGTAGATGCACGTGGAGTGCGGATCTGTCCTGGACATTTTTTGCCCGCAAGGGCACCTCTGAAAGCTGGGAACAGATTTGTCCATCGCAGCCGCGAGGGAAGATGAAGACCGAAGTTTAGAAAACTTAAAAACCAATTTCCGACAAACCGAAGAATTAGGATCCAGTCTAAAACGCAGAGCGCTGAGGAGGGAACCTGAGCTTCCAAGCGGTAAGGAAGATCTGGAGCCATGGGCCGGAGCCGAGAGTTTTACCACCCGGGTGGGTGGGAGGAGCCAGCTTGAAGACCTTCCGGCAAGAATTAAAGCGGCAAGGATACCTGCCAGAAAGTGTGGATGAACAACATATCCATGTCCCTAGAACGGAACTTTGACCCGCTGACCTATATCAACGATCTTAAAACCTCTCTACTCTGGTACAGTTTCTTCCTCGCCAAATCAGTGAATAACGCATAAGCCATCTTCCAAGAAATTTTAACAAATGCCCTCAATATGCACGCTCCTCTGGTCAAAACTCGCATAAAGCCTAGAACATATCGCTAGTTTACTGCAGACCTCAAAACTGCATTATTAAAAAGGGACAAGCTTTGGAAAAGTGCTTGCAAATCACAACTTGCCAAAGACTGGTGTCTTTTCAGAACCACCAGGAACTCCTGCACAAAGCTGATCAGAGAGGCCAAGTCCAATTTCTACCACACAGAGCTAGACGCTGCCTCAAAATGCCCAACCAAATTCTGGTCCACAATAAAAGACCTCTCTGGTCATACGATAACAAACGCACTCCCCTCAAAAATTTCCTCAGATAATGCCATTATCAGTGATAAAACTTAAATATTACAATCCTTCAATAATCACTTTGCCTCAGCTGGACTAGCATTCAATAACTCGCCTGCTTGCAGCCTGCGCTCTCAGATGAATGCTTTGCCCTCTGAGCCAAACTTAACTAACGCCACCTTTTCCTTCTCACCTGCTACCCTAAAAGAAGTTGAAGAGCATCTCCTCCATTTGGATACCAAGAAAAGCGCTGGCGCGGATTCTTTAGATCCCTACTACATAAAGATAGCCTGGCATGTCCTGGAGGTGCCCATTACACATCTGTTAAATCTGTCACTATCACAAGGGTCTCTCCCTGATTTATGAAAAACTGCCCACATTATCCCGCTATTTAAATCTGCGGATCCCTGTGACCTAAATAATTACAGGCCAATTTCGTTACTTCCCATACTATCAAAACTTCTAGAAAAAATAGTGAATGCCTAGTTACGAGCCTTCCTGGAAAAGACAGACTTTCTAAATCCTGTACAGTCAGGTTTCCGAACGAACCACAGTACAGTTACGGCGTTGGCCAAGGTAACAAATGACTGGCAATATAACCTTGAAAACAAAAAGTTCATCTGCGCTGTCTTCCTGGACCTCAGCAAGGCATTCGACACTGTCGACCATTCCCTACTTCTTTCCTCATTAAAAGCCTTAGGTCTAGACACCACCTCCTTGGGCTGGTTCCAGGACTACTTAACGGACAGGCATCAGCAGGTCAAGGCAGAAAGGGAGCTCTCCTCCCCTAAACCGTTATTAAGAGGTGTCCCTCAAGGCTCCATCCTGGAACCAATACTTTTCACTATATATATTTAACAGCATTGACCTCAGCATTAAGAAGGCAAACATTCATCTGTTTGCGGATGACACAGTACTCTACCTAAGCCGGTCAACACCTGAAGCTGCCTGTAAAGATCTGCAGCTCGACTTCAATATCCTCTAATACCAGCTTCTTAGCAAAAAACTGCTCAACGCCAAAAAAACTAAGGCAATGATTCTTTCACCTGGTAACCATCCGTCTTACCCTACTATTGGCACTCTACCCCACATCACCACCTTATTGGGAGAAAACCTGGAGTTTGTCCCAAAGTTCAAACACCTGGGGGTCTGGCTAGACCTCAAACTCTCCTTCAGGGAACATTTAGAGGATATGGTGAAAAAACTGAGGCAGAGGCTGGGGCTCTTCTACCGGATAAACCGCCTTCTGACTACAGAAGCAAAAAGACAGCTTGTACAGTCCACTTTCATCTCCTTAGTAGACTACGCTGATTTCATCTATAGTCACTCCAACGCCTCATATCTGGGTAAGCCTGATGGCTTATATCACAGAGCACTGCGTTTCATCACCGATCTCCCTTCCTCTGCCCATCACTGCTCCTTATACGCTGCAGTGGGATGGACCTCCCTAGAATACAGATGCAATAGAAACGCCACCGTATGGACTTTAAAAGCGATTACTGGCAAATGACCACATTATATCTCTGACCTACTACCTCTAAGTGAGCTCCAAAACTATGCCCTAAGGAGCTGCTTCCTAATTTCCTTGGGTATTGCCAGGGTCCGCACATGCCTTGGGAGAGCGGCCATAGGTTACTCGCTGCCAACCCTCTGGAACGAGATACAGAAATTCCTGAAACTAAGATCCCCAGTAAGCATCGCAGTGTTCAAGACTTTATATGCAAAAACAATTACAGAAGTATGTCACTGCTTCCACCGCCTATGAACTACTCCCTCTCTGTGTATCATCTTTTGCCTCGCACACATTAAAAAACTTTACCCTGCAGAAACCTTATACCATTCTCACCCTTGCCTCATCATTTCTTCCATCTCCCAAGCCTCTCCACCCCTTGCTCCGACTCTAATCCCCAAGTGCCAATGACCCCACAGAGCTCACAGCGTAGTCACCGGCAGTCGGCGCCTCCAAAGCCGCCACCTGAGATTGCTCGATCGGATTACGCTCCCTGAGCACCGAGAACCCGCCAGGGTCCCAGCTTGGTCGCTGCATGCATCCGCAGTCTCCAGGTGGCCGGCACTACGGAAGCCGCCGCCAGTATCCCTCGACCATACACCGCTCCCTGAGAGCGACTTTGGTGACCCTGAAGCCTTCAACCCTAAACTTTTAGCCCTAAGCCATAACCGGGTATTCTGTACAGTACCACAGAGTATGACTCTTGCCCCTGCCACTCCCTTACCCCTTGCAACCTACACCTACGCGAGGTTCCATTTAAATCTCCTTTCTTCTCATCCTTTCCTTAACCATGTCACGTACATAGATATATTACAATGTGTGCCTAAATGGATTGCTGGTCTCACTGTTACTTAGCTTGCTTTATTATATACTCCTATGTTTCTACCCTAATGCCTGTATTTATGTGTACTGTACCCGACCTTGTGTGATGCAGGTCCACCTTGTAAATGAGCTTGCTCAACGGTGTCCGCCTGGATAAATAAAGATTTGATTGACTGGTTTGCCTGCTAGTGTGATGTCTAATTCTGTGGAACACTGATGTCCTACTTTTTGAAAAGAGACACCCGGTGAACATGTTGCAGCCCTGTAGCTCGCCGATATGAAATGGGTGGCATGCCCCTTGTGTGCATTTAATCAGGGTCAATAGTGGACATTGGTGGGGGGGGGGGTCCTTTGAATTAACTGGTCCCAAGATAGTACAGAGAAAGTGGCAGGCTTGGAGAAATCTAAAGTGATCTGCGTTAGTTAGCATATACTTATGTCTCAGTTGGGCAATGATAAAAGTATGTTGCCATCCAGAAGTTGATAAATATGGATTAACCCCTGCCTTGTCCATTGGACAAATCTGGGGTCCATCTGTGTAGGACGGAATGCCTTCTTACAAGCCAGTGTTCTCAGGGCAATCAAAGCCCCTTAAAACACTGTCTTGCCAGATTTTATACCATTGGAAAAGGACTGCTCTTGTAAATACGCTCTCAGAGGTATCTGCTAATGTTGGGACTGGGAAGGAAAACAGCGTTTGAGAAACTGAAGCCTTAAGAACAGTTATGTCAAGCTTTTTCCAATGGGTACTATAGCTGAGATCTAGCCAGATAGAAATATGTTGTAACTAGGCTGCCTGGTAATATCTGTACAGGTTTGGGAATGCATTTCCTCCTTTTTGCTTTGGGAGTTGCAATTTACGACAAGCTACCCTGGGATGGTGCCCTGCCCAAATAAAATAGAATTATAGACACAATAATCTTAGATCCCACAATAGACAGCTGGCTATCCCAAAGGCTAATATGGTTAAGAGTCATCATTTCTATACAGTAAGATCTATTCGTTGTTGGAACTCCTTACCTAGGGAAACTGTGGAGATATTGACATTTGAGAATTTTAAACAGGGATTGGATGCTTTGTTTCTCCAAACTTTGTTTCACTCATAAACCCACACGTTGTGGGAGCCAATTTAATGGGCTATTTGCCTCGTTTGTCTATTTCACACCAAGTAAATAAACCTCCGTATCATTTTTCTCAATGGTTGAAATTCTCAGGGTTTAGGCAAATTGGCAGGGTTTAGATTAAACACAGCAACCCGGGAAGAAACTTCATATGGACTGCCTCTATACTATTAAAGAACGAGAGAGGCAACACATTCCAGCAGTTGATATCAGTTTGTAAAGTAGCTACTGGGGTGGATAATTTAAGGCAAAAATTTCCCATCGGGGCCATGGGATCTGTATCCCCCGATTATTTTATAGAAGTTCGATTCCATTTACATTTTTAGTTGTTTTGGAGTGACTGGGGTTGATCATATTTGTAAGGGCAGCACCGATGCCTTATCCACATTTAATCTGTAGCCCGAGAGGACACCATAGGTTTTTAGGGTGGTCCACAGATGTGGAAGGCAGATAGTTGGTTCAAGTCAGGGGTCCCTTCGCCATCTCCAGTCCTGCCTACCTGGGCGTGTCTCTAGATTGGTCAGATCCCCCCTGCTGCCGTGCTCGCCTCTGCCTGAGTGGTTCCCCCTGGTTCCAGCCCTATACTGCTAATCTTGCTACCCTCTGTCCCGACCCCTCCCCACCTACCGCTTCAATGTGAACTTATACCTTGAGCTGTAGTTGTATTCTAGTTTGTTGCTCTGAACAATGTACTATTGTCCATATGCTGTTTCTCTGGCCCCACCTGTGTGTGGGTGAGATCGTTCTTTGTCTATTCTATGTGCAATGTACTGTACTCCATTCTGGCCTACTTGTAGTTGCGGGCCTGTATGTCACCCTGTATATGTACTATTGTTTCTCTGTACTGTAACCTCCCGGGTCGCACCTGAAAATAGGCACTCATTGTCTAGTGTGCTTACCTGGTTAACAAAAACAAATAAATAAATATCAGGAAGTCATCTGCATAAAAAGCTCATTTATAGATGGCACCATGGTGATGAATGCCTCTGATGTCCTCATTTTGAAGAATGGCTTGTGATAGGGGTTCCACTGTCATGGCACATAAAAGAGGAGAAAGTGGACATCCTTTGCATATAAAAGGAGAGAAAGTGGACATCCTTTGCATATAAAAGGAGAGAAAGTGGACATCCTTTGCATATAAAAGGAGAGAAAGTGGACATCCTTGCCACATGTCTCTCATTAACTGAAATCTGTCAGACAGGACACCTCTGGCATGCACAATGGCTTGTGGTGTTTAACAGAGGGCTGTTATCTGGAAGAAATCATGCCCCAGTTTAAATATAGTATAGTACAGGAATTTCCATGAGACCCTGTTGAATGACTTTTCAGCATCCAGGTTCAGCAACAAAGCTGGCTGCTGAGTCCTGGAGACATACTGGAGTAATGACAGGGTCCTTTTAAACTTATCTTGGGTCTGCTATTGCATAATAAATCCCATTTGGTCTTTGTGAATCATATTTTTTTCCATCTTCTTTGCTAATATGGATGTAAATATTTTGTAATTGACTTTTTTTTTTTTGCTATTACTTTACCACCTCCTGGCATCCTGGTCGGCTCCCCGCATCGTGATGTTCCAGCCGCCACCCGCCATCACCCTAGAGATCCTGTGGCTTACCCCCTGCAGCAGGGTGGCAGGAAGCCCACAACTACTCACCCCAATGGATCCAGTTTTTTGGGTGCAGCAACAGTCCCGGCGATCGCACGGATGGCCATCAAGCCACACGAACAGGTACCATCTTTTTCTGTCCCCTGAAGCCCTGGGGCATGCAGTGACGCTGGCGGAGGGGAGCACGCATCCACACACGCGCCCTCCAGGCATCTGTCCCCGACTCCTCCCCAGCTGCTACTCCGGTGCCCTGTCCCCCAGCCTTCACCAGGGGCGTTGGGCACCAGAGAGCACCTCCCGAGAAGGAGAGCGGTACATCAGACGCCTAATCCTTCACACATCTCGCCCACCCTGATAGCCAATACTGTGCCCCAAACACGGGTCACCGGTATAGCACGAGGTAAAGCATCCAGCGCCTAAGCGCCACTGGGCTGGCCCTTGTAATTGACATTTAAAATAGAGACTGGATGATAAGATTCTGGTTTAGCTGAAATTGTGGCATATTGCCAAGAGGGCAGGGAAAGATACATCTTCTTGAATATATTGAAAGGTTTTGAGGAGCCAGCCCGGCGGCGCTGAGGATTGAGGTGCTGGATGCCACACCTCGCACCATACCGGCGACCTGGGTTTTGGAGTGAGCCTGGGCCGTCGGGGGTTGGCAGGAGAGGGGAAGGACTGAGCGTCTGTAGGACTGCTCTCCTTCTTCGGGGTGGGGGGTGCGATGCCTCGGTGTCCTAGTGGCCTCTAGCAATGACTGCAGGTCATTGGCAGACATGAGGGGGGCGTGGAAGGAGTGCGTACGGTAGCGTGTGTGCCCGTCCCTTGGCATCACTGCATGCCACACACATCACAGGGGAGAACAAGAAAACAACGGGCACCAGTCACGGCGGCATGATGGGCAGCTCTGTGAGGGACTCGCTTGGTGCTGAGGGTGCATGGCTGTGCGTGATCTGGTCTGGGTGGAAGAGCATGGGGGGGGGCTCTCCACCTCCCCGCCACAGGAGGCAAGCCGCGAGGGTATGCCATGCGCCCGAATATGGAGCCGGGGAGTCCTGGGAATGGCGGCCAGATACCTCAGGAGGATGCCTGGACGTGTGAAGAGGTAAGCAGTCTGGTGATCAGGGGAAAAAAGTACCAACCAAAGAAAAAAAAAAAAAAAAAAAGAAAGGTTTTGAGGAGGGAGGTAGAGGAGCAAGAGGTCTTTCTGAGCTTACTCATGTATTATGGAGCACCTTACTGCAGGGTCCTTAGTCCTCCACTTTCACCATTTTGCTTACTGTTTAAGGTTCTTTTGCCCATTCTACTATTTACTGTATGGTAATTTACAGTTGGCAACTTATTCTTTGTGTTCTCAAAACTATATATTCGATACACTTACTTCCATATTATTGTATTACAGTATACATTATACTTTGTGCATCTGTTCTCTTCTCCTCACTTACCCATCTCCCCCAGGATGCATATGGAAACAAGCTGATGCACATAAATGTAGAAACTGACAGGCAGATAAGAGCCGCTAGGCCTATCCAGTCTGCCCTTTTATCCTACTCAGTTAGACCTTGGTAAAACTTTTGAAATAAACAATTGAGTAAATAAATACATAAATGCATACATAAATAAATAAAATTAACACTTGTCTCATAGATACACAAGTGATAATACACATATGTGTATCACCACTCGTGTATTACACGATTTGAAAGTGTTAAAAAACGGGATATTAAATATAGTGACCAGTAATATAAACAAATTACAGTTCAGTTTGGCAAGATGTTATCATGGGCAGAGGTCATAAGCATCTACTTGTGACATAGTCTGCTGTTATGGAACTAGTTGTGATGTCACCAAGAAAAGATTATGCCCTCAGCTCCTAAACTACATTAAGGCGAAAGAAATTGGAAACTACTGTATATCTGTAAAAAAGAAATTAAAAGCTTGAAATCCAATATTATTATCTTCAGAGGAGTCAGGTTTGCTAGATGAGAGTGAAACTCTGATGTGATTAAAGGTATGAGATAATGGCACAGAGGGTTAAAAAGGGCTTAGTTCCTCCTGATATGGGCTGAAATGGAACCAAAATTCAGAAAAAGTTTAAAAATGTATTTGGAACAAAACAAAATGTTTTAAAATGTCATTTTTTTAATATATCATTATACTGTAAATGGGACATCATATATTGAGATATGAAAAGTATAGTGACACTTGATGAATGAGATGATTTATCGATATATGGTGAAAGAATAAGAAATGATGCATTGATACTACTTCAGAAACTTAAAAGATATACTGATTTATAGTATCATACATAAAATTCTATCAATTGGACTTATTTACAATGACTGGACCCCAAACTTTAATTCAAAAAGAAAATTAAGTTCCTAGCTCTAATAGTTCCAAAGTTAAGGCCTTCCTAAATATAATTTTTGAAAAGGGCTAACTCTGGAACAGTTTGGGCTAGGAACTTCGCTATTTTTAAACAAAAGCTTGTCATGTCTATATAGATTTGGTCTTTTAAAGATCTAAGGTACTGCCTAAAGCTAATATTAGTTTTCAAAAGCAGTCAATCGTTATCTTTCATATCCGAGGTACTTTTTCTTTTCCCTTTGGTTAATTAGAAGATTGTTTGATGTTAGTGGGGGTTATGTGTGGAACATCACTCTGCCTGGTAGCTGACATATCTAACTCTGTTCCTCCATTCCATCTTCAACACTGTGACCTCACTGATGGTCATATCATTGCTGCTTAGGAACAGTAACTCACCTGTGATGTCACTGTCAAAGACATCAAAAGGCTGATGATGTAGTGGGGGGATTGAGACAGATATGTCAGCTGTCAGGCTGAGAGCTCTTCCAGACATTTAGCACATATATTATCACACAGAAAACTTTCTAATTTGCAAAAGGAAAAAGATAAATACATCAGAAATAAAAAGTTACAACTGACTACTACTTAAAATTTGTATAATTTTCTTGTTTGCCAGTTTTGGTTTAACTAGCTGTTTAATACAGTTTTCATGTATTCTCCATCTGTGTGGAACCTTTCTGTATCTGTATAAAGTGTTCTTATAGGATTCCAATCTATTTTTTTTTGTAAATTATTCTTTATACTGCTCCCCAGTGACAGCCCCCATCACCCAGACCCCCCCCCCTCCCAGCCGCCTCGCCAGCCTTCTCATGGACTTACTGGAGGCCTCCTGAGTTCTGTGGGGGTATGGTAGAGGGACTTACCCCTACAGCAGGGCTACTGTGGGTGGGGAGGAATGACCCCCAGCGGAGACAGAATCCAGCACTGAAGCTCCAGTGCCTAATTAGCAGTGCAAGGCCTGCAGAGAGAGGGGGGACTCAATCCGTCAGCTTTTCTCCTCCCAGTACTTGTCCCTCTCTGAGATGCTGGACCATGAACTTGTGTCAGCACAGCCGATCTGCCACTGGTTGGCAGCACTCATCAGCATAAAGCAGGAAGAGGAACCAGCTGGTGGGCAGAAGATGCCTGCAGGCATGTGTTATTATTAGAAGTTGTGGTGTGTTAATTCAGGACAAGACGACTGAAGTAGAAGATGCAAAAAATTTCATTCATGCCAAAAAGGCCTAATCTGCTGGTGGGGTCTCCAGCAGCAGGTAAAGGACTGCAATTAGGGCAGTTTTCCTTTCATTTACTGATGTCATTTTTTTCTTTTTTTTTTTTACGTTAATCTTTTTCTCGTTTGGTCCCCAGTCGGCTCTCATCTGCAGCTACCCACCTAGCCCTGCACTCCGATATCAGGCTGAATCCCCTTCTTCCCTCATGGTTTCCCCTCCATGGCAGGGCAGTGAGGAGCCCCAAACTCAACTCATCTCAAACAGGATCCAGCATCTGGGGAAGCACCATTCAGGGTTGGTGCCTGCGGTGGGCAGCCATTCACTCTGCAGCGGCCTAGGAACTGTTTTCCTGGCTATCGGATTGGACCCCCTGGAGAATGCGTGCAATAACACCGATGGGGGGTAGTGCGCATGCCTCCGCATGCGCTCTCTCCAGGCGTCTGCCCGTCTCAACCCCTTTTTTCTGCAGTGTCTGTGTGCTGCACCCCACCCTCCACTAGCGGCCAGTCTGACACCGACCAGTGGCCTCCCCCCACCCTGGAGAAGGAGAGCAGTCCTTCGGACGCTCAATCCTTCTCTCCTGCCACCCCCAGCAGCCCGTGTGCCTTCCTGAACACGGGTTGTTGGCATAGCGTGAGGTAAGTCATCCAGTGCCTCTGCCCTCAGTGCCACCGGACCGACCTACTGATGTCATTTTTTAATATAACTGCACTTTATTTTACATACTCAGTCTATGTACGGTCACTTCATCAAGGACATATCCTCCACTGGGCCACACCTTTAGAACGATTCCCAAGCAGTACAAATTAAGCAGGAAGGATGGCAAAGTCTGATACGAAATCAGGACAGAAGGGCCTTCAGAATGGCAAAATCAAAGCCAGCGCCATCTGTGTGAGACGATGTCTAGACTGTGGTACTCTGTGAAAGTATGTACAATGCTCCATGTGGCAGCAGTAGCATAAATGTCCGCTGCAGAAACATTCTGAAAACAGGCAACAGAAGTGGCAATACCACGGTACAGTGGCCACACAAAGCACCAGGGAGTTCCTTACTGTACTTCCTGTAACAAAATTCAGTGCAATGGGCCAGCCATTTGGACAGGTATTGCTTAATGACAGGAATGCTCTCTCTTCCCAGGGGAGAACAAGACAAAAAGCTGAGAGGACTTTCTGCAGTCATTAAAGGGGAACTCTTAGCTTCCCTGTAGACATGCTGTGGGACAGTGAGGTTTTAACTCAATTAACTGAAACGCACTGAATTTTTTTTTTTTTTGCTTACTTACTGAAAGGTACTTCAGTGTTTTATCTGGTTGATCCTGTGAGCCCCCCGCCTGCCATGTTCATGAAACAGTTACAAAAGAACCCACTGTAACAGTAGATCTTTGAGAGAATCGCCTCCATTAGGCCACACCTTTAACTATACCTGTCAGGCACTAGGACCTCATGGAAATATATGCTAGCCAGGGGCCACCCACGACAATGTTGCATGTTTGCCTGGGGGCCCAAGCACTCCTCAGTTCCCCACTGGAAATTAACGTAGAAACATAGAAGCTGACAGCAGATAAGGACTGCAAGGCCCAACCAGTCTGCCCATTTCTTTTTCTACCTTACGAATGTGCCATCGGCCTTTGCTCTGTCAATGGTCTATCTATTCATACTCATCTGTATTGCTCCCTTATGCCTATTCCATACCTGTTTGAAGGCCTGCACTGTATTCATATCCACCACTTCCTGAGGTAGGTCGTTCCATGCATCCACCACCCTTTCTGTGAAAAGGAATTTCCTCACAGGCTGGCCCAGTGGCGCAGAGGGCTAAGGTGCTGGACGTCTCCCCTTGCACCACGCCGGTGACCTGGGTTCTCACCTCTGCACCCCCTCCAATAGCCTGATATCGCGCTTCAGGTATGGCCTCCAAACTGCACACAAACTCCAAGTGTGGCCTTACCAGCGACCTATAGAGGGTCAAGATCACTTCTCTTTGTCTGGATGAAAACCCCCTCACTATGCACCCCAGCACTTTGTTTGCTTTTGCAGCCGCTCTCCTGCACTGGGCAGTGTTGTTCATGGTTTCAGTTACCATTACCCCAGGTCCTTCTCCACCTCAGTGATCCTCAACTTAACCCCTCCCAGCCAGTATTCTCTCCTTGGGTTCTTCGCCCCGAAGTGCATAACCTTACACTTCTTTGCACTGAACCCCAGCTGCCACCTCTCTGACCACTCCTCTAGCTTGCTTAGATCCCCCTGCAGCTGCTTCCATCCCTCCACTCCATCCACTACTGCTTCCTTTTTGCTGTTGTCTGCGAACAGACTTACCTTGCTCACCACCCCGTGCGCAATGTCTGATATGAAGAGCCCAAATAATACTGGTCCCAGCACAGAGCCCTGTGGCACCCTGCTCGTCATCAGCCTTGGAGTTGAGAGTGCCCCTCCCACCACCACCCGCTGCAGCCTCCCACTCAGCCAGCTTGTAATCCAGTTTGTCATTTTTGCCCCTACACCAGTTATCTTCCCCAATTCGCCCATGAAGCACTGAATCGAAGGCTGTGCTGAAGTCCAAGTAAAGAACATCCACTGCATAACCCTTATTCAGCTTACCCGGTTCATCCCTTGGTCCGCTCTTGTGTAATGGCACTACATGTGACATCCTCCAATCTAGTGGCACACATCCTGACTCCAGTGAGGTGCTGTACAGATCTGCCAACACCTTCACCATCTCTCTCAGCACCCTGGGGTGGATACCATCCGGCCCTGGTGCCTTGTCTATCCTCAGTGCCCTCAGTCCCTCCAGGACTCTACCTCCCTCAATTCTTCATTCTGTCGTCTCCTGTCCCCAATCCCCACCCTCCAAGCCCATGATGGTGGTGGTCCCCCCTTTTCTTCCGTGAACACCAAGCAAAAGTATTCATTCAGTGCTTCCGCCTGTTCCTCCACCTTTTCAGTCCATTCCCCATTATTGTTTTGTTGCACTTTCTTTTCTCCCTGATGCATCTGAAAAAGTCCCCCCCCCCCAATTAATTCCCTGTGCTAATCTGAGTTCCCACTGGGCCTCCCTGTCCTCCTATACCTCTGGTGTGCCTCTCATTTTGCTCTCACCACCTCCACTACCTCGCTGTTCGACCAGCATGGTTTCATACTCTGCTTCTCTTACTCTGTGTCTTGGTGCAGGCTTCCGTTGCCTCTGTAATCCCCATTTAATAATATCCCATTTCTGCTTCGCATCCATCTCCTACTTTATGCCCTCCAGAATCCCTTTCAGTACTTTCCACATCCTCCCAAAGTCTGCCCCCACCCGGGTAACTGATTTCTCTGGCTCCCTGCACATCATAATATTAAACCACACTGTTTGGTGATCACTATCAGCTAGTGGGTCCTCCACCCTCTTTTCCCTTACTGCCTCCCCATTCGACAATACCAGATGTAAAGTGTTCTTTAGCCTAATAGGTACACTGACCAACTGTGTCAGGAGAACCTCCTGAATCGCATCCAGGAGCACTTGCTCCCTAGCACTGGAGGTGACCGTAATGCTCCCGTCAACCCCGGCCAGTTGAAATCCTCCACAATGACCATCTTCCCTTTTCTACATACCTTTCTGATTTGTTCTGCTAATTCCCTGTAAAGCTCCTCAGACTGGGACGGCGGCCTTTATACCACCCCAATCCTCAGTTTCCTATCCCTTGAGTCTAGGAGCTGCAGCCAGATTGCCTCTGTTCACCTTTCCTCCCCCTCATCCCTTATGCATTTGATCCTGTCCCTCACACAGACTGTCACCCTACTCCCCCTCCTTATGGTCCTTCCTGTATAGTTTGTACCCTGGGATTGCCAGATCCCAGTCCCGGTGCTCAGTTGCCCACGTTTCCGTGACAGCTGCAATATCCACCCCCCACACTGCCAAGAGTGCCTGTAGCTCAGCAGATTTATTGCCTAAGCTTCTCGCATTCAACGAGACCACCCTCCACCCTGCCCCCTTCCCTTCATCACCCTCCTTCTCCTCCCTCCTACTCCCTCCCTTTATGGCCACCCGAATCCTTCCCTGCTAGCCTGGGGGGGGGGTAGGCTGTGACTCCACTCTATCGGATCCCTGCCTGCTTGCTGTAAACTTGCCACCCCCCCATCTAGTTTAAATCCACCTTTGTCGCAATATACTTCCCCAAATACCTCCCTCGATCCTAACTAGCACTCTACATTATAACCTGGACTTGCATATGTTGCAGGAAAAAACATGCTGGCCTACTGATCGGGACTGGCCTGCTTTGTGGTAATTTTCAATTTCTGCCTACCGCTGTTATATTTCTAATGTTTACTGTTTCACTTTGACTGATGTGCCTTACACCAGGCAACAGAATGTGCCTCTTATTGTGATATGCCTTTGTATTACTCTACCTGTGTTACTAGGTCTCTCTGGAGTTTGGGGAAAATACTTATACTTGTGTGAATTGTACTATCATTGGGGATTAATTAGACCATTAGGTCATTATGATAAACTGGAAATTCCCATTTCCTTAACTTGTATACCTAATCCCAATAAGATTTCCTGGGCTGTATGCACTGGCATAATTTTTTTTTTGTTGTTGTTAATGTACTGTATCCCCCCCATGATGTATCACTAGAGGTAGTGTCCAAGTTTGTATCCTTTATATCCATATGGCATTACTTGTTAAATGTTCACCTGCTATCTACCTGTGAACTGTATTTTGTAAGCTTGTTACTTGCAACCTCCCCAAAAAAAAAAGATAATGTTTTCCATGATAGGAAGTGTAAGTCACAACTCACGACTGGCTCAAGGGGAGGCAACATCAATTTCTCAAGCACAAAATTCTTGTCCAAAGGCGGGACTAGGTTATGGTAGGAGGTTTCATAAGGAGAATACCTCTCATAAATCTAAGGGACACCTCTGATTGGGCAACCATACGACCACTAAAAGGGCATGGAAAGCTGATATAGCAGCCAGATACACCTTAAGTGAGGAGTACTGCAGGCCAGAGTCTGACAGAGACAGCAAGCATTCCAAGACAGCATTTACAGGACATATAAATGGGTACAAATTCCTGGAAGCAGCCCACAAAACAAACCGCTTCCATTTCAAGAAATAAGTATGTCTAACAGAAGGCTTTCTAGCCATAATTAGTACATTAGCAACCTTAGGGGATACCCCAAAATGTGCAAAGGCTATGTTTTCAGGAGCCTTGCATGCAGAAGTAGGGACTTCAGGTCCACATGGGATCCCTTGTCCTGTGACACAGAGGTATAAGTACACAAGGTTCCACTGTTATGTGTTTTAGAAGGGGAAACCATATCTGGCAAGGCCATAATGGAGCAATGAGGGTGAGGGTGGCACCCTCCATCCGCAGCTTGAGCAACACCCCTCTATGTTAGTGGAACTGGGGGTAATTGTGTACAGGAATTTCCAAGAGACAGGACAACATGACTCACCAAAAAACTCCAGGCCCTGGAGCAAGCGACCAGAAATGCAGCAGTTTTGCACTGTGTGGAGACCCAAAAAGGTCCAGCTCTCTGGATGATCTCAATGATTCACATTGGTGTCAGCGAGTTTTAGCAGAGATGTAATGGCAGAATGTAACTTCCTGAAACCAGACTGGTAGGGGCTAAACTGGGCAACAGAGTATATAAAGGGAAAGGACAGAGCTGGGAGAGTATCAGGTGCTCTTGGAGCTTGGCCAAGGCAGGAAGAAGGGAAACAGGGCAATAGCTTCTAGGGGTAGAGGGGTCACTGCCCTTGTGCAGGTGGACAACACCAGCCCTCTTCCAAGCCCCCAAGGATTGTGCAGGTGAGGAAAAAGACATTGGGGAGATCAGAGATAGGGGAAGCTACAGCAGGAGCAGAGAGGTAAAGGAGTTTGGAGTCTAGTCCACAGCAACAAGCCAGTACTACACCTCAGTTTACTTACACGGAGAGGAGAGGATACATATTTGGATGTCCAACTCAGCTTAAGAACAAAAGCATGCCAATGCTGTGAAACTGTACACCAAGTCTAGGCACCATGTCTGAACACATCAAATATCCCTGGCCAGAGGGGCACCCAATGATCCAACAGCGGTATGTCACATCACCATGTAGGCAACCTGGACTCAGGAGCAACCTCAGAAGGCTGTCACTTGAGAGGCTGAGGCTGGAAGAGCACTGCCGATAGCAGCATTTCCCAGTCAAGGTGGTATGGCACCATGTTCTGCCAGCTCAGCTGACCCATGCAGCGAGCCAAGGGTCTTTCTCTTCTCTATGGGGGTTGGCTAAGAGCACATGAGGCTCTCTTGGCAGTGCAAGTGAACCCAGGGAGAGTATGAGGGCCTGGAGTAAAACACAGAGCCAGGATAACAGTACCTGCATTCTCGAACCCCACAGTTTCTGCTGGCATGTCAGATCCTGATCCTCTTGTAAAGTGAGCCTTCCAGACAACCTTGCCACAAGGGGCAATCCATGGAGGACTAATCTTGGCAAATCCGAGAGTGTTAGCGTTTGGCGGTAGCTAGCAGGAGACAAATGGGGATATTCAGGTGGAGCAGTTAAACAGGCTGCAAGCCAAGGTAGTGGGTGCAAAAACCATTAATGGTTTTAAGAATGACTGGGATAGAATGAAGGGTATTGTGGTTGCTCAGGATGTCAGAATCAAGGAGGAGGAGAATGGAGAAGGGGTGGGGAGGGCTAGGACCCTGGAGAAACAGTAGGACTCATGGCTAAACAGGGAACTCGGGCAGACTGGATGGACCTTTGGTCTTTTTCTGCCTTTATTGTCTATGTATCTATGTATGTATCTTACGTTGAGGTCAGGTCAACAGTTCCCATTTGTGAATCCTGGACTGTGGTCTGCTTAGCTTGTCTGCCAAGACATTATGAAGACCTGGGAGATGCACAGCCAACAGCTGTAGGCCATGGGACAGAACCCAGTACCATACTCTCACTGCTTCCCTGCACAGGGGATAGGAGTGAGTGCCCCCTTGTTTGTTGATGTAATACATCACACTGGCGTTATCCATCTATATTAACAGCAGACCGGGGCAAAGATGCTCCTATAAAGTCTGTAGGCTGTGCAGGATAGCTCTCTTCTCCACGGTATTTATATGCAGCATGGCTTCCACCTTGTTCCATGACCCCTGCATCTGGTATAAGCCAAGATGAGCACCCCCAACTGGAGTCTGTGGCATCCATGGTGAGGATCTGTACAGGAGCTAGTACAAGAAATGGAAAGCCCGTTAATAAATTTTTACGATCCATCCACCACAGCAAAGCTATGAGAAGCAGAGATGTGGTAAGAACCATTTGTTCCAGCTTATCTGTCAACTGATCCCACTGGGCTTTGAGTGTCCACTGTGGAATTCATATGGAAGCGGGTTAGTGGCGCAGTCACTAGGGCCACAGCCATAAGGCCCAGGTGCCTTAACAATTTTCTTACAAAGACACAGTGACTCCTGTATGCCAACTGTGCTTGAGCAATCAGCCATTATGTACAGCACTCTTTGGCAGGGGGTCAGTACAAACTTTGGCACATTCACTGTGATCCCAGAGTTGTCGAAAAATGCTATGCCTGAGATAGAGAATGGAGCAGATTTTCTCTGGAGTTGGCCACAAGTTGGTCTGAGGTTCAGTTGAGACGAGGTAATGCTGGATCTCTTTAACTGTAGGCATAATCACCGAATTAATTATAATGTGATGACCTATAGAATTTGATCTGATTTATAGTCAATATGCAATACATTTAGACGGAAGTGCAAGTAAGGATTTGAGCAATAATTTGGGGTGTAATATAGCTATATTTCTGTTGAACTGAGCAAATGAGGAACTAATGACGGGATTCTTTATCTGACAAAGTTGAGGCTGGGCATTTTTTTAAAGTTATTTCTGTACAATATATCAATTTATCTTGATGTGAACACACATCCTTGTTCTTATATTGTTGGTCTGTGTTGGGTTTCATCTCCTTCCCTCCCTGCATTTGTGACAGTCACTGAGGATAGAGCACCCCCTTGCTCTCACGGTGCTGGCAGACTGTGTATTCTATTACTGACTTAAGATGTTTTTGTGCATTGAAGTAGCACAAGTAGAGGGAGAGGCAAACATGTTGAGGTGCAAATATTTCAAGAATTTGCTGTTTCAACAACACTAAACGCACTCACACACTGGTATGCTCCTTTGCTGTCCTTTTCCCTTTACAAAATAACTAAAGGCAATTGTTTCTCTGCACTTTAGTTGGTACTTTGCCAACTGTAGTGCAGGTAAAGGTGGACAATGACGTAGGACTGCAATCACCCAGGTTTTTTTTCCTTCTTTTTACATATGTTCTGTTACCTGCCTTTCCTCTGCCTTCCTTTCAGGCTGTGCCAGTGTCCATTTTCCTGCTTGGGAGGTGCCCGGCTAAGAACGTCTAGTACAGGTCCCCTAACTGTCGATGCCTCTGCAGAGCTTTGTTCTACCCTGCACCCCCCCCCCCCAAATGCCCTGGCCATGACCGCTGCAGCACTCAAGAAAGGCAGTCTTTACTGGTGGCTAAGGCATTCAGAGGGAGAAGACCCTTGAACAGACACCCTAAATGGCACAGTTAAGCTTAAACATCTGTCATCGATTCTCAGGAGAGTTCACTTTCCCACTTGCTGCTCTGGGAGCCACATCAAGAAACAAAGGCCCACTCATCCAGATAAGCATAGCTTCATGATTTTGTTCCCCACCCATAGATGTCTGCACCCCTTTCACCAGGTATAGCAATTTCTGGGCATTTCTTATCAGGGGCTGCTAAGGCACAAGATTCCCCCTTCCCCTAAGAGACAGGGAGCATCTTATGGGATGCTTCTCCACCTCCGGCTAGCCTACATTGGAGCCTAGACATTGAGAAATAACCCTGGGTCAACAATACTGCTAGTAGCTCCACAACCACTATGCTATCAGACCAACCACAAGCCCAGGTTTTTGTTTTTTTATGTTAGCTTTTTGGTCCCCGCCGCCTCCTCCCGCCAACTGGCGACAGGGACACATATCATTTTGCAGATTTTCTCCCCCTGCCCCCCAGGCCCTGGCACACGGCTGTGCGAGTGTGTGAGGCACGCTAACCACCCGTGGTGCCAGCTCTGCCCATTCTGCCTCCCGATACTTTGCCGCCCCTCTCCACCTATGCTACCCATGAAACTTCCACCCAGTGGGAGTGGAACAACGGAGGGGCCAACCCACCCTTACCACACTCAGGAGAGGAAAGCTGCCTACCGGCATGCTCAATCCTGCTCTGCCCCCTCCCCATGACAGCACCCCGATGACCCAAGGTCGTTCCCGAACCTGGGTCACCAGCATAGCGCGAGGTAAGGCGTCCAGTGCCTCAACCCTCTGTGCCACCAGGCTGGCTAGCCCAGTTTTTAAAGAGCTAGTGCCAAAAAATAGCAGACAGAAAATTCTGTTCATTTTTAAGTCATCCGACATACAGGAGTTGCGTACAAGGATTCTGGTATTCAGTTTTGAGAGGGTGTGGACAGAAAGGTGACTATTCCTAGTATCTGCTTGTATAATGCCAATAAGGTTGCTACAGGCCACCTGACAGCTGAGCAATAAGTGTTATCAGCTTATTATGTGGGGACAGGGGCTCTGTCTCTCTGATGTGGAACTGTACACAAGGGAAAAGGAGGCCAGTAGGATGCGTGGTAACTCCTGAGAGGGAGTTAGTACATTTTCTGCTACTTTTGGGCCGCCTTATGGTGGCACAACGGGAGACAGAGTCAGCCAAAGTAGCACCATGTCTTCTCTCACCTCTCTCCACCCCCCCCCCGGAACATACAGTGAAATATCAGTGACAGACACAGAAGCATACCCAAAGTACAGTCACAAGTGGATGTCATGCTGAACTGTAGGAGACTCCACACACACACACACACACACACACACACACACAGTCTCACACTCTCACAGTCACACTCACTCTGGGTAAATCTCTTCTTAGAAGTTCCACGAGGAAGTCTGGATACAGAAAACTATAATGGGGGGGGGGGGAGTAGGAGGGAGGGACATGTGAAAAATATGAAAGACGGAACACAAATATAATGGTGTAAATACAGGAGACAACAACTGGCACTCACTGCTCGCTTACTCAGATCCCAGTTGCGGATAATTCGGGATGGAATAATAGACTCGTTGTCCTGATGACAGATGTCGCAGTAGTACTGAGCTGAGAAAGCACACAACTTTGGCGTTCCAAAAGAAAATCCAATTTGCCTGGTGCAACCTTTAGCGAATAAAAAATAAAGAACAGAAATTTAACTCCGAATACATACAGTAGAAGTAACAGATGCTAAAAAGTGCATTTGCTTTATTGCTTCTGATGTCATATTGGGAATAGGGATGTCACAACATAGAGGATTGTGTATGAGCACTAATACACAACAAGGCTATTTTTCGACCGAGTGGTTTCCGTGGTGACAAGAGACCTCAAGAGCACAGCTTGAGAGGTCTCGTTATCATGGAAACCTCAAGATCCAAAAATAGCCTTGTTTGTGTATGAGTTCTCATACAGTCTTTCATAGTGTATGGGCACTAATTACTGAGCCACTGGACTCTGCAACTGGTTTCTATGTTGCCTGACATGGGTCATCTTTAAGGCAGGTATTGGGTGTTAAAAGAATAAATCACTGGCAGGAAGACATGTTGTGATATAAAGTCATATCTAGTTATTGTGGTATCTCTCAGTTTGGTGCTGCATGACTACCCCCTCCTTGGCCCAGTTAGAAGAGAAACTACTCCAGCAGAACTCCACCTTGTGTGTCTTAACTGATGTCCCATGCAGCAGTGATCGCTGGTGGCTCCCTGCTTCAATCGCTGCCACTGGGAGTTACAGGAAGTCTCCCCTTAGTATATCCCTTGACAGGAGAGTCCCACTGTGGGGTTCATGTCACGGCAACTGGAGGAGACACCAGTGAGCTGCAAGAGGAGTGCTATAGTGTGTCTGTTACCTCTACTTAAGCAGCTAATGACAGCAGAAAACATCTCTCTCTCTCCGTATCCTGTACTGTAACGCTCTATGGGATACAGTGTGCACGTTTATATAAAAAGCACTATGTAAAATCAGCCTGTTGGATGAGCTGTTAAATTGGGGCCTTGGGGTTGTTCAGATGGATGCACAGATACACAGATATACATCGATGTTTACGGACAGAAAGAAACTCATGGTCCATCCAGACAGCCCAGCACGCAGTACCTATCTAGGCCTTCACCAGTCTTGCACTAGCTAGGCCTCCAGCAGATCATTCAGCTGTTATGCCTGGATTAATCCCCCCCCCTCAATTATGCTAACCCCTCTCTCTCTCTCTCCAGTCAGCTCACCAGTCCCATATGTCTATCCGATCCCCTCTGGAGCGAGACATATCCATGAAGGGGGAGTACTTCCTGAACATGAGAACTGTGCGAAGCTGAGGACTAAGCAGGAGCTACGCGCGTCTGCAACTGGGGAGAAGTTGTAGATTGCAGGCTCATTCTGCCTGTTTTAACTTTATAAAAGGTATGCCATCTATGCCACTGAGCTATACGGTCTTACCAGAAAATCTTATTGCGGCTTGGTCCTTTCCTCCCTGCGCCTCTCTCTTTTGTTTTGCCATTTCAGGAGACCAGCTTCCTCACTGCTAGGGTGGCTGCACTGAGGGGAAACGGCTGAAAAACAACACCGTTCGGACCAGTGAAGAGGGAGAGTTTTCGCGGAGGACTTGTGAGGGGAGAAGGTCTATGGGGAATACTGCCGAAAATATGTTTGACTAACTGTGACCTAAGCAGGTTGAAGACAGATTTATCCTATGGGTTGTGTTCTTATTTATGACTTTTTATTTTAAATACGAAGCTTTTAGATTGTTTTGACATACTTTTGTGTGTTTTTCGTAGCTTGCTTGTGGTCGTTTTATATTTTTATTTTTCGTTCTTGTGAACGAGGTATTTACCGCTGGGTGTTTTCTTTTTACCTCAGCGCATTTTAGCATACAATCGTCTTATTTTTTATGATTCTCTGTTAATATTTGGTAAAAGTTTGAAGTAATTGTTTTAAAATTCCAGGGTTAGTAAGATCACATGATCAGAATCCTCCAGTAAGCTATTGGCTCTCCTCCCTCTGGCTTTAAAGCACATGTGCAAAGCTCCACTCTGATAGGAATGGTGGTGTGACATGGAGTTGATGGAGCTGCGGTGAATGGAGTGAGTGACGACTGTATAGTTTGGTTAGTTTGATTAGCAGTAACTCACTGCCTGACTTGTGTCTTATTTAAATGAGTTACCTGGGGGGGGGGGGGTGTCATACGCAGTAACTTTGTGAGCCAAGAACTGCAAGACGAGAGTTACGGAGTTACAGCTCGACCAGTAGCCAGCTGCACTATACTTTAAATATTAAATAAGAAGGATACCATCAGTAAGTCTGATACACTATTTTCCTTTTTACATATAAAGTGTGTGTATGTGTTGAAACTAATTAGCGAGATATCAATAGCTACAGGGGTTTTACATGTGATTTTCTGCTACTAGACGACCACTAAACTGATGTATTCATTTTCTCTTTTTTGTCTGGCAGTGGCGCTTGCTGGGATATCTAGCTTCCATTTTCAGTTGAGAAGTGTTTTTTTTTATAAAATCAATAAATTGAGAGAGAGAGAAGCGCAAGGTCATGGTTGAAATCCCTATTTACAAAACGGTGATCTGTTGACGCTGGTATCTTTGATAAAAACAATTGAAGCTGCAATTCTCTGGACAAAACCTGGAGCAGCGGCAAGGAACTGTGATTATGGGAGAAGTGGAGATGAAAGATTAACAAACAACCAAATACACTGGGACTTTATTGGACCTTTATTGGAACTTGTGGAAAAATGTGACTTTTCAAGTAAACTTAGTGGTGATTTCTTTTGTTGACATCATTCAGACATCTACTAGAAATGTACTAGAAATATATTGAAATCTCTATATTTTACTCTCTGAACTGATTCAGTCCCCGTGGGGGCATTTGTGGCGACTGCTTTTCTATTTTATTTTATTTATTTTTTATTTTCATATCGTCTGTTTTTGACCATAAGTTGATATTGCAGTCTATTGAAGTCTATATGCTAGAAGCACATTAAGCGGTATAAATGGTGTGAACAGTGTGATTTGTGTATCCGGATAGGATTACAATAGATAGGGAAGTTGCTGCTGTTTTCTAAGAAAGTCATTAAGAATGGTAAATACAAGACTACAAAGGAAGAAAGCATGTTGCTCCCCCTTGTTAGTTAGCCCCACTCTAGCCAGTGGGAAACCGGGGGCAAGCAAAACCTTAATGAAAAAAAGCAAACAAACAAAAATTACTGAACACATGAAACTAAAGAAACCAGAAAGTGACAAAACATCTACTCCCAATATTCTCACAACTTATTCTACGCGCAGTAGTAGTTCTAAACTCACAGAATCCCCATCACTTATTTATGGAAGTTTGGAAAATTTAATCTCTCAGGAGAATGTGAGGGACAGGGAAATTGAAAACAGTATCTCTGGGGGTAGTGAGGAAATGGTGCATCTCAATCTAGAACAGGAATCTGTGTTGGATTTGGACCAAGAAAAGTCAGGGCAAATTAGTTTTTCTTTGAACTCTGAAATGGAATTAGATATGGATACTATGGAATTGCAAAATATAGGAAAACATTTAAGGGAAAAAAAGAGCAAAAACACACAGCTTACGCACGAGGATTTACTACTGGTATCTGGTACTGAACTTAGAGAGATTAATGATAAACTGCAGTGGACTATTAAAGGGATTAACTATCTAACCTCTAGCTACAATATTACCCAAACACCTAAGATGATAAAAAAAAAAAATCTACACTGCAACAGGAAATCTGGATAAATCACTTTTTTTTTTCTGATCTAACTGATGAAGAATTAGCAATTAACTTGGGACATCAACATACAGCTAATTTAATTTTTATGGAACAGCTGATAGTTATAAAAAATGAACCGGGAAATCTCAGGCATGACATTGCTATTAATCATGCAAAGACTGACTCATCGAGAAATAAAATAGATTATGTTATTCCAGACACATCAATAGACTCAGTCTTACATGACAGTAAAAATGGAAAACATAGAAGACCTGATTTCACACCTATTGATTTCCCTGATACACAAAAAAATGAAAGAGAAAAAGAAGGGAAGGGCAAGAAAATCTAAGGAAAGTGAGAAGAACATACAAGTACAGATTCAAAAAGTTAAGAAAAATGGTGATAAGAGAAGGAAGAGAAGGGAAAGAAAGAGAGAGTATTTATGTGGAGCAGGAAAACAAATCGAGCAAAATCCTGAAACGGGATAAATCTAGCAGTATAAAATCTAATGAGGAGAAAATGACAGTGCATGAAGAACAACTGAAAGGGAGTAATGTTCAAAATAAACAAGGTTTAGAATACCATTTAGAACAATTTGAAATAGAAATGAATGCTCTAATAGCACTTCTCCCTCAGAGTTTGTTGGTAAATGCAGATAACCAGAATGCTGGTAGTACAACCCATGGAACTAACTACCCAAATAAAACACAAGAGTTGGGTAAAAGGGATCTGTCACAAAATAAGGTAACTGAAAATCTAAGGATTCCCAAGGTGAGATCGGATCAGAATGATTTAAAAATGGATATGACAGTATGTAAAACTCATTCACATGAATTAAATGTGGAAGAAAGAGAAGACAATATAAGGTATGAACATAACAGTACTGAGATTCTGAATAAACAACAGAGTAATAAAAATAACAGTAATGTGATTATGAACAACGATAAGAATGTAGATGAGGCCCTGACATCCCGGGAGGGAGGCTCTATTGTGGTACTCAGGGGAGTCCACAAAGAGGATAATGAGAATTGCTTGGTACTAATGGAACTAGGAAAGATCTTATGTACTGAGATGTTAGGGCTGGAGCTTTTAGAGGATGATATTATTGATGCAGTCAGAGCTAATGACTTAATATCACAAGAACTGATTCTGTTCTTTTTTAGGCATGAGCAAGTTGCACACTATGTTTGGAGGAATTCCTATTATCTAGCTGGATTTAATTTAGCCATGGATTATCCTATAGCTATTAGCACATTGAAACATATGAAAAATTTAAATACAACTAAATTAACAAAAAGACCGGCTTAGGTTTATTCATTGCATGATCTCATCATACAGGAAAGTGATGGTGAAACAGAAGTCATTCTGTCAATATTTGGTATTTCTTGTAGAACATTGGAAACAAAGGAACAATTGAGGGAAATGATGGGGTACCTAATGGACAATCTCCTGGGCACTGAGTTTTACAAGGATAATATAAAGGATATAAGGAAAGTACATAGTGACAATTAAAGGGAACCAATTTGATCTGGCTCTTTACAATAAAAAACTGGCAGAGAAAATTTTTAAGGCCAGCATTAAATTGGATAGTCTTGATATTCTAATAATAAATTTAAATGAAGTAACTGGGGGAATTCCAGAAATGTCAACAGTTGATATGGAACTGCAAAGTGTAATTTATAATATTGAAACTACTAACAGGTTTTAATCATTGGATAATGGTGTGAGTGAATGACTTAATAACGAAATCATAACAGATGCTCCGGAGATTGAAGAACATCAAGATATCCTAAATAATAGTGTAAATGCCTATCTGCATATAAAAACAAAGGAAATCTGGGTATTATGATTTGGAATATTGCTGGACTGATTACAAAATTTATAGATGAAGAACTTTGCAGCTTCTTGGATAAAATAGATATAATAGGATTGCAAGAAACCTGGCATGGGGAGGAATAAGTGGACAATATAAATAGAAATGGTTACATTCTAATACATGCACCAGCACAGAAAATGAAAAAAGCAGGGCGAAGAATTGGGGGCCTTGTTGTCTAAATCAGAATAGTGGATGTTATCAAAATCGAAAAACATATAGTAGAGACTAATTATATAATCATAATATTAAGAATATGGGAAGAAAGAGTAATTCTGGTAAATCTTTATAATTCCCCAGTAAAATCTGTAACATATGACTGTCAATTAATGGAACATATTGTAAAGGATATAAAAAAAATGGATATAAATGAACATCTAGATCTACTATGTATGGGGGATTTCAATACCCAGTATGGAATGTGTAGTGAACAGTACATATGAACATACAAAGAAGCCAGCAGAGGAAGGCCATTTGGTCTATCAAGTCTGCTCGTATTGCAGGGTCCACAGCTTGAGCTAATGTCCCTGCCCTCCCTCCCCACTCCTCCCATCCTCCCTACCCATGATTCTTATCTTCCCCCATGCCTATCCCAGCCTCTCTTAAAGCTGCTCACTGTCTTTAATGAGATGACATCTTCTGGCAGCGCATTCCAAGGGTCCTCCACCCTCTCTGTGAAGAAGTGCTTTCTGACATCCCTCCTAAACCTCCCACCCTCCAGCTTAAGACTGTGCCCCCTCGTGATATGGTTGTCACTCAGCTTAAATAGACTTTCCTTATCAACATTATTTATCCCTTTCAAGTACTTGAATGCCCCAATCATGTCCCTCTCTCCTCCTGTCTTCCAGGGAGTACATGTTCAGTGCCCTCAACCTGCCATATGCCTTGCTCTGCTGACCAGCTATCATCTTTGTAGCCCTCCTCTGTACCTTCTCCAGCAGGTTAATGTCATTTTTGAGGTGTGGGCACCAGTATTGAACTCCATACTCTAGATGCGGCCTTACCAGTGACCTGTACAAGGGTATAACCTCCTCTCTCCTACTACTGATCCCCCTAGCTATGCATCCCAGCATCTTGTTTGCCTTTGCTGCTGCTTTCTTGCACTGCGTGGAGTGCTTCAGGTCACTAGTGATCATCACTCCCAGGTCCTTCTCCTCCTCTGATGCAGCTACTTGGACTCCACCCAGGTAATACTCTGTCCTGGGATTCTTGGCTCCAATATGCATAACTTTGCATTTTGGCATTAAAGCCAAGCTGCCAGATCCTGGACCACCTCCCCAGTTTTTCCAGATCTTCCTGCAGGTCCCGTATCCCTTCAGCTGTGTCCACTCTCCCACAGAGCTTGGTGTCATCTGTGAATAGGCACATTTTGCCTTTAATGCATCCCCAATGTCATTGATGAAGACACTGAACAACACCGGCCCCAGCATTGAGCCCTGTGGGACCCCACTGGTTACATCTCTGGTGCCAGATAACTCTCCCCCCACCATCACCCTCTGGGTTCTGTCCCTCAGCCAGTTTTCCACCCATCTGCCATCTTCTCCCCAACTCCAAGATCCACCAACTTCCCGTTCAACCTTTTTTGGGGCACAGAGTCAAAGGCCTTACTGAAATCAAGATAGAGGATGTCTACTGCTTGGCCCCTGTATATCTTAGTGACACAGTCAAAGAAGTCAATCAGATTTGTTTGACACGATCCCCCTCCCCATGAACCCATGCTGCTTCTCACCCTGGAGATCATGCTCCTCTAGATATGCCACAACCTTTCCTTTAGTATGGTCTCCATGAGGTTGCCCACAATGGAGGTCAGACTGACTGGTCTGTAATTCCCTGGATTATCCTTGGGACCACTTTTGTGAAGGGGCACTACATATGCTGTTCTCCAGTCCTGTGGTACCACGCCAGACTCTACTGAACTATTAAATAGGTCTGCTAGTGGCCCTGCCAGCTCCTCAGCCAGTTCCTTTAGTACCCCTGGATGTACTCTGTCCGGGCCTGGTGATTTCTCCACTTTCAATGCCAGCAGACCCTCTCTCACTCTATCCTCCTCTATCACTATGTCTGTGTTTCCCTCCCCCCTGCTCTTCTTTTCCCTCCTGAAGGCACTCGTCCATCTTTCTCCATGGTGAAGACAGAACAGAAGTATTCATTTAGTATCTCTGCTTTTCCTTCATTATCCTCCACCCACTCCACTCCACCCCTTTCTTAAGCCTAACAATCCCTTCCTTCTTGTCCCTTTCTCACTTATATAGTGAAAGTAGGAGTTATTAAGTGCACTGCATATACCCCAGAGACATTCCATGGATAAAAAGCATATAGACAAAAACAAACAAATGGAGAAATTGATTGAGAGCTTGCAACTTATCATTCTGAATGGCAGTATGCCCTCAGATTGTGATGGAAACATAACCAGTGTAACAGCAAGAGGGTCTACTATTATAGACTATATGTTAATCACTCCACATAGCTATCACAAGTACTGTGACCTAAAAATAATAAACAGAACTGAAAGTGATCACAGCCCATTGATACTGTACAGGAAAAACTAGAAAGATGTTAATAGGGAGCAACAGCTAGAAATACAAATCATTAATAATAAGATCAAATGGGGAAGAATGCTGGGACATAAAGCAATGGCACCGAGTATGGAATTTATAGAGTTTAACCCCTAAAATTAACTATGCAATAGACCCAATAAATATCTATGATGCAATAATTGCACAATATGAACAGTTTGAACAAAATCTTGAAAAAGGTAATGATCACAACATGGGGAAAAAATATGAAAACTGGTTTTACAAAAACTATAGAGAAGGGAAAAAAATTGTCACAAATGATAAGGAAAGTAAAGAAGAATCCAACAAAAGAGAACAGGAAAGAGCTGAACAGCTATAGAAAACAATATAAAGATGAGACAGAAGTACAAAAACATAGACATCAGATGGAGTTGTGGGATAAGATGCAGAATGCAATCTACCAAAACGATGACAAAACCTATTGGACCCTTGTGGCAAAAGGGACAAATACATATAAAAAGCAACTGGATAATTATATAGGGTCAGAAACATGGCTGGCTATTTTTAAAACATATTTTCATCAGGGGAAGATGCTCAAAGCATAACTACAAATGAAACTGATGACAGCTTTATCTGGTTTACAGAAGCTGAAGTTAAGGCAGCTCTGGGGAGTTTTAAGAATAACAAATAACCAGGACCTGATAAAATACCTATTGACTTTATAAAATTAAATGGTGACTGGTGGGTGAAGCCTCTCACCAGGTTATACAATTTAATGGTCATGTATGCATATACACCAGACAGTTGGATAGGGAATCATATAGTTCCTATACATAAAAAAGGCTCGCGTGTCGATCCGGCAAACTATAAACCTATTGCCTAATTGACACCATTGCCAAAATCTATGCTAAATTAATTTTAAACAGAATAACGACAGAGTTAGAAAGTAATAAAAATATATTTGACCTACAGGCTGGTTTCCAGAAAAAAACAGGAACTGTGAACCAGGTTTTCTTACTCGATCATATTATAGATAAATATTGTAACATAAAAGGGCAGTCCTTATTTGTCACATTTATAGATTTTACATCAGTTTTTGATACAATACTGAGAACAGTACTATGGAAAAGATGAGGGAAATGGGAATAGATAAGAATTTAATTATATTAGTACAAAGAGTCTACAGAGATACATGGGCAAAAATAAAATACACAGGAAGAGAATTGTTAACTAACAAAGTGCAAACCAATATAGGTGTCAGACAAGGGTGAGTCTTAGCACCAACTCTTTTCTATATATATATATATATATATATATATATATATATATATATAAATAATATTATTGTAGCCTTAGACAACTTAGATTTTCACTCTCCTAGAGTGGGAAAAATCAGAACTGCTGTATTAGCATATGCTGATGATCTAGTTGTAATATCTACAAGCCGTTTAGGCCTCCAGAGAGCCCTTGATAAAATGGAAATGCTCTGCATAGAGCACAATTTAAAGCCAAATATAAAAAAAACAAAAACAAAGTAATGATGTTTGGAACCAAGAAAAAATATAGAGCACTCAAGCTTATGAACAAAAACTTGGAATTCGTAAACAAATACAATTATCTTGGAGTAACACCATCAAAAAACCTCAAATGGAATAAGCATAGGGAATCGTGTATAAAAAAAACCTGCAGAGTACACTGAATGCCCTGAAGAGATTTGATTACCTTTATGGAGGCAACACGGTGTTGCCGATGATTAAGGCAATAAATGCAAAAATGATCAATCAGGCCCTATATGCTGCAGAAATTTGGGGGACTGAAAGTATAACTAAGACGGAAGGTATATTGAACAAAACATACAATTAATAAAGGTTCCGAATGGTTCTCCAAGTGCACTTGTCAGAGCAGAGCTAGGGCAGATAAGACTCTCAGATATGATATGTATAAGGCAAGTAAACTACTGGATCAAATTAACAGGAGAAAGGAAGAATTCTATACTGGGAGAATGTCTTAAAGAAAAAATGCAATACCTGGTACATGGTAAAAGCAAGTGGCTGGGAAATGTTAAAACTATCTTTCGGAATGCAAATTTACAATATATGATGAATTGGGTTGAAAAGGGAATATGTCTTAATGAGGCCTATACAAAAACTGTAACAAGCACTTTAAAAGAAAGATCACGAATAATGGATTTAGAAGCAATCAAAAACTTAAAAGTGGCTATTTGGCTTATTAACAACATGAGAACATACCCTAAAACCTCATCTAGATATAGATAAGAAACCTGAATTTAGAAGTGTGATTACTCAATTCAGGTTTGAAGTTTTCCCCGAGTAATGTGATCGAGGCAAGGTATAATAAAGAGAAAATTATCTCCTGCAAATGTTACTGTCAGTTACAGGAACTTGAAGATCTAAAACAAGTAGTACTAAGATGCCCTTGGTATGAACATCTTCGTAGTAAAAGGTTAGGAAAATATATTGGCTCCTTATATATGCCTAACAAATTTATACTGGGGTGGGATATTCAAAGGGGTTGCGCATAGCGATTGGGCAATAGGGCACGTTGCGGTGCAGGGCAAGGCGTGGTCCCAGCGGCGCTGCAACCTGGCAGAAAGTAGGAGGATCGGTGCACCTGCATGCAAATGGGCCATAATGATATGCAAATGGCCCATTTGGCACCTTGCATACATTATGGCCCCATTTGCACGTCCATCGCTGATATCGCTGTTGCTGCGCTCAGCGCAATGGCACTTCAGCTCAGCGCATCCCCTGCTCCTCTCTGGCCACTTGTGCTGGCGCGTACCACTGCGCGCCATGTGCACCGCGGGTGGCCACGTGTTGATATTCAACGGTGCGGAGCCATGGCGCAGCACCGCTGAATATCGCCCAGACCACACCCTGGCGCATCACAGTTGCACTGCGCCTGGCTTGCGCCCCTGCCTGGCGCAGTTCTGAATATCCCACCCCGGATCTTTTGTTCAACTCGGAACATTCTGAAATACTAAATGAACTGGCAATATTCCTTATTAAAGTCAAAAACATAAGGAACAAGTGTATTCAAGGATTTATTGTGCAATAAGAAACAACAGTGTGACTCTAAAACAGACTCTTCTGATGGAAATAGATAAATGTGGAATATACAGCACATGTTTTTATTTTTTGTAATGACTGTATGTAACGTGTTATTTATGTATGTAACTTATTGATTGATCTATCTGTTTTGTAATGGCAAAATGACAAACAAATAAACTTATTACTTAGTTCCATCCCCTCTGAAAGCTGTCTACCATGTTAATAGTGACCAGCTCCACTGGCAGACAGTTCTACTTTTTCACTATTCTCTCTGTGAAGTAGTATTTCCTGATGTCCCTCCAAAATTTCCCTGCCAGCACACAGTTGTGTCCCCTTGTGATGGAACCTTCACCTAGCTTAAATGGTTGCTGGCTGGCCACACTGTTTATACTCTTCACGCACCTGAAGGTTTCAATCATGCTTCCCCTCTCTCCTGGCCTCCAGTGAATACATACCAAGGGTAAGCCAGTCTTTCCTTATGAGCCCTCCCCTGCTGCCAGTAAATCATTTTAGTCAATTACCTCTGGATTAACTCCAGGTGGTCCTTGATCTTTTTTTAAGATGAGGGTCCCAAAACTGCATACACTATCCCAGGTGTGGCCTCACCAAAGATCTGTATGGTGGCAGGATAACCTCAATCTGTCTTCTTGAGAAGGCACTACCTATGCACTCCAGCATCCTGCTAGCAAATTCAAGCAGTGAGTCACACTGCTCGGAGCTCCAGCATGTTGATGTGACAGCAGGCCTCGCTGGCTGACCAGAACCTGTGGGTTCTGCGGCTGGACAGGTGAGCTCCCCATCACACTAGAGAGACATCTATCATCAAGGTGAGGGTCCACTCTAGGTGGTCAAGGAGAATTTCCTTCTTGAGGTTCTGGGGATACAGCCACCATTCAATGGCATCCTAAACTGGCTGTGTCATTAGGATTGGCTGGTTCAAGTGACCATGGCATCGAGACTACTGCCCCCCCAGGTACCACGGGGGGGGGGGTGAATATGCCAACAGGCTCAATGAATCAAGCTGGTCAAAGCCAGCATATAACTTAATAGCTGAATGAATTCCCAGACCAGGCAACACTGCCCAACCTAAAGTAACTGGGCAAAGGAAGTAAGATCCATCACCCTATCCACAGGCAAGTGACCCCTGGCTCAAAGGAATTCCAGCACTGCTCTAATGAATTTGAGCACCTGGGTGGGAACCAGATCGGACTTGGCTGGGTTAACAAGGAGACTGAGGTCCTGGAGGACCAGATCCCTGGACCACTCCATCGCTTCCCTGGAGATGCCTATGATAATACAGTTAATCAGACACGGGTACACCCTGACACCCTTGCATCTGAGTTAGGCCGCCCTGACACCTCTGCATCCGAGTTAGGCCACCATGACTGAAAGGCACTTGGAGACCCAGGTTGCCAAAGACAGACCAAAAAGTATTAACCTAAATTGGTAGAAGCCCCTTCATGGGACCCAATGTACTGGCGGTAGGACGGACAAACTGGAATATTAAAGAAGGTGTCCTGGAGGTCAGGGAGCAGACCCATGCTCTGGCTTCCAGCGACACTATGATCTGGTTCACAGTAACCATAAAGAATTTTTTCCTTCGAAAAAAACTTATTCAGGTCATGCATGTCCAGAAACAATGGCATAGGCAATTTTCAGGCTTGTGGACAACCTTGGAATTCTGGGTGAATACTAATGATAGGCATCGAATCGAACCTTAGTCAGGACTCCTTTGTGAGTGCCCCTTCCTGTGGCTGTGGAATAGAGGACTCCAAAATGATCAGCTGGGTGGTGCCATGGGCAGCAGGGCCTCTAGCTTAGGCTCAGACAGCACTGAGCCCTCAAGAGGGGACCAAAGGGGCAGGAAGCACAGGCCTACCCCGCAATGGGCCATCAAGTGCCAACTGCTGCAATAGGAGGTCCTCTTATTGCCTCCTAAATCGACACCCTAAGGGACCTCCGAAGAGGACGATGAGCTTGACAGGGAAAGAGAATGGTGTTGACCCAAGTGGGAACAGGACTGAGGACAGGACCGCGAGTGACGACTAAGTTGACCCTGACTCCTTAAAGGGTGCTGGGAATCTACTGGCAGTGCCACACAAACGTCAGGCTAAGGTAACGTCACTATGATGTGTGTCATAGGAGGCATCGGAGGATGGACCACAGGCAGAGGTGGAATCCAGACTGGTGGGACCACTGGAGCCTCCTCCCAAATTGGAGAAGGGTCCTCCAAATCAATGAAGCCTCACTGACCTCACCCTCCAACTCCTGTTTGACTGTGTTGACTAAATCCTTGACCGTAACCGAGGGTGCATACTCCATCTGGGGCTCCATGGAAGCATCAACCTTTCCCTCGAACAGTGGAAGCTCAACCAGTCAGGGGAAATCGAGAGATCGCAAAGAATGGGAAAGTTCCCTCTCCCACGATTGACAGTGGCACTTCTTATGCTTTGTAGGATAAGGACGGCTGTCCCCAAAGGTCTGGAGTGTCAGGTCTATTTCCTGGAACCCCAGCCAATCCTCAAAAGAATTAACATGGCCAGGCCCATGGGGCCACAACCAAGGAGCCCACTGGCTACTCCTCCATGGTTGCTGGCTGAGCTGCTGACCTGATGGACACAGAGGCCTGTTGGCATTCCTGAGGCCTACTCTGGAGGAAGCATGCCTTCTACTCTTCTAACGACAAACAATGTATGGCCTGATAGCGTGGGAACCCACCTACATTGTGGTAGCCCCAGGCGGCAGTGGCATATATTGTGTGGATCTATGGCCAACATTTTCTGCCAGACCCTTATGCATCAGTTAAAGCTAGGTTTTTTATGTTTCATCTTCAAATCGTCATTGGAGCAGTAATCAGGAGAAGAGATACACACTATGAATCAAAAACTTGGAATCTGCCAGAGTTATAGCACTTGAAAACTGGAATCCTTCTAATGCTGCAGGAGCTGCGAAAAAGGAGATCCGTCTCAGCAGAAAATAAGATTTGACATCATTCAGAGTGGAGCTGGAGGATGAAACCATGGGTGGTGGCAGGAGCTTAGTTTGAAGCTGTCCAGTAAACTGAGCTACGCCCAGCAAGTGCCAGAGAGTGGATAGTGCATTAAATACCAGTTGGTTGCACAGAATATTTTTATCCTCATCATTTCATTTTAGAATTTTAACTACTGCTATTAAATACCCCCCATTCTTTTCTCCACTGTACACATCTCCAGCTGTTCCAACCTTTCCTCATAGTTCAGATCTAATTATTTCTGTATCTATTCACTTCATCTGTTCTTTTAGCTCCCCTTGCCCTCCCACATTTTTTGGTGTTGCAAGTCCCTGCTACCCATCAAAGTTGATCAAACTCAAGTCTCTGCTGCTCCATGTTGCCTCCTGGCTCCTTGTGCATTCCACAGCTCCTTGAGGTCCAACGTGTCCCTGCTGAGTCTCCACCTCCGAGAAGGGGAATGGATGCTGGCTCTGAGCAGTGGTTGGAGAGGACAGTGGAGCACATCAGGAGTCCAAAAGCATGAGAGAAGCACAGAGGCAGTCATCCAGCTTGCGTTGAGATGGGAGTGTATCTGGTTTTCACTCTCCTCTCCTTCAGCAGCATGTACTTGACTCTGCAGTGCTCTGAGGGAAGAGGGGGTGCACTGCAACGTGTATTCACTCATGTTACCAAGTGCAAATCCACCAAAACCACAACAGAGAGCCAAATCACTCAGCCCCGATAGAAGACAGCATTCACAAGTCCTCCCTGCTAGCCTTGGCTTGAACTTGGTTTCCCCATCAGTCTTCGTGTCTGACCTCCCTGGCACCTGTCAGATGCTTTTTCCTACTGGCCCGACGTTAATCCTTCCCTAAATCTGTTTAGTTTGTATTGGTGACTGTGAAACCAGAGGCCACCTGCTGGTTTTGTGAGTGGCCTTAAATTTTCTCCTGCTGTACCGTAAAGTTTTCATCTGTACAACCTACCATCACCTGCACATGGAGACTGTGGTGAGAGCACTTTCTCTGCGTGTTAGCAGTCAAACTATTTGGGGATTATGGTTAAGAGAGTGTCCCCTATTACTATGGGGCAGCACTGAGTTGAGCTGCTGTTAGAGGGTATCTTCTCATAAATCACCAGGGAAAACTTTCACTATGCACTTTCATAACTGCTGGACTGGGATGTTTTTATCAACATCTGTCTTGCCCTCTCCTGCTGGCAGTTGGAGTGGGGTCTTAACTCTTCATTTTGTGTTATTTTGCACACTGCAGCTTCTATCTGGATTTCCATTACTGTGGGACTTTTAATTTTGTTTCTGGTTTAACTGGAGTACATCGAGGCACGTTTTATTTCTTGTGTATTTAAATGGTTTGAATAGTGTGTCATTGCAGGGATAATTCTTTAATTTCTTAGTTTTAGTATGGGGCTGGGTGGGATTCTATGGATAGGTTATTTTATTCTGGGTTGAGTTATCATGTGTATAGCCAGGCCATATCTTGTGTATTCCGTAGATCAACTACAGGAGTGGCGTCCCCTCGGAGGGCTTCCTCGTACCCTGCCTGCAATTGTGCTCAATTGCTGCAGGAGGTTGGGGGTCCTCTGGGGGCATTGATCAGAACGTAGATCTGCTCTGCAGGTGGACACAAAGGGCACGATCAGGAGTGTGGTATCCACGACACACCAGAGGATTAGACGTTACATGGAAATGGGACTGCCCTGCCCGGTTCCTATTCCACAGGCTTCTGAGTTTTCAAGCTCAACAGATGGCCAGTGGACCAGCTGACTTAGCTCCTCCTCCTCTTAGGGCATTTCTTTGTCGCACCAGATCGCTCAGGAATAAAAACAGCCATAATGGAGGCATTCATTGTAGATTCCTCTGCTGATCTAGTATGCATCACAGAGACCTAGCTGGGTGATGACTTGGGGACCCTGTGCTTGAGGTATCTATCCCGAAGGGTTTCTCTGTAGTGTACTGCCCTACACAAAAGCCCAGGGAGGCGGGGTACCCATCTGTATTAGATCTGCCCTGGGACTGACAGTATACTCCTTGGCGGATACCAGCTCATCTAAATGCATGGCCGTAAAGGGTGGGCCAGGCAGAGGTTGCAGAATCGTGTTTGTATACCATCTTCTGGGGTATGGGCTCAATTTCTTGCAGAAAACTGAGACTTTCATGGCCGATCTGTTGGTTGAATCACCCCGATTCCTTGTTTTGGGTGATTTTAATGTCTGGGTCAATGATGAAACATCTCTGTTTGGAATTCAGTTACTCCAGGTGATGTCTTCCCTAGGCTTCATAGAGGAGGTTGCCACTGGTATGCACCAGCGTGGCCATGCCCTGGTTTTGGTTTTCTCAGTGGATCTTGATGTCATTGACATCAGGGTTGATCCGGTTGTTTGGCTGGATCAGCATGTTGGGCAGTTTCTTTGTGGGATTCCTCGTTTAACCTACTCGGTGGAGATGGTCAGATACCACTCTTTCAGACATCTGGGGCCTCAGAGCCTCTGGCAATACTGGACATCTCCGGCATGAAGATGGCTTGTGCGATGAGAGCAGAGGTAGCTGTGGAAAGCTATAATCTGTCCCTTATGACTGCTGTTGACTCCCTAGTATCATTTTCTGTCTGCCCCTTGATTTCTTGACTCAGGTCATCCTGGTACCATGCTCACCTGAGGAGGCTGAAGACTAAGGGGCAGAGGTTGGAGTGTTATTGGTAGAGGTCCCACTCAGAGGAGGATAAATTGGCGCTGAGAGCTTACTACAGTGAATATAAATGGGCAATCATTCTGAGAAAATCAGCGTTCCTGTCATTGCTGCTGGAAAGAACTGATCTGCTTACCTCCTCAATACTGCCAACAGACTACTAAATCCAATCTGTCTTCAGACTTGCAGACCCTTTTCTCCATAAATATGCAGGGTTCAATAGATTCTTTCTAGACAAAGTATCCACCATCAGGGCTGGTATTTCCTCAAGAAAGCCTGTTATCAGCTGTCACTGTTCCATCTTTGACAGGCAGAGGCACTCCGTTTTTATGGGCAGAGTTTGAGCCAGTTTATGCAGATGATGTGTTCTGGGTAGCCTCCGGACTCAGTCCCACTTTCTGTGCATTGGATCCTGGGCCGACCCGACTACTCCTCAAGTGCTGGGATTTGCTCAGTCTGGTTGTGGTGGAGATTGTTAGGTGTTCCTTGTGGGAAGGGGGTTTCCCAGCTGCCTTTAAAAAGGCTGTAGTAGCCGGCCCAATGGTGCTGAGGGATGAGGTGCTGGGACACCATACCTCACACCACACCGGCGACCCAGGTTCTGGAACGGACTTGGGCTGTTGGGTGTCAGAGAGGCAGAGGAGGATTGAGCATCCCAATGGATGCTCTCTTTCTCCAGGGGTGGGTTCCTAGGGGTGCTTTGTGCACCGGAAGCACCAGTGCCTGTGAAAGCACGGACATCGGGGCACAAGGCGGTTCTTCGGAATCGGGAAGGGGAGGAGGTTGTGGACACTTGGCGGTGATGTGCACCAGCACACCACTTGCCTGGACGTCAAGTCCTGCGTGCCAACATCCTCGGAGTAGTGAGACGCAACAGGGAAGTAAATGTGGAAAGACCCCACTAGCCGCCTAGATGACGACTGACCTAATCTCCCAGTTCACCTCCCACGGGCAGACTCCAATGTATGCAGGCACTCTAGGAGGAGGAGGAAGGTAAGGCAGATATAGAAGTGTACCTGACACTCTAGGGGCAGACTCTGTGGGGAGGGTCCACTGGGAATGATCAGGTCCAAAGGAGTGGGGGCTAACGGACAGTAAGGAGGTATAAAAAGAAAGTATATGAAAAAAAAAAAAAAAAAAAAAAAGGCTGTGGTGAGGCCCCCTCCCCAACAAACCTTTGGACCCTGTTGGTCTCTCCAACTATAGGCCTGTCTTGAACCTTCCCTTTTTAGGGAAGTTGATTCTTTAGGAATAGATCACTTTTCCTCTTGGATGTAAGATGTAGCTTGGTGCAGTCCACCTTCCTTTTCCTGTCAGACTACGGGGACATCATTTATAACTGTAGCACAGGTACCAACCTGCACAAGCTCGACATACTGTCTCAACGTGCCTTGCGCTTTGTCACTAATGCAGCTTTCAGGACACACCACTCTGACCTTTATCAGATGGTAGGCTGGACATCGCTTGCCTCAAGATGGCTGATCCACATAGGTACTTGGTCACTAAAAATTCTATTGAACAAGCTTCCATCTTACATCTCTTCCCTTATCCATAAATCATACAGCTCTTACGCCTTAAGAAAGTCTGCCTACATTTTGTTGGACGTACCTAGAGTATGTATATCATACGGCATGGGTGCTATCAGCTATGCTATTCCTGCGGAATGGAACAACGTGCAATCAGTGCTCATACTCTCTGACCTTGTTTCCATGAATGTTTTTAAAACCTTGGCCATAGCCGGCCCGCCGGTGCAGCGGTTGGATTTCCACTTGCTACGCCAGCGACCTGGGTTCAGGAACAGACTCAGGTGCTGGAGGGCTGGCTAGGGAGAGAGGGCTTGAGCACTGGCTGACGGCTCGCCTTCTCTCGGGGGAAGGGCAGGGACGTGACCCAGCGCTTGCTGCCCCTAGCGGAGGCTGGGGGTATGGCAATGTGTGGGGTCCCACACACTAAGGAGGTGTGGTGAATGTTGGCGTCAGCTCTACGTTGTGGCACACCATGTCCCCAAGGGAGCAAACGGGAAAAGAGCCCGTAGCAGACCGGATGACGGTTGCCAGCTCCCATAGCCGCGAGTCCAAGGACAGTGCACGCACCATCCCCAGCAGCACCCTGGAACAGATCTGGTGCTAGTCGCCCCCACCAGCGCCATCCCCCTCAGAGGGGGACCCACCCGGCGAAGCATTACATCCGGGGGTCATCAAGAAGGGCTGCTATATGGGGGTGAAGTGGTGGCTGATCCAAGGCAATACGGCTCAGAGGGCACAGGTGGCCTGAAGGAGAGGCTGGCTCGGAGCTGGAAGGGAGCATATAAAAAAAAAAAACCTTGGCCAAAACATATCTCAAGGAGGCCTGCCACTGTCAAAAGGAATAGTATTCTCCTCATAACTTTGCATTTGATTACCTAGCATTTACACCCCTCATCTCCCTGTACCCCCTTCCAGTTTCAGTATCCTCTTCCTCTGGCTGCCTGTTCGGCACTACAATGTTGATCCTGACATAATCTGTTATGTTTTCCTGCCTGATCTTGTTTGCTACATATTGTTATTGTCTATGAATACCCTGCATTATTTTTTTATGTTCAAAAGTACGCCCAGCTTGCCCTCCTGACATAAACTGTCATGTTCCCTGACTGCTCTTGTTTGCTATACAGTATACTGTTATTGCCTATGAATACTCAGCATGTTTTTCCTTTTTTCGTTCAAGTGTACGTCCAGATTGTTGCTCAGTATCCAACTGCACCTTTCTTGATTGCATTGTACCTTGTATTATGAATATATCAATTACTGCATAAAACATTGCACTGCTATGTATGCATTGCTTGTGTTATCACTGTCATCAAGACCTCCTCGTGAATGAGCTTGCTCAACCAAGTATTTCCTGTAATAAACTTGAACTTGAGAAGGTGGTGACGGTGCAGCTGGAGCAACACCTCTAAAGTTATGACACCTAGGACCCATTCCAGTCTGGTTTCTGACCTCACCACAGTAAGGAGACTGAGCTAGTCAGGGTGCAGTCATGATTTCCCTCTAGCAAGGGATAGTGGACGACACTCTATTGTTCTCCAGCTAGATCTCGTTTTGTTTTTTGACATGGTGGCTCTGGAGTGCTGTTGGCTCATCTGCGGTACTTTGTAGGATTTTCAGGTACAGTGTTGTGATGATTCAAGTCCTACTTGCCAGCAGAGGGCAGCAGGTGACACTCGCTCTTTTAAATCGAGCAGTGCTGCACTCTGATCTGGCGTGCCCCAGGGTTTGATCCCTGCTACCATACTATTTCATCGTATATATGCTGCCCCTGGGAGATATCATTACATGCTACGGTTTGGGTTTTCACTGCTATGTGTCATCGAGGCACAGGTTAGGAAGCATAGGAAAATCAGGAGAAGTTGTAGAATTCACCAAAATATTTATTTACAGTAGCAGTAGCATAAAAAATAAACTTGTTCAGTATAACGATGTACAAAGGCAAAATGAAATAAAGTTTTCCTTCAGCCTCTGTGTCCCTTTCTCTTCTAATCTCTCTCGCAGTTGCAGCTTAGCTCCTTTATAAATCCTTTCAATCCCCATCCTTAGTGAGCATCCTGTTTTTGTACACTTCAGGCAGGAGCTGCTAGAACACCGTGTGCTTCTTGAGATGAGGCCCCCTTTTGCACAACTTTTGCAAAAGGCTTAAAAATTGAACTCTGGTAACTTCTAGCTTGCAACTGCTTTTTGCAGTCATCTCAAATTATAATTATATACATTTCAACAGTAATGCTATATATTTTCCATACACAAGGGATCCCAATATCAGTTACATTTCCATACAATGATTTGCACATATTTTTGTATCAGCAGATCTAGATACGCAAGGGAGAAAAACAGACATCAAGAGAAAACTGAGAGACAGCAAGAGGTAAAGAACTGCGAGCCTGTCGGGTTGATCAAGTCCGAAGTCTCACCTCACAGGAAAATCTGGTTGTGCAACCAGACACAGAAGAGACAGAAAAGGAAAGATCCTTGCATTTAAACACTTTCTCCACAACAAATGGGACAGGATCCTATTCTACTCTGTCACACTATGCCGATGACACCCAGCTGAATGTGCCTTGTGCCACAGATGATGCTGCCACTATTTCTGAACTGTGCAAGTGCCTTAAGGAAATCCAAGACTGAATGGCAGCCAGCTTAGGCTTAATCCTTTGAAGATGGAGGTGTTACTGGTGGAGCCAAGTTGGTCAAGCTCAGCGGCTACAAGTAGTAGCGCTATCCTCCCTCTACTGGACAGCATGGCTCCTCAAGCTACAGATAGGGTTAGGAATCTGGGGGTCACTGTGGACTCCATGCTGACACTAGAACATCAGGTGTCGACTGTTGTCTGCAGTGGCTTTTATCATTTCCGAAACATCGCCTGGATTAAGCCCTATCTTAGGCCATTAGGTCTGGCAATGCTAGTGCATGCCTTAGTCTTGGTGAGGTTGGCTTACTGCAATGCTCTCTACCTTGGGTTATCCATGAGACTAATGCACCGCCTCCAGCTGGCCCTGAATGTGGCAGCCCAGCTGATTGCTGGAACCTCCCAGTTTAAGCATATCATGCCTGCGCTCCATGCTCTGCAATGGCTGCCAGTAGAGTGGTGCATCAATTTTAAGGTGTGTTTGCTAACTTACAAGGTCCTGCATGGACTGCGTCCAGGCAACCTGAAAGACCTCCTGATGCCATACACTCCTGGTCAGACCCTCCGGTCAGTGAAAGCAGACCTTTTAACGATACAGAGATCTCACTTAAAATCTTCAGGGTACAGGGCGTTCCGTGTGGCAGCCCCAATTTTATTGACCATCTTCCCTTGGGGGATAAGAGGTGCTCCTTCTCTGGACCTTTTAAAAAAATATTTAAAAACTAATTTTTTTTTACTTTAAGTTTTGGCTTGGCTTAATAAGATATTGTTTTGTGTATTTGTATGGTTTTAATCTGCTTGTCGGTTGTATTTGATGTGAGGCACCCAGAGCCTTTGGGAATGAGTACCATAAAAACAACACTGCCTGGCCTAGCCTCTGTTCCTGATGTCCCGGGCTTTGGATGTGAACCACATTCATGTCCCGGGCTTTAGATATGAACCAAAATCATGTCCCCAGCTTGGGATATGAACCAGAATCATGCCCCGGCCTTGGGATATAAACCAGAATCATGTCCCGGGCTTTAGATATGAACCAAAATCATGTCCCCAGCTTGGGGTATGAACCAGAATCATGTCCCGGGGCTTGGGGTATGAACCAGAATCATGTCCCGGGGCTTGGGGTATGAACCAGAATCGTGTCTCCGTCTTGGGATATGAACCAGAATCATGTCCCGGGGCTTGAGGTATGAACCAGAATCACGCCCGGGCTTGGGGTATGAACCAGAATCACGTCCCGGGGCTTGGGGTATGAACCAGAATCACGTCCCGGGGCTTGGGGTATGAACCAGAATCACGTCCCGCGCTTGGGGTATGAACCAGAATCACGTCCCGGGGCTTGGGGTATGAACCAGAATCACGTCCCGGGGCTTGGGGTACGAACCAGAATCATGTCCCGGGGCTTGGGGTATGAACCAGAATCACGTCCCGGGGCTTGGGATATGAACCAGAATCATGTCCCAGGGCTTGGAGTATGAACCAGAATCATGTCCCAGGGCTTGGGGTATGAACCAGAATCATGTCCCGGGGCTTGGGGTATGAACCAGAATCATGTCCCGGGCTTAGGATATTTATTTATTGAAAAGTATCACCAGGAAAGGCACACTGAACAACCCGTAGCTTGTTTCACGGTGTGTCCTGGAGGAAGCAGAAACAGAGGGAAAATTACATGCCAAGACTTACAATTAGACATCAACTAGCATTAATACAAATACAGATTGACGGTAAACAAAACATAGTAAACTTCATAAAAGGTTACAAAAAGTACTGTACACACTGCAATGATCATATAGTGCATATTGTGCATATGTAAAGTGTGTTTGTTGACCACTTGATGGGACAGATAACTGTAACCGTTAGGGTGGCAGCTTATCTGAAGGGGGTTAGTGTTACATCAGCGGAGCCTAGAACAGAGTAGGTGGAAAACAGCAGCATACAGAAGAGGCAGGGGGTTAGCTGCAGGTACAGTTTATCGAGAGGAAGTTATTTAGGGCTAAAGAGAGAGAGAGAGAGAGAGAGTGGGGGGAGGAAGAGCGGATTTGGGGGGGGGGGGAGTTCCATAGCTTAGGGAAGGGATGAGAGAAGACCGACTGGCCAACAGTAGTTGAGCAGCAAAGAATTACCAATACACAAGAATCATACAATCTAAGGGAATGGTCCAGAGGAAGCAGAGTGGATACTAAGGAAGAGAGATAAGGGGGAGTGTCCCAAACCAAAATTTCGACACAAGTCTGGCACAGTGGAGATGGCAGCGATTTTCCAATGAAGGAAAGGACAGGGAGCGTAGAGACTGCAGTGGTGTGGGTGGGGGGGGAGTGAAGTGACAGAAGGAGTTAAAAGGTGTCCAATCTGGCTAAGGTGGACTTGGGAGTACGGGTGTCACGATAACAACATTTTGATGATACTTAAAACTTATGCAGCAATGTTAGCAAAACTATTTAAATTGTTTTTTACATAATTTATATATGTGACTCTTTTCAAGCAATGCTATGCGTTTATGCACATTATTTTGAAGTCTGTTGTAAAATATTTTAAAAAAATATTTTATTTTTTCACAAAAAATCTCTGAAATTTATACAAAGAGGGTGGTGAACGCATGGAATGGCCTTCCTGAGAAGGTCAAGGGGTCAAAAACTGGTGGAATTCAAGAATGCATGGGACAGACATAAGGCAATTCTGGTAGGGGGTAGGAGGAAGTATGCTGTTGGTTAACTAGGATCTGCAACTTATCCAGTAAGTAAGGAAATGGGCAGACTGGGTGGGCCAAACGGTCCTTATCTGCTGTCAGAATCTATGTTTCTATAAAATTGCTTGCATTTTTTTCCATAAAAATTTAAATACACAATACGTGTTATACACACAGAGTACGGTACCTTTTAAAATGTGAATGAAGAAATATTTTTATTTGCTTGTTTAAAGAGTGCCTTTTCCGGATTTTTCTCCTTGCCTGGAAAATCAAGAGACTCCCTTACCTGACTGGGAGTTCCTCCATAGTAGATGAAAAATGTTCTCCTTAGCCCCCTAGGGAAGGGAAAGGATCGTATTTGCCCCCTATGGGGTTAGCCACTCGATCCCTTCCACTTCACTGCCAATGCCATCCCCACGTTTCCTTGTTTTGTTAGGTCACTGTATGCCTCATGCGGGGATGCGCATGCTCCCTGCATGACTACGGGGTGGCATTTTAAAACTTATTTTTATGATTTTAACCTGACTTGTACAAATTGGAGTCAGTGTTCAAGTAACACAAGCCTTGTTACTTTTGTTACAGCAGGGTGGAGTCTTGGATGTAGCCTGCCTAGATTTCAGTAAGGCTTCCAACACCATTCCACATAGGCGACTCCAACAAGCTGGGCAGCCTGGGAGTGGGTCCAAAGGTAGTAAACTGGAAAAGAAACTGGTTGGGGGATAGACAACAGAGAGTGGTGGTAAACAGAACTCACTCCGAGGAAGAGTGGGTGACCAGTGGGGTGCAACAAAGATCAGTACTAGGACTTGTCCTCTTTTTAATGTCTTTTATTAGCAACATTGCAGACAGGCTAGAAGCGAAAGTATACCTTTTTAAAGATGACACAAAGATCTGCAGTAGGGTACGCACTCTGGAGGAGATGAGTGTGTGTGTGTGTAAAATGAATAGGATAGAAGAAAGCTTGAGGAGTGGTCAAAAGTGTGGCAACTAGAGTCTATACTAAGAAGTGCAAAGCCATGCACTTGGGGCGAAGAAACCCAGGGCAGCATACAAGATTTTGGGGGGTGGGGTGGGGTGGTAGTGGTACTGATGACAACCAGGCAGGAAAGAGACCTGGTGTAATCATATATGACAAGCCAAAGGTGGCCATACAGCGTGACAAGGCAGTGGGGAGAGCCAGTGGGATGCTAGGGTGCATAGGAAGGGGTATCACCAGCAGAAAAAGGGAGGTGGCGATACCGCAGTATAAATCATTGGTGAGACCTCACCTAAAGTACTGTGTCCAGTTCTGGAGACCTCATCTGCATAAGGACATAAAAGTAGAATCAGTCAAGAGGAGGGCAACTAAAATGATGCATGGCCTGCATCAAAAGCCCTATGAGGGGAGGCTAAAGGACTGCAATATGTACACCCTGGAGAAAAGGGGGGGGGGAGATGTGATAGAGTTTGAATGCCTCATGGATATAAACAGGGTACATGAGGGAAACATTTTTCAGAAAAGAAAAGGTGCTCAGAAAAAGGGTCATGCTCTGATGGTGGAGGGGCAGCTATAGGAAATGTGATTAATTTTTGTTTAACCAGGGTAGCACACCTAAGCTGAAAGCTTTTTTTACAGCAGCAACCTGGGAGCACAAGGAAGTTAAGTGACTTGCTCAGGGTCACACATTATGCAAGTGGAAGCTGTGAGATTCAAACCCAGGTTTGGTCTGCTGGATGTCACCTGATTTGCAGCTCAGAGTCTTCAACAACTGTGCTATACTGCCTCCTATACATTATTCACCGAGAGAGTGGTGAATACCTGGAAAAGTCTCCCAGTAGAGGTGGTGGGGGCAAAAACTGTAACGGGATTCAAGAACGCTTAAGACAGGCATAAGGGAACCTTATTGGTTAGGAAAGGAAGGGTAAAGATGGAGATCAAATAGGGTCTGCGATATCACATTAGGTAGGGAAAATGGGCAGACTAGATGGGCTAAGCAGTCCTTATCTGCCAATTTTATGTAAGTATGTCGACTGGTGCACATACCTACCCCCCGGCATTTCTTTTTCTCATTCCTTGGGCTGGCACACGTGCGATGATGCGAGTATGTGACGTATGTACTCAGCCCCAGAACCCAGTCAGAAGGCCGTTATGGCTGCATTATCCAGCCTCCCCTAGATTGCAATCAGGCAGCGGTTTGCTCTGTCTCCTATCCTCAAAACAGAAGAGCCACTGCCAGCCTGGTGGCGCTGAGGGTTGAGGCACTGGATGCCACACCTCGCGCCACACTGGCGACCTGGGTTCAGGAACTAGCTTGGGTTGCTGAGGGTCAGCAGTGGTGAGAGAGGATCAAGCATCCAGAGGACTGCTCTCCTCTCTCAGGGGAGGGACGACATGTTGTCCCGCTCATTGACTGTCCTCTGGTGATGGCTGGAGGGCAGTACGGGTTGGGAAGCACAGGCCGATGTCATGACGTTTGAGGGAGGAGAGACGGGAGAAAACAGGAAAAACTGAACCCTGGCAGGCTCAATGATGGCTCCTGGCATCCACGGGGGTCAGCCCGGTGATCTGGATTGGGTTTCTGGCGGAGAGGCAGTGCTGAATCCCTCTCTCTTGGCCCTGCAGCAGGGGGCAGTCCGCCAGGGACTGGCCAGGGCCAGCGATACGGGGATGTTGGGAGCCGGAGTGGTGAATCTCCTCAAGAGGGGAGGCTGCAGCCCCTGCCAGGGGCTCCCAGGAGAGATAAAAAATCTGAATGAAAAAGGAGAGCCCTCAATGGATGCTCAGTCCTCCTTCATGCAGTCAGCCCTCAAGCGAGTCAAGTCTACTACTGAACCTGATTTACCAGCATGGTGACAGGTGAAGTGCTCAGGCCCTCAAAACTCCATGCCACATCTCCAGCACTGCATTTCTTATTTTACGGAAAAATACTAAAAATCTGTTAGGAGGATGGTGGTGAATCAGGAATCATGGTTGCAGCTGAAAAGGGATGTGCTGCTGGTAAAGCAAGCTGAGGTGCTTTACCACTGTATATTGCGATATATCGTGCCGCACGATAACCGCGATAATGTTTTTTACAACGAAAAGTTATTGTCAGTAGTTATTATCGTGATATATCGTATCGTGTTATCATGGCATCCCTACTTGGGAGTGGCACTGTAGACTACATCACAGTAGTCAAAGATAGATAGGATCATCTTCTGGACAAGTTCGCGCCTTGCCAGTAGCGGGAGGCAGCTACAGTTCCTGAACAGAGCACCAGGCTTGGGGTGCAGTTTCTTCAGGGTGGTGTCCACATGTCCAGAGAAGCTGAGAACCAGGCTCATGTTCCGGACTTGGGGTATGAACCAGAATCATGAACTGGGCTTGGGGTATGGACCAGAATCATGTCCTGAGCTTAGGGTTTGGAACCAGAATCATATCCTGGGCTTGGGGTATGAACCAGAATCATGTCCCGTCTTGGGATAAGAACCAGGGTCATGTCCCAGGCTTGGGGTATGAATAAGAATCGTATCTCGGACTTGCAGTATGAACCAGAATCATGTCCCGGGCTTGGGGTATGAACCAGAATCATGTCCTGGCTTGGGATATGAGCCAGGGTCAAGTCCCAAGCTTGGAATATGAGCCAGAATCATGTCTCAGGTATGGGGTATGAACCAGGGTCCTGTCCCGGGCTTGGGGTATGAACCAGAATCATGTCCCAGGCTTGGGGTATGAACCAGAATCATGTCCTGGCTTGGGATATGAGCCAGGGTCAAGTCCCAAGCTTGGAATATGAGCCAGAATCATGTCTCAGGTATGGGGTATGAACCAGGGTCCTGTCCCGGGCTTGGGGTATGAACCAGAATCATGTCCCAGGCTTGGGGTATGAACCAGGGTCATGTCCCAAACTTGGGGTTATGAACCAGGGTCATGTCTCAGGTTTGGGGTATGAACCAGGGTCATGTCCCGGGCTTGTGATATGAACCAGAATCATTTCCCCGGTTTGGGATATGAACCAGCCCTTCAGACCGAGGCGATGTGCATCTTTGAAGCAAAGGCAGCGTGTAACGAATTGTGTCTGCACAGCGAATGACAAAAGGGCAATAAAGCTGACTTGCAGTGATATATATACACTTTTTGAAAAGTTTGAAATGGAGTATAAAAAGTATGTATGGTGTTTTGTGACAGACAAAAGTAGTAGCCAAAAAATCAACTATTAACTCTCCTTGAAAAAGCCTTACAAGAGGTGAAATGTCTGGGCAAGTGAAATAAATGTATCAATGAACTGAAAGAGTGTTCGTGAGGCCAGCCCGCTGGCAAAGCAGCAGCAGCTGTATTTCCGCTTGCGACGCTGGCAACCCGGGTTCGGGAGTGGACTCGGGTCGCTGGAGGGCTAGCCGGGGGAGAATGGCTTGAGCGTCCCACGATGGCTTGCCTTCTCCGGGGAAGGGGGCCAATACCCGCAACTTGCCTGACCCAGGGCGGAGGCTCAAGGTACAGCAAACTGTGTTCGCGGGGGGTGTTGGCCATGACGTGTGGTGGACGTCGGTGCCTAGCACCTTGATGTCAGGGCACACACCACACGAGGGGTGAAAAACTGGAGGAAATCAGCCTTCTATCGATGGGAAGACGAGGCACCAGGAGCGTGCCCTCGATGTGTCACCACCCGCCCAGACCACCTTGCCCGACAAAATCAAGTAAGTGTATGTGGTGTACGGGCCCCACCTCATTCCCCGCCCGATGGGTATAACCGCGGCTCCATGGGGCACAAGGCTGGTGATGTTGGGTGGTTGACAGAAGGATGACTCCCAGGTGCCTCCGAAGGGTCGGAGATGGAAGGCTAGCAAGAAAAAAATTACTCACCTTAGTAATGTTGTTTCTTCTAATGGAGTCTTGCTATATTATGACATATGCAGTCAGCCCCAACCTTCGAACTGCTCTGGAGGTGAAAGAGTTAACTTTCCATGCCAGGCATGGAACGCTGAGCTCGAGCTCGGTTGAAACTCTGTCTGTTGTTCTTCAAACTCAAACCGTCAGATCTTTACAAGCTAAACTCACTGAGGTCCTGTGTGGAAGCTGTAAACCTACACTAGCCAACTGGCTACTAAACATAAGAACACATTCTTTGGTCCCAAAACAAAGACTCAAGTCAGGAGACCCAAAAAATGAAAACACACCACCAAGTCACCCCAAAAATGGAGGGGTGAAAATAACAAGGTGGGCATCTACTAAGTGCCAACACTGCACTGCCCACCCACATCCCAATAAACAGGTTCTGAGAGGGGCAGGCAGGGAGGGAGGGAGGTCATAATATAGCAAGACTCCATTAGAAGAAACAACATTACTAAGGTGAGTAATTTTTTCTTCAAACAGCATGAAGTCTTGCTATATTATGACATATGCAGACTACACAGCAGTACCTCCATGGAGGAGGGACAGAACCTACTTAGGAAATAGGCTCTGAAGCACAGCTGTGTTAAACTGAAGCATCACTCCCTAGCCTGGATGTCCAGGAGTAATGCTTGGTAAAAGTGTGAACTGTTTTCCAGGTAGCTGCTTGACACATCTCTAGAATAGAAATGTCCCTGCAGCAGCCAGGGAAGCATCTGTACCTCTGGTAGAGTGAGCCTCAGGCCTGAGGAGGAACCTTACCCAGTTTTTCATAGCAAAACTGTATACAAGAGACAATCCACCTGGCAATGGATCTTTAGTGGCAGTTTCCTTTACCAACCCCACCATAAGTGAGGAACAGTTGGAGGGAGTCAAACCTGTGACCCTGGTACGCCTATGTAGTAACTAAGGCCTCTCACATCTGTGCAGCCTCCTCTCGCCAGAGGAGGAATGGTCAGTGAAGTACACTGGAAGAGATATAGTTTGATTAAGGTGGAAATCTAAAACCACCTTAGGCAAGAACTTCCTGTTAGTCCAGAGGACCACCTTATCTCTATGAAAGGAGATAAAATCAGGCTCCACTGACAAGGCTTATAATTCACTTATGCGTTTGGCAGAAGTGATGGCTACCAGAAACACAGTTTTCCAAGTCAAGTACTTAAGCTCTGCTGAAGACAAAGGCTCAAAGGGGGGGTTGCATTAGCTGAGCAATGCAAACATTAAGATCCCAGGCAGGGGCGGCCTGAATGGAGGGTTGGTGTGAAGCAACCTTTGAAAACTTGGAGAATACAGGATGAGCTGAAAGAGAAGAGGGCTTACCTGTTGATAAGAAAGACACAGCTGCCAGATGCACTTTTAGGGTAGCTGGTCTCAGCCCCAAGGTATTTAAGGGACCATATAATCCAGGACTGTGGGTAAGTCAGCAGATTCTGGGAAATATGCTTTCCAGAGCACCATATGGAAAACTCTTCCATTTGAATTATAAGTAGCCCTGGTGGAAGATTTCCTAGAAGCCTTCAGGATATCCATTACACCTTGGAAGAGGTGTAGGTCAGCAAACTAACTCTTCAAAAGCCAGGCCTTGAGATTGAGAGATTTGAGGTCTGGGTACCAAACTCTCCTGAGCACAGGTTAACAGGTTGTGATTCCTGGGAAGACACAGGGAAGATGGACTGCTAAGGACAGTAGGAGTGGGTACCCTTGTCTGGAGCAATCAGGATCATCTTGCAGGGTTGAGATCTGATTTTGACTAGCACTTTGAACAGGAGAGGGAAGGGGGGAAAGCATAGAGAAACTTCCCTTCCCAACTGAGAAGGAAGGCATCCAGAGGGACTGAGCCCAACACTGGGAGCCTGCTGCAAAAAAGGGGAAGTTGGTGATTGTCTGGGGCTGCAAAAAGATCTATCTGCGGGTTGCCCCATCTGGCAAATACCACCTCCAAGACCAGAGGGTCCAGTGACCATTCGTGATGGCCCTGGGAAATCCTGCTGAGAGCATCTGCCAGGACATTGTCCTTGCCTGGGAGGTGAACTGCCATAAGGGAGGTGTTCAGGAGTAAGCCAGAGACCACAACTCATTGCTTCGTGCACAAGGCTGTAGACCCAGTGCCCCTTGCTTGTTGATGTACCACATTTGTGGTGTGTGTCTCTTCTGACCTGTATAACTTTGTTCTGAACAGATTTGGAAAAGCTTGAAGTGCTAGAAAACTGCTCTGAGTTCCAACAGATTGATGTGGAGCAGAGATTCCTGAGGGGACCACAATCCCTGGGTAGTGAGGTCGCCCATGTGAGCTCCCCACCCCAAGAGAGAGATGCATCTGTAGTAAGGATTAAGGAGTGAGACTGAGGGCCAAAAGATACCCCTTGTCTCAGATTGCTCTGGTCTTGCCACCACTGCAGGGCCTGGATCAGGGTTCGAGTCACTGGGATCAATTTGGTTAGAGGGTCTTTCCTTTGAGACCAAAAGGCTCTCATATGGAACTGGATGTCCCTCATCTGAAATCTTGCTCCCTGCACTACTGCTGTAGAAGCAGCCATGTGCCCCAGGAGCTGTAGAAAGTGCCTTGCTGGTCGAGAGACCTGCAGGGTGAATGAGGAGGCCAGAGAGACCAGGGTGCTTGCCCTGTCCAAAGGAAGGAAGGTTCTGGCCTTCTCTGTGTTCAGCTCTGCGCCTATGAAGGTGAGGAGCTGGACAGGCTCTAGAACTGACTTTGAAAGATTCAGGAGGAAACCTAGAGAAGTGAGCAGTTGCTGAGTTATCTGTAGATGTAACTTGACTTGGTCTGGAGACTGGTCTACTATGAGCCAGTCGTCCAGGTAAGGGAAGATGGCAATTTTTTGCTTTCTTAGGTGGGCAACTGCTACTGCCAGGCATTTTGTGAATACCCTTGGAGCAGAGGTGAGGCCAAAGGGCATTGCTCTGAATTGGTAATGGCCCGAGGGCAGCTCTAACCTGAGGTACTTTCGATGGGAGCTTCTGATGAGAATATGGAAATAGGCATCCTTGAGGTCCAGGGACGCTAGCCAGTCCCCTGGCCTTAGAGAGGGTAGAATAGTTCCCAGAGTCACCATTTTGAATTTTGGTTTTAAAAGATGCTTGTTTAAGTATCTGAGATCCAGGACAGGCCGCCATTCTCCTGTCTTTTTTGGGGTAATGAACTACCTGGAGTACAAACCTTTGCCCTGGTGTAGGGGTGGAACCCTTTCCACAGCTCTGAGAGCTAGGAGAGAAGAGACCTCTGCCTCTAAGGCAAGAGCCTCTGATGGATTTGCAGGTGGAAAGGATCTGGTTCTCATCTTTGGAAACTTGTTTGAAGCGGAGAACCAGTCCCTGGCTTACTACTTCCAGAACCCACTTGTCTGATGTCAGAGACTTCCAGTCCTGGACAAAGTAAGCCAGCCTGCCCCCTACAGGTAGGTGAGAATCGGCTGTAATTCTCTGTCTGCTCCCCAAACAGAGAATTACCCACAACAGGAAAATCCATGGCCTTAGTCTGGGTATCCTGTGACAGGCTAGTACATCTGAGCCAAGCTATTCTGCGAAGTGCCACAGATGTAGCCATTACTCTTGATGACACATCATTAGAGTCCACTGCAGCATGGAATTGCACCTTGGATGCCTCAATCATCAGCCACCTGCTCCAGCTCCTTGGCAGCTGGCCAGGACCTGTTTGCTAGAGCCATAACAGTATCCCATCTGGATTTCTGGTATCTGGCAACATAAGCCATATAATTTGCCTGTCTGAGTCCCAAGGATGCTGCCATGTACTGTTTCTTTGCCATGGCATCAATCCTCCTGGATTCCTTATCCGCCGGGTGTGAAGCCAAGGGAATATTAGCCTTGTCACAGGCTGCAGCCTGCACTACCTCAACATAGCTGCATTGTTGTGTGAGGAACTCCGTATCAGAGCCTGACAATGTGTACCTCTTGTCCATTCTCTTATAAACAGGAGGTACAGTGTGAGGAGCTTTTAAAATTTTAAAAGTCTGTTTCCCAAAGGATTTATGCAAGGGAATAGACAGTCTCCTAGACTCTGGGATATCCATCATTTTCACAGTCAGGCTCCTCTTGATCATCCACAGCTTCCTCCATAGGGAGCTGGAGGGTTTCAGCCACTTTTTTATAAAACATAAAATGAGAGGGGGACTCAGAAAGCCTAGGAGGAGACACTCCTGAAGGTCTGTCTGGGGAGATGTCCGGGTCAATGGGCACATCCAGATTTTCAAATCCACATTCACTCTCCTCATACTCCTTTTCCCTCTCCTCCGGTTCATAATATTCCTCTAAATCATACTCTTGAACCAGTGGAACCGGCCGAACCAGGCGCTTACCCGAAGGTGCCAGTTCGGTCGGAACCAGGGAAAGCGACTGGACAATTTTTATTGCTTTGGCTATTTCTTCAGCGGTTGGAGAGGAAAGTTTTGGCTCCACACCAGCTGATTTTCTAGTCCTTTTTGCTGGACCTGGCTCCTCAGAGTCGGATCTCCTTTTGTCCCAGGAAGTCTCGCCCTGGTCAGAGGGCACTCCCTCCGGTTCGGTTGGAACCGAACCAGGCTGGTCATCCGGTTCAGCTGACTTTTTGGCCTCCCTTTTTCTGAGCCTACCAACTCTCTTTTCCAGGGTAGCTGCAGGAAAACTTTTACAAATCTGTCAGTCTGCACTGAGGTGGTCAAACCTCAGACAATAAACACAGGTGGTGTGGGGATCAGCCTTGGCAAAGACTTCCCCACACACACTACAGTGCTGAAACCCAGTGGGCCTGGTTTTTCTTTTGGGTTTCTCAGACATAGTGCCAGCCCTAACCAAACTTATCCGTTTATGGCAATCCACCAGGTAAGACCCTCTTATCGGTTCCCAACCGTGTCATGGGTTGTGGAAAAAAATGTAATAAAATCTGTTTTTTTTTAGAACCGATAAGAACCGGTAACCACACACTAAAAGACAGATTTAGATATTTTAAACAACTTGATTAGTTCAAACCGAACCGATAAACCGTTTACAAGTTCCACACAGAATAGAAATAAATGTAAAACCTATCTAGTACTCACACATACCACAGACAGAGTCTGAACCGACCGGTTGCGGTTTAAATTCGGTAGAAAGCCGAGAAAAACAATACTTTAACCAACAAAATGAACCGAGCAGAAGGAGAAATCTCCGGAGTGACTGTTCAGTGAGGCAGAGTAAAGATTGACGGTTTGAGTTTGAAGAACAACAGACAGAGTTTCAACCGAGCTCGAGCTTGGCATGGAAAGTTAACTCTTTCACCTCCAGAGCAGTTCGAAGGTTGGAACTCACTGCATATGTCATAATATAGCAAGACTTCATGTTGTTTGAAGAGGGAAATATAGAAAGTTAAAAAAAAAAAAAAGAAAGAAAAGAAAGTGTTTGTGTATGTTCTTGTAAGACACTGGTGTGTTGAACAGCTTCAACTATTAAAGACCCCGGCTTATGTGATGAGCCTAGATGCAGAAAAGGACTATGATCAGGTCTCGTGGGACTTTCTTAGGGGTACCCTGGCTGGCTTTGGTTTTCCACCCCCTTTTGTGGACCTGATATTTAAGTTATATGAGAGTCCAACAGCTTACATAAGAGCCAATGGTTACATATCAGGCTCTTTTCGACTAGAGAGGGGTACTAGGCAGGGTTGCCCCCTGTCCCCCCTGTTATTTGCTATGTATATTGAGCCGCTGGCTCAGAGTATAAGGGGGAATGCTCAGATTACTGGGGTGGCATTAGGAAACACAACACATAAGCTGGTACTGTACGCTGACGATAGACTTTGATGGCAGATAAGGACCACTTGGCCCACCCAGTCTGCCCATTTCTCTACCTACTGGTTAAGCTGCAGATTCTAGTTAACCAACAGCCTACTTCCTGCAATCCCCAACTATAATTGCCTTGTGTCTGTCCCATGCATGTTTGAATTCCCCCACTGTTTTAGACCCAACCCTCCTCTAGAAGGCTGATCCATGTATCCACCACTCTCTCCTCGCGGAAAAAAATTTCCTCACATTAGCCCTGAGTCTTCCCCCCTCTATCTTTAAATTGTGCCCCCTTGTTCTTACACATCTCTTTTTCTGAAAGATGCTACCCTCCTGGACTTTGTTGATTCCCTTGAGGTACTTGAACGTTTCTATCATGTCCCCCCTGTCCCTCATTTCATCAAGAGTATACATATTAAGCTCTCTCAGTCTCTCTTCACATGGCTTTTGCTGCAGACCCTGCACCATTTTAGTTGCCCCCCTCTGGACTGCTTCCATCCTGTCTATGTCCTTGCGTAGATGAGGTCTCCAAAACTGCACGCAGTACTCCAGATGGGGTCTCACCAACTGTCTGTACAGAGGGATAACAACTTCCCTTTTTCTACTTGTGATGCCCCTTCCTATGCATCCCAGTATCCCCCTGGCTCTCCTTACCGACTTTTCACATTGCTTACCCACCTTTAGGTCATCTGATATGACTACCCCCAGGTCCCTTTCCATTTTTGTTGTTGTTAGTACCTCCCTGCTATTGTGTACTCTTCTCCTGGGTTTTTGTTTCCCAGGTGCATTACTTTGCACTTCTTTGTATTGAATCTAAGTTGCCATATGTCTGACCATTCCTCCAACCTTGCCAAGTCCCTCCTCATCTTTTCTACCCCCTTGTGCATCAACTCTGTTACAGATCTTGTGTCATCTGCAAAGATGCATACCTTTCCTCCAGACCCTCTGCAATGTCACCTATAAAGATGTTAAAGAGGACTGGACCCAGTACTGAGCCCTGAGGTACTCCACTAGTAACCCCTTTTCTTCGGAATGTGTTCCATTCACTTACCTTCTGTGTCCTGTTGTGCAGCCAGTTTGCTACCCAGACTACCACCCTGGGACCCACTCCCAGGCTGGCTAACTTGATTATTAATTTTTTGTGCAGGACTGTGTCAAATGCCTTGCTAAAGTCTAGGTAGGCCATATCCACAGCCCCTCCCTGGTCTATTACTTTGGTCACCCAGTCAAAGGAATCAATTAGATTCGTCTGACATGACCTTCCTGCTGTAAATCCATTCTGCTTTGGGTCCTGTGCCCCGCTGGCCTCTAGGTACTCAACAATTCTTTCTTTCAGAAGTGATTCCATCATTTTCCCTACCACTGAGGTCAAACTTACAGGTCTGTAGTTTCCGCTTCTGCCTTGCTCCCACTTTTGTGAAGGGAATCACATCTGCCCTCCTCCAGTCCTCAGGTACTGCCCCATCCTGCCATGATCTGTTAAAAAGCGTGGTCAGTGGTGTCACTAGGTCCTCCCTTAGTTCTTTTAGGATTCTGGGGTGAATCCCATCAGGCCCCATTGCTTTGTCCACCTTGAGTTTTAGGAGTTCTTTCAGGTCTCTTTCTTCTGTGAATGGACTGGTGTCAACCCCCCTACCCAGAGTGCTTCTATTGTCTGGTTTAGGTAACGCCTCCTCATCTTCTTTTGTGAAATACTGAGCAAAAGTAATCATTCAGTATCTCTACCTTTTCACTGTCCCCCTCTGCCCACCTCCCCTCTCCTTTATTAATCTTCACTATCCCTCCCTTAACCTTTCTATGCTCCCTAATGTACCGATAAAAGGTTTTTATCCCTCTTCCTAACTGAGTTGGCTATTTTTTCTTCGGTTTGGGCCTTTGCTAGTCTGACTGCCTTCCTCACTTCTTTCTGCTTTAATTGATACAGTTCCCTGTCATGCTCCTTCTGTGATTCCTTATACTTTATGAATGCAGCCTTTTTCTCCTTAATCTTCCCTGCCACCTCGTTTGAAAACTGTAGTGGTGTTTTACTCCGCTTTGTTTTCTTTATTTGCTTCACACAAAGGCTTGTTGCCTCTATGATGGCAGTTTTGATTTTTCTCCATTGTTCTTCCACCCCTCCTTTTTGGTCATTTGCTAGTGCATTTTTCAGGTATTCACCCATTTTGCCAAAGTCAGCTCTTCTAAAGTCCAGTATCCTTGTTTTTGTATGGCTTATCTCCATGTACCTGACAAATCCGACGGTGTCACTACCAGAGGTCTAACAGATCAAAACATTTTCATCCCTCTCGGGATGTGCTTTGAATTGGTCAAAGACAGAAGTTTTGGTTTTGTCAGACACAGTTGAGGAACGAATTAAGGCAGCGTACCCTATGAGATGGGACTGTGAGGTTATTAAGTACTTGGGAGTCAAGCTGGGTAAATCACTAGGTATGCTCTTTGCAGACAATTACCCATCCCTAATAAGGCAGATAACAGCGGACCTGCAAAGATGGGACAGTATTCCCTTTCCTCTATATTCTAGACTTCAAATAATCAAAACAAATGTCATGCCAAGATTGCTATATCTTTTCCAGGCGGTCCCATGTAGGGTACCTCAGAAGGAATTTGAGGTATGGCAGAGTTGGATAATGACTTTCATTTGGGGGAATAAACGTCCCAGGCTAACTAAAAAAGTGCTATTTTTACCAAAACAGGAAGGGGGTAGAGCATGTCCACAAATAAGCAGTTACTGGGTTGCTGCTCAAATGAAGCAGGCTTTGTTATGGGCCCACAAGGGCTATAGAGCACACTGGCAACAAATTGAACTGCATTTATTGGGGAGGGTGCAGTTGTGCTCTAAGATTTTTGACCCGCAGGGTCGTACTTCAGATTTTTTGATACTCCTTACCTCGGTAGAAGCAACTTTACATGGATGGTATCAAGGTATAAGGAAAGGGTTCACAAAAAGAAAGATGTGGAGACATAAGTGGTTTATTTTTGATAAGGCTTATTCTCCAAATAATTTCTCCAACTGGAATCAGAGACAGGCGACTGCCGGTCTAGTTGCAAGTTGGCAATTAGTGCAGAGGAGCACATTATTACCTTTTGAGATGGCAAAGGAGTTGTTCAATTGGTCAGAACACGATCTGTTATATTATTAACAAATTAGAAATTATATAAACGGAAAGCTGCAAGAGGACCTTAAGCAGGAAGATCTCAGACTTTTCCCCAGGGTTTTTGAAAATATTTGGGAATCAATTCATGGTAAAGGGGCCATAACAATGCTTTATTGGAACCTAGTAACAGATCAGATGCACAGCACGGCCTTAGTACAAAACAAATGGGAACAGGAGCTGGGTATACAACTACACCAAAAAAAATGGGTTATAATTTTTAGAAGGAGTTAGAGCACAACCTCATCTCCCATGTAGCAGGAATTCGCCTGGAAGATTAAAATTAGATATTTTGACATGCCAGGCAGACAGATGAGTATGGGTTCTAGAACCAATGCATTGTGCTGGAGAGGATGTGGATGTCTCCAAGCAGAGATGTTGCACATTTTCTGGTCCTGTTTGGGACTGCAAATATATTGGGGCAATATTCAACAACATTTAAAGGAAATATTTGGGCTGGTAACAGAGATAGGACCAGAGAATATAGTGCTAGGTTTGTGTCCGGCAACAATTAAAGGAAAGGAAGGACAATACTTATGGCTGGTGCTGTGCATTGCGGCCCTGAAGGGCATAACAAAGAAATGGTTACAGCAGTCTCCCCCAGAGATAGGGGATTGGTTGGGTGTAATAAACCAAATTCAAATCATGGAAAGAACCACTTTCGCTGTTAACCACAGTAATGAAGCACACATAAACAGATGGACTCATTGGGACTGGTACAAAGAGAGAATATAGGGGAAAGATAGATCCAAATAAATTATTTAAAATATGTGCCTCCCTCCCCTCTCTCTCCTCCCCCCACTCCCCCTTTTCCCTCCCCCATTATGTGTCTAATACTACTCTCCACGAAACGTATCAGTTTTAAACCAAATCAAATGTAATGCTGAAATGTATAGATGCTGGTTTTACTTTTTTACCTCCCCAAGGGTATAAATTTGTCTATTTATAACATTTTAATTTTGTTAGGATTAAATAATCTTCAATGTTTATTTTCTGGTTCAATAGATATGAAATATAACAAGCATTTGTCAATGCCGAATGTTTGCTTGCTGGCATTGGCATTGGTAGTGTAGAAGTTACAGAGCTGCATAACAGGAATGGCAGTGAAGTATTGAACTGAAGCCAACCCCACCACCACCCTGCAGAGAGCGACAGGCATTGGGGTGTGCCTTTGGGTCATCAGGCATAACGGCCACGCCATTTCACCACACCCTACCCTGCAGACACTGGCAAGTGTCACGTGTGCCTTGGGGTCTTTGGTCGTTATGCGCACCCCATTCCATCAGCAACACGTGAGATGGGTGCGATATAGGAGAATGGGGTGAACTTTGGGGCCGAAGAGTCCAAGCATACCTCGATGCCTCTCACTGGCTGCAGGGTGTGGAATGGTACGAGCATTACAGGCGAGAATCCCAAGTCACACCCTTGATGCCTGTCATTCTCTACAGGGTGGGGCGTTATGGTTAGAAACCCTAACACCTCAGGCGTTCATTGGTATTTTCACTCCAAATTTTCAACATGGTGTTTCTGTGACCCCCACCTCATGAACAGTGGCAATATGAGTTTGTTAGCCGAAAGCTCCTTATGTACAGAGACTACGGCATTTAGCACCACAGGTGCAAAAACACATTCCGAACAGGAAGTGAAAAATGACAGCTGTACTGTTCATGGGGAGGTGTAAAAAATGGCAATGTTGCAGATCTGCAGTAAAAATATTAAAAAAACTGGTGAAGTCACGAGCATGCATAGAAACTGTGCAATGCACACCCGTAATGTAATTAGTTTGGGAATTTTTTACAGCAGATTGTCAACAGAGGCATTTTGGGACCTCCGATCATGAACTGTGTCACTGTGATTTTTTTTATCTGTCCCGAACAATGATTTCCCACAGCGACCACGATCTCTGCGCTTGAAAGTGTGAAACACATTTCGCCATGTTGTGAAAAATGACAGCTGTACTATTCATAAGGAAGTGTGGAAAATGCCACTGGTGAAAATCTGGACTGAAAATATTACAAAGTCATGAACTTACGAGGGTGCGTGGAAACTACGCAATGCTCACTCAGAACACAGTCATTTTATGGACTTTTGTCACCAAATTTTCAATATAGCCATTTTAAGACCTCTGCTTATGAACAGTGTAACTGCGATTTTCTTAATCCCAAACATTATACAAGACACCGCCTGCAAATTCATTGTGCTTACATGTGCGGAATGCATTTTGGGCTACATGTGCAAAATGGCACCTGTACTGTTCATAAGGAAGTGTAATAAAATGGCAATGTTGAAAATCTGGAGTGAAAATATTGAAAATTGCTTAACCATTTAGCATGCGAGGAACTGCACAATGCACGCCAGAAAACATTTTAGGAATTTTTCCACCAAATTTTCAACATAGACTTTTTTGAAAGTCTGCCTTTATGAACAGTGGCAGTGTCATTTTGTTACCGGTCCCAAAGATGATTTCAAGATAGTGACAGCGTAAATCACCCTTCGGGCCCGATTAACGCCATGACAGTGAGAGCATCATGAGGAGTCCCAAAACCCCATGTTGAAAATTTGCAAAATTCCAAAAATGCCTGAGATATGCAACAAAGTTGAAAAACCCCTCTCTATCCCATTATACAGCTTACCGGCATTTCCTCAGTTCGCGGTCGGCTTTGAAGAGTGCAGACGTGTTCCCGGTCCACCGAAGATCGTTGCGCCGGACTCCGGAGGTAAGTATGGAGTGGGGGTGGTGGGGAGGCAGGGTGAGCAGTGGTGGGTGGGTGGGGGCAGAGACAGCGAGGAACCATTTTTGTGTTTCAGTGTTTTTTTTTTTTTTTTTAAAAGGACGACGAAGCGGACGCTTGCTTTGCTGGGTGGGCCTCAGCGTGGCACAAGGGATGGCTGTTTCGGGGCGGAGCCGACAGGGATTGGGCACCCCTTCGACGATAGAGTCTGTTGCCATGCTGGGGTGGGTTTCCCAGCATGGCACCCTGTACTCTCTTGGGAGATAGGAGCTGACGAGGGACTGGGCACCCCCGTCAGCTATACGATGTGTAGCCACGCTGGGGTGGGCACCCAATGTGGCATGTGGAACTCTGTTTTGGGGGGGGTGTGCAGCACAGCTGACGGTGGATTGGGCACCCTCGTCAGCTATACAGTGTGTGCGTGGGGAGCGAGCACGCAGTATGCGTGTGTGTAGGAGGAGTACGCATGAGCAGGCGATATCTTATCTGCTCACTGAAGTGTAGCTCCCCCTTTCAACTATACTCCACTGCATTTTCGACTGCTGCCATAGACAGCTCCAGCAGCCACTGGAGAACTGCGGCCGCGCCTTCAAACACACTGACTGAATTGGAAGAGGGCTGCCACACCTCCGAAAACTTGGATGATGGCACTATGTTTCTTGCACATGCGCAAGCAAACATAAAAATGGAACAGGTATAAAATATATATAATAGTATATGAGATAATCTGGTTGTCCTATACTGGTAATAACCGTTTAATGGACTTTGAATATGATAATGTATGTAAGTTTCAACCTGAAGTTTTTCATTGGAAAATACTTAATAAACTAAGTATATATATAAAAAAATTCACTGATGTGAATCCATGCTCTTCATTTTGAAGTGTTATGCTGACCTCCACATGGATTCGTCAGAAGCTGAACCAAATCTTCAGCTATTTCCCACAGACACAGTGCTCTATGGAGATATTTATACACTGGGCACACAGTTTATAAATATCTACATACCAGCACATTCAAAGCCCTGTGTGTACAGTTTATACATATCTGCACATTTTAAGTCCGTGTCCAGTTTATAAATATCTACATAACTGCACATTTAAAGCCCTATGTGTCCAGGTTATTAATATCTGCATACCTGCACATCTGAAGTCTTGTATCCAGTTTATAAATATCTCCATATCTGCACATTTAAAGCCCTGTGCACCCAGTTTATAAATATCTACATACCTGCACATTTGAAGCCCTGTGTGTCCAGTTTATAAATATCTACATACCTGCACATTTGAAGCCGTGTGTCCAGTTTATAAATATCTACATACCTGCACATTTGAAGCCCTGTGTGTCCAGTTTATAAATATCTACATACCTGCACACTTGAAGCCCTGTGTGTCCAGTTTATAAATATCTACATACCTGCACACTTGAAGCCCTGTGTGTCCAGTTTATAAATATCTCCACAGCTGCACACTTGAAGCCCTGTGCGTCCAGTTTATAAATATCTACATACCTGCACATTTGAAGCCCTGTGCATCCAGTTTATAAATATCTACACACATGCACATTTGAAGCCCTGTGCATCCAGTTTATAAATATCTACACACCTGCACATTTGAAGCCCTGTGCGTCCAGTTTATAAATATCTACACACCTGCACATTTGAAGCCCTGTGCGTCCAATTTATAAAAATCTCCACAGCTGCACATTTGAAGCCCTGTGTCCAGTTTATAAATATCTCCACAGCTGCACATTTGAAGCCCTGTGTCCAGTTTATACTGTAAATAAACAGTGCTGCTGACATGACCACCCTCAATAAAATTCGCATCATCCTAAATAAGGCATGCAGGCTAATCACAGGGGCCCCCAGGCTCACGCATTCATGCCAGCTCTATGACATGGCAATACTGCTGAACCTAGACGAATGTCTATGATACCAAACCTGCCTAATAAAAAAAAAAAATCTTCTCGGGCTATCCCCACCCGGGCTGACAGCCTCCCTCCAGCAAGCACAACCGTTGGTCTGTACACGGACCGCCAGCAAGGCCACTTTTCTGGTCCCAAGATCTAGGACCTCCCTTGGACAGAGGTCCTTCTACTATAGAGCCCCATCCTGCTATAACTCGCTCCCTGCCCCCATCTCGGATGCCCCCATGATCTCCAAATTCAAAACCGCACTTCAAAACCAAATACTTAATACGCGTAGCTGCACCTGTTTATAACTGAGGCATAGCTCTCTGTACCCAATCAATGCCTGCTGGGCTACATCCACACCACTCCTTTTTTAATCCTCACTCATTGCTGATTGAACTTCTATTTAGTCATCTGCTTGCTCTTACCGTTGTGCAAGAATGTAACTGTGTAACTAAACTGGCTTATCTGTTTAACTGTTGTAATCACATATGCTTGCTAACTATGTAACCCACATGCTGTAACCAAAGTTTGTTATGTATTTGTCCTCAATGTGACGAGGTACCTTTGGAAATGAGCCTCTAGCTCAAAGGTAGTAAACCGATGTACAAATAAATAAATAAATAAATAAATATCTCCATACCTGCACATTTAAAGCCCTGTGCGCCCAGCTTATAAATATCTCCTTACCTGCACATTTGAAGCCCTGTGTGTCCTGTTTATAAATACCTACATATCTGCATATTTTAAGCCCTATGTGTCCAGTTTATAAATATATACATACTTGCCTATTTGAAGCCCTGTGCGACTAGTTTATAAATATCTCCATGCCTGCACATCTGAAGCCCTGTCTGTCCAGCTTATAAATATCTCCATACCTGCACAATTGAAACTGTGCGTCCAGTTTATAAATATCTCCATACCTGCCTGCACATTTAAAGCCCTGTGTGTCCAGTTTATAAATATCTACATACTTGCCCATTTGAAGCCATGTGCGACTAGTTTATAAATATCGCCATGCCTGCACATTTGAAGCCCTGTGTGTCCAGTTTATAAATATCTACATACTTGCCCATTTGAAGCCCTGTACGACTCATTTATAAATATCGCCATGCCTGCACATTTGAAGCCCTGTGTGTCCAGTTTATAATTATCTACATACCTGCACATTTGAAGCCATGTGTCCAATTTATATCTCCATACCTGCACATTTAAAGCCGTGTGACCAGTTTATAAATATCTCCACACCTGCACATTTAAAGCCCTGTGTGTCGTTTATAAATATCTACATACCTGCACATTTAAATCCCTGTGAATCCAATTTATAAATATCTACATACCTGCACATTTAAAGCCTTGTGCATCCAGTTTATAAATATCTACATACCTGCACATTTAAAGCCCTGTGCGTCCAGTTTATAAATATCCACACACCTGCACATTTAAAGCCCTGTGAATCCAGTTTATAAATATCTACATACCTGCACATTTAAAACCCTGTGCGTCCAGTTTATAAATATCTCCATACCTGCACATTTAAAGCCCTGTGCTTCCAGTTTATAAATATCTCCATACCTGCACATTTAAAGCCCTGTGCGTCCAGTTTATAAATATCTCCATACCTGCACATTTAAAGCCCTGTGCGTCCAATTTATAAATATCTCCATACCTGCACATTTAAAGCCGTGTGTCCAGTTTATAAATATCTACATACCTGCACATGTAAAGCCCTGTGAATCCAGTTTATAAATATCTACATACCTGCACATTTAAAGCCGTGTCCAGTTTATAAATATCTCCATACCTGCACATTTAAAGCCCAGTGCGTCCAGTTTATAAATATCTACATACCTGCACATTTAAAGCCGTGTGTCCAGTTTATAAATATCTCCATACCTGCACATTTAAAGCCCTGTGAGTCCAGTTTATAAATATCTACATACCTGCACATTTAAAGCCGTGTGTCCAGTTTATAAATATCTACATACCTGCACATTTAAAGCCCTGTGCGTCCAGTTTATAAATATCTACATACCTGCACATTTAAAGCCGTGTGTCCAGTTTATAAATATCTACATACCTGCACATTTAAAGCCATGTGTGTCCAGTTTATAAATATCTACATTCCTGCATATTTAAACCCTGTGTGTTCAGTTTACAAATATCTACATACCTGCATATTTAAAGCCCTGTGTGTCCAGTTTATAAATATCTCCATACCTGCATATTTAAAGCCCTGTGTGTCATTTTTAAAAATATCTCCATACCTGCCTGCACATTTAAAGTCCTGTGTGTCCTAAGTAGCTACATACTTGCACATTTAAAGCCCCGTGTGTGTGTCTACTTTATAGATATCTACATACCTGCACATTTAAATCCCTGTGAGTCCAGTCCTCGCTCTGTGGGTACTACAATCAGATACTGTAGCAATGGGTTACTTTTCTTTAAATTGTGCAACAGTGCCGAGCTCTCATCCATGCCCATTTCCTCTGAAGCAGCCTCATCGGCAGTTTCCTGATAAGAGGTCAACACTTGACGGATCAGCTCCCTCCACCCTTTTGCTTCGTCTGCATTCTCTGCCTGCAACTTCAGAACAGTGCTGGAGGTTTTGACCCTGAAACAGGCAGGGCCGCCAAGGCTTGTATCAGGCAGGACATCCTGGATGGTCTCTATTCTGTAGCTGTCATGTAATCCCTTCTCATGGTCCTTACATTTAAAGCACTTCAGCGCTTCCAATGACAAAGAAAAGACAAAGGGAAGCCAAGACTTTTCAGAGAACATATAGAGAACAGACTCTTTAATGGCATCTGGTTCTGCATCTGTCTGACGAGTCCAGTCAAAAATGGTGTCCGTTATTGGGCCCTGGGTGTTTGCCTCAAGGTAATCGCAGATTACTGCACCATTTTTGCCATCTGTATGTTCCACTGAAGGAGGTGTACAGTTCAGGATCTCCCATTTCTCTTGTTGTGAAGGTCGGCGCTTATGTGTAGCCTCCTGGAGCCTGTCCACCCAATCTTCGAAGCAGCCCGGAGTAGGGGTACCGCAGGTAGAGCTTTGTTGGGAAGTGCAGCTCAAAACGTCCATCACTGTGTACCTGGCTCACTAGCTCGCAACGCAGAAGGGAAAAGTTCTCCGAGCAATTCCGGTCATCGCTGTTTACATAGAGACGAAACTCGTAAGGAGATAACTCACAGTAGTGATCTTTCCAAATGCCCATATGTCCACGCCGCTGTAAGTTACCAAGTTTAAGCAGACCACGAAATGGATTTGTAAGCCCTGCAAAAGAAAATGAAAAACAGAAATTGCAAAACTATTACGCTATTGTGGGTCCAGCACTGTTTTATTTGACTGACAAAAAAATATGAAGCTCTGTTGAAGTCTCTGAGTGTTTAGTTTGTTCTTTCTGGCGTAACATCAGAGCAACAGACAGGAGTTGGCATGTGTGTCCACTGACAGATGTACCCTACTTCTCAGTACTGGAACCTATTGTGTCTTATAAAAATGTGTAGAGAAATACTGTGTCCTGACTGGTTAGCATCTGTGCAATGTCAGAATACTACAACTGATTAAAAAAAGTATTGGCATTCAACACATCACACACCAACATATTAATTATTTTTGTAACAAAAAATTCCTGACTGCCATTACAGAGATAGCTGCCAGCTTTTCTCCCACTAAAATAGTCAACTAGGCCCTAAAAATAAAACTCCTTTAAAATATAAAAGAAATACTTCATTTAATAGTCCTTCCCTTTATCATCCCCTTTTTACACAAATACACCAATTAAAAAATGAAATATTACTCGTGGCTTTACTTTAAAATGAAATATTACTCATAACTTTATTTTTTTAAAGAGCAGCTCTGCACTTCAGCATGTGCTTTCATAAATAAGTGGTCTCAGCTGTTACAATTTACTAGAGAATACCTTTATTTTCATTTTCAATCTTCCTTTCCACAATTTACAGCACATCTTGATAGTCCATCTAAAAAGGTCTGTATAGAAAACATTTGCCTCTACCCTGTTAACCTCACAGTGCCTTTGTTTATGACATCATAATGCTCGTCATGACAACAGCCTGTGATGTCACAAACAGTAGCTGTGTGGTTAGCAGGGGAGAGTTAGATACATTTTGAAAGACTCAGTAAAATAATTGCTGTACTGGCTACAGTATTTAGTAGACCAACAGCAGGGGAAATACAAAACAAAAAAGAACTACAAAGCAAGAAAGCTAAAACATAATTGGTGTAACTCTACTGTTTTTATGCTTTCTTATTATACTAGTGTTTTGCTTCTTTCCTGACCATTAAAACACCCTTTCCTATCCTTACCTGCCTTCCAGGGAAATCTCTGCTGTTTAACCCTGCCCAGATAAAGTTTAGATCCCTGGCTTTATTGAGGTCTGTGTGTTTGTGTGGGGGAAGAAGAAAAAATTACTCACCTTAGTAATTGCTTTTCTTCTCATGGAGTCTTGCTATATTATAACAATAGCAGTCAGCCACTGCAGCTGAACTGCCCCGGAGAGGAAGGAGTTAACTCCAGAAGATCTGGAGTTCTACAGCGCGAGGGCGCTGTGCCCAAAGCTCTATCTGGCAGTTTCAAATGAAACTGTCAGATCTTTACGAAGCTAACATCAAAAGACGGAAAGTCTGTGTGGAAAAAACTACACTAGCCCATGGCTACCTACTAGTAGTAATAACAACAATATAAAGAACAAAGAAACACTCAGAGCCATACAAAAATTGATGGTATTATGGTTCGCTTTTTACCACCCTTGACAAGCACATATGAACCCCCTTCCCCAAAGACTCAAGTCCAGGAAGGGGCAATATAAATAACCTAAATGAAACAATCTAGATCCCCAACCCAAAGGAAAAGAGGGTAAGGGAAAACTACAATGGCATGACACAGTGCTTGACTAATTCGCCACCCCTACCCAAGTAGAAGTTCTGAGAGGGGTAGGAGGGAGGGTGGTTATAATATAGCAGGACTCCATGAGAAGAAAAGCAATTGCTAAGGTGAGTAATTTTTTCTTCAAACACCATGAAGTCTTGCTATATTATAACAATAGCAGATTACACAGCAGTACCTCCATGGAGGAGGGTCAGAACCTACTTAGGAAATAGGCTCTGAAGCACAGCTGTGCCAAACCGAGCATCTCTCCTGGACTGGACATCCAGGGAATAATGCTTGGTAAAGGTGTGAACTGTCTTCCAGGTAGCAGCTTGACAAATCTCCAGAATGGGGATGTCTCTAGCAGCCGCTAGAGACGCAGCTGTACCCCTGGTGGAGTGGGCCCTCAATCCTGAGGGGGGTACTCTACCCAGTTTCTGATAACAGAATTGGATACAAGAAACAATCCACCTTGCAATTGTTCTCTTAGTGGCAGGTTTCCCTTTGCCAACCCTCTATAGGTAAGAAAGAGTTGGAGGGATTCAATCTATGACCTCTGGTGCGCTTCTAAATAGTAGCTAAGGCTCTTTTGATATCCAAGCTGTGCAGTCTCCTCTCACCTGAGGAAGAATGCTCAGTGAAAAATACTGGGAGAGAGATAGATTGATTCAGGTGGAAATCAGAAACCACCTTAGGCAAAAACTTTTGTATTAGTCCTAAGGACTACCTTATTTCTGTGGAAAGAGATAAAATCTTCTTCCACTGACAGGGCCTGTAGCCCACTTATGCCTGGCAGAGGTGATAGCTACTAGGAAAACTGTTTTCCAAGTTACTTGAGCTCTGCAGAAGACAGAGGCTCAGCAAGGCTGTAATTAACTGAGCAATGCAAATATTCAGGTCCCAGGCGGAGCTGGTCTCCCTAAAAGGAGGGTTAGTATGAAGCAACCCTTTAAAAAACTTGGAGAACACCGGTGAGAAGAAAGGAGGCAGGCTTCCTGCTGACACAAAAGCAGAGACAGCTGCCAGATGAACCTTCAGGGTAGCTGGTCTAAGGCCTAGGGAATTCAGATGGACCAAAAGAGTCCAGTAGAATGGAAGATCAGCAGATTCTGGGATAATCTGCCTCTCAGAGCACCAGATGGAAAACCTCTTCCACTTAGAATTATAAGTGGCCCTAGTGGAAGGCTTCCTTGAAGCCTTTAAAATATCCATGACACCTTGAGAAAGGTGTAAGTCAGCAAATTCTAGCTCCTCAAGAGCCAAGCCTTGAGGTGGAGGATTTGAGGTCCGGATACTACACTCTCCCTGTGCACAGGCCAGCAAGTCGTGGACTCTGGGCAGGCCTCAGGCAGGGTGGACTGCCAAGGACAGGAGCAGAGGGTACCAGGGGCTGTCTGGCCTAATCTGGGGCAATCAGAATCACTCTGCAAGATTGAGATCTGATTTTACTAGTACCCTGAAAAGGAGAGGAAAGGGGAAAGGCATACAGGAACTTCCCTTTCCAGTCCAACAGAAAGCGTCCAGAGGGACTGAGCCCAGAACTGGAGGCCTGCAACAGAAAGAGGAAGTTGGTGGTTGTCTGGAGCTGCGAAAAGATCTATCTGAGGAGTGCCCCATCTGGCAAAGACAGACCCCAGCACTTGTGGATTCAGAGCCCATTCGTGATGGCCCTGAGAAATTCTGCTGAGGGCGTCCGCCAGGACATTGTCCTTCCCTGGGAGATGAACCGCTATCAGGGAGGTGTTCAGGGAGTAAGCCAGAGACCACAATCTCATTGCTTCGGTGCACAAGGCTGAAGACCGAGTGCCCCTTGCTTGTTGATATACCACATTGTGGTGGTATTGTCTGTCCTGACTTGAACCACTTTGTTCTGGACAGAATCTGAAAACACCAAGAGCTAAAAAGACAGCTCTGAGTTCCAAAGAGATTGATGTGAGCAGAGACTCCTGAGAGACCATACCCCTGGTGGCAAGGTCGCCCAGGTGAGCCCCCCACCTAACAGGAGGCATCCGTGGTGAGGGTGAGGGAGTGAGAAATGGGAATGAAGGGAACCCTGTCTTAATTGCTCTGGACCTGCCACCAGTGGAGGGCTAGGATCAGAGTTTGAGTAACTGGGACCAACTTGGTAGGGGGTCCTTCCTTTGAGACCAATAGGCCCTCAAATGGAACTGAATGTCCCTCATCTGGAATCTTGCTCCCTGCACGACAGCTGTGGAAGCAGCCATGTGCCCGGGGTTGCAGAAAATGCCTTGTTGGTCGAGAGAGACCCACAGGGTAAAGGAGGATGCCAGGGCGATGAGTCTGTCCACCCTTTCCGAGGAAGAAAAGCCCTGGCTAACCTTGTGTTCAATTCTGCGCCTATGAAAGTTAGGACCTGAACTGGTTCCAGAACTGACTTTGGTAAGTTTAGCAGGAATCCCAGGAAGTGAGAAGCTGCTGGGTGACTTGCAAGTGGGTTTCACCCGACCTGGAGACTGACCCACAATGAGCCAGTCGTCCAGGTAGGGAAACACAGCAACCCTTGCCTTCAAGTGAGCCACTACTACAGCGAGACATTTTGTGAATACCCTTGGCGCAGAGGTAAGGCCGAAGGGCATTGCCCTGAACTGGTAGTGGCCTGAGGGCAGTTCCAACCTGAGGTACTTTCGTGAGAAGGCCTGATCAGAACATGAAAATAGGGCATCCTTGAGGTCCAGGGAAGCTAGCCAGTCCCTGGCCTTAGGGAAGGCAATATCATTGCCAGAGTCAACATTTTGAACTTTGGTTCAACAGATGCTTGTTCAAGTATCTTAAATCTAGAATGAGACGCCATTCTCCTGTCTTTTTGGGGTAAAAGTATCTTGAATAAAGCCCCTTGCCCTGATGGCAAGGAGGAACCCTTTCCACTGCTTTGCAGTCCAGCAGAGCAGAACCTCTGCTTCCAAAGCAAGGGCTTCTGAAGGATTTGCAGGTGGAAAATGCCTGGCTCTCATCTTGGAAAGTGTTTGAAGCGAGAACCAGACCTGGCCTATTACCTCCAGAACCCATCTGTCCTGAGTGGGTAGACAGCCAGTTCCGGCTGAAATAGGCCAACCTGCCCCCACTGGTACAGGAGAATGGGCCCTGGACACCCCATCAGGGTGCCTGCTTAGCAGCAGCCTTAGGCTGAGGGAGGATGGTCTACTTGTGCCACGTCTACCCTGCCTCTGAAGAAACCCTCTGCGAGACAGCAGAGGAGGCTTGAAAGTGGTAAAAAGGCCTGAAAAGGGCCTGCCCTACCTCTGGAGCATGCCTTGTGGCATGGCATGCTTCTCCTTAGCCTGGGCACTTTGTAGGTAGTTCTGTATTCATCCATCTTTTTCATATAGTTTTCTGTTTGCTCCCAAAAGAGAATTTCCCCTACAGGAAAATCCATAGCCTTTGACTGGGTATCTTGGGACAGATTAGTGCATCTGAGCCATGCCAACCTACGGGAAGCTACAGAAGTGGCCATGACCCTAGAAGAAACATCATTAACATCGACAGCAGTATGAAATTGAACTTTAGAGGCTTCAATGCCATCAGCAGCCACCTGTTCCAACTCACTAGCCAGCTGGCCATGGGCCTGCTTGGCTAACTGCAATACTGTGTCCCACCTAGATTTGATATCTAGCTACATAAGCCATATCATTTGCCTGCCTGAGTCCCAAAGAAGCTGCCATATACTGTTTCTTCGCCATGGCATCAATCTTCCTGGAATCCTTATCAGGAGGATGTGAGGCCAGAGGAATATTAGCCTTGTCACAGGCTGCAGCTTGTACCACACCTACATGACTACACTGCTCAGTAAGGAAGTCTGTATCCGAGCCTGAGAAAGTATACCTTCTGTCCATTTTTTTATCTACAGGAGGGACAGAATGAGGATTTTTTAAATCTTTGTTGTTTGCTTCCTAAATGACTTATGCAAAGGAATAGACAACCTCCTAGACTCTGGAATATCCATCATTTCCACATAATCAGGCTCCTCTTGCTCATCCACAGCCTCCTCTAAAAGGAAGCTGGAGGGTTTCTGCAACCTTTTTGTAAAAAATAAAGAAAGAAGGGGACTCAGACAGAATAGGAGGAGATTCTAAAGGTCTGTCTGGAGAAATGTCCGGTTCAATGGGCACGTCCAGACCCCCCCAGCCACACATATATTGATCAAATTCCTCCTCCCCCTCCTGTGGTTCATAAAAATCCTCAACTTCAAAATCCTGAACCACTGGGACTGAACGAACCAACCTTTTACCAGCTGTTGGTGGTTCTACAGATCCCTGAGACAGTGACTGGACAATCTGAATGGCTTTAGCTATCTCTGCAGCAGTTGGAGACACAATTTTGGACTCCAGACCTACTGATTTCCTTGTCTTTTTACTTGGGACTGGTTCCTCTGAACCAGCCTTCCTTTTGCCCGAGGAAGTCTCGCCCTGGTCAGAGGGCACTCCCTCTGGTCCAGTGGGTACTGGACCGGGCTGGCCATCCGGGTCAACGGACTTTTTGGCCTCTCGTTCCCTGAGCCGGCCCAATCTCTTCTCCAGGGTGGCTGCAGAGAAATTTTTACACACCTGGCAGTCTGACAGGAGGTGGTCAGCCCCCAGACAATAAACACAAGTGGTGTGTGGGTCAGCCTTGGCAAAGGCGTCCCCACAGACATCACAGTGTTGAAACCCAGTGGGCCCGTTTTTCTTTTGGGTTTCTCAGACATAATGCCAGCCTAACCAAAACTTGCCCTTTTGATGGCAGTGCTAGGCAAGACACCTTATCGGTTCCTAACCGTGTCACGGGTATTTGAAAAAACGTTATAATTCCGCTTTTTTAGAACCGATAAGAACCGGAACCGCACTCTAAAACCCACTGTACACTTTTAAAATGCAGACAAAATTCAACCGATCGGTTCAAACCGAACCGATAATTAATTTTCCACACAGACTTAAATTTTAGTACTTACGGTTACCAGATAGAGCTTTAAAACCAAATGCGGTAAAATAATAACTTTGGCCGGTTCAAATGAACCGAAAAATACTCGCTTGAACCGAGCTGAAGGAGCTGATCTCCGGAGCGACTGTTCAGTGAAGCGGAGTAAAGAATCTGACAGTTTCATTTGAAACTGCCAGATAGAGCTTTGGGCACAGCGCCCTCGCGCTGTAGAACTCCAGATCTTCTGGAGTTAACTCCTTCCTCTCCGGGGCAGTTCAGCTGCAGTGGCTGACTGCTATTGTTATAATATAGCAAGACTTCATGGTGTTTGAAGTGAATATTCTGCCAGTAGATTTCTGCAGCAGTGTTGTGCCTGTAAACGGTCCTTCAGACCAGTGCACCTACCCGGTAAATAAAGTCATAAATAAATAAATAAATACATTCTGCAATCCATGATTAACAAACGACATCCACTGAATGTGTAGAAATACAGATAAATACGTGGGGAGGGACTACTTTTTAATAGTAACTTTAACAAAAGAAAACACCAGTTTTCTTTTTTAAATATTTTAACTGGTTTTCAAAAGACAAATACATACAATAAACAGTGATACACAGCTAATGTCACCTAGATATTTAATATTTTCGATGGTCTTAATTAGATTCCAGTATTTACAATATATGGTTAGAGTTTACTGTGCATGGAAAACACAGGTTACTCACCTGTAACAGTAGTTCTAGGAGTGGTATATGTTGTTCATCCATACTTGCTGGCATGGTCCTTTCCCCTTTAAGAAGTACCAGAAAGTCTTCAAGCTGGCTCCTCCCACTCACCCGGGTGGTATATCTGTCGGCTCCACCCCATGACGCCAGATCTTGCCCACTGGAAGCAGAGGTTGTGCAACTCAGCCAAGGGAGGTCAGGTGGGTCTGTGTGGATGAACAACATATACCACTCTTGCAACTACTGTTAAAAGTGAGTAACCTGTGTTTCTAGGGACATGGATACGTTATTCTGTCCACACCTGTTGGCAGACTCCTAGCAGTTCTCTGCGAGAATGGAGGCAAGGCTCACACCCCCTATTTAGGGAACAGAGATTGGAGAACTGAGGCTCCAAAACCTGCATCCCAGTGTGACTTGAAGTCAATGTGGCAATGGGAAATTAAGATGTGTGCTGACTTTCAGCTAACAGCCCTGCAGATTTCCTGGATAGAGATGTCCCTAGAAGCAGTCACCGACACAGTGGTACGAAGGGTGGAATGAACCCTTAGCCCTCCGGGAAGCTCCCTATCCACCAACCTATAGCAAAGATCAATGCAGGAAGTGATCCACCTGCCAATCGTTCGCTTGGCTGCAGGTCTGCCAGGTGCGGCTTCAGCAAAGGTGACAAACAGCTTGAGAACCTCTCCCCAACCTCCAGCTGTGCGCTCTTTGTAATGAGCGAGCACTCGCCTCAGGTCCGGAGTATAGAGCCTGTGTTCAGCCTCTGAGGTGTGATTCGGGAAGAACACCGGAAGAGTCATCACCTGATTCAGGTGAAACTCTGACACAACCTTTGGGAGGCACTTCGGGTTGGGGCACAGGACAGCCTTGTCCCTGTGGGAGACCAGGTAAGGAAACTACTGAAAGCACCTGGAGCTCACTTATCCTTCTGGCTGACGTGATAGCCACCAAGAAGGTGGTCTTCCACGAGAGGCAAGGCATCTCACACCTGTGCATCAGTTCGAATGGCTTGCCCATGAGCTTTGACAAAACCAGCAACAAGTCCGCACTGGAGGGGAAATGTGATCTAAGTCTTTGAAAAAGCACCAGACCACCTTCTTCTGTGCCACTGACTGCTGACCAGTCCGTGCCTGGTAAGCAGAGATGGCTGCCAGGTGCACCCTAATGGTCATCGACCAAAGTCCCGCTTTGGAGAGGGACCACAGGTAGTACAAAATGCTGGCCACCCGGACAGGTCAGAGGGTCCAGCCTCTTGCCCTGACACTAAATGGAGAATCTCTTCCGTTTGACGGCATAGCATTTTCTGGTCAATCCATTTCTAGATGCCTCCACAACAGTGAGGACACCTTCAGAGAGATCCAAAGCCTGGAACTCTAGCCACTCAGGAACCAGGCTGTCAGGTGTAGGGACTGAAGGTCCGGGTGGAGTACCTTCCCCTGACTGATGAAGAGCAGGTCCGGATGGAGTGGAAGACGCCTTGGGAGCCTGTTGCTGAGGCTGAGGAGGTCGGGGAGCAAAACTGGCATGGCCAATCCGGAGCCACCAGGACCACCCATGTCTTATCCCTCCTGACTTTGAGCAGCACCTTGTGGATCAAGGGAAGTGGAGGGAAGGCATAGAAGAGGTCCAGGGTCCAAGGCCTCAAGAAGGCATCCCCCTGCAGCGAGTCCTGCTGACGGGGGGCAGGCACAGAACAGCCTCAGCTTTGCGTTCTCCCTGGAGGCAAACAGGTCCACCTGAGGGGTACCCCACTGTGAGAACAGGCCATGAACTACCTCCGGATGGAGAGACCACTCGTGAGATGCCTCGCCTACCTGGCTGAGGGCGTCCGCCAGCTGGCTGGAGGCTCCTGCCACATGGATGGCTACGAGATCCACCTCCAGGCTGCGCACAAGGGTCCAAATGCGAAGAGCTTCCTTGCACAAAGGCAAGCAGTACATCCCGCCCTGCTTGTTGAGGTAGTACATGGTCGTGGTGTTGTCAGTCTGGACTTGGACCACTTGTCTCCAAATATACAGAGCAAATGCAGTCAGTACCAGCCGAACTGCCCGGAGCTCCAGCAGGCTGATGTGCCATCAGGACTCCTCGGGGGTCCAGAACCTGTGGACTCTGTGTTCCCCCAGATGGGCACCATAAACCCAAGAGAGAGGCGTCGGTTTTCAGGATGATCGTCGGCTCAGGGCAGACAAACAGGATCCCTTCCTGCAGATGCTCTGGGACTAGTCACCACTGGAGGGGCGTCCCACATCTTCTGAGTCACTGTGACCAGCTGGTCAACGTGACCTTTACGCTGAGACCACTGGCTGGCCAGCTCCCACTGTGGGGAGTGCATATGCCAACTGGGCCCATCGGACCATGCTGGTGCAGGTCGCCATGTAACCCAGAAGGCACAGGAACTCCCAGGCAGGATGGAAGTGTCCAACCCAAAATGATCAAGCAAATGAGCAGAGAACCTCCACCCTGTCCGCTGAGAGCCAGGTTCTGGCTTGATAAGAGTTGAGCTCTGCGCTGGTAAAGCTGATCACCTGCAAAGACCTGAGTTCTGACTTGGCCTCGTTGACCAGGAGGCCTAGGGAGGTGCAGGTCTGGAGGGCCAGGTCCCTGGACTGCTCCACCTCCTGCCCGGAGGAACATGCAATCAGTCGGTCGCCCAGGTAGGGGTACATCTGGACCCCTCGGCGCCTCAGGTAAGCTTCCACCACTGCAATGCATTTGGTGAAGACCCTGGGGATTGAGGAGAGGCCAAAAGGCATGGCCTGGAACTCATAGAGGGTTCCCTCGGCTCGAAAGCGGAGGAACCTTTGGTGGGATGGATGGATCGGGGCATGAAAGAACGCGTCCTGAAGATCCAGGGAGCAAAACCACATGTTTTGCCCTAGAGATGGTATGATCTGAGACACAGTTACCATTCTGAAGGTGCACGACCTGAGGAACTTGTTCAGGTTCAGGTCGTGCAGATCTAGAATGGGGCACCAGCTCCCCGTCCACTCTTGCACTAGGAATACCTGCAGACAAACCCTGGGTGTTCCAGAGGATCTACTACTCTGACCACAACCTATTTGCGGGGAGCTGGGCTATTTCGTCTCGAAGAGCCAGCCGAGTGTCTGTGGAAACCAAGTCCTCCTGTGGGGCTTGGCTTGGAGGATACTGCTCGAATTCCAGAGGCAGACCCTGACCAACCACTTCTAGAACCCACCTGTCTGTGGTGACAGTGGACCAGGTGGAAAGGAAGTGGTAGAGCCAGCCTCCCACAGGAGGACCCGGGGAGGCGTAACGGGTATGGGGTGGCACCCCCCCAATCCTATCATTGAGCAGGCTTGGAGGAGGAAGAGGATCCAGCTGAGAAGCCACCGGATCCCTTCCCTCCAGGCTTATGGACCACCGAGGCCACTGACTTAGGCCTGGATCATCAGGACTGAGCCTGCTGGCCAGCCTGATGCTGGACTGGTTTTGCCACAGGAGTGGAGAATCGAAAGGGCTTTCACTTCTGTTGCCTGGAGCCTTTGGGATCCTTCTGTGTGGATGTTACAGAGTTCAAGGTGGCACCGAACTTCTCAATGCACTGAAGGTGACCCTCCACACTGGGCCAAATCAGGTCAGTGCCCAAGAAAGAAACATCTGAAAGCTTGTGCTAAGTATCTGCCATGAAGGTCGAGATCCGCAGCCAAGCCCTACAGCACATGGCTACTGCAGCCGCCATCAAGCAGGTGCAGGAATCCCTCAGAGCTGTTTGCAGTTGCTGCTTGGTCCACAGTCTGACCCTGATCTCGGACCTGCTTGACCGTGATCTGGAGGTCTGCAGGCAACCGAGGAAATCATCTCATCCAAAGAGCCCAAGCAAGGAGGCAGCATAGACTTTTTTAGCCACGTGGTCCAATTTCTTGGACTCCTTGTCCGTTGGCTTGCTGACATCCAAGATATCACCCGAGCACCGAAACATGGAGTCGGCCACCAGCCCCTCGGTCGAGGGGTGCTCCATGAAACCTGAGAGGGTACCAATGGGTATCGCATACTTGCAGGCCATCCAGGCAGAGGGTGCAGGGCAGGATGCGGGGTGCTGCCAAAGCTCCAGGGCTGGGCTGACACTGACAGTTTCCAGCGGAGAGTCCACTTTGTCCAGAATCTCTGTAAGGGGCTAGTGAGCCCACTTCTGGATGGGCTCCATTTCCACTCCCGTGGACTCAGAGATGAGGCGGAGGATGCCCAGGAAGGAAGTGGGCCTTTCCTCTGTCGAGATATCCCCCATGGACTCGTTGACCAGACGGGAGTGCAGTGAGGAATCCTCAGACTGAGAGGAGTCTGCATAAAGTGGCTGTCCGTCAGAGTCACCTTCAACCCTCCACAGGCAATCAGTTGTGATGGTGACCTACAGCCGATGGGGAAGCCCCTTGGCACGCCGAGACTCCTTCGTTGGAGTGCCGGCCGAAGGCTGCTTAGGCAGCAGCTCCACCACAATTGGCGGAGAGGCCGGCTTCGGCCAAACCAAGAAAATCTTGATCGGCTCCGCTGGGGGAGGGATGGTCTCGACTGACTCCATGGAGTCAATGTTAACCTCTCAGGGAGACAGCCAAGTGATGGCGGTGTGGAAACTTCAGTGTCGACTGTACTGGCCAGTACCAACTGCTGCCACATAAGGTTCTATAGTCCGACGCTAACTCTGCGCCTCGGAGCCTCCTCCTCACCCAAGGAGGACGGAAGATGAGGAATAGCGGGCGCACCACTTCCCATGGCACCGAGAGCAGGAGCGCCGCTGACAGCGAGAGCTGCTTAACCGACTAAAGGAGGACCTCGACCTTGGTCGCTGGGGATGCAGACAGGGGTCCTTGGAGGGAGCTGGGGAATGCCATAGCTCCTCCTGCTCTGGGTCGGTGACTGGAGGGTTCTGATCAGTGGACTGAGCAGCCCCTTCTAAAGTCACAGGCAGGACTTAAGTCCTGAAAAGAGAGTTATCGGCCTCTTCGGACGACAACCAGTCAACTGGATTGAGAAAAATCCTGGCCACATCATCAACTGGTATCTTGACCAACTGGCCCAACGAGGTCTCTGTGAAGCCAGCGGCCAAGGCCATGGTTTTGACCATGGTCAAACCCTGGGAGTCTTGAGACCATGAATGCTTCTGGACCCAGGAACATCGACAATGAGTCTTCTCGTTCTTCGACTCCTCCTTCTCCTTTCGAGAGCAAGAGCTGTGAGATCCAGAAGGACCCTGACCCTTAGTCGGAAGAGACTGGCACAGCTCCTTGAAGGAGCCCAAAAAAGTGGAGCCCAACTTCAGCGGCATGAAGGCAGAAGCCAAACAGGATTGAGCGGCAGCCTGAGCTGCCTCCTCCTCGAAGGCCACAAGCTGTTCCAGCTGCTCGGCAGACCCTGCAGCCGTGGAGATCACCCAACGGCATCTTTAGACAGGTGGGTGTCATTTTTCCAGGCAGCCCAACTTAAGGCAGGCAAGGTGGTCCTCAAGGACTGTCGCATGAAAAGACCGACAAATATCGCAGGCCTGGGTATCGTGTTTGTGGCCCAGGAATAAACGCACATGGTATGGGGTTGGTATCGACATCTTCACCCGCAAGTACACCAGCGGTAAACTGATGTGAAGCGGACTTTGTTGTCCATTGCAGTCAGGAAGCTCAAGACAAATACCGAAATGTTAGCAAAGTTTTTTAAAGCAATCCAAACGGATCAAAAGTGCTAGGGCCTACAACGCGGGAGTGCGAAGGAAGCAACCTGTTTCTTCCAGCAGAAAGGAAGCTCTGGTGTCATGGGGCGGAGCCGAGGGATATACCAGCCAGGTGGGTAGGAGGAGCCAGCTTGAAGACTTTCCAGCACTTCTTGAAGGGGAAAGGACCATGCCAACAAGTGTGGCTAGAACAACATATCCACATCCCTAGAATCAGTGTGTGTGGGGGGGTGCAGCTAGAGGTAACAGAAGAGGAGAAGGATCTGGGGGTGCTCATCATGGGAGCAATGAACAATTCCACACAATGCAGAAAGGCAGCAGCAATGGCCAACAACATGCTGGGGTGCATTGCAAGGGGCATTACCTCGAGAAGATGGGAGGTTATTCTACCATTATACAGATCATTGGTTAGATCCCACCTGGAATACTGCTTGCAGTACTGGCGCTTGTACCTACAAAAGGACATTAAGTTGCTGGAGGGGGTGCAGCGTAGAGCAACGAAGATGATTCAGGGCCTGGGGGAATTGCCATATGAGATCAGACTAAGAGAGTTAAACATGTACACACTGGAGGAGAGGAGGGACGGGGGAACATGACTGAGACCTTCAAATACATGAAGGGAATAATCAAAACAGACACAGAGGGTTTATTCAGGAGGACACTGGGGAGAGACACTAGGGGCCATGACATGAGACTGGAAGGGGTAGATTCAGGAGGGAGGTGAGGAGACATTTCTTTATGGAGAGGGTGGTGACAAAGTGGAACGCACTACCAGCTGAGGTGGTGGCATGTAACACAGTGGAATGCTTCAAGAAGGGGTTGGACAGGGCAAAGGCAGAGGGTAAAGGGAGAGAAGGGGAGGAGGGTGGGGCAGCTACTGAACAGGGAGCCAACTGCAGTCTTGAGCAGCCTAGATAGACCAGTATGGCCTTCTGCTGCTGGCAACTTTCATACGTTCGTATGTTCATACTCCAAAGTTGTTGTGCATGTTCTATCATCAGTGCACCTGCTTGCGCTGACTCCTGCTTGGTACCCACTTTTGCGATGCCCACCCTCAGTGTGTGTGAGGGGATTCCCCTCAGAATGCAGTAGCATTACTAGGTACAGCCACTCCTCGACTTTCTCACTCTCTGTACCAGATTTTACATTTTTTGACATATAGGAAGCACATACTCAGCAGAGCCACTCCTCGGCTCACACTCTCTCTCTCTACTAGCGCTCGGCACTGCTCGCTAGTTATTTCTGTAGAATCATACACTATAAAAAATAAAATATGGGAAGCTGGCCTGGTGGCGCTGAGGGCTGAGGCGCTGGATACCTTACCTCGTGCTACACCGGCGACCCGGGTTCAGGAACAGGCCCAGGAAGTTGGGGGTCAGCAGGGCCGAGAGAGGATCGAGCGTCCGGAGGACTGCTCTTCTCTCTCAGCAGACAGAGGGATCATCGTCCTGCTTTTTAATCACCCTCTCGTGGGCACTGGGGGGGCGATGCAGGCTGGGAGACAAGTAGCTGGTGGGTGTGGCATGCGCGTGTCCCCACACTCACATGCTACGCCTTACGCCGGCAGGGAGAGAGAGAGAGAGAGAGAGAGAGAGAGACACCAGAAAAGCAGAAAACAGTAGCTAGGGGCTCTATGAGATCCCGTCCTCATTCTGCCAGTCCACCATCGCGGCCTCCTCAGATTTGGCTGTGCTCCAGGAAGGGAAATAGCTCCCTTCCTGGCACCACCACAGGAGGTAATCCATGGAGGGTCTTGGGGAGAGTCGGGCTGGCAGACAGGTGGTGCGGGACGGAGTTTCTACCCCAAGCGCGCTCAGGAAGCATAAACAATTGAAAAACAAATTAAAATAAAATATGGGTGACCACACACAATTCGCCTTGAGTTTCCGTCTTGGGGTCGAGATAACAGCACGGACCCCTCAAACTTCGCACTCGATCACCATATGCTGTTATCTCGATCCCTCGATGAAAACAAAGGCTTGTCGTGTATGGTCACCCATACATCATTCCTTATATGCCATAGAAGTGTGAAGCTGATGCAGGTTTACAGTGTGTGTTTGTAGACAACAAATATTAATGCGTAACAATAACTTGCAATAAAAACCGTTCACTGGATTACAGCAAACTCATTCTAACAGTAAATTTGTATGTCTTCATTCAATTAAGATCAAAGAGGAAATATTCATGTGTTCATATTCAGTACTCCATCTGTTGTTCTCAACCTGCGGTTCATATCTGGGCCTATACTGAGGTACCCACCCTTAGCAGCACCGCCGCCATAGGTGGGAAAGAGTTTATGAGTGTACCCCACACCCTTTCAAATAGTTCTCCTCTTTCTCTTAGCTCGTAAGTTGTGCATTCCAGTGTTAGATTCTTAGTTAGCAGCTCTGGCCACATTCCCACTGTGGGTGGTTGATGGGAGACCCAAGTGTTCTGAATGCACCTATGTGCCAACAGAAGCATAACTCTCACCACTCTTGGGTAGGGTTCCTATTCCTCCCCCTCTGAGTGATCCACCTCAAAGTGCGGCGACAGGGGTGTGTCTGGTAAGTCCTTTCTTAGGCGTTGCCTAATCTGTTCCTTCACTTCTGACCAGAAGGGTCTTCGGGTTCTGTACCCCTAGAAAATGTGAATATATGCCCCCTTTCCTCGTCACACTTTCTGCATAGATGTGACACCCAAGGGGAAAACTTACAATGTCAAGGGGGGGTACACTCTATGCAGGAACTTAAATTGGGTCTCTCTATATTTGTTACATCAGAGTAGGCCCATATGGGTTTCGCATATCAATATCAATTTTCCTCAGAGATTTCAAGACCCAAATCCCTCACCCATAACCTCCAGACCCCTTTTGACTGATCCGAGTGGGAGTCACTTAGTAATGCATACATTCTGGCCACCGTGCTCCTAGCATGCATGCATGTGAGCCCTCATAACAGCTCTATCAGGTCCCACTGATCTTAGCTGCCAAGGGATCAAACCTGTCCAAACTATGTGCGTACACTGCCACCTGCAGGTATCTAAACCTATGGTGCCCTTGTATCCCAGACTCTCTGTTAGGCCTCCTAAGGTTGCTGGGCCCTGAGGCCCACATAGGTCTCCCAAACACTGTGTACTTCCCACTCTCCATTGTTTAAATCCCCCAGTTTCCATCCCAGGGAGGGAACTCAGGATTGCCTGTAACTGCTGTACATGATCCCACTCTTCAGCCCTATCAGCAGGCTATTAACTTTTACAGTTAGCAGGAGGCGCTCTCATGAAGCAAGATTTTAGGGGATGTCATAGCTATATCCTGAGGGCTGTGTTGCAGGATCACTCTACTTAAGCTGAGCCGAGATCTCCTTGGGTGCCCTCTTGCATGCCCGCCCCCACCCCCATCATTTTATGCCATCATGCAGTTGTGTTACCTACCCTGGAAGATTCTTTTCATGAATGCTGTATTTATGTATCACAGAAATAAGACTTGTAAAATGTCTGTGGTGATGCCCCCATGCTGTCCCGGAAGGCACTGTCTCCTCCTATTGCTTTTTGAGTGAAGAATTTTCCTTTCTGTATTCCAGGAGACCGATTGGCCCTCCAAGTGTAAACCAATGTAATGTATGCACCCAAAATTGTTTTAATAAAAAGATATTCACAAAAAAAAAAAAGGAATACTTGTAAGTGGTGCCAGTAATGATTTCTCCTGTGCTGGGCCTCTCCCAGTTTTTTAGTTGCTGGGACCCAAGCCTCAAGTGCGTGTAAGCACTAGCAGGTTAGTTTCTTCCTGTGGCTCTATATTAGGGAAGCCCCCTCTGTCTAATTAGCATAGTGGTGTGGGCCCTCCCATCCTTCTACAGCATAACCCAGCTTGCCCCTTATTCTCCTAGCAGCCATTCTTAATCTATGTTAAACCACTAGATGGTACAAACTTAGATTTGGGAAATGGAGCCCCAAACCCCCCCAAAAAAAAACCAGTGCTGCCCTGGGCCTGTTTCCTTGCCAGAGGAATTCTTAGCATGTAGCCCCAAAGAAAAAATTACTCACCTTAGTAATGTTGTTTCTTCTAATGGAGTCTTGCTGATTCTGACAATAGCAGTGAGTCCCAACCTTCGAACTGCCCCGGAGATGAAAGAGTTAACTTTCCATGCCAGGCATGGAATGCTGAGGTCGAGCTCGGTTGAGACTCTGTCTGTTGCTGTTTAAACTCAAACCATCAGATCTTTACGAGCTAAACTCACTAAGGTCCTGTGTGGAAGCTGTAAACCTACACTAGCCAACTGGCTACTAAACATAAAAACAGATTTTTTTTTTTTGGTCCCAAAACAAAGACTCAAGTCAGGAGACCCAAAAAATGAAAAACCCACTCACCCAAGAAAAAAGGGGGTGAAAACAAAAAGGTGGGGCACCTCCTGAGTGCCAACACTGCCACCGCCCACATCCCAAAAACATAGGTTCTGAGAGGGGAAGGCAGGGGGGGAGGTCAGAATACAGCAAGACTCCATTAGAAGAAACAACATTACTAAGGTGAGTAATTTTTTCTTCAAACAACATGAAGTCTTGCTGTATTCTGACAATAGCAGACTACTAAGCAGTACCTCCATGGAGGAGGGACAGAACCTACTTAGGAAATAGGCTCTGAAGCACAGCTGTGCCAAACCGAGCATCACTCCTAGCCTGGATATCCAGGGAGTAATGCTTGGTAAAAGTGTGAACTGTTTTCCAGGTAGCTGCTTGACATATCTCTAGAATAGGAATATCCCTGGCAGCAGCCAGGGAAGCAGCTGTACCTCTGGTAGAGTGAGCCCTCAGGCCTGAGGGTGGAACCTTACCCAGTTTTTCATAACAAAATTGAATACAAGAGACAATCCACCTGGCAATGGATCTTTTAGTGGCAGGTTTCCCTTTACCAACCTCACCATAAGTGAGAAACAGTTGGGGGGAGTCAAACCTGTGACCCTTGGTACGTCCTATGTAGTAGCTAAGGGCTCTTTTCACATCTAAACTGAGCAGCCTCCTCTCACCAGAGGAGGAATGGTCAGTGAAGTACACAGGAAGAGACACAGATTGGTTAAGGAGGAAATCTGAAACCACCTTAGGCAAAAACTTCCTGTTAGTCCTGAGGACCACCTTATCTCTATGGAAGGAGATAAAATCAGGCTCCACTGACAGGGCTTGTAACTCACTTATGCGTCTGGCAGAGGTGATGGCTACCAGGAACACAGTTTTCCAAGTTAAGTACTTAAGCTCTGCTGAAGACACAGGCTCAAAAGGGGGTTGCATAAGCTGAGCAATGCAAACGTTAAGGTCCCAAGCAGGGGCAGGGTCCCTGAATGGAGGGTTGGTATGAAGCAATCCCTTAAAAAACTTGGAGAATACAGGGTGAGCTGAAAGAGAAGAGGGCTTACCTGTTGGAATGAAAGCAGAAACAGCCGCCAGATGCTCCTTTAGTGTAGCTGGTCCAAGCCCCAAGCTATTCAAATGGACCATAAAATCAAGGTCTGTGGGCAGATCAGCAGACTCTGGGGAAATATGCCTTCCAGAGCACCATATGGAAAATCTTTTCCACTTGGAATTATAAGTAGTCCTGGTGGAAGGTTTCCTAGAAGCCTTCAGAATATCCATTACACCTTGGGAGAGGTGTAAATCAGCAAACTCCAACTCTTCAAGAGCCAGGCCTTGAGATTGAGAGATTTGAGATTCGGGTACCAAACCCTCCCCTGAGCACAGGTTAACAGGTTGTAATTCCTGGGAAGACACAGGGGAAGATGGACTGCTAAGGACAACAGGAGAGGATACCAAGGCTGTCTGGCCCAGTCTGGAGCAATCAGGATCACCGTACAGGGTTGAGACCTGACTTTGACTAGCACTTTGAACAGGAGAGGGAAGGGGAGAAAAGCATACAGGAACTTCCCTTCCCAACTGAGAACTAAGGCATCCAGGGGGACTGAGCCCAACACTGGGGGCCTGCAGCAAAAAAGGGGAAGTTGGTGATTGTCTGGGGCTGCAAAAAGATCTATCTGTGGGGTGCCCCATCTGGAGAATATCACCTCCAAGACCAGGGGATCCAGCGACCATTCGTGATGGCCCTGAGATATCCTGCTGAGAGCATCTGCCAGGACATTGTCCTTGCCTGGGAGGTGTACTGCTGTGAGGGAGGTGTTCAGGGAATAAGCCAGAGACCACAACTTCATTGCTTCGGTGCACAAGGCCATAGACCGAGTGCCTCCTTGCTTGTTGATGTACCACATTGTGGTGGTATTGTCTGTTCTGACCTGAATAACTTTGTTCTGAACAGATTTGGAAAAAGCTTGAAGTGCTAGAAATACTGCTCTGAGTTCCAATAGATTGATGTGAAGCAGAGATTCTTGAGGGGACCACAACCCCTGGGTAGTCAGGTCGCCCAAGTGAGCCCCCACCCCAAGAGGGAGGCATCTGTAGTAAGGATTAAAGAGTGGGACTGAGTGACAAAGGGAACTCCCTGTCTTAGATTGTTCTGATCCTGCCACCACTGTAAGGCCTGGATCAGGGTTCGAGTCACTGGGATCAATTTGATCAGAGGTTCCTTCTTTTGAGACCAAAAGGCTCTCAAATGGAACTGAATGTCCCTCATCTGAAATCTTGCTCCCTGTACCACTGCTGTGGAAGCAGCCATGTGCCCCAGGAGCTGCAGAAAATGCCTTGCTGGTCCAGACACCTGCAGGGTGAATGAGGAGGCCAGTGTGATAAGGGTCCTTGCCCTGTCCAGGGGAAGGAAAGCTCTAGCCTTTTCTGTATCTAGCTCTGCGCCTATGAAGGTGAGGAGCTGAACAGGCTCTAGAACTGACTTTGAAAGGTTCAGAAGGAAACCCAAAGAGGTGAGCAGTTGCTGTGTTATCTGTAGGTGTAACTTGACTTGGTCTGGGGACTGGCCCACTATGAGCCAGTCATCCAGGTATGGGAAGATGGCAATCCTTTGCCTTCTTAGAGAAGCAACTACTACTGCCAGGCAATTTGTGAACACCCTTGGAGCAGAGGTTAGACCGAAGGGCATTGCTCTGAACTGGTAATGGCCTGAGGACAGCTCGAACCTGAGGTACTTTCGATGGGAGCTTCTGATGAGAATATGGAAATAGGCATCCTTGAGGTCCAGGGAAACTAGCCAGTCCCCTGGCCTTAGGGAGAGTAGAATAATTCACAGAGTCACCATTTTGAATTTTGGTTTTAACAGGTGCTTGTTTAAATATCTGAGATCCAGGATGGGCCGCCATTCTCCTGTCTTTTTTGGAGTAAAGAAGTACCTGGAGTACAATCCTTTGCCCTGGCGTAGGGGTGGAACCCTTTCCACAGCTCTGAGAGAGCCAGGAGGAAGAGACACCTCTGCCTCTAGGGCGAAGTGCCTCTGAGGGATTTGCAGGTGGAAAGGATCTGGTTCTCAGCTTTGGGAATTTTTGAAGCGAACCAGTCCCTGGCTTACTTCCAGGACCTACTTGTCTGATGTTAGAGACTCCCAGGCCCGGACAAAGTAAGCCAGCCTGCCCCCTACAGGTAGTGAAGAATTGGCCCTGGCAAACCCATCAGGGTGCCTGCTTGGCAGGGGGTTTTGGCTGAGGGGTGGAAGCAGGTCTGCTTGTACCCCTTCTGCCTCTCCCTCTAAAGAACCCCCTCTGAGCATAGGCAGAAGAGGAGGCCTGGGCTTGGTAAAAAGGCCTATGAAAAGGCCTGCCCCTGGGGTGCTGCCTCTGAGGAGTGGCCTGCCTTTCCTTGGCCTGTGCACTTCTATAGGTGGTCCTATATTCGTCCATTTTCTTCATGTAATTCTCTGTTTGCTCACCAAACAGAGAATTACCCACAACAAGGAAAATCCATGGCCTTAGTCTGGGTATCCTGTGACAGGCTAGTACATCTGAGCCAAGCCATTCTCATGAAGTGCCACAGATGTAGCCATGACTCTAGATGACACATCCTGGAGTCCACTGCAGCATGGAATTGCACCTTGGATGCCTCAATACCATCAGCAGCCACCTGCTTCAGCTCCTTGGCAAGCTGGCCAGGGACCTGTTTTGCTAAAGCCATGACAGTGCCCCGTCTGGATTTTTGATACCTTGCAGTATAGGCCATATAGTTGGCCTGTCTGAGTCCCAAGGATGCTGCCATGTACTGTTTCTTTGCCATGGCATCAATCCTCCTGGAGTCCTTGTCTGGGGGGTGTGAAGCCAAGGGAATATTTGCCTCATCACAGGTTGCAGCCTGCACTATCCCAACATGGCTGCATTGTTGTGTAAGGAACTCCGTATCAGAGCCTGACAATGTATACCTCTTGTCCATTCTTTTATCCACAGGAGGTATTGTATTAGGAGTCTTTAAAATCTTAAATGTCTGTTTCCCAAAAGATTTGTGTAAGGGAATAGACAGTCTCCTAGACTCTGGGATATCCATCATTTCCACAAAGTCAGGCTCCTCCTGGTCATCCACAGCTTCTTCCATAGGAAGCTGGAGGGTTTCAGCCACCTTTTTATAAAACATGAAATGGGAGGGGGGACTCAGAAAGCCTAGGAGGAGACACTCCTGAAGGTCTGTCTGGGGAGATGTCCGGGTCAATGGGCACATCCAGACTTTCAAAACCACATTCACTTTCCTCATACTCCTCTTCTTCCAGTTCATAATACTCCTCTAAATCATACTCTTGAACCGGCCAAACCGAGCGCCTCCCTGATGGTGCCAGTTCGGTCGGAACCAGGGAAAGCGACTGCACAATTTTTATCGCTTTGGCTATTTCTTCAGCGGTTGGAGAAGAAAGTTTTGGATCCTTTCTTGTTCTCTTAGCAGGAACCGACTCCTCAGAATCGGCTCTCCTTTTGCCTGAAGAAGTCTCACCCTGGTCAGAGGGCACTCCTTCTGGTTCGGTTTGAACCGAACCGGGCTGACCATCCGGTTCAGCTGACTTTTTGGCCTCCCTTTTCCTGAGCCTACCAACTCTCTTTTCTAAGGTAGCTGCAGGAAAATTTTTACAAATCTGGCAGTCTGCATTGAGGTAGTCAAACCCCAGACAATAAACACAGGTGGTGTGGGGGTCAGCCTTAGCAAAGACTTCCCACACACACTGCAGAGTTGAAACCCAGTGGGCCGGTTTTCTTTTGGGTTTCTCAGACATTGTGCCAGTCCTAACTAAACTTACCCTTTTAATGGCAATCCGCCAGGCAAGACCCTCTTATCGGTTCCTGACCGTGTTACGGGTCTTGGAAAAAACTGTAATAAATCCGTTTTTTTTAGAACCGATAAGAACCGGTAACCACACTCTAAAAGTACAAATAGAGATTTTTTAACAACTTGATCGGTTCAAACCGAACCGATGAACCGTTTACAAGTTCCACACAGAATAGAAAATAATATAAACCTATCTTGTACTCACAAATACCACAGACAGAGACTGAATCGACAGGTTACGGTTAAAATTCGGTCGAAAACCGAGAAAAGCGGTACTTTAACCGACAAATTGAACCGAGCAGAAGGAGAAATCTCCGGAGCGACTGTTCAGTGAGGCGGAGTAAAGAATCTGATGGTTTGAGTTTAAACAGCAACAGACAGAGTCTCAACTGAGCTCGAGCTCAGCGTTCCATGCCTGGCATGGAAAGTTAACTCTTTCATCTCCGGGGCAGTTCGAAGGTTGGGACTCACTGCTATTGTCAGAATACAGCAAGACTTCATGTTGTTTGAAAGTATGATGATCTTTCTTACTGGTGCCCACTGGGAGCATCTGTATGAGACATCGTATCCTAGGGAGAATGTTCATTTTGAGTAAAATGATAAGCCCCATCCAAGAAACTGGTAAAGTCCTCTATGTGGTCAAATCAACCTGTATATCTTTTAGTATGGGTTTGTAATTTAATCTGTATAAGGTAGCCAGTATTGGACCCACCTTTATGCCCAAGTATGTGAAAGACCCCTATTTGCCCCACTCCACCCACCTGCATGAGCTCAGACTTCTCAAGGTTGATATTATAACCTGAGAATCTGGAGAAGGTAGTGATGACTCAGGTGACCTCTGGGAGTGACAGTGTGGGGTTGGTCAGGAACAAAACGATGTGATCTGCATACAGCAAGATCTTATGAGACTGCTTCCTCCCTTCTCCCACCCCTTCTATTCTTTGGCAGTTCTTTATATACTCTGCTAGGGGTTCTATTACCAGCACAAAGAAAAATGGCGAAGAGGGAGCACCCCTGCCTAGTAACTCTTGAAAGTGAAAGTTCTTCTGACAACCCACCATTTATCAAGATTCTGGCCTTTGGTGCTGCATATAGCATTTGAACATATTTTAATAACCCTTCCCCCAATCTGAATTTCTCCAAAGTTTTGTACAGGTAGGCTCACTCCACCCTATTGAAGACTTTCTCAGCATCCACGGAGAGCACGAATGCTTCCTCCGAACACCAAGAACCCCTGTTCCCACCTCGCTGAGGGCATCCACCCGCTGATTGGAAGCTCCTGCCATGTGGATGGCCAGGAGATCCGCCTCCAGGCTGTGCATGAGGGTACAGACATGGAGTGCTTCCTAGCACAAAAGCAGGGAGTGCGTCCTGCCCTGTTTGTTGACTCAGTACATGGTCATGGTATTGTTCATTTGGACTTGGACCACTTGACCCCGAATGCGTGCAGCAAATGCAGTCAGCACTAGCCAAAACTGCTCGGAGCTCCAGCAGGTTGATGTGGCATCGGGACTCCCCAGGGGTCCCAGAGCCTGTGGATTCTGTGTTCCCCCAGGTGGGCACCCCAGCCCATAAGAGAGGCATCCGTCATCAGGATGACCAACAGCTCTGAGCAGACAAATGGGATCTCTTCCTGCAGATGTGCTGGGACCAGCCACCACTGGATGGCTTCCCACATCTGCTGGGTCACCATGACCTGCTGGTCGAAGTGCCCCTTGCCCTGAGACCACTGTCTGGCCAGCTACCACTGCAGGGAGTGCATTTTCCAGCGGGCCCAACGGACCACCCTGGTATAGGCCGCCATTTAGCACAGCAGGCACATGAAGTCCCAGGCAGGGCGCAACTGTCCAACCTGAAATGATCGGGTAAAGGAGAAGAGAGCCTCCACCCTGTCTGCTGGGAGCCAGACTCTGGCTCTGCATGAGTAGAGCTCCGCCATGATGAAGTTGATCATCTGCAAGGGCACAAGTTCCGACTTTGCCTTGTTGACCAGAAGGCCAAGTCTGACAGAAGTCTGAAGGGCTAGATTTCTGGACCGCTCCACCTTCTGCCTGGAAGGACCTACCATCGGCCAGTCATCCAGGTAGGGGTAAACCTGGAACCCTTGGTGCCTCAAGTAAGCTGCCACCACTGCTATGCACTTGGTAAAGCCCCTGAGGGCCTAGGAGAGGCCAAAGAGCATGGCCTGGAACTTGTAGAGGGTTCCCTCAGCTCGGACTCGGAGGAAACTTCAGTGATATGGACGGATCGGGATGTGAAAGAATGCGTCCTGAAGATCCAAGGAGGGGAGCAAAACCTTATGTTTTGCTCTAGAGGTGGTATAATCTGAGACAGAGTTACCATCCTGAAGGTGTGCGACCTGAGGAATTTGTTCAGGTTGCGCAGATCTAGAATGGGGTGCCAGCCCCCCACCCACTCTGGCACCAGTAACCACAAAGCTGGGCTATGTCATCTCTGGGACCTGAAAGCATGTCTGTGGAAGCCAAGTCCTCCTGTGGGGCACGGGCTTGGCAGGGAGAGTACTGCTTGAACTCTAGAGGCAGACCCTGACCCACAACTTCTAGAATCCACCTGTCTGTGGTGACAGTGGACCACGCAGAAAGGAAGTGGCGGAGCTGGCCCCCCAAAGGAGGACCCAGGGGAGATGTAACTGGCACGAGGGAAGCACCCCCATCCCGTCACTGGGCAAGCTTGAAAGAAGAAGGAGGAGGAGGGCCCAGCTGAAGGGCCACTGGAGCCTTTCCCTCCTGGCTTATGTACAGCCAAGACCACTGACTTAGGCCAAGGTCGCCAAGCCTGAGCCTGCTGACCAGCCAGCTGCTGAGCTGAGTTGGCCGCAGGAGTGGAGGGGAACCGAAAGGGCTTCCGTTTCTGATGCTGCTTGGAGCCCTTGGGGTACTTCTGGAAAGATGTCACTGAGTCCAAGATGGCACTGGACTTCTCGATGCGTGTGAGGTGACCCTTGACCCCAGGCCCAAACAAGCCAGTGCTCAGGAAAGGAACATCTGCCAGCTTGTACTGACTATCCGCCATGAAGATTGAGATCCTCAGTCAAGCCCTGCGACGCATGGCCACTGAGGCCACTACATTGCGGGCACAGGAGTCCACAATGTCCATGGCAGTCTGGAGCTGTGGCCGGCCCTGGTCCCAGACCTGTTTGACCATGGCCTGAAGGTCTGCAGACAGATGAGGAAGCACCCTATCCAAGGCGCCCAGCAGGGCATGGGAGAAGTGGGCCATGAGGAGGGCCAAGCTCGCCTGGTGAAGGCCAAGCAAGGAGGCAGCATAGACCTTTTTAGCCACGTGGTCTAACATCTTGGACTCCTTATCAGGTGGCTTGTCAACATCCATGGTGTTGCTGGAGTGCCAGAACACAGAGTCAGCCACCAGCCCCACGGCTGAGGGGTGCTCTGTGCATCCTGACAGGGAACCGTTAGGCACTGCATACCTGTGGGCCATCCGGGCAGAAGGCACAGGGCAGGCAGCGGGGTGCTGCCAGAGCTCCAGGGCAGGGCCAAGAATGGCTTCTGCCACCGGGAGAGTCTTCCCGGACGAGGATCCGTGTTAACAGGTAACGAGTCCATTTCTGGATGGGCTCCATCTTCATAACAGTCGACTCAGAGATCAAACAAAGGAGGCCCATGCAAGAGGATGGACCTTCGTCCATTGAGAGATCTCCCACAGACTCCATGTCGACTGGACGGGAGTGCAGGAAGGAACCCTCGGACTCCAAAGAGTCGTCAAAGAGCGGTCAGTCACTGGAGTCCCCACTGACCCTCCGCAGACAGTCAGGGGTGACTGTGACTGACAGCCAATGGGGAAGCCACTTGGCCAGCTGAGACTCCTTAGTCGGAGCATCGACTGTCGGCTGTTTGGGCAGTGGTTCCACAACAAATCGTCAGAGAAGCCCAAGTCGGGAATGTTTTAATTGGTTCCATCAGTTCCTCAGTGAAGTCAGCGTCTGCCTTTTGGGCGACAGCCAAGTGATGGCCGGCGTAGAAACCAGCGTTGGTTTGGCACCCGTAAACACCAGTTGTTGCCACACCAAATCCTTGTAGCACTGACGCAACTTGCGCGAAAGCCTCATCTCACCCGAGGATGAGGACAAAGAATAGCAGCAGTGCCGCTTCCCGTGATGCTGAGAGCAGGAGAGCCGATGATGGCAGGACCAGCTCGACCCACGGGAAAAAGACCAACACATAGGCCTTGGCCGCTGGGAGGACCAGTGGCGAGGTTCGGAGGGAGTCTGCGATTGTCGCGGCTCCTGGTCAGGGTCAGGGACCAGAGGTGGCAGGTCAGCGGACTGATCCGTCCCTCCAACAGTCTGCATCAGGACCAGGGTCCTAGACAAGGAAGTATCAGCCTCTTCGGTCGACAACTGGTCGGTCACCTTGAGAAAAATCTTAGCTGGGATGTCGACCAGTGTCTTGGCAGACAGGCTCGGCTAGGTTAGTGTGGAGTCAGCAGCCAAGGCCGAGGATTTGACCAAAGCCAAATTCGGAGAAGCACAGGAATCGGAGACCCTCGACCGAGACCGCTCTGGATCCCACGACTGACAACGAGTCTTTTCTTTCTTAGACTCTTTTTTAGATTTAGATTTGCCAGTGGGTCCCTGACCAAAGGTTGGCAGGGACTAGCACAATTCCTTGAAGGAACCCGTAAAAGTCAAGCTCAGCTGAAGTGGCATGAAGGCAGAAGCCGAGGAGGACTGGACCGCGGCCTGGGCTGCCTCCTTTTCAAAGGCTGCCAGTTGCTCAGCGGACCCCATAGCCACGGAGATCACCCAATGGGCATCCTGGTTCAATTTGGCTACTACATCTAAATCATCCCATTCCAAGGCAAAAACATGGGACTTCAGAGGAGCTGACTTTGATAAGATGTCCAACAGAGTTAAGCTAGCCCTGGCAAAAAGAAACACAGGTGAGGAGGTACAGGCAAAGTGGGCAAGCATTAAGGATACAATACTTGAAGCAACATCCCATTGTGTTAGACAGAAAAGGAAGTGCAAAAGAAGAAGGAAACCACTTTGGTTCTCAAATACAGTAGCAGAAAAGGTCAGAGCCAAAAGGCTGGCCTTGCAAAATATAAGGGAACACAGCGGGATGAAGATAGGAGGCATACCAAACTGCCCTAAGGGAAGCAGGTAAGGCAGTAAGGCAGGCAAAGTCCCAAACTGAGGAAACACTAGCACGAACAGTAAAAGAAGGTGACAAGACTTTCTATAGATACATTAGTGAAAGGAGAAAGTCCAGAGGGGTATGCTAAGCTTAATGGAGAAAAGGGAGCATGTGAGGAGGAGGACCCTGTAAAGGCATCTATCCTGAATAGATACTTTGCTCAGTATTTACTGAAGAGAAGGTGGGCAGGGCCCACAGCTCAGCATCATGGACACAGGGGGAGGGAGGTGAGCACTCACTCCCTTCACAAAAGAAAGGGTCCTACAAGAGCTTGCTAAGCTCAGGTGGATAAGGCAATGGGACCTGATGGCATACATCCCAGGGTACTTAAGGAGCTAAAGGAGGAACTAGCAGAGCCATTAGCAGAATTGTTTAGTGAGTCTCTGAGCACAGGAGAGGTCCCAGAAGACTGGAGAAGGGCTCATGTGATCCCACCCACAAGAGTGGTAGCAGGGAGGAGGCGGGGAACTACAGACCGCGCCAGTCTTACCTCAGTAGTGGCAAGATTATGGAGGCACCCTTAAGGAAAGGATAGTGCAACACCTGGAATCCATAGGGGCACAGGATCCAAGACAGCATGGGTTTACAAAGGAAGGTCCTGTCAAACTAATCTCATAGATTTCTTTGACTGGGTAACCAGAGTGGTGGACCAAGGGGAGCAGTTGATGTCGCCTACCTTGACTTCAGCAAAGCTTTGACACTGTTCCACATAGAAGATTGATAAATAAGCTACGAGGGCTCGGGTGGGTCAGAAGTTGGTCAACTGGGTGGCAAACTGGTTGACTGGCAGAAAACAGAGAGTGGTGGTAAATGGTATACAGTCAGAAGAGATGCAAGTCACAAGTGGGTACCTCAGGGATCAGTCCTGGGGCCAGTCCTATTCAACATCTTCATTAGTGACCTCTGAGATGGACTAGAGGGTAAAGCTTGTCTGTTTGCAGATGACACCAAGATCTGCAACAGAGTAGATGATCCAGATGGGGTGGGCAGAATGAGAAGAGATCTGGATAAACTGCAGAATGGTCGAGAAGAGTGGCAACTGGGATTTAATGCAAAGAAGTGCAAAATCATGCACATAGGGAAGAGAAACCTGAAGCCACTTGTAGGCTGGGAGGGAGTTGCTAGCAGTCACAAAGGAAGAAAGAGACTTGGCATCATCATCACACTGATGACCTAAAATCATCCAAGCAGACCTCTAAAGCAGTAGGTAAGGCTAGGGGGTGTTAGGGGTGTATTAGTAGGGTATCACAGGTCGTAGAGGGAGGTAATAATCCCTCTGTACAAGACATTAGTTAGGCCCCCATCTGGAGTACTGCGTGCAGTATTGAGGCCACACCTCACAAGGACATTAACCAAATTGAGGCAGTCCAGAGAAGGGCAACCAAAATGGTGCAGGGACTGCATCAGAAGACATATGAGGACAGATTAACGGAGCTCAATATGTATACCCTTGAGCAAGGAGGGAGAGAGGTGATATGATCGAGACATTTAAACACCTTAAGGGCATAAACAAGGTGAAAGAGTCTAACATGTTTAAATATAAGAAAAATAGCAGGACAAGAGGACACAGCATGAGATTAGAGGGAGGCGATTAAGGGGAATGTGAGAATTCTTTCACAGAAAGGGTGGTAGATGCATGGAATGGCTTACCACAAGAAGTGGTGGCTATGAATACAGTGCAGGGCTTCAAACAGGCATGGGATAGGCATAAGAGAGCAATACAAATGACTATGAATAGATAGGTCACTGACAGAGAAAAGGCCGATGGCACATTTATAAGGTAGAAAAAGAAATGGGCAGACTGGATGGGCCTTGCGGTCCTTATCTGCCGTCAACTTCTATGTTTCTATGTTTCCTTGGATTTGACTGGCAGGTTCCACTGCACCGGGCAGGCCCAGTTTCAGGCGGGTGAGATGATCCTCCAGGACAGAAGAATGAAACAAGTGGCAAAGGTCACAGGCCTGGTGATCGTGGTCATGCCCCAGGTAGTAGACTCACGTGGCGTGTGGGTCAGTCCTGGACATCTTCTGCTCACAAGGGAACCGGCAGAACCCAGAAGCAAACTTATTATCGATCGCATTCGCGATCAAAGATCCAGTTGAAGTCAAACTCGTGAGAGTTGGTATGGAAGTAATTCCTAAGAATTTAAGTGCCAGGGCCTACTCAATGCAGGAGTGGTGAAGAGGGAACCTGCTTCTTCCAGAGGAAAGGAAGATCTGGCGTCATAGGATGGAGCCGTGGGACTTACCACCTGGTGGGTGGAAGGAGCCAGCTTGAAGACTTTCCAGCACATCCTAAAAGGAAAGGACACTGCCAAGAAGTGTGGATAGATCATCATATCCACGTCCCTAGAACTTGTCGGTTTCATGGACTTAATTCCAAAATTGGCTTTATAAGACCGTTTCATTCCGTAACTTCATCAACTTCACTTCTTGAAAGATGGTCCATGGTCATGGTGTTACTAGCCACTTTGTTGACATGGCTTCTAAAATAACTAGTTAGTCTTTAGGTTTACCCTACCTATTGTTAACATTGGATAACAAGATTACTCCTCCCTGTTTGAACCACATCTGTAGAGGTTTCTATGCCTCGGAAACAACGGTTTTTATTCTCCATGTACTTTACATAACTGAATAAAAATAAAGTACAACTTAAACATACAACTTTTTTTGTTACTTATATAAGCACACCCCTATTCGCATAAAGAGAATTTCACAGCTTATAGCAAAACCTTCTATATCATTTCAGAACAGACATTGTTCGCCCACAATATTTGAAACAGCTATTCAATTCATTTATTTACAGCCGAGAAAGCACGATACATGTAAAGAGGAATTCCAGGAGGGCCAGACAAGCCTGCCTTAGAGATCAGGTAGGGAACAGAACTATAGTGTATAATTATTGGTCCTTTTGAAAACATTTATTTATTTATTTAATCTTCGGAAACAACCTTTGAGCAAGAAGTTCATTTACAAAGGTTACACGTTAAATAACAAACTTAAGTAATAGAAATCAACAGCAGGGAACTTATATACAGCCACTACACATTACATAATCAGTCTATTGTTACCTGATCAGCAGTTATCAACATCTAAAGAAGGACTCAATATACTCTACAGCACCCAGAAGTTAAGGATTCATTTCATGTTTCACATTTATTAGGCAAAAATCCATTAAGCAAGAACCTATTTTCAAAGAATCTAGAGTTATACATAAATAATGCAATTTAGTACAAACAATTGATATAAATCTTTTTTAGGAGTAAAAAAGGCTTTTTTCGCAAACCTGTTTTGAAAATATACAAAAGTATTTTGCAGTAAACTGCTCGATTCCACATATGCTCATAGGGATGTGCTTTCACCGCTATAAAACATACAAGATTATTTTTAAGTTGCACTTTTAACATACGGTTGCTCTACAAAAATCAATTTTACAAAAGAAAAAATAGATGGTTACGTAAGCTTGGAGCGGAAACTGTATTAAATGATCTTTTTCCCTGTGCCATAGTACACAGTTTTATGTTCCACAGACATCTTGGCGTTCACGTTCAGAAAGTGGTGACTGTCCTGAAACAACGCTCGCACTAGGTGGATAAAAAAAGAAAACCAACTTACATGTTGGTTTAGTAAGAGGTACCTATGGTGACAGCACAAGGATCCAGATGGCTAACAAAGAATTTATTTTCATGTGAAAATAACGGTACCGGTGTCAGGCTATAAACGCTGAAAGACACTTGTGACAGCACACTTAGCTGGGTTCATGGGAGGGTCCTGCAGGGAGGACGGGAGGCAGAGCTCCTGGTAGATAATGTTTGGAAAGTGGCCGCTCTCCCCATTTATACATTTTAAAAGGCCCAACAAATATTTGCAGTACTCCACTTGTGGCACAAAACAACACTTTTAAGGAAAATGATAGGGGGGAAAAGATGGCATGAAAAATATGGTGCATCTCTGGACCCCTGTTCCTCTAATCAAGAGTCTAAAGCATCAGCCAGCCCATCTGACAGAGCAGTGGCGGGGCTACGGCTCCCAACACTGGTGACACGAGTTTGGGAATGAGTCTGGGTTGTCAAGGTTCGGCTGGAGGGACGAAGGTTAAGCGTTCCAGGGGACACTCTCCTCCTCCACTGAGTGGGTTAAGACTCCTGCTGCACTACCGCCACCTAGACTACAGATGGTGGTGCAGCCGGGAGATCTGGCATGATTGGGGTGGGGAGCTGCGTGGATGCTGGCATAGCATGTATGACATCACCAGATGATGTCACAAGTTTGTACTCAGGGAAGTGTAAGAATAAAATCAGGGAAATGCTGGCCACCATCTGGATGGATGACGCTCTCTGCTCACCAGGGCCACTCCAGGTCCAGTTTTACTCAGGCACCTCCAACTCCCAGCTGTTGCAGGGACAGATATTAATTTTAAACACATTTTACCAGGTAAGCAAGCAGAGTCCAAGAAGGACTAGCTTCCTGTTGCAACCCGTGGGGGGGGGGGTACAGGGGAGAAGTGGGGAAAAGCAGGGATAGCAGTTACAAGGTTGCAACATGCCTACTGCTGAAACTATGAAAACAGGGGCCTTACCACAGAGGGCAAAATCTGTGCAGGTACCAGACAATCAGGGGGAGGTCTCGGTGGGAAGGTATACCTAGGAACAGGACTCCATGGTTGGCAAGGAGTACTGTCGGCAGAGAAAGGGGGGAAAGTCTCAAGCGGCATTCAGGGGTCCTTGATCCTTAAATGTGGGGTTAACAGAAGCTTTAGAGGAAGGTCTGCATCAGTGGACCACTGCTCACTGGTGGCAAAAGGGAAGCAGCATGCAGCCCAATGGCTGAAGGAGTTGGGTGGCAGGAGGCTGGCAGGACACTTGTGCATGTCCAGGGCTGCACCATGAAGACTTCCTGGTGGAGGGGCGTACAGGCAGGAAACCACATCTCCTGGCTGTAAATGAATTCCAGAGTCCAAGCCTGACCTCCACATCCCAGCTTGAGTGTGTAGGTTCCTCACCAGTGGTTCCACAAGAGGAGAAGACATGGACAACCTCTGGCACAAGTCAACTGGATGGTAAGTAAAATCAACTGAAAAGGGAAGGTAGGGTGGGGCAAAAAGAATAAACAGAAAACAGACTGGAGGCAGTTTAGTGGGGCCATCCTCTGCTTTATGGTTCCTCCCTCTTTTCCATCTGTTTTTCCCATCCATCTCCTTCCACGGGAGAGCCGTAGGTTACCATAATTCTCCACTCCATCAATCTGTCATCATCATGTTCCCTGGGAGATCATGAGGCAGTGTTACAGCAGTAGATCATGCCCATCCCACCCGAAGGTGGTCCTGCTAACCAAATCCCCATCACCATAAGCAGCCCCCCACTGCCAATAAAGAGAAAAAAAAAATACAACAAGGGTCGGATTCTCAGTTGCATTTGATGGGTGGCACAGAACTGCTGAGCTGCCACCTGAAACTGAAATACTGAGAGGTGCAAGCACCACAGGTGGAAGAGTCACTTTGCTCACCCACCCTACCATTGAGTGCAGCACAATGCAAATCACCAACCAACAGGTTAGCCAAACTTATTGGGGAGAGTACCTGCTAACACCTCGGTGAGTGGTCACAGATGCTGCTACATACTGTGGTGCCATTTGTCAAAAGCCCAGAACCCCCATAATGTCGTAGCATGACACAGTAAGCAGGAGAACTGGGGATTTTAACCCTCCCCTTGCCCCAGATTCAGGGGATTCAAACTTTTGCATTAAAAATTCCTTCAGCAGTTGACCCAATGACAAGACTACCATTTACTGTGCCAGCGATCTGGGTTTGGAGTGGACTCTGGTCCCTTAAGGCTAGATGGGGAGGGAGAGTGGAGTGTCCCAGGGAGAGCTCTCCTCCCTTGCAAGGACATATACAATGACCCCCCTTTTTGGAGTTCACTGTGCCAAATGACCCACAGAATTGAATTTCTAGAATGAACACTGAAGTGGTCTCTGTGACTATTTTGCCCCCACACTATCCACTGCATATCTGAACTTAAATATTTAGGTTACTTTTCTGTCCATCCCTCCTATGCAAAAAACAGACATACCTATTTGCCTGCGATGAACAACACTAAAACTTTTCTGCTTCTCATCAGCTGCTGATGTGGTGGTCTTCGCACTAGATGGAATGTTCTCAGGAACAGCGAAACTGATCCCATTTGAAAGTGCGGGAGTGGTACCAGTTACATGGGGGATGTCGTCTGTCACTGGCTCTTCCTGCAAGGGTTTGTGATAATCTTCCTCTGATATCCAGCTGTTGCTTTTCTGAAAGAAACAAAGAGGTTTTAAGGATATTACTTGGAGCACAAGGTAGTATGACTGACAACGTTATCTTACTTAGGGCACAGCAGGAATTGAAACTGACACCCGCCTGCTAAATGCAGTTAAGATTTTTTTGCCAAGCAGGTAGAATCCACAATTTAAAGCACTCATCAGGTGCCTTGTCTGTAACCCACTCCAGTGATATGCTAGAGCTGGCTCGCTCAAGCCAGTAGTAATCAGGGGCATCATTTAGAGATCGTGAGGGGTTGCATTTGCGACCCCTACAGTTTGTTTGCGACTCTTGTTACTGCCTGGCTGACCTAGTTTGACTGTCGGGCTCCAATCTGTTCCAACCTTTTTTTTTTTTTAATCTCTGAGTCAGCCTGCTGCCTGTCCCACTGCCTTGCACCCTCCCCCTTTGCCTGGTCCGCTAATTCCGAGCCAATCAGCGTAAAGCACTCTGTAACCCCAACCCCTCCACCACGTAGTTGGTGTGCTTGGCATCTGCAGTCTGCCAAAAATGCAGTCACACCTGTGAGCTGGGGAAGAGAGTGAGGCAGGGACTCTCAGCTTTCAAATGCTGCAGACGTAAACAGTAATTAAAGAAATTATTTCACCTGCAGCAGAGAGAGCAGTCAGACAAAAAAAAAACACTACCTGAGGCAGTGAAGTGTGTCACTCATGAGCTGGGACTGTAGCGGGCATGGTGCAAGTGTGTGTGCACTGAGAGGAGGAGGAGAGGAGTACAGCCATTGTGTCTGCAGCTTGCCACCACCAGCTAGTCTTAGCAGTCGTGATGCACTGGTAGGAGGGGAGAACTTGCTGAGCCAGTGGGTGTTGGACAGTTAAGGACTGAGTCGGGAGGGGGTGGATGATTAAAGAAGTCAAGCCGAGAGATCTGTAACCGCCCACTGCACTATCTGTAGCCTGCCTGGGTGGGAATACCAGACAGGCTGGGTGAGTGTGGCCACCATGGAGAGAGCGTCCGTCGAGCTGATGAGCAGAGAGAGAAAGTCATCAAATGGCAAGCCAGAGAGCTGAGCCGAAGAGCGCACCAAGGCTTTGGGCAGCATGGTGTTGGATGTTACACACACCGTGTGACTCTGCAGCATCAGGACAACAGGTTACACAGGTATGTGGGCCAAGCAACAGGCAGGAGAGAACTGACTGCTTCTTATTTATTTAATAATTGGCCCTTGGAAATCGTCATTATCAGGAAAGGCAGAAGAAGGTATACTGACACAGCCAAAGCTCGTCTCCAGTTACGAGGGAGCCACAGAAGGGCACTATCAGCCCGGCTTTCCAGTTTCAGAGAAATATTGTTCAAATAAGTAAAGTAGAGATAACTAAGATAATCACAGTGTACAAACTAGGCAAATTGTAGTTTGTGCTGGGCTAGTAAAAAGGCTGCAGTGCCAGCTGATTTTTCAAGTCATTAGCCCTGCAGGCTAGTGGCTGTAAAAGTTAGTTTCAGTCCCTGCAAAGGGTAGTAAGATTGACAGCAGTGTTATCTTACTTAGGGCACAGGGTTATATGATCGACAGTAATGTTATCTTACTTGGGGCATAGGGTAGTATGATTGACAACAATGTTATCTTACTTAGGGCACAGGGTAGTATGATTGACAACAATGTTATCTTACTTAAGCCATAGGATAGTATGATTGACAACAATGTTATCTTACTTAGGGCGTAGGGTAGTATGATTGACAACAATGTTACCTTACTTAGGGCACAGGGTAGTATTATCGACAGTAATGTTTTCTTACTTAGGGCGTAGGGTAGTATGATTGACAACAATGTTATCTTACTTAGGACACGGGGTAGTATTATCGACAGTAATGTTATCTTATTTAGGGCATAGGGTACTTTGATCGACAACAATGTTATCTTAGGGCGTAGGGTAGCATGATTGACAACAATGTTATCTTACTTAGGGCGTAAGGTATTATGATTGACAACAACATTATCTTACTTAGGGCATAGGGTAGCATGATTGACAACAACATTATCTTACTCAGGGCTTAGGGTCGGGGTATGCAAATCCCATTGTCCCCTGTCCAAGGTAAGCAAATTTCATAGACGGGCAAGTGCAAAAACAGAGCTAATTTCATTGTAATGAATAGGGGCAAGTAAAAATTCAGCTACATTTATGGCTGGGCAAGTACTAAAAATGTTGATTTGAACACCTCTACATAGGGTAGTAAGACTGACAACAATGTTATCTTACTTAGGGCACAGGGTAATATGTTCAACAACAATGTTATCTTACTTAGGGCATAGGGTAGTATGTTCGACAACAATGTTATCTTACTTAGGGCACAGGGTAGCATGATGAACAACAATTTTATCTTACTTAGGACGTAGAGTAGTATGATTGACAATAATGTTATCGTAGGGTGTAGAGCAGCATGACTGACAACAATGTTATCTTACTTAAGGCACAGGGTAATATGATCAGCAACAATGTTATTTTACTTGTGGAGTAGGGTAGTATGATCAACAGCAATGTTATCTTACTTAAGGTGTAGGGTAGTATGAGCGACAACAATGTTATCTTACTTACGGCACAGGGTAGTATGACTGACAACAATGTTACCTTACTTAGGGCATAGGGTAGCATGATCGACAACAATGTTATCTTACTTATGGCACAGGGTGGTGTGAGTGACAGTAATGTGACCTTACTTAGAGAGCAGGGTAGAATGACTGACAACAGTATGACCTACTTAGGGCACAGGATAGTGGTACTGACAACAAGGAAAAGTTACTCACAATAAAAACATATCTTCTTCTAATGGATTAGTACTGCCGGTCAAACATTTCCATAATCTCTAGCTGATGCATGATGCCTAGGATCTAAGAAAATATATATTTTGGTTTCTTCCAAAGATGCTTCCCCTCACAATGTTGGTCTCAAGCCTCCCGGCATTCCAAAAGCAGATCTTTAAAATGAAAAGGCTGGGGGACTAAGACCCAATTCGAAGACATATTTTAATTTTAGAAATTTAAATTCTAGTTTTTTTTTTAATTTGCTGTACTTTTTCTCCCACAGGTCAGACAGCCCCCATCAGTCTTGCCCCCACACACAATCCCCTCACCCACCTTTTCTGGGACTTACCTACCTCTCTTACATATAATCTGGCTTGCCCCCCTCCAGTGCAGGGCCACCCGCAGGGGGTCCCGGTTCCCCCTGATGGAAACTTGGTCAGTGTGGTTGGAGAGGAGTGCCACAGTTGGCGGTGGGAGGTCTGTGGGGTGGGGTGGACATCCTCCTGCCACACCTGCCAGTCTCGTTCCCCATTTTGTAGGCCCAATGCCTTATGGGACACCAAGAGAACTCACATGACGGCATTCACACACATGCATATATGCATTTCAGAGCTTGCGGCCCCCCTCCCCATATTTTGCAGCTCTGTTTGCATTGCCACCCAGGGGCTGAGTTTATTTTTAGTGGAAGCCTAAAACTTCCATGAGTAGAAATCATTCCAATTTGCTGGAAGTCAAACTATTTCTTGGATGCCACATTTTGAAACTCAATATTTAAGGAAGGAAGCCAGCCTGGTGGCGTGGAGGGTTGAGGCGCTGGATGCCATAACTCGCACCACGCTAGCAACTCGGGTGCGGGAACGGACTCGAGCCGCCAGGGGTCAGCTGGGGAGGGAAAGGATCAAGCATCCGGAGGACTGCTCTCCTCTCCTGGGGTGGGCTGCATTGCCCTACAGTGGCCCCCGATGGAGATTGGGGCACTGCAGGAGTGATGCTAATCAAAGAGTGGAGCAGCGGCAGACATCAGCAAGTAGGTGCACAGACGTCATTTCACATCTGTGCTCCGGGGGCACACAAGAAAAGCCCTGCTCCCTGGATCGGCGACGGCAACCTCCCATGCCCTATTGCCACATACCCAACGCTAGCCTCAACCCACTGGCATTCCTAATCCCCTGTCCTGATCTGGTTCTGGTAAGTAGGGGAGCATCGACCAAGTTAGGTGGGGAGTGTCAGTCCCCAATTTCCCAGTGGGGCGCGCTTCAGGCGGGTGGTAGCGCGGTTGGCGGTGAACGAGGGATGCCTGAGCGAGTTCCAGGGCGGCAGTGACAAAAAGAGTCAACAAAAAATAAATGTATATATATTTTAGGAAGGACCAATTTATGAATATTAAAGGGACACTGTCAGCTTTTTGATAGATTTTTTTTAACCCCCATGATAAACTATACCTGCAGGCATCTGTAACATACCCCTTCCTATATACAGTGCCTGCATGGGTTAAAATGAGCTTTTAGGCAAGTTCTGATAACATTTTCAATATTAACTTTGCAGACTAAATCGCCAGCCACCTGCTCTTCCTGCGCGTGTACATTCAACAGGGCTCCCAAGCACATCTAAACTCGTGCTTGTACAAGTCTGATTTTTTTAAAACGTATAGCAGCAAAAGCAATCTGCCAAAAGCTGATAGTCTCCTGAGTGCCAGAAAGTGAGTGCACTATTTAAATGAGCGCTCTTACATGTTTAATCTGATGTCTGAAATCAAAAGCCGTGAATTCCAGCACACGCATTAACATGTTTAATCTGATGTTTGAAATCAAAAGTCGTGAATCCCGGCATGCACGTTAACACAATTAATCTGATGTTTGAAATCATAAACTGTGAATCCCAGCATGTGCATTTATGCATTTAGTCTGATGTTTGAAATCATAAGCCGTGAATCTTGGCATGTGCATTAACTTGTTTAATCTGATGCTTGAAATCAAAAGTCGTGAATCCCAGCATGCACATTAACACATTTAATCTGATGTTTGAAATCAAAAGCCGAGAACCCCCGGCATGTGCATTAACGTGTTTAATCTGATGTTTGAGATCAAAGGCCATGAATCTGAGCATGTGGGAATTAAACATGTTAAGAGTGCTCAATTTAATAACGCAGTCAGTTTCTGGCAGTCAGGGGCCTATCAGCTTTTGGTAATTGCTTTTGCCGATATACAATCAAAAAAAAAAAATCAAAGTCGTTCATGCACAAATTTAGACGTGCTTTGGAGCCCCATTGAATGTGCACGTGCAGGAGGAGTGAATGGCCAAGGATTTAGTCAGGATGAGTTAATTTCGAAAATGTTACCAAAACTTGCCTAAAAGCTCACCTTTACTCATTCAGGCACTGTACATATAGGAAGGGAACAGTTACAGATGTCTGCAGATATAGATTTTCATGGGGTAAAAAAATCTATCAAAGAGCTGACAATGTGCCTTTAATATCAATATTAGTGGTAAAAATAAAATTTCTTTTAGAAAATCCATCATTTTTGATTTCAATGTCTGCAATTTTGGAAGCCATCTAATTTTTTGTTTTACATTTGGAAGCCAGTGACTTGCTCCCCTGTTATTTTAGAAAATGTTGCCTTATTTTTGGAAGTAAAATACTCCCAAAAGGGAGTTAACTGAATCCCTGCTGCCACCACCACCTGTGGTCACCCAGTCGGTAGCAGCACAGCAGAGTCCAGTAACCCTCCTTCCCCAAGGTGGAGCCTCTGGGATGCTCAGCTCACCTCATCTCCCCCGGCCGGCCCTCTGACGACTTGGGACTCTAAGAAACCAGGTCATCAGCATCGTGAGTGGTAATCCCACTGCTGCACGGCGGGCCAGCCAGTGTAAACATTTTACACAGACAGAACAAGAACAGTAAGTAAGAGCTCAAGCACTACAAATACTGACTCTTCAGAACCCAATCACTCTACCCTAAACAGGGGAGACGAGGAAGGGTAGTCTGACTGGCAGTGCTAATCCATTAGAAGCAAAGATGTCACTAAGGTGACTAACTTTTCCTTCTAACTACATGAACCAGAACTGCCGTTAAACTTGTGCAGACTTCAGGCAGTACCCTGGGTTGGAGGGTTCTCAGATTTTCTGTGACTAGGTTCTGAAGAACAGAAATCCCAAACCTAGCATTTTGTCCATGTGTACAGGCAACAGTGCGATGTAAATGTGTGGTGTATGGACCAGATGGCCGCTTTACAAATTTCTGTTAGTGTGACATTACATCTAGCTGCCACGGACGCTACTGTACTCTGAGAAGAATGGGCTTTAATACCATCTGCAGGTTCTTTCCCTGCCATAGTATAGCAAAATGAAGCAATGCTTTCCACCTCAATATGGTCTGCTTAGAAGCTAGGTGTCCCTTCGACACCTCACTCAAGGCAATAAACAGCTGTTTGTATTATTCCTGATCTCCTCGGTGCTAGTCTTGCGAAACACTGAGCTCTTTTTATATCCAATGAGTTCTTCCTCCCCTCTGTTGGCATGTGGCCTTGGGAAATAACGTGGCAAGGTGCCTTGAATATGCCTGAATAAAACATAATTTTGACACTGCCTTTGGGAGAAGTTAAACATTTGTAATTGTAACATCACTTTCTCTTTGTGTAAACACATTAGCCCGGGTGCTAGTGTGCAGCATGCCTGGAGTCGCAGCTCTGATGTTCCAATGCAGTTTTGTGGCATTTTAACACTTGTTTTAAGATATAAATCACATTAGTAGCTTCAGCACGTGCCCTTCTTTCATTCCCTATGAAAATACTGTGGGTGGGGGGGCTTGAAAAAGTACAACTTGTTCATGCACAAGTTTTTCAGATGCTCGCGGGGCCATGATATATTGCTGTGTGTTCCTGCCACATCAGTAACGTGCAGAGGAAGACATCTGCCAGACTTCAAGCAAGCTATCAGGTAAAGGCTAAGCCCAAATGAAACTTTATTTTAGATGAAAATAGTACAAAAATGCCATTATAAGGCAGTTTGGGGACTCGGGAGCATACATGGCATATAGATGCTTAGAGGTACACTGCACTCACCAGGTTAAAAAAAGGAAACTCTGGCAGTGTCCCTTTAAATGAAACAAATAATCCAAAATCTGTACAATATCTGCACTGACTACTGAAAAGGAACTGATTCCACACTAGACAGAAACTATTTTCCATTTTAAACTACAACTTTTCCTTGTGGCTGGCTTTCCGACCACCTTAAGGACATTTCATAACCTGAGTGGTAAATTATCAGTAAACTCTATCCTCTCAGGAAACCTGTTTTTAGATAAAGAGATTCTACATTTGGATCTGTCACCTGGCTCACTGAGATAGTCAGAAGATCTCAACACAGGTGCAAGAGTGCGAGAAGTCTTTTGGGACACCTATAGTAAGAGAGAGAACCATGGGGGTCTGGACCAGTCTTGTGCCAGCAGGATCATGGTACCATATCCCCCCTTCCCCACCACACTTTCAGTTTCTGGATCAGAGGGAAAGGTGACAAAGCTTGAAGAAACCTGTTGCCCAGACACATACTGAAAACATATTTTTGGGATTGTTCCCAAGATGTGGTTCTGCAGCAGAAAAGTGGCATCCCCCCCCCCCCACCGTGATACCAAAAGATGCATCTCTGGAGCACCCATGTAGGAAAACAAATGTAATACTGTTTTAGGGACCACTTGTGTATCACATGACCCATCCAGCTAAGTAGCCTACCAGTACAGTTTCCCTTCCTGAAACATGGACTGCAAAAACCTATACAGAGAGTGTAGGCCAGATCCCAAATTAAAATGTTCAGGGCTTTCTTTCATAGTTTAGAGGATCTCGCAGCACTTTGTTGTTTATTCAGTACATTGTGGTGGTACTGCCTGTTCTGAGCTACAAGACTTGGTTTCTGACTACTGCGAAGACGGACTTTGGGGACAGATACACAGCTCTGAGATCCAGTGTGTAGAGAAAAAAATGAGTGCTCACCACATCGAGAACTGGCTTTTGCTGAAAAAGTGCTCTTACGTCTAATATTGGTGCAGTTCTATTCTTATTACTAGGCCAGAAATGCCAAAACAGTGGAAGCTCAGCCAGGTAATTTACCCATATCTCACAATGCATAATGCGTAGAGAGGCTCTGTCAAGAGTCCCGCCTCTATTCTCAAGATGCAATTTATACACAGTTCACTTAAAGGCAGTATCATAATTTCAGTGCAACATAAACCAGAGGCAATCTTCAATAACTACACCATGTAAACTAAAGTGAAAGGTGATGCTAAAAACGAATATCAAAAATTTCAAACACTGAATAATTTATTTATTTTATTTATTACATTTTGATAACCAGGTAGGCCCACTGAGCCCTGAAGGTCCCTTTTTCAGGGGCAACCCGGAGAGACATTACATGGAGCTGTACATGCAGAGAATAGATTACAGAGAATATACATGTCAATAGGTAGATTACAGTCATTTAAGGCATCGATACCAAGCTTATGTCTTAGGTGTTAATTATTATGAAACCAAGCTGAATCCCTAGGGCGAAGGTTACCTAACGGGTTTCGAGGCAATCTGAAAAAAGGATGTACAAGTGCGGGGTTTAGAAGACTGTGGGGGTGGGACTTTCAGGTGTTCGGACAGTGGCATGTGCTGGCATCAAGCATGTGGGCCTTGAGCATATCTGAATATTTTTTATCTCTTGCTTTCTGTTGCTTTATGTGACCTCATTTATTCTCTATTTCAGTTAATGTTTCTCCATGTCATGTTCATACCTGGATGTCGTGGATCCTCTCACCATGCTAGACGCGGAAAAGGACTGAAATAGAGAATAAATGAGGTCACATAAAGCAACAGAAAGCAAGAGATAAAAAATATTCAGATATGCAGGATCGTTAATAAACATTAACATTAAAAGGAAAGAATTATACATACTATTAATTTGGATGAAGGCATCTCTTGATAAAGCCAAGACACTTGGTGAAACATTGAGGCTTGCCAATATTTAAATAAAGAAGAAATTTTGAAATTGAGAAAGACTGTCTATGGAACTGAATTTGTAAAGTGCCACCATTTTTGACACTCTGTAATACAGTACACGCTCATACTTGTAGCGGTCGAGCCAGGCTTGCACCTCTTGTATTTTTGGCCTGAGACTGCAGACATTCATGTGTGCGATCCTCAGGCCCTTGGTGGATATCCAATGAGGGTTCTGTGGGGATGATATTAAGATATTAGCAGTAGTAGGGCCTGGGTTTGGCTGGATATCGCCTGCCAGGAGAAGTAGTGCCACTAGTAGGGCAATGAACTTTTGGCTACTAGCTGGGATTAGGTTACTCCAATCCTCTTTCTTATAAAGTAGAGTGATTCATAGCATATTCCCCTTCTTACTAGCTCATGTGCTGTCAGAAGGGATTGTACACTGGGGAGGGATATGGAGTTATAGAGGTTCGTGAGAAGGGGGTCGTTGTCCGGGGGTTCCCTGCTGTCAGGGTCGCCCCGACCTATGGTCCCATCCACCCAAAGGAGGGACAGTATATACAGTGTTGCCAGGAGCACTCCTCTGTTGGGCAGCTGGGCACCGTGCTTGCTTCTTCCACTCAGCCCAGGGCTGGGCGGGCCGGAATACATGGATCTATCTTCGGGTGACATGTTTGAGGAACAGTGTAGTCCTGGTTTTGTACACTATTTGTCAGTACTGCTCTCTTGGAGAGTCTTCTCTAGGCACCAGTAATGGAGCTAAGGGATTGAAAAACAAGGATTCTGCTGGTGTAAAGCAAGGCTACACACTTTCAGTTTATACAGCAATTATTCCCTAATGTTTCTTACCAGCTTGTAAGTAAATAATTGCTGTACTATATAAGTTACTACACTTATTTTAGGGTAAACGCTCTCCCTGACTATAGCCCTCACCTACTACTGCTTAGGGCTGCAGAAGCATGCAATATCTTGTTCTATTGTCAAGGAATGCTGTACACTTTCAGGCTGCACTGCTATTACTGCTTCATTCAATTTGCTAGAGATGTTAGCAATAAGCCCTGTGCTATGATAGTTTCTACTCTTACTAAGTGGCACCCTTTAATTCTGCAATTAACAAGCTCAGTCTCCTGTCCTCTACCTTTACTGGAACCAGTTGTAGAAGTCAGCAGTTACCACATGTATCCAACCTCCGTACGTTTCTGAGTATGCAGGCACTAGAAGCATTGCGTATATTTAACATACACTCCTGTTTAACTATGCTATAGCAATTTTTACACTTAGTACTGGACGATTTTAGTTTCTGTTTCGGCAGGCTCTGTCACCTGTGGGAGATACCAGTTTTAGATACTTGGGTAGTTTTGCACAGTCACCCTCTGCCTCCAGCCCCCAAGGTGCAAGGACTGATTTGAGCCCTGCTTATAGGGAGGTTCTTCGGTGCTAGTGGGAGTGGCCACTGAGCATTTAAGGGAGGAGGGAGGAGGGAACAGGGCGGGTGGGCGGGAGAAAAATACTCTCCCATTTCACTGTTCCACTTGGCACCGAGTTCTACAGTCCACAATACAGTCTCTGGTATTGCCTTTCTTTTTGTTTTAAAAAGACAATATGGTTCAACGACTGCACATGCCTGCTTCAGGCAGGGATGAACTCTTGGCTTTTTTTGAGGGAGGTCTGCCTGGCTCTGGACTGTGAGCCGGCACCTCTACCTCCAGCGGTCTCTTAGGTGCGGGGACTCACTTATGCCGAGGTCGCCCTCACCACCCCTGATTTGGCTTGTAGATTCCTTCTATAATATAACATTTAAAGCTCATTATAAAATGGCAAGAAACTTTCCTGGACTCTGATTGGTCAGTGTGTCCCTGACACAGTGAGGTTATTCCAGCACAACCTCACTGTATTCTTCATTATACTGACTTGTCACATCTTCTCTTAACCCTGGAAGGGCTGTAATTCCTATACATTCTAATTCTGTTGGCAGCCTAACGGTTAAGAAACAAAGATATATTGCCACACTAAAAATCTACTAAAAACATTTTTAAAATTGTTTTTTATTTTGTATGACAATGAACCATTGCATAATAGCAATAATGCACGGGTGTGGGTTGTGCTGGGATAACCTCACTTCTGGGATGTTGGACACAATCAGCCTGTGGCCTCGTGCCCAACCACCCAGGCATGAGGTTATCCCAGCACAACCCACACCGTGTCATGTACTATTGCTTAATTAAGCTCACTTCTGTTAAAAATACATTTCTTTTCAAAGTCTGAGGAAATTCGGAAAGCATACCCACTTATGTTTGCTACAGCTTTCAAGGTCTGTGTTGGAATTTACATTTTTTTTATTAATATACTCCAGAATACCATCACTTGCAAGAACAGGACACTGGAATGGACATGTCGTTTGCACCAAATATACACAAACCTTTACACAGGTTTATGAGAACTGGAATATGTAAGTAGATCTGAAAGTAACATTCTTTGATAAGCTCTCTCTTTGGCACAGGTTTATTGAGGATGCCATTGTCTTGTGACGGGTTGGGGGTAGACAACAAGAACTACTGGAATTTGTCAGAGATTTGGAAGCGAGTAATCCAAACCTCAAATTTTCAATGGAATGTAGTCTAGAGGAGATACATTTTTTGGAATTAAAAATCAAGAAAAGTTGGGAGACTTCCGGTTATGTCACCTAGATGGTAGCAGCCTAAGGGAACAAGCTCCGAACTCCCCAACTATATAAAAGTTAATTTTTACCTCATCTGGGTAGTAAAGTTCTGAAGTCGACAATCGGGGTCTGTTTTAATGTCAGCGAAACAATCAAGCCGAAAAGATCGAGGCAAGACCAGAAAAGCAGTAAACTAAAGCAGCTTACTCTCCACAAAGGTATGGAAGGCCTAGCAACCAAGACGAAAGTGCGGTCCCCCTCGGTATCATCGATCAACTTTGATGAGGATGACTCCCAGGATAAGGTACCAATGGAAACTGCAGTGGCCAAAATCCTAAAATCTGTACAAAAGATCGAAACATCGATCGCAGATCTCAAAATGGAAGTTAAAAATATAAACAGGAGGGTCGAGGGAGTAGAAACGAGAGTGAGACAGACTTCAGAGAGACAAGATGCATCGGACAGATTGATTATTCACCTCCTACACAGAGAAAGGCAAATGCATACCCGACTGGAAGATTCAGAAAACAGAGCATGGCGAAACAATTTTCGAATTTATGGGATTAAGGAAGGAGAAGAGGAGGGTTATCCCTCTACAGCAGATTTTATCCAACATGTGCTGAGATCGATAATAACTATACCTTCAGACTACTTCCTCACAATCGAGAGGGCTCACAGAGCTTTAGGGCCTAAGCCGACTAAAAAGAATACCACACCACGATCCTGGGTAGTGAGAATGTTGAATTTCCAATAGAAAGTCTATATCCTAAAAGAAGCCTGGAGAGTAAAAAACCTCACATTTGCAGGCGGACAAGTGTTTCTCGACCAAGATTTTTCTACGGAGCTGCAATATCGCCAGAAACAAGTCAGAGCAGTCATAAGAGAACTAAAGGAAAAACATCAAATCAAAGCACAGATTAATTACCCAGCAAAACTGAAAATATTTACAGGATCCTCATTTAAAGTATTCCCGACCTTGGCAGATGCGGTTCCATTTTTGAAGGAGCGACAAACTGTGATTCCGAATCTGGATTGTGACCTCCTGGAGCAAAAACTGATAGAAGGGGCACGGGGCCTGGTGAATTGGGGGGAAAAAAAGAGAGGCCCCACTTGGTCGTGGCCCAAGTATCTGATGCCAGATCTCATGAGGATGCTTAACACGATAGATGGTCAAGAAATAGAAAAATGAATAGATGAGTGAGAAAGACGTCTACAAGTAAAAGCAGATTCAAGAGGACTTAGAGACGAGAGCCAAAGGAACTTTCTGAAGGACGTGATAACGAAGGGATTGGACTTGGAAGAAGCTTTCGGGGGAATTAATGTAACACAGATTATTCCTTGAAGGACTTCAGATACTCTAGTAAATTACTTAATAATGGTATGAGGTAATATCATGCTAGAATGTAAAGTCAGTTGGGAGGGGCACTAATGTTGGGCTGCTGCTGCTAACTCACTCTTTGCTAAACATTTTTGGGCTGACAGTGTTAATACTGGGGGACTGCTGCCGTTGATTGTAACATCTGGAGCGAATCCCTCATTAAGGGATAGGCGGGGCAGTGGCCTAGCGAGCCCGACCATACAGGCTACTGGGAAAACAAAAAAAGCAGCAGCTGAAATGAGCAGTAGCACCTAGGAAGTATAAAGAAGGGGATTGATTTAAGAAGAGAGGCAAGCTCTACGAAGCAGCTGCCTTGGTGTTAGAGAGTTATATAAAGTTGATATATGTTAAACAATGGTTAGTTAATGGTTTAGCAAGTTTACATGTTAAAGCAGAATGGAGTTCTACGAGAAATATACAAAGGGGATTGAGAAAGTGGAAAGGGACAAATCAAGATAATGGTTAACCTAAAAATAACAACATACAATGTTAAAGGAATACATGCCCCGGTTAAACGTACGAAAATCTTAACTGAACTAAAACGACTGGGATGCGATGTGGCTCTTATTCAAGAAACGCATCTAAGGGAAATAGAGGGTTTGAAATTAAGACGGTCGTGGGTGGGAGAGGTGTATGCCTTGCCAAGTAGAGATAGGAGGAAGGCTGGAGTGGCAATTCTGGTGAAAAGAGGGTGCCCCTAGTGGTTAACCGGATTGACACAGATGAGGAAGGGAGGTATGTCAGAATATCTGGCACTGTCATAGATGTCCCTTTCCACATTATGAATCTCTATGCCCCAAATGTCAAGGGGGACACTTTCTTTAAAGAAACTCTGGACTAACTGATAATACTGCCACAAGGACGAGTACTGATAGGAGGGGATTTTAACTGTGTGCCATGCCCATTCCAAGACAGATCATCAGGTTGCACCCAGACAAATAGAAAAGCGACAAAATGGCTTAAGTGTTTGCTAAGAAGATTAGACTTAGTTGATGTGTAGCGATCATGCTTCCCCAAGACACGGGACCATACTTACTATTCGACAGTTCAGAGGTCATATTCTAGGATCGACTTATTTCTCCTTCAGAAATCATGCATGTATATGGCCTCTGGATCTCGAATACACTCAATCACAAACTCAGACCATGCTCTAGTTGAGATCGTCCTGATGGTGGAACAGGAAACAAGGCACCCTATATGGAGACTGAATGTCTCTCTATTGACAGACAAGTCCATAATTAAAATGACAGAAGATAGATTTAAAGAGATTTTTTATGTAGAAGAGAATAAAGATTGCCAACCTGTAATCAGATGGGATACAGCAAAAGTAGTAGTAGTAGTTAGGGGTGAATTGATGAGTGTAGCCTCCAGGAATAAGAAGCTGTCCGGTCTTACCCAGGAAAGACTCCTACAAGAGGTTCAACAGAGAGAAATGGAACATAAACAAGACCCGAAAGATGGGGAAAGGTTATGACAACTGGAATTAGCCAGAAAGAAATTAAATGAATATGAGGAAAAACAGGCAGAGAGATGGATAAGATGGCTGGGGTATAAGTACTCGGAGGTGGGACATAGGGCAGCTCATACATTAGCACTTAGATTGAAACAACAGGAAGCAAACCATACAATTAAAAAAATAATAATTGATGAGAAAACAGGAGAGAGACGAAGTAAATCAGCAGAAATTGCACAGGGCCTTAGGAATTTCTATCAGACATTATATACAGAGCAGACAGCTCCAGAGCAGGTAGCAGAAGAAACACATCATTTTCCTAAACAGCTTAAGTTGCAAAAATTAAGTCAAGAAGACAGGGTAGGATTAGGAGCCAAAATTACCCAAGAAGAAGTAGTCCAAGTAATAAGGGAACTGAACCAAGGGAAAGCACTTGGACCAGATGGGTTCAGTAGTGAACTATATACAAAATGTTGCGGAACTATTGCTCCCATCTTGACTGAAGTTTTCAATAACTGTCTGGAAGAACAGGCCCTCCCTCCAACATGGTACTCAGCAATTGTAACAGTAATACTAAAAGAGGGGAAACCAAGGGATAGGTGCGCCTCCTACAGACCCATCTCCCTCCTGAATCAAGATTGTAAAATCTTGACCAAGATTCTGGCTAATAGGTTACAAAAAGTAATCACTAAGTTAATTCATATGGATCAAACGGGGTTCATTCCAGGGAGGCATCTAGCAGACAATGTCCGGAGATTACTGAATGTCATTATGGGAGCGAGGGAATTTAAAGACCAGGGAGTAGCCATTTTCTTAGACACCGAAAAAGCGTTTGACCACCTGAACTGGCAGTTCTTGATCGCTGTTCTGGGGGAGATGGGTCTGGTGGATGAGCTCCTGAACTGGATAAAACTACACTATAATAGACCAACGGCAAGGGTGAAAGTAAACGGGGAGTTATCTACGCAGATCCAGATACAAAGAGGGACGAGACAGGGTTGCCCCCTATCCCCATTACTATTTGCAATCAGCATTGAACCCCTGGCTCATGCCATAAGGAGACATCCTAAGATTACTGGTATAATGGTAGAAGGGGTCTTAAACAAAATATCACTTTATATGTCTAACTCAAAACAGGCCATACCTCACCTTTTGGCCCTGATACAAAAATTTGGCAAAATGTCAGGATACAAAATAAATCAGGAGAAAACTGAAATAAAATTAATTTCGGGAGAGTGGAACCAGGATTTAAAAGACAGTTTACCATTCAAGCATACAAAAAAGCCAATAAGATATTTAGGAATTAAAATTTCATATGACATGAAAGATTTGTACAAAATAAACCATGGGGCCTTAAAAACACAGATCTCGAAAGATGGGGACAGATGGAAACCAATATCGCTAGGGTTTACTCAAAAAATAGACACTATTAGGATAAACATCCTGCCCTGTTAGTTATTTCTTTTTAGTACCCTCCCAATAGATATACCTTGCAAGGATTGGAAAGAATTAGAGAAGGAATTAGCTAACTTCATTTGGGCGGGGAAAAAACCCCGGCTTAAGAAGCAAGTGATGTCAATACCTAAAAAGGAAGGGGAAGGGGGTATGCCACACTAGCTGACATATTATCACGCAGCACAAATGATGCCGCTTTTGAAATTCCTAATACAGGACGAACCTCCAGACTGGGTGGAAATGGAAAGGAAAGCCCATATAAGTATCCCAGTACAAGTTCTCCCATGGACCATAACGAAAGCAAACCTGACTGAGGTCAGGAATGGCTGGACGAGACAAACTCTTGGGGTATGGCTCCAGATCCGACAAAAGTGGGACATGCCTACACCAATATGGTGGAAAGTTCCGCTTGAATATGTACCAACTATAGTGGGAAAGAAGGAATTTGTTTCCCTTGAAGAGTGGACTAGAAAAGGTATATTGATACTAGCCCATTTGGTGGAGGGGGAGGGGGGTGAAACCCTTTATGAAGTTACAACAGGAATCCCAGTTGCAACAGAAGGAATTATTTAGATTTTTGCAATGTAGAAACATAATAGTAGGGGAGATAGGAGTGGCGGAAGTTGCTCGCCCCTTAACTGAAGAGGTAGTTATGATACAAAACAGAATGAATTTAGAAGATACTAAGGGGATAGTAGCACAAATGTATGCTCTATTGTGCCAAGGAGAAGGCAGGATATATAGGGAAAGCATACAAGCAAAACTAGGGTTGCCACCTTTGGATGGGGCAAAAAACGGATCCTAAGCTCCGCCCCTAGCCCCACCCCTTTTCATGACTCATCATGCATTGTTCCTTCTAGAACGCCATTTGCTACATCAATAAAAGACAACACTTAAAGCAGCAGTTCAACAAAAATGTTAAGATAACGTACCGTACTGTACCTGTTAAAGTTACTTTCCTATGTTCTTCCTAGTCATCCATTTACTTACGTATTTATTTATTGACATTGGTTTACCAAATAAACATAAAGAGATAAAATAAATATCATTTACAGATATGATCTGGGGGGGGACAAGGGAAATACTGTAAATAGCACACAACAGTATACATGATATATAATAATACACAAGAAATTGTTTCCTGTAATGTGTACTTTCTATTTTTTTCTGGCTCCATTCCAGTTCATGTCCACAGTACTATTTCAAAGCTAAAGACGTGACCATACTTTTTTCATGAGGAAAAAAAATAATTTAAAACATTTAAAAATGCCTAAATTGTGTTAGAGATGAAAATATTTACCAGCAAATGAAAGTGGAGGACAACTGGCTCTGTTACTGTTACAAAAGGTGGGGGAAGCTGTGCTGATATGCCACTTTAAGATGTAGTGGAAAAGATTAGGTTAAGTAAGTGCTAATGGTGTTAATGGCCATACTTTACACCTCCCAGGCCGATTGCTTTCAAAAACAAAGGGCTATACTGACAACAGAACTTGTTTGTAAGCTGGACATGCAGCTGAAACAATGGATAATATAACAACATTTGTTTCAAAAGTATATGACCACCCAAAATGGCTCAAAAACCTGACCAGCACAGAGCAAAACCGGATTACCCGATAGGGACCATGAAAACCTGATCACCAGGTAAAAAAACCTGACAAGTGGCAACCCTAAGCAAAACGGGAAAAGGAGATGGGGTATAGAATTTCACCGGCAAGATGGGGAGTTATCTGGGAGGGTATACAGAAAACTACTACTCTACAAATTTGGAGAGAATTCAGATGGAAGGTGGGCATTAGATTCTTTAGGGTCCCAACAATCACCAAGCATTATGATGGACAGAGTTCGGACAAATGTTGGAGAGGTTACGAAGAAGTGGGCTCGTACTTCCATATCTTTTGGGGATGTCCAATGTTAGTTGAGTACTGGATTAGGTTGAAAAAAATTATGATGAAAATGAGCTGCACCTACTCCCTCAGTTTGAGAACTTGGTCTTGGGCCTCCCCCCAGTAGAACTCATAAGGAAAGATAGCAGATACCTATACTATATCTGTGTGGCGGTGGCAACAAAAGCAATTACACTAAAGTGGCTTACACAGATTCCACCCTCAGTAGATATATGGGAACATAACATGGAAAGAATCAAACAGTTAGAAGGCATAGTAGCAAAAGTCCAGTTAAAGACAGAAAGGTTTAATGCCAGATGGCTACCCTATTACGAATACATCCAGGGAAAAACCCAGACTCCGGTATTGGACCAATATTTAACATAGGAAAGTGTTGAAGAGGATGAGGGATAGAGATAGGATGAAACGAGACAATAAAACAAGAGGAAGGAAAGTATGACATGAATAGAAATTGTTGAAATGTTGGGGGTATTCTGAAGGCTGGTTTGGGAAGGGGAAATAAATAAAAAAGAGAAAAGGGGAAATTAACTCATAGACACATCCTGCTGAAGGTTATAAAGTTGATTTTATTGTATTAGATAAAATGTTAGTTATTGATAAATTTTAAGTTTGCAATATAAGATATGAGGACATGGTACAAGGAAGGGGAAGACTCCTGTAGATCCAAAGGTTGATTATGGAGGGGAGAAGGAGAGATCCGATGGAGAAAGAGAGAGAGAGCGGATAATGGATCAAAGCTGGAAAAGTTAAAACCTTGGACTCTTCGGGCACTATAAGATAGAGTCAGGAATGATTTAGATATGAAAAAGAGAAATAAATTAACAAGATTTGGAAATGACATAAGAAGACTGTAATGATCACAAAGATGATTTTTGACCTTACTTTCTAAATGTCTTAAGAACTGAAGATGTACTTACCTGTAATGAATAGACTTTGTATCATGATTATTTTAAATAAAAAGTTAAAAAAAAAATCAAGAAAGTTTGTCTGGGAGGAATTGTGACAGACCTCTACAGAAAAAATGTTATCAGACTTACAGTAAATATAGGTTACTCACCCGCAAGCTTAGTTCTAGGAGTGGTTCACAGTTCACATCTACACTTTGGCAGTACCAATGGAACTGGCTGATTCAGGTGACTTCAAGCTAAGCTCCTCCCACCACCAGGGCTCTGTATCCTCCAGCTCCACCCCATGGCATCAGATCTTTTCATGGTAGCAGCAGAGATCCATGTACCACTTGCCAGGGAATGGCAGATGGATTGTGTGCATGTGAACTGAATACCACTCCTAGAACAACAGTTACAGGTGAGTAACCTATATTTCTAAGAGTGTGGATACAGTTCACTATCCACACTTCAGTAAACTCCTAGCAGTTCTCCAAGAGGGGGCAAGGTGCACACCCCTATTTGGCAAGCAGAGATTAGAGAACTGAGGCCCCAAAAGCAGCAACCCGATGTGATATGATGTCGATACTATAAGGGGAGATGGAGGTGTGTGCTTTCCTCCACGTAGCAGCCCTACAGAGCTGTATGGAAATGTCCCTGGAGGCAGCCACCAAGGCAGTGGTATGTGTGGCAGAATGAGCACTAAGCCCTCTGAGAGGCTCCCTACTAGCCAACCTACACTGAAGGTCAATGCAAGATGTAATCTACCTGCAAACTGTCTGCTTAGCTGCCGGTCTGCCACGCACGGCTTCAGCGTATGTAACAAACAGCTGGCAAGTCTCATCAAGAACTGCAGCCGTGCACTCCTTATAATAAGTGAATGCCCTCCGCAGGTCTACAGAGTGGACTCAGTGATCAGTCTCTGAACAGGGATTATTAAAGTATACCAGAAGGTTAATCACCTGGTTAAGGTGAAGCTCTGATACAACCTTTGGAAGGAACTTGTGGTGGGGTGAAGGATGATCTTGTCCTTGTGGAAGATCAGCTAACGGAGAGTCCACCAAGAGCACCTGCAGCTAACTAATTCTTCTGGCTAACATGACAGTCACCAAGAAGGCCATCTGCCACAACAGCTGTGACCGGGGCTGTGGAACCTTAGCAATATGGCTGACTGAAGTTTGAGCTCTGTGCAATCTCTAGTAAAATCGGCGGTAGAAATGCGGTTAACCCAGTGTTCTAAACTCTTAAAGTGCTTGGTTTGGTGGAAAAATCCTCCTGGGTCAGAATGGGCAACCCTAAAAAGGACAAGGCAGTGCCTGAGGGCACAAAAAGTAGAACGGGTGAGGGTCCCCCCGCCACGAGGTCGGCCCAGGGAAAAGCATCAGAGCCACAGGAGGCAGTAGTGAAGGAAACCCTTCAGACCTTGGGGTACAAAATTAATCACCTCATTCAGACGGTGTCAAGTCTTGTCAATAAGTCTGATACTCTTACGAATAGAGTTGTCAGCTTGTAAGTTTCGATGGACTCCATTAAATCCTCCACAGCAGAGATGAGTAAACTGGCTGATGCCACGATTGGTATGGGGCCACCTTAGAGAAAGAAAACATGCATCTCTGTACATGGCTAGAGACACTGGAGAATCAAGCCCGCTTTGCCAATGTCCGGGTTGGTAGGAATGCCTGAAGGATGTGAGGGAGATCATCTGCTCTCTTCATGCAAGGCTGGTTAAAATAGCAGTTTGTTGAAGAAGTGTTCAGTCGCCCGGTGCATATTCAAAAAGCGTACTGGGTGACTCCATGAGGGTATGCCCCATGTACGGCGACACCAACACAGCAAATTATATCCCTGTCGGCAAAATCCAACACTTTGCCAACAGGTCACTATGTTGGTCTGCCTGAGACAGGGACACACTGTCTCCCGGTCCTGCACCCCCGCCCCCGAATCAATTCCAACTGAAGTTGAGAATCCTAAAGATGAGGGGGCGGCCCTGCATGGTTCGGGGCAATGCCCTCGAGCAAAAAAGTGGACTGAGACACAGGAATCATGTAAACCACAACTTGCGGTCTATGTGATTCCTGTCAGAGAGATGCCGATTAACAAAAGGGTTGTCGAACTGGCATCATAAAGCCCTCCATGAGGCAGGCCAGACAACCCAGAAGCACCCCAAGCCATCAATATCGTGATGGATGGAGTAGGAAGCAGAGATTCTTTGCTGGCATTAGCCCGACAAAAGGGTCCCCTATTACAGGATGAGCAGACTGTTCACTTGTATGCAGATCTCAGCTATGCTACCAGACAGAGGAAGAAAAGGTTTGATGGAGTTAAAGTCATGCTTCGTGCAGCAGAGATACCATAAAGAATTGTGTTCCCAGCTTGTCTGAGGATTGTCCACAAAGGGAAAATATTTATCTTTTCAGATCCAAATGATGCACTGAAGTGGGCTCAAAGGAATGCCATAGTACCATCGAACGCTAACCTACGTCAGGAGTCCTCATCTGAGGATGAAGAAACTTGACTTTATATTGCTTAGCTCTTTTATTGCCCTTATCTGGGTTGGCAAGGTGGGTAATTGGCTGGTCCCCAGGTAAGGCATTATGATCGAAATTCTCTTTAATAACTATTATACAGTGGCAAGAAAAAAATCCTGGCCTCTGATTGGTCAGTCTTGGGCTGGACCCATGCTGTTATCCCAGCACATCACGGCTCTAGTCTCAGCCTCACTATGAACCTGGAGATGAGCTTGAGCACCCTGAGCACTTTGACCATTGAGCCTGATTGTGTCATCTGCTCTTAAAAGACAAAAATATTTTTTCCACACAAAAACATCTTTAAAATGATTTTTTTTTATCCTGTATAACAACGAGCCATTGTATAATAGCAATAACGCCTCAAGGGTGTGTGTCGTTTGGGATAACGTCACGCCGCAGTTGTTGGACGCACTCGGCCTGCGGCCTCATGCCCAACCACCTGAGGCATGGCGTTATCCCAGCAAGACACACACCCAGTCGTGCATTATTCCTTTATTGTCTAGTGCCTCTTGCTGATCTGGTGTGGCCTGCCACCTTACAGTACTAGATGTAGCACACTTTGTCATTGTAATGGCATGGATATATACCCTCCTTTCCTCTACTTGGAAGGAGGAGGGCACTTGTGACACTGATTTACACTGTACTTTTGGAATAATTCCATGCAGCTCATGGCCTCTATCATGGCAATTGGAAATGTACATAACATACTAACATACTAAAATGCCAGCAGAATAGGCCTAACGGTCTTTCGTGTCTGCTCGTTTGGTCAGCCCCCACCCTGGGTGCTGACCTTGCTGCCCCCTTTGCCTTCTCTGGCTTCTCCCTTCCCAGTTCCGGATATTCTTGCTGCATTGGATTTTGCTTCCAGAACCCTTCCCCTGTACCTGTCCCACCCCCTCTTGAACCCCTCCACCGCCTCTGCCTCCACCAGCCCCCCAGGCATGGATTCCATGGCCCCACCACCCTCCTCAGTGAAGTAGCAGCCCTCCTTTCTCCCCTGAATCTTCCCTCCAGCTTCCACCCATGCCCTAGTGGCCCCTCCTCCTTCTTTCGAAGCACCCTGACTATTCCTCCCCTATTTACCCTCTTCATGTACCTGAAGACCTCTATCATGTCCACCCGGTCCCTTCTCTCTTCCAATGTGTACATATTTAGCTCTTTGAGCCTCTCCTCATAGGTCCTGTCCCCCAAGCCCCAAATCATTTTGGTTGCCCTCCTCTGGACCCTCTCCAGGAGTTTAATGTCCCTCTAAGTGTGGCCTCCAAAACTGCACGCAGTACTCAAGGTGTGGCCTCACCAAGCAGTTATACAGAGGAGCATCACTTCCTCCTTCTGGAGGTGATCCCCTAGTGATGCATCCCAGCATCCTGTTGGCCTTGGCTGCTGCCTCCTACAAGTCTCAGAGTTGTTCATCTTGACATCCACCACCACCCCAGGTCCCTCTCAGCCATCAAGACTTGTAGCATCCCCCAGGGTGTACACTTGGCCCAGGTTTCTGGCCCCCAGGTGGAGTACCTTGCATTTTCCTGCATTGAATTTCAGCTTCCACTTTCTAGACCATCTTTCTAGAGCCTCCAGGTCCCCCTGTAGGGCCACCCTCCCCTCCTCCTCATCCACCACCGCCCCCAGTTTTGAGTCATCTGCAAAGAGACTCATCTCACTGCCGATTCCTGTCCTTATGTCAGAGACGTAGGCGTTGAACAGGAGGGGCCCAAGGACTGATCCCTGTGGGACCCCATTAATGACCCTCCTTGGGGATGAGACTATCCCGTCAACTACGACCCTCTGTGTCCGGTCCTGAAGCCAATTTCCTATCCATCTGATCATCTGGTTCCCCACCCCCATTTCTCCCAGCGTATCCAACAGGCCCACGTGAGGAACAGAGTCAAATGCCTTGCTATGATTGACTAACTATGATTGTTTTAAACTACTGGGTTACCCCACAAAGATATATCAAAAATAGCACCAATCTATATTACTCGTATGTATTAAGAGATGTGAGGCCCTCAATGAATGTTCACATCTTTCATTTGACTGTTTGGTGCATGAAGTTTGGCTTATGTATGTCACGGTCATAAAACAATAAACACAAAGTTAAAAAAAAAACAATTGTGACATCTCAGATCTGTGCACAGGTTCAAATGGCTTGCATATGAGCACAGCCAGCACCAGTAGTAGGTCAAAAGAAGGTAGTGGTGGCTCACACACCACAGGGGACAAGTGGTCAAGGCCTTTAAAAACGCACCTGACCACCTTCTTCTGGACCACCACTGGCTTACCAACCTATGCCCTGTGCACCTTTAGGGTCACCACTTGTGGGTCTGGCTGAGAGAGGCTCCTTGCCCTGGCATCAGACACAGAATCTCTCCCCTTTAAATGCATAGCATTTGCAAGTCGACTCATTCTGAGAGGCCTTCATAACATGAGGCATGTCTTCTGACAGACTCAAGTCCTGGAATTCTAGCCACACAGAAACCAGGCTGAGAGGTGCAGGGACTGCAGGTATGGGTGCAGGACCGTCCCCTGTTGTCTGCTCAGCAGGTCTGGATGAACAGGCAACCACCACGGAGGACTGCTGCTGAGGTTGAGGAGATTCAGGCACCAGAACTGCCTGGGCCAGTCTGCAGCTAGCAGGATCATCCACCCCTTGTCCTTTCAGGCCTTGATCACCACCTTGTGGATCAAGGGGAAGGGAGGGAAATCGTACACGAGGCCTGGGCCCAGGGCCTCGAGAAGGCATCACCCAACAGTGTCTTAGATTGGGGGACAGGCACAAAACAGCCTCAGTTTTTTGTTCTCCCAGCAGGCAAAGAGGTGCACCACAGAGATGCCTCACTGGGAGAACAAGTGGTTTATTTATTTATTTTTTTTATTTATTCAAGTCTCAGATTACAGACCTTTGAGCTGGGAGCTCATTTGCGAAGGTTCCACGTCAAACAGTAAGCAATCAATAGGTACGTACAGGTTACGTAAGTTTCATTGGTGGTACAAACATGAATATGAGATTCAGGCAAACACTTGGTACATATAGGCAACCATCATAGTTACACAACAAGTTACATAGTTGGTTCAAGTGTGATAATGAGATTCAGACATGACTTTAGGATGTAAATGGATGTAGAGAAAATCAAGGAAGATTGTTCGCTACGCAGGAGGCGGAGGGACCTCCAGAGGAAGGTAACAGGCAATGGGGTGGGGAGAGTGGAGACCAGGCAGGACCAAGGTCCACTGTCAAGGTGGGGTAGTTAGGGGGTAGTAGGGGAGAGGAAAGTTTAGAACCAGAGTGGGGGGGGATGGAGCAGGTGCAAGGGAGTGAAGATAGGGATAGGGGTATGGAGGAAAGGGGGGTGAGGAGGAGAAGGGGGATTGTGGAGGAGAGGGGAGATGACAGCAGACAATGTGAGGCGGGTAAGAGAGACATGGGGAGGATAGAGTAGTAGGTAGGCATCTGGAGTAGGTAACGGCATCTGATTGGTCAGAGATAAGTGCAGGGGCACATAGGTACGTAAGAAGTGCAGGGGGATGACCGGGCAGGCCCTTGATGGAAAACTGGAAACTGGAGTTATATAGGACAGGTGCACCTCATGCGGCTAGTAAGGTGGGTGAGGAGCATCGACTTGAAAGGCCAGATTCTGGATTCAGCAACTAGCCTGCTCGAAAGGGAGTTTAGCAGGTGAGGGGCTCAGTATACAAAAGACTTTTGGCATAAGGAGGCGAATCGGAATGGCACCTTGAAGTAGTTATTGAGTTTTCCTTGTGTTGGACGAGATAGTGCAGAAGGTGTAATCATGTTCTGAACCCGGGGGGTCATGCCAAGGGTAGCCTTTTTATCCAGGAGACCGAGCTGGTAACTAATTCAGTTATCCAGGTCAAGCCAATCCGTACGGGAGTATAGGTCGCATGTATGGGTAAGGCGAGGAACACCCAGGAATAGTCTACTGGCTTTATTGAGAGTAATGGCGATTCTCTTTAGGGTCATAGTTGAGGCCGCACTGTATATAACAAGACTGTAGTCAACCACAGAGAAAACTGAGCTTGTTAAGGCAAGTCTTAGAGTGTCTTCTGTAAGGCAGTGCCTATGCCTGTACAGCTGCCCTAACTTTCTGCCCGCTGATTTAGTGACTTGGTCGATGTGGAGGGAGTACGAAAAGGTGCTGTCCAGTGTGACCCCTAGGTACTTGAAGTTATTAACCATGTCTAGGATATTGCCTTGTTTGTTGCGGATGACAAGTTTGGACGCTTTGAATCTGCTGTGTGTAGAGCCAAACATAGTTTTCATTTTCATATAACTGAGCAGTAATTGCGAGCTTATGAACCAGTCCTCAACTAGTGTGAAGTTATTTTGGATGCATTGTTCAAGAGCTCTAAAGTCCAGATGGCTGGTGAAAATTATGGCATGGTCTGCATATAGGAGAATGCGGTCTTGTCAAGCTTGCGAGAGGCGATTTAAGAAGAGACTGAACAACAGCGGTCAAAGGATGGAACCCTGTGGTACCCCTGTAGTCACATTTAGTGTCGTGGAAACAATGTTACGTATTTTCACTTGTTGGACCCGATCAGAAAGGTAGCTTCTGAACCAACCCTTTGATGTCTCAGATACGGTAGTGGTGCCTAATTGGGCTAGTAGGAGTTCGTGGTTCACCATATCAAAGGCCTTAATGAGGTCAATAAAGGTAGCCCCCACTAAGTGCCCTTGATCTAGGAGTCATGGATGAACCCTGAGAACTCCGCCAGTGTGGTCGTGGTGCTGTGCCATTTCCTAAATCCGTGCTGTGTCCTACACTGGAGCCGATATTTATTTAGGTGATCGACTATGTCATCGTAAACTATTCTTTCTAATGCCTTGGAGATTGGGGGAAGTAAGGAGATTGGCCGGTAATTTGAATGGAGTGTCCTGTCACCATTTCTGAAGACTGGGGTAACCACTGCAGATTTCCAGAGTTTGGGAAATTGGACAGTTGTTAAGCAGAGATTATTTTTCTGATGGGTGCCACTACTTCGTCTGTGGTGAGGGATATAAGCCTCAGGTCAAGGCTGTCCCCACTGTGCCTGGTTTTATCAATTGCTTTTAGCAGGTATTTTTTGCTTCAGCTTTAGAGATGACACAAAGGTGAGGTGATGCTAGAGAAAGGAGGGTCTGATGAAGTATGCTGAAGAGGGCTGGGTGGGCTAAGATAGTCTGGGGGAGGATTCCACTAAGATCAGAAAAGGCCTTGTTAAACGTATCTGCAATAGCCTTTGGGTCCTAGGATAGTTCACCATTTATGTTAATTAGAGTAGGTGGTGATTTATTAGAGGTCCCTGTGAGGGCTTTGATATTTGCCCAGAATTTGCAGCCATCGCCCCAAGAGTTGTCAAGCACGGCCCTGAAGTATTGTTTTTTCGCCTGGCGAATGGCCTCAGTGCACTGGTTTCGAGCCATTTTATAGTTTTGGGTATCGCTTGAGGATCCTGTACTTTTTGCCTTATGCCACAGATTATCCCGAGCATGGAGTTGGGCAATGACGGATGGAGTAATCCAGGACTTATGCGGCCCATTGACCCTTCTTTTGATGATTGGGGCGAAGATATCACAGAATGCGTTGTATGTCTTAATGAACAGATCCAGAGCAGCATCGACATTATCTGCCGAGTAAATGGTCAACCAATTTAGCTATCAGATGGTCTTTCAGTGGCCCCTGTTGCCCCCTTCTAAGAATACGTGAGGTGACAGCCTTTGCAGGGAGTTTGGGTGGCTTGCTGGACCAAGCACAGATGATGGGGGAATGATTGCTTATTGCGTCTGGGAGGACTTGCTTACTAGAGATGTGTTTTGGTAGTTCATTAGTACCCAGCCAGTAAGGTGCTGGTCCCAGTGGGGTAGTTGGTACGTGTGGAAGAAGCTACAAGCTAGTCATAGCCTACAGCCGCAATAGCATCTCTCTAAGGAGCAGTGCTGCTGGACTCCCAGTTTATACTGAAATCACCCAGCACTAGCATCTCTGACTGCCGGTGACAGTCTGATAAAGTGCTCCTGGAGGATTCCGAATCCTTTAGCCTGATTTTTGGGACGAATATAGATGGAGGTGACAGTTATACCTTTGCCACGAGTCCAGAGTATAACTTTAAGTGGTAGTGTCGTATTGGCACAGGTCAGAAAGCATATGAAAACCAGGAACAGTTGTAGAATTCACCAAAAATATTTATTTACACTAGCAGTAACATAAAAAAATAAACTTGTTCATTATAACTATTTACAAAGGCAAAATAAAATAAAGGACATCCATCAGAAGTTTCCTTCAATCTCTGTGTCCCTTTTCTCTCTCTCTGAGCAATTGCAGCTCAGCTCTCTTATAAGTCCTTCCACCCCCACTCTTAACAAGCATCCTGTTCTTAAAAGTATCAGGCAGGTGCAGCTAGAACACAGTGTCCCTGAGCCGAGGCCCCTTTTTCACAGCTCTTCTGCAAAAAGCTTAAAACTTGCACTCAGGTAACCTCTTGAGTTTACAACAGCTTTCAGCAATCATCTCAAACCACAATTATATACATTTAAAAAATTAACACTAAACAAAGGGGATCCCAATATCAGTTACATTTCCATACAATGATTTGCAAATATTTTTATATTGGCTGATATGCAAGGGAGAAAAAGACAGACAACGAGGGAAGACTAAGACATAGCGAGAGGCAAAGTGCGAGACTGTTGGGGTGATCAAATCCTAGGTCTCACAGGAAGATTTGGTTGCGCAACCAGACAGACAAGAGACAGAAAAGGAATAGAACAGAACAGATCCTTGCATTTAAACACTTTCTCCATAACACCTGGGACAGGATCCTATTCTACCCTGTCACAGGTAGGATTTGTACATAATTTCCTGAGTTAATGGGAGGGAGGACATGACCTTGTAAATGGTCCTTAATATAGATGGCACATCCCCCTCCTCTTTTCCTGGTACGATCCAGTCTGAATGATGTATATTCACTGACCTGGATTTCAGTATCAGCAGTTCTAGGGGTGAGCCACAGACAGGACATCTGGCTTGTGCTGGGCAGTCCAGGCTTGCAGCAGGTCAAATTTAGCAAACAAGCTGCAGATGTTGATGGATGCAATAGTTAGGGAGCCATATTTCATGTGGTGGTTAATGCCCCTGTCGACAGGACCAGGGTTTGGGTGTATGTTTCCAGAGAGGAGCAGTAGCAGCCAGATGAGACGTGCTGCCTGTAGCCTAAGGTGCTTAAAGGACTTGGAGGGGTTGTTATGGAAAGAGCAGCGTTTAGGAGGTTTGACAGTTAGAAGGAACATATTAAGGATAGGTGGTGGGATTGAGTATTCGTAGTTGGGCTCTAGGGGTGTTGGAGCGAGATAATTTGTGTTCCCCGGGACAATCGGGAGTACTGGGTTGGAGGTTGAGTGAAGGATGATTGCATCATCAGGTTTTATAAGATTACAGGTGGTTTCTCTAACTAAAGGGTGGCTTAAGATTGGAAAAGTCAGGGTGATTACCAGGAGGGAGCACAGTAAAAGATTTTTCCATGCCACAGTTGCTAGTATGGGGGTGGCGAAAACCAGGAATGCCAACTTTTAGGAATCTTTGTGGGTGCTCACTGCCAGTAGGTAGTATTTTTCCTGTCACCAGATTCCCTAATAATCCTCCGTTGCAAGCTACGCTCAAAATATTGAGGGTGCTTATGTCAACTTTGTGGGTGCTACAGCACCTGAGCACCCATGGAGTTAGCTCCTATGGCGACAACTAGAATGTAGTTAGCTAGGAGGAGGGGAAAGTAAATGCAGTTCTCGAAGAGGTACGAACTGTAGAACAGAAAAACACTAGCAGTGTTAAACCTGTTCTAAGGGACACAAGCAGCACAATAATTTTTTTTAAAGTAAGTGGTACTTGCCCCTTTAAGAGGGTTCATACATGACCCTTTAGGAAAGTTAAGTGGGCAGGTCAGGAAGAGTATTTAATAAAGGAAGGAGGAAAGGCTGGGAGGGTGGGCCAAATTCTTGTGGAGAAGGTGCAGCAGCACTAGAGTTAGGCAGCAGCGGTAGCCCTGGAGTTAAATTAACTGCAACTTGATTTAATTAAATTTCAACCCAAGCAGTTGCCCTGGGGTTAAATTAGCTGCAGTTTAACTGAATTTCAGCCCAACTGAATACTAACGTGGAGAAGACACCAATCGGAGAAAAGGCACCGAATTCAAAAATGGTGCAGGGTTTTAAATAACTCTAAAAATTGATTAGCGTTTTGCTCATAAAAGTTCTAAAACATTGTGAAAATGCATATCACTTGTCTCACTGTGTTTAACAAACATGACACTTCTAGAAAACCTATATAAATGCTTTCTGTACAGTTAGTATTGTCCCAAGAAAAAAACTGCTAATCAATTATTTAAAACCCTGTGGTGTCTTTGCTCAGGGAAGTCAGGCCAGCAGTTGTGCCAAGGGTGGATTTTTCAAACCGCAAACACTGTTTGAAGCTGGAGGGATGCTTCTCGCTATGAGGCACAGTGATCCCTTGGGTGTCGGGAAGTCAGGCCAGTGGCTGTGCCAAGGGTGGATTTTTCGAACCGCAAACGCTGTCCAAAGCTAGTTCACCCCTCCTGGTACAGTGACCACTCATGCAACAGCTTTCCCACCCTGCTGGCAGCGTCTGCCAGTTGGCTGTTCACTCCTGCAACATGAATTGCCAGAGGTCTGCACTCAGGCTGTGCATGAGTGTCCAGGTGTAAACAGCCTCCTGACACAGGGGAAGGGAGTATGTTCTGCCCTTCCTGTTCAGGTAGAACATGGTCATGCTGTTGTCCAATCTGGGCCTGCACTACCTGACCTTTGATCAGAGGAGCCAGCCATACTGCACGGAGCTCCAACAGGTTGCTGTGCTGACAGGGACTCATGGAGTGCACAGACCCTGTGGGCTCCCAAATGTATACCCCCACCCCACCATAGACCTATCTGTCATGAGCACGATGGTTGGCTCTGGGTGGACAAATCAGATTCCTTCCTCCAGATGTTGTGGGACCAGCCACCACTGGATAGCATCCCACAAAGGCAGAGTCATGAGGATCAGCTGGTCCAGATGACCTAGGCACTGAGACCACTGGTGGCCCAGCTCCTACTGCGGGTGGTACATCTGCCAACATACCCAATGGACAATGATGGTGGTGGATGCCATGTACCCCAACAGCCTCAGGATATCCCAGACAGGGTGTTAGAGCCCAACCTGAAATGATCGGGCAAAGAAGGTAAGGTTCTGAGCCCAGTCCACAGGGAGATGGGCTTTGGCCCACAGAGAGTCTAGTTCTGCCCTGATGAACTTGATCACCTGTGAGGGGATAAGTTCAGACTTATCTGGGTTGACCAACAGGCCCAAGTTTCTGCAGGTCTGTAGCACCAGATCTCTGGACCACTCAATGGCCTCTATGGACCAGTCAGCTATCAGCAAGTCATCCAGGTATGGGTACTCCCTGATGCCCTTACATTGCAGGATGGCTGCCACCACTGCCATGTATTTGATGAAGACACTGGGCACGGCTGAGAGACTGAAGGAAATGACATGGAACTGACACAGAACCCCTTCTGTGTGGAACCATAGGTACCATGAGTGGGATGGACTGCGATGTGGAAGAACAAATCCTGAAGATCCAGAGAGCAGAACCGCATGCCCTGATCCAGGGATGGTATAAGCTGGAGTGACCATCCAGAACATGTGTTTCCACATGAACTAGTTACAGTTGTGACGAACCAGTATGGGGTACCAGCCCCCACCCCGGCCTTTTCTGGACCGGGAAGTACCTGGACACATACCCCTGACTAGCTAGGGTGTTTGGGACATGGCCTATTGCTTCCTTTGCAAGGAGCTGAGAAGCATCCTTCTGGAGGGTGGATAGCATGTCCTGCAACATCCTGGACTCCCAAGGAGCGTGAAGTCAATAAGGCAAGAGAGCCTTGAAGTCTAGAAGCAAACCTCTGCTTACCACCTCTAGTACCTACTCGCACCTAGTAAAGACGGACCACCACTGGTAGCTGGGTCAGGCTGTGGACAGGCATGAGGATAACACCCTCTGACCTATCACTGGGCAGGTTTGGAGGGGGCACCTGCTGCTGGGGCCAGAGGGAGACCACTTCCACTGCCCCACCACCTCTTTTAGGTCCCTGGCTGCTGAAGTTTGGCTTCAGACACCAGACCTGATATTGCCACCGCTGAGGCTGCTGTCAAAGCTGCTGTAGCAGAAAGTACCTATACTAGGTGGTCTTTTTCTTAGGCTTCTGAGCCTTTGGGTGCTTTGGGGTCAATGCCACAGAGTCTAGGGTGGCAATGGATTTCTCAATCCTCGTGAGAGGTCCCTTCACCAAGGGCCAAAGAGATCAGTGCCCAGAAATGGGACAGCAGACAATTCATGCTGGGTATCCACTGTGAAGGTGGTAAGCCTCAACCAGGCCCTGAGATGTATTGCAATGGCTGATGCCATGGCACGGGCACAGGAGTCATCCAGGTCCACAACTGTCTGGAGCTGGTCTTTAGCCAGCACCTGACCTGGATTTCTGATCAACTTCACCACGAGCTGATGGTCAGCAGGAAGGTGAGGGTGGGTATTATCCAGTACTCCCAACAGGGAATGGCAAAAGTTTGCCATCAATGTAGTGTAGCTAGCCTGACGGAGACCTAATGATGCAGCAGCATGGACCTTCTTCTCAGCATGGTCAAGTTTTAGACTTGGTCCAGGGACTTGTCCACCGCACATCTGGAAGGCCGTGTAAGACACCAACCATTCAGCTGAAGGATGGTTTGAGAACCCCGAACGGGTGCCTGTAGAAACCGCATACTTGTGGACCATACAGGTGAATGGTGCCAGGCAGGATGCTGGACGCTGCCGAAGCCCCGGGGCCAGTCCCAAGATGGCTTCCGCAATGGAAAAGGCAACTCTATGGAACTGTCCATGTTCAGAATGTCACTGAAGGGGATTTAGCCCTCTTCAGAACTGGCTCCAAGAGCACACTTATGGACTTCGACACAAGGTGAAGAAAAGCCCCAAAAGACATCAGCCCATGGTCGGTGGACACATCCTCAACAGGGCCAGGGTCAAAAGTGCAGGTCCTTGAGGAAAGCATGGATGACCCCTCAGAGTCATCCAAGGACTCTTCAAAAATGTCACTTAACCATTTGCCACTGTGGACCACCCTGGTGTCCTCGGGCGGGACTTCGCAGACAGCCAGCCTGGCAACCCAAATGCATCACAGGAGTCCTTCGTGGGAGCTCCCACCAAGGGCTGCAGTGGTGGTGGCTCAGATGCTGGGGACATCTGCCTCAGATGAATCGGTGTGGGCATGACTGGTGAATGCCAGGTGACAGATCTAGAGAGTAGAGCCCTACCCAGCCCCATGATGGTTAATTGCTGCCAGTGGAGCACCTCATAGCACTGACACATCTTGTGGTGGTGTCTCTCCTTGCCCAAGGTGGTGGAGGAGTGTCAATGACAGGACCTAGACTACAACTGTGGAGCAGGGGTCCAACCCTGAGGAGAGTCCTCCGCAGGGTAATGGTAGACTACGTGAGGACAAGGAACACCGGGGTCTGGAAGACTGACTCTTCATTGAGCTTCTCCAACAACTGGTTAATAGGCTCAAAAACATCAATTCCCCCTCCAAATTCTGGAAAGTGGTCCACGCCCTATTCTCCCCCCCCCTTCACATCCACTTCCCCCAATGCTTAAAATAAACAACTCCTTGGTCTCCGAACTGTGTGCAGTGGCTCAAGAGTTTAACTCTATTATACCTCCTGCACCACATCACTTCAAAAGTCCCTCCCCTAACCTCCCTCCTCCTCCTCATCCTCCCACACCCAGCACTTAACTCCCCCCACGCCCACCCTTCCTTCTCCTGTTCTGCTGTCTCCCCCCAGAGGGAACACTAACGGCCCTTCTCTCTCTCTCTCTCTCTTAATCCTTCTAAAGGCTCATCACCGGATGACCTTGACCCTAAAGTCCTCTACCTTTCAGCTTCTGCTATAGCCTACCCTCTCTCCTTAATCCTAAATTTCTCCTTCTCATCCTCATCTGTCCCTTTGTCCTGGAAACATGCGGTGGTCCTCCCTCTCCCAAAGGGTGGTGAACCCTCCTCCCCTGCAAATTTTCACCCAATCTCCCTCCCCACTGCCCTTGCTAAGCTCCAAGAACGCCTGGTCCTCTCTCAACTAACCTCCTTCCTCAATGACTTCCTTTTTCACCCTGATCCAATCTGGCTTTCAGAAAAAACACTCCAATATCACCTCCCTACTCAGGCTCACTGACTCCATCCTCGCAGGGATGGATAATGGCCTCATTACCTCTGATATCTTTGTCGACCTCACCAAGGTTTTTTGACATAGTCTCCCATGCCCTAATTCTTCACTTCCTAACGGCTGCTGGGTTGTCTGCTTCTGCCCAAAACTGATATTTTGTTTTCCAATTGTTTAACCAGGAGTAGCACATTATGCTGAAAGCTTGTTTACAGGTGCGACCTGGGAGCACACGGAAGTTAAGTGACTTGCTCAGGATCACGCAGTATACAAGTGGGGGCTGTGGGATTCAAACCCAGGTCTCCAGATGTACAGCTCAGAGCTTTAAACCACTGCGCTATAGCATATATGCGCTATGTGTGTGTGTGTGTATATATATATATATATATATAATAATAATAATAATCAAATTTATTTGATTGAGCGCCTTTCAAATAATTCAAGGCGCTATACAAACTTCATACATTTGTCAGAAACAAACAAGCAAGCAATAACAATGCAATAAATAAGGTAATTAAAAACATTTTAAGATACAACAGGGAAAGCCTGATTCCATAAGAAAGATTTTAAGGCCTTCTTAAACCTATCCACAGTTGAACTTTCTCGGAGCTGGCGGGGCAGAGAATTCCAAAGGGTGGGGGCCACAAAGCCAAAAGCACGGGCTCCAGAAGACTTCAAATTCACCCTCAGAATCTCCAGCAACCCCTCGTCAGCCGAGCGGAGCTGTTTCAGAGGAGTGTAAGGCACAAGAAGCTCTTTCAGGTAGTCGGGACCAAGCCCGATATATATATATATATGTTATTAGAAGCAAAAAAATCCGTTTAATGCATTAGTTAGGGTTGTTCCACAGCGACGAAATTGGGTGTTGGGGTTGAAAGCCCCGGACCCCCTGCCCACACCCAACCGGCATCAAGTGCGCATGATTGCTGGCTCAACTCTCACCCCATCAGATGTGTGAAGAAGCAGAGGTATAGGAGAATGGGGTGAGAGTTAGGACCGACAACCCTAGTGTGCACCCTGATGCCGGTTGGGGGTGTGGGCAGGGGGGGGGTCCTGGGGGCTTTCAACCCCAACACCGAATTTCGTCGCTGTGGAACAACCTTAACTAATGCATTAAACTGAGTTTTCTTGCCCTAATTTCCCTTCTTTTTGAAAATGATAACGAGAAATAGTGAATGTAATGCGGCGGCGGAATTGCTCCGCCATGTGATGTCTTGTCACATAGTAACATGGTGCCCGCAAACGCAAATGGTACTGCGCATGATGACGCAAAGCGAAACAGAAAAAGAAACAGTACTGTAGACACAAATGGTTAAAAATAATGCAAACGCAAGTGCAAATGAAAACGCAAAGGGTAACGCACATGGTGGCGTAGACGTGAACGGTAAGTGAAACGGGTAGGGAACCACAAGCGGAAACGGTACCGGTAACAGTAATGTAAGCACACAGGCTGGTTTTCCCCAAAAGCTGCAAGAGAAAGACAGTGAGTACAAAGAATGTATGCATAATAATGGGTCTCAGAGCAGAAAATGATGAGTTGGAATACTAAATTGCTTATATCTCAGGAACTGTACGAGGTAGAAAAAAAATTTAAAAGTCATATGATTTATGACTTTCCTGGCTAGTTTAGTTCTTAGCCCCTATCAGGGGGCTAAGTACTTTTCTGATGAAAAGTCCGTATCTCGCACTGTTTCTGAGATATGGACCCTGAAAGGCGCGACGAACGCTGTAATGTTATCCTATGGGAAAAAAAGAGAAGTTCGGAGTGCCATAACTTTGGCTCCCTGTAATATTTTTTCACCAAACCACTGAAAGGCATATCTGTGGGATGTTTGCTTTCTTCCTTCCAAATTTCAGCCCAAAAGATCAAACCATTATTTTGCAGCAGGGCGCCAAAGGATTCCTGTAATGCGATGGACACTGTAATGTTATCCTATGGGAAAAAGCGTCAACTTTGGAGTGCCGTAACTTTGCCACCCTGTAATATTTTTTCACCAAAATACTGATAGGCACATCTGTGAGATGATGCCTGCGTTCCCTCCAAATTTCATCCCCAAAGACCAAACTGTTCTTTTTCAGCAGGGTGGCAAAGAATTGCTGTAATTTTCCCACAGCCTGGAAAAGTACTGTCGAACTTTGAGAAAGCTTTCGTACAAATTTGCTACACTTTCAGTGAGTGCGACAGTACTTTGTGAAAGTACTTTTTCCAGAAACTTTAAAAACATATTTCTAGGGCGTTTAACCTCAAAATAAAGACATGCCTAGCATCCTCAGGGTCTAACTAGGTAAACACAAAAAGAATTAAGTTGCTAGAGGGTCCCAAATTTAAATGGCAAGCATTTTTCTGATGACCAACTGAAAACAAAATGGCAGATTTGCAACAATAAAAGGGCCATTTGCGAAAGTAAAAACTGCATTTGCGACACTGTCAAACTTTTTAACTTTTCCCATTGACTTATAATGGGAACTTGTTTTTTGAATAACGTTTGAACGTTTAATATCTTTTCACAAAATCTTCAAAGGCATCAGGGACCCCAGCCGCATGTTCCCTGAAGATTGCAGTGCATCAGCAAGAAACCGCACCTGTAGAGACGACTAAAGAATTGCAAAAAGTGTAAACGCGCACAATCACACTCTAACTCCGCAGCCATATCCGAACAGTCACGAAAGTTGTCAGATCCCAAGATGTATGGTTCTTGATTATGTATTCCACATTTCAGGCAAACCGCTGAACGGCTGCAAAGTTATTAAGGTGCAAAATTTTAGGTTTAACATGTAAATGGCTCCTCAACCCTAACTATGGTAGCACTATAATATATATATATATATATATATACATATATACACACACACACACACACACATACATAATATACACACATACACATATATATACACACACACACACATATATATATATATATATATATATATATATACATATACATACACACAGTATAAGATGACCAGGTGTTCTTGGAGCTTTGCAAGGGCAGGAGGAGGAGATTGATTTAGAGCATACCTCTCAGGAAGAACACAATCACTCAAGATCCAGGATGCAATCCCCCATTTCCATAGGAGTCCCACAGGGCTAGGTGCTTGGACCCATTCTCTTCTCCATTTTCCTAAATGACTTGACCTCGGTATGCTCCCCCCCCTTCCTCTATCCATATGTATGCTGAAGACACCATCCTGTTCTCCTCTGGCAAATGCCCTACCGATGCAGCAACCACCGTTCAGCATGACTTCCACCAGGTTTGGCTATGGTTTGCCTCACATCAACTATTCCTAAATGCCAAAAAGACCGTCTCCATGACCTCTGGCACTAGGCAGAGAGTATCTAGGCTCCACCCTTTACCTTCTTTCCATACCCTTGATGGAACAGTCCTAGAAGGACACCTCCTCATTCAGATACTCTGGGGTCTGGTTGGACCAATGCCTCAACTTCTCTGGCCACAGTGATACCATACTGAAAAAACTGTGCCCCAAGCTTGGTGCCCTATTCAGGAACCGTAGTTGCATCCCTCCTATGGTGCAGCATGAACTAGTCCAGAAGATGATCCTCCCCATTTTCGACTACTGTGATGTAGTCTATAGTGCAGCTCCCAAATCCTCCCTAACCAGATTGGACACTCTCTAGCTCCTTCTGTCGTTTTGCCCTTGATGCTCCATCATGCACACATCACTGTCACCTCTACCACGCCCTGTCCCTTCCGCCACTTGCCAACAGGCACCTCACTCATTGTGCTAAACTCGCTTCTAAATTTTGGTTAGGAGAACTTCCCTTCTACTTCTCATGTTCACTCTCTTCCCCCCTCCCTTCCTCCTCCTCCTCCCACTCCCTCAGATCCTCTGACACTCGCACTTTGTTGCTTCCCCCGGCAAACCACTCATCGGTCAGTCAGGCTTCACCCATCATTTCCCACAATTCCAGAACTCCCCCCTCCCCCAAATACGGCACTCCTCCTCTTTCTCCTCCTCCTCCTCCCTTGCTTCCACCTTACACAACTTTCTCTTTTCTAACTGCTCCTGCTTTAACCCTCCTATATCTCTGCTCCTCTCCATGACTCATATCCCCTATTAAATCTTCTCCCCCCCGAGACCACTTCCCAGCATGCTCTCCTCTCCCATCACCACTTACCCCCTCACTCCTGCCCCTAACCTTCTTCCATTACCAACTTGCCCCTGCTCAGTTTTGACCTCTGGCAGGGTTCTCAGCATCCTGAAGGGGTCTAGCACTGGCAAGCCTCCTCCTCCCCCTCTCTCCTTTCTACCTAACTTGTCCTCACCTAAATCTGCCCTCTACCAGGATTCTTAGCACCGTGGCAATGTCTACTCTCAGGTAAAGTTTCTTCCCTCCCTCCTTTTTTTCCTTTCCTCTTCTATCCCTCTACTTCCCTCTGCCCAACTTGTACTCCTAATTCTATCCACTGGCAGGGTTCTCTGCATCCTGGAGGGGACCAGCACTGGGCAATCACTCTTCCTTCACCCCCCATCCTTTCTACCCAACTAGTCCTCGCCTGATTCTACGCTCTGGCAGGGTTCTCAGCATCCTGGAGTGGCCTAGTCTTAGGCAAGATTCTTCTTTCCCTTCCCTTCCCCCTTTTTTTTCCCTCTCTCTCTTCCCAACATGTCCTCATCTAGTTCTGCCCCCTGACACGGTTCTCAGCATCCTGGAGGGGTTCCAGCACTGGAAAATGACTTTTCCTTCTCTCCCCTTTCTCCTCCATCCTTTCTACCCAACTCATCCTCGCCAGACTCTGCTCTCTGGCAGGGTTCTCAGCATGCTGAAGAGGGCTAGTCTTAGGCATGTTTTCTCTCACCCCTCCTCCTCCTTCCCATTACCATCCCCCCTACTATCTCTACTCAACTTGTCCTCGCCTACTCCTGTCCCTTATCCTAAGTCCTCACCTCATTCCATCACTGGTAGCAATCTCTGCACTCTAAAAGGGCCAGTTCCAGGTATGACTCATCCTTCTCTACCCTACCCCTTACCCCCACCTCCCTACTGCCCCTCTCTATACCCCCTTGCACTTAAACAAAGGAATTAGTTCACGTGAGCTAATAACTTGCACTTCTTATTCTGTCTGAGGTGCTCCCAGATTGCACTAGCCCTGTGTTAACATCCCCGAACTGATATTTTTTTCCTCTCACTTTGCTCTGGTTATGTTCCCCCCATCGTTATCCTCTCCTTCCCCAGCTGGTTTCCCCTGTCTGCCCCTCTACCCTCCTTGATGTCCCCTCGCTGCACATCTTTCATTCATTCCCCAAGCACATAACTTCCTTTATAGCGGGGGTTCTGACATCACTTCCCCAAAACTGCTAACAACATACATCTGTTCATACCTTAAAGGCACAGCACACTGAATAGGGGTAGAGACACTCACAAGCTTGCACACACTAAAACAAGAACAAAAAAAAAAAAAAAAGAAAAGCATCTGTAACAGGAAGGGACACAGACATGTGGGGAGTGGTGCAATGCACTGGCTGTGGAGCAGCAGTCTTCCGGGAGACATTCTGGAGACTGTGTTGCTGCCCTATTTGCAGGCACCTCTCTGGTCTGAGGGAGGAGGTTGTTCGTCTCCATGCTGAGCTGGAAAGGATTTGGGAAACTGGGAAACCTGCTCGACCACCCAGGCCAGCGCCACTGCCTCAGAGGTTGTCAAGAAAGAGGAGTGGTTGGACCATGATGGGCTCAGAGAGAGTGACGGTGGTGGAACAGATGCACATCCCTCCAGTTGTGCCTCTCCATAATTCATTCACCACTCTGGCGGAGCATAGTTCCTCTAAGGAGGCACCCTCAGTGGAGACCAAGGAGGATGCTGGGAACCACCACAATGGAGACCCACAGGAGGGTGGCATAGGACCCCAGAGGGGAAGGAAACAACTCCTGGTGGGGGACTCAACTGTTAGGGGAGTAGAATTGGGGGAGGGAGGGGAAAGGGAGGTAAGGTGCCTGCCTGGTGCCATGGCTTGGAGGAACAGGAAACAAATCCTCAGGATCATGGGAGCAGCTGCAAGGGGGAGTGAGCTGGATGTCATTATCCACTTAGGGACAAATGACCTGGATGAAAATGGGATCAGAGCAGTGCAACAGGAGTTTGTGGAGTTGGGAAGGGGCCTTGGACAAGTAGCACACATAGTAACTTTCTCAGACGTGCTACCTGTCTAAGGCATGGACGAGCCTAGGGTACTCCACACCATGGGGTTCAATGACTGGTTGAAAAACTGGTGCAGAGCTCAGGGATTTGGCTTCATTGGGGACTGGGGCTCCACCTGGAGGGATGCAGGCATATACTGGTGCGATGGTCTGCATCTGTCCAGGAGGGGAACCAGGATCCTATGTGATTGGTTTAAACAAGCACTTAAACTAGCCAAGGGGGGAGACACTGAAAAGGAGAATGGAAATCCTAGCCCCCCCCCCCAAAATCAGGGTAGCTAGTGAGGTAAACAAGAGAGAGCAGTTGATAGGGAGAAGGGCATGGGGTAAATAGAGAAAAAGACAAAGGCAGTAAGGACAGGGATGGGGCAAAAAGGAATAAAGCCACAAAAAAATGAAGGGTAATGAGTACCAATGCCCACAGTCTATGTAAAAAGCTCTCCAAAATGGTGGCCTTGATGGAAGAGGGATGCCTGGATATCATGGCAGTCACAGAAACATGGTACACAGAGAACCATGACTGGGATGTCAACATACCAGGGTACACAATCTACAGGAGGGACAGGGAGGGAAGAAGAAGAGGAGGAGGAGAAGTAGCTCTCTATGTAAGGAAGGATCAAAGCAACGGAACTGAAGGGTAAACAGAGAGGAGAGAGGCACTGTGGGTCACCCTGGAGACTGGAAATGGCACCACAATCTCCACAGGGGTTATATACAGACACCTGTCTCAGGGGGAGGAAATGGACAAGGAAATGATAGAAGACATCCTTAGGATGTAAGAGAAAGGTGAGATACTGCTGATGGGGGACCTGTGCCAGATGTTAACTGGAGCACCTTTGCTGCAGCCACATCCAGGAGCAGGGCCATTCTCGATGCCCTACAGGGGGCATGCCTCAGACAGCTAGTTTTGGAACTCACTCAGGAGGGAGCAATCTTAGACCTGGTACTCTCAAATGGGGACGGAGAGAGGATCTCAGATCCTGAAGTGGGTAGCCATCTGGGAACAAGCGACCACCAAACAGTGTGGTTCACAATAAACTTAGCTGTAGAGTCAAACCATACAAAAGTGAAGGTACTGGACTTCAGGAGGACTGATTTTGCCAAAATGGGAGACTGCCTCAGAAAAGCACTAGCAAATAGGCAAGAAGGTGGGGTGGAGTAACAATGGGGAAACATCAAAACCGCCATCACAGAGGCAACAAGCCTTTGTGTGAAGCAAATAAATCAAAACTAAAGAAAAAAAACACTATGGTTCTCAAAAAAGTTGCGGGGAAGGTTAGGGAGAAAAAGATAGCATTCAGGAAGTATAAGGAAACACAGAAGGAGCAGGACAGAGAACTGTACCAGTTAAAGCAGAAGGAAGCAGGGAAGGCAGTCAGAATAGCAAAGGCCCAAACCGAGGGAAAGATAGCCAACTCGGTTAAGAAGGAGGATAAAACCTTTCATAGGTACATTAGGGAGCAAAGAAAGACTAAGGCAGGGATACTGAGGCTGAATAAAGAGGAAGACAGTTGGGCAGAGAGTGACAGTGAAAAAGCAGGGATACTGAATGAATACTTCTGCTCAGTATTCACAATGGAAGAGCAGGGGCAAGATACCTATTCCAGTCAATAGAAGCACTCTGGATAGGGGGGGTTGATATTAGTCCTTTCACAGAAGAAAGGGTTCTGAAAGAACTCTTAAAACTGAAGGTGGATAAAGCAATGGGGCCTGATGGGATTCACCCCAGAATGCTAAAAGAACTAAGGGAAGAACTAGTAACACCACTGACTACCCTTTTTAATAAATCATGAGAGGATGGGTGTGGTACCGGAGGAATGGAGGAGGGTGAATGTGATTCCCAGGTCACAAAAGTGGGAGCAAGACAGAGGCAGGAAACTACAGACCCGTCAGTTTGACCTCAGTGGTAGGGAAATGATGGAATCCCTTCTGAAGGAAAGAACTGTTGAGTACCTAGAGGCCAGTGGGGCACAGGACCCAAGGCAGCATGGATTCACAGCAGGAAGGTCATGTCAGACAAATCTAATTGATTTCTTTGACTGGATGACCAAAGTAATAGACCAGGGAGGGGCTGTGGACATGGCCTACCTTGACTTTAGCAAGGTATTTGACAGAGTCACGCACAAAAGATTAATAAACAAATTAGCCAGCCTAGGAGTGGGTCCCATGGTGGTAGCCTGGGTAAAACACTGGCTGGACAACATGACACAGAGGGTAATAGTAAATGGAGTCCAAAGTGAAGAAAGGAGGGGGGTTACTAGTGTGGTACCGTAGGGTTCAGTAATGGGGCCGGTCCTTTTTAATGTCTTTATAAGTGACATTGCAGAGGGACTGGAAGGAAAAGTATGTCTCTTTGCAGATGACACAAAGATCTACAACAGGGTTGATATGCAAGGTGGTGTGGAAAGGATGAAAAGGGACTTGGCAAGGTTGGAGGAATGGTCAAATGTATGGCAGCTTAGATTCAACGCAAAGAAGTACAAAGTAATGCACCTGGGAAACAAAAACCCAGGGGAAGAGTACACAATGTGGGGTGAGATACTGCCAATAACAAAAATGGAAAGGGACCTGGGGGTAGTCATATCAGACAATCTAAAGGTGAGTCAGCAATGTGAGAAGGCAGTAAGGAGGGCTGGGGGGATACTGGGATGCATAGAAAGAGGCATCACCAGTAGAAGACAGGAAGTTGTTGGCCCTCTGTACAGACAGTTAGTAAGACCACATCTGGAGTACTGTGTACAGTTCTGGAGACCCCATCTCCGCAAAGACATAGACAGGGCAGAGACTGTCCAGAAGAGGGCACCCAAAATGGTGCAGGGTCTGCACCAGAAGACATATGAAGAAAGACTAAAGGAGCTTAAGATGTATAGCCTCAAGGAAAGGAGGGAGAGGGGGGACATGGTATAAACTTTCAAATACCTCAAGGGAATCAACAAAGTCCAAGAGAGTAGCATCTTTCAGAAAAAGAGATGTGCAAGAACATGAGGGCACAATCTGAAGATAGAGGGAGGACGGCTCAGAGGTAATGTCAGGACGTATTTCTTCACAGAGAGGGTTGTAGATGCATGGAACAGCCTTCCTGAGGTCGTAGAGTCAAAAACAGTGGTCAAAATTCAAGAATGCATAGGACAGACATAAGGCAATTCTAGTGGGGGGTAGGAGGAAGTAGGCTGTTTGTTAACTAGGATCTGCAGCTTATCCGTTAGGTAGGGAAATGGGCAGACTAGGTGGGCCAAGTGGTCCTTATCTGCCATCAGAGTCTATGTTTCATCCAATTCTACCCCCCCCCCCATTTGCACCAGGAGACGAGCAACTTGTTGTTCAGTGTGCCTTCCTGGTGAAACATTTCAATAAATAAATAAAATAAATAAAAATCTTGACTACCTGCTCGATTGCAAGCCCGATGGGGCTATCAAGGAGCACTCAACCTGGCCCCTGACTGTCCAGCCAACCGGCGCAGCGGCTGTAGTTCCGCTTGGGATGCTGATGGCCCGGGTTAGGGAACAGGCCTGGGAGTCGAAGAGCTGGCGGGGGGAGGAGGAGGATCTAGTGTCCTGGGGACTGCTCTCCTTCTCCAGGGGGCAGGGGAAGAGCATTTGCCACTTTCCGGACCCCTGGCAGAGGCTGGGGGTACTGCTGCAGCTGATGCCATCATTGGGGGGGTGGTGGACGCTGGATGTCATTGCATGTCCCCGCCCCCAGGAATCCAGCAAAAAATGGCCTCCGCCTCAATGACACCCCACATCTCTGACCCCGATCACCCGCCAGGCTCCTGCCGGTAGACCTTGTCCTAGTGTCCATCGTCCCCGGCCTGACTCTGCGCCCCACTATGGAGGATAAGCCAGGGAGGCAATGCCGGTAGGTGACCCCTGCCAGTATCCTTGTACCAGTGTCAGGAGGGATCGTGGCAACAAGACAGCCCTGCCCTAGGGGGTAAGTCAGGGGGATCACCGAGCAGCTTTATGTTCCGAGGATGAGGTGGGGGGCTTGGGACAGTGGGGACTGAGCTCAGGGTGAGCAGTGGGTAAAGCATACTAAATAAAAAAAAAAAAAATAATCTGGCCCCTAACCGAAGGCAGCTCGACCAATGTCGAGTGGTCAAGGAGTCAAGTGAGCATGAGGTCTCTCCCGATCCCACAACCTGCTTGTGATTTTTGCCCCAGTAAGAAGGGCTCTCTCCGATGGTCTGGTGGGCCTGACACATTTCACAGAAATTTTCCGTGAAGGACCCCCCAATAGTGGCCCTAGCCGGGAGCAGCACCAAGACTGACAAAGAATTCACCATAGCTTCAGTCTCCTCTTCCTCAAGGACCACAAGCTGGGAAGCCAAGTTGACAGCTGCCGAGGCCTTCTAACAGCCCTCAGGTCGATCCCTGTAGTCCCTCTCCAAGGGTCAACCGAAGGGGACTCTGGCCTGCCAATCCTCCAGTGACCCTGGGAGCATCAGCTGGCAAATGCTGCAACCTACTACGTTGTGCTGCCCTCCCAAGCAGTAGAGGCAGGACACGTGGGGAACTGGTGACCGACATTTCTGTCAGCACTTGATGAAGAATTTAAATCTGCATGACCTCCATTCTTCCATGTTGAAGATCGATGGTTATAAAGAGGCAGAACTGGAACAAGTGGAAATAGCAAAATGAAGGTCTTTCGCCAAAGGCAGTACTGAAGTCCTCAAACACTACAGAGCTGTGAAGGACAAGACCTGTCCCTTTCAGCAGAAAGAAAAGACCTGACGTTACAGGGCGGAGCCAAAGGATATACCGCCTCAGTGGTGGTAAGAGGTAAACTTGAAGCTGTCCAATGAATCAACCTGTTCTAGTGGAAATGCCAAAGTGTGGATAGTGAATTGTATCCACACTCTTACAATTTCTTTTTCTGTTAGTTCCAGCATTCTTACTGGGCATTCATTAATTGCTGAGTTACATATGCTCATCTCGCAGGGGTCAACGCACACCAAAGCTGTGACTGGGCTCCACCCCATTCCGAGGCAGTTAAGAATCTTCGGTTCTAAATCTTTCAGAGCTGTACAGCAACATAAGTCTGCCAAGGGTAACTTATAAAAGAAATATAAAAAATCACAGCCCTTGCCGAATGACACCATCCAGTGCTGTGCCATTCATAGCATCTCTAATTTCAGCAGTTATGTCATCTCAGTTTTTTCTAAATGTATGGTGGAACTCCCTCCATATAACCTTTGAGTACATGAACAATGCACTAAATAAATAACATGCGCCTGAAACAAGTACCAACTTTTCTAGTAAGTAATGTTACGAAATCCTATCAAGTCTCGGTTGTAAAATGCTCTGTATAGGATAAAATATGCTAAGGTTGGTCCCAGTGACAATACTGTAACACAGAAAAATCTATTATGGCAAGTCTTATAAAATGTCTTTTTTTCTGTGTCATTCCATGTTGTTACTGGGCATTCATCTACTGCTAAGATTTAAAAAGCAGTACCCACCAACAGTATTCTGAGCTCAGAGTGCCCAATCTGTGATGGTTTGTGAACATGTGAAAGGAAGATAAGGCTCCTGCCTTGCACAAGTCAGCCATGAAGGTTTCTGACCTTTCTACCCACAAAGCTGCCAGAGCACTGTTTGAATATGCTTTAATGAAACCTGGCAGTTTCAATTTTGCCACTGTGTGGACTTTTGCTATATAGGTTCTGACCCTTCTAGCCAAGGTTGCCTAGAAGGCTCATCTTGCCATTTTTAGGTGCTCTAAACAGTACAAAAAAAGTTATGTGCCTTCAGCTTCGACCCTGTGGAATTCTCTACCTCGTCGGTTGAGAGAATGCCTGACCACTGATCATTTTAAAGTTGAGTTAAAGACTTATTTATTAGATTTAGCCTTCCCGAAATATGGATGATCTGTTTTTAATTGTTCTTGCTTTAGTTTTTATTTGATGTAATTGGTTTTATGTACAGCGCCTTGGTTTCAAAAGGCGCTATAAAAATAAAGATGATTTGATTTGAAAAGACTGTGTCAATATAAGGTATGTCTTAACTGCTCTATGGAAGGGCTTACGTTCACAGGTTTTGGACAAAAGAAAGGGAGGCTTACTATAGTACTTGGTTACAATGAAACTCGGAGGGAGGGAGGGAGGGAGAGAGGGAGGAAGGAAGGCAGGCAGAGACTGTTCATAAAACTACATTATACTGATGAAAAATAAGATAATGGTTCCTTGCATGAGGGTGCATGCAACTCTCTTATTCTGTTGTGCAGCAGAGTGAATTGCGACTAGAAAAAGAACAGTTACGTACTTATCGTAGCAGCAGATCTTCAAGAACATTTCTTTTATCATCTTCTTATCTCTTTCATAAGGCCACATCTATGGAACAAGCACCAAGCATTACTAAAAATAAAACAATCTGGGTGGCAGGATCCTACAGGCCTAAGAAAGCAGGCCCTGAAGCACTGCTAGGCCAAAGCCTGCCCTTTTTTGGGAGACAATATTCAGGCTGTAATGTTTAGCTAAGATGAGGACAGCACTCCAGGAGTCAGCTGCACAGATCTCTGCAGCATACATATTCTTAAAACAGGCAACCAAAGTGGCCAGGCCTCTAGCTGAATGGCCCCCAGGAAGTTCCTCACCGTACTTAATGTAACAGAAAGTAATACAATTAGCCAGCCATTTGGACAGGCACTGTTTAGAAACAGAAGTGCCCCCTTTCCCAGGGGCGAATGAAACAAAAAGCTGTGAGGACTTCCTGCAGTCCTTTGTACAGTGTATATAGTACCCGAGTATTCTACACATCTAACATATGGAGCAATGCTTTTCCTTGGACTGGCATGCTCAGAAAAATTAAACTGGCAGGTGGATGGTTTAATTTAAAGTAAACCCAGACACCACCTTTGGTAAAAACTTAAGACTGGTACGCAAAGACACCCTGACTTTGTGAAAAATCAAATAAGGAGGCTGACACATTAGAGTCTGAAGTTCTAAATTCTTTGAGCAGCACAGTAACTAAAAACAGTGCTTTCCAAGAAAGAAAATGTAGGCCACGAGTTGTGGCTAGCTCAAAAGGAGCCAGAGTAAGCTTCTCCAACACAAAATTCAGGTCCCAGACTGGGACTGGATTGTGGATAGGAGACTTCAAGTGCAGAATGCCTCTCAAAAACGTACGGGCCACCTCCAACTGAGCAACTGTAGGACCATCAATAGGCAAACAGAGAGCTGAAATGGCAGCCAAGTGCATTCTGATAGAAGAGTATTGCAGGCCTTCATCTGACAAGGACAGCAAAGACTCCAGAAAGAACATTTACATAAGAACTTACCATAGCAGTAGATCTTCGAGGGGGATCTCAGCCATCAGGTTACACCGTAGGAACTTCACCATCGGTGATGGGGAATCCACACAGAAGATTTCAGCAGTACAACTGGGGTTGCCCATGCCATCGACTTCTGTCAACCTCACCAACCCTATAAAGGTGTGAACAGCCCCGGTCCCCCCTCAGTTCTTTCCCCTAGAGACAAAGGGAGCATAGCCCTAGCCATAGGGGACCAAGGAGAGAGAGAGAGAGAGAGAGAGGGAGGGAGGGAGGTGTCCAGACCTATGTATAAAGCTGGATACACCAGACAGATAGTTCCTACACAGGAGCCCCAAAATGGGGGATGGTGGCAGAGAAAGCATACCTGATGACTGAGATCCCCCTCGAAGATCTACTGTTATGGTAAGTTCTTACTAACTATTCTTTTTTTTTTTTTTTTTTAACTTTCATTCTTTATTTTATGTTGACAGACAAATACAAGTATAAACTTTTACATTACAACTACACACGACATAAAATAAAATAAAAAATAAACAGTAAACATATAAAGTGAACTTACAGGTGCAATTCTGTATTATAAAACCTTCTATTTTCAGTTTGTTGCCTTTGAGATAGTAAAATATACATATATGGAAATTCAACTGATTCTTTCTTAGTATACAGATGTCTAGAGATTAAGCACAAATCAAGGTTGAAAATCTGCCCGAAGTGATGTAATGTACATGACCCATCTTCTCCATATATTCTCAAACACACTTTGAGATTTATTAATTATGGCAGTGAGCCTCTCCATCTTATAAATATCTATCATTATCTGTTGCCATGTATCCAGAGCAGGAGGCAGAGGGGAACCCCATCCCTTCGAGATGACCTTCTTAGCGGCAAGTAAGGCCAGATTAAGGAACTTCCTGGATGGAGTATCCATCAGTTCTTGAGGGCTGTCTCCAAACAGGAAAAAATGAGGAGTCAGAGTTAGATTAGGTGAAATCAATTGTTGGAGTGCCTTATGTAACTGATCAAAAAATGGGTGAAGTTCCTTACACGACCAGAAAATATGACCAAGGGTAGCCGGGGCGAATCCGCAATGCCTCCAACATTCTGCACTGGCATTGTATTTCTGCACTACCGCTGGGGCCCTGAAATACCTAACACACATCTTCCAGGCAAATTCTCTCCAGTAACCTGAATCTGTACCCTTGTACATTGTCTCTACGTATTTCTGCCATTGAGATGAGGTTATCTCTATCCCAAGGTCCTTCTCCCAAGCTTGTCTAATATTATCTAAGGGTTTGCTATATAAAGAATGCAGACCCTCATATAGGGATGAAATTATATGAAGAGGAATTGGGCTACCCTCTATGGCTCCAAGTAAGGTCAGCAGGAGCCCAGGGAGAGGGGAATCCCCCCCAGCTTACCCTACCAAGGGAGCGGAGATAATCCCTAGTCTGGAAATACCTAAATCGGTCTGAGTAAGGGATGTCGTACTTTTGGACTAGGTCTGTCAGGGACAAGATTGTCCCCTGAGGCAAGAAGTGACAGACCAGATGTAACCCCTTCCTCTGCCATCTGGAATACCCTTTATCCATTTTGGCTGGGATAAAAGCATTTATATAGGGTAGGGACAACACAGCCTGCCTCAAGGGTACAAATTCCCGGGATGCCAACACCGTCTGCCATGATTTCAGTGTGGATTGGGTGTATGGGTTGGTAGTGCTCTCAGCCCTAGTTACCGGAGGGAAGGAAAGCAGGATACGATACAGATCCTCCCGTTCTTTTTCCTGAATTTCTACCCCCTTCCATTTTGCTATATAAGTTCTATCGAGCCAGTATAAGGGTATTCTGATTTGGGAGGCTTGGTGGTATAATCTAAAGTTAGGCAAGGACATGCCCCCACGCCTTCTGGGCAATTGTAACACTGAGATACTAATCCTGGGTTTTTGGTTGGCCCAGATGAATGATGAAATCTTTCTCTGCATTGTTCTAAAAAAATTATCAGGTATCTGGGTAGGAAGGGTCTGAGCCAGATAGAGAAAGCAAGGGAGAACCACCATCCTAACGGATTCTATTCGCTGATACATAGACATAGGGAGGACTCTCCATCTGTCTAGGTCTGCAGTAGTCTTATTCATAAATGGGATATAATTTAGGGAAAATAACTCATCATATGAGAGGCCAATCCGTACACCAAGGTATTTGATACTCTTCATATCGTATCGGAAATTATAAGCTTTCCTCAAATTTGTGTCTGGGGTGAATTCCCACGCCAGGACTTCGGTCTTGGTTTCATTAATTTTATACCCCGAAATCTCTCCAAACCCCTTTATTCTGTCCCAAAGAGGAGGTAAGGAGGCCTCCGGGTCAGTCAGGTATACCAGGAGGTCATCGGCGTATAGAGCCAGCTTATGTGTTATGGAAGCTACCTCGATCCCAGCCAGTCCCGCCTCCTGTCTCAGGGCCTGGGCTAGAGGTTCCAGATAAATTGCGAATAACAGTGGTGATGGGGGACAGCCCTGTCTTGTGCCACGGGTCAATAAAATAGGGTTAGAGAAAGAACCATTTATCCGGACGTAAGCTCTAGGGTTTGCATACATTGATTTTATGAACCTAATAACTGACTGTGGTATCCCAACTCCCTCCAAGACCTTCCACAGAAAAGGCCATTCGACCCGGTCAAACGCCTTCTCTGCGTCTAATGAAAGCAAAAGAAACGGAGACCTGTCCTCCCTCGCTTTCTGTAGGAGATGCAGAGTTCTTTTTATATTGTCCTGAGCTTGATGGCCAGGGATAAATCCTGTTTGATCTAGGTCTATTATTTCCGGTAAAAAGGACTCAAATCTTTTGGAGATTATGGATGCAAAGATTTTATAATCAATATTGAGCACTGAAATAGGTCTGTATGAGGAACAGGACGTACTATCTTTATCTGGCTTTAATATGCTGGATATATAGGCATATCTCCACGAGTCAGGGGCCGCTTCACCCGCCTGGACACCTCTACAGGCCTCCAGCAGGGTGGGAGACAGCTCAGTTCGGAACACCCTATAGAAATCCCCCGTATATCCATCCGGACCAGGTCTCTTATGTGTCTTAAGAGCCGATACAGCTTGATCAAGCTCAGATCGGGAAATTGCCTTTTCCAGAGATTGTTTATGCCTTTCCGAGATCTTCGGCAGTTTAAGATCCTTCAAATAGGCCTCTATTCGGGAGGAATTCTCCCCAGATTCAGTGCTGTATAGGGCACTGTAATATTTCTGAAAGGCATGCTCAATCTCTTTAGGAAGATTGACTATTCTCTTGGTGTCCGGATCTCTTATTTGCGTAATGTTGGAACTGATTCTGTGTTGTCTGATTTTGTGTGCCAGTAAACATGTAGCTCTAGGGCCCCTTTCGTAGTATTTCTGCTTAATGCTTTGCAAAGCCTGCTCCGTATGTATATCTAAAATTGTCTGTATCTGCTATCTAGTTGCTTGAAGGAGGGGGAAAACCCCTTCATCACCGGCGGCATGCAAGGCCTGCAAATCATCAAGTTGCTGCTGTAAATCGTCAAGTCGTTTCTGTTGTTTCTTTTTATAATTGACCGCATATTTAATTATTTCACCTCTAAGAACTACTTTAAGGGTATCCCAAAGTATGCCCACTTTTGTACCCTGCCCTCTATTGTCCTTAAGGATCTGTTTAATTTTTTGTTGCATTGTTTCCCTGAAGTCCTTAAGGTTCAATAAGAAATTGTTAAATCTCCATAGGGTATTGTTTTTTTCCTTTCCCCAAACCATGTTTAGTGTAAGAATCGAATGGTCCGATAATACAGTTGGGGTTTGTGTGCAACTCTGCATTCTATACAGGTGTTCTTTGGATACATGCATATAATCTATTCGAGTGTATATTTTATGGAGGGCTGAATAATGTGTGTACCCTCTTTTGTTCGGGTGGAGATTCCGCCAGATGTCAACCCAGTGAGCTCCAGTTATATGGGCCTGGGTTGCCCGATGTGCAGGAGTCCTTTTAACGTGCCTCTTGTTAGAGGTGTCCAGGTGGGACATGGCCAGGTTGTGGTCTCCGCCCATTACCAGTACCCCTCTACATCTTTCTGTGACCTTTTGAAACAACCTTTTCCTGACATCCGGTCCCTCTCCCGGAGGGACATATAAAGAGACCAGGGTGACCTCCTGTCCCTCCAACTTCCCTACCGCAATTGCAAGCCTTCCCTCTGGATCTGCATAAGAATTCACTAAACGAAAGGGAACACCTTTGGGAATCATGACCACCGTTCCTCTTCTTTTTCCCCTGCGATATACCGAGGCCACTATTGTTGAGAAGCAGAATTTGGAAAGCTTTTGATGCTCTTGTTTACTTAAATGCGTCTCCTGTAATAGGAGAACAGAAGGCTTCAGTTTCTTAAGAGAGGAGATCACCCTGTACCTCTTTATGGGGTTATTTAACCCATTAACATTAAGGGAGCATATCTTAACTGTGGGGACCTTATTCATTGGACTGAAGTTTAGTACATTTAACTGACCCAAACAGGCCATTTACTGGCCGTGACCAGATCCGATTCCCTTTTACTAATGTCAGCAAAGCAAGCTCCCATAAAAGGCAGTTCCGAGAAAAGCTGTCACAGGTAGTGATAATAATATCCCAAGGCAATCACATAAAAGATAAAATGTCATGTGCACATTCACAAAAATAATACAGTAAATAACTTTAACATGTTTAAACCTCAGTAACCTATTTACAGTAGTACTTCCAAGGTAGGAGGGTGTAACAACTACCCCTCTGAAAAAGGGGAACCCAGCCCTAACGTCAGACTGGGGCCCAATGGGAGGGATTGTGACCTTCATATCTGCCAGGCCTCCCCGACCCCTCAGATACCGGGGTCGAGTAGTGGGGACATCAATCCCTTAGGAAAAACGAAGCAGCATAAGGCTCGATCCCTTCCTCCCAAACTTACCCTAAAGGATTGATACTAGGGTGGCTGCGAATGAGTAGAGGAATAATGCTTCCCTACTGCACTACCCACCTCTGGAAAAAAAAAAAAGCCTGAGTGCACCCTTCATTAGGCCATTACGCTGTTATTTAAAACTATTAATACCAGCATCACAATCTTTGGCTAAGTTGACAGGCAAAACTTCTATGCAGGGGAGGTGGGAAAGAAAAGAAGAAAGGGAAATCCCCCAATGAATGCGAACTGCTGAACTCAGTACTTTTCTTCCACTCTTCCTTGCTAGCGCCGCAGGCATTTTGAAGTAAAAAGGCCAACTAAACTCTTATACCATAGATCGGTCCTAAGCAAGCTCAGGTATTTGAGTCCTGATTATCCAGCGCTAGCACTGTAAGAAGAGTGAGATTCCGTCCGATAAATTCTTTCACTTCTTTAACTGAGCGGAAACCTGTCCGACTGCCTGTCCCACCTCACGAACTCGAGCTGTTCTGCCACTGCGAGCGAGGGGGGCGCTTTTCCCGTGGGACCGGACCAAACAACTGGGAACGCCATCCTCTTTTCTCTAGTTCCGAGATGACCTCTTCAGGGCTTGAGTACGTTGCATTACCCGATTCCCAGCAAATCCGCAATTTTGCCGGGTAAGGCGTGTGAAACTTTATACCTTTCTCCTTCAAGGCTCTAAGGATTGGAGCATATGCTATCCTTTTCTTCATGATCTCAGTGGGGTAATCGTTGTCAATAAACAGTCTAGTTGCATTATACGAGACGTTGCCTTTAGCCCACGCTGTTCTTAAGATCACTTCTTTGTCTCTGAAGCTAGAAAGTTTGAGAACAAATTGAGCGGGGTCTAGCTGATTGATCCGAGGGTTTACGGGTTAAAGCTCTGTGGGCTCTTTCGATTTTAAACTGAAACTCTGAGGGGAGGTCTAACACGTCCTTGAGAAGATCCGTCAGAAAATCTTCCATTTTGCCAGTTTCGGAGTCTTCCAGCAAGCCGTATATATGGAGATTATCTCTCCTGGACCTTGCTTCCAGATTCACGATCTTGTCTTGGAACTTTTCGTGTTGGTCAATTAAAAAGTCGACTGCCTGATGGAGATGCCGAGTCTCTTCTGCTACCTCCCCTGATGCTTCTTCCGAGCGGTCCAGTCTTTCCTCCACCTCGGTTAATCTATTCTGTAACGTTGTGAACTCTCTTATTTTCGGCCCGGAATGCTCTAATTTCAGAGAGAAGCGTCTCATATCTGGATTGGGAGAGCATTTCATTTTCCCTGTCCGTGTCTAGATCTTGTTCCGCAGCCATGCTGCTTGCCGGAGAGACACTGCGGCTGTGGAAAGGCCTCTTGGCGGATCCGCGTACATCTGCCCTTTCACGATGTCTCTCTGGGCGCGATTTCGTCAGGTTTTTACTCCCCTTCATTATGTTTGTCAGCAATGAGGCCTATTAAGCTCTGTTTGACGAGTTAGGGAGATATAGCTGGTGGGAAGTGCGGGAGCTTCTCCTCTATGCAGCCATTCCGGAGGATGACGTCACCGGAAGTCCTTACTAACTATTCTATCTTCACTGGGGTTATCTCAGTCATCAGGTTACACCGTAGGAACGAGTCCCAAGCAGCGATAGATACGGACAGACAGTCTGGTAGGAGGGTTCACCATAAACTTAAGACAGGAGTCCCTGAAGCACAGCCCTCCCAAAACATGCATAGGCTACTGAGGCAATGTCCAGACTGAAGTGCTTGGTGAAACTATGGATGGTACTCCACGTGACAGCCACACAGATGTTGGCGGATGAGACCCCTCGGAAACAAGCCCCAGAGGTAGCCATGCCCCTGTTGGAATGAGCTTTGACAGCACCAGGCAATTCTTTGCCATACTTGTTGTAGCAAAACACAATGCAATTAGCCAACCATTTGGATAGACATTGCTTAGAAATTGAAGCGCCCTCTCTACCTGGTGCGAATGAGACAAACAACTGTTTTGACTTTCCTTGGTCCGAAGCTAGCAGTACTTCAAAGCTCTGTGCACATCTAATGTATGGAGTAGTGCTTCCCCTGGATGGGCACACTCAGGAAAATAAACAGGAAGGTGGATAGACTGATTGAGTGTAAACTCTGAGACCACCTTAGGGAGAAACTTAGGATTCATGTGCAAAGACATCCTGTCTTATTGAACAATCAAATAAGGCTCCTCACACCAGAGTGCCTGAAGCTCTGAAATTCTTCAAGCAGAAGTAATGGCAACTAAAAATAACGCTTTCAAAGACAGAAAGTGCAGATCGTAAGTTGTGATAGGCTCAAAAGGAGACAGGATCAACTTCTCCCAAAAAAATTCAAATCCCAAGCCAGGACAGGAGGATGGATGGAGGGTTTCAGATGCAGGATGCCCCTGAGAAAGGTATGGGAGACATCCAGCTGAGCAACCATTGGGCACCCACAGGTTCATGAAAAGCAGAAATGGCTGGAAGGTGCATCTTGAGGAAGGAGTACTGGAGACCTGAGTCAGGCAGAGAGATCAGGTAGTCCAGGATGGGGTTCACCTGGCAGGTGAAAGGGTCCAAATGATGTTTGGCATCCCAGATGGCAAACTGCTTCCACTTCATGGCATATGTGGTTCGAGTGGAAGGCTTCTGGGTGGCCACAAGGATGTCCGCCACTCTGTTAGACACCCTGAACCTGGCTATGGCTATGTTCTCAGGAGCCAAGCATGCAGATGGAGGGACCAGAGTTTAGGATGGACCAGGGTCCCCTGATCTGGGGTCAACAGGTTCCTGCATAGAGGGAGAGGGACCAGAGGTTCCTCCGTCAGCTGCTGCAGCAGAGAAAACCATATCTGCTGAGGCCAGAATTGAGCCACTAGAATCATGCTGGTCCCCTCCAACTGCAACTTAATTAGCACCCTCTAGATCGGGGAAACTGAGGGAATGCATAAAGAAACCTCCCGCTACAAGAGAGGGAAAACGCGTCTCGCCAGAAAATTCCAGGCCCTGGATCTAGTGAGCAGAAATGGGTCAGTTTTGCGTTGAGTGGGGATGCAAAAAGGTCCAACTCTGGACAAACCCATCTGTCGAACAAGTCTTCTACGATGGATGAGAGAAACTCCCATTCATGCATGCTGGACTGACTCCTGCTGAGACTGTCTGCCAGTTTAATATGCCTGGCACGAGGACTACGAAAGTGTCATCAGACTGTGACCCATCGCCCAGTGCCACACTCTCATGGCCTCCCTGCATAGGGGGTACGAATGAGTCCCCCTGCATGCTGATGTAGTAAACTGCTGATGTAGTAAACTACACTTAAATTGTCTGACTGCACCAGCAGCTGACCCAGGGCAAGGTGGTCCTGAAAAGCTTGCATGGCATAGAGCACTGCCCTCATCTCCAGGAGACTGATATGCACGGAGGTTTCCAGCTAGGACCAAGAGCCCTGGGCCTAAAAAAAGACCCAGGTGTGCTACCCAGCCCAGGCCTGAAGCATCCGTGGTTAGAATCTGTTGTGGGGAGGAGATCTGGAATGGGGCACCCTGAAGCAGGTTTGAGGGATCCATCCACCACTACAGTACCTTGCATACTGGAGAAGAGACCAGGACTGGGTGATCTAACTCATCCGTGTGCTGGTCCCACTGCAACCAGAGGGTCCACTAGAGAATGCACATATGAAGTCATGCTAGTGGAACAGTGGATATGGCAGCTGCCATCAGGACCAGTAATCTGAGGTACACCCTCACAGGAATGTAGCAGCTTTAAGCAACTTCCTGAGCTTGGGCTATAAGACACTCTGTTCTGTTTTGAGGCAAGATGGCCTTCCCTTGTGCCGAGTCCAGGACACCCCTATATACCGTAGCCTTTGTGACAGTACCAGAACCAACTTGGGCACACTGACCATGATGCCCAGGAAGTGGAAGAGCTTGAGAGTCCGCTCCAGAATCAGCAAAAGCTGCTCCCTGCATGGAGCCTTTAGAAGACAATCATCCAGACAAGGGAAAACATACAGACCCTCCCTTCTGAGAGCTGCAGCGACCGCTACTAAGCACTTAGTAAAGACTCGCAGTGCAGAGGACAAGCCAAATGGCAGCACCTTGAACTGATAATGCTCACCCTGAAAAGAAAAACAGAGAAACTTCCTGTGAGGAGGAAAGACCGAGATGTGCAGGTAGGCATCCTGCATGTCCAGTGTGCAGAGCTAGTCCCCGTTTTGAGGAGGAGCATCAGGGCTGGCAAAGTTACCATCCAGAACGTTCTGTACTGGACATACAGATTGAGGTCTTTCAGGTCTAGAATGGGCCTCAAATGGCCGATCTTTCTGGGTATCAGGAAGAACCTAGAATAGAATTCCTTGTTTCTCTGGCACCTGGCAACTGGTCCGATGGCCTGCTTGTCTAGAAGAGACTGTACCTTCTCACGGAGAACAGGCAAATTAGTTGGGGGGGCTTAACTAGAGGGTGGAGGAGTGGTTTCTGGAGGGTGCTCGATGAGCTCCAGGATGTGTCCCTGTTCTATGATTTGCAGAATCCATGCATCTGAAGTTCTGGTTCTCCACTGATTCAAGTGGAGAGAGAACCGGCCTTTGACCAGCACCTCCTGGTCTGGGATCAGAAAAAGAGGGTCCAGCAAGGAGTCAAGTGGAAGTGGAGCCAGCCGCTTGGGCTGGTCCATCATTACTGGGACGCTTGGCCTCAGCCCCAGTGCCAGCAGGGGCAGGGAAGGCAGCCGGAGCCCTTCACTTCCCTTGGGGCTGGGAGCCTGTACCTGGCCTTCAGGGCACTCTGCGAAAGGGAGGGCATACTCTGCCTCTCAGTTGGTTTGTATGGTAGAGGGAGTGGACAGACTTGAGGGCCCTGCTCAAGGCTTGTAGGTCATTAATAATATCCTGGACATCAGGGCCAAACAGCCTAGTGCCATTAAAAGGGGAATTAAGCACCTTTTGCCGAACATTAGCAGCAAACCCAGATACTCTTAGCCATGAGTGTCTACATAGGCATATGCCCATGGCAGCAGCTCTGGCAGTGGTATCAGCCATGTCATAGAAGACCCTAAGGAGGTGCTTACTAACATCCTCAGCAGCTTGGAGGCACTGAAGCAGCTCTTGCTTTTGCATCCTATCTGGAAAGGCCTGTGCAGCGGCCCTGCCCTTTTTCCCCACTAGCAATCTGGTACTTCACCATGTGAGATGGGTAGTTTGCAATCCTCAAACCCAGAGTGGAGGAAGCACATACCTTCTTTCCCCAGAGGTCGATCCTGTGAGACTCCTTATCAGTGGGAAGGGAACTAAGGTGCATAGGTGCCTCAGACCTGTCATGAGCTGCCGGGATGACCACAGAGTCCATCTCGGGCTGGGTGGCATAGCAGGGGAGGCCTTGAGGTCATAATAATGTTTTAGAAGCCCTGCAGGCATAGCTGGCACCAAGTCTGGTCTGTGCCAGGCTGCTGTGGCTGCATTCCTCAGAACTGGATGAATGATTTTTGGGGGAGATTCAGAGATCTCCCAGAAGTCCACTAGTTCTTTCCTGGTGGCATCCTCTTCCTAAGTGTGGAAGCCCATAGCTGAGGACAGCTGCTTCACTACATTGAAAAATGTGGGGTCCTCTGGAGACCTAGGAGTATGCTTGATTGAGTCCTCACTGACAGAGGAAGCAGTAGACCCATCAGATACGAGGAGTTCTTCTTCTTCCTCCTCATACTCAGGAAGAATGAGGTCAGGATGGTACTTCTCTTCAACGTCGACCACTTCCGACTTCTAGGTCTGGCGTTGGACATACCGATGACTGCTCACAGGGAGTTCCTGTGGTCGACGCGTAGGAATCAAGGATGAAGCTGATACTGACAGCATCCGCAAGGGGGGCTTATAGGCGCCCAGCTGCTGCACCAGCATGTTAGTGAATTTATGCACGACTTCATTCAAGTCAACGGTGGCCATCAATGGAGGGGGTTCAATGTCATAGGTGTCGACGACCGGCCTGCCTGGTCCTGAGAACCAGAGGAGCCTGTAGCCCTGGAGGCGGAAGAGGCAGGCCTCGATGGAAGAGTCATCGACGATGAGCCTGTCGGCGATGACGGAGGGGTCGACAACCAGCCATCCTGAGAGTTGGGCGGAGATGCTATCGGGATGGGTCTGGTGGGCACAGAGACCTGGACAGGAGCTTTCCTTGTTGGTGCAGCCGCGGCCATCGAGGATCCCCCAGAAGGAGAAGAGGCAGTCGGGGAAAGAGATAGATGCTGGGGGAGGCGGTTGCATCTTGGTCTTTCTTACGACTCCCAAGGACTTGTCTCGGGCCTTGGAGGCCTGGGAGATCAATGACCCAGTCAGCAATTGAGAGGCTGGGATACCAGAGGACCCCTGTCCAGAACTGGCTACCTGTTGATCCATCAGAAAATTTTTAAGAGCCTTTTTGCGTCACTTGAGGGTTGTCTGGTTAAACTTCCACCAGAGCACACAGTCAGAAACTTTGTGTTCAGGCCCAAGACAGCAGACACACACACACACAGTGTTCATCTGTGGAGGCAAACTTCTTTCTGCAGCAGCAGCAACAGAAGAGATAGATAGGTAGATGAATTAACTCTTGACATAAACAAACTGGAGGAATCTTTTCAAAAAAATAGATTCAGGAAAATTATTAAAGAAAATGCCGTAGGCGAAAAATGGTGCGACTACTGCATCGAGCTTCGTGGAGATCCAAAGGCTAATAGACGGTGGCAGGAAAAGAAATGAGGAAGGAAAGGGCCGGGCCACACTAATATATATGGTTGGTGACATTGATGGAAGTCAACAGCATGGGCGGTCCCAGCTGTACTGCTGAAAATCTTCTGTGTGGATTCCCCTTCAATGACTGTGAAGTTCCTACGGTGTAACCTGATGACTGAGATAACCCCGATGAAGATCCTGATTTACAGGTAAAAGGATCCAGTTGTTGAGAAGCGGCCCACAAAGCAAACCACTTCCACGTCATGGAATAAGTGGCCCTGGTGGAAGATTTTCCTGGCAGGAACCAAGACATCAGCCACCTTTGTGACATCCCAAACTGAGCAATAGCTATGCCTTCAGGAACCATGCATGAAGGTGGAATGACTTGAGGTCTGGATGAACCAGGGTTTCCTTTTCCTGAGACAGTAGGCCCCTGCATAATGGCAGCGGTACTGGCGGGTCCACTACCAATTGCTGCAGTAAAGGAAACCAAATCTGACAAGGCCACAGGGGGCAATGAAGATCAGAGTTGCACCCTCCATATGGAGCTTCATTAGCACTCTCTGAATTAGAGGGAAAGGAGGAAAGGTGTACAGGAACCTCCCCTTCCAAGAGAGGGACAATGTGTCTCGCCAGAAAACTCCAGGCCCTGGAGCAAGCGAACAGAACTTTGGCAGTTTTGCATTGTATGGTGATGCAAAAAGGTCCAACTCTGGATGACCCCACCTGTCAAACAGATCTTCTGAGACAGATGACAGCAGTTATGCATCCTGGACTGTGACCTACTTAGTCTGTATGCCAGGGCATTTTGGACCCCTGGAACATGCACTGCTGACAGTTCTAGGCCTTGCTCCAGAGCCCAATACCAGACTCTCATTGCCTCCCTGCACAGGGAAATGAGTTCCCCCTTGCTTGCTGATGTAGAGCATCATGCTTATATTGTCTGTTTGCATTAACAGAGGACCCAGGGGTTGATAAGTCTGAAAGGCCTGTAGGCCGTACAGAACAGTTCTCATTTCTAGGACATTTATGCAGAGGGTGTTTGCCATTTTGGTTCATGGACCCTGTGTATGATGGGGCCCCAGATGTGCCCCCAGTCCATCCCCAAAGCATCTGGAGTGAGAATCTGCTGTGGGGAAGGAACCAGGAAGGGAATCCCCTTTAATAAATGAATGGATTCCATTCACCACTTAAGTACCTTTTGGACTGGGGAAGTTATTAGAACCTTCTATTGTAAGTCATCAGTACGTTGGTCCAACTGGACTCAGTGTCCACAGCAGGATTCTCATATGTAATCTGGCCAATGGCACTATGACAATGGCCACCGACATCAGGCCTTGGAGTCTCAGTAATGTCCTGGCTGTGACATACCTGTTGTTGTGGACCATTTGGGCCTGTGCAGTCAGATGCCTGGCCCTACCCTGGGGCAGGAAGGCTAAGCCTTGGGCTGTATCCAGGACTGCCCCTCAGGGGAGCAGATGGGGGGGGACAGAGGTGACAACTGTCCCAGGTCCAGTGGCTCAGTGGGACCCATAGGGGGACCTGTAACAGGGGATGTGAGGCTAAGGGGGGCCCAGTCCTAAAGCTGTGTTCCGGGCCCAGGAATTTCTGTTGGCACCCCTGCTGCCCCTATGTACTGCAGATGCTGGCAAGGCATCAAGATGGACTTTGGCACATTGACAGTAATCCCTAAAGCATCGAACATGTGTCTGGTGTGTGCCAGGGTGTGAAAAAGCTGCTCCTTGGAGTGAGTTTTGAGAAGCCAGTCATCCAGGTAGGGTAAGACATATAGCCCTTCCCTGTGAAGGGCTGCTGCCACCATTGCTAAAAATGTAGTAAAGACACGTGGCACAGATAATAAGCCAAAGGGCAATACCCTGAACTGGTAGTGTTCCACCTGAAACAGAAACCTGAGGTATTTCCTGTGAGGGAAGCAAAATCTTGATACGTAGGTAAGCATCAGGCATATCCAGGGAACAAATCCGATCCCTTGCTTGCAGTAGTGGGAGTAGGCCTTGGAGAGTTACCATTCTGAACTTCTTGAATTTGATGAAAAAAAAAGTCCAGGCCTCTAAGATCTAGAGTGGGCCCCAGACCTCCTGCCCACTATGGGACTAGGAAGTACCTAGAATAGAACCCTACATTCCGAACAGGTGCTATGGCCCTTTTCTGGAGTAAGGTTTAGGTCTCCTCCAAAAGCAATGGGATGCGCTCTGGATGGTAAGGGGAAGGCACTGGTGGATGGTCTGGAGATAATTCCAGAACCTCTAGAGTGTGACCCTCTTTCTATAATCTGCAGGACCCAAGTATCTGACGTTACCAACCTCCGCTGGTCCAGGTGGAGGGAGAGGCGACTCCCAACAACTGCCCCTGGAAGCACTGGTGGCTGGGGGTTGTAGAAGGAGTCATGCAGAGCCAGATGTTGTGACTGCAGCTGCACCCCAACCTCTAGGGGCTTCTGAGTGGGCACCTGGGGTAGCTCCTGAGTAGGCAAAGCTGTTGCTCCTCTGCTCTTACCCTGTTGTTTGGCAGTAGAACATTGTCTGTTCTGGGTGTCTTCATGATAAATAGGATTTCTACAGCAACAATGGCGAAAAAACTCTATACTCAGCAAAGACATACACTGGTGATTACTGTGTACAGTTCTGGAGGCCACATCTAAGGAAGGACGTAGACAAAGTAGAGGCAATCCAGTGAAGGGCAACAAAAATGGTGCAAGGGCTGCACCAGAAGTCATTATGAGGAGAGACTAAAGGACCTCAATATGTATTCGCTAGAGGTGAGGAGGAAGAGAGGGGAGCTATGACAGAGACCTTCAAATACCTCAAGGGTATAAACAAGGTACAGCTTTCAGAAAAGGAGATGTTCGACAGCAAGGGGTCATGATATGAGGCTGGAGGGAAGTAGACTCAGGGGTAACATGAGGAACTATTTCTTCATGGAAAGGGTGTTGGATACATGGAACAGCCTCCCTGTGAAAGTGATGGGGTGAAAATGGTGGGGGAATTCAAAAATGCATGGGATAGATACAGGGGAACCGTAACGCTAGGGAAGAGATGGCAAGCCGCAGATCAAGCAGGGTCTGCAGTATATGCAGGGGGTGGGCAAAATGGGTATACTAGATGGGCCAGACAGTCATTATCTGCAGACAAATTCTATGTTTCTATGTCTAATTCTCGAAGGAGTAGCTACCAGACAAAAATAAATTCCATCGACAAAAACACAACAGTAAAACAGCTTCCAGTGATCTGAGGTTCACTCTTTCGATGGCGGTAGAAAAAGAACTGACGTGGGAGGGCCTGTTCATATTATACAGGTGACACTGTGAGCTGATGAAGAGCACATAATCACACTGACATGGGAGGCCCCATCATACAAATGCTCCCCACGAGTTCCCAACACCAGTGGGCTTACGGTCCAATGTACCATGGCTCTTTGGAGATACCCATGAAGAAGATTATGCCTGACCATATATTGGGTCATTCTGGAAACCATGGGCCTGCTTACTTAGCTACAACAGGGTGGGTGCAGACAGGGCATTCTGCACCCATAAACCTGCAATACTTAAAGGCAAGTATTCCTGTGTGGTGTAGCTGTGAACAACAGTGCAAGGCAGGTGCCAGTAATGGGCGGACAAGTCCAACAGTTAAGCAAAGACTGATGGTACCGGCACTCACAGCAACACAAAGCACTTTCAAAATATTTAAATGCATTCAAATTTTATTTAGCTCGTAACTGGAGCCTGTTCTCCAGCGCTTTAGCACTAAGCCTTCGTCTGGTCGTGTGTCACACCTTGGATCAACACTTTAAGGCAGCTGCAGGTTGCCGTTGGGGGGGCTGGGGGAGCTGGGATTGTCCCTGTGGCCAAGGTGAAAAAGAAATCACCAGATTCTGAGCAAATGGGATTTTTCTGGGGAAGAAAAATATAAGAAATAAAAAAGGTAATAAGTCTCCTTAAGGGTTCTGCTTGAACAAAGAAACAGGCCACATAGTTTGGCAAACAGTAGTTGCTAATGCCTAAGGGACACTGGAAATTATAACATTTAGACTAAGGATGTCACGGTATGAAATTTTAACAGTACGATAACCATTACATGTAACAGTGTGATTATCGTAATACTGCAGTATTATGGAAGAAGTCATTGTTGTACAATAAATCTCCTTAAACTCTTGTGTCAGGGAGAGTCATCACGAAAGGGACCGTGGTCCCTAAAAACGCACACAAATTAGTTGAAACTAAAGGCCTTAAAACTATGGTAAACCATGAACCATGGTTAATGCAAAGTCAGGAAATGTTCATGGTATCAATACCATGACTTCTGAAACTGCAGTATATCGTGAAACTGCCATACCATGATGTCCCTAATTTAGACACAATGCTGCTTGCATTTCATCCATTTCCTGCATTTATCTACCCCTCATTTCTCCTCAATAACTAAGAATATCCACATGAAAACAAGATGATGAGATGTCATAATCCTCCAGTTCTGTCATCATAATCTTATGCCATGGAAATGATGATGACTGATGAAGTCACAAGCAGAGGGACCAGGACTTCACCTGTTAACAAGCAATACGATTACATGACGTTTAAGGGAGAAAGATTCTGTTTTCCTGCTGCCATTAGTAGTATCGTTTTTTTTTTTTTTTTTGTTTGTTTTGTTTTCAAATTAAATTTTATGGCTTTTTCAATTGCATTCATAAAAAAGGAACTGCATATTACATGACAAATATCCATTTCATATTTAAAGACGATTAACATTCAACCTGAAATGTGTCTGAATATTTACGTGCTGTGCATGAAATGACACAAGATACATACAAGACTTCACCTACATGATGACACATGACACAGACAGATATCTTTTTTGTGAAAGGAATTTGTAATCTTTTTTTTTTGTTAGTTCATCACTTTAACCCCTTCCTCTCCAAGCAGCCCCCATGTCCCCACCATGCTGGCCTCACCAACCCAGTCACCTGGCTTCTCCCTGACTTACCTACACCTCTGTTCCCAATGTGTTGTTGCTGGAATGACGATTGCGTCATAAACAGAGGACTGTGATGTCTAGCATAGACAAGCAGCCAGAGCAGATGAGGTCTAGGGGAAAGTGATCCTGTTTCCATGCGAGTCTGTGCAGTTATTTTGAAAAAGGTGATGCTCATACAGAATCACTGCATATCATGCAGTCCTAATGGCCCAGCAGCAGTGCACCGCCATGAAGGTGACTCGGATTTGGGAGGAAACTCGAGTCACCGTGTCAAGAGAGAGATCAGACTGCAGCAGCTGCCACTCAGCATTGCAATGTAGGCAGGAGGGAAGGTGTCAGGTACCCAGTGCCACAGTGAGTCCTATGACGGGCCAGGGAAGCTTTCTCCCATCATAGGACATTACTCCGTGTATCCAAGGCACTCATGTGGCTCCGTCCATGCCAGGGGAGAAGGGAGAACAAGGGACAAAACCAGGGATAAACCTCTCGTATTGTCTAAATGATGGTCGAGGACTCTGGCTCCCTTGGGTACTAGGGCAACCAAAACTGCATCCTGTCCGCCTGGTGGACTGCTTCGGGGTTGGGGGAGACAGCTCTTCACCCCAGACCCCTACCCACAAATGGAAATGGCAGGAGTTGTCGGGTGACAACTGAACCCAGGGTGATGGGGGCAGCACCAGGCCTGAACAGGTTATACTCCTGGGCCCAGGGCATACATACACCTGATGACGTGGCCAAAGGAGAAAAAGTTTTACGTAGCCAAAAACGACACACTACAGTGAAAGTTGTCTATTAAGGACGCCTTCAGGATCAACACATCTGTCCTTAATATTGTTCTGTCCTTAATCTGCAGGCTGCATAGTACTTACAATTGCAGCTGGAATGAAATGAAATATCCTTAATAATCAAATTTCACTGTATATTCCCAATTACATGGCTGAGGGAGCAGAAAACTCTTTGGAAAAAATTAAAAATTATATATGAAACAAGCTGAAATGCATCCAAAAATGATGTTTTTCCCAAATATCTCCTGTGATATCAAGTCAGTGGCTCCCAAGGGTCTAACACTGCAAGGTCCTGCCTCCTGTACTCCCCTGTTATGCCTCTGCTCATACAAAGTGTAGCGCTGACACACTTACTGTCATGCTTGTCGGGGCTCCAAGGAAGACGTTTTCCACAGGACAGTTCTTGTTTTGATCTTTAGCTGCTCTGTCACTTAGTCTGTTCACTTCTTGACTTTTTGCTGTCCTTGTGAGTTCCTTTTTGCTGGAGCCTGTAGTAGTCTTTTCTTTCCTGCTAAGTTTCACAGGTTCCTGAGGTGATGACAGTGTGACTGCAGGGTTCATGGGGGGCATCTCAGAGCCATCTGTACAAGTGGTGCATGGTTCGGCAGCAGGTGACAATTTTACAATTCCTGTGCTGTTGGGCAACTGTTCTAGGCACTGCAGGAGTCCATCAGTCTCTACATCTGGTGAAACACAGGAAGAAGGCTCTGCTACGGGCAGTGGTGAAGCCGCTGAAAGAAGATCACTGCTCGGCTCAGGTAATAGCTCAGGGTGTTCACCCTTAGTTTCTGAGAGTTGTGCTGGTCTAAATTCATCCAATATCCTTAAAAACACAGAAGGAACACATGGATGGTTAACAAAGAAATAAAGCAAAGTAGATCCCGCCTCCCAGATTAGATGGCCCAGAGCCAAGGACCCACTCTTTGCACCTCGGAGGAGGGGGAACCCATCTGGTGCAGAGTTACGCCCAGACTACCCCTCCTGAGATGGCTGCAATATGAGACGTGGATGGCAGGGTGTAGGAAGGTTCCGACGGGGCCTAGGCTGGCCTGAAGGAGAGTCGAGCCTGGAAGCCAAGGAGCAAAAAAAAAAAAAAAAAAAAAAAAAACATTGTACAAAATATCACATATGAATAGCATAACATATGTATACACCTTTGTGACATCTTTAAGATTACATTAAGTCTAAAATTTGTGACTTACAGTTTAGTGGACATAAGAAAACGTGCTAGTCTATATAATAGTTGCTTATCGTTGGAATTAAACAGCTTGTTTATGATCTGATCCATGGGGAGACCAAGGTTCATCAGTATGGGTCCCAACCAAAACTACCTATGCTTCCCATATAATGGACAGATTAAAGTAACGTGTTTCAAATAATCCGCCATATTCACACTGCATTTACATTTTTCACTTTCCACACCCAGTCCTTCTCTGAGAATAGTTAACATACTGACATTTATAAAGCTCCATTCTGAATCTTATTATCCTTCTTATGTCTGGGCCTTCCATTATTGACAAATAAGGTTCCAATTTATGCCCTAACGTCACTTTTTTAAACCAATTAAATTTTGTATAGGTTTTAATCTGCTCAATACCTTTAGTATTTATCTTTAATTCTCTCCTTAACCTGGACAGTTATTTCATTAAAATGTTTAATATAAATTTGATGCAACAGGTGGCCCAAACCTAATGGGAAAAGAAATGCAGCTATACATTTAATAGTGGGAGACTGAAAACCTTGTGCAGTGTAGTCAATCTCTTCCTCTAGACACATCCTAGGTAGTCTATATTCTGGGTAAAGGAATATTTTCAAAATAAATAATAATTTCCTCTCCTCTCTATTATATATGCTTCAAGGGGGAGCTGCCCCAGTTCTGCTCTGAATATTGGGGCCGGAACAGACTGCGGAACTTTTTAGTATAACTCTGAATAGTTTATTAAGCTGCACTTCCAATGAACTTGAGGGAGACCATATCTCAGAAGCATGTAATATGCTAGCCTGTATTTTGGTTTCAGCTACCTTAAGAAATACCCTGTCTGAACCATTGCCCGTTTGTGCTGTAAACCTCTTAAAAGCATTAAATGCTAAGATGGCTTTCTGTTTGACGAGGTCTTGATGTGTTATCCATTTAGTACACTGTGAAAATTGGACACCTAAATAAGGATATGATTTAACTGTTTCAACCTTGGTGTCATCAATGAAAAGAGAAGAGTTTTTTTTCCTGTCCTTTACCAAAAATGGGCATTTTAGTTTTGTTTGTATTGATAACTAGCTTGTTTTGGTGACATAGTGCAGAAAAGGTAGAAATCTTACGTTGTAGCCCTAGAAAGGATGTCGACAAAAGGACAAGAGCATCGGCAAAGGCCAACAGCGAGACTCTACTACCTTTAACTAAGGGAAGAGTGAAAATTAGGATCTTCTAGTTGTTCTATAAAAGGATTTATATATTCTGCCGGCTCGGTGGCACTGAGGGTTGAGGTGCTGGACGCCACACCTCATGCTACGCCGGGGACCAGGGTTCAGGAATGACCTCAGGGTGTCTGGGTGCCAGAATGGGGGGCTGGGAGCAGGACTGAGCGTGCCATTAGGCTGCTCTCCTCTCCTGGGGGTGGTGGGTTGTTGATCGTCCCGCAGTTCCATTCCCCACTGGGTGGAGGTTCGGTGGGGTAACACAGGCGGGCAGGGCAGCAGTACGGGTGGGTGGAAGGGGCTGAGCTGGCTTCCAGTTTGCATAAGCGCCTCCATGCACATGTACGGCTGTGTGCCAGGCCTCCGGGAAGGGAATGGGAGAAAACCCCAGAAAAAACTTGAATTAAAAAACCAAAACAAAGAGGATTTATATACCTGTATCTGTAAAAAAAAGTATAGGGGTCAAAAGGCATCCCTGTCTGACTCCAAAACTGGTTCTGATCTCCGGGGTAAGGTCTCCATCTTGATTAAGTTTAACCTGCCAGGTGTCATAATGTAATCTAATCAAAATGTCTAAGACAACAGGGTCCATATTATAAGAACTCAATTTCTCCCACAATAAGATCCAGCTGATGAAACCAAATGCAGTCCTTAAGTCCACAAAATAGCAGTAAAGCCTCGCCTTCCGAACCTTTGTGTATTTCCACATTAAATACGATAAAACAGAACAGTGTTGGACCGTTGATCTACGGGTTTTAAATCCATTCTGGAACTCACTTGTATTTGGCTCCTCCTCAACCCAGGATAAAATTCTATTTAGTAGGACATGACAGATGATTTTTGGAGAGGTGTCAATAAGGCTAATGGTCCTATATATTACTGGATCTAGTGGGCTTCCTTTTTTCTTGTATATCGGACATATAATACTTCCCTTCCAACTTGGTGGTATCTCTGTCCCTTGGATTATTTTATTGAAAAACACATGGAAAAGAGGAAGCCACCACTCAGGACAGTATTTGTATATCTCATCTACAATATAGTCAGGCCCAGAAGCCTCGTTACTCCTGAGACTTGATAAGGCTAGCATCATTTATTCTTTAGTAATATAGGCTGGTTTTGGATAATACTCAGTTTCACCTAGACACTTGCAATCCAATTCACTTACAGAGAAATATTGTGCTGAAAAATAGACACCCCAGATATCAGATGTTATGAAGTGAGGTCTGGCAGTATCCTTGGCTGACTAAGGTCCAGAATCTCCTGTTTTTTTCATAAACAGCTTGCCTAAGTTTGGCCCATTTATTTATTTGAAATGTTTTCCTTTCTACCTCAAGAATTTCCTTATAGTTTTTCCTAGCTTTATTAAGTTGCCTTATTCGTGTTCTAGTCGGTTTCCCTTTAACATAGCGTATTCTTTTATTGAGTTGTCGTTTTGCTTGTTTGCACTTGTTAAACCACGTGCCCTTATTGACAGGTTGGATTGATTGATAGAGGAAGGGTTTAATATAGATTAAAATCGTCTGGAAGAGCATATTTATATCTGTGTTCTTATCCATTCCTATAATATATTCACTTCATTCTTTTAATCTACTAGAATCAAAGATATCTATAAAAGTATTGTTCAATTTAGGGTCCGCTGCATAGATTACGAATTTCACAGGTTTTTGCTAGAACCCTACCTTCCCTAGAATTTCTGGTTCTATTGCCCATGCCATATTCCAGTATAATTGGGAAGCGTGCAGACTCTGGTCGTTTTAAGATTTTTAAAGTTTTGATTGAGCCCATGGCCTCAACGTTTACCCAGAGAAAATCTATGGTGGAAGAACCAAGTGGGCCTATATATGTAAGTGCTCCATCTAAGTCACCTATTACTCTACCATTCATAAGACAACAATTGGTTTCTGTCATAACTTTAGCTAGAATTTTACCCTGCTTATTGGTTTTGGTGACTTTTGTGTGTCCTATAGCTCTTATACTAGGGTTATTAGTAGAATTTAAAGTTAAAAGATCTGTACGGTTTACCAAGAGAACCCTCACACTGAAATCCCCTATGAGGTCACTATTCATTAAAATATAGTTTTGTTTTGTTTTTCCCATAGTGTCTGGCTCACATCTCATTCCTTATTAACCGGAAGCACCTCCTGTATGCAATGCCATCAATTTCATCACATCATATTTTAGCCAATAGCAGGACAGCATTCTGACACAGAAAGGACAAATTGCTTCATTCTTACCATAATTTCCTTTTTTGTTAGCTCCAACATTGTCAATGGGGGAAGTAGTTCTTCCATGTGTAATGAGCTCCCCTACTGCGGATACTGGTACAGTCCAAAGCTGTGACTTCAGCATAGAACCCCAGGAACATGTACATTTCAATTACAGCAGTACCTCTGTTCATCTTTGTCCATGTAGTATCTCAAATATTATACATTCATCGCAAAAACATTGTTAATGCACCATTAGGGTTGAACTGTAAAAAGTAGGGAAATGCGACCTTAGGGTTCCCAAGCCTAAGACCCCACTCCCACTGTGCATACAGGAACAGGCATGAGATGAACTTAAAGTTCCCAACCCCTGCACTCCACCCCCTCCCTCGGCTTCCAGCCCTAATACCCCACCCCCATCGTTGCATGCAGAACAACTGGACAGGAGTGCCTCTGTGTTTTCGAACCTAATGCTCACCCTGTTCCAAGACTAAGTAAGGTAACATGGGTACAGAATAACAGAATGGGGTAAGCATTAGGGTTTGAAATGTCATGGCACAACCGCCACAGCTGTTCTGCATGCACGGTGGGGTGGGGTATTCTGGTTGAAGCCGAGGGAGGGGTGGGGTGGGAGTTAGGAATTTTAAGTTCACCTCATGCCTCTGTTATTTTTAATTTGCCCTTAGGTTCCCTCAAGTACTATGTATGCCCGATCATGAAAATAAGCTACCTACATTCAAAAACAAGCTTGTTTTCGCACAGCACATCTATTTTTTCCCATAGGAAATAATGGGAAATGAAAACTTAAATAACTTTTGAATGGATTATTTTTTCACCAAACCTTCAAAAGGCACATGTGTGGGGCAAAGGCTTTCAACCCTGAAAATTTCAGATCACAACCAACAGCCATTTTTCAGAAACAGCTGCTGAAAGAAGCTGACAAAACCCTGAAATTCTGTGTTTTTCACCACCGTGCATCTCTAAAACCACAGAAGGGATTCATGCAAAATTTGGTAAGTCATGCGATCTTCCCTTAGCCGGAGAGCATGCCAAATTTCGTGCAAATCCATTGTACCGTTGCAAAGTTATTAAAGTGCAAAGTTTGAGGGTTAACATTAAACTGCCCGGCCAACCCCAATATACTGGCGATACTGATATATATATACACACACACACACACACACACATACATACTTTTACACACACATATATATATATATATATATATATATATAAGCGTGTGTGTATATCGATATAAACAGGTACTATCGAACTGTACACATGTATCAGTGTATATATTCCTAGACAACCCCTATTAAAATATACACCACAAGACTGAAGAAAACTGGAAAACATACAGGCCAACCAAAATGTACACCACAGAATTGAGTACAACTGGAAAAAATACAGGCCTACCGTATCCTAAAGAACAGAGTCCACCTCAACACATCCACTCTTAACCTCTTCTCGAAGCTGGATTTCACCAACAGCTGGTTTAGGGCCTAATGGTCTTAACTGAATATTGTGGACCTCCAAGCCTCCAATGTCCGTCTCAACAGAGACAGTAACAGCATATAATGATTAATAAGAGAATTGAAAAACAGCTGCAGCAGAAACCCAGGCCCTTCGCTCGACAAACCGAACTCCATAAACCCTGACATACAATCAGAGCTTCACCATGTACACTATCATCTTTCTTTCTTCCTTTCTTTTTCTTAATATCGTGATGTGCACACAGCTGATGAATCCTTAAAAGTATATCACAAAGCCTTCAATCGGATCTTGCTAGTTACATATTGGACAATATTCTCTAAAAGAGCTGGCAGGTCCAGGGAGAGGCCCCATTGACAACACTGGAGCTAACAGACAAGGAAATTATGTTAAGAATGAAGGAATTTCTCCTTTATGCAGTACTCCATGTTTGTCAATGGGGAAGGCAGTTATTGCATATGGGTTCTACAACGCAGTACACATCCGAAGTAGGGCAGAAAAGAATATTCTTCCATATATAACCCTTAGGGGTAAATAAAGGATTCACGTCTCCATCAGCATTGTCAAATTCTGGGTAAAACAGTGACCCTAGAGGACTTTTCGGCATAAAAGATATAAAGCCTAAAAAAACAACAACAACAAAAATAGTGTAACTGCACGACTAAGTTAGGCCAGGACACTGGGAAGACTGCTGGAAAGGGCAGAACATTCCTTGTTACCACACAGGACTGTAACACCGCACCCAATTCACCTGACCAAAGTTGTCTTCAGAGGATTCCTGACCATCAACTTTCAATTTCTCTGCAAATTCAGAAAGTAAATAACACATGTCCCTATGCACCAGAAAATAAGGCTCCCCTTACCCAGGATTCTGGACAATGTTAATTCACCCAGTCACTGAAATTACACCAAGCAAACATGCCTGCAGGGGGAAAAGAACGAAGAAGACAACCAACGTAACCAACAAGCCACCTGGAAAAAGGTTGTGTGAAATCTTGTCATGCCACACTCACAAAAGATGTATGGACAACGTTCCTCCAGAACGGGCAAGGCTTGCCAGAGGAAGGAAATTATGACATCCTAGATGCATCTTAAGAAAATTCCCATGGTTGTTCCCCAAAGCTACATCGACAGTAAGCCAATCACCCTGTAGGAAGTGTAATACAAAAAAAAAAAAAAATACATATATATCCAGTCCCACCATCAACAGAGACTAAGTACTGCTCAACACAGCACAGATGTACCTAGTACACTGGGCTAGGGTCTCGACCAAGAGGACGCGCCACAAGCTGTCACAGACTATAGATAATAACAGCTAGAACCAATCAGAGAACCTACCCCCATGGAGAGTCTATACATCTGAAGTGTCCACTTCTCAGCCGTCATCTTGAATCCTACCAGTGACAATACTGGCTAGGACCCCACCAAGTAGAAACAAATGATGGCCCTTCCATAGCTAATTGGTCCAGAGGTGCAAACCAAGACTGCATCAATCTTCTCGATGAAGATGTAGTACCCTGATGACCTAACGGTGTTAGAGACTCATGGAAGAGACACTGCCTCCACTTACGAGAAGCGAAATCAAAAAATGGTAAATAAACTCCACCTCAGTGGGCTCTGCTCAACGAATAAAATGAATGACCTCAAGGGGGGCACCTGCCCACTGGCCAGAGGATCAAACATCCCCCCGGGTCCCAGCTGACTGGACCGTTTGGCCCCCTGCTAAGGTGCCTGCTATCAGAGACTGTGAACCACTCGTCCCTCGGCCACTGGAACTCTCCGATTACATCTGTGAATAAGCTTTTGCTGCCTGCATCGCCAACCATTACGATGGCACTGTCCGATCTACTCACACTGTCCAAGCCCAAACTCAGTCCAGTAACTGTATGAGGCAAGGAGGACTGACCCTACTTTCAGAAGCAATAATGACAAAATAACTGTTCCAAATGGCTCCAGGGTTCCTGAGCCGTAACCCAGGCCAATGCCGGCTCCAAAACTGGATAAGGGGGAAACCAAGGTAGAAGGTCATCTTGAGGCAGCCCCAAGGGCTACCACACTGAGCAGCCTGTACTGAAAGAGGCTCATGAGGACTAATGATAACATTTCAGGCCTTCAACCTAGGGGGAATTACCATGGGAGGACGGAAACCTGAGATTTGACCCTCACAAGCTTTCCTTCCTAACTGTCTGGGCAAACATTCCCAGATGCTGCAACTTCCACAATCAGCATCAGCAATATTCTCCTTCAAGCTTTAGGAAGATAAATTCCTGCTATCCATTCCACTCACCATCTCTAAGACTTCCCAAGATCTGGACACCGACCTTTCTGCTTGGCAGTGGGGCCTGATGACACAGGTCAGAAAAACAGGAATAACCAAGATGAGCCTCATAGCCCAGCTGGGACACCAGGAAGTCATGACTTTCCCAAACACTTCTGGACAATGTTCTGAACTAAGAAAAGGTTCAGCAGGAGAAAGTTGCCCCAGACTGCCAATAGAACAGTTACGTACTTACCGTAACAGTAGACCTTCACGAGAATCTATTTTATCAGGCCATACCTATAGAACTATAAACGCCAGACACTAGGACCACACAGAACATTTTTGCAAGCAGTCCACTAGGGCCCTCCCATGACAATGTCCTACGTTGGCACTTCCCATATAAATGTGGGCAGTCCCTTCCCTCCTCAGTTCCCCACCAGAGATCATGCTCGGAGGACTTCCCTGTAGGGAACAAAGAGGAGAGCTATAGCTCTGCCAACCAGGAGAGGCAGAGAACAGCAGTTAGAGCCTCACAGAGGAGGAGGAGACCTCAGGATCTAAGGGGACGGAGGGTGGGATAGCATGGACTGATGAAAGTCTCTCTCAAAGATCTACTTTTATGGCAAGTATGTAAATGTTCTATCTTCGAGGATATCTCATCAGGCCACACCTATGGAACGAGTTCCAAGCAGTACTGACAGAGGAACAGTCTGGGGGTGCTGGGGCCTACAGGCCTCAGAAAGTAGGCCTTGAAGCACAGCTAGGCCAAAGCCTGTGTTCACCTTGCTGCTGTCCCTCGACCTCCAGAGTCTCCTTGCCTCTTAATGGTCTTGAACAACTGCGTTAAGGCTTATATTGCCCATATCAAACTTTGCTTTGTCTGTATATTGCATCTGATTATTGTCAGTATGTAAGTTCCCCTTTCTACGTATCTGTTTTCCCTTTCCCCAGATCGCACCTGGAAACGAGCTTCGGCTGTGTCCCTTTCTTGATTACTAAATTTTAAATAAATAAATAAATGTCTGCCCTTTTTCTTGAGGCAATATCCAGACTGTAAAGTTTAGCAAAGGTGTAGACAGTACTCCAGGTGGCAGCTGCACAAATCTCAGCAGCAGACATATTGCAGAAACAGGCAACAGAAGTGGCCATGCCTCTATTCGAGTGGCCACGAACAACCCCAGGAAGTTCCTCATTGCACTTCTTGTAACAGAAAGTAATACAGCTGGCCAACCATTTGGAGGAGCACTGTTTAGAAACAGGAGTGCCCTCTTTCCCAGGGGTGAAGGAAACAAAACGTTGGGAGGACTTCATGCAGTCCTTTGTACAGTGTATACAGTACTTCAGTATTCCATGTACATCCAAAGTATGGAGCAGTGCTTCCCCTGGGCTGGCATGCTCAGGAAAATTAACTGGAAGGTGGATGGTTGATTCAGAGTAAACTCAGACACCATCTTTGGTAAAAATCTGGGACTGGTACGCAAATACACCCTATCTTTGTGAAAAATCAAATAAGGAGCACACACATTAGAGTCTGAAGCTCTGAAATTCTTCAAGTAGAAGTAATAGCAACTGAAAATAACTATTTCCAAGATAGAAAGTGTAGGCCACAAGTTGCAGCTGGCTCAAAATGAGCCAAAATAAGCTTTCTAACACGTAATTCAGATCCAAGCCGGGAGTGAATTGCGGATAGGAGGCTCTGAGTGCTTAATGTCTCTCAGAAACATATGGGCCACCTCCAGCTGAGCAACCATACGACCATAAACAGGTACATGAAAAGCTGAAATGGCAGCCAAGTGAACTTTGATAGAAGTGTACTGCAGGCCTGCATCTGACAAGGGCAGCAAATACTCCAGAACCTGATTTACCAGACAGGTGAAAGGATTCAGTTGGTGAGAAGCAACCTACAAAGCAAATCGCTTCAACTTCACGAAATAAGTGGCTCTGGTGGAAGGTTTTCTGGCAGCCACCTTTTGTGACACCCCAAACTGAGAAACGGCTTTGTCTTCAGGAGCCATGCATGAAGCTACAGAGTTTTGGGGTCCGGATGAACCAGTGTTCCCTGTTTCTGTGACAGTAGGCCCTGGCATAATGGCAGATGTACTGGAGGTACCACTGCCAGCTGCTGCACTAAGGGGAACCAAATCTGAGGAGGCCACAAAGAGGCAATAAGTATCAGAGTTGCCCCTTCCATCTGAAGCATGACTAGCACTCTCTGAATTAGAGGGAAGGGAGGAAAGGCAGACAGGAACCTCCCTTTTCAAGAGAGGGACAACAGAAAAGCAGCAGTTTTGCACTGTGTAGGGATGCAAAAAGGTCCAACACTGGATGACCCCACCTGTCGAACAGGTCTTCTACAACCAAGGTCAACAGTTCCCACTCATGCATCTTGGACTTTGATCTGCTTAGTATGTCTGCCAGGACATTTTGGACTCCTGGAACACATACTGCTGACTGTCCTAGACCTTGTTCCAGAGCCCAATACCAAACTCTCATTGCCTCCCTGCACAGGGGGTTGAAATGAGTCAGGGTTTTAGATAATTGATTAGCAGTTTTTTTCTTGAGACAAAGCTAACTGTACAGAAAGTATTTGTATAGGTTTTCTAGAAGTGTTATGTTTGTTAAACACAGTGAGACAAGTGCTATGCATTTTCACAATGTTTTAGCACTTTTATGAGCAAAACACTAATCAATTTTAGGAGTTAAATAAATCCCTGTGAGTCATCCCCCCTTTGCATCACACTTATGTTGCTTGTTTAAACTAAGAGGACCCCGGGGTAGATGGGTCTGGAAGGCCTGTAGGAAGTATGGATCAGCTCTCAATTCTAGGACATTTATTTGGAGGTTGCTCTCCACTTTGGTCGATTCACCCTGTGTCTGATGGGGCCCCAGATGTGCCCCTCAGCCCATCCCTGAGGCATCTGTAGTAAGAATCTGATAAGAACAGGGGATCAGGAAGGGAACCCCCTTCAACAAATGACTGGGTTCCATCCACCGCTGAAGTACTTTTTAGACAGGGGAGGTTACTAGAACTTTTTGTTCTAGGTTATCTGTACATTGGTCCCACTGGACTCTTAGTGTCCACTGTAGGATCCTCATGTGTAGTCTGGCCAGCGGCACTATGGCGATTGCCACTGCCATCAGGCCTAGGGGTCTCAGGAATGGCCTGGCTATGACAAACCTACTGCTGTAGACCATCTAGGCCTGTGCAGTCAAACGCTTGGCCCTGTCCTGAGGCAGGAAGGCTAGACCTTGGGCTGTTTTCCGGACTGCCCTATGTACTGCAGACATTGGCAAGAGGTCAGGACTGATTTTGGCACATTGATGGTAAATGCTAGCGCATCAAACGGGCATCTGGTGTGGTCTAGCATGTGGGAAAGCTGCTCCCCTTCAGGTAGGGGAAGACGTACAGACCTACCCTGTGAAGGGCTACTGCCACAACAGCTAAACATTTGGTAAATACCCGTGGCACAGATGACAAGCCAAAAGGCAATACCCTGAACGGGTACTGTTTTCCCCGAAACAGGAATCTTAGATATTTCCTAGGTAAAGTGCAGATCTTGACGTGCAGGTAAGCATCCTGCATTTCAAGGGAGTAAATCCGGTCCTGTTTGCAGCAGTGGATTCAGGCCTTGTAGTGTTACCATTCTGAAGCAGCAGTGGATTCAGGCCTTGTAGTGTTACCATTCTGAACTCCTTGTTCTCCATTAAAAAAAGTTCAGATCCCTAAGATCTAGAAGAGGTCTCAGATGTCCTGTCCTTTCTGGAACTAGGAAGTACTGAGAATAGAACCCTGTGTTTTTTGTTCTGAGGGGAGAGGTTCTATTGCCCTTTTCTGCAGCAGGGTGTGAATTTCCTCCAGAAGCAAAGGGATGTGTTCTGAAGGATAATGGGAAGGCACTAGTGGGTGGTCTGGAGGTAGTTCCAGAGCATGATTTTGTGCTATTATCTGCAGGATCCAAGCATCTGATTACCTTCCTCCACTGGTCCAGGTGGAGGAAAATATGACCCCCCAGCAACCACCCCTAGAGGCAAAGGTGGGGGAGGGGTGCTGAAGGAGGAATCAGACAGAGCCGACTGTTGCTTCAGTGCCACCTCTCTAGGAGCTTTTGAGTAGGTACCTGGGGTGGAGCCTGGCAGGGCTAAGGTTGCTGCTGCTCTATCCATGACCTGCTGTCTTCTTGTAGACCGATGTCTGGTAGTGGCTGTATGAAAGGACACCCTCTGTCGAGTCCTTGTCTGGGTATGATAGAGGGAATGTACTGATTTCAGGGTTCTACCCAAGGCCTGTAAGTTGGAGAGAAGGTCCTGTACATCTGCTCCAAACAGCTTATATCCCCTGAAGAGGGCATGGAGGATGGAGTGCAAATCCAGCCACTCTGAGCCAGGAGTATCTCCTGAGACACATGGCAGATGTAGTTGCCCTTGCAGAGGCATCAGAAATGTCATAGGTGAAGCATAGGGGGTGTCTACCAACCTTGGCACCTGCTGTGACAGCATTTTGTATCTCTTGCTTTGGAGTACCTTCTGGAAGGGCCTGGGCAGCTGCTGGGCCTTCCTCCAAAGAGTATTTTGGTATTTTACCATATCTTTATTTTTTATTTTATTTACTTTAGTCATTGGTAACAGGGTAAGGCCCACTAGGCACAAGTGCCTGTTTTCAGGGGTGACCTGAGAGCACTGGGCAGTTAAGTGACTTGCTCAGAGTCACATAGTATGCAAGTGGAGGCTGTAAGAATCAAACCCAGGTCTGGTCTGCTGGATGTACCAAGCTCGTTCACAGCTCATTACTCTAACCTCTAGGCTATACTGCCAGCTCATATGTCGAACTGATAATCTGCCATCCTCAGACCCACAGAGACAGAGATAAATGTCCTTTTTGCTCAAGATATCAAGCCTCCTGGACTCCTTGTCAGGAGGAAGGAACTAAGGTGCTCTGGTGCCCTAGACCTGCAATGGGCTGCAGTGATGACAACAGAGCCTGCCTCAGGTTGACCTGCAAATAAGGGTTTACCTGTGAGGGGGTCTGGTACATCTTATCTGCCTTCCTTGGAATGGCAGGTGTCATGCTGGGTATATGCCAGGCAGCCAAGGTCGCATCCTCCAGCGCTGGTAGAAGGGGAGGAATAACAATGGGTGGGGAATCAGGCAATTCTATGAAGTCCACCAAATTCTTCCTAGTAATATCCCATTCCTCCAAGTCAAACCCCACTACAGTTTGAAGTTCCTGCATCACTGGTATGAATGAGGTGTCTTTAGGGGGAGAGACCTGGGTGTACAGACCAGAATCTTCACTCCCAGTGGATACTGTGGAACTGGTTTTGTCATAAGAGTCCATATAGTCCTCTTCTTCTTCCTTCTCCAGAATAAGCTATGGATTGTACTCTTGGTCCTCATCGATGTGGTTGGGAGGAAATAAAGATGGGGAGGGAGGGAGAAGCGGTCAACGGCCTGGAGGGTGTCAGGTGCATCGGCTTGGCAAGCGTATCGCTGGGGTTAGGTGTACAGACCCAATCGACAGAATACTGGTCAATGGAGGAGGCAGTAACAATGCTTTAGGATGTCCGTAAAAGACGACAGAACTGCCTGAACATCAGCAAAAGTGTCGACAGGAACACTGGCAGACATCAACAGGGGAGGGAAGGATCCCACATGGATGGTAACACACCAGCTGTACTAGGTCTTGAGGTGTCAGGGGCCCACCCAGCCGTATCAACGGTCTGGGTAGCAGACTGCATCACCACTGGAGCTGTCGACAGCACACTAGAGGTCATATCTGTGTGAATACGTGGCCTGGAGTGAACCGGGGAGGTCTCTGTCTTTTCTCTCTTCTTCTCCCAGTGCTTATGCCAGTGAGACCCAGATGTCTTCTCCCGGGACTTGGAAGCCCTGGATCCTGAGGAGTGGGCTGGTGACGCGGCAGGGCTTTCCTAGTAGACCTCCTTCTCCATTCGGGCTAAGTGCTGCTTTAAAAGATATTTTTCTAAAGCACATTTTCTGCATCACCAGGTGGACGTATAAACCCTCTACAAATCAGGCACGCCTTTATATTATGGTCTGGGCCCAGATAGCATTGGAGCAGATGTTGAAGTAGTCTTTGGAGTAAATCTTCTTGTCACACTCGCAATAACAGAAAGTTTTGACAGCTCTGAGGTTGACATACACACCACCAAAAATCACTTTTTAAAAGTGATTAGCTACTAGGAATGAAAACACAAAAAAACAGTGACTCCAACGACGACGTTTCCATGCAGGGTCCGACGAGTATGGTCGACGATGGGAAAAGAACTAAGGAGGGAAGGGTCTGCCCACATTTATATGTGAAGTGCCAATGTAGGACGTTGTCGTGGGCAGCCCTAATCTGTGATGCCACCCACCCTGATACCAAAAATCCTGGGCACAGCACTCTCCTGGACCTAATCTTTGCCAACAGGCCCCATAAAACTGCTTACACCGGGGTATTTCACAAGGACATTAGTGACCACAGCGCCAGTGCCTGCGTGAGGAAGTCCCCAAAAACAAACAACCAATCCACCTAATTTTACTTACAAAAGGAATTTCTGCAAATTTAATATCTCCGAGTTCCTGTCCAATCTTAATGGGATCAGATGGCAAGATTTTCACCTGGCTCCAACAGTCAACGAGGCATATACCCACTTCCTCAACCTTGCATTGGAAGTTATTAATAAACATGCGCCAATGACGAAATGAAGGGCTAGGAAAAAAATCTGTCCTTGATTCTCCAACTCGCTGAAATCAATCTTACATCACAGAGATCACCTACGGAAAAAAGCCAGCAAGACAAAATCTGAAGCCGACTGGGTTGCCTTCAGAGCAGCAAGAAACCAGTGCATCAGACTCATTCGGGCAGAAAAGGCCAAGTACTACCAGTCTGCTTTGGGTCATCCAAAAACAATGCTGCTAAATTCTGGAATATTATTAGGGAAATCGAAGGGCATAGTTCACCTTCATCCCTCCCAACTAAAATAGTCTCAGGGGACATTACCTACACAAACAGTAATGATATTCTGGACCAGTTAAATAATAACTTTGCCACAGCTGGCTTAGCTTTTGACTCCTCTCCCGTCAGCAAGCTATCATCCCAGCCACTTGCTTGCACCCTTTCACCACCTTCCCCCAAAACTAGACTTGGCTCTTCACAATTTAGTTTCAGCCCTATCTCGCTTAAGCAAGTCGAGGATCTTTTGCTCACTCTTGACCCTAAAAAAAGTGCAGGAGCGGACCTGCTTGAACCTTGCTTTCTAAAGATAGGACACCATGCCCTGGCCTTGCCTATCACCCACTTGTTCCAAACTGTCACTTTCCCAAGGTATTATCCCTCCCATTTGGAAAACTACTCATGTCATCCCTCTGTTTAAATCTGGGGACCAATGCGACCTCAATAATTACGGACCTATTTCACTTCTGCCCATTCTATCTAACCTGATTTAAAAGCTGGTCAACGGCCAATTCAGAATCCACCTAGAAGCAGAAACTCTACTGAACGCCCTGCAATCTGGGTTTCGCCCCAAATATAGTATGGGGTGTGCAAGAGAAATCAGTTCTCCTGTTGCAAACTTCCCTAGTGTCAGTGAGCAATGAAAGGCACCTCTTTTTCCCTGCTCTATACTGACTGACAATCGACGTCTATCTGGAGACCCCGCTCCCAGACTCTGCTTTATGCTGAAGTGAAACTCAGCAGCCTGCAAAGCTCTTTTTGCTTGCAAAGCTAAGACACATCCGGTCATCTACCATTATGGCCAACACTACCGAAAAACTGAGGCAGCAGAGCTGCACTGCTCACAACTGAGCTTCCAGAAAGGTAAAGGCCAGTGAAATAAGCCTGAGAATATTCAGCTTAGCCATATCATAAAGAATCAAATCTACCCATGGTAGATACCCAAGAAGACAAGGCCTTGACGATGACGATAAAGGAGGCAAACCTCTTCCATAGCTCTAGGCCTCTCAAAAAAAAAAAAAAAAAAACACGTCATCCTCAAAACAGGGCCACCTATAGACTGTGGCGATTAGTCACTCCTGAACAGCTATTTGGCTGTGAGATAAAGTACTAAAACGGCAGGTCTCCAAAACTAAGTGCAGCTACATTCCCCCAAAGGAACAAGCCTTCAAGCAGCACTGTTAAGACATACCTCTGCTCTGCACTCTTCTCTCATGCACGACAGGAACAGCTGCAAAGGATGTGTGCCTCACAGTATGCTGGCAGCCGTGACAGCGCAAAGTTCTTTGCCACAGGAAGGGGGATTCAGAGGATACTTCACAGCCAAGCCAGTACTGGATTCACAATAACTCCATGGCCTTCAGGCCTCATATATACAGAAAAAAGGCCTCAGGGATATGAAAACCCAGCTATTACTCTAACTGGGACCTGGGGATAAGGTGGAGTGTTCTCACTCAGACTCTAGCCTTATCCCGTTTTTCAGAGGCATGAGAAAAGATGGAAATTTTCCAAAGTGATGGATCTAACTCCTCTCTGGTCAGGCATTGCCCCAGTCCCCCCCCCTCACATGCACTTTCCGAAACTTGCAAATCAGTCAGATGAGGTGGGGAAGGGGGATGCCTGCAACAACTGTTGGAGAGTGTGACTGTTTCACTCTGGTGCACACGGACGTGCCTGTAAGGACCCCTCCCGACTCTGAGGACCCACACTGGGGTTGGGTGTCTTTGCAGGAGGTACCTGCAAATCCTTAATTCACTAGTCTGTTCCCATTCAGGCCAGCAATAAGCATGCTGTGTAACTCTGCTAACCACTGTCAGATGGAATCACAGGTGCACCTGTCTCCTGCCAGAGTGCTCAGCCAGTGGGAACCGTCATACCATAACAATTGGCTTACATAACAAGAACCCGTGAGCAAGTGGTTCCTATTCATGCAGCAGGTCTTATATCCTTTTTTTTTTTTTTTTATGAAAAATAAATATGGTCTAAAATCAGCCTTAGTGCCACCAATGTCCGGCGCACACATACGAACATTCAAAGAAGCCAGCAGAAAGTGGCCATTTGGTCTACCAAGTCTGCTTGTGTTGCAGGGTCCACAACTTGAGCTACTGTCCCTGCTCCCTCTCCCCACTCCTCCCAACCTCCCTACCCATGACTCTTACCCTACCTCTATACCTGTCACAGCCTCTCTTAAAACTGCCCACTGTCTTCAACATGATTACCTCTTCTGGCAGCGCAGTCTAAGTGTCCACCACCCTCTCTGTGAAGAAGTGCTTCCTGACCTCCCTCCTAAACCTCCCACCCTCCAGCTTAAGACTGTGCCTCCCTGTGTTATGGTTACCTCTCAACTTAAAGAGACTCTCCTTATCAACCTTATTTATCCCTTTCAAGTACTTGAAGGTCCCAATCATGTCCCCTCTCTCTCCTGTCTTCCAGAGAGTACATGTTCAGTGTCCACAACCTCTCCTTGTATGCCTTGCCCTGCTGACCAACTAGCATCTTTGTAGCCCTCCTCTGGACCTTGTCCAGCAGGTTAATGTCCTTTTTGAGGTGTCGGCACCAGTACTGAACTCCATACTTTAGATGCAGCCTTACCAGTGACCTGTACAAGGGCAGTATAACCTCCTCTCTCCTACTACTGATCCCCCTACATATGCATCCCAGTATCTTGTCTGCATTTGCTGCTGCTTTCTTGCATTGCGTGGCGTGCTTCAGGTCACTAGTGATCATCACTCCCAGGTCCTTCTCCTGCTCTGATGCAGATACTTGGACTCCACCCAGGTAGTACTCTGTCCTAGGATTCTTGGCTCCAATATGCATAACTTTGCATTTCTTGGCATAGCAGCCAAGCTGCCAGATCCTGGACCACCTCCCCAGCTTTTCCAGATCTTCCTGTAGGTCCTGTATCCCTTCAGCTGTGTCCACTCTCCCACAGAGCTTGGTGTCATCCGCAAATAGGCACAGTTTGCCCTTAATGCCATCTTCAATGTCACTGATGAAGACACCGAACAACACCGGCCCCAGCACCGAGCCAGAGAGTAAATTACTGTTTCCATAAAACAAATATAAATCCTTACTCCCTAGCTTCCCTGCCTGAGGGCTGAAAGGAAAAGGAGAAAAACTACCAGTAAGCCATGGTGCCACAACTTTTAAGAAAACAAAATGAGCAGGAACACAAAAGAAGTTACTGATATAAAAAAAAAGTAATGCTTAACACAAAGAAAACGAAGGTAACGATCCTCAGCCACAGTGGTAACACACCCACCCCCCACACACACACACCAAGGCTGGCAATGCAACAGTCATGACATCTCCAGGGGAACCACTTGAGGTAGTCGACAAGTTCAAATACTGAGGCGTATGGCTCGACAACAAACTTTTCTTTAATGCCCACACTGACAGCCTCTCCACCAAGGTTAAACAGATGTGCCAGCCTCAGCGTTTACACCGGAGATATCAGTATCTTAACTCCCAGGATGTACGTTAAGCAGATGTCCCACAATAGTGCCACAGCTGTAACGTAAAAATGCTTGTAATTTTACTTTCACCGGGTCCTGATGACTTCCCGGTGTTAAGAGTCGCCACGCTACGCCCCTGCGCTCAGCAAAGTTGTGACATGATGCTAGGGAGAGCACGGGGCACTCTCCATTATAGTCTATGAGGGGCATCTTTCGGATCTTTTTTTATATTGTAATGGTCAGTTTGTGGTGAAACGTAGGCACTGGTCGACTAACAAGGCCCTTGCTAGTCGACTTCTCATAGGCAGCATTTATCACCACTAAATCTGCCTGTGGTAGCTCTGCGAGGAAAGGCTTCCCAGAGGGAGCCTGGTACAATCTGTCTGCCTTTCTGGACATTGCAAGGATCATATCTGCCTTGTACCAGACAGCCATAGTGGCATCCTCAAATGCAGCCATCAGAGGGGGAGAATCTGGTAATTCTAAATATCTGGCCAGATTTCTACTGGTAATATCCTGCTCCCCAACTTTAAACTCCATAGCTGCTTGTAGCTGCTTCATCATTGACATGAAGGAGGGGTCATCAAGGGGGACCTCAGGGTATATTTAGTTGAGTCCTCTCCCCCTGAGAAAACAGTGCAGGTAGACCTGGAGGAGCTCCTATCTCCCTCTTCCTCATCCTCCTCCTCTTCATATGGGAGGAGGTCAGGGTTGTACTCATCCTCATCACATGGCTCTGAAAAGGGCACAGAGGAGAGCAACGACCGAAGGTGTGAAGGCCACATCGTTGTGTAATGTGTCGGAACAGGAGCCAGCCTGGTAGGCACCGGCATCAGCGGGCCCGGAGGAGGAGCAATGTGGTACCTAAACTCCCAAAAGCAGAAGAGCACAGTCTGGATGTCAGTGGCAGTTGGCGTAGGCGGGGAGGGCTGGATGGCCTGCAGCACTGATAAGAAACGCTGAGTCCCTGGCATCAGTGGTACAGCCTGCAGCATTGACAAGACAGGCTCAGTCTCTAGCATCAACATGACAGCCTGAGGCATTGACAGGTGAGGCTGAGGCACCAACATTGACAAAATGGTCGAAGGCATCAACGGGGGATGCAGAAATCATGGTGTTTAGAGGCCATCGCCGGACAAAGGAGGTCCAGCAGAACTCCTTGTCTGTTGACCCCGAGCCAGAAGGGGTCTGTACGACAGGGCTTGGAATGATGGCAGGGGTGTCAGGAGGCCCAACGTTGACGAGCCAGCGCTGGCCAAGGAAAGACTGGTGGGCAACATGCCAGATCCAACCCTGTGCAGGACAGGGTGTGGGCGGCAGTGGGTGGCACCAGCAAGGTGGCCAACAAGCCAGCAGAGGCCAGTGCTCGAAGCGCGACATGGAGCGCACTGGGGAGGACTTCTCCTTATGCCTCTCCTTGTCCACATATTTATGTTTTCCAGTTGATTTGTCCTGGCCCTTGGAGGAGCGGGAGCAAGAGGATGGAGCTGGCAAGGTAGAGGAGCTTCTTCCCCGGAGCTTAGTCTCCATGCAGGCGACCTTCTGTTCCAGAAGGATGGGATTCTAGGGTCTTCTAATGGCGCCGCTATGTGGCCGGTTTGAATCCACGACAGACCTTGCAGGCCTTAACATCATGGTCGGTGCCCAGACAGTGGACGCAGGCAGCGTGGTTGTCTTTATCATAGATGTTCTTGCTGCTCCTGCAGTATCCGAAGAGCTTCTCAGGGTTGGTTGACATAAACGAAAGCAAACAGTCACTTTAAAATATAAAGTGATTAACAAATTAAGTTGAGAAAATAAAAGTTAAAATTGAAGATTTGGCAGTTGACTGAAGCAGCAGTGCCTCCATGGAGTCTGATGTGTGATGGTCGGCAGCAGGAAAAGAACTGAGGCGGGCTCGAGGCCGCCCACATTTATATGGGAGGGATGTCGTCAGCTGGCGCCGTCATTGTGGGAGGCCCCTAGTAGACTGCTAGCAATAAAGTTTCCATGTGGTCCTAGTGCCTGACAGCTATAGTTCCATAGGTGTGGCCTGATGCAAGAGATATCCTCAATGAAGATCTTTTATTTACCTGAGGCACCAGACTGAACGAACAGTAGACAGCATACAAAAAATGCCCATGGGCAGCGGCTCGCATTCAGGTACTGCAGGCACTGATGAGAGAAGTTGGCAGGTTAGCCAGTTTGACAACCTCAGCTTAACAGGCACACATTTCTAAATTTAGGGTTGCCCCCTGCCACCAGGAAACTCCAACCTGCCCTCGAATCACACAACTCCTGATTAAAATAACAAAATGCCCAATTCTCCCACTGAACTCCATCTATGTTGCTATCCCCAGAGTCGTATGGAAGAAACTGAGGTAATGCTATAAATACAGGTTACTCACCTGTAACAGGAGTTCTAGGAGTGGTATATGTTGTTCATTCACACTTACTGGCAGGTTCCTTGCCGCTTTAAATCTTGCCGGAAGGTCTTCAAGTTGGCTCCTCCCATCCACCCGGGTGGTAAAACTCTTGGCTCCGCCCCATGACGTCAGATCTAGTCCGCTGGAAGCCAGGTTGCGCGTCGAAGTCGGGTGGGTTGTGTGGATGAACAACATATAGCACTCCTAGAACTCCTGTTACAGGTGAGTAACCTGTATTTCTAGGGACGTGGATATGTTGTTCAATCCACACTTACTGGCAGACTCCTAGCAGTTCTCCGGGAGGAGAGAGGCAAGGCGCGCACCCCCTACTTGGGAAATAAGGACTGGAGAACCAAGGTCCCAAAACCAGCATCCCGGCGTGACTCAAGGCTCCATGTGGTAGTGGTTAAAGAAGGTGTGTGCTGACTTCCAGGTAGCAGCCCTGCAGATTTCCTGGATAGGGATGTCCCTGGAAGCAGCCACTGAAGCAGCGGTATGGCGGGTAGAATGAGCTCTTATCCCACTGGGAGGCTCCATGCCCACCAAGCTATAGCAGAGAGCTATGTAGGAGGTGACCCACCTGCCTATCGTCCTCTTGGCTGCAGGTCTGCCAGGTGCAGCTTCAGCGTAGGTGACAAACATCTTGCGAACCTCTCCCCGAACTTCAGCCGTCCGCTCCTTATAATAAGAAAGCGTTCTTCTAGGGTCCAGAGTAAAAAGCCTGTATTCAGCCTCCGAGGTGTGATTGGGGTAGAACACCGGCAGAGTCAACACCTGGTTAAGATGAAACTCCGACACCACCTTCAGAAGGAACTTCGGGTGGGGGCACAGGACAACCTTGTCCCTGTGAAAGACCAGATAAGGAGACTCGATGGAAAGCACCTGGAGCTCTCCCATCCTTCTGGCTGATGTGATAGCCACCAAGAAGGGAAATGGAGGGAAGTCATAAAAGAGGCCTGGGGTCCACGGCCTCAAGAAGGCATCCCCCTGCAGCGAGCCCTGCTGGGGGGGGGGGGCGGCATGAAACAGCCTCAGCTTTGCATTCTCCCTGGAGGCAAACAGGTCCACCTGAGGTGTGCCCCAGTGGGAAAACAGATCTTGTACTACCTCCAGGAGGAGAGACCACTCGTGAGATGCAGCACCTATCCAGCTGAGGGCATCGGCCAGTGTGTTGGAGGCTCCTGCCACATGGATGGCTAGGAGCTCTGCCTCCAGTCTGCTCACGAGAGACCAAGTGCAAACAACCTCCTCGTACAGAGGCAAGGAGTGCGTCCCGCCCTGGTGGTTTAGGTAGTACATGGTCGTGGTGTTGTCTATCTGGACCTGGACCACTTGGCCCTGTACAAATGGAGCAAAGGCAGAGATGGCTAGTCGGACTGCTCGAAGCTCCAGCAGGTTGATGTGGCATCGAGACTCCTAAGGGGACCAGAGGCCGTGCACTCTAAGCTCCCCCAGATGGGCACACCAACCCATCAGAGAGGCGTTGGTCGTCAGAGTGACCGTCGGCTCCAGGCGGACAAAAGGGATACTCTCCTGCAAACGAGCTGGAACAAGCCACCACTGGAGACCGTTCCACATCTCCTGGGTCACTGTCACTGGCTGGTCCAAAGGACCTGAGCGCTATGACCATTGGCGGGCCAGCCCCCATTGCAGGGGATGCATGTGCAAGTGGGCCCAACAGACCATGCTGGTGCAGGCCGCCATGAGGCCCAGAAGGCACAGGAAGTCCCAGGCAGGGTGCAATTGCCCAACCAGAAATGATTGGGCAAAGGAGGAAAGTACTTTCCAACCGGAGTAGTCCAGTTTCTTGAACTCCTTATCGGCTGGCTTGTTCACATCCCGAGCGTTCCAGGAACGCTGGAAAACACTGTCAGTCACTAACCCCTCCACGGAGGGGTGTTCCGAGAAACCAGAGAATGAACCAGTGAGAACAGCATACTTCCGAGCCATCCTGGCCGAAGGTGCTGGACAAGAAGCTGGCTGCTGCCATAGCTCCAGGGCTGGGCCAACAATGGCTTCAGCCACAGGGAAGGCCTCCATGGGGGAATCCCCTCGGTCCAGTATCTCCGTGAGGGGATACTTGACCAGTTTTGAAACAGGTTTGAGCTTCATCCCAGTGGACTCTGAGATGAGCCAAAGCATTCCAAGGAACGAGGATGGGCTCTTGTCCACCGACTGATTCCCACTGGACTCCAGGTCAAGCGGCCAGGAGAACAAGGAGTCGTCGTCAGACTTTGAGGAGTCTGCGAACAGCTGCCAAGTGCCTGAGCCACCCTTCACCTGCCGAGGTCAATCGGGAGTGAGGTTGACCGACAACCAGTGGGGCAAGCCCTGACCCGGCTGAGAATCCTTGGTCGGAGCCCCAGATTTAGGTTGTGGAGGCGGGGGTTCCACCACAATGGGTGGCACAGCTGGTTTTGGCCAAACAACCGGTGCCGGCTTCGGCTCCTCGACCACTACAAGGGGTTGTTTCGGCCGCTCCGGTGACAGGCACTTAATGGCCGTGGAAGGCGACAGAGTCAGCTTATTCCTGGACAAAAGGAGCTGCTGCCACATTAGATACTCATAGCACCGATGCAATTTGCACCACAGCCTATCCTCCGAAGAGGACGATGAGGATGAGTGGCGCCACCATTTTCCATGGTGCCGAGACTGCTGACGTCGAAGGGACTGGCTGGACCTGGAAGAGGTCTGAGACAGAGATCTTCGGGGATTCCAATGGTGGGTCTGAAAGGGTCGGGGAAAACCTGCTCCTCCCCCGGTTCAGGGACTTTAACCGGGAACTCCAGCACAGGAGGCACAGTCAAGTCCTCGGTTTCAACCGGGGGAACCGGTGATAAAGGGTTGTTGGTTTCTCCAGTCGATAGACCGTCCGACGGGTCGAGAAAAATCTTGACCACATCGATGGGTGTCTCGGCCGGCAGACCCGACGGGGACACCGTGAAGCCAGCGGCCTTAGCCGCAACCTCGACTGAAGTAGAGTGTCCACTATCCGGGGAAGGGGACCTCTCCCGCTCCTACAAACGTCCTTCTTTTTGGACCGAGAGGAATGTCCCAAAGGCCCTTCTCCCCTGGTGGAGAGAGACTGGCAAAGCTCCTTAAATGCGCTGTGTGGGAGGAGCCCAAGGAGAGCAGGATAAATGCCATGACTGAGGATGATGATGCTGCGGCCTGGGCCACCTCCTCCTCGAGGGCAATCATCTGTTCGAGCTGTTCAGCCGAGCCCGCAGCCGCGGACACCGCCCAATGGGCCTCCTTCAATGTGACTGGAGGATAACGTTTCTCGGGGCACCCGAGTTGTAATCTGGCAGCGCGATCCTCTAAGACCATAGCCGAAAAGGACTTGCACAAGACGCAGGCCTGAGAATCATGGCCAAGCCCCAGGCAGTAAACGCACATGGAGTGAGGATCGGTTCGGGACATCTTCTGCCCACAGGGGCACTGACGAAATCCAGGAGTCGATTTGTCCATCGCAGCCGCAAGGGAAGATAAAGACCTAAGTTTTGTAAACTTTTAAATTAGTTTCGGGTTAACCGAAGAGTTTGGATCCGGGCCTAAAACGTAGAGCGCTAAGGAGGTAAACCTGAGCTTCCAAGCTGTAAGGAAGATTCATGCCATGGGGCGGAGCCAAAAGTTTTACCACCCGGGTGGGTGGGAGGAGCCAACTTGAAGACCTTCCAGCAAGATTTAAAGTGGCAAGGAACCTGCCAGTAAGTGTAGATTGAACAACATATCCACGTCCCTAGAAATGGAATGTACATGTTCCTGGGGTTCTATGCTGAAGTCACAACTTTGAGCTGTACCACTATCCCCCGTGGGGGAGCTCATTACCCATATGTAAGAACTACATTCCCCATTGACAATGTGGAGCAGTACAGAAGAAAAAATTACTTACCATAGTAATCTTGTTTCTTTCAGGGGATACTCCAATATTCATAACTCTTATGCAGTATGCCTTTAAGCCAGATCTGCCTGAAGATGGAACAGTATGCTAACAATGGAACACCACTAGCACATGCCACTTTTCAAATTCTTCCATCTGTCAACTGCCTACATTCTAACCCTCACATTTCGTGGACGCCTGCAAGACAGGGCCCATGAGGAAAATAACTATTTAACACTATAATAATAATAATATAACACCCGGGGAGAATCCACAAAAAGCACCCTGAATGTCAGAATCACCTGAAGAGGGCAAAACCAATGAAAACATAGATTCATACAGAAATGCCAGAGTGTGACACTTATACCGCTGGTAATAGAGCATGGAGTGCAGAGGCCATTGGTTCTAGCAGGGGTGGGAGAGTTATGAATACTGGAGTATCCCCTGGAAGAAACAAGATTACTGTGGTAATTTTTTCTTCTCACCCCAGGAATACTCCAATATTCTTAACTCTTATGCAGACTAAGAAGCAGTATCTTTGGAGGTGGGCACAGAACCTACTTTGGAAACAGACTCTGCAGGACAGCTGTACTAAACCTGGCATCACCCCTAGTCTGTGTGTCCAGGCTGTAATGCTTAGTGAAGGTGTGCATTGTTCTCCAGGTAGCTGCTTTACAGATGTTAACCAGTGTAACATCCCTGGAAGCTGCTATAGTAGCAGCTGTACCCCTTGTGGAGTGGGTTCTCAACCCTTCTAGGGGCTTCTTCCCAGCTTTCGAATAGCAAAACTGAATATACTGAACTATTCACAGAGAAATGGACCTCTTAGATGCTGGATTTCCTTTTCCCACATCCCCATAAGTCAGGAACACTTGTTTCCTGTCTGGTCTATGGGCCTTGGAGACTGTCATGTAGTAGCTAAGAGCTCTCTTGACACCAAACTATGCAGTCTATGCTCCCCACTGCCTGAATGCTCAGTAAAGAAGACAGGTAAAGTAATTGACTGGTTCAGGTGAAAATCTGAAACCACCTTTGGAAGACATTTTCTGTTTGTTCGGAAGACCACTTTGTCCCTGTGGAATGAAATGTAGTTCTGTTCCACACAGAGAGCCTGGAGCTCACTGTTCCTTCTTGCAGAAGTAATTGCCACTAGGACAACAGTTTTCCATGTGACATATTTCAAGGGAGCTGAAGACATGGGTTCAAAAGGGGAACCCATGAGCTTGGCAATACATACATTGAGATTCCCAGGCTGGCACCGGTTCCCTGTGAGGGGGGTGCAAGTGAGCTAGACCCTTAAAGAACATTTTGAAGATAGAGTTTGATACCATAGAGGCATTCTTCCCAGCTGAAGTGTAAGCGGACACTGAAGCTAAGTGAACCTTCAAAGTAGCGGGCTGCAGGCCCAGTGAATGCAAATAAGTAAGATAGTCCAGCATGGCTGGAACCTATGCCTGAGCTGGTACTACATCCCTGGCAGAACACCAGATAGAGAACTTTTTCCATTTGGAGGCGTAGGTTTTCTTGGTGGAAGGCTTCCTGTAACCCTTAAAATGTCCAGAATACTTTGAGAGAGATGCAAGCCTACATACTCTGGGTCCTCAACAGCCATGCTTTGAGTCTGAGGGATTTGAGGTTCGGGTACAGGAGTCACCCCTGATTGGAGGTCAGCAGATTGTGCCTCCGAGGAAGGTGTATTGGCTCGGGTACAGACATAGAGAGCAGCAGAGAATACTATGGCTGCCTGGCCCAATCTGGAGCTATCAAGATCATTGAAGCTGGCTAGGACCTGAGCTTGAGCAGTACTCTGTACACCAGGGGGAATGGCGGGAATGCATACAGGTACTTCCATGACCAGTCCAGAATCAGAGCATCCAGGGGTAATGTTCCCTGAGCTGGGAGTCTGCAACAATACTGTGGCAGGTGGTGACTTTCATGGGATGCAAAGAGATCTATCTCTGGGGTGTCTCACCTTCTGAAAATCACTTCCACCACCTGTCTGTTCAAGGTCCATTCATGATGGGCCTGGCTGATCCAACTCGTAGCATCTGCTAGGGTACTGTCCTTGCCTGGCAGATGAATGGCTTGAAGAGAAACTCCTAGGGAGTAGGCCAGGGTCCAAATTCTCATAGCTTATATGCAGACAGGATCTGACCTTGTTCTTCCCTGCTTGTTTATGTAGTACATGGTGGTGGTATTGTCTGTTCTGACCTGTACCACCCTTCCCTAAACCAGTGGTGTGAAGGCTTGGAGTGCCAGGAACACTGCTCTGAGCTCCAGCAGGTTTATGTGCTGGAGTGACTCTGCACTGGACCAAGTGCCTTGAGTGGTGTGATCCCCTAGATGAGTACCCCACCCTAGTAGTGATGCATCTGTTGTGAGAATCACTGACAGGGACTCTTTCTGAAAAAGAACCGTGTCCCTGAGGTTGGCTTCCTCTTTCCACCATTGAAGGGCCAGAAGCAACATTTTTGTTACTGGAACCAGCTTTGAGAGAGAATCCTTTCTCTGACACCAATGAGCCCTTAGGTGGAATTGGATGCCTCTCATCTGGAAACCAGGACTGCGCCAGTGGCGGTTGCTATGTGGCCCAGTAACTGTAGACACTGTATTGCAGTTTTTGGTTTGTTTAGGTTGAATGAGCCTGTCATCTGCAGAATACATTTTACCCTGTCCAGAGGTAGGTACATCCTGCCTTCCTGGGTATTTAATTCTGCTCCTATGAGCTGCAACACATGTGCAGGGAGGACTGACTTTTTGAGATTTATCAGAAAACCCAGTGACTCTAGAAGTCCTTGGGTGAGTTGCAGATGCTCCCCTACCTGTTGTGGTGACTTTCCTACCACCAACCAGTCGTCCAAGTAAGGGAGCACCTGTGACACTTAGCCTTTCGCAGGTGTGCAACAACCACTGACAGGCACTTTGTGAACACTCTTGGAGCTGAAGTGAGACCAAATGGCAGGGTTGAGAACTGGTAATGACCCGAAGGGAGTCTGAATCCAAGCTATTTTCTGTGAGACTCCCTTTTGGGGATGTGGAAGTGAGCATCTTTTAGGTCCAGAGATGACAGTCAATCTCCTTTTTGGAGAGCTGGCAGAATCAATGACAAGGTTACCATTTTGAACCTTGGCTTTAGTAAGTGCCTGTTTAGCACACTTAGGTCTAGGGAAGGCCGCCATTTCCAGTTTGTCGTGTTGAAGTATCTTGAATAAAAGCCCTTTCCCCTTTGATGTGGGGGCACATGTTCCACTGCCCTTGACAGCAATAGGTTCTGTAGCTCTTTTTCCAGCAGCTTTCTTTCTGCATTGGAAGCTGGCTTGAGCACTCTGGTTCTTAGAGAGGGAACGGATCTGAAGCCTAGAGACAAACTCTGACTCACTACTTCCAGGACCCACTTGTCTGTGGTGATCTGTTTCCAAGCCTGGAAATAGTGAGCCAGTATGCCCTCTACTGGAAATGGGGAGGTGGCCTGGGAAAGCATGTTAGGGGTCTTACTTTGCCTGAGGCTGAGAACCATGCCTAGAACACGTTCTGCCCCTGCCCCGAAGTACCCTTGCTATGGGTACTGCTGAACTTGGGGTACAGTCATGGCCTGATAAAAATGCCTGGTATGAAATTGTCTGCCCCTGCCTCCCCTTCCGTAAGGTCTAGTGGATGGGAAAGCCCTTTCCTTGGCAGAACTGCTTCTGTAGGGGGCCTTGTACTCGTCCACCTTTTTCACATAGGCCTCTGTATGTGTTCCAAAGAGGGAATTACCCTCAACAGGAAAAATCCAGAGCCTTATTCTGCATATCCCGAGTAAGGTTAACCAGGCAAACCTTCTCCGGGCAATGGTATTAGCCAATCACCTAGCAACAGTGTCGCTGGTGTCTGCTGCCATCTGAAGTTGGTAACTGGCTGCTTCTAAGCCAAGTCTGGAAGTCTCAGCTAAGTCAGCTGAAAGACTAAAGGGGGCTTTATCTGCCATAGCCATGACAGACTGCCACAGAGATTTTTGATACTGGGCTGCATAAGCCTGGAAATTGGCTTGTGTGATGGCTAAAGATGCTGACAAGCAGCCCTTTTTTGCCATACTATCAATCTTCCTGGAATCTTTTTTGGGGGATGAGATGCCAGAAGAACTTCCGCCTTTGTCACACGCTGCAGCTTGTACCACCCCTTGGTGGTCAAGGTGGAAGAATAGAAATTCAGCTCCTTCCCTGTCCAGCTGATACTTCTTGTCCAGCCTTTTGTCCAAAAGGGGGACAGACCCAGGGGTCTGGAGGATTTTGACAATTTCTTTCTTAAAAAATATATTTACAGGGAGCAGTAGGCTTTTAGTGGGTGTTAACCCCATCATTTCCAAGTACTCTGCTTCCTCTTCATCCTCTATCACCTCAGTGGTAGAGATGTCAAGAGCATCAACCATTTTTTGGATGAATGTAAAATGAGATGAATAATCCTCTGATGCCCTGGGAGGTGATCCAAACTCCTGTTCAGGGGAGACTTCAGGTTCCATAGGCTCTCTCTCATCTTCTTCCTCATACTCCCCATTGTCTTACCTAACATCATGTTGGGAAGACTGGGTAGATTCAACAGGGGTCTGAACTGTTGACAGCTGTCCAGCAGGCAGCATCCCCTGTAAGGCCTGCAAGACCTTGAAAGCCTGAGCAATCTCCAGTGACGAAGGCATATTTACTGCCACACCAGAAGTCCCCACACACTGATCAGCAGGGGGTTCTGTGTGTTTAGTCTTTTTCATCTTTTTTAGGGGAACCAGAGAGCTAGCCAGTTCAGCAGGACTTTTTGGTATGATCTTTGCACCCATATCAGAGGTAGAAGTAGTGGTTTCTGTGGTTTCACTCACAGTCACTGAGGGTGTCGGTTGGTCAGAGCCTGAGGGACCCTTAGGTGGAGACAATTTCCAAATGTTTTTCAAGTGTTTTTTCAGGAAAGGGCTTGCAAATTTCACGGTCAGATTTTAAATGGTCATTTCACCAAAAATACCACCAATAGTTTCATCTGGTTCAAGGTCAGTTGGCATTCATCTATATCCCCTTCCCCAAGTTGTGCCTGAAAATAGGCAGGATTTGTCTAGTGCACTTACCTGGTCAACAAAAAGTAAATAAAATAAATAAAATAAAATAAATAGCCAAGGCAGGCCACACAAGAAGTGTTTATCTGCCTTGGCAAAAACTACTCCACACTCTGTACAGTTTTTAAAAACAGGTTCACCGGTCTTTCTCTTAGGTTTTTCTGACATTTTACTCAATTCAGCAGAAAAACAGCACCTGCAATAAAATTTATACTTTTTAAACTAAAACTAGTGGTTGCGTTCAGTTCAGGAAATGATCAGAACCAAGAACCGATAAAAAACGGACCAGGTTTAGCAGTTCAATAACCGATATTAGCGGTTACACAAAACAATTTTAATTAAACAAAATACATTAAACTAAAAGAGTTTCTCTCACAAAACTCTGATTAAGACGAAAAAATTCCTGGTTTCCCATCGGTTATACCGAACCAGAAGAAACTGAGAAAAACCAACAATTCAAATAAAATAAGCTAACGATTATCTATACAACAAAAGATATGAGCAGCAGATGAAAATAAAAACAATACTTATATACAGGGCTCCAGATAAGATTTTTTGGGATGAGTACCGGTACTCCTCATTTTGAAAGTAAGGCGAGTAAAACCAAATTCAGATGTGTACAAATGCCTGGACGGAGTGGAGTGAGGAGTACATTTTTAAAAAAGATGTTTTTTTTTCTAGATAAGAACAGATCAGGTGTCAACAATGCTCCAGACAATGTTGGCAGGTAGGAGTAATTTACTCACGTTTTAAAATATAGTGAGTAAAACAAAATTGGGATGCATACGAGTGCTGTAAATCTGGAAAAAAATGCTCCTTTTGAATCACCATTTATGTTATGGAGCACTATTCTTTTGAGTGTGGAGTATTTACAAATGTTGGGTGAGTACTGGTACTCGTTAAAAACATTTTCCGAAGAGTATTTCCTAAAATGAGGTGAGCAAAACTGGTCAGTACTCCCCTTATCTGGAGCCCTGCTTATATATATTTTATAAGTTTCATGACGGGATGTTGAGGAGAGGATCTCCCAGAGTCTAGTCTTGACAGGTGGAGAGTGAAATCTGAGGGTTAGAATGTAGGCAGTTGATAGGTGGCAGCATTTGAAAAATGGTACATGCCAATGGTGTTCCATCATTAGCATACCGTTCCATTTCCGGGCAGATATGGGTTAAAGGCATACTGCATAAGAGTTAGGAATACTGGAGTATCCTGGGGTGAGAAATGAATAATTTCTGCCGCACAAATCGATAATTGCTGCCACAAAAGCATCAGAGCCCTGCCATAGATCTCAGTACTGAGGTGCAACGTGAGGACTTGACAACAGTATGACAGCTGGGCCATTTGCTGTTTAGTCTTAGTCTACAGTGAAACATTTTATGCAATAAGCTCCCTACTGAAGTCTACACACCCATATATTTTACCAGTATAGTTGGGGTTGAGCAACAGGTTCTATGTTAAACCCCTAATTCTATACCTTAATAGGTTTGGCAACATTTTACAAAATCAGCTGAAATTTTGTATGCATCGTCTATTAGGCAAGGTCTAAATGGATGGAAAGTTTTGTTGACAGCAGCTTGTGCTGTTTCTGAGATCCACATATGTCACTGTCCTGCAGATGTTCGATTTTTTTCCTATACTTACAATGGGTTTTTGGTTTTGCTTTCACCCACAGCCTACACTGAACGGAATTTTTTTCCAAAATTTTCAGGGTAGAAGCAAGCTGTCAATGCTGTGCCTTTAGAAGATTCTGTGAAAAAATACTGAACGGTTTTAGTTTCAGGATTTAAAATTTTACTTTTTTTCCCTGTTCAGAGCATGCTGAGTAGGGTTTTTGGGATAAAGTTCTGATACGAGATGAAATTCTGATAAGACAAAACATTCTGTGTCACAAGGTCATTTCTGGCTTCTCACTACTATATTCTCACAGCATAAACATTTTTTTGTGCTGTGAAACTCAGAGCCGCCATCTTGTATTTTCCCCTTGAACTAAAAAACTTGTAAAATACATAAAAGTGGTATAATTTAAAAAAAAAAAAAAACACCTGAATCTAACTACACAGGGTCTATTTAGCTCAATTCTGATGCTTCGTTTTTTTAAAACACTGGCCAGGAATAGGTTTTCTGGGCATCCCAAAATCCAGTGTGCCCAGCTTAGCATTAGGAGCTGTTCACCTGCTTTCCCTGTATGGGAACAGTGGGACTTTCCTGAATTCTGAAGCTGCAGCTGGAGTCATGCTGCCAGCTTCAGTTGAAGCAGTGAGCCACCAATCCCGTTCCACCTAGCATCCATCTATCTACCTAACTAAATAGTTGTTTAACTGAGTGGGGTGCACATCCCTGCTACCCCTTCTTTTCCTCCCCTTCCCCTCCAGGATGCCCGCCTGCCTTCCCACTGGGGTGCCCTTCCCCGGTACTGCTTCTCTTGACCCTCCCCTTCCTGGACACCTGCCTCCATTACCCAAACAGCACCGCGACTGGGTGTCCAATCCTCAGTGTCAGAATGTGCACTGAAATAAAGAAAACTGTCCCTCAATTTTTTTTTTTTAACCTGTAACAAAGAAAAGGGTCTCTTGCCAATCTGACCCCCCCCACACACACATATATACACCCCACCCTGACTTCTCAGAATCCACAGCACCCACCTCCCAACACCTCATTCACCTGAATATGTCCAATGGCATGGATCCACTCTCCGATCAAAGACATTTCTTGCTGCTGGAACCAGTGACTGTAACACGGGAAAATCAGGTAAGTGTGGTTTAATGTATTGCAATGGATTTTGAACTTTTATTCATAATTAATTCAACATGGCCTTTTTGGGACCCCACCTCATGACCAATGGTGTTGGAATTATGCAAATCTGGCCCAAAAGACAATTTCACTGTCACTTTGCAAAACCAGCTTTCGGGCAAGATTTGAAAAATATCACCACCCTTGTTCATGAGGTAAGGTCATAAGAAGGCTATGTTGAAAATGTGGGGCCTCACATGAAGAATGCTACAACAGACTGTATCGCCAACATGTGGTGAGACACAGCTCTCCACCTTTGAAGAGTAGTATTGTTAGTATGAGGCATTGAAGGAGCTGTGCCTTGTGCTTCGAACAGAAGGCTATGGGCTGCAGTAGGGGTGAGCATTACAGTTGAAAAACTCCACAGTTATCTCATCACAAACGCATTCGCGAGGTCAGGCGCTCTGCTCCCACAGTGCCAAACTTCGAAGTGCAATATGTGAACAGGAGACAAACAGCGTAACCCTCCTGTCTGTTTTGGGTCTGAAACACCTACCAGTCTTGAGTCCTGAGGTCAAATATGAACCCTTTTTCACTAGCACACCCAGGAACAGGATCAAATATCACACCCTCTTCAGGGAAATGCAGTGCAATACTTAACCAAGTGGGCACCTGACCTGGTTCACAATTCTCCCCTTTTTGACTCAGTTGAGACCTAGGTACTTTTCTTACCTTGTTGCAAAATGGTAACACACTGTAAGCCCTTAACAATTCTGTCAGTCTTGTCAACACTGTCCCAACATTCACATTCAAAATGAGAAAAGACTCAGGCAGAATTAAGGAAACCAAAAAAAAGTTTTCTAAAATTAAAAGGAGTAAATAAATACAAAATACAGAACATATATACATTAATGCTTACAGTCAAAAGAAATGGAAATTACAAAAACAAAATGTCTTGTAACTGAATTTCTAGTTCTAACTCAGTTTTCAATTGGGTATTACCTATTCTTGACGGAAGTGCCACAGTTAGAATAAGAGTGAGCCACACCCCCCTCAGACTGCTTGGCAATATTGAAGAGGGAGTCCAGCCAAAAGTACTACATTGCAGAATTAAAATCAGCTTACCCCAAATAAATCTCATACCACAAATTAGATTTCTACATTACTTCGGTTTAAAGTTATGAGCTATTTTGTAACACTGTTTTCACTCCCTGTGCAAAAAAGCCAGTTTTAGTGAAAAGCCACTGATGTCACAACCAGAACTCACAGATTAGTCCTCCCTATTAGCAACCTTATAGGACCCATTTCTTCAGTTATCAAAACTGTAGCTGTAGTATTGATTCAAAAACCAAAAACTGACACAGGGTTGCCAGCAGAGCTTGCATTTCCAGAATCTTCAGATGCATGGTACTGTACTTTAGAACGTAGCAGGAGGTGGTTTTGGAATGCAGCGCTGAACAAAGGTATAGACTGTCAAAGTGGTGCACAATTTTAAAATGTTGGGGGAGGGACGCAATCTCAGCATGTGGCAGGGATGTGCCATCTCACAGTGTGGTGGGACACTCAATCTCAGAATGCGACAGGGACACACACTTAAGAATTTAGTGGGGACTGGCAATTCTGGAATATAAGTAAGGATGTACACTGTTGGAATACGGCAAGACACACCATTTCATTTTTAAGCTGCTTGTCCTTGCCACATTCTGTAATTGTATGCTTCCACCACATTTTAAAATTGTGCATCACATCCCCACCACAATCCAACATTGTGTGTCCCAGCCATATTCCAAAACAGCGCATCCTCGCCATATTCCAAAACTGTACATCCGCACCACGCTCCAAAACTGTGATTCAATGCCACATTCTGAAACTGTCACCATCACATTCCAAAACTGTGTCATTACCACACTCTGAAACTGAGTGTCACCACCAAATTCTGAAACTGAGCATCACCGCTGCATTCCAAAACTATGCATCACCACCACATTCCAAAACCATGTGCCACTGCCAAATTCTGAAATTGTGCGTCACCTCCACATTCCAAAGTTGTGCATCACTACCACATTTTGAAGTTGTGCCTCACCGCCACATTACGAAGCTGCGCCTCACCGCCCCATTCCAAGTTGTGCATCACCACCCCATTCTGAAGTGGTGCGTCACCGCCCCATTCCGAAGTTGTGCATCACCGCTCCACTCTGACGTCGTGCATCACCACCCCATTCCAAAATCGTGCATCACCACCCCATTCCAAAATCATGCATCACCGCCCCATTCTGAAGTTGTGCATCACCAACCCATTCCGAAGTTGCTCAGTACCACCCCATTCTGAAGTTGTGTGGCACCACCCCATTCCGAAGTCACGCAGCACCGCCACATTCCGAAGTCGCGCAGCAACGCCACATTCCGAAGTCGCGCAGCAACGCCATATTCCGAAGTCGGGTGGCACCGCCACATTCTGAAACTGCACTAGTGTTCATCACCACCACATTCCAAAACTACGTATCACTGCCACATTCTGCAACTGCATGCCGCCACCACATTCTGAAACTGCGCATCAATGCCACATTCTGAAACTGTACGTCAGCATCACCACCACATTCCGAAATTGTACGTCAGCCACATTCCAAAACTGTGCATCTGCCACATTCCAAAACTGCGCATCAGCTACATACTGAAACTGCATGTCACTGTCACATTCTAAAATTGTGGATCATCGCCACATTCTGAATTTATGCGTCATCGCCACACTCCGAAATTGCGCATCACCATCACATTCCAAAATCTGCATCACCACCACATTCCAAAACTGAGCGTCACTGCTACATTCTGAATTTGTGCATCTCTGCCACATTCTGAAACTGCATGTCTTCTACATTCTAAAATTGTACTGGACTGCCACATTCTGAAATTGTGTGTAAACATCCATGCTCCATTATTGCCTGTCATTGTCACATTCTGAAAATGTGCATTCCCACCATATTCCAAAACTGCACATTTCCACCACATTCTGAAGATAAGTGTCACTGCCACATTCAAAAATTGCATGCTCAAGTTACATTCTAAAATTATGCATCCCTACCCCATTCTGAAATTCCATGTGGCTACCGGATTCTGAAACTGCATCACTGCCACTTTCTGAGATTTTGTGCCCACGCTGCATTCTGAAATTGAATGTTGCCTCCACAATCTGAAATCAAGCACACCGACCTTGTTTTGAAATTTTGCATCACTACATCACATGCCAAATGAATCCATCCAAGACACATTACAAAATTACATATCCCTACCACCTTCCACAACTATGTGTCTCCCACATTTCAAAATTGTGCATCTCTGCCACATTCTAAAACTACATGACACTGCCACATTAAGAATTTTAGCATCCCTGCCACTTTCCAAAACTGTGTGTTCCACCTACTTTCTGAGATTGTGTCATTGCTGCATTCTACAGTTGCAGTCTGGTGACATTTTGCAATCTCATCCCTGCACTATTATAAAAATTGCACATATTTTTGTCATTCTAAAGCCATGTTTGCCACTGTATTCCACCCCCCCCCCAGTCACATTCTTAAGTACTGTACCTTGCATCTGCACATTATGGAAAGGCATGCCCTGACTCACCCATTGTCAGCTTTACTTTTCCAGATGTTTAACACCACTGCAGTCTTATGTAATGTGGGAGAAATAATTCTTATAAGGTAGTTTGCAAGAAGGACTAGGCTATGAGTTCTGGTTGTGACATCATCAGTAGCTCTTTACTAAAACTGACTTTTTTGAACAGGAAGTAAATTTAGGGTTACAAAATGACTTGTAACATTTAAACAAAGTAACTTAGAGATCTCATTTTTGGCATGCAGCTGACTGGGGATATGCTGATCCAAATTCTGAATTTACTGATGCTAGAAATTTTGGCCAGACTCGCTCTTTGAAAGTTAATCTCCCAACCTCCTTGTGATGTCACAGCACCTGAGGTCACTGTTAGTCCTGTAATTAATTTACTGATCAGTCATATGCCACTGCCCACTGCCAAACATTCCAAGTAAAATTTTTATACACACACACATATACATATACATTTACATTTCCTAATTAGTGAGCAGCATGCTTTATGACAGGTCAGAATTACCCCTTTGATCTTCAGAGCAAACCTCCTGACAGCTATTTTCTCCTAGTGGTGAGAAATGTAACAGGTATCTGTCAGAAATTGCTTCTTTCCAAATATGTCGTAAAGTGCATCCTGGTTTTCTGGATTTCAAAGTAAATGGATGGTTTACAATGTGTTATAACCTAGCCTCTGAAGAAAGTTCTTAATTAGAGTTACCACTGGGTCATGGAGAGGCTATCCCTCCTAACCACACTTTTGAAATTCCAGCTCCCATAGGGTCTCGGTCGCACCTGGAAACAAGCTCCGGCTTAGTGTGCCTTTCCTGGTTAAACAATTTCCCCTTCCCCCTTTCTGCTGGTTGCCATATTTTCCAAGCAGATATTCAAAGAACATATATTTATATCACAAATATAAGCATAACTGGTAACGGTTAACATGTCATAGACCACACCACTAATTTGCCAAGACTCTGGAGACACAAAACCCTAATGTTCTTTCCTTTTGCTGCTTTTTTTGGGGGGGTGAGTCTTCAGAACTCTAATGGCACATTCAAGGACACTTCCCAACCACAGTTTCACACCTCTCCCGACCCCAGCTACCTGCCACTCGTAACAACCATGCCGATTACAACCGCCCACCATTCCTAACTGCAGACACCACGGGACAGATTGGTATAGCCATGCCTCAAGCAAACCAGGCCAAAGCAGAGTCCAGAACAAAACCACCGCTACACTATGGTAAAGTAGGAGGGCTACAACCATAGACGCCAACACGAAAATGAACGCAGATGGGCCTAAACAAAACAAATCAATAATCATCCTAATGTATTACATAAAGTAAACGACAGAGAAGTCCTGAATGTGGAAATCTACCATCTTTTGCAGGGGGGGGGCCTAATGATCTCATAATCCCACTCACCCTTCAGGCACATGGGTTACTGAGCTAATTAGCCCCCCTTGGTGGTACAGTTCCTCACACACAACACCTGCCTATCATTCACTGTATCTGTCTGTGTGTGTATCTAGCTAGCTATGTATCTATCTATCTCAAGAAACTCTGTTACTGTACCAGCTGGGATTCAAATTAAGGCAAACAAAGTAGGGAAATGTGACATCAGGGTTTCCAACCCTAACTCCTAACCTCTCCCAAAGCAGCAAAAGGACACCACCACACAAGCAACCGCAGGCAGCCATCATCAGGTAAGACAAACATACAACTATTTCCAGATGACACAAACGCAGTAGCACTCGTGCTACCTTCGTGGATTTGTATCTGCGCCATGCACATTGCAAGACATACACTTTCTTGTTGCTGCAGATAGAAATCCACAATACTTTAATCACATTGCTTCTCTCTCTCTTTTTTTAAAACTATATGTTTATTGGATTTACCAAACTACATACAAAAAAGAAATTCCTGACACGTCACATAAGGTTACATATGAATACATTGAGGGCGCTACTCCTCTTAACACATGAAGTATACAAATGTGTCATGTCCATTAGATACGTCTGTAGAGGGTACAGCAAGGAAATAAAAGTTAGTTATTTCATAAGAAACATTCCGACTGCTATGTGGTTGAGACCAAGAGCTGCATGTTAAATGAAAATAGCATGATCAGGTGATCTACAATGTTTCCTGTTCCACCAGGGAAAACGAGAAATACATGCATTTAGCAAAGCGGGTGCCCTAAGGGCAAATAGTAATGTAACAATGCAGCTCTATATATATTTTTCAGAAACAGTCTGAACAGCTAGCAAAACTGAAAACAAAAACAAATTCAAAAAGGGGGACAGTATTTATCTCAAAGCAATCGCCACAGCCCCACACAACAAAAGCAAATCCACATATGTCTTTGTCACCAACAGGTGACACAGCAGACTAGACTCCGAACGTGGTGTCAAATGTAATAACAAAAGTGGGACCTGGTTAATAGCTTAACATCCTCCCCAGCCCATAACACGATCTAAGAAGGGCTGGTTAAAAATACTGAAACAGTGATCAATGAGATAAAGTCCCGAACCAAAGTCCTATTAAATGATAGACACAGCAAACCAGATGTAGGGCACAACCAAGTCCTCAGGTAGGAACTTCTTTGTCCAGGTTAGAATCGGAGGCTTCAGCCCTCTGGGTACACACCTGCGCCTGCCTTTGTGCCTATTTGAGCGCTTCTGCAGGGCTGGAAAATCTGAACATTTTTTGTTCATGGGCTATGCGCAGTCATGCTGGAAAAAGCATACCATGCGATATATGCTGGTGGTACGAAGAAGCGCTCAGACCTCATCAAACCACTTCTTCTTCATTCCAGTGGCATAACTTAGGTCTGAATATAAATGTACATGTTGGTTGTCACACAATAAGGTTTTCTTATGGTGAGCCAGCTCTAACAGAAAATCTGTTGAGCCCACACGCCATCTAAGACCATGACTATGGCTCGGGGGCAGCCGGATTCTTTGGCCTACCACGAAATGCCTCTCGATAAGTCTTTTGAATATGAAATGGCTGGGTGGAGAGAAGTTCTCCAAGTTGTTGTTGGAGCCAATCTTTCATGACCAACAGAAGGTGGTCCCTTCGCTGCGTTCCGATAAGCCCATCACTCGAAGATTAGCAGATCTAGCTTGGTTTTCAAGAGATTCAAGACAGGATTTAAGATGCATATTTTCTTTTTTTTTTTTTTTATACTTAATTTTTATTATTACAATTGACTACAGTTTAAGACCAAGCATGGAATTACCTTACAATATGATTTATCTGCCATGAGGGCGCCACTCCTCTTAATACCATTGAAAGAAATTTATCACATGCTTTGAGATACATCTTTGAGGGGGATATAGAAAACAAAATGAAGTCCACAAGGTATTGTCCATATTTGCTGGAAAGAAGTCCACAAGCTACGTGGATGTAAATAAAACAGAGTCATATAGGAGAGTTCCTTAAATCCTCCTCCTCCACCAGGGTGGGAGGTAACCACCACGCTAAACCAATAACGTGCACCAAAGGTGCGAAATCGTAGTAATAAACAGAGCTTCCATATGCATCTCTATATTTAACACTTGTTAAACAGATCAGTGCTAACCAGACAGATTAACATATGGCAAATTCTTAGACGCAGACCACCCCTTTGTCACTGTCATCAAGCCTTTTGGATGGATGAAAAACATGTACAGTGAAAACTACAGCCCGTAGAGAAAAGGTGAACATTGTAGCAAACGATGTTAAATAACATAAAATAAAACTTTAGAACTTTACTGTAGGTAAATTTGGTGTTGGAGCTTGTCATGTGGTAAAAAAACTACCTCAACAGATTAACTTTTATAAGCAAGCACACTATTATAAACCCAAAAAACAGGCATTTTAAGGAAGAATTTACCCCACCAAATACCAACAAACGTATCCCAGCACAAAGGATACTTCATGGGGCTTCATCATTGTCCGATGAAGAGGCCTCGCTCTCTTGTTCCCTCCAACGGACCTCCGCATATCTCAGGGCTCACTTCAAGACCTCTGCTGGTTCTGTAAATAGGAATACTTTCCCCTGGTGAGTAATCCTCAGCCGAGCTGAGAAAACAATACCATGTGGGATGTTTGCTTCACGCAGCATGGCTCTGACCCTGCTGAATCTCTTTCGTCTCTAGCAGCTGGCATAGCATATGTCAGAAAAGATCCTAATGTGTTCACTGTCTTGAAGAAGTGTCTGTTTCTGCCTTGCCGAGGCCAGAATAGCATCTCTGAAGCCCATCCTGTCGGTCACAGCCACTACTGCTCTGGGCACCTCTGGTTGTCGGGCCTACCCCTAGGAGTTACACAGTAGGCTTTCAGGAACCGGTGAACCCACTCAAACCTCAACCACCAGCTGCTGCACAAGCCACTCTTGTAAGAAGAGGAGGAGGAGGAGATGATCGCCTTCACAGCCCTCCGGCAAGCCAAGTATGTGAAGATTTGCAGACCTCGCCTGGTTTTCCCAAGTTTCCAGGCAAGATTTTAGTTGTGTATTTTCTTTTATGACTGCCATGACTGCCCCCATAGCCGCGTCTGCTCACTGTGGCCTCAGTCGATGCACTCTGCACCGATTCCATGGTGATTTCAATCCCTGCCACCTGGTTAGATAGAGCATCAAATCTGTCTGAAAGACTCGACATCGAGGCTAACAATTTGTTTATTTTAGAGCCCAGTGTTTGCAGTCTCTCTTTATGAGGTACATCAGGAGATTCAACTTCAGCAGTGCAGCCCTGATGGGACCGCATGGCGGACACTCCTGCTTTTTAGCTTTTGCTACCTCACCCGAAGTTTTATCCTTACAAGAATTTCCCATCCTTTTGCTGCAGCTCTTGATCTTCACAATTCACTGTTTAGAGTTGGTCTATACAATCTAGAATTCACACGGTTATATTTTTTCTCAGCATACAAATGTAGAGCTCTAAGGAGAAGCTGCCATCTTGCTCGGGCTCCACAGCAGCCCCCTTTTATATTTTCTTTTACCAGAGTGGCCGTAGCTCCAAGGGAGCTTCCGACTGTTTTTTTTACTATCTACAGTCTCTGTTTTAACAGAGACCATATCCGTCTCCAAAGAGCCAACTCTGTTGGTTACAGAATAAATTAGCAAGTCCAGAAACTGTATTCATTAAACAAGTAATTTTCAATCCTAAGCTCTGTAATGTCTCTTCAGTTTCAACAGGGAAGGCCACTGGAGTGATCCCAGTAGTAGATCGTGTAGTCGGCAGACTCAGGAGAGATTTGCCACTAACTCCCTGAGACTGCCATCTATTTTTACGTGGGTTACCCATATCGTAGTCTACAGGTTCACATATTGATCAGTACTGACTGAACAACAAGTTTTGTCCAAAAACTAGAGTTTTACAGTTTTGCAGTTGTCGAAGCACGGATGTACAAATCTAAGCCTCCATGTTGCTCATACTCCACAGCATCCCCCACACCACTGCTTCTATGTGCAGAACCACAGGCCCCTGCAGCCACAGTTACAAATCCATACCACCAAAATTACAAGAATTCTTTTATCTGCAGATCCACACGCCCCTATAGGGGCAGTGCTTCTGTAGCCTCGGGTACTCATACACACTGTAAGACATACACACTGTAAGACATACACACACTTGACAGGCCTGTGCTTCTGTAGCCAAAGGTGTAAAACATACACAATGAACTCTGACTACAGAAATGCAGGCACCACAAAATCCATGCTACTACATTGCAACACTACTTTTCTCTACAAGAAGCACAGGCCCATGCCTCTTCAGCCGCAGGTAAGACATACAGATCAACTTCTGGCTTCAGAAGGGCAGGCCCATGTGGGGTCTGCAGTTATGCAGACGGAAGTACTGTCGCAATATGGATGTAATGGTTTCAGCACCGGATCTAGAAACTATTCAAGGGGGTAGCAGTTTTTCAGTTATGCAGATGCATACAGAAAAGCATGCACCAGCAGATGGTGGTATCTAGTGAGGTATGTCATACAGCATGCATGAGTACAGTGGAGCCTGCCACGATACAACACTAACTTGCAGCAAATGGCATCTCAAAATACTGCAGTAAAAAGGGCTTAACTGCCATTGAATTACAGTGTTCCCTGCAGCCTATCAAAGCATTTTTTTTTATATACTGCAGCATTACTGCGCCGCATCCTGGCTGGTGCCACTATATCTCTGGTGCAGAGGCGCAGGCCCCAATGGGGCCTGCACATATGCAGCCAAACACTTATGCATGCAGTACCACAAACATACATAAGTGTGGCTGCACAGGCCTGTGCTTATGCATCTGCAGATACAAAGCCACAAAGACAGCACATTAGTGCTACTGCATTTGTGTAATTTGGAAACAGTTGTATGCTGTCTTGTATAATTGTGGTTGTCTGCAGTTGCTTGTGTGATGTTGTCCTTCTGCTGTTTGGTGGTGGTGGTGGTGGTGGTGGTGGAGTTAGTGCTGGAAACTCAAATGCCACATTTCCCTGCTTTTGTTAAGCTGAACCCTAGCCAATGCATTAACATATTTTTTTTGCAAAGAGTTTCCTTTCGTTTTGAGACAGTGGAATCGTATCCTCATTCGGGACCTGCATGAACAGATGCAGATGTGAAGGTCCCTCTGGGCCCTATGTCAAGGGAAGAGACCATCCGCCTATGGAAGTGCAGGATCCTGCTGGTTATGATGGCTATGTTTTCAAATCCCTGTGAAAACGTAATTTCACGCCACTAGTGCAAAAACATGCTTCAGCCAGGATCTGAAAAATGACAGCTGTCATGTTCATGAGATGGTGTGAAAAAATGGCTATGCCTGAAAATAACTGGGGTCAAAATATTGAAATTTACTACAGTTATGAGCAAACATTGAAAAATGTTGACATATATTCATAATTTTGTTTTTAATATTTTACTCCAAATTTTCAACTTAGCCTTCTTATGAACCCACCTCACTAACAAGGACGTGAAAATGTTCAAATCCTGCCCGAAAAGTAATTTTGGACAGCGACCATGAAATCACCTTTCCAGATGGATCAGAAACATTTTACCACCCCTGTTCATGAGGTGGGTCCCAAAAAGGCCATGCTGAAAATTTGGTACAAAATATTAAAAAATGATAAGTTATGAATGAAAGTTCAAACCTCATTGAAATACATTAAACCGGACTTACCTTATTTTCTCGTGATGCAGTTGCTGGTTCCAGCAGCAAGACGTCTCTTCAATCGGAGAGTGGCTTTACGTTGTGGGACATGTTCAGAGGAGTGAAGATGTGTGGGGGGTGGGTACTGAATGGAGGGGGTCGGGGTGGGTGGAGTTCGGGAGGGGGATCAGATTGCCAATAAACCATTTGCTTTTTTCAAGTTAAAGTTTAAAATATATATATCAACGAGGGACAGTTTTCTTATATAGTAGGAGTACGTTGCCATCACTGAGGATCGGGCACCCCATGTTCAGGTAAGTGAGAGTATACAGGGGGGCTATGGGGTGGTGGGTGCTCAGTGAGGGGCCAGGGTGGTTAAAGTTAAAAAAAGAGAAAAGATCAATGAGGGACAGTTTTCTCATTTAGTAGGAGTATGCCGACACTGTGAATTAGGTGCCCCAGTGCTGGGATACTGTTTTGCAGCACTGGATGTGGACACCCCGGTGCCACCACCTATATTTGGAGGAGGCGACCTGGAGGGGAGGGAGGTTAGTACAAAGTGTTACAGGGGGTGGGCACCTCAGTCTGCTTAATATATTAAATACTGGATTAAAAACATTGGGAAGAGGGGGAGACAGGCAACCTGGGGGGGTGAGTAAGCAGTACTGGGCGTGGGCAGCACAGGCCACTTTTCTTATATTCAACTGAAGGGATCAGGGAAGAACAAGGGAGGGCGAGGGAATGAAAATAATAACACAAAAAAAAATTAGAGAAGGAAAAAGACAGATTGGGAAGGGGGGGAATGTCCAGGAGATCACCAGCTCACTCCTCCAAATGAAGCCGGGCAGCACAACTCCAGCTGCAGCTTCAGAATTCAAAAAGGTCCGGCTGAGCCCTTACTAAGTCCACCGGCACACTGCTCCAACTGAAGCCAGCAGCACAACTCCAGCTGCAGCTTCATAATTTAGGAACGTTCCACTCTTCTCACAAAAGAACAATAGTTTTTTTCATATAACCCCCTCTCTAAGCCTTCCACCTACAATGTGAGACATGTCCCGTTGAGCTAGATTCTGCTGTTTTTCTCCAGGGCATCATTTACATATGTTTTCAAAAAAACAAGACGTCGGCCCTACAAAACAAGATTTTTTTTCTCATGAAAGAAGAATTTTGGCTCACAAAAGAAGATTCTTTGGCGAGCTCAGACTTCTTCTTTCACATCAGACATACAAATGAAAGGTACTGAGCATGCGCAGAACCAAAATTTTGAATCCTTAGAACTTGGGAACGGATTAATATTTCTTTACCAAAAAAAAATAAAAAATCTTTCTAGGGCAAGCCCCTATACCCTGAACATTTCAGAACAAAATTTCAAATCATCTAGGCTGTAGGAGAGAGCAAATAAACAGCCAAACCCCCAATTTTTCCATTGTTTTGCACTACCCAGATCGCGGAATCCAGACATCCAACCATTACAAAACTTACATATAGATATATCTCAAAGAATATGTGTTATCATTTGAAATAATGCCATTTCTCAAGAGGCTGAAGGCATTTAGCTACACCATGTGCCTCAAACACCAGCATGTTATCACTCCACGATAACACACACCCTACTGCATATAAAGCTTAATTATCAAATGGACCCAATAATGACATTGTCAGTTAAAAGACGACCTGCACAGACAAGCAATGTATTGAGATGCCATGAGGTTGCACACGTGTCCCTGTTTTTAAATACTTACTCCTGTAAACTTCGGCTGGATTCGTCTGCACTCATACCCACATCAGAGTCACATGACCAGGGTTCCTCTGCCAGCTTGTCAGAACTTTTTGTATCATTAGCCTGAAGAAGGCTGTCGGAGCTAATGCTGGAGGACAGCTGGGAGGACCCAGCTGTATCGAGACTCAGAGTGGAGGATGTGAGCTGATTTGCGTCAGTAGTTTTACCGATGTGCATCATATGGATCCCACTATGATGAACTTCAACAATGTCTGATCCGGACGACTGGGAGGCAGAATCCAAGGATTCCTTTCTTTTGGGTTCAGAACTGGGAGGATTCAGTGTCTCTTCTTGTTCACATCCAGGACACAGCCCCGCCAAGGCCAAGGGAGTGATGGTCCATTCATTCAATACTGCTGACTTGAAGGAGAGTTGAAAAGAGAGGGAAGCTAAACCCTGTAAGTAGCTGAGGAGGACCTCGCATTCTTCCGTATCAAGCAGGACAGCGGAGGGTTGATAAAATCCACACAGCTTAGATCTCTCACGAAGCAGCGATACCATATAACACTCCATCAGACTGTCATTCAGCGCCAGCCTCACCCAGGCGCGACAGCGGCCAACATCAGTGTTGATAAAATTCAAATGTTCCAGTTCCATTACTACATCTCTGTTAGAGAGAAACAAAAATATATAGTTAAACCTCTGTGTATAAAGTCTTTGTTCACTTGAGCCGTTTCCCCTCACAGGACAGTCCTCCCAGTGCTCTGGCTGTTGCCCTGATGATCTCCCAGCCCCAACCAGAGATCGAACCTACTAGGGGTACACACATGGTGCTGGGCCCAAGAGTGCCAGCAGCCGCTGCCCATATGGCCTGCTGAATTTTCTTCCTATTTTAGTACTGTGCATTTTGACCCTCCTGAAAACTGGGAGGCACTGTGCAATGCCTATAACAGCCTCACATGTGTAGAACGAAACCTTGAGGTGGAGGAAGCTACCCAGACCACTGCTGGGGTCACTGTGATGGTACAACTTGACTTCAGCTCTCCCTAGGCTGGGAAATCCCTCGGCAACCTGACTTTGGTTCCCAGAATTTGCCTCACCAGTATGGCAGTTCAACCCACTGCAGCAGGGCTATCAGGCAGCCAATGTGTAAAGTCTTAAAATCTGACTGGGTACTCAAGGGAAAGGGGAATTTTTTTAACCAGGAAAGGCACACTAGGCCGGAGCATGTTTCCAGGTGCAACCTGAGAGCACAAGGAAGTTAAGTGACTTGCTCGGGGTCACACAATATCCAAGTGTACTAAAACACATCATGATCTCTTTATAAGACATAAAAGCACATCGCCATTGGGGAACTGATCCAACTTTAGTTTAAACCCTTCAATACTCCCCACCTGCATGGTTTCCTTTGGGAGCTTGTTCTACAGGCTTGCCGCCCTCAGTCTGAATAAATGTTTCTTCACATTACCCTTAACTCTACCCCCCCCCCCTTTAAGCGTAGGGGGCAGGCAAGTCATTTGCCCAGTGAGGTGGTCATCTAATTTTCCCTTTTTTTCACCCCAGTACCTCCCTTGAGAGTTCACACCCAGATGTCTAGTCTGCTTGCACACCTGACGCCCCAATGTCCATGCCGTCTCCCCATCCCAGCGCATGTGCAAGGCACTAGACTGCATCAAATGAGGTTATCTAGGTGGCACAACTGCTGTGAGCTGCACTACCCCCTCCCCACGACAGCATCCTATGGGCAGTCAATCCCCCCCCCCAGCCTGCCTTCCAGTGATCCAGACTTGGGTCACTGGAGTCGCAATTAGAAGCGGGCCGGCCTAACACTTCTTGACCCCAAAAACCTCTTCCCTGAGGCATTCAAGTCACATCCCCCACCCCGACCTTGTTTGGGCTGGCTGCCATGCATTTTTCCCTACCAGGGGTGTCACAGTATAAAAGCTTACACTGCATGAAAACCTTTAAAAAAATTACCTTATTGTTATACAATTAAAAACTCATGGCATCTGGTTTGGATTTTGTGGGAAGGACCAGCTGCACCTGAAATCTGTGGGTTTTATTGATGGGGGCAGAGTACCCTGCATGTTAACAAGTTGCACCCTATGTGGTACCCAGTACTGTTATATTTACCCAACTCAATTCATGCTGTGACTGTATGTCTCCAACCCCGCCACAGCACCAGGGCAGGAGATGCACAGGAAAAAAATAAATGGAGATGCACAGAAAACAGGAAAATCAAGACCTCAGAAAAAGACAGGAAAGGAAGAGGAACCAGAGAACAAGCTGGAGTGTGTGTGCACCTCTGCATTTCACACCCATCCCGGACCCCCCACCCTTTCACATTCTCTGAAGGAAACCTGATATTTCATGCCTGTGTGCCATGATAAAAAGATAAAATACAGCGCTGGCACACAATACACCAGCCACAGAGGCAACCTTCTGTGCACACAAGGTTTACAGGAACTAACCAATACTCTACGAACCAGATCTGCTCATCATTCTTCTTTTAACCCTTTACATTCTCTGTAGTGGTCCAGTTTTCCAATAACTGTTTTCAAGCTTGCGCCTCACCTTCAGTTCTCGTGGTATCAGAAATGTGCCAGAAAGTGACGCTACATTGCCTCATCCCTTTTAAGTAAGTATTCTGCAGTGAAAAAAAGCCTAAAACCTGTAGGGATATTACATTTAAACAGTTCAGTCACAGTCTTTTCTGGATCCCGAGGAAGGCCCCATCATTCTGAAACATCCATAACACAGGCAGAACGGCAGGATCTCGCGGGAACCCGCCAAAACGGGTTCAGAAAGAACTGTGTTGTTGAACTGTTTAAACCGAACATAGCTGTAAGTTTTAAGTTTTTTGCACAGACTGTGGAATACGTATTAAAATGAACATACCCATACGGCATTGCTCTCTGTCGACTCTCTGATACCCCAAAAACAGAGTGAGAAGGAGAAGTGAAAAAAAAAACTGGACAACTGCAGAGAGGGTAAGCACCCCTGTTTTTGTTACCGTGGCAATTTCTGGTGTGTTTTTTGTGAACTGTTTTGAGTGCTATCTACCAGGTCCCTTGTGGACACCTGACCTACATGATTACCTGCCCTCCCCAGACTTCTGCAACCAGGGGACTCGGGTGCCAGAAACTGCCTGCTACAGAAAAAATGTAGAGGGCAGTTAGTGAACCCATGCTCTCAGTCCATGCAACTGTCACTAATTAAGTTTTGCCAGGAAAGACATACTGTGCTGGTAGCAGCTCGTTTCCAGATGCGTCCAAATCTTGACAAGTTCAGCAGCAATCGAGACATGTTCTCCCATAGTGCCTCACATTTAGTTTTACTCTTCTGTCTTTCTAAATTCATACTTAACTTGAGTCGATATGCATGCTCTGTAACCGACATTGATTACAACGTAGGCCTGCATATCAGGACTCTATTTGTACTGATGTGTGTAAAACGTTCTGTACAGTAATGGTTATTTTTGGCAAGCTTGTAAGCACTCAGCTGTAACAAGCTGATGAATGTATGCACCACTGACTTTGACACATTACCCAAATCCCCACCCCCACCATTTCACGTTTTTCTGGAGGAAACATCATATTTCATGCCTTGACAAAAAAAAAAGACAGAAGCAGCAACATCACTATCAGTTAAGTATGACAGGAACACTGAGATAAACCCATCACTTGCACTGTCTTATGGCACTGGAATTTTATTCACCTCTCCCTGCAGCAGTAAAACTGTCAGTATGAGTCACCTCTCCCTGTAGCGGTAAATCTGTCAGTATGAGTCGATTAAAGAAAAACTACCCGATAAAGTAATGCAGTCATCGCTGTATAGATCGGGGCTCTAGTACTCAATTCTCCCTACAATCATAGTATACATTACAGTGTCTTCATACCTGATCGCTCATAAATTCGCAGAATCCCGGAGCTGCGGCCAGCATTGTCTAACGGGGGTACTGACAGCCGCAGATCGTGCTGGAAACCACGTGATATGCTGATGCGCCTTTGCCCCTTCCTATATTGTGCCCATATATACAGAAATGTAATGATTTCCGTATTTTCCATGCCCAGTGCTATTTTTACAAAATGTGCCTAAACGCCATGTGTATGAATTTACTAGCACTTAAGTATGGCGGCACTACAATGTATACTATGATTATGGGGGTCGGGGTACTAGAGCTACAATCTATGCAGCAATGGCAGCATTACTTTAGCTGGCAGATCTCCTGAATGTACTCCCATCAATAACGGGGTCCCCAGCCGGCCATCACTTTTGCAAACCATTTCCCCAGTTTCCTCTTTTATCAGACTTCCTACCTGTGGGTGATGGTTTTGAGCAGCGCCCAGAAGACCGGCTGTGGCAAAGCTGTTCGTCCTCCCGACTTCTTTCCTTTGACTGCCACTTCCATTTTGATGTATTTTGCCTTAAGTCCATGCACAAACACTGCTTCCAATGCACAGCACAGGGTGTTGGCATCGCTGTCGTCACTAGTTACCACGGCTTCCGATGTCACATATCGCTTGTGCAGAGCCTTGAGAGAGCTGGCCAGCTTCTTCTTTATCCACTACAATTTGAAGGGAGAATGATAAAATGGTACATAGTACTCAAAGCAACATGAGGAACACGGGTAGCAATCTTTTTTTTTTTTTATTCCTAATGTACTTCCCTCCTTCTAGTCCCCGATATCAGACTCCCCCAAAATCTCCAAAGGTGCCCTAGACTCCCACACCTGCCTACCTGTCCTGGTTCTGCCTGGACCTAGGAGGGGTAGAAGGCTGCTCTGGTTCTGCCTGGACCTAGGAGGGGTAGAAGGCTGCACAAAGACGGAAGTAACAGACTTCAGGGGGCGGATTTTAAGGAAATGGGAAGGATCCTTAAGGAGCATTTGGATGGGATTGGGTCAGACATGGACGCTGATAGTAGGTGGGAAATCATCAGGAGAGGGGTGCAGGATGTTACCAGCACCTGTGCAAGAGTAAGACGAAAATGCGGTAGGGCCCAAAACCCTGTTGGTGGACCAGGGAGGTCCAGGAGGTGGTGCGGGAAAGAAAGCAGCCTATAAGCAATTCAAGTGCTCAAGGAGTGAAAGGGATCGAGGGGAGTACGAGCTGATGGCTAGAAGGGCCACTAGAGTGGTGAGGGCGGCTAAGGCAAGGAAGGAGCAGAACCTGGCCAGGGAAATTAGGAGAGGGAACAAGGGGTTCTTTAGATACATTGGGGAAAAACGAAGGGTGAAGGGGCAGATTAGCAGGATTAAATCAGGGGAGGGATGGGCACAAGACCCGGGGGAGCAGGCTGAGGTACTAAATGAGTACTTCACCTCAGTTTTCACCAGGGAAAATGGGGGTGCTGCATCATACATGGGAGGAGACAGAGATACTGAGGAGGGGGGGGACCCTTACCGATCGGCAGGTCTGGGGAGAGGGGGAGGCATCACTGGCAGGTGGGGGAGGGCTAAGCAGGGAGAAGGGGTACCGGAAGTGGAAATCACAGCTGAGAGAGTGAGGGAAGCCCTCAGCTCCCTTAAGACGGAGAAAGCACCGGGGCCGGATAAATTACATCACAGAGTGCTGAAGGAACTTGCAGATGTCCTGACAAAACCCCTGGCAGAGCTTTTCACTATCTCTCTGAGGACAGGGTGGGTGCCCCAAGACTGGAAGGTGGCGCATATAGTGCCTATCCACAAGGGGGGATCAAGGGAGGTGGCAGGGAACTACAGGCCTGTCAGCCTGACCTCGGTGGTGGGCAAGGTGATGGAGGGCATTGTCAAGGAGAGGCTAGGGGGGGACCTGGATAAGTCAGGGTGCCTGGACGATAGACAGCATGGATTCATCCCGGGGAAATCGTGTCAGACAAACCTGGTGGAGTTCTATGACTGGGTGACAAGTGCCTTGGACCTGGGTAGACCAGTGGATGTCCTCTTTCTGGACTTCAGCAAGGCATTTGACTCTGTTCCTCACGTGGGCCTGTTGGATAAGCTGGGAGAAATGGGGGTGGGAACCAGATGATCAGATGGATAGGCAATTGGCTCCAGGACCGGACCCAGAGGGTCGTAGTTGGTGGGATAGTCTCATCCCCAAGGAGGGTCATTAGTGGGGTCCCACAGGGATCAGTCCTTGGGCCCCTTCTGTTCAACGCCTACGTATCTGACATAAGGACAGGAATCAAGAGTGAGATGAGTCTCTTTGCAGATGACTCAAACTGGGGCTATGTGGATGGGAGGAGGGGAGGGTGGCCCTACAGGGGACCTGGAGGCTCTGGAAAGATGGTCTAGAAAGTGGAAGCTGAGGTTCAATGCAGGAAATGCAAGGTACTCCACCTGGAGGCCAGAAACCCAGGTCAAGTGTACACCCTGGGGAATGCTAAGTCCTCGATGGCTGAGAGGGACCTGGGGTGGTGGTGGATGTCAAGACAACAACTCGGAGACTTGTAGGAGGGCAGCAGCCAAGGCCAACAGGATGTTGGGATGCATCGCCAGGGGGATCACCTCCAGAAGGAAGGAAGTGATACTCCTCTGTATAACTGCTTGGTGAGGGCCGCACCTTGAGTACTACATTGATTTGGAGGCCACACTTAAAGCGGGACATTAACCTCCTGAGAGGGTCCAGAGGAGGGCAACCAAAATGATTTGGGGCTTGGGGACAGGACCTATGAGGAGAGGCTCAAGAGCTAAATATGTACACATTGGAAGAGAGAAGGGACCGGGGACATGATAGAGGTCTTTAGGTACATGAAGAGGGTAAATAGGGAGGAACAGTCGGGTGCTTGAAGGAAGGAGGAAGGGCCACTAGAGGGCATGGCTGGAAGCTGGAGGGAAGATTCAGGGAGAAAGGAGGAGGTGCTACTTCACTGAGAGGGTGGTGGAGCCATGGAATGCACTGCCTCTCAGGGGCTGGTGGAGGCAGAGACAGTGGAGGGGTTCAAGAGGGGGTGGGACAGGTACAGGGGAAGGGTTCTGGAAGCAAAATCCAATGCAGCAAGAATATCCGGAACTGGGAAGGGAGAAGCCAGAGAAGGCGAGGGGGACAGCAAGGTCAGCACCCAGGTTGGGGACTGACCAAAAGAGCGGACACGACAGACCGTTAGGCCTATTCTGCTAGCATTTTAGTATGTTAGAGGGAGGTACCCCTGAAAGTGGTGCATTGTCAGGAGGTGGTGCAGTCACAGGGCGGAACCTAGGTATAGCGGGATCCACTGTCTCCAGGTGAAGGGGCCATTTTCCTGCTGTCGTGCCCATCCATCGAGATGCCGGCGGTGGTTGATGTGCAGGCATGCATATGCACAGCATACAACATCTCCCTTCCCTGTAAGGCAAGTCATCCCTCTACTAAACCCATGGTCACCCAGGCAGCGATGCTGTGGCAACACTGCACTCCCTCTGCACAAGAGATGGAGAACGTCCCCTGAAATGCTCACTCCCCCTCCCTCCGCCAGCTCCTAACAACCCGGACTCGTTCCCAAACCTTGGTCGCTGGACTCTTGAATGGTAGTCCTGCCGCTGTGCCAATGGGTCAGTTAGACAGCCATCTTATAAAGTCAATATTTATCTAAGAGACAGGAAGCCATCAAAGAGCTCTCTGCTACAACCATGTTTTATACAGGTCACTACTGCTGTGTCAACAAAGCGATAAGGCATGACCAGGGGTTAGATTACCAGTCTGCTAATCTCCCACCCGGGGGCGTAATGTGAAACAAGGCCCAGCATGTGCCAAACTGTCAATCTAACTCCTGGGAGTGCCCTATTTCTATTATAAAAATATATATTCCAAAAGAAATGCGTTAGAAGTGTACCTCCTAAATGTTTTCATCATAGAGAGGGAGATTTTTGTTTAAGAATGCTGGTTCAGAATCAGAATGCATCATTCCAGTCATTCAGCACTGCTAGAGAATGGAACGCTGACAGGAAGCATTCTTGCACCATGGTGATCAGGCTGTACATGACAGTGTAACTGAGATTACTGTAAGGCTCCTGGAATACTGACAGCCAATCAAATTGCAGTGTTTCTAAGACTATTTTTATAACGATGACGACTGCATTTCTTGTGCCAGGGTACAGCAAAATGAATGTCTTCTGTGCTTGGGCCTAATCTTAGCACATACACAATGGCACTGAGCATTATCATTACATTTAAATCCACAGGACCAAAGAGCCCTGAAATGGCTAGGATTTGCTTTTGTGGGCAAGCATGATGCAGCATTTCTCGTGTCTATAAGCAGATAGGAAAGTTACCTATCTGTAACTGTTGATCCCGAGTAGCTCCTTAAAAGAGCCATGCTCTTTGGTCTTAGCCCCAAGGCACTAGTACCCTGTGGGGACCAGAACGTTTGGGACTGGCACGCACAACACACATGGCACAGACATATCACATTACTCGCTCCCACAGTCTAACTAGCAGCAGCCCCAACCGACCTCAGTAACTTTTTTTTTTTAACTGAGGAAAAGTGAATGAAAAAACTACTGAGTGATGAAACATGGGATTCAGAAGAAAGAAGGCCAGAATTTTTTTCTGCAACAATTATAATGATAAATTATTTCCCCTCCATTTGAAGCAGCAGTATCTTTTAGCTGGCAAAACACTGTCATCATGCTTCTTTTTTTGTTAGTATTTTGAGGGCACAAGCAGGATAAGTAGTACATCTATAAATCTTAGTCGTGTACAAGAAAATATTGCATTAAAAAAAACACCTAAAGAGAATCTGTACAACCATGACTTTTTGTGTGACCTACATGTGTTTAAAAGTCAAACCCATGAGTGTTTCAGTGTAATGTTTGAGAAAAAAAAAGTTATTTTATTTATTTAAAATTGGTATCCAGGAAAGGTACACTGAGCCGAGGGCTGAGGCTTGTTTTCAGGTGCGAACCGGGGGTGAGAGTACAGAACATGTGGTACAAGTATCTGTTGTAGGAAGTTCCGATTTCATATCAGTGGACTACTCTATGCTCTGTCGCCACTTGCTAACACGGTGGGCCAGCCTTAGATTAAGTTTTTTTCCCTCCATACAGGTTTTTCTCCCCTGCCGTGTTTGTCACTCCAGGAATAGACAGTGATGCCAGTCATATACCCTTTTCAGGCCTGTGTCCTCCAACCACCCCACCCCCACATCTTGGTAACCCACTGGTTACCCCCCAAGGCTTCCCCTCTGTATCAGGAGCCCCGGGGGGGGCATCCCACTGGGGCTTGCATTAGGACTCGTAAAGTACAGGGTCAGTTTGATGCTCTGCTTCAAATGTTGAGGGTCAGGCCAAAAAATGATGGGGTCAGAAATTTGCTGGAATGTCTGTGTACTGCGTTATGTGACACTTTTCTGTTACTGATACTGGTGCATATATTTCAATATACAGGTCAGTACTGAAGCACTGCTTTTGTTTTTGTCTCAAATTCCATAACAGTTCCATAAAGGGACTTCGGGCGGGGGTTAAAGCAATCTCTGGACCTGAGCCCCCCAAAGCAGACCACTATGTAGCAAGGGATCCGGTGCTGGCTGGCACTAGGACCCAGGGAGAATCCCATACACTAGACGGACATGGAGTATTCTCCCCTCCTACATTCCTTCCACCTCCTCCAGTGTGAATGCAACCTTTTTTAGTGGTCTCGCACACACACAGCACGTCCCCTGCGGCAAGAGCAAGCTCTCTGGCCCAGGCACAGGGATCACTGGGGTACTGGTGCTTGCCATCAACCCTCCCGGGCAGACGCTCACTGCCGCACGGCGGCTGCCTCAGACTAGCCGGCCTCCTGATGTGACAACTTGAGTTCACTCCCAAATGTGGGTTGCCTGCATGGCAGCATGATAAGCTGCAGCTGGGCTATCGGGCGGCCTCTTCAATGAAGGGTTAACAAATTCCTTTTTAGCTGAACTGCTTATAGGAGCAGGTTCGCTAGTGAGAAATTGACACAGTGGGACATGTAGGGCCAGATTAGCAAACGTGACCCATTGAAGTTGGAAGGTGGAAGGGTGAGGGGGGAAAGAGAAGGAGGTTTTTCACTGAGAGGGTGGTGGACCCTTGGAATGCACTGCCTGGTGAGCTGGTTTAGAGATCCACAGTGGAGGGCTTCAAGAGAGGGTGGGACAGACACAGAAAGCGGATGTACCAGATGATGGCCTGGCCCAGGGGGGTGGGGATGGATGATAGGGGTTTCTGGAACACAAGGTGGGGGGGGCCTCGGCACCCAACTAGGGATCTGAAGTTCAAGCAGACTCGATAGACCGTAAGGCCTAATCTGCTGGCAATTAGTATGCTAGTAAGTTTTTCCTTACTTAACGTTTCTTTATTTTCAAGATATTATCTGGGTGATCCTGCACCCCCATTTCAACCCTACCTTTCCAGCAATGGATATTACGAAAATCTGGATGATCTGCCTAGAGGGAATGCATACTTGCAGTCCATGCAATGTGGTGGGGCCTGGCAGGAGGGTGGGTCTTGCCAGACACTGAGTGCCTGGCCCAGAAAAGAAGAAGCGACAGGGAAAGCTGCCCCTGGTGAGGAATCTTGTTGGAGAATGTACATCACCAGGTACATCTTCTTCTGGATTTCCTCCAATGGAGTGTCCAGAGCCAGGGACATTTGTCCCATGAGGATAGCAAAGGAGAACTGGTTTCCCGCGGAGCAAACTTCCCTCCTAATGACACAGAGTTAACGAGATGAATGACACCTCCAAATCAGAGTAAGGATACAGGAGCATTGACCACTGAAATGGGGTGTGGATGACCCTCTCTGATGGGGTAACCACCCCCCAATAAAAGATGAGGAAGCCTGGACTCCAGCCTAGAGTTCTTGGTCACAGCACCCTTCTTCAGCTATGGGGTTGGGGGCTCCACCTGAATTTGTCACTGCAGCATAGCTAGCAATACCGGAGGGGAAGCTTCGGGGCACACGACTGGAGTCTGTGCCAGGAAAAATGGCCAAGGTTGGGACAGGTGTTTCTGCATCACCTGTCGACCTCATTCCTGAGCAAACGCTCGGTTGGCCAACTTCTGCCAGGCTGCTCGCTCCCATCCGTGATAAGTTCAACAACGGTGGAAGGAGACAGACAAAGAGGAAGAACTTGATAAGGATGTCGGCGTCAATGCAGACAGCAAGATTGAGAGTGCAACCTTGATCAAAACTTTGCACATCAACTCAAGAGACTGACATGGCATTGTGGCAACAGAACCTCTGGATTCGGTTTCTCCAATGGTGTGACTCTACATACCACATGAACAGGAGGCATGCCAGGGTTGGGATGACCGGTGGCTGCTGTATCGGTGGGGGCCCAACTGGGAGCACTGTCTGGTCTGACTCACCCTGCCCCAGGTTGGGTTGCAGTCAGTAATGGGGGTCCAATAGAAAGGGGGATCTTCCCCTTCAATGGGTCGATAGCAGGGTTTTATTTAACTCCAAAAATTGATTAGCGTTTTGCTCATAAAAGTGCTAAAACATTGTGAAAATGCATAGCTCTTGCCTCATTGTGTTTAACAAATATAACACTTCTAGAAAACCTATATAAATGCTTTCTTTACGGTTAGCATTGTCCCAAGAAAAATAACTGCTAATCAATTATTTAAATCCATGGATAGATCAACAATCATCAATGCAGCTGGCTGCCCCAATGAAAAATCCATGGGCAGGCAGACAGGCTTTCCCTAAAAAGGAAACTGACCACTTGAATCCACTGGTTGGGGGAGCGTAAATGGACACTCGAACGACTGCAGTCTCACAACTGGCGTCCACTCTTCTCACATTTTCATCGATGAGATGGGGGATGGGAGGACTTGACTCCAAAGGAACGGAAAGACAGTAGAAGGCTTCATAAATCCATTGTCATCATAAAGAATTGTAGCTGCAGTGTGAACTTCACCTCCACCACCTACAGAAAGTCCAGGACCGGAACATTCTCGCCAACCTCACCTGCCTCCTTGGCCTGTATCTGCACTTCCAATCCCTCAGCCAGAGACGTATTCGCACTTTTGTCAGTTAGCCTTGGATCACACACTGCCAGCATGCTTCAAAAGCTATGCATGCATAGCTTGACACTAGGAAAAATGTGCCATGTTGTGGCCCAGACCCAAACAATAAACACAGGCATTGGGTCTGTTGCAGACATTGAGTATCTGCACAAAATGCATCTCTTAAACCCCAGCTTCTTCCATTCCATGGCAAATTGCAATGATGGAGCAGGAAGCCAATGGTGAGGGTCAAAAGAGTCAAAACCAAAGAAAAACTTCATCAAAAATATAAAATACCCTTAAAATTAACAGAATCCTTAGTCACTAGCAGGAGCTGTGAAGAAGGAGACCTGTTCCTTCTAGCTGCAGAACAGATCTGAGTGCAAACTGGCAGAGTCAGAGGACAACACGGTGGGGTGGTAGAAGGAGTCAAGCTTGAAGACTCTTCTGGTGACTGAGTATGCTCAGTGGAACACTGCCTAAGTGTGGACCGTGAACTGAATCTAAGTAGTCAGAAATTGTTTTTCTTGATTCTGACTGGCTCAGAATAGGTGACTGTTACATAATACAACAAAACTGCACAGGTCAGTTAAAATGTTTGTTTCCTCTTGGTGGCTTTCTTACCCATGTTATAACCACAATAACACACTCCAGTTGTGTGCACTGTTAAGCTGTTCTATACAGCTACTGTACATGACTGGACTACTCCAATCAAAAAGTAGAGCTACACAGTTTATACGAAACCAAACGCACAATGGTCATTTTATTTTCAATAAAATGTCAGCAGTGACATCATCTTACCTTGCATTCAACATGGGGGGAAGGTGCAGAAAAAATGCAAATCTTTTTTAAAACACGTAGCCAGGGGAACAGATAAGGGGAGTAAGTGAGTATTTTATTCCAATTTTTGCCCAATATATTACCACTGTCTGATTTTAAGAATGTATTTCCCACTCTATATATTTAAAGTATACTTGTTACACGTGAACAACATTGGCAGCACCATGCAATGATAGCAGCCCCTACGCAAACATATGGGGTGAAGACAGAAAAGAGCACGAGTATCAGCTGGGACTGCAGTACAGGGGCCGTGTCAGATGTTGCTAACTTGCTGGTCGGAAGGCTTGTTGTAACCCGACATCGTGTTATAAATAAGGCCACAACATTATGTAGCATCAGGAAGGTATCTCAAACTCCATGGCACCACCAGTCAGAGAGTTGGTGGCTGCAGGTGCCCAGTGGGTTTGAGATTTGGTTTATAGCAGGGAGTCAAGATTGGTCAACCGACAGCATTACTACCATTCAGAAGAAAATACTAAAGTCTGAAGAAGCTAGCAATAAATACTTCTCAGTCCTAAATCTTATCTGGACCCCTGCATATAGCATAACAGCAAAACAGCAATAGTATGACAGAAGACAGCTGCCCTTTGCTGTGCATGAATTTCCATCCTAAATAAAATGCTGCTGTACCATAGTTCAAAAGTCACAGAATACTGTTGCACCCTACTGTGGTAGAACAACTATCTTAATTAAAATGGATTTTATTTTATGTTTCAAAGAACAAGATCAACCATGCACAACTTGACTGTGTTTCCATCTCAGGAATCTGATGACATCAGGGGCCTCTCAAGCTTCACTCTCAAGATCCCTTTGATGTGATCGGAACCCCCTGGTGAAACACTGCCTTGCTGTGCATGACTGCCCATGCATTAGTCTCTATATAGTGTATTTACATTCCTCTGAAAAAAATCCACTTGTGTTGTAGAAATAAAGTACTCAGTCTTTGGCTTCATACTTTATCCACCTCACAATCTGGTTATCACCTCATATAAAGAATCCATTAGCACAGTACTGCTTCAATAACCACACTAGGGGTATGCGAGTAACGAATAGCATTTCCTGAATACCACGAACAAAGGTTATTCATTACTCGGTGAGGGGGGATAATCAGCGCTATGCATAGATATTCAGCAGGAGTTCAAGATCTCCCAAGACTTCAGGCCACTTTGGAAGCTCACTGAAGGCAGGCCCTGTGACCCATCACTCACAGACGCGTCAGGCAGGAGCAACAGATAGGGGTGTGCGAGTAATGAACAGCATTTTATGAATACCACAAATAATAGGCTGCTCATTACTCGGGAAGAAAAACTAATAATCAGTGCTATTCATGGCTATCCGGCGGGAGTTCAAGATCTCCCCAGACTTCCTGTCCAATCAGAGGCCATGTTGGAAGTTCACTGATGGCAAGTCATGTGACCCAGCACTTGCTTCAGGTAGAAGAGACAGACAAGTTGAGCTGCTGCAGAAAGAATCTATTTCCATCCAATTATTAAACTAGACAAAAAAAAAAATCAGAAATCTTGACATTTTTTTCTTCCCTCTCTAAATTCCAACCTAGACAAGGCTGATTTTTTACATTGTAGGATGAAAATTAGGCTTCTAAGAAAGGGGAAATACTAGGGCTGTTTAGCGTTTGCTGAGAGAGAGAGAGAAAAAGAGACAGGTTGGCAGGTAACAGCGTACATGCACACACGCGTACACACAGTTGCGCGTGTGTGTGTGTGTACTAAACAAACAAGATTTACAGGTTTTGTAGGGGTTTATTTTGATTAGAAATCTAAGGTTTTTGTAACTTAATTGCTGTCTGAAACAAAGAACCAGGCAGGTAGCCTAAATGAAATGTACTTAGCTTATGGATAGCCATAGAGTGATTCATTTTCGACAAGAGCTGTGTCATGAGCTAACTGGCTGCATGTGGGCACTGCTGACACCAGTGGCTGGCGCAGAAGGTTATGAGAGAGGGGGAATTCCATCTGGCAGGCCTGGTTCCACTGGTGGAGATGGGGAGGAAAAGTACAATTACATAAGAACTTACTGTAACAGTAAATCTTCGAGAGAGGGTCTTGCAGTAGGTATTTACATATAGAACTGACCCGGCAGGTGTCAGGACCCCACGTAAAAATTTCTAGCTAGCAGTCTCTGGCAGGGGACGCCCCCGTCAGGTGACGGCGTCATGCAGCATCAGTATAAAGGCGGGTCCCCATCCGCCTTCAGTTCTTTCCGCCCAAGGGCCAAAGAGGCAAGATGAGAAAGCTGATATTTCCTTTCCTGGAAAAGGAGCTAAAAAAGCTAAGGGGGATGGAGGGCGGGAAGGCAATACCTACTGTAAGAGCCTCTCTCGATCTACTGCTACTGTAAGTTCTTATGTAACTGTACTGTCTTACTTCGAGAGTGCTCTTGCAGTAGGTATTTACATATAGGACTGAATCCCAAGCAGTCTGGAACAAGGAAAAGCACTCGGGAGGAGGATAACGATCCAAATAATGGAACCTCCGGCTGAACGGGTCTTACAAAAGAAGACCTTGAGATACAGTCAACCCGAAGCCTGCTCTACAGCGAGAGGAAATAGCCAAACTGTAATATTTCGTAAAGGTATGGACAGAAGTCCAAGTTGCAGCTGCGCAAATGTCCGTCACTGACACATTCTTGAAACAAGCCGCAGAGGCAGCTACTCCTCTGGTGGAGTGACCTCTGACTTGACCCGGCAGGGTCATCTTGTACTTGTCGTAACAGAAAGTGACACAATGAGCCAACCATTTAGATAGGCATTGCTTGGAAACTGCACTGCCCTCTCTTTTGTGAGCAAAAGAGACAAAAAGCTGATCAGATTTCCTGAGATTCTTAGTCCTAGTGGTATAGTATCTCAGTATTCTATGAACATCCAAAGTATGCAAGAGGTACTCCCCTTGATTGGAGTGTTGTGTAAAGAAACCAGGTAGTGCAATGGATTGATTCAGTGTAGATTCCGCCACCACCTTAGGGAGAAACTTACGGTTGGTGCGCAGAGCCACACGTTCCTTGTGAAAAATCAAATACGGGATTTTATACATTAAGGCCTGAAGCTTGAAAATCCGTCGAGCTGAAGTAATGGCCACTAGGAAGAGAGTCTTCCAAGAGAGGAACTTCACATCTGCTGAGGCTGCCGGCTCGAAAGAGGGCAGAGTAAGCTTCTCGAGAACAAAATTCAAGTCCCAAGGAGGAGCAGGAATGCGGATGGTGGTCTCAAATGGAGAACCCCTCTGAGGAATGTCTCAGAGACTTCCAATTGAGCGAAAGTCCTGTCTCCAAAGGGGACATGGTAGGTTGAAATCGCTGCCATGTGGACCTTCAAAGAGGAATGGCTGAGACCCAGATCAAAGAGATGACGCATGTCGTCCAGGACTCTTTCAACTGGGCAAGAGAAAGGCTTGAAGTCCTTTGACGAGGCCCAAATACAGAATCGTTTCCACTTCATGGCGTAGGTGGACCTGGTGGAAGGCTTTCTGGCCTCCACCAGAATATCTGCTACGAGTGGAGAAACTCCGAACCGGGCTTGAGCTACGTCTGCAGGAGCCATGCATGCAACTGAAGGGATCTGAGACCTGGATGAACAAGGGTCCCCTGATCCTGGGTCAACAAATGTTCTGACAGAGGAAGAGGAAGCAGAGGTTCCTCTGAAAATTGTTGCAGAAGAGAGAACCAAACTTGCCTGGGCCAGAATGAAGCAATGAGGATCATCCGGGCTCCTCCTGTTCTGAGCTTGTGCAAGACCCTCGGAATTAAGGGAATTGAAGGGAAGGCATAAACAAATCTGTTCCTCCAGTCGACAGACAGAGCGTCCCGTCAGAAAATGTCTCACCCTGGAGCAAGAGAGCAGAAGGCGGGAAGTTTTGCATTTCGAGGAGACGCGAACAGGTTTACCTGAGGGGTTCCCCAAAGCAGGAAGATGTCGTCTACTACCTCTTGATCCAGTTCCCATTCGTGGGCCCTGGCTGAAGACCGACAGAGGTGGTCTGTCAGCGTGTTTTCTACTCCCGGAACATGAACTGCCGTCAGATGAAGGTTGTGCTGGATAGCCCAGCTCCAAATTCTCATTGCTTCCCTGCAGAGGGTAGGAACGAGTTCCTCCTTGCTTGTTGATGTACCAGACCACACACATATTGTCTGTCTGAATGGTTAGATGACCAGGAAGAATGGAGGAGTGCAGGGTCTGGAGGGCACACAAGACTGCTCTGAGTTCGAGCACATTGATGTGCAGATTCTGCTCGAGCCTGAACCAGCTGCCCTGAGTCTTGTGAGACCCTAGGTGGGCTCCCCAGCCCTCTCCTGAGGCATCTGTTGTCAATGTCTGGGAGGGGGGTTCGACATTGAAATGAACACCCCGAAAAAGATTCTCTGGTACCATCCATCATTGCAAGTCCCTGACCATGGGATCGGAGACTAGAACCTCCTGGTCTAGGTCGTCCATTGTTTGGTACCATTGAGACTGAAGCGTCCACTGAGACATCCTCATATGGAGTTGAGCACGTGGGACTGTTGGGATAGCAGCTGCCATTAGCCTGAGGGGGCGAAGGACTGACCTTGCACTGACCCTTCTGCAACTGGACAGAAGACGTGCCCGAGTCTGTAGGGTGCCCACCCTGTCCGGAGGCAAAAATGCCTTGCCGATGGTCGTGTCCAGGATTGTCCACATGAACTGGAGTCTTTGGCAAGGGACCAAATGGGACTTTGCCTTGTTGATGGTGATACCCAAGCTGGTGAAAACCTGCAGGGGGAGGGAAAGGGAGTGGAGAAGCTCCTCCCTGGACGGGGCTGCCAGGAGCCAATCGTCCAGGTACGGCAATACCTGCACTCCCTGAATACACAGGTGGGTGCTACTACACACAGGCATTTGCAAACACTGGCCAAGGAAAGACCAAATGGGAGGCCTTGAATTGGTAGTGGACCTCCTGAAAGCAAAATGAAGGAATTTGCGGTGGGAAGGGCATATGGGGATGTGTAGGTAAGCATCCTGCATATCCAGAGCACACAGCCACAGTCCCTGCCGAAAAAGAAGCAGAAGGCCCTGCAGGGAGAGCATTCTGAAACGTTTGTACTCCACGAACATGTTCACGGAACTGAGGTCTAAGATAGGCCTCACATCTCCAGTTTTCTTTAGAACTAGAAAGAAATGGGAATAGTAACCCGTCCCCCAAAGGTGGCTGGGAACTGGCTCTATCGCTGCCTTTGAGAGAAGGAAGGTGATTTCTTCTAGGACCAGAGGAAGATGTTCTGGGGAGTAAGATGGCTGGGATGGTGGTCTTCAGGGTGGTTTCTGAAGAAACTCTATTGAGTGACCTGCTGCAATCAGCTGGAGGACCCAAGCATCCAATGTTATCCTCTCCCAACCCAGTAGATGGAAGGAGAACCTCCCTCCTACTGGTTCCTCTGGTGAGTCCAGAGGCTGTGGGAGAGGCGACAAGTCAGGAGGTCTGGTACAGCGCAGCGGCTGAAGTTCCCGCGGCTTTTTTGGGAGGGGGAGTCTTGGTTGCTGGAGGGGCCTGGCGCTTGTTGGCCCACTTGCCCTGTGGTTTAGGTTTTGTCGGTTACATCAACGAAAAGGGCACCGCTGTCCCTGAAGGGGTCTGTACAAAGAGTTCATGGACTTAAGTGCAGTACCCTTCTCTTGCAGATCGGTTATGATGTCCTTGACATCACTGCCGAACAGCACTGAACCCCTCAAGGGCGCATCCTGAATAGCAGATTGCACTTCAGGGACCAAACCTGACACCCGGAGCCAGGCGTGATGCCGGAAGACCTACAGCAAAAGCCGAACTCTGTCCAGCTGAGTCCACTGCATTGTAAGTGGCACGAAGCATATGCCGACAGGCCGAACTGACAAGGTCAGCCACTTCCTGTTTCATCTGAGACTCAGGAAGGGAGTCCAGTTTAGATTCCACCCGACTCAGGATGGTCTTCTAGTAGTCTGGCCTCAGCCCACCAGGCAGCAAGAGTCTCCTTCAAGTCCGATGGCGGCTGGTGTGTGGACAGCGGAGGAGGAGGGGGATACGGATACTGGGGATATCCATATGGTGAGTATCCATAACTCGACGGCGGGAAACCCGTCGTCGGGTATTGAGGCGCCAGGTACAGCGGCGTTGGATAAAGCGGTGTCAGGTGCTGCGGCTTCGGATACTGCGGTGCCGGGTAAGGGGGAACCGGATTTAGTGGTATTGGGTACCCGGGAGCCAGGGGCTCTGATGGGGCAGATGGACCTAGCAAAGGCCCAGCAAGCGGGCCAGGTAAAGGTGGTCCCGCGGGTGTCGGACACAATGTGGGAGCGCCATCCGGAAGTGGGACATCGGCTGGCATCGGGTAGGTCAGTGTCTGAGGTTCCAGCATCAGGGTATCTAACCCAGTAGGAGCGGTCCCTGACGGCTGCAAGTCCAGGTCCTCCATGACAACCGGGGAGGGAGGATTGAAATTCCCGGGGTCCACCAGAGGGGACGCAGGAACCTCGGTTGGCAACATCAGGCACTGCGGGGAGCTTGGGGCATAAGACCGGTTGAAGGGGTCCGACGCAAGCTCCTTGGCCAGGCAGTCGGAGGACGGGCCGACGTTCGACTTATCAGCCAGATCCGGGCAGGTGTCAGAGGAGCCGGCGTCCGACTTGTCAGAACCCTTGTCCGAGGAAGGTCGCGTTGGACAGGCGGTCTTGTTGGGCGAACTGACTGTGCGCCCCCCCCCCCGCAGGAGTAAGCTACTTACCAGCCCTGTCCAGGCGGACGTAGGTGGAACCAGCATCTGACTTAGCGGACCCGCTCAACCCTGAAGGCCGTGTGGTCACAGTCTTTGCAGGAGCGGAGGCCTCCTTTACCCCGGAGGTACCCAAACGGCCAGAGCACAAGCCCAACAGGAGGGGTGACACGTTCTTGGACACTGCCAAGACGGTCGTCACGCAACTCCAGCTGGAGTTGCGGAGGCCGTGGAGGTCGAGTTCCGGTCCCAGTGCTTCTCCTTCTTTTTGTGGCCTTTGGGGGAAGTGGAAGCCTGCCTTAATGTTTTCAACTCTTTCTCCATGGATACCATCTTTTTCTTCACAATATGGGCCTTCAGGGACTGCTGCCTCCATTTTTGGGTGGCTGAAATGAACTTCTGGCAATGCTGGCACTTCTCCACAGGATGGTCCGGGCCTAGGCAGAAGAGGCACAGGGAGTGGCCGTCCTTATGCGGCAGCTGGGAACCGCACGAGTCGCACTTATTTTTATGCAATTCGGAAGGTGTTGGGGATGACAGACACAAAGTAATATTCGAGAATAATCAAAAAAAAAAAAAAAGAATTGGTCGAAAAGTTTGAAAACTAACCAACGAAAGACTGACGAGCAATGAACTCTACCGTGAGGAACTTTCACAAGTCGGCGGCGGGAAAGAACTGGAAGGCGGAGCGTGGGGGACCGCCCCTTTATACTGACGTCGCATGACGTCGGTCACCTGACATGGGGTGGTCCCCCACCAGAGACTGCTAGCTAGAAATTTTTCCGTGGGGTCAGTCCTATATGTAAATACCTACTGCAAGAGCCCTCTCAAAGTAAGATTACCTGTTACTGAGAGTGGCACAGATGGGCGAGTGGGCACTGCTTGGCACATCTTTATGTCAAGAACAACAGAAGAGGATATAGTCACAGCCTTTTTCTGTGGAAAAGATTTTGAACGGCTACCTGCGGAGTCTCTAGAGCCATTTCAGGTTGATCCTTTAGGCTGCTGGGCACAGAAGATGCATTCATTCCCTCACTTGGCACAACTAGCTATGCGATACATCAGCTGCCCCCCTATGAGTGTGCCATCTGAGAAGATGTTTAGCACAGCTGGTTAAGTTGTTGAGCCTCAATGTTCAACACTAGACCTGAACATATCCAATAGCTTGTTTTTATCAAACTTAACTTGCCACTTGTGGGGTACAAATACGAAATACCCCCATAAAAATAGAAATAGTCTCTCAAGACTGCTTCTGCTGACTTTTTCTTCTTAGCCTGCGTATTTTCCCCCATGCTTCTTTCCTGCAGTGCTCAATTTACACACCTTTATTATAACAGAATTACATAAACTTTTTCTGAACCAGATATAACTACCCTTTCTTGTGGTTTTAAGACACGTTATTATCATGTATCTTACAAACAGCAAGGATGCTGAACAAAAACAGCTGCAACACAGCCCCAAGGTAAATCAAAACCAGTTGAGTGCTAATAACTTGCTTCTCGTGTTATGACTTGAAAACAGTGAGGCTGCAAAACTGGGTGCACTACACAGTGCACCACCACTCACCACTCCACTTTTACATAAAGCCTACAAAAAACAACATTCTCAAAATCTTCTTGTTTCCCACTTCCCATATTGCCTCAACGTTTCGCAGATGCAGCTCGTTTAGGGGACTGTTTCTGCTGCTTTCCTCATTTTGCTACCCCTTTCTTTCTTGCAGTTATTTATCCCACAAATAAAAAAGGCTGCCTGCTTTTGCTGCTCTTTTAAAATCCTTTAATTTCATTTTCTTTTGTCGCACATCTACTTTGCCCAGCTGCCATCACTCGGCACTCAGCTTATGCTAGGGCACCGCGGCAGTCACACTGGGAAGGACACTGTCTGTGCCTCCACCTTCCAAAAGAACAGCCATGTAGGGGATGCTCAATCCTCTCTCCTAGTTGGCCCCCAAGCGACCCAGATCCATTTGGAAACTCGGTTCATCTGAGTACTTAGCAGTACAGACAAGTACTGCAGCACTACAGGGCTGTCTCCTCCTTTTCATTTTAGAAACCAAAACATTTTATATTTTCTCCTCCTGCTCTCCAGAGATATATCCTGTAATCAGACATGGATGTACCCTCAAAACAGACAGGGATATACCCTTCCCTGTAATCGGACAGGGAATGGGATATACCATGTTCAGGCTCTGTGAGCCATCAGTGAGACAGCAGGGACTTTTTTTTTTTTCAGTCAGGGGCCAGTCACACCACACAGTGTCCATCCAGCTCTGCTCATCCTGAATCTGGCCCATCGGGGCGGCCACACAACCAAAACATTTTGACTGCGCCATGTTGGTCTCCAGTGGGTTGGGGATCCCTGCAAGGAGACCAACACGGCATTTTAGAAAGAAAATGTTCTCTGAGGCCTTGCCCTTGGGTTGTCCTTGAAAATTAAATGAAAGGATGTTAAAAAAAAAGCCATAAAAGAAGGCAGTTGTTTTTTATTTGTGCGATAAATTACAAGAAAGGGATAGCAAAAGACAACGACAGTAAAGGACGGAAGTGAGATTCTTCACATCTGTCTCCACTGCCTAAAACTTCTGTGAGTGCTGGATCACATGACCTGCCTTTAGTGAGCTTCCAAAGTGGCCTCTGATTGGACAGGATGTCTCAGGAGCTCTTGCAGTCTCACAGACAGTTCCAGCAGCCAACTGATGAAACACAAACTACAAATAATTGGGACCCCAAATACAAATACTCAGCAAATATTCGAAATAAGGTATTCGCACACCCCTAAACCACACTTACCTGAGTGGCTTAAAGCAGCAGTGCAATGAAAGTGGGCAAAAAAAAAATAAGCCTATCTTTTTCACTATAAAAGATTCCAGGCATCTTTAAGTTTTGTTTGTACAATTTTCTAATTCCACCAAAATTTAAGTATGCCATAAATGTTTTAATTTATTTTTTTCTTTAAAAAAAAAAAAAAAAAAAAGTTGGCTGCCACATTTTGCATAGAAATAGCATTGTAGACCTGGCAAGGGATAGAATCGAAAAATTAAAAAAAGACTCACGGTGCACAGCACAGGAGGTACCTAGACGAGTACATTTGACATGTATGTTAATAGTTTTGTTAGCTGCAGATGAAAGTAGATATTTTAGAAAAATATTTTTGTTGCACTGCTGCTTTAAGGTACTTAGTATTGTGCTTAACACCTCACTCAAGGCATGCAAGCAAAACTGCACACCCTGTTGTGTGTTATTAGTATTACTTACTGTATATAATAATTGGTCTCCACTCCCCCTCACCAACCAGGGAATCCTGGTTATAATTTGGTGCTATAACAGCATTCACATGCAGGGTTTCGTTAACAGCCCAAGCACACACTCAAGCTGCTGCAAGGTATGCAGCTGGAAAGTGAAAGTGCCACACAGCCTTTTCAACTCCCAGCCCATACGAAGTTCAGGCTGTCGTATGCTCTGTGTTGCTGGGAGAGGGGGCTTGTAGCAAAAAAATGGAGCTCAGCAATTATATAAAAACAAAGCCTGTTGGATTGTAAACCTCATATTTTATACATACCCTTGGTGTGCACTGCTGTTATAAACCCCTCACGCTTCACTCTCGGGATTTATGTAGCATCTCACATCTCAGGTGTGTTTACAATTCTTGTTATATACAGCCCCCCAATGCATTATTCTGTATACATTATACATGAAAGGGAGTATTTCTTACGGTGTTTTGAAATGCTTGTAAAGGGAGTGAAATCCAAGTTCTCCATACCTGTTTAACTTCTCTGGGGTCAGGCCCATTTTCAGCTGTAAGTGTAGACAACATTTCCAGCCCAGCTCCTGCCTAAGCCTTCAAACACATGACAGCTTCAGGGGGACAAAATGGAAAAATTAATCAGACAAAGCATATGTTAACAGCATAAGACATATTGGCATACATTTTAGAAAGCTGAACAAAATTATGTGTCCCACAAGGGGAAGCAATGGTTTGTGTATTTTTGTACCATCCTTAAATCCAAAAACCTCTGCTGTGACTTCCTCTAAACGCTACTGTCACCAGATCGTTGTCATGAAGAAAACGACTGCATTTATTTCTGCAGTGTTTGTATTTAAACGGTAAGCCATGACAGGGTGGGATGTAAGAATAACACACAACATGGTCTACATTAAGTAAGCGATAAGACATGACAGGGTGTTGGTAGTAGTGCCATGAACCCACACTGAGTGCCCTCATGACCCTGGGCGTGCATTTGTGGCACAGCTACCAACACGCTGTTGTGTCTTATTGTGCTTATAAAATGAGTCGTTTAAGCAGCAGTGCATGTTAGCAGTGAAACTGTTGGCCTTTTTTTATTCCATTAGATTGCCCCTCACCTCCTGTCTTGTACATCATTTTTCCCCATTCTGAGTCTGCTTTCACACTTTTTTAATATATTTGAAATAATAAAAGGACTTCTTCTTTTAAGATGGCTTGATCCATGTTTATCAGTATTCTCTGTTGTTTTTGAACGCCCATTCATCTCTCATGCGAGGAACATGAACTAGCATGCTGCAGACAGTGCTCCCTGACCTTGTGGGGTAACAGGTGTACAGAACCAGCTGAGAATACCAATGAAAACCTAGTCCCAGCCATACTAAAGGGAGCAGCTGTTCTATTATTTCAGATGTAAAAAAGGTGCTAAAACAGATTCAAAATGGAGAAAAAAGGGCGTCATACAGGACGGGACGTAACAGTCAATCTAAAATGGAATAAAGTAGTATTAGTACAAAATAAAATTTCCACCATAACCTGAACTGCAGCTTTAAGGCAGCAAAACTAATGCACATGAAACTGTAATGGGCGTGGCGGGGGCCAGCAGCCAAAGGGAACAGACGGCTCTGAGAGAGCTCCTCATGCTCAAAGACAAATCAGCTAATATATTTATAGCAAATTTCATTAAGGAACCGCATTTCTATACCTGCTTATACAGCTTTTGAAACGGCACAGTTTTATATAATTTTTCGTCCATTTCAGCCATGGGAAACCCGAAAAAGAAGTCTTCTCAAGACAGTGGTGGTCCAAAGCAGAGTAAGCTGGTAGATCAGGAAGGAGCAGCAACATCTAGTCTTGAGGCGGGCACTTCAGAACCGACTAACGCAACGCTTCTACAAGTCATTCAACTCCTGGATTAAAAAGTGGATAATTTAACCGATTACATTTCGACTATGGACACAAAAATCGCGAAAGCCATAGCGACTGCTGATGGAGTAGCAGAAACAGCTAACACCGCCATGGTGGTTACAGGAGTATTGGAGGAAAATAAAAGTGCTGAGACTTCGAATGGAACAGCTTAAAAATGCTGTTCACTCGACAAATTTGCACATTTTGGGTGTTCCTGAGCAGCTGGAAGGACGTCACATTGTGGGGTGCGTGGAAACTTTGCTATCCAGGACATGGGGTCTTGATAACTGGGGACATCGTGAAGGCGTATCGCATCACTCCCAGGCATCGTCAGCCCTCGGAAGACTTACCCCGTACTATACTTGCTGTTACTACCGGACTGCATGTCAGGGACAAAGTTCTTGCTGTAGCTAAAAGTAAAGGGTCTGTTACTCAAGAAACTGGTGAAATACACCGTTTTCCACATCGGAGTTATTCCACTCGCCAACGTCACAAAGCGTTTGATGCTGCCCAGTCTGGGCTGTGTTCTCTGGGGGTTACTCATGTGCTACAGGTCCCAGCGCGACTTAGGATCCTGCATGCAGGTAAAAGCTATATTTATTCTGATCCTGCTGGGAAAAGACTGACTCTGATCCAAAAAGACTTTGCACAACAAGAAACTAGCAATGTGCTTGATGATGGGGACTGAGAAAAACAGCATCTTAAATCAAAAGGTCTTGTAAGCTAGTCTCCACGAGGCTGCCTTAATGTTAACTGCACCACAGTTCTGATTAGATTCTCAGTTTGATTTAACAAAGAGTTCTATTACTACTACTTTTAGAGCAGTTACCAAACAGAACCAAGTTGGTTGTGGTTATTAACCAAAAAGAATGATCAATGTTGCCGTTTGCCTTAATAAAGTTAAATCAGGTTTATGTATGGTATTTGTCTGAGGGTAAGCAGGGGGAAGACCCGTGGACATCTGCAGGGAATGTGAACTAAATTACAGAGGTACATGGACCACAATGCTGCTTTTAGTGGCATTTATAAGTGCCCTTTGAGGCCCAAGGACTCAAGTATCGGATGGACTTATTTGCACTGGATGTCCATGTTCTTGCTGCAAGGTTATTTAGTATTAAATTGCTCTCTTTTCTTAACAATGAAGAAATCTGCCCTCACTCGCTGTAACTATGGATGATGAATATGCAGTCATAGTTATTCGATGTATAGTTCAATGTTTTCTGTACTCAAACCCAAGGATGGACTTTCATGTATGCAGGAACTATGAAACGAAATAAAAATAAAGTATAAAAAAATACACTGTAATGGGACTAAATTTATTTGGTGAGTTTACTGAACTACTGTAATGAGAAAGGAAATAGTCCAAAGATGGTAGGGAAGGGGAAATGCTGTAATTGAAGTGTGCCATTTTTATGTCTTTTTTTTGGTGGGGGGGGGGAGCTGAGGTTGCAAGCTGTGAAAGTGCTTCTCGTTTGGTAGTTGTGATAGTGAGATTTTAGCTGACAGAATGATATGTTAGGTCAGTGGGTCCTACATGATATGGAACTTTTTTTAGGTGCCGGTAGTAGTGCAATTAAGCAATGCTAGTAGCCAATCAGAATGAAGCATTATTAGAACCCATTTTTACGAAGCATGTTGACAGGATGTCATGTGGCTTGCGGTGCAGCAGAGTGCATTCGCCCTGGAAGTGCATCAAGATGCTTAAAGAGCAACTAACTGACTCTTTTGAAAATAGCCCCCAGCATGAAAATTACTTACGGGCCGAGGTCAGCACTGGTGCCAAAAATTATTTTATCATGCCCCATTTAGGAAGGGGAAGGGATCGTAATTTGGCTCCGTGGGCAGCACTGATCCTTCTAGTATCACTTCAGCCTGAGGTCATTGCACGCTACCAGGTTTGTGATGTAACTAAGCGCGATAACGCGGGTGACACACTCCAGATGAACACGGCAGTTTTTTTTAAAGTAAAATTTATGTCGTTTAGATGGCTGTTCGGAACAAATGTCCACTGCTTAACTAAGAAGGTCATTCTTACTTAAGCAGTGGACAATTTGTTCGAATGGCCATCTAAACTACATAATTTTTACTTTAAAAACACTGCCCCATTCATGTCTATGGGGGGTACCACCCATGCTATCCGTATAGTTACATCACAAACCGTGGTAGCGCAGGGGCGAACCTCAGGCAGAAGTGATACTAGGATGTGGAAGGGATCAGCACGGCTCGGCTCCACGGAGCCAAATTACAATCCCTTCCCTTCCTAAATGGAGGCACAGAAAAAAAATTTTGGCACCAGTGGAATCAGCCCGGTAAGGCATTTTCATGCTTCTGGGGGTCAGCACCATAATAGCTGCTCTTTAAATGCGCACCCCAAAGAGTTCTTATTGCCCTTATAAACAACTCCCTGTATAAACAGTTCTTTACTATAAAAACAAGAACCAGCTGGGGGATCCCAATCATCACAAACTCACTCACATATTCAGGAATTACGATCACAGCTAACCTCACCAAACCAGACAAATTAAACTTCACATCACTCATTGAATCCATGAGACTGGGCTTCCAATGTTGGTCTCCTTTACTTCTATCGCTCCTGGGGAAAATTCAAGCATACCTTCAAAATGTCAGTACCCGTTACAAAATTTATCAGTCCAAATTAATTAATTAATTAATTTAGTGATTTGGAAAAGACCTTTGAGCGCAAGCTGTTTTACAAAGGTTCCATGTTATAGATTGCAAAACAAAGTACAGTAGGAGAAAGCAAAGGTACATTACAATGAACGATACAGCTTGGATTCAGAACTTACAGAATAACTCAAAACATAGATACACGTTAAAATAACAAGAAAAACACTTTATGAGGGTGGGGAGATAAGCAGCCACAAAGTGCCTTGTCAGTAGTTCAGAGGGACAGGGATAGTTGGAAGTGGAGTGAAGAAAGGAGGTACGAGGGAGAAGTAGGTACTACAGTGGAGGAAGAAGGGTGATAAGGTATAGGGAGAAATGGGGGGTAAGGGGAGGCTCAGCGGAGAAGACATGCTAGAGTAAATGATGGGTGCGAGGGGGCATGGTCAGGCAGCTTGCATTAGTAGTGACAGTTTGGGAAACTCACGGGACTGGGAGTTGGGGAAGGGGGGAGAGATGGGGTGGCAAGTGCCGAAGTAGCACGACGTGAACTGATTGCTGAGGCAAGTCATGAGAAGGGACAGAGGGAGGGGGTAACTGAGGCCTGCCTAGTGCTTGCTTACAAAATATGGACACTGGTAGCTAAACTTCATATGGGAAAAAAAGAAAACAATCTTGTTTCAACCAAGGCCAGTTGCAGTAACCCGTGAGCAGAAGAGGCTTCAGCCTTCCAGATCTTACTCTCCCTAAACAAAACCACTCTGCTGACACAAATGGCAGGAGCCCTGTGGATGGTTGCACCAGATTTAGAGCAAAACCTTAAAGCCCGACAGTCATTTCCAAATATGTTATTCACTGACCTTCCATGAAAATTCTACTCTCACCGTAATTTCAGTATTGGAAGACTTGAGAGTAATTCCGCATACATTAAACTGGAACTCCAATATTCCATGTTTTGCCCCCTCTAGAACAACTTACAACTGCAAACTGATAAGAAACCGATATTCTAGGGCCTCTGGGACAGTAAGGGCATTACTTCTATGTCTCGCCTGATTGACCCCTGTACACTTCTATCCCTTGCCTTACTTCAGACCCAGTTCAAACTAGGACAACCCGAATTCTGGAGGCACTTTCAGTGCTGCAGTTCCCTTAGAAGCCTGTGGTCAGGGACCTATTGGTTCCCTGATAATAAGCCCCCTAGAAACTCTCCTGAACCAGAACCACAAGGCTAGGAAAAACCTGACAAAATGTGCTCATCTAGTGCCTCGAATCCACAGAACACCTTACACTTAGGCTGGAACAAGAATTACAAGTACAGATCTCTGAAGAAACACGTTGCATTGTTGGCCCAATTCCTACTTCCCGTGCAGAGAGAATTGAAGGGTAAACAAATTCAAAATGTAGCACTGATGGCACTGCCCGCCAGCCAGACTGAAACAACTTTGCTTCTACAGTAATGACGCCTATTTGGAGATATACAGAAAGTCTAAATACCAACTTTAATACTAGCCACTAAGAAGGCTATTACTAGGCTCCGGCATGCTACAACCACCCCCACCATAGAGGGATGGCTTAAAATACTGATTGAGATCTTCTCGTTGGAGAGGCTGACATATACCTTCTCAAGGAAATCTGACTTGTTCAACACCAGATGGCACTGATGGGAAATATATCAATTAGATACTTACTGTGACTTGATGCTTTATGGGCGCCCCCCACCACCACCACCACCACCACCACTGTCTGCCTCTCCCAGATGTCCCCTTTTGTTCTCCTTCTCTAGCTGACACAATCTCTTTCTTACTTGGACATCTTTCTTTTCCTTTTTATACAGTTGGTACCTCAGTGCCAAGAGACATGAAACTGTATTTTACATCTGTCTTGTACAATATGGGCAAGGAATCATGTTGCATGTAATAACCCCTGGTCATACGATAAACTGTACTTGAAGGTAACCTACTATCACAAGGCACCGGAAGGGCTCAGCATGTAACATGCTGAGGTGGCCAAAATGCCCCAAAAGCAGAGGATTCCAGTCCCTATACATTATTTTGCCTCTCTTGCTGAAATAAAGGACAATGGACAGTCTGCCTCTGCCAAAAAAGCTTTATTGTAGTGACATCTCGTCTTGGTTTGATGGCGAGTCGAGGGCAGTGAAGGCCAGGGTATGAAAGTCAGAGCGTTGTTGGAGGAGGTCCAAGACCCTGGAGGACAAGCTAGTTCTGATGACCCATTATAAGGAATATCAGAAAGCAATCACTCAGAAAAAGGTGTATTTTCTATCAAGAGAGATTGCTGCTGGGAGGACCCGACCGGCTCAGGTCTTTCAGACTGCAGACAGGCTCCTTCATCCAGCCTGACTGGAGCCCGTAAGAGCTTTAACACCCACGAAATGCACGGAGTTCACTCAGTTCTTCTCAGATACGATGTCCTCTGTCAGGGCTGGAATCACTGCTACTGGGCCGGGACAGCTCAGCAGTGGAGCTCTTTTAGTCGGGGACATCGCCAGTGGTCCTGGGAGGAGTTCTGGCCAGTGATGATGGAAAAGGTATGTGAGGTGATCTCGGAGTTGCAGCCAGTATTTTGTAACCTGGACCCAGATCCAGCGTAATCACTGGTGCATTGTGTTGGACATCTGAGCCTGGTGTTCGCTGAGATTATCAGGTGCTCCTTACCAGAGTGGTGCTATCCGGTAGCCCTTAAGTGCGCTGCTCTGGTGAAGCCTCTTTTGAAGAAACCAACTCTGGACCTGGAGGTCTTGGCAAATTACATAGAAACATAGAAGCTGTCAGCAGATAAGGACCTCTTGGCCCCCCTAGCCTGCCCTATTTTCCCTACTTGTAGTGGCACCGCAGACCCTACTCAATATCCAGTTCCCCCCCCCCGGCCTTATTTCTAAGGTCCCCATGTGTCTATCCCATGCAAGCTTAAATCCTGTTACCATTTTAGCACCCACCACCTCCGCCAAGAGGCTGGTCCAGGCATCCACCACCCTTTCGGTGAAGAAGTATTTCCTCACATCTCCTCCAAGTCTCCCCACTGCAGCTTCATAGCGTTACCCCTCATCCTTGAGTATCTTTTTTATTTATAAAATGCTACCCTCATGTACCATATTAATAACTGTGAGGTATTTGAACGTTTGTATCATGTCCCCCCTTTCCCCTTATGTCCAGAGAGTACATGTTTAATTCCTTGAGTGTTTCCTTGAGGGACTTTTGCTGCAGGCACTGCACCATTTTGAGTGTCCTTTTCTGTACCACCTCCACCCTATATCCTTCCGGAGATGGGGCCTCCAGAACTGGACACAGTACTTGAGGTGAGGCCCACCATCGATTTATACAGGGGTAACACTACCTCCCTCTTTATGCTGGTGATACCCCTCCCTATGCAACTGAGCAATCCGCTAGCTTTCCCCACTGCCTTATCACACTGCTTTGCTACCTTCAGGTCATCAGAAATTATGCCCAGGTCCCTTTCCTGTTTTGTGGTTGCCAATACCTCACCATCCAATTTGTATGTTGCCCCTGGGTTTCTGTGCCCCAAGTGCTGACTGCCTTCTGCCTACCTTCCTATGTCTAGCCATAACCTCATTCCGACCACTGTCGCTCTCTCTATTTATTCTTTATCCATGTGCCCTCACCCACCCCTTCCACCCATCTTGACCTACCAACTCAGAACTTCTAGTATTGCAAATGTCCCTAACCAACTCACACCTATAGTTGAAACTGTATTTTATCCACTCTTCAGTCTCCTTATCTACCTCCGTCCTTGCCCTGAAAATGCTATGATTATACATATGTATGCTATGAATATGAAAACTATGTATATAACCTTTTACCAATTATTGTGTACATATATCTTCATTGTCTGTACTTAATTGCTTTGTTCTTGACCTTGTGTGATGCAGGTCCACCTTGTAAATGAGCTTGCTCAATGGTGTTCGCCTGGATAAATAAAGATTTTGATTGATTGATTGAAGTGCATGATTTTGAACTTTTTTGCACGGAAACCCAGTTGCCAAACCACTGATCAGTCTTCCAGCTTTTTCAGATCCTCCCCCTCCCCCCCCCCGGTGTGTCATCCACAAACAGGCATACTTTCCCATCCAGCCCTCCTGCAATGTCACTAATAAAGACATTGAAGAGGACCGGGCCTAGTACTGACCCCTGTGGCACCCCGCTGGTCACCCTGCCTTCTTTAGAGTGAGCACCATTTACCACCACCCTCTGAGTCTTATTGCTTAGCCAACTTCTTACCCATTTTACTACGTTTGGACCCACTCCTAGGCTGCCCAGCTTGCTCACCACTGTTCTGTATGGAAAAGTGTCGAAGGCCTTACTGAAATCCAGGTAGGCCACATCCACCATTCTGCCCTGAACCACTTACCTGGTCACCCAGTCAAAGAACTTGATCAGGTTTGTTTGGCAAAATCTACCCCCTGTGAAACCATGCTGCCTTGGATCCTGTAATCCACTGGTCACAAGGTATTCCTCAATCCTTTCCTCCACTAGCGTATTACCATCCAGTCTCTAATCTACCCTTTTTGAAGCAAGGTTATTAAGGAAGTTGTTGCGCTGTAGCCTGAGGTGCACCTCGCAGCCTTTGACATTTTAGAGCCTCTCCAGTCAGGATTCAGGTCTAGGTATAGCACTGAAACTGCGCTTGTCCAGGTGCACAATGACCTGCTCAGGGCGAAAGATAAGGGAGAAATCGGTCAATTCTCATCCTCCTCTTATATCTCTTATCAGATTCTGATACCATGGACTATGGGCTGATTTTGGACTGGCTTAGGGAGTATGCAGGGCTAACCAGCGAAGTCATCCGCTGGTTTAAGTCCTACCACAGAGACAGAACCAGAGGGCAGTGTTGGAAGAGTTTCCTCATGCCTGCTGGCTCTGTCCTGTGGCACACCCCAGGGCTCCATCCTGTCACCCATGTTGTTCATGGTTTATATGCTGCCCCTGGGTAACACATCATTAGGAAATATGAGCTAGGGTTTCACTGCTATGCAGATGATACCCAGCCAGCTCTACCTGTCCTTTGCACCCAGGACATTGGGTGTAGTGGACATGTTTAACAGATGCCTGGCCGAGATCCAAGACTGACTGTCATTCAGCTGGCTGAGGCTTTACCCAGAGAAAACGGAGCTCTAGTGATTGAGTCACGCCTGTTGGGGGAGAGTGCCGCTGCTGGAGGAGCAGTTTGGTCTCTCTCGGCCTGTAGCCACCACCAAGGGAAAAATCTGTGTGCCATTTTGGCCGTTTGGACGAGGGGCTGATAATGGAGGCTTAACTGTCAGCAATAGTCCGTAATGGCTTTTTCCAAATGCAGAACATCAGCCAGATTAGGTCCCTTATCCCACCTGGCAACCTAGCCACACTGGTACATGAGTTTGTGACCTCGAGACTCGACTATTGTAACATTCTTTACCTTGGGTCAGTGGATGTACATTATAATGCCTGCAGCTGCTGCAGAATGCAGCAGCCCAGTTAGTAACAGGCCTTTCAAGATTGTGCCATATTTCATCGGCTGCATGATCTGCACAGACTGCCGGTCAAATAGTGTATCTTTTAAATTGGGTCTCTTGACGTAAAAGGCCTATTACAGATTGGGCCCAGAGTACCTGGCTGAACTTCTGCATCCTTGTAAGCCCTCTCGTTCACTCCACTCCATGAGGAGGGCCTCCTGGTAGTGCCGAGGTCAAAGTTAAAGATGTCAGGGGACTGAACATTTGAAGTAGCAAGCCTGATGCTTTTGAACTCCCTACCCGGTGCTTTGAGGGGGCAGCCTAGGTGGAGGCCTTCAAAAGGGGCCTGAAAATGTATTTATTTCAGCAGACATTTGGGGTGGATCTATAATATATATTTATAACACTTTTCATTGGTTTATTAAGTATCTAGGCTATTTATTTTTAGATTTTGTAATTTAGAATGACTAAGTTGTAGATTAGACTACAGATAGGTTCTATTTTTATGTAACAGTGCCCTGAGGCTCCAGGGAAGGGCGTCACAAATTAATAAAGACTACTACTAGTGCAACCAATTATTTATTTGGGTTAAAACAAATTAACTCTGTACCTCCTCTGCCTTTTCTATCTGGTTTGTTCTGTATTTTGCTTCCTGGAAAATTTAATAAAAATTAATAAAAAAAAAAAGAAAGTTTAGGTACCATTGTACACTTAATAAGGAAATGCCCTACAGTCCAGCAATACTGGTCAAAAATCTGCATTAGTTAGGGAACTCCTAACCAATAGCAGACTGGAGCCGCTCTGCCCACACATGACTTCCTCCAGCATTAACTGTTGCAAAGTAAACAAACTCTGGTCAGAGCCGATATGGCTGTGGAGAGCTTTTGGGATGCTTTTACCCATTATTTCTAATGAATCTGCACAATGCAGATCTGTGGAGAGGCAGTTTCAATGTGGTTTTCCTTTTACACATTTTTACAATGTGTTTTCCTAGAATATGCCTGCTGATTGCTATATATTTAGCCTGGATAGTTTACAGAAGAAATGGCATCTTATTTTCAGTGGGGCTCTACATCTACACGATATTATGCTGCATTGTGTAAAATCAGAACGCACTAAAAACAATATTTTACATCTGAACGGATATATCAAGTGCCCGACTGATGCACAAGCAGAAAGATGCATTGCACAAAGAGGGTGCGCTGGTCGGCACTGATGCAACATTCAAAGAGAATGCGCCACCGCTACAGGGTGTGCATACAGTGAAGCCCACCAGGATGAAGTGCAGCACTGCAGAATTCTGCAGTAGAGTTACTGCAGCAAACAAAGCAATTTCAAAGGGAGTTAATCCCTTCTGTCATGCAGTAAACCTGTGACACTGCACTTCATCCTGGTGAGCTTCATCGTTCTTGTTGAAAATGTGACCCTGGACGGGAGTCGCAGTGCAGGCAGCCACCAAGTCAGGTGCATCCAGGGTGACCCCGACTGCGTACCTTCCAGGGGGAATGCGTGGCACATACTGGTATGCACTGCAGCCCCCATGGGCGATATTCAGCCCGGGAATGCAAATGAACTAACTGAGCATGCAGGGTGCAAAGGGACCTTATGCATGCTCATTACCAACCCATTTGCATGTTGGCATGGGGATGAACGCACCAGAGCAGCTCTCACCCCCAAGCCCCAACCCCAATCGCTCCCATGTGGGACAGGCCCTGAAGTCTCTGGTGGTATAGTGGCACCCCCACCCATTCCACCAGCCCTGACTGTACCAGAGTCCAGGCTCTATTGGTTCCATATTGTAGGGACCCCAATGCCATCCCTAATTGCACCTGAATGCACCCACAGTCCATGTCCTTAGTGTAGTGGCCCCCGCTCCCCCTCAACAGTGCACAGACAGCCCCTCCCTGCCCCCAGCCCATCCCATTGCGACGACTGGCTCTGTGATGGGATCGTACCACTCTATCAGTGGGTGGCAGAGCACTCACAGTAGGATGCTGGAATGTGTTATACATAGGTATGAGCTGTGTGTGGGTGATAACACCCAGTGGCCATACTCCTCAGGCACTCGCATGCGGATCCATCATCCTGGTGCCATTGCACTGCTCAGTGTGGGTGACAGCCAATGCTGTATCCACTCACACAGGTCCCAAAACAGGCATGTTACAGCCGATCTCCCATTCATTTGTACAACTGGGGAACTGCAGATGAAATGTCTATAGCCTGAAGCGCACACACTGCAAATGGCATTACAGGATACCGCACCCCATGGCACCCGGGATACTTCAGAAGTCCAGAGGGTGGCATGTTACACAGGGGAACAGGGGAGAGTGTGGACTTGCAATGGTGTTTGACAGCAGGAAGATACAGCATTGACAAGGCATGCACTGGAGGTATGTAAATTCCCTCTTCAGTTTGCCAGGGACGTACAAACAGCTGCATACACTGGTGAATCCACAGCTGGCATGGTGCCCCAATGCATGGTACAGACAGCTGGGTCATTCCAGAGTGCAGGTCCCCAGCCCAGGTTCAGTGCAGTCAATGACTGGCCATGGCAAGGTGTGGAGGGCAGTGCCAGTTTTTGCAACAGGTTGGGTATGGGGGGAGTGAGGGTGTCTGTGCACGGGGGCAGTGGATGGGAGTCCTCAGACTATGTATATGGACCATGGTTTCCTCTGGTGCAATTGGGTCTTGGGGGGGCCTACACTATGGAGCTCTTCAGAGATGGAGTTGGCTAGATTTTGATGGAAGGGAGTACCTGAAATCTACCAGGGCTGGCAGGCTGCTGTTCACTGGGTGCACATCTGTAGCCTGCCTGTGGGTGGCTGGCCGAGTTAGGCCAGCTATTCGTGGGCCAACTGTGGGTCACGGTGCTCTGGACTGTGAGGGGCACATTCCCACTGAATATGCCGCAGTACAGCATATGCATAGGACTGCCCCCTCGACTTGAACAGCATACCATCTATGTGTACCCTGGCCCAATCCCTTGTGGCCGACACATCCCGGACGTTTGAATATCACGCATTGTTGGAGTTGTGTGGAACATCTCCCTTTTCCACCGGGATGTGCCACATATCTCCTTTAAATATGGGGGCTATGGACTAGGTAGCCTGAATACATTATAAAAATGGTAAAATCATGACCCCACTGGAAACAAGATATTGCACCTAATATGGGAAAGCCTGAGTAAATACGGTGCAAAAATGTGTAAATGAACATCCCTGTGACAATGAGATGTAGCATTTCCCCTGCCCTATCCAGGATACAAAATATAGGATAAGAAATATTCAGTGCCCCCAGATTCAAATAACCATTACTCTGTAAGAAGCCCTCATTTTCCCTGTGTTTTCCCCCACAGAGGCAGAATCAAATCCCGGTATAAATCCCTATAATTTTTTTCCATAAGCCACTGGTTCTTTATTTATGACTTTGTTCTTTATTTATTGTATCAGCATCCTTTTATTAGGAAAAGAGCTCCGATTTGCTGCTCAGTATTAATATTATATGTCACGACGGCCTTGGAATGATTTTGATTTATATGCAATGCATAAGGTATAATGGGAGACTGTATGAAATAAATAGCAAGCTAATTATTTCATGAACTATACTCAAAATTAGTAATCACAAGTCAGACAATCTTTCAAAAGATACTAATGCCTGTAAATAAATTTATTGCAAATAAAGACACTTCCATTTATATATATACACACACATATATATATATATATATATATATATACACATACATACATACACACACATATGCTATTTTTGCATCTCGTAGTTGTTACTTTTCAGACAAATTCTCATAGATTTTTTTTTCTGTCCACCTGACGGAATCTTGAATGAGTTAAGTAAATATCATTATTTTATCAAGACCCTGATCCAGCAACTCAGTAAATACAAACTCAGTATATCATATTATAAAATGACAAAAAACAGTCTTCTGTTTGCAGTTGTTTGATCAGAAATTTTGTAAATGGTATAAGTTCTTTTTGTCACATCTATGTTGGTCCAATAAAAGGTATCAGATCATTTGCTTCTGTGTCACTCATGGTTTGTCAGCAGTTAATTCATTAGATGAGGTCTCCCTTGCCTAGAGTTTGACTGGTTCTCCACCCCTCCCCCAAACCCCCAAACACACACACACACACACACCTCTTACTATAAGAGATCTCAGTAGCTCTTATCTGTTATGTTTGGGAAGCAGGCCACAGCCCTTCCTGTCAAAAATAAATTTATGTATTTAGTTTTGGTAGTTCACTGAAGACCTGGCATTTTATCAGACAGATCTTGAGAGGTTAAAAACAGTATAAATCTTTACAAACTTTGCTGGGAAAGGGTAACATTTATGAGGTATGAATCTTTCTTGAAAGATATGCATCCTCAACTGAATTAGTAGCAAAACATGTTTAAATGCTAATCATTTAAGTGTGCAAGCTGCTGCATTTCGAAGGGGGTAAACAAATCTCCAGTTTAAAAAGCAACCAATATTTAACAAGCTGTTTCAGTTTCCTAATGGCCATCAGATAAGCAGCTTGGAGTTATGTCTCCAACATTCCAAACAGAAAGAAGGGATTATTTTATTTTAGTTGTCATAGTGATTAGTAGATGTGGAAGAATACATGGAAATGTCCACAAAATGAGTTCCACAAAACTCCATTTTCAAGCTACAGATAACAAAATGGCTGTAGGCTCAGACAGCCATAAAAAATGTGTTACAGGCACTGGCATAATTCTAACTCACCTGAATAAGCGGAATGGGTGAGGGAACTCAAAAGAACAAGCTAGGATCGACAAGTTGGCATTGGGACCCCTTTAAGGATTATATCAACAAGACTTCAGCATTCTGTCCCCCATACTAATATTATGAAATGTACTGCTCCATATGCAATACCACAGCTCTCACACCAAAAGTCCTCAAACCTGCTCGAGTCTTTACAACTGCAGGAGTTCACTAGTTCATGCACGTGGTAGTTTTATGGGTTTAATGTTTGAACACTTTCCCCATATATTTTAATGTGACTGCATATATCGTACTTGGATCCTTAACTACCATGTACTCGACACTCAGGAAACCCACTTGGTTAAAAACAATGTGGCTTCATGAGCTCTGCTGTTTAATTAAAAGGACAGGGACTTTGCAATATAACTGCTTTATCCTTCATGAATTGTGTTTGAGCACGGAGAGGCTAAGTGGCTTGTCCAAAGCCATACTGAGTATTTGGCCCTAGTGGGGTTTGAACCTAGGATCTGCTGGCTCCTCAGCCATTGCTCTGACCATAAGACCACACTGCCTAGTAAATGTAACTTTATGACAGCTTCAGCTGGACCAGCATAATGTAATGGGTTAGAGAAACTGCTCTCTGATTGGTCGAAAGCACCCTCTAACTGAGCAAGTGACAAGCAACAGAGACAAGTAAATAGCTAGTCCCTGTGGCCTACCTGCCTTCTACCAAAAAAAAAAAAAGTGAGCAAGCATGGAATGCGTACATTTGAATGAGCAGTCACGTTTTAACTGGCTTAGCGAGTGGTGCCTCTCCCAGCTCCGTTTAAACTCTTGCTCTCTTCAGAGTTAAAAAAGAAAGTTGCTAAACTTAACATGAGCACGATACATACTGTCTCACCTTATTGCTAAGCCATCTGGTCCATTCCCAATATGACGCAGTCGCGCTCTGAGCAGTGCTAACTCATAACAGTGCTCGCTACTCACAACAGCATTCACCACTGACAAAAAAATTAAATAACATTTTCATATAAATGATAAAGAGTCCTTAACTTTTCTTGGTGCTCTGTACTTGCTATCAGCTAGCGAGCGAGTAAAGACACCATACAGAAAACTGTCAGGAAAAACAAAGTTTATCGAACACAGCAGTGCCCTCTACTGGCAAGTATACCAGCAGAGGGACAACTTTACAAGAAAAAAAGAGAGTTTCAGTAGATTTTTACTCATTTGTAAAATATTGTTTTAAATAATATTACATAGAAATGTCACCTATACCCCATTTTCTAAGTGTAATTATACTCTCCAGGGTAGGCAGTATAGGTTAGAGTAACGAGCTATGAATGAGCTTGGTACATCCAGCATATCTGGGTTTGGTTCCCCCAACCTCCACATACATACTGTGTGACTCTGAGCAAGTCACTCAACCCCCCCCAGTGCTCCAGGTCGCCCTTCAAAACAGACATTGTGCCTAGTGGGCCTTACTTAGTTACCAAACAATAAGTAAATAAAAATAAAAATAAAAAGGAAAGGTTACAGGCACACAGCACATATTAATGACAGAGTACCATCCCATCATGAAAAAAAAAAGTGAAATTACACTAGGGAAGGGGGAGCGGTAATCAGAGAGGCCAGGAAAAGGGAACTACAAGGGACAGACAAGAGAATGGTGGTTTACAGTTTAAGTGCAGCCTAAAATACGGAGCAGCACTCATAACAGACGATAATAGTACTCCAACATGAGCAGTTAGGAACACGCAAAGGAAACAGCAAAAAGGCAGGCCAAAGTTTCCAATGTATGTCTTACCTCTGCGCCCACCATTTCAAAACAGCCATATTAATCATTTTAAAACTCATGACATTGTTCTCAGCCAATCAGGACTGTTTCTTTCGAAACATTATAAACACTCATTATCATAAGAGCATGTCTCATGCTAACAGTTCAGCTGGCATAGTCCATTTTCCACACAGCAGTTCCTCTAATTTTCTGCAAAGTAAAGCAAGTTGGACTTTAAAGAGCTGCTGACACCTCTAGCAAAACTTTAAAGGCCATATTATTTAGATACAGTTGAGGTTGTAAGATATTGTCTATAAACTCTCATCCCCATGACTGACTGATTTTCAGAGTTTTACTAGGAAAGACCTACTAACTGGCAACAGGTCATTCCAGGTGAGTCGGGGGGGTGGGGTGGGGGCAGCATAACAAGGTACAAAAGTACAATCAATTAACAATTGTGTAAAAGGCAAATACCTTGCACGAAGAAATACAATACAGTAATGTGCATTACATTAAATAAAACTGCAAATGTTCAAAGGCTATACAACACCGTAAATTGGGAAGGACTGTTGTAAGGAGGATACTGAAAAACTCCGAATGAAAACAGTCTTCATCCTTTAAGAGTTTTCTTACACCACAGCTTATTACCCACTTGAAGTCATAACCCTCTGTTGTGACATCACAGTCTGTTGCCATGGGAATGACTGTGACATCACAAGCACAGTATTATGACCTTAGGTGAAGAGTAAGCAACGGGGACAGATGACCTCTCTAGGAACAAAGATCTTTCAAAAATGATCGTAGTAAGAAATGATGGAGAGAATTACAGAAATAATGTGAAATACTATACAGTTAAACTGTGTCTAAGTGCCATGTTTGTCAAAGTTCTCGTGGAAGCGTCAGTTGCTCTTTAAAGGCGCTCCCATGAGTTACTGGGTACCCAGCCATGGAATCAGTGTACATTTGTTGCCATCACACGTGATGGGCCTGCGGTGGTGCACTTCAAAACAAAAGATTGGCAACTCGGTGAAATTGCAAGTTCTTAAACCCAAAGACAATGAAATTGCAAAATGACTGAAACACAACCATCAAATGGAGGGATCTGTAAACTCCTGGCTGGAAATCCTGCAAATGGCTTCTCAAACTATTCTCCCATGTTCCAGTTGCAGGGCATGTACTTACACAGTTCCAGTGCTCTCAGCTCTCTCTCTCTTGCTATGCAGAGCTCCGCTGTTGCAGCTTGCTGCAGTCTCCCTCAGCTATTTGGTCTCTCCGGTCTCTCTCTCCTTCTGTCTCTCTCGCAGCACATCAGAAAGGCACTGCAGCTCAGAGGTTTGGCTGTCCTCAGATCGATATAGCCACTAGGATCCGTACCACCCTTCATGCCAAGGCATCCAGTCCTGCAGGGAGACGACAGCCTGTTACTGGGCTATGGCACCTGCTGAGCAGATCCTACAGTGTCACAGTTGGTTGGCTCTGGTTCACACTCTTAATTTCATTTGTCTGCAGGCGTGCTTGGCTACCACGGAGTCCCTCTTTATCTTGAATCAGAAATTCAGCTCACAAACTACTCAGTTCACCTCTGGCAGATGCAGTCATCACAGCACAGCTCACAGCACAAGTTGACAGGTCTCCTTACTTCAGGAGTCCAAATGGAACTGCCTGGGACTCATTACATCCCTACTGCTGAAGGGCAAACAGCAAGCTGATAGTCTTTTCAGACAGTCAGGTCAGGCAGTCTTGGAAATCTGTTACATGACTGGTGACTGACAGCTGGAAAGGCACCTAAATGAAGTTCCTCTGTAGACCAGGAGCCTCTGTGGCTCCCAGACTTGGCAAACATTCCCAGTTGGTTGGCACATCACCCTCTGACCACGGCACCATACCTGAGCAGATCAAAGGGCGGCAACAGGACTGCTGATCTGTAGTTCCAATGGCAGTTTTCATAAAAGTCCTGACCAACTCAAAGCACATCTAAACAGAGTTCCACACCCTGAACGTGTGTGTGTGTGTGTGTGTGTGTGTGTGTGTGTGAGCAAACTCCTATCTGGCCTTGCTAGCACAGAGATCAGACAATTCCCATTCAAGTCACGGACACAGCTGTGTTGCCTCTGACTCCAGCAACAAACACCTCTGATGCTCAAGACATAATTTTTTTGATTTATCAGTGTCAGTCGCTTAGCAGGTTGCACACTTGCCTCTGAGGCCAGAAGATCAGAAGGCTGTGAGAGAGGAAAGAATGGGGAGAGTTCCAAATGAGAAATAGGGATGCTACCACACAGCTCTTAAGGTACCTAGCTCTTCTGCAGAACTCCAGGGCACACTGAAACGTTTCTCTGTTGTACATGTTGTTCTGTACTGTTACATAACTGCAAAAACTTTAATAAAATCTGATTATTAAAAAATAACCAGGGATGCTAATAGGATGCTGAGGGAGGCAAAGGCAGACATGGAGCTGCATACTGTGGCGATAGTCAAGGATGGAGAAAAACAATTCTTCAGATATATTACATGTAAGCTCCCCCAATCTGGGGCTTACCTTAATTGCCCCTCAGGTGCCGGGATCATGTCTTCACCCTCCAGTCTAATAGGACTCCCTTGGTGGGGACAAACAAAGCAAACAAGGGCCAAACAAGAGCCCCAGAGGGATTTAAACCAGGTCTCCACCTTCATAAACTCCGTGGTCATCACTACACATCTGCTCTGCACTCAGGCCCTCTGACCTGCAATTGGGGCCGAGGCAGGGAGAGGAGCACTAGCCAGGAGCAAGTTCTCGGAGCCCAGAAGAGTCAGAGGGCCAGGGAACAGAACGGCAAAGTGTACAGTGGTCACACTGAGCTGCCATGCATGTGCAAATGTGCACCCTGGAGCAGTAGCTCCATTTCAGCTATCAGGCTGCATGGGTACTCCAAGTGCAGATCCCAACTCTAGGGCAGGAAGCGGAGCCAGCACCTAGAGTATATGACTAATTCGATAACATATATATATTCACTTAATGCTGAATGTCGGTGTCACGTAGGGAAAAAAAAGTCCATGGAACCTTTGACCACTTGCCCTATATATGCACACCATATTTCCACTGTATTGCCATTTCTGTATTGTATTATTGTATACTTGATGTTACTCCTTCTCCACTATGATTGTAATGTAACTGTGTTTTGTTGCGATTCTGCTGCAAAAATAATGCTATTGTAAATATTTATAAATTAACTGTAACCCTTTTCTTACTTGCAATGTGTGTAACTGAAACTTTTAATACAAAGAAATTAAAAAAAAAAAATAACTGTTTTGTTTTGTGTAATCCCCCTACAAATAGGGGTTCCCAAAGGTCTTCCAAGAGCTTGCCTAATTGCTCACAGCCTGGTTGGTGTTCGGCGTTAAAGCCATTTAAATATGATTGCCAGTGAGTGCTTTTAAAGCCTCCATGTACTGTCTCTTTAAGTGCTGCCTGCTTGCAGTCCTAATTAAGCTGAATGGGTGGGCCTGTGTGCTGTTTCTATGCCCGAACCCTGCCCGGGCTGCTGACTTTTTGCTCCGTTTCTGCCATAGCTAATTGAGCAGTGGGAGCCCTACTGAAAGATGTAACTAACTGCTGGTAATCATTTAGAGTAGTGATGAAAATGTAGTTTGTTCTAACCTGCCTTTCTTGCAGCAAGGACTGTTCTGTGTAGCTCCACCATTTTGGTCCTGGACTGCCGAATGGGACCAATCAGTACTTAGGATTCTCAAATTGAGCCTGCTGAAATGGGACTGTGTGGAGCGAGACTCTGGGAATTGTAGTTTTTGGACTGTTGGTGCCTTTTTGCACCTATAGAGGGAGCCCTGCTGTGACAGACATCTGAACTGACCAACCAAACCTTTTGGATCTGAGTGAAAGCCCCTGGGCTGTCTGCTGGCAAGCCAGATCTGTGTGAGAAGCAGAGAGAAGGAGCTTGTCTAGTTCGAGCAGTCATGTTGCGCAGTAGTTTGTGTGAGAGAACAGTGGAAGGCCTGACTTCTGGCCTGCTAGCCTGAGAGGGAGAAGAGGACTTTTGTCAGACGAATTCCGAATTTTGTGAGAACAAAGCAAGTTGCTGATCTGGGACCAGGCTTAACCTGTAGAAGACTGAGGATTTTGCTGAATGCGATCGGCCTGTCAGGAATTTCAGTTACTTCTGAGCTCCCAGTGTGTGCAGAGACTTGCGATCGTGACTGAGGAGCATTTGGCCTGGTACAGGTAGAATTCTAGTATATAAATGTACTGTGTACTGAAGGAGAATCGTGACTTAGTTGGCTGTGTGTTGCTGGCTTGCACATATGAATGTGCTACGTGCTATGTGCTAGATGGGGATCGCAATCTAATTCTCCTTCTTCTGTGAACTGTGTGCTAGTGGCTGTAAGCTGTTTCCCAGCTAAAATCGGACTGAATCCGTTGTTACCTACTGCAGACAGGCCCTGCCACGATGGCCTTGTCTCCCTACCCTGCTGCACAGAGAAAATCCATCAACGAGGGATCAGCCCTTGCTCTCTGCCTGAACAAGAACAGCACTGAAGCCGCTCGTGTGGGTTCTGCTTTCTCTGGCAATCCAGAACGTCCATCCATCAGCCCTCCTGTGTTCAGCCTGGGTACCGTGAGTAATAATCAGGGTAGCACCCTGCAACATTTCTTAATCAAAAGTGTGTCATCTGATTCTTTTGTTGTTCCCTTTCCACGAACTGAGCCCTCCAGCTCCAGATTACAAATTGTGTGTGTGCATGTTATTTTTCCATCACAGGGCCCCAACCAGCTGCATCGTTGGCCTACCCCGGGCAACGGTCCTGGCTAGTCTTTCCCTTCATCCTGGGTACCCAGAGAGTGTGACCGAGTTGGACTCTAAGTGCATGCACAGTAGTGTGATTATTTATGTGTTTAAGCCAATTCATCTGATTCTCCCCCCTCCTTGTTACAGACCCCTGAATAAATCAGATCAGTTTTTTCTGCAATTTACATTGACTGTGGTGTTAGTTTATGTTGAAGGTATTGCACTGTTGCTTTTGTACTGCATCACCTTATTTTACAGGTGCTCCCCAGAGTCAAGCTGAAGGAACCAGCCCTGGGGCTAAGTGCCAAATATAAGAGTATGTACAAAGCATATCTGGGGTGTTGGGAAGGTGCATATTGTGTATTGTGTGGGCCACTAGTGGGAAAAGAGGGGGGTCACAGTGTCCCAGACGGTTGTGGCCTGGTTAGCTTGACCCAAACCAACCCTGACCTTTGGGTGGAGGCACCCGTTAACAAACCTAGGCCCCTCAACCTGCTGCTAGCCATGCAAGCAGGGGTAGTAGCCCTTGGGATAGCGCCACCTGGGGTTACATTTGGATGTGCCATCTGATTGGCCTGGGTCGCACCTGAAAATGGTCCCTGGGATCAGTGTACCCACCGAGTAAACAAATAAATGAAAAAGTCAGAACACGCCATCCAGCATACTACAAGTGATTTTCCAGGCCCCAGGGCAGGCATCAAAGCTGGGGATAAAAAATGTACGTGGGCATGCTCACCAGCAACACAATGGCACAGATGGCTGCCTCCCACACAAGCAAAAGCACCCGACTTCAAAACAGGCTCAGTGCCCACCTTTCTAAGCACATCCCTGGCCCGAGGACAGTAAGTGGGGCCAGGGTAGCTATAATGCAATGCTGGGAAATTTAACGTTGCAGTAAGCTGCTTTATGCTGGAACTGAATGTAAAGTACTCCATAGCAGTGCCACTTTAGGCCAGTGTAGCATATCCTCAGGCCTGCCCCCTTGGGACGTTATGAAAAGGTGAACCCTGTAAGCCTCACAGTCCTGCTACATTAGGAAACAAAATCTGGTCAGATCCACCACGGCTGCATAATGAAATTAGTGAAGTTGTGTGGAATTGTTAAGGAGGTATGGAGAAACAACACAATGATTTATAAGTAGTAAGATCTGTTTTAGTTTCTGTTCTAAGGAAGGCACACACATTATTAGGAAAATATATGGAGGTGTACATTTTAATGGAAGGAGGAACTTGTCATGCAGGATTTGTGACCGTCTGTCTGCATGTATCTGACAAAGGAAAAGGCACCTGCTTGATCCTTTTTTTTTTCTATTTTATTTTCATGCCCAATTTCCTCATACTGTTAGAGCCAAATATTGACATGCTTAGAGTTAAAAAAAAAAAAAAAAAGATTCATGATGTCTATGTGTGTGTGTGGGGGGTATGCCTAGAGCCCAGATGCAGTTTCAGGCACTCCTTAATTACTTCCTAGGCAGTTCTAATAGTCAGTTGTTCCAACATGATAAATCAACCTCATCTCTCCCCACACACATATGAACCAAAAAGGTGGGTGTGGACCTTTAGGAGCTTCTCGGGTGGAGGTAGGGGTGGATCTTACCCCCAAAAAAAACTAATGCTACCTCCCACTATTCAGGTTCCAGTTCTTGTACCTCCCATTTAAGAAAGAAAATAGTGCCCTGCCACCATTGACTAACATGAAAGCGTATTTATTTTAGGGCAGAAAACATTTCTTGGAGAAGGGTAAGGCGGAGGAGACTATTTACACCTTCAGTCAGTTCCACGGACAGAAAACATGACATCACTCCTTTTGTACATGCAAAACGTCTGCAGACTCCGCCCACTGCAGCCATAAAAAAAGGAAGCAAGGAGGGGGTATTGTTAGGCTGCAAGGAGGAAGGGTTATAAAGGAAGATGAACAAAAAGCAGTCATCCTTAACGATTAGTTTTGCTCTGTCTTCATAAGGGAAGACAGCAGGCCCCTGCCTGAAAGTGGCTTCAAGGGGACTGTCAGGAGCGTTCCTTGAAGGACAACTAAACTGGGTATGTATTTGAGTTATTGTATTGGGACTTGTCCCCCAGGTAGCATCTGGAATAGAGCAATTCACTGCTCAGTATGCCTTCCTGGTTAAACTTGTAAATAAACAAATAAATAAAATGTTTAAATAATACTGTAAAAATCCAAAATGACAGAATTGTAGGTTGAACTCTTACCTACACTAGCATATGGTCCATTTTGTTCAAAATAGGGATTTAATACAGTTTCCTCATGTTTAAAAGATATAGGGAAGCCGTACTATGTATTCAAAAGTCCGTCTCCAGTACATGCCAGAAATGGCCAGGACGTCATTGTGCAATAACGTCATTGGAGCGACAGTGCTCTGAAGTGATCGTTCAGTATGAATGGAACCTTATAATGATACTTATGCTGTCACCTTTACAGTGCGTTTTTGAACAAAATCCTTTAAAGTACATGTGTGAAAAGGTGTCACACATGTACACTGAAGGATTTTGTTCAGAAACGCACCGTAAAGGTGACAGCATAAGTATAATAATAGGGTCCCATTCATACTGAATGATCGCTCCAATGATGTCATTGTGCAATGACGTCCCGGCCATTTTAGGTATGTACTGGAGAAGGACTTTTAAACACAACGCGGCTTCCCTGTATCTTTTAAACATGACAAAACTGTATTAAAATCCCCATTTTGAACAAAATAGACCAAATGCTAGTGTAGGTAAGAGTTCAACCTACAATTCTGACATTTTGGAGTTCTACCATACTATTTTAACATTTTACCCAGTTTAGTTGTCCTTTAAATGATGCAGGTAGTCTTTACCAGAAAGGGTCCAGACAGGACTAGAAAACCTAAAGGTAGATGGGATGGGCTGCATCCGAGGGTGTTCAAGGAACTGGCAGTGGAAGTAGCTGAACCCCTAGTAGGGCAATTCAATAGCAGTGCCAGTGGCTCAATAGGTAGCACACTCGCCTCTGAGGTCGAGAGATCAGAGGGCTGTGGGTTCAGTTCCCACAACTGGCACTTGGGTAAATATCCCAGTACTGACGCTGCAGTGCAGCATGAGAGGGGTGCTGCACTTCTGAGGTGCCATCTTTCGGATGAGACGTTAAACCGAGGTCCCATCTGCCTGGACTGGTGGTAGTTCAGGTGGAAGTTAAAGATCCCATAGCACTTATCGAAAAAGAGAAGGGGAATTTCCCCGGTGTCCTGGCCACATTTCCCTCATGCACTAAAAAAAATACCACCAACAGCTTAATCTGGTTCTAGGTCAGTTGGCATTCATCCGTATCCCCTCCTCGGGTCGTGCCTGAAAATAGGCAGGATTTGTCTAGAGCACTTACCCGGTCAACAAAAACTAAATAAAATAAAAAAAAAAAAATAGCTCAATTCAGACAGGGGTAGTGCTGAAACATTAAAATGTAGTGGATGTAGTCCTGCTAAATGGTGGGGTTGGGAGATATAAGGAGCAACCGGGGAATTACAGACCTTTCAGTCTTACCTCTGTAGTGGGTAACCTGATGGAGTCACTGGTCAAAAAAGAACACTGTGGACTACATAGAGAGCAACAGTCTACAGGACAGGAAACAGCATGGGTTTGTGGTACAGAGGCCTTGTCAGATCAACCTGATAGTCTTCTTTGACTGGGTAACAAAGGCAGTAGACAAGAACCACACTATGGATTTACTCTACTTCTGTTTTAGAAAGGCTTTCAACTCTGCACCACACAAAAGAAGATTACTCTGTGCCACAAAGAAGATGATTGCTGATAAAGCTGCAGGACCTGGGTGTACCTAGGGACAGAGATATGTTGGACAATGGCTGAAGGAAAGCCAGCAAAGCATTATGATAAACAGGGTCAATTCAGAAGAGAGGGAGGTCATGCGTAGGATGCCACAGAGATGTGTCCTGGGTCCTGTTCTCCTTCAACATGTTCATCAGCAACATTGGAGAGGGCATCCGGGGCAAGCTGTGTCTCTTGGCAGAAGGCAAGAAGCTCTGTGGTAGGGTAGATAGCAATGAAGGGATCACGGATATGCAGAGGTATCTACACAGGCTAGAGAGGTGGTCTAAGGTTTAGAAGATGAAATTCAAGACTAAAAAGTGCAAGGTTATGCACCCAGGGAGCAAAACCCCCAGGACAGAGTACTGGATTGGAGAGGTAAAATACTGAGCACTACGACAGAAGAAAGCAAACTGGGAGTCACCATTAGTGACTCCCTTCAACTACCAATCCAGTGTGACAATCCTATAGTGAGGCTAACAGGATGCTGGTGTGTACTGGAATGGGTAATGACAACAGGAAAAAGAGGTATTACTACCTCTATAAAGGTCAGTGGTGAGGCTGCACCTGGAACACTGTACTCAGTCCCGGAGTCCTCACCAAAGGAAGGACGGGGCAGGCTGGAGGTGGTGCAATGCAAGGTGACCAATATGATTCAGGGCCACCAGGGCAGACCTTGAGAGGATCATTTCAAGGCACTGAATGTGTGCTCACTGGACAGTGGACGGCAGCATGGGTGTCGGCAGGCATACTCCATGCATTCTGTTTAGTACAGTAAAATCTGGACAATCCAGGGGCAACATGAGCCTCAGGCTGGGGCAGCAAACACAAACAGAGCCTGATATGTATGAAGAACTGTTTTCCCCTGCCTTGGATGCTTTACTGCAAGTCTGTGAATGCTCTTTGGAAGATGTGTATGGGCTAAACTTAGAGGCCACGACTGTATGAGTGACCCGATCGAATATGCATGTATAAGTGTTGGTGCGAATCGACTTCTGTAAGGCTGGGCTGCCTTGGTGTGGTAGACAGGCTTATCAAAATGTATCCTAAACACAGTACCTAAAAGCCAGCCAACTTCTGTCCGACTGGTAACGTGTGTATTAGATACATAAAATGTGACAATTACAACCATTGGCTTACTACATATTGTTGACTGAAATGGGTGGTAATGTTTGTGTGGCAAGGCAGCACATCTTTGGGGTGGGGGGACAGCAGTTCCGTCAACTCTCGAGTACAAGCTTAAAACTCCTGGCTACACCCCTGGGCCGGAAGGGGGGGCATAAGACAGATACCTTCAAGTTCCTGAAGGGAATAAACAAGATGAACTGCAAGGACCTATTTAGTAGGAGTAAAGATTCAAGAACCTAAGGTCACAAGAGGAAACTGGTGGGGGAAGACTGAAGAGGGATGTGAGAAAGTTCTGTTTTATGGAAAAGGTGGTAGGATTGTGGAAATCTGCCAGCGGATATTTATTTTATTTATTTATTTACTGAAATGTTTCACCAGAAAGGTTACACGGAGCAACAATGTTTGTCTCACAGTACATCCTGGGGGGAAGGGGAGTGGGAAGAAAAAATGACTCACCTTAGTAATGTTGTTTCTTCTAATGGAGTCTTGCTATATTATGACATATGCAGTGAGTCCCAACCTTCGAACTGCTCTGGAGGTGAAAGAGTCAACTTTCCATGCCAGGCATGGAACGCTGAGCTCGAGCTCGGTTGAAACTCTGTCTGTTGTTCTTCAAATTCAAACCGTCAGATCTTTACGAGCTAAACTCACTGAGGTCCTGTGTGGAAGCTGTAAACCTACACTAGCCAACTAGCTACTAAACATAAGAACACATTTTTTAGTCCCAAAACAAGACTCAAGTCAGGAGACCCAAAATATGAAAAACACAACACCAACTCACCCCAAAAAGGAGGGGTGAAAAACAACAAGGTGGTTATCTACTAAGTGCCAACACTGCACTGCCCACCCACATCCTAAAAACAGAGGCTCTGAGAGGGGCAGGCAGGGGGGAGGTCATAATATAGCAAGACTCCATTAGAAGAAACAACACTACTAAGGTTGAGTAATTTTTTCTTCAAACAACATGAAGTCTTGCTATATTATGACATATGCAGACTACACAGCAGTACCTCCATGGAGGAGGAACAGAACCTACTTAGGAAATAGGCTCTGAAGCACAGCTGTGTCAAACCGAGCATCACTCCTAGCCTGGATGTCCAGGGAGTAATGCTTGGTAAAAGTGTGAACTGTTTTCCAGGTAGCTGCTTGACATATCTCTAGAATAGGGATGTCCCTGGCAGCAGCCAGGGAAGCAGCTGTACCTCTGGTAGAGTGAGCCCTCAGGCCTGAGGGAGGAATCTTACCTAGCTTTTCATAACAGAATTGGATACAAGAGACAATCCACCTGGCAATGGATCTTTTAGTGGCAGGTTTCCCTTTACCAACCTCACCATAAGTGAGGAACAGTTGGAGGGAGTCAAACCTGTGACCTTTGGTACGCTCTATGTAGTAGCTAAGGGCTCTCTTCACATCTAAGCTGTGCAGCCTCCTCTCGCCAGAGGAGGAATGGTCAGTTAAGTACACTGGAAGAGATATAGATTAAGGTGGAAATCTGAAACCACCTTAGGCAAGAACTTCCTGTTAGTCCTGAGGACCACCTTATCTCTATGAAAGGAGATAAAATCAGGCTCCACTGACAAAGCTTGTAATTCACTTATGGCCTGGCAGAAGTGATGGCTACCAGAAACACAGTCTTCCAAGTCAAGTACTTAAGCTCTGCTGAAGACAAAGGCTCAAAGGGGGGTTGCATAAGCTGAGCAATGCAAACATTAAGATCCCAGGCAGGGGCAGGGTCCCCGAATGGAGGGTTGGTGTGAAGCAATCCCTTGAAAAACTTGGAGAATATAGAATGAGCTGAAAGAGAAGAGGGTTTACCTGCTGAAATAAAAGCAGACACAGCTGCCAAATGCACTTTTAGGGTAGCTGGTCTCAGCCCCAAGGTATTTAAATGGACCATATAATCCAAGACTGTGGGTAAATCAGCAGATTCTGGGGAAATGTGATTGCCAGAGCACCATAAGGAAAACCTCTTCCATTTGGAATTATAGGTAGCCCTGGTGGAAGGCTTCCTAGAAGCCTTCAGTATATCCATTACACCTTGGGAAAGGTGTAGATCAGCAAACTCTAACTCTTCAAGATCCAGGCCTTGAGATTGAGAGATTTGGGGTTCAGGTACCAAACCCTTCCCTGAGCACAGGTTAACAGGTTGTGATTCCTGGGAAGACACAGGGGAAGATGGACTGCTAAGGACAGTAGGAGTGGATACCAGGGTTGTCTGGCCCAATCTGAAGCAATCAGGATCATCTTGCAGGGTTGAGATCTGATTTTGACTAGCACTTTGAAAAGGAGAGGGAAGGGGGGAAAAGCATAGAGAAACTTCCCTTCTCAATTGGGAACTAAGGCATCCAGAGGGACTGAGCCCAACACTGGGGGCCTGCAGCAAAAAAGGGGACGTTGGTGATTGTCTGGGGCTACAAAAAGATCTATCTCCGGGGTGCCCCATCTGGCAAATATCACCTTCAAGACCAGGGGGTCCAGTGACCATTCGTGATGGCCCTGGGAAATCCTGCTGAGAGCATTTGCCAGGACATTGTCCTTGCCTGGGAGGTGAACTGCCGTGAGGGAGGTGTTCAGGGAGTAAGCCAGAGACCACAGCTTCTTTGCTTCGGTGCATAAGGTTGTAGACAGAGTGCCTCCTTGCTTGTTGATGTACCACATTGTGGTGGTGTTGTCTGTTCTGACCTGTACCACTTTGTTCTGAACAGACCTGGAAAAAACTTGAAGTGCTAGAAAAACTGCTCGGAGTTCCAACAGATTGATGTGGAGCAGAGATTCCTGAGGGGACCACAATCCCTGGGTAGAGAGGTCGCCCATGTGAGCTCCCCACCCCAAGAGGGATGCATCTGTAGTAAGGATTAAGGAGTGAGTCTGAGTGACAAAAGGAACCCCTTGTCTCAGATTGCTCTGATCCTGCCACCACTGTAGGGCCTGGATCAGGGTTCGAGTTACTGGGATTAATTTGGTTAGAGGGTCTTTCCTTTGAGACCAAAAGGCTCTCAAGTGGAACTGGATGTCCCTCATCTGAAATCTTGCTCCCTGCACTACTGCTGTAGAAGCAGCCATGTGCCCCAGGAGCTATAGAAAGTGCCTTGCTGGTCAAGAGACCTGCAGGGTGAATGAGGAGGCCAGAGAGACTAGGGTCCTTGCCCTGTCCAAAGGAAGGAAGGCTCTGGCTTCCTCTGTGTTCAGCTCTGCGCCTATGAAGGTGAGGAGCTGGACAGGCTCTAGAACTGACTTTGAGAGATTCAGAAGGAAACCTAGAGAGGTGAGCAGTTGCTGAGTTATCTGTAGGTGTAACTTGACTTGGTCTGGGGACTGACCTACTATGAGCCAGTCATCCAGGTAAGGGAAGATGGCAATTTTTTGCCTTCTTAGGGCAGCAACTGCTACTGCCAGGCATTTTGTGAACACCCTTGGAGCAGAGGTAAGGCCAAAGGGCATTGCTCTGAACTGGTAATGGCCTGAGGGCAGCTCGAACCTCAGGTACTTTCGATTTGAGCTTCTGATAAGAATATGGAAGTAGGCATCCTTGAGGTCCAGGGAAACTAGCCAGTCCCCTGGCCTTAGAGAGGGTAGAATAATTCCCAGAGTCACCATTTTGAATTTTGGTTTTAAAAGGTGCTTGTTTAAATATCTGAGATCCCGGATGGGCCGCCATTCTCCTGTCTTTTTTGGGGTAAGGAAGTACCTGGAGTACAACCCTTTGCCCTGGTGTAGGGGTGGAACCCTTTCCACAGCTCTGGGAGCCAGGAGGGAAGAGACCTCTGCCTCTAGGGCAAGTGCCTCCGGTGGATTTGCAGGTGGAAAGGATCTGGTTCTCATCTTTGGAAATTTTTTGAAGCTGAGAACCAGTCCCTGGCTTACTACTTCCAGGACCTACTTGTCTGATGTCAGAGACTTCCAGTCCTGGACAAAGTAAGCCAGCCTGCTCCCTACAGGTAGTTGAGAATCGGCCCTGGCAACCCCATCAGGGTGCCTGCTTGGCAGGGGCTTTGGGCAGAGGGGTGGAAGCAGGCCTGCTTGTACCCCGTCTGCCTCTCCCTCTAAAGAACCCCCTCTGGGCATAAGCAGAAGAGGAGGCCTGGGCTTGGTAAAAGGCCTATGAAAAGGCCTGCCCTGCCCCGGAAGCTGCCTTTGAGGAGTGGCCTGCCTTTCCTTGGCCTGTGCACTCCTATAGGTGGTCCCATACGCATCCATTTTCTTCATGTAATTCTCTGTCTGCTCCCAGAGAATTACCCACAACAGGAAAATCCATGGCCTTAGTCTGGGTATCCTGTGACAGGCTAGTACATCTGAGCCAAGCCATTCTACGTAAGTGCCACAGATGTAGCCATGACTCTTGATGACACATCATTAGAGTCCACTGCAGCATGGAATTGCACCTTGGATGCCTCAATACCATCAGCAGCCACCTGTTCCAGCTCCTGGCAAGCTGGCCAGGGACCTGTTTTGCTAGAGCCATAACAGTATCCCATCTGGATTTCTGATATCTAGCAACATAAGCCATATAATTCTCTGTCTGAGTCCCAAGGATGCTGCCATGTACTGTTTCTTTGCCATGGCATCAATCCTCCTGGAGTCCTTGTCAGGGGGGTGAAGCAAGGAAATATGTTCTTGTCACAGGCTTAGCCTGCACTACCCCAACATGGCTGCATTGTTGTGTAAGAACTCCTATCACAGTCTGACAATGTGTACCTCTTGTCCATTCTCTTATCCACAGGAGGTATAGTGTGAGGAGTTTTGGAATTTTAACTGTCTGTTTCCCAAAGATTTATGCAAAGGAATAGACAGTCTCCTAGACTCTGGGATATCCATCATTTCCACATAGTCAGGCTCCTCCTGATCATCCACAGCTTCCTCCATAGAGAGCTGGAGGGTTTCAGCACTTTTTTATAAAACATAAAATGAGAAGGGGACTCAGAAAGCCTAGGAGGAGACACTCCTGAAGGTCTGTCTGGGGAGATGTCTGGGTCAATGGCACATCCAGACTTTCAAATCCATATCACTCTCCTCATACTCCTCTTCCTCCTCCTCGTTCATAATATTCCTCTAAATCATACTCTTGAACCGTGGAACTGGCCGAACTGTGACGCTCATTTGATGGTGCCGGTTCATTCGGAACCGGGGAAAGCGACTGGACAATTTTAATCGCTTTGGCTATTTCTTCAGTGGTTGGAGAGGAAAGTTTTGGCTCCACACCAGCTGATTTCCTAGGTCTTTTTGCTGGAACCAACTCCTCAGAGTCGATCTCCTTTTGCCCGAGGAAGTCTCGCCCTGGTCAGAGGGCACTCCCTCCGGTTCAGTGGACTTTTTGGCCTCCCTTTCCCTGAGCCTACCAACTCTCTTTTCCAGGGTAGCTGCAGGAAAATTTTTACAAATCTGGCAGTCTGCATTGAGGTGGTCAAACCCCAGACAATAAACACAGGTGGTGTGGGGGTCAGCCTTGGCAAATACTTCCCCACACGCACTGCAGTGTTGAAACCCAGTGGGCCCGGTTTTTCTTTTGGGTTATTCAGACATAGTGCCAGTCCTAACCAAACTTACCCGTTTATGGCAATCCGCCAGGTAAGACCCTCTTATCGGTTCCCAACCGTGTCACGGGTCGTGGAAAAACGTAATAAAATCTGTTTTTTTTTTTTTAGAACCGATAAGAACCGGTAACCACACTCTAAATGACAGATTAAGATATTTCAAACAACCTGATCAGTTCAAACCGAACCGATAAACCGTTTACAAGTTCCACACAGAATAGAAATTAATGTAAAACCTATCTAGTACTCACAATACCACAGATACAGTCTGAACCAACCGGTTGTGGTTTAAATTCGGTCTAAAACCGAGAAAAACAATACTTTAACCGACAAAATGAACCGAGCAGAAGGAGAAATCTCCGGAGCAACTGTTCAGTGAGGCGGAGTAAAGAATCTGACAGTTTGAGTTTGAAGAACAACAGACAGAGTTTCAACTGAGCTCAAGCTCTGCGTTCCATGCCCGGCATGGAAAGTTAACTCTTTCACCTCCGGAGCAGTTCAAAGGTTGGGACTCACTGCATATGTCATAATATAGCAAGACTTCATGTTGTTTGAACAATAGCAGTACAACAGGATACATACATCTTAGCAGTATATAGACAAACTGTACAGTTAACCAACAATAGCTAATAACACTTCTAGATTAAGATACATTTGTGAGTGGCTGACAGGGGGTATAGTCAAAAGGTACTGGAGAGAGGTGGAACAGTAGGGGAGATATAAGTGCTAGGTTGCAGCAGTGCTAGGATTGCAAGAGGGGTTTGGGATAGGGGGCAGATATTTGGCCCAGCTGGAGGACGGAGGACATATAGATCAGCAGCTAGGCAGGGCCCTGTGGGGCTGGAAGCAGTTGCAGTTCATCACTAGGTAGTTTGCTAGGATCTAGAGAGAGTAGGCTGATGAGGAGTGGCGGATTTGGGACGGTAGTTGGTTCCAGAGCTTAGGAAGATGATGGGAGAATGCCATTTGGCCAGATGTAGTATTTCTGTAGGGTATATTCAGTGAATGAGAGTCATCAGATCGGAAGGTGTATCTGGTGGGGTGAGGAGCGGATAAGGAGGCGGACAAGTAAGAGGGTAGCAAGCCTAGCCAGAATTTAGAGGTAAACTTTGCCACGTGCAATGTTCTCCTGTCAATAAGTGAGGGAAAATTTAGAGAGTGGTAAAGAGTGCAGTGATGTGTCAGAACAGGGGCATCCAGGGCAAACCAGCAGAAGGAGTTAAAGAGAGGTTCAAGCCTGGATAAGGAGGATTGAGGGGCAGCTCCGTATACAACATCACAATAGTCGAAAGTTGGCAGTATCATTTTATGTACCAGTTCACGCCCCGCCGGACGTGGGATGCTACCCCTGTTACGAGAGAGGGCCCCTAGCTTAGGCCAGAGTTTCTTTAGAATGACATCAATGTGGATGTAGAAGTTTAGGTTCCTATCCAGCCAGACTCCGAGGTAACAAAAGGAAGAGGTGTCTTCTAATACAGTCCCATCAATAGTGTAAAAGATGGGTAAGGAGGGGAGCCTTGCCAACCTCTGCCTAGTACCGAAAGTCATGGAGACGGTTTTCTTTGAGTTTAGGAAGAGGTGGTGCTCACTTAGCCAGTGTTGTACATTTTCGAAATCCAGCTGGAGCCTGGCAGTGACATCAGTGACCGAATTGCCAGTTGTGAACAGGACAGTGTCATCTGCATACATGTGTATGGTAGACGATAAACAAAACTGAGGGAGATCGTTGAGGAAGATTGAAAAAAGGAGAGGCCCAAGTACCGATCCCTGGGGGACTCCCATTGTAATAGGGAGGGGACAGGAGATGGCATCAGCTATGTGGACAGATTGTGTTCTGCCTGACAGATAGGACTTGAGCCATTCAATAGCATTAGGGGAGAGACCAGCATGCTGAGGCAGGACAGGAGTAAAGGGTGGGAGACTGTGTCGAAGGCCTTGGCCAGGTCAATAAAAATAGCTGAGGTTCTGAGGCCTTTGTCCATGCCGTGGTGATAGTGTCAGTCAGCCGTAGGAGCGAGTTGGCAGTGGAGTGGTGTTTTCTAAAGCCAGCTTGGAATGGAGTAAGAAAGGAGGAGTCAGTAATGTAGGAGGAGAGTTATTCGAGTACTATGTGCTCATGTACATTAGCCAGGGTAGGAAGGAGGGAGATAGGGCGGTAGTTACTAGGGGAGGAGGGGTCACCTCCTTTAGGGAGTGGTAGGACTGTAGCATGTTTCCAGGCTGTAGGGACAGTGGAAGAGACAAAGGAGAGGTTTAGCAAGATGGATCTAGGATAGGCGATGGCGGGCACAGACAGAGAGAGGAGCTTCCAGGCCATCGGGGAGGAGCCTTTAGCAGGGATGACAGACTGAAGAGCTTGTAAGGCAGCAGCAGGAGAGATGTGGGTGAAGAAGAAGGGGGTAGGGGGAGCTGGAGGAGTACAGAAAGGGGAAACAGAGTGGAGGCGGGACTGTGGAGGAGTGCATGTGATTCAGGGGGCAGTTAGGAGCACTGTAATGCAGGACATGAAATGGGAGTTAAAGCAGTCAGCGACGGTCATAGGATCTGGGATATCTGAGAGATTTAGTTTAAGGGTAGGAGTGGGGGGCTTGGTGGAAGGGGAAAAGAGGGACTGGACAACTTTCCAGAATTTGGAAGGTTTGTTTGTGGTGACGTGGAAGTTAACCTGGTAGTGTTCAGTTTTGACTAGTCGGATAGCTTTGGTACACTTATTTTGAAGCTCCTTGTATCACTGGAGGTCCCTGGGGCAGTTGGTTATCTTGTGTTCATGCCAAGCAGTGTCCGGGGCTCTTTGACAGGACAGGAGCTCAGGGGTTACCCAAGGCAGGTGGCTGCCCCGGACTCTAATTTTACACAGCGGTGCGTGTTGGTTCCAAACATGAAGGAACTTATCGCAGAACAGTTGAAGTGCGGCGTCAACTGAGGTGTAGGCAGCAAGTGGGGACCAGTCAGTGTTAGTGATGTCACGATGAAGGGGTAGAGTGTCAAGGGAGGAGTAGGTCCGAGTTAGGAGGATTTTGTGTGGTATTTTTTGCCTATGTGTTTTGCACACCATATATACGGGATGATGGTCGCTTAATGCATCAGGTAGGAGGCCAGCGGCCTTGACCCTGTGGGGGTGAGACGTGAGTACTAGGTCCAGTAGGGAATGGTTATTAGTTTTGTAGTTCATGCGAGTAGGTTTCTCTATTAGTTGTGTCAAGATGTGGTGGGCGCCGCCGCGCCAAGACCATAAATATTTTCAAGCATGGCTAGGACAGAATGAAGGGTCTGGTGGTTGCTCAGGTCGGTAACAGTAGGGAGGAGAATGGAGGGGGTTGACAGGGAAGGATAGCACCCCTATGCAAAATAGGTCCTGGGGTAGACAAGGAATTACAGACAGACTAGATGGGCCCTTGGTATTTTTTTCCCCCATCATTGTCTATGTTCCTATGTTTCTAGCCCGATACCAGGAACTTGGGGTAAATCCCGACACTGTAGTGCAGCAGGAGGAGTGTGCTGCCCTCCTGCGGTGCCATTTTTCAGATGAGCTGTTAAACTGAGGCCCCATCTGCCTGTTCTGACGGTTGTTCAGGTGAATGCTAAAACTCCCACGGCACGTCTCAAACAGAGTAGGGGAATTTTATCAAGATAAATCAAAACAAATCATAAACAACAAGTCAAAGTCAATTAATTCAGTGATCTGACAAAAAAATTATTCAAACAAAAGACCTATAAAAGAAATTATAATCATGAATGAATAAAGGAATGAACACAAAATTAACACTTGGAAGCAAATTCGACCAAAAAGCACATGAGAAGTTAAATCAGATACAACTCAAGAGCACAAAATACAGGAGTAGGGGTATTTTTTAATAAAAAAACAAAACCAAAAAGAAATCAAACATCAACTAATACAGTATCCTTATCCCCACTACAAAACACAGACTACGAAAAATAAAGGACAATTCATTAGGTAAAACTTAAAACAAAACAGAGAAAAAAAAGTCATATTCAGACCTGCTCCGCAATTCCACACAATTATCCCTTTCCACGGTGATGGAATACAAGAACGATTCAGACAGGTAAATTCTTTTCTACAAGTCACAGATAATTCTTGCATTACTTTATAAAATAAATTAGCCACTGGAAGTTCTTTTTGTTGTAACATCCACGGACACCTTACTTGCAATATGGCCCACTTACAGCATGCAAAGATAACATACAGTGTCTCAGTATTCCATTTCAACCAAGAAGCATCCAGTTCACATAAAACCAGAGCATCATATGAGATGGTTGAAAAGCAAAGCTCTTTCCAGCGGGTTGCTAGAAAAGACCAACACTGTAAGTTAAAAGGACATTCAAAAAATAAATGATGGCTTCAAGAGAGCTTGAATACTGAAATCTGGGACATAACCTCTCTGCCACAGCTTTACGGTTATTTCGGGCATTGAGCTTTTCATGGTTACAGAGCCGTACTGTTCCCCACATTTTGGCCGGGATGCAGGATTCAGTCGTGACTTGCAAACTGGTCACACGGGGGATCTTGTCACCATTCTGAAATACTGGGTCCTTCAGAAAAAACTGGACAAAATTAGAGATTATACCTGCTTCCTGGAGAGAGATTCAATCTGCTCCACCGTTAATTTCTATTGTTTTTATCTGGGGGAAAAAAACCCTACTCGACAAAAGGTGGAAAGGGCCGATGTTGATCGCATTTCATTTTCCCTCTTTCCATAGAGGGAGTAGAAAGGTGCACCATTCTGAAAAGTCTGAGGTCTTTTGTTGCCATGAGCACTGACCTGAGGGCAGCTCACAGGGCAGCACTGCCCTCAGGTCGATGCTAAAGGGAAAAAACAAGACTGAGCTTCTGGCCCACAAAATGGACCAGAATAAAATGTTATTTTTCACAGACAGGTACTGCGAATATCAGAAGTGCAGGGTGCTGCTCAAAGGGCAGCCAGCCTGACTTCACAGACAGAAACTAAGTGTAGCGTACTCCTTGCAAAAACTCCAGCGAAATAAAAGGATTCACCATCCTGTCAAGGAGAGGAGGATTGAGCATCCCAAGCACAGCTCTCCTCCCTCGGGGAGGGGGTTCCTGACTCCCGACACTTTACTGCCACCTGGAGAAGGGTGGGTGGCAGTGCCGGCAGGAGTAGAAGACATGGAGAGGGGTCCGATTACACAGTACATACGTGTGCCAATGAGCATGTGTGAGACTGCGTTATATGCCAACTCCCTATGGGGGAAGAAAAAACAAACAGAAGGAAATTGCCCCAGCTCACTCAGCACCCCAGCTGGCACTACATGAGCCTAGGTAGCAGGGCACCCGCCAACCGTGGCTCTGTATCAGTGACTGTTAACCTGTGAGCCCATGAGACAGGTCAGTGAGGGGGCTGGGGTGATGCCACCAAGACCAGGGACGAATGGCAAAAAAAAAAAAAAAAAAAAAACAGGAATAAAAAGAATATCTATACCGCCAACAGCTTAACCAGATGCAGTATATCAGTTTGCATCTGTATCTATCCCACCCCACCCCTGGGATACGGCTGAAAATGGGCAGAATCTCCTAGCCCTCCTTTCTCGATCAACAAAAATGAAAGAAAGAAATAATAACCCAAGTTGGGGTTACAAATGTATGTTATGGAACAAGTCAAGTCTACAAGGTGAGGCAATAGCTTTCACTGCCAAGCACATCACAGCAGACTCCAGTGGTGGAACTTATTCCAACCTTCTACGAGGGCATTATCCCCCCAGGACCCCCACACCCTGAGACACAGCTAACACACAGATTTCATTTGATATTTCATTTAAAACAAATCTGTGGCACTATACAACTGGCCAGGGGATAAATGCAGAGTAGAAGTAAACAGCTCAGCTCTCAGAAATGGTGGAAGCTGACCAGTGTTCTCACGCCCCCCCTGCTGACTGACAAGAGTGTCAGCTGTGGCGCTCACCTAAAGTTGTCCCAGTTGCAGGGTATAAAATAGATAGTACCATACAGGGTTCATTTCAGGTATTCACCTATGTGGGATACTGACCCACTAGGCATAAAATGTAAGGGCTAAATGAGAACAAATAATGAGTCATAATGTAAAGCTGAACCCATGTTCTTAAAGAGCCATGGACACCTCAAGATGAACCTTGACAAACATAATATTTGGACACAATGCAGCTTATATGAGTATCCTCTGGGCAGAAGCCCATCCTGGTGGGTAGGGTAGGCCTGGATGGTAGGATTATAACAGGGCCCCCCGTTAGGCTTAATAACATAGGGTAACATCCCCCTTTTGATAACATTTCTTTTTTGCTCTTTTCTGTGTTCTTTAACTTATTCAACACTATCCTGTTTTTTCCCTTGTCTGGGTGGCCAACCTGACAAACAATTCTCTCTTAGCTGTCCTATCTCTTTTTCAGGTCTATTAAAAAAAATGCCCCTTTCTCATAAAAAAATATCAAACTGTCACGCTGGTTGGAAGGGCAGTTTCCTTATAGAAGTACTCTGCTGTCATTATCCTGTTTAAATATGCACCTGTCCCCAAAAGTAGACGAGTACGCTGCAGAGGTGTGGAAGAGCAGTGGCACCTGAAGTACAGAGAGCCTGTAATTAAAATTCTGCGCCGCGCGCGCGCTCTCTCTCTCTCTCTCTATATATATATATATATATGTATAGTTTTTTTGTAAATAAAGAAAGAACCTGTCTGGTTTGTAGTGTGAGAGTTGTGGAAGCGGCAGCAAGGTGTGCGCAGATTCGTACACCCGCACGCTTGCACCCTCGGCGCGGAATACGCCGCGTTAGCAAAGTCCCAAAACCTCAAGGAAAAACTGGCAAAGTTGAAGAATCGCAACTGCTGGTTGCAATTCATAGAGGAAGCGGCTGAGCACTTAGGAAATGCGACCGCAACTGTGTACAGCTGCTATGGAGACAGACCCCAAAAGAAATGTTGCCTGAAAGCGCTGTCTCAGTATCCACAGACAGGATACACATTCAAAAAGGGGAAAATTGTAGAAAAGGGCTCTGAGAAAAGGCAGAACTCCTGCAGAGTACATTTAATGCTGCACAGAAGAGCTGTTTTCTCTTTGTTTTTCAAGCCCTGTAAAATTAAATAGACTGATTGTTGAGAAAAGTTGTTGGCTGAAATTTCAGCCGTCAGGAAATTAACAAACAGGCAGGAAGAGTTTAATGTCCTGTTTCTCAGTTGAATAAATGCAGTATGAAACAAAAATGATTCTCTGCGGTGTAGAGAGCTGGTGTTTGCATTCTGTTTGTTTTAGAAAGGAATAAAAATGCAATTCTGTCATGTTTGATCTTTTTTTACTGTTATAAAAATTATTTTCCTTTCTTATTAAAGCTGTACAGCACAATTCTGCCATGTATTGTGACTGGAAATAAAAGAAGATGAGGAACGCGCCCTTCATCTTCATTTTATTATCCAGTTCACATTATACTGTAGATTGTGGATTAAAGAATAAAATAACTGTCATTTCTTTTACCTGGAGCCTTCAGTGGGCCCTGTTTAGGAGCTGGCCATCCCAGGAATGGCAGTATATATGCAAGGGAGGTGATGATGTCATCAAAAAAGGGGAGGAGTTAATTGTACCACAAGGAGACTATATAAACCCCTTTTTGATAGGCTAAGGGAGTAGTAGATGTGGAGGAGTGTTCAGTAGGGTTCTGGACACTGAGCAAGGAAAGCTACAGCTGTTGAGAGAAGGAAGACAGATATCCATTTGAAAGTGATTTTCTGTTCCGTGTGTGCTGGACTTAACATTATTTTCCTTTCTGTGACGTAACAGTGCTTTCTTTATTTTTGTTATTATTTTTGCTTTTGGAAGATTATTTTGGACTTTTATTTCAGAGCTAAGAAATAAAATGATAAATGCAGTCATTTGCACTTTTTATGCGTCAAAGTTCTGTCTGTGTGTCTGTCATCGATCTCAGGCTTCCACAAGGATCCAAGATGGCTGTGTGAGGAACAGCCACCCGGCAGCACTCAGAATGCCGTCCTGAATTTTGGTTCAGAATGCTTACTAAATTAGCAAACTCACGGAGATCTCTAAGTAACAACACTAATCTTTGGCTTTTGGGCTTTTGCAGAAGGAGAATATGTCCAAGGCTTATCCACAAGTAAAGGAGTTACCAGATTCAGGAAGTAAGAAGAGCGAAAAACCGAATGGACAAATCTTACAAAAACTCACCAGAGAAAGATTCACAACGATCGAGTAACCTTTCAAGGTGTACCTGGTTACAACAACAGATATTTTTTTCAAAGCCCTGTACTTCAACTGAGTAACCCAGTCCTATCCCTCTTACCAGATACACCTACTTGCTGCAGCACCACAGATCATCAAGGATGAACAAACAGAAATGGAAAATCAACCAAACACACAACGGGATGGAGAATCGAGGATGTTAACAGAAAAACCAGGTACTTCTGTTGAGCTTAATGGGGTTAATGCAACCATAAAGGTAAATCTCATTGAACAAAAGCCGACATCTAGTGCTAACGTAATCTCTAGTGTGCAAAATCAAGCAAGGGGGTTAGTTAATACAAGTCAAATTGTGCAAACCACTCAACAAAATCTTTGCCCGGCAAATCTTACAGATGTCATGAACACAAACACACCCACAAATCACAATTACAACTCCAGTATTGAGTTCTTACTGCAGTTCAAAAAAGAAATAAAAGCTGATGTACAAAAAGGCTTTGATTCACTAACCTCAGTTGTATCATTGCTGAATAAGTCTGTAGCGGACCTAGTAGAGCAAATGCAGGCACTCAATATCAGAACGGGGGCCGTAGAACAGAGGGTCAGTGACCTGAAGGACAGGGTAAATCCTACAATCATGAAGACAATAGACTATATACAACACAGTTAAGAATGCTTCAGCAAAAGAGAACAGACTTAGAAGATTGCTCCAGACAAAATCATTTAAAGCTTATTAATGTCCCAGAAGGAGTGTGTGGGGGAAGGGGGCAACCCCATAATGTACAGTACTTTAGAAAAAAAATCACTAATGTTTTGGGCCTTAAATATCTGGAAGAATTAATTCTAATTGCTCGAGCACATCGTGGTGGCACATTAAAACCTAATAATCCACAGAATTCACAAAGAGCATACTTTCGCCCAATGTTTGTAAAGCCTCACTATTTTATGGAGAGAGAGAGAGAGTATTACAGAAAACAAGGGTCGAGAAAGGACTGAAAGAAGGATATACTTTTCTAGCCCAGATTTTAGCATGGAAACAATGCAGACCAGAAGGTCATTTGACAAAGTTAAATCAATTTTAAGGGAACGTGGAATCAGATTCTTGATGCAGCAAAGCAGATTATATTTCTCATTATCTCTGCATTTCTTATCCCTATAATTTATTACTGAGGTTATATACCTGATAACAGTATAGCTGTTCCTTTTTTTTTTTTTTTAATACTTTATTTCTTTTCAAAGTAAGTACTAGTATGAAAAACCATCCTTTGGTTTAAGTATAGCAAAACACTGAACTATACATCGAATAACTAGGATTACATACTCATCATCCACAGTTACATCGAGTGAGGACATACTGCTTCATTATAAAGAAAAAGGAAAAATTTCCTGCTAAATAGCCTTGCAGCAGGAACATGGACATCAGATGCAATTAAGTCAGTCCAATACTCGAGTCCTTGGGCCTTAAAGCGCACTTATAAATGCCACTAAAAGCAGCATTGTGGTCCATGTACCTCGGTAATTTATTTCACATTCCCTGCAGATGCTCACATGAGAGTCTCCCCCCCCCCGCCGGTTTACCCACTGACAAATCCCATACACAAACCAGATCTAATTTTAATAAGGCATACAGTAACACTTATCATTCTTTAGTTGACAGCCTCAACCAACTTGATTTAGTTTTGTAACAGCTCTAAAAGTAGTAAAACTCTTGGTAAAACAATCAAACTGAAATTCAAAACAGAGCTATGGCCGCAGTTAACAGCAAGTCAGCCACATGGAGACTAGCTTACAAGCCCTTTTGATTTAACTTCAGTCCCCATTGTCCAGCACATCACTAGTTTCTTGTTGAGCAAAATCTTTTTGGATCAACGTAAGCCTTTTTCCTGCTTCAATAGGATCAGAATATATATAGCTTTTACGTGCATACAGGATCCTAAGTCGCGCTGGGACCTGTAGCGCATGAGTAACCCCCAAAGCACGCAGCCCAGACCAGACAGCATCAAACACTTTACGGCGTCGGCGAGTAGAACAAACAGCTCAGGTCTGGAAAACAGTGTATTCTTTCTCCAGTGTCGAGAGAGTAACAGATGCTTTGCTTTTGGCTGCAGCAAGAACTTTGTCTCAGACATGTGGTCCAGTTGTGACTGCAAGTATGGTATGGGGCAAGTCTTCTGAGGGCTGACAATGCCTGGGAGTGATGCGATATGCCTTCACAATGTTCCCCATTAATATCCAGACCCCATATCTTATAAAGCAGAGTTTCCACATACCCCACAATGTCCTGTCCTTCCAACTGCTCTGGAACTCCCAAAATAAGCAAGGTGGTCGAGCAGACAGCATTTTCAAGCTGTTCCATTCTAAGTCTCAGCACTTTTTTTCTGCCAATACTCCAGTAACCACAGTGAGTGTTGATGTTAGCTGTTTCTGTTGCTCCACTCAGCTGTTGCTGTGGCTTTTGCTATTTTATGTCCATAGTGGAATTGCGGTCAGTTAAATTGTTCACCTTTGTATCAAGGAGTTGTATGGCTTGTAGAAGCGCTCTGTTAGTCGGTTCCAATGCGCTCACCTTGTAGCTAGAGGCCACCGCTCCTCCCTGATCTACTGACTTGCTCTGCTTTGGGCCACCGCCGTCTTGTGAAGACTTTGTTTTCAGGTTTCCCATGGTCGAAACGGACAAAAATTACATCAAACTGTGCCGATTCAAAAGCTGTATTAGCAACTACTAAGATGCGATGCCTCAACGAAATTTGCTATAAGTACATTAGCTGATTTTTCTATGAACAAGATGAGCTCCCTCAGAGCCATCTGTTCCCTACGGGTGCTGGCTCGCCCCCAAAGTATAGCTGTTCCTTGAGGGTTGATCTTGAAACTATTGCTTCCTCCCAACCTGTCATAGTACTCTACTTGTGACATCACAGTTATTCTCTCAGCAACAGACTGTGATGTCACAACAGAGCATCAGGATTTCAAGTAGGGAATGAGCTAAGATGAACTGTAGGGATGAAGATCTTGTTTTGTGGGAATTTCTTCAGTAGTAACCAATGGAAAAGAGAACTCTAGAAGATACATGAAATACAAGCTGAATTATGTCTATGATGTTTTCAAAGGTTTTCCCAAAGATGTCAGATGCTCTTTAGAGAAGCAGTGGAAAACCATTGGAACAGTGAGCCTGACTGTCCCCAAGGGAGAAGAAAAGGTGGGTCAAACTGAAAACGATGTGACGCATGTCACAATCCCCCACTCAAAAGAGAACCCACTGATTTCATACTGCATTTTGTGATGCACACCAGCAGCTCGTCTGATTCAGTCTGTACACAGAATCACAAAAACTGCAATGCTTTTATGGCCACATTTTCTTTCGTTAAAACCCTCTGGCCACCCACTTCACTCCCCACCCTCCCAACTCAATCCATCATATCCTCTTCCCCTTCCAATCCTTTCACGAATCATGTTCCTCAAAATAGCAGCAGTATTTCTTAGTTACAATGTAGTTCTTTTTCAGCAATGTTTTTCTGGCAAAAATAACTATACAAGTACTTTTCTTTTTCATTCCCGAACCAAGATGTGGAATTTTGCAGTTTTAAAAGTTCCCACTCGCATGCCATACCCAAGTAAAAAAATTAAATATATTGGTACAGTGCTGTGCTGTTTACCATCAAACACACGTGGTAACACCATCCTAATACATCCACAGTATGAATCTGATATTTTCATTCAACAAGTAACCTCAGGGGAAAAGATTTTTAAAAATCGTGACTGGCTGGCTGCCATCTTTAATGACTAGAGTCATTAAAGAATTAGCTAGACAGTGCTGCAGATCAAATTAAGTCTGCAGCAAAAATGAAGATAATAAAAATGGGCAGACTGGGTGGGCCTAGCAGCCCTCATCTGCCATCAGTTTCTGTGTTTCTGTTTCTATAAAAGTGGAATTGTCAAAATATCTGAGAAAATTAAAAATGGACTGTGTATGAATCCAAGGATGTCAGAAATGTTTGCTAAAAATGACATGACATTGTTTTGTCGACTAACAAATACTGCACCTTTAAAATATATCTTAATCATCCAGTGCAGCGTGAAGGTCCTCATCTGTTCCATCTCACCGCTGGGACTCAAAGGACCTTCGCATGGCCATCCTGCTGCCATGCAGACAACTTAGGTTCGGGAGTGAACTTGTGTTTCTGCATAAAGAGAGAAGCCTAGCTGAGGCAGCTGCTGTGCAGCAGAGTGACTTGGTGGGGGAGGGTCACCCACAAGCTTTGGCACCACAGTGACTCCCTGTGGGTGGTCCAGGGAGCTTGCTCTTCCTGCAGTATGTGCTGTGGGCATGTGAAGCCAATCAGATGGCTGCGCACATGCAGGGAGAGGTAGGAGGGACCTAAAAAGGGCGAAATAAAAACAGGTCTGCTCATATGATGGTCTGAGCCTCTGGGATTCCAGAGTTCTAGAGCCAATCAGTACTGGACGCTAGTCCAGACAGTGAAGATGCCTGGGTTGGGGAGAGGGAGGATTGCCCCCCAAGAGCACCTGTAACAAAGGGAAATCCTTGGGGGTAACCAGTGGGTACCCAGGGCCTGGGAAGTTGATAGACATAGGCCTGAACAGAGTATATCCCTGGGAACGGGGTAAATTCCTGAACCAATAAGCATGGCCTTGGTGAAAAAGCAAGGATCTTCACATTGGATCTTTTTTACATACTGATTTATATACCCTCACTACTGCCTTCTGCTTTAGGAACATACCCTTTTCAAGTCACTGTATGCCATCATCCGGATGGCGGGGGTTGCTTCCCTGTTTTTTTTCTCCCTCCCTCTACTGGTGAGTGCAGTGCCTCTGTCAGCCTCACCAACCGCAGGTTCCCCTGCAGCGTTCCCCAGCTGAGATGCACTGCCAAGCAGCAGCTGTCCCAGACATGGCCTGCCCCAACCCCCGACACAACTTTCCGGGCTCAATACCAAACCACTGGCTCATTAGGACAGCTGCAATGGAAGGTTTTTAAAACCTATTTTAGGATACAGTACATACTTAGTGAGTGGGGCCAATGGAGGCTATTAAGGACAGGGCGGGAAGGGGCAGTGGTGCAATGCATTGTGAGAGGGAAGGATTTTCTATATTTGGATCAGGTGAGCTGTTCCAGTATTCATTCAGCTAGCATCTGCCAGATTGTTGTGATTGGGGCGGGGGATGGGAAACCAGTCCTACAGCTCCTGACAAAAAGTGTGTGTGTGTGTGTGTGTGTGTGTGTGTGAGAGAGAGAGAGAGAGAGAGAGAGGGAGGGTGGGTGGGGTGGCACGCGTCTTTGTGTCTGCGTAAAACACACAAAGTGGATTTTAATATAGGATTTTATTCTGGCTTAGGCCTCAGGTCACCAAAAGGTTTAGAACACATAGGAATTTAGGCCATGTATATATGTCCATGGAACAGCAACACAGCATTTAAAAAAAATGAAAACTAAATATGCAAACATTGCTAATTGTTGATCAGTCTGAGTCAAGTGCTACGCATTTTCATAACTGATTAGCACTTTCACGCATGAAACTGCTTAACCATTTGCCCAACTTGTATAATACCCTATGACTGTCTACACAGGGGACAGTGGGAGATGCATTTATTTTTTTTTTTAAACAAGCCATGGAACGGAAATACTGCCTGTCCATCAAAGCTTGCTACAAGGGGTCAAAATCACTGGTTCACAGCAACCGTCACCCAATGACTAGTCAAGGGTCTACATAAATGAGTTGTTGTGGTCTCAGTCCAGTCCTGGTGAACACAGAGCCACTATTGCAACTAGCATTAACTAGCACCGTTTTTGGTGTCTGTTTCCTGCTTTAAACATGGTGTTTTGCAAGGGAATGGGGGGCTTAAAACAAAAGGCTGGATACGCAACGTGTGTAAATGCTTTTTGATTTTGCAACTCATTTACCCCAAATAAATACGTAGAGTGATCAAACATTTTTCACAATTTGTTTATCCAGAACAGCCCAGCAGAGATGCAACATCTCGTTTCCAGTGGGGGCCCTGCTTCTACCCACTTCTTCAACAGGTGAACTGAAGCTCTGAGGTCAAGTAACTTGCCAAGGCTCATATGGAAGATTTGGTTCTAGCAAGGTTTTAACGCTAGTTCCCAGCCAGTGCGTTGACCGCTAGACCACACTGCCTCTACTTTACGGTAAACACTGCTTTGTAAAGGAAAGCAAGCAAACTGTATCTCTGATTGTTATCTTGTAATAGTACCAGTTGTTCTTCACTTGAATAGCGAGAAGACTTTGTCCGCTGTATTTCAGACCCAACTCACACAACATAGTACACCCCACTGGTGTGCAGTTTTGGCGTAAAGGGTTAAGTCTTTCAGATGAGACATTAAACCGAGGTCCCATCTGGCTATTCTGGTGGTAGTTAAGGTGGATGTTAAGGATCCCATGGCACTTCTCGAAAAGAGAAAACTACCACCAATAGCTTAATCTGGTTCAAGGTCAGTTGGCATTCATCTGTATCCCCCTCCACCAGGTCGTGCCTGAAAATAGGCAGAATTTGTCTAGTACGCTTACCTGATCAACAAAAGCTTTAAAAAAAAACAAAAAAAAAAAAAACAGGAATGTCAGCTCTGGAATTAATCAATAAGACACAGAAAACTCCAGTGGGTCCAGCTGTGTTGCAAAGCAGCCCTTCCCCACCAATGGCAAATAAACAGTAACTGTTTTAGAAGAAGAAGAAGAATCAGCATTTATACAGCGCTTTTCATACACAGTATCCCAAAGCGCTTTACAAGCAATGCTAGACTGGTAGTGAAGTGACTGAATGTGTGGTGGCAGCCATATCGTACATCATCACCCACACACAGCCTGGATAATAGCATGAACCAGTTTATGGGAAGGGGAATATTGGCCAGGACACCAGGAATGTTCCCTGCTCTTTATGAAGAGTACCCTGGGTTCTTTTACTTCCACCTGGACACCCACCAGGACAACACCAGGATGGGCAGAAAGTACCTCGGTTTAACATCTCATCTGAAGGACGGCACACCCCAGCAGTACAGCACCCCCCAATACTGCACTTGGATGCCACCGATTTTTAAGTGCAAGCCCATCCCGGTGTGGGACGAGAACCCACGACCTTCTGATCCAGAGGCAGATGTGCTACCAAATGAGCCACGCTGACACCTAGGACATCTAATCTGAGCTTCAAAAGGGAACACTTAACATTTTTCTGTGGAAGTGCTACGCGCTTGCCACAACTGCTACTCCCATGGAAAAACTCTAGATCTGCCCCTGCCAAGAGGGTGCGGGTGCTGGGGGATGCACACATGCCCAGGGCATGGTGAGGATCATCAGCACAGGAACTTAAAGTCCCTGAAGTGCCACCAACACCCCACAATCTAAAGGGTCTTACTGCACTCTGAAAAGGGATTTCTGCAGTAACAAAAGTAAAAACAAAAGTATTCTGAATCATTTAAGGAACAAATTTTATGTAAAACAGCTCTTATACATGAACAGTGCCAAGTCCTTTTTTTTTTTTCTTTCCCCAGTGGACTCTGCTAGCTGATAAACATACAGCGTTGGAATGCTGTCATCCAATCAGATTTCAGAATTTTCCAAACCAATTTTCTATGCTGGAAATGAATGTTTCTTTCAGATATGCTCTCTTGTCCTGCCATGACAATGAAGGTCATAGGCACATGCAGGATAACTGTATGCAAGGCCCAGGGAGCATTTTACCTAATATCACGTAGCAAAAAAATTACAGTTACATAATAACTTGCCGTAACAGTAGATCTTCGAGAGAGCTTTCTTCAGTAGGTCATCACATATAGGACTAGCGCCACCTGGCATCTGGGCCACACGGCAGACTTTTCCAGCAATACCTGACGGGGACCGCCCACCCGACATCATGTGATCGACATCAGCGTGACTCTATATAGTGGGCGGTCCCCACGCCCGCCCTCCAGTTCTCCCGGAGACCTAAAGAGGCCTGACAGCAGAAGGAAACAGAGTCTGGAGTCCCAAAAGAAAACTGGGGGACTAAGGGAGGAAGGGGAAAAATATGACCTACTGAAGGAACCTCTCTCAAAGATCTACTGTTACGGTAAGTTCTTACGTAACTGTACTATCTTACTTCGAGAGGGTTCCTTCAGTACGTCATCACATATAGGACTGAGTTCCAAGGAGTCCCTCCTAAGAGAGAGCGAGAGAAACACGGGAGGAAAAGAAACTCCAATAAAAAAGGAACAGAGTGGAACCAGCCTAGGACAGAAGGCCCTGCAGCACAGCTAGGCCAAAACTGCCCTCTGCCTTGAAGCAATGTCCAGACTGTAGTGTTTGGTAAAGGTATGGATAGAACTCCACGTTGCTGCTGCACAGATATCTGCTGCAGAAACATTATGAAGAAAAGCTGTGGATGCAGCCATGCCCCTAGTAGAATGACCTCTCACAGACCCCGGCAGAGGTTTGTCATACTTCTGATAACAAAAGCGAATGCAGTTGGCTAACCACTTGGATAGGCACTGCTTAGAGACAGCTTTCCCCAAGGATTTGGGGGCGAATGAAACAAAGAGCTGATCATCCTTCTGGAAATCTTTGGATTGATGGGTATAGCACCAGAGAATACAGTGCACATCCACTGTGTGCAGGAGCGCCTCACCTCTATTCGCAGGAGACGGATAGTAAACCGGAAGTTCCACTGTCTGGTTCAGTGTGAACTCCGACACCACCTTAGGCAAGAACTCAGGATTTGTTCGGAGGACCGCCCGGCCCCTATGGAAAATTAAATAAGGCTCCTTGCACACAAGAGCCTGAAGTTCTGAAATCCTTCGAGCAGAAGTAACCACAAACCAAAAACAGCACTTTTTCACTTAAAGATGCATGATATCGCAGCTCATCACTGGTTCAAAAGGGGGGAGAATGAGCTTCTCCAATACAAAATTTAAATCCCAAGGTGGTGTAGGGCTGCGGAAGGGGAGTTTCAGATGGAGAATCCTTTTCAGAAATGTTTTGGAGACTTCCAACTGAGCCACGGGTTTGCCATCCACCAGCTGGTGGCACGCCGAATGGCCGATAAGTGGACCTTTAAAGAGGAACAGGAAAGGTCCGAATCTGAAAGATGGAGTAGATATTCCATGACCTGTGGGGCAGAACAAGAAAAGGGGTTCCAATCTTTGGAAGCCGCCCAAATGGAAAAATGTTTCCATTTCACAGCATAAGTGGACCGGGTAGAGGGCTTTCTAGCCTCGACCAGGACTTGGGCAACTCTGTTGGAAACCCCAAAGTGAGAAATCGCTATCTCTGCAGCAGCCACGCATGCTGCAGGGTTCTGAGCCTCAGATGCATGAGCCGGCCTTGATTCTGCGTCAAGAGGTCATGTGTCAATGGAAGCGGAACTGGGGGTTCCTCTGCTAGCTGTTGCAGGAGCGGGAACCAAATCTGTCTCAGCCAGAGGGGGGCGGTGAGAATCATTCGTGCCTTCTTTGCCTGAAGCTTGAGGAAAACCCTCTGGAGAATGGGAAATGGAGGGAAGGCGTTCAAAAATGTCCCAGTCCAAGAGAGAGACAACGCACAGTGCTAGAAGGCACCATGCCCTGGAACGAGTGAGCAAAAACTGTGAAGTTTTGCACTGTATGGGGAGGCAAAGAGGTCGAGTTCCGGACGCCCCCACTTTAGGAAGAGAGAATCTGCCACTTTCTGATTTAGTTCCCATTCATGGCTGAGGGTCCGAGACCTGTTGAAACTGTCCACCAGGATGTTGAGCACTGCTGGTACATGCACGGCTGTCAGAGACAGATTGTGCTGGACTGCCCAGTTCCACACTCTCATTGCCTCCCTGCAAAGGAGGTACGAGCAAGTTCCTCCTTGTTTGCTGATGTACCAAATTACAGACATGTTGTCCATCTGGATGAGCAGCGATTCCCAAGGAAGAGGAGTCTGGAACGCTTGCAGTGCGTACAAGACTGCTCTCATCTCCAATATGTTGATGTGTAAAGACATCTCCAAGCTGGACCAGAGTCCCTGGGCTTGGTGTTCCCCAAGTGCACCCCCCCAACCCGTGTTCAAGGCATCCATAGTCAGAGATGCCAGGGAGACTTGGGTCCTGAAAGGAAGACCCAATGACAGATTGAAGGGATCCTTCCACCAATTCAAATCTTTCTGAACAGCAAACGACACAAGGACTGGATGGTCCAGATCATCCTGGAGTTGATCCCACTGCACCTGCAAGGACCACTGAGTGATTCTCATGTGGAGCCTCGCAAGGGGAACTGTTGTGATGGAGCCCGCCATCAGTCCTAGCAACCGGAGGACCTTCCTGGCCGGGAGGGTCCTAGAAGAGGTTACTAAAGTGGCCTGCCTGATCAGGGTCTCCATCCTGTCTGGAGGCAGGAAGGCTCTGCTCTGGACAGTGTTCAAAACCATCCCAATAAACTGCAGCCTCTGGGAGGGAGTAAGGGATGACTTGGGGATACTGACTGCAATCCCCAGTCTGGAAAACAAATCCAGAGTGAAGGATAGAGCTTCCAGTAGAGACTCCCGAGACGGGGCCGAGATCAATCAATCGTCCAGGCAGGGGAAAACCGCTATGCCCTGACGGCACAGGGCAGCTGCCACCACCGCTAGGCACCTGGTAAACACCCGGGGTGCTTAAGAAAGGCCAAGGGGAAAAGCCCGAAATTGGAATTGCTCCCCTTGGAAACAAAAACCACAGGAATCGGCGGTGGCTGGGAAAGATCGAGATGTCCAGATACGCATCATGCATATCCAGAGCACAAAGCCATTGATTTTCCAGGAGAAGAGGGAGGAGGCTTTGGGAGAGTCAACATCCGGAAATGTTTGTACTCGATGAACAGATTGAGACTGTTCAGGTCAAGAATGGGTCACCTGACTTTTTTGGAACCAGGGAGAAGTGGGAGTAAAACTCCCTTCCCCTTTGATGGAGGGGAACAATCTCTATGGCATCTTTGAGCAAGAGGTTTTGGATTTCTTCCCTTATAAGAAGGGCCTGGTCTCGAGAGTAGGCTGAAGTTCTAGGAGGAGAATCTGGAGGAAACTCCAGGAACGCTATGGTGTGTCCTTGGAACACCAACTGCAGAGCCCACGCATCGGAGGTGATGCTCTACCACTCCTGCACGTGGCGGGCAAACCTCCCCCCCCCCACCAGCTCCTCACACCAGAGGTTGAGGAGGGGGTGAAGCAAAGGAGTCAGGAGGTTGCAGGACGGGTGGGGGGAGGCCCCCCTGAACGTCTCTGGTTCTTGGAGGCCAGAGGGTAGCGGCACCCGTGGACTTACACTTGCCCTGGTGCCGGGCCTGGGCTTGCTTCCTCTGCCTCCAGATCCTTTTCCAAAAGAGCTGCTGCTGTAGGGTGCCCGATCGGTACATGGACTGCACGGACCTCAGGGCTTGACCTCGGTCCTGTAGGTCCGTGATGATGTCCTTGGTGTCACCACCAAAAAGCACTGAGCCCCTGAAGGGGGCATCCTGAATCGCAGTCTGGACCTCGGTAGCAAGGCCAGAGATGCGAACCCAGGCCTGTCATCAAAGGAGACATCAGTCGCCAAGGTGCGGGTTATAGAATCAACGGAGTCATAAGTAGCCCGCAACGCATGCCTGCGAGAAATCCTGGATAGGTCGAGATCCTTGGCAAGCTCCTCCTTTAGGTCCAAAAGGTCCAGGGACTGGACACGGGCCTCGAGCCTGGCTAAGGTGTCTTTCTGGTGAGACACCATATGGGCCACATAAATAAGGGACCGTAACGCGCATGTGGCCGATGAGAAGACTTTCTTCCTGAACTGGTCCATCTGCCTTGACTCCTTATATGGAGGAGAAGTGCTTAGGTGCTGTGCGGCAATCATGAGAAGTCAAGATTACTACAGAGTCAGCCTTCAGATGCGCATTGAGGAAGGGGGCATCCTTGGGAGCCCAGTAAGTCCTGTCCACTCTCTTGGGGACAGCCGGGATTGAGTAAGGCATCTGCCAGACCGTAGTGATAAGGTCTTGGTGGGGGTCCGATCCAGGGAGGAACAGGGATCGGGGACAGAGACTCCAGGTCCAGATGTTCAGCGAGTCTCTAACGCATGGGATCCTGTTCCTCCGATTCCCAGTCAAAGTGTTGTTGAATGGACCTCAATAGGTCCGAAAAGGAAGGATCCTCGGGGGACTTGGGAGAATCCATACCCTTGGGGACCTGGGACTCATGGTCTGAGGGCTCCTCTGATGAATCATCCCTCAAGTCCAGATTGTCTCCTAAGTACAAAAGAACTGTGTGCTTGGAGGTAGTCCTCATGACATCAACAGTGGATGGGGATAAGCTCACTGGGGACTGGGATATAAGAGTGGGGAAGTGGGAGTCTGTGTAGCAGGCTTGTGGGATGACAGATGGACCAGACCGAACTTCAGATTCAACACACAATCTCTGTGTGATGTTTACTCAAAATACAAGAAATAACCTTCTGCAATGGCATTTTTCTTTTTCAGTACATCAGTTTGCAGCAACAGACTATGAATGTCCTTTCTCTGCACTTAGCCAGCAACTACTGATACTGATCTCTGATCTAACCAGCAGTTGAGATTCAGCATCCATCCCTATGTGGGCCTTGTTTGCTGTGGTAGTGGGGGCTAAAAAAAAAAAAACAAGCTAAAAACAAAGAATCTCAGTGCAGAAGCACTGAAACAAGTGTTACCCCAAAGGGCACTGACAATAAGCCAAGTTTCAAGGAGAAACAACATCACAGATACTTCCCTAATGCAAAGTATCTGATACACTGTATCATGGGATATATGTAAATCACCATGACATTTCAGACTTGTTCAACTTACAGCAATGTACATGCATTTTAAATAGCACAACTAACTTAATCTTTATAATAATCGCCTAGTACTTTTTATCATTATCAAAAACACCTAGTACCATGATATTTTCAACATTTACAGGTTTCATCAACATAAGTTATATACATCAAAGTACTTCATGACATAGTGCTATTACATAGCAGTGTTCCACACTGCGTGAAAATATAGAGCGGTGGTAAGGGGAGGAGCCACAGGGGCGGGGTCACCAGGGGCGGAGCTACCGGTGGGCGGAGTCAGTCGGGATGCAATAAAATGCATAAGAAACAAGAAAGAGTAATAAATGATGATCTGGAGGCCTCTGTAGTATGCAGTAGCAAAAGAAAAGTGTGATAAAACATACTGGTGAACCTCTGCATTCTAGTTTCAGGCCAGGCAACAGTTTGTGAGAGTCTTGACATTTTGGTGAGGCCATACTACAACTCTTTACTAGTGCCTGCAAGGCCAAGATCTAATCTTCGGTTTCGCAGTCCTGCCCAATGAGCTACAGCTTCTAAATAAGGGAAACTGTCGATAAGCAGAAGTGCACTTAGCACACTGGCACTTAATCTATTTCGTTCCTGCGTTTTTATTCGATTCAGTGCAGAAAAACCCCTCTCACAATCTGCAGTTGACATGGGTATTATCATTGCCAGTTCTGCCAAAGTAGATATGTTTGGATACAGGTCTACATACTTAGTAGTTAGAGCGTGCAGCACATCAGAAATAGTCTTAAAGGCCATCTTTTCCGTGAACATGAGACTACGCAGAGAAGCCCATTCCAGTGCAGAAGCATCTACATCCACAATAGTAGCATACTGACCAAGAATAATCTCAAGGCTATCACTACCATACCCTTCCAACTCTTCAATATCAACTTCCTGTATCATGCTGGGGTCAAAGATACTGAACGCATCCAAAAGTTCTGTGCTTGGAAACCTTTGCTCAATTTGAGCAATTAGGGCCCTAATAAACTTGTCATGCACAGAGGTTCTGAAATGATTTAACTGTGGTTCGCTGAATGGCAAGTTCAGGCCATTATTCAGGAGTACTAGTTCAGTCGAAACGGAGGAGAAGTACTGACCAGGTACCAGTAGGCGTGCCCTAAGAATCTCTAAAGTGGAATGTAAATGTCTCTTTATATCAGTAAAATTCAGAGCTGATGTTTGAAAACATTTAGATAAGATGCTAAGGTGTGGAAGTATGTCACACATCATGCATAAAATAGAGAAAAATTCCCAGTTTTCCACCATTTTACTAGGCCCACAGCTTGGGGATCATGCCTTTTAGAGGCCTCTCTATGTAGGGCGTAACAACGGATGGGAAAATCTTCCTTAGTGTGTCACATGCCATCATGGGACAACCACCTAACTGCTTTTGCCTGTTTAGGCTTTAAAACAGGGTTTTCCATTGCCTGCTGAATTTCTTTCAGGGCAGCCATGCGAACAGCAGAGTTTTCATAATATCTGTATAAGTGATCTAGTGTTTGATTAAACTTTTAATGGCATTCACTTCATTTGCTGCTGCCTTTACAGCCAAGGCCTCCGGTGAGCCATACAGTGATTTTCAACAAAATTGGGCTGACTTCTTTCTGCTTTTGTACCCGTTTTGCCTGCCCAGCATAGCGGCTGCTCCATCACTGCCTAACCTGCAAGGTGATCAACCAAGATTTGATTGTTATCAGAGAACTCCAGCATTTTTTAACAATTGTGTCTGCCTTTCCATCAATTAGTTCCTCAAGTCCCAGGAAAGAAACTCTGGGTTTCCTTTTTGCAGAATATACCATACAAAATGAGCTGCTTCATAACAGCAATATCAGTTGTTTCGTCCACCAAATATGAAAAAAATTTGGCAGCCTTCAAATCTGTAAGAACTGATCTCCTGACCATCTCACCCAGACAGAGAACCATTTCTCCGACAGTTCGATCGGAACGATATTTAACAGCATCAGCAATATGTATGTTGTCTAGGTATTTGCATCCCAGTGATTTGGCGAGATCCAGCAGTGAGCCATATTTCGTTGTGCGAGTCAACTCATTTTTTATTAGCCAGTACATGCAACGAAGGGATGCCACAAAAGTTTCTTGTTCCAGGGTCAGGGCCTGCTGCATTGCCTGCTCTATTCCACCTTTTGAAGCTGAAATTCTGCAGTTTGCTTCCAGTTCAGAAGCAACAACGTGAACTGAACTGTTCTGATGCCTTTTTATAGCATCTTCTCTGAATGTCTTACACCCACTGAGTACCCAAACTGTTCCTGATTTGGGCATCTGTTTATGTTTTATGCAAAATGCACAAAACATGCCATCATTTTCTTTATACTCTAACCAACAGTATTTGTTTAGCCAGCCAGTATAAAAGCCTGTTGCTCTATGCTTAGAGTTTTTTTTTTCTGTATAGAAGTAGGTGCAGGGAGTCTCTTGGACATCCTGATCAACTGGACCAACTGGCATTGTCCCAATCATCGACTCACAACTGTCATGATCTTGATCAGGATGTTTCCGTTTTTGAGTTAATTTGAAACCAAAGTTAGTTAGTTTCTGCATTGTGTACAATAAAGCTTTTTTTCCCCCTACTTGTCGTGTGTTTGTCAAATACAGAACGAGAGTTTGGTAATGCTGGTTGTGCGGAGCCTCACTCAAATGTTTTTTTCTCTCATACAAATATTTTTCTGCTCCCTGAATCAGGATTTATTAGAACAAGTGACCACTGACTAAGCAAGACTGCACAACTTGACTGGGACAGAGACAGAGTTAAGGACCCGCAAATTTTTTTTTCTCTCACACAAATATTTTTCTGCTCCCTGAATCAGGGTTTGGGACAGAGACTAGACCCCTGGTGGCACAGTTATGGCAGGAGCCCTGAATTTTTTTTCTCACAAATAGAAACAAGTGACGGTCACCACACACTGACAAAGCAACTGACTGCACAAGGACAGGACTGGCAGACCCCCTTGGAGAGGGAGGGTCAAGTCAGGGCATCTGTCTCCAGTGTCTCCTCACAAACACAACTGGCTGTGGTGCTGTACACCAGGTAGTAATATCTGACTGCTGTGCAGAGCACAAATTATTTTATTTCTTTACTGCCAGTGTATTTTTATTTTTTATGCACTGCAGCTCATTAAACACCCACTGTGGGAGATCACACAATGAGCTCTCTCTCTCTCTCCCCCTTTCCCCTTCTCTCAACGACCCACTTCAATTTTTTCAGGATTATTCTAGCCCCTTGCACTGCTTACAGGTCTAATGTTGTAGTTTACAATCCAGAACCACCTACAAGCAGTTACCTAAAATGTGCAGGTCTGACCATTAATCCTAATCAAGTGTGCTGCATCAGGCATGCAAGAAACCAGCAGCTAAATTCAGTTCAGTGAATTGGACGAGTTCCCATAGAAATAAATCTTCCAGTGCAGACTGGTGTTTATTTTTCTTTTACTGCCAGTATTTTTTTTTTTTTGCTGCAGTTGCCCTTTCAGTGAAAGGCAGAAGAATTTGCAGGTCTGAAATGCTGAGAGTCACCATGCAATGATCCCCCCACTCAGTAACACTTCATATACCAGTTAGTTCTGATACTTCAAGTTTAAAAAAAAAAAAAGAAAGTTTTTATTTTGTTTTTATCAATATGAGGCAAGGAAGCTGCACTCAATTACAACTAACACTTCTTACGATCTGAACGATTGAAATCCCTAAAGTGGCAGCAGACTAATGGGAGTTACCAAGCAGTTCGTAGCAGCTCCATTATAGGCTGCTGGACTGTCACTCCCAGAGGCTTCCTTTCTATTGGCTCCACGGTTTGGCGCCTTAGCCTGGTCCGCTTACCTCGTGATCCCCAAACCTGCAGAGAGCTTTACTGCAGCTCAGCCAAGTCTTGCCTGATCGCGAGTGCACGAATGCGATCACGCTGAAAAGTGCATTTAAAGGCAAAGAGTGGCGCGCTGCACAATATGAGAGGTGGGTGCCTAGGATTGCGTGGCGGCCCGCATCTCAATAGTAATGAATGGGGATCCCTGCATAGTAAATCCAACAACGATAAACACAGCCTGTTTTATATCAGCTCGCAGGTTACAATAACCTCCCTGTACGAGGACCTAAGAGGAAAAAGAAAAATTATTTATTTAGTTTTTGTTGACCGGGTAAGTGCACTACACAAATTCTGCCTATTTTCAGGCATGACCCGGGGGAGGGGGATATAGATGAATGCCAACTGACTTTGAACCAGATTAAGCTGTTGGTGGTATTTTTAGTGAATGGGGGGGAATTTGGCCAGGGCACTGGGGAAATTCCCCTACTCTTTTCGAGAAGTGACATGGGATCTTTAACATCCACCTGAACTACCACCAGAACAGGCAGATGGTGCCTTGGTTTAACGTCTCATCCGAAAGACGGCACCTCAGGTGTGCAGCACCCCACCCTCATGCTGCACTGCAGTGTCAGTATTGGGATATTAACCCAAGTGCCTGGTGTGGGGAGGACACTATAGCATAGTCAAGAAAGGCGAGGGGGGTGCCCATAGGTGGCCAACCCTATGGACTAGAAATTGTAAAGGATAGGTTAGGTTAAGAAATAGAATAACTGTTGCAACAGATTTAAGAAAAGGTTGGTCCTCGTGAGTGCCAGGAGCTCCCCGTCACATATCCCCCACCTTAAGAGGGAAGCAGTTTTTACACACTGCTTACCACCTTCCTGTCCCAGGAAGGGATGGAGCTTCCACCCATCCATCTTCAGAAGCTCTGTCTCAGGGTCCCCATTAACGATAAACATTCTATCATAAACACAGTGGATATCATCACTCTTTACCCTAAGGCATTAACGTATTTCTTAACAGAAGCTAAGTGTACCTTCCCATCTCCTTTATGGGAAAGTCCATATTTTATTGACCAAAAATCTGGACAGCTGTAAAGTCCAGTACCACAGAAACAATTTCTCTGAAGTGAGTAATTAACTGCTCCAACCCCACCAGACATGACAGTTTTAAGCAGGGACCCAGTCCTAGGTTCAACCCCTCTACATAAACCAACTATGTCTCTTAAGTCATTCATTTCACTTGCTACTGATACAGACACCTGCGGGTAGACACTAGGTGTTATCCCAACACAGGTTCCTATCCATTTTCCACCCACCTCCTCCTTCGTAGGTTCTTCATAACAAAAAATAAATAAATAACACACATGTACCACTTCCTTGATCTTAACATATTGTAACATTTTGGCAACATTAGCATCTTTAACCTGCAGTATACCCCAGTCAATACTGTTAATAGATTTAGCTGCACCAATACAAGAAAAAATTCCCTTCAGCCTCATAGGCTTCTTCTTGCTTGCTTGGGAGTCTTCAACCCAAGCACAATATCACTAGGCACAGTCTTACTTAGGGTCTCACATTCAAGTTCTATACTTGCATCTCCGACCTCCAACAGGCAACATTCAAGGATCAAAGGCAACAAAGGAATATCCTGCTCAAACTGAGCCCATGAAAAATTTCTGACTCTTTATCCAAACTCTCAGGCAGGAACCTCTTGAGCACCTCGCAATGGTGCTCCACCTCTCTGCATAGTCGGTCGGTCTCCAGCCATTGCCCACTCATCCAGTGGATCATCCTCATCAGGGTCTCCACCTCCTAGGTGCTCGCACCTCCAGTCTGCCTCAACCTGCATCTCTTCGTAGTCTTCAGGCTTGGCCTTTCTCTGAGCTCCCAGGTCCAGTCCAGGCAGCAACTTCTTTCTGTCTGTCAGCCATGATTCTGGTCAGAACTCCAAAGACTTTCTTCTCCAGCAACTCCTGGTGCATTGATCCAACTGGGATATCTGGGCAATATCCACCAGAAAACGTCCCTCTTTGGCCAGTCCAGATGCTTCCACTGGAAGCAAGTTATCCCACTTCTCACACCAAGTCTGTGGAGGGGGTTGTTGGATAACAGATGGACCAGACACTGAACGTCAGGTTCAGCATGGGTTCAGGAAAAATCATAGCACCACATCTGCCCTTCTTCAATACACCGACTTTATCCACCAGGCCCTTGATCGGAAGCACTTAATGGAATCAGTGTACATTGATCTCACTAAGGCTTTCAATACGGTCAACCACACCCTACTTCATACGAACATACGAAATTTGCCAGCAGATAAAGGCCTAGAGGTCTATCAAGTCTGCTCGAATGTGCAGCTAGCACCCCTTATTCTGCAGCTGCCCTTCCCTTCCACCCTTCCCCTTCATGACTGCCTCATCACCATCGGTGCCTCCTCTGGAGCTGCATCCTGGTTTAAAAGTTACCCTGAAGGCAGATCCCAGCGGGTAAAAATTGGTGACAAACTGTCCACCAGTAAACCTGTCTGGTCAGGGGTCCCTCAAGGATCTATCCTAGGTCCATTACTGTTCAGCCTCTTCCTCAACTCTCTACCTCTTGCATGTCCCAGTGACCTTCTCCTATATGCAGATGATGCAGTATTATTCACCAGCCACCAGGGCCCCCAGGCATTAACCATTAGTCTACAAGATAAATTCTCTGCAGTTGAAAACTGGTTCTTGCGGCACAAACTGGTCCTGAACTATAAAAAAAACTGAACACCATGCTCTTTGCAAACCCTCACAACAGACATAGAACAGCATCACTTGATATTAGGAACAATCTCCGCACCCCACTAGAACAAGTGCAGACCATGAAGTACCTTGGCGTCACCCTTGACAGTGCCTTGTCCTTTTCAGAACACAGCAACATGGTTGTCAAAACAGTCAATATTGGGCTAGGGGTGTTATATAGGCATAAACACTGTATGCCAAAAGAGTCCCTCAGAATGGCAGTCACATGCTCCATCTTCTCAATAGTAGATTACGGTCTTATCATATATGGCGCTGCTACTGACACTGCACTACAAAGAATTCACTTAGCCCTAAATAAAGCCTGCAGGCTGGTCTCAGGCGCGCACAGTAGGACGCATACATGTGACCTCTACAGCATGACTCAGTGGCTCAACCTTAGTGACAGGATAAAGTACCACACTTTCCTATGGGAAAAAGATTAGCTTAGGCCCCCAAACTCCCAGCACTTAGCAACCGGATTGCCTGCTCTCGAACCACAAGAAATGGACCAAATCTTGCACACCAGGTCCCCTTTTGTCACACAAGTCAGGCCCAATGGTCCTTTAGTTATAGGTAGGGCCCCTACTTTTCTGTGCACAGTGGACCAAGTTCTTCGGCAAGACTACATTTGCCGTAGAGAACTTCATGGCACTGGTTTGAAATTTCTGCAGAAGTTCTGCGGCACTAACAAACTACCAGATCACAGTGTCAGCTTGTCATTCTGACTTCACTTTCATGGCAGTGGTTATACCAATCAGGATGGTGGAAAGCACAGTAACACTAGTTCAAAAAATAACAAGACTTATAAAAAGAATTTAATGCCTAAAAAAGCAAAACAAATGTCTCTCCCTTAAGGTCCTAGCCTATTGCATAAATGACATATGCGGAGGGGATCTTATGTGATAAATCAGGTATTTCTGTATGCATGCTATCTATCCCACTAATGAGGTTTCCACTGTCTATCACTTATATATTTGTATGTGCTTTCTACACCACTCATGAGGTTCCCACTGTGTATCACTTACTGTACATATTTATATGCAATCTGTAACATACATACAAATATATGTGTGTGTGTGTGTGTATATTTTTTTTTTTTTTAATTTCCATGAACTTGCATCCTCATTCATACAGGTCCCATTGGAAATGGAATAGAGGAGTTATTGCAAAACTCATTTTTCATGTCAACCTGTTTTCCCTGAAACACTGCGTAACACCATCAGGCCATGACATGCATATGAACCGATTGTGAGATAGTGCTCTCCGGCTCATCACAATGTGTCCACTATGTGACAGAAGACTGCACCATACCTTCCCGGGCCCGAGCAGTGATGTTTCTACCAATCCTATGCTGCCTAGCCAGCTCCCAGAGCTAATTTCTGAACCTGAGTTGCGGCATGGAAACACAGCATGCTACCCTCTGGCCCAATAGCTGTCCCTGCACACAACATTTCTCAATAACTTCTAGGTGATTCTATCAACCAATGACAATATGTAATCAATAACCCTGGCAAAAATGCGTACAGTGCAATTATTTATTTAACAGGTCTATTCTTTCAACAGGTCTACACATTATTATATTTCACTTTTCTGGGCATAATTACTTTATTTCTTAAAAATTTAGACAGGTAAATTCATTTTACCAGTTATTCATTTCAGATAGCGTCTCTATACCGTAAAGGCACAAATAGGTTTGTACAAAGTGAGGTATGGACTTAATAGGTCTGTGCTATTAACAAGGTTTTGTTTAAGTTGGCCCTAGTGCAACAATGTACGACTGAAAATTGTATTAGGCTGTAGTCAGGTTGAGCAAATATCACCATGCCTGATTTGCTGTGTCAAGTCTCTGGCAGTGGGAGCTGTGGTAGATAAGTGGCTGTTCATTTCTGTTGCAGAATGCAGCCATTTCATTAGCTAATGTATGTTATAGCAATTATAACATTGCATTCTGAACATATGGGGGGGTTTGGATATAAAAAGAGGGGAAGGGAACCAGATTCTGTGTATAAACAGAAATATTAATAAAAAATCACCAAGAAGAGTGAATTCTCACGCTGTAGAAGTTCTCTGATAGTTTGCAGTTCTGCAAAAATCCTCATGCCGCAGAATTGTAGGGCCTTGTTACAGGGCTCCCAGTTGGCTGAACGGTCCCTCCAGCAGGCACGGTTGATTCACCCACGCTGGGCCTCTTTAAACAACTCTTGAGATTGCACCTTATCTCCCACCGCCTCTGTGACTGCCCCCAACCCCCATATACCTCTAACTCTCCCCAACCACATTTATGATAGGTGCCCCCCCCACACCTCGTGGACTAAGCCTTACTTTAGGCGGACTAGCTCACACCATCAAAGACATTTCTTGTCTCCTCCAGCTGTCTGCCATTCCTGTATGGGGCAACATTATCTTTTTTTTAACTATTATGTGCAATATATGTTTCTGTTACTCAGTTTACTCAAGTAGCCTTTGCTCTGTATGACTACGATATACTAATCTGTCTACTGAAATTGTATTTATCCACATGATGATGTTTTTAGTAATCTGTTTGCCTATATCGTTACTTGTCGTTGTATGACGTGGAACCTACGCAAGAGAGTCTTCTGACTCATAGCTAACTGTAATCCAAGAATTAAAAAAAGAAATAAATAAATCTCTGTGTGATGTTTATTCAAAATACAAGCAATAACCTTCTGCAATGGCATATTTCTTCTTCAGTACACTAGTTTGCAGCAACAGACTACGAATGTCCTTTCTCAGCACTTAGCCAGCACCTACTGATACCGATCTCTGGTCTAACTAGCAGTTGAGATTCAGCCTCCACCCTCTATGCAGGCCTTGTTTGCTTGGGTGGTGGGGGCTCAAAAATTAAAAACCAACAAGCTAAAAACAAAGAACCTCAGTGCAGAAGCACTGAAACAAGGGATACCCCAAAGGGCATTGACAACAAGCCAAGTTTCAAGGAAATACAACATCACATACTTCACTAATGCAAAGCACCATGGGATATATGTAAATCACCGTGACATTTCAGACTTGCTCAACTTACAGCAACGTACATGCATTTTAAATAGCCCAACTAACTTACTTTCTATAATCGTCACCTAGTACTTTTAACCATTATCAAAAACACCTAGTGCCATGGTATTTTCAACATTTACAGGTTTCATAAACTTATACATCAAGGTACTTTATGACATAGTGCTATTACATACTAAATCCAACAACGATAAACACAGCCTGTTGTTCTATATCAGCTCGCAGGTCACAATAACCTCCCCGTACGAAGACCTAAGAGGGAAAAGGAAAATTAAAGAGGACACTGAAGCATAGTCAAGAAAGGGGAGGGGGGGTGCCCATAGGTGGGCAACCTTATGGACTAGAAATTGTAACAGATAGGTCAGGTTAAGAATAGAAAAACTGTTGCAACAGATTTAAGAAAAGTTCAGTCCTCAAGAGTGGCAGGAGCTCCCCGTCACAGTCTGCTCTCCAAGTCCGTTACCCAACTCCAAACGTACCTCCTGCCACCGAGACCGGTTGGACGGAGATGAGAGGGGGTGGAAAGAAGAGGAGGAGGAGGAGGAGGAGGGTAGTGGTACCCCATATAACCATATCCCAAGTATGGGGTGTAGCCCAGGAAGTAATGTCCCGCACCACTCCAATCTGGAAGAGAACCTGCAGAGGGATGGTCCAAGGATACCCCGAAGGGTAATGCAGGACAGTGCAGGGTCTCAGAGTCCCAACACCAGGGGGCCTCATGGTAGGTGAACCCAAGTAGGGCCTGCAGAAGTATAAACAGGCAGCAGGTCTGGTGTAGGAGGGGCCAGCATCATTGGAACTGGCACCACCGGGCCCGGCATCGGACAAGGGTCCAGCGTCGGGTAGGCTGGCATTGGGACCCAACGAAGGGGGACCTGGTCTGCCAAAGGGGCCAACGGCGGAGGCAGACGCAAGGGCCCTGGCACGAAAACAGTCGTTGGGGGGGGAGCGACCACAGAAGGTGAGCGGGGAGTAGACCCCGAGGTGTGTTCTACATCCAGGGGGACTGCACTATCTTCGCCCGGGGTAGCAGTCATAGAAGGACTGGCTACCAGCGAGGGAGAAGGGGGAAGAGGAGCAGTCTTCCCTGGGCTTGTCCAGGCATAGGGTGGGCTGCCATTAGGACCCAACAGGAGAGCCATGCCTGTGCGGTCATCGGAGGCGGCCGTCTGACCAGACGTAGCCAGGCGGGAGGGGGAGGGGCCCCCTGCTGACTTAACAGCTGAGGCCGCGCAGGTCCCAGAGGCTTGGGGAGTTGACTTATCGGTGGCTAGGTGGTCCCCAGAGGAGCCGGGGGTCCGCCTTAATGGCAAATGCAGTGTGGCCATTGGAGGAGCCAGCGGTCGCCTTACCCGCTGCGGAGGATTTCCTGGACTTACCTGAATCCCCTGCTGCCGACTGTTGCTTAGGCGGAAGCGGCAGGGGAGAGGCCTTGCTGGTAGAGGGCCTAGAGGACTCGGCCTGAGAACCATCCGCGAAGCGCTCCCGATCCTTATGTTTCTTCCTGCGGTCTTTTGAAGGAAATGGGGAAGAAAAAGAGGAATCACGAATGCATTCCATTTGTTTCTCTAGAGACACCAGCCGGGTCTTCAAGAGATGGGCCTCCAGAGCCTGCTGCCTCCTCTTCTGCGTGGCCTGGTTAAAGGGTTGGAAGTCCTGGCAGGCTGAGGCTGGATGGTCCGGGCCCAAACAGAGAACGCACTTCAAGTGGCCGTCTTTGTGTGGAATTTGCATGCCACAAGACTTACACTTCTTCTTTGGTGAAGATATAGAATAAGCAGAAAAGGGAGGTAGAAAATATTAACTACCGACGAAACTTTCACTGCGAACGCTAAGTAAGTCTACCGCAAGGCGACTGACATGAGGCGATGGCAGAAAAGAACTGGAGGGTGGGTGTGGGGACCACCCACTATATAGGGTCACGCTGACGTCGGTCATGTTAAGTTGCATGGGCGGTCTCCCCTCAGGTATTGCTGGAAAAGTCTGTCATGCAGCCCAGACACCAGGTGGCGCCAGTCCTATATGTGATGACCTACTGAAGGAACCATGTTGAAGTAAGATCTACACAATTTCCATGAACTGCTACACAAAACTGTTTATATACAGCAGTCACTAGCTACACGTCTGAGGTCACCTAAGAGTGGTTATACAGCCACTTTACACAAGGTTACCTGCAAAATCGCTACACATATTATTCCTACTGCTACTCAAATTAAGTTTTGCAACACTGCAATTGCTACGCATGGTGAGGGCTACTTAGTAACAGTTTGTTGCATTTGATTCAACTACCTTTTGTAGTCTTGTAATATATGGATAAGCCTCAATAACACTATATTTAAGTTACACAAAAATGTCTCAATAATACATCACTACTCTCAATAATACTATCCTGAAAAGTGATAATACTATTGTTTTTACTGATAATACTACAGTTCAAAGGTCATCTCCAACTGTAGAATTATCAATGAATCCATATATTACAAAAAAATAACAGAAAGATAGTAGTTATAAGCAGTAATATCTCGAGGTTTTGGGATTCTTTAGAACCTCTCGAGCTTCGCTCTCGAGGTTCCATGTCCCCAAAACCTCTTGATGGTATTGCTGCCTTGTAATACACAATTATCTATCTATTATTCTATTTATAAAATTTTTTGAACGATAAGTTGCTGGAGTTTGCATCTTTAGAAATCAGTTATCTCTTACGACGGAACTCACCAGTTAGAAGGCAACAGCAACTTTTTCCTGCGTCACTGGGATTCACTCTGCCACTGACAAGAGCATCCAACTGGGCACCCTGGGTCTGGCCCCACTCTATCTCTACCTCAACCCCCACGCTAACCTCTGTATGAGCATATCGAGATAGCTGTGGATTCATTATGTACAAAGTCTCCTGAGGTGTGGAGGAGAGCACACTGGCAATGTGTAAATTGTGCTTATGCCGCAACCACAGTGGAACAAGCCCTTAAATTCTAAGTCTTGAAACTGAGAAAAAAAAACTGCTCAGCGATTTAGGTTACTGCACTGAACAGATCCTCAAACATTTACGCAACCTGAGATTTTACTTTGGCTAGTAAGACTTGTGACTGGTGGCAAAAGGGGCAACCTAACAAAAACCTTACCACAGAGCCATTCAACAATTTAATTTCAGTTTCAATCAATCAATCAATCATCTTTATTTCACCAGGTGAAACACCATTGAGACAGACTCAACTGCAAGGAGGACCTGGGTAGGTCATAACAAAAACACATAAGCTAAATGTTGCTATAATACAATGAGTCAATAGTCCGTGCAGAGCAAATACGAGCTAGGCATAAATAACAGTGCATACAATGTGGCTAACAGTACAGTAGACTTCAAAAACTCTAATACAACATAGAGAGGGCAAGAACAAGTTTATAAGCAGTTCTCAAGATACACCTACAAATGTAACAGCAAGTCACAAGACAACTCATGCAGATAGAGGATAAGGAAAGACAAGATAGGCAAAAGAGGTCTGTGGTTTTATATAGTGCATTTCATAAACAACCCAAGACAGGGAGTAGGAGAGAACGTTGCTGCCGTTTTCAGCACACAGGAAGATTCAAAGAGCTCAGAAAGAGAGAGAATAGAGATAGAAAATAAAGAGGTTGAATACATGGAAGTTAAAGTACTTGCTCAGGGTGACAGAAAAAACCCTCATCTCCAGTTTCACAGAGCTGAGCTCAGCATAACTGGAGACACACAGGCCCAGAACTAATGGTCTCTTGGGCTGGGGCTACCCTACATGCTGCTTATGTATCTAGGCATTTTTCCTCTATCATTGACAGATCCCCATCTGGTTTACCCTCCCAAGCCCCAACACCCACCTTCTCTAGGTACTTACGCCGTCTTCCATCGCCAATGTCAGGCCATTCAGAGATCCCTTACCCCTCCAAAGATCTAGATCCGGTGAAAGTGGGCGCCGTGGTTAGTTAGTGCAGGGCCTGAGGGGGTAGACCCTAATCTAGTGCTGGTCGCAGGTTTCTTCCCCATTTTGCCTGTCCCTATCCCCAGGCAGCATGTACACTGTGTGTGTATGGGGGGGGGGGTGGTGGCGTCTTTTACGCATGCAGCATGTACACTGTGTGTGTGTGTGTGGGGGTCGTCTTGGACACATGCAGCATGTACACTGTGTGTGTGCGTGGGGGGGTGTCTTGGACACATGCAGCATGTACACTGTGTGTGTGTGTGTGTGGGGTGGTGTCTTGGACACATGCAGCATGTACACTGTGTGTGTGTGTGTGGGGGGCGTCTTGGACGCATGCAGCATGTACACTGTGTGGGGGCGCCTTGACGATGCAGCATGTACACTGTGTGTGTGTGTGTGGGGCGCCTTGGACGATGCAGCATGTACACTGTGTGTGTGGGGGCGCCTTGGACGATGCAGCATGTACACTGTGTGTGTGGAGGGGCGCCTGGACGTACGTACACTGTGTGTGTGTGGGGCGTCTTGGACGCATGCAGCATGTACACTGTGTGTGGGGGCGCCTTGGACGATGCAGCATGTACACTGTGTGTGTGTGGGGGTGTCTGGACGATGCAGCATGTACACTGTGTGTGTGCGGGGGGGGGGCATCTTGGACACATGCATCTTGCTCCTGCCAGGACAGCAAGTTCCCCAGCCCTGCCAATCAGAGCTGTCGCAGCACTGGAATATGCCATCTTCCTTCCCTTGGTTGGCACATGCTGCCAGAGGCAGCATGCTTTCCCTAGCCTGACCACCTGCTCCAGAGTTCATACCCTCACCCCAGTAACCAGCAGCATGCTTTCATTGGGCTACTAGGCAGACCATTCTTAAACTTTCCCCCATATTGCTTTTTCTTTCTTCAGAGCTCTGGGGTAGCTTCGCAGCCCTGTTCCTGCCTCCATGGACTGGCACCTGCCACCCAAGGAGTGGCTGGATACCCCATGGGTCCCCCTCCCCATGGTGGATACAGTGAGGGAGGGCTGTCCTCCCCCGAACACATAATCCAGTGCAGACCATCCCCAGGTGGCAGCATGAGTCTGCGGACAGGCAGACATTGCTTCATGTAACCCCAGTGTTCCTATTTCCATTCTCTGCCCCTCCCTCTGTAGCCAATATGAGCATGCAAGTGAGCCCTACCATTCTGTGCGGACTATAGCGTGCACTGCCACTAGGCCTCCACCAGGTAGCAGTCAGAGCCTGGGCAAACCAAACCACCCCACTGGAAGAGGAGAGCAGTCCTCTACACATTCGATCCTCTCCCTCCCCGGCTGATCCCTGATGACTCCACTCACGTCACTGATCCTGTGTCACCAGCATGGTGCAAGGTGTGGCGTCTAGCACCTCAACCCTCAGTGCCACCAGGCTGGCTCGATGGTAAAACTTTTAAACATTATTTGATTAGATACCAATTGTGTTTTCTGCCATACAAACTGTAACCACAAGGCCAAACTGCTTCCTTAGTAGCAATATTAGAACACTGTCCACCATGTACAGCTCTGCTTGCGCCACTTTCAAGCTGTGAAAGCTTTGGAACTCACTTTGGCTCAGAATTCATGCCACCCCTACCAATGAACTCTTCAAAACCAAACTTGGGAAATGTTTATTAATGGAAAATACCAGCTGCTGTGTCTAACCATACCTTAAGTTATGCATATTGGAGCCAAGAATCCCAGGACAGAGTACTACCTGGGTGGAGTCCGAGTATCTGCATCAGAAAAGGAGAAGGACCTGGGAGTGATTATCACTACTGACCTGAAGCACTCAGTGCAGTGCAAGAAAGCAGCAGCAAAGGCAAACAAGATGCTGGGATGCATAGCTAGAGGGATCAGTAGTAGGAGAGAGGAGGTTTTACTGCCCTTGTACAGGTCACTGGTAATGCCGCATCTAGAGTATGGAGTTCAGTACTGGTGCCCACACCTCACAAAGGACATTAACCTGCTGGAGAAGATCCAGAGGAGGGCTACAAAGATGATAGTGGGTCGGCAGGGTAAGACATACAAGGAGAGGTTGAGGGCACTGAACATGTACTCCCTGAAAGACAGGAGAGAGAGAGAGGACATGACTGGGACTTTCAAGTACTTGAAAGTGCTAGATAAGGTTGATAAGGAGAGTCTCTTTAAGCAGAGTGGCAACCATAACACAAGGGGGCACACTCTTAGGCTGGAGGGTGGGAGGTTTAGGAGGAAGGTCAGGAACACTTCTTCACAGAGAAGGTGGTGGACACTTGGAATGCGTTGCCGGAAGAGGTCATCTCGTTGAAGACAGTTGGCAGTTTTAAAACAGGCTGGGATAGGCATAGGGGGAAGGTAAGGTTCATGGGTAGGGAGAATGGGAGAAGTGGGGTGGGAGGGCAGGGACATTAGCTCAAGCTGTAGACCCTGCAATACGAGCAGACTTGATGAACCAAATAGCCTTCTTCTGCTGGCTTCTCCGTATGTTCATATAACCTGTTATTTTTTGTTATGTTCAGATGGTTTTCTAGACCTAAAGCTACATAAATTGGGTATACCCAGTATTGTATTATTGCCTTCTGTGTACTTATTAAAATAGGTATGCAACTGCTGTTTATTCATTGTTTCTTTTATGTAACTTTGCAACTGTTGTGACCCCTCTCCACTTGCTGCATGAATCTGTCATTTATACTGCGACTCATCCATTCCTTTTTCACCATATTAGAATCTTCCAAGTTGTGCCTGAAAACGGACCATTTCAGGTGTAGAAAATCACAAATGAGACTTTGCTATCTTTGGCTTTGGAAAATAAAGCAGAAATAACCGTGGGTGCAATCCAAAAGCAGAAGACAAAGTCCTAAGCAATCAGAAATACTGTAAAACATGTAACAGTTTCCTCTGGACAAACAGTACTGTCACATTGTATGCAGAACAAGCTACATCATGTGCAATCATGTGCTGTTTATAAGAATTCAGGAGGAAGTGTGGATGCCACATACTGCAACACACATGCACAGGGTTTGCTTTGGGACTGACTCTCAGTGATACAGTGTTCAAAATGGATGTTTTGCAGATACATTTTGGCTTGCCACTAAAAAATTTGGTTTAAGTGCAACCTCAAAATGATGCCATCTGGCAGCACACATTTGTAAAATGTGTTGCATTTAAATCACAGACAGCTTCAAAAGCCTCCCGTGCCCTGCCCAGTTATCCTAGCCTGCCCAGACTGAAGTGTACAGGATACTCTGCAGGGTTCCCACTTAACTTTGTTTTGTACAGGTGCAGCCGGGAAAGAGGCACCAAATGTGCAATGTGGCCCCCCACCCCCCACACACAAACACACACACACACCAAAGATCTGTACCGGCCCACGTTTTAAAAATCTTTAGGACACAAGGTATCCCCTGTAACTTTATGTACATAACATCATAGTAAAAACCTCCACACACCCATATCCTGTTAGTCAGAACTCACCCCTAAACCCCCCACTAATCTCAGCACCACCACCCTCCCTCACCCATCAGAGCCCCACCACCCTCCCAACCCATCTTAGTCCCACCACCCTCCCCAACCATCAGAGCCCCACACACCACCTTCACCCACCTATATCAGCCTCACCACCCTTCTCATCCATATCCTCTTTATCAGAAATTCACCCCAAACACTCCCCCACCCATCTTAGTCCCACCACCCACCCCACCCATATGCCCTATTCAGAAAGTTCCCCAACAGCCCTCCCCCACACATCTGTGCCCCAACACCCTCCCCACCATGCCCCCTTTATCACAAACACCCAATAACCCCTCCCTCCATCTCAGCCCCACCACCCTCCCCACCCATGTCCCTTTAGTCATATGTACATTACTTCCACAAGTTATAGCAAAAAAAAAAAAAATGATCCAACGCAGCACGCCACCAGTCCTATCGTAACAGTCTCACTGCTGGGTCCGAATGCCAGCAATCTCTCCTACTAGTGCTTTGTGATATCCGGTACAGGACAGACTGCCAGCATTCAGGCCCAGCAGTGAGACTGCTACAATAAGATTGGTAGCGCACTGAACTGGACCTTTTTTTTTCTTTGCCATTTCTTGCAGAACTAACTTGTTGTGTGGGAGTTTCTGATCAAGGGGGCATTGGTGGGGAGGACAGTGGGGCTGAGATGGGCGACAGCGCTAGGGGTTTTAAAACATGGGTCAAATTAGACCCACTGGTGTAAAAACTGTGGGTTAAAATGAGAAACAAATGGGTCAAAACCTAATCACAAGTACAAATTTCACCAGTACAAAAGCTTAAATTTGTCAAGTAAAAATACTTTTCAATTGTTTACGTTTCCATCTTTCAGCTATTGTTGTAGACAGGTGTACCACTCTGGACCCACTGTCATGTAGAAAGTGAGTCATTTCTGGGCAAGCTGCAACTTTTTCCCTTTTTGCCCTACCTAGCGCTGTCCCTGGATGGGAGTTTTTTTTTTTTCTTTAGTAGCTTGAATGGAAAAGTCAGGGTTGAGTCATACGGGCCTGATGCAGTTCCCCAGGCCACTATATAATGTTAAGACTCCATCCTGCTCCAGGAAAACAAATTTATAGGTTTGAAATTCTCTATCTGAGACTGATAGGACATAACCTCCATTTTTTTAATTTTTTCCCCCATTACGGTTTATAATCCCAACTACCCAGCCACAGCCCCATCAGTCAGGTGATCGACCAGTCCAATCTCCATCACAGACCCGGGAAACTCTTTACAACCTTGTGGGAACCCCCCTCCTATAATAGAACCTTCTGGGTTCAGTGGCAGGATCCTCCTTGTGCTGTCCAGGCAGTGCATGGCCTTGGCATGCCTGCTGCATCCTAGCAGGCCGCGAGTTTTTCAGATATTCTCCCTTACCCTATGACTACAGTGTAATGTGCTCCCAGCTAAATAAGGAAGGGACACGTGTGAGAGCACACCGTGCATCCTTCCCAATCTGCTGAGCCCGTTCTAAAGCTCCATCTGAGAAACCACAGTCGTCGCCTTCACGGCAGGCAGCAGACACCGTCCCCCACCTGGGGAAGAGCATCCTCTGAGATGCGCAAGCCTCCTTCCTTGGCCAGCCCTCAATGTCCCGGGCTCGGTCTTGAGCCCTGGTCACCGGCATCGCGGGTACATAATCCCAACTGTGACATCAGAATGTGAAATGGACTGTGATGACACAGGGGGAAGGATTAACCAATCAGCTACTGAACAGCATCTGGGCAAAATGAATGGTAAAGGCCAAGCGTTCCGTTTTCACACATATAGCCTTATTAATGAGAAAAACAACAGCTTGAAATGTCACCTTTTTTTGGCACACTGGGAAAATGCAGTCTGATAATGGCAACAGTTGTTTTAATTTATTATGTTTTTATTTTACTGGCAACCGGAGCCCCCCATTTGTTAGTTGGCAAAAAAAGTCACCATTTGGCCTTTTAATATATTTCTGACAATCTGATTCATAGAATTGGTAAATTTTATTGCTCTCTGATGTTTTTAAAATGGCTTTTATAACCAATTTTATAATTAAATGACTCAAGTCATTAAAGATGGCCACCACTAGCAATATTTAAAAATCCTTCCCTCAAGGTGACGTTTGGACTTACATACTGGATTCATACTACCGATGTATTAGGTGGATGCTGGCACACATTTCTGATGATAAAGAGCACAACACCACACTAAGAGATCTACTATATTAATAGTGGGTGTGGCCAGAGAATGAGGACTTTACTAAAAAAAAAAACTATATGATGAAATATTTTTCAGCTACAGATGGAGTTGCCATTCATACTGTTTACTACTGCAAGAGTGCAGGTATTATTCATCAGGGTTGAAGAGCCACCAGCCAGCAGGGCTAGCTTCTGGGAAAATCCAACAGGCATACAAAAATGGCAGTAGCTTGTTCGGTGCATTTATAAAACTGTTACTCCCTTCGAAGGAAGACAGCAGGGCTAAGTAAAGGAAAATGCTGGTGGGCCAACACAATTCTGACTAGCATCAGACCAGTGCCTATTACACACACATACACTTTTTTCTTTTCTGGTGCACTGCTATTCTGAAACCTGCTGATTCCCCAGGGAAGCTTCAGAGTACCAAAACCAAGTTCTAAAGGAAGAGTACTTTAGGAGTTGCAATGACGACGTGGGGTCAAAAATACTAGATGATTTTAATACACTGCATGAAAAGCCCCTTAAAAATATTTTATTTAGAGCTAGCCCGGTGACTCTGCGCTACAACTACCGCCTGTCACACTGGTGACCCAGGTTCCGGAAAGAACTTGGGTCACATGAGGCCGGCCAGAGAGAGAGAGAGAGAGAGAGAGACAATGGAGTGTCCCAATAACTACTCTCCTCTCTCGGGGAAAGGGGACATGCCACACTGCTACTTGCATGCCAACTGGCATATGCCAGACTGCAGCACAACGGCTGCATCTACTCTGAGAGGACTCACCTTCGGAAAATGATAGGTTTGCATGTCTCCGCATGCAAGTGCGGCCAGTCACATCACTTTCAGCATGCCTAGGGGAACAAGTGGAGTAACAATCCCTGACTGGCAAGATGGTATTTTGGCACACTGCAGGGCCCCGCACTACTGACTAAGTGCCTGTTGGAGGCAATATAGAGCAGTGGGTTAAAGCTCTGAGCTGCAGATCTGAAAACCTGGGTTTGAATCCCACAGCCACCTAAGTGCATACTGCGTGATCCCGAGTAAGCCACTTAACCTCGTTGTGCTCCCAGGTCGTATCTGGAAACAAGCTTCGGCTTAGTGTGCTACTCCTGGTTAAACAGTGGTCCCTTTCCAGTTACGGGGCTATCCGGACTGTGCTCTTGAGGGGTCTGACCAGTCTTCACTGCCCTACCCCAACAGCAATCCATGGGGGTGGGGCTTCGCCAGAGGGAAGGAAGTCCTAGAAAGAATGGGGGGACGGGGCTGGGAGGCCCAAACAGATGGGAGCCAGCCAGGTAGAGGAGAATAAACACCTTGATTTAAAAAATAATTTGTACAAGTTTTGCCTAAAAAAGTTTCTAGTTATTCAGCTAAAATGTCTGTTAAGTCTAGAGAGGGGATCAGATCTCATAGATATGAGGCTTCTCAAGATAGCATACTATATTATGGCCTACCCCTGGAGTACTTTGATTATCTTGGTGTACTGGAGATTTTCCCAAATTGCGGAAGCAGGCGATTGTGGGTCTCAGTATTAAAGAGCGCTGGTTTTATCATGGCCACCAATGACTTGTCAAGTTGCTCCGCTTTGTTGTATGCCGACAACACTATCCTGTTATCCAGGGGCAAAACCAGAGTGCCCTTAACTTGAACATGCAGAAGGCTATTTTAGAGGTTCAGCATTGTCCAAGTAACAATAAACTGGCACTCAGTGTAAAAAAGAAAAACCGAGAGCACGGTCTTAAGAGATTTTTTAGGGGTGATACCGGCAAGCTGCCCCTGGAGACTAGAAAAGCTGATTCTCAGCCGAACAAAGACCATAGGAAGCTACAGATATTTGGGTTGGGCCATGGATGGCTCACTCAGTTTCTCATTTCGTACTAACAACATTTTAAAAGCAGACAATGTAAGACTATCAATGTTCTTTAAAGTCAAGAGCGGTTTCTCGGAAGAGACACGAATCCTGACCGCTGAAACCATGGTACGTTCACCTATCGACTATGGGTCAGTGCTATACAATTGGCTAGTAAGCTCAATCTGAACAGGGTGCAAGTACTATATAGTACAAGAAAACAGAAGACAGAGAAAAATAATTGCCTTAACTGGGATTTCAACCCACGCCACCCAGAATACCATTTGAGCTGTGCTACCTGCTGGGGCACCAAGGCAACTGGAAACCTAAGACTCACCAAATGACCTTACTACTTCTCTAATGCATGACCTGGAGCTGCACAGATAATTACACTTTCTGTTTTTGTTTTTTTATTTACATTTTTGGTTTTCTCCCCGATCCCAGCAGACATGGCCGTGCACGCGCATGGAGGGGCACACACATACGTCGAGTACCAGCTTGGCCCCTTCCGCCCCACCCCGTGGCTGTTGCTGGGCTCCCCACTGCCTGAACTGCCACCAGTCCTCCACCAGGTGGCAGCTAAGGGCCGGAGAACCCCCTCATCCTTTCCCGGGTAAAGAGAGCCACCTTGCAGCGGCTCAGTCCCGCTCCTCACCCTCCCTCCCCCCGACAACCCCCGACAACCCAGGCTCATTCCCGAACCGGGTCATTGGTGTGGCGTCCAGCGCCTCAACCCTCAGCGCCACCGGGCAGGCTTGATAATTACATTTTTATTCACAAAGTTGCTGTGTTCACATATATAGAACCCAAATAAACAGAAGAGAACACAAAATAAGTGCATAAATCAAATCAAATCAATCTTTATTTATATAGCACCTTTCAATATCAAGTCGCTGTACAAAATATAGCCACAATATACAAATTACAATAATATAAATTTAAAATTCAGTCTGGGAACACCTGAGAAAATAAATAAGTTTTCAACATAGATTTAAAACTGCTGAGGGTCAGGCATTCCCTTAACTGATGAGGTAGAGAATTTCCCAGGGTCGGTGCTGCAAAAGAAAAAGCACAAGGCTCCAGATGTTTTTAGATGAACCCTGGGAATCTCTAGCAAAATCTCTCACTGGCGGATCAGAGAGGACGACTGGGGGTATAGGGAACCAGGAGATCTTTCAGGTAGTCGGGTCCCTGGTCGTGTAGGGCTTTAAAGGTAAGCAAACCTACCTTATAGGTGATCTGCCACTGAACTGGCAGCCAATGCAGTCCACGCAGCACAGGCATTATGTGACTGGATTGAGAGGTACCATTCAACAGCCTGGCCGCAGCATTCTGCACTAACTGCAAGCAGCGGATATCAACCCCAGACAGCCCTAGGTAAAGGGCATTGCTTTAGTCAAGACGGCTGGTAATGAAGGCATGAACCAATATTGGAATGTCACCCAGAGGAACCAGGTGTTTCACCTAGGCGATAGTCCTCAGATGATAAAATGAGGACTTAACCACATCTAACACCTAAGCACAAGCAGGGGTTCGGACCCAGGACACCAGGAATACCATTCCAGTTGCGTTACCAGCTGCGCCACCAAGGCAACTTGAAACCTGGAACTCCATGAAGCACCTTACTCTTTCTCCAATACACAACATGGTGCTGCACAGATAAACAGATTGTCTTATAACATGGGGTAGAAAAAGTCTGGTACAGAGCCATCAGGTGAGCACTGATTAATTAAGTAATATACCACAAAAGGGGGTGGTTTCATGCTAGGATTTACAATGCTTGGTGTGTTTGGTCACAAGGCTGCAGGCCAAGTGAGCAAAACATACCAGGCGTTGTAAATCCTAGCATGAACCACACTCTGTTGTGGTATACTGCGATTACACAATGTCTCTTCATTTATTTATTCCAGAAACAATTGTAAATGCAAACTTATTTTATTTTAATTGTTTTTCCTCTTTTACTGTTCCACCAGAGAAGTAGTCCTTTGTTACTGGGGCTGTGCTGAAACTGCGCATGTGCAGTATTGGTTTGTGGTTCCCGCTCTGTGCATTTTTTGGGGCCAGGTAATATTTCAATTTGTATCCTTAGTTCTGTTTTTAACTGTGTGGTGGCTCTGTTTTTTAAATGCTTACATTTATTCTGCTAGACTTCTGGTACAATGTTAGGAATCGATGAGTCTGTGGTGAGGACGTACATATACCGTTGTCATGAGTGAGTGGCAGCAGGCTGGCTCCATGTCTCGGTAGATTGGACATCATGGAACTTTAAAGGCAACAAGCTTTTTTTCTGTGTCTCAACAGGAGTCGAGTGGAGCGAGTGGTTTATGGTTGGGGAAGGTGGTGATTAAGTGGGCAAGAGAGTGAAACCGGAAGAGCGAGGAAAATCTTTCAGAGGTAAGTCGTGTGGAGACATCACTTTATTGGGTTCGCTGTCCGTTGCCATGTTTGGCAGTCATGAGCTTCTTGAGGTCGGAGTGATTTGGGGGAAAGTTTCTGACGTGGCTCACTGGTCAGTTGGTACTTCTTTCCGTTGGTACTGTTCAGGATTTACAACAGGGGAGAAGTGCCAACCGACCAATGAGAAAACACCTTTCTTGTTGCCCATTGTGTAATCCACGATATACACACAGAAAGTGGTGAAGCATCCACCCTGAGTGATCAGTGAGTGGACCAGATCTCGTTATTGTGCCAGAAACTGCAGTCTGAGTGGAAGACATTGCAATCCTCGCTAAGACAGCAAAAGAGCACTCAATTTCCCTATATATATGCTTATCGTACCCACCCACCCCGCGGATCTTGTAATTTTCCTTGCACCACTGTAGGAGTCCTGCCAGTGTACCTCATCCGAGAGAGAGGGAGGGAGAGACACACAATACAGAGACAAGGGCAGTGTGGCACCTGGTGCAGAGAACAGTAGGAGATCCGCAGGTCGGGTAGTCCCATAAAGTTGTTAAAATTTTTCCTGCTTGTCTGTGCTCCTGCTCCTGCTTCTCTACTGTGCCCCACCCCCACCCCCCGGGCAGACGCTCACCTCCCACACCGATCCCGAGGTGCTGCACAAGTTTTCACCGCAATGTGTTTGTGTGTGTGTCTCTCTTTCTCTGTTTCCCTGTACATGCTTATTGTACCCACCCACCTGCCTTGTAATTTTCCCCACACCACTGTAGGAGTGCTGGCAGTGTACCTCATCCTAGAGAGAGGGAGAGAGACGCACACAATACAGAGACAAGGGCAGTGTGGCACCTGGTGCAGAGAACAGTAGGAGATCTGCAGGGTGGGTGGTCCTGTAAAGTTGTTAAAATTCTTCCTGACTGACTGTGTTCCTGCTTCTCCTCCGAACCACCCACCCTCTGCAGATGCTCACCTCCTGCACTGATCCAAAGCTGCTGCACAGTTTTCACCACAATGTGTTTGTGTCTCTCTCTCCCTCGGCACAGTGGCTGTGAGTGTGTGTACAGAGAGAGAGAGACCGACCTCTGGCACCCCCCCACCCCGGAAGATGTCCATGCACTGTGCTCTCTATCGGAGTATCTCTGTCCTGTGTCTTTCCGAGCTGCAAGTAGCTGTGTAGTGAGAGAGGGCAAGCAAGTGGTAGCAATAAGCTGCAGTCTCCGGTGTGCAATCACCGTAGTGGCGATGGAATGTAGCAAGTCAGTGACAGCAGGTTGGAGATATGAATGCAAGTGTGTGTGACATCCCTCCGACCCACTGTAAGTGTGTGACCTATCTGCGGATGTGCACCTGCAGGCTGCCATGTGCTGTAACGTCCTGCACTCTTCTGTGTGTAGCTTCCGTTGATCCATCAGACACACATCGGCAGCACCGCACCACACTGCAAACAGGAAGAGAGACACTGAGACAGCACAGTTGGGAAAGGCACAATAGTGATGAAGGGCAGTACTTCACGTCACCTGGCACAGGGCCACAGAGTTGTGGCATTAAGTAGAAATGGTACTGACAAAGTACAGTACCATTGGAGAACGGACAGTTAGTGTCAGTGACTTGTCTGTTCAGTGCTTAAAAGTACATGTTGACTCTCGTTTTGTGTGTTCTGTGGGCAAAACAGCATGGCAGTAGTCATCTGTGTGTTCTCTGTGCATGTTGTTTAAACACAATTGCTGGAGTGGGAACGGGCTATGTCTGTGTCAGGAGAGAACACAGTAGAATTGAGCACGTCAGCAGAATATTCAACGGTGGAAAAGTCACAGGCACAGTTCTGTTATAAAAACAAATGGCAGAAATTCATTAATAGTACATTTGTACCATCTGTGTGTTCATAACAACATAAGTGTGGCATGCATTATATGTGGAAGACTACTTTGACAGGTGGCAGGATACAGTACCATATCATGATTTTAAACAGTAAAGAGTTTCTCTCAGTTATATTCCTGTTGTTGTAGACCACGTGATACAAGCGCAATAACCCACTCCAGGGTATGTGGTTATTGGGAAATAATTAATGGCTTCCATTTTTTTCAATGTAAAAATCCGTGTGTTAAATACCGTAACACCGCATTCACGCGCTCTCTTCCCCTACGAATACGCTCGAGACACTGAACAAACACAGCTCGAGCTTAAAACACTCTGTTTCTCTTCACACACTACTGACCACAAAAATCTCGGGCTGCTTCTTCAGCGGGTCGGGAGGCGGGAGGCATTCTCACAGTGAGAGGGAGTAAAACGGAAGTTGGCAATGCGAGGGACAGCCTGAGGGCCTTACACGGCCAACAGCCATATGGGCGCGATGTGGCTCTTCAGTGCTGCAAATGGGGGACCCAGTTTAAACTAAACCTCTAAAAGAAAAAAAAGTCACCCTTCAATTATAAATAAAATATGGGGTGCAGTGTGTTTTACTGGAATTTACAAACTCCCTCGTTGTTAGATAGCTAATAAACCACCTCGGGCTTCGCCCTCGGGGTTTATATGCTATCCAAAAGCTCAGGAGTGTGTAAATTCTCGTAACACATTGCACCCCATACTTTATCCTATATTTAATCAACACCCTGGGTGCTGTGAGGACACTCAGCCTGTGGCCACATGACTCAACACATCCGGGGTGTTGATTAGTCCCCAATAACCGCACACACTGTCGTAGGTTATTGATTACATATGTCATCACAGCCTTGTGAATGAAAATACTACACAAGAACTAGTGACCCCTTTATCACACTGATAATCAGTGTGATCAAACACCGTAATGACGAGGTATGATGTCATACCCAGTAACTGCAGCATCTGGAGCACTCACGCATCACTTTCCCTGTTGGGAAAACTGATTTTTGTGCTCATGTCCCTGCACAAGTTATTGTTATAAAAAATAAAATGAAAACACATTTGCAACTGTGTGCTTATGAAGTTTCTTTTTTTCCCTTTTACAACACACCCTCCGTGTGTGATGACTACATAAACCTCTCAAACTTGGCTCTCAAGGTTTATCGGTCATCACAACCTTGGGTGTGTAATAAAAAAACTTCATAAAGTTCATGACACACAGTCGCCTGTGCATTATTCTCTATATGATACAGCTGGTGGATTTATTTGTAACACTGGACAAAAAACACACCATTGTGATTTAGTCACTTGGGGTGGCTTCCACTGGAAGCCCTGGCTCAACTGTTTGCCCTTATAAATCAGTGGAAAATATTAAAAACTGTGAGGTGATGGAACAGGGAGAGAGATTCCTGGAATCAACTGTCTGCAGAACAGCATGCCAAGAGTTGTTAAAAAGCTGATCCAATCAGCAGTAGGACAAAGGTCCTTTAGTTATTTGGCAATAAAATGTTGGCATTTATGCCCAGAGGCAGTTCTAGAGAGTTGTGTATACTGTTCTTTTAAGTACAAGCTGAAGCTTTATTTGTCAGATAAGTTTAAATGTGATGGCTTCTGATGTTTTTTAAAAGGGGAAAAGAGAGAGAGAGCGAGACGGACAGACAGGTAGCTTCCAGGCGTGGCCTCGGGGAGGTGAAACAGCAACCAAATATCACATTAAAAATAGTAATAATAAATAAGAGCAAACAAAACTTGACATCAGTTCAGCCTGGACAGCCTATGCCTCCTTGATTGTGAGCTCCCCCTTCTTTTACATGTAGGGGCATGGACTTCCAAACTATGGCCCTCAGAAAGCACAGCTTATGGCCCCATCCACACTACACTGCTCAGACCCCATAATGGATAAAAACCGTCACAACCTGGGAGCGGTGCAGTGTGTCCACACTGTTGCGGTGTCCGTTACGGGACCGGCACCACCAGTCCACACTTCGGGAGCCGGGTGACCATTACGGCTGCACTCGATCCCACAATGCAGCTCTCGTGCGGCTAGAGACCGTGCCACACATCCACACTACGCTTGGTAACGTTACTAAGGCGTAACCAGTTTCATAACCGTTGTTGAAACCACTTCATATGTGGTTTCAACAATGGTAACGAAAATGCTTTCTGTAACGTTACAGGTATAAACGCATACCGTTGCGGTAACGGTTTGGGCACTCTAACGTTACAGAGGCGTAGTGTGGACAGGGCCTTAGTCTGACACAGAATGTCAGAATGCAAAAGGCTCTGGCTGGCCATGCGAGCCTGAGCGCTCAAAGGTAGATGACTGCGACACTGTTCTGGGGGCCTGGGTTCAAACCCAGTCAGGTCTCATTCTTTCCATCTTGTTCCAGTTAGTCTTTCAAATACTTAGTAGTGGACAATGCCTCACCATTAATAAATTGCTGTAGGATCAGTTCACGAGTGTTGGCTGTTTAAAACAGCATTTATTAGTCTGCAAAAAAAAAATGCAATTGTATTTATCTGAATTTTGTTAAAGAAAAAACACCCCTGAATGAAAGAACCACACCACCCAACAGATAAATCCCCTGATTAGGGGTTTCAGTTAACAATTTTTGATTACCTTTTGGTACCTTTATTTCTGCTTGTAAAAATCCCTATATGTAAACAATGGCCACACTGCGTGGCTCCATTTCAGGTGCAAGTGTGACTCACCTGTATACACTCAGTGCAAGTGAGCCGTGCTCACACTTGAAATGGCGCCACACAGCGTGACCATTCTTTACATATAGGGTTGTTGGTTTTTTGTTTACAAGAAGAAATAAGATGCCAAAAGGTAATTAAAAAATGATTTGTTTTTATACCTGAAACCCTGATCAAGGATTTGTTTATCCGTCGGGTGGTGGAGTTCGTTTGGGATTGTAACATGGCAACTTTTCTTCTGCCTGCTCGGTAGCCAGCCACCTAGTGCAATCCCTAACCGAGTAGTATCTGAAACAGTTACCTCCCACTATCACCAGCCCAGTACATTTCAATTACTTTGGTCCTGGAAGCAACACTCCAAATCCTGGTGTTCCCGATACTAAAAGTCCCTAAGAAGTACCTGAGGATAATCCCCCCCCCCCCCGATGTCGGCTGGAGGACAATTGTAAAAAGTCCCTCAGGATGTTACATGCCTGCTAAAGTTGTTCGTAGCCAAACTCGCTGGGTTTTGTTTGCAATTGGCAATGTTACAGCGGAGTACGTAAATCACCGATCCCAGAAGGCAGTGCTCCGCAAATACCTAGAAAATGAACAAATGATGAGGACTTCCGCAATTGTACAACTAGCTGTTACAAAACTAATAATATAGCGTTTATTACCGTGTGATACTCTCATAGATTTCCTATGTTTTACTGGTACGGCACTATGTAGCACGCACAATAGTTCCATCTGTGAAAACCAAGTGCACGAACTGAGATCAGCAGCAACATACAGGCCTGTCTTTATTTCAAAACACAATTCTGTGAAATCAATTTCTGTAGTGCTTGCCATGTTATAAGTGCATTAATGCATGACAGAGGAGGGCTCTACTAGGGAATTAATGCCCGGTTGGTGGCTGGAGGCACCCCAACCGGGCATTAATTCCCTAGTAGAGCCCTCCTCTGTTGTGCATTAATGCTTGCATGTTTTTCAGGGACGACCGGGAGTTCAATACAAACGGATAATATTGCACAGATATAGTCAAACATTCCAGGGTACACAATTTAATTACATACAGAGACAACATACATTTACAAGTTTTACTTACAAGGTTACAGTTATTAGACGTGACAAGTATAAGTATTGCAACACTGTTCAAGAGTCAGAGGAGGACATTCATTCTACGTGTAGCAAAGCTCGACAACCTTGGGTACAGCCAGGAATACCAGCAGCGGTTGCACTTACACTGGCAATCCCTAGAAATAGGCCTTAAAGAGCAGGTTCCTACTGTGCCCTAGTCCGTTCGATTCCTTATCTGACTGGAATCAAGCTACTGACTTTTGGCATAAAACGTCCATCAGTTTGCAAAGTTATATCCCTCGTAAAGGGGAGGGAGGGTGGGCAGAGGGTAACTGTGAAAAGGCAGAGATACTAAACAAATATTTTTGCTCAGTATTTACAAAGAAAGAGGGGGAGGTACCTAAAACAAACAGTAGAAACACTCTGGATACAGAAGTTGATACCAGCCCATTTACAGAAGAAAAAGTTCTGAAAGAGCTCTTAAAACTGAAGGTGGACAAAGCAATGGGGCCTGATGGAATTCATCCCAGAATTCTAAAAGAACTAAGGATAGAACTAGTGACACCACTGACTACCCTCTTTAACAAATCATGGGAGGATGGGGTGGTACCTGAGGACTGGAGGAGGGCAGATGCGATTCCCCTTCACAAAAGTGGGAGCAAGGCAGAAGCAGGAAACTACAGACCTGTTAGTTTAACCTCAGTGGTAGGGAAAATGATGGAATCACTTCTGAAGGAAAGAATTGTTGAGTATCTAGAGGCCAGAGGGCACAGGACCCAAGGCAGCATGGATTCACAGCGGGAAGGTCATGCCAGACAAATCTGATAGATTTCTTTGACTGGGTGACCAAAGTAGTAGATCAGGGAGGGGCTGTGGACATGGCCTACCCTAGACTTTACAAGGCATTGACACAGTCCCACAAAGATTAATATAAGTTAGCCAGCCTGGGAGTGGGTCCCAAGATGACAGCCTGGGTAAAGAATTGCCTGGAGAATAGGACACAGAGAGTAATAGTAAATGGAGTCCACTCTGAAGAAAGTGGGGTTACTAGAAGGTACCATGAGGGTTAAGTATTAGACTGATCCTCTTCAATGTCTTTTATGTTTACATTGCAGAGGGACTGGAAGGAAAAGTATGTCTCTTTGCAGATGACACAAAGATCTGCAACAGAGTTGATGCACAAGGTGGGGTGGAAAGGATGAGAAGGGACTTGGCAAGGTTAGAGGAATGGTCAAATGTATGGCAGCTTAGATTCAATGCTAAGAAGTGCAAGGTAATGCACCTGGGAAACAAAAACCCAGGGGAAGAGTACACAATGGGGGGTGAGATACTAACAACAACAAAAATGGAAAGGGACCTGGGGGTAGTCATATCAGATGACCTAAAGGTGGGCAAGCAATGTGAGAGGGCAGTAAGGAGGGCTGGGAGGGATACTGGGATGCATAGGGAGAGGCATCACCAGCAGAAAACAAGAGTTATTATCCCTCTGTACAGACAGCTGGTGAGACCACATCTGAGTATCAGTGCAGTTCTGGAGACCCAATCAAGAAAGACATAGACAGGATGGAAGCTGTCCAGAGGAGGGGAATTAAAATGGTGCAGAGTCTGCACCGGAAGACATATGAAGTGAGACTTAAGGAGCTTAATATGTATAGCCTCGAGGAAAGGAGGGAGAGGGGGACATGATAGAAACTTTCAAGTACCTCAAGGGAATCAACAAAGTCCAAGAGGGTAGCATCTTTCAAAAAAAGAGGTGTTCAAGAACAAGGGGGCACAATTTGAAGATAGAAGGGGTGGCTCAGAGGTAATTTAAGGAAGTATTTTTTCACAGAGAGGGTTGTGGATGCATGGAACAGCCTTCCAGAGGAGGTTGTGGAGTCAAAAACAGCGGTAGAATTCAAGCATGCATGGGACAGTCATAAGGCAATTCTAGGGGTTGGGGGTAGGAAGAAGTAGGCTGTTGGTTAACTAGGATCTGCAGCTTATCCATCAGGTAGGGAAATGGGCAGACTGGGTGGGCCAAGCGGTCCTTATCTGCCGTCAAATTCTATGTTTCTATGTAACTTTGGAAATCATAATGCTGCCGAAAAAATAGACCAACTTCCCAGCTAGAAAAACACGCCCCTACGTTGGCCCACGCAGCACTGTTTTGTGATGTCACAAAACGAAAGCTGCGTCAGTGCACCCCGTTCAGTTCTATGGAGCTGGTATTTTCTAATATATTTATACCCTTTAGTTTTGGGATTTGGGGATTTTTTTTTTTATATCAAAGCAATCGACTAATAGGGCCATCTGCTTTAGAGTCAGCCTGAACTTCTCCATGCACCCAGTGGGTTCTACCTCATCGTTTGAATGCATGGCTGTGCGTGGGGATCCAGGTGCAGCTTGCAGGATTCTTCATGTGTACTGGCCCACCGGACATGAGGGAGAATTCCTGCAGGAAGTTGCGGACTTCGTCACCAACAGGGTGTTGGAGTCGCTCAGATGGTTGATTCTGGGTGACTAACACTTGGGTCAATGACAAACTCTCGCATTTTGGTCAAGACTTCCTCTACTTAATGATATCTCTGCACCTCACACAAGTTTTTGCTCTGCGACTAATCACCATGGCCATGCCTTGGACTTGGTATTCTCACTGGGGCTTGAGGTCACGGACCTCAGGATTGATCCGGTCGTGTGGTCGGATCCCTGCACGGTGAAGTTCTGGTTTGGCCCCCAATAGCCCCTCCACTGCTGAGATGGTCTGCTATCGCCCTTTGAGGAGGTTGTCCCCAGAGGAACTACTGGCAGTAGTGGATTTTTCTGGTGCATGTACTGCATGTGCGGTTAGCATGAGCGAGGCGGTGACAGCCTATAATAGTGCTGTTTCCAATGCGCTCAATGTCATCGCACCCATCTGTTTACGACCCAGGTCTTCTCGCTTGAGACACCCCCCATGGTTTGACGGGGCTCTTAAGGTGATGAAGACCATGGGTCAGAAGTTGAAGCATTGCTTTCGGAGGACCAGGGCCAAGGAGGATAAACTGGCTTTGAGAATTCACTATGGTGAATATCAAAGGGCAATCAACCTTAAGAAGGCAGAGTTCCTGTCCAGGGAGACTGCTGCAAGGAGGAGGAACTGACTAGCTCAGTTTTTGTGGACTGTGGACAGGCTGCTTAATCCTGCCTGTCTGCAGCCGAAAAGAGCACTGTGTGAGGACTATGCTCACTTTTTCTCTGACAGGATGTCCTCTATCCGGTCCAGGATCTCCCCAGTGTGGCAAGATTAGCCCCACAGTGGTGGGCCTTGTGTGGGCAGTAGCATTCCGAATGTTTGGGGGAGGTTTTGGCTGATGGGGTGGCGGAGGTCGTTGAGGTAATCTCGAAGTTGCAGCCCACCTTTTGTGACCTGGACCCAACCCAACTAGTCTCCTAGTGGCATGTGCCAAGTCCGTTGGTCCAGTGTTTGCTGAGATGATCCAGTGTTCGCACTCAGAGGAATTCTTCCCTGATGCCTCAAAGGAGACACTGGTGAGGCCCCTTCTGAAGAAATCGTCTCTTGACCCCGATGTCCTGACAGGGCTAGAAATAATTTTTTTTAGATGCCTGTCCGAGGGACAGCTGGAATGTAAATTGTGCCTGTCCAGCTAAGTTTTACCTGTCCACACTGCTGTGATGCAAATTTTGAACTTAAAACATAAAATGAACTGTAAAGTGCAATTAGAGAAAACTGTTGCTTTTGGGGGGGTTACTTTTCAAGGTAAAACAGTGACCGAGTCTAGTCTAGACTATTTCTGAATCAGAACTTGAATCTCTGCAGCCGTATGGTCTCACATGAGGTCTTCTCTTTTGTTTTCCAGATTTGAACCATAGTGTTATGGCATCCTGCAGGTCAAATGTAGCAATGCTAGCATCTGACAGCTTGACACACATTAGTTCAGATGTAGTCGCAGGAGACAGACAGGATCGCCAGTCAGACTTCACTCTGCCCATCAAGCTGAATCCTCTTTCAACAACTGCAGTTTGGGTTGGGATCGGTAGAGCTATAGTGACTAAGACCAGAATATCAGGGAATCGCTGTTCATGTGCATCATTATGGAGATTTTTTTGCCAGAAATCCAAATAGTGAAATTTCAGAGACTCATTCATCGATTTTTTCATAAGTGGTTCAAGTTCTAACCATTGAGCTTCAATCAAGTTTACATTATGATTGTGTTTCTTGAGTATGTCATTGTAGTGCTTTGTGAGGGTTCTGACTTCCTCACTGCCATAAAGGGCTAGCTGGTCACTTGTGTCTGGTAACTGTAATGGGTTAATATCCTGAATGACTGTAGGAATTTGTCTGTTTTAAAATTTGAAAATCTTGAGTTAATATTTGCAATTGTCGATGAAAGAAGGCTTGTAATATCACGTAACACTGCCTGCTTGGTTCTGCCTATAGAATATCCCCTTTCTAAGCTAAAGAATGTATCAGATCCATGCTACTGAACCCGAGTACTGGCTGAGCCTGTTGGTCGACTTGTGCTAGTGTCGCTGTCAGCAGTGTCATGGTCAGGGAACAAGAGCAATTCATTACAGACTCTGTCAAGTTTATCTTGCACAGGGTAGTTCTCTAGCCAGAGCACTGTGCTTTCAACCTTACTGACTATTGTTTCTACTGTTGAGCTATCGCTCTGTAGAATTAGACTGAAGGCCATCATAACAGAAAGTTATTCAGCCAGAAACTGAGTAAAGAGGACAAATCTCACAGTACTTATTGATTTGAACAACCCACTGGCCTGATCTTTTGTTCACCCTGGTGAGGAAGCAATGTGCTGTAAATGTACAAACAAGGTCTTGTAGCTGGATAGAACAACAGACAGTGCCCTCTCTCTGTGTGCAACCCACCGGGTTCCTGACACGTTAACTGGTTTGTGAATGGTGTAGCTCATATTACTAGCTAACTCTTTGAGACCGGCCCAGTTTTTGGGAGACTTATGGTATATTTTATAGATACCCTTTAAGGCTTCATCTGTTGTTTTCATGTATGGAATAGATACTGCTGATAGCTTTATAGCAAGCTCCAACTTGTGGGCACTGCACTGAATCCCTAACAAATGAGGCACGTCTTTCAAAATCCTGCCAAACACCCCAGTCACTTTACCCAACATGACAGGTGCCCCATCAGATCCAAAAGCAACAATTGTTTCTTTACATTCTTTACAGTCCAAGGTGAATTCTAAAGCATCACCTATTGAGTTATAAATGCTTTCACCATTTGGAATAGAGACTGGCTGAAGGGAAACAAATTTGTTAACTGGATGGCAATTTTCCACTGTCCTAATATTGACTGCCTCCTCTTCTATTACTGAGGCATCAGTGCTCGAGTCACATAAGACAGAGATAAGTGTTACTATTAACCAGTTTTGCATCTTTTATCCTTATTGAATCTGAAACAAAATGTGTGAACGTTGCTGCCTGTTTGTCACTTCTATAACTGACTCCGACATTTGTACCACTTACATGTTGTAATTCTAAGATGCCAGGGAAACCTGTGAATGGGCGTTCTGAATTAATCAAATAAAGAGTTGTTCTAAACAAATGTTCTACTTGTGTCACCTTATTTGTTTCCATTTGTATTATTACTCGTTCGATTGCTAAGTTGGAAGGGTCTGTGTTAGACACAATATTTTTTTCATTGGCTAATTTATGAGGTTTGGAGAGTTCATGAGCAAGTACATTTTCAAGTCTCATGCTCTTACAGCCACTCAAGAAAGTGTTTGTCTCTCAAGTATTTTTCGCAATATGAGCAGGTCATGCCCACATCAGGCTCATATAGTAGCCACTCCCTATTTTCCTTCCAGGTCTCCTGGAACCCCCTTTTTCTTTTTGTCCCACTTTCAGTTATGACTGGAGTAGTCAGAGTTGCTGACATATCAGCACTGGCAGTGGCACTACCAGTGAAACAAGTTGTCACATCTGTGGCCACAATGGTGGGGTGAGTAGTTGGTGCTACTGAGTCTATCACTAATGGAGGAGCAGTAGTAGTAATACACATAGAGGAACCCGAGCTTTCTCCTCCCTCTTGGCTTGAAGCTGAAGGCTTTGCTGTAATTATTTTAAAGCCAAACTTTAACAAAGACATTTTTTTCCCCTTTTGATTTGTAGTTAGCTATAACAATACTTAATAGTACAAATTTAAAGTACAGTAGGCACCGGAAGACGGTGGACAGCGAAGCGATGATCAGATATCAGAAGACGTGAACCATCTGTTTAGTTTTCTTTCCTTCCCTGTAAAACCCAGGACAAAGGAGTTTTCTATTTATGTTTTCCTCCTGCTCGGATTTCACAACTAAAACCGGAGGGATATCCTGCTGTCAACCCGTTTTATAATTTAATCCCCTCCTCTCCCTTTGACAGTGCCTTGATGTCACTCACTCTGTATTTTTGGTTTTTTAACCCCCCACCTGCAATCCTTTTTCCCCACACTGAAAGCACAAGCAGCCTGCAATTATACTGATGTTACTTCTTGAGTTTGGTTTAATATTTATTTGTTAATCTGAGTGACTCAATTCAACCCCCTCCCTTTGACAGTGCCCTGTTGTTGTCACACTGCATTTTTTATTAGTCCCTCACTCCTCTCCTCTCCTCTCCTCTCCTCCACATCTACAGAGAGCCTTATCTCTCAAGCAGAAGCACTGCAGGCACTCCTCATACTTGTTTTGATTTAGTATTTCTTTTTTTATCCACAAAACAAAACCCCAGAAACAAGTTTTTTTTTTTTTTTCTCCTTATTTACTTTGTCTGAGTGACTCAATTCAGCCCCCCTCCTCTCCCTTTGACAGTGCCTTCTTGTCACAGTCACTCAATTTTTGTTTTATTCAGCTAGTCCACTGGCAGAGCACAACAGCAGGCTGACGGGCTAGTTTATGTTAGTACAGTCAGTCAGTATCTATCTTCAAGCTGTAGCTAACAGTTCTGGAGGGCTTTACACAGGCTGAGTGAACATTAAAGCTTAATAATGCCGTGTTGCTTGTGTAATACAAAAAGCAGCCAGAGTGGGAAAACGAGCAGTGCAGAGAAAGCCGAAAGGTAACAAAACGGGAGAGATCAAGTTTTCTAAGAGCAAGTAGGTAGGCTAGAGAAGCAGTAGGAGAAGGAAAAGGGACACACAGGGAGACGGCATGCAACCGAGGGGAACACAGTGAGAGAGTGAGGAAGCGGAAGCGGATTGAAATGGAAGCTGTTGACGGTACACTGCAGAAGTCAACTGCAATCATGGTATAGCAGTGATAGAGACGGAACACGAAAAACAGACCGGGAGAATGTCAGTGTCGTAATCAATCGCGTAGTGTAAACAGCAGCATGTCAGGGAAAGAAGCTAACATTATCGTGGTAAGAGGCGAACGCTGTATGTAAATGAGACACACAGCTTGAGGGGGAGCGAGTAATAGTAGGAAGTTGGGGTCCTACTAAGAGGCATAAAAAACAAACTGCCAGCAAAAATAGAAAAAAAAACACACAGCAATGGTTAAGTAAAACACCTATATAGTTATGTGCAAAACTTTTGAAAAAACATATAAGTACATAAGAGAGGTTGAGGAAAAGTTCTGAAAGTAACACTGAAGTTTACTTAATGACTGAAATGGTATCATTGTGTAATGAATCACAGCAGTATAAACACATCCCTGACATGGAAAGTGATGTGCACACCATGTTACAAGTGCATTAATCCCCTCCGGAGGTGGCATCTAATGGGGAGTTAATGCATGGTTGGACCATTGTACGCACTCGGCCTACGGCCTTGTGCCACAGCGGTCTCAACCATGCATTAACTCCCCATTAGATGCCACCTTCATCGGTGATTAATGCTTCCACAGAGCCTTCACCCATCCGCACAGTCAAGATATATATATTTTTTTTCAGACGAACCCCCAGACCTCACCACTTGCAGATCAAAGGTCTCTTGACACTTGAGTCTCAGGTGTCATCCGGAGTGGGTTCTACCACTTAAGGAATGTTGCCTGGATTAAGCCCCTGGTTCCGCTTGATGACCTGCCCACGCTAGTGCACGCCTTTGTCACGTCAAGGCTAGACTACTTAATGCCTGTACTTTGGGGTCAGTAGAGGGAGAGATTCCATCTGGTGAAGATGAGTCAGTTTCTCTCATTTTAAGTCTGGAGCAATGCACAACGCTACCACCCCTCAGGATCACTTTCACTGTATCCCATAACAAGGCCAGGGAAATGCCCGGTTGGCTACTGGCACAGAAAATAAGAACACTGAGTGGTTTATCATAAATGCATTACTGTCTGGGTGAGAGTTCACCCCCACACTATGTTTGCACCCATGCAGAGTGCAAAATTATTTATTTATTTTTTTTGGATCTTTTCAAAAAACGGGAATAAACAAAGTCTGAAAAACTGTGCATCGCATGCGCTCCCGAACTTGTCTTTTCTACAAGGATTTTGAAATTACCATAACTTGACCAAATGTTAACATTTTAACACCAAACTTGGGAGATTCCCTACATGGGTCCCTACTGACAACCAGATAAATGGTCACTGTGAACTCCACTATCAAATGTGTTTTCAGGGGGACACTTTATTTCTCTGTTTGCATGACTTCCACAAGTCACGCAAATGGTGGATCCGTTAGCCTAGTGCTACCTCCCTCCCACCTGATCCCAATCCTACTGTTACTACGATTATATTCCCTGGTAATTTAGGGGTTCCTTCCCACCAATCCCAGTATGCCCAATTTTCTGACTTTATTTAAAGCAGTAGTGTGTGATAGCAGTGAAAATTTTGACCTATACTTTTTAATTTTGTTTTGGATTGCCCCTTATCTCCTAACTTGTATGATGCCCTTCTTTCGACAGTTTGAGTCTACTTTGGTACTTTCTTCACATTTGAAATAACAAAACAAGTGCTTGTTTTAATATGGCTTAGACCAGGGTTTTCACCTGTATTCTCAGCTGTTTTTGTACACCTGTTGTCCCATAAGGTGAGTCAGTTGTTTAAAATCACTTCTGTTATAACAAAAATGAACCATCATGCAGCAGGCAGCGCTCCATTACAATACAAAACAGGTACTGGAAAAATAGCTGAGAATACTAATTAAAGCCTGGTCCAAGCCATATTAAACATGAGCACTCCTTTTGTTATTTCAAATGTGAAAAGAAGTACTAAACCAGACTCAAAATGAGGAAAGAACGGTATCATACAAATCAGGAGATAAGGGGTGATCTAAAACAGAATAAAAAAGTACAGGTCAAAATTTACACCACTATCATGCACTGCTGCTTTAAAAAAAATTCCTGGTAGTCTAGTAGTATTCCCTCCCGCACAATCCCAATTGCACTAATATAAATACATTCCTTCCCTGGTGTCCAGTGGCACCCCCACCCACCTACCTTGGGACAGCATCCAGTAATACACAGACTTGCAATGCAGACAGCGGTCAGCTGTGGAGGACTGTGCTAGCCACTGCCAAGGACAGGTGGTGGTGCACTTGAGTGGCTGAGGGTGCCAGTGGACACCAGGGATTATATTTATATAAGGGTTGGGTGGGGGGCCACTAGATTACCAGGTATTTTAATAGTGGTGGCACTAGGATCGAATTAGGAGGGGGGCATTTTCACCACTACAACCCTCCATTTTTGTGAGTCTACAAGCTCATGAAAACATAGGTTCAGTGATGAAAAACAACTATTAAGTGATGGAAACAGCACACCCAGTTTCCACAAAAAAACACCTTATGAACAATTTGTTAAAGACTGAACTGTGCATGCAAGCAAGTACATACAGGGCAGCTATAGGAGGCCCATCAAGTCAGTGGTGCTTAGGCCCTTCACGTAGCAACTGAAATCCAAACTCCAAACAAGTCAAGACCGTGAACTCCTGGCATGGTGGGGTACAAGAAAAGGCCTGCCAAGCCCAAATGACAGTTCACTGTTCCAGTGTACTTGCGTCCCAGCAGAAAAGGGCATCCACAACAATTTACTTTTCTAGTGCTTTATTGCAATTGAATTAAGTCGTGGACACAAAGGACATACAGACGTCCACTCTCTGCCCTGGCGCTTCAGTTGTAAAAACCCTTTGGCAGGGTAACACCCCTTGGCGGTTTTACAACCCAGAAGCACGCAGGCAGGGTGGGCATCTGTATGTCCACATAATTCTGACTCACTAGACTAAATAAATTAATGAATACCCTACTGAGTCAAGATGCCCTCCTGTAGCCACCCTGTATGTACCTGCCTGCATGATGGTTTTGCACTGCCTTTTTTTTTTTTTTAAATAAACCCTGGAGGAATACGCAATTCATTTCTGACTCGAGCATTGTGTTTTAAGGAGCACAACATGAGGCGACTACCAGGGCTCCAGATAAGGGGAGTACCGGCCTGTTTTACTCACCTAATTTTAGGAAATACTCTTCAGAAAAATGTTCTTATGAGTACCAATACTCACCCAACATTTGTAAATACTCCATACCAAAGAATAGTGCTTTATAACATGACTGGTGATTCAAAAGGAAATGTTTTTAGAGAGTTACAGCACTCGTATGCATCCCAGTTTTGTTTTACTCACTACAGTTTAAAACTGGTGAGTAAATTAGTCCCGCCTGCCAACATTATCTGGAGCATTGCTGGCACTTGATCAAAATGTACTCCTAACGCCACTCTGTCCAGACATTTGTACGCATCTGAATTTGGTTTTACTCAGCTCACTTTCAAAAAAAGAAGTACAGTACTCATCCCAAAAAATGTTATCTGGAGCCCTGGCGACTACTATCTCCCCTTACAATCTGTTTATTGCTCGATATGGAGCAAGGCACCACCGAACCCTACAGCACATACTTCTGCTAGATTGACATTTCTCAGGTAAACTACATAGTAAAGAAAACTACTTAGGCAGAACTCTAACCCAAAAGACTCCAGTTTCAAATCACAGCTGGTTTTGTGCTATTGGTCAACAAAAAGACGGACTTAAAAGTTATTTTTTCACGTTTTCAACATTCTTGAACTTTTACACCACTGGAATCATTATCAAATTTTCAGGGTCCAGAGATAATGGGCCCAAGGACATGCTCGCCAAATTTTAAGTATTCCTTCTAAAGACAGCAGTAATAATGTGCAGAGGAGGTTTAACATAAAAGTGCATTGTAAACCCTAACTACAGTGAAAGCATCTGGCAGACTGTATTTTGTAACTTTTTATTGTTTCCTTTTAAAATGCAAGGCATTACATAGGAGTACAAGAATTAAAAATACCAGCATACAAAAAATGTTACAGCAGGAGTTGTGTCTCACCACTCTGTGTTACACGTAAGAGGAGGTAACCTCATATCCCCCTCACATACTATTAAGCACATTTACATAACTGCAGTTCACCTAGATATTACCAACATGAGCTAACGCAGCAAGAAACCAGATATTATATTTAAACTGCTAAGCATGTACTTCCCTTGTGTGAAAAAAAGTTATACTGGCCATGAAATCCTGGAAACAGGCAATTATACACCATCCAAACACCAGTCTCCTTCTGCTTTTTTTAAATTATTGCAGAATACACTGTTATTTCTGTATACCTAAAAGGGGAACACAAAACTGTTCAGCTAATAAAAATTGCTGAAAAACAGGCAAAGCAATCATCAAGATGTTACACTTGGCTTAGAATACCTCCAGGAATGCTTTGCCTCCCATTACATAAGGCTGAAAGGCCAAAGACATACCCATGTATATGCCCTGCATTTCCTGAAGGGATATACTAACATACTAAAATGCCAGCAGAATAGGCCTAACGGTCTTTCGCGTCTGCTCGTTTGGTCAGCCCCCACCGCCTTCTCCGGCTTCTCCCTTCCCAGTTCCGGATATTCTTGCTGCATTGGATTTTGCTTCCAGAACCCTTCCCCTGTACCTGTCCCACCCCCTCTTGGACCCCATCCACCGTCTCTGCCTCCACCAGTCCCCTAGGCAGCGCATTCCATGGCTCCACCACCCTCTCAGTGAAGTAGCACCTCCTCCTACCTTATACCGTTCTATTCTTATTTCCTTCTCCTAGAAACCATGCCCACAGCCATCTTACCACCCTAGGTAAAGCCCTACAAGTGTAACCCGGGTCATGCGTCATCAGCCATTTTTAAAGGAAAGGCAGGGACAAGAGCCATCTCAAGTTATATTTCAATTAAAACGTACATTTCACAAATAAAATCCTCAAGGCATGAGGCACACTACTAAATATAACGCATAACGCTTCATAAGCAAGATCCCAGACATGTATCCAAAAGCAGTCCCATTTTCATTTTTTAAAGCATTAGAGTGCCAATCAGTCTTCCATCCAGAAGAGCTTCATTAGCAGCAAAATACATCCAAATCTCTCAAGCTTTTTACCAGCCTCCCAGAGGTCACTATAAACAAAAGACCTTTCTAAAATATAGGAATGCGATAACCCTAAAGCCCTTAACCTCTCCTGGACTGTATCAAAACTTCGACAGTGATCCTCAGAAGCATAGCTTAAGTCAGGAATGCACTTGAACACTAACATGACCAAAGCTCCTTTATGTTTTGAAGTTTTCAACATCAAGTCTCTTTCATACTTGCCAGCAGTGACAATTAAAAGATACTGTATTTGGAAGAATAACGTTAGTAGGTGCCTTTCGAGGGAGTGGGGTGGTACAATATGCTCTCAATACAGTGACCACGTGCTCCAACTGCAAAAGTCCTGACAATACTCAGCAGCAAAAGACACAGGGTCTTCCCATCTGGCACACTCAGGGATCCCAATTATTAGCAAATTCGCTGACCCTGCTTCGTTTTCTGGCTGCTCTAATCTGAGTCGGAATAACTTATTTTCCCAAACCAGTCCAGCTGCAGTAGTCATCGAATTGTTAACACAGTCTGCGGTCAATTTTTAAGCCAGCATCTACTTTATCCATTCTGGATTTAATTGTGGTCACTCTGCCACTGAACACATTGACTTAACGTTCCAAGATCATGGGTGGCCTGCTACACTGCAGCAATGGAATGCTGCTATCCTCCTTACACACATCATTTTTGTTAACCATTTTTATCCTCACCCACACTGCTGGCCGGGACTGCACTCAGTTGTCTCCAAGCACCTGCTCCTGCCCTGCTGATATCCTCCCAAACCTGTAACCCCAGTCCACCCACAACACACCTGCTAGGGGCAACCCCTTGGTTTGTGCCCCCCCAAGGCAAGGCTGCCTTCAGCTCCTTAGCACTCCCGTACATACATCTAATCTTCCCTGCAGGCGGAGGAATAGTGGGGTCCAGGAGGGCATGATCAAGTAGTGGGAGTGGTGGTAGTGGAGTGACGTCACCTGCCCAGTCAACAGGGCTATCTGCTTATCTTGGTTCCCTTGAAAGGGAGCAGAAGTGCATTGGCATCATGAAGCATCACGCACACTTCTATGTTTGAAGTGCCGATGCCTGCCACGACCCACCATCCCCATGCTCACCAGAGCTCTAGGCTCAATACCCCCAGGCCACAACTAGGAGGCATACTGTTGTTCCAGCCCTGTACCCACCCACCTCAGAAGAGGTGAGCTGTCTGTCAGATGCTCAGACCTCCTCCACTGGCCAACCCTCAGACACTCTGGGCTCGTTTCCGAATCCAGGTTGTGAATGTCATAAGCAGTAGCGCTACCGCTGCGCCAGTGGGACTGGGTATATATGTAAATTTAAAAAATGAAGTACTATTCAATGTTAATGCCTGATGTTTCTCTGTTGACCACAAGAAATGCCCCCTCCTATCCTTACCAGGTTGCCAGAGCAATCTCTGTTGCTTACCCTGCTGCCACAGATATAATTGAGACCTTGGATCCATATATGGCCTGCTGCTGGGTGCAAGGTGAACATTCTGCCGAAGCTGAATTCCTGCATTCCATAATAAACATTCAGTCTACAGAATGTGTGGAAAGACATGATTGACAGGTAAGGAGGGACTACTTTTAACAAGAAAAATAACTTTTTATTTGAAAACTTGGCATTTTTTTAAATTGTTTCTCAATGAACCTATTTTATAAGCACATTAAGACACTTTAGAGCATTGGTTGTCTGGGGTTAATGCACTTCCTGGTACTAAAGGCACTCTGCAAAATGCCTTGTGCCTTATTATGTACCTGCGTGTGCATTAACCACCCCAGATAACCAATGCCCTGTGATATCTTATTGCTTACGTAATACACAAGAATGTAATTAAGATGACTGAGGTGAAGCAACACAGGGTGCTACTGGATTCCATGATCCTAACAAACAAACAAACAAACAAACATGGCTCCTTACCATGGATTTAGAGAAAGCTCTGGATGACAGAAAATGTGCAAATTGCCAAAGACATACAAACTGCTTGCTGAATGGGCACCAAAGTTAGCCTAAGATGGCCACAAACATGAAACAGTCTACAGTTATTCAATATACGATACAATTTGTTCCTGTCTTTTTTTTTTCTTTTATTTCTTACAAATCAACTGTGATATACCTGTAATAGATTTAGCTAATTCTCTTATTTTTTTTATTTACATTTTCTTTTATTGCATGTAGTTCTTACCTATACGTAATTGATGTTAAGTCTGCAAAGGAAAAACTTAAGGTTTGCCCTTGGTTTATAATAGAATACATACTGGAAAAAAGACGTACTATTTCCAAAATGAGCAAACAGTGTCCAGCAGAGTAATGATTTCTAAGTCAGTGTCATCCACAATCTTAAATGGAATGAGGAACCACTACATCCAAATCCATACTACTCAACAGTCCCACAATAGGGGTCATCCAAATCCATCCCATTCAACAGTCCCATACTAGGAGGGAGCATCCAAACCCATACTGCTCAAGAGTCCCACACTAGGGGTCATCCAACCTATCTCATTCAACAGTCCCACACTAGGGGTCATCCAAACCCAGTGCTGGAATTACACTTTGAGTTTTGGAAGCTTTGGGGAGCCGGAACAGCACTATCTTTAAACCAAGTTCCCCTTCCCATTATAAGTCAATGGCAGTGATGTGTGAGTTGTCGGGGCTCATTTCAGAGCTCAGAGGCAAGCCCCTCGTAATTCTAACACTGTCAAACCCATGTCATTCGACAGTCCCATGTTGCGGGGAGCATCCAAAACTGACACGCTCAACAGTCCCATACTAGGAGTCATCTAAACCTATCTCACTCAACAGTCCCATACTGGGGGAGCATCCATACCCCACCTGCTCAACAGTCCCATACTGGGGGTAGCATCCAAACCTGTCCCACTCAACAGTCCCACACTAGGGGTCAGCCAAACCCATCTTATTCAACAGTCTCATACTAGGGGGAGCATCCAAACCAATCCCACTCAATGGTACACTAGGGGTCATCCAAACCCATCTTATTCAACAGTCCCATACTATGGGGAGCATCCAAACCTCTCTCACCCAACAGCCCCACACTAGCAGGCAAACAAACTCATCCTAATCAACAATCCCATATTGGGGGGGGGAGCATCCAAACCCATCCCATAAAACAGTCCCATACAGCTGGCCCAGTGGTGCAGAGGCACTGTACACCTTACCTCACGCCACGCCAGCGACTTGGGTGTGGAATGACCTCAGGTCAGAGAGCCGACATGGGGGAGGGAGGAGCAGGACTGAGCAGCCAAAGGCAGCTTTCCTCTCCGGATAGGTTGTCAGCCTCCCCAAGTTATGCTCCCATCGGGTGGAGGTCCGATGGGTAGCATCGGCGGAAGGGTAGCTGCAGTGCCAGAGGTGGGGTGGAAGAGGCCAAGCCAGTGCCCAGAGTGCGTGTGCGCCTACACACACACACACACACACACACACACACACACACACTGCCGCGATTGCCGGGATCCCAGGTTAGGGCGAAAACAGGGAAAAATTCCACAAAAAATTTTAAGTAACAAAAAAAAAAAAAAATCCCATATCGAGGGGGGCATCCAAACCCATTCCGCTCAACAGTTCCACATCAGGAGACATCCAAACTCATCATGATCAACAGTCTCAGACTAGGGTACGTCCAAGCCCATCCCACTAAACAGTCCTATACTAGGAGGCATTCAAACCCATCATGCTCAACCATCACATACTAGGGGCAGCATACAGACCTGGTCCTGCTCAACATTTCCACGTTAGGGGGCATCCAAACCCATCCCGCTAGCAGTCCCATACTAGGGGGAGCATCCAAAACACTGTTCTGCTCAGCAGTCCCAAACTAAGGCGAAAATAGGGACATACAAACATATCCCCATCAGCAATCCCATATGAGGGAGGCATCCAAAACCATGTTGCTGCTCAACAGTATAAGGCATGGGGCATCCAAACTTGTACTGCTCAACATTTCAACTTAAGGGGCATCCAAACGTATCCTGCTCAAATCCCACATTACAGAACATCCAAATCCATACTGTTCAACAATCCCCTACCAGGGGACATCCAAATGCATCATACTAAACAGACCTGCATTAAGGGGTCATCCAAACCCATCCCACAAAAGTCCCGCAATACAGGGCATCCAAATCCATCCTGCTTAACGGTCCCAGATTACAGGGCATCAAAACCTGTCCTACTTAAAATTCACACATCTAGAGAGTATCCAACCTAATCTTGCTTATAAGTCCCACACTCCAGGGGAAAATCCAAACCCATACTGCTCAACTGTCCAATACAGGAGACATCCAAACCTGCCCCCCCCCCCAACAACAGTCCCACATTAAAATGACTTCAAAAGTCATGTTGTTCAACAGTACAACACGGAAGGCCTCCAAGCCCATTTGGTCCAACAGTCCCACATTAGATGGCATCCACCCCTACCCAACTCAACAGTCTCACACTAGGGGGATACAACCAAATGCCTGAAGGAAACAAAATGCAGCCATTTTGATATAAATGTACCCAAGATGGATATGAAGGGGCAGCAAACGTGCATGCCCATGACCTCAGAACAGACTCCTATTATCAGCCATTAGGAATCCACAGCCGGGTGAGACATGATTATTACAGTGACATGCTGTGGCAGGTTCCATGTCAGCTCTGACATATGATTGGCTGCCTTCGCCCCAACCTTCAACTGTAAACAAGTCTAAAACAGGATGATCCTGCCACTCACTACCCAATTATCGTATTGCACCACATGAGTGCGTTGGTGCCAAAAGCACCATTTTCTAGTACCCAGGCAGTGAAGAGTCGACGACAAGCAGAGTCATAGTTTGGACAGCAACCAACTCCCATACAGTCCCACAAAGCTGGAAATACTCTGCTCCTTGGGTGAATGCGTGGGCCTGCCCTCCATGTGGCCTCCAGGCAGGCATCATGTGGTGGGCAAGCTGCCCAAACAGGACATCAGCACAGAGGAGGTACTGAGGTGCAATAATTTTGTAATTAGAAACAAATTAAAGTGAAAGCAAATACGAATGGGAAGGTCATAAAACATATTCTGAAACAGCACAGCCTTGTTGCAGACTGCAGGCTCTTGCTTACCTACGCTATGCAGCCACTGCTCTCTGTATTCACTGAAGTACTGAAACAATGCAGAACATATGGGTGTCATTAAACTGAAGCCTTGAATGCCTACTTTGCAACAAATTTTTGAAAGCGTAGTGAACTTTACAGAGTTCCCAAGACAAATTACAAGTAGTATTTAAGAAATGACAAGGGAGGGTTCAAAACTCAGGTCTTGCTATCCGTCCCATCTCTAGACCCTAAACCACTCCCACCCTTAACTTTATAACTCTTCTCCAATCTTTGCGCAGAACAAACTGGATGGACATTAAAGTTTTACTTCCCATGCTGGTGAAAAAAAATATTGACAGCCCCTAATCCTTTCCAAGTTTAAAACAAATTAAAGTTTAATTTTTAACTCAACAGCTTCAGTGTTGACCCAAATGGGTCAAACTGAACCCACGTATATAGATCTACTGCTCTCACTGATTCAAGCTTATTCTACTAAATACTCTCACATTATAGATGCTTCCACACCCATTCTGTTCAACAGTCATGGTTCATTTCATATATTATTTTTGTGGGACACGAACCACTGGGGAAAAAGCAGGGGTTAAAAGAAAAGAAAAAAAATGGATTACATTGTTAAACCAAGCCCAGATTCTTAAAGAAACAGTGTAAAACCACTACAACAGTGAGATAGATTGGAAAAGGTGGGGCACTATGGAAACTGTACAACAGTCACACACCCCACTCCAAAATAAACGCTGAACAACCTCACATTTGGGGGTCCCATGATCCAGCCCAACAGTCACAAATTCAAAAGCATCCAAACATGCTTCATTCAATAGGCACACAATAGGGGGCATACAAACCCGTTCCACTCAAGGAGACAGCCAAACCTGTCCTGCTCAACAGACCTACCAGGTGGCATCCAAACCTGTCCTATTCAGTCCCACATTAGGGGGCAACAAAACCCATCTAGCTGAAGAGTACCACATTAGGGGCATCCAAAAACTGTCCTGTGCTAGGGGGCATCCAAAACAATCCAGCTCAACAGTCCCAAATTAGAGGGAATCAAAACCCATCTAGCTGAACAGTCCCATATTAGGAACATGTAAACCTGTCCTACTCAGTCCCACATTAGGGGGCATCAAAACCCATCTAGCTTAACAGACCCACAATGGGGGGGCATCAAAACCTGTCCTACTCAGTCCTGCATTAGGGGGCATCCAAAACTGTCCTACTCAGTCCCGCATTAGGGGGAATCCAAAACAATCCCTCTTAACCATCCCACACTAGTGGGCATCCGAACTTGAGCTACTAAACAGTCCCGCTTTAGGAAACATCCAAAAACATCACACTCAACAGCCCCACATGGGGAAGGTTCAAACCCATATTTTTTTTTGTTAATTTAGTATGCTTTTTGTCTCCGACCTGCCTGACCAGCCTCCGTCAGCCCCCTCTCAGCCCCAGCCTCTCCCATTACTTACCTCCCTGGTGTTCCTCCAAGGCTACCCCAGGCGGGCCTTCAGGGTGTCCTGTTTCCCCCCAACCTCTAGTTCCATGTCCGGGGAGCACCATGAGGCAACGGTGTGGGACCCGTGGAGCAAGGCAGGCGGCACACTGCATGGTCAGCATTTTCCTCGTTTTTCTGTCAGGAGGTGTGACATGCAAAATGCAAGCACACCAATGTCTGCCCTACCTCCCTCTCTCCTGTAAGCTCTGACCATCATTAAGGGTCCACTGAACGCTGGTAGCTAACCACCCCCCAGAGGAGGAGCGCAGTCCCTAGGATGCTCAGTCCTCTTCCCCCTGGCCGGCCCACCAACTTTTGGGTTCGTTCCCAAACCTGAAACATTGACATCACAAGCAGTAGCACTACCACTGTACCAGTGGGCCGGCCCAAATCCATATTACACAACAGGAAGTCTGAAACTAGGTGGCCATCCCCAAACCCATTCCGCTCAACAGTACCACTCTAGGAGGCATCAAAACCATTCCCGCTCAACAGGTCTCTACTGGTGGGTAGAAAAACCCTTCCTGCTCATCAAAACCCATCCTGTTCAACAGTCCCACGCCAGAAGTATCCAAACCCTTCCAGCTCAGCAGTCCTACACTGGTGGGCATCAAAATCCATCCCAGTCAACAGTCACATACTAGAAAGCATCCATGTTCAACCCTCAAACAGACCCGTATTAGGGAAGCATTCAAATCCACCCCACTCAACAGTTCCATATTACAGAGGCATTCAAACCCATCCCACTCAACAATTTCATACTGGGGGGGGGGGTATCCAAACCCATCCCACTCAGCAGTCCTACACTAGGGAACATCCAAACCCATCCCACTAAGCAGTCCTACACTAGGGAACATCCAAACCCATCCCACTAAGCAGTCCTACACTAGGGAACATCCAAACCCATCCCACTAAGCAGTCCTACACTAGGGAACATCCAAACCCCTCCCACTAAGCAGTCCTACACTAGGGAACATCCAAACCCATCCCACTAAGCAGTCCTACACTAGGGAACATCCAAACCCATCCCACTCAGCAGTCCTACACTAGGGGCATCCAAACCCATCCCACTCAGCAGTCCTACACTAGGGGCATCCAAACCCATCCCACTCAGCAGTCCTACACTAGGGGCATCCAAACACGTCCCACTTAGTAGTCCTATACTAGGGGCATCCAAACCCATCCCACTCAGCAGTCCTACACCAGGGGCATCAAAGTCCATCCCACTCAGCAGTCCCACACTAGGTTGGCATCAAAAAACATTCAAATCAACAGTCCCACATTTGGAGCATCAAAATCATTATCACTCACAGTCCCACATTAGGATCATCCATCATTATACCTCAGGGCTGGCTGTACAGCTTAGAGGTTAGAGCAACGCGCTGTGAACGAGCTTGGTATATCCAGCAGACCTAGGTTTGATTCCCACACCTTTCACCAGCATACTGTGTGACAGTGAACAAGTCACTTAAACTCCCTGTGCTCCCGGCACACATCTGGAAACGAGCTTCAGCTCAGTACGCCATTCCTGGCTGAAAACTACAAACTAAAATAAGTAATTAGCACTTAAGTCTCCAGTTAGGGCGGCATTTCTCATTATACCACGTGACAGTCTCACACTGGAGGAGTGACCCTCTTTACACCACTCACCGGTCCCACATTAGTGGGGACATCTGAAACTATCCCACTGAACTGTCCCAAACTAGGCGGGGCAACCCTCATTTCACCATTCAATAGTCCCACATCAGGGAGTACCCTTCATAATTCTGTTGAATAAACAGTCCCACATTGAGAGACATCCCTTATTATACCACTTGACAGTCCAACATTAGGGGGCATCCCTCGTTACAAAATAAGTAGACAAAATGCAGAGCTTTATACCATTAAACAGTCCCACATCAGAAGACATTCATCATACAACTGAACACTAATACATATAGAGGTATCCCTCATTTCACAATTCAGAAGACCAACATCCTGCATGTAGAGGGTGCTGTCCACTACTGTACACCACAGTTTTAAAACATAAATGTATACTATATTAATCATTATTGCACAATCAATGATAAACATTACCAAAATGAAAGCACTCATTTCCATAGTGTTTGAAAAGGTGGCTTCAGGCCCCACAGGGCCAGATGGGGTACAAGCATTAGTAAATATCTGCTACGTGCAAGTGTCCCAATGCTGACACAGAGCTACCAACATACAATAGTCCATACTGGAACTCCACTTACATGCCCAGTTAAACACCTCAGGGTCTTGTCTTCTTCCCAGTCATTCCCAATTCCTAGAGTATCCACTGCATGTAAGGAACTGCAAGGCTGATAATTCATGTAGTCTCACACATTCTGCTATTTTTTCCCCCAATTCATTACCCCACAAATGGGTGAGAAAAGGCTAACAGATAGAAACACAGAATTTGACAACAGATAAGGACCGCTTGGCCCACTCAGTCTGCCCATTTCCCTACCTAATGAATAAGCTACAGATTCTAGTTAACCAACAGCCTACTTCCTCCTACCCCAACCCACAGAATTGCCTTATGTCTGTCCCATGCATTCTTGAATCTCCCCACTGTTTTTGACTCCACAACCTCCTCTGGAAGGCCGTTCCATGCATACACTACCCTCTCCATGAACAAATACTTCCTCACATTACCTCTGAGCTGTCCCGCTTCTATTGTCACATTGTGCCCCCTTGTTCTTGCACACCTCTTTTTCAGAAAGATGCTACCCTCTTGGACTTTCTTGATTCCCCTGAGGTACCTGAAAGCTTCTATCATGTCCCCCATCCCTACTTTCCTCAAGGGTATACATATTAAGCTCCTCAAGTCTCTCTTCATGTGTCTTCTGGTGCAGACCCCACACCATTTTAGTTGTCCTCCTCTGGATTGCCTCCATCCTGTCTATGTCCTTGCGGAGACTGGGTCTCCAGAACTGCACGCAGTACTCCAGATGGGGTTTCACCAGCTGTCTGTACAGAGGGATAACAACTTCCTGTTTTCTACTGGTGATGCCTCTTCCCATATATCCCAGTATCCCCCAGCCCTCCTTACTGCCCTCTCACATTGCTTGCCCACCTTTAGGAAATGACTACCTCCAGAAAATGGGAGTTTGTAATACCAGGGAACATCTTTTTTTTATTTATTTTTTTTTGTTAGTGGCTTGCTCATGGTCACAAAGTATGCAAGTGGGGGCTAATGGGATTCAAACCCAGGTCTCAAGGTTTACAGCTCCAGATTTACAGCTCAGTGCCTTTAACCACTACACTACATTGCTTCCCTGTGTCCAAACTCCTCTGAACAGCAGAAATCTCTCTGATGTTCACCTAAAAAGTGATATTTTCTTCACTCAACTGCAGCAGCAAATCAAACTTTGTGGTCTGTCTCCTCTCGTCGGGTAGGCAGGGGATGAAGGTTGAAAGAGTAATTGTTTTTGATTTACAGAGACAAGACTTCATACTGGAAAAATGTGGGTATTGTAACTTGTTCATTTAAATAAGGTAATACAATATGAAGAAAGTTCTTTAAAATGTTGATATCGAATTTCAAGCTTCCTTATCAGAAGCCTCTAACTTTGACTAAATACAACTTCTCTAATGTACCTGTACTTAGGGATTTACAATATATATTTCTTTATTACTTAATCCCCTCCAGGCTGCTCCTCGGCTTCCTTTCAACAACACCATATCTCTAAAAAAGTCATTTTTGGAGTCATCCTTGATTTTATTAAACCCCCCCCCCCAAAAAAAAGCCTTTGGCCCAGGTCTTGCATTAACCCCCCAATGAAGTACACAAATTGGATTTTTAAGGATTTAATGAGGCACAAAAATAAAAGTTGTTCTTTTCAACACCAACTCTGTACACTGAAAGACTAACAAATACTAATACGACTGTGCAATACATGTACTGTTTAAAACAAATGTAGCACTTTACATAAAAGTCATCACACTTACATATTTGTATTTGTGGTACACCACATACAGTAGCATTAGACCTGGAGCAGAGGCTCAGTGACACACAGGACTGCTCCTGCTCATTGCATGAATGCAGATTTCATTAATAAATCTAAATATTCTATTGATAAGCTCTCAATCCCTTAGTCTTCAGCACCATTAAAAATCGAAAAACAGGTCTGAAATGTAAAAATATATATTTTAGCACATGTGAATGTGCAAAAAACACAAAAATAAATATCAAAAATCAGCCCCGAGCACAGCCCTGACAGTTAAGTACCGACACTCCAGATTTCTGACAGATTTTCCACCTGCCCCACGTCTGGGGTCTCTGCTATCCTGTATTCAATCAGGCTAACTCCGTCAGTTTCAGACCAGTTCCCTGTCCTATATCCCAGGGCCATCTCCTTCTCCCTGTCAGTCTCAGACTGGCTGACAAGGTCCTGTTCCCTGGGCCAATCCCTGCTCTATATTCCGGGACCGGTTTCTGTCCTGCATCCCCGTGCCGGTTCCCACTGTACCCAGGCTGGCTCCTGCTGTCCTGCAATCCCTGGAAGGCTCCCGCTGTCCTGTATTATTTGCAGGAAGACTCCCATTGTCCTGTATTCCTGGGCCAACTCCTACTATCCTGTATCCCAGGCCGGCTCCCCCTGTCCTGTATCCCTGGGCCAGCTCCCGGTCAGTCCAAGATCCCAGCCCTCCAGCCCGGAATCCTGTCCTGTATTTCCAGATCAGCTCCATGTTCTGTATTTCCTGGCTCCCAACTGGCTAGTCCCTGTCCTGTATCCCAAGGGCCAATCCCTATCCTGTATCCCTGAAGCCAATTCCTTTCCTGCATCCCCACAGCCAATCCACATCCTGCATCCCTGAGGCTGGTCCCTTCCCCTAGAATCATCCCCAGGTCTCTCTCTGTCCTGTATCCCCTGGTTGACAGTCTGTTCTGCATCCCTGAGTGCGGTCGCTGTCCTGTATCACTGAGAGCGGACCCTGTCCTGTGTCCCTGGGGCCTGTGCCCCTGTCCCGTATTTCAGGGGTCAGTCCCTGTCCTTCATCCCCAAGACTGGTCCACGTTCTTCATCCCTGAGGTCGGTCACTGTTTAGTATCCCCTGGCCAGCTGCTTGTCCCGAACATCCGGGCAAACTGCTGCTTGCTCTGTATCCTAGGCCAGTCCTAATCTGCATCCCCGAAACGTTCCATGTCCTGCATCCCAAGGGCCGGGCGGTCCCTGTCCTGTACCCCTGGGACCGAGCCCTGTCCTACCTGCTAGATGCCAGTTTTGAATCCCAGATATACTGCTGGCAGCCCGAGACAGGATCCCGGGCTGTTCCCGCTATCGAAAATCCCGTTAATCAGTCCCCCCGGCAGCTCTTGCTCTTCTCTAGTCCCGGGATCTTCCCCTGCAGCCAGGGAGCCGGGTCCCCTTCTCCTTCGGTTCTCGCTCTACGGCTGAGCGCCTCCCACCTCACGCGCCAGGTTATGCAGCGCCCTAAGTCGAGAAGCAGCTGGTGTACTTACGTGGCAGTGGCGCTTCTCCCTCTTCCTGCTGTCGCCGACGGTCACCGCCAGCACAAACCTTTACCTAATGCTGCTGCTTGAAGCGCCTCTCTCATACTTCCAGGAACTCGACTTGCTTTCCCAGTTCTGCACTCCCTGCTATCAGATGACACGACCGTCTGCGTGCACGCGGCCGGTAGCTAAGACAACCCACAACACGCGCACGCAACGCAGTGCCTCTGTCATGCCTGATCGGTTCCGGCTGCGAGAATGGTACCAGGATCCTTCAGAGCATGCGCGGAAAAATGGCGTTCGCTGAAATAAGCGCAGGTGAATGTGGTGCGAGATCGGTACCTGCGCCGCTCTGTTTGTCAAAAGCGCCACTTTTACATACCACACGGAAGCACCCATTAAGTCGGCTGCTATGACATCGCATGAATAATCCCTATAACGAAATAAGAAGCAGTTTGTACAAAAGTAATTTGCCACAACAGAGATAATAATTAAACTTTGAGGTGGTGCAATTATTTACCGACTCCTTCCTGACATATTTCGTTATAATTAATGAAACCCAACAAACTAACACAACTTTAATGAGCTGACAGTACCATGGTGAAGAGAGTTATTATAAATAAAAATATATCTTAAAGAACAAGCAGTCCGTCATTTTATGTGTGTTCACTCCTATCAGAAGGAAAATAGTGTTTGTACAACTTCGACCCACATAACCATACCTCTCAACCTCCTACCTCATAAATCAGGGACAAGCCATAAAAAAATCAGGGACAAAGAACCAAAATCAGGGACACATCTTCAAAATTAGAGAGATCCACCCAGAAAGCTGGTAGAATATGAGGCTTAGTGCAAAATGCATTTTCTAAAGAAGAACAAGTCTGTAACTTTAAGGCTTGACATTGTTTTGTGCTTACTGTTCCCACTGTTGAGCCACAAAAACACGAATGTTAAGATGGACACAGTAAAATTCTGAGGCAAAATCAGGGACACTTGAGAGGTATGCACATAACACACAGCTTCACCCTGGCTGTCATCTCAAATGATTCATTTTTATTATTTAATTACGTTAAAATAGTAATGTCCATGTACCCAGGTATGCCGTTTCTATCTGACAGTTCTACCTGGTGGGCTGGGTACGGGGAGGAATAGGTCACTCGGCACAAAGGCTAGGTTTGACTACTCTGCACAAGGGCACCCAAGTAACTCCAGACAAAGGAAGCAATAACTGTAATGTTTGGTACCAGAAGTGGGATTCTAAAGTGTGGCTTTTATTCACATCCGACAGAATGAACAAAGCATAGATGGACCCCCACGGGGCTACACTCCTGGTAATGCAGATTTAAGGAGACCAGAACACATCCTCATCACTTTAGCCCTCAGGCTCTGAAACACACTGGGCACACAGCCCGAACTTTACGCTGCTGTGGGTTTTCCCTGGCTCAACTCCCTTGCCAGTCACTTGGACACTTTCCACATAGCATGGAAACATTTACTGGTGGCCCCCTAAACCACCTATGAGCACTTCTGCTCCATAAGGGAATCTTCCTCATCAGTCCCATGTCTGGTACTTTCCTCAGGCACTGGCGAAGTACCTGAGAGAAAGCAACAGGTGTCCCAGAGCAAATCCGTAGAGGTGAATTTGGTTACTACTGATGGGGGGTCTCCCACCTCTCGCTCCCATAATTCGTACCTGGCCATTTCTCTGGACTGTAACACCTCATCCCTTAACACACTTTGCTGTGTAGATTCTTTTTAATGTATATTACATTCTATCTACTGTCTTTACATCCCATTTGTGCTGGACTTGAACATACTTAAAAAGTGGCTTTGTCCATTACTCTAGACCCCCCACAGAGTTAAGCAGTCCAATCCCCACATCTTCCAAACTGTACTTGGCTGTCTTTTCCTGACCCCACAGTAACAGTCCCTTCAGTTTCATCTTGATGCAGATGAAAACACATAGCCCTTTAGCAGAGCGAACTCACCGTTATGTTGCAGGTGCCCGACAGGCGTTTCCTCCTCAATGAACTCTCTTCCAGAGCTTCTGGTGCCTTAGCACGAACTTAAACAGGCAGCTTCTTTTCTCTAGTCAGACCAAGGGGGTTGCCCCTGGAAGCAGGCTGATTCCTTCCCCCCCATCCCCGCAGGGATGGGGCCCTGAGCCATTGAGAGTGGTCTCCACCACTTCTATATGCTCTTCTTTTGTTCCTCTTCAGGTGAAAACACACAACCTAAAAAACAAAAGTAGCTCTTTGACAGAGCTTAAAGCTCTGAGGGCCTGCTTACGGCAGAGCACCTCTTTCAGACTGCACACACTCTACTGAACTCTTACAGACTCTCTTCAAATTCCCCAGTGTTCTACTCTAACCTCCAACTGCAACATTCCAGTGTGGCTTATGCAGCTGCGAAAGTTCTAAATGATGTCATCCCTCAGTCTCAGCTGAGACTGAGAACAGAGTGAGACAGTGTGAAATCCATTTAACTGGAGTTTTACAAGCTGCCTTCCCTGCCTACCACTAGGTCTTACTGGAATTCTAGTAACCCTGGGTAACAGGGGGATTACATCCATGTAAATGGTGTTTCTACCCACTCAGAAGGTGCTGTGAACTCAATACTGTCAAGCACAAGTTGATTGTTTTTTTTAATAATTCCTCCCTTAATCCACTTAAACTCTTATCACCCCTTTTGCAGTGGTTTGTGAAAGATGTGCAGCTTAGTTGAGAACGGTGGTCTCCATTTGGGGGTTGGGGGAGGGCAGATGGGATGGCTTCTAGCTGCGGGAATGAAGAAATGGTGTTACAGTGGTGTGTGTGTGGGGGGAAGCAATTTCTGGGGTGGGGTTAACAACAGACTGTGGTCAGGAAGGTTTGTATGGGGGAACAATTCAGCTGAACGAAGGGTCATTGGTTAGGAGAAAGGTCATCGATTGGGGGTAGTGCAGAGTTTGGTCTACAGTAGGCAAGGAAGGGTGCTCAGTTTGGGAGAGAGTGGTCATCTGCAGTGATTTATAGCTGAAGGAAGGAATGGTAGTATAATTGCTGGGATGGTGGTTGGGGGGGCATTCCTACTGTGCGTGTTGGGGGTTAGGCAAGAGGTATGTTGGCAGGAGGAGTGTTATGGGGATAGAATCCAGCTGTACATAGGGTTGTCAATTGTGGGAGTGCAGGTTCGGGTGATATAGTTGGCCAGGAAAGGTCCTCGGTTTGGTAGAGAGTGATGAGTGGGGGTTCCAACTATGTGGAAAGTGGTTGGCATGGTGTGGGTGGCTGGTCTGTGGGTTGAATGTGTGGTATGGACTTGGTGACATCCAGTTGCAGAAAGGGTCCTGGGACTGTGGTGTTGTCCAAGACGGGTGAGCAGTTTTCTAAGGACTGGTTTGGGGGAACAAAAGAAGGTCCAGTTGCAGGGATGGTGGAGGTGTGTGCTTCTGGCTGGTCAGTAGGCATTAAGAGTTGCCTGTGGGGATTGGTCATGTAGCTGTAGAGGCTGGCTCAAGGGCTAGGAGTGAGTAAGCTCCAGGTGGGGAGCTCAGCTTGGAGGCAGGGGGTTGATCCATACACAGGACTGGGAAAGGTAGTCCTGATGTCCTGGATCTTGTTACCCTGTAGCCTGGGTAACAAGATCCCGGACCTAATGGACTTGATGACAGAGAAGACCTGGATACTGTTTATTTTTGTTAACTTTCTCTTTATGCTCCCCTCTACTCACAGCACCCCACTCCCTTCAGGAGACACCTATAGCCTTCTTAGTCCCCACCCTCTTACCTTACCAGAGCGGTCCATCCCTCATGTAACCGTGGCTATACCCCCCAGGTGGGTACAAGGTGGAGGCACTTACACCCCAACGTCTTCTTGTTTCATCAGGATGCCGGGGCAGGTAGGAGCATTGGGGATCGGGGCCTGATGCTTCGTCTACCTGGGAGTGCTGCAGGTAATTTTCTGGTGTTCCGGGCGTGATGTGTGCCCTGACGTCAAGGTGCTAAGCGCCGACATCCATCACACCACCCCCTTGGTAGTGGCTTGGGCTTGCTTGTCTCCACCTGAAATCAGACAAGTGCCAAGCCCTGGTTCCCCCTCCCCATGGAGAAGACGAGCTGTTTCCTGGGATGATCAAGCCTCTCCCCCGGCTGGCCCTCCAGCTCCCAGGCTCATTCCTAAACCCGGGACACTGGCGTCGCAAGCAGAGATCCAACTGCTGCGCTGGTGGGCCGAGACCTGTATATTGCAGCAGTCACAGAATCGTGGTACTCAGGAAGCCATGATTGGGATATTAACATACCGAGGTACACAGTCTACAGGAAAGATAAAAAGCTGACAAAGGGAAGTGTTGCTGGTAGAAGACCTAAATATGTCAGATGTTGACTGAACACCTACGTTGCAGTCACATCCAGGAGCAAATGCATCCTGGATGCTCTGCAGGGGGCATGCCACAGACAGCTAGTGGTGGAAACCACCAGTGATCGGTTGATATTGGACCTTATGCTCACAAATGGGGACAAAATAACAGATGTATCAGGAGGCAGTCAGCTATGGTCCAGCATAAGCCATACAGTATGGCTCTAGGTAAACACTGTTGAAGAGTCAACCCACCAAGTTCCCCAAATTTGCCACCATAAAATGAAAGTAAGGACCATGCCCCCACCTGTTTTCCTGACAATGCAACCATTAAATATAAGTAAAGCCCATCCCTCCCCCAAATCAGTTCACCGATGTTGCCAACATAAACAAGCATTTGTCAATGTCGAATGTTTGCTTGCTGGCATTGGCATTGGTAGTGTAGGAGTTAGAGAGATGCATAATAGGAATGGCAGTGAAGTATTGAACTGAAGCCAACCCCACCACCACCCTGCAGAGACTGACAGGTATTGGGGTGTGCCTTTGGGTCGTCAAGCATAACGGCCACGCCATTTCACCACACCCTACCCTGCAGACACTGACAAGTGTCACGGTGTGCCTTGGGGTCTTTGGGCCTTATACTCACCCCATTCCATAAGGAAATACGATGAGATGGGTGCAGTATTGGAGAATGGGGTGAACTTTGGGGCCGAAGAGTCCAAACCTCAATGCCTGTCACTGGCTGCAGGGTGTGGGTGGGGGTGGAATGGTATGAGCATTACAGGCGACAATCCCAAGTCACACCCCTGATGCCTGTCAGTCTCTACACGGTGGGGCGTTATGGCCGGAAACCCTAACGGTGCAGGCGTTCATTGGTATTTTCACTCCAGTTTTTCAACATCATTTTTTGTGACCCCCCACCTCATGAACAGTGGCAATATCAGTTTGTTAGCTGAAAGCTGATTTTGCACAGCGACTACGCCATTTGGCAGCACAGGCGCGAAAACACATTTTGAACAGGATGTGAAAAATGACAGCTGTACTGTTCATGAGGAGGTGTAAAAAATGGCAATGTTGAAAATCTGGAGTGAAAATATAAAAAAACTGGCGAAGTCACGAGCATGCGTAGAAACTGTGCAATGCACACCTGTAATGTAATTAGTTCGGGGATTGTTTACAGCAGATTGTCAACACAGGCATTTTGGGACCTCCTCTCATGAACAGTGTCACTGTGATTTTCTTAATGTGTCCCAAACACTGATTTCCCACAGCGACCATGCATTTCTGCGCCGGAAGTGCGAAAACACATTTCGGCCAGGGTGTGAAAAATGTCAGCTGTACTGTTCATAAGGAGGTGTGAAAAAATGTCAGTGTAGAAAATCTGGACTGAAAATATTACAAATTCGTGAACTTACAATGGTGCGTGGAATTTGCACAATGCACACTTGTAACACAGTCAGTTTATGGACTTTTGTCACCAAATTTTCAACATAGCCATTTTAAGACCTCTGCTCATGAACAGTGTCACTGTGATTTTCTTAATCTGTCCCGAACATTGATTTCGCACACCAACTGTGCCATTGTGCGCTTCTTGCACGAAAACATATTTTGGGTGAGATGTGAAAAAATGACAGCTATACTGATCATAAGGAGGTGTGGTAAAATGGCAATGTTGAAAATCTGGAGTGAAAATATTAAAGATTCGCAAAGTTACGAGCATGCGTAGGAACTGCGCAAAGCACACTCGTAAAACAGTCATTTTTGGGAATTTTCACCAAATTTTCAACATGGGGTTTTGGGGGGAACTGTGACATTGTTGTTTTCGTTACTTGGTCCCAAAAGGTGGTTCCACGCAGCGACCGCGAAATCACCTTTCGGGACCGAATAACAAAGTGACAGTGCCAGAATTCATGAGGTGGGGTCCCAAGAACCCCATGTTGAAAATTTGGTGAAAAAATTCCCCAAAATGCCCAAGATATGCATCAAAGTTGAAAAAACCCTATTTATGCCATTATTCAGCTTACCAGCATTTCCTCAGTTCGCAGTCGGCTTTGAAGAGTGCAGACGTGTTCCTGGTCCACCAAAGATCAGCACACCAGACTCCGGAGGTAAGTATGGGGTGAGGGGGTTTGGGGAGGCAGGGTGCGCAGAGAGTGGGCGCGGGTGAGGGAAGGGGGGTCAAGACAGTCAGCGAGGGACTGTTTTTCTTACAGGTCATTTTATTTTAAGACAATGCAGGACTTTGCCACGCTGGGTGGGCTCCAGCGTGGCAGCTGGAAGTTGTTTTGGGGGAAGCGGAGCTGATGGGGATTGGGCACCCGTCAGCCATGTGCGGACTGCCATGCTGGGTGGGCCCCAGCGTGGCAACTGGAAGTCTGGCTTTTTGTGTGTGTGGGGTGGTACAGTGGAGCCGACAGGGGACTGGGCACCCCTTTCACCATACGGACTTTTGCCATGCTGGGGTGGACTCCCAGCAGGCACCTGGAAATCTGTTGGGGGCAGCGGAGCCGACAGGGATTGAGCACCCCCGTCGGCCATACAGTGTGTGAGGGGACTCAGGAGTGCATGAGCACACTGGGGTGGGCTCCGAGCGTGCTACCTAGGTGTGTGTGGGGGGGTGAACTGTCTATGACAGTTTGGATGCAGTGCACGCTGACGTGTAGGCAATTTGCATACTGCCGACGGATGGCAGTATGCAAATTGCCTACACAAACGGTGGTGTTTTCCTTTCAACTGTACGCCACTCATCTGAATGGCTGTCATAGACAGCTCGGACATTCATTGGAGCGGCACAGCCATGCCTGCAAAAGGGAACAGGGCATTGGAAGTGGGGGGGGGGGGCACACCTACAAAAACTCATATGGTGGCACTATGTTTCTTGCACTTGCATGCAAGCAAACATAAAAATCAGTAATTCCGCCATGTTCAGTATTCATTTGAAATATGTCCCATGCCCCTCCCACTCCAGCCCTAATAATACCATCTGGCGACCAGCTCAGCCCACCTCACACCTCTGCGGCTGGTTGCCGATGGAAAAGTCAATGATCTTACTGTAATATAGTGGACAAAGAAGGCAGAAAGACATCACCAGCAGAGATACTTGTCTCATGTACAGTTTAAGAGCGCGAGTTGGGATTACCTGGTGATTTGTGTTTGGTATGGGATGACCAAAGGCCATCCAATTCCCCCACAGCTGCACTTATGGTGGGGGGCAGGAGAGACAATCAAGACTATTTCGGGCATGTCTGAGAGGGTTACTCTAAAAGCTGAAGAAAACAGAAAGGAGTGCACTTTATGTTGAAAAGTACAGCCGTGGGTAGGAAAGTCAAACAGGCAAATAATTTCTCTTGATCTAATGGACCTCTCTTTCTGGGTTCTGTGGCAGAAAAGAGAACCATCTGTCAGGTAATGTTCTAGTCCACCATAGTATGATGGTCTATCATCTGGGAGAGTCCCAAACATATAACTGTTTTGAGTTTCCTTAGATAAAATACCATGCTGTAAGAACCAGTTTTTGGGTTCATGGAAGTTTAGACTGTTAGTGAGAAGTTCGGGGGTGGGGGGGGGTTGTTGTCGCAACTCTGGAGAGCACATCCTCTAAGGCTTAGAGTCTAAGCCAGGTTGGGGAAAAAATGTATACAAAAATGGGTAAAGAGATGTAAAGAGATGTTGGTTATCAGTGCAGGTGGAAGCAGAGTGGGGTAGGAACAATTAGATGAGTATTGGCTACAGTTATAGAGAAAGGAAGCTGGGCACAGTCCATTTCCTGCTTTGATATTCTTCCAGTGACTGACTTCTGGTTTCAATTTAATAACAGGGAGAGAAGAAAGGGCATTTATTATAAAAATGCCAGCATAGCCATATAGAAAGCACTATCCTGAATGCATCAGGTCTTACAGTGGGGCACATACATGGGGAGGTACTGTACATCTGGGCAATTACCATTGATGCTGCAGGGCAGAGGTTTCTCCATTGATGCATGCAGACTGATTTACACCGTATCAGGAAATCAGGATCCAAACTTTCTAGACATTTTCTGATATGTGGTATGCCACAGACATGACTTGGCCTAAGTTGGGTAGCCCAGAGAAACTAGGGAGCTGAACAGAATCTCAGATGTATCAGCTTGAGGAAGGGAGCAGACATAAGGTACTCCTGCATTTTGGTCACAAATTGGGACTCTTGGTTCACTTGTTATGGGATCAAATCAAGTAGTTAAGGCTCACACTTGTTGATCGTCGCCTGTACTGCAAAGGCAAGAATGGCAGAGGTCTTGAGGCTGCGTCACTAAGAAAGTGAGAGGGATACAGAATTACACTCTACATCTATTGTTTTTTTATCTTCATTTCGTTCCGGTCACTGGTGTTCTGGGTATCTCTCTGGTGAGAGTTCCCTCGGTGTCGCCTCCACCTGTCACCATGCCCTTCCCCTGACCGAGGAATCTTGTGCTCGGGCCCCCTCCTCCCACGACCCCAAATGGGAGAGGCGGGACCATGGAGAGTCAAGTCGGGACTGGGGGTCACTGCAGAGCGGCGTATCCCCTAAAACCAACCCCAGGAGAGGAGAGCAGTCCTCCAGACGCTTAATACGTCTCCTTCCCCACCAAACCCCAACGACCTGAGTCTGTTCCCGAACCTGACTTGCTGGTGTGGTGCAAGTTGTGGCGTCCAGAGCCTCAACCCTCAGCACCACCGGGCTAGCCTCTACATCTATTATTAATGACTGTAGTAGAGCAGTGGTAAATAAAAACTAAAAGGGAAAATAGGGGAGAGATGGTTAAACTGGGTGTGATCGTCAAAAATGACTTTGTGGGTTTCCGAGTCACCTCCTGAATCTCCTCCCAGTTATGATTCGAGGAGTTGTACTAAAGACTTGCTGTGTTAGCCCATCTGGCATTAAAGAAATGAAAACTGCTCTTCATTTCCTGCAGCTATGTCAATGAATGGGATCCGACAGAGGTCTTCTCTGTCTGTGATCACCGCTGTGCTGACACTGAGGCAGTCTCTGCTGCTGTACAGGATATATGACATTATTCACTAATGCCACTGTGGCATCCTCAGATGTATGGTAAAGTTCTGGACCCACAGGGAAGAAGACTTTTACCTTTGAGGAGAAAGAATTTTGGAATATTAGGCCTTTCTCTCGGAAGGGTATGAAAACTTCTGATATTCTTTGTGGCGAGTCTGTAAATTCTGCTGGTCTCCTTTTCTGTGCAGAGGTTAGCGGATATTGTTTTGTTTGGAGACGAAGAAATCGCGCTACAACAGATCAAAGCCTGGTTTTGGGGTCATGTGCTTTTGGGCACAGGGTTCGGTAAGCCCGCTCAATATTAAATTCACAACTGGTCAGTAGCTCATGCAGTCACTAAGAGATTCTTTAGAAACAGCATCCAGAGCAGTTCCTCTATATCCTCCAGTACATAGAAACATAGACTCTGACAGCAGATAACGACCGCTTGGCCCACCTAGTCTGCCCATTTCCTACCTGGTCACCGCCCTTTGGTATGGGAAGATGGCAGCCGTGCTGGGCTGCTGTCTGTTTGGGCGCTAATGTTTGAGCCTGAAAATTGAGGGAAAAACGCTGTTTAGGTTTTTTCTCTGCTAGTGTTTTAACTATAGCTGGATAACAGCTAAATGCGGGGAAGTGGACTGGTTTCTGGCCTCGTGAAGGAATTTTTAGCTAGGATTAGAGTGGGGTAATTAGTATAGGCAGGGCTTGGATAGTGAGGTAGACTAGGTGGTTTATAGGTTTTTAATTTTTTAGTTAGTCAATGTGCTGAGTGAAGTGTGCTGCAGCTTCTGTGATTGCTGACAGCTTTTCTGTTCAGAAGCAGAGCATCGGAGCCCTGTTACTTGCCCTCCACAGGAAAAGAGGCACGGGTGTTGCCAGCTGACGGAGGACCTGATTACCAATGGAGTGGATTTTGGCGACTGGCATGCAGGATCTCTAGCAGACCCCCTTTCTGTATTGGTGGAACGGTTTGTGGAACTGTTTGCTGCTGCTGCTGCTGGCTGACTCGGGGGCTGAGGGGATCTGCAGCATTGTATGGCGGTTGAGTGGTTGGGGTAATCGGTGAGGCAGGAGGTGGGAGCTCTGCTTCACCCCGCCCCCGGGAGAATCTCGCTTGTCTCCTGCTGCTCACGAGTAATTGGTTTGCAGATCCTGGGCCTAAGTTAGGTGCCCTCCCCAACTTTGTGTGTCATCTGGATTGGGGACTTCAAGTGGAGTTGGGACCTTTTTGGTAGACAGTGGATCATTTTGCTTTCAGTTGAACTGGGCAGAATGAAAAGCCCAGTCAGGGGTAGAAGTCTGTGGGTGAATGTTTACCTGGTGGCTTTCCTGCTCGTGGGGGTGAGTGACTATTGTTGAAACAAGCTTGCTATCTGAAGCCACTCTGGTGAGAGGAGAGCGGTTTGATGAGAAATACTGTAAAGGGACTGGCACCAGTACCTGGGGGTAGAGCAATACGCTGATTGTGGGGGTGAACAACCACCATGCATATGTGGGGGAACCTGTGCCCAGCATCTTAGAGGCGACCAGAACCATGCATTGGGGGTGTGAAGGGGACCGATAGCAACCCTTTATGGGAAGGTGGGGTGGCTGGGACAGTACCTGAACATGGGGTGGGGGGTTGAGGAAGGGCCAAGTACCATGCACCTGGGGGACCAGAACCGTGCACATAGAGGAAGGGGGTAACCAGTACACTGTTAGTGGGGGTGGGAGTGCCAGTAACATGACACAGGGGTGTGAACCAGTAGACACTAATTGGAGGATGATGGGAAACTGGGGGGGCAAACACTGCCCCTAATGGGGGGCCAGTACAATGTATCTTGGCTGACCATTTCCTCATGCACCTGAGGTTTGATCAGACACTTACACCCGGTGGGTGGGCGTGAGTACCCATCACCTGTGGGAGGGAAGTAATACATTGCTAGTTGGGTTGAACCAGAATCCTGCATCTGAGGGAGTGGACCAGTAGCAACACCTGTGGGGAGATGGAGTGGGACAGTACCCTTAACACTGGAGGTTGAAGAAGGACCAAGCACTATGCACCTGAGGGACCAGAACCATGCACATGGGGAGAGCGGGGGGGTAACCAGTGCACTGCAAGTGGGGGTAGAGGGGTGCCAGTAACCTGACACTGGAGTGGGGACCAGTAAACACTACTTGGGGGATGATGGGAAACCTGGGGGGGACCAATCACTTTCCCTAATGGGGAGGGCTAGTACCCTGCATCAGGAGGGCCCATTTCCCAGTGCACCTGGGGGTTGAGTCACCAGACACCTACACACCTGGGGTGGGGGGTACCTGTCACCTGGCGGGGCTGTTACCAGTGTCACAACTCCACTCAGCAGATCAGGCCCTCTGCTCCCACAACCTCCAAGCGCAGTATTATGAACAGGTAACAGAACAGGGTAACCCTCCCATCTGTTTGTGGGTCCGAATCACCTTTGGTCTCAAGTTCTGGGGGGGTTCAAACCGTGAACCTTATGCTAGCGTACCCAAATGTACAGGCTCAGATAATTCTGCTCTTCGGGGAATGCCTGATATCTTTCACCTAAGTGCACCTAACCAGGTATCAAAAATTAACCCTTAAAACTCTATGAAAGACCTTAGGTATAATTCTTACCTTTTTCCAGTTCAGTAACACCATTACGCTTATGAACAGTTGTCAACTTTAACCATCTATACTTCACATGCAAAAGAAAGAATTTCGAAGGCACACCAGGCAGTCTCTTTAAAATAAGAGGTTTACTTAAAAATGGATAAAAAATATGTAACATATGTAAATATGAACATATACTCCCTGGAGAAGAGGAGGGAGAGAGGGGATATGATAGAGACATACAAATATCTTACAGGGAGGAACAGGGTGCAGGAATACACTATTTTTAAGTGAAAAAGATGTTCCAGGACTAGAGGGCATGGGATGAAGTTGGAGGGAGGACGATTCAGAGGAAACGTGAGGAAGAATTTCTTCACAGAACGGGTGGTGGACAAGTGGAACACCCTGCCAGAGGAAGTGGTGGGGCTGAAACAATCACGGGATTTAAGAATGCATGGGATAGACATAAAGGAATTCTAGAGGTCAGGGGTAAGGGGCAACAGACTTCTAGGGAAACATAAACTGAACTTACAAGCTCAAATGGGCAGACTGGGTGGGCTGTAGGCCCTTATCTGCCGACACTGTCTATGTATCTATGTATGTATATGTATCTATGTAAGATGTAAACACAGAACACTATATCACAAAGCATACAATCACTTTAAAGAACACGGTTAAACTACAAACATAAACTCCTACCACAATGCAGTTAGACTTCCCTAGCTAATGTACACCTTCTTACAGTGCATATAGTTAGATGTTGTTTTTAAGAGCCCACAAAGAAATGTGTCTAAAGATCAGACACAGAATAGTTTAATCTGTCTGTATAACACACCCCTTCCATGATGTCACCAACCTCCTCCTTGTTAAATATGAAAAAATAATATACACAGGATGTCCTGTCAGGAGGTATATTAAATAAGGTGACATCAGCAAAAAACTCATTTCCCAATATGACTCCTTAATTTACATTTCTTCTTTGATCTCGAGCATTTCCTCTCCCCATGGTACATCTGAGGATTTTTATGACTTTTCACACTTATATGCAATAAGGCTTTACAACTTATCTGAAGTCATAAAATGTATATTTTATTTTCCCAGCTTCAAAGAAGCAACAGGTCATAAAATGCAATGTCTCTAAAACATTATAAACATTTACGATCCCTATCCTGGCAGCTGGTCAGCTCCAATTAAGTCAGATAAACAGGAGACCCTTAATTAAGGCTCTCTAGTCTGTTTAATTACCTCCTGGTTTCAGGTTAACATATATCCTTTTTTTAAACTGAAACCTGAGGGGGCATTCATGGAAGCACTGACAATCACACACTATATTCTATATTACAAAAATCATAGAGCAATCATAACCAGCTGGCCAAGCGTCACAACCAGTACATGGGGAGGGAGCAATACCATGCTTGTTGGGCTGAACAGTTGAGACCCCCCTCCCCTCATACCCTTGACACACACAGTCCCTGAACTGTCCTACATTGATATCACCTTCCAGACCCATGACACCAAACCACACACCCACCCTCTACTGTTTGTCCAGACCATTTCCCTCCACAAACACTACGCCCACATTCACTGAGCTGCAGCAGATTGTCCTCTTGAATCCACTACCCATCACTGATTTCCAGCTTATGAGCCCCCCCCCATCCTAAGCCCTTGCTTCAGGCTCGTGAGGCCTACACAGCCTTGGCAGGAGCTCTCTGACCCCACCTAACCCTAGTGGCAAGCTCAATAGCAACCCATTCCTGCAGCACTTGCTGCTGGATGCTAATCCCCATCAGCCTCGGCTGTTAGAACCCAAGGCCCCACATCCATCCCTGATATATCACTTGTAACCCCCCCATCTACTCCCAGAGTTATCCCCTAGCCCTTGCCTCCTGCTGGGACTCGGCATACTGCCTGGGATATGTGGACGCCAATGTTGTAATTTCTGGATCTCACAATTAAGATAGGAGGATTCAACAATCTTCTGTCTATTTAATGTTTTGATACTCTGGGCATGAATTAAAGTGGCTGTGGGTATAGAAACTAAGATCTGAGTAGACACTTTTTTGCAGCAGTCTCCTTTTTTTGTAGTTTGACAACTCTGGCTATCTCTTTTCAGCTCCTGTCCCCACATCCTCGCAGCTGACAACCACCTCCCCAGATCAACGTTGGATCAAGGGAGTGAGTCCACCCACAGATTACTCTTCCCCCCCAACAAGACAGGGCTGAAGGGGGGGAGGGCTGTCCTCCACCCATCCAAGTACATAGCTCCAGGTGTCCAGGGTGTGGTGCAGGTCTGGTGTGGTACGTAGGGTTTCCTTCTTTCCTTAGATCTCCATTTCTGACCCTCTACAGAACCCCTGATGTAGCGTCACACCGGGACATGCGCATGAAGACAGGTGTGGCCTGCAGATCTGCAGTGAGCCTGGCAAGCCACTCATTGCCTGCACTACCACTGATCTTACAGGAGGTGGCGGTCAATGGCTGCGACGACCTGGGTAAGACCAGCCTACCCGTATGTGTAGGAACATACGAACATACAAAGAAGCCAGCAAAGGAAGGCCATTTAGTTCGGCAAAAATGTCATTTTGCCCTTAATGCCATTGTCAGTGTCACTGATGAAGACATTGAACAACACCGGCCCCAGCACTGAGCCCTGCTGGACCCAACTGGTTACCTCTCTGGTGCCAGATAACGCTCCCCCCGCAACTACCCTCTGAGTTCTGTCCCTCAGCCAGTTTCCCATCCATCTGGCCACATCCACAGCCCCTCCCTTGTCCACTTTCTTAGTCACACAGTCAAATAAATCTATCAGATTTGTTTGACAAGATCTTCCCATTGTGAATCCATGCTACCTTGGATCCTGTGCTCCTCTGGATTCAAGATATATCACACACCTTTGTTTTAGTAGTCAACGATCTCTTAAACATAAAAAACAAATATGATGCCACACTTGAGATTGAGCTGCTGTGAATTTCAGTGAAATGAATGTCATAAGTTTCATTATAATCACACAGTGCGCATTTCAAGACAGTTACAATTATGTTGCACTGTTTACTGCAGCTGCTGTAGCAGAGAGGAAGGTGCTTCAGTTGTCAAAATTTTGTTTTTCAGATTTAATCTCATTGGCTGTTTGCCCCCCACCCGAGGCCCTGTGCCAGCAAATTCTCAACCCTGACAACCCCTGTACATTTTAGCCTGGTTCCTAGAGTGCTTTCCTACTGTTGTTTGTGATTCAGGAGGACACCGCCCATTGGCGCACAACTCTGTAGCCGTGGATTGGGAAGCATCATGACCATCAGTACAACACTGTTAGTGAAGTGCCATCATCCTGGTTGCTGCCATGCCCCACTGCCACTTCTCCTAAATTGCTTCTTCGCCCCGGCCCCATGGAATTGTTTCACCTTGCCGTTTTTCCACCACTGATGTTTTGTATTGTATCCACTATTATGTTTTGTGTTCTAACTTTTAATCTCCCGGGCTGGGCCTGAAAATATGCATTTCTATGGCTAGTGCACTTACCCGGTTATCAAACAAAATAATAAATAAAAATAGGCCACAATAAAAAAAAAATAGATCATGACCCCACCCACAGGGGTAAGAACAAAAGATTAAATTTGAAGCCCAAAGTGGGAAATTTCTTATGAAAACATGATTTTTCAGAGGACAATGAGTATCCTCAGCTAATTCAACAGACTTGTTTTCTCTAAATAATCAGAATCAAGACTAAATGGAATCTACCCAGCATTTAACACCTCCTGCTGGACAACCAAGGAATGAAATTATTCTCTGCAATGCCCCCAGTCCGTTACCATCTCAATGGTGCAGCCATGATAGCTCAATTGGAAAGTATGGGGGGGGATTGGGAAGGTCAAATAAAAAAAGTCTGCAGTACCCATGCATACATTCCCTGTACCCCACACATCAAGTTAATTGCTTTGGAAATAGAGAGGAGGCAGGGAATTACAGAACTAACAGTTTGACATCAGTGGTGGGCAAGAAAATGGAATCACTATTGAAGGAAAAGATTAGGGAACCCATGGTAGTCAATGGTCTAAAGGACCCGAGGCAACATTATTTCACAGGGGGGAGGTCTTGCCAGACAAGCTTGATAGAGTTCTTTGATTGGGTAATCAAAGAAGTGGATCAGGAAGGAGCAGTGGACAAGGCCTACCTGGATTTCAGCAAGGCCTTTGAGTAGGGCTAAAATAGTATAATGGTAATAAGGTTACATACGAATATACGAAGAAGCCAGCAGAGGAAGGCCATTTGATCTATCAAGTCTCTTCGTGTTGCAGGGTCCACAGCTTGAGTTACTGTCCCTGTCCCCTCTCCCCACTCCTCAACTCAACAGGCTGTCTGAGCAATAGGACTTTGAGTGTGATGGTAAATAGCATCTACTCTGGAATAGGTAAAGTGACCAGTGAAGTACTGCAGGGATCAGTATTGGGTGCTGGACCTCTTCAATAACCCCCCAACACCACCCTCTGGTTCTTGTCCCACAGCCAGCAGCAGGGAGGCATACAAGTCATGTATGGCTGGTCTCTACAGGCACGCTGGTGAGCAATACTCTTTCACTTTTACTGATGGCTCCAGCTCGGCTTCTCATTGACTCCATCACTCAGAAAACCAATAATTAATGAATTAAATAAAAATAAATGGAACTGTTGCTGGGGATCCTCCACAAACTCGAGTACCTGTGTAGCTGCCCTTTCTGCGCAATTGTTAATACAGCATACTAAGTATTTACCTTCAAACGGTTAACCCCCCCCAAAGAAGTTGCAAATGTTGATTGCTGCTAGAATCCTAGCTTATTATTTCTGTTAATGGCATAACCTCTGTGTTTAAGTTTTGTATTGCTATGCACACAACTCTAGTATACATACAAACATGGGGGTAGGGGAATGGCCAAGTACCATACACCTGGGGAACCAGGAACCATACACTTGGGGGTAACCAGTATACTGCAAGTGGTAGTGGGGTGCCAGTAACATTACATTGGGAGGGAACCAGTAGACACTACTTGTGGGATGATGGGTAACTGGGGCAGACCAATCGGTGCCCTAATGGAGGGGGCCAGTGCCATGCATCATGGGGTACCATTTCCCCATGCACCTGGGGTTGACCAGACACCTACATGGGAAGTACTCATCACCTTGGGGGAGGGACCAATACCAGTACATGGGAGGAGAGAAGCAATACCCTGCTTGTTGGAGTGAACCGAAATCCTGTATCTGAGGGTGGCAGATACCAGCATCTCTAAAGAGGTGGAGTGGGACAGCACCCTTAATATGGGGGGTGGGGGAAGGGCCCAGTACCATGTTTCGGGGGGGGCAGAACCATGCACATGTGAAGAGGGAGGAGGGAAACCAGGGCACTGCAAATGGGGGGGACCAGTCCCCTGTAACTGGAGTGGAAACCAGTACACAGTACATGAAGGTGGAGGGGGTCCAGGAGCCTAACAGTGGGGCTGGGACCAGTACACACCATTTGAGGGATGATTGTCAGATCTCTAAACCTGGGAGGCAATCACTGCCCCTGATTGGGGGGCCAGTACCCTGCATCTTGGGGGACCATTTCCTCATGCACCTGGGGTTGACCAGACCCCACACCTGAGGGGCCGAGTACCCATCACATTGGGGGCAGTACCAGTACTGGGGACAACGTTGATTGTGGTGGTGGACAACCACCATGCACATGTGGGGACCAGTGCTCAGCACCTGGAAGGTGACCAGAACCCTACATTGGGGGTGTGGGGGGAACCAGTAGCAACCCCACATGAGAAGGTGGGTTGGGTGGGACAGTACCCTAAACATGGGTGGGGGGAGGATTGGGAAAGGGCCAAGTACCATGCACCTGGGGACCAGAACCGTGCACATAGAGGAAGGGGGGATAAATAGTACACCGTGGGTGGGAGTGCCAGCAACATAACACTGGGGTGGGAACCAGCAGACACTACTTGGAGGATGATGGGAAACTGGGGAGGGAGGACCAAATACTGTCCCATATGGGGTGATGCTACCATGCATCTTGGCTGACAATTTCCCCGTGCACCTGGGGAATGGCCAGACACTTGCACCCGGTGGGTGGGGGCGAGTACTTATTACCTTGGGGTTGGGGGGGCAGCAATACACTGCTAGTTGGGCTGAACCAGAATCCTGCATCTGAGAGAGGGGTCCGATAACAACACCTGTGGGGAGGTGGGTGGGACAGTACCCTTAACATGGGGGTTGGGAAGGTCCAAGTACCATGCACCTGGGGAGTGTGGGGTAACTGGTACACTGCAAGTGGGGTGTAGGAGGTGCCAGTAACATGATACTGGGGTGGGGAAGTACACACTACTTGGGGGATGATGGAAACCGGGGGTGGGGGATCAATCTTTCCCTAATGGGGGCCAGTACCCTGCATCATGAGGGACCATTTCCCAGTGCACCTGGGGGTTGAGTCACCAGACACCTACACACCCGGGGGGGAACCTGTCAGTATTGGGGGAACCATTACTAGTACATGGATAAGGGGGGAGAAATACCCTGCTGGTTGGGGTGATCCAGAACCCTGCATCTTCCTGAAGATCCCATATCCCTTCAGCTGTGTCCACTCTCCCACAGAGCTCGTTGTCATCTGCGAATAGGCACATTTTGCCTTTAATGCCATCCCCAATGTCATTGATGAAGACATTGAACAACACTGGCCCCAGCACAGAGCACTGTGGGATCCCACTGGTTACCTCTCTGGTGCCAGATAACTCTCCCCCCACCACCACCCTCTGGGTTCTGTCCCTCAGCCAGTTTTCCACCCAACTGACCATCTTTTCCCAAACTCCAAGATCAACCAACTTCCTGATCAACCTTTTGTGGGGCACAGAGTCAAAGGCCTTGCTGAAATCAAGATAGAGGATGTCTACCACTTGGCCCCTGTCTACTGTCTTAGTGACACAGTCAAAAAAGTCAATCAGGTTTGTTTGACATGATCTTCCCCCCATGAATCCATGCTGCCTCTCATCCTGGAGACCATGTTTCTCTAGATATTCCACCAACCTTTCCTTTAATATGGTCTCCATGAGCTTGTCCACAATGGAGGTCAGACTGACTGGTCTGTAATTCTCTGGATCATCCTTGGGACCGCTTTTGTGAAGGGGCACTACATGTGCTGTTCTCCAGTCCTGTGGTACCACGCCTGACTCTAGTGAACTATTAAATAGGTCTGCCAGTGGCCCTGCCAGCTCCTCAGCCAGTTCCTTTAGTACTATTGGATGTACTCTGTCCGGGCCTGGTGATTTGTCCATTTTCAATGCCAGCAGACCCTTCCTCACTCTATCCCCCTCTGTCATTATGTCTGTGTTCCCTTCCCCCCCACTTCTCTTTTTCCCCCTGAAGGCACTGGTCCGTCCGTCTCCCTGGTGAAGACAGAACAGAAGTATTCATTTAGTATCTCTGCTTTTCCTCCATTATCCTCCACCCACTCTACATCTTTCTTAAGCCTAACAATCCCTTCCTTCTTGTCCCCTTTCTCACTTATATAGTGAAAGAAAGCCTTCTCTCTTAATTGGGGATAAGAACAGACCAGTGCCTTCAGGAGAAAGACAATGAGCCAGATGGAGTGGCCCATATGCAGTGATAAGGAGAATAGATTGAATGAGGGGCTGCCAGCACTGAAGGTGGACAAATCACGAGGCCCAGACTGGGCTGCACATATAGCATGGCCAACGCTGGCAGGGTTGCCGTATGCCAATGTGTCGGGTGGTGGGGAAGTAGCATAGACCAGAGTGAAATAAATGCAATACAATTTGGTGTACACATTCTGCTTGTATTGCAGGGACCACTACTTAAGCAGATGTCCCTCCCTCCCCACTCTTCCCATCCTCCCTTCCCATGATCCTTACTTCCCAATATGCCTATCATTGGCATGGGCAGGATTCTACAGGGGAGCTTGGACAAGATTAGGATGGACATTGATGCTGGTAGCTAATGAGAGGCCATTAAGAAATGGGTGCAGGAGGCTACTATCTCCTGTACAAGGGTAAGGTGTAATAATGGTACAGCCAACAAGTCGTGTTAGGGGAACAGGGAGGTGCAAGAGGCAGTGAGGGATAAAAAGGCTGCATATGCATGTTTTAAGTGCTCCAGGTGTGATAGGGAGGCAGGTGAGTGTGAGTTGACAGCTAGAAGGGTCACAAGAGTAGTTGGGGGAGCCAATCCGAGGATGGAGCAAAACCTGGTTAGGGAGATCCAGAGGGGGTGAAAGGGATTCTCTATATACATAGGGGAGAAGAGAAAAGTGATGGCACAGATCTCCAGGATTATGACTGGGGAGGGATGGGCTCAGGAGGCGGGAGATCAGGCAGAGGTACTAAATGAGTACTTTGCCTCAATATTTATGGAGAGGGACATGGGATCCATTCAGCCCAACAAGAGGGTAGGGGAGACAGAGGTCTGATGGAGTCTAGAGGGCCGGAAGAGGCTGGATTACAGGCCTGACCGAGACTAGAAGGAGATGGGTGCTTAAATGAGGGGGTGGATTGGGAGGAAGAAATCGCAGTGGATAGAGTGAGGGAGGCCCTTCAGACGCTAAAAACTGATAAGGCACTGGGAACGAATGGGCTGCATCCGAGGGTTTTGAATGTACTGGCAGACGAACTAGCAGCTCCACTAGCTGCACTCTTTAATGCCTCTCTGCAGACAGGATGGGTGCCTCAAGACTGGAGGGTGGTACATGTGGTGCCTATCCACAAAGGGGGGGGTCTAGGGAGGAGACGGGAAATTACAGGCCTGTCAGCCTAACGTCTGTGGTAGGCAAACTAATGGAGGGCATTACCAAGGAGAAGCTCGGGAGGCAACTGGATAGGTTGGGGCACCTGAATGACAAACAATATGGTTTTGTCCCTGGGAGATTGTGTGAGACCAACCTCATATATTTTTATAACTGAGTGACGGGGACCCTGGACCGACAAAGATCGGTGGACATCCTCTTCCTGGATTTTAGTAAGACATTTGATTCAGTCCCCATTTCAGGTTGTTAACAAATCTTGGGGGGATGGGGGAGGACAGTTGCTTAGATGGGTAGAAAATCGGCTAACAGGGCAAACACAGAGGGTAGTGGTTGGTGGGATAGTCTCCTCCACTAGGAAGGTATCCAGTGGGATCCCCCAATGTTTGGTGCTGGGACCACTCCTGTTCAATGCCTATGTCTCGGATATGGGGAGGGGGGATAGGAGTAGGATAAGCCTCTTCGAGGATGACTCAAAACTGGGAGCAATGGCAGACGGGGACGAAGCAAGAGAGACAGTTCAGAGGGACCTGGATACCCTGGAGGAGTGGTCAAGGAGATGGGGATTGAGGTTTAATACAGGAAAGTGTAGGGTGATGCATCTGGGGGTCACAGGGATTTATTTAACTCCAAAAATTGATTAGCGTTTTGCTCATAAAAGTGCTAAAACATTGTGAAAATGCATAGCACTTGCCTCACTGTGTTTAACAAATATAACACTTCTAGAAAACCTATATAAGTACTTTCTGTACAGTTAGAATTGTCTCAAGAAAAAAAACTGCTAATCAATTATTTAAAACCCTGGGTCAGAAACACAGGTCATGTATACAGCCGGGGGTCTCACTGCAAATCAGAATGAGTGAAAAGGATCTGGGAGTGGTGGTAGATGCAAAAATGAATAACACTGAAAACTGCAGAAGAACTGCAGCAAAAGCAAACAAGATTATGGGCTGCATAGCCAGGAGAATTACATCCAGGAGAGAGGTAATCCTCCCTCTGTATAATGCCTTGGTCAGGCCACATCTTGAGTCCTGCACGCAGTTCTAGAGACCTCACCTCAAGAAGGACATAGCACTGCTGGAGAGGGTCCAAAGGAGGGTAACCAAGATGATTCAGTGCATGACAGAGAGGACCTATGAGGAAGGACTGGAAAAGCTTGGGCTGTATTCGCTGGAGGAGAGGAGAGACAGGTGCGACATGAGAGAGGTCTTCAAATATGTAAAAAGATAAACACGGACGGAGCCAAAGAGATGTTCAGACTAAAGAAAGGTGGCACAGCCAGGGGGCATGAGTGGAAGCTGAAGGGGGGAAATTACAGAGGAGAACGAAGGAGACAGTACTTCACTGAGAGGGTGGTGGGGCCATGGAATGCGCTGCCCGGGAGTCTAGTAGAGGAGGGCACAGTGGAGGGCTTAAAGAGAAGGTGAGACAGGTGCAAGGGTAAACTGAATCAGCAGATGACCCTCTTTGGGGCTAGTGGGGGTGGAAGAGTGAGCACCAAATAAGGACTGGCTACCAAGCGGACACGACAGACCATCAGGCCTATTTTACTGGCTTTTATTATGTTAGTATGTCCTAGCGGGGCCTTTGGCAGACCTATTCAATGCCTCACTTAATTCAGGGTGTATACTTCAGGATTGGAGGATGGTCCACATGGTTCCTCTCTATAACCATTCCCCAAGGATGATCCGAGGAATTACAGTCCAGATAGCCTCACATCCATTGTGGGTTAACTGATGGAGACAATCCTGAAGGAGAGGCCATTGTTGCTTCTGGAAGCCAGTGGACTGCAGTACAGTAGATGGCATTGGATTTGTCGCTGGCCGATTCTGCCAGACCAACCTGGTAGAGTACTATGAATAAGTAACTAGACTACTGAACATGGGCCATATGGCGGATGTCATGTACCTGGACTTCATGAAGGAATTCGACTCTGCGCCACATGGAATACTAGGAAGCAAGCTTCCCACCCCCCACCCCCAATTTTTCATGGTCAGTTTATAGTCACACTCCTTCACCTGTAAGATATGCTTCCCGCTGTATTTCTTTATTTTATTTATCTATTTGTATTTCAGATTACACCTTTGAACCAAAGAGCCCATTCACAAATGTTCCACGTCAAGGCAATAATGACAGAAAGGTACAAAACATAACATGATCATTACAATGGAACTTACACAAGATCGCTTGGTAGGTTTCACATGTCACTACTTCCTATCTCATTCCTTCCACGCAGGAGATACTGACATAAAATCCGACCCCCCCCCCCGTATCAACATTACCTACCCCCTGTACATTACGCATGGTCAATTTCGTATCTCACTCTTTCCCATACGAGTTGCTAACATACCCCCCCAAAAAAAGAAAATTATCTCATTGTTAACTGCCCCCTGTGCAACATTCTTGATCAGTTCCTCCATCTCACTCCTGCCACATAAGAGATGCTATAACATTAGTTTTCTGGAAAACATGTTAAATGTATGCAGTAGGGAGTATATTAGCCATAGCTCTTACAGCTGCCATGTCTTAAAGCAAAAGTATGGCATAAATAATCTAAATAAATAACTGCGTTGGACTGATGCAGTGTTTCACAGAACCTGTACCCCCTAGATGGGACCAATAAGTGCTTGAACCACAAATTCTAACATCTTTTATGCAGTGATCCAAGAAAACCCCTCACCCAATGAGAATACCATCTCAATGCAAATTCTTCCTGGGTCAGAAAGTTTCCTTGCAGGAAAATAATACAGGCCTTCAATCAGAATGGTACTACAACATTATTAACTACTCAATTTTCAAGCCACCTCTCGAGCCACCAGCCCCCCCCCATACAGCATCACGCACCTTCGATCTCCCAGACCTTCTTCACAAACAAGACCAAATGAAATCCACAAATACAGTTTCCACAAACATGCGATCCAGTCTCCCAGAATCCCACTTCCTCGTCCTCATTATTACCCAACCCTGCAATTATCAAGGCACAGAATTAATATCACAGACGGAACCAAACTGGCACATTAGCCATGCAGTTTTCGGTCCCGATCTTTTTTTCAGAAGTTTGTGCATGCGTGAGTTAGAGAGAGACACATGCGCAAACAAATACAGGAACCATTATCGGTCCCGGAACTGATCCGGCATGACATCGCCCTTCCCCCTCTCAACAGCGAAACAGTGGAAGAAGATGGCTCTCAATTATCCGTGATTATTTATTTATTTATTGATGATTCGGAAATACCTTTGAGTCAAAGACTCATTTGCAACGGTTCCACGTCACAGAAATTAGATACAGAACGAACTTTACGTAACAATTCAACGAGGACACAGTTCGGCATTGATACAAAGAAATGGTGAAGTCTAATAATCAGAAACTAAGGAAAATTAGTACAAGTTTGATATACATGAATAAAACTCAGAGATATGTCTTAGGCCTGGAAGCCTATGGTAGGCAGACCAGTGGCAGTGGTCAGCTGGGAGGGGGGACGGCAAGGGGTCAGAGACAATTGCAGGTATATGAGGACTGTAGGTGGTCCCTAAGGTGGGTTTTGAAAGGGCCAGTTCTAATTTCATTTACAAGCAAGGTTGGTAGGCTGTTCATCAAAGAAGGGGCTCTGAAAGTGAAGGACATTTGGAATTGTGAGGTACGGCAGGAGGGAAACATGAGGAGTGGTTTGGCAGAGCTTCGAGTGTGCTTAGGCTTCAGGGCTGGGTGGACTAAGGGGGTGAGTTCAGGGGAGGGGGAGAGGCCTAGGGCAATCTTTTGGCCATGAGGCAGATGTGGAACCTAATTCTATTGTCGAAATTAAGCCAGTTGGTGGTTTTATAAAGGGAGCATGTATGGGTGAGCCAGTCTCATCCCAAGATGAGGCGACATTCTTTATTAAGGGAGAGACGGAGTCTATGTAGTGCAGTGGTGCTTGCAGCGCTATATATAAGTATGCCACAGTCGAGCAGGGAGAGGACGGAAGAGGAGAAGGCGAGCCTGAGGGTGTCTGGGGTAAGGCAGTGTTTGAAGCGATACAATGGCCCCAGCCTAACATTGAGGGCTTTAGACAGGAGATGAATATGTTAGTGGAAATTAAGCACAGGGTCTAGTGTGATGCCCAGGTACTCAAAATTCCCATACAGAGAGTATGTTGTAAATTCATATTTTAAAACACACATTCATCATATTCTAAGATATAAAATGTAAAATAAACGTGGGGTAAGTACAATAGTTTCCACAGTGTTCTGAGCTTGTATCTCAATGAAGGAGGATCATACCTCTCAACCTCTTGCCTCATAAATCAGTGCCAAAGACCCAAAATCAGGGACACATCTTAAAAATTGATACTGTTCACTCAGAAAGCTGATAGAATAAGGGGATCTGTGTTAAGATGCATTTTCTGAAGAACAACAAGTCTGTAACATTGATAATATTGTTATCACAAAAACACAAATTGTATGAGGGACAGAGGAAAATTTTGAGGCCAAATCAGGGAAGTCCCTGACAATCAGGGACAGTTGAGAGGTATGGGGAGGAGGTGTCCATCGTTATGAGGGTTAGTGTCCATCATTTTGAATATCTGTATCCCTCATTTCAGTGACAAAAGGATGGAAGGTATGCTAAGACCTGGTCTGAGGCCAGTTTTATTCCTTAATGCAATTGATCTCAGACCAAGTCTTAAGGTAGCAGTCTACCTGGAGCAGCCTAAAGAGAAAACCAGAAATAGGAAGGAAAAAGTGGAGGGCTTGGAAAAGAGAGAAGGGCAGCTGTGAACTAGAGAGTGAATCGAGCTAAAAAATGTTTTCGATCTACATTGACTCTGCCAAAGTCAGTTGCCTGAACCTTTATTTGGAGCTCAAGTAAAGCGACTTTTTGTTTCAATAAAGTTTGCCTGGTATTTTTTTTTTCTGAGTGTCTTCCTCTCCCCCCCCCCCCAGTCTTGGATTGCTGCAGCACTGCTACAGGAGAATATGGTCTCATGATAGCCCAGATAATGAGCCTCCAAAGCATGCCCACTGGAATGCGGTCCAGATCCCCTGTACCTACACTATAATCTCCAACCTCCCTAGAAAACCACTAACTGTTTTCGGCTGAACTTGGCTAGGTGGAAACAAACTGGCACCAGGGATCCAAGGTCATGATCCAGCCATACACCCGTTTACTTAGGTAAGCAATATGACACACGGCGTGGGTTGCGCTGTATTATACAAATGGGGGGAGCTAAAAATTCTCTCTTTTGATTGGTCAGCTGATACTTTATGCTGTGGGGTAATTTCTGTATAACCACCACGTGAAGTACCAGCTGACCGCGCACAGAAAGCACAATGAAATTAGTACACCTTCCCGACCGAACTGTAAGTGCTGCCATCTTTGTTCCCGCTAACCAGCACTGCTAAATGCAAACCGCTCGCCTGCTCACAGTTTCAGTTATAATCGCTCTCTCTCATAGTGCTCAGCTCATTCACATTGTGGCCAGCTATTTTGCTGTAGCCTACAGAGCCACACACTCTCGACCACACCTTGCCTTCTCTTCACCGAGCTGCTCACCTGCTTGCAATTACAGGGGCACAGGATGGCTTCTGCAAAGCAACAATTAACTATTTGTGAAGAGGAAGGATATGTGATTAAAACCAGCATAAAAAAAATTTTTCTTCACTTTTCTACTCTTTTTTTTCTAATCATATGCTAAATGCCAGCCCAACCCACACCCTGCCATGGATTATTTCTTAAATAACCCATGCCCTCAGTCGCTGTGTGAGACAAAAGGCATAGCAGAATCTATTCAACCACCCAGGTTGTGGGTTCTGACACAACAAACCCTGAGGAGTGTTATTGTACCAATAAACAGGCAGGGCTATGCAAGATAAATGCTGCTTGGGGCACATACCCCCCCCAAATAAGTTGGTATTTGTGTTGCTGAGTTGAAACCCAGATACCCAAGTGGTTCTATAAAAATTGGTGAGACTTGTTTTTATGTGTTTCCTTTCCTTAGCAGGAGGGGAGGGAGCATGAGTTGGAGGAAGGGAAAGGTGAGACTAAGAGGATTCTTTGTGTCTGCACACAAGCCACAACTGGAGTGGGAAATGACCATAGAGAGGTAGGTCTGCAAGAGTCTGAACTGGAGTAATCGCCCAGAGCAACTGGTGGTTTAACAGCAATGTTCTTCTTTGACAAGGGCTAGTCTGTGGCCCTGACACAGGGCTGCCTCTCCCCTCCCTCTAAATCTGGACTCACTGTTGGTAGCTGCTGCTGCAGCAGGCTCTAGGGAAGTTAAGCCCACAGTAAGAGGAGCACATTGCTCATTTGGGGCAGGCTTCAGGCAGAGAGGCAGCACAACCAGTGTCCGGCTGTGCTGTACACTTTCAGCAGCCAGTCAGCACAGCACACTTGCTAACAATATTAAAGGCTCATACTAAAACAGATGAGGAGCTAGGGGGCTTGTGAATCCACAAGTGCTCTTATACATTAATATGAATATTTTAACTTATAACCAGAAAGCAGCAAGGTATCAAGCCGTGTCTTAAAAATACTTTTTGATTCACTGATCACGATGTTTAATGTCAAGCTATTCCAGGGGTTTATAAACCTTAAGGTGAAGAAAAACTTCCTACAGGTTTGGTTACATTTGTTACCAATAAGCTGTAATGAAGGACCTCTAGTATTGTATGTACTTTCTTTGAATTCGAGCCCTAGCTCAGTCAACAGAAATGGATCCTGCATAATATCATATAAAATTAAAAGATCACCTCTGAGCCTACGAGTCTCCAGAGGTATCAAATTTAGAGTGGATAATCTGGTTTCATAGGGATCATTTGTCAGGCCATGGATGTGTTTTGTGTATTTGCGCTGAACTTTTTCTAAGGAGATGCAATCAGACTTTCTAAATGGACACCGTAATTGGGAAACATACTCAAGGTGCAACCTGACATAGGCTGTATGCAATGGTGGCATGACACTAGGTGTACGTGATTTGATATTCCGTTTTATAGACCAAATGACTCTGTTTGTTTTATTGATTACCTGGTTTATATGTGAGATTTGTCTGAATTCATTTGAAATAATAATACCTAGATCTTTGTCCTCTTGTGACAAATTTAATATAATGTCACCAAGGGTATAAGAGGTGTTTGGCTTTTTTCTTCCCACATGTATAACTTTGCATTTTTCAATATTACTCCTCATACCCCAAAGTGTTACCCAGTCATAAATCTTATTAAGTCTTATTAAGATCATGTTGGATTATATATGCATATGCAAAGCCTACGTTGGACTGAGTCTGCAGACAAATTTTATTTATTTTATGTATTTGTTCAACGGGTCAGTGCACTGAACCCTGGGATGGTTTTCTGGCATGACCTGGGCCAAAGATAGCCAAGCGCAGACACAGTTGAACATACTGTATAGTGAAATATTTCCACCAGTGCAAGCGTAACAAAATTTATTACTATGTTACAGATGTCTGATACAGGCTTCTCACTAAATGAGTAACAACAAGAAGGATACAGGTTAATGGATTGCAATCTATGAAAGGCAGGGTGACCAGCACGGTGCTCCAGGGCTCAGTGCTGGGGTCTCTGCTCTTCAGTGTTTTTATAGCAGACATCCCTGACAGATTAGAAGGGAAGGTGTGTCTGTTCACAGATGACACCAAGATATGTAACAGGGTGGACACCTCAGAAGGAGTGAGCAAGACGGAAGCTGACCTCAGGAAACTAGAAGAATGGTCTGGAGTGTGGCAGCTGAGATTTAATGCCAAAAACTGCAAGGTCATGCACATAGGTAAGAAAACTCCAATCAAGCAGTGTTACCTAGGAGGCGAAAGACTGTCAGCCTCAAACCAGGAATGAGATCTGGGAATCATAATCTCAGATGACTTGAAGGTTAGTAAGCAGTGTGAGAAGGCAATATTGAAGACCAACAGAATGCTGGGCTGCACTGGGAGGGGAATCATGAGCAGGAGGAGAGGTGGTACTACCACTGTATAGATCGCTGATTAGGTCTCACCTGGAATACAGAGTCCAATTCTGGAGGCCTCACCTCAGGAAGGACACTGACCGGATGGAAACAGTACAGAGAAAGGTGACAAAAATGATTCAGGGTCTGCAGTACATGTCCTACGAGGAAAGACTTAGGGAACTGAATATGTACTCCCTGGAGCAGAGAAAAGAGAGAGAGGGGACATGATTGAAATGTTCAAGTACATAAAAGGTATTAACAAGGCACAGGCACAGGAACTTTTTCACTTCAAGAAGGGCTCCAGGACCAGGGGACATGACCTCAGGCTGCAGGGAGGGAGGTTCTTTACCAACATCAGGAAGTTTTTCTTCACAGAAAGAGTGGTGAACACCTGGAACAGTCTACCCCAAGATGCTGTGGGTCAACACTGTGGGTGGATTCAAGAATGCATGGGATAGACATAAGGGAGCCTTGAGTACAGGGGCAACTAGAGTGTCAAATATGTCTAAAATAAATGGGCAGACTAGATGGACCTAGCAGTCTCCTACTGCCGTCAACTTCTGTGTTTCTAAAACAAAAAAGACAGGAAGGAACAATAACCATAAATGTATACTGTTAAACACCAGGGGCTCGATATTCAGTAGGGCACAAAGTGTAGCACAAATGTTTGTGTTGCACTTTGTAATTGCCCAGGGGTCCCAGGATGGTATATTCAAGTCAGGTGCTGACTGAATACAGGACTATGTCAGGACAGCAATAAGTCAGATAGTGCCACCCCAACATAGCTCCCGAAGCTCGCCCCAAGAGCACTGGAACGCTATCTGCAGTTTTCAAAGATACCCATGCAAATGAGCCCACTGGGCGTGCAAGTGCTAAGGGGCCATTTGCATGCCCATTATGGGCCCATTTGCATGGGTACCAAAGGCAGGTAGTGTGGCATCACCCCCTCAGTCCATGATGGCCATAGCTATCCCTGGTGCTAGTAGTCACCCCTCCCTCTGATCACCAGCCCCCAAGTAAAATAGTGTAGGCCCCCTATCAGGGGCTTACCTGAAAGCCCCAAAGAAGGTTCATTTTCCTGGGGGTTTTAGTCCCACCCCCATTCTTTTTTGGGGTCCTCCTGGCTTGCCCCTGTGTTTCCTGGTCTCTCCTGCCAGCCCCCATATTGGTTTCTAGATAGAGCGGGGCAGAGGAGCTGTAGCGTGGAGCCACTGGCTTTGGAAAAGGCACTACAGTGCCAGCGAGCTCCACCCATGCGCGAAAGGCGCAAATTTGTAGCCAATAATTTATCCTTTGATATCCATACAAAAAACATTGTTAAAAAAGCGAATCAAATATTTGGATGTATTCTAAAAAATATCAAAAGCAGACAAGATATGGTTATAATTCCCCTTTACTCCAACCTTGTAAGACCTCACTTAGAATATTGTTCTTCTGTTTGCTCTCCACAACTGGTCAGTGGAAACAAATTAATAGAAAAAGAATAGCGCAAAGTAACCAAAAAAATCAAAAATGTAAGAAATGATGATTACTCTAGCAGACTAAAGAAACTAGGCCTATATTGTATGCAATACAGGAGAATGAGGGCTGATCTTTGTCTTACATACAAGGCAATAAATGACATATCAACATTTGAATCAATTGGATTAATCAAAAATCCAACTAGGACAACCATTAGAACTCATAATATGAAACTTTCAGGTAGTCAAAATAAAACCAATAAAAGAAATTCCTGGTATACGCAGAGTGTTATCTCAGCATGGAATGCACTTCCTAAAGGAGTAGTTGAAAGCAACACAAGCAACACCTTTAAGAAAAGATCAGATGAACATATGGGTGGTTTAAAGCTTAATTTCCACCGATGAAAAAGGTGTTGAGTCCTCTAAAGGCACTTCATGCCTACTGAACTCATAAACAAACTATGAAACTATGAAATTGACAGAAATGAGTGAGTCAAGTTGCTTAACAGAGAGGAAGAGTTGGCTATGGTGTAGGTGCCACAGCCTGATGCCCTTCCAGAACGACTTATTGCATTTAATACAGGTATGAAGGAATTGCTGTTTCATGAAAACAGTTTATATTCTCTTTCTTTTAAAAGCTTGGCATTGAGTCCTAATGTCGGTGGACTGAATGTAAATCAGATTGTGTGTTGCATTCTTCTTTACTTCAATAAACTTTAATTAAAGAAAGAGGAAGAAAAAAAGTCACTTCAGAAAATAATGTTCTTCTAATGGAAGATTTTATTATTGTAATTAAAATAGTATCTTCTCATGACAGTTAATTCAAAATTCATTAAATACATTTTAACAAACATAAAAATAAAAACAGGAAGTTATCAAACTATGTATTACATGTTTATTAGACTTAAGTCCTAAAAGCCAGACCTTTAAAACCTAAACTCTAGAATTCTATCTAATATATAACAAAATCTACAATATGTATCAGCTATGGGGAGGGGATGTCATGAAGATATATCTAAGGCTATATTAACAGCTTTAAAAATTCATAAAATAAGGGCAATATCAAGCACAAGTGATCACTTATTCTATATCAGTTTTAGAGTTAATTATAAAATTAGGTCGGGTGGGGGTATGGTGAAGGGTGAGGGAGAGTTAATTTTTCTAAGTAATGTTACCAGATTGTTTTAAAAGTAGGAGACTTTAACTTTGGAGATATTTACTGGCAAAATGGTGCTGTGGTCAGCAGAGCAGGGAAGCTACTAATACATATGGTAAATGACTGCAATTTAGATCCGTATCTTTCGGAAGGCACCAGGGATGGGGCATCATTGGTTCTAGCATTTAGCGATATTGGAGATGAATTAACAGAATGTGAAACCACAGAGTGTGACTAGCAGGAAGTGAGCATAACATGGTGACATTTAAAATCTTAAAGTTTGAAAACCAGGAAGAAAAATGGTAGGACAGGTATTAATGAAGCCCTATGTGCCAACCCTCCACCTGTGCCATTACCAGGACCCTAAGCACGGCAAGTCTGGATGTGAGTCTCCATGGGGGGGCAGCCCTCCCCCTCCTTGCCCCACCATGAGAGGCCATCTGTGGGGGAATATGCAGGGCCAGGTAAGTCCTGGAGAGGTGGTCACCGGTGGAGGGGAGCAGGGACAGGGCTGAGAGAGAGCCGAACCTGCCTCAACCAGGAGTGTACAGCCTTAAAAAAAATACAGTGAGTTCATTAAATTTAAAGGGGAAATAATAAAAGACCAGAAAAGGGAAGCTGAGGCTTTAATAGATACCTTTACTCAGTATATGGAACAAATGACACAAAATAGGGAACAAATGATACAGAACAGGACTTTGACAGAGAGCCAAGAAATGAGGGGGAGAAGGAAGAAATCAAAAAGATGTTCACCTGCAGAAAAGTGCTTGATAAGTCATTGGGTATAAATGTAGCTAAATCCGCTGGGCCAGGCAACAATCACCTGATGGTTATAAAGGAAACGGTCACGAAATTAATGGAACTATTAACGGAAGGCTCCTCCCCGGACAGTACTCGGAAGGTTCCCCTAGACATCACTCTTTACTGCACTGTAAAGAGGTGGCAGAATTATGTGCAACTGCTAACATTACTGATTTGCAGAAAACTTTGTTTACCCACAAGCATAGGTGGCAGAAGAGTGAGAAAACTGGTAAGGCCAAGGATGTAAGGGATAAACTCTCTTCCCCCGGGTTCACTGGGTTCACCCACACCCTTTGTTTTTATCTCGGCCTAAATTTCTAATATGTGGAGCAGCTCATATGCACCAACTGACAGCATCTCCCTCTGCCTAGTGCTTTGATACCCTCCCAACCCCCTGAGAGACTTAGCCCTTCATTTTCATTTCTTTTAACTAGGTAGGCCATGACCCCAGCCCACCCCCATCAACACTACTCATGTCTTCACTTTCCATAATTCCACCGACACTCTGCAAGCCGCAAAGGGGGTAACTAGTAAGTAACACTGTTTACTGCACATGCTGCATTTTAAAGGCACAGTCCTCCATAGTTATACATTATCATGATTGCAGAAACTGACAGGGCCATGGCACTATCCCTTCTAAACGTGGTAGGGTCAGACTGCCGGTGACGTCACACAGCTAATGGTAGCCTGTTGATCTAGCTCCTCATTGACAATCCCACCAAAATCCCTGAAACTGAATGAATTTTCAGGAGAAATTTACAAAAACAGACAGGGACAACTGTAGAGAACAAATGGGGAAGAAAGACCGAATTAAATCTAAAAAAGCGATGGTGGATGCCTGACGATCGGAGGGGGACCCTGGTGACTCTGTGGCCTTGTGTGCATCTAGCTCCATGGCCTCCGAGGAGCACGAACATCAGCCCTCCGCTAGGATGCAACACACTAAATGCAAGAAACTGGACACAATCTTAAAAGAGCTCCGTGCCAGCTTGGCCCGGTGGCGTTGAGGGTTGAGGTGCTGGATGCCACACCTCGCGCCACGCCAGTGACCTGGGTTCAGGAATGGACTCGGGCCAGCGGGGGTTGTCAGGGAGAGGAGAGGATTGAGCATCCGGAGGACAGCTCTCCTCTCCTGGGGATGGGGGCCAGTGCTCTTCTCTGCTCTAGCAGCCCCTGGCAGAGGCCGGGAGACTGCAGCACATCGAGGGGTGTAGATTAGGGGTATGGGAGCAGCGGTGGACATCCTGCTGGTGGGTGCAGGAGCGTGCCCATGCAGCACTGGACATCATTGCACATCCTTTCTCCCGTGACCAACTAAGGAAAAAAAACCTGCCTCGGGGTAGGCGAAGGTGGGATCAGTGGACTCGGTCCCATGCCCAATGTTGGGCTCTGCCACCACATGCTTCCATTCTCCCTCCTCCTTTCGGTCGCTCATCTGGATTCTAGATAGAGTACTGGTTAGGAGATGGCGGCCCTGCCTCAGGGGGCTCAGAGCTGGGAGGAGTGAGCAGCTGGTCAAGGTAGGAGGGAGATTGGGCCGAATGGAAGTGAGGAGGTGGAGGCTTCAGATGGGCAGCAGCACCGAACTCCGAGCATCCTCACCGGAGAGAGGTCACTGAGGTAGGAGCAATAAACAGAGTTTGAAAAAAAAAAAAAGAGCTCCGTGCCTTCCGGAGCGACGTTGACACCAAATTAATGGGCTTAGCAGTTGAACTGGGATCCCTGTCCAAATGAGTCGACACAGTGGATGCACAGCTCACGGTCACCGACCAAAGGGTAAACCATGCAGAGAAACAAATCACACAGCTCCAGGCTGAAATAGCAAAGCTGCATGAGAGACAGGAAGACATGGAGAGCAGAGCCCACCAGTAAAATCTGAGTATTTATGGAGTGCCAGAAGGAGCCAAGGGGCAAGATATAGAATCCTTCTTATTAAATCTCCTGAGGGAAGCACTACATTTGGACCTGGGAAAAGAACTGTGTATTGAAAGAGCCCACCGAGCTCTCATTCCCAGGCTAACCACACCGACAGCTTGACCAAGATCTATAATGACCCACTTTCTGAGCTACAAAACTAAACAAAATCTCCTGGCAAAAGTTTGGCCCATGAAGCAGGTTAAATGGGGAATGGACTGCTTATTTTTTGATAACGAGTACCCCCCCTCAGACCATGAATAGATGGTGGGCCTACATACCCATCCTGCAGGCCCTCAGAAAACAGCAGCTCAAATTCCAAACACCATACCCCTCATGCCTTGTGGTATTCATTCCATCAGGGAGAACAGCATATGAGACAGCAGCAGAGGCGAAGAAGGACTTAATTAAATAAAGTATCCTTCAAGGGGCAGCCCAGATCGGAGAGAGTCGGCAACAGCAGGCAAGAATCCCCATGGAGCCTGATGCAGAAAAAAAGGAATGCAGAAGATACAAGGAAGGAAATCATTGTGACATAGACAGCCAGCTCTGAGTGCTGTATCTAATTTTTTTTATTACATATAAAATATGTGATGGGAAGGGCAGTCAGAAGACCCACAGTCTTGCTGAACTGGCACATCCAAAAAAAAAACAACGATAAGTTCAAATGACAGGAGGTATTTAAACTACAGAGATCTGAGGTTCAATTAGCATGTTAAATTTGCTTTGATCCCAGGAAATGAAATTAGCCATTCATGGCATCATAAAGGAAAGCACAATTCCACAGGAAATGGATGTTTTCATTATTCCTTATGCTGCCACTCCCCGATGTGTCAATAACATGAAAATGTACTCTATTACAGAGTGAATGGTGTGGTGGTGCTTCAAAAATTCAATTCTGTAGACAGTCTTTCTTGATTCCAAATTCCTTTTTATTTTAATAATGGCAAGCCTCAACGTTTCACCAAGTGACTTAGCTTTATCAAGAGATGCCCTTTCATATAAATACAAATAAATACAATTAGAAACCTGTCCACAACCACCAAAAAGTATAAAAATATGATACAAATATTCAACATACATGGACATATACACACTGATGCCACTTACTTCATCCAAAGTATTAATTCATGGCATCCCCAGGGGGAATCCTTTGATTTTGCTCTAGGTGTCATATAGAAAGAGCATGCATGGGTTATGAATAACCTTCCAGGAACCAGCTCATTTCATCAAAGAGGATGATGGCTGGGCCAAACAAGACCCAGACGAATTTGGAAGGCCAAATATACATTCCTGGGGAATCCTTGAATTACATCAGAGAGACCTTTGAGGTGTAGATTTCAAGGCCCTGACGGGATTAAAGAGGCAAATACACTTTTGCTTTGAATACAGTGACTTAGATCAAAGAAACTTTTGAGATGTATGTGTAGCAGAGCACAAACCAGTTTTGTCTGGTTAACCTGAGGAGAGGAAATTCAGTGAGGTCACCTAGTAAGTTTTTTTAAATATTTTATTTAGACATCCTGTGTTAGATAAAATATAGATTTTTGTTACACCAAGGCGGAGTTTGGTGATCTCAGAGAAGGCCGGCTCAGAACTGTGTTTAATTGCTGAGAGAACAGAGTCATACAAGACAATATTGCTGACTGAGAAAAGAGAGACCATCAAAGCACTGAAGTAAGGACCTTAGACAGGATTAGTCTGAAGTTATTAATTGTAGGAACTGCACTTTTACCTGTTTGTTTTAAGGCTGCATGTGTTGGGATATATATTTGTTCTGTATTTATTGTTCTGTTTAGATATTTTAAAGTAAAGAGATATTTTTACATCGGAAACTGTCTGGAGTGCCTTGACATTTCTTTTTATTTTAAGTGGAGCTTTTAAAGGTTATAAGTAACACTGTGTATGAACTTATTGCATACCAAACTGGGAAATGGATAGAGTTCTCTAAAGTCTTGCATAGAGTTCTAAGGGTTCATTTGAAAGACCTGGTTGGGTGCCCATAGGCAAATATATCTGGCCCACCGAAGACAGAATTATCTGAGCCTGATAATTGGGTACGCTAACAAGAGGTTATCAGTTTGGATCCCTCCAGAGCTTAAGACGAAGGAGACTTGAACCCACAAAGCAGACAAGAGGGTTATCTTGTTTTATTCACTGTCCACAAATCATACGCTCAGAGGTTGGGAGTAGAGGGCTGACCGGCTGAGCGAGTTTGTGACAGATTGGTTGGCAGTGGTGGCATGAAAAGTTTGGTGGTATAAGCTTCATTGTACAGTGGGTTAGCTTAAGACCGTTTAGCTCACTTGGAAAAAAGAAAGGCAGTGTTTTATTTCAAAAGGAAACAGAACTACATCCCATGACTTACAGTTAAGTTCCTACCCATTTTATTTTTTTTTCTAAAGTGCCAGTCAGATTAGCGTAGTCAAAGAAGAAAAGGGCTTCCGACTACAGCAGGCACACTGTAGATTTCTTAAAGCAGTTGTACGGGGACAGGGGAGTCCCATTTGGGGTGAAAGCTAGTAAGCAGAACCTCATAGAGGCCCTGATGGTAGCAGATACCCAAAGCAGCAAGTCACAGACCATGACTGAAAGGGACCAAACCTCAAGTCTGGAAGGGCTAGCGACCAGTGAGAGGTCCCGAGCCAATAAAGCAGACAGCAGCGCTACTGTCAGTGAAGGGCCACAGCAGCAGAGATGGTCACTAGTATCCTGAAGCCAGAGGTACTCAAACTGCAAATTGAGTTGCGCAGGATGGAACTGGAGGCAGAGTGACAACAGAGAGAGGTGGATCGTGAGGCAGAGCAACAACAGAGAGAGGTAGACTGTGAGGAACGTGAGCGCCAGTGAGAGGCAGAGGAGAAGAGACAGTGAGAATGCAGAGAGGAGGCGGAGGAGAGGAGAGGAGAGGAGAGAGGCGCGCTAGTGGCAACGTGAACTGGAGAAGCTACGACTCCAACCAGCAGCACCTGGACAGGTAAGTGGCTTGGGTTTAACTGGGACTACAGGACTGGGTTACAAATTGATCTCCAAATTAATAGCCGAGTTTAAGGATGGGGAGGACATGGATGCCTTTTTAAATTCTTTTGAAAATGTTTGTATTCAGGCTAAAATTCCTAGAGAGTCCTGGAGCTTCCAGCTATCCCTGCTACTTACCAGAAAAGCTCGGGATGCATTGGGTCAAATGGACAATGAAGACAGCAATGATTACAGCAAGTTAAAAGCTGCACTGTTAAAAAAAGCTTGAATTAACTGCTGAATCATACAGAGCTAAATTCGGTAAGGTCAGGAGAGGCCCTGATATGAGCTACGAGGAGCTGGCCATGAAACAACGTCAGGTTTTTAAAATGTTGGTGGGAAGGAATTGAGGCAAACACTGTTGATAAAATTGAAAATATGATTTTATTAGAACAGTTTTATTGGGCATGCCCAGCAGAGTTAAAAACCAGGCTAGAGGACGGAGATCCAAAAACAGTGCAAGAGGCTGCTGAACTCTTGGACCGCTATGCCAAGAGCAGACCTGCTCTGAGAGCGAATGGGGTGAGTGTGGCAGTGCAGAAAGGGAAAAGCGCGCCATCAGGGCAGCTAAAACCCTCAGTGTCTCCACCGAAACCAGTTAGCCCCAGGTTTCAAAGAAAAGATTTCTCTGAAGTAAGAAATGCTTGTTGGTTATGTAAAGAAACTGGGCACATTGCCAGACAGTGTCCCAGAAGGGCAAGCAATAATACGCAAAGTGGTACCAGAAAGGAAGTGGGTTGTTTGTGTGTCCCTGGAAGGGAAGCATGCCAGTGAACATGAGGGAACACATGCACCCAGTCATGGTAAATGGCGTACAGATGCAGGGGTTAAGGGACACAGGGGCATCCCTGACATTGGTAAAGGGGGATCTAGTACAGCCTGGTCAGCTTATACCCAATAAGTACGTGACTGTACAGGAATTTGCGGGTGAAGAGAAAACATTGCCACTGGCCAGTGTTCTCCTGGACTGGGGTGAAACAGGGAATTGTGCAACAGGTGGCTGTAGCTAACACATTAGCAGTGGATGTGATCCTGGGTAACAATCTCCAGCAGGGGGTGGTATGTGCAGTTACCCGTAGTCAAGCGGCAAGGCAAAATGAACCCCACAGAAACCAGTGTGGAAACCACTGAGAGGATGGTTCCCCAGCCTGTGTCTCCAGAGGGGGAGACTGATAAAAAGAGGGTAGAAATTTACCCAGTAGCAAGTAACCACATAGCTACAGAGGGTTACTCCAAAGAGGGAGGGGTGACTTCTTGTCAGAGGGCTGGGATTGACAGTGATCCTGAGGGCCCTGACGCTAGCACTAGGGACCCTAATTTAGCGACTAAAGGGGAACTGTCCCATGCCTTGGGAAGGTGTGAGGAGTTCACAGTTGCTCAGAGAAGTGACCCTAGTTTAGAGAAGCTGAGGGCTTGGGCAGACTCGTGCGGTGCACAGGGAGGTGATGGCAGACATAGGGTTTATTGGAAAAATGGAGTTATGTATACACAGGCAGTACACACAGAGGGAGGGATGCTAGGCAGGCAGCTAGTCGTTCCCCAGGGATACCGTGAGCAGTTGCTCAAGGTTGCCCATGATATTCCCTTGTCTGGTCATCTGGGAATCATGCGCACAATGCAGTGGTTGGTCCAGAATTTCTACTGGCCTAACTTCACCCAGCAGGTGAAGGAGTATTGCAGGTCTTGTCACCGGGTGCCAAGAAATAGGGAAGGCGAGCAAGAAAACCCAAGACGCCCTGATCCCCTTGCCTATAGTGGAGGAGCCATTCCAGAGGGTGGGAATGGATATTGTGGAGCCTTAAAATACCCCCAGCTCCTCAGGGAAAAGGTTCATCCTGACTGTGGTGGATTATGTCACCCGGTACCCAGGGGCAGTCACCCTGTCCTCTCTGAGGACAGACAAAGTGGCAGATGCCTTACTTGGGATTTTCTCCTGTGTTGGGTTTCCGCAGGAGGTAATCACCGATTGAGGGGTTTCCTTCATGTTGGACCTAATGAAATGTTTATGGAAGAAGTGTGGGGTGGTGCAGAGATGCACGACACCGTATCACCCCCAAGCCAATGAGCTTGTGGAATGCTACAATGGTACCCTAAAGTCAATGCTCTGGGCATTTGCTGAAGAGCATGGGAAGGACTGGGAGAAATACCTTCTCCACCTGTTGTTTGCATACAGGGAGATGCCCCAAGAGTCAACAGGATTTTCCCCCTTCAAACTCTAATATAGGCACCGGGTATGTGGGCCCCTAGACTTGATCCGGGAGGACTGAGAAGACAAGCATGCCACCCAGGGAACTCCCATTGTGGATTATGTCCTAAGGTTTAGGGAATGGCTGAAGGAGCTTATGGAGACAGCCCAGAGCAACCTGGCAGCTGCCCAACAGAATCAAAAGGTATGGTACGACCGCAGAGCCAGAGCTCACTCGTACATGGTGGGTCAAGAAGTCATGGTCCTTATTCTGGTCTGGAAAGACAAGCTGCAAGCTGAGTGGGCAGGACCATACAGAGTGGTTATGAAGGTAAATGATGTAAACTACATTGTGGAGATACCTGACCATAGACAGACAGCAAGAATGTACCATGTCAATGTGATGAAGCCATATGCAAATAGGGCTGACATGCTGTTCGCAGTGTGTAGTCCTGGGAAGGGGACGGATGAAGGAGACCCCCTTCTGGACTTGCTGGAAGAAAGTAAGCGGGAGTCCTCTGTGGAGGCAGTAAAATTGTCTCCCCAGTTGACCCTGGACCAGATCCAGAAAGTGAGGGAGGTTTTAGCAGACTTTGCCCCCTTGTTTAGTGCCAAGCCTGGACTAAGCCCCTTAGCAACACATGATGTGGAGACAGGGACACAGATGCCCATACGGCGGACAGCATATCGGGTGTCAGAGGCTGTCCAAAAGGACATTAGGAGGGAAGTGGAGTAGATGCTGGATTTAGGGGTAGTCCAGAGATCCCACAGTCCCTGGGCCTGACGCGTAGTCCTTGTACCCAAGCCAGATGGCTTGACTCGATTCTGTGTAGACTATCGTGGACTAAATGCAGTTACGAAGTCAGACACCCACCCAATGCCCCGGATGGGCGAACTCCTGGACAAGTTGGGGGGGTGACCTACCTTACGACCATTGACCTGACAAAGGGGTATTGGCAGGTAGAGTTGACAGACAGAGCTAGGGAGAGGTCAGCCTTCATCACTCTGATGGGCTTATTTGAGTTCAAAGTAATGCTTTCGGAATGAAGAACGCCCCAGCCACTTTCCAAAGGTTGGTGAACCAAGTGCTAAATGGTGCTGAGGAGTACGCCATGGCGTACCTGGATGACATTGCCATCTTCAGTACCAGCTGGGAGGAACACCTTTCACATCTTAGGGAAGTGCGGGACAGGATACAGAGGGCCAGGCTCACTGTCAAAGCTGAGAAGTGCCAGGTGGCCATGGGGGAAGTGGCATACCTCAGACATGTGGTAGAACAAGGACAGTTCCGTCCTAGCCAGATAAAGATAGAAGTGATCCAGGCATGGCCCAGACCAGAAACCTAGAAGCAGATCAGGAGCTTTCTAGGGATAGTAGGGTACTACAGAAAGTTTGTACCTAATTACAGTGCCCTGGCTGCTCCCCTATCTGACCTGACAAAGAAAAAAATGCCAGGGAAAATCACCTGGGGCCCAGCCAGTGAGGAAGCCTTTACCAAACTGAAGGAGGCACTGCGCAGTGCTCCTGTTTTCACAAGTCCAGAATATAGCAAAACTTTTATAGTTCAGACGGGTGCCTCAGATGTGGGTATCGGGGCAGTACTAAGCCAGACATCCAGTGCAGGGAGGGACCACCCCATTGCCTACCTAAGTAAAAAACTGCTTCCCAGGGAGCAAGCATACTCCACAGTGGAAAAGGAGTGTCTTGCCATAGTGTGAGCCCTAAAGAAATTGGAGCCATACTTGTATGGGCAGCCTTTTGTGGTGCAGACTCACCACAACCCCCTAGTTTGGCTAACGCAGATGGGGAAAAGCAATGGCAGACTGCTCAGATGGAGTCTTACTTTACAAGGGTATGATTTGAAAATCATACATACGGCCGGAGCCAAGAATCAGAACTCTGATGGGCTGTCTAGGGTCTATGAGGAGTGAACTGATTTGGGAAGTTCATCCCATGTAGGGGATAGAGCCCCCAGATTCAGTCTAGGTGGGGAGGAGTGTGACGTAGACAGCCAGCTCTGAGTGCTGTATCTAATTCTTTTTATTACATATAAAATATGTGATGGGAAGGGCAGTCAGAAGACTTACAGTCTTGCTGAACTGGCACATCCAAAAAAAAAACAACAATAAGTTCAAAGGACAGGAGGTATTTAAACTACAGAGATCTGAGGTTCAATTAGCATGTTAAATTTGCTTTGATCCCAGGAAATAAAATTAGCCATTCATGGCATCCCCAGGGGAATCCTTTGATTTTGCTCTAGGTGTCACATGGAAAGAGCATGCATGGGTTATGAATAACCTTCCAGGAACCAGCTCATTTCATCAAAGAGGTTGATGGCTGGGCCAAACAGGACCCAGATGAATTTGGAAGGCCAAATATACATTCCCGGGGAACCCTTGAATTACATCAGAGAATCCTTTGAGGTGTAGATTCCAAGGCCCAGACGGGATTAAAGAGGCAAATACACTTTTGCTTTGAATACAGTGACTTAGATCAAAGAAACTTTTGAGATGTATGTGTAGCAGAGCACAAACCAGTTTTGTCAGGTTAACCTGAGGAGAGAAAATTCAGTGAGGTCACCTATTATGTTTTTTTAAATATTTTATTTAGACATCCTGTGTTATATAAAATACAGATTTTTGTTACACCAAGGCGGAGTTTAGTGATCTCAGAGAAGGCTGGCTCAGAACTGTGTTTAATTGCTGAGAGAACCTTGACAGAGACACGCAAGACAATATTTCTGACTGAGAGAAGAGAGACTATCAAAGCACTGAAGTAAGGACCTTAGACAGGATTAGTCTGAAGTTATTAATTGTAGGAACTGCACTTTTACCTGTTTGTTTTAAGGCTGTATGTGTTGGGATATATATTTGTTCTGTATTTATTGTTCTGTTTTGATATTTTAAAGTAAAGAGATATTTTACAACGGAAACTGTCTGGGTGCCTTGACATTTCTTTTTATTTTAAGTGGAGCTTTTAAAGGTTATAAGTAACACTGTGTATGAGCTTATTGCATACCAAACTGGGAAATGGGTAGAGTTCTCTAAAGTCTTACATAGAGTTCTAAGGGTTCATTTGAAAGACCTGGTTGGGTGCCCGTAGGCAAAGATATCTGGCCCCCCGAAGACAGAATTATCTGAGTCTGATAATTGGGTACGCTAACAAGAGGTTATCAGTTTGAATCCCTCCAGAGCTTGAGACTAAGGTGACTTGAACCCACAAAACAGACAAGAGGGTTACCTTGTTTTGTTCACTGTCCACAAATCATACGCTCAGAGGTTGGCACTTTGGGAGTACAGGGCTGACTGGCTGAGCGAGTTTGTGACAATCATCACAAGGCTACAGCACCAGAAACTGGAGGGCTCAGATGATACTCCCAAATGAGAGATCCAGGGAAATCTTTTAAGCCCTTCTTTTATTCCTCTACACTGCAGAGGAAGATGTGTGGACACTGGATTGAACAGACTAGTTACCCAAAAGAGTAAGAACCACATGGAGGGGAATGTTCTCTTCTGCTCTGACTCTTATTTTCTTTGCGCTTTTCCTGTGGTTGTCAACACACCTCAGGTTTGAACCTGCCCTATGCGAAGCCTAGGGGGATGTATCTCCGTAGAGCTATCAGAATTTTTAAAAAGACATGTATCACGGAAAGGGCCATACCTCCTAAACCTGATTAAAAAAGAAAGAACTACAACCTAATGGACTAAAAGGTTGGGCTACAACAAACCTGAGATGCTTGAACAATGATCAGGTATGTTGGGGAAGGGAGGGTTACAGATGACACAAGGGACGTGCTCATTAAGTGGTGGCTGAAGGCCTCAAAAATCCACAGAGCCACCAAAGAGTGAGTGCAAACCACTTAGACAGGTGTTGGTTTGCAGCCCGACCCAATGGAGGTGAGTTCAGAGATTGGGGAGCTTGTCCCCCCACCCACTCCTCACAGTTACCTTAAAGAGCTGGATCACATTGCAATAATATGAGAAACTAAGCATTTCCAATAATAACACTGAAAATACTGCAATAGTAACTAAGATCTGATAAGTATAAGGGAGTATGAGTTTTGACCCCTGACCCGTAGTAAGCACAATAGCAGCGTGACTGTGAGGTAGCTTTATTGAAGTGGGAAACATGGAGTAATGGAGGACATACCTACTGGCATATTTTTCTAGATCTGTGTCTGTGCCAGTCCATTCTGCCAATCCACCCCCCTCCCTCTTCTCACTTTCTTTTGCCCCCTAGTATGGCTGAAATAAAAGGGGATCTGTCATAGAGGTAGCAGCTGCGGTGTTACTACCTAACCATCAGACTTTACCCCAACCTCCCCCCCCCCGCCAAGGTTCACGGAGGGGGAACCCACGACCTACCTGGGAACCACACCCCAGTTCCAATGGAGGCAGTGACCCTAGGATCACAGTTACCTCCGGACTCATAGACATCCGAGTCCAAGTGCTTCTACTTATAGGAGCCTCTACCTAGGAAGACCACCAGTTTGTTCAGATGACAATTTTCATTGTAATGGTTCAATGCGTATTTACTGTTGTGTATAGAGTTCTAAGAATGCTATTGTTTGTTCGGTTTACAAGGTGTAGAGAAACTACAGAAAGTTCTGAAGTATACCGATAAAAGCAAAATAGTAAAGGAAAACCTACCAGCACTTTAGAAGTTATCACAATGGGGAGGCACAGCTGACATCCCTGCAGTGACAAAGAAGAGTGGTAGGAGACCCTCTACATGGTGTAGTATAGCACAGGACCTGTTGGGCACTATAAGTAATAAACATACCAACATATTAAATGGGTACTAAAATAAATATATATTCAGTAAACATTAATGGCTTCAACAACCCAGTTAAAAGAGCCAAAGTTATGTTTACTATTCAGAGAGAGAAAAACCAAGGGTTGTAATGATTCAGGAATCCCATTTATCTCAAACAGAGGCAACAAAACTGGTGAAGTGTGGCTACGACAGGGTTTTCTCCTCCTCCTCCTCCTCATATAGAGAGGGTAAGAAAAGGGGGTAGTAATATTAGTGGCTGGACACCTCCAATTTAAAGAGCTGAAGGTTATAAATGACAGGGAGGGCTGCATCATCCTGGTTCAGGCAGAGATAGAAGGCGCCCCAATCACACCAGCCAACATTTACTTGCCCCCGGGATCAGATATTCCCCCTTCATTAAGAAAATACTGAACCAAGTTAGAGACAATACTGAAGGACTATTAGTCCTGGCAGAAGACTGCAATCTACTCATGAACCCAGCAAAAGAAACCACGGCAAGAAATAACTCCAAATCTCTAGCAGCACATACATTCTTTAGGAGATACAGTATGTGACAGCTATGGGATGGCAGGATGTATGGAGGGAGCTCCACCCCAATGACTTAGAATACATACATACATTTCATTGCCGGCCCACTGGCGCAGCAGTTCTATTTCCACTCGCGACGCCGGTGACCCGGGTTCGGGAATGGACCTGGGTCATCGGAGGGCCAGCCGGGGGGAGAAGGATCGAGCGTCCTTCGACTGCTCTCCTTCTCCGAGGGGAGGGTGGGTGTGAGAGTTCGGTGTCGAGCGACACCCAGCGGAGGCTAAATTGCTGCACATACAGTGATGCCTGTATCTCTCGGGGCAGGGCAGACGCTGGTCATCATTACACACCCCCACCTCTGCCTTCAGGGACAAAACACTGGGGCCTGGCTCGTCTCCGTGATGCCCTGTCCCTGGACCTCTCATTGCCTCTGATGCCGGCTCCCCCCAAACAGATACTGGTCTTGCGGCATTAAGGCCAGCGCCGCAACCCCACCCTCTGGGGGGTAAGCCAGGGGTGACTGGGGGGAGCGCAGACTATAATCGGGGGTGGAAGTCAGTGGGGTCCATGACCAGGGCGGATAATCCCGATGGCCAGGAACCAACAAAAAAGTATAGTAAATAAAAAAAGGAATACACGCATTTTTCAGCTCCACGTGCTACTTATCGCCGCATAGATTACATATTGACTAAACTAGAAGACATACCTCAGGTAAGATCCTGTGCTATAGGCTCCATATCCTACTCAGACCGTGCTCCATTAAAAATGGAAATTGAACTAGGGGGGACACCGGAAAAGAACATTATGGAGGTCGGACTCTTTCTACTTGAGGGACGAGACCTTCATACAAATGGTGAAGGTTCACATTAAGGAGCAAGTGCAGATAAAAGATACCCCTCCACATCTCCCACAATTTTATGGGACACGGTCAAAGCAGTGTTGAGGGGTCACCTGATAAGTTACATTGCAAAGGAAAGGAGAATACACAAGGAGGATCTCACGTCCACATTGCTATTCCTACAGCACCAACACCAGCAAGGCACGCTAGCAGATTTAACACAGATAGAAAACATAAAAATGCAACTAGATGACCTAGCAAAGGAACAGATGGAACAGGCACTAAGATACCTGAGGCAAAAATACTACGATGGAGGCCCTAGAGCTGCTAGATTGTTAGCACATTGAGTGAGAGGATTCAGAAAAAGGGCCACAATCACAAAAATACAGTGCCCCTTGACCAGGCAACATCAAAACACAACACATTCTATTACAGAGGCCTTTGCCACCTACTACGAAAAATTATACCAAGAGGACCAATCCCCACAGCCAGAAAAGGCCGAGACATTCCTTTCTGCACTATGTCTCCACAAATTAGGAGCTCAGGCACAAACAGAACTACAGAAACCTATAACTGCACCAGAAATAGTGGCAGCCATAGGGAGGCTGAAAACTGAGAAATGTCCCGGCCCTGATGGATACACAGCAGAATTCTATAAAAAGGTTTTCCTCAGAAATACAGCCCCTTATTTTAAAAACATCCAATTGGATCTTGCAGGGAAAGGCCCTCCTCCCTTCATGGAATCAGGCCATAATCTCAGTAATTCACAAATCTGGGAAACCAACAAACAGATGCGAGTCATACAGACCTATATCTATCCTAAACATAGATTACAAAATCTTTACTTCAGTACTAGCCAAATTTTAGAAAACATTCTTCCCCAGATCATCCATCCAGATTAAACAGGCTTCTTAAAAGCTAGACGAACAATGCACTGCGTCAAAAGAACGTCTGACATAATACATCAGGCAACTAGCTCCCATACTCCACTGCTGGCCCTCAGTCTCGATGCTGAAAAGGCGTTCAACAGAGTAGCCTGGTCTTTTCTGTAATCAACTCTATCTACCTTCGAATTCCCTGATAAATTCCAACAGACAATAGCCCAAATATACAAATCCCCAGTGGCCCAGGTGAGAGTCAATGGACATCTTTCCTCTACCTTTGAGTTACAGAGAGGCACAAGGCAGGGTTGCCCTCTGTCCCACTTGCTTTTTGTAATATACATAGAGCCCTTGGCCCAAGCATTATGCACCCACCCACATATAACAGGCTTTACAGGACCAGATGGTGGTGATCACTGCATATCTCTGTATGCAGATGATATAACAATATATCTTACAAACCCGATACAAGACCTCCTGAGAGCCTGGGACCTTCTATCGAAATATGGGTCTATATCAGGATATAAACTAAACCAAACCAAGACAGATGCACTTTCTGTCTTGTACACCCCAGAGGAATCATTGAAAGCCAAGTTCCCATTTAAGTGGGACCTGACACAAATTAAATATCTAGGAATTAACCTAACAACCCCAGTAGAACAACTGTTTGAAACTAACTTCAGCCCACTGCAGAAACAATTGCAGAGGGATCTAGAAGCATGGACTATACTACCCCTCACACTAGAGAGAAAGGTGGCTGTGATCAAAATGGTGGTACTTCCTAAATTCCAATACCTGTTCCAGAATTTGTCAATCCCAATCCCAACCAAAGCATGGAAAATGTGGGACACATGGATTTCAGGCTTCCTCTGGCAGGGACATAAAGCGAGAGTTGCCCTAGAGACTTTAAGGAAACCCAAGAAGCTAGGTGACTTAGCACTACCAGACCTTAAAAAATACTATGAGGCAGCGAAAATACAGTCGATAATGTACTGGCTCCAGGATGCTCCAGCCCAACAATGGGCCCAACTGGAAAGTGAAGTGATACACAACCTCCTCCCCCAGAACTAGATATACTAGACATAAAAAGTATGCGAGATCTGCACAAGTGTGGCTCCCAGCATGTTTACACTCCCATGACTGTACGGAAAAAATGGATTCAGAAAGGAGGGGTGGAAGGGATGTGTTTTAGCTCCTTCCTATTCATCTCCACACTGAATTTGTCCCAGATGGTATGGGCCCCAGATACAAGATATGGTACTGTAAAGGTATCAAAAGCCCACAGCAGTTACTATAGAGCATGGGACTTAAGCCCTTCCAGACACTTATTCAGGAGTTTGGCCTAGCTCAGAGGGAATAATTCAGATACTTCCAGGTAAAGGCATACTTAATGAAGATGAGTGAGGGAGGGGCTGGCCTCGCAGGGAGCACCCACTCCTCACGATAGTGAAGGCGGCAATGCTGGGAGAGGAGCTACCACACCTGATTTCCAAAATGTATAGAGCAATACAGTATATGAGTGGTATAACACTACCAGGAGCATTTAGGAAATGGGGAATAGGAACTCGGTTACCCTCTGGTCCAAGAGGACTGAGAAAGAGGCTGTCAAAATATGCATTGAGTCTCTTCCTCAATGCAATGGAGGGAATACAGTTGGAAATAGGCCATCAAATTTTTCTACACACCAGTACAACATGTACGTAGGAAAACTGCCCCTAATGCACACTGTTGGGGGGAATGTGGGGAACTACAAGCTAACCACCTACATATTCTGTGGGAATGCCCTAAACTGGCCCCTTTCTGGAGGGAAATGGGGAGGACTTGAGAGAGATCATCTCCCCACAGCTACTACTCACAAGTGAGATGGTGCTCTTCCATATCTATCCCCCCAGAGATCAAAGACCCAGCCCTTAAATATTTATTGGGGATAGGACTGGCTGCAATGAAGAAATGTACAACTCAGAAATGGCTCACAAACAAAATCCCTACTAGATCTGACTGGATAACCATAGTTGCCAATATATATCAAAATTAAATTATGAATTACAGGGTGAGGAACCAGCTAGAGAAGGGGCAGAACAGGTGGAACCACTAGCTCATGTATGCTGTGGCAAGAGATCCAGCCTTCGTACAATGAGCACTCAATTAGGCTGACAGCCTCATCTAGAGGGGAAAAAAAAAAGACAGGTAAAGTGCCTCCACACATAGAACAAGATAGCTAGTAAACAAATTTAAATCTACTCAGGCTTAAGAATGAATTATTCTACAAGAGAAATGACTAATCCAGTTATTTGTTGTTATTAATTGTTATAACTGTTGTGTTATGAGCAAGTGTTTGTACGCGTATGTCCATGTTTCACAAAACTGAATAACACTACATTTATAACAAACAAAACAAGCAGTACGGTCATGGCCCTAGTAGCCGCCCTGGTCCAACACCTGTGCCCACAAGTGCTTCAAAGTGCCTGTACTAAAAACAAACAGGTACATCCTTTACATATGCTTCTAGCAGCTTGTTAACATGTTTGCAGAGCATTGCCCGCCACCGGAGAACACAACTGAGTGCCATCATCCCCATGTCCCTATATGTTGATTAGGGAGAAAAGATAATTTAGCTCCATTTTAGCAAAATAAACAAACATTTTTCCTACTGTTGAGCAAGAACTTGAAAAGACTACATTTGAAATTTTTTTTTGGTTTTTTGTTTTTTGCTACAACGGAGCTAAATTATCTTTTCTCCTTATTTAACATACATGGAGACAGGGAAGATGGTGCATCATTAGTTCTGCCCTGCAGTGGCAGGCAATGCTTTGTGGCACGTAAGCAAGCCACTGGGAAGGCAGTATGAACAGTGTGCCTGTAAGCAATTAGTACAGGCACATGCCCTCTTCAATGCCCTTTGTTGATTTGTTCTGGCTTGCCTTCCCTGAACACACCACTGCACAAGGTACAAGGACTTCGATTGGTCCCATCCTCCTTCGAGGCACTCTCTCCATACTGCCCTAATAGGCGTGAAATACTAGTTGGGTAAACCACCGAAGTACCTCAGGGAGTAATTCATCCCTTTCCAGTTCCCAGTAGGTAGCACTGGAAAATGAAACTTCAGGAGCTCCAGCGTGTAGCAAGTGTCCAAGTACAAATAAAAAAGCTGGGCTAACCAAGAAAGGGCATCATACACCAAACACTTGGGAAAACAATAACATTTATTGATAAAATGTAGCAGTAGGCACCCCTGCCGCCACAGGCACTACTGCTACTTTTTATCAATAAAAGTTATTGTTTTCCAAAGCATTTGGTGTATGATGCCCTTTCTTGGTTAGCCCAGCTTTTTGGATCGTACTTAGATATTCATCCCAGCCTTCAACGTATCCAATACCTTAGGTTGGAGGTAGGTGACAGATTCCAAGTCCCCCACTGCAGACACAGTATGGTCCAAGCCTCAGTGCACTATAGACTTGCTCACATTTGGAATAGTTTCCTTATCTCACTCACATCCATCTCAAGTCTCCAGTCTGCAAAGGCCAAGATCAAGGACTATTTCAAGACCCCCCCACCAGCCTGTCACAATTGCCCTAGAGGTGGTATAAAATAACTCCTATTGGTGGGCCCAAAGTTGTGTTGCCAGGTCCTGGGTGCCATCCTGATCTAATGTAGGTGGGAGCCCCTCTTTACTTCCTTTTTTTTTTTTTGCTTCCTCTGTATTTGTAGACTGCCACTTCCTCTCATGTAGAACGTACTGTGTTTTTCAGTTTGTTCCTCTGTCCCCCAGAAGTCAGTCTTGGGCATTTACATAAACTGTTTCTGTGCAGTTTGTCTGTGTTCAGAGCACAACAAAATGGCTTACTGCACTTGCGTTTGGGGGTGGTTTGCTCCAAATAAACACCATACCTAATGAAAAAAACATGAATCAGTTCTTAGCATTTATTGCACTCATAATCAAACATGCAAACTTGTGCTCATGTGGGCTCCTAGCCCCCAGACTGAAAACACAGAACTCCCCTATGCATTGGTGTCTGGCTATGCCTTCCTCCGGAGGTGCAGCTTGCTCCTCAAAAGTTGCTGAGTTTAAAGTGTAGTGGCCGTTTTGGTCCTAGTAAGAATAGATCCAGAAGCAAATGATTTGATACCTTTTATTGAACTAACATAGACGTTACAACAAAAGAACACATTTCTGTTTATTTTATTTTTGGGGCTTGCTTTCAACCTACAATTATGTCTAATGTTTGCATGTATTATTATCCACAGGTATGCCTTTCATCGACTGTGTTCTTTAACACACATGGACACTTGCAATTAAAATTGTAAGCTCCTAATCGTACATGTAATTAGGAAGAATAGTATCCTAAGGTTTTGTTTTCATTAGATTGTTTTCTTGAGACATACTGAGCCTTTTTTTTTTTTTTTTTTAACATTTAACACTTTTTACTCCTCCATTGCAGAGCAGGCCACAACAACCACTGGCCACTGGCACCCGAGCCCCCAAACTAGGTCCGGCATACGCTGTGTGTGCCTGACTCACACAGGCCCCAATGAAATTAACAGGACACCCCCCTCTGGGTGCCCGTGACTGGGAACCAGGTGGCCACGCCCCCCGTGTCCGGGGGCTTGGCCATGAGCCGCCATGGTCACCCCACAATTTTACGCCATTACTGCCCCAGGGAGCCGGACATGCAATGATGTCTGATGCACCTATGTGCAGAAGTCCACCGTGGTTCCTCTTCTTGGAATGCATGTCGCTGACAGTGCGCCTAGCCTCCGTTAGGTGCCACTGCTGTGCAACACATACCCCGTACCCACCCCAGAGGAAGGAGAGCGGTCATGGGACGCTCAATCTTTCCTCTCCCCGGCCAGCGCCCAGAGTCTGTTCCCGAACCCGGGTCACCGGCATGGTGTGAGGTGTGGAGTCCAGCACCTCAACCCTCAGTACCACCAGGCCAGCATACTGAGACATTTGAAAATTTATGTGAGGAGAACTCTCTGCTTGTTGCTATCTTCTGATAACCTTTGACCTTCAGGGACTTTTCAGCTAAAAGCATACTGGTGTTAATTAGCTTCTCTGACATAATCTTCTGTTATGTTTTGTATAAGTATGTTAAACCAATAAGAATTATTTCTGTTTTTTATGCATTATCTGGGTGTTAATAGTATGGGATTTTCTAAATAACTGTCATAAATCTTCTTAAGAAGGACTTGGTTGGTCGGAAAGCTAGAGCACTTTGTTCTTTTGTTGTAACATCTATGTTGGTCCAGTAAAAGATATCAAACCATTTGCTTCTGGATTTGGCTACATTTAAAATACATTCTCATTAATATTCATGTTAAAATTTAAAGCCCTCTACATATTGATGTCTGGCTATGCCTTCCTGGGGTGGGGTGGGGTGGGGTATTTGTCCTGAAAAGCTGCTACATTTAAAGTACATTCTCACTAATATCCATGTTAAAATTTAAAGCCACAACGTTTTATAATCCTGACAGGGATTCAATTTAAAGTGCTTATGAAACTAAAGTGCCAGGGCAAAAGTGTATAAAACTAGAACAGCTGAGATTTGTACATTGCAAAGGCACATTATAATTGGAGATGTTTATAAAAACCACCAAGCGCAATAATTAGAGGAGACCACCAGTAAATCAATGCTGTGTAGTAGATCTTGAAAGTGAACCACAGTGGTATAAAAAGACAGAAAATGTTCTGATGTTCTTAGGAACAACAGATCAAAGGCCTTCTCCTGACAAGGAAAAAAAAAGGAAATTACCACATTTCTAGGATTCAACAATAAGTTTCCAGAGAAATTGGAGACTGTGATTGTGACCTGTTTCTGTGTTTGTAAAGTGAGGGAGGAATTCTGTGCGCCTACCAGGTATTGTAAACTCCGTTGCACCATCTTATAGTTGTCTTTTTTGTATATCCCTTGTTTATTGTAACACTGTACATTTGTCCAAGTCATTATTTTATTTTTGTCTATATTGGAATTTCATCTAAATTTGATAGTGCTACTGTTGTCTTCTTGATTGTCACCTCTGGCTTCACCCGGTAACAGTTGGAAATGAGCCCTGTGGACTCCATTTGCTAAATTGGTAAAATGTGTTATAAATAAAGCAGCACATTTGTGAGAAAGCAGAAGTGCTGTATCTGCAAATCACTAATGTGGTGATTGCAAATAACTCTGCCGCCTCTTTACAACAAAGTAAAGAGTAATGTCTCGGGGAGCCTTCCTTTAGTTAACTCCTATAGCTTCAACAGCAACCAGGGAAGTGTGGGAGGAACGGTGGGAGGCTATAGTGATCCCACTGTTCAAGAAAGGAGACTGGGGGGTGCTAACAAACTGCAGACCAGTTAGTCTGACCGCTAGTAAGTTTATTTATTTGGAAATTGGTAAGTAGACACCTTCAGTGTCTGGAGGGTGAGGGTGGGGAACAGGCTTAAGTCCTTGTTGTGCAACTTAAGTGCAGCTAACTTCTTTGCTACCATTGGACTCAATTTGAACAACTGTACTGTCTCCCCTACTGGGCTGTATCTCAATCAGACTGATTGTTAACCATTTTTGACAGCTTATCTTGCCTATACTTTTGTATACTCTGTATTTGTATCTCTATCTAATGATGTTGTTACATTCTTATAATACATTTTTTCTATGGACAGAAAAGGTTGATATTCGCCGTAACAACCGGCTGGTTGTTAAGACAAACACGCGCACAGTTAAACAGAGTGCAGCACGAGCCCCACAGCTGATCTTCTCTCACCCACTCGAACAACCACCACTGCGGAGAAGAAAACAATTTCCCCGCGACTTCCTGACCTAAATCTTGCTTACTGTAAAGCACTCCTGTGAGCAGGCAACCCCATCACACTTTGTCTTGTTAAAAAACACATGTTCAGAACGAAAAAAAGAAAAAGAAAAAAAAAGTGTTTTAAAATGAGCAGGCGCTTTGACATCTGACATCCAGACAGACTTTCGTGGAGCAGCAGGAAAATACCAACACAATGTGCAATACGAGTAATGACCTCTGTTTCAAACAGGTGAACAAGCTGAGTTTACACAATTTCTATTTAAAAAGCTAGACAATATTCTAGCAAACTTTATCGGTTGTCTAAAAATGGCAGACACAGAAGACAGCTGAACTCTGGTGGGAAAAAATTCCTTGCCAGTTTATTATACAGAATAAAAGATGGGGAGTGTGTGAATGAGAATTTAATGCACACCCTCGGGATGCGATGCTTTCATAAACCCTCTGGCTTCACCCTCGGGGTTCATGTAGCATCCCACCCCCTCGGGCATGTATTAAATTCTCTTTTCACACACTCCCCCATCCATTATTCTCTATGTCTTATGCTGCTGTTACCTACTTGTGCCTACTAGGCCCGGGTCATGCCTGTAAACGGTTCCCTGGACCAGTGCACCTTATCCGGTTAACAAAGTCATAAATAAATAAAGTGGGAGAGGCATACTGAGCCAAGACTTGCTTCCAGCTGCGACCTGGGGAAGGGGACTGTGGGAGAACAGCAGTACAATATGCAATTCAATACAAAATTACGGAATCCTTCATATGGGATAAGAATGGAGGATGGAGGAGATGCATGACTGGTGGCACAGAGATAAAAGACAACTCAGATTTGCTAGTCGACATTCATGCTTAACTAACATTAACTTTTTACGAATCCAAATTTAGATATCTATGTGTTGTGTCTAGTCATAAAACATGTATCTTGTCTGTAATTCATTTTTATGTTTGCTTGCACGCATGTGCAAGAAACATAGTGCCATCATCCGAGTTTTCGGAGGTGTGTCACCCCCTCTTCCAATTCGGTCAGTGTGTCGGCAGGCGCGGCCCCAGTCCGCCAATGCATGCCGGAGCTGTCTATGACAGCTCCAAAATGCAGTGGCGTACAGTTGAAAGGGGGAGCTACCCTTCAGTGAGCAGCGATAAGATATCATCTGATCATGCACCCCCCTACACACACACACGCACGCATACTGCATGCTGCCCCCCCCACGCACACACTGTATAGCTGACGGGGTGCCCAATCCCCCATCGGCTGTGCTGCGCTCCCAAAGCCTTTCACATGCCATGCTGGGTGCCCACCCCAGCGTGGCAACTCATGTAACCCGATGGGGTGCCCAATCCCCGTCCGGCTTCTCTGCCCCGAGTACAGGGTGCCCGCTGGGAGCCCACCCCAGCGTGGCAAAAGTTATGGCCGACGGGGATGCTAAACTCGTCGGCTCCACACCTCAATCGTTTCTGTGCCATGCTGGGAGCCCACCCCAGCATGGCAAACATCCCACGTTGTCATTTTTAAAACAAATCCTGTAAAGAAAAAGCGGTCCCACGCAGTCTCCTGCCCCCACAACCCGCACCCACCCACTGCGCACTCTGCCTCCCCACACCCCTCACCCCATACTTACCTCCAGAGTCCGGCACGACGATCTTCGGTGGACCAGGAACACGTCTGCACTCTTCAAAGCCGACCGTGAACTGAGGAAATGCTGGTAAGCTGTATAATGGGATAGATAGGGTTTTTTCAACTTTGTTGCATATCTCAGGCATTTTTTGGAATTTTTGCACCAAATTTTCAACCTGGGGTTTTTGGGACCCCTTCTCATGAATGCTGTCACTGTCATGGCGATATTCGGTCCCAAAGGGTGATTTTTCAGTCACTGTGCGAAATCACCTTTCGGGACCAATTAATGAAATGACACTGCCAGTGTTCATAAGGTGGGCTCTCAAGAAGCCTATTTTGAAAATTTGGTGGAAACATTCCAAAAAATGACTGTTTTATGAGCGTGCATTGCACAGTTCCTATGCACGCTCGTAAGTTCGCGAATTTTCAATATTTTCACTCCAGATTTTCAACATTGCCATCTTACTACACCTTCTTATGAGCAGTACAGCTGTCATTTTTCACATCTCACCCAAAATGTGTTTCCGCCCATGTAGCGCACAATGGCACAGTCGGTGTGCGAAATCAATGTACAGGACAAATTAAGAAAATCACAGTGACACTGTTCATGAGCAGAGGTTTTAAAATGGCTATGTTGAAAATTTGGTGAAAAAATTCCTAAAAATGACTGTTTTTCGAGCGTGCGTTGCGCAGTTCCTAGGCACGCTCGTAAGTTCACAAATTTTCAATATTTTCACTCAAGTTTTCAACATTGCCATTTCACCACACCTCCTTATGAGCAGTCCAGCTGTCATTTTTCACATCTCACCCAAAACGTGCTTCTGCCCATGTAGCGCACAATGGCGCAGTTGATGTGCGAAATCAATGTATGGGACACATTAAGAAAATCACAGTGACACTGTTCATGAGCAGAGATCTTAAAATGGCTATGTTGAAAATCTGGTGAAAAAATTCCTAAAAATGACTGTTTTACGAGCGTGTGTTGCGCAGTTCCTATGCATGCTCGTAAGTTTACGAATTTAATATTTTCACTCCAGATTTTCAACATTGCCATTTTATTACACTTCCATATGAACAGTACAGCTGCCATTTTTCATATGTCTTCCAAAATGTGTTTCGCACATGTAGCGCATAATGGTGCTGTTGGTGTGGAAAAACAATGTTTGACAGATTAAGAAAATCACAGTTACACTGTTCATGAGCAGAGGTCTTAAAATGGCTATGTTGAAAATTTGGTGACAAAAGTCCATAAAATGACTGTGTTACGAATGAGCATTGCGCAGTTTCCATGCACCCTCATAAGTTCATGACTTTGTAATATTTTCAGTCCAGATTTTCACCAGTGGCATTTTTCCACACTTCCTTATGAACAGTACAGCTGTCATTTTTCACAACATGGCCGAAGTGTGTTTTCACACTTTCAGCACAGAGATGCGTGGTCACTGTGGGAAATCATTGTTCGGGACAGATAAAGAAAATCACAGTGACACTGTTCATGATCGGAGGCACCAAAATGCCCGAGTTGACAATCTGCTGTAAAAAATCCCCAACCTAATTATATTACGGGTGTGCATTGCACAGTTTCTATGTACGCTCGTGACTTCACCAGTTTTTTAATATTTTTACTGCAGATTTGCAACACTGCCATTTTTTACACCTCCCCATGAACAGTACAGCTGTCATTTTTTACATCCTGTTTGGAATGTTTTTGCACCTGTGGTGCTAAATGCCGTAGTCGCTGTGCATAAGCAGCTTTCGGCTACCAAACTGATATTCCCCCTGTTCATGAGGTGGGTTCACAAAAAAAACATGTTGAAAATTTGGAGTGAAAATACCAACGAATGCCTGAGGTATTAGGGTTTCCAACCATAACGCCCAACCCTGTAGAGAATGACAGGCATCAGGGGTGTGACTTGGAATTTTTGCCTGTAATGCTCATACCATTCCACACCCTGCAGCCAGTGAGAAGCATTGAGGTATGCCTTGGACTCTTCGGCCCCAAAGTTCACCCCATTCTCCTATATTGCACCCATCTCACCATATTTCCTAATGGAATGAGGTGCGCATAAGGGCCAAAGACCTCAAGGCACACCGTGACACTTGTCAGTGTCTGCAGGGTGGGGTGTGGTGAAATGGCGTGGCCATTATGCCTGACGAACCAAGGCACACCCCAATGCCTGTCACTCTCTGCAGGGTGGTGGTGGGGTAGGCTTCAGTTCAATACTTCACTGCCATTCCTATTATGCAGCTCTGTAACTTCTATACTACCACTGCTAATGCCAGCAAGCAAACATTCGGCATTGACAAATGCTTGTTATTTATATTTTTGAATGTAGTTTTTATAGTCAGATAGGGTAAGACAGTTTGTGGAAGTAGGTTTCATAGCCTCTAGATATGATATATTTATTGTGTTGTTGTTCCCAATGATTGAAAGGGTAGGACCGTGAGGGCAAGTTAGGCAGTTTTCAAGAAAGGCTTGGAAAAGTTCTTTGAATTAAATGTATTATCTGTTATACCTAGCTTTTAATTAAGCGTACCCAGAGTAACCTGTCCTTTGTACATCCTATTGTATTTTATACTGGAACTTTACTATCCTGCAGATAGGACCTTTATAATGACGGTTAATTAAGTGTATTATGTGTAATTTGGTCTTTATATATCTTCTTGTATTTATTTATACTGGTAACAGGGCCACCTTGCAAATAGGACCTTGGTCCTAATAGTGTCCGAGTGTCAGCTTGTTCCTGAATAAAAATAAAGATTTTTACTACTATATAGGAGCCCGTTACTAAAAACTTAGATAGAGGAATGCCAGCAGATGTAATGTTTTGGATTTCAGTAAAGCGCTTGATAAAGTATCACACAAAAATTGTTCTCAAAAGGCTCAGCAGCATTGGGATAAATACAAAGATATGTAGACAGGGTCCAGAGGGCTACAGTTGTTGAAAAGCCCTCCCCAGCTCCCCTCGGTTCCCCGAAGCTACAAGGCTGGCAGCAGGAAGGGTCGAGAGGGCTACAGTTGTTGAAAAGCCCTCCCCAGCTCCCCTCGGTTCCCCGAAGCTACAAAGCTGGCAGCAGGAAGGTACGCGATCTCAAGACTGCGCTCAGTTTTAAACCGTGGCGTCTTTTTTCTGCTCAGCTCCCTGGCGCTGTAGTACTCGCTGCTGCAGCCACTTTAATCCCAAGGAAATTAATGTATTTTGACTCACAAGACTGTGCCTACAATACACTTTAGCCTGCCTACCTTAATTTAATTAACTTTTGCTGATTGTGGTACACTGCAGATGCTGTTTTAATTAATTTTAGCATATCTTCTAACACAGCAGCTGCTTGCAGGCTTGAAATTTTCGCCCACCCCAACCCCCTCCTCTACCATTAATTAAATACACTGGTAATCCCGCCCACTTTTGTTCCAACCTATAAACTCACTTGGAGGGCAGTCCTACCCTTCCCCCTTGCTGCATCAGTCCTAATTCAAACCAGCGAGGCAGTCCTTTTTTTTTTTTCCCCTCCACTCACTCTTGCCTATTCTCTATGTTTGCCTCTGTTCTACACTTATTTTGTTTTATCCCAGTTTTATCTTTTCTCCTCACCTTTTCAAATTCCCCCTGCTCCTGTCCACTCCTCATAAACTGCACTCTATTGGAATACCTGCCTCTTGTGAATAACTTGTATAATTGACTGCCAACCTCTGGCCACTAAGGGTCTCACTCAAACTGCCTTCACTATAGGTGTCACCCTGCCCTTAAGTCACCATTTCTGTCACTTATATTCTTCTCTTATAAGGGACAATCTACTTCTGATTTACAGAGGTTTCATACAAGGCATTCATAATGTTCTCCTTGCATGCCCAAGGTCACTCTGGTGGTATCAGGATTACTACCCACCATAATCATCCTCTCCTATCTCTCATGTAACATACCAGCTGGATACCCTGGGTCCCACTGCCATGAAGAATTCTCCTTTGTATTCTCCAACCTTATACCAACTAGAACCTTGTTCCCTTCTCCTAACCTGTACCTCCATATAACTCATCCTTCCAAATTGGGGCATTTCTTTCTCTATCATCCCCCTAACATGCCCAAATACCTCAAGCGCAATTACAGATTCTACAAAGAAGTTTGGGTGGTGTTTCTGCGCTTATGCTTGTCAGGAGACATAGAATCTAACCCTGGCCCCCATTGGAATGCCAGGTCCATGGATGACTCCTCTTGGTTTTCCACTAAGGGCATGGAAATTGCCCACATGAATATCAGAAGTTTACCAGCAAACTTTCCTGAACTTGAAGCCTGGATAGCCCTGTACTGTCTGGACATACTTGGACTAACTGAAACATGGCTCAGGCCAGAGATACCTGATTCCATGTACAAAATACTTGGCTACAGCTTGTCCAGATTGATCGCCCCACCAAACAAAAAAGGGTGGAGGAGTTGCCCTTTATTATAAAGAGCATCTCAATGTCTCTGTACTCCAGTCTTGGATAACAAATCACTGTGAAGTTCTGCATACAGTTCTACAACTAGGTGGTGATAAAAGGCTAAATCTGATCTGTGCCTACAATCCTCCAAAGGGGGCTCTCCCTGGCTTAAATGGGCTCTTGGATTATCTGGTCACTCTAAACGGTAGATCTGAAATCATACTAATGGGAGACTTCAACCTAGACCAATCAGGGAGTCACGCTGGTACATATACTGAAGCTCTCGACCGACTTAACCTCGCTCAACTTATCTCTAGCCCTACACGCATCTCTTCCAACTCGGAGCACCAATCTCTCCTGGACTGGATGGCTACAAATAGAGCAAATAAAATAATTACTGCAGGGACCTTTTCGGATTCTATTAGTGATCACCTGCCTACGTTCTGTATCTGGAATGGCCACTGCCTTAACCCCCCAAGAATCATTCAATTTCGGGATTTTGCCAAACTAAACCGAACTGCACTTCTCGAGGATATTAATAATATAGACTGGTCTCCCATCTATCACACTGATGATGTAAACACAGCACTTGAATACCTGATGTCTCAGCTTCTGGCCCTTCAGGATCTGCACATCCCTCTGAAAAAAAGGCGTCTTAGGGGCTCTCCTAATAAATGGCTTAAAAAAGACCTCCTTCGAGCCATGATAAAAAGAGACAAGGCCTGGACCTTGGCAAAGAAATCCCAACAATCAGAAGACTGGATTAACTATAAACAACTGAGAAATGCCTGCAAAAAAGATATTCGGAAGGCTAAAAGGAGCTACTGCCTTAAGCTTCTCCAATCTTCAGCAGGTGATACCAGGGGTTTTTGGAACCACATCAAAAATTTCATTGGGCAAAGGCCCAAGACGGCCATTACCGACATGACACTGAATGACGCAAACTGTAACAAGTTACCTACTATTGCTAATGCTCTTAATGCACAATTCTCGGATCTCTCCGAATACACTGAGAAATTCATCCAACCTCTTTCACCTCCTCCTGAGGTGCAACTTTCGCATGAAACCCCTTTTCGTCTCACATTAGTCTCCTCCACCGAAGTGCTGCATCTCCTCAAATCAGTATCCACCTATGGATCTGCTGGCCCGGATGGAACTACTGCCAAGCTTCTTGAAGCAGGCAGCCCCTGCCCTTGCAGTTCCTACTGCAAGAATCTTTAACCTTTCCATAATATCCCAAACGGTACCAACATTGTGGAAAACCGCTCGTGTTGTCCCTCTTCACAAAAAAGGGGATACCAAAAATATATCAAACTATAGACCAATTGCCATTCTCTCTACCCTAAATAAACTTCTCGAGAAGGCCATCACTACTCAGGTCACAAATTACCTGTACCTTAACAACCTTATATCCCCTACCCAGAACGGATTCCGAACAGGACACAGCACCACAACTGCTCTACTTCAGCTGACAAATGCAGTCCTTACAGCGATGGATAAGAGCCTGCTCACTGGGGCTATATTTATCGATCTCACAAAGGCATTTGACCTTGTGAATCACTCTCTGCTACTTTCCAAACTGTCCCGCCTTGGCTTTGACCTGTCTTCCATCTCCTGGTTCGATAGCTACCTCTCAGGGAGCTTGCAATTTGTCCAAATTGAATCTGCTGTCTCAAATCTTTCCCCTACCTCTGTTGGAGTCCCCCAAGAATCTATTCTTGGCCCACTACTTTTCTCCCTTTCATTAACAACTTTCCCTCCCTTCCCTGCTCCTCCTCGTTAATCCTTTATGCCGATGACATGGTGCTTCTCTCCAGTGGTAAAGATCCCTTATCAGTAAGAGCACATCTTCAAGCAGACTTCAACTGCTTGCAGGAGTGGTTACTACAGAACAGGCTCCTAATGAATGCTAAGAAAACTGTAACTATGCTTTTTGGCCCCCCGTCAAGAATCAGATCTCTAACTCCAGACTTATTGATACATTCTCTAGATGACTCCCCTCTTGAATTCGTTACCTCCTTCAGGTATCTAGGAGTCACTCTCGACCCATCTCTTGACTTTAACCTCCACATTGCGGCTTAGCATGTAAGACCGCTTACTCAAAACTTGGTCTTGCCTTTAAAATTAGGTCCTCCTCAATGATGCTGCCCGGTTTGCTATTGCACAAGGATTTCTCCTCCTGCTCTAACATATTGCTCTCAGGTTTACCTTAAAGCTTAGCAAAGGAGCACTCCAGAAATGGAGCACCTGCTAAAACAGTATATGCAGATTTGCTCTCTCCGCTCACAGACTTACCCATCATTGCCTGCTCTACTCAAAACTAAATTGGCTCTCACCAGACTCGCTCAGACACTATTCTGCAGGCTGTACAATTGATAATATGATCAGAATGGGGTCCCCTAAATACCTTGCCGAACTATTAACTCAGCCCTCCCAAGCATACCTCCTCAGGGCATCTGCTCAAACCCAACTTGAAATTCCCAGATATCTCACACAAAAAGGAGAACAATCCTTTGCCATATCTGCCCCCTGCTTCTGGAACTCCATTGCCTCCTACATCAAACTCTCCAAATCCCACAAGGCCTTTAAACTGAGTCTTCGGGCACACTTATTAGAATCCGACTGCTGCTCTTGTGCTGTAACTTGAGCTTCTCTCCTAGCATTTTCTCTTCCCTATGGCACTTACTGATTTCCTACCGGTCTCCAAAATCTGAAAGTTTCCCACACCCAGCAGAAATCCTATTGTTATAATGCTACTTCATTTAAATTTTGTTTGCTGTTTGTCATTTCAATTTAGTCATTGATGTATCATCAGATGAAATAATTAATGTAATGTTATCTGTTTCTCTTTGTCGTTACTGATAATGACTGTACCTGGCTGTATACTGTTCAAATGTTTGTTCTCACCTCATGCTGCATCATGAAATACTCTTTAATGTTGACTCTGGTCTCCCCTGTCTGTACTCTCCCGGGTCGTGCCTGAATATAGGCAACATTGTTATCTAGTGTACTTACCCGGTAAACAAAAACCAAATAAATAAAACTGGACTATCAGCTGGTTATCAAGAAGGAAACCGAGTGTAGGAATTAATGGCCTTGAGTCAGAAGACAGAAATGGGATGAGCAGAGGATGATAGAGATTCATGTTGGATCCACTGTTGTTCATGATTTACATCAGCGAGCTGAAGTAAGGAACAGAAAATTAGGTTAGTAAGTTTGCAGATCACATCAAATCTGGGGGCATAGCAGGAAGGTGAGAAAATACTAGAAGAATGTAACCAGGTTGCCATGGATGTTGCTGTTAGCACCTCTACTCTGTGGGCTTAAACAAGGTAGAGGGACCTGGGTTCTGACTTTCCTGATTGGAGGGTTCATAGCCAGATGTTTCAAGTTTAGCGTGGTGCCTCCACCCATAGTAAAATTTAAGTGAGCCTGGTGTCAGAGCTGTATAACCCCTAGGATGCAGAACCTTCTCAGCTCCCCACAATGTCCCCTACATGGGAAAAAATCACAGTGCAACCTTAATTTCAAAAAAAAATGCAATTAGTGACTTACCCACTAATAATATGCCCAAGGGACAAAATGTGAAGTACCAAGAAAATATTTATATGGGAATATTCACAAGGGATGGGGAAATGCAAAGGAAAATTATTTTTGGGAGAAACGCATAAACTGTTTTGTTGTAGGACCGAAATTAGGTGCTTGACTAGGCTTGGCCAGTAAAACACTTCAAAACATAGTAACAGCCCCCCCACCCCCAAACCAGGCAAGATAACACAGCAGAAATTAAGACTGTAAACATTTTGCTATTACCAACCCACCTTTACCAGGGGCACTACACACTGGTACCAGTTTAACCCTTAAACCTTAAAAGGAGCTCCCAGTGCTTCACTGGGTACCCAGCCATCGGCAGCAGGTAAGAAGGTACTAGAAGTATGCAGAAGAACTTGGATGAGATAGATGAGTATGCAAAAAGGTGGGACATAACAGTTTACTTAGGGTAAGTGCACAGTGTTGTCTCTAGGAAAGAACAACAGTAAGGTAAGTTATGCTGTCACTGTATAGAGCATATGTGAGACTGCATTGAGAATACTGTTGCCAGTTCTGGAATCCATATCACAGGAGGAACCAGAGATAGACTAGAAATAGTCCAAAGGAGTCAGCCCAGTGGCACTGAGGGTTGAGTTGCTGGATGGCACACCTGGCATCATGCCAGCAACCTGAGTTTGGGAGTGAGCTCGGGCTGCTAGGGGCCAGCCAGGGGGGGGTGGGGTTTGGATAAGCGACCATGAGGCAGCTGTTCTCTCCCAGGGAGGGAGACAACTTCTCCTTGGCTCTTGGCTGCCACCAAGTGGAGGCTTGGTGGCAGCGCCAAGACAACAAGGAGATGTGGCACTAGGCCGGGTGGAGGGAAGGGGCCATTACCAGGTTCTCGGTGCCCGTGGTGACTCCACACCATGAGCGCTCACAGTTGCCAGGGGTAACGGGTTAGGTGTGAGAAAAGTGGTGGAAAAATAGTGGGAGGGAGCTCCAGGCTATATGAAGCCCCTGAGAGGGGACGGAAGAAAGATCTCTAGCTATGGAGAGGTGATGGTAGATAAAATAAAGAGGTGTGGAACAATTTGGAGAATAACAGAACAAATAGCATCAAATGACTTGAGAAATAATATTTACCCTTATCATACTGAGTTTCCTGCAAATGAGGAGCCAGTTCATGAAAGAAGAACAACAGAGACAAAAAGAAGAGCTCAAAAGACAGAAATGGCTAGGAACTATAATTTAAGTTGAGTGGAATGATTAGTCAGTATTGTTAATGATATATGGTAACCTCAGCATGTTTCGCTTGGAACAGTGGAGGCCTCGGGGAGACTTAGTTATGCTGTATGGTTTCCTACAGGATCCAGAGCTTTGTAAAGGGCTGGGGTTAAATACATAAACAGAATGGAAGTACCACAAGAAGCCATAATGTGCAACTGCAAGGGGAAACTGTCAGAGGAGATGGGAGGAAATCCTGCTTCTCACAGAGAGTTGTGGGTATAGGAAATGTGTTCCCAAATACTAAAGTAAACTCAGAAAGATTAGATATTGATTTATAGGAGTCAAAAATAAATAGCTACTACCACTGTGAAGTGGTGGTGGTGGTGGTGGGATCCTGATAGGCAATTAGCCTTTCTCCACCGTAACAATATTATGTCCATATGAACTAAAGTGGCAGCACAAAATCAATGTATACAAAACCTACTGTAACACATACATGCATTCCAATCAAAACAATGATGAGCACTCTGGCAAACAGCAGTAAATATAAGCAATTGAAGTCCGGCTGAAAACAATAAATTAAATATCTGTAATTAACATAAATATCCCACCTACTATATAGTCCGTTGCTTGGAAAATTGTCAGTGGTTCTGGTTCCCTTATTTTCTCTGAGATGGCTAATCTGTTAATTATTTTATATGCCTATTTAGGAAAACACCTCTGGTGCAATAAGCTATTTCATAATATTTTGGAAAAATATGGAATTCCTTACCCCCTACCCCATGTCCATAATCGTGTAACTTTTTATCTTTTAAAGCTGTATTTATTTAGTACAGAGAAATGTATTAAATTATTATATGCAACACTGGTGGAGAAAAAAAGGCAGATAACAAGGGATATCTTTTACTTAACTTAAACCACATCAAGATATCACTGGTTAATGATGTCACAGTCAGAAAAAGCTATCACTAGTTAATGATGTCACAATCAAAAGAAAGATATCACTAGTTAATGATCTCATACTCAGAAGATATCACCAGGTAATGATATCATGCTCAGATGATTTCACAAGTAAATGATGTCACACTCAGAGGATACTATAACGATGTCACACTCAGAGGATACTGTAACAATGTCACACTCAGAGGATACTATAATGATGTCAAACTCAGAGGATACTATAACGATGTCACGATCAGAGGATACTATAACAATGTCACACTCAGAGGATACTATAACGATGTCACACTCAAAGGATACTATAACGATGTCGCACTGAAAGGATATTACCAGTTAATGATCTAGAAAGACAACGAACCTCAGCACAACCACTCTAATGCAAGGATTACCCAAAAAAAGGCACTGGCAAGAAAGCCAAGTTTCAAAGAAATAACCTTGTATCATTGAATGTATATGCAAATCACCATGAACATGTATGTCTAAAATGTCATGGTGATTTGCTTATACATCCCATGATGCTTTCCATTATGGGAGGTATGTGTGATTCTGTATTTTTTTTAAAGGAAAACTGTCATAAACCCCTTTGCCAATTCCTAGGGCTGAAGAAACGCCCGATTAGCACAACCTTTATGTTTATTTCAAGTTTCCAGCTACCTTTGCTATTTAATTTGATCCATTTCTTGCACTGATGGTGTTTCAGTGTGCTGTCCTGGAAGCGACATTTAGAAAGTGCTGCTGCACCAGAAGACTGAGCTTGACCTTATGAGCCTACTATTCTTCCTGCTGTGTGCCGGAAGGTTCGTTCATGACAAGTATGGCACATTTTCACAAAGTAAAAAGAATCGGTGTTCCTTGTAGCAGTCTTTGAGCTGCGTCCTAAGAAGCAAACCCCACTGAAAATGAAGCAGTCCAACCTGTTTAATTTTTTTATGGAAAGTTGCAGCTCTGAGTTCGGGCACGTGCATAGCACCTAGTGTTCATGCCCAAGCTCAGGGCTGCAACTTTCCATAAAAAGTTAGATTAGACTGCGCTGTTCTCAGCAGGGTTTGCTTCTAAAGACAAAGCTCAAAGACTGCTACAAGGCACACTGATTCTTTTTACTTTGTGAAAATGTGCCCCGCTCATCATGAATGAGTCTTCCGGCACACAGCAGGAAGAATATCAAGTTACTTTGCATACAGGTTGTGGCTCTGGCCGCTTCTGTCTGTGAAATGGCGCCTCTCACCCTAGGACATTAAATAACCTATTTAAACTAAAAGACATGCCCTACAACAGAAATGAAACTCTCTCACTGCAAGTTGGCAGGTGAGTAGAGGCTGGGAGGAAAATGAGGTTTATGACAGTTTTCCTTTAAACCTGCCTTTGTTGCCAATGCTCATGTTGGGTAACACTTGGCTCAATGATTTTGTGCTGAGGTTCTTTGTCTTAAAACTTGCTTTCTTATTTTGGGCCTACCATGACCCAAACCTGTAATACCACAGCAGGGCTGGTTTGTTTATGTTCTGGGTTAGATACTGTTGAGGCACACTGATGAGTCCTGAGTAGGATGAAACGTGTTTTCTGTTTTCAGCCTACGCAGATTTTATGAAAGACCCTTTGGCATCATGCATTCCTGCTTAAAGCAAAACAAGCCTACATTTTCACAGTGATCTGCATCTATATCCCATGATGCTTTGCAGTATTGGGATATGTGTGATTTTGTATTTCTTTGAAACTAGTTAATGATGTCACACTTAGAGGATATCACAAGCGGATGATGTTGCACTCAAATTATATCACTAGTTAATGATATCACACTCAGAAGACATCACTGGTTAATGATGTCACACTCAAAAGATATCACAAGTTAGCAATTTTACACTCAGAAAATATCACTAATAATGTCACACTCAAAGGATATCACAAGTTACTGATGTCACACTCAGAGAATATCACTAGTTAATCTCATACTCAGATGATATCATTAGCTAAGGATGTCCTACTCACACCTACTCATTAATGAATTGCACTGAACATTTTAAATTGCATTTCCTCTTGCTGAAAAAGCTGAAATGCCAAAAATGTTGAAATGTTGCTAGAGTTCTGACTGTACATAAAATACAACATACTGTTGTATGTATCCAATATGTCTTACTAGAAAATATCAGAAAGATTAGGTACTTGCCAGTAACAGTAGATGTTCAAGAGGCTCTCCCTAGAGCCATATTACCTTGGACTGTACGCTGTTGATGTCAGGACCTTGTGAGAAGCTTTTGCAAGATGGGGCCACCCATGCCAATGTGCCTATGTGCACATCGTGGCTCACATTGCCAACTATATAACCTGGGTGGCCCCCAACTGCTTTAGCTTCCCAAAATTCATGAACGGAGTTCAAAATATTCACCAGTAGCAGGATTAGGGCCGCCCCCATCAATCATACACAGAAAGACAGGTGGAGCAAAGCAGACACTGTCCAACTTACAGCAAGGGATGGCACAATTTAAAAGCGGGTTTTCACTATGCAGTGCCATGCCAAGAAGCTGAAAAGTAAAGGTCTACCATACCAGGGCAACAGTGGGCAGAAAAGTTATAGCTCTGTGGAGACCCTCTCAAAGATTGATTGTTTCTTGTAAGTGCAGAACCTAGTTTCTTTGAGGATATCTCCACAGAGTCATAATCTATTGGATGAGTGACGAGCAGTCCCAATTCCAACTGAGTAGTAGGCAAACCAGTGAACTGACCTCCAAGGAGAGCAGGCTTTGTAACACATCCAAGTCAAAACTCGCCCTCCTACAGAAGGTCTGATCCAAACTGTAATGCTTAATGAATGTATGGATTCTATCAGCAGCTGAAATGGACTGAAAGCAGATGACCAGCATGTGCACCAGGACCTCCAGAGAGCCCGCAACATGGACAGTGATGAGCAAGGCATGTCAGGTTACTGCCCGGCCCCACGCCCTCAGTGCCTGCTGGCTGTGCGCTCCCTTGTTAGTTCAGGTAATACACCATACTCTTGTTCTCTGACTGTGCCAGCAGAGACATCTCATGAACCCAGATACCAGGGCCCAGTGACCGGAAAGAACCAGCACAGTTACGTGAGGGCAATGTTCCAATAAAGACCTGGATCCCTGGGCCCAGTGAGGACCTGAATGGGTGCCCCACTCTTGTTAGAGGTATTCATGGTGAGGATTACCTGCATCTGAGATTGTAAAAAAAAAGATAACCCAGAAGCAGGTGATTCATGTTCTACCATCACAGCAGGGTATCCCGCAGGGATCAGAAAACCACAATCAGGTGGTCCAGCAACTGAGAGGCCAGAGACGATTGAGTATACAGTAACAGTTGAAGGGGCACAGGGTCAAGATAACTACTGCAAATACAGCACGGTCAAATACCACGCAGTAAAAACAGCTAAACCAAAGATAGTACTTGGTAAAAACACAGAGCGCTAACATAGCAAACAAACCATTCACAGACAAAATGACTGTTTGCAGGGGGCAGTGCCCCGAAACCCCCCAAATTAGTATAACTACCTCGGGGAGGAAAATTGGGATAGGGAGAAACCACAGGAGGGGGAATTGTTGTGAGGGAAGGGGAACCTGCAGCACAACTGGGGGGAGCAAAAAAGCACATGGGCAGGAGGCAGAGAGACACTTGGGGGGGGGACAAAACTGAAAAAAAAAAAAAAGTAAACTGTCCTAGGACCAGTAACTGAACCCTAGTCTGGCAACATCTGCTGCTCTCCCTTCCTGTGGCCCTACCCTCTATATGGATTGCCAGTCAGGGAATGCCACAAGCCCCATGTGCCATGTGTTCAGTACCCACGGGGTTTGCGGCATTCTAACTCTTTTGAGAATCGAGCCCAGAGAGTTGCAGAAGGCACAGACCAAACTGAAGCTGAAGGCAAAAAACTAACAGAAAGGCCCAAAGCAACCAAGAGGAAAACAGTAACTATGGGGGGGGGGGCAGGGAGGTGCAGCCACTGGTTGCAGCCAAGAAAAGGAGCTTCAAATGGATTCTGGTTTATATAACATCAAATCACAGGCTTTAGTCTTTTATTTATATTTCTTGTACGTCTATAAATGTTAACACGCATTGCAATCAAGCAAGGCAGAAATGGACTCCATAGTTACCCCCTGTGTTGTGGTTAAATGGGACATGTTTAGGTGGCAGAACTCTTATATTTAGATTTCTAGGTGATGGAACTGTCATTTCTAAGTGGTGAAACTCTCCTAGAGTAGTCAATGGAGAAAGGTGACAGGGGTGGTGGAACTGTCATATAGGTTTTTAAGAGGTGGTAGAATTGAGTTCATGTGGGCTCCTGTCCAATTTAACCTCTGGTTACCCCCACCCTTCTGTAGGTGTCCTCATCAAGCCTGGCATCTCGATTGAGGCACAACATAGCTTCAAGGAAACTAACACTCTAATAACTCTGTAGCAGTTACTACATTCACACAATGCACAACGGTCTGGAGCATAAACTTATTTTTTTAGTCCCTTCTCTCTCTGCAGGGAGCACACAAGTTTCGTTTTTTTTGCTACGGAAAACCCTAGTCCCCCAGTTGGCATAATTCAAGGACCACAAACGTGGACTCCAAGTTCATATAAAATGTGCAGTTCATATGGCAGGACATTGTTCAGCAATGGTAAACCACTCCCTATGGTTGCTTAGGAGTGGTCCAGCTAATTAAACAATTCAGTCCATGCCAAGCTTTTAACCTACAAAGAAAAAAGTTAGCATCACACGATACCAGTTCTAGATGAGCAAGTCCTCAAGTGTCTCTCCTGGAATCATAAATGCAGATAACAGTGGGTAGCTCCCCTTCTGGGATGTTGAAATGGAGTAGCTCCCCTTCTGGGACAGAAACACAGTAACTCCCCCTCTGTGACACTGAAACACAGTAACTCCCCCTCTGTGACACTGAAACACAGTAGCTCCCCTTCTGGGATGTTGAAATGGAGTAGCTCCCCTTCTGGGACTAAAACACAGTAACTCCCCCTCTGTGACACTGAAACATAGTACCTCCCCTTCTGGGACAGAAACACAGTAACTCCCCCTCTGTGACACTGAAACACAGTAGCTCCCCTTGTGGGATGTTGAAATGGAGTAGCTCCCCTTCTGGGACTGAAACACAGTAACTCCCCCTCTGTGACACTGAAATACAGTAGCTCCCCTTCTGGGACAGAAACACAGTAACTCCCCCTCTGTGACACTGAAACACAGTAGCTCCCCTTCTGGGATGCTGCATGGTCTAATGCTGCCATTGAGGACTGCTGGATGAAGGTTGATTGGGCACAGCAAAGTCACTAGATACCATCCTGCTCCTCCTTCTGGAGGGATCAGGGGCAGGATTCACGAAGCATTGTGGGACTAAGTCCCACTCCACAACCCCAGTTGCACTTTAAAATTGCCGCAGCTGCGGAGCAGCCGATCCACAGCCACAGCAGTTGCAGAAGGTGTTACAGCGGGTACCACTGGCCGTAGCAGCCTCCTGCAGCTGTGGTGCTGTCCCTGGCAACAGCACCCACAAGCTGCCACATTCCATGGAGCCAGGTTGTATTCCGGCTCCACCTTAGTGAATACCTGCAGCTGCGGGCGACCTGCGGATTCGCAAGTGGCAACACACTAGCACCGAGGTTTTTCAGCAGCTGCGGGACCTTCCCCAATGTACGTGAATCCTGCCCCCAGTTCCTCATCTAGTTTGATTACCATTTCAGTTTCAGTGACTGGCACATTGATGATAACACTGAGGTCATTATTAAGCAAAGTTGCAAACTGTCCTTATGTCAGGTCTAGCACCACCTGATGCACTGGAGGGCTTCAGTCCAACTCTTGACTGAATTCCCTCAGTAACCTCCGCAGGTCCTTGCTTTGTAGTATTGTCCTGGGTGCCTGGATGTAAGCATGTAGGCAGCTTGGGCATCTTGACACAATGGATCTGTCCTCAACGGAGGGGCGAAAGCATCCAAGGCAGACAAGCATGGAGGGGGGACTAGCACTGGTTCAGAAGTTGTCATAGACCAGACTCTTGTTGCAATAAGGAGGTGACATACAGAATTAATGTGGAGTATACACGCCAATGATCCCTTGTATCAATATTGGGTTTCCTCAGTTCAGAAAGTGGGCATACAAAATGAGCAGGGTCTATGGCACCATGCACACTGTCCACATGGAGGATCCAAACAGGATCAGCAATGTCCCCTCAGTCCAACACATAATTTGAATTAAAGCCAGATGGAATCAAAGCATGCCCAGTGTACTTAACTGATGTTCCAGAGTAAGGATCTGGGGACCCCATCTCAGAGGGGTCTGAGTCTCGGAAGTCTACCGTATGCCCAAATGTCCCAAAGTCACTTTTTCAAGGGCACAATGCTGGTGCCAGCCTTTGGGACAGTGGTACCCCTTTGCAAATGCAGTTCACATGTTCTTCACACTGCCAAATCATGCAGATCCTTCAGTAGCCAATCACAGCATAGAAAATCCTGGACAAGCCACCACATATTGCAGTCTAACTACTGTGTCTTGGAGAAAGAGGGCATAGCCCAGGAGTGACTCCTATGTCTAGCTGTATAGTGATGGAGTAACTCACTAGCAGTCGTCCCTTGCAAGCATCCCGGTATTAGCTGCTGCATTCCTCAGTCACATGACTGCAGAGGGGCTGCCTATAACTGGCCCTGCACCACCCCAGTAGAGCTGCTCTCCACTTCATCTTGGAGCCCCTCATATGGAAGCTTCATCCATAGTAGCTGGGCAACCATACTGCAGGACTTTCAGCAAGAACTCTCTCCAGCAAGGGCTTGATGGTGCCCACAGCTCTCCAGAGCAGCACTAATCCTGGTCCAAAACCAGATTTACTTACACTACACTGCATGTACTAATCCCTGGCAGGGCAAACTGGGCACCAGCAATACAATTAACCTTAGCCACAGACAGTTCGGCTGTATTCTATCAGTCTCTTGTCCCCATTTCCTGTTTACAGTAAACGATGCTGGGATACAGGGTGTCACACATAAAACATTAAATTACTTGCAGAACCAACAATTTGTTTACATTACACTGTGCACAGTTTAAACTAAGTGGAGGAATTACACAGCCAGAGTCCTATCCGCTACCCTCATTAAGACCCCAGACAAATCAATATTTACATGTCCCAAGCCCATTGGCAGCATCCAGGAACCAAATTTATCAGCAGCATAACATATTTACAGTTCACACTGTCCCCATCACAGTTGTGAGAGCACTGGGTGGGGGGGACAGACACAGGATTTACCTGTACCCCCAGACAGCACAGATATATACTGTCAGTCAGCCTCTATGACATCAGGATGAGGGATATACCCTCCTAGCTAGCACAGTATAGTTCCCAGGCATGGGACTAATAGAAAATGAGGTAGTGCGGGCTCACTGCATCTTACCCTACCCTCGGGTTTTGATGTCTCAGCAGTACCCCTCTGGTCCAAAGGCATTGGGTCCAGCATTGGGAATCCCCATCAGTCTGACGCCACAACAGAACTGGTCTCATTGGGATAGAATGTGGTGCTGCAGCAGAGGGAGGGTTCACTCCCCAGATACTGGCATCACCCAAAACAAGGCTGCTAAGCACTCTGGGGTGCAGTAAGGTCAAAATGCACAGATTTACTGTAAGGTATCATAATATTTTATTTGGTTACACCAAACTCCAAAAAGCTGAATCATGCAAAGTGCAGTAATGTGCAAAAAGATAGAACCACAAGCAAATACAGTAGTCTAAAGGCTGACTGCCACAATCAGGTCTATGACCTGCCGGCTACCTCTTTACCAGTCTGCTCAGTGCTTCGCCCAATGCAGGTCTTCATCAGCGGGTGCCCTAATACTCTGCAGCAAATCTATGCATGTGGACTTTATTGCACTGCAGCAGTGCGTAGTAGCATTGCTTTGGTGAATCAGGTCCAGCATTCACTTCCCACATGGGAGCCTGGTTACACAACAAGGATGGATGCCAGTCCCTCTTCAGGAACCTGGGACATTTACCGCAATTACCATCAGGCAGCCCTCCTTGAGGGGGAGCCACCAACAGGTGATCACTGTCCCTTACTCAAACCCTTGCCAGGATCTGAGCCTCTGGAAACCCACCTCACCTTGAAGGGAGCCTGTGCCACATCGGACCCAGGACCCTGCCACCATCCCAATGGTCAACCTGCGACAAACACCCCCCGTCAAAACAAGGGAAGCTAAAGGACCAATTAACCCATGGATTACCCCCGAATTCCTGGCGCTTCTTGACCTAAGAGACTAATACTGGCTAAAAGCATGATCACAAGGCTCTGCAGCTAACGTTCAGTGATATAAAAAGGCCCGTAATGACTGTACAAAAGCGATCAGACAGGCAAAGAGTAAATACTACAAAGAAGCCCTCACCGACTCATGGGACAGCAGCAAATCCTTCTGGGCAAACCCACAGAATATTACAGGGAAGGATCCAAAAACACCCCCTGCTATGCTCACTGTTGCGGGTGTCCCTACCGTAAACCCCTTACTCATGGCCAACTCACTAAATCAAGCTTTTACTACTTCAGTTGTGTTCTTCTGACTGACTTCTTCAATGCCCCTAACCCAAGAGTCACTACAAGGGCTCCTACACCACCTCCTGACTGTCCGCCTTTTTGCTTCAAAATAGTTTCAGAAGTTGACGCATGCAAATATGTAGTGAAGGTACTAGGAAAGTCAAGGCATAGAGGGGATACACTGGACCTTAAATTCGTACATCTGGCACTGGACGAAATAATTGGACCACTAACAAAAATAATTAACTTCTCCCTCTGCCACTCCCAGTTTCCACTAAGATGGAAATATGCCACAGTAACCCCTGTCCATAAAAGTGGGGACCAAACAACACACAACAATTACAGGACAATCTCCATACTCCCGCCACTCTCCAAGGCTCTGAAGTGCATAGTGGCTGACCAGATAGTGGAGTATCTTAACCAACACAAGCTTCTCTGCCCAGAACAACATGGATTCTGTAGTGGCCACAGTACCATCACGGCCCTTCGAGAATTCACCAGGTTTATCAATAACACCCTAGACCAAGGCCACCTAGTAGGGGCATCATTCATTGACCTTTCAAAGGCATTTGATACGGTTCATCACACCCTCGTCCTACAGCAGCTTTCTGAAATTGTACTCGCAACAGAAACTGTGGACTGGTTTAGCAGTTACGTGAGCCTCTGCTCCCAACAAGTCAGGATTGGGGAAGTCCCATCTGACAGCCAACCTGTCAGATCTGGAGTACCGCAAGAGTCTATACTGGGGCCGCTGCTATTTAGTGTCTTCCTAAACCACCTCCCGGCAGCTTGCCAATGCTGCATGCTCTTATATGCAGACAATGCGGTAATCTTTGCCAGCAACGAGCACGTGGAACTCCTCGAAAAGGACCTCCAAAGTGGCTTCACAATAGCTAAAAAATGGTTTAAAGAACAAAAACTGGTGTTGAATTATAAAAAGACCAAAACCATGCTCTATGCATCAACCCACAACAAACATAAAGGTTGCCCCTTGGCCATACGGAATGACAGTGGCGGCACCCTGGAACTCGTCCAACACTTCAAATACCTGGGAGTAACTATCGACTCCACCTTGTCCTTCACAGAACACATTGACAACACTGCCAAAGCCATCAACACCAGAAATGGCATCCTCTACTGACACAGACATTGTCTCACCTATGAAGTACTGAACCTGGCAATTAACAGCTCAGTTGTATCCCTTATAGACTATGGACTGGTAATATACAGATCTGCAACTGACTCGACACTCCAACGCATCACTGTTGCACTAAATAAAGCCTGTCTTCTGCTCACTGATACACCTAAACTAACCCATACTTATGAACTCTATACCCACACTGGCTGGCTCCAGCTGAATGACAGAATAAGATATCAAGCCAGCCTTCTCACCAAAAAGGTCACACTAAACCAGCTTCCTCCTGGAGTGCAGAACCTGCCATTCCTTCTGCTAAATACCTGGCAAATCAGGAGCTCCTCCACACAAATATTCTATATACCCAGATGCCACACATCCATGGCACAATGTGCCTTTGCGTACCGGGCACCGCTCTGGACAAACACACTACCACTGGATATTTCTGGCACTGATATGCTTGGACCCTTCAAACTTAAACTGTGCCACCACCGTATTCATATGAATACCCGCAAGTGCCACCACTGAGTCATCCTACATACCCACTGACTGACCCCAGCACTTCCCAGCCCCTATCCTCAGGATAGGCAAACTGCAGCACTTGGCCCCATCTCCCTCCAACCTCTTTATCCCAGCCTACCCCCTCTGTCCACACTCTCCTGTCTACCCCACTCCTTCTTGCTCTAATCCCCTTCTTCTCCTTCCGATGTAGGCTTACTTTGCACAGTGCCGCAGTTACTGGTTTGGCTTGGATTTATGTTCCCACATGTTAATATTGTCATTACTGTTTACTGTACTCACAATGTTTTATCTGTATATTGTCCTGAATTCATTGCATTGTTGTTTATGTACATGACGTGGAACCTCTCAACGAGCATCCACTCACAGGTGTATCCAAGATTTCAATAAATAAACAATAAATAAATCCCAAGCCTGTGGTGTCCCTCCCCAGCAGGTCACAGCTGGAGTATGCACTCCATCAGCTCTGAGGGGGATTGAGGAGCTACTGATACTGCTCCTCTTGAACACATCCACCTTGGAACTAGGTCCCTGTACTTATATCCAGGGGACAGGCAGCCAGAAGGCCTGGGAAAGTACAGGCTACAACAAGTACTGGACGCACTCAGTAACTGAAAGCACCCCTGCTGTTAGGGCTAAAAACTGTAAACCAGAAAAATCTGGTTACATTTCTTGCAATCTATAAAGGGAAGTCTCCCAAAATTTCACACCAATAGTTTCCCAACTCCTTATGTGTAACTGTTGTGTGCCTCCTCCAGTTGCCAGCAGTCCTATTGCTGTCCAAATCTAGATTATAAATAAAAATATACAGCCCCCAGAAGTTATCAATGTGTTTGTCCTCCATTTTACTATCAGTGTTGCTGGAGGATGATGTCATCAGAGCAACAGATAATGGTGCTGCACTAAAAGCTGTTCCACCAGTAAACAGAACCCACAACGTTTGGTTCCCCACTTGAGTAATGGAGAAACCCTTTAAGTGCTGTGCATATCTGGATGTGCAGTTCTAATAGGGACTCAGACCATGTGAGTGTGATGCAGCACTGATTTGAGGTATAGACAGCATTCATATAAGGAAGTGCTTGTATGTGTTGTGTTACTGTTTCTGTTAGCAAAAACAGTTTACCCAATAAATGACTCTTGGTACAACAAGAGTTTTAAGTGGTATTATATGTGACGTAGACAGACAGTTTTGAGTGCTGTATGATATTTTTGTAAAATAAAAAAGTGTGTTATGAACTGCCTTCCATGAGAAATGCTGAAACAGCATGTGTGATCACACACACACACACAGGTTTTAGATACAAGGTGTTACAAGGAAGGCCAGAAGCTAATTACAGAGTAGAAGAGGCCTTGATCAGTAATCTCCTGTTTTTCTAAGTTAATTATAGCTTTAGCTGCTAAAAGGGAAATCAGTATCCCTTTTATGACATTTCGAGGGGGGAAACCAGGTTTAGTACACTGGTGCAAATCATAAAGATGCCTTGATGTCCTGGGAAGGGGACGATGCTCATGAGATCAAAGAAATGTCATTTGAATAAGAACATGAATTATGCTGAGGTTGCAGAATTTAATACTTGGAAAAGACATCCTGTTTTTATATAGATTTTTTTATATATTCTGACAGGGAGGAGCTAGGTGACCTCATGCAAATAGGTGGGGAAAACCAGCTTTTAAACATTATTCTGTTTTCCTTCAGACACACTTCTATATAGACTCTGACAAAGAAACATCTGTGAGCATTTTAAGCAGGAATTTAGAGAGAGAGAGACAAATCTAAATACTGTAGTAGGAATTGCACTGTTAAAAACCTGTTTTGTTTAAGTGATTTGTATGTTGTATGATATAATAGTTCTGTATTTTATGTGTTACATAATTTTTTTATCTGTTTTAGTAAAACTCTGTTTTTAGAGCTTACTTGATCTGTCTTTGATTTCTTTCCTTTACAAGTAGAGTATATATGGTTAAAGCAGACACAATACTTAAGCTTGAATGGTGATACCAAACTGGAAAAAGGCAAGTGCTTTAAATCAGAGGTCTTTTATTACAGTTTTTAAGGGTTTGTTTCTGTACACCTGGTTAGGTGCCCATAGGCAAAGATATCTGGCCCCAAAGACAGAATTATCTGAGCCTGTACATTGGGTATGCTAATAAGAGGTTCAGTTTGAATCCCTCCAGAACTTGAGACCAAAGGTTGATTTGAATCCACAAAAACAGACAAGAGGGTTACCTTGTTCTGTTAACTGTTCACAATACTGCACTTGGAGGTTGGCACTTTGGGAGTAGAGGGCTGACCTGCTGAGTGGGTTTGTGACATTATACAGCTGTTGTATTATGTTCTGTGTATGTTAGCATTCTCTGTTTTGATTGACAATCCCAGCAGTGAGAAACAATCTTACAAATATGCCCCTTTCCCTTTGTAACTAGGCAGTCAGTGATTGGATGGCTGCTATAAGGCAATAAAGCATTCAGCTATAACAAAGAATAGGTTACCAGGAAAGCATCAGCTGCAGCATATGGAAGAAAGGTAATCTAGTGGTTAAAGCACAGACACAAGAACTGGGAGATTCTGGTTCAAATCCTGCTAGAGTCCCTTACGCTCTAACCCTTAACAAGTTCCCCTAACCTCCTTGGGAACTGTGATGACCCCTCAGGTCCTGACTTTAAAAGTGCCCCCATTCCTATTACAAATCATTAGCAGTGATGTGAGAGCTACAGTACTTCACTTTGAAGGTACTGAGGACAAGCTGTAGCAGCCCCACTGCTTTGTACTGCCAGCATTTGAAGTAGGATATTCCTCACAAATAAGATGCTACACTAAGTTCAGCTGTTGTAGGTAAAGAAACTAATCAGTCTCAGTGTTTGTAGTGCTCTGTATTTGCTTAGCTCATTCCTCCCATGTCATATGCATTCTGTGTTTTGGTATTTCCAGTCAGAAACTCAGATTTAAGGAGCATTTGAAATGTAAAACAATACACTTTATAAAGTAAGTGATCTAACTCTCCACTTTCAGGCTGCTGAAAGTGGGTGTGTATCATTTGTGCAAAGGAGGAATTTAGTCTTGTGTGATCCTTTGGGAAATTGCTTAGCCTCACCTTGTAAATAAATCTTCTCAAGGGTGTTCACCTGGTTCAATACAGATTGACTGATTGACTGCTTGATTGACTGATTCAGTCTACTGCTCTCCATAACATGTTACAACTGTCTCACAGAGAGAAAGGAGCAGTCCAAAGCAACATATTTTGTTTCCTGTGAATGAAATACTATTAGATATTTCATTTGCTCTACACATACAGTATTGAGACTACAAGCACTACTCCTTGTGTGAGTTGCAAGACAGAACTGTCTTAACCCATTGCAGACTTGAACTAAAATCAGGGTAGACAGCATTGATACCCTTATGTTTTCTTCTGCACTGTTGCTGCAGTGACATCAAGGAATGGGAGAGGCTGTATTACAAGTGACTTATTTGCATGTAAATGGAGGCTTGCTTGACACTTTACTACCTTGTGTCAGACCCTCTGACTGTAGATATGTGTTGCAACAGAAGAATGGCTGATCTCTTATTGACATACATACAGTACTTGATGTAATGTATAATATAGAGGATAATGTATGGTCCTCTATCGGTAACCAATCTGTTAACTGTTGAGAGGTTGCCAGGGCACCGTGTAAACCATGAGAGCGAAGCTCAAGAGGTTTACATCGCCATGGCAACCTCAAGAGAGTTAACAGTGACCGGTTGCTGATAGAGGGACCTTACATTATTTTTTTATAGTGTATGATCCCAGGTAAAAAGGAAAACGGCTGCTTACTTTTTGAAATATAGTCACCGCTGCGGCCGTTCAGTCCTTCCCTAAATGCTGCATTCATCCGTCAGTTCCCAGTGTAAATAAAAGGCACACACATGCGCAGACCAATCACCATTGTTAACCTATCAATGTGACGTAGCATCGATAGGTTAACATTTCTAGGTCACATCGATAGGTTAACAACCTTAGGAAATGATGATTTCCTAAGGTTAACAGCATTCTACCATACATTATAAATACATCAGACATATCCAAATCATAAATATACAGGATTCTTCTCCTTTAACCCTTAGTGCAATCAAGCAGGGCAGAAACAGACTGCACAGTAATCCCCCACCCTCCCATTTGGGGGGGGGGGATTACACTATTATGTGCTTAGCTGCCAATGGGATACTAGACTGATCTTTAACAATTAAATCTAATCTGAGGGGAATGAAAGGAAGCATGCGATTAGAAACCATATGATTTTCATCCACCACTAAGAGTTTCAGACTAGTGGCCATTCTCTGTGTGCGGCAGCAATTTCCCAGTACAGCTCCCAATACTCACCAGTTGTGTCATGCTAAACTGGTAGCATAAATATTCAGTGCAATGTAACATCATCAAGACTGCGTGCTGCCAGTCCAGTTGGAGCTATTATGGCACGAGACAGTGGACAACTAGTTATTTCCCAAATTATGGCACAGATGATATTGATTAGAAAACTCTAACCTGTTCTAGCTGCATCAATTATGTACAGATGAGCAGCTCATATTTAATGCAATCTCAAGTGTTGTTTTCATGTTTTAAACCTCAGTGTGCGTGTACTTTCCGCTGGTCTACGTTGAGCTAGGTTTCTAATGTTGTAATGCCACTGTGGGCAAGAACTCCTTGATCCATGGTCTCACTGACTTGCACCATCATTGCATTGACATCATTTAGAGGAAGTGGGTCACCCAAAGTGCACACTGTGTCTTCAACAACCCTTCCTGTAAATTTTCAGGTGTATCCATTTCTAATTCCTTTCTAGCTATTTTCTCTTATTCTTTTTCTTGTTTAGTTTGTCTACATATCACTGACATTTTGGACATGTAATACTATATACATATACTTCAAAAGCTTCCTCATATAGGTTATACAGTATATCCTTCTTTCAGTGTATGCTCCTGTCGTTGTGGTTTCAAAAGGAACAGCAAAGTAAGGTAATGGAGTTCCTTTGTTTCTGGCATTGCGACAGACAACTTTTGTCAATCAGTCTTTATTTTACCAGGTGAAACACCATTGAGGTGAACACATTTACAAGGCTGATCTGGGAGAGGTGCACATAAACAAATTACAATTATAATTATAATTGTATATTTACAATGACAACAAGGAGCTTCATAATGATAACAAGCGATACATTAAAGGAAAAGTTGCAATACAGTACAGCACTCTGAAAAAATCCAATCATAACCTATATAAAATATATAGAATATAACATTGTAAGGTGAAGGATTAAGCAGGTAGAGAAAATAAATAGGAAGGCAAAAACAATTATCAGAGGGGCAGCCAAAGAAGGCAGATGGTGCTAGACAGCACTAGCCTTGGAGCACATCTGAAGGTAATAAGTAAAAGAGGAAGCCAAAGGTAGAGTAAGACAAAGAATAGGATTTGAGGGCCATCAGCGGAAACATTTACATGTCTCCTTGAAAGAATGTACAAACAGGATTTTGAAGAAGGACATCTTCACGGGGATTGCAAGCTTCAGGGTTTTTTGTATGTTGTTCCATAGAACAGGAAGGGCACGACTTATCGCCAATCTACCATAATACATTCTGACCTTGGGGATAAGAAGTGAAGTATAGGAGAGACTTCTCAGGGGGTAGCTTCCAGGAACACTGACAGGCAGGCAATCTGAAATGTACTGTGGGAGCTTGTTGATAATCGCTCTGTACGTCCAGTAAACTGCATTTTTTTGCCCTCTAAAGCTAAGTGAGTTCCAGCCTACTTTAGCATAGAGAGAGCAGTGGTGGGTGGAATACAGTGCTCCTGTAATACATCTAAGTGCTTGGTGATAAAGGGTGCTGAGTTTGGACAAAACAGTGCTCAGGACTTGCTCATACAGAAAGTCGGCATAAAAACATACGAATGTGCCAGCAGAAACAGACCACCTGGTCTATCTAAGTCTGCTTGAGTGTACAGCCAACACCCCTAGTTTAAAGCTGCCCTACCCCTTCCCCTTTGTCATCCCACTGCCACGACCCACCTCCCCCACCCTCACTCTCCCCTGTTCCCTCTCCCATGCACTTTTGAAGCTGTTCACAGATTTACATGATACCACCCATTCTGGTAGGGTGCCCCATTTTGCTACCACCTTCTCTTTGAAATAGTGTCTTCTCATTTCCTTCCTAAATCTTCCCACCTCTATTCTTAGCCCATGCCCCCTGGTGACCCTCCCCCCTTAACTTAAAGACTCCATCTGCCCCATCCTTACTGCTTCCCCTCAAATACTTAAATGCCTCTATCATGTCCCCCCATCCCTTCTATCCTCCAGGGTGTACATATTCAGGTCTCCCAGCCTGCTGTCATAGTTTCTCCCCTGCATTCCACGTATCATCTTTATTGTCCTCCTCTGCACCCCCTCCAATAGCCTGATATCACGCCTTAGGTATGGCCTCCAAAACTGCACACAATACTTTAAGTGCAGCCTTACCAGCGACCTGTAGAGGGGCAAGATCACCTCTCTTTGCTTGGAGGAAACCCCCCCTCACTATGCACCCCAGCATTTTGTTCACTTTTGCAGCCACTGTCCTGTACTGGGCAATGTTGTTCATAGTCCCTGTTATGATTACCCCCAGGTCCTTCTCCTCCTCAGTGATCCTCAGCTTAACCCTACCCAGTCAGTATTCTCTCCTTGGGTTCATCACTCCAAAGTGCATAACCTTACACTTCTTTGCAATGAACCCCAATTGCCACCTCTCTGACCACTCCTCTAGCTTGCTTAGGTCCCCCTGCAGCTGCTTCTATCCTTCCTCTCCATCCACCACTGCTAAGATTTTGGTGTCGTCAGCAAACAGACTTACCTTGCTCACCACCCCATGTGCAATGTCTGATATGAAGAGCCCAAACAAGACTGGCTGCAACACAGAGCCCTGTGGCACCCCATTTGTCTCCGGCCTAGGAGTTGAGAGCTCCCCTCTCACCACCGACAATAATGGCATGAAGGTAGTTTGGACCAACCTAATTTTTGCTTCCTGGGTAAGAGGAAAGGGAAAGGGGAAATTGTTTAACCAGGAAAGGCACACTAAGCTGAAGCCTGTTTCCAGGTGCAACCTGGGAGCACAAGGAAGTTAAGTGACTTGCTCAGGGTCGCACAGTATGCAAGTGGGGGATGTGGGATTCAAACCCCGGTCTCATCTGCTGGATGTCATCAGATTTGCAACTCAGAGCCTTAAACCACTGCACTATACTGCCTCCTTAAGTAAGTAAATACTTTATCCGAAAAAAGAGATCAAGCCTCTGTTTTAATTTTTTCGATAATTCCTCAAAGTGGTCAATGAAAGATAGTTCAGTATTGATCCAGAACCCCAGGTACTTGAATTTCACCACAAACTCCAGGGGCTCTCCCAGAAGTGTGGTTATTTGAGGAGCAATTCCAGGGTTGCAGGGTTTAGTTGCATTGGCCGACGGGGAGAAGAACATAGCCTTGTTTTTTTTGCATTTAGTAAGAGCTTTAGGTCCAAGAAATTTTTCTGTAAGAAGTTAAATTCGAGTTGACGATAACTACAGGCACGTTCCAGAGTAGGCCTATTTATATAAAGAACAGTGTTACCAGCAAACAAACGGATGCTTGCTGAATGGATTCCTGTGTTAATGTTGTTAATATATATGAAAAATAGTAGAGGGCCTAGAATAGACCCCTGAGGCACACCTCTTAGGAGAGTTTTCAGTGGGGATAGGTCCCCATCTGCTTTTACCTGCTGATGACGACCAGTAAGGTAGTTAGTGAACCATTTCAGTGCCGAGTGGTCCAAACCAATGTTTCTCAGGATGACCAGAAGCAGGTCATGATCCGCTGTGTCGAAAGCTTTGCTCAGGTCAGGGAACAAGGCACACACATAGTTTTTTGCATCCAGTGCAGTTTGCCAGTCATTTGAAACCTTAGCAAGGGCTGATGTTGTGCTGTCACATGGTCTAAATCCTGACTGTACCAGGTTAAGCAGGTTGAAAGTCTCAAGGTGCTGCCTGAGTTGCGAATTGACTACCTTTTCAAGCATTTTGGACAGGATTGGAAGCAAGGCTATAGGTCAGTAATTATTTAGAACACTCAGGTTTCCTGATTTAAACAGTGGGATGACATGGGCAGTCTTCTGGATTGAAGGAAGAATGCCGTGAACAAGAGACAAATAAAAAGATGAGTGATTGCAGCTGACAAGACATAGTATCCTAATTTTAAGTAGTAGGGCTCAAAATGGTCAGCACCTGTGACCTTTCTTGTATTCAGTTCCAGAAGCAAATCTTCCACCTGTTTCACGGAAACAGAGCAGAAGGAGAAAATTGCTTCTTGCAAAGGTATGGCCAAAGTTAAGCAAGCAGGGTCCTGGGTACAAAGCTGAGCCCAAAGGTTATTAGCCGTAGAGGTGTCAAACTCTAGTCCTGCTGTTGCAAAATGGTCATTAAGCAGGTCTAGGATCATCTGTTTGTCGGTAATGGAAGTACCACCAGAGGAAATTTTAGGTGGGAGTGAGCTAGCTGAGCTGTGACCTTCTATGTCCTTTAGAGTCTTCCAAAACTTCACAGAACAATTGGTAGAAGATTCAAGTTCAGTACGGAAATGTAACTTGCTTTTTCAGCTCTGGTTAGTTTGGTACAGTGATTTCTAGCAGCTCTAAAAGCTTCCCAATTGGCTGGTTGTTTAGTTTTTGTGCCTTTTTCCAAAGGGCGACCCTATGAAGCAGTGCAGCTTTTAGACTGGCTGTGAACCAGGGACAAGATCTTCTTTTGGTGCGAATTTTGACTATAGGTGCGTGTCAATCGACCATTTTTTTTTTTACTTTATGTTTATTGTTTTCAATCAAAAACATAGATAGTTAATGAAACCAAGCATACAACAGTGGAAGCACCGAGGGTGCCACTCCTTTTAGTACAAAGTTTCTTATCTGCCTAGTGTTGTTCAGATACACCGTTGGGGGAAAGACATATTAATAAAGATTAATCCATTATAGTCCAGTGAACTGTGCTGCATTTCTGAGTCCCTGAGCTGCATGGTTAATGTCCATATACAAAATGTTTGATTGCAGATACTGATATTTCTCTGCTCCCCAAATGCAGGGAAAGGAGAAGTCAGCCATACTGTCTCAGTGCTAGGGATACCATACTAAGTACCTTGCATTGCAAATGGAAAGAACATCAGGCTAAGCTATTACTATAGCACAGGTTAGAATACACCATCAGTAAGTTGAACTACTTAACTTTTAATAATACAACAGTGTAACATTTAACAGATCGTAACAAAATGCACCCACCCCCCGCTCCCCAGGAAGGGAAGGTATCAGTAGACTATGTGATCAAGTCCCAATAAAGTACTGTGGTAGGCTATCCCAGGAACATGCAAATAATTCAATTCCCAATTTTTAGTGACATGAAGTACCATACCTAGCGATATGCCATTTACCCACTATACCGTCCAAAAGTTAAAGATTATAGCAGTTCAGTTTTCAGCTAAGTGTCCTCAACATCCAATGAGGATTACTTCTCCTCTCGGGTTCTCTTCAATGCAGAATGCTTTTGAGACCACTCTAGTGAATCAGCAGGGTTGGAAAATATGTACACCTTGTATCTGGCTACACCTTACAGTTCGCAGTCGAGCGGGAAATACCCTTCCACAGTCTATCTCCGCGACTCTCAGCATTGCTCTCACTCATTAAATGTCTTTCTTTTTCTGCTGTGTGGCATAGCCAATAGCAGGATAGGTCCTGATATTCTGCCCATCCTGCAACAGGATCCTTTTGCATCTTGCTAGAACCAGTATGAAGTCTCTGCTGCCCACCCTGTCAGTTACCTATAAAATGGCATGAAGGGCATCTGGGTTATCTAGCCTGCTATGTGGAGTCATGCAATATGCCTTTTCAGTGCATATCTGCTGACTGATAACAGTCTCCCCTAGTTGCTGGGTAATCCTGTGCATCAGAAATAAGAGCAAATGATCACCTTTGTTTCCCTCAGGCATTCCGATGAATCAGGGGTTGGCAGCACGAGGCTGGTTCTCCAGAGTTTCTAGTCACACTCTGAAGTGGGTATTCTCCTTTGTGAGTGCAGTCATTGTCCCCAACACAGCATCCACTCGCTTCATAGCCTCATCTGTTTCTGTTTTTTTTAACCTATGTTTTATTGGACCCTGACCTCACCTGCCGCTCTCCCCCCATCCCCAGGCTTCCCCTGGACAGGGTCGCCGGATGGAGACCCCTCTGCAAGATCACGGGTCATGAACCCTGGCCAGAGCAGGGGCACAGAGTGAAACCCCTTCCGGCAGACATTGATCTGAGCGGGGAGTGGTGGCAGAGCAGGACCATCAATTATGGCCGATTTTTCCCATTAGTTTCTTCCCCCTCTGGGGGCAGGGATGTGAAATGATGCCAGCATCCACCTCGCCCCCTGAGACATGTGGCGCCAGCAGCTGGGGATCCCCCGCCTCCGCCAGGGGTCCTTGTTGTGCAAGACACTCTCCACCTTCCTCCCGGAGAGGGAGGCAGTCCACCGGATGCTCAGTCCCCTCCCAGTCAGCCCTCTGACTTCCGGGTCTGTTCCTGAACTCACTTAGATCCAAATATATTTTCCTTGAGATTTAGGAAGAGATACAAATTTCGTAGAATGATGGTGGTTATTGCAGGGGACTGGGATAATATTTTTCCCTTTCTCTGGTTAAAATAGTGATGTCTAAGTGTTGCAGGTGTGACTCCTAGGTGGCACTATCCCAAGGGCTACTACCCCTGTCTACTTGGCTAGTAGCAGATTAAGGGGCCTGAGTTCTGAAATGGGTGCTGGATGAAAATTGAGACTGCAGGTGGTTGATCTGGAATGACAGGAGAAGCAGGGCCCACATAAGTTGCAGAGGCTTCGTTCCTGTTCAAGCGTGGAGCAGGGGGCTGATCCCCAGGCAGGTCTCTCGTCGATGGCTTCTCTGTGCAGTGGGTAGTCTGGCTGGGCCAGTCTGGCAAAGCCCAGACCACAAGGAGACAAGTTTGGAAGCAGTCCGTTTTGGGCTGGATACAGCTTCCAGCAAGCAGAACACAGTGAGGAACTAACTCACAACCCACTAGCAGCTCATAGCACATTTACGTGTATGGGAATTCTACTGTACCAGGCAAAGCACTCCCCGGCACAATCACAAGGTCTCTGAGCACACCGGGAGCTTAGGGGTAGCTGGAACTCCTGACAGGCCGATTGCATTCAACAAAAATATTTGGTCTTCTTCAGGTTGAGCCTGGCCCACTTCAGTAGCTTACTTTAGTCACACAAACTTGGATTTAGTACAAATTAATTCTCTTCTCTCCCTCTCAGGAGCAGCACACCAGCATGCAGGCCAAAACTTAGCCTTTTCAGAGTTCTCCCATGCAAATCCACTCAGGATAGCTGCTCAGAAACACTTCGGCTCCTTCTTGCTCAGCTTCCAGCTTAGTTCTAACTGAAAATTGCAAGCAGCCCGGGACTGCCCCAAGATCCAAAAGATTTGGTTGGCTGATTTGGCTGTCAGTCAAAGCAAGAGCTCCCCCTTTAGTTGCAAAAAAGGTGCAAAAAAACTCCAAACTAAAGTCCCTACAGATTTTGAATTCAGACAGCTTCTGTAGTCTGGCTACATTTTAGGTCCCACCAGAACTGATTGGTCCAATTTGCAGTCAAGGACCAAGACAGTGGAGACAAACAAAACAGTCCTTGCTACAAAGAAAGCAGGTTAGACAAACAACATTATCATTATCATTCTAAATGACTTTCAGCAAACAGTCACATCTTTCAACAGAGCTCCATCTCAGATTACTCATGCTGCAATTAAAAAGACAGTACACAGAGGCTATACAAGCTCTGGTAATCACATTTAAACTGCTAAAATGCAGGACACCAGCCTGGCAGTGAGCATTTACGCAAGCTCAAGGAAGACCTTTTGGGAACTCCCATTTGTAGGGGGGTTACACCGGGCAATGTCTTTCTCAATTTTTACCCACTGTGGAGTGGGGGGGGGGGTTCAACCATTGTATTGCATTTTGTATCATTGTGGCTGTTGCATATTGAGACAAGTCCAGTCAAAATTCTTTGGACTTGGCTGTGGGTGCGGTGACACTAGATGGCAGCAGTCGCTTGCCACCTGGCCACATCACCTACCCATTCTTGGGGCTATGGTACCAGCTCAGGAGGTACATCATTTCACTGGCCCACACAAGGGGTATGGCCCTTCACTGGAAGGGATGTGGAGATCTGAGGTGACTGGTGAGATTCCCAGCTCTGTATGCCACTCCAATAGTGTAAATTACATTTAATAAATGTATGGCTGTGGCCATTTCTCCAAGACCTGTGTGTGTGTGTGTGTGTGTGTGTGTGTGTGTGTGTGTGTGTGTATTCTTCCAGGGGAAGGGGTATGGTGACTACTAAGACAATACAAAGTCTTCCAAAGTATTGCAGCAGATACTGCCTTGTCTGTGTCCCTTCCCCTACAAACTGTGGTCAGGCAGGTAGGGTTCTGCCCTCAGAGGTTAGGTCTTGCACCACCCCAGGGAAGGAACAAGTGGGGGCTGCCCACAGGGTGTAGAGCACCTGGAGGGGACAGAGAGTGAGGGATTAAAAAGATCTGTATCCAGCAGCTTCCCTCTCACTTCAGTCTCCATCTTCAGATCTCCCACCCACCCTTGTAAAAGCAGGGTTAGGGTTGGGCAGGGTAGAACAGGAAACCCATTGACCCAATATGGGTGACCTCACTAGCGGATCAGGGAGTGAGCTTTCTCATTTTTTCCTTAGAGGCCTTTTTCCAGGTTCGTCACTTCCTTTAAAGGGATAAACGAGACAGGCTAGCATAGAACACAAACTGTTGCAATCATGTAATGTGGCAGCTTGAGAGTCTCTGAAACTGTTGGTAGAAGTGGAAAAGGGTGGTGATGAGTCAAATACTTCCAAAGGGCTCATCTTCCCTTGTCAGCATGGGGACTGTGGGACTGCAGGACTGGGATTCTGGCTGGGGGGTCGTGGTCTAACCTCACTGGGCTTGCCTGTAGGTGTGGCGACACCAGACGGGGTGGTTGTAAAAAAGAATTCAATAGAATTCTGATATTGTGATGTCAGAAACGGCCAACTACTTAAGAGCCTGATGGATTTCAGTGAGAAAATAAAGATATTTTTCTTTAAAAAACCAAAAGGTACGTCTTTCAGCAGCAAACTTTGCCTTTTATGTTTGCAATGTTGTGATTAATTTTGTACAATGTTTTTCAACAGCAACTGGCTTCTTTTTCCCCCAAGTAAAATCTGGGTAGGAAGAAAATATCACCCACTAAATCATAACAAAAGATCACAAGTCATAAAAAAAATCATGTTTCTATTAAATCTACAATAAATTAGTGAAAGAAAGTCTTACTTCTCTATAAAAATCTGGAAACAGATTTGCAGGTTCCTATTAAAATACACCGCCAGTCTTGCCAACAAAGATTTCCTAACTTCATAATACAAGGGTTCAGTTAGATAATTTTATTACTAGTAGTTGGTAAAATAATAAGAAAATGAAGAAGAGGTAAGTAAAGCAGCAAACAAAGGCCTCTATGCACTATGGTGTCGAGCAGCTATGCACCGGGTATCTGTGATGCAAAGCCACTCCGCGCCCATTGCATCACCCGCACGACCAGCGGTGCACCTTATGCTGGATAACACCCAGTCGTAAGGGATGTGTGCCCCCCCAGGATGCCGTCAGCTGTGGCTGCATGGATATGGGGGCACTGCAGACCCCCTACATGCTGCTCCAGCCCATGGATCAGCATATAGGGTTAGGGTGGTGGACCAGGCACCCTCCCCGCCCCGAACTTGCGCTGCACATCGCGCCCACCATTGTTTTCTGTGCCCTTCGGACAAAAGTAATCCATTCACAGACTGGATCTGGGCATTCCACTGGATGTTCACCCGGTTCGTGGAACTGTCCTTCACCCGTCAGCGCACCAGGGTGGTAAGGCTGTGGACAGGTGGTGGCCAGTAGTGACTACCGGTCGGGTTGCACCTGTCCACAGGTGTGGAACTCTGTGGGCAGGTAACACGCCTCTGGAGCGAATTACCCGTCTATACATGCGTAGGGCCCAAAGTGATTACGGAGGCACGTCAAGGCCCCAAACCTTCATTAGGCTATGTATCCTTATAAAGCCCTTGTTCTTTAATGTAGAGAATGTTCCAATATCTTTCTCTTTTGCTTCAAAGTTTCTTTCTCTGCCAGCTCCTTGTTTGTATCTGGCTTCAATTTACTATGCTATTCCTTTCTATTCTGTCTTTGCTTCTGCTGTGTAACTGCATTTTAGCAATGTTGTATCCCTGTAATACTCGTCTAGAAAAAGAAGCAAAACACATAAAGTATACTGTTCAACAGGAAAACACACTTATAACAAATAAAAAATGTTCTCTTGGACAAAATGTTAACAGTTATTGAGTTATGTAATTGATCATAATACGCAAGTCATATATGCAAGTCAATACAGTGCAAAAAAATTATCTATTTTGAGAAATGTCATTTTCATTAAGTAACACTATTAAACTTCTTTAAAATGTCTAAATTAGGATGTCTTATGCAGTCACAGATGTAAAAAAAACCAACCACATAACTATATCACTCTTTTTTAATCCATATTTTACCTATCAGACATTTAATACAATCATGTTAATTTATTTAACATATATGAATATTTTTGTACAGTAATGCATCAGGAAACATAAAATAAGTTGCTTCCCACATTTTTTTTTGCAGTCTTGATAAACTAAACGAAGTTTCAATGCAATTTTTCAAAAAAAGAAGTGAATCACAAATCAGGTTATACACAACAGTTTTAAGAAATACATTTGTGATGCTTTCTTTTCAAACATGATGGTTTCGATACACAAATTAATTTAGTAAAATAATGTTTATTAATCATAAACAAAGTTGCTCAACCATTTTATAACATTTGCGATAAACTATAGAAATCTGCATTACAAGCATTCCAAAAATTGTTGTGAATCACAAAACAAGTTTTTTTTTTTGTGAACTCTGTTTATGCCCCCTCAACGCTGGCCCTTAGACCTCTCTCGGGCATGGATTACAGGACTACGGCATTTCTCCCACTCTGCTGAGGTCCTCCGACCTGACTTCCATCCCAGGATGCTCTCTCCCCCTCTTGCTCTGACCTAACCAACCCCCTGGCTCTAAACCCCTCAAGGCAGGGCCGCCACTCCTCTGGCATTCTATCTAGAATCTAGCAGGTGGACGGAGGTTAGGTGAGAGTTGAAGGCCAATCGGAAGGGCCCATCATTGAGCGTGGGTGCCATGCCACAGATTCTGCCATCACCTGTTTGGGTGCCAAGGATTTTTCACTTTTTCTGGTGGGGAGTGTGGATGTGCAATGATGCCCTGCATGTGATGGGTGCACTCTCGCATCTGTATGTAAGGAATCTGCCGACACTCCCACTCCCTGTTTAAGCAGGCCACAAGTTGCACTGCCCACAGTCTCCACTGGGAGCCACTGGTACTGTGGCGTGCATTACCCACCCACCCCAGGACAGGAGAGCAGTCCTGCAGAGGCTCAATCCTCTCCTTCCCCTGCCGACCCTCGACAACCCAAGCTCACTCCTGAACCAGGGTCGCTGTCGTAGCGTGAGGTGTTGATCCAGCGCCTCAACCCTGAGTGCCACCAGGCCGGCTTACACAAAACAAGTTATGCACAAAATTTTAACACATGCATTGGCGTGCTTTCTTATCAACTGTGATGGTTTTCATACTCAAAAAGATTTTGTTCACAAATGTTTGCGCATCATAAATAAATTACTATTGATAATTTTGCAGCCTGTAATAAAGTACACTGAGTTGCAATGTTATCATTAAAATAAATGCAATGAGTCACAAGACAAGTTGTACATGACTTTCTTTTTGGTGCCCCATCATGCTATTGCTGAACAATATTATAGACATCAGGAGGAAGTAGGCTGTTGGTTAACTAGGATCTGCGGCTTGTCTGTTAGGTAGGAAAATGAGCAGACTAGATGGGCCAAGCGGTCCTTATCTGCCGTCAAATTCTATGTTTCTATATATGCTTAAAGACATTAACCACAAATGTTTTACTTACATTCAAGATCATTTTTAACATTGCTGCATACACAACACATTTTAACAATACTACCACAATATCCGTATTCGAGATTATGCTTCCCATCATATCAAGTGTTTTTCAGTAATAAAATTAGTGTAACATAAAATTCAGTCTACAGTGTATTGCATATATGATAATCATAAAAGAAGCTCAGTTTTCAGTACAATCCAAATAACACATCCAAACTTGATAAAATAAAAATAAGACACAATAAACACCAATCACAATTATCATAAATTAAAATAGTTAACATAATCTTTAACCTAAATTACATACAAAACTGGCAAAAACATTGCTTTACTTGCTATTACGATCACTACATATTTTTAATAAAAATAAATGGATGCCGCTGTCCTGCACAGGTCTGCCCTGAAATTAAAAAATATTCAGTAAAGAATTCATAAAATATATTCATTGGATCACTAAGCAAGATATTATTTTTGAAATACTGAGCACATTTTTACAATATAAAAGTTGGTAGCCCCCACCCCACCCTTGTATACTTTCTGTCTTCAAACTCAACATATTAACAAAATAGCATGTATCATAGGCTTAAAAGCAATCAATAACTACTATTTAAATACTTGAAGGACATTAATAGGGTAAGTCATGAGAGTCTGTTTAAAATTAGAAAGGAAGGAATTACAAGAGGGCATAATCTAATGTTGGGGGATCAGAAGGGAGATGAGAAGGCACTTTCTCACTGAGAGGGTGGTGACAGCATGGAATTCTCTGCCAGAGGAATTGGGTTTGAGGGCATCAGTGGGGGGATTTAAAAGGGGTGGGATAAACTTATGGGCAAAATCAAAATGGGGAAGGGGAAAGGGTAAAACAGTGGGATCAGTTGGTGCCCCCCAACAAGGAGGAGGGAAGGGGGGCCTCACTGGACTCAGAAAAAAATGCTATGGGTTGTGAGAACCTCTTGGATTAGAAGAGCGGAGGCTTTTCTGAAAGAAACTAACAAGTCCATCAGTTTGAATCTGCCACACTGCACCATCATTTGGATGGGAAGAACTGGCATGCATGGCATTAGCTAATGTTACCTCTAAAAAGTGTTATGGTGATGATGACAACACTTACCGTGCTCATTGTTCACATTGGCGGTAATGACCTGGGGCGTATGTGTGGTAGAAAATTGATTCTATTTGCAAAAGTTGATTTTGCACTGACTTGCCACAAGATGTCTGAACTAAAATTATTTTCTCTATGATACCTCAGAGACAAGTTTGGTTAGGGCAGATTGGCATGATGGGAAATGAGAACACCAGCCATAAAGTTAACATTCAGGTGTGGCGTTCCAGCGAGAACAAGGAATAGGGGACATTCAGCACCTAATTATCATGTTCTCAGACAAGTTGTTGTATGTTTGAGGTGCATCACATTTGTTTATTTTATTTAAAATGTGATAGTCAGGTGACCCCAATGACATTAAATGCCCATTTTCAAGGGGGACTTAAAACCATAAAGTGATAATATAATTATCAATAATATAAAACAATACATAGTTTACAAAAAACATTTATGAATAGAGTTGTCAGTACAAAACACCTTCAGAATCTTTTTGAACACATTTATGTGATACAATACCATGAAAGAGGAAGGAAGAATGTTTCATGACTTGATTGCTCTATACAGAAATGACTGTTGCCCAAGTGAGGTCCTAAACAATGGTTATTTGACAGAATGACCATTGGACAGTCTTGCAGAAAGTACCAAAGAAAAAACAATAATTAGGGCAGGACGTGATAATTTGACTTTGCTGAACAAAAAAATGACAAAAACAAATTAAAGCAATATAAAAACAGGGTCGTTGAAATGAAAGCCAACAAATCTTAGAATACAGTGCACAATGATGTGTGCACCGGGGACTTGATGTAACAAAACAACACATAGCATTTTACAGTGTGTAGACTCTGTACAAAGACTGGGCAGTGGCTGTGGCATACAGGAGGAGACCATAATCAACGACTGTTAACAGTAACAATGTTTTTAGAAAGCATAGCCAAACAACTCTTTACTCTTTACAATAGGCCAGGGCCTGATATTCAGACAAATGCGCAAGTGTAGCGCACACGTTTGTGCACCTGCCCCTGCTGCTGCTATTTTCAGTCAGACAGCGAGCGGCACTATCCGACTGAATATCAGGTTGTGTCAGTGCAGTGTTAAGGGTAACTGCACTGCACCAACACAGACCTAGGCTGCATATAGCCCACAGGGAATAGCATTGCCCGACACAAGGTAGTGCCAAGACACCTGTGGGCTATATTCAGCCTGAACATGCAAATGACCCCATTGGGCATGCAAGGTGCTAAGGGGCCATTTACATAACCGTTATGATTAATTTTCATGGAGAGCAGCAGCCACTTAGTGCCATTGCCACAGAGGAAAGTGTAAGCTCTGGTAGTCTAGTGTGTTCACCACTCCCTGATCACTCCTCGGAGAATTGTTATGACTACCCTGGTGGTTTAGTGTGTCCCCCTATCCCCCAATCATTCCTCTGAGCTTTGTTATGACTACCCTGGTGGTCTAGTGTGTCCCCTCCCACCAATTGCCTGTTTCAAATGTAGAAGTATGTCGTGGTGCTAAGTGGTTCCTCTCATTCCCCCATCACCCATTTCAAATGTAGAAGTATGTCTTGTGTCCAGTGGTCCCCCCCCCACCCCTCCGATTGCCCATCTCAAATGTAGATGTATGCCCTGGTGTCCAGTAGTTCCCCCCGATCACCAGTTCAAACTTTTTAAAATGAGTCCCTGGTAGTCTGGTGGCTCCCTAACAGCCCTCCAACCAATCCACCTGCTGACATCCCACCTCCCTGCACCCCGGTGGCTGGAGCTCCTCTCATCTTGATACAGTGACCGGCACAGCCCTCCTCTAACCTCTGTGGCTGGCTGCCATATGAACTGTCAGTGAGCGTGGTATACTATAAACTGCTTGCTACTGGACACGCTCTCACTAACAGCTTATATAGCAGCTGGCCATGGAGATAAGAAGAGGGCTGTGCCAGTCACTGTATCAAGCTGAGAGGAGCACTGGCCACTAGAAATCCAGGAGGCGAGATGCGTGAAGGTGGGATGTCATTGGGAAGGTCAGGTGGGGGGCTGTTGTAGGCCCACCAGACCAACAGGGACTCATTTTAAAAAGTGTGAACCAGTGATTGGGAGGTAGGGGAACCACTGGACACCAGGGCATACATCTACATATGAGAAAGGTGATGGGGAGAGGGGCAACCACTAGACACCAGAGCATACTTCTACATTTGAAATGGGCAATCAGGGGATGGGGGTGGAGGAACATCTGAGACACCAGGGCATACTTCTACATTTGAAATGGGTGATCAGGGGATGGGGGACGCACTAGATCACCAGGGAAGTCATAACAGTGCTCAGAGGAGCGATCGGGGGATGGGGGGAGCACATTAGACCACCAGGGCAGTAATAACACTCAGAGGAGTGATCAGAGGTTGGGGGTACCACTGGACACTAGAGACTGATTTTATATATTAGAATGGGTGATCAGGGTTGGCAGCTGGAGTACAGCTGCTCTGCCTTGGGCAGTCGTAGCGCCCAGTTAAGCAGTGGTTTGCAGCAGCAGTAAACAGACCTGCTTGAGAAGCTATTTACCACCATCACAAACCTTTGACTATATGCTGTGCTGGTATGCATGAGGGGACCCCCTCATCTGCATAGACACAGTGGTATTTTAGTGCTTTGCCACTGCTGGGTTTGTGGGGCGCTTCCAGGGCTTCTGAATAGGGGCCGGGAGTGCTCGCACAGATCTGGGTTTGTGCATATGCTAACCATGTTCACACATGTGCTAACTTTTGAATATTGGTCTTCCAATCTTTTATGAACAGTTTTAATCAATGTATCTAAAGTATACGTATATTAAAAGACAGTGTCTGATTGAGCTGAATACCTAAATATTTGAAACGGTGTACTGTTTTGGTGGTGGTACCATCATTCTCACAAATTTGTGGACTGGAGAAGAATTCAAGAGTTTGTACTGAGAACTAAATGCCATGTACTTGGTCTTACATATATTTAAAAATAAGTTATTGCCAGACAACCATCTTCAAACGATGGAAGTATCCCTCTGAATAATAACAGCTACATTATCAATAGAGGGTCCAGTATTGGAGAGGACAGTATCATCAGTGTATGTAGGTACTTTTGAAGAAGGAATGAAATTAGGCAAATCATAAGCATGCTGAACGTTATCAGTCAAAGGATGGAGCCCTGGGGGACTCCAATTCCAACACCCAGCAAAGCAGAAGAGACTCCATCAATGAATACTCTTTGCCTTCTGTTAGAAATGTAACTGTTGAACCAAGACATGGTGGAATCAGAAAACCCAAGACCTCTGAGCTTGGCCAGCAGGTGACCATGGTTAGCCAAGTCAATGGCTTTTGACAAATCAACATTTAACCACATATGGTAATGCCATCTTTCTAGAAAATCTCAAGGCTGCAATTAGAAAGGTTTTGTAACAGGTATTTGTGCCATTCTCCAAGTGATAAAAGCCAAAGGTTCTTTTCAGAGTGATAAATTTGTCAAAAGAAAGATGTAATGATCAGTGACAGCAAATACATTTACACTCTGATATGGATAACATTAATTCACGGTCAGAATCTCCTTATTTATTTAGTCACAAATGACCAAGTATTAACAAAGCAAAGGTAAATCCTCATACAGTAACACAGCACATTAATTCTGACATAGTATCACATAGATAGATAGATAGATACAAACCTTTAATTTTGAGACTGTTGTAATAACAGGCAGCCAATCAGAAGCTGCCTTTCCTCATAGTGGTCGGGACTAGGGGCTGACTCAGTTACTGGAAGAAAAGATTCCAGTCACTCCCAAACCACACATAGATACATTGAATTCAGACAGATGCGGCCAGAGCCAAATAAGGGGCAGTGAGGGTGAGTTCTCCAGGCCACCTCACTTACCTATTCTCCCCAAGTGCTCATGTCCTTGCCCACAGCAGCCAGATTGTCCTAGCAATGAGCAGCCAATCAGGACCCACCATTTCTCACAGTGGGTGGAACAAAGGGCCGACTCAGCTCCTCAGGGCACTGTACTTAATCTCTGCATATAAAGCAGTCCTCTGAGCTGTGGTCTGGAGCACAAAGGACTGCAGTGCAAAGGACAAGGGAGTCTGCCAGTGAGAGTCAGTCAGAAGAGGCAGTCAGCCATGCTATCTGATTATGGACTTTGTTATTAATTGGTTACAGGAACTTTGTATCTAACGGACTCAGGTATTTCTCCAATTACCTATGTCAAGTTGTTCATGCAGCTACCTTAGTCTTAGCTGTCACTGCTGCTCTAGGATTTTTACTAGGTTATTTACCTATTCCTTCTAGTGTAGCTACCACCGCTGCCCATGTTTTAGTTGTCAGACTGTAGATATTATGCTCCTAAACTCAGCCACCTCTACTGCCTATGTCTAGTTGCTTAGTAGTAAGTTACATTTCTCTAAGTATAGCTGACATGACTGCCGTGTGTTCTTGCTAGGTTGTAAGTTACAGGCACCTAAGTTTAGCTGCCTTTATTGCCTGTGTGCTTAGTGGATAGGCTGAATGTGATGTTATCCATTTTTGGTTAGCACTACTACTACGTGTTTTTACCTGCAAGGCTTTTTGTTACATGCTATCACGTTTAGCTGCCACTGCTGCCTTGGGTTTTCAGTTGTTGAGTTATTTGCTCGGCTGTTAACCATTACTACCTGTACTGCACTGGGTAGATTTACTAAGCATCGCATCTCTTCCACTTCTTGTGTAGCCTGAAATATCCACTCATGCCTGGTGTCACCTGGCTGTGGTGTGGAACTCGTACAGATGGCACTATGTCTGCCCACCTACTTCTGTTACTCTGCCACACCTTTCAATGGCTGGTGTTTACCTCCTCACTACACCATGGGTTCCTCCAGGTGGCATCTCCCTTAGACACACCTTTACTTCCCAGGGTAGGGAAGTAATCACACCCCTCCTTACCTTCTGCCCATGGGGATGGTGGACTCTCCATCTCTCACCCCTGACACCCACCACTGAGCACTTTTCTTAAACCTCTTAGTGTCCTGTGATGTTTGCTTCAACCTAGTCAATATCAAAACAACATCTGTCCAGGTCATTAATCCCACAAAGTACTGCAGTATGAGGCCCTGAAGCCTGCCCCAGTACAGGTGCCGGGTACTTCTCCTACGGCTAATGTCTGGCACGGTCCACCCCCACCCTGGACCCTTACACCCTTCCAGCACTTACTCTCCTAAATTTATTTTGAGTCTGGTGCACCTGAACATATAGAACCTACCAACCAAATCTGACCAACTGGAGGTGTGGGTATAAGCATCAAATTACGACATAATCACCCTTTCTGTGACTTGGCTCTCCAACAAAGTCTCAGCTGACAAAAATACTCTACCAAGCTATTCTGTCTTTAGAAGGGATAGAGTAAATAAAAGGAGAAGAGGTAGGAGGCTATCTCTTCTACATCTCCAAGCACTCAGAGTGTCAGCGCCATCAACCCCCGCCCGCCATTGTGACCTCCTCTCTCTCGACATTCTGTTTAACAAGACACTCACAGCTTGCAACATTTATCTTTCCCCACCTTGTAGAGGACAGTCTGGCTGTCATCTCCAACTTTGGATGTTCCTTGGGCAAAAGCATGGAATAGATTCTACTCGGGGACTTCAACATGAAATGGCCCTCGTGCTTAGCCAACAAAGCCAGGGACCTTTTTGCAAACCTTTGCCTAAGCCACCTCATTATCGACCCTACCAGGATCAACTACAAATCTGAATATGTACTTACCCTAGACTGGGTCCTATAGGGCAGACTTGGTGGGCCATCAGGTCCTTGTCTGTTGATAGATTCTATGTTTCTATGGTCCACCAAGCTCCCCCATACCCTCCCCACCTACATCTCTTCCAGATGCCTCAAGGATTTAAACCTGGAGACCTTCACCTCTGCTCTGTCCTCAACTGACTGGTCCTTCCTTGACAACATAGAAGATATTGACACAGCTGACAGTTTCTGTAAGATCTTTGCAGGTGTCTGTGATTGCCTGTGTCCTGTGAAGTGACTCAGAATTCAAGGCAACAAGCAGGAGTGGTCTCAGGGACCTCCTAAGACTCTTTAAAGTCAAGGACAAATTATGAGCCCAATATCAGAAATCTAAAGACTCTGCCCACCTACATGACTACAAAACTTTTGAAATAAATGTAAAGCTGTGGTTCACAAAGTCAAAATTAGCCACCTAAAATCCAACCTAAGATCCAACCATGGGAAGCCCAAAACATTGTGACATAACCTCAACAATGTCTTGGGTAGATCTAAAGGCTTCCAGTCCTGGGCCAGTGAGGGCAAAGATGGGGTCACTTGTGACCACAAGACTATTGCCTCCCTGTTGAATGACTCTTTTGGTGACCTGGATAAATACCACAATCCTTCCCATAGTTTCCCTCCAGGTACCTCTTGCCTCATCTCCCAGAACCCTCTTTCCTAAATTTTACTTCAGACACCTGACTGCGGCACAAGTATCCAAATACCTGAGATGCTCCAATCTGAAACATATCTCTAGCCCTGATTGCTCAGACCACCGCATTAAACTGGCCAGCGAGGCACTGGTTTATCCCATTTCTCGTATTTTTAATCACTCCCTCTGCACAGGTGACCACTCCAAACTTTGGAAACTGGCCACTATTATCCCAATCCACGAATCTGGACTCAAGCACCTCACCTCCAACTATCACCCCATCTCTCTCCTTGTCCCCCTTTGAAAGTATTTGAAAGGATAGCATTTGATCAGACATCAGCCTATATACAGCAGTACGACTTGTTGACTAGTGTCCAGCATGGGTTCCACCTTAAACACAATACCAAAACAGCCCTGGTGAGTCTCACCAACTACATGCATCGAGACTTGGACATGGGGAATTTTGTTGCTGCTATATTTGTGGACATTACCAAGGCCTTTAATCTCGTGGACTGTGATTTGCTGAGCCATACCCTCTCCTCCCCCAACTTCTCTCCTGAGACAACCTACTGGTCCAAAAGCTACCTATCCAGCAGGATGTACAGGACCACAATAGACAGTGTCCTCTCCACCTTTCACCCCATTTACTGTGGGGTCCCTAACATTCCATTCTTGATCCCATTCTCTTCTCTCTGTTTCTAAACTCACTCTAGAGCACATGACCATCCACCAACTCACTACTGTATGCTGATGATGCTGTCGTCTTCAGCTTGGGCAGAGACCTGGCAACCATAAATAAAACCATCCACCATAACTTTGATATCCTGCAGACATCATTCCAAAATAATAAAATGATAATTTGAGCTGGTTCCTACTCTCAATGCATGAGAATCTTCTGCAGTTTAAAGTTAACAGGTGTTCTATATTGGGGTGTAGCTCTTGTTTGGGCAGCACTGCCACGAGTGTTAACATTTTTGTCACTTAATATCACTTTAGGACACTAACAACAAGTATATAATAAGCCTGGACTGTAGCAGTAAACTTACAGGACCTCCTGTTCTTTTAGCATTACAGGGATCTCAACTGATGTTGTTTTTCTAGTGCCAACTAGATTAGCTGGTATGTTGATGGCTGTGGATATCTATCAGTTGTATGTTGCACACTCAGTGTGAATAAATGTGGAGGAGCATGGAATATTTTTCTCCCTCCTTCTAGGTAGGGAATACTTGGACATTTATACAAGAGATACTGCAGAATTTAAACCGTGCTGCTCATGGGCTCATCCCACAGGAACTTGTTTACTACACATTTGTTATTAACTGGTTGGTCCCTTTCCTCTTCTGTGAGAGACCTCCTGTGTGTAGATTAGATTACTTTGAGGTCTCCCCCAGTGATAGGGTACGGTCTGGCCAGCTAGTGTTCCCAGCCGATTTGGGGCCTTCCCCTCCCCACTGCCCCCCCCCATGGCGTCCTTCCCTTGCCCTTCTCTGGCTGGGACATGTGGGGAGGCCTCAGAGACCTCTCATCTACTGCTGGTTCTCAGCTGCCCACCATTAGCTCCGCCTACTTGGGCTGTGTGGCTGGGTGTTTGTGTTGTCTCTGTCAATAGTTTCGTTTTGTGGATTTTCATGTGTTTTGGCTTGGAGGAACTAGACCATTCTTGGATATGTGATCTATGAAAGTTTCCTGGACTAAGAAACTGGAAAACATCACCAACAGATATTGGGATTCTCATGATAAATCAACTTTTTTGGAAGCCATCACAATCAAAGTAAGTACAGCTAAGAAATTCTACAAGCTCTGACCTGGGAAATGCAAACTGAGTCCACATTTCCGTCTGCTGCCTTGTTGCTAGGGGGGATCTGCATGTCTTTGAGAACCATTCACAACTATTTAAACAAAGGGAAGACACTGACAAAGGGTTTTAACTTCCTGCATATGCCCCAGGCCAGTGTTCCAGGAATTTAACACATCCTTTGTCTTGTTACCATAGATCAAACAGTTTACTGGTTATTTTCCTGTGGATTTGATTATTTTACATCATTTGGCAATGGGGCAAATCTTCCCCCTGGAGGCACACCACCGAAATTGATCTGTCCCTGCTCATGTGTGAGCCTTGGGCATAAACGGAGTCTCTCTGTCAGTGCGCTCCGAGACTCTCAGAACCCTTCCCTGCCACTGATTTCAGTTTCTCCAACCTCATGATTGCAGACCTTAGACCGAAACCCTCCTGGGAACACCTGCTCCTCCACAAAGGCTGCACTTATCGAGTTCTGTCCTCCCTCAGAATTAAATGGAGGAGATGCAAGAATGCTCCAGACCTCCTTAGCACACCGCTTTTGTACCTAGCATCACTCCTGATAATACTTTCTGGGATATTGAACTGAATCCAGGCCCGCCAGCAGTGGGGTTCCCGAAAGGATCTCTCAGCAAAACTAGGGATTTTCATATTGCATAAGAACATCAGAAGTCTCTTAAATCACCTGCCTGAAGTAGAAGCATGGCTCAGTGCACACATCCCGACATACTGTGCCTGTCGGAGACCTGGCTGAAACCTGGAACCCCTGATACCTTGTGCACCATGCCTGGCTACTCACTTATTCGGAGGGACAGACCGGGGTCAAAGAGGGGTGGAGGAGTTGCCCTCTACCACAAATCTTACCTGGACGTTAGTATCATCAATGACTCAAACCCCCAAACCACGAGCGAATCAATGCATGCGCTCCTGTCTCTTGGCTCTAAAAAACTTCACATAATCTGTATTTATAACCCTCCCTCTGGGGGAGTAAACGGGCTCCAGGAAGCACTCCAGCTCACCCTAAAATGCATCAACAAAAATGAAGCTATCATCCTTGGTGATGTCAACCTGAACTGACTAGGTCCTTCTCACAATTCCCTGGCTTCTCTAGTGCAAGGCCTAAATTTTCATCAACAAATCATGGAAAACACTAGACTGTCTGGGCCACAGTCTGGTATGCTTATTGACTGGATCCTGACAAACAGATCTGAACATATGACTTGCTCTGGGATCTTGGCAGATACCATCACTGATCACTTCCCTATCTACTGCCAGTGGCGCACAGGGCAGCCACCCCCCCACCTCGGCAGGTCACCTTTACATATTTTGCAAACATGGACACAGACTCCTTCCTCCGGGACATCTCAAGCATTGACTGGTCGGATATATACCGTGCGGGGAATGTAGAGGCTGCCCTGAACACATTTCTACAGCATTTTCTCCCTGTACAAAACAAGCATGCTCCAAAAACCACGCGTAGAGTCAGGGGAAAACAAACTAGATGGCTACATAAAGATCTTCTAAAACAACTAAGATACAGGGACAAGCTCTGGAAAACCTACAAAAGCTCTCAATTGACTAGGGACTACGAAACTACAGGCAAGAAAGAAATTCTTGCAGGAAGAACATAAGGCTGGCAAAAAGTGCGTACTATCAGAACCTGCTAAAGAACTCAGCCCATGACCCCCGTAAATTTTGGGGCCACATAAAAACATTCCTGGGGACACCTCAATCAGTTACACCATCTGACATGGAAATAGGTGGCTCCCATTGCAATAACCCCATCACCATAGCAAACACTTTCAATAGCATGTTCTCTGACCTCTCCCCCTATACCAGCGCTCTGCCACCAGCTGCCTCCACTGCTGACACTGTGCCTCTTACTGACTCTGCCACCTTCGCAAGTGACTCAAAACCTATATCACACCTCCTCTATTTCAAAGCTATTACCAGCTCTCAGGTTCTGAACCATCTAAAAAAATTATCGGAATACACCAGTCCTGGCTCTGACCAGCTTGAACCTCGCCTTTTAAAACTAGCTGCGACTTTATGTCTAAACCACTAGCAAGAATTTTCACCTTGTCCCTCACCAGCGTGTGCAGTCCCAGAACTATGGAAATGGCCAGGATCTCCCTATCTTCAAAAGGAACAAAAAGATCTCTCTAATTACAGGCCTATTGCAATACTATCCCCACTCAGCAAAATCCTTGAAAAACTGGTTGCCATACAGATCCAGGAATTTCTAAACTACCAAGCAGCTCAATGATGCACAGCATGGATTCAGAAAAAACCACAGTACTGTGACGGCTCTAGCCAAAATCACCACCGACATCCTCACTGGTATGGATCAAGGAAAGCTCACAGGGGCTGTCTTTATAGACCTAACCAAGGCATTTGACCTAGTTGACCACCCCCTGCTCCCATCCTTCCTAAGGAAAATAGGCTGCTCCTCACCTAACCTTGAATGGTTCAGGAGCTACCTGACCAACAGGTCCCAGGCTGTTAAATTCAACTCAGCCATCTCCTCCACTGTGGTAACGAACATTGGAGTGCCCCAAGGCTCCATTCTGGGTCCTCTTCTATTCACTCTATTCATCAATAACCTCCCAGACGAAATACCTGCCTGTTCCTCGCTCCTCTACGCATACGACTTAGTTATCTATGCCAGCTCACCCAATGTAGAGCAAATTAACACCTCGCTTAATAGAGCCTACTCCAGTGTCCAGAATTGGTTAAACTCCCACCGCCTCATTCTGAATTCCTCCAAAACCAATGCCATGCTACTCGGCACCACTCAAAAGATCCGAAGGTGTTCCACTCCCCTGAGCATCCTTGATTTAAATGGAAATCCTCTGCAGATAGTTGCCTCCTTTCGTTACTTGGGCATCCTACTAGATCAATCGCTTGACTTAAACCTTCATATCCAAGCCACTTGCAAAAACATAAACTGCAAGTTAGGGGCAGCCTACAGAACTAGCTATATGCTTACCTCCTCCGCTAAACTTGCCCAGCCAGGGGATCCTGCTACCAGCGCTTACCTACCGATGCCTTATACTTACCTCTGCCCACAAATCTGCGCTGCACAAATGGGTTGTTACATACAATAACATATGCCGATACACCTCACAATCCCCACGACTTCTTCATCACTGCCAGCTATATGAGGACCTTGGGTGGTTCTCCCCCTCGGCCATCAGGAGCTACTTCCTGGCCTGCCTAAATGATTCTATACTGAGACAAAGTCAGCCTACTGCACTGAGACTCCTTCTTCTCGATTCCAAACCTGCGCTCAGATCTACTGATAAAGACCTGCTGGAAATTCCTGGCTGCCGCACCGTAAAGGCGAACCGCTTCAACCTCAGCGCCTATGTTATGGAACCAGCTCCTCTGGACCTCAGGCAAGCACCCTCGCATCCCTCTTTCAAACGTGGGCTGAGACTACACCTGGCCATTTCAGATTCATGCACCTGCTTTGATCCTACCTGATCCCTGAATCTTCCTGCCCCTACTCCCCGCCCCTGCTACTGGTTTCCATACTACCCTCCTTTTGTTCTCTCCCTAAATCCAACCCCTCTCCTCAAACTCACCTAGCATTATCTTAAATTATAATTATGTATAGGTTTTATGAACGTATGCACTTACTTACTACTACCTACATTACTGTTGTATCTTGTACTGTTTTTATCCTCTGCGCTACCTAGGCACTGCCCAAACTTGCCACAGGTGGATGTTGGTACTGTAAGGCCTCACCTCCTCCCTCCCCTTCTCTTGTCCTCCATTACCGCAAGATGTCCATGGCCAGCGACTGCCACCGGCCCTTATGCCCAGCCTCGGAACCACGAGCCCGGCTGTACCTACCCGCCTCCTACTGCTAAAGCCGTATTTCAAGCCACCTTTATTCCCCACCCACCCCTTCCATTTTCTTCTTCCCTGACAGTGGTACCATGAACCTGGCGTCCCTCTAGCCTGCCGCCAGGATGTCTCTGACATCCTCTCTTACTTCCCTGGGCACCCTGCTGCTGCTCTGGCTGGCTGCTGATGGCCGACAGATTACGGCTCCTTCCACCTTTCCTCCGGTCTCTTATCCTCTGCGTCTACCTGGGCACTGCCCAAACTTGCCACAGGTGGATGTTGGTAAAATAAGGCCTCACCTCCTCCCTCCCCTCTCTTGTCTACCATTTGCCGGGATGTCCAAGGCCAGAGACTGCCACCGCCCCTCATGCCCAGCCTCAGAACCACACGACCCGGCTGCACCTACACGCCTCCTACTGCCAAAGCCGTATTTCATGCCGCCCTTTCCTCCCGTCCACCTCACATAGTCTTCATCCCTGACTGTGGGGCCATGTACCTGGCATCCTCTAGCCTACAGCTGAGATGTCTCTGGCATCCTCCTTACTTCCCTGGGTCCCCTGCTGCTGCTCAGGCTGGCTGTTGCGGCCGCCAGGTTCTGACTCCTTCTACACCTCCTCCTGACTTTTCTCGCTGCTGGGTGCTCTATATGTTTTCCCATATATGGCCCACCCCCCTCTGATATGCACTGGCCGACTACTTCTCAGCTATTCCTGTTGCCTGCACTCTTCCCTGTCACTCCACATCATCCTGCCTGGCTGGGGAACCACAAACCCGGCAGTCTCCATATGCATTCCCGGTAAAGCCGTAAGCAGTCCTTGCAGCCTGCTCCCTTCCTTACCCCCTGTACCAACACCCCTGTAAAGCACCTCCTTGCTCTTGGCCTGCTGGTCACTGCTTAGTATAGCCTAAATCATGTTAGACTAGCTGGAACCGCCTCTATATGTCTGGAATGTACTTGTATGGTTGTTGCCTCAATTGTATTGTTGCTTCCATGTGTTATGATGTATTGTACTCTCCCGGGTCGTGCCTGAAAATAGTCACCTGCTGGCTAGCGCACCTACCCGGTAAACAAAAACTAAATAAATAAAAAAAATAACTGAATACTCCCCCAGTGGATGCGTCATATAGCACTAGATGGTTAGAATGCATATTAAGAGGAGTGGCACCCTCATAGAGTACTGTGATTATAACGTAATATCTGTGCTAGTAATTCCAAACTGTAGGTTTGTTCTTTTAAAATAATAAACATAAAGTTTAAAAAAAAAAATAATAAAATGGCAATCAACACACACACACAAAAAAAAAAATCAAGGCAATGGTTTTCTCGGGTACACACCAGAAAAGGGCCTTTCTCCATCCACCATCCATGATTCAGATGGCACAGCGGTGGAGATAGTATCTCAGTTCCAGTACCTGGGCATCCTCCTAGATAACTCACAGTCCTTACACACACACACACACACACACAATCTAATAAAGACTGTGCACCAGAGACTTGGTACCTCACGCAGGGCCAAAAGATTATAGACCATTGAGGCAAAGGGGCTATTCGCCCACAGCCTGTTGCTGCCAATAGTTCACTGTGGTTCCCTTGTGTATGCTGCCACTCCATAAAGTGCACACTGTGTACAACAGCATCTATCACTTCATACCTGGCCTACCATACCGCACTCACCATTGCAACTCTATAAATCTGCCGCCTGCCTTTCAATGGACCATCGCCTCGCCCAGAGGTTGGTGGTGTTCCTACATATGGTGGCACCTGGCATAGTTCCCCCTTGTATTGCCTCACTCTTCCTCTGCTCCACTAACAAGCTGGGGACTTCCTCACAGGCCAGATTCACTTCCTCACTACTTTTGTTTTGAGGCACACTGCTGCAGGGCAAGGAGCTCTTTCCTTCAGGGCAACAGGACCTTACAAGCTCCTCCCTGCCCCCCCCCACCCTGGAAATGAGTGTCCTTAACTTCAGCACTGATCCCGACCAACTTTTCTTAGGCAAAAATGCAGTGTAACTGTTCCAAACTCAGCTCTGTTAGCCGTGCTATATGAGAGTGTACTACTGCATAACGTTTCCTTCTACCTGTATAATGTGTTACCTGATTGTACTTTTGTAAATTGTTACACCTAATTGTTCTATTGTAATTTGTCAGCGCCTGTGTCCTGGCTAACTGAAACATAGTAACATAGATTTTGACAGCATGTAGTCCTACCTAGTCTGCCAATTTCCCTACCTACTTAACTCCCAATCCTAAATGATCAGCAGTTTACCCTCTTTCCTACCACTAGGATTGCTGTCTGTCTATCACATGTATTCTTGAACTCACCAATCATTTTAGCCTGTATGACCTCCACCAGGAGGCTGTTCCATGCATCCACCGCCCCTTCTGTGAAAAAATACTTCCTCACATTTTCCCTGAGTCCCCCCCCAGCCTCGTATTATGACCCTTGTGACTCCTTGTTCTTGCACATCTCTTTTTTTAAAAGATGCTGCCCTTCTGGACCTTGTTGCTTTCCCTGAGGTACTTGAATGTCTCTATCATATCACCCCTCTCCCTCCTTTCCTCCAGGGTATACATACTGAGATCTTTCAGTCTTTTCTCATATGTTTTCTGGTGCAATCCTTTCACCATTTTTGTTGCCCTTCTTGGGACCGCCCCTATTCTATCAATATCCTTCCAGAGATGCGGTCTCCAGAACTGAATGCAGGATTCCAGATGTGACCTAACCAATTGTCTGTACAGTGGCATCACCACCTCCTGTTTCTTTCTTTTTTTTTTTATAATGTCATCTTTATTGAGCATTTCAAACATACATAGTCGACAGTTTGATCATGCATAAAATCAGTACATCAAATTGCTTATTGGGAACTATTCTGGTAATCTTTATACAGTATCTGTGGTAGCATCCAGAGAGGGACAGGGACTCTAGAGGCCTGTCTAAATACCTGAGTGTTTCCTAGGTCTCTAGGTGAGTTAAACTGAGGTTCATCCAAGGTGTTGGTACTTTACTTTAATAGTCAATCTTACCTCCCAGAGTGGGTTACAGACTAAGCAGACTTTTACCAGTGCTACCCCACGTGTTCATTTTGGGGGGAGTTCACCACACATTCATTTCAAGCCTCACTTAATTGCGGGTCTGTTTTATTATCTTCATTTCATTACATCCAGAGGGAAGAGGATGGGGGAGGGCTGGCAGCGCACCTTATCATATTTAGAGTGAGGGGAGGTGCTAGAGTAAGGTATTATGTGAGGTGTAGAGAGTACTATAGATATACTTGGTATTTTTGGCCTACACAGGATAGGAATTATGGGACAAAGGAGTCATCTTGTAACGTGCAGTATAGCTGCCATCGGGTCCATCTGGAGCTAAACTTGTCCCCCCAGTCATTAAAGTTGTAGGTTATCCTTTCCATTTGATATATCTGATTAGAGATGTGCCACCACTCCTGGATAGTTGGTACCTTAGTGGTCAGCCACACCTTAGTAGTCGCCTTCTTAGCTGCTGTGAGAAGTAGGTGAAGGAGATATCTAATGGAGGGGTTTCTAAACTCTCTCAGGAGTTATAAAAGGAGGTATATGTCGCTAGCAAGTAGTAGCTGTGGGCCAAATAATTCCTGTAGGCCGGCCTGTATTGCTGCTATGAAGGGTTGGAGTTTAGGGCAGGCACACATAATATGCATGTATGTCACTCACACAACTCCACAGAGGCGCCAACAGGCAGCAGTGCTGGTAGGGGTATAATGACTGGTAATGATAGGGATTCTGTAGTACCTAATGAGGCTTTTCCATGCATATTCACGCCACTGGTGTGAGCTGGTTACCTTACTGGCGTACTGGTATGCCCTTTGCCATTCCTCTGGAAAGACAGGGTGGCCTAACTCCTCCTGCCATTGAAGTCGTATATTGTCTGTGAGGGGTGTTTGTTGTGCTATCTGAGCCTGATAGTACCACCTCATGTTTTCTACTGGTGATGCCCCTCCCTATGCACCCCAGCATCCCTCCAGCCCTCCCCACTGCCTTTTCACATTGCTTGGCCACCTTCAGGTCATCTGTTATGTTTACCCCAGGTGCCTTTCCAGTTTTGTTGTTGTTAGTATCCCCCCTCCCCATTCTGTATTCCTCTTCAGGATTCCTGTGGCCCAAGTGTATGATTTGCACTTTTTTGCATTGAATTTAAGCTGGCACTCTCTTGACCACTCCTCCAATTTGCCTAGAGTGTCTACTCTATTGCAGATCTTGGTGTCATCTGCAAAGAGGCACACCTTCCCTTCCAGCCCCTCCACAATGTCACCAATGAAGACACTGAAGAGGACCGGCCCCAGAACTGAACCCTGTGGCACCCCACTGGTCAACTCCTTCTCCTGGGATTGAACTCCATTCACCACCACCATGTCCTATTGCTCAGCCAATTTCTGATCCATTGTATCACCTTTGGACCTGCTCCCAGGCTGCGCAACTTGTTTACTAGCCTCCTGTATGGGATGGTGTCAAATGCCTTGCTAATGTCTAGGTAGGCCATGTCCTCCGCCCCTCCCTGATCCACCACCTTGGTTACCCAGTCAAAGAAATCTATCAGATTTGTTTTACAAGATCTCCTTGCTGTGGATCTTGTGCCCCACTATTCTCCAGACATGCCACAATCCTTTCCTTTAGTCACAGAATCATAGAGATCTGATGGCAGAAAAGGACCCTCTGGCCCATTGAGTCTGCCCCTTCCTCTCACTTACTCATCCCCCATGCCTCTGGCTCTCCCCTTCCCCCCACTTGCCAACCCCTTATGTCTGTCTCACGCTCTTTTGAATCCCTCCACTGTTTCTGCCCTCACCACTTCTTCTGGTAGTTTATTCCAGTCTGCCACCACCCTATCCATGAAGTAATGCCCCCTCACATTGCCCCAAAATCTTCCTCCTCCTAATCTTAGACTATGCCCTCTAGTTCTAACACCCACCTTCCTTTTAAATAAGCTTCCCTCCCTCACCTTATTGATCCCCTTCAGGTGCTTAAATGTCTCTATCATGTCCCCCCTCTCCCTTCTAGTCTCCAACGGGTACAGATCCAATTCTCTACACCTCTCTTCATATGTCTTCCCCTGCATACCATGCATCATCTTGGTTGCCCTTCTCTGCACCCTCTCAATCCCATCTATGTCCTTGCATAGGTGTGGTCTCCAGAACTAGACCCTGTACTCCAGGTGCAGCCTCACCATGGCCCCATATAGAGGCATCAGTACCTCCCTCCTTCTGCTTGCTATGCCCTTCCCAATGCACGCCAACATCCCACTTGCCTTTCCCACTGCTTTGCTGCACTGATTACCTACCATAAGGTTGCTTGATACTATAATCCCCAGATCCCTCTCCTGCTCAGTTGGCTGAATTTTTCCCCCCTAGAGTGCAGGCTGCATGAAAGTTCTTACACCCCATGTGCATCACTGCACACTTTTGGCATTGAATTTCAGCTGCCAAGTTTCCAACCAACCCTCCAGTATCTTCAGGTCATGACCTCCACCCCCCACCCCCAGGGTGTCCACCTTATTACAGATCTCTGTTTCGTCTGCAAATAGGCGTACCCTTCCCTCCAGCCCATCCACTATATCACTGATATAGATGTTAAAAAGGAGGGGTCCCAGTACCCATTCCTGGGGCACCCCACTCATCACCCCCATCTCCCTGGAATGTACCCAACTTATCACCACCCTCTGGCTTGCGTCCTTCAACCAGTTCTCCACCCACCTAGCTATTCTCTGTCCTACCCCTAAACTTTCCAATTTATTTACAAGCCTTTTGTGTGGGATGGCATTGAAGCCCTTCCTGAAGTCCAGATGGGCCACGTCCACCGCCCCTGCCTGATCATCCAACTTGGTCACCCAATCAAAGAACTCTATTAGCTTCATCTGACATAACCTCCCAATTGTGAAGTTCACCACTCTTTCCTTTAATAACACCTCCATCACCTTTCCCAACACCAAGGTGAGGCTGACCGGGCGATAGTGTCCCATCTCCTCCCTGCTACCCCCTCATGCAGTGGCACCATGTCTGCTGCCTTCCAGTCACTTGGCACTCAGCCAGTATCCAGGGACAAGTTAAAAAGCCTCACCAGAGGTGCTGCCAGCTCCTCCCTCAGTTCCCGGAGTACCATAGAATGCAAGCCATCTGGCTCCATTGCCTTGTTCACCTTCAACTTCCCAGCTCTTCTTTTACCCTGTCCTTACCGAATGGGCTAGGATCCACTCCTTTTGTCATCCCCGCCCCATTTCTTTAACTCAGGTCCCTTCCTCTCCCCCTCCACCGTAAAGACCACGCAAAAGTAGCTATTCGGCACCTCAGCCTTCTCAATGTCCCCCTCACCAGTGCTCCCCCTTCCCCTCCCCCTCACTAGCCCCTGCCTTGCCATCCTCTTTCCCCCCACATACCTAAAAAAATGTTTTATCTCCCCTTTCGGCCTGCCTAGTAATTCTCTCTTCTGCATCCACCTTTGCCCTCCTAATCTTTTGCTCTGCCACCCTTAGCTTTTCTCTATAAATCTCCCTGCCCTCCCTCCTCTGGGTCCTCTTTGTTCTGAAAGCCATCTTTCTCTCCCTAATCACTCCCACCACTCTCCGGTAAACAGGAGTGGCCTCCTCCTTCTTCTTTTGTTTTTTCCTACCATCTTTATGCAGAGTTCAGTGGCTTTCAGTATCCCCCGTTAATGCAATCTCATAATTCCTCTATGCCCCCTATTTGTTCCACACTTTCCATTTCCTCCCTGAAAATCCCCCCTCATGCTTGCAAAGTCCGCTTGCTGGAAGTCCAGAACCTTTGTGTTGGTTCGATATGTTTCCTTACCCATTTTTATCACGAAACTCACTGTATCGTGGTTGCTCGTACCAAGGCAGTCTCCCGCCTCCACATCTTTCACACTATCCCCATTGGAGAGGACCACATCCAGAATGTTATCCCTTGTAGTGGGCTCCCTAACCAGCTGTTGCAGGAAGGTTCCCTGGAGAGCTCCTAGTACCTCTCTGCTCCTGGTAGATGCTGCCGTCGGGACCACCCAGTCCACATCAGGGAGGTTAAGGTCCCCCAGTAGTAGGATCTCCACCCTTAGTGCCATTCATTGTACCTCTTGCACCATCTGCCTGTCCCCCTCCTCACCCTGTGTAGGAGGCCAGTAAATCACACCCAGTCTTAATGACTCCCCAGTCCTTTTTTCCAATATGACCCACAGGACCTCTACCTCCCCTGTACCTCCTCCCCTTTCATCGCCCTAATGTTTTTTTTTTTTTCCAACTCTTTTTCCCTCTGGTTGCAGTCCTAGGAGCCCTCTCTCAGGCATCCAACCTGTTCCTGCCCTGCCTGAAGTCCCTCCCAATCCGAGCCTTCCTCTCCCCGGCCCCACCTCGCAGCTGGCACCCCCAGCTTAACCCCTCTGGGGTGGGGCCACTCCTCCTACCTTGGGTACTATCAGCGTTTAGACTCCAGCTGCAGGCGTGGGCCCCTAGGCGAAGATCCATGAAGGTTGGCACAGACGGACCGTTGCAGGGCACGGGGATTGGTGCCATTGCCTACCCCAGGACCGGGTTTTTCCATTTTTCTGTTCCTCTCCCCCCATGCATGGGCATGCCCTGACGCACTGGCGCAAGGCAACCCTACCTGCATCGGCCACGCCATTACATGCCTGCCCAGCTCGCTGCAGTTCCCCTTGGTCTCCACCAGAGGTCACTGGCTCGCCGGGCCATCCCACCCCTTGGTCCGGGGAGGAGAACACCACTTGGGCACTCAGTCCTCAACCATTCCCCTGCCGACCCCCGGCGCCCGAGTCCGTTCCTGAACCCGGGTCGTCAGTGTGGCGCGAGGTGTGGCATCCAGCACCTCAACCCTCAGCGCCACCGGGCCAGCTCCCTAATGTCTTTGATGTACAGTGCCACCCCACCTCACTTTCTGCCATCCCTGTCCCTTCTGAAAAGCCTGCATCCTGGGACACATACTTCCCAAGACTGGTGCTCTGACCACCAGGTCTCTATTATAGCTACAATGTCTAGACCTTCTTCCACCATTATGGCCTCCAAGTCCACCATTTTGATCCCTAAACTTCTGGCATTCATTGACAGTCCTTTCCACCATAAACCCCTTTCATCCTTACTATCCCTTGCTGCCCTACCTGCTCCAGTTCATGGGGGAGTACTAGATAGGCTAATCCCTGCTGCTCCCCCCTGCTCAGTTTAAATGTAAACCCTCCCTTATGTAGCTATCACATTTATCATTCAGGACCCTTGTGCCCCCCCCCCGCTTAAATGTAACTTATCAGGAGCATAAAGTTCCTTCTTGTCCCATGTCCTACCCCATTCCCTCACCAGACAAAACCTCTTTTCCTTACTCCACCCCCTAAGCCACAGATTGAACTACTCAATACTCCCCTTCCTATCCATACTGGCCTTTGGTACTGGCATGACTTTAGGACTTATCCTCCACCAGACAGGTCCTAACCAGCTCCCTGAATCTAGGCTGCACCTCGATCACGCTGTTGTCCACCTGATCATTTGTGCCTAGATGCACACTATTTTTAAGCGAAAAAGATGTTCCAGGACTAGAGGGCATGGGATGGAGTTGGAGAGAGGACGATTCAGAGGAAACATGAGAAAGAATTTCTTCACAGACCGGGTGGTGGACAAGTGGAACACCCTGCCAGAGGAAGTGGTGGGGGCTGAAACAATCACGGGATTTAAGAATGCATGGGATAGACATAAAGGAATTATGGAGGTCAGGGGTAAGGTGCAACAAACTTCTAGGAAAACAAACTGAACTTACAAGCTCAAATGGGCAGACTGGGTGGGCCATAGGCCCTTATCTGCTGACACTGTCTATGTATCTATGATGCACTACTATGTGGGTGACCCCTTCATGTTCCCTGGTGAAGGTGTGCGTTATGCATGAGGCCTTGAGCGCCATCATACCTGACATGCACTCAGCCCTAATATCTCCATCACTCCCATCACCCATCCCCCACTTGATCCCCTTAATTATGGAGCCCCCCCAAAATAAGGACTTTCCTTTCCTTAGTCCCCTTGCAATCTAATACGCAGTCTAATATAGTTTCCATGATTTTCCCCACCACTGAGGTCAAGCTGACCAGCCTGTAATTTCCAGCCTCCGCCTTGCTCCCACTTTTGTGCAGTGGTACCACATTTCCCCTCCTCCAGTCCACCGGCACCTCTGCCTCCTCCGGTGATTTGTTAAATAGGGCTGTCAGTGCTGCCCCTAGTACTTCCCCGAGTTCTTTCAGTATTCTGGGATGCATCCTGTCTGGTCACATTGCCTTGTCCACTTTTAGCTTTAACGGTTCCTTTAGGACTCTCTCCTCTGTGAATGGACTGGTGTTCACCTCCCACCGTATGTGTTTCTACCCCCTAAATCTGGTCCCTCCCCTTCCCCTTCCTTTGTAAATACTGAGCAGAAGGATTTGTTTAGAATTTCAGCTTTTTCTAGGTCCTCCTCTGCACACTACCCCCCCATTCTACCTCACAATTCCTCCATTGGTTTTCCTTTCCCTGATATACCTGAAGAAGGTTTTGTCACCTTCTCTTACTGATTTTGCTATCCTTTCTTCAGTTTGTGCCTTTGCACACCTGACTGCTTTCCCCATCTCCTTCTGTTATGCCGGGTACACTTCCCTGTTTCCCTCCCTCTGTGTTTCCTTGTACTTTCTGAAAGCCTGTTTTTCCCTTAACCTTCCCTGATACCTCTTTTGAAAACCACAATGTTTTTTTCTTTCTTTTTGCTTTGTTTATTAGAGTAACCCCCCTACAAATGGGGGTTCCCAAAATGTCTTCCTTGAGCTTGCCTAAATGCTCATTGCCAGGCTGATGTCCTGCATTTTAGCAGTTTAAATGTGATTGCCAGAGAGGGCCTGTATAGCCTCTGTGCACTGTCTCTTTGAGAGCTGCCTGGATTGCAGTCATAAGTAATCTGAGAGGAAGCTCTGTTAAAAGATGTAACTATTTGCTAAAAATAATTTAGAGTGATAATGATAATGTAGTTTGTCTAACCTGCCTTCTTTGCAGCAAGGACTGTTTCATTTATCTCCACTATCTTGGTCCTGGACTGCTGAACTGGACCAATCAGTACTGGTGGGACCTAAAATGGAGCCAGACTACAGGAGCTGTCTGGAGTCAAAATCTATTGGAATTGTAGTTTTGGGCTTTTGGTGCCTTTTTACACCTGAAGGGGGAGTCTTTGTTGTGACTGACAGACAGATCAGCCAACCGAACCTTTTGGATTCTGGGGAAAGTCCCAGGCTTGCTGGCAGTTGATCAAATCTAAGTTGGGAGCTGAAGAAGCAACAGCTTGAGACAGTCAAGCAGCCGTCTGAGTAGTTTCACGCAGGAGAACTGTGGAAAGGCCTGAGTTGTGGCCTGCATGTCTGCTTGCTGCCCCTGAGAGGGAGAGAAGAGAATAATTTCGGACTAAATCCAAGTTTGTGAGAATGAAGTAAGCCACTGATTTTTTACCAGGCTCATACCTGAAGAAGACTGAAGATTTTGCTAAATGTGATCGGCTTGTCAGGATTTCCAGCTGCTTTTGAATCCCCGGTTTGTGCAGAGACTTTGCAAACGTGACCGGAAATGGTTTGCCTGGTACAGTAGAATTTCCTTACATGTAAATGTGCTGTGAGTTATTAGTGGGTCGTGATTTGGTTTCCCACTGTGTGAACTGTGTTCTGCTTGCTGGTACCATAGAATCCTTTACATGTAAATATGCTGTGTATTGAAAGTGGGTCGTGATTTGGTTCCCCACTGTGTGAACTGTATTCTGCTTGCTGTTAGCTTTATCCAGCCTAGTCTGACTGAATCTGTGTTCATCTCCATTCGGCCTGGGCCACGCTGGCCCTGTCAGACTACTGCACTGCACAGAGAAAACCACTGACCAGAAACCTGCCTGCGGATCAGCCCCCTGCTCCATGCTTGAACAATCCGTCCTTCTCCTTGGTAAATAGGAAAAATGGAGGCATCTTGATGTACTGCTCCTGTAGGAAAAACATCCATTTTAGTGTTAAAAAAGGGAAAAAATGCAGACAGAGCCAGCAAATCATATCTGCGACTGAGGCATAGCCGACAAGTCATGCCACAACACATTTATTTTAAATGCTCAGTTGGCTAATGTAAATAAATAAACTGGCAGACAGAGACAGAAAGTCATATCTGCCTATGGGTCGAGCCGGACAAGTCATACCCATCATAAGCAGACAGAACCAGAAAGTCATGTCTGCTGCCAAGGCTGTGTCTGTCAGTTTATTTATTTACATAAGCCAACTGAACATTTAAAAAAAAGTGTTGTGCCATGACTTGTTGACTCTGCCTCAGCTGCAGATATGACTTGCCTGCTCTGTCTGCATTTTTTCCCTTTTTTAACACTATTAATGAGTGACTAAATATAATGTTATTGCCCAATGTTGTTAATAACTTGTCTTGTCTAGTGATTAATGTGTATTGGCACTTTAAATGTGTTCCTTAAAAGCACATGATGTTTAGTATGGAGCACGCTCCAATGATGACCTAAGACGGTCGATACGTAAGCGTGCTTCCTGGTGTTCTATTGCATCTCTGTTAAGCTGCGGTTTGTCCCATTTATATTTCACCTCAAAAAGAACTTTTTAAACTTGTGCATGGCATGCAGCATAATTATTTAGCAGTTTTGCATGATTTGCACATTCAGATGCCTGATTTGCACCGAGGAGAGAAGGGTGTTTTTGCTACAGCAGCAATACATCAAGACACCTCCGTTTTTCCTATTTAACAAGGAGAAGGACAGTTCTTACACTTTGCACAGTGGTGTGAGAGAGAGAGAATTTTTTGCCATGTATGTGTGTTTTTTTACTACAATAAAGTCAAATATGGATTTATGGGCTTTGCGCAGATCCAGTATTTTTGATTTACTTATGTGCTGACCTTAGAGATGAACAGATGTCTGCGGACACAGTGGACTGTTTAGTAGATTGCTTGGGCCCTTCTGACACCTGCATACCAACTACTTCTTGCCACTTCTCTGCTCTAGACATTAGTGCACTACCTCAATTTGACAATGACAGCATTCAGTGGGTTCAATCCTAAGATCCTATGATTCAGCCAGCACTTGATGCCCTGCGTGCGGGGAAAGATGTGTGTAAGTTACGTTCCACTGACTTGTGAACTGCTTTATTGTTTAAAGAAGGCCCCAGATTGAAGTTGCTCAATCAGTTGTTGTATACAGAGACAGTAGGTCATAGTGGCAAAGTAGACAAGCAACAATTGGTCCTGCCCATGGCCTTTAAAGATTTGGTACTGAGGTCCCTCCACAATCACATGGGGCACCTCGGTATTGACAGATCCCTTGACCTGGTACGATCTCGCTTCTACTGGTCCAAAATGGGGGCCGATGTTGAGCACTTGTAGTTGCTGCCTGCAAAGAAAAGCCCTGCTTTAGAGGGCTGCCCCCCTTGTTAATATTACTACCAGCACCCCATGGAACTAGTCTGCATAGACTTCTTGTGTTTAGAACCTGATCAGTGGAACATTGGCAATGTGTTAGTGGTTATGGATCATTTCACATGGTATGCACAAGCTTTTCCCACCAAAGGTCAAAAGGCATCTACCGTGGCCAAGGTGCTAGTGGAAAATTTCTTCGTCGACTATGCTGCCCCTCAGTGGATCCACTCTGACCAGGGCAGAGACATTGAGAGTCGACTAATCAAAGAAATGCTCTCTCTATGGGGGTTGCAAAAGTCAAGAACCACCCCTATCACCCGTAGGGAGACCTTCAACCAGAACGTTTTAACCACACCCTTCTAGATATGCTGGGCACCCTCCACCCAAAAGACAAGCATAAATGGAGCCAGCAGATTAGCGTCTTGGTACACATATACAATTGAACGAAAAATGATGCTACTGGGTTCTCCCCCTACTACCTCATGTTCGGGAGACAAGCCCGGCTGCCAGTTGATGTCTGTTTTGGGGTCTCTCCAGATGGGGTCTGAGACGAAAACTACTTGCAATATGTACAAACACTGAAAGCTCAACTGAACCATGGCTATCAACTGGCCCAGACAATGGGCAAGAGAAATGTAGCCAACAAAGAGAGGCATGATAAAAAAGTAAAGGCTCAAGATCTTCGACCTGGAGACCGTGTGTTGTTATGCAATTTGGGACTGCATGGTAAACACAAAATTGCTGATCGATGGCACCATCTTCCCCATGTAGTAGTTAGAAAGTTGGATGATTTACCTGTGTACAAGGTGTGCCCAGAGAACAACTCCAAAGCTGTCAAGACCATGCACCGTAACCACTTGCTACCTATTGGCCAAGTCATGATTGAGGCTGAACCCCCAGAAATTGAGCCCCCTGGGCCGGTGACTTGTGCTGCTGCAAGAAAGAGACAGAGTCAACCTACCCAAGTGGTCATAGATTTAAGGTTTCCTCCGCAGCAGGCCCAGAATGATAGTGACTGTCAGTCCACTTCTGACGAAAGTGAGTGCGACTGTGCCTAGTACCCCTCTTATGAACTGAGTCAACTGTTTTGAGGTAACCCCATGATTAATTGTTGGGATGAATCTGGGCCTTCTGGACTGCCTAATCCCTCAGCTTTGTCCTTGGAGCCAATGCTCCCTGAAAGTGAAGTGCAAAGTATCACATCTGAAGATGCTGAGTCTCTGTGTATTGTGGAACTGTATAATTTGCCTGAGGGAGGGGCTGATGGAATTAGTTTTTCTGGTGACATACCAGAATTTGAAGAACACCATGAGACTGCTGACAACCCCTCTTCGGTGCCTCAAAGTTTGATTGTGCCTGTACCTTTGCAAAATGAGTCAAGTGTTGTAGAAACAGAGCTTGCAGAGCAAGGAGCCGACAGTGCCCCAAGTTTGGACATTCCCATCCAGGCAGAGGCACCCCTCACAAGTGAAAAGAGTCCCCATACCAGTGCTGAGAGTACAGAGACTGTAGTTGTCCACCTCAGAAAGACTGGCCGAGCTGTCAAGCCAGTAGTACACTTCAGTTATGATCCTCCCAGGAAGCCAGTGGATTTGCCTCTCAATGTGGTACACAAAGGTGTTTATATCTCACCAAGCTCACTGCCCAAATTGAGCTTGACAGCCAATTCCAGGTTATTTGTCTTTCCCTCTCATCATGGTGCCCCCGCCCCCACTAGCCCCAAGTTAGCTGATAGGGAAGGGCCCCACTTGCATTGTTTAAGGTATAAGAAGCTATTACCCGATTCAGTATAGTAATGTTCAATTTACCTGTGTAAAGTATGCACAATGTGTTGTCAGAATGGCTATAGTATCATGAAGTGTGGTGAATATGTATAGTAAAGTAAGAAGTTTATGTTAACTGATGCGTGATGGTACAGACTTGACGTGGACGTCAAGTTTTCTCCAGGCAGGGAAGGGTGTAACCTCCCTACAAATGGGGGTTCCCAAAAAGTCTTCCTTGAGCTTGCCTAAATGCTCACTGCCAGGCTGGTGTCCTGTATTTTAGCAGTTTAAATGTGATGACCAGAGTGTGCCTGTATAGCCTCTGTGTACTGTCTCTTTATGAGCTGCCTGGATTGCAGTCATAAGTAATCTGAGAGGGAGCTCTGTTGAAAGATGCAACTATTTGCTGAAAATCATTTAGAGTGATAATGATAATGTAGTTTGTCTAACCTGCCTTCTTTGCAGCAAGGACTGTTTTGTTTATCTCCACTATCTTGATCCTGGACTGCCGAATTGGACCAATCAGTACTGGTGGGACCCAAAATAGAGCCAGACAACAGGAGCTGTCTGGAGTCAAAATCTATTGGAATTGTAGTTTGGGCTTTTGGCACCTTTTTGCACCTGAAGGGGGAGCCTTTGTTGTGACTGACAGACAGATCAGCCAACCAAACCTTTTGGATTCTGGGGAAAGTCCCAGGCTTGCTGGCAGTTGAGTCAGATCTAAGTTGAGAGGTGAAGAAGCAACAGCTTGAGACAGTCAAGCAGCCATCTGAGTAGTTTCGCGTGGGAAAACTGTGGAAAGGCCTGAGTTGTGGCCTGCATGTCTGCCTGCTGCCCCTGAAAGGGAGAGAAGAGAATAATTTTGGACTAAATCCAAGTTTGTGAGAACGAAGTAAGCCACTGATTTTTTACCAGGCTCATACTTGAAGACTGAAGATTTTGCTGAATGTGATTGGCCTGTCAGGATTTCCAGCTGCTTTTGAATCCTTGGTTTGTGCAGAGACTTTGCGATCGTGACCGGAGAGCGGTTTGCCTGGTACAGTAGAATTTCCTTACATGTAAATGTGCTGTGAGTTGTTAGTGGGTCGTGATTTGTTTCCCCACTGTGTGAACTGTGTTCTGCTTGCTGGAAGCTGTATCCAGCCTAAAATGGACTGTATCCGAATTTGTCTCCATTTGGCCGGGGCCTTGCCACACTGGCCCAGCCAGACTACCAGCTGCACAGAGAAAGCCATAGACGAGAGACCTGCCTGGGTATCAGCCCCCTGCTCCACGCTTGAACAGGAATGATGCCTCGGTGATTCGTGTGGGCCCTGCTTCTCCTGGCACTCCAGATTAACCATCTGCTGTCTCAATTTTTAGTCCAGCCTGTGTCCAGTCTTGCGTATCGTGAGGAATCATCAGGATAGCTCTCTGCAACAACAGCCTAATCTAAAAGATTGTCATCTGATTGTCTTTTTGTTTTCATGAACTTGAGCCCTCCGGCTCCGGATTGCAAGTAGTGTGTGTTGTACATGTTGTTTTCTTCCATCATAGGGCCCCAACCAGCTGCAACGTTCCTGGCCAGCCCACCATTCTCCATCTGGGTACCCAGAGTGTGTGACTGTTTATGGACCCTGAAGTGCATACATAACTGTTTGATTGATATAGCCTTTAAGCAAATTAACCTGATTACGCCCCTCCCTTGTTCAAGTCCATTAAATAAATCAAATCGAACACTTTTTTGCATTTACCCTGACTGTAGTTCTAGTTTGTGCAAGAGTACTGTACTGCTGTTATTTGCTGTGTATAACCTTGTTTTACAGGGGGTCCCCAGGACCGGGCCAGAGGAAAGCCCTGGTGGTAAGTGCAAACAGTGTGGATACTTGTGTGGTATATCAGGGATATTGTGAAAGTGATTATTGTGTATTGTTCCATCCACTTGTAAGGAAAGAGGGGGGGTTACAGTGTCCCGGAGGGCTGTGCCCAGTTTAGCTTGACCACTACCAACCCTGACCTCCGGGTGGAGACACCCGTTTCAGAACTCAGGCCCCTTAACCTGCTACTAACCAAGCAGGCAGGGGTAGTAGCCATTGGGATAGCGCCACCTAGGGGTTACATTAGCTTTACACAGAGGCCTGTCGTCTGTGCTATGGCTCCTTTAAGTTTCTGCCACTGTTCCTGCTCTCCTGTTTTCCTTTGTTTCCTTGTTATGAACTGGCCTCTTGTGAAAATGGACTACTTAGCTCGTCTTGCTGTCCAGTGTAATAAATAAAAATGAAATTATATGACATTTTTGACAGGAGATAACTTTAGGGCTATGTGCCCTACTTTACAAAGTTGTCCTGTTATAGTGATAGTTACACAGCAATAAAATCAGTTCCTGACAACGTTGGGAAAACTTTGAAAAATGCAAGATTTGGACACAGTTTAACTCACATTTGCAGTAATACTCCCCTTTTCCTTTATCACTGTGAGGAGCTACATAAACACAGGATCTCTGGCCCTAGACTTTGCCTTCACTGACAGCTTGTCTACATTTGGCAACATAATCTCCTGTGTATGACATCATAATTATCGCCTTAGCAACAGACTGTGATGTTATGAACAGAATTTGTGAAGTCAGGTGTAAACAAGCAGCCTGAGCAGATAGGGGAGAGATCCTGGTTGCATGCACATGTCCTTAGTAATAAAGCACTCTATTCAACAGAGCAATTGCTCAGAAAATTGGACACTGTCCCACATGCTGGACACTCGAGGATCTACATTCTCAGCTCCGTGCCACATGGGCTGAAGTATCATACCTCAGGACCAAACTTTGTGCAATAGAACATTGCAGCAAATCGCCAGCGGCACAATACCACCCACACGTGGCACCACCACTACCCCAAAGGACAACCAGACCATGGAGCAGGCAGACAGTCAATAACCATAAGTCACATTCCACTCTACGTAGCCATGGCAAGCAAACGTACATGAAATCGCCTCTACCTATAAGAAAAAATTACTCACCTTAGTAATGTTGTTTCTTCTAATGGAGTCTTGCTATATTATGATTGATGCAGTTTGTCCCACCATTAGAACTGCTCTGGAGGTGAAAGAGTTAACTTCTATGCAGTGCATGGAACTTAGAGCGAGAGCTCGGTTTGGAAAGCTCTGTCAGGGTAATTTCAAACCGAAACCATCAGATCTTTACGAGCAAAACTCACTAAGGCTCTGTGTGGAAGCTGTAACCTACACTAGCCAACTGGCTACTAAAATATTCACCCATTTTCCTGGTCCCAACACCAAGACTCAAGTCAGGGGACCAGAAAAAATAAGATAAAATAAATAAAACACAACACCCAAACACCCCAACAAGAAGGGGTGGAAAACATAAAAGGGGCATCAACAAGTGCCAACAGTGGACTGCCCACCCCATACCCAAAGTAGAAGTTCTGAGAGGGGCAGGCTGGGGGGGAGGTCATAATATAGCAAGACTCCATTAGAAGAAACAACATTACTAAGGTGAGTAATTTTTTCTTCAAACAACATGAAGTCTTGCTATATTATGACTGATGCAGACTACACAGCAATACCTCCATGGAGGAGGGACAGAACCTACTTAGGGAATAGGCTCTGAAGCACGGCTGGGCCAAACCGAGCATCCCTCCTGGCCTGGATATCCAGGGAGTAATGCTTGGTGAAAGTGTGTACTGTTTTCCAAGCAGCTGCTTGACATATCTCTAAGATAGGGATGTCTCTGGCAGCAGCTAGAGATGCAGCTGTACCTCTGGTAGAGTGAGCCCTCAGGCCTGAAGGGGGAACCTTACCCAGTTTTTGATAGCAAAATTGGATACAAGAGACAATCCACCTGGCAATGGATCTCTTAGTGGCAGGTCTCCTTTCCCAACCTCACCATAAGTGAGAAATAGTTGGAGGAGTCAAACCTGTGACCCTTGGTACGCCTCTATGTAGTAACTTAGGGCCCTTAACATCTGTTGTGCAGCCTCCTCTCACCAGAGGAGGAATGGTCAGTGAAGAACACTGGAAGTGAAATAGATTGGTTAAGGTGGAACCAAACCACCTTAGGCAAAACTTCCTGTTAGTCCTGAGGACTACCTTATCCCTGTGAAAGGAAATAAAGTCAGTCTCCACTGATAAAGCCTGTAACTCACTTATGCGCCTGGCAGAAGTGATGGCTACTAGAAATACAGTTTTCCAAGTCAAATACTTAAGCTCTGCTGAAGACAGAGGTTCAAAGGGGGGTTGTATCAGCTGAGCAATGCAAACATTAAGATCCCAGGCAGGGGCAGGGTCCCTGAATGGAGGATTGGTATGAAGCAATCCCTTAAAAAACTTGGAAAATACAGGGTGAGCAGAAAGAGAAGAGGGCTTCCCTGCTGAAATGAAAGCAGAGACAGCTGCCAAATGCACTTCAGGGTTGCTGGTCTCAGTCCCAAAGAATTAAGATGGACCATATAGTCCAAAACAGTGGGTAAATCAGCAGATTCTGGGGAAATATGCTTCCCAGAACACCATATGGAAAACCTTTTCCACTTGGAGTTATAGGTAGCCCTGGTGGAAGGCTTCCTAGAAGCTTTCAAGATTTTGAGAACACCCTGAGAAAGTTGTAGATCAGCAATTCTAACTCCTCAAGAGCCAGGCCTTGAGGTTGAGGGATTTGAGATTCGGATACCAGACTCTCCCCTGAGCACAGGTTAACAGATTGTGGTTCCTGGGGAGACACAGGGGAAGATGGACTGCTAAGGATGGAAGGAGTGGGTACCAGGGCTGCCTGTCCCAGTCTGGAGCAATCAGGATCATCTTGCAGGGCTGAGACCTGATTTTGACTAGCACCTTGAACAGGAGAGGGAAGAGGGGGAAGGCATAGAGAAACTTCCTTCAATCGAGGAGAAAGGCATCCAGGGGGACTGAGCCCAACACTGGGGGCCTGCAACAAAAAAGTGGAAGTTGATGATTGTCTGGGGCTGCAAAAAGATCTAACTGAGGAGTGCCCCATCTGGCAAAAACTATCCCCAGTACTAGGGGATCCAGTGACCATTCGTGATGGCCTTGGGAAATCCTGCTGAGAGCATCTGCCAGGACATTGTCCTTGCCTGGGAGGTGAACTGCTATGAGGGAAGTGTTCAGGGAATAAGCCAGAGACCACAACTTCATCGCCTGGTGCACAAGGCTGAAGACAGAGTGCCCCTTGTTTGTTGATGTACCACATTATAGTGGTGTTGTCTGTTCTGACCTGTACCACCTTGTTCTGAACAGATGCAGAAAAAACCTGAAGTGCTAGAAAAACAGCTCTGAGTTCCAACAGATTGATGTGGAGCAGAGATTCCTGAGGGGACCATAACCCCTGGGTGGAGAGGTCGCCCATGTGGGCTCCCCATCCCAAGAGGGACGCATCTGTAGTAAGGGTCAAGGAGTGGGATAGAGGGATGAAGGGCACCCCTTGTCTCAGATTGCTCTGATCCTGCCACCACTGGAGGGCCTGGATCAGGGTTCGAGTCACTGGGATTAACCTGGATAGGGAATCTCTTCTTTGAGACCAGAAGGCTCTCAAATGGAACTGAATGTCCCTCATCTGAAATCTTGCTCCTTGCACTACAGCTGTGGAAGCAGCCATGTGTCCTAGGAGCTGCAGGAAATGCCTTGCTGGTCGAGAGACCTGCAGAGTGAAAGACGAGGCCAGGGCCACCAAGGTCCTTACCTTTCTAGGAGAAGGCTGTGGCCTGCTTCGGTGTCCAGTTCTGCACCTATAAAGGTGAGTACCTGGACAGGTTCCAGAACTGACTTTGGAAGATTGAGAAGAAAGCCCAGAGAGGCAAGCAGCTGCTGGGTAACTTGCAGGTGTGATTTGACTAGTCTGGAGACTGACCCACAATGAGCCAGTCATCCAGGTAGGGAAAGATGGCAATCTTTTGCCTTCTTAGATGAGCAACTGCTACTGCCAGACATTTTGTGAATACCCTTGGGGCAGAGGTAAGGCCAAGGGCATTGCTCTGAACTGATAATGGCCTGAGGGCAGTTCGAATCTGAGGTACTTTCGATGGGAGCTCTCTGATAAGAACAGGGAAGTAGGCATCCTTGAGGTCCAGGGAAGCTAGCCAGTCCCCTGGCCTTAGGGAGGGTAAAATCATTCCCAGAGTCACCATTTTGAATTTTGGTTTTAAAAGGTGCTTGTTCAGATGTCTTAGGTCCAGGATGGGCCGCCACTCTCCTGTCTTTTTTGGGGTAAGGAAGTACCTGGAGTACAGACCCTTGCCCTGGTGTAGGGGAGAAACCCTTTCTACAGCTCTGAGAGCCAGGAGGGTTGAGACTTCTGTTTCCAAAGCAAGAGTCTCTAAAGGGTTTGCAGGTGGAAAGGATCTGATTCTCATCTTTGGAAATTTTTTGAAGCTGAGAACCAGACCCTGGCTCACTACTTCCAGGACCCACTTGTCTGATGTTAAAGACTCCCAGTCCTGGACGAGTAAGCCAGCCTGCCCCTACAGGTAATGGAGAGCCGACCCTGGGCATCCCATCAGGGTGCCTGTTTGGCAGGGCTTTAGGCTTGAGGGGTGGGAGCAGGCCTGCTTGTACCCGCCTGCTCTCCTCTGAAGAACCCTCTGAACATAGGCTGAAGAGGAGGCCTGGGTCTGGTAAAGGCTCTGTGAAAAGGCTCTGCCCCTTCCCTGGGGCCTGAGGAGTGGCTTGCTGTTCCTTGGCTTGTGCACCCTATAAGTGGTTCTATATTCATCCATTTTCTTCATATAATTCTCTGTCTGCTCCCCAAACAGAGAATTTCCTACCACAGGAAAATCCATAGCCTTAGACTGGGTATCCTGTGACAAAGTAGTACACCTGAGCCAAGCCAATCTCACGAAAAGCCACAGATGTAGCCATGACTCTAGAGGATACATCATTAGAATCCACTGCAGCATGGAATTGCATCTTAGATGCCTCAATACCATCAGCAGCCACCTGCTCCAGCTCCTTTGCAAGCTGGCCAGGGCCTGTTTAGCTAAGGCCATGACAGTGTCCCATCTAGATTTTGGTATCTCGCAACATAAGCCACATAGTTTGCTTGTCTGAGTCCCAAAGACTGCCATGTATTGTTTTTTGGCCATGGCATCAATCTTCCTGGAGTTCTTGTCAGGAGGATGGAAGCCAGGGAATATTAGCTTTATCAGGCTGCAGCCTGAACTACCCCAACATGACTGCATTGCTGTGAAAGAAATTCTGTATCAGGACTCTGACAAAGTGTACCTCCTGTCCATCTTTTATCCACAGGAGGCACAGAATTAGGAGCTTTTAAAATTTTTATTGTTTGTTTCCAAAAGATTTATGTAAAGGGATAGCCAATCTCCTGGACTCTGGGATATCCATCATCTCTACAAAGTCAGGCTCCTCTTGCTCATCCAAAGCCTCCTCTAAGGGAAGCTGGAGGTTTCAGCACCTTTTTATAAAACAGAAAATGAGAAGGGACTCAGCAAGCCTAGGGGAGATTCACCAAAGGTCTGTCTGGGGAGATGTCCAGTTCAATGGGCACATCCAGACTTTCAAAGTCACATTCACACTGATCATAATCATCCTCCCCCTCCTCTGGTTCATAAAACTCTTCTATATCATATTCTTGAACCGGTGGAACCGACCGAACCGACGTTTTGCCAGATAGTGGCGGTTCGGAGGGAACCGGGGAAAGTGACTGGACAATCTGTATTGCCCTGGCTATCTCTGCAGCAGTTGGAGAAGGGATTTTGGACTCCACACCTGCTGACTTTCTAGTTCTCTTTGCTGGAACTGGCTCCTCAGAGTCAGCTTTCACGCTGCCGAGGAAGTCTGGCCCTGGTCAGAGAGCTTCTCCGGTTCGGTTAGCACCGAACCGGCTGGCCATCCGGTCAGCGGACTTTTGGCCTCTCATTCCCTGAGCCTACTAACTCTCTTATCTAGGGTAGCTGCAGGGAAATTCTTGCAAATCTGGCAGTCTGCATTGAGGTGGTCAAACCCCAGACAATAAACACATGTGGTGTGTGGGTCAGCCTTGGCAAAGGCTTCCCCACAGACACTACAGTGTTGAAACCCAGTGGGCCCGGTTTTTCTTTTGGGTTTCTCAGACATAATGTCAGCCTAACCAAAAACCTGCCCTTTTGTTGGCAGTGCCAGGCAAGACACCCTTATCGGTTCCCAACCGTGTCACGGGTCATGGAAAAAAACGTAATGAAATCTGTTTTTTTTAGAACCGATAAGAACCGGGAACCACACTCTAATAAGCCTTAAAACGCTTCAGAATGAAGTTTAAATGCAATCTGATCGGTTCAAACCGAACCGATAAACATTTACAAGTTCCACACAGAAAACCTATCTATTACTTACAATACCATAGACAGAGCTTGAACCGATCGGTTTGCAGTTAAAATAATGAATATTGCAGTTGAATTTAACCGAGAAAAAACACTTTAAACCGAGAAAATGAACCGAGCAGCAGGAGGAATCTCCGGAGCGACTGTTCAGTGAGGCGGAGTAAAGAATCTGACGGTTTCGGTTTGAAATTACCCTGACAGAGCTTTCCTAACCGAGCTCGCGCTCTAAGTTCCATGCACTGCATGGAAGTTAACTCTTTCACCTCCAGAGCAGTTCTAGTGGTGGGACAAACTGCATCAGTCATAATATAGCAAGACTTCATGTTGTTTGAAACAGGTGGCACTGCACCAGCACAAGTGGCCAGAGTGGAGCAGTGGGATGCGCTAGCGCAAGTTCCATTACGCTAGGTGCAACAACCGTGATATTCAAAAGTGCACATGCAAATGGAGCCATAATGCATGCAAGGTGCAAATGGGGCTATTTGCATGTCATTATGGCTCCATTTGCATGCAGGCCCTATTTGAATGCAGGTGCACCGATCCCCGACGACTTGCGCCTGGTGCCCTGCCAGGCTGCAGCTGTCAGGGACTGATGCCCCCTGCACAGTGCGGCAATGTGCCCCACTGCCCGATCACGGGCATACGTTGAAAATGACATTCGTCCTATATCCCTGGTGGTCCAGTGGACTGCTTGCAGCCCGATCGCAGGCTTCAGTTGCAAAACACATTCGTCCTATATCCCTGGTGGTTCAGTGGACCGCTTGCAGCCCGATCGCGGGCTTCAGTTGCAAAACACATTTGTCCTATATCCCTAGTGGTCCAGTGGACCGCTCGCAGCCCAATCGCGGGCTTCAGTATGTAACGTTATTGTCCAATATCCTCGATGGTCCAGTGGACTCGTCAGCAGTTGATCACGGCAAGGTAAAACAAATCATTCCTATATCCCTGGTGGTCCAGTGACCGCCGCAGTCTGATCGCGGGCTGAAATATGTAAAAATAGCATCCAATATCCCTGGTGGTCCAGCGAACCCCCACCCACCCACTGAGCCCCACCACCCGCCCCTGGTCAGCGGCGGGCAGAGCCCTACCCGCCTGCCGCCCGCCACCCGCCAACTGACACTATAGGAGTTGTATGCCCATTGGTCCACAGCGTGAGCCAATGGGCATGCAGCCCGTACAGCACTACAGTCCAGATACGGTGTCAGTTGGCGGGCGGTGGGGTGGCAGGCAGGTGGGGAGCTGCCACCGCCGCTGACCGGGGTGATATTGGACTTTTTATTTTAACTTCAGCCCGCGATCGGGCTGCAAGCGGTCCACTGGACCACCAGGGATATAGGAATGATTTTATTTTCCTTATGCCCGCGATCGGGCTGCGAGTGGTCCACTGGACCACCAGGGATATGGGAATGATTTTATTTTACTTATGCCCGCGATCGGGCTGCGAGCAGTCCACTGGACCACCAGGGATATGGGAATAATTTTATTTTACTTATGCCCGCGATCGGGCTGCGAGCGGTCCACTGGACCTCCAGGGATATGGGAAAGATTTTATTTTACTTATGCCCGCGATCGGGCTGTGAGAGGTCCACTGGACCACCAGGGATATGGGAATTATTTTATTTTACTTATGCCCGCGATCGGGCTGTGAGCGGGCCACTGGACCACCAAGGATATAGGAATGATTTTATTTTACTTATGCCCGCGATCGGGCTGCGAGTGGTCCACTGGACCACCAGGGATTTTGGAGGATCCTTTTTCTACGTATGCCCGTGATCGGGCATGGGGGGCGCCATCAGGTGCAGCCGGGTTCGGTGGCCACCCAGCCAGGTGGCAGCCGCCGTGGTTATTCTGCAATACGGCAGCTCACCTGTGGTGGCCAGCCGCTGTTCCTTTTTTTTGGCTCACCTGTGTGCAGCGCAAGTAAGCCGCGCGTAGGGCTCACCACATCCCAGGCTGAATATCGGGATGTGCGGAGTATGCACGGGCACGCCTCACCCGCGCCACATACATTACTAATGCGCTCTGGTGCATCGGGATTTGTGCCAGGCACAATCCACATTTGAATATTGCCCCGGGGAGCATCAGTGGGTTGTGCATGGCACTAGGTGTTTTTGATAATGGTAAAAAGTACTAGGTGTCTATTATAGAAATTAAGCTAGTTTTGCTATTTAAAATGCATGTAAATTGTTGTAAACTGAAAAAGTCTAGATGTCATGGTGATTTGCATATATCCCATGATGCATTGCATTATGGACGTATGTATGATGTTGTATTTCTTTGAAACTTTATTTGTTACCAAAACCCTTTGGGGTAACTGCTCTTTCAGTGATTCTGCATTGAGGTTCTTTATTTATAGCTTGTTTTGTTTTTCTTCTTTTTGGGCCCCCACTATGTTAACAAATGAGGCCTGCATAAGAGTTATGGCTACAGCTCTGCTGATGACTTGGGATCAGAGATCAGTGTCAGCAGGTGCATACAAAAGACATTTGTAGTCTGTTGCTGCAAACTGATGTACTGAAGAAAAAATATGCCATTGCAGGAGGTTATTTCTTGTGTTTGAATACATGTCACGCAGAGATTATATGTTAAACCTGAACTACAGTGTCTGGTTCATCTGTTATCCCACAACTCCTCCACAGTTATGAGAGAGCTTTATACCGTGGAGCAGCTTTCTCTAGGGGATTAAGGTCTGATACCTCATTTGAACTTTGATGGCGAAAGTGGGTTATGTACCCTATCCTGCAAGATCCCCTTTTCATTCCATGATGTACTTGCATAGAGAATTTATGAGCTGTAGGAAACTGCAAGAAAACACTATTGGAGTATTGAATGCTGCCCAAGCAGAATTCCTGCTAGATTTGAGATTTGAGAGCTCCAGGGTTGTACTGCATGCCCTCCTGATGTCTGTATTTCAACACTTTCACTCTTGACAACAGATTTATTGCAACCAGATGGTATTCTTATTTCTTCATGTACCGAATCCTTGTATAATTGATTCTATTGTACATAAGATATGTCTCACATGTATTGTGATATGGATATCTTTGAGAAAAAAAAAACTAATAAAAATTAAAGTTCAAAAAACCAAAAACGAGTACAGCCCAAGCCAAACCAATCAGACGGCATAATATAAGTAATGACACAGCGAGCGGGCACAGCCAAAGTTGGCGGGCACTCTGTCTCAATGCCGTAGCTTAGTAAATAAGATACCAGACCTCACTGCCTTAATGGCAGAGGCTAACCTTGACTGGGTTGCTGTAACGGAGACGTGGTTCAATGAAAACCATTCCTGGGATGTTGCTGTCCCTGGATACACTCTGTTCAGGACAGACTGCAAAGGGAAGAAAGGAGAAGGTGTGGCCATCTGCGTGAGGGACGGAATTAAGGCCATGGAGGTACAGATGACACACACTGAGACTGAAGCCCTATGGGTCACTCTTGGAGCTAGGGAAAGTCCTCCATCCAAGTGGGGGTGATCTGCAGATCCCCATCTCAGCAGATAGAGACAAAGAGATACTGGGAACCATTCTAACAATGGCCAATAAAGGTGACTTGTTGCTCGTCAGAGACTTCAACAACGTGAACGTTTTTGGATTTGGAAGCTGAAAAGTTTAAAATCGCAAGGTTTAAATAACGTATTGGATTTAAGACATATCTATAACTTGTTTTTTTGATTGTCATCTTTGGTTAGGATTTAAAACATTAATCGTTTACTGTATGATTTAAAATTGTGAGTCTGATTCCTAATTTTGATGTTTATTCTTGTCCTTTAGAATGGAAATAAATATAGATGTGAAAAATGGACCTTTCTGGAAGAAAGAATATTATGAAATGGAACAAAGGACAGAATCAACATATGGACCTTATATTCAATTATTCCTGCAATAATGGACATGTTAATAAAAGTTCTTTATCTGGGTGTTTATGCATAAATGATATCAACATAAAATCTTAATATTTATTGATTTACATGGGATGCAGGTACAAGTAAAAAGAAATAACAGTAGATGTAATTTATATGTGTAAAAATTAAAGGTTGGATGTTTTGTAAACTTTTTTTGATGCATAGGGAAAGTTGCATATTTATATACTATTTTGATTCTAAAGTGAATAGCAACCTTCATTAAATAAAATGATGACTGCTTATGCTTAATGAAAAATATTTGGATTCTATTTTCTTGTATATTGATGCTCACCAGATGATTTTGTTTTTTCTTTGAAACGATCAATATATATTTTTTCTTTTTATAGAGTATTAATGTTAGAAATGTGGGGGGTTTTATGTATCCGGTAAGCATCAAGTCACGAGTTTATATATATTGCATTTAGGCTATTTGGATGATGTAACAAACAAGTTTTATAGGATCCATGTATCTTTTTCTAAGTTAAAACATGTTTAAAAGATTGTTAAAAGCAGGATAATTATCGCATATTTATATTAAGTTGAAATAAGATCTGCACAATATTGGGAACTGTTATAAGATTTGATTTGTGTAATGAAAATTATAATGTTATTAATTAAGGAAAGCTGTTGGAATATGTCGTTGGTTGTAATTTGTAGCACATGCACTTTTGGGTATTTATAGATGTCAGGGGCTTGGAGACTGCAACCCTCAGTGAAGCCATTCTGGCGGAGCACAGGGGTATAGAGGTGGCAGGTGCACTGAGACTGGGGTAGGTGTGTGCTAATATTTGTCTGACTAAATCCACTTTAACTTGTCTTTTTGTCTTCAACAGTAGAGACGACAAGCATATTTGTATAAAGCACTTTATTGCAAATGTTTTAATTGCAAATTGCAAAAAAACAGAAAAATAAAAATATTGTTATATTTTTTTCATATTTTTGGTGCTTGCATGGATTTACTCGCATCACTACCCATTATTTGCTCACCATGTTTTTGTGGAAAAATAGAGACTTCAATCTGCCTGACACAGATTGGTCCTCCTTCACGGCTTCATCAGATAGGAGCACGGAATTCCTCATGGCCCTGAAAGAGGCAGAACTAAAACAATTGGTGCACTTACCCATCAGAGAAAATGCAGTCCTGGACCTTGTACTATCAAACAATACCAGGATCACAGACGTCATGGTAAGAATCAGTTTGGGGTCAAGCAACCGTAGGTCAGTCTGGCTCACAGCCAAAAGATCAGAAGACACAAGTCATACAAAACTGAAAATCCTAGACTTCAGGAAGGCTGACTGTCAAAATGAAAACATGCATTAGGAACAATCCCAAAGTTGTAGCAGGGGGAGGAGAGACGTAGAGGTAAGCTGGAAAGCCATAAAGGGCATCAATCAATCTGGCCACAGCAGAATGCACAAAACAGATAATTAAATCTAAATGGAGGAAAAACCCTCTATGGTTTACTAAAGAAGTAGCTTTCAGTATAAGGGGAAAAAAAAAGCGCTTTCAAGAAGTACAAAGAAACAAAGAAGAACAGCGACATGGAGGAATACAGAGCAAGGCTCAAGGAAGTGGGAAGGCAATTAGGATAGCCAAAGCTCAAACGGAAGGGAAAAATAGCAAAAGGAGGTAAGAAGGGGAGGAAGACCTTTTACAGATATGTAAGGGAGACATAGTACAATTGGGAACTAGAGAGGGGCAGAACATTGAGACTGACGGACAGAAGGCAGAGGTTCTAAACAAATACTTCTGCTCAGTCTTCACAAAAGAGGATCAGGGAAGAGGACCAGTACTAAAGAGGGAAGGACACTGCAGCAGTGAAGCTGACACAAATCCCTTCACAACAGAAAGGGTCCTAAAAGAAGACCGACAAAGCAATGGGACCTGATGGTATCCACCCAAGAATACTAAAAGAAGTCTGAGAAGAGCTTTCCACCCTATTAGCGGACCTCTTCAACAAGTTGCTGGAGAGTGGCACAGTACTGAATGACTGGAAAAAAGCTGCAGTGGTACAGCTGCACAAAAGTGGGAGCAAGGAAGACTCTGGAAACTACCGTCCAGTCAGCCTCTCCTCAGTGGTGGGGAAAATCATGGAAACTTAACTGAAAGAAATAATAGTACAGCATCTAGAAGCAACTGGCCAACTTGACCCAAAGAAACATGGCTTCACATTAGGGAGGTCAAGTCAGATAAACGTGACTGAGTTCTTTGATTGGGTGACCAGAACATTGGACCAGTGGGGCGCAGTAGACGTGTATCTGGACTTCAGTAAGGCGTTTGACTCCATTCCACGTAGGACGCTAATAAACAAGTTGGAACACACAGGAGCGGGACATAAAGTAGTCAGCTGGATTAGGAATTGTCTCCAAGGGAGAACCCAGAGGGTGTTGGTAAACAGCACTCTGTCAATGGAAGGTGGGGTAACCAGCAGAGTACCCCAGGGATCAGTGCTGGGGCCAATTCTATTTAACCCTTAGAAGACTGTGGACGTATATATATGTCCAGAATCTATATATGTTCACACATATTCAGTTCTCAAAATTAACATATTCATCAGTGACATCACAGAGGGTTTGCAGGGAAAGGTATGCCTGTTCCCAGACAACACCAAGTTCTGCAACAGAGTAGACACACAAGAGGAGGTCAAAGGAAAGGTCTCTGATCTAAAAAAGCTGGAAGAATGGTCAAAACAGTGACAGTTGAAATTCAACACCACGAAATGTAAAGTTATGCACCTGGGGAGAAAGAACCTAGGCAGGAAACATACCCTAGAAGGAAAACAGCTGACAGAAACTAAGGTAGAAAGTGATCTAGGAATACTCATGTCTGATTATTTAAAGACAGCCAGGCAATGCAACAAGGCAGCACAACAAGCTAGCAGCATCCTTGGCTGCATAGGCAGGGGTATCACAAGTAGGAAAAGCAAAGTGATAATCCCGCTGTACAGGTCCTTGGTGAGGCCTCACCTGGAGTATTGCATCCAGTTCTGGAGACTGCACCCCAAGAGGGACAAAGATCACCTGGAAACCATGCAGAGGAGCCCTACGATGAGGATACATGAAGTGCACAAAGAACCTTACGAATCAAGACTAAACCATCTTAAGATGTACTCACTGTAAAGAAGAAGGGACAGAGGGGATATGAAAGAGACATTTAAATACCTCAAAGGAATCAGCTCATTACAAACACAAGATTTCTTCAGAGAAAACTCAATTACACAAACAAGGGGGCACAGCATGCTGCTGAAGGGAGGTAGTTTCAAAACAAACAGGACGACATTTTTCTTCTCAGAAATGGTGGTGGAGCCCTGTAACAGTCTGCCCCCAGAGGTCATGGCAGCAAAAACAGTGAGGGAGTTCAAGCTAGCATGGGATCGGCATTGCAGAAACCTAAGATAGTAAAGAAACTAGGAGGACGGTAGCCTACATGGGCAGACTAGATGGATCGCAAGGTCCCCTTCTGCTGGCACTTTCTTATGTTCTTATAATGGGCGAGAAATACTCAAAAATATGGTATACTGTATAAGCTAAAGTGGGTCTAAATATAACATTTTTCAAAATCTGGCCCAGTGTGGTCAAGAGTTCTTTAACTGTTACAGTTTATTATATAATATTACCAAAAAACAACACTAACCGGCTCGGTGGCACTGAGGGTTGAGGTGCTGGATGCCTCACTTCGTGCCACGCTGGAGACACGGGTTCGGGAATGGACTCGGGTCGCATGGGGGTTGGCAGGGTGAGGAAAGATCGAGCGTCCGCTGACAGCTCTGCTTCCTTGGGGGAGGGGGGGGACAATGCGGCATGCCAGTGGTGACTGGGTGTAGGCATGGTGCACTGCCCAAAATGGGAGGGCCCACATCCAGATCGCTAGATCAAGGGCGAGGCTGGAGATAGTCGACCACGCCATTGCATGTTCATGGGGTCCTGGGGCATAAACTGAGCAAAGACAGAGCTGACAGGCTCCATGATGGCCAGCTGCGCCCATGTTGCCTCTTGGCTGTCTGGATGTTTGCTTCTGGGGGTAGGGGGAGACCGGCGCCCCTCACCACTGACCCTGTCATGGGAGGCAACCCATGGGGGATGGCCGGGGGGATGGGTGTGGGGAAAGCCAGCCCAGAGAGATAAGTCCCCTCCAAGGGTGGTTGCCTTGCAGCTGGAGGATCATTTAACCAACCACAATATCTATGACCCTCTCCAGTCTGGCTTCAGGAAAAGGCACAGCACTGAGACAGCCCTGGTGCGGGTACTAAATGACCTTCTGATGGTGAGAGATCAGAGAGCCCTTTCCATCTTGGTTCTCCTTGATCTCTCAGCAGAGGGGGGTGGTCTTCATTTGGTTTTGATCATTCCTCGAGGGCAGATCCCAGAGAGTGGTGTCGGGGATTCACTCCTTGGCCCCTCACTGGCTGCCCTGTGGGGTTCCACAGGGCTCGGTGCTGTCCCCCATGTTATTTGTGGTGTATATGCTCCCATTAGGGGACCTGCCCCAAACATGCCGCCCCTGCCCTCAGGGGCCATATAGAGGACTGGGGTGGCTGACCAGCCATGGTGCTATGGGTGCACTGGGACTGCCTACCAGCAAGCACACACCACAGGCACAAGGGATCCAGTGGCAGACCAGGTCCAGGTACTCCACTGCATGCCCACCTGTGTGTCCCAGACAGGCCCTGTGTGCTGGGGGTGGGGCCGTGGAAGAAAGACATGTGGTGGCCATGAATATGGCCACCGAGCTTCTTTCTGCAGGTGTGTAGCTTCGCGGACAGGATACATGCCTTTGGCACAGACATTCCGGGCCGTTAGTGAATAGGCTCCAATGTCCACTACATTACATAAACAAAGTGAAAATATTTAGCCTGGAATGTACGTGTGTTTCTTTTGTCCCCTGTTGTTCAAAACATTTTGTGAACAACTTTAACTCAACATTCGCATAATTTGTAAAAAAAAACTGTCATAATACTCAAAAGTGTCAACATTTTTTTAAATTATACATTTATAATAACTGGCTATGGCCAATATCAACTCGTTTTCTTGCTCCTTAAAAAGTTGTATCAACTCGCAGGTTGATACGAAAAAAGTCATATCAACCTGCGAGTTGATACGACTTCCACATGCTCACGGCGAGAATCATTGAAAAATCAGCTGAAAGGCAGCATGAGACAGTTTCGTAACGGGAAAAAAAACACAGACAGTTCGTTAACTGTGAAAGCACAAGTTATTTTTAGTTTTAAAAAACGTAGCTAACTAAAGAATAAAACATAAAATCAGGTAAAAGTTGTAAGTTTTCTACTGCTAATCTTGTAGGTTTATTAATGTTTAGCAGTGTAATGAACTGTGACCTTTCCCTTCTATTTAAAAAATCCCGATACTTCTGCTAGATGAAACCTAGAAACGAAGATAAACAAGGTACCGAATTTAAATGTTATACAATTCTATTCAAGTGTCGCTTAGAAGGCTATGTCCTGAAGTAATAAACGCTGCATTTGAAGTTATGTGTAAGTGTGTGTTTTGTTGTACTGATGCGATGGGTTTTAGCACCATAGGCGGATAGTAATCATAACCTGGTATTATATAAATAAAACATATGAAAGGTGGTTAACATGATGAGTTTTTTACACCCTTGATGTGTGATACTAAAAGAAAACTCGAGCTAGTGCTCTCAGTTTTTTATTATCACACATCTTGGGTGTGTAAAAAAAACTCCATATCAACCACCTGCATATGCATTATTCTATATTTATTGAAGGTATTCCATGCAAGAATACATGAAACAGGCAAATGCATACAACCTAAACATTTAGCAAACAATATAATTTTGCACAAACAATCACGAAACAAGTTAATCTAAACTTGCAACATACTTCTTCAACTAAGTGTTTTGATTCAATTTTATGAAACTAAAAAGGAGTCCAAACTTTTGTAAAAAGATCAGGTTTATTTAATAATTGATAGCTGATCCTTTCATTATTATCTGTTGAATCCACCTAATCAAACAACCCTCTCAAAACAGGTTAAAAAGGCGTTCTCAATTTTTTTTTTAAATCAATCCTTTAAAAGTTAAGGCTGCTGGTAGCAGCCCATATTGATGAACTTTATCGACCAAAGCTAAACCTGACACATATAAGATAAAAACTAAATGCAAGAAGGGGAGTTCTGATCAAGTATCATTTGGCAAATGTCATGTTATTTCTTTCCAGGTCTAATGATTTCTTGGACAAGACTAGTACATTTATTTCAGTGGCACTAGCCACCATGTGGTGATAAGCCAGCAAGCTAAATAAGACCCACTGTCCAGTTATATCTGTTTCTCCGATTTTTTTTTGTTTTGTCCAATGCTCCCTTGGCCCTTGCCCCTTCCCCCCAGCTCTAGCCATACCCAACCCCATCACCTCACCTTCTCCTGGAGCTTGCCTTACCCCATGTCACCCCCCGTGGTTTGCCCCTCATGGTGGAGCCTTGGGAATGAGGCCAGGTCCCTTGGATACACAATATCTAGCCAGCTGGAGAGTGCCCAGGTCAGTAAGTGCAGGGCCTGTGGATACAGTGAGGCCACCATGCTGCATGGGAGGGTATTTCACTTTTCACCCATTCTGTCCCTGCGACACAGGCAGCTCTGGTGTGCATGCACGCAGACATGCGTAGTGTGGCACTGGCCTGCATCTCCACTCACCGGAGCCGCTCTGCTGCACTGTCACCTGTGGCAGTATAGCAGTGGAGCTGGCGGCCCACCCTTCCTGGAGGGGAGAGGGCATCCTCTGGGATGCTCAAGCCTCCTCCCCCTGTGGCCCTTGATGACCCACATGCAACAAAGAATGCAGGTTGCTGGCATCATGAGTGATAGCACTACCACGGTGCTGATGGCCCAGCTGCTTCTTCGACTTTATTCAACTTGTTCTCTCAAGTAACCAGAAATCCAAGAGTAACAACTCTGTTTCTTTCCCCTCTCTTGCTCTTGGTCTTCATTCCTTAGCTCTTCCTTTTCTTTCTTAGAAACAAACAGAAAGAAGGGTAAAATGAGTTGCCTTTGGACTAAAATAACTATCTCTCTGTTATATTAGTTTGATACAGTACAGACAACTTAATGAGGGACGCTGTGACAGGAGGGGAAGGCGCGGCTGGAGTCTGGAGCGGTGGCATGTTTTTGTGTGTGCATGCCTCCGTGGGCTCCTTCACACGCCCAAGGAGGCATACTCTTTTAGGCAGAGGTTGAAAGAGTATCTATTTACTGAGTGCAAGTGTAAATGTTTTGAATGATGATGTTGAGACACATTCGTAAGTATTGTTTTGTGTATATTTCTTTTTTGTTCATATTTTGTAAGATGTATGTTTTTTTATATTGCACTCATTGTTATTTGTGCACTGATCGCCCATGAAAATGGGTCATTTTTGGCCCATGGTTCTATCAGCATAGATAAAACAAGCAAACAAACAAACCCTCAGGAAGTGGGATAGCAATGGAGAAGCTATAAAAAACCCCATAGGTTAGGACCTCCAGGATCACTGGTCACCCCGACCCCCGCCATGGCTGCCGCAGGCATACTGTGGTGCAGAACCATGCCTTGGGACAGCCCCACCACAAGGAGTGATCTTGTGGAGTTGATGTCCTGTGGTTGGGGTGTGCTCGAACACAGACAATCTAGGGATGAAGCCATGGCCAGGGAGATACAAAGAAAATTTAAAACTGAATAAATGTGTTTATTTCTGACTTCATTGGATTCATGCTCACTTCATTGTTAGTGTCCTCAGACATGGTTAAAACAGATTTTACAGCTAATTTTATAAAAAATTATTTTTAACTTTGTTTATCTCCAACCCCTGGGGAACTCCTTAAAGCGACCTCGGGTCTCCCAGCCTCTACCTCCCGCCATGACCCCCCCCCTCGTGTCGCCAAGCACCACCTCCGGGTCTGAACCCTCTGGAGGTAGGGCTGCCCTATCCACCCAGGGCGCTCTATTTTATAGGGCAAAGTGCCCAGCACACACGTGCCTGCCAGGAGAGAGAGGAGATGGCCCGGAGTTGGGAGTGTGGGCTGTGAAGGTCGAGGCGCCTTCATCTATCCCCAGGATTGGGGTGTTTCTTTCTTTTTCCCATTCCCCCCCCCCGGAGCTCGGCCAGCGAGGCAATGTAGTGCCGTAGCTCTGCCCACTCCTAGCATATGCCGCGCTGCTCAGTCAGCGAACCCCCAGCCACCGCCAGAGAGTCGCTCCATGAGCTCTTCTCCCACCCTCTCCCCGGGAAGGAGGCAGTCCTCCAGATGCTCGATCTCTTCCCCCTGCCTACCCCGGCGACTCCCTGCCTATTCCCCGAACTCCTGGCCGGGTGGGCACTCAGGTATGGTAACCAGCACCTCAACCTCAGCGCCACTGGCCTAATTTTATAATTAATGACTTATGTCATTAAAGATGGCTGCCACTCAGAGTTTTTAAAAATCTTCTCCATTGAGGATACATGTTGAATGTACATGTTAGATTCATACTGTAGATATATTAGAATGGCACTACCATATGTTTCTGATGCTAAACAGCACAGCACTGCACCAAGATATTTATTTTTTTCATGGTGGGCATGGCACAGGAGTGGAGACTTTTAAAAATGTCAAAATCCAGCTGGCCCGGTGGTGCTGAGGACTGAGGTGCTGGATGCCACACCTCACATCATGCCGGCAACCCGGGGTTGGGAGCGATCTCGGGTTGCTGATGGTCAGCAGGGAAGGGAGAGGATTGAGCATCCGATGGACTGCTCTCCTTTCCTGGGGAGGGGAGGGTTGTCATCCCGCTCCTTGGCTGCCCCCTAGTGAAGGCCGGAGTGCAGTGTTGGAGGATCTGAGACACAGAAGAGCGGAGACGTGATGTGCACATGCCTCCACACAAGCACGTTCATGCCGCGAGGGGAAGGGGGATGCACGGGGAGAAAAACAGAAACCTACAGGAAAAAATGCAATATGGGAACAAAAAAAAAAGAAAAAAAATTCAAAAGTCCATATCTTGGTTCAGGAATGAAAGAAAACAGGATATCTTGATATTTTGGCCAGATAAACATTACTGCTGAAAAACAAAAAACGAAATGGTCACTAACAAATACTGCTGTAACCCCCCTGCAAATGGGGGTTCCCAAAAGACTTCCAGGAGCTTGCTTGAATGCTCCAAGCCTGAATGGTGTTTGGCATTTAAGCCATTTATCAGTGAGTGTTTTTAGAGCCTCTGGTACTGTCTCTTTAAGAGCTGTCTGCTTGCAGACATAATTAGTTTGTATGGGGGGACTGTGTGCTTCTCTGAGTACCACTCGAGCTGCTGCCAATTCACTTCATTTTTGCAGTCACTAGGAGTGCAAAGGGAACCTATCTGAAAGATGTAACTGTTTGCCAGAAATTATTTAGAGTAATAATGAAATTACAGTTTGTCTAACCTGCTTTCTTTGCAGTCAGAACTGTGTCTGCTAGTTCCCCATTCTAGTTTTGAACTGCTGAACTGGACCAATCAGTGTGGGGTAAGCTAGCTCTAAAATGGTGCCTTGGACGAATCAGAACTTGGACTACAATCTGAGCCAGCCACAAGAGGATTGTATGGGCAGTGACTCTGGGAGATGTAGTTTAGACTTCAGTGCCTTTTGGACCAACAGCAGCAGTCTATTGTGAGTGACAGCCAATCCAGTCAAGAACTGGGAGGAACTCAAAGAAGTGCCCAGTTTTGTTGGTTGGAGTTTCAGTTGAGCTTTGGCAGTGAAGAAGGAAGGAGCCCTGTGCTTTTCAGTGTGCAGTTTTAGTCAAAACGTGTGTAAGGCCCAGAGTTCCGGTCTGCAGCTTGTGTAACAGCTTGTTAGGACTGAATCTGTCCTGTGAAAAGAATCAAAGGATCTCTGAAGAGTAGAAACCAGGCTCACCCTGTAGAAGACTGGAGGAATTGTGAAAATTGCACTCGGTCTGTCAGGAACTGAATCTGCCTGTGTGTTCTCCCGGTATTGTGCAGTAATTAATACGGGATACAGATGCAGCCTGCCTGGTATAGTGTGCTTTTTATATGGATGTGTGAAGAGGTTTGTACCTCAAGTGAGCCCTGCTGACATTGAAGGACCCTATCTTATTTGGAGGTCGTGAGTACTAATTCAGGGTCGCTTCCCTGTTGAATTGCCACATTAAATCCAAATGGAATTACTGTACTGCTGACTGTTTAATTCTCCTTTTCTCTGTGTGAAAGGGCCCTACCAGCTGCCACGGTTTGGACTAGCCACTAGGGCTTGGGTACCCAAGGGACAGTAACTGATAAGGGATAGGCCTGTGCACAGAGCCATAGGTAGATTATTAGAGTGATAAGCTAATTAACCTGATTTCCCCTGTCCTTGTTATATCCCCTAAATAATCAGAGCTGCTTGTTTCAGCAAAGTTATACTGCCTGAGGTATTTGTCTATGTTAAAGTACTGTACTGTGATTGTTGCACTGTATCTCATTTCACAGGAGGTCCCAGTGCCGAACCAGTCCTGGGGGTAAGTGTATACTGTGAAGGTAATTCTGATATATTGTGTGGGCCACTAGTGGGAAGAAAGTGGGGTTGCAGTGTCCCAGAGGGCTGTGACCAAGTTAGTTTAACTATTGCAAACCCTGACCTCTGGGTGGAGGCACCCGCCATTGGATCCAGGCCCCTCAACCTGTTAGTGGCAAATCAGGCAGGGGTAGTAGCCCTTGGGATAGCGCCATCTAGGGGTTACACTGCTGCCTTAATAGGAAAAGTTACACAGTTCTTATCATTATAGTTAGTGTTTTTTTTTTCCTTTTATTAAATGTTATTGTGTGTAAATCATGTGTATTTATGTATTAGAGATGAACACATGTTGCACTGAGTAATTTTCTTTGATTCAATAAAAGCTTATCAGTAGACTAACCCATCTTTTTAAGTTTCTCCGGAGTGTAACAAAAAGGGTGTAAAATTCTGAAGTGGGAGAACCTTGCGTGACCCTCCCTAGTACATGAAAAGGCATTTTCTCATATTTTAGACCACATCTCTTTAGAGATGTTTAAATTAAATTCCTGTTCCCATTTTTGTTTTGCTGCAAGAGTCAGTGATGATTCCCCTTCTGAAAGAATTTTGTAGATGAAACTTGCACATTTTCTGAGGTGAGCTACTTTTTAAAACTGCTCTCCATTTTGACTGGCCCCGAGTTTACATTCTGTTTATAGAATCTTGTTTGAGAGAGTCTCTCTTAACTGAAGAAAATAGTAAAAGTGAAACCTTGGAATATGAAATTTCTCCCTTAATTCATTGAACTAAAGTAGCCTATTATCTTGTGTATTAAGAATGTCCCCAACCCCCCCCTGGTATCCCATCAGGACAATGACATTTTTTCAGCAAAGTCCACCAAAGCGACGAATCTCGCCAGGTCACTGTGGTGGCTCACTGCACAGCGCCGCTCACACTCCGGGTGTTCTGTCCCCATTCCCGATACAGTTCCAACTCAGAGTTGTATATTTAGAGATGGGGGTGCGGGGAGCACCACCCTCTGCATGGGGGGTACGGGGGACAAAGTCCCCCACAGAAAAAGACTGTTTCCCGACGGGAGCATTGCCAACAGTTGGCATTGTTCTTGCCGCTGTCGGGGATGTCCTTGACATCCCTGATGATGTCAAGTGGTGGAACCAACTCCCCTAATACTAGGTGTAGGGTGACCCTCCCTGTTGTCTACGCGTATCAGGGATATTACAGTCACCTGGGAGGGGCCCTATGCCAAGAAAATACTAAGTCCTCTTACTTAACCTCCCGAACACTGGGGTGACCCTTCGGGCATCCCCTGACATGTGGCAGGGCCGGCTAGGCTGCAAATTAATGGGGTTAGCATAACTTGGAGACAAACAGATTGAATGTACAAACAAGAATCATTGTAAACTATAACAGGGTTCTTTATTTTTCTTGAGCACAGATGATGGTGGTATTTCACTAGCTGGCACTATAAGATGGTATTTTCCCTGAACACTTCTGGGTTGAAGACAACTTTGGTTGGCTACTTTTTCAACCTTTTCTTGGTCTTAAGAGGAAGCATATTTACTGCAGGGGCTCCCCAATTCTAAACGTCAGTGAGTACCCAATGGACTTTTGGTAGCCCATTTTCACAGACACTAGCCACTAGGCTAATTCACAGTCTCTTGATATGTGCCTACCAGCCACAATACATCTTCATTTTGGGCAGAACAGCCCAAACCGCACATTTTCTGAGAGAACACCCCTGCTGCTGACTGGAACTGGCATCCCGTCAGGGACTCTTGCTCCCTTCAGGAGGGCGGGCACTGCTGAGTGCCACCCCAAACACTTTACTTTAAATAAAGATTGAATATTACCTCAGATCCTTGGCCCACAGCACTCTCTGACACACTTTTTCTTACAGACAGACCTCTGAACTTTTCCTCACACAGGTTTTTCTCCTTCTGTAGAGGGGCACCACCCTTTTGAGGTCCTTGTTCAATGGCAGCTGCCACAAACGAGCACTTTTTTCAAGAAGCCAGTTACTAAAGAGAAACTTGCAGACCATGGGAGCTGGTACTGTGTGTCAGTGGTACCACCCCACTGCTCTGACTCAGCAGAACCCCTGCCCTCCAGCAGAGAACACTGATTCGTCCTTGTTGAAATTCCAGGGCAGACCAACCGACCCAGTTGTCCAATGGCATAGAAACTGGCATCACCCTAGAGACTGAGAGACTCTCTTAGCAACTGACACCATCTGGCCAAAAGTGCTACATTGCAGAATTAGAATAAGCATACCCTCAGTAAATCTCATACCAAAAACTAGATTTCTCCGTTACTCTATTTTAAAGTTATGGGCTATTTTGTAACCCTGATTTACATACCTGTTCAGAAAAGCTTGTTTCAGTGAAGAGCTGCTGGTGATGTCATCTAGGGGATTCACAGTCTAGTACTCCCTGTCAGCAAGCTTATAGGACCTGTTTCTCTAAAGTTGTAAAGATCATGTGCAATGGTTTTCACAAGTAAAACAGGCAGCACCAGTCAGTAAACATTGCTTTACAAACTGTGTGTGTTTCAGGGTTTGTAACAAAGCTGACAATATTTTGATTGGGTGCATTTTTGCTGTGGTCCTTTTTTCCAGGGTTGCTGGATGCTGGGTCATAGCACACTGTTCTGAGGTTTGCAGACTGAATACGTTTCTGATGTGGTGAAAGGCTGAGATCATTCACACCTACAATTCAGTTGAGGTGAGTTCTAAGAATAGCACTTTAAAACAATTATTCCATCTTCTTGTAAATGGGAGTAGTTGAGGTAATGCTGTTTTGAAACCTTAGAAGGAGTTTCTAATATAGCGAACACAATTTTTTCTCCCTGTCAGGCTGTTGTGACCTACATTCGGGCTCATCTATGTTCTACTCTAAATTACAATGATCAGTTTACCAGAGCTAACACTTCCACCCCTACTAGGAATTAACACTTATAAGGCCCGTATTAAAACATATTATAAAGCAGACACTGACAAACAGCAATGATGTTACCAATATTACAATACTAGCAGCAACACAAATTCTTAATAGCTGATCCTGATTCTGCAATATTGTATAACTGAAAAAACTGTAACCTTTAGCTGCCGTTCTATGACTATATGTATTAAGTGTTTTATTTTTTCTGATGTGGAGCCTTTGTAAATGAGTCCCTGTCTCAAAGGTTGCAATCCTAAAAATAACAGGCACAGTGGAGCAGCACTCCAAATGGCTTCAACAGCCTGGAGGCATGCTGACTAAGCATCCAGCAAACCTGGGGAAATGGACCACGCTGAAAAGGCAATTAATGAATACAATTTTGTCAACTTTGTTACAAAACCTGAAACACATATAATTTTTATAGCAATGTTTTGTGCATGGTGCTGCCTGTTTTACTTTTGATGACTATTTCACATGATCTTTAAAACTTTGGAGAAGCAGGTCCTTCAGGTTTGTTGACAGGGAATTCTAAACTGTGAGTCCCCTGGCCTAGATGACATCAGCAGCAGCTCTTCACTGAAACAGGCTGTTTTGAACAGGTAGAAATCAGGGTTACAACACGGCTAATAACTTTAAAATGAAGTAACGCAGAAATCTAGTTGTTGGTAGGAGTTTTACTGGGGGTATGTTTTTTGGATTCTGCAATGTAGCACTTCTGGCATCAGTGGCTCTTAAAGCTGTATTTCTATACCAGATATCACTTTCTGTGCTTTCCTGTTTTTTTGGAGGTGAAGAAACTTATCACCTGTTCTCTAAGGTAAACCTTGGGGGTCTCCCATAGACAGGACTGGGATACATCCCCTATGTCATTGTGATTTTGGAAATCAGACATTTCTGCCTGTATCCATTCACAGAATTCTCTGTCATGGATCAGCGAGGTACTAAACCTCCATCTGAATGTTGTTCCCCCTCCTTTAGTTAGAGTAAGACACACACTAATGGCAGCATGATCAGAGATCACTATGCTGAGGATATCAGCAGAAGAAACCAAACTCATAAGCAGGGGAGATAGAAGACAATAATCAAGTCTGCTGCTGGAGCCATGTCTGTTGGATAGGAGGGTATAGTCTTTACTCTTAGGAGGAGAAATGCGCCAAGAGTCAGCCAATCCAAAGTTCTCCTGGATTTTAAACAGAGCTGTCCTAGCAGGAGTAGGGGCTAAGATTGTTATTAACCTGGGAGAAGACCTGTCCAAAGTGGAGTCCAGGACCTCACTGAAGTCACCTCCGCGCACTATTTCACAGCCAGATATGTCATTACGGTGGGATACTACCAAACTGAAAAATGTCTTTTGATCTGTATTAAGGGCATAACTATTACAAAGTGCAAGGAGGCGCCTTTAAGGAGACCTGTGAGGATCTGAAACCTACCCTCCATATCTGAAAGATGATTATGTTTGACAAACAAAGTTCCTTTTCTTATTAAGATAGCTGTACACATTTTTTTTTAATTAAATGAACTATACTCCGCTTGTTCAACCAGTCTCCTTTTTAACTTCTCCACCTCTGTGGGCAATAAATGGTTTTCTTGGAAGAAATCTATATCTGCTTTCTGTTTGTAAAAGTAAGTCAAGACTTGTTTCCTTATAATAGGTGACCCTAAACCCTGAACATTCAATAAAAGTAACTTAAAGAGCTAGTGTAGCCAAAGCAGGCAGACAGGAAAAATAACATAAATTTTAAAAAGTAGTCAGTTGTAACTTTTCATTTCTGAAGTATTTTTCTTTTTCCTTTTGCTCATCAGAAAGTCTTCTATGTGATAATATTGTGCTAGATGTGTGGAAACGGCTCTTAGCCTGGCAGCTAGCATGTCTAACTCTATCGCCCCTCACTGCATCATCAGCATTGTGATCTCACCGACAGTGACATCACAGGTGACTGACCTGGCAGCCACTGAGTGGCTGTTCCTAAGCAACAGTGATGTCACAGTCAGTGACGTCACAATGCTGTTGATGTAGTGGGGGGGCAATACATCTAGATATGTCAGCTGCCAGGCAGAGTGCTGCTCCGCACATCTCACCTATGAACATCAAGTAAAGAATCTTCTAATTAAACAAAGGGAAAAGAAAAAGTACCTCAGATATAACAGGTAATAATAACATACTAAAATGCCAGCTGAATAGGCCTAACAGTCTTTCGTGTCTGCTCGTTTGGTCAGCCCCCACCCTGGGAGCTGACCTTGCTGCCCCCCTCTCCCTCTCTGGCTTCTCCTTTCCCAGTCCTGGATATTCTCGCTGCACTGGTTTTTGTTTCCAGAACCCTTCCCCTGTACCTGTCCCACCCCCCTCTTGAACCCCTCCACCATCTCTGCCTCCACCAGCCCTCTGGGCAGCGCATTCCATGGCTCCACCACCCTCTCAGTGAAGTAGCACCTCCTCCAGTTTTGAGTCATCCACAAAGAGACTCATCTCACTCCTGATACCCTTCCTTATGTCAGAGATGTAGGTGTTGAACAGGAGGGGCCCAAGAACCGATCCCTGAGGAACTCCACTAATGACCCTCCTTGGGGATGAGACCATCTGGCAAACCATGACCGTCTGGGTCCGGTCCTGGAGCAAATTGCCTATCCATCTGATCATCTGGTTCCCAACCCCCATTTCTCCCAGCTTATCCAACAGGCCCCCGTGAGGAACAGAGTCAAATGCCTTGCTGAAGTCAAGAAAGAGGATGTCCACAGGTCTACCCAGGTCCAAGGCACTCATCACCCAGTCATGGAACTCCACAAGGCTTGTCTGACACAATTTTCCCCAGGATGAATCCATGCTGTCTATCATCCAGGCACCCCAACTTTTCCAGGCCCCCCCAGTCTCTTCTTGACAATGCCCTCCATCACCTTGCCCACCAGCAATGTCAGGCTGACGGGCCTGTAGTTCCCTGCCACCTCCCTTGATCCCCCCCCTTGTGGATAGGCATTATATGCACCACCTTCCAGTCCTAGGGCACCCACCCTGTCCTCAGAGAGATGCTGAAGAGCTCCGCCAGGGATTTTGCCAGGATATCCGCCAGTTCCTTCAGCACTCTGGGATGTAATTTATCCAGCCCTGGTGCTTTTTCCATCTTAAGGGACCTAAGGGCTTCCCTCACTCTCTCTGCCGTGATTTCCACCTACACTACCTTGTCCCCCTGCTTTTCCTTCCCCCAACCTGCCAGTGATGTCCCCCCCCTCCCCAGACCCGCCGACTGGTAAGGGTACCCCCTTCCTCAGTTTCACCATCTCCTTCCATGTATGATGCAACCCCCATTTTCATATGGTGAAAACTGAGGCAAAGTACTCATTTAGCACCAGCCTGCTCCCCCGGGTCTTGTGCCCATCCCTCCCCTGTTTTAATCCAGCTTATCTGCCCTTCACCCTTCATTTATCCCCAATGTATCTAAAGAACCCCTGTTCCTCCTCAATTTCCCTGGCCAGGTTCTGCTCCTTCCTTGCCTTAGCTGCCCTCACCACCCTAGTGGCCCTTCTGGCCATCAGCTCGTACTCCCCTCGGTCCCTTTCACTACTTGAGCACTTGAATTGCCTATAGGCTGCCTTCTTTCCCTTCACCACCTCCTGAACCTCCCTGGTCCACCAGCAGGGTTTTCAGGCCCTACCGCATTTTCGTCTTACTCTTGTGCAGGTGCTGGTAGCATCCTGCACCCCCCTCCTGATGATTTCCCACCTACTGTCAGCGTCCATGTCTGGCCCAGTCCCATCCAAGTGCTCCTTAAGGATCCTTCCCATTTCCTTGAAATCCACCCCCCTGAAGTCAGTTACCTCCATCTTTGTGCAGCCTTCTACCCCCTAGGTTCAGGCAGAACCAGACTGTGGCATGGTCGCTCTCCACCAACGGGTCCCTCACCTCCAGGCCCCCAATCTTGTCACTGTCTGCCAGGACCACATCCAGTATCCACTCCTCCACGGTCAGTTCCCCCACCTGCTGAGTTAGGAACGCGTCCTAAAAGACATCCAACAACCACTGTTCCCTGGCTACCGAGGATGTCATAGTCCCCCAGTCTGTTCCTGGCATGTTTAAGTCCCCCAACACCACTACCCTTCCCCTTCCCAATCTGCAGTGTCTCCCAACATCTGCCACCAGATTCTCTCCATCTCCTCCACCAGCGCAGGGGGTCTATACACCACTCCTATTTTTACTCTCTTGCCCCCTCTTGTTATCAAGGTGACCCAAATCGCCTCCACAGTTCCCTCCACCTCCTCCATTCTGCCTATGGCAATGCAGTTTTTGACTATTATTGCTACTCCTCCTCTCCTTCCTTCCCCCCTGTCCTTCCTGAACATGGTGTAACCCTCCAGGTTCGGGTCCCAGTCATGCCCTGTGGTCGCCCAGGTCTCAGTGACCGCTGCCACATCCACCTGTCCCTCAGTTAGCATTGCCTGGAGCTCAGGCATTTTATTGTCCAAGCTCCTGGCATTTAGCAGGACTACCTTCCACCCTTTCCCTATACTTCCATTTCCCCTGCTCGTGTTCCTGTGGGAATTCTGTCCTCCCCTCGTCCGCACCTTACCAGTCAGCCTTTTCCTGCATTCCTCCAGCTCCCCTGGGGGTAAGACAGAGTCCCTCCTTTATCGGACCCCACTTGACAGCCTTTTCTCCTATCCTTCCCCCTTTCATAAGTTTAAACCCCACTTTTCACCAATGAACCCCTCTATTTTCAACTTAAGGATTTCCTTCCCCTCTGAATTGAGATTATCCTCCCAGGTCTCCCCCCAATCCCCCATCAACCCATACCCTCTGGCCCCACACCACTCCCTGAGCCACTGGTTTATCAACCTAATCTTCCTCTTGTGTTCCCCACTAGCCTTTGGTACCAGCAGGATTTCTGAGAAGGAAATTGTGCATCCTAAATCATAACAAACCCTGGCAAGCTCCCTGAACCTTGCCTGTATCTCTAGATCACTATTTCCCTCAATGTCATTGGTACCCAGGTGGACCAGTGTGTCCGGGGGAGCCTCCACAATCCTTTGCCAGCTGATATACCTCATGCTTGGCCCTGTGCACCGTTAGTCCAGGGAAGCATTTTGTCTAACCGGGCAGGCTTCTCCCTCCCTATCCCATTTGATCCCCCTGATCATGGAATCACCCAACAGAAGCACTCTGGCAGCCCCTTTTCCTCCATTCCCCCCCTTCCATGTCCCTCATCCTTTCTACCGGCCCTTCCCCCCAGCCGGCTCCTTGCTCCTCCCCTTATCTGGGTGCCACCTGCCATCCCCTCCTTATTTACCCTGGCCATCCCCTCCCCTCTGATCCTAAGCCTCTCGTCCTCCTGAGTATCCTTCTGTACCTCGCTACCCCCACCATTACTGCTCGCGACTGGTTCTTCCCCCCGATCTGCTAAACGAGCCTTGCTTGTCATGCTCCCCTGGCCTAAACCCTCAGCTCCCTTTACTGTATCCTCCTTGTACTTCTGGTCCCTCTCCTTGTCCTTTCCTCCCAACTGGTCCTTCTCCTTGTGCTTTCCCCTCTCTACCCCCCTCCTCCTCCTCCTGCTCTGCTCTGATCCCCTGCTCCCCCGTTTTCCCACATGGCTGCTTTTAAAATCTAACATTAGTTTTAGGCAGTCCACTAGCTCTTTAAATGGTTTAGATACAGTGAGGTAAGTTCCTGTATCCCATCTAACTACAAATCTCTTAATAAACTTCTAAGTACAGTAGCGTCCAAAATGTTTGTGGTAAAAGTAAAAACTCTAATAAGAGAGACTACCTGAATGGAGCAGTAGAACTGGTAAGGAGAAACGAAAAGAACAAGCTTACTAACCTTTGCAAACTGTGTGAGAGGCCTTTCGGCACCATGCAGTTCTGCTTAAAGTTGGACCAGCATAACATTCTGTGGTGATTTGCATATGCAGCCCATGATGCTTTGCATTGTGGGGGCATGTGTGATTTTGTATTTTCTTGAAGCTTACTAAATAATAACTATTGTAAAACAAACATTTGAAATAGGTTTAAATTAACACTACTGAAATCTAATTTTGCTACCAATGAGATATACTAATTCATAGGGGGAAAGTGTCAGGAGTGGGAACAAGGTAAAAATATACAGAATTACAGAATTTAAAGGTAGAGTTGCTTTAGAACCTGCCGCACAGCATCTGCCCCCCCCCCCGCGTCATGTGTTACTTGAATTCAGAATGTTTTAAGGTTAGTTCCAGCTTAATTATCATCCTTAAGTTTGCTGTGAATTCACAATATTTGGGATTTAGGCATATGAGACATATTTACACATGTCTTTTTCCGATCACAGAATGAAATTGCTTTTGGAATATTATGTTTGCTCCTAGTCTGATGAAGGAACAATTGTTGGTTTCTGAAACATTACAAATAAAGAATTGAAGGAGCTAGAAAGAGGCTACTGCAATATGAAAATCAAGCAAGAACTATTTACAAAGTGAATTAGATGGTTTGTTCTTTGTTTGGGTTGAGTGAGAAAATATTTTGACTTTTGCAATACTTTCCATTTTTCCTCACTCCCCATTATCCCATTTCTTAATACTTTATTTTTAATCATTATATCATATTCTCTGATACAGATACATCCTTGGTTCAAAGGCATAGCAATGGAAATAGGTATAAATACATAGTAAATCAGGATAAGTTTCTTCTCTCCCAGTGTTACAACATATGGGGGGAAACGCAACTGAATTTCAGTTGAAATAAAAAAGTTTAGCAAAGGCATTTACAGCCATGACCATGGACTATATACTAAATGTGATAATGCCCAAAAAGTCCCGGGGTACTAGACCCAAATAAGTCATCCAGTGACTTATATCAAAGTCCATGTATTAAGATACGGTAATAATAATAGAAAATGAGGCAAACCATCAAGTCTGTATCCACACATAGGAAAACAAACATTACTTTTGAATGAACAGGATTAAAAATCACCAGAACAAACAAACAGATAGATATCAACCATCAACTACTGTTGGAAAGACCAACAAGTACAGAACAAGCTGTAGTACTAACAGAGTGTAGGACCTTGAGACAGTTCTTTTACAGCTATATATCAGCCCTCTTCGGTCTCTTCTGGCGCTGCATCACCCCGCATAAAGTCCTCCTTACTCTTACGCAGCCTTTTCATTATCCCATTTCTTGCTGATTATTTTGAAAATATAAAAGGAACCCTGGGACACACGAGTTGGAATTTTTTTTAAATCATGCATGAGGAATTGCATTTATAAAAAACATTAAACACATTTTGCATTTATTTTACACATGGGTCCATTGTATAATCACAATAAGGCACTCCAGGGTGTGAGTTATTGGGGATTTACCCACTTCTTGTGTGGTTAAGTCACTCGGCTGCGCCTCGTGACACATCACACAAGGCGTGGGTAAACCCCCAATAACCCACATCCCGCTGTGCCTTATTGCTTAATTGAACCACCACAGCTCCCTGAAGTTCTTAAGTGTGGCATTCAAATAACTGTTCAGTGTACAGGGAGATGTACCCTGTGGCTCATATCTGGTCTGACTCCATTACATAGATATGGTATGCTTGGGAAATAATGTCATCAATATCATAATGCATGCTGTAATGCTGTAACTACAAACCGGCAAAAGAGTATCCATTGATAAGGGAAGTACAGTTATAAGCGAATAATAGCAAGTGTGAAGAACATAGGTCAGGATGACACAATGCAATAGATTGCAAAAAACAATAAAGTGTGCTGTTATCTAGGATTTGAGAGTTAATATTGGTGTAACTCATGTTGCAAGGATAACATATGGCAGTAGTGGCATACAAAGGTAAACCCAGGATCGTACAAATGCATACCGATCCCCTTCAGCAGTGTTAATAACCGCCCTGCACCTTATACATACAATCCCTGGTGAACGAGAGAGAGATATAAATATGCAAAGATAAATCAAAGATAGTGCAAACAGATTCACAGGCAGCATAAGGCATTAATAACTGAAACTGTGACTGGTAATATTGAAATCTGGGTGACCTTTGAAATATTTGGTACACTCTGATGCAGAAAAAAAGCAGTATCTTACTGGGAGAGATAAAGCCTTCCTCTCATGAGCCAAAGCAAACATGAGTATGGAGTTATTACCTCTCTGTAGTCCAAATAATGTCCGCCACTTTGGAAGGCGCAGAAACAATGCAAATCACTGTCCAAGGCAGTCTAGCAGTGGCAACAGTGAACATCCATGAAGTGAAGATGCCGACAACTTCAAGTTGATCGACTCGGAACATAAATAAACGGTTAAAGAAAAGCATTCTATAAGGACAGATTTCAGCATATTAAAGGGAAAAGAAACAAATAAGCTAATTAAAATGGAGATTGTCCATGCAAAGGTTGAGATCCAACTACAGGCTTAACTGGAAGAGGATGTGCACTCTTCCCAGCATGCCATGCAAACCAAGAGGGGTTATATGATTTATGAGGTTAATATGCAGGTATATTAGTTTCTATAGTCTGTAGGTCATTCAGAAGGTAGCCATCCAGGGATGGGCTGACACGCATGTCCCAGCTGAAGAGCTTTCTTTATTGTGACCTTTGTCACCTTTCTTAGGGATGAACCCGGGCTGTAGCAGGCAATGAGTCAGGTAGGTCCTCGTGGCTGACTTACACTTACTACTAATGGTGGAGAACATTGCAGTTTTAGGTGTAACTTTATTTTTAACCACTGAGGAATACAGATGGGTGGGTGGAGGAGGTGCTGTGCAGTGGCAAACATGGCAGACACAAACCTTTTAGGCTCCACTGGTCGTCAGCTTTAAAAGTTTTTTTTTTTCCTACTTGGAGGGTTTTGTTCAGAGCTCTAGCAATATGTTTCCTAATTTAAAATGCTGCTGGCTTAAAATGGGCCCAAAATGGAAGCACAAATCGCAACCCCAAGGTTTGAACACTTATCTCCTTCCACCATTTGGGTCTTGAGCTGAAGCAAGACCGACTATTTCAGTAGACTCCAGGGCCTTGGACCTCCTGACCACACAGATCATAGTGATGCTTCAGAAGCTTCAGGAGACTGGCAATGAGACCAACCGGTGACTTGCTCCGATGAAGGCTAGGTTTGGGGAAATTGATGCCTGCATACAAACTAACACTACCTGTATCTCTGAGCTGTCTCAATAGACTGAGCACCAACAGGAGCATAATATATTGTTTGTGAGGGACCTCCATTTCTTATGGGCCAAAGTTGAAGCCCTTGAAGATGTTCAGTGCCAGGACAATGTTTGAGTGGTATGTTTTCCTCCCTGCTTTGCCGGTCAAAAGGATCTACTGTCAGCCATACATAGGTTGATTTTTACTGACCTAAGATTGTTGCCTGATGATTCTGGCATTTCTATCCAGAAGGCCTTTGTGATTCCAATGAGGTCTCGTCAGCGTGGGTCAGAGGATCAGCGATCCCGTACACCGATCATTACATTCTCCAGTTCGGAAGCATGAATTTCTTTGCTGCAAGCTGCAAAGGCACGGGGAGAAACTGTTTGGGAGGGAGGCAGATTGGCATTCTTTCCTGACATCTCCCAAACACAGACAAAAAAGAAAACTCCCCAAGTAGTTAAAAAGGATCTGTTGCAACATGGCATACAAGTTCAGTTGTGTCCAGCGAGACTTCAGGTACGACACAAAAACAAAACTCATATTTTCACAGATCCAGATTCTGTATCTACATTTGATGCCAAATTAATTGCACCAGAAGTTGACAGACCTCAGGCGGAGAGGTACCAAGGCTAATCTTTTTAGCCAGCCGGCCATTGAGTGGGAGCCAGTGTATGTTGGTGTACAGCTCACAGGTGTGTGTAAGCTTGTGTGCACCTAAGGTTAGCCGGCAGGCTTTATTTAAGGCAGTTTTTAAGTGCCGGAGTGCGGTATCAGTAGCGGAGGCATATATGGGCAGACCGTAGTCCACAAGGGAGCCCACAGAGCTGTGAACAGCTATTTTAAGGTCTTCAGGGGTAAGACTCTGCTTGTGGTGGTACAGCAGCCCTATACATTTGTTGATTGCTTTGACTATGTTGTCAGTATGAAGGGTATAGGACAATGAGTTGTCCAAGGTAATATCCAGGTATTTAAAGTGTTGTACAAGTTCAAGACAGGCCCCATCAACATTACAAATTGATAGTGGGTGGTGATGATGCTAATTTAAGGGGCTGGAGAACAGCATAGTTTTTGTCTTTTTGTAATTCATAATCAACTTATGATCCTTGAACCATTTCTCAAGACAGTTGAAATCACTTTGAAGTTCGTGTTCCAGAACAACAGGATCAGAGCCATAGGTAAAAATGACTGCATCATTAGCATAGAGGAGGAGGATGTGGAACTGACTGGCTTGAGGGAGGTTGTTCAGGAATAAACTGAATAAGAGGGGGACCAGAATAAACCTCTGGAGAACACCTGAGCTGACAGGTTTGCTGTCTGAGAGAGTAGAGCTTGGTCAGGAGGACATGATTAACCATATCGAATGCCTTTGTTAGGTCGATGAAGATAGCCCCGGCAAGTTGTCCATGATCAAGCAATTTGTGGATAGAGCCCACGAATTCCAGAAGAGCTGTGGTGGTGCTATGCCCAGCTCTAAAGCCATGTTGCTCTGGACAGAGGACTTTGTACTTGTCAGGGTATTCGACAAGTTGGTCCACAACTATTCGTTCTAGTGCCTTCGAGAGCAGTGGTAGCAAAGAGATAGGTCTATAGTTCTCTGTCAAGGCCTGATCCCCATTCTTATGAACAGGGGTGACTACTGCAGCTTTCCATTTTTGACGGAATACTGCGAGGCAGAAGGATAGATTGAGGATGTAGGTGAGAGGAGACAGGATTTCTTCAAGTGTGAGTGAAATTAGTTTTGGGTCAAGGGTGTCTCCACTGTATCTTCCCTTACCAAGAACCTTCTTAAGATATTTCCTGGCCTCACCAATTGAAATAGTCTTGAACCGAAAAAGGGGATGCACAGGGGTCTGTGGGCATGCAACAGGGGTGCAAGAAAGGAAGAAGTCAGAGGGGAGGACGTGGCTGAGGTCCGTGAAAGCAAGATTGAAGGTGTCAGCTATGGCTTTCAGGTCAAGGATGGGTGACCCATCAAACGCTGATCATGGTAGGTTAGGTTCCCTGCCAGTAACCTCTTTAAGGTTAGCCCAGAATTTTCGACCATTGTTTCAGTTCTTGGCCAGGGCTTCCTTGTAGTATAGATTTTTGGCTGTGCGGATGGTTTTGGTGCAGTAATTCCTTGCTTGCTCGTATATCAAGGTGTTAGACTGCTTTCCTGAGGCTCTAGCTAGGTGCCAGAGATGATCCCTCTGCTTCATAATTTTAAGGACATCAGGGCACATCCAGGGACTGAGATGACCCTTCATTTTATGCTTTTTAAAGGGGGCATGGGTGTTGCAGATAGTATTGAAAAGGAAGATGAATTGGTCCAGTGCTATATCCAAGTCAGATGCGCCAAACACCGCTGACCAGTTAGTGTTAAGGAGATCAGCTTTGAGGCATCAGCATGACCAGGCAAGAGGACTCTGTTTGTAACTGTTCTTGGGGGGGGGGGTTAATATAATTATTGGACCAAGTGAACATGACTGGGGAGTGGTCGCTGATATTGTCTAGGAGGACAGAGGCGTGGGAGGTGTGCTCAGGTCAGTTAGTGAGTACCCAATCAAGCAGGGTGCTCATGCCTGTTCGGTAATTTGTTCGAGTGGGGGCTTCAATAAGTTGTGTGAAATGGACAGCCTGGATAGCGTCTTTGAAGTGGGTAGCTTCAGGGGCAAGCCAGATTAATACTGAAGTCCCCCAGCAGTATAACCTTGGAGCTTAAAGTTAGGCTATTTAGGCAATCGATGACAGCTTGGAGACCTTGAGAAGAGTCCTTTGGGAGGATGTAAACAGATAGTAGTGTTAGAGACTTGTTATCGGCCCCGAGTAGGACCTTAACGGCAAGGGCCTAAGCAGGGCACCCGAGGCTAGGCAGATTTTGGACTATGCCCTGAAGGCCGTCCCTGAGGTAGAGTGCACAGCCACCACCTCTTTTGGACAAGCGATCATGCCTAAAGATCCTGTAGCCCGGAAGGCTGATGGCCTCATCTGGTACCCTGGGAGTGAGCCAATTCTCAACAATAGACAGCACATCGGGATTGCGGAGTGCAACCCAGGCCTGGAGGTTATCAAATTTTGCTGCTAGACTGCGGATATTTAGTGAAGCAAAGGTAAATGTGCCAGTTCTCGGTGCACACTTCCCATAGTTGTGAGGGGGCCAGGGTTAGGGTGGATGTCACCAGAAAGAAGCAGCAGCAGAAAGGCCAGTCTAAACAAGTACTTTTGAGGTGTTTGAGGTTGACATCACGATGTTTCCTAGGGCAGTTTCTTACAGAATTCTTATTCACTAGCAGGATCAGGTTGAGAAGGGATATGGGAGGCGGAGGTGATGCTCTGGCCTGCTGGGACCAGGACCAGGCGTGCCATGAAGCATCAGGCGGCCTGCATGCAAGGGGCATGTCAGAGTCAAACACTGGTGTAATGGTGCAATAGGCATTGTCTTGGGCGTTTCCCAGGCTGAGGGGGGCTATCATCACAGGTCCTGCGCATAACAGCACTGCAAGAACAAAGAGTGAGGGCAGGAGTGTAGCGAGTGGCACTAGTTTAGTTGACAAAGGCATTCTTAGTTAGGGAAGGGGTGAAGCCGAAAACTGTGCCAGGAAAGGAGGTAGTTTAGATGTAGATATATAGGGGAGGAGGCTGGGCTATAAGAGGATCAGAGTGAGAGAGAGAAATAACACCTGGTGCAGGCTGGAATAGCGAGGGAGCAGAGAGACAGATGTCTTGACCAGAATGTGTTTAGCAGAAAGGAGGCCTGCTTACCAAGGCTATGCGGAGTTGTGGCACACAGCAGGGGAGGGAGACTAGAGGAGGGAGATCCAAACGGGCAGCAAGGTGGGAGTGGCTGAGTGGTAGGTGTGGGGAAGAGGTGTATTTAATAGCAGTCGTGGTTATAGAGAGAAAATTCTAAACAGAGGGAACTTTAAAACTTAGAGCAGAAAGAGTCCCAGTGATCTGTGCTGGAGCCCGCTGGACAGCCAAGGAGAGCTGTATTAAACTAGCAGCTAATGGCAGGGGTCCTGAATCGGAAGCAGTCCAATCAGCGCTCGGCTGAAAAAAGAAGCAGCCAATCCAGCGAAAAGCCATAAAGTCAGTGTGTCCCAGAGATGTACCTTAAGTGGAGCTGGGAATTGATGCCCCGAGGGCGGGCAGGAGAGGCACGGACGTCGGCCTTGATTTTCAGCATGGCCCTGGCTGCAGAGATGTAGCCCAATTCACAGGCAGGTTGCTGTGGGGTGAAGAGAGTGAAGGTCAGCAGGGTAAAATCCAAATTCGGAAGGAGTGGCACAGAAGAAAAGTAAGGCTGAGGGTTGGGGGTGTCAGAGGTATTGGGTCACTGACAGGGGAGGGGGTGAGCTGAAAGTACTGGCACCTCAGTAGTTAGATGCAATGGAGGAAAACAAAGAAGGAAGCAACAGATTCTGCCGAAGAGCAAATCGGCCGACAAAATTAGCAGGACAAAGCGCAGGTCGGGGGTACTGTGAGCGTTAGAAAGGCAGAGTGAGAGTGCTGATAATCAAATCAGCTTTATTTTTATAGCGCCTTTCAAAGCCAAGGCACTGAACATAAAAACAGATACATCAAATATAAATAAGGTTAAATAAGCATTCAAAACAGAACATCATATCATCCATAACTAGGGAAGGCTAGATCAAATAAACATGTCTTTAATTCAATTTTGATAGAGTGCAGGGACCCTGGCTACCTCGAATCACTGAGCACAGGGTTAAGGAGTGGGCAGTAGGTTTGGGGCTTAGGGTTGGGGGACAAGAGACAGCAGAGGATACAGTGTAGGTAGGGAGGTAAAGGAGAAGAAACAAGGAGGGAAATGCAGCTTAAAGTATGCAGTACAACACGTACAGGCTAAATGAATGCAGTTAAACAGGTTTAGCTAAATTACAACTATAAGTTGCAGGCTAGAGAGACATTCCAACACACATTTCCATTCTGGCAGTAATTCCAGCTACTAGGGGTATTCAACCACACATTCCGCTTAACACAGTTTTGCTATACTAGTGGGAAATTCAGTTTCCAGTAACTGTGAAAAACAAAACAATTAGAAATAGAGAGAAAATTCAAAACAGAGAGAAATTCAGAACTTAAATTCATAATAAATCAGCCCTCCTTACTCCAAGAGGAACCAACAGAATGGGTACACGCTCCAGAGGGACGCCAACCTCCAAGGCATAAGGGGTGACTTCTGCGCTGTGTGCCATGTGCCCTCCTCTGTTAGAGGTACTGCACCATAAGGTCATGCCCAAAGAGGCTATCCCTTCAACTGCCCCTGGTAGAGGATATTCCAGTCATCTGGGCCCTCACACCTTGCCAGTCTCATGGTGAACCACCTGCGGAGATGCATGATTCCTCCCACCCCCCTTTGTGCAGACCTTGAGACTACCCCACTGTCACGTATGACATGGCTGCGACATCCTACCACTACCCTGCCCTGAAAACTCTGTTTACCTCACTGGAGAAGGTGAAGACCAAAAAACCTCATAGGGAAAAAAATAGGAAAATTCCTTTTCGATCCCTAAGGCAATCTCCTATAGTGGGACTGCGAATTCCCTATACCCTGTCATTCCACTATCCTGCTATTACGAGGGGGGAGCTGGGTAGGTATTCTAGCCAGAGGAGAGAAGCAAAGGGAATCAGCACAACTGTGTGTCCACTTATGTGTCCCTTGCTCCTCCCCTCTAACCACAAGCCCTCTGCCCCAGGGAACTTCTACCTGCCTACCCGATTCCACCCCTGGTGGGCATCTACCTATCTAAAAAGCCTACCTGCCAACTCAGATGTCAAAAGGGGCAGTGGCCTCAGGCAAAACCCTGTCTGCATTAATCCTTCACAGACTCTCTAATTATAAAATATTGTACCCCCAACTTTTGAAACACAGTTCTGATCTCAGTATATGCTTTCCTCTTTTCTACAACTTCCAAGGAGAAATCTTGAAAACTGTGGATGCAGTCATTGTCCCATGTTAGAAAATGTCTCTCCCTAGCAGCTTTCAGGATCTCCTCCTTTATATTAAGGCTTAGCAATCTGGCTACCATGGGCCAGGGGCACTGATCTGGTCTTGGTTCTATGTGATTATAGCAGTTCGGGAACAGCGATTCTGGAATCTCAAAGCAATTTCAGCGTTAACACTAACAGCGACTTTTTTTTTTGGTGGGGGGCTTCGTCCCCCACACTGCCTTAGTTAAATAACCAACTTTGAGGTTGTTGCACCTTGGGGAGGGGGTAACACTTACATCTCCATTTCATCCTTGCTGAAATTGACTCGCAGACTTGTGCACTCGCCATTTTGGAAACGCCAAAATTACATGCCACCCCTGGTCTCGGGTTGAGAGCTTAAGTCCTATGTGCCCTTTCAATTTCTAAGGGCCTGAACCACTGGTAGTTTAATATGGACGGTGTGAAGTGCTGAAGGAATCCCTGTATATCTTTCCCTTCACCCCTCCAGAACCCCAACAATTTGTAACTTGTTGCACCAACTCCTGTTTTAAGGTCATCCACCTTGAAAACAAGTTTATCCAAATCTTTATTTTGAGCCACTGAAGAATCGTCAAGTCTGGTTGAAGATTCTTCTAAAAAGCTAGTCTCTCCTCAAATGAATCTAACCTGTAATTTATTCGTGAAGTTTTTTTTTTTTTTCCCCTTCAGCTGGATTACCTTTCAGCTCTCCCACATCATTTCTTATTTTGGTCAGCACATCTTAGAGACATAGACAATGATGGCTGAAAGACCGTTGGGCCATCCAGTCTGCCCATAAAACTCTAACAAACCCGGGACCTATTCTCCATGCAGGGTTTTAACCCACACTAGTCACCACCATGCTCCCCACCCTACTGCTAGCACCCTGAGCAACCACTAAGCCCATCACTCTGTCCTAGCCACGTTTGAAACCATTGATAGTTTTGGCACTCACTACATCAGCTGGCAGATTGTTCCTCGGCTCCACCACCCCTTCTGTAAAATAACACTTTCCCACTTCCCTCTTAACCACCACCACCGCCATCAGTTTCCACTTGTGCCCCCCTGTTCTTTATCCACTACTTATGCTAAATAGTTCCTCATGGTTTACTTTGTTCATTCCTTTCAGGAACTTGAAGGTCTGTATCATGTCTCCCCTCTCTCATCTGGCCTGCAGCGAGTACGTGTTCAGTGCCTTGAACCAGTCCTCGTAAGATCTGCCTTGCTGGCCCTGAATCATTTTGGTCACCCTACATTGCACTGTCTCCAGCCTATCCTTATCTTTCCTTAGGTGAGGACTCCAGAACATGGCACAATACTCCAGGTGGGGCCTCACCAGTGATCTACAGAGAGGTAGTAATACTTCCTTCCTTCTACTGTCAATACCCCTTCCTGTACACCCCAGCACTCTGTTTGCCGTACTATAGGCCTTGTTACACTGGTTAGATTGTTTTAGAGAGTCACTTATGATGGCCGCTTGATCTCTTTCCTTAGCGGTCATCCTTTACTCCCCTATCCAGTACTCTGTCCTGAGGTTCTTGTTCCCTGTGTGCATTACCTTGCATTTTTTGGCATTGAGTTTCAACTGGAAAACCTCTGACCACCTCTCTAGCTGTTGCAAGTTTCTTTGCATCTCCCTAACCCCCTTCTTGTTGTTTACCCTGCCACAGATCTTCCTTCTCCCATGTTGGTGATTTGACACTGTTAACCACAACCCTTTGCTGTCTCCCTTCCAACCAGTTTCTTACCCACCTAACTGTGCCCTTCACTGCACTCAGATGGTCTAGCTTCTTCAGCATCCTTCTATGAGGCACTGAGTCAAACGTCTTGCTGAAATTTGAGTAAATTCATAGCATGGCCCTTATCCTTCACCCTTGTTACCCAGTTAAAGAATACTATCAGTTTGATCTGACAAGCCCTCCCTTCCAGGAACCCCTGCTGTTTACTATCCTGGAATTCACTCCTCTCCAGGTAGTCCACAAGGTCCTCTTTGACTAGTGTCTCCATCAGTTTACCCACAATTGAGGTAAGACTGACAGGTCTGTAGTTACCCAGTTGCTCCTTGTCCCCGCCTCCCCTTATGGAGCGGGACTACAGCCACTACCCTCCAGTCTTTTGAAACTATCCCTCTGAAATTAGCTACTGAGTTGCCCTGCCAGGGATTCAGTTAGTTCTGTTGCCAATTCCTTGAGCACCCTTGGATGCATCCCATCTGGCCCTGGGGCCTTAGCTATCTTTAGGGCTGCTAGCCCTTTATGAACCCTTTCACTGGTAAACACTTGCTGCCTCATCTCAGGGAGCCCCCTTTCAGCTGCCTTAATGACATTCCCTTGTGAATACAGAGCACAAGTATTTTTTATCTTCAGCCCTTTAATGAGAGTCATGTCCAAACTACTGGATGAGGTTTCTGTTGACGTATTCTTGATGCCCCACTGTGACTGTTAGCCACAGCCATTCCTTGTCTGTTGGTTCCCAGCTCCATCATGTACCTTGGACCGCTTATTTAAAAACATTAAAATAGCTCAGAAAATCGTTGAATAGTGGCGGTTTTATTGAATTACATTTCTTGAGAATAAACTAAAATGAAATCAGACTCAGACCCCTGAAACAACTTTTTAAATGTATTCTTTGAAAGATTTCGATCAGCGCAATAGTGCAACGTCCTCAGGCAGCCGCTCTCCAGTGCCAGTGCATGACCCTCAATCAAGTGGTGAACATTTAATAAAAAATGTTTGAGAGTTAACCAGAGAATTGTGATGACTTTAACAAACTGTCCTGAATATTTCCTTCAACTTGTACTGAAATAGGGCTGGCCTGGTGGCTCAGCGGTAGAGCTACAGCTTGTGTGACGCCAGTGACCCAAGTTCGAGAATGTGGCTGAGCTGTTGGAAGGCCAGTCAAGGAGGTAGGACTGAGCATCCCATGGACAGCTCTCCTTCTCCAGGGAGGGAGGGTTGCTGTTTCCACTGCAATACTGCCACCTAGGTGACCACAGATGGTGGTGCAGTCAAGAATGTCTAGCAACGGAGGGAATGACATAAGTCGGGGGACCCGCGTTTGCCGCATTGGTCTCCCCATGTGCATTCTGATGTCACCAGGAGGAATATGGGCACCAGGAACAAAAAACTTGACCCTGGTGCTGGCTTCTGGTGGGACCCCCAGTCGAGGCGGTCCTCGCTGCCACCAACAAAGCTGCCCAACAATGTGCGTGACTAGAGGTATAGCCCGCTGCCCCCTACACCTGCCCAGATGGTAAACCAAGGCTCTGTGGAGGCAGCTGTGGTGGGTCAGGCGGGAACCCCAGGCTGGCCCAGTGGCTCCTAACCAGAGGACTGACCCAGAGAATCGGGGACATAAAATATAAATTAAAAAAAAATGTGTACTGAAATAGTCACAAACAACTTTAACTGTCAATTCTTGATGCTTTTTAAAAATGTCTGTAAATGATTGGTTAAGTTGTGTATGTGCATGCGTGCTTGTGTGTGTGTGTGTATTATAGTGGTGCGGTAGTGCCACTACAGTTAGGGTTAAGTAGGGTGTTCAGTGTTAAACACTTAACTTTGCACATTAATATATTTGGCTCCATTTGACAAAATGAGCTGAAATGCTGCATGTGTTGTCCAGGTGGCAAGGTCTTGATTTGTGGAAATGTTTGTGACAGCAGCTTGTGCAATTTCTGAGATCCGCATATGTCACTTTTCTTAAAAGGCAACATTTTTTTTCTATACTTAAACATGTTTTTTTTTTTTTTTGCTGTTGCCTACAGCCTACATGGAATGGAATTTTTTCTCCAAACTTATAGGGGACATGTGTCCTAAGGCATTGCCTTGGACAGGGCTGGTGAAAAAATATTAAATGGTTCCAGAGGCTTTAAGGTTTAGTGTGTTCTATTCTGAGCATGCGCAGTAGGGTTTTTGAGACAACATTCTGGTGCGAAATGAAAAATTGGATGTCACGGGACTGTTTTTTTGTTTCTTACCACTTGCTTCTCGCAGGAGGAAGCATTTCTTGTGCGGTGAGACCGCCTTCTTGTTGCTTTTTCCCCACCAAAAAACAAGTGAAGAAAATACATGGCATTTAAAAAAAAAACAAAAAAACACCAGAACTTAGCTAAATGCACCCCCAAATAATCATGGCAGTAAGTGCAGCAAACCAACACAGAGGTGTCGATAGGGAGAAGGGCAGGGGTAAATGGAGAAAGTGACAAAGGCAAGAAGGACAGGGTTGGGGGAAAAGGGAGTAAGGCCATCAGGAAATGGAGGGTAATGAGTACCAATGCCCGTAGTCTAGGCAACAAGCTCCCTGAGCTGATGGCCTTAATGGAAGAGGGATGCCTGGATATCGTAGCTGTCACAGAAACATGGTACACAGAGAACCATGACTGGGATGTTAACATACCAGGGTACATAACCTACAGGAGAGACAGGCAGGGGAGAAGAGGGGGAGGAGTAGCTCTCTATGTAAAGGAAGGGATAAAAGCAACTGAACAATAGAGTAAACAGGGAGGAGAGGAGTCACTGTGGGTCACCTTGGAGTCTGGAAAGGGCACCACAATCCGCACAGGGGTTGTGTACAGACCCCCATGTCAGGGGGAAGAAATGGACAAGGATATGATAGAAGGCATTCTTAGAATGCAGAGAAAGGGAGATACTGTTGATGGGAGACCTGAATATGCCAGATGTTAACTGGAGCACATTTGCTGCAGCCACATCCAAGAGCAGGGCCATTCTTGATGCCCTACAGGTGGCAGGCATTAGACAGCTAGTTTGGAACCCACTCGTGAGGGAGCAATCTTAGACCTCGTGCTCTCAAAGCAGGGGCAGTGAGAGGATCTCAGATCTAGAAGTGGGTTGCCATCTGGGACAAGTGACCATCAAACAGTGTGGTTCACATTAAACTCAACTACAGAGTCCAAGCCATACAAAAGGTAGAGGTACTGGACTTTAGGAGGCTGACTTTGGCAAGATGGAGAAATTGCCTCAGAAAAGCACTAGCAAACAGGCTAGAAGGAGGTGTGGAGCAACAATGGGGAATTATCAAAACTGCCATCACAGAGGCAACAAGCCTTTGTGCGAAGCAAATAAACAAATCAAAGCGAAGAAAAGCCACTATGGTTCTCAAAAGAGGTGGCTGTGAAAGTCAGGAAGAAAAAGATAGCATTCCGGAAGTATAAGGAAACACAGAAGGAGCAGGACAGAGAGCTGTACCAGTTAAGGCAGAAGGAAGCAGGGAGGGAAGTCAGAATAGCAAAAGCCCAAACTGAGGAAAAGATAGCCAACTCAGTTAAGAAGGGGGATAAAACCTTTTATAGGTACATCAGCGAGCGTAGAAAGACAAAGGGAGGGAGAGTGAGGCTGAATAGAATGAACGGTGGGTGGGCAGAGGGGGACAGTGAAAGCAGGAATACTGAACGAATATTTCTGCTCAGTATTCACAAAAGAGGAGGGGAAGTGCCTAATCCAATTAACAGAAGCACTCTTTGTTAGGGGTCGATCCCAGTCCTTTCACAGAAGAAAGGGTTCTGCAAGAACTCCTAAACTGAAGGTGGACAAAGCAATGGGTCCTGATGGAATTCACCCCCATAATTCTAAAAGAATTAAGGGAGGAACTAGTGAAACCACTGGCTACTCTTTTAAATAAATCATGGGAGGATGGTGGGTACCGAGGGCTGGAGGAAGGCAGATGGATTCCCTTCACAAAAGTGGGACCAAGACAGAGGTAGGAAACTACAGACCTGTCAGTCTGACCTCTGTGGTAGGGAAAGTGATGGAGTCACTTCTGAAGGAAAGAATAGTTGAGTACCTAGAGGCCAGTGGAGCACAGGACCCAAGGCAGCATGGGTTCACAGCGGGAAGGTCATGTCAGACAAATTTAATAGATTTCTTTGACTGGGTGACCAAAGTAGTAGACCAGGGAGGGGCTGTGGACATGGCCTACCTAGACTTTAGCAAGGCATTTGACACAGTCCCACACAAAAGATTAATAGTCAAATTAACCAGCCTGGGAGTGGGACCCAGGGTGGTAGCCTGGGTAAAACATTGGCTGGACAACAGGACACAGAAAGGTAATTGTAAATGGAGTCCACTCTGAAGAAAGGGGGTTACTAGTGGGTACCGTGGGGTTCAGTATTGGGTCAGTCCTTTTAATGTCTTCATCAGTGACATTGCAGAGGGACTGGAAGGAAAGTATGCCTTTTGCAGATGACACAAAGATCTGCAACAGGGTTGATACACAAGGAGGCGTGGAAAGGATGAAAAGGGACTTGAGCAGAGTTGGAGGAATGGTCAGAAGTATGGCAACTAGGATTCAATGCAAGAAGTGCAAATAATGCACCTGGGAAACAAGAACCCAGGGAAGAATACACAATGGGTGGGAGGTAGTAACAACAACAAAAAGGAAAGGAACCTAGGGTAATCATATCAGATGACCTTAAGGTTAGCAAGCAATGTGAGAAGGCAGTAGGGAAGGCTGGGGTATACTGGGATGTATAGGAGAGGCATCATTAGCAGAAAACAGGAAGTTGTTATCCCTCTGTACAGACAGTTGGTGAGACCCATCTGGAGTACTGTGTCCAGTTCTGGAGACCCCATCTCCGCAAGGACATAGACAGGATAGAGGCAGTCCAGAGGAGGGCAGCTAAAATGGTGCAGGGTCTGCAAGAGAAGCCATATGAGGAGAGACTAAAGGAGCTTAATTTGTATACCCTTGAGGAAAGAAGGGAGAGGGGGACATGATAGAAACTTTTAAGTACCTCAGTGGAATCAACAAAGTCCAAGAGGGTAGCATCTTTCAGAAAAAGAGACTTGCAAGAACAAGGGACACAATTTAAAGATAGAAGGAGGGTGGTTCAGGGGCAATGTGAGGAAGTATTATTTCACAGAGGTAGTGGATGCATGGAACAGCCTTCCTAAGGAGGTTGTGGGGTCTAAAACTGTGGGAGAATTCAAGAATGCATGGGACAGACATAAGGCAATTCTTGTGGGGGGTAGGAAGAAATAGGCTGTTGGTTAACTAGGATCTGCGGCCTATCCTGTAGGTAGGGAAATGGGCAGACTAGATGGGCTTAGCGGTCCTTATCTGCCATCAAAGTCTATGTTTCTATGTTTCACATTTAGTTAGATTCTAACCTTTTCTCGGCACCCAAAATCCTGGGTGCCCAGCTTAGCGAGAAGAGCCCTTGAGACGTGTTCTCTGTATTAGATCAGTGGGACTTCTCAGAAGGGGAAAGAGCTCCGAGTTGTGCCAGGCACAGAGGTCAAGTAAAAACCAAAAACAAACAAAAGTACCCCCAACCCTCTCTCTCCCTCTTGTGTGGCATTTCGAAGTAAAATGTAAATGTGACGGTAAATCCACTGTGCTGGCTTTCCTCAGTTTGTCTATCTGTTCCTTACTCTGCTCCCCGACACTCCCTGACAATCCAGGTTCAGTGACAGTTTTCTATTTAGACTCCTACTGATTTTAAGTTAGCTGGTTCAGTTCAGCAATCAGTTTTAAAATAAATTTTATGTTCAGCCATATCCTGATCTGCCACATTGATCTACCATGCCAAGAGCTGAAAGCAAAAGTCTGGAGTAGCATGGAATCCAGAGAGAGAGAGAAGAGGGAGACAAGGAATTCACAGAAATTGATGATGAGGAGTCGATCAAGCAAGAAGGTGCAGATCATGTAATATAGAAACACAGAATTTGATGGCAGATAAGGACTGCTTGGCCCACCTAGTCTGCCCATTTCCCTACCTGATGGATAAGCTGCAGATTCTAGTTTATCAACGGCTTACTTCCTCCTACCCCCCACAAGAATTGCCTTATGCCTGTCCCATGCATTCATGAATTCTCCCACTGTTCATGACATCACAACCTCCTCAGGAAGGCTGTTCCATGTATCCACAACCCTCTCTGTGAAAAAATACTTTCTAACATTACCTCTGAGCCATCCCCCCTCTATCTTCAAATTGTGCCCCCTTGTTCTTGCACATATCTTCTTCTCAAAGATGCTACCCTCTTGTACTATGTTAATTCCCTTGAGATACTTGAAAGTTTCTATCATGTCCCCCCTCTCCCTCCTTTCCTCAAGGGTATACATATTAATCTGCTTTAGTCTCTCCTCGTATGTCTTCTGGTGCAGACCATGCACCATTTTGGTTGCCCACCTCTGAACAGCCTCCACTCTGTCTATGTCTTTGTGGAGATGGAGTCTCCAGAATTGCACGCAGTACTCCAGATGGGGTCTCACTAACTGTCTGTACAGAGGGATAACAACTTCCTGTTTTCTACTGTGGATGCCTCTCTCTATGCACCCCAGTATCTCCCCAGCCCTCCTTACTGCCTTCTCACATTACTTGCCCACCTTTAGGTCATCTGATATAATCACTCCTAGGTCTCTTTTGATTTTTCTTGTTGTTATTAACTCACCCTCCATTGTGGACTCTTCTGTTTTTTTTCCCCCCAGATGCATTACCTTGCACTTCTTTGCATTGAATCTGAGCTGCCACATATTTGACCATTCCTCCAACCTTGCCAAGTCCCTTTTCATCGTTTCCACCCCACCTTGTGTATCAGCCCTGTTGCAGATCTTCATGTCATCTGCAAAGAGACATACCTTTCCTTCCAGGTGCTATCCAATGTCACTTATAAAGACATTAAAGAGGAATGGTCCCAGTACCGAACCCTGTGGTGTCCCGCTAGTTACCCTCCTTTCTTCACTGTGGACTCCGTTTACTAATACCCTTTGCGTCCTGTTGTCCAGCCAGTTTTTTACCCAAGCTACCACCTTGGGACCCACTCCAAAGCTGGCTAACTTGTATATTAATCTTTTGTGTGAGACTGTATCAAATGCCTTGCTAAAAATCTTGTAGACCATATCCACAGCCCCTCCCTGGTCTACTACTTTGGTCACCCAGTCAAAGAAATCTATTAAGTTTGTCTGACATGACCTTCCTGCTGTGAAACCATACTGCCTTGGGTCCTGTGCCCCACTGGCCTCTAGGTACTCAACAGTTCTTTCCTTCAGAAGTGATTCCATCATTTTCCCTACCACTGAAGTCAAACTAACTGGTCTGTAGTTTCCTGCCTCTGCCCTGCTCCCACTTCTGTGAAGTGGAATCACATTTGCCCTCCTCCAGTCCTCAGGTACCACCCCATCCTCCCATGATTTGTTAAAGAGAGTAATCAGTGGTGTTACTAGTTCTACCCTTTGTTCTTTTAGAATTCTTGAGTGAATCCCTTCAGGCCCCAATGCTTTGTCCACCCTCAGTTTCAAGAGTTCTTTCAAAACCCTTTCTTCTGTGAATGGACTGGTATTGACCCCCCCATTCAGAGATTCTCTCTTGTTTGGTTTAGATACCTCCCCCTCCTCTTCCGTTGTGAATACTGAGCAGAAATTTTCGTTCAGTATCCCTGCTTTTTCACTGCCACCCTCTGCCCACATTCCCTCCCCTTTATTAAGTCTCTGTATCCCTCCCTTGGTCTTTCTTCGTTCCCCAATGTACCTATAAAAGGTTTTATTCCCCTTCTTAACAGAGTTGGCTATCTTTTCCTCAGTTTGTGCCTTTGTTATTCTGACTGCCTTCCCTGCCTCCTTCTGCTTTAATTGATAAAGTTCTTTGTCCTGCTCCTTCTGTGTTTCCTTATATTTCCTGAATGCTATCCTTTTCTCCTTAACCATCCCTGCCACCTCTTTTGAGAACCATAGTAGTTTTTTCCTTCACTTTGTTTTATTGATTTGCTTCACACAAAGGCTTGTTGCCTTGGTGATGGCTGTTTTGATTATTACCCATTGTTCCTCCACCCCTCCTTCTTGCCCGTTTGCTAGTGCCTTTTTGAGGCACTCTTTCATTTTCCCAAAGTCAGCTTTCCTAAAGTCCAATACTTTTGTTTTTGTATGGCTTGACTCTATGGCTTTGTTTATTGTGAACCACACCGTTTGGTGGTCACTTGTTCCCAGAAGGCTACCCACTTCTAAATCTGAGATCCTTTCTCCTTCCTCATTTGACAGTATGAGGGCTAAGATTGCTCCCTCCCGAGTGGGTTCCAGCACTTGCTGTCTGAGGCATGCCCCCTGTAGGGCATCAAGAATGACCCTGCTCTTGGATGTGCCTGCACCAAAGGTGCTCCAGTTAACATCTGGCATATTCAGGTCCCCCATCAACAATATCTCCCCTTTTTCTGCCATTTTAAGGATGCCTTCCATCATTTCCTCATCCATTTCCTCCCCCTGAGATGGGGGTCTGTACACAGCCCCCATGCGGATTGTGGTGCCATTTCCTGTCGCCAGGGTGACCCACAGTGACTTATCAACTTCCCGTTTACTCTTTAGTTCTGTTGCTTTAATCTCTTCCCTTATATAGAGAGCTACTCCTCCTCCTCCTCCTCTTTTACCTACCCTGTCCCTCCTGTAGACTGCATATCCTGGTATGTTGACATCCCAGTCATGGTTCTCTGTGTACCATATTTCAGTGACTGCCACAATATCCAGGCATCCCTCTTCCATCAAGGCCACTAGTTCAGAGAGCTTGTTGCACAGACTGTGGGCATTGGTACTCCTCACCTTCCATTTATTTTTTATGGCCTTGCCCCTTTTAGCCCCATCTCTGTCCTTATTGCCTTTTTCTGCATTTACCCCTGTCCTGCTCCCTAATGACTTCTCTACCTTTGTGTCTACCTCTCTAACTACTGGGTTTTGTGGGGTAGGCTGGGATTTCCCTGCTCCTTTTCAGTGCCTCCCACCTTGGCTAGTTTAAATGATTGCCAATGAAGCATTTAAACCTGTCACCTAGGATCCTGGTTCCCCTCTGGACAGATGCAGACCATTGTGCCAGTATAAGCCTGCATCCCTCCAGGTGGCTCTCCAGTCCTTAATGAAGCCAAAACCCTGAGCTCCACACCAGTTTTTCAACCATTCATTGAATCCCATGGTATGGAATACCCTAGCATCATTCTTGCCATAGACAGGCAGCACCTCTGAGAAGGTTACCGCACATGCTACTTGTCTAAGGCCCCTTCCCAACTCCACAAACTCCTCTTGCACCACTGTGATCCCATTCACAGCCAGGTTATTTGTTCCTAGGTGGACAATGACATCCAGCTCCGTCCCTCGTGCAGCTGCTCCCGTGATCCTGAGGATTCGCTTCCTGTCCCTCCGAGCCGTGGCGACAGGCAGGAACTTTACCTCCCTAGCCCCATTCCCCCCACTTCTACCCCCTAATGATAGGAGTCCCCACCAGGAGTTGCTCTCCTGTGGTCTAGGCCACCTCCTGTTGGTCTCCTTTGTGGAGGTTCCCAGCATCCTCCTTGGTCTCCACTGCAGGTGCCTCCATGGAGGAACCACTCTTTGCCAGAACAGCATATGAATTGTGGAGAGCTGCAACTGGAGGGATGCACCTCTGTTCCACCATCCTCTCCCTCCCTGAACCCACCTTGGTCCAACCGCTCCTCTCTCTTGGCAACCTCTGAGGTAACGGTGCTGGTCCTGGTGGTCCCTGGGTGGGGGAAGAGGTTTAATGAATCCAAGCCAGGTCAGCCTAGAGACTGGCAACCTCCTCCCTCAGACCACAGAGGTGCCTGCAAACAGGGCAGCATTGCAGCCTCCAGAATGTCTCCTGGAACACTGCTGCCCCATAGCCATTGCACTGCACCACTCCCATCTTGACTTATTTTGTGTCCCCTCTCCTGTTGCTTTGTATGCTTACTGTCTCCTCCTTCTATTTATTTTTACACTTACTTTCCTACTGCCTATGTGCCCTTACAACTCTCGCCCTTCCTGTTCTGGGACAGGAACTTCCAGTAGTCTTCAGTAGTCTCCTTCTTCCGTGCTTGAATTCAGACCTCCAGCAGCCAGGGGGGTAGAAATAGTTATTTTTTTAGGTTCCTTCAAGGTTGATGAAACTAATGTGTCTCAGTGATCCTTCCCTTCCTACTGCCAAACAGGAAGCTCCTGTTGTCGGTCAAATCCAGTGGCTATAAAACTAGAACTGGCTTACGGTGGGAAGGAGGGCAATTAATAAAAATTCTGTAGTTCTTTTTTTTTTTTTTACTTAAATGAGACCCCTTTCTTCTAATAAAGTATCTGTTTACTTTATCCAAACAGGTACTGACTCCTGCTGAGATAGAAGTGATTTATCAGTAAATAAAAATCTGTAGTTCTAGAGACTGCTGTTTCTGCTCTGAAACCAAAGTTCTCCTCTGTCAAAAACAGCAGGACGCTGTAATTGGAGACACCTGCTTTTGTACTTCTAAGCCACACACCCCAATTAGATTTATCCTCTGCTCATGACTCAGTAAATTAAGCTGTTACAGCCCTCTTCCTCAAAGAAACACACAGTGACTTTTTTATTTTTTTTTGTACTTAAATGAAACCCCCTTCTTCTAATAAAGTATATGTTTGCTTAATCCAAACTGGTACTGACTCCTGCTGAGATAGAAGTGATTTATCAGTAAAAAATCTGTAGTTTTAGACTGCTGTTTCTTGCTCTGAAACCAAAGTTCTCCTCTGTCAAAAACAGCAGCAGGTGTTGCCATTTTGTGTCTGGTCACAATTCAAAAAGGTCACATAGTTGGGGTTGCTGCTTTCCCACGCCTCCTGGACCCTCCCCAAGCTTCTGGCCCTGGCTGCAACAGGAGCCTGTTGCCAATCCTCCCAAGCCATAGCTGTTCATTCCAGTGTTCCCTGAGAGTACCTCAGGCTGGCTGCGCCAGGCTTAGCTGCTGTGAAGGTGGGGGAGGGGGCACAGTTTAGACTATGACCTGCTATCGCCTGCTGTGAGCCTTGTAGGTGCTGTGCAAGTGTTTGCTGTGGGCCAGCAAACAATGAGGATTGACAGCAGCTACCCAACTGCATTCTTCCCCATCTGAGTTAGGAAAGGACCAAACAAAGGTGAGGGAGGCAATGCCTCCACCTGCCGCAGAAGTTCCAAGTTCAGTAAAGGCAAGCATTATGGTAACCCCCAGCAGCCCATTGGTGCCGCCAGGGATCCTCGATGACCATTTGTTCAAAGGTTCGTAGCAGCCCTGACTTCTGCACTATTTTGTGTGGACCCAACATGTTGATCTGTCCCATTCCTTGGTTCAGTGTAAAACTGACTAGCGCTCCAGGCTCCCCCCTAAACAGGCTCGCCGCTGAAGTGTGTGGAATGTCCATTACCACCACCCACCATCATGGGGCTCAAGAAGGAGGGCTCCTCTTCTGGCCGACCAAAATCTTTTCCCACCAATTCACAGTACCTTTTTCTCAGAACAACATTCTTGACCCATCCTCCACCTCACGGTGGCCAACAGGTTAACAAACTTATACAGTTGCTTCCTGAGCTGCTTCTGCCTCTTGGGATCTTTCAAAAACATTTGGAAGGGCTGCAGCAAGTTGGCATTTCTCACCTTGCTGCCTGATTTGCAGAGAAAATCCAGCACTGATTCTTGGCTGAATTTCTTGAGCCGTCCTATTTCCTGTAAGGGTGAGTTCATCAAGCTAACTTGGAGCCTCTCCGCTTGTTCCTTGTCACGTAAACAGACAGGTTCCAGCTGATCTACCTTTCCCGAAAGCCAGTTATTCTCAGACACTCACTTTCAGCTCCCCCTCCTCCTCCTCTAAAGAGCAACTGCTGGTGTGCTGCTGACTGAAACTGAATGTGACAACAGAGAGTAGACAGGAGAGGTGTAATCCTCACCCAGCACATTCCTGAGGAATGCCATCAGTGCAACATAATTGAAATGTCATGAAACAAGATGCACAGCCACAGCTGGTAGTGCACAGGATGCAGCCACAAAGCTTGGGGCTACCAGCACCAAACTTAACTTTTACACACATGTATTTATGTTTATCTGTCTCTCTATCTATTTTGCCAAGAGGAGAAAGTAAAAGGAACAAGCATTTGTCAATGCCGAATGTTTGCTTACAGGCATTGGCATTGGTAGAGTAGGAGTTACAGAGCTGCATAATAGGAATGGCAGTGAAGTATCGAACTGAAGCCAACCCCACCACCACCCTGCAGAGACTGACAGGCATTGGGGTGTGCCTTTGGATCATCATGCATAACGGCCATGCCATTTCACCACACCCTACCCTGCAGACACCGACAAGTGTCACTGTGCGCCTTGGAGTCTTTGGCCCTTATGTTCACCCCATTCCATCAGGAAATACAGTGAGATGGGTGCTGTATACGAGAATGGGGTGAACTCTGGGTCCGAAGAGTCCAAGGCACACCTTGACGTCTCTCACTGGCTGCAGGGTGTGGGTGGGGGTGGAATGTCATGAGCATTACAGGTGACAATCCCAAGTCACACCCCCGATGCCTGTCAGTCTCTACAGGGTGGGGCGTTATGGTCAGAAACCCTAACTCCTCAGGCGTTCATTGGTATTTTCACTTCAAATTTTCAACATGCTTTTTTTGTGACCCCCACCTCATGAACAGTGGCAATATCAGTTCATTAGCCGAAAGCTGATTTTGCACAGCGACTACTCCATTTGGCACTACAGGTGTGAAAACACATTTTGAACAGGATGTGAAAAATAACAGCTGTACTGTTCATGGGGAGGTGGAAAAAATGGCAATGTTGAAAATCTGCAGTGAAAATATTAAAAAAACTGGTGAAGTCACAAGTGTGCATAGAAACTGTGCAACGCACACCCATAATGTAATTAGTTTGGGGATGTTTTACAGCAGATTGTCAACACAGGCATTTTGGGACCTCTGCTCATGAACAGTGTCACTATGATTTTCTTAATCTGTCCCGAACAGTGATTTCCCACAACTACCACGCATTTCTAGCTGGCAGTGCTAAAACACATTTTCGCCATGGTGTGAAAAAATGACAGCTGTATTGTTCATAAGGAAGTGTGGAAAATGCCAATGGTGAAAATCTGGACTGAAAATATTACAAATTCATGAACTTATGAGGGTGTGTGAGAAACTGTGCAATGCTACGCTCATAACACAGTTATTTTATGGACTTTGTCATCAAATTTTTAACATAGCCATTTTAAGACCTCTGCTCATGAACAATGTCACTGTGATTTTCTTAATCTGTCCCGAACATTGATTTCGTACACCAACTGCACCATTGTGCACTACATGCATGGAAACACATTTTGGGCAAGATGTGAAAAGACAGCTGTACTGCTCATAAGGAGTGCAGTAAAATGCAATGTTGAAAATTTGGAGTGAAAATATTAAAATTCATGAAGTTACGAAATGGTAAGAACGCAATGCACGCACGTCAAATCATTCATTTTGGAATTTTTCACCAAACTTTCAACATAGGGTTTTAGGGCCTACCTCTGAACTGTGACACTGTCATTTGACAATCGGTCCCGAAAGGTGGTTCTGAGTGACCGCTAAATCACCTTTCGGGGCCAATTAATGCCATGACAGTGTCAGAATTCATGAGGAGGAGTCCCAAAAACCCCATGTTGAAAATTTGGTGCTAAAATTCCAAAAAATGCCTGAGATATGCATCAAAGTTGAAAAAACCCTATTTATTACATTATACAGCTTACCGGCATTTCTTCAGTTCACGGTCGGCTTTGAAGAGTGCAGACGTGTTCCCGGTCCACTGAAGACTGTCACGCCAGCCTCCAGAGGTAAGTATGGGGTGAGGTGGGTGGGTGGAGAGGTGGATGCGCTAGAGGGTGGGTGTGGACCATGGGGCAAGACAATCAATGAGGGACCGTTTTTTTCTTTTCAGGTGTTTGTTTTCTTTTTAGGAAGACAACACGGGACTTGTGCCATGCTGGGGTGGGCTCTCAGCATGGCAGCTGGAAGATTTTTTGGGGGGGTCAGTGTAGCCGACAGGGGATGGGGCACCTCCGTCGGCCATACAGACATGTGCCACACTGGGGTGGGCTCCCAGCATGACAACTGGAAGTCTGTTTCTTTTTGGGGGTTAATTGAGCCAACAGGGATTGGGCACCCCGTCGCCATTATCACTTATGCCATGCTGGGGTGGGCTCCCAGTGTGGCACCTAGAACTCCGGGGGGGAGCACAGAGCCAATGGGGGATTGGGCACCCCTGTCAGCCGTACTGTGTGTGGCAGGTGGGGGGAGGGAGCGCTATTCAGAGACACTCAGAGGGTTGGGGAATATTATTACAATACTGATCAGGTGTGCCAACAGACGAAAACTGCGTCTATGTTTTCAGTCTGTTTGGGGTTCTGTTTTCCTGCTTTTGTCAATGCTGCTCCTACCCTGTACTCTGACTCAACATTCCAAGGATGCAATTAGATCTTATTTTGGAAACATTCCAAGGATGTCATTTTAATCACTTGCCTCCTCCTGGAAAGATAGTCCTAAGAAAAGTTCACTTCAAATTGAATTTATGTTCCAGAAAGAGAAAGCAGAAACGTACACAAGCAGGATTGCCGGCAATATGCTAAGCAACACTATTTTATCACTGCTGACTGAAGCGGTCTCTCCCTTTCAGCTGTACGCCACTACATTTTCAACTGCTGTCATAGACGGCTGCAGCATTCATTGGTGAACTGTGGCCATGCCTGCAAACACACTGACTGAATTGGAAGACAGGGTGCCACACCTACAAAAACTCGGATGATGGCACTATGTTTCTTGCACATGCGTGCAAGCAAACATAAAAAGGGAGCATGCAGTACTGACATCTTGTCACATATTACTTTTTTACTTTCTGGTTGCCCTCTGTGACTTAAGGCAAACTAAGGCTGATTTTTGAAGTGGAATGCTGCAGTTAGCTACTTTCGCTAAAGACTGTCACTGAACCTGTACGTGTTCTTTGCAGCATTGGGGAGTCATGAGATGTTTCAGACACAGCACCACAGCATTTTTAACACCTCTTCGTTGCCCAATCATCGTCACATTCAGATACAGTTTCAAAGTTTGGTGGGTCAAGGGTAGGTGAGATAGTCAGAAAACTCCCATCTCCTGTATTTTCCCGATGTCCCTAGTAGCTTTGTAGGCAGCTAGCAGGAGCTATTTCCACTGATTGTAATTCAGAGATATTTCACCCCCTCCCCCCGACTGACTGCACACTGTTTCTGTAATGCATGGTATGTCATTTATTTTAGTTTCTAGTTTGTTTATTTATTTTATTTGGAGAATTGTGCATTGTGAGTTCAGATGCCACTCCTAGTTCAACAAGAGCCAGCAACACACGACTGTTATAATTTATCGTTACAGAAATGTTTTACATTATGTTGCAACACGAATGGTGCCTTTGTTGTCCCATCTGATGTTTGGAATTGGTTCCGTTTAATGTAATGTTGCTCGGCTCTGCAATATCTGGATCTTGGGAAGGTATTTGTGCACATTCTTTTGTGACTTGGATAACCTGCTTTGAACTAGCCTTTTAGAGTACTTTCTCTTGTGTTAAGCTTTATGGGAGAAGAGTTTATCGAAACATTATCACTTCCTCGTTTTGAAACCAGAGTTTGTCATGAGACCAGACATGAGAGCAATGTGCAATATAGGGTGTAGCAGCACAGTAGGACTCTTTGCCAGATTTTTTTTTTTTTTTTTTTTTTTTCCCAACACAGGTCCAGGGGAGTATCTAGCAGTATCATAGAGGTTCTACACCTTTTAGTGAGATGTCTGTGGTGAAAGAACTCACTAATTTGGGGTAGTTTCGAAATTAAAAATGAGTATAGTCCCAGCCCCCCCCCCAATCCACTACTGCTGTTTTCTAATAATGAGTGAAGCTGTGAGGACACCAGCATGGGTCTCAGCTCTGTCAAATACTAATTTTACAATTTTCTGGCTGAGAAAGACGTTTTGAGCTGAAGTTCTTTTCCATATGTGTCCCAGGAAGACTAGCAGGTTGAGTGTCTTGCTTATGGTCACACTGTATGCAAGCGAAGGTTGTGGGAATCAAATTCAGGTCTGCTGGATGTACCAAGCTCACTCGCAGCTTGTTGATTTAACCTCTAGGCTACACTTCTAGGAAAGAAACTATATTGGTCAGCCAGGAGGCAGAGACAGTGGAGGGGTTCAAGAGGGGGTGGGACAGGTACAGGGGAAGGGTTCTGGAAGCAAAATCCAATGCAGCAAGAATATCCAGAACTGGGAAGGGAGAAGCCAGAGAAGGCGAGGGGGGCAGCAAGGTCAGCAACCAGGGTGGGGGCTGATCAAATGAGCAGACACGAAAGACCGTTAGGCCTATTCTGCTGGCATTTTAGTATGTTAGTATGTTAGCTTGGTCATGGTTCAGTCTTTATCAAACTGAGTCTCAGGGCCCATCTGTGACCTTTAAAAATGGGGATGGTGTGTATAGCTTATTAACTTAACTATTCAGCTGAGTGGTGTGCAGGCATCTTCAGGGATTATGTATTTGTTTATGATTAAAAAAAAGTTTAAAACCTCCCCCAGGTGGCCAGAGCTAGTCCCATGGCCACGACTCCTGCCCTCTCCCAAGCAGTATTCTACTGTAGAATTACAGGTATATTCTGTATATTCAAAGTGGAGCTGTATACATCTTTTAAAATGTGACTTGTAATGGAGTAGGTAACAAGACTCCCACAGTAACCTACCTTAATAGGCTGCTCTGGAAGGCCATTTGGCATACAAGCAGTTTTTCTGAAGTCCGTTATTGTTTTATATGTAAGCAATAAGACACAATGAGGTGTACATTGTACTGGCACAACGCATGCCGGGGCATGGTAAGACACGACACCAAGTGCCTTCAGCCCCTGGAAGTGCTCAGCTTAAAGTATCTTATTGCACTTATAAAATGGGTAAACTGTGAACATTTAAAAACAAAAAAGTAAAGCTTCTTTTTATGTAAAATAAATAATAAGTAACTACAAACAAGCATTTATTAATGCCAAATGTTTGCTTGCTTGTATTTGCTGCATGTTGGGAATAGATAGCACAGAGGCTAAAAGTAACAAACTGATAACACGAGTTACACCGGAGAAGTTATCATGATTGGGAAATAAAGCCAGATAGTCCAATACTGTGATAGACAAATGAGAGTGGCCCGTTTTCATTTTAAGAGTATATAGGAGTGATGCTGATTAGCAGCACACAGAGATGAGCAAAGTCAACCTCTTGTTAGGCTTTTGGATTCCGATTGTAAAATATGAGACTTGCTGTTAGTATGATTCCAAACAGTGCTGGATTAACAACTTCTGGGGCCATGAGCAATGTGTAATACTGGGCCCTCCAGGGACATCACCAGTAGACTGGGGGTTCTCCAGCAGCATAGGCTCTGAAAAGCTGAAGGGTTTGTGATACCTTAAAATGAATAGCCACTCTGAATGCCATTTCTTTATGCCCCCCAGCACTGTGGCAGTGACCTTCTGCCTGCTGCCAGTGCCTCCTTCTGTCCCTTGAGACTCCCCTTACCTGATCCACCAGGATTCCACAGGCCAAATGCAACAAACAGCTGAGTTGCTCCCTTGACTTGCCCTCCGAGATGGGGACTGCCTTCAACTCTTTGGCATGTTCTTCCCCCATTACAGTCCAGCAGCTCGTGGTGGTGGTGACGCACAGGAGTGCCCCTGGTGGTCAGGAGAAATGGACATGAGGGTCAGGCAGGGGCTTCGTAAACCTGGATGGTGCTGACTTTTCCCCTTTCTAGTCCTGCTCCTGGGGATGCAGCCATAAATGACACTCAGGCTATGAACCTGTACATGAGTGCATTATGCCTGTGCTAGTCCTGCCTCACCCTCCCTCAGTGTGAAGCTGCTCCAAGTGTGCTGCCAGCCATCCTTCGCTAGGTGGCATTCAAACCATGGTGCTAGCTTGCCCCCCCCCCAGAGAGCAGTCTGACAGATGCTTCAACCTCCTTCCCCCCAGCTGGCCCCGATGACTAAAGCTTTTTCCCCAAACTGGAGTCACTGGCATTGTGAGAGGTAGTACTACCACTGGGCCAGTAAGCTTGCCAAATTATTGCTATTGCCACATTTATTTTCCCTCCCAAACAAATTCTGCATGATTAAAGAATAACCAGTAACAGTTATTTAAAATGTTTTTACTTGCCGGATCGATGGTGCTGAGAGCTGAAGCATCCTGCCTTACCTCACACTATGCCAGTGACCCAGGTTCGGGAACGACCTTGGGTCACCAGGGTGCCGGCACGGGGGGGGGTGGGAGGTGGGAGCAGGATCGAGCATTGGTTGCCCGTCCGCAGTCCCGCCACCAATGGATGGCGGTCCAGTGGCAGGCGTAGGTGGTAACAGAGCAACTGGTAGAGTGGGGCGTCCTGTAGTGTGACACGTGCGTGTGCCTCCTCACGCATGTGTCATGTCAGGGGACTGGGATCAGGGAGTAAACAGAAAACTAAAAGTACCTACGGGGAAACATTTTTATTATTTACCTAAAGCTCAGCAAGTCAGAGTAGTCTATTCTGACTGGCGCAGTGAGTTTTAGGCAGGTGAAAAGCAGCCCCAGTCGTCCGCGGTACTGAAGTACGCAGACCAGGGACCAGACACCTGCCCGTAGGTGTACGTGTGTGGTGGGGGAGGTGCTTTATAGAAGCCAGAGTCACCCAATTAGAATGCATGCATTAGTGCCGGGTGTGAATGGACCTCTGTCAGACTGGTTACCTTGATATGGTACAGAGGCTTATCACAATGTTTCCTAAACACTGTGACTAAAAGCCAGTCAATTTTTGTGTTAGGATAAAATAAAATGTTCTAAAACTATAAAGTACTTATCTAGTGGGATTATTGGCCTAATGCATATTTGACTGAAATTGGGGGGACAGGCCTATTGTTTGTGTGGCATGGCACCCCATATTTTGGTTTATGTTTACATAACAGCGGGAAAACAGTGCCATCTGGGGAGGGGCAACAGTGCCATCACTTTTGAGTACAAGTTTAAAATTCCTGGCTACACCCCGCCCTCGTAATTATTTGATTTTTCCCTGGTATCTAGTAGCACCTGCCACCCTTTGATCATCTTCCAGTATAGAATAAAGAAATTGACCTCTTAATGTCTTTTTTAAACCTGTAAAAAAAAAAAAACAACACCATTCCCTCACCAATCTGACACCCCCCACCCTGAGCTCCCACCGAGCACCCCCACACACACCCTCACTCCCCAGCATAGGTCCCAGGGTGAAGATCCACTCTCCAGTCGAAGACACGTCTTTCTGCTGGAACCACTGACTGTAATATGAGAAACTAAGGTAAGTGCTGTTCAAGGTATTTCAACGGGGTTTTCAACTTTGATGCATGACTTTTCCATTTTTGCATATTTTGACACCAAATTTTCAACATGGCCTTTTTGAGACCCACCCCATGAACAATGGTGCTGGAATTATGCAAATCCAGACCAGAAGGTGATTTCATGGTCATTTGGTGAAATCACCTTTTGGGTGGGATCTGAAATTCACCTGTGGAAACACAGGGGTCTCTGGCCCCTACGCTTCATTGGGGTGCGCCTTGGGGTCATCGGCCCTAACTCTCACCCTATTCCATGTGTAAGCAAGCTCACATGGTACCGTGTAGGAGAATGGGGTGAGAGTTAGGACCGACGACCCCAAGGCACACTCCAATGCCTGTTGGTGTGAGGAGGGTGTGAGAGGGTGGGGTGGTAGGGTTGGTAACACTAATATTGAATTTCCAGACTTTTGTCACTGTAATAGAAACCCTAACTGATGCATTAACAGAGTTTTTTTTGCAATGAATTTCCCTTCTTTTTGAGAAAGTGTAATCTTACCCATGTGTGTTTGTGGGAGCACAGGGCCCCATCAGTCTGCAGTGGGTTGTGGAAGCACAGGGCTCAGAGGGCCCTGTGCTCCCATGCATACATATTGTAATTGTCTCTGAACCCTCATCTCCCAGAACTATATAATGGAGGGCCTTGTGCTCCCATTATTGCATAATAGTATCCATATGTGGGAGTGCAGGGCCTAGAGGGCCCTGCACTCCCATCTACCCATAAGTATTGAGAGACAGCACAGGCGTAGAGACATTCCAAGTAACCCTTGTGATGCAAATGGCGCAATATCTCAGTAACCATAGGAACATAGGGGAAAATTCCACCACAGTTGTAATCATGGGCTGGCAACCTGCATGCATGCTTAGTACACCTAAAGGTGTACTAAGCTGTGTTTAGCAAAAAATCTGTATCTTGAACTGTTTTTGAGATACATACTAACATACTAAAATGCCAGCAGAATAGGCCTAACGGTCTTTCGTGTCTGCTCATTTGGTCAGCCCCCACCCTGGGTGCTGACCTTGCTGCCCCCCTCACCTTCTCTGGCTTCTCCCTTCCCAGTTCTGGATATTCTTGCTGCATTGGATTTTGCTTCCAGAACCCTTCCCTGTACCTGTCCCACCCCTTTGAACCCCTCCACTGTCTCTGCCTCCACCAGCCCCTAGGCAGCGCATTCCATGGCTCCACCACCCTCTCAGTGAAGTGGCACCTCCTCCTTTCTCCCTGAATCTTCCCCTCCAGCTTCCACCCATGCCCTCTAGTGGCCCCTCCTCCTTCCTTCGAAGCACCCTGACTGTTCCTCTCCTATTTACCCTCTTCATGTACCTGAAGACCTCTATCATGTCCCCCCGGTCCTTCTCTCTTCTAATGTGTACATATTTAGCTCTTCGAGCCTCTCCTCATAGGTCCTATCCCCCAAGCCCCAAATCATTTTGGTTGCCCTCCTCTGGACCCTCTCCAGGAGGTTAATGTCCCTCTTTAAGTGTGGCCTCCAAAACTGCACATAGTACTCAAGGTGCGGCCTCACCAAGCAGTTATACAGAGGGAGTATCACTTCCCTCCTTCTGGAGGTGATCCCCCTAGCGATGCATCCCAGCATCCTGTTGGCCTTGGCTGCTGCCCTTCTACAAGTCTCAGAGTTGTTCATCTTGACATCCACCACCACCCCCAGGTTCCTCTCAGCCATCGAGACTTGCAGATACAGGCGCTGAAAGGTAGTGCAGCTATGGGAAATTTCTAAAAATACCACTCAAACTGTATTTTCAAAATACGGTTCAAATGTTTTTTCTAATTACCGTTTGAAATGTATTGTCAAAATACAGTTTGAATGTGTTTTCTAATTACCGTTCGAACTGTATTTACAAAATACAGTTTGGACAGTGTTTCTAAGCAAGAAACCCATGAAATAATACAAACCACAAATACAAATGTTTACCACCTAAATTAAAACTTAATATTACATTAAACTGAGCACACACACCTCCCACAGTTACCACATGTCTGCATTACTAATTACAGGCCTTATTAACAACAGGAGAACATTTTAAACTGAAAGGTAATTAAAAATACCGTTCAAACTGTATTTGTAAAATACAGCTAGAATTTTTTTTAATTACCAGTTGCACTGTATTTTAAAAATACAATGTGAATGTTTTTTCTAATTACCGTTCACACTGTATTTACAAAATACAGTTTGTACTGCCTGTCCTGCATCTATCACAAACATTGTTATAATTCAAAAATAGTAATATATATTTTCATCAAACCATCCAAAGGCACACCCTTGGCACATACCCCATCATCCATAAAGATGTCAGAGAAAAATGTCATTCTGTGTGTGCTGTAGATGAGGGCAAAAAATTCCATGTTATCCTATGGGGAAAAAAACAATAATTTTTAGCTTTTAGACCACTTTATATTTCAAAAACCGTAAAAGTTGCCATCATTAAACTTTCCACATCTTGTGACACTGGCAACATGACAGCACATACTAATTTTTGGGCAATTTCATTTAAAATGCCAAAGTTATTAAGGTGCAAAAACTGAGATTTAACATTGAAAGGCTGTACCAACCCTAACTATAATAGTGCTATTGCGCCCTTATAAGATATATTTTATATATATATATATATATATATATATATATATATATATATATATATATATATATATATTTAAATAGCTGTGACACTTAGACAAACAACTCTTCCATATGTGGGCATTAGCAGACTCACAAACAGTTTGGTGCAGTTTATGAATGAAGGCTGCTTGGTATCCACAGTGTTTATTTTCAGATACTTTGCAAAAACTATGGGGGAAAAAATGACAATTTTACAAGTAAACAGTAACCCACTGCAGGGTTGGGGTTATAGGCATTTAATCCATGCCTGTTGTACGTTGTGAGGCACGAGGCTGTAGGCCGAGTGTCCTCACAGTGCCCTAGGCGTGGATTAAATGCCTACAACCCCACACCGTGGAGTGGATTATTGCACTTATAACATGGATTACCTCCCCTATAGTGCAAAACCCCAACAAAATCAGGTATATCCCTGGTTTTGGTGGTTAAAACCTATATTATCCTTTCGCCCTGCAAAGTAGTCCCTTACAAAATATGTGTCTGGTAGCTTGTATTACATGCTGAAGGTTCACTGTCATGTTTTAGTACTTGTTATGTGGTTCCTGAAGGATTATACAGTGCCACTTTATAATATGCTGCCACAGAAAGACATCTGCATGACTGAAATTTGGCGATTCTGTGTTACTATAGGTGTCCATTAAACAGCTACTCCACTGTATGGTTTGTGGTATGATTGTATTACAGTGACTGCAGCTTGCCTGTGTTATGAATATTACTCCGGGATATTACTTCACATATAGTTAGGTGTGGTGTTCTGTGAAGTTTGTGTGTTTGTAACATTTTTTGTTCATCTGGTAACTTACCCAGTATGGGTTGTATGTGTCAAGACATCTATCATCTGTAATACAGCAAGTCACACAGACAAAACAGGTCTGGCTTACTAGAGTTAAAACTTTACAGTACTGCTGTGCTGGAGCTCAATGACATATGGAGATTAGTACATTTATAACTCTTAGATACACTATGAGCGACAGTGGTAAGTCATTTCATATCAAGAGGACTGTACGTGCGTGCTACTGATACGATGTGTCTCTGTGGAGTTCTGTGATTCCCCATCGGCATAAGAATGAGTGATTTGTTCTTTTGAGACATCATGCTCTACAAACATTATGTTCTGTAGTATTTTTTCTCTTGATCAATGCACTTCTGTACAGTGCTGTGCCGAGCAACAAACAATACTCGCAGTGTTGCCAACATCTTCACTGCTGTCATCTGTGTTACAATTACAAGACTCTATGGTGTCCCGCTAGAGAACACAACACCAGACACTGTAAGGTGGCTGCTGTTTTTTCACTGCTACTTCCACAGCAGTTGCCATCTTCCAGCATGCCACTGCTCTTTCCATGATGTCTTTGCTTTTGCTCTGCATTAACACTATTAGCGGTAGCTGCACGGTACATTGCCATTTCTCCTTCAGCACTGGACATCACTAATATGTCAGAGGGGCACTGTGATGCGCTTTTACTCTCACTACTTTGCCCGCTGTTTGGATCATTGTCATGTACTGCTCATTTCTTGAACAACCACTTGGAGAAAAAAAGACAACGGGGGAGCAGGAACCCAGGATTCCGCGACAGTGCCACTACCTCGACCACATGCCACTATGACTCCGGTTTCACTGTTAGTTGGAGTGGGACCAATTTCTGACACATCACTTCTTTGCACTTGTCAGGACATAAGCTTCTCTGTTAAGGAACTTTTATTGGAGCCACTCCTCAACATTTGTATCTCCCAAAAGGGAGAAATTAATGTGCTTTGAGGGAAAGGAAAGGGCAGAAGACTGCCCTCGCTAAACACATTTACAAATGACTACTACCTACAATTAGCACAGGACTCTTTACAGATCCCTCCACTCTGTGAACAGGTTCTTTGAGTAGAAAAAAAAAGACAATCTAACAAGAGAACCATGGATTAAATAAGGAATTTAATCCATGCTCACCTGACACCTTCTGACCAATTATAGCTATTTACTAAGGTAACCCTTGTTATAAATATAAAAAAACACATGAATAAAAATAAGAATAAAAAAAATGGTCTTTTCTTTGGCCATAGAACACAAACAATTAACAATACACCTTTTCTGCCTCTACCCCCAAACACGATATTAATTGAAGCAGCCATTCAGCTGGTACAGAAAATGAACACACCTCTGCAACTTAGTATTTAAAACCAGGCACACAGACAATGAGCACCCCATAACACAAGTGTTGGTGAAGCAGGAGCAACAATAAAGACACAGCAATAAAAGAACACTCTCCATTCTTGTTTTGCTAAAATCATGTACAGATGATCGCGCTGCCATGGGACCCAATGATAATTACTGCACAGCTGCTGTACTGTGCATATCCTTATAATCTGTGGGCTTTGGGGTGGGAGGAGGTTGATTGGGGGTTAGAGGGTGCATAGGGTGGGGGGGACTGTGAAAGATGTAGATGTTCTGAGGACAATAAGGGCTGGTGGGACTGCTGAAAAGTCTCTGGGATCTGGGAGAGCTGTACTTCTGATGCACGCTTTCAGCTTACCTTTGGTGAAATCCTTGACTGATGTATCCAAAGCTCTAAGCTATCAGACACATTGGCAGCAGAGTCCTGCAAAGGCAAGTGGAAGATCACGCGTCAAACATTCTTCCACCTCCTGATCCTGCCATCAGTTCTAGAAAGGTTTCAGGAGTGTTTTCCAGTTGGCAGCCCAGAAGTATGCCGGAAGATACCCAGAAGCCTCAACTGGGGGAACATACCCACTAGACTAAGTACATAAAAAACTCTTTGTTTTGTATATTTATGTGTTTCTCTTCCTCCTATCCCCAGGCCTGCTACCCCTGGCCTGTCACTGACCTTCTGTGGACATTCTGGTTATCCAGCTGTAACCCCCCTACAAATTGGGGTTCCCGAAAAGTCTTCCTTGAGCTTGCCCAAATGCTTACTGCCAGGCTGGTGTTCTGTGTTTTAGCAGTTTAAATGTATTGCCAGACAATGCCTGTATAGCCTTTCTGTACTGTTTCCTTGAGAGCAGCCTGATAATTGCTCCGTTCTGCCATCACTATTTGTGCAGAGGGAGCTCTGTTATAAGATGTGCTTATTTGCTGAATATCTGTTAGAGTGATAATAATATTGCAGTTTGTTCTAACCTGTTTTCTTTGCAGCAAGTACTGTTCTGTTTATCTCCACCAACTTGGCCCAGGACTGTCAGAATGGGCCAATCAGTACTGTTGGGACTCAATGGAGCCTGCCTACAGGTGTGTGGTGGGGTCAAAACTTGTAGGAATTGCAGTTTTTGCATTTTGGCACCTAAATGAACCTGAAGGGGGAGCCCTTGTTGTGACTGACAGGCAGATCAGCCAACCAAACCTTTTGGATCTTGGGGAAATTCCCAGACTGCTTGCAGTTTCTGTGATCTGAGTTGGGAAGTGAAGAAGTAACAGGTAACAGCTCGAGATAGTTCAAGCAGCAATCCATAGTGGATTCGCACGGGAGAACTGTGGAAAGGCCTGAGTTTGGCCTGCATGCCTGCCTGCTGTTCCAGAGAGGGAACTTGTGTTTTTTTTTTTTTTCCGGACTGAGTCATAATTTGGAGAGCGAATTAAGCCACTGACTTGTGACCAGGCTTTAACCTGAAGAAGATCAAAGATTTGCTGAATGCGATCGGCCTGTCAGGATTTCTAGCAACCTCTGAACTCCTGGTTTGTGCACAGACTCTGTAATTGTGACTGGATAGCAATCTGCCTGGTACAGTAAAATTTCTTACATGTAAATGTGCTGTGTGCTGTTAGTGGGTCGTGATTTGGTTCCCCACTGTGTGCTGAACTGTGTTCTGCTCGCTACAGGCTGCATCCAGCTCCAACGGACTGAATCCGAATTCACTGATATTTCACCTGGGCCTTGCCACACTGGCTCACCATACTACCCATTGTACAGAGAAAGCCATCAACGAGAGACCTGCTTGGGGATCAGCTCCCTGCTCAACGCTTGAACACGAATGACGCCTTGGTGATTTGGGTGGGCTTTGCTTCTCCTGGCATTCCAGCTCAACAACCTGCAGTCTCAATTTCGTCCTGCCTGTGTCCTGTATTGGGTTTTGTGAGTAAACATCAGGGTAGCTCCCTGCAACAACAGCTAAATCTAAAGTGTTGTCATCTAATTGTCTGGTTGCTTTTTCTTTCATGAACTGAGCCCTCTGGCTCCGGACTACAAATAATGTGTGTTGTGCATGTTGCTTTCTTCCATCACAGGGCCCCAACCAGCTGCAATGTTCCTGGCTAGCCCATCGTCTCCCTACCTGGGTACCCAGAGGTGTGACTGTGTGGGGACTTAAAACACATGCATAACTATTTGATTAATATAGCCTTTAAGCCAATTAACCTGATTATGCCCCTTCCTTGTTCAAGTCCCCTGAATAAATCAGATCTAACTTTTTCTGCATGTAAGATGACTGTAGTTCCAGTTTGTGCCAAGAGTACTGTACTGTTGCTATTTGCTGTGCATAACCTTGTTTTACAGGGGGTCCCCAGGGTTGAGCCAGAGGAACCAGCCCTGGTGGGAAGTGCAAACAGTGTGGGTACTTGTATGGTGTACAAGGGGTACTGTGAAAGTGATTATCATATATTGTTCAGCCCACTAGAAGGGAAAGAGGGGGATTACAGTGTCCCGGAGGGCCGTACCCAGGTTAGTTTAACCACTAACAACCCTGACCTCCGGGTGGAGGCACCCATTCTATTACCCAGGCCTCTTTTTATTTTTATTTATTTTTATTTTAGTTTTTGTTGACCGGGTAAGTGCACTAGACAAATCCTGCCTATTTTCAGGCACGACCCGGGGGGAGGGGGATACAGATGAATGCCAACTGACCTTGAACCAGATTAAGCTGTTGGTGGTATTTTTAGTGAAAGAGGGAATTGGCTGGCGCGGGGAAATTCCCCACTCTTTCGATAGTGCCATGGGATCTTTAACATCCACCTGAACTACCACCAATCCAGGCAGATGGGACCTCGGTTTAACGTCTCATCTGAAAGACGGCACCTCAGAAGTGCAGCACCCCTCTCATGCTGCACTACAGTGTCAGTACTGGGATATTAACCCAAGTGCCAGATGTGGGAACTGAACCCACAGCCCTCTGATCTCCCGGCCTCAGAGGTGAGTGTGCTACCTACTGAGCCACTGACACCAAACCTGCTACTGGCCAAGCAGGCAGGGGTAGTAGCCCTTGGGACAGCGCCACCTAGGGGTTACACAGCACTTACAAAAACATACTTGATCGTGACTTGAGTGACATATTGACTGTGTGTGGGCCTACATTAGTTGCTGTATTAGACTGTGCATTTGAATAATAACAGTTTTTTTCTGTATGTTTCTCCATAACATCAACGTGCAGTGATGCGCACGCACACACACACACACACGTGCATGATGGTGTACACGTGCGCAACGCATCTGGCTGCGGTTTCTTCCCTGCTTCTGCACAGACTTGTACTAGCACCTACCCTCCACAATGGGGCAGTCACACAGCAGGACACAGTGTCCTGCAACCCTCAGGAAAGCCGTCCCTGGGACTTTTCATCCCACCTTCTCCCAGCCAGGCCAATAACCAAAACAAATTCTTTGCTAACTTTATAATAACCCTACACTGTGTTACTCCGCTTTTAAAATGAGTGTTTTGTTTTTAACTGAACCAATTAAACAACATCTGTGGCTTGCATCTGTAAAATCACTGTAATAAATTGGTTTCTCACATGATGAAATGTTTGTTTTTTTTGACGTCTTGAATGCCAGTTAAATAAAATATTTTACAGCTGTAAAGCTCAACTTGCCAAATACGTATATCATAATTTATAGTTAAAGAAACTATATATAAACTCTAATAACAGCAGTATCGTCGAGGCTCAGGTCAGGAAGCATAGAGAAAATCCAGGAGCAGTTGTAAAATTCCACAAAACTGTTTATTTGTAGTTGCAGTAACATAAAATACACCTGTTCAGAATAACTATATAAAAAAGCAAAATAAAATCTCTTGCAAAAAAAAATCTTTCTTGGAAAAAATCTTCCTTGCAGCTCAGCTTAGCTGTTTTTCTAAGTCTTCCTCAAGCCCCATCCATTGTAAGCATCCTGTTCTTTGTAAATTTCAGGAGCTGCTTAGAACATTGAGAACTTCCCGAGGTCCCCACAGCATTTGCAAAAGGCTCAGGCATTTGCACTCACATGACCTCTAGCTTTTTACAGTTATCTCAAATCACAAATCCATACATTTCAACAGCAACACTAAACATTTTCTAAACAAAAGTGAGCCCATCATCAGTTTCATTTCCATATATTGAGTTGCACATATTCTTATATTACCAGATGTAGATATACAAGGGAGAAAAACAGACAGCAAGAGAAAACAGAGAGACAGAGAGAGGCAAAGGATTGCTAGACTGTTTGGGTTGATCAAGTCCGAAGTCTTACAGGAAAATTTGGTTACGCAACCAGACAGAAGAGAGACAGAAAAGGAAAGACTACAGATCCTTGCATTTAAACACTTTCTCAAAACAAATGGGACAGGGTCCTGTTCTACCCTGTCACAAGCAGAATGTACCATTTCAGCAGACTCTGTAATGAAGTGTGTGACAGAAAAAAATGCAACAACAGAAGTAATGGAATGTCGCACAGTGAATATTACACTAACAACTCCTTTGGTGTTTCAGCAGTACAGAAAAGGATGGTTATCAACAGAGGAGGCCCTGCACTGAGAAACCACATCCTGGTACCATCAGCTCAGCAATGTGCTAGTTCTAGCTCCTTATCCAAGGATGATGGAGTGGACACCAGTGATGTTTGAGCAGAACACCCAGTGGAGAAGTCTGGCAGAAAGGAACTGGCTGCCAAAGGTTAGAGCTCATGAAGTGTTATGGTCACACCGCAACATGAAAGTTAATAATTCCTGTAACAATAAACTGCACATACTGCAAGGGAACAATATTAAAAAAAATTAGTCATTGCTGTGGGCAAGCAGAGGTAGAATGAATGTCCCTGGGTAGCAGCTTTGGGTCAGCAGAGGTGGAATACGTGTCCCTCGGTAGTTGCTTTGAGCCAGTAAATGTGGACTGAGTGTCACTAGGTCTTCACTGTGGGCCAGTAGTGGTGGAATGATTGTCCCTAGATTATTGATGTGGGCTAATAGAGGTAAAATAATTGCCCCTGGTCATCACTGTGGGCTAGCAGAGGTAGAATGATTGTCCCTGGTCATCACTGTGGGCTAGCAGAGGTAGAGTGATTGGCCCTGGTCATCACTGTGGGCTAGCAGAGGTAGAGTGATTGTCCATGGTCATCACTGTAGGCTAGCAGAGGTAGAGTGATTGTCCCTGGTCATCACTGTGGGCTAGCAGAGGTAGAGTGATTGTCCCTGGTCATCACCGTGGGCTAGCAGAGGTAGAATGATTGTCCCTAGTCATCACTGTGGGCTAGCAGAGGTAGAATGATTGTCCCTGGGTCAATACTGTGAGCTAGCAGAGGTAGAATGATTGTCCATGGTCATCACTGTGGGCTAGCAGAGGTGGAATGAGAGTTTGTGGGGATGCGCTCCATCTCTGAGCAATGAAAGGTATCCTGTACTGTGCTCCATTCAGCCCCTGGACAGCCAGAGATAGTAGAGGCAGGGCTGCAACTGCAATGCAAGGCATGTGGGTGGTATGAAAGGAATGTCTTTTAGATATGTCCTTGATACAAGGTATGGGTTTTGACGAGAAAGGTCTTTCAGATCTGGGGGTGGTAGGAGTGGAATGCTACTGCCTCCCTGCCATGCTCATTGATCCACCTTTGCCTTGGGGCCAGGGCTCCTCTCTCAGAGGCTGGGCAAGCTGGTGGTTTAGGTGAGAGTTAAACTGTTTAGGGCATAGCCCCAAGCAGTGGCGTCACTAGGGGCGGGCATTAGGGGCTGGAACTCTGAATCTTTATTTTTTTTTTTTTTACCTTATTGTTTCTCCCCCATGGCCCCGGTCGCCTCTTGCTTCCAGGCATCCCTTTCTATCTCTGTCCGCCATCTGTCCACACCCGTCTCCTGATCGGGCCACCACTTAGCTACCCCACGGCTTACCCCCCCCCCGTGGCGGAGAGCCACCAAGTCCCCACCAGGACCGGATCCAATACAGATGGTGCTCTTGGAGAGGGTGCGTTAGGCGGACGGCCATCACGCCGCTCGACCTGGCTGGCATTCTTCTCTTTTTCCGGTGGTGGAGTGTGCAATGCCAACAATGGGCATGCCACGCATGCGTCCACACGTAGTGTGCCCACCGCAGTTCCATCTCCATGCCCCACTGTATTGGCCAGGCGTGCCAACACCTAACCCTGCTAGGTGTCAAGCAAATGCTGGCCCCTGTTCCCCACCCTCCCTGGGAGAGGAGAGCAGTCCTCAAGATGCTCAATCCTCTCCCGCCCCAGTTGGCCCTCAACGACCCACTCGCACCGCGAACATGGGTTGCCGGCATGGCAGGAGGTAAGACATCGCTGCCTCAGCCCTCCACGTCACCAGGCCGGCTCCGAATCTTTATTCATTAGCTCCAAATAAAAGATTCCCAATTCCTAAAACTGACCCCATCAAAGTTGTTTGTTTCTTTCTTGGCGTGAGAAGTGGGGGCTCAAGCCCCTAATTTTTTCAGACCCTAGAAATGCCCCGGTCCCGAGTCTAGTATATCTAGCATCACTAAGTATTAGAATTTGTGAGTTTTGCACTCTGTGAGCACCCATAGAGCATTGTTACTTTCCTCCCGTTTGCACATCTAATATCCTTTATGTCTGTAAGTAATGGTATTCAGTAAATTACGATGAACTTGAAAGTCATGCTGGACTGGTTTTGATGTGCAGTTTCTTGTAATCAGAAGGTTACTATTGAAATCCACAGTGCTTTTTCCAGTGTTATCTCTGAGAGTAGAACTGATCTTTGCTCTGGATTTTGCTGTTTTGTAGGGGTTTAGCTGACCCTTGTTGTTCTGCACCAATCCCCATACATGTTATGCCATTTCATTTCTTTTGGCAGTACTCCTCTCTCAGATGGTTGCGCTCACTTTGTGTGGGTCTATGTGATAAGGGCGACCGTGGAATAGTGATCACCGTCTGGGCGAGTGTACATCACCGAAAATGAATAACGGTGATGTACACTCACGGTGAACTAAAAGGCGATGATGGGCTTCTAATGTATGTGTGGGGGCTGCATACCCCCCGAAGAATTCTCAACTCCGGGGGATGCAGCTCACCTGCGGCACAAAAAAAAAACAAACACCAACCCTGCACCCCAACCGACTCACCCTCCCCACTATGTTAGCAGACCAGCTTGGCAGCTGCCCGCCACACCCTCCCACATACCTCCCTCCTTCCTCTCCCCGCACATGTGCGCATGCGTATACGCTTTCCATCGCCCTACCTTGCCCACCATGGTATCCGGTGACTACCCTACCAGGTAGCCCTAAATACAGGTGCTGTGATTGAGTCACCCTTTTTGAAAGCGCTCAATCATGGTCATTGTGTTCATGGGATACCCTTTGGGTGTTGTACAGTCTGATAGGAGCTTGCTTGGATAGGGGATTAAGTCCTAGATGCCACGTTTGCATGAAGGTGCTCATCTGACTGGCAAGGTGTAGGATTGGAGAACAAATAAGTTCTTGCAATATGGGTCAGTGCTCAAACAGATGGAGTCTCTTAGGCTGGGGAGGGGAGGCTCAGTTCACCACAGGAATTCAGATGAGGTGATTATTGAAGCTGGTATTTTAGGAAGTCAGGTAGGCCGATGGAGGTACCTGACTCTGCAGCCCCAGATGGCAAGAGACATGAAAGAGAGATGACCAGAATTACAGTAAAAAAAAAAAGAAAGAAAGAAATGGGGTAGACTCAGGATCCCACTGGAGGTAGTACTGCATCACACATAGGCTTGGGCTGTCCAGGGCAAACAAACTGCCGTCTGAAGGACTTGATCCTTTCTCTTTCACAGAGTAAACAGCTCAAAATATCACTGCTATCTCTCAAGTTCATTGCTTGAGTAACTCACAAGGGATTGAGTTGCCCTAGCTTACAACATATATAACCGCTGCTGAGTTGACTTCCTGTTTTGTAGCCAGAGCTCTGCTGAGTGGTCATTTTCGGGGCTAAGTAACAGACAAACTGTGGAGTACAGCCATTATTTTCTCCAACCTTGTAGATTTCTCTGGAGCCTGTTGACTTCTAACTGGTAAGTCACATGATCGCCAGCCCCATGTGATGAAACTAGATAAGTGATCTGCAGGGTCATTTGCATTCATTTAATTCTGTGTGCACTTTCATAGCATCTCTTCCTGAAAACAAGAGTCAGAGACCTCAAGGATCTTACTAAGATTACTTAACAGATTAATTAGCTAATCAGGAGGTTTTGCTTTATATTGCATCTCAAAGTGCTACAAAAAGCAGTACATTTATTTTAGTTTTTGGCCAGGAAAGACATACTACGCCAAGGCTTGTTTCCAGGTGCATCCTGGGAACACAGGGAAGTTAAGTGACTTGCTCATGGTCACAAAGTATGAAGTGGTGGCTGTGGGATTCAAACCCACTTTTCCTGGTTTGTAGTTCAGTGCTGTTAACCACCACACTAAACTGCATTCAGAACTAATCTGTTGACACAGCAGTAGCACAACCGCTTGTGATGCTGGCGACCCCTGTGTGGGAACGAGCCTAGGTTGTCAGGGTTTAGCCTGGAGGAGGAGGATAGGATTAAAGGTTCCCAGGTGATGCTCTCCTGCTCCAGGGAGGGAGGGTTGCATTGCCTCACTCTGCTACAGCCACCTGTAGGAGAACAGATGGCAATACAGCAGTCGGGAAATAAGGAGGGAGGGAGTGATGCTGTAGAGCACATAGCAGGGTGTGTGCATACCTGTGCTTCCAGCTGAACAGGGCTCCTGCTGCTGATGACTCCGCAGGAGGGAAAAACAATAGCTGGGGGGGGGGACTTAAAAGGTAAATCCCCTCTGTCAGTGCTCTGTGATGGCCTAAATGGCCAGAAAGTGGTATATTTGCCTTGACAGATGGAGGAGCAAAATACTTGTTAAAAAAAAAAAAAAAGAAAAACAAAGCAGTGTAGTCTAGTGGTTAGAATACTGAACTGTGTGGGCTGCCCAATGGCCCACAGGCAGTCCATTGCATTGCCACACTGGCATCCTGGGTTCAGGAATGGTCCTGGGACCCGGTGTCGGGGTGGCTGGGCAGGAACAGTGCTGACAACGGCAGAACTGCATCAGCTGGGAGGGATGGTGTCAGTAGTCCACCACTTCGATGAACCCTGGTGGTGAGCTAAGGAGCCTGCTCCTCTACTGTAAGGATGGCTGCATACATCATTGTGCTGCACCAAAAGATGACGGGTAATGGGTGCCGCTTTGCGTGGGTAGCTACAAGGGTGAAAACAGAGGTAAAAACCACACAGCCATCAGGCTGTTGCTCAGTGGTGTTCACAGGCTCTACACCACGGACCCCCCATTAGAGTGACAATGGGCTAAATGGAGGATAGAGCTGGGGATGTTCACCTCCCAGGCTTGAGGACTACGCAGATAGTTGTGGGGTCACAAAATTATATATATCTATATATATATCTATATATATATACACACACACATATACATATACACACACACACACACACACATACATATACATACATACATACACACATACACGCACACAAATAAAAAAAAATTAAAACACTGAACACCAAACTGTGAAGCTGTATCCCAGCTTCAAAGCCCACCACCGCTACAGATTCACTATGTGACCCTGAGTAAGTCACTTGACCTCCTTGTATATCAGTCCTCCCAACTGCAAATGGAGTACAAGTAGGACCCCCTAAAAGTATATGTAACAACCTCCTACTGCCCACAGGGGGTGGGGATTGGTTGCTAAAATGCCAGGCCCAGAGAATGCAGATTGGTTGTGCCTCTGACTTGGGAAGAGCTTAGAACACCAGAGTGAAAGAAGGGGGTCAATTGAGCCTTCAGGGCACCATGCCCCTCGTTGCTTGCCAGACTGCCTTTGGGGGCAAGGGCCACACACAGCAGCAGCAACTATTGATGAATACAGAGTTTGAGACCAATACATTTTGGTGGCTATCAAAAGAGTACAGTCACGGCACACCTATTTGCTAGTACACCAAAAAATAAAGCAAGGCAAATGGGTACTTAACCATAAATGTCCTTTTTATTGTCTTCTCCAGGGACAGGTCCAAGACAGTGGTGGAGATCCCAGGGAAGGGATCAGAGGGCATTAAGTGATCACTTTTCAGGGCCGGACTGGGGTACAGGGGGCCAACCTGGAATGTTGATGCAGAGACCCACCTGGAAAATCAATTGGGAGGGCCCAGGATGACACACCCATATCATATTTCACTAGCTCTGTGTTTGCATCTTACAGTGACATGCAGTGTCCAAAATATCTCATGTAATTATAAACAGATGATAAATGCAGAGACTTTCAGAGTTTTGAAGGTGACCAGGTACCAAACGGGGGGTATCCAGGGGCCAGTCTGACTTTGTTGCTGTTTAATCCTGGGAGTATATAAGGGATACACTGGGAGGGTGTGAGAACCCTGGGGAACTTCCCCTCAAAGGGAGTCCCTAGCAGCCTTGAGGTGCAGAGAGAGTCCCACCGAAGATGAGGGTTTGTAGTCCTCTGCCCAAGATATGCTGCTAACTGAGCGATAATGGAGCAAGACCTAGTGAGAGACACTGAGCTGTGGACAATGATATCAAGTATGTTTCCGTTTGTTACAGGAGATCCCATGACACTGCCTCTAGCTGAGGGGTTGGGGTGATTGCCAACCACTGCCAGAGGGCAGGCTGGAGTATGTGCTGCTGCTGCACTGTGCACAGCACACAACCAGTGAGAGGTATCCAACTGATGTGAGGCACCCGTCGCAAGGGGGGCCTGCAGGATCCAGTGGGGGAGACTGACCTGAACAAAGCTGCAGCTCTCACAGACCCATACACCCCCTGCATGCCATCAGCAGGAAAAGTCCAAGAGGGTGTCCCTACTGTGGTGATACCTCTTGCAACACTATCGGACAAGACGCTACTGTATCACATAGTACTGCACGTGTATAAAAAAAAAAAAAAAAGTGTAACTCTAAAGCAGATAGCAAGGTGAGAGATCCCGGTACACTCAGTGCCGAGTAGAATAAGCTCTGACCCGAGGTAAAACCTCACCCACTGGTGTTAAAGAGGAACAGAAGTGGTTGTGAGGCCCAAGAGCTGTGAGAAGCAGGTACAAACTATATGAAAGGACCCTGAGGTTTTAACTCAAGTCTGGAGTCAGGATCAAACTGGCCTATATAGTGCTGACCAGGAAAGCATTCAGGGACTGAGGCTCCCCTTTGTGTAAACTGTGAAACAGTCCAGTAAAGAGGGACAACCGTTAAAACATCCTTGCAGTGTGGTATGTTCTGAAGCCAGACGGGTACAGATGTGGGACTGGCATGTGAGGGAACCCTCTGGCGAGCATACCACCTTACCCTGAGCCACAGAGGGTCTCCTTGGGCTATGCCTGACCCCCAGTGGCACCAAAAGAGGGTTATCATATGGTGCCTGCCTCAGCTGAAAGACAGTACAGTACAGTACAGTACAGCTTAGGGGAAATTGCTTAACCAGGGAAAGGGGAAATTGTTTAACCAGGAAAGGCACACTGAGCCAAAACTTGTTTCCAGGTGCAACCTGGGAGCACAAGGAAGTTAAGGGACTTGCTCAGGGTTACACAATATGCAAGTGGGGGCTGCAGGATTCAAAGCCAAGTCTTCAGGTTTGCAGCTCAGAGCCCTTAACCACTGTGCTATACTGCCTCCTTGCCAGCTTAGAGGGCTGCATGTTTATGTAAGCCAAGGAGGAGTTGCAGATATACTGTATCTTAACTTTGCAAAGCAAGAAAGTCCTTATCTAGTAAATACAAAAGACAGTTCTGCTCCCCCAATTAACTGTTAGGGAGAAGGTCTAATACCCGTTTTCCACCTTAGGGATACATAGGACACTGTGGATTTGGCCCTAAAAGGCTGGGTAGGGCTCTCTCATGCTGCAGATTCCCCTCTGTGTACATGGGGGAGGGCCCCTCAGCAACAGTTAAAAACAGTGCACTATTCCCTCTGTCTCATATCTGTGAAGGTGTGTGCTAGCCCCTGCAGGAGGGCAGGTGGTGGGCGGAACCCACACTATGCCGGATGCTTAATGCCACCTAGGCCAATATCCAGCCAGTAGCTCTAGGGGTGTGTAGCCTCCACCACACAAACAGATGCAGTAGCAACTATGTACCCTCGGACAAATAGTGTGTTCATGGTCAGTCTTACTGGTGAACATTTCCCCCATGACCCCAACTCTATGCAGCTGATGGGGAGGAGTGACTGGGTGATGGAGGTGGGCCATGACCCAAGACAACAAAGTGTCCTATCTTGGTACTTGCCACCATATGTACCAGATTCCCCATGCCAACTGCAAACTGTGGACCAGGGGAGCCACAGATAAAGTTACCCTGTCAAGTACTTTAGTAATGCCTGAGATCCAAGGAGTGGGACAATCAGCTGGTGCCTTAGCCACTAATGGGAACAAGTTAAGAGCTCCCTCGTTGACATCCATGGCTATGTGAAAACCTTTACGCACCACCTCACCAAAGCCAAGTCCTGAGTGGGGAAGTGGAGAAGCACAGAACAAAGTGAAAAGCTTTGCATGTGGTATTGCTTAGAATAAGTCCTGAAACAGAGAATTATTGATCTCATCACCATGGGGATGGTGCTATAAGAGGGGTGCGTGTCCCACAAGGTGCAAACGGCAAGAGTGTGAGCACATTTCTACAAAAGATGCTGCTAAAAATCTTCAGCAGGTATTGGGGCTGTACTCTGAAGTTCAAAAGAACACTCAGGGTCTTCTGTGCCAAGCCTAAAAAGGGGGAGAAGCCAAGAATGGTAATAGCGTGACTTCTCCATTACACTGCCAAGAAGGGGATCCGGTGCAGTGGTAGCATTACCACTTGCAACTCGGATGACCTACATTTGGGAACAAACCTGGTGCGTCAGAGAGCCAGCTGGAGGGGAAGGAGGATCAAGTGCCCACTGGACTGCTTTCCTCCTCCATGGAGGGATGTGGCACCTGCCAATTGCCTGACCCCCAGCGGGGGGTGAGGGTGTCTAGGGCTGCAAGGTTGGGTCAAAGGAGCAGAAGACTCATGAGCATGTGCAGTGACTTCATAACATCACTGCATGGCCTCTCCTCCTAGGGTCAGGTAATGGAGGAAAATGCCGCCGACTGGGAGGGTGATGCTGCACCTGGCCCCTCCCATTAGTCATCAGTTCTCACTTGCATGGGCCTGGATTTCTCCCATCCTTCACCTCCATCTAGGGCTGGACTCTCCCAGCCTTCACTTCTGCCTGGGGTTGGACTGGATGGTGTGGGAAATTGCCGAGGAGCTGTAGGCAACTCCACCTTGGGGACAAGCCAAAAAGGGAATGGCCCACAGGTGAGTCATGGATGGATCGGGAGTCCAATGCTCCAGGCAGGGAGGGGGGAGGCTCATTAGGACAGGAAGTGGGCACTGGTGCATGGATGAAAGAGATCCCAGTCAGTGGGATCAGGTGGCAGAGAAAGAGTAGAAAAAAAAAATCCTGCTGCTGCAACGGGGAAAAGGGATGCCTGGGATGGAAGGTAGCCCACATCTCAACTTACTCTGACCTGACAAAGGACATCATGAGCATAAGTAAACTGTTCAGGAAAGCAAAAGAAATTGCGGCAAGCTGGCCTATGATAGCTGGCGAGGCAACTTGCTCAGTTTAAAGTTCACAAAAGAAAATGTAATTTTATTGCTCCAAATATAAAAGTTATTGCTCCAGAAAAACATAAACAGTCACTTCAACTTCTCCAGCCTGGTCAGGAAACATAAAGGTTAACACAAAACAGCTTCTTTCAGGCTGACTTGACAAAAGGAGTCTTTGAACACTTATGTGGGCCAGCAGTTTCTGAATGTACAGTCTCGAACAAAACATAAACTGTTTTCCCTTTAGCCTTATTTGCTGGCTGTTATTGGCAGTACATTCCACTCACTGTTCTTGGCCCCAGCTGTCTAGGCCGATTCTTTACCTCAGGATTTTCTGCTCTAGAAATGGTCTCTTTCTCAGCAGCAGGTTTCAGCTTTTTCCCAAATGCTCTCTCCAGCAATTAACCCTTCTCCTTGGCTTTCTGCTCTGGTTCCTTTCTTACATTCCACCCTCCAACTTGCAGTGTTCTCTGCCTAGGAGTATCTCCTCCCTGCAGCAGTTTCCAGCTTCCAAATGACTCCTTGCTGGATTCTTTCTGTCTTTTAGCAATCCCTCTAATCAGCAACACCTGAGGACCACCCCCCCACCTGTTCATGTTGCATTCCCTGCATTTCCTTAACCTCAGTCTAGATGTTGACCACTTGTTTCCCAGTGTAGTGTTTACACTGTTACATACCTCCCCCCTTTGTGTGAAGGCACAGTTGGCTGACCCCTGACCATTCCTCTCCCAGGACAGGAAGTCTGCATTTCCATTCTGTGTCCCGGCTTGGTGGTGCACCATAAAGGAAAATGGCTGGAGGGCCAAGTACCACCTGGTGATGCAGGGGTTGTCATCCTACATCACCTGTAGCCACCTCAGAGGGGCATGATCTGTGACCAGGATAAACTGCCGGCCATGCAGGTAGTAGCAGAAGGCGTCCACAGCCCACTTGACTGCTTGACACTCTTTCTCTATTACTGCATAGTTTTTCTCCTGGGGAAAGAGTTTCCGACTGAGGTAGAGAATAGAATGTTCCTCCCCCTCAAACTCCTAGGAGAGCACAGCTCCTAGACTGACTTCAGGGGCATCTGTCTGCAGGATAAAGGTCCTGTTGAAATCAGGACTGCGTAATACTGGCTCTCTGCACAGAGTCACTTTAAGTTGTGTGAAGGCCTGGTCAGACTCCTCTGACCATTGGACCTTACTGGGGGCAGATTTCCAGGTGAGGTCTGTAAGGGGGCTGGCAAGGGTGGAGAAGTGCGGTATGAATCTGTGGTAATACCCTGCCAATCCTAAGAAGGCCCTCACCTGGGTTATTGTAGTGGGTATCGGGCACTCGGCTATGGCTTGGACCTTACTGACCAAGGGTCTCACCTGTCCATTGCCTATACAGTTCCCTAAGTACTTCGTTTCAGCTTTGGCCAAAGCGCACTTCGCTGGATTGGCCGTCAGCCCTGCTTCTTGTAAGGATTGTAGTACTGCTGCCACCTTGGATACATGGGACTCCCAGTCAACGCTGTGGATCACCACGTCATTTAGGTAAGCAGCTGCATAGTGGGCATGGGGTCACAGCAAGTGATTCATGAGCCTTTGAAAGGTCACAGGTGCCCCATGTAAGCCAAAAGGCATTTTATAGAACTAGTATAGCCCAAAGGGGGTAGCAAATGCTGTCTTTTCCCGAGACTCCAGGGTCAAAGGGATTTGCCAGTACCCTTTTGTTAGGTCCAAAGTCGTGATGTACTTGGCTTCCTCTAGTCTATCCAACAGTTCATCTTCCCAGGGCATGGGGTAGGCAATGAGCTTCAAGATGGCATTGACCCTGCGAAAATCAATACAGAAGCGGGGAGCCCCACCTTCTTTTGGTACTAACACTATGGGGCTACATCAATCACTGCTGGATTCCTCAATCACCCCCAACTCTAGCATGTCCTGTAACTCCTTCTTAACAGTGTCTCGTACGGCTTCTGGCAAGCGATGCAGTCACTGCCGCACCTTCTCCCCTGGCTCTGTTTCTGTATGGTGAGCTATCATATGGGATGTCCCTGGGAGGAAAGCGAAAACATCCAAAAACTGGCTTACCAACTTTCCTAGTTGCTGTTTGTGAGACAGCTGTTCTCCCATTGAGACTTGTATCCCTGGATCCTCATCCTGCACTTGGGGTCCCAGATCCACTATGTCTGGTTCAGGGGAAATCAATAGGCTATCCCCCCAGTTCCAGAATTTCAACAAATTGTCATGGTAGATATGGGTCTCTTATCACCTCTCTGGCTGGCAAACTTCATAGTCAACTGGGCCCCACCCTCTGGGTAACTTGGTAAGGCCCCTTCCATTTGGCTAGAAACTTATTCTGGCTGTTCGGCAACAAAACTAGTACCTGATCACCTGGTTTATATTCCCTCAACTGGGCTCCCTGATTATAGTAGTAGTACTCTTGTCTTTGTTGAGCCTTCACCAGATTCTCTTGGGCAAATTTCCCCACCCGATCAAATCTTTCCCTCAACCGCAGGACATATTGTACTACATTTTCAGTCTTGGGGTCGGGTTTCTCCCACATCTCCTTTACTACATCAACAACACCTCGTGGGTGGCACCCATAGAGGAGTTAAAAAGGAGCAAACCTTGTAGAAGCTTGAGGGACTTCCCTCATTGCGAACATCGGTAAGGGAAGTAACTTGTCCCAGTCCCTGACCTCAGTGGTTATGAACTTTCGAAGCATCGTTTTAAGGGTTTTGTTGAATCGCTCCACGAGGCCATCCATCTGGGGATGGTAGATCGAGGTCCTTATGGAGCCGATTCCCAATAAAGTACAAACCTCCTGAGTCAGGCGGGACATGAAGTTAGTTCCCTGGTCAGTCAACATTTCCTTCAGTATTCCCATATGACTAAAGGCCTTTAGTAGTTCTCCGGCTACAATTTTGGCCAAAATGGTTCATAACGGGATGGCCTCGGGGTACCGGGTAGCATAGTCTACAGTCACCAGAATGTATTGGTACCGCCTGCACTCTTTTCAAGGGGTCCCACTATATCAACCCCAATCCGGTCAAATGGTGCCTCTATAACAGATAAGGGCACTAAAGGGGCCTTCTGACTGTTCTTTGGAGCTACTAACTGGCATTCGGGACAAGATGCACAATAATATTTAACATGTCGATAGATGCCCAGCCAAAAGAATCATAGTAACAGTCGGTCTAGTGTATTCTCTACCCCACAGTGTCCTGCCACAGGAATGGAGTGTCCCTGTCTCATTAGGCATAGTTACAAGGACAATTTTTTAGATGATTTACTTGTTTCAGCTTAATAATTCAATTTCAAGTTTCAGTTTTAGTCTTATTGCAGGATAAAACCCACTGAGAAATGTTCATTTGCGATGCTGTCCCAGAATTCGCACAAAAATTGTTACAATAACTACAGTATAAACACATTTATAAATACATCGCAGAATTACTATAACTCAAAATAATATACAACACGCATATACTAACAATGATCAATAAATATTTGTACAAATTTCATGTAGAGAGATCTGACTATTGATGTACTCCTGCATACCCTGGGCAACAAGTACCCAATTCGGGGATTGAACTGTGAAAGTAAAAATAAACTTTTATATCTTGTAAATGGGACTTCTTGCCCAAAATATTCCTTAGATTAGATGGTAAATTATTCCAAAGTAAGGGTACCCAATGGCTGTAGAAAAACATAGACTTGACAAAACAGGTGCCACACAATTTATTAAGCATCTTACCAATGTTGCAATGGGAATTTTTTGGGTGCGGGGCAACAGCAAGGGAAGTTTACAGGCAGAGGTACACCTTCTCTTCTAAAAGAAGGTTATTTGAATGAAGAGTGCATGGTACCATACTAGGTCATCTGAGGTCTACACATTTTTTAACGAGGGGGTGGAATTTGCACTCGACATGGCTGTTAGGCTCCTAGTTCTGCCCTGAATTCCTTTTCTCTATAAAAGCAGCACAGGAGAGCTTTTCGGTCTGCAGGGTCACTGTGTGCTTGAGGCCATTCAGGAGGGTGCACGCTATTGGTGCAAAATGTGCTTTAGAAAAATCACAAGCTGGACTTTCAAAAGGAAAGACACAGCTACAACTCCCAGTTCTGAGGTTACCTGCATCATCCGAAATGCACCAGAATGTTTGTTTGCTATTTTCAAATGTTTTGCCGCATTTGAGACTGTTTCAGTACTTTATAGCAGCAAGTGGGGCCCGAAATGCCACAACTCATGCAATTCCACATGGAAGTTACACTTCTAACATTCATGTGCAATTTGTGGGATTGTGCTCAAAACATAAATACAGTCCAATCATTCATTCATGCAGATCATTCTGACACCCCCCCCCCCATATGCTTAAGAGCCCACACTGGGCAACTATATTCAAGAATTAGCCTATAATATTATATATATATATGTAATCAGGGTCATCAATCAATAAACCTTTCCTTTTCAAGACCATCAAAAAATATTTTTTTTTGCTTTGCCACCAAATTCATCCACAGGATAATGCCACTAGAGGGTAAACGAAAGTTGCAGCTCTCAACATTTTTACTCTACTTACTGCTTCTGTCACGGACTACACATCTGCAACAGTGCCAGCACCACTCCTGACCAAGACTGAGTCAGCCCGCCACCCTGATTCTCCCACTTTTGTGCCTCATACCCACATTCACCCCATTCTGTAGCTGGCATGCCCTAGGCACCTGGACTCACTCCCAGCCTAGTCGACACTCCCCATAAATCAGGCCCGTGCCATCTGTCCAAACCTCAGTTGAAGTGATTTTTTTTTAATCTTTGACTTCACTGCTTTCTAATTCCAAGAAGGATCAAGTAGCTCTGATGAGTTATGATAGTGACGCTTTCAGTATGATGTATAATCCCACAAATTGATGGATACGCCCAGAGAACCACAACATACCCCTGCCACAATGCACAATCACTTACATCTTACTAATTGTTCATTTACAAGATATAACATGAAGCAAACAAGGTTCCCGCTCCTGAACTACGCACAATATTCCAGCTGGGGATGTAACAGAGAGCAGTACAGTAGCAGCACCACTCCCCCCTACTATTTATGCCTCTCCCTATGCACTCCAGCATTCCACTAGCCCTATCCACAGTCTTGTCCCAATGTGCTGCCACATTAAGGTCTTCTGAAATAATAACCATGAGGCTGTAGTTCCTTTCCTGCCTAGTGACTGTCACCCCCACCCCCCAATCCTATACTCAGCACCAGGGTTCCTGTGCCCTATGTGCATGATTTTGCACTTTTTGGCACTGAACTCCAACTATCTATGCCTTTGACCACTCTTCTAGTTTCCCCAGACCCATGCTTTTTGTCTCTGCTCCCTCCTGGCTGTTCACTCCATTGCAAATCTTGGTGTCATCTGCAGGAAGACACACGTTCTCTTCCAGGTTCTCTGCAATGTCCCCAGTGAAGATATTAAAGAGGACTGGTCCCATCACTGAACGCTGAGGTATCCCGCTGGTCACAACCCCTTCCTTAGAATGTGTACTTGTAACCCCCCTACAAATGGGGGTTCCCGAAAAGTCTTCCTTGAGCTTGCCTAAATGCTCACTGCCAGGCTGGTGTTCTGCGTTTTAGCAGTTTAAATGTAATGCCAGAGAGTGCCTGTATAGCCTCTGTGTACCATCTCTTTAAGAGCTGCCTAGATTGCAGTCATAATTAATCTGAGAAGGAGCTCTATTAGAAGATGTACTTATTTGCTGATTATCTATTAGCATGATAATAATATTGCAGTTTGTTTTAACCTGTTTTCTTTGCAGCAAGGACAGTTCTGTTTGTTTCCATCATCTTGGTCCTGGACTGCAGAATGGGCCAATCAGTACCTTTGGGACTCTAAAATGGAGCCTGCCTACAGGGGCTTGGTGGGGCCAAAACTTGTAGGAATTGTAGTTTTGGGCTTTTGGCACCTAAAATAACCTGGAGGGGGAGTCCTTGTTGTGACTGACAGACAGATCAGCCAACCGAACCTTTTGGATCTTGGGGAAAGTCCCACACTGCTTGCAGTTTCAGTTAGATCTGAGTTGGGAAGTGAAGAAGTAACAGCTCGAGATAGTTTGAGCAGCAATCCATAGTGGATTCGCGTGGGAGAACTGTGGAAAGGCTTGAGTTTGCCCTGCATGCCTGGCTGCCTGCCTGCTGTTCCTGAGAGGGAACTTGTGCTTTTTGTCAGACTGAATCCGAATTTGGAGAGCGAATTCAGCCACTGAATTGTGACCAGGCTTTAACCTGAGGAAGACTGAAGATTTGCTGAATGCGATCGGCCTGTCAGGACATCCAGCTACCTCTGAACTCCTGGATTGTGCAGAGACTCTGTAATTGCGACCGGAGAGCCATTTGCCTGGTACAGTGGAATTTCAATACGTGTGAATGTGCTGTGTGCTTATAGTGGGTTGTGATTTGGTTCCCCACTGTGTGCCTGAACTGTGTTTTGCTTGCTGGAGGCTATATCCAGCTCCAAGGACTGAATCTGTATCCATTTCCGTTTGCCTGGGCCCTGCTACACTGGCCCAGCCAGAATACCTGCTATGCAGAGAAAGTCATCAACGAGAGACTGGCTTGGGAATCAGCCCCCTGCTCAACGCTTTGAACAGGAATGACGCCTCTGTGATTTGTGTGGGCCCTGCTTCTCCGGGCACTCCAGCTCAACAGCCTGCAGTCTGGATTTCGTCCTGTGCCCAGTATTGGGTATCGTGAGTAAACATCAGGGTAGCTCCCTGCAACTATAGCTAAATCTAAAATTGTTGTCATCTGATTCTCTTGTTGTTTTTTCTGTCACAAGCTGAGCCCTTCAGCTCCAGCTTACAAATAGTGCGTGCTGTGTGTAACACCTAGGCACGGCCCCTAAAATTCTGCGGCTGCAGAATTTTGCGTAGAACTTGCAATCTACCGCAGAACTTCTGCGGTGCCACAGAATTCACTCTTTTGGTGATTTTTTATTAATAATTCTGTTTATCCATAGAATCTGGTTCCCTTCCCCTCTTTTTACATCCTAAGCCCCCTATATGCTCAGAATGTGATGTTATCATTGCTATAACATCGTACATTAGCTAATGAAACGGCTGCATTCTGCAACAGAAATGAACAGTCACTTATCTACCACAGCTCCCACTGCCAGAGACGGTGGCACAGCACATCATGCATGGTGATATTTGCTCAACCTGCACTACAGCCTAATACAGTTTTCAGTCTTACATTATTGCACTAGGGCCAACTTAAACAAAACCTTGTCAATAGCACAGACCTGTTAAGTCCATACCTCACTTTGTACAAACCTATTTGTGCCTTTAAGGTATAGAAATGCCATCTGAAATGAATAACGTAAAATGAATTTAACTGTCATTTTTAAGAAAAATAAAGTAATTATGCCCAGAAAAGTGGAATATAACAATGTGTAGACCTGTTGAAAGAATAGACCTGTTAAATAAATAATTGCACTGTACACATTTTTGCCAGGGTTATTGATTACATATTGTCATTGGTTGATAGAATCACCTAAAAGTTATGGAGAAATGTTGTGTGCAGGGACAGCTGTTGGGCCAGAGGGTAGCATGCTGTGCTTCCGTGCCGGCAAGTCAGGTTCAGAGATTAGCTATGGGAGCTGGCTGGGCAGCACAAGAATTGGTGGAACACATCACTGCTTGGAGCCTGGGAAGGTATGGTGCAGTGTTCTGTCACATGGTGGACACATTGTGATGGGCTGGAGAGCTCTATCTCACAATCTGTTCACATGCATGTCATGGCCTGAAGATGTTATACAGTGTGTCAGGGAAAGCAGGTTGACATGAAAAATGAGTTTTGCAATAACTCCTCTATTCCATTTCCAATGGGACCTGTATGAAAGAGGATGCAAGTTCATGGAAATTAAAAAAAAATAAAATATATATATATATATATATATATACACACACACATACACACACACACACATACATACAGTATCTCTGTCTCTCACCACACAGACACACACACACATATATTTGTATGTATGTTACAGATTGCATATAAATATATAAGTGATACACAGTGGGAACCTCATGAATGGTGTAGAAAGCACATACAAATATATGTGATAGGCAGTGGAAACCTCATTAGTGGGATAGATAGCATGCATATAGAAATACCTTATTTATCACATAAGCTGCCTTCTGCATATGTCATTTATGCAACAGGCTAGGACCTTAAGGGAGATACATTTGTTTTCCCTTTTTAGGCATAAAATTATTTTTATAAGTCTGTTATTTTTGAACTAGTGTTACTGTGCTTTCCACCATCCTGATTGCTATAACCACTGCCATGAACGTGAAGTCAGAATGACAAGCTGACACTGCGATGTGGTAGTTTGTTAGTGCCGCAGAACTTCTGCGGCGGTGGTTTGTAATTTCTGCGGAAGTTCTGCGGCAAATGGTAGTTTTGCGCAGAACTTGGTCCATCTGTCTTGAAAAGTAGGAGGCCCTGCACCTGGGTGTGCTATACCTAGGGCTGCTCCCCACCTGCTTGGCTAGTAGCAGGTTAAGGGGCCTGTAATGAAACAGGTGCCTCCACCCGGAGGTCAGGGTTGTTAGCGGTCAAGCTAACCTGGGCACAGCCCTCCGGGACACTGTAACCCCCCTCTTTCCCTTCTAGTGGCCTGAACAATATACAATAATCACTTTCACAATGACCCTTATTCACCAGGCAATTACCCACACTGTTTACACTTACCACCAGGGCTAGTTCCTCTAGCTTGACCCTGGGGACCTCCTGTAAAACAAGGTTAAGCACAGCAAATAGCAACAGTATAATACTTTTGGCACAAACTGGAACCACAGTCAGGTTAAATGCAAACAAAGTTAAATCTGATTTATTCAGGGGACTTGAACAAGGGAGGGGCGTAATCAGGTTGATTTGCTTAAAAGCTATATTAATCAGACACGTATGCATGCAGTTCAGAGTCCCTACACAGTCACACACTCTGGGTACCCAGGTAGGAAAACGGTGGGCTAGCCAATAACGTTGCAGCTGGTTGGGGCCCTGTGATGGAAGAAAGCAACATGCACAACACACAGTATTTGTAATCCGGAGCCGGAGGGCTCAGTTCATGAAAGAAAAGGCAACAAGACAATCAGATGACAACACTTTTAGATTTAGCTGTTGTTGCAGGGAGCTACCCTGATGTTTACTCACGATACCCAATACTGGACACAGGCAGGATGAAATCGAGACTGCAGGCTGTTGAGCTGGAGTGCCTGGAGAAGCACGGCCCAAACAAATCACCGAGGTGTCGTTCCGGTTCAAGGAGTTGAGCAGGGGGCTGATCCCCAGGCCAGACTCTCATCGATGACTTTCTCTGCGTAGCAGGTATTCTGGCTGGGCCAGTGTAGCAGGGCACAGGCAAACAGAAATGGATACGAATTCAGTCTGTGGAGCTGGATACAGCCTCAGCAAGTAAAACACAGTTCACGCACACAGTGGGGAACCAAATCACAACCCGCTATAAGCACACAGCACATTCACATGTAAGGAAATTCCACTGTACCTGGCAAATGGCTCTCTGGTCGCAATTACAGAGTCTCTGCACAATCTGGGAGTTCAGAGGTAGCTGGAAGTCCTGACAGGCCGATCGCATTCAGCAAATCTTCGGTCTTCTTCAGGTTAAAGCCTGGTCAAAATTCAGTGGCTGAATTCGCTCTCCAAATTCAGATTCAGTCCGAAAAAAGCACAAGTTCAATCTCAGGAACAGCAGGCAGGCATGCAGGCCAAACTCAGGCCTTTCCACAGTTCTCCTGCACGAATCCACTATATATTGCTGCTCGAACTATCTCGAGCTGTTACTTCTTCACTTCCCAACTCAGATCTAACTGAAACTGCAAGCAGTATGGGACTTTCCCCAAGATCCAAAAGGTTCGGTTGGCTGATCTGTCTGTCAGTCACAACAAGGGCTCCCCCTCCAGGTAATTTTAGGTGCCAAAAGCCCAAAACTACAATTCCTATAAGTTTTGGCCCCACCAAGCCTCTGTAGGCAGGCTCCATTTTAGAGTCCCAAATGTACTGATTGGCCCATTCTGCAGTTCAGGACCAAGATGATGGAAACAAACAGAACTGTCCTTGCTGCAAAGAAAACAGGTTAGAACAAACTGCAATATTATTATCACTCTAATAGATAATCAGCAAATAAGTACATCTTCTAATAGAGCTCCCTCTCAGATTAATTATGACTGTAATCCAGGCAGTTCTTAAAGAGACCGTACACAGTGGCTCTACAGGCACTCTCTGGCAATACATTTAAACTGCTAAAACGCAAAACACCAGCCTGGCAGTGAGCATTTAGGCAAGCTCAAGGAAGACTTTTCGGGAACCCCCGTTTGTAGGGAGGTTACACCCTTCTCTGCCTGGAGAAAACTTGGTGTCCGCGTCAAGTCTGTACCATCATGCATCAGTTAACATAAGCTTATTACTTTACTGTACATATTCACTACACTTCATGATACTATATCCATAAGGACAATACTTATGCATGTTTCATACAGGTAATACTGATTCCACTATGATTAACATACTTGTGATGTAACCCCTATGTGGCGCTATCCCAAGGGCTACTACCCCTGCCTGCTTGGCTAGTAGCAGGTTAAGGGGTCTGAGTTCTGAAACGGGTGCCTCCATCCAGAGGTCAGGGTCGGTAGTGGTCAAGCTAACCTGGGCACAGCCCTCTGGGACACTGTAATCCCCCTCTTTCCCCTCTAGTGGCCTGAACACTGTACAATAATCACTTTCACACTACCCCTGGTACACCACACAAGTATCCACACTGTTTGCACTTACCACCAGGGCTGGTTCCTCTGGCTTGACCCTGGGGACCCCCTGTAAAACAAGGTTATGCACAGCAAATAGCAACAGTGCAGTACTTTGAGCACAAACTGGAACCACAGTCAGATTACATGCAGAAAAAGTTAGATTTGATTTATTCACGGGACTTGAACAAGGGAGGGGCAAAATCAGGTTAATTAGCTTAAAGGTTATATCAGTCAAGCAGTTGTGCATGCGTTTTGAGTCCTTCCATGCAGTCCACCTCTGGGTACCCAGGTGGAGAAGAGATGGGCTAGCCAGGACCGATGCCCGGGGTTACAGCTGGTTGGGGCTCTGTGATGGAAAACACAACATGCACAGTACACAATATTTGTAATCCGGAGCTAGAGGGCTCAGTTCGTAAAGTAAACGAAACAACAAGACAGTCAGATGACACACTCAGATTAAGCTGTTGTTGCAGGGAACTACCATGGTATTTACTCGCGATACCCAAGACTGGACACAGGCTGGCCGAAAATCGAGACTGCAGGTGGTTGATCTGGAATGCCAGAAGAAGTAGGGCCCATATGAGTCGCAGAGGCATCGTTCCTGTTCAAGCATGGAGCAGGGGGCTGATCCCCAGGCAGGTCTCTCGTCGATGGCTCTCTGTGCAGTGGGTAGTCTGGCTGGGCCAGTCTGGCAAAGCCCAGCCCACATGGAGACAAATTTGGATGCAGTCCGTTTTGGGCTGGATACAGCTTCCAGCAAGCAGAACACAGTTCACACAGTGGGGGACTAACTCACGACCCACTAGCAGCTCATAGCACATCTACATGTAAGGGAATTCTTCTGTACCAGGCAAAGCGCTCGCCGGTCACAATCGCAAAGTCTCTGCACACACCGGGAGCTTAGGGGTAGCTGGAACTCCTTACAGGCCGACTGCATTCAACAAAATCTTCGGTCTTCTTTAGGTTGAGCCTGGCCCACTTCAGTAGCTTACTTTAGTCACACAAACTTGGATTTAGTCCAAAATAATTCTCTTCTCTCCCTCTCAGGAGCATCACACTGACATGCATGCCAAAAACTTAGCATTTTCACAGTTTTCCCATGCAAATCCACTCAGGATTGCTGCTCAAAATCACTTCAGCTCCTCCCATTTCATTTCCCAGATCAGAACTAACTGAAAACTGCAAGCAGCCCAGGACTTTCCCCAAGATCCAAAAGATTTAGTTGTCTGATTTTGCTGTCAGTCAAAGCAAGAGCTCCCCCTTCAGTTGCAAAAAAGGCGCAAAAAGTTCAAATTACAATTCCTACAGATTTTGAATTCAGACAGCTCCTGTAGTCCGGCTACATTTTAGATCCCACCAGTACTGATTGGTCCAACTTGCAGTCCAGGACCAATATAGTGGAGACAAACAAAACAGTCCTTGCTACAAAGAAAGCAGGTTAGACAAATTACATTATCATTATCACTCTAAATGATTTTCAGTAAATAGTTACATCTTTCAACAGAGCTCTCTCTCAGATTACTTAAACTGCAATCAGGCAGCTCTTAAAGAGACAGTACACAGAGGCTATACAGGCTCTGATAATCACATTTAAACTGCTAAAACGCAGGACACCAGCCTGGCAGTGAGCATTTAGGCAAGCTCAAGGAAGACTTTATGGAAACCACCATTTGTAAGGGTGTTACAGTGACATCACAATACTAATTCATGTTATTACTTCCTGCACATTAAACAATGTAGGAGGGGACCCTTCCCTATTAGCTAACTTGGGGCTGGATGGGGCAGGGGCACCATACTGAGAAGGAAGAACAATCAACCTGGAATTGGCCATGAAGCTCAGTTTGGGTAGTGAGCTCTGAGAAATATAAACAACTTTGTGAACCACATTGGGACTCAAATCCACTGGCCTCCCGGGAGAATCATAACTGAAGCGCAATACTCGTTTGACAGCTCAGCCAGTCTTTCTAGGGGGAACAGCCACAGTCTCTGTACTTTCAGCACTAACTTTGGAGCTTTCGTTATTCGTGAGGGGTGCCTCTGCATGGATGGGAATATCCAAATCGGGAGCACCATCAGCTCTTTCTTCTGTAGGCTCTGTTTCTACACTTTGCTCATTATTATCCTCTGACAAAGGACCAGGTTGCTCATTTTAAGGAGGCTCTAGCACAATTAGGCTTTGCAGCACTGAAGGGGGTCTGTCAACACTCTCACATTGTTGTTCAAGTTCTGGTGTGTCACCAGTGAGACTCAGACCATCAGCCCCTTCTTTGGGCAATTCACACAGTTCCACAAAACACAGAGAGTCCGCAGCCTCAGATGTGATGCTTTGCACCTAACTTTCAGGGAGCATTGATTCCAAGGATGAACCTGGGGGTTAGGCAGTCCAGAATGCCCAGCTTCATCCTCACAATTAGTCATAGAGTTACCTCGAAACAGCTGACTCAATTCATAGGAGGGGTAATAGACATTGTCACACTCACTGTCGTCAGAGGTGGACTGACAGTCACTATCATTCTGGGCCTGCTGCGGGGGGAAACCTTAATTCTGTAACTGCTGGGGTAGGTTGACTCTGTCTCTTTTTTGCAGCAGCATGAGTCACCGGCCCAGGGGAGCCAATGTCTGCTGGCTCAACTTCAATAATAACTTGGCCGATAGGCAGCAAGTGGTTACGGTGCATGGTCTTGACAGCTTTGGAGTTATTCTGTGGGCGTACCTCGTATACTGGTAGATCATCCAACTTTCCAGCTACTACATGAGGAAGATGGGGCCACCTATCAGCAATTTTGTGCTTGCCATGTAGTCCCAAATTGCATAACAACACACGGTCTCTGGGCCGTTGCTCTTGAACCTGTACTTTCCTGTCGTGCCTCTCTTTGTTGGCTAAATTTCTTTTAGCGGCCATTGTCTGGGCCAGTTGATATGCACGGTTCAATTGAGCTTTCAGTTTCTGTACATGCTGCAGGTAGTTTTCAGCTCAGACTCCATCTGGAGAGACCCCAAAACAGGCATCAACTGGCAGGCAGGCCTCCCTCCCAAACATGAGTGTGTAGGGGAAGAACCCAGTAGCGTCATTTTTGGTGCAACTGTACGTGTGTACCAAGGTGCTAATCTGCTGGCTCCACTTATGCTTGTCTTTTGGGTGGAGGGTACCCAGCATGTCTAGAAGGGTGCGGTTAAAACATTCTGGTTGAGGGTCCCCCTGCGGGTGATAGGGGGTGGTTCTTGACTTCTGCATCCCCCACAGAGAGAGAACATTTCTTTGATTAGCCGACTTTCAAAGTCTCTGCCTTGGTCAGAGTGGATCTGCTGGGGGAGGCATCATAGTGGACAAAGAAATGTCCACTAGCACCTTGGCCACGGTAGAGGCCTTTTGATTTTTAGTTGGAAAAGCTTGTGCATACCGTGTGAAATGATCCATAACCACTAACACATTGTCAATATTCCGCTGATCAGGTTCTATACACGAAAAGTCTTTGCAGACCAGTTCCATGGGGGTGCTGGTAGTAATATTGATAAGGGGGGCAGCCCTCTGAGGCAGGGCTTTCCTTTGCAGGCAACGACTGCAGGTCTTTACATGGAGCTCAACATCGGCCCCCATCTTGGGCCAGTAGAATCAAGATCATACCAGGTCAAACCTTCTGTCCAATACCGAGGTGCCCCATGTGATTGTGGAGGGACCTCAGTACCAAATCTTTAAAGGCCGTGGGCAGGACCATTTGATGCTTGTCTACTCAACCACTGTGATCTACTGTCTCTCTATATAATAACTAATTGTGTAACTTCAACCTGGGGCCTTCTTTAAACAATAGGGCAGTTTGCAAGTCAGGGGAACGCAACTGGGATACATCTTTCCCCGCACGCAGGGCATCAAGTGCTGGCTGAGTCATAGGATCTTGGCATTGAGCCCACTGGATGCTGTCATTGTCAAATTAAGGTAGTGCACTAACATCTACAGCAGAGAAATGGCAATAGGCAGCCAGTATGCAGGTATCAGGAGGGCCCAAGCAATCTACTAAACAGTCCACTATGTCCGTAGACATCTGTGCATCTCTATCAAGCTTTTGGCACAAGGCTCGGATGTTAGGTTCAGACAGCCTGACCCAATTACTCTTGGAAACTGGCCTTCGTGACTAGGCATCCGCATCAATATGGTTCAGTCCTGGCCTGTATTCAACAGCATAATCATAGGCTGATAAGCGAAAAGCCACCGGTGCCCAGTGGTGTCTAACTTAACTGAAGTCTGTACATAGGTTAATGGGTTATTGTCGGTCTTCACCAATATCTTTGCCCCATAGAGGTATTTATGAAACTGGTTGATGATGGCCTATTTTAGCGCAAGGAACTCCAACTTATGCACAGGGTAGTTTCGCTCTGATGGGGTCAAGCTCCTACTGGTGAAACCCACTGGTCTCAAACCATCCTCATGGTCTTGATACAGCACAGCTCCTAGACCCTGCAGACTAGCATCAGTATGCAGCACGTAGGGCTTGGTGGGGTCAACATAGGTGAGAATTGGGGGCATTGGTGAGCTGGTATATGACTTCATGGAAAGCCGCTTCACAGTCGGGTGTCCAGCGAGGCCCCGAAGAATTCGCCTGTGCAAAAGTATGCTTTCTCTGGTTCTTTGACAGACCCTTTTTTGTATTTACGATTGGTAGGAGGGTAACCCTGGGTAAGATTCAAGAGCGGGCAAATCACCTTGAAATAGTCTTTGACGAACCTGCGGTAGTAGCCACAGAACCCCAGGAAACATTGTAGTTCTTTCAAGTTATGGGGCTGTGGCCAAGTAGTCAGTGATTCAACCTTACTGGGATCGGTCTCTATCCCTTCTGTAGATACTATGTGCCCCACATACTTCACAGAGGTTTGGAAAAACTGGCACTTATCAGTGGACAACTTGAGGCCGAAGTCTTATAGTCGGTCTAGGACTTCAAACAATCGGGTCTCATGCTCCTCTAATGTGCTCCCAAACACAATGACATCATCCAGGTACACCAGACATTCCAGCAGATTCATATCTCCCACCGCACATTCCATCAGTCGCTAAAAGGTGGCCGGAGCACCTGATATCCCCTGTGGCATTCTCAGAAATTCGTAGAACCTCAATGGAGAGATGAAGGCTGTTTTCTCACAGTCCTCCGGGGCCATTGGAATCTGGTAGTATCCACTGCGAAGATCCAATACCGAGGACCATTTGCTCCCATTCAAACAATCCAGGGCATCTTGTATACGGGGCATGGTGTATTGCTCGGGGATGGTCCACCGGTTCAGGGTTCGATAATCAACACACATCCTCACAGACTCATTCTTCTTCCACACAACCACAATGGGAGAGGCATATGAGCTCCCGAATTCTTGTATCATGCCAGCAGCGAGCATTTCCTGCATGTGTCTTCTCACATCATCTATGTCTGCTGGGGCGAGGTGTCAGGATCTCTCTCAAAATGGCCGGTCATCATGCAGGCGTATGTGATGCTCTGCACCCCAGACACACCTCACGTCCCATTCCTTTAACAAAAACCCTTGGTCTCTCTGGGTGAGTTTCTTGCTAATTCTAGCCTTCCATTCAGCTGGCAGCGGGGCATCACCAAAGTCAAATAAGTCCGGGGTCACTCTCTCCTTTTGGCCAGAGTACTTGTTAATGGGTAATACTGCAGTGTCTGCACAGTGTACTGTAGCTAGAGTGCACCCTCTGTTCACCTGGACCTCCCGATCTGACACATTTAGAATCTGGACCATCACTCGTCATGCATAGGCATGGGCACGGACAGGCAAGATGCTGGGTTTAACCAATAATCCTTCTGGCAACTTTCCATCACCTGGTGCATCCAACATTAATATTTTGTTCTTTACATTGCTATTTAGTCGGATTTCTCCATGGATTGTGCACTGGGCGTTGGGGGCCAATACCAAGGAGTCAGGTTCCTTTTTCCACACTATCCCCACTGGCTCATCTGGGTCCTCTTCATTGGGTTTCTGTTGTAAGTCATATGCCCTTTTTACTAAGGCTGGAATTCTTAGGGCTCGTCCAGTCAGTTGCCCTTGTTTCTCACGGCAGAGTTGGGCTAGTCTCCCAAACATGTGGGCGTTTGTTCCAATTAACAGGGGAACCCCATCATACAGTCCGGTGGGGGGGGGGACACTAGGGCCAGTGTCTCTACTTGCTCCTGTACACCAGTTACAGTTGCAGGAAAAGACAACCAGAGGCGGACATATCCTAGGTAGGGTTAAGACTTGTCACTCAGCCCCCACACATGTAGGCCTTCCAGGGATTGTAATGGCACATCAGATAAGTGTTTGTCATACCAGTCCTGAAATATAGTGGTCACTTGCGACCCACTGTCATGCACAGCCTGAGTTGGAATACCATTCACTATCACTGTAGTTTCCATTGAAGGGCCCACCACCTCGGGCGATTCTGGGGGGACAATAGCAGGGGCTGGTACAGACGACTTAGCCACAAAGAAGTTGGAGTTGGGATTTCCTGAGCCTTCACTATGGTCATTTCCAGCACCTCTCGGCCATGGTTTCGCCATCCGTAGCTCCCCTTGAAGTCTATATACAACATTATCTAAGTCTTTTGGGGACCGGCATTCTTTCTTCATATGCCCCTCCTTCTCACAATTATGACAGAGTATGCATTCTAGAGTCTGGCATGGCCAAGGCTTCACATTGGGGGCTGAGGTGGGGGTACCACCTACAGAAAATCTTGATTCAACCTCTGTCTGGTGTGTGGTGAGCATGGGGAGATGCCTCAGTAATTCCCTCACTTCCATAGTCAATTCATCAATCTTTGAGCTGCTGTCAACAGGGGATGCCTGGGAGTGCACCCCCACCCCCATAGAGGACACGCTCTGAGAGGGGTTTGGGCCCATTGTATCTCTGGAATGGGCTCGTAGGGAAATGGTAGCCCTCATTTCTTGGACCTCTCGCAGTATCTCGCCCCAGGGTGGAATGTCCTTGCTAGCCTCCCGATGTTCAGCTGGCACTGTATTTCGCCCCTGAGCATCACTCACATGCGCATCCTCGGTCATCTGGGCAGCAGCAACAGCAGATACAGGAGGGGTTCCCCGATGTGGCTGCCTCCTCTCAATCCTCCGAATTTCCTTCATCAGTCCGTCACAGGTAGGAGGCGCATCCAACCAGGCAGCAAGGCGTAGTTGAAGCAGCAATAATTCAGAGAATGGGGCTGACTTGAGAAGTCAGTCCACCCTATTCCGATCTAACTTAGCTGGAGCCATGCCACCTTTCTTTAGGCATTCCTGTAGCACTGCTTCAAATCAAGGCACATACACAGATTAGGGCTCCCCTGGGTATTGCTGAGTGTTTTTGACCCTACCCCACAGGTCCTCATCCGAATCAGGACTCCCATACACATTTTCCAATGCATTCAAAAAATCTTGAGCAGTTGCTTCTGGATTACTAGCCTGTGTAGCATGGGTAGTAAGTTGGGCAGGGCCTCTGAGGCTTTCAACCACTCTTCTCCTCTTCTCTGGTTCGGGGTGTTGCCATTCTTGGATTTGAGGGGCAACATAGTCTATCCAAGTCTCCCAATTGTCCTGGGGTGTGAGGGGGTACCTGAAAACGTCCCCAGCCAGCGATACAAGTTGTGATTAACTGCAGGCATGGAGGTGAACACAGGAGCCAGTGAAGGAACAGGCACGGGAACTGGCAGGGGTGTTGGAGAAGGAACACCCCCATGTGGCAGGAATAACTTCTTGAAGTCCTCTACGGTCTTCCACTCCTCCAGTAACAACTTGCCTAACTTCCCCTCGAAAGTCTCAGATAAGGGTGGGGGATCATTCCCCCCCAGGGTCTTTACAGTCCTTAGTTATTACCCTCCAGGTGGCTCGGACCCCTTCTGGAATGATAATCTGGGGAACCTTTGAACTGTCCAGGGGGTCGCTACACTCCACCAAGGCCATGAGAGTTTGGGCAGTTATATCAGCCTGTCGACCCACCACTACAGCTTTTTTCAAACATTCAGCTTTAGAAAGTGTCCCTTCAACAGTGTCCTTACTAGTGCCCATAGGTATATCCAGTATTAGCAAAGCATTATGGGGGTCAATTTCCTGCCCTGTACACCACCCCACCAACTGGTGTACAGCCATTTCTACTGGGGTAGCCATTAATGTTTAACAATAATTCATAATGTTTGGCCACTAGAAGGCATAAAATCCCAGCAGTGAGCCTCCAAGATGTAACCCCTAGGTGGCGCTAGCCCAAGGGCTAGTACCCATGCCTGCTTGGCTAGTAGCAAGTTAAGGGGCCTGGGTAATGAAACGGGTGCCTCCACCCGGAGGTCAGGGTTGTTAGTGGTCAAGCTAACCTGGGCACAGCCTTCCGGGACACTGTAACCCCCCTCTTTCCCTTCTAGTGGCCTGAACAATATACAATAATTACTTTCACAATGACCCTTATTCACCAGGCAATTACCCACACTGTTTGCACTTACCACCAGGGCTGGTTCCTCTAGCTTGACACTGGGGACCTCCTGTAAAACAAGGTTAAGCACAGCAAATAGCAACAGTACAATACTTTTGGCACTAACTGGAACCACAGTCAGGTTAAATGCAAACAAAGTTAAATCTGATTTATTCAGGGGGACTTGAACAAGGAAGGGGCGTAATCAGATTGATTTGCTTAAAAGCTATATTAATCAGACAGAGTAGAGTCCCTACACAGTCATACACTTTGGGTACCTAGGTAAGAAAACGGTGGGCTAGCCAGGAACGTTGCAGCTGGTTGGGGGCCCTGTGATAGAAGAAAGCAACATGCACAACACACAGTATTTGTAATCCGGAGCCGGAGAGCTCAGTTCGTGAAAGAAAAGGCAACTAGACAATCAGATGACAACACTTTTAGATTTAGCTATTGTTGCAGGGAGCTACCCTGATCTTTACTCATTATACCCAATACTGGACACAGGCAGAATGAAATCAAGACTGCAGGCTGTTGAGCTGGAGTGCCTGGAGAAGCAGGGCCCACACGAATCACCGAGGCATCGTTCCTGTTCAAGGCATTGAGCAGGGGGCTGATCCCCAGGCCATTCTCTCATTGATGACTTTCTCTGCGTAGCAGGTATTCAGGCTGGGCCAGTGTAGCAGGGCCCAGGCAAACGGAAATGGATATGGATTCAGTCCGTGGAGCTGGATACAGCCTCCAGCAAGCAAAACACAGTTCAGGCACACATTGGGGAACCAAATCACGACCCACTATAAGCACACAGCACATTCACATGTAAGGAAATTCCACTGTACCAGGCAAATGGCTCTCTGGTCGCAATTACAGAGTCTCTGCACAATCCGGGAGTTCAGAGGTAGCTGGAAGTCCTGACAGGCTGATCGCATTCAGCAAATCTTCGGTCTTCTTTAGGTTAAAGCCTGGTCACAATTCAGTGGCTTAATTCGCTCTCCAAATTCAGATTCAGTTCAAGAAAAGCACAAGTTCCCTCTCAGGAACAGCAGGCAGGCATGCAGGCCAAACTCAGGCCTTTCCACAGTTCTCCCGTGCAAATCCACCATGGATTGCTGCTTGAACTATCTCGAGCTGTTACTTCTTCACTTCACAGCTCAGATCTAACTGAAACTACAAGCAGTGTGGGACTTTCCCCAAGATCCAAAAGGTTCGGTTGGCTGATCTGTCTGTCAGTCACAACAAGGGCTCTCCCTCCAGGTTATTTTAGGTGCCAAAAGCCCAAAACTACAATTTCTGCAAGTTTTGGCCCCACCAAGCCTCTATAGGCAGGCTCCATTTTAGAGTCCCAAATGTATTGATTGGCCCATGCTGCAGTCCAGGACCAAAATGATGGAAACAAACAGAACTGTCCTTGCTGCAAAGAAAACAGGTTAGAACAAACTGCAATATTATTATCACGCTAATAGATAATCAGCAAATAAGTACATCTTCTAATAGAGCTCCCTCTCAGATTAATTATGACTGCAATCCAGGCAGCTCTTAAAGAGATAGTACACAGAGGCTATACAGGCACTCTCTGGCGATACATTTAAACTGCTAAAAACGCAGAACACCAGCCTGGCAGTGAGCATTTAGGCAAGCTCAAGGAAGACTTTTCGGGAACCCCCATTTGTAGGGGGGTTACTTGTGCATGTTGCTTTCTTAAAGCTACCAACTTTCTGAGGCCTAAAACTGGGACGATCCATCCTGAACATGACACCCCCCCCCCACACACACCGTGTCACTCCCACAGGCACCACCGCAGACAACGCTGCGTACAATCAATTACATTTTGCTGCTTGCTCTGGCCATGCTGCCCCACAGTAACACCAGTTGCAAACATCCAGATTAAAACAATACATCATTCTGCTGCAGCAAGTTCCAAACCATGATGTACAGAAAATTCATTAGAAGCAAACCTGTGTTAAATTGTGATCAAACCAAGCTGCATGTATTGCTCCTCCTGACAGTCCCATCCAACCCACTTGCACTCACCTCATTTGCTGAGCAAACTTCACTTCAGTGACTCCCACCACCACACCAGATTGTTGTCACACACTTCCCTACAGTTGATCAGGTCCGGGTACCTTAGTTCACTGCTGCAAGTCTCTTTTCTGTCTGTAGTCCCTCTCAGCTGCTGGGAGGTAGATGTCCACATGCGCTTGTTTGCACTACTACCCAGTCTAATCTAACAGGAAGGAACATGCTTTACTGTGCTCCCATTGACATGCTTGCAGTGCAGCACAGACACAGGGGTTGAAGTTGCAAACTGCTGTCCAGCCTGAGCAGCGCCACAGTGGTGCTGAAATAACTGTCACTCACGGATTAGCAGTCAGCAAAAAAAGGGACCAAACTGGGACAAGTAAGCAAAAACCAGGACAAAAGTGACATTTTGCAAAACTTGTGGGGACACTGGGACATGCTGCCTAAAATAGGGACTGTCCTGGGAAAATAGGGACTGTTGGTAGCTTTAGCTTTCTTCCATCACAGGGCCCCAACCAGCTGCAACATTCCTGGCTAGCCCGCCATTTTCCTACCTGGGTACCCAGAGTGTGTGACTGTGTAGGGACTCTGAACTGCATGCATAACTGTCTGATTAATATAGCTTTTAAGCAAATCAACCTGATTACACCCCTCCCTTGTTCAAGTCCCCTGAATAAATCAGATTTAACTTTGTTTGCATTTAAACTGTGGTTCCAGTTTGTGCCAAAAGTATTATACTGTTGCTATTTGCTGTGATTAACCTTGTTTTACAGGGGGTCCCCAGGGTCAAGCTAGAGGAACCAGCCCTGCTGGTAAGTGCAAACAGTGTGGGTAATTGCATGGTGAATAAGGGTCATTGTGAAAGTGATTATTGTATATTGTTCAGGCCACTAGAAGGGAAAGAGGGGGGTTACAGTGTCCCGGAAGGCTGTGCCCAGGTTAGCTTGACCACTAACAATCCTGACCTCTGGGTGGAGGCACCCGTTTCATTACCCAGGCCCCTTAACCTGCTACTAGCCAAGCAGGCAGGGGTAGTAGCCCTTGGGATAGTGCCACCTAGGGGTTACATACGATTTACCACCACCCTCTGCCTCCCATCTTTTAGCAAGGATAAAAAGGATAGGTTAAACATAGAACAATACTTATAAGTTAGGTAGGGGGCTCAGCATCCTGTCAGACTTGTAGAATTAAAGGAAAAAAGGGGTTAATGTGGGGGAAAAATAGTGGTGAGAGCAGAGACAGCGAGTCGAGAGACACCAAAAGGTGCAGGATGAGCGCAGAAGTTAAGAACAGAACTTAAGGAAACTTCATAAAGAAAAGAACATATAAAAGGGGACGAGAGATACAAACAATTAAGCAGAAAAAGTGACAGAGTTGAGGAAAAAAGCATAACATGCTGTTTGGGGTAGGGCTCAGCAAAGTCCCCATTGCACTCTGCTGTGTCCTAGTAGCCAGTAGTCAAATTAGTAGCCCTGTTGAGCTAGAGACTCTTAAAGACTAGTAAGCTAGTTTATGTAAGCAAAAAATAGCACTGTTGGTTTAGTGGGCTAGTTAGAGCCTTTTCTGGGCCCATGTTTAAGTATGAGCCCTGACATCTAGTGTGTTCAGAAAGGGCTTTTCCCTTCCTGGACTGTTGGACCTGACTGTCAGCCCCTTCCCCACTGTCTGTTTGACTGGAGAAGGAGTGGGCCAGTACAGAAGCCTTTCTGAACTTGTCTTTGAAGGTGTCCAGTGCATCTGTGCTATATCCCCCCAAAGCCAACTGCAAGGACTCGGGTAGGGAGAAAAAGAGAGAGAGAGAGAGAGAGAGAGAGGGGTGGGTCTGAACAGAAGAGAATGTCCACACTTGGTTTTAAAGGTGCTCAGTGGCTATACTCTTGCCCGGTGCCAACTGTTAGGGCTCAGGTGGAGAGAGAGAAGGAGTGAACTGGTATAGAAGAATGTTCACACTTGGTTTTAAAGACACTCTGTGTGTCCTTACTCTCCCAAATGCAGACTGTCAGGCCTCAGGTGGCGGCCAAGAGAGGGAGCTGCGTGTGTGGCGAGGCCACAGTGGGAGAGTCGTTCTCTCAACATAGTTGGGCTCCTAACTAGAAGCAGTATGGGATGGTAGGAGTAGCCATTGAAAGCCACACCATGGCTAGTTTTAGAACTGCCTGACTGGGCTTAAATATGAATGGAAAAGCACAAACTACAAGCACTCGCAGACCGTGATGAGGGTCCATCGCTAAACTGGCAATATATGCTAAAAAACACTGAAAGGCAGCGACTCACTGTGAGGAGAATTGTAGTTTGAATAATTTATTGTGAGGACAAAAAAGACACCCTGGCGCTTCGAGGGATTCAATCCCTCTTCATCGGGTGATGATGATGAAGAGGGATTGAATCCCTCAAAGCGTCAGGGTATGCCTTTTTCATCCTCACAATAAATTATTCAAACTACAACTCTCCTTGTAGAGCCGCTGCCTTTCAATGTTTTCTAAATATTAACAAGCATGTGGAAGGCAGGATCAGGGCAGTGGCACTCCCCAAGGGAAGCGTTAGGCAGCAGTGGCTTCAGGAGTGAGCTGCACGATGGCTGATGTTGCAAGCCCCAAGAGGCTTACTGAAAGTTTGGTGTGAGGAAGAGAAAGAGAGCAGTCTTAGGGCCAAAATGGCCTATATAGACAAGCAGATCGCAGCAAGCAAGGAGCTCTGTAGGGCATAATTTAAAAAAAAAAAAAAAACTTGGAGCAAACAAGTTGTCCCTGCAGGAACATAAACATAGAGACAGGCCATGTTGGAGCTTGCTAGGGAGGAAGCTGATGCCAGGGATGGCCTAACATTGGCTGGGTGTGATGATGTCCTTGTGGACTGACATTTTCGGGAGTGAGAAAGTGGGAAATGCCTAGGCCCGCACATGAAGCTAGCAATACTCTCAGGCCCGAGGCTGCCAGATTTGTAAGTATGGGGGTGGGGGCTTGGGGCGGCCATGCTGTCCCTGCTATGAGGGTAAGCCATGGGGGCACGGATGGTGGCAGTGGCAATGGTGCTGGGAACTGAGAGGAAAGAAAGGAAAGAAAAGACAGAAAAAAAGAAAAAATAGATAACATATGAAAGGATTGTCAGTGTTTGCAAAGTGGGGATGGGCTCAACTGAAAATGTCCAGGTTTTCATGGCAGACAAGTCAAAAAGTGAGGTTGCCCAACCCCAGGTGGAGACAGCACATTTCCAGACAATCTTAGAAACTCCTCTCAAGAATGAACAGTTGAACCGGACCTGCCCAAAAGGACAACAATACAGTGTGCTAACGGATACCATTTCCAAATAGATTGCCACTCTGGTAAATGTTTTTTTGTTCAAAAACAGGAAAAGAAGCAATTTCAACCCCCATACCACAAAACTGCGCAGTCATTTAAAATGTGTAAGGTAGAGTAACTTCATCTTTCAAGCGTAGAACCACGAACCGTGAGGTACAGGTTCAAATCCTACCAAAAGTCACAAACTAGCGGTGTGATCTTGAGGTAGTCACATAATCCCATGTATTTCAGTCCCTCTCAACTCTAAACCAGGGTAGCTGCTGGAGCCAGCAGAAAACGAGATGTTGCACCTTAGCTAGGCTTTTCCTGGTGAATAAACTGTAGAAAGAAAAATAGAGTTAACTTCTTTTTTCTTCTTCTCCTTCTGTGTTGCATCACCAAGCAGTTTTTAAGTGCCAAAGCAGAAGTATTTACAAAAAGCCTATTTGCAAAAAAGTCAATAAACATATGTTTGTTTGTTTGTTTATTATGCTTAACAGGTAGGCACACTGGACATTAAATCTAAATATATATAAATATACATATAAGGAGCATAAATCCTGTTATCCTTTTTGTGTTTCCATGCACTTGCGCAAGAAACACCTTGGGACAGTACCGCATTTGAGTGGTGTGTCAAGGATGTCCAGTGCAGAGTACTGGAGTACAGTGGGCATGACCCTGACACACCAATGACCACTGAAGCCTAGTGTGACGGCCGTCGGAATTTTACAACGGGAAGCCGGCTCGCACTTGAGAGAAATGAACCGCACCAATGAGAGAGTGTGCTTCATTCCTCTCATTTGCATACCCGGCATTGCAAGTCTGCAGACCCTCATCCTCCCACCCGCCAGGCATCTTTCATTAAACCCTTCCGCTGCCTCCCACTGCTGCTGTCCTCCCCGCTCCCATTCCAGCCCTGGCATCCAACTGTAACCCCCACCCACGGTTGGGGGCTTACCAGATGCCGCCTCCATTTGTGCCGCTTTGTTCCCTGGATCCAGAGGATCCTTGAGTGCTCCCTGCCAGTTTCGTCATCCCCAGCTTTGCTAAAGGGAACCAGTGGAGCAGAAAAAAAGTAAAAGAAACAGCCGCATGCTTTGGCAGGTTGCCGATCGCTGCGCAGTTCTGGGTGAGCTGCTGCGGTTGGCTCCTATCCCTCTCCCACACTGAAGGAGCGCTGCAGCGCTTGAAAGTGTAACCCCTAGGCGGCACTATCCCAAGGGCTACTAACCCTGCCTGCTTAGCTAGTATCAGGTTAAGGGGCCTGAGTTCTGAAACGGGTGCCTCCACCCGGAGGTCAGGGTTGGTAGTGGTCTAACTAACCTGGGCACAGCTCTCCAGGACACTGTAACCCCCCTCTTTCCTTACTAGTGGCCGGAACAATACACAATAATCACTTTCACAATACCCGTGATACACCACACAAGTACCCACACTGTTTGCACTTACCACCAGGGCTTTCCTCTGGCCTGTAAAACAAGGTTATACACAGCAAATAACAGCAGTACAGTACTCTTGCACAAACTGGAACCACAGTCAAGGTAAATGCAAAAAAGAGTTAGATCTGATTTATTTAAGGGGCTTGAACAAGGAAGGGGTGTAATCAGGTTAATTTGCTTAAAGGCTCTATCAGTCAAACAGTTATGCATGCACTTCAGGGTCCATGAACAGTCAAACACTCTGGGTACCCAGATGGAGAATGGTGGGCTAGCCAGGAACGTTGTAGTTGGTTGGGGCCCTGTGATGGAAGAAAACAATATGCACAACACACACTATTTGTAATCCGGAGCCGGAGGGCTCAGTTCGTGAAAAGAAAACAACAAAACAATCAGATGACACACTTTTAGATTAGGCTATTGTTGCAGGGAGCTACCTTGATAATTACTCATGATACCCAAGACTGGACACAGGCTGGATGAAAATCGAGACAGCAGGTGGTTAATCTGGAGTGCCAGAAGAAGCAGGACCCACACGATTCGCCGAGGCGTCATTTCTGTTCAAGCGTGGAGCATTGGGCTGATCCCCAGGCAGGTCTCTCATCAGTGGCTTTCTCTGTGCAGTGGGGTAGTCTGGCAGAGCCAGCATGGCATGGCCCAGGCCGAATGGAGATGAACACGGATTCAGTCCGATTAGGCTGGATAAAGCTTCCAGCAAGCAGAACACAGTTCACACAGTGGGGAACCAAATCACGACCCACTTTCAATACACAGCACATTTACATGTAAGGAAATTCTACTGTACCAGCCAAACCGCTCTCTGGTCATGATCGCAAAATCTCTGCACAAACCGGGGATTCAAAAGCAGCTGGAAATCCTGACAGGCCGATCGCATTCAGCAAATCTTCGGTCTTCCTCAGGTATGAGCTTGGTAAAAAAAATCAGTGGCTTACTTTGTTCTCACAAACTTGGATTTAGTCCGAAATAATTCTCTTCTCTCCCTCTCAGGGGCAGCAGGCAGACACGCAGACCACAACTCAGGCCTCTCCACAGTTCACCCATACGAAACTACTCAGACGGCTGCTTGACTGTCTCAGGCTCTTGCCCATTCAGTTCCCAACAAAGATCTGCCTCAAACTGCAGCAAGCCTGGGAATTTCCCTAGAATCCAAAAGGTTTGGTTGGCTGATCTGTCTGTCAGTCACAACAAAGGCTCCCCCTTCAGGTGCAAAAAGGCACCAAAAGCCCAAAACTACAATTCCTACAAATTTTGACTCCAGAAAGCTCCTGTAGTCCAGCTCCATTTTAGGTCCCACCAGAAATGATTGGTCCAATTTGCAGTCCAGGACAAAGATAGTGGAGAAAAACAAAACAGTCCTTGCTGCAAAGAAGTCAGGTTAGACCAACTACATTATCATTATCACTCTAAATGATTTTCAGCAAATAGTTACATCTTTCAACAGAGCTTCCTCTCAGATTACTTATGACTGCAATCCAGGCAGCTCTTAAAGAGACAGTACACAGAGACTATACAGGCACTCTCTGGCAATCACATTTAAACCGCTAAAATGCAGGACACCAGCCTGGCAGTGAGCATTTAGGCAAGCTCAAGGAAGACTTTTCGGGAACCCCCATTTGTAGGGGGGTTACAAAAGTGAAAGCGGCTCTGTGCTGCTGGCAGCAGTCCTGTTTGTGTGTGCCCTGGCCCTGAGTGAAATATTAATGAAAGGGGTCCGGGGGCACTTAGGGAGCAAATAAATAAAATGTTAACCCTCCCGCTCCCTCCCACTATGTGCTGTCTGCCCTGAAACCTCTGTTCCCCATTCCCATGCCGATATCGGGGTGTCCAATCCCCATGTTGGCATCATGTACTCCCCCAACTCATGTGGCACGCTGGGAGCCCACCCCAGTTTGCCCAAATTTATTTATTTTTGTACCTGTAAATAAAGAAAACCATCCCCCAAGCTCTTTTTTTAACCTGTAAAAAAGAAAACGATCCTCGTCCTCCCCAATCCCGCCTCCCCATCCCCACACTCCCACTGAACACCCACCTCCTGCACCCCCTTACCCCATACTTACCTCCGGAGGTTGGCGCTTGTCATCTTCTGAGGACCGGGACACGTCTGCACTCTTCAAACCTGACCGGCAAACTGAAAAATCAAAAGTAAGTGCCGTATAATGGCAGTGAATGGGGTTTTCAACTTAGATTGATATCTCATTTTTAGGAATGTTGGCCCCAAATCTTTAACATGGGGTTCTTAGGACCCCACCTCATGAACACTGTCACTTTGTTATTTATTTATTTTTATTTCTTGAAATGTTTCACCGGGAAGGCACACTTAACAACAAGTTGCTCGTCTCACGGTGCGGCCTGGGGGGAGGGGATACATAGGGTTGTGAAGGATGATCAGTTACAATAGTATGTGGGTAGTACAAACAATACAACATTGTAAGATTGTGCAACAGTTGGAACACAAGGTATTGTACAATAAACAGTAGAGAAACATTGAATAAATTACAATACATGTCCAAAATCATACAAAAGAACATATGAACGTACAAAACAGTAATAATGTGATAGAACCATTTATAGTGCATGATTGTACCAGGAGCAGACTCAAGTTAGTACGCAAATGATGTTGGAGTAAAAAGGATGGGGTTAGGCTGTGCATACTGGTGATCCAGAAGGGCAGGCAGAGAAGAGACAGGGGAGAGGCAAGAACCGAATATGAGGAGAAGGAGTAGCTATTTCCTGATTTCCCCCCTTCAGGATGCTGAGAACCCTGCCGGGGGGGTAGGAAGGCAGAAACTGGAGATAGGCATTAAGATGAGTTAAAGCAGAAACAGTTGAGGGAAAGGTAATTGTGTAGGGCAGAAGTAAGGGAGTATTTGGGGGAGGAGTGTCTTGTTTCAGGGGGGAGGGAATTCCAGAATTTAGGGAAACGATGGGTGAAACCAGCTGACCGATGAGGGTGGAGTGGCGAGGGACTGTCAAGATGCGGGCGTCATTTGATCTGAGAGAGTGGGTGGGGGGAGGTGGAGTTGGGAGAGAGGATGAGAGATAGGAGGGGAGCCCCCGAACCAGAATTTGGAGGTTAGTTTGGCACAGTGAGAGATGTGTCTATGAGATAGTGGAAGGAAGATTAGAGAGCGATAGAGTTCACAGTGGTGGGAGCAGGAAGGGGAGTTGATAGCAAAGTGGCAGAAGGAGTTAAAGAGAGTGTCCAACTTGGTCAGGGAGGATTTGGGAGCAGCACCATAGACTACGTCACAGTAGTCAAAGATGGGGAGTATCATCTTCTGGACAATTTCGCGCCTCGCAGTCAGAGGGATACAACTATGATTCCTGTACAGAGCACCAAGCTTGGGGTGCAGTTTCTTCAGGATAGCATTGATATGCACAGAGAAGTTGAGGTATTGGTCCAGCCAAACTCCCAGATATCTAAATGAAGACGTGTCCTCCAAGATGGTCCCATCAAGGGTGTGGAAGTTGGGTAGGGACGGGAGCCTAGAGAGTTTCTGCCTGGTCCCAAATGTCATTGAGACTGTCTTCTTGGCATTTAGAAAAAGCTGGTGAGAAGAAAAACCAGAGCTTAACTTGGTTAAAGTCATGATGTAAGCTGGTTTGCACAGCAGCAGGGATTATTGCTGGAACTGTACAAAACAGTATCATCAGCATACATGTGGATAGAAGAGGATGAGCAGGCTGTGGGAAGACAATTAAGGAAAATGAAGAAGAGTAGGGGACCAAGCACTGAGCCCTGAGGGACACCAGTGTTGATGGGGGGTGGAGGGGAGATGGAATCAAGGATTCTCACTGACTGGGTCCTGCCAGTGAGGTAGGATTTAAACCAGTTGGTGGATGATGGAGCAAGTCCAGCTGAGAAAAGTGAATCAAGAAGCAGGGGATGGGAAACAGTGTTGAAAGCTTTGGCTAGGTCGACAAAGATGACCGAGGTGATCGGGCCATCATCCATCCCTGAAAGGATGGAGTCAGTAAGCCTGAGGAGGGAGGTGGTTGTTGAGAGGTTCTTCCGAAAACCAGATTGGAAGGGGGGTGAAGAAGGAGGAATCAGAGAGGAACGGTGATAGTTGAGAGAGAGAACTAAGTGTTCTTGAAGTTTGCCAAGGGTAGGAAGGAGGGAAATAGGGCGATAGTTGCCAGGAGTGGATGTATCACCACCCTTGGGGACAGGAAGGACTACAGCGTGTTTTCATGATGAGGGTACTTGAGCTGAAATGAAGGACAGGTTAAGGATTAGGGAGATAGGATAAGCAATTGCAGGAGCAGAAAGGTAGAGAAGTTTAGGATCAAGCTCATCTGGTGAGGAGCCTTTAGAGGGGTTGAGGGATAGGAGAGCATTGCTTCGTCAGGGGGAGATAGTAGAAAAGAAAAATGCAGGAGGGGTAGGCACTGGCTGAGGTGAAGGGCTGAAGTTAGTAGGTGGCAATGGGGAGAGGGAATTTAGAAAATACGTGGCACACGAGGTGTAGTAGGCATTAAATTCATTGGCCATGGAGCCAGGGTTGGAAACTAGGGAGTTATTTATTTTGAGAACTGGAGGGGGAGGGGGAGAAGGGGGTAGAGAATAGCAGGACATGAACTACCTTCCAGAATTTAGATGGAGAGTTAGTATTAGTCAGGAATGAGGAGTTGAAATAATCAGACTTAGCCAGTCTAGTAGCTTTAGTACATGAATTGCTTAGCATTCTGTACTTGGCATAGTCATTTGGATGTTTAGTAGATTTGTGTTTTCTCCAGGCCTGATCATGCTCCCTGAAGCAGGCCAGTAGTTCGGGGGTGATCCAGGGGAGGTGAAGCCCATGGACTCTGGTCCATCTGAAAGGAGCAAAGGTATTCCAGGTGGCAATTAATTTATCCTTAAAATAGTCAAGAGCTTGGTCGACAGAAATGGCAGTGGAGAGGGGGGCCCAGTCGGTGGAAGCGAGTGCAGAGCTGATTGGGGTAAGGTCTAAGGAGTTAAAGGACTGGAGCTGTATGATTTTAGGGGGAGGTTTGGGGCGATGAACCTTACGTACAATGAAAACAGGGTTGTGGTCACTAAGGGCATCGAGGAGGAGACCAGATTTAATGACGCGGTGCAGATGCGTTGTGACTGCCCAGTCAAGCAGGGTGTGGTTCTGTGTTTTGGGATTAGAGCGTGTGGGCTCAAGTATGAGTTGAGTGAGGTTTAGAGCAGCGACGTCATTGTGTAGCTTGTGTAACTTGGTAGACAACCAGTTTAGATTCACGTCACCCATTATGAAAAGTTCACCAGATTGCAAGTGGGAGGTGATATTGGCTAAGAGTGCAGTCGTGACCGAGGGTTGAATGCTTGGGTGGCAATAGATGCCAGCCACAAAGATTGGGATTGAGAAAGGAAGGGTAATGCAGGTGACAAGGGCTTCATAGGTAGCTGGGATGGAGGTAGATAGAATGGTAGTAAACTGCAGTGAGGACAGAATATACATAGCCACTCCCCCTCCATGACCGATCGATCTTGTCTGGAGATGGAATACCCAGGGATAGCAACGGTACTGTCAGGGATGTTATTTTTGAGCCATGTCTCGGTAATAATTAGGATGTCAGGGGTGTGTGAAATCCTAAGAGTTTGTAGGAGGTCGATTTTAAGCAGCAGGCTGGAGATGTTCAGGTGGAGGAGCTTCAACCCGTTAAGGAGGGTTATAGTGGGAGTAGGGTTTGAAGACATGTTATTTGGGTGAGGAGCCAGGGTAGGAGAAGAAATAGGACCAGGGTTGGGGTGGATGTTCCCTGATGAAAGAAGGAGGAGAGCAAGGATGAAATAGTGAAGTTTAGGACTTTTGTAATTGGAGTAGGAAATACCTGAGGGAGGGGAAGAGGGAGGGAGGGGTGTAGAGAAGGAGATAAGGAAATGAAGAAAGGCAAAATGACTAGGAAGGGAAAACAGAGATGCTGGAGGGTAGTAGGGAAAGTGGGGTCTGCTTACAAAGGGAGCTATAGGGGTGATTGACAGAATGAAGGAGGTATCAGGCAATCGGTTTAAATGCTTCATTGGCAAGCTTTTAAACTAGTCAAGGGGGGAGGCACTGATAAACAACAGGGAATTCCCAGCCTCCCTCTACAAAACAGGGTACTAAATGAGGTAAAGACCAAGGTGCAAAGGTCAGTAGGGAGCAGGACAGGGGTGAATGGAGAAAGCAAAGTCAATGAGGACAGGGATAGTGCTACAAGAGGTAAATCCATCCAAAAATGGAGAGCAATGAGTACTAATGCCTGTAGTCTGGGTAACAAGCTTCCTGAATTAGTGGCCTTGATGGAGGAGGAACATCTGGATATCATGGCAGCCACAGAAACATGGTACACACAGAACTTTGACTGGGACGTAAACATACCAGGATACACTATCTACAGGAGGGACAGGGAGGGTAAAAGAGGAGGAGGAGTAGCTCTCTACATAAGGGAAGGAATCAAAGCTGCAGAACAAAAGGGTAAACAGGGAGGAGAGGAAGCACTGTGGGTCAATTTGGAGACAGGTAATGGCACCACAATCCGCACAGGGGTTGTATACAGACCCCCATCTCAGGGGGAGGACATGGACAAGGAAATGATAGGAAGTATCCTTAGAATGGCAGAAAAAAGGGAGATATTGCTGATGGGGGATCTGAATTCACTTAAAATACCACCAACAGCTTAATCTGGTTCAAGGTCGGTTGGCATTCATCTGTATCCCCCTCCCCCGGGTCGTGCCTGAAAATAGGCAGGATTTGTCTAGTGCACTTACCCGGTCAACAAAAAGTAAATAAATAAATATATATGCCAGATGTTAATTGGATTGCATTTGCAGCAGCCACTTCTAAGAGTGGGATCATTCTAGATGCCCTACAGGGGGCATGCCTTAGACAACTAGTATTGGAACCCACTTGAGAGGGAGCAATCTTAGACCTGGTACTCTCAAATGGAGATGGCAAGAGGATCACAGATTTAGAAGTGGGTAGTCATCTGGGAACTGGTGACCATCGAACAGTATGGTTCACAATAAACACAGTAGTAGAGTCAAGCCATACAAAGGCAAAGGTACTGGACTTCAGGAGGGCTGACTTTGCCAAAATGGGTGAGTGCCTAAGGAATGCACTAGCAAAAGAGCAGGAAGGAGGGGTGGAAGAGCAATGGGAAATAATCAAAACTGCCATCACAGAGGCAACAAGCCTTTGTGTGAAGCAAATAAACAAAACAAAACGATGTAAGAAACCACTATGGCTCTCAAAGGAGGTGGCAGGAAAGGTTAGGGAGAAAAAGAAAGCATTCAGGAAGTAAAAGAAATCACAGAAGGAGCAGGACAGAGAATTGTATCAATTAAAGCGAAAGAAAGCAGGGAAGGCAGTCAGAACAGCAAAGGCCCAAACCAAGGAAAAGATAGCCAACTCAGTTAAGAAGGGGGATAAAACCTTTTATAGGTACATCAGGTAGCGAAGGAAGACCAAGGAGGATAGCGAGGCTTAATAACGGGGGTGGAAAGAGGGTGACTGTGAAAGGCAGAGATACTAAACAAATATTTTGTTCAGTATTCACAAATGAAGAGGGGGAGGTACCTAAACCAAACAATACAAATACTCTAGATACGGGGGTTGATACCGGCATATTCATAGAAGAAAAGGTTCTGAAAGAACTCTTAAGACTGAAGGTGGACAAAGCAATGGGGCCTGATGGGATTCATCCCAGAATTCTAACAGAACTAAGGGTAGAACTAGTGACACAACTGACTACCCTCTTTAACAAATCATGGGAGGATGGGGTGGTACCTGAGGACTGGAGGAGGGCAGATGTTATTCCACTTCACAAAAGTGGAAGCAGGGCAGAAGCAGGAAACTACAGAACTGTTAGTTTAATCTCAGTGGTTGGGAAAATTATGGAATCACTTCTGGTTCTGGAGGAAAGAATTGTTGAGTACCTAGAGGCCAGAGGGGCACAGGACCCAAGGCAGCATGGATTCACAGTGGGAGGGTCATGTCAGATGAATCTAATAGATTTCTTTGACTGGGTGACCAAAGTAGTAGATCAAAGAGGGGCTGTGGACATGGCCTAACTAGACTTTAGCAAGGCATTTGACACAGTCCCACACAAAAGATTAATATACAGGTTGGCTAGCCTGGGAGTGGGCCCCAAGTTGGTAAAGAATTGGCTGGAGAACAGGACACAGAGGGTAATAGTAAACGAAGTCCACTCTGAAGAAAGGGGGGTTACTAGTGGGGGTACTGCAGGGCTCAGTACTAGGACCAGTCCTCTTCAATGTCTTTATAAGTGACATTGCAGAGGGACTGGAAGGAAAAGTATATCTCTTTGCAGACGACACAAAAATCTGCAACAGAGTTGATATACAAGGTGGGGTGGAAAGGATGAGAAGGGACTTGGCAAGGCTGGAGGAATGGTCAAATGTATGGCAGCTTAGATTCAATGCTAAGAAGTGCAAAGTAATGCACCTGGGAAACAAAAACCCATGGGAAGAGTACACAGTGGGGGGGTACTAACAATAACAAAAATGGAACAGGACCTAGGGTAGTCATATCTGATGACCTAAAGGTGGGCTAGCAATGTGAGAGGGCAGTAAGGAGGGTTGGGGGGATACTGGGATGCATAGGGAGAGGCATCACCAGTAGAAAACAGAAAGTTGTTATTCTTCTGTACAGACAGCTGGTGAGACCCCATCTGGAGTACTGCATGCAGTTCTGGAGATCCAATCTCCGCAAAGACATAGACAGGATGGAGGCGGTCCAGAGAAAGGCAACTAAGGTGATGCAGGGTCTGCACCAGAAGACATATGAAGAGAGAGACTTAAGGAGCTTAATATGTATGGCCTCAAGGAAAGGAGGGAGAGGGGAGACATGATAGAAACTTTCAAGTACCTCAAGGGAATCAACAAAGTCCAAGAGGGTTAACATCTTTCAGAAAAAGAGGTGTGCAAGAACAAGGGGGCACAATTTGAAGATTGAGGGGGGACGGCTCAGAGGTAATGTGAGGAAGTATTTTTTCATGGAGAGGGTTGTGGATGCATGGAACAGCCTTCCTGAGGAGGCTGTGGAGTCAAAAACAGTGGTGGATTTCAAGAATGAATGGGACAGTCATAAGGCAATTCTAGTGGGTGGGGGTAGGAAAAAGTAGGCTGTTGGTTAACTAGGATCTGCAGCTTATCCATTAGGTAGGGAAATGGGCAGACTGGGTGGGCCAAGCAGTTCTTACCTGCCATCAAATTCTATGTTTTTCTGTTTCTATCTGGAAGGGAAGGGGAGAGAGAAGTGGCAATAGGTGTAGAGGGGGAGACTGGGATAAGGGTAAGAACCAGGAAGGGTGTGAGTAGGAGGGAGATGGAAACCATTTTGGGTAGGGTAGTAGAGGCTTTGTACAGGCTTACAGATTCGGATCACACCACTGAATGTTAAGACATTGATAATTTGCTTTAGGTATGAAAGACCCAGGACTAGAAGTGTTAGGGGAGAGCAGTAGGTAGAGGATTGCAATCTACATGTGTTGTTGCCCTCTAGTGGCTTTACAGTATCATTTGCAAATGGAAAAGCAGACAAAAAAAAAAAAAAAATCAACAAATCACTGACTGGCCAGTGCAGGTTACGCACATGCTGCTCTGCACTGAACTGCTCACAGAAGTATGCAACTGAGTGAATTGGCAAGCAAAAGGAAGAAACGTCAAAGGTCAGTGTTTCTCTGCAGTCTTATGCCCTAGTCCAATGATTTCAGCACTGGCTGCAGCATAGGGCAGGAAACCAATGTCAGCGTTCTGGGCCATCTGGAACCTTTCAGTTCCCACTGGGAGGAAGGCTCAAAAATCCTCTTTCCCTTGTTCTGGGTCCAGGAGCAGATGTTACCTTATGGCCAAGGAGGAGCGTGGGCAGCAGGCGCCTTCTCGTCCTATCCTAGGCAGGCGGATTGCTTGTGGAGGGGATCGCGTCAGCGGTACCAGCCCAGTGGGCTCTGATCAGCCTTATGGGCCAAGGAAGAGCGTGGGCAGCAGGCACCTTCTCGGCCTATCCTAGGCAGGTGGGTTGCTTGTGGAGGGGACCGTGTCACTTTTACTGTTACTCGGTCCCGAAAGATGATTTCGCAGTTGCTGTGTGGAATCACCTTTTTTTTACTTTCATTTTTATTATTTTTCATTATTTGATGAAAACAATGCATTCACATCATAGACATATAATAATATAGCAATGTAGTACAATGGGAGACTCAGCCCTCTTAATTATAGGAGAAGAGTATCTAGATGTTATGATACCACATAGTATTATATTATTGATCGAGTTTGATCAGTATATATGCAGTAAATAATTTCTCAAAAAACCTTACCTGAACATGTCTATTTCCAGGGCAAAGGTGCGTGAGACACTTTTCACAGAATATGAGTGTCTCACATGCAGAGGAAAGAAACGCTTCCATTAGTCATGAGTGCTCGCTCGATCTATAATCCACTTCACTGCAGTCTTTAGCTCAGCTGATGTCACTGGGTTCTGGAACTGATCAGTAATTAAAAAATAAAGATTGGTCAGGCTGCCTGATGGCCCAGTAGGTAGTCCGACATACTTTCATAATGTTGATTCAGGTTTGGGTGCAGATTGGGCAGCTGGCCGGGCAGCTCGGAGTGGGGTCTGGGGAGGCACCAGGTTCCACTGCTGCAACAACCCCTGAATTGGGCCTGGGAGCTTGCCTCCTCTGCAGGGGGATGTTGCATGCATTCAAGGTCTGTCGGGCACCTGTGTCATTCAGGTGACGTGCGGGACAGAAATCACAGGGTAAAACCCTATATACCTCCAGCAGTCTAAATAGATCACTGGCACTCTCTTGGGCCCCACCTTGCATGAATCCTTGCTGGTCATGACAGAGTGTAAGGGGCAGAGGAATGGCAGACCAGAATGGAAGGAGCCAGTCACCAGTTGAGGACAAAAATTTGGATATAAAAATAAACACTGGGCAGGAAAAAAGGAAGATTAACCAATGAATCCTAAATAAGGACAAAATGGCTATTTCAAAACAAACACATGAAACGTTGAGGATATCAGAATTCACACATGTTCAAACTAACAATTATATTAAAAAATATGAAGTACAGGGTTTATTTTCCCTTCAACATAGTTTTTCCCTCCTTACACGCCTCTGATCAGAACCTTCTTCTATATAGCCAAGATGCCCCCTGCTCGGCATCAGGCTTCATCCCAATGTCTCACGGAGACCTCAGGACACCCCTCCTCAGATTGCCTCCAGAGGAGGGACCCTCCCCATTCAGCATCTGGAAATCATTCAATCCTATATCCCCTCATGGAGTTGGGGTGGGGATCCAGAGATCTCCTGTGGGGGTTGTGGTGGGTGCACAGGAGAAAGCACAGACATAAAAGTAGGTGCAAACACACACATGTGTTTTTATTTACAAAAAATGAAAATTAAAAAAACTTTCAGAAAAAAACATTCCTGAGGACGCTTTCTTTCTCTGGGAAGGGAGGGAAGGGTTGTTGGCTCCACTGCAACACTGCCACCTGGTGATCACAAGTAGCAGTGCAGTGGCAGGCAGAATGGGTAGGAGGATATCGGGCAGCTCAGGGTTGGTGCGCTGTCATGCACACACAACCCCCCCCCCCCGTCTGTGCATGCTGATGTCCTGGCGCAGCAATGGAGAAAATAGCTCCAGAATGGCAGATGACAGACCCCGGTACATCAGGGTCCCCCACACCACTGGATGGCATACCCTGACAACGCTTGATGTTCCAGGATATATCCCCTGCCTACTCCCGGGATATAGCCAAAGCTCCACGGACGGACATGGGCACCAGGGGAGCACCTAAAAGTAGTCCATGCTGGAGTGAAGGGGTGAGCATAAACAGTAAGTAAAAAAGGTAGATTGAGATTTATTTCCTGAACTGCTACTTCAAGCAGCATTATAAAATGCTATTTTATATTATAAAATTCTCAATGTTGATTTAACCATTCGGTGCCGGTGATCAATCTGCACATTCTCCAAGAACAACAAGAAGGTCTCTCATGAAGCTGATCTAGTAGCACAGTGGCAGTCCTATGGCTCGCTACAATGGTAGCCCCGATTCAAGAGTGAAAGCAAATCATCGGGGCAGCTGGGGTAGGGGGATGGAGGGTCCCATGGACTGCTTTCCTGCCTTGGGATGGAGGAGAAACATGCCTCTCACAATGCGCCTGACACCTAGCGGAGGGTGGTCACTGTGGCAGTCAGGAGACTCCAGCAAGGGAAGGATGCCTGCAGACTTGGTGATGTCTCTGCACGCTGGACATCCCAAGGGCCAAAAATGAAGGCAAAACTCAATCAATCAAATCTTTATTTATCCAGGCGATCACCATTTACAAGGTGGACCTGCTGTTGGCAGGGAAAATTGTACAATTACATATAAATATACATAATACAAAAGGAACAACATGTTTACAATACTGATAGAAGCAGAGTATTTACATTCCCAGTCACATGTACAAGAAAGATATACATAACGCAACCCAAACGTAATATATATATATATATATATATATATATATATATATATATATATATATATACACAGTTCCCACAGGAGCAGGATGTGTATGGATGTCATATACAAATCATAGAAGAAAAAAAGAAAGATTATTTATATTCCTGTCCAGCAGAAACACGTTACAGGCCTGGATGGAAATTTCTAAGCTATGGAGGTGCGCATAACAGTGTGTAAGGCTTAGGTTAATGTGGCAGAAGGGGGGTGGTGACTAAGAGGGATGCAGAGGGTGCTAAGGGCAAGTGGGGCAGAGGAGGGGGGAGTAGCAGTGGCAAGGGCTGATTTGGATAAGCAGCTGGGACTAGTGTTGAAGAACAGAGGAACAATAGTCAAGCTGCTAGGAGCGATAGAAGCAATTACAGATTTCAGCAAACGTTTTGTCATAGAGGGTCTTAAAGAAGGCAGGACTGACAGGGGAGCTAAGTCTCAGCGATTTTTGTATCCTATTCCAAAGAGTAGGCAGGGCATAGCTTACTCCTCATCCATAGCAGCATAAGGGAGGCTCTCCTAAAAGCTCAGCATCACTGACAGGCACCTCAGAAAAACTGGATCCTCCTCTGCAGGGGCTGGGTCAGTTTTTCTGGCTGCAACATGAGGGGCAAGTGGGTATCCAGAGGAAGGGTGACTGAGATTGAGCAACTCAGATCTGAGTGACTCAGTCCCAGCGCCTGTAAGGTCAGCGACCCTGAAAGGTAGTGACTGGGAAAGGCAGGGCGAAGGGAAGAGTGAGAGGATACTGGAAGGGGACAGAAGGTATCCGGAAGAGGACAGAAGGTATGTGAGGGGTGGTGAAATGGGAAGCCACCAGCTGGCTATGTGGCATGGTGGTTAGGGTGGCTGGCTCTGGTGGGGAGGGTGCAGGGTTCTGGGCTCCGGAGAGGTGCAATATTTTGTGCTCCGGTGTTTGTTTGTTTTTCCTGGTCTCCCCCGCCCAGGCATGCACCCCCCTGGAGTTCGTTATTTTCAATGAGGGGGTGCGTGGGGCAAAGTCCCCCACATAAATACTAGAGAGGAGTTTACTCGCTGTGAATGTACATCACTGTTTTTATTTTCAGCGATGTACATTCGCCCTAACAGTGATCGCCATTTGGCAATCGCTGTTATCACACAGAACCTGGCAAGTGGAGGGGGCAACTGCAAAGGTAAGTCCTGGAGCTTGTAGGTGACTGGACTAGGGGGACCATCTGGAGAAAAGGCCAGCCAAGGGAGGCAGGTGGCTCTTGCACAAGATTTGAAACAGTGGAATGTCCCCATTAGCGGAATAGGAGTGTAGGCTTGTTTATGTCCATTTGTTTCATGACAAAATGGATAAATATAAAATTTACTTTAAAAAGGTGTTTTTTGTTAAATGTAAGGTTAAGAAATAAATATATTTATAGGAGCACAGAGTAGCAGTCCTATGGTTCTAAGAGTGCCTTCTTGTGCATCCTTAGGGTGCTAGAACACCTCACTTTGGTTTGCAGTCCTCTCACCCAGTCAATGTATGAGGGGACACATAGTGCTGTAAGATTACTCCTTATGACTTCTATAAATGTATAGTAAATATGTCTAAATGCCAAAATATCCTCTTTTTTTCTTTTATTATTTTCCTCCCAGTCACCACAACTACCCACCTCGGCCAGGTCACCTGCCACTCCCACCCACTCACCTACCCTATCTCTGCCCCTTACCACCTGATTCCAGAGGGTGTACTAGGATTTCTCTCACTATGTATTTTCTTGTCTATACTGTGTAAACTGTTTTCCTATGTTCTCCCCTCCCCCAGGACGCATCTGTAATCGAGCAGTACTCTGCTCAGTATGCCTTCCTGGTAAAACGCTTAAATAAATAATAAATAAATAGGACAATTCCCTCCAAGAAGGGAATTCCCCTTGTGTGGTACACTCCCTCCAGAGAACTGGGACTGCTCCAGTTTCCAGCGGGCCAGACAAGTGTGAGGACCAGAGGGCAGTCAGGAGCGGTGGGGTCCAAGAATGCCAGTGTAATTCCACTACGGTCTTCATTAGGTCTTTTGGGTATGACGACTAGAGGGCAGCTGAGAGTGGTGGGGTCCGAGAGTGCCAGCGTCATGCTGCTTTGTGGGGAGAACAGTGGGCAGTCAGGAGCAGTGGTGCCCAAGAGTGCCAGCGTCATGCTGCTTTGTGGGGAGAACAGTGGGCAGTCAGGAACAGTGGGGCCCAAGAGTGCCAGCGTCATGCTGCTTTGTGGGGAGAACAGTGGGCAGTCAGGAGCAGTGGGGCCCAAGAGTGCCAGCGTCATGCTGCTGTTTGTGTGTGGGGGGCCATGGGCAGCCTAGAACTGTGGGGTCCGAGAGTGAAGGCATCATGCGCTGTGTGTGTGGGGAGGGGAGTGTGTGACACCAGAGGGCTTTTGGGAGTGGTGGGCTGGAGAGTGATGGTATCATGCTGCTGTATGGGGGTGGGAGGTAGTGGGCAGTGGGCAGTCAGAAGCAGTGGGGCCCAAAAGTGCAGCCATCATGCTGCTGTATGTGGGGGGAGGAACCAGTGGGCAGCTGGAAGCAGCACGACCCAACAGTGAAACACAGTATCAGAATTTATGGACAGAAAATTACTGCTTGACCCATCCAGTCTGCCCATATGACCCCTGCCTAGTCAAGTCTCCGCAGACCCTAACTGGTCTTTGATGACCCTCTCTCCCCCCTGCCCAGTTCCTAATATTCCCCAATTCCTATCCCCACATGCTTGAAACCCCCTTTCTGTTTTCATCCCCACCACCTCCGCTGGCAGTCTATTCCAGGAGTTCACCACTCTTTCAGTGAAGTAACACTTCCTCACTCATCCCCTCTCACTCTTTTGTCTTCCAGGGTGGACATGCTGACATCACTTAGTCTGTCCTCACAGGGCTTGGGATGCAACCACTGTGCCATTTTTGTTGCCTCCTCTGGACTTCCTCCACCCTGCCTATGTCCTTTCTGAGGTATGGCCTCCAGAACTGGACCCAATACTTCAGGTGAGGTCTCACCAGTGAGCGATATATTGGTAACACCACCTCCCCCCTCCTGATGGAGATACCTCTCCCTATGCATACCAGCATCCCACTTGCCCTACCCATTGCTCTGTCACACTGTCCTGCCACTTTGAACCCATCAGATATGATAACACCAAGGTCCCTTTCCTGTTTAGCAACTGTCAGTACCCCCTCATCCTATACTCAGTTTTTGGGTTCCTATGCCCTAGGTGCATGATTTTGCATGTGTTAGCACTGAACCCCAAATGCCATGCTCTTAACCATTCCGAGTTCCCCAAGATTCCCATGCATTCTTTCCACCCCTTTCTTTATTGTCTACCTTATTTTAGGTTTTGTTATCATTTGCAAAAAGGCATACCCTTTCCTTCCAGTTAATCTGCAATTTGCAGATGAACTGGAATGTCACTTATAAAGACAGTGAAGAGGACTGGTCCCAGTAATAAGCACTACAGCACCCTGCTGGTCACTCTCCCATCGTTACAGTGACTGCTATTACCCACCACCCTCTGTCACCTATCTGGTGACCAGTTTCTAACCCAATTCACCACCTTTGGATCCCACCTTAAAGCTGCTCAATTTCTTAGTCTCCTGTGCAGCACAGTATCGAAGGCATTCCTAATGTCCAGATATGCAACGTCCACTGCCCTACCCTGATCTATCTCCCTGGTCACCCAGTCAAACATCTCAGTCAGATTCATCTGGTGTGTCACCCCCACTCCCCACCCCCAATGTGAATCCATGCTGTTTCTGGCAATCTGCAGGAAAGCACAATCTTGCTCAGGTCTGAGGGAGGTGTACCTTACTTTACATTTTAAACATGTTATTGCTTTTTTTGACTTATGAAGGGATTTGCAATACTGCATATGTACTTGTAGATTGGGAGTTTAAATCCTGTGGGATTGAAATACTGCAGATTTTTTCCCCTTTCGGACTGCTGGCTTGTTGTTTACTAGTATTTTGGTGACATTTTGCATCAAAATATTTTTGGTACAGTGAAGTATCCATAAGTCCTGCAGTTTAGTGGAGTTGTGTATTTGACCCAGACAGTGCCTGAGGTGGTTGAAACTGGTTTGCTCCGATTGCCTTCAGAGCACAGACTACCAGGTTGTATAAGACTGGATCAGGGGATGCTTTCATCACAGGTATTGGGCTTGACTACTTTATTTTTCTCTGAAGAAATTGTGTTGCAGGGTATATTTCTGTTAAACTGTTGTGCAGGTTGTCTTGCTGAAAGGAAGGAAAGTGCTCACCAGGGTGGTGGGTCAGAGCTGTAGCTGATTATTTCTGGAGGGCACAGGACCCATTAAAACCAGTCGTCCAACCTGGCTCCCTCCCTTACCAACTGGCAATTTCTGCTGTGGCAGGTGCAATGTTTGTTGTTATTGCATTCAGGGCATTTCCTTTATGCACCCCACTTCTAATAAAAACATTTTCATAAAACAATTCATTTCTTGCACAACATGTTATGTTGTATATGTTGTGCAATGTACTTGTTCCATGTTGTATGTGGGGCGCACCAAGAGACCTTTAAAGAAGAGAATACAAGAACATGTTTGGGCAATTTTAAAAGCTGAACCAGATACACCCACAGGGATACATTTTTCATCCTATCACAGCAGAAATCAAATGGATTTTTCTTTTTCAGGTCTGGAATATGTGTGAGCCCTCAGCAGAGGTGGAGATAGACTTAACCTATTACTTCAGAAAGAATCGAGGTGGATATATAGTCTTAAAACTATATCACCCATAGGTTTGAACGATTGGACATTTTACCATTTCTATAGAACCCCCCTCTCTTTAACATTATTTACTCTTCATTTTACCTTTATGGTTTTGGTAGCATTCATGTTCAGCAGAGCCTAGGAAATCTTTTGAAATGAGCAAATTTCTCTAAAATAAGAGGTTCCACCAATTTATAAGTCATTAAGCAGTTTAAAAAAAAAAATAAATAATGAAAGCGAAACAACTCTGATTTTCCCCTTCTGAAATTTCAGTAAAGTGAAATGGTGGAAGTTTTGCATCATTTGGTATTTTTTGGCAAGTGCTGAACTGATGAATATGATGTTTGTTTTGCTTTAGCAAGGGCCTGTCTTTGATGCATTAAAATGAATACATTTATTAGTTTGACATCTCTCTAGCCAAAAAATTGGTTGAACCATTTAGACAGGCTTATAACCTATTTTCATTATCATTTATTTATGTATTTAATATTTTTTTCCCTTTTGAAGGTGTGACCTTTAGCAACTTTGGTTGACCTCCCATTGTTTACTGCTATATGTTTTTCAGTTCGCTTTTATTGTGTGTTTTTTAAATATGGGGAATATTTCTCCTTATATATGAATTTTTGTTTATGCATTCTTTGTATTTCACTATTGGTGACTCGTTAAATGGTGTTGCTGATGCTCAGTACAATAAATTAAGAGATCTGTGCACTGCCACTTTAAAAGATTTACAATAAAGAAGAGACCCTGAGCTCCAAGACCCTGCCTCCTGCCGAAGTGTCCCGGAGAGGACACGAAGCGCTGGGGTAATGTGCCATTGGGTTCTCGCTCACTCATGTTAATCTGGCATTTTGTTTATTTTTTTGGCAAGTGTGCTAGCTTTCTTGTGCTTTTCTGATATTTATTTTTGCAGCCCCCGCTCGTTCCAAGGCGCGCACTGGTACATGTGTTTTTTTTGCAAAGGACATACACCTGCCATATCCTTAATAGCCCAGCACAATGCATAGGGGGGTACGCGCACATGCTGACAAAAAAAAATTTAAACAGGAAGGGAGAGAGACGTGGGGAGTGGTGCAATGCACTGGCTGTGGGGGCGGCAGTCTTCCAGGAGACATTCTGGAAGTTGTAATACTGCCCTACTTGCAAGCACCTCTCTGGTCTGAGGGAGGAAGTTGCCCATCTCCAGGTCGGCCTGGCAAGGATTCGAGAAACCTCCTCTCCCACCCAGGAACCACCAGGGCCACTGCCGCTTTCTCAGAGGAAAGAGGAGTGGTTGAACCATGGTGGGCTCAGAGAGGGTGAGGGTGGTGGAATAGAGACACATCCCTCCAGTTGTACCTCTCCACAATTCATATGCTGTTCTGGCTAACCGTGGCTCCTCTATGGAGGAACCCACAGTGGAGACCAAGGAGGATGCTGGGTATCTCCACAAAGGAGACCCACAGGAGGGTGGCACGGGACACCAGAGTGGAAGGAAACAACTCCAGATAGGGGATGCAATCATTAGGGGGTAGAATTGGGGGAGGGAGTGGAGAGAGAGGTAAGGTGCCTGCCCGATGCCATGGCTTGGAGGGACAGGAAGTGAATCCTCAGGATCACGGGAGCAGCTGCACAGGAGAGGGAGCTGGATGTCATTGTCCACCTAAGGACAAATTACCTGGCTGGGAATGGGACCAGAGCAGTGTAGAAGGAGTTTGGGGAGTTGGGGAGGGGCCTTAAACAAGCAACATGCAATGTAACCCTGTCAGAGGTGTTGCCTGTCTATGGTATGGGCGAGGCTAGAGTACTCCACACCATGGGATTCAATGAATGGTTGAAAAACTGGTGCGCAGCTCAGGGTTCTGTCTTCAGTGGGGACTCTAGGGAATGGGGGCAACCTGGAGGAATACTGGCCTATACTGGCATGATGGTCTGCATCAATCCGGGAGGGGTACCAGGATCCTAGGTGATAGCTTTAAATACTTCATTGGCAAGCATTTAAACTAGTCAAGGAGGGAGGCACTGAAAAGAAGCAGGGAAATCCCAGCCCTCCCCCACAAAACAGGATAATTAGCAAGGTAAACACCAAGGTAGAGAAGTTGATAGGGAGCAGGACGGGGTAAATGGAGAAAAAGGAAAAGGCAATAAGGGCAGGGATGGGGCTAAAAGGAGCATGGCCATCAAAAAATGGAAGGCGATGAGTACCAATGCCCACAGTCTGGGTAACAAGCTCCCTGAACTAGTGGCCTTGATGGAAAAGGGACACCTGGATATTGTGGCATCACAGAAACATGGTATACAGAGAACCATGACTGGGATGTCAACATTCCAGGGTACACAATCTACAGGAGGGACAGGGAGGGTAAAAGAGTAGCTCTTTACGTAAGGGAAGGGATCAAAGCAACAGAACTAAAGGGTAAACTGGAGGGAGAGGAGTCACTGTGGCTCACCCTGGGACAGGAAATGGCACCACAATTCGCATGGAGGTTGTATACAGACCCCCATCTCAGGGGGAGGAAATGGACAAGAAAATGATAGAAGGCATACTTAGAATGGCAGAAAAATGGAAGCTATTGCTGATGGGGGACCTGAATATGCCGATGTTAACTAGATCACCTTTGCTGCAGCCACATCCAAGAGCAGGGTCATTCTCGATGCCCTTCAGGGGGCATGCCTCAGACAGGTAGTGTTGGAACCCACTTGGGAGGGAGCAGTCCTAGACCTGGTACTCTCAAATGGGGATGGAGAGAAGATCTCAGATTTAGAAGTGGGTAACCATCTGGGAACAAGTGGCCACCAAACAGTGTGCTTCATGATAAACATAGCCTTAGAGTCAAGTCATGCAAAAGCAACGGTAGACTTTAGGAGGGCTGATTTTGGCAAAATGAGAGAGAGTGCCTCAGGAGAGCACTAGCAAACGGGCAAGTATGAGGGGTGGAGGAACAATGGGGAAAAATCAAAACTGCCATCACAAAGGCAACAAGCCTTTGTGTGAAGCAAATAAATAAAATACAATGAAGGAAAAAAACACTATGGTTCTCAAAAGAGATGGCAGAGAAGGTTAGGGAGAAAAAGTTAGTATCCAGGAAATATGAGGAAACACAGAAGGAGCAGAACAGAGAACTGTATCAGTTAAAGCAGAAGGAACTGGGGAAGGCAGTCAGAATAGCAAAGGTCCAAACCGAGGAAAAGATAGCCAGCTCAGTCAAGAAGGGGGATAAAACCTTTTATAGGTACATTAGGGAGAAAAGAAATACCAAGGGAGGGATAGTGAGGTTTAATAAAGTGGAGGGGGTGGGCAGAGGGTGACAGTGAAAAAGCAGGGATACCGAACAAATACTTCTGCTCAGTATTCACAAAAGAAGAGGAGGGGGAGATAACTAAGTAAAACAACAGAAGCATACTGGATAGGGGAGTCAATACCAGTCAATTCATGGAAGAAAGGATCCTGAATGAACTAGGTGGAAAAAACAGTGGGAACTAAGGGAAGAACTAGTGACACCACTGACTATCCTTTTTAACAAATCATAGAAACATAGGCAGATAATGACTGCTTGGCCCACCTAGTCTGCCCATTTCCCTACCTATTGGATAAGCTGCAGATCCTAGTTAACCAACAGCCTACTTCCTCCTACTCCCCATGAGAATTGCCTTATGTTTGTCCCATACATTCTTGAATTCACCGTTTTTGGCTCCATAACCTCATCAGGACGGCCGTTCCATGCATCCACAACCCTCTCCGTGAAAAAATACTTCCTCATATTATCTCTGAGCCGTTCCCCCCTCTATCTTCAAATTGTGCCCCCTTGTTCTTGCACATCTCTTTTTCTGAAAGATACTACCCTCTTGCACTTTGTTGATTCACTTGAGGTACTTAAAAGTTTCTATCATGCCCCCCCCTCCTTTTCTCGAGGGTATACATACATATTAAGCTCCTTTAGTCTCCCTTCATATGGCTTCTGGTGCAGACCCTGCACCATTTTAGTTGCCCTCCTCTGGACAGCCTCCACCCTGTCTATGTCCTTGCGGAGATGGGGTCTCAAGAACTGCACGTAGTACTCCAGATCGGGTTTCACCAACTGTCTGTACAGAGGGATAACAACTTCCTGTTTTCTACTGGTGATGCCTCTCCCTATGCATCCCAGTATCCCCCAGCCCTCCTTACTACCTTCTCACATTGGTTGCCCACCTTTAGGTTGTCTGATATGACTACCCCAGGTCCCTTTTCATTTTTGTTGTTGTTAGTATCTCACCCCCATTGTGTACTTTTCCCCTGGGTTTTTGTTTCCCAGGTGCATTACTTTGCACATCTTTGCATTGAATCTAAGCTGCCATGCATTTGACCATTCCTCCAACCTTGCCAAGTCCCTTCTTATCCTTTCCACCCCACCTTGTGTATCAACCCTGTTGCAGATCTTTGTGTCGTCTGCAAAGAGGCATACTTTTCCTTCCAGTCCCTCTACAATGTCACTTATAAAGACATTAAAGAGGACCAGTCCCAGTACTGAACCCTGCGGTACCCCGCTAGTAACCCCCCTTTCTTCAGAGTGGACTCTATTTACTATTACCCTCTATGTCCTGTTGTCCAGCCAATTTTTTTACCCAGGCTACTACCCTGGGACCCACTTCAAGGCTGGCTAACTTTTTTATTAATCTTTTGTGTGGGACTGTGTCAAATGCCTTGCTAAAGCCTCGGTAGGCCATGTCCACAGCCCTTCCCTGATCTACTACTTTGGTCACCCAGTCAAAGAAATCTATTAGATTTATCTGACATGACCTTCCTGCTGTGAATCCATGCTGCCTTGGCTCCTGTGCCTCGCTGGCTTCTAGGTACTCAACAATTCTTTCCCTCAGAAATGATTCCATCTTTTTATCTACCACTGAGGTCAAACTAACAGGTCTCTAGTTTCCTGTCTCCTCCTTGCTCCCACTTTTGTGAAGTGAAATCACATCCACCCTCCTCCAGTACTCAGGTAGCATCACATCCTCCTCCCATGATTTGTTAAAGAGGGTAGTCAGTGGTGTCACTAGTTCTCCCCTTAATTCTTTTAGAATTCTGGGGTGAATCCCATTAGGCCCCATTGTTTTGTCCACCTTCAGTTTTAAGAGTTCTTTCAGAACCCTTTCTTCTGTGAATCGAATGGTATCACCCTCCTATCCAGAGTGTTTTTATTGTTTGGTTTAGGTAGCCCCCCCCCCCCTTCTTTTGTGAATACTGAGCAGAAGTATTTGTTCAGTATCCCTACTTTTTCACTGTCACCCTCTGCCCACATTTCCTCCCCTTTATTAAGCCTCAGTATCCCTCCCTTGATCTTTCTTCGTGCTCTAATGTACCTATAAAAGGTTTTATCTCCCTTCTTAACAGAGTTGGCTATCTTTTCCTCAGTTTGGGCCTTTGCAATTCTGACTGTCTTCCCTGCCTCCTTCTGTTTTAACTGATATAGTTCTCTGTTCTGCTCCTTCTGTGTTTCCTTATATTTCCTGAATGCTATCCTTTTCTCCTTAACCTTCCCTACCACCTCTTTTGAGAACCATAGTGGCTTTTTCCTTTGTTTCATTGATTTGCTTTACACAAAGGCTTGTTGCCTCTGTGATGGCAGTTTTGATTTTTCCCCATCGTTCTTCCACCCCTCTTTCTTGCCTGTTTTCTAGTGCTTTTCTGAGGCACTCTCCCATTTTGCCAAAGTCAGCTGTCCTAAAGTCCAACAGCCTTGCTTTTGTATGGCTTGACTCTATAGCTGTGTATATTGTGAACGACACTGTTTGGTGGTTGCTTGTTCCCAGATGGCTACCCATTTCTAAATCTGAGATCCTCTTTCATCCCCGTTTGAGAGTACCAGGTCTAAGATTGCTCCCTCCTGAGTGGGTTCCAACACTAGCTCTCTGAGGCATGCCCCCTGTAGGGCATCGAGAATGACCCTGATCTTGGATGTGACTGCAGTAAAGGTGCTCCAGTTAACATCTGGCATATTCAGGTCCTCCATCAACAGTATCTCTCCTTTTTCTGCCATTCTAAGGATTCCTTCTATCATTTCCTTGTCCATTTGCCTCCCCCAAGACGGGGTCTGTAAACAACCCCTGTGAGGATTGTGGTGCCATTTCCTGTCTCCAAGGTGACCCACAGTGCCTCCTCCCCTCCCTGTTTACCCTTTAGTTCTGTTGCTTTCATTCCTTCCCTTATGTAGAGAGCTCCTCCTCCTTCTCCTCTTTTACCCTCCCTGTCCCTCCTGTAGATTGTGTAACCTGGAATGTTGACATCCCAGTCATGGTTCTCTGTGTAACATGTTTCTGTGACTGCCACAATATCTAGGCGTCCCTCTTCCATCAAGGGCACTCATTCAGGAAGCTTGTTACACAGACTATGGGCATTGGTATTCATCGCCCTCCATTGTTTGATTGCCTTACTCCTTTTAGGCCCATCCCTGTCCTTACTGCCTTTGCCTTTTTCTGGATTTACCCCTGCCCTGCTTCCTATTGACTTCTCTATCTTTGTGTCTACTTCACTAACTACCCTGTTTTGTGGAGGATGGTGGGGCACCTGGGGATTGGAAGAGGGTGGATGTGATTCCCCTTCACAAAAGTGGGAGCAAGGCAGATTAAACTACAGACCTGCTAGTTTGACCTCAGTGGTAGGGAAGATGATGGAGTTACTTCTGAAAGAAATAATTGTTGAGTACCTAGAAGCCAGCTGGGCACAGGACCCAAGGCAGCATGAATTCACAGCGGGAAGGTCATGTCAGATGACTCTAATAGAGTTCTTTGACTGGGTGACCAAAGTAGCAGACCATGGAGGAGCTGTGGACATGGCCTATCTAGACTTTAGCAAGGTATCTGACACAGTCCCACACAAAAGATTGGCTGGACAACAGAATGCAGAGGGTATAGTAAACGGAGTCCACTCTGAAGAAAGGGGGGTTACTAGCGGGGTACAGCAGGGTTCAGCACTGGGACCGGTCCTCTTTAATGTCTTTATAGGTGACATTTCGGAGGGACTGCAAGGAAAAGTATGCCTCTTGCAGATGACACAAAGATCTACAACATGGTTGATACACAAGGGGGTGGAAAGGATGAGAAGGGACTTGGCAAGGTTGGAGGACTGGTCAAAAGTATGGCAGCTTAAATTCAATGCAAAAAGTACAAAGTAATGCACCTGGGAAACAAAACCCAGGGAAGAGTACACAGTGGGGGGGGGGGGTGTTACTAACAACAACAAAAATGGAAAGGGACCAGGGGTAGTCATGTCAGATGTCTTAATGATAGGCAAGCAATGTGAGAAGGCATTAAGGGGATACTGGGATGCATAGGGAGAGGCATCACCAGTAGAAAACAGGAAGTTGTTATCCTCTGTACAGACAGTTGGTGAGACCCCATATGGAGTACTGCATGCAATTCTAGAGACCCCATCTCTGCAAGGACATAGACAGGATGGAGGCAGTTCAGAGGAGGTCAACTAAAATGGTGCAGAGTCTGCACCAGAAGTCGTATGAAGAGAGAGACTAAAGGAGCTTAATATGTATACCCTCGAGAAAAGGGGGGGTGGACATGGTAGAAACTTTCAAGTACCTCAAGTGAATCAACAAAGTCCAAGAGGGTAGCATCTTTCAGAAAAATAGATGGGATAGAACAAGGGGGCACAATTTGAAGATAGAGTGGGATGGCTTAGGGGCAATGTGAGGAAGTATTTTTTCATGGAGTGGGTGGTGGATGCATGATATGGCCTTCCTGAGGAGGTTGTGGGGTCAAAAACAGTGAGGGAATTCAAGAATGCATGGGACAGACATAAGGCAATTCTAGTGGGGGGGGGTAGGAGGAAGTAGGCTGTTGGTTAACTAGGATAGGCAGCTTATCCAGTAGGTAGGGAAATGGGCAGACTGGGTGGGCCAAGCAGTCCTTAACTGCCATCAGTCTGCATTGGTATGGTGAGGCTCGAGAGTGCGGAGTCATGCTGTTGAGTGGGGGGGGGCAGGGGCTGTCGGAAGTAATGGCAACCTAGAGTGACAGCATCATACTGCTGTGTGATGGAGAGATGAGCGGGCAGTCGAGAGCGGTGGGGCCTGAGAGTGCCAGCGTCATGCTGCTGTGTGTGTGTGGGGGATCAATGGGAGCTGTGGGGTCCGAAAGTGATGACATCATGCTGCTGTGTGAGATGGACCAGTGGGCAGTTGGGAGCTGTGAGCCCCAAGAGTGCAGTCATGCTGCTGCTGGGGGCAGAACAGTAGACAATTGTGAGCGGTGGGTCCCCAAAGTTCTGGCGTCCTGCTGCTGTGTATGTTGTGGGGACCGCTAGGCAGCTGAGAGCGGTGGGGCCTGACTGTGCAGAGTCATGTTGTTGTGTGATAGGGACACAAGAGGGCTGTCAGGATCGGAGGGGACTAAGAGTGACAGCATTATGCTGCTATATGGGGGGTAATCGGCAGTTGGGAGTGGTGGGACCCGAGCGTGTAGGGATGCTGCTGCTGTGTGAGTGGAGATCAGTGAGCAGTTGGAAGTGTCGGGGCCTTAGAGTGACGGTTTCATGCTGCTGCTGTGTGTGGGGAATCAGTGAGTAACAAAGCAGAGGCGGAGAGTAGACGCGCACAGGAAAATGGAGAGGGTGCACACCTGAAAGCCAGATACTCAAAAACAAAATAGACAGCTTTTTGAAGCAAAAGCAGGCACAAAGCACATTTACTTAATTGAGAATAGTGCCCAGCATCCAGAAGTTCAGTTAACCCATTGGCGCACTAGCCCTTACGCTTTGAGTCTAATTGTGACTCTGTCAGGGAAGAGTCATGATTAGACTCGAACTGCTGGGGTTAGTGCCATGGGTTTAACTGGACCTTTAACCTGGATGCCGGACTTTGTTCTATTTATTGAAGCAAATAAGTTGCATGCCTGCTGTTTGCTGTTCAAGTACTGCCTATTTTGCTTTTTGAGAATCAGTGAGCAGTTGGGAGCGGTGGGGCCCAAGAATGCAGGGGTCATACTGCTGTGTGGGTGGAATCAATGAGCAGTTGGGAGTGGTGGGGCCTGAGAATGCAAGGGTTGACCGGCCCGCTGGTGCAGCTGTAGGGTTACCACTTGCAGAGCCAGTGACCCGGGTTCGGGAATGGACTCGGGCAGCTGGAGGGCCAGCCAGGGGGAGGAGGATTGAGCGCCGAAAGGCTGCTCTTCTCCTCCGGGTGGGTTGGGATGCAAGTCTCGCTGCTATACCGCCACCTGGGTGACCACAGGTGGAGGTGCAGTGAAGGCAGCTTGCAAAATAAGGGTGGGGAGGCGCCTGCCGGAAGCTGAAGCAATAAGCGAGTCACGACGTGCTTAGCCCCTAGGCTTTCCTAGCGTGCGGGCGCCTCGAGGGCTGGGACCAGAAAAATGGAAATACCCTGTCCCAGGTTCCTGTAGATGGGACCCGGTCATCCCGAGAAAACCCATAACAGGACTCTTGAGATTGGGCCAGCTGACCTCCCGACGCATACTTGAGGTGTGAGAGAGGGTAAGGGGAGACCCTCTCCTCCCCGCCTGGGGGGTAAACCGTGGTAGGATGGAGGCAGGCAGCTGGTACTCGGAATGGAGGTACCTGGAGCGGGACTATGGGTGCGCGCATGACATTGGGATCCTTGATGAGAGGTTCCTGGAGCAGTGAGAAGGGAGCATAGAAAAATATTAAGTATAAAAGAAAAAAAAAAAGAATGCAGGGGTCATATTGCTGTGTAGGGAGGGAATTAGTGGACAGCTGGGAGCAGTGAGGCCTAAGAGTGACATCATCATGATGCTGTGGGGGGGGACCAGTGGGCAGTAAGGAGTGATGGTACCCATGAATGCCAGTGTCATAGTTCTGTGGGGGGACCCTTGGGCTCTCAGAAGCAATGGGGCCCAAGAGAGACAGCATCATGCTGCTGTGTGGTGAAGGACCAGTGAGCAGTTGGGAGCAGTGGGGCCTGAGACAGCGAAGTCATGCTATTGTTTGGGAGGGGGGGACCAGTGGGCACTTGGAATCAGTGGGGCCAAAGAGTGACAGCATCATGCTGTTGTGTGAGGATCAATAGACAGCTGAGAGCTAAGGAGCCTGAGAGTGCTTGCATCATACTGCTGTGTGTGGGGGGAAACCAGTGCGCAGTTGGGAGCAGTGGGGCCCAGGAATGCAGAGTCATGCTGCGGTGTGTGTGTGTGTGTGGGGGGGGGGACCAGTGGGCAGTTGCAAGAGGTGGGGTCCAAGAATGTCGAGATGGCATCATTTTCTTTTTTTCATTTGCTTCACTTTTTGTCGGACGGACCAGCTCCCATCAGCGCTACCCCACGCCCAGCCCCATCCTTCACCAACCTGGGACTTACCCACCTGGTTAGCAACCCTGGATTGCTCCCCAGGGTGGGGCCTTTGGAAGGGGGCCCTTCATCCCATCGGACAACGGGATGTGATTACCTCGGGGGGGGCACAGGTCAGTGGTGCATGACCAGTGCCACAAGGCAGGCAGGATCCTGCTTGACCCAAGATTTTCCGTGTTTTCCCTGGGAGGCAGGATGTGCAACAATATTAGGGGCGCGCTCGCCAACGTCTTTCCAGCCTCCAGTAACTACTAGCGCTGGCTGTCGGATCCCTGGCCTCCACCAGGGGTTGGGCCAGCGCTGGGAGCTCCCCCCCCCCCAGGAGTTGTGGGGCCCAAGAATGCAGGGGCCATGCTGCCATGTGTGGGGAATCAGTGAGTAGTTGGGAGTGGTGGGGCCTGAGAGTGCCGGCGTCATGCTGCTGTGTGTGTGTAGGGGTGGGGGGTGAGGGACAAGTGGGCAGTTGAGAGCTGTGGGGTGAGAGGATGACAGCATCATGCTGCTGCTGCATGTGTGTGTGAGGGGGGGCAATGGGCAGTCAGTAGCGGGACCCGAGAGTTCCATCTTCATGCTGCTGTGTGAGAGGGGCCAGTGGGCAGCTGGGAGCAGTGAGGCCCGGAAGTGCAAAGTCATGCTGCTGTGTGTGTGTGTGGGGGTGTGGGCAGTCAGCAGCAGTGGGGCCAGAGAGTGATGGCGTCATGCTGTTGTTTGGGGGGGAACAGTGAGTAGTTGACTGTTGTTTGGCAGACCAGAGGACAGTCAGTGGTGGTGGGGCCCAATAGTGACAGCATCATGCTGGTGTTCGGGGGGGGACCAGTGGTCAGTCAGGAGTGGTCAGGCCTGAGAATGCAGAGTCATGCTGCTGTGTGGAGGGACCAGTGTGCATTCAGGAGTGGTGGGCCTGAGACTACTGGTATCATGCTGTTGTGTGGGGGGGGGGGTACCCAGGAGCAATCTGGAGTGGTGGGTCCAAAGAGTGCCAGTACCATGCTGCTGTGGGGGAAGGACAATGGGCAGTTGAGAGCAGTGGGACCCTAGAGTGACAGCATCATGCTGTTGGGGGACCAGAGCATGGTCAGGAGCAGTCCAAGAGTGCCAACGTCATGCTGCTGTGTGAGAGGAGGGAATTACTGGGAACTCTGGAGTGGTGGGGCCTGAAAGTGATAGCGTCATGCTGCTGTGTGGGGGGGACAAGTGGACAGTCGAAGGGGTTGGGCCTGAGAGTGCTGGTGTCATGCTGCTGTGTGGGGAATACCAGTGACATGTTGGGAGCAGTGGGAAAAGAAAGTGCCAGTTGGCAGTGGTGGGGCCCAAGAGTGTTGGTGTCGCGCCACTGGATCTTGCAGGTTTTCTCCTTGTTTCGTTCCTCACATTACAGACATTCACTGACAAGCGCCCGACACACTCATGTGTACCACACTGTGTGACCTGTGTGTAGGAACCAGACTGTGTCCCTCTCTCCATCACTCCTGAGCTGCGCTACCACCTGTGAGCAACCAGGTGGCAGTGTGGTAGCAGGGAGCACTGCTCTCCCTCTCCCCCGAGAGAGGGAGAAAGCATCCTCTGGGACGCTCGATCCTCCTGCCACTGGCTGCCCCCACCCCCATGGTCTGGGCTTGTTCCCAAACCCAGATTGCTGGCATCACAAAAGACATCCTATCTACCACTGTACTGAATGCCCAAGTTTTCAACATCTCTTTCAATGTATTGTATACAGCGACTGTATTGCACCCAACCTAGGAAGGAGCACCACATCATGGAGACAATCACTGCTGAAGCCCATTGTCCAGAACCCGGCAAACATAACTCTAAGCAGTTTAGTTCCCAGGACACAGGATGCATAGCCGCAGAACAGTTTAGGGAAACCGCTATCTAGGGGAGGCCTAACCCAACACCAGCACAACAATAAAACAAAATGCTAGCACTGGTAGGAGTCTTCAAAGTCTGCTTCTGCTGCAGTGCTGTGGAAATTTGGAAATTCTGCCTAATTCCTCGGAATTCCATTAGTAGAGGAATTCTGAAATGCTGAAAGCGATATATTTTTTAAAACTGTGGATTAGTAATCTCGGTTTACTTAAACCACAGAACAGTACTCTGCAGTGTACAGAAATTGCAGATCCAATTTCCGCAAAAACTATGGAATAATAGTACTCACATTTATAATCTATGGTTTACAGAGAAAGACTTTTTGAAATTCCATGGAATTAAAATAAAGAATTCCAAAAATCATTTCAGAAGTGGAATGGCCATTGCACATGAATTCTGCTGGTGAAATTTTTCATTACGCACAGCTTCAACAAATACAAAAAACCTACTCCACCTCATGTTGTTCTATTTCACAGTGGGCTTTGGCACTCTTTGGTGCCATTGGTACATATGATTGTGCCCTGCTGTGCCAAAAGACCTTCCTGGAATGTGCATCTCATGAGGGACATCTTGTCTTGATGCAAATTATGAAGGGATTAACCCACGACTGGGGATGGGGTTTCTGAGCATGAATCCATGCCGGGGGGGGGGGTTGGAGTCATGAGGCCATAGGCCGAGTGACTTCAACTACCTAGGCGTGGATTAATGCTCAGTAACCCCACACAATCTCCTATAATAGGAGCCACGATATGTTAGAGGTTTATGTGAAAGAATATTAAAATGTATGTGTTTGTACATGCATTTGCAATAAAATAGTCCTCTGCCTAATGAATACTGTGCACTGAGGATACTGTTGTTGTAGTTGTCCACTAGGTGTATTTCTTGTTATGAGGATGCAAATGCTGTGAAAGATGTGAAATGCGCCTTTGTAAAGCGAAATTTGTTTTCCTAATGCAAAATTGGCCTTTCTAATGCAAAATTCACCTTTCTAAGGTGAAATTCTGCCTTTGATAGGTGAAATTTCACCATTAATGGCGAAATTCGCCTTATTTTTTAACATGTGTCTATGGTGGAGTGATTTCACTAAGTCAGTTTACACTGCTGTCAGTCAGGATATTGTTGTCCAGCAAGGCAACTGTGGGTATACTGGGGATTAATCAGTGGTCAGGTGATGTTTTCTGACCAATGAAATGATTGTATTTTAGATAGCCATGTTATAAAACCAATTAAATCAGCGTTTTATCATTGTGTAATTCTCCTTTCTGCCACCAGGTGGCAATGTATGATAAGTTAGGGTTGGAAATAGCTTGCAGCACATATGTATTGTTACTGGTAAAATATAGAAACTTAGAAACATAGAAAATGATGGCAGAAAAAGACACAAGGTCCACCCAGACTGCCCAGTTTTCCTACCTATTCCTCATTGACCTACTGTCAAATAGGGTTCTCACCCTGAGATCTGACCTTTGATTCCCCCAGCTGACCTCTTCAATTCCTCATACCCACACTTTTTCTGTACTTCAAGCCCTCTGTATCTTGCCATCTGACCATGAATCCATTTATGGATCCCGCCTCCACCACTTCCGTTGTCAATCTATTCCATTGTTCCACCACCCTTTTGGTGAAGAGGAACTTCTTAATGTTGCTCTTAAATTTCCACCCATGTACTCTTCTCTCCATGATTCTACTCCTGGTGAACAGGTGCACATGGTCAAATTTGTTTATCCCTCTCAGGAACTTTTAAGTCTCAACCATATCTCCTCTCTCTCTCTATCTCCTGGCCTCCAGTGTGTACATGTTCAGGTCTGCCAGCCATCCCTTGTTGGAGCTGCCCTGCTGATCCTGGATCATTTTGGTGACCCTGTACTGTACTGTCTTGAGCTCGTCTCTGTCCTTCCTCAGATGGGGGCTCCAGAACTGAGCACAGTATTCCAGGGTGAGCCACACCAGGGACCTGTACAGGGGCAATATGTAACCTCAAGAAGCGTACGTTTATTGCCAGGTAAGACCCCACCTCATATACAGCAAGCATGGAACCATGTCCGTGGTACCGAACCACCCCGGCGCCTCGCGACGTAAGGGCTTCGTCAGGCCCCCTGATGAAGCCCTTAAGTGGCAAAGCTATATATAAAGTGGGATCTTACCCAGCAATAAACTTACACTTCTTGAGGAAATTGGTGTGGACTTCTGTGATGGGCCGCTCGAGAGGAAGATGAGCAACCCAGGGTCCGAATGAAAATTTCGGATAGGATAACTGCTATCCGGACAAGGAGAGGCAGGAGTCGACTTAGTATTTCGATGCCTGCAGGCGTTTATTTGGTACCAAGGGGTAGACAGACACAGTCACAAGAAGGAGTAGGGGATGCCCAATTAACAACAGGGCAATGGAACAGGGAAATACTTTTGATCTACCACTTTTACGGTTACCACTACTAGCACAAACTTTAGGCTTACTGCCACTCTTATTCTAATACTAGTTTATACTGTACTTCTATACTCTAAACAAGAATCCAGTCTTATTCTGATACTAGTTTATACTGTATTTCTATACTCTAAACCAGAATTCAGTTACATAGGCTACTCAGCACTACATTAGGGTGATCAGCATCACACATCTACAACAGAGTCCAGATTTTACAAGAGTCCAGAGATCCGGCATCTTCGTGTACACCGTCGTTCTTCGTTGGTAGCTACAAGAGAAATAAAACAGAACTGTAGAACCCTAATCTCAATTCCCAGCAAGGACCCAGATAAGGCCACTGGGGTGGTGAGAGGTTTGGTAAACAGACCATATATCTTCAGCAAAAGCCCACTCTCTCCGAGGCTGCCGGAATGTAGAACCAAAGCAACTGGTTCCTGAAATAACACACACTGAAGCAAGAGGTTCCTTGGCCAAAACCCACTTCTAGGGTTGCCAAGGATGAAGAAAGACCAAGATCTGCATGGCGATGAATCCAATGGAGGACTACCACGATCCGACTGATGCTGCAGCACTCCAAGGGCCAGCTGGACTCGGAAGGAACTCTGACAGGGCCAGGAACCATAAGAATCTGAAGAGATGATGGTTGACTCTGGAATCCTAGGATCAGGAACTAACACAAAACAAAGAAACGGCGGACGCGTCCCGGACTGGGCTTCGACGGACTCGACTTTCGGCGAACGACCAGGTGGGAGCGCAGAACAGGTTCTCCAAGATGAGCTCCCTCTCTTCTGTAGAGGCCAACCAACTCCGGGACATCTGGAACAGGAACCATACGGAATGACACTGGCACGGCTGTCGTGATGCGTTTCGGCGGACGTACTTTCAAGCTGTGAAAACAAGAAAACGGCGGCTACGACTTGTACAACTGACGACGGACTCGACTTCGGCGGACGACACAAACAGACGGGATGAGTTGATGGATGATCTTCCTGAAGTGAAGAATGTTGGAAGGATGTCTTCTGAGTAGAGACTGATTCTGAGCACGTGGTGTAACAGACCACACTAGGAGACTGCAGTGTGGTAGAAGATTGAGACTGTCTTCGTACAGTAGTAAACATATAACTGAAGAATGCCCAAAGAACTGTGGAATAGTACAATAATTTGCCAGGGAAGGGCAAATTATAACTTCAGGGGTAATTGTTACTGATAAGATCCAATGTCCAGGTGCTTAGAGCAATAGTTCAGGTACTTAGCGCAATAGTTCAGGTACCTCGGACAATAGTTCAGGTACTTAGGGCAACAGTTCAGGTACCTCGGACAATAGTTCAGGTACTTAGGGCAGTAGTTCAGGTACTTAGGGCAATAGTTCAGGTACTTAGGACAATAGTTCAGGTACTTAGGGCAATAGTTCAGCATAAGCAGTACAGAAATCACAGTAATTTCACAGTATAGGCAAATCAAGCACTCTCAAATGAACCCCTGTTTCTATAGGTAGGGTATTCTGGAATAGGATCCCTTACTGTACGTTGTGGCTAGGGAATCCTTTAGTACCACTAGGCTGGCTTGCCCTATTCCGCTAGGCCGGGGCCTCCCTTTAGTACCACTAGGCTGGCTTGCCCTATTCTGCTAGGCCGGGGCCTCCCTTTAGACCAGGCTTTACCTCGGGCCTAATGCCCTACCACTACCTCGGGCCTGAAGCCCTACGTTAGCTTGAGCCTGCCCTATTCCGCTAGGCCGGGGCCTCCCTTTAATACCACTAGGCTGGCTTGCCCTATTCCACTCGGCCGGGGCCTCCCTTTAGTACCACTAGGCTGGCTTGCCCTATTCTACTAGGCCGGGGCCTCCCTATAGTACCACTAGGCTGGCTTGCCCTGTTCCGCTAGGCCAGGGCCTCCCTATAGTACCACTAGGCTGACTTGCCCTATTCCGCTAACTCGGGGCCTCCCTATAGTACCACTAGGCTGGCTTGCCCTATTCCACTAGGCCGGGGCCTCCCTATAGTACCACTAGGCTGGCTTGCCCTATTCTGCTAGGCCGGGGCCTCCCTATAGACCAGGCTTTACCTCGGGCCTAATGCTCTACCTTTACCTCGGGCCTGAAGCCCTACGTTAGCTTGAGCCTGCTGCCCCACTTTACAATGGGCCTGGTGCCCCTCGAAATACTGGGCCTGGTGCCCCACTTTGTACTGGGCCTGGTGCCCCTTGTTACCTTGGGCCTGGTGCCCCACCTTAGATTGGGCCTGGTGCCCCAATTTACAATGGGTCTGATGCCCCTCAACACTTTGGGCCTGATGCCCCACTTTATACTGGGCCTAATGCCCTACTTTATATTTGGGTCGGAATTGCCCTTTTAAATACTGTTGCCCCTTTAAATCTTTCAGCTCACTGAGAGCTGCTGTCAGTTATCTCGGCAAATCCCGCCTCTAAATCTCACCCCTTAATAAATATTCATAGGCCTTTAAAATGGCCTAAATGCACTGGCCTTGCCTTTGGCCCCTCCCCAGGGGCGTCGCTAGCCCCACCTCCCTTATTATTATTAAAATCGCAGGTCCTAGTGACCCGATGCCCCTGCTGCGCTTGGCCGCCAATCGCAAGCGCCTACTGCGCTTTTAAAACAAATTCAGTCCCCCTTTGAATACAGGCGGCCAGCACAATGTGTGCTGCCGCTGACTCACCGCTCCGCGGTCTCTTCGGGAGTCTCTGCTGTCGCTGGGAGGCGGGAGGTGAGCTGCTGTGGGAGGGAATGTGCAGGCAATGAGAGGGACAGCTCCGGGGGGCCTCCGACGGTCGAGGAAGATGCAGCTTGATTGCTGCCGACGTGGGACTGAAAATAAACTTTTTTTTAAACACTTGGGGGCTAAAATAAACAATCGGAGGGCAAAACCAAATAAACGGAGGGGCTTTTAAGCCCATACAGCTCGGCGGAAACGGCGTTTTTCTTCGTGATGCCCCGATGGCACCACCGATGACTGCACACCACACAGCAGGCTTCTTCAGGCAGTGGAGGCAGAGCAGGCACACAGGTAAGTCCTCAGGGATGGCTTCAACCACCAGGTAAGCCCTTTCCTTGTCCCTTTGACTTACTGTGTCCTCTCTCCTCAACAGCTGCCCAGGAACTCACCAACTGAACTGTTATGGAATTAATTTTAAAAGATAAAACTGACTGGGTTCTAGAATGGCTGGATTGGAATGCTGTGCATGAGCCACTCAGCACAGCATTCCATCCAGACCATTATGACATGGAATGCTTACAAAATCTATCTTTTGACCAGCTGTAAGTGCACAGGTGCACTTTTTCTATTATTTACAGTGTTTTGTGTGAGTAGGGAGGTTGACATTTTATGTCTAGGGGCCCCTTTGTAGAGTACCCTGCTGCCTACCCCTGCAGGAGGTACTGTAAGCACCTGTGTATTCTGTTTTTAATTTTATTTTATTTTTCTGTAATGACCACCTTTGGGGCATTACACTTCCTTCACTGGGGTTATCCACTAACTCCTGGCTCTGGAGTGCTGGTGCCATTCTTTTTGCCTGAGCACATTATTAGGGCGGTAGCCCTGCACCAGCACCCTGCCTAGGTCTGTGGAGCACAGCATGTTTCTGGCAATATAAAACCTCCCTAATCCTATGGAATCCTCTCTCTGTGCATCCCAGCATCCAGGTTGCCTTGCTGTATGCCTTATTACACTGGCCAGAGGTTGTGAGACTGTTGCTGATGATAACCCAGATCCCTTTCTTCTGCCATTGTGGCTTAGTGAACCCCTCCCATCCAGTACTCTGTTCATTGGTTCCTCTTACCAATCTGCATCAAACTGCATCACTTTGCACTTTCGGGTATTGAACCTCAGCTGCCAGAGTTTGGACAACCTTTCTAGATTCTACAAGCCACTTTTCAAATCCATGACTCCCTCTTCACTGGCCACCCTGCCACAGAGCTTCGTGTCATTTGCAAAGAGACACATCTTACCCTGGATACACGCTCTGAGGATATAAAAACATAGCAACTTAAAGTTGGAAGAGAATCTAGGCCCTTCAGGTTTGCTCCCTTACCTCATAAGCAGGGACCAACAAGCACTGCATGCACAGGGAAGTTACCAGACTGGTCAGGGCAGCAAAGACGTCCAGGAAGCTGAGACTGGTGCAGGGAATCAAAAGTGGAAAAAAAGACTTCTTCCGCAACATTGGAGAGAGAAGAAGGAGCAAGGATCAGCTGGTGAGGATTAAGAAGGATCGGGGGTGAAGAAGGGTGGAGCAGGCAGCGGCACTGAACAAATATTTCTGCTCTGTATTCATGCAGGAGAAAAGGGGCAGATACCACAGGCGGGGTGGGGGGAGGGGACGACAGATGTAGGGATTATAGAGAGCAGGATACTAGATGGGTTGAGGGCATTAAGGGTGGACAAAGCACCTGGACCTGATGACATTCACCCTAGGGTACTAAGGGAGTTGGTAGAGGTCCTGGTGGGGTCACTGGCCGACCTGTTCAACACCTCCCTGGGCATGGGATGTGTACCGCAGGACTGGAGAATGGCCCATGTGGTGCCCATCTACAAAAGTGGTCCAAAGAATGAACCAGGAAACTATAGGCCAGTGAGCCTCACATCGATCGTGGGAAAGCTCATGGAGACCATCCTAAAAGAGAGACTAGTGAGATTCTTGGAGGAAATTGGTCTCCAGGATGTACTACGACTGGGTGACGCGGGAACTGGAAAAGGGCCATGCAGTGGATGTCCTGTATTTAGACTTCGGCAAGGTCTTTGATTCAGTGCTGCATGGGAGGTTGGGGGGAAACTGGAATATGTAGGGGCCGGACCAAAAATGGTGAAATGGATCACAAACTGGCTAAAGGGAAGGCAGCAAAGGGTGGTGGTGGTGGGGAGGACCTCTCATCACTGCGAGAGGTGGCGAGCGGGGTACCACAGGGATCAGTACTGGGTCCAGTGCGGTTTGGGATTTTTATTGCAGTTGTCTCACACGGGATCCGGAGCAGGATCAGTCTGTTCGTAGACGATACCAAGATGGGAGCTGTGGTTGATGATGTGGTGGGATGGAAGGGGTTGCAGGAGGACCTAACTAAGCTGCAGGAGTGGGTGGAAACATTGCAGTTGGGGTTCAACACCAAGAAGAGCAAGGTTCTGCACTTCAGACCAAGGAACTAGGGGAGGGATTATCACTTGGATGGGGTACAGTTGGGGAGCTCCACAAAGGAGAAGGACCTAAGAGTGATCATTACAGGGAGTATGAACAACTCTGCTCAGCGCAGAAAGGTGGCAGCAAAAGCCAACAAAATGCTGGGGTGCACTGCAAGAGGGATCTCCTCCAGAAGGAGGGAGGTTATCCTGTCCCTGTATAGGTCATTGGTCAGGCCCCACCTGGAGTACCTACTGGGTCAAAATGTCATACGCTTAAGAGCGTACATTATAGCTAACCCGTAAGACCGCTTTCTAGGACAGTGAATGGTGCAATACCGCGTATACTGCTGTACGTGGTATTACACCATTTACACACTCCCAGGTAGATGATAAGACATTTACTAGGAGTAGGTTCCACCAAGCAGCTGCCATGGCTCACTGGACAGAGCCATAGCAGCAGGAACCCAGGCACTGCATCTGGGACTGGGTTTGATTCCCGGTCCCAGACATTTTATTTTTTTCAACACTTTGTGCGCTCCCTGTGTTGGACCACCCCGGAGTTGAGGATCTTTAGTGGGGCGCCGAAGCCCCCCACAGAAAAAAGAGTTATGCCGCATGGCATAAATCACGCTGTATTGGCAGCGCAATTTAGCCATGTGGCATAATGTCTTGCGACATTATGACTCCGTGCCCCTGCAGTACTGCGTGCAGGGTTTTGTGTGATAAAGGCGAGTCTGAAAGACCACCTATCGCATAAAGTGAACAAATATGAGCCCATGGTCAAAAGGGCACCGGATATTGTACCGACTGTCGAAATAGCGACGGTCGCACAATACTTTACAAAAGCACACAAAACACTTTTTTATGTAGGGTTGTAAGTTTCAGCACCCCCCAAAACTTAAATAACCAACTTCATAAAAGTGGACCATGGGGCAAGTTATTGGATTTGGAAAAAAATAAAATGATTCTGCCCATAGCAGGGCCTGAACCCGGGTCTGCTCATATTACAAGTGGTGGTGTACACCACTACGCTATGTGAGCAACTCAGCAGGAATCAGCCACAAAGGATCCTATATCCTGTAGTAGTGAATACAGCTCCTTGCTATACTCACTATACAGGATATAGCAATGTATTGCACCACTCGCTCCCTTGTAGAGCGCTATTATTAGCAGCAGGTCGCGAGGGTAATGGATGTTCTGCTCTCCCCCTAAGCTGCCTCGTGGTCGTGAGAGCCTGCTGTGCTCTCCCAGGACTGGACTGCCGGAACCCCCACCCCACCCCGCGAAGCCAGAAGGTACGCAGATCGCAGGGAGCCTGGACTCAGCTCCTTTGTTCAATTTTTTGAATTTTGGCGCCTTCTACAGCATAGCCCCTGCGGCGTGCGCTGAACTGCTCTGCTGTGGTTCTTAAAGGCAGTGCAGTCGTCGTAGCACTATAGATAGTTTTTCTTTTTTCCTACAAATCCTGAATGACTCTAGCATCTGCTTTTGCTGCTTTAAGAACAATATCTGCAATATCTGCTTGTTAATTGTATGGAGCCCTCCCCTTTAAAGCTCACTTGTATGTAATTTTGCTAAGCTGGCCTGTATAACTGAGGGACTTGTAACCGGATGATTTAGTACCCTAAATTACAGTGTAAAGCATAGCAACTAGTCACTGAGCATAGCCAAAAGAAACCTGGGATAAGCACAGTTGCAAGCTGCTGCACATAGTCATGGGTAATTTTAAAGCTGATAGCGCCGAGAGCTTTTGCTAACCGCTGACTCAAGCCTCTTGTTTCAGCATAAAGTTTCCGCTCACTCGGACACCACTTCTAAACAGCAGAAATGCATTTTAAACAGCAGAAACGCATCCTCTGCAAACGGCTCAAACCAAACCCTTAAGCGTTGTAGAAATAGCAACCTGATACTTCCTGCACATTGCTTTACCTGTATAGCTGCTCCGCCCCTCTTGCTGCACATATATCTAACCTCTCGCCTTTCTCCTTCCACAGCGGGTCGCGAGGGTAATGGATGTTCTGCTCTCCCTCTAAGCTGCCTCGTGGTCATGACAGCCTGCTGTGCTCCCAGGACTGGACTGCCGGAACCCCACCCCACCCCACCCCCCAAGCCAGAAGGTACGCCATCACAGGGAGCCTGGACTCAGCCTTTGTTCAATTTTTGAATTTTGGTGCCTTCTACAGCATAGCCCCTGCGGCGCACGCTGAACTGCTCTGCCATGGTTCTAGCCCCGCCGGCGCTGCGCGCTGGCTCCCCACCGCTCCCACCACCTCCCTTGGTCGGCTCTCACATTTATAGCCTGCTGGAAGGTCAGGTGACGCTGCCAAAACCGATCAGCCTAGTTTCAGGTTTGCAGGTTATCACCTCTCACCAGCAGCGGCCGCCACCACAATCCTACTGCTCTGCTCTAGTATCCCTCTACTTCAAACATGCACTTTTTTCTACTAGCAGTGCTTGCCATGGTTATGCCCCTCACCTCACTACCCCCGGCAAACCTGCCTTTATATAACCCTGTTCCTTGCATTTTTCTCTCACCTTCACCCTCCCCCACCCCTGCCAATCCCCAAGGGCTGGCAATTCCACACAACCACCCCGGGTTCATAAGCCCCTCAATCATTCCCTGTCCTTCTCCATGAGATTACCAGTCCTAATTAACCTAGGTGCTGGTATCCTCCTCAAGCCGCACACCTGTCCAGATCTAGTCTCAAATCAAGACTTACATGGGAAATGCTACTAGATACCTCACCCTGCTGCTTCTCATGTCGGGTGACATAGAAACCAACCCTGGCCCAATATCCAATCACAACCTCAGGCTTCTTCAAAGGGACTTAGCCTACTCCATCTGAATATCCACAGCCTACTAAAAATTACCTGAGCTGCAAGTCACCATCCAAACTCTCGCCGGACATCTGCATTATATCCGAGACTTGGCTCAAACTCATCACACGGATGCCTCAATAGCCATCCCGGCGTACACTGCAATCAGGCAGGACCGCCAAGGCCCTAAGAAAGGCGGAGGCATAGCCATGTATGTGTCAACTAGTCTTAATTACACCCCTGTCCAAATCACAAGCCTGTCTCCTCAGATTGAAACTAAGCTGATTAAACTCCTGCTGCCACACTCCTCCCTGGTATATGTTGCTGACATCTATTCCGCCCCGGCTACTCCTGGTGATACCATCATCAATCATCTAGCCACCCTAAAAACCTTGGCTGCCACAGGCGAACTCCACATCCTAGGCGACTAAATCACTTAACTGGCTTGCACCGCCTGCCTTGAAAATACAGCAGTGTCAAAGCCCTCAACCTTTCCCAACTAATAGAACAGCCCACGCGCCTAATCCTGCAACAAGCAACCACTCCCTCCTGGACTGGGCTCTCACCTCACACCCTCACAGAATAATCATGGCTGGCATCCTTCCCGACTCCTTGAGTGATCAGATCACCACATGGTCTACATGTCTAGGAAAGTGCACAGACCAACAAACCACCTCCCTCCTAGGTTGATCCTTACAAGAGCGTACAAATCCCTCTGTCTCCAATCACTCTTAAACGATATCGAACTTGCTGACTGTTTTTTTATCAACCTAGCGTCCTCAATCGACCACGCTTTTGATAGGTTCAGAAAGCAGCTCCTTACCATTTGGGACTATCACGCCCCCTAAGAAAGAAAAGAGTTAGGGACTACCACCTCCCTGGTATCTGCTGACATAATTAGTAAATGTACAGCAAGGGACCAGGCCTGGAAAAATCACAGGAGACTAAAATCCCCCACATCTCTGCAACACTACCGCACCCTCCGAAACAATTGCACTAAAACCATAAGACAGGCAAAAAACTTCTATTTCTGTGACGCCCTCTCCAAAAATCTGAATCATCCCTCCAAATTCTGGAAAACTGTTAAAACCCTGTTCTCTCCCCCGGCCCAGCCACCCTCCCCTACCCTAAACCTTCAGGGCAACATCATATCAACCCCCAGCGAAGTTGCATCTGCTTTCAACTCCTTTTTCTCTACTAGTGCCAAATCTCTCCTAGACAACCAACAGCCTTGTGCAACCGCCAACAACCACCCTGCCACTCCCCCGCCGTCCTCAGGCACGCCCACCTTCTCCTTTCGGCCGGTCTCCCCAGCTGAAGTTTTTGCTGCCCTACGCTCCCTAGACCCAAACAAAGGCAAATGCCCGCAAGGTCTGGACACTAAACTCCTCTTCCTATCAGCCTCTGCAACAGCCTCCCCCCTAGCCGACCTACTAAACCTCTCTTTCGCCACGGCAAAAATTCCAGCTGCCTGGAAGGAAGCTGTAATTATCCCCCTACCTAAAGGGGGCGACCCATCTGAGCCGGGCAACTACTGACCGATCTCTCTCCTACCGGCTCTGGCCAAGCTCCAAGAGCAGCTCGTACTCACCCAACTAACACAGTTCCTTGACTCCACCTCTTTCTTCACTCCATTCCAGTCGGGCTTTCGCAAAAATCATTCCACCATCTCAGCTTTGCTAAGGCTCACTAACAATATCTCTTTGGGTATGGACAAGGGCCTCGTCACCTCTGCTATTTTTATTGACTTGGCCAAAGCCTTTGATACTGTGTCCCACTCCAAACTTCTCTCAAAATTGCAACAAGCAGGCCTCTCTCAGCCCGCCTCTAACTGGTTCCATGACTATCTGTCAGGCAGAGTGCAGGCTGTAAAAATTGGCCCTCATATCTCCTCCCCGCTTCCAGTGAACATGGGGGTCCCCCAGGGTTCGGTCCTGGGTCCCCTACTCTTCTCCATTTTCTTAAATGATCTGCCTCAAGTCTGCTCTAACTCAGCATTACAAATGTACACGGATGATACAGTATTGTACACCTCTGGCCCCTCTACCGATGACACAATTGCATCTCTTCAAAGGGATTTCGATGCCGTACAAACTTGGCTCAGGACCAACCAGCTTATCCTAAATGCTAAGAAAACTGTCTCCATTACTTTCGGCACCCATCCCAAGCTATCCTGGCCAGCAGCCCCCCCTGTCTTCCACACCCTGGATGGTTCCAAACTAGACTCCTGCACCTCCTTTAGGTACCTAGGGGTCTGGCTCAATCAACACCTTGATTTCCATGCCCACATCGAATCACTACGAAAAAACTCCACTCCAAATTAGGAGCACTGTACCGATACAAAGGCACCCTCCCCACCTCTGTTAGGAGGGAGCTAGTCGTCAAAATGATCCTCCCAATTTTTGACTACGGTGACATGGTCTACAGCGCCACCCCTCCATCTACCTTGGCCAGACTGGACCCCCTCTATCACTCATTCTGTCGTTACGCACTCGACTGCCCTCCCTCCACCCATCACTGTGACCTGTACAGCGCCCTCTCCTTCCCATCTCTAGAGTCTTGGCGTAAACTACATTGTACAAATCTTATTTTCAAATACTGGTCAAATACCCTCCTCCTCTACCTCAACTGTGCTCTAGCAACCCAACCACCCCCAGCCTACCCCCTCAGAGCTTCAGATGCAAAACAGCTCCATGTACCTTTCATGCGCACCTCTAAGGGCCAAATGGCCTTCATGCATCGATTGCCCAAACTATGGAATGACCTACCGGCAGACATCAGGCTCTCAGCTTCCCACTGGGCTCTCAAACCGCGCCTGAGGTCCCACTACTCTGATGTATGTAACTGCCACCCACAGATTTAGCTGACATATGTAATAAAGCCTTTGCACCTGCTGTCTGCTGTCTACCCACACTGTTGTACTGCGACTACTGTTAGCTGCTCTAGACCTTTGTAACACTGCTGTACTGTGATTTAAACTGTATCTTGACCTATGTAACCCCAGGTCGCTGCTGGAAACAAGTGGTCCCCGCTCAGAATGCTTATCTGGTAAATCACTTAAATAAATAAATAAATAAATTATTGAGTCGCCCAAAAGTGCAGCACTCAATAATCAGCGCTCTACATGTGTGCAGTACTAGTGCTCATTCCTGAAGAAGAACATCAGATTGTTGGAGGGGATGCAGCGAAGAGCCACAAAGATGATCCAGGGATTAGAGATCAAGCCCTATGAGGACAGGGTGGGAGAGGTGAATATATATTCACTAGAGAGAGGAGGGTTGGGGGGGATATGATTGAGACCTTTAAGTATCTGAAGGGGATAAATAAGACCAACACAGAAGGGACTTTCCAGATGAGAAGGGGGAGGGACACAAAAGGGCATGGACTGAGATTGGAGGGGGAAGATTCAGGAGGAGATGAGGAGACATTTTTCACTGAAAGAGTGGTGGACAAATGGAACACCTTACCAGACGACAGTGTCCTGTAAGATGGTGGGCAGTTTTCAAGAGGGTTTGGGACAAGGTAAGGGTAAGGAATACTGGGAGAGGGGGTGGGGCAGCTGCGAATGAAGTGTTAGCTGCACACTCGAGCAGACTTGATAGACTGGGAGGCCTGTTTCTGCTGGAAATTTTGTATGTTTGCATGTCGGTAATCATGTACAAATTTATAGGGATATCCCATCTAACCTCCCACCCAGGTTACTCTTCAGAAGCAGAAATGTGCCCAGCCTTATTCTGAAGGCATGGATTGTGTCCACATTCTCTGTCTGTGCTGGTAGGCTGTCCCATTGGTTCACCACCCTCTGGGAGAAGTACCTCCTAATGTTACCCCTAAATTTACCACCTCTAAGCTTCGAGTATGTCGCTACATCCTGCTGGAGCATGCACACCAGCTCAAATGTTTGTTTGTTCAAGCATGTCCCTACCCTCGAGTACAGTGTACTGAAGACTGAGAACTTCCGCCCTCTCACTCATAGCCTTTGTCATACAAATATACAAACACAGAATCTGATGGCAGATATGACCTGCTTGGCCCACCCAGTCTGACCATTTTTTCTCTGCATATACTGTCTCAACAGACCCTACTTGATTTCCAGCTCATCCCTCCCCCCAGATTTCTACTACAGTATACACCACTTACAATGGACTAGTTTGTCATGTGGTCTTTCATCTGTTAAACATGTGGCATCCGGTACATCATCTGACAAAAAAAACAATCGCAAAATGCAAATTCGGGAGTGAGTGGTCAGGTGAAACAATAGCCACGAACAAGGGATAATGAACAACACACAATATTAAACAAGCATTCCTGATTTAGTGATTGCAGCTGTTTTGGGAGAAAATTGCTTACTTACAAAAGCAAGTTTAGATAAATTATTCAAAACGCAAAACCAAATAAAATAAAATAATGAAACACTGTGCTATATGCGCTGTACTTTCTTATTGCGTTTTTACAGCTCCTGTTGAGAAAGGTAGTCCACAATTAGGGTCTGTTTCTTTGAGGCAGTTGCGTACGTTCTCCAACACACTTCCATACTGGTCAGCTGATCCTAATCAGGAACGAGGTCATCTCTCTGCTCAATTGCTCTGTGGAGTGTAAGGAGTGCCTTCCGGACATCAGCTGGCATTACTGGCTCTTTGTCAGCATTCTCTTCTGGCAGCTCATCCTCTTCTTCTTCTTCTTATGGCTCTTCCATCACTCCAGTAATCGCCTCATCTGTGTCATCCACCTCAACTTACTGCTGCTCGTTGCCTAGGAGATACACCTCATCCAGCACCTGTGACATCAGACCAGCTGTCCAGTCATTATTGCAAAGTCTCTGCACAAACTGGGGATTCAAAAGTAGCTGGAAATCCTGACAGGCCGATCGCATTCAGCAAAATCTTCAGTCTTCTTCAGGTATGAGCCTGGTAAAAAAAATCAGTGGATTACTTGGTTCTCACAAACTCGAATTTAGTCCAAAATAATTCTCTTCTCTCCCTCTCAGGGGCAGCAGGCAGAGATGCAGGCCACAACTCAGGCCTTTCCACAGTTCTCCCATGCAAAACTACTCAGATGGCTCCTTGACTGTCTCAAGCTATTGCATCTTCAGCTCCCAACCCAGATCTGACTCAACTGCCAGCAAGCCTGGGAATTTCCCCAGAATCCAAAAAGTCTGGTTGGCTGATCTGTCTGTCAGTCACAAGAAGAACAAGAATCAGCATTTATATAGCGCTTTTCATACACAGTATCCCAAAGCACTTTACAAGCAATGCTAGACTGGTGGTGAAGTGACTGAATGTGTGGTGGCGGCCATATGGCACGTCATCACCCACACACAGCCTGAATAATTGCATGAACCGGTTTACGGGAAGGGGAATGTTGGCCAGGGCACAGGGAATGTTCCCTGCTCTTTGCAAATAGTACCCTGGGTTCTTTTACTTCCACCTGGACACCCCCCAGGACAACACCAGGATGGGCAGAAGGGACCTCAGTTTAACATCTCATCCAAAGGATGGCATACCCCAGCAGTACAGCACCCCCCAATACCTCACTCGGATGCCAGCGATTTTTAGGTGCAAGTCCAATCCCGTTGTTGGACGAGAACCCACAACTTTCTGGTCCAGAGGCAGATGTGCTACCAACTGAGCCACGCTGATTAGGTAGTCCAACAAGGTGGAATCAGTGGCAGAGAAGGGACTGATCCCCTTGCCCCTACACCAAATAAAGAATCTTTTCCATTTGGCTGCATAGGCCTACTTTGTGTTAGTTTTTTTTTGCCATCCTTAAAATCTTAAGGACCTGTTTTGAGTACTGAGAAGCAGGGTACTCTAATTCCTCAAAAGCCAAGCCATGAGGTGAAGAGACTGTAGGTTTGAGTAAGTCACCCCTGAGTGGGGAACAGTCAGGAATGAGTAGCTGAGGGGAAGGTGAATGGGCCTACTGTGCAAACGTGCTAACAGCAGGGGGTACCAGACCTGTCTCAGTCAATTTGGTGCCACCAGACTCATTAGTGCTGGTTCAAGCCCGAGTTTCAGAAGAAACCTGAAAATGAGCGGAAATGGAGGGAAGGTACACAGGAACTTCCCTGTCCAATCATGTACCAGTGCATCTGCTGGAACAGTGTCCAGAACTGGTGACCTTCTGCAGAAGCGAGGAAGCTGGTGATTGGGGGGGGGGCAAACAGATCCATTTCTGGAGTCCTCCATCTCCTGAACACTGTGGCTAGTGTCACAAATGCACTCCACAGGTCAGACCCTCTGCTCCCACAGTGCCAAGCTAAGAATGCAATAGTGTGAACAGGTAACAGACAAGGAAACCTCCTGTCTGCTTTGGGTCTGAATCACCTATTAGCCTCGAGTTCTGGAGGGATTCAAACTGTGAAAGAAAATGTGGCTTACTAGAAAAATGGTAAAACAGGTGAAATAAAATGCAGAACAAATTATATCACAAATCTCACAGTCACATAACAAAAAAAGGAAAGTTACATAATACAACTCCTATCACAAACACTTAATTCTTCTCTAAGTGTTACCTTTAAGTGCTTTTAAGTCAGAGAACTCTCTCTCTCTCTCAGAGTCCAAGAATCATATGCCACACATTTCCCAGATACAGAATTCATTTCAACTCTATCTCTCCACCCCCTTTTTGGTGAGGTCAGCTAGATCCTCCCTGAGATTTAATTTCTGACATAGTTATCCCAAGGATGTAAGTCATTACTTTGAAAAATCTGTAACTAGCCATTTCCCAAATATAAAGAGGGTAAGCTCGGCTCACCAGTGGCACAGATAAACCATAAAACTTGGTCCCAATAAAACTTTGTTTATTCCATAAAAAGCAGTAAATGGACAGAAACACTACGGACTACACGGCAGGCAAGTGCACCCCTTCCCACAATTGGGCGTGGTCGACATTTCGCGTCGCTCTGACGCTTTTCCCAGACGTGGAGGCTGGTTGGTTCCTCCACCATTTATAATGCCTACGCTGCATAGAAGCAGTACTATTTAAAGTGACAAACCCAATGTGGCACCCCAAAAAAACACATTCTGATGTCACACTGAGTGGTGAATGTGAATAAAAATAATAAACATTATACGCTAAATATATATGTGACTATACAAAATAAAAATACATCAATACTATGTACAATATAATAGTTAAGCAGTACTAAATTGCTATTACTAAGTACTGAGCTAAATATGGAATGTATAACTATCAAATAGTGCCATCTAGTGGCCTTATATATATATATATATATATATATATATATATATATATATATATATATCCCTAGGTACAAACTCATAAGGGAAATTTCCCTGTGTCAGTTTACCTATACTGATCCATCATAACACTCCATCTATAGTCTCTCAATAGTACTCATTCCGAGATCATATTCCAAGAAGAATACATAAGAATCTGGAGTGTCCACCTATGAGACAGATTGTTTCCAGTATTGGTTCCCTCACAGAACCACTAGCTCAATTTGTGGACTTTTATATTAAACCAGTGTCACAAAAGTCCAGGGCCTACATCCAGGACACTACACAGATTTAGGGTATTCTCCAGGAGATGGCGGTCAAACCGGAGTGGATTTTGGGTATCTTGGACATCACCTCCCTATACACAAATATTCCCCATCAGGAGGGATTAGAAGCAGTAAAGGGAGGCGATGTACGAAGGTACGACACTTTCGAATCAGTTCACTGAATTCATTATAGATCTCACAGAATTTGTTTTGAATAAAAATGTGTTATCCTTTCTATTATGTACCATCAAATTAAGGGGACAGCAATGGGAGTAGCTATGGCCCCCAACTGTGCCACAAGTTATCTTGCACAATGGGTAAAAGCAATTTATTTATGATGTTACTAACAGCCCTTTTTTGAAGTATTTGAATTGTTATCATCATTTTATTGATGACATCATTTTAGTATGGAAGGGGGGACCTGTGGAACTGACAAATATTGTTAAGTACTTGGGAACAACAAATCCAAATCTGAAATTTACTTTGACATATAATGTTTCCAAGATAACATTTTTATATTTGGAAATCAGTAAGGATGATCAAGGGGGTTTGAATACCTCCCTATACAGAAAAGACACCGATAGAAATTCAATTTTGCACTTCCAGAGCTCCCACCCTAGACATGACATATATCTAGTATACCCTATGGACAATACAAGAGGGTGAAACAAAACTGTAACACCAAAGAGATATATAATGTTAATGCTAACATCCTAACAGAATGCTTCAGAGCAAGGGGTTACACCAATAATTGTTTACAGATAGCCAGGCAGATGGTAGATAGACTGGACAGGCAGGATTTACTCTGCTATAATAACCAAAGAAAATCTATTAACAGTGAAGCTGCCTTCATTATCCCATTCTGCCAGACCTCACTAGGGCAACAGTCCTTCGAATACATGGCCCCCTGCTGGCTAAATTCCCTTAATTCTGAGCTGATTGAGGAAATGAAACTACGCCTATTTAAGCAAAACAAAATGGTTATATTAAATGCACGCTGAAAATAGAAAATAGAGTTATAAATCTATGTTTCGACCTTAGGTCTTCTTCAGGAAATATCTAAAAGAGAAAAAAAACAAGTTAGTGTAGAGGAGAGGTAAAATGAGAGAGATATATATGTGGAGAAAGAAGAAGGGGGAGGCTAAGGGAGAAGAAGTGATGAATGATAAGATTAAGAGAGAATCTGTGAAACAGAAAGGTGATGATGGGAAAGATACAACATAATGGGAGAGAAAGAGCTGGGGAAGTTCCCGGGTAGAGACTGATTAACAGGGCCTTCTAAGAAGGCTGAAAGGTGACAAATGTGTGAGAAGGAGACAGAAATGGAGACATATGGTGAAAATGAAAAATAAATCAGTACAAAAACAAATTGACTTTAGGGAAAAAAAGGGGAGGCTGAAAGATGTTAGTGGAAAATAAGTCTATCATTTAAACCAGAGGGCTGCTGGGAGCCAAGGCGGATGATCAGCTTGGCTTTCATGTTTTTCTATGGTTAGGATCCCGAAGCCCTGTTGAAGGACACAAACAGAAAGGTCATTGACATTGTGGTCCCTGGAGATAAAGTGGATACAATGGGTTTAGCAGTTTCACCATTCCTGACCGCTTGTAATGTTCCTGAAACGGTCAGCAAGACGCCTACCAGTTTCTCCGATGTAAATAGCTGAACACCTCCTGCAAAGAATACAGTACACTACATTAGTGGAGGTGCATGAGAACTCCATATTTAACGCCTATTTAAGGCCAAGCTGCTGCATTACCTGGCCACTCTTAGTAACTGCGACTGCGTTACCTGTGCCTAATCCTACTGTTATTGATAGCTTATCTGTCCTGCATAGCATCCATCTCCCCCACTTCCTCCCGCCTGGTGTGACCCCACTGAGCACTTACCCCATGTCCCCTCTTTACCCCCGTCTTCCTGCTTTCTTCACAAATATTAATCCCAATATCCACCTCCTCCCGGCTTCCTCACCTCACCCCCAATTTAAAACCCTTTCTCCCATCCTCTCTCCCCACATTACCCAGCCCTGCCCTATCGCCTACTTATGTAACCCTGGGTAGATTCCTATCCAGTCCCACCCTCTGACTACTCAACCCCTTATTCTGTCACCCCTTTGTCTCTGCCCCCACCCTCCCCCTGCTCTCATCTATTCGTCCTCCCCCTCCCTTGGTCACCACCACTTCTGACCCTCCATAACTCTATCTGCTTGCTTTAAAGCTCAGCTACCACTATAAATTGCTTGTCCACCTTAGGTATGCCCCTAGTACTGTTGCAATAAAGCTGACCTCTCCTACTTGCTGTATTTTAACTGTACTTGCTTGAATCTGTATCTGTATCTGTATGTACCATAATGTACTTGCCTCCTGTATATACCCCTATCTGTTTTGTAATGTCTACGTACCTTGTCTATTGCCTTACGACGTGGAACCTTTGTAAATGAGCTTTTAGCTCAAAGGTGTTATCCGAGATTCCAATAAATAAATAAATAAAACAGTGATCGGGTTATGAGAAAGAATTATAATAACAGATCTCAATGTCCTAATTTTGTTACTACCTTTAATATGCAGGCCACAGAACTTGAAGGGATCATAATAAAACACTGGCATATTTTGGCGGTGGAGCCTGCACTAAGGGATATTGTGAAGATGGGTCCAGTGATCACATACGGAAAAGGCCGGAATTTGTCGGATATTCTGGTACACAGCATTGAACAGACACAACAGAAAAGGATTATCTACCGAAGGGAATGCATAAGTGCGGTACCTGTTCTGCATGTCAATGGATTATGGTAGGGAAAGAAATTATGTTTGAAAGAACAAAAGGAAAACTTCAGGTAAAATATTTTTTTCTTGCATTACGGAGGCAGTGGTTTATTTAGCAAATTGTTCTTGCAGCTGCTGCTATGTAGGAAAAACTAAGAGAAAATTGAGAGAGAATTCTTGAACATGAGAGACACGTTAGACGTGGGACATCGCACAATGCACTTGCATTCCACTGTAAGACTGCTGGACAAGGACATGTGTTTATGTTTTGGAGGTTGGAGAAGGTCTTATTGGGACCCAGATGTGGCAACCTTGATAATAAATTACTCTGTAGGAAAATTATTGGCAATGCAGATTAAAAGCAGGTAGCCACCCAGGCCTAAATGAACACTTTTAGCTGGCTCCATTTCTTAAAAGAAAAAAAATGAAGTGTACTGACAGTAGTGCTTTATGTTCTTTCTCTTGTCGCCGTTCCCTAACATTTGTATATCCATCGCATTTCATGGAATATGAACTTGTTTTGGCCTTCTTTATTCTATTATGTATGTGGATACACTAGCAATATTGTATTTAGCACAAATGTGTCTTTCTAGGCAGTTTTAGATAGGTTTAGATTTTTGTGTGCTTTATATACATTAAGTGTGTTAGTATCTGATGAAATATTGTAATGTAGTAGTGTACTGTCACTTTTTATATGTCAATAGTTAGTAATATGATCTCAGAATGAGTAATATTGAGAGACTATAGATGGAGTGTTATGATGGATCAGTATACAGTAGGTAAACTGACACAGGAAATTTCCCTTATGAGTTTGTGCCTAGGGATATATATACATTTATATATATATATATATATATATAGATATATATAGATATATCTATATATATATATATATATATATATATAATGTTGGGCCACTAGATGGCACTATTTGATAGTTATACATTCCATATTTAGCTCAGTACTTAGTATTAGCAATTTAGCACTGCTTAACTATTATATTGTACATAGTATTGATGTATTTTTATTTTGTATAGTCACATATATATTTAGCGTATAATGTTTATTATTTTTATTCACATTCACCACTCAGTGACACATCAGAATGTGTTTTTTTGGGATGCCACGTTGGGTTTGTCACTTTAAATAGTACTGCTTCTATGCAGCGTGGGCATTATAAATGGTGGAGGAACCAACCAGCCTCCACGTCTGGGAAAAGCGTCAGAGCAACGCGAAATGTCGACCACGCCCATTTATGGGAAGGGGTGCACTTGCCTGCCGTGTAGTCCGTAGTGTTTCTGTCCATTTACTGCTTTTTATGGAATAAATGACGTTTTATTGGGACCAAGTTTTATGGTTTATCTGTGTCACTGGTGAGCCGAGCTTACCCTCTTTACTTTGCTGTTCTGCATACTTATGCTATGGCTCCCAGGTGAGTGCTGGAGCCGCTCACTCTTAGTTTGGATTTCCCAAATATGGCAGTCTTTAATCAAACATTTCTCTTTGACCTTAATAATCCCACACTCATATCCCTAATTCTCAGGTACGTGAGAAAAACCATTGAGTCAGCCAAGTGACTTCTTCTTCCTGCTATGTCATCAAATTCATATATTTATTTAGTTTTTGTTGACCGGGTAAGTGCACTAGACAAATCCTGCCTATTTTCAGGCACGACCCGGGAAGGGGGATACAGATGAATGCCAACTGACCTTGAACCAGATTAAGCTGTTGTTGGTATTTATAGTGAATGAGGGAAATTTGGCCAGGACACTTGGGAAATTCCGCTACTCTTTTCGATGAGCGCCATTGAATCTTTAACATCCACCTGAACTACCACCAATCCAGGCAGATGGGACCTCAGTTTAACGTCTCATCTGAAAGACAGCACCTCAGAAGTGCAGCACCCCTCTCATGCTGCACTACAGTGTCAGTACTGGGATATTAACCCAAGTGCCAGATGTGGGAACTGAACCCACAGCCCTATGCTCTCCCAGCCTCAGAGGCGAGTGTGCTACCTACTGAGCCACTGACACTGCCATATGTGGAACACTTCAAAGGCAGCACAGGTTATGAGGGCCATAAACTATCCCTCTGGAAGGAAGGCATTAATTAGGTTTTTCCCTGGTCAGTTTAATGACATTCTCACTGATACCTTGAAGGTTAAAAGCCAAACTGCTAACTTGTGTGAGACAATTACATACACAGACCTTTTATTTGTAACACAATATCATACCATAATAATATTAGAGGGTTTTTCCCGTGACAGCTAGCACCTGCTCGTTGAGGCACTACTTGCTGTGTCCCTGACTTGTGCAGCTGAGACCATCTGCCAGGGTGTTGTCCTTTCCAGGGAGGTGAACTGCTGAGAGAGACACCGTAGAGAATATGCCAAGATCCAAGTCCTCATGGCCTCTGTGCAGAAGACTCCTGACCTTGTGCCACCCTGTTTGTTTGTGTAAAACATGGTTGTGGTGTTGTCCGTCTGGACCTGCACTAATTGTCCTGAAATTAGAGGAGCAAAGGATCTTAGTGCCAGATAAATGGCACTGAGTTCCAGAAGATTGATGTGTGACTTTGACACTTTCGGGGTCTAGGTGCCACTGACAGAAGAATTGTCCAGATGAGCACCCTTCCCCCCCCCCCATCCTAGCAGGGAAGCATCTGTAGTGATGATTTTTGTAGGAGGGGAGATCTGGAAGGGGACACCTACTGACAGGTTGACAGTGTCCTTCCACCAGTGCTGTTCCAAAAATTTAACCTGCGCCAGTAATTCAAGCTGGTTCGCACAGATTCAGGAAGCCATCCAAAAGTAAACAGTTCAAATGTGCTGGCACCCCAGGACCACAGAGCAAATGAAGCAGAAATTAAAAAAGAACTGAAGGCAATGTGCCGAAGCACTGGGGCAGTGTGGCGTGGTGAAGTTAATTACCACATTTGTGGATTAAAAACGTACTTATTTGCTTTAAGTTGTAGTTGTTTTTTCATTTCTACTTCATTTGCTCTATGGTCCTGGGACGCCAGCACATTTGAACTCCTTCCACCAGTGCAAGGCTTGAAGAAATGTCTGTGTTACTGGTATTAATTTTGACAGAGCATTGCTCTTCTGAGACTGATGGGAACGTAAATGAAACTGTATGTCTCTCATCCTGTACCTGACCCCTGGGATTACCGCGGTCTTGGATGCCATGTGTCTCAGAAGTCTTAGGAAGTGTCTGGCTGACCTTGGCTGGCCCAGGGTGAAGCAGTTTGCTACTATTAGGAAATTTTGAATTCTCTCTGGAGGTAAAAATGCCCTGCTCTGCTCTTCGTCCAACTGTGCCCCTGTAAATGTTAGGAGCTGGGTTGGTTCTAAGTGGGATTTCTTTAGATTTGTGAGTAAAACCAGAGAGAGCAAAATGCTTTTTGTGATAGCAGGAACTCCTGGAACTGAGCTGGGGTTTTCCCTACTATCAACCAGTCATCTAGGCAGGGATACACTGACACCCCTTGTTTCCTGAGATGTGCTGCCATGACAGCCAGGCATTTGGTAAACACCCCTGGAGCAGATGTTAGACCGAAGGGCATGGCTGCAAATTGGTAATGTCCTGAGGGAAGCCTGAACCTCAGAAACTTTCTCTGGGACTGCATTACAGCTATGTGAAAGTAGGCACCCTAGAGCTCTAGAGAGACTAGTCAGTCTCCCGGTTGTAGGGACTGAATGACCATTTTTCAAGTCACCATTCTGAACTTTGGTTTCAGGAGGTGCCTGTTGAGGTACCCGAGGTAAGATAGGTCGCCACTCACCATTTTTTTTTTCTGGGTGAGGAAGTTCCTGGAATAAAGGCCTTTGTTTTTCTGTAAGGCCAGAACATTTTCCACCAATGCCAGGAGGTTGCAGACCTCCAATTCTAACAGTTGTTTTCTACAAGAGTTAAGGGTTTTGAAAACAGAGAACCCCTCAGAACTGGAATCTTTTTGAAGTGAAGAGGCAGGGCATTTTCCACTACCTCCAGGACCCACCTGTGTGATGTTATGAGGGTCCAAGACTGGAGGTACTGGGAGAGCCTGCCCCCTAGCGGACAAGGGAAGGTGACCAAGGCATTGAAGTCAGGGCTTAGACTGAGATGCAGGGGCCTGGAAGACAGCTGGTTTTCTATGGCCACCCCCCTCCTTACAGCCCAGTGGTTTACCAGCTACCTATCTGGAAGGACTCAGAAAGTAAAAGCTGGTGGCCTCTTTTCTGCATCCCTCCCAGTTGTCAGGGGAGTCCTGCAAGGCTCCATATTAGGTCCCATCCTCTTCTCCCTGTACATCAATAACCTTGACGCACATATATCCCAGTCCCATCTGTATTTCTTTGCTGATGATACTGTACTGTATACATAAGGCCCTACACTGGCTGAAGTGAGGGATGTACTCCAAGCCGACTTTGCACAACTAGAAATCAACTTAATCGATGCCAAACTGCTCCTCAATGCCAAGAAAACTAAGGCCATTATCTCTGCCCCAAACACCACTTCCACTTCCCTTGCAAACACGCACAAAGAATTCATCAATACCTCCCTAGGTGAACCCCTTGAAATCACCTCCAAATTCAAATATCTTGGTATGCGGCTAGACAACAAGCTTTCCTTTCATGACCACCTCAACGATCTGGCAAAGAGGCTAAAAATGAGGCTAGGTTTCTTCTTCCGTGACAAGTCCCTCTTTCCATTGGATACCAGAATTAGGCTGGTCCAGGCCACTTTCTTGCCACTACTTGAATATGGTGATCTAATCTATTCCACCACAGCGGCCTCAGGACTCAACAAACTAGATGTCCTCTACCACCATTTCATACGGTTCATGACAAACCTACCCTACCGAACCCACCATTGTGATTTACTAACATACTAAAATGCCAGCAGAATAGGCCTAACGGTCTTTCAAGTCTGCTCGATTGGTCAGCCCCCACCCTGGGTGCTGACCTTACTGCCCCCCTCGCCTTCTCTGGCTTCTCCCTTCCCAGTTCCGGATATTCTTGCTGCATTGGATTTTGCTTCCAGAACCCTTCCCCATTTGTGCCCAGCTGCTGGTTGGACATAACTCTCCACTAGACGCACGTTTCATGCTGGTATCTGGACTCTTAAGCTACTCCTGAACAAGCTCCCAAACTATCTCACAACCCTTTTCCATTATTTCCCATAGTGCTTACTCTTTTAGGAAAAATAACCTCCTCCTCGATGTACTGAGAACTCGCACCTCGCTCAGCAAGCGGGCCATATCGAGCGTACTCCCAACTATCTGGAACCAACCATGCACTGAAGCTTCCCCTGCACTGTCCCCTGTCAGCCTATTTAAAGGTTGGCTGCAGCAAAATAAAAGATACTGTGCAGCTGCTTCTAAATCTAAGCTCACTGCTCTAACCTAGCCCACTGCTTCCTCTTACTTACCTAGAAATTAGCTGCCTTGATACTCCAAACAAGCACTTTTGTACCTTTTCTCTGTACTTGTATTTTTCTCTGTCATTGTCATTTTTATGCGACATGTTAATGCTTGCCCATAATTCTGTACTTGAATTTGTTGTTTTTTCGATTATGCAATCTGTAGTTACCTGTCTGTGTCAAAGGACCTCCTTGCGAATAAGCTTGCTCAACGGAGTTTTCCTACAATCAACTTGAACTTGGCCTCTCCTGCCGCTTCCCCTGTAGTACCCTCTAGACTGACAGTAATCATACTGAGGGGGAGGACAGGGGAAATAGGGTTTTTGGAAGTAACCCCTACCTGCCTCAGGCTGAGAATTTAAGGGGGTAGCCCTTTGCTTGGATGTATTGCTCTGGCAAGTGGATTTGTACTCATCCACTTTTTTCATGTATACTTCTGTTCTGGAATCAAACAGGAGATTTTTATCACAGGGGAAGTCTAGAGCTTTAGACTGGGTGTCCTGTGTGAGGCTGGTTTTCCTTTGCCAGGCAAATCTTCTGAGTAATATGGCCTGGGCCATAACCCCAGATGCGGCATCACTGTTATCATCTGCCATATGGAACTGGTACTTTGTTGCTTCCAAGGCAGTCTTAGCAGTCTCAGTTAAGTCCTGGGCCATGGACTCAGACTCTAACTGAGCAATGGCCCGAACAGAATTCCATAGAGCCTTCTGATACTTGGCTGTATAGGCCAAGTAGGAAGACAGGTGAAGAAGCAATGAAACAGAAGTGTAATGTAATCTATTTTTCTGGAGTCCTTGTCTGGAGGTAAAGAAGACAAAGGTACTCCTGCCTTATCACATGCAGCTTGCTGCACAACTCCCTCGCGACCAAGGTGGACAGACAAAAAGTCAGTGTCTGCTCTGTAGAACTGGTATTTTTTTTTTTTTGTCAATTCTCTTATCAACCCCAGGAAGAGAATATGAGGTTTATAAAAGTTTCATAGTGTTTCTCCTGAAAGCCTTGTAAATAGGGAGAACCATCTTTTTGGGTGGAGAGAGACCTTTCATTTCCCTGTAGTCATCATCCTCCTCCTCCTCCTCCTGGTTGGACTCCGGACAGGGAATGTCAAGGGTATCCACCATATGCTGGAGGAAAGTTAGCATGGACGAATTTTTCTCCTGATCTAGGGAGGCACCAAAGTGAGGATCAGGGGAAGCATCAGGCTCTAGGGGGTTAATCCCTGATAGATTGTCTGAAGCATCACAAAAATCATTTTCATCATCACCCCCATAAGCCCCTGCCTCAGAGGGGGCTGCAGAAGGGTATTTGCTTGACAGGGCCGAAAAGATAGACCCCAATGTCTTGCAGGGTCTGAAGTACTTGCCAAGCTTTGCCATTTCCTCAGTCGAGGGAAAATCAGGGAGATTGTCAGCCTGTGTGTGCTTAAGACTTATCCCTGTTTTTTGCCTCCTGCCTGATCACCCTTGCCATTACCGGGAGTAACAGGAGGGAATTTTTCTTTGCACAATTTCTTTGGTGCCACTTCATCAGTGGCAGCATCTGGCTACCTTTTAGATGCAGGCACTTCATCAGTGCCCCTATTATTTTTGTTTTTTGAAGGAACTTCATCAGCCCCTTTGGAAACTTTTAATTTTAAAGGCACTTCATCTGCACCCGATTTATCATTTTTTTCTGTAGAAGACACTTCATCTATGCCTCTTCTAGGCTTAGAGCTGGTAGATACTTCATCAGCGCCTCTATCTGAATTTTTTGAAGGTCCCTTACCAAAGCATGGGGCTTTTTAGGACCCTTGCTCAGCCATCTCTCTAAGTCTTTTTGCTTTGTTTCTCAAGGTTTTGGAACAAAATTTAGAGCAAAGTGTACAATAATAGTCTGGACCCAAACACTTTAAACACAGATCATGGGTGTCAGCTTTGGCCACAATTCTGTGATATTTTAGGCAATTTTTAAAACCTATGGGTCCAGTTCTCTTTTTGGGGATTTCTGACATGCCAAATGACAGAACCATTTTAAATTCAAAGATTCCACTATTGTCAGTAATGGAATGTGGTCGGTTCCCTTGTAGTATGGAACCGCTATTTCTGAGTTAAAAACTACCTAAAATTGTGGTTCCCAATGAAAAAAGGGAACCATGATAAAAGTTTTAAAAGAAACCATCAAAAAACCGTAAATGTGATGAAAATAAAGAAATACTGTATACAGGAAGGAACCGCAGAGGAACCGCTGAACTGACTGTTAAACGCAGTTCCTGGGAACCAAGGGGAACCGCGATAAGACTAGTAAAATACACTCGGCACAGTAAAATAAAAATAAACTGAAAAGATTTTACCACAGAACTTCAAGAAAACTTGTTTTCTTGACTAAATGAGTAGAACATCTCAGAGGCAGTGTTGTTCAGTCAGCAGAGAAAAAATTCTGGCAAATTCTCAGGCAGTCTCTCCTCAGCATGCACCCCAAAATCTCCTCTGATTGGCTGATGCTAATTAATTAGCATCAGCCACACCTCTGGGGCAGTACTACCTAGTCAGCTAGCTGCTTTAAGTTCCTGATGCTAAAGGACCCCGGGGTAAGAATAACTGCTTCCCTCTTAAGGTGGGGGATATGTAACAGGGAGATCCTGCCACTCTTAAGGACCAACCTCTTCTTAAATCTGTTCCAACAGTTCTTCTGTTTCTTAGCCTAATCTATCTGTTACAATTTCTAGTCCATAAGGTTGGCCACCTAGGGGCACCCCATTCCCTTCCTTGACTATGATAGTGTGTCCTCTTTAATTTTCCTTTTCCCTCTCAGGTCCTCGTACAGGAAGGTTATTGTTGTGACTTCTGAGCTGATGTAAAACAACAGGCTGTGTTCCTCATTGCTGGATTTAGTGTGCAATGGCACTTTGTCATAAAATACCTTAATGTATATACCTTATGTGTTTGAAACCTGTAAATGTTGAAAATACCATGGCACTAGGTGTTTTTAATAAAGGTCAAAAGTACCAGGTGACTGTATTATAGAAATTAAGTTACTGGGGTAGAGATATCAGAAAAAAAAAACCTGTTGTGTTGTTAAATGCATGTAGATTGCAGATTGTTTGAGAGACCCTTTTGGTACCATGCATTCCTGCTGTACACTGAGCCAGTCTGAAATGTCATGGTGGTTTGCATATACATCCTATGATGCTTTGCATTACGGGGGTATGTCGGATGTTGTGTTTCTTTGAAATGTGGCTTTATTACCAATGCCCTTTGGGGTAACCCTTGCTTCAGTGCTTCTGCACTGAGGTTCTTTGTCTTTAACTTGTTTTTGGGTTTTTCTTTTTTGAACCCCCAATACCCAAGCAAACAAGTCAAACAGGGATGAAGTGGTTTTTCACTACAAACCTAGATCAGTAAATCAGTGGGTCAGTAGGTGCTAGGTGCAGAGGAAGGACGTGCATAGTCTGCTGCTGCAAACTGATGTATTGAAAAAGGGATATGCCATTGCTGAAGGTTATCTGCTGTATTTTTAAATAAATATCATATAGAGATTGTGTGTTGAACCTGTAGTTTGGTGTCTGGTCCATCTGTTATCCCACAATGCCTCCTCAATGATCATACCCAAGTCTTTCTTCATTTCTGACTTGGTAACATGAACACCACACAGCCAGTACTCCAAAACCAAAGACATGATCTTTCCCTTTTTACAGGAAAAATACCACAGGTGGGAAGCCCCTCCACTGGCAGACAAGGCTATGTATAATTCAATCAAGCACACAGCTATCCTTGTCGACACCTCTCTGGCCTTAACAGATTCACAGGACAAATGAGTGGATACCATATGTAGGAAGGCTTTTGCTTCAAACAGTACAAACCATCGTACCTCCTATGCTTCCTTTATTGTTGCCAGACCCTTAAATTTGTGGGTCACTAGCCTGGGCAGCTTTGTCCCGCCAGATTCACAAGGGGCAAGAATTCTGCAATTGGTTGCCATGGCCTCTACCTTTCTTGGTGATTCTACAGTGGAGAATCTGCACATGTCGGCCTGTTCAGCCTACCACATTGTGTCAGCCATGTGGGGTGTATGGCTTAGGCACTGGACCGCTGATCAAGTCTCAAGGTCCAGGCTTTTTAACCTCCCCTTTGAGGGAGGTCTGCTGTTTGGTTCTGGTCTGCATACTATTTCAAAGGATCGCCAGGACAAGAAGGCCATCTTCCAGTGTCAAAACAACAGTTTAAGACTACCTCAGCCCAGAGGGGTCACGGTAATGGCTGGCGTGGGCAGTTTCATGGAGGTTTTCATCCCTTTTGGAACTTCAGCACCCAGAGAAATAGAGGAGCCTACTCAGATAATAAGGATTAACGTAATAGAGGGGCCTTGACCAGACACCATGTATGAGACCCAAGCCAGAAGCCTGGTACCTTACAATGAGTACCCGAGCCCATCCCTGCCCCCTTCCCTTGGTGGAAGACTACAGGACTTTTACTCAGGATGGGCCCAAACAACGTCAGACGCATGGGTTCTAGAAATCCTAGCACAGGGCTGCATGATAGAATTCTCAATTCCCTCAAAGGGGCACTTTTTACCATCCCCGGTCTCCAAGGACGCCGCAAAGAATAGTGTGGTGTCAGAGACTCTGAACCACTTCATTCAAATTGGAGCAACAATTCCTGTTCTTCTAAGTGAGCAAGGTCAGGGATTATACTCAATCTATTTTGTAGTTCCCAAAAGGGGGTGGGGGTTCAGGTCCATTTTGGATCAGAAGCATCAGAACAGGTTTGTCAGCACATGACATTCAGTATCGACTCCCTGAGGTCAATCATTCGTATTGTTCAACTGGGTGATTTCCTTATTATGCATAAGAACAAGATGGTACAGTCCTGTCTTTTATCCCAAAAGTGTCCACAGCCTTCTATTTGAACCAGGAAATGTGTCTTCCATCTCACCAAAAGGAGAAGGAGTTGTATAGGTCAGATTTGCAACAGGCTATTAGGACATACCTAAAACAGATGGCTATGTTCCAGAAACCAGATAGCCTATTTGTTCTTTTCGGAGCAGCCAAGTAGGGTCAAAAAGACTCCAAGGCCACCTTAACTAGGTGGGTGAGGGCCTACATTGCTAAGACCTATGTCGAGACCTCCGGCCCTTATCAAAGCTCAGTACACCAGGGCTATGGCTACTTCCTGGGTGGTAGAAGGGTGAAGCATCTGTTTTACAGCTATGCAAGGCAGCTACATGGTCTTCTGTACACACTTTTCTGCTGATACAGTCTTTGGTCACAGAGTACTACAAGCAACAGTTTGTATCTAATCTACTACAGTACTGTTTTCTGATATATGGGATAATATTCTTCCCTCTTCCGGTTGTGTGTCCCAAAAGTTGATTTTGCAGTCCATATGCAAAATCAGCTTTCAGGCAGGAGTTGAACATTTTCTCTAACCTTGTTCCTGAGGTGGCGTCATAAGAAGGCTATGTTGAAAATTTGGTGCACAAATATTACAAAACAACAAATTTATGAGCCTATGTTACATTTTGCTAACACAGGCTCGTAACTCTGGTAATTTTCAATAGTTTTACCCTAAATTCCTCAGCTGTAGCTCTATCAGCTTTGGTCAGAGTTTGTTGATTATAGCAATATTGTCTACGGTGGTGCACCAAAATCCACCTTAGCCACACTGGACCCACTTTTCCACTCCTTTTGCCGGTTTGCCCTACATGTCCTCCCCTCACTCCCCACAGTTCTCTGTACTCTATGCCCTCCTTTTCCCCTTTGGAAGATCACCGCATTACCCACAGCACCACCTTCATCTCTAAGTTCTGGCTTGCTTCTCTCCCCTCCTACCTTTATCTGCCTTCTCTTCCCTATGCCACCCTCATCCTACTCTTTCCATTACTCAGGCTATAATTCACTACTACTTCCCTCTCGTAAATCCCTTGCTGGTCAAAATGCCTTCACTTCTGCCTCCCTAACATCTGGAACTGTCTTGCTGTAACTATTCATTCTGCCCCCTTCAAACGCACTCTTTCTTCACTACTCCAAGCCCACACTGCTCACTCCTGCAAATGCCCTTAGCCTACAGCCATACCTTCCCCCAGCTCTTCCAAACATAACACTCATATTGTCCCCCATCTCTACCCTCCCTTCCTACATCTACTCCACCCTCCCCCCACTCTTCCCCACCTCACTCCTCCACTACTGCCACTACCCCCACTGCCTCTCTCAACCACTCCCACATTCACCACTAACTTCTAACCTCTCCTCCCCGTCCCTATCCCCATCACTGCCTTCCCAATTCCAGTCCTTTTCCTCCTTTCTTTTCCTCTTCTGTCCTCTTCCTCCCCCCTTTTCTCCTCCTTCTTCCCTCACCTCTCTCCTCTCCCTCACCATTCTACCTCTCTCTCTCCCCCCAGTGGCCCCACCTGATTACTGCTCATTTACCACCCTGCTTGGTTCCTGAGCTACAGCCAGGGAGTGCCGGAACATCACACCCCCACTGTCGTCAACTGCACAGTTTATGCCTAAAATGTTATTGTATATTTTGTACATTGTCATGTCTTATTGCATTACTGTCTTTCTGCTGTATTTTATACTTATCCCCTTCCCCCTCCCCCAGGACGCATCTGGAAATGAGCTTTATGGCTCATTATGGCTTTCCTGGGATATCTCCTTTAAATAAGTGAGTAAATAAATACATAAATACATGCAGGCAGTTGTCCTTGTCGTTTTGTTTATTCCCCCCTTACAGGCAGTTGCCCTTTTTGTTATGTTTGTTCCTCCCTTATGGGCAGTTGCCTTTGTTTTGTTTATTCCCCCTTACAGGCAGTTGCCCTTGTATTGTTTATTTCCCCTTATGGGCAGTTGCCCTTGCTTTATTCCCCCACAGGCCGTTGCCCTTTCTTTTTTTCTTTGAAATTGCAGTTTTGTACTCCCCTATGTCCTATGTAGTCCTGACCCATTAGGGCTGCCAAGAAGTCATCCTCCTGCCTCCTGCTCTACTCACACCTACCTCCAGGTCCCTTGGAGCTTCAGTTTGCCCCCCTGAGTGGGGACGGGGTGGGGCCCTTAAAACCCATGCTACTATCTTTTCATCGGTCCAGAGGTGGCTAGGTAAGCGGGGACACATCAGAGGCACGCTCCAGGCAGCCTGTCTTCCTAGCATTGGCAGGCATTTTTCATTTTCTCCCTGTACGCAGTGTAGTGCTGATGTCATGGCGCAATGCGCGTCCACTGCGTACTCTGGTCACCCTTCCCCTGTGGGGCTTGCTCCCGGAGAAGGCAAGCTGTCATGCAACGCTCAAGTCATTCTCCCCCAGCTGGCCCTCCAGCGACCCGAGTCTGCTCCCGAACCCAGGTCACCGATATCTAAGCAGAAATCCAACCCCTGTGCTGACAGGCCAGCTTTCCCTTTTCTTGTTTCATCTACCCACCCCTTAGAGTCAACTGCCTTTTTGTTTGCCCCCCTCCTTTACAGGCAGTTGCCCATTTTTTTGTTTATTCTCCCTTACAGGCAGTTGTCCTTGTTTTGATTATTCCTCCTTTTCAGGCAGTTGTCCTTGTTGTTATGTTTATTCCTCCCTTACAGGGAGCTGCCTTTGTTTTGTTATTCTCCCCGGCAGCTGCCCATTTCCCCTTACAGGCAGTTGCCCTTGTTTTTTTTTTTTTTAATCTCTTTTTTCCCTCCTGGTCGCCCTCGCCACCTCTCCTTCGGCTAGCTCAATGCCCTCCAGTCCCTCACTGAATCTGCCCCTAGAGTGCCTCTCTGGTGACTCCTACTTGCCTCTTTCCCTCCATGGAGAACCTTGCACAGTGAGGTCTGCCCGTGATTGCAGACTGGGTGGCTGGAGCGGCCGTCATCCGGAATGCCACGGGTTTTTCCATTTTCTGTCCTCTCCTCCATCCGCTGGGGATGCCAGCTTGCGGAACGCTTACGCATGCCTGCCAAGTGCCAGATGCGCCCTCCTCCCCGGCTCCCCCAATGGAAGCTGCCATTGCCCCGAGAGTCGGTGCTTCCACCGGCTCTCCTGGGGTGTCGGGTGCATTAAACACCCTGGTATCCCTCCCCGAAGGAGGAGAGCATCCGTGGGGACACTCGATCCTCCTTCCCCCCCGCCGATCCCCGGCAACCCGAGTCCGTTCCCGAACCTGGGTCGCCGGCATGGTGCAAGGTGTGGCATCCACCGCCTCAACCCTCAGCACCACCCTTGTTTTGTTTACCCCCCTTTACAGGCAGTTGCCCTTGTTGTTTTGTTTATTCCCCCTTTCTGGGTAGCTGCCCTTGTTATGTTTATTCCCCACTTACAGGCAGTTACTTTTGTTTACCCTCCCTTAACAGGCAGTTGCCCTTTTTTGTTTATTCCCCCTTACAGGCAGTTGTCCTTGTTTTGTTTATTCCCCCCTTATGGGCAGTTGCCCTTGGTGTTTTGTTCATTCCACCTTTACATTCAGTTGTGCTTGTTTTTTTATTCCACCCTTACAGTTGCCCTTGTGTTTTGTTAATTCCCCATTTACAGGCAATTGCCCTGGTTGTTTTGTTTACCCCCCCTTTACAGGCAGTTGCCCTTGTTTTGTTTACCCCCCCACAGGCAGTTGCCTTTGTTGCTTTGTTTCTTACCCCTCTTATAGACAGTTGCCCTTATTTTGTTATTCCCCTCACATGCAGTTGCCCTTGGTATTTTGCTTATTCCCCCTTATAGGCAGTTGCCCTTGTTTTGTTTATTCCCCCCCCTTTACAGGCAGTTGCCCTTGCTATTTTGTTTATTCTCCCCTTACAGGCAGTTGACCTTGTTTTGTTTATCTCCCCCCTTACATTCAGTTGCCCTTGTTGTTTTGTTTATTTCACCTTTACAGGCAGTTGCCCTTGTTTTATCCCCCCCTTACCGGCAGTTGTACTTGTTATGTTTATTCCCCCTTATAGGCAGTGTCCTTTGTTTTGTTTATTCCCCCTTTATGGGTTGTTGCCCTTCTTTTGTTTATTCCCCCCTTATGGACAGTTGCCCTTGTCATTTTACCTTCCCCCTTTACAGCCAGGTGCCCTTGTTATTTTGTTTATTTCCCCCATACAGGAAGTAGCCTTCACTGTTTTGTGTCTCACCTCCCTTATGGACAGATGCTCTTGCTGTTTTGTTTATTCCCCTTACAGGCAGTTGCCTTTGTTGTTTTGTCTATTCCCCCTTACATGCAGTTGCCCTTGTTGTTTTGTTTATTCCCCCCTTACAGGCAGTTGTCATTGTTGTTTTTTTTGTCTTACTCCCCCCTATGGACAGTTGCCCTTGTTTAATTTACGTCCCCCCTTTACAGGCAGTTGCCTTTGTTGTTTTGTGTCTTACCCCCATTTCAGACAGCTGCCCTTGTTGTTTTGTTTATTCCTTCATTACAGGGAGTTGCCTTTTTTGTTTTGTGTCTTACCCCACTTATGGACAGTTGCCCTTGTTGTTTTGTTTATTCCTTCATTACAGGGAGTTGCCTTTTTTGTTTTGTGTCCTATCCCACTTATGGACAGTTGCCCTTGTTGTTTAGTTTATTCCTCCCTTACAGGCAGTTGCCCTTGTTATGTTTATTCCCCCTTACAGTCAGTTGCCCAGGTTGTTTTGTTTACCCCCCTTACAGGCAGTTGCCCTTGTTTTGTTTACCCCCGCCCCATTTATGGGCAGTTGCTCTTGATGTTTTATTCCCCCTTTACAGGAAGTTTATCTTGTTGCTTTGTTTATTTAATTTATCTCCCCCCCCCCCACTTTACAGGCAGTTGCCTTGTTTTTTGTTTTATCCCCCCCTTACCGGCAGTTGTACTTGTTATGTTTATTCCCCCTTATAGGCAGTGTCCTTTGTTTTGTTTATTCCCCCTTTATGGGTTGTTGCCCTTCTTTTGTTTATTCCCCCCTTATGGACAGTTGCCCTTGTCATTTTACCTTCCCCCTTTACAGCCAGGTGCCCTTGTTATTTTGTTTATTTCCCCCATACAGGAAGTAGCCTTCACTGTTTTGTGTCTCACCTCCCTTATGGACAGATGCTCTTGCTGTTTTGTTTATTCCTTTACAGGCAGTTGCCTTTGTTGTTTTGTCTATTCCCTTACATGCAGTTGCCCTTGTTGTTTTGTTTATTCCCCCCTTACAGGCAGTTGTCATTGTTGTTTTTTTTGTCTTACTCCCCCCTATGGACAGTTGCCCTTGTTTAATTTACGTCCCCCCTTTACAGGCAGTTGCCTTTGTTGTTTTGTGTCTTACCCCCATTTCAGACAGTTGCCCTTGTTGTTTTGTTTATTCCTTCATTACAGGGAGTTGCCTTTTTTGTTTTGTGTCTTACCCCACTTATGGACAGTTGCCCTTGTTGTTTTGTTTATTCCTTCATTACAGGGAGTTGCCTTTTTTGTTTTGTGTCCTATCCCACTTATGGACAGTTGCCCTTGTTGTTTAGTTTATTCTCCCTTACAGGCAGTTGCCCTTGTTATGTTTATTCCCCTTACAGTCAGTTGCCCAGGTTGTTTTGTTTACCTCCTACAGGCAGTTGCCCTTGTTTTGTTTACCCCGCCCATTTATGGGCAGTTGCTCTTGATGTTTTATTCCCCTTTACAGGAAGTTTATCTTGTTGCTTTGTTTATTTAATTTATCTCCCCCACTTTACAGGCAGTTGCCTTGTTTTTGTTTTTTTCCGTTTACGGCAGTTGCTCTTCTTGTTTTGTTCATTCCACACACACCCTTACTGGCCACTGCCCTTTTCCTTTTGTTTTCCCACCCATTATTGTAATTGTTCATTTCTGTGTTTACTGTATGGCCTGTTGCCATGTTTGTAAATCACAGTTTATTTTTGATGCCCATGCTGCTGTGTTGTCTATCATTGGTGCCCATCTCTCATACTCACCGCCTCCCTGTGTTCAGTGCCATCCTCAGTGCTATATTTAGTGCTGCGCAACTGCATTGTTCTGCACCAATGCAATGCATTTACGCAGTGGAATTCAGCTCTGCAGTCACAGGATATAGCTCCAGCACTATGCCTTTGAACAAGTTACTGGTGATTACTGGCACATGTGCAGTGCAATTTCGGCGCTAGCACTGCTGTCTGAATATGAAGGCCATATTATGTTTTACAGCTGCTACCATTTGTGGAGTGAAACTGTATCACACTGTGCACTTTCTGTACTGCTGCTGCTATCCCTAACCTCTTGTGACTAAAGTTGCCACTACATTTGCTATCAATTGCATCCAGGGTGCTCTTGGTTACACTGCAGTTGCTGCTACATTTACTGTGCTCTGCTTTTCATTGCAATTGTCAGCTTTGTCACCTGTGATCATGTTACCCAGTCCTCTATTGTCTTATTACCATTGTTTTGTATTATTGTGTTTCTGCTGTTTATGTTGTATTGTTCTCGTCCAGGTCCTGCCTGAAAATGGGCATCTTTGTACCTAGTGTAAGCATTTGGTGAGCAAAAACAAACAACTAAATAAAAAGATAAATAAATTACCATGAGCCATAGGGGAGACTTACAAGAACCAACAGGAAAAAATCACGGATCCCAACATCGATACCAAGTGCACTGATACTATTATTGGACGTCTCACCATTGAGAAATCCTGATTCAAAGTTTTCTTACCTACAGAAACTCTGGAAATCACGTCCAACCATAAACCATAACAGTTGTCTGTGGCAAGCAGCCTTTTCACACTTCCTGAATTCTGCACTTTCACATACAGCACACTGTATTCCTTGGAGACTGTGATAGCAACATTTTTTTTTTCAAACAAACACATTTGATTTATTTAACAAGAAGGAAAAAAATACATAACTGGTTGGCAGACATTGCAGTCATGGATGGCATAACTATTACAATTTCAGAATCTGTCACAAGTAAAATAGGGAAATTAGTTGGAATGTTAGCATGCCCAAACATTTACTTAGGCCAATGGTGGGAGAGCATTTAGTACCCAGATACACATCGCAAATTCCACAGGATCGTGTAAATAATAATAAGAGAATATAGTGTCTACCCTGGTGTGACCAACAGATATTGTAAATAAATGTTACAGTACATGGGCTTTTGGATCCACCTCAGGCTTCTTGTCGCTTCAATAAAAGGTATGACAGGTAGAGATGATTGCACCCCGGATTTCATGACGGTGGGTCAGGACAGGTAATATGGATATTGTGGACTCTGTGTTGGGATAACTTGGATTATCTTTTTTTTCTTAACTTTCTGTTAATTCCCCCTTCCAGTCTCCAGCGTCTGCATCCCTCAGAAGCACCCAAGACACGTCCAACCCCCTACAGTCCTACCTGCTAACATCATCCTCCAGAGAGCCATGGTTTACCCCCCAGATGGGGCAGGTAAAGGGGGATTTATCCACAACTTCCTTGCATCATCAGGAAGAGCTGCCAGTGGTGGTGTGGGATCTGAATGTACTGGGGTTCATCGTCATTGTGCTACAGTCATTTACCATGTTTATTCCAGCCCCTTTGGACATCAGCATGCAAGGAGCTCAGTGTGGGGATGATTCGGAGGCTGCAAGCCTCGCTGAAATCCACCTGTCCACTTGGCCCTATGCTGCACTACCACCTGTGGTCACCCAGGCAGCAGCTGCACTGCAGTGAAGGCAGCGACCCTCCTTCCACAGAGAGCATCTGCTGGGACATTCAGTTCTCCAACCCTTTCTGGTCCTTGAACAACCTGAGCTCATTCCCGAACCGGGGACACTGGCATCCCGAGTCGTAGCCCCACCACTGTGCAGACAGGTCAGTTCAACGTGAATTCCCATTCCCACAGAACATACTCACGTCTGATGTAGTAAGAGGATATGAAGGTTCAGGTCCAATTTTCAAAAGCAATTTGCATTTTTATTTTTAGTCCACCTAGACAACCTCAAGCTCTCATGCACTGGATTGGTTCATTCAAATTCTGAAGAACTCTACACAGCTTTCTGAAGCCCACCTTTTCTTCTGCAGGGGCCCAGTCCAATATCAGCTCCACTCTGACCACAGATGACCTAAACCAGTTCTTCACTGAAGGTCCCAGGGCACTTGTCTCCCACTCCCCCACCAGTCTACATCTCCTCCAACAGGCAACATCTGCCTCCATCAACTGGGATTGCCTGATGTCTGCAAACAGGTAGTGGCACTAAACACAGTGTCCAGCTGTGGTGTTGATGACATCTCTCCCAAATTTCATAGCCTTGGCACTCCTGCTATAGCTGCTCCAGTAGCGCACATGTATAACCGGTCCCTCTGCACTGGCTCCTTCCCTCGCAGCTGGAAGCATGCCTTGATAGTCTTTATACACAAATGTGGTCCAACTGATGCGCCAACCAACTACTGCCTGATTTCTTTGCTACCCATCCTCTCTGCTACCCAAGTTTTTGAGAAGTTAGTTAGCAGGCAGTTCTCCAACTTCTATTCTAGCTCTGGCTTTGTGACCTCACATCTGTCTGGCTGCCAGTACAAACCCTCCCCCCCCACCTCCTCAAATGCACCAAACACATCTAGTCAAACATAGACAAGGGCATTGGCATGGGGCCATATTTACTGATCTCACTAAGGCGTTCCACACTGTAGACCGTCACCTCCCCTTAAACAAGCTAGTGACCTCGGATGTCTCCTCTACAATGTTTACCTGGTTCCAATCCTATCTGTCTAACCAAATCCAATCGTTTTTTTTTTTTTTGCATCGGATCCCCAGTGGATCAGACTCTGCTCCCCCACTCTTCTCTCCCCCCCCAGGACTTACCTCTGATGATGATCCTCCCAGTGCCTCCCAGGGCAGGGCCACTGAGTAGGCATACCCTCAAAGGAGTCTGAACTTGGTTCCCAGTAGACCACCACCTACCGGTGTTCCTCCCTGACTTGCCCCCTAGGGTGGGGCTGTGGGTTCAGGCTGTTCCCGATGGTTAACTGTAAGCTTGGTCACCAGCCGAGTGCCATGGGCAGGTGTAGCAGGACTGGAGCAGCAGGGCATCATTCTTGGGACTGGCATTTTTTTCTTGCTTTTCCCACAGAGGCATGGCATGCAATGACATAGGTGCTGAAGCACTGACATCTGGCACTCGTCCCCACAACTCAGACTCTGGCAGCTGTTCCGCCTGGCCTCTGCCCGAGGTTGGACATACACTGAATGCTCACCCAGGCCCCTGACCCAGAGGAAGAGAGCAATTCATGGGATGCTCAATCCTCCTCCCTCGACCAGCCCTCTGACTCCTCGGGTCTGTTCCTGAACCCAGGGCATCAGTGTCACAAGCGGCAGCCTTACCGCTGTTCCGGTAGGCTAGCTAAACCCAATCTATTAAGATAAGTACAACCATGCCTCCCTCCCAGTATCCCTAGGGGTCCACCAAGGCGCCGTCCTGGAACCCCTGCTCTTCACAGTATTCATCAATCACCATTCTTTAGTCCTCTCTTCCTGCAGCATTCATATGTATGCCACGATGTCATTGTCTTAACCTATCGCTATGGGGCAAGGTAGGTTCAATAAATATTTTAGTATCAGCAAAACATGAGCACAAAATTGATAAGCGCACAATTCTACCCATAATGCTGCTGGACAATGCCCCTCTGTGTTAGGAGCTTGCTCTGGGCAGTAAAAGGGATCCTTCACCCTGGAAACTTAATTCTTTGTTGAACATATCCAATTTCAAAGACAAAATCCAGGATACAATCAAACAGATTCTCACAGAGAATAATAAGGATGGGGTGAGCTCCTCAATGTTGTGGGATACATTAAGGGTAGTATTAAAAGGGGTTATTACCGCTTATGCCTCGTGCTTAAAAAAAAAAAAAAACAAAGAGGAAAAGCCACAGATCCTACAGGCCAAATTATAGACCTTGCAACAGTTCCTTATGCAGGTGACCACACAAAACTCCCACAACTAGCCAAATGGCATTACGTTTTTTACAACGTAAATACTACGATGGGGAGTGTGAGCATCAAGGGCATTAGTATTCCAATTGAGACAAAAAAACAGCACAAACAGTGGTGACACAGATTAAGCACCCAGTCACCCAGATTAAACACCCGGTCACCCATGTATTGGAGAATGATCCTGAAGAAAGTTTGCTGGCCTTTCAGGCCTACTACTCATATTCACATACAGCTGACAACCACCCTACTCCAGCAGGATATAGAGCACTCCCTGCCACCCCGAGACTTCCTACTTTACCACAGCCACAACAGCAAGCTTTATCAGCACAATTAGGTGTGGAGAAGCTACATACTGCTATTAAGAGCCAGAAAATTAATAAAAGTCCCAGGCCTGCACAGGGGTGTTCTTTAAAACTTTCCAGGACTCCCTCAGCACACTGCTGTTATGCAACAGAAAGGGAATCCTGCATGGAAAAATGGCTCCATCTATGTGGAGACAAGCTACCATTTTGGCCATCCCCAAGCCTGGGAAACATAAAATAGTCTGTGCCTCTTACAGGCCTATTTTAGTCCTTAATATGGACTATAAAATATTTACTATTCCCTTTGCCAGATGGCTGGAGTCTCTGTTACCCTTACTAAAAGACCAAACTGGGTTTGTTTCCTCCCATCAAACACAGGATAATATTAAGAGGACACTGCATGTCCTACACTATGCCGCCCAATTGGAGGGCCCATTTTTACTCATGAGTCTAGATGCGAAGAAGGCCTCCAATCAGGTGGCATGGGCCTTCTTGTTCCAAGTTGTAAAACATGTTGGAATTCTGCCAGAGTACATCCACATGATAGAGTCCATTTTTGATTCCCCTCTGGCATATGACAAGATAAATGGGCAAGTTTCTTCTACTTTCTCTCTTAGTAGAGGCTACCAACAGGGGTGTCCTCTTTCAACCCTGTTATCCACCCTTTACCCTGAACCTTTACCCCACACTATATGACAGCATTCAAATATAACTGGCATTCACCTTGGCTCGGACAGAGAAGAAAAATCATCATTATACACAAATGACCTGCTTATTTATTTTACAGACCCCGAACAGCTTCTGCCGCACTTATGGCAAACAATAAAATAACTTGGACAGTTAGTGAGACATAACCTGAATACATCCAAGGCAGAAGATTTACAATTGTACTATGTCCCAGCTCAGAACATAATGGATTATTGTAAATTCAAGTGGGACATGCCCCACTTTAAATATCTGGGAATACTACTTGCAGATGACTTGTAGTCACCTCCCTGAACTATGATTTTCTGTCCCAAGCCTTCCATAAGGATATAGAATCCGAACACATCTCCCTCTTCTGCTCATGCATAGTATAGACAGATAAAAATGAGTCTTGTCCCCTGGCTGTTGTACTTGGCACAAATAATGTCTACTGTCCCTCAGCAGACTTATTTTAGGTGGCGGGGTAGACAGATTACCTGATATTTACGAAAAGGTAAAACACATAGAATCCGAACGTCAGTACTGCTGGTACCTAAAGTTCAAATGGGTGTTTCTCTTCTTAACTTAGTCTTGTACCACACAGCAGCACGTTTGTACGGCCTTCTATTGGCTCACCCAGAGCTGCGCAGCACAGTGGAAAACTACAGAACCAATAGAACGAGAGAAGCTCAAGCTACCCAAGGCACTTTTTGCCAGCCCACAAACAGTGGATATGTAACAAATGGATAACCCATACATGGTATGCCCTCTGATGACCTGTCATAGAGCGCTGGACTCCAAATATCTCAATGCATAGAAATTCTTAATTTTTTCTCTCCCCTACTTGAAGTCCTTTTATACCGGTTAAATAAAATCCAGGTTTCCAGGCCTGGGCACAGCTGGATATGAAGTTTGTTTTCTAATTCCTGCAGGGGAGGGAGATGCGGACTTTGGAAGATTTGTGGACCACTTTTTCCATGCCCCATTCCCAGTTTGGGGGGAGGCTGGGGAGGGCAGGGATTCTGCAGGGACAGTAGGTCGCAGGTCTAGTTAGGGAACTTGGGCAATCTAATTGGACCATGGGTCTTTTTCTGCCACCATTTTCTACGTTTCTGTGTTTCTATGTTACTTCCTTAAATTTCTGCAAGCCAGGACCTTTACACAAACTTTTCTGAGATGCTGACCTCCTGCACAAGAAATCCCTCCCTCGTTACAAATGATCGTAAACTCACTAATGGCAGGTCAGGGCTTTACTAGGCATCTTATCTCATTCTCATGGCTATACTGGGTATTAATGCAGCAAAATTATTCTGCACAGCCTATTAGACAAGCTTGGGAAAGGGATCTGAATATTACTATTTTGGACCAACAGTGGGAAAACTGCATTAAAAATATCCCTAATGTCATCTCCTCCGATATGTGGAGGAAATATTGGTAGAAAACCACAGTATGTTTCTTTGTCACTCCAGATGGACAAACTACATATCAGCCACATAAGGGGGCCCACTGCTGGAGAAACTGTGGTGTTCCCAAAGCCACCTATGGTCCTGTCCTGTACTCACCCCATTTTACTGAGCAACGCAACATGCACTGAGAGATTATCTAGTGGAAATATGCAGCTCAAACAGTCAAGTAATTCTAGTTCTGGATGCACCAGAAGGGTTCTGAAACTAGAAAATTATTGAACATAACAATAGTCTTGGCTAAAAAAGTTATTACTGTATAAAATTTCAGCAAACAGCACTTCTACCAACTATAGAAGTCTAAACGGACCTAAGGAATCATATATATTCCATGAAAAAAATTACAGTTCATTTGGACCGCATTTGTCTAGCTTTTGAACAGAAACGGAGATGCTGCATACTCCATATAATGTCAATAAAAAGCCAAAACAAAACTTTGTTCCTTAAAGCAATAGTTTATTGAGATTAAACACAATGACAGTCTTTGTACTTGACAACCAGATTTTTTTTGTGCTTCCTGCCCCCTTCCCCCCCAGCTGGCCACTCCTTCAGGCCACCAAGGACTCTCGGCCACCATCTCCCCCTCCGGTCGCCATCCACTGCCCCCGCTACTGCCGGTTATCCCCAGGTGACCCAACGTATCCCTTCATTGGACAAGTCCCAGATTTGTTTTTAGTGCAGTATTAGCCACTGCTAAGCAATTTAAATCACAAATTGTAATGAGAAAGAAATAATGTGACCTACTGGGATTTGAACCCAGGTCCCCAGAATATCATCCTGGTTGCTCTTAGTCTTTGTAACTGAACATTATAGTCCTTGGATTGGGAAAAAGATATCTTTATCACATTGACCATGTAGTACCTGGAAAGACACAAACATTTGTCAATGCCGAATGTTTGCTTGCACACTCGAGCAAACTGGGTAGACCATAATGATCTTTATCTGCTGGCAATTTTGTATGTTCATAGGATATGTTTATCTCAAATGTTCAACATAGTCTTTTTATAACCCCACCTTATGATCAAGACGGGGAATTTTTTAAAATCCAATCCAAAAGGTGATTTTCTGGAACAACTGCGAAAACGTATTTCAGAGAGGATTTGAAAAATTCACCTGCCTTGTTCATGAAGTGAGGTAAAAAAAGGCTATGTTGAAAATTTGGGGGAAATTCTGGAAAACTATCAAAGTTATGAGTAAATGCTGAAGACTTAACATTTCTTGATAACTGTTGCTTATTGAGATTTTAAGCCCAAATGTTCAACACCATCTTTTTTTTTCACTTTATCGTTTCATTGAAATTCGAGTATATAAGAAAGCACACATCTAATACAATAGAAGACTATCCTCCATATAAGGTATAAAATATCACTTAATAAAACACAGTATTTAGGGTAAACATATTGGAGAAGCCTTATGTACATGCATTGATAATAAAACACAAACCTAGACAGGATGTAAGTGGAGAGCAGAAGGGTTACAATCAATAGGGTATTATAGGATCAGAAGTAGCAACCACGAAATACATGCTAGGGCAGGCTATAGCAAGGCATTCAGTAAATTGCAAAAAGTGATAAATGTGATAATATGAACAATGTTCAGTAATGGAGAGGTGAAGATAAGAGAAAAGTGTGCAAGGAAAGAAAGAAAGAAGAGAGAAAAAAGCAAGGAAGAAGGGAAGGAGAGAGGGAGGGAGGGAGAAAAACAGGGAAGAAGGGAAAAAAGAGGAGAAATCTGTGCACAAAAGTTTTGAGAAAACCTAATCTGAGAGCAAAATAAGGAGGGCTAAATATCCCTAAGAATTAGGGTCTAGAAGAACTAGGTTCGATGTACTTGAAGTAATCCTGCCAACATCTGTCATATACAGCGAGTCGGTTATGAGTAACATGAGATAATCGGTCTAGGGAGGTATACTGAGAGAGGCTTTGAAGAACATCTGAAAGAGAAGGCACCAGAGTTGATTTCCATTTCATAAGAACTGGACGTTTGACCAGAAGAGAAAGTATGTTTAGCCATCTAAAATGTGCATGTGAGAGGAGAGAGCTATTGGGGATGAGGATGCCTAGAAGGAATAGCTTGGGGTCAAAAGGTAGTTTTTGTCCTGTTACTCTGGAGGCAAGTAAACAGACTTTATGCCAGAGCTTATTAATGGGAGCGCAAGACCACAAGATATGAAGTAGATCCCCACTGGCCAAACTGCAGCGCCAGTAATTATTATTATTTAATAGACCCATTCATTGAAGCACAGAGGTGGTTCTGTACCAAAGATGTAGGATTTTAGTTTGTATTAAAGAACTACGGGCATCTTTAAAGGTATTATATGCAATACACCAACAATTACTCCATTGTGCGTCTGAAATATTGTAGTTAAGAAGAGTACTCCATTTATTTTTGGCCTGTATAGACTGATCAGGTAGATTATCAATAGTGTCTTTGTAAATGGAGCTATTTAATTTTACTGATAAATTAGTCCAGTGCGAGATGTATGGGTTTAGAAGAGTATGCCTATACACTAAACTAGAGAGAGAATAATAAGCAGCAAGAATTTGTCAAAACTTCCAGAAGTCCTGTTTAGGAAGTTTCCATGTGACCCACAAGTCTGAGAATGATCTAAGAGTGAGTGAATTCTGGTCCAAGATATCTCCGAGAAAGAAAATGCCTTTGTTCCTCCATGTACGACAGAAAATTGAGTGATCTTCTAGAGTAAGCAGTGGATTGCCCCATAAGGGGGCATAAAACCAGGGTGTTGGATTGGATTTCAGGAATTTGTGGGTTAGTTTCCAATAAAGAACAGAGGATGATATAGCCGGGTGAGATTTTAGTTTAGAGGGAATGGGATTAAAAATGCAGGAGGTGGGAACTCCTCCCGGGCACAATGTGGATTCCATTGCAACCCATAGTGGTGAGTGAGGGGAGGGTTTCTGAAACAATTTAATGGCATGGGCCATTCTTAAAACCCAGAGGTAGCCTTTGAACCAGGGGAGTCCGAATCCCCCTTTTTTCCAATGTGATCGAAGTTTGTTGTGGTTAAATCTCGGTGGTTTCCCATCCCAGATAAAGTTACCTATTAATTTATCAATTTTAGCAAAAAAAGAGGATGGTAAGACTAAAGGAATATTGGCAAAGAGGTAAAGAATATTGGGAGAAATGGACATCTTAATGGCTGCAATTTTCCCCATGAAAGAGAGATTAAGAAGCTTCCACCTGTCCAAAATTGTTTTGATGTTATCAAGTAAGGGGTTAAAGTTAATGTCCCATATCTTCCCTAAATTACTAGTAATTTTGATTCCTAGATATGTTATACCCTGTGGTGACCAGCGGAATCCAAGAGGTATGTTCATAAAGGCTTTACAGTGGTCGTTAAGGGGCATAGTTTGTGATTTGCCATAATTCAAAGCAAGGCCAGAAATTTTAGTAAAATTATTAAGCAAATCAACCAACAGGGGCACAGCCTCATTCAGGTTTTTGAGTAAGATTAAGAGGTCATCCATGTAGGAGAGAGAAACATATCTTGAATTGCTCACAGGTATGCCCATAATGCCAGAAGATTAGCGTAAACAAGCAGTCAAGGGTTCCATGGCTAAGATAAACAGGGAAGGTGACAGGGGACAGCCTTGTCTAGTTCCCCTTGCTAGATGAAAGTAAGACGAAAGGGTGGAATTAGTAAGTACTTTAGCAACAGGGGAGTTATATAATAGTTGATCCAGGAGCAAAAGGTATGAGAAAGACTGAAATAAGATAAAACTTGATGAAGGTAGTCCCAGTTTAAGGAATCAAAGGCCTTCTTGAAATCAATAGCTATGGCTGCAGCTGGTGTCTTGAGGGATTTGGCTTTGTGAATTAAATTAAATAAGGAACGTAGGTGATCAGAACCAGATCTATGTTTAATAAAACCAGATTGCGAACAATGAGTTAGCTTGGGAACCAAGGATTCAAGTCGAGAAGTTGGTAGTTTATCAAATATCTTCCCATCTGTGTTTAATAAAGAGATGGGCCTGTAACTTGCGGGGTGAGTAGGGTCTTTTTCTTTTTTAGGGATTAGGGTTATGATTGCTTCGGTGCAAGATGGGGGAAGCTTGCCAGTATTGGAAGCTTCTTGATAAACATTAAGAAGAAGGGAACATAAGGTGTCGGAAAACATTTTATAGAAATCGACAGGGAATCCATCACCCCTAGGGGATTTGTCGGATTTCAAGGAAAACAGAGCTTTCTGGATTTCCTGAAGTGAGAAGGGTTCATCTAAAGAATTTGTTTCAAGAGTAGAAAGATGAGGAAGATGTAACGATTTAAGGAACTGTTGAATTTGTAAAGTAGATGGAGGATTTATGTTATAGTTTTTGTTAAAAGGTTTTCATGATAAGAATTTATAAAGAGGTTGTCAGAGTGAATCGTACCCTAGTCATCTTTTAGGCTTAGGATATGTCGTTCCATTTGTTGTGCTTTGAGCTGGTAGGGAGGAGCTTCCCATGTTTATCGCCATGTTCCCCAAACTTATATTTAAGTTTAAACAAGGCCAGTTCAGTTTTACGAGAAATTCATTTGTTAATTTTAACTCTAAGTTGAAGAATTTCAAGATGAAGCTGAGAATCAGGACAGTGCTTATTAGAAGAAAAATATAAATTCTCTTTAGCCTTAAGAGACTTTTCCAAGTCAGCCAGCTGTTGTTCCCTTACTCTTTTCCTATGTGCAGCATAACTGATAATTTTCCCTTGAATCGTAGCTTAAAGAGCTTCCCATACAGAAGATATAGAAGATTCAGTTGGGGTATTGTGAAAGAGGAAGTCCTGAATTTGTGCTTTGATCATGGTTAAGAAACTGGGATCCTTGAGAAGGAGAGGGTCCAGCCGCCAGTAAGAAGATTTAGGTGCTAATGGGTCCCACAAAAGTTACAATTTGACAGGGGAATGGTCTGGGATTATGATGGAAGAGATGGATGAATCAGTAGTTTTTTTCTATTATAACAGGAGAGGCTAACCAGTAGTCAGTTCTACTGTATGTCTTATGTAGAGAGGAGTAAAAAGTAAATTCTCGATCACGGGGGTGAAGGAGGCGCAATACATCAGCTAATCCACATCTTGCATTAGTAATGAGAGGGCTTTAATACATCTAGGGTGGGCCTCTGTAGTGGGGCTACTTCTGTCAATGCTGGCTTCTAAAGCTAAGTTAAGATCCCCTCCAAGAATAACTGGTGTATCATCAGTGTTAAAGGATAGAATCTGTTGAGCTAAATTATGAAAAAAACTCTGAGGAATCAGAGTTGGGTGCATAGACATTAACAAGCAGAAGAGGACCCGAGTTGGTATTCAGTTTGACCATCACCCAACTGCCATTAGTATCAGAAACAGAGTTTACAATGGACCATTTGAGACTCTTATGAATAAGAATAGCAACTCCTCTTTTATTTGAGGGTATAGAATAATTCGTAGATCTGACCAACTCAATCTTTTTTAAGTCTATGAACTCTGCTAATAATTTTGTTTCTTGAAGAAAAGTAATTTTGGTTTTAAGTTTTTTGAGATGTGAAAGAATTTGCTTCCGCTTACAAGGAGAATTAAGTCCCTTCACATTCCCTGTATATAAAAGTATGTCACTCATATTGTTAGTGTTAAAGAAAGGGAATAATCACTGGAGTGTGAAGGGACAAATAAATGAGACAGAGGATGATTAGAATACAATATAGAGAGCTTACATATATGCAGAGAGTGGCAGGAACATTCAAGCCAAAAAAAGTGAGATGTATGATACATGAGTAGTACAGATATCTTATTAAAGTTAGAGAAGTGATGGGGAAGGAGAGAAGTCATTAACAGCAACAACAATACTAGTAAGCTAAATAACAAAGAAAACGTTTTATGGATGTGAGGAGATATGAGTCAGCCAACTGGCTAAGAGACTCTCTCACCACACTCTGGGGTGTTGATATAGGGAGGAGACTAGGTAGGACCGGTTATAAATATCAGCCCAAACCTAAGTGTGATCCCAGTAATATAATAAAGTAAGTATTCCTGATAAGCTAAACTGAAAGGGAATAATACCAAGAAAGGCAGGAGACTGTAATAACCTAAGCTTAATTCTAAGCTAACAGGACAAGGTATAAGGATAAAGCTAAACACCAGAACTTATTTATAAACATTAGTAGTAATAGTACAAGATATACCACTCGAAATAACAGTAAATTAAAGAACCTATACGAGATGATAGTACAGCCTAGACATAGAGCATGGAATTCAGGGAGCCAAGTGGAATGTGAATGAACAAATATAAAGGGAAAAGTAGATCATTACCACATTAGAGTGACTCTGAGTATACTTTGCAGTGCAACAGAATAAGTACATAATAAATACAATATTGAGAGGGAAAGAAGAATGGGGAGGCCAATTTAAGCCCTTACGCCCTGAGCCAAATGCAAATCTGGATTATGTGGAGAGGTATAGGCTTCGGTGATAACTGTAGACAGAAGAGACAGTCATAGTAAAAATCAGCTCTGATTACTTGAAAATTGCCTAAACAGGTGTTATATGGGGTGACTAGGTCTAGAAGACTAGGCCCAGTTAGCCCCAAAACAGGAGGGACCACACAGCAGTGGATTTCTATAATATCTGTAGGCTTCGGAGTAAAATAAGGAGCAGAAGGAAGATGTAGATTGACAATCCTTTGCAACAGTACACCAAACATAGCCCACCTCTTTGAGTGCTAATGATAGTTCCATATTGTAAACAGGAGGTAGTAAGAATAATGGAGCGTAGGGAAGGAGATAGATTTTTTTTTTTAAGTTAATCTATTTTCTTCTCCTACACATCCCCTACGGAGCTTCCTCTTGCCAGGGCGCCCAGCTCCATCTCCCATTCGCGCATTGTCCCCTCACTTTTCTCCCCACGGCTTGCCCCCTCCGCGGAGGGGATCCCTCAACCCGCCGGTTCGGATCCGGTGCGAGGAGCTGCTGCTGTCGCGGGAGCGGGGCCTGTGACATCAGGCAGTCGTCCGTCCGAGGGTCCATTTTCCATTCCCCCCCCCGAGCAGCACAGCAATGTGCAATGCCGCCAATGACCGAGCCCCGCGCGCTCCTGCTCACAACACGTCGGGTCACTGCCCTGTAATCACCCGCTAGGTGTGAGCCCCTGGTGTCGACTCTCAGCCTCCGCTAGGCGTCAGACATGCAGCAGACTCCGTCCCAACCCCTCCCCGGGAGAGGAGAGCTGTCTTCCAGATGCTCGATCCTTTCCCTCCCCAGCCGACCCCCGACGGCCCGCTCGCACCACGAACACAGGTCGCCGGTGTGGCAGGAGGTAAGGCATGCTGCTTCAGCCCTCCATGCCACTGGGCAAGCTGGAAGGAGATAGAGTAAATGTAGTTGCCAATAATACTTAAGAACCTGTCATCAGGAGAGGGAAGGAGTAAGTTGCCTTGTAATATATAATTCACATATGAAAAAAAGAAAAGGCAATAATCAGGATGCATACTGATTGAAGATATGTAACTGAACAGCCAAAAGTCTATAAACCTGATGCACTGCTAAATAGGAGAGTAAAAAGGCTAGATACAGACAGCCTGTTTAGTGAGGTAATGTATAAGATCTAACACTAAAATAATGGGTTAGAAAAGTATTGCTGATATACCAAAGTTCCCTTGAAGACCTTTAAGCTGCTCATTTAAACACTGCAATGAAAAGTAAATTGATCATGCCATGATAGTAAGCCTTTGCTTGCACCCACTGGGAGTAAAGCAACCAGGCAGCACAGACTGTAGAGTGGACGGCTAGGCAGAAAAAGTGTAGTGGCACTCCCTTTAAGTATCCTGGAAGCAAAACCTACCAAGATATAGCAACTGTGACCATATTACAGGCCATATAAGCTCATGACACCTTAGATTTATTAGCAGAATTGTAACTACTGATGTTCTTGCTTTTGGCCTTTGCCCTACGTTTCTTTTTTGGGCAGCTCCAAAGATTTGAGGGGGGGGGGACTTGCAACAACTTCTGTCCATGAAGTATCGGCAGAAATACATCCCTGAGGCACAGGGCCCAAATCAGAGGGATGTTCATCTGAAATTTGCTGGGAAAGATCCTCCTGTGAGGAGTGCATGTCATCCTCCAAGAGAGCAAACTTATTGCTCAAGGGAATAGAGGGGTTGATTTGAAGGTGAGAGGCTGCAGCTTGGGGTGTTTGGGGTGAAACCGGGGTGTTTGGGGTGAAACCTTGCTAGAACAGCATGAAAGTCTTGAAGAATAATGCCCTGACAGAAGCTTCTCTTGCAGCCGTGTTGATTGCCTTGGGGTCAAATGAGTTGTGTCGTTGCTGCTTGGGACTGCAAGTTCTGCAACACTTTCCCCACGTTCCTGCACCTCGCTGTCCACCCTCCATGCGGATACCAAAGCTGTGTATGGGTTGCCAATTGCTGCTGAACCTCCTTGGGTAAGACTGCAGAGAGAGACCTCCAGATAGTTGGCTAAGGCGTCAGGGGTTTCAAAATCCTTGAAGGAAGAGCCTGAGAAAAGGTGTAGTGTTGCGGGGTAACGTAGAGCAAATTTAATGCTTCTTTGGTGGAGGATTTGTTTAAGTGGATTGTAGGCCTTCCTTCTGATGGTTAAATCTTTTGAAAAGTCTCTGTAGATGGAAATATTCAACTCTTGCCACTGAAGTTTCCCCATTTCTCTGGCTCGTTTCAGTATTAATTCTGTGTGGGAATAGTTCAAGAAGCGAGCAATGATAGGCCTTGGTCGCTGGTCTGATGTTGGCCTGGGACCCAGAGTGCAGTGAGACCGCACAGTGATTAACGTTAGGTCAGGAGGCAGTTTAAGCATTGCAGGCAGCACATGTAATAAAAGCGCAGCAGTGTCTCCTAATTCTACACCTTCAGGGAAGTCAAAAAATCGTAAATTGTTGCGACGATTACGATTTTCAATATTGTCAGTTTTGGCTTGTAGGGATTTAATAGTTTGATCTTGATTGTGGACAGTAGCCTGGAGGTCATGAATAGTAGTGGTGTTACAGGCCTTTGCTTTCTTATTAAATGCAATTTTCGGGCTAAAAGTTTCAAGAGTGGTCGCATTCTGTTGGGTGGAGGTTTTTAGATCATTAATCTCAGCCATCAGTTAAGAAAATATTACTTCCACTCTAGCAAGTGAGCTTTGCTGTACTTGGAGATCTGCCATAATGCTGAAGGATGAGGCCTAGTATGCTGCAGTACAGTGTAGAATAATTGAATATAAGTAGATGATGGATTAAAAATGACTTACAAACTGTGTCGGGTAGTAAGATTACAGGCTGGTCACAGGTGTTGGTACCAAAGAAAGGTCTGGTGAAGGCTGGATGAGATTAGATTGCAGTAATTCCTGCAGAGATTCTGAACTATGCTTCCATCTTCTGCCTGGTCAGGCCACGCCCCAACACCATCTTTTTATGACCCACCTTATGACGAAGGCAGGTGAAATTTCTTAAATCCCATCGGAAATGCGATTTTTCAGAGCAACTGCGAAAACACATTTTGGAGGGATTTGACAAATTTCACTTGCCTGGTTCATGAGGTGCGGTCAGAAGAAGGCCATGTTAGGGCTTTCCTGACAACTGCTCTGGCAGGAGGTACAGTACACTGGAAACCTCATTCAGCTGCCCCGTGCATTAACATGAGGTTTGCAATACACCTCCTTTTGTGCCTCAGCCTCAGGAACCTTGGACAGGAGAAAGGCAAATTAAATAAGGGACCTTAAATAAGGGGAAAAGCATACCATTCCCAAACAAACACACAAAAACCGTACTGGGTTGGGACTATGAAACAGACTTCACACATGCCTACATTTCTAATTATATTTTAAAAATGTAAAAAAAAAAAAAAAGGTGTATGCTCCCTTTAAAATGTGTGACCACCCACTTAAGGCACACTTTGTCATGAGTGCAAATTTCTGAACAGTATGGGGGTAAGTAAAAGTAGTCACAATTATTTTTTTTTTTTGTACTTTTTCTCCCTAGGGGCCACCAGTCTGCCTTACCTCTACACGTCTAGCCTCCTCTGGGTATTCAGGCCGCCATCTCCTGGGACTATTCCTCTGGCTCCACATTTGGGCCCACAGCTACCCCGAGGCTTACCCCCCGTGGTGGGGTGAAGGGGAGCTCTCCCCTAGCTCAACCCCCAGATCAGGATCCAGTCATGCCATGCACCCCCGGCGCCGATTCAGTCCTCCTCTCTGGAGACGGCCATCATGCCGCCGTGACTAGTGCCCCAAATTTTTCCACTTTTCTCCCCATCGGCTGAGGCGTGCAATGACACCTAAGGCCCTGAGCGTGTGCGCGTCCGCACGCACTCTGAACCAAGCATCTGCCCCAGCACGTTCCCTCCATGTCCCTGCCAGTGCTCTACAGCCACCCCCAGCCACCACCAGAGCACTGATGGCACCCCCCCCCCCGGAGAAGGAGAGCAGTCCTACAGATGCTCTATCCTTCTCCTCCCCTGCCGTTCCCGAACCTGGGTCACCGGCGTAGCGCGAGGTGTGGTGTCCACCGCCTCAACCCTCAGCACCACCAGGTCGGGTCACAATGATTTAGTCCACATTCATTCACATCATCGGTGCACAGTGTATCACTATAGATGACAGATAACCGCATAACTCGATCTTAAACTTAAGTTACCCATTTGTGTTGAGCTCACAGATCAGCAAACCACTGCCTTATTAGAAGTTCAAGGTAGCTTTAGCACCTAGCTTATAGGTAGGTCTAGACATTGCCACGTAGGTCAGCAGCACAGGTATCCCAACACAGATGCGAATAACACAACTTACAAGAAAACAGTAGTTTGAAGTCCTTGCAAATCTTTTACCAGTCAGTGTGACTGAACCATCCACTCACCCCTCTTAAAAAGCAGGCACCCTGTTCAAATTACAAAATACAAGTTCCTGTGTTAGGCAGACAGTCACTATGGCCCACATGTGATATACCTTTCAACCTTTCTTCACCCAAAATGCTGGGCAATGTCCCTGAACATGATGAAAAGGAAAATAATGTGGGTCCCCTCATCACCACAGTGAAATGACTCTGAATAACACCAGTGTGAAGAAACAAGGTGCTTTTCTGCTCATAAAGTTTAACGTCACTAAGGCTGTCATCATACTAAGAATGAGATAATGTTCACGTGTAACAATTCAGATTAGTATGTGGGACATCACATCTGAGCAGCAAGCATCGTCTGCATGAGGAGTAATGGAGGATCTGAGTGCTAAACTGAGTGCCATCCCTGCTGAACTCCCTACTAATGGTAATGGGGGGAAGGTCAGATGTCAGGAATTAGTGAGGGATACAAGTGCTAAACAGAGAGCCGTCCCTGCCTGACTCCCTACTAATGGTAACAGGGAGGGGCACTTGAGATGTTGGATACTATTGGAGGATCTGAGTGCTAACCCGTGAGCCATCCCTGCCCGACTTTCTACTAATGGTAACAGGGAGGGGCACTTGAAGGGTCAGATACTAGTGGAAGATCCGAATGCTAAACAGAGCCAGCCCTGCCTTACTCCCTACTAATGGTAATGGGAAGGCAGTTCAGATATCAGATATATCAGGTTGGGCGATAGTGGAGAATACCAGACCTCTGCTACTTGCATAGCGTAAAGTTTTTGTGAATACAGCGTGGGCTTGTGTTTTCTGTTAATTTTGATTTTGGCTTGTTTAAATTGGGGGGCTTTGCCCTGCACACCTCCCTTGTTTTTTTTTTTAACTCAACTCACATAAACAAACACAAATACTAATACAAAATAAGAAAAAGGTAGTTTTGACAGAGTAGCGTAACTTCAACTCTATGCTAATACTATAGGTCTGACGGAGGTCCAGTATTCTCCACTATCATCTCAAGTTAAGCAACGGCTAGTGCCTCCCCTCCTGACTTTTTTTGGTCAGTCAAAATAGTTAATTACAGGTAATAACAGTGACTAAGGCTTCTAGACTCACCTCCCTTTTCAGGCTACTTGAATAGGTGGCATTCTGTATGATTCTGTCTGGCTGCTGCTTCTCCTCTGCATCTGTGGCACTTGCCAATGGACGTGGCCCCAGTCCAGGGTGAGATTGCAAAAAGAAGCCAAGGCTGTCAATTTTGCCTTTTTTTTCTCCTTTGGTCTTCCTCCAACCTCTCGAGTCTGTCATGATCCAACTAATCTGGGCAGTGGTGATGGGGTTGAACAAGCCTGCCTCTTTCAAACCCAGCTGTGAATTTCAACCTACCGCATGTATAGGTACAGAGAAAAGGAAAGATGGGGATAGGACAGTACGGGCAGTGAGGAAGGGAAAAGATATTTTTTATTATACCGGGCCTGAAGCAGAAGGTGGGAGTGGGAAAGCAAGTAATGGGAGGGTATAAACCACGCTGACAACAGAGAGTGAGGCAGCAGCAAGGAGGGTAGAATACTACAGAGAACAAAGGAGTGGGAGGAGTTTTACTAACAAGAGGCTGGGAATGGAGGGCAGGAGTGGGTTTTAAGGGCACTGCAGATGGTGTTTCGAGGGTATCGAACTGACCTGAATTTAGCATCATTGCAACTGGGTACATGCTGTACCCTACCAATGTTCATGCATGAGTTTTCCTTTGGGAGAGCTCAAAACCAAACCCATGAACAAAACAAAAATGAGAGCAACAGTGCTGCTAATTATTTCTTTCACTCATTCCAAAGCCTCTCAATTAAATATGATATTAATTGTATTTTTCCCAGGAATAGCACTGGCAACACAGACAACCACTGAATGTTGGGGGAGGTGGGTAGGATGAGGAGCAGGCTGAATATGACACCGCTGATCTGGTTGCTGGGCAGTGTCATGCAGATTAAAGGAACCAACCACAATGTGATAGGTGCAGCTGCCTCCTTTCAATGACACAAAGTTTCCACCCATCACCCAGCAGAACACAGTGTCATGATCAGCCTCACTGCTCACTGGCCTGTCACCATCAAGATTCCTGTAGCCTAAGCTGCACTGGATGCGACAGTTGCACGCCTTTGAAGCCCACTACTCTACTCCCACAATATGTTTGCTTTGCACATGCATGCACAAGCAAACATAAAAAGGAAAAGCAAACTGAACCTCTATGTTAATGTAATGTCAGAATGCAGCATTTTTTTGTTGTCTTTGCATTGTCTTTGTATGTTTTGCCCAAAAATATCAATAAAGAGATTAAAAAAAAAGTCTGCTGGGTCTCCAGGTTCGCAGTTCAGTGCTCTGACCTCTTATTTACTTATTTATTCTATGGTAACCGGAGTAAGGCCCAATACCTGTTTTCAGGGGTGAAACAGGAGCACTGGAAAGGTTAAGTGACTTGCTCCGAGTCATGCAGTATGCAAGTGGAGGTTGTGGGAATCAAACACTGGTCTACTGGATGTACCAAGTTCATTCACAGCTCATTACTCTAACCTCTAGGCTATACTGTCAGTCCCAGTACTCTGCTGACATCTCATACCATTCAGACAGTGAACCACTTTACATCCCTGGAGAAGGCTCAGGTAAGACTCTATTGGTGGGGGGGGGACTATAATTCTGTTGGGGGAAATGGGCAGGGTGACTTGGTGGCACCTGAGGGGTAAGCAGGAGGAAGTCAGAAAGGAGAGTCTTAGTGACAAGAGACTCAATGATTAGGGGAGTAGAGAGTGTGGTGGGCAGGGTAGTGAAATGGTCAGATGCCTTCCTGGTGCATCAGCCATCAGAGATTTAGACAGGATACAGAGAATAGAGGGAGAAGGGGAAGGGGGATTGGGAGTGCTGGCACACTTGGGTACCAGTACCACCAGTCTGGCAAACTGGCCTGTGGAGGTAGTGACGCAGAACTTTAGGAGGCTGGGGGACAGAATGAAGGTACACTCGGCTTCCCTGGCCTTTTCCAAGGTCCTTCTGTGTGGAATAAGGGGAATGGATAAAACAGAGTAAGGAAAGAAGAGACTGAGGAGTTAATGGGTGGTTGAAGGGATGGTATCAGAAGAAGGGGTGCCACTTTGTGGGGTGACTGGGGGGCTTCTGGGACAGGAGGCTCTTCAAGGGTGATGGCCTTCACCTGATGAGAGAGGGGGGCAGTGCTCTGGTTCAGAAGGTTGATGTTTACATTGACAGTTAAACTGACTACAGGGAAGACAGAGGTTAGGAGAACCACAGAAAATGGAGAACAGGTGGGGAACGTAGCTAGGGATGCACCTGCACAGGGAACTAGTAGCAGCAAGGTGGGTAACAGTAAGGTTGAAGTTCAAGTTAGGCTAGGAGAAAAGGCCAGTGAGGGAGGGCTGACAAAGTCTACATTCAGCATGAAAAATAAAAATTAAGGAGACTAGGGAAGAATAAGGGGGAATGAATGGGAAAAAGCAAGAGGGATTCAGGAGAAAGTTGGAAAGGGAGCTGCCTTAATGTCAGGAGTCTGGAAAATGAAATTAGTCAGCTCCAGGCAATGGTGGCAGACACTGGATGGATCTAGTAGCTATCACAGAAACTTAGGCTACAGAGAATAACAATTGGGACCCGACAGTCCCAGGCTACACCATCTTTAGACAGGATCGCGGTAAAGGAGGAGGCATAGCCCTATATGTCAGAGTGGGCATAGAGACAGTAGAGGATGGAAACATTAGGGAAGGTAATGGAGACACAGAATCACTGTGGGTTCAGATCATAGCATATTCAGGCAAGAGACTACAAATGGGGGTGATCTGTAGATTCCAGGATGGGAAGAAAGAGACAAGGAGCTAGAAGCAACACTAGAAAGGGGGGTGGCAAAGGAGGAGGTGATGATGATGGGAGATCTAAACATGTCAGATATTGATTGGATCATTCCAGCAGACAGGAGTTCCAGACGTCAGGCCCTACGGGATACACTGCAGGACTGCCTGCTGCTGTAGCTAGTTAAGAAACCCACTAGGCAGGCTGCCAGTCCCAATGTGGCGTTCACCAGCTCAGAAGTGGTAGAAGGAGTGAGGTTAGGGAAGCCACTAGGGACCAGCCACAATAACTCTATATGGCTTGATCTGGCCCTTGGGACAAGTAAGCCCTTGTTCAAAGGCTGAAGTGAGATTTCAGAAGGGTAGACTTCATCTGGATGAGGGAGCTTGTCTGGGACAAGTTAGTCAGGGTGGACAGCATCAGGGATGTGGAGGAAAGATGGGGACAATCAAGGGGATCATTCGCGAGGCAACAAAGTCTTGCATTAGCACAGTAATCAAAAGACATAGGTACAAGAGACCAACACAGTTCTCTGGAAAGGTCAGGAAAGCAGTGAGAGCCAAAAAGAAGGCCTTCACCAGGTACAAGGCAAACCAAGAAAAGGAAGAACGGGAAGAGTACCAGATGAGAACAAGGGAAACCAATAAGGGTGGTCAAAGAACCAAAGGCAGACATAGAGCTGTGTATTGCAGAGGGGGTCAAGGGTGGGCAAAAACAATTCTTTTGATATAGTAGGGGAAAGAAGGGATGAGGAGGAATTGTTAGGTTAACAGAGGGAAGTAGGGTAACTGAGGGGGTTGGGTGGAAAGCAGCCATTCTTAACAACTACTTTTGTTCTGTAGTCACAAGGGAAGACAGAGGGCCTCTGCCAGAGAATGGCATTAAGGCAGCTGTAAGGGGGATTCCTGAAATGAGGCAGCAAGTATTTAACAATGAAAGGGTTTGGAAAGGGCTAATTTTATCCAAAAAGCTGGACTCACACAGTATCTGGACCCAAAAAAGATATCCAATTTTAGATGAGGTTAAAACATTTTTTCACAAAGAAGATACAGCAGGCAGCATGCTGCCTGCCAGCTACCAATGCACGTTTCACACAATAGAGCTTTTTCAACGCATGAATACCTTTTTAACCTTATCCAAAACTATGTATTTTTTAGGGTCTGGATACTGTTCAAGCCCAGCTTTTTGGAAAAAATTGATATTTGACTACGCCTGCAGCTCCAGTTCTCTGACTTTGAGCTCCCTCAAGTAAAGAGGGCTTTGGAAAGGGCTAGCAGCCCTTAAGATAGATAAGGCCTCTGGGTCAGATGGGATGCACCCAAGGGTGCTCAAGGAACTGGCAATGGAGCTAAATGAACCTCTGGTGAGGTTATTCAGTAGCTCAGTTCAGACAGGGTAGTTCTGACAGACTGGAGGGCAGCAGACATAGTCCCACTCCATAAGGGGGGGGGGAATGGGACATGAGCAACTGGATAACTACAGACTCCTCAGTCTTAACTCGGTATCTTGTGATATGGGCGACTGAAATGAGAGACTCAGAGATGAGCAACTCAGTTTCAGTGCCCATTATGTGAGCTGCCCTGAAAGGGCAGCGAGGAAAGAAGAGCGACAATACAGGATCACGGCTGGAAGGGGAGGGATAAGGAAGCAAGTATGTAAGAGGTAGTGCAGCATGGTGCTGCTGAACTGGCTGTGGCATGGTGGTGAGGGTGGCTGGCTACAGTGAGGTAGGTGCAGGGTTTGGGGCTGAGGATGGCTACACATTTTGTGTATTTCACAGGATTTTTTTTTTTTTTTTTATGAGTGTCTTCCCCCTCCTTGACATGCACCCCCCTGGAGTTGACACTCTATAATAAGGTGGGTGTGTGTGTGTGGGGGGGGGGCAGTCCCCATGCATAAATAAACTTTATGCTTTTTGCTAGCGATGTTTTACTCCTCACTGGGAGTGTACATCGCCGTGTTGCTTTTCGGTGATGTACACTCGCCCTAATGGCGATCGCAGTTCAGTGATCGCCGTTATGACATAGAACTGTCTTACCTCTATTGTGGGTAAACTGATGGAGACACTAATCAAACAGGGCCTCATAAATTACTTGGAGATCAGTGGTCTCCAAGATAGTAAACAGCTTGGGTTTGAGGCAGAAGGTCTTGTTAGCCCAACCTGATAGTATTCTTTGACTGGGTAATGAGGGTATTAGATAAGGGCCATGCTGTGGATTTGCACTCCTCTGAGAACCATATCAGCTATCGCCCCATCTCCCTACTACCCCCCAGTCTCCAAAATCATAGAGCAAATAGTGCATGCACAAATCACAGAGCACTTAAATAAATATGATATCCTCACAGGGGCTCAACATGGTTTCAGGGCGACACACAATACCGAAACCGCCCTCGTGAGATTCCTATGGATGACGGTCTATGTACAGGCTCTGTTGTCGTGGACTTAACTAAGGCCTTCTACTTGGTGGACCACCATATGCTCCTAGTGACCCTCTCCCAAATGAACTTCTCTTCAACCACGGTTAAGTGGATTGGGAACTTCCTCCATCCTAGGTACCACAAACAGTTATCGCAGGCCAATCCTCATCAAACTGCTGCATTAAATATAGGGTCCCACAGGGATCAATACTGGGGCCTCTCCTTTTTTCCCTTTTTATTAACAACATCCCCTCTGAATGTTCTCATACCAACATCATCCTTTACACAGACCATGACGTCTTATACTGTAATGACAATAAACCTACCACCCTCCCCTCCAAATTCCAAAAGGATTTCTGCATCTCCACTCCTGGTTTACCGCCCAAGGCCTGGTCCTAAACTCCAAAAAAACAAAATTTCTGATTTTCTCAAGCACCAGGAAACTGTCCACCTTCGATCTCACACTCCGGGACAACGATGGTATCGCCACTGAGTGGGTCTGCAAATTTAAATACCTCAGTCTAACACTGTATGAGTACCTCTCTTTTGGTCTACACATAACCCAGCTGATTAATAAAATTCTCCAGAGACTAGGCCTTCTTTACAGGATCCATCTATACCTCATCCCAGAGACTAGAATGCGGCTTGCTTCCAACTTACTCCTCCCACTCCTGGACTATGGGTCCCTGATTTTTATTGCCCTCTCCAAACTCCACCAATTTCCCTAAGATGACAGCAGCTTACAACAACATAATCAGGTTCGTTACTGGGCTCCCTGTCACACCCACAGCTGCACTCTCTTGGAGTCTATTTATTGGTTCTCGCTAGAAGACAGGTCTGCCTGGAAGAGACATACGTTCATTTACAAAATTCTCAACAACCTCCTCCCTCACAGCGTCTCCTCTCTCTTCATACGTTTGGATCCCACTCATCCTACTAGGAGTGTGCCTGCCTCCCTCTTTAGGGTCCCGTTCTACCACTCCTCTCTGGGACAGAAACTGCTCTCTTTCAAGGGCACCAAACTTTTTAACACCCTACCACCCAATCTGGCGGTTTGCCCCTCCATAGATTCCTTTAAGGTGAATCTGAAAAAGCACTTGCTCAATAAACCACCCTGTAACTATTCCTGGCTACTCGTTCCCAGGATACTTAAACCAACACTCTCCTCCACCCCCCTATCTGTCTAACTCTCCTCCATTACTCTAATCTCTCCTCTCCCCCTCTTTCACCCCTTTCCCCTTCCCCTTCCTGCCTTGTTCTGTTTTCCTATACATATGTTCAGCTAGGCCCGGCCCATCAAGCATCTTTCATAGATATACAGTATTCTAATGTCTGCCTTTTGCCATGCTCGCTGTATGCTTAATATGTTCACGGCCTTGTATTTGTGTACATATAGTACGAACATACAAGGAAGCCAGCAGAAGAAGGTCATTTGGTCTATCAAGTCTGCTCATATCGCAGGGTCCACAGCTTGAGCTAATGTCCCTGCCCTCCCTCCAGTGAATTGCAGTGAGTGAAGTGTATTTCTGCAAAAGGATCTCGTTTATGTAGATTTCCATCTATGTAATTAAGTGCATTCCTGAAAAAATCTTATAATTCTGTAATTGTGTATATCTCTACCTATGTTTTTCTGTTATAACTGGGTGCTTGTGAAAACAGGCATTTTGCCCACGTCTTTCCAGTATAAAATAAAAATGAAATGAAATCAGTGACTTCAGCAAGGCTTTTGACTCAGTGCCTCACAGAAAGTTCCTGAAGAAGCTCGAGGACCTGGGTACAGTGAAAGACACAGTTAGATGGGTGAAAAATTGGTTGGAAGGAAGACAGAAGGGGTTAAGGTTAACAGAGTCAAATCAGAAGAGACGAAGGTCATTACTGGGGTGCCAAAAGGATTAGTCCTGAGACCAGTCCTTTTCAACATGTTCATTAGCGACATGGGAGAAGGAATCCAGGGTAAGATGTATCTCTTCATAGACAACACTAAGTTCTGTGGCAGGGTAGACAGTGAGGAGGGGGTTAGGGAGCTGCAGAGAGACTAGCAAAAGCTAGAAAGGTGGGCAGAGATTTGGCAGTTGAAATTCCTATGCCAAAAAGTGCAAGGTGATGGACACTGGGAACAAGAACCCAGGACAGAGTACCGGATTGGGGGGCGGGGGTCATCATCAGTGACTCCCTGAAACAATCAAACCAGTGTAACAAGGCCTACTGTAAGGCAAATAGGATGCTGGGGTGTACAGGAAGGGTACTGTCAGCAGAAGGAAGGAGATATTACCATCTGTCTATAGATCACTGGTGTTGCCCCACCTGCAGTACTGTGCTCAGTTCTGGAGTCCTCGCCTAAGGAAACATAAAGACAGGCTGGAGAAAGTGCATTGTAAGGTGACCAAAATTATTCAAGGCCAGCAGGGCAGATCTTACAAGGACTGGCTCAAGGCACTGAACACGTGCTCACAGGAGGCCAGACGATAGGGGAGATATGATACAGACCTTCAAGTTCCTGACAGGAAAGAACAAGGTAAACTACGAGCAACTATTCAGTTCCCTCCACCATCTCCCAGGCCCCTAGCCTTGGCCTATTTAAAAATGGTATCAAGAGATTTCTCATTGACTCTGAGATTTGTGGCTGTAACAACCAGTCCTCGCTAACACGGTAGGTGTCAGAAAGCTAGCGTTTCCCTGAGCTCCAAACCAAGGCCAACAAAAAACTAAAGGTGCCAATAAACCCATAATCCCGTATTGGGGGCTGGCCTCAAACTTGGGAACCAGTCCCTCTCCCCTGCAATGACCCAGGGTCCATAAACAACCCTAGGGAACCTAACAAAGCAATGTAATGCGAGCCTTGAAAATTAACCTGTACAGAGTAACCATGTATAATTTGTCTTAATATAATGTTTGCCTAGTAAGCACTGTACAAATTGTCTTTAAGCTATGTATGTATGTACTGATGTGGAGCCTTTGCAAAGGAGTCATCGACTCAAAGGATTGTAATTCTGAAATTTGAATAAATAAATAAATAAAAAATAAATAAGCAGCAGATGAAGAACACAGGGGCACGAGTGGAAACTGACTGACAGGAGATTCAAGGGGACGTGAGAAAATCTTAATTTACACTAAGGACGGAGGAACTGGATCAAACTGCCAGCCGAGGTGGTGGGTGCCAAAACTATCAATGGTTTCAAACACAGGGCCAGGCTAGTGGTGCTAAGGGTTGAGGCGCTGGATGCCACACCCCACTCCACGCCGGTGACCCGAGTTTGGGAGTGAGCTCAGGTTGCCATGGGTCAGCTGGGGGGGTGGTGTTGGATTAAGCTGCCAATGGGCATCTCTCCTCTCCTGGGGAGGGATCTGGAGTCTCTCGGGCTCTTGGCTGCCACCAAGTGGAGGCTTAGTGATAGCACCAAGCCGAATGGGAGAGTCAGCGTTGGGCCAGGTGGGAGGAAGGGGCCGTCACCGGAGCTACAGGGTGTGTGCTTGCCTCCATGGGCACACACGACCATGTTCTGGGGTCCTGAAAATAGGAGGGAGAAAAAACAAGAAAAAGTGCTGATGTCTCCCCATTGCTGAAAACAGGCAGGCAGGCAGCTACCAGGAACAAAAAGCTCTATGGAAAAGAAAATGGTTTCAAACATGGCTGGGATAGAGTGAAGGGCTTAGTGGTTGCTCAGGGTGACAGTGGTAGGGTGGAGAGCATGGGGATGGATAGTGTGGGTTAGAACCCTGTATGGACAATAGGTCCCAGGTTTGTTAGGGTTTATAGGCAAACTGGATGGACCAATGATCTTTTTATGCTGTCACTGTCTATGTTTCTACATGTATAAATGTAGAATCTTACATATATACATATAGGTAACTCTTCATCACTCATTTATGTATGTAACGGCCACATCATAGTTCCCCCTGCCCGCCAACACTACTTGCAAGTTTCAGTTCACTGCCTACAGTTTAGCAGTCTGCAACATCTGGTCCTGCTCTGGTCTCACACTCCCAACACAAGTACCATTAAATAAAACACCGTCTTCCTGCCAGCGGACATCACCTCAAACTCTGGCACTGTTATAAAAAACAGAAACTTTTTTTTTTAACATTATTCTGTATCCCACAAAAAAGCAATATCATGGAGCAAGACCTGTAAATTCTGTATCTTGTAAGTCCTACAATTCTTCACGCCACTCACTGATCCCAGCCCGCTTCCCACTCTGGCAAGGAAAATTGAATGCCAGCCGCCACTCATCCCTATCGTGCCAACATACAAAACAACTGCAACTCATTACCCACTCACAGTCTTTTTTTTAATTTTAAATCTCCCAAACTGATATTCTCGAACAGCGCTCGCTCTCTCCTCACAAACACTGGAAACCTGCCCTCTCTTTCCTCGTGAACAAACTCAACCTGGCTGGGATGTTCCCTCCTCAAAACACTACATGTAGGTTTTTATAGAAACAGACATAAAAAATAAATATATTAGCACTGCTAAAAACGAAACGCAGTAACTACATGACCCACAAATCACAGGCACTTGGCCCCTTTTTAAGAGGTGCCTACATTTTATTCACTTAATTATTCATAAATGGGTCTAACCACCAATCGCAGAACATGTCAGTGGTGTCAGGAGCTTTGAGACACTGATGCGTCCCTAGAAACCACCTAGCAATCTCACAATAAAGTGGAGGTACACAACTTGCACCACAAAAAGCCCTTTTAAAATTTATTTAAAAAAATATTTTTAAACAAAATCTCATTGTAGTATTATAAACAGCCCCTATTGCGTAAAAGAAATATGCAAGGGAGAGCTTGTGATACCTGATTTTATGTACACTCGTGCTGTTTGACCTCAGACACCTCACTTGTGGCTTACGCCACTCTTGAGGTTACCTGAGATCAAACAGCATTTGTATAAATAAATCAGGTATCACACAGCTTCCCCTGCATATCCCTCATAAGATTTTATATATATATATATATATTCATATCTGTACCTGTTTGTCAGTATATATACAGTGTACAGATAGATATAGCACACACACACACACACACACACACACACACACACACTCACACACCCACACCCCTAGGGACAGCAGGAATGTGCAATACAACAAAGCGAATGTAGTGGAAATTCCTAACAAGAGCCGTATCTCGGGCGAGAAGCATCTGTTGCCAGGCAGATCTCTGGGAGTGGAAATCACCATTTCCTGAACAAGACTGTTTCGTCAGAGACCAAAACTGAAAGCAAATAATTCTGGCATTCCTTTATGTTTTCAGTGATGCAATTTCAGTTTGTAACTGGGTGATGCAATTTCAGTTTGTAACTGGGTGATGCAATTCATGTTTGTTAGAGGCTTCGGAGAGGACACTGGGAAGTAAGTCACTTTGACAAGTGCAGTACTGTGCAGATAGGATAGTTAAAGCTTTAACACACTGTCCTGCAAGTACACCTCTGTATTATAATAAGGGGATCATTTTTATGGGTGAGAGGGCTGTTCGATTTCCAGCTTCCCCACACTGCCCTACAAATACACTTCTATATTCAACTGGGGAGATCACTTCTCTGGGTGAGAGGGACAGATCTGATTCAGGCTTTCCCACATTTCTCTACTAATGCCTCTCTTTATTAAACAGGAGAGATATCTTCTCTGGATAAGGAGGCAGTTCCATTTCCAGTTTCCCCACACTGCCCTACTAATATACCTCTGCATTAAACTAGGGGGGATCACTTCTCAGGGTGAGAGGGTAGTTTTGTTTCCAGTTTCCTCACAATGCCCACCTAATGCACCTCAATATTAACCCTGGGGTTCACTTCTCAGAGTTAGAGGGTAGTTTGTTTCCAGCTTCCCCACACTGCCTTACTAAGACGCCTTAATCTTATCCAGTTTACCCTTTTATAGTTTATTTGACCACAGTTCAAGGAAGAGTAAGAATGAATGTAAATGAATTAAACCAAACATACTATATAAAATAATGTATGGGAAAACATACACAACAAGATTTTTGTTTCTATCGCAGGGTGAGGCGGCATCATTGTAATGTCTTGAGCATTGCTCTTGAGGTCTATGATGTCATCGCACCCCTTGATGGAAAATGAAAATGTACTTACCATAATTCTTGATCTGCCAGAATACCTTTACCATTCAGTCACACTTACAGGTCTGAGCCAGAGGCACCAGGGTACTATGGCAGCAAAGTATTTTTCAGCCTAGGAGAGGACCAATGTCGGTGCTGGTGCCACCCACGAAACAGACATAGTGATGCTGTGCACATGGGTTAGCCAGTAACCAGCGCTGGCCCCCTCCTAGGCACCAGGACCCTGTAGGAGCAAAGTCTTTTGCAGCCTACGAGGGGACTGATGTCTTTGCTGGCGCCATCCATGAAGCAGATGTAGTGATGTGGCACATGTGGGTTGGCCAGTAACTGATGCCGGCCCCCTCCCTTCCTCACTTCTTTCTACCAAGAGAGAAAACCAGTGGGAGAGAAAACGAGAGCAGGAGGGCTACAGACTCCTAGCCCAAAGGGACAGGAAAAGGATACAGACTATAAAATATTAAAAATAATAAAACCTGACTACCAACTAGTATAACTAAGGGTTGGGGCTAAGTGGCACAAGGGTAGTGGCTGTAAAAGCCAGAGCCTAGCTCGGCCACCTGAACAGGAATGTGCTGAGGAGTGGCAGCAGCCTTGGCTGGAGTAAGGGCCCAGAGGGCCTTAGTGCAGTATGAAGGCAGGATGCCAACTTAACCTACACCCTCGCACTCAGCACAGGACAGGAACTTAGGAGACAAACTCCAAGAATGCCAGAGGAGTAGAGGCAATTGTAAATAGATAATCCACAGTACAAGACAGAATGTCTTCTTGCAACTCCATGGAATGCTAAAAGCACTGAAAATAAGAAAACCAAAACAAGGGTGGAGGACAAAAATGCCCAGCCCACAGGCTGAGAACAGAATTAAAAACAACAGAAAAAAAAAACAAAACACAGCATCCACCTCTCCATAGCTTGGATGTTGAGGCTGCACCTTGTGCAAGATCTGGAGGCTGCCCTATGGCAGAGGTTCAGAGCGTAGGCAAGGAAAACAAGTTGCCAGCTGCCATGGGATAAGTCTCATGGGACCAGACATTCCTGAATGCCTCTGTGAAAGGCCAAGACCAAGGAAGGATGACGAAGGACTCGTCTCCAAAATCCCCCAGGAATCTCAGCACCAGGGTATCAGTACTGCAACCTACATGTGAGCCTACATTTATCTCCTGCAGCATCTCCATCAGGAATGGGTGGCACTGGGAGTAGTCAGCAGCAGAGGAGAGGTGGACAGAAAAATCCTCTTCCTCGGAGGAGAAAATAGGAGGAGGAGGAGCTGGATTCTGACAACAGCAGTGCAGGGTCCTCAGGGCTGAAATGGAGCTGGCCTGACTTAAGGTGGTATTGGTGAAACACACCAGATGCAGACTTGAACTGTTGCCAGGTCACGGGCTCCAGGGGATCCAAAATACCTGGCAATGCAAGGGAGAGGGCAGAGAAGGGTTGTAGGTGACCAGGCTAGGTCCTCTACCAGGGCTGTGAGAGTGCTCCGGGGACCTCACACAGAGGAAGGGTCTGGTAAACTTGCCTGTGTGGAGTCCGCAAGGGAGAGGGCAGAGGAGAGTCATAGGTGACCAGGCTAGGTCCTCTACCAGGGCTGTGAGAGTGCTCCGGGGACCTCACACAGAGGAAGGGTCTGGCAAACTTGCCTGTGTGGAGTCAACCAACCTCAGGGGACCATTCCAGATGGTGTCCGAAGGGGGAACCCATAAGTGAGGAGGGCGGAGCCAGACAGGGCCCACAGGGCAGTTCCGGTCCTCACCAGTGACAGGGCCAGCCAGTTCTGGGTCAAAATAAAACACTGGGCTCACGCTGCAACCCCTGCCAGAGTTATCACCATCTCTAGACAAGGGGTGGGCCATAAGCCCAGTGCCCTGTCAAAAAACCCTCACCAGGGCTGACACTGCCTGCAAGGCCAAGCCCACTCTCCAAGGCCAGAGCCACCTCCGGAGTTGGCTCCGGGGGACCTGGCACCACAAGAGGCACTGGAACTAAAGCTGGTGCCATGAACAGCACCAGAACCAGATCCAGCACTGGGAACAGCACCGGAACCTGAACAAGCACCATGAACGGTGCCAGAAGGGGTCCCGGCACTGTCCTCAGCATCAGTCTGAGGGACAACCCCAGGAGAGACTCCAGGTCTAAAACAGGGCTTAGAAACAGGCCCACAATGGCTTCCATTATTACTGGCTCCATCCCTAGACTCTAAGTTGTCATCCTTGTCCTCCCCTAGTTCACTAGGGCACTCAGGGGAGGAGGCAACAACAACACTGGAATCAGAGACAGGAACAGCTCCAGAAACTACCCTTCTACTGGCACCAAAAGCAGTACCAGAAGGGGACCAAGTCTTACAGCAGATGCCACCCCAATCACCTGTACCGGCCTTAGTACCAGAAGCCGGGGTGGCACCAGACTGCAGCACTGAGGTGCCCACCAGTGCAGACCAAATATATAGCTTTGGCCTCATGATTGGGGGGCATCTCCTTCCCTGAAGGGCCAATGGACTGGGGGGATGCTCAGCCGTCCCCCCTGGAGGAAGCCGGTTGTTCATGAGACACCCTCCCAAGGCTTCCAGTGTCTTGGTGAGTCAAGCATGAGGAGTACCCTGGACTTCCTCAGTATCACAGGTACTGGGAAGGGGCTCAGGGCAAGAGCTGATGTGTGGCATGCATGGCTCATGCCACACAGCTAAAATCTAAATGTGAGTAAAAAAATAACGACAAAAATGAAAGTTGCTATTGCCATTAGCCTTATAATCACAATGACAACCTCGAAGCCAGTCATTTCCTTGGATTAACAACCGGCTGGATGGAGATGGCCCTCGGCTGCTTCTCATGCCACTCAGCCCCCCAGCTGGTCATTAATCCCTCGGAATTTACCAGCTTCTTAGTCATTATTGCTTAATTAATTAATATCATTAGCTTGGCATCCCTGGTGTGACGTCTGCCTCCAAAGGTGGGGGGCTTGCAACCCCACTTCCAAGTGTGCTTCTTAAGGGTGTGGTAGTCCACAGAGAAGAAGGCATTGCATGTATCTATGGCTTATACTCCTGCAATGACACTTCAAGTCTGTCAGGGGAGTTGGGGCAGCCTCCAGCAGCCATTCCTATGGGGGCTTATCCACATAAGGGGAACAGGGTTCAAAAGGTATGTCCCGGAGATGGTGGGTGATGGGGATGGGTGGAGCGCAGGGGATAATGCACAGTAAAGTTAAAAAACAAAATTAATACTTGGTGGGGAAAAAGGCAGTCTTAAAAAGGGACCCTAAATGAGGAAAAAACAGGACGGTTTCAAAACAAATACATGAAACAATTCATTGTGGAGGTTAAACAGGCTTTAGACATGCCCGCATTCCCAGTGATATAAAAAAGCAAAAAATGAAGTTTATGTTCTCTTTAATTGTTAGAGTAAGCATTTGTATGAGATTCATACCAAACCTACAGATTTGATGGTGGAAGAAGTCTGAAGCTCCATCGAGTCTGCTCTTAGTACACTTATCTCACCCTATGACCTACTGTACTGGTGGGGGATGCCTCCCTCTTCCCATGTTTCTCACCCATTAATCCCAAGTTGTCTCTCCCATAGACTATGAGTCCCACTGCCCTATGCCAGCCATGTTTAAACCCATTTAGGGTAGCTGCCCCCACCACTTCCACCAGAGTCGTCCCCCCCCCCAATTATAAGAGCAGTTTGTGTTTCACAGACACATTGGGCCCGATTTTCAAAGGGCGTTGGATGGACGCAAGAGACTTGCATCAAAGAGTTTGATGCAAGGAGTGACTTGCGTCAGAAATTGCAGCAGTCATAAGTTTTTAATGCAGCCTGTATCAAACCGTGATGCAAGTCCCTTGTGCCAAATGCCACAAGTTAGACCAGGTCCCCCCTGATCTAACTTGCTCCATTTGGGGGACCCATTTTTTTTTTTGCCTCCTGAGTCCTGGCAGGTGGCTACGATCCTCCAATTTGGAGTGACTCTCTCTCTCCGGTCCCGCCACTCCCATGCTAGGCGGCCCCCGGGGAGTTCCCCCATGGACTGCCCCCCATGGCAGGGCCAGAAGGAGGTTGCCAACTTCTCCTCCCTCCTGGAGAATTAATCCAGAATCCGGGGGACCACTTCCGAGAGTGGCGGACCATCATCGAGCTTGCCAGGCTCGCCTTTTCCTGTTTTCGCTCGGCCCCCAACTCTTACAACGTGATGATGTCGGCTTCAAGCTTCCCGACCCATACTGAGTGGGACGACTTTTGCCCCTACCCCCAAGAGAGGAGAGCAGTCTTCCAGACACTCAATCCTCTCTCCCCTGCCGACCCGCGCCCAGGCTACTTCAAACCCTGCCGCATGGTGCGGCGGTGGCTTCCAGTGCCCAACCCCTCAGCACCACTGGGCCGGCTATGGGGGACCCATTTTATGGGGTTTGCACCATTATTTGGTGCAAGCTGCCATAAAGTGTGGAAACTGTTGCAACTCCACCCAATGTACTAAAATTTGGCACAGTTGCATCAATGGAGTTTGGCGTACTTGCATCAAACATCAGGTTTGATGGAGGGCTTGTCACAAAGCCCTGCGTTAACCTCTGAAGATCGTGCCCGTTCAGTCCACCTAGACCTAGCTCCACTAATGGCGCTACACTGGGAGAGACAAAACAGGACTGGGCCCTGTGTGGGGCTCCTCTTGTTGCAGTTGAGGAGCAAGAAGACAAGAGAGAGAAGGGGCTGCATCAGGACAAGCAATGTGCGGCAGCTGTCAAGGGGTCTGGAAGAATGCTGGGGTCTGTCAAAAGGAGAGTGACCAGCACAGCAGGGGAAATAGTCCTGCCACTTTACAATCCCCTGGCCAGGCTCCATCTGGAGCACTGCATGCAATTCCTGGCAGCACAAGACAAGAAAGAACACTGAGGAAGTCGAGAGGGTGCAACGCAAGGCCCCCAAAGTGATCAGGGGTATGGAGGACAAATGCTATGACAGGGAGTCTAGAGATCCCGGACATGTTCATCCTAGAGAAAAAAAGACTGGGGGGAGGGGGCATCATCTCAGTCTTTCTGCACACTCAGGGGGACTGACAGGCTGAACAGTTACATTCTGTTCTTTATTTGTTCAGCCAAGAGGTTATTACAAGTTAAACAGTTTAAAATAAACATACAGTTTCAAAATCAGTTCATACAATAGTCTTACACTTCATCAGTTCTATATAATCATAACACAGTAATTACTATGAATACTTTATAAAGTGCACTTTTATTATTTCCAAAAGTGAAAGTGATGTCCTGAAGTCTATTAGCCAATGGTATTAATTAATTAAGCAATAATGACTGAAAAGCTGGTAAATTCCGAGGGATTAATGACCAGTTGGGGGCTGGCTGGCATGAGGAGCAGCCGAGGGCCATCTCCATCCATCCAGTCATTAATCCAAGGAAGTGACTGGCTTCGAGGTTGTTATTGTGATTATAAGTCTAATTGCAATAGCAACTTCCATTTTTGCAAGTATTTTTTTTACTCGCATTTAGATTTTAGCTGTGTGGCATGAGCCGTGCATGCCACACATCAGCTGGGAGCTGAATCAGTCATTTTCTAAGATGTTAATGACTGATCCAATAGCTAATCAGAAGTCTCGCTAGGCTCACGAATAATTGATTAGACTTGTAATAGCATGTGAACCTAGTGTACGGGTTCGGGTCTGTGTATCCACATTCCCTAATACATTTTATGTATGAGTAATCTTTTTATTAAATTAATAAAACATAAAAACAGACAATGTCGGCAGAAAAAGCCCACTGATCCATCCATCCTGTCTGCCAAAAAACCCTAACAAACCTGGGATGTATTATCCATACAGGGTTCTAACCCACACTATCTACCCCATGGCTCCCTGCCCTACCACTACCACCCTGAGCGACCACAACGCCCCTCACTCTGTCCGAGCCATGTTTAAAACCACTGAAAGTTTTGGCGTCCACCACATCAGCTTGTAGACTGTTCCACGGCTCCACCGCCCTTTCTGTAAAATAAAACGTTCTCACTTCCCTCTTGAATTCCCCCTCCCCCTAATCAGTTTCCACTTGTCTCCTGTGTTCTTGATCCGCTACTTATGCTAAATAGCTCCTCACGGTTTACCTTGTTCATTCCTCGTAGGAACTTGAAAGTCTCTATCACATCTGCCATCTCTCGTCTGGCCTCCAGTGAGTACATATTCAGTGCCTTGAGCTGATCCTAAAAGGACTGATCCTAAGGTGCAAAACATGGGGCCTGAATTTCTCTCTTTCATATTGTTTCACAACAGCTAACTTTAGTTAAGAATAATCTAGGACAAGTTTAATTATGCTCTGCTGACATCCTGTATTGCTGTATATGACTGCTATTTTTGTAATGCTGTTAATTACTATTTAATTTTCTTCTCCTCCTGTACCATCTTCCATACCCCTCACCCCCTGGATGCATCTGACAATGAGCCCGCAGCTGAGTAAGTCTTTCCTGGAAATAAATTATTAATTAAAAAATCTAAGCGCTGTTATAAAGTCTGGTCTAAGATGGAGACGTTCAATCAGGTGCACGCCAGCAGGATGCCAGGACACACCCTGAAGCTCAACACAGGTAAAATGTAGGGGGGACATTAGGAAGCCATTCTTCTCCCAGAGGGTGGTAAACCTATAGAACAGCCTACCAGCAGAAATGGTGGGCATGAAGGCAGTACAGGAATCCAAGGCTCACAGGGACAAACTTGTGATTACCAAGGGAATCACAAGGTAACCTAAAAAGTAGTGTGAGGGACCCCTGTAAGTTAGTACATTTCTGCACCACATGCTTATGAACATATGAAAATGCCAGCACAAAAAAGCCCATAGGTCTATCAGGTCTGCCCGAGTGTGCATCTCACAATCTTTCACTGCAGCTGCCGCTTCCCTCCAATTCCCTTTCCATCACCCCCCCCCCCCACCACCACCACACTTGTGTGTCCCAGCTTATGAAGCAGGGGTGGGGCTGACGTGATGCATCTGGAGTCCATTCCACCCTTATATTATCAGGCTAACTAGTTCCAGTAACAGTATCTCAATAAATATTGGTATGCCAGCTTGAGTCTGCCTTGAGCTCACGGGAATAAAATGCCATCATGCCAAGTACTAAATAGAAGCATTTGTATTTATCTCTTTTGGTAACCAGGTAAAGCCCACTAGGTACAAGTGCCTGTTTTCAGAGGGACCCGGGAGCACTGGGGTGGTTAAGTGACTTGCTCACAGTCGCACAATATGCAAGTGAAGGTTGTGGGAACCAAACCCAGGTCTGTTGGATGTACCAAGCTCATTCACAGCTCGTTATTCTAACCTCTAGGCTATACTGCCAGCCACAGAATGTGACAGCAGAAAATGGCCCATTTCTCCATCCAGTCTACTCAGTGACTACTCTGAATGTTCCCCACAGTTAGCCAGTAACCGGACTGCTAGGTTACATCCCAGTGTATTCAGTATGTGTCAAAAAAAAAAAAAAAGGCTTTTGTATAATGAAGTGGATATAAGCAAGAATGCCTTTGATCCAGCAAGGTAATTCCCCAGCAACATAGTGGGAAGAACCATATTCTCCTTTATCTTCTAGGTACTTATCTAGTCTTCATTTGTGGGCAGGGACTGTTTCAGCCGATACTACCATCTTTATCATTTAATATTCCACTGGTATGTCTCATCAGAGACAATACTAGTGGACATTGGTTTTAATACATTTTTTCACATGACCGTTTCATAAGAGGGAAAAAAAAAGATTTTGTGCCTTGCCTGGCTGATAAGGTCTTGTTTTTATTACAGACTGTGAGAGCGCCATTTAGCACCAACCACTCCTGGTTTAAGAAGCACCAGTCTAAATTCTTTCATGGTGATTTGTATATATTTCCTATGGTGCTTTGCACTGTTGGGGCGTGTGTAATTCTGTATTAATTAATGGCCAGCATTTTTTATGTATCAATAACGATAGTTTTAGTGCCGGTTACAACCTTCTGGTTTATATTTTCGATTATAACAGGGAGCTTGTAATTGGCTCCTGTCAGTCTCGCTCGTGCTCACCTTAGTGTGAGCTAAGCTACCCGCTGCAAACTGCTTCAACGGACTTTGTCAAGGACAAAACGCCAAGCCAGAAAATGGAACAAAACGTCAGAGAACCTGTGAAATCTGTGCATAAAAAAATGCTGGCGTTAATTAAATAAAATAATATAAGGGTGGGTATGAGAACCAGAATTTTACACACCCCCTTGGTGCGGGATGCTTGTTTATGTAGCATCCCACACCTCGGGTGTGCATAAAATTCTGGTTACACACACCCACCCATACATTATTCCATATTTAATTTAAATTTTCTCTCCCACGTTTCTGTATTAGGCTGTTACCAGCAACCACCCAGTCCCAGTGACCACTAACCCACCACTGCACCCACCTGGCAAGGACCCAGTATCTATGTAGTGCTGGGCCCGAGAGCATTGGCAACTGTCATCCAGACAGAGACTAGGATTTTATCCCATTTTGTTCCCCTGGAATCCTGCCCACCTCTCCACGGTGCAGGCGTAGCCACTGTTGGCCTCATGCATGCACAGTGTGCCCCTGCCCGGAGCCAGCTCCTTTGGTTTCCACAAAGAGGGGGTTGAGTCAGAAACCATCATCAACCCACAGCCAACCTTCACCAAGCTAAGGTGCACTGGTTCTGGCCTGCCCCCACTGTGAGGGACCAGAGTCTGTTCCTAAACCTGGGTCGCCTCAAGGCACTGCGTCACCATAGCTGCACCAATAAGGTCTACTTTTTTTTCTCCAATAGAGCTTTTTCTCCCTCTGCTACCTTACTGTCAGGGATATACGCTGATCCAAGGAATATACCCTGTTCAGCCCTTTTGTTACCTTTCCCGGGTCCAGCTACCATCTGATGGTTCCCATGGCTTCTTCTCTGTGGGTAGGGGCTGTCCTGCCTCTGAGACACAGTCACCAGGTGGACAGGATCCAGTGTTGGAAGTGCTAGGACCCAGGCATGCCAGGAACTTTGGTCGTCATTTAGATGGTCAAGGGATTTCATTCCGTTTTATCCCTTGGTGTCGGCGGGGCCTGCTTACTATCATTGGCACAAGCGATGATGTCTGTGGAGAAAGCAAGCTCCTCTGGCCCACCACAGGAGTCACTGCGGCACTGGGTGCCTGACGCCTTTCCTCCTGACCACAGCACATTGCCAAGCAGCTGCTGCAGCGTGGCATGCCTTACCGATGTGGCAACTCAGGTTCGCTTATGAACCCAGTTGCCTGCACAGCAGCATGACGCACTACCACTGGGCTATCACAGTGGCTTAAAAAGGTCGAATTTTAACCATTTGTTCATTTTTATACAAAGACTCCTCCAATTCTTCTTATCTCCTGAAAAGTCTTATTCATTCCATCCTGCTCAGTGGCTTTAGTGGAGTATATTAAGCTGCCATGCGGGAGATGCAGATTTGTGCTCCTCCAAGGTGCAGAGACATTGAGAAGGAGCTACAACGGTGGCATGCCAAGACTCAGAGGGGAGGGATCCACTCTCCTCCCCCGCTGCAAGACCTCTGGCAGACCTGGTGAGGGGCCTCAACATTGTGGGTAACTACACTACATCAGCCCTCCCACAAAGGTCAGACACCGCATGGGCTAGTTAACTGAAGGAGGTGGGAGGGCTGAAAACAGGGAAAAATGGCAGCACCAGCTGGCCCAGTGGTACCGCAGCAGGGCTACTATTCATGACACCAGCGACGAAGGGAGATCAACGGTCCCATAGGATGCTCTCTTCCTCCTCCTTTTCATGCCAATGAGGGCAATAATGAGTGACTGGCATCTGCAGCCCACCTATAGAGTCGGGTCACACCCGAATAGAGAGACTGGTCTTAGCTGTCCAGGTTCAGAGACGTTGTGGCTGTGAGGAGGAAGGAGCCCTGTGCTTCTGCGCCGTTGAGTGCTCGCGCGGGAAGCGCGTGAAAGGCCTGAGTCAGCTGGTTTGAATAGCCAGCGAGCTTCAGACTGCATCCGTGAGGCGGCGATCGGAGGATGCTATGTAAAAGCGCAGCTACCTACCAGGCTCACCCTGTGGAGGACTGGAGAATCTGCTAAATCGCGCTCGGTCTGTCAGGACAGTGAAGCTGCAGTGAGACGCCCAGATAGCTGTGAGATCGGTTGGGTCCTAGAAGCAGCTGCCTGATATGGTACCCCTCTGTGGTTTTCCATATAAATGTGTGAGGAGGCCCTTGAAGCTCAGGATCAGCCCTGCGAGTGGTGAGAGAGTGGTTCTCTGTTGGAGTTGTGAGTACTGAATCAGGGTAGCTCCCTGGTAAAGGTTACAATTAAAGGCAAAATCGTCTTTTGGTATTGCTGACTGTACTAATTGAGCTTTCTGGCTCCATCTCCTCAGCTCAGGAATTAAAGGCTTGTTTGTGTCAGGGCCCCAACCAGCTGCATCGAGGAACTAGCCGTTAGGGCTTGGGTACCCATAGACAGTAATTAATAGGTTAGGCCTGTGCACAGAGCCCTAGGTAGTCAACATATATTACAGTGGTAAGCCAATCACCCTGATTTCCCCTGATCCTTGTTGTCTCCCCTTGAATAAATCAGATTGCTTATTCTGCAAAAGTACACTGGCTAGTCTGTGTATTAATGGGGAAATATTGCACAGTAAATGTAATGTAACTGTACCTTGCTTTTCAGGGGATCCCCGGAGTGAGCTGCGTGGTTCGAGCCGGGGGGTAAGTGTATATGGTAAGGACACTGAAATTGAACTGTGTGGGCCGCTAGTGGGAAGAAAGGGGGCTGTGACCGAGTCAATCTCGACTCTTCTGACCCTGACCTCTGGGTGGAGGCACCCGCCAACGGATCTGGGCCCCTCAACCTGTCACAGCTAGGGCAGGCAGGGGTAGTAGCCCTTAGGATAGTGCCCCCTAGGGGTTACACCCAAAATAACACGATAGACACATACATCAGGCCTAGAGATAGGGGAGGCAGACAGTTAGAAACTCTAAGACAAACGGCAATTCCGAGGGGTGGGCAGGTTGCAAACAGGTAGTCCAAGTCAAGAGAAGTGACAAGAGGAGAGACAGAAAAGATGTTAAGTACAGTCACAGGTTCCAGAAACAAGGAGGTGGGAAAATAGGGCATGCTTAAAAGTAAGGTGAGAGGAGGAGTTCTTGACATAGCATGGGAGAAAGTTCCACAACCTAGGAGCAAAGTAGGAGAAGGCTTGCTCTCCCATTTTTATGGAGCAAGCCTGAGTAGATAGTAACGGGGAGGTCGAGGACCTGAGGGAGCGAGAGTGACAGACCGGGGTAAACATGTTCCCCAGAGAGGCAGGACAAGGTGTTCTGGTTAAGGAGTCAACAAAACAACCTAGGGAGTATGACCGAAGGGCATCAGGAGACAGCCAATGTAAAGCAGTATAGAGATGACAGTGATGTGTAAGAAATAAATGGAATATTAGAACAAAGGCCATTGTATATCCTCTATTTATGCAATAGGTGTGGACATAAATCATATGTGATAAATCTGAGCTACTATAAAAATGTGAAAATTACAATTTTTGTGTAAATTCTTTGTCACACAGTTTCTCAGAAACTGAAATTTGCAGGGTATACAGGTCTTGGGTCACAGATGTGCCTTTTGATGGTTTGGTGAAAAAAATATTAATCTGTTCAAGTTATTCAATTTTCCCATTATTTTCTATGGGAAAAATTAGATGTGCCTTACGAAACAACGGTTTTATTGCCATGGAAGCAGTATTCATTGTCGCAAATGTGGAATGTAGTGTTGAGATTCTGCCATCTTGTTTTCAGTTAGCAAGGCAAACAAATGTAAATATTTCAAAAAATACTGCCCCTTGGTAAACACCAACAGTTGTGTTTACATATTCGGGGCCTGAGGAATTGGATTCTGTGGTCAGTTTGCCCAAAAAATAGGCAGAAATATGTTTATTTTATACGCTTAGGTCTTACTGCTGCAAATCATGGCACTATTTTCGTGAAAGAAAGGGGGTTCTGCCGCAAACTGCGGCAAAAGGACTGTGTTTCGCAAAACACTATTCGTCTTCCCACAATTTGCGGCAGAACTTTTCATGTCCTAGAGCGGGGTTGGTCTGACATCTCCCCAACATTACTACTATAAAGTACAGACACAATTTTATACTGAAGTATGACTATCGGCAATAAAAAAATGTTTAAACAAATGTCCCTCTAGGAAGAGCACGCTGCTTTCCAAACCACACTCCCCCCTGCCCTGTCAGTAGTTGAAATTTTGCGGCAAACTGTATAGACGGTCCTCAGTACTGCTTACAACAGTGTTAACAAAAAAAACAAACTATGATAACATCAATCCTTTTTAAACCAAAGTGTGAGCAGTTTTGATAGCGCCCAAGGAGCACTTTTCATTTGACTTCCTGTGCTCCATGGACTGCCTCCACTGAAAGTGAAAATACTTTCTGTTAAAACAGACATTCAACACAGAACTGCAGTGCTTTCTCTTCCCTATTACTTGCCATTCACTAATGCCCTTATTAAAATGTTAGAACGGCTGCCATTTATGGTCTTATGTGATAAGGGCAAGTTGTTTCGGTCATGGACCAATAAGAGCGACTAAAACACTGCCCCAAATCACTACAGACTTAGAAAAAAAAACAAATTCCAGGCCGAACAAAATTCCTTTCCCAATCTCATCCCAGGACTGAACCCAGGTCCTTCAGCTCCAGAGGTGGTGACTCTAGCCACTATACCAATCACCCAGCTCAGCAGGGCTTGGCCGCACTACACCTCATATCTTTGTCTAGCAAGTGCAGTTCACTGCTACACTCGCTCTATCTACTCCTTGGCATTCTTCAGCACTCGCTCTTGTTATGGGTGGTATTACTGAGTTGCTCAAATTGAGCCGCTCAATAATACGCACTCACGTCATGGTGTACCTCGTTTACTATTCACATGTACACAGCACTACCCCACTTTTGTCTGACCGCTGCTTCCACTTTTAATGCTGGCCTCAACCTGCCTGCAGTTTGCAATAAGCCACAAGAGAAATTGTGTACTCTTCAATAAATATGTTTACAAGTGCACTCTTTCTTTGAGCTTTATCTACAACTAGAGCACCAAACTGTATCATAAGCCCTCTTCCCAATTCATCTGGATGCCCTCCTATACCATGTGCTAGGTCAACAAATCCACTTAGACAGTAAAACTTTCTCCACCTGACTTGAGCTTTACTCTCTATTTTTTTATCTGTAAAGGAAAAAGTCCATCATCAATCACCCCCACACCTCCAACCCGACCTCCCACTGTGCACCCACCTCTCCACACACCCCCTTGACACCCCACAGACCCTCACTCACCTGAACATGTCCCAGGTTCGAGATCCACTCTCCAGATCAAAGACATGTCTTGCTGCTGGAACCAGCGACTGCAATGTGAGAAAATAAGGTAAATTCCGTTCAATGTATTTCAGTGGGGGTTTCAACTTTTATGCATAACTCAGCCGTTTTATGCGATTTTGACCCCACATTTTTAACATGGCCTTTTGGGGACCCCACATCATGAACAATATGACTGTTGTTACTCAACTCCCACTGGAAAGGTGATTTTGCATTCAGTTGGTGAAATTGCCTTTCTGGCAGGGTTTATATAATGACAGTCATATTGTTCATGAGGTGGGGTCATAAGAAGGCTATGTTGAAAATTTGGGGTAAAAATTATTACAAATGCCACAGTTATGGCCATTCATTGCAATTTCACTATGCACGCCCTTAACTTTGAGAATTTGAAATATTTTGACACCAAATTTTCAACATACACGTGTATTACCCATAACTGTTATCATTTTTCAAATCCTGACCAAAATGTGTTTTTGCATCTGTGGTGCGGAATGGTGTCACTGTTGCGCGGACTTACATTTTGGCTGGGATTTAACATTTTTCTTACTTGCCCTACAAAGGTAAGCACAGGGTCCAGAGGGCCCTGTGCTTCCACAGCTACATACATATATGCATATATGGAGCACAGATGTACATATGGGTATCATTAAGGAGTGATACTTTCTCAAAATGTAAGGAAATTCTTGGCCAAAAAAATTGTTAATGCATCAGTTAGGGTTCCATCAAAAGTTAGGAAATGTGGTGTTAGGGTTTCCCTTCTTTTACCCCACCCTGCACATACCAGCATGTGTCGGGGGGGGTGTCTTGGGTCATCAGCCTTAATGCTCACCCCATTCCATAAATAAATAATCTAAGATGGGTACAGTATAGGAGAATAGGGTGAGCATTAGGGCTGGTGATCCAAGGCACACCCCTGACACCTGTTGATGTGTGCAGGGTGGGGGTGAGGTGTTAGGGCCAGAAACCCTAACTCCACATTTCCTAACATTTGATGGTGGGAACCATAGAATATGTGGGGGGAAGTCAGATATTCCCAAGGGATTTCTTTTAAGGGACAAAAAATAATTACCCATGCGATGATCATTAAAAATACCACCTATAAGCCTGACCCAAATTCAGAAGTGAGTTGCTCGGGTCACTGGGGGTCATCCAAAAGAGAGTTGCGCACCCCAAGGACAGCTCTCCTCCTCTGGGGGAGGGTGGGTTGTGAAGTCTGCCATATGACTTCCACCTAGTGAAGGCTGGGTGGCAGCATGACTGGGGCTCAGCAGAGCACGAGAAAGAGGATGCTGTCAGCGCTGACCACACAGGCCCAGGAGTGTCATGCATGGTGGGGTCCCAGGTGAAGAACAAAGGGAAATGGCTATTGGCTGGGCAGATGATGCCCTGCCTGCACTCCCACATCCACCATCGGGCTCTCTCCTTCAGTCTCCCAAAATTCTTCAGGGCTGCACTTCCCCATGGGTAGCTGCATATTGGGGGTTAAATAGCTGCAGGACCTGAAGAAAGGCCCAACCTGTGTAGGGGGGTGCGGCTTAACCTGAGGGGGCAATACATAGGTGAGTCATGAGTGGCCTGTGGAGTCCTGCAAGACCAGGTGAGAGGAACCTTGATGGATAGGAGGTGGCACTGGTAGTGGTCATGGAGGCCTTGACTAAGAAGGCAACATCTAGTTAAATATAAACATAGGTAGAGCACTCAGCTTTATATCTGAAGACCCCGGTTTGAATCCCATAACTGCCACCTACTCAGTGTGTGACCTTGCTCAAGTCACTTGACCTCCCTGGGCTTAACCCCTCTGTAATTTATTTATTGTTTCATTTTGGTAACCAGGTAGGCCCACTGGAACCACAGGTCTCTTTTTCAGGGGCTACCCAGAATTAGTTACATGTAGCTAGAGCAGATATCATAACAAGTTGTACAGAAGGAGAATACAGTTGAAAGGTAAATTCATAACAGCGACAATCAATAAATAAACAGTTATTTACAGCATGTTACAGTCATACAGTGGAGACAAGCAGGGCTGAGTAATTTCATAGGGTAGGGCTAGACAAAACATTTGGGGAAGTTGAGTACAGTAGAGGGTTAGGGAGCAAGTGCTTGAACTACATGCAACAACTAGCAGATACATTGGTGCTGCACATAGAGTTGTGCAGCTCTCTCTGTAATCTATCTCTCTGGTCTGAATTAATGTGCACCATTTCGGTTATGGTCCAAATTCCTTCTACTCTGCTACTACATTGTGAAATAGTTTTCTTGAAGTTCCTTGAAGGCTGCACCCAGTCACACCTTATTTTAATGTCACTTGCGAGCTGACCCAGTGGCACTGAGGGTTGAGGCGTTGGATGCCACTCCTCGCGCAACACTGGTGACCCGGGTTCAGGAATGAGCCTGGGTTGGCGGGGGTTGATGGGGTAGGAGGCTGGGAGTTGGATTGAGTGGCAGTAGGGTGGCTCTCCTCTCCCAGATGGGAATTCAGTCATGACCGCTGCGAGGCTGCCCCCCGAATGGAGGCCCAAGAGTAGTGCAGATGGGAGTGGCTAGGATAGGGAGGGTGCCACGGATCATTGTGTGCACGTGCCTCCACACACACTCAATGGCCTCAGCAAGAGGAGGGGAGAAAACACGGTGGAAAAAGTGGAGGAGCAGGCAGGCTCCATGACGGCTCTGCGGTACTCGTATCTGTCCCCCGGAGTCTGGATGTTGGTCTCCAGGGGAAGGGGGGAAGTCGATGCCCCTCACCCTCGACCCTGTCATGGGGGGGCAACCCATGGGGGATTACCGGGGTGGGGTGGGTGCAGGAGTGCCGGGGCCAGAGAGTGGGCCTATCCAGGGGAGGGGCCAAGTCGCCTGCCAGCTCCTGGAGGGAAAAAATGTGTATGGGGAAAAAAAAAAGTTGCTTGTGGGACTATTTGATGGAAAATTTTAACTCTCAGTGTTAATTCTTGATTTAAGATTATGACTTCTACAACTGTGAATGCAATAATTAAATGTTTTAATATATGTATTTATTGTTGTTCAAACTGGATTTTTATATTATGTCTATGTGCCCTGTTACTGTTCTTTGACCTTGGTTTTGCCTATGAAAACAACATGGGTCAATTTCTGCAGCTGACAATTCTGCCCCACCATTCCTCCTAGGTTGGCCTTTTTTTTTTTTTTTACTAACCTTTTTCCCTCATTCTCTGACTTGCCAAATGCCCCCGCTCCCCACAATCACCAACTTTCTTATGGACTTTACAGGTTATGCACTACTTAGCCAGGACCACAAAAGTGGTGATTGGTCTGTCATCTGAGTCGTGTGTGGGCCTGCGGGGGTGCTGGTGCAAAGGTGGGCTGGAGCTTTTTTGCTCCAGCTCATTTTTTCTCACTAGAGGTACTGGTCTGCAATGACACACATGTACACGTGACCTGTGCATGAACGTGCCAGCATCTGGCAATTGCCCTATCCCCTTGCTATGATCCTGCTGTGCTGTCTCCTTGTCTCCGCCAGGAGGCAGAAGAACAGCAGAATTCTATTTATTTAAAATTGGAAACTGAGAGAGGCACACTAAGCTGAGACTCATTTCCAGGTGTGTCTGGCGGGGAAGGGAGATGCACAAACAAAATGCAGTCAGTCAGGGGATGCGGTTACAATGAGGATGACAAAGAGTAGAAGTTGAGTGCAGTACAGACAAAATGGTAACATACTGCATTTGGAAGACAGACGAATTACCATACAAATCATCTGTGCAAACTGGGCAAACTCAATGTGCACAGTGCCAGAGTGAAGGGAGGCTGAGCTGGTGCAAAACTAGGAGTCAAAACAGGTTGATAAACTTCAACAAGGTTGCCAAAACTATGAGGTTAGTGGCGAGGGAGAGGTAACGGGTGGTCAAAAGCCAGGCAAGGGTACAGAAGGGTTCAGGTAGAGGGCTGGCAGTAGCTATGTCCTCCCTCCCCAGTGAAGGACAGCCACCCTTGAGATGCCTGATCCTCCCTCACTCTCCGGCTAGCCTTCGAGCAGCCCGAATCTCTTCCTGATCTGGGGACCATAGGCACAGCAAACGGCAATGCTACTGCTGCACTGTAAGGCTGGCCAGAAGGAATTTTTTTTAAACTCTAGCATTTCTGTCCTTCTCAGCCATCCTGACCCATCTTAATCTGTCACCCCATCCCCGTTACCCAAGATCTCTGGGCCTTACCTTCACTCTGGTGTCCTCTGCCTCCAGACCTGGTTAGACATGCCCAGCCACTGGTGCAGGGCCTGCAAGGACTTGGCTGTTATACAACCACAGTTGGAGATTTTCCTCCATCCCCCAAGTGCCACACATCTGCAATGAAGCACAGAGTGGAGACAACCCCAGCACCCCACGTGTGCTATTCCTTTGCATGTGGCCACCCAGACTCTGCCAGGTGGCAGCCGACCAGCGGGATGTGCTCAACCCCCCTCCAAAAGGACGAGAGATGTCTAAGGGATGCTAAATCTTCCTTCCCCCAGCCGGCCCCTCCAAGTAATCCGAGTCCGTTCCCAAACCCGGGTCACTGGGAACCTGGTTCTTAACCCAGTGCTCTACCTGTCTTACAGGGCTGGCAGGAAGGAATTTTTTAACCACTTTCTGGTGATGCATTTCTTAACAAAAATGACCAAAATTAATATTTCTGTACTTCAGGCAGTCCATATTGTGGAAAGGGGTCCAGAAAATAATTTTCTTGTGCATATAAAAATACATACCCATGAACCAGTGGTGCTGTCTGGTAGTGCACTGCACTGCTACATGGGAGACCACCATGCCTGGGCTGGGGGGGTACAAGGTCTGATGTGGAGATATCATCCTTGGGCTTGGGTGGGGTGCTGGCCTGCACACTTTAGTAGCATCACCTATGGTTGGATGAAGCAGAGGCACTGATGTGGCAGGTGATTAGACAAGAAGACTTGATAATCTCATTTCCTCTGACACTGATCTTGGTTATTATTTGTTTTAGATTAAGGAGCAACTATGGGCATTCGTGCCTCCTCGCTCCTTACTGTACCTAGTATGATACCTAGCATGCTATTTTTTTTCCATACGTATTTTGTAAGCTGTTTACCCAGTTTTTCCCCACCTCCATCTCTGGAATGTGTGCGCATGTGGAGCCGCGTGCACCCGAGACGCCATCCCTTCATGTTGCCCCCTCCACCTGCGCCGACACTGGACCTCCACCCAGTGGTGGCGGGACTACGGGAGGGTGACCACCTCCCCAGGAGAGGAGAGCTGCCCTAAGGATGCTTGATCCTGCTCCTCCCCCCCCCGTGCTGGTGCCCTGACGACCCGCGGCCATTCCCAAATCCGTGTCACTGGCGTAGTGCGAGGTAAGGCATCCAGCGCCTCAGCCCTCTGTGATGCCAGGCCGGCTTATGATAGTATTTTATACATTTTCTGCAAGTTTTCTGTTTCTTAATTATTTAGGTTAGTTTCATGAAAACAGGATCACTGTCCCCTAGACCAGTGGTTGTCAACTTGGGGTCCGTGAAGCTGTGCATTCAAATGGTGGTGTGGTAAAATTCCCCAAATCGTAACCACGAGTAAGCAGTGGTGAAATCCCAGTCAAATACAAACACTCATTCGCAACAGCGAGTAAGCCGTTATGCAGTACTAATCAGTATTAATGAAAAACTTAAGTTCCTGTACTGAAATTCGTGACTTGTTTTTCCTTAAATCACTTGCTCTGATGTGAGATTAAATTAATTGCCTCGTTGAATGTGACGAGTAAGGAAGGAACTGCTGTGATTGCTCCTGATCGGTACTATTATGTTCCTAATTAGTCTGTGAGTGTAAGGTTTAGGGCCATTAATTGTTTGAAATACGTAATTGCTGCCCAGTTGTTTTAAGTGGGATCACTTGCTGTGTCCTTATTTGAAGCTTTGTGTAGCTGCGTATGTAGTCGCTCCTTTCCTCGCTGCCGACCACAGCTCCATGCCGCCCGTCTCTGCACTCCTCTGGCACTCCTTATGAAATTACTTGGCTTGGTAAGCATGTATTCTACTACTGATTTTGTGATTCTAAATGCAGGGGTGCAATCTTTCTACTAAGTTGCTCAGTTCAGTTCTGTAGTTTTTGCTCAGTAGCTCAGTATATCATGTTATTTAGTGGCATAATAATGTGTTGTGGTGCTCAATTATGACCCCCCCCCCCCACTGAGTGTTAATTGTTTTTTTTCTCATTTGCACTGTTGCTCAGTATGTTGCTACTTTTGTGCAGTATAATTCCTGTTATTCAGCAGCTCAGTAGATCTGGTTATTCAGTGGCTTAATAATGTACTGTGATGCTCAGTTACATACCCCCCTATTGATAATTTTTTTTTTATTGCTCAGTTACTCAGTATGTTGCTACTTTTTGTATGGACATTTAATTGTACTTGTATACTTGTCCACTTTGCTAATTATGATATGTTTTTTATATTTTTATTTAAATAAAACAATGTTGTATAATTTTGTTTTTCTGCTATTATTCAGTTATTATTATTTAGTTTAATTAAAACTATGTTGTATAAAAGCTGTTGGGTGCAAAACTAACGCTAACGCGGTACTAAATGCGTAACTATATATACATATTTTTGGTAGGGGGTCCCTGACATTGCTGATAGTTTGCCAGGGGGTCCCCAGACCAAAAAAGGTTGATGACCACTGTCCTAGACCCTGTCAACCCTGGCTGCCTGTCTATACCCACAACGTATACTCTGCTGATTATGACATACAATTCACCCCCACAGCAACAGACGGTGATGTCGTAAACTCTGATATTAGGTTTAGACAAGCAAACAGGGCTAAGATCCTGTTTTTGTGCAAATATTCTTGCTAATAAGGGAATAAGCACAAGAATTATGGGAAAAAACAGGTTACTCACCTGTAACAGTAGTTCTAGGAGTGGTATATGGTGTACATCCACACTTCTGGCAGATTCCTTTCCCTTTAAATCTCTGGCCAGAAGGTCTTCAAGCTGACTCCTCCCCACCTGAGTGGTAACTCCCTTGGCACCACCCTGTCACATCAGATCTTACCCACTGGAAGCAAGATACAGTGTGCCACTTGCAAGAGGAGGTCGGGGGGGTTGTGTAAATATACACCATATGCCACTCCTAGAAAGTAGTTACATAAGAACTTACCGTAACAGTAGATCTTTGACAGAAGCTCTTGCAGCCGACCATCACCAGTAGAACTAAGCCACCAGGTGTCAGGACCACAAGGAAAATGTCTAGCTAGCAGTCTACCATGGGGGACTGCCCCCCCCCCCAACATCAGTACGCTGGTTTCAGCCTATCCTATAATAGGGGCGATCCCCCAAACCTACCTCAGTTCTCCCACCGGAGACCACATACGGGCAGCGAAAGGAGAACCGAGGATGTTCCCAGGAGCCAAATAAAGTAGCAGAAGGAGAGCAAGAGAGAGAACAGAAACAACAGGGGGAAGGAGGCAGGGAACGCAGGGCCTGCTGCAAGAGCTTCTCTCAAAGATCTACTGTTACAGTAAGTTCTTACATAACTGTACTGTCTAACTTCAAGGAAGGCTCTTGCAGCAGACCATTACCGGTAGGACCAAGTCCCAAGCAGTACCGGACCTGTCCAGGAAAAGCAGCCGAGAGGAGGTAAAGATCAGTGACACAGGGCTCAAGAAAGAAGGTCCTGAAGGACTGAGGTCAAAATTGGCCCTGCGCCGAGAGGCGATGTCCAGACTGTAATGTTTGGTGAAAGTGTGGATGGAACTCCAGGTGGCAGCTGCACAAATATCCACAGCAGACACGTTTTCAAAGCAGGCTGTAGAGGTAGCCATGCCTCCCTCTAGTGAAGTGGCCTTTGACCACCACCAGCAAGGTCCTGCTGTACTTGCGGTAGCAGTAAACAATGCAATTGCCTAACCACTCAGACAAGCACTGTTTAGAAACAGGGGCGTGTCGTCGAACCACATGTCAGGAAGCAAAGGAAAACCAGGAGCAGGTATAAAATTTGCAAGTAGCGTTTTATTATTTTTTCCAATAACAGTAAAATAAAAAATAAAATTGTTCAGTATAACTATTTACAAAGGCAGTACAAACACAGAAAACAAAGTCCTTCCTCTGAAAGTATCTCTAATTCCAAGTTTTAGTCTCTTAATCTCTCTCTCTTTTTAGTAAAAACATTGCTGCTCTTTTTATAAGTCTTTGCCTGGGAACTTGTTAAGAGAACATCCTGCTTCTCACACAGTGTTCTTGTCAGTTTCCTTGCAGGTGCAACAAACAGAACATGGTGACCCAGAACTGACCTCTTGTTGCCGGGTCTGTAAAGAGTTTGCAAACTGCATCTCAGGTTAACCCCCTAAATTCCAAATAGCTTTTTGCAATCATTTCAACAGTATAACTATATACATTTCAAACCAAAGGATCTCACTTTCACATAAAGATTAACATATATTTTTATAACCACAGATATGCAAGGGGTGGAAAAGACAGAAACAGCAAGTGACGGTAGAGAGATAGCGAGAGGCAGAGAATAACGAGACCGTCAGAGTGATCAATTCCTAGGTCTGACAAGAACATCTGATTGCGAAACCAGACTGACAAGAGACAGAAAAGGAGAGGATAGAACAGATCCTTGTGTTTATCTCTTTCTGCATAACACATATGACAGGGCCTTATTCAATCCTGTCACTGGGTGCCCTCTCCCTTGAGGGCGATCGAAACAAACTGGTCAGACTTTTTGACAGGCTTAATGCGGTGCAAATAGTACCGCAAGATCCTATGAATATTCAAAGTATGGAGTAAAGCCTCCCCTGATCAGAGTACTCAGGATAATAAACTGGTAGATGGATGGATAGGTTCAACATAAATTCCAACAACACCTTAGGGAGAAACTCAGGATTCATACACAAAGACACCCTGTCTTTGTGAAAAACCAAATAAGACTCTCTACACATCAGAGCATGAAGCTTGGAAATCCTTTGAGCAGAAGTAACAGCAACTAAAAAGAGCACTTTCCATGACAGGAAGCGCAGCTTGCAAATCGCAGCCAGTTCAAAGGGAGGTAAAGTGAGTTTCTCCAACTTAAAATTGAGGTCCCAAGAAGGGACAAGGTCCCAGATGGGAGGTTTCAAATGCAAAATGCCCCACAGAAAGGTGCAGGACACCTCAAGCTGGGCCACATCTTTACCATCTATAGGTGAATGGTATGCAGAGATGGCGGAAAGATGCACCTTAAGTAAGGAGTACCCCAAATTGGAGTCTGAAAGGGAGAGAAGGTACTCCAATACCTGGTTCACTGGGTAGGTGAATGGATCCAGGTGACGAGCAGTGGCTGAAAGGGTGAAGCTCTTCCACTTCATAGTGTAAGTGGCCCTGGTAGAGGGTTTCCTAGCAGCCAGCAGAATATTGGCAACCCTAGAAGAGACCCCAAAATGGGCGATAGCTAGGTCCACAGGAGCCATGCATGGAGATGCAGGGATTTGAGATCTGGATGTACCAGGGTGCCCTGGTCCTGGGAGAGCAAGCTGGTGCACGGGGCAAGGGCACTGGAGGTTCCACTGCCAGCTGTTGCAGCAAGGCGAGCCAGATCTGACGTGGCCAGAAGGGGGCTATAAGAATCATCTCCGCCCCTTCCAACTGGAGCAAGCTTGAGAAGAACCCTCTGTAGGAGCAGGAAGGGAGGGAAGACGTACAGAAATCTCCCCTTCCTGGAGAGGGACAATGCATCCCGCCAGAAAACTCCAGGTCCGAGATCGAGCAAGCGGAAAAGTGGCAGTTTTACATTGAGTGAGGATGCAAAAAGGTCCAGCTCTGGATGACCCCACCTGTTGAAGAGATCTTCAAACACTGAGGACAGAAGCTCTCACTTGTGAGCCCTTGACCAAGACTATCAGCCAGGACTTTCTGGACACCTGGAACATGTACAGCTGAGAGCACCAGACCATGCTCGGTGGCCCAATACCAGACCCTCATTGCCTCCTGACAGAGGGGGTACAAGTGAGTCCACCTGCTTACTGATGTAGTATACCACACACATATTGTCCATCTGCATCAACAGCGGCCTGGGGAGCAGATGGGATTGGAAAGCCTTCATAGTGAAAAGATCTGCTTGCATCTCCTGGACATTGATGTGGAGACTCTGCTCCAAGATTGTCCAGGAACCCTAGGTCTGGTGGTCAGCCAGATGGGCACCCCAGCCCGGACCTGATGCATCCATGGTGAGGACCTGATGGGGAGTTGAGAGCTGAAAGGACCCCCCCAAAGGAGATTGGCTGGATCTTCCTGAAGGGCTGACAGTATGTTGGTGGACACTGTTTCCTCCCGTGGGGCATGGACTTGGCATAGAGGATAAGCCTTGAACTCTATAGGCAGACCTTGACACCAGCAACAAGTCCCAAGGTGGTGGTGGCTCATGCACTGGAGGGGAAATGTGGTCAAGACCTTTGAAAAAGTGCCAGACCACCTTCTCCTGCACCACTGACAGCATACCACCCCATGCCCGGTATGCAGAGATGGCTGACATGTGCACCTTAAGGGGTGTCGACCAAAGGCCCGACTGGGAGAGGGATCAAAGGTAATCACGAATGCTAGTCACTGGGCAAGATAAGGGGTCAAGTCCTTTGCTCTGGCACCAAATGGAGAACCTCTTTCATTTGAAGGCCAGCATTTTCGGGTCGACTCCTTCCTAGAAGCCTCGACCACAGTTGGAGAGACCCAAAGCCTGGAACTTTAGCCACTCAGGAACCAGGCTGTCAGGTGCAGAGATTGAAGATCCAGATGGAATACCTTCCTCTGACTGCATGAGAGCAGGTCCAGGTGTAGAGGAAGATGCCACAGGAGCCTACAGCTGAGGCTGAAGAGATTGGGGTACAAGGACTGGTGGGGCTAGTCCTGAGCCACCAGGATCATCTGTGCCTTGTTCCTCCTGGATTTGAGCAGCACTTTGTGGATCAGTGGAAAAGGAGGGAAGGTATACATGAGGCCAGGGGTCCATGGCCTCGAGAAGGCATCCCTCTGCAGCATTCCCTGCTGAGGGGGGGTGGGCACAATACAGCCTCAGCTTTGTGTTCTCCCTGGAGGCAAAGAGATCCACCAGAGTGATGCTCCACCAGAAGAACAGATTGTGCACTATCTCCTGATGGAGAGACCACTCATGAGACACCTCACCCACCCAGCTGAGGGCATCTGCCAACTGACTGGATATGCTGGCCACATGGATGGCCAGGAGATCGGCATTCAGGCTGAGCATGACGGTCCAGATGCAGAGAACCTCCCTGTTGAGGCAGTATATGGTCGTGATGTAGTTCATCTGAACCTGAATGACCTGACCCCAAATGTGTGGGGCAAAGGCTGTCAGCACCAGCCAAGTTGCCGGAAGCTCCAGTAGGTTGATATGGCACTGGGACACCTTGGGGGTCCAGAGTCCATGGACTCTGTGCTCCCCCAGGTGGGCACCCCAGCCCATCAGGGAGGCATCGGTCATGATGGTGACCATCGGCTCCAGGTGGGCAAAGGGGATTCCTTCCTGCAGAATTTCCGGGACTAACCACCACTGGAGGGCATCCCACATCAGTCACATCACAGTGACCGGTTGGTCGAAGTGACTCTTGCACTGAGACCACTGAGGGGCGAGCTCCCACTGCAGAAAGCGCATTCTCCACCGGAGCAAATGGACCATGCTAGTGCATGCTGCCATGAATCCCAGGAGGCACAGGAAATCCTGAGCAGGGTGAAACTGCCCAACCCGAAATGATCACGCAAAGGAGGAAAGAACCTCTACCCAGTTTGCTGGGAGTCAAGTTCTGGCTCTGCAAGAGTCAAGCTCAGCCCCGATAAAGTGCATCAACTACAAAGGTATGAGCTCAGACTTGGCCTTGTTCACCAGAAGGCCAAGGGACAAGCAGGTCTGGTGGGCCAGATCCCTGGACCACTCCACCTCCTCCTTGGAAAGACCTGCTATCAGCCAGTTGTCCAGGTAGGGATACACCCAGACCCCTTGATGTCGCAGGTAGGCTGCCACCACTGCAATGCACTTGGCAAAGACCCTGGGAGCCAAGAAAAGGCTGAAGGGCATGGCCTGGAACTCATAGAGATTCACTTCTGCTCCGAACTAAAGGAACCATCGGTGGGACTGACAGATGGGAACGTGGAAGAACGCATCCCGAAGATCTAGGCAGAAGAACCACATGTTCTGATCCAGGGATGGAATTATCTGAGACAGAGTGACCATTCTGAAGGTGCACGACTGAAGGAATTTGTTCAGGATGTGCAGATCTAAGATGGGGCGCCAGCCCCCTGTCTGCTTTGGAACTGGAAAGTACCTGGAAACAAACCCTGGGCTTACTGGTGGGTCCAGGATTTGAGCCACTACCTCCTTCTGGAGAAGCTGGGTGATGTCTTCCTGAAGGGCTGACAGTATGTTGGTGGACATTGTTTCCTCCCATGGGGCATGGGCTTGGCACAGAGGGTAAGTCTTGAACTCTATAGGCAGACCTTGATCAATCACTTCAAGGACCCATCTGTCTGTAGTGACAGCAGACCAGGCAGAAAGGAAGTGGTGAAGCCAGCCTCCCATGGGAGGATTCAGGGGATTCAGGATGGGCAAGGGGGAGACACCACCCAGCCCATCTCTGGGCAAGATTGGAGGCACAGGAGGGACTAGCTGAGGATGCAGTGGGACCTTGACCACCTGGTTTGCGGATGACCGAAGCAACCGACTTTAGTCGAGGGTGCCAAGCCTGGGCCTGCTGACCAGATGGAGGATGGGACAGCTTGGCCACAGGAGCAGAGAGGGGCTGAAAGGGCTTCTTCCTCTGAAGCTTGGAGCCCTTGGGATCCCTCTGGGTGGAGGTGACAGAGTCCAGGGTGGCACTGGACTTCCCAATCCAAGTGAGGTGTCCATCCACCCCCAGCTTGAACAAGTTGGAGCCCAGGAAGGGGACATCTGCTAACTTGTGCTAGGTATCTGTCATGAAGGTAGAAATCTGCAGCCAAGCTCTGCAGCACCTGGCTACCGCAGTGGCCACAGACTAAGCACAGGAATTGCTGATGTCCATGGTCAACTGGAGCTGCTGTTTGGCTACTGCTTGGCCCTGGTCCCGGACTTGCTTGATTGTAGTCTGTAAGTCAGCCGAGAGCCAGGGTAGCACCTCATCGAGAGGGCCCAGTAAGGCATGGGCAAAATGGGCCAGCAAAAGAGCCAAAATCCCCTGCCGAAGGCTGAGAGAAGAGGCCGCATAGACCTTTTTGGCCATGTGATCCACCTTCTTGGATTCTTTGTCAGGAGGTTTATTCATGTCCCTGACATTGCCGGTACGCAGAAAAATCGAGTTGGCCACCAAACCCTCAGCTGAGGGATGTTCGGTGAAATCTGCATATTTTCAGACCATATGAGCCGACGGTGCAGGGCAGGAGGCTGGGTGCCGCCAAAACTCCAGAGCAATGCCAAGAATGGCCTAAACGACCAGGAAGGCAACCCCCGGGGAGTCACCACAGTCAAGAATTTCGGTCAAGGGATACTTGGCTCATTTGTAGACGGACTCTATCTGAATCCCAGTAGATTCCAAAATTAAATGGAGCAAGCCCCCAAAAGAAGTGGGACCATGCTCTGTAGACAGATTCTCCCCCAATTCCACATCCACCAGATGAGAATGCAGGGAGGAGTCCTCAGACTCCGAGGATTCGCCAAAAAGCAGTCAACCTCCCGAATCCCTTCTGACCCTGCAGGGTCTACTGGAAGTAACAGTGACCGACAGCCAATGAGGAAGCCCAGGAGTGGTACGGGCATCCTTAGGAGGGGGACCACCCTTCGGCTGCTCAGGAGGCAGTTCCACCCTGATGGGTGGGAGGTTGGAACAGGCCAAGACGGAATAGGCTGGGGTCTGGGTGGTGGCACCCATGGAAGAGCCAGGGTGGGGGATGAAAATGGCTTAACCCTGGACAGCATGAGCTGCTGCCACTTATGCTCTTCATAGTGCCGGCACATTTTGCATCAGAGCCTCTCCTTGCCCAAGGAGGAGGAGGAAGAAGAGGAGGAATAGCGACGACGACGCCTGCCCCAAGTGCCGAGAGTGAGAACACCAGTGTCAGCAATGGCTGCTCGACTCCGGGCTACGGGATCTTGACCTCAACCTCGACTGCTAGGGAACCCAATGTCAAGAAAGAGCGGGAGCTGGTGAAAGCTGAAACTCCTCTGAGGCAATGGGATACCAAGGGTTCGGGAACGAATCAAGAAGCTGGTCCGACCCTCCCTGGGAGGTGACAGGTAGGCCCGGAGTCCTAGAGAGGGAAGTATCCTCCTTGTCCTGTGACAACGCATCGACCAGCTCAAGAAAAATCTTGGCTGGTTGGTTGATGCATGTCTCAGCCAACACGCCAAATGGGGAGAACTTGGAGCCAGCGACCTGGACCAAAGTATGAATCTGAGGCCCAAGAGTGCTCGTGATCCCATGATCATCGATGAGACCATTTTTTAGTCTAATTTTTTAGAAGATTTAGAGGATTCTCTGCTCTTAGAGGGATCCTTATCAAGGGTGGGAAGGGACTGGCATAAATCTTGAAACGCCACCGTAAAGGTGGTGCCAAAAGAAAGTGGCACAGAAGTCGAAGCTGAAGAGGCATGCTCCATAGCCTGAGCTGCCACCTCCTCGAAGGCCACAAGTTGTTCTGTGGACCCTGTAGCTGCAGACACCATCCAGCAGGCATCTTTGGAGTGAACAAAAGGGTCTCGTTTATCTGGGCGCCCAAGAAGACGATGATCGTGCTGGTCCTCCAAAGTAGTCAGATGCAAAGTGCGATAAAGGATGCAAGTCTAGGGATCATGTTCATGGCCTAGGCAGTAGATGCACAAAGTGTACAGGTCCATCTGGGACATCTTCTTCCTGCTGTTGCATTTTTTAAAACCGGGCGCTGACTTTGAGTCGTCCATACCAACTGCATGAGTTTCAAACAAATTTGAAAACCAACTTGAAGATGCAGGGTTTTTGAAAGCAAAGGGCCTAATCAATGCAGAGTGATAAGGAAGGAATCTTCTTCTTCTAGTGGAAAGGAATATCTGATGTCATGGGGCGGTGCTGAGGGAGTTACCACCTGGATGGGTGGGAGGAACCAGCTTGAAGACCTTCCAGCCAGAGACTTAAAGGGAAAGGAATCTGCCAGAAGTGTGGGTAGTATACCATATCCATATCCCTAGAACATGAAATACAAACTGAATTGTCTCTTTATATTTCATTTTTTCAAAGTTGCCCTAGCAGTGTCAAGGGGTCTTAAATGTTTAAACAATCTGCAAACAATGTTTTTAACCAGTCTTACTGCGCACCTCAGTACTCTCTAAATTCTGGTATTCTGTTACCTCTCCTCCCTCCCCGTTCCACTACCCTTCCTCCATAAAGCCCACCCCTCCTCCTACTCCCTACACTCATGTTACTCCGCTGCCCCTACTCTAAAATCTCTTCTGGACAATCTGTGGCCTCCCCTCATCTTCCTATTCTCCGGAACAAAAGAAAAGAGTCCAGCTCAGCCAACCTCGATGAAACAAAAAAAGTGATTAAGGGGAAGTGCTAAACTACCAATATGGCTGAATATAACAAATACTGATTGGTAGACAATGAAGCTCGCTCACCCAGTATATAATGTAAAAAGAATATTTTTATTTTATTTGTTGTTATTCTTGTTATACTTTGCATGTTTTTCTTTTCATTCAAAAAATAAAGACACTGTAGTGCACCATATCAATTCAAAGTTTCAAGCAACAGCTCATCAGTGAAGTACACTGCATCTATTACCCATCTTGTCTAGTGTCTCCTACACACCATTTCTCCAAAAATTGCTTAAATACATCCACCTCAAACAAGCAGAGGCTACAGCAATCTGTGTACGCTGTTTATGCAGTGTGGCTCCATATGTTTATGACTCTTTTGGTTTGAAAGAATTCCAGTGAAGGGAGAAACGATATGTACTACTGCTCCCAACTGTGTGTGCTCAGACTACCCTGAGCGCACACAGTTGGGAGCAGTAGTACACAGATAGACGTAGTGTACTTCACTGACGAAGAACTGTTGCTTGAAATGTTTGAATTGATATGGTACACTGCACAGTGTCTTTATTTTTTTATATACTGGGTGAGTGAGCTTCATTGTCTACCAATCAGTATTTGTTACATTCTCTGGAACACCCTCCCCTCTGGCTTTCTGTACCGCCCCAGCCTCCCTTTCCTTCAAAGTTCTCCTTTGCGACTCCCCCACCCATATTTGTTCCTACAACTCTAACCTTCCCTCTGCCTCTTTCTATCACCTTCAGCTACTGATTACCTTCCTACCCTTTCTTCAATCCAACACCTCCGGCCACTTTTGTTCCCGAGTAACTGCCCCTGCCTACCTAGTATTTGTTCCCCTCAATGTGCCAGCACCCAGGCTCCCCTGCTTCCACAGGGCCCCCCCACTGTCCCCTACAGCACACACTTCAAGTACCCTACCCAGCAGCAGCATTTTCTGCCCCAGTAGTACTTTCTGTTCCTTGATGCATTGTTGTTGTATTGTACTTGTGCTCAGCTTACAATGTATAATATCATTGGTCTAATTAATTATTCATCAGCTAAACTAGCTCACTGATTGGCTACCATGCTGGTCTGAAATCTCTTAGAAATGACAGTCACGGTAGCGATGCTCAGTTGATTGCGCACTGTATGCTAAAAGCAGCAGTGCCAAAACCTAAATAAAAGTAAAAAAAAATAATTGTTATTGCGATTACACTTATAATTGCAATAACAACCTCGAAGCCGGTCATGTCCTAGGATTAATGACCGGCTGGAGGGAGGTGGCCCTCAGCTGCTCCTCACCCATCCCCCCAACCCGGTCGTTAATCCCTCGGGAATGACCAGCTCCTTGGTCATTATTGCTTAAATTTCATATTTCTGTGTTTTTTCATTTATATGTTGTACATTATTGTAGCCATCCCATTATATCCATTTTGAGTTGACCTGTTCCAGTGTGTACTGACTTTATCATTTGGTACTAGTAGTTTTTGTTTTACTATCCCCCCCCCCCCAATATGTCTTACCTGGAAATAAGTGTTGACTCAGTGTGCTTTTCCCGGTCACCGATTTGTAAATAAACTTAAAGGAGAAGCTGGCCTGTTGGTGCTGAGGCACTGGATGCCACAACTCATGCCACGCTAGCAACCCGTGCTTGGGAGTAAGCTCAGGCCACCAAGGGTTGGCAGGGGGAGGCCTAGGAGATGACAGTGGTGGCCTCTGGGCTGCTCTCATCTCCCAGATTGAAGAGATGAGTTTCTTCACTCTCGGCCGACACCCAGTGGAGGCTTGGTATCAGAACAGAGGTCTGGGGAACTGAGGCTACATCTGGAGGGTGCACTTGATTTCTGGGAGCATTTGCATGCCTCCACACATTGTGCCTGCTGTGTATGTCATGGCTTCAGGTGGAGATGGGAGAAAACCACAGAAAAATCTATGTTTCTCTGTGGCCATATGTGACAGCCTCCGATGGTCTCGGACTCTACTTCTTGTGGATCCCCACTGGTAAGATGATGGGGGGACAGGTTGACAGGGTTGGATGCCAAAGAGGGCCCGACAAAAGGCGTGGGTGACCATGGAGGAGAAAACAGCTTGCTAAAATAAAAAACTTAAAGGAGACAGGAAATTATTTTTGCATAATTAACTGCCCTTTCATCTTCCTTTCCATGCCAGTTATGTATTCTGGTATGTTTTGACCAATTTTTTTTTTTTATTAAATAAATAATCTAGGTTTGGGGTGCCCTCAGATCTACACAGAAATCCACTACCAGATCCACAGATTTCCACTCTCCTCAGATCTGCATAGAGTTCCACTCTCCTCACCAGCTACTGCCCTCTCTTTTCATATTTCTGAGACATTCTATGACATCAATAACACCGTTCCATGCTGTTCATCTGAATGGCCTGAAATGGTGTTACTGATGTCACACAATGTTCAGGCAGTATGAAAAAAGAGAGCAGCAACTGCTGAGGGGAGAGGGATTCAGGGTAGTTACAAAGGCAACAAAATGAAGTTATTAATTTAACAAAAAAAAAAAAAGTCAGAACCATATCAGAATATTGGATAGACATTAAAAGGACAACAGGAGGGCATCTAGAGGTATAAAAATGATTCCAATCACATTTAACTCAGGAGACATGACACAGTTAACACCACCAGACATGTGTGGAAGTATTGTTTTTAATTGTAACTTGCGTGCCTCGAGGCAGGTTTGTGTACATTACCTGCTTTTCAGGTGCTAGTCTGGTTGCTGTCTCACACTGTAGTGTATTATCATACCTTTCAGAGCAACACTGCAGGAAACAGAAGACTAAAGAGGAAGAAATGCCCCAAACCAAACCAAAGAGAAATGAAAACTGAGCCAGGCAAGCAGCTGTAAAAAAAAAAAAGAAAACGGGGAAGCACCCTTGAACTACACAAATAAGGTTACTTTCCATACATAGAAGATCCCTGCTGCTATTTATTGAGCAGTATGGAAGCGGCCATTCAAACCAGCGTTTCCTCCTGTAGAGCATACATACCATCACTGGGTGGTAAGTCTGTGTCTCACTGTAAAAATCTGATGTTTGTTTGAGGAAGAAATCAGTTATATATTTTCAGTACAAAACTATTATTTTTTGTCTCCAGTTTTGACACGTTGGGGTGATAAGAGATGGCTTGGAAGAGTTTGTGGAAAATTGTTCCGATGGTGTTCTTCTGCAGCACCTTGTCGCTCGGGTGCAACTGGTTTATTAACAACGAGAAGTACTTTATCACGGAACAACTGAAACTGCTCACGGAACTGGTGAGTTATCCAAGTAGGATCCACAATATTAGAATTACCAGTGAATCTCATTGCTAAGCAGAAACTAGCACCTCTCTAGTTCCATTATACCCGGGTGCAAGAGCTCTTGTGCAGATGAACAGCTGGTACAAGCATTCCCAGAAAAGGTGGTTAGGTATTAAAATAGCTAAAGGTGCCTACAATTAACCAGTGGTTGGACTCCCTAGCAGGGGTTGCGAATAATAAAAGAATCTCTTATGTTGTTTTAGGAAAATCTGAAGAGTTTAAGGAAAGGTGGGGACCATTTCTATCCCTTTGTTCTGAGAACTGACAGGATATATTATCTACTTAAAGCATTACGATTGTATGTATCTTTATGTCACAATTTGAAATTTGATTCAGATTTATGACTGAGACATTACAGTTATAACTTCCAATTGACTGTGTCATGATATACTGTACTTCATGTTCTATGTTATAGAGAGAATCATTTTATATGTATTTTTATCTATTGATTGTCAACCATTTTTACAAGATATTCTGTTTGGGATGCTTTTAAGCTGTTTGTATATATAAATATCAAATAAAATTTTAATATGAAAAAAAGATATTAAAATAGCATTTAGCACTAAAATACTTGTCAGTTGTTTACAAAGAAGTTGTAACAAGGCTGCACTTGCTGGTCCGCTGTTTTTTGACTGTTAAATGTCAAAAACATAGAATTACAAAATAAGATATGGTGGCTGTGTAAATTTTGTAGTTTTGTTAAATGAATTGTGACATAAATAACTATTTTTAATATTTTTACTATGATTTTAAATTTAGGTGTAGGTGAAGTCTATGTACTCTCCCCAGTGTATTGTGTTGTATGTCCATTATGAAAAAGTTCAATTTTCTTATTTAATATCCCTTGTTACTGCTGCTTTTTGACACTCAGAATTCATTTTTTAATCATTTATGAGTTCCAAAACCCAGTGACATCAGTTAAGTTGAAGTCTACATTGAAGTTCCCATGCAGAGATTCTGCTCAAGTGATACCACTGGCTTCTGAAATGGATAAGTAGTTTAAAAACTGAATATCAATCAATCAAAACTTTATTTAACCAGGCGAACATCGTTGAGCACAGCTCATTTGCAAGATGGACCTGGTAAGGTCATGGTTCAATTTACATAGATACATAAAAAATAATCAATATACACACACTCTAGGATACTACATAGAATATTCAGTATACACACAGTCTAAGGATACATTCTAATCAGACTATACATTAAATTCAGGTGTAGTGGTAATAAAGAATTGAGGAAAGGGAGCGGGAAGTGGTGTGCCTGGCTGGTGGGGGAGGAGGAAGATGGTGGGGGCCTATACTGTGGAACGGATAAACTGTGGGCCTTATGAAAAGGGCAGGAGGGCAGCACTGGGGGGTTTGTATAACAGGGGTATAGAGCTGTAATATGTGACAAAGGATTAAGGGGAGGCGGATGGAAAGAAGGGGTGCATGGAGTGTGAGGGGTGGTGACTCTTAGTAAAGGTGGATACCTTCCATGAGTTGGCTATCTGGGGAGGGAGATAGATAAGATTAGGAATACTCTACTGTTTGTGGAAACAATTACATTTTTCTTTGATAAGCCTCAAATACAGATATTTAAAGGATGTAAATGAGATGTATCTGTTCACTTTCAGGGTCTTCTGCATCGTATTCCATAAGGCAGATAAGACATAGCTGATAGCAGATCTACCATATCAAGAATTGAATTTGGGCACTTTAAGCATGATGAAGTTTAGACTTCTTAGGGCATATTTACTTGATGTGATTTGTGTGAAGCAGTCTGAAATGTAATTTGGTAGCATCTTTGATATCGCTCTGTAAGTCCATAGTGTGGTATTCCTGTCTCTTCTAAATTGGAGCGAGGTCCAACCAACTGCAGCATAAAGCGAGCAGTGGTGAGTGCTGAGAGGAAGATCTGTAATAAACCTCAAGACTCTATGGTAAAGTGTGTCCAGTTTGCTCAGATATGAGTTGGGGCAACGACCATATAGGAAATCTGCATAATCTAATACTGATAGAAATTTGGCCTGGACCAGCTTCTTTTTAAAATCACTTGTGAGAAAGTGCTTTATTCTGTAATACAGCCCAAGCCTCTGATGGAGTTTTTTAGCAGATCTTCCAGATGATCTAAGTAGTTGAGTCTACTGTCTACCCAGATCCCCAGATATTTGAATTTTGTAACATATTCAAGATTTTCACCAAGGACAGTGGATATGTGGGGGAGATTGTTTGGGAAGGAGTGTCCGGCTTGTGTTTGGGGGGAGAAAAACATTGCCTTTGTTTTTTTGCATTTAGCAGGAGTTTTTCCAGTAGTTGGTGTTGTAATAGGTTGAATTCTGCTTGTAGCTCTATGCATGCTGTTATGGGAGAGGGGTGACTGACATACAATACTGTATCATCTGCAAACAGGTGTACAGTGGCTTTGGTGAGGTTATTGTCGATGCTATTGATATAGATGGAAAATAGGATTTGGCCGAGGATGGATCCTTGGGGAACTCCTCTTTGGAGAGATTTGAGTGGTGATAGGTCTCCTTTAGCCTTCACTTGCTGGGTCCTTCCCATCAGATAGTTATTAAACCATCTAATGGAGGTTGAATCGAGTCCCTCAGGATTCAGGGAGGAGGAACAGCCAGGCTCCGACTGTATCAAATGCCTTACTCAGGTCTACAACTACAGCACAGACACAATTTTTTTTGTCCAGTTTGAGTTGCCAATCATATATGTGATATACATGAATATAAGACTGGAAAAAAGGAAGCATTAGCAAGGGACCCCAAATAAGGAATATTACCATGCAAAGCCCTCGAAGGCTCATTTCCATCCCCCACCCCACCTTTCTCACCTGGCCAGATCTCTTCTGGCCCCTGCAGCTCCCTCAACCCCATCACCCGGTGTCTCTTTGACTTACTTTGAGGATCCACCTATTCCTTCACAGCTGCCCCCCCTCACCAATTCCTTCTCTGGATAGCATGCTTGGTATGGTGGTCCAGTGCCCAATAGGTGGTGTGGAGTCTGTAAGGAGTCATGGGGTTTCATCCTGCCACCTGTGGCATTTTTTTCCAGAGTTCTGTTTCTCTGACCCACAGATGCGCCATGGAGGTGATGGCTTGATCTTCAATCGACAGCATTCCCCAGCCAGAACTGCTGCTCCTGGAGGCACCACCATCCATGGTCACAAGGTGGTAGTGTTGCAGCATAGCAGGCTGCCCTCCTTGCCCAGAGAGGGAGAGCATCCACCAGGATGCTCAATCGCCATCTCTCAAGCCGATCCCAGAGTGGCCCAGGTTCGTTCCCAAACTCAGGTCTCTGGCATGATGGCAAGTGACACATGGATGCCTCCACCCTCCATGCCAGCATCTCGCTTCCAGTTGTGAGAAGGGCATTCTTTCAAAACATACAATTTCATAATTTAGCAAAATTCTTATTTCAAAACAAACACACAAAGCAATACATGGGGAGAGGTAATTACATAGACTTCACACATACCCAAATAGCCCATTATGTTACAAAAATAAATAAATAACAATAAGATTTATGATCCCTTTAAGATGACTGGGCATGGGCAAGTATTATCAACCTGAATGTTCTCCCAAGCCTCTTGTATCCTCTAGGCATGTCTGGAACGTACTTGCCCAAATCATGGTTCTTACAGTTACAGAGAACTCTGAACCAGTTTTTATGAAAGGGGGCATGGTTCGCTGCACCTATGTTAAGTTGGCTCAACAGAGAGAGAAGGGGGTAAAACAGAGAGTTTGACGGCAGATAAGGAACGCTTGGCCCACCTAGTCTACCCATTTCCCTACCTGTTGGATAAGCTGTAGATTCTAGTTAATCAACAGCTTACTTCCTCCTACCCCCACTAGAATTGCCTTATGCCGGCCCCATGCATTCTTGAATTCTCCCACTGTTCCTGACTCCACAACCTCCTAAGGAAGGCCATTCCATGCATCCACAACCCTTTCTGTGAAAAAATACTTTCTAACATTATCTCTGAGCCACCCCCCATCTTCAAATTGTGTACCCTTGTTCTTGCACATCTCTTCTTCTAAAAGATGCTACCCTCTTGTACTTTGTTAATTCCCTTGAGATAATTTAAAGTTTCTATCATGTCCCCCCTCTCCCTCCTTTCCTCAAGGGTATACATATTAAGCTGCTTTAGTCTCTCCTTGTATGTCTTTTGATGCAGACCCTGCACCATTTTAGTTGCCCTCCTCTGAACAGCCTCCACTCTATGTATTTGCGAAGATGGGGTCTCCAGAATTTCAGGCAGTACTCCAGCTGTGGTCTCACCAATTGTCTGTACAGAGGGATAACAAATTCCTGTTTTCTACTGCTGAGCCTCTTCCTATGCATCCCAGTATCCCCCCAGCCCTCCTTACTGCCTTCTCACATTGCTTGCCTACCTTTAGGTCATCTGATATAATTACTCCTAGGTCTCTTTCGATTTTTGTTGTTATTAACTCACCCCCCCCCCCATTGTGTACTCTTCTCCTGGGTTTTTGTTTCCCAGATGCATTACTTTACATTTCTTTGCATTAAATCTGAGCTGCCACATATTTGACCATTCCTCCAACCTTGTCAAGACCCTTTTCACCCTTTCCACCCCACCTTGTGTATCAACCTGTTGCAGATCTTTGTGTCATCTGCAAAGAGACATACCTTTCCTTCCAGGTGCTTTCCAATGTCACTTATAAAGACATTAAAGAGGACCGGTCCCAGTACCGAACCCTGTGGTACCCCGCTAGTTACCCTCCTTTCTTCACTGTGAACTCCGTTTGCTATTACCCTTTGCGTCCTGTTGTCCAGCCAGTTTTGTATCCAGGCTACCACCTTGGGACCCACTCCAAGGCTGGCTAACTTGTATATTAATCTTCCGTGTGAGACTGTGTCAAATGCCTTGCTAAAATCTAGGTAGACCATATCCACAGCCCCTCCCTGATCTACTACTTTGGTCACCAATCAAAGAAATCTATTAGGTTAGTCTGACATGACCTTCCTGCTGTGAAACCATGCTGCCTTGAGTCCTGTGCCCCACTGGCCTCGAGGTACTCAACAATTCTTTCCTTCAGAAGTGATTCCATCATTTTCCCTATCACTGAGGTCAAACTAACTGGTCTGTAGTTTCCTGCCTCTGCCCTGCTCCCACTTTTGTGAAGTGGAATCACATTTGCCCTCCTCCAGTCCTCAGGTACCACCCCATCCTCCTAAGATCTGTTAAAGAGAGTAGTCAGTGGTGTTACTAGTTCTACCCTTAGTTCTTTTAGAATTCTTGGGGGAATCCCACCATCCCCCATTGCTTTGTCCACCCTCAGTTTCAAGAGTTCTTTCAAAACCCTTTCTTCTGTGAATGGACTGGTATCAACCCCCCTATTCAGAGTGTCTCTCTTGTTTGATTTAGGTACCTCCCCTTCCTCTTCCGCTGTGAATACTGAGCAGAAATATTCATTCAGTATTCCTGCTTTTTCACTGTCACCCTCTGTCCACATTCTCTCCCCTTTATTAAGTCTCTGTATCTCTCCTTTGGTCTTTCTTTGCTCTCTAATGTACCTATAAAAGGTTGTATCCCCCTTCTTAACAGAGTTGGCTATCTTTTACTCAGTTTATGCCTTTGCTATTCTGACTGCCTTCCCTGCCTCCTTCTGCTTTAACTGATAAAGTTCTTTGTCCTGCTCCTTCTGAGTTTCCTTATATTTCCTGAATGCTAGCCTTTTCTCCTTAACCGTCCCTTCCACCTCTTTTGAGAACCATAGTGGTGTTTTTCTTCATTTTGTTTTGTTGATTTGCTTCACACAAAGACTTGTTGTCTCTGTGATGGCTGTTTTGATTATTTCCCATTGTTCTTCCACCCCTCCTTCTTGCCCGTTTGCTAGTGCTTTTCTGAGGCATTCTCTCATTTTCCCAAAGTCAGCCTTCCTAAAGTCCAATACTTTTGTTTTTGTATGGCTTGACTCTATGGCTGTGTTTATTGTGAACCACACTGTTTGGTGGTCACTTGTTCCCAGATGGCTACCCACTTCTAAATCTGAGATCCTTTCTCCTTCCCTATTTGAGAGTACCAGGTCTAAGATTGCTCCCTCTTGAGTGGGTTCCAACACTAGCTGTCTGAGGCATGCCCCCTGTAGGGCATCAAGAATGACCCTGCTCTTGGATGTGCCTGCAGCAAAGGTACTCCAGTTAACATCTCGCATATTCAGGTCCATCAACAATATCTCCACGTTTTCTGCCATGTTAAGGATGCCTTCTATCATTTCCATGTCCATTTCCTCCCCCTGAGATGGGGGTCTGTACACAACCCCCATGCGGATTGCGGTGCCATTTCCTGTCTCCAGGGTGACCCATAGTGACTCATCAACTTCCGGTTTACTCTGTAGTTCTGTTGCTTTAATCCCTTCCCTTATATAGAGAGCTACTCCTCCTCCTCTTTCACCCACTCTGTCCCTCCCAGACTGTGTATCCTGGTATGTTGACATCCCAGTCATGGTTCTCTGTGTACCATGTTTCAGTGACTGCCACAATATCCAGGCATCCCTCTTCCATCAAGGCCACTAGTTCATGGAGCTTATTACACAGACTGTGGGCATTTGTACTCATCACCTTCCATTTTTTTTTGGCCCTACCCCTTTTAGCCCCATCTCTGTCCTTACTGCCTTTTTCTGCATTTACTCGTCCTGCTCCCTACTGACTTCTCTACCTTGGTGTTTACCTCTCTAACTACTGTGTTTTGTGGGAGGAGGCTTGGACTTTCTTGCTCCTTTTCAGTGCCTCCCCCCTTGGCTAATTTAAATGCTTGCCAATGAAGCATTTAAACCCGTCACCTAGGATCCTGGTTCCTCCCTGGACAGATGCAGACCATCACGCCAGTATAAGGCCTGCATCCCTCCAGGTGGCTCCCCAGTCCCCAATGAAGCCAAAACCCTGAGCTCCACACCAGTTTTTCAACTATTCATTGAATCCCATGGTGCAGAATACCCCAGCATCATCCTTGCCATAGACAGACAGCACCTCCGAGAAGGTTATCATACATGCTACTTGTCTAAGGTCCCTCCCCAACTCTATAAATTCCTCTTGCACCGCTCTGATCCCATTCACAGCCATGTCATTTGTCCCTAGGTGGACAATGACATCCAGCTCCCTCCCTTGTGCAGCTGCTCCCACGATCCTGAAGATTTGCTTCCTGTCCCTCCGAGCCGTGGCGACAGGCAGGAACCTTGCCTCCCTATCCCCATTCCCCCCCACTTCTACCCCCTAATGATCGAGTCCCCCACCAGGAGTTGTTTCCTTCCCCTGTGGGGTCTCATGCCACCCTCCTGTGGGTCTCCTTTGTGGAGGTTCCCAGCATCCTCCTTGGTTTCCACTGCAGATGCCTCCATAGAGGAACCACTCTTTGCCAGAACAGCATATGAATTGTGGAGAGGTACAACTGGAGGGATGCATCCCTGTTCCACCACCCTTTCCCTCCCTGAGCCCACCTTGGTCCAACGTGGTGGTGGCCCTGGGGGTCCCTGGGTGGGGGAAGAGATTTCACAAATCCTAGCCAGGTCAGCCTGGAGACGGGCAACCTCCTCCCTCAAATCAGAGAGGTGCCTGCAAACAGGGCAGCATTGCAGCCTCCAGAATGTCTCCCGGAACACTGCTGCCCCACAGCCATTGCACTGCACCACTCCCATCTTGGCTTATTTTGTGGCCCCCCTCCTGTTGCTTTGTATGATTATTGTCTCCTCCCTCTATGTATTTTTACACTTACTTTCCTACTGCCTATGTGCTCTTACAACTCTTGCCCTGCCTGTTCTGGGACAGGAACTTCCTGTAGTCTTCAGTAGTCTCTTTCTTCCGTGCTTGGATTCAGACCTCCAGCAGCCGGAAGAAAGAGTTATTTTTATTTTCCTTCAAGGTTGATGAAACTAATGTGTCTCAGTGATCCTTCCTTCCTACTGCCAAACAGGAAGTTCCTGTTGTCAGTCAAATCCAGTGGCTATAAAAGTAGAACTGGCTTAGGGTGGAGGGGTGTGAAGGAGGGCAATTAGTCAGAAAGCTGTACGGCTACGTCATCTTCCCAATTTTTTTCTTTATTACCTGGCATTGCACAGTTCTAAATGACTCTGGTGGGGCAACCCTCCAGCTGATGTTGGTACTAAGGGGTATTGTCCCATCTGGCTTTGTATACAGGAGGATCTCTGTAGAAAGTTGGGGTTACACATATCTAGTCTCCTTTATCTCACTCCTGGTCTCCTCCCTCATGGATTATAATATATCCCCCTAGTTTGGGCCCTGAAAGTCTGTGTACAATTTCGTCAACATATGACTCTTGACTGGGTTAAAGGACTTTCTCAACCTGTTTTGTGCAATCCCCCTTTTTCGATTGCTGGTCATCCCATACTGAGAGCTTTTTGTCCTCAATTATGGGGAGTTCCATTTCAGCAGCTTCTCAGTGATGTCTAACTGCTAACGCTGAGGGAGCTCATGGAAACTTTTCAGATTCCACTATTACATAATTTCCGATATTTGCAACATACAAAAGGCCCTGATGACTTATTATGGGCCGGTCCCTTGGCAATCTCCGGAGGGAGAGTTGCCAACCCAATTTGCTATATTTCCCATTGCAGCCACACGCAATATCAGGATTATACTCCTTCCTTCAATCTTTAGATCCCAATGCATTGACTGGTTGGGTATTTCTAGCAACATAAACTGACTTTAGACTTTGCCCCTACACACTGGCATTTTAGTTGGCAGGATCTCTATAGGTCTCTAAGAAGAGACAGGCATAGGTGGATGCAGTTTAGAATACTTTAGGTTCTGTACTTCACCCCCACTTAAACTTTTTCATATGGGCAAATCCTTGACTCCACTGTGTCCACGTTACGGCCTCTCTGATGGGGACTTAAATCACATGTTATCAGACTGTCTCAAACTGCAGCCTCTATGGGTCAAGATACAATGGTCCCTTGATCTGTTGTTAGGTCTGAAGCAAGCATTTACTCTGGTGATTTGTCTCCTTGGGGACTTTACCCCATCCTGGCAAAGTCCCGTAAGACCAAGATGGCTCTTATCGCCATTCCCATGAAGACAGTGACCCTAAGGCACTGGCTGGAGGCTAAGCCTCCTTCTTATTAAGAATGCCATAGGGAGCTCATCCAGGTACTAGCAGAAAAGAAACAAATCACAAGAAAATTTCTGTGAGGGGAACTCCTATGCCCATGGGCTGGAAATGTTACACACTCTACTGTTGGCATGGGATGGGATGGGGTTTCAGGGTTGTAAACATAAGACTTAGATACCTGACCCCTTCCTTTCCTCTCTGGCCAAGGTCTCCGAGTCTATGATTATCCATGGCACTGGGTATTAGTGTACCACTTTAGGCGAGTTGCATGTCCCCCATGTCGACCTTGATACAGCTCTTTTTGCCCACCCCATTTGTACTCTATATATTTTAACTTTCTTCCCATTTTGTGCTCTCGGATCGGGGGAATGGGGGGATGGCTGGCCTTGTGGGCTAGTGTTGCTGATGGTTATGTTGTATGTTTTGGTTGTTGGAATGTTCTTCTCTTAGTTTTTCTTCTTGGTATGTATTGACTGCAAAATATCAATAAAGCTTATTTAATTAAAAGAAAAGATGACTGGGCATCGACATTTTGGCTTCTGACAGTGATCACCCGATCCTAGTGTCAATTTCCCACTTCAAGTTCCTCCATGGCTCCTCCCCCCCCGCGACAGGCCAGAAGAACACAGACCCGCCTGCCAGGCTACAGTCGGACATGGGAATGGGTACTGACGTGGGTCTCAAGCTCGACTGCGCCATCACCTTGGGGTCTGCCATTTTTCCTCTCTGCTTTCTGCTCTCCAACACTTACCCCCCCCCAGCTCCTGCAGTGCTACACGTGTCCCCAGGCTGCTTTCACACAAGTGTTAGCAGACCCCAACACAGGAGCATATTGCCCTGGCTTTCAAGTTTAGTTTATTAGGGAAATGCTTATTCACAGTGACGTACCTACATACAATCATCTCATTCATTCATTACAATGCAAAAAAATTTACATTTGCAGAAACATGAACTGGTACATAGTCAACAACATATACGTTAGGCACATCAGTCGGTAACCTGTGATATGAAAAACTGAGCGATTATGGAGACAGCAAGTATTACTAAAGAGCGACGAGAATTACAGCGAATGTGAAAGATGGCTTTGCATTGAATAGAGAGGCAGAGGTATGACGTGAAGGACAGAGGGTGTATTTGAGAGGGCTACTTCCAGCTGGCCATCTGGCATGGTGGGGCTTTTGCAATGCTGGTAGACCAGGGTTCGGGGCTGGAGTGATGCTTCTGTTTTTTTTTGTTATTTTTTTGTGGTTTTTGGTTGTCGTGGTTTATTTATTTTTTCTTTCTAGAGGCATTCCGTCCCCCCCATTTGTTTTCGCCTATAGTGTTCTCCCCTGGTGCATAGATATCCCCCCGAGGTGTAGTCCCCTCATGCTTTCTTCCTTCCCCAATGTCTCGCCTCACCAAGAGTTGATTGTATTATTAGGGGGTTGTAGCAAAGCCACAGAAAATGATGTTTTAAGTTTATTTTTGTAAAATTTAAGTTTTGATCATTTATATTGTAGGTCGCTATGGTGTTCATGGCTTTTATTGCTGTTGCCAATATGTAGCTGCCATTTATTCGCTGATATTTTTGGTGGGGCTGTTATTACATGGTACCCATCAGTCAACTTATATGCAAAATCACATTGAAATCAATTCTCAATTATGCTAAACATAGACAAGAGAATAATCACAATATGTAGCCGGGAACATTTTTTTATTATTCCCTCAGTGCATTTGTAACAACACTGTGGGACAGACATGGTGCAGAGAGCTGTTGTGGTGACGGACTGCCTTCTGGCCCACTTACTTACCTTCCCATTTAACTCCAGACTGGATGAGTTTCTACAGTGGAATAACATCCCTGGATACAGCTGTCTGGCCAGCAGGGGAGGATGGACATTAAGGACCATCACCTTGCTCCATCCCCAACAACAGCTATGAAGTGATATAACATATCAGTTTGTGATATATGCTCTATAGTTCATCTAATGTATTCATACCAGGGTTGCTCGACATCTTGCATTTAACACTCCTGTTTGTATTCTTCCAGGGCGGGAGTTTTCCCATGACTTGCATAAATGAAACCATAGAAGTTATGCATCTAAGAAAGATGTTCCAGGTTCATGAAAATTCAAAGGTACAGTGCATAACCTTCATACCACCATACTCTAACTTTTTATTTATTTGTTCAAAGCAAGAAAATTGGCCTGGATACAAACAGACTTATTTTCAGTTGATAGCAAGCAAGGAGGCCAGGCACCAGGTAACAGATGCAATAAGTTCCTTTTATTGAAAAATACAACTCACAAGTCCAAGGGGATAAGACGGCTGCACAACAGCAGCATGGGGACGAACTCCCCTGATCGGTTTTGCTCAACGCTTCCTCAAAAGGGGGTGTCTACCCACAGCTGGTTCTACATTTAAATAAGGTGATTTTTAAAGTGACAGTGCCCCATTTCAAAATATACTATTAGTCACATGATACAGAGTATAATACAAAATACCTTAAACAGCACCAAAAAGTGATTTCAAACACATATTACTAATGCAGAAATTCAATTCAAACTACATAAGGGCATAGAATGGAAAAGCAGAAATGTATTATTTAAATGAAGAGAGATTGAGTTTCCATGCAAAAATCCAAAAGTCTGCTTGATTAATTTCTATAAATAAACAGATTCTACTGATCCTTGTGATCCTTATGTCTAGATGGACCCTATATACAGCCAGGGTACGGGGAGAGGGAGAGAAAAAGAAAGAAAACATAGAGGATTGTGTATGAGCAAGGATACACAACAAGGCGGTGTGATCGAGAGGTTTCGTGGTAACAGAGACCTCGAGAGTGTAACTCAGAGGTCCATTACCACGGAGCCTCAAGTCCTACAACTACTCTTGTTTGTGTAGTTGCTCATACACAATCTTCCCAGTGTATGGGCAACCATAAAGCAGTTTTCGTGAACACAAGAACAAGTTTTTGTCAAAAAACACTTCTGTGTGTCTGCATAAGGCTTGCTTCCGTGTTGCCGTGTGCGCTCAATTGCGCATGCGGCAGAATCACGTTCGATCTTGTAGTGCTGCACCGGTGACGTACTCGGTGCAGCAAAACAATATCGTGACACACCGAGTGCAGGACAACAACGCTGTTCCAGGCATGGATTTCCACGCGGAACATCGCGGAACAGCGTTCCACCATACACTATAAGCATATTTAGAATGTCTGTTAAGTTCACTACTGTTCCACTAAATTGCAAAACTCATTAACTATTTTCTGATTCTACTTCGATAGTGGTTGGCTCAATCCTATTGTTGAGGCCTGGTTTAAATAGGACTCCAAGCTGTATGATCCACTGGGCTTCTCGATCTAATGTAAGGTTATTCAGACTTCTGCTCCTTCTGCCTTATCTAACCCTTTCAGTGCCACAAAAAGTAAACATGTGGGATTCCTGATTCTCTTGGGCACATATATGTTGCGCCAGGACATTCGTACAGTCTTTTTTCCCTATGCTGCGTAAATGCTCACCTACACGTACCTTAAAGGCACGTGATGTCATCCCTACATAAAATGCTGAACGAGAACATGTGGCCAGATATATTCTCAGTGTCACAATTTATGATCTTATTCAAAATCCTTCATGGCATTTGTGCTAATGAAAAAGGAGGTTTTTGTGATGTTTTGGCAAAATTTACACCAACCACACTTAAAAGTACCCTTTGGTAATGATGGTAACCAACTTATTTGTGGTTCAGGATGTCTTACTGCCTGGAGGCTGTGCACTAGTCTGTCCTGGAGGTTTTGACCCGCTTATAGACCATTCTGGGCATGTTTTCAGTGTAGTTTCTGCACATCCTCCAGCCAAAACTTTTAAGTGTGGTTGGTGTAAATTTTGCCAAAACGTCACAAAACCCTTTTCACTAGCACAAATGCCACTAAGAATTTTGAAATAAGATCATAAATTGTGACACTGAGAATATATCTGGTCACGTGTTCTCATTCAGCATTTTATGTAGGGATGACATCACGTGCCTTTAAGGTACGTGTAGGTGAGCATTTACGCAGCATAGTGAAAAAAGACTGTACGAATGCTCTGGCGCAACATATATGTGCCCAAGAGAATCAGGAATCCTACGTACTATCTTTTTGTGACATTGAAAGGGTTACATAAGGCAGAAGGAGCGGAAGTCTGAATAACCTTACATTGGATCGAGAAGCCCCATGGATCATATAGCTTGGAATCCTGGTTAAACCAGGCCTCAACGATAGGACTGAGTCAACCACTATCAAAGTAGAATCAGAAAATAGTTTGAGTTTTGCATTTTTATTGGAACTGTTGCAAACTTAACAGACATTCTAAATATGCTTGTTTCTTTCTTTTTCTGTCCCTCTCCCTGTTCCCTCACTATACATAGGTTCCATCTATCACAAGGATCAACAGAACCTGTTTATTTATAGAAATTTATGAAGCAAACGTTTGGATTTCTGCATTGAAGCCCAATCTCCCTTCATTTAAATAATACACTTCTGTTATTTCCATTCTGTGCCCCAATGTAGTTTGAATTAAATTACTGCATTAGTAATTTCTGTTTTAAATCACTTTTTGGTGCTGTTTAAGGTATTTTGTATTATATTCTGTATCATGCAACTAACAGTATATTATGAAATGGGGTACTATCACTTTAAAAATTAACATATTAGCCGGCCTGGTGGCGCTGATGGCTGAGGCGCTGGACACCTTACCTCACGCCATGCTGGCGACACATGTTTGGGAATGGACATGGGCCGTCGGGGGTTAGCAGGGAGGAGAAGGATCGAGCATCCCTAGGACTGCTCTCCTTCTCCAGGAAGGGGGATTGCAGGGCTCGGTGACTGCCTGCCACCTAGTGGAGGCTGAAAGATGGCACGTCAGCACTGGTGATTGGGACGAGAGTTGTGGCAGGTGCTTGGTGGGACGCGCACGGGAGCGTGCGTGCGGCCACTGCTGGCGCTCACTGCACGCCGCAATCCTCGACGGGATAAAAGAGCACAGAAAATGATGGAGTTCTCTGAGGATGACGATGGTCCCCTTCCGTGTTGGCTCGAAGACACCTCCCAGCGCTAATCCTGTCCGGTGGGTCGAGTCGCTCCCCACCCCGGCCACGAAGGGAAGCCATGGGTTACGGGAGGGTCTCAGCCGGAGCCTACACATAGGAGGGACGCCAGATGTAGGCAGAGGACTCCAGGGGGAGAAAACTATGCAGCTGCAAAAAAAAAAAAAAAAAATTAACATATTTAAATGTAGCATCAGCTGTGGGGTCTGGGAAGTTTGTCTTCACGCTGCTGTTGTGCTGCTGCCTTATCCCCTTGAACTTGTGAGTTGTATTATTCAATAAAAGGAACTTACTGCATCTGTTACCTGGTGCCCAGCCACCTTGTGTGCAACAGACTTACTTTACTGGAGCACAGGTTTTCATTGTGGAGTGTGGTTTCTGCTTGCATTATTTTCAGTTGATCCTGGGGAAATGGAGAAATAAGACATCTATGGTAGTACAACAGTGTACATCGCAATGAAGTTGAAAATAAACTTACAGATTGTCACGTACAACTCTGTATGTTTAAACAAACGACTACCATACATTATCTTTATAGGTGAAAGTATGTTATTTACTAGCACAGGCACATATTGAGGAAATGTTTGTCAAAGAACATCCAGAATGGGATGATATATTTAATATATGAAAACACATATTTCGACAATATTTTTTATTGATTATTTAAAATTGGTAAGCGGGAAAGGCACATTGAGCCAAGGCTCGTTTCCAGGTGTGACCTGGGAGAGGGGAATACAGAAAGGATAAATGGACAAAATCTGCCGATAGTAACTAGATAACATAAAAGTATTTGAGAATACAAAAATAAATGGGAATTAACAATAGACATCTTTACAGATGATACAACCGGCATCTTTACAAATGAAAGAAGTACGTGGAATGTTACATGTAAAAGCAGCAACAAATGTATTATGCTGTAAAAATGGACACCTTGGTCAGAGCATGCCTGTGTCTGTTGGGCAGGAGCAGTGCAATCAGCAAGGGTTACTCTGCTGTGAGCGGCAGCATGGGGTGACTAAACAGGAGGGTATTGAGAGGAAAGAAATCAAGGAGTGACAGGTGGAAGGAAAGCAGTAGATTGTTGGTATGCAGCAGGAAGAGGGATGGGTGTAAGGGGAGGGAGTTGGATTAGAGGGAGGAGAAGTGGTAGGAGAAAGCTGCTTGACCTACAGAGGAGTGAGGGTGGGGATAGAGAAGGTATGAAGAGGACAGGGCAGGAGAGATTAGTGAGGACAGCTAGGAAGGAAGGGACCCAAAACAGTATTTGTCTATAAAGGAAGCACAGTGGGACTGGCGATGACTCGAAGCAGGAGGATGGAAAGGGTGGAATAGAGAGAGAACCATGATGAGTGCGGGGGGGTGGTGGCAAAATGACAGAATACATTGCACAGGGCATCCAACCTGATAAGGCAGGAGAAAGTGGCGGCACCATAGACCATGTCCATGTAGTCAAAGATTGGGAGAACCATTTTGGTAATCAGCTCCCTGTGGACCTGGAGGTAGAGACAGTTCTTGATAGTAAAGGGCACCAAGTCTAGGATGAAGCGTGGCATGGACAAAAGTCACACTTGCTATCAAGCCACACATCAAGGTACTTGAAGACAGGGACAACCTCCAGAGAGGTGCTGTCCAATGGGGAGAAAACAGGAGGATAAGAGCTTGGCAAGCTTCTGGCTGGTACCAAAGGTCACTGAAATGGTCTTCTTTGTATTGACCTGCAGCTGGTTTGCGTGGAACCACCACAGTACATTATGGAAGTCATGCTGGTGTTGACCCCCTACAGCTGCGGCCAAGGGTCCAGAAGCAAAGATGACCATGTCAACCACATACTTGTGGATGCATGAGTAGATGCATGCAGGGGGTAAGTCATTTAGGAAGATGGAGAATAGGACAGGGCCCAGGTTGGAGTCCTGAGGGACCTCAGCTAGGATGGAGAGGGGACAGGGCACCACACACATGAACCAGCTGCTGATGGCTTGTGAGATAAGACTGGAACCAGTCTATAGCAGCTGCTGAAAGACCAGCTGAGTCTCAATTTATTGAGGAGGAGGAGAGGGTGGGACACCAAGTCAAAGGCTTTGGCCAAGTTGATGAATATTGCTGTGGTGATATGGTTCTGATCCATCCTAGAGAGGATAGTCAGTTACATGCAGCAGGGATGAAATATTGGAGCGGCGCAGGAAGTCAACAAGCTGGGAGTAGACAAGTCTCTTGCAGCTTTGCAAGAAAGGGAAGGAGAGAGATTGGCTGGTAGTTTCCAAGGGGGGAGGATGGGTCATCCCCTTTGTTACAGGCAGAACCTTTTCCAATTTCCAGGCCTGAGGGATAGTACAGAAGGAGAAGGAAAGGTTCTGAATGTGAACAAATGGAGAGGCTATTGCCAGGGCAGAGATCTGTAGAGGTTTGAGGTCCAAACCATCAGGGCTGGATTTTGAGGGTTAAGTGAGGTTAGGATGAGAAAGACTTCCTGGGAAGAAATTGGAGGAAACTGAAAGCTTTCAGAGAGTTGAGATGGGGAGGTACCAGGGGCGGGGGAGAGTGGTGGTGACCAGGAGACAGTGGAGAGGATAAAGCATAGGTGATGAAAAATTAATTGAAGTGGGCAACCACTGAGACCAATGAGCCATCCACCAGGAGGGTAGGGGTAGTAGACTGGGATGGGGGATCAAAGAAGAAGTTATAACCTGCCAGCATTTTAAGAGGGAGTTAAGGTTAGACTGGAGGTCAGATCTGAAGTAGTGAGCTTCTGCAGCATGGACAGCCTTACTGCAGGAATTCCTGAGTGACCTGAAGGATTGAAGGTCTGTCAGGGAGTAGGAGGATTTATAGTGGACCCAAGCTCCATTTTGTGACTTACATAAATTGACAAGGCTAGGAGTAATCCACAGGTGATGAAAACATTTAACCCTAAACTTTCTGAGGGGAGCGTAAGTATTCCAAGTGTGAATAAAAATGGCATGGAAGAGGGATAGGGCAGTATCAATGTCCAAGACAGAATAGACAGAGGACCAGTCAGAGGTAGCCAATTCATTTAGAAGGGCCTGTCAAGAGACCCAAGTGATCTGCACCAAATATATTTGGGATATATAATTCAATACAATAGAATATAATTATATAACAAGATCAAATAAATTGATTAGTTTTTTTATGCAATATTAACACGGTTATAAATGTACCTCTACATGGGAATACTGCTAGACTACATGTCTACACTTCTGTTTATACAATACGTGTGAAAATATCAGGTCACACAATGAAGCTGGGAGGGGGGGTTCAGAGATGTGAGGAAATACTTCTTCATGGAGAAGGTGGTGGATGCCTGAAACAGCCTCCCAGCAGAGGTGGTGGGTGCTAAAATGGTAACGGGATTTAAGCATGCATGAGATAAATGCAAGAGGACCTTAGAAGCAAGGCAAGGAGGGGAGAAAACCAGAGATCAAATAGGGTCTTGGGGGGCACAGTAGAAAGGGAATATAGAGCAGAAAAGGTGGGCCAAGAGGTCCTTATCTGCTGACAACTTCTGTTTCTATGTTAAAATAAATTAGGGACAGGCAAGTGGCGTAGCACAGCATAGCACAGGGCTAACCATGGCATGCTCCACACAGGTGACAGCGCATACCCGCTGAGGCCCTGGCAGTATCACCCAGGTCCATCCCACCCTGCAGTGCTGTCTGCCCCCAGTGTGCTGCTGTGGCATCCACCACCCCTGTCAAGGTTGCAATACCGGTGCATGGCCTGTGCTGTTCGGGTGGCTGCTTCTGTGGCGAACGATGCAAATGACGCTGTGGGCATCGGTAATGATATGCTAATGCACCCCACTGCGCCAAGCATTGGCTGATGAGCTCATTTGCATGTGGTGGCTGAATATAGAGGTATTGCGCCATGTGCAATGGTACTGCGCCGGAGTAAGTGGTGGCGCAATGGCCACGCATGCACAGTGCTCAGACCTGCAGTGCGCATGTGCACTGCACTGCCAAGGTGTCAATTGCACAGGCTGCACGACCAGCTTGATGTATCAGCACAGTGCAAGCTGCGCAGGGCCGGCAACGTGCACCTCACGCATGATGGTGTGTCCCCTATTGCTCACATGCACACTGTGGGTGGGCATGGGTCCTTGGGTCATTGCACTGGGCACCTGCCCTGACCCTCACTATAGGTGTTCAGCTGCCAGTATGGATACTGTCATGCCAGATGCTGGGCCAGCCCATGTGGCAGACCTCGCTTATGGTCCCAGGCATACTTGGGGTGGTGGTGGCCCTGAAGGGCATGCTGGCGGCGGAGGGGGTGAGGGATGGCATGCCAGGGTGGTCGGCCAGGGCTGTCACTAGGGTTGCCCCTGTGTCCCGTTACCCCTGTTGGGCCTTTCCCTATGGTCCCCCTCCATTGCACAGTCTCTGTCGCCTTCCCTCGCTGTCCCCACCCGTCCCCAGACCCTGCTGTTCCTGTACATGGTTGCTCCATACATATATCTTGTCTGGCATACCCGCCTGTGTCCGTGTCCACTTTGCAGGTGGCATGCGGCGCCATGCTGCAGTGGCCCAGTGTCTGTCAGTGTTGTGTGCATGTGGGTGGCACGTGCCATGCTTCTGTGGTTCCCTGATGTGTGCCATGGTCAGTCCCACTGTGGTGGTGTCCATCCCCAGGGTCGGCGGCTGTGCATTGGGGTGCCCATGGGGCGGCAGTCCGGAGTGTGTGGTGGGTGTGTGCATGGTGATGGCTCACGGCCATGGTCATTGATCAGTTCCTGTCTGCACACTGTGTTGGGGTCCTCTGCCTGGCGTTGTGCGGCTTGTTCCATGTGGTCCACCACACTGCCTGCCACCTGGCCACTGTGTGGGCTCCATGTGCCTGTGTGACATGTGTGTGCTTGGCTGCACGGTCCTGGGTGTGGCCTGCTCTGGTCTCAGGGAGGTGGGGCACGGTCAGCAGCCTGCCGGGGGGGGGCGCTCCCTTGGTGGCCCTCCATTGGCAATCCTGTCACCTGCTATCCATGCCACTGTTGTGTTCTGGGGTCCAATGTCAGAGTGCCTGTGTGTGCCCTGCTGTACCCTGTCCCTGGGTCTGTTCTTTGTGCCCTGCCCCCTCCCTGTTGCTCTGCTGCTTTGCAGCCGCAGGTGTGATGAACATCTCTGTGTGCGTCATGGCACACACCTTTCATTTCTTGTCATGGCACAAGCCCTGTTTAGCCATGGCACAACTCTGCCATATTCAGCCACGTTGCGCTGGCACAGTTTGGACTGCACAACCTCTGAATATGGCTCCAATAGCACTGTGACGCATCGGATTTGTGCTATGCCAGGCTTTGGTGCATTTCTGAATATCTGGGCCAATATGTTTTTTTTTTTCATTTTTTTGATAAGTGCAAATAACTTTAAAATGAAACATGACAGCAAGGAACTGTGAGCACGAAACTTATTCAGCACAAAAATATCTACAAAATGAGTGGTGTTTCATTTATAGATATCTTTTAGTTCTTTTTATAATTAGCAAAAAACTGCAGAAATCCCATATTTTTCACTTTTTGCAACAAACAAATGCAAATAACTTTATAATGAAAAACAGTAGCTTGGTAGTTTAAGCACAAAAGTTGATCAGGACAAAAATATCTACAAAATGAGTGGTGTTTCATTTATAGATACTTTTTTTCTTTTAAACTCTTTATTTAGCATTTTGACAGACATATAGAGAATCAGTGCATACATTTAATAAAGCAGAGGGTTTTAACACCTTATATAACACTGGCTGTGGGAATTATAGATACTGTGTAAATGGTTACTTTTACAGACTCTTTCAACCTTTCCTCTTTGTCTGATCAGGGCCCGGGTCTAAAGAAACATCTATGCTAGGAGAGGTATAATTAGTCAATTCATCCCAGATTTATAATATTTTGATATTTGAAATTTCCCCTCTATTATTGCTGTGAAGAAATTGTGGCTGGGCCAGTCGGGCCTCTCATGGCATATGATATATTTAACAATTCTGGTTCTCTCATCTAGGCCACACGTGTCCCCTTCTAGCCTACTCTAAGGTACAAGATCTGGTTGGTTTTGGGCTATATGGAGGAACCATGGGGTCCATCTGTTCATTGTGCTTGGGGTATTGTTCAGCAATTTAGCAGTCATATGTTCCATTTTGTAGATTTCATATATGGTGTTTTCCCAGTCTAACTTGGTGGGAATACTGGGCCTAAGCCAGAGTCAGGTTATGACTTTTTTAGCTGCCCCCAGTAGTATGTTAATTAGGTAAATTTGCTGAGGACGTCTAATCTGTTTTGGGTAATGTAGGAGGAGGAGGGCCAATTCTGGGGTTAAAGCTCCCAGGTTAGGGAATAGTTTTGCTATTTGTTTACCTACTTCTTCCCAAAAGGGAGAGAGGAGAGGGCAGAACCATGGGATATAAGAGTTTGTGGCCATCTCACATTCGCATTTCCTCCAACAGGAGGTGTCTCTGGTGGTGGAATATTTGTCCGTGATTTGAGAGGTGCGAAAGTAACAGATGGAAATTTTCCATGCAAACTCTTTCCAGGTGTATGATCTGGTAGTCTTGTGTTGCCTTCTCCAAATATGTAACCAATCTTCTGGGGTTAATTCGACCATTAATTCTGATTCCTATGCAAGCTGGGTAGCTTCCATGTCTGTCGTGGGGGTCCCTTGTAATATTCTGTAGAATTTAGAGATCAGGTGTGGGTATTGTGGAGGTGGGTGAAGAATGTACATAGTTCCAGAATTGGTCGGTCTGATACGTCAAGTCCTAGCTCGGTTCCTAAGTAGTGTCTAATCTGGAGGTAGCGGAAAAAGTCTTGTTACGGTAGTGAAAATTCTGTCTGTAACTGGTTAAAAGATTTCAAGACACCCCTATCATAAAACTGGTAAGTGTGTCTCAAACCTAGTTCGAGCCAACTACAGAAGTTTGTATCTGAGACAGCGGGAGTGAACTTTGGGTCTTTCACTGGGATACTCATCCAGTTAGCTAAGTATCTGTTTTCCGGGCGAGTAAGGAAATGTACTCAACTTTTCAGCATAGCTTTAATGAAGAATGCACTTCAGTCTGTTAGGCAGAAAACCTGTGGGTGAAATAGCAGTATATAGTTTAGAGGTATGTCCGATAACTGTCTTTCGGAATCCAACCATACTGGTTCCTGTGATCGGGTAGTAGCCATTTACAAGGTGGGTGAGCATTGTTGCTATTCAATATTTATATATGTTTGGTAATGCCAGTTCTCCTCTTCCCTTGGGCAGTTGTAACTTACCCAAGGCTATACAGGGTCTAGTTCCCATCCATAGGTAATTTCAAATTGCTGTGTCCCATTTATTCAGGTCATTTGGAGTGAGGGGGAAGGGGAATATTTTGCATGAGATTTTGGATGGGTATTCATTTGAATAGACTGCACCCTGGTTAATATTGAAAAAAGTAGAGGGCCCATATTTTAAGGTCAGCTTGAACTTGTGTAAACAGCGAGTTGTAATTTAAACTGTACAGGTTGGAGAGATTTGGAGGGATCATAATTCCTAAATATGTTATATGTGGTCTATGCCATTTATACTTGCATTTATCCATAAGGGTTTGGGAAGGGAGATACTGTGTTGTCAGCACTTCTGTTTTCTCCTGGTTAATTGTGTAACCCATTAGTCGAGCAATCTCTGGGGGAAGGTCAGACAAAGTCTGTAGAGACTCCTCCGGCCTTGTAACATATAGTAGGAGGTCATCTGCATAGTACGCTAATTTCTGTTGGTTTTCCTTTATTTTATAACCATACAAATGCTCGGTTTGCCTCAGGAGTTGAGCTATGGGTTCTACAATTGAGCAAATAGGTAGGGGATGAGGGACATCCCTGGAATTGCCCTATAAAGTAGAAAATGGGATGAATGTGAGCTGTTTACTTTCACTATTCCTCTGGAGAGGTATATATTCCCTTAATAGTACTGAAGAATTCATGAGGGAACTTGAATTTTGACAAGGTGACTTGCAGGAAACCCCATACCATGTCAAAGCTTTCTGCATCTAAGCTTAATTAATAATAAGGGGTGTTTTGGAGATTTGTCATGGTTCATGAGATATAGGGTACTTTTAATATTATCCGTAGTTTGCTGGGATTTAATAAATCCAGATTGATCGGGTGTATTATTGTTGGCAGAATGTCATCTAATCTATGTGCAAGTATACTGGTGAATATTTTATAGTCTTGATTAAGTACAGATATGGGACAATAGGAGTCATATAACTGTGGGGGTTTGGGGGTTTAGTATTGCTGAGATAGTGGCTTGTCTCCATGAGGTCAGGCATGTGGTAGTGCTGTGACTCTTTTGCATTGCTTTTAGGAGAGGAATTTTTATTAGTTTCCAGTTTCCTTTATAAAATTCTGCCCCATAACCATCCAGGCCTGGGCTCTTTCCATTTTTCAGATTTTTTATTGTGTTATATAGTTCTTGGGCTATAATGGAGGCTATTATTTTGTCCCTCTGGGAGGGGGGAATGAGTCGGGAAGTTTATCTGGGACAGCAAGGTGGACATATTTTGAGGATCTATTCTTTCAGGGTTTGAGTATAATGTCTGGTAATATTTTTTAAATGTATCTAAGATATGCTGGGTGGTGTAATGGTATTGGCCTGTTATCGGATCCTTAATTTTCGAGATGGTGATCTGTTGGGTCTGTCTATGTAGCCTGTATGCAAGTATTTTAAAGGCTTGTTAGCCTCCTTCCTAAAATCTCTGGCATAGCCACATTAGGGCTTGCTCAGTCCAGGCCATCAGAAGATGTATTTCTGACTGGGTTTGGATTAGGTGATCTGAGACAGTTGTGTCTCCTTGCATATGAGCCTCTTGGACAGACCTGAGTTGCTCCCGTAGGGCATTCAGATGTGATTCATATTGTTTCTTTTTGCAGGCCGCAAATAAGATGATGTGGCTCCGAAGGACCACCCTTTATAGTGTCCCCACAACAGTTGTGGAGAGACCTCAGGAGATCCATTGTCTTGGATTATTTCAGGGACTTTTTCCTCAAGGAGATCTTTAAACTCTTGGTCCTGCAGTAGCGAAGGATTGAACTGCCATATAGAATTTTTCCATTCTTGAGTAATTCTTAGTTCTAAAGTAATGTGTGCATGGTCGGAGATACATATATTCAGTGTGTCCGCTTTATGAATTCGGTCTTTATGTTCCCCGCTAATGCATAAATAATCAAGTCTTGAAGAATGCTGGTGAGCACACGAACAAAATGTAAACTTCTGTTGAACTGGATATCATTGACGCCAGGTATCTATTAAACCTATGTCTTTTAGCAGACGTCTAAGGTGTTTTTGAGCAGTTGTCTGTGGGGAGGGACAGCTGCTGAGGTATCTAGTGAGGGATTTAGTTGACAGTTAAAATCTCCTCTGACTATTAAAGTCCCTTTCTGATGCTTTAGTATAGCATCCATAAGACTCTGTACTGAGGTAGCATCAGTATTGGGTGGGATGTACAGGCTGCAAATTGTCAAGAGTGTGTTCTTGAATTGTGCCAACCACCAGAGCTAATCTTCCTTCTTGGTTTATATATTGATCTGTAATCTAAATGGTGAAGTTTTGGGTATTAAAATAGCAGTGCCCCGTTTTCTCCAATTTCGATATGCAGACTCCACTATCTAGCAGAAGCCAAATTTGAGCAATTTTAAATGTTCTATAGAGGTCATGTGTGTTTCCTGTAATAACAGGATGTCTGGCTTTTGTTTCTTCAGTGCCTGGATGGTTCTGTACCTTTTTATGGGCCCGGTAGCCCATTCACATTATGCGAGACAATTTTAAAAGGGATCACCATTGTTAATTTTGTCTAAGTAAATATAGTTCACAGACCCTTGGTTCCTATACAATAGATTACTGTCAGTGTATACCATAATGTAAAAATGCAGTGTAACCTTCCTGAAATTGCATGCTATTATTAAGTTGACTCTCTATGTCTGTTATAGGTTGATAAAAAGGGGTTAAGGTGGTAAACTGAATGAAGAGTACAGGCCAACTGGGTCCTAAACTATCTAATATAGAGAAAACCAAGTACTACTTGAAAGAGCTTCTTGTGCCTTACCATACGGTGCGACGGTTGCGTTCGGCCGACGAGGGGTTGCTAGAGATTCCGAGGGTGTCTCCAAAATCTTCTGGGGCCCATGCATTCATGCACATGGCCCCAACCCTTTGGAATTCTCTACCCCATCAGCTTCAGGAGTGCACGACTGTGGAGGGGTTTAAACAGGCATTGAAAACCTTTTTATGGAGTCTCGCTTATGATGGCTCCATATAACTCTGATTGCCTGTTATTTATTTTATCATTTTGTTTACCATTTTAATATGACTGTTTTTTATCTTTTTGTAAAGCGCCTTGATGGCCCGAAAGGCGCTTATGCGAAATAAAATTTATTATTATTATAATAGGTTTATCTGTGTAACTAGTGTGATTTCCAAGGTCAGAGCCATCGTCTGGGGTTCCAACCATGAACAGCAGTTCTAGCTGTATGCTTAGGGCTAGCCTCTCCACTGGAGGGGTCCCCTTGGGGAAACTTTTGCCCCTATAATGAGGTAGGTACAGGTGACCTAGGGAGGACAGTAAAAAAATATTTAAAATATAAACAAGCAGGATGTGGAAGGTGAATGTGGATGGGAAGGGAGAAAAAAGGTGCTTTCCCCTTCATCTTCTACGTGTTTTGATCTCCCCCGTCTCACCTATTATTTATGTGAGGAGGGGTGGAAAAGTACATGGAGAGATTGGAGACAGGCCGATGATGGACCAGTTTCAGGGCCTTGCCCCCCCCCCCAAAAAAAAAATGTTAAAGGAGAAGACTACTGTATATTTCTGATTTGGATATGTCTGATGTATTTATTATACATTACATCAGTTACTGTACATATGTCAATAAGAGATTAGTCATTTCTGCTGTTGCAACACATATCTAGAGTCTGAGGCTCTGACACAAGGTAGTAAAATGTCAAGCAAGCCTCCATTTACATGCAAATGGGTCACTTGTAATACAGCCCCTCCCATTCCCTGATGTCACTGCAGCAAGAGTGCAGAAGAACACATAAGGGTATCAATGCTGCCTATCCTGATTTTAGTTTAAGTCTGCAATGGCTTAAGTCAGTTCTGTCAGGCAATTCACACAGGGAGTAGTACTTGTAGCCTTAATACTTCATGTGTAGAGCAAATAATACATCTAATAGTATTTCATTCACAGGAAACAGAATCTGTTCTTTGTAGTGCTTATTTCTCTCTGTGAGACAGTTGCAACATATTGTGGAAAGCAGTAGAATCAATCAGATAATCAAGTAGTCAATCTAGCAGTCAATCTGTATTGAACCAGGTGAACACCCTTGAGAAGATTCATTTACAAGGTAGGCCTGAGCAGTTTCCCAAAGGATCACACAAGACTGAATTCCTCCTTTGCACAAATTATACACCCCCTTTCTGCAGCCTGAAAGTGAGAGAGCTAGATCACTTACTTTATAAAGTGTATTGTTTTACATTTCAAATGCTCCTTACATCTGGGTTTCTGACTGGAAATACCAAGACACAGAATGCATATGACATGGGAGGAATGAGCTAGGTAAATACAGAGCACTACAAACACTGAGACTGATTAGTTTCTTTACCTACAACAGCTGAAGTGTAGCATCTGATTAGTGAGGGACATCACACTTCAAATGCTGGCATTACAAAGGGGAAGGGCTGCCACAGCTTGTTTTCAGTACCTTCAAAGTGAAGTGTTGTAGCTCTTACATCACTGCTAATGATTTATAATGGGAATGGGGGCACTTTTAAAGTCATGGACCTGAGGGGCCATCACAGTTCCCAAGGAGGTTAGGGGAACTTGTTAAGGGTTAGAGAGTAAGGGACTTTAGTAGGATTTAAACCAGAGTTTCCTAGTTATTGTGCCTGTGCTTTAACCACTAGATTACCCTTCTTCCATATGCTGCAGCTGATGTTGTCCTGGTAACCTATTTCTTGTTATAGCTGAACTCTTTATTGCCTTACATCAGCCATCCAATCACTGACTGCCTAGTTACAAAGGCAAAGAGGCATTTTTGCAAGTTTGTGTCTCACTGCTGGTGCCAATCAAAACAGAGAATGCTAACACACACAGAACATAATACAACAGCTATATAATACCACTTAAGACTCTTGTTGTACTCAGAGTCAATTATTAGGTAAACTGTTTTTGCTAACAGAAACATTAACACAACACATACAGACGATTCCTTAGATGCATACTGTATCATGTCAAATCAGTGCTGCATCACACTCATATGGTCCTAATTCCTATTAGACCTGCACTTCAGGATGTGCACAACACTTAAAGGGTTCCCCCATTACTCAAGTGGGGAACCAAACATTGTGTGTTCTGTTTACTGGTGGAACATCATTTAGTGCAGCACCATTATCTGTTGCTCTGTTGACATCATCCTTCAGCAGCATCAATGGTAAAATGGAGGACAAACACATTGATAACTTCTGGGGGCTGTATATTTTTATTTATAATTTAGATTTGGACAGCAATAGGACTGCTGGCAACTGAAAGAGGCACACAACAGTTACACATAAGGAGTTGGGGAAAATATGGGTGTGAAACTATGGGAGACTTCCCCTTTAATATGACCCTCTATATTCAATCGGTCCCCAAATGTCATAATCTTCTTCCTTTGTTAAATTATTTATAAAGAAGTACAGTCATGTTGGGGCCGGAAGCCTCTTCTTAAGTAAGCTCTTATATCAGTACAGCAACTGGAAACGTCAGTTGTATTGCAGACATCTTCCCCTGAATTTTAGCAACAGGCAGCGGACCCCAGCGGACCCTCAGACTTTCCCCCCTCCGCCCCCGAGATGAGAGAAGAAGGGAGGAGGACAGCAGTGGTCTCAGCATATTGCCCAGTATGAAGGAGTTTCAATCCATCTCACCATTTGGACCTCTCACTAGGCCCCAGGGCACCATCAGGTACCCTGCCCTCCGGGGGGTGACTCCCGGGAAGGAGGCGAAGGCCACATGGCAAAGCATTATGCCCAAGGATCTCAAAGGAGCACCAAAGGGATCCCTCCCAGACCCAGCTCACCCCTTCCTCTTGTATTCCAAACCTCTAGTGGAGCAATAGGCAGCAGAAATGGATCTCCCGATTAGAGGAGTAGATATTTTGTAGAAACAATCCCTGTAGGGTCTGTAAAGCAGCATCAGGAATGCCCCTCCTCTGATTATTATGCTTATAGAACTCGTACCCGGACGACCAGTTTACTAGCCACCTGGGCATCTCCATCCATTGCAACATCTGTGAAGGGGGGGCCCTGAGCCATTCTTGCCGACCCTGGTGGGCATCAAATGGGAGAAGTGAATAACTTCCACTCGTGTCCCTACTGAATCTTTCCTGCTGCTCCTGAGGTCTATTCTGCTCTCATTTTGTTAGAGGAGCTGCTTGTCTGGGTAGGATCCCCAGGGCCCCCCCCCCACACCTCCAGGCAACCTCATTTACCATTAAAGTTTTATTAAATTTGCAATACATAGGCCCCAAAGACAAGGGCCTCCTCCTGAGGAATTGGGTCTCACAGCATCAGGCTGGCAGCCACCCATCCCCCACGAGGGGAGCAGGCCGGGTTGACCCAAAACCACTAGGTAAAGCCGCCTACCTGATCCCATCTGTGGGTGTTATTCTATCCTTAAGATTCCTGACACACGAACTGGGCCAAGAGTTGCTTGATCACCTCTAATGTTGTATGCTGGCTCTGCTGTACTAATGTTATCTGCTGTGGGACTCTAGATGCCTGACCCCTCCTGGTTCCGGCTGTGTGCAATGGTGAGGAAAATCCTCTTAATTTCAAGTCCTGCTGGGCTTCAGCAGCTGATTCATGTTTTTTGTCCATCGGGGTATTGGACTACAAGCTTACTTGGGTATGGCGTGTGAAATTTTAACTGGTGCTGTCTGAGTACAGGGAAGAGTGGGATATACACTCTTCTCCTCTGCATTGTAACAGGTGCATAGTTGTTGTCTATGAAGATCCTGGAGGGCCCATAGAAGACGTTCCCCTGTGCCCAGGCTTTTTTGAGTATTAATTCTTTAGTTTGAAATTTTAAAAAGCGGATGATAATTGAGCATGGCCTGGCAGTTGGTTGTGTGGATTTTGGGCCGAGTGCTCGGTGGGCACGCTCAATCTCCAAATTCAGGTCTGGCTCAAGTGTCAGGGCTATAAAGAGTACATTTTCTATGAATCCCCTGATGTCTGTGCCCTCACTATTTTCAGGGATTCCATAGATCCGTATATTTTGGCGGCGTTGTCAGTTTTTGGCGTCTTCTTGCCTCTCAACTGTCAGGCAGCAGAGCTGGGTGATTTGAGCCATGGTTTCCCGTAACCGCTGTACTGTGTCTGCTTGCTCTGGGGATGTTTGCTCTAATTTGGCAACCCTGCAGTGGGTGTCTGCAAGCTCCTGCTGTACTTTTTCCTGGGCCTGCTTGAAGTTTAGGAACTCTGATTTAAAATCACGGAGTTCCGTTAAGATTTGGTCAATTTTTTGTTCCATTTTGGTGTTTTTCCTCTTGGCTTTAGATCTGGAGGTTCTAGCAGTGGATCCGGTGGGTGTCTGCGAGGAGCTAATGTAGGCCTCTGAATCTGTGCGGTCGAACTCGATACGGTCTGAATCTTGAGCTACAATTTGAAATGAATTACCCACTCCTCTTGGTTTTCTGGTAGCCAAGCAGGGTTGTTCAACTTTTAAGTTGGGTTTTGTTCGGTTGGATACGCTCTTTATCAATGGTAGGATGCGACTAAGAGCGGAGCTCATAAACTAAGCTGCCATCTTAGTGGGAGCTGCGCCGGAAGTCTATAGATACTTTTAAGATTTTTTATAATCAGCAAAATGGCAAGAAATTCAGATTTTTTTCACTTTTTTTTTAGAGGTATGGCATAAATGGAATACACTACTCCTCTACTCCACATATTGTCAGTGTTTATTATTCTCATGCCGATTCACCCGATGACATCACTCATGGCTTCACCACTGGTGATGTTATCGGGTCAATAGGCACTTGAACAAAAAAATGTCAACATGATTTCCGGGGGCGTATCCCATATATACCAGTAGAAAAATTACTCACCTGTAGTAATGTTTTTCCAAGATATCCTCAGTAGGTTTAACAACAGCATCATCAGTCCCCTGGATTGAGCTTGCCCAAGAGCTTTAAAGAATTTCATGAATATTAAGGAACACAGAATGAAATTCCAAAACTCTGCTGAGTGGTCATACTCACCTCTGCCCTGTAACAGCAGATTTACTTCTCAAGTTGAGGTGAGCAGTGACCTCTAAATCTAGCTAAATGACTAATAAGAAATACCCATAAGGGGTAAAAGTAATTCTCAAGCAATCAAAAGAAACCGATTCTTGTGTGAATCTTTTTCCAGGTTCTGGAAGGGGAAGAAGGGATGGGATTGTTAAACGTAGTGAGGGATCCCTTGGAAGAAACATTACTATGGGTGAGTAATTTTTTTCCTCAAACCTCAGGAATCCCTCACTAGTTGTTTAGCAACTGCAGACCCCGTAGCAGTACCTCGGGAGGCTGGATACAGAACCTATTTAGGAAAAAGGTTCTGCAAGACAGCACTGCCAAAACTGGCATCTTTTCTAGACTGAATGTCCAAACAGTAGTGCTTTGTAAAGGTGTATAATGTCTTCCAGGTAGCTGCTTTACATAGCTCATGAATGGAGATACAACTGGATGCTGCCACAGAGGCAGATGCACCTCTCATAGAATGAGGCCTCAGCCCTTCTGGTGGAAGCTTGCCAGCTTTGCCATAACAGAACTGAATAAAGGTTACTATCCAATGAGAAATGGTTTTCCTGGATGCTAGTTTACCTTGACCTGCCTCACTGTAGGTGACAAATAACCGAATTTGTGGAGCCAGCATTCATTGTGGTCCAAGTAGCACTCCAGGGCTCTCTTAACATCCAGGCTATGGAGCTTCAGCTCCCCTGGAGGGCAGTGCTCTGTAAAAAACACAGGAAGAGTGATCGATTGGTTCAGGTGAAATTTAGACACAACTTTGGGGAGGAATTTCCTATTAGTCCTCAGTTCTACCTTGTCCCTTTGGAATATGATGTAGTTGGGATCTGTACAAACGGCTTGGCGTTCACTTACCCTTTTAGCCGAGGTAAGTGCCACCAAGAAAACTGTTTTCCAGGTGACATATTTCAGAGCAGCAGTTGCCATAGGCTCGAATGGAGCCTCCATCAACTGTGCAATGCATAGATTCAGGTTCCAGGGAGGGACTGGATCCCTAAATGGAGGGTTCAGATGAACTAGTTTTTTAAGGAGCCTCTTAAAAATAGCCTCTGAGGCTAGGGATCTATCCTTGCCAGCTGAGACATATGCGAACACTGCTGCCAAATGCATCTTCAGGGCTGAGGGCTGGAGGCTCAGGGACTGCAGGTGAGTCAAATAGCCCAAAACAGTGGACAAGCTCACTCGAAGGGGGCTGAGCTGCCTGGAAAAAAAAACAGGGAAAATCTTTTTCCACTTGGAAGCATAGGTTTTCCTAGAGCTGGCTTCCTGGAAACCTTAAGCACATGTAAGACCTCTTCTGAGAGGTTTAGTCCAGAGAACTCTAGCTCTTCAAGTACCACACTTTGAAGCACAGGTTCTTGGTTCTGGGAATATTATCCTGCCATGTATCAGAATCAGCAGATTATGACTCTGGGGAAGGAGGACTGGAAGTCTGGAGGAGAGGGACAGGAGCAAGGAGTACCACACCTGCCTGGCCCAGTATGGTGTGATCAGAATCAATGTTGCCGGCTCCCTCCTGAGTTTCAGTAGCACTCTCAGTACAACTGGAAAAGGAGGGAATATATAAGCAAATTTCCCTGTCCATGAGAGGACTAGTGCATCCTCTGGGACTGTTCCCACTGAGGGAGGCCTGCAACAAAAGTTGGGGAGCTAGCAGTTTTCCCAGGATGGGAACAGGTCCACCTCTGGTGTGCCCAACCTTCTGAACACTGCAGAGAGTACCTGCTTGTTCAAAGCCCATTCGTGATTTCCTTTACTAATTCTGCTTAGAGAGTCTGCCAGGACATTGTTCTTGCCTGGCAGATGGACTACAGATAACTGTACTTGCAGAGAATAAGCCAGACTACAGATCTTCATTGCTTCTGTGCATAGTTTGGAAGATCTTGTTCCTCCCTGTTTGCTGATGCAGTACATACTGGTGGTATTGTCTGTCCTTATCTGGACTGACTGTCCTCTGATATGAGAGGAAAAGGCTTTCACTGTCAAGTACATAGCCCAGAGTTCCAGGAGGTTCATTGCTCCTGAGACTCCAGTGGGGTCCATACCCTGCTTACAGCGAGATCCTCTAGATGGCCTTTCCACCCCAGAAGGGAGGCATCCGTAGTGAGTATCACTGTGGGTGACTGTTGGATGAAAAGAAGCTCCTTCCTGAAGGCTTTCTTCCTCCCACCACTCCGGTGCCCTTAATAGATGCACTGATAGGGGCACTTACTTTGACAAAGGGCCCCACCTTTGAGACCAGTGGGCCCCCAGGTAGTACTGAACATCTCTTATCTGAAATCTGGCACCTGGCACCACTGCTGTGGAAGAGGCCATCTATCCCAGTAACTGCAGGAAGTCCCTGGCAGCAGGTCTTAGCTGCCCTGTTTTGAAGGACTTTGCAGTTCTATCAGACTGGCCACCCTTTCCCAAGGGAGGAATGCCTTTCCCTGAACAGTATCTAGTTCTGCTCCTATAAAGTCCAACACCTGTACTGGGTCTAGTTGAGACTTTTGGAGGTTTACCACGAAACTCAATTCCTCCAACGTACACTGGGTGAGAGAGAGACAGGTCTTAGTCTTTTGGTTTTAGGTAGGGAAAGACCAATACCATTGCCTTCTCAAATGTGCCACCACTACCACTAGGCACTTTATGAAAATTGAGAGCTGATAAAAGTCCGAAAAGAAGAGCTGTGAACAGGTAGTGGCCATCCCCCATTCTGAACCTGAGGTATTTTCTGTGAGAGGGTCTTACTAGAATGCGTAAGTAGGCTAATTCATAAGGAACACCCTTAAGATACTATTTTTTTGTTGTTTAAGAAGTAAAGTGGCTCCCGAAAAGGGAAGCTGCACTTCAATGGACCACCTCTGGTTCCCCAGCACTGAAAGAGAAAGGGAACAAGAGACAAAATAAAATTAAACAGTAAAACCTTAACTAAAATAATTAAGACAGCTCAAGAAAACTAAAAAGTAAAACAACCAGCAGGAGTAACTTTGGGGTGATGCTTCTTCTCAGGCGGAGAAATAAATCTGCCATTACAGGGCAGAGGTGAGTGCGACCACACAGCGGAGTTCAGGAATTCCATTCTACCTTCCTTACTTTCCATGAAATTCTTAAAGCTAGAAGGCAAGCTCAGTCCAGGGGACTGATGATGCAGTCGTTAAACAATTAGTGAGGGATTCCTAGGGTTTGAATGTAATATTGCAAAAAAACCAACAACTTCACTGCATCTATTACAGATGCAGCTCAAAGCGTCAAAAGTAGGGAAATCCAAAACTAGGATCCAAAGTCCCTGAATCCTTGGCAAATCGGCGTGGTGGTGTTCCTCAGTGTTTGAATGATCATGCAAAGAAGTGTCAGCGTTACTCCAATAATGACACTCTCTATGCAAGCATTATTGTGTCATTTGCTTGGTCTGACAACGCAGTATCAGTATTAGGGTAATACCAACACTGTATCGCATGACCATTAAAATACTGAAGAACGCCACACCACTGATTCACCTAAATACCAGGGACACCACCTAATTTTTAATTTTCCTACTTCTGACACTTTGTGCTTCAACCCTAAATGCATTAACAGTTGTTTTGCAATTCATTTCTTTACTTTTTTGAAAACTACACATAATTGACATCTTTAGCCTTCACCTTTCTCAAACCCTATGATAAACACTGCACAGCGATGCTCACAGCACCAAATCTGTAGTGCGCTTTGTAAGTCCTACTCACAAAGCAGAATATAGTGACACTTTCTGTGCCAGACCAGTAGATTGCCTTTTGACATGCACTATGAGCCACTCATGAAGCAGCTGCATTGTGACGTGCACTGCACCAGACCTGCACCTTGTTTAATAGCTGGTCCTGCAGGCCACTCAGAGAGCAGCTCAATATGCAACAGACTTCAGTTGCACAATCACAGACATGGCCCTGCATAGACATGCAGATGTTCATCGATTTTGCCACAAAAGTGAGGCCGTATCTCATGAAAGTGTTTTTTCCCAGTCAACATCTTCATAAGCAAAGACAGCAGGGCCTGTTTTCTTGACACACTGTGCAAAATTTCATTAATATTTTTTAAATTACATCGGTCCAGTAGGGGTATGGCTGAGAAGCTGGGTGTTTTATCTCTTGCCATGCCAGTGGCCCAGGTTCAGGAATGGACCGGGGTCACTCGGAGGCTAGCTGTGGAGGACTGAGCATCCGTAGAACAGCTCTCCTCGCTCGGGGAGGGGGGACTGCATGTCCTGCAGCTTGCCTGCCACCTAAATGAATGTAGGTGGCAGCGCCATGAGACAGCATGGGAAGGGACCTCACAACTGGACACCAAGGGTGTCTCCGTGGATTACACACATGCGTCACTGCCTCTAACAGGCCCCGCACTGATGACTGGGTACCGCCAATCCAGGGTCCTGTAGCAAGACCACTGGAGAGGATAAGTCCCAGCTGCCCCAGCCTGGCCCATCTCCTGAGGAGATAATCCAAGTCCAGCCCTACACTTGGATTGCCTGCACAGCACTGTAACACGCTGCCTCTGGGACACTGGGTCAGTTAAAAGTATTTGCAAAGTATTTGTTTTTCTAACAAAAAAGCACTTGAAGAATCAAGCGCACACCCTACAATGTGAGCCACACAAGTTTCAGACTTAACTTCCTATAGATTTTTTTGTTTTTGATGCACACTGTCTGTTCTTCCTCCTCTTTTATGATCATCAAGACTCAAGAAAAGTGTGTTTGTGAGTCACAAATGCAAGTTCATGACTCACGAAAGCAGGTTTTATGACTCACGAAAACAGGGCCTGTTTTCGTGAGACACTGTCTGGATTCATCAATTTTTTTTTTGGGGGGGGGACTTTATTTTCTCACCATGCTGCAGGTGTGGATTTACCCCATCTGAATCATCCATACCCCCTCCATCCAGTATCCCCCAACAGCTACCCAGGGCAAAGGCCCTATAGTGGGGCTCCCGAAGCCGAAGGAGAGACTGAGATCCACAATTAATCGGCCCCGGTCATAGGCTGCAACATCATCTGGTAGAGGAGAGAAGGCCATCACAGTGTTGCTGCTGCACAGACTTTTCCTTATGTTGGTTTCCCCTTGAGATGTGGACGTTCAATGATGTCATCACATGGGCAAGTGTGTTTCCATGCATACTGTGCAGACATCTGCCACGACCTTAAGCTCTGCTACACAGTACCTGGCTTGATGTACATGCATCTGCCGCTGGGTGTCACCCAAATGCTGGGCACCACTGACCCTCCCCCCAGAGGTGGAGAGCTGTCCGTGGGACACTCATCCAACCTGCCTCTCGCCAGCCCTCAGTGGTACGGGCTTGCTGCCAAACCCGGCTCACCAGCGTTGCAAGCAGTAACTACTACTGCACCAGTAGGCCAGCCCCCAATTTTATCAATATTTTAAAAGGTTTTTTTCTTTTTTAAACAAAACAACCATTTGCAGAATTCACCTAACACCCTACAGTATGGAACATATGAACTTAACTCCCATCTTATTTTCTTATTTTTCATGTTCAAAGAGATCTCTTCGTTTCCACACTTTAGCGACTATTAAGGCTCATAACAAGGAAAAGTCTTATGTCATGAAAGTGGGTTCTTATTCTCAAAACATACACCGATGTAACACATGGATGAAGGTGATGAATGATCTCTTCCTGACAACAGATCAGGAGGAATACTCCACGAGCATTCTTCTCAATCTTTCATTGGCAATCAACACTAGGGACCATGGGGTTCCCACTAATCACTCAAGGACTTATGGAAGACTCCCTGGTACAGTGTTGAGAGGGACTTACTCCTCAATGGCCAGGAGGAAGCAGCATGTAGCACCTGAGAAAGTTTTTTTCTGGGGGTGAGAGCTACTGTTTCCTCTGGTGTTTCAGTTTGAGTCTCTCCCTTATGTTGTTCAAAGTATACAGGTTATCCTTGGGAGAGATTATGAGATGGTATAGTCTAGAGTTTCCACTGCAAGGCAGGTGCTATTCAGCTGCACGGTTACACCTCTCCTTCTCACTGAGCCAGGATGACTCAATAGCTGTGATCAATGTTTATTTGAACTACGTGACTGGATATCTGCCAGCTGGCTCAGCCTTAATCATGGCACAACGGAGTTGCTACTCATAGAAACAGGATTCTAGAGGTTGTCATTTAAGAGGAATGATACAATCTTGCCCTCTTTTAGAGGTAACATACTCAGAGCAGACAAAAGGACTCAAAACTTGGGGTCACAGTGGACAGCAGACTTTTGTTCGAATTGCATGTGGCAGCAGTGGAATGTTCCATTTGGGAAATATTGCATGGCTGAAGCCCAAGCTCCAATATGAGGACCTGGTGACTGTGGTGCATGCCTCTGTAGCTTCCCGATTCAACTACCATAAAACTCTATATCTAGGGCTTTCTAGAGGTTTGATGCATCATCTCCAGCTACTGGAGAATGTTGTGGCCAGGTTGATATCTATTGGCTGGTCAGCCTCACCTCAGTAGTGGGGAGGATCATGGAGGCACTGCTTAAAGAAAGAATAGTGGGACATCTAGAAGTCATCAGTGCCCAGGACCCTAGGCAGCGTGGTTTCACAGAAAGTAGGTCATGTCAGATGAATCTGACAGATTTGACTGGGTGATGAAGGAAGTAAATTGGAGGTGGGTGGGTGGACGTCGTCAACCTCGATTTCAGCAAAGCCTTCGACACTGTCCCACATAAGAGGCTGGTTAACAAGATGGGTAGTCTGGGCATGGGAGACAAGGTAGTAAACTGGGTTAGGAACTGGCTAATGGACAGGAGGCATAATGTGGTGGTAAATGGGATACAATCTGGGGAAAGGGGGGTGACCAGTGGGGTACCTCAGGGACCAGTCCTTGGGCCAGTCCTGTTCAATGTCTTCAACAGTGACATTGCAGAGGAGCTGGAAGAAAAGGTCTGTCTGTTTGCAGATGACACCAAGATCTGTAACAGGGTGGATACTCCAAAAGGGGTGGAGAAAATGAGGAAGAACTTGGGGAAGCTTGAGAAATGATCTGAGGAGTGGCAACTGAGGTTTAATTCAAAGTGCAAAATTATGCACTTGGGGCATAGCCACCCTGGAGACAGCTACAGGATTGGGGGGGTTGCTGACAGTCACCAAGGAGGAAAGGGACCTCGGGGTTATTTAAGATGACCTGAAAATGTCAAAGCAGAGTACAAGGGCAGTAGGGAAGGCCAGTGGCATGCTGGGATGCATAAGCAGAAGTTTCATCAGCAGAAGACGGGCGGTAGTGATGCCGTTATATAAAACTCTGGTCAGGCCTCACATGGAGTACTGTGTGCAGTTCTGGAGGCTAGAGACAGTCTAGAAAAGGGTGACTAAGATGGTACAGAGCTTGCACCAGAAAACATACGAGGAGAGATTAAGAGACCTCAATATGTACTCTCTGGAGGAGAGGAGGGACATGATATAAACATTCAAGTACCTCAAATGCATAAACAAGGTGGGGGGGGGGGAGACATTTTCCAGTACAGGAGGAGCACACGAACAAGGGGGCATGACATGAAATTAGAAGGTGGCAGGTTAAGAGGGAATTTAAGGAAGTTTTTCTTCACAGAGAGGGTAGTGGACACATGGAATGGTCTGCTACAAGAGGGGGTGGGAGCAAGCACTGTGGTTGGATTTAAACATGTATGGGTCAGGCATAGGGGAACCACAGAGGTAAAGCAGAGGGAGGATCAGAAGCCATAATCAAGCACAGGGCTTACAGGCAGACTGGATGGGCCTAGCGGTCCCAATCTGCCGACAATTTCTATGTTTCTGTATCCAGGTTGAAGCACTTTCCATCATAACACGCCTTATGCTGCGGAATCTGTACTAGCTTCCAGTTATACCTTCAAGATTTGCCTGATGGGTCTTCAAGACCCTGCACGATCTCAGTCCTGGCTACATTAAATACCTCTCTTTTGCCCATCTACTCCATGTCACCCCCTCCGCTCTACCACGAGAGCTTACTGGAGGTTCCATGTGCCACTTCAAATCTTCAAGCAGCTCCTCGGTGGAGGGTTTTAAGAAAGCCTTAAAGACATAACTGTTTACCCTGGCTTTTAGTTACTGGTTGTTAAGGTTATGTAGTGGTTTTACTTCTTCTGACTTTTTTGCTATATACTGGTGGTTTGTATTTATATTTACATTATTTTGTTGACTGTACTTTTATGAAAAGTGCCCAGAACCACTGGAAGGGGGCCCCATAAAAATAATATTACATTACACAAAGCCATAACAAGTCTTGAAAAATTGTGTATGCCTGAAAAACTGCATTTTATTTTCTTGTTTAAAAACAACTCTCCAAGTCACCTATCAAAGAATCTTCTTTGACCAAAGCTATAATGAAGGTATGAACTTGTCATTCTTTTGCTATCAGTGAGCACAAAAAAAAAAAAAAAGATCTTAAAATCATATTTTTAGCCATCTAGTACTTTTAAACTGCTGACCCAACCATTACCAAATGTACAAGATCAGGAGATACTGGCACCAGCTACGCGCATGCCACATTTTTAGGTTATTCCATCCAGGGATAGCTGCATTATTAAGATGCAAAAATAGGGTTTAACATAGAATTGCTTACTCAACCCCAATAATAGTGGCCCAGTGATGCTGAGGGTTGAGGCATTCGCCTTACCTCACGCCACGCCAGTGACCCAGGTTCGGAAACAAGCCTGGGGAGCCGGGGGTCGGACAGGGAGGCGAGGACTGAGCATCCACCAGACTGCTCTCCTCTCCTGGGAGGGAGGGGGGACTCAGTTCACCTATGCTAGTGGTGCCCAGTGGAGAATGGGTGCACTGCAGTTGGGAACTCTTGTGTTGGGCTGGTGTCAGCCATCATCCTGTGGGCGTCTGTGCTGCATGCTGGACATTGCACGTCTGTGCTGGGGGGAGGTTTACCAGAAACAAGGAAAAGTCCTAGCACCCGGAAAGGCGATGGTGGGTCCACGGGACAGCTCCCATGCACAACACCTGGTCTGCCTCACCCAGGCCTCTGGATCTCCTCCCACATTGCGGCAGCCCATCTGGATCATAGATAGAGTGCCAGGAGTATCGCAGTCCCATCCCGGGGGTGAACAGAGCTGGGGGCTGGGAGGCCAGGGATGTGGAGGGGAGCAATCCCAGGATGGAGGCTTGGTCCAGGGAGACCTCAGGCAGGTGGGAAGACAGCCAATCCAAGTTGACGACACCAGAGAGAGTCCTGAGGTGCCAGATAGGAGCAGGTAAAAAGAGTTGAAAAAAATAATAGTGGTGCTAGTAGCTACAATGCCATTACAACATATTTATGTATGTATAAGTTAGCAAGGTGCTGTATACAAGGAATTATTACTGTCGAGGGACCTAACGAGCTCATAAAGCCATGAGCTTGAAGAGTGACCGTTATCAGCTTGATAGGCCCCAAGATGCTAATATATACAAGTGTACAGGACTTAACTATCTGATGTTTTATATATTACATAAGGGTGGACACAAAATATATTCTGTAGAAGTGTTATTATAGTTGTATTGTAGTAAGGTGGTTGATAGACATGATAACAGTGTTGCAATAAAGTGGTTGTTACACATTATTAGTGTGATTATGCATATATGTTGTATCTATACTTGCAATAGCTTGTGAATAAGTTGTATTACATTGTAATAAGCTGGTGTAGTTTAATTAGCAGTGTATATAGTAGTTAATTACTATCAGATATGGATAAATATATGATGCTTCTTCCTATGGGAAAAGTCCCATCCATGTAATTTATACAAACACACGCCTTTCCCCAATAGAAAAACTCATACAAAAGTTTTAAAAATCAAGTCAACCTAATTCAGTATATGAAACAAACAACTGTCTACTCATGAAATAAGAACCCCCTCAGGGGCCAAAGAGCTGATAGAGCCACTAAGCCACGTATGAGCTCTTCAGCCTTTCTTTTGTTATTTCCATGTACGAAACACTTTTCTATATTTTATTCAATACATGTAGATAGACGGAGGTCTACTTCTACATGCGAACATAGCTAAACTATAAATCTGTATAATAAATGTGTCATTACAGGTAGAAGACAGTTTTTGGATTACAGGCAACATTCTTAATGAAGTGGAGAAGCTTTTTGTCAAAAATCTCAGCTCTGCAGCATGGGACCAGAACACCACTGAGATGTTTCGAAACCTGCTGCGTCGACAGACACAGGAGCTTAACAAATGTGTAAGTAATCACCCACTCCTCATCCCCCAAAAAGTATTATTACTAAACAGCTTTCTGAAGCAGACTGGGTATGTGACTCACTCATTTAATTTCTTTTTGTAGAGGGAAGAAGAAAAAAAGACATCGCCTACACACACACGTCTCATCCGAAAACTGAAGAAGTACTTCATAAGACTGGAAACAGTTTTAAGGCATAAGGTGGGAAATGCATCTTTTAATTCACACATTTCTTTTTGTAGACCTACTGTTTGTTTTGATAGCAGTGGTGGTGGTGGGAAGAGACCTAAAAAGCATTGAAAACAATCTTCTAAAACTAATATGTATAGAGGATATGATAAGGCCTGGCTTCATATTTATCTTCACAAGTGGCCAATGATAGCATGAGATCTCATGAGGGGCAAAGCCATGAGCACGCTATCTTGACGTAATTGGCCTTGAGTGAAGATAAATATGCTATCTTCAGTCAGGCCATGTCCTGTTCTGTTTATACAACACGTTTGGGTGGTATTCAGACAAAACGGTAAAAGAAATGAAAATAGTACAAAACGTAAATTGTGCCCCTCTGTTCAACAGATCTGCATTAGAGGAAATGAAGAACACAAAGCTTACAGTCAATGGCAACCAAACGATATCAGGGGTCTAGCTCACATGTGAAGATACATTTCTGAGCATGCTTCTCAAGTGAGCAACTTTATATATCTTTGTACGTTGGATCAAGATATCATCTTTTATCGTATTTATTAATTTACGAGATTTACCAGGAAGGCATACTGAGCAACATGCTCGATTCCAGATGCAACCTGGTGATCTTGCTATTTATCAGCACACACGCATTGTATAAATACAAATTAAATGTTCTTGAAGGGAACATAAACCTTTTTTTCATAGTAATTGGTAATTTAGTCATATTTGGAGTCTGGTATTAACCCTAGTATACTATTATATGAGCTTGCTTTGAAATAGTCCAATGTTTCCCTGATGCAGGATCCCTTGTTAATGCTATACCTTTCCACCCATATTCATTTTTCTATCACTTATGAGTTCTGGGAACCAGTGACACTACATGAGCAGAAGCCAACATTGAAACCTACCATGAAACACAAAGAAAAAATGTGCGCAATGATTGGGAGTTGGTGCCTGGTGGCGCTGCCCAGCCCAAGCAAAGTCACTGCCAGAAAACCCACACTTAGGAGACAGAAATAATAATTGCCATAAGAAAAGGTTTAATAATGAAAATATAACTGCAGCCACAATCCAAACATTACTAAACTATTACCCATCATCGTCAAATATCCTCTCTGGATCTTCATCAGGGTGCGGCGCTATGGTACTGATGACCCTGCTTTTAAACCCCCAAATGAAAGGCACAGCAGCCATTATGTTTATTTATATATATATATATATATATATACACACACACACACATATATATATATATATATATATATATATATATATATGTGTGTATATATATATAGATATAAATACTTAGCAAATGCAGGGTCAGAACATACCAAGTGAAAAGCTGCAAACAAAAAGACGGGTTGTAAGCAGAAAAATAAACAATTTCATATATTCGGTGTTAATGTAAAAATCAGAAAGCTCCAAATTCTAGTACATCATGCAATATTATAATAATCTATAAAATAAAATTTGTCTGTTACCTCTAACTTGAGCCTGAGATGAATGTTGGGACAGATTATTAGAGTGATAACATAGTTACAGCCAAATGGACATGCTAGGCTTGTCTTTGCTGATTTTTTTGCACTTGAGAAACTCTGCAGCTTTCCTTGTAGTTTTACTACTTCTATAAAATCCACAATGCGAGATTAATAGTAATTAAAATGATGAAATCCAGTTTAAAACTTTGTAATTTCTCAGGGTTCTGATTCTGCTTCGCTCTCGAGGTCTAACAGAATCAGAACCGCTTGGTGGCAGCACAGGCTGGTTGTGCACAGTTGCCCAGCCAGTATTTCCGATATATTCCATACATTTTCAGTAGTTCTCTAGTAACCAGTCTTTCTTATGGAGGGCATCTGTATGAAAACAGGGCCACTGTCCTATACAGTTCAGCTACGCGTGTTGCAGGGTCCTCACTAGATAGCACAATCTCATCTGTAACATTGTGACCACCTGTTGCTGGGGAATCTACAGTGATGTCACAAGTAAGTCATTAGATGTGAGGTGGGGACAAGCAGCTTCAGCAGATCAATGCTGAGGCACAAAGATGCTGTTTTCATACAAATGTCTTTAATGGGGATGGGGGAACACAGAAACAAATATGAAATCTTTTGCTGCAGGCCCTTGCTTTACACAACCTTGAGCTAAATTCCAAGAGGTCTGAGGCCCTTCCACCCCAGCGCACATCAAACTGCACTTGTGTGCGAAAGAGGGATGTACAGAAGCATGATGACCCCACTACACCAGGTGCAGAACTGTAATGCCATACTTTCACTAAGAACAGTTAAGTGGCAGCGGGGGAGGCACAATGCTGCATCCAGTCCCCAGAGACACTGACGGCAGAGAAAGATATGGGATTGGAGCTTGGGGGTACCAAAGGACAGGAAGCTGGTCAAGAAGAAGGGACTTAGGGATGGGGGAAAAATTGGCAATTTGGACAGAGAACTGGCTGAGAGAAAGAACACAAAGGACAGTACTTAATGGGGTGTTTTCAAAGGTAATGGAAGTAACAAGTGCAGTACCTTGGGGGTCATTTCTAGGCCCGGTCCTTTTCAACGCATTCATTTGTGACATAGAAGAAAGCATCAAGGGCAAGACCTGCCTCTTTGCAGATGACGTAACAATCTGCACAAGGGTGGACATGGAGGAAGGGATAACGGAACTCTGGGAGGATCTGGGCAGGTTGGAGAGCTTGCCAAAGATATGGCAGCTGGGCTTCAACACAAAAAAATGCGATGCACATTGAGAAGAGGATCCCAAGAGTGCAATATGAAACGGGGGGAGTGGTGCTGGAATGGGACTTAGGGGTCATGATATCAAAGAGCTTGAAAACTACAGCACATAGTAACAGAGCTGTGGGCAAGGCAAACAGGATGCTGGGTTGGTTGGAGGGGGGGGAGATATGCAACAGAACTCAGGAGAAGATCCTCCCCCTGTACAGGTCACTGGTGTGACTACATCTGGAATACTGTGCAAGATACTGGAGTCCACAGCTGAGGAGAGACTGCCACAAGATGGAGGCAGTACAGCACAGGGCAAGCAAGATGCTCCATGGACTAGGGGGCAAGACATATGAGGAGAGGCTGTATGGCTTGAACATGTACACCCTTGAGAAAAGGGGTGACACGATCAAAGATATACAAACACCTGCATGGGATATATTGTGTGGATGCCAAGGAACTTTCCTCCTTGAGTTCAACTACAGGGAACAGAGGGAACTCTCTTAAACCCAGAGTGGGGAGATTCAAAAGGGACGTACTGAAGCACTTTTTCACAGAAAGAGCGGTGGACAAGTGGAACAAGCTGCTGGAGGAGGAGGTACAGACAAAATCTGAACAGTATCAAGTAAGGATGGGGCAGGCAGGCATATGGGGTTAGTTAGGAGGGGCAGAAATAAAAGGGGGAGGGACTGCCATTAGCACCAGTAATGAGTGACTACATAGGTAGGCAGACAGGATGGGCCAACAGGCCTTTTTCTCCTGTTACTGTCTGTGTATCTTAAACCTGAGGTTTGTTCTTTTTTCTCCTTTTTGCTAAATAAATGTCTACTGCCCAATAATACTGGGTGTGATGTGAAGAACAGTATCCCACCACCTAGAGGCTGACATAGCTATATTCCTCCTTCTATATCAGCCCTGTGACCTCACAGACTGGGACCTCACAAATAACCAAGAAGAGCCAATCACCTACTGCATGATCAGTCACTTGTGATGTCACAATAAGGGAGGCCACCATGCTGATGAGGTATGAAGAGGAACAGAGATAGACATGTCCGTCTCCAGGTAAAGTACTGCATTTCACATCACAACTAATACCGTCAGTGAAAATATTTTCTAATGAGCAAATGGGAAAAGAAAAATGCTTCAGAAATAACTCACTTTAGAAATCAGTAACATTTCTGCATGTTTTTTTTTGGCCCTACTAGCTCTCTATGGCTGTACCAGGTCCTTTTGTATATAGGGGATATTCTATAGGGCGTGCAGAAATAATATTTTTATTCACTGTGAAATGTTGGCGACAATACTGCCTAGCAACGAATGGCAGAGCAAAGCGTCTCCTCAAGTTCTAGGTCAGCACTGTTTGCAACATTCCAGAATGAGCCAAACTGGGAGATCACTCAATAGTGTAACAAGTGACATTTCGATAATACTAGCTAGTCTCAACGTTTACTCTGCATGACAAAGGGAAGCCAGACGATCTTCCTCATATTCCAAGCTTTATTCAAGGTTTGAACCAAGTAACAAAGCTCCAACATTTCAAGCCACATTGACTCTTTTTCGAGGAGTAATGCTGACTATTGAGCAGTGAATTTATAGCCCCAGTGTGACCACATGACAATTAAAAATATAAATAATACATTGTCACTGCGGATACACCACTCAAAGCCACTAGTACTGGAACTATACATATATACTCATGGAAAAAATACAAAAATGGGGGCGGGGGAGGGTTGGGACAGGAGGTTGGGGGTAGTGAAAGGAGACAAAGAAACAAGATAAAACCCTTTCCATTTAAAACATTAGAAATAGTAACATACAATATATCTCCTACTATGTACATTCCCCAATCACATAAATAGCTATTCAATCTAACTCATCAAATATGACTTAAACTGAAAACTCTCATTAAGTCCTGGCAGGTAGTAGGCTCTCAAGGTGTGCTGCCAATATGTTTCATGCAGTAACAGCAACTTAACTAAATTACCACCTCCAGGACCTAGCATAACCCTTTCCAAAGCTGTAAATCTGAATTTGTTCTAGCTCAACTCTCTCCCTTCCTTGATTCCTCCTCCTTTACCCCCTTCCAGTCTGGCTTTCACAAACACCACTCCACCACGTCCTCTTTTCTCAGACTCACTGACTTTATCCATACTGGCATGGAGCAAGGCCTCTTCACTGCCGCTGTCTTCGGGATCTAGCAAAAGCTTTCGTCAATGTTTCCTACTCTCTTCTGGATATACTAAATTATGCTGGTCTATCAGACTCAGTAATAAGCTGGTTCAGCTCCTATCTTTTAGGAAGATCTCAATCTGTGAGAATTGGTGATTCCCTCTCCCTTCCCCTATCCATTCATACTAGAGTTCCCCAAGGCTCCGTCCTTGGCCCTTCACTTTTCTCTATATTTCTTAATGATCTCCCGTCAGCCTAACAAAAAACATACTCCAAGGACTATTGGGCCATTGAAAGTAAACACAAAAAAATAACACCTCCCAGGAAATTGTAGATGAATTTAATAAATACTTTAGTTCCGTATTCAATCCTAAAACTAATACAACTGGTAGGTCTATAGGAAACCTAGAGGATGATTGTCTGGAAATAACAAAAGAGATCGCAGCAAAACTGAGGAATATTAATAAAAACAAATCTCCTGGGCCTGACGGACTGCACCCTAGACTCCTAAAAGAAATTAGTGAATGGTTAGTGGAGCCTCTCCGCAAACTTTGTCTCCATCATCCCATAATATACCATATGATTGGAAAACAGCCACTGTAACACAGATTCACAAAAAGGGAAACCACACAGACATTTCCAACTACAGACCGATTCGCTTGACCAGTATAATAGGGAAGATTTTTGAGTCCATATTAAAAACTAGGCTGGAACAGGACTTAAACAACAGAGGGCTGATTGACCAAAAACAACATGGTTTCAGTAAAAACAGATCCTGTTTGATGGGTAATCTGTTTTTTTTATGAATACATAAGTAAAACCACTGATAATAACATACCTATAGACATAATATATCTTGACTTCTGTAAAGCTCTTGACAAAGTGCCCACGATCAGCTAATAATCAAAATGAGAACATTAGGAATTAATAATTATATCACCAACTGGGTTGAAGAATGGCTAACCGACCGCACTCAACGCGTATGTATTAGGGGATGTATGTCCAAAACACATTCTGTGAGTAGTGGAGTGTCCCAGGGGTTGGTCCTGGGACCTTTACTTTTTGATATTTTTATATCTGATTTGACAATTAACATTAACAGTTTTGCAATAGAGTTTGCTGATGACACCAAAATAGTAGCACCAGTTAAAACACCAGAAGACATTCTTATACTCGTTAATGATTTAAAAAAAATCTTGAGAACTGGGCTGAGAGAAGTCAGATGTCATTTAATGCTGATAAATGTGTTGTCATGCACTTAGGAAACACATACACATAATCAGCATATATTAAATGGTCAAGTACTCAAACCTACAGTTCAACAAAAGGACTTGGGCATATTAATGAACTCTGATTTATCTTTTCAATATCACTGTAATCATATTACTAATCAGACAAACAAACTAATAGGTTGTATTAAGAGGAGTTTTACAAATGGATTTTGACTCTGTACAGAGATGGTTTAGGGCAAAACAACTGTCCCTTAATGCAAAGAAGACGGTTTCCATGTGTTTTGGCACTCAGCAGAGGCTGTCTAGATTCCTGTCATTACCCTCCTTCTGCACCCTGGATGGGGATAAAATTGATGACGTTCCCTCATTTAAGTACCTCGGTGTCTGGCTAGACTGCCACCTTTGCTTTTCTCAACATATAGACACTATCTATAAAAAAACTCCGCCCAAAGCTTGGTGCCCTTTATTGGAACAAAAGTTGCATCCCTATCTTTGCCTGCTGAGATACCATCATTAAGATGATACTTCCCATATTTGATTATGGTGATATAGTCTATGGTGCTGCTCCTAAGCTCACCTTGGCCAGACTGGATCCCCTGTTTCACTCCTTTTGCTGGTTTGCCTTGGCCTGTCCCCCTCGCACTAACCACTGTTCTTTGTATACTGATCTTTCCCTTCCTTCCCTGGATGATTGCCGCCTCACCCACTGTGCATCCTTTATTTCTAAATTCTGGTTGGCTTCGCTCCCTCCTTACCTCTATTCTCTTCTCTCTCCTACACCCTCCTCTATGTACTCCCTCCATAACTCTGGTTATCTCTGCCTTTCGCTCCCTTCTCATAAAATCCTGGCCAGCCAATTTGGTTTCTCATTCTGCCTTCCAAATCTTTGGAAGTCTCTCCCACTCCCAATTCATTCTGCCCCAATGAAACACTCTGTATCCTCTCTGTTACGAGACCATACCACCCCCTTTTGCAAATACCCCTCTTCCTCATTTTTACTTCCCCTCTCCCAATCACTTAATCCCCCATTATGTCCAATCATCTCCCCACCCCCTCGCTTCATTCAACTCCCACTTCCTCCCTTCTTCTTACCCACTCCTGATCTCTCAATTATCTGAAAGTGGGGGAAAGAGCCCTTTAAAGTTATACACTTCGAGTTTGATTGTTGTATTTCAACTTCTTTTATTTATATTCCCCTACAATTTGCTCATAAGTAGAGCTTGATTATGGGGTTTCCATATCTATTAATATATAGTAAGTTATTCAATTTCGTGTTGCATTTCTTAATTTAAATTTTTTTGTTGCTTTTTTACATTTTTTAATTTCTTTTGACATCTACACATACCGTTCATGTAGTGTCTACCACCACCTTTTTATACATCTTGCTAAAATTTTGTCTTTTTTTTGCCACTCCTACTCTCCTAAATGTCCCTTTTCCTATCTTCTGCACTCCACTTTACCTACCTTGTACCCTATTTTGCCTCCCTTCACTCTCTCTCTACTTTCCCCTCAAACCCTCTGTCCTACCTCACTCTTTCCTTCCACTTTTCTTAGTCTCCAGGCTGTATTTTCCATTACTGCGGACATTACAGTTTTTGTGAACTACTGGTTACTTCTCTTTTCTGATGCACTCAGTCATATACACAACTGAGTCCGTATTATATATATATATATATATATATACACAAAAACATAGACAATGACGACAGAAAAAGACCAGAGGCCCATCCAGTCTGTCCAAGTTCCCGATAATCCCTGGAACCTACTGTTCCTCCAGGGTACTAACCCTCCCCGTCCTCTCTCTGTTTGCCTCCTTGATCCTGTCACCCACGGTAACCACTATTCCCTGCATTATGTTCCAGACCTGCTTGAATCCTGTTTTCGCAAAACCACAACCTCAGCTGACAGGCTGTTCCAAGGTTACACCACTCTTTCCATAATGTAGTACTTCCTCACCTCTCTCCAGAACCAACCTCCTGTTAATTATGGGATCTGTTAACTACCTCCTTTCCCTTAATGACACCCCCTGCTTTCAATGGCTATTCCTTCCTTTTGTATTACCTGTTTTTGTGTACCTTGTTCTGTTCATATGACATGTCACCTGATAATTTATTGTCCAAGGTCCTCTCTATTCATTGCACAGGTAGGCACCTATGAACTTATGAATGGTCTACTCTGTATGTCTCTGATATATTGTATCCATTTTAACTCATTGTATGTAAAGCACTTTACTTTGTATGTTCTGATATATTGTATCTTCTTTAACTCATTCTATGTAAAGCACTTATAAATTGTAATCCTGTTAAGTTTTTGCATGTCTGTACTCTACCAGGTCATGCCTGAAAATGGTCATTTTATGGCTAGTGCACTTACCCGGTTAACAAAAGCTTAATAAATAAATTTCCATTCATGTTCATGTGACTGCAAATTGGTATTCAGGCTAAATAGTTCCCCACAGTTCACTTTGTTAATTCCTTTAAGGAACTTGAAGGTCTCTGTCATATCTCCTCTGTCCCTTCTGGTCTCCAGTGAGTACATATGTAGTGCCGGCGCTCTTCATGGGATCTGCCCTGTTGGTCCCGAATCATTTTTGTTACTCTGGGCTGCACTGTCTCCAACCTATCATTAACCTTTCTGAGGTGAGAACTCCAGAACTGGGCACAATACTCTGGGTGAGGCCTCACCAGGGATCTGTAGTGGGGAAGTATTACCATTTTTTTCTGCTATCAATTTTCTTCCCAATACATCCCAGCATCCTGTTAGCATTGCTGTAGGCCTTGTTGCACTGACTCAATTGCTTAAGTGAGCTGCTAATAACTCCCAGATCTCGTTCCTTAGCTGTAGTGCTAAGTCTCTCTCCCCCATACAGTACTCTGGCTTGGGGTTCTTTTCTCTAGGTGTACTACCTTGCACTTTCTAGTACTGAATTTTAACTGCCAGACCTTTGATCACCCCCTCTAGCTTTTGTAGATCTCTCTGCACTTTCCTTATTCCCTCATCATTATCCACCTTCCTACGTAGTTTTGTGTTATCTTCAAAGAGACACAACCTGCCCTGGATTCCTTCTCCAATGTCACTAATGAACATAACCGTCCTCTCCTCTGACTTAACCCCATTGACCACCACCCTCTGCTGCCTCCCCTCTAGCCAGTTACCCACCCAGTTCACTATGGGTTTAGCTGCACCCTGGTCTTCCATCTTCTTGAGCAATCATTTGTGAGATACTGAATCAAAAGCCTTGCTGAAGTCAAAGTAGAGCAGATCCACAGCATGGCCTTTGTCCGTTTCCTTTGTTACCCAGTCAAAGAAAACTATCAGGTTAGTCTGACAAGATCTTCCTGCCATGAAACCATGCTGTTTGCTATCCTGGAGCCTGTTGCTCTCCAGGTAGTCTATGAGATCCTCTTTGGTCAGTGACTCCATCAGCTTCCCTATAATAGAGGTTAGACAGACTGGCCTGTAGTTCCCCGGTTGCTCCTTACTTCCCCCTTACGAAATGGTACAATGTCAGCCACCTTCCAATCCTTTGGAACTTCCCCAGACCTAAGTGAGCTGTTGAACAGACATACCAGTGGTTTAGCCAGCTCCGCTAAGTCCCAGAGTATCCTTGGATGCAACCCATCTGGTCCCATGGCCTTATCTATCTTAACGGCAGCCAGCCCTTTCAGAACCCTTTCACTAGTAAGCAATGGCTGTCTCATTTCCGGGATTCCCTTAGTGCTACTTTGATGCCACTCTCTGGCATGGACCTGCTTTTCTCATTAGTGAAAGCTGAGCAAAAGTAGTCATTTAGGAGGGCAGCCTTTTGCCCATCCCCCTCTATCACCCTACCCCCCAACTAGCCTTATGATTCCCCCACCCTTTTTCCACTGATATTTCTGAAAAATTGTTTTTCTCCGTTCCTGACTCCCTCTGTGATATGCAGCTCTGTGTCTGCTTTAGACTCCTAATGGCCCTCTTTGCCTCCCTATTTTTCTGTAGACAAGCCTCCCCATTCTGCCTCCTCCTGCATGTAATGAGTTGTAATGTAATAAGTTGTCCTATGGTAAAACTAATGTCATTATTGGGACTGGCAAAGTGACACCTCTTATTAACCAAACAGCAATAATTACAGTTATCATAGGGATAGCATCCAACCAGAAAGTTATTATCCTGGGTTGCAGCTTGTTGTTTATGGTAGCTGTGCACTAATCCGTCACCCAGACTGGTGCTTCTTATATATACCATCCTGGGTCCAATTGTAATGACCTGTTCCAGTCTTTTGTCAGTCTGGAGGACATGCCAGTGATTTTCCAGAATTTGCTTGACTGCATATGCCTGAGGAGATAATATAGTAATAAAACAGAGGGTAACATTATTTTTATAATTTCTAACTGTATTGTCCCTTTCCAAATGATTGTTCATATTTCTAGCCCTTTCTTCTCCCCCCCCCAGAAATAGAAGCCATGCTATATCCTTTCTTACTTGCTTACTATATCCTCTCTTACTCTCTATAAGCTCTGCTGCCCTTATCTCGAAATCCTGTGGCACAGAAGAAAAAATTACTCACCTTAGTAATTCTGTTTCTTCCCAGTGATGCTCAGGTATTAATAACTTTCTGCAGTAAGCCTTAAGGGTTGGACTGCCCGGAGAGAATGGAACATATGCAAATGATGGAATCATCAGCACGTGATAACTTTTCAAATGCTGCCCTATACTAACTGCCAATGTTCTAAACCTCCTCAGATTTTCTAGGAGCCTGAAAAGAGAAGCAACCCAGTAAAAATGAAAAGTATTTGAAAAGAGGAAATAATTCAAAATGACCCCAATTTGGTCATAAGAGAAAAACTCCAACTGGAGAAAACACAGAAACATTAATGAAAAGTCACCATGCCAGCAAAATATGCAAAGAAAAAAAGACCATGAGCCTTGTTTACCAACTTGTACCACTATGTGGCAACATATATACACACTGTGGTGTACCCTTTTGTGGTAGTGCAGCATGCAGGAGTGCAGAGGCTTGAGTTCTAGAAGGGGAGGTAGGGTGAGAAGTTATGAATACCTGAGTATCACTGGGAAGAAACAGAATTACTAAAGTGAGTAATTTTTTCTTCTAACCCCAGTAATACTCAGGTATTCATAAGTTTCTGCAGACTACAAAGCAGTACCACTGGAGGTGGACACAGAACATTTACTTGGGAAATAGACTCTGCAGGACTGCTGTGCCAAACCTAGCATAATTTCTGGACTGGATGTCTAGACTGTAATGCTTTGTGAAGGTGTGTACTGTTTTCCAGGTAGCTGCTTTACAGATATCCACTAGAGGAACATCCCTTGCAGCTGCAAGTGTAGCAGCTGTCCCCCAGTGGAATGTGCCCTCAACCCTGTTGGGAGCTCCCTACCAGCTTTTGTGCAGCAGAATTGAATACACTGGACTATCCAATGAGAAATAGATCTTTCAGAAGCTGGATTACCTTTTCCCACATCCCCAAAGGTCAGAAACAGCTGTTTTCTGTCCTGCCTATGGTCCTTAGTGGCTATAATACAGTAACTAAGAGCTCTCTTCACATCCAAACTATGAAGTTTTCTTTCACCAGAAGTAGAATGCTCAGTGAAAAAGACAGGTAGGGTAATGGATTGGTTGATGTGAAAATCAGAGACTACCTTTGGTAGAAATGTTCTATTTGTTCTCAAAACTACCTTATCTCTGTGAAAAGAGATAATCCTGCTCCACAGAGAGAGCTTGTAGTTCACATTCTTAAAACCGGGCACACCAATCTTTTTCTTCGGGTTTTCTGCCATTTAAACCAACAAAAAGAGAACCGCAAAAGGCCAAAACAATTTAACAACAATAATGCGGTTATGTTTGCTTCCGGAACCGAACCGATAAAAATTCTGGAACCGGTACTAGCGGTTCAGTAACTTCGGTTACAAAAAAAACACTTTTAAACAATATTTTAAAACAAAAATAAAGCGGATTTTGTGGTAGAAAAACCCCTAGGCTACAAAAACTAACCTGGTTCTCTCCCGGTTATCCCGAACCGAGAGGAACTGGCAAAAATAACTAAATTACTACAAAAACAAGTTTAGCTAAATAAAACAATCAATATAAGGCAGCAATTGAAAAAATAAAGGAATACTTGTATGTTTTTTTATAAGTTTCTTCACTTCTGACAGATGATGAAGAGTGACACTCCGAATGACCAGACTGTTCAGGCTGAGAGTAAAATCTGAGGAGGTTTAGAACATTGGCAGTTAGTATAGGGCAGCATTTGAAAAGTTATCACGAGCTGATGATTCCATCATTTGCATACGTTCCATTCTCTCCGGGCAGTCCAACCCTTAAGGCTTACTACAGAAAGTTATGAATACCTGAGTATTACTGGGGTTAGAACAATTCCTCACTGTCCTGATAAACTGATGACAAATATATTTTCTACTAAATGACGGGGATGGCAACTCATAAAATGTAAGACAGAGTTTCCATCTGTGGGCTTCCTAAAAAGGTCCATCTGCAATCTCCCTTCCTGATCCACATAAATACATAGGTCCAGGTAATTAATCTCCTTTTCTCTGCAAGTCAACGAAAATGTCAAATTAGGGTTATTCTCATGCAAGCGACTAACAAATTTAGTAAATTCTTTCTCTGTCCCTTTCCAAATTAAAACACATCATCTAGAAAACATTTATTCACATGTATGTGTGTATGGAAGGGATTTTGCTACTCTGAAAAGATTACATGCTTTTCCCACGTGCCCAAATAAATGTTGGCATAGCTGGGGGTGAATGATGCCCCTATCACTGTGCCCTTATTTGTAATACCTGCCTCTAAAGGCAAAACAATTTGAATTCAACACTTTCTCAGTAAGTGTGGAAATGAGACCTATAACATCGGAATGCAGTCTGGTCCCATTACATAGAACCTCATCCAAGCTGCCAAACTGTATAGTTACAGTGCAAGTAGCCTTGTGAGTGGTGTGTGTGTGTGTGTGTGTGTGTGTTAACAATGCATCACTGTATTGTACTTATTGCATTTTTTATATTTTAATTGTGTCATGATTTTTCTTAACCATGTGATCACATTGGGGCTATAAATTCACTGCTCACTAGAGGACATTGCTTCTTGAGAAACAGCCAGTGCGGCTTGAAACATTGGAGCAGTGTCGGCACACTTGTGGGGTGAGAGTTTTTTACTTGGTTCAAACCTTGGAATATAAGGAAGTTCATCTGGCTTCCCTCTGTCATATGGAGCAAGTGATGAAACCAGCTAGTATTACTGAATATTTCAGAACGAACAATGAGGTTATTTCCGGATACCTTATGGAATGCACTGTTTATGCTGCAGAACACTGAATGCCATTGTGAAGAGGTAACTGTCAACATAACATGAATACCCATTTTTATTCAGCCCTCCCATGGCAGAAATGTCAATATACAGATTATACAGATCATTTTGTAATTCAAACTCAGACATTTTCAGAACATATATAGATTGTGCGTAAAAAATCTTGTTGACAATTTTTGTTTCCTTTCAGGAATACAGCCGTTGTGCTTGGGAGATCATCAGGAATGAGGTCCGCAAGGTTCTACAGCATGTTGAAAAGATCATTCCTCAAGCAAAAAACTAGTAAAAGACATTACAAGGAAGACTGACTAACATGCTCATGCACTTTGAAACAGTATTAAAATCTGCTGCCACTTTTTTATTCATCCATCATAAGGAATAAGATATAAAATTGATCAAACGTTTCCGCTTTAATATATGCTTGGACTGTATTATATTTATTAACTACATCATAAATGTTATTAATATCACTGACTAGAATATTTGAATATTTATTGGTTTTGTAGTAACCTAAATTGTGTTATTTATGCAAGTGATTAAAATATTGGAAGTATGTGTCATAAAATATTCTGATATAATGAAGCATCACAAATATCTTACAGGGATACCTCCAAAAGAAGTACTGCTCACAGTCTTATACAAATTCGTTTTGCACAGATTAATAAAATCCACTGGCCTCACAGACTCTTTTGCAGGCCTAATAGATGTACATATTGAAATGTGTTACTAGCCTACTACACAATCAGTAACATTTGGCTAGTGGATGGGTGGCGATTTCAACCCATGGTTCCTATTACACACTGCTATGACTCACGCCCCTTCCGTTCAACACGGTCACTGGCACAGTGTTGATTCTGTACCACCTCTCTCCTTACTAGGCCGATAGCTAAACTTACAGCTCTCATTTTCTGGATCAGGTTTTGGACCCATGCCTGTAGTGACTACAAGTGTTTTTTTTTTTATTGCATTTTTATTTATTTCAGCATTGAAAGATTTATTAACCCTATCCCTTAATTCCTACATAATCCCGTCCTACCCATTATGTGATGCCTGGAATCAAGAATCCCACAGCCTCCACTTGCATACTGTGTGACCCTGAGCAAGTCACTTAACTTCCTTGTGCTCCCAGGTCGCATCTGTTAAGAAGCTACCAGCCTAGTGTGTCTCTCCTGGTGTTAAAAAAAAAAGTTTCGCTTTCCTTGCCAAACTTAGTAAAGTAATAATGATGAGATCATCATGAAGTAGTGTACTAATATGGGGTCGGACTATGGTACTTATTTTGTGTTATATCAGCAATATTTGTTAGCAGAAAAAAAACAGCATACAGTTTTAATGTACTCCTGGGGAGAAAAAAGATTGATCTACATAGATTCTGTCAGCAGATAAGGGCCACAAGGCCCATCCCGTCTGCCTGTTTACGCTACCTGATGAAGCGGACATTTTTCTCTTCACTGGGTTTCAAAGTTACTGCTTTATTAAATTGCTGCTCTCTGGACACAGCCACTATAAAATAAATTGAACATCTTGGTGTGGTGCTGTGCTGCTTTTGCATCAGACGTGTGCCAGCACCCAACTAAATCATCCACAGTATGAATTTAGCATATAAAGTAAGAAAGCATCCACAAAGGAAGGAATTTTTAGACCTGCTAGTGGAGGTTATCTTTAACAAGTTATTAATTATAAAAGTGGTAATAAAAGTCATTTAGAAAAAAATCTTAGCAAAATGAAAATATACAGATGATGAATCTTAATATGTCATAAATATATTAATGCTAACATAAGCTATATGATGAATTTCTTTGCTAACAAATACTGCTACTTTATTACACATTTTTCAGCAAATGGGAAAGAATGCAACTGTCTGCTGCAGTGTAGTGCAGTCAGTGACATTGTTAGCATACTACAGTATTACATCACTTCACTGGAGAAAGGATGAATGACTGTAGAGGCAGGGCAGGGCTGTTATCAACCAGTAGGAAAGATTAAATAACAGAGGATTTGTTTTACAGAGCACTCTTCCCATGTGGTAAGGACAGCTAGAGACAACTGAAACCCTTATGTTTATACTTTTTGTAATAAGAATAACTGTTCACATAGAAACAACTCAATAACAGCTAGTAAACTCACTGTCTGCCAATACTTTACTTAAACTAGTAAGATTTTGTTTTTTATTGTTGGCCAATCAGGTTACCTACAAAAAAAGTATATGTTGTACAGCCACAGTGCCCATTCTAAATTTCTACAGTCATGTAGAAATGCAAAATGTGTGTAAACTGGTTGACTCACTTCACCACCAGACAGAAGTGAGAGTTTGGTTATAGTCGTTCTCCGTTTCTTCCCTCCAGTTCCATGGTTCCCCTCAGACTATGATCAGCAATCACACAGCCCTATCAACCACTAACTCACCACTGCCCCCCCATGATGTGTCCAAGGGATGGCTGTCCTCCACCCAGCCCAACCAGAATCTGATAGTAGAAGGAGAGTTTTGGGGCATGGAAGCCCTGATCTAGCCCAAGACTGGGATTTGTCTTCCCCGTTTCTCCTACAATCTCCCTAATGTGGACATAGCCTCAATCAGTCTCATGCACATACACCATGTCCCTGCAGGAAGAATCAAGCTTCCAGAACCATCAGCAGGGGGTCACTGTAGCACTGAAACCCATGGCCAGCTCTCACCAGTCAATGTGCAGTGCTGTGCAGCCACTGTCTTTGATTTCTACCCAATGTGGTACCCTGAGTCCACCCCAGAACCTTGGTCACCTGTGCAACTTTGCAGTACGCTGCCATTGGACCATGGGAGCAGCAGAATTTGATTATTTTTCCAAATGTGCAGCTATTCTTTAGACCTGTATCCACACATACACTCTTTTAAACCCTTACGCTGCTGACAGAAATAGAATGCATAGTAATTCTGGACTTTTATATCAGTCCGCAGCACAGCAAGGGTTAATAAATACAAGTCAATACAGTTTGAGATATATTTCTAACACCAAGAAATACATCCAACAATTATTAAAATCAGGGCATTTATACACTACTATATGCAGTGAACAGACAAACATAATGTAAAGACACAGAGCATAACAACAAGATCACCTTCGTTTTCCACCCTATCTAATTATACGTTATTGTTCCTCTCTATCTGGATATTTACACTTTGCATACATTACGGCACAAAATCCCTGCGTTTAGACATTATATGTATCGCCCATCCATTCCACCTGTTATTACACTACTCAAGATGATGTCACAGCTTGTGGATAACTTTTCCAAGTAATAACCGAGATCATGAGCGCTCTCCATTGATCTATATCTGGACTCTCTTCATCCCTCTCTTTCATTACACCTTTCTATCATAGCACCCATGGCCAAAAAACCCTTGCCTTCATGGGTCCCAAACTCTTCAACTCCCCCCCCCCATCACCCCGTGTCGTTCAATTGCCTCCTTCAAAAGCAACTTAAAGACGTACCTTTCCATTTCCTCTCACTGTAATTGTTTCTCCTCCTCATATCTCCCCCTAACTATTCCTTCTCTCTCCTCACATCTTCCTGCACCTCCCCACACCCTTTGCACTTAATTTCTGTGGCCAGCTGTATACCCCTCTTCTACTCAACTTTAACTACTCCCCAGGTCTCCCCCATCTGTTTTCTGTTATCCTTACCCTCCACATACAGCTTCGTTTCCTGTTTTTAATGTTTTTTGTACCCCATCTGTATTAGCTATATTGCTACATCGCTAGTTGATCGTACTCAGTTATTGTAATTGCTCACTTGTGTTTGTATTTATTGTATTACTGGATGTTTATGAAAATGGGCAGCTTATGCTCACAATGGCCTTTCTAATACAAAAAATAAACTGAACTGCGGTGTTTGTGATAATCAGTGTGTTGCAGTATCTTTTTAACTGTTGTAAAAGCTATATTGAGAAGATATTTAATGTGTATTGCGGAGCTTTGGGGATAGTCCAACAGCAAGATTATGTTTGCTGTCAGAGGAGGGAAGCTGGAGCAAAGGTCACTAACATATGTTTCTAAGTCCGTCCAAAACTGACCAGATTGGGGGATGACTAAAAAATATGTGTCTGGTGAGCAGACATTTTGCCACAGCATCTACATCAGTCTGTCCCCAGGTTTCAATTAAATTTAGCCAGGACTGCTGAGGTTAGAAAAATGCACACAACCATGTTCTACGCAAACTCCTTCCACCTACTGGAGGAGAATTTGTGCTGCTGCTAGTACTCCCTTGCTATACCGAACCTTGCTATACCAAATCCTCAGTTACAGTGAAAGGTACTCCTGACTCCCGACTCTAATAAGCAAAAAGTGAAAGAGCAGTGTATAAATAACTACCCTTCTAGACATGTTTTTACACACAGGGCACTATTTCCTCAATTCTTTTTATATGTTAACAATATAAATTCAGTACCTGTACTTGGGTCACACAATCGGCTGTAGTTTAGCTTTTGTAATGAGAACCCAGAGGTAAGAGTCACGATCATGGGCATAATGACACCTGGAATCAGATACTGGACTGTGCTGTAAGTGCTTTTTTGTTTTTGTTTTTTTTAACGCACACTGTCAAGAACTGTCTGGAGGGATCAAGGACTTAGCCTGGGTCATGGGGGCAGTTTCGGTATCTCTGTAGCTTCAGTAGTGGTGATAAGGTGAACTTGGTCTCTGCAAGTGGCAGCAGTGCAGTGCATCCTGTTACTGCAAGCAGTAGTGGTGAGTGCAGCACAAAAGGCAAACTGATTTTAAAACAGTATTTAATAGTTTTTAGTGGCACATGCATCTGCAGTAAATAGCCACACTAGATACTAATCTGCAGAGTCTCTGACAGTGCCAGTAAATGCAAGTGGTAGCGGTGAGAGTAGCATACAGCAAATGACAAAGTGATTCAAAAGATTAAAATTATTAACATATTACTTTATCAGTTTAAAATCTTAGTACATTCATATGCACATGTGTATGAAGGTGTTTGGAGACAGATTGTGGGAGAAACGTCTTTATTGGTAGTGACAGAATGGTGTTAGCATTTCAGTACAGGGTGTCCCTTGATACAACGAAGAGGGAGCTATAACAAATTCTTGTTAATGGCTCTCATTCTGTTGGTTATGGCAAAGGACTACTGTATATTTTGCACCAATTTTCTGTCTGAATTCGGTTGTTTAATTCTTGCTTTCATTTAGTTTCGAGGGCTCTGAGTGTCTGTTCTGGTGGGGTAATAATGGTGCCATACAGTTTGGCAGGAAAGTGGAATCTCAGGCTATCACACAGAGGGGCTAAAGATTTGGTTAATCGTATATTTGTCAGTATGCTGGCCCAGACCAAAAGCACGTTTTTTGAGAAATCATTATTCTGGAGATAGGGGAGGGTTAGAAAATAGGATTTTTATTGAGATATTAAGTTCATCTACCTCCAGTATTTCCCAGTGTGCAACTGTGTGTATAACTGGTCTAACCACGCTGCTACATGTCGGGTATCCCGTCAAAATGGTGACTGTGGAACTGCAACCCATGAAGAGGGTGATGGCACCACAGCGCCGACACTTTTGGGCAACCGGCAGTTCTCCCCATCCCCGAGGAATGCCACCTCCCCCGGAGTTAGTAAATAAAATTGTGGGGGGGGGGGCACAGTCCCCTACATGGGGGTTTGGGAGGCGAAACCCCCCACTAGAAAATACTTATTTCCACATCCACTGTGCTACAGGATCTGCGCCCTCTTCATAGGTTGCGCTTCTGCAGTAGCATTTATGACATGGAACCAGATCAGAGCTGCCAAAAAATAATGTTCACACACACACACACACACTTTAAACTGGATTGGTTTAAGGACTCTGATGGTGGTATACCCAAATATAGCTGCCAAGCTAATGACAATTAACCAAACTAGTTAACACTGACAAATATAATTTTGCATAAACTGAGCTGCAGTCACCCCACTACCGGATCTGGTCTCTCCTTGTTGTTGTGTTAGGACTTTTGCCATGAATGGGAGATAACCCATAAAAAACTGTGGGAGGCGGGGTGGGAGATAAATGGGCCAGTCCAATGGGTGGATCACTGCATCAGGCACAGAAAATTACAGTTATGTAAGAACTTACCGTAAACAGTAGATCTTCGAGAAAGGCTCTTTCAGTAGGTAATCTCCTTGAGGACAGTGCCCCCTGACATCAGGACCACACAAATCTTTAGCTAGCAGTGTGACGGGGGACCAGCCACTGACGTCATGTGACCGATGTCAGTGTGACAATATATAGTGGGCGGTCCCCACGCCCGCCTTCCAGTTCTCCCACCGGAGACCTCCCAAAGGAGTGACAGGGGAATGGAAAAAGAGGTTCCTGAAGCCAATGTAAAGTGAAAGAATATGGTAGGAGGGAAGGAAAAAAACATTACCTACTGCAAGAGCCTCTCTCGAAGATCTACTGTCATGGTAAGTTCTTACGTAACTGTACTACCTTACTTCGAGAGGGCTCTTGCAGTAGGTGATCACCTTGAGAACCAAGTCCCAAGCAGTATGAATCAGAAGGAACTGAAACATGGGAGGCAGGAAAGGACTGCAGAAAGACAAAGAGATTAGGACAGGAGACCTTGGAGGACAGCTAAACCAAAGCTAACTGTGCAACTAAAGGCAATGTCCAGTCTGTAATACTTGGTAAAAGTGTGGACAGAGCTCCAGGTGGCCGCCACACAAATGTCAGCGGCTGACACATTCCTGAAGCAAGCAGTAGAATGCCCCTTAACCTCCCCTGGGAGGGTTTTTACCATACTTCTGGTAAGAGAAAAATACAGGTTACTCACCTGTAACAGGAGTTCTAGGAATGGTATACGTTGTTCATCCACACTGTCTGGCAGGTACCTTGCCGCTTTAAGATGGGCCGGAAGGTCTTCAAGCTGGCTCCTCCCACCCACCTGGGTGGTAAAACCCTCAGCTCTGCCCCATGATGCCAGATCTAGCCCACTGGAAGCCAGGTTGTGCGCCGAAGCCGGGAGGTCAGGTGGTCCATGTGGATGAACAACATATACCACTCCTAGAACTCCTGTTACAGGTGAGTAACCTGTATTTCTAGGGACGTGGATATGTTGTTCAATCCACACTGTCTGGCAGACTCCTAGCAGTTCTCCGGGAGGAGGGAGGCAAGGCGCACACCCCCTACTTAGGGAACAGGGACTGGAGAACTGAGGTCCCAAAATCAGCATCCCAGCATGACTCGAGGTCGATGTGGTAATGGGAAATGAAGGTGTCTGCTGACTTCCAGGTAGCAGCCCTGCAGATTTCCTGGGATGTCCCTAGAAGCAGCCACCGAGACAGTGGTATGGCGGATGGAATGAGCTCTTAGCTCTATGGGAGGCTCCTTGCCCGCCAACCTATAGCAGAGATCAATGCAGGAAGTGATCCACCTGCCAATTGTCCACTTGGCTGCAGGTCTGCCAGGTGTGGCTTCGGGGTAGGTGACAAACAGCTGGCGAACCTCTCTCCAAACTTCCGCCATACGTTCTTTATAGTAGGTGAGCGCTCTTCTCAGGTCCAAAGTATGAAGCCTGTACTCGGCCTCCGAGGTGTTATTCGGGTAGAACACCAGCAGAGTCAACACCTGATTCAGGTGAAACTCTGACACTACCTTCGGAAGAAATTTCAGGTGGGGGCGCAGGACAACCTTGTCCCTGTGGAAGACCAGGTAGGGAGATTCGATGGAAAGTGCCTGGAGCTCCCCAATCCTTCTGGCTATGATAGCCACCAAGAAGGCGGTCTTCCATGAGAGGTGAGAGATGTCACACCTGTGCATCGGTTCAAATGGCTTGCCCATGAGCTTAGCCAATGCCAGCAGTAAATCCCATGGAGGTGGAGGTTCACGCACCAGAGGGGATATGTGATCCAGGCCCTTGAAAAAGTGTGAAACCACCTTTTCGTGTGCCATCGACTGCTTGCCAGCCCGCGCCAGGTAAGCAGAGATGGCTGCCAGGTGCACCTTGAGGGTCGTCGACCAAAGCCCTTGCTGGGAAAGGGACCACAGGTAGTCCAAAATACTAGCCAAAACGCAGGACGAGGGGTCCAACCCCTTGCCCTGACATCAAATGGAGAATCTCTTCCATTTAAAGGCATAACATTTTCTGGTCGACTCCTTACGGGATGCCTCAATGACATTGAGGACCTCGTTGGAAAGACCCAAGGCCTGGAACTCTAGCCGCTCAGGAACCAGGCCATCAGGTGCAGGGATTAAAGGTCTGGATGAAGTATCTTCCCCTTGTTGATGGAAAGCAGGTCCGGGTGGGCTGGAAACCGCTTTGGGAGCCTGGAGCTGAGGCTGAGGAGATCTGGATACCAGAACTGGTGAGGCCAGTCTGGGACTACCAGGATCACCTGCACCTTGTCCCTCCTCACCTTGAGGAGCACCTTGTGGATCAAGAGAAATGGAGGGAAGGCGTAAAAAAGGCCTGGAGTCCAAGGTCTCAAGAAGGCATCCCACTGCAGTGAGCCCTGCTGAGGGGGGCGGGCATGATACAGCCTCAGCTTGGCGTTCTCCCTGGAGGTGAACGGGTCCACCTGAGGTGTGCCCCAGTCAGAAAACAGGTCTTGTACTACCTCCAGCAGGAGAGACCACTCATGAGATGCATCGCCTATCCATCTGAAGGCATCGGCCAGACTATTCAAGGCTCCTGCCACATGAATGGCTAGGAGATCCACCTCCAGGCTGAGCACAAGAGACCAAATGTGAAGAGCCTCTTTGCACAGAGGCAAGGAGTGCGTTCCGCCCTGTCGGTTGAGATAGTACAAGGTCATAGTGTTGTCCATCTGGACCTGGACCACTTGACCCCGAAGGAATGCAGCGAAGGCGGTCAGGGCTAGCTGGACTGCTTGGAGCTCCAACAGGTTGATGTGGCATCAGGACATGAGGGGGCCAGAGTCCATGGGCTCTGTGCTCCCCCAGATGGGCACCCCAACCCATCAGAGAGGCATCAGTCATCAAGATGACCGTCGGCTTGGGGCAGACAAATGGGATTCTCGCCTGCAGATGAGCTGGGACAAGCCACCATTGCAGGCCGTCCCACATCTCCTGGGTCACGGAGACTGGCTGATCTAGGTGACGCTGGTGCTGAGACCACCGGCGGGCCAGCCCCCACTGCAGGGGGTGCATATGCCAGCGGGACCAATGAACCACACTGGTGCAGGCCGCTATGAGACCCAGAAGGCACAGGAAGTACTGGACAGGGCGCAATTGCCCTACCTAAAATGATTGGGAAAAGGAGGAAAGGACCTCGGCCCTGTCTGCCAGGCTCTGGCTCGGAGAGAGTCAAGCTCTGCCCCAATGAACTGAATCACCTGCAAAGGCACAAGTTCTGACTTGGCCTCATTGATGAGGAGGCCAAGTTGAGAGCAAACCTGGAGGGCCAGACCTCTGGACCGCTCCGCCTCCAACCTGGAGGGGCCTGCTATTAGCCAATCATCTAGGTAAGGGTAGACTCGGATCCCTTGGCACCACAGGAATGCTGCCACCACTGCCATGCATTTGGTGAAGACCCCGGGAGCTGATGAAAGGCCGAAGGGCATGGCCCGGAACTCGTAGAGGCTTCCTTCTGCTCGAAAGCGGAGGAACCGCTGATGAGGCGGACGGATTAGGATGTGAAAGAACGCATCCTCAAGGTCCAGGGAGCAGAACCACACACCCTGTTCCAGGGATGGTATGATTTGAGCCAGAGTCACCATCCGGAAGGTGCGCGGCCTTAGAAACTTGTTCCGGTCGTGCAGCTTGAGAATGGGGCGCCAGCCCCCCATCCGTTTTGGAACCAGAAAGTACCTGGACACAAACCCTGGGCAAGGAGGAGGATCTGCCACCTTGCTGACTACCCCCTTGCAGAGAAACAGAACTATGTCATCTCTGAGAGCCGACAGGGAGGCTATGGATCCGGTGGCCCCAGTGGGGCACAGGATCGAAAGGGAGGGACCTGCTCAAATTCCAGAGGCTGGCCTCTGCTGACCACCTCCAGCACCCAGCAGTCCATGGTGATGGTGGACCAGGCGGAAAGGAACTGGCTCAGCCGGCCTCCCTATGGGGGGACCCAGGGGTGGCAAGACGGGGCTGGCACCCCGCAACCCATCACTGGGCAGGCTTGGAGGAGGAGGAACCAGCTGAGGAGCTGCCCAGGCCCTTCCCCCAGGCTTCCTAACTGAGGAAGCGATGGACTTGGCTTTGGGGTGCCAAGCATGAGCCTGTTGGCCCTGCTGCTGGGCGGATCTTGCCGCAGGAGTGATGGGACGAAAGAACTTATGCTGCTGATGGCAACCTTTGTCCCTCTGAGCAGATGCAACCGAGTCTAAGGTGGCATTGGATTTCTCAATGTGCTGGAGGTGACCCTCCACCCTGGGCCCAAACAGGTCAGTGCCCAGAAAGAGGACATCTGCTAGCTTGTGTTGGGTGTCTGCCGTAAAGATCGAGATCCACAACCAAGCCCTGTAATGCATGGCCACTGTGGCCACAACTGACCAGGCGCAGGAGTCTCCGATGTCCAGAGCCATCTGGAGCTGTTTAGCCAATGCCCCTCCCTGGTCCTGAACCTGCTTGACCAGGTCTGAAGGTCGGCTAGGAGATGAGGGAGCACCTCATCAAGGAGCCCAACAGAGCGTGAGAGAAATGTGCCATCAAAATGGCCGAGCTAGCTTGGTGAAGGCCCAAAGAGGCGGCAGCGAACCCTTTCCTCCCAGAATAGTCCAGCTTTTTGGACTCCTTATCTGGGGCTTGTCCACATCTCTTGTGTTGCCTGAGCGCCTGAAAACAGAATTGGCCACCAACCCCTCGGCTGAGGGTACTCCAAGAAGCCAGAGAGGGAGCCGGTAGGGACTGCATACTTGCGGGCCATCCTGGTTGAAGGCACAGGGCAGGAGGCTGGATGCTGCCAGAGCTCTAGAGCCGGGCCCACAATGGCCTTGACCACAGGAAAGGCCTCCATGGGGGAATCCCCTTTGTCCAGAATCTCTGTAAGGGGATATCTGGCCCATTTTTGCACGGGTTTGAGCGGCACCCTGCTAGACTCCGAGACAAGTCGAAGAATACCCAGGAACGAGGTGGGGCTCTCATCAACAGACAGATCCCCCCCGAGGTTTCCAGGTTGACTGGACGGGAATGCAACGAGGAGTCCTCAGACTCTGAAGAGTCTGCATACAGCTGTTGACCACCTGAGCCACTCTCCACATGCTAAGGATGATCGGGGTTGAGAGTGACTGACAACCGATGGGGCAAATCTTGAGCCGACCAAGAATCCTCAGTTGGCGCCCCAATCTTCAGCTGTAGTTCCACCACAATGGGTGGAGCAGCTAGTTTTGGCCAAGAAGTCGGTGCCGAAACCAGATCCTCAACCGAGGAACCAGGGGCGGGACACTGTTTCAGCTGTTCTGGCGACAGTCACTTAATAGCCGGGGTGGAAGCCGGCACTGGCTTACTGCCGGCCAAAAGAAGTTGCTGCCGCATGAGGTTCTCATAGCGCCGATGCAACTTGCACCAGAGCCTCTCCTCGGCCGAGGATGATGAGCGGCAGCGCCGCTTTCCATGGTGTCGGGACCATGACCGCTGACATCAGCAGGACCTGCCTGATGCAGAGAAGGACCAAGACCATTGGCAGGCTGAAGAAGGAGAGAGGGAAATCCGCTGCCCCTCCGGTTCAGGGTCCTTGACTGGGGACGTTGGGTCAGCAGGCAGAGGCAAGTCCTCGGAGGGCACCGGGAGCACCAGTGTCTGAGAAAGAGAATTGTTGGCCTCCTCGGTTGACAACCTGTCAGTGGGCTCGAGAAAAATCTCAGCCTCGTTGACAGGAGTCTCGGCCGGACTGATCTGACGGGGACTCCGAGAAACCACTCGACCGAAGCTGAGAGGCGAGGATCCAGGGAGAGAGATCTCTCCCACTCCCAAGAACGTCGATGCTGAGACTTACCTTTCTTTGGATCCTTCTTCTTGGAATGAGAGATAAGAGACCCAGAAGGACCCTCTCCTTTAGTTGAGAGGGACTGGCAGAGCTCCTGAAAGGAAGCCATGTAGGAAGAGCTCAAATGAAGTGGAATAAAGGCTGAAGCAGAGGAGGAGCTTGCCGCAGCCTGGGCCGCCTCCTCCTCGAGGACCGTGAGCTGATTTAGCTGTTCAAGTTGCTCCGCAGAGCCCGCCACCGCGGACACCACCCAATGGGCCTCCTTCAACTTGACTGGCGGGTACTGTTTCTCCAGTCACCCCAGATGAAGTCAGGCAGCGCGGTCCTCGAGCACCGATGGAGAGAAGGACAGACAGAGATCACAAGCCTGCAGATCATGGTCGTGTCCGAGACAGTAAACACACATGGCGTGAGGGTCGGTGCGAGACATCTTCTGCCCGCAAGGGCACCAACAGAATGGACTGGTTTTCCACTGCAGCTGTGAGGGAAGGTGGAGAAGACCGAACTTGAGTGAGTCTTAGAGTAAATTTTGGGAAAAAGTCCTAAGATTTAAGATCCAGGGCCTACAAAACGAGAGAACGCTAAGGAGGGAACCTGAGCTTCCAAGCAGTAATGAAGATCTGGCATCATGGGGTGGAGCCAAGGGTTTTACCACCCAGAAGGGTGGGAGGAGCCAGCTTGAAAACCTTCTGGCCCATCTTAAAGCGGCAAGGTACCTGCCAGACAGTGTGGATCGAACAACATATCCACGTCCCTAGAACAATACAGTTTGCCAACCATTTGGATAAACACTGTTTGGAAACTGCTGCACCCTCTCTCCTGGATGCGAAGGAAACAAAAAGTTGGTCCATTTTCCAGACAGACTTCATTCTGTTGGTATAACGCAAGATTCTGTGAACCTCTAAGGTATGCAGAATAGCCTCCCCCTGACTGGAATACTCAGAGTACTACACTGGAAGTTGAATAGACTGGTTCAATGGGAACTCAGAAACCACCTTTGGCAAGAACTGAGGACTGATACGCAGAGTCACCCGGTCTCTGAGAAAAATTAAATAAGGCTCCTTGCACATCAGGGCCTGAAGCTTGGAATCCTTCGAGCAGAAGTGACGGCAAATAAAGAGGGCTTTCCACAATAAATTGCGTATATCACAACTATCAGCCAGTTCAAAAGGAGATAAGGTCAGTTTTCCAAAAAATAAAATTAAAATCCCAAGGTAACGCGGGACTGCGCACAGGGGGTTTCAGGTGGAGGATCCCTTTCAGGAAGGTTTTGGAAACCTCCAGCTGAGCCACAGCTTTGCCTTCCACCAAGGTGTAATAGGCAGAAATAGCAGACAGGTGGATCTTCAGCAAAAAATAACTCAGGCCCAGGTTAGAGAGGTGTAGTAGATACTCCATGACCTGAGGAATGGGGCATGAGCAAAGGGTTGTGGCTGAAATGGAGAAACACTTCCATTTCATGGCATACGTCATCCTGGTAGAAGGCTTTCTGGCTCCCACAAGGATCTGAGCCACTCTGGAGGAAAATCCACAGCATGAAGCAGCTGTCATGAGGTGCCACACATGAAGGTGAAGGGACTTCAGCCCTGGATGGACCAGTGTGCCCCTCTCCTGCATCAGAAGATCATGGCAGAGAGGCAGGGGGACCGGAGGCTCCATAGCAAGCTGCTGAAGAAGCGGGAACCATATTTGGCAAGGCCAATACGGGGCGATTAGAACCATGTGAGCCCCTTCTGCTTGCAGCTTGAGCAGCACCCTCTGTAGAACTGGAAAGGAAGGGAAGGCATACAAAAACCTTCCTGACCAGCAGAGAGAGATGGTGCGTCTCACCAGAAAGCACCATGCTTGGGAGCAAGTGAGCAAACCCTGGTTAGCTTTACGCTGTATGGGGAGGAGAACAGATCCCGGTCTGGACGACCTCATAGGTCGAAAATGTGTTTGACCACCTGCTTTAGCTCCCACTCATGGGCTCTTACTCTGCTACAACCGAGACTGTCCACTAGGACATTCTGCATGCCCAGAATGAGAACAGCTGTGAGGTGAACTTGATGCAGAACTGCCCAATTCCACACCCACATCGCTGCCCTTCAGAAGGGATACGAGCGAGTGCCCCCTTGCTTGTTGAGGTACCAGACTATACACATATTGTCCAGTTGGACTAATAGTGGACCCTGGCAAGGCAAATGCTGGAAAGCTTGAAGAGCATACAGCACTGCCCTCATCTCCAACATGTTTATGTGCAGGGAGAGCTCTGAGACCACAGCCCTCGAGTCCTGTGGTTCTCCAAGTGAGCACCCCAGCTGATCCCTGATGCATCTGTAGTTAGGGTCTGGGTGGGAGAAGGGGACTGGAAGGGGAGCCCCTTGGGTGAGATTGTTGAGATCCTGCCACCATAGAAGATCTCACTGCATCGAGCTGGAGACCACATGGTCTAGGTCGTCCGACCTCAGATGCCACTGCATTCTGAGTGTCCACTGCAAAATTCACATGTGGAACCTGGCCAGAGGGACAGTTGGGATGGCCACTGCCAAAAGGCCAAGGAGTCGCGGCACCGACTTGGCCATCCCACAAGCTGGAGGCTACTAGACAAGACTGTTTCTGCAAGGTTTCCGCCCTGTCCAAAGGGAGGAAAGCCATACCCTGGGCCGTATCCAGCACTGCTCCAATGAACTAGAGGTGTTGGGAAAGGGCAAGTTGGGACTTGGGAAGGTTGACAGTAATCCCCACTTGCACAAAAAGGGTCAGGGTAGCCGAAAGGGAAAGTTCCAACTGCTCTCTCGATGGGGCTGACAGAGGTCAGTTGTCGAGGTAGAGGAACACATACAGTAGTGGCCCTGGTGCCTCAGGGCCACTGCCACTACTGCAAGGCATTTGGTAAAAACCCAGAGTACCAAGGACAGGCCGAAGGGAAGGGCTTTGAACTGGTAATGCTCTCCTTGAAAGGTGAACCTGAGGTAGCAGTGATACTCCTGAAAAACTGCGAAAGGCAGGCAGGCATCCTGCACATCCAGGGCACAGAGCCACTGTCCCTAGTGGAGGAGGGCAGCAGACTTAGGAGGGTCAGCATTCAAAACCGTTTGTACTCTATGTACAGATTTAGAGCGCCGAGGTCCAAGATGGGACGCAAATCTCCCGTCTTTTTGGGACCAGGAAAAAATGGGAGTAATACCCCTTTCCTACCTGGTCTGATGGAACGAGCTCTATTGCCTCCTTCTGCAGAGGAGTCTTGAGTTCTTCCTTTAAGAGGGGAATGTGCACCTTCGGATAATGAGACACCCCCACCGGCTCCTCTGAAGGAAGAGGGGGGCCGCGAGTCAAGAGATGGAGGGAGGGTTGGGGAGTGCTGCATCGGAGGCCCTTTGAGTTTTGGCAGGAGTGGCAGCTGCTGTTGCAGGTACCCGATGTTTTGCTTGATGTCTGGCCATCTGCTGCTGCTTAACCAGGTGATGAAATGGCTGCTTGGCCTTAAATCTAGGGTGGTACATAGTATGGACCAACCGTAAGGCCCTACCCTTGTCCTGAAGGCTGGTGATGTCTTAGGCATCACCTCCGAAGAGGACACAGCCCCTAAAGGAAGCATCTTGGATGGTTGCCTGAACATCAGGCACCAAACCAGACACCCTTAGCCAGAAATACCTCCTGAGGCAACCTGCCATGGCTGTGCCCATGGCTGAGGAGTCCACAGCATCATAGGTGGCCCTCAGTGAATGACGACAGGTGACCTTGGCGGACCTAATGGTGTTAGCCAACACAGTTTTGAACTCTGAGTCTGGCATAGCCTCAATGACAGGTTCTAGCTGATGGAAAAGAGATTTCTGGTACATCAACATCTGCACCACGTAGTTTAAGGCATGAATGGCCAAAGTGGAGGAAGAACAGAATTTCCTCCCAAATTGGTCCAGCTGCCTTGACTCCTTATCAGGAAGGGAGGTGCTCATGTGTCTCAACGCAAGAGGATCTGTCATGAGCCGCTGTAACAACTACAGAGTCCACCTTGGGGTGAACACTCAAGCGATCTTTACCCTCTGGTGTTCTGTACATCCTGTCTGCGTTTTTGGCTACTGCCGGTATGGAAGAAGACATCATCCAAACGGTAGAGGCCAGATCTTCATGTGGCTCTAACCAAGGAAGTGTGAGGTCAGGAGCTGCCTCCTGGATGTCCAGGTGCTCAGCCAGTCTCTAGCGCTTAGGATCATTTGCATCAAACTTCCACTCATAGATCTCTGCAGTCTTTTTGAGGAGGTCTGGGAAAGAAGGGTCCTCAGGTGGGGATTTAGGGGACTCTTTAGGCTTCGGCTCCTCTGTGGGAGGAGTTTCAAACCCCGATACCACAGAGGAAGAGAAGTCTGAATCCGAGCCAGGATCTAAATACTCTGAGGACTGGATGTTGGGACACAGGGCTAGGATAGGTTTTATCCATCGTCAGCCTAGCTGAAGGTCCTTTCGTCAGGCCCAACACCGACTGATGCAGGTCCAGCGTAGGACTGAACTCGGGTGTCTTGTCCAATGGAACCCGGATAAAATCTCTTGGAGGATGCCAGCTATCCAACTCCGACACGAGCTGAGCCTTGGTCTCCAACCACCAAGACTTGAGGATAGCCCAGATGTCCACCTGAGGCTGAGGAGAAGGAGGCTGGTAGACCAGTGGATATCCCAAAGGGAACCCCGACATCAGGTAGCTTAGTGTGTGGTATGTATGTGTTGGGTAACCCAGTGAAGATTAAGTGGGCATATACCCCATCTGATAGCCTGACGGTGGGAAGCCCGGAGGAATGTAAGGTGCATAATGTGGCGTCGGATGACCTGACTGAGGGTTACCTGACGGGAGCCCTGACGGTGGTGCCGTGGGACCCAAAGGAGGACTCTGAGGAGGCCTGGAACTTGGCCCAGAGGGACCCGGGAAAACCGGGTTGGATGCCGGACCGGCAGGAGGCTGTGCCGGTGTCCCCTCCGGTTTGGGGTTACCTGGCGAGATCTGACATCGGGTCCGGAGGTGAACTAGGAAAAGTGACACCTGTCAGATGACCCCCATCCTCCGCACATCACTGATCTGGGAGGGCGAAGGAGGCTCTTCCAAGGAAGAGGAGGGAGAAACTCGGTGGGGAGACCCAAATGGGGAAAGCTGTGAGAAATCTGGCAACTGGATGTAGTTGGGGCCCACGCTGGACCATGACATGAGGTGATCGGTCAGGCGGATGTCGGAAGGTCCGATGACCAACTTGTCGACCGTGGCAGGGCGGGCGCCAGAGACCCCAGTGCCTGACTTAACAGCCTGGGCCGGGTGCTCGTTGGAGGACCCAACAAGTGACTTATTGGCCCCACCAGACTGCAGAGACCCTGTGGTAGAAATGGGCCTAAGAGTGGCAGAAGCCTCGGACTCTGCCGAGGTGCGCGCTGCCACTATAACTAGTGGCGGCAGGAGACCCAAGGGCTGCTCCTGAGAGGGTGGGGCAGACTTGGATGCATCAGCAGACTTCCCGGAGGATGTGGGCTGCTGATCACCTGAGGGCAGCCATGGGTGAGAGGTGGACCCATCCTGGTCCTGGTGCTTCTCTTTATCCTTTTTTTGTGCTTATGGGAGTCCGCCAGAGAGAAGGCAGTGCTTCAAAGCTTCTGGAACTCTTTCCATCATGGCCATTTTCTTTTTTGATAAATGGGCCTTGGGGGCCTGCTGGCGACACTTCCATGTGGTCTGGCTGAAGCTGGAAAAGGCCTCTCAATCCTTGTGCTTGTGCTCTGGGCCTAAGCCAAAGAGGCAGAGGGAGTGATGGTCTTTGTGCAGTAGCTGTGCGCCACATGAACTGCATTTATTTTAATGCAACTCGGTGGAAGATAGTGAAGACATGCACAAAATAAGATTTTAACACTAAAGAAAGAAAAAGACACCGATACGGTACTCATCTGAAGAAAAAGCAGTAGAACTGCAGCGTCGATCTCCATGAGGTCCAACGTGCTCGGGTCGATGGCGGGAAAGAACTAGAAGATGGGCGTGGGGACCGCCCACTATATAGTGTCATGCTGATGTTGGTCACATGACATTAGTGGGCAGTGCCCAGTCAGACACTGCTAGCCAAAGTTTCCATGTGTTCCTGATGCCAGGGGGCACAGTCCTCAAGGTGATTACCTACTGCAAGAGCCCTCTCGAAATAAGATCAGTATTTTTTTTTTTTAAATTAAGGATGCATTCATGAAAATGATTCTAAATGAGTAAAAATTGCAGCCTCCAAAATTAAAATTTCCTACAGTGCATAAAATGCAACGACTGATGCAGCGGCGGTCTTTGTTTTCTTTTTACACTGAATAATACAGTACTTGTCCATTATTTGTAAAGGCAATCTTGAGTTGTTTACCATTATTTTTTTGGAAGGCTAGGCCTGTATTTCAATGGACAAGCTGCCAGCCACTCCCACTTCCTGATCTACATAAGCAGTTCCTCTCAGCCTCCTTCTGAAGCACTTTTTCTTTGCCAGCCGGAGACTGTGTCCGTCTGTCCTCTGCAGCTGGCTAGGGCCTGCCCCAACCCCCCGCTGCTTCTTTCTGCTGGACTTTTGTGTTTTGTTCTTCTGCTTCTGGTTTGTACTTTGCCTCTGGCTGTGTGCTTCCTTTTATCACGTCCCTGTTTTTGCTGTGTTTGTGTGTCTTGGTTCTGTTTTGTTTTTTGAGGGGACTTAGTTTCTAAGCTACTATCATTTTGCTCATTTACAGCTCAAGCTACTTGCTTTCAGTTACTCACATTGCTATTGCAATCAGTACCTGTGCTTTACTCAGACCAAAGCTGCTCCCCATGCTACACGCCTAATTGTTTTCACCTGACTCAGGCTCCCTCTGAACCCTTGCTATGCAGCTCACTCATGCTTTTTCAGCTTAATCTACCTCCCACGTGGTCATAGCTGCTTTCAGAGCATTGTGCTTCCCTCCATTCCATGCTTATAGGATACTACCACTCATAGTTACTCAGTGCTGATGCTGTTCTATGTTTGTACACTGCTGTTATACTCTGAGGTCAGCTAAGCTACTGCTGATGCTGTAAACTAGCTTTAATATCTAAAAACATAGACTTTGATGGCAGATAAGAAGCACTTGGCCCACCCAGTCTGCCCATTTCCCTACCTACTGGATAAGCTGCAGATTCTAGTTAACCAACAGCCTACTTCCTGCCACCCCCCACTACAATTGCCTTGTGTCTGTCTCATGCATGTTTGAATTCCCCCACTGTTTTAGCCCCAACAACCTCCCCAGGAAGGCAGTTCCATGCATCCACCACTCTCCCCATGAAAAAAGATTTCCTCACATTACCCCTGAGCCGTCCCCCCTCTATCTTTAAATTGTGTCCCCTTGTTCTTACACATCTCTTTTTCTGAAAGATGCTACCCTCCTGGACTTTGTTGATTCCCTTGAGGTACTTGAATGTTTCTATCATGTCCCCCATCCCTCCTTTCATCAAGGGTATCATATTAAGCCTCTCAGTCTCTCTCTTCATATGATTTCTGATGCAGACCCTGCACCATTTTAGTTGCCCTCCTCTGGACTGCTTCCATCCTGTCTATGTCCTTCGTAGATGAGGTCTCCAAACTGCACACAGTACTCAGATGGGGTCTCACCAACTGTCTGTACAGAGGATAACCACTTCCTTTTTCTACTTGTGATGCCCCTTCCTATGCATCCCAGTATCCCCTGGCTCTCCTCACTGACTTCTCACATTGCTTACCCACCTTTAGATCATCTGATATGACTACCCCAAGTCCCATTCCATTTTGTTGTTGTTAGTACCTCCCTGCTATTGTGTACTCTTCTCCTGGGTTTTGTTTCCCAGGTGCATTACTTGCACTTCTTTGCATTGAATCTAAGTTGCCATATGTCTGACCATTCCTCCAACCTTGCCAAGTCCCTTCTCATCCTTTCCACCTGCCCCCTTGAGTATCAACTCTGTTACAGATCTTTGTATCATCTGCAAAGAGACATACCTTTCCCTCCAGACCCTCTGCAATGTCACCTATAAAGATGTTAAAGAGGACTGGACCCAGTACTGAGCCCTGAGGTACTCCACTAGTGACCCCCCTTTCTTTGGAATGTGTTCCACTCACTATTACCTTCTGTGTCCTGTTGTGCAGCCAGTTTGCAACCCAGGCTACCACCCTGGGACCCACTCCCAAGCTGGCTAACTTGATTATTAATCTTTTGTGCGGGACTGTGTCAAATGCCTTGCTAAAGTCTAGGTAGGCCATATCCACAGCCCCTCCCTGGTCTATTACTTTGGTCACCCAGTCAAAGAAATCTATTAGATTCGTCTGACATGACCTTCCTGTTGTAAATCCATGCTGCTTGGGTCCTGTGCCCCACTGGCCTCTAGGTACTCAACAATTCTTTCTTTCAAGTGATTCCATCATTTCCCTACCACTGAGGTCAAACTTACAGATCTGTAGTTTCCTGCTTCTGCCTTGCTCCCACTTTGTGAAGGGAATCACATCTGCCCTCCTCCAGTCCTCAGGTACCACCCCATCCTCCCATGATTTGTTAAAAGTGTGGTCAGTGGTGTCACTAGGTCCTCCTTAGTTCTTTTAGGATTCTGGGGTGAATCCCATCAGGCCCCATTGCTTTGTCCACCTTGAGTTTTAGGAGTTTTTCAGGACTATTTCTTCTGTAAATGGACTGGTGTCAACCCCCACCAGGGTGCTTCTATTGTCTGGTTTAAGTAACTCCTCCTCATCTTCTTTTGTGAATACTGAGCAAAAGTATTCATTCAGTATCTCTGCCCTTTTCACTGTCTCCCTCTGCCCACCCCTCTCGTCATTAATCTTCACTATTCCTCCCTTAACCTTTCTATGCTCCCTAATGTACCTATAAAGGTTTTATCCTCTTCTTAACTGACTTGGCTATTTTTTCCTCAGTTTGGGCTTTTGCTATTCTGACAGCCTTCCCACTTCTTTCTGCTTTAATTGATACAGTTCCCTGTCGTGCTCCTTCTGTGATGCCTTATACTTTTTGAATGCAGCCTTTTTCTCCTTAACCTTCCCTGCTACCTCTTTTGAGAACCATAGTGGTTTTTTACTCCGCTTTGTTTTATCTGTTTCACACAAAGGCTTGTTGCCTCTATGATGGCAGTTTTGATTTTTCTCCATTGTTCTTCCACCCCTCCTTTTTGCCCATTTGCTAGTGTATTCCTCAGGTATTCACCCATTTTGCCAAAGTCAGCCCTTCTAAAGTCCAGTATGCTTGTTTTTGTATGGCTTGTCTCCAAGGTTGTGCTTATTATGAAGCACACTGTGCAGTGGTCGCTGGTTCCCAGATGTCTACCGACTTCTAAATTTGTGATCCTCTCTCCATTTGAGAGTACCAGGTCTAGTATTGCTTCCTCCTGAGTGGGTTCCAACACCAGCTGTCTAAGGCCTGCCCCCTGCAGGGCATTGAGAATGACCCTGCTCTTGGATGTGGCTGCAGTATGTCATCCAGTTGACATCTGGCATATTCAGGTCCCCCATTAACAGTATCTCCCCTTTTTCAGCCATTTTGAGAATGTCCTCTATCATTTTCTTGTCCATTTCCTCCCCTTGAGATGGGGTCTGTATACAACCCCCATGCGGATTGTGATGCCATTCGTCTCCAAGGTGACCCAGAGTGCCTCTTGTCCTCCCCTTTACTTTTTAGTTCTGCTAGCTTTGACACCTTCCCTTATATAGAGCTACTCCACCTCTCTTTCCCTCCCTGTCCCTTCTGTAGACTGTGTACCCCCGTATGTTGACATCCCAGTCATGGTTTCCCGTGTACCATGTTTCTGTGACTGCCACAATATCCAAGTGTTCCTCTTCCATCAAGGCTACTAGCTCAGGAAGCTTGTTTCCCAGACTACGGGCATTGGTACTCATTGCCCTTCATTTAATGTTGGCTTTATCCTTTTTTCCCCATGCCTGCTCTTTTGGCCCTTGTCTATTTTTCCATTTCCCCCTGTCCAGCACTGTACCTCAGTGTTTACCTTGCTACCCATCATGTTTTGTGGGGGGAGGCTTGAAATTTCCTGCCTCTCATTAACACCTCCCCCATGGCTAGTTTAAAAGCTTGCCAAGGAAGCACTTAAACCTGTCACTTAGGATCTTGGTTCCCTTTATGGACAGATGCAGACCATCATGCCAGTATAAACCTTCATCTCTCCAGGTGTACCCCCAGTCCCCAATGAAGCCAAAGCCCTGTGCTCTGCACCAGTTTTGCAACCATTCATTAAACTGCATGGTGTGTAGTACCCTAGCCTCACCCCTGCCATGGACTGGCAGCACCTCTGAGAAGGTAACTGTGCTTGCTACCTCTCTGAGGCCCCTCCCCAACTCGACAATTTCATCCTGCACTGCACTGATCCCATGCCTAGCTAAGTCATTTGTCCCAAGGTGGACAATGATATCTAGTTCCCTCTCCTGTGATGCTGCTTCTGAAATCCTGAGGATTCGCTTCTTGTCCCTCCAAGCCATGGCACCAGGCAGGCTGCCTTCCTCTCCCTTCCCCAGGTCTACCCCTAACAATTGAGTCCCCTATCAGAACTGTTTCCTTCCCCTGTGGTGTCCCTTGCCACCCTTCTGTGGGTCTCCTTGTGGGTGTCCTCAGCATTCTTCTTGGTCTCCACTGAGGGTGCCATCATAGAGGAACCTTGCTCTGCCAGACTGGCATATGGTTTGTGTAGAGGTACAACTAGGGGCTTCGCTTCTGTTCCACCACGCATACCCTCCCAGAACCCACTGTGGTCCAACTGCTCTTCATACTTGGCAGCCTCTGTGGCAGTGGTGCTCTTTGGGTGGGGGAGGCCTCCTTAGTCCTTGCCAGTTCAGCCTGGAGATGGGCTACCTCCTCCCTCAGAGCTGACAGTTGCCTGCAGATAGGACAGCAACGCAGTTTCCAGAATGTCTCCCGGAAAACTGCTGCCCCACAGCCAGTGCATCTGCATGTGGTACTTGACCCCTTCCATCACTTTCTTGTTTTTCCTATGGCAGGGACTTGGAAGTGTTTGGGGAGTTGTGGCCCCATGTGGCTAATTACTTATGTTCTATATCCTGCCTCCGCTGCCGAAAATCCTCAGAGTATTTGTCACCTTCATTGACTTTTTGAATGCCTGGCTGGCTTGCCCCACTATCATAGTGCTGCTTCTCCCACTTACGTTCCTGTCCTACCATTGCTACTATGTTTTGCAGACCTACGTGCAGGTCTGACTATTCTTACTGCTTACTTACCTATGTGCAGGTCTGACTATTATTATCCTACCCTACTGAACTACCCTGCCTTACTGAACTACGTCCAGATCCACTCTTGCTTACATCATCACTGCTCATGCTCCCTGCCATCATCCCTCTGCAAGGTCTCGGCACTTAACGCTCATTCAGCTCCTTATCAGACTCTGGGGCATGCCAGCCACACCATTCTGGTGCAGGGTTCCCCTGCAGCAGACAGTCCTGCTCTGCACCTAGAGTCCACAGCTTGAGAATGTGAAGCATGGGGCAGGGTCCTTCTCACCTGGCCCACAGCTGGGAATGTCCTCCGGGTGGACCTTCAGCCATCAACCGTACTGATGGCACCTCAAGTTGTAGAATTTATGACTAAGCCGTGAAGGGAGATTACAGCTATTTCCTTTAGCTCTAGTGGTTTCCACTATAATGGTTGTCCACTGGCTTTAGTGGTTCCCTAGTCAGGCACCTTCACCGCATTCTCCTTATGACCACCTCTGGTTCACCTAGTTTGTTTTTAAATCGGTGAAGCTGGTGAGTGCCTTGGTGAGTCACTTCCTCCTTCCCGCCTTGGAGCACGGTTGCAGAGCTACCATCTTGCAACCTCTCCACGCATTCCTGTTGGAATGATAGAGAGTTTCCCTCCAAATTGGAATACTTTCCTTCTCTTAATTGGGCTTCCAAATTGCTATAGCAGAGCCATCACTAACAAAATTATCCCACGCCTGGAGGGAAGGCGACCTAGGCCTTGGATCCCCCAGATTTCCTCCTCAAAGGTTTTTTTTCTCTTCTCCATGCCGAAGATCATAATATCTAGTTATTTTTTTCCCCCTCCTTCCTTGCCCCTGGCCTGCCACTCCTTCCGGCTGCACATGCCCCTCTGACCTCTTGCCCGACCCCCTTCCTACTCACCTCAGATCGCAGCCGACCCAGGGGTGGCCCAGTGTAACCCTTCACCGGATGGGTCCCTCTCTTCCGAGGGGGAAGGCACCAGGAGGGGGATACCAGCGCACTCTACAATCAGTCCCTGGGCACTGCTGAGGTGGATTCCGGGGTGTCGGAGCATCTGAGGCGGCGGGGAGTCGGCAGCCATCATCCGGCAGACCAGGCAGCTTCTTTTCCGTTTTCTGTGGGGAGTGATGTCCTGATGTCAAGGCATACGCTGACATCTGCCACTCCCCCTTGTACATTGAGCCCTGGCTGTACTGCTGCACTCCCAGTCTCCACCAGGAGTCAGCCTACGCCGGTGTGCATCCCCTGCCCTCCCCTCGGAGAAGGAGAGCTGTCCCCGGACACTCTATCCTTCTCCCCTGGCCAGCCCTCCGGCGACCTGAGTCCATTCCTGAACTCGGGTCGCCGGCATCACAGACAGAAATCCAACCGCTGCGCCGACGGACCGGCTCATATCTAGTTAGTATTTCCTAGTTCCATTAGATAGGATCCACTGTTGGATGGATGTGGATGGTGTCTCTACTTGCCATTCCCTCTCTCCTTAGGAGGCCCCCTTTCTATTATCAATGTACCCAAGCACTTATCTACCCGTCTTGTTGACCCATCTCCTCATCTTAAGCTACATTTGTCATTCTACTACTGTGCCCCTTGCCTGCTTGCTTTCTCTTTGGTGCTACTACATCTTTTTTGGGGATCTTCCTAAGGTACCTTTAGCCAAGGGAATTGTCGTGCGGCACCTCTAGGGGTGGAACCCTCTCTGAAGGTTCCTTGCCTTTTGGTACCCCTACAGGGTGGTAATGCCTTTGGAAGACAGAGTGCGAACAGCCAAAACCTAAGTAACACAGTTGCACAAGCATAACACTTACTGGCCACATAGGCCATTGCAATGAATGTAAACATTCAGTTTGAGAGGGGGAAAAAAAAACACTTTGCCAGAGAAATCCAATTTACTGTGTTACCTTTAGGACATTACCCTAGAGAATTCTGCCAATCAATTGGCTGCCACACCCTGTGGACTACATCCTATAGTACAGAATTTCTTCTATTTGTAGACTGCAGAAGTTATTCCTTGTCTTTGGTCACTGGTGTTTGCAATCTTTTAATTCTATTTATAGAACAATTCTGCAAGCAGTAAGGATGTTTGAAAATGTTTAAATAACTGCTGCCTAAAAAAAATACATAAGAACAAATTACTCATTTTCCTTATTTGTTTTATTTTGGGGTTAGGTTTTAAAAAGCATTTACATTCCAGAGAAGTGGAATGCATGTGTATTTCGAATAGTACTGTGTCTTGACCCCAGTGCAGCAATTCACGTCCTATAGAATTCTGGAAACTGATAACATGCTGGTTGTGTGTGCGTGGTGGTGGGGATCTCAAAGGAGAACAGTCACGCCTAAAATCCCACTGCTTTGGTCAGCCATGTATGTTGCTGCACATGTTCAAAAGGATAATGTAACATTCTGACATGCACCACAGGAAATAAAGGACTTCACAGCAGAAATAAAGGCACATGAGCTGGCACTCACTGCTACAGATAAGGCCCACGTTGGTAACATACTTATCCCCAGGGGGTGGCCAGCCCTTTGGCACAGCGGTAGGGATACTGCTTGCAATGTCAGTGGTATGAGTTTGGGAATAAGCCAGGAATGTCTGGGGCTGGCTGTAAGGAGGGGGACTAAGCATCCCAGAGGATCATGGTCTCCTCCATTGGGTGCACAGTCTGCTGCTCCCCAGACCAGTGCCACCTATGGTTTCACAGGAAGAGTGGCATAGTGGGCTCAGCAAAGGGAGGGATCAATATGCAGTGAGCTCCCATGCATGCCTATTGTGTGCACAGCTGCAAGCACACTGCGCTGCTGTCCAACAGGAAGAACATACGGTCTGGCAAAAAGAAGCAAGCCAACATGCTTGGGCACTACTGTGCCCAGGAGCAAAACACACAAAACACAGTTCACACTGCAGCAGAACTGCACCAGGTTCAGGTACCCTTCGACAGCAGCCAGGCCTGAATACATGAAGAGACATAAGACAGACACATAAAGGTGGCACTAGCTTCTATTTCCAAATCAGAGCTCCATTAGTTCACAAAATAAAGGCAGTAGATAAGAAGTTGTGGCCATGTAGGTTTATTTCAATTCAGACCAACGTCATAAAATCAGGGTGGGGGAGGACAAGGTAAAGGGGCTCTCTGGGGTCTGGGCTGGAGTTGGGGTCATGGCTGGTCAAGTTGGGAGGTTATATAGAATTAAACAAAACAAAATGATCTCCATAAGAGGGTATGACACAGTGACACCTGTGTACAAAAAGAAATTTGGTCTGTCCAGTAACCCCCCCCCCCCAACACCACCATCTCAGTGGGTGCCAGAAATGGAAAGTGTAAACTGGGGGAAGAGGGTTTTGAACATAGCAGATACATTTTATTTATGTAACCGGCTCACTCAAGTAAGGTTGAGGGGCTTGGGCACTGTTTTTTTCCTGAATGGGGGGGGGGTTAATTTCCAATAGTATAACAAATTGCGCTGTGCATCCCCCAGAGTTAAATTTAAGTGGGCCTGGTGACAAAGTGTTACAACCCCCGGGATGCTGTCCCTACCCATCTCCCTACACAGACACCCCACATATGGAATACCAGAAACTAATGCAAGATTTCAGTATACACGCAATTATTAGCTATCTCTAATAATATGCTTACAAATTATATGCTCATGAGACAGTTTAAACTGAACAAATGGTGTATTAAGGGGGGTAGCTATAGGGGATGTAAAATGAATAATGGTTCAACTGTTTCAGAATATTTGATTTCACTGTTAAAACATCAAAAACAGCAGTGTCCACCCCCACCAACATATGCAAGCTGTACTGCCCACCTCCCAACTGGTACCAGTTTCTCCAGTTTGCTAAACGGGAGCTCCTATGGTCTTCGCTGGGTGCCCAGCCATCGGAATGGTGCATGCCCAATTGTGGAGTAGATGGTTGGCCACCATTGGTGCAGTTTAAACAAAAAATTGTAACCCAAACCCTGCAAGCTATGCAACTGCGAAAATGGCTTTTGAATGCAGACAAGTGTAAATCTGGCCCGATGGCCAAAACAGTAACTTTGGTGGAAGAACTATTTACAGCATCCCCAGCAGCAGGGCAAACCCTGATGTTACTCACGGTTCTGGAGTTACCAGTCCTCGAGTCTTTTCAGGCTGTATGTAGTCCTGTGAACTGCAGCTCTGGGAGGTTTTTAACCTGGATGCAGGTCACAATGGCTTGTTTGCTAGCAGGCTATGTTGCAGACCTGACACAGTCTTCTGCTTCTCTCACAGACAACTGGATGGACCAGGGCCATACTTCTCATTCACCCATCCTGGCAGCCAAGATGATAGCCAGCACCTTTATGGCACAGCGGGTTCCACCATCTAAGGAATGTCACCCGGATTAAACCCCTAATTCCGCCTAGTGACGTGCCCTTGCTAGTGCATGCCTTTGTCATGTCAAGGCTCGATTACTGTAATGATCTTTAGGTCAGTGGAGGGAATTTCTGTTGACTACAGTTAGTGCAGAACACAGTGGCCAGGTTACTGACAGGCCTTCTTAGGTCCTGCTCATGTGATCCTGGTCCTGCGTGATCTGCGCTGGTTGCTGGTCAGATGGAGGATTACCTTCAAGGTGGACTTGCTCACCTGTAAGGCCCTATACAGCTTGGGTCCTGGCTACCCGAGTGACCCAAACACCTGTCTGCTCAATGCACTCACTCTGCTCCTCCACCGATGCCCTCCTGGTAGTTCCAAGGGCCAGGATCAAAACATTCAGAGACCGTGCATTTGAGATGGCTGGCCTGGCCCTTTGGAACTCTCTCCCAAAGTCCTTGAAGGAGGCCCCGTCAATGGATGCTTTTAAGGGGGATCTGAAGGCACACCTTTTCAAAGAAGAATTCGGAATTTAGCTACTGCCCAGCTTATTGTTTTACTGTTTATATTAATTTATTAACTTTCTTTACTGAACTGTATTTATTTTGTTTTGACCCTTGTAAATGTCATGATTGCATATTTTTACACCTCTTTTGTAAAGCGCCCAGAGCCTCTGGGATTGGGCAGTTAAGAAATTAAAGTTTACTGGCTTGCTTACTTACTTTACCTAGCAATGGCACTGACTGGCTGATTTCCCAGACCATCCACAGGTTTGGACTTTCCTCCTGGATCTCAGGAACACTGTCTTCAACCACACTGCAGGTTACCAGCTGTGGCACAAAAGCCCAACTGAAAAAAGAGTTTCTGGTCCAGCTGGATCCACGAGTAAGTTCAGCAAAAAATTGCGCTTAAATCCTTTCTTTGCTTCTTCCAGATGTTTGAAACAATGCAGGACACCTCCTGGGTTAGTGGCTGTGGAAGCCACAGGCAGGCCTCCAACCTCTTTCAAGAGCATAGTCTGAGACCTCCTCACTCTCTGGAAGCTCCAGGCAGAGTGCCCCAAACTGGATCTGCCCTCTCGGTCTGAAGGGGTTAGGGAAGCATCCCATTGGTCAGACAGGTTGTCAATCCACAAATTAGCATGCAGAATGTTCACTCGATGCCTGATTGGCTGGACGAAAAGTAGCCAAGAGACAGTTCTCTCATTTTCCCAGGAGTCCCCTTGCTGTAGTCCTCTGGACTCCTCGACTTCCAACTGGCAGTTTGTGGTGTCTGGGGTAACAATGATGGCTGCTGCAGTTCTGTTTACACAGAGTCCCAACTTTAACTTTATCTTGTAGGGCTCCTGAATTATTTCAACAAATAACGGCCCCATGGTTTGTTAACTGCCCCTCTGCCCTGGTGTCTGGTGGCAGACTGGGGCTTGACAGGGAGTCCCTCTGCCTGTCACAAGTGTCATGATGCTGCCCCCCCCAGCAGCATGCAGGACTTTGTATATACACAGCAGTATTTGCTGCTCTTAAAGACAGTGCTTAAGAGCACTTTATCTCATTTTCCCTCCCCTCCCCTGCCGTGTGCCTCCAGATCCCCATTTATGCTTCAGAATTACCAGAGTTGGAGCACACAAACAGGACTGCTGCCAGAGCCACCGTAATGGTTTTAAACAATGAGCACTGCAGTGCTTCACAGAATCTATGAACTGACCCACCAGCTCACACATTCGAGCAGGAGCCTGATCAAACATGCGCACACTGAGCTGTGCGGCGTTCAGCGAACTACCATGTGGGCAGTTTTACTTTATAACACTTCCCCAACAGGATTCACATACCGGGACGGCAGGAACACACCAAAGAAACCCAAACAGGATCGGGGATGAGTGGGAGGGTGGACAGTGCCTGGGGAGGAAGACCAGGTAAGCCCCACCCATGGGGGGGTGTTACATTTATTATTTTGTCGGGTAAATGCACTGGAATACATTCCTTTTTCAGGCGTGATCCGAGGTCTAAACAAGCAGTACTTTACAGAAGTCACCTTTGCCGTGGTGTCTGGTGGCAGAGTGGGGCTTGACAGGGACTCCCCCTGCCTGTCATGAGCGCTGTTTGGGGTACCCCACATAAATCTTGTGGAGGCCGCTCCCATTTAGCCTACATCCTATACTAGCTCCAACTTTTTATACCCCCTTTTTTCTTTGCATCAATCGCCACCCCATCTCTCTATCCACCTATACCCCTTTTCTGTCACCTCCCCTCACTCACATTTCCTTTCTGTGTCACTAGGACTCTGGTTTCCTTCCCTCCTATCACCTAAACACTGAATCCACTTCCCCTTCCTCTCTACCCCACTCCCTCTCTCACCCAATCCTCCTCCTACTCTGTATCCCTTCCCATTTACCATAAAAGTGCCTCTGAGTAGCATTTTTTCCCATCCTTTTTCAATTAGAATTTTTTTACACTAGTGCTAGTTGTAATCTTTTATAATAGGGCAAGCTTGTTTAGTCACTAGTTCCAGGCACACACTGTCCAGTGCCTGTGTACAGTTTGGTTACTCAATTATTAAATTTTTTGACAAGGCCTCTTGGCTGTTCTCCTCCCATGAACCGTATGAATTTTATCCGTGCTCAATTATTGTAATTTGTTCTATTTTAGCTCTTAGTTTATTACTCTCGTCCAATGCTTGTTTACATCCTGTTGCTCATAGTATGTTGTCTTTTCTGCCTGCTTAATGTACTCATGCTCGCCTGTCCTTCTTTCATAATCTGTTCTAACATATGTACAATGACTTGAAATCTATGTAAAAGAGCCTTGGGCTCAAAAGTGTTAATCTGAAATTTAAATAAATAAACTACATAAGACAGTTATTACAAATGCAGAATTTCAGATCAGCATAATAAAGCTACATGCATGGAGTACACTGATAATTAAAAACGTACACATGTTTAAATCATTGAGGTTTGAAAGTACAGCAACTGAAAAGGTGCAGAGTAAAGAGGAGAACATAACATGATCAGGGAGATCGTTCAAGACTGAGGCTGAGATATATGAAAAAAGTACGCTGACCCACACTACTGTATGTATTAAAAGAAAATGTAAAAGTGAGGAACACTTACAGGAACATGAAACAGAGATGGGTGTGTAGTCCAACAGTAGCTCACTCAGACATCCAGGGATTCCTGTCTATAGGATTTTGTACACAAACAGATACAAGACAAACTTAAAGTTTAAGGAAACCGAAAAACCAGTTTATGTACCCTGCGTCTCGATCGGCCTCTCCTTCAGGCCATTGCCAAGGATCCTCCCCAGGACCCCTTCGCCAACCGCTGGCCTCATATCACAGCCGGCCCAGGGTAACCAGACATATCCCTTCATCGGCGGGTTTTCTCCTTCTGGGGGAGAAAGTGCCTTATGGCCATCCTTCTTGGCCCTGGGTGCTGCTGAGGTCAGGTCGGCATGTTTGGGGCTCCATGGAGGTGAGGGTCTGGGCGGCCGTCATCCAGTTAATCGAGGCACCATTTTCTGATTTTTCCTCCAGGTTTCCCTTGTTGTGCCACATCTGTAGTGCTCCTGGTCTCCACTAGGGACCTCTACAGAGTGAGGCATCTCCCCAATCTACACCAGGAGAGGAGAGCAGTCCTCTGGATGCTCAATCCTCTCCTACCCCTGCCGACCCCTGAGTCCATTCCCGAACCCGGGTCGCCGGTGTGGTTTGAGGTAAGGCACCACCGCCTCAGCCCTCTGTGCCACCAGGTTGGTGATATACTCTTTTAATGGAGTATAGACAAGTTTCTCTTGTATTTTCAAGAGAGCAGAGAGGATGGAAATTGGTCCATAGTTTCCAAATTCAGAGAGGGAACCTATTGGGATGACAAATTAATTCTTCCATAAGTTTGATACATGCCCCAGGGAGAAAGATAAGTTACAAATTTACATAAAATCATAGGGGAGCACAGAGTGTCTCTTGAGACCAGACATGCCTGGCCAGAGGTCCTTCAGAGAATTACCCAGAATCTACAAGTAATACATATTTTAGCAGTGCAGCCATGATTTTTAGTACAGAACTATTAGTCTCACTACTTGGGCTGCAGTGCACTAAAATAACACATGCAAAAAAAAAAAAAAAAAAAAAAAAAAAAGGCAAGTGGCCCGCCCGGTGCTGAGAGGGTGAGGTGCTGATGCCTTACCTCACGCCACGCCGATGACCAGAGTTTGAGAGCCTACTCGGGTCATCAGGGAGGAGAGGATCGAGCATCTGGAGGACTGTTCTCCTTTCCTGGGGAGGTGTGGGTTGTGTGTCCCTGGCACTTGTGACCCCTGGTGGAGACTGAGGGTTGCTGCAGCTAGAAACACCCGGTAACTGGGTTAGGGGGCAGTGGTGAACCATCCTGCAGGCAAGTGGAGAAGCTCGATCATCGTGTGCTGATGTCATTGCATGTCTGTGCCCCAGGGCTTGCACAGAAAACCCTTCTGGCCACAGCAATCAAGAAGCCCATGACAGACTCCCTCTTCAGATCGAACAAAGCCCGGCGACCAGGCGGGGGGGCTCATGGTGATCTCGGTCTCCCCATCTCCCCCAGGGGCCCCTCTGTGGGAGGAAAGCCATGGTCCTCCTCATTCGCCGCTGAGGTGGAGGCTGGTAGGAGATAGTTGAGGATCCGCAGATCATGGCTGATGGGGAGACAAAGCTCCATCCCCCCACCGAGCCAGAGACGCATAAATAGAGATAAAAAAAACAAAGAGGCAAACAATAGACAATAAACCCACAATACTTATACTACACTAGATTTGAACTGGCCAAGTAGCACTTCAAAAACTCAGAGAAAGTTACAGTATGTTGCAGGACAAACAGGTTTACAAGTCAAAATGAGCATTGTCTGTGGATTACACCAAGCTCTGGGGGAGGATGCATAGTGCAGATGGCATAAAAAGTGTGAAAGCAGATGTAGTCAGGTTGAAGAAATGGTCATACATTTGGTGATCGAAATTCAATACCAAGAAATGCAAGGTCATTCACACTGGTAACAAGAATCCAAAACCAGAATACTGGATCAAGGGTGTGAGAGTAAAGCAATCTAGGGAAGAGGCAATCTAAGGACAATCATCAGTGTCAATCTGACAGCTACCACACAATGCAAGAAAGCATGCAGAAAAGTCACTAGAACGCTGGGGTGTATTGGGTGGGCCTTTACCAGCTGCAGGAAGAAGTGATTATGTCACCCTACATGTATGTGTTAAGGCCACACCAAGTGCTGTGTCCAGTTCTGGAGACCCCATCTCCACAACGAAATAGACAGAATGGAGGCTGTCCAGAGGAGGGCAACTAAAATGCTGCAGGGTCTGTACCAGAAGCCATACGAAGAGAGATTAATGGAGCTTAATATGTATACCCTCGAGGAAAGGAGGAAGGGGGGCACATGATAGAAACTTACAAGTACCTCAAGGGAAACAGCAAAGTCCAAGAGGGTAGCATATTTCAGAAAAAGAGATGTGCAAGAACAAGGGGGCACAATCTGAAGATGGGGGGGTGGCTCAGAGGTAATGTGAAGAAGTATTTTTTCACGGAGAGGGTTGTGGATACATGGAACAACCTTCCCGAGGAGGTAGTGGAGTCAAAAACAGTGGGGGAATTCAAGAATGCATTGCATAGACACAAAGCAATTCTAGTGGGGGGTAAAAAGAAATAGGCTGCTGGTTAACAAAGATCTGCAGCTTATCCAGTAGGTAGGGAAATGGGCAGACTAGGTTGTCCAAGTGGTCCTTATCTGCCGTCAAATTCTATGTTTCTATCATCGCCTACAAAAGGACAGAGATGGGCTGGAGAAAATCACATGAAAGGCCACCAAAATGATCTGAGGGCAACAGGGAAAATTATATGAGGAATATCTGGTTAGTCTAAATATGAACTCGGGGGTGGGGGACTGCCCAGCAAGAAAGCTGTTTTCTGCAGAGCACCTCAGCCACCAGATTTAAAACCAAATAAAAGTGACATTTTAAGCGATGCAGATGGGCTTATGAAACAGACTAGGAGGAGGTATTAACTGCACAATTGGAGATTTCTGGGAAGACAGGATATATGAGGACCACTAAAACAGATTTTGTTCCCACAGAGCAGTTGAAAAAGGAATGACCCACCGCAGCAGCAACTCCCACCCAGTGGAGATCAACTCGCCTCTCTGGACTCCTTGCAGAGAGAAATTACAGTGTCTACCTGCTCAAACTGCGTTGAAAAAAAACTGCACTCCTACACAGCGAGGCTGGTGGTTGCAAAAACAAAAGTGAAGGGTATGGCAGAAAGCCCAGCAGAATCAAATGCAACAGCTGGGAAGGTGTCTGCAGCAAAGGCAACTTCACTAAAGGGGCAAGGGCTTACATGGACACATCTGGAGCAGTTCAAGAATGCCATCTGGGCCCCCAAAATTTTCTTATGCTGGGATCCTAGAAGGCATAAGGGTGACAGTGCACTTTCTTAGAAAGATGGCTCCCAGAGACATCAATCAACCTATCAAAATCTTTATTTATCCAGGTGGGCACCATTGAGCAAGGCTCGTTTGCAAGGTGGACCTGGTCATGAATACATCAAAGTACAGTACAGAAGCAGGTATACAAAAAGCAATAATATTCAAGGAAGAAAAAGTATATACAGTGTATACAGTACAGTACAAGGTTGAAATAAAAAAAACAGCATTATTTTACAACTGAAAAAGTCAGCAGATGTACAATCAACCATAGGCATACAGGGGTTATAAGCAGAGATCTTTTGAGTGAGGCAGCTGGCAACTACACATATAGGGGAAAGAGGCCATGTATGGGGTGGCAAGTTAGAGAGGTAAAGAACAGGAGGGATATATTACCAACGACTGGGGGAAAAATTGGGCTAAAACTACAGAAAGTGACGATGGCTGCCATATACTTGTTTATTATGATGACAGAGGAGGAGTAGATAATTGGGACACTACTATGGATGGGGTGGGACTTTAGCCAGGCTGGAGCGGACAGGGAAGGGTGGGTGCAGCAGGAAGAGTTAATAAGGAAATAGTGAGAGCCAGGGGTAGAAACATGGCGAAGGCCAGGATGGAAAGGAAGTTGCGGAATTAGTGGGCTAGCAGGAGGGAAAAAAGATTGTAAGTAGCTTTCTATGTAGCGATCGAGAGTGCCTTGAAGATATTCAGGCTAACAGGGCAGCTCAGCTTCAAGTTCCTTTGTAAACCATTCCACAATGTGTGTAAAGAGAAGCTTAGAGCAGCTTTGCCGAAATGAGTGTTGACCCTTGGAACTTGGAGGGCAATTAGGGAATAGCTCCTTAGAGCGCAGGTGCCTAACACACTCTGGGGAATACAATCTGAGACATAGAAGGGGAGCTTGTTGGTCACCGTTCTGAAGGCCCATAGGGTGGCGTTTCTATTCCTCCTATAGTGAAGGGAAGTCCAGCCTAATGATGAGTACAAGGAGTAGTGGTGTGTGGAAAGTGGAAAGCCAGTAATGAACCTGATAGCTCTGTGGTAGAGGGTGTCCAACTTAGCCAGTGCAGAATGATGCTGTACAGCAGGTCCATGTAATCTATTAAAGATAGGAAGGTAGCTTGAACCAGTTGAATCTTGGCCTCCTTTGTGAGCAGATGGTTAATTCTGTAGAATAATCCTAATCTTTGCCTTAGTTTCTTCTGTAGTTCTTCGAGATGGTCGTCGAAGGAAAGTTTATGATCGAGCCAAACTCCTAGATATTTGAATTTAGCTACATATTCTAGTGTTTCTCCAAGAATAGTGGTAATTTGTAGGGCAGCCCCCCTTCCAGCAGGAATTGTCGCATGCAAGGAGGGGGAGAAGAGCATGGCTTTTGTCTTTTTCGCATTGAGCAAAAGCTTTTTGTTTATGAGCTGGTATTGGAGAAGGTTAAATTCAGCGTGAAGGTCTTCACAGGCTGCTTCCAGCGTGGGACGACTCAAGTACAGTATCATCCACGAATAAGTGGATGTTGGCTTTTTTGATGGGGTCATTGATGTTGTTAATGTAGACTGCAAAGAGGAGGGGACCAAGGATAGAGCCCCGGGGCATGCCCCTCAGCATAGGTTTTAATGGAGAAAGATCACCTTCAGCTTTAACCTGCTGTTTCCGTTCTCCAAGGTAGTCTGCAAACCAGCACATAGATTTATGGTCCAGGCCTAAGGTGCTTAGGGAGGAAAGAAGCAGGCTGTGATCAACTGTGTCGAATGCCTTACTAAGATCCAAGAAAATGGCACACACATGCTTCTTGTTGTCAAGGTCTAGGAGCCAATCATTGGTCACCTTAGCTAGGGCTGTTATGGTGCTGTGCTTTGCTCTGAATCCAGACTGAACTGGGTTTAATAGACTTCTGGACTCTAGGTATACCCCTAGCTGGCCACACACTATTTTTTCTAGTAATTTAGACAAGATGGGGAGGAGGGAGATCGGTCTATAATTATTTAGATTGCAGGGGTCACCTGCTTTTAATAGAGGGATGACATGGGCTATATTCCGTTGAGGGAGGAGGCTACCCTGGGAGAGTGACATGTTGAATAGGTGGGTGATTGGCCCTGCAAGCACATGGTAGGCACATTTCAGATAGTATGGCACTATGAAGTCGGAGCCTGCTCCCTTCCTGGTGTCCAGTTGCAGCAGTGGGTCTTCCACCTCTTTTAGAGAGACAGGCAGGAGGGAGAAGGCCTCCTCAGTTGGGGGGGACTCATGGGTTGGTGGGCCCTGAGCTGTGCGGAGGTCATTGGCAGGGGAAGTATCAAATGCTAGCCCTGCTGTTGCAAAATGGTTATTGAGGGCTTCCAATATCTCCAATCTGTTAAGAGATAACGCTGCCACCGGACTTAATTTTTGCTGGAATGGAATTACCAGGTGCGTGTCCAGACATGTCTTTTAATGTTTTCCAGAGCTTTGAAGGATTTCTTGAGGCAGAGGCTAGCTCTGAACGATAGTAGGCAGCCTTGGCTGCTCTGACCAACATGGTGCACTTGTTACGTGCTCTCTTAAAAAGACACCAATCTGAGTCGTTCTTGCTTCTTCGGGCTTTTTTCCATAAAGTAGGGAAGCTTTAAGCTCGGGCAAGAACCAATGGCAGATGCTGCTCCTGACCCGCACCTTAACCAAGGGTGCATGCTTATTTAAAGCCTCACTTAAAATATCGTAAAAAATAGTATATGCCCTGTTATACCATTTTGGCTAGGAAGAATTCCTGCCATCACAGTGAATGTTTCAAGTCATGGACATATGCAAACAAATCGAAGTTGTGTTTGCACCTCTTGATAGAGAACTTTGCCACAAACTGCGGGTTGTGCACGGATCTAATGGTGGTGATTATACAATGATCACTAATGTCTGAGAAAAATGTTCCGACAAGAGAGAACAGATGTGGCTTGCTAACCAAAATTACATCTAAGAGGGAGCTGTTGTTAAGGTTCTTTTTATTTAGGCGAGTAGGCTCGACAATGAGTTGCACCAGCCCTAGAGTGTCACAAAAGGATTTCAAGGGAGCTGATGCACTTGATAGCCAATCGTAGTTCAGGTCACCAAGAATAATGGTTTCCAAGGAACCGAGCCCCAGTACGGAACTGAGGTGAGACAGGAGATGAGGCCCCGCAGAATGGGGCCTGTAGCAGCCTATTACACAGAGTGCATTGGAAGGAGAAAGTTTGATCTTTAGGGTCAAACACTCAAATTCTCTGGGGGGAGGACAATGCATTTATGCATGTGGCTGAGTATTTGTCCCTTACATAAATTGCCACCCCACCTCCTCTTGATTGCCTATCCACTTGGAAAAGTAAATAATTTGGAATACTGATTTCATTGTCTGGGGTGGCTGGCCTAAGCCAGGTCTCAGTGATCACTAGGACATCAGATAAGGTGTGGCTCACCCAAGCCTGGATAAGGGTGAACTTTTTCAGCAAACTACAGGCATTGAGATGCATAAAAGACATTCCTTTGATACCTGCCAGGTCTGATAAAGAAGAAAGGGTGTCTAATGGTCCTGGGTTGAGTTTGACATTGACCAAGCACAATAGTAAAAGAAGCAGGATTCTTTTTAAGGCAGCGAACTGTAATTTGTAAACACTATTTTTTGGGAAATAGGGGAGGCGGTGTTGATGGGTGGGCCTGTACCCACTCCTGGTGTTATACTGGCCTAGTGTTGCAGCCACTAGTGTCCTGGCAGGAATTTGCCATGAGTAGGAAGTCTCGAGTCTGGATGGGGAAGTAATCTGCAGAGGCAGCTCAGATGTCCCACTCCCCGGCAGAGACAGCTGAAAAATGCAATAGTCCAGAATGGCTACCTGAAAGGAGCAGTTGGACACAGGACAGGGAGAAGCGCAAGGGTCATTCCAATTTAGGCAGGGATGAGGGTTCTGAAGAATTGGGCCATGCACCCGATATACTTAAATCTACAGAATTAATCCCAGATGAGTCAAAGAAGAAGCAGAGGGTTCCCGCACACTATTGATGGTAACAGGCTCAGCTGGGGAGACAGCGCAATTGCTACAGGCAGCTTGTGAGCAAGCCCCAATTTTGGATGACTCAGAAATCATATTCTTTCCTGACTATGCTTCCACCACACAAATGCGAAGGAAAGCATTTGAAGGAGTAACGCTGAAACTAAGACAAGATGGCATACAATATCATTTGAGCTATTATGCCCACCTGTAATTTACTTTAAAAGATAAAACTGTACTGTTTTACAGATCCCCAGATGGTGGGTGTTTGCAGAATGGCTAGCTCATAAGCACCCTTGAAGGACACAGAGCAGTCGATGGAGGAAGAGATTTAATCCCTGGACAGTAAGACTTCTCTCAGAACTCAAATAATTCAGTTGTACTGGTGAACAATTTTTCATGTTTTGAAACAGAAGCTTGTTCTCTATACCACAGGACTCGTACTGTGGACAAAACATAGTAAAGCAACAGTGCATGACAGCGGTGAAAATTCTGACCTATCCTTTTTTAATTTTGTTTTAGACTGCTTCTTATCGCTAACTTGTATGTTACCCTGTTTTCTTCATTTTGAGTTTGACTGAGTACTTTTCTCACATTTGAAATAATAAAAGGAGCACTCCTTTTAAATATGGCTTTGGACCAGGTTTTCATCAGTATTCTCTGTTGTTTTTGAACACCCATTGTTTCACATCACTTCCGTTGTAACTTAAATGAACTAGCATGCAGTTGCCAGTGCTCTCTGACCTTATGGAATAACGGGTGCACAAAAACAGCTGAGAATACTGATCTGGGTGGCTTGGGAAGGATGCTGGGCCAAACGGGGTATATCCCCTGCGGTACTGGTAAGATAAGAGTTAAGAAAAAAAACATTTTTTTTTTTTTACCCAAAAAACACAAATTGGGACCATCCCTACACTTGGATGTGGGTCTTAGTGCCGATTGTTCCCCTTTAACCTGAGCATTTCTCTCACTGAAAGTTAGAAATAAAATTTCACTATCCCTCTAGAAAACTGGAGGCCCTAGTTTTGAGCACAGTGCACTCTCTCTCCATTAGAGGGTTGAGAAGAAAAAATTACTCACCTTAGTAATTGCTTTTCTTCTCATGGAGTCTTGCTATATTATAACATTAGCAGTCAGCCACTGCAGCTGAACTGCCCCGGAGAGGAAGGAGTTAACTCCAGAGGATCTGGAGTTCTACAGCGCGAGGGTGCTGTGCCCAAAGCTCTATCTGGCAGTTTCAAATGAAACTGTCAGATCTTTACGAAGCTAACATCAAAGAACAGAAAGTCTGTGTGGAAAAAACTACACTAGCCCATGGCTACCTACTAGTAGTAGTAACAACAATATAAACAACAAAGAAACAACCAGAACCATAATAACAAAAATTGATGGTATTATGGTTCGTTTTACCACCCTTGACAAGCACATTATGAACCCCTTCCCCCCAAGACTCAAGTCCAGGAAGGGGGCAATATAAATAACCTAAATGAAAGCAACCAGATCCCTAACCCAAAGGAAAGAGGGTAAAGGATAACTACAATGGCATGACACAGTGCTTGCACTAATTCGCCACCCCTACCCAAGTAGAGGTTCTGAGAGGGCAGGAGGGAGGGTGGTTATAATATAGCAAGACTCCATGAGAAGAAAAGCAATTACTAAGGTGAGTAATTTTTCAAACACCATGAAGTCTTGCTATATTATAACATTAGCAGATTACACAGCAGTACCTCCATGGAGGAGGGCAGAACCTACTTAGGAATAGGCTCTGAAGCACAGCTGTGCCAAACTGAGCATCTCTCCTGGACTGGACATCCAGGGAATAATGCTTGGTAAAGGTGTGAACTGTCTTCCAGGTAGCAGCTTGACAAATCTCCAGAATGGGACTGTCCCTAGCAGCCGCTAGAGACGCAGCTGTACCCCTGGTGGAGTGGGCCTCAATCTTGAGGGGGTACTCTACCCAGTTTCTGATAACAGAATTGGATACAAGAAACAATCCACCTTGCAATTGTTCTCTTAGTGGTAGGTTTTCCTTTGCCAACCTCGCCATAGGTAAGAAACAGTTGGAGGATTCAACCTATGACCTCTGGTGCGCTCTAAATAGTAGCTTAAGGCTCTTTTGACATCCAAGCTGTGCAGTCTCCTCTCACCTGAGGAAGAATGCTCAGTGAAAATACTGGAGAGAGATAGATTGATTCAGGTGGAAATCAGAAACCACCTTAGGCAAAATTTCTATTAGTCCTAAGGACTACCTTATCTCTGTGGAAAGAGATAAAATCTTCTTCCACTGACAGGCCTGTAACTCACTTATGCGCTGGCAGAGGTGATAGCTACTAGGAAAACGGTTTTCCAAGTTAAATACTTGAGCTCTGCTGAAGACAGAGGCTCAAAGGGGTGTTGCATTAACTGAGCAATGCAAATATTCAGGTCCCAGGCGAGAGCTGGTTCCCGAAAAGGAGGGTTAGTATGAAGTAACCCTTTAAAAAACTTGGAGAACACAGGGTGAGAAGAAAGGGAGGCAGGCTTCCCTGCTGACACAAAAGCAGAGACAGCTGCCAGATGAACCTTCAGGGTAGCTGGTCTAAGGCCTAGGGAATTCAGATGGACCAAATATTCCAGAAGAATGGGAAGATCAGCAGATTCTGGGATAATCTGCCTCTCAGAGCACCAGATGGAAAACCTCTTCCACTTAGAATTATAAGTGGCCTAGTGGAAGGCTTCCTAGAAGCCTTTAAAATATCCATGACACCTTGAGAAAGGTGTAAGTCAGCAAATTCTAGCTCCTCAAGAACCAAGCCTTGAGGTGGAGGGATTTGAGGTCCGGATACCACACTCTCCCTGTGCACAGGCCAGTAAGTCGTGGACTCTGGGTAGGCTCAGGGCAGGGTGGACTGCCAAGGACAGAAGCAGAGGGTACCAGGGCTGTCTGGCCCAATCTGGGGCAATCAGAATCACTCTGCAAGGTTGAGATCTGATTTTACTAGTACCCTGAAAAGAAGAGGAAAGGGAGGAAAGGCATCAAGAACTTCCCTTTCCAGTCCAACAGAAAAGGCGTCCAGAGGACTGAGCCCAGTACTGGAGGCCTGCAACAGAAAAGAGGAAGTTGATGGTTGTCTGGGGCTGCGAAAAGATCTATCTGAGGTGCCCCATCTGGCAAAGACGGACCCCAGCACTTGTGGATTCAGAGCCCATTAGTGATGGCCCTGAGAAATTCTGCTGAGGGCGTCCGCAGGACATTGTCCTTCCCTGGGAGGTGAACCGCTATCAGGGAGGTGTTCAGGAGTAGGCCAGAGACCACAACTTCATTGCTTGGTGCACAAGGCTGAAGACCGAGTGCCCCTTGCTTGTTGATGTACCACATTGTGGTGGTATTGTCTGTCCTGACTTGAACCACTTTGTTCTGGACAGAATCTGAAAACACCGAAGAGCTAAAAGACAGCTCTGAGTTCCAACAGATTGATGTGGAGCAGAGATTCCTGAGGAGACCACACCCCTGGGTGCAAGATCCTGCAGGTGAGCCCCCCACCCTAACAGGGAGGCATCCGTGGTGAGGGTGAGGGTGAGAATAGGAATGAAGGAACCCTGTCTTAAATTGCTCTGGACCTGCCACCAGTGGAGGCTAGGATCAGAGTTTGAGTAACTGGAACCAACTTGGTAGGGGTCCTTCCTTTGAGACCAATAGGCCCTCAAATGGAACTGAATGTCCCTCATCTGGAATCTTGCTCCCTGCACGACAGCTGTGGAAGCAGCCATGTGCCCAAGGAGTTGCAGAAAATGCCTTGCTGGTCGAGAGACCCGCAGGGTAAAGGAGGATGCCAGGGCGATGAGTCTGTCCACCCTTTCCGAGGGAAGAAAAGCCCTGGCTAACCTTGTGTTCAATTCTGCGCCTATGAAAGTTAGGACCTGAACCGGTTCCAGAACTGACTTTGGTAAGTTTAGCAGGAATCCCAGGAAGTGAGAAGCTGCTGGGTGACTTGCAAATGGTTTCACCTGACCTGGAGACTGACCCACAATGAGCCAGTCGTCCAGGTAGGGAAACACAGCAACCCCTTGCCTCTAAGTGAGCTACTACTACAGCGAGACATTTTGTGAATACCCTTGGCGCAGAGGTCAGGCCGAAGGGCATTGCCCTGAACTGGTAGTGGCCTGAGGGCAGTTCGAACCTGAGGTACTTTCGGTGAGAAGGCCTGTTCAGAACATGAAAATAGGCATCCTTGAGGTCCAGGGAAGCTAGCCAGTCCCCTGGCCTTAGGGAAGGCAATATCATTGCCAGAGTCAACATTTTGAACTTTGGTTTCAAAAGATGCTTGTTCAGGTACCTTAAATCTAGAATGGGCCTCCATTCTCCTGTCTTTTTTGGGGTAAGAAAGTATCTTGAATAAAGCCCCTTGCCCTGATGGCAAGGAGGAACCCTTTCCACTGCTTTGCAGTCCAGAAGAGAAGAAACCTCTGCTTCCAAAGCAAGGGCTTCTGAAGGATTTGCAGGTGGAAAATGTCTGACTCTCATCTTTGGAAAGTGTTTGAAGCTGAGAACCAGACCCTGGCCTATTACCTCCAGAACCCATCTGTCCGTAGTTAGGGACAGCCAGTTCCGGCTGAAATAGGCCAACCTGCCCCCCACTGGTACAGGAGAATCGGCCCTGGGCACCCCATCAGGGTGCCTACTTAGCAGCAGCCTTAGGCTGAGGGAAGGGGGACGGTCTACTTGTGCCTCGTCTACCCCTGCCTCTGAAGAAACCCCTCTGCGAGACAGCAGAGGAGGCTTGAAATTGGTAAAAGGCCTGGAAAAGGCCTGCCCCTACCTCTGGGAGCATGCCTTGTGGCATGGCATGCTTCTCCTTAGCCTGGGCACTTTTGTAGGTAGTTCTGTATTCATCCATCTTTTCATATAGTTTTCTGTTTGCTCCCGAGAATTTCCCACTACAGGAAAATCCATAGCCTTTGACTGGGTATCTTGGGACAGATTAGTGCATCTGAGCCATGCCAACCTACGGAAAGCTACAGAAGTGGCCATGACCCTAGAGGAAACATCATTAACATCAACAGCAGTATGAAATTGAACTTTAGAGGCTTCAATGCCATCAGCAGCCACCTGTTCCAACTCACTAGCCAGCTGGCCATGGGCCTGCTACTAACTGCAATACTGTGTCCCACCTAGATTTCTGATATCTAGCCACATAAGCCATATAATTTGCCTGCCTGAGTCCCAAAGAAGCTGCCATATACTGTTTCTTCGCCATGGCATCAATCTTCCTGGAATCCTTATCAGGAGGATGTGAGGCCAGAGGAATATTAGCCTTGTCACAGGCTGCAGCTTGTACCACACCTACATGACTACACTGTTCAGTAAGGAAGTCTGTATCTGAGCCTGACAAAGTATACCTTCTGTCCATTTTTTTATCTACAGGAGGAACAGAATGAGAATTTTTTAAAATCTTTGTTGTTTGCTTCCTAAATGACTTATGCAAAGGAATAGACAACCTCCTAGACTCTGGAATATCCATCATTTCCACATAATCAGGCTCCTCTTGCTCATCCACAGCCTCCTCTAAAGGAAGCTGGAGGGTTTCTGCAACCTTTTTGTAAAAAATAAAGAAAGAAGGGGACTCAGACAGAATAGGAGGAGATTCTAAAGGTCTGTCTGGAGAAATGTCCGGTTCAATGGGCACGTCCAGACCCCCCCAGCCACACATATATTGAACACAGACTTAAAATTTAGTACTTACGGTTACCAAATAGAGCTTTAAAACCGAAATGCGGTAAAAATAATGACTTTTGCCGGTTCAAATGAACCGAAAAATACTCGCTTGAACCGAGAATGAACCGAGCTGAAGGAGCTGATCTCCGGAGCGACTGTTCAGTGAAGCGGAGTAAAGAATCTGACAGTTTCATTTGAAACTGCCAGATAGAGCTTTGGGCACAGCGCCTTCGCGCTGTAGAACTCCAGATCCTCTGGAGTTAACTCCTTCCTCTCCGGGGCAGTTCAGCTGCAGTGGCTGACTGCTAATGTTATAATATAGCAAGACTTCATGGTGTTTGAAAGGATGCTTCCCTTATGCAACAGCCTCCTTTTTATGTTCACCATGTGCGTGCAGCAAACATCTTGCAGTGGTACTTGGCTTTTGAGAGGTATGACACTGTCCGTCCAATGCAGAATAGTGTTTTAGGGGCACGACAGAGCTACACCAATCACCAGCCAAGCTGAGCATGACAGAGCTTTAGCAACGACGTCATGGGCTTGAAAAGGAAAAGCTGACCCAATCATGGATCAGCTTTTTCCTTTGAACTACACTGCCCAGCTACCAGAGCTGATCTATCATGATTAGCCTGGAATTTCAAACATTCAGTGGCTCATGCCAGCTGTAAGAGACAAAACCATCCGTCGAGGTCTGTTACTGGCACCTCCATAACTGTCCCCCGCACTTGACTCTCCCAGCCCCCCCCCCCAAAAAAACATAACACTGACACTTGGAGTACCAACTCCCCCAGTATCACCAACTTGTAGGTTTTCTTTATAGGTATTTATATTTGGCCTACAGAGAGATAAAAATATAGCCTGCAAAAAAAAACTATAAAATAAAACCATCCATCCATGTCTCTTGCTGGCTCCCCTGTAACTGCCACCCCCCCAGACTTACAGACACACACACACCACCAAAACTGGGGTGCTCAATCCCTCAGTGTTGACACGTGAAATAAAGAAAACCTTTCCTCAGCATTTTTTTTATATAAACCCTGTAAAAAAAGAAAACTGCACAGCAATGTCTGTTGTGTTATTCCCCACCCACCTCTTGGCACCCACCACTCCACAAATATAACACTGACACTGGGGTGCCTAATCCCAGTATCGACACCTGAAATAAAGAAAACCATCCCGCTTTATTTTCTTTATAAGCACTGTAACAAAAAAAAGTTGTTTCTTGCTGGATCCCTGAACTGTTACTCCCCACCTCAGCACCCACCACTTCACCCCCACACACAAATATTACATTGATACTGGGGTGCCCAATCCCCCAGTGTCTATACCTGAAATAAAGAAAACCTTCCCGTGGAGTTCTGTTTTTTGTTACAAACTCTGTAAAAAAAAAAAAAACATCCAGTGATGTCTGCTGTGCCATTAGTCCCCTCACCTCACCTTCCCACTCAGCACCCCCCCAAACCCTTACTTACCCACCAGGGGTCTGATGCCATAATCCTATCTGGACTGCAGACGTGTCTTCAGTGTTCAAAGCCGGACCACAAACTGAGGAAATCAGGTATGCAGTTTAATGGGGTCTTGAATTTAGTGGCATAACTTGGCCATTTTTTAATATTTTTGCCCCAAAATTTCAACATGCCTTTTTTTGGGACTCCACCTCATGAACAATTAAGTGAAATTAGGCAAATCTGTTTCAAAAGATGATTTTGTGGTCACTGCACGAAATCAACTTTTGGGCAGGAGTTGAACATTTTCTCTGCCCTTGTTCATGAGGTGGGGTCATAAGAAGGTGATGTTGAAAATTTGGCATAAAAAATATTAAAAAAACAACAAAGTTATGAGCCTACGTTGAAGTTTGTGAATGCGGACTTGTAACTTTGGTAATTTTCAATATTTGTATCCCAAATTTTTATCATAACCATTTCTTAACAGCACCTCATGAATGTGACATCTGTCATTTTTCAAATCCTGGCCAAAATGCGCTCTTGCATCCTGAAAGGTAATTTTTCAGTCCCTGCGCAAAATCGCCTTTCAGGCAGGAGTTGAACATTTTCTCTGCACTTGTTCATGGGGTGGGTCATAAGATGGCCATGTTGAAAATGTGGGGCAAAAATATTTAAAAAACAACAAAGTTATGAGCCTACATTGAACTCTGTGAATGCAGGCTCGTAACATTGGTACCTTCCAATATTTTTATCCCAAATTTACAACACTGCCATTTCTTCACAGCACCTCATGAATGTGGCAGCTGTCATTTTTCAAATCCTGGCCAAAATGTGTTTTTGCATCCCGAAAGGTGATTTCACACTCCCTGCACGAAATCACCTTTCAGGCAGGAGTTGAAAATTTGCTCTGCACGTGTTCATGAAATGAGGTCATAAGAAGGTTATGTTGAACATTTGGGGCAAAATCATTAAAAAAAAAAACCAACAAAGTTATGTGCCTATGTTGCAATTTATGAATGTTGGCTCCTAACCTTGGTACTACGTAAGCCACAAAGCACACCACAAAGCATCTAGTACCCCAGAGCATATATACCAGTAGTGAACATTGCTTATTTAATAGATGTTTACAGAGTTTTTGTTATTAAGTGATATAACAAATGCCCGGGCTGGCTGGCTTCAACTGAATGACAGAATCAGGTATTAAACCTGCCTTCTTGCCAAAAAAGTCACATTAAATCTGCTTCCAACAAGGGTGCAGAACCTGCTGTCACTGCCTATGAATACCAGACAAACTAGAAGCTCTGCCACTCATATTTTCCAAGTGCCCAGATGCCGCACTACCATGGCACAGCGTGTGTTCTCACATCGTGCACCCCTCTGGGTAAATGCTCTGCCCCTGACATCTCTGGCTCAACGATTGGCTCTTTTAAACATAGACTGCGCCAGCACCTCATTGATATGAATAACTGCATGTGCCCCCTCTAAGGCTCTGCACACAGCAACAATCTGCCTCTTGCACTTATCTTTGCCTCTGTCATGACAGGATAGGCAAACCACAGCACTTTTCCCACCTCTCTGCCCCTCCATAGCTTTGCACCTTGCCCCCCCTTGACCTGCCTTCTGTGCTCTACTCACCTAGCCCTCCCACTCTCAATTTATCCTTCCCGATCCTGTTTGCTTATTTTCTTGACGTAGGCATACACTGTATAATGCCTCAGCATAGCTAGTGTTTTATGTTTGAATTCTATAACATCCATGTATATTTTTCTCTGTATTTGTATATTTGTTCACAGTATTGTACCTTGTTGTCTAATGTATCTGATGTGGAACCCACCAACGAGCATCTGATCACGGGTATTCTCCAAGATCTCAATAAACAAATAAATAAACACATACAAACTTCTCTGACTGGGTGACCAGGGAAGTAGATCACGGTGGGGCAGTGGATGCATCTTACCTAGATTTCAGTAAGGCTTTTGACACTATTCCACATAGGAGACTCACAACCTAGGAGTGGGACTGAAAGTGGTAAACTGGGTAAGAAACTGGTTGGAAGATAGGTGGCAGAGGGTAATGGTAAACAAGGTTCACTCCGAGGAAGGGAGGGTGACCAGTGGGGTGCTGCAAGGATCAGTACTGGGCTCACATATTTTTTATAAGCGACACTGCAGAGGGACTAGAAGGGAAGGCATGTCTTTCTGCAGATGACACAACAATCTATAATAGAGTGGACACTCCAGTGGGGGTAGAAAAATGAACAGAGATCTAGCTAAGATCGAGGAGTGGTCTAGAAAGTGGTAACTAAGTTTCAATGCAAAAACACACGCAAAATCATGCACTTGGGGCATAGAAAATAGGGGGCATGGTACTGGCGATTACCAACAGGAAAAAGACTTGGGTGTTATCATATCTAATGACCTAAAGGTTGGCAAACAGTGTGACAAGGCAGTGGGGAGAGCCAGTGGAATGCTAGGGTGCATAGGGAGGGCTATCACTTGCAGAAAGGGGAAGGTGATGATATTTCTGTATTAGTCTCTGGTGAGACCCCACCTACTGTGTCCAGTGTACTGGAGTCCTCATTTCTAAAAGGACATAGAGTTGAGGCAGTCCAGAGGAGGACAACTAAAATGGTGCGGGATATGCATCAAAAGCACTGAGGACAGACTAAAGGGCCTCAATATGTACAGACTGGAGAAAAGAAGGAAAAGGGGGGATATGACAGAGACTTTCAAATACCTCAAATGTATGAATAAGGTTCAAGAGGGGAAACCTTTTTCAGAAAAAAGGATGCACAAGAACAAGGGGTCATGTGATGAAGCTGTGGGGTTAGAATAAGGGGAAATGTAAGAAAACACTTCTTCTCAGAAAGAGTGGTGGATGCCTGGAACAGTCTCCCTGAGGAGGTGGCAGAAGCAAAAACTGTAATGGGATTTAAAATGGCATAGGATAGGTACAAGGGAACCTTAGAAGCCAAAGGGGGGGGGTAACACTGGAGATAAAGCAGGATTTACGTTGTGACAGTAGGTAGGGAACAGTTACACGGGCAGATCTGGTGGGTGAAGTGGTCCTTATCTGCTCTCAAATTCTCCATGTTCAAACAACTGCAACAAGGATACACAGATCTTACAGACAGCAGTAGCACTGCAGCATCTAAAAGACACGAACATGGAGATTAGGAGGGCCATTTACAGATCACATCAGCATCAGGAAAGAAAAGCAGGTGGCAAAATGGTGGTACAGCCAAGGTACCAATATGGATTCCCACCATATTTCAACTGCCTCCTGCTGAAAGTGTCACTGACACCATTATTAAAACTATGAAAATATTTAAATCCAGTTAATATTTAACACCTTTTCTTTCCATTTTTTCCAATTTCTTAGGTCAATTTCATGAAAACAGAACCCTGTCTCCTAGACAGTATCAGCCCTGGCTACTTGTCTGCACCTGACTTGTAATCCTTCTTTTACAACATCAAATGCATCTCCACAGCAACAGATTGTGATGTCATAAACAGAACTGTGATGTTAGGTGCAATCAACCAGTACAGATAAAGCAGAGATCTGGTTTTTGTGCAAATGTTCTTACTAATAAGGGAATAAGTGCAAGACTTATGGAAACAAATATTAAATACAAGCTGAATTATGTCTAAACATTTAATGTCATCAAAGCTGCCCTAGCGGTGTCAAAGGCTGTTAAACATTTACAAAATCTGCAAACAATGTTTTTAACCAATCTCACTGTGCCTAGTTAGTCTTGAAATTCTGGTTTCGCTCCTATTCCTTGTTACCTCTCCTCCCTCCTTTCCACTATCCTTGCTCCATCTTGCCCACCCCTCTTCCTACACTCATATTACTCTGTTTTCCCTTTCTCTAAAACCTCTGCTGTACAACCCATGTTCTATCTTTCCAATCTCTGGAACACCCTCCCCTCTGGCTCTCTGTACCGCCCCAACCTCTCTTTCCTTCAAAGTCCTCCTTTGGGACTTCCCCACCCATATTTGTTCCTGCCACTCTTAACCTTCCCTCTGCCTCCTCCTGTCTAAATCAACTACTGCTTACCCTCCTACTCTTTCTCCATTCACTTTCAGCCACTTTTGTTCTGGAGTAACTGCCAGTCTGCTTTGTGTTCCCCTTAGTGTGCCAACACCCAGGGCTCCCCTACCTCCACAGGACCCCCACTGTCCCCTACAGCACACACCTCAGGCACCCTAAACAGCAGCAGCATTTTCTGCCCCTGTAGTACTTTCGTTTCCTTGATGCATTGTTGCTGTATTGTACTTTTTTGTTTTAATATCACCATTTTGTATTTCTGTATTTCCATTTGCACTTTGTACAGTACTGTTGCTGCTCCATTTTATCCATTTTGAGCTGACCTATTTGTACTATTATTTTATAGTAGTAGTTTTTAACCCATGTCTTACCTGGAAATAACTGTTGACTCAGTGTGCCTTTCCTGATCACCAGTTTGTAAACAAACTCCTAAACCTTAACCCAGGAGCCATGATGGAGCTGACACTGTCAGACGTGTGCTGAAGTATTTTTAATTGTAACCTGTGTGCCTCAAGGCAGGTTTATGTACATTAACTGCTTTTCAGGTGTTAATGTGTTTGCTGTCTCACATTGTAGCGTATTATCATTCCTTTCAGAGCAACACTGCAGGAAACAGAAGAGTACAGAGGAAGCACTGTCCAAAGCCAAACCAAAGAGAAAACGAAAACTGAGCCAGGCAAGCAGTTGTAAAAAAAAAAAAAAAAAAACTGGGGAAGTACCCTTGAAGTACACAAATGCAACTTTTCATTTGCCAAAAGGAAAGATTACTTTCCATACATACACGATCCTGCCAGTATTTATTGAGCAGCATGGAAGTACCATTCAAACCAATATTGCCTCCTGTACTCTGCACATACCATCACTGGGTGGTAAGTTCATGTTCCACTGCAAAAATCTGAAGTTTGTTTGACGAAGAAATCAGCTGAATGTTTTAAGTACAAATCTTCATTATTTCTCTCTCCAGTTTTGGCACATTGGGGTGATAAGCGATGGCTTGGAAGAGTTCGTGGAAAATTGTTCTGATGGTGTTTTTCTGTAGCACCATGTCACTCGGATGCGACTGGTTTACTGTACATCAGAAGGACTTTAACGTGCAGCAACTGAAACTCCTTAAGGAACTGGTGAGTTACCCAAGTGGGATCCACTATATTGGAATTACTAAAGATTCTCATTCCTAACAAGAAATTGGCACCTCTCAAGCTCCATTATACGAGGGGTTCCATTATACACAGGTGTGAGAGCTCTTGTGCAGGTAATCAGCTGGTACCAGCGCTCACAAAAAAAGATGGTTAGGTATTAAAATAGCATTTAGCACTAAAATACTTGTCAGCTGTTTAGAAAGAAGTTGTGACCTGACAGCACTTGCTGGTCCAAGGTTTTGTAATTACAAATAAGATATGGTGGCTGTGTAAATTTCTACTTCTGTTTAATTAATTGCAACATATTTTTTTTTTGTATTTATGGATTTGAAATTAGGACATCTGTGAAGTCTGTTTACTGTCCCCAGTGTATTGTTCCATGTGTTTGCTCTGAAATAGTTCTATTTTATTCATACTTAAGGTTTCTTGTTAATGCTGCCTTTCCCCCTACCCAGTATTCATGTTTTTTGAACTTACTGCACTTAAAGTCAGGCAGAATGGCTCCATCAGCTCCTCCATTACGTGCTCATCCACCGTCCGTAGAGGCGACCCCACCTGGTGTTCCTCCCTGGTTTAACCCCCAGGGCAGGGCCTGGGTCAGCTACACGGTGGCGCGACAGAGGCATCATTGAGCTCGTCCAGCAAGGCTTTTTCCTGTAACTATGAGAGGCGTGGCATGTAGTGACGCTGCAGCGTAAGCTTGCAATGCATACGGCATGCCTACCATTACTAGATCTAGCTGGGTCACCGGTGACAGGGCATCCTGTGGTCACTCATTACCCCTGTGCCGGGGATGCAATCCCCCCCCTCCCCGGAGGTGGAGAGCATGCATAGGCCGATCAATCCACTTCCCCCAGCCGGCCCTCTAGCGAACTCAGTCCACTCCAGAACCTGGATCACCAGCACTGCGAGTAGTAGCTCTACCACTGCGTAGTATTCACTTTTATGTTCGCCGTACACATGTGCACACAGTGAACATCTTGGGATGATAGTACCTTTTGAGGGGTGTGACACTGTCCATTCAAAGCAGAGCAGTCTTGAAGGGGCACGTCAGTGCCATACCAATCATCACTCAGGTGGACTATGACAGAGGTTTGGCTTGCTGGGCGGAGACGTCCTGTACTTGAAAAGAAAAAGCCAACCTAATCAAGGGCCGGCCTGTTTCCTTTGATGTACACTGCCCAGCAAGCTGATCCATCATGATCTGCCTGCCGAGGAATGTAAAACGTCCCGGAAGAGCCCCGTGCTGTTGCAGACGCCAGCTGTAACACAGACAACCATCCACTGATGTCTGTTGCTGCGCCCCTGTTACTGTCCCCCCACCCTACCCCTCAATTCAGCACCCAACACCCATCCACAAACATAACACGGTGCCCAACTTCAGCTACAGTACATTGCAGGCGTAAATCCTCATGTCTGCATGGGTGTACCACACTGCTCCCAATGCATGATCACACGCCTGTTGTTGCTGCTGCTGCTGTAGCCCTTGTAACTGTCCTGCCCACCCAACCTCCCTCTCAGCACCCCCCACCCAGACATAACACTGACACTGGGAGGTGCCCAATCGAAAAGCTCCTCATCGATTTTTTTTTCTTAGCCCTGTAAAAAGAAACGGTCTGTCGATGTCTGTTGTTTCTGCCTCCTGTAACTGTCCCACCCACCCACCTGACCCTCCTCTCAGCACCCACTCCCCCAACAAACATAACACTGGGGATGCCCAATCCTCAGTGTCACCATCTAGTGCGACCTCCCCATGGTCCACGCAGATGTACCGTGCCGCTCCCATGTATATTGTTGCTACCCTGTAACTGTCTCTCCACCTGACACCCCCTCTCAGCACCCCTCACACACACACACACACAACATGGACACTGGGGTGCCTAATCCCTCAGTGTCACTGTCGCCATGTAAAAAATAAATGCTCCTCGCCAGTTATTTTTTTTTAAACCCTGTAAAATAGAAAACGGTTCACTGATGTCGGCTGCACCATTAGCCCCCCAACTAAGACTCCCACCAGCACCAACCTCCCTTCCAAAGCCCTTACTTACTGACCGCTCCAACGCCATAATCCCTATGGACCACAGACACGCCTTCACTCTTCAAAGCTGGACTGCGAACTGACGAAATCAGATATGCAGTTCAATGGGGTTTTGAACTTAGTGACATATCTTGGCCATTTTGGCCCCCGATGTTTAGCGTGCCTTTTTTGGGACTTCACCTCATGAACTGCAGTAAAATTATGCAAATCTGTCCCAAAAGGTGATTTCGCAGTCACTGCACAAAATCACCTTTTGGGCAGGAGCCGAAAATTTTCTCTGCCCTTGTTCACGAGGCAGGGTCATAAGAAGGCTATGTTGAAGATTTGGCATAAAAATATTACAAAAAACAAAAGTTATGGGCCTACATTGAATTCTGCGAACATCGGCTCAGAAGTTTGGTAATATTTAGTATTTGACCCCAAATTTTCAACAGAGCCATTTCTTTAAAGCATCTCATGAATGTGACAGCTGTCATTTTTCAAATCCTGGCAAAAATGTGTTTTTGTATCCTGAAAGGTGATTTCGCAGACCCTGCACGAAATCACTTTTCAGGCAGGAGTTCTCCACTAAGTGTACCACAACGTATCTAGTACCCCAGGGCTTCTATACCAGTGGTGAACATCTGGCATTGACAAATGCTTGTTTAATTACTTATGAGTTCTGGAACCCAGTGCCATCAGTCGAGTTGAAGCCTACATTGAATCTTCCATGCAGGGCTTCTGTTCAACTGGTATCACTGGGTTCTGAAATGCATAAGTAGTTTAAAAACTGAATACTGGGTTGAAAAAAAGGCAGCATTAACAACGGACCCCAAACAAGGAACACAGGATTGTTTATTTATTTTAAATTTATTTAATCAGGTTACCAGGCAAAATCCTTGAAGGCACATTTCCAGCCGTGATGAGGGCATAATTTCAAAACACACAATTTCAAAATTTAACAGTTTTTTTAAAACAAACACACAAAACAAAACATGGGGAGGGGGAATTGCACAAACAGCATGTTATATTAAAATAAATAGACACACACACGAACAAAAAGAAACAAAAAAAACAACACACACCAAGATTTATGATCCCTTTAAGGTGACTAGACATTCCCATTTTGGCTTCTGCCAGTGACCACCCGATCCCAATGTCCACTTCCCACTTCCAAGTTCCTTATGGCTCCCCCCACCGTGACAGGGCCAGAAGAACAGAAACCTGCCTGAATACAATCTGACATGGGAGTGGGTACCAAGCTTGTCAGCACATCACACGGGTCTGCCATTTTTTTCCTATGCCTAGTGCTCTCCAACAATTACCCTATCAGCTCCTGCAGTGCTACAAGTGTCCCCAGGCTGGTCTCATGCAGGTGTTAGTACACCCCTGCACAAGAGAAATCACCCTGGCTTTCAAGTTTAGTTAATTAGGAATAAAATCATTGAGCAAATGCTCACTCAGTGACTTGCTTACGTACAATCATACCACTCACAGTGACTTCCCTACGTACAATCATCCCATTCACTCATCACAAGGCAAACAATGTTTGCAAAATGAGAACTGGAACTGGTAAGCTCTTAAAAGCCCCCAGTTATAAAATACATAGTGAACAACATATACTTTAGGTACATCAGTCAACTTATATACAAAATCACTTATAAATCAATTCTCAATTATACGAAACAAGGACAAGTCAATAATCACAATACATAGCTGAGGAATGAAATTAGGTTATTCCCTCACTGCATTTGTAACAACATTGTGGGACAGGACAGACATGGTGCAGAAGGCTGCTGTGGTGGCGGACTGCCCTCTGGGCAACTTACCTTGCCATTTAAGCCCCGACTGGATGTGTTTCTAGAGGAATAGCATCCCTGGATACAGCTATCTGGGCAGCAAGGGAGGGTGGACATGATGGATCATCACCTTGCTCCGTCCCCAAAAATGGCTACGTAACGATATAACTTACTGACAGTTTTGTGATACATGCGCTACAGCTCATCTAATATATTCACACCAATTGTTGCTTGACATCCTTACATTAAAGTGCTCCTGTTTGTATTCTTCCAGGGTGGGAGTTTTCCCATGACGTGCATAAATGAAAACATAGAAGTTAAGCATCCAAGAAAGATGTTCCAGGTTCTTGAAAATTCAAAGGTACAGTGCATAACCTTCATACTACTGTTAACTTTTTATTTATTTATCTTCAGTTGAGCCTGAGGAAAGGGAACTGGGTACAATAGGACATCTATGGTAGTACAATAGTGTACGTCACAATGCAGCTGAAAAGATTTGTCACGTATAACTTAGCAATGTTTAAACAAATTATCACCATCCATCAACTTTATAGCTAAAGTTATTTACCAACACAGGCCCATAGCAAGGAAACTTTTTTCCTTGTTGTTTTTTTTATGGCACATTTTAAGGCCCACTTCCTGGCGAGGGTTCGGTGGCGGCGTGCCAACCATCCAGGGCTCTGTCCCCCCTCATGGGAATCATACTGCACGGCAGTGGGGACAGAATTTTTCGTAGTTGCGGAAGTAGCTGCGTGGCCCCATATCCCCACCCCTGAAGAAGCCGGCATGAGGAACCAAGGTCCAAGTATGAAGCAGTGCTGAGGACACTGTTTCAGCCAAAAACACAGCAGCCCCATGGAGCAGTGCCTGAATCCTCCCCAGGAGAGGAAAGCTGCTTTGCGGCAACTCAATCCAACTCCCACCGTCTGACCCCTGACAACCCAGACTTATTCCCAAACCCAGGTCACCAGTGTAGCACGAGGTGTGGTGTCCCAATGCCTCAACCCTTGCCGCCACTGGGCCAGCATAGCAAGGAAACGTTTGTCAAAGGACATCAATAGGATGGGTTTATAATCTTATTGTTTTGGGGGCACTGTACAGGTAGTATACAAAAACACATACTTCAACAATATAACAGGATCAAATAAATTGATTAGTTTTTTTTTACATATTATTCATTACACTGTTATAAATGTATTTCTACATGGGAATGTTGCTAGACTGTATGTCTACACTTCCATTTATATACAGTAGGTGTGAAAATAAATTTGCCAAGGTAAACATGCTAATTTTGGCAACATCTGCAAAATAAATGAGTAATTTATTTCACTTATTTTGGCCACACTGAGCATGCTCAAGTATTTATTCTCACATGTGAGATGCCATTTATTTTTTGACTGTACAAGCACACCACTGTTTTGGATCACAGTTTATATTTTGTTTCTTTTGTAACTTTTTGAGGCAGTATAGCGCAGTGGGTTAAGGCTCTGAGCTGCAGATCTGGAGACCTGGGTTTGAATCCCACAGCCGCCTAGGTGCATACTGTGTGATCCTGAGCAAGTTACTTAACTTCCTTGTGCTCCCAGGTCACATCTAGAAACAAGCTTCAGCTTAGTGTGCTACTCCTGGTTAAACAATGTTCCCTTTCCCTTTTACCATTTCTATCACACTACCATCTAATGCCTGCTGTATTAATCAAATGTGGCACCGCCTGACTGAAGAGATCATTTTTATCTTCACGTGAGGGCACTGGTCCATTACTATCTCCCTCAAGGCTTGTCCAGTCGTGAGGTATCAAAAAAACAATACTCTACCATTAGGGATAAAAGTGATATCTTAAATCAGTCCACATCATATCCCCTATATAATTATATATGATATTGCAAGAAAAACAAAAACAAATTACTTCACAGCATCTAATAGGGATGCAGCTCAAAGCGTCAAAAGTGGGGAAGTCCAAAACTAGGAACTAGAAGGGGACAGAATCAGATGTGTTTCAGTACAGTAGCTGCTTCTTATTTTTACAGGGTTTCTTGTGGATTTTACTGGGTAGAAGGTTATTTCTTTTCTTTCTTACTACTTCTAAGGGGCTAGCAGGGTATTGTTTTTGGGGCTGTTGGAAGTTTGAAAACTGGTTTGGTGGCTGTAAGTGGGCTCATTTGTTGGATGTTTCACTGTGGAACAGGCAGTGCTGATGGAGGCCTATTTCTTCTGATTTAAAACCTATTTGGTGGGATTTGCTTGGGGCTGTTATTTTGGTTGCAGGGCCTGGAGGAGCAGACACAGGGCTGATACACTCCCTCGAGAGTCGGGTGTAGGCCCTATTCCCACCCTCCTCCCCAGAGCTCTGCTTATTTATAGGGGAACACCTGCCCTGCAACTGGAGGAAAAGGCTACAGGTGCAGCTCATGTAGTTCTAGCCACTGGGGGTTGGATTCAAAGGCCGGAAGAGAGGAGCTTAGGGAGTTGTTCACTTCCCTTATGAGTTTACTGTGTTGTACTGCACCTAGTAACAGGGTTACCAGTTTACTGTGGGACTGTATCTAGGATTAGTGGATGACCTGATTAGTCAGTAGGGGTGCATCTTGGACTAGTGGGGAACAGTGGCTCACCCAAGGAAACCTACTTGGAGGGGGATGGGACCACACGTCATTAGGGCCAGCATCTTTGGGAGGGTGGTGGGGTGCACAGGGTGTGGGACAGCCATGATACTGGACTGGGCTTGGAAGTTCGGTGGTTGCCCAGTGTGCTACCTGCTGGCACAGTTTAGGGAGGAGGTTGCAGGGATTAGGAGGCAGCTGGGGGAAGGGGGGAGGTATGGTTGGGGAAGAGGGTAGGGGATCTCCCACAGGATTGCACCAAGCACTAGGGGTGGGGGCACAGTGAAAGGAGTGCAGGAGAATACTCTGGGGTCACATAGGGACCCTGGCAGAGGGGACCCAAAAGGAGGATACTACCAAGGATGCAGTCAAGTAACTGGGAACCCTCACAAAGGGGGGCCAAAGGGACAGTCTCAGGGAAGTAGGCAGATGGCTGGGGTTGGACAAAAGGAAGCAAGGTGGGGAGGTGGATCGGACCTTACACTCAGTAACCGCTTCAATTATCTTCTTCTGCTTGAGGATGAGGGGGTGATGTAGCCATGACAGGGTGGTTAGAGATGGAAAGGGAGTGGGGGTCAGGAGGAGGGGGCCGGATAGCAGAAGGAACAGGGGGGAATCTGGAATGCAGGAAAATGGGGGGAGCAGTGGATCAAAGCAGGAGGGGCAGGGGGAAGTGGGAGGAAAGCGCAAGGAGAAGGACCAGAAGTACAAGGAGGATACAGTAAAGGGAGCTGAGGGTTTAGGCCAGGGGAGCACGACAAGCAAGGTGGGACTGAACAGAAACAGGAAGGAAGGGAGGACGAGCCAGGCTAGTTTAGCGGATGGGGGAGAAGGACCAGTCGCGAGTAGTGAGGGGGGAGTTAGCGAGGCACAGAAGGATACGCAGGAGGAAGAGAGGCATAGGATCGGAGAGGAGGGGATGGCCAGGGTAAATGAGGGGGCGGCATGTGGCACCCAGATGGGGGAGGTACAAGGAGCCAGCTGGGTGGAGGGGCCAGTAGAAAGGATGAGGGACATGGAAGGGGGGAAATGGAGGAAAAGGAGTGGTCAGAGTGCTCCTGTTGGGGGAATTCTATGATCGGGGTATCAAATGGGATAGGGAGGGGGAAACCTGGCCAGTTAGAACAAAATGCTTCCCTGGACTAAAGGTGCACAGGACCAAGCACGAGGTATATCAGCTGGCAAAGGATTGTGGGGGTTGCCCGGACATACTGGTCCACCTGGGTACAAATGACATTGAGGGAAATAGCGAGCTAGAGATACAGGCAAGTTTCAGGGAGCTTGCCAGGGTCTGTCATGACATAGGGTGCAAGATTTCCTTCTCGGAAAGCCTGCCGGTGCCAAGGGCTAGTGGGGAACACAAAAGGAAGATTAGGGAGATAAACAAGTGGCTCAGGGAGTGGTGTGAGGCCAGAGGGTATGGGTTGATGGGGATTGGGGGGAGACCTGGAAGGATAAGGAGCTGTATGCTAGAGATAGACTCCATCTCAATTTGGAGGGAAGGGGAATCCTTAAGTTGAAAATAGAGGGGTTCATTGGTGAAAAGTGGGTTTAAACTTGTGAAGGGGGAGGATGGGAGAAAAGGCTGTTGAGGGGTCCAATAAAGGAGGGACTCTGTCTCCACCCCGGAAGCTGAAGGAATGGGGAAAAGGCCGACTGGTAAAGTGCAGACCAGGGGAAAACGGAATCCCCATGGGAACACGAGCAGGGGAAATGGAAGTATAGGGAAAGGGTGGAAGGTAGTCCTGCTAAATGCCAGGAGCTTGGGCAATAAAATGCCTGAGCTTCAGGCGATGCTGAGGGAGCGGTGGATGTGGCAGCGGTCACTGAGACCTGGGCCACCGCAGGACACGATTGGGACCTGAACCTGGAGGGTTACACTATGTTCAGGAAGGACAGGGGGGAGGGAAGGGGAGATGGGGTAGCAATAGTCAAAAACTGCATTGGCATAGGGGGAGTAGAGGAGGCAGAGGGAACCATGGAGGCGATCTGGGTCACCTTGATAACAAGGGGGGGCAAGAGAGTAAAAACAGGAGTGGTGTATAGACCCCCTGCGCTGGCGGAGGAGCTAGAGGAGAGTCTGGTGGCAGATGTTGGGAGACACTGCAGATTGGGCAGGGGAAGGGTGGTGGTGTTGGGGGACTTAAACATGCCAGGAACAGACTGGGAGACTATGACATCCTCAGTGGCCAGGGAACAGAGGTTGTTGGATGTCTTTCAAGACATGTTCCTAACTCAGCAGGTAGTGGAACCGACCAGGGAGGCGCGGGTACTAGATGTGGTCCTGGCAGATAGTGACCAGATTGGGGGCCTGGAGGTAAGGGACCCGTTGGCGGGGACTGACCATGCCAAGGTCTGGTTCTGCCTGGACCTAGGACGGGTAGAAGGCTGCACAAAGACGGAGGTAACTAACTTCAGGGGGGCGGATTTTAAGGAAATGGGAAGAATCCTTAAGGAGCATTTGGATGTGATTGGGTCAGACATGGACGCTGACAGTAGGTGGGAAATAATCAGGAGAGGGGTGCAAAATGCTACCAGCACCTGTGCCAGAGTAAGACGAAAATGCGGTAGGCCGCGAAAACCCTGCTGGTGGACCAGGGAGGTCCAGGAGGTGGTGCGGGGAAAGAAGGCAGTCTATAGGCAATTCAAGTGTTCAAGGAGTGAAAGGGATCAAGGGGAGTACGAACTGATGGCTAGAAGGGCCACTAGGGTGGTGAGGGCAGCTAAGGCAAGGAAGGAGCAGAACCTGGCCAGGGAAATTAGGAGAGGGAACAAGGGGTTCTTTAGATACATTGGGGAAAAAACGAAGGGTGAAGGGGTAGATTAGCAGGATTAAAACAGGGGAGAGATGGGCACAAGACCCGAGGGAGCAGGCTGAGGCACTAAATTAGTACTTCACCTCAGTTTTCACCAAGGAAAATGGGGGTGCTGCATCATACATGGGAGGAGACAGTGATACTGAGGAGGGGGGACCCTTACCGATCGGCGGGTCTGGGGAGAGGGGGAGGCATCACTGGCAGGAGGGGGAAGGCTAAGCAGGGAGAAGAGGTAGCGGAGGTGGAAATCACAGCAGAGAGAGTGAGGGAAGCCCTCAGGTCCCTTAAGACGGAGAAAGCACCAGGGCCGGATAAATTACATCCCAGAGTGCTGAAGGAGCTTACGGATGTCCTGGCGAAACCCTGGTGGAGCTTTTCACCATCTCTCTGAGGACAGGGTGGGTGCCCCAGGACTGGAAGGTGGCGCATATAGTGCCTATCCACAAGGGGAATCAAGGGAGGTGGCAGGAACTACAGGCCTGTCAGCCTGACATCGGTGGTGGGCAAGGTGATGGAGGGCATTGTCAAGGAGAGGCTGGGGGGGAACCCTGGAAAAGTCAGGGTGCCTGGACGATAGACAGCATGGATTCGTCCCAGGGAAATCGTGTCAGACAAACCTAGTGGAGTTCTATGACTGGGTGACGAGTGCCCTGGACCTGGGTAGACCAGTGGACGTCCTCTTTCTAGACTTCAGAAAGGCATTTGACTCTGTTCATGAGGGTCTGTTGGATAAACTGGGAGAAATGGGGGTGGGAAACCAGATGATCAAAAGGATAGACAATTGGCTCCAGGACTGGACCCAGAGGGTCGTAGTTGGCGGGATAGTCTCATCCCCAAGGAGGGTCATTAGTGGGGTCCCACAGGGATCAGTCCTTGGGCCCCTCCTGTTCAACGCCTACGTCTCTGACATAAGGACAGGTATCAGGAGTGAGATGAGTCTCTTTGCGGATGACTCAAAACTGGGGGCGGTGGTGGATGGGAGGTGGCCCTACAGGGGACCTGGGGCTCTGGAAAGATGGTCTAGAAAGTGGAAGCTGAGGTTCAATGCAGGGAAATGCAAGGTACTGCACCTGGGGCTCAGAAACCCGGGCCAAGTGTACACCCTGGGGGGGGGATGCTACAAGTCTCGATGGCTGAGAGGGACCTGGGGGTGGTGGTGGATGTCAAGATGAACAACTTGGAGACTTGTAGGAGAGCAGCAGCCAAGGCCAACAGGATGCTGGGATGCATCGCTATGGGGATCACCTCCAGAAGGAGGGAAGTGATACTCCCTCTGTATAACTGCTTGGTGAGGCCACACCTAGAGTACAGCATGCAGTTTTGAAGGCCACACTTAAAGAGGGACATTAAACTCCTGGACAGAGTCCAGAGGAGGGCAACCAAAATGATTTGGGGCTTGGGGGACAGGACCTATGGGGAGAGGCTCGAAGAGCTAAATATGTACACACTGGAAGAGAAAAGGGACCGGGGGGACATGATAGAGGTCTTCAGGTACATGAAGGGGGTAAATAGGGGAGAAGCAGTCAGGGTGCTTCGAAGGAAGGAGGAGGGAGCAACTAGAGGGCATGGGTGGAAGCTGGAGGGGGGAAGATTCAGGGGAGAAAGGAGGAGGTGCTACTTCACTGAGAGGGTGGTGGAGATATGGAATGCGCTGCCCAGGGGGCTGGTGGAGGCAGAGATGGTGGAGGGGTTCAAGAGGGGGTGGGACAGGTACAGGGGAAGGGTTCTGGAAGCAAAATCCAGTGCAGCGAGAATATCCAGAACTGGGAAGGGAGAAGCCAGAGAAGGCGAGGGGGGCAGCAACGTCAGCTCCCAGGGTGGGGGCTGACCAAACGAGCAGAGACGAAAGACCGTTAGGCCTATTCTGCTGGCATTTTAGTGTGTTAGTATAACCCAAAGTCCTTGAATCCCTGGCAAATTAGCGGGGTGGTGTTCCTCAGTGTTTGAATGATCATGCAAAGAAGTGTCAGTGTTTCTCCAATAATGACACTCTCTATGCAAGTATTATTGTGTCATTTGCCCGGTCTGACAACACAGTATCAGTATTAGGGTAATACCAACACTATCGCATGACCATTAAAACCACCAAGAAACACAGTCTTTCCTTACTTTTTGAAAACTATACATAACTGACACCTTTAGCCTTCACCTTTCTCAAACCCCATGATAAACACTGCACAGTGATGCTCACAGCGCCAAATCTGTAGCTTGATTTGTAAGTGCCACTCACAAAGCAGCTGCACAGTAACACTTTCCATGCCAGACCTGTAGATTGCCTTTTGACGTGCACTGCAAGCCAGTCCTAAGCAGCTACACAGTGACACTTTTCATGCCAGACTTGTAGATTGCCTTTTGACATGCACTGTGAGCCACTCACAAAGCAGCTGCACAGTGATGTGCACTGTACAAGACCAGCAGCTTGTTTAATAACTGGTGCTGCAGGCCACTCACAGAGCAGCTCAATATGCAACAGACTTCATTTGCACGATCACAGATGTGACCCTACACAGCCATGTAGATTTTTGTTGTTTCTGCCACAAAAGTGAGTTTGCATCTCGTGAAAGTGGTTTTGCAAGTCACAAAAACATTTTCATGAGCAAAGAAAGCACAGCCTGTTTTCCTGACACATGGGGGTACAGTTAAGGTGCAGGGAGTCTTACATCCTGCCAGGTTTAGGAATGGACCATGGTCACTCTGAGGCTAGCTGGAGAGGACTGAACATCCGTGGAACAGCTCTCCTCCCTCAAGGAGGGGAGACTGCACGTCCTGTGGCTTGCCCACCACCTAGAGGAACACAGGTGGCAGCACCGTGAGACAGCATGGGAAGGGACCTCATGACCGGATGCTGAGCATGTCTCCACAGAGTACATACACGTCACTGTCACTAAGAGGCCCTGCACCGATGACTGGGTGCCTCTGATCCAGGGTCCTGTGTCAGGACCACCAGACCAGGTATGTCCCAGCTACCCCAGCCTGGCTTGTCTTCCCGTGCAGTGATCCAAGTCCACTCCTGAAACCGGGTCGTCTGCATGGCAGCATAACGTGCTACCTCTGGGGTCTGTTAAAAACATCTGCTTTCCTAACTCGAGAAAAGTTTGTGAATCACGCAAGCAGGTTCATGAGTTACAAAAGCATGTTTATGACTCACGAAAGCAAGGCAAGTTTTTGTGAGTCAATACCTAATTTCATAAATATTTAAAAAAAAAAAATATATTGAACAAAAAATGATTTGCAGAATTCACATTAACACCCTACACTACGGAACATATAACTTATTAACTCCCATTTCATTTTCTTAATTTTCATGTTCTAAGAGAGCTCTTTTTTTCACACTTTTGTGACCACTAAGACTCATAAAAAGATGGGTCTTATGATAGTGGGTTCATATTCACAAAAGTAACATAAGCTATTCCAGTCAGGGTTCGGATCTCAATACACCACCATGACACCTTGATAAAGGTGAAGAATGATCTCTTCCTGGTGACAGCTCGGGGGGAATACTCTGTGCGCATTCTTCTCAATCTTTCATTGGCATTCAACACTGTGGACCCATGGGGTTCTCACCAATTTTATTTATTTATTTATTTAGCTTTTGTTGACCGGGTAAGTGCACTAGACAAATCCTGCCTATTTTCACGCACGACCCGGGGGAGGGGGATACAGATGAATGCCAACTGACCTTGAACCAGAGTAAGCTGTTGGTGGTATTTTTTTAGTGAATGAGGAAATTTGGCCAGGACACCGGGGAAATTCCCCTACTCTTTTCGATAAGTGCCATGGGATCTTTAACATCCACCTGAACTACCACCAATCCAGGCAAATGGGACCTCAGTTTAACGTCTCATCCGAAAGACGGCACCTCAGAAGTGCAGCACCCCTCTTATGCTGCACTACAGTGTCAATACTGGGATATTAACCCAAGTGCCAGATGTGGGAACTGAACCCACAGCCCTCTGAAATCACCCAAGGACTTATTGGAGTCTCCACCAAGACTTATGGGAGTCGGGTCTGGCACAGTGTTATGAGGGTTTGACTCCTTAATGACCAGTAGGAGAGCAGCATGTAGCACTTGAGAATTTTTCCCAAGGGGACTGCTGTTTCCTCTGGTGTTTCAGTTTCTCTCCCTTATGTTGTTTAATGTATACATGTTGTCCTTGGGAGAGACTACGAAATGGTAAAATCTGGGTTTCCATTGCAATGCAGATGGTACTCAGTTGTACCTCTCTTTCTCACCGAGCCAGATTAACTCGATAGTTGTAACTGATCGATGTTTATCTGAACCAAGTGACTGGATATCTGCCCGCTGGCTGGGCCTTAATCCTGGCACAAAAGAGTTGCAACTCAGAGAACCAGGATTCTAGAAGTTGCCATTGAAGAGAAATGATATCATCTTGCTGTCTTTTTGACAGAACAGCCTCAGAGCAGCGGAAAGGGCTGAAAACCCCAGGGTCACTGTGGACTGTTGTTCGAACTGCATGTGGCAGTAGTGGAGTCTTCCATTTGGGAAATATTGCATGACTGAAGGCCGAGCTCCAATATGAGGACCTGGTGACTGTGGTGCATGCCTCTGTGGTTTCCCGACTTGACTGCTGTAAATCTCTATATCTAGGGCTTTCTAGAGGTTTGCTGCGTCATCTCCAGCTACTGCAGAATGCTGTGGCCAGGCCAATATCAGGTCCAAGCACTTTCTATCGTATCACGGTTGGGCTGCGGGATCTGCTCTGGTTTCCAGTTATATGCCTTGCGGATGTATGCCTTTTCCGTTTGTATGCCTCCTTCTCACTGGTCCCATTTTTGTCCCCCTATCGGATTAATGTTATTCATTCCATTTGTATGCCTCGTGTTTTTCGGCTGTATGCCTTTTGTTTCAGCCCCAAACTGAGCATTTAAATGATTGTCAGCTCCATGCGGTTGTTACAACGAGCTGCTAATTGATAGCTTTTGCCTAATAAACAGCATTGCCTAACACCTGCACATTAGCTCCTCGGTCCTCAGTAAGCTCCATCTGCTCCAAATGCATCAAAATGGACAAAAGCAGGAGGAATGTGCTATTTCTAGCTAAAAAAGTTGAGCTGATCGAAAAGGCTAGTGTTCCGGTTGTGTCCCGAAAAGAACTCGCCTTAGAATTCGAGGTTGACATCTCGAGTGTCAGCAGGTTTCTGAGAAGCCAGGAAAAGATCCTGCATGAATGGAGCACGAGTGGGAACACAAGCAGGAAAAGAAAAAGGGAGGGTAAAAACCTACAAGTAGAGGAGGCTCTGCTCCGGTGGTTCTCTGCCTCCAGAGATCGAGGAGTTCCAATATCAGGTAACATTTTGATGGAGAAAGCCCAAAGCCTCTCGCAATCCCTCGGTGTGAGTTTTGAGCCAACAGCCGATTGGCTGTCAAGGTGGAAAGAGCGCAATAGCATATGCTATCGAGGAATACATGGCGAGAGGGCAGAAAACGACACCACTGCAGCGGAGGAGTGGATAAGGAGTGTACTACCCACAATACTAAATGACTATGCACCACCCGATATCTTTAATGGCGATGAAACTGCCTTGTTTTTTCGAGCCATCCCAGATGGAACCCTATCATTCTGATGCCAAACACCCACTGGTTACAAGAAAGCAAAAGACAGGGTGTCAATAATGGTTTGTGCTAATGCAACTGGAAACGAAAAGTTACCTCTGCTAGTGATCGGTAAATCCCAGAAGCTTAGCTGCTTTAAAAACATTAACACTGATGCACTACCAGTCCAGCAACGTAGCAATTCCAATGCCTGGATGGCAGCAGAACTTTTTCATGAATGGTTAAAAAATCTCAATAAACGAATGAGAATCTGGAGAAGAAAAATTGCAATGTTGGTCGACAATTGCCCCATTAACAAGCCAATCACACTGTCACACATTAAATTCATTTTGCTTCTCCCCACCCCCCATTGCAGTGCCCTTATTCAGCCCATGGATCAGGTGGTCATCCACAAGGTAAAAGTGCACGATTGAAAATCAGCTGTCAGTAGGCTTCTGGATGACACTGATGGCACAAATGAAATGTTTAATGAGAAGGCAAAAAATGTCAGTTTTGGATGGCATCCACTTAGCCCATTACGCTTGGAAGGAGGTAAAGCCACAAACAATAGCGAACTGTTACATCACAGCCATTATCATAGCAGGGGAGGAAGTGGAGACAGTGGAAAGTGCTGCCCCACCAATAGGAATGCAGAAAACTGAATTTGCCAGCTACGTCTGTGTGGATGCTGAGGAGCCGACGTCTGGCGGTTTAACAGAACCCGAGATCTGTGAGGATATCTTGCAAAGAAACACGGGAGCCGAGGATGAAGATGAGCCTGACGAGCCTGTCCCTTCCAATTCAGAGGTACGGAACATGATGGGGAAAAAAAAAAAATCAGGCGTTATGTGGCAGCAAGGGAACTAAAACAGTACGACCGGCTCTACGCTTTCGAAAAGCGGGTTGAGCTTTTAGCATGTCGTGGAAAAAAGCAGCTTACACTTGAAAGCTGGTTAACACAAGGGAGTGGGGAGAAAGGACAGTCTGCCAATGATGTGAGTCAAAGTTTTTTTTGAAAGTCTTTCCACTGAAACAAAAACTTTGCCAGACATTTTATTTCAAAATGACGCTGCTACCAGTCAAAGTTTCACATTACTGCTCACTACAACGGGAAGCTGACACCCCTATCAGTGACTGTTACTGAAATGTAAAATCTGGACTTTTTAACATTGAAATCTGGGGTTTTGTGTTATAGTGCAATAAATGTTATTACTAAACTTTTTTTCTGAATGTTTACATCTGTGTGATGTTGGTTTATTCACTGCTACTACATTTTAATGTGAAACAACTTCTCCCGCTTGTATGCCATAATTACCGCCGTCCGGTTGATGGGCATACAAGCGGAATTGACTGTACCTTCAAAATTTGTCTGATGGTCAAGACCCTGCGTGATCTCAGTCCTGGCTAAATACCTCTCTTGCCCATGTACCCCATGTCACCCCCTCTGCTCTACCAGAACTTATTGGAGGTTCCACGTGCCACCTCAAATCTTCTGGAGACAGGGCTTTTTGCTGAGGTGACACCTCAGTTGTGGATTCCTCTTCCACCATACATCCCAAGCAGCTCCTCGGCAGAGGGTTTTAAGAAAGCCTTAAATAAATACATAACTGTTTACCTTGGCTTTTAGTTACTGATTTATTAGGTCATGCAGTGGTTTTACTTCTCTTGACCTTTTTGGTATGTACTGGTGGTTTGTATTTATAGTTACATTATTTTGTTGATTGTACTTTTATGGAAAGTGTCCCGAGCCTCTGGAAGGGGGCGTCATACAAAAAAATTAAATTTCATTAAGCCATAAAAAGTCTTGAAAAATTGCATTTCATTTTCTAATTTTAAAAACAACAAATCTCCAAGTGACCTATCAAGGAATCTTGCGTGAACAAAACTCTAGTGAAGGTATCAACTTGTGGCCATTCTTTTGCTATCAGTGAGCAAAAAAAAGGATCTTAAAACCATATTTTTATATATTTTTAACCATCTAGTACTTTTAAACTGCTGAACCAACCATTACCAAATGTTCTAGCTCAAGAGATACTGACACCAACTACGTGCATGCCACATTTCTTAGGTTATTTTGTCCAGGGATAGCTGCATTATTAAGATGCAAACTTAAGGTTTAACACTGAAATGCTTACATGAGCCCAACAATACTGGCGCTGCAACACCATTCTAATGTGTGTATGCATGTATCAGATAGCAAGGTGTTGTATGCAAGGGGCTTAGCGAGCTCATAAAACCACAAGCTTGAAAGGCGAGTGGCCCTTATCAGCTTGTTCGGCCCCAAGATGGTAATACACGAGTGTACAGGACTTTGACTGAGGTTTTATACATTACAGAAGGATGGACACAAAATATATTCTTTGGAAGTGTTATTATAGTTGTATTGTAGTAAGGTGTTTGTTAGACGTAACAGGACAGTAATAGGCTTGCCCAGTACCCCATCCTGATGAAATATAACAAATAAACAAACAGTGTTGCAATAAGGTGGTTGTTACACGTTTACTAGTGTAATAATGTGTATATTTTGTATCTATACTTGTAATAGTTTGTGAAGAAGTTTATTATATTGTAATAAGCTGGTGTAGTTTCATTAGCAGTGCTTATTTTTTTTTATTTTAGTCGTTGGTAACCGAGTAAGACCCCCTAGGCACAAGTGCCTGTTTTCAGGGGTGACCTGGGATCACTGGGTGGTTAAGTGACTTGCTCAGAGTCACACAGTATGCAAGTGGAGGTTGTGAGAATCAAACTCGGGTCTGCTCTGCTGGATGTATCAAGCTCGTTCACACCTTGTTCCTTTAACCTCTAGGCTATACTGCCAGCCCATAACATGGGTTCCTAAACTACTGTCTTCTGATTGGTTCAAACAGGTCACCTGACTGTGGATTAATGTCTGATATACCCACAGTTGCATGGTCACATGGTTTTATTTCACAGTTTTTTCAAAGAAAACATTGCGCATGTTATAACAGTTTAACCCACTCCAGAGTATGGGTTTACTGAGCAGTAATCCATGCCTGGTTTTGGGGTTGGGGGGTGGCTGAAATCACTTTGTTGCGCATCGTGATTCCAGCCACCCCCAAGGTGTGGATTAATGCTCAGTAAACCCATACCCTGTCGTGGGCTAATCCCTCCACATACTAGTTAATTACTATCGGATATGGATAAATATACAATGCTTTTTCCTATGGGAAAAGTCCCATCCATGTAATTTATACAAACACAGGCCTTTTGCCCAATAAAAACTCATACACAAGTTTTAAAAATCAAGCCATCTTTCAGTTAACCTAATTCATTATATGAAACCAACAACTGTCCACTCATGAAATAATAACCCCCTCAGGGGCCAAAAAGCTCATAAAGCCACTAAGCCATGCATGAGCTCTTCAGCCCTTCATCTGTTATTTCCACGTACAAAACACTTTTCTATATTTTATTCAATACATGTAGATAGATGGATGTCTACATATGAACATAGCTAAACTATAAATCTGTATAATATGTAAATGTGTGTCATTACAGGTAGAAGACAGCTTTTTTATTACATACAACATTCTTAATCACGTGAAGAAGCTTTTCAGCAAAAATCTCAGCTTTGCAACATGGGACCAGAACATTACAGAGAGGTTTCAAAATCTGCTGTATCGACAGACACATGAGCTTGAAAAATGTGTAAGTAATCACCCCCTTCCCTAACCCCCCCCCCAAAAACAAAGTATTGTAACAAAACAGCTTTTTGAAACAGACTGTGTATGTGACTCACTCCTTTAAATTTCTTTTTTATAGATGGAAGATAAAAAGACGTTGCCTAGAAACACAAGGGTCCTCCGAACACTGAAGAAGTACTTCAAAGGAATGGAAACGGTTTTAAAGCGTAAGGTAGGAAATGCATCTTTTTTCTTCCCCATCTGCTTTGTGTCTCCTGGGCATGCACAGGCAGGGTACTCCATCCTACCAGCCACGTAGGACCGTCCACCGGTACCCCCGAGCCCCAGTCTCCCACACATTTCCCCCTGTGGCAGGGCAGGAAGGAAGAGGGCCATCCTCCCTCACACCCAGGACACAATCCAGATCGGGGCAATTACGGGTGGTCCGGTGGTGAAGCGGGATGTTAACAGTCTGGCAGGGCTTCACAAAGCCTGTAGTCGCCCTTCCTTTTCCTGCTTTCTGTCCCTTCATGGCCATGAGCTCTTGCCTTCCTAACCTCGATGCTGCCACCATCAAGAGGTAGCCAAGGAGCAGAAAGACATCCTCCCCCCTCCCTTAAAAAGAGGAGAGCTGTCGTCGGATGCTTGATCCTCTCCCTCCCCTGCCAATCCCCGGCAACTTGAGCTCAGGCTCCCAAGCTCAGGTTGCTGGCGTGGGGCGAGGAGTGGTGTCCAGTGCCTCAACCCTCAGCGCCAACAGGCTGGCCTGGTAATGCATCTTTAATTCACACACTTTGTTTTCAGAACTGCTGTTTGTTTTGATAGCAATGGTGGAGGGTTGTGGAATGAGATCTAAAAAGCACAGAAAACAAGCTTCTAAAACTGATATGTTTCAAATAAATATACAAATTAAATGTTCTTAAAGGGAACACAAACCTTTTTTTCTTAGTAACTAATAATTTAGGAATATTTGGAGTCTGATATTAAGCCCAGTATATGGTTTCATGTGCTTGCTTTGAAATAGTCCTGTTTCCCCCAACACAGGATCCCTTGTTAATGCTATACGTTTCCGCCCATATTCATTTTTCTATCACTTTTGCATTCTGGGAAATGGTGGCACTAAATGAGCAGAAGCCAACATTGAAACTTATCATGGAACACCAAGAATAAAAATGTGCACAAGGATTGGGAGTTGGTGTCTGGTGGGGCTGCCCAGCCCAAACAAAGTCATTGCCAGAAAACCAGCACTCAGGAGACAGAAATAATAACTGCTGTAAAAAAGGTTTAATAATGAAATTGTATCAACTGCAGTCACAATCCAAACCCTTACCAAACCCTTACCAATCACTGCCAAATATCCTCTCTGGATCTTCGTAAGGGTGCGGAGCTATGGTAATGATGACCCTGCTTTTAAACCCCCAACTGACAGGCACAGCAGCCATTATGGTGAACAGTATACAGGGATACACAATACATTTAAAGACTTTGGAAATGCAGGGTCAGAACCTACCAAGTGAAACGTTACAAACAGGACAGGGGTTGTAAGCAGGAAAATAAACAATTTCATACATTCTGTGTTAATTTAAATATCAAAAAGGTCCAAGTTCCAGTACATTATGCAATATTATAATAATTTATAAAATAAAGTTTGTTATCTCTAACTTGAACCTGAAATGAACGTTGGGACAGATTATCAGAGTGATAACGTACTGTATTTACAGCCAAATGGACACACTAGCCTCATCATTATGATAGTGTTGATATGGTTTGCGGATTCTGTTTGCAGTTCAGAAACTTTGAATCTTGTAGTTTTCCTTGTAGTCGTATTACTTCTGTAAAATCCATAATGCATGATTAATAGCAATCGGAATGCTGAAAACTGGTTTTAAACTTTGTAATTTCCTAGGTCATACCTGAAAATAGGCATGCATTTGCCTTGTGTGCTTACCTGGTCATTGAAAATGAACTAAACAAATTAAAAATAGATAATACTGAAATGAATTATGAAAAATAGTTATTTGTCCTTTGCTGGTCACTATTTAAGAGTGACTAATGTCTCTGGAAAAACATATGGTTCGCACACAGTTGGCTTATGTGTCAGTGGCTCAGTAGGTAGCACACTCCCCTCTGAGGCCGGGAGATCAGAGGGCTGCAGGTTCAGTTCCCACATCTGGCACTTGGGTTAATATCCCAGTACTGACACTGTAGTGCAGCATGAGAGGGGTGCTGCACTTCTGAGGTGCTGTCTTTCGGATGAGACATTAAACCGAGGTCCCATCTGCCTGGATTGGTGGTAGTTCAGGTGGATGTTAAAGATCCCATGGCACTTATAGAAAAGAGTAGGGGAATTTTTTATTCGAATAACAAAACAAACCAATATAAAACAGTGTTACTTCACACAAAGGAAAAATACAAATCATAACAAAAGCTAATAAGTATTACAATCATACTTTTGAAGAGTTTATCTAATCCAAAGGTGAAACTCAAAGCTTAATCCCCTGATAAAAGGACCCCCCCCCCCCAAACAGATGGTAGGGAAATTTTATCCACACAATAAAGAAAATAAAATACATACTTAATAGTGTTACTGCCCAAAAAGCATAAGACAAACTGAAAAATGAGAAAAAAGACAGGAACAACATAAGTAATAACCAGAAATCATGACTCATGAAAAAACTATAATACAGTCAGAAAGAAAATACATCACCTCATTCATACAAGCCAAACAATATGTTTCCAAAAACTTTGAAAAACTTGGTTATCCAAGGTTCGATGTTCAAAACTCTTTTGTTTACCCAGTGCTAATTCTATACGGTTAAGAATAACACTATTAGGGAAGAGAGTGTGTTGCAAGGAGAACTGACATCTAGCTTGCCATAAATGATATTTAATGCATGCAAACATCACATTCAATGTACTTGGATGATATCTCCATAGAAAACCAGAATAATCTCCCAAAATCAAGCTCTGATAGGTAATGTGTCTTAAAACACTCCAGCCCCACCGAATGGCCAAATCCGACCAAAAGGAAATAATATAAGGACAGAGTAAAAGGAAATGTTCCAATGTTTCAATCTGATCAACGCAACCCGGTCTGAGACACATCCTGTCCGTAATCTGTTTGTGTTTTAAATTACCCCTAACTCCCAACCTCCCATGACAACGAAGCCACTGTACATCCCACATATTAGGAGGTATCCTATGGTCCATTAAAAGACGAAGGGCCCGCGACAGATTAGTAGGGGTACAAAAAGGGAAATCCACTTGGACATAGAAATAATTTCTCATAATTTCCAAATAAAATTCTTTTCCAGGACCCTCATGTAATTGTGCCTTGCCCAATTTCCATTCTCGCAGTTTCCTTACTGCTGAGTCCGCACAAGAAGGTGCCGCGGTCGCCCTATTCTTTTTAGGAACACCCCCTCCTTCCCAATGGGACATAAAAGGAACAAATAACAAATGGGTCCACGCCGACCACGGATGATCCTGAGGCTTGATCACATTTTGAAAAGAAGCAATCATAAAAAAGGAGTGATAAAAGACAATAGGGTTTATCATCCCCAGTCCCCCTTGGTTCAGCTTCAAATAAGTAAACGCACGTTTAATCGGGTTTAAACGACTACCCCATACCATTTGAAAGAAACAGCTATATAATCTTGTTTCTAAAGAGATTGGCACCGGAAAAACCGAACATACATGTAAAAAATGGGTAATAAAATTTCTTAATAATCAACACCCGCTTCTTTTAGAGAAACCCCAGGATTTCCATTGTTGTACCTTCCTTTCTCCTATAACCAGACACTTCTCCCAATTTAAAAAGGCTAAGTCCCCTTTTCCAAAAAGGAGACCTAAAATATTAATGGAATCAGAGACTAAAATACCCCCAACATCATGAGGACTTGAGCCTCCAATTGCCAAACATTGACATTTCCCAAAATTTAGCTTAGTGCCATTTAAGGCTGAAAACAGTTAACCACCTGTAGAGCCTTGAACCCAGAATGGGCATCTGCCACCAATAAGCAGATATCATCCGGATATGCAGAAATCTTTTGGGCAGGTAAAGTAAGTGAAGGAGATAAACCCTGAATTGACCTGTTATTCTCAATCTCTAAAGGGGTCCAATACAAGCGCATACAATAAAGGGCTGATAGGACAACCCTGCCGCACCCCGCGTTTCAACAGGATTTCAGAACCTAAACAATTATTAATAAATGGGCAAGAGCCTGCCTGGGAGTATAAAGTGTTAAGAAACTGAATAAAAGTCTTCAGGAACCCATACCTACCTAAAACCTGAAAAAGAAAAGCATGAGACACTGAATCAAAAGCTTTAGCTTGGTCCAGAGCCAAAATAAATCCTGACAGTTTTTTTTTGTGTTCCAAATTCACACATATCCCGGAAGTTTTAAATTCTGTTAGATCGACAGTGAGGGATAGAACACGTCTGTGCGGATGAAGCACCCCTTGTGCTACCACTTGAAGCCGTTTACACAAAATGGTAGAAAGGATCTTATAATCAGTATTAAGGAGACTAATCGGCCTCCAATTACCAAAATCTGAGGCATCACCGGATTTGAAAATAAACGTCAAAATGGCCAAATTAAACTTCAAATCACCGAAGCCATAATGAAGGATGTCATTATAGACTGCGGTCAATATAACACCCACATCCTCCAAAAAGACCTTATAAAATTCATTTGTTAGTCTATCTATACCTGGTGAAACCCAATGCAGGAGTGAGCCAATGACTGCCCATACCTCCTGCGTGTAATAGGCCCTGTAATAGATCAACATCAGCCTGGGAAATAGCAGGACTGAAAATGCAAAACATCCTCCCAAGATGTAGATGGAATAAAATCCTCACCAAACCGAGAAGAAACCAGACTTTCAGCCACCGCCAACATTTCCGCTAAAGAAGTTTTCAGCCGTCCAAAAGAATCCCGAAGCCCTGTCATAAGCCTCCTCTCGATCTTATGTTTACATGCCCTATATGGATCCTGAAAAGGTTGCTGATGGGTACCAAACTTCAATCCAGCATGAAGTGAAGCTGCCCTCTGGTATTGATAGTGCAGCATATTTTGCTTAGCCAACTTCATCTGAGATTGCACCTCTAAATCCTGGGACCGGGGGTGTGACTGTAATTTATAATATTGATTCCTAAAATCTAAATACTGTGAGTATTCCGAAGAACATTTCCGTCTACCATAAACAATAAAAAAATCCTTTAAAGCTGTCTTGGTGTCTGTCCACCATGTGATCCAATCAGAAAAAAACACAGCCACTGATTTCCGAAGGATCATAAAGTCCTTCAGTTGGGCCAAAAACACTGCCTCAGACAATAAGAGGGAATCCAACATCCATCTATTGGCAAAAGCAGGAAAAAAGGCCGGAATCTGATGCAAACTAAGTGTACCATATAATACCCTACGGTCTGAAAAATCACAAGGCAATACCGAACAAACCAATGGTACTAAGTATTGAGAAAGAAAAAGGTAATCAATTCTAGTTTGGAAGGCAGCCCTTTTATAAGTAAAGCCAGTAGAAGAATGTAATTCTCTGAAAGCATCTTTCAGCTTAGCTACCTCTACCGTCTGCAAAAGAGCATGAGTATCACAATATGTCTTTTGCTGAATCCAATTATTAATTCAATATCCAAACTACAATTCATATCCCTCCCCAAATCACATGTTTAGAAGTAAATAAATAAGGTTTCAGAAGATTAAACAAAAGGCAATACGAGATGTCTTTACTTGAGGAGCATAAGTACTAATCAGTCTGAAACTAAATCAATAAATAAGCAATCCAAAATTAACACTCGACCAGGCTGGACATCTACCAACCGTGTTACTCGAACCGAAGGGTGTGAAAACAGAATGCCCACCCCATCCGCAGCATCTTCCCCAAATGACCAAAAGGAGGGGCCGTCCCACCAGAGTTTCTTAACCTGAGTCACCTCAAGCAAGGAAGACAAATGTGTCTCTTGTAGAAAGATGACATCGGCATTGAAATCCCTACATTGCTGCAGGCAAATTAAGCGTCTCTTATAGCTCTTTATGCTACAGCAATTTAGAGATACAATATTTAAACAGGCCATAGAAAATACAGTTTGTCAATTCAGGGCTTATCTTGTTTTCGCTTTCTACCCTTTTCCTTTTTCCCTTCCAGTAACTCTGTACCCCCATCCTCTTCAATTTCCATACTAGAGGTCTCATCAGATCTAAGCAGCTCTGTACCCACCTCCCCCTCAAGGTTGGATAATGCTGAAAAAGAATTCTGAGTAGGGCAAACCCCTCCCAACCCCCCTGAGCGACTACTAGCTCGTGTAACCCTCCGTGGGGTTTGGAAAGGAATGTCTGCAACGGGCACCACCACAGAATCCCTACAGGAGGAAGCAGAACAGAGGGCTCTGAGCTTGGAGGAGGGGACCAAATCTGTTGTGGAACCAGAAGCACAGATTGATCCTCAACATTTCCCCCTTCACAGTGATTTGCAACTGGGGCTTCAGGGACCAATGCCTGACCTCTACCAGCCGTAGGAATATTCACTCTACCCAGAGGATTGGCCAGAAAAGACTGACCCCTAACCTGAGCCTGGGAGATCAAATCTTCTTTATTCAAACCCCCCTGTCTATTTTGGCCTGCCCAAGGACATTGATGATATGCATGGCCAGACTCCTCACATAAATTACATCAAACACATTTCTGCAAACCTCACCTCATGATCCAATTCCCCCACATAATGCACATTTAACTTTGTCACATGCATTACTTATGCCTTCGCTCGCATCTGTAGCATGCTTTAGGTTGTCCCGGATAGAAACACACTCCCCGGTCTTTACCTAAAAAAAAGCTATTCGGAACATGCAGGACTTCATTATTTACCACATGTAATTTGACTTTAAAACGCCATGCCCCAGTCCAAATCCCTTCAGTATCTAGAATCGGCTCAGGGGCCCCAGAACCATACATTTGTGTTCTAACCAATACAGAATATCCCCCACATTTATCCCCTCATTCCTAAACATCACATTTATAGTTTTAAATAAAGGTTTAGTAATCGGAATAGCCCAGAAAGGTAGCCACAGGGGCAAAGACTTACAACTGTCATATTTGTGCCAAAATTTATCCAAACCAGCCACTTGTTTAAAGCTAATATCGAATGTATCCTCCCCCGAATATTAATTAAAGCATAAATATCCACAGGCAAAAAGTTCATTGAGTCCATTAACAGTTTCCTTGCCACATAAAGCCGATCCGGGTGTTCAGGTAAGCCTCCCCTATAACGAAGACGAACCGCATTTCTTCTTGGGGCCTGTTCCAATTTATTTCGTTTAAAAAGGTCTGCAAAACGAGGGCCCCTCCTAGCCTCCTGTTCATCATGTAACTGTTCAGAAGGACGTCGTTATGGAAAATCCACCCCAGCCCCCCGAATACCTTCAGAGGGAGAATCCCCATGAATTTCTGAAGGCTGACCCTTCTCTGCCTGAGTTTCCAAAAAATGTGACTCACCCTCCTTCACCATTTTTTGGGGAGGACCTGATTCCTTCGGTGAAAAAGACAGCCATGAAGGATCTGGAATCCATCTTCCATTCGGTTGCTGAATCCATCCAGCCTGTAATAACGCCGCCTCTTCGGACCATTCTGTTATAGGAACCTTCTCCACGCTTGCACCTCCTGTGCAACTCACTTTCTCAATCGACTCCTCCACTTCCTCTGCCACTACCGCTATCCTCGCGATAGCTGGAGGCTCCGACTGCACAGCATTCCGTAGTGCTTCCGGAATCAAACGGGGACCGCAATCCTCACCCTGCGCCGACTCTGTAGAAGCCAAAACGGTAAAGGCATCCTGCTGCACCATTCTTGCGACAAAAACTTCCTCCTCCACACAACTCCCGACTGCACGCTGAGAAGCCTGCAATTCACCCAAAGACTGCTCACGGTAAGCTCCATAGCAGGCCTCGCCTGCACCGTGGATTTATTGTCTCCTTCTGCAGCACCATTGTCTGACACGTTCTCCTCCATCGCCATGTCTCTCTCCTCCACTGACGTCTACTTTCTCCAGTGCTCCAGCCCAAGTGGCCATCGCAATAGTCAAAGGCTCCCCTACTGGCCACAAAGCTGAACCATCAGCGCAGCAGCATCAGAGTAGGGGAATTTCCCCAGTGTCCTGGCCAAGTTTCCCTCATTCACTAAAAATACCGCCAACAGCTTAATCTGATTCAAGGTCAGTTGACATTCATCCGTATCCCCCTCCCCCGGTTCGTGCCTGAAAATAGGCAGGATCTGTCTAGTACACTTACCCGGTCAACAAAAGCTAAATTAAAAAAAAAAAATTTAATAATATTCCATACATTTTCAGTAGTTCTCTAGTAACCAGTCTTTCTTATGGAGGGCATCTGCCTGAAAACAGGGCCACTGTCCTGTACAGTTCGGCTACGTGTGCTGCATGGTCCTCACCAGATGGCACACTCTCATCTGTAACATTGCGAACACCTGTTGCTGGGGAATCTACAGTGATGTCACAAGCAAGACATTAGATGTGAGGTGGGGACAAGCAGCTTCAGCAGATCAATGCTGAGGCACAAAGATGCTGTTTTCATACAAATGTCTTTGGGGGGGGAAAAGACACAGATACACATCTGAAATCTTCTGCTACAGGCCTTTGCTTTAGACCACCTTGAGCTATGCTCCAAGGGGCCTGGGGGCCTTTCCTCTCCAGCGCACATCAAGGTGCGCCTGTGTGCGAAAGGGGGTGGGGTTGCCATGCCATGCACTGAAGTATGATGACCCCACTACACCCGGTGCCATACGTTCACTAAGAATGGTTAGGTGGCAGTAGTACGCTGCATCCAGTGCCCACAAACATTGAGGGACAGTGACAGACATAGGATCAGAGCCAGGTGGTACCAAAGGAGTACCAGGGACATATTATTTGGAGTTTGGATTGGGGGAACCGCTGTATTACCAGGGAGAATGATGAGGGACTGAGGCAACGAAATTAACGTGTGCCAGAAGTAGCCCAGCCCAGAGATATGGGGCAGGGCGGAGACACCATTCTGCTATGTGCCACATGTGTGACCAGAGCAACAGACAGGTGACGGGCACTAGATGTGGTACACTTGGATTACAACAAGACCTTTGACTCAGTACCAGACAGGAGGCTGGTCAAGAAGAAGGGATTTAGGGGTATGGGGAAAACTGGCAATTTGGACAGAGAACTGACTGAGAGAAAGAACACAAAATGCAGTACTTAATGGGGAGTTTTCAGGAAAGTAACAAGTGCAGTACCTCGGAGGTCATTTCAGGGCCCGATCCTTTTCAATGTATTCGTGACCCAGGAGAAGGCACCAAGGGAAGACCTGCCTCTTTGCAGATGACGTACCAATCTGCACAAGGGTGGACATGGGTGGGTTGGAGAGCTTGCCAAAGATATGGCAGCTGGGCTTCAACACAAAAAAATTAAACTGATGCATGTTGAGAAGAGGATCCCAAGAGTGCAATATGAAATGGGGGAGTGGTGCTGGAATGGGACTTAGGGGTCATGATATCAAAGAGCTTGAAAACAACAGTGCATTGTAAAAGAGCTGTGGGCAAAGCAAAAACGGGATGCTGGGTCACATGGGGGGGGACATGCAACAGAAGTCAGGAGAAGATCCTCCCATCGTAGTGGTCACTGGTGCGACTACATCTGGAATACTGTGCAAGGTACTGGAGTCCACAGCTGAGGAGAGACTGCCACAAGATGGAGGCAGTACAGCACAGGGCAAGCAAGATGCTCCATGGACTAGGGGGCAAGACATATGAGGAGAGGCTGTACGGCTTGAACATGTACACCCTTGAGAAAAGGGGTGACACGATCAAAGATATACAAACACCTGCATGGGCTATATTGTGTGGATGCCAAGGAACTTTCTTCCTTGAGTTCAACTACATGGACCAGAGGGAGCTCGCTTAAACCCACAGTGGGGAGATTCAAAAGGGATGTACTGAAGCACTTTTTCACAGAAAGAGCGGTGGACAAGTGGAACAAGCTGCCAAAGGACGCAGTACAGGCCAAATCTGAACAGCTTCAGGCATATGGGGTAGTTAGGAAGGGCAGAAATAAAGGGGAGGGACTGCCGTTAGGGCCAGTCATGAGTGGTTACGTAGAGTAGGCAGACAGGATTGGGCTGGCAGGACTTTTCTGTTGTTACTGTCTACATATCTTAAAGAGCAGCTACCACAATCAGGGCAGGCAACTTATACCATGTAGTTGCCTGCCCTAGGAGCCTTTTTAGCTCTACTTTACCATTTTTGGTCCAGTCATTTTAAAAATATGCCCCTCGTAAAACCCGGCTCACCACTTCTGTATACAAGCCAGGTGATCACTGAGTGCTGCAGCCCCGCCCCTGAAAACAGCATAATTGTGATGCAAAGTTACAAACAGGGCTGCAGCGCTGTCTATGGAGCATGTATTGGAATTGGGGGAGCGGGGCTTGCTAAATGCACTAATATTATCTTTGCTGGCATGGTTACATGTATGGGATGGAGATTGTATATATATATATATATATATATATATATAGAGAGAGAGAGAGAGAGAGAAGCACAGTTACGTAGGAACTTACCGTAACAGCAGATCTTCGGGAGAGGTTCCTCCAGTAGGTCATTACATATTGGACTGGCACCACCTGGTGTCGGGCCGCATGGCAGACTTTTCTAGCAATCCCTGACGGGGGACTGCCCACCCGACGTCACATGACCGACGTCAGCGTGGCCGTATATAGTGGACGGACCCCACACCTGCCCTCTAGTTCTCCCGCCGGAGCCAGGAAGAGGCCTGACAGCAGGAGTAAACAGGATTTGGAGTCCCTGTGTAAGAAATAAAATTAGGAGAAGGAGGGAGGGAGGGAAAAATATGACCTACTGAAGGAACCTCTTTTGAAGATCTACCATTATGGTAAGTTCCTACGTAACTGTACTATCTCACTTCAAGAGGGTTCCTTCAGTAGGTCATTACATGTAAGTCTGAGTCCCAAGCAGTCCCTCCAAAGACAGACTGAGAGAAACAAGGGAGGTGGAGAAAATAACTCCAACAAAACTGAGAACAAGAATGGACCCAGCCTAGGACAGAAGGCCCTGCAAGACAGCTAGGTCGAAGCCTGCCCTCCACCTAGAAGCAATGTCCAGACTGCAGTGTTTAGTAAAGGTGAGGACAGAACTCCAAGTGGCTGTGGTGCAGATATCAGCCGCAGAGACATTCTGCAAAAAAGCAGCGGAAGCGGCCATGCCCCTAGTAGAATCACCTGTGATGGGACCCGGCAGAGTTTTTTCGTACTTTTAGTAACAATACCAAATACAGTTCCTAACCAATTGGAAAGGCACTGCTTCAAAACCGCTTTGCCCTTCGACCTGGGGGCAAAGGAAACAAAAAGCTGATAGCAGCTATGGAAATCCTTTGTTCGGTGTGTGTAGCACCGAAGGATCCGATGGACGTCCATGGTGTGCAGGAGTGCCTCATCTCTGTTTGAGTGGGGTGGAAAGTAAACTGGAAGCTCTACTGATTGGTTCAGTGTGGCTTCTGACAACACCTTGGGTAAAAACTTAGGATTTGTCCTGAGGACCGCCCAGTCCTTGTGGAAAATAAGATAAGGCTCTTTACAAACCAGAGCGGGAAGCTCCGAAATCCTTCAAGCTGATGTAATGGCAACTAAAAATAACATCTTCCAGGAAAGGAAGTGTAAATCACAGCTCATCACTGGCTCAAAAATGGGGGAGAGTGAGTTTCTCCAACACAAAGTTCAAATCCCAAGGTGGGGCTGGGCTGCGGATGGGGGGTTTCAGATGAGGATCCCTTTCAGAAAGGTTTTTGAGACCTCCAGCTGAGCCACGGGTTTACCATCCACCAGCTCGTGGTACGCCGAAATTGCCGAAAGGTGGACCTTTAAGGAAGAATATGACAGACCTGAGTCTGACAGATGAAGGAGGTATTCCATGACCTGTGGGGCAGAACAAGAAAAGGGGTTCCAATTCTTGAAAGTGGCCCAGATGGAAAAACATTTCCACTTCATGGCATAAGTGGAACGAGTAGAGGATTTTCTAGCCTCTAAAAGAACCTAAGCTACTCAAGAGGAGACCCCAAAGCGAGAAATCGCTATGTCTGCAGGAGCCACGCATGAAGATGCAGAGTCCTGAGCCCTGGATGGACAAGGCGACCTTGATCCTGAGTAAAGAGGTCGTTGAGTCACTGGAAGTGGAACCGGTGGTTCCCTCATTAGCCAAAGGCTGGGGCAGACCACTGGGCCCAGGCTGAGGAATAGTCTTGGAGGTTCCGGAGTCGGGTTGTGTGTCACCGGATCCGACAGTGGCATCGGGACCGGGATATTCGCCGGATCTGAAGGGATCCAGCCGGATGGGGAAGCGCGGGACAGACCCTGAGGAATGGTCTTCAACATTGAGGGGTCCCGCACTGTCCTTGCCTAAGGTACCCACCTGAGAAGGGGACAGTACTGGTGGGGGACAAGGGGGAAGAGGGGCAGTCCCCCCCCCCCCGGTTCTGATGGGCGTTGGGGTTAGGCGCCATTGGGCCCCAACGGGAGAACCATGCCTGAGCAGCCGTCAGAGATGGGCATCTTACCAGACGGAGCCAGGCAGTGTGGCTGACAGAGGAACCGACAGACGACTGACCCGCGGAACTTTTATCAGACTTACCATCCGAAGTCTTCTTAGGCAGCTGCAAGGCAGCCTTGCTCGTCTAGGGTCTCGAGGCCTCAGGCTGGGCCTCGGCGGAGTGCTCCTGAGATTTCTCCTTGTGGTGTTTCTTGGAAGGAGAAGATTTTTCTGAAGAGGACTCGCGGATCCAGTCCATTTGCTTTTCAAGAGAAGCAAGACGGACTTTTAAAAGGTGGGCCTCCAAAGTCTGCTGTCTTCGCTTTTTGGTGGCCTGATTGAATGTTTGGCTCTCTGAGCAGGATAAGACAGGATGGTCTGGGCCCAGACAGATCACGCACTTCAGATGACCGTCCTTATGAGGTATTTGTATGCCGCAGGACAAGCACTTCTTCTTGGATGAAGACATAAGCAAAAAATTTTGAAAGGAATGGCGAAGGGAAAAATCTGACGCAAGAACCAACATGACGATCACTACAGAAAGTCTGCTATGCGACTGAGACGAGGTGACGGTGGTAAAGATCTGGACGGCGGGCATGGGGACCGCCCTCTATATATGGCCATGCGACATCGGGTGGGCGGTACCCTGTCAGGGATTGCTAGAAAAGTCTGCCGAGCAGCCCAACGCCAGGTGGCGCCAGTCCAATATGTAATGGCCTACTGAAGGAACCCTCTTGAAGTAAGATAGAGATATAGATATATATATATATATATTACACACACATATAGACACCGCGATGTATAGTAGCCCATACATGTAACATGCCAGCAAAGATATTAGTGCATTTAGCAAGCCCCATCCCCCAATTCCAATACCGCGGCTCCATAGACAGCGCTGCAGCCCTGTTCCTAATTCTGCATCACAATTATGCTCTTTTCAGGGCCGGGGCTGTAGCACTGGCGATCGCCCGAGCATGCTACATGAAGTGGCAAGCCGGGTTTTACGAGGGCCATATTTTTAAAATGACTGCTCAGAAAATGGTAAAGTACAGCTAAAAAGGCTCCTAGGTCAGGCAACTGGAGCACACACACTATGACAGTTGCTCTTTAAACCTGAGGCTTGCTCTTTCTTCTTGTTAGTTAAGGAGGCAGTATAGCGCAGTGGTTTAAGGCTCTGAGCTGCAAATCTGGAGACCTGGGTTTGAATCCCACAGCCCCCACTTGCATACCGTGTGACCCTGACCAAGTCACTTAACTTCCCTGTGCTCCCAGGTCGCACCTGTAAACAAGCTTTCAGCTTAGTGTGCTACTCCTGGTTAAACAATTGGAAACAAAAAAATTGAACGTTTACTGCTGCCCGACAATACTGGGTGTGATGTGAAGAACAGTACCCCACCACCTAGAGGCTGACATAGCTAGTTATATTCCTCCTTACACATCAGCCCTGTGACCTCACAGACTGGGATATCACAAATAATCAAGAAGAGCCAATCACCTACTGCATGATCAGTCACTTGTGATGTCACAATAAGGGAGGCCACCATGCTGATGAGGTATGAAGAGGAACAGAGATAGACATGTCCGTCTCCAGGTAAAGTACTGCATTTCACATCACAACTAATACCGTCAGGGAAAACGTTTTCTAATGAGCAAATGGTTAAAGAAAAATGCTTCAGAAATAACTCACTTTAGAAATTAGTAACATTATCTGCATGTTTTTTTTTTGGCCCTACCAGCTCTTTGTGGCTATACCAGGCCCTGCTGTATATAGGGGATATTCTATAGGGCGCGCAGAAATAATCTTTTTATTCACTGTGAAGTGTGGGAGACAATGCTGCCTAGCAACAGCCCCCTCACATGGTATAAATATCAATAACCAGATTATATATGGATCATGTTGTAATTCAAAATGAGACATTTTCAGAACTTCTATAGATTAAAATCTTACTTTATGAGATGACCATTTTTGTTTCCTTTCAGAAATACAGCCACTGTGCTTGGGAGATCATCAGGGACCAGGTCCGCAGGAGTCTACAATATGTCGACAGGATTGTTGCCCAAACAAAAAACTAGTAAAAGACATTACAAGCAGGACTGACTTAGACGCTCGTTCATTTTGAAACTGTATTAAAATCTACTGCTATTATTTTATTCAGCCGTTATAAGGAATAGGATATTAAATTGATCAAATGTTCCCACTGTTATTTAATATATATTTGGAAAACATTATTTATTAACTAAATTATAAATATTATTTATGCCACTGAACAGAATATTTGAATACTGTATTTATTGGTTTTGTGGTAACGTAAATTATTTTATGCAACTGAATAAAATACTGGAAATATGTGTTACGTGTCATAGAATGTAATGAAATAATGCAGTGTCACAAATATCTTACATGGATACCTCCAAAAGAAGTGCTGCTCACAGTTTGATACAAATTCAGTTTTGCAGTGAGAAACAAAATCCACTGGCCTCATTGACTTTTCTGCAGACCTAACTGGTGTGCTTACTGAACTGTTTTACTGGCACGCTACACAATTTAACAGCACTTGGCTAGTGGATGGGTGCCAATCTCTATACATGGTTTCGATACACCCACTTTTGTTGGGAGCACCCCCTTCCGTCGACACTGAAACTTGCACAGTGCTGATCCTGCACCCCCTCTCTGCTTACTAGGCTGGTAGCTAAACCTACAGCTCTCGTTTCCCGGATCAGGTTTTGGACCCATGCCTGTATTGACTGTGGGTGTTTTTCTTATTGCATTTGTATTCCTCTCTGCATTGAAAGATTAACCCCACCCCTTAATTCCTATGTAATCCAATCCCCCACCCATCACGTGATGCCTGGAATCAAGGATCTGCTTTCCTGGCCAAAATTTGTAAAGTAATAACAATGATGAGATCATCGTGAAGTAGTGCACTAATACAGGGGTGGACTATGGTACTTATTTTATATCAACAATATTTGTTAGCAGAAATAAAAATCATCATATAGTTTTAAGTAATAATGTACTCCTGGGAAAAATATCAATATACTGTATCCACTTCTCTTTTCACTGTGTTTGCCTCCTGATCGGAGATATGGGGTTTCAAAGTTTTTTTTTGTTTTTTTTTTAACATTGTCGCTTTCTGGCCACACCCACTATAAAAGAAATCAAACATCCTGGTGTGGCATTGTGCTGTTTACCATCAGATATGTGTGCCAGCACCCAACTAATCCATCCACAGTCTGAATCTACCATATAAAGTAAAAAGGCAACTGCAAAGGGAGGGATTTTTAAACCTGCTAGTGGCGATCATCTTTAACAACTTATTAATTATAAAATTGGTCATAAAAGTTATTTAGAAAAATATCTTAGCGAAACTAAAATATACTTATGATGAATCTTATATCATAAATATATTAATGCTAAAGACACCATATGATGATTTTTTTGCTAACAAATACTGCTAATTTATTACATAATTTTTCACCACATGGCAAAGAATGCAATTGTCTGCCGCAGTGTAGTGCTGTCAGTGACACTGTTTGCATGCTACTGTATTACATCACCGCACTGGAGAAAGGGCGACTGGCTACAGAGGCAGGGCAGGGCTGTTATCAACCAGTAGGAAAGAGCAAATAAGGAACTATTTGTTTTTACAGAGGGCTCTTCCCACGTGGCAACGACAGCCAGAGACCAATGTAACCCATACGTTTGTATTTTTTATAACAAGAATAACTGTGCTCACGCAGTAACAACCCCAAAATAGTGAGCAAACTCACTGTTTGCCAATAAGAGTTTATATAAACTAAGATTTTTTTTTTTTTTATTGTTGGCCAATGTGGTTACCTACAAAAAATATATACATAGAGTATATTCTACAGCCATAGTGCCCATTCTCTGTTTCTACAGTCATATGGAAATGCAAAATGTGTGCAAACTGGTTCTCCCATTTCATCACCAGACAGAAGTGGGAGTTTGGTTAAATGCATTCTACTTTTCTCCCCTCTAGTCCCACGGTTCCCCACAAACTGTGACCAGCAATCACGCAGCCCCATCAACCACTAACTCACCACTTCCCCCCATGGTGTGCCCAAAGGATGGCTGCCCCCCCCCCCCCAACCATGATCTGATAGTGGGAGGCGAGTTTTATGGCATGGGAACCATAATCTAGCTGGAGATTGGGATTTTTCTTTCCGTTTTCTCCCACAATCTCCCTGAGGTGGGCATAGCCTCCGTCAGCCTCATGCACACACAGCATGCCCCTGCAGGGGGAAGCAAGCTCCCTGAACCATCAGCAGGGAACACTATAGTGCTGAAACCCACAGCCAACCCTTCCCGGTCAACAAGCTGTGCCGTGCAGCCACTGCCTTTGCCTGCTACCTGTTGCGGAGATCTGAGTCCACCCCTGAACAACTTCAGTACACTGCTGTTAGGCCATGGGGGCAGCAAAGTTTGATCATTTTTCTGAATATGCAGTTATTCATTAGATCTGTGCATGCATACTTTAAACTGGACTTCTTCATGGTCGTATGCCACAATATACCCACTGAGCCAATGATAATTAGCCAAACTAGCTTACTGTGGCAGTGTAGCCTAAAGGTTAGAGTAACAAGCTGTGAATGGGCTTGGTACATCCAGCAGACTTGGGTTTGATTCCCACAACCTCCACTTGCATACGGTGCGACTCTAAACAAGTCACTTAACCACACTAGTGCTCTTAGGTTGCCCCTGAAAACAGGCACTTGTGCCTAGTGGGCCTTACTTGGTTACCAAAGAATTAACAAAAACACACACACTTTAAATTGGATTGGTTTAAGTACTTCAACGGTGGTATACCACAATATACTGTAACTGCCAAGTCAATGACAATTAGCCAAACTAGTTTACTCTGGCAAATAAAACTGTGTATAAACTGAGCTGCAGTCACACCACTACTGGATTTGGTCTCTCCCTGTTACTGTGTGAGGACTTCTGCCATCATTAAGAGATAACCCGTCAACGACTGTGGGAGGGCGTGTGGGAGATAAAGGGGCCAGTCCGATGGATGTGTCACTGCATCAGGCACAGAAACAGTATTTTTTTTTTTTTTTAATTAAAGCTGTATTCATAAAAATTATTCTGAATGAGTTAAAACTACAGCCTCCAACATTAAGATTTCTTACAGTGCATAAAATGTAATGATTGACACAGCGGCAGTCTGTTTTCTTTTTACTCTGAATTATACCAGTCCATTATTTGTAAAGGCAATCTTAAACTGTTTATCATTATTTTTATGAATGTAAACATTCAGTCTGAGAGAAAAAAAACAAAAAAAAAACAGTTTGCCACAGAAATCTAATTCATTCAGGGTTACCTTTAGGACATTACCCTAGAGAATTCTGACAATCAGCTGGCTGTCGCTCCCTGCTGACTAGATCCTACAAGATGGAATTTCTTCTACCTGTAGACTGCAAAAGTTACTCATCATCCTTGGTCACTGATGTTTACAATGTTTGCAATCTTTTAATTCTATTTATAAATTCTGCAAGCAGTAATGATGCTTGAATATTTTTAAATAGCGGTGCTGCCTTAAAAAAACTAAACAATAAATGCGTAAAAAACAAAATTACTCATCTTCTTTGTTTTCTTTTGGGTTAGGTTTTAAAAGGCATTTATAATCCAGAGTCGCGGAATGATGTGTAGTTGGGAAAGTACTGCATCTTGACCCCAGTGCACCAATTCACGTACTGTAGAAATCTGGAAACTGATGTATGCTGGCTGTGTGAGTGTGTGTGTGTGTGTGTGTGGGGGGGGTGTTGTCTCAAAGCAGAACAGTCACTCCTAAAATCCTACTGCTTCGGTCAGCCATGTATGTTACTACATATGTTCAAAAGGATAGCGTAAAGACAGGCTTCTGCTGTTGTTACCATTCTGGCAGGCACCACAGGAAATAAAGGCATATGATCTGGCATTCACTGCTATAGGTAACAAGGCACATGCTCGCAACATACTTATTCCCAGGGGACTGGCCAGCCCTTTCTCACAGCGGCAGAGATACTGCTTGCAATGCCAGTGGTATGAGTTTGGGAATCAGCCTGGGACATTGGGAGCTGGCTCTGAGGAGGAGGAGGATGAAGCATCCCAAAGGATGGTCTCCTTCACTAGGTGCGCAGTCTGCTGCCCGCCAGACCAGTGCCACCTGTGGTTTCACAGGGAGAGCAGCAGAGTGGTTTCGGCAGAGGGAGCAATCGATATGCGGTGAGCTCCCACGCATGCCTATTGTGTGCACAGCTGGGAGCACATTGCGCTGCTGTCCTAGAGGGAAAACTTCCGGTCTGGCACAAAGAAGCAAACCAGAATGCTTTGGCCCTGTTATGCCCAGGAGAAGTAAAACACACAAAAAGCAGTTCACACTGCAGCGGAGTTGCACCAGGTTCAGGTACCTTTCAGAAGTTGCCAGCCTGCATACAGGAAGACACAAGACAGACACATAAAGGTGGTACTAGCTTCTATTCTCAAACCAGGAGTCCATTAGTTCGCAAAATAAAACCAGTAGATGAGGAACTGCGACCATGTATGTTTATTTCAATTCATACCAGTGTCAAAAACCAGGACAAGGTAAGAGACTCTTTGGGGTCTGGGTTGGAGACAGGGCTGGTTAAGTTGGGAAGATAAACAGAAACAAATCAAATTTATCTTCTGTATACAAAAATACATTTGGTCTGTCCAGCAACCCCATACCACCATCTCAGTTGGTACAAGAAATGAAAAGTATAAACAACGGGGGGTGGGATGAACGTGACAGCTATATTTTATTGGGTAAGTACAATGGAACACATTCCTTTTTCAGGCACGACCCGAGATCCAAACAAGTAGTAGAATACAAGAGTACACAAGACACAAATATTAAAAATGCAGAACTGCACATCGGCATAATACAGTTACACGCATGAATTACACTGATTAAAAGCATGTACAGCTGTTTAAAATCACTGAGGTGTGAAAGCACAGCAACTGAAAAGGTACCGAGTAAAGGGGAGCACATAACATGACCAGGGAGATCGTTACAGACCAAGGCAGAGATATATAGAAAAGCACGTTGACCCACTACTGTATATATTAAAAGAAGATGTAGAAGTGAGGAAAACTTACAGGAACACGAAGCAGAGTTGGGTTTGTAGTCTATCAGCAGGTCACTCAGACATCCAGGATTCCTGCTTGTATGATTTTGTACACAAACTGTGACAACACAAACTTAAAGTTTAAGGAAACTGAGAACCAGCCTAATCTAAATACATCACAGTGGTGTGAACTGCTTGGTAACATTAAGGCACATCTGCAGATTTTCTTCAACAACATCTTTCCTACTTGGTACACTGGAGCCAAATCCACAACCACAGAGGTATCATTCAGGATGGGAACAAATTTTGAGTGACAATGGCCAGCTGGGTTTCAGGTGTTAAGTAACTGCAGATTCTATACAGGGTGTCAGTTTTGGAGTTAATGCTGGTAGCAACTGCGCCCATATGAGGGCCAAAACTAAGCACAGAATCCAGTGTGATCCCTAAGTATTTGAAGATAGACACACTTTAGATTAATTTTTAAAAAGCACTATTCATGCAAATCATAGCACTTGTACAATTTAAACATCAGAAACAATCTATAAAATTACACAATTCAGACATCAGACAAGTCATTCAAATTCCGGAAAGGCAATATTAAATGGGTAAGTTCATCAGCTGGCTACACCCGAGTCAAAGCACGGAAGGCTGGCCAGCTGACAGCCCCTCTACCTGACAACCCGGGTCCACAAACAGAACCTGTCTTGTCCAGGTTCAACTTCAACCAGCTGGCATTCATCCAGTCCTGGATCTTCGAGAGGCAGTTATTAAATACCGAGTCCGCTCCCTCCTGCTTAGGTACAAAGGACATGTATAGCGGAGCATCATCTGTATAACAGTGAAAACTCAGCCCATACCGCCTTATAATGTCTCCCAATGGCAGCATATACACCACAAACAACATGCGTGACAGCACAGAGCCCTGCGGGACCCCACATGGCAAGGAGAATGTGTCAAGAGGAACAAATCCTCGACACCACCCTCTGACACCTGCTGGTGAGAAAAGAATGGAACCATCTCAGGACTGTACCCAACAGTCCACAGCTCAACCACAGACACTTCAGCAACACACCATGGTCCACAGAGATCGAGCTAAAGCAAGTACTTTTAGATAATCGGCATGCTTTCTTCGTCTTGGAGCAGTACCAGAAATCGACATTTCTATTTTTGTTTTATTCAAGACCAAGTTATTCACAATTAACCATTCATGTACTTTTCCGAATTCTTTGAGTTCCGAGTTGAAATCCGTGGTTGAGACCCTGTGGCAAAATACCACAGCATCATCCACATACTGTAAGAGCTCTGAATCACAGGTGACACTCGACAAGGGTCAGTAAAGAAAGAAAAGAGTATAGAGCCCAGTATGAACCCATGAGACACCATACATGACTCAATTTGCTGGAGATATAGCCACACAATTTAACACACTGATATATCTCATTTAAGTAGTTTGGAAACCAAGCCAATGAGGATTTAACCATACCCAGATGTTCTAAGCAGTTGATAAGAAGAGAATGGTCAACAAGGTTGAACACCATAGGTTCATGAATGCAGCACTGGTAAGATGTCCGTCTTCCATTGCTCTATGTACTGCTTCCAAGAACCTAACCAAAGGCAGTCTCAATCTCATGCCCCTTCTAGAACCCTTGATTTTTTGATGCAAGACCATATTTCTCAATGCAGTCTTAACGGAGTATAGGCAAGTTTCTCTTATATTTTTGAGAAAGCAGAGAGGATGGAAATTAGTCCATAGCTTCCAAATTCAGAGAGGGAACCTGTTTTATGTACTGGGACGACAACTACACATTCCAGCAAGGCAGTCATGACATTTAGTGCAGAACTGTTAGCGTTACCACTTGGAGCTGCAATGCACTAAAAATTGGGACATGCAAAAAACATGGAAATTGCAAGCAACGGACAATGAACCCACATTACTCTTGTGATAGGTTACATTTTTATTGGTTAATCACCCATCCAAAACGTTACAGTATGTTGCAGGATAAACAGGTTTACCTGCCAAAGGGAGTCTCTTCGCAGATGATACCAAGCTCTGTGGGAGACTGGATAGTGCAGATGGTGTACAGAATAGGATAGGAGATGCACACAGGTTGGAAAAATGGTCTCACATTTGGTAATCAAGATTCAATACCAAGAAATGCAAGGTCATGCACACTGGTAACAAGAATCCAAAACCGGAATACTGGATCAATGATACAAGGTAGGGTACTGAGTGGCGTTCCACAAGGCTCAGTCCTCGGTTCCTGCCTGTTTCAAGTCTTTATATCTGATTTCACTAAAAATTGCGTCTCTTTCACTACTAAAATACGCGGATGATGTTAAGATTGGGGGGGCCTTGTTCAAATCAAGATGAAATTTATATTATTCAGAGTGACCGCGATTCCATCTCTTCTTGGGTTATTTCTTGGGGCATGCAGCTAAATACTTCTAAATGCAAGGTTATGCATCTTGGATCAACTAACCCTTCCATCTCATACAACATCAGTGGCAATCTACTTACTGCCACAACGGATGAGAAGGATTTAGGCATTTCCATCTCTCATGATCTTACTTATTCGAAACATCTGCATTCCGTTATTAGCACATCAAATAAAACTGATGTGCTAATAATTGGGGGGGTTCAGGGGCAATGTGAGGAAGTATTTTTTCACAGAGAGGGTAGTGGATGCATGGAACAGCCTTCCTGAGGAGGTTGTGGGGTCTAAAACTGTGGGAGAATTCAAGAATGCATGGGACAGGCATAAGGCAATTTTTGTAGGGGGTAGGAAGAAATAGGCTGTTGGTTAACTAGGATCTGCTGCCTATCCTGTAGGTAGGAAAATGGGCAGACTAGGTGGGCCAAGCAGTCCTTATCTGCCATCGAAGTCTAAATTGTTTGGTCCATTCTCCGTAACATAATTTCTAGAGACCAAAATGTGCTTATGCCTTTATATAGGTCACATGTCAGGCCTCATTTAGAGTATGCATCACAGATATGGTGCCCATTTAAAAAAAAAAAAAAAAAAAAAAATTCAGATAATGCTCCCTTGAAAAGGTACAAAGAAAATTTAGCAAAAAAATATCTGGTCTAGAATCTTCATCGTATGAACATAGGTTGAATACTCTGAATTTGAGGTCTCTCTCTACACGACGTCTGAGAGGCGATCTTTTATTTTTCTATGATGTAGTACATGACCCTTATCTCATGACAGAGCTAGACCGTCAACTAAAATCATCACTTTACAAGATGGGGGTGTCCCCCGTTCCAATTAATTAGGAAATCGTTTAAAAGACAGAACCGTAATACTTCTTTACTATTCGCTCTGTCGGGCCATGGAATAATCTACCACCCTCCATAGTTCAGAGTTAGTCTAAAAATGTCTTTAAACTACGTCTAGACAAACTAATCAGCTCAGGGTATAATTTAGCATACTGTATTACCCCTTGGTCTAGTATAAGAGCATCAGGGACTTCGGCCTACTAGCTCTTTATCTGCACCTTATTATGAACAAGGTCACAGCAATCTGGGGAAGAAAGGGGCCTGTGGATAAGTACCAGTGTCAATCTGAAGGCTACCTCCCAACACAACAAAGCATATGGGAAAGCCACCAGAATGCCTGGGTGTATCAGGTGGGACTTTACCAGTTGCAGGAGGAAGTGTTTAAGTCACTCTACACAGGTCTCTGGTAAGGCCACACCTGGGGTACTGTGTCCCATTCTGGAGCCCTCACCTAAAAAAAAAAAAAAAAAAAAGGACAGGGACAGACTGGAGACAGTCCCATGGAAGACCACTAAGGTGATTCGAGGCAACATGGAAAATCATATGGGGTTAGCTTAAAAAGGTACTTTTGGGGGGGGGAGCCGAGCCCAGAAGTCCAGCAAGAAAGCTGCTTTTTGCAGAGCTCCTCAGCCCCTGAACTTAGAAATAAAAAATATTTTAAGCAAAGTAGATGGGCTTACCTGAAAGACTAGAGGAACGTATTCTGTGCATAACTGGAGATTTCTGGGACGATAGGACATAGAAGACTGCTAAAACTGATACTGTTCCCCCAGGGTCATCAACAAAGGGAGACCCACTGGAACTCCTGACCAATGAAGATCAAGGCTTGTCGAAAAAGGGAGACCTGCCACGGCAACTCCTGCCTCTCTAGACTCCCTGCAGAATAAAATTACAATGTTTACTCTCTCAAACAACCGAACTTAAAATAAACTGGACTCCTATGCAGAGAGGCTGGTGTTGGTAGAAATGGAAGTGAAGGACACGGCAGGGACCCTCGTCGAGTCAACGCAGCAGCTGGAAAAGTGCTTGCAGCGATGGCAACTTCAGTACAGTAGTAAGGACTTACACAGACACATCCGAAGTAGTTCGAGAATGCAGCCCAGGCCCCAAAAGGTCTTATACTAGGGATCTCAGAAGGCACAGAGGGTGACAATGCAGCCACTTTCTTGGAAAGGTGGCTCCCACAGGCACTGGGACTGGGGCCACACCTCCTACCCCACATGGTCAAAGTCCACAAAATTAAACCTAGAGGAGTCAGAGTACAAGCAGAGGGTTCCCACACACCTTTTGTGGTAACAGGCTCAGTTGGGGAGACAGCAATAAAGATAAAATGTACTGCTTCACAGATTCCCAAGCGCTGGGAAAGTTTACAGAACAGCTAGCTCAACAAGCACTCGTGGAGGATGCAGAGTAGTCAGGGAAGGAAGATGTTTATTCCCTGGAGAATAAAACTTTTCTCAGAACTTAACTTAAATCCAGTTGTATTGGGGAACAATTTTCAACATTTTGAAACTGATGCTTTTTCTCTATATCGACTGACTCGTACTGTGGATAATTATGTTCTCATTGTGGGCCGCTAGATGAACAGTGTTTGGTGTACCAGCTGCAAATTCTTTTACACAGAAAAAGAGACTGCATAAAAGAATCTATGAACTGTGCCATTTAACTGCTATTAATTCTATAAGTTACCAGTGGAAGTTATATCTTAAATTGTTTTTTAATGCACAGAGTGGCAAATGAATCATTTTCTACCTCTAGGATTTTATTTTACAAGGCGATACATTCCCCCCAGTGAATAAGTGTTGGGGCAGTGGAGGTGGATCAGGCCTTTCAGTGGTGGTGGTGCCCATCTGTCACTGTGTGGTGAAGATGTACCACTGAAAAGTGCCATTCAGGCACGTTACTGTACTATTTATTCTGATAATTACCTAGGCATTGGCTGCACTTGGGTTCCATGTGTAAAATATGTGATGTGCATCTGTGCTTGCGTCCAGACTTAGATGTACCAAATAGGAGGCAGTATAGTGCAGTGGTTCAAGGCTCTGAGCTGCAAACCTGGAGACCTGGGTTTGAATCCCGCAGCCCCCACTTGCAGACTGTGTGACCCTGAGCAAGTCACTGGACTTCCTTGTGCTCCCAGGTCGCACCTGTAAACAAGCTTTCAGCTTAGTGTCTCTCTCTCTCGGAGTGGGAGACATTTTGTTTGAAATCTGTGGCTTTTTATACCATATTCTTGTACTGCCTCTACCCAATAAACATACAATTAAAACACACACACACATGCATGCATACATACCCCCTGGAGGGGATTCATCAAACGTGAAAGGACCAGGTTCAGACTCCATGTGGATACCAGTCCCCTCAAAAGTGGATACAAATGGTTTAAACCCTTGCAAAACCTCTTGAACACTGGATGCAAGGCAAAGGATTTACCTTTGTCTGCTGATGCTCAAGCTGAAATAGCTGCCAAATGAACATTAACGCAGGTGGTTTTAGGCCCTGGGACTGTAAATGCACCCAAGTAGTCCAAACCACAGATACAGCTGCAGTCACTGCAATGTGAGTCACACCAATTACGGAATCTTTTCCATTCTGAGATGCATGTTTTTCCTGGTTGTAGGCTTTCTGGAAACTTTAAAAAAACTCAAGGACCCGATGTGACAAATTTTAGCTACTCTAGCTTTTCTCAAATTACAAGTTTTGACATCTGGGTGACTTGCCCTGCCCCGAGACAAAGTCAGGAGATCCTGTCATTGTGGCAGGTTTACTGGCATCCTCTGTGATACTGTCAACACAAGCCAGTACCAGGCCTGCTTTTGTTGCTCCTACTGAGGGTGGTCTGCAACAGAATTGGAGAACTTTCTATTCTTCCAGCAGGTAAGCAGGTCAAGCTCTGGAACAGAGATCAGCACTTGCTGGTTTAGAAACTATTCATAAACAACATAGCTCATCCTGCGGAGTGAATCTGCCAGTATATTATACCTGCCTGCTAGGTGTAATAAAAGTCATGTATACCAGGTTCCATATCTTCAACAACTCTGTACAGACTTTTGACGATCTGGTACCTACGTTTGTGTACATAATACATTGAATTTGTATGGTGTGTCTTTACCAGAACTGTTCAGTCCTATAACAGAGAAGAACTACATCATGAACAGGAACACAACCCCAAGCTCCAACAGGTTTGTGTGTTCCTGTCCTCTTACGGGTTCCAAACTCAGTTTACCGTTTTGACCGCCCCACCCCAGGTGGGATGCATCTGTGGTTAGGACTGTTGTGGGTGAGCACTGAGGAAAGAAGATACTCTCTCTCTCGCTCTGAGACTGCACACCTCTTTCCATCACTGTAGCACTTGTAAGCTTGTGTGATACTGGTACTTGCTGATGCAGTGGTGCACTTTGGTGCCAGCACCTTCTGAGGTGGTACTGGACAGCTCTCAGTTGCTGTCTTGGCCATGGCACAACTGCTGTGTAGATGTCATGTGGCTTACCAGTCTCAGAACATTCTGTGTTTTTTCCTAATCTGCCTGGAATTGTCTTTACTCAGCGAATTAGGGCTTCTGTTCCCTGCAGAAGAAGGAAAGCCCTTCCCATTTCTGTGTTCAGTTCTATGTCTATTAACGCCATCACTTGTCTAGGTTCTAGGTGGGACCTACCGCAACAGTAGATCTTAGAGAGAATCTCCTCCATTGAGCCACATCATGGAACTGTAGCTAGCTGGGGCCATTTTCATCATCGCCCATATAATGTGGGTGGCCCCATCACACTTCAGTTCCCTGACAGAGACCAGTTTGGAGAATCATCAGACCAGCAGGGACTGTTTCAACCAGGAACAAAACCAGGCACAAGGGAGAGGACCTGGAACCTGAGTGCCCTAATCCGGTAGAGGAAGGAGAACAAATGTGCGATGGCAGGCAGGATATTCAGTAATAATAACCACCACCTAAGAAGAGAGAGGGAAGGTGGGAGGCTGAACAGTTGCTCAATGCAGATTCTCTCCAAGACTCTACTGTTACGATAAGTAGCTATTCTACCTTCTTCGAAGATATCTCCTTCCATTGAGCCACAGCAGGGAACAATTCCCAAGCAGTATCAAAGTACTGTGGGGGTAGGAAGTATCAAGTAATCCTAAAACAAGAGGCCTTGCGGAACTGTAAGGCCAAAGTCAGCATGTCTACGAGAGACTATATCCGGACTGCAAAGTTTAGTGAATGCATGACTAGTACTTCAGGTGGCAGCCTCACAGACATCAGCAGCAGACACACTGTGAAAACACGCCATGGAAAAGGCAAAAGCATGAGTGAAGTGTGCACAACAGGACCAGGAAGCTGCTTATTGCGCTTCTCGTGACACATCGTAATGCAAGATGCCAAACATATGGAAAAGCACTGCTTAGAAATGGAAGACAACCATCCTGGGGGTGAAAGATACAAGCAGTTAAGACAATATTCTACAATCCTTAGTACAATCACCGTATCAACGCAGCGTCCTGAAGACATCCAACATATGGAGTCGACATGCCCCACTATCTGTGGGAGCTGAGAAGTAAAGTTGAAGGTTAACAGGTGGTTCTGATTGCACACTGAATCAAACTTAGTAGAAAACAAGGGCTGGTCCTTAGGGTGATTTGATTATTGTGGGGAGATAAGGGGTTCCACAACCAGAGCTTGCAATTCTGAAATTCTTCTCACAGAAGTAATGGTTATGAATAGATGGATCCAATACAGTATGCAGAAGGACCCCAACTTTGTTCTATAAGCTTAAATATACTGATATTGTGCTAGCTCCTGCTGACCACTCCTGATTAATCTGTGTGTTCTTGTAGTCTCTGCCCGGATCCACCACTCGTCTTCAGGAGCCAGGCATGGAGATATAGGGATCAGAGAGCTGGGTGCACCACAGAGCCCTGCTCCTGTGAAAGCAGCCCTGTTTGTAGAGGAAGGACAGGAGGTTCAGATGCAAACTGTTGTAGTAAAAGGAACCAAATTTGTTTGGGCCAGAACGGGTCAGCAGAATTATGGTGGCCGGCTCAACCCTCATGCCAGACCCTCATGGCGTCCCTGCAAAGACGAATGACTTCTGCCTTGACGACTGATGCAATACATCACAGAAAAGTTGTTTGTGAAGACCAACAGAGGCAGACCCTTGAGAAGGACAATGAAGGCCTGTAGGGTAAGCAGAACAGACCTCGTCTCTGGAGTGTCGCCAAGAAGAAAGCGATCCAGGGGCGACCAGAGGCCAGGTGTCTGAAAGGGTTGGAGATGGGCACCACACCCAGAGCCTGAAGCATCCACTGCCATAACCTAAGAGTGGCGAGGGACGTAGAAATGGGCACCCTGTCTCCAGCAGGACATTCACCACAGAAGGGTGGGACAAACAGGAGTTACTTGCATTAGACACTCCAGATAGTCCACGTGTTGAGCCCACTAGACACAGCGATAACCTAAGGAACCCATATATGCATACAAGCCAGAAGGCTTATCAGGATCGTGGCAGCCAAGAGGCCAATCGGCCACACCCAGGAACCTGGCTGAGATGTAATTTATGGACGATACTAAGTAAGCCTGGGCAATCACATCACTGCATGGTCTGTTGGGAGAAATGCCCTGCCCACCCCTATGTCTAGGACAGCCCCTATATACTGGAGGTGTTGGAACAGGGTGAGAACTGATTTAGGCTCATTCACCAGAATACTCAACTGCTCAAAGAGCTGCTGGGTTTGAAACAGGGCAGGGATAGAAATTAACTTTTTTCGGTACCTGCACCAAGGTGCATGTGGTGGCAAAAGTTACATGCACCATGGTCAGGTTACTTGCACCGGTGGTCATAATGATAAAAACTGAAAAAAAGATAACTGATTCAGGAATCATTGCATATGAAAACGAATGTAATACTATTCTACAACATATCAGTGTCTTCATCACTTTCCCAGGCCTTTTCATCTTTTCTGGCACCATAAGGTGCTGTTTGAGGTCTCCTTGTTCTCATTCCTGCTGACCACCACCTAGCTATGGCATTATCTGGCGAGTATGTGGACACTGTGTCACTGCTCAAACTAACTGCCATTAAAGCGGACACAGTTTCTGGTCTCAAGTTTGCCCTCCAGTCATGCTTTATCCGTGACATTAACGAGAAACCCCTTTCACATTCTGCAGTAGAAGATGGAATGAGAAGAAATATTTTCAGCAGTGAAAGAATGTCCTTAAAGTCCTCCCTTTCTTCAGAAAGAACTCTAGCCCACAAAGTAGTGGAATCTAAAGGTGGAAGGTAAGCTGCATTTAGGGTCTGGACATATGCTTTCAGTTCTGACCGCTGCAAGACTGCTGAAACAGTACTGTACCCCTTTGGTTCCAGAATGTCACTGTAGTGAGAAAATAATGACTTAACTTCTGTGTCTCCATACTCTGCCAGGGAATCAGAGTTAGGCCAGTCAGACAGGTTGAAAATTCCCATTTCCGTAATGACATGGTCATTAACAAATTCAGAGAAACGATTCTCCATTTGATTTAGGGTGGTGGCCAGCACTTTCTTCACAATAGCCACAATGCTGCTCTTCGCAGTGTTTGCATCCTCGTCAGGATCTGATCTACTACGTCTTGCTGAACCAGAAGAACCAAGCTCCACACCTTTGTAATGCAGCTTACCATCCACGAGATTGATTCCTGTGTCAAGGCAATCAATAGTCTCTGAATCTCTGAGAGACTTCAGTTTTGTCATGAGAGAAAGAACTTTAGCTTGCACTGAGTCTACTGTTAAGTTATTTTGCTGGAATGTCAGTGTTAGTCTGAACATGACTGCTATATAGAATTCTAGGAAATTGATGAAGAACAATATCTTCAGCGATTTTATCTGCTTCAGGATTGCAGTGGCCTTTTCTCTTTTATCCCCTGTGCCATTTACTGACACATCATCCAGGTGTGTAACAATTGCTGGATAATTTGTCTGCAACACTTTCACAGCACGTTGGTGATGTGGCAGCCCTCTGTTCTTCCAGTATTTACAGGACGAGTACCGGATGCCCAGTGCCTCCCGCAGCCTGCAAGCTAGTCCAGTTTAAAGCAGAGTGCTTATAGAAGCCATGCAGTAAGGAAAGCAAATCTTCCATTGCAGAGTACAGGGTGTCCCTTAATCACATATTTAGTGACCAACTCAAGTCTGTGTGCACTGCAGTGCACAACTTTTAAAAGTTTAGCCTCCTCCTTCAGTCTTGTGGCTACTCCAGTTTTACTGCCCATCATGACTGATGCCCCATCAAAGCAGTAAGCCACTAATTTATTTTTCCAGTCTTGTATTTGGAGATCATTTTCCATTGTATGTTTTAAAGCTAATGTTATACTTTCTGCATCTGCCTTGTCTAGAGGTTTAAGTGCCACAAATTTAGTGACAGGGATGCCCTTTTCCAAGATGCGGACATACACTACCTCCTCTTCAGTAATACTTTTGTCTGTTTAGCCATCTGACAGAATGGAAAAGAAATCTTGAGACTTCACCAATGATATTAAATCTTCCATTTTATCTCTGTAAATATATTCTGTGAATACTCTTGCTTGTTTGTCGTTACAGTAGGTTTCACTGACTGACACCCCATTAAGCTAAGTAATAAATTTATTTCATCTTTTAGATCAGTAAATGGTTGTGCTTTTTACCAAGAAAAAAGTTGTTCTAAAAGAACTCTCATTTGCTCAAATTCTTTTCTTCCATTTTTGGACAATCTTTATTAATGGCTGCTCTGCAGGGTTATACTGTGGGCAAAAATGCTTTTCTGAATGCTTCATGTAAATCTGATGACTCATGAAATTGACGTTTGCTTTTCTAAAAGATGAACACCCATCCCTGAATGAATTATTTTTCCCTGATTTATCAAATAGTTCACACCATTCACATTTCATGATGTTCAGTTCACTATCGTATTTAAGCCATTTACGGTTCTGTTTCCAAGAGTCCACAAATTTATAAGTTTTTTTCTTTTTTAAGGGTGGCTCTCCACCATCATGTGGTGCAGTAGGAGGCAGAGAAGGTTGAGGAGGAGGCACTGAGCTTGAGCTGCTCTGCTGGACTTGGGCACAGTCAGATCACGAAATAGGGCTAGGAGGAGGAATCTGACAAGAACGCAGGACTGATACGCATGCTGTATACTTATTATCAGGGGAGTTAGATTCCATTACTGACACATTCACATTGGAAGTACTAGTACTGGGAATGCCTGCTGTTGCACTACTGGCATCAAGAATCAGAGAGACTTCAAACTGGCCACTGCCACCACTGCCAGACTGAGATACACAAGACTCGGACTGTATCTGGTTCTTGGCATCAGCTACAGCAGGAACAGCTACTGCAGCAGTAGCAACTGCAGGCATTTCACCGCTTGCTTTGCTGAACTTGTAGTGAAAAAGAGTATTAACTGCTTTGGGTAAAAGTTTCTTGGGCGGCATGGTCGTTTAATGCAGTGAGCTTGCCCTTGTCTTCTTATGTAACACAAATGTCAATAAAAAGTTCTCTGCTATGAGACAAAAAAGTGTGTGTTTTTTAATATCACTTATTTGCTAAATAGATGGATCCCTCGGAGCAGGCAGGTGAGCGAGGGCGTTCAAATAAGTTACATTCAGTATTAATCTGAGATTAGGTTAAATTACTTCGGTCCAGGCCAAGCCAAGAATAAGTTTAGTCTGCAAGGGCAAGGCAGCTGCTGAAGCAGCGAACCACCAGTTAGATTTATTTATCCCACCAAACTGGTGGTGGTAACTATCTGTACTACTCCACAACTAGAGACAGAGAAGAAGAAAAAGAAAGAGAGATTTCGGTTTAGTAACTTTTACTTGTCTGAGAGAGTCGATGTGTATTTACACACTCACAGCAGGATAGTAGGAGGGAGGGCTGTCTGACTGCCTGACTGACTGGGGCGGTCTACACACTCTATTTAGACTACTAGGCAGTAGAATCGGTGGTTAGTTCAAGGGGGGGAGGGCATTTTTTTCCCCTTAAATTTTATAAAATGACAGACAAAAGTATTACTGAAAAAGAGGCCTAGCCACCTAGTGTACTAGCAACTAGCTGTTAATGTATACAAATCCAGATAAATGGGAAGCAAAGCTCTCGAGTCTCACACCCCACACAGTTGCACACACAAATGGGCAGACTAGGTAGGTGAACCAGGCAGCCAACCAGGTCAAACGTAGTCGTAGCCACAGGCAGTGATTTTTATTTGCTATCAAAATTCAATTTTTTTTTTTTTTTAATATATGGGCAATGGGCATCACATTCACAGGTGACAGGTCACTCACAGGCAGGCATTATACTTGCCACAGCAGTGGAGGCTGAGCTGACAGACATTTACTTTGTGACCGACTCTCTGAAAGCTAACTGGCTTCACACGCAGTGTACAGTAGACTAGGTAAATAAGCAGCCAGGTAGTCCTTATCTGCTGTCCAAATCTATGTTTCTATGTAGTATATATATATTTGTAAGTACTGTTACTCAGCATGCAGAGATTTATTTTACTCTCTGATTATGACAGAGTAGACACAGGATGGACGGATGACATCACTCACACAACATTGGTCACAGTCACACTCACACACAAATATAGGTTAGCTGGCACAGGGCAAGGCATATGGAAGTTCCCCTAGAAATAAAAAAAGAAAGCAGTTGTCTGAAAGACCTGACCAATTTTTTTTTTTCACACAAAAATAAATGAGTGAGGACTGGGGCAATTCAGAACGAGACAAGCAAGGTTGTGGACAGTGGGAAACCCACAGTAATTGCTTATTACGAGCTCAACAGTCAAACGCAGACAGTTAAAGTCCTTTTACACTTTCTTTTTATTAGTTTAAAAAAAAAATAGCAAGCAAAGCAACTGCCCTTTGCTTGGGCAAGGGCTGCACGCTAGCCTAGCCTGCAGCAAATCTGTCACTGGCAGTCTTTGCTTAAAAGGTTTATTTATAGCACAAGCTCACCCTGGTATTTTATTTTTTTTAATGATATCCAAGATCTCCACACACACACACCCCCCCCCCACTTATTTAGACACAGGACAGAGAATACTACTGGTACTGGACTGGAGGAGACTGTTTTTTGTCAAGTGTTATATCTGGGACTGACTGACCCACACTCTGTGAAGGATTAAAAGTAAGACTGCTGCAGCAGCTCCTTTTTCACAGACTGCACCCCAGGCAGCCCCCACAAACAAAAGCAAAGCAGTTGTCTGACTGCAACTAAACACTCCCTGTCCTAGAAGTATTTTTTTTCACACAGATACATGAGTTCGGGTACCAGGTTCCAGACAGGGATCAAAAAAATTTGGCAAGGTTGTGATAAAAAACACAAATTTCTCTACAGACAGAAAGTTAACTTCTCCTTAGTTTCCTTAGACTGAATAAAAAATAAAGCAACGGCTCTTTTTTTATAATACTGGTTCCATGCTGAACACCAAAACAGGACTAAAGAAACCCCCCTCACTTGGATTGCTGGAGTGAAGCCCCAATTTACTTTGCTATTAATTTTTAGATTTATAAGTTGTTGTTTTTTTGTTTTTTTTTAATTGCTGCCTGGTGTTAACAACCTCTCTTCCTGCCTAGATACTGCTAAATATATGAAAACAAGACTGCAGAGACCAAACTCCCCTTGCTTGGGGGTGGGGAGAAGCCCCGATTACTTAGATTTCCTCAGCTATTAATTGCCTGATTTATACTTTTTCCTTATAATGCTGCCTTTAGCTGTTTACACCTTCCCTTCCTGCCTAGATACTACTAATCTGTAAGTTTTGTACAGGAATAACAAAGATCCAAGACGGTCACGGAGCTTCCCGCCTAGCGACTGTTCTCCCTGAAACAATCCACAAAACTGCGTGAGTTAGAACGATGCGCTGCCTATGTGAATCTTATTGCACCACGAGGGTGACAGAAAGACTCACGGTGGTACAATAAGGTTAACATTGCATGCATTGCCGTGCCTGGTCAGTCAAGCCAGTGGGAGTAAGAGGACCCGCCTCCTGTCTGAGCTGTCTCTGTGATGAGACCGTCCCCCACCCCTTGCCCGTAACTCCATCCCCGACTGGCATGTTTAAGAAAATACCCAGTCCCGCCCCCGAGCCCCACTTCCAACCCCTTCTGTAACCCCAGACCAATCACTGCTGCAGCAAAGGACATGAATATCTGGTGCCAGTCTACTTTCAACTGTAGCTTCTCCTGTCTCCTCCTGATTGCCGGTGCCGCTGCATCCTGCTTCCTTCTCTGTGGACACTCCTCATACTTCAGCGTTCTCGCTCACACACCGCCGTGCTGCAGTGCTCACTCCTGAGTCCTGATGCTGCTTATTCCCCGAGTGCTTCTCAGTGGCGTGCACGCGCACATGACGTGACTTGTAAAAAAAAAAGTATTAGCTTGCAGTTTCAGCGCTACGCCCTTTGTGGCACCTCATGGTAATGCAGCCATTTCAATCTGCCACAAGCTACATGCACTATGGTGCAAGCCAGGGAAAAAACTACATGCACCAGCCTGTTTCTACTTGCACTGGGAACAGACTGGGTATGCTAATTACGACCCCTGAAACAGGGTATATGCTATTGCCTCCTGCGACAGAAATTTCAGTAGCCAATCATCAAGGCATGGGAATACATACAGGCCTTCCTTGCGAAAGGCTGCGGCTATGGCTGCAAAGTTTTGGTACAGACATGTAGTGCAAACGATAAGTTAAATGGCAATACATGAAACTGATAGCGAAAGCCCTGAAGCACAAATCCAAGGTATTTCTGTGGCTCTTGAAGACCATGATATAAAGGTAGGCATCTTCCATGTCCAAGGCACACAGCCAATCCCCTTGTAGCAGCAGGGGAAATAGTGACTGGAGACAGACCATAGTGAACCTTAGTATCTTTTTTTTTTTTTACATCTTAAGTTTATTAAGTATCATGTTGTCACAGGGTGCTCCTGTGACGGGTTTAGGACCCCCGAAATAATATTCATAAAAATGGAGGGGTACCTGAAAACCTTGCTTTCTATTGTCCTAAAGGTGCTGTGGTGGCGCATATTATCCCCCAGTTTGGCCGTTTAGTTTTGGTTCATGCATTCAGTTAAAAGGTAGCTATTTGGTGACATTGTTTAGCCGTAAGCCTGGAGTTTAATCCCCCCCTTCCCCCTCCCGGTAGCTGTAAATGTCTAGGTGGCTTCTACCTTTTCGTTTTGTGGATGATTGCATGGATAAGTTTTTATTTTTGGTTTAGTTATAATATTCGTTGTTAGAATCTAGACGTTCGCATTTTGTTGCAGTTTCTTTGCATTCTTCGTGGATTCTTCAAGTACAAATGTGTGAGAGGTCAATGGGTCATTTTTGGAGGTTCCAGAGATTGGTTCCCTTTCGGTCCATATTTGCTTGGTAGCCCTTTTTGTGATTGTTGTGTTGGGAGAGTCATGCGAATGGACTCCGTGGGAAAAAACAGGGGCGCTTGTGTTGCGCTTTGTTTTGCTTGTAGGGTGCCTTTGGGAATTGGAGGGGCATGTGGGTGCCTTTTCGGCAGTGAAACGGTTTGAGTGTTTCCGTGTGTCCTGATGTGGGGTGTTCCCGGCTTTGTGTGGAATGTGGAACAGATGTCGGTTCTGTTGTGACCCCTAAGAAGGAGGAAAGCAAAGTAATGGTTATACGAACCCTTTCTGATTCCTAAAATTCCCCCTTTGATTTGGCCTGGGTCTCTTGTACAGGTTGTCTGTATGTAGATTGGATGGATGCCTGGAGCCGATTGCCGGCTTTCCCCTTTTGTTGACGTGCCGGCTTGCATTTTTTGTAGAGGAATGACACTCGGTTGATGTTGTTGCCTGGCACTGTTTTTGAATAGTTTTGTTCCCCCCTTATGTTCCGATAAAAATCCTTGTTTTTGTTTTGACATTGCGGCTTTGCCTTTTAGAGATAAGCCGCTGCGTTACTTTTCGATAGTGCGAACATTCGCACCATCGTAAAGTCAATTATCGTTAGATTTACAATTATAATGAACTCTAGCTGTTATAGTATTTGTATTTTGAATTCGACTAACCTTCCGAAGGTGAAGTGAGGAGGTTTGGAGTTGAGTCTGGGACTTCTTTGGGACGAGGATGTTTGTAGTGTTTGTGAGGTTCTGAGTTCGGTTCCTGCCGGTGTCTTTGTTCTTTTAGGAGCCGGCCGCCCATAACACCATTCTTATATTAGGTATAGGAAGGGGAGGTGCTTTCAGTCGCAAGAAATAATGTTTAAAAAGCTCCTAAAAAAAAGAGTTTAATCTACTTGTATGCTATTAAATATTTTTCTAACGTAATTAAAAAGGGGCATTACGTTTATAAATAAAATAAATACTTTGTAAATCAAGATTTAAAAATATAGCAAAATTCTGGGGTGGAGTTAAATAATCACATGTTCTCTTTTGGGTATAAAAGCAGACTATTTGGGTTGAGAAGTAGATCATTCTGTTTGCTGTGGGTCTGGAGGTATGCTCTGGAAGCTGCTGAAAAGTGCTCTGTGGAGTTTTGATGAACTGTGTTATTTATTGCTCCGAAGGGAAGATTTATAAATGCCGGATTATTCTATTGACTGTGTTATTTTCTGCTCCGAATGGAAGAGTAAGATGCTAAAGTACTGTGCCATGCTGAAATTATCCTGTTGTAAACAACATCTGGAAAAGAATTAAAACTGAAATATTTACAAAGAATGGTGAGACATTTTTCTATGCGACTGCCCACATACACTTGCGCCCTATCACACATGTATATAACACATACATTTTTTTTTTTGTTATACATTTTCATACCATTTCCTCAGCGGGGGTTACTATGTTTCCCACCCATCATCAAACTATCATTTCAGCCGCTGCTAACCCGCAGCCAGAGCTCTAGAACCTATGTTCTGCCCTTCCCTAGCCACATCGCTGTGGGTACTTACCCTCTCGCAGTGGAAGACCAGAGGGCAGACACACCAGGCGCAGCTGCTCGAAAAGCGACTGTAGCGGGCGCACTCAGATCCCGCTCTTCCTTGTGCATGAAGTTATGGCATGGTTCTTTTTCCTGGTTTCACACACACACACCCCAGCGCAGGGCGGCAATGACGCCAAGGACTCACCGGGCGATGTCCGCGTCTCGGCACATCCGCATCAGCCTGCGCCAACCCCTCAATGGACTGCGTGTTGCACCAGTCCCCAGTCATCGCCAGGAGCCGCTACTGCCACGGTCATCCCTCCCACCCACCCCGGAGGACAGCAGTCCTGGGACGCTTAATCCCTCCCACCTGCCACCCCCCAGCTCCTGAGGCCGCTCCTGACCCTGGGTCGCTGGCGTGGTGAGAGCTGTGGCGTCCAGTGTCTCAACCCTCAGCACCACCGGGCCGGCTATAAGACATACATTTTTAAAAGGCTGTTACAGGTACACAGAGCGTTTTCCATTATGTCTTGCAAGTTTCATGTAACCTATCCCATAAAATGTATCCTAACAGTTTTGTAACTTGTATAACAAGAATCTTTTGTAGTCTATAAAGATATTAAGGCCCCGAAGGCCTAGGACGAGATATAAATCCCAGGTTCACTTTTGAACTAGAAAGTATCAGGAATAATATCCCCGAGATCTGCAGTTGGGACATGCTCTATTGCCCTCTTGCAGAGGAGGGTCTGAACGTCCTCCAGCAAGAAGGCAAGATGTCCTGGAGGGGTGGAGAGGGGTTCTAGGTCGTGCCCTCACTGAACTACTCCCAATACCCAAGCATCTCTTCTTATTTCTCTTTTGCATAAAACCACTGCCTGTCCTAGCGTTTCAAGTAACCTGACATGGAACCTTTGTAAAAGAGCCTTCGGCTCAAAGGTGTATCTGATTCCCTTAATAAATAAATAAATAAAAAGTACAGCGAGGGGGAGGAAGAAACCTCATTTAGTGTTGCATGTGGGTACAAATGACTTGGTGGGGGAGACTGTGGAAGTAGTGAGGGGGGGTTTCGAGGAGTTGTGCAGGCAGTGTGAGGCGGTGGAAGTCGGTAGCATTCTCGGAGGTACTCCCAGTACCATGTGCAAGCACGGGGAAGAAGGGTAGGAACAAGGAGTTCAACAAGTGGCTGAGGGATTGGTGCCACACTAAAAATTATGGGTTAGTGACTAACTGGGGTAGAGTCTGGGGGAATAGTGACTTGTAGGCGGGGGACAGGTTACACTTGAGTGGGGAGGGGAGTATTAAAGGCGGGATTAGAGGAGTATATCTCTACGAAGGTGGATTTAAATTAGTGGGGGGGGGCCAAAAGACTTAAGTTGGCAGACAGGTCCGGACAGGGGAGCCTAATTAGTTCACCCCCCCTAGATATAGTAAAGGAGGAGGTGTAGTAACCCCGAGAGAGGGTGGGCAGAGTGGTCTGAGTGTAATACAGAAGGCACCACCACTCTGTAAGAATAAGGAGGAAAAAGGGTGCAGACTACCTGGAGGAGGGACACAGGCCAAGGAGAAGAGTGAGGAGAAGGCGGGGTACGGGTGGAAGGTGGTCTCTCTCAACGCAAGAAGCCTGGGGAACAAAACTGCAGAGCTTCAGGCGCTCCTTTCAGAGGGGAAGGTGGACACTGCTGCAGTGACAGAGACTTGGGCCACAGGGTACCATGACAGCGACTTGGCAATCCCAGGATACAGGAGGGACTGGGGGGGGGTTGCACTCTATGTGAGGGAAGGGATCAAATGCATAAGGGATGAGGGAGAAGAGGAGAGGACAGAGGCGCATTGGGTGCAGCTCCTGCACTCCAAGGGCAGAAAGCTGAGGCTGGAAGTGGTGTGCAGACCACCAGCCCAATCCAGGGTACTCGATGGGGAGTTCGCAGAGCGGATAATGAGGGTGTATAGAAGGGGGAGTGTGGTGACAGTGGTGGATTTTAACCTACCAGGGGTTGCCTGGAGCACCCTGGCCACTAGCAGTACTAGGGAGCAGGTGCTCCTTGATGCAATGCAGGACGGCCTTCTGACACAATTGGTAAGTGGGCCTACAAGGCTTGGTAGCACTCTGGACCTAGTACTGGCAAATGGGGAGGTGGTGAAGGAGGTAAGGGTGGAGGACCCACTAGTGGGTAGTGACCACCAAACAGTGTGGCTCGTTCTCATGCTGGTCAGGGAAACAGGAGGTACAAGCACTAAGGTGGTTGACTTTAGTAGGGTGGCTTTGGGAGGATGGGAGCAATACTGCAAAGGAGACTCCAGGATATAATGCTGGGGATGGATGCAGAACAAAAGTGGGGAGTTATAAAGAATGGGCTAACAAAGGCCACAGTAGCCTGCACCAGGGCCAGGAGTAAGAAGAGCAGAGCCAAGAAACCATGCTGGCTGAACAAGGAAGTACTGCAAGGGGTGAGGGCAAAGAGGGCTGCATACCGGCAGTACAGGAGAACAGGGAAGGGAGAGGATAAGGAGACTTACGGGAGTTGGCCAAGAGGGTGAAAAAAGCTAAGGCCTCCAGGGAATTAAGATTAGCACAGGGCATAAAGGGAGGGGAAGAAAAAATTACTCACCTTAGTAATGTTGTTTCTTCTAATGGAGTCTTGCTATATTATGACAATTGCAGTTTGTCCCAGCCTTAGAACTGCTCCGGAGGTGAAAGAGTTAACTTCCATGCCATGCATGGAACTTAGAGCGTGAGCTCGGTTAGAAAAGCTCTGTCTGGATCATTTCAAACTGAAACTGTCAGATCTTTAGAGCAAAACTCACTAGGGTTCTGTGTGGAAGCTGTAACCTACACTAGCCAACTGGCTACTTAAGTATTAACACATTTTCCTGGTCCCAACACCAAGACTCAAGTCAGGGGACCAGAAAATAAGATAAGATAAGATAAAATAAAACACAACACCCAAACACCCCAAAAAGAAGGGGTGGAAAACACAAGACGGGCATCAAAAAGTGCCAAAACTGGACTGCCCACCCCATCCCTAAAGTAGAAGTTCTGAGAGGGGCAGGCTGGGGGGAGGTAATAATATAGCAAGACTCCATTAGAAGAAACAACATTACTAAGGTGAGTAATTTTTTCTTCAAACAACATGAAGTCTTGCTATATTATGACAATTGCAGACTACACAGCAGTACCTCCATGGAGGAGGGACAGAACCTACTTAGGAAATAGGCTCTGAAGCACGGTTGTAAAATCGAGCATCCCTCCTGGCCTGAATGTCCAAGGAGTAATGCTTAGTGAAAGTGTGTACCGTTTTCCAGGTAGCTGCTTGACATATCTCTAAGATAGGGATGTCCCTGGCCGCAGCTAGGGATGCAGCTGTACCTCTGGTAGAGTGAGCCCTCAGGCCTGAAGGGGGAACCTTACCCAGTTTTTGATAACAAAATTGGATATAACTGGGATTTAATGCAAAGAAGTGCAAAATCATGCACATAGGGAAGAGAAACCCTGAAGCCACTTATAGGCTGGGAGGGGAGTTGCTAGCAGTCACAAAGGAAGAAAGAGACTTGGGCATCATCATCACTGATGACCTAAAATCATCCAAGCAGACCTCTAAAGCAGTAGGTAAGGCTAGGGGGTGTTAGGGTGTATTAGTAGGGGTATCACAAGTCGTAAGAGGGAGGTAATAATCCCTCTGTACAAGACACTGGTTAGGCCCCATCTGGAGTACTGCGTGCAGTATTGGAGGCCACACCTTCACAAGGACATTAACCAAATTGAGGCAGTCCAGAGAAGGGCAACCAAAATGGTGCAGGGACTGCATCAGAAGACATATGAGGACAGATTAACGGAGCTCAATATGTATACCCCTGAGCAAAGGAGGGAGAGAGGTGATATGATCGAGACATTTAAACACCTTAAGGGCATAAACAAGGTGAAAGAGTCTAACATGTTTAAATATAAGAAAAATAGCAGGACAAGAGGACACAGCATGAGATTAGAGGGAGGCCGATTAAGGGGGAATGTGAGGAAATTCTTTTCACAGAAAGGTGGTAGATGCATGGAATAGCTTACCACAAGAAGTGGTGGCTATGAATACAGTGCAGGCTTCAAACAGGCATGGGATAGGCATAAGGGAGCAATACAAATGACTATGAATAGATAGGTCACTGACAGAGCAAAGGCCGATGGCACATTTATAAGGTAGAAAAAGAAATGGGCAGACTGGATGGGCCTTGCGGTCCTTATCTGCCGTCAACTTCTATGTTTCTATGTTTCTATAAGAGACAATCCACCTGGCAATGGATCTCTTAGTGGCAGGTTTCCCTTTCCCAACCTCACCATAAGTGAGAAAGAGTTGGAGGGAGTCAAACCTGTGACCCTTGGTACACACTATGTAGTAACTAAGGGCCCTCTTAACATCTAAGCTGTGCAGCCTCCTCTCACCAGAGGAGGAATGGTCAGTGAAGAACACTGGAAGAGAAATAGATTGATTAAGGTGGAAATCTGAAACCACCTTAGGCAAAAACTTCCTGTTAGTCCTGAGGACTACCTTATCCCTGTGAAAGGAAATAAAGTCAGTCTCCACTGACAAAGCCTGCAACTCACTTATGCGCCTGGCAGAAGTAATGGCTACTAGAAACACAGTTTTCCAAGTCAAGTACTTAAGCTCTGCCGAAGACAGAGGTTCAAAGGGGGGTTGCATCAGCTGAGCAATGCAAACATTAAGATCCCAGGCAGGGGCAGGGTCCCTGAATGGTGGATTGGTATGAAGCAATCCCCTGAAAAACTTGGAAAATACAGGGTGAGCAGAAAGAGAAGAGGGCTTCCCTGCTGAAATAAAAGCAGAGACAGCTGCCAAATGCACTTTCAGGGTAGCTGGTCTCAGTCCCAAAGAATTAAGATGGACCATATAGTCCAAAACAGTGGGCAAATCAGCAGATTCCGGGGAAATATGCTTCCCAGAGCACCATATGGAAAACCTTTTCCATTTAGAGTTATAAGTAGCCCTAGTGGAAGGCTTCCTAGAAGCTTTCAAGATTTCGAGAACACCTTGAGAAAGGTGTAGGTCAGCAACTCTAACTCCTCAAGAGCCAGGCCTTGAGGTTGAGGGATTTGAGATTCGGATACCAAACTCTCCCCTGGGCACAGGTTAACAAATTGTGGTTCCTGGGGAGACACAGGGGAAGATGGACTGCTAAAGACAGAAGGAGAGGGTACCAGGGCTGTCTGGCCCAATCTGGAGCAATCAGAATCATCTTGCAGGGCTGAGATCTGATTTTGACTAGCACCTTGAACAGGAGAGGGAAGGGGGGAAAGGCATAGAGAAACTTCCCTTCCCAATCGAGGAGAAAGGCATCCAGGGGGACTGAGCCCAACACTGGGGCCTGCAACAAAAAGTGGAAGTTGATGATTGTCTGGGGCTGCAAAAAGATCTATCTGAGGGGTGCCCCATCTGGCAAAAACTATCCCCAGTACTCGGGGATCCAATGACCATTCGTGATGGCCCTGGGAAATCCTGCTGAGAGCATCTGCCAGGACATTGTCCTTGCCTGGGAGGTGAACTGCTATGAGGGAAGTGTTCAGGGAATAAGCCAGAGACCACAACTTCATTGCCTCGGTGCACAAGGTCAAGACCAGTGCCCCTTGTTTGTTGATGTACCACATTGTAGTGGTGTTGTCTGTTCTGACCTGTACCACTTGTTCTGAACAGATGCAGAAAAACCTGAAGTGCTAGAAAACAGCTCTGAGTTCCAACAGATTGATGTGGAGCAGAGATTCCTGAGGGGACCACAATCCCTGGGTGGAGAGGTCGCCCATGTGAGCTCCCCATCCCAAGAGGGACGCATCTGTAGTAAGGGTCAAGGAGTGAGATAGAGGGATGAAAGGAACCCCTTGTCTCAGATTGCTCTGATCCTGCCACCACTGAAGGGCCTGGATCAGGGTTCGAGTTACTGGGATCAACTTGGATAGGGGATCTCTTCTTTGAGACCAAAAGGCTCTCAAATGGAACTGAATGTCCCTCATCTGAAATCTTGCTCCTTGCACTACGCTGTGGAAGCAGCCATGTGTCCAGGAGCTGTAGAAATGCCTTACTGGTCGAGAGACCTGCAGGGTGAAGGAGGAGGCCAGGCCCACCAGGGTCCTTACTCTTTCTGGGGAAGGAAGGCTCTGGCCTGCCTTGTCCAGTTCTGCGCCTATGAAGGTGAGTACCTGGACAGGTTCTAAAACTGACTTTGGAAGATTGAGAAGAAAGCCAGAGGTAAGCAGCTGCTGGGTAACCTGCAGGTGTGATTTGACCTGGTCTGGAGACTGACCCACAATGAGCCAGTCGTCTAGGTAGGGAAAGATGGCAATCTTTTGCCTTCTTAAATGAGCAACTGCTACTGCCAGGCATTTTGTGAATACCCTTGGGGCAGAGGTAAGGCCGAAGGGCATTGCTCTGAACTGATAATGGCCTGAGGGCAGTTCGAATCTGAGGTACTTTCGGTGGGAGCTTCTGATAAGAACATGGAAGTAGGCATCCTTGAGTTCCAGGGAAGCTAGCCGTCCCTGGCCTTAGGGAGGGTAAAATAATTCCCAGAGTCACCATTTTGAATTTTGGTTTTAAAGGTGCTTGTTCAGATATCTTAGGTCCAGGATGGGCCGCCATTCTCCTGTCTTTTTGGGGTAAGGAAGTACCTGGAGTACAGTCCCTTGCCCTGGTGTAGGGAGAAACCCTTTCTACAGCTCTGAGAGCCAGGAGGGTTGAGACTTCTGTTTCCAAAGCAAGAGTCTCTAGAGGTTTGCAGGTGGAAAGATCTGATTCTCATCTTTGGAAATTTTTGAAGCTGAGAACCAGACCTGGCTTACTACTTCCAGGACCCACTTGTCTGATGTTAAAGACTCCCAGTCCTGGACGAGTAAGCCAGCCTGCCCCTACAGGTAATGGAGAATCGGCCCTGGGCATCCCATCAGGGTGCCTGTTTGGCAGGGGCTTTAGGCTGAGGGTGGGAGCAGGCCTGCTCATACCCGTCTGCCTCCCCTCTGAAGCCCCCTCTGAACGTAAGCTGAAGAGGAGGCCTGGGTTTGGTAAAAGGTCTGTGAAAAGGCCTGCCTCTACCCTGGGGCTGCCTCTGAGGAGTGGCTTGCCGTTCCTTGGCTTGTGCACTCCTATAAGTGGTTCTATATTCATCCATTTTCTCATATAATTCTTCTGCTCCCCAAACAGAGAATTTCCCACCACAGGAAAATCCATGGCCTTAGACTGGGTATCCTGTGACAGACTAGTACACCTGAGCCAAGCCAATCTACGAAAAGCCACAGATGTAGCCATGACTCTAGAGATACATCATTAGAATCCACTGCAGCATGGAATTGCACCTTAGATGCCTCAATACCATCAGCAGCCACCTGTTCCAGCTCCTTGGCAAGCTGGCCAGGGGCCTGTTTGGCTAAAGCCATGACAGTATCCCATCTAGATTTCTGGTATCTTGCAACATAGGCCATATAATTTGCCTGTCTGAGTCCCAAGGACGCTGCCATGTATTGTTTTTTAGCCATGGCATCAATCTTCCTGGAGTCCTTGTCAGGAGGATGTGAAGCCAGGGGAATATTATGCTTTATCACAGGCTGCAGCCTGAACCCTAACATGGCTGCATTGCTGTGAAAGAAATTCTGTATCAGGACCTGACAAAGTGTACCTCCTGTCCATCTTTTTATCCACAGGAGGCACAGAATTAGGAGCTTTTAAAATTTTTATTGTTTGTTTCCTGAAGGATTTATGTAAAGGAATAGACAATCTCCTGGACTCTGGGATATCCATCATCTCCACAAAGTCAGGCTCCTCTTGCTCATCCACAGCTTCCTCAAAGGGAGCTGGAGGGTTTCAGCAACTTTTTATAAAGCAGAAAGCGAAGGGGACTCAGAAAGCCTAGGGAGACTCTCCTAAAGGTCTGTCTGGGGAGATGTCCAGTTCAATGGGCACATCCAGACTTTCAAAATCACATTCATACTGTTCATAATCATCCTCCCCCTCCTCTGGTTCACAAAACTCCTCTATATCATATTCTTGAACCGGTGGAACCGGCCGAACCGACCTTTTGCCAGATAGTGGCGGTTCGGATGGAACCGGGGAAAGCGACTAGACAATTTGGATCACTTTGGCTATCTCTGCAGCAATTGGAGAAGAAATTTTGGGCTCCACACCTGCTGATTTTCTAGTTCTCTTTGCTGGAACTGGCTCCACTGAGTCAGCTTTTCGTTTGCCCGAGGAAGTCTCGCCCTGGTCAGAGGGCACTCCCTCCGGCTCGGTTGGCACAAAACCGGGCTGGCCATCCAGGTCAGCGGACTTTTTGGCCCCTCGTTCCCTGAGCCTACCAACTCTCTTATCTAGGGTAGCTGCAGGGAAATTCTTGCAAATCTGGCAGTCTGCATTGAGGTGGTCAAACCCCAGACAATAAACACATGGTGTGTGTGGGTCAGCCTTGGCAAAGGCTTCCCCACAGACACTACAGTGTTGAAACTCAGTGGCCCGGTTTTTCTTTGGGTTTCTCAGACATAATGCCAGCCTAACCAAAACTCTGCTCTTCTCGCAAATGCCAGGCAAGATAACCTTATCGGTTCCCAACTGTGTCACGGGTCATGGAAAAACGTAATGAAATCTGTTTTTTAGAACCGATAAGAACCGGAACCGCACTCTAAATAGCTTTAAATGAATTTAGAAAAGTTTTAAAACAACCTGATCGGTTCAAACCGAACCGATAAACATTTACAAGTTCCACACAGAAATAAACCTGTCTATTACTTACAATACCACAGACAGAGCTTGAACCGATCGGTTTATGGTTAAAATAATTATAATCAGGTTGAATTTAACCGAGAAAACACTTTAAACTGAGAAATGAACCGAGCAGTAGGAGGAATCTCCGAGCGACTGTTCAGTGAGGCGGAGTAAAGAATCTGACAGTTTCAGTTTGAAATGAACCAGACAGAGCTTTTCTAACCGAGCTTGCGCTCTAAGTTCCATGCATGGCATGGAAGTTAACTCTTTCACCTCTGGAGCAGTTCTAAGGCTGGGACAAACTGCAATTGTCATAATATAGCAAGACTTCATGTTGTTTGAAAATGACTTTTTTTTTTTAGGTATGTCAGGGAAAAGAGGAAGCACAAGGAACATATTGTAAAGATAAATCAGGGAGGGGATTGAGTGGAAAAGGGGGAGGAGCAAGTGGAAATTCTAAATGAGTACTTCTGCTCCATTTTCACTAAGGAGAAGGATGGTCCACTATAAGCATGGAATGGGGGGGGGGAGGAGGTAACGAACAAAGTGATCACAGGGAATAGGGTGCTAGAGGGGCTGAGTGCAGTAAGGGTAGACAAGGCACCAGGTCCCGATGGCATCCACCCCAGGCTGCTGATGGAGATGGTGGAGCTGTTGGCTGAGCCGCTGGCAGATCTGTTCAACACCACTTCCCTGGAAACGGGGTGTGTGCCCCAGGACTGGAGGGTGGCCCATGTGGTACCCATACACAAGAGTGGGCCTAGGGAGGAGCCAGGAAATTATCGGCCAATCAATCTCACATCCATAGTGGGTAAGCTTATGGAAGCAATACTGAAGGAGAGGCTGGTGGCATTCCTAGAGAGTAATGGCCACCAAGATGGGTGGCAACACGGGTTCGTCTCAGGGAGGTCTTGTCAAACCAACCTAATAGAGTATTATGACTGGGTGACAAGGGAGTTGAACAAGGGCCATGTGGTACATGTCCTGTACTTGGACTTCAGTAAGGCCTTTGACACAGTGTCTCATGGGAGACTGGGGAGAAGCTGACGGCAGTGGGGGTGGGAAAAAAGCTGACTAAATGGACAGAGAACTGGTTACAGGGGAGGGTGCAGAGGGTGGTGGTGGAGGGGAGCTCTTGGCATCCAGAGTAGTGACAAGCGGGGTGCCGCAGTGGTCAGTGCTGGGCCCGGTGCTATTTTGGCTCTTTATCTCCGATACAGCACACGAAGTGGAGAGCAGGGTTAGTCTGTTCGCAGATGATACCAAATTGGGGGTGGTGGTGGATGAAGAGGGTGGATGAGAAAAACTTCAGGGGGACCTAGCCAAACTAGAGACATGGTCGGTGGAGTGGCAGCTAGGATTCAACACAAAGAAGTGTAAGGTGATGCACTTCGGGGCTAAGAACCAGAAGAGGGACTACTGGTTAGGGGGGTGACGTTGCGGATCACAGAGGAGAAGAACGACCTAGGGGTGTTAGTAACTGGGAGCATGAACAACTCGGCCCAGTGCAGGGGATCAGCAGTGAAGGCAAACAGGATGCTGGGGTGCATTGCAAAGAGGTTCTCATCCAGACACAGGAATGTGATCCTACTGCTCTACCAATCACTGGTCTTACAGCCCCTGGAATACTGTCTGCAATACTGGAGGCCATACCTGAGGAGAGAGATAAAGTTACTGGAGGGGGTGCAAAGGAGGGCAACAAAAATGTTAAAGGGGATGGAAGGAAAGGCATATGAAGTTAGGCTGAAGGAGCTGAACATGTACACACTGGAGGAGAGGAGAGATGGGGGGGATATGATTGAATCGTTTAAATAACTGAGGGGGTAAATAAACCTAGCACTGAGGAGGTGTTTAAACCGAGTAGTAGAAGAGAGACGAGGGGACGTGGACTAAGTTTGGAAGGGGGACATTTCAAGAGGGAAATGAGGAGGCACTACTTTACTGAGAGGATGGTGTCTAGTTGGAATGCGCTGCCAGAGAGGGTGGTAACATGTAGGACAGTCAATACCTTTAAGGAGGAGTGGGATAAAGCAAGAGGAAGAGTTAGAGGGGTAGGAGCTGGGACAAGCGGGGGAGGAGGATGGGGCAGCTGCAATCTAGGGTGCTAGCTGCACACGCGGGTAGACAGATAGACCGATTGGTCTGTTCTGCTGGCAGAGTCGTATGTTCGTATGTAAAATCACAGGGACTCTGTTCATGAGCAGAGGTCCTAAAATGCCAATATTGAAATTTTGGTGACAAACGTCCATAAAATGACTGTTACAAGCATGCGTTGTGCAGTTTCCACGCACCCTTGTAACTTCGCAAATTTGCAGTATTTTCACACCAGATTTTCAACACCAGCATTTTTTTCAGACTTCCTTATGAAAAGTACAGCTGTCATTTTTCACATCCTGCCCGAAATATGCGTTTACACCTCTGGCACAGAATACCGCGGTTGCTGTAGGAAATCAATGTTCAGGACAGATTAAGAAAATCATACTGACAGTGTTCATAAGCAGAGGTCACAAAATGCCTACGTTGAATATTTGGTGAAATAATTCCACTAAATGACTGTTACGCACATACGTTGTGCAGTTTCCACGTATGCTCGGAAGTTTGAGCATTTTTAATATTTTCTCTACATATTTTCAACATTGCCATCTCTTCACATCTCCCTATCAATGATACAGCTGTCGTTCTTCATATCCTGCGCCATCTGTGTTTTCGTACATCTGGCGCACAATGGCACGGTCGCTGTGGGAACTCAAAGTTCGGAACACATTCACAAAATCACAGTGCCACTGTTCATGAGAAGAGGTCCCAAATGCTTTCATGAGGTGGGGGTTACAAAAAAGCCATGCTGAAAATCTGTAGTGCAAATACCAACAAACACCCAGCGCGTTAGGGTTTCTAACTATAACGTCCCACCCTGTACAGACTGACAGGCATCAGGGGTGTGCCTTTGGATTGCCGACTGCAATGCTCATGCCATTCCACCCCCACCCTGCAGCCAGTGACAGACATCGAGGTGCGCCTTGGACTCTTTGGCCCCAGAGTTCACCCCATTCTCCTATATTGCACCTATTTCAGCATATGTTCTTATGGAGTGGGGTGACTGTAAAGCCGCAAGGCACACCTCAACACTTGTCTGTCTGCAGGATAGGGTGAGGTGAAATGGCATGAACGTTATGGGCGACAACCCAAACCCATACTTCAATGCCTGTCTGTCTCTGCAGGGTGGGGGTGAGGTTGGTGTGAAGTTCACTACTTCATAGCCATTCCTTCTCTGCATCTGTCTAACTCCTGCATTTCCAATGCCAACACCAGCAAGTAAACATTCGGCATCGACAAATGCTTGTTTAACTTCTTTTGCTATTTTCTCCTCTGCCTTTACCCTGGCGCTCCAGACCGTTTTTCCTTTTGCTTTTCTAGTTACACTGCCCTGTCCTCCTCCTTCTGTGACTCCATATATTTTTGAAATGCCATCTTTTTTGCCTTTACTTTTTTTTTTTTTTTTTTTTTTTCATTTCAGTCTTTGGTAACCGGGTAAGGCCCACTAGGCAAAAGTGCCTGTTTTCAGGGGTGACCTGGGAGCACTGGGCGGTTAAGTGACTTGCTCAAAGTCACACAGTATACAAGTGGAGGTTGTGAGAATCAAGCCCAGGTCTGATCTGCTGGATGTACCAAGTTCATTCACACCTCATTACTCTAACCTCTAGGCTATACTGCCAGTCACTCTCATTCCTTCCTCCCCTTTTAGCGCAACAATACTTTCCCAGTCACTTCCTGCGAGAACCACAGTGGTTCTCTTGACTTTGTCTATTTCCTGAAAGCAAAGGTTTGTCGCCTCCACTTTGGCTCCTTTTAGATGGACCCACAGTTCCTCTACTCCCTTTTTTCTTCCTCTGCTAGGCCCCCGAGACATAACCCCACCCTTGTGAAGTATGTCCTCCTGAAGTCTAGAACCCTCGCTTTGTGTGGCACGACCCTGCTGCAGTACTCATACTGAACCACATTGTGTGCGATGGGTCACTGGGCCATAAGTGTTCACCACCTGACATCAGAAATTCTGTCCTTGTTGGTTAGAACCAGGGACAAAAATCGCTCCTTCCTGGGCTGGCTCAAATACTAGGTGTTTGAGGCATGCCCCTAGCAGGGAGTCCAGGATGTCTCTGCCCCTAGCTGCTGGGATGCTCCAATCAACATTTGGCAGACTGAAGTCGCCAACCAGCAACACCTCCCCTTTAAGCTGCCATTTTATGGATGGCTTCCAGTAGATCCCTGCCCATTTCCTCCCTTTGGGATAGGGGTCTTTAGATTACACCTGCTCGATTGGCTGTGCCATTGCCAGTTTCCAGGGTGACCCCACAGTGTCTCTGCCTCCCCCTGCATTCCTTGTGCCTCCGTCGCCTTTATACCCTCCCTGTCTCTCCTGAACAAAGTATAGCTGGGGATAGCAACACCCCAGTCAAGGTTCCCATTGTACCATGTCTCTGTAAGAACTACAATATCCAGATCAGCCTCAGCTAGCAAGGTTACCAGATCAGGGATTTTATTCCCCAGGCTGTGGGCATTCATGCACACGGCCCTCCGTGTTCTGCAAACCCTCCTCCTTGCCTCCCCCCTATTCAATTTTCCAGACGGTAGTGTGCACATGGAGAACAACTTTAACTAGCACGACATTCAGGAAAGAAGAACGAATGTCCACACGAACATTTACCAGTTTTCCAAAAGTATTTTACCTGTTTTCTTCTCATGCATAGTACATCTTAAAATCACACAGGCAACAAAAGCCCCCAGCACCTCAACTCTCACGAGTCTTCAAAGGGGGGTACTGTTAGCAGAGAATCAACTGTCTTTTAAACATTGACTCATGAATATTAAGTAATTCAACATGACATCACAGAACCAGCGTTAAATATCAATCTCATTTTTTTTTTTTTTTAATCAAAGCAGGTTTTTTTGTTTGTTTTAAACAAAAAATAAGTTTATTACAGGGGACAAAATCCATTTCACCAAAACTCTCACCCTAATTCAAACTAAAAAGCATACAATAAATATTACAAACAGCAGGAAACAAAATAAATCCTTAGGTCCTGAAAAGTTGAAATTGAAGTATTTAATATAAACTCCTAATTATATTTTATTCCGGGTAGGATGAGTCCCAGGACCTTAAATGGATTATCCGCCGTTCCTACAAAAAAAAAAAAAAAAATGAATTGGGAGATCAATTAATAGAAACTACAGGATGCAAACACCCTTTTGTGCCTTACAATAAAGTACTATATGTTTTCACACTTCTAGCTTTCACACACCATCTTCTCTGTAAATCCATATAAAAAAAATTTATATTACACATAAGAACTGCTTTGTACACATTTTTACTATTTACATGCCAAGAACTGATATACATTTTTACTGTATTGTTTTATCCCTATTGGATATCTATACATACTAAATTTATACAGATTTATATCACTTCTTTTCCAAACATAATGTGCTTCATTCAAACAGTGCCAAAGCCTAAAATGATTTTTTTTTCTATCATTTATTTTTAAGGAAAGGTTTTATATCCCAATTTTCATTCAAGCCACTCGGCTTTGTACTTTTTAGTTTGTATAGCCACGTTTTCATGCTGCAACAAAATGTTTGGTCAGTCCCCTCCAAAAGCTGGTGGTATCCAGTCTATACCCATAAAGTTAAGTCCATTTGGGGAAGAATTATGACAAAGTAAAAGACGGCTGATTCTCTGCTAACAGTACCCCCTCTGAAGACTCGTGAGAGTCAAGGCGCTAGGGGTTTTTGTTGCCTGTGTGATTTTAAGATTATTACGCATAAGACAACAAGTAAAATACTTTTGGAAAACTGGTAAATTTTCATGTGGACATTTGTCCTTTTTTCCTGAATTTCATGCTAGTTAAAGTTTTCTCTATGCGCGCACCACCGTCTGGAAAACTTTTTTTTTTTTTTATGTGAAGGTTAGCAACCTTTGGAGGTGCAGCACGGCCAGCATTTGCAGCTCGTGGTGCATTTTCTGGATTTCTCCCCTCTATTCCCCTCATTACTCCTCTCCTCCTCCTCTTTTCTGCCGAGTTCAGTGCTTACTAGCAATTTTATGATATTTTTGTACTCCTTGCTGGCTACATTATCCTGTGGGAGTGGGCAGTTAGATGTACCCTGCTTCCTTCTTCCACCCCGTTAGTTTAACTGCTTGCCAATGAGGCATTTAAACTGTTCACTAAGGATACTGGTCCCTTTTCCGGAAGGATGCAGGCCATCGCCCCTGTACAGGTCTGCATCACTCCAGGGGGCCCCCATTCCCTAATGAAGACACAACCTTGCTCTCTGAACCACCTCTCCAACCAAGCACGTAAGTCCTTGGTGCAGAGATCTCTAGCCTGCCCCTTGCGTGAACAGGCAGCACCTCCGAGAAGGTCACGTAGCTTGCTATCTGCTCCAGGCCCCTCCACAGTTCCCTGAACTCCTCCTGCACTCTTGCCATCTCTGCCTTGTCCCCAACTAGGTCATTTGTCCCCAGATGGACAATGTCATCCAGCTTCCCCCTCTTTGCTACCACCCTAGTGATCCTCTGTATCTGCTTTCCATCCCTCCAAGCTGTGCCTCCTGGTAGGCACTTTACCTCCCTCTCCTCCATGCTACGTGCTCCTAACTTCACTCCATGGACAATGGAGTCCCCCACCAGGAGTAGCTTCCTCTTCCTTTGGGGTCCTCTACCACCCACCCTTGGGGCTCCATTGTGGAGGTCCTGCTCATCCTCTCTGGCTGCAACTTCGGGGACCCTGTGGGGCTTTCCCGTTCCTCCAACACCGTGTAGGAGTTCCTTAGTTGCACCGGCTGGGGGCTGTGCCTCTGACACACCTCCCTTACCCTGCCTGAGCCCACCGTAGTCCAACCACTCCTTTTGCTAGGCAACCTTTGAGGTAGTGGGTGCAGATATGGTGGCCTCTGGGTGGGGGAGGAGGACTCCCAAATCCTAGCCAACTAAGCCCAGAGACTGGTAATCTCCGCCCACAGAGGTGCCTGCAGACGGGGCAGCACCACAGCATCCAGAAGGTTCTTCTGAAGACCGCTACCCCAAAGCCACTGCACTACTCCATCATCCCCCTTATTCTCTGCCTGTTGCTACACTCCTGGCAACTACTGTGGCAAATAACCTTAGTACCAACCTGATACAGTATTTACCTCCCAGCCCCTAACCTAATCTTATCCTAGATCCCAACTACTGACTACTGACTACAAAAACATTTTTTTTTCCTTCCTCCCTTTCTACTGTGCTATGTTGTTAGGGTGCTCCTGCCATTTCCTGTGTTCAAACAGGAAGTAGTCAAATGCAGACTGGGTGTGTCCCTATAACAGCAGACAAGCCCGGGTTGGGTCCTCCTCTGCCAACTGCTATAAAAAACAATCAATTCACTTTTAAGTTAAGGTTGTTAAAGTTGCAATGTTACGCAACGGGAATTCATTTTTTTCTTTTAATGTTTTTGATACGCCTATTTTCAGTAGGTATTTCTTAGGGGCTTAGTCTTGTAGTATTCATTAAGACCTTGCTACTGAATACATAAGACTGTGCCTTAACTCGACAGTGTTACAGCTTGTTAAAGTTGCACTGTTATTCTACTGGAATTAAGTTTTATGTTTTTTATATGACCCCCTGACCTTCTGTGGAGGGTATTATGTGTTAGTGTTGTAGTACTCATTAAGACAATTCTTTTGATGTACAGATTGTCCCTTAACTGCAAATACTAACAAGAGTTATTTCTTGTTAAAGTTAAATTGAGGAAAAAAAATCCAAATTATTTTTCATATGAAAGAATCCTTTTTTGTGAGATTGTATAATTCGAAACAGGATTTGTTCATATGAAAAAAGAATGTTAAAAAAAAAAACAAAAAAAAAACACGAAGTCCAAATTATTTTTAGCCATCTCCCCGACCCCATTTTACTCACCTCATGCCTTGGTGTGAGCATGCGTGTGGAGGCAAGCGCATGTCATGCACTGCGGGACACCCATTACCCACCTGCGCCACCACCGGTCCTCCACCAACAGGGATGGGACTTCTGGAGGGTGACACCCCCCCTCCGGGACAGGAAAGCCACCACTACATAGATCAATCCTGCTCCGAGCCCCCATGCCAGCTCCAGATGGCCAGAGGTCATTCTCAAACCTGGGTCGCTGACATGGCACGAGGTAAGGCATAGATGCCTCAGCCCTCTGTATCGCCCAAGTCCAATTTTTTTTTTTGGTTATGAAGGAATCCTTTCCCCGTGAGATTGTGTCATTCTCTCGAAACAGGATTCCTTCACGCAAAAAAGAATGTTAAAAACCTAAGTCCAAATTATTTTTCGTGTGAAGGTAATCTTGTTTCATATGACCATACGAATAAAGAAAATCACATCATGAAAAAAAGAGCAGAAACAGGATAGCTGCCATACGAAAAAAATTCTCATGAAAAAGGATTACCCCTCATACAAAATAGAATCTTATTTCATATGGCAAAATTCTTTTTTTGTAGGAAACAGCTATTCAAAGAGTGTACGGAGCACGCTCAGAACTGAAATTTCAAATCCTTATAATTCCGGAATGGATTAATATTTTTTTCACCAAACCAATGAAAGGCGCCGTCCCGGTGGTGCTGAGGCGCTGGACGCCACGCCGACGACCTGGGTTCAGGAATGAGCCTGGGCCATCGGGGGTCGGCAGGGGAAGGAGAGGATTGAGCGTCTGGAGGACAACTCTCCTCTCCTGGGAGGGAGGGGGACACAATCTTGGCACTTGGCTGACCTCTGGCGGAAGCCAGAGGTACAGCAAGTGTGCGGAGCAAAACAGATAGGGTTGGGAGCAGTGAATGTCGGCGAGAACGCCTTGACGTTGAATGCACACCACTCCCCAGGAAAAGAGGAAAATCATCCGCAGCGATGCCGGGAGACGGGCCCTGACATCACAAGACCAGGACCGGAGAGGGGTCGCACGAGTCCGGCCAACACTTGGATAATGGATGGGAGGCTTGGGGGTAGGCCTCCCATCCCACTTGGGGGGTAATCCGAGGGTGATGGCAGGGCGGATGCATGAAGGGCTCATATCCTGAAGACCTGGTGAGCATGATGCCTTGGGAGTCCCTGGGGGAAGGTAGGCGCTGTGATGGAGGGGGGATAAAAATAGAAAGTTCAAAAAAAAAAAACACAATGAAAGGCACCACTCTGGGCCAAGCCCTTTCTACTGAGAAAATTTCAGAACAAAATTCTAAACTGTTTGGGTGCTAGGCAGTGGAAAAAAAAAAAAAAAAAAAAAGAACCAACTCCCCCCCCCCCATTTTTTTCACTATCCAGATTCTGCACATCCAACCGAACGGAACTTTGTGCATCAAGAGACCTTGCCCCCAAGACTGTGCATGCAAATTTTTTTGCAAATCCACTGAACAGGGTCAACGCTTTTAAAGTACAAAATTAGGGGTTTAACATCACACACCCTATTCAACCCTTAGTATAGTGGCGCTACCATGCCACTGCAATGTATGCAGGTGGAGATGTGCCACTCTGTAATGCATGCAGGTGGAGATGTGCCACTCTGTAATGCATGCAGGTGGAGATGTGCCACTCTGTAATGCATGCAGGTGGAGATGTGCCACTGTAATGTATGCATGTGTAGATTTTTTGTATGGGAGTGTTTTTACTTACAGCCTAACATACTCCTGTGAACCTGGACCCAAGAAAGCCCTGCTAACCTGCCCAGTGGGGTAACCCTCCACAGCTTGGGGGGGTTTGAACCAGAGTCCTGGATCTGGTGGCAGTGGGGCTTTTCCATGCTGCGTGGCCAGTTGACAAGTGTTCCAGCATCATCCTGCTGAGATGTGAGGATGTTTCTGCTTAATTCATCACTCTCAAAGACACCGGGCCATAAACACGCAGCTAAGTATGCAAGATGTGTGCACACACTGCAAGGCCCGTTGCATCTCCCCACCTACTGCAGTCCCTGCCAGGCTTGTGCTGGCTGGCACCTCTAGGTGGTGCTCAAGTGGCGTGATCAGTATTTGGTTTGGCTAGACAAAGAAGGCCAGTGGGCTCATTTACGTCTCCCACTCCGAGCGGGTGTATTATTGTACTCATAATAAATGGGTCTCCCTTTTTCCCCATAGGGAAACCGTGGCGTAATTTGCCGTTATAAAGGAGTATTTATAATGGCAAACACGCGCACTATTTCCCTTGCTGTGCACATGCTCACGCAGCAGCGCGACCAGTCGAGACCGCTCACCGCTTCCTTGTTGCCCGGAACAGAACCACAAGAACTCAGCGGTAAGTCCTTTTCTTTTCTTTTTTCCCCCCATATACCCTGGAAACACACAAAGACCTACAGAAAGGGATAAAAACAGTTTTAAAATACAGAAATCTCGGCACCGGACTAAAAGGAAATCGACCGTAGGATACACTGGGAGCTGTTTATTTTATATGGTTGCTGAGGCAAAAAGAAACCCAGCAATTATATAAATAAAAATATGGGGTAGTGTGTTTATTTAAACTGAAGTTTACATACATTCTTCTCTGGTTAGATGTTAACATAAACCTCCGAGTCATTTCGGGTTTATGAGCATCTAACCCCTTGGGTGTGTGTAAACTTCTCATTACGCACACCACCCCATATATTATTCTATATTTTTTGATAAAATTAAATTACCTAGTTCCTTCTTAAAGGAAGCAGATGTAGGCACACTTACTAGTGCGGGAGAAAGCTTATTCAACAAATGCACCGATCTTATTGTAAAAAAGTTCTCTTTTTTTTTGTTCTTACTCTTGGAAGTCCCAACTGATTTTTATGTGACCTTAGGTTTGTAAGTCTATTTAAAAATTTCAGCCCACACTGGTTCATTAGTTCTAGATTTTTTTTTAAATGTTATATAACAAGAGATCCCCTCTCATTCTTCTTTCTTCCAGACTAAACAATTTAAGTGATGTCAATCTTTACTCAGCCCTTTTTTTTTTTTTTTTTTGCTTCTACCATACCTCCCGGCACCCCTCTTCCTCAGGTCCCCACATCGCCTCCTCTTTCTCCCGCCATACTCACCCTTCCCCTAGTGCCCCCCTGGGTCACACATCCAGTCCAGACCTCAGGACACCCTCAAGGGCTGGCTTGTCCTTGCTGGGGGCCTCTCCTGGCCGTCGCCGAGGAGAATGCACTTGAAAGCTCCTATTCTTTCCCTCTCCATTGGCCTGCTTGTCCCTGCCTGGGGCCGAGCCGAGGCCTAGTGAAGGAGTGTACGTGCTGCATCCAGGGAGGTGTGACCGTCAGGTGCGAGAAGGAGGGTCCAGGCATAGGGAGGGGCAGAGAAGCCATCATCTGACATACCAGTAGAGCATTTTCCCTTGTTCTGTATCCTGCCCACCCTAATGGCTTAACACGCACGGCTGACCTTGGAGTGGGTACTAGACATCACGCGGTCATTCATGCCATCAATGGCACCTCCACAAGCCACCACCAGGAGCTGCTACACAGTGGCAGTATGAGCCCCCCCCCCCAAGGAGGAGAGCGTCCAAAGGACGCTCTTTCTATCTCCCTTACAGTCTCCAAGTCTTATTTTTAAAATAAACAAATCGGGGGAATAGCAACTCCATGGCAGATTGCTTTAATATTGGAAAATGCAAAGTACTGCATACAAGAAAACTCACAGATCTAACTCACTGTTTAAATTGCACAGAAATTACTATTCACAACCAAAAAGAACTTGGGACTGCGGTACCTAAAAGGCCTAATTTAGGAGATGTTAAGACTCAATTCCTCTTTCCTAGCCAATACTGATGATGTCAGCGATAGCCTTTTCTCACAGTTACTTGTTGCATATGATTATTTTTAGGATTTTATTGGGTCACTGATGAATGATGACGGGAGCTCCTACCTCCCCCCCTTTATTGTCTACCTCTTACCATTTGTTGTTTTGACATTTCATTACTGTTTCAAGTCACACACCTTTTTATGCGCTTAAAAAAATAAAAAAAAAAATAAAAACACTGGGCCTTCCCGGTGGCGCTGAGGGTTGAGGTGCTGGACGCCACACCTCGCACCACGCCAGCAACCCGGAACAAGCCCGGGCTGCTGGTGGTTGGAAGGGGAGAGAGAGAGAGGGGACTGAGGATCTGAAGGACAGCTCTCCTCTCTCGGGGAAGGGATCCAGGGACAATCCAGCACCGCAGCGGCCTCTGGCGGAAGTCGGAGGCCCTGCCACGCTATAGGGCTTGGAAGAGGGGTTGGGCTGAGCCACGGCAGACGTCGTCAAGACGTCATGCACGTCTGGAGTCAGAGGGGAGGGAGGGAGGGAGAGGGCGTAACGACACCGAAAAACCCCTCCTCCAGTGATAGGTGATGGTGCCTCCTACCCTCCACACTCGAATGTCGGGCTTGCCTCCTTGTAGGCCTTCCCTCTGAAGCGGAGCTCAGCACTCTAGATAGAGCACCCTGGGCAGATAGGGTGGCCCTTCCTCGGAGGGTTCAGGCCGGGGGGATGCGCCGGGCCAGGGGTACGCGGAAGACTTGGCCACGATGGGAGGTAGGGACAAGGGAGGCACAGGAGGTCGCCGGAGACAGTTCGCTGGATGACAGGAGGCAATAAAAAGAATTAGAAAAAAAAAAGTTTAGAAAAAAGAACATGGATATCATTTACAGACTAATATGGGAGCCACAGCGCAGGGCTGTGGGAAATATTTTTCCCTGTATGGTTATTTAAGAATGGATGGAACTCTAGGTCCATCTGTCCCGCCTCCAATCCCTGCCTCATAAGCACTGACAAATAAGTATGCAGCCATGTGCCACAGTGTAAAATACAATGGGGAAGAGGGCAGCACAAAGCACGCCATTTTGCCATCTTTTCAAGGTTATTTATTTTATTGGACAATTTCAGCACCATTCAGGTGCCTCACCTAGTTTGCAAGCAGGTTCTAGGGCGGCATTTGAAACCGCAGTAACAGCTGCAAATATTGCATAAATTACTGGGCTTACACTAAGTCGGTTACACAGATACAATGGTTAGCAAGATATGAAGGTATAATCTATAAAATTGCAGCACTCCAATTTCATCTTTCATATACTGTTACACAGCATTTGGGGGGGGTCTCTTGCCAATATAAAACATCGGGATGTAGGCAGGACAGAAGCAGTGCAATGTCAGCCAATGGGGCAACACAACTCAGTGGAACTGAATGTTCAACAAATTTTGTTGGCACAGACTCAACTGAAATATTGGTTGCCTGGTTACCAAAGAATAAAAAAAAATAAATGTTGAATGTACAAGTAAGTGCAGCAGATGGCATCGTACTGTAGCTGCCGCAGGGTGGGAAACTCCACACCCTGTCTAAAAAGTGAATCTTCATTCTGCTTTACTACTAACAAGAGGAAACTATTTTCAGTTTGAGTTCTCATTTTCTGTTTAGAACTGGACATATTTTAAAATGCAAATACCCCCCTCCCCCGACACTGTGCCTAGAGATAAAGTTATAAAGATAAACTTCAGTTGTTTTTTTTTTTCATGTGAGAAACACGACTATTCTAAGGTTCTACGACACATCTATAAAGCATCTTTGAGCATCTTCAATTCAACGTCGTTTACTTGTCTATGTTCTGCTTGTTTCAATGATTTTTGTTACCTTTTAAATGAAGACTAGTGCACAAGATCCCCCTCCTTTGCTTTTCACAATTTTCTGTTTCGGTGTTCTCTGAACAGGTTTAGGATCTTCCAGAGAACACCTCTGCAAGCTCCAAAAACAAGGATAGGAACCTGAGAATCTGGCTTCTGCACACACTTCACCTAAAACAACCGCACACTACACGTCAGGCAATCAACAACCTAAACCTCACATTAAGAGCCTAAAAATGTATACTACCTCCTCAACATGCCTGTGTTTGTGTCGCAGATTAATCCACTCAGACACCGACCTTCTGCACCACACATTTCTAATACGACACTGCCAGTGTACCTGCTACCTAGAAATAAATCTCAGCTTCCCCCACCTTCCCAGCCTGTCTTGTCTCCCACTACTTCTCCTTCCTGAGTAAATACCGGCTTGACAACATTGCTCTTCTCACCCTCACCACCCCCCAACATGCCATCATCTCACTTCCCTCAATGATCAGAGGTCTGACCTCTGATCTGTCCACATTTCACACTGCAAAATCTCCTCGTTCAAGTCCTCCTTCCAACGCTCTGGAATTATCTTCCTCTCCCTAGCCATCTCTCATCACAGAATTTTGGATATCTACCTATGCACCTTCTTACTGGTTAAATACTTGAATATTTAAATACTTATTTAACTTAGTTTTTGTTCTGTGTACATGGTGCCTATAATGTTGAAACCCGTATCCTTAGGCTGACTCTGGTTCTTGTAATGCGCCACACTGAATTATGCTCCTTGTGCTTTATCCTTTGTAATTTATGTAACCCTGTGAAATTTATCCTGACTGTATCCTCCAGGGTCATGTCTGGAAACAGGCAGCCAATGCCCAGCTGCACCTACCAGGTTACCAAAAACAACATTAATCACCTTCCTCTTTTAAACTGCTCCTGTTGCTTCATCTATCCCTACTCTGCTCCTGCAGCTAGCCATTTCACACCAGTTTTGGCTGGCTCATACTGTATACTAATTTCTGGCCACCACTGCACTGTTCTATTTTTTTTTTTTATATATATAATATATGGTTAAGAGTTTATTGTGTATGGAAATCAGCGGCTACTCAAAAGTTGTTATGCACATTCTTTAAAAGTTGTGCACGTTCTATCATGAAGAGCACCAGTGTCCCTGCTCGTGTTTTTCACTGAGCATTTCCTGCTTATGCCGACTCCCATCTGGCAGCCCACTTTCATTTTCACCGAGCACCCTCTCTGCATGGACGCTCAGCACTGCTCGCAGCTCCCCCCACCACCTCCCTCTACAGAATCAAATACGGATGAGCATACAGAACACTCGCCTTGTATTTCCATCTCAGGGTTGAGATAACAGCATGGGCCTCTCGTGCTTTGCTTTCGAGGTCCATACGCTGTTATCTCTACCCTCAATGGAAACACAGGCTTGTTGTGTATGGTCACCCATACATTAATTCCTTATGCTATCTATACCACGTTACCATGTACACTTTTGTATATTTTGTATTTTGCATTATAGCTGTCGCTTTACTGTATTCTTCCCACCTAGTAACCCCCACAGTTCTGGCTGTGTACTTTTCTAGGTCACCAAATGGTAAAGAAATTTTTCTTGTCTGAATACCCCAGGCTCCAAACAGGGTCTTCCCAAGTCTTCTTAACTCACTCTGTGGTTCTGCCATCCCCCAACCCCCCCGGGAGGACCACTGAGAAGGGAGGCCCCACTTTTCCTCAAGCAGGATTTGGTATATGCAGTGGACATGGAGTACACTATCAGACTTTGCCAATACTGTCATTTTCTCCCACAAAACTGACCAGAGACCAGCCCCCCCCACACAGCCCTCCACACACCATGGCTCCTGCAGAAGCTACCTGGCTCACCATAGTGGGGGCTGTGGAGTGAAAAACATGGTGCCACCCTCCCCAGGTTGGGAAGAGCAGCTGTTGGCCTACCTACATATCTGCCTAGGCACTGCCAGTTACATTTATGTATTTAAATGTTTTTCACCAGGAGCAGGGAGTTGCTTTTTTCCTCCAGATGTGCTTGGGGCCATGGTGCAGAAGAGACAGTCACTCACAGCTCTGGGGGGTTGTACAATTTTCTCCTTTCTCCTCACAACACTACTCTCAGACCATGCCTTCATGCAGCACTCCCTATGAACGGAGGCCTGCCTCCACAGCCCACGGGTGGGGGGGGGGTCACTGGTGTTCTGGGTGCAGCACCAACTCTTCCTGGTCAGGGAGGTGCTATTGTTAGAGGAACTCCCTTCTCCCAGACCAGCCATTCCTTCTTGCTGGCAACTGGGCTAGTTACAAACCTGGGTAGCCAACACAGTAGTATAATGTACAGCCTCTGTGTACCTTTTCAGCATGGCTCCACCCTAAGTATTGTTTACTCATACCTTAGTGACATTTTCTACACATCAATAATTAACAGGACTGCAACTGAGTCATCCAGTTTACTGATAGCTATATATTTGGTAGCACCTACTGCTTTCAGTTCAGCTGAGGCAGAGTGTGATACTAACACACAAAATACAGCGATTGAAAATTCAGCTCGTTTCCCTTGGACTGGAGTGACAGCTCTGAAATGTCAGAAAGATTCACTGCTGAGAATGTAAGTGCCCATTTTTTTTTGCAGCAAGGGGTATCTTATGGTTACTACCTTAACACTGGATGGCAAGTGATCTGCAGGTTATCAGACCATTCTTCTTAAAAAAAAAAAAAAAAAAAAAAAAATTATGAATTCTCTTTTTGCCAACCTCTCTAGACTTGGCGATCTCTAAAGTTGGTTACAGCCACGTACTGCAAGTAGCTGGCTAAACAAGACAGTTTGTAGTAAGATGATAACATTAACAAAATCTAAAAAGTAACGAAATCCTAAGTTGGAGGCATCTTTTCGGACCAATACGAATACTACACATTGCTACAAATGCAGAGATTTTGGAAGCCATACATTGTGCCTGATATGGATGGAAACTGGGTGTCCAAACATTATCCAATCCATTTAGTACAGAATTCCAAGAATCAATATGGTTACAAACATTTTTTGTAAATAATCAAAGGCAAGGTTCAGTCATCCTGTTAAACTGTACTATTCTATTTTTTTTTTTAATTATTCTTTGGTAACTGGGTAAGGTCCACTAGGCAAAAAGCCTGTTTTCAAGGATGAATCAGGAGCACTGAAGAGGTTCAGTACTGCCTCTAGGTTATACTTCCAGTCCCCCAAATTACAGGTTTGGGCTACAAACCCAGATTTTCTGCTTCACAGTCCTGTGCCCGAACCACTAGGCTATGTTAGCTGCTAGGCTTAAAAACCAGACAACTATGTAATGAAACCGAATAGGCACACCAGGTAAGTTTTCACCACAACCCACATTCTTCCAGTCTTGGAGAAAGCATGCCTTGTGGCACCCCCCCCCCAAAAAAAAAAAATCTAAATGAAAAAGTTAGTAATGGAATACAAATTACAGACTTCATCCTTTTGGGTTCAAGGTTGCCACCACTCAAGAAGGCTGAATCAGGACATTCTCACAGTACATGCAGCATTTTCACCAAGACAGTCTGCAATCTGTCCCAACAGGTGTTGTGTTTTACAGCACTCAAAACCAAGGGTCCTCACAAGGGTGTTTTTTCTCATGCTGCCAGAGCATGAAAACACCCATTTTAGATGCTTCCCCCATACAGCTTTTTCACCCTGGTGATGACCAGGTCTAGGGACCCTGGTTAGGTTTATTGTCCCGGTTCCCTGATCACCACCTGGTGCAGACTTTCCACAGAGCTTCTCCTCTCCCTCCCAGACAACCCCTAGTAACCCATGCTTGTAACTGAATACGGGTTGCTGGCGTGGCAGGGGGTAAGGCAATTACAGCACCTCAGCCCTCCACGTCACAGGGCCTTTTTTTTTTTGCACCCATCATGATTCCTAGCACCCCTCATCGCCACCTCCATCTATGGGTTAGGATCAGGTGATAGTCCAGTAGGTATTACCTGAGGGCTTCAGGACCCTAGCCATCATGAAGACTGCGGGGGCTCCCCTGACCCTCTCCTGCTCCTCTGGCATGGGCACAGCCATCTAGGGACCTTGGCTGCACACAACGACGTCCTGTTGAGAAAGAAAGCTCTCTTGGTTCACTGCTGTGCCGGAGCCCCATGCCAACCCACAGTACTGCTGACCTGCTGCAATCTGCCCGGACTCTGATGCAGCATTCCAAGTTTCCTTCCGAACCGAGTCGCTGAATGACAGCACAAGCCTGTCCATCAGGGTGGCCTCCCACTGTAGTTTGCTTACACTTACCAACATTAAATAACTTAGCCATGCTTCATTTATTGTTCTCCCTCTTTTAACTTACCCTGTCCCGGTAATTAAGAGATAGGTGGTAACATTCTTGACTTTTAATTGCAGAATGCCTATAAGAGAGAGAGATATTTTAGAGAAAGATATTTAACAACAGCAGAGTTAGCTTGCTGCTTCCCTCAGAACTTTCCCTACTGTGGGTGAATAGAAAAGGAAACCAGCAGGCGAGTGGGCGGCAACGCTTCCGAAAGTGACGTTATAAACAGCGCTATGTCAAAGTCCTCATTTTGTAAAGCTTCTGGGTCCAATCTGTAACAAAAAAAACGCAAAAGGCTGCTCATCTTACTCGAGTGTGTAACCCGATTCCTCCACAGAGATCGAAGTAGGGTCTTTCTAACCAAAAGGAAACCGAAACTGCCAGGGGATCCCTTCCTGGTGAGGGACGAAAAGCGTGGGCAGGGACTCTATCCATTGAATACAATTGGGACAGCTCCACCATCAGCACTGGGTACATCACATCACTTTCTCTGAGGAATTCTCGTCCTTGTCCATTTTCGATACATAGCCTGGCGTGTCTCTTAAAACTGCTGCAACATGGAACCCGTCCGATACTTGGTCAGAAGTCCAGCATCCCAACTACTGCGCAAAGGCTGGTCGCAACACACAAGGGTAAGTCGGAGCTCCTCGCGCATCATATCTCACAATTTCAGATGCGGGAGCGTCCTTGAATGACTAACAAGATGTCGCTTTGTTTTACAGCTCCCGTACTTAAAAATACTGTTCTTACAGCAGCACCATGGTGCAGAAGTCTTCCATCGCGCTCTACCTCTTCGTGTGCTGCTTCGGCGGCACAGTCACCTCGCACTGCGATTGGCTGCAGCACCAAGAATACCACGGCAGGCACGCGCTGCAACTCGTCCAACAGATGGTGAGTAGGCACGGGACTCGGGGACTCCAACCAATCAGACCCGCTGCACAGTCACGTGTTGCCCTTACCGCTTACCTGCTCTGTGCCACAGCGCCTGGATTGCAGGACGAGCAAACTTTTTGCAATTTTGCAAATTATGCCACTAAAAAAAAACTTTATGCTTTGCAAACTTTACTTACCATGTCGAAGTCTTCTCTCGTTCTTGCTGTCTTGGCAGGGAGGCCGTTTTATTGTGGTTTAATTTAGGGTTGCTATAACTCGCAAACACGTTAAAATTAATGTTATTAGTTAGAATGATGATAATGACATTAACCTGTCTCCAATCCACCAGAAGCCAAATATTGTTTTGCATCTTTGTTAGTTACCAGTAAGTAGTGTGCGAGTAGCCGAACTGCTGTCGCAGTTTTGCAGGCTGCAGCTCAAAATTTCAGTACGTTTTTAATTTAGGACTGGCTAAGATTTTTGTGTCTGTTTTTTAATCTTTTGGCTAAAAGATTCAGCTACCAGTTAGCCAAATTGCTATAGGGTGTTACTATGTATGATTAGTATCGCTGAGTCTGATAATTATTTTAGTAATATTATTATAATCTATATTATTTAAAATGGCATTCAGAAAGCTATCAAATTAAATTTATCTCATTCTTGTTGCATTGGCATAGATAAGACTTTATCATGGTTAATGTATGACTGTTATAAGATGCAACGTTGTTAAACATTATAGTGTTATTAGAAACAATGATAATAACAACCAGTGTCTAATCTGCCACTGGCCAAATAACATTTTGCATTTTTCTGTTTGGCTACAAACAGTGGTGTTCAGGTAGCCAAATTATTATTGCACCAGCCAAAAACGAACAAGCCAAAACAAAATGTAAAGCTGGGCATACACCAGAAAGCTGAGATAGGCTGTTTATTAGATTTTCAGTACTGCTTGGGTAAAAACGGGGGTAACGCCCCTGCATATTGACTCAACTAGTGGATCTTCTTCAGAGGGCCCCAGCTGAGTCGATACATAGGGGTGTTAGCCCAGTTTTTAGCCATTTATGTCATTTAAGCAGTACTGCGAATCTAATAATCTATATCTCAGTTTTCTGGTGTGTGTCCAGCTTTACTTTTTGCTGTGTATTATGGCAGTTTTGCAGGCTTCAGAACAACGTTTAATGAGGTTAAAGTTTGGCTAAGATTTTTTATCATTTGGCTAAAAAAATTCAGCTACACAGTAGTTAAAATGCTTATTTCAGTCATATCACTATTAGAATCTGCATTATTTAAAATGATGGTAAGAAAGCTTATCAAATGTAGGTTTAGCAGTGTCAGATAGTTCTATTTTATCTCATTCCTTGCTGCTTTCTTAGTTGTGAGAAGTTTCTAAATGTAGCTAACGTTGTTAGAATCAAACATAACAAAAATGGTTTTAGTGGAACTGATTTGAAAAATATGCATTTCTAGAAACGTATATTGCATTTCAGTCCAAAAGTACAACAGAAACTTACTAGAAATAACGAAAATCAAAGGGCCATTATAAAATGGTAGCACCATCATGTCTTACCGCAATAGACATACACCCAGCCCGTGAATAATGTGTAGAGTCTCTGTGCATTGAGGCAATACGCCCACCCGGAGAAATATAATAATTTTATTTTAAATGTGTGGGACACATTTGTATTGACCTTCCTCATGTTGCATGTACACTTAATAGTGCTGTACCTAATATTTTCTGTGCTCTGCACTTGTTTGATTCACAAATCCAAATTCCCCATTTCCGCAGGTTGCAGTTGGAAACAAGATTGTTTTCTATAACAACAAAAAAAACTCCTGGGGCTACAGTCATAGAGAAAAGTGCCAACAACCAGATGCACAGTTTCAAACAAAAAGACTCCCCAACCGCAGCCAAGTGAGGGTTGGAAATCAGATGTGCAGCACCTGTCCTTGTGCGCACAAGAACACAAAAGTCCTTAGCTCATCCATTTATTTGTAGGAGTACTCCATAGTCCCCAATCAAAGGCCCCTCCTGTTATGCCGTAGTGTTTCTATGCCCACTTGATTCTTGGTCACACAGTCTAAATAACACAGGTTAAATAAGTGCTGAATGTTCTCATTAGGTTGAGGTATATTTAGGTATTTTAGCTTGTCTATTTATTTAGGTTAAGTGTTTTGCATTCTATAACAGGATCATGTCTTCTCTTCTCTTTTTCAGGGAGGAAATGAGTTTAAGGAGGAGTGTTTCAAGGATTGGAGAAACTTTAAGTTTCCAAAAAAGACTTTAAGGATTGCAAAGAATTTCCAGGTACAAACTGATTAATATATTTAGAAATATCTGAGGGTTTATGTACGTCATTAATGTCAGTTGTTAACGTTACCATATGTGGCACTGGTCTTTAAAGGAACACTCAATTTCTTAGGTCTCGTTTTACTTTAAAAATAAATTTGACAGTCGCTTACTTTCTGTTGCTGATGGAGTTTTTTTTCCCCTTAATTTTGCTTACTTTTTTTTTTTGTTTTGTTTTCTTGCCACCTATGTTTTATCTGCCACTGTGCTCACTGGCACCCCACTCCCCTTTAAGCCCCAATCCATCCCCTGCCAGATTCACTCCTCGCTGCCAGCATGGTGACCAACCAGACATGCAGCTATACATCTTGGGGCCAGCTGTCCTTGCTGGGGGCCCCATCCATTCACCATGGAGAGGTGTTTCCTGCACTCCACTTTACTTCTGTTTCATGCGCCAGCCTGACCCTCCGTGGGCCTCCCAAAGACCCAGAGGAGGAGAGAGCACTGCAGGACACTGACTGACAGGCTCTGGTGCTAGTGTGCCACTGGGGAACTGCAGCGGCCTTCGGTCAGCGTACCAGTGTGGCATTTCCATCTGTTTTTCTCCTTGGTATTTCTTGATTTTCTTGTGTGCTGTGGCTGGCGGGGGGGGGGGATGGCCAAAGGCACCCCCACCACTAGAGGACACTACAGAGTGGTGCAAAGATAAGTCTTTCTCCCAAGAGGAAAATGCCCAAGGAGCACTCAGACCTGTCCCTGTCAGCCTCTGTTTCTCATGTCCTGGGTTCAGAGTGCAGACCAGGGTCACCAGCATGCCAGAGCAAGTACATTATCACTTGACACCATTGAGCTGTCCGCATCCTTTTTGTTTTGGGGGGGCGGTCCCCAATCCTTACCTGAGCTCAGCCCTGCCCTGCGTACCATCGCCCCCATGCCCAGGCTTAACACCCTTGGTGGGCACCCCATCCTGACGGACACTACTGGCAAGCCCCAACTGGCCCGCTGGGCTGGGGTCACGGGAGTGGGCCCCTCTGGTGGACATTGGTGGCAGTGGAGAGGGCGGCAGAGCAGGGTGTCATTCCCTGGGGCTGGCGTTTTTGCTGAATGCTGGACCCCTGGGGCTGGGGACATGCAGTGGTATCCAGTGTCCACCCCACCCCCTAAAGGTGATGGTCCCAGCTGCAGTGGTACTGCCAGCGGTCAGTAAAAACAGACACTCCCCAAGAGAAGGAGAGCAATCCCAGGACACTTGATCCTTCTCCCCCACAGCCGGCCCTCCGACTCCCGAGTCCATCATCGAACCCAGGATGTCGGCCCCACAAGCGGATGCCTTGCCGCTGCGCTAGTGGGCCGGCCTCGCTTACTTGTTTTATTAAAAATGAATGACAGGCTATATGTGTTGCCATGTTATTGATCTCCTCTTCATATATATTTCCAGACTGACACACACTTTGCAGCCACTCATGATGCAGTTCCCTCCCCCTGCTGTGTCATGAGTGGCTAAATTGTGTGGCAACTGTCCACTGAGGTCAGGAAGGATGCAGTCAGAGTGACCAGTGATTAAACACATTTTTCTGTTGTAACACTAATATTGAGGGCAGGCAGTTTTATGACTTTAAAGGAACTAAAATAACCAGTGACATCAGCAAACTGTACAGTAGAATAACTTTTTTCCTATCAAAAAAAAAAAAAGAAGGTGAGTAATCTCAAAGTGCGTTTTTTAAACTAGGGACAATTTTTGGCCTAAGAGGGGGACAGCACCCCCTTCATATGTGGAGCAAACGGCCAAAAAGTGCAGCACATTCTTAGTTTGAAGATTCAAATCCTGAAAATTAGAGGGCATTTTTAGCAACTGTTATGGAACTTCCATCAGCTCAGTTTAATCATTTAATAATCTGTATATGCTATAGACGTTCCCCCACAGTGTGAAGCATCAGTACATTTTGCATGGAACACAAAGTTTAACATTATGTAATGACTTAGGGGGGTCAGCAGGAGGTTGTCTGAAGACACTAAACTGGCAAGAAGAGTGGACACAGTGGAGGAAAGGGATGTGCTACAGGGGGACCTGTGCACATTAGGGGTGTGGGCTGAAGAAATGAGAGCTTAGATTTAATGTGGGGAAGTGCAGTGTACAACACCAAGGGAACTGTAATCTGGGTTACATATACACCTGTGGTGCAACTGTGGACAGCACAGTCGTGCAGTCATGGAACAGGATCCAGGGGTTAACTGTTGAGCGTAAGCAGCCTGAAGCAGGACAAGCAGTGTGCTGCCACAGTCAAGACAGCAAATCAGATCTTAGAATGTGTGTGTGTGAGGAGGGAGTTAAGAAGCAAGTAAAATGAGGTGCTACTCTCCTTGTACAAGGTTTTGGTTTGGCCACACCTGGAGAATTGTGTCTAGTTCTGGGGAATGCAGTATAGAAAGGGTATTAAAGAGTTCAAGTGGTTTCAGCACAGGGCCATCAAGCCTAATTAGTGGCTGAAGAGCTGAAGGCTCCGCGAGACTGAACATACTCAAATTATTTAGCTTAGGAAAGTGAAGTCTGAGAGGGGATATATGGTCAAGGTGTTCCAAATACCAAGGGGGGAGTAGACAGGATGCAGTGTAAACAGATGTTTGAGCTTGTGAATGTGAGCATAACTAGCGGACATGCGCTTAGACACGTTGGGGGGGGGTGCAGAAAAGAGAGGTAATTAAAAAGCATTCCTTCCCACAGAGGGGAGGTTAACATTTGAAACAGCCTACCCAGTGAGGTTATGGAAAGTAGCATTGTTCAAGTCTTCAGTGCCCGACTGGGCAGATTTCTGAGGGAGAATGGAATTGAGGGTTACACAGCATGAGTGGGGATAACATTCTGGCTGACAAGCTTGGATTTGTCTGTTTGTAGTTTTGACCAGGAAAGGCACACTGTGCTGTGCCAGCTTTTTTCCAGGTGAGGTCGGGGGGGGGGGGGGCTTTATATGAACCAGTTTTACTGACCGAGGAATGTAGAGGTTAATGCTGAGGAACTGCTACTCTTCTTTAATAAGTGCCATAGGATTTTTTGTGAACAGTATTTTACTAAAATGCATCTTTTGTGCAACAGACAACGATTCCCTCGTACTGCACTAGTGTCAGTCGTGGGATTACCTCAAGTACCTTGTGTGAGGCTAGAACCCACAATCTGCTGACCTTTCATCCCCAGAGACGAGCGTGCTACCTACTAAGTCAGGCACTTGGGTTAATATCCCAATACTGACACTGTAGTGCAGCATGAGGGGGGTGCTGCACTCCTGAGGTGCTGTCTTTCAGATGAGACGTTAAACCGAGGTCCCATCTGCCTGTTCTGGTGGTAGTTCAGGTGGATGTTAAGGATCCCATGGCACTTCTCGTAAAGAGTAGGGGAATTTCCCTGGTGCCCTGGCCAAATTTCCCTCATTCACTAAAAATACCACCAACAGCTTAATCTGGTTCAAGGTCAGTTGACGTTCATCTGTATCCCCCTCCCCCGGGTCATACCTGAAAATAGGCAGAATCTGCCTAGTGCACTTACCCGGTCAACAAAAACTAAATAAATAAAAATATGTCACTGATACTGCAGTGTGAGTCTATACTCAGACTGGGTATAGTCCCCCGACATGTGGCAGGAGGGGCAGATATGGACCCTAAGTTCCTTCCGTTATCACAATACTATGTCACTAGCTAGGTCAGATGATGAGAGGGCTTTTGCTGTCACAGCTCCTGACTTATGGAATGCACTTCCTAGAGAAATATGCTTAACCTCATACAGGAATACCTATAAAAGGTTAATTAATCAGGCCTTTTCTGGCTATAACATTGACTGTTTGCTTATTTAGTTACATAAAGGATAAAACATGACATGGTGTGCAGTTATAAAGGAATAAAAGATGCCGCAGTTTTTGTTAGGCATTAGGCATAGCTGAATCCTGCGACTACCCAAGCAGTGCAGTGCATCATTCCCTTATGAGCGCACAACCTGGAGTGTGCCATCCCACTTTTTTTTTCTAACTCTATTTATGCGCCTGCACTGGCCTCTTAGACCTCTCTCCAGTGAGTTCTCTCAGTGTGACCTTTTCCCCCCTTGCCTGTGCTCCTTCCTAGTCCGGTCTCCGTTCCCAGGAACACTCCTCCATGTCCACCGACCACATCGCCCCACAGCTCTGAGCCCCCCTGGGTGGGACTTCCCTAACTCCTTCAGCGCTCAATCTAGAAGGGCAGCCGGGGAGTGGAGGAGATATGGAGATTGGCCAGGACAGACCAGGCTGTGAGCATGGGGGCTGACCACTGGACCCACCAATGCCTGTACAGGTGCCAGAGTCCTTTTTCCTTTGTCCTCAGAGGTACGGACATGCAGTGACGTCCAGCACGTGACGGGTGTGCTCCCGCACCCGCCTGCTGGACATCCACCACCACCTCCTCCATACCCTTCAGCGTGGCTCCTGCAAGTTGTGATGCCCCCAGTCTCCACTGGGAGCCGCAGTAGCAGTGGGAGTCACAACCCACCTACCCCCAGGAGAGGAGAGGAGTCCTTCGGATGCTCAGTCCTCTCCTGCCAGCCTCCAACGACCCACGCTCATTCCCAAACCCAGGTCACAGGCATGGCATGAGGTGTGGTGTCCAGCGCCTCAGCGCCACCCAGCAGACCATGTCATCACACTCTAAAAGGAGATTTTATTTTAGTAGTTAAATTGGAAATATAGATTTTTTTTTTACTTTCTGTTTATACCCCCTTCTCCACTGCAATGCCTACCTTCCCTCAGGGACTCCTAAGGCTTCTTGCCCACCAGGTCTCTTGGGAACAGTAAGCCCCTCTCAAGTCCACCCTGCCATCAGCCCTCAGATTACCTCGAGTAGGGTGAGAGGCCCCAAAACCTCCCATCCATCATCCAAGTGTTGGGTGGACTGGTGCGGCTCCTCCCTAGTCTTGGTCTGCGTGATGCCAGGGTCCGTCTTCAGGCATCACTGCAAGTCTTTTTCTTGCTTGCTGGTCCTGCCTCCCTGTGGACATTGGCACATGAGGAGGGACCAAGGAGATGGGGGCATGCAGAGACGTGCCTCCGCCGTGGACCCTCAGTCAAGGTCCACCCGTCCCTGATTCCGCCTCCTTGTCTGCACCTCCACCTTTGGTCACAGAGGTGGTGCTATGGCAGCGAGGAGTGCAGCCCACCCTCCCCAGAGAAGGAGAGCATCCCACCGGGTGCTCGAACCCTCTCCAGCGACCCAGGCTTGCTACCGAACCCAGGTGGCTGGTTTCACAAGCAGAAATCCAACCGCTGTGCTAACGGGCCGGCAAAGTGGAAATATTTAAGTGGGGGAACTCTTCTCCCTAGATTTATAGGTGGTGGAAACTGTCATTTTTTTAGGTGTTGGAACTCTTCTGTAGTAGTCAATGTAGAAAGATGACAGAGGCGATGGAACTGTCATGCAGTTTTTTAAGAAGTGGTGGAACCGAGTTCCTGTGGACTCCTGCCCAATTCAAAACCCATCTAAAAAGAAATACTATCATGTGACATACTTCGATGAATGAGGTTACAGGATTTTCATGACCTATTTTGATTATTTAATACAATAAAATATTTTAAGTATGCAATAGTATGATTGTTATTCTTCTGTTCTGCATATTCACTGTGACAGCAGATATGGCTTGCTAAACAAATATCTCTGTATTTTTATAGCTAAACGAAGTTGCTCAAATTGTATCCGAGATTCTTCACCACCTGGGCAAGATTTACAGCAAAAACGTCAGTCCTGACTGGAATAAGAGGAAGGTGGAGAACTTCCATGCAACTCTGCACCGTGGATGTGAGGAGTTCAGGAAATGTGTAAGTGTCGATGGCCACTCATCCCTGGGCACAAATATCAGGCACTCTGCAAACCATCCTGGGATAAATGACAAGAACCTGGGACATCCTGTCAGATATAGGCTTAGAAGCTGGTCTGCAAGCGCAGTGGCAGGGTTACTTCTCCTGGCAGCAGCCTGTGTTGGACACTGGGGGGGGGGGTGGCCAGAACGAGGAGCTTTGATTGTCCCAGTGGATGTTCTCCTCCTCCAGGGAGGGAGGGAGGGAGGGAAGCAACACCTCCCTCTGCTCCTGCCACTTGTGGGTGCACAGGTTGCATTGGGGCAGCCGTGGTGTGGGGAAGGGGAGAACATCGTTCGATGCATGACCGGGCATGCATATGCACACAGCAGCCTGGGCTTCAGCCCTCGTGCTGATTTCCTCACTGGGGTAGGGAGGGGAAACTACAGGGTAAATTTCATCTACCACAGCAGCGTGATTGACGGAAATGCCATCCACAGCTGGGGGTGCAGCTAGAGAGTGACGGGAGGGGGACACAGGCCAGCAATGTCATGTGTGAACGTGCACATGGAGCTCATGCTGGCTGTGTCCCCGAAGGTGAAACTAAAAAAGTGGAAACAGCCCAGCATGCAGCAGAATGGTGCAGGCATTCTCTGCACCCCTGCCCACAGGTTCTCAGATGGGCCTGACATAGAGACCGTGGCTGACAGTACTCTAGAGAACCCACCACAGGGGAAGTGCCCGTAGTGGACCACCTGGGACTTGGGAAGGGGCAGAGATGGGGGTGGAGAAAACTGGAAAGTAGCCAGTAAATGTAGAGCAGCATTGGAGATGGTGGAGGGTGTATAAAAAGCATTTTCCATCCGTGTGTCATTTGCACCTCTATAGGGTGAGGTCTGTGACTGTTGTTATGGGTCCTTGGGGACATACTACTCATCACCCATGGCTCTGCTGGTTTTATGGATAACACCCATGTGCCATGAATCTTAAATACCGGAACCCCAGGGTCTGGCTGAGAACCAACCATTTAATTAATGAACACCTAATGAGAGAGACAGCCACACATTCTCACATGTCCTATCTTCTTTTGCAGTTAGAAAGTGAGACGTTAGGAAGCAATGATTTATCAAGAAACGATGATCCAGAAGGTGAGGTATCAGGAAACAATGATTCGTCACGAAACAATGATCTGTTGGTGACTAGCAGATTGAAACTGAAACGCTACTTCCGAGAGCTGGAAAACTTTTTAAAAGGAAAGGTATGATGGTGGTTTTTTTTTTTCTCTCTCTTTTACACACTGAAACTACTCACTTCTTGAAAGGCTTTCAGCCAGAAAGGTCCTTTTGTAAGATGTTAAACTAAGAAGGATGGAAAGTGGTACATCCCAAGTCAGTATCCATGGCCATGATACTTGGTCTTCTTGGTACCAGAAACAAGCCTTTTCTCTAAATATAGTAAACTGTAAAATATTCACCAGTCGGTCAGCACAGACACACTGAACAGAAAGATTTTTTTTTTTGTTGTTAGTTGCACTCCTGCTTTCTTGCGTGCTCACTTCTGGATGGCCCCCTCAGGTCAGTCACCCACTATCCCTGAGAGTTTCCGGGCGGAATCAGAGAGATAAGCCGAGCCCCCCTCCCCCCCCAAGCAGGATCCAGTCTATGATGCCAAGCCTGCGAGGTGCCGTCCATCATCCCACCTGGCAAGGTGTTTTTTCTCTCTGGTTTTCTCCCTGGGATGTCAGACATGCATCCCAGTCCCTTCTGGGCTTCCCGACTGCTGTGACACCTGGCCCCCACTAGGTGTCAGGCATACTGTGGGATGCACATCCTTTCCCACCTGTGATGAAACAGCAGTACCTCAAGTCAGCCTGCCAGTGCAGTGGTAGCACTACCACTTGCAACGCCGACCTGGGATTGGAAGTGATTTTAGGAGTTGGAGGGCTGGCTGGTGGAGGAAGATCGAATGCCTCAAGGACTGCTCTCCTCCTCTGGGGGGAGAGTGTGGATGTTGTTGGCATGGTACTGACCCCCCTGTGGAGGCCAGAGGTATGACTGCCAGGGCTGTCTCGGGCTGAGAGGCATGCCAGATATCGGATGTGCACGCCACCTACGTCATTGCATGCTACGCTTCCCCAAGAAGAAAATGGAAAATCTCCAGCCTGCAGGATGGCGCCTCCATCCTCACAGGCCTGCAAACGCCTAGTGAGCTTTCCGATTGCATCCAAGCTAAACTCCTCCCAGGTTAGAGGGTTCTGTCTAGGAGGCTCCACCACTGGGAGTAAATCGTGGGGCACTATGGATCGGTCAGGCAAGTCCCAGAGATGGCGGGGTGACAGGGCTGGTGGAGAGGCAGATTAGGGCAGGATGGGCACAGGGGATAAAGCGCACTTAAAAAAAACAAAAAAAACACAGTACCTCAGGTGCTCAATCCTCCCATTCCTCGGCCGCCCTAACATCTCGCGTTCACTCCTGAACCCGGGTCACCAGCGTAGCGAGCACTATCCCTACCACTGCACTACTGGTCTGGTCCCTCAGGATGAGATTTTTAAAAAAGTTAAGCGGAACAGTCTTCTGTAATTTGAGGTGTGGGTCATATTCTCTTTCATAAGCTGTTCTGGATACCAAGTGAAAACACAGAGCATGTAAATCAGGATGATTTCCCTGTAAAACTCTCCCCTAATTTCACAGTAATTTAACTCCCTCTAAAAGCAGTAATACTAACCTACTATGTCATACCATGATAATAGTAACTTGTCTGCATCATGCAGTAGTAACAGAAACCTACCTAGAGCACAGCAAAAGTGATTATACTAACCTGCCTACCCTACACACTCATACTGACCTGCATGTCTCACTTGCTGACTGCAACTGACACCTTAATCTGGTTCAATTTCAGATGGTTACCATCTGTATCTCCCTGCCCCTGAAAAAGGGACTTCTAGTCTCAGTGGGCCTACCAGGTCAACAAAATTCAATAAATAAAAATACAATTTATTCGTGCTGACCTTGTTTCTGTCAGGAAGCCTTCTCATTTTAAAAGTCTTGCTTATGTTCAGAAAACGTCTTTAAAAACAAAGTTTTTTCTATGGCTGTGTTTTTTTTTTGTTTTTTTTTTAATTAAAATACCGACAATCAGCGCCGGCCCGTCGGTGCAGCGTTTGGATTTCCACTTGTGATGCCGGTGACCCAGGTTTGGGAACGGACCCGGATCGCCGGAGGGCCAACCGGGGGAGAAGGATGGAGTGTCCCATGGACGGCTCTCCTTCTCGGGGTTAGTGCCAGTGCAAGGAGGACCCCTGGCGGAGGCGGTAGTCGCCAAGGTACCTGCGCTGAACGTAAGCCCGCCTCCAGAAAAAAAACAGGTAGGCGGGTGGGTCCACTGTCTAGGTGAAGCCCTCCTTGGGGCTTTGATTTGCCAGTATCGCCATCACTCCCTCGACCAGTTACTAGTTCTGCAGCTCGGATATGGGGGTCCGATGCTGCAGCCCCACCCTCCAGGGGGGTAAGCCAGGGGTAACTGGGGGAGAAACGGCCATAGATGGTGGTGGAAGTCCCAGGGGCCGTGACCAGGGCTGAAGGTTGACAGCAGGGACACACCAAGTAAAGAATGAAAAAAAAAAATACCTACAATCTATAAACTAAGGATGTATATATTATAAAGTACAATCAAGGGCATATTACTTGGGGAATTTTTGTATCTCGGGGTTCTGATGATGTCTCGTGATCCTCTGGAGCTTTGTGTTAGAGGTTTATGTATGTCATCAGAACCCCTCGATACAAAATATTTTCCTGGTACCACACCCTCAACCATACATTATTCTCTATATATTATATAGCAAACCCTTGTAATTCAGTTAGCCCGTACAGTTTTTTTTTTGGTCATAATTTACAAGTGAGACATTAGAATCGTGATGTCAGAGCTGTGAAGTATGGCTCTTTCAGATATATCGCCACTCGTGAGGCCTGGCGGTCAAGTACAGCTCATGAAGATACTTCTGCCATCTCATTCTCATCCATGTCATATCCTATATATATCTGGATAGGTAGATAGCTAGATAGACACACACACATATATATGTTTATGTCATATACATTTATTTGAACATCATTTATGCGCTTTGTGACCCTAAGCAAGTCATTTAACCTCCCTCTACTCCTGGGACACACCTAGAAAGAGCTTTAACTCAGTGTGCCTTTCCCAGCCAAACATTGAAAATTTTTTTGAATTTTTTAGCCGAGAAAGGCCCCATCTATCTATTGTAACTGTCATCACAGCAGAATATGAAACCTGAGAACATCTTTCACTATGCTGAGGATATAAAAATTGAACAGTACAGTACTGAAACCAACTGCTAAAAATAAAAGAAAACCAGTTATATCTTCAAACAGCAGATTTAAAAGCTGAAACTAATAAAATATATATTGAATATGCAATGGCCTGACTCAAAATAGACAGTTTATCGTCACTTGTGAGGGGGCAGGGCTTTTATAAATCGCTTTTGGCTCCACCACTCGTGAGTTATGGTTCTGCTCCCTCACATTTGAAGATAAATTGCATATTTTGAGTCAGACAGCGACATATCCCATATACCCACATTATTTTATATATATATATATATATATATATATATATATATATATATTTTAAATATATATTTGTAGCAATAATACCCAACAGGGTGAGTGGTATTAGGCAATACCTGACCGCCGAGGCCTAATGAGGCCTGTGCCAGATGCGGAGGGCCTTACAGCCCATGGAAGGTCTAGTATTGTCCAATACTGCCCACCCTGGAGGGTAATGCTGCGCTTAGAAAATGGGCTATAGGTAAACATTTTTTGTAATGTTTAAGAAATAAAAATAATATTGCCAAAAAAAAAAAGACTCAAAATTAAAGTTGCTTTGTTAGTAAAGTAGTTCCTCTACTTGTATATTTACCAGTAGAGGGCAGTACAGGATTTCACACTTGTTCCCCAGCTCACTTGCATTCCATTTTTTTTTGTTTCCTTTGTGAGACTGTGTTCTAAACCCCTTGTCACGCTCACTTGTATTTCATCTTTTGCTTCGGGACACTGGTGGCTGAGAGTAGCAGCATGATCAGGGAAACAGACTATAGAAGTTAGAGGCATGAGTCGTACAACATAATAAAATTCAGTATGGAGGGTGTCCTTGTGTTTTGTGTTCAGTCTCCTCAAGCGAGCCAAGGTAGCGAGCACGTGTACTGAGGTAACTCTTGCTAAGCGAGAGACAAAAGCATGGCAACAATTTTAAACTTAAAATTCTGTGGGCACGAGGATATGAGTGGTTGAAGTGGCACTTGGGCTGGTACTTTTTCCAGGGCATCTGTTGTAAGTTAGTGTATCCCTCCTGGCATGGGAAGTAGCCAGTCAGGGCCCATGAAATAAAAAAGCCCAAACATGTATATATAGACACACACACACACACCGGTGATGAATAAATTGAGTAAATAAATCATGTTATTTTGGTATAAATACTTATTTTCACTTAGAAGACCAGTTATATAACTTAGAACATGTTATTTCCACTTAGAATCTGGAAATGGAACACATGGCACAATGGGCCAGATAAGAGAACTTACAATGGAAAGAAAGGTAGTTTTAAGCTAAAACAAGGTCAAACACCCGTAAAAACACTACAAATGGTGTGGTATATATCAAACACATAATGGATTGCAGTAGAACACATTTATCTCCACACAGGAATAGTAAGACCTTTATAACCAACTCGTGGCTTCGCCACTCGTGAGTTGTAGGTCTTACCACTCACTAGTGGAGATAAACGTGTTATTCCCCGCAGGCCATTATATATTCAATATATATACACACACACACTATGACAGAGAGTTTTAAAAAAAAAATTGCAGACGGGATATGCCATGGGTTGACTAAATAAATCACATTTATTTTTAGCTGTAGAGGTTTTTGACTTCTATGACACGAGTGAGGTCTGTAGAGGTCAAACCCTGCAGATAAACATAAATGTGATATTTTTAGCCAGCCCATGGCATGTGTCATTTATACACTGGCAGTGCCTCTCTGGCAAGATTAGTTCTTTCCAGGAAGATGTTACGCTTCAAGTCGGGGTTTCACTGCTCTGTTTTTAACTGCAGCTGATGCCATTGTGATGTCATCAGGCATTGTTCAAGATTTATTTCTTTATTTGAATTTGGTAACCAGGTAGGCCCACTGAGACCGTGTAGTCCCTTTTTCAGGGGTGACCCAGGGGAAGGTACAAAGGATTAAGGAAAACTTTATGAGTCATACAGCATAATAAAATACAAGTGCAAGGTAACACTACTAACACAATACACTTAATGAAAGACAATTTTCAGTTAGAAATACAGAAGAGAGAAAAAATTCCATGTACAACATAGGTTAGCGAGATTCAGTTTTCACAGAGGAATGCCAGGTATACAATAACAGTGGGGCTCAGGTGACCTACACATTCTTGTAGGCCAGGTATGGTTGAGGTTTATTGTCGTGAGGACTTAAAGAGGACTGAGATTACAAGGATTAAGCAAGGCAAGACCAAGTACCCAAGTCATATAAGTGGGTGTGGAGTGCGTGTTTGAAGCTGGGGAGGGTATGGCAGTTGCGGACAGCCGGAGAGAGGGAGGTCCACATCCAAGGGGCTGCATAGGGGAAGGATCTTTTGCTTGACGTAAGGTGAGTTGAGGGGACAGATAACAGTGGGAGGGAGGAAAAATGGAGAGTTCGGCTTGCAGGTTTTCATACAACAACGTTAGACAGGCTTGGAGGGGTGAAGATGTGGATGAGCTTGTAAAGCAGGCAGAGGGAGGAGTACTGGAACTTAAGTTCAAGTTGACGCCAGCCCAGAGATGCCAGCACAGTGCAGTGATGCTGACGGGACGCAGCTCCTGCTGCAAAGCTTCCTATCCTATAGTTGCGTGAGTTGGCTCATAGCAGTGGGTTTGAAGTGATAGGAGTGGGAGGGTAGCAGAGTAGGGGGAAAGAGAGAGGCAAATGCGATTTTTCAGGCATGAGGCCTTAGATAGTAGTGGGCGGAGCCGGTAGAGCAGACAGAGTTTTTGGTTTAGAGTTGTGATGGTTTTGTTGACATGTGCCTCAAAGGATAAACAGGGATCACGCAGGATAACTAGGTATTTGAAAGAGTATACTGTACCTGTTCTAAGGATTCTCTGTTAAGAGTGGTAATAGCGAGTTGGGGATAAGTTCAGCTTTGAGAGGGGTGGAAGAGCATAGTTTTAGTTTTTTTTGCATTCAAGAGCAGGTTGTTTGCTAGGAACCATGCTTCCAGTTCATGGAAGTTGGAATCTAATTGTTGGCTAAGCCATGAGAGGTCTGCAGAGGACCTGTAAAGGATGGCATCATCTGTGTAAAGCTGGACTGATGCCCCTCCGCAGAAACCAGGCAGCTCATTAAAGAAAAGAAATAAAAGTAGTGGCCCCAGGATAGAACACTGGAGAACTCCAAGGGAGATGGGTCTGAAGGGAGATTGGCAGTTGGCCCATCTGATACTTTGGGAGCAGTCTGCCAGGTAGTTCTGAATCAAAGATAGGGAGTGTTGACCCATTCCCAAAGAGTTTAGCTTCAGAAGGAGCTGTTCATGATTCACAGAAATGGCCCCAGTTACAAGGCCAAGATCAAAGTCCCGCTGAATGTTCAAGGTGACCTTGATGAGAGCAGAGAGAGTGCTGTGATTTATTCAGAACCCGTGTTGCAGGGGGATAGAAGTTGTTGCTATTCTAGATAGTCGATTATAAAATATTCATTCGGGTAAAGTAGATCCCCCTTTGTGAATGGGGAAGACTATGGCTGGCTTCCATTTTTTGGGGACTGTTCCCTCAATGAAGGATCTGATGATCAGATCTCTGACCGGATAGGCCAGTACTCCTCATTTTAGAAACCGGGACTCAAGTGAGTCGTGACCGGGTGAGCCACGTTCTTTGAGGTTACTCAGTAACTTCCAAACCTCTTTGTAGGTATTATGTCCCAGTGGTGGACCCTGGAGGGGGAGTAACAGGCGGGGGTTGGTAGCATTGGGTCAGACCAAATTGGGATGTGTATGTACTGAGGTCAGTGAAGAAGTTATTAAGGCCATCGGCTATTGATGGGGGGGTTGGAGAATATTTTGTCTTTGGCTGCTAGCGAGTCAGGAAGGGAGTAGGTTCTCCCCTTAAGAGGAAAATTTATTTCAGCCCAGAAGTCTTTGGGATTGCAGAGTTTATCAGTTTGTACTGTATGATAAAATTGTCTCTTGGCATTAGTTATTAGAGACTTGCAGGAGTTTCTAAGGCACCTGTAGGAGTGCCAGTCAGAGGGAAGGCCCGATTTCTTGAATGTTTTCTAGGCAACGTTACATTCAGACATGCGTTTCCTGATGTCCTTTGACAGCCAAGGAGCGGGCTTGCCTTTGGACCTGCATCAGGTGATAGGGGCATGATGGTTTATGATGGAAGTGAGAGTGTCTATTAGTCCAGGGCAAGATCAACAGTGGGAAAGGTGCGGATTGGGTCCCAATTAACATTATGCAGAGAGCTGAGAAAGGAGGATCGGGCAAGGGTAGTTAGGTTTCTGGATTCAATAATTTTAGGAGGGGGGGTTAGGGGTTTTGTTTCGCCAGTCTCCATAAACTGGGGAGTGATCACTTATACCCCATTGGTTAAGAGTTCCTTTGTGACCAGCCTGAAGTGGAAATAAATGCTGATTACCCACCTAAGAATGAAAGAAATTATTTCTGCTGCAGGTTTGTCACACATGAACATAAATGCATTTATTTGCAAAATCATTCTCACAGTCATTGTATAAATGCATTTATTTTCATGGGAAGGGGGAACCAGAGTGAAAATAAATAATTTATTTCTAGTCCCAGCTCCATAATGTTCAAGTATATTTTCCTTTATACCCAACATTCTGTGCAGTCCTACAGGTAAAACAATGGCACAAAACAGTCAAACTTACAGTACCAGCCCTTTGCCAAGTATAAATGGGACATGCCATGGGCTGCTTGAAAATAAATGATTTATTTTGAATTGGTTGGGTCTGACCTCTGTAGACTTCACGCACTGCTTTGCCACTCATGAGGTCAACAGAGGTAATAACCAACTGTTCAAAATAAATCCTTTATTTTCATGCAGCCCATGGCATATCCCATAGATACATAGCTAGATACACACAACAGCTGCCTGCTGTTCGTTTTATAGAATACATTTGGATGGTTATAGTTAGTTTTGATCACAATTGCACATAGAGGGTAAGGGTATGCATGGAATAAACAACTGCTAACCACTGCTGGGGGGGTCCTATCCATGTAAGTTATATTAGCAGTGCCACCCTAAGAATGCTTTGAGGAGACACTGTTACAGGAGTAAGATGCACACTGGTCTCCTTATAAATGGATACGGGGAGGGGGAGAAGAATAACATTGTAAACAGGCTATTTGATGACTACAATAGCATGGCAGGAAGAAGAAGAAACTGGTACAACTATTTACTTCTGCTAGTCTGGATTTAATGCAGTCTTTTGTTCTCTTGTAGAAATACAGTCCATGTGCTTGGGAGCTTGTCCGGATGCAAACCCGCAGTGTGCTCATACATATACAAAGACTTGTTGGAGAGGTGAACACTGGACTTCGGAAGGACTGAAAGATATCATTCCTATGGACAATTTGCAGATCTGCTGCATTTCTTTAATACCAAGTGTATATATTTTTTTAATACTTTTGTTTATGACACTTGATCTGTTACGTTGTTGTAGCAGCAGTGCACACATCAATATTTCAGTATTATTTTTCACTATTTATAAGGACAAAGAGCTGCTGCTGAAGAAAGCCTCGGGCTTCTGCTATCAATTTGTGTTGATACTGATGTACAGTATAGCATTTGCTACTACTGTGATACACGTCATTCCTGTGGAGCAAAAAATGTTATTTATTGAACGATGCTTAAGATAAATGTATTTATTGGAGCAGTTTTGTTGCCCTGTGGTTTTAAAAATGTTACATTAACTTATTTATATATTTTTATAAAGATCCTGTCCATCTTGTATGTTGCATATTTTGAGTCGGACCATTGCGCGTGTGCGTATATATGTATCTAGATATACATATACACATTTTCCAATGTGTTGTGTATTTTATTTAATACATATGGATAGTTATGGATAGTTTTGATCACAATTGCGTAGGGGTATAGGAATAACAGCTGCTATGGGGGAAATGAATATGATTTGCTACTTTTGTTACACGTGACATTCCTGTGAACCAGCCAACAAGTGTTATTTATTGAACTGTGCTTAAGATACTGTATATGTGTTTACTGGAGTCGTTTTGTTACCCAGTGATTTTAAGATGTTATACTAACTTATTTATATGTGTTTTTAAAGAGCCTGCCAGTCTCATATGTTATACTGTGATACTGCAACAAATGGAGTGCACTATTTATTAAATATGTATTTTTATATTTAAAAAAAAGTGTTTGTTTCTGTATGTGTTTCTGAACTGTAGCATCTGGGCTGGGTTTTTGTTCTGGTTGATTTTGTAGAAAATGATGTGATCTTCATGGTCAAAAATGATGTCATGGAAATCAAAGTCACAAACCCATGTTGTGTTAACCAAGCTAGCTCAATTTTCACATTTGTTCTTCAAAATAAGTTATTTTTTATGCCTCCTGTCTATCACTGCCTCATCTGCCAGGTACAATCCTGCCCCATACCCAACCGTCTCCAGTACTTAACCCTTTTCAACTCCTGACTTACTCCCATGCCCCCGAGGGGGGTCTCGACCAGTAGGCCGCTCCACATGAGAGACTGGTCCTCCCATCAAGGACTTCCAGGGTAGGTCTGCCAGTTTGGCCAGAGTGTACCACATGATCCTGCCTCAGGTCCAGGTTTTTTCCATCTGCTGCTGACAGCCAAATGACGGTGCACAGTGGAGTTCAAATGCATACAGAGGTGACTGCTCAGGTCCTGAGCAATGTCCTCGGCCATACCTCTCTTGCATTACCACCTGTGGCAGTATTGCAGCAGAGGCTGTGACTCTCCCTCCCCAGAAGAGGGGGTCCTCTGAAACAACTTAATCCTCCTCCCCTGTCGGCCACCAGTGAATGGGGGCTCATTCCCAAGCCCTGGTTGCCCTACTGCTGCACTGACAAACTGGCCCTATTACGTCTGTAGTTTTATACAAGCACATCAAAGATTTCGAGGTTTTCAAAATCATGTTTTTGGGGGTAGACCCAGAGACAGAACATCTGGGAGACTGGCTTTGTGTGCAAGCACAGGCTGACTGCACACCAAGACCAGTATGCCTGACCTCAGTAGTGGGGAAGATCATGGAAACTCTACTGAAGGAAAGATTAGTGGAACGCCTGGTTGCCAACAGACTAAAGGACCCAAGGCATCATGGTTTTACTGAGGGGGGGAGTTATGCCAGACTAACCTCATTTAATTTTTTAACTGGGTGACAAGGGAGGTGGATTGGGGGGTAGTGGACGTGGCCTATCTGGACTTCAGCAAGACCTCTGACACTGCTGCATAGAAGGCTGTTAAACACGCTGGGGAATATGGGAATGGGTAGGATGGTAGTGTGATGGGTGGGGAATTGGTTGGATGGCAGGACACAGGATGGTAGTAAATGGCTATCACTCCGAAGGGGGAAGGGTGACAAGTGGGGTGCCACAGGGATCAGTGCTGGGTCCAGTCCTCTTCAACATCTTCATCAGTGACATCGTGGAAGACCTAGAAGGGAGACTTTCCCTATTTGCTAATGACACAATCCTCTGTAAAAGAGTGAACATGCCAAAGGGTGTGGATAGAATGAGAAGAGACCTGCAGAAGCTTGAGGAATGGTCAAGGGTGTGGCAGTTAAGATTTAACACAAAGAAGTGCAAAATAATTCACATGGGGCACAAAAACCCTGGAACAACATATCAGCTGGGGGGAGAGACACAGAATGCACCAAGCAGGAAAGGGACCTTGGGGTTATCATCTCTGATGACCTCAAGGTGGGGAGTCAGTGTGACAAGGTGGCAGGTAAAGCAAATAGGATGCTGGGATGCATAAGCAGGGGGCATCATCAGCAGGAAAACAGAGCTTATAATTCCACTATACAAGACATTAGTGGGGCCACACCTGGAGTACAGTGTCCAGTTCTGGAGGCCTTACCTACGTAAGGATCATAGGGTGGAGAAGGTTCAGAGGGCAACCAAGATGGTACATGGATTGCATCACAAGTCCTATAAGAACAGGCTGAAGGGCTTGAATATGTACTCCCTAGAGGAGAGGAAGGAGAGGGGGAATATGATAGAGACATATCAGTACCTCGCGGGGAGGAACAAGGTGCAGGAGAACACTATTTTTCAGTGAAAAAGATGTTCCAGGACTAGGGGACATGGGATGCAATTGGAAGGAGGGAGGGAGGTTCGGAGGAAACGTGAGGAAGTATTTCTTCACGGAAAGGGTGGTGGACAAATGGAATGCCCTGCTGGAGGAGGAGGAGGTGGGGGCTGAAACTGCAATGGATGTGGCCACCCATTACAGTCAACCCACCAAAATAATGTGCAACATAGAGGGACTTACCTGCCTCAGATTGCCAGGGTAGGAGCCCGAAGGGCTGACACCAGTGTACCTATAAAATAAAAGATAGGAAAGGGGTCATAAAAGATCTGCAGCTCTTAAGGGGTCCAATAGGGCAGAAGGGACAAGATAAACAAGAAATGATACTTATCTGATGAAGGTAGAAGCCCTCATCCAGTCAGACCTGCAAAATTAAAAGAGAAAACAGGTTAGTTAGAAGAAAAACAGTTAAAAAACAGAAACAGAGGAAAGAGAGTGAGGTTTGGGCTGGGGGGGGGGCTCAGCTAAGATCCTTTGCCCAATGGTAGTCAAGTGGCCAGTAACATTTAGTAGCCCAAGTAGGCTAGTGGGGGCTAGTATCCCTTTTGGATAAATAAAGTAGGCGTTTGTGGTCTGTGGGGTTTGGAAATGCCCTGGGAGGGGCCACTATGTAAAAGTTAGCCCTGGTGGGCTACTACCCAGGTGCTGAGGCTAGCGTTTTGTTTAAACAAATTAATCCTTTCCTGGGATCTAATGGGGGGCTTCCTGAGCCCTTGTATGCTGTGGGCTTTGCTTGAGTGGTGGCAAAAGAGAGCAAGTTGGGCTGCTGTGCAGCCGGTTGACAGCACCGCTTATGAGAGTGCCTGCGGGAGACTGTAAACCCTAGTCCCAATGGAGCCTCAGGCTGCGCCTGCTCCACACGGGTGGGAGACGGGAGCAAAGAGAGTCAGCAGGAGGTGAAGTAGGCAGGTAAAGAAAAGCGCCTCCTCCCACCTTCCTGAATCGCCACTCCGGCAGCAGGATCTTCAATTATTTGTGCCCTACGTGGCTCGGAGGGAGAAAAGAGCAGCCAGAAGCAGCAAGGAAGCTGCTATTTTGTAAAGCCGTTCTGCGGTGTAAGTGAGAGCCGGGCCGGGGGATTTCTGGAGAGTGCCGCAGGAGCCGTCAGAAGTAAAGTCACACTGCGACGACTTGTAAAGCCTGGTGGGGTTGAGAGAGCGAAGAGGCAGAGCGGTGGGTGCCACAAATGGAAAGCTGCACTGCGGCTTAAATGAATGGCCAAGGGGCCAATGCTAAAATATTATATAAACACCTGCAAGGGACACAGGCAGGAGAAAGTGCTCCCTGAGGGGAGAAATAAATAAAGAGCCACACAGCAGCTGTGTATGAACCCCGAGGGGCTGTGACTGTGAACTGGGGGGGGCAGAAACGGAAAGCAATTGAGCTACAAGAGCCCATATTCAAGTAGCAGCAGCAGACAGCAGCAGGTGCCCAGAGGGGCTAAACATAGATAAAGTATATGTTTTAAAAACAAGTGGCTACCTGGAAGGGAGGCAGACAGTCCTGGGGGAAATATCAGGCAGGCCATATTGCTGCTTGAATCTGGCAGGCTGGCATGGACATCATTAGGACATCTTGACGTCAACATAAGGAAGCAGGATTAGCCAGATAGTAAAGTAAAGGGGAAGGGGCTAGCTAGCTAGCTATGGCAGCTCCCGACAGGAAATCAATTAAATTGAAAAACTGTCCATTTATTTTTTCAGTCAACTGCCGAGACATTTCAGAGAGTTTATTTTATAGTTTAAAGTGTGTAGGGAGGGTTCACCTGTTGATGGAGGACCAAAGAGGAACAGAGGTACAACTGAGTGGAACCAGGACCTGGGAGGACCAACCAAGGGTGCAGCAGATTCATCACGGGACTTCAGAAGATGACGCCTCACCAATCTCTGGCCTGGTCAGCATATCAAAGAGCTTCATTTTTATGGAATTCATCTTTTGGGTTGAGGTATCACAAACTGTGACTAGTAAAAGAGATTGAAATGTTTCCAGGACATTTTACTGTTTTTCTGGGGTTTGGGTTTGAAATGTGTATTGCAAACAAGTTAGATTTTTTTGTCAGGGGAAAGAAAATACTGATACTTGTTTTGTGCAAATGTTATGTTACTTTTTAAGCTGCGCAGCCATTTTTCCAGTCACTGATAGAGCCATTGCTGAAGTTAAAAAAAAAAAAAGTAACAGTAATTCTCAGTTTGCTAAATAAACTTGGCTCAAATTTGAAAGAGATTTCTGCCTTTCTGGTAATTCCTGTGGCACTGTTATTTACAGTTAGAATTTTATAATCCCAATTAATATATGCCAGCCTTGCAGCTTACCTTCCTTGTAGTTAGCTGGACTCCATCACCCAGGCAGGTGAAAGCAGGGTACGGGCAGGTGTTATAACTGGCACTGCAACGTGGGACAGACCACTAAAGTAAAAAAAAAAAAAAAGAGTGCTAAAAGGAAACGGCAGAAATCTCATTTGTGAAAATACTTCCGACGTTGTTCTAACGTGTTTAGAACTCAATGGCTCAGGGTTCATCAGACATGTATGAGCCGAGTGAGGGTTTTAGGCAGTTAGAGGGGAAACACAGCTGGAGTTCAGTGGCATGGTGTACTGTGGATCAGGTGGGCTTCAACGATTCTTTTGAGCCATGGAGGAACATGTTGGGGTTGAATGCCAGTAAAGGTCCCCAGAAGATGCAGGCTACATCAGCTGAAAGAGGCCGTAGATGGGCAAAACCCATTTTACCTAGTTTTGCTGGTGACCCCAAGGAGAACCCTAGAGAGTTCTTGAGAGGGTTTGAGCGAATTCTCAGGCAAGCTAAAATACCCGAAGCAACCTGGCTACTGCACTGGGAGGGTGCCTTACAACGACATGCCAGCAAGTGGTAGCGGTATAAGAGCCCTCAGATTTGGATTTGGAGGCAGTACAGACTGCACTTCTCAGAATATTTCAACAGAATCCATAACAGGCAGCATCTCAGAAAGGAGCTGGGGGTGTGGCCTAGCAGCAGAGTGTGATGGCAGCTTGAATTTGGAGCTCTGCGACCATCCCTTGCAATCCCCTCTAACTTTAACTCAATTTCCCCAATTTTCCATTCTAGCTGATATACTATGCAGAACAGATGACGCTCTCTCAAAAATCGGGGAAAAAACAATCTAAAATAGCGTTTAAAACAGTTCAACGTGACTCATCAGCTCAAGGCCTGCTTAAACCTGAACGCTCTCCGGGGAGCTCGCGGGCAGACCAGCTGAATAGGAATCCCCAACCAGCAGAAGGTGCCTCCGGGAAAGAATACTCTGCATCACCTTCCCATCAGGCAATGGCTGAGGGCTACCAGCAACTTGAGGGGCTAATAAAAGACCTAAAATACGATTTAGGTACCAGAATGGAAGCCGGTTTTGACAATGTAACGGCCCAAATCCAGCACTTACAACAGGCCGTAAATGCCACCTCGGAGCAGGTTGAATCACACGAACGACAGCTAGTAGAAGTGGAACAGCGTATTAGTGATCAAGACAATAGGTCCTCCACTCAAGCGACCAAACTAGCTAAAGCTCTCAAGGAGATGGAATATTTGAAAAGCTCGATTGATGAGCACGGGAACCGGGAGCACTGATGTAACATTCGTATCATAGGCCTCCCGGAGGACGCATAGGGGAAAAACTGCATCCAATTTTTACAGAGCTGGCTCAAGGACACATTACATTTACCTCAGGATTCCTCATTAGAGATTCAGAGGGCCCACAGAGATCCAGGGTAGAAACTGTCTCCAGACCAGAAGCCTCGACATATAATTGTTAAGTTCCTGCGCTATCAGGACAGGGTGCAGGTTCTGGAGGCGGCAAGGAAGGCTGGCATTATCTTGGTGCAGCAAAGAAGAATCAGCTTCTACCTGGACTACTCCCGCCTCTTTCAGCAACAACAGCAGGCATTTGCAGAGGTTCACCGAGTCCTACACTCCATAAACTGCCCCTTTTCACTGTTGTATGTGTGTCGGATGATTGTTCGTCCCTTGGGAGGTACCTTGAAATCTTTCACTGACCCAGCGGCAGCCATGGAGTATGCCAGGGAATTGGAGAAGCAAAAGGTTGCTTGAACGTTGCGCTAGACCTCGGCCTGAAGGTACTGTTTCTTCGTTTGCGGGAGGTGGGGTGGTGGGGGAGCGACTCTCTGGTCCATAACTCCATCTGAGGCCTATAATGGCTGGATTCAGGGGTTCCCCCTTCCCCTCCCTCTCGGTATATCCAGTGAGGGCATTGACGCAGCGGTTTTAGAAGATGGTACAGTAAATGACCCTGGATCCTACAACAAGGACTTTGTCACATTTTCAGATAACCTTGTTTGTGTTTGAGTTTTCTTTTACACTTTAACCACATATTTCCTATGGGGGCGGTTATATTAATAGATCCTAATCTTGATCCAAGTATGAATATAGGTTCAACATAAATCCCCATGGTACAATTTAAGGGGAATGGAGAATCTAATGGATGGCTGGGGGGGAGGTAACTTGGCTGGGTTTGGTAATTTTTTTGTTTTTTGTTTTTGCTCCCTGATGGAAGGGCTTTGAGGAGAGGATCGTTTTTAATTTATAAACACTGTAAAATGCTGTATCATCCATAGTTTTGGGATAACCTGCTCCTATCCCGGATACAGTAGGGGGTGGGAAATCTCAAAGATCCTCCTCAGTATATAAATACATTCCTTTTTTCCCTTCTAGGTAGCAGCCCAGGGCTGAGGTGGTGTGGTAACCTCCCAGACCGGAGATCCCCCAGCTGATTAGTTCTTTTCTCTTATATACATATGAGAGGGTTCACTAGGTTTTGACTTTAGAAATCCCTTAGATAATTAAGGGCTGCAAGGGATGGATGCTCAATCCACGAAAAGTAGAAGGTAGTTACATTAGTTTTGGGTTTGACGTTTGGGTTTGAAGGGAGTTTTGTGGTATTAATCTTATTTAGAAGGTTTGATGGGAGGGTAGGGGGATGGGGTACTTTGTTGGAAATGTAACCTTACAGTTCTGGTTGTGTTTTTCAGGAGGGAAAGGGGTAAATAGTTTAGTTCGTTTTTCTGAAAATGTTAAAAGTTCTTTCGGCAGAGGAAGGAGTGATGTAATGCTACTACGGAGAGGGATGGGCCTTGCCAAGGTAACTAAGAATTCACATTAGGGGATACTTGGCCCACTTGGATATGGACTCGAGCTGCATCCCGGTGGACTCTGAGATGAGCCGCAGCAGACCCATAAAGGACGATGGGTTTTCGTCCATCGACTGGCCCCCGGAGGACTCCAGGTCAGTGAGCCTGGAGAACAGGGAGGAGTCATCGTCGGACTCCGAGGAGTCTGCTAAGAGCTGCCTGGGGCCTGAGCCACCCTTCACCTGCTGAGGACAGTCGGGAGTGAGGGTGACCGACAACCTGTGGGGCAGGCCCTGACCCAACCAAGAGTCCTTTGTCGGTGCCCCCCGATTTCGGTTGTGGAGGCGGAGGTTCCACCACAATCGGTGGGGCAGCTGGTTTCGGATGAACAACTAGCCCAGGCTTGGGCACCTTGACTACGGCAAGGGGTTATTTCAGCCGTTTGGGTGACAGCCACTTGATGGCCGGGGAAGATGACGGCATCGGCTTGTTCCCGGAAAGAAGTAACTGCTGCCACATCAGGTCCTCATAAGCGTCGACACAGTTTGCGTAAGCCTCTCCCTCCTCCTCAAGGAAGGCGAGGACAATGACAGTGCCGCTTGCCAGTGCTAAGACCCGAGGACTTGCCGATGTCGGCCTGGATCGGCTGGACCAAGACTTATGTCAGAGGCTCGAGACCGGTGATCCCGGTGTTTCCGAGGACGGGTCTGGGAAGGGGCAGGGGACACCCGCTTTCCTCGCCGCGAAGCCTTGACCGACCTGGCACAGGAGGCACAGGCAGTTCTGGTCTCCACCGGGGAACCGGTGAAGAAGGTTGTCGGCTTCTCCAGTCAACAACCCGTCCGGACGGTCGAGAAAAATCTCGACTGCGTCGACGGGTGTCTCGGACGGCTGACCTGACAGGGACACCATGAAGCCAGCGGCCTTAGCCGCAACCTCGACCGAAGTCGAGTGTCGACTGTCCGGTGAAGGGGGACCTCTCCGGCTCCCACGAATGCCAACGGTGGAACTTACCTTTCAAGTCCTTCTTTTTGGACTGAGAAGAATGCCCCGATGGCCCCTCTCCCTTCATGGAAAGGGATTGGCAAAACTCCTTAATAGAAGCTGAGTAGGAAGAACCCAAAGAGAGCGGGATAAATGCCATGACCGAGGAAGAGGATGATGCGGCCTGTGCCACCTCCTCCTCGAGGGCAATCATCTGCTCGAGTTGCTCAGCCGAGCCAGCAGCCGCGGTCACCACCCAACGAGCCTCCTTCAACTTCACTGGCGGGTAGCGCTTCTCGGGGCGCTCAAGCTGTAACCGGGCAGCGCGGTCTTCCAGGACATTGGCCGAAAATTAACGGCATAACTTGCAGGCCTGCAGGTCATGGTCTAGGCTGAGGCAGTAGACACACGTGGAGTGCGGATCCGTCCTGGACATTTTCTGCCCACATGGGCACTGCCGAAATCCGGGAGTCGATTTGTCCATCGCAACCACGAGGGAGTAATTTGACCAAAGTCTTGAAAATTTGAGAATAAGTTTCGGGCGAACCGAAGAATTAGGATCCAGTCTACACGCAGAGCGTTAAGGAGGGAACCTGAGCTTCCAAGCGGTAAGGAAGATCTGGCGTCATGGGGCGAAGCCGAGAGTTTTACCACCTGGGTGGGTGGGAGGAGCCAGCTTGAAGACCTTCTGGCAAGATTTAAAGCGGCCAGGAACCTGCCAGACAGTGTGGATGAACAACATATCCATGTCCCTAGAACTGATATTTTACCAGATGGATTGACGGGAGGGGAATGGATATCTATTTTAAGTAACAGCCTAAAATGTTCAGCCAATAACAGGGCCAAAGATATCCAATTTAATGTGCTTCATAGAACACATCATACTCCCTGGCTGGCACATGTGATTAATCAAAACGACTCCCCTCTATGTCCTAAGTGTCAGATTCATAATGGTACATTTTACCATAAGATTTGGCAGTGTAACAGAGTTCAAAATCTCTGGTTGGGAGTGCAGGAGACACCTTCTAGACTAGTTAATATTCCTGATAGGTTAGATCCTGCGGAAATCCTACTTGGTTTGCCCCGGGAGTGCCAGATGGGAAGAGTAATTATACTAAATCTGATTTGACCTTATGGAGATTAGGGAATGTGATGGGCCTGAAAGTATTAGCCTTGCACTGGAGGCTTCACTCCATTCCAACCATATCAGGATGGATTAATGCCCTCTTAGATTGTATGAAATATGAAATAATCCAGTATACAGTTAGAGGGCAGTTGACTACTTTTTTGGAATTGTGGTCCCCAGTGGAGAAGACTTTAGCACAAACATGGTTTCCGGCCTTCTGAAGCGCTTTTATAAAATTTAGGGGGGAGAAGTAAATAAATGTCTGCTTGTCTTTGTTCAAGCTGGGATAAAATGTTCTTTAGCAACTGGATTAATGTCTGACTTGTAGCTCAGAAACCTATAAATGCCATATATCACTATTTATTTATTTAAATTTTGGTAACCGGGTAGGCCCGCTGAGACCAGTAATAGTCCCTTTTTCTGGGGCGACCCGGGGTTAATTACACAATAATACAACAGGATATAACTTATACATAAAATTCAACAACATACAGTTAAATTATAGTTCATGAAAGGAGACAGTCGTTTAGTCAGACAGAGTATATAAAGGGGACTATTATCAGTTCTTTGTCATACACATTAGGTGAGGTCAACAATCATAATTAGAGATCATGCAAGCAACAGGAATCTAGTGTGAAGTTCAGCGATTACAAGTGCATTGGTTTAATTCCAGCAAGTGCGGTTGAAGTCCCTTTTTGAAGCCCCCGAGTGTTTCACATTCCTGGAGTTTGGGTGGAAGCGTGTTCCATAAGGGAGGAATGAGGAACGAGAAGGCCCCGGACCCTTGGGAGGACTGTGTCCGGGGAACCTTGAGAAGCTGTCTGTTTGATGACCTTAGAGTCCTGCTATTTATTTTAGGTTGAAGTAACTCTGCCAGGCTAGGTGGAGCAGTGGTCAATCTGAGTTTATAGGCTAGGCATAGAGATGAATAGTGTAGTCTACCTTCCAGGGTGGGCCATTTTAGGGCTTGCAGGATCTGACAATGGTGTTCTCTTTGGGGTGCCCTACAACAAATTTGCCGATCCTGTTGTACAGTGTCTTAAGTTTATTCATCTCAGTGCTTTTAACAGAGAGAAGCACAGGGACCTTACAGTAGTTTGGGTAGCAAGGTACCATGGGCAATCTTGGCTCGTGACCCCAGGGTAAGGTAGGGGCTGAGTCGGTACAGGAGACCTATCCTTTGGTTCAGTGTTTTGGATAGATGATCTATGTGGGCCTTGAAGTTGAGTTCCCAGTCAATGGTGAGACCTAGGTATGTTAGCGAATCCACTACCACCACCTTTTCCCCAGACGATAGGGAGAGTTTTAGTGTGTCTGATCTGTTGGGTGCAATATTTTTGGGCCCGAACAGCATCCCTTTGGTTTTTTTGCAGTTCAATAGAAGTTTATTTGTGGACAGCCAAACTTCCAGGGATTTTAGGTCTTTGGATAGCATGCTGCTGAGTTCGTCCGGATCCTCCTTTGATCTATAGATAATGTCATCTGCATAGAGGATGATTTCAGGGCCTTTGCAGAAAGTTGGCAGATTATTAATAAATAGGGAGAATAGCAGTGGTCCTAGGATAGATCCCTGAGGGACACCATCTCTTATATCAATCTTGTCAGATATGGTACCCTGCCATTTACATAGAAACATAGAAGTTGACGGCAGATAAGGACCGCAAGGCCCATCCAGTCTGCCCATTTCTTTTTCTACCTTATAAATGTGCTAATGGGCCTTTGCTATGTCAGTGACCTATCTATTCATAGTCATTTGTATTGCTCCTTTATGCCTATCCCATGCCTGTTTGAAGCCCTGCACTGTATTCATAGCCACTACTTCTTGTGGTAAGCCATTCCATGCATCTACCACCCTTTCTGTGAAAAGAATTTCCTCACATTCCCCTTAATCGGCCTCCCTCTAATCTCATGCTGTGTCCTCTTGTCCTGCTATTTTTCTTATATTTAAACATGTTAGACTCTTTCACCTTGTTTATGCCCTTAAGGTGTTTAAATGTCTCAATCATATCACCTCTCTCCTCCTTTGCTCAAGGGTATAATATTGAGCTCCGTTAATCTGTCCTCATATGTCTTCCTGATGCAGTCCCTGCACCATTTTGGTTGCCCTTCTCTGGACTGCCTCAATTTAGTTAATGTCCTTGTGAAGGTGTGGCCTCCAATACTGCAGAGTACTCCAGATGGGCCTAACCAATGTCTTGTACAGAGGGATTATTACCTCCCTCTTACGACTTGTGATACCCTACTAATACACCCCTAACACCCCCTAGCCTTACCTACTGCTTTAGAGGTCTGCTTGGATGATTTCAGGTCATCAGTGATGATGATGCCCAAGTCTCTTTCTTCCTTTGTGACTGCTAGCAACTCCCCTCCCAGCCTATAAGTGGCTTCAGGGTTTCTCTTCCTATGTGCATGATTTTGCACTTCTTTGCATTAAATCCCAGTTGCCACTCTTCTGACCATTCTGCTAGTTTATCCAGATCTCTTCTCATTCTGCCCACCCCATCTGGATCATCTACTCTGTTGCAGATCTTGGTGTCATCTGCAAACAGACAAGCCTTACCCTCTAGTCCATCTGCTAGGTCACTAATGAAGATGTTGAATAGGACTGGCCCCAGGACTGATCCCTGAGGTACCCCACTTGTGACTTGCATCTCTTCTGACTGTATACCATTTACCACCACTCTCTGTTTTCTGCCAGTCAACCAGTTTGCCACCCAGTTGACCAACTTCTCACCCACCCGAGCCTACCTAGCTTATTTATCAATCTTCTATGTGGAACAGTGTCAAAAGCTTTGCTGAAGTCAAGGTAGGCGACATCAACTGCTCCCCTTGGTCCCACCACTCTGGTTACCCAGTCAAAGAAATCTATGAGATTAGTTTGACAGGACCTTCCTTTTGTAAACCCATGCTGTCTTGGATCCTGTGCCCCTATGGATTCCAGGTGTTGCACTATCCTTTCCTTAAGAGTGCTTCCATAATCTTGCCCACTACTGAGGTAAGACTGACCGGGTCTGTAGTTCCCGCCTCCTCCCTGCTACCACTCTTGTGGAGTGGGATCACATGAGCCCTTCTCCAGTCTTCTGGGACTCTCCTGTGCTCAGAGACTCACTAAACAATTCTGCTAATGGCTCTGCTAGTTCCTCCTTTAGTCCTTAAGTACCCTGGGATGTATGCCATCAGGTCCCATTGCCTTATCCACCCTGAGCTAGCAAGCTCTTGTAGGACCCTTTCTTTTGTGAAGGGAGTAGTGCTCACCTCCCTCCCCTGTGTCCATGATGCTGAGCTGTGGACCCTGCCTACCTTCTCTTCAGTGAATACTGAGCAAAGTATCTATTTAGGATAGATGCCTTTACAGGGTCCTCCTCCTCACATGCTCCCTTTTCTCCATTAAGCTTAGCAATACCCTCTGGACTTTCTCCTTTCACTAATGTATCTATAGAAAGTCTTGTCACCTTCTTTTACTGTTTGTGCTAGTGTTTCCTCAGTTTGGGACTTTGCCTGCCTCACTGCCTTACCTGCTTCCCTTAGGGCAGTTTGGTATGCCCCCCTATCTTCATCCCGCTGTGTTCCCTTATATTTTCTGAAGGCCAGCCTTTTGGCTCTGACCTTTTCTGCTACTGTATTTGAGAACCAAAGTGGTTTCCTTCTTTTTTTGCACTTCCTTTTCTGTCTAACACAATGGGATGTTGCTTCAAGTATTGTATCCTTAACTAATTAACTAATATCCTTAACTAATTTAACTAATTGGGACCTGTTCAGGAGATAATCGCTAAACCATTGTACTATTAGAGAGTCTAGACACGATTTGTGTCAGTTTGGCCAGGAGTAGTTGGTGATTTACCAGTTCGAATGCTTTGGTGAGATTAATAAAGTTTGCACCGGTGAGCAATCCCTTATCAAGGGCAGAGAATATATAAGTGGTAAGGTTAAGCAGGGCAGTGTCAATACCATGGTTCTTTCTGAAGCCGTGTTGGGCCTCAGAGAAGATATTTTGTCTCTCCACATAATCCATGACCTGGGAATACACCACTCTCTCTCCAGCACTTTACTTAGTGTCGAGAGTAGGGATATTGGACGGTAGTTTTCAACAGAGTCTCTGGCACCACCTTTGTGGATAGGGGTAATACGGGCCACTTTCCAGAGGGAGGGAACTTTTCCCTCCATGAACGATGGTTGATTAGCCACGAGATTGGGGTTGCAATAACTGGGGCCGCAATATTGACTAGTTTGGGTTCCAGCCCGTCATAGCCTGCTGTACCATGGGTTTTAATACCCTGTAATAGTTTCTGGACTTCTAGGTTGAAAACTAATTTAAAGTAGAAATCAGAAATGTTGTGGCAGCTTTCATTGGAGACTTGTGGTGTGATTGGGCCTGGGCAGGGGGACTTGGGGGTATGTAGTTCAGTAAAGAACTTATTGAATGCTTGTGCTGCCTCGACTGGGGTTGAGTATTGGGTACCGTTTCCTATAATGTCACCCCCGTCAGGTTTGTTGTTCCCCTTAATAAGGGCATTAATCTGAGACCAGAATTTCTTTGGATTTGATAGGTTCTTTTCTTGGATATGTCTAAGGTGATTCCTTTTGGCTTTTTTTTTAACTCAGCTTTACATCTATTCCTGAGTTCCCTATACTTCTGCCAGTCGGTGATTTGGTCCAAGGTTTTATATGTACTCCATGCCCTATCTCTGTAACCCTTGAGTTTCCTCAGATCTTGTGTGAGCCACCTAGCTTCTTGACCTTTAACTCTGATCTTTTTTTGAGGGGCATGTTTGTTAGTGGCAGACAAGAAATTATTGTTGAAAAACTCTACGGCGGTTTCCAGGTTAGGTGCTAGTTTTATTTGCAGCCAGTTGACGTCAGTGAGTGTTCTGAGAAAGGAACTAGGATCTAAGTTAGAGTAATCTCTGGTCAGGAAGATACGGGGTTGGGGGATAGGGAAACTATTCTTCCATATCCCAAACGTGGGGGAGTGATCACTCAGGGAGTCAGCAAAGGTGGCGACCAATTTGAATCTATCTGGGTTTATGGCCAGGATCCAGTCCAGAGTGGTATGTTTGCCAGTTTTTGTATTTAGTCTAGTTGGTTCTTGAATTAATTGGGTGAGTTACACATCTTGCAGTGAGTTTTTTAATACATCCCTTGTGTGGGTCCCCCAGTGAATATTGAAATGCCCCAGAATTACTTTTTCAGCCCTGGGTAGGGTGGGGATGATGTTTACTAGAGTTTTCAGAGATTCAGTGGTCGATTTGGGAGGGTTGTAAATGGCTCCAATTAGTAGTGATTTGGTACCTCCTAGTAGTAGTTTTATAAATAGGGCTTTGCAGTCTGAGTGGGTAGGGACTGTTACCGGAGTGAGTGTGGCATTGAGGATGGATTTAACATAGATCAAGACCCCTCCACCTTTCTTTTTTGGTCTATCATTTCTGAAGGACTGATATCCAAGTAAACCAATTTCATGGTCACTTATGTGGGGTTTAAGCCACGTCTCTGTGATAGCAATGACATCAGGTGCATATAGGCTCACCCAGGCCTGCAGCTCATGTATTTTGGGCCTATGACCGTTGATATTTATATGCGTCAGCTTCAGCCCTTTGTGACTGTTCCATGTACGAGTATTAGAGCTGCTGACCTTGATATTGTCTACTGTTGGGCCAGGGTTTTCCTCAACATCCCCTGCTAGCAGTAGCATTAGCAGGTGGAGCAAGCTGGGAAGAGCTTGGGGCACTGAGGGCATTTTTTGCAATGTAGGGCATTGATTTAAGCTGTGAGTTTATATAGATTATCGTGTCTCTGAAGACCTTGAAGATATACTGAGGGGTAGCAGAGTGAGTCCACGGGGGTTGTCATGGTCCTCCTTGAGCGAGACCATTGTCTATCATGCCCCTGGTTTTGGCTTATGTGATTAAAGACTAGATCGGAGCCGAGGACTATCAGGATATATAGGGCCATAGATATCAGTCCCTGCTTCATTGTGTGACTATTGAAATCAGCTAAGTTAGTGCTGACTTAAATAGATGTACTCTAAGGAGTTAACATAAATGAACTGCAGATCTGCATGCACTAATCTGGGATATTTATGTGGAGGCTAGAATCATTCAGGGAGGATCACCCTCTTTTTTTTTTTTTTTTTTTTAAAGTTGCGGTCTGGCTATAGAGTAAAATCAATCTGGAATGGTCCTCTACTTCCCCAAAGTTTGGTCTGGCAGTATTTTAAAAAGAGGAGCTGTCCCTCAGCTAGTGTGTTTAGTTTGGTTCAGCTTTGGAATCAGCTAGGGAGTAGGAGTCCTGTGCAGGGGTGATAAGGGGGACCTCTGGTGGTGAATGGAGATAACCTGCTAATGGTAAAGTTGGCTGTTGGTAAAAAAACAAGAAGGGCTATATGTAGGCAGCATGTGATCAGTCAGCCCTATAAATCAAAGAGCTCACCAAGGGTGGTGGTGGGGGCGGTGGGGAGCTGCCGCGGAGTGGCAGCGGGGTTTCTACCACAGTAGCCGAGCGAAAAAAATGACCGTTTTCCTAGTACCTTTAGCAGCGGGAGGGGGGTGACCTCTCAGACAGCTCAGGGAGGGCTTCGTTGCAGCCCTCTCGACCCACAGACCTGCAGCTGTGGAGAGAGGAGAGGACACAGGTTAGGTTTAAATAGATGACTTGGATGCAAGGGGGGGAGGTACTGGGGAAGGGAGAACAACCGAGATTGGATGCCTGGATGCCATTCAGCCTGGGCGAATTTACGGCAAACACACTTGGGGTTCTCCAAGTCTGCAATCCACTTGCACAAAATAGTGAGGAATTCACTATGGCACTCTGCCAGCACAAAATCCCTCGGGTTTCCCTCTACTCATGCAATTCTGTTACATATTAGATTCAAACAGTGAGGAATTCCCTCCGGTTCTGAGACCGAAAGACACTAGGGCTAAAACAGTACAACAGCAGCAAATAAGAGTATTTAGTTCATCTGGATCCTATCGGGGGTCTGATCTTGGCGCCCAAACTGGATTTCAAATTTCACCACAGTAGGCAAGCGAAAAATGCCGCTTTCCTCTTACCTTTAGCAGCAGAGGGACAACCTCTCACACAGCACGGGAGGGCTGCTTGCAGCCATCTCGACCCGTGGACCTGCAGCTTTAGCAGCGGGAGGGGGGACCTCTCGCACAGCTCGGGGAGGGCTTTGTTGCAGCCCTCTCAACCCGCGGATCTGCAGCTTTAGCAGCTGGGGGGACGACCTCTCGCACAGCTTGGGGAGGGCTTCGTTGCAGCCCTCTCGACCCGCGGACCTGCAGCTTTAGCAGCAAGGGGGGATGACCTCTCGCGCAGCTCAGGGAGGGCTTCGTTGCAGCCCTCTTGACCCGCGGACCTGCAGCTTTAGCAGCAGGGGGGGACAACCTCTAGCACAGCTCTGGGAGGGCTTTGTTGCAGCCCTCTCGACCCATAGACCTGCAGCTTTAGCAGCGGGAGGGGGATGACCTCTCGCACAGCTCGGGGAGGGCTTCATTGCAGCAATCTTTTGGATAAGTAATAATTTGAACGGTATGACTTTTCTGTATACTTGAATTAATTACTTATTATGAGTTGATGCGTGTTCACCCTCTGTACTGCTGAATTAAGTTTAAATAAAGTGTACAAAAAAAGAAAGGAGCTGGATCAGCTCCAACAGCCAAGAGATAAACTTAATGACCATCCTGGACAAATGGGAGGTGTACCGATTGCTATATCCTGGAACACCAGAAGAAGAAGGAGTGGAGTTCATCACAAGCACCTTGGAACCTTAACGGCAAAGCCATTTTGTGTGCACCAAACCCCTGACTATTGAGGAGTTGGTCCAAAAAGCCCAAGAATTACCAGACAACCTGAAACAGTACCGAAGCTCATCCAGGGTCAAGTCTTTTGACAGTCGGGCCCCACCCCACCAATGGGACCTCCACACTGGTCAACAGAGGACAGGTGGAGCAGTCAGACCAGGCAGCCATGGCCAAACCAAGGTTGGGGAGCAGCGCCAGCATCCAGAGAAAAATGGTGTTTCAAGTGTAAATGCCCAAATCATCTCAGTTACAACTGTCCTCAGCAAGCACCAGCAGGACCAGTAGCTAATGTTATAGATGTTACCAGTCCAGTGGAGGGAACCAACTTGGCTACTATTGCAAGTCCACAGGAAACTGTAATAGTCACAGGGGGAGAAGCAGGTTCAAAGGAAGAAGGAAAGGCACAGTTAGTATACCTTACAGTTATGCTGGCAGGGACTCCAGTGCAAGGTCTGGTCAACACAGGAGCAGCCTACACCATTATCTCACATCGAGCATGGAAGAATTACCTGGAGGCATGGTCCTGGTACCAAAAAGAAACAGAGGTGGAAGTCAGACGCGCTTCAGAAGAGGCCTATCATCCGTGGGGACATGGGGAGGTAGAAATTGGAGCAGTCAGAAAGAAATGGCAAGGCCATGCTCTCATCTTTGATCATTCAGTGGCAGATGTGATACTGGGTGTGGACATTATCAGAGACTTAGAACTAACAACTGATGTCCACAGCAGGAGTGTGTCCATACCACAGGGTTCAGCAGCCCTAACTTCACAAAAACACCTAGTTCGAGCCATCCTTACTGCATTTGCCGGAAGAAGGAACCACTGAACATATTACCACCATTGTACAGCTAGAACCAGCGCAAATCACTGATCTGCAGTGCTACTGAGAAGAGAGGAGATGCTGAGACCAAGACAAAGTTTCGATTCCAGGACGTTTTACAGCAGTTCCCTGAGGTGATGACAGAGCACAGGAGACCTACTCTAATGCAGAGCCAACACTACCTGGAAAAGTACTATGATCGGAAAAGAATGACTGTTACTTTTGAAGTGGGGGACATGGTGCTCTTGAAACGACACATAGAATCCAGCAAGGAAGATGGCTTCTGTGCCAAGCTAGCTCGAGTATGGGGAGGTCCCAACATCATTTCAAAGAAATGTTCAGACATTACATATGAACTTGTGGAACCTGCCACTGGACAGAGCGGGGCGTACACAACATCTCAAACAACAGGAATTTCAGGGATAGGATAGGACATGCGCACTGTAACACTGAATTGGGGGGAATAGACCAGTTTGTCTCACGCTCCATTAACTGGCGAGGAGAGAACCAAAACAGTAGGGATTCAGGAAAGGGTAGGCTTAGACCAAGAATACTAGTGAACTATAGAGCTCTGCACAACTGGGGAACCATGGGGGAGAAGTAGCAGCTCTAAGCATTGTGCTAAAACTGTCATGCCATGTAAACCTGAATGTTAGTTTGTAAACAGTGAAATGTTAATTGTGTATAGTTATGAGTTGCTACTTTTGTGTGTAAGCCTGCTGGGTGGCAGTCTTGTCAACTTTGTTAACATTTGGGGGGGGGGGGAATGGTTGTGGCCACCCATTACAATCAACCCAGCAAAATAATGTGTAAAACAGAGGGACTTACCTGCCACAGGGTGCCAGGGTAGGAGTCTGAAGGGGTTACACCAGTGTACCTATAAAATAAAACATAGAAAAGGGGTCACAAAGGATCTGTAGCTCTTAAGGGGGTCCAATAGGGTGGAAGAGATCAGATAAATGATACTTATTTGATGAAGGTAGGAGCCCTCGTCCAGTCAGACCTGCAAAATTAAAAGAGAAAATAGGTTAGTTAGAAGAAAAACTGTAAAAAAACAGAAATAGAGGAAAGGGAGTGAGGTTTGGGGAAGGGAAGCTCAGCTAAGATCCTTTGCCCAATGGTGGCCAAGTGGCGAGTAACTTAGTAGCCCAAGTGGGCTAGTGAAGGCTAGTAGCCCTTTTTGGATAAATAAAGTAGGCATTTGTAGTCTGTGGGGCTTGAAAATGCCTTGGGGAGGGGCCACTACGTAAAAGTTAGCCCTAGTGGACTACTACCCAGGTGCTGAGGCTAGCGTTTCGTTTAAATAAATTAATCCTTTCCTGGAATCTAATGGGGGGCTCCCTGAGCTCTTGTATGCTGTGGGCTTTGTTTGAGTGGTGGCAAAAGAGAGCAAGTTGGGCTGCTGTGCAGCCTGTTGACAGCACGACTGTGCTTAAGTGAGAGTGCATGTGGTCACTGGAAACTCCCAGCCTGCACGGAGCTCAGGCTGCAGCCTACTGTACATGGGTGGGAGATGGAGCAAATGGAGCCAGCAGGAGGTGAAGGAGGCAGGTAAAGGAAAGCTCCTCCTCCTCCTACCTTCCCGAATCGCTGCTCCAGTGGCAGGATTTTCAATTATTCATGTCCTACGTGGCTCAGAGGGAGAAAGGAGCAGCCAGAAGCAGCAAGGAAGCTGCTATTTTGTAAAACTGCTCCACTGCATAAGTGAGAGCCGGGACAGGGGTTCTGGAGAGTGCGAGAGGGCAGCAGGAGCTACCAGAAGTAAAGTCGCACCACAGCAAATTGTGATCCGGGGGGGGGGGCTGAGAAGTTGAGAGCGCGAAGAGGCAGAGCAGCAGGTGCCGCAAATGAAAAGCAGCACCACGGCCTAAGTGAATGGCCAAGGGGCCAGTGTTAAAATATTATATAAATGACTGCAAGGGATGCAGGCAGAAGTGCTCCACAAGGGAAAAATAAAGAGCCGCACCGTGGCTGTGTATGAGCCCCGAGGGGCTGTGAATGTGAACTTGGGGGGACAAAACGGAAAGCAATTGGGTTATAAGAGCCAACATTCAAGCCACAGCAGGCAGCAGAGGTGCCCAAATGTGCTAAACATAAATAATATATATATATATATTTTAAAAAGAAGTGGCTACCTGGAAAGGAGGCAGACAGTCCCGGGACAAATATCAGGCAGGCCATATTGCTGTTTGAATCTGGCTGGCTGGCTGGCGTGGACGTCATTAGGACATCCTGACATCAGCATAAGGAGGCAGAATCAGCCAGATAGTGAATAAAAGTGAAGAGGGGGCTAGCTTTGGCAGCTCCCACCGGGAAATCAATGAAATTTAAAAAGTGTGAGGTGGGGTAGCTGGGGAATCACCAGCCCTATCTACCCACACCATAGTTTATTAGTGTTACCACAAGAAGGGGGTAAATGAAGGACTTCAAAAATGGGCAAGACAGCAGTTTGGAGGAGCAGCTCGAGACACTCCCATGTCTAAGGGGGGCTCTAGCTCTCTCCTGATTGGCTGCCAGAGGCATTGGCAGCTAAATGCTCCAATCATCTGCCGAGTAAGGTGGGCTAAAGGTCTGAGGAGGAACAGCTTGGGGGTTCTTTCTCTCCTCTTCATGAAACTGACAGGAGTGCTATGGGAGGGCTCTGCCACATGCAACTCCTACTTGAAGAAAGAAGAAAAAAGGTGGAAAAAGTTTAAAGTGGCAGGATAGTCAGATAGGGGGCTAGCACTGCCAAGGTAGAAAAAGTATTTAGACAGGAAAAGATAGTTGGATAACTGATTTACAGAGCTGGTGGACCTGATAGTCCAGCCAATGGAGGAGTGAGAGAAAGTCCATTTATTTTTTCAGTTAACTGCCAAGACACTTCAGAGAGTTTGTTATTTTATAGTTTAATGTGTGTGGGGAGGGTTCACGTGTCGACGAAGGACCAAAGAGGAACAGAGGTATAGCTGAGTGGAACCAAGACCTGGGAGGGTCAAGAGTGCAGCGGATTCATCACGGGACTTCAGAAGATGACGCCTCACCAATCCCTGGCCTGGTCAGCACATCAAAGAGCTTCATCATCCTTATGGACTTCACCTTTTGGGTTGGGGTATCACAAACTGTGACTAATAAAAGAGACTGAAATGTTTCCAGGACATTTTACTGTTTATCTGGGGTTTGGGTTTGAAATGTGTGTTGCAACCAAGTTAGGTTTTTTGTCAGGGGAAAGAAAATACTGATAGTTGTTTTGTGCAAATGTTATGTTACTGTTTAGGCTGAGCAGCCACTTTTCCAGTCACTGACGGAGCCATTGCTGAAGCAAAAAAAAAGTAACAGTAATTCTCAGTTTGCTAAATAAACCTGGCTCTAATTTGAAATAGATTTCTGCCTGTCTGGTAATTCCTATGCCACTGTTATTTAGGGTTAGAATTTTATAACCCCATTTAATACCTGTCAGCCTTGCAACTAACCTTCCTTGCAGCAAGCCAGACTCCATCACCCAGGCAGGTGAAAGCAGGGTACAGGCAGGTGTTACAAAACGACTGCAGGGTTTAAGAATGCATGGGATAGACATCAGGGAAACCGGGTAGTCGGGGGAAGGGGACAACCCAGTTCTAGAAAAACTTGAAGAAGCAAAGTTATGAGCACAAATGGGCAGATTAGGTGGGCCAAAGGCCCTTATCTGCTGTCAGTATCTATGTATCTGTGTAAGCATGCTAAGGTGGTGAGGCACAAATACATGGCAAACACCAAAAGCAATATTGTTGTCATGGAAAATGTTACAAATCATGGTGTCAAAGAGAAAAACTATGGAATTTTCATAAAAACAGGAAAATTCATGGTATCCATGACAAACGTACATTCCTGAGACGTGGAAGATATATCTGTTTTACACCAAAGGTTGGGCACTCACCACCTTAAAATTATTGGATGCCACAAGCAGCTCTGTTGTCTTATTTATTAAAAGACAATAAAACATGAAACACAGCACACATATACAGTGCTCGTGTGTGCTGTGTTTCATGTTTGATCGTCTTTTAATAAATAAGACAACGGGGCTGCTTGTGGTGTCGAATAATTTTGAGGTGGTGAGTGCCCGACCTTTTGGTGTAAAATAGTTGATTTTTTGTTGTGAGCACCACCAACCTAGTGTATACCTTTTTGTGTTTTCCAAGCTATATCTGTTCTAAAAAAAAGTATTCTCACACACTAATTTAGTGTCTTTATTTAAAAAAATGTACACTAGGATGCAGATGCAACACCTAGTTTACAGGAGGGTCCCATAGTTTAAATGACTGTCCAATATTTTGTGCTGTGGTGGAGCTTTTGAGGGCTCAATTCCCATAACACTCCCAGAAACCTATTAGGTCTGGCTAGTGGGGAAAACTTTTCATTTGTATAACGGCAGCAAGAAAAGTCACCCTTGATTCCCAGTCAAACATATAAGTCCTGGTCGAGGCCATGGACAACTCACCCTTGGAGTTGGAAGATTCCTCAAAAATGGCCCTTGACTGTTTGCCACCATGGACACCCTGAGTTTGCCATGAAAGTGCTTGAAACTCAAATTTCTTCAGATGCTACAGAGTTGTGAAGAAGGAGTACTGTCTCTTCCAGTGGAAAGATCTGATCTCACAGGCCAGAGCCAGAGGACATACCACCTAAGTGGTGGGAGGAGACTTTTTTGGTGCAGTATCCAATTACAAATTTAATATGAAGAAAACTAAGGTGATGCCACTGAATTACGAAGTGACTAAGCAGGAGATCATGGCAAAGGGTCTTAGCTGGAAGGCATATAAAATATCTGGAAACAGTACTAAGTGGCCCCTGGACATGATTTCACACAATCTAGACCCTTGCTCGTGCAACTGAAACAGGACACTGGATGGCACACTTGCCGCTTAAACTGTGAAGTAAAATGAACCTGATAATTCTATTACCTCAACAGTTCCACCCCTAAGTATGATAAATGCCGTTATTCAAAAAAAATAATGGGTTGACACCTTGCACAGCCTAATATCCAAATTCATATGGTCTGGGAAGGCTGTTTGCAAAGCCTATCAAAAATTGGAAGCTCCCAAGCGCTTGGGCATCATGAGACTCCCCAACCTATAAATGTATCACCTAGCAGTCCATGCCAGCAACGGTTCAGAGAACCACCTCAACCCAGGAGAGACCATATATCCCACTTTGGTTTCGGACAGAACAGGACTTGTGCCATAAAGCATCCATAGTCCATAGATCCCCAGGCGCTCCTATACACATATGCCAGGACCCTGCCCAAGGCCCTCAGCTGTCCTCACCAGTGAAGGCACATGACCAACTGTGTCAACTCCTAAAGTTCCAACACACAATGGACACACCACAATCCCTATTATGCAAGCCAAACTTCCTGACTGGAGATAAACCTAACAAAACCCCTCTGTGGGCTGATTTGGGAATCCAAAGAGTGGAACAGCTAATTTTTTTTATAACAAAATAATCAGTTATGCCACCTTCCAACAAAGATACCACACTCCAAGTAACGTGGTATTCTCTTTTCTCCAAATCACCCACAGCTTGGCTAAACACTTCAGAGGCCATCCCCGGGCATCCAACCATAGTAAACTAACCCTCCCACTGGCAAAGTGGACTACACTACCATACCCTATCTCCAGCCTGTATCAAAGTATCTATGACCTCACCACTGATAAGGTAGAGGACACAGCACAATACTGGCACTGCTCCCTGCCTAAGGCACAAGGTGATTACAGCTGGAAATGTATTTGGGCTGAGCTGTATAAGCACGTGAAATTTGATACATACAGGCTGATGCCACTCAAAATATTACATAATATGTATATTATGCCACTAAAACTGCATGAAATGTTTAAATTGCCCATGGGCATCTGTTCGAGGTGTGGGGAACTGCCAGGTTCCCTTTTATATGTACTACGGCATCGCTCAAAGGTACAACCACTCTGGCAAGCCATCAAGAGGAAGTAGGAGCTCTTACTGGACCTGGATGAAGCCTTTATCCCTGAAATTTGCAGTGGGAGATTACGAGCACAACTTACTGGGGCCCAGAGGTACCACATTGCCTATATATGGGCATGTGCTAAAAAAGTACTTCAGTATCACTGGCTGGACCAGTGCATGACAAGCAACCCAGAATGGCATGCAGAGTTCATGTTTTCCCTCAAGGCTGTAAAGTTCATAGCCAGCCTCAAAAATTGGATGAAGGGGTATCAGCAAAAGTGGGAAGAATTTCAGGTCCTTACAGAGTTAACGCTTCCAAGTAACCAGCAAGGCAGCATACCACAGTCCCCCAATGGGGGGTGTGGAGACCTGAATAATTGGGCAATCCTGTGAATGTGTTATGATGCTGGAAAAAGTGATATAAATGTGTAACAGACCGTCACTAATTTGTGTATGTATCCTTAATGGATTCTATAGAGGACCAACAATTGTCTTATTTACGCTCTGACTGCAAGACACTGGTACATTCATGTTGTATGTTTGTACTGTGTTGTTCTTGTGTTGTAAGAAAAAAATAAAGTGCATTTAATTAAAAAAAAATAAAAATAAAACAATACATGCTAGGGTTAAAAAAAAAAAAAAAAAAGTCAGAGGTATCAGCCTGTTCCAGGAAACTGTCAAGGTGTGGACAGTGAACTGTATCCACGCTCTTCAAACGGCATCTGTTTGACTTTCAAAAATTCCAAGGTTACAACTAAATTTCAGCTGGGTTTTAGACTCTTTCAATGCATGGCTAAAAAACAAACAGATTGCTTGAAATGCTTTGCCTATGTTATACATTTTGGGCTGGATGTTCAGACTGCGCTGGGCAGTGGTGCAAGCCTGGGCACAGCGCAACTAGGCTGCGCCGGGGCCAGGACCAGGCGATATTCAATGGTGATGCACAATGGCTCAGCACCATTGAATCTGGCTGAAATCAGCGCACATACTCGCATGGCACAGTGGCACTGCGCAAGCGCAAGCCACAGAGAGGGAGCACAGGGATGCGTCAGCGTAAGTGCAGTTGCGCTAAGTGCATCACCCATGATATTCTGCTGGGGGCATGCAAATGAGACCATTTGCATGTCATTATAGCCCCATTTGCATGCGTTGAGCAGGGTGGCTCCGTGAAATGCACCTGGCACCCTATCTAGCTGCTGTCGTGAGGGTGGGTCCCCAGTGGGTGTTTGTAACCCCCTCCCCTCCTGTACGCCCGATCGCGGGGATCTGGAATTATAAAACAATTACCTGGTGGTCTAGCAGTCCCCTCCCCATACACCTGATCGCGGCCATCTGTAATTGTATAATAATTACCTGGTGGTCTAGTGGTCCCCTCCCCATTTTCCCGATCACGGGCTGTTGTAATACAAAGATTTACCTGGTTGTCTAGTGGTACCCCCTCCCACCACAGAGGACCCTAGTTACAACACCCCCCGTCATCAGTGGGCGGCACACCTTATCGCATACTGCCCACTGAGTCGCCTGCCGAATGACAGCGTACAGTATTATCTGTACCTATTGGTCCACAGTGTGGACCAATGGGCTTACCAGACCATACTATACTACACGGGTCAGATATGTGAATGGATGTTCATTCCATATCTGGTCGGTAGTACAGTATGGTTCTAAGCCCATGGTCCACACTGTGGACCAATAGGTGTACAGATCATACGTATGCTGTCATTCATGACGGCGGCAGCGGTATGCGGGCGAGCACTGCCACCACCAATGATGGGGGGTGCTGGTGGGAGGGTCCTCTGTGGGTGGGTGGGTGGGGAGAGGGTACCACTAGACCACCAGGCAAATCTTTCAGTACAACAGCCGCGTACGGGTGAACGGGGAGGGGACCGCTAGACCACCAGGTAATTCTTATAGAATTACAGATGCCCGCAATCGGGCATACGGGGAGGGGACCACTAGACCACCAGGTAATTCTTATACAATTACAGATGCCCGTGATCGGGCGTATGGGAAGGGGACCACTAGACCACCAGGTTCTTATGTTGTATTACTACAGCCTGCAATAGGGCATACGGGGAGAGGGGCACCACTAAACTACCAGGGAGGGTCCGGATGCTTGTGGACGGTGTTCCTGCTGGGCAGGTGGCCTCCCACGGCTGGTGGTTGTTGTGTTGTGCCTTACAATACAGCCGCCCACCTGTGGGTGGCCAGCATTTCAGCCAGTTATTTTTGGCTCAACTTTGAGCACCAGTGTGTGGTGCATGTAGGGGTTGTGCCACCATATGCGCTGCACATCCCGGGCTGAATATCGGGATGTGCCACATATGCATGGGCACACCCCCTGCATCTGTGCCACATACATTACCAATGCACCCTCGGCACATTGGGGGGTGCGCCCGAACAAACTGCCCTTTGGATGTGCAGGCACAATGGGGTTGCACAGGGTGCAACCCTTTGAATATCCCTGCCCTTGTATATAACACCTTTAATACAATAGGCCCAATATTCAGATATGTATTTATTTCGTCATTCACACATAACCGTTGAGCAAAATGCTCTTTTTCAAAGGTTCCACATCTTGACAGGAGGTCAACGTAGAAAGGTAGTTACAGAGTATGGGTGCACAAGTACAGACAAAAAAATGCAAGAAATAACAGCAATCGGTCCGACTATTTACAATTGTACACTATCTCATATAGAGGTACAGCATATTGCAGTTAGTGCAGCCCAAGGTACATGGTGAGTGCTGTGAGTTTAAGAAACTAATTTAGCAGGAGGTAAAGCAACCAGGGGAGGCATTTGTCATTATTTCATATAAAGTCGGGGGGAGAGACTGAACATAGGCTTTCACACTCTGTATGTTACTTCAGCCAAGAGGAGGCTTTGTCATTAAGTCTAGTCAAGGAAGGGGGGGGGGATTTTCTGTGCAGGACTGACCTAGTAGGAACATGCTAGAGAGCAATGTGAGGGAGGACCGTACACAGAATAAGCTGGGGAGGGTAATAATAGATAGGTGCAAAGCATAGAGCACTTTGCAGTTGCCCGGGAGACCCAGGATGCTATTCAGTCAGGCACTACCCAACTGAATATAGGGCCACATTGGGGCAGCGGTAAGTCAGGGAGCACCACCCCGACATGGCTCCCAAAGTTGGTCCAAGAGTTGACAGCGCTGGAGTGCCCTCTGCAGTTTTCAAAGGCACCCATGCAAATTAGTCCATTGGGCATACAAGCCACTAAGGGGCCATCTGCATGCCTATTATGGGTCTATTTGCATGGGTAGCGGAGGCAGGTTGTGCAGTGCCACACCCCCATCGTCCATGATAGCAGTAGTTATCCCTGGTGCTAGTGGTCACTCCCTCCTATCCCAGCCCTATAGTAGTAAGTAAAATCCCTGGTGCTAGTGGTCCCTTCCTCCCTCTGATCCCAGCCCCGTAGTTATATGTAAAATCAAGGTGCTAATGGTTCCCTCCCTCCCTCGATCCCAGCCCGGTACTTATAAGTTGAATCCTTGGTGCTAGTGATCCCCTCTCTTCCTCTGGTCCCAGTACTATAATTACATGTAAAATCCCTGGCGCTAGTGGTCCCCTCCCTCCAATTCCAGTCCCGTACTTATAAGTTAAATTCCTGGTGCTAGTGGTCCCCTCCCTCTCTCTGATTCCAGCCCCGAAGTTGCATGGTAAAATCCATGGTGCTATTGCTACCCGTCCCCCCGATCCCAGCCCCAACATACAAATAATTATTCCTGGTGGTAGTGGTTTCCTTCCCCACCCCACCTGATCACCAGCCTGGAAGTAAAAACAACTCCTTCCTGGCATCCAGTGCCTCCCCCTCACCTGACTGGTATCTGCAGTGCCCCGGGTACATATGACAACCAGCACAGCCCTCCTTACACCTCCTCAACTGGCTGCTGTATGTCCTGGCAGGAAGTGCGCTTCTTATTTATAGGACAGTGTGACAAGCCCTGTCCTATAAATAAGGGGCATGCTCCCTGCCTGGACATACAGCAGCCAGCCAAGGAGGTGTGTGGAGGGCTGTGCTGGTCGCCATATGTACCTGCAGAACCGCAAATATCAATCAGGTAAGTGGGGGAGGAGGGTGGGTGAGTGGCGCCATGGGGGGGGCACTGGACACCAGGGAGGGGCTGTTTTTACTTCCGGGCTAGCGATTAGCTGGGGGGGAGGGAAACCACTACCACCAGGGATCCATGGAGAATAATTTTTACAGTGAGGCTAGGATCAAGAGGAGGGAGGGAGGGGACCAGAGCACCAGGGATATAACTTATAACTACAGGGCTGGGATCAGAGGGAGGGAGGGACCCACGAGCACCAGGGATATAACTACGGGCTGGGACTGGAAGGAGGGAGGGAGGAATCACGAGCACCAGGAGCATAACTTATAACCACAGGTGGGATCAGAGGAGGAGGGGAGGGCCACTAGCACCAGGGATTTTATATAACTACGGGCTGGATCAGAGGAGGGGCCCACTAGCACCAGGGATATAACTTATAACTACAGGGCTGGGATCAGAGGGAGGGAGGAAGGGAGGGGGCCACTAGCACCAGGGATTTTACATATAACTACGGGGCTGGGATCAGAGGGAGGGGACCACTAGCACCAGGGATATAACTTATAACTACAGGGATGGGATCAGAGGAAGGGGACCACTAGCACCAGGGATTTTACGACATATAACTACGGGGCTGGGATCAGAGGGAGGGGACCACTAGCACCAGGGATTTTACATATAACTACGGGGCTGGGATCAGAGGGAGGGGATCACTAGCACCAGGGATTTTACATATAACTACAGGGATGGGATCAGAGGGAGGGGACCACTAGCACCAGGGATTTTACATATAACTACGGGGCTGGGATCAGAGGGAGGGGACCACTAGCACCAGGGATATAACTTATAACTACAGGGATGGGATCGAGGGGGAAGGCGAACACTAGCACCAGGAATTTAACTTTTGACTACGGGGCTGGGATCAGAGGGAGGAAGGGGACCACTAGCACCAGGGATTTTACATATAACTAAGGGGCTGGGATCGGAAGGAGGGAGGGAACCATTAGCAACACAGATTTAACTTATAACTATGGGGTGGGATTGGAGGGAGGGAGTGGACCACTAGCACCAGGGATTTTACATATAACTACGGGGCTGGGATCAGGAGGAGGAAGGGGCTCCATCAGTAACAGGGATTTAACTTATAACTATAAGGCTGTGATCGGTAGGAGGGGACTACTAGCATCAGGGATTTAACTTATAACTACAGGGCTAGGATCGGAGGGAGGGGACCACTAGCACCAGAGATTTTACATTACACTACAGGGACGGTGATCGGGGATAGGTTCCATGCAGCACAGGGGCAGTGTGACAGGGCTGAATAAGACCCTGACCCATTTGTTATATAGAAAGAGTTAAATGCAAGGATCTGTCCTCTCCTCTCCTCTTCTGTTTCTTGTCTGGTTGCGCAACCAAATGTTCTCCTGAGACCTAGGAATTGATCACTCTGAAGCTCTTGTGATTCTCCGCCTCTCACTATATCTGCCTTCATTTGCTGTTTCTGTCTTTTCTTTCCCCTTGCATATCAGCGGTTATAAAATATATGTAAATCTTTGCATGAAACTGTAAGTGATACTGGGACCCCTTTGAAATGTATAATATATACAGTATATAGTCATACTGTTAAACTGATTGTAAAAAGCTATTTGGAATTTAGGGGGTTAACCTGAGATGTGGTTTGAGCTCCTCTCAGGCTTGTTTGCAAACTTTTTTGCAGAGCTGTCAACAGGGGGGTAGCTTGGGACATTGTTCTATTTGCAAGTCTGCTCTGCAAAGAAACAGACAAGAACATTTTGTGAGAAACAGGATGTCTCTTAACGTGTTCCCAGGCAAAGACTTATAAAAAGAGCAGCAATATTTTTGCTAGAGTGAGAGACAGAGACTGAGATTTAGAATTGAAAAGAAACCCTCAGATGAAGAACTTTGTTTTCTCTGTTTTTAAGGCCTTTGTAAATAGTTCTACTGAACAATGTTTTTTTTTATTTTACTGTTATTGATAATAATAAAATGTTACTTGTGAATTTTACAACTGCTCCTGGTTTTCCTATGCTTCTAGACCTGTACCTCAATGACAAGCAGGTATGCTCCCTCAGCAGCTAACCAGCTGGTTGGCTGTATTACCTATGGCAGTCGTTAGGGTTGCACAGAATAAGAGGAGGTTTTCATTGGTGGTATTTGCAAAGCGCAAAAGGACCGTGCAAACCCTCTTGTGCCACACAGATCTGCCGATTACTAGCTTGCACCGATATTCCTGTCCCCACCTCACTATTTGCATACCCCTCCTCTTTGGTTTGCGCAGGCGCTACCCCTGTTTGCCAGCGCAACACAGCCCTTTGAATATTGGGCTGCAGTGCAAGGCCCAGTTTGCAAGGGCTAACACCGGTTAGCACCCACGCTAATGTCTGAATATCAGGCCCAATGTACTTTAGAAGTAACATGTTATGCTTATAAAGCAGCGACTCTATGAAGGTAGATATGGCAGCCATTATGTGTCAACACGAGCAAAGTGCCCCATGACAGAGGGTCTTAGCTTGAGCCTTTGGCATTAAGGGAACACAAGTGCTACAAACAGCAGGACGTAAAAGTGTGGATTTTTGTCTTTTAACATCTTGAGCTGACTTCTGACTGTTGGTGAGATTGTTTTGGGCTTCTAGCCACTTTCTGCTTTTACCATGTTTTTAGTGTATGTTTATCAATAAAATAGTCTATGATTTCAGTAACAGTAGTACCTCCAGTCACTTTATTTTTGAATACACATCTCTTAGTGCTGACCTCACCAGAATTCAGTATTTTGCTGGTTGTATACTTCTTTGAGATCCAGAACTGGTTGTAAATCTCCTGTGCATTTAGGTACGAGGAAAAATGGGAGCAAAATCCCTTTTGATGTTCTTCTGGGGGTAGTGGTTGCACGGTGTGTTTCTGGATGAGGGAGGCTAGCTCCTCCAAACAGGATTGGAACATGATTCGGTGGGTATGTAATGGTTTTAGGAGGCTATGGGGGTGGGGTGGAGGTGAGTTCTAGTGTGTGTCCTTGTTGCATAATCTGTAGAACCCACTCATTGGTTGTGATTTGTCGCTATGCCTCTAGGAGAAGGGAAAAATGGCCTCCCACAGCCTCTGAGGCTGGCTGAAAGCTGTTGAGGAGGCAGGGTGGTGAGTCAGATGAACTGGGGAGCGCCTGCCAAGCAATGGCTCAGGTGCTCTTAGAGGCAGAGGCAAAGGTACGGTTAGAAGACTGTGATCGTTGCCATCCCCGGCTGGACGGTCTTTCGTTAACGCATCGACGGCCAGCCCTGCAAAACTGAAAGTTTTGAAAATCTATTTTTTGGCCTGCCTGCTGTGAGGTATGGTCCATGCCATGTACCATACAAAGGGTGGAAACTGAAGTCTGGAGATCATCCAGGATGGTCTGGGCGTCAGAGCCAAATAGCTTTTGTCCACTGAAAGGAGCATTTAGAATGGTTTGTTGCACGTCAGGAGTAAATCCTGACACCCGAAGCCAGGCATGGCAGCGGAGAGTAATGCCCATAGTTGACATTCTAGTGGAGGTGTCCATGGCATCATAGCCTGCTCACAGATGGTAGAAGAGGCTCATGCAGGTTGCGAAAGTGGCCAAGAGTTGGTCCCTTTCTGACAAAGAGAGGAGTTTATTGGCATCCTCAGATGTTGCCGCCCAGAGGGTTTTCTGGTATTTTAACATATGTCTGAGGTAGTTTAAAATGTGTTGATTCATAGTAGCAGCCTGATACACCCTTTTCCCCATAAGATCCAGGTGTCTGAATTCCTTATCTAGCAGGAGGGAACTCAAATGTTTTGGATGTTTTGTGCTGTCATGTGTGGCACTGATCACCACAGAGTTGGCCTGTAGTGCCGCAGTAAGGAAAGGATAATCTGTCGGTGCCTGATAGAGGCAATCAGCCTTTCTAGGTACTGGTGGGACAACTGATGGATGATGCCAGGCCGCAAGAACAGGGTTCTGATAGGCCTGTATGAAAGGTGGGATCACCACCAGAGGATCTTCTGGAAGATCCAAGTAGTCAGCCATATGTTGTCTATGTTTGTCTTGTTCTGCAGTAGTAAAGCCCATTAACTTGTTGAATTTGGGTCATCAGTTCTAAAAAGGTTGGGTCATCCAGAGGGGAGCAGGGAATGTAAAGCCCTAGAGCTTCCTCAACTGAGAACACTATTGAGGTACTCGAAGGGGGGCATAGTCTATCCCCTGTATCCATATCTTTCTCATAGTCCTCCTCATTTGAAAGGAAGTCGTCCCCCAATGAATAGTAGGAGAGGCAGGAGAAAACTCCCTGCGAGGTGCAAAGGAAGGCTCCTGGCAAGGCCTTTTATGCAGAGGAGGTGAGGAAGAGGAAGAAGCTTGAGGCTGATGGGGCTGTGGTGAAGGTAGGCCTTGCATGACCTGAAGAACAGCCTGCACCAGTGTAGCAACGTTGACGGAGGAATTCATTGATGGGGAAGTGGGGTTAGCCAGAGGCGGCAAGATAGAAGGGGTAGGGTGCGGGTGCGGAAACAACTGCATGCCCGGTCCATGAGAGATCATACCTCGTAAGATATCATCCTGGCCTCAGTGAGCAACTGCCTGAGAAGGAGGAGGCACTTTAGGTATCAGCATGAGAAAGAACTCCTTCTTCCACTTAACATACTGTACCCCGCGTTCACCATATGTTTCGTCGATGGAGACTGGAAAGGGGATGAGGCTGAATGTGTGAATGAATACATCGGCGACACAATACCAGGGTCCATGCTGTAGGACCTGGTGGCCATGGACGGTTGACACAGAGACGTGGAAGGACCAGTCGTGGTCACTGTAGCCAAAGCTGTAGACAGGGCTGTCGACGAGAGGACCAGAAGGGTTGTCGTTGACTTAGGCCATGGTCTGTCTGAGTGAGATTTTCCCTTGTACGAGGCAGTAGCAGAGACCATCGACGGGCAGCCAGAAGTGGAGGCCATCGATGAGCAAGACATCTTACCTTCAGAATAGGAAGAGTTGTCCTTGACTCTACTCTTATGCTTCAAGGAATGTTTGTGTGAGGACTAGGAGAGCTGCAACGCCATGGACGAGGTACGGGCCCCCTTCTCAAGAAGAACAATTTTTTGTTCCATCAAATGCATTTCAAGTTCTTGCAGACATCGACGACAGGTTGCTTGATTGAAGTCCTGGCAGATAGCACAGGATAAAACATTATAGGCAGCCCCCAGACAACAAACACAAACTGGATGATTGTCGTATCTGTAGATTTTTTGTCCGTAATGGCAGTTTCTGAATAAAGAATGCAAACTAGACATCTGGATAGGTAGTACAAAAGAAGGAATATGAATGGAGAACTGTTCTGATTCGATTTCCACATTGATGGCAGCTTGGTACTCCAGAAGCGAAAGCTACTCATAATAATAATAATAATAATAATAATAATCTTTATTTCTATTACGCCTTTCTAAAAATCAAGGTGCATTACAATAAAATAACAACATATAAAACATCATAAAACAATTAAAATCAAGATTAAAATACACATCAGTCAGTGTCCACATCATCTCCAAAAGCCTTTTTCCATAAAAAGGATTTTAAACCTCTTTTAAAACCCTCCACCGTCATGCACTCTCTAATCCAACAGGGCAGAGAATTCCAGAGGGTCGGCGCCGCGAACATAAAAGCTCGGGCACTGGAAGATTTTAAGACTACCCTTGGAATCTCTAGCAACCCCTCGTTGGCTGAGTGGAGTGATCGTGTCAGAAGGTAAGGAACCAGAAGATCTTTCAGGTAGTCAGGGCCCAGACCGTGTAGGGCTTTATATGTCAGTAATCCGACTTTAAAGGTGATCCGCCACTGAACCGGCAGCCAGTGCAGATCCCGCAGCACCGGTATAATATGGGAGGAACGAGAAGTCCCCATTAACAACCGGGCCGCTGAGTTCTGCACTAGCTGCAAGTGGCGGATATCAACCCCAGGAAGACCAAAGTAAAGGGAATTGCAGTAGTCCAAATGTGAGGTCACAAAGGCGTGAATCAGCGTGGGCAGGTCACCGGATGGAACAAGGTGCTTGATCCTAGCGATGTTCCTTAGATGGTAAAAGGATACCTTAACAACCGCCAACACCTGAGCATGCAATTTCAGCCGATCATCAAGGATCACCCCTAGGTCACGCACCCGTTCGGAGGCAGGGAGCTCAACATCCCCCAAGAATAGGTTTGATTTGCCCCCAACCCCTCGATCCGGCGGCCAGGATCCACAACCATCACCTCCATCTTCCCAGAATTCAGCTTCAACCAGCTGGACCTCATCCAACCCTGGATCTCGCTGAGACAGTTGTTAAACACTGAGAGTGCTCTATTCTGGTTAGGTGCAAAAGACAGATAGAGCTGGGTATCATCGGTATAGCAATGAAACTCCAGCCCATATCGTCTTACAATGTCTCCGAGGGGAAGCACGTACACCGCAAACAACATGGGGGACAGCACAGAGCCCTGAGGCACCCCACAGGACAGAGAAATAGGATCGGAGGAAAATATCCCCGATACCACCCTCTGAGTTCTACCTGTGAGGAAGGAAGTAAACCATCTGTGTACCAAACCCGACAGCCCACAGATGCATCTCAGGCACTCAAGCAGCACCCCATGGTCTACGGTGTCAAATGCTGCTGACAAATCCAGTAGGACCAAAATGGACCATTTTTTCTGGTCTCTTGCCATCAGGAGATCATTGAGCACCCGAACCAGCGCAGTCTCAGTGCTATGCCTCTTTCGAAAACCTGATTGAAGAGGGTCGTAGATGTTATGGATGGATAGATGGTTGTCTAACTGGGCTGCCACCACTTTCTCAATTACCTTCCCCACAAAGGGGAGGTTCGAGATAGGTCTGTAGTTAGCTAGGGAGTCTGGGTCCAGAGAAGCCTTTTTCAACACTGGTGTCACCACCGCTTCCTTCAGGGAGCAGGGATATTCACCAGAGTCTAAGGAGCACCAGACTATCCTAGCTAGAACCGGGATGATAACCTCCCCACAGCCCATAATCAGGGCAGTGGGGCCCGGTTCTAAACTACAGCACGTGGTGTGCATACCCTGGACAATCCTCATAACATCTTCGATTTCTGGCCTTTCGAAAGAACTCCAGGCAAACGGGGGGCTTGTAGCTGCAAGCTGGTCCACTGCAACTCCCATAGAGAGTGCAGTGCGAGTCTCGGCCCTGATGTCAACCACCTTATCTGCAAAGAATCGAGCAAGCTCCTCACACTGCATTTGTGAAAAGGCTCAACGAACCTGTAGACAGGCTGGGTTGCACAACCTGTCTGGTTCGAAAAAGCTGGGCTGGTCGGTTCTGTGCATCAGCAATTTCTCCAGACAGGAATACTGCCTTCTTATAAGTAATTGCTGACTGATAGAATTTATAATGCTCTAGGAGTCTAAGATGGTCGGCATCTAAGCCAGATTTCTGCCAGCACCTCTCCAACCTGCATCCTAGTCGCCGCATCTCCCTCAGATCCTGGTCAAACCAGGGGGATCGAGGGCGAAGGGAGATAGGATGCACATGGTTGGGAGCAATAGAATCCAAAGCAGTGGTAATGGCCTTATTATAGGCTAGAACCAAAACTTCGGGATTTGAGCTCATCCCAGGAAATTCTGATAGGTCAAGTACCGCAGTTAGGCCTTCGGGAGTTACATCCCATAAAGGGCAGTACTTGACCATCTCCACAGGGGTTGGCCTATGCAGAGGGGTGCAGAAATTGAATCTCACAGTGTGATGATCAGACCATCTGACAGGTTCCACCCCCATATCGGAGGCATTCATCCCCAGCAGGAAGACCAGATCCAGGGAATGGCCATGTTTATGAGTGGCAGAGGTAACCACCTGTGAGAGGCCCAATGAACACATCAATTGGAGGAAGTGCTGACCAAATTGTGAGAGTTCGTCGTCGATCCAGGCAGTAAAGTCACCCAGCACCATCAACCTGGGTGTCTCAAATACCAGGTCGACCACGAAGTCTGCCACTTCCTTAAGGAATAGCTTCTCGTCACCGGGTGGACAATAAACAAGAGCCATCCTATAGCCCCCACCTGCCACTACAACACATTCGAAGGATCTGGTCTCAACTGGAACACTAGTGAGATCCTATTCGGTCTTGAAACAGACCGCAATCCCCCCACCCCTGCGATCCAATCTCGGGCAGTGTATCACCGAATACCCAGCTGGAACTGCTGCCTGAAGTACCGGGCCAGCATTGCTATCCAGCCAGGTTTCGGTGATGCAGGTCAGGTCTGATGTGCCCACCAAGTCTGCTACAATGGCAGACTTGTTCACAACGGACCTGGCATTGCACAACACCGCCTGGGTTGGATAGGACTCCTGGGATGCCCCAACCACCTGCCCACCATTTGCAGAGGTGGTGCCCTTGGGTATGGAGACCAAACAGGAAGGCCCACGTTCAGCACTCCATTTCGCCCCAGGGCGTCTTCTGGACTTGACCACTCGGATGCAAGCACCCCCCTCATCCATCCTCCACTGTTCATATCCCCTGCCCCTCCACAACCTCCTACGAGCAATTCCCAAGGCCCTACAGCATTGGTAAACAGGGAAAAGCAATGGGAGGAAAAAGAAAGGGTGGCGGGCATGAAGAGCGGCGGATGAATATTGCATGACAGGGGGGTGGGATAACAATATATCTCGTCATCCACAGACATGGAGCCAATGACACTAATATCTAAACTCCCTGTAGTAAAAATAAAATCAGAACACAACACAAACCTCAAAAATCAATTAAAATAACTCAGAAAAAGGAAACTAAACCATAAATAAAACAAAACTTAAACACAAATCTACTTGACATAAATTAAGCTACAAAATCAGAAAACCTAAATAAACAAACAATAAAAACAATAATCAATTAACAACAGCATCCAGTCCATATGAATTTCAAGGGTTTTTTTTAGGACCTTGCAGCTCCCACCTTCCACAGCCAAAATGTCCAAGTACGGGGCCATGGACTCTCACTCCATGGATCCAACAACTGAAAAAAAACAGTTTAAAATTAAGTCAAAATTCCCAGAGGTGCTCCACCGATTTAAACCCCCCAAGGGACTCTCACCACCCAGGTGGAGTAAGTACAGGCAGGAGACCCTCCAAAACAAAGTGAAGTACTGTGATAGGCAGATCCAGGTACAGTTAACAAAAGTACAGTACCAAAGTTCGCAATCCTTCGTGGGCACTCACCACCTCGAAAGATCACACCCCAAACTGTACCCTTCGAGAAACCCAACCGCAATCGTCTCCACCGTTAGACAGATTAGGCAGCAAGCAGCGTAAATGATTTTAATAAAAGCAGAGGTCTTACTGTGATGTAGTCATCCAAGGATAGATCAAAAAGAGGAAACAGACCAGGGGAACCAACGCCTGCACCCGGGACTCACCCCAGGAACACCTGCCTCACCTCGGACCTTACCGCCACCTGGGCAGCTCTCCAGCTGTTGCAGTGCGGATCAGAAGTGCCAGGAGGCCTGCTGCCAAGTAGCAGCAGCCTCCTGGCCCACCACCTTCAAGAGGACAGGTGCCCGAAGCACAGCCCACTGGCCACAGACAGGAAAACCCTGGAAAAGTCTCAGTTCTTACTTCACCATACTCTCCTCCTCTCCAAGAAAAGGAAACTGAGCGCGTATCTACGCACTGGTAGTTCAGGTTTCCCCTCACAAGCAGATAAATCCAGGAGGTGCTGAGACCTCCGAACAAACAGCTCCACAGCCCTCTGTTATGACCGCACTCCTCCACTCCGCTCCTCCGCACAGTGCCACACAACAATAAAGCTTCGACCCCAACTCCAGATGCCAGTCCTCTCCAGACCAAAAAAGGACTGCCACTATCATAGATGAATGCCTGCACTTAACGGAATTGTGAGAACCGGAATGCTAGATAAGCTGCTACGGCATAAAACGGACTCTCCACTGCCCGGGACAGACCGAAGTCAGATGTACGATGAAAAAAATAAAAAATAAACATGAACTCAAACACTACAAAGTAAAAATAAACTAAAAAACAACCACACAACACTACTGCATGGGAATAGAATGCTAAAAAATACAATTAAAATTTCGGGAGCAGCACAGTATGCTTAGAGACCTCGGCACAGCACAGCTGCCATCTTGCTCATGTCACCAATGCAGCAAGCTGAGCGGCGGCAGGAAAAAGAACTGAGGTCGCTTTGGGCCACCCACCTATTTATACTAGTATACATGATAACATCATCGTGGGCAGTCCCCATTCAACACTGCTAGTGAAAGCTACCGTCGATGAGAGCGCCCTCTGGTGAACTCCCAAGAGTATTACCTGCTGCAAGAGAGTCCCTCAAAGATGATACCTTTTTTGTTGCAGTGCTGCTTTCAGAGTAAGTATTTAACCCATCCAGTCTACTCTGTTCGGATATCTTTCATAATATGCAAAAATAAATTAGCCTAGGTAAACAGGAAATCATCCGATCCGCCCAGCCCACACACAGAGAGCTCCCTCCAGGAGCAGAACCGTCGTGAGGTGCATAGTGAGGCCCTGCAAGTCACCACATTACCACCGAGCCTCTGATCCGCCCAGCCCACACAAAGAGAGCTCCCTCTAGGAGCAGGACCGTCGTGGGGTGCATAGCGAGGTAATAAACTACCTCTAAGCAGCACCCTTGTGAGGGGGGTTACCTGTACCTGAATCTGTATTTCTGTTTAAATAGTCATTGGGCTATGTGGTGTTTAGTTGCTAACAGATGCCTCTGAGTACCTTGTGGGTTTCTTTATCTCTAATACAGTCAATGTAAGGGCCCTGTGGGGGAGGGGGATGATAAATATTTGCTAGCGACTGCATGTATTGCTGTGGGGCACCAAAGTACTAGTGTTTTCATAGTGTGCAGCGTTTGCTTATGTGAATTTAGGTACTTGCCTGATTTTATGTAGTTGGTGATTTGCCTTTTCGCTCTCGGTATATCGGGTGGTGCCTAACAGTCAGGACACTGCAACTACATGCGCAGATAGCATATCCTGGTCTCCCGCTGCATTTTTAATTGGGGTCCTTTGTCTTTCTCCTCCTAATATAGGCCCTGCAAGTCACCACATTACCACCGAGCCTCCGATCCGCCCAGCCCACACACGGAGAGCTCCCTCCATGAGCAGAACCGTCGTGGGGTGCATAGCGAGGTAATAAACTACCTCTAAGCAGCACCCTTGCGAGGGGGGTTAGCCCGTTGACACGCTGCGTGTGTCGACTGCCCCGCCCGTCCCAGCCACCCACCCACCCAGGGTTGTCCCTTCATTTATTGGCCCCTTAGTATGACATCACTTCTTGTCTGCTCTGTTACTAAGTCCCCATTTTTCCATTTTCAGGTTATACCGGCCAGCCACTAGAGGTACCCATAGACTCCAACCTCAGGTACCTCTACCTCCTACTTTCTGGATCCCTTCTAACCACCTGCTCCACTTCTCTCCTCCACAACTTACAGCTACCCTGTCCATACCTCTCCCTGCACCCAGCCCTATAACTAGCCCACTTTCTGACCCGTTGCCACACCACCAAGCCTACACCCAGTGACCACTAGGAGTCGCTATTTCTCACCCTTTTTCTGGCCCAAATCTAGCCTGCTTCTAGCCCCTAGAATGTGGAGCACGGCTCTCACCCGGGTCCCTTTTTCAACTGCCCTGGGAGAGTCTTGAACCTGGTACCCTGCCCACCAGAGTACGTGTCACTACAACTGATCCAAAGTGGCATCCACGCTTTCTGGAGGGCTACCAAAATATTTCTACCTATCTGCCCTGCTGCCATTAGCACTATGCTAGGCCACCTCCTCCTAAAATGCCTCCCCCTCATCCTTACTCTGGTACCCTCAGCCCATCAACCAGGCAGCACCCCTGGCACACTGGCTCTAGCACCCACATTTTTTCCGAACATAGTACGATCCCACCCCACCCCACACTCACCGCATACCCTAGCCCACAACACCCCCCCCCAGTTACCTCCCCGCTGCCTACCCAGGCTCCCACTGGAGGCTTATTGTTCTCACCCTCCCAACCTGGCAAACCCTGCCCATCCCCTGTTCCCAGAAGATCTCCTCCTCCTCCTCCTCACTACACACCTATCGAAAGCTCACTCATCACTGCCCCCTGGCCAGAGACGTGGTCATCCTATTACTCTTAACAGGCAATATACATCCCAATCCAGGCCCTGCCCATACTAGCCCACCAGCTGGGTCCCCCGGGCTCTGCATAGCATCCATGAATATATGCAGCCTTCTGAAAAAACTTGATTCCCTCCAATGCTGGGTCACACTGCATAAACCAGATGTCATAACACTGGTGGAAACCTGGCTATCAAAGTCCACTCCTGACTCCTTTGTCTCCCTCCCAGGATACACCCTATACTGGGAGGATAGTGTAGGCAAACGGGGGGGGGGGGCTGCGCAATCTATGCCAGGGACTCTCTCACTGGACAAGCACTCCCTGCCCCAGCTCTCGTAAATGGGGCGCAGGCCCTAACCCTCAAACTTACTCCTGACTCCTCCAGGGGCCCCATATATCTCACCACTGCCTACTTTCCCCCTAAGAACCAAAGCCTGGCACTGGTATCCCTAACAGATTATTTTACAACCCTCCATCACAAGACTGACCAAATCCTTGTGGGAGACCTGAATGTGAACTGGCTCAGCGCCTCCTCCTCCACTACCCGGGACTCCTTCACAGCAATATATTTGACTCAACTCATTTCCCAACCCACTAGAGTAAACACAAAGAGGTACCAGCACCCTTCTAGATGTAGTCATCACCAACTGCCCAGAACAAGTCCATGATATCCAGGTCCTTCCTGACTCACTTAGTGACCACTCCCCTATCCTATTCCGTTGGGTGACCTCCACACCCAAACTCACAGCCCAACCCACACTACACCGGCGCCTCAGACCAGGTGGGCTAAAAAGCCTCAAGCAACTTCTTGCCCAAACAAACTGGTCGCCCATACACTACCCCCCTGACATAGATACCACCCTAACCTTTTTCTTCCCAAACCTTCAACAAAGCCTGTGACATATTCGCACCCCTCACGGAAGTCTGAACCAAAAAGCGTAATGCACCTAGCTACCTGCCCTGCTACAACTGCTCAAACACAGGGATAACCTATGGCACCTGGCCACAGAAACAGGCCGGATGGGAGACAGACAGGCATACAATGCTGCGTGGAACAAGTGCACCTGGGCCATCCGAAAAGCAAAGGCCAATCACTACCAGGCCACACTCACCTCCTCCTGGGGGTGTGCACGAACTTTCTGGGACAACATTAAACAATTAAATGGAAGTGCGCATGCTCCCCTCCCCATCCCAGATCACCGTAGATGGCTCTATCTCTACCGACCCTGCCTGCATAGCTATCTTCCGAAACACATCCTTTACGGACCTTAGTTCGGTCCTTCCTAGCAATTTATTTGACCCCCCCCCACCTGCTCCAGTCATCCAACACTCTAGTTTCCACTTACGTAGGGTAACTGCCCAGGAAGTCAGACCCCACCTGATCAAAGCACTAAAGAGCAATAGTTCTGGCAGCGACTCCCTGGATCCCAGCATCCTCCGTCAGGTGCTGGATCAGGTCCTTGCTCCACTCAACCAGCCTTCTCAACAAATCCCTCTGCCTGGGGCAATTCCCATCGGCATGGAAAACTGCCATAGTTACGCCCATACATGGCCGTGAACCACCAGCCAATCTCTATCCTCCCACCCCTCTCCAAAGCCCTAGAAAAACTGGTGGCCACTCAAATTACTGATTACCTGACCAAACACAACATCTTCTGCCCAGAACAGCATGGTTTCCATGCAGATCACAGTACCAGCACTGCCCTAACTGAGTTTTCAAATTTCCTACACTGCTCCCTGGACTCTGGCTCCCTAGCCGGGGCAATGTTCGTTGATCTCTCAAAGGCCTTCGACACTTTCTCCCACCCCCTCCTGCTGGATGCCCTCAGGCACACTGGCTTCTCTACTGGGCCAGTCTCCTGGTGCACCAGCTACCTATCTGCCCGCTTCCAGTGTGTAAAAATCAATGGGACTTATTCCAAAACATGTCCCATCCACTCAGGTGTTCCCCAGGGTTCCATCCTGGGACCACTACTATTTCAACTGCAGTATTTTCAACTGTGTTTTTGTTGATGTACAGTTCAATTTCTTCAAAAATAAAACTGCACTCTAGTAAAAAATGTCTTTCTTTTAAGTTGCTAGAAATACAGTCCACCTCCACACCAGCAATTATAAAAAATAAAGGATAGGTAAGTTTGAGGTTATGGATTTTTTTTCCACACACCCTTGGTGTGTGATGAGTGATGACCACATAAACCTCTTGAGCTTCGCTTTTGAGAGTTGTGTGTCATCACACACCTCGGGCGTGTGAAAAAATCCATAACACACACTTGCCTATCCATTATTCTCTATTTTATTTCACATTATGCATTTACTGTATGCATAACTGTAGGCGCATTGTTGTATCATATTTATGTTTCACTTTGGGTCATTCATGTTCACGGAGTTTACGCAGCTATCAAGTAAGCAAAGAAGCAGAAGATGATATTCAACAACTGTGTTTACAGCAACTGCATTATGACTAATGGTCTATTCTTACTGCAACCAGAAAACTGCATTGTACTCTGTGTTTACATACGACTGTGTACGACAGCGAGCATGCAACTTGCAGCTGCACTTGTTTTCAGCAGTCAATCTCAAGCCCTTTTCTGCCTCTCGTCAGTGCTGTTGCAGAGTCATTGCTGCCTGAGCCACGAATGTTGTTCTGCACAAGAAAACACGCTGCCCGCAAATTCTGAGTAAATGTCCCTGGGCAAATTTGTTCAACAACTGCCAGGACAAGTAATTATAAAAGAAAAATAAGGCATGGCAATTTTGTTTGTATAGCATCCTGTCCTTAGGGCTCAGGACACTTCATGAACATGCATCAAATAAAACAATTCAAGCCTAAGACTGGGTAAAGGGTAGTAAACGAGGGTTATTCGCCTGTAACTGTAGCTCTAAGGAGTGGTATATGGTGCACAATCCACGCTGTGGCAGTCTTCCTTTCCCTTTAAATCTAGCTGGAATGTCTGCAAGCTAAGTTCCTCCACGGCTTTGTGCACACACACTAGAGGAGATGCAAGCTTGAAGATGGGGCTCCGATGCCAAACTAAATCCTGACAGAAATTAATTTGTTTTAAATTAAATATTAAACTGTGGCTTCCCTTATTCTGTTGCTGTTTACATTCCAGCCATGGGGATCTCAAAATCAGGTTGTCAGAATTATTAATTTAAATGCTTCTTAATATGTGGTGGCACAACCCTGAAACAGTTACCAGGAATGGCAAAGCCAACTCAGGACACAGCCGTTACTCAAGCGGGGTGAACGCCACCTCTGCTGCAGTCCCCACAAAAGAAAAGTATATAGGCTCAAGTAAGCCTAACAAGTCGGAGAAAAATGACATTGCTTTTATCAAAGACATGTTAATGTCCATTAAAGAAGACATTGCTGACCTAAAGATAGAGTCAGCAACAGATAAAAAGATTACTGAAGTATCAGCACATAGGGATTCTTTAGAAGACTTGCCATCTTTTGTGGAAGAGTCCCTAACTAAACTTGAGGACTTTGTGGAGGGTGAGGCTAGGCAATTGAGTCAAGTGTCAGAAAAACTAGATGACTGAGAGAACAGAGGACATAGAAAGAATCTTCGTCTGGTTGGTGTCCCAGAGGGCACTGAAGGGGAAGACAGGATACATTTTCTTGAAGGTTTCATTCCTGCTATACTAAACTACCGTTGGAACTGGGGTCTTGAAATTGAGCATGCCCATAGAGCTTTGTCTCCTAATCCAAAACTAGAGCAAAGACCAAGGCCCATAATAGCATACTCTCTGCGCTACTCGGTGAAAGAAGACATTCTCAGAGTGGCAGGAGAGAGAAAAACATTGAGCTGTGAAAGGGAGCACATTTTCATTTTTCAAGATTTTCCATGGAGATTGTTGAGAAAAGGAAAATGTTTACCCCAGTTAAATCAGTACTGCAAAGCCTAAATGTAAATTACTTCATTAAATACCCTGCGGTTTTGATGATTTAAAAAAAGGGGGGATTCATGCACTGCGCTCTGTAGAAGAACCTGGAATTTATTTACAAAAACTGGCCTGTTGCTCTAAACCAAAAAGTGTCACCAAGGAACAGAGCTTCTCAACTGTCACCCTCGCGCTCCCACCTATGGAAATGGACACTGCATGTGCACAGAAAAATCAATCACCAGTGAAACAAGCGGCCGCAGTGGTTAATAAGAACATGACCAAATTGCAAACCTTGCCATCAAAACCTGTTTCAAAATCCTTAGTTTGGTCTAGTAAAGCTATTCCTATTTCAAAAAAGATTTCGTGCTCTAGAAGCAGCGCCCAAAAGCTCTGATCTCCAGTTGAATGTAAGGGAAGATCTGCCTGACCTGGATATTGCTATACAAACTCGGGCGCCACTCAGCTCTAACCAAATGCTGCAGAACTTTGAAGAAATGCATGAACCACAAAGCACTTCTTACCTCCCGGAGTAATTCATTATTTTCTGGTATTTTGGTAAATCGCTGAATGGTTTTGTGTTAATTACAAGATCTGCAAGTTACTTCCAACGAGTCTCTCTTCCTAACTGTGTGATGACACACGTGTGGATCACAAGAAATACATGCTGGCTTATCTGCATACAGAGGGGCTGCCCTGCTTAATTCATGTCAGGAAGATGCTATTGCTTTGCTATCTATGTGAAGCAATTTAAAAACTGTCTAAAACAGTCAAAATGTCTATATTAGCCTCCGTGCAGAGACTATCAGAAAAAGAAAACTATTGATAAGTTAACTGTCAAAACTATTTTATCTTGCCTGTGTAGTGCCCCAGAGTTGGGGGCACCACAGAAAAAAAAATACAAAAGTGCCCAGCTTTATAAGGTGCCCCAATACAGTAGCAAGGTGCCCAGTTTTAGATGCAACCATCAAACCTGTTCCAAATCCTGTTTAAATATTGTAAATAGTTAATGAAATAATGCAATGTTAAGCCTTCATGCCAGCTTCAGTAAGTGGAATGCCATGCTGAGCAACTAGAATGCAAGGCTGAGTAGATGGAATGCCCACTGTGTGGCACATGCCTAGCATTCTAGTGCCAGAACCAGAATTAGAACCTAGAGTGTTGCTCTTTGAAAAGTAAGTTGTTACAGTGTGAATCCTGGTGGCTGTGGAGGACAGAAGACACAGAAAGCATAGGGGGACAGCAGAGCTTACCTGCAGGGTTGAAGCTGTCCCTAGGAGCATGTCTGCGTGCCTCTGCTACCTCCAATCCCTGATCCTGCCAGCCTTGAGTCTGTGAAGCAGCTGTGCTGTCTGAAGTGCCATCATGTCGCCTTGTAAGAGGAGGAGAGCATCCCGTTCAGCGCGTTGGGCTTGGAACTGCGGTTTATTATTTTTTTTATATGTACAGTTTCCTGTTACCCGAAGGCGCCGGTAGCAGTGCCGCATCACGAAATGAGTCGGTCACAGAGCCATCGTGCCACTAGGACCTTGCAGAGTCCCCAGGCGTCCTGTGCCCACCTGCAAGAAAAGCCTTCCCTCTGACAGCAGTATCTCCTACCTACCTCAACACTGTCTTTACCCAAGGCCGGGGCAGTGAGTCGTGGCAGCACCAGCAGCTAGGTGCTGACCGCCTGAAGTTATTTTTCTTTTAAAGTAAAAGTTATTTATTTTGCAGCACAGTCGGCGCTGCATAGGAACGGCTGAGAGCCGTGGGGCTGGCCAGAGGGCTGTATTTAAACAGATTAATATTCATCTGGGTTTAGTGACACCCAGGGGAGGGGCCTGGTAGAGAGGCTCTGAAAGGATAAGTTATGAATATTAATAGAGGGAAACCCCGAAGGTGGAGTTAAGGTGGGTAAGGGCAGAAAAGGCCCTGAATGAAGTCAAAGAGGTAGTTAAGGGGGCCAACCAATCAGAGGCCCACCAGATAATTAAAAGGGCATTATAGGCCCAGCATTTACAGTGCACCCTTGGCCCACTAGCGCCTAAAGGGGCAAGGCAGGCCCACTGCTATTTAAGGGGGCAAGTTAGGCCCACTGCTGTTAAAAGGGACAAGTTAGGCCCACTGCCACATTACACTGTTACCTAACAGGGTGAGCTAGGCCCACTGCTACTTAGAGGGGCAAGTTAGGCCCACTGCTAGCCATTTAGAACCCCCCATGTGTTTTAGATGCGCGGCAACATTAGTAACCCTAGATGTTTAGGGAGTCTAGCTAGCCATACAGAACTGCAGTAACAGGAAAAACCCGATCTAGCTAGAGGGATCCCTGTTAGTTAGGTCCACCAGAGCTAGGGTTCACCCAGAAAAGTAAATTGCCTATATATTTACTGTGGTCTGCACATTGAGACTGTATAATTGACCACTGCAACAAGAACTGAGACTTTATTTGCATTGCTGTTATTACTATGAACAGTAAAAGGACCCGAAAGTATTGCTTTGTTGCCAGCATTTCAGTGTTACAAGGTGTTTGAATCAGTCTTCAGCAAGTTTCTAGAATCCTTTCACCAACATGCACCCAGATCAATCTTCTTCAGTACTCCAGAAATCATCTTCAGTACATCTCCGAAGCAGCCAGCAGCAAATCCTTGAAGAATTGTGCCGCAATTATCTCAGTTGCAAGGTCCTGTTTATTATTTTCTGCTCTCCAGTTCCCAGTGTATGGCCTGGCCCAGTACAAAGGTACCATCTGTTTTCTTGTTTTATCGTCCGTATCGAAGTGCCGTCCAGACCTTCTGCCACAGTATCCTGCATCATCATCCTGTTTCTTATTTTACATAGTCCTTGGCTCGTCCAGCCTTGGTGCCCAGAACCCCCTTGTTCTCGCATGTTCCACAGACTTCTTTATTCTCAGCATCTTCTTCGTGTCCCGACTGTCCAGAAGAGGGCTGTGGCTGGGTGTTCAGTATCTTCCTCTTCTTCTCCCGGCAGTCCAGAAGCGGGCTGTGGCCGGTTGTGCAGTATCTTCTTCTTCTTCTCCCAGCAGTCCAGAAGCGGGCTGTGGCTGGGACTGTTGTGTTTCAATTCTGGCGGCTCTCAGTGGGTTTTGAGCCAAGGAAATCTTTGCATTGTTCTGAAATTTCAACAACCCTAGAGAGGTGGGGTGTGGCCAAGAACTCATGGCCTGTTCAAAAGCCTCTCTGCTTTCCCTTAGTTTTTAACTCATTCCAGCTAAGTGTTCCCCTTGTGTTTCATATCCCGCAACCCAGTTTCTTCTTGATGACAGAGAAAACTCAACTGTGCACAAACTGCCTCTTAAGACATATACAGACTCTTGTAGTAACATGTTTTAGAGTTCCGTAGAGGGAGTACTCCAGGTAATAGGCCCTAGGAAGAGGTGCACCTCAGGGTAGTATTAGAAACTGCATAGTGATTTTCTGATCTCAGTAGATAGACCGCTTGTAAAGTGGAGCTGTTACAATCGATTATTGCAAGTGTGCATAGAGTCACCCTCGTACAGGGTATAGAGTATAGAACACTCATAAAGCGATATCCACAATGCTATCCATACTCCCTGTTGTTTTTGTTGTTAGTATTTTCTTGTATGACCATGTCCTCCTTCTCCTCCTATCAAATAAACATCCTTGTTTCATCCGACCTCTGTGTATGACTCCTGCCTCTCCTTGTCGGGTGATTCCATCCACCCTCCCACCCCCATTCGAACCTTAAGCGGCCCCTCGCCATCCCACCTGCTGAGGGTGCCGCTGGTGCTGCTGGTAGCGAGACAGTTACAGCCACCACTCAGAGCAAAGAACCCCAAGGTCTACCAGTACAGCACTGTCACACCTGCATGAATGAATTCATTTGCATTCTATAGCAATTCACTAAATTCATTAAAAAAAAAAACACCAACAGCTTAATCTGGTTCAAGGTCAGTTGGCATTCATCTGTATTCTCCTCCTACTCGGTCGTGCCTGAAAATAGGCAAGAAATTGTCTAGTGCACTTACCCGGTCAACAAAAACTAAAAAAAATAAATAAATAAAAAATTCATGCAGTTCTTTGACGCCATCTAGTGGTTTCACAATATAAATATTTTGTAACCTAAAGTTTTATTTTGATTTTTTCTATTTCGGTATTTCCAATGTGGTGAGCGTTTTCCTGCTGGATTGCCTCATATCTAGTCTTTCTGAATCCACAAATCCACAAAATATTTTATCTCAACCAGCCCTTTTGGATCCAGGCTCTGAGCTGGAGTTAAGACTAAGACCCCTGAGTGTCTTCAGTTATTTGGGGGTAAGTCTGATTTACTGTTAGTTCCAACTCCAACATGGGTTGTGTCCATTTTTTTGGGGGGGGGGTTCTAGAAGACGCCCTGGGGTGAAATGGAGTGCTGAACGTGGGCCTTCCTGTTTGGTCTCCATACCCAAGGGCACCACCTCTATAAATGGTGGGCAGGTGGTTGGGGCATCCCAGGAGTTCTATCCAACCCGGGCGGTGTTATGCAATGCCAGGTCCGTTGTGAACAAGACTGCCATTGTAGCAGACTTGGTGGGTACAGCGGATCTGACTTGCATCACTGAAACCTGGCTGGATGGTAATACTGGCCCCGTACTTGAGGCAGCAGTTCCAGCCGGGTATTCGGTGATACACCGCCCGAGATTGGATTGCAGGGGTGGGGGGGTTGCGGTCTGTTTCAAGACCGAATTGGATCTCGCTAGTGTCCCAGCTGAGGAGACCAGATCATTCGAATGTGTCGTAGTGGCAGGTGGGGGCTATAGGATGGCGCTCGTCTATCGTCCACCCGGTGACGATAAGCTATTCCTTAAGGAAGTGGTGGACTTCGTGGCTCCACTCTGAGTGTTTGAGTCACCCAGGTTGATGGTGCTGGGTGACTTTAATGCCTGGATCGATGACGAACTCTCGCAATTTGGACAGCACTTCCTCCAATTGATGTATTCATTGGGCCTCTCACAGGTGGTTACCTCTGCCACTCATAAACATGGCCATTCCCTTGACCTGGTCTTCCTCCTGGGGATGGAGGCCTCCAATGTGGGGGTGGAACCTGTTGGATGGTCTGACCATCACACTGTGAGATTCAACCAGCCCAGCTCTTTTGAACCGTAGACGGGCTGTGCAACCCAGCCTGTCTACAGGTTCGTCGAGCCTTTTCACAAATGCAGTGTGAGGAGCTTGCTCAGTTCTTTGCAGATAAGGTGGATGACATCAGGGCCGAGACCCGCGCAGCACTCTCTATGGGAGTTGCGGTGGATCAGCCTGCGGTTGCAAGTCCCCAGTTTTCCTGGAGTTCCTTGGAAAGGCCGGAAATCGAAGATGTTATGAGGATTGTCCAGGGTATGCACACCACATGCTGTAGTTTAGATCCGGGCCCCACGGCCCTGATTATGGGCTGTGGGGAGGTTATCATCCTGGTTCTAGCTAGGAGAGTCTGGTGCTCCTTAGACTCCGGTGAATATTCCTGCTTCCTGAAGGTAGCGGTGGTGACACTAGTGTTGAAGAAGGCTTCTCTGGACCCAGACTCCCTTGCCAACTACAGACCTATCTTGAACCTTCCCTTTGTGGGGAAGGTAATTAAGAAAGTGGTGGCTGCCCAGCTAGACAACCATTTGTCCATCCATAACATCTACGACCCTCTTCAATCAGGTTTTCGAAAGAGGCATAGCACCGAGACTGCACTGGTTCGGGTGCTCAATGATCTCTTGATGGCGAGAGACCAGAAAAAACGGTCCATTTTGGTCCTGTTGGATTTGTCAGCAGCATTTGACACCGTAGACCATGGGGTGTTGCTTGAGCACCTGAGATGCATCTGTGGGTTGTCAGGTCTGGTTCACAGATGGTTTACCTCCTTCCTCGCAGGTAGAACTCAGAGGGTGGTGTCGGGGGTATTTTCCTCCCATCCTACCTCTCTGTCCTGTGGGGTGCCTCAGGGCTCTGTGCTGTCCCCCATGTTGTTTGCGGTGCACATGCTTCCCCTCTGAGACATTGTAAGATGATATGGGCTGGAGTTTCATTGCTATGCCGATGATACCCAGCTCTATCTGTCTTTTGCACCTGACCAGAATGGAGCACTCTCGGTGTTTAACAACTGTCTCGGCGAGATCCAGGGTTGGATGAGGTCCAGCTGGTTGAAGTTGAATTCTGGGAAGATGGAGGTGATGGTTGTGGATCCCGCCGCCGGATTGAGGGGTGGGGAGCAAACCATCCCTTAGGTTTATTCTTGGGGGATGTCCAGCTCTCTATCTCCGAACAGGTGCGTGACCTAAGGGTGATCCTTGACGATCGGTTGACATTGCATGCACAGGTGTCGGCGGTTGTAAAGGTATCCTTTTACCATCTGAGGAACATCACTAGGATCAAGCACCTTGTTCCATCGGGCAACCTGCCCACGCTGATCCACGCCTTTGTGACCTCGCATTTGGACTACTGTAACTCCCTTTACTTTGGGTTTCTTGGGGTTGATATCCACTGCTTGCAGCTAGTGCAGAACTCAGCAGACCGGTTGTTAATGGGGATTCCTCGTTCCTCCCACATTACACCAGTGCTACGGGATCTGCACTCGCTGCCGGTTCAGTGGCGGATCACCTTTAAAGTTGGTTTATTGACATATAAAGCCCTACATGGTTTGGGCCCTGACTACCTGAAAGATCTTCTGGCTCCCTTACTTCGGAGGCGACCGCTCTGCTTTCAATATGAGGGTTGCTAGAGATTCCGAGGTAGTTTAAATCTTCCGCCCCGAGCTTTATGTTCACTGCCGACCTCTGGAATTCTACCCCATTGGATTAGAGTGCATGTTTGTGGGGGTTTTAAACAAGGACTAAAGTCCTTTCTATGGAAAAAGGCATTTGGAGATGGTATCGACATGGACTGATACTGTTGATTTTATTGTTTATTTTAATGTTTTTATGATGTTTTAATATGATGTTATTTTATTGTAATGCACCTTGATTTTAGAAAGGTGCAATATAAATAAAGATTATTATTATTCTGGTGTCTCACTCCTCTGGCCTTCATCTGAGTTGGGAATATGGTTTTCTTGCAACTTTTTGCAGCTACCCTTGGCAACCTTACAATTCCCAGTTTACATGTTTTACTATAAAATTGAGAGGCTTTCCTTTGCCTGATTGATATAGTCCGAACTGGTCAATGGCAGCTATAGCGTGTAATGGATACTTTTCTTTGGATGCTATGGTTTACAGCCCCCTGGTCAAAAGGTGGCCCTCAGTGGTTACCCCTGCCACCTTGCCTTGGGAAGGCTAGAAAATACAGGTTACTCACCTGTAACAGGAGTTCTAGGAATGGTATATGTTGTTCATCCACACTTATTGGCAGGTATCCTTGCCGCTTTAAATCTTGCCGGAAGGTCTTCAAGCTAGCTCCTCCCACCCACCCGGGTGGTAAAACTCTCAGCTCAGCCCCATGACGCCAGATCTGGCCCGCTGGAAGCTCAGGTTGTCATGTCCGAGCTGGGAGGTCGGTGGGTCGTGTGGATGAACAATATATAATTCTTAGAACTCCTGTTACAGGTGAGTAAATACAGGTTACCACCTGTAACAGGAGTTCTAGGAATGGTATATGTTGTTCATCCACACTTATTGGCAGGTATCCTTGCCGCTTTAAATCTTGCCGAAGGTCTTCAAGCTGGCTCCTCCCACCCACCCGGTGGTATAACCTCGGCTCCGCCCCATGACGCCAGATCTGGCCGCTGGAAGCTCGGGTTGGCTGCGTCGAGAGCCGAGTCAGTGGAGTCGTAGGATGAACAACATATACCATTCCTAGAACTCCTGTTACAGGTGAGTAACCTGTATTTCTAGGACATGGATATGTTGTTCATCCACACTTATTGGCAGACTCCTAGCAGTTCTCCGGGAGGAGGAGGCAAGACGCACACCCCCAATACTTACTTGGGAAAGAGAGACTGAGAACCGAGGCCCCAAAACCAGCATCCCGGGCGTGACTCAAGGTCGATGTGGTAATGGGTAATGAAGGTGTGTGCTGACTTCCAGGTAGCAGCCCTGCAGATTTCCTGGATAGGGACGTCCCTGGAAGCAGCCACCGATGCAGCAGTATGGCGGGTAGAATGAGCTCTTATCCCTCTGGGAGGCTCCATGCCCGCCAACTTATAGCAGAGATTTATGCAGGAGGTGACCCACCTGCTTATCGTCCGCTTGGCTGCAGGTCTGCCAGCTGCGGCTTCAGCGTAGGGTGAGACAAACATGGCGCAACCCTCTCCCGACTTCAGCCGCGGCGCCTTGTAATAGGCGAGCGCCTTCTAGGGTCCAAAGTATGAACCTATATTCGCCTCCGAGGTGTGATTGGGGTAGAACACCGCAGAGTCAACACCTGGTTAAGGTGAAACTCCGACACCACCTTGGAAGGAATTTCGGTGGGGGCAGGACAACCTTGTCCCTGTGGAAGACCAGGTAAGGAGACTCGATGCAGAGCGCCTGGAGCTCTCTCATCCTTCTGGCTGACGTGATAGCCACCAAGAAGGCGGTCTTCCACGACAGGTGAGAGAGAGCACACCTGTGCATAGGTTCGAATGGCTTGCCCATGAGCTTTGCCAGTACCAGCAGTAGATCCCACGGAGGTGGAGGTTCTCGCACCGGAGGGGAAATGTGATCAAGGCCTTTGAAAAAGCGCCAGACCACCTTCTCCTGCGCCACCAGCTGCTTCCCGGCCCGCGCCCGCTAAGCAGAGATGGCTGCCAGGTGCACCTTAGGGTCGTCGACCTAAGCCCTTGATTAGAAAGGGACCATAAATAGTCCAAGATGCTTGCCAAGGAACAGGAGGAAGGGTCCAAGCCCTTGTCCTGACACCAAATGGAAACCTTTTCCATTTGAAGGCATAGCATTTTCTGGTCGACTCTCACGGGACGCCTCAACTACATTGAGGACCTCGTCGGAAAGACCCAAGGCCTGGAACTCTGGCAGCTCAGGAACCAGGCCGTCAGGTGCAGGGATTGAAGGTCCGGATGGAACACCTTCCCTGATTGACAGAAAGCAGGTCCGGGCGAGCTGGAAGCTGCCTCGGAGCCTGGAGCTGAGGCTGAGGAGATCTGGGTACCAGAACTGGCGAGGCCAGTCTGGGGCTATCAGAATCACCGCGCCTTGTCCCTCCCTCACCTTGAGAAGCACCTTGTGGATCAAGAGAAATGGGGAAAGGCGTAGAAGAGGCCCGGGTCCACTGCCTCAGAAGGCATCCCCTGCAGCGAGCCCTGCTGAGGGAGGCGGGCATGGAACAGCCTCAGCCTGCGCTCTCCCTGAGACAAACAGGTCCACCTGAGGTGTGCCCCAATGGGAGAACAGATGCTGTACTACCTCCGGCAGGAGAGACCACTCGTGGGATGCAGCCCCTATCCGGCTTAGGGCATCGGCCAGGGTGTTGGAGGTTCCTGCCACATGAATGGCTAGGAGATCCGCCTCCAGGCTGCGCACGAGTGACCAAATGCGGAGAGCTTCCTTGCATAATAGCATGGAGTGCGTCCCGCCCTGGCGGTTTAGATAGTACATGGTCGTGGTGTTGTCCGTCTGGACTCGGACCACTTGACCCCGGAGGAACGGAGCAAAGGCGGTGAGAGCTAGGCGGACTGCTCGGAGCTCCAGCAGGTTGATGTGGCATCGGGACTCCCGTGGGGACCAGAGGCCGTGAGCCCGGTGTTCCCCCAGATGGGCACCCAAACCCATCAGAGAGGCATCGGTCGATAGAGAGACCGTCGGCTCAGGGCGGACGAACGGGATGCCCTCCTGCAAATGACCTGGAATGATCCACCACTGGAGAGCGTTCCACATCCCCTGTGTCACCGACACAAGCTGGTCCAAAGGATCACAGCATTGTGACCACTGACTGGCCAGTCCCCATTGAAGGGGACGCATGTTCCAGCGGGCCCAGCGGACCACGCTGGTGCAGGCCGCCATGAGACCCAGGAGGCGCAGGAAGTCCTGGAGGGCCAATGCCAACCAGAAATGATTGGGCAAAGGAGGAAAGAACCTCGGCCCTGTCCGCGGAGCCACGCCTGGCTCGAAGAGAGTCGAGCTGCGCCCCAATGAACAGAATCACCTGCTTCGCTCGAGTTCGACTTGGCCTCGTGATAAGGAGGCCCAGTTGAGACAGACCTGGAGGGCCAGAGATCTCTGGACCGCTCCACCTCCTGCAGAGGAGCTGCCATCAGCTAGTCGTCCAGGTAAGGGTACACCTGACCCTCGGCGCCGCAGGAATGCTGTCACCACTGCCATGCATTTGGTGAAGACCCTGGGAGCTGGAGAAGTCAAGGGCATGGCTCGAACTCAAAGGGATCCTTCCGCTGAAGCGAAGGAATCTCTGGTGAGACGGACGGATAGGGACGTGAAAAAACGCGTCCCTGCAAGTCCAGAGAGCAGAACCATGCCAGCGTTCCAAGGATGGTATTATCTGAGCCAGAGTGACCATCCTGAAGGTTCGGAGACTTAGGAACTTGTTTAGGTCGTAGAATGAGAATGGGCGCCAACCCCCGTCCTGCTTTCGGAACCAGGAAGTACCTGGACACAAACCCTGGGTCGAGGGGGTCCACTACCACCCTGATCACCTCCTTTGAGAGGAGGCGATGTCGGCTCAGCAGGCCGACAGTGAGGCTCCGGACCCGAGGCCCCGAGGTGCGACGGCTCTGAAGGGTGGGGCCTGCTCGAGTTCCAGAGGCAGGCCTTTTCCCACCACCTCCAGAACCCACCTGTCCGAGGTAATAATGGACCAGGCGGAAAGGAAGTGTCGGAGCCGTCCCCCCACAGGCGAACCAGGGGTGAGGTGGCGGGATGGGACAACACCCTCAGCCCGTCACTGGGCGGGCTTAGAGGAGGGTTGACCGAGGGACCTCCTGGGCCTTCCTCCTGCCTCCTGTTAGAGGAAGCCGGCGGCTTGGGTTAGGGATGCCAGGCCGAGCCTGCTGGCCCTGACGTTGTTGGCCAGGCGCGCAGGAAGCACTAAAGGCTTAGGGCTGAGGTTTGCGGCCTTTGTCCTTCTGAGCGGAAGAGACCGAGTCCAAGGTGGCATTGGACTTCTTGATCCTCTGCAGGTGACCTTCCACCCCAGGGCCGAAGAGGTCAGTCCCCAAAAAGGGAACATCCGCCAACTTGTGCTGGGTATCCGAGGAAAGGTGGATATCCTCAGCCAAGCCATGACGCATAGCCACTGCAGCCGCCACCGACCTGGCACATGAGTCCCCAATATCTAAAAGCAGTCTGGAGCTGCTGTTTGGCCACTGCCCTGCCCTGGTCCCACCTGCTTGACCGTAGTCTGCAGATCCGTGGGAAGATGAGGATGACCTCATCCAGGGAGCCAACAGGGCATGAGAAAAATGTGCCATGAGGACGCCGAACTGGCCTGTGAAGGCTGAGAGAGACGACCAGCATAGATCTTTTCGCCCGACATAATCCAATTTCTTGGATTCCTTGTCGGGAGGTTTGTCCACATCCCTGGTGTTGCCGGGCCGGAAAACGCTTGAAGTCGGTAACCAACCCTCAGCAGAGGGGTGCTCCTAAAAACCGACAGGGAACCGTGGGGACCGTGATACTTCCTTGGCCATCCTGGCCGAAGGCGGGGGCAGGAAGCAGGGCTGCCAAAGCTCCAAGGCGGACCCACTCATGGCCTCGGCCACCGGAAAAGCCTCCGTTGGAGAATCCCGGTCCAGAATCTCCGTGAGGGGATACCTGGGTCTGTTTGGAAAGCGGGTTCGAGCTTCATCCCCGTGGACTCGAGATGAGCCGAAGCAGTCCTAGGAAGGACGCAGGCTGATCGATCTCATTGACTGTCCTCCTGAGGACTCCAAGTCCAGTCGCTGGAAAAAGGAGGAATTATCCTCGGACTCGGACAGTCTCGAAGAGCTGCCTCTGGCCTGGGCCACCCTCTACCTGCCGAGGCCGGTCGGGAGTGAGGGTAACAGACAGCCTATGGGGTAGACCTTAGCCGACCGAGAATCCCTGGTCGAGCCCCAAATAGTGGCTGTGGGCGGGAGGTTCCATCGAACGTGGAGCAGCTGGTTTTGCCGAACAACCGCCTGGGTACAGGCTCCTCAGTGTAAGTCGAGGGGTTGTGTCGCCGGCCCGTGACAGCCACTTAATGGCTGGGAAGACGACTGCGCCGGCTTATTCCCAGTCAGGAGGAGCTGTTGCCATGAGGTCCTCAGACTGTCGATGTAACCACGCCGAAGCCTCCTCGCCCCGAGGAGGAGGATGAGAGACAGCAGCGCCGCCACCGCTGGGATCCGAGACCCAGACCGCCGATGACGGCGGGATCGGCTGGACCGCGAAGAGGTCCGAGACCGAGACCGAGAGCCTCGGCTTTTCCGAGGTCGGTGCGGGGAAGTGTCGGCAGGAACCGGCACTCCCCTCTGCTCGGAGGGTTCATCCGAGGGCTCCGGAACCGGAGGCACAGGCAAGCCCACGGGATCCTCAACTCCCCCCGGGGGAACCGGGGAGAGGGGAGTCTCGGCTTCTATAGGCGACAACCCGTCCAACGGATCGAGAAAAATCTCGACTGCGTCGACGGGAGTCTCAGTCAACTGACCTGACGGGGACACCGTGAGACCAGTGGCCGAAGCCGAGCAATCGACCGAAGTCGATGGTCGATGACTCGGGGAGAGGGACCTTTCCCGCTCCCAAGAGTGTCGACGGAGGGACTTACCTTTGTCCTTCTTTTTGGACCGAGAAAAAGGTCCAGCAGACGTTGGCCCTTCTCCCTTAGTGGAGAGGGACAGACAAAGCTCCTTAAAGGAAGCTGTGTAGGAAGAACCCAGAGAGAGCGGGATAAATGCCGCGGCCGAGGAAGATACGGCCCGCGCCGCCTCCTCTTCGAGGGCGATCATCTGCTCGAGCTGATCCGCCGAGCCCGCCGCCGCGGACACCGCCGACCGGGCCTCCTTAGACTTCACCGGAGGAAAACGCTTCTCGGGACGGCCCAGATGCAATCGGGCAGCACGGTCTTCGAGGACGTAGGCCGAAAAGGAAGAGCACAAGTCGCAGTCCCTGCAGGAGTGTGCTCAAGGCCCTAAACAATGAACATACATAGGTGTGGATCCATCCGGACATCTTCTGACCATGAGGCATCTCCGAAAACCGGGAGTCGATTTGTCCATCGCAGCCCTTGAGGATCAAGACTGAAGTCTTTTAGAAAAACTTTCAAATTCGCAAAACGGAAGAAATAGAACTAGTCTCAAACGCAGAGCGTTAAGGAGGGAACCTGAGCTTCCAAGCCGGTAAGGAAGATCTGGCGTCATAGGGGCGGAGCGAGTTATACCACCGGGTGGGTGGGAGGAGCCAACTGAAGACCTTCCGGCAAGATTTAAAGCGACAGGATACATGCCAATAAGTGGTGGATGAACAATATATCCATGTCCCTAGAACCCATTTCTAGGGACATGGATATGTTGTTCATCCACACTTATTGGCAGACTCTAGCAGTTCTCCGGGAGGAGGGAGGCAGGCACACACCCCTACTTAGGGAATAGAGACTGGAGAACCAGAGGCCCCAAACCAGCATCCCGCGTGACTCAAGGTCGATGTGGTAATGGGTGATGAAGGTGTGTGCTAGACTTCCAAGTAGCAGCCCTGCAGATTTCCTGGACAGGACGTCCCTGGCAAAGCCACCGATGCAAGCAGTATGGCGGTAGAATGAGCTCTATCCCTCTGGGAGGCCCGCATGCCCGTCAACTTATAGTGAGATCTATGCAGGAGGTGACCCACCTGCTTACTGTCCGCTTAGCTGCAGGTCTGCCAGATGCGGCTTCAGCGTAGGTGACAAACAGCTGGCTAACCTCTCCCAATTTCAGCCATGCGCTCTTTATAATAAAGGGAGCCCTTCTAGGGTCCAAAGTATGGAGTCTGTATCTGGCTCGAGGTGTGATTGGGGTAGAACACCGGCAGAGTCAACACCTGGTTAAGGTGAAACTCCCCACACCACCTTCGGAAGGAATTTCGGTGGGGCGCGGGACAACCTTGTCCATGTGGAAGACCAGGTAGAGACTCTATGGAAAGCGCCTGGAGCTCTCCCATCCTTCTGGCTGACGATGAGCCACCAAGAAGGTCTTCCACGACAGGTGAGAGAGATCACACCTGTGCATTGGTTTGAATAAACGCCCATGAGCTTTGCCAATACCAGCAGTAGATCACGCAGGTGGAGGTTCTCGCACGGAGGAAATGTAATCAAGGCCTTTGAAAAACACCAGACCACCTTCTCCTGTGCCACGACTGCTTCCTGGCCCGCGCCTGGTAAGCAGAGATGGCTGCCAGATGCACCACAAGTCGTCGACCCTAAGCCTTTGCTGAAAAGGGACCATAAATAGTCCAAGATGCTTGCAAGGAACAGGAGGAAGGGTCCAGGCCTTTTCCTGACACAAATGGAAAACCTCTTCCATTTGAAGGCATAGCATTTCCTGGTCGAAACTCCTTAAGGACGCCTAACTACATTGAGGACTCAAACCGGAAGACCCAAGGCCTGGAACTCTGGCAGCTCAGGAACCAGGCCGTCAGGTGCAGGATTGAAGGTCCGGATGGAACACCTTCCCTGATTGACTGAAAGCAGGTCCGGGAGCTGGAAGCTGCCTCGAGACCTGGAGCTGAGACTGAGGAGATCTGGGTACCAGAACTGGCGAAGCCAGTCTGGGCCTATCAGAATCACCTGTGCCTTGTCCTCCTTGCTTTGAAGCACCTGTGAGATCAAGGAAATGGAAAGGCGTAGAAGGCCGGGGTCCCCGAGCCTCGAGAAGGCATCCCCTGCAGTGAGCCCTGCTGAGGGGTGGGCATGGAACAGCCTCAGCCGTGTTCTCCTGGAGGCAAACAGGTCCACCTGAGGTGTGTCCCAATGGGAGAACAGATGCTACTACCTCAACAGGAGAGACCACTCATGGGACGCAGCCCCTATCCGGCTTAGGGCATCGGCCAGGGTGTTGAGGCTCTGCCACATGAATGAGCTAGGAGATCCGCCTCAGGCTGCTACAGTGACCAAATGCAGACAGCTTCCTGAGAAGCATGGAAGCGCGTCCACCCTGGCCAGTTTAGATAATACAGCAATGGTGGTGTTGTCCGTCTGGACACCGACCACTTGATCCCGAGAAAATGGAGCAAGGCGGTGAGAGCTAGGCAGACCGCTCGGAGCTCCAGCAGATTGATGTGGCATGGACTCCTGCGGGGACCAAAGGCCGTGAGCCGGTGTTCCCCAGATGGGCACCCCAACCCATCAGAGGGCATCGATCGATGGAGACCATCGGCAGGCCAGGATCGAGCAGGATGCCCTCCTGCAAATGATCTGGAGCGATCCACCACGGGAGGCGTTCACATCCATGGGTCACTGTCACTAGCTGGTCAAAGGATCGCAGCATGGCTGACCACTGACTAGCCAGTCCCCACTGAAGAGGATGCATGTTCCAGCGGGCCCAACGGACCACGCTGGTGCAGGCCGCCATGAGACCCAGGAGGCGCAGGAAGTCCTGGGCAGGGAGGGATTGCCCAACCAGAAATGATTGGGCAAAGGAGGAAAGAACCTCGGCCCTGTCCACTGGGAGCCGTGCTCTGGCTCGAAAAGAGTCGAGCTCTGCCCCAATGAAAAGAATCACCTGCTTCGGCTCGAGTTCGACTTGGCCTCGTTGATGGGGAGGCCCAGTTGAGAGCAGACCTGGAGGGCCAGATCTCTGGACTGCTCCACCTCCTGCCTGGAGGGGGCTGCTATCAGCCAGTCATCCAGGTAAGGGTACGCCCGGACCCCTCGGCGCCGCAGGAATGCCGTCACCACTGCCATGCATTTGGTGAAGACCCTGGGAGCTGGAGACAAGCCGAAGGGCATGGCTCGGAACTCGAAAAGGGATCCCTCCGCTTGAAAGCAAAGGAATCTCTGGTGAGACGGATGGATAGGGGCGTGAAATGTCGTCCTGCAGGTCAGAGAGCAGACCACACCCACGTGTCCAAGGATGATATTATCTGAGCCAGAGTGACCATTCTGAAGGTTCGAGACACTTAGGAACTTGTTTGGAGTGTGTAGGTGAAGGGCGCCAGCCCCCATCCGTTTCGGGACCAGGAAGTACCTGGACTTTGACCCCGGTTCTGAGGGAGGGTCAGCACCTCCTGATCACCTCCTTCTGGAGGAGGAGGCGATGTCGGCTTGGTGACCCGACAGTGGAACTCGCGGACCGGGAGGCTACGGTGACAGCTCTGAAGAGGCGGGGCCTGCTGTTGAACTCCGAGGCAGGCCTTTTCCCACCACCTCAATACCCATCTGTCCATGGAAATAGCGGACCAGGCGGAAAGGAAGTGACAGGAGCTGACTCCACAGGGGAACCTGGGGTGAAGGCGACGGGATTGGGGCGACACCCTCAATCTGTCACTGGGCAGGCTTGGAGGAGGAACCAGCCGAGGGACCTCCTGGGCCTTTTACCTCCCTGCTTCCTGTTGGAGGCCCGGGCCGGTTTGGGATGCCAAGCTCGCGCCTGCCTGGCCCCTGGCGTTGCTGGGCGGACGTTACACATGAGTGCAGAAGACGAAAGGGCTTAGGCTGTGGTCTGCAGCCTTGTCCTTCTGTACGGATGAGACCAAGTCAAGGTAGCATTGGACTTTTCGATCCTCTGTAGGTGACCTTCCACCCCAGGGCCAAAGGGGTCAGTCCCAGGAAGGGACATCCGCCAACTTGTGCTGGGTAGCCAGTAAAGGTGGATATCCTCAGCCAAGCCCGATGGAGCATAGCCACTTGCTGACGCCACGACCTGGCACAAGAGTCTCAATGTCCAGAGCAGTCTGGAGCTACCTTGTTTTGGCCACTGCCCTGCCCTGGTCTGCACCTGCCTGACGTGGTCTGCAGGTCCGCTGGGAAGATGAGGATCACCTGCAGTCAAGGGAGCCCAACAAGGCATGGAAATGAGGGCCCGGCCAAGCTGGCCTGGACGAAGGCCAAGGAGGACGAAGCATAGACTTTTAACCCGCATAGTCCAATTCCTGACCTTGTCAGGAGGTTTGTCCAACGTCCCAAAGCGCTCCCGGCACGAAAACGCCAGTCAATAACTAACCCTCGGCTGAGGTGTCTCCAAAACGGACAATGAACCGGTGAGGGGACAGTGACTTCCTGGCCGAGGGCACAGGACAGAAACAGGACGCTGCCAGAGCTCAGGCGGGCCACTATTTCCGGCCACGGAAAGGCCTCCGTAGGGAGTCCCCTCGGTCCAGGATCTCCGTGAGGGTACTGGCCCGCTTAGAGACAGGTTAGAGCTTCATCCCGGTAGACTCCGAGATGAGCGAGCAATCCAAGTAGGACGAAGGCTATCGTCCATCGACTGACCTCAGAGGACTCCAAGTCCACTGGCCTGGAGAACAGAGAGGATCGCCGTCAGACTCAGAGGAGTCTGCAAGGCAGCTGCTCTGGCCTGAGCCACCATCCACCTGCCGAGGGTCGACCGGGTTAGGGTAACAGACAGCCTATGGGGCAGACCTGAGCTGACCGAGAATCCTTGAGTCGGAGCCCAAATAATGGCTGTGGGTGGAAGTTCCACGGGTGGTGTAACAGCTGGTTTGGCTGAACAACGGCCTGAGACAGGCTCCTCCGGTTAAGTCGGGGGTTGTTTCAGCAGCTCGGTGACAACCACTTAATGTGCCCAGGGAAGGCGGCAGTGGCTTATTCCCGATCCAGGGAGGAGCTGTTGCCACATGAGGTCTCTATGTGATCGGCGCATTACGTGCAAGCCTCCCCTAAGTCCGAGGGCGAGATGGCCGGCGATGCCGCTCACCGCGGTGCCGAGACCGAGACCACCTATGATGGCGGGATTGGCTGGACCACGAAGAGGTCCGAGACCGAGACCGAGAACCTCGGCTTTTCCGAGGTTGGTGCGGAGAAGTGTCGGCAGGAACCGGCACTCCCCTCGGCTCGGAGGATCACCCGAGGGCTCCGGAACCGGAGGCACTGGCAAGCCCACGGGATCCTCAACTCCCACCGGGGGAACCGGGGAGAGAGGAGTCTTGGCTTCTACTGGCGACAACCCGTCCAATGGGTCGAGAAAAATCTCGACTGTGTCGACGGGAGTCTCGGTCAACTGATCTGACGGGGACACCGTGAGACCAGTGGCCGAAGCCGAGCGGGTCGACCAAGCCCACGGCCCACGACTCGGGAGAGAGGGACCTTCCATCCCAAGAGCGCCGACAGAGGATTTACCTTGTCCTTCTTTTGGACCGAGAATAAGGTCCAGCAGACGCTTGCCCCTCTCCCTTAGTGGAGAGGGAGACAAAGCTCCTTAAAGGAAGCTGTATAGGAAGAACCCAGAGAGAGCGGGATAAATGCAGCGGCCGAGGAAGATACGGCCCACGCCGCCTCCTCTTCGAGGGCGATCATCTGCTCGAGCTGATCCGCCGAGCCCGCCACCGCGGACACCGCCGACCAGGCCTCCTTAGACTTCACCGGAGGAAACCATTTCTCGGGACGCCCCAGTTGCAATCGGGCAGCACGGTCTTCGAGGACGTAGGCCGAGAAGGGAGAGCACAAGTCGCAGGTCTGCAGGTCGTGCTCAAGGCCTAAACAGTAGACACACATGGAGTGCGGATCCGTCCGAGACATCTTCTGCCCGCAAGGGCATCTCCGGAAACCGGGAGTCGGTTTGTCCATCGCAGCCGCGAGGGATAGAAGACCGAAGTCTATTTTAGCAAAAACTTTTAAATTCGCAAAAACCGAAGAAATAGGAACCAGTCTCAAATGCAGAGCGTTAAGGAGGGAACCTGAGCTTCCAAGCGGTAAGGAAGATCTGGCGTCATGGGGCGGAGCCCAGAGTTTTACCACCCGGGTGGGTGGGAGGAGCTAGCTTGAAGACCTTCCGGCAAGATTTAAAGCGGCAAGGATACCTGCCAATAAGTGTGGATGAACAACATATCCATGTCCCTAGAACAGTCTTCTCTACAAGGCATTCTACTGGGGTGGCTATTGTGAATATTGGCAGATAGTCTTTATGAACATTATCTCTGTGCACACTGGAGCCAGCTGGTACAGTCTGAATACACACCCTGTGAGTACTGGAGGGGCTTAATTTGACAACATGTTCATGCTCTTTTTTTTGTCTTTCTCTTCTGTTGTAAACTGGGGACTGGGAAGGAATATTTTTTTAAATAGTGTTCTTGGAGAGTTTCTTCTTTCTTTTGTTTCCTTTGCTCTCCTTCCCTCTATGGATTACTAATGTGTAGAATAACTAAGGGAGAAACCATAGATACAAATATTAATTTACTCTCTGATTTGATTAATATACAATGACTCTATATAGAAAAAATCTAGAATATTCTGGCCAGAGGGGGAGGAATACTATGACCCATCATTCCTCTGTTTTGGATTCACCTATGGTTGGGTGTTGGGGCAGTGAGGCTGCACTTTCTCTAATGTACAACGACTTCACTACTTTTAGTTAATATGACAGATAAACGTTACAGGGATTACATTTGTCTCTTACAGTTATGTTGATACCTCTGTAAAGCATTTTGAATTGTACTCATTACAGTATTACTGTTTTAAATAGACTTAAGCATTCTAGATAAGCCCGAGTAGTTTATAACTAAGATTTTAGTCTAAATTATATGGCATTTAGAGTCACTGTTTCTCTCTTGCTGGTGAGTTACGACTGTGGTCAGGAGAACTAAACAGGCACCTTGGAGGTATCATAGTTTTGTTTTATTTTGTGTTTGTTTTTTTTTCCACTTGATAACTCCAGTGCATCTGTGTTTGGCCTTAGGGCTATTTTTCTTTTCTGTTAACTGTTTGCATTTTATACATAAGTGTAGATTACATCTGCAGTTCATATTTTATATTTACCTTAGTATCCTGTTTAATAATTCTTGAATTATTCGATTTATAGTTGAGTAACCCCCCTCCCCCGAGTTTTTACTTTTCTCTCCTATTTAAGGGTGTTTCAGCTCTATCCTCACTTAAAGTATTGGTTACCTTTTTATTTACTTTCGTCTTTGCTTAACTTTATTTGATTTGTGAGAAATGTCAAATTTCAGTATAGACACCTGGAATGTTAAAGGTTTGGGTTCCCCAATAAAGAGGAAGAAAATTCTCACATATTTAAATAGAAAAAAAGCTTGATATTGCCCTTCTGCAGGAAACTCATTTAGAGGAAGATGAAGTTAAAAAACTGGCCCGTTCATGGGTTAGCTAAGTAGAATTCTCCTTTTATAACTCCAAAAAAAGAGGTACAGCAATTTTTTTTTTTGCATAATATGTTTATTAAATTTTCCACCATAAAACAAAGGTACAATCACATATACTCCATACACATCAAATCCACCTTAATTCAATATGTACCTATACCCCTCGAACATCTCTTTTTACATCACATTTAGTTTATTCGTTCTCCCCCCAAAAAGACAAAAAAAAAACACATACACCTACATTATTTTAATACCATCACATCTCACATTCATTCACTCTATACAGTGCTAGTTTGTTCTTGTTCATTGCCTCTGTAAATTGCTAGTTTTCCATTAACCCTTCGTTGCTCATGAGGTACAGCAATTTTGATTACAAAAGGGATAAACTTTGTAAAAAGATCACATTTTGCTGATCTGGAGGGCAGATTTCAGATTCTAGAAGGAATAATTGATGGCAGTGACATCACAATCTGTAATGTCTATGCTCCCAACTCAGATCAAGCTACTTTCTTTAAAGATCTGAACCCAAGACTCTGCACTTGCAATATCCAAAACTTAATTCTGGGGGGTGATTTGAACAAGGTACGGGATAATGTGATTGATAGGAGCTCTACCCCACATTCTTTGAAAGTTTCTCCAGCTCAGCATGCTATCCACAAACTTGTTAAAGATCTAAATTTGGTGGATGTGTGGCGTCGTCTTAACCCTACTCATATTATTCTGCAAGACATGCAACCTGTAGCAGGTTAGACATGATTTTTATCTCCAAACAACTTTCTGCAAGTCTAATTGCAGCAAACATTAAAGAAATAGCCCTGTCAGATCACACATTAGTTCAGGTAAACATTCAACCTGGCGGTTTTAAAAATGAATGCTTTCATTGAAGGCTGAATGTATCCCTGTTACAGGACTCCAATTTCATGTCTTGGGTTAATAAGGAGGCGGAGGAATTCTTTGAATTAAATAACAGTGGGGAAGTGTCTGATAATTGCAAAAGGGGTACATTTAAGGCTTTCATGAGAGGAAGGATCATTAGTTTCTCCGCAGCTAAGAAAAAAGAAAGGTATAAAGGCTTGTTAGAAAAGGAATCAGATCTTAATTAAGAGAATGAATATAAACACAATGGGGAGAAAAGAAAAAACCTTCTGAATCTCATAACCAATCTTAAGTATGAAATAAATAAATTATATTCAGCTAAGACAGAGTATTCGATTTACAGAACTAAGCAGTCATACTGGGAGGCTGGTGAGAAAGCGGGCAAGCTTTTAGCCCATAGACTCAAAAAGAAAGCTGATCTAAACCCGATGCTGGTATATCTAACAGTTCAGGTGCTGCTGAAGTCACAAGCAAGAAAATAAATGTAGAATTTGAAATTTTTTTTCAAGCTGTTATACGCAAACCCAAACATTCAAACTTCAGCACAATCACGAGCTTTCTTAGATTCAGTAATTTTATCAACTCTCAGTGAAAGTGACAGAGAAAACTTGAACTTCCTTATTTCCAGGTCTGAATTTGGCAGTGCTATTAAAAATCTACCACCAAATAAAACTCCAGGTTCAGATGGACTTCCTGGAGAATTCTACAAAATTTTAGGCCCCGAAAGTAGGGATTACCTTTTCAGAGTCCTCTCAGGTTCACTTTATCCAGGTAATTTACCTGACTCCATGTACCAGGCATATATCGCTCAAATTTTAAAAGATAAAGATCCACTGCAGTGCAAGAGCTATAGACCAATCTCACTACGTAATGTAGATTATAAGATTCATGCTCAGATTTTAGCTACTAGGCTTACATTTTATCTTGTCAAACTGTTGGGAGAAGAGCAGGTGGGCTTTGTGCCAAGCAGGACTGGGGCTGATAATCTGTGCAGATTCCTGAATATAGTGTGGAAGGCAAAGAAGATGCAAAGCTCTGCGGTAGCATTGGCACTTGATTTTCACAAAGCCTTTGACTCTCTTGAGTGGGGTTATCTGTTTCAAGCACTCTCTAAATTTCAATTAGGGAGAAACTTCACTTCCTGGTTAAAAATTCTATATAAAAACCCTACAGCCAGAGTAATCTCTAATGGTGTTATTTCAAACTTATTCCCGCTAAACAAAGGATCTAGACAACGTTGTCCCTTATCCTCCTACCTCTTTATACTGGCTATTGAGCCTTTAATAAGAAAGATCTCGGACTGCCCAGAATGTTAAAGGAGTTAGAATGAGTAAAATTAGTAATAAAGTATTTGCTTATGCTGACGATCTATTGGTCACTGTCTCTAATCCAAGGGAATCAGTAAGGAAGTTAGGAAATATTTTTGATGTCTTTGCCTCTTTCTCTGGTCTGACCTTAAACTGGAGTAAAACCCAGATTTTATCCCCGAATCCTTAAATGAAACATGGCGATAGTCTGAGGGTGATACAGTCAGAACTTAAGTGCTCAGAATACCTGACCTGCAAATTGCTCACATTAACATTAGGAGTCTTTTCCACAACTTTTCTGAGCTTGAGGCATGGGTGGCCTCATATAACCCCGATATCCTTTGCCTATCTGAAACGTGGCTCAAGCTCTGTATCCCTGATGCCACCTGCTCTTTACTTAACTATAATCTTTGTAGGGGCGACAGACTTTCCTCTAAAAGGGTGGGTGGTGTTGCAATCTATTCAAAGAATTCCCTAAATCTATCCATAGTCCAAAACCCCACCCTCTCATCTTGTGAATCAATCCATGCCTTTCTCCTACTTGGAACAAAAAAACTACACATAGTGTGTGCTTATAATCCTCCCAAAAGTGGCCAATCTGAACTGCTAGACCACTATGTATCTGCTATTTGGGCAGAATGAAACAGTCATCCTTGGGGATATTAACCAGGATCAGAATGAAACAGTCATCCTTGGGGATATTAACCAGGATTGGTTAGGAAAAAGTCACAACTCTCTTCAGTCAATGGTGCAAAGACCATGCACCAGGTTATAACTGACCCTACTAGTATACCTCCGAACCTTGTATCTAGCATACTTATTGATTGGGTCCTCAAAAATCAATTAGACAGAACTGCTGCTGCAGGAATACTGCCAGATTCCATAAGTGACCACTCCCCGGTGTTCTGTATCTGGGGTACCTCTCCTGCTAATGCCCCACCACCACGTTACGTCACTTTCCGTGATTATGCCAAACTTGATCAAGCCAACTTCCTTTATGACATCTCTTTTATTGACTGATCCCCCCTTTTTCAGTCCCACACTGTTGAGACTGCCCTTGATTTCTTCCTAACCAAATTTACGTTCCTCCAAGACAAACATGCTCCTATGCTCACGCGGCATGTTCGAGGAAAACAGACTAGGTGGCAGCATAAAGACCTCCTCTCCTTCCTTAGAACTAGAGATAAAAGCTGGAGATGTTTCAAAACCTCAGAACTTCCTGCTGATTTTAATACATATAAAGCACAGCATAATGCATGCAAAAAGCAAATATGAATAGCTAAAAGTTTGTACTGTAAAGGACTGCTTTTGGAGGCTGCAGGACACCCAGAGAAATTCTGGTCATATATCAAAACCTTTCTTGGTACAAATCAGTCCCACACCACAAATGACATGGTCTTAAATGGGGTCCATGCAATGACCCAAATATCATCCCAAACTCTTTTAATAGACATTTCACTGACCTGTCCAAATATACCACCACCTTCCTATCTGATAACCAATCATCCCCCTCTACCCTCGAACCAAGTAAACCCCAGCACCCTCCTTTCTATTTTAAAGTTATTCCTAAAATAGATGTTTTAAAACTACTAAATGCCATCTCGGACAATACCAGTGTAGGCTCTGACTCTCTTGAGCCTAAGCTTTTAAAGCTGGCTGCTCCTTTTATTGCCGCTTCCCTGGCAAAGATATTCACTATGTCCCTCTGTTATGGCCATTTACCGAATGTATGGAAAATCACTAAGGTTACTCCAGGATTTAAAAAAGGTGATAAAAAATATATTTCCAACTATAGGCCTATAGCCATACTCTAAATTTTAAACAAAATCCTTGAGAAATTAGTGGCCACTCAGGTTACTGATTTCCTCTCTCAGTATAGTCTCTTATCACCTAACCAACATGGCTTCCGTAAAGGCCATAGTACCTCCACTGCCTTGCTGCAACTCACAAAGGATACCATAAGCGCCATGGACTCAGGACTTCTGACAGGAGCAGTGTTTATTGATCTTATGGAGGTGTTTGATCTAGTGGATCACCCTTGCTTTCTTGCATGCCTGTGATCTACTGGCTTCTCTGACCAATCTGTAGGTTGGTTTTCAAGCTACTTAACTAACAGAAGTCAAATAGTAAAGTTTAACTCTGCAGTGTCGAGCCAAACAACCATTAACATGGGAGTTCCACAAGGGTCCATTCTGGGCCCTCTTCTCTTTTCTCTCTTTATAAATCACATATCACTTGATACCACGCCATGTTCATCTACATTGTATGCAGATGATCTTGTACTGTACTCTAGCTCTACAGACACACACGTAATTAACAGTCGTCTGTCCTCTGCTTTTCTAACTATACAGAATTGGTTTAACAAACACAAACTCGTCCTCAATATTAGCAAAACACAGGGTATGCTCTTTGGCTCTACAGCCAAAGTAAAAAACAACTGTCCCTGTGCTGATGGCTCGTCTTTGATGACAGTAAGCTCGTTGAAGTATCTTGTCCTTCTTGATGAAATCCTAACCTTTGAGCAACACATCATGGCCACATACAAATCAGTTAATGCTAAGCTTGGGATTGCATACAAAACAAGTTACGTTCTAAATCCTTCTGCTAGGCTGGCCATTACCTGGGGTATCTTACTCCCATCACCAACATATGGCACTGTCACCTATACCAATGCATCGAAGAGTACCCTATGTAAATGGGATACTACCCACAATAATATATGTTGATATGCTTTGGCTTCCCCTCGGCTGAAATACCATTGCTTACTATATGCTGACCTACGCTGGCCTTCCCCTCCAGCCCATTGATTCCTTGCCCATGGGTCACTATTGGATAACACTGTCATATTAAACACACCCATTACTCTAGTCTCCCTGTCTTCCTCTTATGGGCTCCGATCTACAGAACTCTCCCTGTTAGCCACCTCTAGATGCAGAACGTCAAAAGGTGCCTCAGCCTTCTCTCATCTGGCCCCAAAATATTGGAACTCGTCACCCCTAAATGTCCGTCTAGCACCTAGTCATGCTGTCTTCAAAAAGTTGCACTACAACCTACTTGTCAAAAATGCCCAGTGCATTTGCTTCAGTCCTCCTTAAGCTACATTATTTCCACAGCTCTGTAACCTAATCTACCTTGCTCTCCCTCAATGCTACAGCTATGTTTGTGGTTAACGAGTACTGTCTATTACTTGTCACAATAACACTTACTGTAAAATGGAATATGCTGCTGATTTGCTGCATCTCTTGTATCCATTTTGTAGTTGCTCACGCTTTTGTGTACAAACTGCTCTTGATGGTTCATTTGTGAAGTAATGTGCTATAATTTTCATGTTTGCTGAATTTCTGACACTGTCACTATTGTATTTTTTTTTATTGTATGTATGCCCGATCAATTGTATTATATATTTATTTATTGTATGTAGGCATGCCTGTTTAATTGTTGTAACCTCCCGGGTCATGCTTGAAAATTGTCACTCTCGTATCTAGAGTGCCTACCCAGTAAACAAAAACTAAATAAATAAATCTAGGGATAAAGCTTTTGAGTGATATCAGTAGACTAGGGGACATTAATCTGCTCCCACTTATAAAAGAAATCAAGACGGACTTGCAAAAATGGCAGGACCTTAATTTATCTATTTGGAGAAAAATAAATTCACTCAAAAGGATAGTGGCTCCCAAGTTATTTTATCTTTTTCAAAATATGCCTATCAGAGTCGGTAAAAGGACTTTTGATTTACTAAACAAAATAACTAGATGTTTCTTGTGGAATACCTCCCTCCCAGACTCTCACTCCCAAAGCTAAGGGTGCATAGGTCAGAAGGAGGCTTTGGTCTCCCAAACTGGGAAAAGTACTATTTTGCCTTCCGTTTTAAGCAGAGTAGCTGATGTCCAAATCCAGGATCAGAAGAAAATCTGCCACTGTGGGCTAAAGTTGAAAAAACAATATTATTACCTTTCAAAATGTCTGACTATCTTTTTGTCAAGTTACCCCAGATACTCCATGAAAATGTGTGCATTAATTCTACTATTTGGGTTATTAAAAGAAAATAGCAGCTTTTGCTGATAGAAGACATACCTATGCATTTGACAACACTATGGAACAATTCTAATCTGCGGTACGATCATATCCTGTGGCAGACCTTGGTTGGAGTAGTTCAGGAATCACTAATTTACAGGACCTTTTATAGGGGAACAGGGGGAGCTTTTATCTTTTGAGCTCCTTAGATCTCACTACAAAATACTGAAATTCCATTTTACAAATTATCTCCAGTTAAGAAATGCACTTCAAGATTCAGTTTTGGGCCCGGATTTGCGACTGAAAGAAGAGCCTGAATGGGCTTCCATTTTAAAGGTGACAAAACTGAGGAAAGGGACAAGTCTGACTCATAAACTTCTAACAAATACGCAGGATCCTTTACTTCTGACGGCTGCAGCCAAAACAAAATGGGAGGGAGAGATGACAAAATTACTCACCATAGTAATGTTGTTTCTTCTAATGGAGTCTTGCTGTATTCCGACTATATGCAGTTAGCCCCAGCAATTGAACTGCTCCGGAGAGGAAAGGGTAACTCTATGCCAAGGCATAGAACATTGAGCTTGGTTTTCAAACCTCTGTCCCAGGTACTCCTGAGTGTAACCATCAGATTCTTACGAGCACTAAACTAACGGACTACAACCCAGAAATTGTTTCTTTAAAAAATGTCCTGCTAAAAGGCAATAAACATAAATTTAGGGTCCAAAGACTCAAGTCGAGACCCCCAAAAAGAATCCAAGTAGGTAAACAAAGTGTATAGCAATAAAATATAAGAACAACAGACCTTATTCAATGAAGAGGCACACAGATACACCCCTGAGGTGCAGCACTGCACCTGCCCACCCACATCCCAAAACAACTAGGTTCCAGGAGGGGAGGCAGGGAGGGAGGTCAGAATACAGCAAGACTCCATTAGAAGAAACAATATTACTATGGTGAGTAATTTTTTCTTCAAACAACATGAAGTCTTGCTGTATTCTGCCTATATACAGACTACCAAGCAGTACCCCCAAGAAGGAGGGATCTACAGAACCTATTTTAGGAACAGACTCTGCAGTACTGCTGTGCCAGACCTAGCATCACTACTTGACTGGATGTCAAGGGAATGATGCTTGGTAAATGTGTGAACAGTCTTCCAGGTGGCTGCTTTACAGATTTCCACTAATGGTATATCCCTGGCAGCTGCAACCGAAGTAGCTATACCTCTGGTGGAGTGAGCCCTCATGGAGGCCTGATGGAGGCTCCTTCCCCAGTTTTGAATAGCAGAACTGTATGCAAGAAACAATCCATCTGGCAATAGTTCTCTTAGTGGCAGGTTTACCTTTACCCACCTCCACATAAGTAAGAAACAGCTGGGGGCAGTCATTTCTATGGGGTTTAGTGGATTCTATGTAATAATTCAGAGCCCTCTTTACATCGAGACTGTGTAATCTCCTCTGTCCAGAGGAGGAGTGATCAGTGAAAAATACAGGCAGTGTCTTAGATTGGTTCAGATGAAAATCTGATACCACTTTGGAAAGGAAGTTCCTATTTGTGCGAAGGACCACTTATTCCTGTGAAATGAAATTAAATGAAATCAGGTTCCACTGATAAGGCCTGTAGCTCACTGATTCTCCTAGCAGAGGTGATAGCAACCAGGAAGACAGTTTTCCAAGTCAGGTACTTGAGCTCAGCTGAGCAAAGTGGTTCGAAGGGAGGCTGCATCAGCTGTGCAATACAGATATTCAGGTCCCATAGAGGAGTGGGATCCCTGAACTGAAGGTTGATATGAGTCAAACCATTGAAAAATTTCTTGAAAACTGTATGGGAGGCTAGACAAAGCAAAAGAAAGGGTCCTACAAGAGCTCGATAAGCTCAAGGTGGACAAGGCAATGGGACCTGATGGCATACATGCCAGGGTACTAAAGGAGCTAAGGGTGGAACTAGCAGAGCCATCATCAGAACTGTTTAGTGAGTCTCTGAGCACAGGAGAGGTCCCAGAAGACTGGAGACGGGCTCATGTGATCCCGCTCCACAAGAGTGGCGGCAGGGAACTACAGACCAGTCAGTCTTACCTCAGTAGTGGGCAAGATTATGGAGGCACTCCTTAAGGAAAGGATAGTGCAACACCTGGAATCCATAGGAGCACAGGATCCAAGACAGCATGGGTTTACAAAAGGAAGGTCCTATCAAACTAATCTCATAGATTTCTTCGACTGGGTAACCAGAATGGTGGACCAAGGGGGAGCAGTTGATGTCACCTACCTTGACTTCAGCAAAGCTTTCGATACTGTTCCACATAGAAGATTGATTAATAAGCTGGGTAGGCTCGGGGTGGGTCAAAAGTTGGTCAACTGGGTGGCAAACTGGTTGATGGGCAGAAAACAGAGAGTGATGGTAAATGGTATACAGTCAGAAGAGATGCAAGTCACAAGTGGGGTACCTCAGGGATCAGTCCTGGGGCCAGTCCTCTTCAATATCTTCATCAGTGACATTGCAGATGGATTGGAGGGTAAGGTTTGTCTGTTTGCAGATGACACCAAGATCTGCAACAGAGTAGATGATCCAGATGGGGCGGGCAGAATGAGAAGAGATCTGGATAAACTAGCAAAATGGTCGGAAGAGTGGCGACTGGAGTTTAATGCAAAGAAGTGCAAGATCATGCACATGGGGAAGAGAAACCCTGAAGCCACCTATAGGCTGGGAGGGGAGTTGCTGGCAGTCACAAGAGAAGAAAGACTTGGGCATCATCATCATCGATGACCTGAAATCATACAAGCAGACCACTAAAGCAGTAGGTAAGGCTAAGGGGATGTTAAGGTGCATTAGTAGGGGTATCACAAGTCGGAAGAGGGAGGTAATAATCCCTCTTTACAAGACACTGGTTAGGCCCCATCTGGAGTACTGTGTGCAGTACTGGAGGCCACACCTTCACAAGGACATTAACCAAATTGAGGCAGTCCAGAGAAGGGCAACCAAAATGGTGCAGGGACTGCATCAGAAAACATATGAGGACAGATTAACGGAGCTCAATATGTATACCCTAGAGCAAAGGAGGGAGAGAGGTGATATGATCAAAACATTCAAACACCTTAAGGGCATTAATAAGGTAAAAGAGTCTAACATGTTTCAATATAAGAAAAATAGCAGGACAAGAGGGCACAGCATGAAATTAGAGGGAGGCCGATTAAGGGGTAATGTGAGGAAGTTCTTTTTCACAGAAGGGGTGGTGGATGCATTGAACAGCCTACCTCAGGAAGTGGTGGATATGAATACAGTGCAGGGCTTCAAACAGGCATGGGATAGGCATAAGAGAGCAATGCAGATGAGTATTACTAGATAGACCATTGACAGAGCAAAGGCCGATGGCACATTTATAAGGTAGAAAAAGAAATGGGCAGACTGGATGGTCCTTGCGGTCCTCATCTTCCATCAACTTCTATGTTTCTATGTTAGACAAGAGACTTTATCAGCTGAAATAAAAGCAGAAATAGCTGCCAAATGCACCTTAAGAGTGGCAGGCCGAAGGCCTAAGCTATTAAGATGTACCAAATAATCCAAAGCAATGGCAATGTCAGCTGAGTCAGGCTGAATGTGCCTCTGGGAGCACCAGAACCCAAACCTCTTCCATTTAGAACCATATGTTTTTCTAGTGGAAGGCTTTCTACTAGCCTTAGGGATATCCAGAGCTGATTGAGAGAGATGCAGACCTGCATATTCTAGCTCTTCAAGAGCCAGGCCTTGAGTCTGAGTGTGTGAAGATTGGGGTACAATATCCTCCCCTGAGATGAGGTGAGGAGGTTGAACTGTCTGGGAAGGCACAGAGGTATTGTTACTGACAGTGACAACAGTAGAGGATACCAAGGTTGTCTGGCCCAGTCAGGGGCTATTAGAACCACTGTGCAAGGTTGGGATCTGATCTTGACCAGAACTCTGAATATCAGAGGAAAGGGAGAAAAAGCATAGAGAAACTTGTTGGTCCAATCCAACAGGAGGACATCCAGAAGAACAGACCCCAGGAGAGGGGGTCTGCAGCATAACAGAGGAAGCTGATGGTTGTCCTGGGCTGAAAAGAGATCTATCTCTGGAGTCAGGGCCAGCTTTAGGGTTTTGGGGGCCCCCAGTAGAACTACTGAAGTCATGGGACCCCTCTACTTGACCCACCTTTAGCCCATGTGTTTTACTATAGCCCATAAGAAAAAATTACTCACCTTAGTAATGTTGTTTCTTCTAATGGAGTCTTGCTATATTATAGGCATTAGCAGTTTGTTCCAGCTCTAGAACTGTCCCGGAGTGAAATGGTTAAAACCATTCCAAAATAGAATTTTGGCACGAGCAGCTCTATCTGTGTCATTTCAAACTTGAACTGTCAGATCTTTACAGCCAAACTCACTAAGGTCTGTGTGAAGCTGTAACCTACACTAGCCAAATGGCTACCTAAATAATAATAACCATTGATGGTCCCAACACCAAGACTCAAGTCAGGGACCAGAAATACTAACACCATTCTAATAGTATGAAAATGGAACATAAGTATAATAAAACACACACGCGTGCACATACACACCCCAAAGTCCCAAGGGATAAAATGCTAACAGGACATAAGTAGTGCCCACACTAAGTTGCCCGCACCCCAAGTAGAGGTTCTGAGAGGGGCAGGTTAGAGGTTTGATACATTATAGCAAACTCCATTAGAAGAAACAACATTACTAAGGTGAGTAATTTTTCTTCTCAAACAACATGAAGTCTTTGCTATATTATAGACATTAGCAGAATACACAGCAGTACTCCATGGAGGAGGGCAGAACTTACTGAGGAATAGGCTCTGAAGAACAGCTGTGCCAAACCGAGCATCTCTCCTGGCCTGGACATCCAGGGAGTAATGCTTGGTAAAAGTGTGTCCGTTTTCCAAGTAGGCCTGGCAAATCTCTAATAAAGGGATATCTCTGGCAGCAGCTAGAGATGCAGCTGTACCCCTGGTAGAATGAGCCCTCAACGGGGGGCTCTGCCCACTTTCTGATAACAAATTGGATACAAGAGACAATCCACCTGGCCATTGATCTTCTTAGTGGCAGGTTTGTCTTTCCCAACTTCACCATAGGTAAGGAAAAGTTGGAGGATTCAACCTGTGACCTTTGGTACGCTTCTATATAATAACTAAGAGCTCTCTTAACATCCAGGCTGTGCAACCTCCTCTCACCCGAAGAGGAGTGATCAGTGAAAAATACTGGAAGGAGATAGATTGATTAAGATGGAAATCTGAAACCACCTTAGGCAAAACGTCCTATTAGTCCTAAGGACTACCTTATCCCTGTGGAAAGAAATAAAGTCAGTCTCCACTGACAAGGCTTGCAATTCACTTATGCATCTGGCAGAAGTGATAGCCACTAGAAAACAGTTTTCAAGTTAGGTACTTAAGCTCTGCAGAAGACAGAGGTTCAAAAGGGGGTTGCATTAACTGGGCAATGCAAACATTAAGGTCCCAAGTAGGGTCCGTTCCCGAAAGGGAGGATTAGTATGGAGTAATCCTTAAAAACTTGGAAAACACAGGATGAGAGGAAAGAGGGATGACTTTCCTACTGACACAAAACGAGACACAGCTGCCAAATGAACTCTCAGGGTAGCTGGTCTGAGACCAAGGAATTAAGATGTACCATGTAATCTAACAAAATGGGCAATTCAGCAGATTCTGGGAAATATTTTCCCAGCACACCAAATGGAAAACCTTTCCATTTAGAACTATAAGTAGCCTAGTGGAAGGCTTTCTGGAAGCCTTTGGATCTCAAGAACACCCTGAGAGAGGTGTAAATCAGCAAACTCTAACTCCTCAAGAGCCAGGCCTTGAGGTTGAGGGATTTGAGGTCCGGATAACAAACCCTTCCCTGGGCACAAGTCAACAGATTGTGATTCCTGGGGAGGCACAGGGGAAGATGGACTGTCAGAGACAGAAGGAGTGGGTACCAGGGCTGCCTGGCCCAATCCGGGACAATCAGAATCACCCTGCAAGGCTGAGATCTGATTTTGACTAGTACTTTGAATAGGAGAGGAAAGGGAGGGAAAGCATAGAGGAACTTCCCCTCCCAATCCAGAAGAAGGGCATCCAGGGGAACTGAGCCCAGCACTGGAGGCCTGCAACAGAACAGATGAAGTTTGTGATTGTCTGGGGCTGCAAAAAGATCTATCTGAGGGATGCCCCACCTGGCAAAAACTATCCACAGCACTTGAGGATCCAGGGACCATTCGCAGTGGCCCTGGGAAATCCTGCTGAGGGCATCTGCTAGGACATTGTCCTTCCCTGGAAGATGAACTGCTATGAGGAAGTGTTCAGGGAATAGGCCAGAGACCACAACTTCATTGCCTCGGTGCACAAGGTCAAGACCGAGTGCCCCCTGTTTGTTGATGTACCACATTGTTGTGGTGTTGTCTGTTCTGACTTGTATCACCTTGTCGTGGACAGATGCAGAAAAGCTTGAAGAGCTAAAAGACAGCTCTGAGTTCCAGCAAATTGATGTGGAGCAGAGATTCCTGGGGACCAAACCCCTGAGTGGGAAAGGTCGCCCATGTGGGCTCCCAACCCAGAAGGGAAGCATCTGTAGTGAGAGTCAAGTCATGAGAAGGGGAAATGAAGGGACCCCGCTCTTAAATTGCTCTGATCCTGCCACCACTGGAAGCTAGGATCAAGGTTGAGTCACTGGGACCAACTTGAAAGGGGTCTCTTCTCTGAGACCAAAAGGTTCTCAAGTGAAACTGAATGTCTCTCATCTGAAATCTGGCTCCCTGCACAACAGCTGTGGATGCAGCCATGTGCCCCAGGAGCTGCAGAAAGTGTCTTGCTGGTCGAGAGACCTGCAGAGTGAAGGAAGCCAGAGCCACTAAATTCCTTACCCTTTCTGGGGAAGAAAGGCTCTAGCTAGCTTTGTCCAATTCTGCCCCTATAAAGGTGAGTACCTGGACTGGTTCCAGAACCGGACTTTGGTAGGTTTAGCAGAAAACCCAGGGACGTGAGAAGCTGCTGGTGACCTACAGGTGAGATTTTACCTGTTCTGGGGACTGGCCTACAATGAGCCAGTCGTCTAGATAGGAAAAACAGCAATCCTCTGCCTCCTTAAGGGCCACTGCCACTGCTAGACACTTTGTGAATACCCTTGGAGCAGAGGTAAGGCCAAAGGGCATTGCTCTGAACTGGTAATGACCTGAGGGCAGTTGAATCTGAGGTACTTTCGATGGGATCTTCTGATTAGGCATGGAAAGGGCATCCTTGAGGTCCAGGGAGGCTAGCCAGTCCCCTGGCCTTAGGGAAAGGTAAAATCATTGCCAGAGTTACCATTTTGAACTTTGGTTTCAAAAGATGCTTGTTCAGATATCTGAGATCTAAAATGGGCGCCATTCTCCTGTCTTTTGGGGTAAGGAAGTATCTGAATACAGACCCCTGCCCTGATGCAGGGAGGAACCCTTCTACTGCTCTGAGAGCTAACAGGATGAGACCTCTGTTTCCAGAGCGAGGGTCTCTGAAGCACTTGCAGGTAGAAAAGTCTGCTTCTCAACTTGGGAAACTTTTGAAGCTGAGAACCAGACCCTGGCTACTACTTCCAGAACCCACTTGTCTGAGGTTAAAGAAGCCCAATTCTGACTGAAGTAAGCTAGCCTGCCCCACTGGTACAGGAGAATCGGCCCTGGACACCCCATCAGGATGCCTGTTTAGCAGGAGCTTTAGGCTGGGGGGTGGGAGCAGGTCTGCCCACCCCTCGACTGCCCCTGCCTCTGAAGAAGCCCCTCTGAGCATAGGCAGAGGAGGCCTGAGTCTGGTAGAAAGACCTGTGAAAAGGCCTACCCCTACCCCTGGGGCATGTTTTGAGGAGTGGCTTGCCACCCAGCCTGGGCACTCTTGTAAGTAGTCCTAATTCATCCATCTTCTTCATGTAATTCTCTGTCTGCTCTCCAAACAGAGAATTTCCCACCACAGGAAAATCCATAGCCTTAGTCTGGGTATCCTGTGACAAACTAGTACACCTGAGCCAGGCCAACCTACTAAAAGCTACAGATGTGGCCATGACCCAGAGGAAACATCATTAACATCCACAGCAGCATGAAACTGAACCTTAGAGGCTTCAATGCCATCAGCAGCCACCTGTTCTAGTTCACTAGCCAGCTGGCCATGGGCCTGCTTGGCCAATTGCATAACAGTATCCCATCTAGATTTCTGATACCTAGCTACATAAGCCATATAATTTGCTTGCCTGAGTCCCAGAGAGGCTGCCATATACTGTTTTTTTGCCATGGCATCAATCTTCCTGGAATCCTTGTCAGGAGGATGTGAAGCCAAGGGAATATTAGCTTTATCACAGGCAGCAGCCTGAACTACCCCAACATGACTGCATTGCTGAGAAAGGAATTCTGTATCAGGGCCTGACAATGTATACCTTCTGTCCATCTTTTTATCTACAGGAAGCACAGAATTAGGAGCTTTTAAAATTTTAATTGTTTGTTTCTAAAAGACTTATGTAAAGGAATAGACAATCTCCTAGACTCTGGAATATCCATAATTTCTACAAAATCAGGCTCCTCTTGCTCATCCACAGCCTCTTCTAAAGGAAGCTGGAGGTTTCAGCAACTTTTTATAAAACATAAAATGAGATGGGGACTCAGACAGCATAGGGGAGATTCTAAAGGTCTGTCTGGGAGATGTCCAGTTCAATGGGCACACCCAGACCTTCCCAGCCACATTCATACTGTTCATAATCCTCCTCCCCTCCTCTGGTTCATAAAATTCTCAATATCATAATCCTGAACCACTGGGACCGGACAAACCAACCTTTTACCAGATAGTGGTGGTTTGGACGGACCCTGAACAATGACTGGACAATTTGTATGGCTTTTGCTATCTCTGCAGCAGTTGGAGAAGGATTTTGGACTCCAGACCTACTGATTTTCTTGTTTTCTTTACTGGAATTGGTTCCTCAGAACCAGCTTTTCTTTGCCGAGGAAGTCTGGCCCTGGTCAGAGGGCACTCCTCCTGGTTCGGTTGGCACCGAACCGGCTGGCCATCCAGGTCAGCGGACTTTTTGGTCCTCTCGCTCCTGTGCCTGCCCAATCTTTTTCCAGGGTGGCTGCAGGGAAATTCTTATACCTGGCAGTCTGACTGGAGGTGGTCAAACCCCAGACAATAAACACATGTGGTGTGTGGGTCAGCCTTGGCAAAGACTTCCCACAAACATCACAGTGTTGAAACCAATGGGCCGGTTTTTCTTTGGGTTTCTCAGACATAATGCCAGCCTAACCAAAACGTGCCCTTTCGCGGCAGTGCCAGGCAAGACACCTTTATCGGTTCCTAACTGTCACGGTATTGGAAAAGCCGTAATAAATCCGTTTTAGAACCGATAAGAACTGGAACCGCACTTCTAAAATAGTAACTTTTAGTTTTAAATGAGTTTTAAACCCACTGATCGGTTCAAAACCGAACCGATAACTTACAAGTTCCACACAGACAAAACCTTCATTTACTTACGTTTACCACAGATAGAGCTTGAACCGAACGGTTTTGCGTGTTAAAATAAAACTATTCTCGGTTAAATCCAACCAAGAAAACACTTTTAAACCGAGAAATGAACCGAGCAGAAGGAGAAATCTCCGCTATGACTGTTCACTGAGGCGGAGTAAAGAATCTGACAGTTCAAGTTTGAAATGACACAGATAGAGCTGCTCTCATGCCAAAATTCTATTTTGGAATGGTTTTAACCATTTCACTCCGGAGCAGTTCTAGAGCTGGAACAAACTGCTAATGTCTATAATATAGCAAGACTTCATGTTGTTTGAAGTGCAACATTTTATTTGTGGTGATACTATCGGTAGGCAAAAATGGGCAGACTAGGTGGGTCAAGTGGTTATCTGCCAGCAAATTTGATATTTCTATTTCTCTGTATAACTTTAGTATAACCAGTAGTATTTTAAAAAAATGTTTAGAGGACACAGCAGTGTTGATTCTTGGGGCTGGTCTTCCCGTCCCAACCATTGCTGCCTATCCACCTCATATTGACCGGGTTATAGCTTGATGAGCTATTTCATGATATAATCAGAATGATCTGCACAGCCCTTTACTGATGTTTTAAAAATATATTAAGATAAAAAACGTTTAAAAAGGAATAAGGTAAACTTCTCCGGTTGGGGGCCCCCAGCAACTGCAGGGTTTGCTGGTGCCTAAAACCGGCTATGTCTGGAGTGCCCCATCTATTGAAAATGATCTGAAGAATGAGAAGATTCAGGGCTCATTTGTGGTGACCTTGGGAAATCCTGCTGAGAGCATCTGCAAGTACCTTGTCCTTCCCTGGGAGATGCACAGCAATCAGAGAAACCTGCAGGGAGTAAGCTAGAGACTATATTTTCGTGGCCTCTGTGCACAAGGCCGAGGACCAAGTGCCCCCCCCGCTTGTTGATGTACCACATGGTTGTGGTGTTGTCTGTCCTGATCTGCACCACTTTCCCCTGAATTATGTTTGAGAATGTCTGGAGTGCTGGAAAGACAGCCCTAAGTTCAAGAAGGTTTACGTGTAGAAGGGACTTCTGAAGAGACCAAGTTCCCTGAGCAGTATGCTGATCTAGATGGGCTTCCCATCCCAGCAAGGAAGCGTCTGTGGTGAGAATCACTGTGGGAACCTGACTGAGGAAGGGAACCCCCTTGCCTCAAATTGTCCTCTTCCAGCCACCACTGGAGGGCCTGAACCAGAGTTAGAGATACTGTAACCAACTTAGAGTGAGGATCTTTTCTCTGGGACCAAAAGGCTCTCAGATGAAACTGAATATCTCTCATCTGAAACCTTGCCCCTTGCACTACTGCAGTGCAGGCTGCCATGTCGCCTAGCAACTGCAAAAAGTGTCTGGCTGGTCGAGACACAGGTGGATGAAAAGAGGAAGCCAGAGTGATGAGGGATTAGACCGCTGAGAGAGGAAGAAAGGCTTTGGCCTGAACAGTGTCCAGCTCCACTCCTATAAATGTGAGAAGCTGGGTTGGTTGCAGAACAGACTTTTCCAGATTTAGGATTAATCCTAGGGAGTCCAGAAGGTTTTGAGTGACCCCTAGAGCTGACCTGACTTGGTCTGGGAACTGGCCTACTATGAACCAGTCGTCCAGATAAGGGAATAGTAAGATGCCTTGTTTCCTCAGGAAGGCCACCACTACTGCTAGACACTTGGTGAATACCCTTGGAGCAGATGTTAGGCCGAAAGGCATTGCTCTGAACTGATAATGGCCTGAGGGCAGTTCAAACCTGAGGTACTTTCTGTGGGACTGCCTGATATATAGATATGGAAATAGGCATCCTTGAGATCCAGGGAGGCTAGCCAGTCTCCTGGTCTCAGAGAGGGAAGAATTAATCCCAGAGTCACCATCTTGAACTTTGGCTTTAATGTGTGTTTGTTTAGGTATCGTAGATCTAGGATGGGTCGCAACTCCCCTGTCTTTTTTAGGTTAAGGAAGTACCTGGAGTACAATCCCTTTCCCCTGTGAATGAGAGGTACCTTTTCCACTGCTTGCAGAAGCAGTAGAGATGAGACCTCTGTCTCCAAAGCCTGTGTTTCCTCTGGAGAGGAAGGACAAAAAGCCCTTGCTCTCAGCCTTGGGAACCTGCTGAAGCTGAGGGCAAGACTCTGGCTCACTACTTCCAGGACCCACTTGTCTGAAGTGATAGACTTCCAGGCCTGGAAAAAGTTAACCAGTCTGCCCCCTAAAGGGACTGGAGAGGCGACACAGACTGACCCATCAGGGTGTGTTTGGCAGGGGACTTAGACTGAGAGGAGGATGCAGCCCTTGTCATCCCCCTTCTGCCTCTTCCCCTAAAGAACCCCCTCTGCTGAAAAGAGGAGGAGGCCTGGGCCTTGTAAAAAGGCCTTTGAAAGGGTCTGCCCCTGCCAGCCCTAGATTGCTGCCTTTGAGGGGTGGTCTGCTTTCCTTTGGCTGCAGCACTCTTATATGCGGTCCTGTATTCGTCCATCTTTTTCATGTAAGTTTCTGTTTGCTCCCCAAACAGAGTTTTACTGGTGACAGGAAAATCCATGGCCTTGGTCTGGGTATCCTGAAACAAACTGGTACACCTGAGCCAGGCAGCTCTCCTCATGAAAACAGATGTAGCCATAACTCTAGAATGAACATCATTCGAGTCCACAGCAGCATGAAACTGGACCTTAGAAGCTTCGATGCCATCCACAGCCACCTGCTCCAGCTCCTTGGCCAGCTCGGAAGGGGCATTTTTAGCCAGCTCCAGAATCGTATCCCACCTAGACTTCTGGTATCTGGCTATATATACCATATAGCTGGATTGCCTGAGTCCCAAAGAGGATGCCAAGTACTGTTTCTTAGCCATGGCATCCACTTTCCTGGAATCCTTATCTGGGGGGTGAGATGCCAGGGGAATATTAGCCTTGTCACAGACTGCAGCTTGCACTACCCCAACATGGCTGCATACCTCCTGTCCATCTTCTTTTCTACAGGGGGTATGGATGTTGGAAGTTGTAATATTTTTTGAGTCCGTTTCCCCAGGGACTTGTGCAGAGGAATAGACACCCTTTTAGACTCTGGGACATCCATAATCTCAACATAGTCAGGCTCCTCCTGATCCTGTTCGGCTTCTTCCACTGGGAGCTGAAGAGTCTCAGCCACCTTCCTGTAAAACATGAAGTGGGAGGGGGACTCAGAAAGCCTAGGAGAAGACACATTGGAAGGCCTGTCTGGGGAGATGTCAGGCTCAATAGGTTCATCTAGGCCTTAGTAATCTTCATCTTCATCATCTTCGTCTCCTTCCCGTTAGCCCTCATAAAATGCTTCAGGGTCATAGTCAGAAGCAGGCAAGTCCGACCGAACCGACCATCCCTGAGTTGGTGTTGGTTCGGTTGGAACCGGGTGAAGCGACTGCACAATAGCGATCGCTTTGGCTATCTCGTCAGCGGTCGGAACATGGGGACTGGGATCCGAACCAGCAGACTTGCATTTTCTCTTTGCAGGAACCAATTCCACAGAATCATCTCTCCTCTTGCCCGAGGGGGTATCGCCCAGGTCAGTGGGCACCCCCTCAGGTTCAGTCGGAACTGAACCGGGCTGGCCATCCAGGTCAGCGGATTTTTCAGCCTCCCTTTCCTTCAGCCTACTTAAACATTTTTCAGCAGTGACTTTAGGAAAGTTTTTGCAGATCTGGCAGTCTTCCTTGAGGTGGTCAAACCCCAGACAATAAATGAAGATGAGGTGGGGGTCAGCCTTGGCAAAGGCTTCCCCACACTCAGTGCAGTGCTGAAACCCAGTGGGCCCAGTTTTCTTTTTGGGTTTCTCAGACATGCCTCAATAAAACAAAGTTACTCTTACCAGCATTCAAGCCAGGCAACTACCAAAACCTATCGGTTCCAACCGTGTCTCGGGTCGGATGAAAAAAAACAGAAATCATTGTTTTTTTCAGGAACTGATAGATACCGGAAACCACACACAAAATAATTTTTTTTTTTAAACTTGGATAGACAGATTACTTCGGTTTCCAACCAGACCGACCAGGAAGAAACCGAACAGAAAAACAATTTCTTCACAAAAATACACTACTACCTACTAATACACTTACTGTACCGGGACAGAGATGTGAACACCGAAAATAAAGAAATGGTTTGGAAAAACAGACCAGTTTTTACTGTGACTGAACCGAAGTGAAGGAGAGGATCTCCAGAGCGACTTCTCAGTTAGGCGGAGTAAAGAATCTGACGGTTACACTCAGGAGTACCTGGGACAGAGGTTTGAAAACCAAGCTCAAGCTCAACGTTCTATGCCTTGGCATAGAGTTAACCCTTTCCTCTCCGGAGCAGTTCAAGTGCTGGGGCTAACTGCATATAGTCAGACTACAGCAAGACTTCATGTTTTTTGAGCAGGGAAACTATCTCAGGTCTTGAATGGACCTGTACATGGGACAATGCTTACCTCAGCAGTAAGGAGGAGCAATGTAGGGCAATTCAGTACAACATTCTGCATTACTATTACTACTCCCCTGAAAGGCTGGTGTCCGTGGGACTCCAGCTGGATGGAAATTGCTGGAGATGTCAGAAAGAAAATGCAGAGGGGGCGTGGCCTGATCGCTGGCATGAGCAGACGCAAGGAACCAGAGCTCTGCTAGAAATAAGCTTTGATCATTTAAAATAAAAATTTCTACAGTGATAATTTGGTACTTTGATGCTTTAACTGCTATAACTAACCTTATAGTAATGTCCGGACGACTTGTGGCACCAACAGCAATGGGGCAGGAAAAAAAAAAAAAATCAACAGTCGAATGAGCAACCAAGATCCAAGGCCCAGAACATGCGGTCTGTAGTGGGAGACACTGCACCGTTGACTTCCAGCGGGGAGCCTACGCTAGCCTAACCCCTTGCTGTGATTCAGGGACTCAACAGAAAAGTCGAAGATTTCAACAACAGAACGCCCCTGCTCGAACAAAAAGCTGAGACAGCAACTGCTACAGCATCGACGGCGGGCGAAGTAGCTGAGAAAGCTCTTGTAACCTGCATGTGGCTTGTTAGGGAAAATACTACCCTACGAGCACGCCTTGAACAACTGGAAAATTTTACAAGAGCTGCCAATGTTTGCATTATTGGATTACCTGAAGATGCTGAAGGGGACTGCTTGAAAGGTTTCCTAGCTGGATGGCTACCAGAGGCTCTTTCTTTCGAGGGGGAACATCTCCATCAAGCGGGCATACCGAATAACTCCCCAAAGACCGCAGCAGGATGATTCTTCTCCACGTACCATCCTTCTGGTAACAGGCAGTCTTGAGGAGAGAGATGAGAGTCTTCTGGCAGCAAAAAGATTTAACAGAGTCAGTTTAGGAGCTGCAAAAATCATTTTTTTTCCTGGATTTAAGCTTCAGCACCAGAATGTGACAAAAGAGCTTTGATGGCATCTGGTCGGCTTTATGCAAGCTGGGGATTAATAACTACCTTCTGCTGCATGCCCCACTGAAAATACATGAAGGAGGCAAGACATATTTGTCTTCTAATCCTGCAGATGCAGGTAAGCTAGCAGAAAAGATCAGGCGGGAGTTTACTGCCCAAGTGGATGAAGCATCGTCGGAGGCTGAATCAGACACATGAAATTGAACTGCCATTACCAAGTTTTACTGGTCAGGTTAAAATGCAGTTACTGCAGCTCTAGAAGTGCAAATTATATGTTTGAAATGTAAATAATTAGCCTGCTCTGTTAAAGGGAGGGGATGTACTGGGCTGTGGAACCAGGGAGACTAAAACGGGCATTTAAAGCCTTTCTGATAAATATTGTGGTGGCTTGATCGTTTGGTCAGGATGGTTATGTCTGCAATTGGGATTCCTGCCATGTGGCTCATCATTGTCCCTCTTACAACAGATTTTTGAAAATACAGGCATAGTGGGGTTAACAGATAGAGATTTATGATGGAGCATGACAGCATGTTTAAACCTGTTATGTTTTTATTTATTTAGCTTTTGTTGACCGGGTAAGTGCACTAGACAAATCCTGCCTATTTTCAGGCACGACCTGGGGGAGAGGGATACAGATGAATGCCAACTGACTTTGAACCAGATTAAGCTGTTGGTGGTATTTTTTTTTAGTGAATGAGGGAAATTTGGCCAGGACACCGGGGACATTCCCCTACTCTTTTCGATAAGTGCCATGGGATCTTTAACATCCACCTGAACTACCACCAATCCAGGCAGATGGGACCTCGGTTTAACGTCTCATCCGAAAGATGGCACCTCAGAAATGCAGCACCCCTCTCATGCTGCATTACAGTGTCAGTACTGGGATATTAACCCAAGTGCCAGATGTGGGAACTGAACCCACAGCCCTCTGATCTCCCGGCCTCAGAGGCGAGTGTGCTACCTACTGAGCCACTGACACTGCATGTTCTAAATGTTAGCGTTTGTTTACCCTCTAGCTTTAAAGAGTCTAAGTTTTATCTCTAGCAATTATAGCTAATCAAAGCTCTGTGTATGCTTTAATAATTCCTTGCAAAAGTATTTTGTTGTTTTTCTTTCTTGTGGATTACGGGCACTAAACCAGTCTTAATATGATGGGATTCTTTGCTGTATCATCTTTTGGTATATGAGTGACCCTTGCCTTGTGCGATCATAAGACTTCCTGGACTTTATTGGACTACTACAAAAAGACCGAAGATGAGCGTCTCCTGTGATGTAACATAATGGGAGAGGTGCTATTGGACTCCTTTGGTTGTGTCATTCATAGTACAGTGTGAGCTCTGTTATATACAATTGTATTTCACCTCCACACGTATTATATGGCTCGTCTATTATCAAAAATGCAATAAAGAAAGTTTAAAAAAAAGAAAGAAAATGCAGACCTACTTCACATGCTTTGGTCCTGCCCCTGCATTAGGGAAATCTGGAAAAAGGTATATAAAGTATATGAATCAGCTCTGGGATTGAAAATCCCCTTTACAACTAAATACCTTATTTTGGGGATAAAAGCAGAAGATGTGAAATTGTATAGGTATCAGAATTCTGTGGAGTGGTCTGCTGTTTTAACACTTAAAACAGTTTTGCTCTCTCACTGTAAATCTTCCTCTTCACTGGACTTTAAAGAATGGAGCAATAACCTGAGCGAGGTGGTTAACAATGAGAGACTGGCATTCCATGTTTTGGGTAAAAGTGAACTGTTTGGAAAGATACTGCTCCCCTTTCTACATTATTTAAAAGCCTAATGAGCTCTTTTTGAGTGGGGAAAACTACTTTGATATAGGGAACTTGGTTCTAGTCTCAACCAAATAGCTATTATTATTCCTTTAAGATATTGCCTATAAATGGATTTTAAACTATGATACAGTAAGATTAGAATGTTTACTTATGTATTTTATTAACACATTTGATATAGACTGATGAAATGCAATATATAAGATGTTTTATGACCTGTAACATGCTGAATGTAATTTGTTGAATATGTTTTATTTCTGTTTGGTAAGCTCAATAACATTTCTAAAGCAAAAAAAAAAGCTCAGCTCCTCCCACCCATCCAGGTGTTATTTTCCTTGGCTGTGCCCCATGATGTCAGATCTTGCACGCTGGAAGCAGGGATCTGTGTGCCCATTGCCAGGGGAGGTCAGGTGGGTCATGTGGATGTGCACCATATACCACTCCTAGAAATTAAAATTAAGTATTCACTGTAATTCTTAATCTTCCAGAATATCTTCACTGGATGCTTCGTGGGTCTGTGCTGGAGGCACTAGGACCCCATGGGAGTGTGGGGACGGTGCCGCCCATGAAGCAGATGTATGATGTGGTGCTTATGGACTGGCCAGTAGCCAATGCCAGTTCCCTCTCCCCCTCAGTTCTGTTTGCCTAGTAGTGGAAGAAAGGGTAAGAAGATAGAAGGGATGGGGCAAGGGAGCCCAAGAGATAGGGACAAGGATATAGGATATAGAAGAAATTTCTTCATATTTACTGTAATTTCCTTTTCTGTTAGCTTCAACATTGTCAATGGGTGTTCACAACTGAGTATAGTGCACCCCTACCAGGGGAATGGTACAGCCCAAGCTTTAGCATGTTGGGCACATGAGGATTCCAAGCAGCAGCAACTCCCCAGTCACTACTGACCTCATAGTGCCATAGTAAACTATAATATTTGTCTGTATTATAACTAATTACTTGCATGTAATGTTCCTTCTACACTGTAAATAAAAAACTGCCTTACCTTGATTGCAGACCTCCGAAGGAAGGCATGCTCCATATTGGATACAAGGCTTGGTTGAGTCGGTCTTCCTGTGGAAAGGTGTAGTCAACCAGGAATATCCTACACCAGCAAAACATCTCGAACCTGATGCTGACAAACACAGCAATGAACTTTGGCAGGCAAAACTGTATGCAGTGGGACTACCTGCAACAAGGAAAACACCCATTGTGAAATATAACTAAACCTGTTAACCTGTGTGGTCGCAGTCTGATTGAAAAACATCTTTACAGGAATACAGTGCAGCAGGAAAATAGGGGGATGCTCTGGAAAAGACATAACATGTTTTTTTTAATAAACAAGGGCATCCTTGACTGGAATATTGGACAATATTCTCCAACAGGAGTGAGGCTCCTGGGTGGGCCCAACTGACAATGTTGGAGCTAATAGAAAAGGAATTTATTATAAGTATCAAGAAATGTCTTCTTTCTGTAGCGCTCCACGTTGTCAATGGGTATTCACAACAACTGGGTTCTAAGAAGCAGTACCCAGAACATCTGAGAGTGGGGAGAATATTATCCAATACGCCAGAAAACAAGCATCAAGAAATTACTTGTGAACTGCTGCCTGCAACACTCCATGACCAAAAGTTGCGTCAGCAGAACTCTGAACATCCAATTCGTAGAGTTCTGTGAACTTGTGGACGGAAAACCACACAGCTGCCTTGCATAGCTCTAAAACCGATGCTTCACCTCTCTCCACCCAGGACATGGCCATAGCCATGGTGGAGTAAGCCCTGATGAGGGCTGCGACATAAGCCTTGGCAACATAGATCCTCACCCACCTAGCTTGGGTGACCTTGGAGGCTTTTTGACCCTGCTTGGCTGCACCGAAGAGAGCAAACAGACTGTCTTATTTCTGGAACTTAGACATTTGTTTAAGGTAGATCCTAACGGCCTGTCGCAAATCTAACTTGTGCAACTCCTTCTCTCTCTTGGTTTACATGATTGTGAACAGAAGGATGAAATACATACTTCCTGGTTCACATGGAAAGCTGTGGGCACTTCTGGGACGAAAGACGGGACCATTCTGAGTACCACATTGTCCTGATGCATAACAAGGTATAACTCATTGTAGGATAAGGCCTGTAGCTCAACAATCCTCCTGGCTGAGCACATAGCAACCAAAAAACGCATCTTGTAAGACAATATATCCAGTGAAATGGATGACAGCTGCTTGAAAGGCTCCTTACAAAAAGCATTCAGAACCAGATTTAGATCCCATGGAGGAACTGGGGATCAGAACACAGCATGATTCCTGCTAACCGCATGCAGAAAATGAATAACCTCTCTATTAGTCCTTAGAGAAATGCCCAAGGATGCTCCAAGAGTGGAAACCTGGCCTCTCAGAGTGCTCAAAGCCAACCCCTTCTCCGTGCCTTCCTGCAAGAAAATCCAAAATCTGTGGAATTGAGGCCTTGGAAGGCTTAAGATCCTTCCCCTTGGCCCAAGACAAAAAGGTGGTCCATACAGGAGCATAAACTGCGGAAGCATAAGTTTTTAGCCATCAAAGTATCTACTACTTCAGAAGACTAACTTTAGAAGTCTCCTCCTTTCAGGAGCCAGGCCACGAGCTGCATCGCTCCTGGATTTGGGTGCAGAATGGGACCCTACAACAGAAGGTCTCCTTGCACTGGAAGGTGGAGGGGAGCCTACTGAGCTAGGTTTACTAAGTCCAAGAACCACAGTCTTCGCCACTCCGGAGCTAATAGGAGGAAGCTTCCTGTTGAGTCTTATTTTTGGTACGACCTTGGGAAGAAGAGGCAGTGGGGGAAAGACATATGCTCTGCTGAAGGCCCACTCTTGAGTCAGAGCGTCCACTGCTTCTGCCTAGGACTGAAAAACCTCGGAGTCTGAGCATTGTAGCTGGAGGTGAACAGACTGATCTGAGGTAGACTGACCCTGTTGCAGAGGAAGTTGAACACTTCTGGGTTCAGCCTCCACTCTCCTGGGTGAACATTTTTGTGACTTAGCCAGTCCGCTTGAATGTTTAACTCCCCTGCCAAGTGTACTGCTGACAGAGAGAGAAGATTCTCCTCCACCCACCTCTGAGGATTGGAGGCTTCTTGAAGCAGCTCCCTACTTTTTGTGCCACCTTGATTGTTCATGTACGCTACTGTGACAGCATTGTCTGACCTTATCCTTACTGCTTTGGTCTACAGTAGGCTTTGAAATCTCATTAGAGCTAGGTGAACCATCCTCATATCCAGGACATTTATGTAGAGATGCTGTTCTTGTACTGACCAAGTTCCCCACGTGGGTAATTGGTTCAGGACTACCCCCCAACTGTACAGATTGGCATTCGTTGTTAGAATCAACTCTGGGGGAAGTTCCAGTGGAATCCCTTTGCTCAGATTCTGCACATTCACCCATCAATTCAGGGAGCAATGTAACTGAAGGGTGAGGGAGATTCTGGCTTGGTAATCTTCCAATGTCGGATCCCAGGCAGTCAGCAATTCCATTTGGAGGGGCCGCATATGAAAGCTAGCCCATGGGGCTAGATCTATCGCTCATGCCATGAGGCCTAAGATACACCGCAGGCTGAGGGCAGAGGCTGATGACCGAGTCCTCAGCCACTGAGCTTCTGTCAATAAAATCTCCTTCTGGGAAGGCGAGAGGAAAACCTTCCCTTCTTCAATGTTGAAGACTGCCCCGAGGTGTTCCAAGGTCTGAGATGGCTCGAGAGAGCTTTTCTCCTGGTTCACTACCCAGCCGTGGGATTTGAGCATCTTAAGAGACCTCAGCACTGACCTCCTTGCCAAGGGTAATGTTGGTGCATGAATAAGCAGGTCGTCCAGATACAGATAGACATGATGCCCCTCCTGTTGAAGTTGAGGCACCAGGACTATCAGCACCTTCAAGAAGACCCTGGGGGCTGTGGCAAGACCAAAGAGAAGTGCCCTGTACTGGAAATGCTGACCCAGTATCGAGAACCTGAGATACTGTTGGTGAGACAGATGAGAATGTGAAGGTAGGCATCTGTCAGATCTATTGAAGCTAAGAAGTCCCCCGGCTGAGCAGCTCGGGTGATCTGACCTTAGTGACTCCATCTCAAAGGTTTTGTGGTGCACAAACTTGTTCAGATGCTTCAGATCCAGGACAGACCTGAAACACCCCAATTATTTTGGAACTACGAAATACAGTAGAACCCCAGACCTCGTTCAGTTGGTGGTACCAGTAAAATGGTCCTGATTTGAACGAGGTGGGTCAGGACCTCTGACACTGCCTGTCTTTTTGCAGCATTCTCGGAGACCGGAGACAGCAGAATGTGTCCCCTTGAGGAAATTGTTGAAAATTCTATGGCATAACCCAAGTCTAGGATTTCTAAAACCCAGGTGTCTGACGTCTGGGGCCCATCTTAAGTAAAATTCTTGAAGTCCTCCACCAAGGGGAGGAGGGTGTCATCGAGGCCCAGGTCAGGAAGCATAGGAAAAACCAGGAGCAGTTGTAGAATTTGCAAAAAGTGTTTATTAGCACTAACATAAAAAAAATTGTTCAGAATAACTATTTACAAAGGCAGAATAAACAGAGAAGATCCATCTGAGTTTCCCCTTCAGTCTCTGTGTCTCCCAAAACACTGCGGCTCTCCCTTGTAAGTCTTTGCAGCCCCCCTCCTTAGCAAGCATCCTGTTTTTTTCTAAAATGTTCTTGTATGTTTCAGGCAGGTGCAGCAAGAACACAATGTCCCAGAACTGAAGCCCCTTCTCCAAAGTTTCTGAAAAAGGGCTTAAAACTGCTCTCAGGTTAACCCCTTCAGTTTCCAATAGCTATCTGCAATCATCTCAAACTATAATTATATACATTTCAACAGTAACAGTATATCATTTCTAAACAAAGGGATCCCAATATCAGTTACATTTCCACATAATGATTTGCATATATTTTTATACCAGCAGATATGCAAAGGAGGAAAAGACAAACGGCAAGGGAAGACAGAGACAGTGAGAGACAAAGAATTGCGAGACTGTCAGGGTGATCAAGTCCCAGGTCTCATGAGAAAATCTGGTTGCACAACTAGACAGACAAGAGACAGAAAAGGAAAGAACATAACATATCCTTGTATTTAAACTCTCCATGACAACTGGGACAGGGTCCTATTCAACCCTGTCATATACACCCCCCTCCTTAAGAGGGAACCCATTTTATCAAACAGATTTCAAAAACTTTCTATTAATTCTAACATTAGCTTCTAACTTTCAGAAATGAAGCACATGTACAGTATTCTTTTTTTCTATAACAGTACAGCAAACAGTAAAGTTTAAACTCATACATTTGTTTTTCAACCTTCAGAACCCTCAATTCTTGATCCACATCTTGACAGAAAATCAGCACTGCTATTCTTTTTACCAGATTTGTGTATCATCTTGAATTTAAATGGCTGTAGTGCCAGGTACCGCCCTGTGATTCTGGAATTTTTATCTTTCATTTGGTTAAGCCAACCGAGAGTTATTGTGATCTGTTATAAGTACAAAGTCAGTTCCTAGCAAATAAAAGTTAAAGGACTCCATGGCCCACTTTGCTGCTGAACATTTCTTTTCAATGGTGGAGTACCTTTTTTCTCTGTCATGTAACGTCCTACTTATATACAGAATAGGATGTTCTGTCCCATCTATATTTTGACTCAGGACTGCACCTAGGCCTACCTCTGATGCATCTGTTTGTAACAAAAATGGTTTCTCAAAATCTGAGCTTCTTAAAACAGGGGCTGAACATACTGCAACTTTAATGGCTTAAAAAGCTTCATCACACTCTGGGGTCCATTTCACATTATTTGGGTACTGTTTTTTCATGAGTTCAGTGAGGGGAGTAGCTAACTCTGCAAAGTTGGGAACAAATCTCTGATGATAACCAGCCAGCCCTAAAAATGACCTGACATGTTTCTTTGTTTTAGGGACAGGGTTGTTAGCTACAGCTTCTATTTTAGAAATTTGTGGCTTAACTTCTCAATTTCCCAACAAATAGCCCAAATATCTGTTTTCTTGCATGCTTAATGCACATTTGGTAGGATTAATAGACCTGCATTTTTGAAAGCTTGGATAACTGCTCGTAAGTGCTCCAAGTGGCTTTTCCAGTCTGGACTATACCCCACGACATCATCCAGGTACGCAGCACAATAACCAGTGTGGGGTGACAAAATTACATCTACTGCTGGAATGTAACTGGCGCACCATGTAAACCAAATGGCATGGTGGTGAACTAATAGAATCCAACAGGAGTGGTAAATGCAGTTTTGTCTCTGGATTCTTTAGCTAAAGGGATTTGCCAGCAACCCTTGGTGAGTTCAAGGGTACTGATATAATTTGCACTCCCCAGTCTGTCCACCAAATCATCTATTCTGGGCATAGGATAACTGTCAAATTCTCATACTTGATTAAGTTCCTAAAATCAAGGCAGATTCTAACACCCCCTTCTTTTTTGTTTACAATTACCATTGGAGATAACCAAGCACTCCTTGACTCTTCTACAATACCCAATTCTTTCATTTTTTGTATTTCCTTAATCATGCCAGTTCTTAACTGCTCTGGTAACCTGTACGTCTTTTGCCTAACAGGGCGAGCATTCCTTGGCTATTACACGCTCAACCCCTTTTGCTCGGCCTGTTAATGTGGTAAAAGTACTGTTAAATGTCTTTAGCACATTACGAATTTCTGCAGTTTGTTCTGAGGTTAAGGAAACATTCATCTTTACAGCATCAGCAGTTACAGTTTGTTCCAGTCTGTCATAAGCTACATCAATATCTTCTTTATCAGTTTCTGGTAAAACTAGCAAAGCAGCTTTTAGTATTTTTTCAACCCATTTCTTGAGGAGGTTAGTACGGTATATCTTAGTAGGAGTTTTCCTGTCAGGGGTCTCAGTCTCGTAGTTAACGGTGCCAATATGTCTAAGCACTCTATAAGGCCCTTGCCACTTCATTAACAGTTTATTTTCTGTTGTGGGTAACAGTAGCAAAACCTTTTCACCTGGCTCAAAAACTTTTTCTTTTACCCTGTGGTCATAATATACCTCCTGCTGGTTTGGGGCCTCTTCCTGATTACTATGGTCAATTTCAGCATATTTGCCAGCTTCCTTCTTAGGGCACACATATAAGACGTTATAGATTGTTTCTGAGTGGGGTTATCTTCCTACCTTCCTTTTTATCACATCCAGTAGCACTCCTGGCTGCCTACTATACAGCATTTCAAATGGTGAAAACCCTGTTGATGCCTGTAGCACTTCTCTGTAAGTAAAAAATAGGTAAGGCAAGTATCGGTCCTAATCTTTCCCTTCCCCTTTTACAAATCGTTTTAACATGCGTTTTAGGGTTTGGTTAAAATGCTCAACAAGACTGTCTGTCTGAGGGTGATGGGGGAGGTTCGTAGGGTAGTGATACCTAGTAGTCTGTACAGCTCCTTAAGTAATGCAGCACCAAAATTACTACCCTGATCAACAATAATTTCTTTAGGTATGCCCACTCTGCTGAAAATGTTTGTAAGCTCTACTGTCACTTTTCAAGCTATGACAGTAAGTATTGGAATTGCTTCTGCGTATCGAGAAGCATAGTTGCATACTACCAGGATAAATCTATTACTCTTTTTACTTTTGTGTAAAGTACCAACCACATCCATTGCAATTCTCTCAAAAGGCACATCTATCAAGGGTAGGGGCACCTTGTGTTTTTTTAGTGACTGGGGCTACTTTCTGACACTCAGCACAAGAACTGCAATAGGTAGCAACATCTTCATGAATTCCAGGCCAGTATAATCTGTACATTAATCTGGCAAGGGTGCGATCCCTCCCTGAGTGACCAGCCATAGGACTATCATGTACTATCCATAACAACTCTGTTCTATACTTCTGTGGTATAACCAATTGTTCTATCTGGTGCTGTGTCTGAGGTTTAACCAAAACCCTGTACAGTAACCCATTACATTTTTTAAACATTGGTTCACCCTGTTTTGGTTTCACCTCCAGCTGCTTAAAATAACCCTGGAGAGAAACACTGTTAGCTTGTTCTGAAATAAAATCACAATCAATGATCAGTTTAGTTTCAGCATTTTCATATGTTAACCCCTTTATGTCCATCAGTCATTTGTTGCCACAGTTTCTTCAGGCACCATCTTTCTTTCCTGGATTTCTGGATCTTGGAGCTGTGCTCAAACAAGTCCAAATCAAAGTCACTGAAAGGAAGTGTCCCCCCCCCACCATTTGAGATTTTCTTTGCCTGAGCTCTTGTTACCACTGCTGCTGAAACTGCAGGGTTCAGTTCCTCTGAGATTAACTCAGTAAATCCTGGACAGTCACTTCCAATAATCACAGATACAGGTAACTTAGGTACTACCCCCACTTTCATTTGGTGCTACACTCCCTTAATGGTCAGAGTGACTCGGGTGGTGGGATAATATCGAGTGTTCCCCTGGATGCAGATGACAACAGTACATGGTCCTTTTGTACAGTGTTTTACCAGCACTTCAACATGCATTAGGGTCTGTCTGCTTCCTGAATCAATGTGTCCCTTTACAGTCTTATCCCCCACCTTCACATCTGTTAAGTACTTGCCCCAATTTGCCAAGGACAAATCTGCTCCAGTGTCACTCTCCTTACTATGGCAGTTTCTTGCAATATGGCCTGGCTTGTTACAGTAAAAGCAAATATCATCTTTGGGCACAGATTTGTTAGCCCCACCACAGTTCTTATCAGACTTGCAGTTTAAATGGGAAAAAGTGTGTCTTACTGGTGTTTGGCTGTTACCTCACTGCTGTGGCATCTGTCTGGCCATTTGGTAGTCTTCGGCCAAAGAGACAACCTTTTCCCCACTTTCTGGTCAGTGTTCCTTTACCCAATGCCGCACATCTGTAGGCAGGATGTTGATGAATTGCTCAATTGCAAATGTGTCGATCTGTGGGACTGTTTTGCTCTCTGGTTGGAGCAATTTTATCAGGAGTTCTCAGAGTCAGATGAAGGCTTCTTGAGGATTGTCGACTGAGATGTACTTCAGAGATCGAAATCTCTGCCTATAGGTCTCTCCTGAGATGTCATACCTTTTTAGGATTTTGATTTTTACCAGATCATAGTTTTCTGACTGTGCAGTGTCAATACTGCCGTAGGCAAGCTGGGCTTTCCCTGTCAGGTAGGGTACCAGTCAGATTGTCCATTGCTGCTTTGGCCATTGGCAGGCTGTGGCAACTCTTTCAAAAGTTGTCAGGTATGCCTCAATATCAGCCGAGGAACACAACTTTGTAAGTTTAATGGCTTTTAGGTTGCTTGTGTTTTGTTGCTTGTCTGGATCTGTGCCAAATCCTCTGCCTTTGATAGCTTGCAAGGCATCCAGCCATTGCTGCTCCTGGGGCTGCACCTCTTCTCTGCTGCTCCTGTTGCTGCACCTCTTCTCTCATCTGCTGCTTCTCTTCTCCCCTCTGTTTTGCCATCTCTTTTTGTTGTACTGTATAGCCCACCATTTGAAAAAGGCAGTCAGGCTTTCAGGTTTTGTCCCTACCTGTTCTTTTCCCATAACTTGTGCGGGTGGCTGTACAATCTCAGCTTGGACTTCTGTCTCTGCTAGTTTGGCTGCCATTCTCCTGGTAACCACTCCTGGACTTGTTGCTGCAGAATCCATACCTTTCTCTATGCTTCCCTGGTACTAGGTCCAGTACCCACGCACAAAACTTCTGGCATTGAGTATGCATGGCATAATCCCACTTAGGCTGACACCATCTGTCATCGAGGCACAGGTCATGAAGCATAGGAAAAACCAGGAGCAGTTATAGAATTCGCAAAAAGGGTTTATTAGTACTAGCAGTAAAATAAAAATTAAAAAAATTGTTCAGAATAACTATTTACAAAGGCAGAATAAACAGAGAAGATCCATCTGAGTTTTCCTTCAATCTCTGTGTCTCCCACAACATTGCAGCTCTCTCTCTTGTAAGTCTTTGCAACTCCCGTTCTTAACAAGCATCCTGTTTTTTTCTCAAATGTTCTTGTATGTTTCAGACAGGTGCAGCAAGAACATAATGTCCCAGAACTGAGACCCCTTCCCCACTTCTGAAAAAGGGCTTAAGAACTGCTCTCAGGTTAACCCCTTGAGTTCCCAATAGCCTTTTGCAATCATCTCAAACTATAATTATATACATTTCAGCAGTAACAGTATATCATTTCTAAACAAAGGGATCCCAATATCAGTTACATTTCCACATAATGATTTGCATATATTTTTATACCAGCAGATATGCAAGGGAGGAAAAGACAGAAACAGCAAGGGAAGATGGAGACAGTGAGAGACAAAGAACTGTGAGACTGTCGGGGTGATCAAGACCCAGGTCTCATGAGAAAATTTGGTTGTGCAACCAGACAGACAGACAAGAGACAGGAAAGGAAAGAACAGAACATATCCTTGCATTTAAACTCTCCATGACAACTGGGACAGGGTCCTATTCAACCCTGTCACAGGGGCAAGGATGGACTCGCGTACCCTCGTTGCAAGGCACCAGGCTTTTGGGCTGATCCTCCTGCATGGCGTCTGGCCAGGGCCCCTCTATTACTGTAACTCTTGTTACTTGAGCAGGCTCCTCTATTTCTCTGCTTACCAAAGTTCCGAAAGGGACAAAAAAAAAAAAACGTGATTGCCTACACCGGCCGTCACCTTGATCCTTATGGGTTGAAGTAGTCTTATGCTGTTGTTTTGATACTGGAAGATGGCCCTTTTTGTCCTGAATATCTTTTAAAATAGCACCCTGGCCGGAACCAAACAAGCAGCCTCCCTCAAAGGGGAAGTTAAACAGCTTAGATTTTGAAGCTTTAGCATCGGCCCAATGTCTAAGCCACACGCCTCGCATGGCCGATACAATTGGGTAAGCCGAATATGCCGATATGTGCAAATTCTCCACTGTAGAGTCACCTAGAAAAGTGGAGGCCATGGCAACCAACTGCAAAATGCTCGCTCCTTCCAAATCAGGAGGAACAAACCTGCCCAGAGTAGTGATCCACAAGTTTAAGGCTCTGGCAACAATAAAGGAGGCATAAGAAGTATGTAAGTTTGTGCTGTTAGAGGTGAAAGCCTTCCTACACACAGCGCAAAGGTGTTCAGAGGACTGAGGTAGAAAAACACACTCCGAAGACCTTCTGATCGCAACCCCAGTACAAAAAATACCAGAAAACAGTTTTAAACAAACTTAGCCACACAGACACCTGAAGTTGGGGGGGGGGGAGACAACCAATGCCAGAGCCGAGGGAAAACCCCCAGAAACCCTACACTATCCCAGAAATAAACAAAAATGTACCTGCCTGTGGCACCTTTTATTTTTTGTTTTTTAACCAGAGACCATTAAGACAGCTTAACAAGGCAGAAGTGGCTCCCAGTTCAGAAATGGAAATGGGAAAGGCAGGTTAGTCACTCTGAAAGCCACAGCTTAACTGGCATGATTTTAATTTAGGGGTACTCTCTGGAACCAGGCAACCCCAACCTGCTATGCAGAATTGCAGCCCCAATAGAAAATCCTGAAGTCTTGAAAATCTTGAGAGAAGATAAAGGTAGCTGTTTCCCCTTCCAGTGGCACAGCTGAACTGGGGTGTTGCTGCTGTTTGGAATCCTCATGTGCCCAACATTCTAAAGCTTGGGCTGTGCCATTCCCCTAGTATGGGTGCACTATACCCAGTTGTTGTGCATACCCCTTGACAATGTGGAGCGCTACAGAAAAACTGAACAAATGAATAAAAACAGACCAGAAGAAGAATGAGAGAATTTCTGGGCAGAGGGACTTTAGGGTGGTGAAGGATGACCAGGAAAATTGGGCAGGCTAGTGAGAGAGAGAAGGTGAGAGAGAGAGAGCGAGAGACAGGGGGATGAGCCATTTCCTTGGTCAGAAAGGAGTATGTCAGAAGAGCTGGCCTGATCTCAGGCCAAAAGAAGAATGTCGGACATCCCCTGGATTGCAACTTAACCAGACAGCTATCTGAAAAAAGTGAAGGACCAGCCCAAAATGGGTTGCAAAGAAAGAAGTACTTCTCTGACGTCAGCAACACAAGAGAAGCCTATAAGTCCTGGGAAAAACATTGCCAAACCTAGTGTCCATCTGAGGACTAAGCCTAAGAGTCCCATATGACCAAAAATTGATATGGGAGAAGGCACGCTTTCGAATGTGAAGGACTAAGGGCTAAGGAACAAGGGCATGGGCTCTAAAGTAAGCTGGGTACGAAGGAATAAGAAAAAGGGACAGAAGGTACTCTGAAAAGGGAAGATCGAGGACAGGGGTCTTCAGAATGACAAAGGGCGAATGGCAACTTTGAGGGAAACTCCCTTTTGTAAAAGAGTCTGAGGGAAAATCCCCCAAGGTTTTTTTTTTTTCCTATGTAGCTTTTTACTGCCGGGGCTCCGGGGCAGGCAAGCTGTGGTACTCCCTCAGAGGATCTCAAACCACCCTGTTCTCAGGGCTTCACTGAGTCTGCCCCGGTGCCCCATTTTTCTCCCCTATTATACTGGGACCCCATATCATGGTTGCGCATGCGCTCCATGGGTCTGCTGACAGCCCCTTCCTCCCACACAGTCTAATGCCTAGCTCCCTTTTCGGCTTCCCGCTGCCACCTAGCCTCCACCTGGTGGTAGCCAAGAGCCTGAGAAGCCCACATCCCTCCCTGGGCAAGGAGAGCTGCCTTGCAGCTGCTCAATCTGGCTCCATGCCCTTGCTAACCCCTGGTGACTCTGGCTTGTTCCTGAACCCAGGTCACCAGCGTGGGAGGAGGTATAGCATCCAGTGCCTCAGACCTCCATGTCACTGGATCAGCTCTCCAAAAAGAGATTTTAAGAGAAGGAAGGTGTAGCAGGCCAAAAACCTTGAGCGTACCTAAAAACTGAAGCAGAGGAAAGTGGGCTACTGCTTGAAAAATTAACTGGCCCTACGATTGCTGAGTTCTTCTGCCAGACTGCGCCTCTGAAGGGATCAGGCGAGAGAATCCAACAGCAGAAATACAGACCCTTCCCTGACTAATGGAGCGGGGGGGGGGGTCTCGTCTCTGTTGCTCCCTCAGAAGAAAATTCCCAGATAATTTCTGTCCCCTTTTTTTTTGTTGGTGCCAAGTGACTACAAAAGAAAGGACAAGCTGCCTAAGGAGAAAGTGCCCTCCCCTTTACAAAAAACTAGGGGCCAAGGAAAGGCCTGTAAACAACATTTTTTTTTGTTAGCAATGAGCTGTGGAAGAAGGAAAAAGGGGCAAGATGCCCACAGGTAGGAAGTGACTTCCCCCTAGAAAAAGAAGAGGCAAAAAAAGGGCCTGTATACAATTTTTTTAATGTTCTTTGGGGGGGCACTTAAGATGTAGCAGGGAATAATCCCTACAGGAGTTTGCCCCTCCTTTTTTTTTAAAGGGGGAAGGCAGAAGGGAGGGAGGTGAGACTACCCAGAAGCCTGGCCATTGAGGGGGAAAGTGGGTGGGTTTCAGTGATGAATGGTGAAGATATACTGGAAGATCAAAAATTATGGTGAGTACGTAATTTTCATATCTTCCAAGAATCAATCTTCACCATTCATCTCTGGTGGATCAGATTACCAAGCCACTACCGTATGGTGATGCTGGCAAACCCTGAAAGAAATGGTTGTTCCTTCAGTCTCTCATGGCGAGGCCTGAGACTGGTCAGGGGCAGCCAGAGGCTCCCGTGGACTGGGAGCAGGAAGGCACCTTGCATGCTCACATCTGACCCTGCGGGAAAATAAATGGGACCCCGGTATCAGGAGGTGAGCACCCTTCGCCGGGCCATGGGTGATAACCTAGATAGGCGAAACCATGCCATCCACCTAATGCAGACTGCAGTTTCTACCAGTCTGGAGGTTACCTCACTGGCATCGTAAGATGCCCTCTACTGATGTCATGCTAGCTCCAGACCCTGAGCAGAATGGCGAATGACTTGCCTGGTTGCCCTACAGTATGGCAGGGACACCAGGACCTGTCTCAACGTCACCCACAGGTGCCTGCTTTAGGACGTCACGTGTGCAGCAATGCACAGCAAAGTGCATGCTGCTGAGAAAACTCTTCTACTCCAATGGTCAAACTCAGCCGAGTCTGCCTCAGGGGGATGGTCATACTGTGGATGGCGATGCCCAGAAGGGGTGTCCAGGAGCTGGACTCCAGATGTGGGGTGAGGCATGGCTCCTTGAGACCCCAGGGGTGTGCAGTACCTGCACTTGCAATCCCTCAGGGCTGAAGATGGGGCAGAGGGACTGAGCAAGATGTTCCACAACACCTCCGTAAAAGGCTTGGGCCATGGAGGTATAACAAGTGAGTCACTATTGTACTCCCCAAGGAAGGACAGCATCAGTCGACAGGATTGCATCCTGAAAAGTGGGATGAGTGCAGCTCCTTCATCATCCCTGAAAAGAATAACTGATGAGAGGTGTAATCAGCATCAGAGGTATCCTCTTCTTCAGAGGAGGAAGACAGGGATGATGAGGAGCTGGACTCAGGGGGCGATGGTGCAGGGGGTTCAGGTCGAAAGATTACCTTGTCCACTGCCCTCAGGTAGACAGGGAAAGCACTTGCCAATGCCCTGAACTGCTCCTAGGTTAGGGGTTCCGAATGGCCAGAAATGTCCAGGGGGTGGAGAAGGCAGAGAAGGAGGAAGGTTGTGACAGACCAGGCCAGGTCCTCTGCCAGGGCTGCGAGTGCATACAGGGGACCTCTCACAAGGGAGAGGGCTGTGCAACTCACCCACCTGGGAATGCCCAACACAGAGTGGCGATTGGGGTGGCGTTCTTGGGGGGAATCACCCTGGTGAGGAGCTCAGAGCCTTGTGTGTCCCACAGGGTGGCCCTTATCCCCATCTACTGCAGGCCCAGAAGGTTCCTTAGGGGACAAAAGACCCGAGTTGACAACTCCTGCCAGAGCCCCCAGCCACTCTGGTCATGGAGCGTGGTGCCGATCAGAACCTCCCAACCCCAGCCTCACCAGAGAGGGTTCTGCCTCTTGGCGAAGGTCCAACAGCAGTTGCAGAGCCCGAGACAGGGGATGTAGGAGAGCCAGCACAGTGAGTGGCATCAATCCACCCCTCAGCACTGGAATCAGACTCAGCACTGTGGCTGGTGCCAGAGTCCAACTCGGCATCAGAAGTGGAACTGGTCGCCAGCCTGGGACTGCCATCCACACCAGTGCTGGAACTGGCACCAGAAGCATCCCCAGCATTGCAGTCGGCAATGAGAAGAGGAGTCCCAGCTCAGTGGATGCCGAAGGCTTGGGACTAGACCTAGAAGAGTCCCTGTGCTCACTAGAGTCGGGGTGCCAGTTGGGATCATCCTGCTCTTAAGCCTCCGGGTTGGAGGATGAGATCAGGGAGATCTCCAGCTGAGCCACCCCAGGAACCCCCCCTCTCCTAGTGCCAGGAGCTGAAGCAGCACCGGACTGTGACGCCAAGGTATACCCAGTGCAGGTCCAGCATACAGCTGCGACTCCATCACCAGGGGTGTCCAGACTCCAGAAGGGGTACCAGATTGGGAGGGGTGCGCAACTGGCCTCCCGGAGGCTGGCTGTCCCACAAATCCCTCCCTCAGGCCTCCCATCTCAGCGAGACATGGAATAGCGGAGACCTGGGTTTCCTCAGTACATAAAGTACCAGGGAGGGGCTCGGGAAGAGCCTGGGACCTAAGCCTGGAGTCATGGGTGCGACACCAGCCTCTGAAGGTGAGGGTCCCACTCTCACCTTGCCATGCGAATCTCAAGGGTGCAGAAGTTCATGCAGAAACAGGCGCGTCACACCGATTCATATCATGGTTGGCACCCGGGCAGGTCCAGCACTGATCATGACTGTCGTGAATGGACATATTCTTCCCGCAGGGGCACAGACAAATGGGGTGGAAGATCCATTCCTTTTCCAGACTTCTTAGGCCCTGGACCGGACATGACTGAACCGAATGTGGAAAATAACAAAAATCAGCCAAAAAAGGCACTCAGCACCGTACTAAAGGGAGAAAGATAGAAAACGGTGACACAACATCAAAAAAGCCTGTGTGGCAGCGAGTGAAAATGGCAAACGAACTGTGACGTGCTTTCCAGCAGAACAATCCCACGGAGATGCAGCCTCTACGGCAGGAAAAACAGAATTGTGGGGAGAGGGGGAATGGAGTCTGTTACTGGCTAGCTACGAGCACCATGTCATACGTCTGCCTTGTGGGTGGCGCCATCCTCTGTGTTGGCTCCCTTCCTATACATTTCTGTGGGGTCCTAGCACTTCCAGCACAGACCCACCAGTGATGAATGGTGAAGACTGATTCATGGAAGATCTACGGTTACAGGTGAATAACCCTCAGTACTAGGGACATGGATATGGTGCACTTACCCACACTGTGTAGACTCCTAGCAGTTCTCAGGCATGAGGAGGCAAGGCGCACATCCCTACTTTGGAAACTGGGATAAGGGAACTGAAGCCCCAAAACCAGCATCCTGGTGCGACTCAAGGTTGATGTGGTAGTGGGAAATGAAGGTGTGTGCCGATTTCCAGGTAGCAGCCCTACAGATTTCCTGGATAGGAAAATCTCAAAGCATCCTCCGAGGCAGCGGTTTGTCTGGTGGAATGAGCCCTAAGCCCTACGGGAAGCTCCCTACTAGCCAGCCTGTAGCAGAGGTAGATGCTGATATAATCCATATGCCTATTGTCTGTTTAGCTGCCAGGTGTGGCTTCAGCACAAGTGACAAATAACTAGTGAACCTCTCCCTGAACTTCAGCCATGCGCTCCGTATAAGCGAGCGTTTGCCTCAGGTCCAGCATATGGAGCCTGTGCTCTGCCTCCGAGGTTGGATTGGTGAAGTACACTGTAAGGTTAATCATCTGATTAAGGTGAAACTCCGACACAACCTTTGGGAGGAACTTGGGGGGGGGGTGGAGGACAATCTTGTCCTTGTGGAGCACCAAGTATGAAGAATCCACCGAGAGTGCTTGGAACTCATTGATCCTTCTGGCGGAGGTACTAGGTACCAAGAAGGCAGTCTTCCACAACAGATATGACATGTTACACCTGTGCATTGGTTCAAATGGCTTGCCCATGAGCACTGCCAGTACCAGCAACAAGTCCCAAGGTGGTGGTGGTTCACACATCAGCGGGAACAGGTGGTCAAGATCTTTAAAGAAGTTCCTGACTACCTTCTCCACTGCCACTGTCAGCATACCAGCCCATGCTTGGTATGCAGAGATGGCTGCCAGGTGCACCTTAAGGATCATCGACCTCAGGCCCAACTGAGAGAGAGAGAGAGAGACCATAGGTAATCCAAAATGTTAGCCAAAGGGCAGGCCAGGGGGTCTAGCTCCCTGCCCTGGCACCAACTGGAAAACCTCTTCCACCTGAAGGCGTAGCACTGGTGGGTCAACTTTCACAACATGGAGAACCTCTTTGGAAAAACCCAAAGCCTGGAACTTTAGCCGCTCAGGAACCAGGCTGTTAGATGCAGGGACTGAAGGTCCAGGTGCATAACCTTCCCCTTGTGACAACAAAGCAAGTCCGGGTGAAGAGGCAGTTGACACAGAGGCCTACTGCTGAGGCTGGGGAGATCCAAGTACCAAAACTGGCATGACCAGTCTGAGACTACCAGAATTATTGGCGAATTGTCCCGCCACACCTTGACCAACACTCTATGGATCAGGGGAAAGGGAGGGAAGGCGTAAAGGAGGCCTGGGATCCAGGGCCTCATGAAGACATCCCCCAGCCGTGTCCCACACTGTGAGGGACGGGCACAAAATAGCCTCAGTTTTGCATTCCCCAGGAGGTGAACAGGTCGACCAAGAGTGCCCCACTATGAGATCAGGTGGTATACCACCTCCTGATGGAGGGACCACTCGTGAGGCTTCTTGCTTGCCTGGCTGACGGGGTCCGATAGCTGGTTGTAGTCTCCTGCTACGTGAACTGCCAGGAGATCGGCATCCAAGAATTTCATAAGAGTAAGGGGCATTGCATGGAGCTCTAGCAGGCTGCTGTGGTAACAGGACTCCCTGGGGATCCAGAACTCATGGGCCCTATGATCCCCCAGGTGCGCTCCCCACCCTAGAGATGCGTCAGTTGTCAGGGTAATTGTTTGTTTTGGGCAGATGAATAGGACTCCTTCCTCCAGATATTCCAGAATGAGCCACCACTGGATGGTATCCCACACTGGCTGATTCACCATGACTGGCTGGTCCAGGTGACCTAGGCGCTGAGATCACTGGCGGGGCCAGCTCCCACTGCAGGTGGCGCATCTGGCAGCTGGCCCATCTGACCATGCTGGTGCAGGATGCCAGGTATCCTAGCTGCCACAGGAAGTCACTGCAACACAAAGTAAAGCCGAGTCGTTGGAGGGCCGGCCAGGGGGAGAAGGATACAGCGTCCTTCGGACTGCTCTCCTTCTCTGGGGGGAGGGTGCAGACAGCATCCGGAGCGCTGAGGACTCCTGGTGGAGGCCGGGAGCTCTCACGCTGCCGTGCTAATCTCCGGGGGGAGGAGGCGGGGCGGACACTGGCATCATTGCACGTCCCCGCCTCCGGGAGAAAAATTCAGGAGGAAAAAGAAGGAGGGGGATCCTCCGTTTAAGTGAAGCCTCCCCGGGCTTCAATTCACCCCTGCTGCCACACTCCCAACCAGTTACTGCTCCGAGGCACTGGTATTGAGGGGACCAGTGCCCCGGCCCCGCCCTCCGGGGGGGTAAGCCGGGGGTGACCGGGAGGGGCGGCAAATAGGCAGGTGGTGGGAGCTCCGGGGGCCGTGACTAGGCCGAAGAGTGATGGAGGACCCCCAGGAAAAAAGGAGAAATTAAAAAAATAAAAAAACACAAAGTAAAGACAATGAATTCTGGACACTAGTGAGCCTGGGATATTCACAATACTGAAATTCTATAGATGTTTCAATCACGCCCGTGACATGGGAACACTACTTCCACTCGCAATAACCAAATAACCACTGTATTGACAACAAAAGAATCTTATTCTCCTAAACCTTTTTTATATTACAATCAAAGAAATTGTTGATATCCTGAGCTGGCTTAAAAACAACAAAGCCCCAGGCCCAGATCTTATTATTGCTGAGGTATATACATATTTCCCTGAATGGTGGGCCCCAATATTTCACATCATTTTTAATGGAATTTTACAGGGTTTACAAATACCCCACAGTTGGAAGGGGCAGCATTGTTTGCCCAGTATATAAGAAGGGTAACCAAATGGACCCTTCTATGTACAGGCCAATAAGTTTGTTGGACAATTCACAAAAGATTTTTTATGAAATTATACTAAACAGATGACAATCTTGGATAAAAGACAACTGTATACTCAGCGAATTTCAAAACGGATTTAGACCCAACCATTCAACAATACAACACGTTTTTCACTCTATTATTTGATACGGAAATATGTTACGTTAAAGAAAGCAAAACTTAGCCGGCCTGGTGGCGCTGAGGGTTGAGGCGTTGGATGCCATACCTCACGCCATGCTGGCGACCCAGGTTCAGGAATGAGCCCGGGCCATCGGAGGTCGTCAGGGGAGGGAAGAGATCAAGCGTCCGGAGGACTACTCTCTCTTCCTGGGGAGGGTTTCAGGGAGCGATCACATGGGAGAGACCTCTGGCAGCAGTTAGAGACACCCGGTGTGCTGACGCTGTGTGTGCTCACAGGGGGCGGAGTTGCAGCATGGTGTTGCCTTGCATAGCCACGCTCCATGGGGGGGATGGGTAAGAAGCAAGCTACAAAATCCCGACTCCTGGGGATAGGCGACGATACCACAGCTGTGGGTCCTGTAGGCTACTCGTGTAGCCTGGCACTCTACACTAATCGGACAGAGCGCCCTGGGAGGATAGGGTGGCCCTTCCTCCGGGGGGGGCTCAGAACCAGGGGGATGCATCGGGTGGCACGAGGAGAGGTCTAAGGTCTCGGTGGGAGGTAGAGACCAGGATCCCAGGGATGTCTGAGAGAGTTCCCCAGGTATGTGGAGCATAAAGAAAGTTAAAAAAAAAAAAGAAAGCAAAACTTTACTGTTGTTTTGAAATCTGCTTTTCATAGGATCAGTTGCTCCTGATTGTGGACCAAACTATATGGCTATAACATTGATTGTACATTATTAGAAATAATAATCAGGATACATGAATGAAAGTCAAATTTAATCAACAAGGTGATCTTTCCTACCAAATAAATACTAACCTCCGAGTGCGTCAGGGCCGTCTTCTTGCTACTATACTGTTCAACCTATACATAAACTCTATTATAGAAGAAATGGATGTGGACTGCTTTCAATCACTCATTTTGTGGCAGCCTGCTGGAGTAACAGGTTGTGGAGATGCGGCAGTGTTGTGGCCAATGCCGCCACTGCTTTTTTGGGCTTGTCTGTGTGGTACCAATGAATGAGCACACTATGACAGCAGTTAAGAAGCATGCCACCAACCTGAAAGAGTTTCACCGCTGCAATGAGGGAGGGCCCAGTCATTCCAGGGTGTGCCTTGCCTGCTGAAACATTTCAATAAACATGGCGGCGGCTGCCGCCGTCCGCCTCTCACAATCCTTAGAAAGCTGACTACAGGGGTGCCCAATCCCCTTGTCGGCATGTTTATAACCCCCCCTCAAGACTGTGTGGCACACTGGGAGCCCACCCCAGTGTGCTCGTGTGTTCCAAGCAAAACCGCCAGCATGTTCCTGCCCCTGCCCCACCTCACCCCATTGTGTGACACACTGGGAGCCCACCCATTGTGGCCAACATACCTCCCAAAGTCATGGGGCACACTGGGAGCCCACCCCACTGTGCCCAACAGTTGTTTTATTTTACCTGTAAATGAAAAACCTTCCATGATGTCCGTTCCTGAAAAAGAAAACAGTCGATGGACGAGACGGCTCCTCCCCAACCCAGCACCCACCCTCTGCACACCCCACCTCCCCACACAGACCATCACCCAACACTAACATCCAGGGGTCCGGTGCTGCGATCTTCGCTGGAGCGAGAACACGTCTGCAGTCTTCAAAGCCGACTGCAAACGGAAGAAATGCCAGTAAGCTGTATAATGGCATCAATGGAGGGGTCAACTTAGGTGGATATCTCGGCCATTTTTTTTTTGCTTTTGGCTCCACATGGGGTTCTTGGGACCCCATCTCATGAAATCGGTAAGAACAGGTTACTCACGTGTAACAGTAGTTGTAGGAGTGGTATATGTTGCTCATCCACACTTGTTGGCATGTCCCCTTTCCCTTTAAGGATCACTGAAGTCTTCAAGCTGGCTCCTCCCACCCACCCGGGTAATATAATCCTCAGCTCTGCCTCATGATGCCAGATCTTAGCCCGCTGGAAGCTAGGTGTTGTGCCTCCGCAGCTGGGGAGGTCGGGTGGGTCCGTGTGGATGAACAACATATACCACTCCTAGAACTACTGTTACAGGTGAGTAACCTGTTGTTCTAGGATCGTGGATATGTTGTTCATCCACACTTGTTGGTAGGTTCCTAGCAGTTCTTGGGGAGGAGGGAGGCAAGGCGCACACCCCCTACCTAGGGAACAGAGACTGGAGAACTGAGGCCCCAAAACCAGCATCCAGGTGTGACTCGAGGTCGATGTGTTAATGGGTGATGAAGGTGTTTGCTGACTTCCAGGTAGCTGCCTGGCAGATTTCCTGGATAGGGATGTCCCTGGAAGCAGCCACTGATGTAGCAGTATGGCGGGTAGAGTGAGCTCTTATCCCTCTGGGAGGTTCCCTGTCCGTCAACTCGTAGCACAGACTAATGCACGATGTAATCCACCTTGCAATAGTCTGTTTTGCTGCAGGTCTGCCAGAAGTGGCTTCAGTGTAGGTGATAAACAGCTGGCGAACCTCTCCCCGAATCTTAGCCATCCTCTCTTTGTAACAGGAGAGAGCATGTCTCAGGTCCAAAGTATGGAGACTGTACTCGGCCTCCGAGGTGTAATTGGGGTAGTATACTGGCAGAGTTAATACCTGGTTAGGGTGAAACTCTGACTACACCTTCGGAAGAAATTTCGGGTGGGGGTGTAGGAAAACCTTGTACCTGTGGAAAACCAAACCAATGAAGCACATCACCTGGGAAGGCACGATTTCCAACTTGACCTCATTGATGAGAAGGCAAAGTTGGGAGCAGGTCTGAAGGGCCAGGTCCTTGGATCTCTCCACCTCCTGCTGGGTGGGACCTGCTAGGAGCCAATCGTCAAGGCAGGGGTAGATTCTGAACCCCCGATGCCTGAGATGGTCTGCCACCACTGCAATGCATTTGGTGAAAACCTGTGGGGCCGATGACAGGCTAAATGGCATGGTTCGGAACTCGTACAGGGTCTCTTCGGCTCTGAAGCAGAGGAACCTCTGATGAGATGGACGGTTTGGGATGTGAAAGAACATGTCCTGAAGATCCAGCGAACAGAACCACATGTTTCACTCCAAGGATAGTATGATCTGGGACAGAGTGGCTATCCGAAAGGTGCATGACCTGAGATACCGATTCAGGTTGTGGAGATCTAAACTGGGGCGCCAGCCCCCCATCCGCTTGGGCACCAGGAAGTACCTGGAGACAAAGCCTGGGTCTTCTGAAGGATATGCCACTGGGGCTACTGCCTCCTTGAGGAACTGAACAATGTCGTCTCGAAGAGCAGACTGGGTCTGGGTGGACACTGTTTCCTCCTGAGAGGCATGGGCTCAGCTTGGAGTGTACTGCTCGAATTCCGGAGGCAGTCCCTGGCCGACCACTTCGAGAACCCACCTGTTCGTGGTAACAGCGGACCAGGCGGAAAGGAAGTGGTGGAGCTGGCCCCCCACAGGAGGACCCAGAGCTGGCGTGACAGGAAAGGGGGAGGCAGCCCCGGCCCTGTCACTCATCAGGCTTGGAGAGGAAGGATCCAGAGCCTGATCCTCGGCCTCCTTTACAGGCCCGGGAGGGCCCAGGCTTGGGCCGGGAGAACCAAGCTTGAGCCTGCTGCTGTTGTTGCTGCTGTCCGCCCTGAAAGGAGGACTGCTGCGCTGCAGGGGAAGAGTGCAGAAAAGGCTTCTTTTTCTTCTGCTGGTTCTTGCCCAAGGAACCTTTGGCAGAAGTAGCGTCCAAGTTGGCACTGGACTGCTCAATGCGCTGAAGGTGACCAGCCACTCCTGGGCTGAACAGGTCGGTCCCTAGGAAAGGCACATCAGCCAGTTTGTGATGAATATCCACCAGTAAGGAGGAGAGCCTCAGCCAAGCCCTGCAGCAAGAGGCAACTGCGGCTGCCATCGAACAGGCACAAGAGTCCTCGATGTCCAGGGCCATCTGAAGTTGCTGCTTGATAACAGCACGGCCCTGGTCCTGCTTGACCATGGTCTAAATGTCTGCGGAGAGATGTGGGAGGACTTCATCCAAAGACCCCAGGAGGGCATGGGAGAAGTGTGCCATGATGATGGATGAACTTGCCAGACGAAGGCCCAAGGACGAAGCCACATAGACTTTTCTGGCCGAATGGTCCATGAGCTTGGACTCTTTCTCAGGAGGTCAGTCAGTGTTGACAGAACTGCCAGTACGCCTGAACACAGAGGCTATCACCAGGCTCTCGGCCGAAGGGTGCTCTGTGAACCCCGCAAGGGACCCCATAGGCATTGCATACTTGCAGGCCACGCAAGCAGATGGTGCTGGACAAGAGGCAGAACGCTGTCAGAGTTCTAGGGCCAGGCCAACAATAGCCTCGGCCACTGGAAAGGCCTCCGTCAGGGTATCCCCTCTCTTGAGGATGTCTGTGAGAGGGTACTCCGCCTTTTTCTGCATAAGTTTAAGGAGCATCCCTGTAGACTCAGAGATGAGGCAGAGACTGCCCTGAAAAGATGAAGGACCTTCCTCCATCTCTATCCCACTGGCCGATTCGTCATCCCCAGGATGGGAATGTAGGCCGGTCACATCGGAATCCGAAGAATTCAGGTATAACGGTCGACCACCCAGGTCACCCTCGACCCGCCAGGGGTGGTCCGGAGTGATAGTGACTGAGAGATGCCGGGGAAGCCCGGTATCTGGCCTATCTTCTTTAGAAGGAGCCCCTCCCGCAGGCTGCTTGGGTGGTGGTTCCACCACTATTGGTGGAGAGACTGGTTTCTGCCGAAGCTGGAGGTTTCACCGGCTCCGCGGGCGGGGGAGCCAACTTGATCGGCTCCAAAGAAGTCTGCTTCGGCCTGGAAGGCGAGAGCGAGGTATGGTCAGGGTGGTAGCCGTGGTTGGTTTGTGGCCAGTCAAAATCAGCTGCTGCCACATGAGGTCCTCGTAGTGCCGGAGTTTCTCCTCGTCCGAGGAGGATGAAGGCGACCTATGGCGTCGCCTCTTTTTAGAGCATGTATGGTTCTTCCTCGGCCTGTCAGTCGAGGGGGTCCTAGACCTCGATCGAGATTGAACAGGCTGACTCGGTCACTCAGGAGATGCCGGTGGGGCCGGTGACTTCCCGGGGTCCAGAACCACTTCCTCGATGGAGTTCCCAGCAGGCTGGGTCTCCTCATTGGGGAAGACAAGGACCGAAGTCCTCTCCAGAGAGTTGTGGACCGGAGTCATCGACAAAGGATCGATAGGATCGATGAGGATTTCCACATCGTTGACCGAAACCTTGGTCAACTGGCCAGATGGCAAAGCCGAAAAACCAGCGGTCAAGGAGGCAATCTCGACTGAAGTCGAGACCTCCGGTTCCTGGGACTGAGATCTCTCCCAATCCCAAAAGCGTCTCTGTCGGGATGAAGACGGCCCCGGGTCTTTCTCCTGCTTATGGGACCAATTGGAGAGCGTGCCCACAGGACTTTTCCTCTTAGTCAGGAGATTGGCACAACTCTTGGAAGGAGCCCAGGTTGAGTGGAACGAAGATGCTTCGAGTGGTCTCTGCAGCCCGAGCCGCTTCCTCTTCGAATGCTTGCATACATTCCAGTTGCTCGGCACATCCCACAGCCGCAGAAACTGCCCACCGAGCCTCCTTGGATCTCACTGGAGGGTTCCGTTTCTCCAGCCTCCTCAATTTCAGGTGTGCAGAACGGTCATCAAGAACGTTAGGATGGAAGGCGAGGCAAAAATTGCACTTCGAGGTGTCATGGTCGACACCAAGACAGTACACGCACGTGGTGTGGGGATCAGTGCGCGACATCTTTTGGCACCAACGAAATCTGGGGGAAGACTTGTCTTCCATAATCGAAGATAAATAGTCACGATTGCTAATGTGAACTAGAAGTTTTGGAATAACTGAAGGTTTAGAAGCCAGGGCCTAACGAATTACGTGAGCACGAGAGAGGCAACCTGTATCTTCCAGTGGAAAGGAAGATCTGGCATTATGGGGCACAGCCAAGGATTATACCACCCGGATGGGTGGGAGGAGCCAGCTTGAAGACTTCCGGCGATCTTTAATGGTAAAGGGGACATGCCAACAAGTGTGGATGAACAACATATCCATGATCCTGGAACTGTCATTTCGTAATTTGGTCCCGAAAGATGATTTTGCGGTCACTGCGTGGAATCACCTTTTGGGACCGATTAACAAAACGACAGTGCCACTGTTCATGAGGTGGGCTCCCAAAAAGCCTATTTTGCAAATATGGTGAAAAAATTCCAAAATATGACTGTGTTACGAGCGTGCATTTCGCAGTTTCAACGCACGCTCATAACTCCGAGAAAGTACAGTTACGTAAGAACTTACCGTAACAGTAGATCTTCGAGAGAGGCTCTTGCAGTAGGTAATTACATATAGGACTGACGCCGGCAGGTGGCAGAACCCCACGGAAAAATTTCTAGCCAGCAGTCCCTGGCGTAGGGACTCGCCCCACGCCAGGTGAATGACGCCGGGTATAAAGGGGCGGTCCCTGATGCCCGCCTTTCCAGTTCTTTCCCCGCCAGAAAAGGCCGGACGAGAAGGCGGATATTTCTCTCACTGGAAAAGGAGCTGAAAAGCCTTAGGGGATGGAGGGCGGAGCAGGAGTTACTTATTGCAAGAGCCTCTCAAGATCTACTGTTACGGTAAGTTCTGCATAACTGTACTATCTTACTTTGAGAGGGCTCTTGCAGTAGGTAATTACATATACGACTGAATCCCAAGCAGTCTGGAACAAAGAGAGGCACCGGGAGGAGGAAAACTACTCCAAAAAGCAGTTCTAGCTATGCAAGCCTCAAGACAAGAGGCCTTGCAGAACAGCCAGCCCAAAGCCTGCTCTACGGCGAGAGGCAACATCCAAACTGTAGTGTTTAGTAAAGGTATGGACGGAAGTCCAGGTGGCGGCAGCACAGATGTCTGCCGCCAGACACATTTTTGAAACAAGCCACTGAGGCAGCTATTGCTCTGGTGGAGTGGCCTCTTACTTGACCTGGTAGGGTCTTGTTATATTTGTCATAACAGAAATTGATGCAATGAGCCAACCACTTAGACAGGCATTGCTTGGAAACAGCATTGCCTTCCCTTTTATGAGCAAAAGAGACAAACAATTGGTCAGTCTTTCTGAGACCCTTTGTCCTGTTGGTGTAGTATCTCAGAATCCGGTGGACATCCACAGTATGGAGTAAATACTCCCCTTGACTAGAGTACTGCGTAAAAAAGGCAGGCAACTCTATGGACTGATTCAGAATAGACTCAGCTACTACTTTAGGGAGAAACTTAGGATTCGTGCGAAGAGCAACTCATTCCTTGTGAAACATCAAGTATGGAATTTTGCACATCAGGGCCTGGAGCTCGGAAATTCTCCGAGTTGAAGTAATGGCCACCAGGAAGAGAGTCTTCCACGAAAGAAACTTCAAATCTGCAGAAGCTGCAGGTTCAAAGGGAGGGAGAGTTAAGTTTCTCGAGAACAAAGTTCAAGTCCCAAGGGGGAGCAGGAGTACGGATGGGGGGCCTCAAGTGGAGGACCCCCTCGGAGAAAGGTCTTAGAGACCTCCAACTGAGTGAAAGCTTTGTCTGCGAAGGGAACATGATAGGCCGAGATGGCCGCCATGTGTACCTTCAGAGATGAATGACTGAAACCCAGGTCAAACAGATGATGTAAATACTCCAGCAGAAGCCCCGCTGAACAGGAGAAGGGTTCCACGTTCTTGGAAGCAGCCCAGATAGTGAATCTTTTCCACTTCATGGCATAGGTGAATCTGGTGGAGGGTTTTCTGGCCTCCACCAAAATCTCCACCACTTTAGGAGACACTCCAAAACGGGATTGGGCTAAGTCTGCAGGAGCCATGCATGCAGTTGAAGGGATTTGTTGCCTGGATGACCAGGGTTCTCTGATCCTGGGTTAGTAAACCTCAAGAGAGCGGAAGAGGAAGAGGAGGATCCTCTAACTATTGCTGTAGAAGAGAGAACCAAACTTGCCTGGACCAGAAAGAAGCGATTAGAATCATTCGTGCTCCTTCTGAAGCTAGTTTCTGCAAGACTCGTGGGATAAGTGGAATTGGGGGAAAGGCATAGACGAATCTGTCCTACCAGTATAGAGACAGAGCGTCACTCCAAAAAGCGCCTCACTCTGGAACAAGCGAGCAGAAGACGGGAAGTTTTGCATTTAGAGGGGATGCGAACAGGTCGACCTGTGGTGTTCCCCAAAGTCAGAAGATATTGTCTAAGACCCCTTGGTCCAGTTCCCACTCGTGAGTCAGAGCAGAAGAGCAACTTAGCTTGTCTGCCAGGGTGTTGTTGACTCCCGGAACGTGAATTGCCGTGATGTGAAGGTCGTGTTGTGTTGCCCAATCCCAAACCCTCATTGCCTCCCTGCAAAGAGGGTAGGACCGAGTCCCTCCTTGTTTGTTGATGTACCACACCACGCACACATTGTCCGTCAGGATGGCAAGGTGGCTGGGAAGGATGTATTGCTGAAGGGCTTGGAGAGCGTACAACACTGCCCGAAGCTCGAGCACATTGATGTGGAGAGCTTGTTCTAGCTTGGACCAGAAGCCCTGGGTCCGATGAAGGCCTAGATGGGCTCCCCAACCTTCGCCTGAGGCATCTGTGGTTAAAGTCTGGGAGGGGGAAGGATGAAAGAAAGGAACTCCCCAAAACAGGTTCTCTTGAACCATTGCAAGTCTCGAAGCATCGGCGAGGAGACCATAACTGGGTGATCTAGATCGTCCACTAGCTGATCCCATTGAGAGCGTAGAGTCCACTGATAAATTCTCATGTGGAGGTGAGCGCGAGGAACCATCGGGATAGCAGCCGCCATGAGCCCGAGAAGGCGAAGGACCGACCTCGCAGAGACCGTCCTGCGGTCGGACAGCAGACTTATTTGGGTCTGGAGGGTGGATGCCCTGTCCGGAGGCAGGAAGGCCTTGCCCGTGGTCGTATCGAGAATCACCCTAATAAATTGTAGTCTCTGGGATGGGACCAGATGAGACTTGGAATGGTTGATGGTAATACCCAGGCAGGCAAAAAACTGCTGGGTAAGGGAGAGACAATGCAGGAGTTCCTCCCTGGACGAGGCCACCAGGAGCCAATCGTCCAGGTACGGGAAAACCTGCACTCCCCTGGTACGCAGGTGGGCCACCACCACTGCCAGGCATTTGGTAAACACTCAGGGGGCAGAGGATAAACCAAACGGGAGCACCTTGAACTGGTAGTGGTTCCCCTGGAACGAAGATATTTACGATGAGAAGGGTGAATGGGAATGTGCAGATAAGCATCCTGCATATCGAGAGCACAAAGCCATTGACCCAGCCGGAGGAGGGGCAGAAAGCTCTGCAGAGAGAGCATCCTGAACCTTTTGTATTCTACGAAAAGATTCAGGGAACTGAGATCCAAAATTGGTCTGAGATCTCCAGTCTTCTTTGGGACCAGGAAGAAATGGGAATAGTAACCTGTCCCTCGCAGATGAAGGGGGACAGGCTCTATAGCTTGCTTCAGCAGGAGAGCCGAAATTTCCTCCTGGACCAAAAGAAGATGTTCCCGTGAATACAACAATTTCAGAAGGGGGTGGCGGGGTGGTTTATGAAGAAACTCTATCAAGTGCCCCTCTGCTATGAGCTGGAGCACCAAAGAATCTGTGGTTATCCTCGCCCACCCTGGAAGGTGGAGGGAAAACCTCCCTCCTACAGGTTCCTCCGGGGAGTCCGGAGGCAGTGGGAGAGGGAAAGAGTCAGGTGGTGTGGGGCAGCGCCGCAGCTGAAGCACCCGCTGCTTTTTTGGGTGGGGGGGCTTAGCAGCTGTGGGGGCCCGGCGTTTTGTGGCCCGCCTTCCCTGTGGTTTCACCTTTGGCCGATTCCGTCTATGAAAGGGACGGTGCTGCTGATGATGGGGACGGTACATGGAATCAACTGACTTCAGTGCCATCCCCTTCTCTTGCAAATCGGTGATGATGTCCTTGACATCACCCCCAAAAAGTACTGACCCCTGGAAGGGTGCTTCCTGGATAGCAGATTGCACCTCCGGGACCAACCCTGACACGCGGAGCCAAGCAAGACGTCGTAGGCCTACAGCGAAAGCTGAGCTCCGTCCAGCAGTGTCCACTGCATTGTATGTCGCATGAAGCATGTGTCGACTGGCCGAATGAGCAGAGCGGACAAGATCAGCCAACTACTGCTTGACTTGGGAGTCAGGCAAGGAGTCCAGTTTGGCTTCCGCCTGAGTCAGAATGGCCTTCTGGTAGTCCCCCATATGGCTGACATAGTTCAGGGCCTTGATCCCCAGTGTGGAGGAAGCATAAATCTTTGTCCCATACTGGTCCAGAAGGTGCAATTCCTTATCAGGTGGTGACGAGCTAAGATGTTTGGGGTTTGCTGACTGGCCGTGAGCGGCGCTAATCATAACCGAGTCGGCACGAGGGTGAGAATCCAAAAAATCAACACCCTCTGGACCCTGATATAGCCTGTTCGACTTTCTAGGAAGTGGGGCTAGAGCCGACGGCTGCTTCCATACTGTGGTAACGAGGTCGGCGTGAGGCTCTATCCAGGGTGGCAGCAAGGTAGGAGCTGTCATGGGCAGATCCAGATGTTCAGCGAGTTTCAGACACTGAGGATCTGGTTCCAGGGAGTGCCACTGATGAACCTCCAGGATTTTCCTAAGCAACTCCGTAAAAGAAGGATCCGCTGGAGGAGACTTCGGAGGAGCTCTTGGCCTGGGCTTCGACAGAGAGCGTGGCTCGTCGTCTCTCTCGGAGCAACCCTTGGAAGAATCCGAGGAGTCTGAGAGTGAAGAGGAGGAGGATGAAGAGGAAAAGGACTCCCTTTCCTGACCCAGGGGAGGAACGGACCCCTTGGGAAGTCCCCGGGGAAGCGTGTCCTGCCCTTCTCTGGATCCAGATGGAAGAACCCTGGGATCCGGAGGTGGTGAGGGAGTGTGCCGCCTCAGACGTACGGGAACCTGGGATGGCACCATCGCCGGAAGGCGGCTCTCTACCTCTTTGGTGAGCTGAGCCTTGGCCTCAGCCCACCAGGAGGCCAGAGTCTCCTGCAGGTCCACCGGCAGCCTCGAGGGCGGTGGAGGAGGCGGGGGATAAGGATACGGGTTGTAACCGTATGGAGCATATCCAAAACCCGGCTGCGGGTAGCCCGGCGTCAGGTACTGTGGGGCCGGATATTGTGGTCCTGGGTACGCCGGCGTCGGATAGGATGGAGGGAACCTGGGAGCCGGGGGGGGGCTGCCAGAGCAGATGGCCTGGCTGGTGGCCTCACGGGTGGGTCCATAGTGGAGGATCCAGAGGGCAGAGGGCCCGACGGGAGCAGGATGTCTCCCAGAGTCGGTAAGACCGGCATCAGGGCCGACGTTGGAGGTCCGGGCATCGGAGGTACCAACGTTAGAGGGACCGGCGTCGGAGCTGGCGTCCGGGGAGCCGTCAGGTCCAGCGCACCAGGTGGCGGAAGGACCGACAGAGGAGGAAGATCCCCAGCTTCTGGGGATGGAGGAGAAAATCCCGGGTCGAAGTTGGGGAGACCCTGGTTCCTGAACAGCAGTAGAAGGCTGCAGGGAACCAGAATCGGCCGGACGTGGGAGGGTCAGTGCGTTGGTTCCTTCTCAGCCCGGACTTCTGACGAGCCAATGTGTGGATTAAGGGTGAGCTCCCAGTGGGCGCCGGAGGAGCCGGCGTCTGACTTATGAGAGCCATCACCAGAGGCACGTCGAGTAGCGGGATTGGACTGGTCCAGTGGAGTGGAGGCTACGCGCCGCCCTGAAGGGTTGGACATCTTACTGGTCCTCTCCGGGCGGACATCGGAGGAGCCGACGCCCGGCTTACTGGAGTTTCCCACAGTGGTAGGCCGCAAGCCTGCAGCCGAACCAGGGGTGGAGGCCTCCAACTGCCCTGAGGCGCCCGCAAGGCCAAGCACGAGCCAGATGGGTGGGCCGATGCCCCCTCGGAAACCTCCGAGGCGGCCGTCGAGGAGCGGTCCCCCGGAGGGGATGTTACCTGCGTCCCAGCGACTCCCAAGGGAGACGTGATGGAGGAGCCCTTGTCCCGGTGCCTCTCCTTCTCCTTCTCCTTCTTCCAATGACCTTCGGGGGAAGTGGATGCCTGCCTCAGTTTTTTGAGCTCCTTCTCCATTGAACTCATTTTCTTCTTCAGAATATGGGCTTCCAGGGATTGCTGCCGCCTTTTCCGAGTAGCCGCATTGAAACTGAGGCAGTGCTGGCACTTCTCGAACGGGTGACCGGGGCCTAGGCAGAACAGGCACAGGGAGTTGACGTCCTTGTGCAGTAGTTGGGCGCCGCACAATCGTACTTATTCTTGTGCTCGGAGGGTGTAGGGGACGACATACACCGACGATTGTACTGACGTTAGTCGAAAAAGCAATTATTTTTGGTAAAAAGAACGATGAAGATAGGGCTGACGAAGCACAAACTTTTCCGCGAGGCGCTGCACGAGCTAACGGAGGGAAAGAACTGGAAGGCAGGCATCAGGGACTGCCCCTTTATACAGATGTCTCCTGATGCCAGTCACCTGACGTGGGGGTGGTCCCTCGCCAGGGACTGCTAGCTAGAAACTTTTCCATGGGGTCCTGCCGCCTGCCAGCGTCAGTCCTATATGTAATTACCTACTGTAAGAGCCCTTTTGAAGTAAAACTTTTTATTATTTTCACTCCAGATTTTCAACATTGCCATTATTTCACACCTCCTTATGAACAGCACATCTGTCATTTTTCACACCCTGCCCAAAATGTGTTTTCGCACATCGGGCGCGGTCGCTGTGGAAAATCAATGTTTGGGACAGAGTAAGAAAATCACAGTGACACTGTTCATGAGCGGAGGTCCCAAAATGCCTATGTTAAAAATTTGGTGAAAAAATTCCAAAACAAAGTGACTGTTATGAGCGTGCATTGCTCAGTTTCCACACACGCTCGTAACATCGAGAATTTTTAATATTTCCACTCCAGATTTCCAACATTGCCATTTCTTCACACCTCCTTTTAAATGGTACAGCTGTCATTTTTCACATCCTACCCAAAATGCATTTTTGCACATCTGGCGCAGAATGGCATGGTCGCAGTGGGAAATCAACGTTCGGGACAGATTAACAAAATCACAGTGCCACTATTCATGAGCAGAGGTCCCATGCCCATGCTGAAAATTTGGAGTGCAAATACCAACAAACGCCTGGGGCGTTAGGGTTTCTAACCGTAATGCCTCACCCTGTAAAGACTGACAGGCATCAGGGGTGTGACTTTGGACCATCGGCTGTAATGCTCACATCATTCCACCCCCACCACCACTCTGCAGCCAGTGACAGGGATGAAGGTGTGCCTTGAACTCTTCAGCCCCAAAGTTCACCCCATTCTCCTATACTGCACCCATCTCAACATATTTCCTTATGGAATGGGGTGAGCATAAGGTCCGACAACCCCAAGGCACAACGTGACACTTGTCAGAGTCTGCAGGGTAGGATGAGGTGAAATGGCATGAGTGTTATGGCCGAAGACCCAAAGGCACACCTCAGTGTCTGTCACTCTCTGCAGGGTGGGTTGGGGTTGACGTCAGTTCCATACTTCACTACCATTCCTATTGTGCATATCTCTAACTCTTGCACTACCAATGCCAATGCCAGCAAGACAACATTCAGCATTGACAAATGCTTGTTTAAATTATGCATTACAGACAACCTGGTAATTAGCATGCCTAAAACAAACATGATAATATTTGGAAACAAAAGTAAAAAAACATTGTCTTTACATATAGGGAACACAAAAGAGAAAATTGCTCACCTTAGTAATCTTGTTTCTTCAAAGGGATCACTTATTATGATTAAACTGAGAGTGAGCCTCCTGTGTTGAACTACCTGGAGAGATGGAATGCTCTGCAAATGATAAAACTCTCATTGGCTCGTGCCTATTTCAAATTGCTGCCCTAGCAACTGCTGCACTCTGAATGCTTCAGATTCTTAAAAAGCCTAACTGGGTATAAGACCTTCTAGCTAATCTTTACATAATAAACTACCCCCCAAGATCACAAGTTCCCAGGGTATAGGCCTAAAATAAGACCACAAGGAAACCAACTGGTTTAAAGGGTGACTCTATAACCCAGCCTATACATAACACTAAAGCAGAGATGCAGAACAAAATTCCCTCAACCTTTTTTTTTTTTTTTTTTTCAAAGGTTCTAGTAGGGGAGGCAGGGAAGGTGCTTTTATCATAATGAGTGATCCCTTTAAAGAAACAAGATTATTATGGTGAGTCATTTTTTTCTTCCTTCTAACCTCAAGAATCACTAATTATGATTAAACTGATGCAGACTACCAAGCAGTACCTTTGGAGGTTGGGCAGAGAACCTATTTGGGAAACAGGTTCTGCAGAACTGCTGTGCTAAACCTGGCATCACTTCTGGATTATAAATCCAGGCTGTAGTGCTTTGTGGAAGTGTGCACTGTGTTTCTTGTAGCTGCTTTGCAGATTTCTAGTAGTGGGATATCCCCTGAAGCTGTCACTGATGCAGCTGTACCCCTGGTGGAATGTGCTCTCAGGTCCAGGGGTACCTGTTTACCTACTTTATTGTAACAGAACTGTATACGTGCCACTATCCAGCAAACAATTGTACATTTTCTGGCAGCTCTACCCTTACCCACTTCACCATAAGTGAGGAAGAGCTGTGTCTGTCCTGGTCTATACACCTTGGTTCTGTCAATGTAATGGCTAAGTGCCTTTTTGACATCAAGGCAGTGAAGTTTCCTTTCAGGAGAACTAGAGTTCTCTGTAAAGAAAACAGGTAGAGTCATAGACTGATTCAAGTGAGGTGCCAGAAAACCGGGCCGGACCTCCCCCGATGAAAATAAGAGAGACTTTTGGGAAAGGAATCAGAGGGGCTGGGTAGTAGCAGCAGAAGTAGCAGCTGCAAAAGAACTTGAACTTGTAAGGGCTGGGTGGCAGCTGCAAAAGAACAGTCTTGATTTTCCTCACCAGCCAGCCCTTTGTTTGAAACCGGAGCCCCAGCAACCTTTGGTGCCAAACTGCCAGTTCAAAAAAGGCAGCAGCGCCAATTGGCTACAACAGCAGTGACGCTCGGGCAGCCTGGTTTAAAGGCTGGCCCAATACTCAGACTTGTGATCGAATTTCGCCAGGGGGGAGCGGGCGGCTCTTGCAAGTGACTCCCCCTGCACCGAATGAAGAATGCAGCATCTCGGGGTTGAGGCGCCGGAAAACCGGGCGGACCTCCCCCGATGAAAATAAGAGACACTTCTGGGAAAGGAATCGGAGGGGCTGGGTAGCAGCAGCAGACGTAGCAGCTGCAAAAGAACTTGAACTCGTGGGGCTGGGTGGCAGCTGCAAAAGAACAATCTTGATTTTCGGCCCACCCCGTTCCCTCTGCCCCTTAAATGCCCAGTAGCCACGCCCTCCTGCTGACCAGGACCAATCAGAGCTGGCAAAAGGTGGGAACCCAGCTGCCATCCAAATCTATCAGCATATCTGTTTTACAAACCTAAAGCACCCTGTTGTACAGTCTGTTAGCTGCATGATCACATATCTCTCAAGGGGCGCACTGACTATTCTATTGACTGATTGCCAGCATAATTAATCTTGTCTGCTGTACTGCCTTGTAACTTACCTGTTATACAGCCTGTTAGTTGCATGATCACATATCTCTGAAGCGTGCACCGACTATTCTATTGACTGATTGCCAGCCTAATAAATCTTGTCTACTGAACTGCCTTGTAACTTACTTGCACCGTGTTGCTCGCATAGCATAGCCAATGTCTGCTAGAGTCTGCCCGGGTACCCACACTAGGCCAGTGACCTTTGCACTGTAAAAAGAGATCCCTGCCTCACGTCCACAGGGTGGGATCCCCTTAGCAGGGCGGGAAGCGCCTATGTAGTGGCCATTACCTCAGTACATCACGGGTGCTCACAAACTTTGGGACGTAATCAGTGTTCACTTGTAACAGTGGGCTCACTAATTATATTAATAGTGGACGGTAGCTGCTGGATAACCAGCTGTACCCAGATTTTTCTTCCTTTGTGGGAGGCTCCACTGGCTGCTACTTGGGACCCAGTGATTAGCATAGTTTTTTACCATTGCTCCCTGACATCTACCCCTGGTATTGACATGGGGAACCCTGAGCATTTATTTAAGATAGGGTCACCACTTTCACTCATGTGCTCATTCGCCTTTGGTCTCCTCACTGTCCTTAGCATCCCCTGGCTTATGGGTGCCGGTGATCCTACCATGGGAGAACCCTGGGGCACCTGTACCCAGCTGGTGGAGACTGACTTCACATTCTCCAACCTATTAGCTGGAGGCAGACCCCTTCCCTGGGTTCTCTGCAGTTTTGACCTGAGGTGCCTCCTGAGCCCTGCCCTTATGGTTAGGCGATATGGCCGCAACCTGCCTGCCAGGGATGGCTCCCCTCCCTTAAGGCATCTCCTTTGGCTACTACTGGTGGCCCTAGTGCTAGCGGGTGACCTTGAGCTTAACCCTGGTCTGCCTTGCCAAGCTTCCCCCTCTGTGGTGGGCTGGTCGGCTAGCAAAGGGTTGAAAATAGCTCATCTCAATATCCGTAGCCTCCTGCCCAATTTGGCAGAACTTATTGCTTGGGTCACCCACCACAGCCATGACATCCTTGGCATAACAGAAACTTGGTTAAAACCCTCTACTCCAAATTCTGTGTGTGCCCTCCCTGGTTATGACCTCGTCAGGCTTGATCATCCAGGAAAAAAAAAAGGGGGGGGTGGCATCTTGGTCTATTACAGGAGCCACCTCAACCTGTCGGTTTTACCCTGCCAACAGCCAGTGCAGTCCCCCTGTGAGTTACTGCACACGGTACTGTTGCTTGGGATGACCAAAAAGATACATGTCATGTTTACCTACAATCCTCCCAAGGGGGGCCTAGAGTGCCTTTCAGTCCTCCTCGACACAGTTGGTGATGTGACCCGGCATAATGAGCTAATTATCCTAGGTGATCTCAACCTTTACTGGCTTGGTAGTAACACCAAAGCATTTGAGCCGCTGCTTGCTGGTCCCTCCTTGTCACAGTTTATCAAGGATCCTACCAGGTGCTCACCCAGTGGTGGAGTGAGCTCTCTTCTGGACTGGGTCCTGACAAACAGACCAGAGAGGATCAGCTCATTGGGCATCCTTCCAGACTCAATCTCTGACCACTCCCCCGTGTACTGTGTGTGGAAGATCCCTTCCCGGAAAATTCCACATAAGATCATTCAGGTCAGAGACTACTCCAGGTTTGATCCTGGCTCCTTCCATGATGATCTCCAGCACACCGACTGGTCTGCAGTATGGAATGCCTAGGACTCCCCATCTGCTGTCAGTCACTTCCTCATCACTCTTAGGGCTCTGCAGGATAAGCATGCCCCCCCTCATCAGATGGAGGATCAGGGGATCGGCTACAAAGTGGTTACATGGTAGCCTTCTAGCCCTCTTGAAGTATAGAGATAAGTGCTGGGCAAAATTCAAGGCCACGGCAGATCAGGCTGTATTTCAGCAGTACAGGAAAATCAGAAATGAGTGTAAGAAGGCTATAAGGGCTACTAAAAGTGAGTTTTGCAAAACTGTACTGCTGAACTCAGCCAGGGACCCCAGGAGGTTCTGGAGAAACATTAAAAACATAGTGGTTCCCAGAGTGGTGAGACTACTGATATGATTATTGATGGTGCTAGCTGCAATAACTCGTTAACCATCGCAAATGCTTTTAACCTGTATTTTTCTGACCTGTCTGCTTTCACTTCGTCATTCCCTGCTGGTGGAGATGATAATGGTGAACGGGTCCCAGCACTGTCACCACCCCGCCCGCCCTTTCATTTTAAGGCTGTGATGGTGCAGAGATTGCTCTCGGGCCTCTCCCCCTTCTCGAGTGCTGGCCATGATGGGTTGGAACCGAAACTCCTCAGTCTTGGTGTTTTTAATCTTGCCCCCCTGGTGGCCCATATTTTCAATTTGTCCCTGTCATCTGGTGTTATTCCGGACATATGGAAGGTCGCCAGGGTGGTCCCGATCCTTAAACAGGGGAACCCCAAACTAATTGAAAACTACCGCCCGATATCCATTTTGTCAGCAGTCAGCAAACTTCTTGAGAAAGTTGTGGCAGGGCAACTCTCGGAGTACTTGCAGTCACATGACCTATTGTCACCTGTGCAGCATGGCTTTAGGAAAGGGCACAACACATCCTCTGCCCTTGTCACTGTCTCACCCTGGATCAGGGCGGCTATGGACCAGGGCAAACTCTCTGGGGCTATCTTTATAGATCTCTCCAAGGCCTTCAACCTTGTTGATCATGCCATGCTCTCCACTCAGCTTAGATCTTATGGTCTATCTCCTGATGTGCTCAGTTGGTTCTCCAACTATCTACACGGTAGAAAGCAACTTGTTAAATATGGCAAGGAGCTTTCGGGCTCTTTTTCTGTAACCATGGGTGTCCCCCAAGGCTCTGTCCTGGGGCCCCTGCTCTTCTCCATTTTTGCAAACAATCTCCCCGCTGCCACTGTTCACTGTAAGCCAGTCCTCTATGCAGATGATTTGGTCATCCTGACTCACTCCCCAGAGATAGGAGGGTCATTAATTGCCATCTAAGTGAGGACTTGGGGAACATTCAGTCCTGGATCTCTTCCCACAAGTTGGTTCTTAATCTTAAAAAAAACCCAGGCCATGCTCTTTGGGTCTCAGGCCAAGATTAAGGTCTCCCCTGCTCCGTTATGCATTTCTGGTACTGACGGTGTTCTGATCCCTGTTACTGACAACTTTAAATACCTTGGGGTGACGCTGGACCCACACCTTGACCTTGGCCGCCATATTCAGAATACATGCAAGACTGTCAACTGCAAACTGGGTCTGGCCTACAGAGCTAAAGGCAACCTTACTCCTGCTGTCCATATTGCTCTTGCCAGAGGTGTGCTCCTCCCTTCGCTCTGCTATGGGTTCCTTTTGTTTGCCTGCCTCTCTAAGTGGTCTACTGCCTACAACAATGTCTGCCACTTTGCTCTGGCTGCCCCCCCATCTCACCCACCATTGTGACCTTTATAGCACGCTAAACTGGCTCTCCGCCCTCAAATCACATAGACTTTGTCCTAGGGTGCTTCACGGGAAAGGTCCTTGGCACTGGCACCCCCCCGGGGCTGGTGAAATTCCTTGTCCCAGCTTCCTCCTCATCCTATTCCCTCAGGTCTCAGGGGCCCGCCCTTCTTAAGATACCTGCTACCCGGACTCTAATGGGAGGTAGGGATTTTGCTGCGTGTGCTCCCAGACTGTGGGACGCTTTCCCTGCCCAGGTCTGCTCCTCCCACTCACAGGTGTGCCTTCGTTCCTCCCTATGGAACCACCTCAAACTTTCTTCGGCCTGTGGTTGCCCCAAACCCCCGTGATCTATCACAGAACTCCTCTTTCCTAGATGTATTCCTGGACAAAAGACTCGACTTCCTGAGGCTTTTAAGTTGTAAATAGTGTTGTAGCTGCTGCATCTCAACTGTACCTCTTGTACTGCTCTTAGTTGCTACATGTGTTACTCTGTTGTGTACATACTGTACAAAACTATGCCTTACAAGACTTGTAAGCTGTTTTAATCTGTATTATGTTGTCCTCATGTGACTTGTAAACTGCTTTTAATCTATGTATTTAAATCTGTAATTCCTGTACTCTCCCAGGTTGTACCTGAAAATAGGCAATTGTCAGGTCTAGTGTACTTACCTGGTCAACAAATGCTAAATAAATAAAAATCAGATACCACTTTGGGAAGAAATTTCCTATTGGTCCCAAGGACCGCCTTATCCCAGTGGAATGAAAGTCCACATCTGTACACAGGGCTTGCAGCCCACTGATCTTCCTGGCAGAAGTGATAGCCACCAGGAAAGTACATTTACGTAAGAACTTACCGTAACAGTAGATCTTCAAGAGGCTCTTGCAGTAGGTAATTACAAATAGGACTGAAGCCAGCAGGTGTCAGGACACCATGAAAAAAGTTCTAGCTAGCAGTTTCTGGTGGGGGACCACCCCCACATCAGGTGACGTCAGTATAAAGGGGCAGTCCCCCACACCTGCCTTCCAGTTCCTTCCCGCCAAAGGTCAAAAAGGCAAGACAAGAGAGAAGCAGATGTTTTCTTTACTGGAAAAGGAGCTGAAAAAGCTTAGGGGGATGGAGGGTGGGAAAGTATTACCTACTGCAAGAGCCTCTCAAAAATCTACTGTTATGGTAAGTTCTTATGTAACTGTACTATCTTACTTCGAGAGGACTCTTGCAGTGGGTAATTACAAATAGGACTAAATCCCAAGCAGTCTGGAACAAGAAGAAGCAAACGGGAGGAGGAAACTACCCAAAATTAGACCCTCTGGCTGTGAATGTCTTAAGAAAGGAGACCTTGCAGAACAGCCAACCCGAAGCCCTCTCCACGGCGAGAGGCAATGTCCAAACTGTAATGTTTTGTAAAGGTGTGGACAGAAGTCCAAGTTGTGGCTGCACAGATGTCTGACGCTGACACATTCTTGAAACAAACAGCAGAGGCAGCGACACCCCTGGTGGAGTGGCCTCTGACTGGATCCGGCAGGGTCGTCTTGTACTTGTCGTAACAGAAAGTGATACAATCAGCCAACCATTTAGATAGGCATTGCTTAGAAACAGCATTGCCTTCTCTTTCACGAGCAAGAGACAAACAGTTGATCAGTCTTTCTGAGATCCTTTGTCCTGGTGGTGTAGCATCTCAGAAACTGGTGAGCATCCAAAGTATGCAAGAGGTACTCCCCCTTGATTGGAGTGCTGCATAAAGAAAGCAGGCAGCTCCATGGATTGATTCAGCGTAGATTCCACTACCACCTTAGGGAGAAACTTAGGGTTGGTAAGCAGAGCCACACGTTCCTTGTGAAAAATCAGTTACGGGATTTTGCACATGAGAGCCTGGAGCTCAGAAATCCTTCAAGCAGAAGTAATGGCCACAAGGAAAAGTCTTTTAAATGAAAGGAACTTTAGGTCTGCTGAGGCTGCCAGTTCGAAAGGAGGCATTGTAAGCTTCTCAAGGATAAAATTCAAATCCCAAGGAGGGGCAGGAAAGTACAGTTACGTAAGAACTTACCGTAACAGTAGATCTTCGAGAACAGCTCTTGCAGCAGGTGACACCATTAGGACTGAAGCTGTCAGGCGTCAGGACCCCACAGAAATCTTCTAGCTAGCAGTCTTCAGCGGGGACCGCCTCCGACGTCAGGCATAGTACATAAGGAGGTGGTCCCGCCAGAATCCCCAGTTCTCCCGCCGGAGACTCCCGGCCGCTGGATGACATCAGAAGAGGAGACCAAGGACCCACCATCAGATGACCAAGACTAAAGACAGACTTTCCCAATCCAAAGGATGGGTGTTAGGTAGGACCTACTTCCTCCAAGGGGGAATGGTGGGCGGGAAGGTACCTGCTGCAAGAGCTGTTCTCGAAGATCTACTGTTACGGTAAATTCTTACGTAACTGTACTATCTTCTTTGAGATACAGCTCTTGCAGCAGGTTACACCATTAGGACCGATTCCCAAGCAATGGCGACATTGAAAAGCCATCGGGAGGAGGAAAGACAGAGATTAAGACCCCTTCTGAGCCTAAGACAGAATTCCCTGGAGGACGGCTAGGCCGAAACCAGCCCTTCGCCTTGAGGCGATGTCCAGGCTATAATGCCTGATAAAGGTATGCACCGAGCTCCAGGTGGCTGCAGCACAGATAGCTGAAGTGGACACATTTTTCAGTGCTGCGAAGGAGGTAGCCACTCCTCTGGTTGAGTGGCCCTTGACCGCTCCTGGTAAGGGTTTTCTGCGTTTATCATAACAGAAAGAGATGCACTGAATAAGCCAGCGTGAAAGGGTCTGCTTCGAGATGGGGGACCCTTTCATCCTCTCAGCGAAGGACACGAACAGCTGCTCCGCTTTCCGGTGCTGTTTGGTTCTGGCCAGATAATATCTGAGACACCTGTGAACATCCAGGGTGTGAAGCAGTGCTTCTCCTCGATTGGTGTACTTGGGAAAGTACACTGGTAAATCAATGTCCTGATTAAGGGTAAGGGCTGAAACCACCTTAGGCAGAAACTTAGGATTTGTCCTCAGGGATACCCTGTCCTGGTGAAAAATTAAATAAGGCTCTTTACACATGAGAGCATGTAATTTGGAGATTCTTCTTGCCGAAGTAACAGCAACTAAAAACAATGTTTTCCACAACAGAAAACGTAGCTCGCAATCCTCGGCTGGTTCAAAGGGTGGCAGTGTAAGCTGCTCCAGGATGAAGGGCAAGTCCCAAAGAGGGACGGGATCCTTAATGGGCTGCCTAAGGTGGAGGACCCCCCTTAGAACAGCACGAGTAGCATCCAACTGGGCCACCATGCGATGGCCTATGGGGGCATGATCAGCTGAGATTGCAAAAGGTGCACTTTGAGGAGTAAACTAGCCCGGATTGAAAGAGGGAAAGCAGGTACTCCAGAACCAGCTTCTCAGGACAGTCTAAGGCCGAGAAACCACATGCTTGAGTCCACAGGCAAAACCTGCACCACTTCATGGCGTATGTTGCGTGTGTTGTCCGTTTTCTGGCGGCAGAAAGTACATCTGCCACCTCTTGCAAGACCCTGTGTCGTAACATGGCTATGTCTCTAGGAGCCAGGAGTAGATTCAACGAATGTAAGTCCGGGTGAACTAGCGAACCTTCCTCCTGAGACAACAGGTTGGAGCTGATTGGCAAGGGAAGCGGAGATTTCCGGGACAACTGATTCAGAAGCCGGAACCAAATTTGCCTGGGCCAAAAAGGCGCTATCAAAATAAGCGTCGCATGCTCCCTGCGAAGCTTGAGAAGAACTCTCTGGATCAACGGGAAAGGAGGGAAGGCGCAGAGGAATCTGTCCGCCCAGGAGAGGGACAACGTGTCTTGCCAGAAAACACCAGGCCCTGGATCTAGCGAGTAAAAATTGGGCAGTTTTGCGTTGGATGGGGACGCGAATAGATCCAATTCTGGAGTGCCCCATCTGTGAAACATATCCTATGCCACCTCCTGAAGGAGTTCCCACTCATGGACCCTGGCCTGGGAAACGACTCAGGCTGTCTGTGGCAGTGTTGTCCACCCCGGGGACGTGAACTGCAATGAGGTTTGCGTCGAGTCGTATTACCCATTCCCACACCCTCATGGCCTCCCTGCAAAGGGGGTAAGAGTGTGTGCCTCCTTGTTTGTTGAGGTAATACATCACCGCAGTATTGTCTGTCTGTAACAGAAGAGTACTCGGTAGAATCTCCGACTGAAAGGCTTGCAGGGCATAAAAGGACTGCCCTCATCTCCAATATGTTGATATGGAGAAGAGATTCCTGGGCAGTCCATGTTCCCTGAGACTTCACCCCGTTCAAGTGCACTCCCCACCCCAGCCCTGAGGCGTCTGTGGAGAGGGTCATCACCGGGGACGGCGCTGTGAAGGGAACCCCCCCAGAGAGGGTTCCCGGATCTAGCCACCATTGCCAGTCCCGAACCACGGTCTGCGTGATTCTGACTGGATGCTGCAGATGGTCTTGCCTTTGGTCCCATTGCACTCTTAACATCCACTGGGTTACCCGCATGTGGAATCTTGCCATGGGGACTGTTGGAATGGCCGCAGCCATGTGTCTGAGCAGGCAAAGGACCAATCTGGCTGGGACGGTCGTCTTCGCTGAAAGGTCCCTTATGAGGGATCGGATGCGTTCCGCTCTGTCTTCAGGAAGAAAAGCTTTCCCCTTGACGGTGTCCAGAACTGCCCCTATGAACTGCAGTATCTGGGACGGTACCAGGAGAGACTTCTCGTAGTTGATTAGAATGCCCAGAGACTGCAAAAGGGCCCGAGTATGCTGAATGGCCATCAGCAATGCCTCCTTGGAGGAGGCCATGAGAAGCCAGTCGTCCAGGTACGGGAACACGTAGTGGCCCTGTCTCCTCAGAGACACTGCCATGACTGCCATGCACTTGGTGAAAACCCTGGGTGCTGATGACAGCCCGAAAGGAAGCGCTCGGAACTGATAATGGCGGCTGAGAAACTCAAAGCGCAGGAACCTCCTGTGCGCTTGAGCAATAGGGATATGCAGGTAAGCGTCCTGCATGTCCAATGACGCCAAGAAAGCGTCCTTCTTCAGCATGGGGATTAGTCCCGGAAGGGTCACCATGCGGAAGTGCTTGTAAATGACCGACATGTTGAGGTCGCTGAGATCCAAGATTGGATGGAGGTCCCCTGTTTTCTTTGGAACCAGGAAGAAGTGTGAATAGTAACCTGCTCCTCTCTGGTTCCCTGGAACGTGCTCCAAAGCTTCTTTCTGTAGAAGCATGAGCACTTCCTGCCGTATGAGCAGGGCGTGCTGACCCGAATAACGGGAGAGCAGAGGAGGCCTTGTGGGGGTTGTCTACAAATTCTATATAATGGCCTTTTTAGACCAACTGTAGCACCCACCTGTCGGTGGTGATCGACTGCCACCCTGGCAGGTGGTCTGCGATGCAACCCCCGACCTTTGTTTCCCATTGATCCTGAGGAGGGGTGGGGGCCGGGAAGGAGTCATGCTGTGGCAGCATTGGATCTTGCAGGTTGGGCTGACTTGGTAGCTCGTTGGCCTCTGCCTGAGGATGTCTTAGCCTGGGCTTTCCGAGAGAAGGAACCCCTCTGTTGCTGGCCGGAACGAGGTTGTTGCCTCTGGGTCCGGCTGCGAAAGCGACTCTGGTTCCCTCGAAAGGAACTAAGTCTAGATCTGTACATGGCATGGACAGGATCTAGCCCTCCTCGGCTTCCTGCAATTTGGTGATCACCTTTTCCGAGGCTTCACCAAACAAAACTTCGCCATGGTAAGGAGCGTCCATAATATTTTTCTGGACGTCCGGGGTAAACCCGGAGACACGGAGCCATGAGTGCCTCCGGAGACACACGCCTGAGGCTGCCGCTCTGGCCGAAGAGTCCGCAGTCTTGTATGCGGCTCGGAGCACCTGGGTCCCCATGTCTGAACCTATACGGAGGAGCTGCAGAAGTTCCTCCTTTTGGCCACTGTCTGGCAATTTCTCCGCGAGGTCCTGTCCCTGTTCCCACAATGCGTTCTGGAACTGAACCATGTGGGTCAGGTAATTCAATGATCTAATGGTGCAAGTCGCGGCTGCATGCGTGTGCCTGCCCAGCACGTCCAACTGCTTGGACTCCAGGTCCAGTGGCTGCGTACTCAAATGTTGCGGTTTCTGAGACCGGTCATGAGAGGCTGTAATGACCAGGGAGTTGGCCAGAGGATGGTTAGCCAGGTACTGGTCCTCCCTTGGGGTCTTGTACAGGCGGTCAGCCTTCTTCGGCATTGCCGGGGTTGAATGTGGGTGCTTCCACGCTGCCTTGGTGACGTCCACAAAGGTGTCCACCAAGGGTGGCACTACCACAGGCTTGGGGTCTTTTTGCTGAAGGTAGCGGACAAGGCGTAGTCTTCCGGGGTCGAGTTCCTTGGCATCCCATCCCATGTTCTCTTGAATATGTCTCATTATTTCGGAGAACGAGGGGTCATCTGGAGGAGACCTAGGGAGGTCGCATGGGTCTGGAGAGGGGATGCTGATTGGTGAAGGAGACCTGGAGCATTCAGAGATGTCAGATCTGGAATCCTCCGTGGACGGTGAATACCGGCGTCTTCTGGGTCTATTGGGGCTGGGTGACCCTGAAGAGGATCTTGACGGAGGCCTTCTCTTCTCCAAAGATCTGCCCCAGGAGGTGCTGCTGGCTCCTGGGGGGGGGAAGGTGCTCGTCCTGCTGACCCCTTAGGTAAAGGAGGGGGTGCAGGCGGTGGTGGTGCCACGGGTGCGGGAGGAGGCTGCGTGGTGACCACATCCTTTTTGATGGTGTTCCACCTGAAGGTGAAGAGCTCCTTCACTTCTGACAAGTTTAGGCCCGACGACAGACCGGGCGCCGGTGGCCTGTTGGGGCCGGGCGCTGGCTCCTTGGGGGTCTCTGGTTCTGGAGAGGGTTCCCGTGGGAGTTCGACGGGTCTGGAATCGCCCACCTGGTCTTCGGGCTGGGTAGACTCCTCCTCCAACAGCGCCTCCCGACTGACATCAGTAGGCGGTGGTGTGGTCCTCCTGACTGCGGTATCTGACGCCGGTCCCCCCACCGGCATCCTGGGAGGTGAATGCCTGACGGGTGACGAATGGTTGCCAGTTCCCTGAAGTGCTTGTGTACCCTGGCTGACGTCGGGTGGGCAGACGTTGGGTCCGACGTCCGCTTAAGGGAGGTTAGCTCCTTGGTCTTGCGTTAGGGAGGCAGCGGCAGGGAGACTGACTGGACGTCGGGGGCTGAATGCCGGGAAGACGACTTGTGGGACTCTCCAGACCTGGACGAGGCCTTAGCCGAGGAAGCGGGCCTGGAGGTCTTGGTAGGCCACAGAGTAGAAGAACCACTGACCGTTTTGACCACAACCGGGGGAGGCTGAGAGTGGGCCCTCGATGGAGAGCGGTCCAACCTGGAGCCGGAGCTGCGCTCCCGGTGCTTCTCATGGTGCCTATGTGACTTCCTTGAAGATTCCCCTTTGGAAGAAGGTTCCATGGCCTTAAGTTTTTCTTCAAGGAGGAAAGCCTGGAGGGCCTTCTGTCGGGGGATTCTTGTTCGGCTGTTAAAGCCCTGACAGAAGGAGCAAGCCTCGGTGTCGTGGTCCGGGCCCAGGCAACGAACGCAGGCCGAATGAGGGTCTTTGAAAGGAATCTGCTTCCCACAGGCACACTTCGAAGAATGGCCCTCCACTGAAGTTGGGGAGGACATCAGACGAAAAAGCTGCTGAGGAGTAGATTTTTTCAAAGTTTGAAAAGTTTTCCAGGTCGTCGCACGCTAGACTAACTGAGAGGTCGAGACATGCAAAGTCGACGGTGGGAAAGAACTGGGGATTCTGGCAGAACCGCCTCCTTATGTACTACGCCTGACATCGGAGGCGGTCCCCGCTGAAGACTGCTAGCTAGAAGATTTCCGTGGGGTCCTGACACCTGACGGCTTCAGTCCTAATGGTGTAACCTGCTGCAAGAGCTGTATCTTGAAGAAGATCCAGAATTGGAGTATCAAATGGAGGACCCCTCTAAGAAAAGTCTTGGAGACTTCCAGTTGCGCAAAAGTCCTGTCTCCAAAAGGAACATGGTAAGCTGAGATGGCCGCCATGTGAACCTTCAGAGAGGAATGACTGAGATCCAGATCAAAGAGGTGTTGCAAGTAATCCAAAAGCTGCCCAGAGCATGAGAATGGCTTGAACTCTTTGGAAGTGACCCAAATAGAGAACCGTTTCCATTTCATTGCATAGGTAGATCTAGTGGAGGGCTTTCTGGCCTCCACCACAATCTCAGCCACTAGTGGGAAAACCCCGAATCGGGCTTGAACTACATCTGCAGGAGCCACGCGCGCAACTGAAGGGACTTGAGGCCTGGATGGACCAGGGTCCCCTGATCCTGGGTCAGCAAAAGATGCGACAGAGGAAGAGGAAGCGGAGGTTCCTCTACATACTGTTGCAGAAGAGAGAACCAAGGTTGCTTGGGCCAGAAAGGAGCGATTAGTAAAATGCGAGCTCCTTCTGAGCCAAGTCTCTGTAAGACCCTGAGAATCAAAGGGATTTGGGGAATGGCACAGACGAATCTGCCCTTCCAGTCTTGGGACACAGCATCTCTCCAAAAAATGCCTCACCCTGGAGCGAGTGAGCAGAAGTCAGAAAGTTTTGCGTTGTGAGGAGACGCGAACAGGTCTACCTGTGGTGTTCCCCAACACAGGAAGATATCGTCTGCTACCCCCAATTGAGTTCCCAAGCATGAGCAGACGACCGACTGAGGTGGTCTGCCAACGTGTTCTCGACCCCCGGGACGTGAATAGCCATGAGGTGAAGGTTGTGCTGCACTGCCTAATCCCAAACTCACATCTCCTTCCTGCAGAGGTTAGGAACAAGTTCTTCCCTGTTTGTTGATGTACCAGACCACACACATGTTGTCCGTCTGGACAGCCAGATGTCCGGGGAGCAGATATAGATGCAGAGCCTGAAGAGCATACAGTACGGCCCGAAGCTCGAGCACATTGATGTGGAGAGTTTTCTCGAGTCTGGACCAGGAGCCCTGAGTCCTGTGAGACTCCAAATGAGCTCCTCAACCCTTGCCCGAGGCTGCTGTAGTCAGCATGTGGGAGGAGGGAACAAGGCAGAAGGGAAATCCCCGGTAAAGGTTCTCCTGAGCCATCCACCGCTGCAAGTCCCGAGCCATGGGATTGGAGACCAGAACTAGCTGATCTAGGTCGTCCACCAACTGATCCCACGGAGACCGAAGCGTCCACTGAGAGATTCTCATGTGGAGCCGAGTGCGAGGGACTGTCAGAATAGCAGCCGACCATGAGCCCGAGGAGGCGAAGGACCGACCTGGCACTGACTGCCTGCGGCTGGACAACAGGCTGACCTGAGTCTGGAGTGTGGCCGCCCTGTCCAGTGGCAGGAATGCCATGCCAGAGGTCGTGTCCAGGATCGCCCCAATGAACTGGAGCCTCTGGGACGGGATCAGATGGGATTTGGCCTGGTTGACGGTAATACCCAGGCTGGTGAAAACCTGCAGGGTAAGGGAAAGGAAGCGCAGGAGCTCCTCCCTGGATGAGGCCGCCAGGAGCCAGTCATCCAGGTACGGGAAAACCTGAGCCTCCTGGGTACACAGGTAGGCTGCTACCACTGAAAGGCACTTGGGGCACGAAAGAAAGACCAAATGGGAGGGCCTGGAACTGGTAGTGGTCCCCTGGAACAAAAAAAGCAGGTATTTGCGGTGGGAAGGTTGAATAGGGATATGCAGGTAAGCATCCTGCATGTCCAGAGAGCACAGCCACTGTCCCGGCAGAAGACTCTTCAGAGAGAGAGAGAGAGAGAGAACATCCTGAACCTTTTGTACTTCACAAACAAGTTCAGGGAGCTGAGGTTGAGAATCGGCCTCACATCTCCCGACTTCTTTGGAACCAGGAAAAAATGGGAGTAGTAACCTGTCCCCCAAAGATGGGGTGGGACGGGCTCTATCACCTCCTTCCGAAGAAGAGAGGATATTTCTTCCCAGACCAGAAGAAGGTGTTCTGAGGAGTAAGATGACCTTGGGGGGGGGGTTCGAGGAGGTTTCTGAAGAAACTCTATTGAGTGTCCTTCTTCGATCAGCTGGAGCACCCAAGTGTCTGAACTGATCCTCTCCCAACCCAGTAGATGGAAGGAGAATCTCCCTCCGACTGGTTCCTCTGGAAAGCCCAGAGGCTGTGGGAGAAGAAAGGAGTCAGGAGGTGTGGGGCAGTACCACAGCTGAAGACCCTGCTGCTTTTTTGGGCGGGGGGAGGCTTGGCAGCTGGAGGGGCCCGTTTGTTGGCCCGCTTTCCCTAAGGTTTCGCCTTTTGCCGAGGACGTCTGCAAAAGGGACAACGCTGAGTCTGAGGGAGTCTGTACATGGAGTTGACAGACTTAAGTGCAGTACCTTTCTCCTGCAGATCAGTGATGATGTCCTTGACATTGCCACCAAACAGCACTGAACCCCTGAAGGGCATGTCCTGGATAGCAGACTGCACCTCTGGGACCAAACCTGACACCCGGAGCCAGGCATGACACCGCAAAGCCACGGCGAAAGCAGAGCTCTGACCGGCAGTGTCCACTGCATTGTACGAAGCATGTGCCGACTGGCCAAAACGCGCAGACCGGACTAGATCAGCCACTTCCTGCATCGTCTGAAACTCAGGAAGGGAGTCCAATTTAACTTCAACCTCAGCAAGGATCTCCTTCTGGTAATCCCCGATATGAGCAACGTAATTCAGGGCCCTTATACCCAGAGTGGAAGAAGCATAGACCTTCTTCCCATACTGGTCCAGAAGGTGGGATTTCTTGTTGGGTGGTGTCGAGCGCAAGTGCTTAGGGTTAGCCGTCCACCCATGAGTGGTGCTAATCACGACTGAATCAGCTCGAGGGTGTGAATTTAAACGGTCAACACTCTCCAGAGCCTGATAAAGCCTGTCCGATTTCCTAGGAAGGGGAGCTAATACTGAGGGTTGCTTCCAAATAGTGGAGACAAGGTCAGCATGAGGCTCAATCCAGGGTGGCACCAGGGTAGGAGCGGTCTCGAGCAGATCCAGGTGAGCAGTGAGTTTCTTACACTGTGGATCTGGCTCCAAGGAATGCCACTGATGAACTGCCTGTATTTTACGCAACTCCGTAAGGAAGGATCCTCCGGAGGAGACTTCGGCGGAGTCCTTGGCCTGGGCTTGTCTGGAGTGCATGGCTCGTCATCCAGATCAGAATGACTGGAGTCATCCGAGGTCTCTGAGGAGGATGAAGAGGAAGAAGACTCCTCCTCCTCCCGGTGCAGGGGAGGAATGGACCCCTTGGGAAGCCCTCGGGGAAGCGTATCCTGCCCTGCAACCGGAGGGCTCGCCTCTGGTATCCGGAAGGGGGGAGGGGGTCTCCCGCCTCCGACGTAGGGGTTCCAGAACCGGGACCAGCATCTGAAGATGGCTCTCTACCTCCCTGGTGAGCTGAGCCTTGGCCTCAGCCCACCAGGAAACCAGAGTCTCCTTCTGGTCCACTGGTGGCTGAGGGGGCGGTGGAGGAGGAGGGGGCTACGGATACTGAGCGTATCCGTAAGGCACGTATCCGTATCCTGACGGCGGGAAGCCCAGCGTCGGGTACTGGGGCACCATGTACTGCGGCGTCTGGTAGGCCGATGTTGGGTACTGGTGTGCCGGATACTGCGGGCCTGGGTAGGACGGCGTCAGATACCCAGGTACTGGGGGGTCTGTAGGAGCAGAGGGCCCTGGAAATGGCCCAGCGGGCGGACCCAGCATGGGAGGCCCAGTGTCCGGCAATGGGATATTGTCGGGTGTTGAGTAGGCTGGCATTGACGCCGGCGTCCGAGGATCCTGTGTCTGGTCATCCAGCCCAGTGGGAGGGAGACCCAATGGCAGCGTACCCACCTCCTCCGTGTCACCTGGGGAAGAAGGGAAACCATCCCTGGGGTCCAGCGAAGGAGACGCTGGCGCCTTGGAATGCAACAAACGTTGCGGTGAACTCGGGACGATGGAGAAGCACGAAGGGTCCAGCGTCGGCTCTAACGCCGAGCAGACGTCTGAGGAACAGACGTCCATCTTATTGGCGGGATCTGGGTGGACAACGGAGGAGACGGTATCAGACCCAGCGCCCGACGAAGGCTGTGAGGGAGGGGCGGCCTTGGTGTGCACTTTGGAGGCCGTGCGCTGCCCCGGAAGGTCGGGCGTCCTACTGGCCTTACCCGGGCGGGCGTTGGAGAAGCAGATGTAGGACTTATTGGGGGCATTCGGACCAGAAGGCTGCATGGCAGGGACCTTGCTGGGAGTGGCTGCCTCCTTAGACCCGGAGGCTCCTGAGGGCGAGCCCAATGGGAGGGTTGACACCGCCTTGGAAGCCTCAAAGATGGCCGCCACGGAACTGCCTCCTGGGGGAGGCGTTACCTGCAGCACCGCGACCCCAGCTGAGGTCGCACTGACCGATGAGGAGTCCCGGTCCCAGTGCTGCTTCTTGTGGTGGCCCTCCGGAGAAGTCGAAGCCCGCTGGAGTTTTTTCAGTTCCTTTTCCATGGAGATCATTTTGAGTTTAAAAACGTGGGCCTCCAGGGACTGCTGCCTCCGCTTTCGGATGGCCGCGTTAAACTGCTGGCAGAGCAAACACTTCGACGGGATGATCGGGGCCTTGACAAAAAAGGCACTGGGAATGTCCGTCCTTGTGCGTCGCAAGAATCGCACTTGTTTTTGTGCTCGGAGGGAGTCGGGGATGACATACACGGCAACTGTAGGTAAGGCTGATAAAAATCGTGAAAAGAAAGTTGAAAATAGTCGGTAAAACTACCTGCCGGTTTCAGTCCTATTTGTAATTAACTACTGCAAGAGTCCTCTTGAAGTAAGATCAGTAGATCTTTGACAGAGGCTCTTGTAGTAGGTATTTGCATATAGGACTATGCCTCCAGGCATCAGGACCCCACAGAAAAACTTCTAGCTAGCAGTCTCTGGCGGGGGACTGCCCCCACATCAGGTGACCGGCCTAAAAATGTCTCGCCCTAGAGTGAGCAATAGACGGGAAGCTTGGTGTTGTCGAAGGAGGTGAAGAGGTCCATTTGAGGACTCCCCCACTGATGGAAGATGTCGTTTAAGACATCTTGATCGAGCTCCTAATCGTGAGACCTGGTGAACAAGTGACTGAGGGTGCCTGCCAGAGTATTCTCCACTCCCGGAATGTGGACAGCAGTCAGGTGCAGGTTGTGTGGAGATTCCCAGTACCAGACTCTCATTGCTTCCAGGCAGAGGGGATAGGACCGAGTTATTTCCTGTTTGTTGAGATACCAGACTACACACATGTTGTCTGATTGGATCAGGAGATGACTGGGAAGAAGAGCCTGACGGGCACAGACAACTGCCCTCAGCTCGAGGACATTTCTGTGAAGCTTCTGCTTGAACTAATACCAGCTGCCCCGAGTCCTGTGGGACCCCAGATGGGCACCTCAGCCTGCCCCTAACACGACTGTCGTCAGAGTCTGGGTGGGGGGATCAGTACAAAACGGGACCCCTTGGTTGAGGTGTTCCTGAACCATCCACCACTGCAAGTCCCTGATCATCGGGTCAGACACCAGGATCTCATGGTCCAGATCATCTCGAGAGTGGTCCCACTGGGACCTGAGAGTCCACTGGGAGGTTCTCATGTGAAGCCGTGCTAGCGGGACAGTGAGGATGGCAGCCGTCATTAACCTGAGAAGGTGAACGACCTTCCTGCCTCCGACCCATCTGAGACCCGACAACAGAAGAGCTTGACTTGAAAACGTCTCAACTCTGGCCGGGGACAAAAAAGCTTTGCCTAGTGTCGTGTCCAGCACTGCCCCTATGAACTGTAGCCGTTGGCAACAGACCAGGTGGGACTTGGCTTGGTTGACCATGATACCCAAGCTGGAGAAAACTTGCAGGGTGAGAGAAAGGGAGTGTAAGAGTTCCTCCCGGGACGGAGCTGCTAGAAGCCAGTCGTCCAGGTAGGGGAAGACTTGAACTCCCTGGGTATGCAGGAAGGCTGCCACTACCGCCAGGCATTTGGTAAATACTCAGGGAGCCGAGGAAAGGCCAAATGGGAGGGCCCTTGACTGGCAGTGTGACCCCTGAAAACAAAAATGGAGGTACTTGCGGTGGGAATGGCATATGGGGGATAAAGAGGTATGCATCCTGCATATCCAAGGTGCATAGCCACAGTCCCGGCCGAAGCATGGGAAGACGACTTGGTAGCGAGAGCTTTTGGAACCATTTGTACTCCACAAACGGACTGAGGGAGCCAAGATCTAATATGGGTCTCAGATCTCTGGTCTTCTTTGGTACTAGAAAGAAATGGGAATAGTAACCCATCCCCTGCAGGTGGGGGGAGGGGAAGTATGGTTTCTATTGCCTCCTTCAAAAGAAGAGAGCGGATTTCCTCTAGTACCAACTGAAGGTGCAGAGGGGAGTACGAGGACTTGGGGGGTCTGCGAGGAGGTTTTTCAAAGAATTCTATCGAGTGCCCCGCTGATACCAGCTGAAGCACCCAAGCATCTGCAGTTATCCTCTCCCAACCCAGCAGATGGGAGAGGCAGGGAGTCAGGAGACAGAGGGAAGAGCAGCTGCCGGAGCTCCGGAGGCTTTTTTGCTGAGGGGAGCTTTGGCTGCTGACATGGCTCGACACTTATTTGGGCATCTTCCTTGTGTTTTTGTTTTTAGCGGCTTTGGCATCGAAAGGGATGCTTCTGCCCTCAGGAGGATTTGTACATTGTCTGGACAGATTACAATGCCAAACCCTTCTCCTGCAACTTGGTGGTGATGTCCTTGACAGCACCACCAAAAAGCACAGATCCCCTGAAGGGAGCATCGTGAATCGCAGTCTGCACTTCAGGGGCCAAACCTGACACGCGGAGCCAGGCATAGCGCCGAAGGCCAAAGGCGAAACCCGAGCTCCTACCTGCCATGTCCACTGCATCATAGGTAGCACCAAGCCATGTGTCTACAGGCCGAACGTCCGGAACAGACCAGGTCTCCCAGTTCCTGTTTAGTCTGAGAATCTGGAAGGGAATCCAGTTTTGTTTCCACCTGACTGAGGATGGACTTCTGGTAGTCCCCCATATGATCGACGTAAAGGAGGCAGTATAGCGCAGTGGTCTAAGGCTCTGAGCTGCAAATTTGGTGACATCCAGCAGACCAGACCTGGGTTTGAATCCCACAGCTTCTACTTGCATACTGTGTGACCCTGAGCAAGTCACTTAACCTCCTTGTGCTCCCAGGTCGCTCCTGTAAAAAAGCTTTCAGCTTAGTGTGCTATACCTGGTTAAACTAAATAAATAAATAAAAAAGTAATTTAGGGCCCTCATACCCAGAGTGGAAGAAGCATAAATCTTCTTCGCATACTGGTCCAGAAGTCATGATTCCTTGTCAGGAGGGGATGAGCTGAGGTGCTTTGGGTTGGCGGATCAGTCGTGAGCGGCGCTAATCACCACCGAATCCTCCTTGGGGTGAAGACTAAGGAAGTCTTTACCCTCTGCAGCCTGCTATAGCCTATTTGCCTTTCTAGGGAGATGGGCTAATGAGGAAGGTTGTTTCCAAATAGTGGACACAAAATCCACATGAGGCTCGATCCAGGGTGGAATCCGGGTGGGAGATATCTCTGGGAGGTCCAGATAAGCAGCAAGTGTTTTTATGTTGGGGATCTGGTTCCACTGATTGCCACTCACAAGCGGCCTGGATCTTCTTCAGCAGCTCCAGAAAGGAAGGGTACTCCGGAGGAGACTTCAGAGAGCCCTGCGGCCTGGGGTTTTCTGGAATATGTGGCTTATCCACAGGATCAGAGTGGCCAGAATTAGAATCTGATGGCTCTGATGAAGAGTCCTCCCTATGTGGGGGTGGATCGTTCCCTCTGGGAGTACCCTGGAGAAGCATATCCTCCCTAGCCTGAGATCCAGATGGTTCTGCCCTGGCATCGGGTAAAGGTGGAGGAGTCTCTTCTCGCCAACGTAAGAGGTCCGGTGTTGGCAAACAACTTTCGATCTCCTTGGTGAGCTGGGTCTTATTCTCAGCCCACCAGGAGGCCAAAACCTCCCTCGAGTCCACCTGAGGCTGCGGAGAGGGGCTCAGATAAGGGTAATCTGGAAACCCGTAATAAAGGTACCCATAACCCGACGGCAGGAGGCCTGGTGTCAGGTACTGTGGCGTCAGGTACTGAAGAGCTGGATACTGCGGTGTCTGGTATCCAGGTGCCAGGGGCTCTGATGGAGCCGAATGTCCTGGCGTCGGACCTGCAGGCGGACCGGACGGATCAGGCATTGGCCCAGAGGGCGTGGACCCACAGGAGGGTCTGGGAGACCAGCTGGCGGAGCGGGTCTGCTGTCGGGTTATCTGGCGTCAGGTCCGGCATGGGGGGGGGGCACCCCCGATGGCAGCATTCCAGCATCCTCAACCCCAGCCGGGGAGGGAGGAGCAGATTCCCCAGGGGAGTCGGAGGAGACGCGGGGACCTCAGAGGGCAACGCAACTGGAGTGCGCTGTGGTGACTCCCGGACGTCAGGTGTGGTGTCAGAGCCTAATGTGGGGTCGCAGGCTGGGTGGTCGTTGAAGGGGCCAATGGCAGACTTATCAGCCGTGTCCGGGTGGATGTCAGTGGAGCCAATGCCTGACTTATCTAACCCACCACAGTAGGCCGAGGTTTAGGAGCCGTAATGGAGGCCTTCTTTTCCCTGGAGGCTCCCGGCAGGCCTGAGTACAAGCCTGTCCGGGGGGGGGGTTGACGCTGGCTTAGTTACCAACAAGGCGGCTGTCGAAGGACGATCCCCCAAAGGGGAAGTTACCTGAAGGGCCATGACTCCAGCTGAAGTCACGGCCGCTGTGGACGAGTCCCAGTCTCCGTGTTTCTCCTTGTCCCTCTTCTTTTTATGATGGCCCTCAGGAGAAGTGGACGCCTGCCTCAATTTCTTCAATTCTTTCTCCATGGATGCCATTTCCTTTTTTAACAAATGGGCCTCCAGGGACTGCTGTCTCCGTTTCCGGGTGGAAGAATTGAATTTTCGGCAGTGCTCGCACTCCTCCACATGGTGGTCTGGACCTAAGCAAAAAAGACAGAGAATGGCTGTCCTTCTGAGGAAGCTGGGATCCATACAAGTCGCACTTGTTCTTATGTGATTCCGAAGGTATTGGGGACGACATACACAGCGAGATAATTTAATAAACTTTGAGAGACACGAAATAGATGTCGAAAAAAGGGTAATACTCATCCAAAATGGCGAGATGAGTGAGTGCTATTCTTCCGCGAGGTACTTTTGCAAGCCGACGGTGGGAAAGAAAAAATTACTCACCTTAGTAATTGTGTTTCTTCTAATGGAATCGTGCTGTATTCTGACAATATGCAGTTAGCCCCAGCACTTGAACTGCTCCAAAGAGGAAAGAGTTAACTTTATGCCAGAGCATAGAACGTTGAGCTTGAACTTGGTTCAAACCTGTCTGCTGCACTTTGAAGTGTAACCATCAGATTCTTACGAGCTGATACTAACTACACCTGCTAGGTGGAAATCATAAATTTACTAGCCAAAAAGGCAACCAAATGTTTTGGGTTCCAAAAGACTCAAGTCGAGAACTCCAAAACAAAAACTAGGTAGTGAACAACACAACTATCAAAACAACATAAACATAACCCACTCCCCCTCTCTATACAGAGGGGAGTGCTAGATGCACCCCTGAGGTGCAGCACTGTACCTGCCAGCCCACTTCCCAAAAACCAGGTTCTGAGAGGGGAGGCAGGTCAGAAAACAGCAAAACTACATTATAAGAAACACAATTACTAAGGTGAGCAATTTTTTCTTCAAACAACATGAAGTCTTGCTGTATTCTGACAATATGCAGACTACCAAGCAGTACCTCTCAGGAGGAGGGACCGAACCTATTTTGGGAATAGGCTCTGCAGTACTGCTGTACCAAATCTAGCATCACTCCTAGCCTGGCTATCCAGGGAGTAATGCTTGGTGAATGTATGGACTGTTTTCCAGGTGGCTGCTTTGCATATTTCTAATAATGGTATATCTCTGGCAGCAGCCAGGGAAGCAGCTGTACCTCTAGTCGAATGAGCCCTCAGGCCTGAAGGGGGTATTTTGCCTAGCTCTCATAGCAGAATTGTATACAAGAGACAATCCACCTGGCCTCTTAGTAGCAGGTTTGCCCTTTCCCACTTCACCATAAGTGAGAAACAACTGATGACAGTCAAACCAGAGTGCCTTAGTGCGCTCAGTGTAGTAGCTAAGTGCCCTCTTAACATCCAAGCTGTGTAACCTTCTCTCCCCTGAAGAAAAATGATCGGTGAAGAAGACAGGAAGAGACATGGACTGGTTCAGATGAAAATCTGAAACCACTTTGGGTAAGAACCTCCTGTTAGTTCTAAGGACCACCTTATCGCTATGGAATGAGATAAAATCAGGCTCCACTGACAGAGCTTGTAATTCACTGATACGCCTGACAGAGGTAATAGCTACCAGGAACACAGCTTTCCAAGTCAAGTACTTAAGTTCTACTGAGGCCAAAGGCTCAAAAGGTGGTTGCATAAGCTGAGCAATGCAAACATTAAGATCCCAAGCAGGAGTAGGATCCTTAAAAGGATTGGTATGGAGCACTCCTTTAAAAAATTTACAGAAAACAGGGTGAGATGCCAGTGAGGAAGCCTTCCCCACTGACAGAAATGCAGAAACAGCTGCCAAGTGTACTTTCAGAGCAGCTGGTCTGAGGCCTAAACCATTAAGATGAACCATATAATCCAGAACTGTAGCCAAATCAGCAGTATCTGGAGAAATATGCTTATTGAAACACCAAATGCTGAATCTTTTCCATTTGGAATTATAAGTTTTTCTGGTGGCAGGTTCCACTGGTAGACTGTTGAGAGGCTTTGAGAATATCCAGAACCCCAGAGACAGATGCAGGGTTGCATATTCTAATTCTTCAAGAGCCATGCCTTGAGATTGAGAGACCGAAGGTTGGGGCACCAAATCCTCCCTGAGAGGAGGTTAACAGATTGTGATTCTTGGGAAGAGACAGGGAAGATGGACTGCTAGGGACAGCAATAGAGGATACCAAGGCTGCCTGGCCCAGTCTAGAGCAATCAGGATCACTTTGCAAGATTGTGACCTAATCTTGACCAGAATTTTGAATAGTAGAGGAATTGGGGGCATAGAAATTCCTCCCAATCCAGAAGTAGAGCATCCAGGGGACTGAGTCCAAGACTGGGGGTCTGCAACAGAACAGAGGAAGTTGATGATTGTCTGGGACTGCAAAGACATCTACCTCTGGAATGCCCCACCTTGAAAAAAAACACTTTTAACACTAGGGGATCCAGGAACCATTCATGATGGCCCTGAAAAATCCTGCTCAGGGCATCTGCTAGCACATTGCCCTTCCCTGGAAGGTGGACTGCTACCACAGATGTCTGAAGAGAATAAGCTAGGGACCATAATTTCATGGCTTCCATGCACAAGGCCATAGACAGAGTGCCTCCCTGCTTGTTGATGTACCACATGGTGGTGGTGGTGTCTGTCCTGACCTGAACCACCTTGTTCTGTACTGAGTCCGAGAAAGCTTGTATAGCCAGGTACACTGCCCTGAGCTCTAAAAGACTGATATGAAGTAGAGACTTCTGAGGGGACCACACCCCCTGTGCTGTGAAGAGGCCCAAGTGAGCTCCCCACCCCAGAAGAGAAGCATCTGTGGTTAGTACCACAGAATGAAACTGGGTGATGAATGGGGACTCCTTGTCTGAGGTTGTCCTGATCCAACCACCACTGGAGAGCCTGGATCAGAGTCTGAGTCACTGGAATTAGTTTGGTTAGAGGATCTTTTTTCTGAGACCAAAAAGCCTTCAAGTAGAACTGGATGTCCCTCATCTGATATCTGGCCCCCTGTACCACTGCAGTGGGAGCTGCCACGTGGCCCAGGAGTTGAAGAAAATGCATTTCTGATCGAGACACCAGAAGGCGAAAGGAAGAAGCCAGGTGTGTAAGGGCCTTTACCCTTGCCAGAGGAAAAAAGGATCTTACTTGGACAGTGTCCAACTCTACCCCTATGAAGGTCAGGAGTTGCACTGGTTCGAGAACTGACTTTGGAAGACTGAGGAAGAATCCTAGAGAAGTGAGCGATTGCTGGGCCACTTGCAGATTTGACTGGACTTGGTCTGGAGACTGTCCCACAATGAGCCAGTCATCCAGGTATGGAAATATGGAAATGTTTTGTCTCCTTAGAAAGGCCACTACTACTGCTGCTAGGCATTTTGTGAACACCCTTGGTGCTGATGCTAGTCCGAAGGGCATTGCTCTGAACTGATAATGACCTGAAGGCAGTTCGAACCCAAGGGACTTTCTATGGGAGCACCGGATGGGAATGTGAAAGTAGGCATCCTTGAGGTCCAGGGAGGCTAACCAATCCCCTGGCCTTAGAGAGGGAAGAATTATTCCCAGAGTCATCATTCTGAATTTTGGCTTGACTAGGTGCTTCTTTAAGTATCTTAGATCTAGGATGGGCTGCCATTTCCCTGTCTTTTTTGGGGGTAAGGAAGTATCTGGAACACAGGCCTTTGCCCCCGTGTGTAGCAGGAACTCTCTCTCTCTCTCTATGGCTCTGAGAGCCAGCAGAGAGGAAACCTCTGCCTCTAGGGCAATGGTTTCGGAGATGTTTGCAGGTGGAAAAGACCTGACCCTCAGCTTTGGAAATTTTTTGAAGCTGAGAGCCAGTCCCCGGCTTACTACCTCCAGGACCCACTTGTCTGAGGTAACAGACTTCCAGGCCTGGAAGTAGTAAGCCAGCCTACTTCCTACTGGAAAGGGGGAGTCGACCCGGGCTGACACATCAGGGCGTCTGTTTGGCAGGAGCCTTGGACTGAGAAGAGAATGCAGCCCTGCTCATCCCCCTTTTGCCTCCCCCTCTGAGGAAAAGGAGAGGAGGCCTGTGTCTGGTAGAAAGGCCTGTGAAAAGGCCTGCCCCTAGATTGCTGCTTCTGAGGAGTTGCCTCCCTTTCCTTGGCCTGTGCACTCCTGTAAGTGGTCCTATACTCATCCATCTTTTTCATGTAATTCTCTGCTCCCCAAACAGAGAATTACCTACCACAGGGAAATCCATGGTCTTAGTCTGGGTGTCCTGCGAGAGGCTAGTACATCTGAGCCAAACAAAGCTCCTAAGAGACACAGATGTAGCCATGACTCATGATGAAACATCATTAGAGTCCACAGCAGCATGAAATTGGACTTTGGATGCCTCAATCCCATCAGCAGCCACCTCCTCCAGCTATTTGGCTAGCTGGGGGAAGCCTGTTTAGCCAGATCCAGAACAGTATCCCTCCTGAACTTCTGGTATCTGGCTGTGTAGGCCACGTAGTTTGCCTGCCTGAGTCCCAGGGAGGATGCCAAGTACTGTTTCTTGGCCCTAGCATCCACCTTCCTAGAGTCTTTATCTGGGGTGTGTGAAGCCAAAGGTATATTAGCCTTGTCACAGGCTGCAGCCTGCACGACCCCAACATGGCTGCATTGTTGGAACAAGTACTCTGTACCTGAGCCTGACAGCATATACCTTCTGTCCATTCTCTTGTCCACAGGAGGTAATAAATTTGGTGTCTGAAGTATTTTTTGTGTCCATTTCCCAAAAGATTTATGGAGGGGAATAGACAACCTTTTGGACTCTGGGATGTCCATCATCTCTACATAGTCAGGCTCTTCTTGTTCCTCAATAGCTTCGACCAGAGGGAGCTGGAGGGTCTCTGCCACTTTTTTGTAAAACAAATAGTGGGAAGGGGACTCAGAAAGCCTAGGAGGGGAAACACTGGAAGACCCGTCTGGGAAGATGTCCGGTTCAATGGGCTCATCCAGACCTTCCACACCATCATCATCAAAACCTTCTTCCCCTTCCAAATCCGGTTCAAAGTAATCATCCGGACAATATTCCAGAACCGGAGGAACCGACTGAACCGAGCGCCTACCCATCGGTGCCGGATCGTCCAGAACCAAACAGAGCGATTCTACTATACTAATCGCCCTGGCAATTTCTTTGGCGGTTGGTCGTGACGGTTCTGGATCTAACCGGCCGATTTTTTCCTTTTTTGGCGGAATAACCCCTCGAATCGGCTCTCCTTTGCCGAGTATCACCCAGGTCAGTGGGCACTCCCAGGTTCGGTCGGAACCGAACCGGGCGGACCATCCAGATCAGCGGACTTCTCGGCTTCCTTTTCCCTAAGCCTACCCAATCTCTTGTCCAGCGTGGCCTTTGGGAAATTCTTACAAATTTGGCAGTCTGAATCGAGGTGGTCAAACCCCAGACAATACACACAGGTGGTGTGAGGGTCTGCCTTGGTAAAGGCATCCCCACACTCACTACAGTGCCGAAACCCAGTGGGCCTGGTTTTTCTCTTGGGTGTTTCAGACGTAGCAATCCTATCCACTTACCCTTCAGCAGCTTTAAAGCCAGGCAAGACCCCGTTATCGGTTACCAACCGTGTTACAGGCTGTGGAAAAAAAAACTTAAAATCACGTTTTTGGTTTTTTTTTTAAACCGATAAGGACTGGTACCTCACCCTACTACAAATACCAAAGATTTCACAAATAAAAAAAAGAAAAATCAATCGGTTCCAGCTGGACCGAAAGAAAAGTTTTACAATTTCCACACACAGAAAAATAAACTAATGTCCACAACCTACAACACTTACTGTACCACAGACAGGGATCTGAACTGAAAAATAATAAAATTTACAGTTTAAAACAGACATTTTACTGAGACCGAACCAAAGGAGATTTCTCCGAAGCAACTGTTCAGTTAGGCAGAGTAAAGAATCTGACGGTTACACTTCAAGGTGCAGCAGAAAGAGGTTTGAACCGAGCTCGAGCTCAACATGCTATGCTCTGGCATAGAGTTAACTCTTTCCTCTCCAGAGCAGTTCAAGTGCTGGGGCTAACTGCATATTGTCAGAATACAGCAAGACTTCATGTTGTTTGAAGAAATGGAGAGCGGGCGTGGGGGACCGCCCCTTAATACTGACATCGGCTGATGCCGTTTACCTGACGTGGGGGCAGTCCCCTGCCAGAGGCTTCTACGAACATACGAAATTTGCCAGCAGATAAAGGCCTAGAGGTCTATCAAGTCTGCTCGAATGTGCAGCTAGCACCCCTTATTCTGCAGCTGCCCTTCCCTTCCACCCTCCCCCTTGTCCTGTCCCATCCTCGTTTGAAGCAGTCCACTGTTCTACTGCATACCACTTCTGCAGGTAACGCATTCCACCCAGCCACCACCCTCTCTGTAAAAAGTGTCTCCTCATCTCCCTCCTGAACCTTCCTCGCTCCAGTCTCATATCATGGCCCCTGGTGGCCCTCCCTCACTGCTGTGAACAGCCCTCTGTACCTGTCTTGTTTATTCCTTTCATGTATTTAAGGTTTCAATCTATGTCCCCTGTCTCTCCTCTCCTCCAGTGAGTACATGTTCAACTCCTTCAACCTCCTCTCATATGATAAGTCCCCAGACCCTTGATCATCTTTGTCACCTAGCTGCACTCAGGTCCAGTAACCCCAAGCCTCTTCAGATGGACATCGGAACTGCACGAAGTACCCAGGTGTGGTCTAACTAATGACCTATACAGTGGCAGAATCACCTCCTCCTCCCGAGGATATACCCTTGCAATACAACCCAGCATTTTGTTGGCCTTTGCAGCTGCCTTCCACACTGTGCCAGAGTTGTTCATTGACCCTGTGATGAGCACACCTAGATCCTTCTCCTCCTCTGTCTGGGCTAGCTGCACTCCCCTAGCTGGTAAGTCCTCCTTGGGTTCTTCATCCCAAATGCATCACCTTGCACCTTTTGGCATTAAAGCCCAGTTGCCAGGTGTCTGACCAGGTTTCAAGCTTTGCCAGATCATCCTGCAACCCCTGCCATCCCCTAGGTCATCCACCACCGCACAACCTTGGTATCATCAGCAAACAGACTGATCTTGCTCTTGATGTCCCATGATATGTCTGCAATGAATATCCCAAACAACACTGGTCCCAACACTGACCCTGGGGACACCGCCGTCACTGCCTTGGAGTGTGAGAGCTCCCACCCACCACCACCTCTGTTGCCTTCCTGCAGCCAGTTTCCTACCCATCTCACCAGCATTGCACCTGCCCCTGTGCCTACTAACTTCCTTCCCAGCCTCCATGTGGCACTGAGTCGAATGCCTTACTGAAGTCCAGATACAGGACATCCACTGCATGTCCCCTGTCCAGTTGCCTAGTTACCCAGTCATAGAACCCACCAGGTTGGTTTGGCAGGATCGGCCACGTGAAGCCATGCTTCTGCTGTCCTGTAGTCCTTTGGCCTCAGAGGGCCTGCAGCCTCTCTTCAGGATAGTCTCCATTAGCTTACCCACGATGGATGTGAGGCTCACTGGTCTGTAGTTTCCGTTCATCCTTGGGGCCACTCTGTGGAGGGCACCACATGTGCCATCCTCCAGTCCTGAGGTACACACGAATGTAGTGAAGCATTAAATAGGTCTGCCAAAGGTCCTGCAAGGACCTCTGCCAGCTCCTTCAGTACCCTGGGTGGATGCCATCTGGGCCTGGTGCCTTGTCCACCCTCAGTGCCTTCAAACCTCTCGAACTCTGCCTCCATGATTTCCCATCTGTCACCACTTCCCCCAAGCGCCTGCCATTTCACCCACCTTGGGTGTCACCCCTCTCTCTTTAGTAAATACTGAGCAGAAGTACTCATTTAGTGCTTCCGCCTTTATCGCATCCCTGCTTCCACCCAACCCCTCCTTCCTAATCCTTACTATGTGGTCCTTAAGCTCCTTTTCTCCCTGATGTACTTAAAGTTCTTCTCCCCTTCTTAATGCCTTGTGCCAGCCTGAGTTCCGTAGATGCTTTGCCCCTTACTGCCCTTGTCACCTCCTTCGATTCTGTCAAGTACTCCTCTCTCCTCCCCCTCCCTGTTTTCTTGTATTTCCTAAAGACAGCTCTTTTCCTCCTTACCTTTCCATGACCTCCTTGCTCAACCAGCTCGGTTTCTTAGCCCTAGCCTTCTTGCTCTGGGCTTTGCAGCAGGTTTTGGTGGCCTCCACTATCCCCAACTTTATGAGCTCCCATCTCTGGTTAGTATCCATACTAGATTGAATTCTGGCCAGGTACCCTTTTACCACTTCCCCCATCCTCCCAAAGTCAGCCCTCCTGAAGTCCAGCACTCTTGTGCCAGATTCCACTCCTTCCTTGCCCATATCCAATGTGAGCCATACTGAGTGGTGGTCACTCCCTTCTAGTTAGAAGTTTTTCCATGGGGTCCTGATGCCTGGCGACTTAGTCCTATATGTGAATACCTACTACAAGAACCCTCTCGAAGTAAGATCTCTAGATACTCCATGAAACAGTGACATCTTTCTTTACAGCCTGAAACCCCATGGTAGCTAGAAGCTGCTTCATCATACAGAAAAAAAAAGAAAAGAGGGGCTTCACGGGGGGGGGGGGGGCACCTCAGGGTATGCACTAAGTGTCCTGACTCCTAGCAAAAAAGTACAGTTGCGTAAGAACTTACCGTAACAGAAGATATTCTAGAGCATCTCGCAGCAGGTTATGGGATATCAGCCACAGGCGTCATTTCCTCCAGATGACTTCTCAGCAGTCAACCCTGGGACCTTCCCACCAACGTTATCACATGGTGTCTGTATGGCACATATAAAAGTCCCAGCTACTCAGTTCTTTTCCATCCCAGCAACCGAAAGAGAAACCATTTCTCAGGCTTCTTATGGGAACCGAGGAGGGAAATAAGGCAGCAGTCGTGAAAGGACAGGTGCAAGAAACCCTTCTGAAGTAACTGCAAAGGGGGGGAGGTGGGTGGGGCTGCATGACCTGCTGCAAGAGATACCCTCGAAGAGCTACTGTTACGGTACGTTCCTATGCAACTTTACTATCTTCTTCAAGACAATCTCTTGCAGCAGGTCAGAACACACATGGGAAAATTCCCAAGCAGTTATGCCAAGGGGAAGAGGAAGCGAACTATCAGGACTTTGGACAGGAGGCCTTGTAAAATGGCCCGTCCAAAAGCAGTTCGCTTCTGTCTAGACTGTAATGTTTTGTGAATGTATATACAGTAGACCACATGGCGGCTTGGCAGATTTCTAAGGCAGAGATGCCCCAGAAACATTCCATGGATGGTAGAATGGGGTTTTACAACCCCTGTGAGAGGTTTGTGGTATTGTGTATAGATTAACGAAATACAGTTGGCCAACCATATAGACAAGCACTGCTTTGAAACCTGCACGCCCTGATTTCCAGGGGTGAAAAACAAAAAGTTGCTCAGTTTTTCACAACTGTGAGGTGCGGAGAAGATAAAGACTCAATGTTCTATGCACATTGAGAGTATGAATTAGGGATTTCCCCTGGATTCAGACGCTCCGCATAGTACACTGGTAAGTGGATAGCCTGATTTAAAGTAAATTCAGAAACAACCTTTGCAAAAATGATGGGTTGGTGCGTAAAGTCACCCTATCGTTATGAAATTGCAGGTAGGGAGGTTTGCACATTAGTGCCTGCAACTCTGAAATACATCAACCCGATGTAATGGCAACTAAGAATACAGTTTTCCAAGCAAGATAACAGAGCTCGCTGGATTGAATGGCTCAAAAGGACTCGTAGTCTATTTTTCAAGCACAAAATTCATAGCCTACACTGGGACTCTATCCCGGATAGGGGATGAAGGTGCAGAATGCCTTTTAGAAAGGTTCTGATCAAAGGTAACTGGGACAATGGTTTGTTTCCCACAGGTAAGTGGAATGCGGCAATGGCCGAAGGTGGACTTTTACAGAGAAATATTTCAGTCCACCCTCTGACAAGGAGCACTAATAGTCTAAGATGCTCGGAGGGGAACACTCATAAGGGTCTAAGTCCTGCACAGATGCCCAAATGGAGAAGCGTTTCCACTTTACAGAATAGGAAGACTGCATAGACAGTTTCTTGGAAGCCTGGAGGACACTGCCAGCTTTGGGGATACCCTGAAGCGAGAGAGGACTATGTCCTCAGGAGCCAGATGTGCAGACGGAGGGCGTGAAGGCCCGGGTGTAGCAGGGAGCCTTGCACTTGGGACAAAAGAGCCCAGTAAATCAGCAGAGGTAGGGGATCTGGTTCTGAGAGTTGTACAAGCAGAGGGAACCAAATCTGTCTTTGCCACAATGGTGCTATGAGAATCATAGATATTGCTTTTGGACAGTACAGGGTCTGGATCGATTGAAGGGTACGACCTGAGTCCTGTAAGTTCTTCAGCATTTCTTGGGTCTGTGAACCAAACAGCTGATCACCCTTAAAGGAAGCGTTAAGGATAGATTTCGGCACGTCCTGTGAAAAACCTGACACTCTGAACTAGGCGTGACGTCTGAGACAAACTCCTGCCGAGGACATATGGGCCACAGTATCAATGGCATTATAGGTGGCCCTGAGAAGGTGTCGGCAAACAGCCGCTGATGAACACATCTTGGCAGTCAGATCCACAAGGGCAGAACCTGCAAGGAGGGACTGGACCGTTGCCTGGGAGACTTTTAGGATTTCCTCCTGATATTTCAGGAGGTGTCCTATGTAATTAAGTATACAGAGAGACATAGAAGCAGAGGCATAAACCCTTTTCCCCATTACATTCAATTTCTTGGATTTCTTATCTGGAGGTTGAACACTCATGTGCTGAGGTCTAGAGGACCTATCATGAGCAGCAATGATCACCACAAAGTCCACCTGAGGCAGAGACATGAAGTAGGGGGTTAGTCCACCGGGCCTGATAAATCCTATCAGCCTTATGAGGATGGGGCTTCCAAGCAGCCCAAATAGCTTCTTCAAAGGCATCCACCAAAGGGGGGATGACCAGAGTGGGGCATTCCGGTACACCTAAATACTGTGCCAACTTCTTTCTTGAAACATCCTGCTCAGTGCTGTGGAATTCAAATGTTTTCTGGAGGTGTATCATAATGTCCGAAAATGTGGGATCATCTGGCAGAGAACATGGGAGTTCAGGGGTAGGTTCACGCTAAACTGAATAGGCGGCCAAAGAGGACTGAGGCGGGTCATCCTAGTCCATTCCGTCCTCATCCTCCAGGTCAACCAAATCTATGTCTACATCCTGAGGGTGAAAACCCAGGGAGATGGGGAAGAGCTGGCCATCCTCTGGGCCGAAGGCAGAGAGGGAGCAGAGACCGGAGCTGAGGGGTCTGTGTAAGGTCCAGGATAGTATTTACTAGGGCCTGGACATAAATCATGGCCATCGGCCCAGCGGAAGTAGCAGTGGTAGAATGGATTGAGTGAATAGGGACCACTGACATTATTGAAGACAGTGGAACCAAGCGAGCAGCCATCGATGAGGGGTGTGTACAGGACTCCAGGATTGTCGACGAGGGTGTAACAGAGCCCTTCGTGGTAAGGCCGGTCGTCGACGAGAGGATCGTTGATGGGCCAGAAGCCATAGTCGACAGACGATGGCTAGAAACTACAGAGGGGGAGAGGCAGCGATGGAAGCTGCAGTTTCACCCCAGAACCCACTGTCGATGGAGAAGCCGATGACAATGGAAGAGAGGAGCCAACAATCATTGACAGTGCAGAAGACGATGTTACAGTGGCAACTTTCTCAGCACTTACCTTTCTTACAGTGATCGGGGTACTCATCAATGATGAGGGCGCAGCAGAAACGTGCTTAATTTTGCTAGCATGTTTTTTTACCAGGACCCTGTCCCGTTGATGAGGAGGGTTCACCTGCAGAGCGGTGAGACCCCTTGGAAGATATCGAAGGCTCCCTGGGCTTGGAGCATTGCTGCTGCTCCAGAAGGGCAACCTTTTGCTCCATGAGGAACTCACAAAGCTGCAGAAGCCTTCGACGTTTGGTGGCCTTGTTGAACCACTTACACAGGATACAATCCCGGGTGTCGTGTTCAGGACCAAGACACCGAACACAGACATTGTGAAGGTCCTCTGTAGTGATTCTGTGACCACAGGTACACTTTTGGAATAAGAGATCTGAAGACATCAGTAGATGAACCAGTTTAGAATGAATGTTTGGTCAGTAGAACTCTTTGTTGATGACTAGTAAGCAGAGCTCCGAAGGAAGATTTGTTGCATGCAGGTTACAATTGAAAAGAACCGAGGAGTAGCTGGGACCGCCCCCTTTTATACGTACTATACAGACACCACGTTGTAATGTTACGGGGAGGTCCCAGGGTCGACTGCTGAGACGTCATCCGGAGAAAATGACACCTGCGGCTGATGTCTCATGTGTTATGACTTGCTGCAAGAGACTGTTTCGAAGATCTGTGGAGCAAGACCTATCAGAGTGGCTCCTATGCATATCCTCCTCCTCCTCATCAGGGGGAAGGTGGTCAGGGTGGTGCTCATACACCACATTGATGGGTTCTGAAGAATTCAATGAAGGGAGCGAGGATGTTGACCCCTTGGAGGGTACAGGGCCTGACCTTATAGGTGTCAACATGGGAGCTGGCCTAAGCGGTCCCAGCATTGTAGGGCCTGAAGGAGTCAGAAGATGCTGAATGATGGCCACAAAAGAAAACAGCACTGTCTGGACATAGACGGTGGCCGATGTGGCCAAAATGCCTTGCGGCACTGACAGGGGTAGCAGGAATCCAGATGTTGATGGAACAGTGCTGACCACAGAGGGACTGGTGGAACCTGCTGCCAGCTGACCTTGCTGTTTGGAAGGCTGAAGCAGCAAGGCATGTGACGTCGACATGGGCAACCCTGATGTTGATGGGCCTTAGTCGGCCACAGAAAGTCCGGCAGAACTCACTGTCATAGTTGAGGAAGCCGAGGCTAGGGCAGCAGGAGGGGTCAACAATGAAGCAGTTGACAGCACTGTGGCAGCTGGCACTACAGAAAGCGGAGACCAGAAGCGCACCTGGGGGAAAGGTCCTTGCTGCATTCCTGCTCCTGGTGGGAGTATTTCCCTGTAGGTTTGTCATGGACTATAGGTGTCGGACAGCCCGAGGAGTTTTCAAGTGACAGGGTAGAGCTCTACCCCAGAGCTTTCTCCATTCTGGCTAGCGGTTGCTCAAGCAGGAAAGAGCATAGGGCCTACTAATGCTGCTGCCAGGTAGCTTGATTGAAGCTCTGACAGATTTCCCAGACCTTAATGTTGTGACCCGGGCCAAGACAGCAAATGCAGATGTCATGCTCATCACTGGAATAAATCCTACTGCAGCTGCAGTAATGGAATAATTTAGCAGATTCTTGTGTTTGACATAAACAACGTTGGGAATCACTTTAAAAGAAAGTGATTAGTACTACATCGAAATTTTAGCAGGTGACTGTATGACGACATTTCTGTAGCGTCCTTGTGAGTATAGTTGATGGTAGGAAAAGAACTGAGGAGGGATTGGGGTTGCCCACACTTACATACATAGGAAAGTTGGCATCTGACGTTGTCGTGGGCAGCCCCTAGCTGACTACTACAGAAAAGTTTCTGTGTGGTCTTAGTGCCAGATGGCTTACAGTCCTATAGGTGTGACCTGATGAAAGAGAGCTCCTCAATCGGCCTTTTTCATGGTTTCAGGCTTCTATAACTGAGAAGTAGTCGACAGAGAAGGCGATGACACATTCTCATTTTGGTTTACCTCCTCCATGGAAGGCCACTAGAGTTTTCTCTAATATTGCTCCAAGTTCTTAAAACGCAGCTCTTTTTTTTTTTTTTTTTTTAAACTAATTGCTCCTCTAATCTATCACACATGGACATGTAAACATTCCCCCCCCCCCAATATTGCTCTAGGTTCTTAAAAGGTAGCTCTTGTAACAGATAAAATGAGGCAGATAGCAATGAAATAAGAGTCCAGATGTAGTGCAGGCAGGCTGAAAGGAAATGAAGCAGAAGACAGAAACAGACCACAGCTTTAAATAAGATAACTTGGACTGAAGCACTGACGTATGTCCACTCTGAAGCACTTGAGGAAGAACACAGTCATTTCCTGTCAGTACCCCCCTCTCTCTCTCCACTAGTAATCTCAAAACGCCTGCAGGGCTCTGCCTATGCAGCTCTAAAAATAACCTATGGTAATAAAAACACCTCTGCATAAATAACATTTTATGGTTGAACTCAGAACATTGTTTATAAACAATGTTCTGAGTTCAACCATGCTCTCAGTTCAACATTCAGATCATATAAGGTGTCAAGAAATAGGGAAACTAGAAGTGGTAAACTTTTATAAAGGCTCAAATTTCAGTATCCTAAACTCTATGCTATAATATTGTAAACTATTTTGGGCTTGCACAAAATTGTGATTAGAGAAAGGAGTTAAGTGTTAATGTGAAGCATCTGTAGATTCAGTCACAGTGACTAGTATTAAACCACTGAGATTATACTAGCCAGCTGGCAGTCCCAGTGTGAAGAGAACAGTTATCCAAAACAAAGAAAAATCCATTTGATCTCCCAGAAGCATCAAATGTACTCATATCTGACTTTAGGAGATTGATTCTTTCCCTGGAGTGAAGAGCATTAACAAAACTCTGCCAGATGGGCTTTCAGCTTCCAGTTGCTTCTGTATTTTTTTTTAAGAAACTGGAAATTACATTTGTAAACACATCCCATGATTCTATTTACTAAGATCACTGCTACCAAGGAGTTCAACTGTGTGGGGTTTCTTCTTGCAGCTGTAGCTGCATCTCTTCTACGTGAGCTGGTTCTGGGGAAGAACAAGGATTAGGATCAAAATCATGCCTGCTCTCCAGACTCTGGTTGCAGTTCCTCTTTGATCAGACTTCAGATTGGAGGAATGATTATTAAACTTCATTCTGTTGGGAAGTTTACTCTTACATATCAGCCTTTGTTTCATTTTGTTATACTGTTTATTGAACCAGTTACAACATTTTAACTGAAGATGCACAGCATTATCGTCCAGTAGTCAATATTAAAACTTAGTGAAAAATAACATGTACACCCAGACACAAACAGAAAGAAAGGAAAAACAGTGGAACTAGTGGGTCATGTCAACATAATAAAGCTCAAGGTGAAGCATCAGTATTCTGTATCCTTTAAGCAGATACAGGAGCAGTGTACTTTACTGTCCAGGTTCAACCATCATATCTATCATAGTCTCATCTATCTCAGACTGCACATCAACAGGAAGTAAGTTTCTGCAAAGGCCTTGACTATGTACTCGAGGATATCTAAATTAATGACAGCATTTAACAAATTTCTAAATTAGAGAAGTATAAGGGGAGAAAATCCATAGTAGGTTAAAGCCATAAACAAGGTCTGAGGGTGCACAAAAGCTCTAAATACTATCATATAGCTCACAGCGTGTCCATCTATGTTGGAAACTTGGTAGTCTTTGCTGTAGAGCAAATGTAATTCTTTCAAATTGATAAATGTGTTGTATAATACCAGTCCAGTCTGTTATCTCGGGTGGATCTGGGAGGAGCCATCTCCTAGTGATGGCTTTAATGGCTGTTGCTATTAAAATTAACAATTGGCTTCCCTTCCCTGTAACTCTGTGGGATAAAATCCCAGTATTAAATGCTCTGGGTCTAATGGGGTTGTTAGATCTAGTACCTGCTTAGGGTGGTGTTGCAAGTCTAACCAAAAGGGCTGGAGCTTTGCACAGGTCAAAAAATATGTGGGCCCGGGTAGTTGAAGTCTTCCCACATTGTCTCCAACAAGTGGGAGGGATAGAGGGATTCCACCTGGACACCGCAGTGGGGACATGAAAGTATCATACCCTCAGCTTCCACATAAACTCCCTCCATATTGGTGAGGAGATGGTCTTCCAAGTACCCTCCCAAATGATTAAGCATTTGCTTATCATCTAGGGATAGTCAGATCCACCTCCCATTTATGCTTAATACAGGCGGTAGGGAAGTTTTGGTCTTGCAAAAAGTTGGGAGTCAGCTGGTCAGTTTCAGCTTTTCCCTGTAATGTACCATTACCAGCCTGCCTGGCTGGCATAAGAAGTGTGGGGACGTGCATTGTTGTATTAGTCTCCCACTACATTAGTATTCGAGTTTGGCAGCGCCTGCCTGAAGGTTCCCAGCACGAGATCCATCAGAATGTTCCTGATCTGAATGTGCACAAGCTCAAGTACGGTGTTCCTCAGGTTTGAAAAAAATGACTGTTACTGAGAGCTTGAATGCTTTTCTCTGATGCCAAAGTAATCCCAAGCCTCATTAGTTGAAGAATGTGCAAAGGGGGGGGGGGTTCTCCTTTTAACATTTATTATCCTCCTCCATGTTAAAGTTTTTTTTTTTCTCGCAGGCAAAGCACAAGATTTCTTTTATTAAACACTGCACAAAACTTACAATAATGGAATGAGGGCAACAACCTCCTCTAGCAGGCTGTTCCAGTCATCCACTGCCCTTTCCTCAAAGAATTATTTCTGAACATCTCTCCTAAACATCCCCCCTTTAACTTCAGTACATGTCCCCTTGTTGTAGTGCCTTCTTTGTCTGAAACAGACCCTCCATTTGCATCTTGTTCACACCTGTGAGGTACTTGTAGGTTTCAATCACGTCCCCTCTCAGTCTCCTCTCTTCTAGGGAGTACATGTTGAGTTCCTGCAGCCTGTCTTTGTATGGCCTCTTTTACAACCCCTCACCATTTTGGCTGCCTTCCTTTGTACTACCTCCATGCTTTCAATGTCCTTGTGGAGCTGCAACCTCCACAGCCATCCAGACACAGTACTCCAGGAGGGGAATCACCAGTGAGCTATAAGGGCAGCACCATCTCCTGCTAGAAATCCCTCTTCCAAAGTACCCCAGCATCCTGCTAGCCTTTCTCACTGCTTTGTCACACTGCTCAGCCACCTGGAGGTCATCAGATATGAGGAGTCCTAGGTCTCGGTCTTGCTTGGTGACTGTAAACTCCACTACCCCACTTTTATACACAGACCCTGGATTCCACAGCTGTAAGTGCATAACCTTGTACTTTTTGGCATTGAAACCTAGCTGCCACCCTCTAGATATGAAAATTACGTACCTACCGTAATTCTTGATCTTCTTGGACGAGTCTCCACCACTCATTCACACTATTGGGATCTGCACCGGAGGCACTAGGACCCATCGGGAGCAAACTTTTTGCTGGAGGGTCGGCGCCAGAGATGGCGCCGCGAGCCCTGGGTCGTGCAGTAACGACTATCTCGGCGTCAACCCTCCAACCGCCTCAGTACCTTTTTTACCAAGGAGGTGCAGCGTAACTAACCTAGAAGGGTAGCCTAACCTAAAAACCGGACATAAGATAGTCCGGGTGACCCATGTAAGCAGGGTCAATAAAGAAGTCTTCGCGGCCTAAAGATTTGAGGGAGTGAAGACCAACAAGAAAGGTGAGCTCGGGGATGGAGGGGAGGCAGGGATGAGTGGTGGAGACTCGTCCAAGAAGATCAAGAATTACGGTAGGTACGTAATTTTCATATCTTCCTGACATAAGTCTCCACCACTCATTCCACTATTGGGAAAGTGCCGAGCTAATAATCCCCAAGAGGCGGCAGGAAAGACCAAGAGCTCACTTTTCTAGGACAGAAGTCCATTGAGGATGGCTCTGCCAAAGGAAGAATGTCGTCTGGCATGGACATCTAGTGCATAATGTTTAGAAAGTATGCACTGAGCTCAGGTGGCGCATTGCAGATGTCTGCAATGGCGCGTTCTTGATTTCCGCTAGGGATGCCCGACCGCTCTGGTAGAGTGGCGTAAACTCTACCTCCAACAACCTGCGCCATGGAATAGCAGTGGCGAAGGCATGCCACTAGCCATGATGAGATACATCTGATAGCGACAGGTTGACCCAGCGGGTCTCACTGAAGGAAGCGAATAGTTGCTGAGCTTTGCGAAAATTCTGTTCTATCTAGATGAAGCGTAAGCCCTCTTAACATCCACAGAATGTTTCCCTTCATTTGGAAGTCCATAAAATAAGAGGAAGGACCAAGAGTTGGTTTAGATGAAATTCTGACACAACCTTCGGAAAAATTTAGGATAGTCTGAAGGACTACTTTGTCCTTATGGAACACAGTATACTGGTGTCTGTGACCAGGCATGTATCTCAGAGACCCTCCGGGCTGAGGTAATGGCCACTAGGAAGGCAGTCTTCCAGGTGAGAAATTTTAGCTCACAGGTAGCCAGAGGTTCGAAAGGTTTCCGAGTGAGCATGTCTAGTACAAGATTAATGTTCCAGGCTGCAACTGGACGTCTTGTAGGAGGTCTGGTATGCAGAATCCCCCTAAGGAATCTCTTAACCGTAGGTAACTGAGCCAGAGTTAAGGAAAAAACGGGCTCATGATACGCTGAAATGGCACTAAGATGAACTTTGACTGTAGAGTACTGCAGACCCAAATTAGAGAGGTCCAAGGTACTCCAAAACCTTATCTGGTGGGCAGGAAAAGGTTAAAGAGGTTTGCACACCAGAAGCGGCAACTTCCACTTGGCTGTGAAGTTTTCCGAGTGGCTGGCTTCCGTGCAGCCAGAAGAATATCTGAAACTCTTGAGAGACATTGAACCGGTTTACTTGACCTCTTCAGGAGCCAAGCATGAAGGTGAAGTGATCTCAGGTTGGGATGGACCACGGTCCCTGAGCCAAAGGTTCATCTGCAGGGCAGTGGTCTCGGAGGAACTGCCAACATATTGTTGAGTAGTGGAAACCACAGCTGTCGAGGCCAAAAAGGAGCAATGAGAATCATTTTTTCCCCCTGGGATTCAAACTTGAGGAGTACCCTCTGAATTAGAGGAAGGGGTGGAAAGGCGTAAAGAAAGCGTTTTTTCCACCGCAGCCTGAACGCATCCTGACAGAAAATGCCAGGCCCTGGATTTCTGGAGCAGAAGGCAGTTTTGCGTTGAGTGGGGCTGCAAAAAGGTCCAGGTCTGGAGTTCCCCACTCTTCGAATAGTGACTGAACTATGGCTGAGTCGAGAGACCACTCGTGAGGGTCTGTCTCCGTTCTGCTGAGATGGTCTGCCAGTTCGTTCTGAACACCTGGCAGGTAGACCGCTTGAATTAGAGCCTCGTGCTCCAAGCACCATTCCCATACCCTCATTGCTTCCCTGCATAAGGGGTAAGAATGAGCACCGCCCTGCTTGTTGATGTAATACATCACTGCTTTGTTGTCCGTTTGAAGGAGGATGTTCTTGTGACACAGAATGTCCTTCAAAGCTCGGACCGCATAGAAGACAGCTCTCATTTCCAGGATGTTTATGTGGAGCTGGGACTCGACTTGAGTCCACGCACCTTGAGTGTGGAGAGCCTGACAGTGAGCTCCCCACCCCATTAGGGATGCGTCCGTGGTAATGGAGATCTGATGGTCCAGAGGAGCAAAGGGATACCCTTCCAGAAGATTGCTCTCTTGAGACCACCAGGTGAGTGACCTCCTTAAAGATTCTGTCACCTTGATGAGATAGGACTGCAGGTGAGTGGTTGGGGACCACTGAGTACTGAGCATCCACTGGGTGGTTCTCATGTGCAGACGTGCTAGGGGTACAGTGAACACTGAGGATGCCATGAGGCCTAGCATCCGTTGCATCGAGAGAGCTGTGACTGAGCTGTTTTCTCCGATGTGGCGGGCCATCTGAAGGATGTCGTTCCTCCTGTCTTCTGGAAGAAAAGCCATCGCACAGGAGGTGTCCAGAAGAGTCCCTATAAAAAGGAGTCTCTGGGAGGGCTGCAGTTGCGATTTCTTGAGGTTGAGCAGAACTCCCATGGACGTAAGGAGGAGCGAGGCCGTCTCCACGGCGTCAGAGTCCCTTGCCTGGAAGGGCTTGCTAGAAGCCAATCGTCCAGATAAGGAAACACCTGAATTCCGACCTTTCTGAGGTGCGCTGCGAGAACTGCACAACATTTTGTAAAAACTCGTGGCGCCGAGGATAGCCCAAAGGGCAGGACTCTGAACTGATAATGCTGTCCCAGAGCCACAAACGTCAGGAATTTGTGATGCCTTGGGTGAATAGGAATGTGCTGGTAAGCGTCCTGCATATCTAGGGAGGCTAACCAGTCATGTTGATGGAGCAGAGGTAACAGGGTTCCCAGAGAAATCATTTTGAATTTCTCCTTGGGGAGAAATTTGTTTAGCTTTCTGAGATCTAGAATGGGGCGCATTCCCCGGACTTCTTTGGAACCAGAAAGTAATGGGAGTAGAACCCCGTGTTTCGTTGGTGCAGTGGCACCACTTCTACTGCCCTGTTGTTCAGAAGGCCCTGAATCTCGGCGGCGAGAAGGTCTGACTGAAGGGTTGACAGCCTGGGCTGTCGTTTGGGAGGACGATCCGGAGGGGTCTCCACAAGATTGAGTGAATACCCCTGGCGAATTATCCGAAGGACCCATTTGTCTGAGGTTACGGACTTCCACTGGTTGTAGAAGTGCATCAGACAACCTCCCACCGGAGAGGAAAAGTCCACCTCGGGCAGCTGAGATGGAACTTGGGCCGGCAATTCATAAAGTGGCGCTGGGTGCTTTGGGCCCTTGCGCTTTCTGTTGCGCCTTCTTTTGAGGTTGGGAAGGTTGGTTCTTATGGAAACTACCTCTGCCTCGAAAGGACTGGCGGTTATGAAACTGCCGTTTACTGGCATGCCCTCGAGAGGGGGCAGGAGGAGGCCGAGCCAACTTAATGGCTGACCTAGTCTTTTGTATAGCTTCTAGCTCTGCTCTACCTGAGGACCAAAAAGATATGCACCATCAAAGGGCAAAGCCATTACTTGCTGCTGCGCATCGTTCGTAAAGTCCGAAGTGCGCAGCCAGGAATGACGGCGGGTGCAAATACCAGCAGCCGCTGAACGGGAAGCAGTGTCAAAAGCATCCATGGCTGCTTTAACCTGCTGGTTGTTAGATTCAATACCTCTGGTAATGGTTTGAAGAAGCTCTGGCTTTGAATCCGACTCTGGTAGGGCTTCAACCATCTGTTTAATAGAATGCCACAGGATATACTCATACTGAGAAAAATAGCCTTGGTAACTGGCAATACGCATACTTAGAGTAGAAGCAGCAAAGACTCTCTTTCCTAAGGTGTCTATCTTACGAGATTCTTTGTTAATAGGTCGAGCTGTAGTAGTTTGAGGAAGAACGACCTTATTCTCTGCCAGGACAATAGGATCTGCAAAGGCTTGGGATACCAAAATGGGACGATCCTTGGGGGCTGAATATTTCTTATCAATGGATTTAGCCACCGAAGGGGTAAGAGCAGGATTATTCCATACCATTTGAGACAGTGTCTCAAAGGAAGGCTGAATCGGAGGAGTCAAATCCGTAGGGATCTCCGAGGCATGAAGATATTGGAGTCTCAACAATTTCCCAGGATCGATGTCTGTAGTCTGGAGAGAAAGCGTGGAACTCAGATTCTTCAACAGAGACTTAAAGGATAGGTCCTCGACCACAGGCTCTGTAGCAGTAATAGAACCTGCTTCGTCCACTTCATCACCCAACCAAAGGTCTGGGTCAGGCTCAACGTCATCTCCTGACAGTCCAGGGGGGACTGCATGGACAGGAAAAGAATGAAATTCAGAAGAGGAAGAAGGAAGGAAGTGAAAGGAGGAGTCTTCGAGAGCCGCCGACGCCGCGAGGCCATGCAGCGCCGACAAGCTGCATGGCGCCGACGACAAGCTGCACGGCGCCGACAAGCCACACGCGCCGAAGCAGCACCTGACGCGAGGACGTCGATAGGGCTACACGACCCGAGGTGCCGGAAAACACTCTCAGACCAAAAACAGGTTTTGAAGGAAGAAGAGCAGGAGATAAGGTCATCGGTGTGAACCTCTGTGCCGCAGCCATATGAGGGGGGGGAACACCTAAACGTGGGGTCGACGGCACTGAAGAAGGTGCCGCGCGACCAGGAAGGTCCAACCGCCCTACCTGGTCGCCCAGAGAGCCCGAAGGCCCACGGGCGACTGAGCCAGGCAGCCGAACCAACCTCCGAGCCCACTGCTCCATAAGAGCGGCCCACTGATGAAACTGCTCATCTGAAAACCTACCTGCGGGCGGGGTAGGACTCCGATGTCGAAGCCGTGGGCTACCAGAAGCAGAGGTTGGTGACTCCAAAGGAGGAGACCGGCAACTAGCCCCGATAACTGAGCGTCTATGCGCAGACATATCAGAGGGCGACCTCGAGTGATGCCTTCTCTTTTTAGACTTGTGGGCCGAAAAAGAGCTCGAGGTCGAACGGTGCCGAGAGTGCAACCGTTTACTTTTATGCTTCTAGGGGGACCGCCCATCCCTCCAGGCACTGGACTGACCGCTGTCAGACCCCCCCTCCCCTCCGGAGAAGGCGGCGGACCGGACCTAGCCTGACTGACTGAACAGCTTTCATACGAAGTCTCCCTACCGTCACCTGACCTGCTCATGGTCGACTCCATCAAGGTAGGCTGAGACTTCTTTATTGTATTTATTTCAAAAATAAGAATAAATTTAAGCGATACTGTATCGAGATAATACTACAAAATAATAAAAACTGAAAACTATGCTGCTAGTTTGAAGTTTGACTCCCGACAAGTGGAGACGTCGTCACTGAAGTACACTCGACGCGGAAAAAGAACTGAGGCGGTTGGAGGGTCGGCGCCCGAGATAGTCGTTACGCCTCGAGCCAGGGCTTACGGCGCCGTTCCTCGTGGCGCCGACCCTCCAGCAAAAAGTTTGCTCCCGATGGGTCCTAGTGCCTCCGGCGCAGATCCCAATAGTGTGAATGAGTGGTGGAGACTTATGTCCAGGAAGATCATTTCTCTAGTTTCCTCCGATCCCTTTGCATTCTCTCTACCCCTTCCCTGAGTGTCAACCCTGTTGTAGATTTCTGTATCATCTGCAAAGAGATGCACCTTTCCATTAAGCTCCTCTGCAATGTTGCTTGTGAAGATACTGAAGAGGACCAGTTCCAGCACTGAACCCTGAGGGACCCCTCTAGTCACTTTCTATCACCTGAGTGGGTACCATCTACAAACACACATTGCATTCTATCCCCTAACCAGTCTGACAGTTTGTCACTTTCTTCCCCCACCCACAGGCTAAGTTTCTTAACTAGCCTCCTGTGCAGTACAGTGTCAAAAGTCTTGCTGAAGTCCAGATAGGCCACGTCCACTGCTCTCCCTTGATCCACCTCCCTTGTAACCTAGTCAAAGAAATCTATGAGATTAGTTTGACATGACGTCCTCCAGTGAAACCATGCTGCTGGTGGTCCTGTAGCCCTTTTGCCTCCAGGTACTCTGTGATGCGGATGACAAGAGCTTTGTCCCTGCGGACCGCATATCAAAAACTGGGCATTTATTTTTAAGTTGTTAAAATACAAAAAGTGAGCCAGCCCGGTGGCGCTGAGGGTTTAGGCGCTGGGCGCTACGCCGGCGACCCGGGTTTGGGAATGGACTCCGGGTTGTCAGGGACCGGCAAGGGGACGGAGGTTCGAGTGTCCCAAAGGATGCTCTCCTCCACCTGGGGTGGATAACCGGGGGTGTTCTGGGCACCCGACATTCCTGGGGGCCAGTGGAAGCACCGGTTCACCGCGAACGCAGCGGCTCTCAGAGGAGGGAGGACACTCTGGGTGCTTAGCAATGGCGTGCGTTAGCACATCGTCTGCCTGGAGTTCCATCCTTCACGCCAGTGTCCTCGGGGGTTCAAGGGAGAAAATGGGGGAGGAATCCTTACAACCCAGCCCTCCCGAGCACAATGAAGCCGGGGAGGGATGGCCTTGAACAGCCCAGGCGGATGGAGTAGGAGGGTGTACGAGGCCCCCTCCGAAAGCCGTGGGAGCCGAGCAAGTGCAAAAAAAAAAAAAAAATGAAAAGTATTAGAAATTTCACAGTTTTTACAGATTTTGTTCCGCTAGAAAGAAATCCAACAAAACAAATATTATATTTGCCTGTAAAAATTGACTTTGGTGAATAAAATAAGGACTACTAAAAGAGGTACAGATGGCTCCTCACTCTCTAGGCATCCATCTCTAGTCACACTGTGCGTGCTCTCCCTACTTAAGTAGAAGTAGCTGAAGTCATTCAGCCTATGGGCTCATGCCTCACAATGCATCTGCGGTGGGAAGATATTACATTTAAATATCCATAGCTTGCTTAAAAAAAAAAATAGATCTCCTGCAAGCCATGGCTGCCGCCCTAGAACCAAACATTCTAATTATCACAGAAACATGGCTACAGAGTACGATCCCTGACCACTCTGTCTCCATTCCTGAATACCCCCTCTTAAGGCAAGACAAAGCAGGCAGGGGTGGTGGAGGGGCCATGTATATCTGTACCTCCCTCCAATACCCTACTGTTTTCTCCTCCTCTTCTAAGCCAGCTACCCATGATGCTTTAGCAATTCATGTAACCCTCCCTTTTACTCTCCCTATATTTGCAGCTAGTATCTAATGCCACCCAAACGTCCAGCCCTCTGTCACTCCTGACCTCCTAACTTCCATCACTTCCCTCTCTCAACCTGGTGAGCTCTACATCCTTGATGACTTCAATTTAAATTGGCTGTCTCCTACAACCACCAATATAAGAAACGCAATCAGTGCCCTCAACCTCACACAACTAATATCGGAACCCACTCGCCCAAACCACAAGACACAAAATCACTCCCTACTTGATTGGGCCCCAACTTCCCACCCCACAGAGTCATTGCCTCCGTCTTCCTTCCGGACGCACTAAGTGACCACAACCCAGTTTTCCTAGTCAGGAAAGTTCACAGCCCTAAATCCCCACATAAAACCCTACAAACACGAGCTTATAAATCCCTAGAATTAGAACCTCTCCTGCACAGTCTAGCCCTCTACGACTGGTCCCCCACTAGCCAACTCCTCATTGGTTGATAAAGCCCTAGCTTATTTTAAAGACATCTTCCTAGCAAATTGGAATGCCTTTGCACCTCTCAAAAAAAGAAGGGTTAAGGGAAATCACCTCCCCTGGATTACCCCTGAACTATCAGCCTGCCACAGAACTAGCGATTGGGCCTGGAAATGCCATAAAGTTACCCAGCTCCTAGGGACCTCCTTTTTTTACCGCAAACTCCATGATACCTGCACCTGGGCTACAAGACTAGCCAAAGCGGAATACTACAAATCAGCTTTCATAACAAACATCAATTCCCCTTCCAAGTTCTGGAAAGTGGTCCACACCCTCTTTACCTCTCCATCATGTCCACCACCCCCGTACTTAAGATAAACGACACCTTCGTTGATGACCCAGGTGCAGCAGCTGCAGAATCAACTCCTACTACACCACTTGTGCCACTGTACTACTACACTCTCCCCCCTCTCCTCCCTCATGTGGTCCCCACTTGACCCCCCATTCTAATTCGTTACTGTCAGTGGCTCAGCAGGTAGCACACTTGCCTCTGAGGCTGGGAGATCAGAAGACTGTGAGTTCTATCCCCACACCAGGCACTTGGGTTAATATCCCAATACTGACACTACAGTGCAGCATGAGGAGGGTGCTGCACTCCTGGGTGCCGTCTTTCAGATGAGACATTAAACCGAGGTCCCACCTGCCTGTTCTGGTGGTAGTTCAGGTGGATGTTAAGGATCCCATGGCACTTCTCGAAAAGAGTAGGGGAAGTTTTGTTGTGGGAATCACACAATACTGAGGACAGTATAAAAGTACATATAAAGAGGAACTCTGGGGAAAATCATACATCAGTCTAAGTATCTCATATAAAATCCAACAAAAAGTAGCCCAAACAGTCAAAGCCAGGGTAGTCGTATAAACGTAACCCCATCTGCCAACGGTTCTAGACATCTCAAATAAAGGAATAATGCATGACAGGGTGTGTGTCGTGCTGGGATAACGTCACGCCTGGGGTGATTAGGCACGAGGCCGCAGGCCGAATGCGACTAATCACCCCAGAAGTGACGTTATCCCAGCACAACACACACCCTGGAGTGCATTATTCCTATTATACAATGGCTTATTTGTAATATTAAAAAAAAAAGATATGAAAAAGTAAATTTAAAATTGATTTTTGGTCATTTTTTTATATGCGTAGGATTACTTTATTGGAAAAAAGTGCCGATTTTCAATTCCAGCCAGCAGGTGGAGCTGTGTTTCTGCAGTCCTCCTAGTAACTAAGCAACTCTTCTTAGCATAGAACCTCTGAGGCTGGTGTTTGGTTTGTTACTGTGCCCTATCCTTTTTTTTTTTAAATTCAGGTTTCATTTTGTGTCTTATCTCTATAGTAAGTAAATGCTGGTGGTAACTTGGGAATTGTAAGCCCTCTACCCATGTGTTTCGTCCGTCGGCTAGCTCTCTGTACAACATTTCTCCGACAAGGGAGATGAGGTAGGAAGCGAGCAAGGAGATTTGTTTTAATTTTCTGTAGGCGTGGTGTTGTTGAAAAACAAACAAGCAAGAAGAGTGGTTTGAAAGCGGCGAGGAGGCGGTTTGAGAACAGACAACGCGGTGTCTGTTAATCATGCTCGCTAAGCTCACTGGCCAGGCACATTGTTCCAGAGGGAATCGGGAAGTAGGTTGCAGTGGGAATCGGGCTGGCTGGAAGTGCTTCGGAATTACACGGGTTTCAAGGGTGGATTTAAAAATAAGAACGCTTTTCTGGGGTGGGTGGGCTTGGATATGTGTCACCATTGTGTGCTGAGTTTTGGCTGTTTCTGTGTAAGGGAGGAATTTATAGCGCTTGAAGAAACGCCAGGCGGTTTTCTGCAGTGTGGTGACAGAGATGAAAGTAATAGCTGTGCAGTGATTTTTCCCCTTTCTTTACATTTCATGCGGTCACTATGTGTGCTGGGACTAGATCCGTGATGTTATGCCAGGATAACATCACGGGTCCAGACTACATTGACCAGTGAGTGTTCTAGATTCTTTCTTGCCATTGTATAATAATCCATTAATCCCCTTCTGTGACAGACAAGCAAAATCCCTCTATCAGGGTCAAAAAAGCATAGTAGGGGTCATCAGTACCGAACAGAGTCCTCATGAGCAGCAATCCCCTATGGGAATTGTTTAGTTGACTTTTTTGTTTTTTGTTTTCTGATTGCGCCTCTTTCTCTCTCTCAAATTATTCCATTTTTTTTTTTTTCATTAAGTCACCAAACGCATACAGTGCACCCATAATCATGCAACAGCCGGACCAGGAAGACATTGTTTCTGTTTATTATACAACAGTTGTGCTTAACCCAACACAATCCGCACCAGTTCATGAGAGATGTATTTTTGTTGCAGTGTCCAATGACACCTGGATTGCCAGATATGGTGTTTCAAAAAACAGAGAAGTCGCAGCATACTATAGGAATATTTTGTTCAACTTCCAGTGTACAGACCTAAAACCAAGATTTCATAGGTCATATTGCAAAGGTATGATCCTGTATAGTCTGTGCCAGCAAAATCCAAAATGAAGAGAAATGGGGACAAAGAATAAATGCTCTTGTGTCTCCAAAATAGTATCACAAAGAACCCTGGTACAATATCGGTCTTCCATTTTTTTGTGCTTATGGTTGTTTTTAACGCCCAATTTCCCTTACAAGCAAACCAACCAGTATCCCACAAATATTTAGGGATTCTGTATTCCATAAGTTGTTTAATGGTAAGAGAAAAAGTCTGCGTGGTACCCCTACAGAAAGTAAAGTCATCAGTGAAATGTTGCAGTAGAAGTAACTCATAAACCAAGTTGCGTGGAAGGGATAGTAAATCCTGGTGTAAAACATTCCATAGTCTGATTTTCTTCATAGATGTAATGATATAGTCAGGATAACAATCAGGTGGCAACTTAAAAGTCCAGTTATTTTTTGACCATGGAGGTAAAACCAGAATAATGTATGGGAAATACAGCAATGAGTTAATCATTCCCAAGCCTCCTTGTGAGACAGGCCTGCATGTGACATTGCGTTTTAACCGGATTGAGTCTACTACCCAAAGAGTCCTGAAAGACACTACAGAGTTTGGTTTCTAAAGAAACAGGTGTTTTTTGGGGACGGGGGACGGGACACCATGCCAATAAACAGCAAATGAGGGATAAGAAAGGTTTTAGTCAAATAAACCCTCTTCAACTTTGTAGTTTGAATTTTGTTCCACATCTGTACTCTGTTTTCAGATAGTTAATTTGTGATGCCAATTAAGTGTCGTCATATCACTTGGGCCAAAAAGTATCCCTAAAATAATGGCTCTGGCTACAATCTGTATCCCCCCATGGTGTCACCCAAATTCAGGGGAGCATCCCCTATTCGTAATGCAACACTTTTCTGTATATTTATTTTTGCTCCCATTACCTTGGAGTAAAGTTGAAGAATAGAAACAGCTGGGGGTCCATCACTGTCCTGTCCCAGAAACAAGCAGAGGTCACCTGCATAAGCCAAAACTTTCAGGGATGGAGTATTGGGGTAAATCAACATACCCCGGAAAACCTTATCCATTTGTAATTTCTGTACTAGAATGTCTATGTAAAATGTGTAAAGCAGGGGGCTGAAAGGGCACCCTTGCCTAACCCCCGTCTTAATCCTAATTTGCCGCCCAACCATGCCATTTATGAGGGGGAAAAATGTGCCTGTGAATAAAGGAGACGCAGCCACCGGACAAGTGTGTGCAGAATCCCATAAATACTCAAAATCTGAAAGAGAATCTCATGGGAAACAGCATTAAATGCCTTCTCCTGGTCCAAAGCCAATACATAACCTTGTAAACACCCAGTGTCCCCTACTAAATATTTCCCACCAAAAAAAAAAAATAAAATTTTCTCTCAGACTCCTGCCCAAAATGGCACAAGACTGGAGCGGGGATATTACAATTTGGGCAACTTGTTCCAATCTATGGCATAAAATCAGGGACAGCAGCTTGAAGTCCACATTCAGTAGCAAAATCGGCCTCCAGTTAGAGAGAGCCAATCTATCATCCTTTTTATATAATAGAATCAAAAAGGCCTGCGCCAACATGTCCTATATATCCTCATTTAGCAAGATATCATTAAATGTTTCAGCTAACAATGGGGTCAAAATATCTATAAAGGTCATATAAAAGGCAGGGCTCAGGCCATCAGGTCCCGGGGCAGTATTACCTTTCAATTTCTGTATAGCTCTTCTAACCTCCAATTTGCTCACAGGGTGAGTCAGAGCTTCCACAACTTGCGGTAATGGAGGACTACCAAGATGATGTACAAAATCCTGAAGACTTCCCTCAAGTGGGACCGGGGCACCAAAGAAAAAGTTCAAACATGAAGTCTTGCTGTATTCTGACTATATGCAGTTAGCCCCAGCACCTGAACTGCTCCGGAGAGGAAAGGGTTAACTCTATGCCAGGGCATAGAACGTTGAGCTCGAGCTCGGTTTTCAAACCTCTGTCCCAGGTACTCCTCAGTGTAACTGTCAGATTCTTTACTCCGCCTAACTGAAGTCGATCCGGAGATCATCTCCTTCGCTTCGGTTCAAGTAAAAATCGTTTGATCAACCATTTATTTTTCAGTATTCAGACCTCTGTCAACAGTACAGTAAGTGTATTTAGTAGGTAGAAATTGTTTATTGTACGGTTTCTTTCCGGTCGGTTCGGTTGGGAACCGAAACAAATTCTGTATTGTTTTTTTCTTTGTAATTGTTTCTACCTTTAGTATTGTGGTCCCAGGTACCTATTGCATCCTTAAAAAGCTGACATTTTCATTGTTTTTATTTTAACCGACCTGTGACAGTTGGAACCGATAGGTTTGTAGTTGACTGGCTTAAACACTGGTAAGGGTAACTTATTTATAGGCATGTCTGAGAAATCCAAAAAGAAAACCGGTCCCACTGGGTTTCGGAACTGCACAGAGTATGGGGAGGTCTTTGCTAAGGCTGATCCCCATCTCGTCTGTGTTTATTGTCTGGGGTTTGACCACCTCAAGGAAGACTGCCAAATTTGCAAAAACATTCCTAAAGCCACTTTAGATAAACGTTTAAGTAGGCTGAAGGAGAGGGAGGCAGAGAAATCCGCTGACCCGGATGGCCAGCCCGGTTCAGTTCTGACCAAACCTGAGGGGGTGCTCACTGACCTGGGCGATACCTCCTCGGGCAAAAGGATAGACGATTCTGTGGAATTGGTTCTGTATAAGAGAAAGCGTAAGTCAAACAGTTCGGATCCCGGTTCCCATATTCCGACCGCTGATGAAATAGCTAAAGTGATTGTACAATCGCTTTGCCCGGTTCCGAACATACAAAATTTGCCAGCAGACAAAGGCCTAGAGGTCTATCAAGTCTGCTCGAATGTGCAGCTAGCACCCCTTATTCTGCAGCTGCCCCTCCCTTCCACCCTTCCCCTTCATTGACCTTCCCCCTTGTCCTGTCCCATCCCCTTTTGAAGCAGTCCACTGTTCTACTGGATACCACTTCTGCAGGTAATGCATTCCACCCAGCCACCACCCTCTCTGTAAAAAAGTGTCTCCTCATCTCCCTCCTGAACCGTCCTCCCTCCAGTCTCATATCATGGCCCCTGGTGTCCCTCCCCTCCCTTACTTTGAACAGCCCCTCTGTACGGTCTCGTTTATTCCTTTCATGTACTTAAAGGTTTCAATCATGTCCCCCGGTCCCTCATCTCCTCCAGTAAGTACATGTTCAACTCCCTCAGCCTTCTCTCGTATAAGTCCCCCAGCCCCTTGATCATCTTTGTCGCCCTGTGCTGCACCCCCTCCAGTAACTTAATGTCCCTCTTCAGATACAGGCGCCAGTACTGGACGCAGTACTCCAGATGCAGTCTAACTAATGACCTATACAGTGGCAGAATCACCTCCTCCCTCCTCGAGGATATACCCCTTGCAATACAACCCAGCATTTTGTTGGCCTTTGCAGCTGCCTTTCTACATTGTGCCGAGTTGTTCATTGACCCTATAATAAGCACCCCCAGATCCTTCTCCTCCTCTATCTGGGCTAGCTGCACTCCCCCCAGCTAGTAACTCCTCCTTGGGTTCTTCATCCCAAAATGCAGCACCTTGCACGTTTTGGCATTAAACCGCAGTTGGCAGGTGTCTGACCAAGTTTCAAGCTTTGCCAGATCATCCTGCAACCCCTGCCATCCCCCTAGGTCATCCACCACCGCTCCTACCTTGGTATCATCAGCAAACAGACTGATCTTGCTCTTGATGTCCAATGATATGTCTGCAATGAATATCCCAAACAACACTGGTCCCAACACCGAGCCCTGTGGAACACCGCTTGTCACTACCCACCACCACCCTCTGTTGCCTTCCCTGAAGCCAGTTCCCTACCCATCTCACCAGCTTTGCACCTGCCCCTGTGCCTACTAACTTACTTCCCAGTCTTCCATGTGGCACCGAGTCGAATGCCTTACTGAAGTCCAGATACTGGACATCCACTGCATGGCCCCTGTCCAGTTGCCTAGTTACCCAGTCATAGAACTCCACCAGGTTGGTTTGGCAGGATCTGCCCCATATGAAGCCATGCTGTCTGCTGTCCTGTAGTCCTTTGGGCTCTAGGAGGGCCACCAGCCTCTCCTTCAGGATAGTCTCTATTAGCTTACCCACGATGGATGTGTGGCTCACTGGTCTGTAGTTTCCCGGTTCATCCTTGGGGCCACTCTTGTGGAGGGGCACCACATGAGCCATCCTCCAGTCCTGAGGTACACACCCCGAATGTAGTGAGGCATTAAATAGGTCTGCCAAAGGTCCTGCAAGGACCTCTGCCAGCTCCTTCAGTACCCTGGGGTGGATGCCATCTGGGCCTGGTGCCTTATCCACCCTCAGTGCCTTCAAACCCTCCCAAACTCTGCCCTCCATGATTTCCCCATTTGTCACCCCCTCCCCCGTTTCTGCCATTTCTTCCCCCTTGGGTGTCACCCCCCTCTTCTCTTTAGTAAATACTGAGCAGAAGTACTCATTTAGTGCTTCTGCCTTATCGCACCCTGCTTCCACCCAACCCCCTCCTTCCTAATCCTTACTATGTGGTCCTTACAGCTCCTTTCTCCTGATGTACCTAAAGAAGTCCTTCTCCCTTCTTAATGCCATGTGCCAGCCTGAGTTACGTAGATGTCAGGCCCCTTACTACCCTTGTCACCTCCTTCGATTCCGCCAAGTACCTCCCTGTCCTCCCCTCTCCGTTTTCTTGTACTTCCTAAAGGCAGCTTTTTTCCTCCTTACCTTCTCCATGACCTCCTTGCTCAACCAGCTCGGTTTCTTAGCCCTAGCCTTCTTGCTCTGGGCCTTGCAGCAGGTTTTGGTTGCCTCCACTATCCCCAGCTTTATGAGCTCCCACCTCTGGTTAGTGTCCATACTAGATTGAATTCTGGCCAGGTACCCTTTTACCACTTCCACCATCTTCCCAAAGTCGGCCCTCCTAAAGTCCAGCACTCTTGTGCTAGATTCCACTCCTTCCTTGCCCATATCCAATGTGAGCCATACTGAGTGGTGGTCACTCCCTGACAGAGGTTCCTTCACTGTAAGTTCTCTCACAAAGTCCCCATTTGCCAGCACAAGGTCAAAGGTATTCCCTAACCTGGTTGGTTCACTGACCATTTGCAGCAGGAAGATGTCCTGCAAGGCATCCAGCAGTACCTGCTCCCTTCTGTTCCTGATTGCTGGGGTACTCCAGTCCACTCCTGGCATGTTGAAGTCCCCCACAATCGCCACACTACCCTTCTCGCAGGTCCTCCTGATCTGTCCCGCTAGTTCCCTGTCTAACTCCTCCGTCTGAGATGGCGGCCTGTACACCACTCCCATTCTAAGAATCCTACCCAATCCGACCCCAAAATTATCGGTTCGATCGGAAGCTTCTGGTTCTGAATATGACCCTGAAGCTATTTATGAGGGCAATTGGAAAGGAGAAGAAAATTACGAAGAAGATGATTATGAAGGCCTAGATGAGCCAGTAGAGCCTGACATCTCCCGAGACAGACCTTCTAATGAGTCTCCTCCCAGACTTTGAGTCCTCCTCCCATTTCTTGTTCTACAATAAAGTGGCTGATACTCTTCAGCTTCCTGTGGAAGAGGCTGAACAGGATCAGGAGGAACCTGGCTATGTTGAGATGATGGATGTCCCAGAGTCCAAAAGGGTGTCTATCCCTCTGCATAAATCCCTGGGGAAACAGACAAAAATGTTTCAGTTTCCAACATCCATACCTCCTGTGGATAAAAAAGATGGACAGAAGGTATACCTTGTCAGGTCTGGGACAGAATTCCTTACAAATATGTTGGGGTAGTGCAAGCTGCAGCCTGTGACAAGGCTAACATCCCCCTAGCATCTCACCCCCAGATAAAGATTCCAGGAAAGTGGATGCCATGGCAAAGAAACAGTACTTGGCATCCTCTTTGGGGCTCAGGCAAGCTAATTACATGGCATATACAGCCAGATACCAGAAATCTATGTGGTTAAGAACGCCCCTCCCCAGCTGGCCAAGGAGCTGCAGCAGGTGGCTGTGGATGGTACTGAGGCATCAAAGGTCCAGTTTCATGCTGCTGTTGACTCGAATGATGTACATTCTAGAGTTATGGCTACATCTGTCTTCCTGAGGAGATTTGCTTGGCTCAGGTGTACCAGTCTATCACAGGATACGCAGACCAAGGCCATGGATTTTCCTGTCACGGGTAATTCTCTCTTTGGGGAGCAAACAGAGACTTACATGAAAAAGATGGATGAATACAGGACCACTGTGATCGCAAATTCTCTCACGGTAAGTATTACCTGAGCAACCACTCCCGTCGTCACGGGGCAAAAACCACACCACTGGGTTTTGTCTTAACGTCGCTTTATTTGATCAAACACACATGCATGTGGGACTTCTACAACGGAGAAGTTCTCCGATTACAATTTACAGCAGCTTTTTATAAGCTAGATTTTGCACTTCTTATCTTGAAAAATACCAACATTTCAGTATAAGCCAATCATAAGACAGCATAACAAGTTTTCAGCAATGTAACAGAAAAAAGAAAAACAAGTTGATTTGTATGAGGTACTTTTCCACTGCAATTTATTTCTTTCCCATTACTGCTTGATACATATGCCTGGATCAAGCTGACCTGAGAGAGACAATTAGTTTCACACACCATAGCAACGTACAGCTTGCCTTTAATGCCACTACGTGCTGTTATCTTTTTATATTTTGCCCAGGCATGCTCCTATCTCTATATTTTGTCCAAGCCTGCTATTCAGGCTGGTACAACCAGTTCTGCTCAGTTTTATCTAGCTTTCTGTTTTCCCCAAATGTACCTCAAGTAACCTCAGTACAAATTCTATAACCCTTAAAAGAAACATGAACTCAGAAATGTCTACTACATTCATTATGACTTTGTTACAGCATGGCTTTCAAAACAAGCATAGCTTCAAGGCATTTAATAGCAAATATAGCTTTAGGATATATAAAAATTCCCTCACACTCTCCCCCCTTTTGATACTATGTATCAACTAACTGATCCCTTTTTACTTTTTCTCGCTTTATATTTTGGTCACAATCTGGCTCGTTTTGTAATGGAAAACACCCCCTCCAGTTTAATGGGATCCTTTTGTTCGGGTTGTAGCAAGGGGGCAGGTGGGTGGCGTCCCGTGACACCATTGTGTTGCACAGGCATTGTAGGAGAAGTTTGATTAGGACAGTCAGTAGCCAGAGTGCCAATATGACCACTTACAAGTACTGTCACCCAATGGAGAAGAGTAGCACCCCAGTCACCAACTACGCTTGTAAGCCATGACTATGGGTCCCATATTTATGTGTAGCAAGCTTAGAAAAAAATGCAAGGCTGGAATTTCTGCATCTCTCGGCCATGGCCTCATTTTATGCTTTCAGCTATTTTTTTTTTTTTCCCCATTGTATAGAATTTTACAATTAACCCTTTTAAAGTCTTACACGCACACATATTAAGTGACAGTGGTATTTTCCACTTGCAGCCTTTTGCTACTAGATATACTAATTTACATGTTGGCATCATTTAGTCATTTACTAACCATTTTTACCTTTTACTAGCCCTTTAGCAATTTACATAGCCATTTTACACCTTTTTATTTCCTCAGTTTTATGGTTAGCCAACTACACATTGTTGATAAAAGTTTGGTCACTGATTACTAAAACCTTGGCCACTGACCACTGTTAATAATTTCCACCCTGAAGATAGGAAGCCCCTGAGGGACTCGAACATTCACAAAAATTGAACATAAATGTAAAGATATTAGTTAATAACTGAAGGTTTAAAAAAACAAAACTAAACATTTCTACTTTTAGACTGTTAGACTAGGTGAATAGGTATATGATTCAAAACTGGTTGCCAGCATACAGATAGTCAAGGCATTTATAAAAAGCATCCTGTTTTGGAGTTGGCACAGGGGTGGTTACAGACGGAACACAAATCGTGAGTTTGTAAAACATAATACAGAATTGAGGGATGTCAACACCACAATTGAAATATGTGAAAAATGCTAACATGTGACACCACATATAACACAATATAACATAACAATTTTGTTGATGAAAAAGAGTTCATGGAATTCACTTTGAGAGTGAATAAGGTAGATGCTACCTTGTGTTGAGGTGTGGCACACCCTGGGAGCTTGATTGAAGAATCTGTTGATAATGTCTCTTGACAGATAAGTCCTTATAAAACATAACAGTCCATGAAATGAACAGTTCATAAGTTCATATAAGTATCCACAGGTTGATGTAGTTACAGTACAGATGAAAATGTCATTTGCAGAATGGTGGTAACCCCACAAGGCATATGGGGCAATGCAGACGGTAATTTAAAACAAAACACCAGCATAGTAGAAAAGTCAGTGTTCATTTTGCTGGCTGGCTGATTAGTAGACACACTGGCCAGGGTGCATTGAGTCCTTTTAATGGAGTAGTCACACACACACACTCGCATGGCATTTGTTTTGTCGTAGTTGATTACACCCCAGCATAAAGATTAACAGTCCATAAAAAGGTAACAATTGACAATAAACCATTAAGAACACAGTCCATAACAGAGCAATAGGGTTGTAGAAAGTACCAGCCATGTTTGGAACAAGCGGCAGTGAAGAAAATGGATGTATTGCTTGAAGGTCAATTGAAGCAGAATCTTCTCGCTGGAGTTAGGGAGTGCCCTTCCCAGACTTAACTTCAATGCAGAAACAATAAGCTTGATTGCAGAGTCTGAACTGACTGGACCTTCTTCAGTTGATTTAAAGTTCTACAAATAGGTGTAATTTCGCTGAAAACATTACACTTGCAGAGGTTACTGCGGTTGAACGTGGAGCTCTTATGTGTGCCACACGTGAAACCTGCAAACTTGCAAAGTGTGTTAGACACTGAGTTAAAACAATAAATAACAATCTTTTAAACCATTTACTTCTTGTTTTGTAAAGAGTGGTGTGACAGAGCCTAAATTCTGGCAATTAGAAAATAAAAAAAAAATGGGACATTAACGCACACCTGGGGTGCAGGCCGAGGTTCAATTATACCATTTGACCATCTGTAAATCATGACAATGTTATGGTTACCTCCTGCTTTTAAATCACAGAAGCAGTTATGACAGTGATGAACATTATTTCCCTGTCTTGTTGCAAGCAGGCCTGACTGAGACCTGAGTTATAAAATCTTGTAATGTTACAATACATAGATACATAGACAGTGTCGACAGATAAGAGCCTATGCCCACCCAGTCTGCCCATTTGAGCTTGTAAGTTCAGTTTGTTTTCCTAGAAGTCTGTTTCCCTTACCCTGGCACCTAGAATTCCTTTATATCTATCCCATGCATTCCTAAATCATGATTGTTTCAGCCCCACCACTTCCTCCGGCAGGGTGTTCCACTTGTCCACCACCCGTCTGTGAAGAAATTCTTTCTCATGTTTCTCTGAATCGTCCCTCCTCCAACTTCATCCCATGCCCTCTAGTCCTGGAACATTTTTTTCGCTTAAAAATAGTGTTTTCCTGCACTCTGTTTCTCCCTGTAAGATACTTGTATGTCTCTTATCATATCCTCTTTCTCCCTCCTCTCCTCCAGGGAGTACATGTTCAGTTCCTTCAACTTGTCTTAATAGGACTTGTGATGCAATCCATTTCTGCACCATTCTCACCCCTTGTACTCCCTTCAGACCCATTACCCCCCTCTTCCTCAGTAAAGACTGAGCAGAAATACCTGTTCAATATGTCAGCTTTACTGTTGTCATCCTCCACGCGACTCCCATCCTCCCTTCAGTCTCACTATCCCTCCCTTTGTCTTTCTTTTTTTTCACTTATGTACCTGTAAAGGTTTTGTCCCTTTAACCACTGATTTTGCAATGTGTTCTGTCTGAGCTTTGGCTTCTCTACTGACTTCCCTGCCTCCCTTTGTTTCTCCTGGTACTTCTCCCTATCCCCTTCTGCCTGTGTCTTTTTGTATTGCCTGAATGCTATCTTTTTGGCTTTCACTTTCTTTGCTACCTCTTTGGAAAACCATAATGGTCTCCTCTTCCTTTTCCTCTTGCTAACCTGCTTAATGCAGTTACACGCTTTAAACATATTGTTCATAACAATATGCCTTTTACACAATGCAATTAGTGGGACAAATACATATGTTGTTGGCCTATACCAATTTAATAACAGTGCCTATTGCACCTGTGACAAGTGAAAGGTCTACCTTCTTTACCTGTATAGTGAAATACTCCAAAGTACTGAGTGGGTAAGGCTTGAAGCATAGGTTTGGAGTACAATCTAAATTCTGCATATTATAATTGTTAAAATTTAAAATGACAAAACCTGCATAGAGTACACTCATTCTTTAAGGGGTACCTGTGAGCAATAAGAAAGGACATTAATTTTACTTTGGTTTTAACTTTGGAACATATTGTAGGGTGGGTCAGCAATGCTGGTCCCAGTATTTAGGTTTGGTTATGAGCATTAAAAACGTTATACATGTGGAGCACTTTTCTGAATACACACATGATACAGTGTAGCAAGATGTATATCAAAACATTATAACATAAACATGAAACATAAGCATGTTTGTAATAGAACAATTTCAGTATTGAGCATAATGCATAATGCATAAAATACATTTTAAACAACACATATAGACTGTAAACTTAGCTTAGAGTCCAGAAATGTTAGAGTACTGTGAATTTACTGGTTGAAAAAAATGCATTCATTAATTGCTGTAAGGCAATGACAAAGTTGTTTTGCATTTGTTTTAACAGGATAAGAAAGCTGAAAAGATAATCAAAAGAATGAATATGTGTGGACATACATACACAACTTCACCCTCCAGCGTAACTGATTACTTGCTGAGGGCAGAAACCCTTGTACCAATAATAGGTGTGAGATTTAACTGTTTGCACTAGAAAAAACAGAAGGGCTTGAGCTGGGTTATGCTGTTAAAATACCTTGGGTCTTTTTTAAAACCTGTAAATAAGAAACAATTATTGGCAAATATACATTTTCTTTATTTACCCCTTTGGGGGAACAGTGATGTACCTTGCAACCTTTGTGGGTACTACACTGGAAGGGATAGAGGAAGGGTAGCTTACCCCCTCCCCCCAAGCTCCTACTGGTGGAAGAGACAGCTCGAATCCTGTAGCAATAAAAAGGTTAGCTGTGGATGGTGACATGATCCCCACCTACTATACTTTAAATTATAACAAGATAATATTGCAATTAGTTTAGTAAGTTTCATACCTTACTATAAAGATGGGGAACTTCTTTTCTCTAGAAGAAGAGAAGAAACACAGACAAACAACAAAAACAAACACACCAGTTTAAAAATAAAACAAGATTATTTCCATAGGATAAAAGAAGCCAAGCGTCCCTGGGTTCCCTTATCCTAAGCATGAAAAATGTCAGCTGAGTTTATAAAAATCCAGATTGATGGTATACTGTACGTACGTATCTCTTAGAATGCATTTCAAAGACAAAAAATATATTACCATGGTCACACATAAAACAAAAAGCCATTGTTTTAACTGTAGATATAAACTCTCAAAAACAGCTGTAATAGTCCTTTTTCAAAGCGTTACTATATATATATATATATATATATGGGAGATGATGAATAATTCTCCTCCTTTCAGCTGGAGTATTGCCTGTGTTGGCTGTAAGTCAGAAACAGTGAGGCGAGAAGAAAGTTTGTTCTCTTCACTTAGAATACTAGTTTTGCAATAAAAGTCAAATTACATGGTTCACTCTTGATGTGCTTTCATGAAAACATACATTTTGTGTGAAAAGTTGTGCTTTAGTATGGAATACACATCAAGTTTGAACTGGTAGTAACTAAAATGTTGAAACACAAGAAGGTCAAATAACATGCAAAAGGTCACAGTGTGCATGCAAGGGTCGTTCAAACCCAGTTATTTTTTTTTTTTTAGTGTCCTTGAACACTACTGATATTAAATATCTTTAAAGCATAGAATAAAACTGCTGGCCAAGACAGTACACACACATACACAAAAAAAAATACCAACACAAAATAAGACTGACATTGTTTCACCAATTTGCTGAGGTAATGCCCATAGTTTCATTAGAAAACTATCGTGTTTTAGATATATATGCTGCCTCCCTGTCTTATAACACTGACAATTTTTAAATCAACACATTTATACATATAGCCATGCCAAATCTTTCCAGAACAAAACACTTTTTAAACAGATTTTAACTCCGTTAAATGCAGCACAACATATCATCTGTAGTGAACACATCTTGTATAACATGGTTACACCTTTTGGCACATAGCCAAAATATGGCACCCTACCATTTTGCAAAAGATTTCTAGTTATAACTAGAAGTATGATAAAGCCATTTATAGCTGTTAACACATTACATTTCCACCTAGCAGTGGCTTGGCACATTGCTTGCAAACTACAAATCTTTCTGCACATTGCGATCTATATTGACATCATAACTCTTCACCATCAACACTACCTGCTCCAATCCAACAACTACAAAACAAAAGTTCTTCACTGAACCTATCTAGGCAGCACAAATGTTCCATTAAAAATAAAGCCAATTAAAACAGTCAGCTATGAGGCAAAGAAACTCTTTCTTTTTTTTACTGTAACATGTTGTGCACTGAAGGCAGTCAATCCTATCACCTTAACCTGACAACAGAACATAATTACAGAACACAGATATAAGCTAGAAAATATGCACGAGAAAGGCAGAGCATTACCTTGTTTAGTATATGTATTACAGAAATAAAACAGACAGACATAAAACAACTTTGAATAAAAATTCAGACTTACCGGTGCCAAGGTATTTTTCTTCTTTTCCGATACACTAGTCTGAGTAAAGAAACTGACTACAGGACCTTCATGATAATTTCCAAACACTGCAGCTATTAACCCTTTCAAAGGTTTTCTTTTGGCCATTTAGAAACCTGCCAAACCAAGTCTTTTCCAGAGCTCTGGTTTGCAGTTTAAAAACAAAACAAAACAAATCTCTAACAGTACTAGGTTGAGATCCATCAGTAGAGGTCCCCAGTACTTGGGTTTGGGATCAAATGTTTAGCCTCTATAGGAGGCAGGGAACTTGAATTGATACAGAAAAACTTGAAACTACACAGATAGGCAAACATGGGGAGGATTTTCAAATCATCCGTCTGTAGTCACCTACTGTAGACTACATCCACAGTAGTTTATTTTCCTTTCTCTAGATGTTGCTTATCTAACTTTACTTAATTAGCCGCTGTTTTTCTCCTAAAAGCAGCCTGAACTGTAAAAGCCATCATTGGCTCTAACAGTATATACTTAGCAACAAGCACAAATTACAAGTACAAAGGGCAGTGCAGTTGCCCTTGTAATTTGATGATCAAACTTGTCAAACATACATTTTGCGGTCCAGATAATACTAACTCTGGACCCAGCTATTTTCCTTGTTTCCCATATTATTTAGGCCTGTCCTTTATAGTGCACACTCGCTCCAAGGTATTCTTGTACTTGATGATGATGAGTGTTTCGCCCGGCCTAAGCGTCACATCCTGATGGGGTTCCACAAAAATGTCCTTCTTTTTTGTCCAAAACAACCCGATCATGAGGTGACCACGGACGAAGAACTCATCCTGCCGACTACGCCAAAACTGTGATCACCAAATTCTCTCACTGTAAATACCATGAGCAACCACTCCCGTCACACGGGCAAAAACCACACCACTGGGTTTGTCTTAACATCGCTTTATTTGATCAAACACACATGCATGTGGGACTTCTACAAGGAGAAGTTCTCCGATTACAATTTACAGCAGCTTTTTATAAGCTAGATTTTGCCTTCTTATCTTGAAAATACCAACATTTCAGTATAAGCCAATCATAAGACAGCATAACAAGTTTTCAGCAATGTAACAGAAAAAAGAAAAACAAGTTGATTTGTATGAGGTACTTTTCCTGCAATTTATTTCTTCCATTACTGCTTGATACATATGCCTGGGTCAAGCTGACCTGAGAGAGACAATTAGTTTCACTCACACCATAGCAACGTACAGCTTGCCTTTAATGCCACTCACGTGCTGTGTATCTTTTATATTTTGCCCAGGCATGCTCCTATCTCTATATTTTGTCCAAGCCTGCTATTCAGGCTGGTACAACCAGTTCTGCTCAGTTTTATCTAGCTTTCTGTTTTCCCAAATGTACCTCAAGTAACCTCAGTACAAATTCTATAACCCTTAAAAAGAAAACATGAACTCAGAAATGTCTACTACATTCATTATGACTTTGTTACAGCATGGCTTTCAAAGCAAGCATAGCTTCAAGGCATTTAATAGCAAATATAGCTTTAGGATATATAAAAATTCCCTCACACCACCTACAGGAGTGCTGCAGCCAAGGAAAAGCAGGTCACTCTTCAGAGGCAGCAATCTAGGGCTGGCAGGGGCAGGCCTTTTCACCAAACCCAGGCCTCCTCTTCTTTCCAGCAAAGAGGATTGCTTAGGGGAAGAGGCAGAAGGGGGATGACTAGGACTCCATCCTCCACTCAGCCTAAGCCCCTTGCCAAACAGACACCCTGAAGTGTCAGTCAGGGTCGCCTCCTCAGTTCCAGAAGGGGGCAGGCTGGCTCACTATTTCCAGGCCTGGAAGTCTATTACCTCATACAAATGGGTCCTGGAAGTAGTGAGTCAGAGACTTGCTCTCGGTTTCAAAAGGTTCCCAAAAATGAGAGCAGTCTTTCAGTCCTCCTTCTCCCTTGGAGACAAAGGCCTTAGAGACAGAAGTCTCCTCTCTATTACTTCTGCAAGCAGTAGAGAAGGTACCTCCTTATCACAGGGGAAAAGGACTGTATTCCAGATACTTCCTTACCCCAAAAAAGACAGGGGAGTGGCGACCCATCCTAGATCTAAGATACCTAAACAAACATATACTAAAGCCAAAGTTCAAAATGCTGACTCTGGGAATAATTCTTCCCTCTCTGAGACCAGGAGACTGGCTAGCTTCCCTGGATCTCAAGGATGCCTATTTCCACATACCTATCAGACATTCCCACAGAAAGTACCTCAGGTTCGAGTTGCCCTCAGGTCACTACCAGTTCAGAGCAATGCCATTCAGCCTAAGATCTGTTTCAAATGTGTTCAAGTGTCTGGCAGTGATAGTGGCCTTTCTCAGGAGACAAGGCATCTTACTGTTCCCTTACCTGGACGACTGGCTCATAGTGGGTCAGTCCTCAGACCAAGTCAAGTCAGCTCTAGAGGTCACTCAAAAGCTTCTGAATTCCTTAGGATTCATCCTAAATCGAGAAAAGTCTGTTCTGGAACCAGCCCAGCTTCTCACATTTATAGGGGTGGAACTGGACACTGTACAGGCAAAGGCCTGTCTTCCTCTTTCAAGAGTACAGTCCCATATCACCCTGGCTTCCTCTTTTCATCCACTAGGGTCTCTGCCTGCCAGGCACTTCTTACAGTTTCTAGGCCACATGGCAGCTTCCACTGCAGTAGTGCAAGGGGCAACGTTTCAAATGAGAGATATTCCATTTCATCTAAAATCCTTTTGGTCTCAGAAAAAAAGATCCCCTTTCCAAGTTAGTTCCAGTGTCTCAAACTCTAGTTCAAGCTCTCCAGTGCTGTCTGGAGGAGGAGGACAGTCTAAGGCAAGGTGTACCCCTTCCTCAGTCAGGCCCCAACAGTGATTCTCACCACAGATTCTTCCCTACTGGGATGGGGAGCCCACCTGCACCAGCTTACTGCTCAGGGAACATGGTCTCATCAGGAGTCTCTCCTGCACATAAATCTTCTTGAAATCAGGGCTGTCTTTCTAGCACTTCAGACATTCTCGAACACCATTCAGGGAAAGTGGTGCAGATCAGGACAGACAACACCACAACCATGTGGTACAGCAACGAGCAGGGGGCACTCGGTCCTTGGCCTTGTGCACCGAAGCCATGAAAATATGGTTCAAACAACATGAAGTCTTGCTATATTCCTACATATGCAGTTAGCCCCAGCACTTGAACTGCTCCGGAGAGAAAAGAGTTAACTCTATGCCAGAGCATAAAACGGGCTCGAGCTCAGTTCAAACCTCTGTCTGCAGCACTTCAAAGTGCAACCGTCAGATTCTTTACTCTGCCTAACTGAACAGTCACTCCGGAGATTGCTCCTTCGCTTGTCGGTTCGGTCCTAGTAAAATATCGGTTTTATACCTTTTTTTTGTCTTATTTTTCGGTTCAGATCCCTGTCTCCGGTACAGTAAGTGTTGTAGGTAGTGGACTTTAGTTTTATTATTATTTCTGTGTGGAAATTGTAACATCTGTCAATCAGTACGGTTAGGAACCAATTGTGTTGGTTTATTTTATTTTCTTAATTAATTAGTGTGAGGTAACCGGTCCCTATCGGTTTCAAAAAAACATTTTAGACTTTTTTCCACAGCCTGTAACACGGTTGGTAACCGATAAGGGGGTCTTGCCTGGCATTTAAGCCAATAAAGGGTAAGTGGTTAGGATGGCTATCCCTGAGAAAGCCAAGAGAAAAAACGGGCCCACTGGGTTTCAACACTGTAGTGAGTGCGGGGATGCCTTTGCTAAGACAGACCCTCACACCACCTGTGTTTATTGTCTGGGGTTTGACCACCTCGATTCAGACTGCCAGATTGGTGAGAATATTCCGAAGGCCACCCTAGAGAAGAAATTGGGCAGGCTTAGGGAAAAGGAGGCCGAGAAGTCCATTGATCCGGATGGCCAGCCTGGTTCAGTTCCGACCGAACCTGAGGGAGTGCCCACTGAGCTGGGCGATACTCCCTCAGGCAAAAGGAGAGCCAATCCTGAGGGGTCTGTTCCATCAAAGAAAGACAGAAAATCGGCCAGTTCGTCCAACCACCGAAGAGATAGCCAGAGTGATAAGTATTGTGGAATCGCTCCATCCAGTTCCGTCCGATCTGGCGTCTCTTGGTAGGCGCTCGGTTCAGTCGGTTCCTCCGGTTCCAGAATATTGTCCGGATGAGTATTATGAACTGGACTTGGAGGGGGAGGAAGGGTATGACGATGGTGTGGAAGGTTTGGATGAGACCATTGAACCGGACATCTCCCCAGACAGGCCTTCTAATGTTTCCCCTCCCAGGCTTTCTGAGTCCCCATCCCACTATTTGTTTTACAAAAAAGTAGCAGAGACCCTCCAGCTCCTTCTGATTGAAGCTGTTGAGGAACAAGAGGAGCCTGACTTTGTAGAAATGATGGACATCCCAGAGTCCAAAAGGCTGTCTATTCCCCTCCATATAGCTCTTGGGAAACGGACACAATTCTTCAAAACATCAAATTCTTTACCTCCTGTAGACAAGAGAATGGACCGAAGGTATATGCTGTCAGGCTCAGGTACGGAGTTCTTGTTCCAACAATGCAGCCATATTGGGGTTGTGCAGGCTGCAGCCTGTGACAAGGCTAATATACCTTTGGCTTCACACCCCCGGGTAAAGACTCTAGGAAGGTGGATGCTATGGCCAAAAACAGTACTTGGCATCCTCCTTGGGACTCAGGCAGGCAAACTATATGGCCTACACAGCCAGAAACCAGAAGTCCAGATGGGATACTGTTCTGGAACTGGCTAAACAGGCTCCCCCCCAGCTAGCCAAGGAGCTGGAGGTGGTGGCTGCTGATGGGACTGAGGCATCTAAGATCCAGTTTCATGCTGCTGTGGACTCAAATGATGCGTCATCACGAGTCATGGCTACATCTGTCTCTCTTCGGAGATTTCCTTGGCTCAGATGTACTAGCCTATCACAGGACACTCAGGCCAAGGCCATGGATTTCCCTGTGGTGGGTAATTCTCTGTTTGGGGAGCAGACAGAGAATTACATGAAAAAGATGGATGAATACAGGACCACATACAGGAGTGCACAGGCCAAGGAAGGCAGGCAACTCCTCAGAAGCAGCAGTCTAGGGGCAGGGGCAGACCTTTTCACATGCCTTTCTACCAGGCACAGGCCTCCTCTCCTTTTCCTCAGAGGGGGTTCTTCAGAGGGAGAGGCAGAAGGGGAATGAGCAGGGCTGCATCCTCTTCCCAGTCTAACGTTCCCGCCAAGCAGACACCCTGATGTGTTAGCCTGGGTCAACTCCCTTATTCCAGTAGGAGGCAGGCTGGCTTACTACCTCCAGGCCTGGAAGTCTGTTACCTCTCACAAGTGGGTCCTGGAGGTAGTAAGCAAGGGACTGGCCCTCAGCTTCAAAAAATTTCCAAAACTGAGGGTCAGATCTTTTCCACCTGCAAACATCTCCGAAACCATTGCCCTAGAGGCAGAGGTTTCCTCTCTGCTGGCTCTCAGAGCCATAGAGAGAGTTCCTACTCCACACAGAGGCAAGGGTTTGTACTCCAGCTACTTCCTTACCCCAAAAAAGACAGGGGAGTGGCGGCCCATCCTAGACCTAAGATACCTAAACAAGCACCTCGTCAAGCCAAGATTCAAAATGGTGACTCGGAGTAATTCTTCCCTCTCAGAGGCCAGGAGATTGGTTAGCCTCCCTGGACCTCAAGGATGCCTATTTTCACATTCCCATCAGGTGCTCCCACAGAAAGTACCTCAGGCTCGAATTGCCTTCAGGCCATTATCAGTTCAGAGCAATGCCCTTCGGGCTAACATCAGCTCCAAGGGTGTTCACAAAATGCCTAGCAGTAGTAGTGGCCTTTCTCAGGAGACAAAACATCTCCATTTTTCCATACCTGGACGACTGGCTCATTGTGGGACAGTTCCCAGACCAAGTCAAGTCAGACCTGCAAGTTACACAATTGCTCACTTCCCTGGGATTTCTCCTCAATCTACCAAAATCAGTTCTCGAACCAGTACAACTCCTGACCTTCATAGGAATAGAGTTGGATACTGTCCAAGCAAAGGGTTTTCTTCCTCTGGCAAGGGTAAAGGCTGTTACAGACCTGGCTTCTTCCTTCCGCCTTCTGGTGTCTCGACCAGCAAGACATTTTCTTCCGCTCCTGGGCCACATGGCAACTTCCACTGTGGTGGTACAGGGAGCCAGATTCAAGATGAGGGACATTCAGTTTCATGAGGTCTTTTTGGTCACAGAAAAAAGACCCTCTAATCAAACTGATTTCAGTGACTTAGACTCTGATTCAAGCTCTCCAATGGTGGTTGGACCAGGACAATCTCAGGCAAGGAGTCCCATTCATTAGCCAGACTCATTCAGTGGTGCTAACCACAGATGCTTCTCTCCTGGGCTGGGGGGCTCACTTAGGTACCCTCACGGCACAGGGAGTGTAGCCTCTCAGGAGTCTTCTTCATATCAATCTTCTGGAGCTCAGGGCAGTATTCCTGGCTCTCCAAGCTTTCTCAGACTCAGTAAGGAACAAGGTGGTTCAGGTCAGGACAGACAATACCACCACCATATGGTACATCAACAAGCAGGGAGGCACTCGGTCTACGGCCTTGTGCATGGAAGCCATGAAATTTGGTCTCTGATTTATGCCCTGCAGGCATCTCTGGTAGCAGTCCATCTACCAGGGAAGGACAATGTGCTAGTAGATGCCCTGAGCAGGATCTCTCAGGGCCATCACGAATGGGCCCTGGACCCCTTCATTTTGAAAGTAGTCTTCTCAAGGTGGGGCACTTCAGAGATGGATCTCTTTGCATCCCTGGACAATCAACTTCCTCTCTTCTGTTGCAGACCTCCACTCATGGGCACAGTTCCCCTGGATACTCTGGTTCTGGATGGGGGGTGGGGTAAAATCCTTTATGCCTTTCCTCCCTTTCCCCTGTTATTCAAGGTCCTGGTCAAGATCAGGTCACAACCGTGCAAGGTGATCCTGACTGCACCAGACTGGGCCAGACAGCCTTGGTATCCCCTGTTGATGTCCCTAGCAGTCCATCTTCCCCTATCTCTTCCCAAGAGGCACAACCTGTTAACCTCCTCTCTGGGAGAATCTGGTACCCCAATCTTCAGTCTCTCAACCTCAAGGCTTGGCTCTTGAAGAGTTAGAGTATGCAAGTCTGCACCTGTCTCAGGGGGTTCTGGATATTCTTAAAGCCTCTGGAAAACCTGCCACCAGAAAAACATAATTCTGAATGGAAGAGATTCAGCATCTGGTGCTCCAATAAGGATGTCTTACCAGACACTGCTAATCTGGCTACTGTTCTGGATTATATGGTTCATCTCAATGGCCTAGGTCTCAGGCCAGCCACTCTGAAAGTGCACTTAGCAGCTGTCTGCTTTTCTGTCATTGGGGAAGGCTTCTTCCCTGGCATCTCACCCTGTTTTCTGTAAGTTCTTTAAAGGGTTGCTTCACATCAACCCTCTCTTTAAGGACCCTACCCCTGCTTGGGATCTTAATGTTTACATTGCTCAGCTTATGCAACCCCCCTTTTGAGCCATTGGCTTCAGCAGAACTTAAGTACTTGACTTGGAAAACTGTGTTCCTGGTAGCTATCACATGTGCCAGGCGTATTAGTGAGTTACAAACTCTGTCAGTGGAGCCAGATTTTATCTCATTTCATAGAGATAAGGCGGTCCTTAGAACCAATAGGAGGTTCTCACCCAAGGTGGTTTCAGATTTTCATCTGAATCAGTCCATGTCTCTTCTTCACTGATCACGCTTCTTCAGGAGAAAGAAGGTTACACAGTTTGGATATTAAGAGGGCACTTAGCTACTACATAGAGCATACTGAGGCACTTAGGTTTGACTGTTCTCAGCTGTTTCTCACTCATAGTGAAGTGGGAAAGGGTAAGTCTGCTACTAAGAGAACTATTGCCAGGTGGATTGTCTCTTGTATACAATTCGGCTATGAAAAGCTAGGCAAAATACTCCCCTCAGGCCTGAGGGCTCATTCGACTAGGGGTACAGTTGCTTCTCTAGCTGCGGCCAGAGATATACCTTTGTTAGAAATTTGCAAAGCAGCCACCTGGAAAATAGTCTGTACATTTACCAAGCATTACTCTCTGGCTATCCAGGCTAGGAGTGATGCTAGGTTTGGTACAGCAGTACTGCAGAGCCTATTCCCAAAATAGGTTCGGTACCCTCCTCCTGGGAGGTCCTGCTTGGTAGTCTGCATGTGTCAGAATACAGCAAGACTTCATGTCTGAAGAACAAATTGCTCACCTTAGTAATTGTGTTTCTTCTAATGGAGTCTTGCTGTAATTCTGACCTCCCTCCTTCCCCTCTCAGAGCCTGGTTTTGGGAAGTGGGCTGGCAGGTACAGTGTTGCACCTCAGGGATGTACTTGGCACTCCTCCCTTTTAGAAGGGGGAGTGGATTTTTAGTCAGGTTGTTTTTGTAATTATATTCTGGTCTACTACCTGGTTATTTTTTGGGGGGTTCTCGACTTGAGTCTTTTGGGGCCCAAAAATCTGTTGGCTATTCTATTTACAATTTCCACTTAGGAAGTGTAGTTAGTATTAGATTGTAAGAATCTGACGGTTACACTTTGAAGTGCTGCAGACAGAGGTCTGAACTGAGCTCGAGCCCAACGGACTATGCTCTGGCAAAGTTAACTCTTTCCTCTCCGGAGCAGTTCAAGTGCTGGGGCTAACTGCATGTCAGAATACAGCAAGACTCCATCAGAAGAAACACAATTACTAAGGTGAGTAATTTTTTCTTACTAGCTTATTCCCTTCAGGTTTCCCTGATTGCTGTGCATCTCCCTGGGAAGGACAATGTACTGGCAGATGCTCTCAGCAGGATTTCTCAAGGTCACCATGAATGGGCCCTGAATCCTCTTATTCTTGAGGTCATTTTCAAGAGGTGGGGCACTCCACAGATAGACCTCTTTGCAGCCCCAGACAATCATCAGCTTCCCCTATTCTGCTGCAGATCCCCTCTTTTGGGGTCTGTTCCTCAAGATGCTCTCCTACTGGGTTGGACAAGCAGGTTTCTGTATGCTTTTCCTCTGATATTTGGAGTTCTGGTCAAGATCAGATCTCAGCCTTGCACTGTGATTCTAGTGGCTCCAGACTGGGCCAGGCAGCCTTATCACCCCTGACTATTGTCAATGTCAGTGACAATTCCACTTTGTCTTCCCAGGCAGTACAACCTCCTCACCTCCTCTCAGGGGAGGATACTGTATCCCAACCTTCAGAGTCTCAGACTCAAAGCTTGGTTCTTGAGGAGCTAGACTATGCAAGCCTTCATCTTTCCCAATCAGTCTTGGACATTCTTAAGGTTAGTAAAAAACCTTCTACTATAAAAACTTACAATTCCAAATGGAAGAGATTTGGTTTATGGTGTTCTCAGAGGCATATTCAGCCTGAGTCGCTGACACTGCCACTGCTTTGCACTATTTGGTGCATCTTAACAGTTTAGGCCTCAGGCCTACCACTCAAACTGCACTTGGCAGCTATCTCTGCCTCCCATCCAGTTTTCAAGAAATTTTTTCAAAGGTCTGGTTCATATCAATCCCCCCTTTAAGAACCCTACTCCTGTTTGGGATCTAAATATCTGTATTGCACAGCTTATGCAGCCCCCCCCCGAACCACTATCTTCAGCTGAACTGAAATACTCGACTTGGAAAACTATGTTCCTAGTAGCCATTACCTCTGCTAGGAGAATCAGTGAATTACAGGCCTTATCAGTGGAACCTGATTTCATTTCATTTCACAGGGATAAGGTGTTCCTTCAAACACATAGAAAGTTCCTTCCCAAGGTGGTATCAGACTTTCATTTTAACCAGTCTGTCATTGCCTGTATTTTCCACTGACCATTCTTCCTCTGGGGAGAGAAGACTACACAATCTTGATGTAAAGAGGGCCCTTAGTCATTATATAGAATACACAAGTCATAGAAATGACTGTTCACAGCTGTTTCTCACTTATGGAGAAGTGGAAAAAGGTAAACCTGCCAGTAAGAGAACTATTGCCAAGTGGATCATCTCCTGTATCCAGTTCTGCTATTCAGAATTGGGGAAACAGATGCCCTCAGGCCTGAGGGCTCACTCCACCAGAGGTACAGCTGCTTCGGTTGCAGCAGCTAGAGACATACCCTTAGTGGAAATCCTAAGAAAAAATTACTCAGCATAGTAATGTTGTTTCTTCTAATGAGTCTTGCTGTATTCTGACCTCCCTCCCTGCCTCCCCTCCTAGAACCTAGTTGTTTTGGGATGTGGGTTGGCAGGCGCAGTACTGCACCCCAGAGGTGTACCTGGGCCACCTCTTTTTTTAGGATGGGTTTTTGTTATGATTTTAAAATATATATTGTTAAGTTTAACTACCTGCTTGGATTTTTTTGGGGTTTTGACTTGAGTCTTTTGGATCCTAACAATCTGTTTATTGCCTTTTGGCAAAAAAAAAATTTTTTTTCTAAAAATAATTTTCTTTTTAATAGTTACTTAGCATAGTGCTTGTAAGAATCTGACAGTTACACTGAGGTGTACCTGGGACAGAGTTTGAAAACCGAGCTCGAGCTCAACGTTCTATGCCCTGGCATAGAGTTAACCCTTTCCTCTCCGGAGCAGTTCAAGTGCTGGGGCAAACTGCATATAGTCAGAATACAGCAAGACTCCATTAGAAGAAACATTACTATGGTGAGTAATTTTTCCTTACCACAGTAACCTTGTTTCTCCCAGGGGATACTCCAATATTCATAACTCTTCTGCAGTGTGCCTTTAAGTCAGCTCTGCCCAGAGACAGAACGTTATGCTAATGATGGAATCATTGCCATGAGCCACTTTTTCAAATGCTGCCACCTATCAACTGCCTACATTCTAACCCTCAGATTTCGTGGACACCTGGAAAGACAGGGCACAATATTCAAAAAAAAACAACAAAGAATTAAGTTTAAAGTTCCTACACCCAACCTCCAACTGGAGGAACAATATAAATACATATTGAACAAAACACACAAACTCCTATGTCAGAATAACCTGAGGAGGAGAAAAACCATACAATAAGTTCCAATAAAAAGTAGAATGTGGCATACATAACCTAGGGTACAGTGTGGAATGCAGAGGCCACTGGTTCTAAATAGTGGGCAAACCACTCCAGCCATGGTAAATCCTCTGATAACCCACACCCCCTCATGGCTTATTGCTTAAGTATCCCCTGGGAGAAACAAGGTTACTATGATAAGTAACTTTCTTCTCACCCTAGAAATACTCCATATTCCTAACTCTTCTGCAGACTAAGAAGCAGTACCTTTGGAGTTGAGAAGAACCTATTTTGGAAACAGTCTCTGCAGGGCAGCTGTACCAAACCTGGCATCAGCCCTAGCCTGCATAACCAAGCTATAATGCTTGACAAATGTATGCACTTTTCCCTTGGTAGATATTTGCAAAGCAGCGACCTGGCGAACATCCCTTGCATCTGCCAGTGTGGCAGTTGTACCCCTTGAGCAAAGGGCTCTGAGCCCTGCTGGGGCTTCCTTGACCACTTTTGAACAACAGAACTGGATACACTGAACAATCCAACGAGAAATGGACCTTTTAGATGCTGGATTTCCCTTTCCCACACCCCCATAAGTGAGGAAGAGCTGTGTCCTGTCCTGCCTATGGGGCTTAGCAGCGGTCGTGTAGTAGCTCAAAGCTCTCTTGACAGCTAGGCTATGCAGCCTACGTTCACCTGAAGAAGAATGCTTAGTGAAAAACACTGGCAGAGTAATAGACTGATTCAAATGAAAGTCTGAAACCACCTTGGGAAGGAATTTCCCATTGGTCTGAAGGACCACCTTATCCCTGTGAAAAGAAATGTAGTCCTTTTCAGTGCATAAAGCTTGAAGCTCACGAATCCTTCTAGCTGAAGTAATGGCAACTAAAAACACTGTTTTCCATGTGACGTACTTCAAGGATGCTGAAGACATGGGCTCAAAAGGAGGAGCCATAAGTTGAGCAATACAAATATTAAGATCCCAGGCTGGCACCAGTTCCCTAACTGGTGGGTACATATGGGATAGGCCCTTGAAGAATCTTTTACAAATGGGGTTCGATGCCAAAGAGATAGTCTTACCTGCTGAGGTATAAGCAGAGACTGAAGCTAAATGAATCTTTAGTGTAGAGAGCTGCAAGCCCAGGTAATGCAGATAAACCAAATAGTCCAGCACAAGTGGCACTCCCACCTGTTCTGGCACTATATCTCTACTGGAACACCACAAAGAAAACCTTTTCCACTTTGCAGCATAAGTTTTCTTGGTAGAGGGTTTCCTATACCCCCTTAAACCATCCAAGACTCCTTCAGAGAGATGTAACCCAGCATATTCTAAGTCCTCAAGAGCCAAGCTTTGAGTCTGAGTGAATTGAGGTTTGGGTATAGGAGCCTCCCCTGACTGGAGGTCAGAAGATTGTGCCTCCTGGGAAGGTGTATTGGTTTGTCTACTGACATGGATAGCAACAGGGGATACCATGGCTGTCTGGCCCAATCTGGGGCTATCAAAATCATTGTGGCTGGTTGAAGCTTGATTTTCAACAGTACCCTGTACACCAGAGGAAATGCATAAAGGAACCTCCGTGACCAATCCAGAATGAGAGCATCCAGAGGGATTGATCCCACTGCTGGAGGCCTGCAACAGTACTGTGGTTAAGTGGTGACTCTGATGTGAAGCAAAGAGATAGTACAGTTACGTAAGAACTTACCGTAACAGTAGGTCTTCAAGAGAGGCTCTTGCAGTAGGTAATTACATATAGGATTGAAGCCGGCAGGCATCAGGACCTCACAGAAACATTTCTAGCTAGCAGTCTCTGGCGAGGGACTGCCCCACGTCAGGTGACCGGCATCAAACAATGTCGGTATAAAGGGGCTGTCCCCCATGCCTGCCTTCCAGTTCTTTCCTGTCAAAGGCGAGACGAGAGAGACGTGGATATTTCTCATCCTGGAAAAGGAGCTGAAAAAGCTAAGGGGGATGGAGGGTGGGAAGGTATCACCTACTGCAAGAGCCTCTCTCAAAGATCTGCTATTGCAGTGAGATTCTTACGTAACTGTACTATCTTACTGAGAGGGCTCTTGCAGTAGGTACTATAGGACTGAGTCCCAAGCAGTCTGGAGCAAAGAGAAGCTCACGGAGGAGGAAACTACTCATACATAGATCCTCTGGCTGTGAAGGTCTTGGAAAGCAGACCTTGCAGAACAGCCAACCTGAAGCCAGCTCTCTGACTGAGGCAATGTCAAACTATAGTGTTTCATAAAGGTATGGACAGAAGTCCAAGTTGCGGCTGCACAGATGTCAGCCGCCGACACATTCTTGAAATAAGCAGCAGAGGCAGCTACACCCCTAGTGGAGTGACCTCTGACTTGACCTGTTAAGGTCTTGTGATACTTGTCATAACAGAAAGTGATACAATGAGCCAACCATTTGGAAAGGCATTGCTTGGAAACAGCATTGCCCTCTCTTTTAAGAGCAAGAGAGTCAAATGTAGTTGATCAGTCTTTCTGAGATCCTTTGTCCTGTTGGTGTAGTATCTCAGAATTCGATGAACATCCAGAGTATGTAAGAGGTACTCCCCATGATTGGAATGTTGTGTAAAAAAACACAGGCAGTTCCACAGACTGATTCAGCGTAGATTCCGCTACCACCTTAGGGAGAAACTTAGGGTTGGTATGCAGAGCCACACGTTCCTTGTGGAAAATCAAGAACGGGATTTTGTACATTAAAGCCTGAAGCTCGGAAATTCGTCGAGCTGAGGTAATGGCCACCAGGAAGAGAGCCTAAGGTCCACTGATGCTGCCGGCTCAAAAGGAGACAGGGTCAACTTCGAGAATTAAATTCAAGTCCCAAGGAGGGGCAGGTACGCGAATGGGGGGTCTCAAGTGGAGAACCCCTCTAAGGAAGGTCTTGGCAACTTCCAGCTGCGCAAAAGACCTGTCCCCAAAAGGAACATGGTAAGCGGAAAGGGCTGCCATGTGAACCTTCAAGGAGGAGTGACTGAGACCCAGGTCGAAGAGGTGACGCATGTAATCCAGGAGACTCCCAACAGAGCAGGAGAATGGCTCGAAAGCTCTGGAAGAGGCCCAAATGGAGAACCTTTTCCATTTCATGGCGTAAGTGGAATGCTTTCTGGCCTCCACTACAATCTCCGCCGCCTGCGACAAAACCCCGAACCGGGTTTGAATTACGTCTGTAGGAGCCACGCATGCAGCTGAAGGAATTTGAGTCCTGGATGGACCAGGGTCCCCTGATCCTGGGTCAACTAAAGTTGCGACAGAGGAAGAGGAGGCTCCTCTGAGTACTGTTGCAGAAGAGAGAACCAAACTTGCCTGGGCCTGAACGGAGCGATGAGGATCATGCATGCTCCTTCTGAACAGAGTTTGTGTAGGACCCTCGGAATCAACGGGATCGGGGGGAAAGCATAGACGAATCAGCCCTTCCAGTTTAGAGACAAAGCGTCTCCCCAAAAAACTCCACGCCCCAGAGTGAGCGAGCAGAAGACGGGAAGCTTTGCATTGAGAGGAGAGGCAAACAAGTCTACCCGAGGGGTTCCCCAGCGTAGGAAGACGTCTTCTACTACCCCCTAGTCCAGTTCCCATTCGTGCGCTTGGGCTGACGACTGGCTGAGGTGGTCTGCCAAAGTGTTCAAGACCCCCGGAACGTGAACCGCCGTGAGGTGAAGGTTGTGAAGGGTCGCCCAATCCCAAACCTGCATCGTTTCCCTGCAAAGAATGTAGGAACGGGTTCCTCCCTGTTTGTTGATGTACCACACTACGCATATGTTGTCGGTCTGAACAGCCAAATGACCTGGAAGTAGATACAGATGCAGCGCTTGTAAGGCGTACAGGACGGCCCTCAGCTTGAGCACATTGATGTGGAGAGTTTGCTCGAGTCTGGACCAAGAGCCCTGGGTCCGCCGAGATCCCAAGTGAGCTCCTCAACCCTTGCCCGAGGCGTCCGTTGTTAGAATTTGGGAGGGGGGAGAAAGGCAGAAGGGAACTCCCTGACAAAGGTTCTCCTGAACCATCCACCATTGCAGGTCCCGCACCATCGGAGAGGAGACCAGGATCTTGCAATCCAAGTCATCCACCAATTGATCCCACTGAGACTGAAGAGTCCACTGAGAGATTCTCATGTGGAGCCGAGCGCGAGGCACCATGGGGATGGCAGCCGCCATGAGCCCGAGGAGACGAAGGACCGGTATTGCTGCTTTCTGAAGAAGAGCGGAGATCTCTTCCCGAACCAGAGGAATCAGTTCTGGGGAGTAGAACGACCTGGGGGGTGGTTTTCTTGGAGGTTTCTGAAGAAACTCTATTGAGTACCCACTGCGATCAGCTGGAGCCCCCAGTTGTCTGTAGTGATCCTCTCCCAACCCGGCAGATGAAGGGAGAACCTTCCTCCTACCGGTTCCTCTGGAACCTCCAGTGGCTGTGGGAGAGGGAAGGAGTTAGGAAGTGTGAGGCAGCGCAAAGGCTGAAGCTCCAGACACTTTTTTTGGTGGGGGGATGGGGCTTTGTGGCCAGAGGGGCCCGACGTTTGTTGGCCCGCTTCCCTTGGGGTTTCGCTTTGGCCCATCAACGTTTGCAAAAGGGACGGCGCTGCGTCTGAAGGGGCTCTGTACATGGAGTCAACCTCCTTGAGAGCAGTGTCCTTCTCCCGCAGACAGGTGATGATGTCCTTGACATCACCCATGAACAGCACTGAACCTCTGAAGGGCGCATCCTGAATGGCGGACTGCACTTCAGCGGCCAATCCTGACACACGAAGCCAGGCATGACGTTGCAAATCTGAGGCGAAAGCAGAGCTCCTACCGGCGGCGGCCACCGTGTCGTAAGTAGCACGAAGCATGTGTCTACTGGCCGAACGAGCGGAACAGACTAGGTCTGCTGCTTCCTGTTTAGTCTGAGACTCAGGAAGGGAGTCCAATTTGGCTTCCGCCTGACTGAGGATGGCTTTCTGGTAATCCCCCATGTGAGTGACATAATTCATGGCCCGAATACCCAAGGTGGAAGAAGCAAAAACCCTCTTGCCATACTGGTCCAAAAGGCTGGACTCCTTGTCAGGTGGAGACGAGCTTAGGTGCTTTGGGTTGGCGGTACGGCCGTGGGTGGCGCCGACGACGACCGAATCCACCTTTGGGTGTGAGTTAAGGAACTTGACACCCTCAGGAGCCTAGTATAGCCTATCTGCCTTCCTAGGAAGGGGGCTACCGCGGACGGTTGTCTCCAAATGGTGGAGACAAGATCGGCATGAGGCTCGATCGAGGGTGGATCCAAGGTAGGAGCAACCTTGGGCAGATCCAGATGAGCAGCTAGCTTTTGTCGCTGTGGATCTGGCTCCAATGACTTCCACTGATGTAAAAACTGGATCTTAAGCAGCAACTCCAGGAAGGATGGATCCTCCGGAGGAGTCCGATGCCGGGCTTTGTGTGGAGTGCGTGGCTCGTCATCAATGTCGGAACGCCCATCTGAGTCATCCGAGGAAGATGAAGAAGAAGGTGAAGACCCCCTCCCCACTAGGGGGAGGAACGGACCCCTTGGGGAGTCCCTGGGGTAACATGCCACCCCCTGCAGTGGAACTGGAGGGAAGACATCGGGTATCCGGAGAAGGGGACGGGGGTCTCATGCCCGCGATGACGGGGTTCCGGGACCGGCGTTGGAAGGCAGCTCTCAACCTCCTTGGTGATCTGAGCCTTGGCCTCAGCCCACCAGGAGGCAAGAGTCTCCCTCAAGTCCACCGGCGGCTGGGGGGGGTGGCGGTGGAGGAGGGGGATACGGATATTGTGAGTATTACGTAGGATGCGTATCCGTATCCGACAGCAGAAACCTGGTGTTGGGCACTGAGGCACCGGATACTGCGGCGCCGGGTACTGCTGCATCAGATGCTGCGGGCCTGGGTAGGACGGTGTCTGATATGACGGCGTCTAGCCAGGCGCCAGGGGCTCTGATGGAGTGTAAGGCCCTGGGAACACCCCCACAGGTGGGCCCGGAGTAGGGACGGCATCCGGGAGGGGGATGTCGCCTGGCATCGGAGCCAGTGTCTGAGGGACTGATGTCAGGTCATCCGGTCCCGCTAGAGGGAGACCTGACGGGAGCGTACCTGCATCCTCGTTTTCACCTGGGGAAGGAGGGTGAAAGTCCCCGGGGTCCAACTGAGGAGATGCTGGCGCCTTGGAAGGCAGCGGTGAACGCTGCGGGGCAGGTCACGACAGACTGTCGACAGGGTCGATGTCTGTTCCAGAGCTGTCTTGGACAGACGAACACGACAGGAGTCTTGCAGGAGTCCGTGCAGGCGGAGGAGGAGCCGTAGTCCGACTTACAGAGTCGTCGCCAAGGAAGGCCGAAGGAGGGCGGCCTTATTGGTGACAAAGGGACTGTCCGCTGCTCCGAAGAATCGAGCGACTTAGCGGTCCTCTCCGGGTGGGCGGAGGAGCCGATGTCCGGCTTACCGGAGCCACTCGAACCAGAAGGCCACACGGTGACGACCTTACCAGGAGTGGAGGCCTCCTTTGACCTGGAGGCTCCCGAAGGGACTGAGCGCGAGCTGGATGAGAGGGTTGACACCTTCTTGGAAACCTCCAAGACGGCCGAACGTTCCCCCGGAGGGGACGTTACATTTAGGACGGTGACTCCAGCCGAAGTCGCGGTAGAGGAAGAGGTGTCCCGGTGCTTCTCGTCTTTTTTCTTGCGGTGACCCTCAGGGGAAGTAGAGGCCTGCCGAAGCTTCTTCAACTCCTTTTACATGGAGGTAATTTTCTTTTTTAGTATATGGGCCTCCAGGGACTGTTGTCTCCCGTCGTCGGGTGGCGGTGTTGAACTTCAGGCAATGCTGGCACTTCTCCACGAGGTGATCCGGGCCTAGACAGAAGAGGCACTGAGAGTGTCCGTCCTTGTGCAGGAGTTGGGCGCCGCATGAGTCGCACTTATACTTGTGCTCGGAGGGAGTCTGGGACGACATACACAGCGCGATGTTGTGGAGAAAAAACTCGAGAAACGAGGAAAAAAAGGCAGTAATACTACCGACGTCAGGACTGCAGAGCATGTGAACTTAACTGTGAGGCACTTTACCAAGCTAACGGCGGGAAAGAATTGGAAGGCAGGTGTGGGGGACCGCCCCTTTATATCGACATTGTCTGACGCCGGTCACCTGACGTGGGGGTGGTCCCCCGCCACAGACTGCTAGCTAGAATTTTTTCCATGGGGTCCTGACGCCTGCCGGCTTCAGTCCTATATGTAATTACCTACTGCAAGAGCCCTCTCGAAGTAAGATCTCTCTCTGGAGTGCCCCATCTCCTGAATAAGGTTTGCACCACCTGTTTGTTCAGTGACCATTCGTGATGGGCTTGGCTGATTCGACTTAGGGCATCTGCCAGAACATTGTCTTTGCCTGGCAGGTGAATGACTTGTAGCGAGGATCCTAGCGAGTAGGCTAAGGTCCAGATTCGCATTGCTTCCATGCAGAGAAGGCTTGACCTTGCTCCCCCTTGCTTATGTAGTGCATAGTGGTAGTGTTGTCTGTTCCGACTTGCACTACCTTTCCCTGTATCAGTGGTGTGAAATCTTGCAATGCCAGAAACTGCCTTGAGCTCTAACAGATTAATATGTAGAAGAGTCTCTGCACTTGACCAAGTGCCCTGGGTAGTGTGTTCTGCCAGATGAGCCCCCCATCCTAACAGGGATGCATCTGTTGTAAGAACTACTGATGGAAGCTCCTTTTGGAAGGGGACCCCTTCTCTGAGGTTGGCTTCCTACTTCCACCATTGGAGGGCCTGAAGGACTGTCTTTGTTACAGGAATGAGTTTTGAGAGGGAATCCTTTCTTTGGCACCAATGAGCTCTTAAGTGAAACTGGATGTCCCTCATCCGAAACCTGGTGCCCAGAACTGTGCCTGTGGCAGCTGCTATGTGCCCCAGAACTTGGAGCAATTGCTGTGCAGGTCTTGGAACATTAAGTTTGAAAGAACCTGCCAACTGCAGAATACTTTTTACCCTGTCCCTGGATATGAAGGCTCTGCCCACCTTGGCATTCAGTTCTGCTCCTATGAACTGTAGAATTTGTGAGTGGAAGAGAACAGATTTCTCTAGGTTTAGAAGAAACCCCAGAGATTCCAGAAGTTGCTGAGTAAGTTGTAGATGCTCTATTAACTGCTGTGGTGACTTTCCCACCACCTGCCAGTCATCCCGATAAGGAAATACTGTAACACCTTGCCTTCGCAAGTGTGCCACCACCACAGCCAGACACATGGTGAACACCCTTGGAGCGGAGGTGAGACTGAATGGTAGAGGTGAGAACTGGTAATGACCTGAAGGGAGTCTGAATCTGTGGTACTTTCTGTGAGACTCCCTTATGGGGACGTGGAAATAGGCATCTTTCAGGTCCAATGATGCCAGCCAATCTCCTTTTTGGAGTGCTGGCAAAATCGGAGACAGTGTTACCATTCTGAATTTGTGTCTGTCAGGAACCTGTTGAGAATCCTTAGGTCCAAGATAGGCCACAACTTTCCATTTTTCTTTGGTGTAAGGAAATATCTTGAATATAGTCCTTTTCCTCTTTGCTGTGGAGGCACTGGTTCTACTGCCTTTTGTGACAGTAGGTGTTTGACCTCTTTTTCCAACAGTCTTCTTTCCAGAAGAGAGGCTGGTTTCAAAACCTGGTTTTTAGGAAGGGGGAAGGACTTGAAACTTAAGGACAATCCTTGATCCACTATCTCCAGAACCCACTTGTCTGTGGTGATGGTTTTCCAAATCTGGAAATAATGGGTCAGTCTGCCCCCTACTAGAAGAGGAAAGGCAGCCTGATCAAGCAAGTCAGGAATCCTGCTTAGACTGGGGCTGAGGATAGGCAACACGCCTGGCCCCTCTCTTGCCCCTACCCCTAAAGTACCCTTGCTGGGGATACTGGGGTGCCTGAGGGACTACAACAGCCTGGTAAAAAGGCCTGGAGTGGAACTGTATGCCCCTGCCTCCCCTATTATAGGGTCTAGAAGAAGTGGAGGGTTTCTCTTTTGCAGAATTACTGCGGAAGGTAGCTTTATATTCGTCCATCTTCTTCACGTAGGCCTCTGTATGGCTGCCAAATAAGGAGGTGCCCTCCACAGGAAAATCCAGAGCTTTATTCTGGGTATCCTGTGTAAGGTTTGTGGCTCTCAACCAAGCAAACCTTCTCTGGGCAATGGTATCTGCCATCTACCTTGCAGCAGTTTCATTACTATCTGCTGCCATTTGAAACTGATATTTGGCAGCCTCCAAGCCAAACCTAGCAGTTTCAGCTAGGTCTGCAGAAAGAGAGGAAGGAACTTTCTCAGCCATAGCCAGAACAGACTGCCAGCGAGCCTTCTGGAATTGGGCTGCATAGGCTTGATAGTTAGTCTGCCTGATGGCCAGAGAGGATGACAAATAACCTTTCTTGGCCATATTGTCAATTTTTCAGGAGTCCTTCTCTGGAGAGTGGGAAGCCAGTGGGACTTTTGCCTTGTTGCATGCAGCAGCTTGCACCATCCCCTGGTGGTCAGGGTGTGAAAATAGAAATTCAGCCCCTGTCCTGTCAAGCTGGTACTTTTTATCAAACATTTTGCCTAAAGGAGGGACAGACCCAGGAGTCTGGAGGAGTTTTAAAGACTCTCTTTTGAAAAAAAAAAAAAAATACGTTATCTTATGGGAAGCAACAGCTTCTTAGTGGGAGTTAAACCTATCATCTAGAGATACTCAGCCTCCTCCTCTACCACTTCAGAGGTAGGGATATCCAAGGCATCTACAATTTTCCTGACAAAGGAAAGTGAGAAGAGTAATCTTCTGTAGACCTGGGAGGAGAGCCAAACTCCTGTTTAGGGGAGACCTCAGGCTCTATAGGTTCACCTTCTTCCTCCTCCTCCCCACGTTCCACTGGAAAGGAAGGTGGACTGGGGGGTACAGTGATCTGAAATGGGGACTGTGGAACCACAGGGCGTAGACCCTGTAAAGTCTGCATGATTTTTATAGCCTGTGCAATCTCAAGGTGGCAAGGCACAGCTGCAGGCACCACAGAAGTCCCCTTATCAGTAGGGGGTTCAGTGTGCTTATTTTATTTCTGTTTCTTAACTGGAACTGGAGAGCTAGCCGGTTCAGCCGGTCTCTTTGTACCCATATCAGGGGTAGTAACAGCTGGAGTTGTGGTTTCACCCACAGACCCTGAGGGTTTCGGCTGGTCAGAGCCAGAGGGACCCTTAAATCTTTTGTTCAACCTTTCCAGATGTTTTATCAGGGAAAGTTTGACGAATTTCACAGTTAGTCTTAAGATGGTCAAAACCAAGTCAGAAAACACAAATAGAATGTTTACCTGCCTTGGCAAAAGCTTCACCACATTCGGTACAGTTTTTGAATCCGGGTTCTCCGGTTCTCTTCTTCGGTTTTTCTGACATTGTTTGAAAAACCACAACCACAATATACAGAATAAAAAGGAAGTATTAAAGTTAAAAGTAAACAACTTTTAACGGTTGCAGTCAGTTCAGAAACCGAACGGAACTGGGAACTGAGGAAAAGGAACCGAGACTATTGGTTCAGTAACCAAGGTTATCTGTTACCTAAATATATAAAACTTTAAATTTTTAAAATGAAATTAATAGTAAACAAGGAGAAAAATCCCCACTAATTAACTGAAAAGGCCATGGTTCCTCTGCGGTTATACCAAACTCTAAGAAACCGAGAAAAAACACTGTAATTTTAGTAACCGTTAGTTTAATTAATTTTAAAGATAAGTTAAGTCCAGTCCCTGTACTAGTTCTATTTATTCTTAATGTATGAAAGTCTAAACCAAATCGTGTTCTAAGACTTGAACCCTGCAATGTGCCGACCAGATTGTAGCCTGAAATGGTCAACGCACTTGTTTGTTCTGTATTCTCTCTGTATGTGAAATGCTCTTCTGTGTAACTAACTCCGGGTCGCCCCTGAAAAAAGGACTTCCGGGGCTCAGCGGGCCTACCTGGTTATCAAAACTGAATAAATAAATAAGAGGCAGCAAATGAAAATAAATAAAAAAATTCTTAAGTGTTTTATTTATATAAGGCTTTTCTGATGAGATGTCGAGGAGGAGATCTCCGAGCGTCTGGTCTTGACAGGCGGAGAGAGAAATCTAAGGGTTAGAATGTAGGCAGTTGATAGGTGGCAGCATTTGAAAAAGTGGCTCATGCCAATGATTCCATCATTAGCATAACATTCTATCTCCGGGTAGATCTGGCTCAAAGGCACAATGCAGAAGAGCTAGGAATATTGGAGTATTCATGGGGTGAGAAGTGGAAAAACAAATGATGTGAAATAACCTCCAATACAGCCTGAAAATCTGTATGCACTGATCCGTTATGGTCTCGTGTACAACATCCCATGACTTTTTCAGGACCCTCGAAGAACAGTCCTTAAAAATGTCTAGAGAAGATTTTGTGCCCCGAGTGCCTGTCAGCAGTCCCATTTGCAATGATCTTGCCCTACTATAAAGGGCAGATCTCATTTCTCGTTTTATGTCGTCGATTTGTTGTGATCTAGCGACACCTTCAGTGTTATGCAAAGAGATAAGGCGGAATACCAGTTTCCGGAGGGATAATAAGTTAAAATAATCTTTTCATCCCTTCTGTTTACTCCACTTCTGGAAGAGGAACTTAATAGACTGTTTGGTTTCTACCCACCATTTCCCCCCAGACTCATACCAAGCAAATAACGTAGCTCGTGCCTTTAAAAAAATCTATCGTATCAGCCTGTATTTTCTTATCCGTGAGCATGTCAGTATTAAGATGACAATACCCTGGACCAATGTTATTCGTATGCAGGTGCCCCAAACCGACATGTAATTCAAGGTGGTCAGAAGTAGCTGTTAGATCCGTGTCTGCTGTAAGAACTGTCCAGTGTTAAGAAATAAAAACAATCAATCCTGGAAGAGAGGTCACCCCTATAGTACGTATGACCTCCCAATGCGTGTAAGGATCTATAGGAATCTGTCAAAGTTGGTGTGTGTAAAACAGACTTTAAAGTAGTCGTGTCACAGTAAAGTTTTGTGGTTTTACCAGTCTTGTCCCCTAGGTCCAGAGGGCAATTAAAATCCCCACCCAAAATAAGTTTCCTACGAGTGTGCAAAAACAGGTGTATGAGCTGAAATAAATGACTTCAAAGGGCCTTAGTTTGGGGTGCATACATGATGCCAATCCGAAGGTACTGCTGTTAGAGAGATATCGAGAAATAGCACCCTCCCAGGGTCCACATCATGTACTTCATGAATGGTGACTGGCCCGAGAAACAGAATTCCCATTCTGGTACACAATTCAGTACCCAAGGACCACAGAGAGGGACCCCAGGGCCAAGCTTTCTGGGTCTGGTAAATGTCAGACTCGGAGCGTAGGCGGGTATCTTGGAGTAAGCAAACATTAGCTCTAGATTCATATGGAGCCTGAAGAGTAATACTCCTACGTTCTGTAGCTTCTAATGCTGTTCATGTTCAGTGAAACAACATTCAAAGTGTCCCCCAACATATGATTCATGGAATGAGAAGGGGAAAGGCAAAAATCAGATCTACTTCAAGCCTTTCTTTTTGGACTGTTTTTTCTGAACCTTGGATTGCACAAGATGTTCATGTTCCACATTAGTAATGTCCAGCTGTGAGGTAACAAGGGAGGATTCAGAGTCCACTTCCTCCTTCTCAGCAGAATGATCCCGTAAAGCAGAGTACTGATTTGAGCATGGCATGTCATCCATTTTGGGCAGTTTAGCCTTGGCAAGATTTCAGGAAGACTGCCTTTCCCCTAAGCAGACAAAAACTCCTCGTGTGTGTGTGTGGCACCACTGGGTCTAGCAGGGTCCGGGAGGATGGTTCAGGCTCGTGAAGTGTTTGCACTACAACTGGGGCCATGGGAAGACCCTGAGGATGAATAGGTAAGACTGTAGGAGCTGCCTCCGGATGGGTGGGTGGTGCTGCCGGGACCTCACTCAAAGATGGGGCCAGTGAGTCAAAGGCTAAAGCATGCTTCTCTTGAGCAGAATGGACAGTCTCGGCCCGGTCCCAAAAGGTACCCTTGTTATGCACAGCCCACAGGCACTGGAGGAAAAGATGTCCAATTTCCTCAAAAAGATTGCATTTGGGAGGGCTTTGACAACAGTTGCTCGGATGACCAATTTGCAAGCAGAAACTACAGACCAAGGCATCACAGGCATCACTAAGGTGTGCGAAGGAGCCACACCTATGACAAGTCTTAGGCTGACCTGGGTAAAAGCAAAAACCAAGAACCAGGCCAAGATAGAAACAGCTGGGCAGATGGAGAGGCCTGGCTTCCGACATATGTAGTTTCAGCCTCAGTTTCCAACCCACAATCCAAATGTGTTCACTATCGAGGATCAGAGTAGGGCGTTCAAGAACATCAGTCCGTTGTTTAACCCAATGTAAAATATCCTGGATATGCACATTCTCATTGCGAAACAAAATCTTAACAGTTTTAACTGATGGTCTAGTTAAAGGAATGGCAATGAAAGGAGCCCAGAGACTAGAATGTTGCAAATTATTGTGCTTCATCCAGAATTTTTCTAAATGTGCAGGAGTGTTAAACGAGACATCGAAAATTGTATCCCCAGAAATATGAATGAGGGCAAAGATATCAGAGGCTAAGAAATTCATGGACTCCTTAAGCAGTTTTCTAGCAGCATAAATCCTATCCGGTGGAAATTCGAATCCTTCAACATACTTAAGTCTAACAGTGTTTCTTCTGGCCCTGGGTTTACCCAGATTAGAGATCAGCCATCCGGCATCTAGGGTTGGTGTGTGGCCTAGCCCCACCATGGTCAAAAGGTGAGGGGGTCAATAGGTGGCTGAATCAGTTGGTCCTGCACATTATGTGAAGGAGCTGGATCAGTAAGATCTGCTCACGAAGTAGAGACTCTAGGCAACTCCTGGACAGGTGGGGCAAGGCTGTCAGGCAAAATAGTCAAATCTTGAGGTAGTAAACCACCACCCTGTATAACAGGTTCAGCGGTTACAGGTAAATCAGGTACAATATCAAAAGGCAATGCAACATTACCTGTCACAGTGTCAGCAGCATGGCGGTTCTTGAGGTCTTCCGTCAGGGAGACAGAAGGTATCATCTGATTGTATTTGTTTATTTGCACTAGTTGTTTTTAACATAATATGTGAAATGTTCAGTCTGTTTTATTCTGTAAGGCGCCTTGGTTTTTTTGAAAGGCGCCATAAAAATAACGTTTTATTATCATTTATTACTGAAATCAGAGATTCCAGAGGTAAAGCAACAGACTCGCGAAGTGGAGTGCTCGGTGAGTGGGAGGAAGTCACCGCCGCATGAGCCATGTGGGGAAGAGTCTGAATTTGCGTTACTGTAGGGGGATCTCCCGGGAGCCAGCGTTTGCTGTCCGGAGCCAAAATCCAACCAGCAGCCATCAATGCGTGCTTTGGGGACCAGGAGTCGCGCCACATGACATCAGGCCTGAGCACACTCACCCCCCGGCAGTTCTTGTTCCACAAGCAAAGTTACACTGGGAACATCATGAATGTGCTGTTCAAACAGCAGCGGGTTACTGTGCGAGGCAGCGCTCACCTGAGAATCCAAAGACGACAAAACTGGCGCTTCCATAACCTGAGAATTTACAGCCTGTGGTGCAGCAAGGTCAGTAAATGCAGCATGTCCAATAGCAGAAGCCTACTCTGTAGTAGCAATATCTATGTCGATAGGCAAGTCAGCACAGACAATCACACCTCTCAACTGTACCACATTACGAGGAACGTTCCTCATTTTACTTCACAAAAGCTCCCTGTTCCACATTGTGAAGACTTGTCCCACATTCAGTATTAACATTTTAAAGCAAAACTGTATAGTAAATGATGCTAAAATATATTATTCAATTACTAACAGACTTTCTGAACATAAATGCAAACATTTTAACAGTGTTCTGAGCTTCCTAGGTAAAGATTTGACTAAGTGTTCTACATTTTGTTCATTTGTTCCACATTTTGAGAGGCAATGTTCCACATTTGGGGGACAAAAGGTTGAGAGGTATGCAGACATTATCAGGAATATCCATAGAACTACTAAAAGTAACAGTGGTCTGTGCAGCAAGGACTGCCACACATCCGTCCTCCTCCACAATATCCTTGTTACTAACGTCCATCGGCCAGGAGCAACACAGCGCCCCTACCCAAGATTAGGGGACTTTCCCCAGTGCCCTGGCCAAATTTCCCCCCATACACTAAAATACCACCAACAGCTTAATCTGGTTCATGGTCAGTTGGCATTCATCTGTATCTTCCTCCTCCTCCTCTTGGGTCGTGCCTGAAAATAGGCAAGAAATTGTCTAGTGCACTTACCCGGTCAACGAAACCTAAATAAATAAATATTCCCCTTTCACCTTCACTACTGTCTCCCCTAATGACATTCTAAATGCCCTACTACCTAACAACCCTTCTAAAGGCTCCTCCCCAGATGGCCTAGACCCGAAACTACTATCCCTCTCTGTCCCTGCCATCGCCTATCAATCTCTATTATCCTAAACCTCTCGTTCTTATCTGCCTCAGTACCTTCCCCATGGAAACATGCTGTGGTAGTTCCCCACCCTAAAGGAGGTGACCCCACCTCCCCTGGCAACTACCGCCCTATCTCTCTCCTTCCTATCCTTGCCAAAACTCCAGAGACAGCTACCTCCTCCCCCAGCTTACCTCATATCTAACCAACTTCTCCTCCTTCACCTGTTACCAATCTGGATTCAGGAAAAATCACTCCACCACCACCTCGCTTCTTCGGCTCACTGACTCTATCCTTACAGGGATGGACAATGGCCACAACATCTCAGCCATTTCTGTCAACCTCACTCCTTTCTCCTTGATTCCCTCTCAACAGCTGAGTTATCCCCCTCATTCACAGACTGGTTCAAGGCATACCTCACTGGCAGAACTCAATCAGTCAGGATCTCAGATGACATTTCCCCACCCCTCCTGGTAAGAACTGGTATCCCTCAGGGATCAGTGTTAGGCCCATTACTATTCTCCATTTTTCTAAACGACCTCCCATCCACCTGCTCACCCTTCTCCATACACATGTATGCCGATGATAGGGTCCTGTATGCATCTGGCACTAGCCCTGCCGAGGTTACATCCAACTTGCAGCTCAACTTCGACAAAGTCCAGCGTTGGTTTGCTAACCACCAACTTTCCCTGAATGCCAAAAAAACTGTTGCCATGATCTTTGGCACTAGGCAGAGACTCTCCAGGCTTCCCTCCCTGCCCACCTTCCACACCCTTGATGGGACTCCACTTGAGGACACATCCTCCTTCAGGTATTTATGTGTTTGGCTGGACTAGCACCTGAACTTCTCTGGACATATCGATGCCATCCAGAAAAAAATTGTGTCCCAAGAAGAAGAATAATCAGCATTTATATAGCGCTTTTCATACACAGTATCCCAAAGCGCTTTACAAGCAATGCTAGACTGGTAGTGAAGTGACTGAATGTGTGGTGGCGGCCATATCGCACATCATCACCCACACACAGCCTGGATAATTGCATGAACTGGTTTATGGGAAGGGGAATGTTGGCCAGGACACCGGGAATGCTCCCTGCTCTTTGCGAAGAGTGCCCTGGGTTCTTTTACTTCCACCTGGACACCCACTAGGACAAAACCAGGATGGGCAGAAGGGACCTTGGTTTAGCGTCTCATCCAGGATGGCACACCAACAATACAGCACCCCAATACTGCACTTTCGGATGCCAGCGTTTTTAGGTGCAAGTCCAATCCCAGTGTGGGACGAGAACCCACGACCTTCTGGTCCAGAGGCGGATGTGCTACCGAGCCACGCTGACACCAAGCTTGGTGCCCTGTTCAGGAACCATGCCTGTATTGATCTTACCTATCTTCGACTATTGTAATGTAGTCTACGGTGTTGCTCCTAAGTCCTCCCTGGCCAGACTGTATACCCTCTTGAACAACTCCTGTCGCTTTGCCCTTGATACCCCCCGATCACTGTGATCTCTACCATGCCCTATCCTTCCTCTCCCTTACAAACAGACGTCTCTCTCACTGCGCCAAAAATCACCTCCAAGCACTGGCTGGGTGAACTCCCTCCCTACCTCTCCCCCTTTAACCCCCCCCATCTTACCATTTACGAAGATCAGCCGATTCTTGAACTCTGGTTGTCCCACACCACCCTCAGTCAATCGGGCTAATCCTATTGCCTCGCAAAAATGTGGAATTCCCTCCCCCCTCAAATTCACCACTCATCATCTTGCTATTCCATTAGCTCTGCCCTTAAGAACTTCCTTGCTCCTTCCTGTGCCTGCCATGACCCTCCATAATCTTCCTCCGCTACACCCCTGTAAGTCCTCTAAATGCTCATCTCTGAACAAATCTACCTCTCCCTTCCCCTTCCACCCCGATTCCCTCTCCGCTAACCTACTTCTAAATCATCCAGAGCTGATATCCGTGATTGCCCTAACCCTCTCCATACACCTTCAATCCTTAATCCCCCACCACCCTCTTGTTATTCTACACAGGGCTAGGTCTTTGCCCCTCTCCTCTTTCACCCCTTTATCACCAAATACTTACTCCCTATTGCTGCTTGCTTCCCTCTGATCATGCTCTTCTTAGATGCCTACTTTTCCTCCTCCAATGAGCTCTCCCTCCCCTTTTTTTCCTCATGTACACTAACTCTCAGTACCTACAACTGACTCCCCTTCCGTTGTGCTTGACCACTGCCTTGTGCAGGCAGGGTCCATAGCACAAGGTGGGCAAAAGTCCACCCCTTCTTTTCCCCCTCCTTCCCTGCTGCTGCACCCAAACTCTGGCTGCCTACTTCCTGCTCCCCTTCAGTCGCTGCTAGACCACTGCCTTGTGCAGGCAGGGTCCACAGCACACTGGTGGGTTGCTACCCCCTCCCCTTTTTTCTTCCCCTCTCTTACTTCGTTATGTACAATAACTCTCAATGCCTGTAATCTGCTTCCTTTCAGTCATGCTTGACCACCGCCTTGTGCAGGCAGGGTCACCAGCATATTGTTGAGAACCCCCCCCCCACATCACTCCCTCTTCAGCCCCCTGCTAGCCCCTCCTTTCCTGTTGCTGTACCCAAACTCTCGCTGCCTACTTCCTGTTCCCCTTCAGTCACTGCTAGACCACTGCCTTGTGCAGGTAGGGTCACCCTCCTACAACATCATTCAATTTTCACCCCTCTGCACTCTACCTCCCTTTAATCTAGACAGTTACTGGCCTACCATAAACTCTCAAATATGCACTTATAGTTCATCTGTTGTTTCTGTTCACCTGCAAATTGTGTTCCGTCTCCCTCTTCACCCCCTGCTATCCCCTCCTACACCACCACTCACTCTTCACCCCCCTGCACTCTATCTCCCCTTCCCTTTAATCTAGCCATAGTTACTAGCCTACCCCAAACTCTCAGTTATGCACTTTTGGTTCACCCTGTTTCTGTTCACCTGCAAATTGTGTTCTGTCTGTGTCTCTCTGTGAAATTCCTTTCCCTATTTCCAATCTTGCGCTCTCTACTCCAATCATTTTAGATCTTCAAAAACTATGTCCCACCGAGGTTTACCACTTATTATTGTGTTATGTCTTCTAGTGTTACCCAATGGTTGCCAATTTGTTACTTGTGTTATCATATCTATTCTAGTTTTAAAATGTTAGCATTGTGGGCAACAAGAGCATACCTGTAAATCCTTCCCTTTCAGCACTTCCAAAAACCTGTTCTCACTGTATGAATGTAATCAGATTGTATTTCTGCATTGTAACAAATCTCTGTATTCCAGTCCCTTGTCCCCCGGATTGCACTGGGAGACTAGCAACTTGTTGCTCAGTGTGCCTTCCTGGTGAAACATTTCAAAAAGTAACAGGTTCAAAAGCCTCAGATTGTTATTATTTATACTATGATATTGCACACCTTGCCATATATTATTGCTTAACTGTTGCATCCTAATGTACACCAAACCTTAATGAACATTTACAGGTCTACATCACAGCAAAGGCAGACTAATAACTACACTGGCTACTGAGAAAAGAAAAGAAAAAAAAAAAAACTTACTCATTGTTCACAGGAATAAAAAGAAAAAAAAAAGACACAAATTCCATGCCAAGACAGTCCTGACAGCTGGAGATTTGGAATGCTCAGCGCTCCTTCAAAATTCTGCGCAAGCGTGGAGATATTCCAGCCAATCGGAGAGTGATGGTTTCACCTGTGGGGGCTAAAAACAAAATTCTATGAGTCAACAAATGAACAGGGACTTGGGGGAGTTCTTTCTAAAATGGATATGCATGTCATTTAGAATACAAATTGGCTCTATTAACTTTTTTTTTTATGATATTACAGTGAAAACTCACTGCTTTTTGGGAAACATTTCTGAAATTCTTGTACAAAAATTGTAATGAGAAAAAAATAATGTGACCTCGATGGGAACGGAGTCCTTGCACCTGGAATTCCACTGCAACAAGACAGTATTCCGGCAACAAGGATTCAATTTCCTAGTTTCGTAACATTCTTTTTTTTTTTTTTTTGTTCAAAGAACCAGTGCAATCTTAACAGCATTTCTGGCCTGGGGTGGTGTGGGGGCATAACCTCCTTGAATACAAAACTCTAGAATTTTTCAATAAAATGATATTGTGAGTTTGCAGACATTTACTGACTGGCTATCTGTGCAATACTGTATCATTAAAAAGTACAGTTACGCAAGAACTTACCATAACAGCAGATCTTCGAGAGGAGCTCTTGCACCAGGCAACACCAATAGGACTGAAGCCGCCAGGCACCAGGACAACACGGATAACTTCTCGCTAGCAGTCTATCATAGGGGACTGTCAGCACGGTGACGTCTGCCTAGCCTATAAAGGGGGCGATTCCCCAAACCTACCTCAGTTCTCCCGCTGGAGACCCAGTGCAGAAGGTAAAGAAAAATAGGATAACGGAGGCAGTACCTCTGAGCTGAGGAAAAGTAGAATAAATGCAAAGGAGAAGCAGCGATTAGGGGGAAGGAGGAAGGGAAAGCAGCACCTGCTGCAAAAGCTCCTCTTGAAGATCTGTTACGGTAAGTTCTTACGTAACTGTACTATCTTACTTTGAGGGGGGCTCTTGCAGCAGGCAACACCGATAGGACTGAGTCCCAAGCAGTACCAGAACTGACTAAAAAGTCAGCTGGGAGGAGGCAGAAGGTAAGAGCTACAGGCTCAGAAAAGACCCAGACAGCCTGCCAGTGCAGCGGTTGGATTTCCGCTTGTGACACTAGCGACCCAGCTAAAGGATTGAGCATCCCATGGACTGGTCTCCTTCTCCGGGGGAGGGAGGGGTAGAGTATCCGGTGCCTGATGGACCCCTGGTGACCAGTGCCAGCACGCAAGAGAGACAGGGTGGATGATGGACGTCATTGTACGTCCCCACTCCTGGGGCAGCCTCGAAAAAAAAAAAATTTTCTGGTCACCACAGATGAAGCCCGCAGGTGCTTGGCCTTCATTGCTCTCCGCCTCCCTGCTGACCAAATACGGCCTGTGGCACCACCGGGCCCTGAACCCCACCCTGGGAGGGAAGCCAGGGAAGCAATGTCAGTTCACTGCCACCTTCTCCCATCATAGATGGGTCCGCTTGGTGCCGCAGACTCACCCTGGGGGTAAGCCAGGAGGTATCTGGAGGGGCATGGCAATCGGAGACCAAGGCAAGTGCTCAGGACTGGCGACCATGGACGAGCAGCTGGCAGCCAAAAAGTACAATAAATAAAAAATCACGACCCTGAAGGGCAGCTAGTCTAAAGCTGGCCCTGTATCTGGAAGCAATGTCCAGACTGTAGTGACGGACAAAAGTGTGAACAGAGTTCCAAGTGGCAGCTGCAGAGATGTCAGCAGCAGTCACATTCCGAAAACAGGCGATAGAGGCAGTCATACCTCAGATGGAGTGTCCCTTAACCGCCCAGTCAAGGGTTTGTTGATGTGACAGGGTTGAATAGGGCCCTGTCCCAGTTGTTCTGGAGTAAGTTTAAATGTAGGGATCTTGTTCTATTCTCTCCTTTTATGTCTCTTACCTGTCTGGTTGCGCAACCAAATTTTCTCATATGACCTAGGACTTGATCACCCTGATGTTTTTGCAGTTTTTTGCCTCTTGCTATCTCTCTCTACCCTCACTTGCTGTTCTGTCTTTTCTTCTTCCTTGCATATCTGCTGGTATAAAAATATATGTGAATCATTAGGTGGAAATGTAAACTAATATTGGGATCCCTTTGTTTAGAAATGTATATAGTTTTACTGTTGAAATGTATAGTTATACTGTTGAAATGATAGCAAAAAGCTGTTTGGAACTCAAGGGGTTAACCTGAAGCTAGTTTGCAAACTGAGAAGCTGTAAGCAAGAGATCAGTTCAGGGTCACAATGTTATTTTTGCTGCACTTGTTGAAACTTACAACACTACTATGAGACGCATGCTGTTTTCTTAACAAGTGGTGGTGGGGGGGGCGCGTTGCAAAGACTTATAAAAACAGAGCTGCACTTTCTTGCAAGAGAATAACAAAGAGACAGATTGGAAACTGAAAAGAAACCCAGATGGACTTTCTCTGTTTATACTGCCTTTGTAAAAATTTGTACTTAAGTTTATTTTAATTTTACTGTTAATAATAAATCACGTGTTCGAATTTTATAACTGCTCCAGGTTTTCCTTGGCTTCATGACCTGTGCCTCGACAGACTGTCAGCCTAAGTGGGATTTAGGACATGCATACCCTAAGCCAGGAGTTGTGTGTTGGTACTATACCTGGTACCAAGGAAGCATAGAAGAAAGGTATGGATTCTACAGCAGCAAGCCCAGGAGTGGTTACCAGGAGAATGGCAGCCAAACTAGCAGAGACAGAAGTCCAAGCTGAGACTGTACAGCTAGCACCAGTTATAGAAAAAGAACAGGCAGTGACAGAATCTGAAAGCCCAACTGCCTTTTTCAAATGGTGAGCTATACAACGAAGAGAGACAGAGAAGCAGAGAGAAAGAGATTCAACATTTAGAAGCACAGAGAAAAGAAGAAATGCAACAACTCGAACAGCAGAAAAATGAAGAGATGCAGTGACTGGAGCAGCAAAGAGGAGAAGAACTGCAGCGATGGATGGATGCCTTGCAAGTTATCAAAGCTGGATGATCTGGCACTGGTCCAACAGAACAACAATACACTAACAACTTAAACATACATTAAACTTACAAAGTTGTGTCCCTTGGATGATACTGAAGCATACCCGGCAACTTTTGAAAGGGTTACCGCAGCCTCTCAGTGGTCAAAGCAGCAACTGGCAATCAGATTGGTATCTTACCTCACAGGGAAAGCCCAACTTGCCTACAGCAATATGGACACTGCACAGTCAGAAAACTATGGCCTAGTGAAAAGCAAAATCCTGAAAAGGTATGATATCTCAGGAGAGACCTACAGGCAGAGATTTCAATCTCTGAAGTACAACTCAGTCGACAATCCTCGAGAAGCCTTCACCCGACTTGGAGAACTGATAAAATGGCTCCAACCAGTGAGCAAAACAGTCCCACAGATCATAGACACATTTGCAATGGAGCAATTCCTCAACATCCTGCCTACAGATGTGCAGCTTTGGGTAAAGAAACACTGACCAGAAAGTGGGCAAAAGGCTATTTCTTTAGCCGAAGACTACCAAATGGCCAGTCAAATGTCACAGCAGCGAGGTAACAGCCACGCACCGGTAAGAGACTCTTTTTCTCATTTAAACTCCAAGTCTGATAAGAACTCTGGTGGGGTAACAAATTTGTGCCCAAACATGTTATTTGCTATAACTGTAATAAACCAGGTCATACTGCAAGAAATCGCCATAAGAAAAAATTACTCACCTTAGTAATTACGTTTCTTCTAGTGGAGTCTTGCTGTATTCTGACAAATGCAGTTAGGTCCTGCCTTTCAACTGCCCTGGAGAACATAGGGTTAACTTTTCTATGCATGGCATAGAATGTTCATCTCGAGCTTCGTTGAAGCCTCTGCCTGTTATTCGAACTGCAACCGTCAGATCTTTTCGAACAAAAACTCACTAGGTGTTCTGTGTGGAAACTGTAAAATTGTTTAAATAGCCAACTGGCAGAAAAATAATGTTTTTGGTTCTCAAAGGAAGACTCAAGTCAGGAAACCCCAAAACAAAAAACAATCAAATGAACAACATTCCACCCAAAGAAAAAAAGAGGGTGTAGGGGGGGGGGGGCACCTCTAGGGTGCCAACACTGCACCTGCCCACCCACATCCCAAAAATCTAGGTTCTGAGGGGACAGAGGTCAGAATACAGCAAGACTCCACTAGAAGAAACAATTACTAAGGTGAGTAATTTTTTCTTCAAACATGAAGTCTTGCTGTATTCTGTCAAATGCATACTACCAAGCAGTACCTCCAAGGAGGAGGGACAGAACCTACTTTGGAAACAGGCTCTGAAGTACTGCTCTGCCAAACCGAGCATTACTCCTAGCCTGGATATACAGAGAGTAATGCTTGGTAAAAGTATGGACTGTTTTCCATGTGGCTGCTTGACAAATTTCTAAGAGACGGATATCCCTGGCAGCAGCCAGGGAAGCAGCTGTACCTCTTGTGGCATGAGCCCTCAGGCCTGAGGGTGAAATTCTACCCAGTTTTTCATAGCAGAATTACATACAAGAAACAATCCACCTGGCAAAAGATCTCAGTGGCAGGTTTGCACTTCCCAACGTCTCCATAAGTGAGGAACAACTGAAGGGATTCAAACCTGTGACCCTTGGTACGCTCTTTTAACATCCAAACTGTGTAGCCTCCTCTCCCCCGAAGAAGAATGATCAGTGAAGAAAACAGGGAGAGATATAGACTGAGGTGGAAATCTGAAACCACTTTAGGCAAGAACTTTCTTTTATTTCTAAGGACCACTTTATCTCTGTGAAAAAAGATGAAATCAGATTCCACTGACAAGGCTTGCAATTCACTGATACATCTGGCAGAAGTAATGGCTACCAAAAACACAGTTTTCCAAGTCAAGTACTTAAGCTCTGCTGAGTACAAAGGCTCAAAAGGGGGTTGCATAAGCTGAGCAATGCAAACATTAAGATCCCAAGCAGGAGCAGGATCCCTAAAGGGGGGATTGGTGTGAAGCAGTCCCTTGAAAAACTTACAGAATATAGGATGGGATGACAGAGAGGAAGACTTGCCTACAGACAGGAAAGCAGAAACAGCTGCCAAGTGTACCTTGAGAGTAGCTGGTCTGAGGCCTAGACCATTAAGATGGACCATAACATCCAGAACCGTAAGCAATTCAGCAGAGTCTGGAGAAATATTTTTCTTAGAACACCAAATGCTGAATCTTTTCCATTTGGAGTTGTATTTCTTTCTGGTGGAAGGCTTTCGAGAAGCCTTAAGGATATCCAGAACCCCTTGGGAAAAATGCAGATCTGCAAACTAACTCTTCAAGAGCCAATCCTTGAGATTGAGAGACTGAAGATTGGGGTACCAAATCCTCCCCTGAGAGGATGTTAACAGGTTGTAGTTCAGGGGAAGATGGACTGCTAGGGACAGCAACAAGGGATACCATGGCTGCCTGGCCCAGTCTGGAGCAATCAATCACTTTGCATGGTTGTGACCTTATCTTGACAAGCACTTTGAACAGGAGAGGGAAGGGGGGAAAAGCATACAGGAATTTTCCTTCCCAGTTCAGGATCAGAGCATCCAGGGGGACTGAGCCCAAGACTGGGGATCTACAACAAAAAAGAGGAAGTTGGTGATTATCTGGGGCTGCAAAAAGACCTCTCTCTCTGGAGTGCCCCATCTTAAGAAAATCACTTCCGACACCAGAGGATCTAGGGCCCATTCATGATGGCCCTGGGATATTCTGCTCAGTGCATCTGCTAGGACATTGTCCTTCCCTGTGAGGTGAACTATCATCAGAGAGGTTTGCGGAGAATAGGCCAGGGACCACAACTTAGTTGCTTCTGTGCACAAGGCCGTAGACAGAGTGCCCCCTTGCTTGTTGATGTACCACATGGTGGTGGTGTTGTCTGTTCTGACCTGAACCACCTTGTTCTGTACAGATTTGGAAAAAGCTTGCAGTGCCAGAAACACTGCTCCGAGTTCCAAGAGATTGATGTGAAGCAGAGATTCCTGAGGCGACCACAGTCCCTGGGTGTTAAGTTCCCCCAAATGGGCTCCCTAGCCCAGCAGGGAAGCATCTGTGGTGAGGATCACTGAATGAGACTGAGTGACAAATGGAACCCCTTGCCTCAAATTGTCCTGATCCTGCCACCACTGCAGGGCTTGGATGAGTTCGAGTCACTTGAATTAGTTTGGTAAGGGAATCCTTTCTTTGGGACCAAAAAGCTCTTAAGTGGAACTGAATGTCCCTCATTTGGAATCTTGCACCCTGGACCACTGCTGTAGAAGCTGCCATGTGGCCCAGTATCTGAAGGAAATGCCTTGCTAGTAGAGACACCTGAAGGCTGAATGAAGAGGCCAGTTCCATGAGGGTCCTTGCCCTTTCCAGGGGAAGGAAGGCTCTTGCTTTTACCATATCCAGCTCTGCCCTCATGAAGGTGAGGAGCTGCACTGGTTCGAGAACTGACTTTGGTAGGTTGAGAAGAAATCCTAAAGAAGTGAGCACTTGCTGGGTCACTTGCAGGTGTGACTTGACTTGGTCTGGAGACTGGCCTACTATGAGCCAGTCGTCCAAGTATGGGAAAATGGAAATCTTTTGTCTTCTTAGGAAGGCAACAACTACTGCCAGGCACTTTGTGAAAACCCTTGGAGCTGATGTTAGGCCAAAGGGCATTGCTCTGAACTGATAGTGGCCTGAGGGCAACTTGAACCTGAGGTACTTTCTGTGGGAGCACCTGATGGGAATGTGAAAGTAGGCATCTTTGAGGTCCAGGGAGGCTAGCCAGTCCCCCTGGCCTTAGAGAGGGAAGGATAATTCCCAGAGTTATCATTTTAAACTTTGGCTTTAAAAGATGTTTGTTCAGGTATCTTAGGTCCAGGATGGGTCGCCGCTCACCTGTCTTTTTGGGGGTTAGAAAGTACCTGGAGTACAATCCTTCGCCCCAGTGTAGGGTAGGTACTTTCTCTATAGCTCTGAGATCTAGGAGAGAAGGGTAAGGGTCTCTGAGAGATTTGCAAGTGGAAAAGATCTAGCTCTCAGCTTGGGAAATTCTTTGAAGTGGAGAACCAGACCCTGGCTTACTACTTCAGGACCCACTTGTCTGATGTAAGAGACATCCAGTCCTGGACAAAGCAAGCCAGCCTGCCCCCCACTGGTATAGGAGAATCGACCTGGGCAGACCCATCAGGGTGTCTGCTTGGCACGGGCTTTAGGCTGAGGGGTGGATGCAGGCCTGCTCATCCCCCTTCTGCCTCTCCCTCTGAATAACCCCTCTATGAAAAAGACAAAGAAGAGGCCTGTGCTTGGTAATAAGGCCTTTGGAAAGGCTTGCCCATGCCCCTGGACTGCTGCCTTTGAGGAGTTGCTTGCCTTTCCTTGGCCTAAGCACTCCTGTAAGTGGTCCTGTATTCATCCATTTTCTTCATGTAATTCTCTGTCTGCTCCCCAAACAGAGAATTACCCACTACAGAAAAATCCATGGCCTTAGCCTGGGTATCCTGTGAGAGGCAAGTACATCTGAGCCAAACCATTCTCCATAGAGCCACGGATGTAGCCCTGACTCTTGATGATACATCATTGGAGTCTACAGCAGCATGAAACTGAACTTTCGATGCCTCAATCCCATCCGCAGCCACCTGCTCCAGCTCCTTGGCAAGCTGGGGAGGAGCCTGTTTAGCCAGTGCCAGTACAGTATCCCATCTGGACTTCTGGTACCTTGCTGCGTAGGCCATATAATTAGCCTGCCTGAGTACCAAGGATGATGCCATGTACTGCTTCTTTGCCATAGCATCAATCTTCCTGGAGTCCTTTTCTGGGGGGTGTGATGCCAAGGGAATGCTTGCCTTATCACAGGCAGCAGTCTGTACAACCCCAACATGGCTGCATTGCTGATAAAGGAACTGTGTATCTGAGCCTGAAAGAGTATACCTCCTGTCCATTCTACTGTCCACAGGAGGTATGGAATTGGGAGACTTCAGAATTTTTTGTGTCTGTTTCCCAAAAGATTTGTGGAGGGGAATAGACAGTCTCCTGGACTTTGGGATGTCCGTCATCTCTACATAGTCAGGCTCTTCCTGATCCTCCGCTGCCTCCTCCATGGGAGGCTGGAGGGTATCAGCCACCTTTCTGTAAAACATGTAGTGTGAAGGGGATGCAAAGCCTAGGAGGAGAAACACCTGAAGGTCTGTCTGGGGAGATGTCCGGGTCAATAGGCACATCCAGACTTTCACCATCACCATAATCATCTTCCAACTCTCCCTCCTCCTCCAACTCCGGTTCATAAAATTCTTCCAGGGTATAATCCGGAACTGGGGGGACCGACTGAACCAAGCCCCTGCCAAAAGGTGCCAGTTCAGCCGGAACCGATCGAAGCGGTTCCACAATCCTAATCACTTTGGCTATTTCATTGGCGGTCGGAGTATGAGATTCTGGATCCGAACCGGTCGATTTGTCTCTTCTTTTTGTCGGGACAGATTCCTTGGAATCGGCTCTCCTTTTGCCTGAAGAAGTAATCGCCCTGGTCAGAGGTCACTCCTTCTGGTTCGGTCGGAACTGAACCAGGCTGGCCATCCGGGTCAGCGGACTTCTCAGCCTCCCTTTCCCCTCAGTCTACCTAATCTCTTTTCCAGGGTAGATTTGGGAAAATTTTTGCAAATTTGGCAGTCTGAATCGAGGTGGTCAAACCCCAGACAATAAACACAGGTGGTGTGGGGACCAGCCTTAGCAAAGACCTCCCCACACACACTGCAGTGCTGAAATCCAGTGGGCCCGTTTTTTTATTTTGGTTTCTCAGACATGGCCAACCTAAACAAACTTACCCTTTTTTTCGGCAATCCGCCGGGCAAGACTCCCTATCGGTTCCTGACCGTGTCACGGTCTTGGAAAAAAATACGATTTTTTTTTTTAGAACCGATACGGACCAGTAACCACACACTAAAGTAAAGTACAAAGTTTACCTCAAAATGATCGGTTCAGCTGAACCGATCCACAGTTTACAAGTTCCACACAGAAAACAGAACAAAACCTATCTAGTACTCACAGTATCACAGACAGAGACTTGAACAGACTATGCAGAAACAACAATTTCGGAAGAAACCGACTGAAAAACCAACACTTCAACAGACTTTGAACCAAGCAGCAGAAGAAAACTCCGGAGCGACTGTTCAGTGAGACGAAGTAAATAATCTGACGGTTGCAGTTCTAACAACAACAGGCAGAGGCTTCATCCGAGCTCGAGATGAACATTCTATGACATGCATAGAAAAGTTAACCCTATGTTCTCCGGGGCAGTTGAAAGGCAGGACCTAACTGCATTTGTCAGAATACAGCAAGACTCCATGTTGTTTGAAGAAGAGTGACACTGGAGCAGATTTGTCCTTAGCAAATTGGGGCAAGTACTTAAAGGAATTGTGTTATCTGACATGCTGGGCTTCATAGCCCGCTACCTTGGGGCAGCGATAGCCCCGCTGTATAAAAATAAACATTTTTTACTCATGGGTGAAAGTTTGGGAAGGGATCGAAATTTGTGCAAACCGTGAGCTAGCCGATCCCTTCCCACTTCCTGGACTGCCTGCTCAGCCCCCATGCTCCCCGGTTTTGTGACGTGGTACCTTTTGACAAAAAAGAAAGATACCGCTCAACTAATAGGGTCCCTATTAGTTGAGCGGTGTCTTTTTTATCAAAAGGTAGTTTAAAGTTTTAAAAAAAGTTCGGAAAATAAGCCCCATAGACTTGCATGAGGCGCGTCCCCGCGCTCTCCCTGGTACCACGTCACAAAACGGGGAAGCGCGGGGGCTGAACAGGCAGTCCAGGAAGTGGGAAGGGATTGGCTAGCTCATGGTTTGCACAAATTACAATCCCTTCCCAAACTTTCACCCGTGAGTAAAAAATTTTTATTTATACATACATAGATACATAGACAGTGTCGGCAGATAAGGGCCTATGGCCCACCCAGCCTGCCCATTTAAGTTTGTAAGTTCACTTTATGTTTTCCAAGAAGTCTGTTGCCCCTTACCCCTGACCTCCAGAATGCCTTTATGTCTATCCCATGCATTCTTAAATCCCGTGATTGTTTCAGCCCCCACCACTTCCTCTGTCAGGGTGTTCCACCTGTCCGCCACCCGTTCTGTGAAGAAATTCTTCTCACGTTTCCTCTGAATCGTCCTCCTCCAACTTCATCCATGCCCTCTAGTCCTGGAACATCTTTTTCGCTTAAAATAGTGCATTCCTGCACCCGTTCCTCCCTGTAAGATACTTGTATGTCTCTATCATATCCCTCTCTTCCTTCTCTCCTCGAGGGTACATGTTCAGTGCCTTCAACCTGTCCTCATAGGACTTGTGATGCAATCCATGCACCATCTTTGTTGCCCTCCTCTGAACCTTCTCTACCCTGTCTATGTCCTTATGTAGGTAAGGTATCCAGAACTGCACAGTGTACTCCAGGTGCGGCCTCACTAGTGTCTTGTATAGTGGAATTATGACCTCCCTTTTCCTGCTGGTGATGCCCCTGCCTATGCATCCCAGCATCCTATTTGCTTTACCTGCTGCCTTGAGGTCATCAGAGATAACCCCAAGATCCCTTTCCTGCTTGGTGCATGCTATATCCTCACCCCCCAACTGATATATTGTGCCAGGGTTTTTGTGCCCCATATGCATTATCTTGCACTTCCTTGCATTGAATTTCAACTGCCAAACCCCTGACCATTCTTCAAGTTTCTGCAGGTCCCTTCTCATTCTGTCTACACCCTCTGGTGTGTTTACTCTGTTACAGAGCTTTGTGTCATCAGCGAACAGTGAAATTCTGGCTTCATCGCCGCCCCAGGGTAGTGTTCAAACAACAACAGACAGAGTCTCAACTGAGCTCGAGCTCAGCGTTCCATGCCTTGGCATGGAAAGTTAACTCTTTCCTCTCCGGGGCAGTTCAAAGGTTGGATATCACTGCAATAGTCAGAATACAGCAAGACTTCATGTTGTTTGAAAGTTATTTTCCTTCTTGCTTTCCTCTCTAGAAAACTTCTGAAACACTTTTAACAATCCGACCTCCATATTACAGCTCCTCTAGTTGCGCTGGCAAGGTTAATTCCTGAAATGGTTGCAGTGTGTCTGATCCAATGCAATGAGTTTTGTTAAGGGGAGGGGACAAAAATGGCAGGGATGCAGACATGTACAAAAGCGTGTTTCGGTGTTTATTTGTGCTTTGTTGTGCAGACTGGTTGTGAACGTGTACAGTTGCCAGGTCCCGACACGTCCACCTCCACTATCTCTTTAGCTAGCTGCCAGGTGTTAAACTAGCCTTTTGCAAGCCAGACGTGACTGCATGATTCCCGTAACAATCAGCGAAAAGCACCACACCAACGAATAAAGACCAAAAAGTTATTTTCCTTCATGCTTTCCTCTCTGTAAAACTTTTGAAACACTTTTAACAATCCGACCTCCACATTACAGCTCCTCTAGTCACGCTGGCAAGGTTAATTCCTGAAATGGTCGCAGTGTGTCCAATCCAATGCAACCAGCTTTGTTAAGGGGAGGGGACAGAAATAGCACGGATGCGGACATGTACAAAAAAAAAAAAGCCCATAAAAAAACAAAAAAACACAACACACGCCCACTGTGATATAGTGCAGTGCTGCAATCCATAGGGACAACATGGACGGATTGCTTCTTGGGGGAGGGTCAGGCAGAGGAAAAACAGTTCTACGGATGGAAAACATCACGTCAGTCCTTTTCTACATGCAAAACATCTGCAGGGTTCTGTCCATGCAGCCGTAAAAAGGTTTGTATAAGGCAAAGGGAAGGACTATGACCAATACTTACCTTACCTGCATTTTGCTTACAAAGAAGTGCCACAGGTTTTTCACCATTTGAAATGCTGTACGATAGACAACGTAGAGGGCCACTAGATGTAATAAAAGAAACATGAGAAGATAACCCCCATCAGAAACAATTACATCTTACAGTATGTGTGTGTCCTGAGAAAGAAGCTGGCAAAATATGTTGAAATTGCCCATGTTAATCAGGAAGAGGCCCAAAACCAGCAGTAGGTGTATTATGTTCATGGGGTAAAGAGGTAAAAGAACAGGTTACTCACCTGTAACAGTAGTTCTAGGAGTGGAACATGTTGTTCATCCACACTGTTTGGCATTGTCCCCTTCCACTTTAAAATGGCCGGAAGTCTTCAAGCTGGCTCCTCCCACCCACCTGGGTGGTATATACCTCGGCTCCACCCCATGACGCCGATCTTAGCCCGCTGGAAGCCAGGTTGTGTGTGTCCACAGCCGGGGAGGTCGGGTGGATCCATGTGGATGAACATATACCACTCCTAGAACTACTGTATAGGTGAGTAACCTGTTCTTCTAGGAGCGTGGATATGTTGTTCATCCACACTGTTTGGCAGACTCCAAGCAGTTCTCCGGGAGGAGGGAGGCAAGGCGCACACCCCTACTTAGGGAACAGAGGTTGGAGAACTGAAGCCCCAAAACCAGCATCCCGGCGTGACTCAACGTCGATGTGGTAGTGGATGATGACGGTGTTAGCCGACTTCCAGGTAGCAGCCTGATGGATTTCCTGGACGGGGATGTCCCTGTAAGCAGCCACCGATGCAGCAGTATGGCAGGTAGAATGAGCTCTTATCCCTCTGGGAGGCTCCTTGCCCGCCAACTCATAGCACAGACCTATGCATGATGTAATCCATCTTGCAATAGTCCACTTCACTGCAGGTCTGCCAGAAGCGGCTTCAGCATAGGTGACAAACAGCTGGTGAACCTCTCCACGAATATCCGCTGTCCTCTCCTTACAATAGGAGAGAGCACGTCTCAGCTCCAAAGTATGGAGCCTGTACTCGGCGTCCAAGGTGTAGTTAGGGTAGAGAACTGGCAGAGTCAACACCTGGTTAAGGTGAAACTCAAACCACCTTCGGAAGGAATTTCGGGTGGGGGCGCAGGACAACTTTGTCCCTGTGGAAGACCAGAGAAGGAGAGTCCACCGAAAGCGCCTGGAGCTCCCCTGTCCTTCTGGCTGATGTGATAGCCACCAGGAAGGCCATCTTCCATGACAAGTGTGAGAGATCACACTTGTGCCTGGGTTCGAATGGCTTGTCCATGAGCTTTGCCAAAACCAGCAGCATATCCCACGGAGGTGGAGGTTCACGCACCGGAGGGGATATGTGATTCAGGCCTTTAAAAAAGAGCCCAACCACCGTCTCCTGCGCCAGTGTCGGCTGACTGGCCCGTGCCCAGTAAGCAGAAATGGCTGCCAGGTGCACCCTAAGGGTCGAAGACCATAGACCCCCCCAAGGAGAGAGACCAAAGGTATTCGAGAATGTTAGCCACAGAACAGGATAATGGGTACAGACCCTTACCCTGACACCAAATGGAAAATCTTTTCCATTTGAAGGTGTAACATTTCCTGGTTGATTGCTTTCTAGATGCCTCCACCGCGGTGTAGACATCTTCGGAAAGACCCAAAGCCTGGAACTGTAGCCGCTCAGGTACCACGCTGTGAGGTGCAGGGATTGAAGGTCCGGATGGAAGACCCTCCCCTGGCTGAGAGATAACAGGTCCGTGCATGTGCAAAGCCTCTCCGGGGGCCTGCAGCTGAGGCTGAGGAGATCTGGATACCAGAACTGGCGCGGCCAGTCTGGGGCTACCAGAATCACCTTAGTCTCGTCTCTCCTCACATTAACACATTGTGGATCAGGGGAAAATGGAGGAAAGGCGTAGAGGAGGCCCAATGGGGTCCACGGCCTCAAGAAGGCACCCCCCTGCAGCGAGCCCTGCTGATGTGGGCGGGCATGATACAGCCTCAGCTTGGCGTTTTCCCTGGAGACAAACAGGTCCACCATCGGTTTGCCCCAATGGGAGAACAGGCTGTAAGCTACCTCCGGATGGAGAGACCACTCATGGGATGTCTGACCTATGCGGCCGAGAGCATCTGCCAGCTGGATCGAGGCTCCAGCCACATGAATGGCTAGGAGAGCCACCTCCAACCAGCTTACGAAGGTCCAGATGCGGAGCGCCTCCTTGCACAGCAGACGGGAGTGCGTGCCGCCCTGTTTACTGAGGTAGTACATGGTCGTGGTATTGTCCGTCTGGACTTCAACCACTTGACCCCAGAACTGAGGAGCGAAAGCTGACAGTGCCAGTCTGTCTGCTCTGAGCTCAAACAGGTTGATGTGGCATCGGGACTCCACGGGGGTCCAGAAGCCGTGGGCCCTGTTGTCCTCCATTTGGGCTCCCAAGCCCATGAGAGAGGCATCGGTCATAAGGACGACCGTCAGCTCGGGGTGGACAGACGGGATCCCTTCCTGCAACCGGTATGGGGCGGTCCACCACTGGAGAGCGTCCCACATCTTCTGGGTTACAGTGATCAGCTAGTTGAAAAGACTATAACGCTGAGTCCACTGGGTGGCTAGCTCCCATTGGAGGGGGCGCATCTGCAACTGGGCCCAATGGACCACCGAGGTGCACACTGCCATGTAACCCAGAAGGCGCAGAAAATCCCGAGCAGGGCGCAAGTGCCCAACCAGAAATTATTGGGCAAAGGAGGAGAGAACCTCCACCCTGTCCGCCGGGAGCCGAGCTCTGGCTCGACAAGAGTCAAGCTCTGCCCCGATGAAGCCCATCACTTGAGAAGACACGAGTTCCGACTTGGCCTCGTTGATCAGGAGGCGGAGTTGGGAGCAAGAATGGAGGGCAAGATCCCTGGACCTCTTCACCTCCTGTTGGGTGGAACCAACAATCGAGCCAATTGAGGAAAGGGAAGATTCTGACTCCTCAGCGCCGAAGATGGGCCGCCACAACTGCAATGCATTTGGTGAAGACCCGCGGGGCTGATGACAGGCAGAATGGCATGGCTCGGAACTCGTACAGGGTCCCCTCAACCCTGAAGCAGAGGAACTGCTAATGGCACGGACAGATTGGGACGTGAAAGAGCGCATCCTGCATATCCAGTGAACAGAACCACATGTTTCGCTCCAAGGATGGTATGATCTGGGACAGAGTGACCTTCCGAAAGGTGGGAGACCTGAAAAACTGATTCAGGTCGTGGAGATCTAGAATGAGGCGCCAACCCCCCATCTGCTTGGGCACCAGGAAGTAACTGGAGACAAAGCCTGGGTCTGTTGGAGAATCTGACACTGGAGCTACTGCCTCCTTGTGGAGGAGCTGAGCTATGTCATCTCGAACAGCTGACTGGGTGCACATGGAAGTCATTTCCCCAGTAGGGCTTGGCTGGGAGGGGTACTGCTCGGGTAGAGGCAGCCCCCAACTGACCACTTCGAGAACCCACCTGTCCAAAGTGATAGTGGACCAGGCGGAAAGGAAGGGGCGGAGCCGAGCCCCCACAGGAGGGCCCAAATCTGGTGTGACAGCTATAGGGGTGGCACCCCCTAACCTGTCACTGAGCAGGCTTAGAGGAGGAGGCTCCAGGACCTGAGCCTCGGCCTCCTTTTCGGGCCTGTTGGGGTCTAGGCTTGGGCTGAGGGTGCCAAGCTTGAGCCTGCTGCTGATGTTGATGCTGCTGACCTCCTTGGTAGGAGGGCTGGCAAACCACAGGGGAAGAATGCCAAAAAGGCTTCTTCTTCTGCTGGTTCCTGCCCGAAGAACCCTTGGCAGAAGTGGCATCCAAGGTGGTGTTGGACAGCTCTATGCACTGTAGGTGACCAGCCACTCCTGTACCAACAAGGTCGGTCCCCAGTAAAAGCACATCAGCCAACTTGTGGTGAGTATCTACCAGAAAGGTGAAGAGCCTCAGCCAAGCCCTGCGGCGGCCATCGAGCGGGCACAAGTATCCCCAATGTCCAGGGCCGTCTGGAGCTGCTGTTTGGCAACAGTACGGCCCTGGTCACGGACCTGTTTGACCCTGGTCTGCATGTCCACGGGGAGACAAGGAAGAACCTCGTCCAATGACTCAAGAAGGGCATGAGAGAAGTGCACCATAATGACTGCCGAGCTGGTCTGACGAAGGCCCAAAGAAGAGGCCGCACAGACCTTACAGGCAGTGTGGTCCATATTTTTGGACTCTTTGTCCGGAGGTCGGTCAGTGTCAGCTGAACTGCCAGTACGTCTGAATACAGAGGTGGTCACCAGACTCTCAGCCGAAGGGTGCTCCGTGAACCCCACAAGGGGCCCCATGGACACCATGTACTTGCGGGCCATGCAGGCAGATGGTGCTGGGCATGAGGCAGGGCGCTGCCAAAGTTCAAGTGCCGGGTCAATAATGGCTCTGGCCACTGGAAAGGCCTCTGTCAGGGTATCCCCTCGCTTCAAAATATCTGTGATAGGGTACTCCGCTTTTCTGGATGTGTTCCAGGGGCATTCCAGTGGAGTCGGAAATGAGAGAGAATCCCTTGAAAGGAGGAAGGGCCTTTTTCTCCATCCCAACAGACGACTCATCATCCCCCGGATGCGAGTGGAGCCCGGTGACATCCGGGTCCGAGTCGTCGTGATACAGTGGCCTACAGTCTAAATCACCCTCGATCCTCCAAGGGAGGTCCGGGATGACCGTAACCGACAGACATCAGGGAAGGCCGGTGTCTAGTCGGTCCTCTTTCGAGGGAGTCCCTCCCTTAGGCTGTTTAGGTGGCGGCTCCACCGGAATAGGTGGAGAGACCAGGATAGGTCGAACTGGAAGACGGGCCTGCCCCATGGATGGAGGAACCAGTGACTTCTGTTCCGGAGGGGTCGGCGTCTGCCTTGGAGGCGAAAGCCAAGTAATTGCTGGAGTGGGCGGCAGAGCTGGCTTCTGCCCGGTCAGGATCAGCTGTTGCCACATAAGATCCTCATAGCACCGGAGTTTCCGCCAGAGCCTCTCCTCATCAGAGGAGGAGGAGGAGGAGGAGGACGAGGAAGACCGGTGGCGTTGCCTCTTTTTGGCGCGCTTGTGCGCCTTCCTCGGCCTGTCAGTCAAGGGTGTCCGAAACCTTGATTGAGATCGGGCAGGCCAAATCGGTCGCTCAGGAGATGCCGGTAAAACCGGAGGTCAGGGACCACTTCCTCGGCGTGTTTCCTTGTCGGGGAAAGAAAGGTCCGGAGTCTGATTGAGGGAGTCAGCGACCGGAGTCGGCGACAAATGGGTCGATCGGGTCAAGAACAATCTCAACTTCGTCGATTGAAACTTCTGTCAACTGGCCCGACAGCAGAGCCGAGAAGCCAGCGGCTGAAGAGGCAATCTCAACTGAGGTCGAAATGACTGGCTCCTGGGACAGAGATCTCTTCCGATCCCAAGAGCATCTCCGTCGAGACGAAGACAGTCCCGGGTCCCTCTCCTGCTTACGGGACCAAGAGGAGTGCGAGCCCACAGGACTCTCACCCTTAGTAGGGAAAGAGTGGCACAACTCTTGGATGGAACCTGAGACAGTGGAGCCCAAGTTGAGTGGAACAAAGAAGCCCCAATAGGAAGATTCCGCGGAGCGTGCCACTTCTTCCTCGAAGGCCTGCATGAGCTCCAACTGCTCAGCGGATCCTGCAGCTGCGGAAACTGCCCACCAGGCCTCTTGGATTTCACCGGTGGGTTCTGTTTTTCGGGCCTGTCTAATTTAAGGCATGCAAGATGGTCGTTGAGGACGTTAGGCTGAAAAGCGAGGCAGAACTTGCAGGTCATGGTGTCATGGCCGACACCAAGACAGTAGACGCATGTAGTATGTGGGTCCGTATGTGACATCTTCTGGCTGCACAGGCACCGGCGAAATCCAGGGGAATACTTCTCTTCCATAATTGAGAAGCAACAGTTGCGATCACTAACGCGAGTAAGTCGAATTTTCTGAATAACCGAAGGTCGAGAAGCCAGGGCCTACAGAATGTGACAGCACAAAAGAAGCAACCTGAATCTTCCAGCGGAAAGGAAGACCTGGTGTCATGGGGCGGGGCCGAGGGTTATACCACCCAGGTGGGTGGGAGAAGCCAGCATGAAGATCTTCCAGCAGATTTGAAGGGGGAAAGTGACAGTGCCAAGAAGTGTGGGTGAACAGCATATCCACGTCCCTAGAAATAATGTTTTAAGTAACTCATTGTTGGCAGAGCCATCAAGCAAAGCCTGGGCTGCAGTACAATCAGCTTTCCACAGGCTGTTCTGATATTTTATCATGTGGGCCTGGTAGTTTGGCAATCTTTTCTTTTCTCAGAAGAAGCCAGAAGGGGAAAGAAACATTCAATTCAGTGCTTTACAGTAACTGGTAATTGCTATTTTTCTTTTAAACTTAGATTGTGGGCTTTATTGACACTGTAATTTATTTGCTGTCTTTACTTAGAATTGTTTTTGGGCTGTTAAATTTAAAATGTAGTGGTGTGTATTTCTTTGCTGTCTTTAATTGCTGCAAATTTTCACCCCCTCCCCCAACTCTTAATTATATGCCCTGTTAAATCTGATTGACAGGAGCTAAACACAGGGGGTAGTAAGGGGTGTGGTGTAGAAGGGGCATAAGGGGAAAGAAGTCCACCCTCAGCACGACAAGTGTTTTGACTATATTTATTGGTTTATTTTCTTCTCTTAAAAAGAAAAGTATCTGAGGATCAGTGGCAGGATTTTTAGGACAGTAAATTAAAAAGGGAACTAGGAGAGCTTCAGTAACAGACAAGTAGTGGAATTGCAGTATAATGTGGGGAGTGGTGCAATACAGTGGCTGTGGGGCAGCCATATTCAGGCAGACCTTCTGGACACTGAGGCGCTGCCCTATCTGCATGCATCTCTCTGGACTGCGGGATGAGGTAGCCAGACTCAAAGCGAAGTAAACTGGGTCAGGAGTACCATCACCCTATCCAGAGACCACCCAGTCCAATGCAACTGCCTCAAAGGATACCGAGAACGAGGAGCACTTGGATGACAGTGGGCTCAGGGAGGGTTAGAGCTGTCAGGCAGAGGCACATCTCAGATCCTATTCCACTCAAGAACTCATATGCCACACTGGCAAACGGGGACAACCAAATAGAGGTACCCAGAGAACTGGAAGGAAAGGATGTGGAGGTTAGCCAAGGAGGTGACCTCAGCGGGGAGAGCAGTGGACCCCAGAGGAGGAGGAAGTGAATCCTGGTGGGGGACTCCATCATAAGAGGGGTCCAACTAGGAATACAGGAGGGGGAGGAAAGGGAGGTGAGGTGCCTACCAGATGCCACGGCATGGAGGGATGGAAGGAAGATCCTGGGGATCACTGGGAAAGCAAGACGGGAGGGTGAGCTGGATGTCATTATCCACCTAGGTACTAATGACCTGGCAAATGGAGAGCCAAAGGAAGTTCAGGAAGAGTTTAGGAAATTGGGAAGTGGTCTCAAGCAAGTAGCTACTTCTGTCACTTTCTCAGAAGTACTACCTGCGAGAGGCAAGGGAAGCACAGGGGTGCATGCACCAGGAACTTTAACTCATGGTTGAAGAACTGGTGCTGTGAGGAAGGGGTTGGATTCATTGGTGACTGGGGACCCACCTGGAGGGATGGAGGTTTGTTCAAGCCTGACGGCCTGCATCCATCCATCCATCCTGGAGGGGAATCCAAGCACTCAATGATAAGTTTAAATGCTACATTGACAAGCATTTAAACTAGCAAAGGGGTGGCAGGCCAGCAAGGAGGGTACCTACTTGCTCACCCCCACAGCTAAGCAGTGGAACCAGTGAACGGAGGTAGCTATCTCTCTACAAAGCAGTCTGCAAAAGATGGAGATTTGCGCCCAAGAGGTGGATAGGCAGAAAAGGGGCAAAATTCAGCAGAAGGGCAGACAGCAAGGAGAACCAGGGATAAAGGACAACCAAGGAAGGGGCTGGAGTAGAACAGCGAAACAGTCTAGGGAGGTCAAATCATGGAACGTCATGTGTGCCAATGCCAGGAGCCTTAGCAACAAGATGGAAGATCTGGAGGCTGCCATGGTGCAGTCAGACCTGGATATTGTGGCCATCACTGAAACCTGGTGTAATGATAACCATGACTGGGAGATGGCCATACCTGGCTACAACATATTCAGAAGAGACAGGGCAGGTAGAAAGGGAGGAGGAGTGGCACTGTATGTGAAAAATGACATAAGGGCCACAGAGATACAGGAGGAACAAAATGGGGGAGAGATACTCTGGGTTAAGCTGGAAAGGAAAATGGGGCCAGCCATCCGCACAGGTGTGGTCTATAGACCACCAGCCCAGGAGGAAGAAACAGGGAGCTGATGATAGCCATCCAGAGGATGGCAGACAAGGGTGAGGTAGTACTGGTTGGAGACTTCAGTATTCCAGACGTGGACTGGAGCATCCCAGCAGCAGCATCAACTAGGAGCAGATTTATCCTGGACTCCCTTCAGGGTGCCTTCCTCAAGCAACTGGTCATGGAACCAATTCGGTAGAAGGCAATACTGGACCTTGTGCTCACAAACAGGGACAGTGTGATGGGGGTAACAGTGGGGGAGCACCTGGGAGAACAGTGACCACCAGTCATTGTGGTTTGAAATCACAGAAAGAGCAGAACCAAACCACACAAAAACACGTATCCTGGATTTTAGGGGGGCAGACTTTGGGACAATGGGGAGATACTTGAACGAGGCATTAAGGGGAATGGGGCAGGAATCAGGGGTTGAGGAACAGTGGGAAGTATTTAAAATGGGGATTACAAGAGCAACAGAATTATGCATTAAGCAGGTTAGCAAGAGGAAAAGGAAGATGATACCACTGTGGTTTTCCAAAGAGGTAGCAAAGAAAGTGAAAGCCAAAAAGATTGCATTCAGGCAACACAAAAAGACACAGGCAGAAGGGGATAGGGAGAAGTACCAGGAGAAGCAAAGGGAGGCAGGAGGTCAGTAAGGGAAGCCAAAGCTCAGACAGAAGAACACATTGCAAAATCAGTGGGTAGAGGGGACAAAACCTTTTACAGGTACATAAGTGAAAAAAGACAGGCAAAGGGAGGGGTGGTAGTGAGACTGAAGGGGGAGGATGGGAGCCGCGTGGAGGATGACAATAGTAAAGCTGACATATTGAACAGGTATTTCTGCTCAGTCTTTACTGAGGAAGAGGAGGGTAATGGGTCTGAAGGGAGTACAAGGGGTGAGGATGGTGCAGAAATGGACACAAGTCCCTTTACTCGAGAAAGGGTCCTGAAGGAACTGAAAGTAATAAGAGTGGATAAAGCAATGGGGCCAGATGGGGTGCACCCCAGGGTCCTTAAAGAACTAAGAGAGGTGGTGGCTGAACCTCTGGCTATCCTGTTTATCCAATCACTGGAAACAGGGGAGGTACCCAAAGACTGGAGGACAGTAGATGTAGTCCCCTTATACAAAAGTGGGAACAAAGAGGAAGCGGGAAACTACAGACCAGTCAGCCTCACCTCGGTAGTGGGGAAGATCATGGAAGCACTACTGAAGGAGAGACTGGTGGAACATCTGGTTGTCAATGGACTACAGGACCCAAGGTAGCATGGTTTCACCAGGGGGCAGTCATGTCAGACCAACCTTGTTGAATTTTTTGACTGGGTGACTAGGGAGGTGGATCAGGGGAGGGCAGTGGACATGGCCTATCTGGACTTCAGCAAGGCCTTTGACACTGTGCCACATAGAAGACTATTACACAAACTGGGGAATATAGGGGTGGGCAGGACAGTAGTGTGGTGGCTAGGTAACTGGCTGGGCGGCAGGACACAGAGGGTGGTGGTAAATGGCTGTCACTCCACAGAGGGAAGAGTGACCAGTGGGGTACCACAGGGATCAGTGCTGGGACCGGTCCTATTCAACATCTTCATCAGTGACATTGCGCAGGGACCTAGAAGGCAGAATTTCACTGTTCGCTGATGACACAAAGCTCTGTAACAGAGTAGACACACCAGGGGTGTAGACAGAATGAGAAGGGACCTGCAGAAACTTGAAGAATGGTCAGGGTTTGGCAGTTGAAATTCAATGCAAAGAAGTGCAAGATAATGCATATGGGGCACAAAAACCCTGGCACAATATATCAGTTGGGGGGTGAGGATATAGCATGCACCAAGCAGGAAAGGGATATACAGGTTACTCGCCTGTAACAGGAGTTCTAGGAATGGTATATGTTGTTCATCCACACCGTCTGGCAGGTTCCTTGCTGCTTTAAATCTTGCCGGAAGGTCTTCAAGCTGGCTCCTCCCACCCAACCGGGTGGTAAAACTCACGGCTCCGCCCCGCCAGATCTAGCCCGCTGGAAGCCAGGTTGTGCGTCGAAGCCGGGAGGTCGGGTGTCGTGTGGATGAACAACATATACCATTCCTAGAACTCCTGTTACAGGTGAGTAACCTGTATTTCTAGGGACATGGATATGTTGTTCATCCACACTGTCTGGCAGACTCCTAGCAGTTCTCCGGGAGGAGGGAGGCAAGACGCGCACCCCCTACTTAGGGAATAGAGACTGGAGAACCAAGGCCCCAAAACCAGCATCCCGGCGTGACTCAAGGTCGATGTGGTAGTGGGTAATAAAGGTACATGCTGACTTCCAGGTAGCAGCCCTGCAGATATCCTGGATAGGGACATCCCTGGAAGCAGCTACCGATGCAGCGGTATGGCGGGTAGAATGAGCTCTTATCCCTCTGGGAGGCTGCATGCCTGCCAACCTATAGCAGAGATCTATGCAGGAGGTGACCCACCTGCTTATCGTCCGCTTGGCTGCAGGTCTGCCAGGTGCGGCTTCAGCGTAGGTGACAAACAGCTGGTGAACCTCTCCCCGAACTTCAGCCGTCCACTCCTTATAATAAGCGAGTGCTCTTCTAGGGTCCAAAGTATGGAGCCTATATTCGGCCTCCAAGGTGCGATTGGGGTAGAACACCGGCAGAGTCAACACCTGGTTAAGGTGAAACTCCGACACCACCTTCGGAAGGGACTTCAGGTGGGGGCGCAGGACAACCTTTTCCCTGTGGAAGACCAGGTAAGGAGACTCTATGGAAAGCGCTTGGAGCTCTCCCATCCTTCTGGCTGACGTGATAGCCACCAAGGAGGCGGTCTTCTACGACAGGTGGGAAATATCGCACCTGTGCATCGGTTCGAATGGCTTGCCCATGAGCATGGCCAATACCAGCAGTAGATCCCACGAAGGTGGAGGTTCTACGGAGGAAATGTGATCAAGGCCTTTGAAAAAGCGCGAGACCACCTTCTCCTGCGCCACCGACTGCTTCCTGGCCAGTGCCCAGTAAGCAGAGATAGCTGCCAGGTGCACCTTAAGGGTCGTCTACCGAAGCCCTTGCTGAGAAAGGGAACACAGGTAGTCCAGAATGCTTGCCAAAGGACAGGCGGAAGGGTCCAAGCCCTTCCCCTGACACCAAATGGAAAATCTCTTCCATTTGAAGGCACAGCATTTCCTGGTCGACTCCTTACGGGACGCCTCAATGACGTTGAGGACCTCGTCGGAAAGACCCAAGGCCTGGAACTCTAGCCGCTCAGGAACCAGGCCGTCAGGTGCAGGGATTGAAGGTCCGGATGGAATACCTTCCCCTGGTTGACTGAGATCAGGTCCGGGTGGGCTGGAAGCCGCCTCGGGAGCCTGGAGCTGAGACTGAGGAGATCTGGATACCAGAACTGGTGGGGCCAATCTGGGGCTACCAGAATCACCTGCGCCTTGTCCCTCCTCACCTTGAGAAGCACCTTGTGGATCAAGGGAAATGGGGGAAAGGCGTAGAAGAGGCCCGGGGTCCACGGCCTCAAGAAGGCATCCCCCTGCAGCAAGCCCTGCTGAGGGGGGCGGGCATCGAACAGTCTCAGCTTTGCATTCTCCCTGGAGGCAAACAGGTCCACCTGAGGCGTGCCCCAGTGGGAGAAAAGATCTTGTACTACCTCCGGCAGGAGAGACCACTTGTGAGATGCAGCCCCTATCCGGCTTAGGGCATCGGCCAGGGTGTTGGAGGCTCCCGCCACGTGAATGGCTAGGAGATCCGCCTCCAGGCTGCGCACGAGGGACCAAATGCAGAGAGCTTCCCTGCATAACAGCATGGAGCGCCTCCCGCCCTGGCGGTTCAGGTAGTACATGGTCGTGGTGTTGTCCGTCTGGACCTGAACCACTTGACCCCGTAGAAACGGAGCGAAGGCGGTGATAGCTAGATGGACCACTCGGAGCTCCAGCAGGTTGATATGGCATCGGGACTCCCGAGGCGACCAGAGGCCGTGCACTCTGTGCTCCCCCGGATGGGCACCCTAACCCATCAGAGATGCATCAGTCGACAGAGAGACTGTCGGCTCAGGGCAGACGAATAGGATGCCCTCCTGCAGATGTGCCGGAACGGTCCACCACTGGAGAGTGTTCCACATCTCCTGGGTCACTGTCATGGGCTGGTCCAACGGATCGCAGCGTTGTGACCACTGGCTGGCCCGTCCCCACTGAAGGGGACGCACGTACCAACAGGCCCAACGGATCACGCTGGTGCAGGCCGCCATGAGGCGCAGGAAGTCCCGGGCAGGGCACGATTGCCCATCCAGAAATGATTGGGCAAAGGAGGAAAGAACCTCGGCCCTGTCCGCCGGGAGCCGAGCTCTAGCTCGAAGAGAGTCGAGCTCTGCTTCGGCACAAGTTCCGACTTGGTCTCGTTGATGAGGAGGCCAATCTGAGAGCAAACCTGGAGGGCCAGATCTCTGAACCGCTCCACCTCCGTTCTGAGAGGGGCTGCAATCCGCCAGTCGTCCAGGTAGGGGTACACCCGGACCCTTTGGCGCCGCAGGAATGCCGTCACCACTGCCAAGCATTTGGTGAAGACCCTGGGAGCTAGAGAGAGGCCGAAAGGGCATGGCCCGGAACTCGTAAAGGGACCCCTCCGCTCTGAAGCGGAGGAATCTCTGATGAGACGGACGGATCGGAACATGAAAGAATGCGTCCTGGAGGTCCAGGGAACAGAACCACCGCCTGCTCCAAGGATGGGATTATCTGAGCCAGAGTGACCATCCTGAAGGTCCGAGATCTTAGGAACCTGTTCAGGTCGTGCAGGTTGAGGATGGGCGCCAGCCCCGTCCGTTTGGGACCAGGAAATACCTGGACACAAACCCGGGTCTGGAGGAGGATCCGCCACCTTTCTGATCACCTCTTTTCGAGGAGCAGGGCACACATCGGCTCAGCGGGCCGAAGCGAGGCTCGGACCCTGTGGCCCCTGAGGGCGACAGCTCGAAGCGGTGGGGCCTGCTCAACTCCAGAGGCAGGGCCTTTCCTACCACCTCCAACACCCAGCGGTCCGTGGTGATAGCAGACCAGGCGGAAAAGAAGTGGTGGAGCCGTCCCCAAGGGTAACCCGGGGAGTAGCGAGGTTGGGGGCGGCACCCTCAACCCGTCACTGGGCAGGCTTGGAATAGGGACCGGCCGAGGGACCTCCTGGGCCTTTACCTCCTTGCTTCCTGTTGGAGGAAGCCGCGGGCTTGGGTTTGGGACGCCAAGCGCGAGCCTGCTGGCCCTGTTGCTGGTGCTGTTGTGCTGGTCGTGCTGCAGGGGCCGAAGGACGAAAGGACTTATGCTGTTGACTGCGGCCTTTGTCCCTCTGGGCGGAGGTGACAGCGTCCAGAGTGGCATTGTCTTTTCGATCCGCTGGAGGTGTCCCTCCACTCCAGGGCCGAAGAGGTCAGTCCCCAAGAAGGGGACGTCCGCCAACTTGTGCTGGGTATCCGCTGTGAAGGTGGATATCCTCAGCCACGCCCTGTGACGCATAGCCACCGCGGCCGCTACTGACCTGGCACAGGAATCACCGATGTCCAGAGCAGTCTGGCTGCTGCTTCACCACTGTCCTACCCTGGTCCCGGACCTGACGGACCCGTGGTCTGCAGAGTCGGCGGAGATGAGGACAACCTCATCCAGGGAGCCCATGAGGCGCGTGGGGAGTGTGCCATCAGCACAGCCGAGCTGGCCTGTCGGAGGCCGAGGAGGCACCAGCCCATGCGCCCAGCAAAATCCAGCTTTTTGGACTCTTTGTCGGAGGCTTATCCGTCCCGACGTTTCCGGAGCCGGAAGGCGCTGTCGGTGACTAACCCCTCGGCAGAGGGTGCTCAGAGAAACAGGCGAAGAGCCGGTAGGGACCACATACTTCCTGGCCGAGGGCACAGGACAGGAAGCAGGCCGCTGCCAAAGCTCCAAGGCTGGGCCGACAATGGCCTCAGCCACCGGAAAGGACTCCGTGGGGGAATCCCCTCGGTCCAGTATCTCCGTCAGGGGATACTTGGCCCATTTGGACACAGGCTCGAGCTGCATCCCGGGGGACTCAGAGATGAGCGAAGCAGACCCAAGAAGGACGATGGACTATTGTCCAATGACTGGCCCCCAGAGGACTCCAGGTCGACCTGCCGAGGACAGAGAGGGAATCATCCAGTTCGAAGAGTCTGCGAAAACTGCCTCGCCGTGAGCCACCCTCCACCTGCCGAGGGCGGTCGGGAGTGAGGGTGACAGACAACCTGTGGGGAAGGCCGTGACCCTGACCGAGAATCCTGGTCGGTGCCCCAGACTTCGTCAGTTGAGGGCGGAGGTTCCACCATGATCGGTGGAGCAGCCGGTTTCAGCCAAACAACCGGCCCTAGAAGGGGCATCTCGACTGGGGCGGCGGTTGCTTTGTCGTTCGAGCGACAGCCACTTGATGGCCGAGGCTGAACCAGAGTCGGTTTGGTCCGGACAACAGTAACTGCTGCCACATAAGCTCCTCGTAACGTCGGCGTAATTTCGTGAAGCCTCCTCACCCGAGGAGAGGGCGAGGAGGCAGTGTCGCCCGGCTGCCAGTGCGAGACAGAGACCTCGATGTCGATGGGGACGGCTTGACCGAGATGAGGTCGAGACCGGCGGGTCTGGGAAGAGGGGGACACCAGCCTTCCGCCCGGGCACTTTACTCCAGGGACCGCGGCCCAGGCGCAGGCAGATCCTTGGTTTCCACCGGGGGAACCGGTGAAGGAGGGTTGTCAGCTTCACCAGTCGACAGCCCGTCCGACGGGTCGAGAAAGATCTCTACTGCGTCGACGAGAGTCTCGGCCAGCTGGCCTGACGGGGACACCGTGAAGCCAGCAGCCTGAGCTGCAACCTCGACCGAAGTCGACGGTCGGCTATCCGGGGAAGGAGACCTCTCCCGCTCCCACGAATGCAGACAGTGGGACTTACCCTTCGACTCCTTCTTCTTGTGCCGAGAAGAATGTCCCGAAGGCCCCTCTCCCTTCGTGGAAAGGGACTGACAAAGCTCCTTGAACGAAGCCGTGTATGAGAACTCAGAGAGCGGGATAAATGCACGCAGCCGAGGAGGAGGAAGATGCGGCCTGGGCCGCCCTCCCTCCTTGAGAAGCGATCATCTGCTTTCGAGCTGCTCGGCCGAGGCCAGCGCCACAGACACGCGCCAGCCTCTTTAGATTTTTACCGGTAGAGTAATGCTTCGGGTGCCCGAAGCTCAATCGGGCAGCGCCGTCCTCTAGGACAGTGGCCAAAAAGAGCGACAACCGCAGGCTCATGGGTCGTGGTTCAGGCCTTGGCAGTAGACGACGTGGAGTGCGGATCCGTCCTGGACATTTTCTGCCTGCAAGGGCACCTCCAAAGCCGGAATCGACGTGTCCATCGCAGCCGCGAGGGATGATGAAGACCGAAGTTTAGAAAACTTCAAAACTAGTTTCGGATGAACCGAAGAGTTAGGATCCAGTCTAAAACGCAGAGCGCTAAGGAGGGAACCTGAGCTTCCAATCGGTAAGGAAGATCTGGCGTCATGGGGCGGAGCAGAGAGTTTAACCACCCAGGTGGATGGGAGGAGCCAGCTTGAAGACCTTCCGGCAAGATTTAAAGCAGCAAGGAACCTGCCAGACAGTGTGGATGAACAACATATCCATGTCCCTAGAACTTGGGGTTATCATCTCTGATGACCTCAAGGTAGGGAAACAGTGCGACAAGGCAGCAGGTAAAGCAAATAGGATGCTGGGATGCATAGGCAGGGGCATCACCAGCAGGAAAAGGGAGGTCATAATTCCACTATACAAGACACTAGTGAGGCCCCACCTGGAGTACAGTGTACAGTTCTGGAGACGTAAGGATATAGATAGGGTAGAGAAGGTTCAGAGGAGGGCAACAAAGATGGTACATGGATTGTATCACAAGTCCTATGAGGACAGGTTGAAGGAACTGAATATGTACTCCCTGGAGGAGAGGAGGGAGAGAGGGGGGATATGATAGAGACATACAAGTATCTTACAGGGAGGAACAGGGTGCAGGAATACACTATTTTTAAGTGAAAAAGATGTTCCAGGACTAGAGGGCATGGGATGAAGTTGGAGGGAGGACGATTCAGAGGAAACGTGAGGAAGAATTTCTTCACACAATGGGTGGTGGACAAGTGGAACACCCTGCCAGAGGAAGTGGTGTGGGTTGAAACAATCACGGGATTTAAGAATGCATGGGATAGACATAAAGGAATTCTGGAGGTCAGGGGTAAGGGGCAACAGACTTCTAGGAAAACAAACTGAACTTACAAGCTCAAATGGGCAGACTGGGTGGGCCACAGGCCCTTATCTGCAGACACTGTCTATGTATCTATGTAAGGCCTATCATCAAGGCATAAGTCAGGAAGCATAGGAAAACCAGGAGCAGTTATAAAATTTGCAAGTAACATTTTATTATTCTCAATAATAGAATAAAAATAAAATAAGCAAAATTGTGCAGAATTATTATTTTTTTTAACATAGGCAGTTCACCACGGAGGAAGTGGTGGACACATGGAACCGCCTTCCTGGAGAGGTTGTTGGGTCTAAAACAGTGGTTGAATTCAAACATGTATGGGACAGACATAAGGCAATTATTTGGGGGGGGGGGGAGAGGAAATAGGCTGTTTAACTAGAATCTGCAGCTTATCCAATAGGTAGGGAAATGGGCAGATTGGGTGGGCCAAGCGGTGCTTATCTGCCATCAAAATCTGTGTTTCTATGTAACAAAGTCCTTCCTCTGAGGCCATCTCGTATTCTAAATTTCAGTCTCTCTAACAAACATTGCTGCTCTTTTATAAGAAGTCTTTCCCTGGCAATTCATTTCTACATCCTGAGCTCGTTAAGAGACATCCTGTTTTCACACAAAATGTAGAGTTCTTGCCAGTTTCTTTCCTGCAGGTGAACAAAATAGAATATGGTGTCCTAAAACTAAACTCCTGTTGACAAGTCTGCAAATGAGCTTGTACAGCATCTCAAGGTTAATCCTCAAAGTTCCAAATAGCTTTTTGCAATCATTTAATTACGTCAGTACAATTACATATATATATATATACACACACATATGCACGCACATATATACATACGTACACACACACACACACACACATATATATATATATATATAGAGACACACACACTCACAAACCAATTTATCCCAGTTTCACATACAGATTCACGAATATTTTTACAACCGCAGATAAGAAAGGAAGAAATGAAAAGACAGAAACAGCAAGTGAAGGCAGAGAGATAGCGAAAGGCGGAGAATCACGAGACCATCAGTGATCAGTTCCTAGGTCTCAAGAAAATTTGACTGCATAGAAACCCCTGAATAAACTACATGCAAAGTACTACAAATTGCTTATATGTCATGATGATAACCATGCCTGTACCCATGCCTGCATCCACTGCTTTTCTTTTACCGTGCCTGTAAGCCATGCCTGTATCCACTATTTTTCTTTACTGTAACCACCTCATGATGCAACTCACAATGCCTCAAATGTCCCTTATGTCCTTGTTCATTCTTATAACTTGTATTGCTATCCCGGGTCACCCCTGAAAAAGAGACCTTCGGGGCTCAGTGGGCCTACCGGGTCACCAAAATTTAATAAATAAATAAACAATCAGACAGACAAGAGATGGAAAAGGAAAGGATAGAACAGATCCTTGCATTTAACCCTTTCTGCATATCAAATAGGAGAGAGTCTTCAATCTTGTCACAAAGTCCAATGATACAGAAGCATACGTACATTTGCCTATCATATCCAGCCTCCTAGATTCTTTGTCGGGAGGCAAAGTACTCATGTATTTAGGCACTCCAAGACTTATGAGTTGACTGACGACTTCAGAGTCAGTTTCTGGCTGGTTAGCATAAAAAGGTTTAGATGGTACTGGATACTGCTTCTCAGCCTTTCTAGGAACTGCAGGCAGTGAGATAGGTCTGTACCATGCAGGATATATAAGTGGAATTATAATGGAGGGGGAGCAGGGCACCTCCAAAAATTCCATTAGATTTCTTTTTGTGTAATCTTCCTCTTCCACAACAAAGCCCACAGCAGACTGCATTTGCTGCGTCATGGCTTAGAAAGTTTGATCTTCAGAAGATGATCTCGGGGTATAAACCACAGAGTCCTCACTGCAGGAAGAGAGGGGGTAGAACCAGGGCAAAGTACTAGATATTGTTCTCCTTCATATTCCTCCTCTAAACTCATGAGATCAGGATTGTATCCCACTTAATCGCTGACGTCCCTATCTACGACATGAGCCACAGAATGCTCAGACGACGGCTGAGAAGTCGTCGGTGGCATGCTAGTATAACTCATTGATAGCAGCCAAGTACCAGGAGGCACTGTCGACAGACTAACTGCCTGTATTCTTAGTCCAGGCAGAATGTATCTGATCATTTCTGAGAATGATGCCAGCATAGCCTGAGAGAAAATGGCACCCTGCACAGGGTCTGAGACTAACTGCGTCAACAGACCTTTGCTCAACGATGATGGTGTCCTACCATCCACAGTAGGTAAGACAACACCTAAGCCAAGCCACGATCTTGGTGCCTCACTGAAAGTTTGGGGGAGAGAGACTGTAGTCACCGTTGGAGCAGGCAATGACACAGCTGATTTACCAAGACTGAATGGCGACCAGGTCCTCGCCGGTGAAGCAGATCTTTCTTTTCCTCTGTATTTACGCTTGTAGCCAGACAACAACGAGGGTCATGAGGACAGCCATTCCCTGTCCTGATCCTTGACTTTGGTAGCTGCATCTCAGTCAACGGTGAGGCAGACGCAGACTTTGGGCCCTGTTCCTTCCCCATGGTTTTCAAAGTTTTGAGAAGGGGGGCATTTTCTAGAGCTTTCTTGTGGCGTCACCTTGTTGCCTGGTTGAAGCTACGGCAAGTCTCACAAGTCCACCTTGTGAGACAGGCCCAGACAGCACACACACACACACACACACGCTGTATGTGTCTTCGTAAATTTTATCTCCACACTTACAATACTAAAACAAAGGCTCTTTCAACTTTGGTGGCATACAGAGAAGACAAAATAAAAGAATAAATGGCAAGGGCTAGGTTGACAGTTTACTGTAGCAGGTCTGACAAGGATGACTGACAGCATGAAAAAACTGAGGCATGATAGAGATGCAGACTCTTATACAGACACAGCCAGGGTACGTCATCATGGTCGGCTCCCTGGTTAGCAAAAGTTGCCCTGTGGTCTTAGCGCTGATAGCTATAAAACCACAGGTGTGGCCTAATGGAGGAGATATCCTTGAAGAAGATCACTTGCAAAACTGATGTAGAAGCCGGTGCCAACAATGACTGACGTTTACCTACCCATTTTTTGTTTCTGGACAGAAAATTTTGCACAGATCACAACAGTCAAAATTGTGATTAGGGCCTTAATTAAAGCACAGGGTGTGGCAGTCTGCTTTTGCCAACCTGTTCTCACAGGATTTACAGCCTTTAAATTATGTGGGGCCGGTTTTCTTTTTCTGCCTTTCTGTCTTGTCAATCGTACAGGAAAAGGCACCAGAAACGTTATGGGTTGTTGTACTGTACAAAGTAGTACAACCGTTTTCAACCTGAAGACAATTTAAATTGAAAGCGAATCATTTATAATCAATTTCAAAAGCAGGAACTGCTGTAAAAAGAGGTTTTCTTGGTTTCAGAAACTGGCTGGGAACCAAGAAAAAAAAAAAACTACCACCACCAACAACAAAACTAATGCAAAGTATCAAAAAAACAAAATTATGAAAGAAAGTTAACTTCTTTATAAAACTAAGGACTGGGGTTGGGGGGCAAGGAGTCTGCTCTCTTCAGCAGAGAAATAAATCTGCCTGTAGAACCCTGGGGGAGAGTGACCATAGTGCTGTCAACCCCTATTAGACTTCAAACTATCCTTCATTTAAAAAACATTTTATGATTGCTCACCTTCTGTAGAATGTGCTGATGAAGATGACAGTTTGACTTGGATTACTTTTTTCTTTTCAAAAGGGAAAAAGACTGTACAACATTCTTGTGTTACCACAAAAAAAAAAACCTGTTTACATTCCTTGATCGACCCATACTGCACCTTTCCTGGACTTGGGAACACTCCCAACACAGTCTGAACACTCAGGAGAGCAGAATATTGCATCATGAGTGACTGTACTGTTCTGGAGTATTCCTAGTGTTCAGAAAGTGTGCAATAAGCGTAGATCAAGGATTTGAAACAAAACTAGATTGAGTGTAATTACAACATTAGCATGCATTTCAGTTATGTTAAGAAAGAGAAAGGAAGCAGATAAAACAACCAGCAACATCAAGATTTTTTTTTGGGGGGGGTTGTTGCTAATGGTCACCAGGGAAGAAAAGGATTTAGGGAGCATCATCTCAGATGACCTGAAGTAGCCAAACAGTGTAACAAGGCTGTGGGGAGAGCCAGTGGGATGTTAGGATGCATAGAAAGACATATAAATGAAAATTACGTACCTACCGTAATTCTTGATCTTCTCTTTATCTTCACCATTCATTACTTCTTGGGTGTAAGCGAAGCCTTGCCTATACGAAACTTTTTTTTTTTTTTTTTTAAGAGTCAGCTCTCTTGGCGCCGCCCTCAAGACCGACACATTGCGTCATGCGTGAGGGGCGGCCATTAGTAGCTACGGACTCCTCCTCCATCTCAGTTCTGTGAGCCGGAGAGGCAAAATATAGTGTGAAAAAAGAGAAAGCGAGGCAAGCTAGCCAAGGGATAGCAAAGGAAGGAAATAAACTGAAAAAGGAATAAGCCGATGGAGAATAGACAGCGGAGAGAGTATTCCTGCCCTAAGGGATCGCAGGGCCTCCTTTCCGGGGCGACTCTAGGGAGGAACAGAGAGAGAGAAAAGGGAAGGAGAAAGAAAGGATGAAGGAAGTAGAAAGAAAAGAAGAAAGAGTGGCATGTTGAGGAGGCAATAATGCCCAGCGAGCATTGTTGGCTGAGAGGCTTAAGGCTCGAATTAACAAGGGAGCAAGAATCCCTATTGGTAGTGCTGAAGAGAAGGTTCACCGAACCCGCTAGACAGACCAAGGAGGGCAGAGTCTTTGGACTCCCAACATGCCAAGTTCCTTTATCCTAGTTGAGGGCTCCTGGACTGATTGAGCAGACCCTGTTCGGGAAGGCGCCCATCTAGGAAAGGACTAAGGCATAAAGCAGCTTGATAAGAGCTGCTCTAGAAAAGTATAGAAGAAACTGAGCCTTTTTGAAGGTGGTTTGAAGAAAATATAGAGGACTCAATCGGACTTGCTATGTCAAGGCAGAGAGAGACTTAGTTAGCAGGTTAGCCAGCAGCTGTAAGTGCTTTTCTTGCAGCAATGCCTGCTGAAGGGTCCTTGTAAAGGTATCAAGACAGCGCATGGCTAACAGGCTTATGAGAAACATGACCTGAAAAGGCAAGGGACTGCACTATAAAGCAGTCGAAAGAGTTCCTCAGCATTAAGGAAAAGAATTTTATAACCGTACTGCGTTCCTCTTCACTCTGGGAAAAAGAGGAGGAATTCAGGAGCTTAATAATTGATTAGCATAAGTTTTCTTGGGACTAATAACTGCCCAGACAGTGTTAGACAGAGTCCCAGAAGTGCCTCGCCTGAAAACATGGCGGTGCGACAGTGATGCATCTCCTCCGACCCAGCACTTCTGCAAACAAATGCCAATGAATCTTAGAGTAAAGTATTCCTGAAACCATTCAAGAAAATGGCAAGAAACATTTTTTTTTTTTGGTATAAAGGCCAATAAGAGGAGCGAGACTGGAGGGGAGGCCCCAGAAGGAGGCCACTGAGGGAAGGAGGTGGGATCAGTAATGAATGGTGAAGATATAAGAAGATCAAGAATTACGGTGAGTACGTAATTTTCATATCTTCCCTTGTCAATCTTCACCATTCATTACTTTGATGATACAAACCCCTTCCCCTAGAAGGGAAGGGTAGAACCCTGAGGAACAAGACCCCAACCTCCTGTTGGTGAGAAACAGAAGGGGAAGACCCTGGCTAGTACAGAGAAAAGCCTAAGTGGGAGAAAGAGCTAGGAGGTGCCTCCCGAGGGCGTGGAGCGGAGGAAGCCCCTGCAAAAGTCTCCTAGCTCTGGAGGAAAAGAGACGGGTCCCCCGGAAGGCGAAGCGCATCACCCTATGCCGGGCTAGGGGTGACAACCTTGATAGACGCAGCCATGCCGTCCGCCTAATGCAGATCGCTGTCCCCGCAAGCCTGGAAGCCACCTCATTGGCGTCATAAGATGCCCTTGCCTGGTGTCTTGCCAGCTCCAGGCCTATAGCGGAGAGGGCAACAGCTTGTCTGGTTTGCTCCGTATCAGGCATTGATGCTAGGAGTTGAGAGAGCATCGACCACAGATGCCGATTGTAGGCAGCGTGATGAGCCTGATGAGATGCTATACAAGCAACTGCGAGAAGAAGAAACTCTTGCCCCCCCACCGGTCGAACTGCAGAGAATCCGGATCCGTGGGCGGTCGTGACACCAGGCAGCGCCTGGAGGAGTCTCTAGGTACACCAAGCCAGAGGCGGGTTGGGAAGAGTACCCAGGAGTTCCGAGGGGGCACAATACCTATGACGGCAGTCAGCCGGGGCTGGAGAAGGGGCGGCTGGCAACTGCCAGGAACGGATAGACGCCTCCTGGAAGTGGATAGGCCAGAAAGGTACCACCAGGTGCTGGGCACTGAATTCTCCAAGGAATTCTCGCGTCTCCCATTCGGTATTGTCTCTCCTTACATAAGAGATCCGAAGGTCTCTCACCATCCTCGAAAGGAATCGCTGATATTCGGTGAAATCAGCATCGGAGGAGAGATGAGCAGGGGGTTCCTCTCCCTCAGAGGAGGGAGATGAGGATGATGGAGAGCTCGAATGCTCAGAGGACTCCTGCGGCGGTGGGGAGAGTCGAAAGACCCGCTCATGCATATATCTAACGTATGAGGGGAAGGCCGCCGCAGAACCCCTGAACTGCTCCCAGGATAACGGACCCGTAGGACCGACGTGGCCTGGGAGCGGAGAGGTGGAGGCAGAGATATGGGAGAAGGGCACCTACGAGGAGCAGCTGACCTCTGCCAGGACTCTGAAATCCGAGGAGCAGGCCCGAGCTGGCGGGGTCCCGGACAACAAACCAGGCCGCAAGGCGGAACCCTGAGGCGGAGCCTGGAAGAGCCCAGGGGAGAACCTCCCTGTAGCGAACCGGGACTGCATGGTTCCAAAGGGCAGCCCACAGCAACGCCACCAGAGGGCACTCTAGAGCCCCGGAGGGAAGGGCGGGGTTCAGCACTGCGGCTCATAGCCACCCCAACAGAGGTGGCCAACGGAGACCGGGGCACCGTCCCCCTGCCCCTCAACCCCTCGGACTCAGAGAGCGCCCTCCTCCTCGACCGCAGCGTTCCCGCCCCCAGAGGAACAACAGCACCTGGGAGGGCAGCTGTCACGGTCCCCGGGAGGGGAGCCTCTCTTAGTCCCCACACATCACTCCTCTGGGACTCAAGGCCACCCCAGCGGAGCCCTCAGGGAGGGCGGGAGGGACAGTGGGAGGAGCCCGCTCGCCGCCTGGCACCCCGTGCCACAGGAGACCCCGACTCCGAGGAGTGAGGGTACCAGGATGGGTCCACATCCGAGTCGTCGGCTTCCGAGGAAGATGAGACCAGCAGGACCTCGATACTGGCCACCCCGGGGGTCCCAGTGGCTCGGCGCCGGTGCCAGAGGTGGCGCCGGACGACCCCCGAACACCAGCGACAGCCAGACCCGGCCCTACCTCTCCTGCGGCACCAGCGAGGCCCACGGCGCTGCTCCCGGCGTCGGAAACCGACCCGGCGCCGCGGGGAGGCGAAACTGGGCCCACGGCACCACCAACGGCGCCGGGGGCCAGAGCAGCGCCACCTATGGTGCCGCCTCGATCACTGGCACCGCTCACGGCGCCGGGATCCGAAACGGCGCCGCCTCGATCACCGACGCCGGGAGGCGGCGTCGAGGGTCCACCAGTGTCCGGTCCAGAAATCATGGGCCTCGACACTGGGAGCCTCACACCGAGAGGTGACTGCCCGGCGGTGTCACCATCGTGGCCCGGAGGGGACCGCTCACGTTCCCCGGCACCTGAAAAGCTTCCTCTTCGACAAGAGAAGAGCGACCTCCTCCGGGACCGTATAGGCCCGGAGGGACCGGAGGAGCCTAGAGACCTTACCTGGGAATCCCTTGGTGGCAACTCCCCGAAGGTCGGCAGGGCCTTGCCGAGCTTGAGCAATGAGACCGAGGCCTGGCACGTCCATGGAGAAACAAGCGTCCGCACTCTAATCCATGTCATGGTTGGGTCCCAGGCAGAGACACACATCATGCCAGTCCGAGACGGAAAAATGCCGCCACAGGAGCACCGGCGCATCCAGGCACGGCCGTCTTGAAAAGCTGCCCAGCTCAAGAACCCGGACATAATGTGAAACAATTAAGGCAAAAAACAGTAGGAAAACACCGAGGCCTTACAGATAGAAAAAAGCGGTCTTACAGGTATGGCGTCGAGTGCAACACTAGAGGACGACGAGGAGTTGGAAAAAATATCGACTGCTGAAACTTCTCTTCTCAGCTACCGTGCAGCAGGTGCAGCCTCGGTAGGGAGAAACAGGAGTGAGATGGAGGAGAGTCATGCTTCTAGACGTGCCCGTCGCGCATGGCACTAATCGTCGGTCTCGAGGCGGCGCCGTTAAAAGCTGACTTTAAAAAAAAAAAAAGCTCCCGTGGCGGGTGCGCGCCTCCGGCTTACACCCAAGAAGTAATGAATGGTGAAGATTGACAAGGGAAGATCTAGCAGAAGAATGGAGGTGGTGATGCCACTGTACTAATGTTGGTGAGGCCTCATCTGGAGTACGGTGTACAGTTCTGGAGACCGCATCTTGGCAAAGATGTGGACAGGTTGGAGGCAGTCCAAAGGAGGGCAACTAGGATGGTAAGGGGCTTGCACCAGAAGACAAATGAGGAGAGACTGAAAGACCTCAATATGTATACACTGGAAGAGAGGTGGGAGTGGGGAGATACGATTGAAACCTTCAAGTATCTGAAGGCCAAACAAAGTTCAGGTGGAGGACATCTTTCAGTACAGGAGAAGTACAAGGACAAGGGGGTATGATATGAGATTTTGGGGGGGGGGGGGGCAGGATAATGGGGAAAATGTGAAGATGTTTTTCTTCACTTAAAGGGTGGTGGATGCTTGGAACAGCCTACCCCAAGAGGTGATGGGAGCCAGCATAGTGGTGAGTTTCAAACATGCAAGAGGCAAGCATAAGGGAACACTAGCAGTGGGAAAGAGAGACGAAAGCCAATGACCAAGCAGGGTCAGCAGCCGCTGATGTAGGCAGGGATTACGGGCAGACTACGTGGGCATAGTGGTCCTCATCTGCCATCAGTTACTATGTTACTATACATCAGTAAGAAGGTAAGCAATCATAAAATGTAGGTCTTCACCTAGAAATAATATGAAAAAGTGGTCGACAGTGTCCCTTTAAAGCAGCAGTGCACGATACTAGTTAACGTTTTCATCTGTACCTTTTTGTTTTAGATTTCTGCTCATCGCTCGAGTTGAATGATACCCTTCTATCCCCATTTCGAGTCTGCTTTATCACTTCTCTTTCACACTAGAAATAATAAAAGGAGTGCTCCTTTTAATATGGCTCATATCAGGTTATCATAAAATTCTCGGTTGTTTTTAGCACCCACTGATTAAGATCACTTTTCTCTGGATTAAATTAATGAGACACTGCTCCCTGACCTTAAAGAATAATAGGTGCACAAAACCAGCCAAGAATACGATAAAAACCCAGTCCGAGCCATATGAAAAGGTGCGCATCATTCAAATGTGAAAAAAGTGCTGAAGACGACTCAAAGTGGAAAAAGCGGTATCATGAAAGTCTGGAAATGGGGGCAATCTAAAATAGCATAAAAAAGTATAAGTCAAAATTTTCACTACTATCCTGCACTGCTGCTTTAAACATTCTAATGTTCAGTCTCCGTTGGCAACAACTCAAGGTGGAGATGATGCAGAATAGAATGACATCACCAATACATACGCGTTGCTAGAAATGAAACATTTTGGCTTAGAAAAGTGCAGCACTATACATATGCGTACCAGAGTATGTATAGGTATGGCCCAAATTTATAACTGTTAGGAAAGGTGATGCCAGGTTTATGCTGCTTCTAAAGAAAACACTAGATGGTTTGCTTAAGGTTTACCTTAACTGTTGAATATTCAAGGCCATCTGCACCCTGTAAACCTAGGAGTCGAATCTCCCCATTGGCAGGATAGCCTGGTCCTATGTACAGAGTGCAAACTGCAGTAGATGTCTTCAGATAGCGCAGTTTCCTTTCTTCTTGCAACCAGTCAATAGCATACCTGGAAAGAAAGAGTCAGACAGACAGATGTAGTAAAGGATAAGCCAGACTGTATAAACAGGTTACTCACCTGTAGCAGTAGTTCTAGGAGTGGTATATATTGTTCATCCACACTAATTGGCACATCCTTTCCCTTTAAATATCTTGCCGGAAGGTCTTCAAGCTGGCTCCTCCCACCCACCCGGGTGGTATAACCTTCGGCTCCGCCCCATGATGCCAGATCTTGCCTGTTTTAAGCTAGGTTTGTGCACTGAGGCCGCGGAGGTCGTGTGAGTCTGTATGGATGAACAACTTATATCACTCCTAGAACTACTGTTACAGCTCAATAACCTGTTTTTCTAGGATCGTGGATATGTTGTTTATCCACACTAATTGGCAGACTCCTAGCAGTTCTCTGCGAGGAGGGAGGCAAGGCACACACACTCCCTACTTCAGGAATACAGACTGGAGAACTTAGGCTCCAAAACCAGCATACTGGCGTGACTCAAGGTTGACGTGGTAATGAAGGTGTTTGCTGTCTTCCAGGTAGCAGCCCTGCAGATATCTTACATAGGGACATCGCTAGAAGCAGCCACTGACACAGTGGTATGGCGGGTGGAGTGAGCCCTTAGCCCTATGGGAGGCTCCTTACCTGCCAACCTATAGCAGAGATTAATGCAAGATGTAATCCATCTGCCAATCATCCGCTTTGCTGCAGGTCTGCCAGGTGCGGCTTCAGCATAGGTGACAAACAGCTGGAGAACCTCTCCCCGAACTTCAGATGTCCTTTCCCTATAAGAAGATAGCGCTCGTCTCAGATTCAGAGTATAGTACCTGTAATCGGCCTCCGAGGTGTAGTTCGGGTAGAACACAGGCAGAGTTAACACCTGGTTAAGGTGAAACTCCGACAACACTTTCAGAAGGAACTTCGGGTTGGGGCGCAGGACAACCTTGTCCCTGTGGAAGACCAAACAGGGAAACTCGACAGAGCGCCTGGAGCTCCCCAGTCCTTCTGGCTGATGTGATAGCCACCAGGAAGGTGGTCTTCCACGACAGGTGTGACATCTCACACCTGTGCATCGGTTCAAATGGCTTGCCCATGAATTTAGCCAATACCAGCAGTAGATCCCATGGAGGTGGAGGTTCATGCACCAGAGGGGATATGTGATCGAGGCCCTTGAAAAAGCACCAGACTACTGTCTCCTGCACCACCGTTTGCTGACCGGCCCGAGTCCAGTAAGTGGAGATGACTACCAGGTGCACCTTAAGGGTAATCGTCCGGAGACCTCCTTTGAAAGGGGACAAAAGTTAGTCGAGGATACTGGCCTCAGGACAGGAACTAGGATCTAAGCCCTTGCCCTGACACCAACCCGACATAGCACCTCCTGGTCGACTTCTTCCTATATGCCTCAACTACACTGAGGACATCACTGGAAAGACCCAAAGCCTGGAACTCTAGCCACTCAGGAACCAGGCTGTCAGGTGCAGGGAAGGTCTGGATGGAGTACGTTTCCCTGATTGACTGATATCAGGTCCAGGCATGCTGGAAGACTCCTCAGGAGCCTGTTGCAGAGGCTGAGGAGATCTGGATACCAGAACTGGCATGGCCAGTCTGGGGCTACCAGGATCACCCTCGCCTTGAGAAGCACCTTGTGAATCAAGGGAAATGGAGGGAAGGTGTAGAAGAGGCCTGGGGTCAACCGCCTCAAGAAGTCATCCCCCTGCAGTGAGCCCTGCTGAGGGAGGTGGGCAGGAAACAGCCTCAGCTTTGTGTCCTCCCTGGAGGCAAACAGGTCCATCTGAGGGGTGCCCTACAGGGAGAACAAGCTGCGAACTACCTCTGGGTGAAAAGCCCACTCGTGGGACGCCTCACCTACATGGCTGAAGGAGTCTGCTAGTTGGTTCGAGGCTCCTGCCACATGGATGGTTAGGAGATCTGCCTCCAGTTGGCTCACGAGGGTCCAGATGAGGAGCGCTTTCCTGCACAGAGGCCGGGAGTGTGTGCCGCCCTGTTTGTTGAGATAGTGCATGGTCGTGGTGTTGTACATCTGGACCTGGACCACTTGACCCACAGAAACGGAGCCAATTCAGTCAGCGCCAGCTGTACTGCTTGGAGCTCCAGCAGGCTGATGTGGCATCGGGACTCCTCGGGGTTCCAGAGCCCATGGACCCTGTGGTTCCCCATGTGGGCTCCACAGTCTGTGAGAGGCGCATCGGTCATGAGGATGACAGTCGGCTCGGGGTAGACAAACAGGATCCTTCCCTGCAGATGTTCCGGGATGGTCCACCATTGGAGAGCAACCCAAATCCTCTGGGTTACTGTGACCAGCTGGCCGAAATGACCTAGGCGCTGGGACCACTGGCTGGCGAAGCCCCACTGAATGGGACGCATTCGCCACCGGGCTCAAAGGAAAACGGTGGTGCAGGCCATCATGTAACCCAGAAGACACAGGAAGTCCCGGGCAGGGTGCAATTGCCCAACCAGAAGTGGCTTGGTAAAGGAGGAAAGAACCTCTGCCCTGTCCGTCGGGAGCCGGGTTCTGGCTCGGCAAGAGTCGAGCTCTGCCCCGATGAAGCAGATCACCTACAAGGGCACGAGTTCCGACTTGGCTTCGTTGATCAGGAGACCAAGTTCGAGACAGGTCTTGAGGGCAAGGTCCCTGGACCTCTCCACCACCGCTTTGGAGGGACCCACTATCGTCCCGGTGATGGTACACCTTGACCCCTGATGCTGAAGATGGGCTGCCACCACTGCAATGCATTTGGTAAAGACCAGAGGCGGCGAAGACAGGCCGAACAGCATGGCGTCCCGAACTCGTAGAGGAGGAACCTTCAGTGTGACAGACGGATCAGGACGTGAAAGAACGCGTCCTAAAGATCCGGGGGCAGAACCAGATGTTTTGTTCAAGGGATGGTATGATCTAGGACAGAGTTACCATCCAAAAGGTACGCGACCTGAGATACTGGTTCACGTGCAGATCCAGAATGGGGCACCAGCCCCCTGTCCATTTGGGACCAAGAAGTACCTGGAAACAAACCCTGGGTCGACTGGGGGATCTGTCACTCAGGCCACTACCTCCTTGAGGGGGAACTGGGCTATGTCGTCTCTCAGAGCCGACCAAGTGTGGACTGATACCCTTTCCTCGCGTGTGGCATGGGCTTGGCTTGGTGGGTACAGCTCGAACTCTAGAGGCAGTCCTTGGCCGACCACTTCCAACACCCACCTGTCCATGGTAACAGAGGAGGTGGAAAGGAAGAGCCGGCCCCCCATGGGAGGATCCAGAGTAGTCGTGACGGGTATGAGGCTGGTCACCCCCATCCCGTCACTGAGCAGGCATGGAAGAGGAGGATCTAGAAGTGGGATTGCCGGGACCCTTCCCTCCTGGTTTGCACGACTGAGCGCCTAACTTGGGCCGAGGGTGCCAAGACTGGCCTTGCTGCTGCTGCCCAGATTGAAACTGGAGCTGCTTGGCCGTAGGGGCAGAAGGGCAAAATGGCTTCTTCAAACCCTGGGATTCCTTTTGGGCAGATGTAGTGGAGGCCAACGTGGTACTGGACTTCTCGATACATTCCAGGTGACCGTCCACTCTAGGACATCTGCCAATTTGTGCTGGGTGTCAGCCGTGAAAGTCGAGACCCACAACCAAGCCCTGTGGCGCATGGCAACTGCAGCTGCAACAGAACGGGCACAGGAATCCCCAATGTCCATGACCATTTGGCGCGGTTGTCTGGCAACAGCACGGCCCTGGTCTTGGACCTGCGTGACTGTGGTATGAAGGTCCACGGGAAGGTGAAGAAGCACCTCATCTAAAGAGCCCAACAGGGCATAGGAGAAGTGTGCCATGATTACAGCCAAGCTTGCCTGATGGAGGCCCAGTGAGGAGGCAGCACAGACCTTTTGGGCGGAGTGATCCAGCTTTTTGAATTCTTTGTCCAGTGGTCTATTGGAGTCTCCAGAGTTCCCAAACCGCCCAAACACAGACTCGGTCACCACTCCCTCAGCCAAGGGATGCTGTGAAAATCCTGAAAGGGAGCCAGTACTTGCGGGCCATCGTGGCGAATGGTTCAGGACAGGAGACTGGGTGCTGCCAGAGCTCCAGGGCTGGGTTGACAATGGCTTCAACTACTGGAAAGGCCTCGATCGGGGAATCCCTCCTTCTGAGGATGTCAGTTAGCAGGTATTCTACCCATTTTTCAATGGGCTCCAGCTTCATCCCCGTAGATTCAGAGATGAGGCAGAGGATGCCAAGAAAGGAGGTGGGCCACTCCTCAGCAGACAGACTCATGGCATCGTTGTCCCGAGAACAAGATGCCAAATCCAAGTCGTCCGACTCAGAGGAGTCCGGGTACAGTGGTCTGCCAGAAGAGTCACTGCTAACCCATTGCGGGCAGTCGGGAGTCAGAGTAACGGACAGCTTATGCGGAGGCCTGAAACAAGCAGAGGCTCCTTGGAGGCCCCGAGGGAGGCTGTTTCGGTGGTGGCTCCACCGAACAGGTGGAGAGACCAGCTGCAGAGTCAGGAAGTGATGTCGCTAGCTCCATTGGGGAGAGACAGCCAGGTAATGGCTGGGGTGAAAGGATCACCTTGGCCTAGCCAGAACAAGCTGCGCCACAGCACGTCGTCCCTAGTGCCAACGCAACTTGAAGCGGAGCCTCCCCTCATCTGAGGGCGACAAGGGCGAATGGAGGTGGCGCCAAGAGTGCCGCTTATGTGACTTCCTTGGCCTTTGGTCAAGGATGTCCTAAACGGTGACCATCGGGAGGGGGACCGGCGGACACTGGGAAGAAGGTCGGGAGAAATCCTCCGGTCAGGGACAAATCACCACCGGGCTTCCCAGTCCTGAATAAAGAGTTGTCAGTCCCTCAGTCAATGACGGGTCGATGGGGTTGAGGATGATCTCGACCAGATCGTGGTCCAGCGTTTGGGCTGGCTGACCTGACGGGGGCACCGTGAGGTCAGCAGCTGAGGCCACAACTTCGATCGAAGTTGAAAGATGAGACTGCTGGGACAGAGATCTCTTTACGCACAAAACCTTTAGCATTACCGCGCCTCAAATGCTGCTACCAATAAATGCGATTATACAATCCGCGTTCTCAGATCATAAAAATGCCAGCCGTTTCTTCTTGGCCCGGAGACGTCAGTGAAACAGAATCCTTCGAACTGACTCCATTTTTTTCTTCTTTGATAATCAAGTCATACAAAGGCAAAAGTACTGGACTTTAGGAGGGCTGACTTTGCCAAAATGGGTGAGTGCCTAAGAAATGCACTAGCAAATGGGCAGGAAGGAGGGGTGGAAGAACAATGGGGAATAATAAAAACTGCCATCACAGAGGTAACAAGCCTTTGTGTGAAGCAAATAAACAAAAGCAAGCGATGTAAGAAACCACTATGGTTCTCAAAGGAAGTGGCAGTGAAGGTTCAAGAGAAAAAGAAAGCATTCAGGAAGTACAAGGAATCACAGAAGGAGCAGGACAGAAAACTGTATCAGTTAAAGCAAAAGGAAGGCAGGCAGTCAGAACAGCAAAGGCCCAAACCGAGGAAAAGATAGCCAACACAGTTAAGAAGGGGATAAAACCTTTTATAGATACATCAGGAGCAAAGGAAGACCAAGGGAGGGATAGCGAGGCTTAATAAAGGGGAGGGAGGGTGGGCAGAGGTGACTGTGAAAAGGCAGAGATACTAAACAAATATTTTTGCTCAGTATTTACAAAGGAAGAGGGGGAGGTACCTAAAACAAACAGTAGAAACACTCTGGATACAGAAGTTGATACCAGCCCATTTACAGAAGAAAGGGTTCTGAAAGAACTCTTAAAACTGAAGGTGGACAAAGCAATGGGGCCTGATGGGATTCATCCCAGAATTCTAAAATAACTAAGGGTAGAACTAGTGACACCACTGACTACCGTCTAACAAATCATGGGAGGATGGAGTGGTACCCGAGGACTAGAGGAGGGCAGATGTGATTCCCCTTCACAAAAGTGGGAGCAAGGCAGAAGCAGGAAACTACAGACCTGTTAGTTTAACCTCAGTGGTAGGGAAAATGATGGAATCACTTCTGAAGGAAAGAAGTGTCGAGTATCTAGAGGCCAGAGGGGCACAGGACCCAAGGCAGCATGGATTCACAGTGGGAAGGTCAAGCCAGATGAATCTGATAGATTTCTTTGACTGGGTGACCAAAGTAGATCAGGAAGGGGCTGTGGACATGGCCTACCTAGACTTTAGCAAGGCATTTGACACAGTCCCACACAAAAGATTAATATACAACAACAAAAATGGAAAGGGACCTGGGGGTATTCATATCAGATGACCTAAAGGTGGGCAAGCAATGTGAGAGGGCAGCAAGGAGGGCTGGGAGGATACTGGAATGCATAGGGAGAGGCATCACCAGTAGAAAACAGGAAGTTATTATCCCTCTGTACAGACAGCTGGTAAGACCCCATCTGGAGTACTGTGTGCAGTTCTGGAGACCCAATCTCCGCAAAGACATAGACAGGATGGAAACTGTCCAGAGGAGGGCAACTAAAATGGTGCAGGGTCTGCACCGGAAGACATATGGAGAGAGACTTAAGGAGCTTAATATGTATAGCCTCGAGGAAAGGAGGGAGAGGGGGACATGATAGAAACTTCCAAGTACCTCAAGGAATTAACAAAAGTCCAAGAGGGTAGCATCTTCAAAAAAAGAGGTGTGCAAGAACAAGGGGAACAATTTGAAGATAGGGTGAAGGGCGCTCAGAGGTAATTACAAGTATTTTTCAGAGAGAGGGTTGTGGATGCATGGAGCGGCCTTCAGGAGGAGGTTGTGGAGTCAAAAACAGTGGTGGAATTCAAGCATGCATGGGACAGTCATAGGGCAATTCTAGGGGTTGGGGGTAGGAAGAAGTAGGCTGTTTGTTAACTAGAATCTGCAGTTTATCCATTAGGTAGGGAAATAGGCAGACTGGGTGGGCCAAGCAGTCCTTATCTACCGTCAAATTCTATGTTTCTATATTTCTATGCCAATTAGTGCAGATGAACAACATATCCACAATCCTACAACACATTTTTTCACCATTCCTCCCTCCCCACGTCTTTTCCCGTTTTGCCCCCAATCTCAGTGATCGGGGACCCTATTGATAAACCCTCTTCTCCAGCCAGGATGGGTGAGCAAGCAGCCTTCACAGCCGATACCAAAGCTGCCTCACAGTTGGTGGACATAGGGTGCACACAAGGACAGCACCAACATACACCAGAAAAGCACAAGTTGCAATCTGCCCAGAAATGAACCCCTTTCTCTCTACCAATGGGTGCAGAATGATGCACCTGCTCTCCAACAGTAGCTACAGGAAAGAAAAGAACTGCAAAGGAGTCCTGTCAACTGTAGCCCACATCGTGGGTCCAAACCCAATACTGGCTCTGATAAGAGTTTTACATTTATCACCCCCCCCCCCGAATAAGTTGTTTATTTCAAAAGTTTTACCAGCAAAGACATACTGAGCTGATATAGGACAGAAGATTACGGTGGCTGCGGTAAGGCAAATGAATCAAATAGTCGGGAGACTTTTCCTTCCTGATCCACATCTGGCACATTTGCAGTACAACATAAAAAGGAATGCATCCAACTTAAATGCCAATATTCTTGATTGCATTGTTCACTGACAAACTACTCATGATTAAGTGGCTTATGCGACATGTTGGGGTGACAGTGGCCATTTAAATATCAATGCGTAAACTGGAATACATTTAATCTACGGAGACTGAAATTTCATTTCTTTTTTCTGTTTTTGTCCCCATATCTCCTCACCAGTTGCCAGGTCCTTCTACCTGCCAAGGCCCTTCTACCTGTTGAAGGAGCTCTCTGATGTTCCAACCTCCTGCCAGCCTCTGCTCAGTATCCTCTCTGGAAACTCCATCTGTAAGCCACAGCTTGTCCTCTGCAGGTGGGAGCCCCCTTGTTCCTCAGACTGGGAAGAGGATACTTACTCGACAGTCAAGGCCTGGGAGGAGGAGCAAGCGAGGTGTGGGAAGAGTCGGAAGGACACTACAGTGGCATGGACAGCGACTTCATCTGCCTGGTGCTACTGGAGTATTTTTCCACAAAGCCCTTCCTTATTCCTCCCCAAGGTGCTGACCTGAGAAGCAACTCAAAGAGAGCTTATCAAGGCCATCAGAACGGTGGGTGAACCCTGCCCTACCTACTGAACTCCCCTGCCAGTCCCACTCTGGGCATGTGACACCGCCGCATTACTTGCCATGCAGGCGGGTGTGTGGCAATATATTGCAGCTCCAGAGGGATCACTTTTCCCTCCTTACAAAACATGCCCTTCCCATGGGCCACAAGGGGCAGTCGTGCTGTGGAAAGAGGTGCCCTACCACCATGAGGCAGAAGGTGTCCAGATAAGATATTAGAAGCCCACCTCACCGGTTAGCACCAGATGTCCCAGACTCGGGGAGCGAACCATGGTTGTCTGGATGGCAAGCAGTAGCCCTTTCGTTGTGCTAGCTGGCTGGCCAGTTTCATTTTTCCACACCACTTACTAATAGGGTAGCCCAATGAAAGGCATCATCTCGTTTTCAAGAGGGTCCCAGGGAAACCACTGCAAACAACCGTTAAGACACTGCCATTCAAACAACAAATGCTGAAAACAATACAATCAGACCACACTGTATGGGGCTTCTCTTGCTGCAGAGGAGGCGGAGGATAGATAACGGGGCTGAAGCATGACAACCAGCGCGCAGCCTCATTCAGACTGGAAGAAGGCTGGCTCAGTGGCATGGAGGACTAATGCCACAATTCCTGCCAGTGACCTGGGTATGGGAGCGGACTCAGGTTGTTAGGGGTGGGATGGGGTCGGTGGGGAGAGAGGAATGAGCATCTGATAGACTGCTCTCATCTCTGGAAGGGAGGGTTTGCCACTCTATTGACAGCCACCAGACTGAGGTCTGGTGTTGGAACAGGCAGACTGTGGCGCATAGGGTGAGCATCTGCTGGTTTGATGAGGCACATGTGTGACTCCACATGGCACGTGCTGATGTCCGTGCCACAGCAAGGGGAAGAGGAGACAATGGCTGAGTGGGCAACTCGAAGATCTGTCTGCCCCAATCCACGTCATCACCCAGAACTGCGGCCCTGAAATCTGGATAAGTGTCTATGGGGTAGGGAGGACAGGCACCCCCCACCACCACCAAGGGGGCCAGGTGAGTACCCGGGGAAGATGGCAGCTGACTGAGGGAGGCAGGGATGAGGCTGACAGCAGCCCACTCAGGCAAAGAGAAGAAAAACATCTCCATGGGGGTGTGTGTGGTGGTGGGGAAGGGGGGACTGGAAGAATGCTCCAGTGCATCAAAAAAGAAGTGGGAGTGAGTGACACAGCAGAAATAATCCTGCCACTTTACAATGTCCTGGTCAGGCCCCAAGTGGATTACTGTGTGCAGTTGTGGGATCAATAAAAAAAGAAGATTAAGGCAGTCAAAAGTCTGCAGTACATGCCCCCGTCTCCGTCCCCCCCACCAAATGATATGGGGGAGGAGCTATGATGAGAGGCTGGTGGCCCGTAACAGGTGTCTGAGAAGGGACAGGATTATGGGGTATTGTTAGGCTATAAGAAGGGGGACGGTTATAAAGGAAGATTAACAAAAAGCAGTCATCCTTATCGATTACTTCTGCTGTCTTCACAAGGGAAGACTGCAGGACCCTGCCTAAAAGTGATATTAAGGCGGCTGTTAGGGGCATTCCTGAAATGAGGCACCCAGTCTTTATCAGAGAAAGGGTCCAGAAGCCCTAAAGTTAGATAAGACCCCGGGGCCGGGTGGGATGCACCCAGTGGTGCTCAAGGAATTAGCAGCAGAACTGGCTGAGCCCCTAGTAAAGCTATTCAATAGCTCAGTTCAGTCAGGGGTAGTGGATTCAGTCCCACTAAACAATTACAACCTGAAAACCAAGGACAGTGAAAAGAATACCAATAAAATAAATTTACTAGTGAGAAAAACGAGAAAATAAACTTTTTTCAAGAGATGAAGGAGAGCTCTCCGGATACGTCTTACTGAGGCAAGTGGAGTAAAGAATCTGACGGTTTAGAAGCTGTTTACCAGGGACAATGATCTGAAAACCGAGCTCAGCTTGAGCCTAGCATTCCATCATTTGCATAGGTTCTATTAACCATTTCAGCTCTGGGGCAATCCTATGGTGAGACCATACTGCATAAGTCAGAATACATTAAGATTTCCTGTTGTTTGAATGGGAGTCACTGGTCAAAGCGAACCTTGTGGACTACCTAGAAAGCGACGGTCTGCAGGAAAGTAAACAGCATGGGTTTGTGGTAGGAAGGCCTTGTCACACCAACCTAATAGTTTTCTCTGACTGGGTAACAAAAGGTGATAGACAAGGGCCATGCTGTGGATTTACTCTACTTCAATTTCAACATGGCTTTAGACTCAGTGCTACAGAGAAGATTGCAGAGGAAGCTGGAGGACATGAGCATGGCTGTGAACATAGATGGGTGTAAAACTAGCTGAAGGAGAGACAGCAAAGAGAGGTGGTAAATGGGGTCAAATTGAAAGCGAGAGAGGTCACGAGGGGGGTGCTACAGAAACCTATCGTTGGTCCTATCCTCTTCAATATGTTAATCAGTGACACTGGCGACGGCATCCGGGGGAAGTTGGATCTCTTTGCAGATGACATGAAGATTTGTGGTTGAGTACACAGCAATGAAAGGATTAGGGAGATACAGAGGGCTTTACAAAGGCTAGAGAGGTGGTCTAAGATTTGGCAGCTGAAATTTAACATCTAAAAGTGCAAGGTTATGCACCTAGGGAGCAAAACCCCCAGGACAGAGCACTGGATGGGAGGGGTTAAACAGTGCACTATGGCAGAAGAGAAGGACCTGGAGTCATCAGTAGACTCCCTCAAATAATTAAGCCAGTGTAACAAGGCCTGTAGTCAGGCTAACAGGATGCTGGGGCATATTGGAAGGGGTATTGACAGCAGGAAAAAGGAGATATTACTACGTCTAGACAGGTCACTGGTGAGGCCTCAACTGGAATACTGTGCTCAGTTCTGGAGTTCTCACCTAAAGGAGGACAGGGACAGGCTGGAGACAATGTATCGAAGAGAGACAATGAAGTTTCAGGCCAACAGGGTAGATCTTACTAAGATCGTCTCAAGGCATTGAACTTGTACTTGCTGGAGACCAGGCGAGAGACAGAGAGAGTGGGGACATGATAGAGACCTTCTAGTTCCCGAAAGGAATAAAGATGAACTGCGGGGAAATATTTAGCAGCAGTAAAGATTCAAGACCCAAGGTCACAAGTGGAAACTGGCTGGGGGAAGGTTTAAGGGGGATGAGAGGAAGTTCTATTTTATGGAAAGGGTGGTGGAGCTGTGGAACATTCTGCCAGTGGATGTTGTGGACGTCAAGACCATAAATGATTTCGGGCATAGCTGGGACGCATCTAGGAGGAGCTGGAGCTTGGCTGGGCCAGGCGCCTTGGAGGACCCTGGAGGATGGGATTGGCTGGGGCGTGGGGGCACGGCTTGGGAGATGATTTAAAAGGAGCATGGCTGGCACAGAATAAGGTGATTGGTGGTTGCTCAGGTCGGCGGCGGTGAGTGGACGGGGAGGAATGTAACCTCATGTGGACAACACTCTAGTACAGCATGAGGGGGTGCTGCACTTCTGAGGTGCCGTCTTTCGGATGAGATGTTAAACCGAGGTCCCACCTGCCTGGATTGGTGGTAGTTCAGGTGTATGCTAAAGATCCCATGGCACTTATCAAAAAGAGTAGAGAATTTCCCCGATGTCCTGGCCAAATTTTTCCCATTCACTAAAAATACCACCAACAGCTTAATCTGGTTGACTTGCAGTTACTTACCATCTGGTTCCCCCCCTCCCGAAAAAGGGACTTCTAGGCTCAGTGGGCTTACCGGGTCAACAAAAATTCAATTCAATAAATAGGACCCAAGGATAGGGAACTACAGGCAGACTAGAAGAACCTTTGTCTTTTTCTGCCATCAGGGTCCATTTTTCTATGATTTCAGTCCTCTGAATACTCAATGGTATCGACAAGGCTGAGTAGTCAGAGATGTCTGATCTGGTGCCCTCTGGCAGGATGCGGGGATACACCCTGAAGCTCAGAGGCGGTAAATTCAGGGATAACAATAGGATACACTTTCTCTCCCATAGGTTGGTGAACCTATGGAAAAGCTACCAGCAGAGCCCGTAAACAAGAAGACAGTACGGACTTCAAGATAATAAAAACACTGACAGGAAGCGCAGGTCTTCACTTATTAATTTCTGCTTATGAAGAGTGAGGGGGCAGAAATGATGGAGGACTTGGAAAACTATTCCCTTAGCAAAAAGTAAAGGCAAGAATTAAAGAAACAATTATGAAATACTAGCAGTATTGTCTCTAAATACTGCATTCTTTTTTCAAAGTTGTCAAACAGTGTTAGGGGCTCTCTAAATTATTTTGTTACAAACGTTTTATGCTATGACAAGGGTCGCTACTATAGGGTAAAATAGTGAGTCTAAGGTACATGTTCAACTGTGCTTTAAAGGCAAACATAACCCCCCCCCCCCCGGGGAAAAAAAATTAAGCTTTAAAAACAATAAAGTAAGTTTCTGTATCATTCCATGTTGTCAATGGGGAAGGTAGTTAATACATACAGGTAATGTGCTCCCCCCCACTGGGGTAGTGGTACAGTCCAAAAGAAAAAAAATACCTTAGTAATTATGTTTCTTCTAGTGGAGTCTTGCTGTATTCTGACAAGTGCAGTTAGCCCCAGCCTTTAAACTGCCCCGGAGAACAATGGGTTAACTTTTCTATGCATTGCATAGAATGTTCATCTCGAGCTTGGTTGATGTCTCTGCCTGTTATTCGAACTGCAACCGTCAGATCTTTACGAGCAAAGCTCACTAGGTGTTCTGTGTGGAAACTAACTTTTTTAACTCGCCAACTGGCAGAAAAGAAAAAATTACTCACCTTAGTAATGTTGTTTCTTCTAATGGAGTCTTGCTATATTATGACTATTGCAGTTTGTCCCACCATTAGAACTGCTCCGGAGGTGAGAGTCAACTTCCATGCAGGGCATGGAACTTAGAGCACGAGCTCGGTTAAAGAAGCTCTGTCTGGGATATTTCAAACCGAAACGGTCAGATCTTTACGAGCAAAACTCACTAAGGTTCTGTGTGGAAGCTGTAACCTACACTAGCCAACTGGCTACTAAGATATTAACACATTTTCCTGGTCCCAACACCAAGACTCAAGTCAGGGGACCAGAAAAAGATAAGATAAAATAAAATAAAAACACAACACCCAAACACCCCAAAAAGAAGGATGGAAAACATAAAAGGGCATCAATTAGTGCCAACAGTGAACTGCCCACCCATACCCCAAGTAGAAGTTCTGAGAGGGGCAGGCTTGGGGAGGTCATAATAGTAAGACTCCATTAGAAGAAACAACATTACTAAGGTGAGTAATTTTTTCTTCAAACAACATGAAGTCTTGCTATATTATGACTATTGCAGACTATACAGCAGTACCTCCATGGAGGAGGACAGAACCTACTTAGGATTAGGCTCTGAAGCACGGCTGTGCCAAACCGAGCATCCCTCCTGGCCTGGATATCCAGGGAGTAATGCTTGGTGAAAGTGTGTACTGTTTTCCAAGTAGCTGCTTGACATATCTCTAAGATAGGGATGTCTCTGGCAGCAGCTAGAGACGCAGCTGTACCTCTGGTAGAGTGAGCCTCAGGCCTGAAGGGGGAACCTTACCCAGTTTTTGATAGCAAAATTGGATACAAGAGACAATCCACCTGGCAATGGATCTCTTAGTGGCAGGTTTCCTTCCCAACCCCTCACCATAAGTGAGAAAGAGTTGGAGGGAGTCAAACCTGTGACCCTTGGTACGCCTCTATGTAGTAACTTAGGGCCCTCTTAACATCTGCTGTGCAACCTCCTCTCACCAGGAGGAATGGTCAGTGAAGAACACTGGAAGTGAAATAGATTGATTAAGGTGGAAATCTGAAACCACCTTAGGCAAAAACTTCCTGTTAGTCAGAACTACCTTATCCCTGGAAAATAAAGTCAGTCTCCACTGACAAAGCTTGTAACTCACTTATGCGCCTGGCAGAAGTGATGGCTACTAGAAATACAGTTTTCCAAGTCAGTACTTAAGCTCTGCCAAGACAGAGGTTCAAAGGGAGTTGCATCAGCTGAGCAATGCAAACATTAAGATCCCAGGCAGAGGCAGGGTCCCTGAATGGTGGATTAGTATGAAGCAATCCCCTAAAAACTTGGAAAATACAGGGTGAGCAGAAAAGAAGAGGCTTCCCTGCTGAAATAAAAGCAGAGACAGCTGCCAAATGCACTTTCAGGGTAGCTAGTCTCCAGTCCCAAAGAAATTAAGATGGACCATATAGTCCAAAACAGTGGGCAAATCAGCAGATTTAGAAATATGCTTCCCAGAACACCATATGGAAAACCTTTTCCATTTAGAATTATAAGTAGCCCTAGTGGAAGGCTTTCGAAGCTTTCAAGATTTGAAACACCTTGAGAAAGTTGTAGATCAGCAAACTCTAACTCCTCAAGAGCCAGGCCTTGAGGTTGAAGGATTGATTAGGATACCAGACTCTCCCTGGGCACAGGTTAACAGATTGTGTTCCTGGGGAGACACAGGGGAAGATGGACTGCTAAGGACAGAAGGAGTGGTACCAGGGCTGCCTGGCCCAGTCTGGAGCAATCATGATCATCTTGCAGGCTGAGATCTGATTTTGACTAGCTTTATGAACAGGAGGAAGAGAGAGGCATAGAGAAACTTCCCTCCCAATCTGAGGAGAAAGCATCCAGGGGACTGAGCCCAACACTGGGGCCTGCAACAAAAAAAAAAAAAATGGAAGTTGATGATTGTCTGGGGCTGCAAAAGATCTATCTGAGTGTGCCCATCTGGCAAAAACTATCCAGTACTCGGGGATCCAGTGACCATTCGTGATGGCCCTGGGAAATCCTGCTGAAAGCATCTGCCAGGACATTGTCCTTGCCTGGGAGGTGAACTGCTATAAGGAAGTGTTCAGGGAATAAGCCAGAGCCACAACTTCATCGCCTCGGTGCCTGAGGCCGAGGACAGGATGCCCGGTTTGATATACCACATTGGTAGGGTGTCTGTTCTGAACAGATGCAGAAAAACCTGAAGTGCTAGAAAACAGCTCTGAGTTCCAACAGATTGATGTGGAACAGAGATTCCTGAGGGACCACAATCCCTGGGTGGAGAGGTGCGCCCGTGAGCTCCCCATCCCAAGAGGACACATCTGTAGTAAGGGTCAAGGAGATAGAGGGATGAAGGCACCCTTGTCTCAGATTGCTCTGATCCTGCCACCACTGAAGGGCCTGGATCAGGGTTGAGTCACTGGGATCAACTTGGATAGGGAATCTCTCTTTGAGACCAAAGGCTCTCAAATGGAACTGAATGTCCCTCATCTGAAATCTTGCTCCTTGCACTACAGCTGTGGAAGCAGCCATGTGTCCTAGGAGCTGTGGAAATGCCTTGCTGGTCGAGAGACCTGCAGAGTAAGGACCAGGCCAGGGCCACAAGGGTCTTCACCTTTCTGGGGAATGAAGGCTCTGGCCTGCTTTGTGTCCAGTTCTGCACCTATAAAGGTGAGTACCTGGACAGGTTCAAGAACTGACTTTGGAAGATTGAGAAGAAAGCCAGAGAGGTAAGCAGCTGCTGGGTAACTTGCAGGTGTGATTTGACCTGGTCTGAGACTGACCCACAATGAGCCAGTCGTCTAGGTAGGAAAGATGGCAATCTTTGCCTTCTTAAATGAACAACTGCTACTGCCAGGCATTTTGTGAATACTCTTGGGGCAGAGAGTGGGCCGGAAGGGCATTGCTCTGAACTGATAGGCCTGAGGGCAGTTGATCTGAGGTACTTCGGTGGGAGCTTCTGATAAGAACATGGAAGTAGGCATCCTTGAGGTCCAGGAAGCTAGCCAGTCCCTGGCCTTAGGGAGGGTAAAATCATTCCCAAGTCACCATTTTGAATTCTGGATTTAAAGGTGCTTGTTCAGATATCTTAGGTCCAGGATGGGCGCCACTCTCCTAATCTTTTTGGGTAAGGAAGTACCTGGAGTACAGATTTGCCCCTGGTGTAGAAACCCTTTACACAGCTCTGAGCCCAGGAGGGTTGAGACTTCTGTTTCCAAAGCAAGAGTCTCTAGAGGGTTTCTTGGTGGAAAGATCTGATTCTCATCTTTGGAAATTTTTTGAAGCTGAGAACCAGACCCTGACACTACTTCCAGGACCCACTTGTCTGATGTTAAAGACTCCCAGTCCTGAACGAGTAAGCCAGCCTGCCACAGGTAATGGAGAGCAGCTCTGGGCATCCCTTCAGGGTGCCTGTTTGGCAGGGGCTTTAGGCTGAGGGGTAGGAGCAGGCCTGCTTGTATCCCGTCTGCCTCTCCCTCTAAAGAACCCCCTCTGAACATAAGCTGAAGAGGAAGCCTGGGTTTGGCAAAAAGGCCTGCCTCTACCCTTGGGGGGTTGCCTCCGAGGAGTGGCTTGCCGTTCCTTGGCTTGTGCACTCCTATAAGTGGTTCTATATTCATCCATTTTCTTCATATAATTCTCTGTCTGCTCCCCAAACAGAGAATTTCCCACCACAGGAAAATCCATAGCCTTAGCCTGGGTATCCTGTGACAAAAGAAGTACACCTGAGCCAAGCCAATCTCTGAAAAGCACAGATGTAGCCATGACTCTAGAGGATACATCATTAGAATCCACTGCAGCATGGAATTGCACCTTAGATGCCTCAATACCATCAGCAGCCACCTGCTCAGCTCCTTGTGCAAGCTGGCCCAGGGGCCTGTTTGGCTAAAGCCATGACAAGTATCCATCTAGATTTTTGGTATCTTGCCACATGAGCCATATCATTTGCTTGTCTGAGTCCCAAGGATGCTACCATATATGGATTTTTAGCCATGGCATCAATCTCCTGGAGTCCTTGTCAGGATGTAAGCCAAGGGGAATATTAACCTTCATCTGGCTGCAGCCTGAACTACTAACACAGGCGCATTGCTGTGAAAGAAATTCTATCAGGACCGATAAAGTGTACCTCCTGTCCATCTTTTATCCACAGGAGGCACAGAATTAGGAGCTTTTAAAATTTTTATTGTTTGTTTCCAAAAGTTTATGTAAAGGAATAGACAATCTCCTGGACTCTGGGATATCCATCATCTCTACAAAATCAGGCTCCATCTTGCTCATCCACACTTCCTCCAAAGGGAGCTGGAGGTTTCAACAACATTTTTATAAAACAGAAAATGAGAAGGGACTCTAAGCAAGCCTAGGGGAGATTCTCTCTAAAGGTCTGTCTGGGGAGATGTCCAGTTCAATGGGTACATCCAGACTTTCAAAATCACATTCCACTGTTCATAATCATCCCCCTCTGGTTCCTAAAACTCCTCTATATCATATTCTTGGGCAGTTGAACCCGGCCGGGCCGACCTCTTGCCAGATAGTGGCGGTTCGGACGGAACAAGGGAAAGTAACTGGACAATTTGGATTGCCCTGGCTATCTCTGCAACAGTTTGAGAAAGTTTTGACTACACCTGCTGATTTTCTAGTTCTCTTTGCTGGAACTGGCTCCTCAGAGTCAGCTTTACGTTGCCGAAGTCTGGCCCTGGTCAGGGCACTCCCCTCCGGTTCGATTTGGCACAGACCAGGCTGGCCATCCGGTTAAGCGGACTTTAGCCTCTCGTTCCTGAGCCTACCAACTCTCTTATCTAGGAGTAGCTGCAGGGAAATTCTTGCAAATCTGGCAGTCTGCATTGAGGTGGTCAAACCCCAGACAATAAACACATGTGGTGTGTGGGTCAGCCCTGGCAAAGGCTTCCCACAGACACTACAGTGTTGAAACCAAAATGGGCAGTTTTCTTGCGGTTTCTCAGACATAATGCCAGCCTAACCAAAAACTTGCCCTTTTTTTTCACAGTGCCAGGCAAGACACCTTATTGGTTCCCAACACGTGTCACGGTCAGTAGGAAAAATGAAATCCGTTTTTTTTTTAGGGCAGAAATAGAACCTTGAGAACCGCCACTCTAAATGCTTCAGAATAAAGTTTCCACACGTAACCTGATCGGTTCCAAACCCGAACCGATAAACATTGCAAGTTCCACAGAAACAAGACCTATCTGTACTTACAATACCATAGATAAAGCAGAACCGTCGGTTTGCGGTTAAAATAATGATAATCAGCAGTTGAATTTAACCGAAAAACTCTTTAAACCGAGAAAATGAACGAGCAGGAGGAATCTCTAGGCGACTGTTCAGTGAAAGGAATAAAGATCTGACAGATTCAGTTTGAAATATCCCAGACAGAGCTTCTTTAACCCGAGGCACCGGCATCTAAGTTCCATGCCCTGCATGAAGTTAACTCTTTCACCTCAGAGCAGTTCTAATGGTGGGACAAACTGCAATAGTCATAATATAGCAAGACTTCATGTTTGAAATAATGTTTTTGGTTCTCAAAGGAAGACTCAAGTCAGAAAACCCAAACACAAAAACCAATCAAATGAAATAACATTTCACCCAAGAGAATAGACGGGGTGCAAAGTGGGCACCCTAGTAATAGCAACCTCATGCCCACCTTACATCCCAAAAATTACTTGCCTTAGTAATTGCTTTTCTTCTCCTGGAGTCTTGTATATTGTGACTGGTGTGATTGTACAGCATGAACTGCCCCGGAAGGAAGGATAACTCAGGCTGACCAGCGTTCCAAGCGGCGCTTTGCTAACTCTGTCTGGCTAATTTCAAGCTGACTGTCAGATCTTTCTGAACCAACACTAAGCAAAAGTCTGTGTGGAAAAACCCACCACTGGCTAAATGGCTTTCTACAAGTAGGAATAACAATAACAGAAACAACAACAATATCACCCCTAACAAGCATGTAGGCCCTCCCCTCCCAAAAGACAGAAGTCCAGGAGGGGCCAAAAAGTATAACAAAAACAGAAATACCTAGTTTTCTAATCCTAAAGAAAAGGGAAAAGGAAAAAGAGCTATAACTGACATGACAGTGCTTGCACTAATTTGCAACCCCTTACCCAAGTAGAAGTTCTGAGAGGGGGCAGGTTGAAGGGTGGTCATATCTCTTAAGACTCCATGAGAAGAAAAGCAAGTACTACAGGTGAGTAATTTTTCTTTCAAACACCATGAAGTCTTGCTATATTATGACAATTAGCAGATTACACAGCAGTACCTCCATGGAGGAGGCCAGAACCTACTTAGAAATAGATACAAACACTTGGCTGTGCCAAACCGAGAGCATCTCTCCTGGACTGGACATCCAGGGAGTAATAGCAATAAAGGTGTGAACTGTTTTGGGTAGCAACAATGAATTTCCAGAATGGGATATCTCTAGCAGACGCTAGAGATGCAGCTGTACCCTGGTGGAATGGGCCTCAGTCCTGAGGGGTTCTCTACCTAGTTTTGGTAGCAAATTGGATACAAGAGACAATCCACCTGGCAACTGTCCTCTTAGTGGCAGATTTCCTTGCCAACAACCTCGCCCATAGGTAAGGAAGAGTTGGAGGATTCGAACCTGTGACCCTTGGTGTGTTCCAAATAGTAGCTTACAGCTCTTTTAACGTCCAAACTGTGCAATCTCCTCTCACCCGAGGAAGAATGCTCAGTGAAAAATACTGGAAGGGAGATGGATTAGTTAAGATGGAAATCTGAAACTACTTCAGGTAAAAACTTTCTGTTAGTCCTGAGGACTAACTTATCTCTGTGAAAAGAAATAAAATCCTTTTCCACTGACAGGACTTGTAACTCACTTATCAGCCTGGCAGAAGTGATGGCCACTAGGAAAACAGTTTTCCAAGTTGAACTTAAGGTCTGCTGAAGACAGAGGTTCAAAGGGGGCTGCATTAACTGGGAGCAATGAAAACATTAAGGTCCCAGGCAGGGACTGGGTCCCGAAAAGGAGGAGTTAGTGTAGAAGCAACCCCTTAAAAAACTTGGAAAACACAGGGTGAGAAGAAAGGGAGGCAGGCTTTCTGCATGATATAAAAGCAGAGACAGCTGCCAGATGAACCTATAAGGTAGCTGGCCTGAGGCCCAAATGAATTAAGAATGGACCAAGTAGTCCAGCAAAATGGGCAAATCAGCAGATTCTGGACAATTTGCTTCCCAGAACACCAGATGGAGAACCTCTTCCATTTGGAATTATAAGTGGCCCTAGTGGAAGGCTTCCTGGAGACCTTTAAAATATCAAGGACACCTTGAGAAAGTGTAAATCAGCAAATTCTAACTCCTCAAGAGCCAAGCCTTGAGGTGGAGGATTGAGGTCGGATAAACTCTCCCCTGAGCACAAGTCAGCAGGTTGTGGACCCTGGGAAGGTCAGGGAGGGTGGACTGTCGAGGACAGAAGCAGTGGGTACCAGGGTTGCCTGGCCCAGTCTGGTGCAATCAGAATCACTTTGCAGGGCTGGGATCTCATTTTACTAACACCCTGAAGAGAAGGGGGAAAGGCATACAGGAACTTCCCAATCCCAACAACAGAAAGGCATCAGGGGACTGGGCCCATTACTGGAGGCCCTACAACAGAACAGAGGAAGTTGGTGGTTGTCTGGGGCTGCGAAAGATCTATCTGAGGAGTGCCCCATCTGGCAAAAACTGACCCCAGCACTAGGGGATTCAAAGACCATTCGTGATGACCCTCAGAAATCCTGCTGTGGGCATCCGCTAGGACATTGTCCTTCCCTGGAAGGTGAACTGCTACTAGGGAGGTGTTCAGGGAGTAAGCCAGAGCCCACAACTTCAGTGCTTCGGTGCACAAGGCTGATGACCGAGTGCCCCCCTGCTTGTTGATGTACCACATTGTTGTGGTATTTTCTGTCCTGACCTGAACTACTTTGTTCTGGACAGATGCTGAGAAAACCTGAAGAGCTAAAGACAGCTCTGAGTTCCAATAGGTTGATGTGGGAGCAGAGATTCCTGGGGGACCACACCTATGAGGGAAAGGTCGCCCAAAGCGCTCCCCACCCCAGCAAGGAGGCATCCGTGGTGAGGGTGAGGGAATGGAGAAATGGAAATGAAGGGGACCTCTTGTCTTGGATTGCTCTGATCCTGCCACCCACTGAAGAGCTAGAATCAGAGTTGGGTCACTGGGACCAATTTGGTAAGGGGCCTCCTTGGGGACCAATAGGCCCTCAAATGAAACTGAATGTCTCTCATCTGGAATCTTGCTCCTTGCACTACAGCTGTGGAGGCAGCCATGTGCCTAGAAGTTGCAGAAGTGCCTTGCTGGTCGAGAGACCACTTGGGGTGAAGGATGCCAGGGCAATCAGCTTCTCACCCTTTCCGAGGGAGAAATGCCTGGCCAACTTTGTGTCCAATTCCGCACCTATGAAAGTTAGTACCTGAACTGGTTCTAGAACTGACTTTGGTAAATTCAGCAGGAATCCCAGGAAGTGAGCTGCTGGGACTTGCAAGTGGGATTTTACCTGATCTGAGGACTGACCCACAATGAGCCAGTCGTCCAGGTAGGAAACACAGCAACCTTGCCTTCTTAAATGAGCCACTACCACAGCTAGACATTTTGTGAATACCCTTGGAGCAGAGGTAAGACCAAGGCATTGCTCTGAACTGGTAGTGACCTGAGGCAGTTCGAACCTGAGGTATTTTTGTGAGAAGGCCTGATCAGGACATGAAAATAGGCATCCTTGAGGTCCAGGGAGGCTAGCCATCCCTGGCCTGAGGGAGAGCAAAATCATTGCCAGAGTTAACATTTTGAACTTTGGTTTCAAAAGATGCTTGTTCAGGTACCTTAAGTCTAGAATGGGCCACCATTCTCTTGTCTTTTTTGGGGTAAGAAAGTATCTGGAGAACAGCCCCTTGCCCTGGTGACAAGGAGGAACCCCTTCCACTGCTTTGCAGTCTAGGAGGGAAGAGACCTCTGCTTCCAAAGCAAGGGCCTCTAAAGGGCTTGCAGGTGGAAAATGTCTGGTTCTCATCTTTGGAAACTGTTGGGCGAGAACCAGACCCTGGCACACTACCTCCAGAACCCATTTGTCCGAAGTTAGGACACCCAGTTCTGGCTGAAATAAGTAACCTGCCTCCAACTGGTACAGGAGAATCGGCCCTGGGCACCCCATCAGGGTGCCTGTAGCAATAGCCTTAGGCTGAGGGGTGGGGGACGGTTTACCTCGCCCCCTACCTCTGCCTCTGAAAAAAACCCTCTGTGCAAAAGCAGAGAGGCTTGGGATTGATAAAAAGGCCTGTGGAAAAGCCTGCCCCTACCTCTGGTAGTGTGCCTCTGTGGAGTGGCATGCCGCTCCTTGGCCTGGGCACTTTTGTAGGTAGTTCTGTATTCATCCATCTTTTTCATATAGTTTTCCGTTTGCTCTCCAAACAGAGAATTTCCCACCACAGGAAAATCCATAGCCTTTGACTGAGTATCCTGCTGACAGATTAGTGCACCTGAGCCATGCCAACCTACGGAAAGCTACAGAAGTGGCCATGACCCTGAGGAAACATCATTAACGTCTACAGCAGTATGAAATTGAACTTTAGAGGCTTCAGTGCCATCAGCAGCCACCTGTTCCAATTCACTAGCCAGCTGGCCATGGCCTGCTTGGCTAACTGCAACACTGGATCCCATCTAGATTTCTGATATCTAGCCACATAAGCCATATAATTTGCCTGCCTGAGTCCCAAAGAAGCTGCCATATACTGTTTTTTTCGCCATGGCATCAATCTTCCTGGAATCCTTATCAGGAGGATGTGAGGCCAGGGGATATTATCTGTCACAGGCTGCAGCTTGTACCACACCTACATGACTACACTGCTCAGTGAGGAAGTCTGTATCAGGGCCTGATAAAAAAAAAATGGACAGAAGGTATACTTTATCTACAGGAGGGACAGAATGAGGATTTTAAAATTTTTGTTGTTTGTTTATAAATGACTTATGCAAAGGAATAGACAACCTCCTAGACTCTGGATATCCATCATCTCAACATAATCAGGCTCCTCTTGCTCATCCACAGCCTCTTCCAAAGGGAAGCTGGAGGTTTCTGCAACCTTTTGTAAAACATAAAATGAGAAGGACTCAGACAGCATAGGGGAGATTCTAATGGTCTGTCTGGAGAAATGTCGGTTCAATGGGCACGTCCAGACCCTCCCAGCCACATACATAATGATCAAAATCTTCCTCCCCCTCCTGTGGTTCATAAAATTCCTCAACATCATACTCTTGAACCACTGGAACTGAATGAACCAACCTTTTGCCAGCTGTTGGTGGTTCAGCCGGTCCCTGAGACAGTGACTGGACAATTTGTATGGCTTTAGCTATCTCTGCAGCAGTCGGGAGAGGCAATCTTGCACTCCAGACCTGCTGATTTCTTTACTGGGACTGGTTCCTCAGAACCGGCCTTCCTTTTGCCCGAGGAAGTCTCGCCCTGGTCAGAGGGCACTCCTCTCGTTCCCTGAGCCGGCCCAATCTTTTTTCCAGGGTGGCTGCAGGGAAATTCTTACACACCTGGCAGTCTGACAGGAGGTGGTCAGCCCCCAGACAATAAACACATGTGGTGTGTGGTGTGTGGGTCAGCCTTGGCAAAGGCTTCCCCACAAACATCACAGTGTTGAAACCCAGTGGGCCTGGTTTTTCTTTTTGGGTTTCAGACATAATGCCAGCCTATCCAAAATCTCTGCCTTTTTATGGCAGTGCTAGGCAAGACACCCTTATCGTTCCTAACTGCAACACGGGTATTTGAAAAACCCAATTTAAGAGATAGGTTTTAGAACCGATAAGAACCGGGAACCGCCTCTAAAACCAAGCTATTATTTAAAATTGTTTTTTAGCAAACCGATCGGTTCAAAACCGAACCGATAATTAATTTCCACACAGACTTTAACATCCTGTACTTACGTTTACCAGATAGAGCTTTGAACCGAAATGCGTAAAATAAATACTTATTGCCGTTAAAATGAACCGAAAACACTCGCTTGAACCGAGAGATGAACCGAGCTGAAGGAGCAGATCTCCAGAGGACTGTTCAGTGAAGCGGAGTAAAGAATCTGACAGTTTCAGTTTGAAACTAGCCAGATAGAGCTTTCAGCAAAGCGCTCGCGCTTGGAACTCCAGTCAGCCTGGAGTTAACTCCTTCCTCTCCGGGGCAGTTCAAGTGCTGTGGCTAACTGCTAATTGTCATAATATAGCAAGACTTCATGGTGTTTGGAAATCTAGGTTCTAAGAGGGAGGGGAGGTCAGAATACAGCAAGACTCCAATAGAAGACATAATTACTAAGGTGAGTAATTTTTCTTCAAACAACATGAAGTCTTGCTGTATTCTGACAAGTGTAGACTACTCAAGCAGTACCTCCATGTAGGAGGGACAGGACCTACTTTGGGAATAGACTCTGAAGTACTGCTGTGCCAAACCGAGCATCACTCCTAGCCTGGATATCTAGAGAGTAATGCTTGGTAAAAGTATGGACTGTTTTCCAGGTGGCTGCTTGACAAATTTCTAAGAGAGAGAGATATATATCCCTGGCAGCAGTCAGTGAAGCAGCTGTACCTCTTGTGGAATGAGCCCTCAGACCTGAGGGTGGAGTTTTACCCAGTTTTTCATAGCAGAATTGTATACAAGACACAATCCACCTGGCAATAGATCTCTTGGTGGCAGGTTTGCCCTTCCCAACTTCTGCATAAGTGAGGAACAACTGGAGGGTGTCAAACCTGTGACTCTTGGTACGCTCTATGTAGTAGCTAAGGGCTCTTTTAACATCCAAACTGCGTAGCCTCCTCTCTCCCGAGGAAGAATGATCAGTGAAGAAAACAGGGAGAGATATAGACTGATTCAGGTGGAAATCTAAAACCACTTTAGGCAAGAACTTTCTGTTAGTTCTAAGGACCACTTTCTCTCTGTGAAAAGAGATGAAATCAGGTTCCACTGACAGGGCTTGCAATTCACTGATATGTCTAGCAGAAGTACTTAAGCTCTGCTGAGGACAAAGGTTCAAGAGGGGGTTGCATAAGCTGAGCAATGCAAACATTAAGATCCCAAGCAGGAGCAGGATCCCAAAACGGGGGATTGGTGTGAAGCAATCCCTTGAAAAACTTACAGAATATAGGGTGGGATGACAGTGAGGAAGACTTGCCTACAGAAAGGAAAGCAGAAACAGCTGACAAGTGTACCTTGAGAGTAGATGGTCTGAGACCTAGGCCATTGAGATGGATCATATAATCCAGAACCATAGGCAATTCAGCAGTGTCTGGAGAAATATTCTTCTTAGAACACCAAATGCTGAATCTTTTCCATTTGGAGTTGTAAGTCTTTCTGGTGGAGGGCTTTCGAGAAGCCTTGAGGATATCCAGAACCCCTTGGGAAAGATGCAGCTCTGCAAACTCTAACTCTTCAAGAGCCAAGCCTTGAGACTTAAGATTGGGGTACCAAATCCTCCCCTGAGAGGATGTTAACAGGTTGTAATTCCTGGGGATACGACGGGAAGATGGACTGCTAGGGACAGCAACAAGGGATATCATGGCTGCCTGGCCCAGTCTGGAGCAATCAGAATCACTTTGCAAGGTTGTGACCTTATCTTGACTAACACTTTGAACAGGAGAGGGAAGGGGGGAAGCATACAGAAATTTCCCTTCCCAGTTCAGAATCAGAGCATCCAGGGGGACTGAGCCAAAGACTGGGGGTCTGCAACAAAAAAGAGGAAGCTGGTAATTGTCTGGGGCTGCAAAAAGATCTATCTCTGGAGTGCCCCATCCTGAGAAAATCACCTTCAACACCAGAGGATCCAGGGCCCATTCGTGATGGCCCTGAGATATTCTGCTCAGTGCATCTGCTAGAACATTGTCCTTCCCTGGAAGGTGAACTGCTATCAGAGAGGTTTGCAGGGGAATAAGCCAGGGACCACAACTTCATTGCTTCTGTGCACAAGGACATAGACAGAGTGCCTCCTTGCTTGATGTACCACATGGTGGTGGTGGTGTCTGTTCTGACCTGAGCCACCTTGTTCTGTACTGATTTGGAAAAAGCTTGCAGTGCCAGAAACACTGCCCTGAGTTCCAAGAGATTGATGTGCAGAAGAGATTCCTGAGGCGACCACAGTCCCTGGGTGGTGAGGTCCCCCAAATGGCCTCCCCAGCCCAGCAGGGAAGCATCTGTGGTAAGAACCACTGAATGAGACTGAGTGGCAAATGGAACCCCTTGCCTCAGATTGTGGCGTGGATCAGAGTTCGAGTCACTGGGATTAGTTTGGTAAGGGAATCCTTTCTTTGGGACCAAAAAGCTTTTAAGTGGAACTGAATGTCCCTCATCTGGAATCTTGCGCCTTGGACCACTGCTGTAGAAGCTGCCACGTGGCCCAAGAGCTGAAGAAAATGTCTTGCTGGTCGAGACACCTGAAGGCTGAATGAAGAGGCCAGTCCCATGAGGGCCCTTGCCCTTTCCAGGGGAAGGAATGCTCTTGCTTTTATCGTATCCAGCTCTGCCCCTATGAAGGTGAGGAGCTGCACTTGTTCGAGAACTGACTTTGGTAGGTTGAGAAGAAATCTTAAATAAGTGAGCACTTGCTGGGTCACTTGCAGGTGTGACTTGACTTGGTCTGGGGACTGGCCCACTATGAGCCAGTCGTCCAAATATGGAAAAAATGGAAATCTTTTGTCTTCTTAGGAAGGCAACAACTACTTCCAGGCACTTTGTGAAGACCCTTGGGGCTGCGGTTAGGCCAAAGGGCGTTGCTCTGAACTGATAGTGGCCTGAGGGCAACTTGAACCTGAGGTACTTTCTGTGAGAGCACCTGATGGGAATGTGAAAGTAGGCATCTTTGAAGTCCAGGGAGGCTAGCCAGTCCCCTGGCCTTAGAGAGGGAATGATTATTCCCAGAGTTATCATCTTGAACTTTGGCTTTAAAAGATGTTTGTTCAGGTATCTTAAGTCCAGGATGGGTCACCACTCTCCTGTCTTTTTTGGGGGTTAGGAAGTACCTGGAGTACAGTCCTTTGCCCCAGTGTAGGGTAGGTACTCTCTCTATAGCTCTTAGAGCTAGGAGAGAAGAAACCTCTGCCTCTAGGGCAAGGGTTTCTGAAAGATTTGCAGGTGGAAAAGATCTGGCTCTCATCTTGGGACATTTTTTGAAGCTGAGAACCAGTCCCTGGCTTACTACTTCCAGGACCCACTTGTCTGATGTAACAGACATCCAGTCCTGGACAAAGTAAGCCAGCCTGCCCCCTACTGGGATAGGAGAATCGACCCGGGCAGACCCATCAGGGTGTCTGCTTGGCAGGGGCTTTAGGCTGAGGGGTGGATGCAGGCCTGCCCATCCCCCTTCTGCCTCTCCCTCTGAAGAACCCCCTCTGTGAAAAGGAAGACCACGCCTGTGCTTGGTAAAAAGGCCTTTGGAAAGGCCTGCCCCTGCCCTTGAGGAGTTGCCTGCCTTTCCTTGGCCTGAGCACTCCTGTAAGTGGTCCTGTATTCGTCCATTTTCTTCATGTAATTCTCTGTCTGCTCCCCAAACAGAGAAGTACCCACTAGAGGAAAATCCATGGCCTTAGCCTAGGTATCCTGTGAGAGGCTAGTACATCTGAGCCAAGCCATTCTCCGAAGAGCCACAGATGTAGCCATGACTCTTGATGATACATCACTGGAGTCCACAGCAGCATGAAACTGAACTTTTGATGCCTCAATCCCATTTGCAGCCGCCTCCTCCAGCTCCTTGGCAAGCTGGGGAGAAGCCGGTTAGCCAGTGCCAGTACAGTGTCCCACCTGGACTTCTGGTACCTGGCTGCATAGGCCATATAATTCGCTTGCCTGAGTCCCAAGGAAGATGCCATGTACTGCTTCTTTGCCATGGCATCAATCTTCTTGGAGTCCTTGTCTGTGGGGTATGATGCCAAGGGAATGCTTGCCTTATCACAGGCAGCAGCCTGTACAACCCCAACATGGCTGCATTGTTGATAAAGGAACTCCGTATCTGAGCCTGAAAGAGTATACCTGTTGTCCATTCTTTTATCCACAGGATGTATGGAATTGGGAGACTTAAGAATTTTTTGTGTCTGTTTCCCAAAAGATTTGTGGAGGGGAATAGACAGTCTCCTGGACTCTGGGATGTCCATCATCTCTACATAGTCAGGCTCTTCCTGATCCTCCACTGCCTCCTCCACAGGAAGCTGGAGGGTCTCAGCCACCTTTCCGTAAAACATGAAGTGCGAAGGGGACTCAGAAAGCCTAGGAGGAGAAACAGCTGAAGGTCTGTCTGGGGAGATGTCCAGGTCAATAGGCACATCCAGACTTTCAACATCACCATAATCTTCCAACTCTCCTTCCTCCTCAAACTCTGGTTCATAAAATTCTTCCAGGGTATAATCTTGAACCGGGGGAACCAACCGAACAGAGCCCCTGCCAAAAGGTGCCAGATCAGTCGGAACCGGGCAAAGCGATTCCACAATACGAATCGCTTTGGCTATTTTATTGGCGTCGGAGTATGAGATTCTGGATCCGAACCGTCGATTTGTCTTCTGCGTTTTTTCGCCGGAACCGACTTCGCGAATCGGCTCTCCTTTGCCCGAAGAAGTAACGCCCTGGTCAGAGGGCACCTTCTAGTTCAGTCGCAACTGAACCGGGCTGGCCATCCGGGTCAGCGGACTTCTCGGCCTCCCTTTCCCTCAGTCTACCTAATCTCTTTTCCAGGGTAGATTTGGGAACATTTTTACAAATTAGGCAGTCTGAATCGAGGTGGTCAAACCCCAGACAAACACAGGTGGTGTGGGGATCGGCCTTAGCAAAGACCTCCCCACACACACTGCAGTGTTGAAACCCAGTGGGCCCGTTTTTTTCCTTGAGTTTCTCAGACATGGCCAACCTAACCAAACTTACCCTTTTTTCGGCAACCGCCAGGCAAGACTCCCCTATCGGTTTCTGACTGTGTCATGGGTCTTGGAAAAAAAAAAAAAAAACACGTGTTTTTTTAGAACCGATACGGACCGGTAACCACACACTAAAGAAAGTACAAAATTTACCTCAATGATCGGTTCAGCCGAACCGATCCATACTTTTTACAAGTTCCACACAGAAAACAGAACAAAACCTATCTAGTACTCACGGTACCACAGAGAGACTTGAACAGACTATGCGGACAAAAAATTTCGGTTGAAAACCGACACTTCAATCGACTTTGAACCAAGCAGCAGAAGAAATCTCCGGAGCGACTGTTCAGTGAGGCGGAGTAAAGAATCTGACGGTTGCAGTTCGAACAACAACAGGCAGAGACATCAACCGAGCTCGAGATGAACATTCTATGCCATGCATAGAAAAGTTAACCCATTGTTCTCCGGAGCAGTTTAAAGGCTGGGGCTAAGTGCACTTGTCAGAATACAGCAAGACTTCATGTTGTTTGAAGCTGTGTCCTCTACAAAGACACCCAGAACATGGAACATTCTGGGTGCAGCATTACCGCAGTTTCTGCTGTACCAGAGGGGCAGACAGCACAGACCGAGTGCTCTATAAGACTTAATTTTACTACTGGTTTGTTCCCCCCCACCCCAGAGCTTTTTATGCTCCCCGAGTACAGAAGGTGGCTCCGGTTCCTCCCTCAGGGGGAATTCAGTCTCTGGCGCACCTTTTACCTGACCTGACACCCCTAGATCCCCACGGGTCCCCTCCCCATGGCTGGGCCAGGTGAAGGAGGTTGACTTTACCCCACCCCGGAGCGAAATCCAGACGTCGGGAGTCCAGTTGGGCGCTGGTGCGGCCATCATGGAGTCTGCCGGCTCTGTTTTTCCATTTTCTCCCATCCCCCCTCCCTGCCGGCATAAGGATGCCAGTGCGTGCCCTCCAACCCGTACTGTCCTCCTGCCACTGCCAGAGGGCAGTCAGCAAGCGGGATGACAAACCTTCCTCCCCCAAGAGAGGAGAGCAGTCCTCCAGACACTCGATCCTCTTTTGCCCCTGCTGACCCCCCGTGGCCCGGGCTCGTTCCCAAACCTGGGTCACCGGTGTGGCAATCTAGTAACATGGGCCCCTAAATTTAGAAATCTATGCTGTTAAGTTTAAGGTTTCAAGGTGACTAACCTGATACCTAACACCCATCGTCAGTGCTTTTAGTACCTGAATGGAGCCACTGACCATTTTAGGGTGTTGCACAGGGTGTTGCACTGTGGTCTGCCTAAAGGTTTTCAGCCTAGTGCCTCAGGTAAGTGAGTTTTTGTTTTTAGGGTTTGGGTAGTAGGCAGTTAGGTTGGTTTAGTGAATGTTCATTTTTTATGTTCCTCTTCTCTTTTTTACCTTCCCCATAGCACTTATGTTTGGTCATCTTTTTATTTGCCTTTTTGCTAAGGCTTTTTATCCAAGAAAAGCAAGTTGTGTAACACATATTGGTTAGGCTAAAGGTTTAGAGTACCCTATTTGCCTGATTGTGGAATGGTAACTGGGGTGCTCATTGTCTTTGTTCTGGAACGTTTTCCCCTCATCTCCTGATCAGTGAATTTGCTAAGGTTGTGTTCATCGTGGTGTTCAGGTGGGCACGGTGGCTTGTGCCCTTGAGGTCCGTTCTTCCTCATGACATGGCGCTCTGCCGGCTTAGACACAGCTAGTATTGTTTGCACAGCTCCTCCAACCACAAGGGAGAACACTTTCAGTACTTTGCAGTTTCTTGCTCAAGTAGGAGTGCCATTATTTAGACAGCGTGTGCAGGACCTGTGGGGGTCCACATGAGCAATCCCATAAGCCAGCATGCATGTGAGATACCCGCAACTGCCAGCAATCCAGGGCGAGCCAAAAAAATTCCTGTCAGCTGGATGCTCTACTTCGCATGGCCCAACCATCAAAGTCCATCAATGCCAGCACTCCAAGGCGAGCCGCAAAACTCTTCTTGGTCAGATACTTGACCTGGCCTGACCATGAAAGTCCGCCCCCAACTGGCAGTTTGATTGTAAGGGCTGAGGCACTACAGGTTGGTGTGAGATTTTCATCGATCATGAAAGTCAATCCTGCTTTTAAGTGCTCAGGAGGCACTACTAGGTTGGTGTCAGTTTTCAGTGTGGGTGGGGGGTGGACTCACTAGCCTCGGGGGAAGACTAGATAATGAATGTGGTTATTGTATGTCTCTGGTTCCCGGTTAAAACTAAAGTCTAATAAATAAATGTACAGGGTACATAACCTACAGGAGAGACAGGCAGGAGAGAAGGAGGGGGGAGGAGTAGCTCTCCATGTAAAGGAAGGGATAAAAGCAACTGAACAAAAGAGTAAACAGGGAGGAGAGGAGGCACTGTGGGTCACCTTGGAGACTGGAAAGGGCACCACAATCCGCACAGGGGTTGTGTACAGACCCCCATGTCAAGGGGAGGGAATGGACAAGGATATGATAGAAGGCATTCTTAGGATGTCAGGGAAAGGGGAGATACTATTGATGGGAGACCTGAACATGCCAGATGTTAACTGGAGCACATTTTCTACAGCCACATCCAAGAGCAGGGCCATTCTCGATGCCCTACAGGTGGCAGCCTCAGACAGCTAGTTTCAGAACCCACTCGTGAGGGAGCAATCTTAGACCTCGTACTCTCAAATAGGGGCAGTGAGAGGATCTCAGATCTAGAAGTGGGTTGCCATCTGGGAACAAGTGGCCATCAAACAGTGTGGTTCACGTTACACTCAGCTACAGAGTCAAGCCATACAAAAGTAAGGGAACTGGACTTCAAGAGGGCTGACTTTGGCAAGATGGGAGAGTGCCTCAGAAAAGCACTAGCAAACAGGCTAGGAGGAGGGGCGGAGCAACAATGGGGAATCATCAAAACTGCCATCACAGAGGCAACAAGCCTTTGTGTGAAGCAAATAAACAAATCAAAACGAAAGAAAAAGCCACTATGGTTCTCAAAAGAGGTGGCTGGGAAAGTCAGGGAGAAAAAGATAGCATTCAGGAAGTATAAGGAAATACAGAAGGAGCAGGACACAGAGCTGTACCAGTTAAGGCAGAAGGAAGCAGGGAGGGAAGTCAGAATAGCAAAGGCCCAAACTGAGGAAAAGATAGCCAACTCTGTTAAGAAGGGGGATAAAACCTTTTATAAGTATATCAGAGAGCGTAGAAAGACAAAGGGAGGGATAGTGAGGCTGAATAGAATGAATGGTGGGTGGGTAGAGGGGGACAGTGAAAAAGCAGGGATACTGAACGAATATTTCTGCTCAGTATTCACAAAAGAGGAGGGGGAAGTGCCTAATCCAATTAACAGAAGCACTCTTGATGGGGGGGGGGGGTCGATCCCAGCCCTTTCACAGAAGAAAGGGTTCTGCAAGAACTCCTAAAACTGAAGGTGGACAAAGCAATGGGGCCTGATGGAATTCACCCCAGAATTCTAAAAGAATTAGTGAAACCACAGACTGCTCTTTTTAATAAATCATGGGAGGATGGTGTGGTACCTGAGGACTGGAGGAAGGCAGATGTGATTCCCCTTCACAAAAGTGGGACCAAGACAGAGGCAGGAAACTACAGACCTGTCAGTTTGACCTCTGTGGTAGGGAAAGTGATGGAGTCACTTCTGAAGGAAAAGAATTGTTGAGTACCTTGAGGCCAGTGGGGCAGAGGACCCACAGCAGCATGGGTTCACAGCGGAAGGTCATGTCAGACGAGAATCTAATATTTCTTTGACTGGGTGACCAAAGTAGTAAACCAGGGAGGGGCTGTGGACATGGCCTACCTAGACTTTAGCAAGGCATTTGACACAGTCCCACACAAAAGATTAATAGTCAAATTAACCAGCCTGGGAGTGGGTCCCAGGGTGGTAGCCTGGGTAAAACATTGGCTGGACAACAGAACACAGAAGGTAATTGTAAATGGAGTCCACTCTGAAGAAAAAGGGGTTATTAGTGGGGTACCGCAGGGTTCAGTACTGGGTCCAGTCCTTTTTAATGTCTTTATAAGTGACATTGCAGAGGGACTGGAAGGAAAAGTATGCCTCTTTGCAGATGACACAAAGATCTGCAACAGGGTTGATACACAAGAAGGCGTGCAAAGGATAAGAAGGGACTTAGCAAGGTTGGAGGAATGGTCAGAAGTATGGCAGCTAGGATTCAATGCAAAGAAGTGCAAAATAATGCGCCTGGGAAGCAAGAACCCAGGGGAAGATTACACAATGAGGGGGGAGGTAGCAACAGCAACAAAAAAGGAAAGGGACCTGGGGGTAATCATATCAGATGACCTTAAGGTTAGCAAGCAATGTGAGAAGGCAGTAGGGAGGGCTGGGGGGATACTGGGATGCATAGGGACAGGCATCACCAGCAGAAAACAGGAAGTTGTTATCCTCTGTACAGACAGTTGGTGAGACCCCATCTGGAGTACTCGTCAGTTCTGGAGACCCCATCTCCGCAAGGACATAGATAGGATAGAGGCGAGTCTAGAGGAGGGCAACTAAAATGGTGCAGGGTCTGCAAGAGAAGCCGTACGAGGAGAGACTAAAGGAGCTTAATATGTATACCCTTGAGGAAAGAAGGGAGAGGGGACATGATAGAAACTTTTAAGTACCTCAGTGGAATCAACAAAGTCCAAGAGGGTAGCATCTTTCAGAAAAATAGACATGCAAGAACAAGGGGACACAATTTAAAGATGGGGGCAGTTCCGGGGCAATGTGAGGAAGTATTTTTTCACAGAGAGGGTAGTGGATGCATGGAACAGCCTTCCTGAGGAGGATGTGGGGTCTAAAACTGTGGGAGAATTCCGGGGGTAGGAAGAAATAAGCTGTTGGTTAACTAGGATCTGCGGCCTGTCCTGTAGGTAGGGAAATGGGCAGACTAGGTGAGCCAAGCGGTCCTTATCTGCCGTCAAAGTCTATGTTTCTATGTACAGGGAACAGTATGTGTCAACAGATTATAAAGTACAGGCATATCAAAGGACAGTGTATGTGTGTGTGTGTGTGTGTGTCAAATAGTCAGACAGGAGTGTGGAAGTACATGATCCTTCCCATGTGATAAGCCTGCATCTGGCAACTGATGGAGTCTTCTTGTTCTCGAGGGCGAGGTTTTCCCTTCCTCATCTTTTCAAGAACAGCACTGAGAGGTATGCTGTGGAGCCATACAGAAACAATGAAAATTTTTCCTTTTTAGGCAATTTGAGTTGCACCATGGCTTCTCGCAAACCATGGGGAGCTCCTCTCCCACCTGAAAGAAAGGGACATACTCTGGGAGAAGGCCAGAAACACAGGTAGCAAGCATGACTACCAGTGATACAGAACAGCCAGGAACCGCTGTACCAAGCAAATCTGGCTCGCCAAAGCCAACTATCATAAGGCCCAGCTTTGCAATTCTTGGGGTGATGGGAAAAGATTCTGGGATAACATCAAAAGCATCCTTGGAAAGGAGGACAAGAGGCACCCTCAGCTGCTCAGTATCAGTAACACCCCCACTACATACACTCCAGCTATTGCAGAAGCCTTCAATAAGGCCTTCACCGATCTTACCCCAGTGCTACCACCTGTCTATTTTCAACCTGGTTTGAACCACTCCAACAACATATCTAACGAATGTTCTCACCCAACCTTCTACTTTAAAAGGGTGATGGTGAAGGAGGCCCTTACTAAAGTCAAAAAAATACTAGGTAAGACCAGACTGGGCAGTGACGGGATAGACATGAAACTTCTGTCCCTCACCCTGGACGTTCTTATAGTGTCCGTTACCACGCTGTACAATAAGTCCCTGGCACAATTCCCAGCGGTTTGGAAGCAGGCCCTAGTTACTCCAGTGCATAAAGGAGGTGACAAGTCTCTAGTATCCAACAACAGACCCATCTCAATCCTCTTCCCCCAGTCCAAGGCACTGGAAAAGATTGTGGTGTGTCAACTCATCGACTACCTCAGTAAGTATAATCTACTATACCCCAAGCAGCATGGCTTCAGACAAAATCACAGTACCACCACTGCCCTGCTGGACTACACAAACTATGCACATAAGGCCCTGGATGAAGGCATACTGGTGGGATCTGTCTTTACTGACCTCACCAAAGCCTTCGATACAGTCAGCCACCCCCTGTTACTGACCCAACCGCAAAATATGGGTGTGGCGCCCAATGCCCTTTGCTGGTTCCAAGACTACCTGATACGGAGAAATCAATGTGTCAAAACTGGGCAAACAGTATCCAGCGCAAGAGAGGTATCATTAGGGGTACCCCAGGGATCAATACTGGGGCAGCATGTTTGACTTAGCACTGTGTCAAAACAGGTCAATATTCAGTCAGATAGTGCCAGTCCGCTATCCAACTAAATCTAGTAGCCTCTCAGTCCAGTGCAGGTGCAGCGCAAACCTATGCACCCCACTTTGCCCATTTCTGAATATCCAGCCCTAACTTCAGCTGGTAGACAGTTCCTGTTCTACAGCTCCACCACCCTTTCCATAAAATACTTCTTCATGTCCCTCCTGAACCTGTCTCCTGTCAGCTTCCACTCATGCCTTTGTGACCTCAAACTAGCATTCAAGCTAAATAGTTAAAGGTCCCTCTGAGGAGCTAAATCTAATGTGTTTGTTTCACTCCCTCCTAACTGGACCCTTGATCTGGTGAGTGCACCTGTGGTACCATTGGCAGTGGTAAGACTGAGTTACACAAAGTCCATTTTGTTTCCTGTGCTGGCTATACTGTCTTATACCAATGATCCGTAGGTCTAACCTGCGAAGACACCAGATTCCATTCAGATCAGGAAGGGTCCCTACAGGCACGTCCAGATTCACCACAGCACAGCAAACCAGCTTAAACCAATCTGCAGTCAACCCCTAGCCTTGATGGCAGGGTAAGCACAGTATATGGGGGGGATGACTATAATCCTAACTGGCAGAGCCAGATCGCTGACTGAGGAAAAAGGTCCCTCTGAGGAGGAAGGGGAGTGTTCAGAATCCAAAGGCAATGGTTTCATCCCCCTCTTTCCTCCCTTTAGTTTGAGGGGGTTCATAAGAGGTTTGGTTCAAGATCACTATTCTGTGTTATAACATGGGCAGGGAGCTATCTGTGAGTTCACTGGCAGATGGCCACCACCTGACCATTCATTAATCTGTTACCGGCACAGTAAGTGGTGAAGGGGCCCAGCAAAGTGATCAAGAAGCGGGCCAATCTTGTTATTCTGCCTAAAACAGAATTTTCAAGGCAGCCAATAATCCCCTAGCTAAGTGAGGCACTGTGCATCACATACACACAATGAAACTGAGTGTCTCGCAATACAGGACCCCTCAGTTCCGTTCTGTAATGTGTAGTGGTCCCAGTCAGTTTCTTTTTGTGTGTGCAGTTGTCTCATTCCACCCACCTGCCCCGGGGACCTCCGAGGAGCGAGCGACAAGTGTCATCTTGCCGTTCTGTACTGCGTTGTGATAAATGAGGTGCCTGCGCTGCTCTGCCCACCACGATCTGTGCCACTGCGACCTGCTGTCACCACGCTTGCTCCGCTCCCCCTAGACAACACAGAGCAAACCGGCGACACTCAGATCAGTGGGGGGAGGTGCAAGAGAAAGGTAGGCATTCTCTGATTGGGGACTGTCCCTCCCCCGTTGGGGTCCAGTGTATGTACAGGCAAAGACAGTGAATGTCCCATCTGTCAGGGCGTGTGCCACATCATGTGGCTATCTGCATCCCCGAGTCCAGCAGCAGAATCAGAGAGACACAGTGACAGCGACCGTGAGACAGAGATGAGAGACACAGTGACAGCGGACATGTTACAGGGTAAGACTGGTACTGTGTCCCTCTACTTTGTAACTGTGGTTGGTGTTCTTGTGGGCAATGGCACCATGTGGATAGAGACAGGAAAATATTTATATCTGCGATCCCTCCTGTGACAATGCAGCACACACAGAGAGAGGTACAGAGACAGGAAACACAGTCTTTAATGGAGCGAGAGAGACACTGACAGACACCCAGCAACTGTTTAATTGAAAGTTGCTGCACTCTCCTCTGCGTGTGTCTATCTCTCTGTCTCGCTACTGTACATACGGATGATCAGACAGGAGAGAGCGGGGTTTCTCTTTCATGGAGAGAGAGAGAGAGAGAGAGAGACGCACATTTCCTCGTGTCTCCTCAGCTCCACTGTGAGTGGGTTGGTCCACTTGTTAAACAGTGGGTCGGAGACATGCAGGCTTATTGTAGTGCAGAGAGAGCTCTGACCTGCTGTTACTGTCCTACAGTTCTGCATATGAGTGAAAGAAAAAGAGAACAGGGAGAACTGCATGTGTGTGTCCTTGGGTGGGGGAGGTCAGAACAGGGCTTAGGGGACGGTACAGCATGCTATGCTGCAGAAATGTCAGAAATCATATCAGTGCTGTATTTCTGACATTTCTATGTGCATAATGCAGTGCAGTATACGTTGTTTGTGACGGACTATTTTACAAGGTGGCAGGATACAGTACCTTTTTTACTATTTAAATAGCAAAAAAAAAAAAAACACCTTTCTGGGTATTTTTTGTTGTTTAAACATAGTCCATATTATAAGTGCAATAACCCACTCCAGGTTGTGTTGTTATTGAGGATTAATCAACACCCCGGGCACTGTGAAGACATTCCCCAATAACCGCACACCCTGCTGTGGGTTATTGCTTACTTGCTACATACCATATAGCCCCAGGATATGAATACTGTGTGGTCTGTGATGGCCTAGGGCCAGAAACTTTCAGCCTTCTATCACTGTGACCCCAATAATTTTGGAATGGGCCAGGACAGCCAAAACGCAGCTCTCTTGAACAAAGTTACGATGCTACCGTGGTATGAGAAAATTCCCTTTTCTTATTGGGAAGTGGTAACCTTTCTCAGTCTTGCTTTGTAAGGTCCTACTTCCCGATCAGGCATTCAGGACTAGGGCAAACAAGATATACAGAAGAGCCTGCCCTCCAAACTGCAGCAATCACAGAGCAATGTGCAATCTCAGAGTTGCTCCCAGGGTCTCTGCATGTGCCCCTTAAGCTAATCCTCTCTGGTTCTGGAAGGCAACAGTAAGCAGTTGTCTATGTTGGCTTGGCAAATCTATTCTATGACGACGGCCATGCGAGAAATACTGCCACACCTCTGGGGCATAGGTCTCACTTCTTAGATGAGCCTGTCATACGTACCTTTTTGGATTTTTTTTGCCAGAACTGTATAGAATGAGGAGTGACAGCTTTCAGCTCCCCATCAGTAATGGAAGGCAGTCAGTGTTGAGAGTGGGGAGTTTGACTGCCTTGGGCAGGCCAGGTATGGGCAACACTAAAGGGGCAGCTTTAGTCATTGGCATGATGCAGGCACAGGCAGGACAGAATTTTTTCCCACAATGTGATTCGTGCCTCCCTTTCCCTTGTGGCAGACTGCAGAAGTCCCTGCCAGCAAGAAACTTATACAACTTTGGATGCATGAGCGCTCTAGACTTCATGATTGCGGGCTACGTCAAGGCCTTCTTTTATGTGGCCACAAGAGATTTTTTTTTATCCCAGTCTCAATCCTTTTGGAGCAGGTGAGGACGATGGCAGTACAGACCAGAGTCAGGTCCATACAGCTCGATGATTGCCCAGTTCCTCCTCCTCCCAAGAGGGACAGTGATTTCCACTCCATTCACTTTCAGTCATTAGGAAGTTGTGGGTTCTGTTTGTCTAGAATGGATTGTTTAAATCATAACATCCAAGATGGAGTTCTTCTTTCAAGCAGTCCAGTCGGGGAAGGGGACACTAGTGTCCAGCCCATGGAAAGACACCTAGCCCCACATTCCAGCTGCAGTACACCTGGAGACAGACGGTCCGTGAGGTCCAGCTCAGCACCTCTCAGGGTTTAGCATGTGTGCCGAACCTTTTCAACAGTCATGGCTGTGTTTATGGCATCTCCGAGACAGGATGGGGCAGCACACTGATACCCCTATTGGACACCAGCCTGCAGCTGGAAAAGTGATTGGCAGCAAGACCCAAAAAGTTCTAGAGATGGGTGTGGGGACTGGGGGTTTGTTTTAATGGTTGCATGTGGGGTGACTGTTGTGATGTTGTATATTGGTTGTATGTGTGTGTGAGTGTTTAAGAGTCTGGGCTAACTAGTTTTAGTTGAGGGTTTTGGGGCTTTAAACTTGGTTAACATGTGTCTGGGGGTACCTAGGAGTCTGGGGTGGGCCAGGATTGTGTACGAGGCATCCCAGCTTTTTGACATGTGGCCTTTCACCAGCCTCCCAGTTTCTACCACCACAGCTCGTCACTGTCAGGAGGTCGCGATTAAGAGGTGCTGTGTTAGTAGATCATGGCGGGGTGCCTCTGACACATCAGAGGGGGTTAGGATAGAGGCTGTCAGCTGCAGAAGGCATCCTGGGTCCGGACGGATCCTTAGGAGATTCCAGACGTGTTTGGCTCCGATCCCCAGGGTCTCCACTAGACCAAGTGGGCAGGTAGCTAGAGGGGCTGTACGACCCACCAGTCCCCTGAAAGCAGTGCTTTGCAATGCCAGATCAATCAGAAACAAGACCGCAATTATAGCAGACCTGATTTCATTGGTCCATCTGGCTTGCATCACGGAAACCTGGGTAGGTGACGATGCCAGCCTGATTTTAGAGGAAGTCGTCCCTCCTAGATATTCTGTAGTGCACTGCTCTGCAGTGGAGTGCAGGGGCGGGGGAATGGCCATCTGTTTTAGAGCCGAGTTAGGCTTCACTGTGCACCCAGTGAGAACACGGAGTTCGTTTGAATGTGTGGCCATCCGGGGTGGTCCGAGCGCAGGTTGTAGGATCCTCCTGATTTACCAACCCCCTGGGGCGGCAGGAGGTTTCTTGCAGGAGATAGCCAACTTCATCGTCAGTGAAACACTGGAGGCCCCCAGGTGTTTAGTTCTGAGGGACTTTAATGTTTGGGCAGATGACGAATCATCCAGGCTGGGTTATCTCCTCCTTCAGATCAGGTCATCTCTGGGCCTGCCGCAAGAAGATTCTTTGCAACCCACCAGGACAGTCACATGTTGGACCTGGTCTTCTCTCTGGGGCTTGAGATTAATAATTTCAAGGTTGATCGGGTCGCTTGGTCCGATCATTGCACAGTGGAGTTCTTACTCGGGGGTCCCCTGCAGAGATGTTTAGCTACTGCCCTTTGAGGGGTTTGACTCCTGAGGGTTTTCTGGCAGTGGTAGACCTATCTAGTGTGGGCAGCGCATGCATAGGGGGGACGGGTGAAACAGTCACTGCCTATAATAGGGCGATGTCTGGGGCACTCAATTCCCTTGCAGTGGTCCGTGTACGACCCAGAACCTCTCACTTGAAGTCCCCCTGGTTTGATGGGGAATTCAAGGCAATGAAGATCAAGGATTGGAGGTTAGAGAGCCGCTGGCGGAAGACCGGGCTGGAGGTGGACAGACTGGCCCTGTATGCACACTACATTGTGTACCGGGGGCAATCAACCATAAGAAGGCAGTGTTCCAGTCCCCCTGCCGGGAAGAACCGACCAGCCATGCTTTTTCAGACTGTGGACAGGCTGTTACATCCTGCTTGTCTACAGTCGAAAACTGCTTTTTCAGATGCTTTATACAATGACCTTGCTCGGTTCTTCTAAGACAGGGTGTCTGCTATCAGGCAGGGAATTCCATCAGTGAGCTACGGTTTGGCCAACAGTGGTCGCCCTGGTTGCCCAAAGAGCGCTCTGCCTTGTTGGAGGCAGTTTAAACCAGTGGAGGTGGCCGAGGTCACTGAGGTTGTTTCTAGGCTGAAGAACACACATTGCGAACAGGACCCAGTGCCAACTCATTTCTTAATAAGATGTGTTGACTCTGTAGGCCCGGTGTTCGCCTTAATTGACCGGTGCTCTGTCAGAGGGGGTCTTCGGAGGCCTTGAAGGAGGCACTGGTGACGCCCCTTCTGAAGAAACCATCTTTAGACCCTGACGTCAAGGCGAATTACCGTCCTATCTCCAACCTTCCATGTTTGGGAAAGGTAGTAGAGAAGATTGTGGCGCAGTAGCTTGAAGAAAACCTTGTGGTCTTTGACATTTATGAGCCTCTCCAGTCTGGGTTTTGTGCCGGCACAGTACGGAAACCGCATTTGTTTGGGTGCACAATGATCTTCTCAGGTCGAGAGATTGAGGAGAGGGGACAATTTGCGTTCTCCTTGATCTCACACTCAGCTTTTGACATGGTGGACCACTGTGTGTTGCTCAACCGCCTGAGGGAATTTTGTGGACTCGCCGGCACTGTCATCTGCTGGTTTGAATACTATCTCACAGACAGGAAGCAATGGGGAATTTCTCCTCCTCCCCTAGCCTTCTGTCTTGAGGGATATCTCAAGGTTCGGTCTTGTCACCAATGTTGTTTGCCGTGTACATGCTGCCCCTGGGTGAGATCACTAGGAAGTACAATCTGGATTTTCATTGCTATGCCGATGATACCCAGCTGTATCTATCCTTTGCCCCCGGGACATCCAATGCAGTGGATGTACTGAATAAATGCTTGGCCGAGATCAACGACTGGATGGCCTCCAGCTGGTTGCGACTGAATCCTGATAAGACGGAGGTACTGGTGGTGGAGTCAAACAGGGGGTGTGACAGGATGGCCTCTGGCGCAGAGACTGGATTGTTTCTGGGGTCTGTGCCACTGAAGACCTCATCTAGGGTGCGTGATCTTGGCATTATCCTCAATAGAGGATTGACACTTGAATCACAGGTGTCGTCCGTTGTCCAGACCAGCTTTTACTGTCTAAGGAATATCACCAGGATCAAATACCTAGTTCCACCCGTGGACCTCCCCACCTTGGCACATGCCTTTGTGACGTCAAGGCTTGACTATTGTAATGCATTCTACCTCGGGGTCTCTGGAGGTACACTTCACCGACTGCAGCTGGTGCAGAACGCAGCTGCTAAGTTGTTGACGGGGCAGCCAAAATACTGCTGCATTACCCCAGTGCTGCGTGAACTGTATTGGCTGCCGGTTCCGTGAAGGATTCTCTTTAAAGTGGGCTTGCTCACCTTTAAGGCCCTACATGGACTGGGCCCTGGCTACCTGTTGGACCTTCTAAAAACTGCTGCCTCGGTCCATTTCCTCTGGTCCTCCTCTAGGGGCCTCCTTGCGATTCCCAGGACAAGGTTAAAAACTGCCAGTGACAGAGCCTTTAGTGTCACTGGCACCATCCTGTGGAATACACTTTCTCCATCGGTAAGAGAGGCCCCTTCAGTTGAAGCATTTAAAGCCCGCCTCAATACCTTTTTATTTAGCCAGGCATTCTCGGACATTGTTTTCTAGAGATTATTTCCTAGATATTCTGAAAGAACGGCCCCATTTATTGGTTGCTCGGTCAGGCCTCCCATTTTGGGTGGTCTGTTTTTAAATATGTTTAATAGATCTGTTTTGTATTTTATTATTGTATTTCAGTTGTTCTTTGATGTATTTTGATTGTACGGCGCCCAGAGCCTCTGGGATTGGGCGCTTGAAAAACAGAATATGCCTTGCCTCAGCTGGGTATTCAGCATGGGAAGGACCTGAAGGGCCCCTCAGAACTCTGCCGAGGCTGGAATGCCAGGGTTTCCTGGAGGACAAGGCAGACATTTTTCTTTTTCTATCCACAACCCAGAAGGAGAACTTAGTCTGGGGAGACCTTGGGGTCTGAGATCCTGGTCAGCTGGCCTGTTTCGAAATGGCAGCAGCACGTGAACCAGTGCTGTGGGTCAGTGTTCGTATTCAATCTCACAAAGACAGACTGCTGTCAGTGTGGTTTTCAGCTTGGAAGTTTTCCAGGCTATGAGTCAGTTGTCTAGGCCCATGTTGTTCTGAATGAAATGCTGGTGGAGTTCCAGGCAATTTCTGGGAAGGACTGACTGGGCCCCAATGCCAATCAATCAGGCTTGAGTACTCCACCCTCTGGTACAGGAGGTCTGGGATCATACGTAAAGACAGACAGGGTGGAGGCAGTTCAGAGAAGGTTAGCAAAAATAGTGCAGGTCCTGCATCAAAAGACGTATGAGGAGAGATTGGAAGACCTCAATTTGTACACCCTGGAGGAGAGGAGAGCGAGGCGGGATATGATGGAGACCTTCAAATATCTCAAGGGCATAAATAAGGTAAAGGAGGGTAGCATCTTTCAGAAAAAAAGATATTCTAGAACAAGGGGTCATGACATGAGGCTAGAAGGGGTAGACTAAGGGGTAACGTGAGGAAGTATTTCTTCGCAGTAAAGGTGGAGGAAGCATGGAACAACCTCCTACTCGAGGTGGTGGGGGTAAATTAAAAAATGCGTGGGATCTGCATAGGGGTACCCTAGCGACATGTAGGAGAACAAAGTCAGCGATCAAGTAGGGTCTTTGTTTTTTTTTTTACAGCAGGTAGGGAAAAGGGGCAGATTAAGTGGGCCTGGCGGTCCTTATCTGCCGTCAAATTCTATGCATCTATGTATGTATATGCTTCAGTTCATCCAGATAAATTTGTTTTGTAAAGCAGAAAGGCACATCTAGTCTTTGATACCTTTTCAAGGACTAGGGCCCATAACAGCAATGGCGAGATCAGGTAGCACTATCTTCATGGCATTCTCAATAGTCTCGGATGCACAGGAATCGCAAACCTGCTCGTGGAAGTGCACAGAGTGCTTCAGCTGGCAGCATTTCATGATTTCTGGCAGCAGTTCTCCCAGCAGAGGAACAGAATGCCCAAGCAGTCTGTCTAGGCCTTGAGAATGTATAGCAGGGAATGATTATTGATCCTGGATGTATTTTGACCTGCTAGGCAGCAGGTTTGGTTAGTCACAGGTCGAGCTATATGACCAGAGATCTCTCAGCTGTCGAGGTCCTGCAGTCAATTCTGGAGACCATGGGTGAAGAAAGTGGATGCCCTGCCCTGGCAGTGGATCCTCATCAAGTATAGCTAGTTGGCAGTTTCCACTGTTGCTCGGTCTCTGCAAGAAGTCCGGGGACAGAATGAAGTTTCCTGTGATGGTCCCAGAGTGGGCAAGAAGCCCATGGTCTTTGGGCAAGAAACCAGGGTCTTCATTTACAGTGTATCTAACAATGCTGGCAGCCTGGTGTCTGAACAGGAGGAGACTCAAGAAGCGGGGTTCCCTACAAGGGAGGAAATGAGGGTTACTCACCTGTAACCATAGTTCTAGAAGTGGTACATGTTTCACATTCACACTTCTGGCAGTCTACCGATAAAAGAAGCTCCTTCCACCACCCTGGGTGGTATATCCCTCACCTCTGCCCCGTGACGTCAGATCTTGCATGCTGGAAGCAGGGATCCGTGTGCCACCTTGCCTGGGGAGATCAGGTGGGGTTGTGTGCATGTGAACCATGTGCCACTCCTAGAAAGAGCAGTTATGCAAAGATTTTTGTCGTAACAGTAGATCTTCTAGGAATGTCTCTTGCAGTAAGTCATTACTTCTGGGAGTTCCAGATAGGTGGCACTCCAGTACGGAAGTTTCTTCCAGTAGTCTCCACACCAGGGACCACCTACACGACCTCACTTCCTGGGCTGTACCTATAAAAGTGGGTGGTCCCTGGTAAGCTCCGTTCCCCGCCAGTTTCAGCTCAGGAAAGCAAGGGACCGAGGGGAACAGAGGTACCGAAGCTTCCCAGCCCTACTTCTTTTTTCCTGTTGCAGCATGGCAAGGGGTAGGAGGGAGGGAAGCTACTTACTGCAAGAAACATTCCTAGAAGATCTACTGTTATGACAAAAATCTTTGTGTAACTGCGCTATCTTCCACGGAATGGTCTCTTGCAGTAAGTCATTACTTCTGGGAAATTCCCAAGCAGTCATATGGAAGTGGGGTGGCCAAATATGGCATTCTGCCATAAGGATACACATCTCCAGCCAGGGGTAATGGTCAGATGTCTCCCAGGTACATCAGCATGGAGTGACACTGACCGCATTGCTAAAATTGTTCACAAAGCAGGGGAAAAAGTTGATGTCCTGGTACACATAGGGACTAATGATCTCGCCAGCCGGTCAGTTGTGGAGACCAAGGAACACCTGACCAGGCTAGGTGACAAACTATCATCTATTTCGTCCGGCATCTCCTTCTCTGAGATCCTGCCAGTCTGGGAGAGGGGAGCAGATGGACGGAAGGTCAGAGAAGGAGAGATGAGGAGCTAAACACGTGGCTCAAGGGCTGGTGCCAGGAAAAGGACACAGATTTGTAGGAACTGGCAACAGTTCTGGGAGCGAAAGTTCTTTAATTTGATGGACTGCATCTGACTAAGGAGGAGTCAGTGCATTGGGGCAGAAGTTTGACGCCTTTGCAGAATATTTAAACTAGCAAATGGGGAGAGGTGCAGCACCCATACGTCGAATGGGAAGAACATCCTCCCTCCCCCTAGCTAGTGGTCAAACAGGGATTCAGCATGTTTGCAGTTCATTTGCATCACCAGGTAAGAAAAAGGTTTGTCTCCCCACACGACGACAGGAGTAATGCCAAACCTCACCCAACAGCTAACACACCAAAATCTGGCCAATGGAAAATCATGTACACAATGCTCACAGCCTGGGAAATAAGATCCCAGACCACAGGCAATAATGTCAGAGGCTAAACTGGACATAGTAGCAATTAGTGAGACGTGGTTTACCAGCAACCACACTTGGGAGACTTCAGTACCTGGCTATGTATTGTTCAGAAGAGACCGAGGTGCAAAAAGGAGGGGGGGAGAGGAAAGAGGAGGGCCCTGTATGTCAATGAAAATATCAAAGCTACAGAAGTTCAGAATACACATAAGGAGCCAGAAGAACTGTGGGTCACCCTGGAAACAGGAAATGGACAGCCATAAGAACTGGGGTTGTCTACAGGCCCCAGACCAGGGGAGGACATAGACACATACTGTTAGGAGATACAGAAAACATGACAGCTAAAGGGGAGGTTCTGATAATGGGAGACTTCAACATGCCGGATACAGATTGGTCAATACCAGCAGGAACATCTGCCAGAACTAGACACATAGTGGATTCCCTGCAGGGGGAGGGCCTCAAACAACTGGTACAGCAACCCACAAGAGACAGGGCTATCCTAGATCTAAGTACTGACTAACAAGGAAGGGATCACAGATCTCCAGGTAGAAGGTCACCTGGGGGCCAGTGACCATCACATGGTATGGTTCAATTTGGCTACTACATCTAAATCATCCCATTCCAAGGCAAAATATGGGACTTCAGAGGAGCTGACTTTGATAAGATGGCCAACAGAGTTAACCTAGCCCTGGCAAAAGAAACACAGGTGAGGGGGTACAGGCAAAGTGGGCAAGCATTAAGGATGTAATACTTGAAGCAACATTCCATTGTGTTAGACAGAAAAGGAAGTGCAAAAGAAGGAGGAAACCACTTTGGTTCTGAAATACAGTAGCAGAAAAGGTCAGAGCCAAAAGGCTAGCCTTCAGGAAATATAAGGGAACACAGCGGGATGAAGATAGGGAGGCATACCAAACTGCCCTAAGGGAAGCAGGGAAGGCAGTAAGGCAGGCAAAGTCCCAAACTTGACGAAACACTAGCACGAACAGTAAAAGAAGGTGACAAGACTTTCTACAGATACATTAGTGAAAGGAGAAAGTCCAGAGGGGGTATTGCTAAGCTTACTAGAGAAAAGGGAGCATATGAGGAGGAGGACCCTGTAAAGGCATCTATCCTAAATAGATACTTTTGCTCAGTATTTACTGAAGAGAAGGCAGGGCAGGGCCCACAGCTCAGCATCATGGACACGGGGAGGTGAGCACTACTCCTTCACAAAAGAAAGGGTCCTACAAGAGCTCGCTAAGCTCAGGGTGGATAAGGCAATGGGACCTGATGGCATACATCCCAGGGTACTTAAGGAGCCAAAGGTGGAACTAGCAGAACCATTAGCAGAACTGTTTAGTGAGTCTCTGAGCACAGGAGAGTCCCAGAAGACTGGAGAAGGGTCACGTGATCCCGCTCCACAAGAGTGGTAGCAGGAGGAGGAGGGAACTACAGACCAGTCAGTCTTACCTCTGTAGTGGGCAAGATTATGGAAGCACTCCTTAAGGAAAAGATAGTGCAACACCGGAATCCATAGGGCACAGGATCCAAGACAGCATGGGTTTACAAAGGAAGGTCCTGTCAAACTAATCTCATAGATTTCTTTGACTGGGTAACCAGAGTGGTGTACCAAGGGGGAGCAGTTGATGTTGCCTACCTTGACTTCAGCAAAGCTTTTGACACTGTTCCACATAGAAGATTGATAAATAAGCTGGGTAGGCTCGGGGTGGGTCAGAAGTTGGTCAACTGGGTGGCAAACTGGTTGACAGGCAGAAAACAGAGAGTGGTGGTAAGTGGTACACAGTCAGAAGAGATGCAAGTCACAAGTGGGGTACTCTCAGGGATCAGTCCTGGGGCCAGTCCTCTTCACCATCTTCATTAGTGACCTTGCAGATGGACTAGAGGGTAAGGCTTGTCTGTTTGCAGATGACACCAAGATCTGCAACAGAGTAGATGATCCAGATGGGGTGGGCAGAATGAGAAGAGATCTGGATAAACCAGCAAAATGGTCAGAAAAGTGGCAACTGGGATTTAATGCAAAGAAGTGCAAGATCATGCACATAGGGAAGAGAAACCCCGAAGCCACCTATAGGCTGGGAGGGGAGTTGCTAGCAGTCACAAAGGAAGAAAGAGACTTGGGCATCATCATCACTGATGACCTGAAATCATCCAAGCAGACCTCTAAAGCAGTAGGTAAGGCTAGGGGGTGTTAGGGTGTATTAGTAGGGGTATCAAGTCGTAAGAGGGAGGTAATAATCCCTCTTTACAAGACACTGGTTAGGCCCCATCTGGAGTACTGCATGCAGTATTGGAGGCCACACCTTCACAAGGACATTAACCAAATTGAGGCAGTCCAGAGAAGGGCAACCAAAATGGTGCAGGGACTGCATCAGAAGACATATGAGGACAGATTAACAGAGCTCAATATGTATACCCTTGAGCAAAGGAGGGAGAGAGGTGATATGATCGAGGCATTCAAACACCTTAAGGGCATTAACAAGGTGAAAGAGTCTAACATGTTTAAATATAAGAAAAATAGCAGGACAAGAGGACACAGCATGAATGTGAGGAAATTCTTTTTCACAGAAAGGGTGGTGGATGCATGGAATGGCTTACCACAAGAAGTGGTGGCTATGAATACAGTGCAGGGCTTCAAACAGGCATGGGATAGGCGTAAGGGAGCAATACAAATGACTATGAATAGATAGGCCACTGACAGAGCAAAGGCCGATGGCACATTTATAAGGTAGAAAAAGAAATGGGCCTACTGGATGGGCCTTGCGGTCCTTATCTGCCATCAACTTCTATGTTTCTATGTAGGATAATGTGGTCTTAGGACCAATAAATGCTGCACGTGGTATATCAGCATATAAAAGAATCTTTTGTATTCTATTTATAAGAGTTCCATTATCTTATTTGTTATAGGGCTATGGCTAACATATAAGTCAGACCTGCTGTTATTAGGTGTTTATCAGATGAATGTAAGAGAGTGGCAGCCTGATCAGGGTGAGACATGTCAATTATACCAACAAATCTGAAGAATTCCGTCATATCATGGAGTGAGTAGTTGTTCTCAGTGATCTGCAGTGAAAAGACAGTCTCCGCTAAAGGCTACTATTTTTCAAGTTGCAACAGTAGCTCAAATAATACAATGTTATTCTTCAAAAGTGCAACAATGCAGCAAGTTCCGTCTGTCAAAACAGTAGAAAATGTATCCATTTAGCATGAATAGGATAAAACCAAATGCAAAACTGACTATAGCTTCTGATTCTAAGAATCATTGACTTCCTTTGTCAGATACATTGTTTCCTTTTGCAACATTAAAGAGCTAGTGTACTGCTTGGGATTAATAGTAATTTTCAGATGAAGTCAGCTATCATTTCTCATATCTCAAGTATTTTTTCTTTTCTGTTTGCTAATTAGATTTTCCACCTGGCAGTACTGGGGTGATGTGTGGAGCAGCACTCTTACCTGGAGGGGGGGGGGAAGTCAGCTCTGTTCCTCTCACTACATCGTCACAAATGAGACCAAACACCTTGAGGCACCACAATCCTTGCAGCCTGAGTAGTGACTCTCAAGCTACCAATCAGAATGCAGGAAACTGACATCACTAGTGACCAAGGAGAGCCAGTCCCTGCTGCTTCTTGTGAAAGTGAAACCTAGCAGTGAGGAATGGTTTCTTATTGGTTACTAGTGATTTCATAGTCAATGTGGTCTCAGTATTGATGCAGTGGGAGGAGCAGAACTTACTTTTTTCCCCCCTCCAGACAGAGTGCTGCTCCACACATTACACCAGTACTGCCAGGTTGAAAATCTTCTAATTAGCACACAGAAAAGAAAAAATACTTGAGATACAAGAATTGATAGCTGACTACATCTGAAAGTTACAATTAATTGCAGGCAGTTTCGAGGCAGTACACTAGCTCTTTAAGCAACATTTGTAACATGGCACTGGACACAGGTCCTAAATACAGGGACGCAATTGATGGAAAGGCGTCAGGTGACAGTAACCGAGCTGTGATTAAGCCACAGGTAACGCCCGATCGGCTAGTGCCACCGCGGCAGCAGAGGGGAGCAGCCCACTAGGTCACCACCTCCTCACGCCAGCAGTGGCACTCGTGAGGCACAGTGAGGTGGTGACCGGCGAGCACACAGCGGACCGTCAGCAGTCCACGACAGAATCACAACACGCACTCAGTGCAAGTGGCCACCAGAGCGATCGCGGCAGAACCGAAGGTACGTTGTGCCTAAACATGGACCGCTGCCTAGCCACCTGTAGTCTGTGCGTGGTGAGAGGCATAGGTTTTGTGCACTCTTCCCACTGTAAGGTGGATAAAGCCTTCCCGCTCAGCCAGCTGTCTCCGTCTCCTTTGTCCATCACGGTCTCCAACAACAACCCACACACGGTAACATGGAAGCAAGTACTTGCGCCATAGCGAACCAATGTTATAGCGCGTAATCACCTCCAGTGCCGGGCTCTGCGTGATTAATGCCCGCTGGGTGGTTGGACCCCCCGGGCACCAACCCCCCCCCCCAGCGGGCATTAGTGCACCGGCAGAGACCTCCTCTGTTGGTGATTAATGCTTACGTGAAGTAATAGAGTAATGTTGACATATCCATCTTGTATTAGTAATCTTACTTACAAGGGGGTCCCAAGTATGTCAGGGCCTACAACCTTGTTAGGCGTAAATCTGAAATCTTCGTATGGCAAGTCCATTATAAGTACTGTTTGGAAAAACAGAAGCTAAAATAATGAACAATATAATCGAAATCATAAGGTAGTGGATCTCATTCTTGATTAGTAAAACACATATGTGTGTTTATATATACAGTGTATATATATGTGTATATATATATATTTTTTTTTTTTAATTTGACCAAGCGAAAACGACATGCAGAGTTTTTAGGACTTACAATCTCTGTATATGTACTCACCCTTGTTCATGTATCTTTGGTCATGATCAAGGGAAGGAATAATATACTCCATACCAGGATACACTGATTGTGTCTCAGCATGCCAGCAGTAGTAGTAGTTGGTGGACCTGTTTGTGGAAGGGACATGGACTCCGGCGCACAGCAGGTCGAGAGGCATCCCGATGGAGTGGCCGTGATGTTCTGTAAGAAAAAAATTACTCAACATAGTAATCTCATTTCTTCCCAGTGATGCTCAGGTATTCATAACTTTATGCAGCAAGCCTGGAGGGTTGGACTGCCCAGAGAGATGGAACACATGCAGAGTAGAATTCTTTGCACGTGAGCATCTTTCAAATACAGCCTTTACCAACTGTGGTGTTCTAACTTCTTCATATTTGCAAGAAGCCTGGAAGTCAGGCATTAGGAACTAATGTAAGTAATATTCTATAAAAAGAGGGGTGTCCCCTAATTAAAGCATAGAATTTAGAAAAAACCTCCAAAGGGAGGATAACTCTTGACAAAAACCACATCAAATAAAACTCCAAAAGGAGAACACTGAAAATCTCCAGTTTAAAAATGATTAAAACAGAAAAATGCAACAAAATCAATATGGCTTGGTGGCACCAGCATGCGGAGTGCAGAGGCTGAAGTTCTGGAAGGGAGGGAACTTATGAATACCTGAGTATCACTGGGAAGAAATAAGATTACTATGGTAAGTAATTTTTTCTTCTAACCCCAGTAATGCTCAGGATATTCACAACTTTATGCAGACTACCAAGCAGTACCACTGGAGGTGGGCACAGAACTTATTTTGGAAACAGGCTCTGCAGGACTGCTGTGCCAAACCTAGCATCACCCCTGGATAAAATATCCAGGTTATAGTGTTTTGTAAAGGTGTGCACTGTTTTCCAGTTAGCTGCTTTGCAAATGTCCACCAAGGGAACCTCCCCGGCCGCTGCAAGGGTAGCAGCAGTTCCTCTTGTAGAATGTGCCCTCAATCCGGTTGGGGGCTCTTTACCTGCCTTAGTGTAGCAGAACTGAATACACTGGACTATCCACCAAGAAATGGATCTTTTTGAGGCTGGTTTACCCTTTCCTACATCCCCACGTGTAAGGAAAAGTTGTTTTCCATTCTTCCTATGGTCTTTAGTGGCTGTCATGTAATAGCTGATAGCCCTTTTCACATCCAGACTGTGTAATCTTCTTTCACCAGAACTGGTATGGTCTGTGAAAAAGACAGGTAGAGTGATTGATTGGTTCAGATGAAAGTCTGAAACCACTTTAGGAAGAAACTGTTAGTTCTGAGGACTACCTTATCTGTTAAATGAGATGTAATCTTGGTCAATGCAGAGCACCTGGAGCTCGCTAATTCTCCTTGTAGAAGTAATAGCCACTAGGAAGACTGTTTTCCAAGTAAGGTATTTCAAGTGGGCAGTAGCCATGGGCTCAAAAGAAGGGCCCATGAGCTTGGCTATACACACAATCAAATCTCAAGAAGACACTGGTGCCCTGTGAGGTGGGTGTAAATGCATCAGTCCTTTAAAAAATCTTTTGAAGAGTTTATCAGATGCTACTGACACCTTGGTCCCCACACAAAGGTAGGCAGATACCGCTGCTAAATGAACCTTAAGGGAACTGGGTTGCAAACCTTGTTGAGTGCAAATGAGTGAGATAGTCCAGGACAACCAAAACGTCAGCCTTTTGTGGCATAAGGTTCATGCTGGAACACCAGAAAGAAAATGTCTTCCATTTGGAAGAATAAGATTTCTGTGTGAAGGGTTTTCTATAACCCTTTAAAATATTTAGGACAGCTTCTGAAAGATTTAAATCTGCATACTCTGATTCCTCAAGAGCCATGCTTTGAGATGAAGGGACTTGAGATTCGGGTACAACAATGTTCCCTGACTGGAAGTCAGAGGTTGTGTCTGAGGGGCAACTGAATCAGTTTGCTGACAGACATGGAGAGCAGAAGAGTACCATGGCTGCCTGGGTCAATCTGGAGCTATCAAGATCAGATAACCTAAAGGGATTTTAGCGTCAGTAACACCCTGAAAACCAGAGGGAAAGCATACAGGTGCCTGCCTGTACAACACAGAACCAGGGCATCCAGAGGAACTGTGCCCTGTGCTGGTGGTCTGCAGCAATACTGAGGTAGCTGGTGATTCTGGTGGGATGTGAACAAGTCCATCTCTGGAGTGCCCCACCTTCTGAAAATAACTTGTACCACCTGCTTGTTCAGAGTCCATTCATGATGGGCCTGGTTGATGTGGCTTAGTGCATCTGCTGAAATATTGTCCTTCCTGGCAAGTGAATTGCCTGTAAAGAGACCTTCAGAGGGTACGCCAGTGTCCAAATCTTCATGGACTATGTGCAGAGGAAGTCTGACCTGGTGCCTCCCTGTTAATGTAATACACTGTGGTGGTATTGTCTGTTCTGATCTGAACCACCCTGCCCATTATCAGTGAAGAAAAAGCCTTTAGGGCTAGTAACACTGCTCTTAGCTCCAGTAAATCTATGTGCTGAAGGGACTCTGCCGCTGACCAGATTCCCTGAGTTGTGTGCTTTCCTAAGTGGGCTCCCCAGCCCAATAAGGATGCATCTGTTGTGAGTACAAGAGAGGAGTTCTCTCTCAGGAAAGGCACTCCCTGCCTTAAAATGGATTCCTGTTTCCACCACAAGAGGGCCCTTAATAGTGGCCTTGTCACTGGTATAAGCTTTGAAAAAGGGTCTCCCCCGACTCCAGTGAGCCCTGAGATTAAACTGGATGTCTCGCATATGGAATCTAGATCCTTGCACTGTACCTGTGGATGCAGCCATATGGCCTAGTAGCTGCAGAAACTGCCTTGTAGTTTTCAACCTGTTCAGGATGAAGGAATTTGCTATCGACTGCAGACTTTGCACCCTGTCTAAGGGTAAAAAGGCTTTGCCCCTGAAGTGTGTTGATTTCTGTCCCTATAAACTGCAGTTTGAGCAGGTGTTAGAACCGATTTCTTTTGGTTTATTATGAAACCCAGAGACTCTAAGAGGACTTGGGTGATTCTCAGGGTGTTCCTTACTTGGTCTGGTGGGTTTCCCACCACCAGCCAGTCATCTAGGTAAGGGAAGACAGTCACTCCCTGTGTTCTTAGATATGCCACTACAGCAACTAGGCACTTTTTGAATACCATTGGTGCTGAGGAGAGACCGAAAGGAAGAGTTGAAAACTTATAGTGGCCTGAAGGGAGTCTGAATCCGAGATATTTTCTGTAAGATTCCTTTATGGGGATGTGGGAACAGGCGTCTTTCAAGTCTAGTGATGCCACCCAGTCCCCTTTTTGGATTGTTGGCAATATTCAAGCCAAAGTTACCATTTCGAATTTTGCTTTTTTCAGATGCTTGTTCAAAGCTCTGAGATCCAATATTGGCCGCCACTTCCCACTTTTCTTTGTTGTTAGGAAGTATCTGGAGTACCCACTACCTCCAGCACCCACTTGTCTGTGGTAATGCTTAGCCAAGCCTGGAAGAAGTGGGGGGAGTCTGCCTCTGACAAGGAGGGAGAAAGCGGCCTGAGACTCAGGGGTTTTGCTTTGGTTGGAGCCGAGGTTGGGTTTGAGAGCCCCTTCTACCCCTACCCTTAGAGTATCTCTGTTGTGGATACTGCTGGTACTGGGGCACAGCTACTGGCTGGAAAATGGGTCTGGTCATGAAAGACCTTCCTCTGCCCCCCCTTCCATATGGCCTAGTGGACAGAGAAGCACACTCCTTAGCAGAGTTGTTTCTATAGGCTGCCTTATACTCATCCATATTTTTCATGTATGCAACTGTGGATTCCTCAAAAAGAGAGTTTCCCTCTAAAGGAAAATCCAGGGCCTTGGATTGAGTATCCTGAGTAAGGCTAATGGCCCTGAGCCAAGCAAACCTTCTCTGTGCCACAGTGTTAGCCATCCATCTGGCTGCAATCTCATTAGAATCAGCAGCCATCTGGAACTGGTACTTAGCCACCTCCAGCCCAAACCTGGCAGTTTCAGCCAGGTCTTCAGACAAGGGTGAGGGGGCTTTTATGGACATGTCCAGTACCGACTGCCACAGGGATTTTTGATACTGGGCAGCATAAGCTTGAAAAGTAGCCTGTCTCATGGTCAAAGAGGCTGATAAGTAGCCTTTTTTGGCCATGCTATCCATTTTTCTGGAGTCCTTGTCCGGAGGGTGGGAGGATAGGGGGACTCTGGCTTTGTCGTAGGCTGCCTGCTGTATAACCACTTGATGGTCAGGATGGGAGAAAAGAAAAAATTACTCACCTCAGTAATTATGTTTCTTCTAGTGGAGTCTTGCTGTATTCTGACAAATGCAGTTAGGACCTGCCTTTCAACTGCCCCGGAGAACACAGGCTTAACTTTTCTATGCATGGCATAGAATGTTCATATCGAGCCCGGTTGAAACCTCTGCCTGTTATTCGAACTGCAACCGTCAGATCTTTACGAGCAAAAACTCACTAGGTGTTCTGTGTGGAAATTGTAAAATTTTTAACTAGCCAACTGGCAGAAATATAATGTTTTTGGTTCTCGAGTAAGACTCAAGTCAGAAACCAAAAACAAAACCAATCAAATGAAAACATTCCACCCAAAGAAAAAGAGGTATAAAGCGGGGTGGGGAGACACCTCTAGGGTGCCAACACTGCACCTACCCACATCCCAAAATCTAGGTTCTGAGAGGGAGGCGGGGTGGGGGAGGTCAGAATACAGCAAGACTCCACTAGAAGAAACATATTTACTAAGGTGAGTAATTTTTTCTTCAAACAACATGAAGTCTTGCTGTATTCTGACAAATGCAGACTACCAAGCAGTACCTCCATGGAGGAGGGACAGAACCTACTTAGGAAATAGGCTCTGAAGCACTGCTGTGCCAAACCGAGCATCACTCCTAGCCTGGATATCCAGAGAGTAATGCATGGTAAAAGTATGGACTGTTTTCCAGGTGGCTGCGTGACAAATTTCTAAGAGAGGGATATCCCTTGGCAGCAGCCAGGGAAGCAGCTGTACCTCTTGTGGAATGAGCCCTCAGGCCCGAGGGTGGAATTCTACCCAGTTTTTCATAGCAGAATTGCATACAAGAAACAATCCACCTGGCAATAGATCTCTTAGTGGCAGGTTTGCCCTTCCCAACTTCTCCATAAGTGAGGAACAACTGAAGGGATTCAAACCTGTGACCCTTGGTACGCTCTATGTAGTAGCTAAGGGCTCTTTTAACATCCAAACTGTGTAGCCTCCTCTCTCCCGAGGAAGAATGATCAGTGAAGAAAACAGGGAGAGATACAGACTGATTGAGGTGGAAATCGGAAACCACTTTAGTCAAGAACTTTCTGTTAGTTCTAAGGACCACTATCTCTGTGAAAAGAGATGAAATCAGATTCCACTGACAAGACTTGCAATTCACTGCTACGTCTGGCAGAAGTAATGGCTACCAAAAACACAGTTTTCCAATTCAAGTACTTAAGCGCTGCTGAGGACAAAGGCTCAAAAGGGGGTTGCATAAGCTGAGCAATGCAAACATTAAGATCCCAAGCAGGAGCAGGATCCCTAAAGGGGGGGGATTGGTGTGAAGCAATCCTTTGAAAAACTTACAGAATACAGGATGGGATGACAGAGAGGAAGACTTACCTACAGACAGGAAAGCAGAAACAGCTGCCAAGTGTACCTTGAGAGTAGATGGTCTGAGACCTAGGCCATTAAGATGGACCATATAGTCCAGAACCGTAGGCAATTCAGCAGAGTCTGGAGAAATATTTTTCTTAGAACACCAAATGCTGAATCTTTTCTATTTGGAGTTGTATGTCTTTCTGGTGGAAGGCTTTCAAGAAGCCTTAAGGATATCCAGAACCCCTTGGGAAAGATGCAGATCTGCAAACTCTTAACTCTTTAAGAGCCAAGCCTTGAGATTGAGAGACTGAAGATTCGGGCACCAAATCCTCCCCTGAGAGGATGTTAACAGGCTGTAATTCCTGGAAAAGACAGGGGAAGATGGACTGCCAGGGACAGCAACAAGGGATACCATGGCTACCTGGCCAAGTCTGGAGCAATCAGAATCACTCTGCATGGTTGTGACCTTATCTTAACAAGTACTTTGAACAGGAGAGGGAAGGCGGGAAAAGCACACAGAAATTTCCCTTCCCAGTTCAGGATCAGAGCATCCAGGGGGACTGAGCCCAAGACTGGGGGTCTGCAACAAAAAAAAAAGAGGAAGTTGACGATTGTCTGGGGCTGCAAAAAGATCCATCTCTGGAGTGCCCCATCTTGAGAAAATCACTTTCAACACCGGAGATCTAGGGCCCATTCGTGATGGCCCTGGGATATTCTGCTCAGTGCATCTGCTAGGACATTGTCCTTCCCTGGGAGGCGAACTGCTATCAGAGAGGTTTGCAGGAAATAGGCCAGGGACCACAACTTCATCGCTTCTGTGCACAAGGCCATAGACAGAGTGCCCCCTTGCTTGCTGATGTACCACATGGTGGTGGTGGTGGTGTCTGTTCTGACCTGAACCACCTTGTTCTGTACAGATTTGGAAAAAGCTGCAGTGCCAGAAACACTGCTCTGAGTTCCAAGAGATTGATGTGAAGCAGAGATTCCTGAGGCGACCACAGTCCCTGGGTGGTAAGTTCCCCCAAATGGGCTCCCCAGCCCAGCAGGGAAGCATCTGTGGCGAGGACCACTGAATGAGACTGAGTAACAAATGGGACCCCTTGCTTCAAATTGTCCTGACCCTGCCACCATTGCAGGGCTTGGATCAGAGTTCGAGTCACTTGAATTAGTTTGGTAAGGGAATCCTTTCTTTGGGACCAAAAAGCTCTTAAGTGGAACTGAATGTCCCTCATTTGGAATCTTGCGCCCTGGACCACTGCTGTAGAAGCTGCCATGTGGCCCAGTAGCTGAAGGAAATGCCTTGCTGGTCGAGACACCTGAAGGCTGAATGAAGAGGTCAGTTCCACAAGGGTCCTTGCCCTTTCCAGGGGAAGGAAGGCTCTTGCTTTCACCGTATCCAGCTCTGCCCCTATGAAGGCGAGGAGCTGCACTGATTCGAGAACTGACTTTGGTAGGTTGAGAAGAAATCCTAAGGAAGTGAGCACTTGCTGGGTCACTTGCAGGTGTGACTTGACTTGGTCTGGAGACTGGCCTACTATAAGCCAGTCGTCCAAGTATGGGAAAATGGAAATCTTTTGTCTTCTTAGGAAGGCAACATCTACTGCCAAGCACTTTGTGAAGACCCTTGGAGCTGATGTTAGGCTAAAGGGCATGGCTCTGAACTGATGGTGGCCAGAGGGCAACTTGAACCTCAGGTACTTTCTGTGGGAGCACCGGATGGGAATGTGAAAGTAGGCATCTTTGAGGTCCAGGGAGGCTAGCCAGTCCCCTGGCCTAAGAGAGGGAAGGATAATTCCCAGAGTTATCATTTTGAACTTTGGCTTTAAAAGATGTTTTGTTCAGGTATCTTAGGTCCAGGATGGGTCACCACTCTCCTGTCTTTTTGGGGGTTAGGAAGTACCTGGAGTACAATCCTTTGCCCCAGTGTAGGGTAGGTACTCTGTCTATAGCTCTGAGAGCTAGGAGAGAAGAAACCTCTGCCTCTAGGGCAAGGGTCTCAGAGATTTGCAGGTGGAAAAGATCTGGCTCTCAGCTTGGGAAATTTTTTGAAGCAGAGAACCAGACCCTGGCTTACTACTTCCAGGACCCACTTGTCTGATGTAAGAAACATCCAGTCCTGGACAAAGTAAGCCAGCCTGCCCCCAACTGGGATAGGAGAATCGACCCGGGCAGACCCATCAGGGTGTCTGCTTGGCAAGGGCTTTAGGCTGAGGGGTGGATGCAGGCCTGCTCATCCCCCTTCTGCCCCTCCCTCTGAAGAACCCCCTCTGTGAACTGCCTCTGAGGAGTTGCTTGCCTTTCCTTGGCCTGAGCACTCCTGTAAGTGGTCCTGTATTCATCCATTTTCTTCATGTAATTCTCTGTCTGCTCCCCAAACAGAGAATTACCCACTACAGGAAAATCCATGGCCTTAGCCTGGGTATCCTGTGAGAGGCTAGTACATCTGAGCCAAGCCATTCTCCGAAGAGCCACAGATGTAGCCATGACTCTTGATGATACATCATTGGAGTCTACAGCAGCGTGAAACTGAACTTTTGATGCCTCAGTCCCATCTGCAGCCACCTGCTCCAGCTGGGGAGGAGCCTGTTTAGCCAGTGCCAGTACAGTGTCCCACCTGGACTTCTGGTACCTGGCTGCATAGGCCATATAATTAGCCTGCCTGAGTCCTAAGGATGATGCCATGTACTGCTTCTTTGCCATGGCATCAATCTTCCTGGAGTCCTTGTCTGGGGGTGTGTGATGCCAAGGGAATGCTTGCCTTATCACAGGCAGCAGCCTGTACAACCCCCAACATGGCTGCATTGCTGAAAAAGGAACTCCATATCTGAGCCTGAAAGAGTATACCTCTTGTCCATTCTTCTGTCCACAGGAGGTATGGAATTGGGAGATTTAAGATTTTTTGTGTCTGTTTCCCCAAAAGATTTGTGGAGGGAAATAGTCTCCTGGACTCTGAGATGTCCATCATATCCGCATAGTCAGGCTCTTCCTGATCCTCCACTGCCTCCTCCACAGGAAGCTGGAGGGGTATCAGCCACCTTTCTGTAAAACATGTAGTGTGAAGGAGACTCAGAAAGCCTAGGAGGAGAAACACCTGAAGGTCTGTCTGGGGAGATGTCCGGGTCAATAGGCACATCCAGACTTTCACCATCACCATAATCATCTTCCAACTCTCCTTACTCCTCAAACTCCGGTTCATAAAATTCTTCCAGGGTATAATCCGGAACCGGGGAACCAACCGAACAGAGCCCCTGCCAAAAGGTGCCGGTTCAGTCTGAACCGATCGAAGCGATTCCACAATCCTAATCGCTTTGGCTATTTCATCGGCAGTCGGAGTATGAGATTCTGGATCTGAACCGTCGAGTTGTCTTTTCTTTTTGTCGGAACCGATTCCTCGGAATCGGCTCTCCTTTGGCCCGAACAAGTATCGCCCTGGTCAAAGGGCACTCCTTCTGGTTCGGTCAGAACCGAACCGGGCTGGCCATCCGGGTCAGCGGACTTCTCTGCCTCCCTTTTCCTCAGTCTACCTAATCTCTTTTCCAGGGTAGCTTTGGGAAAATTTTTTGCAAATTTGGCAGTCTGAATCGAGGTGGTGAAACCCCAGACAAACACAGGTGATGTGGGGATCAGCCTTAGCAAAGACCTCCCCACACACACTGCAGTGTTGAAACCCAGTGGGCCCATTTTTATTTCTTGGGTTTCTCAGACATGGCCAACCTAACCAAACTGACCCTTTTTTCGGCAATCCGCCAGGCCAGACTCCCCTATCGGTTCCTGACCGTGTCACGGGTCTTGGGGGGAAAAACATACTAAAACCGGTTTTTTTTTTTTTAAGAACCGATATGGGCCGGTAACCACACACTAAAGTAAAGTACAAATTCTACCGAACCGATCCACAAGTTTACAAGTTCCACACAGAAAACAGAACAAAACCTATCTAGTACTCACGGTACCACAGACAGAGACTTGAACAGACTAGCGGAAACAACAATTTTGGAAGAAAACCGACTGAAAAGCGACACTTCAACAGACTTTGAACCGAGCAGCAGGAGAAATCTCCGGAGCGACTGTTCAGTGAGGCGGAGTAAAGAATCTGACGGTTGCAGTTCGAACAACATCAGGCAGAGGCTTCAACCGAGCTCGAGATGAACATTCTATGCCATGCATAGAAAAGTTAACCCTATGTTCTCGGGGGCAGTTGAAAGGCAGGACCTAACTGCATTTGTCAGAATACAGCAAGACTTCATGTTGTTTGAAGGAAATCAGCTCCCGTCCTGTCCAACTGATACTTTTTATCTATTCTATCAATAGGAGGAACAGAATTAGGGGTCTGTAGAAGTTTTAGGGTGTCTTTTTGGAAAAATGTGTATACTAGCAAGAGGAGGGCTTTGGTGGGTGTCAAACCAATCATATTTAAATATTCCATTTCCTCCTCATCCTCAGTCTGCTCTGTGGTAGCAATATCCAGAGCATCTGCCCTTCTCCTTACAAATGTAAAATGTGAGGAGTAATCCTCAGACACCCTGGGAGGAGAGCCAAAATCCTGCTCAGGGGACACCTCTGGGGGAATTGGTTCATCATCCTGAAAAGGATCATCTTCCTCTTCATAATATTGCTCCTCCTGTAAAGAGGGCACACACCACTGCTGGCCTGGGGACCCTGGGTAGGGGCAGGCTGCTGGGGAACAATGTTTTACAGTGCCTGGATAATTTTAAAAGCCTGGGCTATCTCTTGAGCCGAGGGCGTAGCTGGCATCTGCGCAGAAGTCCCTGGTTTAGCAGGGGACGATTTCGCATGCTTGGTTTTTTTGAGTTTCTTTGAGGGAACCGGGGAGTCAGCCAGTTCTTTCCCACTTTTTGCCCCTTTTTCGCCCATATCAGGGGCAGGGGTAAGTAAACTTGTGGGTTCAACCACAGCAGATTGGGGTGTCAGCTGGTCAGAGCCGAAGGGACTCCTAGGAAATTGTTTAGCCTTTCATGGCATTTTTCCACGTTTCTTTCCCCGGGAAAGTTTTACAGACTTCACAGTCCTGATCCAGATGTTTGAATCCCAGACAAGCCACACATAAGGTGTGTTTGTCTGCTTTAGCAAATACATCTCCACATTTTAAACAATTCTTGAAACTGGGTTCTCTTTTTGGGTTTCTCTGACATGGTAATGCCTAAAAACGAGAATAAACACTAACCGCTAAGTAAAGAATAAAGTGCGGTTATTTAAAAGTTACACTTTTTTTTTTTTTTTGCAGTCGGTTCCAGAACCGATAGGAACCGGACTCTGGAGATGACAGGTGAATCGGATCAGCGGTTCTGTAACTGATAAAAAGCGGCTACAAAAACAATAAAATACACTAAAAAACTAAATTAATAGACAAAAAAACAAGGCTCTTTAATCAGAGAATGCGATAACTTAAAACAACTAACCCAATTCTGCCACGGTTATGCCGAACCATGAGGAACCGGAAAATATATGTAATTTAAGTAATAAACATGATTTACGCTAACAATCAGTAGAGGCAATAAAAGAAATAGAAAATACTTAAGTTTTTTAAGGTTTTGAATCTTCTTTCATGCGAAAGAGTAAGACAACCACTCCGAGCAACCAGACTTTCAGGCGGAGAGAAAAATCTGACGAGGTTAGAACACCACAGTTGGTAGAGGCAGTATTTGAAAGATACTCACGTGCAAAGAATTCTACTCATTTGCATGTGTTCCATCTATCCGGGCAGTCCAACCCTCCAGGCTTACTGCATAAAGTTATGAATATCCTGAGCATTACTGTGGTTAGAACGGTGATACCTCCGAAAACGTGGCTAGATATATAGAGCCTTATGGAAAAAGGCCTCAGCTTGATCTATAGTTGAAGCCCCAAAAGGTCTCCGAGGCCTAGAAGAGGAGACCAGGGTGAAGTCTAAAGTCTTTAGTGAGAGGAAAAGGCGCTGGGCCAGCCAGAGGGGTGGCCACGGGTTGGTTTCATTGTGTTCCTTGTCACCTGTTCTCTGCCCTTAAAGGTTTCTCGTTGAGTAGAAATAGTTCCAGTTTTGTATGAATAATTATACTGAGGGCGTGATTTTTGGTACATGTATTGTACTGTCTTTAGTTGTCTGTCTAAGGCTTGTAGATCATCTAGTATCATTTGAGCCCCTGGGCCAAAAAGATGGTCGCCTGAAAAGGGAGCATTAGCCACTTTCTGTTGAATATCAGGTGCTAGTCCTGAGAGTCGGAGCCATGCCTGACGGCGTATAAGAATATCGACTGCAGAGGTTCTAGCTGAAGCATCGGCAATATCGTATCTTGATCTTAATAAATGCCGAGAAAGGGACGTGATGGTATTTATTATTGATGTGAGTTGCTCTTTTTCAGGGGATGCAGGTAGTCTATAACGTCCCCAGCTGAGGTGCTCACCATACGCTGGTATTTCAGCATATGTCCCATGTAATTAAGTATTCTGATATTTAGTGTGTTTAGAGCTAATACTTTCTTCTCCATATAATCAAAACGTCTAGAGTCTCTATATGGAGGAATTGTACTTGTATGTTTGTGTCTGCCAGTGCGGTTGTGAGCAGCTGCAATAACCACATAATCTGCTGTGGGAGTATTTGTTAAATATTGATAATCAAGAGGAGCCTGATATAGCCTGTCTGTTTTTCTAGGCACCTCCTATGCCACTATGGGTTGACTCCATGCTTCAGTAATAGCATTTCTGAACGCTGGTATAAAAGGAGGGACTGCCCAGATAGGTCCAGATATTCTGCCACATCTTTGGTTAATCTGTCCAGTTCCGTTGTGGTAAACCGCAATGTTTTTTGTATTTGTAACATCATTTCAGGAAATGAGGGGTCATCCGGTGGAGAAATGACCTTTAGTGGTTGTAGTAGCCCTTCGTCCTAGTAAGATGGAACAGCATGAGGGGACTCAACCTCTTGTACCAGGAGATGCATCATAGTTTGTATGATATTCCGATTCTGTATGATAGTATGAAAAATATTCTTCTGAATATTCAGGAGGAGGCAGGACCAATGAGCGGTCTGGCTCTGTGCGTGCCTGTTTTGAGGGAGGTGAAGACAGTCTGTGACTGAGGGTTACGTCTCGGAGTGTGCTTATGGTCGAAGCCCATAGAATCTAATACTCTATTTACTATTTCTTCAATATTTGGAACTTGTGAAGATGGAATAGCCATGTAAACTGGTTCTGAATCCAGTGTACGTGGAGACGGGGGATCAATTTGTGCCTCCTGGTAGAGAGATCCCGTGCTTTTTTGGCATCTTTGTTCCCCACCGACTGGTGTGTGGGTACAATGCAGGAGTGCAGATCAGGCTGGTTTGCCTGTGCGATCTGTAGTAAATAATTCTTTACTTTGTGGTAATGCAGCCCCAGGAGTATTCAACTTCAATTTTTTATTGGATATCAAATTGAGATGATATTCTCTCTTTTACAGTTGTATCCAAACTTATAATATCACAAGACAAAGTAGAAAACTGACATACAAAATTTCAGTTTCAATATAAAATTAACATTTTACGTTAATTATGAAGCATAAAAAACACACTTTATCCATAGCAACTACAGTGTTTGTTATACAAACTCATCAAGGAGGACCTAAAGCGTTTAAATGGCAACAGTATTGTGATGTCTAGTTGTTTAGACAATCGTTCCCATGTTTGGGGCACTAAACTTTATATAATTTTATCACCAATTTTAGTTCTACATCTTGGTATATAAAAACTTGTTCGGGTAGAAGACCTTACAGAGTATTGTTGTTGTGACCTAATTTGTAGTAAATTTAATAAGAAAAGCGGTAATTTCTGCAGCACAAACTTGTACATCAATAAACTCCAATGAATATCCCTATCAAACAATGAGAGGAATCCTGAGTTTTGGTATAAGAATGTATCTTTTGATATATGTTTCTGAGCGTATTCATGGCTTTTCATGGTAGACTTTTTATAAGGATCCTCCATAGTCATATTATATAGAGGATAATGGCTGGAGATTGGGTGATAACCATGCTGTGATCACCTCAAGTGTCCACTGCCTCGAGAAGGCATCCCCCTGCAGCGAGCCCTGCTGAGGGGGGTGGGCATGGAACAGCCTCAGCTTCGCGTTCTCCCAAGAGGGAAACAGGTCCACCTGAGGTGTGCCCCAATGGGAGAACAGATCTTGTACTACCTCTGGCAGGAGAGACCACTCGTGGGACGCAGCCCCTATCCGGCTTAGGGCATCGGCCAGGGTGTTGTAGGCTCCTGCCACGTGTATGGCTAGGAGATCCGCCTCCAGGCTGCGCACGAGTGACCAAATGCGGAGAGCTTCCTTGCATAGAAGCATGGAGCGCGTCCCGCCCTGGCGGTTTAGATAGTACATGGTCGTGGTATTGTCTGTCTGGACTCGGACCACTTGACCCCGGAGAAACGGAGCAAAGGCGGTGAGAGCTAGGCGGACCGCTCGGAGCTCCAGCAGGTTGATGTGGCATCGGGACTCCCGCGGGGACCAGAGGCCGTGCGCTCGGTGTTCCCCCAGATGGGCACCCCAACCCATCAGAGAGGCATCGGTCGATAGAGAGACTGTCGGCTCGGGGCGGACAAACGGGATGCCCTCCTGCAGATGAACTGGAACGGTCCACCACTGGAGAGCGTTCCACATCCCCTGGGTCACCGTCACTAGCTGGTCCAATGGATCGCAGCGTTGAGACCACTGGCTGGCCAGCCCCCATTGAAGAGGGCGCATGTTCCAGCAGGCCCAGCGGACCATGCTGGTACAGGCCGCCATGAGACCCAGGAGGCGCAGGAAGTCCCGGGCAGGACGCGACTGCCCAACCAGAAATGACTGGGCAAAGGAGGAAAGAACCTCGGCCCTGTCCGCCGGGAGCCGTGCTCTGGCTCGAAGAGAGTCGAGCTCTGCCCCGATGAAAAGAATCACCTGCTTCGGCTCGAGTTCCGACTTGGCCTCGTTGATGAGGAGGCCGACCTGAGAGCAAACCTGGAGGGCCAGATCTCTGGACCGCTCACCTCCTGCCTGGAGGGGCGCTATCAGCCAGCCGTCCAGGTAAGGTACACCGGACCCCTCGGCGCCAAGAGAATGCTGTCACCACTGCCATGCATTTGGTGAAGACCTTGGGGCTGGAGACAAGCCGATGGGCATGGCTCGAACTCGGAAGGATCCTCCTAAAAGTGAAGGAATCTCTTACGACGGACGGATAGGGACGTGAAAGAACGCTGCCTGCAGGTCCAGAGAGCAGAACCACACGCCAGGCTCCAAGGATGGTACTATCTGAGCCAGAGTGACCATCCTGAAGGTCCGAGACCGAGGGAACTTGTTTAGGTCGTGCAGGTCGAGAATGGGCGCCAGCCCCGTCCGCTTCGGAACCAGGAAGTACCTGGACACAAACCCGGGTCTGAGGGAGGGTCCGCTACCTCTGATCACCTCCTTCTCGAGGAGGAGAGCAATGTCGGTCCGGCGAGCCGACAGTGAGGCTGCGGACCCCGAGGTGCGACAGCTCTGAAGGGCGGGGCCTGCTCGAACTCCAGAGGCAGGCCCTTTCCGACCACTTCCAACACCCACTGGTCTGTGGTAATAACGGACCAGGAGGAAAGAAAGTGGCGGAGCCGCCCCCCCTCAACACGTCACTGGGCAGGCTTGGAGGAGGGACCGGCCGAGGGACCTCCAGGGCCTTTACCTCCCTGCTTCCTGGAAGAGGAAGCCTTGGGTTTGGGATGCCAAGCTCGTGCCTACTGGCCCTGACGTTGCTGGGCCGGATGTGCCGCGGGCACGGAGGGACGAAAAGGCTTAGGTTGTGGTCTGCGGCCTTTGTCCTTCTGTGCGGATGAGACCGAGTCCAAGGTAGCATTGGACTTCTCGATCCTCTGCAGGTGACCTTCCACCCCAGGGCCGAAGAGGTCGGTCCCCAGGAAGGGGACATCCGCCAACTTGTGCTGGGTATCCGGAGTGAAGGTGGATATCCTCAGCCATGCCCAACGGCGCATAGCCACTGCGGCCGCTACTGACCTGGCACATGAGTCTCCAATGTCCAGAGCAGTCTGAAGCTGCTGTTTGGCCACTGCCCTGCCCTGGTCCCGCACCTGCCTAACCGTGGTCTGCAGGTCTGCCGGAAGATGAGGAACTACCTCGTCCAGGGAGCCCAACAGGGCATGAGAGAAATGTGCCATGAGCACAGCCGAACTGGCCTGACGGCGTCGAGGAGGACGTGAAAGCGAGACTTCTATACCGGCATAGTCCAATTCTGGACTCCTTGTCGGGAGGCTTGTCCATGTCCCTAGCGTTACTGGCGCGCTGGAAAACGCTGTCAATAACTAGCCCCTCGTCTGAGGGGTGTTCCGAAAAACCGGACAAGGAACCGGTAGGGACCGCATACTTCCTGGCCATCCTGGCCGAGGGCGCAGGACAGGAAGCAGGGCGCTGCCAGAGCTCCAAGGCCGGGCCCACTATGGCCTTGGCCACCGGAAAGGCCTCCGTAGGGGAATCCCCTCGGTCCAGTATCTCCGTGAGGGGATACCTGGCCCGCTTAGACACAGGTTCGAGCTTCATCCCGGTGGACTTCGAGATGAGCCGAAGCAATCCCAGATAGGACGAAGGGCTATCGTTCATTGACTGACCTCCAGAGGACTCCAAGTCTACTGGCCTGGAGAAAAGGGAGGAATCGCCGTCGGACTCGGAAGAGTCCGCAAAGAGCTGCCTCGGGCCTGAGCCAACCTCCACCAGCCAAGGTCGATCGGGAGTGAGGGTAACAGACAGCCTATGGGGCAGGCCCTGAGCCGACCGAGAATTCTTGGTTGGAGCCCCAAATAACGGCTGTGGAGGTGGAGGTTCCACTGGAATCGGTGGAGCAGCTGGTTTTGGCCGAACAACCGGCCTGGGAACAGGCTCCTCTGGTAAGTCGAGGGGTTGTTTCGGCTGCTCAGGTGACAGCCACTTAATGGCCAGGGAAGACGACGGCGGCGGCTTGTTCCCGGTCAGAAGGAGCTGTTGCCACATGAGGTCCTCGTGACGTCACGTAATTTATGCGCTTCAGTTTCCTCGCCCCGGTGAGGAGTGACGAGCGGCACCGCCACAGCGGTGCCGAAAGCAGAGACAGCGCCAGATAGGGCAAAAGGGGAAAAGTTGCAGTTTGCCCAGAAAATGACCCACTTTCCACAGGACAGTGGGTCCAAAGTGGTGCACCTGTCTCTAACAATAGCTGAAAGATGGAAAACTAAACAATAGAAAAGCATTTTCACTCAACAAATTTAAGCTTCTGTACTAGTGAAATTTCTACTTACGATTAGGTTTGGACCCAGTTGTTTCTCATTTTGACCCACATTTTTTACACCCATGGGTCTAATTTGACCCATGTTTCAAAACCCTAAGCGCTGTCACTGGTGCGAGACCGCCTATGTGGCGGGATCGGCCTGGGCCTTGAAAGTCCGAGACCGAGAACCTCGGCTTTTCCAAGGGGCCAGTGCAGGGGGAGGACAGGTGGAGCCAGCTCTCCCCTCGGCTCGGAAGAGTTCACCCGAGGCTCAGAACGGGAGGCACTGGCAAGCCCACGGGATCCTCAACTCCCACCGGGGGAACCGGGAGAGAGGATTCTCGGCTTCGCCTGGCGACAACCCGTCCAACGGGTTGAGAAAAATCTCGACTGCGTCGACGGGAGTCTCGGTCAACTGACCTGACGGGGACACCGTGAGACCAGTGGCCGAAGTCGATGGCTCGACAACTCGGGGAGAGGGACCTTTCCCGCTCCCAAGAGCGTCGACGGAGGGACTTACCCTTGTCTTTCTTTTTGGACCGAGAAGAAGGTCCCGAGACATTGGTCCCTCTCCTTAGTGGAGAGGGACAGACAAAGCCCTTAAAGGAAGCTGTATAAGAGGAACCCAGGAGAGCGGGATAAATGATGCGCCGAGGAAGATGCGTCTGGCTACCGCCTCCGCCTCTCGAGGGCGATCATCTGTTTGTAGCTGATCCACCGAGCCCACCGCCGCGGGAAACCGCCCGACCGCTGCTTCTTTTGACTTCACCGGAGGAAAACGTTTCTCGGGACGCCCCAGTTGTAAACGGGCAGCACGGTCTTCGAGGACGTAGGCTGAGAAGGAAGAGCACAGGTCGCAAGCCTGCGGGTTGTGCTCAAGGCCTAAACAGTAGACACACGTGGAATGCGGATCCGTCCGAGACACCTTCTGCCCGCAAGGGCATCTCTGAAAACCGGGAGTCAATCTGTCCATCACAGCCACGAGGAATAGGAGAGTCTAGAAATGCAAAAACTTTTAAATTCGCAAAACCGAAGAATTAGGAACCAGTCTTATACGCAGAGCGTTAAGGAGGGAACCTGAGCTTCCAAGCGGTAAGGAAGATCTGGCGTCATGGGGCAGAGCCGAGAGTTTTACCACCCGGGTGGGTGGGAGGAGCCGGCTTGAAGACCTTCCGGCAAGATTTAAAGCGGCAAGGATACCTGCCAGACAGTGTGGATGAACAACATATCCATGTCCCTAGAAAACACTGTTTGCATTCTATGTGTGAGAATTATGGAACTCTGGTGCATTCTTTCTTGTTATGCTACTGTTTGGAAGTTCTGAAGTGTGGTTAACAACTTTTAAAATTCTAAACAGTGCACAACAAAGCTGTGTCACTGCTGATTATGGTGGTTAATAGGCACTTACCATACATTATATGCAGGTAAAGGTGCTGTTCTATGATGCAGGGGCTGCTCCGTCGACGGTGGTATCAGGCTCGTCGACAGGAGAGGAAGAGAAGCATGCCTCATCGACAATGTACTGTGTCTTATGGATGAAGGGTAAGTAAAACCATGTTCCGTCGACAGTGGAATACACTCCATCGACGATGAGGAAGGCAATACATGCTCCGTCGATGGTGGGATATGCTCAGTCGATGATGGAATAGTGAGTACATGCTCTGTCGGACGATGGAAATGCTGTCGTCAATGATGAGAAGGTGAATGCATGCCCCGTCGACGGTGGTAGGCTTCTCGTCCACGATGGAGCATAGGGAGCATGTCCCGTCGATGGGGGAGGCAGCCCCGTCAACGAAGCATGTAGAGTGTGCTCTCTCGATGGAGGAGGTGTTCTCATCGATGAGGATGTCTTGTAGGACCCTCTCGTCGACAGGGAAGTATGCCACGTTGATGGGGAAGGTAGCTGGACCTCTGTCGTCGATGGTGTATGTGGTCTCGTCGTCAAGGGAGCTGAGGAATGATGACCTGTTGACGAGGAACGTTCCTTTCTATGACAAGTTGCATTTTCTCTGTGCTCTTTTGATGAAGTAGTGTCTGCCGTCGACAGGGGTGTATCGCCCGTCGACGATGAATGTCTTCTTGATGATCCATGTTTTGAAGGTAAGACCACTGAAAGGCAGTCAGGCAGGACATTAGATGAAGAGGTTTCCTTCCTGGTTTTATTTCTTGAAGAGAACTCAGTTTTTTTGAGCCCTTTGAGTACCCTGCGTGTATGACAGGGAAACATCCATTGTAGTACTCTTATGGTGTACAGGAATCTGGTACCATGTATGAAGCCCAGGCACCTCAGGCTATGAGTTCAATCCACATCGTATACTGCTGTAGAAGAGATGCTATCAGAGCTGAAGCCAGTGGGAAAATGAATGGAGCTTACCAGACACCACCCACTTTTATAGGTATAGCCCAGGAAGTGAGGTTGTGTGGGTGGTCCCTGGTGTGGAGACGGCTGCAAGAAACTTCCGTGCCGGAATGCCACCTATTGGAACTCCCAGAAGTAATGACTTACTGCAAGAGACCATTCTGTGGAAGAACTACGGTTACAGGTACGCAAACCTCACTTCTAGGGACGTGGATATGGTTAAATTATCCAAATTTCTGGCCGACTCCTAGAAGTTCTCCAGGAGGGGAGGCAAGGTGTACACCCCCTCTTTAGCGAACAGAGAGTGGAGAACTTGGGCCCCAAAAGCAGCATCCCAGCATAACTCAAGGTCAATGCTGCAATGGGAGATGAAGGTGTGTGCTGACTTCAAGGCAGCTGCCCTACAAATCTGCTGTATGACGACGTCCCTGGAAGCAGCCACTGAGGCAGCAGTTTGTCTAGTGGAGCCAACCTATAACAGAGGCTGATGCAGGAGACAATCCACCAAACTGTCCTCTTAGTTGCTGGTCTGCCAGGTGCAGCTTCAGCGTAGGTGACAAAGAGGTGGTGAACCTCATTCGGAACTCCAGCCGTGTGCTCCTTGTAATAAGCAAGTGCCGTCCACAGATCCAAGGTATGCAGCCTGTGGTCAGTCACCAAAGAAGGGTTAGTTAAGTAGATGAGATCAATTACCTGGTTAAGGTGAAACTCCAAGTCTACCTTTGAGAGGAACTTCGGGTGGGGGTAAAGGACTACCTTGTCCTTGTCAAAGCCCAAGCACTGAGACTCCACCAAGAGTGCCTGAAACTCACTGATCCTTCTGGCAGAGGTGACAGCCATTAAGAAGGCAATCTTCCATGAGAGGTGTGACATATCACACCTGTGCATAGGCTTGAAAGGCTTGCCCATCAGCACTGCCAGAACCAGCAACATGTCCCAAACTGCTGGTGGTTCATGTACTGGAGGATTCAAATGGTCCAGGCCCTTGAAAAAGCACCCGACCACCTTCTCCTGCACCACCATCAGCATACCAGCCCACGCCCAGTATACAGAAATGGCTGCCAAGTACACCTTGAGGGCTGTGGGTCTCAGCCCCAGCTGAAAGAAAGAGACCACAGATGGTCCAGAATGTTAGCCAAGAAACACGAAATGATCAAGCTCCTTGCCCAGACGCCAGATGGAAAATCTTTTCCACTTACAGGCATAGCACTGATCAGTCAACTCCTTTTGGGAAGCCTCCACAATGTGGAGCACGTCATCTGAAAGGACCGGAGCCTGGCACTCCAGCCACTCCGTAACAAGGCTGTGAGGTGCAGGGACTTAAGATCAGGGTGCAGGATCTTCCCCCGACAACACATCAGCTGGTCAACGCACAGAGGCAACCGCCACAGAGGCCTGCTGCTGAGGCTGAGGAGATCCGGGTACCTGAACCGACAAGGCCAGTTTGGTGTGATCAGTATCATCCACACCATGTCCCTCTGCACCTTCACCAATGCCTTGTGGATCAAGGGAAAGGGAGGGAAGGCATACAGGAGGCCCAGGATCCAGGGCCTCAGGAAGGCTGCCACAACTGCCATGTACTTGAAGACCCTATGTGCCAAGGAAAGGATGAAAGGCATGACCTGGAACTGATTAAGGACCCATTCTGCACAGAACTGGAGGTACCGCCAGTGGGACGGACGAATTGGAATGTGGAAGAATGCGTCCTGGCAGTCCAGGTAGCAGAACCACATGTCCTGCTCCACAGATGGTATAATCTGGTTCAGCATGACCATCTGGAACTTGCGCTTCCTGAGAAACTGATTTAGATTGTGAAGATCCAGTATGGGGCACTAGACCCCCCGTCTGTTTCAGGACCAGAAAGTACCTGGACACGAACCCCTGGCCTGCCATGGAGTCTTGGACATGGGCTATGGCCCATTTGGCAAGGAGCTGAGCCACATCCTTCCTGAGGGTGGACAGCACGTCCTGCAACAACACGGACTCCCTTGGAGTGCAGGGTCGGTAAGGCAGGAGAACATTGAAATCAGAGGCAACCCTCTGCCCACCATGTCTTGGACCCATTTGTCCGAGGTAATTACGGAGCAATGATGCCACAAGTGGTGAAGCTGACCCCCCCCCCCAGTGGGGCTGAGCCAGTGACTGGATGAGTGTGAAGTAGACACCCTCCAACCCATCACAGGGCAGCCATGGAGGGGGCACCAGCCGCTGATTCCGGAGGGGCACCACTAACCCTACTCCCACCCTTTTGGGGCCCTGACCAGGGAGCTTGGCCTTAGGGCACCAAGCCTGAAACTGCCCCTGCTGGGGCTGCTGCTGATGAGGCTGCTGTGACAGAAAGGACCAAAACTGAAAAACATTTCTTCTTCTGTTTCAGCCCTTTCGAGTCCTTCTTGGAGGAAGTCACAGAAAAACAAGTTACTCACCTGTAACAGTAGTTCTAGGAGTGGTATATGTTGTTAAGCCACACTGTTTGGCATGCCTTTTCCTTTAAAGAATCTTGCCAGAAGGTCTTGAAGCTGACTCCTCCCACCCGCCCGGGTGGTATACCCCTCAATTCTGACCCATGTCGCCAGATCTTTGCCCGCTGGAAACTAAGGTTGTGCATCAAAGCCGGGGAGGTCAGGTGGGTCCGTGTGGACGAACAACATATACAACTCCTAGAAAGTACAGTTACACAAGAACTTACCGTAACAGTAGATCTTTGAGAGAGGCTCTTGCAGTAGGTATTTACATATAGAACTGATCCGCCAGCTGTCAGGACCCCACAGAAAAATTTCTAGCTAGCAGTCTCTGGCGGGGGTCCACCCCCATGTCAGGTGACCGACGTCAGTATAAAGGGGCGGTCCCCCACACCCGCCTTCCAGTTCTTTCACACCAAGAGGCAAGACGAGAGAGAAGAAAAAATTACTCACCTTAGTAATTGTTTTTCTTCTAATGGAGTCTTGCTATATTATGACTTCTTGCAGTTAGCCACAGCACTTTAACTGCCCCGGAGAGGAAAGAGTTAACTCCATAATGAATGGAGTTCTCAGCGCGAGCGCTTTACTGAAAGCTCTATCTGGCTAGTTTCAAACTGAAACTGTCAGATCTTTTCGGAGCCAACACTCACTAAAAATCTGTGTGGAAAGTACCTACGGTAGCCAAATGGCTACCTACTAGTAACAACAACTACAATAACAACAACAACAACAACAACAACAAATATCACCCTGACAAGCACTACTAGACCCCCTCCCAAAGACTCAAGTCCAGGAGGGGCCAACACACAAATCAATAAATAGTAGTCCTAATTTCCCAATCCTAAAAGAAAAGAGGGGAAAAACACCTATAATGGCATGACACAGTGCTTGCACTAATTTGCCCACACCCTACCCAAGTAGCAGTTCTGAGAGGGGCAGGTTGAGGTGGTCGTGATATAGCAAGATTCCATTAGAAGAAAAAACAATTACTAAGGTGAGTAATTTTTCTTCAAACAACATGAAGTCTTGCTATATTATGACTTCTTGCAGATTACACAGCAGTACCTCCATGGAGGAGGGACAGAACCCACTTAGGAATAGGCTCTGAAGCACGGCTGTGTGCAAACCGAGCATCTCTCCTGGCCTGATATCCAGGAGTAATGCTTGGTGAAAGTGTGAACTGTTTTCCAGGTTGCAGCTTGACAGATTTCCAAAATAGGAATATCTCTAGCAGCCGCTAGAGATGCAGCTGTACCCTGGTAGAATGGGCCCTCAATCCTGAGGGGGGTTCTCTACCCAGTTTTTGGTAGCAAATTGGATACAAGAGACAATCCACCTGGCAATTGTCCTCTTAGTGGCAGGTTTTCTTTGCCGACCTCACCATAGGTGAGAAAGAGTTGGTGGGATTCACCTGTGACCCTTGGTGCTGCTCCAGATAATAACTCAATGCCCTCAACATCCAAACTGTGCAATCTCCTTTCACCAGAGGAAGAGTGCTCAGTGAAAAATACTGGAAGGGAGATGGATTGGTTAAGATGGAAATCCGAAACCACTTTAGGTAAAAACTTTCTGTTAGTCCTGAGGACTACCTTATCCCTGTGAAAAGAAATAAAATCATTTTCTACTGAAAGGGCTTGTAACTCACTTATGCGTCTAGCAGAAGTGATGGCCACTAAAAATACAGTTTTCCAAGTTAAGAACTTAAGGTCTGCCGAAGACAGGGGTTCAAAAGGGGGTTGCATTAACTGAGCAATGCAAACATTAAGGTCCCAGGCAGGGGCTGGGTCCCGAAAAGGGAGGTTAGTATGAAGTAACCCCTTAAAAAACAGAAAACATAGGGTGAAAAGAAAGGGAGGAAGGCTTTCCTGTGAGATAAAAGCAGAGACAGCAGCCAAGTGGACTCTTAAGGTAGCTGGCCTGAGGCCCAAAGAATTAAGATGGACCATGTAGTCCAGCAAAGTGGGCAAATCAGCAGATTCTGGGACAATAAGCTTATCAGAACACCAGATGGAAAACCTTTCCACTTGGAATTATAAGTGGCTTTAGTGGAAGGCTTCCTAGAGGCCTTTAAAATATCAAGGACACCTTGAGAAAGGTGTAAATCAGCAAATTCTAACTCTTCAAGAGCCAAGCCTTGAGGTTGAGGATTTGAGGTTGGATACCATACTCTCCCTGGGCACAGGTCAGCAGATTGTGAATCCTGGGAAGGCACAGGGAAGGTGGACTGTCAGTGATAGCAGGAGTGGGTACCAGGGTTGCCTGGCCCAGTCTGGTGCAATCAGAATCACTTTGCAAGGTTGGGATCTGATTTTACTAACACCTGAAAGAAGAGGGAAGGGGGAAGGCATACAGGAACTTCCCTTCCCAATCCAACAGAAGGGCATCCAGGGGGACTGAGCCCATCACTGGGGCCTGCAGCAGAACAGTGGAAGTTGGTGGTTGTCTGGGGCTGCAAAAGATCTGAGGGTGCCCCATCTGGCAAGACTGTTCTCAGCACTCTGGGATTCAGGGACCATTCGTGATGGCCCTGAGAAATCCTGCTGAGGGCATCCGCTAGACATTGTCCTTCCTGGCAGATGAACTGCTATTAGAGAAGTGTTCAGGAGTAGGCCAGAGACCACAACTTCATTGCCTGGCACAGGGGCCGACGCATCGAAAGTGCCCTTTGCTTGTTGATGTACCATTGTTGTGGTATTGTCTGTTCTGACCTGGACTACTTTGTTCTGGACAGATGCAAAAAGCTTGAAGAGCTAAAAGGACAGCTCTGAGTTCCAGCAAGTTGATGTGGAGCAGAGATTCCTGAGGGACCACACTCCCTGTGTGAGAGGTCGCCTATGTGCTCCCACCCCAGGAGGGAGGCATCCGTAGGGAGGGTGAGGGAGTGAAATAGGAATGAAGGGGACCCCTGTCTTAAATTGCTCTGATCCTGCCACCACTGAAGAGCTAGGATCAGAGTTCGGTCACAGGAACCAGTTTGGCAAGGGTCCCTCCTTTGGGACCAATAGGCCCTCAAATGAAACTGAATGTCTCTCATCTGGAATCTTGCTCCCTGCACTACAGCTGTGGAGGCAGCCATGTGCCCTAGAAGCTGCAAAAAGTGTCTTGCTGGTCGAGAGACCTGCAGGGTGAAAGAGGAGGCCAGGGCGATCAACTTCTCTACCCTTTCCAAGGGGAGGAAGGCCCTGGCCAGCTTTGTGTTCAATTCCGCACCTATGAAAGTAAGTACCTGGACTGGTTCTAGAACTGACTTTGGTAGGTTCAGCAGGAGTCCCAGGAGGTGAGAAGCTGCTGGGTGACTTGCAAGTGGGATTCACCTGTTCTGAGACTGTCCAGCAAATGAGCCAGTCGTCCAGGTAGGGAAAACAGCAACCCCTTGCCTTCTTAAATGAGCCACTGCCACGGCTAGACATTTTGTGAATACCCTTGGAGCAGAGGTAAGACCAAGGGCATTGCCCTGAACTGGTAGTGGCCTGAGGGCAGTTCGAACCTGAGGTACTTTCGTGAGAAGGCCTGATTAAGACATGAAAATAAGCATCCTTGAGGTCCAGGGAGGCTAGCCAGTCCCCTGGCCTCAGTGAGGGCAAAATCATTGCCAAAGTTAACATTTTGAACTTTGGTTTCAAAAGGTGTTTGTTCAAATACCTTAAGTCTAGGATGGGCCGTATTTCTCCTGTCTTTCGGTCTAAGGAAGTATCTGGAGTACAGACCCTTGCCCTGGTGAAAGGAAGGAACCCTTCACTTTAACAGGGCAGAGACCTCAGCCTCCAGGGCAAGGGCCTCTAGGGGGCTTGCAGGTGGAAAGTGTCTGGCCCTCATCTTTGGAAAATGTTTGAAGCTGAGAATCAGACCCTGGCTTACCACTTCCAGAACCCATTTGTCCGAGGTTACGGACACCCAGTTCTGACTGAAGCAAGCCAATCTGCCCCTACTGGTACAGGAGAATCGGCCCTGGGCATCCCATCAGGGTGCCTGCTTGGCAGATGCCTTAGGCTGAGGGCGGGACGCTTGCCTGCGCCCGCCTGCCTCTGCCTCTGAAAACCCTCTGAGCATAAGCAGAGGAAGCTTGGGATTGATAAAAGGCCTGTGGAAAGGCCTGCCCCTCACTCTGGGCGGTGCCTCTGTGGAGTGGCATGCCGCTCCTTGGCCTGGGCACTTTTGTAGGTAGTTCTGTATTCATCCATCTTTTCATAGTTCTCTGTCTGCTCCCCAAACAGAGAATTTCCTACCACAGGAAAATCCATAGCTTTGACTGAGTGTCCTGTGACAGATTAGTGCACCTGAGCCATGCCAACCACGGAAAGCTACAGAAGTGGCCATGACCCTAGAGGAAACATCATTAACATCAACAGCAGCATGAAATTGAACTTTAGAGGCTTCAATGCCATCAGCAGCCACCTGTTCCAATTCACTAGCCAGCTGGCCATGGGCCTGCTTGGCTAACTGCATAACTGTATCCCATCTAGATTTCTGATATCTAGCTACATAAGCCATATAATTTGCCTGCCTGAGTCCCAAAGAGGCTGCCATATACTGCTTTTTTGCCATGGCATCAATCTTCCTAGAATCTTTATCAGGAGGATGTGAAGCCAGGGGAATGTTAGCCTTGTCACAGGCTGCAGCCTGTACCACTCCTACATGACTACACTGCTCAGAAAGGAAGTCTGTATCAGGGCCTGATAAAGCATACCTCCTGTCCATCTTTTTATCGACAGGAGGCAGAGAATTTGGATTTTAAAATTTTCATTGTTTGCTTCCTGAATGACTTATGCAAAGGAATAGACAATCTCCTAGACTCTGGAATATCCATCATCTCAACATAATCAGGCTCCTCTTGCTCATCCACAGCCTCTTCTAAGGGAAGCTGGAGGGTTTCAGCAACTTTCTTATAAAAAATAAAATGAGATGGGGACTCAGACAGCATAGGGGGTGATTCCAATGGTCTGTCTGGAGAGATGTCCGGTTCAATGGGAACATCCAGACCCTCCCAACCACATACGTACTGCTCATAATCCTCCTAGCCCCTCCTGTGGTTCATAAAATTCTTCAACATCATACTCCTGAACCACTGGGACCGGACGAACCAACCTTTTACCAGCTAGTGGTGGTTCGGACGGTCCCTGAGACAGTGACTGGACAATTTGTATGGCTTTTGTATCTCTGCAGCAGTTGGAGAGGCAATTTTGTACTCAGACCTGCTGATTTTTTAGACTTTTACTGGGGCTGGTTCCTCAGAACCAGCTTTTCTTTGCCGAGGAAGTCTGCCCTGGTCAGAGGCACTCCTCTGGTCCAGTGGGCACTGGACCGGGCTGGCCATCTGGGTCAGCGGACTTATTGGCCTCTCGTTCCCTGAGCCTGCCCAATCTTTTTTCCAGGGTGGCTGCAGGAAAATTCTTGCAAATCTGGCAGTCTGACTGGAGGTGGTCAAACCCCAGACAATAAACACATGTGGTGTGTGGGTCAGCCTTGGCAAAGGCTTCCCCACAAGCATCACAGTGTTGAAACCCAGTGGGCCCGGTTTTTCTTTTGGGTTTCTCAGACATAATGCCAGCCTAACCAAAACTTGCCCTTTTAATGGCAGTGCCAGGCAAGACACCCTTATCGGTTCCTAACTGTGTCACGGGTATTTGAAAAAAACAAATTAAAAGTTCTTTTTTTAGAACCGATAAGAACCGGAACCGCACTCTAAATGTCCATACAATACTTTAAACGTCTTTTAACCAAACCGATCGTTCAAACCAAACCAATAAATATATTTTCCACAAGACTAAAAGACCTGTACTTACGGTTTACCAGATAGAGCTTTGAACCAAACGTTAAAATAAATACTTTTCCGGTTTATTTAAACCGAGAATTACTTGTTTTAACCGAGAAATGAACCGAGCTGAAGGAGAGATCTCGGAGCGACTGTTCAGTGAGGCGGAGTAAAGAATCTAACAGTTTCAGTTTGAAACTAGCCAGATAGAGCTTTCAGTAAAGCGCTCGCGCTAAGAACTCCATTCATTATGGAGTTAACTCTTTCCTCTCCGGGGCAGTTCAAGTGCTGTGGCTAACTGCAAGAAGTCATAATATAGCAAGACTTCATGTTGTTTGAAGAGGATATTTCCCCTCATGGAAAATGAGCCAAAAAAAGCTTAGGGGTATGGAGGGTGGGAAGACAATACCTACTGCAAGAGCCTCTCTCTCTCTAAGATCTACTGTTACGGTACGTTCTTACATAACTGTACTATCTTACTTCGAGAGGGCTCTTGCAGTAGGTATTTATATATAGGACTGAGTTCCAAGCATTCTGGAACAAGGAAAAGCACTCAGGAGAAGGAAAACTATTCATGGTATGGAACCTCCAGCTGAACGGGTCTTACGAAAGAAGACCTTGAAATACAGCCAACCCGAAGCCTGCTCTATGGCGAAAGGCAATGTCCAAACTGTAGTGTTTCGTAACGGTATGGACAGAAGTCCAAGTTGCGGCTGCGCAGATGACTACCGCTGACACATTCTTGAAACAAGCCGCAGAGGCAGCTAATCCTCTGGTGGAGTGACCTCTGACTTGACCCGGCAGGGTCTTGTTGTACTTGTAACAAAAAAGTGATACAATGAACAAACCATTTAGATAGGCATTGCTTAGAAACAGCATTGCCTTCTCTTTTGTGAGCAAGACAGACAAAAAGCTGATCTGATTTCCCGAGATCCTTAGTCCGAGTGGTGTAGTATCTCAGTATTCTGTGAACATCCAAAGTATGCAAGAGGTACTCCCCTTGATTGGAGTGTTGCGTAAAGAAAGCGGGTAGCTCAGTGGATTGATTCAGGGTAGAGTCAACCACCACCTTAGGGAGAAACTTAGGGTTGGTGCGCAGAGCCATTCGTTCCTTGTGAAAAATCAAATACGGGATTTTACACATCAAGGCCTGAAGTTCGGAAATTCGCCAAGCTGAAGTAATGGCCACTAGGAAGAGTGTCTTCCAAGACAGGAACTTTAAATCTGCTGAGGCGGCCGGCTTGAAGGGAGGCAGAGTAAGCTTCCCAAGAATAAAATTCAAGTTCCAAGGAGGAGCAGGAATGCGGATGGGGGTCTCAAATGGAGGACTCCTCTGAGGAATGTCTTAGAGACTTCCAGCTGAGCAAAAGTCCTGTCTTCGAAGGGGACATGGTAGGCTGAAATAGCTGCCATGTGGACCTTCAAAGAGGAATGGCTGAAACCCAGATTGAAGAGATGACGCATGTAGTCCAGGACTCTGTTGGCTGGGCAAGAGAAAGGTTTGAAGTCCTTTGACGTGGCCCAAATAGAAAACCGTTTCCACTTCATGGCGTAGGTGGACCTGATGGAAAGCTTTCTGGCCTCTACCAAAATGTCTGCTACGAGTGGGGAAACCAGAAGCGGGCTTTAGCTATATCTGCTGGAGCCACGCATGTAAATGAAAGGATTTGAGACCTGGATGAACAAGGGTCTCCTGATCCTGGGTCAACAAGTGTTGCAACAGAGGAAGAGGAAGCGGAAGTTCCTCTGAAAACTGTTGCAGAAGAGAACACCAAACTTGTCTGGGCCAGAATGGAGCGATGAGGATCATTCGGGCCCCCTCTCATCTGATCTTGTTCAGGACCCTTGGAATTAAGGGAATAGGAGGAAAGGCATAGATGAATCTGTCCCTCCTATAGAGAGACAGAGCGTCCCGCTAAAAAATGACTCACCCTGGAGCGAGCAAGCAGAAGGCGAGAAGTTTTGCATTTTGAGAAGACGCCAACAGGTCTACCTGAGGGGTTCCCCCATTGCAGAAAATGTTGTTTACAACCTCTTGTTCCAGTTCCCATTCGTGGGCCCTGGCTGAGGACAGACTATGGTGGTCTGCCAGTGTGTTTTTTGGTAGGGGGAGTCTTGGTTGCTGGAGGGGCCTGGCGCTTGTTGGCCCATTTGCCCTGTGGTTTTGTTTTTTGTCAGTTATGTCTACGAAAGGGACACTGCTGCCCCCGAGGGGGTCTGTACAAAGAGTCCAAGGACTTAAGTGCAGTACCCTTCTCTTGCAGGTCGGTAATAATGTCCTTGACATCACCGCAGAACAGCACCAAACCCCTGAAGGAAGCATCCTGAATAGCAGATTGCACTTCAGGGACCAAACCTGACACACAGAGCCAGGCATGACACTGAAGGCCTACGGCAAAAGCCGGGCTCCGTCCAGCTGTGTCCACTGCATCATAAGTGGCACGGAGCATGTGCCGACTGGCCAAACGAGCAGAACAGACAAGATCCGCCACTTCCTGTTTTGTCTGGGACTCAGGAAGGGAGTGTAACTTTGATTCCACCTGACTAAGGACGGTCTTCTGGTAATCCCCCTTATGTGCTACATAATTCAGAGCCCTAATACCCAGGGTAGAAGATGCGTAGATCTTCTTCCCATATTGGTCCGGAAGCCGAGACTCCTTGTCAGGTGGAGACGAGCTGAGATTTTAGGATTAGCGGAGTGGCCTTGAGCAGCGCTAATCATGGCAGAGTCCACTATGGGGCGTAGGTTCAAGAAATCTACTCCCTCAGGAGCCTCATATAGCCGATATGCCTTCCTCGGAAGGGGGGATAATGCGGAAGATTGTTTCCAAATAGTGGAAACAAGATAGCTGCGGAGGCCTCTATCCAGGGTACAATTAATGTAGGAGCGGTCCCGGGCAGATCCAAGTGGGCAGCAAACTTTTTACGCTGTGGATCTGGCTCCAGAGATTTCCACTGATGAACTTCCTCGATCTTTCTCAGTAGCTCCAGAAAAGAAAGATCCTCCGGAGGAGACTTCAGAGGGGTCCTTGGCCTAGGTTGGTCTGGAGTACGAGGCTAGTCGTCCAGGTCAGAGCTCCCCCTCAGTCAGAGTCAGAGGTCTACGACAAAGAGGAGGAAGACTCCTCCCTACGCGGGGGAGGGACAGTCCCTTTGGGAAGCTCCTCAGGACGTGATCCTCCCCACCCATGGCGCCAGAGGTTCACCTCAGGTCGGGTAGGAGTGGAGTCTCCCAGGTCTGACGAGGGGATCCTGCGAAGGGTCCGGCATCGGCAGACTACTCTCTACCTCTCTGGTGAGTTCAGCCTTGGCCTCAGCCCACCAGGAGGCTAGAGTCTCCTTCAAATCCGCTGGCATCTGGGGCGTGGGCAGCGGCGGAGGGGGGGGAGATACGGATACTGAGGATATCCATACGTTGAGTATCCATAACCCGATGACAGGAAGCCCAGCATCAGGTACTGAGGCACTGGGTACTGCGGCGTCGGGTAAGACGGCACCGGGTATTGAGGTGTCGGATACCTGGGGGCCAGGGGCTCTGGCAGAGCAGAGGGACCTGGCAAAGGCCCCGCTGGCGGGTCAGGTAAAGGAAAGACTGGCCCCGCGGGCATCGGGCCCAGCGTGAGCGCCGCTCAGTAGGGGACGCTGGCCAGCGTCTGAGGGTCCAGCATCAGGGTGTCTGGTCCGGAAGAAGGTGGGCCCTGATGGCAGCGTGTCCAAGTCCTCCGTGACAACCAGGGAAGTAGGGCTGGAATCCCTGGAGGTCAGTAGAGGAGACGCAGGGAACTCAGAGGGCAACACCAAGTGTGCAGGGAGCCTGGGGTGTCGGGACTGGCGAGGGGTCAGGCAGGCCTTGGCTGGGCGGGCATCGGAGGGGCCGACTTCCGACTTATCGGATCCCTTGCTCGATAAAGGCCATGCTGGAGATGCGGCCTTGTCGGGCGAAAGAGTGACTGTGCACCCTCCAGAAGGAGCGAGCGGATTACCAGCCTTCTCCGGGCGGATGTCAGAGGCACCGGCGTCCGACTTAGTGGACCTGCTCGAACCTGAGGGCCACGTGGCAGTGGCCTCCTTTACCCCGGAGGTACCCGAGGGGCCTGAGCGCCGAGCCCGACGCTGGGGGAGACACTTTTCTGACACTCTCAAGGAGCGGTCCTCGAGCGGACGCCACTTTCAGAACCGTGACTCCAGCCGGAGTCGTGGAGGCTGTGGAAGTCGAACCCGCCTCCCTGCTTCTCCTTTATGGTCTTCGGGGAAGTGGACGCGTCAACTTTTTTTAACTTCTTCCATGGATGCCATTTTTTTCTTTAAAGTATGGGCCTCCAGGGACTGCTGCCTCAGTTTTTGGGTAGCCAAATTAAATTGCTGGCAGTGCTGGCACTTCTCCACAGGGTGATCTGGGTCTAGGCAGAAGAAGCACAGGGAATGGCCCTCCTTATGCGGCAGCTGGGAACCGCACGATTCACACGTATGTTTATGTGGTTCAGAAGGCATCAGGGACGACATACACAGCGTATAAAGAGATAATATAGATATAGAAAAAAACAGTCGAAAAGTTCGAAAACTGAACCAACTAACAACGGACGAGCGTTGAACTCTACCGCGAGGAACTTTTACAAGTCGACAGTGGGAAAGAACTGGAAGGCGAGCATGGGGGACCGCCCCTTTATACTGACGTCGCATGACGGTCACCTGACTTGGGGATGGCCCCCCGTCAGAGACTGCTATCTAGAAATTTTTCCGAGGGTCCTGACGCCTGGCGGGTCAGTCCTGTATGTAAATACCTACTGCAAGAGCCCTCTCGAAGTAAAATCTACTGTTACAGGTAAGCAACCTGTTTTTCTAGGATCGTGGATATGTTGTTCTATCCACACTGTCTGGCAGACTCCAAACAGTTTTCCAGGAGGAGGGAGGTAAGGCGCACACCCCCTCTGATACACTTACTTGGGGAACAGAGATTGGAGAAGTGAGGCCCCCAAAACCAGCATCCCGGCATGATTCAAGGTCGATGTGGTAGTGGGTAATGAAGGTGTTTGCTGTCCTCCAGGTCGCAGCCCTGCAGATTTCCTGGATAGGGATGTCCCTGGATGCAGCCACCGACACCGCAGTATGGCAGGTAGAATGAGCTCTTATCCCTCTGGGAGGCTCCTTGCCCGCCAACTTATTGCAGACATCAATGCAGGATGTAATCCATCTGCCAGTCATCCACTTTGCTACAGGTCTGCCTGGTGCAGCTTCAGTGTAGGTGACAAACAGCTGGCAAACCTCTCCCCGAACTTCCGCGTCCGCTCCTTATAGCAAGAGAGCACCCATCTCTGGTCCAGAGAATGGAGCCTGTACTTGGCATCTGAGGCGCAGTTTGGGTAGAACACAGGCAGAGTCAACAACTGGTTAAGATGGAACTCAGACACCACCTCCGCAAGGAATTTCGGGTGGGGGCACAGGACAACCTTGTCTCTGTGGAAGACCAGGTAAGGAGACTCCACCAAGAGTACCTGGAGCTCCCTAGTCCTTCTGGCTGACGTGATAGCCACCAGGAAGGCGGTCTTCCATGATAAATGTGTCAACTCACACTTGTGCATCGGTTCAAATGCCTTGCCCATGAGCTTTGCCAGTACCAGCAGTAGATCGCATGGAGGTGGAGGTTCACACACCAGAGGGGATATGTGGACAAGGCCTTTAAATAAATGCCAGACCACCTTCTCCTGCACCACAGTCTGTTCACTGGCCGCTGCCGGGCAAGCAGAGATGGCTGCCAGGTGCACCCCAAGGGTCGCAGACTGAAGACCCCCTTTGGACAGAGACCAAAGATAGTCAAGAATGCTAGCCACTGGATGGGACAAAGGGTCTAGGCCCTTACCCTGACACCAAATGGAAAACTGTTTCCATTTGAAGGCATAGCACCTCCTGGTCAACTTCTTCTTGGATGCTTCCACTACTGTTAGTACATCCTCGGAAAGACCCAAAGCCTGGAACTCTAGCTGCTCAGGAACCAGGCTGTCAGGTGCAGGGATTGAAGGTCTGGATGGAATACCTTCCCCGATTGACAGATAACAGGTCCGGGTGTACTGGAAGACGCTGCAGAGGCCTGGAGCTGAGGCTAAGGAGATTTGGATACCAGAACTGGCGCAGCCAGTCTGGGGCTACCAAGATAACCTGTGCCTTGTCCCTCCTGACCTTCAGGATCACCTTGTGAACCAAGGGAAGTAGAGGGAAGGCACAGAAGAGGCCTGGGGTGCACGGCCTCAAGAAGGCATCCCCTTGCAGCGAGCCCTGCTGAGTGGGGCGGGCATGAAACAGCCTCAGCTTCGTGTTCTCCCTGGAGGTGAACAGTTTCACCTGAGGTTTGCCCCAGTGGGAGAACAGGCTGTGTAGTACCCTCTGGATGAAGAGAACACCTGTGGGACGTCTTGCCCACATGGCTGAGAGTGTCCGCCAGGTGATTTGAGGCTCCTACCACATGAATGGCTAGGAGATCTGCCTCCAGCCAGCTCACGAGGGTCCAGATGAGGAGTGCTTCCCTGCACAGCAGCCGGGAGTGTGTGCTGCCTTGTTTGTTGAGGTAGTACATGGTCGTGGTATTGTCAGTCTGGTCTTGCACGACTTGACCATGAAGGAGCTGAGCGAATGCTGACTGTGCCAGTCTGACTGCTCTGAGCTCCAGCAGGTTGATATGATATTGGGATTTTTCAGGGGTCCAGAACCCGTGGGCTCTGTGGTTCCCCATGTGGGCTCCCCAGCCCATGAGAGAGGCATCGGTCGTGAGGACAACCATCGCCTCGGGAAGGACAAATGGGATCCCTTCCTGCAAAAGATCCAGGACGGTCCACAATTGGAGAGCGTCTTACATTTCATGGGTCACAGTGACCAACCGGTCGAATTGACCGTAATGCTGAGTCCACTGGCTGGCCAGCTCCCACTGAAGGGGGTGCATATGCCACTGGGCCCATATGACCACGGAGGTGCAGGCCACCATGTACCCCAGAAGGCGCAGAAAGTCCCGGGCAGGGAGCACATGCCCAACCAGAAATGATTGGGCAAAGGAGGAGAGAACCTCCGCCCTGTCTGTCGGGAGCCGGGCTCTGGCTCAGCAAGAGTCGAGCTCTGCCCTGATGAAGCATATCATCTGCGCAGGTATAAGTTCCAACTTGGCCTTGTTGATCAGGAGACAAGGTTTGGTGCAGGTCTGGAGGGCCAGGTCCCTGGACCTCTCTACCTCCTGTTTGGAGGATCCCGCCAGGAGCCAGTCATCGAGATATGGGTAAACCCGGACCCCTCGACACTGAAGATGAGCCGCCACCACTGCAATGCATTTGGTGAAGACCTGTGGGGCTGATGACAGGCCAAACGGCATGGATCGGAACTTCAATAGGGCTCCTTCTGCTCGGAAGCGAAGGAACCTCTGGTGAGATGGATGGATCAGGACGAGAACGAATGTATCCTGGAGATCCAGAGAGCTGAACCACATGCACTGCCCTAGAGGTGGTATGATCCGGGACAGAATTATCATCCTGAAGGTGCGGGACCTGAGGAACCGGTTCAGGTCATGCAGATCCAGAATGGGGTGCCAGGCCCCCGTCTGCTTCAGAACCAGGAAGTACCTGGATACGAACCCTGGGTTGACCGGGAAGGGGTCCATGACTCTGGCCACCATCTTCTTGCAGAGGAGTTGAGCAATGTCTCTAGAGCCGAAAATGTGTACAGACACCAAATCCTCCTGTGGGGCTTTGCTTGGAGGGTACTGCTTAAATTCCAGAGGCAGCTCCTGGCCCACCACTTCTAGAACCCACCTGTCCGTGGTAACAGCGGACCAAGTGGAAAGGAAGTGGCAGAGCTGGCACCCACGGGAGGACCCAGAGCTAGCATGACAGGTATGGGGGTGGCCACCCCATCCCATCACTGAGCAGGCTTGGAGGAAGAGGTCCAGAATGGGGACCGCTTGAGCCCTGTCCTCCAGGCTTATCGGCCGCCGGAGGCCCGGACATGGGCCGAGGGTGCCAAGATTGTGCCTGCTGTTGCAGAATGCCGAAAAGGCTTTTTCTTCTGCTTTATGGAACCCTGGGATTCCTTCTGTGCAGAAGATATGGAGTCCAAGGTGGCACTGGACTTCTCAATGCACTGGAGGTGACAGTCCACACCTGGGCCAAAGAGGTCAGTACCCAGGAAAGGCACATCCATTAGCTTGTGTAGGGTGACCGCCGTGAAGATGGAGACCCTTAACCAAGCCCTGCAGTGCATGGCAACCGCGGCTACCACCAAATGGGCATATGAGTCCCAGAGGTCCAGAGCCGACTGGAGTTGCTGTTTCGCAACAGCCTGACCCTGATCCCGGACCTGCTTGACCGTGGTCTGGAGGTCTGTGGGGAGGTGAGGAAGAACCTCATCAATGGAGCCCAGAAAGACATGAGAGAAATGCTCCATGATAACGGCCGAGCTTGCCTGACGGAGGCCCAGCGTAGAAGCAGCATAGACTTTACGGGCAGAATGGTCCAGTTTTTTGGACTCCTTGTCCGGAGGTCTATCTGCATCTGCCGAACTACCAGAGTGTCTGAACACAGATTCGGTCACCAAACCCTCTGCAGAGGGATGATCCGTGAACCCCGAAAGGGACCCAATGGGTGCCGCTCTGGATGGGTTCAAGAGGCATCTCCGTGGATTCGGAGAGAAGACGGAGGATGCCCATGAAGGAAGAAGGGCCTTCCTCCGTCAACAGACTACCGACTGATTCCTCGTCCAAGGGACAGGAAGAAAAAATTACTCACCTTAGTAATGTTGTTTCTTCTAATGGAGTCTTGCTGTATTCTGACAAATTGCAGCGAGGTCCAACCTTCGAACTGCCCCGGAGATGAAAGAGTCAACTTTCCATGCCAGGCATGGAATGCTGAGTTCGAGCTCGGTTGAGACTCTGTTGCTGTTTGAACTCAAACCGTCAGATCTTTACGAGCTAAACTCACTGAGTGTCCTGTGTGGAAGCTGTAAGCCAACTGGCTACTAAATATAATAAACAGATTTTTTGGTCCCAAAACGAAGACTCAAGTCAGGAAACCTAAAAAATTAAATAACAACACCCACTCACCCAAAGAAAAAGGGGTGATAATAAAATGGTGGGGCACCTCCTGAGTGCCAACACATCCCAAAAACAAGGTTCTGAGAGGGGAAGGCAGGGGGAGGGAGGTCAGAATACAGCAAGACTCCATTAGAAGAAACATTACTAAGGTGAGTAATTTTTTCTTCAAACAACATGAAGTCTTGCTGTATTCTGACAAATTGCAGACTACCAAGCAGTACTTATTGGAGGAGGAACAGAACCTACTTAGGAAATAGGCTCTGAAGCACTGTTGAACCGAGCATCACTCCTAGCCCGATATCCAGAGAGTAATGCTTGGTAAAAGTGTGAACTGTCTTCCAGGTAGCTGCTTGACATATCTCTAAGATAGGAATATCCTGGCGCAACCAGGAAAGCAGCTGTACCTCTGAGAGTGAGCCCCTCAGGCCTGAGGGTGGAATCTACCTAGTTTTTCATAACAAAATTGAATGCAAGAGACAATCCACCTGGCAATGGATCTTTTAGTGGCAGGTTTTCCCTTACCAACCTCACCACAAGTGAGGGACAGTTGGAGGGAGTCAAACCTGTGACCCTTGGTACGCTCTATGTAGTAGCTAAGGGCTCTTTTCACATCCAAACTGTGCAGCCTCCTCTCACCAGAGGAGGAATGGTCAGTGAAGAACACAGGAAGAGACAGATTGGTTAAGGTGGAAGTCTGAAACCACCTTAGGTAAAAACTTCCTGTTAGTCCTAAGGACCACCTTATCTCTATGGAAAGAGATAAAATCAGGCTCCACTGACAGGGCTTGTAACTCACTTATGCGCCTGGCAGACGTGATGGCCAACAAGAAAACAGTTTTCCAAGTCAAGTACTTAAGCTCAGGGCAAAGGCTCAAAAGGGGGGTGGCATAAGCTGAGCAATGCAAACATTAAGGTCCCAAGCAGGGTCAGGGTCCCTGAATGGCAGATTGGTATGAAGCAATCCCTTGAAAAACTTGGAGAATACTGGATGAGCTGAAAGGGAAGAAGGCTTACCTGCTGAAAGAAAAGCAGAGACAGCTGCCGGATGCACTCTTAGTGTAGCTGGTCTGAGTCCCAAGTTATTCAGATGAACCATATAGTCAAGTACTGTGGGCAGGCCGCAGACTCTGGAGAAATATGCTTCCCAGAGCACCATATGGAGAATCTTTTCCATTTGGAATTATAAGTGGTTCTGGTGGAAGGCTTCCGAGAAGCCTTTAGGATATCCATAACACCTTAAGAGAGGTGTAAATCGGCAAACTAATTCTTTAAGAGCCAGGCCTTGAGATTGAGAGATTTGAGATTCGGGTACCAGACCCTCCCCTGAGCACAGGTTAACAGACTGTAATTCCTGGGAAGAGACAAGGGAAGGTGGACTGCTAAGGACAAGAGGAGAGGAGAGGATACCAGGGCTGTCTGGACCAATCTGGAGCAATCAGAATCACCTTGCAGGGTTGAGACCTGATTTTGACTAGCACCTTGAACAGGAGAGGGAAGGGGGGAAAAGCATACAGGAACTTCCCTTCCCAATTGAGAACCAGGGCATCCAGGGGGACTGAGCCCAACACTGGGGGCCTGCAGCAAAAGAGGGGAAGTTGGTGATTGTCTGGGGCTGCAAAAAGATCTATCTGTGGGGTGCCCCATCTGGAGAAGATCACCTCCAAAACCAGGGGATCCAGTGACCATTCATGATGGCCCTGAGATATCCTACTGAGGGCATCTGCCAGGACATTGTCCTTGCCTGGGAGGTGTACTGCTATAAGAGAGGTGTTCAGGAAATAGGCCAGAGACCACAACTTCATTGCTTCTGTGCACAAGGCCATAGACCGAGTGCCCCCTTGCTTGTTGATATACCACATTGTGGTGGTATTGTCTGTCCTGATCTGAACTACCTTGTTCTGAACAGACTTGGAAAAAGCCTGAAGTGCTAGAAACACTGCTCTGAGTTCTAATAGATTGATGTGAAGCAGAGATTCCTGAGGAGACCACAACCCTTGGGTGGTCAGGTCTCCCAAGTGGGCCCCCCACCCCAAGAGGGAGGCATCTGTAGTAAGGATTAGAGAGTGAGACTGAGTGACAAAAGGAACTCCCCGTCTTAGATTGTCCTGATCCTGCCACCACTGCAAAGCCTGGATCAGGGTTCGAGTCACTGGGATCAGTTTGGTCAGAGGATCCTTCCTCTGAGACGAAAAGACTCTCAAGTGGAACTGAATTTCCCTCATCTGAAACCTTGCTCCTTGCACCACTGCTGTAGAAGCAGCCATGTGCCCCAGGAGCTGCAGAAAATGCCTTGCTGGTCGAGACACCTGTAGGGTGAATGAAGAGGCCAGTGTGATAAGGGTTCTTGCCCTGTCCAGGGGAAGGAAGGCTCTTGCCTTTTCTATATCTAGCTCTGCGCCTGTGAAGGTGAGGAGCTGTACAGGCTCTAGAACCGACTTTGAAAGATTCAGAAGGAACCCTAGAGAAGTGAGCAGTTGCCGAGTTATCTGCAGGTGTGACTTGACTTGGTCTGGGGACTGGCCTACTATGAGCCAGTCATCCAGGTATGGGAAGAAGGAAATCCTTTTCCTTCTTAGGAAAGCAACTACTACTGCCAGGCATTTTGTGAACACCCTTGGAGCAGAGGTTAGGCCGAAGGGCATTGCTCTGAATTGGTAATGGCCTGAGGGCAGCTCGAACCTGAGGTATTTTCGTTGGGAGCTTCTGATGAGAATATGGAAATAGGCATCCTTGAGGTCCAGAGAGACTAGCCAGTCCCCTGGCCTTAGAGAGGGTAGAATTATTCCCAGAGTCACCATTTTGAACTTTGGCTTTAAAAGGTACTTGTTTAAATATCTGAGATCCAGGATGGGCTGCCATTCTCCTGTATTTTGGGGTTAGGAAGTACCTGGAGTACAATCCTTTCCTTTGTGTAGGGGTGGAACCCTTCTCACAGCTCTGAGAGCCAAGAGGAAGAGACCTCTGCCTCTAGGGCAAGTGCCTCTGAAGGATTTGCAGGTGGAAAGGATCTGGTTCTCATCTTTGGAAATTTTTGAAGCTGAGAATTAGTCCCTGGCTACTACCAGGACCCATTTGTCTGATGTTAAAGACATCCAGTCCTGGACAAAGTAAGCCAGCATGCCCCTACAGGTGGTGGAGAATCGGCCCGGCAGACCCATCAGGGTGCCTGTTTGGCAGGGGTTTAGGCTGAGGGGTGGAAGCAGGCCTGCTTGTACCCCGCCTGCTCTCCTCTAAAGAACCCCTCTGAGCATACACAGAAGAGAGGCCTGGGCTTGGTAAAAGGCCTATGAAAAGGCCTGCCCTGGCCCTGGGTTGCTGCCTCTGAGGAGTGGCTTGCCTTTCCTTGGCCTGAGCACTCCTATAGGTGGTCCTGTATTCATCCATTTTCTTCATGTAGTTCTCCGTTTGCTCCACAAACAGAGAATTACCCACAACAGGAAAATCCATGGCCTTAGTCTGGGTATCCTGAGACAGGCTAGTACATCTGAGCCAAGCCATCCTGCGAAGGGCCAAAGATGTAGCCATGACTCTAGATGAAACATCATTGGAGTCCACTGCAGCATGGAATTGCACCTTGGATGCCTCAATACCATCTGTAGCTACCTGCTCCAGCTCCTTGGCAAGCTGGCCAGGGACCTGTTTAGCTAAAGCCATTACAGTGTCCCATCTAGATTTCTGATATCTAGCAGTATAGGCCATATAATTGGCCTGCCTGAGTCCAAAGGATGCTGCCATGTACTGTTTCTTTGCCATGGCATCAATCCTCCTAGAGTCCTTATCTGGGGGGTGTGAAGCCAAGGGTATATTTGCCTTATCACAGGCAGCAGCCTGCACTACCCCAACATGGCTGCATTGCTGGGTAAGGAACTCTGTATCCGAGCCTGAAAGAGTATACTTCTTGTCCATTCTCTTATCCACAGGAGGTATAGAATTAGGAGTCTTTAAAATCTTTATTGTCTGTTTCACAAAAGACTTGTGAAGGGGAATAGACAGCCTCCTGGACTCTGGGATATCCATCATTTCAACATAGTCAGGCTCCTCCTGGTCATCCACAGCTTCTTCCATAGGAAGCTGAAGGATTTCAGCCACTTTCTTGTAAAACATGAAATGGGAAAGCCTAGGAGGAGACATTCCTGAAGGTCTGTCTGGGGAGATGTCCGGGTCAATGGGCACATCCAGACTTTCATAATCACATTCACTTTCCTCATACTCTCCTCCTCCTCCGTTCATAAAATTCCTCCAAATCATAATCCGAACTGTGGAACCGGCCGAACCGAGCGCTTCTTCCTTGATGGTGCCGGGTTCGGGTTGAACCGGGATAGCAACTGAACAATTTTATCGCTTTGGCTATTTCATCAGCGGTTGGAGAAGAAACTTTGGATCCACACCGCTGATTTATCCTTCTTGTTCTCTTAACCGGAACAGACCTGAATCGGTTCTCTTTGTCTGAAGAAGTTTCGCTCTGGTCAGAGGGCACCCTTCTGGTTCAGTTTGAACCGAATCGGGCTGGCCATCCGGTCAGCGGACTTTTTGGCCTCCCTTTCCCTGAGCCTACCAACTCTCTTTTCTAGGGTAGCTGCAGGAAAATTTTTACAAATCTGGCAGTCTGAATCGAGGTGGTCAAACCCCAGATAATAAACACAGGTGGTGGGGGGTCAGCCTTAGCAAAGACTTCCCCACACACACTACAGTGTTGAAACCCAGTGCCCGGTTTTCTTTGGTTTCTCAGACATGGCCAGTCCTAAACAAAACTTACCTTTAATGGCAATCCGCCAGGCAAGACACCTTCTTATTGGTTCCTGACCGTTATTGGTCGTGGCAAAAAACGTAATAAAATCCGTTTTGTTTTTTTTTAGAACCGATAAGAACCGGTAACCACACTCTAAAAGTAAAAGTAAAGATTTTTAAACAACCTGATCATTTCAAACTGAACCAATGAAACGTTTACAAGTTCCACACAGAATAGAAAAACAATATAAACCTATCTAGTACTCACGAATACCACAGACAGAGACTGAACCGATAGGTTGCGGTTTAAATCGGTTGAAAACCGAGAAAAACGGTACTTTAACCGACAAATTGAACCGAGCAAAGGAGAAATCTCCAGAGCGACTGTTCAGTGAGGCGGAGTAAAGAATCTGATGGTTTGAGTTCAAACAGCAACAGACAGAGTCTCAACCGAGCTCGAGCTCAGCGTTCCATGCCTGGCATGGAAAGTTAACTCTTTCATCTCCGGGGCAGTTCGAAGGTTGGACCTCACTGCAATTTGTCAGAATACAGCAAGACTTCATGTTGTTTGAATGAAGGTTCGAGTCCTCGGACTCCGAAGAGTCCAGGTAAATCAGCCAGCCACCTGAGTCTCCCTCCATCTGCATAGTACGGTCAAGAGTGACAGTAACATAGAGCCTATGCAGGAGACCCAGAACAGGCAGAGACTCTTTGGTAGGCACCCCCACCGAGGGCTGTTTAGGTGGCGGTTCCACCAGAATCGGTGGAGAGGTCGATGTTGGCCAAACCGAGATGGTTTTGAAGGGCTCCATGGGAGGAGGAACAGCACGAGCCGGATCCAGAGGAGTCGGCTTCAGCCTGGGAGGCGATAGCCAAGTAATGGCCGGTGTTGAAGCTGTAGTCGGCTGTTGACCGGACAAGATCAACTGTTGCCACATTAGATCTTCGTAGCGTTGGAGTTCCCGTCAAAGCCTCTCCTCATCCGAGGAGGACAAAGAGGAATGTCGTCGGCGCCTCTTCCTGGAGTGCTTGTGCGCCTTCTTCGGCCTATCTGTTGAAGGGGTCCGAAACCTCAACCTCGATCATTGGGGGGACCGATGGGGTCGATTAGAAGGTACCAGGGAGACCGGTGGATCTTCCTGGTCCGGTTCTCAGACGGGGTTCCCAGAGAGCTGGGTCTCCTCATCAGGGAGAGGTAGGACCGGGGTCGTGAATAAGGAGTCATTGGCCTCACTGGGCAACTGGTTCAAGAATGATCTTAAGAGGATCATTGTCCAGTGTCTGGGCCGGCTGGCCTGACAGTGGGACCGTGAAACCAGCAGCCGAGGCTGAAACCTCAACCGAAGTTGAGACAGGCGATTCCTGGGACCAAGATCGCTTACGATCCCAGGAACATTGTCGGTGAGATGAAGGTTCTCTCAGTACCTTGTCCTTTTTACGAGACCAAGAGATACGCGTGCCCAAAGGCCCCTTGCCCTTGGTGGGAAGGGAAAGGCACATCTACCGACAGGATCCGGAGAAAGTGGAGCCCAAGTTGAGTGGTATGAAAAAGGGCTTAGAGGACCGATCCGCGGCCTGAGCAGCTTCTTCCTCAAAGGCCTGCATTTGTTCGAACTGCTCTGCGAACCCCGCAGACGCGGAGATCGCCAATCGGGCTTCTTTAGATTTGACCGCCGGATTCAGTTTCTCCGGCCTGCCCAATTTCAGCCGTGCGAGACGATCATCAGAGACATTCAGATGAAATGCGCGACATCTCATTGGCCTGGGTGTCATGGCTGACACCCAGGCAATATATGCACGTGGCATGCGGGTCTGTGAGAGACATTTTTTGTCCGCACGGCGGCAGTGGAAACCAAGAGAAGATTTATCTTCCATAGCGGTAAAGATCACAAAGCGATTGTTAACTCTAACGAGTTCAATTTTAAGCAAATCCGAGGATTTTGAAGCCAGGACTTACTAAACACGATAGCAGTAAGGAGGGAACCTGTATCTTCCAACGGAAAGGAAGATCTGGCATCATGGGGCAGAGTCGAGGGTTATACCACGTGGGAGGAGCCAGCTTCAAGACCTTCCGGCAAGATTCTTAAAAGGAAAGGACATACCAAACAGTGTAGATAGAACATCATATCCACAATCCTAGAAAGAACAGTTATGCAAGAACTTACTGTAATAGTAGATCTTCAAGGGAATCTCTCATCAGGTCACACCCAGTCAAAGGAAACAAACAGAGGACTTTCTGCAGTCCTTGATATGGTGTGTATAGTACCTCAGAATTTTATGCACATCTAAAGTATGTAGCAATGCTTCCCCAGATTGGTATGCTTTGAGTAATAAACAGGCAGGTGGATAGATTGATAAGGTAAACTCAGAAAAGTAGGGTTAGTGTGCAAAGACACCCTGTCTTTGTGGAAAATCAAATAAGGCTGCTCACACATGAGAGCCTGTAGCTCTGAAATCCTTCGAGCAGAAGGGCAACTAAAAATAATTATTTCCACAAGATAAAGCGTAGCCTGCAAGACATGGCTGGTTCAAAGGGAGGCAGAGCCAGCTTTTCTAATAACGAAATTCAGGTCCCAAGCCAGGACCAGATTACAGACAGAAGGCTTCAAGTGGAGAATGCCTCACAGAAAAGTACGGGCCACATCCAACTGGGCCACATTATGGCCATCAATAGGCACATGGAAAGATGATATACTGTAGCAGACAGGTGCACCTTAACAGAGGAATACTGGAGCCCCGCATCCAACGAGAACAAGAGACACTCAAGAACCTGGTTCACTGGACAAGTGAATGGGTCCAGGTAACGGGAAGCGGCCCATAGCAGGCACCTCCACTTCATCGAATAAGTGGCCCTAGTGAAGGGGTTTCCTGGTGGCCACCAGGACATCAGCCACTTTTGAGATACCCCCAAACTGAGCACTAGCTATGTCTTCAGGAGCCATGTGTGCAAGTGGAGGGACTTGAGGTCCAGATGGACCTGGGTCCCCTGTGTCAACAGATCCCTGCAGAGGGGCAGGGGAACTGGAGGTTCCACAGCAGATTGCTACAGAAATAGAAACCAGATCTGACGAGGCCAGAGCGGTGCCACCACAATTTGTGTGGCCCTCTCCATTTGGAGCATAAAGAGTGCACTCTGGATCAGAGGAAAGGGAAGAAAGGCGTAGAGGAACCTCCCATTCCAGGAGTGGGACAACATGTCTCACCAGAAAACTCCAGGCCCTGGATCTAGCAAGCAGAAACGCAGCAGTTTTGCACTGAATGGGGATGCAGAAAGGTCCAACTCTGGACGACTCTATTTGTTGAACAGGTCATCTACGACAGATGTCAGCAGCTCCCACAAGTGTATTCTGGACTGTGACCAGCTGAGGCTGTCCACCAAGGCATTTTCATCACCAGAAACATTGACGGCCACTAGATCTAGACCGTGATCTAGAGCCCAGTACCAGATTCTCATCATCTCCCTGAACAGGGGATAAGGAATGAGCCCCCCCCCCTTGCTTGTGGATGTAATACACTACACTGAGGTTGACAGACTGCACCAGCAGAAGACCTGGAGAGAGATGGTTCTGGAAAGCCCGTAAGGCATACAGAACTGCCCTGATTTCTAACATATTTATGTGGAGGTGATCCTCTGCCAGAGTCCATGTCCCCTGGGACTGAAAGGGAACCAGGTACAATCCCCAACCCAGACTCGAAGCATCCATGGTGAAGATCTGTTGAGGAGAAGGTATGAGAAAGGGCACCCACCCCTTAGAAGATTGTGGGGTTGATCCACAGCTGAAATGCTTTGCATACAGAGGATGAGACAAGAACCTGCTGAACACCGGTGCATTGATCCCACTGGACCCGCAGGGTCTACTAGGGAAATCTGCATATGCAGTCTGGCCAATGGTACAGTGACAATGGCTGCAGCCACCAGGCCTAACAACTGCAAGAAGGTCCTGCAACCGAGCTGTTAGGCATTCCACCCTGTCCTGGGAAAGGAAGGCCTTGCCATGAACTGTGTCCAGACTCGTTCCTATGTACTGTAGCCGTTGATAAGGCGTCAGGACTTGGATAGGCTAATGGCAATCCCTGGGGCCTGGAACAACTGCCTGGTATGTTCTAGAGTGAGTAGCAGGAGATCCCTGTACTGGGCATTCAGTAACCAGTCGTCCAGATAAGGGAAGACATACAGGCCTACATGCCTGAGGGCTGCCGTTATTGCTAAGCATTTGGTAAAGACCTGTGGGTGCAGAGGATAAGCCAAAGGGCAATACTCTGAATGGTAATGTTCCCCTCTTGCAACAAGAAAGGACAGTTATGTAAGAACTTACCGCAACAGTAGATCTTTGAGAGAAGCTCTTGCAGCAGGCAACACTGATTGAACTATGCTGCCAGACACTAGTACCACATGGAAAACTTCTAGCTAGCAGTGTACCACGGGGGACCGCCCACTGCCGACGTCAGTCATCTGACATTAGTATAGGCTATATAGGAGGGCGGTCCCCCACACAACCTCAGTTCACCTGCCGGAGACTCTGCATGGCCAGCTGATGGAGAACCAAGGAGGTTATCTCAAGAGCCAAAGAAAAGGTAGAAGCAGATGCAATAGAAAAAGAGGACAAAGGGGAAGGAGGGAAGGAAAGCAGGGCCTGCTACAAAACCTTCTCTCGAAGATCTACTTCTCGTCGAGGCACAGGTCAGGAAGCATAGGGAAAACCAGCAGCAGTTGTAGAATTCACCAAAAATATTTACAGTAGCAGTAACATAAAAAGAAATAAACTTGTTCAGAATAACTATGTACAGAGGAGAAATACAGTAGTTTTACTTCAGTCTGTGTCACTTTTTCTTCTTTAGCAATTGCAGCTCAGCTCTCAGAAGTCCTTTCAACCCCCATTCTTAGCAAGCATTCTGTTTTTGCAAATATCATGCAGGAACTGCTAGAAGACAGTGTGCTTCTTGAGTTGAGGCCCCCCTTTTGCACAGCTTTTGCAAAAGGCTTACAAATTGAACTCTGGTAACCTCTAGCTTCCAATAGCTTTTTGCAGTCATCTCAAATTATAATTATATACATTTCAACAGTAATGCTATATATTTTCCAAACACAAGGGATCCCAATACCAGTTACATTTCCATACAATGATTTGCACATATTTTTATATTAGCAGATATGCAAGGGAGGAAAAAAGACAGCAAGGGAGAGCTAAGAGACAGTGAGAGGCAAAGTATTGCAAGACAGGGTTGATCAAGTCTGAAGTCTCACAGGAAAAATTGGTTGAGCAACCAGACAGAAAAGGAAAGATTCTTGCATTTAAACACTTTCTCCAGAACAACTGGGACAGGGTCCTATTCCACCCTGTCACACTACTGTTACGGTAAGTCCTTATGTAACTGTACTACCATACTTTGAGGAAGGCTCTTGCAGCACACAAGTCCCAAGCAGTACCGGTTATCACCAGGATAACATTGCCAGAAGGAGGACAACTCAGCAGTCAAGAGCTCATGACAGAAGGCCCCGAAGAACTGCCAGGCCGAAGCTGACTATGCCTAGAGGCGATGTCCAGATTGTAATGCTTGGTGAAAGTGTGGACAGAACTCCAGGTGGCAGCTGCACAAAAGTCAGCAGCAGACATTTCTGAAGCAAGCTGTGGAGGCAGCCACACCCCTAGTGGAATGGCCCTTGACTACTCCAGGAAGGGGCTTGTACTTGTGGTAGCAGTAACTAATGCAATTAGCCAACTACTTAAACACTGTTTGGAAACAGAAGCACCCTCTCTCTTTTGGGGGCGAACGAAACAACTTATCAGTTTTCCTCAAGGACTTGGTGTGGTTTGTATAACGCCGTAACATCCTGTGAACATCCAAAGTATGGAGCAACGCCTTCCACTGATTGGAATAATCAGGAAAATAAACTGGAAGGTGGATGAATTGATTTAAAGTCAACTCAGATACCACCTTAGGTAAAAACTTAGGATTAGTATGCAAAGACTGTCTTTGTGAAAAAACAAATAAGGCTCTTTACATATCAGAGCCTACAGCTCGGAAATCCTTCAAGCAGAAGTAACTGCAACTAAAGAGAGTGCTTACTGCGACACAAAGTGCAGCTCGCAACTCGCAGCCCATTCAAAGGGAGGTAAAGTGAGTTTCTCCAACATAAAATTAAGGTCCCATGGGGGGACCGGCTCCAGAATGGGAGGATTCAGATGCAGAATGCCCTACAGAAACATGCGGGAACACCTCAAGCTGGGGAACAGCTTTGCCTTCAATAGGTGCATGGTACGAAGAGTTGGTGGAAAGGTGCACCTTTTATTTATTTATTTTAATAAACTTTCTTTATGCCTCCTACACCGCAACCTGAACTCTCTCTGGCAAGGCAGTCGGTACGGTCTTGTCCCATCCGCCTGAAGCCCCCAGACTCCACCTCCCCTACAGCACCATCTGGCTGCCCGACCACTCCCCCCAGGTCAGAGTCCCCACGGGGCAGGACCGCTGACTCCTCTGGCACTCTATCTACAATCTAGAGGGGTGACCAGGGAGTGGAGAGAGTGCCCCCGTGGATCTGGGAGGCCCGGTATTGGACGTGGGGACCGACCCCTGGACCTGCCATCGCCTATCAGGCGTGCCAGGGATTTTTCTCTTGTTCTGTTTCACCCCCTGTGGAGCCCGGTCGTCCAACGATGACCAGCGTCTGCTGAGCTCGGCCCCTGGTGCCTTCCGGCAGCATCGCGTACATCCTGGCTACCCCTGGCCGCCGCCTGGGGTCGCCAGGAAGCGGCCAGCTAACCCTACATCCCTCCCGGGAAGGGAGGTAGTCACACAGTCTTCATCCACCGTCCCTGCCAACCCTGACTTCCCAGTCTGCCTCCCCGAACCCAGGTCGTCGGGACGCATGCAAGGTGAGGCATCTAGAACCTTAACCCTCAGCGCCACTGGGCCGGCCGGAAAGGTGCACCTTAAGACAGGAGTACCCCAGGCCTGAATCTGAAAGTGAAAGGAGGTACTCCAACACCTGACTAACCAGACAGGTGAACGGATCCAAATGGTGAGCAGCGGCCCAAGTGGAGAAGCGCTTCCATTTCATAGCATAAGTGGCCCTGGTGGAGGGCTTCCTGGCCACCACCAGGATGTCAACGACCCTGGAGGAAACCCCAAGGCGGGAAACAGCCAGGTTCACAGGACCTGCAGATGCAGGGACTTGAGGTCCAGATGGACCAGGTTGTACTAGTCCTTGGAGAGCAGGCCTGTGCACAGAGGTAAAGGCACTGGAGGTTCCACAGCTAGCTGCTGCAGCAGGGGAAACCAAATCTGGTGTGGCCAGAAGGAAGCTGCGAGAATCATCTCCACTCCCTCCAACTGAAGCTTGAATAGAACCTTCTTGCAGGAGCAGGAAGGAAGGGAGGGAATGCGTACAGAAACCTCTCCTTCCAAGACAGAGTCAATGCGTCTGGCAAGCAAACGAGCACCATGCTGCCCTGTTCCTATTACCATCTGGTCACACTCTAAAATGAGCCAGTTCACTTCTCAAAATTTTCATCCACTTAATAGTAATCTTGCTAGGAAAACCACATCTAATGTATCTTTGGCAATTGTCCTCATGAATTGAAAGCGGCTGCTGTTGCCTATTCTTACACGGAGCTCAACTGCTCATTGCTTTCATTAAACCACGTTCTGGGATAGAACTTAGTGTCTTTGCTTCTGTTTCAACTTACTTGCTCCACGCAGTGCCCCTCATCTCAGGCAAAAGACTACCTTCTGGCTTTTGCCTGAGATGAGGGGCACTGCGTGGAGAGGCATGGTGCTCGTTTTGAGAGTAATATATCAGGACTTCCAGATCAGTGGAGTTCAAATAAACTAAAATTAAGTGTCAACACTTTTCATATACAATTGGCCTGATGAAGTGACGTTAAGTCACGAAACTGCTGCCTCATGTACATGGGTGTAAAGAAAGAGAGTTTAATAAATATATGAGTTTTGATGGACTTTGGATTATATCTTACTTTTTTATAACATTTTTGAACATTGAAACCTATAAGTAAGATTGTCCAGAATTACACTATATGTAAGGGCATCCTGTATCAACACCAGTAAGAAAACTCTAGGCCCAGGATCGAGCGAGCAAAAAAAACAGCAGTTTTGCACTGAGTGGGGATGCAAAGAGGTCAAACTCTGGACGATTTCACCTGTCGAAAGGTCTTCAGCCACTGAGGATAGAAGCTCCCACTCATGAGCCCGAGACATGGAGTGGCCGAGACTGTCGGACAACACGTTTTGGACACTTGGAACATGAATGGCCGAGAGCTCCAGATTGTGCTGCATGGCCCAATACCAGACTTTTACTGCCTCCCGACACAGGGAGTAAGAGTAAGTTCCACCCTGCTCGTTGATGTAGCAGACGCACATGTCCGTCTGAACCAGTAATGGGCCCAGGAGGAGACGTGTCTGAAAGGCCTGCAGGAAATATAGAACCACCCACATCCCCAGGACACTGATATGAAGAGCTTGCTCCATGTCCGACAGGTACCCTGAGTCTGATGCTCATGCCGCAGACAGTCTTATGAGCCTGCCGGGGACTCAAGATCTGAAAAGGGACCCCCTGCGGCAGATTGGCTGGGTCCATCCACCAAGCTAGAACCCTCCAGACTGGGTCGGAGACCAGGACTAACTGGTTGAGGTCTTCCATACGTTGATCCCATTGGTCCACTGTTGCATCTGCATATGCAGATGGGCCAAGGGAACTGTGGCAACTGATGCTGCCATATGGCCCAAGAGGCACAGGAAGACTGTCAGGAATCTAACTGCTCGTGGAAACTACATGGGCCTGCTCCTTCAGATGGGCCACCCTGTCCTTGGGCAGAAAGGCCTTGCCCTGGCAGGTGTCCAGGATTGCCCTTATATATTGGAGGTGCTGGCAAGGGGTAAGTCAGGACTTCAGTAGATTTACCACGACTCCCAGCTCCTGGAAAGATGAGAGGTGCATTCCAGGGTCTGAATCAAGCACCCCTAAAAGGGGCTGCTAGCAGCCAGTCATCCAGGTAGGGAAAAACAAAGGCCTAGTCTCCTCAATGCCGCTGCCAGGCATTTGGCAAATATCCGGGGGGGGGGGCGCGCGTGAAGAAAGGCCAAACGGGAGGGCCCTGAATTGGAAGTGGGCACCCTGAAAATGGAAGTGGAGGAAATGACGGTGAGCAAGAAATACAATAAATATACAGGTAAGCATCCTGCATGTCCAGTGAGCAAAGTCAGTCCCCCGGTGCAGCAGAGGCAGCAACCTCTGAGGGATCAGCATCCTGAAGCATCTGTACTTGATCTAGAGATTCAGATTGCTCAGGTCTAGAATGGGCCAAAGACCCCCAGTCTTTTTGGGGACGAGGATGAAGTGGAAGTAAAAGCCCCTTCCTCACTGGACCGGAGGGACGGGCTCTATGGCTCTTTTGTGTACAGGCACTTGAACTTCCTCCAAAACCAGATGCAGGTACACGGGAGGGCAGGCAGAGTGGACAGGAGAGGTCTCAAGCAGCCACTCCAGGAACTCCAGAGTGTGACCTTGAGCTATGAGCTGGAGCACCCAGTTGTCTGTGGTCACTGCTCGCTACCCCACCGGGAGGAGAGAGAACTGACCCCTGAATGCCTCCTTTGGATCCTTGGTCGGAGGGAGGGGGGGCAGCCAAGGAGTAATGGGGTAGGGGCAGGAGTGGTCAGGAAGGCCACAGGACCCCTGGGGGATAAAGCGGCACACCTGCGGGGACAGTGATGGCCTTTCAACATTGCTGGCCCTTGGCAGATTGGCCTAGATCCTGCTTGTGGGAGGACTGACAAAAGGACTGGTGTTGGTTCGCTCTAGGCTGGGTATGGTAAAGTGAATAGACCGATTTAAGGGCTTTGCCCAACTCCTGCAGATTAGAAATGAGGTCCCGAGCATCACCCCCAAAAAGGACTGAGCCCCTGAAGGGAGTGTCCAAAATGCTGGATTGAACATCCGGGGTAAAACCTGAGACCTGGAGCCAACAATGGAGCTGGAGACAAATGCCAGCAGCAGTTTCACGCCCGGAGGTGTTGATGGCGTCATAAGATGCCTAGAGCACATGGCTGCCCAGATCTGAGCTCAGCTTCATGAGCTGGGCAAGCTGTGTTTTCATGGGGTCCTCAGGCAGGCTATGAACAAGATCCCTGGCCTGGTCCCAGATGGCATTTTGGTATTGCATCATATGGGTCACATGATTAATGGCCCTTATAGCCAAAGTAGCAGAGGCAAAGAACAGTTTGCCAATCTGGTCCAGCTGCCAGGATTCACGGTCTGGGGGGAGAGCATCAAGGTGCTTGGGCTTCTTGGAGCGGTCATGGGCGGCGTTAATGACTACGGAATCCGCCTTTGGGTGACTCCCCAGAAAGGGTTTGCCAGCCGGGGCATGATAAAGATGATCCGCCATTTTAGGAAGAGGAGGAATAGTGGAGGGGTGAGCCCAAGCTATCTTGGTGACATCTTCATAAAAGTCAATCAAGGGTGGTACTACCACTGACAAGGCGTCCTTCTGCCTAAGGAAAACGACTAGGCTACATCTCTCCGGACGTTGCTCCTTGTCTCCCATCCCATTATGGGCTGAATTTGATGCAGAACATCCACGAAGGATGGATTTTGGGGGGGGGGGGAGACTTGAGCGCCTCCTTAGACAGGTCCTGGGGAAAAGGAAGAGCCCAAGGACTCGGAATCATCCTCAGAGGACTCACTGTCAAACTGACGACAGAGGCTGGTGTTCGTCCCTTCTGACCCCTGTAACAACATAAGGTCGGGCCCCAGAGGTCCCCAACGTATGGGGGCCCAGTCCTACCCGTATCCCGGGGCTGGGAATCCCGGGGGAGGAGGAAGGTGAGAAGCAGAGGTGGAACCTGAGGGGCAGGGGTCTACTTCTGCATGAATGACCACCACGCCGAGAATAAAGCGCTGTAGTCCACCTCTGAAGCAATATTATACACAGGTAGGAAGAGCAACCCAGGTGCCAGGTTAGGAAATGACGGCTGCAGGGCCGGTGACTGGTAACCCAGGATAGGTCCAGGCGGAGCTGACAAATGATCTTGCAATGGCCCAGCCGGCACTGGCTGTGGCGAGGATTGCAGTAGGGGCGATGCTGGTGCTTGTCCCACGAGCTGGGGCATTGGCAGCACCGGCAATGGCTTAGAGCGCCTGGATGAAGGGTCCGCTAATATCAGTTCCACAGGGGAAGCTGGTACCTGAGGGGAGGGAGATCCCCTGGGCAAGGGCAGAGGCAATGCCGGAGAAGAGGAGACTGCGACAGCCTGCTTCAGGTGCTGCCCTACCAGAACTGGCGTCAGTCCTAGAGGTGGGAATCAACGAAGGCACAGCTGTGGCCAGGGAAGGGGGGCGATGGGTGCAGAGCTGCCACCCAAGAGCCCAGAACCAGCCAAGCCACCTGGCTGAGAGCTTGAGGATGAGATGGGCCAGAGTGTCAGGGGCTGGGGAGCAGGAGACAAAGACCCCTGCCCCGAAGAGCTGCCATCCGAAATGGAGATGAGGGTGGGCAGCAGAGCTACCAAGAGCCCAGAGAGAGTAAGGGCTGGAGGCGCTGACCCCCCCGTGGGAGGAAACTGCCATCACTGTCGAGGATCTAAGGGGCGACCGCGACCGGGAAGCCAACCACGCCCATTTTTGGTGTTTATCCTTCCCCGACTTCTCCCTGTGGGAGGAAATAAAGGCCCCGGAGGACTGTGCCGGCAAGGCTGAAGAGCGCCTGGCCTGCAGCTCCATTTCCATGGCAAGCAGCTTCTGTTCAAAAAGATGGCTCTCCAGCGTTTTCAGTCGACGTCTCCGAGTGGCCTGGTTGAATTTCTGGCAGAACTGGCAGGCTTCAGTGTTGTGGCTGAGGCCTAGGCAGATCTGGCACAAAGAGCGACCGTCCTTTTCAGGAAACAGTTTGCCGCATGCACACTTCGTGGACCAGTCAGAGGACAAGGCTGGAGTAGAAGACAAACTCGTTGGAAAAACACTGAAAATTCGCTGGTTTACAAAAGAAGAATCAAAACCAAAAAAGAGCAGTAAATGCGGGAAATGGCGGTTGACTAACCGTGACATTCACTGAGGTCTGACGTGCATGGGTCGATGGTAGGAAAAGAACCGAGTTGGTGTGGAGGATCGCCCTCCTATATAGCCTATACTGACGTCAGATGACTGACATCAGTGGGAGGGTGGTCTCCCGTGGTATACTGCTAGCTAGAAGTTTTCTGTGTGGTCCTAAGTGCCTGCGGCATAGTCCAACCGGTGTGGCCTGCTGCAAGAGCCTTCCTTGAAGTTAGATCCTGAGGTACCACCTGTGGGGAGAGCAAACCCTGATATGCAGATAAGCATCCTGCAAGTCCAGGGAGCATAACCAATCCCCCTGCCTGAGCAGAGGCAGCAGGCCATGCAGAGTGACCATCCTGAACTTTCTGAACTGGATACAGAAGTTCAGGCCTCTGAGGTCCAGAATGGGCCTCAAGTCCCCTGTTCGCTTGGGGATGAGGAAAACCAGGGATAGAACCCTTTGTTGATTTTCTGCCTGGGCACTGCTTCTATGGTCCTTTTGCACAGCAAGGTGAGCACCTCTTCCTGGAGCAAAGTGGAAGGAACAGGTGGAAAATCTGGAGGCTGTTCTAGAAATTCGAGAGCATGGCCCCGCTCAATTAGCTGCAGGACCAAAGCATTGGTCGAAAGAGCTCTCCACTGATCTAGATGGAGAGAGAAATGACCACCCACCACCACCTCCTGGCTTGGGGCAGGTGGGCAAGGAGTCATGCTGAAGCAGAGCCAGCGGTCGTGGCCACATCGCCAACTCTGGGGCTTTTGGCAGAGGTACCAGTGGTGGAGGAAAGGGCATGCCAGGCAGGCCCTGCTCTGCACTTGCCATGAGGTCTGATTCCTGACCCAGCCTTTTGGAAGACCTTACAAAAGGAGGGTCACGGTCTGCTCCTGGGATGGGGATCACAGAAAGAGCGGAAATATTTAATGGCTCTGCCAGAGGCCTGCAGGTCATTGATTATATCCTGCACATCAGGGCCAAAAAGTTTAAAGCCCTCAAAGGAGGCATTTAGAATGTTTTGCTGGACATCAGCAACAAATCCAATGACCCTCAGCCAGGAGTGCCTTCTAAGACAGATGCCAGTGGCAGCAGCCCTGAATGTGGCATCAGCCATGTCATAAATTGCTCTTAGGAGGTCTGCTGACATCCATCTCAGCCTGGAAAGACGCAAGACATTCCTGTCTCTGGGGATCCTCTGGAAGGGCCTATGCTGCAGTCCTGCCCTTCTTCCAATGGGTGTTCTGGTAGTTGACCATGTGAGATTAACTGGCAATCCTGAGGCCTAATGTGGCAGAAACAAAGGTCCTCTTGTCCTAAAGGTCAATCCTCCAAGATTCCCTGTTGAGAAAGGGAACTAAGGTGCTTGGGCACCTTGGATCTATCATGAGCCGCCCTGATGACCACTGAGTCAGTTTCTGGTTGAGTGGCATAGAAAGACTTCCCCAGAGGGGCTGATAAAAGCTAGTCAGCCTTCCAAGGCATGGCAGGGACCATGTTAGGCCTATGTCAGGCATCAGTGGCGGTATCATCCAGGCCTGGTAAAAGAGAGATGACCCTGGGAGGAGACTCATTTAATCTCCAGGAAATTCACCAGGTTCCTCCTGGAGATATCCTCCTCCTCAGTCTGGAACCCCATAGCAGTCTTAAGGGTCTTCATAAGGGAGAAGAAGGAGTCCTCCGGCAGGGGTCCTCGGGGTATGTTTTGTAGAGTCCTTACTCCCTGATGAGATAGTGGATCTGTCACCCCAACATTTTGCTCTTAACCCCCCATCAGGGAGGATGAGATCTGGGTGGTAATTCCTTCTCAAAGTAGACCTGGTCTGATGCAGGGGCAGACGGCAAAGATGCAGATGACACCCAGGAGTGCACAGAGCGCTGGGGCAGAAAAGGTGTTGACACAGAGGGAGCACCCTCTGGCAACGGCGATGAAGGCGCAGGACGGGGAATGAGCTGCTGGATTAGTGTTGTTATAACAGAAGAAAGCACAGTGTTTATGTAGATGGTAGCAAGAGGCAACAGAGGTACTATCGGCAGCGATGGAGGGGGCAGATGCCCAGCATCGCTGGAGCACCACCTGCCCAAGCAAGGCCAATGGAGCCTGGCGCCGGTGGATCTTGCAGTTGCAGAGGTCACAGTGGCGGAGCTGGCATCAATAACCCGGGCAAGCCCAAGCTTAATGGTCCTTCACTTGCCGTAGAAAAGCTGGTGGAACTCACTGCTGGGGGATGGCGTGGAGGGAACTGAGGCCTAGGTGGCAGGAGGGGTCAACACCGAAGCAGTCAACAGTGCTATCTGGAGGAAGAGACAGTAGCAGTCGGGGACCAGGAGTGCCTTCGGGGGAAACTGTTCTTGTTACGGTCCCTGTCCCAGAGACAGTGTTTCCCTTAAGACTTGTCCTGGGCCTTGGTGGCCAGAGAGCCTGAAGAATGAGCCAGAGACTGGGAGGGGGAAGTCCCCGAAGATCCTTGCTCCATCCTGGCTAGTTGTTGCTCCAGAAGAAAAGACTGCAGGGCTTTCTAGCGTTGGCGAGGTGGAACTTCAGGCAGAACTCATAGGCGAGGGCATTGTGGCTAGGCCCAAGGCAGCATAAGCAGAGGTCATGCTGGTCTTTGGAGTAAATCTTTCCGCGATGGAAAAGGTTGGTGGAATCTGTCATTCTCAACATGTAAAGCAAAAGGAATCACTTTAACAAAGTGATTTGACTACTGAAAAGAAAGAGAAGGTAAATAGAAGACAGGTGGTCAACTGACGAAGCTCCCGTACGAGTATGGTCGATGGCGGAAAAAGAACTAGGGAGGGAGCAGGGTTGCCCACGCTTACATATTACATTGCAGGGATGTCAGCCTATGATGGTGTGGGCAGCTGTTGTCAGACTGCTAGAAAAGTTTCCTTGTGGTCATAGTATCTAATGACTTTAAATTCCATAGGTGTGACCTGATATAGGGAGGTGTCCATCCACCCCCAGGGCCAAAGAGGTCAGTTCCCAAAAATGGGACTTCGGCCAACTTGTGCTGGGTGTCCACCATGAAGCTAAAAATCCACAGCCAGGCCCCGCGACGCATCACAACAGCCACTGCCATGGAACAGGCACAGGAATTGCCAATGTCCAAGGCCATCTGAAGCTGGTGTTTCGCCAGTACTTGAACCTGGTCTCAGACCACTTTCACCACCAGCTGCTTGTCAGCAGGAAGGTAGGGGAGGACCTGATCCAGCAGTCCCATTAGGGAGTGACCGAAGTGGGCCATCATCAGCATGTAGCTCGCCTGATGGGAGACCTGGGCAGGACGCAGCATAAGCCTTCTTCATCACATGGTCAAGTTTCTTGCACTCCTTGTAAGGGGGCCTGCCCAGGTCCCCAGTATTACTGAACTGAAACTTCAGCGTCAATACAAGACTGGCCTCGGCCACAAGAAAGGTAACCACTGGCGATTCATCCTCATCCAGGTCATCAGTGAAAGGGTATTTGGCCCTTTTCTGGACAGGCTCCAGGGAAACTTCCATGGACTCTGACATAAGCCTGAGAAGGGCCCTAAATGACACCAGCCCATGCTCGGTTGTGAGCTCCTCAATTGAATCAGGGTCGAACGCATGAGACCTCAAGGACTGCATCGAGGACCTACTGGAGTCATCTGAGGACATGTCTAAGATGGCCTTCGACCTCTTACCACCATGTACCACACTGGAATTGTCAGAGTGGGAAATTTCCAACAACAACCAGCCTGGCAAGCTGGTAACCTGATAGGAGGCACCCCACAAGGGCTGTCAGGGAAATGGAGTCACCTGTAAAGGTGGTGAAACACGTGTGGGTCACACTTGTCTCAGCAGGACCAGTGTGGGCACTATTGGTATCCATCAACCAACCATAAGGGTCAAGGGTAGTGCCCTACCATGCCTAGCCAAGGCCCAGAGCTGCCTCCCTCCCAAGGATGAAGAGGATCATCGATGGCAACGCCTCCCAGTTGAGTAGAATCAAAAGAGTGAGGAATCAATTGACAGAGACCTCGACCGGCAACTTGGACATCGATGTTGAGGAGATGTAGTCAGAGAAGCATGGTACATGATCTGCACCAGTGTCAAGTGCTCGACCCCAAGGGGAGCCTGCTTCTCAGAGGAAACAGTCAGGTTCCCCAACCACTCTGGGACCTTCTGGATGAGGCCTTGCAAGACCAGGGTCCCAGAGATCGAGTTATCCTCGATCAGTTCTGACAGCGGATTGATAGGGTTGATCAAAATCTTAACTGCCTGCTCGACCTGTGTGGAGACCGACAAGCCCAACTAGGTCACCAAGGAACTAGTAGCCCGTCTCGTCCCTTGACACAAGAGGGCTCAGCCAAAGCCAAGTGCTCAAGAGGACTTGACCAGTTGGGGAGTCGCAGGAGTGGGAAGAGCGTGCACATTCCCAATCCCACGACTGACGGCAGGTTTTCCTGGATTTTTTTCATGGGATGGGCTCTCCCTGAAAGGCCCGGTACATCTCACGGAACTCTCCTGAGAAAGGTGCTCGGTCACTGGTCCCCAGCGAGAGTAGCATCGAGACCAGAGGTTCCTGCAATGGCTTTTGCTGCTGCCTCTTCCATCACTGCAAGCTGGGCTGCGAATTCCGCAGCCATGGGGGCCCCCTTGCAGTCTGCTTTAGTCTTACGCTTCAGGTCTCCATTGCCCAACTGACCAAAGAGAAGGAAGCCAGGTGGTTTTCCAGGGATGAAAGCAGCATGGTTTGGCACAGGTCGCAAGCAAATAGCAACATTGTGAGATGCTCCCAGGCAAGAGGCACAACATGTGCGGGTCTATCCCGGACATCTTTTGCTAGCAACAGACACGCCATTTGAAGTTGGGAGTCATCTTTGGATTCTCATGTTCCATCAAAGTTGGAGGTTCACGAGAAGAACAAAGAGTAAGTTTGCCAAATGGCATACTAGAAACAGATGTACACTGTCTGTGGAGCTGGGAAGGAGACCACACTCTTCCAGCAGAAAAGAAGAATAGAAGTCACAGGGCAGAGCCAAGGGATATACCACCCAGGTGGTGGTAGGAGCTTCTCTTAAAGATGATCCGGCAAATTAGCCTCTTAAAGAAAGACTGCCAGAAGTGTGGATAAATGAACCATATCCATGTCCCTAGAACGCAAAATTTAAACCCTGGTTTCTTGAGTTCCATAATTGGTATAGAGACGGAGTTTACAGAACCGCAAAACAAGGCCTAAATAATCGAAAACTTTCATTTTAGAAAAGGTTCACCAACAGCGCAGAGGTCCTAAACAGCAGCGTGAAGGAGGTGACCTGTTCTTCCAGTGGAAAGATCTGATGTCACAGGGCAGAGTCAGAGGATATACTGCATGGGTGGTGTCGAAGATCTTGGCTTAAACACGTTCCGGCCAATGACATTGTTCCTGCGGAACTGCCAGAGTGTGGATTAATTAACCATATCCACGCCTCTAGAAACCTGGGTTTCAGATGCCAGTGCTGATACTGCCCCTGCTGGGGCTGCTGCATCTGACAGGATCCAAATTGGAAGACCTTCCTTTTAAGTTTCTGGGCCTTCAGGTCCTTCTGTGATGATGTTACAGAATCAAGGGTGGCACTGAACTTCTCAATCGTTGTGAGATGTCCTTCTACCCCAAAGCTAAAGAGATTGGTGCCCAAGAAAGGGAATTAGCCAGTTTGTGCTAGGTATTTGCCGCGAAGGTGGAGAGCCACAGTCAGTCCCTGTGATGCACAAAGATGACCGTTGCCTTGGCAAGGAGTCACCCATGTCCAGAACCCTCTGCAGGTGATGTTCAGCCAGCAATTGATTCTAGTCTCTGACCAGCTTCACCGGCAATTGCTTATCTGCAGGGAGGTGAGGGAGGATCTCATTCAGCTCTCCCAATAAGGCGTGAACAAAGCTGACCATCATCACAGCATAGCTAGCCTGACAGACCTAAAGAAGCAGCAGCATAGACCTTTTCTGTGGTATGGGCAACCTTCTTGGACTCTGTCCAGAGGTATGTCTACATCCACCTGGCCACCGGATTTCCAGCTGGCTGAGTCAGATACCAGTCCTTCAGCCAAAGGATGGTTGGAGAACCCTAAGAGGGACCTAGCAGGGACCCCATAGTTGCTGACCATACGGATGGAGGGTGGCAGGCAGGATGCTGGGCACTGTCAAAGCCCAGAGTCCCAGAATAGCCTCAGCCATGGGAAAGGCGACCCCGGGGAACAATCCCTGTCAAGCCTGTCTGGGAAGAGGTATTTAATCCTTTTCTGAATTTATTCCAAGGGCACATTAATGGGCTCTGACATGGGCCAGAGTAAAGCAACAGAAGACAACAGTTCACGGTTGGTAGTCAGCTCCTCGACCGAGCCACGGTCAAATGTATGAATCTGCAAGGAAAGCACAGATGACCCATAGGAGTCAGAGGACTCTTCAAAAACAGCCCTCAACCATTTACTGCTGTGGACCACCCTGATGTCCTCAGACTACATATTTCCACAGAGAGCCGGCCTAGTAAGCAGACAGTAGCATGGGACTCCTTAGTAGACACCCACCAAAGACTCCAGTGACTGCGGTTCCACCTGCAGGGGTGGAGAAGCCGATGCAGGGGACATCTGCATAGGGTAAACTGGCATGGGCACCACTGGCAAGTGCCAAGGGACCAAGGGTCCAGAGGGTAAAGTCCAACTCCATCCAGCAATCATCTGCTCTTGCCAGAGCAGCTCCTCATAGTGCAGATGGTGACACCTCATGGTCGAGAGAGACAGAGCGTGAGCACCTGTCCCATGATCTCGACCCCGACTGTTGACCCAGGGGCAGACACTGAGATATGTCCTCCAGTGGGTCGTGTTGGGACTACATGTCTCGCAACATTCAACAGACAAGACTTTGAAAGCAAGACCACTGGCTGAGGCCACTCCTGAGGTGGCCCAGCCGGGGACACCGATTGGGTCACATCCTCCAAGGTAAGGACTGCGAGCACCCGGGTCTGGGAGACCGACCTTTCATCAGACTGCTCTAACAACCAGTTGACAAGCTCGAGAACTATCTTGACAGCCTGCTTGACCAGAATTGAAGTCGACAAGCCCAACTGGGGAACCAAGAAGCTCTCAATCTCCTCTTTTGAAGGGAGCTCGACCAACGTCGAGCAGTCAGGGGAGGAACATGTTCTTTCCTCATCCCACGACCTGCACCAGTAGTGCTTGCGTTTTCAGGATCAGTGCCAAGATTGATGAACACACCATGGCTGCAGCCACCCCTTCCATAGCTGCAAGCTGGGAAGCAGACTTGACCGCTGCCAAGGCCTTCTTGCTCTGTTTTGATCACGTTCTAATGGTCAACTGAGGGTGAGCCTCGCCCTCCGGTCCTCAAAAGTTGGAAGCATCATCCAGCAAAGGTGGAAACCCACTATATCGTGCTGCATGCCAAGGCAATACAAGCACACGTCATGCAGGTTGATGACCAATATCTTCTATCAGCACTGAGCACAGAATTTAAATCCTGATTTCCATTCATCATCAATCGCATCATGAAGTCTGAGTCAGAGATGAGAGAAGTTACCTGCAGACTTGTTAAGTTGAGGAGTTTCTCAAAAAAACTGCTTGAAAACTCAAATTCCTTCAGTCGCTGCAGAGCTACGAAGGAGGAGGCCTGTTCCTTCCATCAGAAAGAAAGATCTGACGTCACAGGGCAGAGCCAGAGGATAAACCGCCCTGGTGGTGGGAAGAGCTCAGCTTGAAGACATCCGACGGATCAGCCTGGTCCAGGAAACTGTGAATAGTGAACTGTACTTATGCTCTTAGAAACCAGGGTTTTTTGTTCCCATTAAATATTTTATTTCTTATTTTTGGAGCAGGTAGACAACACTACAAGAACAGGTTTGAATGGGAATCAGTGTTAACCCTTACACCATTGCTCACATAATTTATGCAGCATTTCCATTGGTTCAGCCCCAGAAGACTTAGACAAACCATACTGCCCCCCAAGTAAGCTGGACTGAATGAACTGGACCTTCTACTTTTTACCTCTGGTCCCAAGACTGACCTTTCGTGAAGACGCTGGATTTCACTGACCAGTTCTGCCTGGCTGACATAGCAGTGCTGAATCTCCAGAAGGGCAGTCTGGAGATTAATCAGAGGCTTTTCCACAATATCATTCAGGTTAAAAATCCCACTGCCGATTTGCTAAAACAAAGAAGGGGAGAGACAGAGAATACTTTACTTTCAATATTCAGGAATTCTGAATTCAAATACTCCCTACCTGCCCCTACTCAGTCTTTTTCTTCAGTTCTGCATACTGAAAAAAGTACTGCTATGTAAGAACTTACCGTAACAGTAGATCTTCGAGAGGAGCTCTTGCAGCAGGTTACACCATTAGGGCTAAGCCGCCAGGCCCCCATGGAAAACTTCTAGCTAGCCGTCTATAGCAGGGGACTACCCCCAGTGTTGGCCAATGGTATAAAAGGGGCGGTCTCCGGGCACCACCTCAGTTCTCCTGCCGGAGACCTGACCTACATAGAGATGGAGAACCAAGAAGGTTCCATCAAACCCAAGAAAAGGAGAAGAAAAGACCAGGGAGAAGGAGAGAAGGAAAGCAGTACATGCTGCAAGAGCTCCTCTCGAACATCTACTGTTACGGTAAGTTCTTACTTAACTACTGTCTTACTCTCGAGTGAAAGCTCTTGCAGCAGGTTACACCATTAGGACGGAGTCCCAAGTAGTACAAGGATAAACCTTGGTCAGATAGGTGGTGGTTAATTAAACCAGCGGAAGCCCCCGAGAGAGCAGGCCCTAAGGGACAGCTAGTCCGAAGCCATACCTCTGTCTAGAGGCAATGTCCAACTGTAATGCTTGACAAAAGTATGGACAGAACTCCCAGTAGCAGCAGCACAGATATCCGCTGCTGACACATTTCTGAGAGAAGCGAAGGAGGCAACAACCCTCGGTGGAGTGACCTTTAACTGTTCCCGGTAAGGATCGTCATGGCCACAGTAACAATATATAATGCAGTTATCAAACCACTTAGATAACCTCTGGTAGAAACAGGAGCCCCTTCAGTTATTGGGGCGAAGAAAACAACTGGTCAGTCTTTGACAGGCCGGGTTCGGCCCAAATAAAAACGAGCACCCTACGAGTGTCCAGAGTGTGAAGCAGAGCCTCCCCTTGACTGGAATACTCTGGACAACAGACAGGCAAACGAATTGTCCTGATTGAAGGAAAACTCAGACACCACTTTCGATTAGGAATAGTCTGCTAAGACAGCCAGTCCTTGCGGAAAACTAAATAAGGCTCTTTCCACATCAGAGCCTGAAGCTTGGAAATCAGTCAAGCAGAAGTAATGGCAACTAAAAATAATGCTTTCCATGAAAGAAAGCACTGCTCACAACCTGCGGCTGGTTCAAAAGCAGGCAAGGCGACTTTTCCTGTACAAACCGAAGGTCCCAAAGAAGGATGGGGTCTCGAAATGGAGAAGTCAGGAGCAAAATGAACCACAAAAATGGCAAGACAGATCCAAATTGGGCAAGGGGCTTGCTCTCCATAGGTGCAGGACTGGCAGAAGCCACAGAGAAATGCACCCTGATGGAGGAGGAGGAAGGAACAAAACCCGGAAATGGACAGAGAGGAGAAACTCTAAAACAGAGTTCACCGGGTAGATGAATGGATCAGAGTTTCGGGCCAAAGTCCACAGGCAGAAACGTCTCCACCTCATGGAGTACATGGCTCTAGCAGAAGGCTATCTAGCCACCACTGGCATTAGGCATCCTAAGGGGAACCCAGAACTGGGCCCTAGTTAAGTCTTGAGGAGCCATGCATGCAGTAGCACTAGGATGCCTTGCTCCAGGGCAAGCACAGTGCGAGTTCAGTGGCAGAGGAAGAAAAAATTACTCGCCTTAGTAATTATGTTTCTTCTAATGGAGTCTTGCTGTATTTTGACATATTGCAGTGATTCCCAACCTTTGAACTGCCCCAGAGAGCAAAGAGTTAACTTCCTATGCAGGGCATAGAATGCTGAGCTCAAGCTCGGTTGAAGTCTCTGTCTGGAGTGTTTCAAACTCAAACCGTCAGATTCTTACGAGCCCAACTAACTAAAAATTCTATGTGGACATTGTAAACATTCCTACTAGCCAACTGGCAAAAAAAAGTTTTGGATTCCCAAGGAAGACTCAAGTCAGGAAACCCAAAACCAAAAAAAAAAATCTAATACAAATAACAGTAATAAATGAGCACCCAAACAAAAAAGGAGGAGGGTGTAAAGAGAAAACACCCCTGGGGTGCAACACTGCACCTGCCCACCCACTTCCCAAAAACAGGTTCTGAGAGGGAAGGCAGGGAGGGAGGTCAGAATACAGCAAGACTCCATTAGAAGAAACATAATTACTAAGGTGAGTAATTTTTTCTTCAAACAACATGAGTCTTGCTGTATTCTGACATATTGCAGACTACCAAGCAGTACCTCCATGGAGGAGGGACAGAACCTACTTTGGGAATAGGCTGTGAAGTACTGCTGTGCCAAACCGAGCATCACTCCTAGCCTGGATATCCAAAGAGTAATGCTTGGTAAAGGTATGGACTGTTTCCCAGGTGGCTGCTTGACACATTTCTAAGAGAGGGATATTCCTGGCAGCAGCCAGGGGAGCAGCTGTACCTCTGGTGGAATGAGCCCTCAGGCCTGAGGGTGGACTTTTCCCCCCAGTTTTTCATAGCAGAATTGTATAAAAAGACACAATCCACCTGGCAACAGATCTCTTGGTGGCAGGTTTGCCCTTACCCACTTCTCCATAAGTGAGGAACAACTGGAGGGAGTCAAACCTGTGACCCTTGGTACGCTCCATGTAGTAACTAATGGCTCTTTTAACATCTAAACTGTGTAGCCTCCTCTTTCCTGAGGAAGAATGATCAGTGAAGAAAACAGGAAGAAACAGACTGGTTTAAATGGAAGTCTGAAACCACTTTGGGCAAGAACCTTCTATTGGTTCTAAGGACCACTTTATCCCTGTGAAATGAGATAAAATCAGGTTCCACTGACAGGGCTTGCAATTCACTGATACGCCTGGCAGAGGTAATGGCTACCAAGAACACAGTTTTCCAAGTCAAGTACTTAAGCTCTGCTGAAGACATAGGCTCAAAAGGGGGTTGCATAAGTTCAGCAATGCAAACATTCAAATTCCAGGCAGGGGCAGGGTCTCTAAAAGGAGGATTAGTGTGAAGCAATCCTTTAAAAAATGTACAGAATACAGGATGAGAAGATAGTGAGGAAGACTTCCCCACAGACAAAAACGCAGAAACAGCTGACAAGTGTACCTTGAGAGTAGCTGGTCTGAGGCCTAGGCCATTAAGATGGACCATATAATCCAGAACCGTAGGCAATCCAGCAGTGTCTGGAGAAATATGCTTCTTAGAACACCAAATGCTGAATCTCTTCCATTTGGAGTTATAAGTCTTTCTGGTGGAGGGCTTTCGAGAAACCTTGAGGATATCCAGAACCCCTTGGGAAAGATGCAGATATGCAAACTCTAACTCTTCAAGAGCCATGCCTTGAGATTGAGAGACTGAAGATTGGGGTACCAAATCCTCCCCGGAGAGGATGTTAACAGGTTGTAATTCCTGGGAAGAGACAGGGGAAGATGGACTGCTAGGGACAGCAACAGGGGGTACCAGGGCTGTCTGGCCCAATCTGGAGCAATCAGAATCACTTTGCAAGGCTGAGACCTTATTTTGACTAAAACTTTGAACAGGAGAGGGAACGCCCTCATACAGAAACTTCCCTTCCCAATTCAGAATCAGGGCGTCCAGGGGGACTGAGCCCAAGACTGGGGGTCTGCAACAAAACAGAGGGAGTTGGTGATTGTCTGGGGCTGCAAAGAGGTCCATCTCTGGAGTGTCCCACCTTGAAAAAATCACTTTCAACACCCGAGGGTCCAGGGACCATTCATGATGGCCCTGAGAGATCCTGCTCAGTGCATCTGCTAGCACATTGTCCTTCCCTGGAAGGTGAACTGCTACCAGAGAGGTTTGCAGGGAATACGCCACGGACCACAACTTCATGGCTTTTGTGCACAGGGCCGTGGACCGACTGCCTCCCTGCTTGCTGATGTACCACATGGTGGTGGTGTTGTCCATTCTGACCTGAACCACCTTGTTCTGTACTGACAGAGAAGAAAAAATTACTCACCTTAGTAATGTTGTTTCTTCTAATGGAGTCTTGCTATATTATGACATATGCAGTATAACCCCAGATTAGAACTGCTCCGGAGGTGAAAGAGTTAACTTTCCATGCCAGGCATGGAACCTTGAGCGCGAGCTCGGTTGAAAACTCTGTCTGTTGTTGCTCAAATTTAAACTGACAGATCTTTACGAGCAAAACTCACTAAGGTTCTGTGTGGAAGACGTAAACCTACACTAGCCCACTGGCTACTAACTACAAAAAACACATTTGCATTCTTGATCCCAAAACAAAGACTCAAGTCAGGGGAATCAAGAAAGAAAATTAAAACATAACACTCAGGCACCCTAAAGAAGGGTGAAATAAAGAGGGCATCTATGAAGTGCCAACATTGCACTGCCCACCCACATCCCAAAAATAGAGGTTCTGAGAGGGGCAGGCTGGGGGGAGGTCATAATATAGCAAGACTCCATTAGAAGAAACAACATTACTAAGGTGAGTAATTTTTTTCTTCAAACAACATGAAATCTTGCTATATTATGACATATGCAGACTACACAGCAGTACCTCCATGGAGGAGGGACAGAACCTACTTAGGAAATAGGCTCTGAAGCACGGCTGTGCCAAATCGAGCATCACTCCTAGCCTGGATGTCCAGGGAGTAATACTTAGTGAAAATGTGAACTGTTTTCCAGGTAGCTGCTTGACACATCTCTAGGATAGGGATGTCCCTGGCAGCAGCCAGAGACGCAGCTGTACCCCTGGTAGAGTGAGCCCTCAGGCCTGAGGGAGGAACCTTACCTAGTTTTTCATAGCAAAATTGGATACAAGAGACAATCCACCTGGCAATGGATCTTTTAGTGGCAGGTTTTCCTTTTCCAACCTCACCATAAGTGAGGAGCAATTGGAGGGAGTCAAACCTGTGACCCTTGGTACGCTCTATGTAGTAACATGCGGCTCTTTGACATCTAAACTGTGCAATCTCCTCTCGCCAGAGGAGGAAATGGTCAGTGAAAACACAGGAAGGGACATGGATTGATTAAGGTGGAAGTCTGAAACCACCTTAGGCAAAAACTTTCTGTTAGTCCTGAGGACCACCTTATCCCTGTGAAAGGAGATAAAATCAGGTTCCACTCGACAATGCTTTGCAACTCACTTATATGCCTGGCAGAAGTGATGGCTACCAAAACACAGTTTTCCAAGTCAAGTACTTGAGCTCTGCTGAAGACAACGGCTCAAAAGGGGGTTGCATAAGCTGGGCAATGCAAGTATTAAGATCCCAAGCAGGGGCAGGGTCCCTGAATGGAGGGTTGGTGTGAAGCAACCCCTTGAAAAACCTGGAGAATACAGGGGAAGAAGAAGAAGAAGAAGAAGAAGCAGAAGAAGAAGAAGCAGAAGAAGAAGCAGAAGAAGAAGCAGAAGAAGAAGAAGAAGAAGAAGAAGAAGAAGAAGAAGAAGGTTTACCTGCTGATAAGAAAGCAGACACGGCTGCCAGGCGCAATTTTAGGGTAGCTGGTCTCCGCCCCAAAGAATTCAAATGCACCAAATAATCCAGGATTGTGGGCAAATCAGCAGATTCTGGTGGAATATGCTTGCCAGAGCACCATATGGAAAATCTCTTCCATTTGGAATTATAAGTAGCTCTGGTGGAAGGCTTCCTGAGGCCTTCAAGATATCCAATACACCTTGGGAGAGGTGTAGGTCAGCAAACTAACTCTTCAAGAGCCATGCCTTGAGATTGAGAGATTTGAGGTCTGGATACCAAACCCCTCCCTGGGCATAGGTTAACAGATTGTGATTCCTGGGGAGGTGCAGGGAGGGTGGACTGCTAAGGACATGAGGAGGGTACCAGGGCTGTCTGGCCCAATCTGGAGCAATCAGGATCATCTTGCAGGGTTGAGATCTGATTTTGACTAGCACCTTGAACAGGAGAGGGAAGGGGGGAAAGGCATAGAGAAACTTCCCTTCCCAACTGAGAAGGAAGGTATCCAGAGGGACTGAGCCCAACACTGGGGGTCTGCAGCAAAAAAGGGGAAGTTGGTGATTGTCTGGGGCTGCAAAAAGATCTATCTGCGGGGTGCCCCATCTGGCAAATACTACCTGCAGTACTAGGGGATCCAGTGCCCATTCATGATGGCCCTGGGAAATCCTGCTGAGCACATCCGCTAGGACATTGTCCTTGCCTGGAAGGTGAACTGCCGTAAGGGAGGCGTTCAGGGAATAAGCCAGAGACCACAACGTCATTGCTTCGGTGCACAAGGCCGTAGACCGAGTGCCTCCTTGCTTGTTGATGTACCACATTGTAGTAGTATTGTCTGTTCTGACCTGTATAACCTTGTTCTGAACAGATGTGGAAAAAACCTGGAGTGCTAGAAAAACTGCTCTGAGTTCCAACAAATTGATGTGGAGCAGCGATTCCTGTGGGGACCACAACCCCTGGCTAGTGAGGTCGCCCATGTGAGCTCCCCACCCCAAGAGGGATGCATCTGTAGTAAGGGTCAAGGAGTGAGACTGGGGGTTGAAGGGAACCCCCTGTCTCAGATTGCTCTGGTCCTGCCACCACTGAAGGGCCTGGATCAGGGTTCGAGTCACTGGGATCAATTTGGTTAGAGGGTCTGTCCTCTGAGACCAAAAGGCTCTGAAATGGAACTGGACGGCCCTCATCTGAAATCTTGCTCCCTGCACTACTGCTGTAGAAGCAGCCATGTGACCCAGGAGCTGTAGAAAATGCCTTGCCGGTCGAGAGACCTGCAGGGTGAAAGAGGAGGCCAGAGAGACCAAGGTCCTTGCTCTTTCCAGAGGGAGGAAGGCTCTGGCCTCTTTTGTGTTCAGTTCTGCGCCTATGAAGGTGAGAAGCTGGACAGGCTCTAGAACAGACTTTGGAAGATTGAGAAGGAAACCTAGAGATGTGAGCAGTTGCTGAGTTACCTGAAGGTGTAGTTTGACCTGGTCTGGGGACTGGCCTACTATGAGCCAGTCGTCCAGATAAGGAAAGATGGCAATCTTTTGCCTTCTTAAGTGGGCAACTGCTGCTGCCAGGCGTTTTGTGAATACCCTCGGGGCCGAGGTGAGGCCGAAGGGCACTGCTCTGAACTGGTAATGGCCTGAGGGCAGTTCGAATCTGAGGTACTTTCGATGGGAGCTTCTGATAAGAACATGGAAGTAGGCATCCTTGAGGTCCAGGGAAGCTAGCCAGTCCCCTGGCCTTAGAGAGGGTAAAATAATTCCCAGAGTCACCATTTTGAACTTTGGTTTTAAAAGGTGCTTGTTTAGATACCCGAGATCCAGGATGGGCCGCCATTCTCCTGTCTTTTTGGGGTAAGGAAGTACCTGCAGTACAACCCTTTGCCCTGGTGTAGGGGTGGAACCCTTTCCACAGCTCTGAGAGCCAGGAGGGCAGAAACTTCTGTTTCTAGGACAAGAGCCTCTGATGGATTTGCAGGTGGAAAGGACCTTGCTCTCATCTTCGGGAATTTTTTGAAGCTGAGAACCAGTCCCTGGCTTACTACTTCCAGGACCCACTTGTCTGATGTTAAAGACTTCCAGTCCTAGATAAAGTAAGCCAGCCTGCCCCCTACCGGTAGTAGAGAATCGGCCCTGGCCACCCCATCAGGAGCCTGTTTTGCAGGGGCTTTGGTTGAGAGGTAGCAGCAGGCTTACTTGAACCCCTTCTGCCTCTTTCCTCTAAAGAACCCCCTCTGGGCATAAGCAGAAGAGGAGGCCTGAGCTTGGTAAAAGGCTTGATAGGCCTGCCCTGCCCCTGACATGCTGCCTTTGAGGAATGGCTTGCCTTTTTGGCCTGTGCACTCCTATACTCATCCATTTTCTTCATATAATTCTCTGTCTGCTCCCAAACAGAGAATTGCCCACAACAGGAAAATCCATGGCCTTAGACTGGGTATCCTATGACAGGGCAGTACATCTGAGCCAGGCCATTCTGTGAAGAGACACAGATATAGCCATGACTCTTGATGAAACATCATTAGAGTCTACTGCAGCATGAAATTGCACCTTGGATGCCTCAATACCATCCGCAGCCACCTGCTCCAGCTCCCTGGCAAGCTGGTCAGGGGCCTGTTTTGCTAGGGCCAGCACAATATCCCATCTGGATTTCTGGTACAGCATAAGCCATATAATTTGCCTGTCTGAGTCCTAAAGATGCTGCCATGTACTGTTTCTTTGCCATGGCATCCATCCTCCTGGAATCCATTTCGGAAGGGTGAGAGGCTAGAGGAATATTAGCCTTGTCACAGGCTGCAGCCTGCACTACCCCCACATGGCTGCATTGCTGAGAGAGGAACTCCGTATCAGGGCCTGATAATGTATACCTCGTCCATCCTTTTATCAACAGGAAGGATAGAGTGAGGAGTTTTTAAAATTTTTACTGTCTGTTTCCTAAAGGATTTGTGCAAGGGAAGAGAGAGTCTCCTAGACTCTGGAATATCCATCATTTCTACTTAATCAGGTTCTTCTTGGTCAACAGCTTCCTCAGCAGGGAGTTGGAGAGTTTCAGCAACTTTCTTATAGAACATAAAATGAGAAGGGGACTCAGATAGCCTGGGGGGGGACCCCTGATGGTCTGTCTGGAGAAATGTCCGGTTCAATGGGCACATCCAGACCTTCAAAATCATATTCACTCTCCTCATACCCCTCCTCCCCTTCCTCCGGTTCATAAAAATCCTCAAAATCATAATCTTGAACCGGTGGAACCGGCCGAACCGAGAAAAGAGACTGGACAATTTGAATAGCTTTAGCTATTTCCTCAGCGGTTGGAGAAAGAACTTTTGGCTCCACACTAGCTGACTTTCTAGCCCTTTTAGTTGGAACCGGCTCCTCAGAGCTGGCTCTTCGTTTGCACGAGGAAGTATCGCCCTGGTCAGAGGGCACTTCCTCAGGTTCGGTTGGAACCGAACTGGGCTGGCCATCCGGGTCAGCGGACTTTTTGGCCTCCCTTTCCCTGAGCCTACCAACTCTCTTTTCCACAGTGGCAGCAAGAAAATTCTTACAACTCTGGCAGTCTGCATTGAGGTGGTCAAACCCCAGACAATATACACAAGTGGTGTGTGGGTCAGCCTTAGCAAAGGCTTCCCCACAGAGGCCACAGTGCTGAAACCCAGTGGGTCCTGTTTTTCTTTTGGGTTTCTCAGACATAGTGCCAGCCTAACCAAAACTTGCCGTTAGTGGCAATCCGTCAACAAGACTCTCTTATCGGTTCCCAACCGTGTCATTGGGTCGTGGAAAAACCGTAATGAAATCCGCTTTTTTTTTTTTTTTTTTAGAACCGATAAGAAACTGGAACCACACTCTAAAGGACTAGAAAGTTATTTAAACCAATCTGAACTGAAAAGTACGCTTACAAGTTCCATACAGAAGAAAAATAAATATAAGTCTATCATTACTTCATAATACCACAGACAGAGCTTGAACCGACTGGACAGGTTTAATTTCGTCAACAAACCAAAATTACACTTTTTAACCGACAAACGCACCGAGCAGCAGGAGAAATCTCCAGAGCGACTGTTCAGTGAGGCGGAGTAAAGAATCTGACAGTTTAAGTTTCAGCAACAACAGACAGAGTCTTCAACCGAGCTCGAGCTCAAGGTTCCATGCCTGGAAAGTTAACTCTCACCTCCGGAGCAGTTCTAACCTGGGGTTATACTGCATATGTCATAATATAGCAAGACTTCATGTTGTTTGAAAGCTTTAAGGGCCAGAAAAACTGCCCTGAGCTCTAGGAGATTTATATGGAGAAGAGATTCTTGGGGGGACCACAGCCCCTGGGCAGTGAGGGACCCCAGATGGGCTCCCCAGCCCAGAAAAGAAGCGTCCGTGGTAAGGACCACTGAACAAGGCTGAGTAACAAAAGGAACACCTTGTCTTAAATTGCCCTGATCCTGCCACCATTGGAGGGCTTGGATCAAGGTCAGAGTCACTGAGATCAGTTTGGTAAGGGAATCCTTCCTCTGAGACCAAAAAGCTCTCAGGTGGAAATGAATATCTCATCTTGAATCTTGCCCCTTGGACCACAGCTGTTGAAGCTGCCACGTGGCCCAAGAGCTGGAGGAAATGCCTTGCTGGCCGAGATACCCGAAGGCTGAAGGAAGAGGCTAGTTCCATAAGAACCCTTGCCCTTTCTAAAGAAAGAAAGGCTCTTGCTCTGAGTGTGTCCAGTTCTGCCCCTATAAAGGCAAGAAGCTGGACTGGTTCGAGAACTGACTTGGGAAGGTTGAGAAGAAATCCTAGAGAAGTGAGCACTTGCTGGGTCACTTGCAGGTGAGACTCGACTATTAGCCAATCGTCCAGATATGGAAAAATGGAAATCCTTTGCCTTGTTAGAAAGGCAACTATTACTGCAGGCACTTTGTGAAAACCCTTGGGGCTGAGGTTAGGCCAAAGGATACTGCTCTGAACTGATAGTGCCCTGAGGGCAACTCGAACCTGAGGTACTTTCTGTGGGAGCACCTAATGGGAATGTGAAAGTAGGCATCTTTGAGGTCCAGGGAGGCTAGCCAGTCCCCTGGCCTTAGACAGGAAAGGATTATTCCCAGAGTTACCATCTTGAACTTTGGTTTTAAAAGATGTTAGTTTAGATATCTTAGGTCTAAGATGGGTAGCCACTCCCCTGTCTTTTCTGGGGTCAGGAAGTACCTGGAGTACAGTCCTTTGCCCCAGTGTAGGGTAGGTACTCTCTCTATGGCTGTTAAGGCTAGAAGAGAAGAAACCTCTGCCTCTAGGGCAAGGGTTTCTGAGAGATTTGCAGGTGGAAAAGATCTGGCTCTCATCTTTGGAAATTTTTTGAAGCCGAGAACCAGTCCCTGGCTTACTACTTCCAGGACCCATTTGTCTGATATACTAGACATCCAGTCCTGGACAAAGTAAGCCAGTCGGCCTCCTACTGGAATAGGAGAGTCGACCCGGGCAGGCCCATCAGGGTGTCTCCTAGGCAGGGGTCGTAGGCTGAGGAGTGGATGCAGCCCTGCTCATCCCCCTTCTGCCTCTCCCTCTGAAGAATCCCCTCTGCGAAAAGGAAGAAGAGGCCTGTGCTTGCTAAAAAGGCCTGCCCCTAGAATCCTGCCTTTGAGGAGTTGCCTGCCTCTCCTTGGCCTGAGCACTCCTGTAAGTGGTCCTGTATTCATCCATTTTCTTCATGTAATCTCAGTCTGCTCCCCAAACAGAGAATTACCCACTACAGGAAAATCCATGGCCTTAGCCTGGGTGTCCCAGCAGAGGCTAGTACATCTGAGTCAAGCCATCCTCCAAGAGCCACAGATATAGCTCCTGACTTGATGACACATCATTAGAGTCCACAGCAGCATGAAACTGAACCTTAGATGCCTCAATCCCATCTGCAGCCACCACCTCCAACTCCTTGGCTAGCTGGGGGGAGGCCTGTTTTGCCAGTGCCAGTACAGTGTCCCACCTGGACTTCTGGTACCTGGCTGTACAGGCCATGTAATTCACCTGCATGAGTCCCAAAGAAGATGCCATGTACTGTTTCTTTGCCATGGCATCAATCTTCCTGGAGTCCTTGTCTTGGGGGTGTGAAGCCAAGGGAATATTTGCCTTGTCACAGGCAGCAGCCTGCACTACCCCAACATGGCTGCATTGCTGGTAAGGAGAACTCCGTTCGAGCCTGGAAAGTGTATACCTTCTCTGTCCATTCTTCTATCCACAGGAGGTATAGTGTTAGGAGACTTTAGGATTTTTGTGTCCGTTTCCCAAAGGATTTGTGGAGGGGAACAGACAGTCTCCTGGACTCTGGCATGTCCATCATTTCTACATAATTAGGCTCCTCTTGATCTTCCACAGCCTCATCCATAGGAAGCTGGAGGGTTTCAGCCACCTTTCTGTAGAACGTAAAGTGAGAAGGGGACTCAGAAAGCCTAGGAGGGGAACACCTGAAGATCTGTCTGGGGAGATGTCCGGTTCCACAGGCACATCCAGACCCTCACTCTCACCATCACCCTCATCCTCAAATTCCCCTTCCTCTTCAAATTCCGGTTCATAAAAATCTTCGAGGGTATAATCTTGAACCAGGGTAACCAACCAAACCGAACCCCTGCCAGAAGGAGCTGGATCGGTAGGAACCGGGCGGAGCTATTCCACAATCTGAATCGCTCTGGCCATCTCTTCAGCAGTCGGAACATGAACCTCTGGATCCGAACCGGTCGAGTTGTCTTTGCGTTTTCTTTTTGTTGGAACCGATCCCTCTGAATCAGCTCTTCTTTTTCCTGAAGAAGTATCGCTCTGGTCAGCGGGCACTCCTTCTGGTTCAGTCGAACTCTAATCGGGTTGCTCATCCGGTCAGCTTGACTTCTCGCCTCCTTTTCTTCAGTCTACCTAATCTCTTCTCAAGGTTAGGTTTGGGAAAGTTTTACATATTTGGCAGTCTGAATTGAGGTGGTCAAACCCCAGACAATAAACACAGCTGGTGTGGGGATCGGCCTTAGCAAAGACCTCCCTACACTCACTGCAGTGTTGAAACCCAGTGGGCCCAGTATTTTTCTTGGGTTTCTCAGACATGGCCAACCTAACCAACTTACCCTTTTTATGGCAACCACCAGGCAAGACTCTCTTATTATCGGTTCCTAACCGTGTCATGGGTATTGGAAAGAAAACGTACTAAAACACTTTTTTTTTTTTTAGAACTGATAAGAACCGGTAACCACACACTAAGTAAAAACACAAAACACAAGATTTCACTATCAAATGGCCAGTTCAGTCGAACCGAGTCACACTTTTACAAGTTCCACACAGAAAACCAGAACAATTCCTATCTAGTACTCACGGCACCACAAACAGAGACTGGACCGACTATGTGGAAAACTTTTTCGGTTTAAAAAACTGACAAAAACTGAAACTTTAACCAACTTTCGAACCAAGCTGAAGGAGAAATCTCCGGAGCGACCGTTCAGTGAGGCAGAGTAAAGAATCTGACGGTTTAAGTTTGAAACACTCCAGACAGACTTCAACCGAGCTCGAGCTCAGCATTCTATGCCCTGCATAGAAAGTTAACTCTTCATTCTCCAGGGCAGTTCAAAGGTTGGGAATCACTGCAATATGTCAGACTACAGCAAGACTTCATGTTGTTTGAACCAAAGGCTCCGCTGCAAACTGTTGAAGCAGTCGAGGTCAGAAGAGAGCGATCAAGATCATATCTGCTCCCTCTGATTGTAGCTTGAGCAGGACTCTCTGCTGCAATGGAAATGGATCCAAGAGAGGGACAACGCATCTTGCCAGAACTCACTAGGTCCTGGATCTAGTGAGCAGAAAATACAAGTTACTCACCTGTAACAGGAGTTCTAGGAATGGTATATGTTGTTAATCCACACTTTCTGGCAGGTATCCTTGCCGCTTTAAATCTTGCCGGAAGGTCTTCAAGCTGGCTCCTCCCACCCACCCGGGTGGTAAAACTCTTGGCTCCGCCCCATGACGCCAGATCTGGCCCGCTGGAAGCTCAGGGTATGCGTCAAGCCGGGAGGTTAGGATCAGGATGAACAACATATACCATTCCTAGAACTCCTGTTACAGGTGAGTAACCTGTATTTCTAGGGACATGGATATGTTGTTCATCCACACTTTCTGGCAGACTCCTAGCAGTTCTCCGGGAGGAGGGAGGCAAGGCTTATACCCACTACTTAGGGAATAGAGACTGGAGAACTGAGGCCCCAAAACCAGCATCCCGGCGTGACTCAAGGTCGAAGTGTAGTGGTGATGAAGATGTGTGCTGACTCTGGTAGCAGCCCAGCAGATTTCCTGGATAGGGACGCCCCTGAAGCAGCCACCGATGCAGCGGTATGGCGGTAGAATGAGCTTCATCCCTCTGGAAGGCTCCATGCCTGCCAACCTATAGCAGAGATCTATGCAGGAAGTGACCCACCTGCTTATCGTCCGCTTACTGCAGGTCTGCCAGGTGCGGCTTCAGCGTAGAGGTGACAAACAGCTGGTGAACCTCTCCCGATTTCAGCCGGGCGCCTCTTATAGTAAGCTGAGCCGCCTCTCTAGGGTCCAGATTATGGAGCCTATTCGGCCTCCCAGGTGTGGATTGGGGTAGAACACCGGCAGAGTCAACACCTGGTTAAGGTGAAATTGGCACCACCTTCCGGAAGGAACTTCGGTGGGGAGCAGGACAATCTTGTCCCTGTGGAAGACCAGGTAAGGAGACTCGATGGAGCGCTTGAGCTCTCCCATCCTTCTGGCTGGACGAAGCCAGCCAAGAAGGCGGTTCTCTTCCACGACAGGTGAGAGAGATCACACCGTGCATTGGTTCAATGGCTTGCCCATGAGCTTTGCCAGTACCAGCAGTAGATCCCATGGAGGTGGAGGTTCTCGCACCGGAGGGGAAATGTGATCAAGGCCTTTGAAAAAGCACCAGACCACCTTCTCCTGTGCCACCGACTGCTTCCCGAGCCCGCACCCGGTAAGCAGAGATGGCTGCCAGGTGCACCTTTAGGGTCGTCGACCTAAGCCCTTGCTGAGAGAGGGACCATAGATAGTCCAAGATGCTTGCCAAGGAACAGGAGGAAGGTCCAGACCTTGTTCTGACACCAAATGGAAAACTCTTCCATTTGAAGGCATAGCATTTCCTGGTCGACTTACGGACGCCAACTGCTATTGGAGGGACCTCGTCGGAAAGACCCAAGGCCTGGAACTCTAGCCGCCAGGAACCAGGCCATCAGGTGCAGGATTGGAAGGTCCGGATGGAACACCTTCCTTGACTGAAAGTAGGTCCGCGAGCTGGAAGCTGCCTCGGGAGCCTGGAGCTGAGGCTGAGGAGATCTGGATACCAGCATTGGCGGGCCAGTCTGGGGCTACCAGAATCACCATGGCCTTTGTCCTCCCCTCCTTGAGAAGCACCTTGTGGATCAAGGGAAATGGGGGAAAGGCGTAGAAGAGGCCCGGGGTCCACGGCCTCGATAAGGCATCACCCTGCAGCGAGCCCTGCTGAGGGGGGCAGGCATGGAACAGCCTCAGCTTTGCGTTCTCCCTGGAGGCAAACAGGTCCGCCTGAGGTGTACCCCAATGGGAGAACAGATCTTGTACTACCTCCGTCAGGAAAGACCACTCGTGAGACACAGCCCCTATCCGGCTTAGGGCATCGGCCAGGGTGTTGGAAGCTCCTGCCACATGAATGGCTAGGAGATCCACCTCCAGGCTGCGCACGAGTGACCAAATGTGGAGAGCATCCCGCCCTGGCGGTTTAGGTAGTACATGGTCGTGGTATTGTCCGTCTGGACCTGAAACACTTGACCCCGTAGGAACGGAGCAAAGGCGGTGAGGGCTAGACGAACCGCCCAAAGCTCCAGCAGGTTGATACGGCATCGGGACTTCCGAGGGGACCAGAGGACGTGCGCTCTGTGCTCCCCCAGATGGGCACCCCAACCCATCAGAGCTGCATCGGTCGATAGAGAGACCGTCGGCTCAGGGTGGACAAACGGGATGCCCTCCTGCAGATGAGATGGAACGGTCCACCACTGGAGAGCGTTCCACATCCCTTGGGTCACCGTCACTAGCTGGTCCAATGGATCACAGCATTGTGACCACTGGCTGGCCAGTCCCCACTGAAGGGGACGCATGTGCCAACGGGCCCAACGGACCATGTTGGTGCAGGCCGCCATGAGACCCAGGAGGCGCAGGAAGTCCCGGTCAGGATGTGATTGCCCAACCAGAATGATTGGGCAAAGGAGGAAAGAACCTCGGCCCTGTCCGCCGGGAGCCGTGCTCTGGCTCGAAGAGAGTCGAGCTCTGCCCCGATGAAAAGAGTTACCTGCTTTGGTCCGAGTTCCGACTTGGCCTCGTTGATGAGGAGGCCGATTTGAGAGCAAACCCGGAGGGCCAGATCTCTGGACCGCTCCACCTCCTGTCTGGAGGGGGCTGCTATCAGCCAATCGTCCAGGTAAGGGTACACCCGGACCCCTCGGCGCCGCAGGAAAGCTGTCACCACTGCCATGCATTTGGTGAAGACCCTGGGGGCAAGAGAAAGGCCAAGGGCATGGCTCGGAACTCGTAAAGGGATCCTTCCGCTCGGAAGCGGAGGAATCTCTGGTGAGACAGACGGATAGGCACGTGAAAAAACGCGTCCTGTAGGTCCAGAGAGCAGAACCACACGCCGCGTTCCAGGGATGGTATTATCTGAGCCAGAGTGACCATCCTGAAGGTCCGGGACCTAGGAACTTGTTTAGGTCGCAGGTCTAGAATGGGCGCCAGCCCCCCGTCCGCTTTGGGACCAGGAAGTACCTGACACAAACCCGCGGTCTGGAGGAGGGTCCGCCCACCTCTGATCACCTCTTTCTCGAGGAGCAGAGCGATGTCGGCTCAAGGAGCCAACAGCGAGGCTGGGTGATCTCGAGGCTCCCCTGGGGCGACATCTCAGAAGAAGCGGGGCCTGCTCGAACTCCAGAGGCAGGCCCTTTCCTACCACTTCCAGCACCCACGGTCTGTGGTTATAGCAGACCAGGCGGAAAGAAGTGGACGGCCCGATTCCCCGGGGGACCTGGGGTGGGTGGCGAGGTTGGGGCGACACCCTCAACCAGTCACTGAGCAGGCTTGGAGGAGGAACCGGCTGAGGGACCACCTGGGCCTTTACCTCCCTGCTTCCTGGAAGAGGAAGCGCGGGCTAGTTTGGGATGCTGGCGAGCCTGCTGGCCCTGATACTGCTGGGCGGACGTGCATGACCATAGGCAGACAGAAAGGGCTTGGGTTACCCAGTCTGCGGCCTTGTCCCTCTCAGGCGGATGAGACGAGTCAGAGTGGCATTGGACTACCGCTCCTCTGGAGGGGCCTTCCACCCAGGGCTGCAGAGGCGGTCCCCAGGAAGGACATCCGCCAACTTGTGCTGGGTATCGGCTGTGAAGGTGGATATCCTCAGCCCGCTTCTTGACGGCGCATAGCCACTGCAGCCGCTACTGACCTGGCGCATGAGTCACCGATGTCCAAAGCAGTCTGAAGTTGCTGTTTGGCCACTGCCCTGGTCCCGCACCTGCTTAACTATGGTCTGCAGGTCAGCCAGGAGATGAGGGACTACCTCGTCCAGGGAGCCCAACAGGGCATGAGAGAAGTGCGCCATCAGCACGGCCGAGCTGGCCTGACGAAGGCCAAGGGAGGAAGCAGCATAGACTTTGCGCCCGGCGTAGTCCAACTTCTTGGACTCCTTGTCGGGAGGCTTGTCCACGTCCCTGGCGCTTCCGGCACACCGGAAGACGCTGTCGGTAACCAATCCCTCGGATGAGGGGTGTTCTGAGAAACCGGACAGGGAGCCAGTAGGGACCACATACTTCCTTGCCAGCCTGGCTGAAGGCGCAGGGCAGGAAGCAGGACACTGCCAGAGCTCCAAGGCCGGGCACTCAATGGCCTCAGCCACCGGAAAGGCCTCCGTAGGAGAATCCCTTCGTCCAAAATCTCCATGAGGGGTACTTGGCCCGCTTGGATAGGGCTCGAGCTGCATCCAGTGGACTCGAATGAGCCTAAACAAATCCATGAAGGACGATGGGCTATCGTCCAGCAGCTGACCTCCTGAGGACTCCAAGTCCAACCCGCCCTGGGAGAACAGGGAGAGAATTGTCGTCCCGGACTCAGAGGAGTCCATAAAGAATACTGGGCCTGGGCCACCCTCCACCTGCCGAGGGAAGCGATCCGAGAGTGAGGGTGACAGACAACCTATGGGGCAGACCCTGGGCCGACCGAGAACTCTTGGTGCGGGCCCCAAGCTGCTGACTGTGGGCGGAGAGGTTCCCACCAGAATCAGTGGGGCAGCGGTTTGGTCGAGCAACAGGCCTGGGAGCAGGCGCCTCGGCTAGAGCGAGAGTTGCTCGGCTGCTCCGGTGACAGCTACTTGATAGCAGGGAAGGCGAACAACGTCACTTGCTCCCGGACAGGAAAGAAGCTGTTGCCACATAAGGTCCTCGTGGTGCAGCAGCTTAACTGCGTGAAACCTCTCTGTCTGAGGAGGAGAGACGGCCCAGCAGTACTGAGACGAGACCGCCCTATGACTGGCCAGGATCGGCTGGGTCTTGAAAAAGTCGAAGACATGAACCTCAGTGATTTCGAGGAGGGTTCTGGGGCAGAGGCGGGAAACCCACTCTCCCCTCGGCTCGGAGGGTTCAACCGTGGACTCGGAACCGGAGGCAGGCAAGTCCACGAAACCTCAATCTCCGCGGGAGAGAACGAGGAGTGAGGTTCGGCTTCACCGGTCGACAACCCATCCAAGGTCGAAAAAATCTCGACACTGCGTCGACAGGAGTCTCTGCCAACTGACCTGCAGGGGCGCCGTGAGGCCAGTGGCGAAGCGAAGATGGCCGAAGTCGATGGTCGACTACTTGTTGAGAGGGACCTCTCCCGCTCCCAAGAGCGTCGACGGAGGGACTTACCTTTGTGGTCCTTCTTCTTGGACCGAGAGGAAGGCCCTGAAGATGATGGTCCCTCTTCCTTAGTGGAGAAAGACCGACAGAGCTCCTTGAAAGAAGCTGAATAGGAGGATCCCAAGGAGAGCGGGATAAATGCCGCGGCCGAGGAAGACGAAGATGCGGCCTGCGCCACCTCCTCCTCGAGGGTGAACATCTGCTAGAGCTGATCTGCTGAGCCCACCGCCGCGGAAACCGCCAAACGGGCCTCCTTCAACTTTACCGGAGGATAACGTTTCTCGGGGTGCCCAAGTTGCAAATGGGCGGCGTGGTCTTCCAGGATGTAGGCCGAAAAGGAAGCGCACAGGTCGCAAGCCTCCGGGTCGTGCTCAAGGCCCAAGCAGTAGATGCACGTGGAGTGCGGATCCGTCCGAGACATCTTCAGCCCGCATGGGCACCTCCGAAAACCGGGAGTCGATTTGTCCATCGCAGCCGCGAGGGAAATAAATGGCCGAAGTCTTGAAAACCTTAAAAGTAATTTCGGGTAAACCGAAGAGATAGGAACCAGTCTTATATGCAGAGCGTTAAGGAGGGAACCTGAGCTTCCAAGCGGTAAGGAAGATCTGGCGTCATGGGGCGGAGCCGAGAGTTTTACCACCCGGGTGGGTGGGAGGAGCCAGCTTGAAGACCTTCCGGCAAGATTTAAAGCGGCAAGGATACCTGCCAGAAAGTGTGGATGAACAACATATCGATGTCCCTAGAACTTGGATTTCTAGGGACGTGGATATGTTGTTCAATCCACACTTACTGGCAGACTCCTAGCAGTTCTCCAGGAGGAGGGAGGCAAGGCGCGCACCCCCTACTTGGGAAATAAGGACTGGAGAACCGAGGTCCCAAAACCAGTATCCCGGCGTGACTCAATGTCAATGTGGTAGTGGGTAATAAATGTGTGTGCTGACCTCCAGGTAGCAGTCCTGCAGATTTCCTGGATAGGAACGTCCCTGGAAGCAGCCACCGAAGCAGTGGTATGGCGGGTTGAATAAGCTCTTATACCTTTGGGAGGCTCCATGCCCTCCAACCTATAGCAGAGATCTATGCAGGAGGTGACCCACCTGCCTATCGTATGCTTGGCTGCAGGTCTGCCAGGTGCGGCTTCAGTGTAGGTAACAAACAGCTGTCGAACCTCTCCCCGAACTTCAGCCGTCCGCTCCTTATAATAAGAGAGCGCTCTTCTAGGGTCCAAAGTATGGAGCCTATATTAGGCCTCCGAGGTATGATTGGGTTAGAACACCGGCAGAGTCAACACCTGGTTAAGGTGAAACTCCAACACCACCTTCGGAAGGAATTTCGGTTGGGGGAGCAGGACAACCGTGTCCCTGTGGAAGACCAGATAAGGAGACTCGATGGAAAGCGCCTGGAGCTCTCCCATCCTTCTGGCTGACGTAATAGCCACCAAGAAGGCTGTCTTCCACGACAGGTGAGAGATATCACACCTGTGCATCGGTTTGAATGGCTTGCCAATGAGCTTAGCCAATACCAGCAGTAGATTCCACGGAGGTGGAGGCTCTCGCACCAGAGGAGATATATGATCAAGGCCTTTGAAAAAGCGCCCTACCACCTTCTCCTGCACCACCAACTGCTTCCCGTCCTGCGCCCAGTAAGCAGAGATGGCTGCCAGGTGCACCTTAAGGGTTGTCAACCAAAGCCCTAGCTGAGAAAGGGACCACAGGTAGTCCAGAATGCTAGCCAAAGAACAGGAGGAAGGATCTAACCCCTCATCTTGACACCAGATGGAGAATCTCTTCCATTTGAAGGCAGAGCATTTCCTGGTCGACTCCTTACAGGATGCACCAACAATGTTGAGGACCTCGTCGGAAAGACACAAGGCCTGGAACTCTAGCCGCTCATGAACCAGGCTGTCAAGTGCAGGGATGGAAGGTCCGGGTGGAGTACCTTCCCCTTGTTGACTGAGATCAGGTCCGGGCGGGCTGGAAGCCGCCTCGGGAGCCTGGAGCTGAGGCCGAGGAGATCTGGATACCAGAACTGGCGGGGCTAGTCTGGGACTACCACAATCATCTGCGCCTTGTCCCTCTTCACCTTGAGAAGCACCTTGTGGATCAAGGGAAATGGAGGGAAGGCGTACAAGAGGCCTGGGGTCCACGGCCTTGAGAAGGCATCCCCCTGCAGCGAGCCCTGCTGAGGGGGGCGGGCATGAAACAGCCTCAGCATCGCATTCTCCCTGGAGGAAAACAGGTCCACCTGAGGAGTGCCCTAGTGGGAGAACAGATCTTGTACTACCTCCGGCAGGAAAGACCACTCGTGAGATGCAGCACCTATCCGGCTGAGGGCATCGGCCAGAGTGCTGAAAGCTCCTGCCACATGGATGACTAGGAGATCCGCCTCCAGTCTGCTCACGAGAGACCAAGTGCGGAGAGCATCCTTGCACAGAGGCAAGGAGTGCGTCCCGCCCTGACGGTTTAGGTAGTACATGGACGTGGTGTTGTCGGTCTGGACCTGGACCACCTGACCCCGTACAAACAGAGCGAAGGTGATGAGGGTTAGTCAGACCGCTCGAAGCTCCAGCAGGTTGATGTGGCATCGAGACTCCCGAGGGGACCAGAGGTCGTGCGTTCTGAGCTCCCCCAGATGGCACCCCGACCCATCAGAGGCGCATTGGTCGTCAGACTGACCGTCGGCCCTGGGCAGACAAACGGGATACCCTCTTGCAGATGAGCTGGAACGAGCCACCACTGGAGGTTATTCCACATCTCCTGGGTCACTGTCACTGGCTGGTCCAGAGGACCGGAGCGCTGTGACCATTGGCGGGCCAGCCCCATTGCAGGGGACGCATGTGCCAGCGGGCCCAACGGACCACACTGGTGCAGGCTGCCATGAGGCCCAGGAGGCACAACAAGTCCCAGGCAGGGCGCAATTGCCCAACCAGAAATGACTGGGCAAAGGAGGAAAGGACATCGGCCCTGTCCACCAGGAGCCGTGCTCTGGCTCGAAGAGAGTCAAGCTCTGCCCAGATGAACTGAATCACCTACGACGGCACGAGTTCAGATTTGGCCTCGTGGATGAGGAGGCCAATCTGAGAGCAGACCTGGAGGGCCAGATCCCTGGACCGCTCCACCTCCAACTTGGAGGGGGCTGCAATCAGCCAGTTGTCCAGGTAAGGGTACACCCGGACTCTTCGGCGTTGCAGGAATGCTGTCACCACTGCCATGCATTTGGTGAAGACCCTGGGAGCTGGAGAGAGGCCGAAAGGCATGGCCCGGAACTCATAAAGGGATCCCTCTGATCTGAAGCGGAGGAATCGCAGGTGAGATGGACGGATTGGGACGTGAAAGAACGTGTCCTGGAGGTCCAGAGAACAGAGCCACATGCCTCGTTCCAGTGATGGGATGATCTGAGCCACAGTGACCATCCTGAAGGTACAAGACCTTAGGAACTTGTTCAGGTCATGTAGGTCTAGAATGGGGCGCCAGGCCCCCGTCCGTTTTGGGACCAGGAAGTACCTGGACACAAACCCTAGGTCTGGAGGAGGATCTGCCACCTCCCTGATCACCTCCTTCTGGAGGAGCAGGGCAATGTCAGCTTGATGAGCCGACAGAGAGGCTGCGGAACCCATAGCCCCACGTGGGGCGACGGCTCGATAGGGTGGAGACTGCTCGAATTCCAGAGGCAGACCCCTGCCTACTACTTTCAACACCCAGAGGTCCATGGTGATATCGGACCAGGCGGAAAGGAAGTGGCGGAGCCCTCCCCCATGGGGAACCCGGGGAGGAGTGACGAGGTTGGGGGCGACACCCCTCAACCCGTCACTGGGCAGGCTTGGAGGAAGGGCCGGCCGAGGAGCCGCCTGGACCTTTCCCTCCAGGCTGCCTGCTGGAGGAAGCAGCAGGCTTGGCTTTGGGGTGCCAAGTGCGAGCCTGCTGGCCCTGATGCTGGTGTTGCTGGGCCGGACGTGCCGCAGGGGCTGAAGGACGAAAGGGCTCACGCTGCTGCTGGCGGCCTTTGTCCTCCTGGGCAGACGTGACCGAGTCCAAGGTGGCGTTGGACTTCTCGATCCGTTGCAGATGACCCTCCACCCCGGGACTGAACAAGCTGGTACCCAAGAAGGGAACGTCTGCCAGCTTATGCTGGATATCCGCCGTAAAGGTGGAGATCTGCAGCCAAGCTCTGTGGCGCATGGCCACTGCGGCCGCTACTGACCAGGCACACAACTCAGCGATGTCCAAGGAAGTTTGGAGCTGCTGTTTGGCCACCTCCCTTCCCTGATCCCACACCTGCTTGACCGTCGTTTGAAGGTCAGCCGGGAGATGAGGAATCACTTCATCCAGGGAGCCCAAAAGGGCATGTGAAAAGTGTGCCATCAGGACGGCCAAGCTAGCCTGACGAAGGCCTAGGGAGGAAGCAGCATAGAGTTTCCGCCTGGAGTAGTCCAATTTCTGGGACTCCTTATCGGGTGGCTTGCCCACATCCTGAGCGTTCCCGGAACGCCGGAAAACGCTGTCAGTCACTAGCCCCTCCGCAGAGGGGTGCTCCGAGAAACCGGAGAGCAAACTGGTGGGAACAGCATACTATCGAGCCATCCTGGCCACTGGCCGCTGCCATAGCTCCAGGGCTGGGCCAACGATGGCTTCGGCCACCGGGAATGCCTCCACAGGGGAATCCCCTCGGTCCAGTATCTCCGTGAGGGGATACTTGGTCTGTTTTGAAACAGGTTCGAGCTTCATCCCAGTGGACGCTGAGATGAGTCGAAGCATTCCAAGGAATGAGGCTGGGCTCTCACTCGACTGACCCCAGTGGACTCCAGGTCAAGCAGCCTGGAGAACAAGGAGTCGTCGTCGTCAGACTCCGAGGAGTCTGCGAACAGCTGCCGAGCGCCTGAACCACCCTCCACCTGCCGAGGTTGATCAGGAGTGAGGGTGACCGACAACCGATGGGGCAAGCTCTGACCCAACCGAGAATCCTTGGTCGGGGGCCCCAGTTTTAGGTTGTGGAGGCGGGGGTTCCACCACAATGGGTGGCGCAGCCAGTTTCGGCCTAACAACCAGTGCCGGCTTCGGCTCGACTACTACGAGGGGTTGTTTCGGCCGCTCCAGTGACAGCCACTTAATGGCCAGAGACGGCGACGGAGTCTGCTTATTCCCGGACATTAAGAGCTGCTGCCACATTAGATCCTCGTAGCGCCGACGCAACTTACGCACCGGAGCCTATCCTCCGAAGAGGATGACAAGGATGAGCGGCGCCGCCACTTTCCATGGTGCCAAGGTCGAGACCTCCGACGTCGGCGGGACCAGCTGGACCTGAAAGAGATCCGAGACAGAGACCTTCGGGGATTCCAAGGGTGGGTCTGAGAGGGGACGGGGGAAACCGCTCCTCCCTCGGTTCAGGGACCTTAACCGGGGACTCCAGCACAGGAGGCACTGGCAAGTCCTCGGTTTCTACCGGGGGAACCGGTGAAGAAGGGTTGCCGGCTTATCCAGTCGACAAACTGTCCGACAGGTCAAGAAAAATCTCGACTACAAATCCGATGGTTGTCTCGGCCGCTGACCTTGACGGACACCAGTGAAGCCAGCGGCCTAGCTGCAACCTCGACCAGTAGAGGTTGACTATCCGGGAAGGGGTCCTCGCCCCACTAACATCGACGGTGGGACTTCCCTTTGGAGTCCTTCTTTTTGGACCGAGACGAATGTCCCGAAGGCCCTTCTCCCTTGGTGGGGATGAACTGGCAAAGCTCCTTGAAAGAAACAGTGTAGGAGGAGCCCAAGGAGAGCGGGATAAATGCCGCGACCGAGGATGATGATGATGATGATGCGGCCTGAGCCGCCTCCTCCTCGAGGGCCATCATCTGCTCCAGCTATTCAGCTGAGCCTGCAGCCAAGGACACCGCCCAACGGGCCTCCTTCGACTTGACCGGAGGATAACGTTTCTCAGGTCGCCACAACAGCAATCAGGCAGCGTGGTCCTCCAAGACCGAAGCCAAAAAGGATTTTCACAACTCACAAGCCTGTGAGTCATGGCAGAGTCCAAGGCACTAAACGCATGTGGAGTGCGGATCGGTCCGGGACATCTTCTGCCCACAAGGGCAATGACGAAATCCAGGAGTCCATTTGTCTATCGCAGCCACGAGGGAAAAAGAAGACCAAAGTCTTTTAAATTTAAGAATAAATTTCTGACTAAATTTCAGATTGACTGAAGAGTGTGGATCCAGGCGTAAAATGCAGAACACTAAGGAGGGAACCTGAGCTTCCAAGCGGTAAGGAAGATCTGGCATCATGGGGTGGAGCCGAGAGTTTTACCACCCGGGTGGGTGGGAGGAGCCAGCTTGAAGACCTTCCGGCAAGATTTAAAGCGGCAAGGAACCTGCCAGTAAGTGTGGACTTAACATATTCACGTCCCTAGAACTGGACAGTTTGGCATTGTGCGGGGACTCTAAGAGGTCCAGCTTGGGACACCCCCATCTTCCGAAGAGACCCTCTGCCAAGGACTGTAGGAGTTCCCACTCGTAGGCCCTCGACCCAGACCAATTTAGGCTGGAGGGCATAACGCAGGAGATGGACGCAGAGCAGAAATGGAATATTATTAAATGGGGGATTACAGAGGCAACGGAAGCCTGCACCAAGATAGAGTAAGAGGAGCAGAGCAAGGAAACCATGCTGGTTGAACAGCGAGGTAGTGGAGGTGGTGAGGGCAAAAAGAGAGGTGCACCAGAGGTATAGGAGGACAGGGAAGGAAGTGGACAGGGAGGAGTATGCAAGATGGTCCAGGGAGGTGACCAGAAAAGTGAGAGAAGCCAAGGCCCAGAGGAAGCTGAGATTAGCACAGGGAATTAAAAGGGGGGGGGGGGGAGATTTTTTCAGATGCATCAGGGAGAAAAGGAAGTGCAAGGAGACAATAGCGAGGATAAAAAAGGGTGGGTAGTGGTCAGAAAAAGGGGAGGAACAGGCGGAAGCACTGAATGAATACTTTTGCTCAGTGTTCATGGAAGAAAATGGGGGGACCGCTACCACCATGGGCTGGGAGGGAGGGGAAGAGGGGGGAGAGGAGGCAACAGATGGAAGGATTGAGGTATGTAGAGTCCTAGAGGGACTGAGGGTATACAAGGCACCAGGGCCGGATGGTATCCACTCCAGGGTGCCGAGGGAGATGGAGGATGTGTTGGAGGAGCCATTAACAGATCTGTATAGCACCTCACTGGAGTCAGGATGTGTGCCACTGTGTGACAGGGAGCTCCTGCCACTCGAGGACTGACCTTTTCTTAACTCTGTTGCAACAGTTCTTCTATTTCTTAGCCTAATCTATTCTTTACAATTTCTAGTCCATAAGGTTGGCCACCTATGGGCACCCCTTTCCTTTGACTATGCTACAGTGTCCTCTTTAATTTTCCTTTTCCCCCTCAAGTTTTTGTACAGGAAGGTTATTGTTGTGACCTCCAAGCTGATGTAAAACAACAGGCTGTGTTCCTTGTTGTTGGATTTAGTATGCTATGGCACTATGTCATAAAATACTTTAATATATATACCTTATGTGTATAAAACCTGTAAATGCTGAAAATACCATGGCACTAAGTGTTTTTGATAAAGGTAAAAAGTTACTAGGGGACTGTATAATAAAAATTAAGTTAGTTGTGCTGTTTAAAATGCAAGTAAATTGCTGTAAACTGAACATGTCAAATTTCATGGTGATTTGCATATATCCCATGATGCTTTGCCTTATGGAATTATGTGTAATGATATATTTCTTTAAAACTTGGCTTCTTGTCAATACCCTTTGGGGTAACCCTTGTTTCAGTGCTTCTGCACTGAGGTTCTTTTCTTTAGCTTTTTTTTTTTTTTTTTTTGATTTGAGCCCCCACCACCCAAGCAAACAAGGTCCGCAGAGGGGAGGCTAAATCTCAACAGATAAGTTAGATCAGAGATCAGTGAGTCGACAGGTGCTGGCAAAGTGCAAAGAAAAGACATACATAGTCTGTTACTGCAAACTGATGTACTGAAAAAGGGATATGCTATTGCTTAAGGTCATCTTCTGCAACTTGAATAAACATCACACAGAGATTGTGTGTTGAACTTGAAGTTCGGTGTCTGGTCCATCTGTCATCCCACAACCCCTCCACACACTGGACTGGAGGATGGCAAATGTAGTGCCGTTACACAAGAGCAGACCAAGGGACAAACCGAGTAATTATCGTCTGATAAATCTCAACTCCATTGTGTGCAAATGCATGGAAACAATACTAAAGGAAAAACTGGTGTCGTACCTGGAGGACAATGGCCTTCAGGATGTGAGGCAGCATGGGTTCGTTTCGGGGAAATCCTGTAAAACCAACCTGATATATTATGACTGGGTGACAGGTGAGCTGGATAAGGGTCATGCGGTGGACGATCTTTACTTGGGACTTCAGCAAGACCTTCAATTCAGTGCCTCATTGGCATTTTTAGGGGAAGCTAACTGGTGTAGGGGTAGGGGCAAACTGGATTACAAGCTGGAAGAGTGAGAGGCTGCAACGGGTGGTGGTGGGAGTGGAGCTCTCAACTCTGAAGCTGGTGACGAGTGGGATGCCACAGGGCTCTGTGCTAGGACCAGTATTATGTGGGCTCTTCATATCAGACATTGCACACAGGGTGGTGAGCAAGGTAAGTCTGTTCGCAGACGACACCAAAATCAGAGCAGTAGTGGATGGAGAGGAGGGATGGAAGCAGCTGCAGAGGGACCTAAGCAAGCTAGAGGAGTGGTTAGAGAGTTGGCAGCTAGGGTTCAATGCAAAGAAGTGTAAGGTTATGCACTTCGGGGCGAAGAACCCAAGCAGAGAATATTGGGTGGGGTTGGGGGTTAAGCTGAGGATCACTGAGGAGGAGAAGGACCTAGGGGTAATGGCAACAGGGACCATGAACAATACTGCCCAGTGCAGAAGAGCAGCTGCAAAAGCGAACAAAATGCTGGGGTACATTGTGAGAGGGTTTTCATCCAGGCGAACAGAGATGATCTTACCCTTCTACAGGTCGCTGGTAAAGCCACACTATTGTGTGCAGTTTTGGAGGCCATACCTAAGGCATGTTATCAGGCTACTGGAGGGGTGCAGAGGACGGTAACAAAGATATGATGTGGAATGGAGGGGACAGACTATGAAAGCAGGCTGGGAGACCTGAATATGTACACCTTGGAGGACAGAGGGGACGGGGGACATGATAGAGACATTCAAGTATCTGAGGGGAATCAATAAGGATAGGGCAAATGGGGTATTTAAGCTAAGGAGGGGGAGGGACACCAGGGCATGGGCTAAGAATGGAAGTTTAGGCAGAAAATAAGGAGACACTATTTCAAGGACAGGGTGGTAGCAAAATGGAGCGCACTATCAGAATAGGTGTTGGTATGTAAATCTGTGAACAGCTTTAAAAGGGCATGGGACAGGAAGCAGGGGAGAGTGAGGAAGGGGGACATGGGGGGGTGGCAGTGGGATGACAAAGGGGAGCGGGGTGGTGCAGCTGCAAACTAGGGGTGCTAGCCGCACACTCGAGCAGACGTAGATAGACCTGGTGGTCTGTTTCTGCTGGCACATTCGTATGTCTATGTTGGCCAAGGTGTTTTGGGCTCCTGGAATATGAACTGCAGTGAGTTCCAGACTGCACCACGGCCTCCCTGCAGAGGGGTACGGATGAGTCTCCCCCTGCTTGTTGATGTAGAAGACCACGGACATATTGTCCATTTGGATCAGTGGAGAACCCAGGGAGATATCCGGTTGGAACACCTGCAGAGCGAAGATTACCCTCATTCTCCAACACAATTTTGTGGAGATTCTGTTCCAGAGGATACCAAGTCCCTTGGGTAGACAGTCCCCGAAATAAGTTCCCCATTCCTGTCCCAAAGCATCTGTTGTCAGGCTGTGCTGTGGAAGGGTGCAACCACCACTCCAGGGTCTGACACACTGGCCTGGAGACCATCACCGGTTGCTTAAGGTCATCTGAGCTATGGTCTCATTGAACTCAGAGTCCTTAGAGGAACTCACATGTGAGGACGTGCCAAAAGGAACAGTTGCAATGGCAGCTGCCATGTGACTGAGAAGCTGGAAGACCGCTCTAGCCATGACCTGGCACGACGAGGAAATCCTCCGAGCATGCACCTGCAAGCGACCTACCCTGTCGTCGCGAAGGAAGACATTCCTTGAATGGCATCCAGGACTGCCTCTATATATTGCAGCCTCTGACTGGACCGGGGAGAATTCTAAAATTCAGAGTGATCCCCAATTCTTGGGACAATAGAAAGGTGTGTTCCTAGCCAGCCCGCTGGTGCAGCGGTTGGATTTCCGCTTGCGACGCAGGCGACCTGGGTTCGGGAATGGACCCGGGGAACCGGCCAGGGAGAGAAAGACTGAGCATCCTACGGACTGCTGTCCTTCTCCGGAGGGAGGGGTGGTGTGCCAAGTGCTCAAGGGACTCCTGGCGGAGGCTGGGGGATCCACAGGCGACTGGTGCCTAGAAAATGAGGGGTGAGGCAGACGCTGGGGATGTCAGGGGATGTCACTGCATGTCCCTGCCCCAGTTAACCAGAGAAAAAAAATCTTGCCGGCTGCCATCTAGAAGCTCACCTGCCTCCTGGCCTTCATTGCTCCTCACCTCTCCGACGAACTATCTTGGCTGTGCTGTGCCGACCAGTCCTGAACCCCGCCGGGGGGTCCAGGGAGGTAATGTCGGTCTGCTGACACCTTCTCTCGGCGTAGCGGTCTGGATCGAAGTGGTGGCCCCACCCTGAGGGGTAAGTCAGGGGGTACCAGTGGGGGTATGGCAATTGGGGATGCAAGGCAGGTGATGGGCATGAACCGATGGTAGGCAGCAAAAAAAGAACAAAAAAAGAAATGTGTGTGCCAGGATTTTCAGCAGCTGGTCTCTTTTGGGAGCTGTCAGGAGCTGGTTGACCACACAAGAGAAGGCAGAATGGCCCTTTCTCCAGAGTACAGACTCCCAGACTACATAATGAAGGCAATTCCTAAGGAGGCGTGGCAATCATTTGGCCCTAGCAGGCTATGTTAAGAAGTAAGGCAGTAATCTTATACATATAATTTTAGGTGGCCTGTGATGGAAGAACCTTTGTAAACGGATTCTAATTAATTCTGACTGTTAAAAGTTATTATTGCATTTGATATTTCACTTGATATTATTTAATTGTGTTTTAGTGTTTTGCAGTAAATGTACATAAAAATAGTGGCATAATAACACATGCAACTTTTCTAATTGGTATGGTCAACATTGAGAGATATGGTGAACTTGTAAGTTTGTATTTGAAATATTGTTTTTTTGAAAATAGTGATTATATCTTTTTGATGACTTCTTTACAGTTCCCCTGAAGAAGCCTAGTATTAGGTGAAACGTTGGGACTTACTAATAAAATAAATATTGTATCTATGAATCTTGGGTGTAGCAGCATTTTTGAGCTCGAGCAGGCCAGAACCAATCGAAGTTACTCTTGGAGGTTCTGGCAAAGGCCGGAGACTAAGCCAGGGGACCCACAGAAACCAACGCCAGTGGCAGCTGCCCTGGTGGCAGGGTCAGCTGAGTCATAGAACTAGCGACATGCTGCCCTACATCCATGCCTAACTGGAGGATGTTCAACAACTCAGATTTCTTACAAGAGTCTGGTTGAGCTTTTGCCTATCCTGGAGCCTTTTTACATAAGTAATCCTGGAACTGAACCATATGAGCCAAAATTTTAAGTGATCTGTCAGTGCAGGTGGCCGAAGAATAGATCTTTCAGCCAAACTGGTTCAACCTCTTAAGACTCCCTGTCAGAAGGCTGAGAGCTAAGATGGTTAGGGTGTTTGGTCCTACCATGGGCCGCTGTCAGTGCCACAGAATCGGCCCTAGGTTGTTCCCCCAAATAAGGCTTACTCCTGGAGGTTTTGTAAAGCCTGTTGGCTTTCGTGGGAGACGCCTAAGATGATGAGGTGTGTTTTCAGGTGAACTTAAAGATATCCTGGAAAGCAAGACAGTGCCTCTCTGGGCCCAGATCCTCAGTGTCTCACCCATTAAGGAATCAGATGTGGTGAGGGTAAAGGCACATTGAGGCAGGCGTCCGCAGAAGCGTCGTCGTCTGGAGGAGAACCGGGGGAAGAGGCACGGTTTACCAAAAGGAATGGGTTGTGGGTTGCATGGAAGGGCCCAGAGAAGAGGAGGTTGGGCCCTGGGGAGCAAGTGCTCAGAGCCCAAAACCTCCTTCCTCTAATTCCACCAGTAGTGAAACATGGCCCCCGTGTCAGCAAAAGACCCAAGTGGAACTGGCACTGGGGAAGTCATGTCAGAGGCCCCTGGCATCGGACTCACTGGAGTTAGGGACCCTACTGTCAGGTTGGAAAATGCAGGGTTAGCAGGTGCCAGCCCTGCGGGCACTGGGTTATCCGGCATCACACTGACCATCATCTGGTCAGCCAGCATCAGAGGCATAGATGGAGTATCCTACGTCCGATCCCAAGATGCCAGCTGACAGGAGGCTGGAGTGGCTGGTAACCTCCGATAATTGGGGGACTGAGAAGGTGTCATCCAATCCGGTACAGGCAAAGCCAGGGACGAGTAAGCACGCGTCAGCTCACAGCAGGTGATTCTGGCCGGTGTTGGATGAGCAGTCGCCTGACAAGGGGAGCAAACTCCCATTTGGAGCTCTTGCTCTTGATGTCATCTGGTGTCACTAGACCCTGGAGCCAGGTCTGACAATGCGGACGCCTCAGCCAGGCGGACAACGGGCTTCAACCTGCTGTCCAAAGAGTCACCAGCTGATCCACCTGGCTTAGGCTCAGAGAAATGCTTGTGAGGCCTAAGACTCAGGGGAGTGGGAGCCAAAGAAGGCCCACACCCCAAAGACCTTCCGCCAAGCTTCCACTCCAGGGCAGAGGGCTTCATCAACAGGAGCTCGGAAGGAGAGAGGGCTGCTGGAGGGGCAGAGTCGGATCCCCCCAAAGGAGGTGGAAGTGGTGGCCAACCTGTGCGGGGACCTAAAGCGGGAGCGCAACTGGGGTCTATCCCTGTTCTTGCTCTGGTGTGTTAGTGTCCCGAAGCTTTCCTTCTCCATATGGGGAGAAGAGGAGGAGGTCCCCAAAATGGTGGAGGCTTGTCCTGTAGAGTTCTTCTACATGTTGGTCAACTGCTTCATGAAGCTTTTCAGGTTCTTCTGGCGGCGACCTAGTGCTGTGGTTATGGCTTTGGCAATGCTAGTAGGCCTCAGAATAGTGGTTGGGCCCAAGCAGGAAAGGCAGGCCGGAAGACCGTCCTTCAATGGTATCTGCTTGCCGCGGGTACTAGATGTCTGCTGCTCAGATGAAGTAATCGGGATAATCCACTGTGATATATACTTAGACAAATAAAACTCAAAAAAAGGAGCAGTCAACTAAGAGCAGAAGGTGTCTGTGGAGCTGATGTGTGGGGGTTGACGCCGGGAAAAGAACTGAGGTGGTGCTGGGGTCCACCCCTTTTACACCGTTGGCAGACTTCGGGAGCAGGCTGACTTCAGGGACGGTGCCCCCGCTACAGACTGCTAGCTAGAAGTTTTTCATGGGGTCCTGGCACCTGCTGGCTTAGTCCTAACTGTGTAACCTGCTGCAAGAGCTCCCACTCGAAGTAAGATTGAAAGTTATGTACTTACCACAACTGCTGATCTTCCAGAACATCTTTTCTACTGATTACCACTTACGGGTATGGGCTGGAGGCACTAAGCCCCCACAGCAGCAAAGCTTTGGCCAGGGGCCAGCAATGGCTACCAGGCATGGTGCCTACCAACCCCCATGTGAAACAGTGTGCTAGCCAATAACCACTGCCTCTCCCTCACCAACCTCAGTTCTGTTTGCTAGGAGAAAGAAACAAAGTCAAGAAAAATAAGACAGGTATTACTAGGTAGTTCCAGACAAAAGTAGGCCAAGATCCATCGAGACTGTCCCCCACCTTGTGGGATATTGTAATTATACTCCAAACCGATTTCCCAAAAGCCATGCATCCATACCAGATTTAAACTGGCTTATATTAGCACTGTTAACCAATTCCTGAGGGAGATCATTCCATAGTTTTGCAGCTGTTATTGTGAAATAATTTGTTTTTACTTTCGGAATAGTAAGTTGCCTATTGTGACATTTTGGTACTATACACCTGGTTGAAAAAGTTAGTCCGTGATGTTTCATGTGCTCAGTTGATTGTAATATTTTATATAAATTTAGATAATGGATGAAAAAAAAAAAAAAAAAAAACTAGCATCCTGATTGGCTAGCACAGCCTGACACCCGGGCTGTTATTTTTCAACAACAGCCCGCTGAAAAACAAGTACCTCCTGCCAGCATGCATCACCACCCGATATCCCTCTGCCAACATTCCATCGCCATTTCTTTCCTGGAGTAGACTAGCGAGACACTGATGTGCAGGCTTTCCACCCCCCACGCCGTCATTTCTCAATACGGTCCCTACACCTGCTCTCATAGCATTATATCAACACCACAAAAACTTATTTTCCTTTTTTTTTTTCTTACTTACTACATAGCACGGCTGCGACCACTCCCATCCTCAGTTCACCACCCGCTGTCACAACCGACGGTACCCGGCAGCGCGACTCCATCTCCAGCATTCACTTCAGGGAAGTCCTGCTTCTCTCCTACCCTGACCATACTGAAATCCCCAACAGCAGTGGCACAGAAAACAAAAACCTTCCATCTGACCACAACTATAACTCCATGTCAACAAGTTCCCAACCTGTAATTTAAATAAAAATACTTTCTTTTTTCAGCAGCACAGTTCATCAGCTGAGTGGACTTCTACAATTGCGCCTAACACCATTCTCGTTACACTACTGCCGCTCCTTCGCTCCCCGGTCAGTCTCAAAACAAAAACAATTTTTTTACAATACAAAAACAATATCTAACAGTGGCCTGATCGGAAAACTCATGGGGGCACGGGGGTACTGAAAAGTAAAAGAAATATTTACCACTAGCCACATAAGCGAGACACGCCACTGCAATATAATACAACAAAATACATTCTCATAACCAGCAGCACCCTCTAGTGGCACTAAACGGACTATTCTACAGAAAATACAGGTTACTCACCTGTAACAGGAGTTCTAGGAATGGTATATGTTGTTCATCCACACTTATTGGCAGGTTCCTTGCCGCTTTAAATCTTGCCGGAAGGTCTTCAAGCTAGCTCCTCCCACCCACCCGGGTGGTAAAACTCTCGGCTCGGCCCCATGACGCCAGATCTGGCCCGCTGGAAGCTCAGGTTGTGCGTCGAAGCCGGGGAGGTCGGGTGGGTTCGTGTGGATGAACAACATATACCATTCCTAGAACTCCTGTTTACAGGTGAGTAACCTGTATTTCTAGGGACATGGATATGTTGTTCATCCACACTTATTGGCAGACTCCTAGCAGTTCTCCGGGAGGAGGGAGGCAAGGCGCACACCCCCTAATACTTACTTGGGGAACAAAGATTGGAGAACCGAGGCCCCAAAACCAGCATCCCGGCGTGACTCAAGGTCGATGTGGTAGTGGGAAATAAAGGTGTGTGCTGACTTCCAGGTAGCAGCCCTGCAGATCTCCTGGATAGGGACATCCCTGGAAGCAGCCACCGATGCAGCAGTATGGCGGGTAGAATGAGCTCTTATCCCTCTGGGAGGCTCCATGCCCGCTAACTCATAGCAGAGATTTATGCAGGAGGTGACCCATCTGCCTATCGTCCGCTTGGCTGCAGGTCTGCCAGGTGCGGCTTCAGCGTAGGTGACAAACAGCTGGCGAACCTCTCCCCGAATTTCAGCCGTGCGCTCCTTATAATAAGCGAGCGCCCTTCTAGGGTCCAGAGTATGGAGCCTATATTCGGCCTCCGAGGTGTGATTGGGGTAGAACACCGGCAGAGTCAATACCTGATTAAGGTGAAACTCCGACACCACCTTCGGAAGGAATTTCGGGTGGGGGCGTAGGACAACCTTGTCCCTGTGGAAGACCAGGTAAGGAGACTCGATGCTTAGCGCCTGGAGTTCTCCCATCCTTCTGGCTGAGCGTGATAGCCACCAAGAAGGCGGTTTTCCACGACAGGTGGGGAGACCACACCTGTGCATTGGTTCGAATGGCTTGCCCATGAGCTTTGCCAGTACCAGCAGTAAATCCACGGAGGTGGGGTTCCCGCACTGGAGGAAATGTGATCAAGGCCTTTGAGAAAGCCCGACCACTTTCCTGCGCCACTGACTGCTGACGGCCAGCCCGGTAAGCAGAAATGGCTGCCAGGTGCACCTTAAGGGTGATGGACCTGAGCCCTTGACTAGATAGGGACCATAGATAGTCCAAAATGCTGCTACAGGACACGAAAGGGTCCAACCCTTTTCCCGATACCAAATGGAGAACCTCTTCCATTTGAAGGCATAGCATTTTCTGGTCGACTCCTTACGGGACGCCTCAACGACATTGAGGACCTCGTCGGAAAGACCCAAGGCCTGGAACTCTAGCCGCTCAGGAACCAGGCCGTCAGGTGCAGGGATTGAAGGTCGGATGGAACACCTTCCCTGATTGACTGAGAGCAGGTCCGGGCGAGCTGGAAGCTGCCAGGGAGTCCTGGAGCTGAGACTGAGGAGATCTGGGTACCAGAACTGGCGAGGCCAGTCTGGGGCTATCAGAATCACCTCGCCTTGTCCCTCCGCTTTCAGCAGGACCCTGTGAATCAGGGAGCGGGGAAAGGCGTAAAAGAGGCCGGGGTCCACAGCCTCGAGCATCCCCTGCAGCGAGCCCTGCTGAGGCGAGCATAAACAGCCTCAACCGCGTTCTCCCTGGAGAAAACAGATCCGCAGAGGTATGCCCCAGCGGAGAACAGGTCTTGTACTATCTCCGGCAGGAGAGACCACTCGTCGATGCAGCCCCTATCCGGCTCAGGGCATCGGCCAGGGTGTTGGAGGCTCCTGCCACATGAATGGCCAGGAGATCCGCCTCCAGGCTGCGCACTAGTGACCAGATCGCAGAGCTTCCTTGCATAGAGGCAAGGAGCGGCGTCCCGCCCTGGCGGTTTAGATAGTACATGGTCATGGTATTGTCCGTCTGGACTCGGACCACTTGACCCGGAGAAACGGAGCAAAGGCGGTGAGAGCAGGCGGACCCCATCGGAGCTCCAGCAGGTTGATATGGCATCGGGACCCCGCTGGGACCAGAGGCTGCAGCACTGTGTTCCCCAGATGGGCACCCCAACCCATCAAGAGGCGTCGGTCGATAGAGAGACCGTCGGCTCGAAGCGGACAAGCGGGATACCCTCACTGCAGATGGGGCCAGGGCGGTCCACCACTGGAAAGCGTTCCACATCTCCTGGAGTCGTCCACCGCTGGTCCAGAGGGCCTAGCGCTGTGACCACTGGCGGCCAGACCCCACTGGAGGCGCATGTGCCAGCGTGCCCAACGGACTACGCTGGTACAGGCGCCACTAAGACCCAGGAGTGCAGGAAGTCCCGGGCAGAGGCGCGATTGCCCAACCAGAAATGATTGGGCAAGGAGGTAGAACCTCGGCCCTGTCCGCCGGGAGCCGTGCTCTGGCTCGAAGAGAGTCGAGCTCTGCCCCGATGAAGGATATCACCTGCTTCGGCTCGAGTTCCGACTTGGCCTCGTTGACCAGGAGGCCCAGTTGAGAGCAAACCCGGAGGGCCAGATTTCTGGACCGCTCCACCTCCAACCTGGAGGGGGCTGCTATCAGCCAATCGTCCAGGTAAGGGTACACCCGGACCCCTCGGCGCCGCAGGAAAGCTGTCACCGCTGCAATGCATTTGGTGAAGACCCTGGGAGCTGAAGAAAGGCCGAAGGGCATGGCCTGGAACTCGAAGAGGGATCCTCCACGCTCTGAGCGGAGGAATCTCTGATGAGACGGACGGATAGGGACGTGAGCAACGTGCCTGAAGTCCAGAGAACAGAACCACACGCCGTGTTCCAGAGATGGTATTATCTGAGCCAGAGTGACCATTCTGAAGGTTGAGACCTTAGGAACTTGTTCAGAGTCGTGTGGGTCTAAGATGGGGCCAGCCCCTGTCCTTCGGGACCAGGAAGTACCTGGACACGAACCCTGGTTCTGGTGAAGGGTCCTCTATCTCTTTTATCACCCTTTTTTGAAGGAGGAGGCGATGTCAGCTCGGCTGAAAGCCTGAAGATTAAGGGACCCAAAGCCCCGGCGGCGGCTCTGAAGGGTGGAGCCTGCTCGAATTCCAGAGGCAGGCCTCTTCCCACCACCTCCAAAACCCACCTGTCCGTGGTAACAGCCGGACCAGGCGGAAGGAAGTGTCGGGCAGTCCCCACGGGGGAACCAAGCAGTGGCGGGGATGTGGGTGACACCCCTCAGCCCGTCATTAGCAGGCTTGAGGAAGGATCCGCCTGGGGACCCACCCAGGCCTTTTCCTCCTGCTTCCTGAGAGAGGAAGCCGATGGCTTGGGCTTGGAATACCAAGGTTCAGCCTGCTGGCCCTGGCGCTGTTGTTGGGCGGGCGTGTGGCGGAGTAGAGGGGCAAAGGACTTAGGCTGGGGCTTATGACCTTGTCCCTCTGTCAGACAGACCGAATCCAAGGTGGCATTGGATTTTCGATCCTCTGGAGGTGGCCTTCCATTCCAGGGCAGAACAGGTCTGTTCCCAGGAAAGGAGCGTCCGCCAGCTTGTGCTGGGTATCCAGCGGTAAGGTGGATATTCGCAGCCACGCCCGCCGCGCATGGCCACAGCGGCGCCACTGACCGGGCACATGAGTCTCCTATATCCAGAGCAGTCTGGAGCTGTTGTTTGGCTACTGCCTTGCCTGATCCCGCTGCTTGACCGTGGTCTGCAGGTCAGCGGGAAGATGAGACCGCCTCATCCAGGGAACCAACAGGGCATGGGAGATGTGCCATGAGGGGACGGCTGAACTGGCCTGGCGAAGGCCGAGAGAAGAGGCAGAGACACTTTCCACCAGTAGTCCAATTTCTTGGACTCTGTCGGGCGGTTTGTCCACGTCCCTGGCATTACCGACGCCGGAAAACACTGTCCGTGACCAGCCCTTCAGCCGAGGGTGTTCAGAAAACCGGACAGAGAGCCAGTAGGGACCGTGACATTCCTGGCCATCCTGGCTGAAGGCGAGGACAGGAAGCTGACGCTGCAAAGTTCCAGGGCCGGCCGACAATGGCTCGCCACTGGAAAGGCCTCCGTGGAGAATCCCCTCGGTCCAGAATCTCGGTGAGAGGATATCTGGCCCGTTTGGATACGGGTTCAAGCTTCATCCCAGTGGATTCTGAGATGAGCCTAAGAAGTCCTAGGAAGGACGAAGGGCTATCGTCCACTGACTGCCCCCCAGAGGACTCCAAGTCAAGGCGCTTGGAGAACAGGGAGGAGTCATCCGACTCCAGACGAGTTGTCGAATAGCTGCCTGGAGCCTGAGCCACCCTCCACTTGCCGAGGCTTGTCAGGCGTGAGAGTGACCGACAGCCTCACGGGAAGGCCTGGGCCAACCGCAAATCTTTCGCCGGAGCCCCAGCTGTCGGCTGAGGTGGAGGCGGTTCCACCACAATTGGTGGGGCAGCAGAATAGGTCGGACAACTGGCCTGGAAACAGGCTCCTCAACCACTACCTGGTCGGTGGCAACCGCCAATGGCTGGAGAAGAGGCCTGAGCCTGCTTATTGGCCAGAAAAATTTGTTGCCACATGAGGGTCCTCGTATTTTCCGGCGTAGCTACGCTGAACCTTCCCTCCTCGGCCGAGGAGGAAGAAGGAAAAGCGGCGCCGCTTGCACGGTGCCAAGGCCGAGACCGTCTGTGTCGGCGAGAGCGGCTGGACCGCGAAGATGTCCGAGACCGAGATCGAAACTGCCAGGCCGAGGTCGGTGAGGCGGGAGCCGAGGATCGGCGATCCTCAGTTCGGTCGGCAAAACTGACGGCTCTGATTCACCCGGTGCACGGGAGAGCCGACGTATCCTCAACCCTCACCGGGGAGGAGGAAGTCGGCTACTCCAGCCGAAAACTCCTAACGGGTGAGAAAATCTCGACCTCGTCGGCGGGAGTCTCAGTCACCTGGCCTGACGGGGGCACCGTGAAGCCAGTGGCCGAAGCCGAGAATTCGACCGAAGTCGATTGTCGACGAGGGGAGGGGGATCTTTCCCGCTCCCAAGAGCGTCGACGATGAGACTTGCTCTTAGACTTCTTCGACCGATGAAACGGACTCGAAGAAGTAGGACCCTCGCCTTTAGTTGAGAGGGTCAAGCAAAGCTCCTTAAAGGAAGCTGAATATGAGGACCCGAGCGATAGAGGGACAAAGGCCGCAGAAGAGGAAGCCGCGGCCTGAGCCGCCTGCTCTTCGAAGGCGACCAACCTCTCTAGTTGTTCGGCGGATCCCGCAGCCGCGGAAACCGCCAGTCGGGCCTCTTTGGATTTGACCGGAGGAAATCTTCTTTCGGGACGCCCCAGAAGCGGGCAGCGCGGGTCCTCAGGACGAACGTGAAGGAGGAACATTAGGTCAAGCCTGCGGTCGGCCCCTGGCTAAGGCAATACAAATGCACGGGAGTGCGGGTCCGTCCGAGACATCTTCTGCCCACAGGACATCTCCAAACTGAAGTCGATTTGTCCATCGCAGCGCCAAGGAAGAAGACCGAAAGTTATAAAGGGCTTTTTTTTTTTTTGAAACCGGCGATTTTAGGCCCAAACTTAATCGCAGAGCGTTAAGGAGGGAACCTGAGCTTCCAAGCGGTAAGGAAGATCTAGCGTCATGGGGCGGAGCCGAGAGTTTTACCACCCGGGTGGGTGGGAGGAGCTAGCTTGAAGACCTTCCGGCAAGATTTAAAGCGGCAAGGAACCTGCCAATAAGTGTGGATGAACAACATATCCATGTCCCTAGAAGTGCCATTTCTGTTCATTTTTATTCATATTTCACCCTTTTTTTTTTTATAAATTTTATTACTAAAAAATAGTTTTACCCATTATCTAAGTGTAATAATACCCTCCAGGGTGGGCATTATGGGATATAACGGACCTTCCAGGGGCTATAAGGCCCTCCACCTCATTACGCCCCTGGGCGGTCCGTTATATCCCAATAACACCCACCCAGTCGGGTATTATTACTTACACAACATATCACCACGTATTCGTCGTTGATATAAAGAGTGTAACCCTGTCTCTATTAACCTTCTATTATAGTCAAGCGGTGCTAACCGTGGAACCATTCTGGTAGCTCGCCTCTGCACTCTCTCAATCCCTGTAATATCCCCCTTCAGATAAGGACTCCAGAAGGAGGATCCATAATCCACATATGGTCTTACATAAGTATGATAGATTGGGATGATACATTGTTCAGTCTGTGTAACAAAATTACATTTCATTTTTGTAATAATTCCATTTGCTATTTGTGTTACTTTTGTACAATGACTTGCCGAAGAGTTTGTTGTTAACTGTTAACCCCTAAATCCCGTTCATTCTCTGATTTTTTTAAGGGGAATGTTGTTAAGGAGATAAATTTGTTCAGGATTATGTCTTCCAAAGTGCAGTACTGTACACTTATCAATACTGAAAAGCATAGAATTGCGTTATGCCCAGTCCTCTATTGTTCGAGGTCCATATTCATAGCCTCCATATACTTGTGATTATCAGCTCTTCCCCCTAATTTACTATCGTCGGCAAAGTTAGATAAATATTGTCATAATTACTCTGCATATCACATATAGATATTGAATAATGTGGGGCCCAATACTGATCCCTGGGGCACCCCACTGGTAACTAATCCAAGATCAGAAAGAGAACCATCGATTGACTCTCTGTGATCTATTTAAGAGCCAGTTATTAATCCATTTAACCAAACATGCAGGGCTTAAGAAACTCATTAGCTGATAGGGAAAAGAATATAGGAAAAAAATAAAAAACAACATAAAACCACCAACTACCAACTTCTAGACAGAGAAGGGGGGCACACTAAGGTGGTACAGATGGGTAGCATGGTTATTGAGACAGCCTCAGGTTACCACTAGCCAGGTAGCAAGAGGTCTGAAAAGGGGTAATGGCATTAAGGCAGCAGCAGTGTAAACATCCGACTCTGGAAGAAAAAAAAAGGGGGGGGGGTTATGCAAAACTTGGGAACTACTTACAGTTGATAATGGCAGAAACACACCCAGCTGCAGGCACTGCAGTAAAACTAACAGCTTTTTTCCCTTTTTAAACAGCCAGACTATGCCCCACCACCCAAGACAGGATAGGGCAGAGAGAAAATACTGACGTATGTGGTACTGTAGGGCTTCTCAGCCCTAAGGAGTACAGGGGTATCCATCTCCCCTAATTATCCGTGAGACACTGGATTTGACAGTCAGACAAGACCTAGAGAGGAAGAATCATGCCAACCAAGTGAAAAACAAACTGCTCAGCACAGCCAGAAGAAACCCACAGCACAGAACACAAAGCTGCTTCCTCCTGCAAGCAACGAGGAAATACCCTGCGCAAAGCTAGATCAAACTGATCCAGTCTAATACTCAGCACCCACCTATCCGCTGACAGGGTTACTGTCATGTGGAGTTAAGACTTGGATGGTACCAACTAGTGTTGCTTAGATAGTGCTTTTGTGGATCAGACTATCCTCAGTCGGATAGTGTTGGTATCTGACCTAGGATCCAACCTTGGATAGTTTGATCCGATGGTCGGATTTATCAGATCTAGGGATACCTCAGCTACTTACAGTGGATCCTAGGAGGTTGGATCCCTTGTTGGATGTCTATGCCATCCAGTGCTATTAGATATCTGACAAAAGTAATGGTATACGATGATATCCAACCTGGTGGGATACTATCCGAGCAACACTAGTACCCACTGGGCACTGGTTGCATTTAGCAATTTACAGGATATACCCCAGTCAGGAGAAAGGAGGCTAGATAAAAGGGAAAAACAAGGATTCCCTCTGATCTCCTTTTGGGGAGTTGTGCATGGGACTCCCACCACAATTTTTTTTGTTTGGTGGAACACGAACCTAGTAATAGGTTCCAGACCTTTTTTTTTTTTGTAAAACAGGCCCCCCTCTCAGGGAAAGAGGAATAACTGGGGAGAGGCACACAGCAGTACAGCGGCACACAGAATGAGAAAGAAAAATGGTGAACTGCCCAGAGGCTCATGTTCTGCTAGAGTGGGGGATGGCGGGCAGGTGCAGTAATCAATGGAGAAGATATTCTGGAAGGGCATCAGTTTCGGTAAGTATTTAACTTTCCAGTCTTCTCCACTGATGGGTCAGAGCAGCACATTTTTTTTATTTATTTATTAAAGGAGGAGCTGGCTTATCCTGAGGGTTAAGAGATGCCCTCAGCCCTCTGTGTGGGGAAGAACACCAAGGGCAGGAGCTCCTCACAGGTCTGGGCCAAGCGGAGGCTACTGTGGCACAGGAGCAGGAGGGTTCCCTGACAGTTCCTGCTTGATTCTAGGGGAGTAGTAGTAACCCCCGGAAAAGTGAATTAAGCACCTTACGCCAGGCCAAAGGTGCCAGTCAAGATAAGTAAAGCCACGCCATTCAGGCAAACTGCTGTTCCCACTAATCTTGAAGTCACCTCATCGGTATCATAAGATGCCCTCTACTAGTGAAAAGGCCAATGGCTTGTCTGTCTCGCTCTGTGGCACTGCAATCAGCAGGCTGTGCAACTGCAACCACAGGCGATGGTCATATGTTGCCATATGGGCCTGATTTGCAGATACACGCAAGGGCACGTACTGAGGTAAATACCTTCCTTCTCAGAGCATCTATGTGGACGTATTCAGCCTTTGGAGGTCGGTCATGTATGAGGCCCAAGTCCCGAAGTGGGGTGAGGTATGCTGACTGCAGACTCTGTGGATGCACGATACCGCACCTGGAGGTCCCTGGGGATGGCTGGATTGGCAAGGGAATGCCTCCAAAAAGCCCTGGATGGCTCTCCATGGCTCTGGGCCAAGGAGAAAAAGACCACAGTGTCGAGCTTGGGCACTCCAAGGAGTCCCAATCACAAGATTGCCAGATCGCAGCTGATACAGGCTTCAGGGTCAAGTGCCTGAACATCTTTACCAGGTATTGCTGATACAGGGAGTACTCAGCAGAAGAAGGAAGGTGGATGGAGGTCTTGTCCTCTGAGGAGGATGCTTATGGAGAGAAGATGCTGCAGGGTCAGCACAGGGAAGAAGGGACAGAACTTAGCCATGTCAGACTCTCTACGCCAGTCCTCTAAGACACCAATGCATGCCCCATGTTGCTCCCACGTTAGCAGCTCTGCACAGCCTAATAACAAGGGCATCCTGTCAAAAAAAATGGCGTGGCCCTTGTAGAGGATTTGAGACTCCTGGTCTTACAGACTTCAACCTGGAGGTGTACTGTTAGGGCGCCGTGATTAGAGTGCCGTCATGTGGGCGCCGAAACAAGGTCGTGAATGATAGGGGCATTGTGGATTTCACAGCATTCCACACTCAGACAGTTTTTGGTGTTCACACTATTCTCCTGCCCTTTACTGCACACCCACCCTGGAGTTATAGTTACTTTGAGAGTAAGTGAGATAAACTCCCTGCTAAGTTTTGACCGGACGGTCCTTGGGCACTGTACATTGCTCGTGGCATGATGTTAACTGCAATTGTAAGGGGCGACATTTTGTTTGCACCCTCATGTATGTCGCCCACATCTCCTGCACACTGGCATGAGTGAACCAGACTGCACTGCAGAACTGTACAGAGGGCCTCACCCAAGGAAATGGCCTTGCAGTCTCACCCAAAACTAGGGTGTCCTGTATCTGAGGAGTGACATGATCGGTGCCCCTGGGGAAACCCACAGGTGAGGAGACCAGAGCCACATATGTCCCATGGGGCACCCCAGTCCTAGGCCATCATCCGACTCCATCTCCAGCACCACTGTCTGGTCTAAAACAACATCCTCAGAGACAGGCCCTCTCCCATCACCGTGGTCGACATTGTGCTCTGTGTCAATATCATGCTTGGTGTTGTCTCCCCCTCTGCGGAACCAGAGTCAGGGATAGACACCGAGCCAACATCTTCGTCAGCACCATGCATGGGAGCCAGACCTATGTCCAACACTTCCACCATCATCGTGGCCATGCTCGGAGTGGTCCTCTTCTTTGGTGTCGCTGACGACACCACGGTCAGGGAGTCTTCAAACCGGTCTCAGCATAGACAACAGCTTTGGTGACAGTCCGTGCCTCAACACTACAAACAGTGTCGGGGGGGCAGTGTTGTCTTTAGTATGCCTTGCCACGTCATTACAGCAAATGGAGACAACAGCATGGGCGACACCAGAGGGAGACATTAAGGTGTCCACCGATGCAGACACAGTATATAGCTTTGGCCTCGCCATCAAGGAAGTCTGCTGTTCTCAGCTGGCTGTCCAGAAGGAGGAGTCTGTCCAACAGACCCTACCACCAGACTCTGAGGCCTCAGTGTGGTGAGGTCTAGGAGAATTCAGTACTTCCACAGAACCACAGGTCCCAGGAAGAAGCCGGGGGAAAAGCCTAGAAACCTTACCTTGGATCCACATGTGTGATGCCTACCTCCCAAAGGTGGGGATAGAGCGACCACACTTCAACGCATGGATTTACAAGGTACACTACAGTCCATGGAGAAGTAGACATTGCAAGCATCCATGTCGTGCTGTGGTCCAAGGCAGGCTGCACGGGTGTGATGCCGGTTCGATATAGCCATCTTGTTTTCCCACTGGGGCATTGGCGCATAATGGACGACCGTCAGACTTTTGACAATGCCCCTTCAGACTTTCTTTCCGGTATTGTGAGGGAAAATAATTAAACAAAGATGGCACCAGGAGGGGACAAGACAAGCCCTACGAGGACTGGGAGTGCCACATACCATTATCTTCCCCACCAGGCTCCGGGTCGTACACCAAAGTAAAGTATATTTGTTCTTGGACCCTACTGAAGCCGGTAGGTGGGCAGATCGGAAGGCTGCTGAATCCCGTAGAAGAACCGATGGAACGGATGATGAGAACGACGAGGCAACACCCTGAAGGTTACCCTATGGACACAGGACAGTACCTTGTGGTAATCTTGTTGTACAATACCCCCGTAGTGTTTGTTTTTTGCTAATTAAAATTCGGCTCAATTGTTAACTTTAGAGGGACAGGACTTTTAGTCTTCTCTTTAGTTGTAATTCCCAATTTTGATCCAATTTGAGCTATGTCGTTTTGGTTTTTAATGGGAGCTCCTAGTTTTGTTCTAACGTTCTAAGCTCTAACAAGTTTTGAATTAGAAGTGAGGCAGGCAATGTTTTCCTTTTTTATGTTGTGCATTGACAGGCTGCAAAACCTGCTGTATTTCAGAGATGTTTCTCTTCTGCATTTAGGTAGCAACATGGCACCAACAGCCCCTCTTGTAGGGGCATGGCTAAGTTTTGGACGGGAATTGCTGGACAAATTAATTACATCAGTTTATGCCATGTAGCTCATGGGTTCTTTTCTCAGCACATATTCGAGTACAATTACCACACTAGTGTATTACTCGTACTGGAATCTTCCCTATGCTGTATCAATATTTAGTAGATACATAGAGTTCCTATGATTAAGGGAACTTATGTTGTTCCCAACGGTGATAATTTAATGGACTGTCTGCTATATGAGAAATGATTATGTATACAACAAAATGAAAAAAATAAAGTATAACCCCCCAAAAAAAAAAACTAAGATGGCACCATGAAATACCATAATGCTGTGAAAAACTTTGGTGGTGACAATACGAACTGAGGCATGCTCCCACAATGTGTTCTAGACATCAGGAAGAACAGAAGTTGGTGAAGGAGCCAGCAACGGCTGCTGACTAATGTGAGGCACTATACAGCCAGCAACGGTTGCTGGCTAACACATGGCACTATATAGGGGTGCGAAGGGGCTTTGTCCAGTAGCTGTTGCCAGCCCCCTGGCCAAAGCTTTGCTCCTGCAGGTTCCTAGTGCATCCAGTCCATACCCATAAGTGGGAAGCAATGTGTAAGACTGATTCTTGGAAGATACTGGTAGGTTACTTATGTGCAACTCTAGGAAATGGGGTATTTCTTGAGAGTTTAGCAGTCCTAAGTTTGAAAGTATTGCCCATCGGAAGGGATTGTAATTTGGCCCCGAAGAGACAACCAGCCAACCCCTTCCACTTCCCAGGCTGCTGACCCCACCCACATGCTCAGACTTTTGTGACATCTAATGGAGAGCAAGGAACTTAATTCATAAAAGTTTATGGGGTCATTTGGAATAACTTTAGACTGTTTTTTGGCAAACACCAAGAAAGTGATGTCACTGAGGGGCAGGCTGCGAGCAACATCCTACAGCTTGTCCCTCAGTGACATCACTCGCAATCTCAAGGTTCCATGAAATGGCTGCTGCGTGGATTTAGTTTATGGATGATTGACACATTTATATTTCAGGACTCCCAACACCTACATGTAAGCTTAACACCTTGATTAAAATATGTTTTCAATGGCTTTCAGAATGTCAGTGACCCAGCAAGGATTACTTTTACTTGTGCGAGACTGCAAGTTGCTTTTCATGGTGATGGTTCCCCCATTTAAGGATAATAAATTCTAATACTGGATCTTATTTTGTAAATAATCACACTCATTATAAGCAGCAGTACATGTTATGGTTAGAATATTGTACCTAGTCTTCCTTTTGATTCTATTTTAGATTGCCATTTATGTCCCATCTTGCAAGATCCCTCTCTTGAGTATGCTCTAGCATTTTTTAAGGCTTGAAATAATTAATGGAGTGCTTCTTTAAATATGGCTATTCCCTCAGAGTAAATATAAGTCTTCATCTATTTTGAAAATTTAGCAGCAGTATAAAATTTTCACCAGAACATGCCATCCCCCCCATATAAAGGTTTTACCCGTCAAGTCAGGCGGGCAGGCTTTCAGACCCATCCCAGCGCCTCTGACGGTGTCCACCTCCCTTGGTCCTCCATGCTAAGGCCCCTATAAATTTTCATTTGTGGCAGAGCCAGAAGGAAGGCTGGCCATCCCCATGTACATATCCAGAAGTGCCGGGCAGCAGCATGGAGAAAAGCGGTGGGGCTTCATTTAGCCCACCTAGTTTTTTTTTTTTTAAACTTTCCCTAACCATGGTGGCAAGTAGGCACGTACATGTGAAGGCATGCATACACCACGCAATCATGGCCCCTCCCTTAGAGATGCTCACAACTGCACTACCACGGGCCTTCACCCCGTGGCAGTCAAAGCATGAAACAGCTGAGCACCCCTCTTGGGAGAGGCCAGCAGTCCCTGGGATGCCCAGTCTTCTCCCCCTAGCTGATCCCCAGCGACCAGAGTCCTTTCTCAAACTTGGGATGCCGGCATGATGTCAGGCAAGCTGCAAGTGCTTCAGCCCTCCATGTCATTAAGTGAACTTTAATTTTCTTACAAACTAAATCCAACTGTGGTTTTGTTGCAGCAGTTTCCTTGTTATCTCTGTACAAACCCCCAAGCAAACCCAACTCACCCGAAGACTCATCTCCCCCTCTTCAGTACAGTGTAGGCAGAGCTCCAAAGGCATGATTTCTGATGTAGGGATCAGATCCTGTGGGGTCAGCTCCAGAAAGATCTCGTTCTCGCTGATGTGTGTCACTTTTATACCCTGCAGTGTCTTCAGTAAGTGGTATAGCTCAGTCTGTCTAAAGGAGACAGGATAACAGGCAATGACTGCATCGCTGAAGGAAACTGGATAGATATATATATATAAATATAGATAGATACAATATAGATAGATAACTTTTATTTTTATGCAGGGACAATAGTTAGTGACAATTAAAATCCCTGTTTACAATAAATGCCCATTACAGTCATAGACAACAATCGAGCCAACAAACAATATAAATAATCAAAAGTAAGGTACAACAAACACTGCAATAAAATAGTCTTATCATGTGAAGCAGTCACAGGTTTTGTTCAAGGTTTTCTGTAAAGCAGACTGAAATTCGTAGAGAGTTTTCTTTGCTTTTAATTAATTGAGCAAAGAATTCCAGGATTTAGCAATACTTATCTGTAGTGTCATATCCCCGTATTTACTGTGCACACGTATATAAAGTAAATTCCAGTTTATCCTCAGATAAAACCTAGAAAGCTGACGGCAGAGGGTGACACAAGGTCTATCAAGTCTGCCCAGAGATTCCTAAGACTATTACTGATCCAAGGACCTAACCCCCCTCACTCCAACGCCATCGCGAACCTTCCCTTTGGCTTTCAATCCGTTGTTCCATTTGCCCCAGTTCAATTTGAACGCGGTCACTTACTTTGCCCAACCAAATCAGCAGGCAGTCTATTCCAAGACTCCACCACCCTTTCAGTGAAGTGGCGTTTCCTAAGATCCCCCCCCCCAAAAAAAAACTTCCATTCGTGCCCCCTAGTGTTGGAGCAGGGAACCCTGTTGAACAGTTCAGGGTAGGGAACCCTGTTTATTCCTTTCCGGAACTTGAAGGTTTCTATTGTGTCCCACTATCCCTCCTAGTCTCCAGTGAAAACATGTTCAGCTCATCTAAGTGCCCTTCACATGAAAGCCCTGGATCACTTTTGCCACTCTCCTCTGAACGGTCTCCAGTCTGTTTATATCCTTCTTTAGGCGGGGGCTCCAAAACTAGATAAAGATGGTACTGTCTGTCTTTATGGGGTTCAGTTGTTGAGATCTATCTATCTATCGAGAGAGACCTGGCTCATGGAAAGTATACCTGTCCTCTTGAGAGAAGTGGAGACAATGCACCAAGTTGCCTGAGCCACTTCAGAGATGGAGTTTGGGAGTAGGAACTAGATGGGCACATGCAAAACTACAATGACAAACATTTCACTTTTATATAAGTTTAGAGTTTCTAAGGGATGTTGCTTATCATCTCATTGTGCAAGAGGGCTGCCCAAATCTCATGAGCGAAGACTTGTACAATAAGTGATATTCTGCAGAGGCACTATTACCATTATATTACAAAGCTGTTCCCCCAACCAATCAATTTTTATTTTATCCTGGAGAGTATGTGAGCAAAAATGCCCGTTTTCACAAACGTCCAGTTGTACATGAATTTACAAGGACAAGAGAAACAATTTACAGTATACATCATAGATAAAGGTTGAGGTAACATCTTATAAACAGGAACTTATTTACAGGCATGAGAGAACAAAAGTGCAAGGTAAAATATTTAGTCACAGGACCTAAATTACAAAAATGTTTAAAGTCATTTGCATACACAAGATAACTAAAAGAAGTAAAAAGGGAGGGGAACAGGAGGGGAGTGGGAGGGAGGAGGTGAAGGGAATGAGGGCGGGGTCGAGGGTAGAAGCAGAGTTAGATTCAGCCAGTAGAAGAAGAACAAGTGCATGCTAGTTTTTCTTAGAGGTGACTTCTGAGGGACCTTTGAAAGGCATATATATAGTGCTGCGGGCAGAGTAGTCCGGTGGGAGCAAGTTGTACTTTCTTGTGCCCTTATAAGCAATGGAATTTTGTGCAAGTGTGGTGTGCAAGAATAGGATGCTGAAAACATTGCTAGAGGCTCCTCGGGTTAGCGGGCATGAGCAGCTTTGGGGAACAGTGATGTCACGCTCAGTGGCAGTTTATTCAGGTGAACTTTATGGAGGAAAGAAAGATTTTTGAGGGTGAAACGCCCATCGAGAGGGAACCAATCAATAGCTTTGTATAGGGTGCAGTGGTGCGTTCTCCAGGGAAGTCCAGTGACAAAGCAGATGAAATTATTGTAGCTAGATGTAAGTTTGAGGAAGAGTTGAGAAGTGGCGGAGGGGCCGTAAACAATGGATCCATAGTCCAAGAGAGGTATGAGAATGATGCTTGCTGGGCGGAGTCTAGATTCAGGGATTAGAAACTTACGGATCCTGTAGAGGAGCCCCAGCCTCATATGAACCATATTTATGTTAGTGATGTTTTTGGGTTGTAGGTTCTCCTGGGACTGGAGAAAACCCTGTATTTCGTTTTTTTTTTTTTTTTTTTTTTTTTTAAAGAGTTTAGTACCATGCCTTTATCGGAGAACCAAGAATGCAGATACCAGAAATCTGATTGTAGGCTGGCGAGCATCTTGTCCGGGTTACTACTGCTGCAGTACAGCGCAGCATCGTCCACGTAGACGACAATATTGGTGTTGTTACAGACTTCTGAAAGCTTATTGATGAAAAGGGTGAAAAGGAGGGGGCCCAAGATAGAGCCCTGGGGAACCCTGTATTTAACAGTGCATTCAGGGGAGAGCTGCCCATCGATTGAGGTCAACCAAGTTCTGTGGGAGAGATAGTTCCCGGCCCAATTAACTGCGTTATTAGAGAAATAGAGGTTGGATAGGGTGTTCAGGAGCATATCATGGTTGACAAGGTCGAAAGCTTTAGTCAGGTCCCCAAAAACCGAGCTCGTGTAAAGGCCTTGGCCTATGGCTCCACAGATATCCCTAGTGAACCTAACTAAGGCAGTCTCAGTGCTGTGAGCGGCTCTGAAACCATGTTGGGCATCTGTGAGAATGTTACAGCTGTGACCTGAGAATGTACTACTTTTTCTAGAATCTTGGAGAAGGGGGCAAGTAGAGAAATTGGCCTGTAGTTTCCAACCTTATTCTTCGAGCCAGACTTGAACAGAGATTGGACTATGGCCGTTTTCCAGGTACTTGGGAAGGTGCCAGTGCAGAGGGAGAGATTTAGGATATTAGTGAGGGGTACCACTAGTGGGGCAATGGCTAGCTTAAGAATTTTAAAATCAATTGCATCTGCCCCTTTACTGGGTTATTTGAATGGATAAACTTAGCGGTGTCAGAGGGTGACAATGCCAGGAAGTAGAAACTGGGAATGGGACAGAGTGCAGCATGGTGGGAGAATGGGATGGTGTTTTAGCTGAGCCTGGCTGGTGGGGTTGTATTTGTCTAAATCCCAGAAGAATGACAAATAGGTTAGTCACCTCTGAGGGGTCATTTGTGAACTTATCCCCGTGCCAGAGGGTGATGGGTTCAACTTTCCTGTCCCTTCTTCAGAGGAAGTTATTCAGGGTACCTCAGAGTTGTCTGGGATTAGGCTGATCCCCAAGCTGTTTACTGTGGAGAAAATTGACCTTGACTGACCCGAAAGCTGCTTTGCACTTGTTGCACAGTGCTTTCTACAGTGTTAATTGGGCCAGGTCATTGTGCTTCATGTGTTTGGTCCAGGCCCTGTCCCTCTGCCTCATTAATTTAAGGCGGTCAGAGGTGATCTATTTGCAATGCAGTCCCGAACCCTAATTTTTTTTTGGGGGGGGGGGGCGCGAAAATTTGTCATATACCCCATTCAGGGTTGTAGTCAGGAAATTTAAACTTGTACTCAAAACTGATGCACTGTTGCCCCCCATTATGTAAACATAAACCAAAATATGCACTGCCACGCCACACCAACAGTAGGCCACCCCTACTGTCATCCATGTCTGAGTTCAACTAATCAGTTTCTTTCTGCAATCCTCCATTTTTCTGCCTGCCTGGTAAGTTGTTCTTATTTGGGTATTTGGCTGGTCACATCGGTGCCCCATAGCGAACAAAGGCAAAAGGGCTCAACGTGACACAGACACAATGTGACTCGCAACGTCCTTGTTTTTCTTTTTTTGTTGCCCCTGCCTGATTTTTTTTTTTTTTTTTACTGTACTCTGCTGAGTACAGTGCGTATGCCTGCCAAAACACCTGACCCCACTGAAAATAGTCAAGAAATGATCTAGGACAGCATCAGTGCTATCCATGGTTAAAGTGAATGACCAGTCCGTCTTGTAAATGGCTTCGATAATGACCTCAAGAACAATGTTGCTTAAACATCTCAAGTAAATGAAATTAGGAGGGGGGTTTGTGCAGTCCAGTGGCAGAAACTGGCACAGTGATCGCTTATGCAGTCAGCTAGTGTCCCAGCTTCTCATATTCTGGAAGGGTTGGAGACAATGAACCAGTTGATGATGGAATGACAGCCGGTTTTATAGTTACTCCTTGTCGGGGTGGTGATAAGTTGGTGCAACCCTAAGCCTGAGACAATGGATTTGGCAGTATCGGACTGACTGGTGGTCCAGTTTATTGTGAAATCCCCGAGTAGAATCCATTCCCTGTTGAGGGGACCCCTATCGCTCACCAATTTTCAGTTATGGAGAAGAATCATTATTCACTGCTGGCAGTGAATAATGGCGTGTGAATAGCAGAATAGGAATACCTTCTCAAAACACACAGACAGAGGATCTGAACCGGAGCTACTACCACAGCACAGAGAAAACCTGAACCGGAGCTACTACCACAGCACAGAGAAAACCTGAACCAGAGCTACTACCATAGCACAGAGAAAACCTGAACAAGAGCTACTACCACAGCACAGAGGAAACCTGAACTGGAGTTACTAGCACAGCACAGAGAAAACGCAAACTGGAGCTACTACCACAGCACAGAGAAAACCTGAACTGGAGCTACTACCAAAGCACAGAGAAAACCTGAACCAGAGCTACTATCGATCACAATGTGGCATCAAGCTAATGCTCCAGGTAAGACCAGAAAAGGATTATATTGAAAAAACAACCTTTTTCTCTAGTAGTCAATATTAAAATCATATTTCCTCCTAATAGGGGGTCACAGCACCTTCACTGCCCTCGTTGAATTTACGTCATACATACATGAGGCCCTTGATCAAGGCTCAGTGGTTGGGGCTCTCTTTGTGGACCTAACTAAAGCCTTTGATACAGTTAGTCATGCGCTTCTTCTCCGCATCCTACCAACCCTTAACATCTCCACTGAGACTACCGCCTGGCTAAAAGACCATCTCTCTGGCTGGCCCCAGCAGGTAAGAATTAATACAATACTATCCTGTAGTCTGAGAGCCACAGCTGCAGTTCTCTGTCGAACCTGACCTGCCAGACTGCCACCCACAGTCCAGGTCTGAAGCCATCAGCCCCTCACAGAAACGCAGGTACGGACTTGCCCTCAGGGATGGATTACCTCCAGGAAGGGTGCCCTAGCAGCCAATTTTTTCACCCACCCACATCCCGGTCCTGATTAACTACACATAAACCATGCCCGGCTTTCTAGCTCACTCCTCTCTAGCTCCCCCATCCTTATTCCACTATGTGTGTCAAATCGTGGATCCTGTTATGGTCCTTCCATCTCATATCGCATGCCCAATATATGCCACATCAAGCCTTTATTACTGTGGATACTAATCTGATCTGCTCTGCTCTGTAACTAGTTCCTGTCCCTACGTGGATATATGCCTTTTCAACTCCCCAATTCTTCAACACTATTTTCATATTACCTTTAACGCTAGTACATGAAATGAATTACCACCTCAGCTCATGACTTCTGCCAACATCATAGAAGAGTCACCTCTACAGATAGCAGTCAGAGTACTCGTTTCTGCCACTCTTAGTGGGAAGGGCAAAAAATGTTGGGGCACGCCCCCCCAGAACGATGGCCCATGACAACGTAAAGGGGTTACCAGTACAAAGCTTACTATTGCCACTCTAAGAAACATACTCCTTCTCCTATGTTCAGGAAATGTGGAGCTCAATCTGGGGCCACCAGCTGCAATTACATCGCCCTCTGACCTTGCCACACTGAAAGGCATGAGTTTCCTCCACATTAATGTATGCAGTCTGTTAAAAACATTCTCCATGATCCAGGCCTGGGTCCTCCATACTCGACCAGACATCCTAGTGGTTTCAGAAACCTGGCTTAGACCGGCCACCTCCGACAGGGAAGTCAATAACCCTATTCACTATTTAGAGCAGACAGACACTCCAGGGGTGGAGGGGTTGCCATCTATGTCAGGGATAGGTATACGACATCCTGTCTGAGTGCTTTATCTGTTGCAAATGCTTATGAATGTCTGTCTCTTAGTCACCATCTGCACACTTCAACATTATGTCATGAGGGTGCTACAGACCTCCTTCTGCCAATCTACAATTGTTACCTCATCTGAGTAATATCATCGAACAACAATCCTCAGAAACAATTATTCTTGGGGATCTTAATTTAGGCTGGCTATCTAAAACCGCCGCTCCTCTCGTAGCTTTCTGTGACACCCATGGATTATCGCAACTCACTGTCGAACCAACACGAGTAAATAAAAAGAATGTGGATAACAGCTCCCTGCTAGATGTTATCCTAGTGAATAAACTGCATCTCTTCTCCTTTGCCGACACCTTCTTCAGAGATATCAGTGATCACTCATTTATTGCTTGCATAAGATCAAGCAACAAACCTACTACTTTGTCGAAGTTTGCTGCCAAGAGATCTAGACGGAACTTTGATCTCACTTCCTACACAAACGAACTGAAACACTCCTTGTATTGGCAAGAGTTCTATTTGGCAAAAAACATGCAATCAGCATTCAACATATTCAGCAAAATTATCCTAGACACCCTAAATAAATATGCCCCTATAGTTAAGATGCGAATAGCAAAAAATGCATGTAGATGGTTCACACTATTATTAAAATCTGCATTGACTGAAAGAGAACCTATGGAAAAAAACACGCAAAACCCAGTCTGCTGCGGACTGGTGCAAGTTCAAAAGGGCACGAAACGCTCGTACTAGAATGGCTAGAGATACAAAAGCTGCATACTATCATTCTGAATTTCTCTCTGCCTCCAAAAATCCTACAACGTTTTGGAAAACCGTCAAGGACTTGTCTGGTCACACGTCCGGTGGCTCACTACCTGATGAAATCTCCTTAAACAATAACACCATTAGTGACAGACTGGAAGTTCTGGATGCCTTCAATAATCACTTTGCGACTGCAGGCTTAGCCTTCAACAATTCCCCAGTGAACCTGATATGCTCTCAGGTGGATAATCAAGGTGCAGATCCTAGCATCACCGATTCAGTCTTCTCCTTGTGTCCTACTACTCAAAGAAGTTGAAGACCTATTGCTAAAACTGGATGTAAAAAAAAAGTGCTGGTGCAGATACCCTTGACCCATATTTTTTGAAGGTGGCCATCCATGTGTTAGCCGTGTCCATAACCCATTTATTTAACCTATCATTAACTCAAGGATCCATTCCTTCAATATGGAAAACAGCGCACATCATACCCCTGTTCAAGTCCGGAAATCAGTGTGATCTAAATAATTACAGACCAATTTCAATTCTCCCGGTCTTGTCAAAATTACTGGAAAAAGTCATAAGTAACCAGCTGAGACAGTATCTAGAAGCTAATAACCTGCTTAATCCAGTCCAATCAGGGTTTAGAGCTAAACACAGCACCATCACAGCACTTGCCAAAGTGATTAATGACTGGCAAAGAGAACTAGACAACAGGAATTACACCTGCGCCGTATTCTTCGACCTAAGCAAGGCCTTCAACACTGTCGACCATTCTCTACTACTCTCTTCCCTGACCTCACTAGGTGCTGACCCATTATCTTTACAGTGGTTAAACAACTACCTCTCTGATCGTTTCCAGCAGGTGAAAGTGGAAGGAGATCTCTTAACTCTCAAACCTCTCCTAAGAGGTGTTCCCCAGGGTTCTATCTTAGGACCGATCTTATTTGCAATATACATCAACAATACTGATGAAAGCATAACTAAGGACAACATTCATCTGTTTGTAGACGACAGTTCTTTATGTAAGCCGCCCGTCATTACAATCTGCATGTAATGACCTTCAATCTGAGTTCACCCTGCTGCAACACCAACTCCTAAACAAAAAACTATTACTTAACGCCAAGAAAACAAAAGCAATGCTCTTTTCTCCCTCTGCCCAAATGGTAAATTCAGCCCTATCAGATCCTGTGCCGCAGAATACTACAATTCTTGGCGAGAAGTTGGAATTTGTCCCTAAATTCAAATACCTGGTAGTATGGCTGGACCATAGGCTCTCCTTCATAGAACACGTTGAAGAATTACTCAAAAAATTACAACAGAAACTTGGCCTGTTCTTTAGGATAGCCCGCTTCTTAACTAGAGATGCCAAACTACAGCTGGTACAATCAACCTCTCTATCCTTGATAGATTATGCTGACATCCTCTACAGTCACTGTCCCATTTCCTACCTCACCAAACCTGACATTACATCATAGATCTTTGAGGTTCATCACAGGCCTGCCTTATTCCACTCACCACTGCTCTCTATATCAATCAGTGGGGTGGAGTTCTCCTCAATTCAGGTGTGATAAAAATGCAGCGTTATGGACCCTGAGAGCCATCTCCAAAAAACTGCCCCAATACATTACAGACCGTCTTCCTATAAAACCAATACGCAATTACGCCTTGAGAAGTTGCAAATCTCTCCTACTGATGGTTCCCAAAGTTAACTCTTGCTTTGTCAGGGCTGCTATAAGCTCTACACTGTCCTTGTGGAATAAATTGCAAAAAAAAAAACCAAACTGAGGTCACCCATCGGCATCTCATAGCTCTTATATTCGCGTCTCAGAAATGATCGGTGCAATTGTTTCCTATGATCATGAATTGTCATCATGCTAACCTATACCATTTAACCATGAACACATTACTTCTAGTGCTTGTCTCCTCCTTGGCCCTGGTCTGTCATCATGCTTTCATGTAACACCTTGATGCCTCTGTCCTCCCTTTGATACAGGTCTATCTTCCCGCTTTCTCCAGCCTTCTTTTCACAACTCTATACTGCATTCATCCACAATCTACACACAATCATACTATAAAAGTCCTAACTCCCCTCTCCCCGTAGGCCCCCACCGCTGCATCAGTTCTATAGACCTATCCTTCAGACTTCACTTCTCACAGTGTTTATCCTTCGCTTACATATTACATACCCCTCCTGGTACCCCATCTGCCATTAGCTGGTGGTTCTCCAAGCCATTTTCATGGCTAGTACTAGTGACTGCCCCTGGTAAATGAACTAACTGGTACTTCTATACAGAGAACATGGTTTATATACAGTTGCATGGTTCAGTGGTGGACCTGCCCCCTCGTATTTGAATCCTCCTCTGTTATGGCTTGCCTTGTTATCCTTTTATCATTTGACTGCACCATTGTGTTTGTGTTTATATACTTATTTATGTGTTTTTATGATGAATGTTACCCGACCCTGTTCTAACTAGGTCCATCTTGCAATAGAGCTCTGCTCAATGATGTTCGCCTGGATAAATAAAGATTTTGATTGATTGACTATCCTCCAGTAGACCAGTGCTAACAGGTGTCCCTCAAGGGTCCATTCTAGGTCCACTACTTTTCACCCTCTTCCTGAACTCCCTCCCTCAATCCTGCAGTGGGAAGCTTATGCTTTATGCAGACAACGCTGTAGTTTTCTGGAAACATCCCCATCCAAATGTGCTACAATCCGCCCTGCAGGGTTTCTTTAGAGAACTTGAAACCTGGTTCTCTGAACACCACCTTATACTAAACTACAAGAAGACCAAATCTATGGTCTATGCCCATCGCAAAAACCCGATCAGAAACATAACTCTAACGGTGACAAACTCCCTGGGCACTGCGCTAGAGCAGGTGCACTGTTTCAAATACCTGGGAATCATGCTGGACACCTCCCTCACCTACCACACGCACATACAACAAGTCTCCTCCTCTGCTAACTCCAGGCTCGGGGTCCTATATAGACACAGACACTGCATTCCCCTGCAGGCTATGCACCTAGCAGTATCTTCTTCCATACTACCCTTGGTGGATTATGGCATAATAATTTATGGATCTACTGACCATACTGCACTTTGCAGCATCAACCTCGCCCTCAATAAAGCCTGCCGTCTGGTATCAAATTGTGACAGGCTAACCCATACCTGTGAGCTTTACAAGTCTACTGGTTGGCTTAATTTACAAGATAGGCTTAAATATCACACCTGCCTCCTTGCAAATAAGATTCTACACAAACAGGCACCGATTGGCCTCCAACCCCTCATACAAACAGTTACTCACAGGTGGGCACCAAGGCGCTCCGCAAACACCCCCTTACAAGTACCTCACTGTAGAACCTCCCTTGGCCAACAGTCTTTCAGATATCGTGCTCCCTCGTGGCTAAACAAACTAGCAACCAGAGTCTCTCTTGCATCCAGTCAGGGCCAATTCAAAGCAGATCTCAAATCCTTTCTCCTTGACTCTGCAAGCTGTGAATGTACATAATGTTTCAAATGTATTTAACTCCTCTCCCCTCAGGTTTTCCTCCCCCAGTGCAACCGAAAAGGCCCCAACATAGGGATATCCTCTCTCTTCTCCAATGACAAGGCTCATCAAACTCATTGTAAACATTTCTCGACTCAGGGCCTATTAATATGACCCTCTGAAACTTTTACTGTCTCATGTAGGGGAGGTGCTGGAGGCTTCAATAGGGGAAAAGAAAAAATTACTCACCTTAGTAATGTTGTTTCTTCTAATGGAGTCTTGCTATATTATGACATAAGCAGTATAACCCCAGGTTAGAACTGCTCCGGAGGTGAAAGAGTTAACTTTCCATGCAGGGCATGGAACCTTGAGCGCGAGCTCGGTTGAACACTCTGTCTGTTGTAGCTCAAACTTAAACTGTCAGATCTTTACGAGCAAAACTCACTAAGGTTCTGTGTGGAAGCCGTAAACTTATACTAGCCCACTGGCTACTAACTACAAAACACATTTTTGTTCTTGATCCCAAAATAAAGACTCAAGTCAAGGATTCAAGAAGAAAAAATAAAAACAACTACCCAAGCACCCTAAGAAGGGTGAAAATAAAGTGGGCATCTATGAAGTGCCAATTGCACTGCCCACCCACATCCCAAAGTAGAGGTTCTGAGAGGGGCAGGCTGGGAGGTTATAATATAAAGCAAGGCTCCATTAGAAGAAACAACATTACTAAGGTGAGTAATTTTTCTTCAAACAACATGAAGTCTTGCTATATTATGACATATCAGAATACACAGCAGTACCTCCATGGAGGAGGACAGAACCTATGGGAAATGGGCTCTGAGCACAGCTGTGCCAATCGAGCATCACTCCTAGCCTGGATATCCAGGGAGTAATGCTTAGTAAAAGTGTGAACTGTTTTCCAGGTAGCTGCTTGACATATCTCTAGGATAGGGATGTCCCTGGCAGCAGCCAGGGACTAGCTGTACCTCTGGTAGAGTGAGCCCTCAGGCCTGAGGGAGGAATCTTACCCAGTTTTTCATAGCAAAATTGGATACAAGAGACAATCCACCTGGCAATGGATCTTTAGTGGCAGGTTTGCTTTTACCAACCTCACCATAAGTGAGGAACAATTGAGGGATTCAAACCTATGACCCTTGGTACGTTCTATATAGTAACTAAGGGCTCTTTTAACATCTAAACTGTGTAATCTCCTCTCGCCAGAGGAGGCATGGTCAGTGAAGTACACAGGAAGAGACATGGATTGATTAAGGTGGAAGTCTGAAACCACCTTAGGCAAAAACTTTCTGTTAGTCCTGAGGACCACCTTATCTCTATGAAAGGAGATAAAATCAGGCTCCACTGACAATGCTTGTAGCTCACTTATGCGCCTGGCAGAGGTGACGGCTACCAGAAACACAGTTTTCCAAGTCAAGTACTTAAGCTCTGCTGAAGACAATGGCTCAAAAGGGGGTTGCATAAGCTGGGCAATGCAAATATTAAGATCCTAAGCAGGGGCAGGGTCCCTGAACGGAGGGTTGGTGTGAAGCAACCCTTTAAAAAACTTGGACAACACAGGGTGAGCTGAAAAAGAAGAGGGCTTACCTGCTGATAAAAAGACAGACACAGCTGCCAAGTGCACTTTTAGGGTAGCTGGTCTTAGCTAAAAGAATTCAAATGCATAAATAATCCAGAATCGTGGGTACGTCAGCGATTCTGGGGCAATATGTTACTAGCACACCATATGGAAAATCTTTTCCATTTTGAATTATAGTAGCCCTGGTGGAAGGCTTCCTAGAGGCCTTCAAGATTTCCAATACGCCTTGGGAAAGGTGAAGGTCAGCAAACTCTAACTCTTCAAGAGCCATGCCTTGAGATTGAGAGATTTGAGATTCGGATACCAAACTCTCCCCGGGCACAGGTTAACAGGTTGTGATTCCTGGGAAGACACAGGGGAAGGTGGACTGCTAAGGACATGAGGAGTGGGTACCAGGGCTGCCTGGCCCAATCTGGAGCAATCAGGATCATCCTGCAGGGTTGAGACCTGATTTTTACTAGCACCTTGAAAAGAAGAGGGAAGGGGGGAAAGGCATAGAGAAACTTCCCTTCCCAACTGAGTAGGAAGGCATCCAGAGGACTGAGCCCAACACTGGGGGCCTGCAGCAAAAAAGGGGAAGTTGGTGATTGTCTGGGGCTGCAAAGAGATCTATCTGAGGGGTGCCCCATCTGGCAAATACTACCTCCAGTACTAGGGGATCCAGTGCCCATTCGTGATGGCCCTGGGAAATCCTGCGAGAGCATCCGCTAGGACATTGTCCTTGCCTGGGAGGTGAACTGCCGTAAGGAAGGCGTTCAGAGAATAAGCCAGAGACCACAACTTCATTGCTTCGGTGCACAGGCCGCAGACCGAGTGCCCCCTTGCTTGTTGATGTACCACATTGTAGTGGTATTGTCTGTTCTGACCTGAACAACCTTGTTCTGAACAGATGTGGAAAACCTGGAGTGCTAGAAAAACTGCTCTGAGTTCCAACAAATTGATGTGGAGCAGAGATTCCTGAGGGGACCACAACCCCTGGGTAGTAAGGTCGCCCATGTGAGCTCCCCACCCCAAGAGGGATGCATCTGTAGTAAGGGTCAAGGAATGAGACTGGGGAATGAAGGGGACTCCCTGTCTCAAATTGCTCTGGTCCTGCCACCACTGAAGGGCCTGATCAGGGTTTGAGTCACTGGGATCAATTTGGTTAGAGGATCTGTCCTTTGAGACCAAAAGGCTCTCAAATGGAACTGAATGCCCCTCATCTGAAACCTTGCTCCCTGCACTACTGCTGTAGAAGCAGCCATGTGCCCCAGGAGCTGTAGAAAATGCCTTGCTGGTCGAGAGACCTGCAGGGTGAAAGAAGAGGCCAGAGAGACCAAAGTCCTTGCTCTTTCCAGAGGAGGAAGGCCCTGGCTTCTTTGTGTTCAGTTCTGCACCTATGAAGGTAAGAAACTGGACAGGCTCCAGAACTGACTTTGGAAGATTGAGAAGGAAACCTAAAGATGTGAGAAGTTGCTGAGTTACTTGTAGGTGTAATTTGACCTGGTCTGGAGAACTGCTACAATGAGCCAGTCGTCCAGATAAGGAAAGATGGCAATCTTTGCCTTCTTAAGTGGGCAACTACTACTACTGCGGGCATTTGTGAACACCCTCGGGGCCGAGGGTGAGGCTGAAGGGCATTGCTCTGAACTGGTAATGGCCTGAGGGCAGTTCAATCTGAGGTACTTTCGATGGGAGCTTCTGATGAGAACATGGAAGTAGGCATCCTTGAGGTCCAGGGAGGCTAACCAGTCCCTGGCCTTAGAGAGGGTAAAATAATTCCCAGAGTCACCATTTTGAACTTTGGTTTAAAAGGTGCTTGTTTAGATACCCAGATCAGGATGAGCCGCCATTCTCCTGTCTTTTTGGGGTAAGGAAGTACCTGGAGTACAACCCTTTGCCCTGGTGTAGGGGTGGAACCCTTTCCACAGCTCTGAGAGCCAGGAGGGAAGAAACTTCTGTTTCTAGGGCAAGTGCCTCTGATGGATTTGCAGGTGGAAAGGACCTGGTTCTCATTTTCGGAAATTTTTTGAAGCTGAGAACCAGTCCCTGGCTTACTACTTCCAGGACCCACTTGTCTGATGTTACAGACTTCCAGTCCCGGACAAAGTAAGCCAGCCTGCCCCCTACCGGTAGTGGAGAATCGCCCTGACACCCCATCAGGGAGCCTGTTTTGCAGGGGCTTTAGGTTGAGGGATAGAAGCAGGCTTACTAGACCCCCTTCTGCCTCTTCCTCTAAAGAACCCCCTCTGGGCATAAGCAGAAGAGGAGGCCTGGGCTTGGTAAAAAGGCCTATGAAAAGGCCTGCCCCTGCCCCTGACATGCTGCCTTTGAGGAGTGGCTTGCCTTTCTTTGGCCTGTGCACTCCTATAGGTGGTCATATACTCATCCAATTTCTTCATATAATTCTCTGTCTGCTCCCCAAACAGAGAATTGCCCACAACAGGAAAATCCATAGCCTTAGACTGGGCATCCTGTGACAGGGCAGTACATCTGAGCCAGGCCATTCTGCGAAGAGACACAGATGTAGCCATGACTCTTGATGAAACATCATTAGAGTCTACTGCAGCATGAAATTGCACCTTGGATGCCTCAATACCATCCGCAGCCACCTGCTCCAGCTCCTGGCAAGCTGGTCAGGGCCTGTTTTGCTAGTGCCAGCACAGTATCCCATCTGGATTTCTGGTACCTAGCTGCATAACCATATAATTAGCCTGTCTGAGTCCCAAAGATGCTGCCATGTACTGTTTCTTTGCCATGGCATCCATCCTCCTGGAATCCTTTTCAGGAGGGTGAGAGGCTAGAGGAATATTAGCCTTGTCACAGGCTGCAGCCTGCACTACCCCTACATGGCTGCAATGCTGAGAGAGGAACTCTGTATCAGAGCCTGATAATGTATACCTTTTGTCCATCCTTTTATCAACAGGAAGGATAGAGAGGAGTTTTTAGAATTTTTACTGTCTGTTTCCTAAAGGATTTGTGCAAGGGAATAGACAGTCTCCTAGACTCTGGAATATCCATCATTTCTACATAATCAGGCTCTTCTTGGTCATCAACAGCTTCCTCAACAGGGAGTTGGAGAGTTTCAGCAACTTTCTTATAGAACATAAAATGAGAAGGGGACTCAGATAGCCTGGGGGAGGGGACCCCTGAAGGTCTGTCTGGAGAGATGTCCGGTTCAACGGGCACATCCAGACTTTCAAAATCACAATCACTCTCCTCGTACCCTTCTTCCCCTTCCTCCGGTTCATAAAAATCCTCAAAATCATAATCTTGAACCGGTGGAACCGACCGAACCGAGCGCTTCCCTCATGGTGTCGGTTCAGACGGAACCGGGGAAAGAGACTGGACAATTTGAATAGCTTTAGCTATTTCCTCAGCGGTTGGAGAAAAAACTTTTGCAAGTTCCACACAGAAGAAAATAAAATAAGCCTATTTATTACTTACAATACCACAGACAGAGCTTTGAACCGACCGATTGCGGTTAATTTCGGTAAAATAAACCGAGAATTACACTTTTTAACCGACAAACGAACCAAGCAGCAGGAGAAATCTCCGGAGCGACTGTTCAGTGAAGCGGAGTAAAGAATCTGACAGTTTAAGTTTGAGCTACAACAGACAGTGTTCAACCGAGCTCGCGCTCAAGGTTCCATGCCCTGCATGGAAAGTTAACTCTTTCACCTCCGGAGCAGTTCTAACCTGGGGTTATACTGCTTATGTCATAATATAGCAAGACTTCATGTTGTTTGAAAGACCTAGGGGTCATGGTGAATGCATGTATAAATAACTCTGAGCAGTGCAGGAGAGTGGCTAGCAAAGCAAACAGGATGTTGGGATGCATCGTAAGGGGGGATCACCTCTAGGAGCAGGGAAGTGATTCTGCCGCTGTACAATGGACTGGTTAGACCACACCTTGAGTAGTGTGTACAGTACTTAGACCACACTTGAAAAGGGGCATACAGCTCCTGGAGAGGGTACAGAGGAGGGCAACTAAGATGATATGAGGACTAGGGGATTTGATGTATGAGGACAGACTTGGAGCTCTGCCTGTTTTCATTGAAGGAGAGGAGAGACAGGAGGGACACGATTGAGGTCTTCAAGTACCTCAAGGGAATAAATAGGGTAAACATGGAGAGGATCTTTAGACTAAAAGCAGGGAGGTATCACCAGAGGGCATGGTTTGAAGGTGGAAGGGTGAGGGGAGAAAGAGGAGGAGGTTTTTCACTGAGAGGGTGGTGGAACCTTGGAATGCGCTGCCTGGCGAGCTGGTTCAGAGATCCACAGTGGAGGGCTTCAAGAGAGGGTGGGACAGACACAGAAAGCAGATGCATCAGATGATGGCCTTGCCCAGGGGGGTGGGGATGGATGATAGGGGTTTCTGGAACACGGGGAAGGGGGGGGCCTCGGCACCTAACTAGGGATCGGAGGTTCGAGCAGACTCGATAGACCGTAAGGCCTAATCTGCTGGCAATTAGTATGTTAGTACAGACATAATATTAACCTATGACCATGTCTAATGATCACTACTGATGTAACTGAAATGTTTACTGTGCTGAATGTTTTGACCTGTAATATTTAAACGATGCTTGTACATTTTATTTTTTTACTTTCCTGACGTGGAGCCTTTGCAAAGGAGTCTATGACTCAAATGTTGTAATTCCGATACTTGCAATAAATAAAATAAAAATAAATAATAATGTAATATAAAAATTAAACACAGATGGCCATAAATAACTTGGTGGAAATTTTATCTTGTGAAGCAGAAGGGTGGTAAAAGCCACTCTGCATTTCTTGTCTCCAGCTTCACTCAAAATTACTACCTTGTCCTTTAGAAGCATCTGTCCAGAATTCTATATATTATACATCACTAGAGTTAGAGAGTTATTCATAAGTTTTAAGTTCTATTTTTTATTAAAAACAAACAAAAAATGGAAATTACGTACTTATCATAATTCTTGATTTTCTTGGACGAAGTCTCCACCACTCATTCACACTAATGAGACTACACCGGAGGTATTAGGACCCCGCAGGAGCCACAAATCTTCAGGAGGGCCGGCGCTGGGATAGGACCACGCATGTGCGGTGCTGTGAGACTAGCTTGCGCCATATAGGCTATCTCGGCGTCGACCCCCCAACCGCTTCAGTACCTTTTTGACCAAGGCGGTGCAGCGTAAACTAACAAAAGAAAATATAACCCTAACTTCCGAGCACGTGAAGGCCCAGATGACCCATGTAAGAAGGGTCAATTCAACAATGTATTCACAGTCTGAAAAACAAGGAAGTGAAGACCAAAATAGAACGAGTGAGCTCAGGGGATGGTGGGTGGGCGTGTGAATGAGAGGTGGAGACTTCGTCCAAGAAGATCAAGAATTACAGTAAGTACATAATTTCCATCTCTTCCTGGACTAAAAGTCTCCACCACTCATTCACACTAATGGGAGAGTACCAGACTAAAAATCACCCCCCCCCCCCAAACACCACCCCCGAGTAGGGTGACAGGAGACAGAGACCACTCAGGACAGAAGTCCATAAGGACTGTCCTGCCGAAAAAAGTTAACTGTCAGGCATGGACATCCAGAACATAGTACTTACCAAGGTATGCACTGAGCTCCAACTCGCCGCCTTGCAGATGTTTGCAACTGGTACATTACGAGTCTCCACCAGGAAAGCCACAACCAATCCAGTAGAGTGGTGAGAACTCAGCCTTCCAGCTTGAGCTGTGTCATGGATTAGTAGTGTCGAAGACATGCTACTAACCAAGCAGAAATGCATCTCATGGCAACAGGCTGACCCAGCAAAGGCATGTGGAAAGATACAATAGTTGCTCGGATGCGTATCTCTTCGTTCTGTCGATGTAGAATCGCAGAACCCTTTTAACATTTAGAGAGATAAAGGGAGCGCTCTCCTTGATTCTGGAGTTAACGAAGTAAGTAGGGAGAAGCAAAACTTGACTGATGGTAACTGAGCCAGTGACAAGTTGTCTACTGGCTCAAGATAGTCTGAAAATGCGCAGAGGTGAACATTGTCTGCCAAGAAATGCAGACTTGCGTTTGACAAGTCCATGAGGCACCCCAAAATTTTACTTGGTGGGCAACCAAAAGGGGCCAGATGGAACTTTGCACACCAGATGGTGAAGTGTAACCACTTAGCCATGCAAGCCCTCCTGGTGAAAGGTCTATGTGCAGCTAAGAAGATTTCTACAATTGTCAGGAAACTTAAAACTTGCCCACTTTCATCTCCTCAGGAACCCGGGAAGCAGATGAAGGGAGTGCAGGAAGGATGGACCCAAGTCCCTGAGTCAGAGGTTCCGCTCATAGAGGGAGTTGTATCAGGGGAACGTCTGACCCACTGTTTATCTACACAAATTATATCTGCCGAGGCCAGTCTGGGATGATGAGAATCAAAGAATCATCATGCCCCGTTTGCGTACAACTTGAGCAGCACCCTCTGAACTAAGGGAAGAGGAGGAAAGCGTACAGGAGAATCTTGTCTACTGAGCTGAATGCATCCTGAAAGAAAACTCTAGGGTCTGGATTTCTGAAGCAGGATAGAGGCAGATTTGCATTGAGAGGGGACGTAGAAAAGACCAGGTCTGGGCTGCCCCACTCGTCTAAAGCAACTGCCCAATGACTGAACTGATGCAACATGCTCAAGGCACCACTCACCTCCCCACAGCCTTCCTGCACAGAGGGTAGGAGAGTGCTCTACCCTGCTTGTTGATGAAAACATCACAATGTCATCCGTCCGAAGTGGGATCACTTCGTGGCAGAGGGCCTCCTTCAGGACTTGGAAAGTGTATGACAGCTCTCATCTCTAAGAAATTTATGAGATGATGATACTCCTCCTCCTGGCTCCACACCAGAGTGTGGAGGTCTTGACAGTGAGCTCCTCAACTGATCAGGAGTGCAACCATGGTGAGGGATTTACAGAGTGAGGGTAGACCTAGCAGAAGCTAAGCCAACTGCGTCTACCAAGCAAGTAATTTTGTCCGAGGTTCTGTCATTTATGCGGAGGATTGCAGATGTGTGGTTGGAGACCACTACTTGTTGCGGACAAATGCATAAGTCCCAGCATCCGCTGTATCAAAAAAGGCCTAGACAGAGTAGCTTTTCATGAAGTAGCGAGACATCTGAAGATGTCATTTCTTCCGTTCTCAGAAGGAAGAACCCTCCCCCTGGAGGTATCCAGGAGGGCTCCTATAAAAAGGAACTACTGGGAAGGTGAATTTGGCACCTTCCCTGAATCAGAAAACCACTCCTGGAAAAAAGTGACAGAAGTCGTGGCAACTGCTTCCCGAGACTCTAGCCCGGATGGGCTGGCTCGGAGCCAAACATCCAGTAAGTGAAGGCTTGAATACCGAGGTTGTAGTGAACGCCTCCCTGAACAGGTACTCGCGACTTTCTGCGTCGCAAAGGGCGCCAAGCACCCATTATCTTGGAACCAAGCAAAGAAATTAGGAACCTGTGTTCTGACTTGCCATGCAACAACTTCTACTGCTCTGAGGCTGGTTCTATGTCATAATAGCGACCACCGAAATGCGATCGCTATTATCTCGAACTGCATTATCGCTGAAAACATTTTAGGCAATATGCACCAAAAGATGAAGGAACTGTGCATTTTGTGGGGATCCCCGCCCCCTATCTAAAGATTCTCAACTCGGGGGTGCATGTCAAGGAGGACACGGCCCGGTTAAAAAAAAAAATTAAGTCCTGCAACTGCGAGACGTCGCAAAATTTAACCGCGCCCAGTCCCAAACCCAGGACCTGCTCCACTGGAGCCAACCACCCTACCCACCACACGGTTGGCTCGGCAGAAGCAGGCCTCCCTATCCCCATACGTCCTGTCACGTACCCTCCCTTCCTGTCGCCCACCCTGCCGTCCCAACAGTAGCCTTCCCCCTACCATCGCCCATAATGATAGCGCCCTCACAAGGGTTGCCATTTTGACGGTAGCCCATATGTGGTAGTTGTCATCACGGTATACCCCAAAGCCCAGTCTCTCAGAGGAAAGAGAGTCTGACAGAGAGGCAAACAGACTGGGCTGCCACCTGGGTATAGGGAAAATCTCTGTGAAATTGTAGAGTATCTTTCTTGGAAAATCCTGATTTATTTATTGAGAGTATCGGTTTTACAGACCTTTGATTCAAGGACTCATTTACAGAGGCACCTCATCATGGGAACAACACAACAACAATACAGTGATACGGTTCATACAAAATGGCTTAAAGAGCAACCAGTGTTACAGACATTCACTGGTGGTACGAGGATAGCAATAGTTAGGACACAGTAAACACATTTTAGGTACACAAGTACCACGTCAGGTGAACAACCAATGAGACAGTTTTATTACAGTTGTCAGTAGATGTGACCACAGGGCTCACAGCAAGGCCCAAACAGTGTAGGGGGTGCGTTATGTGTAGTTGCAGCAGCGGGAGCTAGTCAGGTGGCTTCTAAGGGCAGCCTTGAAAGGACCTAGCATGGTGGAGTCAGCTATGTTGGCTGGGAGGGAATTGAACCAGGTGGGAGCTCTGTAGCTGAAGGATCTCTGGGACATAGAGGTCCTTACCCTTGGGACAGTAAGTGAAGTCTTGACAGTGCTGCGGGTGAATACTGAGGGGGAGGCCTGCTGGAGGGAGGTGGAGACCCGGGGAGAAGAGAGCCCTAGTAGGGTCTTTTTTACAAGAAGACAGGTTTGGAAGTGAAGCCTTTCTTCTAGATTGAGCAGGTTGGTGGAGGAGTACAGCAGACACGTGTGGGTGCGCCTTGGGGCACCCGTCAGAAGCCTGCAGGCCTTGTTTGTGGACAGCTGGATTTTAGCAAGGGCAGTATTGACGGCGGCAACATAGATGGGCAGCCCATAGTCTACTAGCAACAGGACAGATGAGATGACTGCAAATCTGAGAGCCTCTTGTGGGAGGCAGTCCCTATGGTGGTATAATAGTCCAATCCTGACATTGGTGGCAACAGAAAGGGCCAAATCAAAGGTGACACCCAGGTACTTGTAGGAGGAAACCTGCTCAATGGGGTGTAGTGCGTTTGGTAGTATCACGAGGGGGGCACCACTGGCTTTACTTTGGCGATGGGAGAAGAGCATAGCTTTGGTCTTTTTTACGTTCAGGACCAGTCTTTGTGCCGAGAACCATTGCTCAGCTCTATGAAATACATGTTGGAGGATGGTCTGGAGTATGGTGGGGTTGAGATCTGAGGTGAAAAGCACAGCGTCATCCGCATACAGAATGATCTTACTAGAGCAGGCAGATGAGAGCGAGTTAAGATAGAGGCTGAAGAGGACAGGGCCTAAAATAGAGCCCTGAGGAACACCAGAGAGGACAGGTCATGTGTCAGATAAGGTGCTGTTGATTTTTACGTATTGTGCTCTGGCAGAGAGGTAGCTGGTGAACCATGCAAGGGGACCGGGGGACAAACCAAGGCATCTGAGGGAGTCAAGCAGGAGGGGATGGCAAACCATGTCAAAGGCCTTGGAGAGGTCAATGAACACAGCCCTGGCGGGGTTTCCAGCATCAAGGGCAGAGTGTAGAAAGTTAGAGAATTTGAGTAGGGCGGTTGTAGTGTGACCCGCACGAAAGCCATGCTGCTCAGGGCACAGGATATTGTGCTTGGCCAGGTATTCGGTGAGTTGGTTGGCTACTATTTTTTCAAGGGCCTTAGAGAGTGGGGGGAAGACGGAGATAGGTCAGTAGTTACCAGGGGTGGACCGATCGCCACCCTTTAGGATGGGAGTGAAGACGGCAGTTTTTCAGGCGCTGGGGAACAGCCCCAGGCACAGAGAGCGGTTGAGCAGTTCAGTAAGGGGGCCCAGGATAGCATCCATAGCCAGATGAAGCAGCCTAGTGTCCAAGAGGTCCGTGCCAGGGCTAATACTATTATTAGTGCTGCGATGGCTTAGTGGTCTAAGGCCATCTGGCTTAAGTGGACAATTTTATCAGTGTCAGTTGCTCAGTAGGTAGCACACTCGCCTCTGAGGCTGGGAGATCAGAGGGCTGTGGGTTCAGTTCCCACATCTGGCACTTGGGTTAATATCCCAATACCGACACTGTAGTGCAGCATGAGGGGGGTGCTGCACTTCTGAGGTGCCGTCTTTCAGATGAGATGTTAAACCGAGGTCCCATCTGCCTGGATTGGTGGTAGTTCAGGTGGATGTTAAAGATCCCATGGCACTTATTGAAACGAGTACGGGGATTTTTATTACGGAACAAAAAAACATTACATCATAGTATTACACACATCATACCACAGTAATAGATACAAAAATAAATTCAGAAACATTATGAAAATGTTATACATTCTAGAAGTGAAAAAAGAAAACAAAAAACAAATATGTGTAAACATTATGGGGATCCCCATAACCAACTCTGTTGCTCTCAGGCGCATTAAGACATTCAGAAAAATAATTCTTACTTCCTTTTTTTTTTCTTCTCCCTCTAAGTGAACATTTTAAAGTTTCACCATAGATAAGCAACTTTATCTGGTGAGAATCTCTGTATATCCACTTCTTTAACACCTATCATTTCAGTTTCAATCTGCGTTAATACATTGTTTAAAACGTGTTGCTGTTGTAATACATACTGACATCGTGTCTGCCATAAAAAAATGTTGGATTACTGCAAATAGAACATTTAAAGTGCTCTTATGATAAATTCTCCAAACGCCTGAGCAATCTCCCAGCATTAAGGTGGTATGGGTAATTCCTGAGGGAAAAAAAGGCATTTTTCACCTAGTAACAAGTTCTGCCCATACCTGTTTACTTGAGGGACAATCAAAATAAAAATGAGATGCGCTCCCTTCTATGTTTACACATGTTAATTTGGGGGCAATACCGCTCTGCTACAGGTTTGTGTTTAAGATTGCCTCTCACTCCCAACTTCCCCCTGAGCACACAACCAGATAATGTCCCATACTTTAATAGGTATTCTGGGGTCTGTAAGTTTGTTTATTGCCCAACTCATTTTGGCTACGGTACATTCTGGAAAGAGAGTAGTTTGCTGTACTCCATAAACTATATGAGAATAAACACTCTTCCTGTTTAAAGCTATCAGGGTCTGTTTCTCTATTTTCCATTGTTGTAACTGCTTAACATAAGGGGCAGCATACGATGGAACTGCTAACTGTGGCAACAGTTTAGGAGGGTAGTCGACCCATTTTATAAAGTACTTTTGCAAAGCACACTGTATCCATAGCTGCCATACTGACCCACTTGACTCCCAAGCACATTTAAAAATGTGAAATAGAATGAAAAAATACACAGGGTTTGTCATATTAAGCCCACCTTTATTTAGTGGGAGGTAAGTAACATCTCTCTTGACTGGATTGAGTTTGCTGCCCCAAAGCATCTGGAAAAAAAATACTCAACAGTCTTGCATCCAGATGCACTGGAGGGCATAAATATAACGAACATATAGGAATACAGGAATAATACATTTTTTTAATGACTTCAACACACTTTTTCTTACCAAATTTCCATGTTTTCCACAGCCTAACCTTCTTTTGGCCTATTTCTAACTGTTGTTCCCAGTTATAGGAGGCCATGTCTCCTGGGCCTACCCATATGCCCAAGATCTTTTGAGGTGTGGTGGAAATGGCAATACCACACATCTCTGTATTCACTGAGGTCGACTTATTCAGGGCTATAATACTATAATGCTCTTTTCTTTGTTTAGTTTCGCACCATCGTATTTTGCACAGGCGCCAAAGGTGCTAATAGCCTTTTCTATTGAACTAATGTCTTGAACTACAAGGGTAACATCATCTGCATAAACAGTGACTTTTACTGGGATTAAGGTCTCATGAGGGGCTAATCCTATAATTTGTTTATCCCATTTTATCTGTCGAATGATTGGGTCTAAAGCATAGGTATATAATAAGGGACTCAAAGGGCATCCCGGTCTTATTCCTTTTAGGAGTGGTACATCCTCTCCAAATAGAATATTAGAAAAAAATTACTCATCATAGTAATGTTGTTTCTTCTAATGGAGTCTTGCTGTATTCTGACTATATGCAGTCAGCCCCAGCACTTGAACTGCTCCAATGAGTAAAGGGTGAACTCTATGCAAAGGCATAGAACGTTGAGCTCGAGCTCGGTTTTCAAACCTCTGTCTGTGGTGCTCTGAAGTGTAGGCGTCAGATTCTTACGAGCACTAAACTAACCAACTCAAAGGAAGAAATTGTTTCCAAAATTTTGTGCCAAATGGCAAAACAAGGTTTTTAGGGTCAGAAGACAAGTCGAGAACACCCAAAAAGAACAACAGGTAGTGATTTACCAAAATGCTTAAACAAACTAAAAGAAACCCCCTAAGAGATGGAGGCATGTCCAGTACACCTCTGGGGTGCAGCACTGTGGCTGCCCCACCACATCCCAAAACAACTAGGTTCCAGAAGGGGAAGTCAGAATACAGCAAGACTCCATTAGAAGAAACAACATTACTATGGTGAGTAAATTTTTTTTCTTCAAACAACATGAAGTCTTGCTGTGTTCTGACTATATGCAGACTACCAAGCAGTACCCCCTTGGAGGAGGGAGTCACAGAACCTATTTTGGGAACAGGGTCTGCAGCACAGCCGTGCCAAGCCTAGCATCACTTCGTGACTGGATGTCCAAGAGTAATGCCTGGTAAAAGTGTGAACAGATTAAATCTCCAGGTAGCTGCTTTGCATATGTCCACTAAAGGTATATCACTAGCTGCTGCGACAGAAGCAGCATCTCTGGCAGAATGAGCCCTCAGGCCTGACAATCCACCTGGCAACAGACCTCTTGGTAACAGGTTTGCCCTTTCCCACTTCACCGTGAGAAACAACTGAGAACAGTCCTTCCTATGGGCCTTAGTATGCTCAGTATAGTAACTAAGAGCCCTTTTTACATCAAGACTGTGTAACCTTCTCTCCCCAGAGGAAGAATGATCAGTGAAAAACACAGGCAATGACAGACTGATTCAGATGAAAGTCTGACACCACCTTGGGAAGAAACTTTCTATTGGTGCGGAGGACCACCTTATCCCTATGAAAGGAAATGAAATCAGGCTCCACTGATGAGGCCTGTAATTCATGGATTCTCCTGGCAGAGGTAATGGCCACCAGGAACACAGTCTGTCAAGTATTTCAGTTCAGCTGAAGACAAAGGTTCAAAGGGGGCTGCATAAGCTGTGCAATACAGATGTTCAGGTCCCAAGAAGGAGTAGGCTCCCTAAAGGGAGAATTGACACGAACCAAACCTTTGAAAAATTTGTTAAAGACTGGATGAGAAGCTAAGGAACAGCTCTTACCAGCAGAAAGGAAGGCAGACACAGCTGCCAAATGTACCTTGAAAGTAGTAGGCCGGAGGCCTAAACTGTTAAGATGCACCAAATAGTCCAATACAGTGGCAATACCAGCCATCTCTGGCTTAGTATGCCTCTGGGAACGTCACAACCCAAATCTTGTCCATTTGGTATTGTAAGTCTTTCTAGTAGCACGTTTCCTGCTAACCTTTAAAATATCCATAACTGATTGAGAAAGGTGCAGGTTTGCACATTCTAGCTCTTCAAGAGCCAGGCCTTGAGCCTAAGAGTCTGAAGATTATACATAGATACATAGACAGTGTCGGCAGATAAGGGCCTATGGCCCACCCAGTCTGCCCATTTAAGTTTGTAAGTTCAGTTTATGTTTTCCAGGAAGTCTGTTGCCCCTTACCCCTGACCTCCAGAATTCCTTTATATCTATCCCATGCATTCTTAAATCCCGTGATTGTTTCAGCCCCCACCACTTCCTCTGGCAGGGTGTTCCACTTGTCCACCACCCGTTCTGTGAAGAAATTCTTCCTCACGTTTCCTCTGAATCGTCCTCCCTCCAACTTCATCCCATGCCCTCTAGTCCTGGAACATATTTTTCGCTTAAAAATAGTGCATTCCTGCACCCTGTTCCTCCCTGTAAGATACTTGTATGTCTCTATCATATCCCCTCTCTCCCTCCTCTCCTCCAGGGAGTACATGTTCAGTGCCTTCAACCTGTCCTCATAAGACTTGTGATGCAATCCATGCACCATCTTTGTTGCCCTCCTCTGAACCTTCTCTACCCTGTCTATGTCCTTACGTGGGTAAGGTCTCCAGAACTGCACAGTGTACTCCAGGTGCGGCCTCACTAGTGTCTTGTATAGTGGAATTATGACCTCCCTTTTCCTGCTGGTGATGCCCCTGCCTATGCATTCCAGCATCCTATTTGCTTTACCTGCTGCCTTGTCACACTATTTCCCTGCCTTGAGGTCATCAGAGATGATAACTCCAAGATCCCTTTCCTGCTTGGTGCATGTTATATCCTCACCCCCCAACTGATATATTGTGCCAGGGTTTTTGTGCCCCATATGCATTATCTTGCACTTCCTTGCATTGAATTTCAACTGCCAAACCCCTGACCATTCTTCAAGTTTCTGCAGGTCCCTTCTCATTCTGTCTACACCCTCTGGTGTGTCTACTCTGTTACAGAGCTTTGTGTCATCAGCGAACAGAAGAGATTGGAACGCAGAATCCTCCCCAGAGAGGAGGTGAGGAGATTGTGTTGTCTGGGAAGACACAAGGGCAGTGTTGCTGACAGTGACAACAGTAGAGGATACCAAGGCTGTCTGACCCAATCTGGAGCCACCAGAATCACCTTGCAAAGTTGAGACCTGATTTTGATCAGGACCCTGAATATCAGAGGAAAAGGAGGAAATGCATACAGAAACCTGCTTGTCCAAATCAGTACAAGAGCATCCTGAGGGACAGGGCCCAGAAGAGGTGGTCTGCAACAATAAAGAGGAAGTTGATGATTATCCGGGGCTGCAAAAAGATCCATCTCTGGAGTGCCCCATCTCTTGAAGATGGCTCGGAGAACTGGAGGATTCAGGGACCATTCGTGATGTCCCTGGGAAATTCTGCTCAGAATCTCTGCTAGAATGTTGTCCTTCCCTGGGAAATGCACAGCCAGCAGGGAAGCCTGAAGGGAATAATCTAGAGACCATACCTTCATGGCCTCTGTGTACAAGGCCGAGGACAGAGTGCCTCTCTGTTGATGTACCACATGGTTGTGGTATTGTCTGTCCTGATTTGCACCACTTTGCCCTGAACAAAAGTTGAGAATGTCTCAAGTGCCAGAAAGACAGCTCTTAATTCCAGAAGATTTATGTGCAGAAGGGACTCCTGGTGAGACCAAGTTCCCTGAGCTGTAAGATGATCTAGGTGGGCTCCCGAGAGTCACCGAAGGTACCTGACTGAAAGGGGACCACCATGTCGAAGACTGTCTTCCTCCAGTCACCACTGGAGGGCCTGGACTAGAGTTTGAGAGACTGGAACCAGTTTGGAGAGAGAATCCTTTTTCTGAGACCAGTAAGATCTGAGATGAAACTGTATATCTCTCATCTGAAACCTTGCTCCCTGAACTACTGCTATGGAAGCTGCCATGTGGCCCAGCAGTTGTAGAAAGTGTCTGGCTGGATGAGACACTAGAGGATGAAAAGAAGACGCCAGAGTGACCAGTGACTGAACCCTCGAGAGGGGGAGAAAAGCCCTTGCCTGAATAGTATCTATTTCCACCCCTATGAAGGTGAGAAGCTGGGCTGGGCTGGTTCTAGAACAGACGTCTCTAGATTTAGAATGAAACCCAAGGATTCTAGAAATCTGAGTGACCTCTAAAGCCGACTTGACTTGGTCTGAGGACTGGCCCACCAGAAGCCAGTCATCCAGGTATGGGAACAGAAGGATGCCCTGCCTCCTGAGGAATGCCACCACTACTGCAAGACACTTGGTGAACACCCTTGGAACAGATGTTAGGCCGAAGGGCATGGCCCTGAATTGATAATGGCCCGAGGGCAACTCGAACCTGAGGTACTTTCTGTGGGAATGTCTGATAGGTATGTGGAAGTAGGCATCCTTGAGATCCAGGGGGGCTAGCCAGTCTCCTGGTCTCAGAGAGGGAAGAATTACTCCCAGTCTCACCATTTTGAATTTTGGTTTTGTCAAATGTCTGTTCATGTACCTTAAATCTAAGACGAGTTACCACTCCCCCGTCTTTTTTTGGAGTAAGGAAGTATCTGGAATACACTCCTTTTCCTCTGTGACAAAGAGGTACCTTCTCTACTGCTTGCAAAAGCAGAAGAGAGGAGACTTCTGCCTCCAAGCCCTTTGTCTCCAAGGGAGACGGAGGACTGAAGGAACTTGCTCTCATTCTTAGGAACCTTTTGAAACTGAGAGCAAGCCCCTGGCTCACTACTTCCAGGACCCATTTGTCTGAAGTAATAGACTCCCAGGCCTGGGTGTAGTGAGCCAGCCTGCCCCCTACTGGGATTGGGGAGGTGACCCTGACTGACACCTCAGGGTGTCTGCTTGGCAGGGGCTTAGACTGAGTAGCTGATGGTGTCCTAGTTACTTCCCCCCCCCGGTCTACCTCTTCCCCTAAAGAACCCCCCTCTGCTGAAAAGAGGAGGTGGCGGCCTGAGCTTGGTAAAAAGGCCTGTGAAACGCCTGCCCCTAAACTGCTGCCTTTGAGGCGTGGCCTGCTTTTCTTTGGCTGTAGCACTCCTATAGGTGGTCCTGTATCCTTTTCATGTAATTCTCTGTTTGATCCACAAAAAAAAAAAAAAAATTACCTGCTACAGGAAAATCCATGGCCTTAGTCTGGGTATCCTGAGAGGGGTTGGTACACCTAAGCCAAGCAAATCTCCTCGTGGAGATAGATGTAGCCATGACCCTGGAATGAACATCATTAGAATCTACAGCAGCGTGGAATTGTACTTTAGATGCCTCTATACCATTTGCAGCCACCTGCTCCAGCTCCTTGGCTAGCTGGGGGGGGCATTCCTAGCCAGTTCCAGAACCGTATCCCACATAGATTTCTGGTACCTAGCTGTGTATGCCATGTAGTTAGATTGTCTGAGTCATAAAGGGGATGCCAAGTACTGTTTTTTTTTTTGCGATGGCATCCACCTTCCTGGAATCTTTATCTGGGGGGTGAGATGCCAGGGGAATATTGGCCTTGTCACAGGCCGCAGCTTGTACTACCGCAACATGGCTGCTGTGATTAATAAGGAATTCCGTCCCAGGACCTGACAAAGTATACCTCCTGTCCATTCTTTTTTCCACAGGAGGTATGGATGTAGGAAACACTAAAATGTTTTGTGTCTGCTTCCCCAAGGATTTGTGTAAGGGGATAGACACCCTTTTCGACTCTGGTACATCCATCATTTCTAAATAGTCAGGTTCTTCCTGATCCTGTTCAGCCTCTTCCATAGGAAGCTGAAGAGTCTCAGCCACTTTCTTGTAAAACAAGAAATGGGAAGGGGACTCGAAGCCTGGGAGGAGAAACCTGAGAGGGCCTGTCTGGGGAGATGTCAGGCTCTACCGGCCCATCTAGGCCCTCATCCTCTTCATCGTACTCTTCCTCCTCCTCTAATCGCCCTCATAGTAAGCTTCAGGTTCTGTATCTGAAGCAGACATTTCCAACCGATCCGGCCTGCTTTGAACAAAAGCCGGTTCGGTCGGAACCGGGCAAAGCGATTGGACTAGAAATCGCTTTTACTATCTCTTCAGTCGGACCATGGGAAGCGGTCAAACCGACTGATTTTTCCTTTCTTTACTCGGAACAGATTCCAGGGATCAGCTCTCCTGTTGCTGAGGAGGTATCGCCCAGGTCAGTGGGCACCTCCTCAGGTGCGCGACGCAACCAAACCGGGCTGGCCATCCGGGTCAGCGGACTTATCTGCCTCCTCCTCCCTTAGCCTACTCAAACATTTTTCCAGAGTGGCTTTGGGAAAGTTCTTGCATATCTGGCAGTCTTCTTTGAGGTGGTCAAACCCCAGACAATACACACATACGAGGTGAGGGTCGGTCTTAGCAAAGGCCTCCTTACACTCGGTACAGTGCTGAAACCCAGAGGGTCAGCTATTCTTTTTGGGTTTCTCAGACATGCCTTCCAATCTAAGTTACCCAAACAGCCAGTTAAATCCGGCGACTACAAACTTATCGGTTCCAACCGTGTCATGGAGTAGTTAAAAAAATCCTAAAAGCCAGATTTTTTAGGAACCGATAAGTACTGGAAAAACCACACAGTCAAAAATACAATACACAAACATAATGGGTTTCGGTTCCAAACCGGACCAACTGTCAAAGGACCGAAAATAAAACAATTTCTTAATAAAACAACCACTACCACTTACTGGTACCGAGACAGAGGCAAGAATACCGATTTTCTGATGAAACGGTTTGAAATAACTGACCAATTTGAACTATTACCAAACTAAAGCACAGAAGGGATTTCCGGAGCAACTTCAGTTAGGCGGAGTAAGAAATCTGACAGTTACACTTCAGAGTACCACAGACAGAGGTTTGAAAACCGAGCTCGACCTCAACGTTCTATGCCTTTGCATAGAGTTAACCCTTTACTCTCCGGAGCAGTTCAAGTGCTGGGGCTAACTGCATATAGTCAGAATACAGCAAGACTTCATGTTGTTTGAAACTGCTGGAATAATAATGGCATTAGAATATAATATTTTTATCCAGCCCACAAAGGTTTTTGGGATGCCATAGGTCTCCAATATATTAAATAAAAAGTGGTGTTCTACTCGATAAAACGCTTTAGTTTAATCTAAAGCTACTACAAAGCCTGTAAAATTTGGGGTTCTACTAACTTCACAAAGCTCTCTTAATATGAACAGATTGTGCAGACTCTTACGTTCAGGAATAGCACATGTCTGAGCTGTATCAATTAAAGCATCAGAAATTTTTATTAATCTATTGTTCCGAATTTTCGCCAGTATCTTATGATCGCTATTAAGAATACTAATTGGTCTCCAATTAGATAATTCCTTTTAGTTTCACTTTTTAAAAATGTAACATATTAAAGCAGTGCTGAGATTCTTATAGCTTAAATCATTTTGCAAAATGTAATTAAAGATGTTTGACAACATAGGGCTAACGAAAGATTCATATTTTTTTGTAGAAATCAGAGAGACCATCTAAGCCGGAAGAAGTCCCGGTTTTTAATTTTTTGATAACCTCACATACTTTTTCTGGAGTAACTGGTTGTACCAAAGCAGTTCCAGCAGATTGTCCTAGGTGAGGTGTTGGTGCTGTTAGAAAATCATTCACACTACCATTTTCTAAAGGGTTTTGGGAAAAAGTTTTCTTTAAGTTTTGCTGCACTAATGAAAGTACTCCTAAGTTAGTATCCACAAGCATATTATCTGGTGTAAATAAGCCTTCCATGATGGTTTCATCTAGTCTCTGCTTACAGGCTTTGTATGGATCGGATGCTGGTTGGCTATTTGTTCTGAATCTCATTTCCATGTCCAGTGATTTTGCTCTATCATATTGATAGATTTTCATTTGCTTTTTTATTTCCAGAATTTGTGTTTTTTATTTCATATGATCTTTTGGGGGAAATGACATAAGTTTATAACACTGATTCCTGTAGTCTAAATATTTAATATATTTTGAATTTGCAGTGTTTTTCCCATACAAGATAAATAGTGCTTTTAAATCCTTTTTATATCAGTCCACCAGTCCCATAAATTGTCATGGAAGAATGAAGTAGAATTTCTAGCACCAAAAAATACTTCCAGCTGTCTGACATTCTACTGATTCAAGTAAGGACACATTTAGCCTCCATCTGTGTATATGAGAATATATTTTTGGGGGTACTGCAGATAAACTTAGGGCTCCTAATAGAATACAATGGTTGGAGAATTCTGTAGGTTTAACTTCTATTTTATACGGTTTTATGAATTTTGACACTAGTAGAAAATCAATATGTGTGGTGTATATGTGTCTAAAGTAAGTTGCTCCTACATCTTTTTTTCAAAATTCTATAAGCATCTGATAAACCTGTGTCTGTAATAATCTGTTTTAAAGCATGTGAGTCACAATAAACTTTTTATTAAATCCCCAGAATATTTCAGATCTAGACTACAATTAAAGTCTCCTCCCCATATAATATGTTTCTGTGTGAATAGATAAGGTTTTATTACCTCAAAAATTTCAGTTCTGGCTGTTTTAGTCTTTGGGGGGGGGGGGTGGAGGTTAATAAGGCAAAAAGCAATTTCTCTATACATGCAATCTATGGCCAGAGCCCTCCCTGGGTGTATATCAATAATTCTTGATATTCGAAAGTTAAGAGTTTTTACCATCAGCAGTATCAGTGCCAAAGGTCCAAAGGAGGGACCCCATGTCCAACTCCTTTTAACCTGGTTTATTTCAAACAGAGATGATTACCTTTTTTCTTGAACAAAGATGATTTCTGCTGCAATTGTCCCAGGAAAGCGAAGACTGATAGTTGCTTTTTGTAGTGCTTCAAACTACGTATATTTAGTGAGGCAATATGAACAGAGGCCATGTGGTATGTTAAGAAAAAATGTTTATTCGCTATTCCTTATTATGTTAGGGGCCTTCCTCGTGGCTAGCTTTAGTTTTCCTTTTTTCTCCTTAGCAAGTTCCGTAGTCCTACTTTCCTCCTCTTCAGTGATTATGTCAGACCTATGGGAGGTGTCAGACTCTGGCTCAGAATCTCCTGTGTCCATTTGTCATGGGGGAAAAGGGATTTTCTGTCCTCGGGGGTGGGGGTATGCTGTTTTGCTGATGCCCTTGTAAGTCTTTTCCCTGTTTTAGTGATTTCAAAGATGCTTATACTCTGTTTTCCCTCCCTACAGGTTTGGGGTACCTCTCTTTGTTCCAAGTTATCCTGGGGCTCCACTTCTTTCTCTTTCCTAGTGAGAGATTCATTAGCTTTTGGATTTTCAGTGTCTACCTCACCAGTGATTCCTTCTGGGGGCCCATCTTTCTGTAACCTGTCTCTACCTGCATTTTCAGAAAAGGGATTTTTCCTTTTCTCTTGAGCCTTATCTATCAAGCCATCTTGATCCCATCCCTCAGCTCTATTCCTTTTTGCCCAGGGCACTGGTGAAAGGCATGACCTGTCATCACAGAGGTTACACTGAAAGATGTTTTCACACAGGTCAGTAGAATGACCAACCCCCCCCCCCCAACACAAAGAACACTTGAGTAGGTCACAGGCACTGCTTAAGTAGGTTTTAGACCCACATTTATAGCTGGCTCTGGGCTGCCCACCGTAGAAACAGACCCCCCAAAAAAAAAAAAATTATTGGGAAGGTGAACGATTTCTAAGTTAACTTGAAACTATTATTTTAAATCTCCACCCTCCTGTCCAGAGTCACTCAGTATCAATAACTGCCTCGGGGGGGGGCAAAATGTCACAGCATTTCTGTAACCAGTGGTATGTCACTCACATTTACACCTTTGTTCCTGAACATGATAGAGATGTATCTGATCTGAGGTTTAGTAAGAGGGATAGCATAAAAGGGGGTCCACGAAGGAATCTGTTTAAGGTTGCTGTATTTTTCCCCAAAATCTCTCAAGGCTTATGTTAGATTTAAAACTAACATCAAAGGTGTCTTCCCCCCCTGATATATGTATTAAGGCATATATCTCTGCTGGCACAAAGTTCATAGATACCATTAGTAAATTTTTAGCGACAGTATCTGTCAGGGTGCTCTGATAACCCCCCCCCCCAAAAAAAAACACCTCAACCTAACAGCATTCTTCCTAGGGGCCTGTTCAAGTTTGTTTTTAAAGAGTTCTGACATGGGGGTTCCTTTTGGTAATTCATTCCTACCACCTTGTTGTTTAGACTGTTCATGCTCTGTATCAAACATTTCTGCATTAGCAGTATTTTGTTTCTCATTCTCCCTACCCCTTGATGGACCCAGCGCTGTAGAGGCCTGGGCTTCATCATGTAGAAACTGTGCAGTATTTTTTTACGGGATCCCGATTTGCAGTAAAAAGGTTACCTGAGCACAGGGTTTGTGCTGCATCCTTTTTGATCTCCCGGAGTAGGCCTAAACTGATTATCAACACTCCAGTGTGGGTCAGGAACCCATTTGCCAAGTTCATCCCTCTTCCAACCAAACAAGTTAAGCGCTCCTTCAGCAGACCAATCGCTCCTAAAACAAGCATTTGTCAGTGCCAAATGTTTGCATGCTGGCATTGGCATTGGTAGTTGTAGGAGTTACAGAGCTGCATAATAGGATGGGCAGTGAAGTATTGAACTGAAGCCAACCCCACCAGCACCCTGCAGAGACCGACAGGCATTGGGGTGTGCCTTTGGGTCGTCAGGCATAACGGCCACACCATTTCACCACCACCCCACCCCTACAGACACCGGCAGAGTGTCACGAGTGTGCCTTGGGGTCTTTGGCCCTTATGCACCCCATTCCATCAGGAAATACGGTGAGATGGGTGCGGTATAGGAGAATGGGGTGAACGTAAGATGGCCGCCAGGCTGGGCGCGTCGTCGCTGCTTGTCTGAAGAAGTTTTGATTACATTTTTATTCGTTTTAAGTTAGGAGTTGAGTTTTATATTTTGTTTTGTTCTATTTGGTCCTGGTTTTGGCGCTAATGCACTAAGCGTTATTGTTTGGTCGTTGCTGGATACTAAGTCTACCGGTTTGCCAGACCGCGAGAGACGCCAGCTGGCTCTTTCTTTTACAGACTTCAGTGGTCCTGTTTTGGTTCCCTTTGACTACGCCGAGAGGCGAGTGCGATACCTGAGGAAAGAGCATATTTTATGATACTACAAGTTGTACGGGACGCTGTGTGTGGGAATAGCGCCCTGGGGAGAAATTAGGAGACTGGATGGACATTCGTAATTTATTAGTACCTTTCTATGTTCGACTCGGTTTCACCCCCTTGTTTCGGGCATAGGAGGGGTCTCGGAAATTTCAAGACTTACCATCCGTTTTGAGTTTCTGGAGAGAGTCACTAGCATTCTCCCCCACAGGCTGAGGCGGGGAGACTTTGTTTCCTGGTTCTTCGTGGAGAAGAGTTTTCGGTCGTGTGGAAGGTGAGGAGTGTTGGTTAGCCCTGAAGTGTTTTTGGAGGAGCTCTGGATGCAGTGAACGCTGACAAGAGGAGATGGAGGATCTTTGGATTGGGGCTCTGTTGGAGACTGTGAGCCCTCTGAGTTTTGAAATCTGCAGGTGGACACTGTTGCCTTTTGTCTACTCTGGCCGGTGCTCTCCTGGGTTTTGCTACTCCACAGGGGTTGGGGTATTTTCCAGTCGGGGAACTGAGTGGGGTACCTCGCCCCCTTGGACCATGGAAGGGGCTGCAGTAGTGGCTCTTCTCATGGTCCTTTAGTGTGAGTGGCACAAATTGCCGGGGGCACTTGGCTGGGAGTAAATGGGATTGGAGTATGTTTGATCCTCCATGGACATAAACTTGCTTGGATCTTTGAACTTGCTGGACCTCCTCTTTGGACTAATTCTCCTTTTGGGTTTATCCGGCTGCCTTTTCCCTGGACTTGGATCATTTTTTGGACCTATGTGGAATTTTGGTCTTCTTTGAGAAGCTGCTGATTCCTGTCTCCTTCTGACTCTGTTTTGGACACTCGGGTGGTGAGAGGACCCTGGGTCCAAATTTTTTTGCTTATTTAATTATTTGTTTTACTTGTTTGATTTGATAGTGTGTGTCTTTCTCCTGGCAGGGAGAAAGACTAATTTCATTCTTTCTCCTGTTGTGAGAGAACTGGGGGGTTTAAAACATTTGTATGTTTTTATATTGATGTTGGAGTGAGAGTGCCTCTGTACCCTCATTCCCAGTGGTGAGGGACTGTGGGGAGGTTTATACAAATTAATTTTTTTGAGTATTTTATTGTAATTTATAGATTTAATTTTGTTTATTAGTTAGTATGGATTGTTAGTTTAGGATAGTTTAAATATTTTGGGAGGTGGGTTTGTTTTGTTATTGTTTAATTTGTTAAGCAGAGTCATGTGCTGGCCTCTTTTCCCCACGGTGGTGCATTATTCTTCCTCCTCTCTTCGCGCCCTCCGCCCCTTTTGTACTCCTCCCTTACAGTTTGATGTTTATCAGCATTGTAGAGCATTGGGGATTGCTCATGGGAGAGTGAGGGGGGGGTACTGAACAGGGAGGATGAACGAGCGGGCCATCGTGGTTAGTTATTGTCCAGAAGGCTTTTGGGGCTATATGGAATCCAGATCGGGTCCGCCTTATCTGGTCTCCATACCCATGGGCACTACTGATTTCAGTAGGCAGGCCTGACAACCTCCGAGGTTTGTCCAGCTCGGGCGGTGTTATGCAATGCCAGGTCTGTTAGGAATAAATGCTACATATTGCCGACCTTATTGGTTCGGGTTGACCTGGCTTGCATCACCGAGACCTGGCTGATGAAAATTCTGGCCCCATAGTGGAGGCCATGATTCCGGCTGGGTACTCGGTGATACACCGCCCGAGATTGGACCGCAGGGACGGGGGGGTTGCAGTCTGTTTTAAGACTGAATTGGGCCTCTCGAATGTGGTAGTGGGTGAGGCTGAGTCCTTTGAGTGCACAGTTGTAGCAGGTGCAGGCGTTCGAATCGTTCTCATCTACCGTCCACCCGGAGATGGGAAACACTTCTTACAGGAAGTGGCAGACTTCCTCGTCGACATGTCGTTTGAGTCACCCAGATTGATGGTGCTGGGTGACTTCAACGCCTGGGTTGACGACGAACTCTCACAAGTTGGTAAACACTTCCTCCAATTAATGTCTTCTTTGGGCCTTACACAGGTAGTTTCCACTGCTACACATAAATCTAGACACTCTCTCGACTTAGTCTTCCTTCTTGGGATTGATGCATCCGACATGGGAGTGGAACCAGTCGTTTGGTCTGACCACCACATCGTGAGGTTCAATTTTTGCACCCCCCCCGAGAAGGCCATCCCCTGTGGAGATGGTCAGGTACCACCCATTACGGAATGTTACTTCACAAGACCTAGCGGCGGTCCTTGACCTATCATCCCCCGTGTTGGTGGGCAGTAGCCGAGAGGCACTGGTGTTGGCCTATAATGAGGCCATCACGGTTGCCCTGGATTCTATTGCTCCTGTTCGTGAGCGCCCTCTTTCCTGTCACCCCAGGGCCCCTTGGTTTGATGGGACTCTGAGGGAGATGTGGAGACAAGGGCGAAGGTTAGATCGCTGCTGGCGCAAGTCCGCCCTTGATGCCGACCATCTTAGATTGATTGAACATTATACCAGCTATCAATCTGCAATCACCCATAAGAAGACAGAATTCCTGTCCAGGGAGATTGCAGTTGCTCAGAATCGACCGGCTCAGCTGTTCCGAACTGTAGATAGACCGTGCAACCCAGCCTGTCTGCAAGTTCAGAAAGCCTTTTCGCAAATGGAGTGCGATGAGCTCGCTCGATACTTTGCAACTAAGGTGGCTGACATCAGGGCGGACTTGTGTCCGGCAACCTCTAAGGGTGACGTGGTAGGAGTGTGTGAGAACACAGGGCCTCGTTCCTCCTGGAGTTCCTTTTGTCGACCTGAGTGCGTGGATATTATGAGGATCATCCATAGTGTGCGCCCTACAAGCTGCCACTTGGATCCTGGACCGACTACCCTAATTTTGGGTTGTGTTGACATCATTGGTCCAGTTTTGGCACAGATAGTCTGGTGCTCCTTGGAGTCAGGTGAGTTTCCTAGCTCCCTGAAAGAGGAGGTGGTGACACCTTTCTTGAAGAAAGCTTCCTTGGACCCAGACTGTTTTTCTAACTACAGACCCATCTCTAACCTTCCCTTTATTGATAAGGTTATTGATAAGGTCGTAGCTGCCCAACTGGATGACCATTTAACCATCCATAGTATCTACGAATCCTTCCAGTCTAGTTTCCTCAAAAGACAGCACCAAGACTGCGCTGGTTCGGGTGCTAAATGATCTTCTGAGGGCGAGGGATCAAAAGAGATGTTCCATCTTGGTTCTCCTTGATCTCTCTTCAGCTTTTGACACCGTGGATCACATGGTGTTGCTAGCACGCCTGAGGCAAATCTGTGGAATGTCTGGAACCGTTCTTAAATGGTTCACTTCATTCCTTATTGGGATATCACAAAGAGTTGTGTCGGGAATTTTTTCCTCCGGCCCAGTCTCTTTGTTGTGTGGAGTGCCTCAGGGTTCTGTGCTGTCACCCATGTTATTTGCAGTGTATATGCTGCCCCTCGGAAACATTATAAGACGGTATGGGCTGAGGTTTCACTGCTATGCAGATGATACCCAGTTATACTTGTCTTTCGCACCCGACCTGGATGGAGCTCTCTCGGTGTTTAGTAACTGTCTGGAGGAAATCCAAGACTGGATGGATTCTAGTTGGTTAAAGTTGAACTCGGAGAAAACTGAGGTTTTGGTTGTGGACCCGGGTGGCCAGATTGAGAGGTCGTGTACTGGTGCGCCTTCTGGAATTCTTCTTGGCGGCGTCACTACCGGCCTCTAAACGGGTGCGCAACCTTGGGGTGATCCTTGACGATAGGCTGACTTTTCAATCTTGGGTGTTGGCCGTTGTCAGGACTTCCTTTTACCATCTTAGGAATATTGCCAGGGTTAAGCACCTTGTTCCGTCTGACTCCTTGTCAACGTTGGTCCACGCCTTTGTGTCCTCGCGCCTAGACTACTGCAAGGCCCTTTACTTTGGGCTCTCTGGGGTTGAAATCCGCCGCCTACAGCTTGTGCAGAACGCGGCGACCCGGGTTTTGACTGGGGCAAGTAGGTCTTGTCATATTACCCCGGTGCTGCGCGAACTGCACTGGTTTCCAGTACGGTGGCGGATCACCTTTAAAGTAATTTTATTGACTTTCAAAGCCCTTCGCGATCAGGGTCCATCCTATCTGAAAGACCTACTGGTTCCTTACTGCCCCGGCCGATCACTCCGCTCGGCCGACATGGGGTAGTTAGAGATTCCAAGAGTGAGTTTAAAATCTTCTGGCAGCAGAGCATTTTCTCAAGCTGCAGCCACTCTTTGGAATTCTCTACCATGCCGGTTACAGGAATGCACCTCCGTGGAGATATTTAAGAAAGAACTGAAAACATATTTATGGAGAATGGCCTTCTTAGATAGTTAATGTGAATTGTAATATGTTTGGAATTTTATTGTAATTTATTATGTTTTTATGATGCATTTTTATAATGTTTGTAGTGTTTGATGGTTTTGTACTGAAATTTGAAGTTATGACTAATTTGTTCAGCGCCTTGATATATCGAAAGGCACTATATAAATAAAATTATTATTATTAACTTTGGGGCCGAAGAGTCCAAGGCACACCTCAATGCCTCTCAGTGGCTGCAGGGTGTGGGTGGGAGTGGAATGGTATGAGCATTGCAGGCGACAATCCCAAGTCACAGCCCTGATGCCCGTCATTCTCTACAGGGTGGGGCGTTATGGTCGGAAACCCTAACACCTCAGGCATTCGTTGGTATTTTCACCCAAATTTTCAACATTTTTTTGTGACCCCACCTCATGAACAGTGGCAATATCAGTTTGTTAGCGAAGCTGCTTTTGCACAGCGACTTCGGCATTTGTCACCACAGTGCAAAACACATTCCGAACAGGATGTGAAAATGACAGCTGTACTGTTCATGGGGAGGTGTAAAAATGGCAATGTTGAAAATCTGCAATGAATATATTAAAAAAGCGGTGAAGTCCAGGCGTGCGTAGAAACTGTACCGACCTTTCGTAATGTAATTAGTTTGGTTTTTTTTTTGGCAGATTGTCAACACAGGCATTTTGGAACCTCCGCTCATGAACAGTGTCACTGTAATTTTCTTTATCTGTCCCGAACAATGATTTCCCACAGCAACCAAGCATTTCTGTGCTGAAAGTGTGAAAACACATTTCGGCCATGTTGTGAAAAATGACAGCTGTACTGTTCATAAGGAAGTGTGGAAAAATGCCACTGGTGAAAATCTGGACTGAAAATATTACAAATTCATGAACTTACGAAGGTGTATGGAAACTGCGCAATGTTCATTCGTAACACAGTCATTTTATGGACTTTTGTCGCCAAATTTTCAATATAGTCATTTTAAGACCTCTGCTCATGACCAGTGTCACTGATTTTCTTAATCTGTCCCAAACATTGCTTTTGCACATCGACTGCACCATTATGCGCTACTTGTGCGGAAACACATTTTGGGTGAGATGTGAAAAATGGCAGCTGCACTGCCCATAAGGAGGTGTGGTAAAATGTCAATGTTGAAAATCCAGAGTGCAAATATTAAAAATTTGCGAACTTACAAGCGTGCGTGAACTGCATGCTGCGCTACATAAAACAGTCATTTTTAGGAATTTTTTCACCAAATTTGCAACATAGGCTTTTTGAGAGCCCACCTTATAAACACTGGCACTATCGTTTGGTTAATCGGTCCCAAATAGTGATTTCGCGCAGTGACTGCGAAATCACCCTTCAGGCCCGATTAACGCCATGACAGTGACAGAATTCATGAGGGGTCCCAAAAAACCCATGTTGAAAATTTGGTGCCAAAATTCCCAAAAATGCCTGAGATATGCAGCAAAGTTGAAAAAAACCCTATTTATTACATTATACAGCTTACCAGCATTTCCTCAGTTCGCGGTCGGCCTTGAAGAGTGCAGAGGTGTTCCAGTCCATCGAAGATCGTCCATGCCAGACTCTGCAGGCAAGCATGGGGTGAGGGGTGTGGGAGGCAGGGTGCGCAGTGGGTGGAGTGCGAGTGGGGGTAGGAGACTACGAGGACCTTTTTTGTTTACAGGTTTTTATTAAAAGCGACGCTGGACGCTTGCCACGCTGGGTGGACCCAGCGTGGCAGCTGAAAGGCTGTTTGGGGCCTGGAGCCACGGGGATTCTGCACCCCATCAGCCACAACAGCTTTGCCACGCTGGGGTGGGCTCCAGCATGGCACCTTGAAAGCTTTCGGGGAAGAGAGGATGGAGCCGATGGGGCATTAGGCACACCTGCCGGGTTATAATAGTTTTGCCACGCTGGGTGGGCTCCCAGCATGGCACCTGCACAGCTTTTTTGGCCGGGAGGGGTGTGAAGCCGTCGGGGGATTGGGCACCCCAGTCGACTATACAGTGTGTGCGTGGGGGGGGAGGAGTGCATGAGCACGCATAGTACCGTCACTGCACTTACTGAACTCACCACGTTCATCCATGAGGCCCTTGACCAAGGCTCAGTTGCAGGGCTATCTTTGTGGATCTGACCAAGGCATTTGACACGGTCAGTCACGAACTACTGCTTTGTGTCCTTCCTCAACTAAACGTGGTCCCTGAGGCCACTGCCTGGTTCAAGGACTACCTCTCAGGACGATCTCAGCATGTCAGGATTAACACCACTATCTCCACCTCCAAAACAGTTTGCTCCGGGGTCCCGCAGGGGTCTATACTTGGCCCGCTACTCTTCACCCTCTTCTTAAACTCTCTCCCTAAAGCTTGCAGCGGTCATCTACTACTATATGCTGATGACGTGGTCCTCTACTGGAAACACCCTCATCCAAGCTCCCTCCAACAAGCCCTTCAGGGCTTTTTCCGGGAGCTTGAGAACTGGTTCAGTGATCACCGCCTGATCATCCACTATAACAAAACTAAGTCCATGATCTTTGTGCACCACCAGAGCCCTCACAGTCAATCAGCACTCCTAATTTCAAACTCTCTAGGCACCCAACTGGAACACGTTACAAACTTTAAATACCTGGGCATCACCATGGATACCTCCCTCTCCTACCATAGCCACATCCGTCTCCTCGCCTCCGCTATCAACACTAGAGTGGGCATCCTCTACAGACTCAAGCACTGCCTACCTGCTCAGGCCATGAAACTTGCAGTCACCTCCTCCATCCTCTCCCTAGTTGACTATGGGATAGTAATATACGGCTCAGCGGAACCCACCACGCTGAACAGCATAAACACTGCACTGAATAAAGCCTGCCGCCTAGTGACAGACTAACCCATACCTGCAATCTGTATACCCTGACTGGTTGGCTAAACTTCCAACAAAGACTAAAATACCACACCTGCATTCTCGCAAAAAAGATCCACCTTCAGCTTGCCCCCATCGGACTTCTTCTCATTATCGGTGCAGCCCCCACCAGACGCAATACAAGACTCACATCACACCCATCTTTCTTAGTTCCCCTCTTTAGAACAGCACTAGGGCAAAGATCCTTCTGGTACCGTGCTCCTCTCTGGCTCAACTCACTACCCTCCCCTCTCTGCCAGTCCCATAGCATCTCGCTATTCAAATCTGGCCTTAAAACCCAACTAAAGGAGAGTGCTAAGTGTTATTGTGGCTAATCTACCCTCTCTCCTAACCTCTTCTCCTGACTCTGGGTCTTCCTAGACCCTACATAATGGCACCCAGCAAACCCCTGCCTAGGGACCCAAGTATGCTTCCGAATACCTCTCCTGCTGACTAGGTTCATACCTAATTTCCTCACCTGTCAAATAAGTTTCTATGCCTGGACTGCTCTATCAGTACTGAAACTTTTAATACTGCCTGTCAATGATTAGTCCTTACTGTACCCTGCATTACCCTCCACCCCCTGTAACCAACGTTGAGTCTCCGAAACACTGCTGTGTCAATTCTGAAACTGTGAATACTGCCTGTTCATGTATGTCTTTTCTGTATTTGTCTACCCTCCACCCCCTGTAACCTGACATGGAGCCTTTGCAAAAGAGTCTATGACTCAAAGGATTGTAATTCTGATCTTACTCAAATAAAAAAAAAAAAAAAAAATATGCATGCGTCTGTGTGGGGAGGGGGAGCGCTGCTCACTCAAGCGGTGCTCTCTCAACTGTACGGCACTGCATTTTGGATCATCGCACTATGTTTCTTGCACATGCGTGCAAGCAAACATAAAAATCTACAGAATCTTGTTTTAGTCCAAACTGCCTCCGGACCTGCTGCGAGGCAGAAATGTCTCCAGTCTGATCCAAAGGGGTGTTTGTTTCTCCCACTTGCTGCATTTGTCTTGCAGCGCTCTCCGTAGTGCAACCTTTCCCTGGGGAGTCAGAACTACTTCTTGCAGGCTCTGCTGAGGCCCAAATCACCTCTGATCGTAGATTACCAGGATTTCCATGCTGAGTGTTTCCTCCGGTAACAGTCTCAACCAATGTTTGCTCACTTATGTGTATTACCGCATTATCCTGCAAAGATGAGGTAGTTTCACTCAGTTGCTCCATTACGACTTCGATTTCCTCACAATCCAGCATCACAGGTTGCTCTTCAGAGACGTCCATCTCCATGTCTACCTCACTCTGTACTGCCATCAGAATAGCGTGTGGGCTCCCACTACTGACAAGAGTAGGGGAATTTCCCTTGTGTCCTGGCCAAACTTCCTTCGTTCACTAAAAATACCATCAACAGCTTAATCTGGTTCAAGGTTCAATCTCAGTTGCTTACCATCTGTATCCCCTCCGCCGGTCACCCCTGAAAAAGGGACTTATAAGCCCAGTGGGCTTACCGGGTCAACAAAATCCAAATAAATTACTATTGACAGCTTTTTGAATAAAGGGTCTGGCTTCCAGCGGGGAGATGGTACATAGATAGAATGGTGGGTGATGGAGGGTGGGCAGTGGCGACACTGGGACAGGGTCAAAGAAGTTACTGGGTAGGACAGAACTTAGATACGAGAAGGTATGGTTTAGGCAGTCCGCAATGCCAAGGGGATCAGAGGAGACAATGCCATTAATGGAGAGTTGGGGGGAAGAATGGGCTTTCCCATTCAGCTTTTACACATTATTCCAAAAATTCCTAGCCAATCCCCAGGAAGAGGCAAGTATGGACCGGTAATACTGGGCTTTGGCCTGACGAATAGCCCAGGTGCACTTGTTTTGCTCTGCATTATACACCGGTCTGTCTGCTGGCTTGCCAGATTCCACGGCAATGTGCTAGAGGTTGTCTCTCATTTTAAGTTTGTGGAGGAGGGAGGGGGTGATCCAAGGTGCGTTTGGCTTTTTTGGGGGGTGTCTTATAGGGGCAAAGAGGTCACAGGCTGTGTTAAAAGCATGCGTGAAAAAGTCCAGGGCCTCGTCTATGGACTGTGCAAGTCTGATGGGGGACCAGTCCAGCTGTGCAAGGTACAGTTTTTGGTGATGAAGGCCACCTGGGAGGAGGCATCGGCGTTGGATGGTTCGTGGTGTTGGTTTACTGTTGGAAGCAGACCAGGAGAATATGACTGGGGAGTGGTCACTAAGTGCGTTGGGAAGGACACTGATATCTAGCACCTTCTGGGGATGGTTGGTAATTATGATGTCCAAGAGGGTGCTGGTACCAGTAGAGGGGTTGAATCTAGTAGGGCTGGTGACAAGTTGAGTCATGTCAAGGGCGGCAAAGATATCTTTGGTTTGGGAGGCAGTGTCAGAGAGCCAGTTGATGATTAGGTCACCAACAATTATCTAGCCCGCTTTGGGCGGTAGGCCAGTGAGATAGTTGGTAAGCGCCTGACTAGCGGGTCTTACTTTCTGGGGGGAATATAGGCAACCATAAGAAAGAGTTGGTCCTTTGCGGGATCGGGGGAGATTTTTAGCGTAAGGGCTTGTGCCCCGCTATCAAGCTTGGGGGTGGAAGTGCATGTCCAAGGAGGGTGTCACGCATGTAAACAGTACAACCACCTCCACGCTTCCCTGAAGAGGGTATAACCTGGGAGGGAGACAAAGGAGTCGGGGTGGATTTGGATAACCAGGTTTCAACGAGGGCAACAATGTCCGGTTGGTGCCAAGTAACCCAGCATTGGAATGCAGCAGCCTTTTTAAGGAGGCTGCAAATATTCATGGAGGCAATGCAGAGACCTTGAGCCTAGGCAGGCTTGTTAATATTGGTGGACACGGGGCCAGGGTTAGGATGAATGTTACCCGATAATAGCAGCAGGAGTGTGATTAGTCAGACTAAGGCATGGTAGCGACTGGCACTGCACTGTGCGTTTGGGCAAGGGCAGGGCGGCTGGGGTGCAAGGGGTGGGGAGAGTATGGAGGGTGGGAATGGCATAGAAAAGTAGAGTCCAGGGTATGAGTGGGGAGGAAGAAGTAGCAGAGGTGGAGGTGGGAGGGGTGTGAGGGGGTGGGGAGGTTGTCAAACGTGGGGGGATCTGGAGGAGATGGTGCAGATAAGAGGGGGGTACTGTGGGTGGTGGGTGAGGTGGGGCTGGTGTAAGAAGCAGGATGAGGACCATGGACAGTATCATTGCTCTTGGTCCATGAAGCATTGAGGAGGATAAGAGGCGCATCATACTGGTCATGAGTGAGACTGCCACTATGGAGTAGTGGGGCAGGGTGCTGGACTTCAGTTGTAATGGTACCAGGTTCAAATCCTGGTGTGGGAGGGGCAGAAATATGAGCCTGAAGGGGGCATAGTGGGAGGAGGTGGCCTGAGTTGGGGTGACGTTAGCAGGCAGAGCAGAGGGTACATTAGCGACTCCTAGTGGTCAGATGAGGAAGGTGCAGGCTGGGGGGTGGGGTTGTTTGGGACGATAAGGGGAGGGATGTTGAAGCCAGAGATATGGGGGGGTACGCTATGAGAGAGGTGTAGGAACTAGGGAATTAGAGCTAGGTAGTAGAGCTGCTGGGTAGGTGGGAGTGTTGGGGAGAAGTAGAGTGCAGTGAGGTTAAGAGAGGATTAGGGTGGCTGAGCAGGTAAACTCCCTCTAGTGGATGGCGAGTATAAGCTGCAAATGGAGATGTGGGGATTTAGATAAAATAGCAGCAGGAAGTTCTGCTGTCTATTGGGGAGGGGGTGTTCTGGAGGCCTATATGTGGCAGAGAGACAAAGGCCAGGAATTAGTATGCAGTGGGAGATTCTGTTTGCGATACAACCTCTACTGCACATGCGCCAGCTGTTGGGCTCTGAGTCGGGACAGGGACACTACTGCGTAAGCGCGGGAAAGATGGAGAGGAAATGCCAGAAACATCACTGGAAGCAATACAGGTATGTACAACAGTATTACCCACTAAACGATGGCTAAAAGCACCCCAGACTAACAGGCTGAACAGGCTAGCCTAGACAAATGAGAAACAGTACAGTAAATGCTGAATACAGTACATAGGGGAACAGCCCCTTAAAGTAACTGTGTTAAAACACCTGAAATGTAGCAGTAATAGTGCACGTGCAAAAAAAAAATCAGTACAAGTCAGAGGTCAAGAAGACAAAATTACTCACCTCAGTAATGCTGTTTCTTCTAATGGAGTCTTGCTGTATTCTGACAAATTGCAGTGAGGTCCAACCTTCGAACTGCCCCGGAGATGAAAGAGTTAACTTTCTATGCCAGGCATGGAACGCTGAGCTCGAGCTCGGTTGAGACTCTGTCTGTTGCTGTTTGAACTCAAACCGCCATATCTTTTCGCGCTAAACTCACTGAGTGTCCTGTGTGGAAGCTATAAACCTATACTAGCCAACTGGCTACTAAATATAATAAACAGATTTTTTGGTCTCAAACCGAAGACTCAAGTCAGGAAACCCAAAAAATGAAACACAACACCCACTCACCCAAAGAAAAAGGGGTGATAATAAAAAGGTGGGGCACCTCCTGAGTGCCAACACTGCTACTGCCCGCCCACATCCCAAAAACAAGGTTCTGAGAGGGGAAGGCAGGGAGGGGAGGTCAGAATACAGCAAGACTCCATTAGAAGAAACAACATTACTAAGGTGAATAATTTTTTCTTCAAACATGAAGTCTTGCTGTATTCTGACAAATTGCAGACTACCAAGCAGTACCTCCATGGAGGAGGGACAGAACCTACTTAGGAAATAGGCTCTGAAGCACTGCTGTGCCAAACCGAGCATCACTCCTAGCCTGGATATCCAGACAGTAATGCTTGGTAAAAGTGTGAACTGTTTTCCAGGTAGCTGTTTGACATATCTCTAAGATAGGAATATCCCTGGCAGCAGCCAGGGAAGCAGCTGTACCTCTGGTAGAATGAGCCCTCAGGCCCGACGGTGGAATCCTACCTAGTTTTTCATAACAAAATTGAATGCAAGAGACAATCCACCTGGCAATGAATCTTTTAGTGGCAGGTTTTCCCTTACCAACCTCACCATAAGTGAGGAACAGTTGGAGGGAGTCAAACCTGTGACCCCTTGGTACGCTCTATGTAGTAGCTAAGGGCTCTTTTCACATCCAAACTGTGCAGCCTCCTCTCACCAGAGGAGGAATGGTCAGTGAAGAACACAGGAAGAGACAGATTGGTTAAGGTGGAAGTCTGAAACCACCTTAGGTAAAAACTTCCTGTTAGTCCTGAGGACCACCTTATCTCTATGGAAAGAGATAAAATCAGGCTCCACTGACAGGGCTTGTAACTCACTTATGCGCCTGGCAGACGTGATGGCCAACAAGAAAACAGTTTTCCAAGTCAAGTACTTAAGCTCTGCTGAGGACAAAGGCTCAAAAGGGGGTTGCATAAGCTGAGCAATGCAAACATTAAGGTCCCAAGCAGGGTCAGGGTCCCTGAATGGCGGATTGGTATGAAGCAATCCCTTGAAAAACTTGGAGAATACTGGATGAGCTGAAAGGGAAGAAGGCTTACCTGCTGAAAGAAAAGCAGAGACAGCTGCCAGATGCACTCTTAGTGTAGCTGGTCTGAGTCCCAAGCTATTCAGATGAACCATATAGTCAAGTACTGTGGGCAGGCCCGCAGACTCTGGAGAAATATGCTTCCCAGAGCACCATATGGAGAATCTTTTCCATTTGGAATTATAAGTGGTTCTGGTGGAAGGCTTCAGAGAAGCCTTTAGGATATCCATAACACCTTGAGAGAGGTGTAAATCGGCAGACTCTAACTCTTCAAGAGCCAGGCCTTGAGATTGAGAGATTTGAGATTCGGGTACCAGACCCTCCCCTGAGTACAGGTTAACAGGTTGTAATTCCTGGGAAGAGACAGGGGAAGATGGACTGCTAAGGACAACAGGAGAGAATACCAGGGCTCTAGGGCTGTCTGGCCCAATCTGGAGCAATCAGAATCACCTTCCAGGGTTGAGACCTGATTTTGACTAGCACCTTGAACAGGAGAGGGAAGGGGGGAAAAGCATACAGGAACTTCCCTTCCCAATTGAGAACTAGGGCATCCAGGGGGACTGAGCCCAACACTGGGGGCCTGCAGCAAAAGAGGGAAGTTGGTGATTGTCTGAGCTGCAAAAGATTTATCTGTGGGGTGCCCCATCTGGAGAAGATCACCTCCAAAACCAGGGGATCCAGTAACCATTCGTGATGGCCCTGAGATATCCTGCTGAGGGCATCTGCCAGGACATTGTCCTTGCATGGGAGGTGTACTGCTGTAAGAGAGGTGTTCAGGGAATAGGCCAGAGACCACAACTTCATTGCTTCTGTGCACAAGGCCGTAGACCGAGTGCCCCCTTGCTTGTTGATATACCACATTGTGGTGGTATTGTCTGTCCTGATCTGAACTACTTTGTTCTGAACAGACTTGGAAAAAGCTTGAAGTGCTAGAAACACTGCTCTGAGTTCTAATAGACTGATGTGAAGCAGAGATTCCTGAGGAGACCACAACCCTTGGGTGGTCAGGTCTCCCAAGTGGGCCCCCTACCCCAAGAGGGAGGCATCTGTAGTAAGGATTAGAGAGTGAGACTGAGTGACAAAAGGAACTCCCTGTCTTAGATTTTCCTGATCCTGCCACCACTGCAAAGCCTGGATCAGGGTTCGAGTCACTGGGATCAGTTTGGTCAGAGGATCCTTCCTCTGAGACCAAAAGGCTCTCAAGTGGAACTGAATGTCCCTCATCTGAAACCTTGCTCCTTGCACCACTGCTGTAGAAGCAGCCATGTGCCCCAAGAGCTGCAGAAAATGTCTTGCTGGTCGAGACACCTGTAGGGTGAATGAAGAGGCCAGTGTGATAAGGGTCCTTGCCCTGTCCAGGGGAAGGAAGGCTCTTGCCTTTTCTGTATCTAGCTCTGCGCCTATGAAGGTGAGGAGCTGTACAGGCTCTAGAACTGACTTTGAAAGATTCAGAAGGAACCCTAGAGAAGTGAGCAGTTGCTGAGTTATCTGCAAGTGTGACTTGACTTGGTCTGGGGACTGGCCTACTATGAGCCAGTCGTCCAGGTATGGGAAGATGGAAATCCTTTTCCTTCTTAGGAAAGCAACTACTACTGCCAGGCATTTTGTGAACACCCTTGGAGCAGAGGTTAGGCCAAAGGGCATTGCTCTGAATTGGTAATGGCCTGAGGGCAGCTCGAACCCGAGGTATTTTCGATGGGAGCTTCTGATGAGAATATGGAAATAGGCATCCTTGAGGTCCAGGGAGACTAGCCAGTCCCCTGGCCTTAGAGAGGGTAGAATTATTCCCAGAGTCACCATTTTGAACTTTGGCTTTAAAAGGTGCTTGTTTAAATATCGGAGATCCAAGATGGGCCACCATTCTCCTGTCTTTTTGGGGGTGAGGAAGTACCTGGAGTACAATCCTTTCCCTTTATGTAGGGGTGGAACCCTTTCTACAGCTCTGAGAGCCAAGAGGGAAGAGACCTCTGCCTCTAGGGCAAGTGCCTCTGAAGGATTTGCAGGTGGAAAGGATCTGGTTCTCATCTTTGGAAATTTTTTGAAGCTGAGAACCAGTCCCTGGCTTACTACTTCCAGGACCCATTTGTCTGATGTTAAAGACATCTAGTCCTGGACCAAGTAAGCCAGCCTGCCCCCCTACAGGTGGTGGAGAATCGGCCCTGGCAGACCCATCAGGGTGCCAGTTTGGCAGGGGGTTTAGGCTGAGGGGTGGAAGCAGGCCTGCTTGTACCCTGTCTGCCTCTCCCTCTAAAGAACCCCTTCTGAGCATAAGCAGAAGAGGAGGCCTGGGCCTGCCCCTGCCCCTGGGATACTGCCTCTGAGGAGTGGCTTGCCTTTCCTTGGCCTGAGCACTCCTATAGGTGGTCCTGTATTCATCCATTTTCTTCATGTAGTTCTCTGTTTGCTCCACAAACAGAGAATTACCCACAACAGGAAAATCCATGGCCTTAGTCTGGGTATCCTGAGACAGGCTAGTACATCTGAGCCAAGCCATCCTGCGAAGGGCCACAGATGTAGCCATGACTCTAGATGAAACATCATTGGAGTCCACTGCAGCATGGAATTGCACCTCGGATGCCTCAATACCATCCGCAGCTACCTACTTCAGCTCCTTGGCAAGCTGGCCAGGGACCTGTTTAGCTAAAGCCATTACAGTGTCCCATCTAGATTTCTGATATCTAGCAGTATAGGCCATATAATTGGCCTGCCTGAGTCCCAAGGATGCTGCCATGTACTGTTTGCCATGGCATCAATCCTCCTAGAGTCCTTATCTGGGGGGTGTGAAGCCAAGGGTATATTTGCCTTATCACAGGCAGCAGCCTGCACTACCCCAACATGGCTGCATTGCAGGGCTTGACAAATCCTATAGCCCGACGTCCTGGACAACAATTATTTGCCTGGGGACAAGCAGATACCGAAGTTCTGCTTATCCCACGGACTAGTAATCTGCAGGCAGGGTTTAAAATTATGCCCCAGTTTAGCACCTTGCTATTTTTTAAAATCTTGCTGCCATTGTCCCCGATTGCCACTAGTGGCCACTGCGAAGCACTGCCGGAGATTGCCAAAAGGCCACCAAAGTGAGCTCCTGAGTATGAAACCGTGCGAGAAGAGAAGCTTTTGCTGGGAAGAAACCTGCCCTTCGCAAGGGAACTCCATTTCTTGCCGGCGCCATCTGTAACGTCGGGAGTTTGTCCGTGCCATGGAGTACCGTGACTGTTCGGTTCAGCGAGCCCAGCCAGCATCTCGAGAATCCAGGAGTCGAGAGGGAGTGTCCAGTGTCGGTAAACAGAGAGGAGCAGTGAGACCAGAAAACCCCAGAGTCTGAGACCAAGGCCTGGTAGGAAAGTACTGAGAGGGCCTGGGGGGGGGAATGTGCTACTGCTGCAGTGCTTACAACAGAATTCAAAAACTGGAAGGCTCATTGTATTACCGATAGGGAGTGTAATGGGAGGGGAGTCTAAAGGGGCAGAGTACAACAGCAGAAACTAAATTTAAGTTGGGCAGGGGAAAGTGATAAGAAATCACTGATTACAAAAAGTGTAAATAATTTAAATTTTTGTAGCGTTCTTGGGGAGTAATACTGATCAATTACCCTGGTAAAAGTCGTTACTTCACCAATGTTTCTATCACTGCTTTGCTTCCTCTCTCAAGTATTTCCTTGAGCTTGCATCGTGGGGTTTGTTATTTTTAGATGCAGTTCTCAGGTGGAAGCAAGGGAGTTCAGGTATTCCAGGGCTGCTAATGAAAACAGTCACTGATCTCCCATTGCTCGCCTTCGACCGCTTGGGGATCCAGTGGCTGTGCAGTGGGAAGTGGCTGGTCCTCATTCGTTTCTGTGATTGTGCCAGCCCACTCTCTGCATATATCGACTGCCAGTCCTCCTCCTATATGTCAACCCCATTCAACCCCTTAACTTGATCCCCTCCTACTGCAGTTAGATCCAAGGCTGTGGATTCCAGGTCTCTTAGTGCCTCAAATCTATTAGATGTTTTGACAGGTGTCAGCCCTGGAGATGCGCTGCTGGCACCCGACAGTACTCGTTGGCTTTGCAAGTTTCTGGACCTGTTCCTCCTCGGGGATACTCTTTCCTCCGTGTCGTTCCTTGTTTTTCTTTTGTTTCCCCCTTTTCATCTGATGCCAGCCAGGGTGGTACAAATCGGTAGCCGGGGTTGCTACTGGGGAGCAAGCACAGCAGGAAATTAAACATTCAGATGTGCTGCATTTACAATTTTTCTTCCTCTCTGAGTCCAACGTGTGGGAGATGTTTTAATCTCCTCGGGGACTCTTCCATGCTGCTGTCCTGAGAGAGGGAGGAAGGGAGGGAACAAGCAGACTGTCACTACTCTGGGTGACTGACTAGTAAGCCAGGTTGTGTTGCAGCTCTGCATAAGCTCAATACATGAATACAGCTATTAGATTATTGTGTGAGGTTACTGAGTGGCATGATAGAGAACAGACTGCTCTGATAAGCATGTGACAGACCAGTATAGGCAGGGTATTTTATTTGCTATGCTAACTCAGCGGTGTTGCTAACGACATCTCTGAGCAGCAGATAATACCTTGCCTTGCTGGTCTGTCATTTACTCAGACAGCTGTCTGTTCCCTGTCATGCCTCTTCCTCACACAGTCATCTGACAGCTGTATAATGACCAAGTTTTATGCAGAGCTGCAACATAAACTGGTTTACTGGTCACCATGAGTCACTCAGAGAAGTGACACAGTCTGCTTGTTCCCTTCACTGGTAAGCTTGCTTCATCAGAAATTATTGATACTTATGTTGTCCTCAGATTTTCCTCATGCTTTGCTGCGAGTCCCTCTTTCAGGACAGCAGCATGGAAGAGTCCTAGAGATGGTCAAGTCAGGCTCAGTAGTGACAGTCTGCGGCTTGCTGCTCCCATTGTTCACTGCATGCTGTATGTTGTTCTTCACCTGTATGGTGTGTGCGTGGCATAGCTGAGTCATACAGCTGCCAGATTACAGGGAGCAGACTGGGAAGTCAGAGTGACCAGAACTTGGTGCTGCTGTGGTTGTACATATTTATTATTGCTCTGCAACTGCTTAATAATCTTTGTTACCAATTCAAATATTGTAAGGATTTATTTTTGTCACTGGACTGTGCCCAGCCAGGGTACTTAACTTACAGATGTTACAGTGCGAGATATCTTACACCTGCAGCACTGCTAATTGGCTAAAAAGCATAAAGCAGCCCCAGAAGTTTGCTTTTGTGCCAAAATAAAGAAAAAAGATACCGTAACCTAGCTCTAACTACTAGTTCTAGCTGACTCTAGTACTACAAATAAAACTAGTAATATAACCACTTACAGAGAGAGGAGACAGAGCAAGGGTCGAGGTTTTATTTTGGCCAGCCCAGAAAAGTAAAGGAAGTGGGCTAAATAAAAATAAATAGTAAACTGGTGTTGTGTACTGCACTTGGTGCATTGTGATTGTGCCTTGCCAGCTTGCCTACTATTGTGCGAACCAGCTAGCCTAGCTTGCTACAGTGGTGGAAGCCAAAGGTGGGTGGGTGTGTGTGTGTGGCGGCTGTGAGACCAGACAGAGGATCCTGTCTTGAAAGGGTAGAGATGCTAATTCTGTCACAATCCTCTCCATCCTGACAAACAAAATGAAAGAAAAAAATCATATTCTCCTTATTGTGTATTACAACCCTAATGATACTAATAAATCTGTTTAGGTTTTCTGTATTTTTATACTTTGTTTAAAAATATGCAGATTTTACCTGGACTACCAACTCAATCACCTGGACAACTACTTTTTGACAAGCCACTTGTCCGTGGACAAGTACCTAATTTTAAAATTTGTCAAGCCCTGCTGCATTGCTGGGTAAGGAACTCTGTATCAGAGCCTGAAAGAGTATACCTCTTGTCCATTCTCTTATCCACAGGAGGTATAGAATTAGGAGTCTTTAAAATCTTTATTGTCTGTTTCCCAAAAGACTTGTGAAGGGGAATTGACAGCCTCCTGGACTCTGGGATATCCATCATTTCAACATAGTCAGGCTCCTCCTGGTCATCCACAGCTTCTTCCATAGTAAGCTGAAGGGTCTCAGCCACTTTCTTGTAAAACATGAAATGGGAGGGGGACTCAAAGCCTAGGAGACACTCCTGAAGGTCTGTCTGGGGAGATGTCCGGGTCAATGGGCACATCCAGACTTTCATAATCACATTCACTTTCCTCATACTCTCCTTCCTCCTCCTCCGGTTCATAAAATTCCTCCAAATCATAATCCAGAACTGGTGGAACTGGCCGAATCGAGCGCCTTCCTGATGGTGCCGGTTTGGTCGGAACCTGGGATAGCGACTGAACAATTTTTATCGCTTTGGCTATTTCATCAGCGGTTGGAGAAGAAACTTTTGGATCCACACCGGCTGATTTATCCCTTCTTGTTCTCTTAACCGGAACCAACTCCTCGGAATCAGTTCTCCTTTTGCCCGAAGAAGTTTCGCCCTGGTCAGAGGGCACTCCTTCTGGTTCGGTTTGAACTGAACCGGGCTGGCCATCTGGGTCAGCGGACTTTTTGGCCTCCCTTTCCCTGAGCCTACCAACTCTCTTTTCTAGGGTAGCTGCAGGAAAATTTTTACAAATCTGGCAGTCTGAATCGAGGTGGTCAAATCCCAGTCAATAAACACAGGTGGTGCGGGGGTCAGCCTTAGCAAAGACTTCCCCACACACACACTACAGTGTTGAAACCCAGTGGGCCCGGTTTTTCTTTTGGGTTTCTCAGACATGGCCAGTCCTAAACAAAACTTACCCTTTTAATGGCAATCCGCGAGGCAAGACACTCTTATCGGTTCCTGACCGTGTTACGGGTCGTGGAAAAAAACGTAATAAAATCAGTTTTTTTTAGAACCGATAAGAACCGGTAACCACACTCAAAGTAACAGTAAAGATTTTTAAACAACCTGATTGGTTCAAACCGAACCGATGAAACATTTACAAGTTCCACACAGAATAGAAAAACAATATAAACCTATCTAGTACTCATGAATACCACAGACAGAGACTGAACCGATAGGTCGCGGTTTAAATTCGGTTGAAAACCGAGAAAAACGGTACTTTAACCGACAAATTGAACCGAGCAAAGGAGAAATCTCCAGAGCGACTGTTCAGTGAGGCAGAATAAAGAATCTGATGGTTTGAGTTCAAACAGCAACAGACAGAGTCTCAACCGAGCTCGAGCTCAGCGTTCCATGCCTGGCATGGAAAGTTAACTCTCATCTCCGGGGCAGTTCGAAGGTTGGACCTCATTGCAATTTGTCAGAATACAGCAAGACTTCATGTTGTTTGAAAATCAAAGTCCTGACTCCACCCAACAAACAAGCTGGATGGTGGTGCCTCTCGGAGCTCTCCTGCTCCCAGGAGATGTGCGTCTGATGCAGTCTGCTGTCTAGTGGGAAGGGGGTGTTCCGGAGGCCTCTTGGCACCTCTCGGAGCTCTCCTGCTCCCAGGACATGTGCTTCTGATGCAGTCTGCTGATGACCCATACGTCCGCTGGACTGAACTTCCACTAGTTATAAAACCAAATCAGGTGCCCCCCACTACCTCCGAGAGGCAGCCTCCTCAGGCAGCTGAGGTGGGACATGGGCCGGATCCAAGAGGATGGTACTGGGTGCTTTCGGGCCCTGCGCCCTCTGCTGCAATTTTATTTATTTATTTTGCAGTTGCGAAGTTGGTTCCTGACAAAGGCTTCCAGGCCTCTACCTTAAAAAGACTGCCTGTTACGAGAATGACAACAGTGCTGTGCCTCTGAGGGGCACCAGGAATCTGTGCGCCCTCCAGAGCTCAATCTGAGGGCCGAACCAATAAGTACTGCCAAGGAGATGTTAATCACCTGCTGCCAATGGCAGCCACCCTAGGGGGCAGTATTATAGGGGTCTATAAAAGCTTTTAGCTGATTATTGGGCTATATGCCCCTAGCAATAGAGCTGTGCACAATGATAGGAGTTCCATCCTCTGCCCTAGACTTCCAACCCTTACCCCCCCACCTTCTTACCCCACTTGCCCCACGAGTTCACCCCCTCCCCTCAACTTGGTTTATACTTGCCCTAGGCTGCCCCTGTGTATACAGCACTTCTCAGCTTGTTCTCCCTCATCACCATACCCCCTTCTCCTATCCCCCTAATAACTTTATACAATATGCCTCCTCTGTACGCATGCCAATACTCTTCATACCTCCTCCTCCTTCCTCCCCTTTTCCTTGACAAAGCAGATTTTGGCTGCAAACTACAAGCAACCTGCACTTAGTAACTAGATCTATAGACTAGAGATATTTCTGTTATAAAAGTATTTGTATTTGAGGTTATACTCCACATTTATCTCGCTTGTAAAACAGCCTTGTCACTTGGCTATTGTATGTTCTCATCATATGATGTAAATTGTACAGTTTTGTCTGTTCTTCTGCTGACTTGGTGCATTTATGAAAGAGCCAGTTTGGCGCACAGGCTGTAATTCCAAAACTGAAATAAATAAAATAGAGTCCAGGAGGCTCTCGACCATTGAATTTAGTGTGTTCCACAGGGTGTAATTGTATCGAGGACTGTACGAACTCCAGACGTAGAAGTCTGCTTTGGTCCACAGATAAAGTCTGAGATGTTATGGTGGACCCCATATCCCTGAGAAAAAACTGAAAAGAAGATCTTCCATTGCAGGCTCTGCTGACACAGAAGGCTTGCATTCCAGCCTCTAAAGAAAGTCATCAGCTGCGCATCCAACAAAGAAGGACAGGGAGAGACTCGTCCAGATACACTTCTACCCCAGATGAACCTCCAAAAGGGAGGTTCAGGCCAGAATCACGAGAGACGCTGCCATTAGGAACAGCGTCGAGGAGTTCAGCGCCACTCGCGGTGCCAGCACCACACACTGCGTCAGTCATATTGGCCCTACACCTGAAGAAAAAAAATGGGGAGATGGAAAGCGGTACCCATGCCGACCCCTGCAGAGAAAAAGGTGATGGGGTAGGCACGCAGGATTGGGGTCGCTGGCACTGGAGAAGGCACCGCACACATCCTGCCCGCCTAACTCAGCCATGGCCTAGGAGCTCCGAGACCTGAAGGCCCCAGAACCGGGTCCACTCTACAATTAACTGGGCAGACATCATAACCCACCCTCCTGCTCTAAAAGAGCAGCCCAGAGGTGAAACTGCTCACCAGAGCCCCATCGAGGACAGAGACAGGGCCCAGTGTCAAAGATCGCAGCCATTATTTATTTTTATTTATTTATTTCAATCTAAGATTACAAGTAACTTTGAGCCAAGACTCTTTTACAAAGGTTCCACGTCAGTTGAGGTACAATTCAAACAAGACATTGAATAACAGCATAACAGTGGGTTAGAGGCAGTTACATACAGTTTTATACATTCAATACAGTGGCAAAAATGCCAGGAGGAGGTCTGGTAACAGGGTTGACACGGTATGCAGGAGACACACACTAGTGGGGTGCGGCCATAGGCACTTGTCAAATATCAATTAAAGTGCTACAGGGGGGTAGGGAAGGAGATGGGAGGAGGGGAGGATGAATAGGTGTATGGGAGAGGGAGTTGAGGGGGGAGAGGGTTAAGTGCTAAGTGGAAAGATCAATGGAAAGAGCAAAGAGGAGAGGGAAGAACAATTAGGAAGGACAGTCACAGGAGCTATATGCAGACAGGATGTGACAGAGACTGGATTTGAACAGACCAAGCTTTGGCATTGAGGTGATGTCAATATTGAGACCACTGAATCAGCTAGGAGCTCTGTTCGCAAACAATCTTTCCCCTTGTGTGGTGTGGAAACATGGGATATGCAGAAGCTGGGATTCAGAGCCCCTGGTGATGCGAGTAGTCCGTGCTGGGCAGAGGAGAGCTTGGACACCTGGTGGAGCAAAGCTTAGTGTTATTTTCTTTGTCATAAGGCAGGTTTGGTACTTGATCCGGTTTGAAAGTTGAAGCCACCCAGTCTGTGCATTGAGATCACACGTGTGGGTGAGGCAATGGGCGCCGGTTATGAGACGGCAAGCTTTGTTTAGTATGGATATGCGCCTGAGGGTGGTGGCAGAGGCAGAGCCGTAGATGATCAGGCCTTAGTCGATTATTGAAATTACTGAGCTCTCTACTGCAATCCTTAAGGCATCTGAGGTAAGGCATTGCCTGTGCCTGAAGAGTAGGCCAATGTGAGAGTTTGCAGCCTTGTCAATGTGCGTAGCATATGATAGGTTACAATCGATGGTAATACCTAGATATACAAGAACAGAGCCACAGAGGACCCCACTGAAGCCGGGTCAGAACTACTGCTCACCACCACTGACGATCCCCATGCAGACATACCAGAAGGTGACCTCGAGCAGTACAGTTTCTTCTTCCACCAAAAGGAGGAAGAAGAGCATGAGGTCGAGTGGAGCCAGGTCCCCGATCGAAGTCAGGAATGGGCCTGCTGCTTATGTGCTGCGGGCTGACTGTCCTCCCCCCACCCCAAGCACTGGACTGCCCGTGGTCAGACCCCCCTCCGCAAAGGGCAGCAGACTGGACACAGCCCCACTGCCATCACAGCTTTCAAACAAAGTCTCCCTACCGTCACCGCTACCATCTAAGGTCGACTCGGTTGATGGCAGGCTGAGAATTTCTTCTTGTTCATCTTTTTTTTTTTTTTTTTTTAATATAAGAAAAGAACACTAAAAGTAGTAAATTAATCGAATACTTAATGGCTACAACTGCTGTCGAATAGACGAAGACTTGAATCCTGGCAGGCGAGCGACATAGTCATTGAAGTGCACTCGACAGCGTTAGAAAAGGAACTGAGGCAGTTGGAGGGTCGACACCGAGATAGTCTATATGGCACAAGCTAGTCTCACGGCGCCACGCATACCCAGTCCTATCCCGCCACCGGCCCTCCTGAAGATTTGTAGCTCCCGCGGGGTCCTAGTGCCTCTGGCGTAGTCCTAGTAGTGTGAATGAGTGGTGGAGACTTTTAGTCCAGGAAGACAAACACGTTACACTCCTCCCAACCTCTTAATGAAAATGCTCCACTTTAACATTGCTGCACGAGATGGTAATTGTACACAGGATAACATAAGAGGTTCTGAGCTCCCAACTGACTGAAGTCATGCAAGTGATTTATCATAGCTAATCCAGTAACTAAACCCAGCAACTAAGAATTTCCGTGAATTCAGCTAAATGGTTCACACTAGTTTACGGTTGTAGAGGAGACTCCAAAAGTCATCATCAGACAGCTTTTGATTCCAGTATTATCCCTCTCTTTTTTTCCCCCACCAGCACCAGTCCCGCCAACATAGCTCTTTAGTCTGCATTACTTTATATGTGCTTCAGAAAAATGTCTGTACTACTTGCACTGCCAGGGTCGTTTCTGAACATGGGCACCGTGCTCACTGTATTTAGTAGCAGCAGCAGTTTTTATTTATATTTGTCACCCTTCCCCAAAGGCTCCGGGCGCCGTTACAATAAAGTGCACAAGTAAATCACAATTAGTACATAAAATAAATGACTATATCGCTAAGTAAATCATTTAAATCCAAAATTTCAGCAACACTAAAACCAAATCAATAAATAACTAGGATGTCAGTATGATGAAAGGGGATAATTTCTCCCCAAACGCTTATAAAAACAAGGTCTGTAGCCGAGCAACAGAAACAACTGAAAAGTCAAACCTTGTATATCGAATGAGACATGCAAATAAAGAGCAGCAGCATAGTGGTGTTACGGAGTTTGACCAGCCCAGGGAGACCTCTGTATACAAAGATTCTCAAATATACAAGTTACGGAAGGAAAGAAGCCCTTCAAGGGCTGGCCCCATCAGTGCAGCGGTAGAGCTACCGCTCATGATACCAGTGACCTGGGTCTGGGAAAAACTAAGAGTCAAGGAAGGCAGGGAGACATGGATTGAGCATCCCAAAGGACACTCTCCTCCCTCTGGGGTGGGAGGGTTGCAGCCCCCGCTACAATGTTGTCACCAGGGTGCCCACAGGCGGAAGCACAGCACAGGTAGAGTAAGAATACTGGCCAAGCTCGCAGCTGACACAGTGTCATATACGCTTCTGCTATTAAGTTCCACGAGTGCCAATGCCCAGGAGCTGGGAGGAGACCCGTGGAAAAAACCTTGGCCACAGTGGGATGATGCTGGCTCTGCTGGCAAGTTCCACACCATCTACTTAGCACTCATCCACCACATGCTGTTTGAGAAGTTCGAGGGGTCTGGGGCACTTCTGATGATCATGATTCCCCCATTGTGGGTGGCAAGCCAGGGGGTCTAAGGTGGATGAAGGTAAGTCCCAGAGAAGACAGCTGATGGGGCTGGGATGGAGCAGGACAGAAGTGCAGAGTGGTGAGAAGGGAACATCAACAGAAAGTTAAAAAAAAAAAAATAAGTTTACACTACACAACATGAACTAAGGCAGAAAAATTCCTCTCGTCAACCATTCTGGACTTCCTGGGCATGATTTAGAGTTGCTAATTGTTCAGTCTCAAAATGGGGTGTTATGACTACACACAGAGGCTATACAAAAAAACTCCGACTTCATCAACAAGGGTTGGGTAAGCCGCCCCCCAACATCCCTCACAACTAAGATGGAATGCAAATTTGATTATTCAAATATTGATGTATACAAACAGCAACACCTACAGACTTCTCTGCACGGCACAGTGCAGTTTCGTGCTATGTGCCATGCATAGTGGCCGTGGTACCAGGGCACTACTGCCGTTGTCACGCCCCCACCTGCCCAACCCTTACCTTCTGATCTGCTTTTGGGACTTCCTATCTGTCCAGTTTGGCCTCCTAGGGCCAGTTCTTGCGACCCATCAAGCGCTCCCAATGCAGCTGATAGTCTCTGGTGTCTGGTGAACCTCTCGCGGCAGCACATGTCCATTAATCAGGGCACTCATCAATCTCTGTCCCCCCACCAGCTCAGAGGTTCCCGATACTACTTTAGCTGCACCTCTACCACCTGCCTATACCAGTTTATCGGAATTGCAAGGGTCACCATGTTTGTTTTTTCATACTGTTTTCCTCCTTTCTCCAGCGTTGCCCCCTTCTGCTCACCCTACTCCCAAACTACAACCTATCTATGGTGCTTATGTTGCTCCACCCAGAGGGTCCACATTCCGCAGCTCCAACAGCTGAGGTCGACTCTACTGGGGATTGGCAGAGTTTCTCCTCCTCTAATCCATCTTGTGTTGGATGGGGACTGGCCAGTAGGCTTGGTGGGACCAGTGCATCAGCTTCATTCTGCTCACTCCATGGTATATCATTGTCCCCCCGCCATTGGACACTAGTGGCACGGTTGCCAAGTGAGTATGCACACACAGCTGTGTGGCTGCACACGGCGCCAGCTGATGTCCTCATAGAATGCTCCGACTGAGTACTGCAGTGGAGCTGGCTGCCCTCCCTCCCTGGAGGAGAGCGTCCTCTGGGGCACTCAGTCCTCCTCCCCCAGACAGGCTCCAGGTACCCTGGGCTCGTTCCTGAACCTGGGTCACCGGCATCACGAGTGGTACATCTACGGCTATGTAAATGGGTTGGCCTCTGGGTTGACCGCTACCCTCTTTCCCACATGACAGCTGTGGAGTTAAGAGACCATGCATGAAAAATATACAATCCCTGTATCTCATGGGTTTGCAATCAAGGGACTGGTGCTAAATTTTTAGTTCAACATTTCTGAGACAGTCCAATGCAACTGAGAATTAGGTCCCCTGAATTCAAACCCCATCTAGTCAGCCAGGAGTACCTCATGTAATACAGAAGGATATGAATCAGTTTCTAAAGGTAAAGACTCGCCCCAGGAAAATGCTGGAGATTTGTACCTGTCCACCTCTTTGGACCAGGTTTCGGAAGATGTGGTCCAGAACTGCAACTCCTCCTGCAGCTTCCCAATCTGATCCTTGCACTGCTGAACACGGGCTCGTAGTTCTCCTATGGCCCTGTCTGTCTGTTGCTTCTTCTTGTCCCACAGAACCTGCATTCTCTCCTGGGGAGATAAGAAAAAATTACTTACCATAGCAATCTTGTTTCTTCCCAGTGATGCTCAGGTATTTGTAACTTTATTTATAACTTTCTGCAGTAAGCCTTCTAGGTAGGACTGCCCGGAGAGAATAGAACACATACAAATGATGGAATTCTTTACACGCGAGAACTTTTCAAATGCTGCCTCTACTAACTGCCAATATTCTAAACCTCCTCAGATTTTGCAGGAGCCTGGAAAGGCAGGCCGAAGAGGATATAAAACTATCATTTTTAGTAATAATAAAATTAGGATTTGGAAAAATCCAAAAATTAGGAAAAAAAAAAAAAAACTCCAACTGGAGGAACAACAGAATTTAAGAAATCAGGTAAAAATGCCAGAAAACGCCTAAAAAGAGGTACAAATGAACCGTGTTTACTAAAACCAGGACTAGATGCAGGGAATATGCATTCTGAGGGTATACTGTGTTTCAGTGGCACCAGCATGCGGAGTGCAGAGGCTGAAGTTCTGGAAGGGAAGGTAGGGTGGGAAGTTATGAATACCCGAGCATCACTGGGAAGAAACAAGATTACTATGGTAAATCGTTTTTTCTTCTAACCCCAGTAATACTCAGGTATTCATAACTTTCTGCAGACTACAAAGCAGTACCACTGGAGGTGGGCACAGAACTTACTTTGGAAACAGACTTTGCAAGACTGCTGTGCCAAACCTAGCATCACTTCTACGAACATACGAAATTTGCCAGCAGACAAAGGCCTAGAGGTCTATCAAGTCTGCTTGAATGTGCAGCTAGCACCCCTTATTCTGCAGCTGCCCCTCCCTTCCACCCTTCCCCTCCACTGACCCTTCCCCCTTGTCCTGTCCCATCCCCTTTTGAAGCAGTCCACTGTTCTACTGGATACCACTTCTGCAGGCAACGCATTCCACCCAGCTACCACCCTCTCTGTAAAAAAGTGTCTCCTCATCTCCCTCCTGAACCTTCCTCCCTCCAGTCTCATATCTTGGCCCCTGGTGTCCCTGCCCTCCCTTACTTTGAACAGCCCCTATGTACCTGTCTTGTTTATTCCCTTCATGTACTTAAAGGTTTCAATCCTGTCCCTCCTCTCCTCCAGCTAGTACATGTTCAACTCCCTGAGACTCCATTTATACGATAAGTCCCCCAGCCCCTTGATCATCTTTGTCGCCCTGCGCTGCACCCCCTCCAGTAACTTAATGTCTCTCTTCAGATACGGGCGCCAGTACTGAACGCAGTACTCCAGCTGTGGTCTAATGACCTATACAGTGGCAGAATCGCCTCCTCCCTCCTCGAGGATATACCCCTTGCAATGCATCCCAGCATTTTGTTGGCCTTTGCAGCTGCCTTCCTACATTGTGCCGAGTTGTTCATTGACCCTGTAATGAGCACACCCAGATCCTTCTTCTCCTCCTCCTCTGTCTGGGCTAGCTGCATTCCCCTAGCTGGTAACTCCTCCTTGGGTTCTTTACCCCAAAATGCAGCACCTTGCACTTTTTGGCATTAAACCCCAATTGCCAGGTGTCTGACCAGATTTCAAGCTTTGCCAGATCATCCTGCAACCCCTGCCACCCCCCTAGGTCGTTCACCACCGCTCCCATCTTGGTATCATCAGCAAACAGACTGATCTTGCTCTTGATGTCCAATGATATGTCTGCAATGAATATCCCAAACAACACTGGTCCCAACACCGAGCCCTGTGGAACACCACTCGTCACTACCCTTGGGTGTGACAGCTCTCCACCACCCTCTGTTGCCTTCCCTGAAGCCAGTTCCCTACCCATCTCACCAGCTTTTCACCCACCCCTGAGTCGAATGCCTTACTGAAGTCCAGATAGAGGACATCCACTGCATGGCCCCTGTCCAGTTGCCTAGTTACCCAGTCATAGAACTCCACCAGGTTGGTTTGGCAGATCTGCCACGTATGAAGCCATGCTGTCTGCTGTCCTGTAGTCCTTTGGCCTCTAGGAGGGCCACCAGCCTCTCCTTCAGGATAGTCTCCATCAGCTTACCCACGATGGATGTGAGGTTCACTGATCTGTAGTTCCCCGGTTCATCCTTGGGACCACTCTTGTGGAGGGGCACCACATGAGCCATCCTCCAATCCTGAGGTACACATCCCGAGTGTAGTGAGGCATTAAATAGGTCTGCCAAAGGTCCTGCAAGGACCTCTGCCAGCTCCTTCAGTACCCTGGGGTGGATGCCATTTGGGCCTGGTGACTTGTCCATCCTCTGTGCCTTCAAACCCTCCCGAACTCTGCCCTCCATGATTTCCCCATCTGTCATCCCTTCCCCCCGTTTCTGCCATTCCACCCCCCCTTGGGTATCACCCCCCTCTTCTCCTTAGTAAATACAGAGCAGAAGTAATCATTTAGCACTTCTGCCTTATCCCACCCTGCTTCCACCAAGCCCCCTCCTTCCTAATCCTTACAGCTCCTTTTCTCCCTGATGTACCTAAAGAAGTCCTTCTCCCCCTTCTTAATGCCTTGTGCCAGCCTGAGCTCTGTAGATGCCTTGGCTTCCCTCACTGCCTCTCTCACCTCTTTCGATTCCATCAGGTACTCCTCCCCGTCCTCTTGTACCTCCTAAAGGCAGTACTTTTCCTCCTTACCTTTTCCATGACCTCCTTGCTCAACCAGCTCGGTTTCTTAGCCCTAGCCTTCTTGCTCTGGGCTTTGCAGCAGGTTTTGGTTGCCTCCACTATCCCCAGCTTTATGAGCTCCCACCTCTGGTTAGTGCCCATACTAGGTTGAATTCTGGCCAGGTACCCTTTTACCACTTCCCCCATCCTCCTGAAGTCCAGCACTATTGTGCCAGATTCCACTCCTTCCTTGCCCATATCCAATGTGAGCCATACTGAGTGGTGGTCACTCCCTGACAGCGGTTCTTCCACTGTAAGTTCTCTCACAAACTCCCCATTTGCCAGCACAAGGTCAAGGGTATTCCCTAACCTGGTTGGTTCACTGACCATTTGCAGCAGGAAGCTGTTCTGGAAGGCATCCAGCAGTACCTGCTCCCTTCTATTCCTGGTTGTTGGGGTACTCCAGTCCACTCCTTGCATGTTGAAGTCCCCCACAATCACAACACTACCCTTCTCGCAGGTCCTCCTGATCAGTCCCGCTAGTTTCCTGTCCAACTCCTCCGTCTGAGACAGCGGCCCTGTACACCACTCTCATTCTGAGAATCCTATTCTTGGAATCCTGGATTTGCATCCAAAGTGACTCCGTACTACCCTCCTCCCCTTCCTCCCTTACACACTTCAGTCCTTCCTTCACATATAGTGCCACCCCTCCTTTCCCAATCACCCTGTCCCCACGAAATAACCTGTACCCTGGTACAGACAGGTCCCAGTCATTGTATTGGGTGGGCCATGTTTCTGTGATGGCTGCAATGTCCACCTCTCCCTCTGCCATGAGCACCTGTAACTCTGCAGGTTTCCTCCCAAGGCTCCTAGCATTAAGGGTAACCACCTTCCACCCTCCCCCCCATCCTGCCCTCCTTTACTAGCATCACCAATAGCACTTGCCATTTGTCCTTTGTCACTGTTATGGGGGTTAAGCTCATATGGTTTCCCAACCTGTGGTCTCTGCATGTCTCTTGCCCACCTGCCACCCTCCGCTCCTAGTTTAAATTTCCAATTTCCTCTATGTACTCCTCCATCCTCTGTTTCAACACTTTCTTTCCCTCCTCGCTCAAGTGTGGTCTGTCCTTAGCGTAAAGACTACTGTCCTCCAAGGCCCCAACAGCCCTATCCTTTAGCATGACACCAGGTTCTTAGCTATCCGTTAAATTCCTCTATTCTCAGCTTTCTTGTTGTCCTTGCCTTGGGCACTGGAAGTATCTCTGAAAAAGTTACAGATCTTCCTGCCCCCTCACATAATTGTCCTAGTTCCTCAAACCTCCTCTTGACTATATCTACTGTCTTGTCAGCCAGGTCGTTCGTTCCAAGATGTATAATTAAATGAGGCTTGTCCTTACCCCTTCTAGCATATTTCAGAATAGATTGTCCCACCCTTTCCGCTGTCATTCCTGGCATGGCCTCCACCCAAATGTGACTATGCCTTCCCCCTTGCTACCTCAGCTAACTCCTCTTAGTATTGAGTCCCCCAGCACTAAGATTCCACCCCTCTTACTCCTTCTGCTTGCTTCCATTCATCTCAATCTCTCATTCCCGGCTCCTCTTCTTCCTCCTGCACATTATTTTCCCCTTTTGCTCCTGTTGCAATTCTCCCAGCAGAACTTCCCCCTGCTCTGGTTTGGTCCAGGCATTTATCAATTACTCCTCCAACTGCATCACCTCCCTTCTCCTTCTTCCCTTCTAGCAGTGCAAAATTATTTTCTAAAGACCCTTCACAAATGCCCGCTTCCTCTCTCTTCATAGTAACCTGTTCCCTCCTTTCCACTCCATGACTGTTGCCACTTCTTCTCCTCCCCTCACAAGTCCCTGTCTCCTGACCTGGTTTCCCTGGCAATTGTTCTTCCTGGCCTGGGCCCCTTTGTCTCCGCTTCCCTTCTTCAGACCCTCTCCTCACCACTGTTGGCTCAAATTGCCCTCCCTTATCTCCCCTCCTCCCTCCCTCGAGTATTGGGCTAAACCCGCCTCCAGTCTGTCTTGCCTGTCTCAGTTCCTCCTGCAGACTATGTGGTTGCACACTAAACATCCCCCCACCCTCCAGGCAATTTTTAGAAAGATTGGTGCACCTCAATTGTTGCAGCCTACCACCTACCTGTTGCTCCTAGACAGAATATCTAGGTTGTAGTGCTTTGTAAAGGTGTGTACTGTTTTCCAGGTAGCTGCTTTACAGATATCCACTAGTGGAACATCTCTGGCAGCTGCTAAAGTAGTAGCTGTCCCTCTCGTGGAGTGGGCCCTCAATCCTGTTGGGGGCTCCCTACCAGCTTTAGTGTAACAAAACTGGATGCACTAAACTATCCGGCGAGAGATGGACCTTTTGATGCTGGATTACCTTTTCCCACATTCCCATAAATCAGGAACAGTTTTCTGTCCTGCCTATGGTCCTTAGTGGCTATCATGTAATAGCAGAGAGCCCTTTTGACATCCAGACTTCTTTCACCAGAACTGGAATGGTCGGTGAAAAAAGCAGACAGTAATGGATTGGTTCAGGTGAAAATCCGAAACCACCATGGGGAGAAATTTACTGTTTGTTCTGAGGACTACTTTATCCCTATGGAATGAGATGTAGTCCTTGTCGATACAGAGAGCCTGGAGCTCACAGATTCTTCTTGCAGAAGTCATAGCTACTAGGAAAACTGTTTTCTATGTAACAGATTTCAGATGAGCTATAGCCATGGGTTCAAAGTGAGGGCCCATAAGCTTAGCTATACACACAATAAGATCCCATCCTGGCATTGGTTCCCTGTGAGGGGGATGCAAATGGGTCAGTCCCTTAAATAACCTTTTAAAAATAGGTTCTGAGGCTACTGTTACCTCTGCTCCAGCAGAAAGGTAAGCAGACACTGCTGCAAGGTGGACCTTTAAAGAACTGGGCTGTAAACTCAGGTGATGCAAATGAGAGAGAGAGAGAGTCAAGGACAGCTGGCACCCCAGCCTGTGCTGGTACCAAACCTCTAGTTGAACACCAGATAGAAAACCTTCTCCATTTGGAAGAGTAGATTTTCTTAGTGGAAGGTTTCCTGTTTGGATTCATTGGTGACTGGGGACCCACCTGGAGGGATGGAGGTTTGTTCAAGCCCGACGACCTGCATCCATCCTGGAGGGGAATCCAAGCACTCAATGATAAGTTTAAATGCTACATTGACAAGCATTTAAACTAGCAAAGGGGGGTGGCAGGCCAGCAGGACGGTACCTGCACTTGCTCACCCCACAGCTAGTAGTGGAACCAGTGAACCAGAGGAGTGGCTATCTCTGCAAAGCAGTGTGCAAAAGATGGAGATTAGTGTCCAAAAGGTGGATAAGCAGAAAGGGCAAAATTCAGCAGAAGGGCAAACAGCAAGGAGAACCAGGGATAAATGACAACCAAGGAAGGGCTGGAGTAGAACAGTGAAGCAGTCTAGGAGGTCAAATCATGCAAAGCCATGTGTGCAAATGCCAGGAGCCTTAGCAACAAGATGGAAGATCTGGAGGCTGTCATGGTACAGTCAGACCTGGACATTGTGTCCATCACTGAAACCTGGTGTAATGATAACCATGACTGGGAGATGGCCATACCTGGCTACAACATATTCAGAAGAGACAGAGCAGGCAGGAAGGGAGGAGGGTGGCACTGTATGTGAAAATGACATAAGGGCCACACAGATCCAGGAGGAACAAAATGGGGAGATACTGTGGGTTAAGCTGGAAAGGAAAATGGGGCCAGCCATCCCGCACAGGTGTGGTCTATAGACCACCAGCCCAGGAGGAAGAAACAGATAGGAGCTGATGCTAGCCATCAAGGATGGCAGACAAAGAATGAGTAGTACTGGTTGGAGACTTCAATATACCAGGCGTGGACTGGAGCATCCCAGCAGCAGCATCAACTAGGAGCAGATTTATCCTGGACTCCCTTCAGGGTGCCTTCCTCAAGCAACTGGTCATGGAACCAACTCGGCAGAAGGCAATACTGGACCTTGTGCTCACAAACAGGGACAGTGTGATGGGAGGTAACAGTGGGGAGCACCTGGGCAACAGTGACCACCAGTCATTGTGGTTTGAAATCACAGAAAGAGCAGAACCAAACCACACAAAACACGTATCCTGGATTTTAGGGGGCAGACTTTGGGAAAATGGGAGATACTTGAAAGAGGCATTAAGGGGAATGGGACAGGAATCAGAGGTTGAGGAACAGTGGGCAGTATTTAAAATGGGGATTATAAGAACAACAGAATTATGCATTAAGCAGGTTAGCAAGAGGAAGGAAGAGGAGACCATTATGGTTTTCAAAGAGGTAGCAAAGAAAGTGAAAGCCAAAAGATTGCATTCAGGCAATACAAAAGACACAGGCAGAAGGGGATAGGGAGAAGTACCAGGAGAAACAAAGGGAGGCAGGGAAGTCAGTAAGGGAAGCCAAAGCTCAGACAGAAGAACACATTGCAAAATCAGTGGGTAAAGGGGACAAAACCTTTTACAGGTACATAAGTGAAAAAAGAAAGACAAAGGGAGGGATAGTGAGACTGAAGGGGGAGGATGGGAGCCGCGTGGAGGATGACAATAAAGCTGACATATTGAACAGGTATTTCTGCTCAGTCTTTACTAAGGAAGAGGGGGGTAATGGGTCTGAAGGGAGTACAAGGGGTGAGAATGGTGCAGAAATGGACACAAGTCCCTTTACACGAGAAAGGGTCCTGAAGGAACTGGAAGTAATAAGAGCTGATAAAGCAATGGGGCTAGATGGGGTGCACCCAGGGTCCTTAAAGAACTAAGAGAGGTGGTGGCTGAACCTCTGGCTATCCTGTTCAGCCAATCACTGGAAACAGGAGGTACCCAAAGACTGGAGGACAGCAGATGTAGTCCCTTATACAAAGTGGGAACAAAGAGGAAGCAGGGAACTACAGACCAGTCAGCCTCACCTCGGTAGTGGGAAAGATCATGGAAGCACTACTGAAGGAGAGATTGGTGGAACATCTGGCTGTCAATGGACTACAGGACCCAAGGCAGCATGGTTTCACCAGGGAGGTCATGTCAGACCAACCTCATTGAATTTTTGACTGGGTGACTAGGGAGGTGGATCAGGGAGGGGCAGTGGACATGGCCTATCTGGACTTCAGCAAGGCCTTTGACACTGTGCCACATAGAAGACTATTACACAAACTGGAGAATATGGGTGTGGGCAGGACAGTAGTGTGGTGGGTAGGTAACTGGCTGGGTGGCAGGACACAGAGGGTGGTGGTAAATGGCTGTCACTCCACAGAGGGAAGAGTAACCAGTGGGGTACCACAGGGATCAGTGCTGGGACTGGTCCTATTCAACATCTTCATCAGTGACATTGCACAGGATCTAGAGGCAGAATTTCACTGTTCGCTGATGACACAAAGCTCTGTAACAGAGTAGACACACCAGAGGTGTAGACAGAATGAGAAGGGACCTGCAGAAACTTGAAGAATGGTCAAGGGTTTGGCAGTTGAAATTCAATGCAAAGAAGTGCAAGATAATGCATATGGGGCACAAAACCCTGGCACAATATATCAGTTGGGGGTGAGGATATAGCATGCACCAAGCAGGAAAGGGATCTTGGGGTTGTCATCTCCGATGACCTCAAGGTAGGGAAACAGTGTGACAAGGCATCAGGTAAAGCAAATAGGATGCTGGGATGTATAGGCAGGGGCATCACCAGCAGGAATTCCGCTATACAAGACACTAGTGAGGCCCCGCCTGGAGTACAGTGTACAGTTCTGGAGACCATACCTACGCAAGGACATAGACAGGGTAGAGAAGGTTCAGAGGAGGGCAACAAAGATGGTGCATGGGTTGCATCACAAGTCCTATGAAGACAGGTTGAAGGAACTGAACATGTACTCCCTGGAGGAGAGGAGGGAGAGAGGGATATGATAGAGACATACAAGTATCTTACAGGGAGGAACAGGGTGTAGGAAAACACTATTTTAAGCGAAAAAGATGTTTCAGGACTAGAGGGCATGGGATGAAGTTGGAGGGAGGGCGATTCAGAGGAAACATGAGAAAGAATTTCTTCACAGAACGGTGGTGGACAAGTGGAACACCCTGCCAGAGGAAGTGGTGGGGGCTGAAACAATCACGGGATTTAAGAATGCATGGGATAGACATAAAGGAATTCTAGAGGGCAGAGGTAAGGGGAAACAGACTTCTAGGAAAACAAACTGAACTTACAAGCTCAAATGGGCAGACTAGGTGGGCCATAGGCCCTTATCTGCCGACACTGTCTATGTATCTATGTAACCCCTCAGTATGTTTACACAGCTTCAAAGAGATTCAAATCAGCCTATTCTAGTTCCATAAAAGCCACGCTTTGAGATTGAGGGATATGAGGTTCGGGTACAACAGGGTTCCCTGACTGGAGGTCAGAAGATTGTGCCTCCAAGGGAGGTGTATTGGTTTGGCCACAGACATGAAGAGCAGTAGAGAGTACCATGGCTGCCTGGGCCAATCTGGAGCTCTCAAGATCAGAGATGCTGAGTGGGATCTGAGCTTGAGAAGCACCCTGAGTACCAGAGGAAAAGGAGGGAAGCCATACAGGTACCTTCCTGACCAATGCAGAGCCAGGGCATCCAGAGGAAGTGTCCCCTGATCTGGTGGTCTGCAACAGTACTGTAGAAGATGGTGGTTCTGGTGGGACGCGAACAAGTCTATCTCCAGAGTACCCCACCTTCTGAAAATCACTTGCACCACCTGCCTGTTCAGGGTCCATTCGTGATGGGCCTGATTGATACAACTTAAGGCATCTGCCAGGGTATTGCCTTTCCCTGGCAAGTGGACTGCCTTCAGGGATACTCCCAAGAAGTAAGCCAGAGTCCAGATTTTCATGGCTTCTGTGCAGAGGAGGCCTGACCTGGCACCTCCCTGCCCGTTTATGTAGAACATTACGGTTGTATTGTCTGTTCTGACCTGTACCACCTTTCCTTGTATTAGTGCTGAGAAAGCTTTTAGAACCAGCAACAGAGCTCTGAGTTCCAAAAAATGTATGTGCTGAAGGGACTCTGCAGCTGACCAGGTGTGTCCTGGCTTGTGTGATCCTCTAGATGGACACCCCAGTCCAGGAAGGATGCATCTGTTGTAAGAACAACAGAGAGACTCCTTGTGAAAAGGAACCCCTTGCCTTAGGTAGGGTTGATCTTTCCACCACTGGAGGGCCTGTAATAAAGTTCTTGTTACTGGAATGGGCTTTGAGAAGGGGTCTTCTTTCCTTTGACTCCAGTGAGCCGTGAGATAGAACTGAATGTCTCTCATTTGGAACCTGGAACCAAGCACTGTGCCTGTGGAGGCAGCCATATGGCCCAGCGGCTGCAGAAACTGTCCTGCAGTCTTTGGTTTGTGCAAGCCGAACAAATTTGCAATTAACTGGAGACTTATGACCCTGTCCAGAGGCAGAAAGGCCCTGACCTGTAGGGTATTGATCTCTGCCCCTATGAACTACAGGATTTGTGCAGCCATGAGGACTGACTTCTTGTGATTGATTAGGAATCCCAGAGACTCCGAGAGCTCTTGTGTGATCTGTAGGTGCTGTCTGACCTGGTCTGATGATTTCTCTACCACCAGCCAGTCATCCAGGTACGGAAAAACTAACTCCCTGCCTTCGAAGGTATGCCACTATTGCTGGTAGGCACTTTGTAAATACCCTTGGGGCCGAGGAAAGGCCAAAAGGCAGGGTTGAAAACTGGTAACGGCCTGAAGGGAGAATGAACCAGAGATATTTTCTGAAGGACTCCCTTATGGGGATATGGAAATAGGAGACTTTCAAGTCCAGTGATGCCAACCAATCTCCTTTTTGGAGTGTTGGCAGAATCAAAGCCAAGGTTACCATTTTGAACTTTGGTTTCTTCAGGTTTAAAGCTCTGAGATCCAATATAGGCCACCAATCTCCACTTTTCTTTGTGGTTAGGAAGTATCTGAAATAGAAACCCTTTCTTCTCAGAGGGGTTGGAACAGGTTCTACTGCTTTTATCAGTAGCAGGTTTCGAACCTATGCCTCTAGCAGTGTCTTTTCTGCTAGAGAGGGTGAGCTGAAAACCCTGGTCTTTTGAGGAGGAAGGGATCTGACATCCAGAGACAGACCTTGACCCACTCGTCTGTGGTGATGTTCAGCCAAGCCTGGAGAAGTGGGATAGTCTGCCTCCGACAGGGAGAGAGGAGGTGACCTGGGACCCTCGCCTGGAACCCCTTCAACCCCTGCCCCTGAAATATCCCTGCTGTGGATACTGCTGGTACTGGGGTATGGCCACTGGCTGGAAAAAAGGCCTGGTATTAAAGGACCTGCTCCGGCCTCCCCTTCCATAAGGCCTGGTGGATGGTAAGCTCTCTCTTTTGCAGAGCTGCTTCTGTAAGTGGCCTTGTACTCATCCACCTTCTTCATGTAAGTCACCGTGGATTCCACAAAAAGAGAGTTACTCACTAAAGGGAAATACAGTGCCTTAGACTGTGTGTCCTGAGTAAGATTTGTGGCCCTGAGCCAAGCAAATCTCCCCAGTGCCACCATGTTAGCCATCCATCTGACTGCAGTATCATTTGTATCAGTAGCCATCTGGAACTGATACTTAGCCACCTCTAACCCAAACCTGGCAGTTTCAGCCAGGTCATCTGACAGAGGCGAGGCGGCTTTCTGAGCCATGGCCAAAACTGACTGCCACAGTGATTTTTGGTACTGTGCAGCATAGGCTTGAAAATTGGCCTCGCGGATGGCCAAGGAGGCTGACAAGTACCCCTTCTTGGCCATGCTGTCTATCTTTCTAGCATCCTTGTCCAGAGAATGAGAGGACAGAGGGACCCTAGCCTCGTCACAGGCAGCTTGCTGCACAACTCCCTGGTGGTCAGGTTGGGAGAAGAGAAAGTCTGCTCCTTCCCTATCCATCTGGTACTTCTTGTCCATCCTCTTGTCAAGGGGAAGAATGGAATAAGGGGTCTGAAGGAACTTTAAAGCATCCTTCTTGAAAAATGTATTTACAGCAAGAAGAGTTTCTGCGGGTGTCAGCCCCATCTTCATGTATTCCACTTCTTCCTCATCCTCTATGTGTTCAGTAGTGGTGATGTCCAGGGCATGAGCCAGCTTCCAAACAAATGTAAAATGGGAGGAATAGTCCCCATAGGCTCTTGGGGGAGATCCAAAGTTCTGCTTAGGGGACACCACAGGCTCTATAGATTCCCCATCGTCCTCCTCAAAATCATCATAAACTTCTTCCTCAGGGAAAGAAGATTTTGCAGTACTGCCAACCTGGGGACCCGGAGTAGGGGCAGGAGGCAGAGGAGGAATGATAGTCTGAAAGGCCTGAATAATCTTAAAAGCCTGAGCAATTTCTTTAGCCGAAGGCATAGTCAAGGCCAGACACAGAAGTCCCCGGTTTGGTAGGCGAGGGTTCTGTGTTTTTAAGCTTTTTAGTTCTTTTTGAGGGAACCGAAGATTCAGCCAGTTCACTGGTCCTCTTAGTGCCTTTTTCACCCGTCTCGGGGCAGAGGCAACAACTGTTGTGGTTTCACCCACATTAAGAGGGGATATCGGCTGGTCAGAGCCAGAGGGACCCCTAGGATGAGGAAGTTTCTTTTTAAGCCAAGGTATTTTTCAATTTTTTTTTTCTGGGAATGTCTTGCAAATATCACATTCCTCTTTTAAATGGTCGTAACCAAGACAGGCCACACATAACTTATGCTTGTCTGCCTTTGCAAAGACTTCCCCACACTGTACACAGTTTTTGAAACCGGGCTCACCAGTTCTTTTTTTAGGTTTCTTCGACATAATGTCCAGAAAGAAGAAAAAACAACAACCGCTAAACAATAAAGACTTTTTTTTTTTTTTTTAAATAAGCGGTTGCGGTCAGTTCCAGAACCAATAAGGAATCGAGTGAACAGAACCAATAAGGAGAAAGTGAACCGGGATTAGCGGTTCAGCAACCGAAGTTATTGGTTACAAAAGTATATTTTTAAAACAAAATAAACTTTAAACTAATGGGTTCCTTAATCAGAAAACCCTGAAAAATAACTAAACTAACCCGGTTCCCCCACAATTATGCCAAACCGAAAGGAACCTGGGAAATCAACTAAAATAAGCTAAAACTAAGATGTAACAAAAATACAAATAGTAGAAGGCAGCAAATGAAAAAATATATTTATATGTATATATAAGTTTTCTTCACGCTGGAGAAAGTTAGACATACGGTACTCGAGCGACCAGACTTTTCAGGCGGAGAGAAAAATCTGAGGAGGTTTAGAACATTGGCAGTTAGTACAGGCAGCATTTGAAATGTTCTCACGTGGAAAGAATTCCATCATTTGCATATGTTCTATTCTCTCTCTGGGCAGTCCTACCTAGAAGGCTTACTGCAGAAAGTTATGAATACCTGTGCATTACTGGGGTTAGAAGAAAAAATTACTCACCTTAGTAATGTTGTTTCTTCTAATGGAGTCTTGCTGTATTCTGACATATGCAATGATCACCAACCTTTGAACTGCCCCGGAGAACAAAGAGTTAACTTTCCATGCAGGGCATGGAACCCTGAGCTCGAGATCGGTTGAAGCCTCTGTCTGCTGTTTAAACTCCAACCATCAGATCTTTACGAGCTATACTCACTAGACGTTCTGTGTGGAAAATGTAAAACTCACACTAGCCAACCGGCAACTAAATTTGTTAAAGGCTTTTTTTGGTTTCAAAGCAAACACAATTCAGGAAACCCAAAAAAACAAAACACAACACATCCAAAATAAAGGAGGGTGAGAAAGGGGCACCTCTATGTGCAAACACTGCTCCTGCCCACCCACATCCCAAAAACCAGGTTCTGAGAGGGGAGGCAGGGGGGAGGTCAGAATACAGCAAGACTCCATTAGAAGAAACAACATTACTAAGGTGAGTATTTTTTTCTTCAAACAACATGAAGTCTTGCTGTATTCTGACATATGCAGACTACTAAGCAGTACCTCCAAGGAGGAGGGACAGAACCTACTTTGGGAAAAGGCTCTGAAGTACTGCTGTGCCAAACCGAGCATCACTCATAGTCTGGATATCCAGAGAGTAATGCTTGGTGAATGTATGGACTGTTTTCCAGGTGGCTGCTTGACAGATTTCTAAGATAGGAATATCCCTGGCAGCAGCTGTACCTCTAGTAGAGTGAGCCCTCAGGCCTGAGGGTGGGGTTCTACCCAATTTCTCATAGCAGAATTGTATACAAGACACAATCCACCTGGCAATAGATCTTTTAGTGGCAGGTTTGCCCTTACCGACCTCTCCATAAGTGAGGAACAACTGGAGGGACTCAAACCTGTGATCCTTGGTGCGCTCTATGTACTAGCTAAGGGCCCTTTTTACGTCCAAGCTGTGCAACCTCCTCTCTCCAGAGAAGGAATGGTCAGTGAAGAAAACAGGGAGAGATGTAGACTGATCAAGGTGGAAATCTGAAACCACCTTAAGCAAAAACTTCCTGTTAGTTCTTAGGACCACTTTCTCTCTATGGAAAGAGATGAAATCAGGCTCCACTGATAGGGCTTGCAATTCACTGATGTGCCTGGCAGAGGTAATGGCTACCAAAAACACAGTTTTCCAAGTCAAGTACTTAAGCTCTGCAGAGGACAAAGGCTCAAAGGGGTTGCATAAGCTGAGCAATGCAAACATTAAGGTCCCAAGCAGGAGCAGGGTCCCTAAAGGGGGGATTGGTGTGCAGCAATCCCTTGAAGAATTTACAAAATACAGGATGGGCTGATAGAGGCGAGGGCGTGCCTACTGACAAAAAGGCAGAAACAGCTGCCAGATGTACTTTAAGTGTAGCTGGTCTAAGTCCCAAGCCATTGAGATGAACCATATAGTCCAGGACTGTAGGCAACCCAGCAGATTCTGGAGAAATATGCTTATCAGAGCTCCAAATAGTGAACCTTTTCCATTTGGAGTTGTAAGTCTTTCTGGTGGAAGGCTTTCGAGAAGCCTTAATAATATCCAGAACACCTTGAGAGAGAGAGGTGCAGATCAGCAAACTAACTCTTCAAGAGCCAGGCCTTGAGATTGAGAGATTTGAGATTCGGATACCAAATCCTTCCCTGAGAGGATGTCAACAGGTTGTAATTCCTGGGAAGAGACAGGGGAAGGTGGACTGCTAAGGACAGCAACAGTGGATACCAGGGCTGTCTGGCCTAGTCTGGAGCGATCAGAATCACTTTGCAGGGTTGAGACCTGATCTTGACTAGCACCTTGAACAGGAGAGGGAAGGGGGGAAAAGCATACAGGAACTTCCCTTCCCAATTCAGAACCAGAGCATCCAGGAGGACTGAGCCCAAGACTGGGGGTCTGCAACAAAAGAGAGGAAGTTGGTGATTGTCTGGGGCTGCAAAAAGATCTATCTGTGGAGTGCCCCATCTGGAGGAAATCACATTCAAAATGAGGGGCTCTAGGGACCATTCGTGGTGGCCCTGAGATATCCCTACTGAGAGCATCTGCTAGGACATTGTCCTTCCCTGGGAGGTGAACTGCTATCAGAGAGGTTTGCAGGGAATAGGCCAGAGACCACAACTTCATTGCTTCTGTGCATAAGGCCGTAGACCGAGTGCCTCCTTGCTTGTTGATGTACCACATTGTGGTCGTATTGTCTGTTCTGATCTGGACCACCTTGTTCTGTACGGATTTGGAAAAAGCTTGCAGTGCCAGAAACACTGCTCTGAGTTCCAAGAAATTGATGTGAAGCAGAGATTCTTGAGGTGACCACAGCCCTTGGGTGGTAAGATCCCCCCAAGTGGGCTCCCCAGCCCAAGAGGGAGGCGTCTGTGGTGAGGATTAGTGAATGAGACTGAGTGACAAAAGGAACTCCCTGTCTTAAATTGTCCTGATCCTGCCACCATTGCAAAGCCTGGATCAGGGTTTGAGTCACTGGGACTAGTTTGGTAAGGGAATCCTTTCTTTGGGACCAGAAGGCTCTTAAGTGGAACTGAATGTCCCTCATCTGGAATCTTGCACCCGGACCACTGCTGTAGAGGCTGCCATGTGGCCCAGGAGCTGCAAGAAGTGCCTTGCTGGTCAAGACACCTGAAGGGTGAAAGAAGAGGCCAGTTCTATAAGGGTCCTTACCCTGTCCAGGGGAAGGAAGGCCTTTGCTCTTATTGTATCCAGCTCTGCCCCTATAAAGGTGAGGAGCTGTACTGGCTCGAGAACTGACTTTGAAAGGTTTAGGAAGAATCCTAAGGAAGTGAGCAGTTGCTGAGTTATCTGAAGATGTGACTTGACTTGGTCTGGAGACTGACCCACTATGAGCCAGTCGTCCAAGTATGGAAAGATGGAGATCTTTTTTCTCCTTAGGAAAGCAACCACTACTGCCAGGAACTTTGTGAACATCCTTGGGGCTGATGTTAGGCCAAAGGGCATTGCTCTGAATTGATAGTGGCCTGAGGGCAACTCGAACCTGAGGTACTTTCTGTGGGGAGCACCTGATGGGAATGTGAAAATAGGCATCTTTGAGGTCCAGGGAGGCTAGCCAGTCCCCTGGCCTTAGAGAGGGCAGAATTATTTCCAGAGTCACCATTTTGAATTTTGGCTTTAAAAGGTGCTTGTTTAGATATCTCAGATAGAGGATGGGCCGCCATTCTCCTGTCTTTTTGGGGGTTAGGAAGTACCTGGAGTACAATCCTTCGCCCCTGTGTAGGGTAGGAACCCTTTCTACGGCTCCGAGAGCCAAGAGGGAAGAAACCTCTGCCTCTAGGGCAAGGGTCTCTGATGGATTTGCAGGTGGAAAGGATCTGGTTCTCATCTTGGGAAATTTTTTGAAGCTGAGAACCAGTCCCTGGCTTACTACTTCTAGGACCCACTTGTCTGATGTTAAAGACTTCCAGTCCTGGACAAAGTAAGCCAGCCTTCCCCCCTACAGGTATTGGAGAATCGGCCCGGACAGACCCATCAGGGTGTCTGCTTGGCAGGGGCTTTACACTGAGGGGTGGAAGCAGGCCTGCTCATACCCAGTCTGCCTCTCCCCCTAAAGAACCCCCTCTGAGCATAAGTAGAAGAGGAGGCCTGGGCTTGGTAAAAAGGCCTTTGAACGGGCCTGCCCCTGCCCCTGAAATGCTGCCTCTGAGGAGTGGCTTGCCCTTCTTTGGCCTGAGCACTCCTGTAGGTGGTCCTGTACTCGTCCATCTCCTTCATGTAGTTCTCTGTCTGCTCCCCAAACAGAGAATTACCAATGACAGGAAAATCCATGGCCTTAGCATCCTGTGATAGGCTAGTACATCTGAGCCAGCCATCCTCCAAAGGGCCACAGATGTAGCCATGACTCTAGATGAAACATCACTGGAGTCCACAGCAGCATGAAATTGCACCTTGGATGCCTCAATCCCATCTGCAGCCACCCACTCCAGCTCCTTGGCAAGCTGGTCAGGGGCTTGTTTAGCTAGAGCCAGCACAGTGTCCCACCTGGACTTCTGGTATCTAGCTGTGTAGGCCATATAGTTAGCCTGCCTGAGTCCCAAAGATGCTGCCATGTACTGTTTCTTTGCCATGGCATCAGTCCTCCTGGAGTCCTTATCTGGGGGGTGTGAAGCCAAGGGAATATTTGCCTTATCACAGGCAGCAGCCTGCACTACCCCAACATGGCTGCATTGCTAGGAAAGGAACTCAATGTCCGAGCCTGAAAGGGTATACCTCTTGTCCATTCTTCTGTCCACAGGAGGTATGGAATTAGGAGTTTTTAGAATTTTAAATGTCTGTTTCCCAAAAGATTTATGGAGGGGAATAGACAATCTCCTGGACTCTGGGATGTCCATCATCTCAACAAAATCAGGATCCTCATGATCTCTACTGCTTCTTCCATAGGAAGCTGGAGGGTTTCAGCCACTTTCTTGTAAAACATAAAGTGGGAAGGGGACTCAGAAAGCCTAGGAGGAGAAACAACTGAAGGTCTGTCTGGGGAGATGTCCGGGTCAATAGGCACATCCAGACTTTCATAATCACCATCATCATCATTATCTTCATACTCTCCCTCCTCCTCCTCCTCCAGTTCATAAAATTCTTCTAAAGTATAATCCGGAACCAGGGGAACCGACCGAACAGAGCCCCTGACAGATGGTGCCGGTTCGGCCGGAACCGAAGTTAGCGAATGAACTCTCCTTATCGCTTTGGCTATTTCATCAGTGGTCGAAGAAAGAACTTGAGGATCCGAACCGGATGATTTTTCCCTTTTTTTCCTTTTAACCGGAACAGACTTCTCAGAATCAGTTCTCCTTTTGCCCGAAGAAGTTTCGCCCTGGTCAGAGGGCACTCCTTCTGGTTCAGTCGGAACCGAACCGGGCTGGCCATCCGGGTCAGCGGACTTCTCAGCCTCCCTTTCCCTCAGTCTACCTACTCTCTTATCCAGGGTAGCTTTGGGAAAACTTTTACAAATTTGGCAGTCTGAATTGAGGTGGTCAAACCCCAGACAATAAACACAGGTGGTGTGGGGATCAGCCTTAGCAAAGGCTTCCCCACACACACTACAGTGTTGAAACCCAGTGGGCCGGTTTTTTCTTGGGTTTCTCAGACATGGCCAATCCTAACCACAACTTACCCTTTTTTCGGCAATCCGCCAGGCAAGACACCCCTGTCGGTTCCTGACCGTGTTACGGGTCTTGGAAAAAAACAATCAAATCCGTTTTTTTTTTTAGAACGGATACAGACTGGTTACCACACTCTAATAAAGACAGAAGTTTTTTTTTTAACACAAACCTGATCAGTTCAAACCGAACCGATCCAATGTTTACAAGTTCCACACAGAAACTAATACAAAAACCTATCTAGTACTCACGGTACCACAGACAAAGACTTAGACCGACAGGTTCAGTAGCAGAAATTCGTTCGAAACCGAGCAAAAAAACAACACTTTGACTTTTTTGAACCGAGCGAAGGAGAAATCTCCGGAGCGACTGTTCAGTGAGGCGGAGTAAAGAATCGGACGGTTGGAGTTTAAACAACAGCAGAGGCTTCAACCGAGCTCGAGCTCAGCGTTCCATGCCCTGCATGGAAAGTTAACTCTTTGTTCTCCGGGGCAGTTCAAAGGTTGGTGATCACTGCATATGTCAGAATACAACAAGACTTCATGTTGTTTGAACCACACATTCTCGGAGTGAGGGTCTACCAACAAAACCAAAGCCTTAGTTCTATGGCACACTGATAAGCAACTTTTAACAGTCACATGGTTGAAAAACCAGAGTCGCAGTGAGACTGAACAGAATGGAAAGAGAAGACTTCCTACAAATGCTTGTCTGCAATCTCTTCAGCACTCCCAAGCGTATGCATGAAAAGTCACTTTCTTCCTCACAGACAATGATGGAATTGCACATTATGACTCTGGACATAATTTGTAGCCAATCAGAATTATTTCTAAACATTCCAGACACAGTTCCATCATCTCTTATGGTTATAAGTGTGCTTTCTCAAGTTCTTTGGGCGAGAACTGCAAAGCAGTATATAAACATACATTTTTATGACCTCTGCGAGCAGTGGGGTGGTTCTCTTTTTATGCAAAAAGTTCACTGTGTGAGGAGTCACATTAACCTGCTTCAGCCGAGGTGCTTTTCCACACATTTTTCTTCCTGCCTCTTTGGACGTCAACATGCTCAGAGCTCAAGGGGATGGAAGCGCACATGACTACATGTGTTCTCCAAGCCTGGTCGATTTTCACCTTTCCACTGCTGCACTTCCACCCACAGTCACAAGTGGCAGCACTACAGTGACCTTCCCTCTCCAGAGGAGAACATCCATCGAGACGCTCAATCTTTCTCCACTTGTCTGCCCTCTTACTCCCCCGGCTCGTACCCGAACCCGGGTCCCCAGCATCACAAGCGGCAAGATCAACAGTTCTTACGCCAAGTTGGGGAGTAAAAATCTTAAGACTTAATTGTTGTTTATCCTCCTTACCCTTCCTTCTGGTGCTACTGAATCGCACCACTTTCTACCAGACTCACTCCATTCAGATCCACTCATCCTGGCTCCCCGGGTGGCCCAACATCCCCAGGCTCTGGGGTTACCCTGTCAGAGAGCTTCCTTGTGGTCGACTGGGGAGAAACACAGGTGCAAGCTTAAAGGACATCAACCAGAGGTCATGTGGCCAGGTGCACCATAGGGTCGGTGGTGTGGGGTGGAACAAAGAAAGAAGTTACATACCGTAACAGTAGATCTTCGATAGAATCTCCTCCATTGAGTCACATCATGGCACTGTAAGCCACTGGCATCAGGACCACCTAAAACATTTTGCTGGCTGGGGCTGCCCATATCAACATGCCACATCAGCGCCTATATAACAACATGAATGTCTTCAGCATAGCTCAGTTCCCTGCCAGAGACAATCTCGGAGAATCATCGGACCCACAGGGACTGAAGCAGCCAGGAGCAAACCGGGCACACAGGAGAGGATATGGCAACCTGAGGATACTGCATGAGGTGTCAGAGGAGAAACAGCTTATGAGAGCAAGCAGCATTGTCACTCGTCACTCAAAAAGGTGGACAAAGGAAGGGAGAGCTGTGGCTCAATGGAGTAGAATCTCTCAGAGATCTACTGTTATGGTAGGTAAAAACAGGTTACTCACCTGTAACAGTAGTTCTAGGAGTGGTATATGATGTTCATCTACACTTTTTGGCAATGTCCTTTCCCTTTAAGATATGCTGGAATGTCTTCAAATTGGCTCCTCACACCCACCCAGGTAGTAACTCCCCTAGTTTCGCTCTGTGATGCCAGATCTTGCCTGCTGAAAGCAAAAACAGTGTGCCACTTGCCAGGGGAGGGCAGGTGGGTCACTGTGGATGAACATCATATACCATTCCTAGAACTGTTACAGGTGAGTAACCAGTTTTTCTAGGGATGTGGATATGACTTTTAGCCACACTTTCTGGCAGACGCCTAGTAGTTCTCCTGGGAGGAGGGGTCAAGGCGCACACCCCTTATTTAGGGAACAGAGATTGGAGAACTGAGGCCCTAAAAGCAGCATTCTGCCGTGACTCAAGGTCGATGTGGTAATGGGAAATGAAGGTGTGTGCTGACTTTCAGGTAGCAGCCAGCAGCCCGACAAATTTCCTGGATGGGGACGTCCATGGAAGCAGCCACTGAGGCAGCGGTATGATGGGCAGAATGAGCCCTTACAGGAGGCTCCTTACCCACCAACCTTTAGCAAAGGATGATGCAGGATACAATCCACCTGCCAATCATCCACTTACCTGCCGGTCTGCCATTTGCGGCTTCAGCGTAGGTGACAAATAGCTGGTGGATCTCTCCCTGAATTCCAGCCATGCGCCCCTTATAATAGGCTAGTGCTCGCCGCAGTTCCAAAATATGGAATCTATGCTCAACCTCCGAAGTGTGGTTGAAGTACACCAGGAGATTAATCACCTGGTAAATGTGAAAATCAGACAACCTTTAGGAGGAACTTCCGGTTGGGGCGAAGGACAATCTTGTCACAGTGGAAGACCAGGTAAGGAGACTCCACTAAAAGTGCTTGGAGCTCACTAATCCTTCTGGCTGACACGACAGCCATCAGGAAGGCGGTCTTCCACGACAGGTGCGACATCTCACACCTGTGCATCGGTTCGAATGGCTTGCCCATGAGCTATGCCAAAAGCAGCAACAAGTACCACGGCGGTGACAGTGATTCACGTACTGGAGGGGAAAAGTGGTCAAGACCTTTAAAAAAAGTGTCAGACCACCTTCTTCTGTGCTACCGACTGCTGAGCGGCCCGCACCCGGTAAGTAGAGATGGCTGCCAGGTGCACCTTAAGGGTCATCTACCGAAGGCCTGACTGGGAGAAGGACCAAAGGTAATCGAGAATGCTAGCCACAGGACAAGATAAGGGGTCCAACCCCTTGCCCTGGCACCAAATAGAGAGCCTCTTCCATTTGAAGGCATAGCATTCTCAGGTCATCTCCTTCTGTGAAGCCTCGACAATGTTGAGGACTTCTTCAGAGAGACCCAAAGCCTGGAACTCTAGCCGCTCAAGAACCAGGCTGTCAGGTGCACTGATTGAAGGTCCGGGTGGAGAACTTTCCTCTTATTGATGGAGAGCAGGTCCAGGTGGAGGGGAAAGATGCCTTAGGAGCCTGCTGCTGAGGTTGAGGAGATAGGGGTACCTGAAAGTACAGTTACGTAAGAACTTACCGTAACAGTAGATCTTCGAGAGAGGCTCTTGCAGTAGGTAATTACATATAGGACTGACGCCGGCAGGCAGCAGGACCCCACGGAAAAATTTCTAGCTAGCAGTCCCTGGCGAGGGACCACCTCCACGTCAGGTGACCGGCGTCAGGAGACGTCGGTATAAAGGGGCGGTCCCGGACGCCCGCCTTCCAGTTCTTTCCCGCCACAGGCCGAAAGAGGCCGGACGAGAGAGAAGCAGATATTTCTCTATATGGAAAAGGAGCTGAAAAAGCCTAGGGGGATGGAGGGTGGAAAGGTATTACCTACGGCAAGAGCCTCTCTCAAAGATCTACTGTTACGGTAAGTTCTTGCGTAACTGTACTATCTTACTTCGAGAGGGCTCTTGCAGTAGGTAATTACATATAGGACTGAATCCCAAGCAGTCTGGAATAAAGAAAGGCACCAGGAGGAGGAAACTACTCCAAGAAATAGCTCTAGCTGTGCAAGCCTCAAGACAGGAGGCCTTGTAAAACAGCTAGCCCGGAAGCCTGCTCTCTGGCGAGAGGCAATATCCAAACTGTAGTGTTTCGTAAAAGTATGGACAGAAGTCCAGGTGGCGGCAGCGCATATGTCTGCCGCAGACACATTCTTGAAACAAGCTGCTTAGGCAGCTGCTACTCTTGTGGAGTGGCCTCTGACTTGACCCGGGAGGGTCTTGTGGTACTTGTCATAACAGAAAGTGATGCAATGAGCCAACCACTTAGACAGGCATTGCTTGGAAACAGCATTGCCTTCCCTTTTGTGAGCAAAAGAGATGAACAGCTGATCAGTCCTTCTGAGATCCTTCGTCCTGTTGGTGTAGTATCTCAGAATCCGGTGAACATCCATAGTATGGAGTAAATATTCCCATTGGTTAGAGTACTGCGTAAAAAAAGGCAGGTAGCTCTATGGACTGATTTAAGGTAGACTCTGCTACTACTTTAGGTAGAAACTTAGGATTCGTGCGAAGAGCAACTCGTTCCTTGTGAAAAATCAAGTAGGGGATTTTACACATCAGGGCCTGGAGCTCGGAGATTCTTCGAGCCGAAGTAATGGCCACCAAGAAGAGTGTCTTCCACGAAAGAAACTTCAAATCTGCAGAAGCTGCAGGTTCGAAGGGAGAAAGGGTAAGTTTCTCGAGAACAAAATTCAAGTCCCAAGGGGGGGCAGGAGCACGGATGGGAGGCCTCAGATGGAGGATCCCTCTGAGAAAGGTCTTAGAGACCTCCAGTTGAGCGAAAGCTTTGTCTGCGAAGGGAACATGAAAGACCGAGATAGCCATGTGTACCTTCAAAGAGAAATGTCTGAGACCCATGTCAAACAGATGACGTAAATACTCCAGCAGAAGCCCCGCTGAACAGGAGAAAGGCTCCTCGTTCTTGGAGGCGGCCCAAATAGTGAATCTTTTCCACTTCATGGCATAAGTGGACCAGGTGGAGGGTTTTCTGGCCTCCACTAAAATCTCCACCACTTTGGGAGACACACCAAAACGGGATTGGGCTAGGTCTGCAGGAGCCATGCATGCAGTTGAAGGGATTTGAGGCCTGGATGGACCAGGATCCCCTGATCCTGGGTCAACAAACCTCGAGATAGAGGAAGAGGAGGATCCTCTGAATATTATTGTACAAGAGAGAACCAGATTTGCCTGGGCCAGAAAGGAGCAATCAGAATCATTCTCGCTCCTTCTGAAGCTAGTTTCTGCAAGACCCGTGGGATAAGAGGAATTGGGGGAAAGGCATAGACGAAGCTGTCCTTCCAGTCTAGAGACAGAGCGTCGTTCCCGAAAGCGCCGCGCTCTGGAACGAGCGAGCAGAAGGTGGGAAGTTTTGCATTTTGGGGGGATGCGAACAGGTCGACCTGTGGTGTTCCCCAAAGTTGGAAGATATTGTCTAGGACCCCTTGGTCCAGTTCCCACTCGTGAGTCAGAGCAGAAGAGCGACTTAGCCTGTCTGCTAGGGTGTTGTCGACTCCTGGAACGTGAATCACCGTGAGGTGAAGGTCGTGTTGTGTTGCCCAATCCCAAACCCTCATTGCCTCCCTGCATAGAGGGTAGGACCGAGTTCCTCCCTGTTTGTTGATGTACCACACTACGCACATATTGTCCGTCTGGATGGCTAGGTGCCTGGGAAGGATGTATTGGTGAAGGGCTTGGAGAGCGTACAACACTGTCCGAAGCTCGAGCACATTGATGTGAAGAGCTTGTTCTAGCCTGGACCAAGAGCCCTGGATCCGATGAGGGCCTAGATGGGCTCCCCAACCTTCGCCTGAGGCATCTGTGGTTAGAGTCTAGGAGGGGGGAGGATGAAAGGAAGGGAACCCCCAAAACAGGTTCTCTCGAACCATCCACCATTGCAAGTCTCGCATCATCGGCGATGAGATCAGAACTGAGTGATCTAGGTGATCCACTAGTTGATTCCACTGAGAGATCCTCATGTGGAGTCGAGCTCGGGGGACCGTCGGTATAGCGGCCGCCATGAGCCCGAGAAGGCGAAGGACCGACCTCGCCAAGACCATCCTGCAGTCGGATAACAGACATATCTGGGTCTGAAGGGAGGCCGCCCTGTCCAGAGGCAGGAAGGTCTTTCCCATGGTCGTATCGAGGATCACCCCGATGAACTGTAGCCTCTGGGAAGGGTCCAGATGAGACTTGGAATGGCTGATGGTAATACCCAGGCAGGTAAAAACCTGTTGGGTGAGGGAGAGGAACTGCAGGAGTTCCTCCCTGGACGAGGCGACCAGGAGCCAGTCGTCCAGGTAAGGGAACACCTGTACTCCCTTGGTATGCAGGTGGGCCGCCACCACTGCCAGGCATTTGGTAAATACTGGGGCCGAGGATAGAACAAACGGGAGCGCCCTGAACTGGTAGTGGTCCCCCTGGAACGCAAAACGAAGGTATTTGCGATGGGAGGGGAGAATGGAATGTGCAGATAGGCATCCTGCATATCCAGGGCACAAAGCCATTGACCCGCCGAGAAGGGCAGAAGGCTCTGCAGAGAGAGCATCCTGAACCTTTTGTACTTACATAAAGATTCAGGAACTGAGATCTAAAATCAGTCTGAGATCTCCAGTCTTCTTTGGGACCAGGAAGAAATGGGAATAGTAACCCGTCCCCTGAAGATGAAGGGGGACGGGCTCTATCGCTTGCTTCATCAGAAGAGCCGAGATTTCCTCCTGGACCAAAGGAAGGTGTTCCCGTGAATACAACGACTTCAGAGGGAGGTGGCGGGGTGGTTTCTGAAGAAACTCTATGGCGTGTCCTTCTGCTATACGCTGGAACACCCAAGAATCCGTGGTTATCCTCTCCCATCCCGGAAGGTGGAGGGAAAACCTCCCTCCTACCGGTTCCTCCGGGGAGTCCGGAGGCAGTGGGAGAGAAAGAATCAGGTGGTGTGGGCAGCACTGCAGCTGAAGCACCCGCTGCTTTTGGGCGAAGGGCTTAGCAGCGGAGGCCTGACGTTTTGTGGCCCGCTTCCGAGTTCGCCTTTGGCCGTTCCGTCTCGAAAGGGATGGCGCTGCTGCTGATGGGGACGGTACATGGAATCAACTGATTTCAGAGCCGTCCCCTTCTCTTGCAAATCGGTAATGATGTCCTTGACATCACCCCCGAAAAGCACCGACCCCCGGAAAGGTGCTTCCTGGATAGCAGATTGCACCTCCGGGACCAGACCTGACATGCAGAGCCAAGCATGATGCCGTAGGCTTACGGCGAAAGCAGAGCTCCGCCCAGCAGTGTCCACTGCGTCGTATGTGGCACGTAGCATGTGGCGACTGGCCGAACGAGCAGAGCGGACGAGATCAGCCAACTCCTGTTTGACTTGGGAGTCAGGCAAGGAGTCCAGCTTGGCTTCCACCTGAGTAAGGATGGCCTTCTGGTAGTCCCCCATGTGGTCGACGTAGTTCAGGGCCCGAATCCCCAGTGTGGAGGAAGCGTAAATCTTTCTCCCGTACTGGTCCAGAAGGCGAGATTCCTTATCAGGAGGTAACGAGCTAAGATGCTTTGGGTTTGCCGACCGGCCATGAGCGGCGCTAATCACGACCGAGTCGGCACGAGGGTGAGAATCTAAGAAATCAACACCCTCTGGAGCCTGATATAGCCTGTTCGACTTCCTGGAAAGTGGGGCTAAGGCCGATGGCTGTCTCCATATCGTGGTGACAAGGTCAGCGTGAGGCTCTATCCAGGGTGGCACTAGTGTAGAAGCTGTCACGGGCAGATCCAGATGTTCAGCGAGTTTTAGACGCTGAGGATCTGGTTCCAAAGAGCGCCACTGATGGACTTCCTGGATTTTTCTAAGCAACTCCGTAAAAGAAGGATCCTCCAGAGGAGACTTCGGAGGAGTCCTCGGCCGGGGCTTCGAAGGAGAGCGAGGCTCGTCGCCTCTCTCGGAGCAGCCATCGGAAGAGTCCGAGAAGTCCGAGAGTGAAGAGGAGGAGGAAGAAGAGTAAGACTCCCTTTCCCGACCCGGGGGAGGAACGGGTCCCTTGGGTAGTGCCCGGGGACGCGTGTCCTACCCCTCTCTGGATCCAGAAGGAAGAACCCTGGAGTCCGGAGGTGGTGAGGGAGTGTGCCGCCTGGGGAGTACAGGAACCTGGGACGGCACTGTCGCCGGAAGGCGGCTCTTGACCTCTTTGGTGAGTTGAGCCTTGGCCTCAGCCCACCAGGAGGCCAGAATCTCCTGCAGGTCCACCAGCAGCCACGAGGGCAGTGGAGGAGGCGGGGGATAAGAATATGGGCTATACCCATATGGAGCGTATCCAAAACTCGGCTGCAGGTAGCCCTGCATGGGGTATTGAGACGCCGAGTACTGCGGCGGCGGATACGGCATTCCCAGGTACACCAGTGTCGAATAAGACGGCGGGTACCGGGAAGCCGGGGGGGCTGCCTGCACAGACTGCCTGGCTGGGAACCTCGCGGACGGGTCTGTAGCGGAGAGCCCGGAGGGAGCAAGAACTCTCCCTGAGTCTGTAAGGCCGACGTCAGAGGCCCCAACGCCGGAGGGGCCAGCTTCGGACCCGGCGTCCGGGGAGCCGACGTCAGGTCCGTCGCTCTAGATGGAGGAGGGGCTAACGGAGGCAAAAGATCCCCAACTGCACCCGGGACGGGCCTCGTTAAAGCTAAGACAATGCCGCCACTTCGACTTGATGATCCGGCCTAGGCAGAACAGGCTCAGGAGTGGCCGTCCTGTGTGGTAGTTGGGAGCATACAGATACGCACTTGTTCTTGTACTCGGGAGGGTGTAGAGGACGACATACACCGGCGTTAGTACTAGACGTTATCGGAAAAAAAGATTTTTGGTAAAAACCCGTGACACGAACTTTTCGCGAGATGCTGCACAGAGCCAGCCGGAAAGAACTGAAGGCGGGCGTCCGGGACCGCCCCTTTATACCGACGTCTCCTGATGGCTGTCACCTGACGTGGGGGCGGTCCCTCGCTAGGGACCGCTAGCTAGAAATTTTTCCGTGGGGTCCTGCCGCCTGCCGGTGTCAGTCCTATATGTAATTACCTACTGCAAGAGCCCTCTCGAAGAAAGATCTGGTGTTGCCAGTTGGGAGCCACCAGGATCACCCGTGCCTTGTCCCTCCTCACCTTGAGCAACACCTTATGAATCAAGGGAAATGGTGGGAAGGCATAGAGGAGGCCTGGGGCATCCCCCGGCAGCATTCCCTGCTGAGAGGGGTGGGCACAAAACAGCCTCAGCTTTGCATTCTCCTTTGAGGCAAATAGGTCCACCAGAGGGGTACCCACTGGGAGAACAGACTGTGTACTACCTCTAGGTGGAGAGACCACTCAAGACGCTTTGCCCACACTGCTTAGAACATCCGCCAGCTGGCTGAAGGCACCGGCCACATGGATGGCCAGGAGATTGGCCTCCAAGCTGCGCACAAGGATCCACACATGAAGAGCTTCCCTGCACGGAAGGAGGGAGTGAGTGCACCCCACCCTGCTTGTTGAGGAAGTACATGGTTGTGGTGTTGTCTGTCTGGACCTGAACCACCTGACACCAAAGGTGTGGAGCAAAATAAGTCAGCGCCAGCTGAACTGCCCAAAGCTCCAGCGGGTTGATGTGGCACCTGGACTCCTCAGGGGTCCAGAGTCCGTGGACTCAGTGTTCCCCAGGTGGACACCACAGCCCATGAGAGGCGCGCCAGTTGTCAAAATGACTGTCAGCTCTGGGCGGACAAACAGGATACCTTCCTGCAGATGTTCCGGGGCCAGCCACCACAGGAGAGCATCCACATCCACTGGGTCACAGTGACAAGCTGGTCATAGGCACCCCGGCGCGGAGACCACTGACTGGCCAGCTCCCACTTCAGAAAGCGCATTCTCCAGCAGGCCAAACAGACCATGCTGGTGCAGGCTGCCATGTATCCCAGTAGGGCAAGAAGTCTCAAGCAGGGTGCAACTGCCCAACCTGAAATGATCGGGCAAAGGTGGAGAGAACTTGCGCCCTGTCCACCAGGAGTGGCTCTGCAAGAGTCAAGTTCCACCCAGATGAAAGATCACCTGCGAGGGCATGAGTTCCAACTAGGCCCAATTGACCAGTAGGCCAAGGGAAGCATAGGTCTAGAGGTCCAGGACCCTGGACTGCTCCATCTCCTGCCCGGAGGTAATCCTGATGAGCCAGTCATCCAGATAGGTGTATACCCGTAGTCCCTGGTGCCTCAGGTGGGCTGCCACCACTGTGATGTACATGGTGAAGACCCTGGGAGCTGAGGACAGGCCGACTGGCATGGCCTGGAACTCGTAGAGGGTTCCCCCCACCCTGAAACAGAGGAACCGCCAGTGTGACGGACAGATTGGGACACAGAAGAACACGTCCTGAAGATCCAGTGAGCAGAACCGCATGTCTTGTTCCAGAGATGGTATAATCTGGGACAGAGTGACCATCCAAAAGGTGCATGGCCTGCCTGATGAACTTGTTCAGGTCATGCAGATCTAAGATGGGGTGCCAGCCCCCGCCCCGTCCACTTTGGCACCAGGAAGTATCTGGAGACCAACCGTGGGTTTTCTGGAGGGTCAGAGATAGAAGTCACCACCTCCTTGTGGAGGAGCGGAGCAAGGTCATCCCAAAGGACCGACAGGATGTCGATGGACACTATGCCCCCCCATGAGGCGCGGGCTCGGCAGGGCGGTTACGCCTCGCACTCCAGAGGCAGACCCTGACCGACCACCTTGAGGACCCAGCTGTCCATGGTAACAGTGAACCAGGTGGAAAGGAAGTGGAGGAGCCAGCCCCCCATGGGAGGACCAAGGGGGTTCAGGACAGGAATGGGGGAGGCCTGGAAGTGAAGGAGGGTCCGGTGGAGGGGCTGCCAGGAGTTCTAGTTCCTGGCTTTCTGATGACTGAGGCCACGGATCTGGGCCAGGGACGCCAAGCCTGTTGCTGTCCATCCGGAGAGTGGGCAGGTTTAGTCGCTGGAGTAGAGGTGGGCCGATAGGGCCTCTTTTGGGTTGAGCCCTTCTGGTCCATCTGGGCAGAAGTCAGAGTCCAAAATGGCGTTGGATTCCTAAATCTGGGTGCGGTGCCCTTCCACACCAGGCCCAAACAGGTCAGTACCCAAGAAGGGAAAGTCTGCCAACTTGTGCTGCATGTCTGCCGCGATCATGTAGATGCGTAGCCAAGTCCTGCAGAGCATAGCAACTGCCGCAGCCACACATCAGGCACATAAATCACCAATGTCCTTGGCTGTCTGGAACTTCTGTTTCCCCAACAGCTCGGCCCTGGTACCTGACCTGAGGGCAGGTGAGGAAGCACCTTGTCCAGGGAACCCAGGAGGGCATGCCAAAAGTGGGCAATGAGAAGAGCAGAGCTTGCTTGCTGAAGGCCAAGAGAGGAGGCAGCATACACCTTTTTGGCCATATGGTCCAATTTCTTGGGACTCCTGGTCTGGGGGTGTCAACATCCCCCACGTTGCTGGTGCGCCTAAACAGCGTCAGCCACAAGACCCTCGGCTCAGTGGTGCTCCATGAATCCCAACAGGGAGCCGGTAGGGAATGCATATCTGTGGGTCATCCGGGCCGACGGCGCACAGCAGGAGGCCGGATGCTGCCACAGATCCAGGGCAAGACTGACAATAGCATCCCGGACAGGGAAGGCTTCCATTGGAGAGTCACCGCTGTCGAGGATCTCAGTCAGCGGGTACCATTCCTGTTTCTGAACGGGCTCCAGCGGGAGACCAGTTGATTCAGAAATGAGATGGAGAAGGCCCATGAAGGATGTGGCCCCTTGGTCTGTCGAGAGGTCCCCCATCGACTCCACATCCAGTGGTCAGGAGTGTAAGGAGGACCCTTCCGATTCAAAAAAATCGTGGAAGAGCAGTCGAAAGGCAGAGTTCCCGCTAACTCTGGGAGAGCGGTCCAGGGTGACGGTGACTGGCAGCCGATGGGGCAAACTCTTACCCGGTTAAGTATCCTTGGTCAGAGCGTTGGTGGTCTGCTGTTTAAGTGGCAGCTCCACCGGAATCAGTGAAGAGGCTGGAGGGGTCCGTATGAACTGGCTCCTGCTGGGGCGGAGTCTGCTACGTCTTCGGTAGTGGCACCCAAGGAAGGGCCAGGGTTGCCAGAATTGGCTTAATTTGGGTCAGCCAGAGCCGCTGCCACATAAGATCTTTGTAGCACAAGCAATTTGGCGCCAGTACTTCCTAGCCCAATGAGGACGAGGAGTAGCGGTGGTGCCGCTTGCCCGAGCACCAAGAGCACGAGCGTCAAGATCGACCCAGACTGCCTGATTCGGGGCTCCGAGAGCGGGACCTCGACCACTGAGAGGACTGACGGCGGGTCTCGGAAGTGGCCAGCGGAGGCCTCTCCTGGTAAGGGTGCTTTGGGTCAAGAGGGGTCAAAACAGTACCCTGGTCTGCCCCTCCCTGTGAAAGTGGAAGGACCGGAGTCCTCGAAAGGAAGGTACTGACCACCTCGGCAGACAATGGGTCGACAGGTTTGAGAAATATCTCAAAGGCGTCGACCAATGTCTCAACCAACTGGCCCACCGGGGAGACCATGGGGTCAGTGGACAAAGCCCAAGCACCGACCATAGCCGGCAACTCTGGCGAAGCATGGGAATCAGAGGCCCAAGAGTGCTCCTGATCCCACAACCGACAATGAGACCACTTTTTGGTCTCTTTCTCTCCCTTTTCAGATTTCTAAGATTTAGTGCCCAATGGACCCTGTCCATGGGTGGGGAGGGCCTGGCACAGTTCCTTAAATGCCCCAGTAAAGGAGACGCACAAGGAAAGTGGGAAAAAGGCTGAAGCCAAGACACCTGTGCTGCAGCCTGGGCCATCTCCTCCAAGAACGCAACAAGCTGTTCGGCGGACCCTGCAGTCACGGAGACCACCTGACGAGCATCCTTAGATTTAATGGGCAGGTCACTATCGTCCGGATGTCCAACGAGAAAGCGAGTCAAGCGATCCTCCAAAGTGGAGGAATGGAAGGAGCGGCAAAGGCCACAAGCCTGGGTATCGTGCTCGTGGCCCAGGCAGCATATACACGAGGTGTGCGGATGTCTTCAGAACATCTTCTGTCTGCAACCGAATTTCCAGAACCCTGGAGCGGACTTTGCGTTGTCCATGTCGGCGGCAAGAAGTAAAGCCTGAAGACAATATTTTTATTGTCGTTCAGAGGAAATAAATTGCAAAGGGCCTCTTCAGCGCAAGAGAGTTATGGAGGGAACCTTCTTCCAGCGGAAAGGAAGATCTGGCATCATGGAGTGAAGCTAGGGGAGTTACCAACCGGGTGGTTGGGAGGAGCCAGCTTGAAGACATTCTGGCATGTCATAAAGGGAAAGGACACGGTCAGAGAGTGTGGATAGATCATATCCACGTCCCTAGAACTATTTTATCTTTTTCGAGGCCATCTCTCTCCATTGAGCCACATCATGGAACAATTCCCAAGCAGTACCACACACAGAGGGAGGACAGCAAGTCATAATGATCCTGAGGGAGGAGGCTTTGCAGAACAATGAGGTCAAAGCTGGCACATCTATGGAAGAGGATACATCAGTTCCCCGCCAATGGAATCACCAAATATTACAGCTACCAGAAACAGGGAGGCACTAGTTCAGCTTGAAGCGGACAAAGCACCAGGGCCAGATGGGCTACATCCTAGGGTGTTGAGAGAGCTGGGGGAAGAATTAGCAGTTCCCTTGGCACACTTATTCAATCAATCACTTCAATCAGGAGTTGTGCCTGGGGACTGCAGATGTGCAAATGTGGTGCCACTCCACAAGGGTGGGAGGAAGCTGGCAACTACAGACTGGTTAGCCTCATGTCTGTACTTGGGAACCTCATGGAGGCCCTAATCAAGCAAGACTTGGTAGAATACCTAGAGAAGCCGTGTCTTCAGAATGGTAAACAGCATGGGTTTGTAGCGGGCAGGTCATGCCAGATGAATCCAATTACATTTTTTGACTGGCTAACAAAGGAATTGGACCCAGTGGACGTCCTGTACTTTGATTTTAGTAAAGCATTTGATTCCATGCCACAAAAACGTCTGCTTAAAAAGTTGGGAGGACCTAGGTGCGGCCCAGAATATAATTAACTGGGCGGGAAGTTGGCTATAGGGAAGAAAATGGAGAGTGGTAGTGAATGGAGTGAAGTTGGAGGACAGAGAGGTCACCAGTAGTGTGCCCCAGGGCTCGGTCCTTGGCCCGGTTGTCTTCAAAATACTCATTAACGACATTGGTGTTGGCATCCAGGGCAAGCTAGTCCTCTTCACGGACGACACAAAGCTGGGTGGTAGGGGACAGTGAAGATGCCATCGGGGACCTACAGAAGAACCTCCAGAGGCTAGAAAAATGGTTCAAAATCTGGCAGTTGAAGTTCAACGCGAAGACATGCAAAGTGATGCACTTGGGTAAGGGCAACCCGAGGACAGAACACTGGCCTGATGGAGTTCGGCTCTGTACATCCCATGAAGACAGACCTAGGGTTCATAATACGAACATACAAAGTCGCCCCATAGGTCTATTAAGTCAGTCAGAGCGTGCAGCTCGCAATTTACTACTCCTGCAGCTGGCCCCGCCTCCCCCCATTCCCTTTCCATCATCCCCCTCTCCCCGGAGTTTCCCTCCATTTTGTTCTTGTCTGTACTTACCCTGCCCCTCACTCTATCCCACCCCCGCTTAAAACTGCCCACTGTCTTCAATTCGATCAACTCCTCTGGCAGTGCGTTCCACCCAGCCACCACCCTCTCTGTGAAGTAGTGCCTCCTCATTTCCCTTCTGAATCTTCCCTCTTCCAACTTCAGACTGTGCCCCCTCGTGACCCTTCCTCCCTTTAAAATGGAACAATCCTCCCATTCTCTCCCTGTTTATGCCTTTTAAGTATTTAAAGGTCTCCATCATGCCCCCTCTCCCTTCTATCCTCCAGGGAGTACATGTTGAGCTCCCTCAGTCTTTCCTCAAATGGCTTCTCTCCTAGATACATACATAGATACATACACTGTCAGCAGATAAGGGCCTATGGCCCACCCAGTCTGCCCATTTGAGCTTGTAGGTTCACTTTATGTTTTTCTAGACGTCTGTAGCCCTTTACCTCCATAATTCTCTTATGTCCATCCCATGCTATCTTAAATCCCACGATTGTTTCAGCCCCCACCACTTCCTCTGGTAGGGTGTTCCACTTGTCCACCACCCTTTCTGTGAAGAAATTCTTCCTCACATTTCCTCTGAATCGCCCTCCCTCCCAACTTCATCCCATCCCTTTAGTCCTGGAACATTTTTTGCTGGAAAATAGTGTATTCCTGCACTCTGTTCCTACCTGTAAGGTACTTGCATGTCTCTATCATGTCCCCTCTCTCCCTCCTCTCCTCCAGGGAGTACATATTCAAGTCATTCAGCCTGTCTGTATGGGACTTGTGATGCAATCCCTACACCATCTTTGTTGCCCTCCTCTGAACCTTCTCTACCCTGTCTATGTCCTTATGTAGGTAAGGTCTCCAGAACTGTACTCTGTACTCCAGGTGGGGTCTCACTAGTGTCTTGTATAGTGGAATTATGATCTCCCTTTTCCTGCTGGTGATGCCCCTGCCTGTGCATCCCAGCATCCTATTTGTTTTACCTGCTGCCATGTCGCACTGTTTCCCTACCTTGAGGTCATCAGAGATGATAACCCCAAGGTACCTTTCCTGCTTGGTGCATGCTATATCCTCACCCCCCCAACTGATACGTTGTTACAGGGTTTTTGTGCCCTATATGCATTATCTTGCACTTCTTTGCATTGAATTTCAACTGCCAAACCCTTGACCATTCTTCAAGCTTCTGCAGGTCTCTCCTTATTCTGTCTAACACCCTCTGGCGTGTCCACTCTGTTACAGAGCTTCGTGTCATCAGCGAACAGGGACATTCTGCCTTCTAGGTCCTGCGCAATGTCACTGATGAAGACGGTGAATAGGACCGGTCCCAGCACTGATCCCTGTGGTACCTACTGGTCACTCTTCCCTCTGTGGAGTGAAAGCCATTTACAACCACCCTCTGTGTCCTGCTGCCCAGCCAATTACCTACCCACCACACTACTGTCCTGCCCACTCCCATATTCCCCAGTTTGTTTAATAGCCTTCTATGTGGCACAGTTGAACCAGCACGGATAGCTGATCCCCGACTGGTGCGGTGCTCTAGCAGGCCTATACCGATTGGCTCGCCTGCCTCCCTGCTGCCCAGCGATTGGTTCGCCCGCGCACAGAGACTTTAGCAGCAACTCCTGGTGCCTTTGGGCACTGATCTACTCGATATTTTTCTCTCTCAGCTCCTTAATTTGCCTATATCTACTCTGCCATATGTCCTTTACCAGGAATTGTCCCATACTAAGTCCATACTGAATACTCCTGTGTTGTATTTTTTTGTTACTATTAAACTTTTTACTAAACTTGCTGCCCAACAGTCTGTTACAGCTTAAATAGTGTTTGACCCTGGACTGTATTTTTTTTTTGAACTGCCTATGTTTCCCTCTGCCTGCTCTTAAAGGGGAAACAATGGAAAAGACAAAGCTTTCCTCAAACACTACAGAAACTCTCAATTAGTGCTTTCAGACAGTAACAACTTTATGTAATGATTTAGAACAGCTACCCCAGTAGCAGAGCCAGGTTTGGGATCATTTGGGAGCCAGGGAGGGCCATTCAGTTAATGACAGGCTCTACAATGGGCAGTAAACAGTGAATAAAGATGGTGGCAGGGCGCCACTACTCACACTGGGGCAGTCAGGAGGCGACCGTCCCCCACCCCAGGGGACAGCCACTGAGCTACCCACAACTTCCACTTCCTGTTGCTGGCAGCAGCCATTTCATGAGTAGCAGTGAGCTTCCCGAGCTCACTGTATGCTAATATGCCTGTTGGACCTCAGCTATTGGTTGACAAGACAGATTAGCATAAAGTGAGCTCAAGCAGCTCTCTGCTACTCATGAAATGGTGAATGCCAGCAATAGAAAGTGAAAGTTGAAGGCTATTTAAATCACTAAAAAAAAAAAAAATAAAGGAATTTTTTTTTAAATGTTACTGTCTAAAAGCACTAATCAGGAATTTTTGTAGTGCCTGGGTAAAGCTGTGCCTTTTCCACTGTTTCCCTTTAAGCCCTGCACTCTATTCTCTCCTCTCCATTCCATCAGTCTTTCCACATGACCCCCCCCCCCCCGAGCTGGTTTTCCTCTTGTCTTTTTACTGAGGAAACCCCTCAGCCCTGTTAATCGCTGATCTATCTCTCTCCCACTTTGCACATTATTCACTGGCCACCCTCCACCCACACTACCTAATTGCTTCTTTTGTCCTATCTACAAGCACCTCCACCCCTCGCTGACGATCCATCGCCAGCTTCCTGCCTTTAACTCCTCCTTAGACTGTATATTTACCCCACTCTTCTCCCTTCCCTAGGGTCCTATGCCTGGGTGGCGCTCCAGCAGCAAGGCGGCCAACATCAGCCGTCTCTACGGCCGCCGCCCGACCCCGCGCCACAGTCCTCACCGGAATTCTGAGCGCCCAACCCGGATCCCAACAAAGGTACGACCGCTGATTTTCTCTGTTGAACCAGCACGGATGGCTGATCCTAGATTGGTGCGGCGCGCTAGCAGGCATATACCGACTGGCTCTCCTGCCTCCTGCTGCCCAGTGATTGGTGCGCTTGCACATAGACTTTAGCAGCAACTCCTGGTGCCTTTGGGCACTGATCTACTCAATATTTTTCTCTGCCCCCCAGGCCACCATTAAAATACAGGTCTGCTCCACCCACCTTGGTTCTCCTGCCCTCTTATTGGTAATACTGGCCTTGGTGACTTACTCAACATTTGCTGATAGGGAAGCAGAGTAAAACAGTTTGTGCTGCATGGGTTAGCTCTATATTGTTCAGCCTGTTATTTTTCTCTGTTCTCCTCCCCACCTCACACACAGCTTTTATTATTCCCTGAGGGTCTGCTTGTGTCCCAGTTTCATACTCTGCAGAAAACAGCCATTCTCTAATAAAACCTTGACACCCTTCTCCTGGAAGTATGGCATTCTTTATTGTTATGCTTGTGATCCTTTAACACAGTATACCCTATCCTACACTACAATATGATGTACCTCGACCTAACCTAGTCTTGGTCCCTCAAATTATATCTTATCCTACCCCTGCTCAATGTACCTCTCACTTCTTGTTACCCCACTCATCGTGCCCAGACCTTTCATTCTGCCCACTGCCCCCTCCTGCTCTCTTCACCTCTGACTACAAGAGTACTCTCCCTTATGTTAAATCGACAATTCAGCATTACCGCCTCCAGCTCCAAAAATACGCCATTGGTAAGGATCCATGGGAGGTCACAGAGGGAAAAAGTGGTCTCTCTTTTAATCAGTTCCTTAAAGAAAATGCTGCTGCTGCTCCTCCTTTGTTCAGGTAATGTTGAACTAAATCCTGTCCCGCCTCCACAACTCTCTTCCCCGTCACAGTTTGCAGTAGCCCCGGGCCTTAAAATGATGTTAGTCAATATTCTGAGCTTGACCAAAAAATTTGTCCAACTACAAGCCTGGGCTGCACATACTAATCCAGATCTTATCACTGAATTATGGCTCAAAAAGACAAACTCTGACCAACAAATTACCCATCCTGGCTATAAACTATTCAGAGCTGACAGGGAATCTCGGGGTGGGGGTGTAGTAATTTATTCAGAACTTGAGTACATAGTCTCAGATATCAGCTGCAAATCGTTATCAAAGGAATTTGAGACAGTTTTCTTGAAGCTCCACCTTCCCTCTTCTGAATGCATCAATATTACTGGGGCTACAGGCCTCCATCTGGTGGCTCAGAAATCTTGAACACACTCAGATCATTAATCTCCACTGCTAATACAGAAACAATAGTCTTAGGAGATCTCGATATGGACTGGCTTAGATCAAAATCTCACTGCTTTAAATCTCTTTGTGATGAGCTTGGCCTTGTGCAATTAGTTAGTGAATCTACGAGGACTAATGCCATTAACTTAGACAACAGCTCCCTCCTAAACGTCATTCTATCCACTCATCCCCATAAAATCTCCCACACAGCAGTCTTCCACAATGATACGAGTGACCATGGGGTTGTAGTATGCATAAGAGCTCAAACTAAGGCTCGCCAGCAGCCCACATTTATAACTAAACGCTCCTTTCAAAAATTCAACGCAGCTGATTTCATCTCAGACCTAGGTGAGATCAGATGGCAGGATCTGTACCTTGCCAAAAATGTTGACAAGGCTGTCTCTGTCCTCAATGATAACCTTGCCACACTGATAAATAAGTATGCCCCCCAATCAAAGTAAGGGTGCGTAAAAAAACACCCCTGGTTCACCCCAGGACTCAAGGCAGCTCTTACTAATCGGGACAAGCTCTGGGCCCAAGCTAGACATTCCAAGAGCCCTGCTGATTGGCAATCTTTTAGAGCTGCTAGGAATGCCTGTGTAAAAAGTGTTCACACTTCCAAAGCCCACTTCTACATCTCTTCCTTCGAACGGGCAAATGAGGATTCCCGCAAAATTTGGAGGACACTCAAATCCATTGAAGGGCAGCCCACTGCCCCCTCCGCTCCTACCAAGATATGTGCAAATGGCAGGATTGTGGAAAGTAATTCTCAAATTCTAGAAGAGCGCAATTCCCATTTTGCTACAGCTGGACTAGCGTTCGACTCCTCACCCTATGCCAGCTATGTTATGAGCCAGCCTAGCTCCACCCCGTCCGCCTGCACCGCATCCTGCCCCTTTCATTTGTGCTTGTGTAACTACAAAGAAGTTGAAGACTCGCTTCTTAAACTTGATATCCGGAAAAGCGCAGGGGAGGACGGTCATGAACCTTTCTTTCTAAAACTAGGCTATGCCCACATCACAGTCCCGCTTCTTCATATCTTCAGCCTCTCTATTACTTCTGCTGAAGTTCCGACCTGTTCGAAATCTGCCCACATCCTTCCCCTTTTTAAAATCAGGGGACCAATGCGATCTCAACAACTACAGACCTATATCCATCTTGCCCATCCTCTCTAAAATCTTCGAAAAATTGGTCTATAAATAACCAATTAAAACTTCACATCGAAACCATTTCACTCCTTAATCCAGCCCAATCTGGTTTCCGGGCAAATCGCAGCACTATCACAACTTTGGCGAAAGTAACAAATGACTGGATCTCTGCCATCGATGCTAAGCTGGTAACTGGTGCTATTTTTTTGGACCTTAGCAAAGCATTTGATACTATTGATCACAACCTTTTAGTCTCTTGCCTGTCCAGCTTGGGTGCTACTCCGTCCACCACTGAGTGGTTCACAAGTTACCTATCAGAGAGAACACAGAAAGTCAAAGCAGATGGCCTATTCTCTGCCCCCCTGCCGGCTGTCAGAGGACTCCCCCAAGGCTCCATTCTAGGCCCGACCCTGTGTTCTCTGTAAATAAACAATCTTGACTCCCATATAACGAGCTCCAACCTGCACTTCTTTGCGGACGATACTCTTCTGTATACTTCTGGATCTACGGTATCACAGGTCAGGGATGTATTACAAGCTGATTTCGCTCAGCTCGAAAATAATCTGATAAAAGCCAAGCTGCTCCTTAATGCTAAGAAAATGAAAGCAATGATTTTCACTCGCAGTACCTCCCCTGGTCTCCCCCACCTCTGTCCAACCAAATGAATTTATAGTTACTGCACTAGGTGAATCTTTTGAAGTCGTTCCTAAATTTAAATACTTGGGTATCTTGATAGATAATAAGCTCATTTAATGACCACATTGATGAACTATCCAGGAGGCTCAAAGCAAGATTAGGCTTCTTTTTTAGAAATAGGTCTCTATTCCCCCTCGAGATATGAACAAGGCTCGTACAGGCCACATTCTTCCCCTACTCTATTACGGTGACTTAATTTACACTACAGCTTCAATTTCAAACCTAAGCAAGCTTGACATCCTTTGTCACTGTGCGTTACGATTCATTACCAACTATCCCCACCGTACTCACCACTGTGATTTGTATGCAGCAGTTGGTTGGACATCTCTCACCACTAGAAGTCTGCTCCATGCTGGTATTTGGACCCTTAAGTTGCGCTTACAGAAATTATCACACTATCTAACATCGTTAATCTGCATCTCCTACAGTGCATATTCCCTTAGGAAAACTGACCGTCTTGCTTGATGTACCTAGGACTCGTACCTCCTTTGGCAAAGGTGCAAATTTCATATGCCCTCCCTTCTATGTGGAACCAACTCCAATCTCTACTAAAACTAACTAGCATTGTCTCGATCAACTTCTTCAGAGTGCTAACTGCATCTAAAATAAAAGATATTTGTAACTGCCACTAAGCACCTTTTATCCCTATGTGTGCTTCTTGTCTATTGTCTCTATTGGCCCTTGCCATACTGAGACCTTTATCCCTCAACCTTTACCTTTTGCTAACCTTTCCTTCCCCCTACCCTGCTCACCATTATCGTTTCCTTCTTCTAGCACTTCACCACTTTTTGATCATCTATTGCATCTTACAAGTGTTTAACCACACCTGATACTGTTTGTTCCGAATCTGCACATATATCTGTAACCTTGCATCTCACTATGAATTACCTGATTAGAGCATTGTGTGCACCCTGTATATTTGGTTATCAAAGTGTTGTGCTGTATAATGTGCCATTGTATGTGTATTACCTTCAGGACCTCCTTGTGAATGAGCTTGCTCAATGGAGTATTCCTGCAATAAAAACTTGAACTTGAACAGTATCAAAGACCTTGATGAAGTCCAGATAGGCCAATGTCCACTACTCTTCCCCTGATCTACCTCCCTTGTCACCCAGTCGAAAAAAATTCAATGAGGTTGGTCTGGCATGACCTCCCCCGATGAAACCATGCTGCCTTGGATCCTGTAGTCCATTGGCAACCAATTGTTCCACTAATCTCTCCTTCAGTAGTGCTTCCATGATCCTCCCCACTACTGAGGTCAGGCTGACTGGCCTGTAGTTCCCCGCTTCCTCTTTGTTCCTGCTTCTGTATAAGGGGACTACATCTACTGTCCTCCAGTCTTTGGGTGCCTCCCCCTGTTGCCAGTGATCAGCTAAACAGGATTGCCAGAGGTTCAGCCACCACCTCTCTCCGTTCCTTTAGGTCCCTGGGGTGCACCCCATCTGGCCCCATTGCTTTATCAGCTCTCATTTCTTCCAGTTCCTTCAGGACCCTTTCCCATGTAAAGGGACTTATGTCCATTTCTGCGTCGTTTCCACCCCTTGTACTCCCCCTTCAGGCCTATTGCCCTCTTCTTCCTCAGTAAAGACCGAGCAGAAATATCTGTTCAGTATGTCAGCTTTACTGTGATCCTCCACGTGGCCCCCATCCTCCCCCTTCAGTCTCACTATCCCTCCCTTTGCCCTTTTTTCACTTCTGTATCTGTAAAAGGTTTTGTCCCCTCTACCCACTGATTTTGCGATTCGCTCTTCAGTCTGAACTTTAGCTTCCCTTACTGACCTCCCTCTGCTTCTCTTGGTACTTCTCCCTATCCCCTTCTGCCTGCGTCATTTTGTATTGCCTGAATGCGATCTTTTTGGCTTTCACTTTCTCGCAACCTCCTTGGAAAATCATAATGGCCTCCTCTTCCTTTTCCCCTTGTTTAATGCATAATTATGTTGCTCTTGTAATCCTCGTTTTAAATATTGCCCACTGTTCCTCAACCCCCGATTCCCTCCCCATTCCCATTAATGCCTCGTTCAAGCATCTCCCCATTTTCCTCAAAGTCTGCCCCACTCAAATCCAGGATACATGTTTTAGTACGGTTTGGTTCTGCTCCTTCTGTGATTTCAAACCAGTGACTGGTGGTCACTGTTCCCCAGGTGCTCCCCCACTGTCACCCCCATCACACTGTCCCAGTTTGTGAGCACGAGGTCCAGTACTGCCTTCTGCCGAGTTGGATCCATGACCAGTTGCTTGAGGAAGGCACCTTGAAGGGAGTCCATGATAAATCTGCTCCTGGTTGATGATGCTGCTGGTGGGATGCTCCAGTCCACGTCTGGAATATTGAAGTCTCCAACCAGCACCACCTCACCCTTGTCTGCCATCTTTTGGATGGCTAGCATCATCTCCCTATCTGTTTCTTCCTCCTGGACTGGTGGTCTGTAGAACACCCCTGTGCAGATGGCTGACCTCATTTTCCTTTCCAACCCCATAACAATCATTGTTGCCCTACACTGCACCCCCTCCAGCAACAACACGTCCTTTTTTAGGTAAGGGCACCAGTACTGCAGACAGTACTCAAGTGCGGCCTCACTAGTGATCTGTGCAAGGGCAGGATAACCTCTTTTCTTGAGGTGATAACCCTGGCAATGTACCCTAGCATCTGACTGGCCCTTGCTGCCGCCCTCCTGCACTGTGCCGATACCTTCATGTCCCCTGTGACGCATACCCTAGGTCCTTATCCTCCTATGATGTGGATTCCTGCACTTCCCCCAGACAATACCTGGTTCTGGGGTTTCTGGCTCAGAGCTGCATGACCTTTCACTTATTAGCATTAAACTCCAACTGCCAAACATGTGACCAGTGCTAGACTTCAGCTAGATCCTCCCCGAGTGCCTGCCTACCTTTCTCATTGTCCATTTTTGCACATATCTTTGTGTCATCAGCAAACAGGGTGATCTTACTCTTGATCTCCTCTTCAATGTCCCAGATAAAGACTTTAAATAAAACAGGGCCTAGCACTGAACCCTGCGGTACTCCACTAGTCATTAGTCATGGGTCTTGGCTTGGATGTCTCCCTCCTTACAGCTACCCGATGCCGTCTGCTATGCAGCCAGCCCCTAACCCACTCCACTAGTTTCTTCCCTGCCCCCAGGTTTCTCAGCTTGCCCAATAACTTTCTGTGTGGCACAGAGTCGAAAGCTTTGCTGAAGTCCAGATACAGGACATCCACAGCGTGGCCCATGTCAACTGCTCGTGACCCAATCACAGAAGGCTAGTTTAGTCTGACATGATCTTCCCGAGACAGCACGTCTCATCCTGAAGTCCATTACTATCCAGGAAGGTTATCAACCTACCCTTCAGAATGGTCTCCATCAGCTTCCCCACTATAGAAGTCAAGCTCACCAGTCTGTAATTGCCCGGTGCGTCCTTGGGACCACTCTTGTGGAGGGGTACCATGTAAGCTATCCTCCAGTCCATGGGCACACTCCCTGTCTCCAAGAAGGCGTTAAGCAGGTCTGACAGAGGGCCTGCTAATACCTCTGCCAATTCCTTCAGGACTCTTGGATGTATACCATCAGGTCCCGGTGCCTTGTCCACCCACAAGGCTGTGTCACTACTGCAGCAGAACTTGGAATGCTGCCACATGCTTGATTTCCCCTATCCAATTAACCTGGAAATTATTGTTTTTAAAACTTGAACTTACAGAAATGTATACAGCACACCTTGTCAGTAATTGAGCCTACCACCAACCCTCAGGTGCCCCCCCCCAACCATCAGTTCACTGAAACAAAGTGCAATGCCCAAAATAGGCATGGATGCCCATACACTATATAGAACAGCAGATGGGCAACTCTATGCACAACCAGTGTGTTGTGCCACCTCGAGGATCTAATTCCCATGGACTTCTCGAGCTTTGCTCTCGAGGTCGCAAGGAATCAGAACACCTCGGTGGAACAACACACTGGTTGTGCATAGTTGCCCATCCACTATCCTATATGTTGTGTATGAATGAACCCTCATACACCATCCTCTATATTTAGTTTCTCATTTAAATACATTGGGCTCTGAGGAATTGGCAATTTCTGACATCACAATACCAGAATTCTAATGAAAACTCTCTTTTACGAGCAGAAAAAACATTTAATTTCTCATTTAAGTAATTTTAATAACCCTTGAGCAACCCTGGTCCATTCCTGAACCCGGGTCGCTGGCGTGCCAGGAGATGAGGCATCCAAACGAATTAGCCCTTCTTGCCCCTGGGCTGGCTAGACTTGTGTTTTTTTAACCCACACTGAAAAACTGGCATCATCTCAAAAAACAAGAGGTTGTATTTCAGTTGACCCGTCTTTGAAAAATTAGATAAATATAACAACGAACTCCCTCACTTCATAGCTCTCCTATGCCTGCTCCTCCCATACAGCCTTTTCACTCCACTTCTCCCGGTCTCAGCATCATTCTCTGTACCCATACTCCACCATCATTATCTCTTTCTGTAGTTAAACTTTATTTATTTGAGTTCTGTTAACTGGGTAGGCTCACTTTCAGTCAGCCTGACTTTAGCAGTGGGCAAAGTAATGGAATCACCACTACTGGAAATTTGTTGGACAAATGAGGTCGAAAGCTGCAGATTGAGATTTGTTTCAATATGGGGTGCACCAGAAATCCCCAACAGCAAGTGCAAGGAAATCGGTGGCCTACCTTCTCACATGTGCCAATTCGCCCGCATCCTCCCTGCAGGCTACATCCCAGGAGCCCCCTAGGAAAGCAGTTCTTGAGTCGGTCAAAGCCATGGATGCGAGGATTGAAAAAAACAATCTAAACTTGAAATGCATGATGCTGCCCTGCTCTCACTAAAGGAGACTGACAAAAGATCAACAGCAGTCCAAGCCATGGCGGCTCTCCTCACGAAGGAGAACTCACAACTGCAACAGCGATTGGAGGCGGTAGAGAATAGCCTTTAGTCGAGCAACATGCGATTTATTGGGATCCCTGAAGGAGCAGAAGGTATTAACTTACTCAGCTTCTTGAAAAGATGGCTGGTAGAAAGTATCTCTTTACTGGAGGAGATTGAATGGCTAGATCTGCGCCAGGCTTATAGGGTGAATCCCCGAGTGAAACAGAGAACTGTGCTTTTGAAGATGGCCAGATCGGAGGGCCAGGATGCTTTGATCTCTGCAGCCCGTGCATCCCACCCATTAAAAGTGCAAGGGCAGGATGTGAAACTATTCCCAGATCTTTCATACCAAACTAGGGCCAGGAAGAAATGGTTTGATGCCATCAGACATGAGCTGCACACATTGGGAATAGTACATTCTTTTCTTTTACCAGCCAGATTACACATTACATATGGCGGGAAGAGCTGGCAGTTTTCAGACCCAAAAGATAAAGTCCGATGGGTGGAGAAGGTGGAAACAGAGTTCAAGGCCCATACAGCTCAAGATTCAGCAGATAGGGGGAGTCAGATTTGGAAGAAGGATAAGTAATAAGAACACTGTTTAAACTGTTTAAAAATTATCCTTCTATTTAGAGAACAGAACTATGGAGGCTAATTGCTAATGAAGTTTAATAATTGGAAGAGGGGTGAAGTAGTGGAGAGGGGAAGATAAGGGGCAACATGTTATTGAATATAATAGTGTTTGAGGGTATTAACCCATTAAGAGAATGTTCCTGTTTTTTGTCCCCATCTTCTCTGTCTTTCCCTCACCCTCAAATAGTTTAGGTCCTAGTTGAATGACTCACTGATATGTAGCACATGTTTTTGAGTGGTGTCTTAGACATTATTCTATCTTTCTAATGTTTGTTGATTAAGAATTTTTTGAAGTGGGGTGCAATGTGGAGCTAAGGGGGACAATTATACCTTGAACGCTAACTTTAATATAAGGCAAAAAGCACTACTGGTTAGTGCAGTGTTTCCCTATGATACTTACCTTTTAGATCCTGACCTTAGCCATGAAGCGGCTAGCATTTACTGGACACTTTGGGACTCCTGGTGTGTTTTTTTTTTTTTTAATCGCCTCTTTATAGGTTCCTCCCCCTCCCCAACTCCTACTGTACAAGATTGTACGTGAAAGTTTATGTTACCCCAAACAATATGTATTTATGTTGCTGTAGTGATTCTCTTACACGAGATTACTTACTGTATTGTTTTAAGTGAAAACAATAAACAGAAAGTTCAAAAAAAGAAAAACAAATTTTGAGGAATACCTGGTCTCCAATGGTCTTCAGGATCCGAAACAACATGGGTTCACGGGGGAGGTTGTGCCAGACAAACCTAATCTATTTCTTTGACTGTGTGACCAAGGAAGTGGATCAGGGAAGAGTGGTGGACGTGGCCTAGCTGGACTTCAGTAAGGCCTCAGACTCCATGCCAAATAGAAGATTGGTGAGCAAGCTTAGAAGCCTGGGAGTGAGTCATAAAGTAGTAAGATGGGTAAGAGAGCTCGCTGGACAACAGGAGTCCGAGACTGGTGGTAAATGGAGTCCACTCTGGAGAGGGCAAAGTGACCAGTGGGGTGCCACAAGAGTTAGTACTGGGCCAATCCTCTTCAATGTCTTTATAAGTGACATTGCAGAAGGACTGGAAGGGAAGGTATGGCTGTTTGCGGATAACACAACAATCTGCAACACAGTAGACACACTGGGGGAGATTAAGTAGATGTAAAAAAGCTGGAATAATGGTCTTGGGTTCGGCAGCTGGGCTCCTATGCAAAAAAGTGCTAAATTATGCACTTGGGGCACAGAAACCCAGGGGCAACGTACCAACTAGGAAGAGAAGTACTAGCAGTCACAAAACAGGAAAGGGACCCGAGGGTAATCATATCTGATGACCTGAAGGTAGCTAAACAGTGTGGCAAGGCAGTGGGAAAAGCACGTAGGATGCTCGGATGCATAGACAGGGGTATCACTAGCAGAAAGAGGGAGGTAATATAATACCGCTGAAGAGATCACTAGTGAGGCCACACCTTGAGTACTGTGTCCAGTTCTCAAGGCCACACTTCTAAAAGGACGGACAGAGTGGAGGCGGTACAGAGGAGGGCAACCAAAATGGTGTAGGGACTGCATCAGAAGCCTTATGAAGAGAGGATTAAGGAAATAAATATGTATTCCCTAGAAGAAAGGAAGGAAACGGGATATGATAGAAACATTCAAATACCTCACAGGTATAAACAAGGTACAGGCAGGGAGAATATTTCAGAGTAAGAGATGCTAGAGGACAAGGGGTCAGTCACACTATGAAGCTCGAGGGGGAGGCTGAGAGGAGATGTGAGGAAGTACTTCAACGACAGGGTGGTGGATGCTTGGAATAGCCTCCCAGTAGAGGTGGTAGGGGCTAAAATGGTTATAGCACTCGAATCATGGGATAGACACACAGGGATCTTAGAAGTGAGGCAAGGGGGGAGTGCAAAGCGGAGACTGAGTAGGGTCTACAGTGGCACAGTATGTAGGGAAATAAAGCAGACTAGGTGGGCCAGGAGGTCCTTATCTGCCGACAACTTCTGTTTCTATGTTTAATGTTTCTTTATTGCTTTCAAGAAAATAAAATGCAGCTGTATAAAATCAACAAATACACTGCATGTTACTATGTTGTTTACATGTCCAGTTACTGTCTCTTACGATTATAAGAGTACCTAGAATGTTTAGAAATAAACAATCACGACTGGTTAGAACGCCATCATTTCTAATCAAGCAATAAGGCATGACAGGGTGTATGTTACTGTGGGACAATGACGTGCCTCAGGAGGTGAGGCATGAAGCAAAGCTGAGTGCCTTACACACCAGAGAAGTGGTTATCCCACAATTATGCACACCTTGGAGTGTCTTACTGCAATAATAAAATGGTTCCTCCGATATTTCTTTTTTATTTATAAAATTCAGTGATGATGCTCAGAAAGTTAAGTATTTCTGACCTGTGTTGTGCTGGAGTAGAGTACGCTCATGTGATTACATCCAGCTAATCACAGGCCTTGTTTTCTCGTACCCATTTTATTATACAGAATACAGGCATACAATAGTTACACAAGAGTGGCAAATTTGGTTCAGTAGATGATAGGTGTTGGAATGTATATGCCATTGAAGCCATGGATTACACAAGTTCACGGGGGGGGGGGGCACTCTGGAGCTTTATCATCAATATTGCCTGGGCCCACTGCCTGAACACACTCTCTATGTTGGAATAGGGTTGTTGTGCTCTGTTAACGCTAAATGCATAAAACAAAAGTGGTGTAATAGCAGAATAAGGTGTATACAATAGTGGGTGCACAATTTATGGATATATATATATACAAAATATATAAAGGAAGTGGAGACAGACAAAGGGAGCCAAATAGGGTTCTGACATACAAATTTCATTTTCATAGCTATAACACTGCAGTAGATATGGTTTAGCGGGAGTGGGGGGGGGAGGGTAGTCTTTGGTATCCAGAAACACCCTTCGATCTTGCTTCCATCATGTTTTCATTAAAAAAAAAAAAAATGTTTTGTACACCAAGACTAATTTGTTTTTCCTTTTTTGTGGAAACCCCATTCCCAAATACTGGCTACGACCCTAATATAAACGAGCAGGGTGTAACATTTTGGTAACTAGCTGGTTAAGAACAGATGTACAAAAAAGGATGGGATGGATGAAAAAATTACTAGCCTTAGTAATGTTGTTTCTTCTAACGGAGTCTTGCTATATTATGACATATGCAGTGAGTCCCAACCTTCGAACTGCTCCGGAGGTGAAAGAGTTAACTTTCCATGCCAGGCATGGAACCTTGAGCTCGAGCTCAGTTGAAAACTCTGTCTGTTCTTCAAACTGAAACTGTCAGATCTTTACGAGCAAAACTCACTAAGGCTCTGTGTGGAAGCCGTAAACCTACACTAGCCAACTGGCTACTAAATATAAGAACACATTTTCCTTGGTCCCCAAAACAAAGACTCAAGTCAGGGGATCCAAAAGATTAAAACACAACACCAAACACCCCAAAAAAGGAAGGGTGAAAAAATAAGGTGGACATCTAAGTGTCAACACTGCCCTGCCCACCCACACCCTGAGAGTATAGGTTCTGAGAGGGGCAGGCTGGGGGGGAGGTCATAATATAGCAAGACTCCATTAGAAGAAACAACATTACTAAGGTAATTTTTTCTTCAAACAACATGAAGTCTTGCTATATTATGACATATGCAGACTACACAGCAGTACCTCCATGGAGGAGGGACAGAACCTACTTAGGAAATAGGCTCTGAAGCACAGCTGAAACCGAGCATCACCCTAGCCTGGATGTCCAGGGAGTAATGCTTGCAAAAGTGTGAACTGTTTTCCAGGTAGCTGCTTGACATATCTCTAGGGATAGGGATGTCCCTGGCAGCAGCCAGAGACGCAGCTGTACCTCTGGTAGAGTGAGCCCTCAGGCCTGAGGGGAAAGCTTACCCAGTTTTTCATAGCAAAACTGGATACAAGAGACAATCCACCTGGCAATGGATCTTTTAGTGGCAGGCTTCCCTTTACCAACCTCACCATAAGTGAGGAACAGTTGGAGGGAGTCAAACCTGTGACCCTTGGTACGTTCTATGTAGTAGCTAAGGGCTCTTTTGACATCTAAACTGTGCAGTCTCCTCTCGCCAGAGGAGGAATGGTCAGTGAAGTACACAGGGAGACATAGATTGATTAAGGTGGAAGTCTGAAACCACCTTAGGCAAGAACTTTCTGTTAGTCCTGAGGACCACCTTATCTCTATGAAAGGAGATAAAAATCAGGCTCCACTGACAGTGCTTGTAATTCACTTATGTGCCTGGCAGAAGTGATGGCTACCAAAAACACAGTTTTCCAAGTCAAGTACTTAAGCTCTGCTGAGGACAAGGGCTCAAAAGGGGGTTGCATAAGCTGAGCAATGCAAATATTAAGATCCCAACCAGGGGCAGGGTCCCTGAATGGAGGGTTGATGTGAAGCAACCCCTTGAAAAACTTGGAGAATACAGGATGAGCTGAAAGAGAAGAGGGTTTACCTGCTGATAAAAAGCAGACACAGCTGCCAGGTGCACTTTTAGGGTAGCTGGTCTCGGCCCAAAAGCATTCAAATGCACCATATAATCCAGGACTGTGGGTAAGTCAGCGGTTTCTGGGGAAATATGCCTGCCAGAGAACCATATGAAAAATCTCTTCCATTTGGAATTATAAGTAGCCCTGGTAGAAGGCTTCCTAGAAGCCTTCAGGATATCCAATACACCTTGGGTGAGATGTAGGTCAGCAAACTCTAACTCTTCAAGAGCCAGGCCTTGAGATTGAGAGATTTGAGGTTTGGATACCAAACTCTCCCCTGGGCACAGGTTAACAGGTTGTGATTCCTGGGGAGACACAGGGGAAGATGGACTGCTAAGGACATAAGGAGTGGATACCAGGGCTGTCTGGCCCAGTCTGGAGCAATCAGGATCATCTTGCAGGGTTGAGATCTGATTTTGACTAGCACTTTGAACAGGAGAGGGAAGGGGGAACATAGAGAAACTTCCCTTCCCAATTGAGAACTAAGGCATCCAGAGGGACTGAGCCCAACACTGGGGGCTTGCAGCAAAAAAGGGGAAGTTGGTGATTGTCTGGGGCTGCAAAAAGATCTATCTGCGGGGTGCCCCATCTGGCAAATACTACCTCCAGTACTAGAGGATCCAGTGACCATTCGTGATGGCCCTGGGAAATCCTGCTGAGAGCATCTGCCAGGACATTGTCCTTGCCTGGGAGGTGAACTGCCGTAAGGGAGGTGTTCAGGGAATAAGCCAGAGACCACAACTTCATTGCTTCAGTGCATAAGGCCGTAGACCGAGTGCCCCCTTGCTTGTTGATGTACCACATTGTAGTGGTGTTCTCTGTTCTGACCTGTACGACTTTGTTCTGAACAGATGTGGAGAAAACTTGAAGTGCTAGAAAAACTGCTCTGAGTTCCAACAGGTTGATGTGGAGCAGAGATTCCTGTGGGGACCACAATCCCTGGGCAGTGAGGTCGCCCATGTGAGCTCCCCACCCCAAGAGGGATGCATCTGTAGTAAGGATTAAGGAGTGAGACTGAGGGGTGAAGGGGACCCCCTGTCTCAGATTGCTCTGGTCCTGCCACCATTGAAGGGCTTGGATCAGGGTTCGAGTCACTGGGATCAACTTGGTTAGAGGGTCTCTCCTTTGAGACCAAAAGGCTCTCAAATGGAACTGGACGTCCCTCATCTGAAATCTTGCTCCCTGCACTACTGCTGTAGAAGCAGCCATGTGCCCCAGGAGCTGCAGAAAATGCCTTGCTGGTTGAGAGACCTGTAGGGTGAAAGAGGAGGCCAGAGAGACCAAGGTCCTTGCTCTTTCCAGAGGAAGGAAGGCTCTGGCCTCTTTTGTGTTCAGTTCTGCACCTATGAAGGTGAGAAGCTGGACAGGCTCTAGAACTGACTTTGGAAGATTGAGAAGGAAACCTAGAGATGTGAGCAGTTGCTGGGTTACCTGAAGGTATAGTTTGACTTGTTCTGGAGACTGGCCTACTATGAGCCAGTCGTCTAGGTAAGGAAAGATGGCAATCTTTTGCCTTCTTAAGTGAGCAACTGCTACTGCCAGGCATTTTGTGAACACCCTCGGGCAGAGAGTGGGGCGAAGGGCATTGCTCTGAACTGGTAATGGCCTGAGGGGAGTTCGAATCTGAGGTACTTTCGATGGGAGCTTCTGATAAGAACATGGAAGTAGGCATCCTTGAGGTCCAGGGACGCTAGCCAGTCCCCTGGCCTTGAAGAGGGTAGAATAATTCCCAGAGTCACCATTTTGAATTTTGGTTTTAAAAGGTGCTTGTTTAGGTATCCGAGATCCAGGATGGGCCGTCATTCTCCTGTCTTTTTTGGGGTAAGGAAGCACCTGGAGTACAACCCTTTGCCCTGATGAAGGGGTGGAACCCTTTCCACAGCTCTGATAGCCAGGAGGGTAGAAACTTCTGTTTCTAGGGCAAGTGCCTCTGATGGATTTGCAGGTGGAAAGGACCTGGTTCTCATCTTTGGAAATTTTTTGAAGCTGAGAACCAGTCCCTGGCTTACTACTTCCAGGACCCACTTGTCTGATATTAAAGACTTCCAGTCCTGGACAAAGTAAGCCAGCCTGCCCCCTACAGGTAGTGGAGAATCGGCCCTGGCCACCCCATCAGGGTGCCTACTTGGCAGGGGCTTTGGGCTGAGGGGTGGAAGCAGGCTTGCTCGTACCCCATCTGCCTCTCCCTCTAAAGAACCCCCTCTGGGCAAAAGCAGAAGAGGAGGCCTGGACTTGGTAAAAAGGCCTATGAAAAGGCCTGCCCCTGCCCCTGGGATGCTGCCTTTGAGGAGTGGCCTGCCTTTCCTTGGCCTGAGCACTCCTATAAGTGGTTCTACATTCATCCATTTTCTTCATGTAATTCTCTGTCTGTTCCCCAAACAGAGAATTGCCCACCACAGGAAGATCCATAGCCTTAGACTGGGTGTCCTTTGACAGGGTAGTACATCTGAGCCAAGCCATTCTGTGAAGTGCCACAGATGTAGCCATGACCCTAGATGACACATCATTAGAGTCTACTGCAGCATGAAATTGCACCTTGGATGCCTCAATACCATCCACAGCCAACTGTTCCAGCTCCCTGGCAAGCTGGTCAGGGACCTGTTTTGCCAGGCCAGCACAGAATCCCATCTGATTTCTGGTACCTAGCAGCATAAGCCATATAATTTGCCTGTCTGAGTCCCAAAGATGCTGCCATGTACTGTTTCTTTGCCATGGCATCAATCCTCCTGGAGTCCTTTTCAGGGGATGAGAAGCTAGAGAAAATTTGCCTTGTCACAGGCTGCAGCCTGCACTACCCCCATATGGCTGCGTTGTTGTGTGAGGAACTCTGTATCCGAGCCTGATAATGTATACCTCTTGTGCATCCTTTTATCAACAGGAGGTATAGTGTGAGGAGTTTTTAGAATTTTTACTGTCTGTTTCCGAAAAGATTTATGCAGAGGAATAGACAGTCTCCTAGACTCTGGAATATCCATCATTTCTATGTAATCAGGCTCCTCTTGGTCATCAACAGATTCCTCAACAGGGAGCTGGAGAGTTTCAGCAACTTTCTTATAGAACATAAAATGAGAAGGGGACTCAGATAGCCTAGGGGGAGAAATCCCTGACGGTCTGTCTGGAGAGATGTCCGGTTCAATGGGCACATCCAGACTTTCAAAACCACATTCACTCTCCTCCTCCGGTTCATAAAAATCCTCAAAATCATAATCTTGAACTGGTGGAACCAGCTGAACCGAGTTCTTCACTGATGGTGTCGGTTCAGTCGGAACCGGGGAAAGTGACTGGACAATTTGAATTGCTTTAGCTATTTCCTCAGCGGTTGGAGAAAAAACTTTTGGCACACTAGCTGACTTCCTAGTCCTTTTTGTTGGAACCGGCTCCTCAGAGCTGGCTCTTCGTTTGCCCGAGGAAGTATCGCCCTGGTCAGAGGGCACTCCCTCCGGTTCGGTTGGAACCGAACCGGGCTGGCCATCCGGGTCAGCGGACTTTTTGGCCTCCCTTTCCCTGAGCCTACCAACTCTCTTTTCTATGGTGGCAGCAGGAAAATTACTACATATCTGGCAGTCTGCATTGAGGTGGTCAAACCCCAGACAATACACACAGGTGGTGTGTGGGTCAGCCTTAGCAAAGGCTTCCGCACAAACACTACAGTGCTGAAACCCAGTGGGCCCGGTTTTTCTTTTGGGTTTCTCAGACATAGTGCCAGCCTAACCAAACTTGCCCGTTTATGGCAATCCGCCAAGCAAGACTCTCTTATCGGTTCCCAACCGTGTCACGGGTCATGGAAAAACCGTAATGAAATCCGTTTTTTTTAGAACCGATAAGAACCGGAACCGCACTCTAAATAAGGACTAGTGAAGTTTTAAAATAACCTGATCGGTTCAAACCGAACCGAAAGACGTTTACAAGTTCCACACAGAATAAAATGAATGTAAGCCTATCTATTACTTACAATACCACAGACAGAGCTTGAACCGACCGGTTGCGGTTTAATTTCAGTCAAAAATGAAAAATAATACTTTTAACCGACTAAATGAACCGAGCAGAAGGAGCAATCTCCGGAGCGACTGTTCAGTGAGGCGGAGTAAAGAATCTGACAGTTTCAGTTTGAAGAACAACAGAGAGTTTTCAACCGAGCTCGCGCTCAAGGTTCCATGCCTGGCATGGAAAGTTAACTCTTTCACCTCCGGAGCAGTTCGAAGGTTGGGACTCATTGCATATGTCATAATATAGCAAGACTTCATGTTGTTTGAATGTACCTTGAAATATTAGCAGTTTTCATTTACATAACAAAACGGAAGCAGAAGCACCAACAGAAAGACTAACTGTTCAGCAGAAGGAGTGAGGTGATATTACCACTGTATAGTTCACCGGTGAGACCACACCTGGAATACCATGCATAGTTCTGGAGCCTAGACCTCAGAAAAGACAGACAGGGTAGAGGCAGTTCAGAGGAGGGAAACTAAAATGGTACATGGGCTGCACGTGAAACCACACAAGGAGAGACTGAGGGTTCTCGACAAGTATACCCTAGAGGAGAGGAGATGCATCATAAAGACCTACAGATACCTCACAGGGGTGAACAGGATGTTGGTGTGTAGCCACAGGACTGGGCCTTCCAATCTCTGGTGGTGGGGAGTCGGGGGAGTAGCATGTTATAGTGACTTTAGATATGCTCTCCAGTTTCTCTTCACTATTTTTAATCTCCATCACCAAATCTTGCGTACTCGCCTTCTAATGTCTCTCCCAAAGTCTCAGAAACCATACTCATTTTTTTACTACAGCCCCATCCTCCTCTTCTCTTGTTTTTAGTGAATTCACTTTTTCTCCCCATTTTTCCTCATGGCTAGAACTAGAGCCTTCTTCAGTGACTTACATGCCACATACATGTCAAGATAACTACCCCATCTGGGTGTATTTCCACCCACGCCACATCCTGGGCGGACTTTCTCACTCTTCCCACGATGGTCTTGGTCAGGTCAGCAGCATGGCTGAGCAAGCGCCACAGCAGTGGATGCCCTCAGGGGAGTTATTACACCTCCCACCCCTGAGGGGTACAGCAAGCTCCTCCAATCCAGTGGTGGGGGTAAAAGCCAGAATTGCCCATGCTGGCATGGTGGTAAGCAGCCAGGTCCTCTGTCTGACCCAACTATTGTCCAGCCAGCTCCCATTTTGTCAGATGCTCACTCTATAGGTTCACCTGTGGCAGGCGATACAAGTTTATCTGCACCAATAAAACAATGCCAGAGGTGGTAATAGAGCAGGTGCCATGTTCTCCCCACCCCCACAGTTATTTGTAATTTTTTTTTTTTACTACGAAAGGCACACTAAGCTATGATAGCTTGTCTTAAGATGTGTCCTAGAGGGTGGGTTGCATGGATCTGTTTTACTGACAGGGAGAATGCTGCCAGTGGCACTCGGAAAACTCCCCAACCTTGAAGTCAGTTCCTGTTCCCTGCTCTCTGAAAAGTGCTACAAGCAGTGGTTGAATGTAGGGACTTTGAAAATGCCACAAGCAGTGGCTGAAGCGAGTTACAGCTCTTCGGATTTCAACTGCCACAAGCAGCGACTGAAGTCAATTTGCATTCCTCACTCTGAAAACTGCCACAGGCAGCAGCCGAAAGCAGGGACTTTCCTTGCTGGCTGGCACTTAGCCAGTAGCTCTGAAGCTACATTTTTTTTTGCTTTGTTTTGTTTAAAGACTACTTTATAATGGTTTTGTACTGATTTTTATTTCCAATAAAAAATTCCACATCTCTCCTTTAATATGTGCCATAGGATATTTTACTTCCACCTGGTAAGTGACCAGAGACTGGTAGAAGGGACTCATAGAGGGCTGCCTCTGCATTGGTGACAGTACCCCCCCCCCCCAAACCACGAAGCCAAGTTTGCAACATGAAGGTCCCCTATGTGATGGTACTGCCAGCTGCCACCAGGTCACCTGCATCTTTTTAAGAACGAAAACTTCATTTCTTTGCACTCCTGTACGTACTTTTTCTTGCTGCTGTTTCTTTTCTCGTCTTTGCAGTTTTTCTTCAACTTCTTGTTTCTGTTTAAAAGTAAGCACAAAAGAAAACTTTCACTGAATTATGTAATTTATGATAATTCAAGTGAAGGTGGTGAAGTCAGCGGTTTGGAGCACCAATCCATGCCAGACAGAGTTCCCAGTTTCTCAGTGGCTAACAGTCGTTCTGCTTCTCATGAGCACCAACATTATCCAGTCAAGACTATCTGGCAGTCGCCACCTGGAAAGGCACCTATTAGCTATACACATTCTGTGTGACTGGTCAAAAACAGACATCATGCAACGTTCATTTCAGATGCTTTTCCTGCTCTTCCTATCTCTCAAATGCTATACATAACACTGTGAATTTTACCCTAAACTGACCCTTCCTTCACAACGATGTACTGATGTTCCACATAATGCTGAAGCAATTTCTGGACATGCAAACTATTAAAAAATAAAAATAACCTTTTTAAAAATATTCTTTATGCTTCTACTCTGAGCCCCCCCCCAAGCAACTTCCCACTGCTGTTGTCAGCCCCTGCCAGTGGAGGTCATCTCTCACGACATATTTCCTGTGGCAGGGGATGTTGGGGTCCCAGAGGACCAAATCCAGGGCTCCATCACAAGAAGTAGTTACACAGGACCTGCGAGTACTGCTAGCTTTGCTTGTGGGCATACATGGCATGCAGAATAAGCATGCTTGATGTGCCCCTGCCCCCAGCCAGTTCTGACTGCATTCCTACCTGTGGTCATCCAAGCGTGCTACTGCAACAGAGTCGGGCAGCCTCCTTCACCCAGAGGTGGCGAGTGTCCTGCATAATCCTCCTCCACCCAACAAGTCTCTGAGTGACCCCGGCTCATTCTTGAGCTCAGCTTTAGTATGTTAAAATTTTTACACAGGGATAAGACCACTGGGGGTTACCTATTTTTAGGATTGTCCTGTGCTGAACAAAGTTGCTTAGGTTTTAAAAAAAAAAAAAAAGACAATTAGTAATAACATCTATACAATATTAACATAAGATTTATGTACTATTGTGCTGTTGGTGCTCAGTGCTGCCCCTGTGCTGACAGACCCCCAAATATTAAACTAGCTTAACAGAAAAAGAAAATTCACAGTAGAAGGAGGCCCCTGTCTATCCAGTTGTTTACACAGGTAAGGTGGTCAGTGGTACCAAGTGGTTCCCCTGTTCTTCCATCTTTAACAAAGTCACCATTTTCAGAACATACAGGAGACCGTTCCAGTTTCTCTGGATCTAAAGCCCACAGGCCATTAGGGTCTCACTGCCTGTTTAGTGAAATCCACAGAACGGTGTCCCAGCTCTGGTCTTCTCAAAGAGCAGCAGTTCAGTGAGAGGACACAAAGGATCCTCAGACCACTCTCCATGCTTTTACTCTTGGCAGAGCACCCAGCTCAGGGCTCCGTGGGGCACCTCCAAGCCACAAAGCCCCAGGAACCAATCCCCCTAAAATGGCCCCTGCCCCAGCTGTTTTTTTTGGGCTAGGTTCCGCCTACCTAGAACCCAGGCCCTGGCTCTCTCTGTAATGACACTAAATAGCTCCCTAGAGCTTAATAACAGCAGTCCTCCTACTATGGAGTATGGTGTTACATCTATATAATGTGAACATTTGTGTCAGAAAACTTGCATAAAGTCCGATTTCTTTTGTTTAATTTGAAAGTTAAAAATCAAGTGAAAAGGATACTCGCTGGATTTACAGTTGCCCATTCCCCTAAATAACTGGCAGTATAGCCTAGAAGTTAGAGTAACAAGCTGTGAATGAGCTTGTTATATCCAGCAGACCTGGGTTTGATTCCCAGAACCTCCACTTGCATACTGTGCGACTCTGACCAAGTCACTTTACCTCCCCAATGCTCCTGGGTCACTCCTGAAAACAGGCACTTGTGCCTAGCAAGCAAGATGAAAAAAATTACTTACCATAGTAATCTTGTTTCTTCCAAGGGAATCTTACTGTATTCCGACATATGCAGCAGTATGGTCTCACCATAGGACTGCCCCGGAGCCGAAATGGTTAACAGAACCTACACAAATGTTGGAATGCTAGGCTCGAGCTCAGTTTTTAAACCACTGTCCCTGTAACACATCCTTCAACTGTCAGATTCTTACGGAGCATGCATAAGAACAAACTACCTAAACTATCCTAATAAATAACGAGCACCCCCAAAAAACAAACAATTCACTTACATTTAAGAGTGTGAGCATCAGTAAAACTCAAGTCACAGATGTCCCAGCAAGAAACAACTCAGAAGTTTCAAACAGCATGGACAGCTGTGTTGCAGTGCCCATAGGTTCTAGTAGGGGAGGTAGGGTGGGAGCTCAAAATACAATAAGATTCCCTTGGAAGAAACTATATTACTATGGTAATTTTTTTTCTATCCACAGGAGATCTTACTGTATTCTGACATACGTAGACTACCCAAGCAGTACCTTTGAAGGAGGGAAGAGAACCTATTTAGGAAACAGGTTCTGCAGTACTGCTGTGCCAAATCTGACATTACTTCTGGCATGGGTATCCAGGATATAGTGTTTGGTAAATGTGTGAACAGTTTTCCAGGAAGCTGCTTTACAAATTTCCATCAAAAGACTCTCTCTTGTAGCTGTTATAGAAGCAGCTGTACCCCTTGCCGAGTGGGCCTTAAAGCCCACAGGGGGTTCTTTGCTTACTTGGCTGTAGCAGAATTGAATACAGGTAACAATCCAGCATGCAATGGCCTCTTTGAGGCAGGTTTGCCCATGCCCACCTCTCCATAAGTCAGGAAGAGTGGAGTACTATTCTGCCTACGATTCTTAGTGTGATCCAAATAGTAGCTGATAGCCCTCTTGACATCCAGGCTATGCAGCCTACATTCTCCTGAATAGGAATGTTCAGTGAAAAGGACTGGCAAAGTAATGGACTGATTGAGGTGAAAGTCCGACACCACCATGGGGAGAAACTTCCTTGTCCTTACGGACTGAAATGTAATTTGACTGTGGACAAGGCCTGGAGCTCACGGATTCTTCTGCCTGAGGTGATAGCTGGCAGGAACACTGTTTTCCATGTGACATATTTAAGCTCTGCTGAAGACATGGGCTCAAAGAGTGGCTACATTAGCTGGCCAGTGTGCAGTATATATTGAAGTCCCATGCAGGAGAAGGCTCCCTGTGTGGGGGATGCAAGTGTAACAGACCTTTGAAAAACTTTCTGAATACCAGGTTCCCAGCCAGGGATGAACCATTACCAGCTGAGAGGTAAGCAGAGACAGCTGCCAAATGCACCTTAAGGGTAGATGGCCTAAGGCCGAGGGAATGAAGGTGTGCCAGATAATCCAAAACGACTGGAAAGCCAGCCTGGCTACAGTCTATATGTTTTCACTGGCACCAAATAGAAAACCTCTTCCACTTAGAGGCATAAGTTTTCCTAGTAGAGGGTTTTCTAGAAACTCTCAGTACCTCTAGAACACCTTCAGAGAGGTGTAGGTCAGCACACTCCAATTCCTCAAGAGCCACGCCTTGAGCCTGAGGGAGTGAAGACTGGGGTAAAGCATCCTGTCCTGTGAGGAGGTCAGTAGGTTGTGCCTCCTGGGGAGGAAGACTGGTCTGGATACTGACAGGGTCAAGAGCAGTGAATACTAGGGTTGCCTGGCCTAGTCTGGAGCTATGAGGATCACTGTTGCTGGCTGAACCCTGAGCTTGTTCAATACTCTGACCAACAGGGGAAATGGAGGGAAGGCATACAGAAATTTCCCTGTCCAATCCAGCAGCAGTGCATCCAGAGGCACTGTGCCTACTGCAGGAGGTCTGCAGCAGAATTGTGGCAGCTGGTGGTTGTCTGGGGCTGCGAAGAGGTCCACCTCTGCGGTGCCTGACCTGAGCACAACTTGCAGGATCTGCCTGTTCAGTGACCACTCATGGCGATTCTGATTGATCCTGCTGATAGTATCTGCGAGGACACTGTCCTTCCCTGGGAGATGAACTGCTGAGAGGGAGATCCCTAGGGAGTAGGCCAAATTCCATACTTTCATGGCCTTTGTGCACAGGGGGATGACCGTGTGCCCCCTTGCTTGTTGATGTGGTATATTGTGGTTGTGTTGTCTGTTCTAACATGAACCACCTTGCCCTGCAGCATTGATGTAAAGGATTGAATGCCTAGGTAAACTGCCCTGAGTTCCAGCAGGTTTATGTGAAATAGATTTTCCTGCTGAAGTTAAGTACTATGTGCGGTGTGCTCTCCCAGGTGGGTACCCCATCCTAGGAGGGAGACATCCATTGTTGGCACTGCTGATGGTGGCTGATGAAGGAAAGGCACGCCCTTCTCTAAGGTTGTCCTTTTCCTGCCACCACTGGAGTGCTTGAAGAAGGATTCCATGTGACTGGCACCATTTTTGACAAGGAATCTTTTCTGTGACCAGTGAGATCTGAGATGGAATTGGATGTCTCATCTGGAACCTGGCATTGTTGCTGTTGACGCAGCCATATGTCCTAACAGCTGGAGAAAATGCCTAGTTGGTCTGGGAATGTGCAGCTGGAAGGAGCTGGCCAACTGTACCAGGCAGTCCACCCTCTCCTGAGGGAAGAATGCCTTTCTCCTTAGTGTGTCCAATTCCGCTTCTATAAATTCCAGGAGCTGAACTGGCCTCAGCACTGACTATTTCTGGTTTACAAGGAAGCCTAAGGACTGTAGGGTATCCTGACTGGTAGTTAATGCATCTTTGACCTGCTGGGGTGACTGGCATACTACTAGCCAGTTGTCCAAGTATGGAAAGGCCGTAACTCCCTGCCTCCTTAAGTGCGCTACGACTAATGTTACGCACTTTGTAAAACACTCTTGCAGCAGAAGTCAGGCCGAAGGGCATGGCTCTGAACTGATAATGGCCTGATGGCAATCTGAACCTGAGATACTGTAGACTATCTATCGTGGTCCAACTTTCACTTTCCCGACCATGCCGAATTAGCATTGCACTCTGCTACTGGCTGACCGCTAATGATCACCTCTTGTGACCTAGGGCTCTAAATAAATGTAGCTTTTGTAATTGTGATTACCTTTTTACACACCTACACACCCCGTGCAAGAGCTAGAGCAGGCACAAGGTACTATCTTGATAAATGGACTAGATGGTACAAACATTGACATCCAGTAATCTTTACTCCTTACTGCTTACCCTTTTACCAATTTTCCCTTTTTTTTTCTCCAGACACTGTACCTGAGCAGGAACAGCAGACAGCAACCACATCGTTAGCTTGCAAAACTGCACCACAGATGAATTCAGCGACGACAATAAACTTTTACAATTATTTACTTTTACCTTTGGGACTATGGGTTTACTTTTTGTTTCTTTTTGTTTTGGTGAATAAAAGATGAGGCACAAAATAAGAAGAGCTTCCATGGTTTTCCAAAAGGGGTTGGGCTTGGGGGTAGGGTTAGTTGCCTAGCAACACAGCACCGCGTGACTCTAAGCTATGAAGTTATGAATGGCAACAAACTACTGCTGTAAAACTACTATCGCACCTTAAAGCTATAGTGTGACAATAGCTATTTTTTTTTTCTTTTTACAGCAACCAATTCTAGTTCTACAGGACTTTCTGTGGGATAGCCTAATAGGGATATGGAAGTAGACATACTTTAGTTTTAGAGATGCCAGCCAATCTTCCTGCCCACGTGTAGGCAGGATGGTGGCTACGGTGACCATTTTTAACTTTGGTTTTGTCAAATGTTTGTTTAGATGTTAGAGATCCAATATGGGTCCCCACTCCCCAGTTTTCTTTAGGGTGAGGAAGTATCTTGAGTACAGTCCCTTTCCCCTTTGGGTCATGGGGACAGGCTCTACCGCCTTCTACTGCAGAAATTTTGCTACCGCCACCTCCAACAGGATTGCTTCTGATGAGGTGGCAGGTCTGAAAACTCTTGCCCTCAGTTGGGCAAGACCTTGAAGCTGAGAGCAATACCCTGGCTCACTACCTCCAGGACCCACTTGTCTGTGGTAACAGAACTCCAAGCCTAGAGGTAGGTGAGACAGCCTGTCACTACTGGAAGTGGGGAGGCGACCCTGGCAGATCCCTCAGGGGTCTGCTTTGCTTGTGCACTGGGCTGGGGACTGGGGCCAGCACGACTGCCACCCTTTCTGCCCCTGCCTCTGAAATACCGACACTGAAGTTACCATAAGTCTGGCTGCAATGTCACTGGCATCCCCTGCCATTCTAAAATCAGTATTTGGAAGCTTCTATGCCCCATTTTGCAGCCTCAGCTAGGTCAGATACCATGGGAGCAGGGAAGACCTTAGCAAGCTCCAAAACCATGTTCCAGAGACTTTTCTGGTGTTTGGAAACATAGGCCATGTAAGTGATCTGCCTAATGGTCAAAGAAGAACCCAAATAAGATTTCTTGGCCATAGAGTCCATTTTCCTAGAATCTTTATCTGGGGATGTGATGCTAGAGGAATGCCTGCCTTATCACATTGCAGCAGCATGTACCACCCCTTCAATGCTGGGATGCCCAAAGAGGAATCCATTTCCTGCCTTGGCAACCCAGTATTTTCTATCAATCTTCTTGTCCGCTGGGGGAACAGAAGTGGGGGGTTGCAAAATTCCAGTGTCCCGTCTCTTCAGAGACTTGTGGATGGGTAATAGCAACCTCTTAGTTGCTGGTACATCCATAATTTCCATGTAATCTGGGTCCTCCTCCTCTGTAGATTCCTGGTTAGAGGGGTCCAAAATTTGTGCCACTTGTTTCATGAAAACAAAATGTGAGGTAAAATCCTGAGGTCCCTTATCAGGGGAATCAGAGAGCTGAGGATCAGGGGAAACATCTAGTTCAGGGGCCTCCCCAAAGTTGTTGTCATCTTCGGTGTTCAAGAGAACTGGGAACTGAAGAGGAACCCGAAGTTTGAACAGATGGATGATGTGAACTAAGTTCAAACCGGTACCAGTTTGCAGCGACTTATTCGAATAGCATTATCAATTTCTTCAGCAGTAGGAACCATTGGGTTTGTCTGTTGCGGTTCCTTCCCAGAGTGCTTTTCCTTTTTTGAAGTGCTTGCCGGTTCAGCGACAGTTTCCGCGGTTCGCTTCCTTCCAAGGGAACCTTCACCCTTCTCAGAGGGCTGTTCATTCCGTTCCTTGGATTTTTTTTTTCTGTTGAATGAGAAGGAGTTGGTTTTTCCGAGGCCAGGTCAGCAGCCTTATCGGACATCTTTTCCCCTCAGTCAGTTCAATCGCCCATCAAGCATCGACTGGGGAAAATTCTTACAGATCTCACAGTCTGCATTCAGTTGGTCAAACCCTAGGCGGAAAACACAAAGTAAGTGTGGATCAGCTTTTGTGAATGGCTCACCACACACTGTACAATGCTGAAACCCTGTAGGGGCCGGTTCTTTTCTTGGTAGTCTGACGATCCCAAAACAAACAAGCTGGGCTTCTTTTGAGCCAAATACACACACTATTAAATAAAACTTCTCTGGTTTTCTTTTTTTTTTGCGGTCTGTTTTTGCGGACCGGGAAAGGAGGATTAGACAATTAATTCTGCCTATTTCAGCCTCATCCTGGAGGAGGGGGATACAGATGGGTGCCAACTGACACTGAACCAAAGTAAGCCGTTGGTGGTATTTTTAGTGAATGGGGGAAATTTGGCCAGGACACTGGGGAAATTCCCCTACTCTGTAGGCAGGTGGTGCTGTCTGTTTGTCTGCAGGGATGGAGGTTCCCATTCAGCTTCAGGACACCGGAGGAGGAGGAGGATGTGCTGTTATTTCTGGTCTAGAGCTCTTGCAAAATTCTGAAGGAAATACTGACACAGAAAGGGTTCAAGAGATGGCTTTGGATATAGAGGCAGTACTTGATCAAGATTCCTTAGATGCTGGATTTATGGAAACAGAGGATGAGTTACATAGTGAATTAGAAAAGAAAAAATGCATTTATTGGATTTAATAACTGTGGCAGAACAAGACTTCCAGTCTTGTAGACAAAAGCTAGAAAAAGAGAAAAAACGTAAAAGGTCTATGGCAAGTCCTGGGACATCAGGTGAAAAAGAGAACTTCTACAGATTCTGGAAAAAAATATTTTACATGATTCCCTGGGGAAAATAGTGGTTTCCCAAAGTTCTGAAAAGTCTATTCTGCCTGTTAATACTGACATAGATTCTTCTGACTTTTGGCCCCCAGAGGAAGCTCTTTCCAAAGCAGGATGGATGAAACGGGCAAATATATGGGTGCCAGACCCTAATATCCCCCTTCCAGGCTCTTCAGAAAATCATTCACCCATCAAGACTAGACAAAGTTACTTGGATTTATCATTATCAGAGACGGATCCACAAAAAAATTCTAAGTCTCCCTTTTTGGAAACTGCGACTGCCATTCGGGAGCGAGGCTTCAGATATGGCTACTACGCCAGACGCCTTTCAAAGCCCCAATTATCTCTTAACTTGGGGGGCAGAATTGCATCGGACTTCCAACTAATGGAAAATCGCTGACATCACAAGCTAAGCCCTATTCCGTGGTTGAGGGTATGAATTTAAAAGATGATGGAAAAGGTAAGACGAGAAGAAGAATGTTCGGTTGACCCCCCTACAACTAAACAACCTCCTAAGACTTATGCAGGGCTTTTCCGCAAACCCGCAGAGGTGGCTAAACGATGGTTCTTAGTTCGGTTGTGATATACAGGCCCTGCTCCCATTGTACCGGACAGGCTATGGGTGGGGAAACATTTAATATTGGATTCAATGGGATTTACTCCAGAGGTTTACGCATTTATACATCCTCCAGGTGACCATATTTATGATATCAGTTTTTGTACGGTTACATCTCTGTATAAATTTGGGCACCTATATTATGATGTGAAGCACACCGAGGTTTGGAAAGACTTCATAGCTATACCCATTACGAAACCAACTATTAAAACAGTTACTATTTTGTTTCGAAATGAGGTGGTAAACCTAGATAATACAATATTTTGGCTGGAAAAACAATGTACAGTGTTTGATACTCCACGTCCTATCATGAACGATAAGAAAAAATTACTCACCTTAGTAATGTTGTTTCTTCTAATGGAGTCTTGCTATATTATGACAGTAGCAGTTTGTCCCACCACTAGAACTGCTCCGGAGGTGAAATGGTTAATACCATTCCAAAATAGAACTTTGAGCACGAGCTCTAAGAAGCAGCTCTATCTGTGTAATTTCAAACCTGAACTGTCAGATCTTTTCGAGCAAAAACTCACTAAGGTCTGTGTGGAAGCTGTAACCTACACTAGCCAAATGGCTACCTAAATATTAACAACCATTGCTGGTCCCAACACCCAAGACTCAAGTCAGGGGACCAGAACTACTAACACAATTCTAACAACATGAGAATAAAACAACAGTATAATAAAACACACACACACCCCAAACTCCCAAAAGGGGAGAAACGCTAAAAGGGCATAAAATAGTACCCACACTAAGTTGCCCGCACCCCACCCAAGTAGAAGTTCTGAGAGGGGCAGGCTGGGGGGAGGTCATAATATAGCAAGACTCCATTAGAAGAAACAACATTACTAAGGTGAGTAATTTTTCTTCAAACAACATGAAGTCTTGCTATATTAACAGTAGCAGACTAACAGCAGTACCTCCATGGAGGAAGGCAGACCTACTTAGGAAATAGGCTCTGAAGAACAGCTGTGCCAAACCGAGCATCTCTCCTGGCCTGGACATCAGGAGTAATGCTTGGCAAAAGTGTGCACCGTTTTCCAAGTAGCAGCCTGGCATATCTCTAATATAGGGATGTCTCTGGCAGCAGCTAGAGACGCAGCTGTACCCCTAGTAGAATGAGCCCTCAAGCCAGAGGGGATCTCTGCCCAGTTTCTGATAACAAAATTGGATACAAGAGACAATCCACCTGGCAATTGATCTTAGTGGCAGGTTTGCCTTTCCCAACTTCACCATAGGTAAGGAAAAGTTGGAGGATTCGAACCTGTGACCTTTGGTATGCTCTATATAGTAACTAAGAGCTCTCTTAACATCCAGGCTGTGCAACCTCCTCTCACCAGAAGAGGAGTGATCAGTGAAAAATACTGGAAGGGAGATAGATTGGTTAAGATGGAAATCTGAAACCACCTTAGGTAAAACTTCCTATTAGTCCTAAGGACTACCTTATCCCTATGGAAAGAAATAAAGTCAGTTTCCACTGACAAGGCTTGCAACTCACTTGTCCGTCTAGCAGAAGTGATAGCCACTCAGAAAACAGTTTTCCAAGTTAGATACTTAAGCTCTGCAGAAAACAGAGGTTCAAAAGGGTTCGTTAACTGGGCAATACAAACATTAGGGTCCAGGCAGGGCGGTTCGAAAGGTGGATTAGTATGGAGTAATCCTTAAAAACTTGGAAAACACAGGGTGAGTGGAAAGGGGATGACTTTCCTGCTGACACAAAAGCAGATACAGCTGCCAAATGGACTCTCAGGGTAGCTGGTCTGAGACCCAAGGAATTAAGATGGACCATGTAATCTAATACAATGGGCAAATCAGCAGATTCTGGGGAAATATTTTCTCAGCACACCAAATGGAAAACCTTTTCCATTTAGAACTATAAGTAGCCCTAGTGGAAGGCTTTCTGGAAGCCTTTAGGATTTCAAGAACACCTTGAGAGAGGTGTAAATCAGCAAACTCTAACTCCTCAAGAGCCAGGCCTTGAGGTTGAGGATTGAGGTCGGATACAAAACCCTTCCCTGGGCACAGGTTAACAGGTTGTGAATCCTGGGAGGCAAAGGGGAAGATGGATTGTCAGTGACAGAAGGAGTGGGTACCAGGGCTGCCTGGCCCAATCCGGGGCAATCAGAATCACCCTGCAAAGCTGAGATCTGATTTTGACTAATACTTTGAATAGGAGAGGAAGGAGGGAAAGCATAAAGAAACTTCCCCTCCGAATCCAGGAGAAGGGCATCCAGGGGGACTGAGCCCAACACTGGAGGCCTGCAACAGAACAGAGGAAGTTTGTGATTGTCTGGGGCTGCAAAAGATCTATCTGAGGGGTGCCCCATCTGGCAAAGACTATCCCCAGCATTGAAGATCCAGGGACCATTCGTGATGGCCCTGGGAAATCCTGCTGAGAGCATCCACTAGGACATTGTCCTTCCCTGGAAGATGAACTGCATGAGGGAAGTGTTCAGGGAATAGGCCAGAGACCACAACTTCATTGCCTCGGTGCACAAGGCCGAAGACCGAGTGCCCCCCCCGTTTGTTGATGTACCACATTGTTGTGTTGTTGTCTGTTCTGACTTGTATCACCTTGTTGTAGACAGATGCAGAAAATGCTTGAAGAGCTAAAAAGACAGCTCTGAGTTCCAGCAAATTGATGTGGAGCAGAGATTCCTGGGGGGACCACACTCCCTGAATGGAAAGGTCGCCCATGTGGGCTCCCCCAACCCAGAAGGAAGCATCTGTAGTGAGAGTCAAATTGTGAGCAGGGGAATGAAGGGACCCCAATCTTAAATTGCTCTGATCCTGCCACCACTGGAGGCCTGGATCAAGGTTCGAGTCACTGGGACCAACTTGGAAAGGGGTCTCTTCTCTGAGACCAATAGGTTCTCAAGTGAAACTGAATATGTCTCATCTGAAATCTTGCTCCTGCACAACAGCTGTGGATGCAGCCATGTGTCCCAGGAGCTGCAGAAAGTGTCTTGCTGGTCGAGAGACCTGCAGGGTGAAGAGGAGGCCAGAGTCACTAAATTAGTCACCCTTTCTAAGGAAGAAAAGCTCTGGCTAGCTTTGTGTCCAACTCTGCCTATAAAGGTGAGTACCTGGACTAGTTCAGAACCAACTTTGGTAGATTGTAGAAAGCCCAGGGAGGTGAGAAGCTGCTGGGTAACTTGCGGGTGAGATTTTACCTGTTCTGGGACTGGCCTACAATGAGCCAATCGTCTAGATAAGGGAAAACAGCAATCCTTTGCCTCCTTAAGTGAGCCACTGCCACTGCTAGACACCTTGTGAATACCCTTGGGGCAGAGTGAGCCGAAGGGCATTGCTCTGAACTGGTAATGACCTAAGGTAGTTCGAATCTGAGGTACTTTCGATGGGAGCTTCTGATTAGGACATGGAAATAGGCATCCTTGAAGTCAGGAGGCTAACCAGTCCCTGGCCTTAGGGAGGGTAAAATCATTGCCAGAGTTACCATTTTGAACTTTGGTTTCAAAAGATGCTTGTTCAGATATCTGAGGTCTAATATGGGCCACCATTCTCCTGTCTTTTTTGGGGTAAGGAAGTATCTGGAATACAGACCCCTGCCCTGGTGCAGGGGAGGAACCCTTTCCACTGCTCTGAGAGCCAACAGGGTTGAGACCTCTGCTTCCAGAGCAAAGGTCTCTGAAGCACTTGCAGGTAGAAAAAGTCTGGTTCTCAACTTGGAAACTTTTTGAAGCTGAGAACCAGACCCTGACTACCTACTTCAGAACCCACTTGTCTGAGGTTAAAGAGCCCAGTTCTGAGCTGAAGTAAGCCAGCCTGCCCCTACCAGTAAAGGAGAATCGGCCCTGGGCACCCCATCAGGGTGCCTGCTTAGCAGGAGCTTTAGGCTGGGGGTGGGAGCAGGCCTGCCCACCCTCGTCTGCCCTGCCTCTGAAAAGCCCTCTGAGCATAGGCAGAGAGGCCTGAGTCTGGTAAAAGCCTGTGAAAGGCCTACCCCTACCCCTGGGGTATGCCTCTGAGGAGTGGCTTGCCGCTCATAGCTTGAGCACTTTGTAAGTAGTCCTACATTCATCATTTTCATGTAATTCTCTGTCTGCTCCCCAAACAGAGAATTTCCCACCAGGAAAATCCATAGCCTTAGTCTGGGTATCCTGTGACAGAGTAGTACACCTGAGCCAGGCCAACCTATGAAAAGCTACAGATGTGGCCATGACCCTAGAGGAAACATCATTAACATCCACAGCAGCATGAAACTGTACCTTAGAAGCCTTCAATGCCATTAGCAGCCACCTGCTCTAGTTAAGCTAGCCAGCTGGCCATGGGCTTGCTTGGCTAATTCCATAACAGTATCCATCTAGATTTCTGATACCTAGCTACATAAGCCATATAATTTGCTTGCCTGAGTCCCAGAGAGAAACTGCCATATACTATTTTTTCACCATGGCATCAATCTTCCTAGAATCCTTGTCAGGAGGATGTGAAGCCAGGGGATATTAGCTTTATCACAGGCTGCAGCCTGAACTACTAACATGACTGCATTGCTGAGAAAGGAATTCTGTATCAGGACCTGACAATGTGTACCTTCTGTCCATCTTTTATCACAGGAGGCAGAATTAGGAGCTTTAAAATTTTATTGTTTGCTTCCTAAAAGACTATGCAAAGGAATAGACAATCCCTAGACTCTGGAATATCCATCATTTCTACAAAATCAGGCTCCTCTTGCTCATCCACAGCTTCTTCCAAGGGAAGCTGGAGGTTTCAACAACTTTTGTAAAACATAAAATGAGATGGGGACTCAGATAGCATAGGGAGATTCTAGAGGTCTGTCTGAGAAATGTCCGGTTCAATGGGCACACCAGACCTTCCCAGCCACATTCATACTGTTCATAATCATCCTCCCCTCCTCTGGTTCATAAGAATTCCTCAACATCATATTCCTGAACCCACTGGAACCGACGAACCGACCTTTTGCCAGATAGTGGCGGTTCGGACGGAACCTAGACAGTGACTGGACAATTTGTCTGGCTTTTTACTATCTCTGCAGCAGTTGGAGAAGGGTTTTGGACTCAAACCTGCTGACTTTCTTGTTTTCTTTACTGGAATTGGTTCCTCAGAACCAGCTTTTCTTTGCGAAGTCTGGCCCTGGTCAGAGGGCACTCCTCCGGTTAGGTTGGCACCGACCGGGCTGTCATCAGGTCAGCGGACTTTTAACCTCTCGTTCCCTGAACCTGCCAATCTCTTTTCAGGGTGGCTGCAGGAATTCTTACATATCTGGCAGTCTGACTGGGTGGTCAAACCCCAGACAATAGACACATGTGGTGTGTGGGTCAGCCTTGGAAAGACTTTCCCACAGACATCACAGTATTGAAACCCAGTGGCCCGGTTTTCTTTGGTTTCCTCCAGACATAATGCCAGCCTAACCAGAAACTTTGCCCTTTAAACGGCAGTGCAGGCAAGACACCCTTATCGGTTCCTAACCGTGTCACGGTATTGGAAAAACGTAATAAAATCCGCTTTTTAGAACCGATAAGAACCGAACCGCACTTAAAATGTTAAACTTCAAAGTAAATAAGTTTTAAACCCAGCTGATCGGTTCAAAACCGAACGATAAACTTACAAGTTCCACACAGACAAAACCTTTAATTTACTTACGATTACCTACAACAGAGCTTGAACCGAGCGGTTTTGCGGTTAAAATAAAACTATTCCGGTTGAATCAAAAGAAAACACTGTTTGTAACGAGAAATAGAACCGAGCAGTAGGAGAAATCTCCGGGCGACTAGTTCACTTAAGGGCGAGATAAAGAATCTGACAGTTCAGGTTTGAAATTACACAGATAGAGCTGCTTCTTAGAGCTCGTGCTCAAAGTTCTATTTTGGAATGGTATTAACCATTTCACCTCCGGAGCAGTTCTAGTGGTGGGACAAACTGCTACTGTCATAATATAGCAAGACTTCATGTTGTTTGAATGGATTTTGGACTGGGGTTGGACTGTGCATGTACGGTTACAACAAACTGAACTTGGGATTAAACATTTACCTAGTTCCTTTTTTTGGGGTCGATTTTACGCAGGGCAGCCGAAAAGCTGCTACAAGTGTGGTTCTCTCACGCACATAAATGTTGACTGTGACCAGATAAAATGCTTTAGATGTGGAGTGTTAGGTCATTCTATGGCGAATTGTAAAGCTTCCCCTAAATGTAACCTCTGTGGAGAAGAGGAACATTCATTTGTTGATTGTCCCTGGGCCGCCCATAGCCCAGATTTATCAGATCATAATTTTTTCCTCATTAAAGCTAGGAGATCCTTTTATACTCCCTCGAATCCTGAGAAGCATACCTACATTCGTGGTGGTCGATGAGGAAGGGGACGTGGTAGCTTAGGGAGAACACAACCATATGACTCACGGGACCAGACACTCCTGACACCAGAAGTTCTTTGTTTAGAGCCAATGATATTAGTAGCCCAAAAGGAGCAAATTGGCCCAAAGAAACCCGGTTTGTAACTCCACAAAGTTCTCCACAACGTCCTAGTAATATGTCTCAGCACACCCCACATGATACTAGAACTGAAGTAGCCAATAATTTTACTGATCAAGTCAGTGTACAAGTTTCAACAGATCCCTTAAAAAAACCTCCTATAGTGACCAGGAAACTGCTTCCATTAGAGGTTCCCCTGTCTCCCTTACCCTTGTCGAATCGCTTTGCCCCTTTTTCAACTTGGGCAGATTTAGTAGACAAAGAAATTCTTATGGAAGAAGCAGATCAGACTATTTCCGTAGAACTATCTTCCCAGCATTTGCCCACTACTTCAGTTGGCAAGACTTTATCCCAAAGAACTTGTAAAAGGGTGACAAGATCTAGTGGTAAACAAATCCAACCCCCTCCTTGAACAGTTTAATTTAAAATTTGTGAGTTTACATGTGAATAGTATCAAGTCGGTACAGAAACGGATAACTACTTTTGGGGTATTACAACAGTTAAATTACAATGCAGTTTTTTTTACAAGATACCCGATAGTATACCTTGGGGGAAATAGCCCAGGCTTCCAAAGATTGGGTATGGGGTCCTCTTTTTGGTCTATAGGAGAAGATAAATGTTGTGGAGTTGGTTTTTGTTTTAATATTCATGGTATTGTGGTTTCTAAACTAGTGGACATCGATTCAGGTCAAGCATTTTTGATAGATGTGGTGATTGGTGGAATTCCTTGTAGCTTGATTTCTTTGTATGGACCTCAGACAAAGGCTTTACAGATAGGTTTATTGACCAAAGTGCAGCCGTATTTATACACATCACAGCAGATTTTTTGGGGGGGAGATTTTAATATCAATTTCCAACCAAAAGAGGGAGCAGGTAAACAATATTGTGATAAAGCTTTTCTTAAGAATATTATACAAATGGCTGGATTAAAAGATGCTCATAATATAGAGAAAGGACGGGCTAAACCCACCTTTTTCAAAGGTTCATTGTCATCTCAGATAGATTTTTTGTTTATACACCAATCATTGACAATTATCAAAACTATGAATATACCTATGGAAACTTCGGACCACTCCTTGATAGGCCTTGAAATTTCGTCTTTAGTACCACGAATTTCAGGTAAAGGGATATGGCGTATGAATACCTCTATGCTAATACAACCCATAATATTGCAAGACTTACGGATTGTAATAGCAGATAAATTATCCACATTATTTTTGTGATATGACTATGGTGGGAGGATTTCAAAGTATGTTTACAAGGTTTTTTTCAAGTTAAGGGAAAATATGCAGCATTAGATAAAAAAATATATTCAACTACGGGAGAAATTGGGGGTATTAAATACAGAACAAATGAAGGATACTACTGACTATAGTAATGAAATCAGGGAAATAAAAAATGCCATGTCACAGTATCAATATGATAGATTATTATCGCTACATAGGGAACAGATGTTTGGTATGAAGGGGACAGCAGAGCAGGTTAACCCATTTATAGCATGTCAGAAAAGATGAGAACGTATGAAATTTACTGGATTAAAGTCTATATCAGGACTAGAGGTTACAAGTAATACTGATATTATGAAGATTATAAATTCATATATTTTAGAACACTTTGGTGAACCTGTTCCTGATTCGGAATTTACTGCTCAATTTTTACAAGCAGCAGATCTTCCACAGCTATCTATGTCCTTGAGAAAGTCTTTATTAAAACCCATTTCTCGTTTGGAACTCCATACAGTCATAACTTCCCTAAAAAAAATGTTTCACCGGGGTCTGATGGGCTTCCAAATGAAATTTACAAATTATTATGGGATTTTTTTGCCACAAGAATTATTGACCTTATATCATTTCTTTTTAACAGAAATGATATTACCAAGCTCTATGTATGAGGGATTAATTATCTTTTTAAATCAGGTAATCAAAACGAAATTGGGAATTGAAGACCTCTTACTTTATTAAATACAGATTTTAAAATCTTTTCTAAATTATTGGGAAATAGACTCAGTACTACAATGCCGGAACTGGTAACTTTAAAACAACATTGTTCAGTGGGTGGGCGTAGTATAACAGGAATTTGCACCTACTAAAAATTAATAGCACAATATAAAGATAAGAATGAGGGCTTGGAAAGAACAGGCTATTTGGTGAGTTTGGATCAAGCAAAAGCTTTTGATGGTGTGTCACACTTGTATTTATGGAAATGTCTGGAGGCTTATGGAATCCCACTTCTTTTTATACAGTGCATTAGATTATGTTATTCCTTGGCATACGTTAGGCCTTTGGAGAATGGGTGGTTGGGCATTAGACAGATATATAGAGGGGTTCGACAAGGATGCCCATTAAGCCCCCTGTTATATGTCTTTGCGTTAGACCCTATGTTAAGAATTTTAATTGGATCCCCAGGTATCAGACACATATCAGGTTCTTTGGGTAAAAAATGTAAAGTATTGGCATATGCGGACGATTTATGTATGGTGGTTCCGGATGGAGAATCTATAAGTGTGGCTTGTAATTTGATTCAGGTATTAGGAAACATTACAGGAGCTTGTTTAAATAATGAAAAAACGATAGTTTTATGTTTAAATGGATCCCCGCAAGTTATGACAGAGGTAGGAGGTTTCCAAGTGGCTATGGAACCTTGTAAAATACTTGGTATATATTTTGAGGTTTCAGATTTGGCCTTATATAACTGGTCTTTGGCAACAGAAAAGGGGAAATTAATGGTGACAAACTGGAATAAATGGAAGACGTCAAAATTAAAGCAGATATATTGTATTAATACATATCTTATTCCCATTTTTTTTTATACATTAGTGTGGTATTTTTTTTGCCAAAATCATTAGAGGTAACATTAAGGAGGGTCTTCTTTTGTGGGTTTTGGGGAAGCCGCCTCAATCCCATTAAAAGAGCGATACTATACAAATTCCTGGCTGAGGGAGGGGTTAATATGATAAACCCTTTAGTATTCTTTTTTACAATATTTCTTTACAATAATCTGGTACCATTGATGAGGAAACGGGGCACTTATGGGAAAAATGGGGTATAATTACCTTGAAAGATGTGCTTTCAGAATGGGAAAAGAAAACTTTCCTCCGTAAAAATAAACGTCACCCAAGATTAATAGAAGATTGGGTAGGAGTATTTGATAAGATCCAAATTTGGAAGGTGGAATATGAGATGGTTATACGATCCCCTAGGAAAATAGTTTACCAAGATATAATATGTTGCAATTTTTCAAAATTTCAATTTTCAAGATCTTTGATAAGCGAACAAAAAAGTATCTCAGAATATATTACTGGAATATGACTTCCAGAGAAATTATGGGATGTTGTATGGTTGGGAACACATGGTTGTATTAATGTAAAAGGGAATCAAACACAAAGCGTTACCAGAACGTTATTGCCCATGGGTAGATTGTGTAATGAAGACAGAAACCATGGACCATCTTTGTTTCCACTGTCCATTTGCAATGCAATTCTGGGACGTAGTGAAGGAAAGATGGAAAGGGGTGACAGTTACCCCTTCCAGTGTGGATGTGTTATATCATGGGATTTGTACAGGTAGAGATACGATAGGAGATATTGATACATTTCGTATTATACATGCCCATATTTTGTATTGGCTACGGATCTGCAGGTGTCGATCGGCTCTGCAACAGCAGTTTATATCAGCACAAGAACTTTTTTTATTGTAATAACAGATTTATTGAGTTGGAAACAAAAAGAAATGGACACTTTGGGGGAACAAAAGTGGACAGTTTTATGGAAAAATTTTGAATTTATTTAAGGTTTTTTATGCTCCAAGGTAATGTAAGGGTTATGGGTTAGATAAGAAATTTGTATTTTTAGGTTACGTAAATATTGGCTAGCAAATAGGGATCGATGTCAACAAAAAGTCAGTAATATTAATTTTTTGGACTTTAGGTTTTTAATGTTGCATGAATTAATCTTTTTAAAAAAATCTATTTCTGATTTGTATGTAACAAACTGAAATATATACATTTTGTTTTGAATATTTTTAGATTCTAACACCCCCCCCTTTTTTTACTTTTATAATGGGGAAGAGATTGGGGAGGGGAAAACGAAAAAAAGGAAAAATGTGTTTTTTTTATGTATTAAGGTTATTGTATTGTATGCATTATTTATTTCTGTTTTTGTAAATTTCTTTTATATGATTTTGTATGAATCATATGTTTTATTGTTAATTTATGTTTGGGTTATTGTATGAATTGTTATTTATGTTTTTTATGTTCTTCCTTTTATGTTTTGGTATGATGTAATACTGAGTTGTATATATTTTGTTATGATCTTGTTATTTCAATAAAATTCCCCCTACTCTTTTCGGCAGGTGGTGCTGTTGGGCTGGAAAAGGGTGTCGGAACTCAGATGGACAAGGACAGCGGAGGAGGAAGGACACCTGCAAGTCCGCTGCTGCAAGTAGCAAGCGGGGGAACTGGTAAGGCTGGAATGCACTGTGATGGTGGCCAGCAGAACGTACCTAACCTTCCGTGGCAGGAGTGTTAGTTTCAAACAACATGAAGTCTTGCTATATTATGACAATTGCAGTGTGATCCAATCTTGGAACTGCCCCGGAGGTGAAATAGTTAACTTTCCATGCAAGCATGGAACTCTGAGCGCGAGCTCGGTTAGAGAAGCTCTGTCTGCTGATCTTCAAACATAAACTGTCAGATTCTTTACTCCGCCTCACTGAACAGTCGCTCCAGAGATTTCTCCTTCTGTCGGTTTATTTTGTCGGTTTAAAAGTATTATTTTATGGTTTTCGACCGAAATTATACACGTAACCGATTCGGTTCAAGCTCTGTCTGTGGTAATGTAAGTAATAGATAGGTTTTACATTCGTTTTCTCTGTGTGGAACTTGTAAACATTTATCGGTTCGGTTGAACCGATCAGATTGTGCTTTAAAATTGCTAGTCCTTTTTTAGAGTGCGGTTCCCGGTTCTTATCGGTTCTAAAAATACGGATTTCATTACGATTTTTTCCACGACCCATGACACGGTTGGGAACCGATAAGAGTCTTGCTTGGCGGATTGCCATAAACGGGCAAGTTTGGTTAGGATGGCATTATGTCTGAGAAAACCAAAAGAAAAACCGGACCCACTGGGTTTCAACACTGTAGTGTCTGTGGGGAAGCCTTTGCTAAGGCTGACCCTCACACCACCTGTGTCTATTGCCTGGGGTTTGACCACCTCAATGCAGACTGCCAGATTTGTAAGAATTTCCCTGCTGCCACCATAGAAAAGAGAGTTGGTAGGCTCAGGGAAAGGGAGACCAAAAAGTCCGCTGACCCGGATGGCCGGTCCGGTTCCAACCGAACCAGAGGGAGTGCCCTCTGACCAGGGCAATACTTCCTTGGGCAAACGAAGAGCTGGCTCTGAGGACCCGGTTCCTGCAAAAAGGACTAGAAAGTCAGCTGGTGTGGAGCCAAAGTTCTTCAGTGGTTGGAAAGTTCTCTCTCCAACCACTGAAGAAATAGCTAAAGCAATCCAAATTGTCCAGTCTCTTTCCACGGTTCCAACTGAACCGGCACCATCAGGGAGGCACTCAGTTCGGCCGGTTCCACCGGTTCAAGATTATGATTTTGAGGAATTTTATGAACCGTGCGAGGGGGAAGAGGAGTATGAGGAGAGTAAATATGGTTTTGAAGATCTGGATGTGCCCACTGAACCGGACAACTCTCCAGACAGACCTTTAGGGGTTTCTCCTCCAAGGCTCTCCGAGTCCCCTTCTCATTTTATGTTTTATAAAAAGGTTGCTGAAACTCTCCAGCTCCCTGTTGAGGAAGCTGTTGACCAAGAGGAGCCTGATTATGTAGAAATGATGGATATTCCAGAGTCTAAGAGACTGTCTATTCCTCTGCATAAATCTTTTCGGAAGCAGACAGTAAAAGTTTTAAAAACTCCTCACACTATACCTCCTGTAGATAAAAGGATGGACAAGAGGTATACTTTATCAGGCTCTGATACGGAGTTCCTCACTCAGCAATGCAGCCATGTGGGAGTAGTGCAGGCTGCAGCCTGTGACAAGGCAAATATTCCCCTAGCTTCACACCCTCCTGAGAAGGACTCCAGGAAGATTGATGCTATGGCAAAGAAACAGTACATGGCAGCATCCTTGGGACTCAGACAGGCGAATTATATGGCTTATGCTGCTAGATACCAGAAATCCAGATGGGATACTGTGCTGGCTCTAGCAAAACAAGTCCCTGACAGCTGGCCAGGGAGTTGGAACAGGTGGCTAGAGATAGTATTGAGGCATCTAAGGTGCAATTTAATGCTGCAGTAGACTCTAATGATGTGTCATCAAGAGTCATGGCTACATCTGTGGCACTTCGCAGAATGGCTTGGCTCAGATGTACTACTCTGTCACAGGATACCCAGTCTAATGCCATGGATTTTCCTGTTGTGGGCAACTCTCTGTTTGGGGAGCAAACAGAGAATTACATGAAGAAAATGGATGAATACAGGACCACCTATAGGAGTGCACAGGCCAAGGAAAGGCAGGCCACTCCTCAGAAGCAGCTTCCCAGGGGCAGGCTTTTTCATAGGCCTTTTTACCAAGCCAAGCCTCTCTTCCGCTTATGCCCAGAGGGGTTCTTTAGAGGAGAGGGCAGACGGGGTTCAAGCAGGCCTGCTTTCACCCTCAACCCAAAGCCCCTGCCAAGCAGGCACCCTGATGGGGTGGCCAGGGCCGATTCTTCTCTACCTATAGGGGGCAGGCTGGCTTACTTTGTCCAGGACTGGAAGTCTCTAACGTCAGACAAGTGGGTCCTGGAAGTAGTAAGCCAGGGACTGGTTCTCAGCTTCAAAAAATTTCCAAAGATGAGAACCAGATCTTTTCCACCTGCATGTCCATCAGAGGCACTTGCCCTAGAGGCAGAGGTCTCTACCCTTCTCGCTCTCAGAGTCGTAGAAAGGGTTCCACCCCTACACCAGGGCAAAGGTTTGTACTCCAGGTACTTCCTTACCCCAAAAAAGACAGGAGAATGGCGGCCCATCCTGGATCTGAGATACTTAAACAAGCACCTTTTAAAACCAAAATTCAAAATGGTGACTCTGGGAACTATTTTACCCTCTCTAAGGCCAGGGGACTGGCTAGCGTCCCTGGACCTCAAGGATGCCTACTTCCATATTCTCATCAGAAGCTCCCATCGAAAGTATCTCAGGTTCGAGCTGCCCTCAGGCCATTACCAGTTCAGAGCAATGCCCTTTGGCCTCACCTCTGCTCCAAGGGTATTCACCAAATGCCTGGCAGTAGCAGTTGCCTGCCTATGAAGGCAAAAAATTGCCATCTTTTCTTACCTGGACGATTGGCTCATAGTAGGCCAGTCCCCAGACCAGGTCAGCTTACACCTTCAGGTAACTCAGCAACTGCTTACCTCCCTAGGTTTCCTTCTGAATCTCTCAAAGTCAGTTCTAGAGCCTGTCCAGCTCCTAACCTTCATAGGCACAGAACTGAACATACAGGAAGCCAGGGCCTTCCTCCCTCTGGACAGGGCAAAGACCCTAGTCTCCCTGGCCTCCTCATTCACCCTGCAGGTCTCTCGACCAGCAAGGCATTTTCTGCAGCTCCTAGGGCACATGACTGCTTCCACAGCAGTAGTGCAAGGAGCAAGATTTCAGATGAGGGGCATTCAGTTCCATTTGAGAGCTTTTTGGTCTCAAAGAAAGGATCCTCTTACCAAGTTGATCCCAGTAACTCGAACCTTGATCCAAGCCCTACAGTGGTGGCAGGATCAGAGCAACCTGAGACAAGGAGTTCCTTTTGTCACTCAGTCTCACTCCTTAATCCTTACTATGGATGCATCCCTCTTGGGGGGGCTCACATGGGCGACCTCACTACCCAGGGACTGTGGTCCCCCCAAGAATCTCTGCTCCACATCAACCTGTTGGAGCTCAGAGCAGTTTTCTAGCACTTCAAGCTTTCTCCAAATCTGTTCAGGAACAAAATTGTACAGGTCAGAACAGACAGCACCACTACAATGTGGTACAAGCAACAAGCAAGGGGCACTCGGTCTACTGCCTTTGTGCACTGAAGCCATGAAGTTGTGGTCTCTGGCTTACTCCTGAACACCTCCTTCAGGCAGTTCACCTCCCAGGCAAGGACAATGTCCTGGCAGATGCTCTCAGCAGAATTTCTCAGGGCCATCATGAGTGGTCCCTGGATCCCCTGGTTCTGGGAGTGGTATTTGCCAGATGGGGCACCCATGAGATAGATCTTTTTGCAGCCCCAGACAATCACCAACTTCCTCTCTTTGTTGCAGGCCCCAGTCTTGGGCTCAGTCCCTCTGGATGCCTTAGCCCTCAGTTGTAAAGGAAGTTTCTCTATGCCTTCCCTCCCTTCCCTCTCCTGTTCAAAGTGCTAGTAAAATCAGATCCCAATCCTCGCGGTCATTCTGATTGCCCAGTTGGATGTTAGACAACCCTGGTATCCACTCCTACTGTCCTTAGCAGTCCATCCTCCCTGTGCCTTCCCAGGAATCACAATCTGGTAACCTGTGCCAGGGAAGGGTTTGGTACCCAATCTCAAATCTCAATCTCAAGGCCTGGACACTTGAAGAGTTAGAGTTTGCTGACCTACACCTCTCAGGGCGTAATGGATATATTGAAGGCTTTAGGAAGCCTTCCACCAGGCTACTTACAATTCCAAATGGAAAAGGTTTTCCATATGGTGCTCAGAAAGCATATTTCCCAGACTCTGCTGATTTACCCACAGTCCTGGATTATTTGGTCCATCTGAACACTTTGGGGGCTGAGACCAGCTACCCTGAAGGTGCATTTGGCAGCTGTGTCTGCTTTTTATTTCAGCAGGTAAATCCTCTCTCTTTCAGCTCACCCTGTATTTTCCAAGTTTTTAAGGATTGCTTCACACCAACCCTCCATTCAGGATCCTGCCCCTGCCTGGGATCTTAATGTTTGCATTGCTCGCTTATAAGCCCCCTTTGAGCCTTTGTCTTCAGCTGAGCTTAAGTACTTGACTTGGAAAACTGTGTTTCTGGTAGCCATCACCTCTGCCAGATGCATAAGTGAATTACAAGCGTTGTCAGTGGAGCCGTTTTATCTCCTTTCACAGAGATAAGGTAGTCCTCTGGACTAATAGAAAGTTCCTGCCTAAGGTGGTTTCAGATTTCCATCTTAATCAATCTATATCTCTTCCAGTGTACTTCACTGACCATTCCTCCTCTGGTGAGAGGAGGCTGCACAGCCTAGATGTGAAGAGAGCCCTTAGTTACTACAAAGAGCGTACCAAGGATCACAGGTTTGACTCCCTCCAACTGTTCCTCACTTATGGTGAGGTTGGTAAAGGGAAGCCCGCCACTAGAAGATCCATTGCCAGGTGGATTAGTCACTTTTATCCAATTCTGTTACGAAAAACTGGGTAAGGTTCCTCCCTCAGGCCTGAGGGCTCACTCTACCAGAGGTACAGCTGCTTCTCTGGCTGCTGCCAGAGACATCCCTATTCTAGAGATATGTCACGTAGCTACCTGGAAAACAGTTCACACTTTTACCAAGCATTACTCCCTGGACATCCAGGCTCGGAGTGATGCTCGGTTTGGCACAGCTGTCCTTCAGAGCCTATTCCCCTAAGTAGGTTCTGTCCCTCCTCCATAGGGGTATTGCTGTGTAGTCTGCAATTGTCATAATACAGCAAGACTTCATGTTGTTTGAAGAAAAAATTACTCGCCTTAGTAATGTTGTTTCTTCTAATGGAGTCTTGCTATATTATGACCTCCCTCCCTGCCCCTCTTAGAACCTTGTTTTGGGATGTGGGTGGGCATTACAGTGTTGGCACTTTATGCCCACCTTGTTGTTTTTCACCCTTCTTTTGGGGTGAATTGGTGTTGTGTTTTTCATTTTTTTTGGGTCTCCTGACTTGAGTCTTTGTTTGAGACCAAGAAGTGTGTGTTTATGTTAGTAGCCAGTTGGCTAGTGTAGGTTTACAGCTTCCACACAGAGCCTTAGTGAGTTTTAGCTTGTAAAGATCTGACAGTTTATGTTTGAAGATAAGCAGACAGAGCTTCTCTAACTGAGCTCGCGCTCAGAGTTCCATGCTTGCATGGAAAGTTAACTATTTCACCTCCGGGGCAGTTCCAAGATTGGAGCACACTGCAATTGTCATAATATAGCAAGACTCCATTAGAAGAAACAACATTACTAAGGTGAGTAATTTTTTCTTCCGGGTGTGGATGTCACCAAGGGTGGTAATGAGAGTACAGTCCCGTTTGTACAGGCGGATTCCATACTGCAGATGGAGGCTACTGGAGTAGTACCTGGTGCAGGAGCAGTCGCTGCTGATTTAGCCCAGGATTCTATAGATATTTCATCACGACTGGCTGAAAAACAGACTGATGGAGGCAGCAGAGGATTTCTGTTTGGCACAGCTAGCAGAGGAGGAGTTCAAGAAAAGGAAACACCCTGAGGTGGAGTCCCCCTCGGGTATTTCAGGTACTGGTAGTAAGATTCTTAAAAGTGTTGCACCAGTTGTGCTTGGAGAACAGTTGTCCCTACCCCAGTTGCCCATGGGGGTGTTATGTGTGTAGAGTGGTCCCTGCAGAAAGCTCTTGCAGGCGCGGGCTGGATTCAAACTGATACAGAAGAGTGGATAGCGGATCCTGCTGTCCCAATACCTGGGGTTTCTGGGGTAGACAAGCAGAGTACATCTATGCACGGGGCTGAAATAGACATGATGGTACAGCATTCGGAAGTGTTACTGGCTCACACTGAACAACGACCCCATGACCCTAAGATCCTTTCTGATTCTAAGCAGCTGACACAGAATATTGTTCTTCCTTTCCAGGAGGTTGTATTAGGCAACTTAACCTCCCAGAACCCTACCTATTCAACAATGGATGGTGCGTTACCTGAAGTTCTTGCTTCTGCTGACCGGGTGAGGGAAGCCCATGAGGCTATTAGGCCTGACCCTGTTCCACCCCTGGAGGATTTTACAGCTTCTACACCCCCTGTGGCTACATTTGCCAGTTTATTTCACAAGTCTGTTACACTAGCGAAATGGAGGAATGCAGTAAGGCTCCGATATTTAGGAGCTACTGATACTATGCCTTATAGGTTTTATGTGGGCAAGGTGTTGATTAAACAAATGCTGGGCTTTTCTACAAGTGAAGTATATGCCCTTATCCACACACCTGGAGATAATACGTACAATACTAGTTTCAGAACGCCTGATATGTTAAACAGATTTTGGATGAAATATGCGGTATTAAAAACGAATCAAGCTTGGTCGCATTTTCAAGCAATTCCTCTTACAAAACAGTCACTTAAGTTATTATGGTACTGTTTAGAAACGAGGGGGTTAAAGTTGAGGATATTACATATTGGCTCGAACATAAATGTAAAATTCAAGGAAAACCTGAGACTATTCTCGATGCTTAAGGTTTCTGGAATGGGAGGGTGGAGGTACAAGGTCAATTTAACACAAACCAATGAAGGTTTGCAACACTTACCCAGTTGTTTCTATTTGGGTCATGATAAGGGTTTTATTTTTTATCCCGGCCAGCCCTGCCACTGTTATAAGTGTGGTTCACCTAGGCACCTCAGTAGGACATGTGAGGTGGTGAAATGTGTTCAGTGTGGTGAATTAGGACATGTGCTGGCTGACTGTCACCACCCTGCTAAATGTTCTTTATGAGAAGAGGGTCATTCCTATACGGAGTGTCCATGGGCAGCTCAAAATAAAACAAATGGGGATTTCTAGTGCAAGACTTTTACATTAATACTACGGTACATGCAGCACAAAGACAGAGGCCTCCCACCTCCCCTTAGGGAGACCCACGGGCCTATACAAATGGGCCAGATGGCTCCTCTGGTGCATGAAGAAGAAGGTTGTACAACAGTCCCGACGTGAAGGTCACTGCCAGATGACATCAACTTAAATATAGTAAGTGAAGATGTCACTGCTGTGCCCGTACCTCCAACTGTTAATACTATGCCCCCACCACTCCCCCCAGAAGAGGCCTTTACACTTGTTTCTACTCAACGGAGTAGTTTGAGGTCCAGAAACAAAGGGAAAGGTGTTACTGACAATCTACCAGTCCCATTACAAAATCCCTATCAAGTTCTGCTAGAAGATGGTGGTACGGAGTCTGATTCTGCCTCGGTACATTCCTCACAGCCAGAGGGGGCTTCCGACATGGATCAGCCTCTGGAGAACCCTGACGCTATTAAAAAGAAAAAATCTCGTCTAGGAAGTAGGAAATGGACAAAGAAAAAAATAAGGGACTGGGGCCTAGTATGTCTGGAGAGTTCTGATGTTCAATAATGTTTGGTACTTTACTGTTTTCATGTCTATGCTGGGGATTTACAAACTTACGGTGGCTTCATTAAATGTTAATAGTATACAATCAGACAAAAAGAGTGTGTTAATTTACTCATTATTTGAATCTGGAGAGCAGGATAGTATGTTTTTTTCAAGATACTCGTTTACACACTAGGGTAGACATAGAACAGGCAAATCCACTGGATGGAAATGGGGGTTACTTACTGGTCTTTAGGCGAAGAACTGTGTAGTGGCGTGGGAATCGCTGTGAACAATCCAACGGCCTAGTTGGTACAACTTATAGATGTTATCCCAGGACGTGTGTTGTTGGATATGATGGTTAGTAATTTACATTGTCGTTTTATTAATATATATGCACCACAAATGAAATCTGCTAGAATAGAAGTCTTTCGGGCAATCCAACTATTTTTGTTTAAGTCTAGACATGTCTTTTTGGGGGGTGATTTTAATTGTAGTCGATATAGAACTGATAGGGGGCTTAGAACACAGAAAATGTTTTGTGATGCTAATTGTCTTCATGATCTACTTTTACAGACAGGGCTGATTGATGTTCTGGCCCTCACAGGGACTCCCAAAAAAACTTTATTTTGTGGCACTCAAGCTACGAGGATTGATTTTTGATTTTTGTCTGACTCTCTGAAGGTAGTTTCTTCAGAAACTACACCGGTAGCTCCATCTGACCATGCTATTATAGAAGTTACAGTTTCTAGTCATGATATTATGCACCAAGGACCAGTGTATTGGAGATTAAATTTAGAGCTCTTATCTCTCCCATCAGTGGATGAGGGATTTATGGCTCTTTAGAAGCTAGGAAATCTATTTTATGCCTTTATGATACCCACAGGGACTGGTGGGGGATTCTAAAATTGATATAAGAAGATAATTTCAAATTATAGGTAAAATTAATGGGAAACACAAATCTAACATATACCAAGAGTACAGAATGATATTCTTAGACTTACACTTCCTAGTGGCTCAAGGTAATAAAGATGTACTTCCAGAATTAGATAATGAGGAAAAGTACAGTTACGTAAGAACTTACCGTAACAGTAGATCTTCGAGAACAGCTCTTACAACAAGTTACACCATTAGGACTGAAGCAGTCAGGACCCCACGGAAATCTTCTAGCTAGCAGTCTTCAGCGGGGACCGCCTCCGACGTCGGTCCTGCCCCCAACGTCAGGCGTAGTACTTAAGGAGGTGGTCCCGCCAGAATCCCCAGTTCTCCCACCGGAGACTTCCGGCCACTGGATGACATCAGAAGAGGAGACCGAGGACCCGCCATCAGATGACCTAGACTAAAGACAGACTTTCCCAATCCGAAGGATGGGTGTTAGGTAGGACCTACCTCCAAGGGGAAAGGTGGGTGGAGATTTGCTGCAAGAGCTGTTCTCGAAGATCTACTGTTACTGTAAGTTCTTACGTAATCTGTACTATCTTCTTCGAGATACAGCTCTTGCAGCAGGTTACACCATTAGACTGATTCCTGGCAATGGTGACATTGAAAAGCCATCGGGAGGAGGAAAGACGGAGATTAAGACCCCTTCTGAGCCTTAAGACAGAATTCCTGGAGGACGGCTAGTCGAAACCAGCCCTTCTTGGCTTTGAGACGATACTCAGGCTATAATGCCTGATAAAGGTGTGCACCGAGTGCTCCAGGTGGCTGCAGCACAGATAGCTGAAGTGGACACATTTTTTAGTGTGCTGCGAGGAGGTAGCCACTCCTCTGGTTGAGTGGCCCTTGACCGCTCCTGGCAAGGGTTTTCTGCGTTTATCATAACAGAAAGAGATGCACCGAATAAGCCAGCGTGAAAGAGTCTGCTTCGAGACGGGGGATACTTTCATCCTCTCAGCGAAGGATACGAACAGCTGCTCCACTTTCCGGTGCGGTTTGGTTCTGGACAGATAATGTCTGAGACACCTGTGAACATCCAGGGTGTGAAACAGTGCTTCTCCTCGATTGGTGTACTTGGGAAAATACACTGGTAAATCAATGTCCTGATTAAGGGTAAGGGCTGAAACCACCTTAGGCAGAAACTTAGGATTTGTCTTCAGGGATACCCTGTCCTGGTGAAAAATTAAATAAGGCTCTTTACACATGAGAGCATGTAATCTTGGATTCTTCCTTGTCAAGTAACAGCACTAAAACAACGCTTCCACGACAGAAAACGTGAGTTCTCAATCCGCGGCTTGGTTCAAAGGGTGGCAGTGTAAGCTGCTCCAGGATCGAAGGGCAAGTCCTAAGGAGGGACGGGATCCTTAATGGGCGGCCTAAGGTGGAGGACCCCCCCTTAGAAAAGCACGAGTAGCATCCAACTGGGCCACCGTGCGATGGCCTATGGGGGCATGATAAGCTGAGATTGCATAAAGGTGCACTTTGATCGAGGAGTAAGCTAGCCCAGATTGAAAGAGGGAAAGCAGGTACTCCAGCATCAGCTTTTCAGGACAGTCTAAGGGCGAGAAACCGCATGCTTGAGTCCACAGGCAAAACCTGCGCCACTTCATGGCGTGTGTTGACGGTTTTCTGGTGGCAGAAAGTACATCTGCCACCTCTTGCGAGACCCCGTGTCACAACATGGCTATGTCTCTAGGAGCCAGGTATGTAGGTTCAACGAATGTAAGTCCGGGTGAACTAGTGAACCTTCCTCCTGAGACAACAGGTGGGAGCTGATTGGCAAGGGAAACGGAGGTTCCCGGGACAACTGATTCAGAAGCAGGAACCAAATTTGCCTGGGCCAAAAGGGCGCTATCAAAATAAGCGTCGCGTGCTCCCTGCGAAGCTTGAGAAGAACTCTCTGGATCAACGGGAAAGGAGGGAAGGCGACTGAATCTGCCCGCCCAGGAGAGGGACAACGCTGGCCCGCCGGAAAACACCAGGCCCTGGATCTAGCGAGCAAAAATTGGGCAGTTTTGCGTTGGATGGGGACGCAACTAGATCCAATTCTGGAGTACCCCATCTGTGAAACAGATGCTCTGCCACCTCCTGAAGGAGTTTCCACTTGTGGACCCTGGCCTGGGAACGACTCAGGCTGTCTGCGACAGTGTTGTCCACCCCGGGAACGTGAACTGCAATTAGATTTGCGCCGTGTCGTATTACCCATTCCCACACCCTCATGGCCTCCCTGCAAAGGGGGTAGGAGTGTGTGCCTCCTTGTTTGTTGCGGTAATACATCATCACAGTATTGTCCGTTTGTAACAGAAGAGTACTCAGTGGAATCTCCGACTGAAAGGCTTGCAGGGCATAAAGGACCACCCTCATCTCTAATATGTTGATATGGAGAAGAGATTCCTGGGCAGTCCATGTTCCCTGAGACCTCATCCCATCCAAGTGCGCTCCCCACCCCAGCCCTGAGGCATCTGTGGAGAGGGTTATCACCGGGGACGGCGCTGTGAAGGGAACCCCCACAGAGAGGGTTCCCGGATCTAGCCACCATTGCCAGTCCCGAACCATGGTCTTCGTGATTCTGACTGGGTGCTGCAGATGGTCTTGCCTTTGGTCCCATTGCACTCTTAACATCCACTGGGTTACCCGCATGTGGAGTCTTGCCATCGGGACTGTTGGAATGGCCGCAGCCATGTGTCCCAGCAGGCGAAGGACCAATCTGGCTGGGACGGTCTCCTTCGCTGATAGGTCCCTTATGAGGGATCGGATGCGTTCCGCTCAGTCTTCGGGAAGAAAAGCTTTCCCCTTGACAGTGTCCAGAACTGTCACCATGAACTGCAGTTTCTGGGACGGTACCAGGAGAGACTTCCCGTAGTTGATTAGAATGCCCAGAGTCTGAAAAAGGGCCTGAGTATGCTGAATGGCCATCAGCAATGCCTCCTTGGAGGAGGCCATGAGAAGCCAGTCGTCCAGGTACGGGAACACGTAGTGGCCTTGTCTCCTCAGAGACGCTGCCACGACTGCCATGCACTTGGTGAAAACCCTGAGTGCTGATGACAGCCCGAAGGGAAGCGCTCGGAACTGATAATGGCGGCCGAGAAACTCGAAGCACAGGAACCTCCCGTGCGCTTGAGCAATAGGGATATGCAGGTAAGCGTCCTGCATGTCCAATGACGCCAAGAAGGCGTCCTTCTTCAGCATGAGGATTAGTCCCGGAAGGGTCACCATGCGGAAGCGCTTGTAAATGACAGACATGTTGAGGTCGCTGAGATCCCAAATTGGACGGAGATCCCCTGTTTTCTCTGGAACCAGGAAGAAGTGTGAATAGTAACCTGCTCCTCTCTGGTTCCCTGGGACGTGCTCCAAAGCTTCTTTCTGTAGAAGCGTGAGCACTTCCTGCCGTATGAGCAGAGCGTGCTGACCCGAATAACGGGAGAGCAGAGGAGGCCTTGTAGGGGGGTTGTCTACAAATTCTATATAATGGCCTTTTTCGACCAACTGTAGCACCCACCTGTCGGTGGTGATTGACCGCCACCCTGGCAGGTGGTTCGAGATGCAACCCCGACCTTTATTTCCCGCTGATCCTGAGGAGGGCGGGGCCGGAAGGAGTCATGCTTGTGGCAGCATTGGATCCCTGCAGGTTGGGCCTACTTGGTAGCTCGCTGGCCTCTGCCTGAGGATGCCTTAGCCGGGCTTTCCAAGAAAAGAAACCCCTCTGTTGGCTGGGTCGGAACGAGGTTGTTGCTCTGTCCCGCTTGCAATGCGACTCTGTTCCTACGAAGCGAACTAAGTCTAGATCTGTACATGGCATGGACAGATCCAATAGCCTTCCCGGCTTCCTGCAATTTGGTGATCACCTTTTCCGAGGCTTCACCAAACAAAACTTTGCCATGGTAAGGAGTGTCCATAATATTTTTCTGGACGTCCAGGGTAAACCCGGAGACACGGAGCCATGAGTGCCTCCAGAGACGCACACCTGAGGCTGCCGCTCTGGCCGAAGAGTCCGCAGAGTCATATGCAGCTCGGAGCACCTGGGTCCCCACGTCTGAACCCGTACGGAGGAGCTGCAGAAGTTCCTCCTTTTAGCCACCATCTGGCAATTTCTCCGCCAGGTCCTGTCCCTGTTCCCACAATGCGTTCTGGAACTGAACCATGTGGGTCAGGTAATTCAATGATCTAATGGCACAAGTCGCAGCTGCATACGTGCGCCTGCCCAGCACGTCCAACTGCTTGGACTCCGGGTCCGGTGGCTGCGTGCTCAAATGTTGCGTTTCTGAGACCGGGCATGAGAGGCTGTAATGACCAGGGAGTCGGCCAGAGGATGGCTAGCCAGGTACTGGTCCTCCCTTGGGGCCTTGTACAGGCGGTCAGCCTTCTTCGGCATTGCCGGGGTCGAATGTGGACGCTTCCACGCTGCCTTGGTGACGTCCACAAAGGTGTCCACCAAGGGTGGCACTACCACAGGCTTGGGGTCTTTTTGCCGAAGGTAGTGGGCAAAGCATAGTCTTTCGGGGTCGAGTTCCTCGGCATCCCGTCCCATGTTCTCCTGAATATGTCTCATTATTTTGGAGAACGAGGGGTCATCCGGAGGAGACCTAGGGAGGTCGCGTGGGTCCAGAGAGGGGATGCTGATTGGTGAAGGAGACCTAGAGCATTCAGAGATGTCAGATCTGGAATCCTCCGTGGACGGTGAATACCGGCGTCTTCTGGGTCTCTTGGGGCTGGGTGACCCTGAAGAGGATCTTGACTGAGGCCTTCTCGTCTCCAAAGATCTGCCCCTAGGAGGTGCTGCTGGCTCCTGGGGGGGAAGATGCTCGTCCTGCTGACCCCTCAGGCAAAGGTAAAGGAGGGGGTGCAGGCGTCGGTGGTGCCACGGGTGCGGGAGGAGGCTGCGTGGTGGCCACATCCTTTCTGATGGTGTCCCACCAAATGGTGAAGAGCTCCTTCACTTCTGACAAGTTCAGGCCCAACGGACCAGGCGCCGGTGGCCTGTCGTCAGGGCTGGGCGCCGGCTCCCCGGGGGTCTCTGGTTCTGGAGAGGGTTCCCGTGGGAGTTCGACAGGTCCGGAATCACCCGCCTGGTCTTCGGGCTGGGTAGACTCCTCCTCAGACAGCGCCTCCCGACCGACGTCGGTAGGCGGTGGTGTGTTCCTCCTGACTGCAGTATCTGACGCCGGTCCCCCCACCGGCATCCTGGAAGGTGAGTGCCTGACCGGCGACAGGTGACGAACGGTCGCCAGTTCCCTGGAGTGCTTGTGTACCTTGGCCGACGTCGGGTCCGACGTCCGCTTAAGGGAGGTCAGCTCCTTGGTCTTGCGTTGGGGGAGCGGCAGCAAGGAGACTGACCGGACGTCGGAGGCCGAACACCGGGAAGATGACTTGTGGGACTCCCCAGACCTGGACGAGGCCTTAGCCAAGGAAGTGGGCATGGAGGTCTTGGCAGGCCGCAGAGTAGAAGAACCACTGACCGTTTTGACCACAACTAAAACTATCTTTCAGGTTCTTTTAAAAAAATATACAGGGGTTCTGAATGAGATTTTGGATACTGGGATATTACCTGATAGTATGAATGAGGGTTTAGTGTTTTTTATGTATAAAAAAGGAAATCATGAAGACTTAGTAAACTGGCGTCCACTTACATTACTTAACAGATTTAAAACTGTTGACTAAATTACTGAATAACAGATTGTTACTTAATGCAGACTTTTATTTCACAAGGCACAGACGTGTTCTATTCCTGTTATGAAGATCACAGATAGTCTTATTCTTCTCCGAGAAATAATGCACAGAGGGTCTACCGGGGAGCTTACAGGTCTACTTTTTAGTCTAGATCAGGCTAGGGCCTTTGATAATGTGAGTCATGCATACCTTTGGGATTGTTTGGAGCACTATGGAATACCACGTCTCTTTATTCGATGGATCAAAACTTGTTATGATAAGGCAACTGCTCAGGCATACAGTAATGGCTGGTTACGACAGCGCTGTAAGATTCAGCGGGGGCTTAGGCAAGGTTGTCCGTTGAATGCACTTTTGTATCTCTTTACTAAAGATCCATTAATCAGATGAATTCAACACATGACAGATATAAGGGGAATTTCCTTTTCGGGTACTGATCCAGAAATAAAATGTGCGGCTTATGCGGATGATATCTATTTCATTATGGCTGATTTGCCCTCTGCTATGGCTTCAGGGCGAGTTTTACAGGATTTTATGGGGCATACAGGAGCACAAATTAATTATGGAAAATGTAATTGTGTCCCACTTTGTGGTGCGGATGTACAAGCTACACATATAATAGGTATACCTGTGGTACGAGAAACGTGCACTATTTTGGGGTTACTATTTGGAGCTGGGGATTTGGCTTCATTGATTTGGTCAGTAAAGCTTAAAAAAAGCTGAGACTAAAGTTAAATTATGGAATATTTGGAGGTTGTCTAAAATGAAGAGGGTACTCATGGTAAAAACTTTTGTGTTACCCATTTTCTTATATCTTAGTACAGCCTGCCACCACATCTGGAAACACAGATGTATAGTTGTTTCTTTTCCTGTACATGGGGCAGTAGGTTAAATCTGATAAAAAGATGCTTGTTATTGAGGGATAGGAAACGGGGAGGTTTGAAGATGGTACAACCTATTGTTTTCTTTTTTACAATGTTTATTCAAATTTACATCCCTTGGTAACCCTGTGTAATACACAATGGACACCTTGGGTTTTGGATTCATTGGGTAATGTCTTCACAGCCTGGCCTACACAGATGGCTATTTCCAAACAGTCGCATATTGTGCAGTTACCCGATTCCTTGAGAATTTGTTTGGGAAGATTAAATTATGGAGCATAGCTAAAGAACATATTTCCAACTTCAGCCAGA